>OY282605.1:57762760-67762760 GCA_958298945.1 Atherix ibis
TATAAAATTCAGTTAACTTTTAAATAGGATGTTCTTTTAGCTCAATACAGTTAATTCAACGTATTTATATTTTTTGTATATCATCTAAAAAATACCATCACTCCTACCTTTCAAAATAGGTATTTATTTCAGCAATCACTTCATCGTTTGAGCCAAATTTTTTCCCGCCGAGCCATTTTTCATATTCGAAAATAAGGAATAATAGTTGGGGGCTAAAACTGCCGAATATAGTGGATGCAGAAGTTATCCGTATCCTAACTCATGGAATTTTTCCATAATGAAAGATTTTCTTCATCAAATGTAGTTGTGTCGTCTTGATTTCATTTAAGACAGTTTTAATAATGGCTTATTATTACTATTGGGTGTATGCAAAAGTTTAGACCATTTTTTACATATACAATTAAACATTTTTTTTTTTAGATTTGTATTATTTTTTAATCAATTATATAATTTCCATCCGTTCTTATAACATTCTCCCATCTTTCTATAAACTTATTAATGCCATTAGTGTAAAATTGCGTGAATTTTTATGCGAAAAATGTAGTAAGGGATGTTTTTACCTGTTCTATTGTATCGAATTTTTTTAGCATTTAAAAAATTTGGCAGTGATCGGAATAAATAAAAATCGGAAGGAGCAAGACCTGGAGAATACGGTGGATGCTTGATAACATCCCAATTCAACTCATTTAGCTTGTGTTGGGTCATCATAGCCACATTTGGTCGCGCGTTGTCGTCATGGAACATTACCCCTTTTCTATTTACCAATTCTGGTCTATCCTTTTGAAGGGCGATGTTCATTTGGATAATTGCTGACAATATCGTTCTGCTGTAATTGTCTGATTGCGTTCCAAGAGTTCAAAATACACAATACCCTTACAATCCCACCAAACACAAAGCATAACTTTTTTTTGATGGATTTCGGCTTTCGAAGTTGTTAATGGGACTTGTCCAGGTATAGCCCAATGTCTTTTTCTTGTCCCGTTGTTGTACACGACCCATTTATCATCTCCCGTTACCAAACGATGCAAAAAAAGTTCATGTTTTTGTCTCGAACTCAAAGCAACGGACGTTGAAACACGATCCAATTAATTGGCAGCCGACAATTGATAAGGTATCCAAACGTCGTACCGCGAAACCATCCCCATACGCTTCAAATGTCTTAATACGGTTGTTTGGTTAACTGCCATCATCGACGCGATCTCCCTGGTGGTTGGTGTCAGTTATGACTTTAAACTTTTCGTCATCAGACTTCAATGGCCGCCCGGTACGTGGTTTATCAATTAGTGAAAAATCCCCAGATCGGAATTTTGTAAACCATCTTTGTACCTGTCGAACTTTGATGACATCTACTCCATACACTTCGCAAATGTTTTTGGTTACCACACTCGCGGTATTGTCTTTACGGAATTCATAAAGTAAACAATGACTTAAATTCACTTTATCGACCGACATTTTGAAAAAATACCAGGGCTCTTCACTGTACTCTGGTCAGGCCAAAAATTAATAGAAAGTAGAGAGAAAGCGTCCTTTATACAATGGAATCATTTTAGAGAAGAAACTATTCAACATTTCTAAAGAAAAATTTTTTTTACCAAGGATCATAAAAAACGGGCATAACTTTTGCATACACCTGTGTGTATGATTTAACTGTGGATTGGTATCCTAGAAAATAGTAGACATAACCTTTCCTAGCAATAGGACCGTTTTTGTATTTTTGGGGCACATTTTCTAGTAGAAGTTCATTGTTTTGACTGAACTTTGGAGAGATGAATCCATGTTGCATTCACAGGTATAAATCGATGCAAAAATTTATAAGATTACGCTTAAAAATATCCAAAATCTCCATTGAAGTTCTTGCACGAACGAACTGGTTTTTGGCAAACGCGGCAACTATATAGCCAATAGCTTTCTTATACACAAAATTTCATGTAAGATTTTACTTGCACATTTTTTATAAGATGTATAACATGTGAGCTATCTTATAGTCTTCCATTCGAGGGTTTTTTAAAAAAATATCGTGGATTTTTTCAGTCATATATGATGTGGTGACCTCATGCAAACAACCTGGAGTTTTCATCAAAAACGCTTGTACAGCCGCGTTTGAATTCATCTGTCCAATATTTTATGGTCGATAATGCAGATACTGGGTCCTCATTAACTTCTATGAGTTTTGCTTTTATCTCATCAATTGTTTCCTTTTTCAAAAATAAATATTTTATCACTGCTGGAGACTTTTTTCCATTGTTGTGAAATTACACAAGCTGTTCACTTTAAATGACTTTCACTTGCAAACTTAATGACACAGATGCTTGAAAATATGACAGAATTATTGTAAAATAATATATTTACGAAAAAAAGAGTTATTTTACAATAATAATCATAGTACTATCTATTGCCAAAGATTAGGTATTAATCATTCAACCCTTGTAATTCACATTACAACAATAAAAATGGTCTACAGAATTGTTTATTTTTAAACAAATTTTTGACTAATAATACTCAATATTATTGTAGTTTTAATAAATCTGTATATTGTAGTATCAAGTTATAGATTTATTAGGTTATAATTTTCAAACATGCGTCCTGGACAGGACTATAAAACAACGATAAACGAAAGAAAATATTACTAGTCTTAAAGTAATAGACTTTTATACAATTTCTTAAAGATATTTTTTATAGCAAACATTTTTATTTTAATATTCATTATGAAAGATACAATAATGCGAGAAGCATCAGTTCCAATACATGAATTGAAAATTATCCCTCCTAATACTATTCATCCTGACTAAATTATATACACGAGGCCCTCTTTTATATATGAATACTAAAGTTGACCACAGATAATTTTACGGTAACGCAGCTTGTATGTAATACTAACCAGCACTTGTGAACTTTGTGTGGTCAAATAGCAACTGTCAATTATGAGTATAATGTCATCGAAAGGACGATGTGCACACAATTAAGAGCTATTGTAGCATAATTATAACTAAGGATCAACTTGAATCCAATAATTTGGTTCTCTTGATATAATTAATGCCAACATTCGATTGTGAAATTGTATCCAATCAGCAACTATATTGTATCATATTCGATTTGATTTAGAAAATCAGGGACAGTAAATTTATCTCTAAAAAGATATTCTTCGAATTCGGAATCATAGCTGAAAAGTGGATTGTTAATATAACATTTTTTATTAAATGTTTTAAAAAAAAGTATTCCAAATAGACATAATAAATATTCTATATACCCTTCAAATGTAATATTTAACCAAATTAATTATTGCATATACAATATGTATCTTTATAAACATTTCGTTTTAAAAAAAAAAAACTACCTCTCTATAAGGTAACAAGATACTACCCCATCTAATTAGTTAGTTTTGTAAATGTTTATGATCTTCTATGTCCAAAAAACATCGATTTAATTAAATCCAGGAAAATAGATCATGAATCAAACGTAGTGGTTAGATTGCAGTTGTGGATACAAAATGAAATTGCGGAAAGTCTATTGTCGTATTTCAGCCGCAGACATACTTAATAAGATCTAAATTCGCTTTCTTATTGCTCTCGTGTTTTAATTTGCCTCTTGTTTACCTGAAAAGTCACTAGAGATATTTGTGTCCGAGGGAAAACAATTTCAATAAGCCAACACTGTCCACTATCCACTATTCAGTTGGGGATTCAAAAGGGCAGAAGATCTAATATATCCTCAGAAACTCTATACACTTGTACGGTTATTTTGAGGGAAAAAGAAACACAACTAAGACAATAACTGTGGACTACCATTAACTATTAATATTAGTCTGTAGGTACTGTCTAAGTTGTTAAGTTGTGAATTAATTACTGTACAAAATTAGTTTTACTCGCCAAAATTAGTCTAGAGTTTATAAAATGAAGAGAAAGTATGTAGATCTACATAGTCAAACGAAAATGGGTACATATTTTGCAGTTGATTAGATTTTCTGTTCAGAAAGTTGAAGGCAAATCTTCGCCATAGAATAGACATTAGTATGTATGCTATCAAACAAATTATTTGGAATAGTTTATATAAAGAAGAAGGAGTTATTTAAACTTTTCTCTTAAACATATCCTAGGAACTATTCTTTTACCGAATATAAAATTATTTAAGATAATCAAAAAACATTTCGAATTTTCAGAATATGGTATGGCAAAATTAGTCTATTTTACTGAATTTTTTCTATTTATTTTATTCAACTCAATTAGTTACCAGCATTTTTTGGCTATTCCTTCGACGATACTATATTTACATCAAGAATAATTATTCACAAAGAATTTCTATCAAATCGAATCAAATAGTAAATGTTCATTAAGTGTTTAGTCACTGTAATTAATTTACAGAATCATGTAAAAAATTCAAAAAAGGAATACTGATCCAAGGAGAGCACATTGATTTTGAAACTGAGAAGGTAGGAGGAGATGGCCTACCATACCACCCTATTCGTCATGATCATCATCATCATTATTTGAAATCATCAGCATTAATGTTGTCCTTTTCGGAAGAAAACTTTTAATTTTTCAATCACACGTTTGATTAGACGCAATTTGACACAGCATGATACGGTTCACCAAGTCCTGGAATTTCATTCGAATTTCACACCATGTTGGCCTCCCTTTGTTCCCACTGAACATTATTTGAAAATTGTTTTTATAGAATTCTATGAAAATCCTGAAGATCTTATAGGCTATATTATTGGAATTTCTCCATTTTGAAATTCAATTAAAAGTTCGATTTGTATCGCAATTATTTTCTCGTTTCCTATTTTAAAAGACCTGATCAATTTCTGTATTCTTAACGCGTATCTTTCTTGTCATAGTATTATTGAAAAGATGGTGATTGGGTGGAAAAAACCAATGTCGGAAGGAAGCGACTTTCAACTAACAACATTGATTACCATGAAATTTCATCTTCAGGTAATCCCAATGAAAAACAATGAAAACTGGAATTGCATGCAATTTGATTATCCAATAATCATGTTTGGATGGGAATTCTAATGAAAATTTACTGAAAATCGTATAATCCTGCCTGTTGAATGATTAAGCGAATTTGATATTTTTTTACAAATAAATTTGAAATGAGAATTATATAATTTTTTATATATTACAGTACGTGTCCTTATTAAAAATAATACTAGGCATAAGACTACCTACTCGTAACATAGAAATAAGCTGATATCATAATAATAAATTCTTACACTAATATCTCATAATTAAGAAATTTAATTTAAAATATATAAATTCAATAATAAGTCAATTTATTTATTCAGTTTAAATCAATTTTCTTATAAAATAAATCAAATTCTGTTCTAGTGTTTTTTATTTAATTTAATAAATAGATTTTATAGGGAAATATTAATTAATTTTGATTGTTATAAAAAAAAACGTACACATTGATTATGAAAATCTATTAAATATTAATAAAGATATTTCGATAAACACTATAGAAAAATTCGACTGTCCAAAAATATTTCATAGGGAAAAACCAGAGGAAAAAAATCTTTGAACAGATCTAAGGTAAATTGATTTACAAAAAAAAAATTCCAGGTGTAAAAATCCTTAAAAACCCACACTAGTTTCTTAGTATTTTAATAAATTAGCAGCCCAGAGATGCCTAAGGGATAAGAGACGCCTATGGGTATTGCTAGAGAAGGAAGTAAAAAATGGCTCTCGAAAAAGGGAATAAATCTGATGACGAAGGCAAGTCTTTTTATTACAAGACACAATCACATTGTGGACATACGAGGTCTGTTCAAAAAGTATCGCAAATTTTGTGTTTTTTCAAAAATTATTTATTTATTCATGAATATCTATTTTTTCCTTCAAAGTTATCCTCACCAGATATTATTCACTTATGCCAACATTTTTTCCAATCCTCGAAGCACTTCAAAAAATCATTTTTTGTGATCTTGTTCAGCTCCTTTTTCGATGGCGTCTTTATCTCCTCAATCGTAGCGTAGCGCCGTCCTTTCATGGGGCTCTTCAGTTTTGGGAACCAAAAAAAGTAACAGGGGGCCAAGTCTGAGGATTACAGTGGCTGCGGTATTATTTGTGTGTTGTTTTTGGCCAAAAATTCGCGCAGAAGCTACGATGTGTGAGCAGGGGCGTTATCATGGTGCAAAAGTCAATTTTTGTTCTTCCACAAATCCGAGCGTTTCTGGTGGATTGCTTCACGCAAATTGCGCATAACTTGCAGATAATATTCCTTATTGCTCTGTGGCAAGAACTTAAGATGGACCATGCCCCTGCAATCGAAGAAAACTGTAAGCAAAACCTTCACATTCGACCGAACTTGGCGCGCTTTTTTCAGTCTTGGCTCGTGCATCAGCTTCCATTGGGATGATTGAGCTTTGGTTTCCACCTCATAACCATAAATCGATGATTCATCACCAGTTATGACCCTCTGGAGCAAATTTGGACAGAGTCCAACAGCTCCTTAGCAATATTAAAGCGATTCTGTTTTTGGTCGAAATTGAGCAATTTTGGTACGAATTTCGCGGCGACCCGTCTCACGCAAAATCATTGGTAAAAATCGAATGGTCGATTTCTTCTCTAACGATAATTCGACGATTGGCCTATACTATTTTCTTCACTTCATCAATGTTTTCGTATGTTATTGACGTGCTCGGGCTTCCAGCACGCTTTTCGTCGTTCACATCTTCTGGGCCCTCTAAGAACATTTTGTACCACCGATAAACGTTGCTTCAGTCCAAGGTAGCTTCACCATATACCACAGTTAACATTCGGAATGCGTCCGCGCAATTAATTTTGTTTTTAACAAAAAATTTGATACAGATTCTTTGATACATTTTTTGGAATGGGCAAATCTCGAAGACGAGCCAAAACAGGTGCAGGCATATCAGCTGTCAAAAATTAACTGAACATTCAAAATGGCTGAACTTGTCGGCATAAGTGAGAAACATGAGTACCAACATAACGCCATAAAAAATCGAAAGTCGATTGTAGGATAGTGGGAAATTTCAACTGATTTCACTGTCACCCCAACTCGGCACAAAAATACTATTTTTTTTATTGTAGGATAGCACCCACTATCCTACAAACCTCTATTAAGTCATTATTTCTCTGTCTGAACTTTATTATAGTATCTTTAGATATTGTCCTGTATGGGAGGGTATAACTCGCGGTAGAGAGTTAAAGTTACGTTGGTAGGCTTATTTACTTTTATTCTTTAACTAAGCAACTAATTATAAAGAATATGAATTTGAAGTTATAAAATTTAAAAAGCCCGTTGAGGATGTTTGCTGCATATGAGGCAAGCGTTGCTAAAAAGGCGTTATGACAGCTAGGAATATCCGAAGTATGAATATTGTAGAGGATTGGGCCAAGTATACTTCCTTATGGAACTCATTTACTTGAAAGTACCGGTTAAATAGAAATGATTATATTACCAGATCTAAATATCAAACTTGAGTGTCTTGTGGTATGTAACTGCCAATAGGATATGAGAGGGTAGGGTTTATAGCGTGTAGTAAATGTTGCTTGGACACAATTTTATGCGTTTACTTTTATGGTCGACTTAATAAACCAATTCTAGCAAAGAAAGTATTAGGATAGATTGGAATATGGGATATAAAAATATTCTATAAGATGGGGCCTATTATGCTGCCTTATGGAATACCGAAAAATATCAAATGGATATTTTTGAGCTCGTTAGCTTTATTTTTTTTGAAATACCGATTTGTAAGGAAATCATTTAAAAAGACTTAAAAATGAAATAAAAAAACCCTAAACGAATCTTTTTTTTACTCTAAAGGAATTTCTAAATTAAAAACAGATAAAATTTTGGAGTCCCCATTAAAAATTCCAAATGTTACAATGTGATTCATAACATATATTTTATAGAAAATAAGCACAAAACAACGAATAGAAATCAATAAATTCTAATAGATTAATTCTAATCGAAAATAATTATATCGAAGAAGATATAGAATAAACTAAAATAATTATGTTACATATTAAAAGATAGAAAACGTTTAAATTTATAATAGTAAAGAAAATGAATTTAATTAATAGGCAATTACATAAAAACAAACCATTTGAATCTAACAACGTACAAAACGCCAAATTTAACTACTTTCACTCGTATCTATAATTTCTTATAATTTTTTATATGATTTGTCCACCAAAATAGATTTCTTTAATAATTTTGTCCAATAAGGTAAATTGTTTGAAAAAACTCTATCTAGGGTTTCTTTAACGGATAGCTCAAAAATTATTTAGGTCCTTTTAATTTCAATGAAAAATATCGAGCCCAGATAAGTAGTTACAATAATAAACAACAATTATTTTGAGATAATTGTACCTAATTATAAGCCATTTAAGTTCAATTAACTAATTTTTGAAATAACATCATTGATGGAGAAAGTAGTTTATTTCGAGAAAAGTACCCAAAAAAGATAGGAAATTATGTTATACATTAAACCAACAAAAAAAATCATCAATAAATTATAAGAAAATAAAATGAGAGTAATTTTTATTAATTTCAGTTAAAGAAGTAATTTTCTTAATATATACTTACATTTCTTTCAACAAAAAAAAAGTAATCTTGAATAGACACTACTAAAATTAGGCTTGATCAAGTTGAAAATTCATACTGAGAATTTATATTGAAATTATTCAAGAGGAATATTTAAATTAGTCAAGTATTGGAGCATAAAAATGGAGAAAGCTTTAAATAATATTTTCTAATAATTTCTATGAATTGTAAGGTGTTCAGAATTATCAAATCAATAAATTACATTTCAGGCGTATTCATACTTTTCTCGTTCGGTAATTCGAAATTATTTGATCGAGAAACGATTGCTCCTATCGATAAAATTCTAGGCATAGCTGTTAAGATAAATTGAATATTTTCTTATCGTTCAAATATCGAAGAATATTACAACATTTTAGAATTTTTTTATGGATACTTAGTACTTGTTCCTAAACGTTGTGTTTCATTCAAAGCAGCTATCAAATCTGTCGATGAACGCAATGGGCAACCTGAAGCGGGCCCTTTCACTAACATTCCAAGATAGCCTGAACAATGTGGTGTTCTTCTTAGTAATCAAAATTTTTTATCAAAAACGGAAAAAAAAACTAGTAACTTGTAAAGGGACTATCTCGGAAACATAAGATCGAACCCGATAAAGGGAACCGGATACCTTTAATCGTTCAACTTTCTAACACGTCTCGAATGGTCGAGTAACAACTTTTGATATTGTGGAACGATATGAGTTTCTTCGATATTCAGTTTAAACGAGTAATCATACCAAATCAAACGATGATCCAAATGATCCAAATACTTTATTAGATCGATTACAATTCTATTATCACTATCGATTGAGGAGAACTATTTGAATGCAGTTAACAATAAAATACTTTCGATATTGTATGTTCGAAAAGATATGATAACATTTCAGTACAATCAAAATCAAATCGATACGAATACAAAAGTCCCATAATTGTTTGGGCCCCAAAATAAACACATTTAAATTTGATATTCTTTTCCATAAAATTTTAGATTTGTTTATTTATTATTATTTTATGTATCTCTTATCGGAAAGTGAAAATAGCTCATTTCTATTATCGATAATATGATCTAATAAAATTTGAAAAGTTTTTACAATAGTCGAAATTATCACAGAAGAGTATTTACCATATTTACCATATCTTAAAAGTCTTTTATGAAAATTTTTTTTTAAAATAAATTTTTTAAATTGGAATCTTTTTTTATGATTTAAAAAAAAAACACTGAATTTCTAATAATATTTTAGGAATTACGAAAGATTTTTTAGTAGGACTGTTCTTAGCCAAGTAGATATTTTGAGAATTTAGAGACCCGTAACATTTCTTTTTTAATATAAAAAAAATATTTCCCAAGAATTGTGTAGAAAACTTTCTTTAAAATAATTAACTAAAATTTGAAAAATAATTTTTTTAAGATGTTACTTTAAACATTCAAAAGAAATGTAATCTGATTGTAAGTAAAAGCTGGTAATTGGCTTTTAATTTAAAGTAATAAATTTGATAATGTTTTGTAAAATATAGATTTTCATTATTTTTGCTGACAGAAGGGGGTATATTTTTTGTTTTATAAAATTTTCAGTACGGTATATATTATTAAAAATACTTCAAATTGACTTCAAATTCATATTTTAAAAATAAATTATTTTTTTGACCTAGACAACATAATTGTTAAAAAAATATTCAGTTCGAAAAAAATAATGTTTTATTAAATTAAAAAAAAAAACTTTTATTCGTGTGATTTTTTAAACAAAATAATCAAAAAATAAACAAGCTTTAAGTAAAACGTTTACTCCAATTTCGTAAAAATTATCCAGAGCGACAAGGTTCATTTTCGTGTCCTGATTTTGCGATACTGAGACGTTTGCATTATGTAAATAGTGGTCTTGTTATCAAATCCAACTACTGACATTGCAAGGATGCCAATTTTTAATTGCAAAATGGCCTAAGTTGTCGTGGCGCTAAGAATTCACACTTTATTAAAAATGTGAATAGAAATGGACTTTGAAATAGACAATATAATGTTATCCTTCGAAATTATAGTAATACTTGAAATATATTTGTTATCCGAGCTTAGAGCTCAGGTGAATGACCATTTCTGAAATTCTGGGATTCTCTGGAAACTTAAGACTATTCTTCTTACGTCAAACTTTCTTGTAATCAACTCCTACTACTCCGAGCGATATTTTAAGGTGGTTGAAATAGTAGTTCCTCGAAGTAGTATCCTTGGCCCTCTATTATGTAATATTTATACCGATGATATTTGAACTAATAATAACAACTTAATGGGTACATACGAGGTCGGTTTAAGAAGTATCGCGAATTTTGAGTTTTTCCAAAAATTATTTATTTATTCATGAATATCTATTTTGTCCCCTTCAATACACATGTGCCAACGTTTTTTCCAATCCTCGAAGCACTTCAAAATATCATTTTTTTATCTTGTTCAGCTCCTCCTTCGATGCCGTCTTTATTTCCTCAATCGTAGCGTAAAACAACATACAAATGATGCCGAAGCCACCGTATTCCCCCAGATCTGGCCCTCTGTGACTTTTTCTTGTTCCCGAAACTCATGGGGTTCTTCTGTTTCGGGAACACGAAAAAGTCACAGGGGGCCAGATCTGGGGAATACGGTGGCTGCGGCATTATTAGTGTGTTGTTTTTGGCTAAAAATGGCAAAATCCAATTTTTGTTCTTCCACTAATCCGGGCGTTTCTGGTGGATCGCTTCACGAAACTTGCGCATAACTTGCAGGTTATATTCCTTATTGACCGTTCTACCCTGTGGCAAGAACTCATGATGCACCATGCCCCTGCAATCGAAGAAAACTGTAAGCAAAATCTTCACATTCGAACGAACTTGGCGCGCTTTTTTCGGTTTTGGCTCGTGCGGCAGCTTCCATTGGGATGATTGAGATTTGGTTTCCACGTCATAACCATAAACCCATAATTCGTCACCAGTTATGACCCTCTGGAGCAAATTTGGATCGTCGCGGACAGAGTCCAACAGCTCCTTAGCAATGTTAATGCGATGCTGTTTTTGGTCGAAAATAGGCCAAAATCGAAGATGAGCCAAAACACGTGCAAGCAAATCAGCTGTCAAAAATTAACTGAACATTCAATGTACCAATATAACGCCACAAAAAATCAAATATACGTGACCTCGTACATACATTATTTATACATATATATATTGGATTGGGGAAAAAGAAATCACTTGGTGCCAGGTCCGTACTATATGGTACATGCATCAAAACTTTTCAAGCAAGCTCGCGGAGTTTTTGGTACCTGCATCAAAACCTTTCAAGCAAGCTCGCGAGTCACTATAGACGCGTAAAGCCTGGCATTGTTCTGATGGAATAAAATACCTCTCCTGTTGGCTAATTTTCCCAGCTTCTGGTGAATCGCTAGCTTCAAAGGGTCCAATTATTAAAAGTAGAGGTCCGAATTTATAGTTTGGGCATATGGAAGCAGCTCATAGTACATGATTCCTTTCCAGTCCCACTAAATGTACAGCAAAACCTTCCTGGCCGTAAGACCTGGTTTCGCCACCGTTTGAGCCAATTCACCGCGCTTTAACTACGATCATTTTCGCACAATATTATCATATGTGACCCATTTCTTATACCCAATCACCTTCCATTTAATAAGTGTGCCGCTTTCGTTCCGTTTGGCCAAAGCTTAGCGGATGGAAAAACGATCCATCATGTTTTTTCCGTCAATTCGTGTGGCACCCAAACCTTGAGCTTCTTTTTGAACTCAGCTTTATGCAATAGGTTTTAAAACTATTTTGTGGTCGATCTTTAGCTCCTAGGCAATACTATGACTACTAAGATGCCGGTATATTTCGATTATTTGCATGATTTTATCGACATTTTCGATGGGGGGACTACCTTTGCGAAGTATATCTTGAACATCGAAAATACCGGAATGGAATCAACGAAACCAAAATTGCACGTAATTAGCTGTGGCAGTATCAGGACCATAAACACCATTCACAATTTTGCTCGTAGCTAGACAATAATGCTCGGTGAGCGAGTCAACTGGATGAACTTTGAAACAAATTGAAGTTCAAAAGCTGACCCACAAGTGCTTTTCAACACTCTCCAAATAATTTAGCCAAGGAGAGCCGATGGGTGGTTTTGGGCCATAGCCAGGACAGACTTAACATATAGATCTCTCCTATTTTAGTCGTCCTTTCTCCTCCGCGAATTTTTTCTTATTTTTACCTTCCCTCATCTGCTATTATTTTTCCTCCCCGTTTAATATTATTGTTTTCTTATTTTCATATTTTTAGTTTTAAAAAAAATAAATTTCTTCTCTTCATGCCACTCTTTTTATCCAGTTCAGAATTAACACCTTCGGTATCTCCATTTTCCCCTGTATATTTACGCAAAATCACCATGAGATCACCACTTTGCCAATTTTGAAAGGCAATTGCAACAGGCCGTACTCCTAATGAACTAATCGTTCATTTGAAATTCCAAATTTTATTACCGTTCTTATCCCAGTCCTGTAAATAAGGAATAATTTCACATATTCCCTACCATCTACCATAACATAATAATACAAGGTGAAAGCTAAGAATCGGCAACGAACCCCAAAGTTCAAGTCCGTCTGTCAAAATTAGCTTGAGTACTACAAAACAGTACTGATACCAATTTGGCCTTACGGACTTAAGGTAGAAATACAACTCCTTCTGAAGCCCACATAAAATCGTCAATGCCCCATAGTATGTGCCCGATAGTATCACCCACCAAAACATTATTATACCCATTATAAACCACTTGTTAAAACACTATCCTCAATTAAATTTACAATAAATACCCAACGACGTCTTAAAAGATAAGGGACTCGTGATCTTTTCATTTAAAAACCAGGCAGAGAAACAACATCAATGTATCCCTGTTAAAAAATCTGCTTGTTACAATATATGTAAGCTTATTTAAATTATTTTAAAAAATATTGATAACTCTAAAATATTAAAAAGGATAATTCTTGAAGTTAAGGCAATTCTGTTCTTATTTTTTAATGGAATTTTAGAAGACATAAAAATTGCGATAATATTAATAATTCATATGAATTTTTATAACAGAAATTAATCAAAAACTAAAACAAATATTTTTGCAAAAAAAATCAGTTTTATAAAATTACCTTTGTCAAAGATGGCAACATACAATTTCTACAATTTGATATTAAACAAAAATAGGACTCATATCTAATATTATCCTAGAAAATTACATTAACACTTGAAAAATAATTGATTTTTCGTTAAATTGATCTTATTTAAAAACTTATTTTGTAGATGACTTGAGTTCAATTTTGATTCCCGGTCCCCATTTTATATTGATGAACGAGGGTCATTCAACAAGTACTAAGCCTCACCGCCCGATGGAACTGCTGTCACAAAAGCAATTTACCATCGTATAGTACATTCTTTTAGTAGCCTTTCAGTTGATTCTCTTCATTAGTTTTGTTTTGAGAGCCTTTGAAAGCGAGCGTGTCGGTCTATTGCACAAAAATGGAAAAAGAACAATATCGTTCGGTGATTAGATTCTTGTTTTTGGAAGTGAAAACGCGCAACGAAATCAAAGATCGCTTGGATGCTGTGTATGGCGACTCTTCTCCTTCGATGGCGACCATCAAGAATTGGTTCAACGAGTTTGTTCGTGGTCGCACGTCGGTTTTTGATGAGCCACGCCCAGATGCCCTAAAAACGGCTGCTATGGAGGAAAACGTTAAAAAAGTCCACGATCTCGTGTTGGCAGACCGTCGATTGAAAGTTTACGAGATAGCTGAGACTGTGGGCATCGCAGTAGGAACGGTGCATCATATTCTACACGAAGAACTGGGCATGAGAAAGCTGTCGGCGCGATGGGTGCCGCGTTTGCTCACACCGGAAAACAAGCGCAACCGTGAGACCACATCGGGGACGTGTTTGGTGCTGTTTCAGCTCAATCCAGCGGAGTTCTTGCGTCGTTTCGTGACCGTCGACGAAACATGGATTCACTGGTACACACCAGAGACCAAGAAACATCGAAACAGCGGACTTCACCCGGCGAACGTGCTCCGAAGAAGGCGAAGACTGTTCGATCGGCCGGAAAGGTGATAGCCACCGTTTTCTGGGATTCACAAGGTGTGATCCACATCGATTACCTCGAGAAGGGTAAAACAATCACGGGGCGCTACAATGCTGACTTATTGGGCCGATTTGACGTCGAATTGAAGAAAAAGCGGCCCCGCTTTACCAAGAAAAAAGTGCTGTTCCACCACGACAACGCGCCGGCTCACACCTCCGCCGTCGCCATGGCCAAATTGGTCGAATTGCGCTACGAATTGCTGCCCCATCCTCCGTACTCTCCAGATTTGGCCCCCTGTGACTACTTTTTGTTTCCAAACCTGAAAAAATCACTCGCCGGGAATAGATTTGGGTCGAATGAGGAGGTCATCGTCGCCACGAAAGCCTATTTTGCTTCCCTCGAGAAAATGGTATTTTTTGGACGGGTTAAAAAAGTTAGAGCATCGTTGAGCCAAGTGTATCGAGCTTGAAGGAGATTATGTGGAAAAATAAATTGCCACCTTTCCAAAATTTCGTTTTTCTTTTGTAGGTTAAGTACTTGTTGAATGACCCTCGTATGTTATATGTGCATAAGAAAATCTTCAAACTTGAAAGGATAACTCAGTATAATTGTATAGAGAATCATGCAAAACTCAGCGATTTTCAATTCAAACGAATCCTTTTATTATTGAGTAATCATTCCAGTTACTTTTTGATATGCTCGAAATATATATTATCCATATTTGTGTCAGAAAGTATCAAATGGTGGATTCCCCTTACAATCCGTTTTGAGTACTATATTTTCACTTTTCCATGGTAGTTTAAATTTTATTGATAAGAAATTCACTTTGAATAGATTCTTTTCGTTATTTTAGTAGAAAATTGAGGGGAACTTCTCTATGGCTATGTTTATTTGTAAACTTCAATATTCACACTAAAAAATAGGGAAAATCGGTAAAATGAAGAAAAAAAATGATTCTATCAGCCTATAAAAATTCAAAGAAGCGTTGAAACAAAAATAAAGTGAATAGTCTTTAAGAACATCTTTGCGTATCGAAACAAAAATCCTCATATAATTTATGTACCGATTTTAAAATATATTCTTTATACTTTCAATAGGAAGCTTTCTGATTGCCTCTTAAAATCCGGAAATGTTGAATATCGATTTTAAATTTGATTCACTCCACTGAATCCTGTAAATCCAATGCAATACGATTTAAAATGCCTTGAACTTTTACTTTTTCTTATTCTTTCATTAATTATTCACGATATTCTAGATAAAATTTTATTTTCTTTTCCACTATCAAATTTTTAATACAAAATAAGTCTTTATCGTTTCAGGACTATTGATACAAATATCGTTGTTGATAGCTAATAATTTCTGGGGGGAAAATTTTCAATAATAATTTTAACAACTGAACATTGAAAACAAGTACACATTTATTAGATGGCTGAGAAGTATTGTAAATAATCGAAAAATTCTATATTTAAAGAAACAAATTCAAAAATAAAACCATTCAAAGTAAATTTCATGAAAAGGTTAATGCTTCAATAAGTTCAACCAGCAAAAATTATGTTTATGGTTATGATGACAACGATGATGATTAATGAATAAGACTAGAAATATTAGATTTTCTTTCTATGACCAAAAAATAAAATAAAAAAACATTTTTACCAAACAACAATAAATAGGCATACTTGTTAAATGAGCAAATACTTACTATTACTACATAAATGCTTATTTATTTTGGAAAAATTTTGGGCAAAATGCTTAGCTGGGTTGGAAAAACTGTCACTCAAAATGATTGAAATCGCTTCTAGCTATAAAAATAATCATCTTTTGACTTATGAATAAGAGTATTTCTATTTCCGCCCAAAAATTTTCAACAATATATTTTTAGCCGCTCTATGTTGTCAAAGTTTTTATTTAAAAAAAAAATGGCAGATAGTTGAATTTTTATTGGAAGAAAAAAAACACTTTTACATCATGCTATCATTAAAAGCTATGTTATCTTGTAATACATAAAAACATATATTAATGATTAATGATGATACTCTAATAATATGTCATCTATTTAAATAGAAATTTACTTTCATCAATGTTCAGAAAATGAGGAAATCATAAAAAGTGCATTCAAATTTTTATAATATTGCATGTAGAAATATATTATTTTTTAAAGACTTTTCCAACACAAGCAAATAAAATTTCTAAAGAATAATTTAAATAAAAAGATATTTATTAAAAAAGTTTATATCTCACATTAAGATCTCAACAAACACTTAAGACTACAAAAAGTCTGGGACTAATTTTTCTAAATTATTTTACGAGTATTTAAATTTTTACTATAACAAAACTTTTGAAAAATAATCTTTACGAAGTTTAAAAGAAATTTTTTATAAAAATAATGAAGAAAAACATTTTGCAAAGACATCTATTAAAATATTGTCATCATTTGAATATGATTCCAATATTTAAATACTTTGAAAGTATTCAATAGAAAATTTTCAATTTTTAATTAAATTCAAATAATTCTGAATTTGACATCATCAATAATAATTCCAAAATATTGTAGAATATAATCCTTATAGAATAACAAAAACTTCCAATTTCAGTTAATTTCTTCCATTTGGAATTCGAACTCATAGCAAATCCTTTTTAACAATAGAAAATCTTTGACGTCAAGAAATTTCCAGAAACTTTTATTTAATGGAATTCAACTTTATTTTATAAGAGTTTATTATTTCTGTTCGACTTGTAATCATCCAAATAAATTTGAAATGAATGAATGAATCTGATTTCTTATTAAAGAAAACCGCATACTAATAAGCTCCTTTTAAAGATTTCCGAAATAATAATGCCATTATTGAATGAAAATTTGATTTGAATGGAATTTGATAAATTAAGCCTCATCAAGCTTACAGAAAAAATCCTTTTCAAATATGAAATTTTTTGTTTAAGAGAAGATGGGATATACTTTGTTCAAATAGTCAGAAATGAAATTTTAAGCATTTGTAAATCGAAATTCATTAAATAGAATATGATTAAGAACATTTATTAAAGGAATTTTTTTTTTAGTATAATATGGAAATCTTATGGTAGTTGGTATTCAAGTTAAGTAAAAATATTTAAATATCTGATAGGGGACACCTGTATAACTATATATCTTATACAAGATTATCCAATTTGTGTAGGTAGTACAGCCCTGTCATTTGACAACTCTAAAACACATATATTATTCAAGCTAAGATTTATTTGAAATTAAAATTACCATTTTATATTACATATGTTTCTCCATAAGAAGTGATTTTGCCATAGCCAAGTTTTTCTCTTTAGGAGGAGATTATGGTCGTCATAATTGTCTTTCTGCTTACACAGTAAAAAAATTTAAAAAAGAGGATGTGTTAAGCCCTCTATTAGTGAAAATATTTTCGAAGATCTAAATTTATTGATTAAAATTTCAAATGAAAAATGTGCCCCAAGTTAAGCCCAAAGTTATATTCGGCATACATTTCCATCCATAGAAAGCTTAACTCACGCAAATTGAATCCTGACGACTTTTACAGCTTTGGATGCTAATTTTTTAAACAAATTTTCTTCAGGAAAAAGGCTCAGTTCTCAGTCGGTGAATGCGTCAATAAGCAAAATTATTGAAGCCATTGTATTCAGGCAAAAGTAACTATCTGGGGTGCATTTTGGTCTGAAGGTGTCGTCTGCCCGCATTTTTTTTGGAAAAAAAAAACGAGAGACAGACAACAAATGCTTTTTTTCGGGCTTAAACTTTCCCAGGACAATGTCTGAGGTTAAATAGTCTCCAAAATCATGAATTTTGACACCATTCGAGATTTTTTTAAAAAAAGCTACATAAATTAGATCTTATATATGCTGTTAACTTCAAACTCTTCAGAGTACTTAAAAACCAATATCCGTCAAGTAAAAATCAATATCAATCAAGTAAAAAAATAAAATAATACTTCTCGAAATATGCGAACTATTTATCAAATATAAGCTTAAAGGCATCGAGTTCTGTAAAAAGTCTGGGTGCAGCCATTTGCAAGATGTTAGATTTTTTTACGATGGTTATATGATTAATACCTGGCCTTGACAAAAAATAAATATTTTTATGTTAAAAATTCATTTTATTTTTAACACAATTTCCGTTTAGCTCGGTATACTTAGTCCAAATATCTCTATCTTTTGTATTTCATCCACAAAATACAATCTCTCCAACCCTTAAAAATATGCGTCTATTTCACCAATCAACTTATCGTTTGAGCCAATTTTTTATCGCCGAGCCTTTTTTCATATTCGAAAAAGCAAATAATAGCTGTAAGCTTAATCTAACAAATACTATTTTTTCTTCAAAAAGAATTTTTTTTAAAAAAGGTTCGCACCTGTTCAATTGAGATGCTCACAGTCTCAGCATCTTTCGCACTTTCATTCACCGAACATTTATCACCATATCGTAATTTTTTCAATGATTTCTGGTGTGGTAACCTCATTTTGACGACCTCGACGTTCTTTGTCAAAAAAGCTTGTTCGGCCGCGTTTAAATTCAGCCGTCCCATACTTTATGGTCCGTAAAAAACTATCCGAGTCCTCATAAACTTCTCTAAGTTTCGCTTTTATATCATTAATAGTTTTCTTTTTCAAAACCAAAAACCAAGTATATTATCACTGCTCGATATACGATTTTTTCTATTATTGTAAAATTACAAAAGTGGCTTATTTTGAAATGGCAAACTAAATTACGCAACTGCTTAAAAGGATTCTTGTATAAGCTTAAATTTATGGAAAATAGAGTTGTTTTAATAGTGACAGCACCATTTCTTACTGAGATCAGATATTAATCATACAACCTACGAACAATAAGAAGGCATAAGCAATATAATGTATTAAAACTTTTATCAAAACTCTAATTTTAAATGTGTTTTTTCTTTACATTTTCTTTTCAAAGCACAAATGTTTTTCTCATTTTTAATAGTTACTAATAGAAATAAATTCTTAAAAAAGATTTATCTTAGATAATCTTAAAATGAGAAAAATTTATTATAGATAAAAATATGTAACTGGCATTATCATCCAGGTACTACCAATCAATAATAATTGCTGGTGGAGTAAAAAGTTTTAAAAAAGCTCAAAAAGCAGAAAACTAATGCACTTTAAAGGTCCTTTGGAGTCATATGAATTTTTTTTTTTTTAATTTACACAACCGTGTGTATAGTTTTTAATAAATTTGAAAAAGAATATTGTCTAGATTTCGCATACAGCTACGAGTAATGAACGAGCCGCAGAAACTTTAGATTTAGTTAAAAAGTTTATTTTATCATAACGCTTAGGATTTAACATTTCAATAAAAATATTTTTTCAAAGGAAAAAACTACAGTTTCATATCTATTAGGACCTTGCCTTCTACAGTAACAAATAAGTCTATTGCAAGCATGGTAAACTTAGTGATAATGATAGCCTCGGTATATCAAAACCAACTGCGATACGTTAAATTTACCATAAAATATATATTAAATAACCCAAATATTCTAAATATTAGAATAAAAATATTCTTTTTTTTAACAAAAAAAAAGCTTAAATTTCTTAAAATTGTCTGGAAACTTTGTCAAAACAACTCCATCGAGGGACATTCGCACATAACCTCTAACTCATACTCGTGGAAATTAACTAAAAGTTTATTTTAAAATTAACACTTTTTATTCTGTAAAAAAAATTAAAAGCTACAATTTTATCTACTTTATAATCGCATTTCCAATATATTAGAAAAATCAATTGATTGTTATAAAAAGGCAGTTTTACAACGTGAAAGACTATCAAAAAAAATAACATCTTACAACTTTAAGCCCTCGAGATTTTTTTTCTCGAAAGCATCCTTTTTCAATTATTGAAATCTAGAGAATCATAACTAAAGTTGAAAATTTTATTAAACAAATTCCAAAAGGGAAAACAAACTTGAAGTTCGCATAAAAATTAGTTTTTCTATTAGTCTATTCATGTTTAGGCTTATTTACTCAAACAACCCTAAATATTTGTTAATTTAATTTCATATTCTAAAGTTAATTGAATATATTATCAAATATGTATTGTATATAAAAATTTAATTTATCAAAAAAAAAAGCCAATAAAAAAACACCGGACAGAAGAACTCAAATAGGAAGTCTAAAATTTGAAAAAAAAACAACATTCTGTTCAGCGAAATTTTCAATTTTGTTTGCTCCGTTTTTACATTATTTTGATAGAGAAAATTAAATTGTGCCCAATTGCTGAGTTGAATATTTTCATTTTCGTCCTTTTTGACGTACCTTTTTCATTTTCTTTTTGCTCTACAGTATCCACAATCCGAAGTTAAGTCATATAAGAAGAGGCACTTCCTTTTCGTGCACAATACTTTTCAGGAAACAAGGAATGCTTTAAAGGACGATAAACAATATTATTCACTCTGCAAGATGATTCAAAGTAGCTTTCTATTTACTTTCATCAAAATATACTTTTCATCATTTCAATTTCCCTCACTACTACAAAATTCCATATTGCTTGTCCGCATTTCCCAAATCTCAAATTTATCCACCATTGCACTGTATTCTCCCCTCTTCTCCACCCCCACCACCTAAAACTAAGTAAAAAAATTCTATTCCAAATTTATTATATTTTTTGGCAGGAATCTCCCTTTTCTATTTCCTTTCTATTTATCCTTGTCCATAGCTTTTTGTTTGTCTCTTTCTCTTCCCGTTTATTTTTTCAACCCCAGTTTACTGTACCAAAATGAAGGGGGATTGATATATTTTTCATAAAATTCTTTGTACATTGGAAAAAATGAAATTATCTTTGACATGCTACTGGCACTTAAATTTTTTTAAGAAGAATTCTGCGGCATTTAAAACACCGAAGGGACTACATGGAATGCATTACGAAGAACAGGTGTATCTTGCAGATAGGAATAACAAAAATGTCCGGATGCCCTTTGAATTTAAATATCCGCCAATGAACTTTTTCTCCTTAGACTTTTAAAAATGTCAATTTCTCATCTTCACCATAAAAGCTACACGAATATTTCCACTCGTTTTGTATGCTTCGTATGCCATTTTATTTCACTTTAAAATTAGTCTCCGTTTACCTAGTTCTCATTATCTCAGCCAAATACACAAAAAATGAAATGTTTAACTTATTCCCCTACTCAACTTATTTTAACCTGAATTTTTTAAAACATTTCATCTATGCACGTATTTAAATAATAGCAATAAAGATAAATGTAGGGCAACCGTTTTTAAATTTTTGGCATAGAAAAACAATTTTTTGAAATAATGGAAAATATTTAACATTTGGAAAAATTCACAAATTCAAATTTGACAAAAAGAAAATAATCAGACATTATTTCGAATGAATATAAATATCCTAGTTGCGTATAGAAATGTGAAACAATTCATTCTATTAGCGATAGTTTTTTAGCAAATTTTCTGCCTGCATGATAATGTGGGGATATTCCCTGAGCAAAGGGAAAATGTGCTCACCTCCTATGCACTTAGCTTTTGAATTCTGACAAAATATTCATGGAAATCAGCGCATCATTATCGGCCCACATGTGGGTAACAAAATATTTTGAACGACAGTCTAGATGGTGGGTCGCTCCAGATTTGATGGCCACCGACTGAGGCAAATACCGAATGGACCGTGACACTTGCGACCGGATCGGACACATATGAGATGTCAATCATTTGCGTTGATGAATGTGTCATTCTCAGTCGTTACTGAAACGTTCAACTAAACGCTGTCATTTCCATACTCTAACAATTTACCCCTTATGCTATGTTTCCAGTCAGATTGTAGAACAGTTTTTTTTTGCTACATTTACGTCCTGACATAATGATGAAGAAAATTTCAACATTTCGAAATATGATAATTTCGTATTTTTAGTCGGACATGAAATCAATAACCAAAATAAGAGTGCATTTACTCATATTTTTTGGTATAAAAATACTTTTATTCTTAAAAACATCTGCAACATGAGCCACAACAGAAAATCTTTAATACGATCTACGACAGTTTGTAACGGTCCTTAAGGTATAAGTTCTTAAACAAATTGCAGCATTCTTTTATTAGGAAGTTTTAAATTATTGCTTAAAATAATTTTAGAGTTGAATAAGAAAAAAAATTGGTTTTGCTCTTAAGAACATAAATGAAATGAATTGCCTAAGATGAAATAATGGCTAAAAAAATTTCGATACAAAAAATTCCGTTAGTCCAAATTTACCTTCAACTAATACCAAATTTTTGACCATAATTCATGATTTTTTTGGATTAAAATTTAAAACAAAAAAAACCTTGAAAAAAATGCCATAATATCTATAAAATATAGCAAAATGATAAATTTTTAATAATGATAAGTAAAAATGTACTTACCAAAATATTTATACAGTAGCTTTAATTTAAATGTATTTTTTTTTAATTTTCCAAATATCTATAACTGCAACATGGTAAAAATCAGATAAAGACTGCTGAAATGTGCATAAGTAAATATAAGTTAAAAATAAATTATTTTGAGAAATAGCGGGACTAGAGATGCTTAAGTGGTTGATGAGTATTCGTAGGGAAGTAATTTGAGAATAGCTTTCGGGCAAAGGAATTAACTTATTCTTCTTATGATAAAACGAAAAATGGAGAACTTAAAAGTCACGGTGAAAAATACTTTTGCATTTTCAATGAGCGCAATCATAATTTTTGTTAAACAAATGTATTTTGGATGTAGTGGAATATTTAGTTAAAATTTGAACAAACCTTTGACAAGTTGAAGAATGAAAAATAAAATTATAATTACTATTTAGATCGCCCAAAATATTTAAAAGAAAAAAACAATATTTTAGTTTTGCTACTTAAAATTAACTTAAGTTTATCAAACCACTTTATAAGCAGATCTAAATCAGAATTTATAGCAGAAATATAATTGAAAGGGTTAAAATATTGTCATATGTGTAGACACAAGCTCTTATTCGTAAGTTCATATTGGTTTTAGTACAATTATTTTAATTTTGATATAAAATATAAAAAAATTTTATGATTTAACTACTATAATAAAGATAAAATGCTGAAATTTGTATTTCGTTGAAAAAACCCCCTTGTACGTTGGATGATAAGTGGCTTGTACGATCCTAGGTATTCAGTTGATCAATTTGTTTTTTTTATCGTATTTTTTTAAAAATACTTTTCCAGCATTGTAAAAAGACTCTCCACAATCATCATTAAAGAATGGATAGTGCTCCAGCACTCTTCTGTCTAGTTCATCCCATAGATGAAGTTGATATCGGACCATTGAGGAGGCCATTTTATTTATTTTATAGATAATCGCTACATAATTTCGAATTACCTTTAGAATCTTTATCCTCCTGTATAACGAATCTTTCACGAATTAACCGAAGTCCTAAAGGAAGAGCATTTTTTGTACAGCACACCGACGCACGTAGATTCTTATTTTGCACACAAAAATCTGTAACTTTTACTCATCCAGCCAAAATACATTGTTAAAGTCGTCTTTCGGTGTGATCGCATATGCGGATGATCTTCTACTTTTGATTGAGGGGGGAGTAGGTCTGAAGTAAAGATAGCGGGAAGCCGCTATATGCAGATGGTGTCTGAATGGGTGAATAGAATGGGAGTGAATCTTTTCGAAGGGAAAACTGTGTGTATGTGTAGGTTGCTGAAGGATTTTCTAATACTCGCTTAGAGGCGAGTAAAGGTTGGAGAGAGGCTGAACATTCGGTGATGTAGGTTCTCAAGGGGCAAATTCCGTTGAACCTGGAGGTGCTGCGTAGAAACATCCACTACCGTCTACGGCGGGGCATCCCACTTGCTGGTTGTTCGGTTATGAATAAAAAGGTTCAGGGGTTCCAGCACAGGCGTGGTCTAGCTGCGGAGGCTAGATGCCCTTGTGGGGCTGCGGAGGAGAGTCCCAAGCACCTTCTCATTGAGTGTGGCCTGTACGGGTATTTGCGTGACTTAGGTACATGTGGAATCGAGGTGAATGAGGAGGGTGTGGATGTGAGTGGTGTGTTGGGTGTGAGAGAGGGGTATGAATGCCTTTATAGATTTGCCGTGGAACTTTTCGAGAGGTGATCAAGGTCGATTTCGGTTATACTTTCGGGTCTTGGCGAACCAGCGTACCTTAGCTGGCTTAGCGGTTTCTAGGGATTTGCAAGATTCCTAACCGTAGCTCAATAAGCGGAGTACAAACCGAAGTACTCTTAAAACAAAAATTGGTACTACGGGAGTTGGGGTGCCCCATGGTGTTAAAACACACTGTGCCCGACATTGATGAGGCGCTTAGACAGCAACGTGGTGGCTGTGGTTGATACCCATATCGCGGGTACGATCTACGGAACGCTAGTGGGAGATACTACTAATTATCTCGGGCACTATCACTGCTTATGATAGTAGAGGTTTAGATAGTCCTCACCACTAACAGTTGGAGTAATCAGCTTATAATTGGTTACTGACTGTAAACTGCCAGTAATGGTGGTGCGCTGATTGGGCATAACTCAATCCCTATTACATTTACTTGTTGTGCAAATTAAGCGATTTTCGCTTGAACTAGTAATTTAAGGCCTGCCAGACTGCGATAAACTCCCATCACATTCGATCTGATTTTAATGTTTTATAGTTATATCAACGCAACTCTAACATTTTAAACACATCTACTATAATATGCTCCGATTAACCATTATTATAATAGGCAACCGAACTTCATCACTAATTTTACGACTTTTTTGCATAATTATATTTTTAGTTAAATTGAATTTCAAAATGTCAACTTAAGAAAAAAAGGAAAGAAACAAGATAAATGTTAAGAAAAAAGGAAAGAATTAATTCTTTTAAGAAAGCAAAATCCTTTAACTTTTCGAAACAGCATCATAAAAATTTAATATTTACTTTTATCTGCTACAAACCAAAGTGGGGAATTTGTAATTACACTTATGGAAACAAGATGGCCATGAATGGAAATTACTACTCTTTTCGTATGGAAATTTCAGGAAATAATCAAATATTTAAACTATTATTTATTCTTAATTATAATATATTAAATTATACATCCAAATAAATTATAAAATTTTCGATTTATGTAAATTAAAACCAAAGCTTCCTAGAAAATATGTTTTTATCGAAGTGTCATAGATTTTATCTTCAGAATTCACAGATTCTTTCTAAATTATTATAAAATTCAACTAAACTATTTATTAGATCATAAATTATGTAAACTACAGATACTTACAGACAAATTTACTAAAAACCGTCAATTCATTTGTGCAAAATGAAAATTACAGCCAAATTACGAGAAGGCATGTCGATTTTTTTCAGCACTACTTTTGAGATTAAGTTACAAGACCATTAACACTTTCGTGTTTTTATAACCAAGTTGCCAACAATTTTTATCCTTTTTACTTTTATAATAGAACAGGTAGTCAGCCACTAGTTAGGCTAAATTTGTCCATGGACAGTGACTTTATCCCTTGTACATTGGAGTACTTCCCTGCGGATAACTGCATAATGCTTGATTAATAGCCATTCACTCTGTTATACAAGTACTTGGCAAATTTTCGTGTAACTTCTCTCCTTTCGGTGTATGTGCAAAATAAGCTAAAAGCAGTTTATTTATTCAGGGAACAGGATATCATGTTGATACTCGTACCTATATACTATAGCAAGTGAATGGAAGATTTATGGAGACTACCTTTTGTTGCGGAATACACGAGAGAAACCCATCAGTTGGGACTGACTTTGTAATTGCGGCAAGGTTTGGGAATATGCTTCTTACCAAATAACAACAACAAAAATTAATGAAATTGGGTTATTTCAACATGTCAGCATTGTTCTAGCAGATACTTTGTTTTACCAGAAGTATATCATTATTCTAGAACAAGATCATAGACCAAAGAGGTAAGACAAAAACTCGACTAGAATAGAAGACTTATCATAAAATTATATTTAGTATAATCTTTGGTTAACACAACGAATTTTTTGAAAAATTTTAAATTTTTTTTATTTTAATAACTGGTGAGAGTTAATCTAACAAGTTATTATAGTGATAGCAACATTATAAATCAACTTAATTGATTAAAATAAATAGAAAATGCGGTAGTTTGAATATTTTAGAAATTTTCAAAACTATTGCCTTTGTGTTCAAAAACATTAAGTTTCGAAATTTTTAACTTAATAGAGTACCAAATTGTTTATAGTATAAAAATTAGTAATTAAGTTATAGCAATTAAGTTATAGCAATGAGGTCAACTTTAATGTACTAAAAATAATGTGACCAAATCTAAAAAAAAAATATTTCAATTATTAATTTTTAATGGTTTTAGATTTTTAAAACTGAGCTTCTTTTAACATTAAATTTCGAAATTTTATACTTAATAGAGTACAAAAAAATTTATAGTATAAAATTTAGTAATTAAGCTATAGAAATTTTCATTTCTAATATTTTTATGTGTTTTTTTTATTAATAAATTTTAAAAGAGTTTTAAAAAAATTACTAGTATTAAAATTTAACGAATTTAACCTTTTATTAAGCGATATTAAATTTTATGAATTATTAATATTTTTTAAAAAATTTATGAATTGATTTAAAATATTTAAAATTATTTATTTCTACTATTTCTAGTAGTAACTAAAAATTCTACTATTCACTCGAAATTTATTTTAAACTAGGACCAAAAATTGGTTAAAATTCTAGAAAATATTGAGAAAAAAAACATATAATAAAATTTAAAATTAAAAAAGCTTAAATTGTAATTTTTTTTAACTTTTATGTACTAAAAATAATGTGACTAAATTTAAAAAAAAAATACTTCAATTATTAATTTTTAATGGTTTTATATTTTAAAAATAGAACTGATCAATTAGCGGTAGAGGCTTTTTACCGTCCCATAATCAATAGTAATCTAAGATTCTTGTATCTGCAAATTTTTTCAACACCCATTCCGAAATTTCGTGTAAGGAAGTTTTCAACCAAGCGTGTTCTTCATGCTTTTTTTACGCAACTTACCTCATCATTAATGCCATTTTTCACAAATTTCCCATTCTTGAAATTAATGCCACCTTGTTTTTTTAATAATTTTAAATAATCTAATGTGCTCTACAAAATCTAAAGTTGCCCCATTCAACTTTTGTTCGATTCATTAGGGAAATGGCAATACCACCCGCAACACAAAATATCCGGTGTCGGATGACGCATTTTCAAACAGATGTTCATTATTAATGTTCCGAAATACTAAATTTATTTTTAACGTATATTTATATATCATTTAAAAGCTGATAATTTTAGCTTCATTTTTAAAAAAGTTGATCCTTTTTTTATTTTTTACGGATTTTACAATAAGTTAAAGATGGACGACAAAGCTATGCATTTTCAACCGTTCCTGACCCTCTAAAGAAGCTGGGATACATAAGCAAGCTGGATATTTTGGTTACTCATAATCTTAAAGAAGCTCATTTGGTAGAACGCATAAGTAACTGAGACATGCTCATTAAACGTGAGGAAAACTATCCTTTTTTTTAAACGACTAATAGCTAATGATGAGAAGTGGGTCGTTTACAATGGTGAGGTGCAGTTCAAACGACATCGAAAATAGACATTCATCAAAGGAAGATTATACTCTCAGTATGCTTTTTTTTTTATGTTTAGATTAATGAGGTACAGGGGGAAACCTTCAAAAGGTACTCGCCTGGAAATTTTTCCTGCCAGGCGAGTTATGCAGGATTTTTACCTCACTAAAACCTAACCTGCACCTCTGATCTTGCTCCCGGAACGATGGTTCCCCGGCGGCACTCTTTGTAAATACTACTTCGCCGGGGCGTTCTTATTTGATGGTACTGCTGTCCCGATGTTATAACGCCTCGCGGCCTATTCTTCGTACGTTGTATGTAGATCCTTGATAATGGATTCCGCGTACTCTGCAATTCTGTTCCAAGCCGATTGGCTCTTCAGCATGGACTCCACTATATTTTCTGGACTGATGGAACGGTCCAGATTTCTCTCCAGCTCCACCTGCACCCCCTCGTAGAGGGGGCACTGGAAGAACACGTGTTCTGCGTTTTCGATCACATCGCGGCAATGATGACAGTTGTGGGAGTCAGTTCTCTTGAATCTGTGCAAGTATGCCCGAAAGCATCCATGCCCAGTCAAGAGTTGGGTGATGTAATACCCGACTTCTCCGTACAGGCGAGTGACCCATTTGGTAACATGTGGGATCAGCCGATGAGTCCACCGACCCTTCGTCGAATTGTCCCATCTCTCTTGCCAGAGGCGAAGACTCTCGGGTCTCTCCTCTTCACAAAGGACCTTTCGCCGCTCTTCCTTCTTCCTACGATGTTGGCGCTCCCGCTCTCCTGCCAGGATGTCGATGGGTGGGCATGATGCCACGACGTTGACCGCATCGTGTGATACCGTTCGGTATGCTGACGCTACTCTGATCGCTGAGAGCCGCTGGACTGATGACATTGTCTTGAGGTATGTTGTTAGCTCTAGCGATTTCGCCCACACTGGTGCTCCGTATAGCAGGACGGAGGTAGCCACAGTTGCCAGTAGTCGCCTTCGGATTTGCCTTGGGCCTCCGATATTGGGCATTATACGCGAAAGTGCGCCCTGTACTGCTATTGCCTTCTTGCTGACGCTGGAGATGTGCTCCTTGTAGTTGAGTCTGGCATCCAAGATCACTCGTAGATACCGGATGTAGGGTAGCGACCGGATGTCGTGATCGCCTACTCTTATGGTATTGGTCTCCATTTTCTTCCGGCTACTCACAAGGAGTACCTCGGTCTTATGTTCCGCAAAAGACAGGTCTGCCGATGTCATCCACTGTCTTATGCTCCGGATGGTGGTGAAGAATGCAGCTTCCAGTTCCTCCAGGTGTTTGGCTACAAGGACAACCGCTACGTCGTCCGCGGTTGTCTCCAGATGGAGTAGACCATCGTACATGACGTTTCACAAGAGTGGCCACAGGACAGAGCCCTGAGGTACCCCTCCCGTGACCCCATACTCCGCTGATCCATCCTCTGTCTCGTATTGCAGTAGTCGATCACTGAAGTATGATCTGACCATCCTCCGTAGGTAGTAGGGCACCCCCATGTTCTCAAGAGCCTCCAACATTCGATCCCAGCGGGCCGAGGTAAACGCGTTCTTGATGTCCAGGGTGACAATGAGGCAATACTTTTTAGAACCGCCTTTCCATCTCTTTCCTGAGATGGCTTCCTTTGCATGGTTCGTGACGAGTTCCAACGCGTCGATGGTCGATCTCCCCTTCCTGAATCCAAATTGAAATTCGGAAAGTTGAGGATCGATGTATTGCTCCAATCTGTCGGCCACTATCCGCTCCAAGTTCTTCCCGTCCGAATCCAGCATGCAAAGTGGACGATAGGAAGCTGGCTCGTCCGGTCGTTTCTTCCCTTTTGGGAGAAGAACCAATCTTTGTTGCTTCCATCGGGTCGGAAATACGCCTTGTCGCAAGCATGCGTCGTACATGCTTATAAACAAGTCTGGCCTGGCAGCAATTGCACTCTTCACTGCGATGTTGGGTATGCCTCTCGGTCCTGGTGCCTTGCCATTCTGCAATCTAGTGCAGGCCCTCGTGAGCTCTTCCATGGTCACACCAGGAATTTCCGTTTCTTCATCCTCCGGGTGGTAGTCGGGGAGTTCTGGTTTCTCCGGGAACAGATGTTCTACTATTCTGTGCAGTATGTCGGGACAGGTTGGTGTTGTTGCGGGTAGGCTTTTAATCCTACTCTCAGTATGCTGAGATTTTCAAAATGTCTCGGTGTGGCGGCATGCTCAAAAATCAATTAAAAAGTTTTCTGTCTGAAATTGACCTGCTTGAACGAATTCATCATCCAGATACGTTTAGAAGTCGTTAACCATAAAGGAGTTATGTTCCATTATGAAAACGTAAACCTTCCATTGGTTTCACCCCCATAAAAAACTTCTTTTATAAATACAGATACTTCTATGAACGAGGAATGGAAGATGGCAAAAGGCTATCGATCAAAATGAGTACAGATCTTTGTTCTTTATATATTTAAATACACTTTTTAAAACAAACACAAAATGCGTAAAGTCTCTTCCGATAACCCAATACGAAGCATTCAAATATGTAGGTTCATGGTTGAGTCGCTACAGAATAATTTCTGACTCTTGTCTTAAGGATCTAATAAGACTCTTAACATATTTTAAGTTTATCAATACAAAATTTTAAAATTTTTCGTCAAAAACTTCCAGCTAAACCCAACAGTTTTTTTTATACCTTATCCTCTCGAATTATCATTATTTACAAAAGTATCATTAACCCTTTCAGAAATTCTATTAGGTGTAGAATAAGTGACAGTAACAATTTATATGACCCTGAAGGATGATAACAGAATTACTAATTCTTTACCGTTACTTTGCTTCGGCTAATATTTCCTATCAAGACGACGAGTACTCGAACAATATTACTAAGATTGGCTTATTCATACTACAGCCAATATTTAATCTTTAAATACCATACGTAACACCGGAAGGACTTTTATATTTCTTCTTTTATTTATATATATTTCTATGTTATATTTTTTCTTCATTTCAATCATAGTCAATAATCAAATATAAAAATAGAATCAAGGATTAAGGAAAAAATTCCTATTTGCACAAAATTTAACCTTTCCATCTATAAATATATCACGTTCACACATTCGGAATGTTTTACTACTCGTAGTATTACGTAGCTACGATAGGGGCTTCTAATCACGTTTTCACCCTTATACGGATGAGTAGCAGATATTGAACAAATCATTGTTGCCAATAATATTAAACCCTACAACTGTATTGATTACGATAAATATATAAGTCAATGGAAAATTGTATTTTTCTTTTCTTATAATATGATTTGAAAGAAAATCCTTTTGTTAGAAATTTACTATTCTTAATATACTTAAACTTATCTAATGAGCACATGCCTAGAATGATTGTGATTTTCAAAAGAATGTGTTATAAAAAATATAGTTTTAAATTTATCGGAATTCTACCGCCACCAGAGACTTTTATCAACAACAAAAAACATGTAAATTTTGTCGGAATATGCCACTGTATTTTTCATATATGAAGAAGAAATTCCATAACATAAGATGATGGGTATAGAAGTATTGAAAAGTTTGTACGGAAGTCCTAAGATACTCAGAGTATGGTAATGATAATAGAAGATAGGCGAATAGACTGTCAGACAGCTGAACGAACCCGACAGACGTGCATTAGTACTGAATGTATTGTAATTTTCGGTTATATCGCGTGTCTAGGTTATCATCATGATGCATCATGATGTGTAAAAATCCTGCGTCTTCCAATTCGATAAGCTGGAAACGGAAATATTTCATTTCCAAACAGTGTACGGTTGTGGTTCCTACTTACCTCTTATGTTTAGCTAGTCGACGTCCACATAATACCAGTATCATTGTTTATTTAGGTTTCTGACATTTTATCATGTAATGTAAACACATGCGATAACTATTCATATACATCGATACGAATACGAATATACGAGTATATAGATTTCGATATAATAATGGTTTTGTTACATATTCGTCAACAAAAATAATTCTCAGGAGTATTCTCCCGTGAAGGCCTAAATGCCTTTTCCACTATCAGAGACTACGCTGTTTCCTATTATATAATATATGACACAACTATAATGTGCTATGATAGTGGACGCAGAGCAACAGAATTCTGGCATACGTATAGAAGCTACAAAAGCAGACCTAACCACAATGAGTGCAATCAGTTTCCATAAAGCCAGGCAACCGAGGTCAACACAAGTGGTAGTTATCTGATAATATTTAGCCGCATTAACCGAAACGGAGTATTATGTACACTTACTCGACTAAAGTGGTGCTAGCGAATAAAACAATGTACCACATGAAAGGATCTCTTCTAGAAAATATCAAGTCCAAGGATTGCATGACAATAAAACTAAGAAGATGAAGAAGAAAAAGGGGAAAACAACGAAAAAAAATATGGCAAAGTAATAAAAACGCACTACTATTGAATGTCGACCACCGGTTCTATCCTACTAATGTCCAATGTGTAATTCCCTGCGGAATCATTCTGGCACGTACCACAAACACAAGTTCCACACGTCATGTACATTTTGGGGTTTTAAGGCTATTTCTGGTGAATGGACACTGCAACCAACATTCACGTTACTGCAATAAAGGACAAAGGACACAGATAAAGCTCAGAATTATAAAATACATACCTGCACCTAACCTAGCACTTAGTCCTCCCTATACAAGCATACACATGCCAGTATGAGTACATCGAAATTAAACCCTAACCATATCATCACATAGGTTCACAGGACTTTGAATACTATAATAGAGAGCAAGGCATATGGTAGATGTTAGCTGGTAGCATTGGTATTGCATGTAGTTTAGCATTAAAGCTATTTCGCCGCAATAAAGATAAACGAAGTATGCGGAAATAGTCAAAGTCAGTTTCTATCGAACAGCTAAGTACGAGCATGTGTGTTTGTATATTCGATGAATAAAAGGACAACTTATAGTTGAGAGTAGAAATAGTCAAAATTCAATATGTGAACAAATATTAATTTTTGGCTAAAGGACTTAATTGTTCTTAGATGGAGTTTAACGGTATGCTAGTTTAATAACAGAGACGATAGATTTTTAACTGGTTTTGGCTACTTCATGAAAAATCAATACCCCACTAAAGTGCAGAAGTAAATGAAAAGTTTTAGTGACAATTGAAAATTTAATTGTTAACCTTAACTTTTAGTTGTATAAGTGAAAATTTAATAAATCACATAAATCGATAGCTAGATACATTTTATCAGTGCTAGAAGATATTTAGACAAATCTGTTGGAATTATTTAAACTATTACCATGTGTATAAGCTTAAATCCGCTGTTTTTTATTTTAAGAAAAAACATTTTTTTTATAGAAAGTAAAAACAAATTTGTTCAAAGTACTTGCACTCGCTAGCTACATATTTTTCCCATCTCTCAGGTAATTTGTGGATACCACGTCAAAAAAATTCCTTTTCTTTCGAGGCAAACCACTCATCAAACCATTTTCGGACGTCTTCGTAAGAATCGAAGTGCTGCTCAGCAAGCGCGTGACCCATCGACGAAAACAGGTGGTAGGTGGGGAGAGAAGTAACAGGAGGTTGTCGGGGTGGGGTAAGCAGGGTGTCATGTTTTCATTGATAATCCGTCCTTTTTTCACGCAGAGAACGGTGCAATTTGATCAGTTGTTAGTGGTAGCGGTGGGCATTGACAGTTTCACCAGGTTTAAACATCTCATAGTAGACGATACCCTGCTGATCCCACCAAACGCACAGCATCGTCTTCCGTCCGAAGCGATTTGGTCTTGGGGAAGATGTTGATGGTTGGCCGGGATCAACCCACGATTTCTTGCGCTTAGGATTCTCGAAATATATCCACTTTTCATAGCCTGCTACAATCCGATGCAGGGACGACTTTTTTTTGTCTGGCGACAAGATTTCGCATGTGTTTTGGCGTCGCTCCATCTGCCTATCGTTCAATTCATGCGGCACCCATTTTCTGATCTTTTCAATCTTCCCCATGGCACGAAGAAGCATGGAAACGGCTGGTTGAGTAACACCCAATTGCTGCGCGAGCATTTTTTGTAATTGGGTATCGTCTTCGTCCAAAAGAGCCTGCAATTGATGGTCCTCAACATTCCTAGGCCGATTTTCACGCTTCTTGTCCCACAACTCAAAATTGCCGTCTTTGAACCGACGAAACCAATCTCGGTACGTTTTCCGATAAAGCACTGTCACCATAGGCCCCCATAAGCATTCGATGCGATTCGGCAGCCGATTTCTTCAAATTGAAGCAGAAAAGCTCTTTTTTTGGCACAAAACTAGACATGTTTACCAAAGGAAAAATGTATGTTGTTGTACGAAATTGCTGACAAAGTGCACTGATTATTGTTGACAGATGTCAAACACATAAAAAAAAAGTATGGCGTTCCCATGATAGCTTAATGCGCTTACTCACGCCATCTATGACCAAACAGTCGATTAAAGCTTATACCCCTGGTAAATCAATGAGCTTTGAATTTTGAATAATTAGCGCAGTAAAATTTTCAACTATTTTTTAGATAATTAGGGCAGCTCAAAGGAGTTTTTGGGAAGACACAAAAAATGATCAATACCAAAAAGGTGTGGCTGGACATTTTACGACAAACTGAACTTTTTCTAAAGAAATTCTCTCATATAAAACAATAATATTTTACTATTACAACAATTGGATTAAAAATTGAAAGTGTACTGGAAGGATACAAAATTATACTAACGTAAAGCTTTTGCACTTTCACAATTATGTTTGTACAAAATATTTTGCTTAAAATAACTTTAAATAATCGAAATGATAGCATGTTTAATTATCAACGAAATATTAAAAGTTTACTACAAAAAGAATAATGAAAATAATTAACTTTACAAGTACGAAAAATTACTCTTCAAATAATAATAACCTTAAATAAAGAAATATATACACGTGTTAACAAGTATTGCATGTCAAAAAACATTTATTCAATTTAAACAACAATTTTGATAAGACATCTACACGCTATTATTAGTATTAAGGTGATAATGAGTAGTAATAAAGTAGATACCAAAAATTTTCTCATCTGCTTCCTTTTAATTTGATGTATTTTAAAGTTTTTATATTTATTATATAACAAGTTATTATTAACTTAATATAAACTTTAAAGTTTTTAAACACTCGAAATAGTGTGAAAGTTTGAATACATATTTTTATATGAAAAATTTTATATGTTCAAATAAATAAAATGTTGAAAAGAGCAAGTAAATAAATTTTATTTTAATATAAAAGCTGATATAATACTTGTATAAAACTAAAAAAGGGCGTAAAGTTTTATTTTTAATAAAACTATTCAGAATAGAATTACAAGACTTCAGTTCGTAATGGCTTACATTTTTAAAAAAATACCTGAAAATGTACTCAAAGAAGAATTTGTCATATTATATAATTTTTGTTTGAATTTTTCATTAACAATAGAGGAGATTATCATTATTTAGATATTTTATCGATGGAAGCGTTTATCGTATTTGAAAATTAAATATATCGGCAATCAAAGCTGGTGCTCTACAATAAAATTTACTTGGCCTATTTTCTCCGTGGGCAATCTGATAAGTCAGTGATAAATGCAAGAATTATAGCTGATAACAGCAAAACGATATCGTTTCTATAATTTGGCATTCTTAAAATGATATCATACAAAATTTTAAAATCATTTTTTCATTAGTTTAGTTTTGACAGCCATTAAAAGGAGACAATGTTAGTCCTTTTATGGGAAAAAGCGAATTTCGTGTATTGAAACACTATATATAAAAAAAAAAAACCTTAAATTTATATGAAATAAAAAAAACCTATAATATATTATGCTGATGGGTGCGACGTTTGCTAACACCTTACCAAAAACATGCTCTTGTAACGACTACAATGGAGTGCTCAGACATTTTCAAGCGTAATGCAAATTAACTATTGCATGGATTAATAACTTTTGATGAAACATGGATTAACCATAACATACGAAATACCAAAGTTTGGTCAAAATAGTGGACTTCTATGTACTAGCGAACGTGCATCAAAAAAGGCCTAAAGTCATTCCATCTGCAGGAAAGGTTATGACTACCGATTTTTGGGTTACCATTACATAGTATAATCTTCATCAGCTATCCTGAAAAGGGAAAAACGATAGCTGAAATTTATTATACATCATTATTATACCAGTTAGATAATGAAATCAAGACAAAAAGACCGTATTTGGCAAAAAATAATTTCTGTTCCATCAGAACACATTCATCGGTAAAATAAGTTCTTTTCGATCATGACAATATAGCTGCACATTCATCGATAATTACAACAACAAAATTAATGGTTTATGTTATGAACCTATCGTTTTCTATAGATTTGAATTCCTGAAATTTTTCCATTTTTAAACATGAAAAAATGTGGCAGTGGAAAGAATTTGGGTCTAATTCTGAAGTTGTAGTCGAAACTGACACCGATTACCTTCAATAAATATGTTCGAATATCATTGCATTAAGCTAAAAGGAAACTATATTGAAAAATAAATTAACTATTGTTGAATAAATTAATTTGTTGTCGCATTTATCACTGACTTATCATACTGCCCTCATATACCATTTTTTCAAACATTTATCTAGTTTCATATTACATGGAATTTCGATAGTATTCTTTTATTTTGATGTTTCGAATATGATATCACAAAAAGTATATTTGCTGTTGCTTATTGAAATTGCTTAAATAAAAAAATGACAATTGTGTAAATGTGATATGCCTATTACTAAGTAATTTTCTTAAAAGTCCAAAAGTTAAAGTTTTAAATGGTTGAACAATTCAATGATTTTTTTAGCATAATTCAATTGTTTTGATTGATTTTTTTTCGTAAAGACCTAATCTAATTTTATGAGATCAAAAAATAATTTCAAAAAGAAAATAAAAATTTAAAAATTCTAATAAAACCTAAAAAATTATTTCCTAGTCTGAATTTTATAATAATATATATTTTTTAATTAACACAATCTAAAATATCACAATTACAAATATATACTAAATAGACTCGTATAACCAAAAGGTGTGTCACCAAACTGTCTATTTCAAGTAACCCGATTTCCATGTGGTCTTCTAAGCAGAAACTAAATATTCCCAGAGCATGATTCACAAAACTATCTCGAAAAGGTAAATTTGCATATTTAATTGTAATTGATTACCTCTGAATTCAATCAACTCCAGTACTTACTCATAACCCACCAAGTCTATCGATTTTCACACGTTCCAAATATTCTCAGCACTATTAAAAGTTCTTTGGGATAACATTATACAATAAGTAGCGACATTATGAGTATTTACTATTTTCAGCAAATTTCTGTTTATTGTTTTCACAATATCATATTTTTTCAGGTAAACCAAAATAATATTTAATATTGTGTGCTATGCAATAATCTATACTTTTATGAAAACCAAAAAACCAAATAAATTGTGCTGAGAATAGATTTTCGATACAAAAGAAATTGGTTTCCGGTTGGTAACAGGAATTTTTCAACAAAAGCTAAAAGTATGCTTAGCTTTGTTTTCAGCTGAATGGGCTATATTTTCAGATAAGCGTATATGTTCTGCGGCATAAATCCCAACCCAAAAATTGATATTACACTATACTACAACCCGTACCATTGAGTCATACTATCAAAATAATAGTAGCTACCATAACCAATGGAGACTATTATTTCCGGCTTTGAAAGCTTTTCATTAGAAGTGTAAATGCTACCAAACATGAAAATATATAAGCACGTGCATGGCTTAAATATTTATTGAACGAATATCCTTAGGATGAAAAAAAATATTATACAATAACATAAACGACGTAAAAATAAAACCAAACAATTGAGGAAGAGAATAATAAGAAACAAACAAGGTAGTATGCTATGAGACCTGCCAATCCAAATTCCAGCTTGGATTCTATCCTGTAAATATTTCTGACCTCAAAGAGGGTAACTTGAATCCCTCGAGCAGTGTATTTTATTTTCTTCAACAAGGATGAAATTAATTTATATTACGAAATGATTACAATGTCTACTCTTATTGTAATAATAATTTTGCATTAATAGCGAATAGCCATAGTAGAGGGGAACTTTTCTGTTTACTTTTGGATTGTATATTTTACATGTACAAGGATGAGTAATCAGAAGAAAATTAAAAGACGTAGAAAAGTTCACAATGTCGTCAATTGTCAGAATCCGTTTGGTTGTAAGTTATTTTAGGACTTTTTCTCCTAGCCATGACGTAGTTAAATACTGAATAATGAAAAATGTTTGCAAATTAAAAATGGAAGTTTACAGAGAATAACTTTCTAGATTAGTACCTACCCACAAAGAGAGAGAGGAACACAATAAATAAATGGTATTTTTAATGTAGAATTATTTTGATAACCAATTTTATTTTGTTCTTACTAGTAGAAAAATTACAGAAAATTCCGTAACTTGATCACCGAGCAGATACTACAATAAATACAAATGTATTTAAAAAAAAAGCAAATTCGGGTAAAATTCTAATTTTTGTAATTAGGATTCTCAATTAGGAGCATTTAAAATGACTTTTCTTAGGATTTCAGTATAATTAGTTTCACAACACATATATGAGGTCTGTTCAAAAAGTATCGGGAATTTTCAATTTCAGCGGGTTATGTATATTTGAATTTTGATGTGTTCAGGCAACTTTTACTCTACGCTATAACCCTTGTCCTCCCATATCCTATTGACAATTACATACCACAAGACACTTAAGTTTAGATCTGGTAATATAATCATTTCTATTTAACCTTTACTTTCAAGTAAATGAGTACCATAAGGAAGTATACTTGGCCCAATCCTCTACAATATTTATACTTCGGATATTCCTAGCTGTCATAACGCCTTCTTAGCAACGCATGCAGAAAATAAGGCTTGCCTCTTAAGCAGCAAACATCCTCAACGGACTTTTAAAATTTTATAACTCTAAATTCATATTCTTTATAATTAGTTGCTTAATTGAAGAATAAAAGTAAATAAAACTACCAACGTAACTTTAACTCTCTACCGGCCATTTTGATTATTCAGTTAATTTTTGACAGCTGCTTTGCTTGCACGTGTTTTGGCTCGTCTTCGATTTTTGCCCATTCCAAAAAATGGATCAAAGAATCTGTATCAAATTTCGTGTGAAAAACAAAATTAATTGCGCGGACGCATTTTGAATGTTGACTGTGGCATATGGTGAAGCTACCTTAGACCAAAGCAACGTTTATCGGTGGTACAAAATGTTCTCAGAGGGAGTTTATCGGTGGTACAAAAACCGCGCCAAGTTCGGTCGAATGTGAAGGTTTTGCTTAGAGTTTTCTTCAATTGCAGGGGCGTGGTATATCATGAGTTATTGTCACAGGGTAAAACGGTCAATAAGAAATTTTACCTACAAGTTAAGCACAAGTTTGCGCGAACAATCCGACAGAAACTCCCGGATTTGTGGAAGAACAAAAATTGGCTTTTGCACCATGATAACGCCCCTGCTCACGCATCGTTGCTTGTGCGCGAATTTTTGGCTAAAAACAACACACTAATAATACCGCAGCCACCGTATTCTCCAGATCTGGCCCACTGTGACTTTTTTCTTGTTCCCGACAACTACGCTACGATTGAGGAGATAAAGACGGCAACGAAGGAGGAGCTGAACCAGATCACAAAAAATGATTTTTGAAGTGCTTCGAGGATTGGAAAAAAACGTTTGCACAAGTGTATAATATCTGGTGGGGATTACATTGAAGGGGACAAAATAGATATTCATGAATAAATAATTTTTGAAAAAAACACAAAATTCGCGATGCTTTTTGAACAGACCTTGTATATCTAAAAGCTTAATATACACAAACTGCCTAAAAGTAATTTGGAAAGTTTTTACATGCCTCGAAATATTTTTTTGTGATCGAGTAACAGACAATTCACGAACGTAAGGAATATTGAGGTTGCGATGAATATAAAAGGGAGCATCGATAATTGCTTGAAGGAACAGATTCTATTCCAAATGCCCATATGGGTTTTATTATCATATTGTATAGAAGTATATTTTTGTTAACTATCAGTTTTGATCGTTTATCTAAAAGTTTTTTAGTTGCCTGTAGCCTCTGTTCAGTTCAGCTATTTTCAGTTTTGTGTGTGCGCACCATTGCCTCAAACTTAAATTATTTTGACTGGAACTTAATATTAAACATAATGAATCAAGGAACATTAAATAGGCGGGCTTCGCGCTGCTGTCTTACAGTTTCACGATTTCCGCATCTCCTTATTATCCTGGCTAACATTATCATTCCAGCAAAAATAGGGACTGTATCGTTTTCTAATACAATAAATAAAATATATTTAGACTTTTCGGGCAGGACCATTCTCATCTAATGCCATCTATCTATAGAACGCAGTACAAGGCTCGTCTTCTGAAACCATAAAAGGACCTTATAGAAGACTCTCCAGGCAATATCTTTCTCATCCATACTTATTAAGTGATCAGCTTAATGCAGCCTAGTCTTAATTTTATCAACTTCTGTATTACTTTAATTATTTTTTAAAAATTTATAGTTGATTAAATTTTGGAATTAATATTATTGAAATATATATTTTTTTAAAAATGTTTAAGCTTATTATTAAAAGAAAATTAATTTTTCAAAATAACTTTTGTTTTAAAAATAAAGATATATTTTTTTTTAAATCACCAAGAAAACTATTACCAAATTTCTATGAGCTCAAAAAATGATAGCAAATAGAAGACTAGAAATATTGTTTTTAGATTATATACTAAATCGGTGATATTTAATAGAAAAAAAACCTGAAAATATTACTATTTTTATTGTATACAATATATCGACTACAAATAAGAATGTGGGAAGATTTTATAAAATAATAATTGGATAAGAAAAAAAAAACATATAAAATCGTATCAAAATTCTCAATTTCCGTTTCCGTTAAAATATTATAAATGCTAAAATTGATAGGGGCATACTCGGTGTGATGGCCAGAATAAATCCACCTTTTTCGTATAATATTTATTCATGGCTAAGTGAGCGTAAATCACCAATTTTATGATTTCATCCATACAGCGGTAATCGGATTGTTTTAATGATTTCGTTTCAGATACAAATTTCTGACTTTTATTTCTCATCTTATTTTTGCTGCTATTGAATAGGTATTTGGAGATATTATTATTTAGTCTGTTTCTATATTTCAACTCACAGCATGCAAAATAAAAACCAATTGAATGAATGGTAACGACTTAACACCAACTCAGAGGTGGTACGATTTTATAGTAAATAAATCCCGCACAAGCCGAAGTGTTGCTTCAGTGACAGACCAATATGCGCTGGTGTCGAATAGAATTGTAGTAGCCAACAATGAAAATCTGTATCTAACAGTGGCTATTCAATTTTAGAAGTTTACGATTTAATTTTGCCTGCAATTCGCTTGAATCGGCATGCTTAATTCCGGAATACGAAACGACGATACCCATTCGACTTAATCTTTAATGGCACATCTGCCATGTTTCTCAACACTTTCGCATATAGGGAAAAGGTGAAAAGTATCGTCAGAAAATTTTCATTCAATTTACACTAAAAACCACCATTACACCGTTGTCCGTATAGGGCTCAAAATCCATTAGGACCCAGAATCTATGCTCTTGTAAAGGAAGAAAACACCCCACACTATCACAACCATATAAATGAAGGGTGACGGACATTAATTTAGCGCATTTTAATAGGACAAATTCCAGTTATTTACAACCCAGTCCAACTCTAATCTCATTATAAATTGAAACGAAAGGACACATTACTTTATAAAGGATAAACACTGCCATTCTGGATGGTATACAAAATGGAATTTAAACAAATTTAACAAAACTGAACTGGCCAACAATTCTAATAGCCAAAACCGAATATCGCATCAAATGTTGAAAAGTTGAATGGCTTTTGGGAGAGAACGATTGATTCGATCAATTTTAAGTGGTAAATTATTTCGATTCTTGACTAATGTTGATCAATTTTAACTAATGATTCTTAAAAATAATCTACTTTGGTTTGTATGAATTTATAATAAAGTAAAGTAAATAATTTAAATGCTAAAAATATTATGATTTTCATTAAGAAATTAGTCAATAATTGATTTTTTTTCAGTATTACTTACGGTTCTACTTAAAAACAAATTTGAGAAATTCTATAAAAAGATATACTTTGTAATTAATTAAAAAAAAATGTAGAAAGCCATGGACCTCTTTAAAAATTTGACTTCGATTATAAACTGGCTTTTTAATAAACGGTTCCAATAATATGATTATTATGAAAAATAAAAATAATAGATTATAAAATCTTATTAAGAAGAATATTTCTATTCAGTTTAATTTAATGAATTTTTAAAAAATTAAACTAAATTCTAAATACCTCAAGATTAATATTTTCAATTTACCAAAATATGATGATAAAAGAAAATAGTAAAGATTTACTTAGAAACAAAACTATTTACCCAGAAACAAAACTATAATATTTAACAAGTATAATAAAAAAGATACGCAAACCAGGCTGAAAATATAAATTTTTTTAATTTATTTTGAAATTTATCTACACATATGAACAAATGTTTTTTAGACATTTACAGAATATAAAGACTTATTTCCTTATAAGACTAAAAATACTAAACTTCTGATTTTAAAAAAACTAATTAATAAAAACGATGTAACTATAAATACAATTTTAAAAATATAATTATTTTAAAATTTTATCAAAATTCAACATTCAAATATTTTATGTGCAGATACTTTTGAAAATAGCTAAAAAATGGTTTTTATTTGACCATGGTCAAAATTATAGAAAGGGTACTAAATTAGTGTGATAAATTAGTGTGATCCTAGGAGTTCACGATTATATCTATTATATAACTAATATAATAGATATTATTGCAATCCCCTAGTAAGACTACTTTATAAATAAATACTAAAAATATGTAAAGGAAATTTTTTAAATAATTCTACACATTATTTCTGTAAGTTTAGCACATGAATATTAATTTTTTTTACATCATTTTTTTATGTTATTTCGTACGTAAACTCCTTAGGACAAGACTACGAGGTGTTGCAGAAAAGAAATGAGCCTGTCATTACTGAGAGAGATCTGGCAGCAATACGGATTTTAACTTCATAAAGTAGATACGTTAGTTTCTATGCGACCCTTCCAAAAATGTCTCAAAATTTGATGACACACAAGCAGTGAAAAATGAACCTCACTCATGGAGGCTTTCAGCATCGAAAACTGATGCAAATATGCAATGAGCAAGGGCTGTAGGACAGTCAGGCCATCGATTAACATTCAAGCTGATGAGTAGGGACTTAAATTTATAGTCCATACTGAATTATTTGTATCCCAAACTCAAAAAATACTTGTGAGCACGTCATCTTGGTACTGTCGATAACGTTCATAGGAGTGTAACTGAAAAACTGAAGGTGATTACAGTTGAAGCCTCCCAGCACTGCTATGAAGAATGGAGACAACGACTCCATCAATGTATAGCTGTCCAAGGAAACTACTAAAAATAATAATATTGGGGGAAAAATTAGTCTCATTACTTTCCTGTTACAGCCCTTCTTAGCCTTCTAGGCATTTTCTTCGTGTTATTTTTAAATAAAATCAGTAATTTGGTTGTTGAGTGGACCAATAAGAGGTGCCTAGATTTTATAGTTTCATTAAGGAAATATTGTAGATAAGAGTAAGTTTAAAAGAGGAATTTAAAAGCTTAAAAATTGAGGGAATCTTATTAGAAAGTTAATTTTGAATACGGTGACATTACATTGAAATATGAAAGTAGATGGGGCAAGGGTGGTTTTCCGAAAAGGAAATTATCTCTAAGGTTAAACTGGGTTATCTGAATTCCATACACACACAAAAAAAAAAAGTTTGTAGAGTAGACTAGTTGATCCAACATTAATTTTCAGTCGGTTAGCAGCACCTACGAGTTATTGGAACTGCTTTTTCACATAACTACATCATAAGCTATCCAAAACATACAAACAACATTGCACAAATTTAAGATCTAACCGAATTTATGTAGCAGCTAACCTCAAAAAAAATTGGTAATTTTATGAGTACAAAAATTTTTCTTGTTTTGATGATATATTTTATTCAAACATAACACAATCTAGAAAACTGAGAAAAAATTGCTTTAATTTCCACAAAAAGTACCATATACGAGGTCTGTTCAAAAAGTATCGCGAATTTTGTGTTTTTTCAAAAATGATTTATTTATTCATGAATATCTATTTTGTCCCCTTCAAAGTAATCCCCACCAGATATTATACACTTGTGCCAACGTTTTTTCCAATCCTCGAAGCATTTCAAAAAATCTTGTTCAGCTCCTCCTTCTATGCCGTCTTTATCTCCTCAATCGTAGCGTAGCGTCATCCTTTCATGGGGCACTTCAGTTTCAGGAACAAGAAAAGGTCACAGGGAGCCAGATCTGGGAAATACGGTGGCTGCGGCATTATTAGTGTGTTGTGTTTGGCCAAAAATTCGCGCAGAAGCAACGATGCGTGAGCAGGAGCGTTATCATGGTGCAAAAGCCAATTTTTGTTCTTTTACAATCCTGGCGGATTGCTTCGCGCACTTCTGGCGGATTGCTTCGCGCAACTTGCGTAATATTCCTTATTGACCGTTCTACCCTGTGGTAAGAACTCATGATTCCTGACGCCCCTGCAATCGAAGAAAACTGTAAGCAAAACCTTCATATTCGCACGCTTTTTTCGGTCCTGGCTCGTGCGGCAGCTTCCATTAGGATGATTGAGCTTTGGTTTCCACGTCATAACCATATACCCATAATTCGTCACCACTTATGGCCCTCTGGAGCAAATTTGGGTTGTCGCGGAAAGAATCCAACAGGTCCTTGGCAATGTTAATGCGAAGCTGTTTTTGGTCGAAATTGAGCAATTTTGGTACGAATTTCGCGGCGACCCGTCTCATGACCAAATCATTGGTAAAAATCGAATGGCACGAGCCAATCGATATGTTTAAGTCCTTAGCAACTTCTCTAATGGTGATTCGATGATTGTTCAATACTATTTTCGTCACTTCATCAATGTTTTCGTCTGTTGTTGACGTGCTCGGGCATCCGGCACGCTTTTCGTCGTTCACATCTGTTCGGCCCTCTGAGAACATTTTGTACCACCAATAAACGTTGCTTCAGTCCAAGGTAGCTTCACCATATGCCGCAGTCAAAATTCGGAATGCGTCTGTGCAATTAATTTTGTTTTTCACACAAAATTTGATACAGATTCTTTGATCCATTTTTTGGAATGGGCAAAAATCGAAGACGATACAAAACACGTGCAAGCAAAGCAACTGTCAAAAATTAACTGAACTTTCAAAATGGCCGAACTTATCGGCATAAGAGAGACATGAGTACCAACATAACACCACAAAAAAATCAAAAACCAAATATACGTAACCCGCGTAAATTCAAAATTCGCGATACTTTTTGAACAGACCTCATGTATACGTAAATAAAAAAATTCATAAAGAATACAAAACAAATTCATCTAAACAATATTAACGAGAATGCCTTCACAATCATTTTAAATATTTTAAAATTTACCTTATAACTATTAAAAAACACATAACTGCACTTTTATTTTATCAGGTAATAAACTTTAATTTTCCAAAATTGCCATACATATTAGGAAATTAATACAAGCCGAAATACTACAAAAGAATTTCGCGCTTTAAATATAACCTAATTGTAGATTCAGCGACGCAACTGCTCGCACCTTAGATTAAAGAAGGTTTTTCTATAATCTAAGGCTCGCACATATATCAATGACATATTGATTGATCGTTGGCTGTCAAATTTAAATTTAGTATAAAGAACAGTACTGCCTTGTAAAAAAAAGTAATTGAATGTCATTTCGTGCGAATATGCCAAATCAAGAGACAAGCTTTCTCATTAGAAATTTTTGAACTAGTTTTTATTTTACATAAATGATCTAAGAAAAATTATTAAAAAGGACATTTCTTAATATTTAATATTATTTTTCTTTTTAATAATTTTTTAATAAATAGACAAAGCTTTTGATATACACGTAAATTCACGCAGAAAAAAAAGTCACAATTATTTTACAACCATGCAGGACTTTAAATTAAATCAAAAAAATATATAAAACACCCGCGTGTGGATTATCGCTAAAATTAATATCAAAGCCAAATGGTGGTTATTAAAACGATTCCAACCCTCCTCATAATCCCCAATAATAATTTTCTATTTGAAAATTTTTTCCTAAAAATTGACGTATGTTTTCGTGTCAACAAATAATTTTATGGGCACATGCGCGCATTAATTAAACAGATTGAATAGGGTGACCAAATAGCCGGAAATTTCGAAATTCGTGAATGAACGCAATCGTAACCGGATTCTATTTGCATTTAAATTAGGGGCTGAAAAATCCAGCAGCATAACAAGAGTGATATTTTAGTTAAAAGAAGGGAAAGAAATATGAGAATTTCAGTTACGAAAACATATGGTCTAGTCAGTAATGATCATTATGCGCTTAAATATTTATGATTTTGAATTTAACTACTCAATTATAATTTTTATTTTAAATTGCATATTTTTTTATAAACAACTATTATAAAAACATATTTTTAGCAATGCTATCAAACTTTAATATATGTGTTTAAAGAGATAAAATGGAACATAACATAGTCTACATTATGATAGAAAAGTTCAAATTTTATAGAAAAATTATTGTAGATTGCCTCTTAACAAAACATGCAATAGGAAAATTAGCATAATTAAGTAAAAATCTGTTAAAAATATTGCCTTTAAAATATTTCTATAAAAAATATTATATAAAAATTTTTACCAACATTTACATGTAAGAGTAAAGGCAAAAAAAGTGTTTTTATTATATATAAAATATTTATAATTTTTTTTTAAATAATTTTCTTGTTAATAACTAAAAATTATTATAAGAAATTCAAATTCTATCAATAATTTTTAAAAAAATTCAAATCTGATTAATTTTAAACTTAATAATAATATATTTACTTATTCCAAAAATTTAAAATAATTTTCCATTACGTATAAGCTCGTCGAATTTGTAGTTCGGAAAATAAAGTTTAATACAATTAACTTAAAATTCTAATTTTCTTAATTAATTTAGTATGTTATATTGCATCAAATATATAATTATTTATTAAGATATCAAAATATTTATTTCAGCACTTGATCCTTTTGAAGTAAGCATTTTTCGTAAATTTTGGTATGTAATTCGGCCGACCATTACTTGGCCGACCATTACCAACTTCCGGTTTTTAAATGCAGGAAACTTTAAAGATTATCTATAAAAATACGATTTATTATATAATCTTATAAGATAGAGTTCAACCGTATCAAATTGCATGATTTTTTAGGCGAAATTACGCGAAAAGTTTCGTGCAATGAAGCCAAAAGTTGTTGTATTGTATAGCTTGTGGTCCAGATTCAAATCTTAAAGGTGAAGTCTATTCTTTTTCAGCAATAGTGCTCAGAATTGGGGCTGAAGATCTATTCTTCTTCATTTTCGAAGATATACTGGACAAAGACACCTCCAGACCAAAATTCACACTGGATAGTAATTTTTATTTTTTGAAGTTGGCTTTTTTCTAACGATTTTTGTATTTTATATTTGGTATTGACGTTTCCACAGAGTAGGAAAAGAGCTTCATCGCTGAAGAAACTTTATTCAAAAAATCAGCATCCAAAGTCAGTTTAGGTTCCGATACCCAATCAGCTTTCAATATCTGGTTATTAAACGATTTTGAATATTAAATGGCATTTCTGTAAGTTTAACCCATGTGTATTAATTTTTTTTACATCAGTTTGTATATTATTTCGTACGTAAACTCCTTAAGACATGAGACAAGACAAAGAGATATTGCAGAAAAGAAATGAGTCTGCCATTACTGAGAGAGATCCGGCAGCAATAGGTGATTTTAAATATTAAATGGCATTTAACTATAAACTAAATAAATAAGATTTTAGATAATATTTATATACAATAAATGTTAAATAATATGACTTTATTTTCCAAATTATGTAATTGATAACCGGATTAAAAAGAACATCTTCAAACAATAATTTATAACTAATTAATTATTGTCTTCCACACAAGAGAAATTTTTTTTTCTGAATTCGAATTTAAATCACAGAGACTATTCCGTACTTTTTATTGAATTTTTATTATTTTTCTTTATTATTATTTAAATTTCAGTGGTAAAAAAAAAACGAATAACATATAGTAATTATTTACGACAGACTTCAATTAGTCCAGAAGAAAATATTAACTTCAATTGATATATTTTGGATTGACATGTTTTTTTGAAAGTTATTATTGATTTGCTATTTGGTATAAAATATATACAATATATTGGGCGACGAGATCAATGTCCTGGATAAATATGTAAACAAGAAAATAAGGAAGCTATAGAATTTATCAATTGCTCATATATCACGTAAAGATATCAAAGAATGCCGGTGTGATTGCGTAAAGGTAAGTATTTGCTAGGAGGTTGTGCCGCATGAAGTTGGCAGAGAACAACTTTGTGGTAAGTTGACGTTGAAACAATGTATTTTCGTGAAGAACAACTTGTGGGCGTACAAGTGGGTACGGACCTCGGACATGATGGATCACCAAACGTAACATACCTGAGCACAGCAGGGATCCCTTAATGATAGATAGCAATGGAGCCAGACATTAGAATCAGAGACTACCACGTTCGTTTCTTATCCGGAGGCCATCATGTCATGTAGGGAATGACTGGCGTTTCAACACTTTTTGATGCGATTTTTATCTGTCAACCGTACAACTGCATGAACACCATCAACACAATTCTCCAACATTAACCGAGTTTATATTAAAGAAAAATTGTACACAATCAATGAGAAATAAACGACGACAACAACCTAACAAAAATGAGACGAATCCAAAAAATAGATTAGGTTTAACAAAATCGAAATCATATCGACAATCACTGTTCACTACCTACTCGTACTTATGACATGCGTCTCCAATGATTTTGCTACTGTTATCCATCGAATAGGAACACAACTTTTCTATAATGAACAGTTTACGAAATTTTCTTAAAAAATCGGGTCAAATTTATGGCGGTGTGATGCATTTCCCTCTGTGCTCTGTGCAGACTAGCATTTCCTTCCTTTGTTTATACGAGTACTCATTCATTGTGGATAGTATGGTACGTTGGCATAATTCAGGGGAATCCGAATCAAATGCCACATGCTAGTCACAACATCCAATATTCAATAATGTCGAGCATAAACAATGCCATCATAGACCAACAAGTGTTCGGGATTACAATTTCACTTGGGGGCGCATAGACCTAATGCGCTCATAAATCGCTCGACGGGTATAAATAGTCGAGGATATGTGGGATTCCCAAATTGAAATCGTCATGTGCAGTGGCATCCATTTACCATAGTTTCTAATTAAATACCCTCAGGATGCATTCGTTACATTAAATTCCCCACCTATACAAGAGTATTCAAAATTTGGGTTGTCGGAAGAAGCAAACGAATTTTTCTCTATATTTTTAGAAACCAGACATGATAAATACTACAAATTATATCCGTTGAATTATTAATAAATATATTCTGATTGCTCAAACTTCCTTCGCTTGTTATTATTTTTTCTTTGACAGAAATTATTGCGGGAAAATAGATGGTATATAATTAAAGAAAAATAAGGTTGGAAAAATTATATTGATTTCTATGAAATTACTTATAAAAAAAGAATTATAAATATTAAACTAATTTTTTAATTTTCAATAAATATCTTTTGGGATGTTAAAATTTTTTTTCAAAATATTTAAAATTTACAGGAATTTCTTAGAACTTTCAAATAAGAGACAAAAATGGTGACTTAAAAAAATTTAATTGCAAAATTCAAATAATTTTAATCTTTTATAAAAAAAAACATTTTACCTTTATTGAAGCTTTCAAGTAACAAACAACTGATAAGAGTGAGGAATAAATAAAAAACGGAAACAATGAAATTGGTGAACTTTCAAAACATACAGTATGAATATAACGAAAGCACAATTGGTTAATTAAAATTTGTTGCAATTACTACAAATCACTTTTTAGCAAGTTTTCCGATTTTATATTAATCGATAATCGGTTACCGCTTGCGTGAGTGTCAAAGTCTGAAGATTTATACCTAAGGTGAGGGTGTGTTCAGCTGCTTTCCAAACATGGAATTGAAAAAAGAGAATTTAAGTGATACTCTTTGTAAAGGCAATAATTTTCCAATGTGATAATCAACCACTTCCTGCCAATTTCATTAACGGATCCAACTACTCGTTGTACACGATCAATGTTGGTTTCCATACAACTTGATCGCATAGCACCTTATTAGAACGAACGTGTTGAATAATTTCGAATTAACACCTTTTGAATTTTGTTCATACACTTAAGACCTGGTGGTGATCTTTCTCTGGCCTGTTTTTCTGAAACGAACCTTTTCTAAAAAGAGACTCCACCACTTATCAATTTGATCGAGAAATTATCGAAAATGTTTGCGAATCCATCGCAATAACCACCAAAGCTGCCTATGTGCGTATATTTATTAACGATCGAGTCATTTACCGGTTGTGCAAACAACAATCAACACATTGTACGCGCCTTCTTGGCGATAGTGATACCTAGAGCCCCAGGGCAATCCGATCGAAGCTGCAATTAATTTGCATATTGACCACAGTTTTAAACGATAATAGGCCAATCATTTCCACTTCAATAAGTAAACTTACGTTGCATGCAGTTTCGCTTAAAAAACCTAGACTAGCATTGGTTCGGTGTACACCCATTTAGATTGTGTAGAAGAGACTGCAATCCCAACCGAGAGATAAGATCGTAAAGGTAATAAATTTTCCGAAAGAGTTAAATATTAACTAATAAATACTACGACATATTTCATAAGCAAAGAAAGAAAAGCCTACAAAAAATGTTCCAATCGCTCTTGCGAAGGTGAGGCTCACTTATTTTGTGATTACAGTGTGTATTGCCACAAGCGAAACCTATTTGTCATCACATTATTGACAGAGAGTAAATGTGCCTTAAAGACATTAAAAGCCTCCTCTTTTAACTGCAGATACGATTTTGAGTATTAATCACATTTAAAGGTTTGGGTGATTTTTATTAAACTGTAATTGCTTGGACAAATTTTCAACACAGATTCAGAAATAATTTATGATGTGACGCAAATCTTTTTTGTAGAGGCTGAACCAATTTGAACTTATGGACTGATGGTGTAATTTTTCACGGTATTTTACCAAAACCATGGAATGGTAACTGAAAGTTGCTTTTTGCAAATAAATTGACGATTATAAAAATAAAAGTGCCCTGATTGAAGGACGCTAGCATGTTTGCGTCTTTTACTCAACGGTTTTGAGTTCGAATCCAGTTAATTATATAGCCCTTCTTGTTGTCACCAAGAAAAAGTGAGTTCAAGAGGCTCCGTAACTTTTAGCAAAAATATAAATTCTGATTGTTCAGTAGAAAGATATTGATTTTTGTAGAAAATATTTTATTTCTACAATATAGAATATAAAAAATACCGAATTGCAGATGAAAATAAAATTTTGAGTTAAGAGAAATCAATAACAAAAAATGGCTTAATAGAATGAATTTTTTTAATTTGTTTTGAACATTTCATAATTATTAAGTTAATAAACATTTACATATTGTTAAAAAAATGCTATAAGATAATAAGTTGGGGTATAAATACAATTTGCAGTAAGAAAAATCGAATTTTAGAAAAGTAAGTACCAGAAACGATGATAAAATTCTAATTTGTTGAGTTATTTCAAAATTCGTCTTTTCGTAAAATATTACATTTACTTAGATACTAAAGATTTTTATACAAAAATAGTTTTAAATACCAAAAAATTGAGCAAAAAGGAAATTGTATATTTTTTTTTATTTTTAAAATTTACAAAAATTTTTTTAATGAAAATAAATATACTTTGGAAAAATTTGGGACAAAGATAAATTACGTAGAAATAAAATTATTATTAATTACTTTCAAATATAATTTTCATTTTATTTATGGTATTTCTTTTAATTTAAAAAATAATTTTTATAAAAATAAATAAATCAACTCAAACGAACGTGATTGTATTTAATATCACTAAAAAAAATTTAATTCTTAAAAAAATATCTCAAATTCCATTTATTTTTTAATTTTTAAAAATTAAATTTTTATGTTCATTTTTCAATTAATTAGTGAAAAACTTCTGTTAAAATCAAATAAATAATTAGATATTAATTTTTGGAATAAATTATTATTGTTTAATGACATACTAAAAATGAAAATTTATTTTTAAATTTTATAAATAATAAAATGCCAGTTCATTTAATAATATTTACAAATTTTTATTAAACTTCTATTAAGTTTTACATAAAGTATATAATTTAATAAGTTTTTTTAATAATTTATGTTAATTATAAAAAACATCCTAAAACAATATATTCAGAAACGAAGATTTAGGTTAACCTAAAAATTTTTTTTAAGATTTAGGTTTTTTTTTGCATTGTAAATAATTTTTAAAAAAAACATCTTATTATAAAATCAACATTATTATTTTGGCGATAATGGAACATTTTTTTCCATAAAAACAATTCCAAATTTAAAGCCAGTAAAATTATTTGCAAGAAAGACAGTATTTTATATCGAATTTAAATTAATCAAATTTATATACAAAGTTATAAAAAATCTTGAACTTTTTTTTAAAAAGAGAAATGTTTTTAAATTTTTCGTTAATACTCTAAAATGCAATTTTTTTAAGCATAATTATTTGGGTCATTTGGCACCTCATATATTTGTAGAACTTAATTTGCACCCAAGAGACTTCCGTGCAAATCACCCTATATACTCGTATGTGAAATAAAGCCAACTCAGAGTGTCTAGTAAACACTTAACTCAAAAATATAAATCTTCTCATATTACTTACAGTTATACTTTATTTTTTAAATTTTATTTTATAAAGGGTTTTCGAATAAGAGTAATATAAATTATTTTCAACAAAAAAATACACTAATTTTTATTATTTATTTAATATGAAGTACAATCGATACAATTAAGTTCTGAATAAAACGTCATTCAAATGGCATCCATGACTTCTTTTGCAGGAACGAATTCGATGTACCCAATTTTCAAGCACTTTTTCCACTAAATGAAGTCGTATGTCATGAATAGCACGTTCAGTATTGACTTCTAAGGCTTGAAGAGAGTCTGGTTTATTGCTAAAGACCAATTACTTCAAATAATCCCACAAGAAATAGTCTAATGGTGTTAAATCACAACTTCTTGGAGGCCATTCAATTTCACAATTTCTTGAAATAATCAAATCGCCAAACTTTTCTCGCAATAATTCGGTTGTTGCACGTGCTGTGTGGCACGTAGCCCCGTCTTATTGAAACCAGCTGTTGTCAAGATCAAGTTCTTCCGATTTCGGCCATAAAAAGTTGGTTTGACAGTAACGGTGTTACCAGCTTCATTTCGAAAGAAGTACACCAGACCAAAAGCCACACCAAACTGTCAATATAGGTGAATAAAATGGGTGTTCATGAATAATTTATGGATTTTCTTCACAGCAGAATCGACAGTTTTGTTAATTTATCGCACCACTCAGATGAAGGGGAGCCCATCGGAGAAGATGATTTTCTTAAAAAAATCGTTATCCTTTTCAAGTTGTTTCAAAATCAGCAAATTCACGACGTTTACGGTGGTCCAATGGCTTCAGTTCTTGAGTGATAACAATTTTAAACGGATGCAAGCCCAAATCCTTTCTCAAAATCCGCCCGGTTGTGGTTTGAGACAGTCCCAATTCTTGAGAACGTCTTGGAATCGAGAAATTGCGGTAAACGGCAGCAATATTTTCATTACTTCGAGCGGTTCTTTCTCTTATTGGTAGTTGAACATTATGTAAAGAAAATGTACACTCGAAATTTTTAACAATTCGACGAATAGCGAGCACAGTTGGACGATTATTACGACCATAAAATTGCAAAAGCGCACGAAAAGTTGCAATTGGAGAACGATTATTTTGATAATAAAATTGAATAATTTGTAAACGTTGTTTTTACGTATATCTCTCAAAACGTCACTTAGAAATCATATCACTCTAGGGAAAACCCTATAGTTATAGTAAAAAACTCGTATTCACATAAATTATTACTTATTTTTCATTTTAAATTTCTAGAGAATAATTTTCAAAAAAAAACTTTAAAAATACTTAATCAATTCCAAAAAAAAAATGGAAAAATTAAGAAATCACTTAGAGTTAATTTGATGTGCTACCAATTTCTGGATTCAATCACATTTATCAAAACTGATAAATTTAAAATGAAAGGAATTCTCGTTAAATCATAAAACGAATAAAAGTCTTGAAAATATTTAATTATGATTTTTCGATTCAAACAAAAACCAAATCATATAAAATTGTATACGCTACGGCCTTGATCTGGGCAAGTTTTATTTTTTTTCCTAATTCAAATAGATTTCCTTATTAGATCGAGATCTTAATTTATTACCATGCCATGATTATATTTTTAAAAAAAATATGTGTCCGTACATCAGAGGAGCAGCTGTAATATGAACAAAATCAATTTCCATGGATGCATAAATAGTCATAGAGTTCATTTTTAGAATTCTTAATACGCCCTTGAATTGATCAAAGAAATTATGAGGGCCTTACAATTTTAAAATGAGTTATATTCCGATTCATTTGAATGCATGTGTACACGAGTATGGAGCAGGGAGTATGGATGCTCAGAAAGCATGGAGCAGGGAGCATTCCGTGATGTTCAATCACGCCCAACGCTTGCCTGAATTTGATTCATTTTTCATTTTTTATGAAGCTCTGAAACTGTTCATTTCTCTTGTTGGCCAATAGATACAGAAACGACGGGAAACTCTTAAAGTTCACTTCGGTCTTAGACAGAACAGTGTCAAAGATCATTCTAAAATAATCATCATTTTTCCCTTAACCGAAACGTCCAAATCTGTCCAGAATGGGCTGCCGCCACACGAAGATCACTACTACTTAGATAGTCCGAATGGATACCAGAAGAATATGGTATGGTATACCGTTTACCATTGCTGGCAATAACGAATTGGGATTACACTCTAATATGTGAATAGAAAGTTCTGTAAATTTACCATGAAACAAGGCCGAACAAGAAAAGGTTCACTGATTCATTAAATTTTATGAGTTAACCTTAATGTTGCGTATCGTTCGGCGTACTGGTATAAATCCTCAAGTGAATTTCATGTTTTTTCATATCGTCCGGAACGAACTTGGAATAATCATCTGCACTCGGAGTAGTCGTATGTGTACAGTGTACCACAATTGATTTAAAGACACTCGAATTCAAATTCTGAATCTTCTTCAAATCGAATATTATCGTACACTCGTACTTGTAGTCATGTTATTATAGACAGACTGTGCTGCCAATGAAAATACTGTTTCCCTTATAAATGACTTCAAGTTAAAATGATGCGTTCAAAATGAATATTAAATGGTTGTAATTGAAATTAAAAATTTCTTCTCTTTTATACGAATGGAAGAATAATGAATCAGTACTTATTGGATGTATTTTTAAACTTTTTCAAGAGACCATAATAGTCATTTAAAGTTGTGTAAAAAATATTTGATAATAAGATTGAAAAAAATAATATCGAAAATTTTATGATGTAATTTTGGAAAAAGAAAGTTAAAAATGATTATTAGTACAGAAGAGATTTGATAAAATACTCCATCTAACAGCTACAATCTCCATGAAAAAAATGGAATTAAATTATAAGCATTGTGATAGTAAGCTTCGGAATTTAAGTGTATATAAAATATTCAATTAGGTTGTCCGGGAAGTAATTTCTTATTTTTACTTTATAAAAATAAAAAACGATTTTCTTATAGTGAATTAATATTTTATTCAATTAAATATTGTCCAGTCTAATCCAATACCCTTTGCCATCTTTCTGGTAGTAGCATGATTCCACGCTCATAAAATTTTAGTTTTTTGCTGGCAAAAAACTGATCCAAGTGATTTTTGACCTCCTTATTTGAATTAAACATTTTACCGTCTAAAAATTTCTGTAGAAACCGGAACAAATAATAATCGGAATGTACTTGGCCTGGAGAGTATGGTGGGCATAGCAGTATATCCCATCCAAGCTCTAATAACTTTTGCCGATTGGTCGAACTTTTATGTGGTTTCGCATTATCCTGTTGGAACACTATACCTTTGAGCCAGTTCATCTTTTCTACTCTAGGATCTTTTGTACTTAACATTGTTGTAGACAATCCCCAGTGATGATACGCTTCAAAAATGGATTCTTGGTGTTTGAAAAGCAAATCACAAACGTCAGTGCGACGGCACATTTTTTTCCGTAAGAAGATGAGGAACCCATATGTCGAGCTTTGAGATTAAATGATCATGAACAGTCGAATTCGATAAATTTAATCTCACAGCGATTTCACGAGTTGTTATTTGCCGGTTTGCATCAATTAATATCTTTATTGTGTCTTCATCAGCTTCAACTGGCCTTCCAGAACGTAGTGCATCTTCGAGATCAAAATTGCCGGCTCAAAATTTTGCAAACTAGTTTTGGCGCTGGCACTCACTTAAAACATCTTCTCCATACACATCGGATAATTTGTTTCTTGCTTGAACAGCATTTTATCTTTTCTATAGTAAAAAAATAAAATATACCGAAAATGCTGTTTTTCACTTCCCATATTTAAAAGGGTATCTACCAAAACTATTACTATTCAGAATTAATCGAATTTTTTCACAAGCAATCCTTGCTATGTCAGCTATCAAAATACATATGATTATGCTACTTTAATGTAAAGTTGGTTGTAAAAAAATACAATTAAGTTCTCTGTTGGGAAACAACGCAATTACTTTCCGGACAACCTAAAAATAGAAATTTCTAAAATTTATTATCGAAACTTTAGTGCAAATTACTCAACAAAAAAAAATTGTTTTACAAAATTTCAGAAACAATCTTATTTAACTATTCTATAAAATTACTAAAAATATTTTCTGAAACGGGGGATTATTTAATAAAGCCAGACTGCCGATTTATATTGAAGTTGATAGGTAGTTTTTGAAAGGCAAAAAAGGGATATTCATGTCAGATCGATTATTAACCATATTTGGATGCCTCCTCAATGAATTTTTATCGAATAGAGAGACTGCTATAGAATCCTAGCCCACATCTTCACCTGATCATTATCCAAGAGATTTGTTTATTCCCCACTTGAAAAGACGTCATATTAATACTGTCGATGACATCGAAATTAGTGAAATCGAGAAGCTGAGAACGATTCCAGTTGAAGTTATAAGTAGCCTTTGCACGGATAGCATGGAAAGGTAAACGCTTTGAAGATTCTAATTTAAAATTTTTAATTAAAATAAACTCTAATATTTTATGTTTTTAATTAAATTAACTAACAGAGAAATAAATTTTCTGCCACACCTGGTATGTCATATTTTTCTTAAAATGAATATGATATAATAAATAAATGTCTCTGTCCAGATAATCTGTTCTGTAAGTAGATATGATTATGTACTCCAAACTTCATATCTATCATATTGCCTTCTGTTGTATGGTTAAAAAAAATTGCACAAAAATAGCTTTATATGAAAAATGATATATTTAAATAAAAAGTATATTTTAAATTAATTTATGGAAAAATATTAGCCATAACAAATATTGTAAAATTATGATAACTTCCTTGAATTTTGTAAAATAAATTTTCCTAAGAGAAGCAATCTATTTTATTGAAAATAAATTTTAAATAAAAAAATGTACTTTATTAAGATAATTATAAACAATTTAATAATAAAACATACAGAAATTTTTTTTGAAATAATTTCTTGTGTTCTTAGCTTTCGGCATTTATGTATAAAACGTTTATATAACTCCTTTGGCAATACAGGATGTGCGTATCAAAATGTTTCATGACTTTTTGGCATAGTACGAGAGCTATATCTCATTTTTAACGCGTATGATTTCGTTCTTCAGCTCTGGAGACATCTTAGACTTATTAGCATAGACCTTACTTTTATGTAATTATGCGTCTTTGAAACTTCGTTAGCAATAGGGCCATTATCTCAAACTTTATGGGCCAAATGGCACTATACTGACCGTAAAAAGTTTGTTTTCATGTGACGATACCGTTCACCGTTCACCTAAGCAGTGCTACTAGTACTATTTTCGAAGAAATACCGTCCGATGACTCGGCCAGCCCAAAAATTCCAGTAAATAGTGACTTGTTGTGGATAAATATGTTGTTACTGAAAGCCATGTGGCTTCGAAGTACTTTGAATAAGGAAGTTTTGTCTGTAAACGTACCTGTTTATGTGGAAAAGTGCAAAATTGCTCATTGTGATTATTTTTGAAAATTACTGACATTAACTTGTTGATGATCAAGCATTTAATTAGTGAACATATGTTTTTTTTTCTGTTTAGATTAATGAGGTACAGGGGGAAACCTTCAAAAGGTACTCGCCTGGAAGTTTTTCCTGCCAGGTGAGTTATGCGGGATTTTTACCTCGCTAAAACCTAACCTGCACCTCTGATCTTGCTCCCGGAACGATGGTTCCCCGGCGGCACTCTTTGTAAATACTACTTCGCCGGGGCGTTCTTGTTTGATGCTACTGCTGTCCCGATGTTATGACGCCTCGCGGCCTATTCTTCGTACGTTGTGTGGAGATCCTTGATAATGGATTCCGCGTACTCTGCAATTCTGTTCCAAGCCGATTGGCTCTTCAGCATGCACTCCACTATATTTTCTGGACTGATGGAACGCTCCAGATTTCTCTCCAGCTCCAGCCGCGTCTCCTCATAGAGGGGGCACTGGAAGAACACGTGTTCTGCGTCTTAGATCACATCGCGGCAATGATGACAGTTTGGGGAGTCAGTTCTCTTGAATCTGTGCAAGTATGCCCGAAAGCATCCATGCCCAGTCAAGAGTTGGGTGATGTAATACCCGACTTCCCCGTGCAGGCGAGTGACCCATTTGGTAACATGTGGGATCAGCCGATGAGTCCACCGACCCTTCGTCGAGTTGTCCCATCTCTCTTGCCAGAGGCGAAGACTCTCGGATCTCTCCTCTTCACAGAGGACCTTTCGCCGCTCTTCCTTCTTCCTACGATGTTGGCGTTCCCACTCTCCTGCCAGAATGTCGATGGGTGGGCATGATGCCACGATGTTGACCGCATCGTGCGATACCGTTCGGTATGCTGACACCACTCTGATCGCTGAGAGTCGCTGGACTGATGTCATTGTCTTGCGGTATGTTGTAAGCTCTAGCGACTTCGCCCACACTGGTGCTCCGTATAGCAGGACGGAGGTAACCACAGTTGCCAGTAGTCGCCTTCGGATTTGCCTGGGGCCTCCGATATTGGGCATTATCCGCGAAAGTGCGCCCTGTACTGCTGATGCCTTCCTGCTGACGCTGGAGATGTGCTCCTTGTAGTTGAGTCTGGCATCCAAGACCACTCCTAGATACCGGATGTAGGGTAGCGACCGGATGTCGTGATCGCCTACTCTTATGGTGATGGTCTCCATTTTCTTCCGGCTACTCACAAGGAGTGCCTCGGTCTTATATTCCGCCAAAGACAGGTCTGCCGATGTCATCCACTGTCCTATGCTCCGGATGGTGGTGGAGAATGCGGCTTCCAGTTCCTCTGGGTGTTTGGCTACCAGGACAACCGCTACGTCGTCCGCGAAAGCCACGAGTGTTGTGTTCGTCGGTAATTGCAGATGGAGTAGGCCGTCGTACATGACGTTCCACAAGGGTGGCGCCAGGACAGAGCCCTGAGCTACCCCTCCCGTGACCTTAGTGTATATATGTGTCGGCTACAATATGTAGGAGAGTAAAAATAATTAATTTGCCCAGTTGCTAAGAAGTCATATTGCTGTGCACGAAGCACTTTCTTCCATTCCAACATTATTTGCGACCAAATAACTTGTACGAAGATGCACTAATGCACTCAAGTTTTACACAATTCCAAATTATTCGATTTCTTACACCAAACAGCTTGTTATTTTCTCAGATGCCAAATATGTTGACCGAAAAAGCCTTGAGTATGCAAAATGCATTTCTTGCAGAACGAGAATTTTTGTAAAACGTTTGGATCACTTTTACCCACTGTTTAAAAAATATTCACATCCCATACATAATTCCTGTCAAATATCTGCATTGCAATTATATTACCCTATATACTTTAATTTTATAATAAAACTACTCTGAAAGAATTAAAAACTACCTTTCCTCCCTCCTTTTTTACAAAAAAGAAAATTAAAATAAAATATTCTTCTACATTTAGATGTAATATAATTTTCCTAAAATAGATTTACTCAAATTTTATGTTAAATATACAATAAATTACTAGGAATGCTGGCAACTTGATGAAAGATTAATTGATGGGTACATGACTGATATGACAGTGTATATAATTAGAAATTAAGAGATGCATACATTTCCCCAATATGATGAATAATCTTACATATCTCGCATATACGAGTATGTAAATATGAAAGATTGTATTGAATATAAGTGCTTCAAAATGCACTTCCTAATTACTGTCACTTTCTTTTTAGCAACCAAAATAAGGCTTTTTTTAAAAATACACATAAGAAGGAACGATGACGTTACCACATCCTACGACCTAAATTCTACATGTTCAGATGTTGGCAAAAATAATTAGCAATCAATTTCAGTTTCAGTTTGTAAAAGTGTCTTTATACAAAACCAATTTCAAATACGATTGAATATAAAGGTGGAGTCGATGACTGTCAACATGATAACTAAAAGAAAATATTTCTGCACTATCTGCACCATGCAAAAGTGGCACTGGCAGACTATGCAGAACATGCATTCTGTGGCAAAGACAGTGGAACTGGCAGACGTTAAGACGACTATTAATCAAAAATCTGGCATATCACGTTAATGCCACACTGACGCCTTTTTCGCATATTTTTACTGTCATCCTCGAAAACCGGGCTCCTCTTTTCTGTTCTTAAGAATTTTAATAAGACATCGCCATGCCGGTTTAGAAATATGCAGTTTTATTAACAAGAGTACATCCCAAGTGCATCGTTACACATTTTTATTCTACCACAGTTCCGTTCCTCTCTTCCGTGCACTCTCATCTACTTATCCAAATACAGTTTTTTGAATTTACTTTTTTTTTTTAAGGGCTAATCCGAACGAGGTCGCTTACGGATTGACGGAAATAACTAAAGATTTCCATATTCTTTGAGTCTGCATATCTTTTGTAAATCTGCTGACATTGCAACCGACAGACTACATGGAATCCAACAGAGGATCACCCATTAATACCCACAACCACTTGCCTGAAATCTTAGAAAATTCTGTCTTCACGAGTATTATGACTTTTGTATTTCTGGACTAAATATTTACAAAATCAATGCTAAGAACTTGTTGAGAAAATATTTAAAATATGAAGTATTTTGCCACACACACACACTTCATATTATCGTATTTATTTATTTTTTTTTCCACTTTTATTTATAATATTTATTAAACTATTAAGATTTGTAATGAAACATTTATTTTTAGTAAAGAATTGCAAATAGACCACATCGAAATAAAAATAAAAATTATTCAAATTTTTTTTTAATATGCTGAAAAATATATTTATTTTATTTACGTAATATTTTTAAATTAGAAAAATTTTTTAAAAGATTTCTTGTCAAAAAACTAAAAGAAACTGATTACAAAATTGATTATTTTATTTATCTAATAATATCTACTAATGAAAATATACTATAATTTCTAGCTCCAGACGATTTATGTTAGTTGATATTTTTATAGCATTGCTACCATTTTAAAATTATTATTTCGATGTAATAACATTTCATTTCTATTAAATTATACAAAATTATTATGCTACATTAAATTTTATAATTTATTAAATCTTTTCAAATCGAAAAAAAGTTTATAAAAATGTTTTATTTAATAAACCCTGACATATAAGGTACAATAAATATTATTTTCTTATTTAATAAAAAAATTTCAAATTATTTCAATATTCTTTCAAAAAACATATTAATAATATTTTTCCTATATAAAATACTAACAATTTTATTTAATTTTAAAAATTTAAACTATTATTTTTAATAAATAAATTTAAAATTTTAAAAATTAAATAAATAAATATTAATTCAATTTTATATGTAAAATAAACTTATAATAATAAAGTATCTGATTTTTTCGAAAAGTATTATTTTTATGATTATTTTTAGTAATATATTTTTATTAGTAAAAGTTTATATTTAATGAAAAATGCTTTGTTTTTCAAAATTAAAGTGTTTTTTTGAAAAATTGAAATAGTCTACTCTAATTAATACAGTTTTTGTTTAAAAATTCCGAAAATTTTGATATCGTACTACTAAATATCATTGCGAAATAATTGTTTAAAAAAATATTTATATATTAATTTATTTAAACTCAAAAGAAAAATGCCAAATTTTTAACTTTTATTAAAGAAATATTGCATAAAATTTCTGCAAAAAATGTAAAAAATTTAATTTTTATTATTAAAAAAAATCACATAAATTTTTAATACACTTTTATATCTAATGGAAAATTTACATCAATAAATTATTATGTTTTTTCTAAAAATTTAATATTTTTAATAAAAGTAATAATATTTTTCAAAAATATTTCATTTCCATTAAATAATTTATATTATTTGAAAGGTATTTATTTGAATTTAACATGGAAAATTGCATTATTTTTCCATAATTTCTAATAGCAAAATATAAACAAAAAATATTTTTAAAACAATTTTTAATATTGTTTTTATTAAAAAAATTCCTTTAAAAAAAATAAGAAATTTTTTTTACAAAAAATCATTAATAATATTAAAAATTACATTAAAAAAAAAACCATTTATTTATTTGTTTTTGGTTTTTTGATTATTTAGGAAATCATCAAAAATTTTTGATTTTTATTCAAATTTTTATCTTAAAAAAAACATTTTTAACCGAAACTTGAGGAATTTAATTAATGTTTAGCACTTTATGAGTAGTAATTTATTACATTTGATGAGCAAATTGTTTGTTTATTACTGGTTAATTTAAAAGAAAAATTAATATAAAATTTCGTATCAAATTAAGGGACAATAATAAAGTACAAAAAGCCATCTTACAAAGTAGCTTGTTCCCTTAATTTCCTCTAACTTCAATATAAAGAATTTCAGTTTGTGAATTTCAGTTAAAATAATAATAATAAATGTATAACAACCGGAACTAGCTTATCAATTCAAATTCAATTTACTTTTGGTAGTAAAATATAAATTATAAGTTTTCGTAGTTAAATATGTAAACTCATCAACTTTGATAAAAACTTGATTACAAAGTATCTTGTAATCCGTGTAAAATGTTGAAACTCAGGTCCAAGAAAAGATGACCAGAAAAAACTGTGTTCCACTGACATTAGGAAAGGTGTGGCTAGATTATACAAAAAATTTTTTATTTTATTTTTGTTTATACTGCCAAACCGATTAAGGTGACAACTTCAATCTGTCCGAACAACACCTTCAAATGTGCATGGAAACACCTCTCCATCTTGTCGAAATTTGCATATTTAACCATCTCAACTTGTACGATCTTCTACACGATAAGTCTACATTTTTCTACCTTTCCCATATGGCCAAAGTACCTCCTCAACGGTATTTATTAGCATCGATATTACGATAATTAATAGTTTATGCACAGCACACGGCCATTCTTTAATTACCAGCTGCGAACATAACATACCTTAAAAGATAATTTTTATTATCTTTTTTAATTTTAAACTAAACGATAATCAAAAACTATCGATAAAAAGTTCAGATAACATACGATTTTATAGTATTTTTTTTTGAGGATAACATAAAATTATTTTATTTTTTGTTGATTACATTCACTGATTTATTAATGAGATAATTAGTAGACAGATGTATCTGTAGGTTTTGGATTTATTTATGCAATCAAAAATGATGTCCAATCTGATCTCACACTCAATAAGAGATTTAAGATATTTTCTGGTACGTGTGCATATAAAATACATCATTTGAACGCTTATTTTTATTTTCTTTTTTTTTTATTAAAACAAAAGTTAAAATTTATCAAAAATTCTTTAAAATCTACTCAAAAAACGCATGTATTGTACATAAATTTTAGCATTTTCTCAGAAGATATAAGAAGATTATTGATTTCGAAATGATCGATATTTATTCATACGCAGTAGGAATAAAAAATTTATCATCATTTTGATTAATGCATCAATGATAAATTTTATATGTTGAACTTTGATAATATTATAAAAAATCAGATAACCGAACTATGGGTAGCTGGAATATTTTTAAAATATGTTACTTCCAACTATGGAAAATTGATTTCTTATGGGGAAATTATTTTGTATCTAAATTCAATATCCCACAGTTCGGATTAGTGGTCCTACTGAATTTTTTTTCTTTGTAGTATTTTTAATAGTAATTTTTTCTCTTTTGAATTAACTTATTTTGCTACTTGATTTCAACATTGTCATTTGTCATGGGAAGCAAGCTGCTCAATGTTGTCATATAGGAGTTGATTTCGGATATAGTAACTTTCGAAGTTCGATTTCTTTTGAAGCAACCTTACGGTTTTTTTTTGGAGAAAATTTGTTTTTATTTTATTTTAATCAATTTTATTTTATTAAGTATGGGTTATTGGACGGTTGAAATCGACTTCACTTCCTCGGTTAAACACATACAGCAGCGAATGCGTTTTTTTCCAACGCATACGACTCTTCGCAGTAATCCTGAAAGGCTTTAACTAAAACCGACTTCACCTTCTCGGTTAAACCTCCTCCTCAGATATTATCAATAGTACGAAAATAATATCCTTTCATTGGTTTTTTTTATATTGGGAAACAAAAAAAGCAAGTTGAGTTAGATCAGGTGAATAGTGAGCCGGAGAATCCACAAAAATTTCTTTTTCCGACAAAAAATTCGTTGATGGAGATGGCCATCTGATAGAAAGCGTTGTAATTTTGGGGCATTCAAGTATCTGCAATATTCGATCTGATAAAAAAAAACCCTTTTCAAGAGCAGTTTTTTTTAAATTAATTTGTCCTGGGGACATATTAAATTTTGTTTTCAATTATAAAAATAAAAAATTTAACCAAACAAATTGTTTTACAATAGTTTTTTTATTAAAAAAAAGGATTCTTCAAATATTTACCATTAAAGATATTTAAGCAATTCTTGATATTAGAGAATTTTTGATATTTATTTAAAAATTATTTAAATAAAAATATATAGTATTTTTATAAAAAAATACAATATAAATAGTTATTGGATTTCTATTTTACACTATAAATTTAGTAATATTAAAGCAGGCATAAATCCTTTTTTTGAAAAAAGGATTTTATGCCTGCTTTAATTTTACTAAATTTATAGTGTAAAATAGAAACCACCTTTATTTTTTTGATAGTAAATACATGGCAAGAACTACTTCTTCATGTCTGCTTCAGATACATGGCAAGAACTACTTTATAGCGTCAAAACCACAAGGCCGTTACGAGTATTAGCAATATTTCAGGTAATTATGTGCAATTTGAGTTAATCAAAATATTCGATGTGGTGTTCGGAAAAAAAAGATTTGAATCTTTTAACAGTGGTTGAAAAAATTATTAGTATTCATAAAGTCTTTTTAAAGCTTCTTTAGGCTCAAATATTGTTTTTTTTAAACAAGTCCTTTTGATGATTGTTTTCATATTACCATTTTTAAATTCTATTTAAAGCTGATTTAGCTTTTTCTTAGCACAATAAATTCGATTGAAATAATCGATATTCAAGACTAATAATACTATTGTGTTGTCCGGAAAGTAATTTTGTTGTTTCCCAATAGAGGACTTAATTGTATTTTTTCACAATCAACTTCACATTAAAGTAGCATAATCATATGCACTTTGACAGGTGACATAGCAAGGATTGCTTGTGAAAAAATTCGATTGATTCTGCATAGTAGTTTCTGGTTGATACCCTTTTAAATATGGAAAGTGAAAAACAGCATTTTCGGCATAATTGAATTTTTTAATATAGAAAAGATAAAAATGCTGTTCAAGCAAGAAAAAATTATTCGATGTGTATGGAGAAGATGTGTTAAGTGAGCCCCAGTGCCAAAACTAGTTTGCAAAATTTCGATACGGCCATTTTTATCTCGAAGATGCACCACGTTCTGGAAGGCCAGTTGAAGCTGATGAAGACACAATAAAGACATTAATTGATGCAAACCTGCAAATAACAACTCGTAAGATCGCTGAAAGATTAAGTTTATCGAATTCGACTGTTCATGATCATTTAAAACTGCTAGGCTATATCTCAAGGCTAGAAATATGGGTTCCTCATCAAAAATTTGTGCCGTCGCATTAACGTTTGTGATTTACTTCTCAAACGCCATGAAAATTATCCATTCTTGAAGCGTATTATCAGTACGGACAAGGAATGGATTGCTTACAACAATGTTAAGTACAAAAGATTCTGGAGTAGAAAAGATGAACTGGCTCAAACACTTCAAAAGTCAATATTCATCGAAAAAGGTTATGCTATCTCTTTGATGGGATTTCAAAGAAATCGTTTATTTTGAAATTCTACCGAGTAATACAACGATCTTTTCTGAAGTGTTCTATCATTATTTGGACAAATTAAATGATTTACTTAAAGGAAAAAGGCCAGCATTGGTCAATAGGAAAGGTATAGTTTTTCAACAGGATACTACGAAACCACATACAAGTTTGACCACTTAGCAAAAGCTTTTAGAGCTTGGATGGGATATACTGCCATACCCACCTTACTCTGCGGACCTAGCACCTTCTGATTATCATTTATTCCGGTCTCTACAAAATTTTTTAGACGATAAAACGTTTAATTCAAATGAGGAGGTCAAAAATCACTTGGATCTTTTTTTTGCCAGCAAAGAACAAAAATTTTATGATTTAAAATTGGAATCATCCTACTACCAGAAAGATGGCAAAGGATATTGGATCAGATTGGATAATATTTAATTGAATAAAATATTAATTCACCATAAGAAAATCGTCTTTTATTTTTATTAAAAAAACGAAATTACTTCCCGGACAGCCCAATATTAAGAAATGAGTGCAACCAAATTTTTTGTTATAATTTAAAAATCCCTCGTATTTAGTGAAATTTAAATTTAAGTTTGAGAAATCTTAAATAATTCTTAATGCAATCGTATAGTTTTCGGTAATTTTTCTAGTTTATTGTTAAGTCAAAATTATACTTTATTGGACTTAAAAGGGATTGACAAGATTTTTTGATGGGTCTTTGTCTGGACCAAAACTTTATCATAGATCGTAAAAGATAAACATAGACGAAAAAGTTAAATAAGTTCGGTTTGATTTTGTAATTTTTCTTTTTTTCCCCTAAAGGTAAATGCAGCAGGATACTTTAAACAGTAGTCACTTCCATGATTTCGATTATGATTACCACAGCAGGTATTGTTCTCGTACTGTTGATTTTTTCCAAACATCGAAAAGTGTAAATAAGACAAAGTGCTTGAAATCATTTTCGTGCAGTGGCTAAATGCTGGTGCCACTTCTTTCAAATTATTATATTTACTCTTAATCTTTTTTGTTTTCTTTATAATAAAAAAAATGAATTCCCAAAGATTTCGTTTCCTGACTGTTTGCTAGAGAAAAAGTTAAAGTTGTTTAATCACGTGTTTGGAACTGTCCGCACTTTTATTATCGAGTATCCTGTTTTTGAAGACTATAGACTATTAAGTAACGTAGGGTGGGTCTATTAGTGAAAGGGTAAATGGAAGAAGACACATCACGTTTCGAACGGAAAAGAATTTATTGTTTGTGGTACGTGCCAAAGCGTATTCACGGGGAATTAGAATCAGCTTCCAGATTTACCAATGCTTCCTTCTTTCGAAAAGACTACTAGGAGCAGAGATCTAGAGACTCTGGTCACTCCCTGTTCGAACTGAGTCTCGAGTGTGCTCAGTACATTTATGCCCGCCTAACCGAATCCATCGTGGAGATGATGACAACAACAGCAAGGATGGTAACCAACAATAACAACTCTCCTATATTAACATACATTCAATTTATCGTCACTAACTAAACCATATTTTACGTCTGTTTCCCATTACAAGTATCTACATACCATAATGTAGGATGGATTTGGTATTATTTCTTTTGCATGATGAATGGTTTTCTAGCCAAAATAAATATTTATTCTTTAGATTTAGATTCAATATTTTAGATTGAATAAAATTAGAATTTCCATTTCAATAATTATTATTTACTTTTGAATATATATGATTTGTTTTTATATTAAATTAATAATTATCGATTGAAAAAGACTTTGAATTTTTTGTTATTAAAATTAAAAGTATAGTTATTTTGGTAGAATTCATCTAATAAAACTTTTTATACTATTTCTTATCTTTACATATTGGTTAGATTTTTCGTTTTTTTAAATTTCTAAAATATATTTGTTTGGTTTAGTGCAAACTTTAAAATCAAAAAAATAATTTGAACTTTTCTTAAAAAAATTTACCTTTTTAACACTTTTTTTATTAATTTTATTGTAACAAGCAAATTTACATAACATTTTTATTTACAATCTTGTGCATCATGAAGTGGAAGTAAACATACATCGGCGTTTCTCCAACTAACGGAAGTTAGATTGCTCTAGAAAATGTCTAGGCCATTGTCTTTTAAGTCTCCGATGATTGTTTCTGGGGAGGGCAGTACAAGACAATTCTCTAACAAATGGATTCCGGGGAGGGCAGTATAGGACAATTCTCTCAGTGGATTATGATGATAGGATAAACGGGAGTGAAATTTTTGATAGCGGGAAATGCACAGGTTCTGAACAAAGGGAACATTTAGATTACGATGTATTACGTTGTTACGAACATAAAAGGGGGCATCAAAAATTTTACGGAGGATCTTAGATTGTAAGGCCTTGACGCGAAAGGAATTGGAACGTTTGTATTATAGATTAGAAGCTTACTTTTGATTGTTAGTTTCGAGGGTTTGTCCAGTAGTTTAAGAAATTCTAGGTAACGTCTTTAGCTGCAACTCTTTTTAGTCTAGTATGTAGGTTCCATGTTAGTCTCTTGTACAGATAAAGTCCCAAATAACGCACTTTATCATATTGTGGAATCATGTTTGTATTAAAGTATAAAGGGGTAGGTTTTCCTTGACAAAGTGTGAAAGCAATGTTTTCCTTAAACCATGATTGAAGGTTTATTTTTTTGGTTTTTTTTTTTTTTGTAGATTATTGAGGTACAGGGGGAAACCTTCAAAAGGTACTCGACTGGGAGGCCTTCTACCTGTCAGACGAGTTATGCGGGATTTTTACCTCGCTAAAACCTTACCTGTACCTCTATCCTTCCTCCCGAAACGATGGTTCCCCGGCGGCACTCTTTGTAAATACTACTTCGCCGGGGCGTTCTTATAATATTTTACTATTTATTATATTTTACTGCTGTCCCGATGTTATGACGCCTCGCGGCCTATTCTTCGTACGTGGTGTCAAGATCCTTGATGATAGATTCCGCGTACTCTGCAACTTTGTTCCAAGCCGATTGGTTCTTCAGCATGCACTCCACTATGTTTTCTGGACTGATGGAACGGTCCACATTTTTCTCCAGTTCTGCCTGTGTCCCCTCGTAAAAGGGACATTGGAAGAACACGTGTTCTGCGTCTTCGATCACATCGCGGCAATGATGACAGTTTGAGGAGTGAGTTCTCTTGAATCTGTGCAAGTATGCCCGAAAGCATCCATGTCCAGTCAAGAGTTGGGTAATGTAATACCCGACTTCCCCGTACAGGCGAGTGGCCCATTTGGTGACATCTGCGATCAGTCGATGGGTCCACCGACCCTTCGTCGAGCTGTCCCATCTTTCTTGCCAGAGGCGAAGACTCTCGGGTCTCTCCTCTTCACAGAGGACCTTTCGCCGCTCTTCCTTCTTCCTACGATATTGGCGTTCTCGTTCTCCTGCCAGGATGTCGATGGGTGGGCATGATGCCACGATGTTGACCGCATCGTGTGATACCGTTCGGTATGCTGACGTCACTCTGATCGCCGAGAGCCGCTGGACTGATGACATTGTCTTGATGTATGTTGGTAGCTCTAGCGATTTCGCCCACACTGGTACTCCGTATATCAGGACGGAGGTAACTACAGTTGCCAGTATTCGTCTTCGAATTTACCTGGGGCATCCGGTATTGGGCATTATCCGCAAAAGTGCACCCTGTACTGCTGATGCCTTCTTGCTGGCGCCGGAGATGTGCTTCTTGTAGTTGAGTCTGGCATCCAAAACCACTCCTAGATACCTTATGTAGGGTAGCGACTGGATGTCGTGGTCGCCCACTCTTGTGCTAATGGTCTCCATTTTCTTTCGACTACTCACAAGGAGTGCTTCGGTCTTATGTTCCGCCAATGACAGGTCTGCCGATGTCATCCACTGTCTTATCCTCCGGATGGTGGTGAAGAATGCGGCTTCCAGATCCTCCAGGTGTTTGGCTGCAAGGACAACCGCTACGTCGTCCGCGAAGGCCATGAGCGTTGTGTTCGTCGGTAATTCCAGATGGAGTAGGCCGTCGTACATGACGTTCCACAAGAGTGGCGCCAGGACAGAGCCCTGAGGTACCCCACCCGTGACCCCATACTCCGCTAGTCCATCCTCCGTTTCGTAGTGTAGTAGTCGTTCACTGAAGTATGATCTGACCATCCCCCGTAGGTAGTAGGGCACCCCCAGGTTCTTAAGAGCCTCCAGGACTCGATCCCAGCGGGCCGAGTTAAAAGTATTTTTGATGTCCAGGGTCACAATGAGACAATACTTTTTGCAACCGCCTTTCCATTTTGTTCCTGAGATGGCTTCCTTTGCGATGTTCGTGACGAGTTCCAACGCATCGATGGTTGATCTCCCCTTCCTGAATCCGAATTGGAATTCGGAAAGTTGAGAATCGATGTATTGCTCCAATCTGTCGGCCACTATCCGCTCCAAGTTCTTCCCGTCCGAATCTAGCATGCAAAGTGGACGATAGGATGCTGGTTCGTCCGGTGGTTTCTTCCCTTTTGGGATAAGAACCAATCTTTGTTACTTCCATCGAGTCGGAAATACACCTTGCCGCAGGCAGGCGTCATACATGCTTATAAAAATGTCTGGTCTGGCAGCAATTGCACTCTTCAGTGCAATGGTTGATATGCCGCTTGGTCCTTGTGCCTTGCCATTCTGCAGTCTATTGCAGGCTCTCATGAGCTCTTCCATGGTCACTCCAGTAATTTCCACTTCTTCATCCTCCGGGTGGTATTCGGGGAGTTTTGGTTTCTCCGGGAACAGATGTTCTACTATTCGATGCAGCATTTCAGGACAGGTTGGTGTTGTTGCGGGTAGGCTTTTAATCCTATGCATGACCGTCTTATACGGTCTGCCCCACGGGTCCCGGTTCACTTCCGCACAGAGTTCCTTCCCGCATTCTTGTTTACTCGAGTTGATGGCGTTTCTGAGAAGGCGCCTTTTCTCTTCGTAGGTCCGTCTGAGTTCCTATGTCGAGGCCTTGTCTCGCTTACGAGCACGTTGGTGTTACCTTCTTGCCTTAAGGCATGCTCGCCGGTGTAGGGCGATGGTCTGGTTCCACCAGTAGACCGCTGCTCGACCGTTAATCGGGCGACTCCTTGGCATCGACGCATCGCTGGCTGCCAGCAGGGTCGCTGCTACCTCTTCTGTGATGCCCTCGTTATGATTGAAGGTTGTGGATATTGGATTGCAAATTTTTAGAAGCTATGTCAGGATTTCTATGGGTAGCAAGTATTGGCGTATCGTGTGCATAAGTAGCTATAATAATGTTAGGATCATATGGCATGTCATGGGTATAAATATTATTTAAAATGGGACTAAGGATACTGCCTTGTGGGACTCCGACTAGAATAGAATAAATTCCCGAGGATTCTGAATTAATTGCAACTTCGGAATGTCGTTAGGAGAGATATGAATTTATGATAAGATAGTATGTTGAAGGAAGAAAGCTCTTGAATTTCCAGAGTAGTCCAGGATGTAACACACGATCAAAAGCTTGGGAGATATCTAAAAATACTCCTGAGCAATTAACTAGGACTGGGTCGAGTCGTTTTAATTGGAGTTTTTCAAAAATCTTTCCAAGAATTGGTAAGAGGCTGATAGGTCTATAGGAGAAAGGAGAATTAATGGATTTATTTGGTTTAGGAATCATTTTAATGACCTAAATTTCCAGAGTAAAGGAAAATAGGTTGTGCGAAGGATACTATTAAAATTGTATGTAATTAAAACTAAAGCTTTTTGGTTAGATCATAACCAGGAGCTTTTTTATTGGGAAGGCACAGAATAGTAGATTTAATTTCCGAGGGTTTAAAATTTTTGGGAGGAAGACTCATAAGGAATGGGAACATTAGTTCTTTGATATGATTTTGTTAGTATGCAATTTGTCTTCTATATATATCATCATGAGGAGCAAAAGTATTAACCAATTGTTTAGCAAATACTTCGGTTTTTGTTGTCTGTTTTTTTTTATACTTAAAAAAAACTTTTCATTGAAAAAGAAAAACTTTATCTCTGCACGAATAGCATATACTCCTATATTAAAAATTTTAATATACGCACATAATTTGGATTGTAATTATCATTAATTAATTGTTATTAAAGGTATTTTCTTTCTTGACAAATAATTCGAATGAATGCAATTATTGTGCAAATATCCAACGATTCTCCAGTATTTTAACCTGTTATTTTTGAAAGAAAATAATCTTCTCTGTCTTTAACTTATTTGGTAAAAAACCATTATACAAGAATTCAACGTGCACATCAGGGCAATTGTGTATTTCAGGTTTGACCTTATCACTGCCCTTTCAATGGTCAATCAATGCCTCGAACGAGTTCAAGTTCGATAATTTACCTGCATCGATTTTCTGGGTGATCGCAATCACTGCCGTGGGGACTTTCAAGTCTCCCAAGAAAATTCACTTCTTTTTCAGTTCTTTTTCAATTTATCTGGACACCGTATTCCATGTGGTCGTATTCGTGGATGATGCGTTAATCATGTTAGCGATCGGTATAATCAACTGGACATACGGGATCGATGGGTTAACTGATACTAACGAATCGACAGGGCCATGCACAAAGAGAGTCTGAATCCAAGCCATGGACATGGCTGACCAAAGCGTAGACACTACGAATGAAACAGAGAACAAATGTGCAGAACATGGGTTTTTAGACCATCTTGTCCCAATGTAGTTACGAATAAAACAAAAACGAAAATTTGATTCTAAGAACACTGAAATAGGTTCCCATCACGATCGGAATTTGTTGCGTGCGGAAATCGAGAACGTGATGCTATTCAATTGCATTATCGTGGAAGCTATAAGAAAATCTGAAATCTTTTCATAGTTCTTTGAAATAAAATCTAAAAATTATATTGTTTTCTAATCAGTCCTTTATATCCTTTTCTTAGTCATCTTGTCATTTTGAATGATCATCAAGAAAATTTTAGGCCTAAGTGGAATTATTATTTTTTCCAATAGCTTGAAAGGATTATATTTTTCTTGATGATCCCCAAGAAATTATCGGCAAATAGTCAATTTTTTTTAAATTTAGATGCTAACTCAGGTAATTTTATAATACATACCTAAAAAACTGTTAGTAAATTACAAATTGAAAAAAAAATTTTAAAAAATTTCCAAATACCACTTTCTATCTAATCGTTCTTATCAAATTGTTATAAAAAAAACATGCTTTATTACCTAAAAACCCTCCTTTCATATAATAAAATATTATAAATCTATTTTTCATAATAGCCTTAATATTATAGAATTTTTATTGATAGACATGCTATAAATATGAATTTATGGCATCTATTAGCACCGTCATTATACTTAAATTAGTAAATTTTCTTATTAAATTATTCAATAATTAAAGAGAAACATCATTTTTATAGGATCACTTCGTCTTCGATTGTCTAATATTCTTATTAATATTAATCCAAAGATTCTAACATAAATGAAGTGAAAAATTGATATTAATTTTTTTCTTTCTTTAATAAAGTTAAGACACCAATGTTGTTGTAAAATTAAATTTAAAAAAAAAACTAATCAAATTTAAACGAATCTCACATTTGCATCAATGATGATGGGTTCCTTATTAACGAAGGAATATCATCGATTTTATCTGCATTTTATTTAAGTGATTTGTTGTTTTTTAGCTATACTAATGAACGTTGTTTCGGTGCTACTTAATACCTAACCCAATGCAGGTAGATATGAAGGTGGGCAGGTAAGCAATTTAAGTTAGACTTAAAAATGACTATTACTAACGATAGCATCAAGGATCATCTTGCACTATCGAAATAGACCACCCAAATGTCTTCAGCATAAAATCTTTGAACGAAACCTATCTTCTTGGATTAAATATACCCTAAGATTTGAATTGAGTAGAGAATTCGGTCTCTTCCGATCCAAACCTGATCCACACGAAATTGAATCTTCTTGCCTATCCTATCGTTGATGTTATGTAACTATCGTTTTTATATCATTCGATATTCATGGGCTAAGTTGGTTCAAATTACTCCCCGGATTAGATCGATAACCCCCCGTGAAGCCATAGACAAGTAAATATTTATGAATCTGATTAGGGCAGGTGTATAACAGTTATGGTGAAAGGCCAGGTCTAGAAAAAATCTCCAATGGATTATAAATTTCCTGTGATACGATAAGCATGCCTTGGAGCGCACAATATTTACATACTAGTATTTAACAAGAGTACGAGTAATAACTCCATAAGTCAGGAAATTTGAGATGTGCCGACACTTAGTTTAGTAAAGAATTTTCTTCAAAAAAATATTCTTTCTAATTTTCAGAGTCTTCCCACAAATATTCTTCGGCAAGAACAATCTTAAAATATAAGTTTATTTTCTTGAAAAAAAAATCTAAAACTATTCATTTTTGATCCTCAGTTTATATTATACTCCATATTATCACTGGAGATTTGGTTCTTATCATATTTGAGATTTATATTTATTATATGAAAAATTAATATATTCCTAAATAACGGTAAATGAAGTATGTTCAAGGTAAGTAAAACAATATTATGTAAGGTGTGGAAAAAGTAAGGAGCATTTATATTATTGATACAACTATATTTAATAACATACTCGTATGACCCATTTACTGAAGCAGTTCTTTTATATACAGAGTTTTTGATGCAAATGGTTTATAAAATATTAGTTTATAGCAGTTTAAAGTAAGACAATTTCAGAATCACTTGCTCAAAATTCACAACTAATTAGATTAAAGTACTTTTGCTAATTTACGTATTGTGGGAGTTATGAGACTGGCAACAGAGAGCGATCAGGCAACACTGTGAACTACCCTTTCCCCAACTTTTCTTATACGAAAGTCTCTCATATATGTAGATGGGCAGTACAAGCTCCAACCTGGTCCAGTACAAGCTCCAACCTGGTCCAAGCTCCAACCTGGTCGAGCCCTCTAGAGCGTGATAAGTGAAATTGTGTTTTTTTGCGAACAGTGAAACTGGAACAACAATAATCTATCAAATTTTGTGCTGATTTTGATGAATCTGCGAGTTTGACTTTCAAAACTTTTTTTTATTAAGAGAACAAGTACATAGATTTCCTTTAAAAATTTTGGAAGGCTGAGGAGCAATGGAAAACGAACAAAGCTCAGGAAGATTTTTAACATCACAAATTGATCAAAATGTGAGAGCTCTTGTAAGGTTAGACCATCAGTAACATTGAAGATTTTGAGTAGTTCTTGAAACACTCAGAAGAAGGATTTTTAGCGTCAGATCGGACATTAAAGGCACTCGGACACTCTACCATGATAATGATGCTTGTTACACGACCATCTCCATCAACAATTTATTTTTAGAAAAAAAGATGACTTCACAAGATCAAAAACGACGTAAACGGGCGTCACCTTTGTCGAAAAGGAGTGTAACCGAGGAGTTTCAGGTAATTTCAGTTGAAGCCTTCCAGAACTGTTACGAAGAGTAGAAACAACGTTTCCGCCAATTTACAGCTGTCAACGACAACTATGTACTTTGAAGGAAATAAAATTGATATTTATATAAGGTGTAGTAAAAAGTAATCCATTATTTTGCCAATAGATGGCTTTAGGAGTCTGTATCTCCCGTTTTAAAAGTGCGATCGGGTTGCACTAAACGGCGTTAGAAAGGTACGATTTTGTACTAAAAAAGTTTTTCATACAGTTTTGTGATTACTTGTCTCAGTATTTTCTTAGCACGCGTCGAAGATGGACACCAACAAAGAGAAAATACGCGATATTTTACAGATTTTCTTCGATAAAGGCGAAAACGCAAGCCAGGCAGCTGAAAATTTGAATAGTCTTTATGGTCCTGATACTGTAACAGTCAATCACGCGCATATTTGGTTTCGTCGATTCCGTTCCGGTAATTTTGATGTCAAAGATGCACCACGCTCTGGAAGGCCAATTGTCGAAAATGTCGATAAAACAATGGAAATCGTCGAGTCCGACCGTCACGTAAGCACTGTTTCGATTGCCCAGGAGCTAAACATTGCACAAAAAACCGTTTGGAACCACTTAAATAAGGCTGGATACAAAAAGAAGCTCGATGTATGGGTGCCACACGAGTTATCGCAAAAAAACCTCATGGACCGAATTTCCATCTGCGAATCGCTGCTGAATCGCAACAATATCGATCCATTTCTGAAGCGGATGGTTACTGGTGATGAAAAGTGGGTCACTTACGACAACGTCAAGCGACAACGGTCGTGGTCAAATCGAGGTCACCAGGCGCAAACGGTGGTCAAGCCAGGATTGACAGCCATGAAGGTTTTGCTGTGTGTTTGGTGGGACTGGCAGGGAATCATCTACTATGAGCTGCTCCCCTACGGCCGAACTCTTAATTCGGACCTATACTGTCAATAATTAGACCGTCTGAAAGAAGCAATCGCCCAGAAGCGGCCAGCTTTGGCTAATAGGAGCGGAATTGTGTTCCATCAGGACAACGCCAGGCCGCATACATCGATAGTGACTCGCCAGAAGTTCCGGGACCTTGGTTGGGATGTTCTTATGCATCCACCTTATAGTCCGGACCTGGCACCAAGTGATTACCACCTCTTCCTGTCTATGACGAATGATTTTGCAGGTGAAAAATTCGCCTCAAGAGAAGATTGTGAAAATCGACTGTCCCAGTTTATTGCCAATAGGGACGAGGGTTTCTATGAGAGGAGGCATTATGAAATTACCTCCAAAATGGCAACGGTGCATATTTAACCTAAATCGTATCATTCTATCTATGCTAAATAAAACCTTCAATTTAAAGCAAAAATAATGGATTTCTTTTTACTACACCTTATATAAATATATAATAAAAGTTTTAGCTATAAATTGAAATTATATAAAAACTAATCTAATAAGTACAGAAAATTTTCTTTATAATAAATTATTATAAGTTAATAAGATAAAAAAAATTTATAAATATGAGTTACTATGGTGAACCAATTTTTTTTTCGAAAAATTACATAAAAGTCTCTTAAAAATGTGAAATAAGAATTTGAAAAAAATCTACCGGAAATTAAGAATGAAAACATTAAAAAAAAGTTAAAGTTCCTGAGCAATTCATAAAAAATTAATAGAATCTACTTAAGGATTTTTGGCCATTGGAGGATCAGGCCCACTGGTAATTGGAAAATGTTCACCAATGAGCAATTAGCACACGAAATTTTCGTCCACCCACTTTATCGCAAATTTTCAGTTTATTTTTATTTTTAAAGATTTTTTCATTTTTTCTTAGATACAAAATTATTTTCTTATATTTTTACTGAAAGGGTAAGTGAAGTTAGTAAAAATGGTAATTTTTTTTGGTAAGCATTATAGTAAAATAACTTAAATTACCAATATTTCTATAAAAAAAATTGGAGATATTTAATAAAAAACCTTGAAAAATGATATTCTTTTCAAGACACAATTTTTGTTATTCTATAATATATTTTAAAATCAATCAAAAATATAAACTTATGTAGTGATTTTAATTTACTTATAAGAACGGAGAAGACTACTACTGTCAAAAAAACCTGCACTTTTCGCTTAAACTTATATAATCGATGATAGTTGAAATTTAAATAAATTATTGAATATATAAGTTTGTACGAAAAGTGCAGGTATTTTCGTCCTATCATTTTCTTAATGTTTATTTCTTTGCTGCGGACGTACAGTATTGAACTCTGGATTTCTACTTAACATTCTAATATGCGTCAAATTCAATTTCTTCATTCTAAAATTCTTCGACAAATTGTTGATAATCCGTTCTATGTTTGGCACAGTTACTCATCGTTACTTAAATCTTTACTTGGTTCGTAATTTATATTTTGCTCGTTATAAAAAGTTTCATTCCTGATAAGCCTACGACTATTAAAACCTTCGGTATAAACACTAATTGGCGCTTAAAGAGAAAACTGGCCAAGAGATCTCTAGAAACGTTAAAATCTTTTGTTAGATAGAGAAGCACTGATGGGTATTTCGTCTCACTTCATTATTTTTCTCCTGCTATTATTGTGTATTTACCATAATATCATAATATTGACTATCACTACTCTTATTAACAAGCAAATTTATTGTAAAAAATTTTGTTATCATATTTTAGGGCTCTGTTACTGTAATCTTGGATAAGATTAATAAGCTACGTAACTATTACTATTTTAAGTGGCAAAGGGTATTACTGGATAGCATCACTGAAGATAATTTCCTTTAAGGGAATTTATGTTGATATGGTTAACAAACATGAAACTGTTTATAACGAGAAACAATTAATTCACGAACGAGGGGATCTTTGAGATCACGATGTATGAACTGAATAGATTTAATACAACGGTAGTATGATAGAATACCAGAAATCTAGTCTGTAGGGCCAAATAGGTTTTAGTGTTGTTTAATTAAATAGTAATTTGCTATCAGTTGTAAGCTTTTCATGTTAGTCCATTAGTCTAAGTAGTTTTTTATCATCTATGCACTACGAGTTTTGTTAAGTTATAATTCTAACTAATATACGAGGTATTCGCAAGATTTATCGAGGCGCATGATACACGACGAATAGGAAAAGTTACGTGAACACTTTTTTCCGCTTGCATTAACTCTTTTCTTCTTGAAGCACGTTTGAAGTTCAAGGTAAAACATAGTTTTGGAAAATATTTCTGTAAGTCCGCAATATTATTTTTGTATATCTATTTACAATATTTTGCTTATAAAATTCCATTTTCTATAATTTGTAACATTGTACAGATAAGATACTTTTTACAAAATATATTTTAAACTCTTTTGATTAGCTATGTTTAGCAATATTTGAATACAACTCTTATATTATATAATCTAAAGATGTTAATATATTAAAGCATTTTATTAATTGTTATATTGTAAATTGGTTATTAAATTCTTAGTCACCTAAAACCAAATTGTGCCAATCTACTAATAAGTAATAGAAACTTTTATTCAATAAAATTATAATTTAAAAAAAAAATGTTTCCATTTTAAAAATTTAAAAAACTATGTTCAGAAAACTTATTTAACTACTACTTCAGGATATTAAAAAGTTATTAAAAATAAGTTTTCTTAAAATTTTGAAGAAAAAATAAATATAAATTGTTTTTGTTCAATCAAATTTTTATATGAAAAGTAATCTTTTTCTTTTTTTCAATATTAAAAGGATAATTAAACTACACAATTTAAGATATTTTTATTTAAAATTTTCCTATGCATACGAGGATCATTCAACAAGTACTTAGCCTACAAAAGAAAAACGAAAATTTTGGAAAGGTGGCAATTTATTTTTTCACATAATCTCCTTCAAGCTCGATACATTTGGCTCAGCAACGCTCTAACTTTTTTAACCCGTCCAAAAAATACATTTTTTCGAGGGAAGCAAAATAGGCCTCCGTGGCGACGATGACCTCCTCATTCGACCCAAATCTATTCCCGGCGAGTGATTTTTTCAGGTTTGGAAATAAAAAGTAGTCACAGGGGGCCAAATCTGGAGAGTACGGTGGATGGGGCAGCAATTCGTAGCGCAATTCGACCAATTTGGCCATGGCGACGGCGGAGGTGTGAGCCGGCGCGTTGTCGTGGTGGAACAGCACTTTTTTCTTCGTAAAGCGGGGCCGATTTTTCTTTAATTCGACGTCAAATCGGCCCAATAAGTCAGCATAGTAGCGCCCCGTGATTGTTTTCGATGTGGATCACACCTTGTGAATCCCAGAAAACGGTGGCCATCACCTTTCCGGCCGATCGAACAGTCTTCGCCTTCTTCGGAGCACGTTTGCCGGGTGAAGTCCACTGTTTCGACTGTTCCTTGGTCTCTGGTGTGTACCAGTGAATCCATGTTTCGTCGACGGTCACGAAACGATGCAAGAACTCCGCTGGATTGCGCTGAAACAGCGCCAAACACGTCGCCGATATGGTCTCACGGTTACGTTTGTTTTCTGGTGTGAGCAAACGCGGCACTTATCGCGCGGTTAGCTTACTCATGCCCAGTTCTTCGTATAGAATATGATGCACCATTCCTACTGCGATGCCCACAGTCTCAGCTATCTCGTGAACCTTCAATCGACGGTCCGCCAACACGAGATCGTGGACTTTTTTAACGTTTTCCTCTGTAGCAGCCGTTTTCGGGGCACCTGGGCGTGGCTCATCAAAAACCGACGTGCGGCCACGAACAAACTCGTTGAACCAATTCTTGACGGTCGCCATCGAAGGAGAAGAGTCACCATACACAGCATCCAAGCGATCTTTGATTTCGCTGCGCGTTTTCCCTTCCAAAAACAAGAATCTAACCACCGAACGATATTATCTTTTTCCATTTTTGTGCAACCGACCGACACGCTCGCTTTCAAAGGCTCTCAAAACAAAACTAATGAAGGGAATCAATTGACAGTAGGCTACTAAAAGAATGTACTGCACGATGGTAAATTTCTTTTGTGACAGCAGTTCCATCGGGCGGTGAGGCTAAGTACTTGTTGAATGACCGTCGTATTTTATTATAAAAATAATCAAAATCTTTTTATCTATGATTTTTTTTTAAAAAAACTTATTGTTTTTCCTAAATTATATTTTTTTCTTGTAAATTTTCTTTCCTATTTGAGACGATTATTAAATTTATTAAATTATTTTTTCCATCAAAACTTTTTCAATTTACAATATAAGAAAAGAAATCAGAATCAGAAGCAATGCAATAGATCAGTTTTAAAAATGTAATCAAGTCTACGAAAATATATACACGTAATAACAAACAATTTGCAAAGTAATTTGTAATGAAATGATAACAGCAGATTGATATTAAGACTATAGTCGAACCGTTTTTTCATTATTCCAGCTAATATAATCAAATTTTAAACTAATACAGTTTTATGTTTTTTCCTTTCTATGTTAAGTATCAAATAGAAAAATAATGAAAATAGACATTTTTTCTAAATAACAAACTTTAAATATTAAATAAAATAATTTTATGGGAGGCATGCGAATTTTATGCAATTTATTTTGTTTATTTATTCAATAGTGGCATAAAGAAAACGTTCAATTGGATTTTACTAAAAAAGGACTATTTTTTTTGTAGATTTTTTGGTCGGATTTTTCATTATTTTTAACATTAAATATTCTCTGGAACACCTTTGTCTCGAACAGTGTCAAGAGTTGGCAATCATTCTTGCTAAGAAAGCACTTGTATTCTGAGAATTAAGGACCGCTATATTTTTATAAAATCATATGAATTCAGCCGTACTTGAATATAGTTATTTATATAACTTGAATATAGTTATTTATATTTCCAGCTGATTGATATATTTACTTCACCGAAATTTGGGGCCGCACAATAGCTTTAAAGCCTTAAAATTAAAATAACGCACAGTAGCGTATATTCTGGCAAAGGAGTATAGAAAATTATTCAATAAAACATAAAATATTTGTTAATAATCTGGATTAATTTTGTCACCTTCCAAACATGGTCCATTTCTTTAAGCACTTGTTGGTATAGCGTTAAGCTTCTTCTACGTATTCTCTATGACTTTAATGGGTTTATTATATTTTCCAGGAATTGGTAATTTCAAGTTAAGGAACATGAAGCCATATCCATTGGAGCCGGAGGATAATCGATGACATTCGTTGAGTTGTCCCCAAAAAATTCATACACATGATCCATGGGTTGGTGCATTACCTTGATTCAAAATTTAAGAATCTGGCAAACACACTCTCTTAAACTTCTTATAATATGAAGATGATATTGTTTGTTGATGCTTTGCCTTATAGGAAAAATTCCGAATCTACAACGCTACAATAATCAAAGAAAACAGTCAACATCACTTTAATTTTCTAAATGACTTTGGCATAGTTTTTTCTCGATTTCGGCTTATGCTGGAAGCGTTATTCCAAAGTTTATTTACTGGTTTGCACGTCAAACTTAAAAATTTAGTCACCCGTTATTATGCATTTAATAAAAATACAGTCTACACTTGCTCGTCCAATGTGTTTTTGAAGAAAAAAAATGTCTGCGACGTGTTATTTTCCCAACCATCAACTTAAATAGGTTGAACGGATTAATGATACATATTCACATCCTGAGCAATCTGCATTAGTCATTGTCTTTTCTTTGCCGATTATTTCAGTTGTCAAAGAGGTTAAAAGTCGTCTACAAAGGGACGGAAATTTCAAACCTTTTCTCCTTCATATTTTTAATGTAGCTGTCACACCCGAATCCATCTTTAACATTAGCGCTTATTGACCAGAAGAAATTTTATTAGAAGCACGAAATTACAGGTAAATTCTTTGTTAAATAATTTTGTCCATGCAACAAATTGTACAATACACTTGACATCGACTAACAAAACCAACAGCTGTGCGCAAGCGAGTTGATAGATTGCGTACAAACTCTTCATGACAATTACAAACATGGCCGCCAACTTAACAACAAAACTTTTTTTTCAAATCTTTAACGTTGACTTTTTTAATAAACGATTCCGCGCGTATTTGCTAATTTATTATCAGATAGTAGTCCAGAGTTTCCAAATTAATCATGATAATCGGTTTGGCTGACATTCTTTTAGTAGTTAAATAATTCAGGCTTAATAAACAATTAAAGGTGGAATCGCGAATTTGAATTTCTGCGGATTATGTATATTCGATTTTAGATTTTTTTGGTGGCGTTATGTTGGTACTCATGTCTCTCACTTATGCCGACAAGTTCGGCCATTTTGAATGTTCAGTTAATTTTTGACAGCTGCTTTTCTTGCATGTGTTTTGACTCGTCTTCGATTTTTGCTCAATTTCGACCAAAAACAGCATCGCATTAACATTGCTAAGTATCTGTTGGACTCTGTCCGCGACGACCCAAATTTGCTCCAGAGGGTCATAACTGGTGACGAATCATCGGTTTATGGTTATGACGTGAAAACAAAAACACATGCATCCCAATGTAAGCTGACGCACGAGCCAAGACCGAAAAAAGCGCTAAGTTCGGTCGAATGTGAAGGTTTTGCTTATAGTTTTCTGTAAACTGATTGCAGGAACGTGGTCTTGCCACAGGGTAGAACGGTCAATAAGGAATATTACCTGCAAGATATGCGCAAGTTGCGTGAAGCAATCCGCCAGAAACGCCCGGATTTGTGGAAGAACAAAAATTGGCTTTTGCCATTTATGGCCAAAAAAACACATTAATAATGCCGCAGCCACCTTATTCCCCAGATCTAGATCTGGACGCCCTGTTACTTTTTCTTGTTCCCGAAACTGAAGAGTACCATGAAAGGACGACGCAACGCTACGATTGAGGAGATAAAGTCGACATCGAAGGAGGAGCTGAACAAGATCACAAAAATTTATTTTTTGAAGTGCTTCGAGGATTGGAAAAAACGTTGGCACAATTGTATAATATCTGGTGGGGATTATTTTGAAGGGGAAAAAATAGATATTCTTGAATAAATAAATAATTTTTGAAAAAACGCAAACTTCGTGAAAAAAACACAAAATTCCTCTTAAAATGTCAAAGATTTTCTGATATTAAATTTTACATAGCAAATTACCTCATAACTCATATTAAGCCTTAGTCATAGTGAAAAAAAAATGTTTTTTAATGACTTTATCTACAATCATTAATTAAGGTTTAAAATTGGGATTTATTATAAAGTTGAAAGTATAGATAGATATTAAATTTCAGAGTAATAAAAAATTTTTAACCACTTTTGAAATAATTTTGATACATAAACTTATTAATATAGAAAAATATTAGAAATTTCAACGGTAATAATTAAATATATTAAAAGATTGAGCAAAATTAGGCCCACTTACAGTAGTTTTTTTTTAAAGGATTATACGGAAAAATAAATCATACGTTGAATGGGTAAAATTTCTATCTTATCCTCTATGACACAAATTTATATTTCCTGTTAATAATAGCACAGCTAGTATGTACAAAAGCTCGTGTGATTAAAAAAAATCTACTTTAGATAGTCAATATGCAATCATATTAATTAAAATCTATGATATATAATGCAATTATGCACTTATAACTAGGGAACACATCATAATCCCACTATAGAATAGTGAAGAAAATTATGACTTTTATTAGATTTTCTTATTTCCGGATATGCTTTATTGTACAATATATTAACGAAACTCCATTCAACTTTAGTTATCTTTCGGATATCGTATCTCATCTCATTCGATTGCATAATTCCGCCTTTGCTAAAGCTGCATTTTAAATATGGTCACAATTGCGTAGGTGGAGATTTTGTTTTCTTTTCCCAAAACGATACTTGTACTATAATTAATACTACAAGCGTTTATAAAAAATAAATTTTCATTAATATTTTTTTCTTCTCTTTTTCTATTGTTAGTGAAATTTGAATAAACTAATGATGCTGTTGAACTAACATTGTCACATTTGCCTTTCCTCTTTAGTCTAGTAGTAAATGACTTTTAGCTAAATAATGTGTTAAAAAGTAAATAAATTTTACAAATAAGTTAATTAATTAGTTAAAATTTGGAAGTTTTGAGCACTTTGTTAATAATATATGACGACAGTTATTGTTAGTGTATTTTCAAAGCTATTTATTTTCGTTGGAAAATAAAAACATATTTTTAAAAAAGAAGCTACTATGGAGGGCGTAATGCGTTACATGATTAACAACTATTATGAATATAAAATTTAGTGTTTTCGATAATTAAACTCATTTGATTTATTTTTTTCTTTTAAATTATAAACTTATTTTATATTTAAACAAATATCATATTGTGTATTATAATTATTTGTTTATGTTATGTGTGAATTAACGGTGTAAGTTTACTTAATGCAACTAGACGAACGTAAGTTGGAGGAAGAAATTCATCATCACCAATGATGCGGCAGCTGGGAGTTCGACCTAGGCCTGCTGAATCAAAGAAGTCTAGATGTCCCAGCCTTGTGCCGCTGTCTTACAGTTCGACTCTTCCAGCATATTTTTGGCTGAGCCTACCTAGTCTTCTCGGACTATACGTGTACATTGAGCCACTGTAGACTTTCAGGGCAGGATCTTCCTCTTCCATAGAAATTAAGCGTCCAGCCCACCCTAACCTATTGAGCTCAATTTTATCCACTACCGGTCAATCACGGTAACGTTCGAGGATCTCGTTGTTAAATAGAGCCCGGAGACGACCATTTCCATATAGGATGGAAAAATTCGTAGAAGGAAGAGTTCGTAATAATTATTGCTCAGAACTCATGTTTTCTAAGAAAATATGAGAACTGGCAAGACTGGTTTCTTGTACAATAGTAGCTTCGATGATATAATCAGAATAGGAACAAATTACAAGTGGGTAAATTATATGGAGCATATTAGATTGTTATAGAAAATTAAAAAGAGGTCTTGGATAAGGAACTGTTTTGGATATGATAGCTGCACGATCCAATGAAATTTAAAAAAAAATATATTCTGGATTACATAAAATGTGTTCAGAATATGAGAGATAATTGAATACCACATAAGGAGCATTAAAGATGATGTTGGTTTCCGAAGAGGAGATAATGGGTAAGTGCGGTATACCCGATCTGAATTCGTTTCCGTGTCCAGAATTTCGGAATGATTGTCTACTAAATTTTCTGAAACAGGTTTGCTGAAATTTTCCCAATGCGTGGAAAAATATGTTCCAATGTTGGAACAGGCTGTTTGCCTACGCATGGCCAAAGATATTTAATGACATTGAATCAGTTGATGCAGCTAGTTTGGAATAACAGTCGGCACAGGAAGGTAGATGGACTCTCCCGCCAGCTGATCAGTCGGTTCATTGTCGAAGTTACCAGCCTAACCAAGACTACAAAGTAATTCAATATTTTCCTAGTTCAGCAATCAATTTCGAATGCATTTAAGAACCGGGTTAACTGATTAACCACGAATGGCGTCCAAGGTTGTGAAACTGTCGCTAAAAATTATAATAGGTCGCTAAAAATGATCTTGAAATTACTTTCCGGACAACCCAATAGTTTATTTACTGGCCTTTTTTCTCTAAGTGAATCATTCAATTTGTCCAACTGATAACAGTACACTTCAGAATTTATCATTGTATTGCTTGGTAGAAGCTCGAAATAAACGATTCCTTTGAAATCCCAACAAACAGATAGCATACGTGGGTCATTGAACAAGTACTTAGCCTCACCGCCCGATGGAACTGCTGTCATAAAAGAAACTGCTGTCACAAAAGAAATTTACCATCGTGCAGTACATTCTTTTAGTAGCCTACTGTCAAAGTTTCAGTTGATTCCCTTCATTAGTTTTGTTTTGAGAGCCTTTGAAAGCGAGCGTGTCGGTCGGTTGCACAAAAATGGAAAAGAACAATATCGTTTGGTGATTAGATTCTTGATTTGGAAGGGAAAACGCGCAGCGAAATCAAAGATCGCTTGGATGCTGTGTATGGTGACTCTTCTCCTTCGATGGCGACCGTCAAGAATTGGTTCAACGAGTTTGTTCGTGGCCGCACGTCGGTTTTTGATGAGCCACGCCCAGGTGCCCCAAAAACGGCTGCTACGGAGGAAAACGTTAAAAAAGTCCACGCTCTCGTGTTGGCAGACCGTCGATTGAAGGTTCACAATATAGCTGAGACTGTGGGCATTGTAGTAGGAAGGAGATTATGTGGAAAAATAAATTGCCACCTTTCCAAAATTTTTGTTTTTCTTTTGTAGGCTAAGTACTTGTTGAATGACCCACGTAACCTTTTTTTATGAATATTGACTTTCGAAGTGCTTTGAGTCAGTTTATCTTTTCTACTCCATTATCTTTTGCGCTTAACATTGTTGTAGACAATCCCAATAATAGCGTTATGTTTGGGAAGATTGCATAGTTCGCGATTTTGACCGCCAATAACTAGATAACAGAAAAAAATGTGTGAACACTATTGTGAAACAACCCAATCCATCTACCAATTTCAGGTAATGTTTCCTGTAGATAAATGGATTCGTGTTAGTCTTTTTGTATATTCTAAGTATCGTAGACACACCCAACCCCGCTTAGGACCATGGTTTACAATCTGGGTTTGAAAATAAAAGAAAGAGTGGATGGATCTCCTTACAACTATTAGAACATTAGAGAAAGGGTGGACGAATTATGAAAAAAACGTCTTTGAGAATAATTTGGGAAGCAGAAGTTCTTGTAAATAAGTTAAATGCGGGATGTACAAAGATGGTGTATAATGAGTTTCCGATTAGGTGAGTTCAACGGAGATGGTCGATGTGCTTCACTAGCCAATCTAATACACCGGCTAATCACTGCTTCAATACGCTTGACGCTTGCTATTGGCATCCTGATACATATTATGAGGAAGAATATTAATGTGTCATCCAATCCAACAACGCGATTATAATTGGATTATCTCACATTGCCTTAACTTCACTTTGGTAATAACTAAAATCTTTAGCATCTCGAAAAACGGATTGATTATATCAATAGCCTTATCAAACTGCAGAATTCATCTTTCACCACGGGTAATTGATATATTCAGAATTTTTATTTAGTACTTAGGGTGAAGATTAAGGTGGCCTAATCATATATCGTTCAAGTCTACGTGAATTCAAACAAGCCATAATAACATATTATTTAACTTATCTAGACGAGAGACTCCTAAAAATTAGTGCCAGATACTAACACGAAAAAATTGTCTATTCATTATAATTATAATTAGAAAATTATATACCAAAAAACTATAGTCAATGTATTTAAGTGTAAATTTCGGATTCTTTGTTAAAAACCGAGTACATTTTAGAAAGCATCAATCAGAATAAATTTAAATTTTTCAAAGATATTAACATAAAAATCCAGAATCAGTTAATCCTTTTTCGTAGAATTTTTTTAGAAGTTTACCTATGAATAGAAAGGTTTTTTCCTACCACCACCAATATTTTGCCTAAGAAACCAAAACAGTACCCAAAAGTTGATTATTTTCTTTTCATAATAAGATCAAATCTACTACAATATATTGTCTTGAAAATTATTCACTCACTCATCTTAAGTAACTTTAAGTCAATCGGATCTATTTTCTTAGTGATGCAGAGAGGGGAAAGGGCAATGTTGAAATATTGCTGCCACAAATACAATACAAGGATTAGTTTGATTTTCATGCTCAAGAGACAAAGAGAAAATCAATTTTTCAGATTTTTGAATTCGATCAACTTGGAGTTTTTTTTCTTCTAAAGATATTAAAATGCCTGTTTTTTAGGATGAAACTAATCCCATATAGAAGAGAATAAGAACATTTCTCTATATAAAAAAAAACAACGTGTAAATTGATCGATTGAGTGGAACGATAAGAGAAACTGCCCAATTGAATGCCAGGAAAATTCTCTTGTTTTACCTGTGAAAGATTTCTATCGGTAGTCGGTAAGGAAAGTTTGGTATTCAAAATATGCTGATGTCATTTATTATTAAGTCAAATGGGAATTTTTGTAAAATATTTCTGGTTTCTTTATTTTTTTATTTACAAGAAAAACAAACGATTCTGAAGAAGAATACCAAATTCTATAAGCATCATTCTACGAAATTTTAATTTAAGGATTATCAATCAGGAATTTCAATGGTTTTTGGTTTTTTTTTCTACTTGTTAAATTCGATATTTTATTTTCTTTAACAAATATGAAGTTGTTTTTTTACTTTTATTGGGGTGTCCGGAGAGTAATTCTGTTGTTTCCCAACAGAGGAATTAATCGTATTTTTTCGCAACCAACTTCACTCTTAATATGTATTTTGACAGCTGACATAGCAAGGCTGGTTTGTGAAAAAATTCTATTGGTTCTGCATAGTAGTTTTTGGTTGATACCCTTTTAAATATGGAAAGTGAAAAACAGCATTTTCGGCATATTTTACTTTTTGACTATAGAAAAGATAAAAATGATGTTCAAGCACGAAAAAACTATCTTATGTGTATGGAGAAGATGTGTTAAGTGAGCGCCAGTGCCAAAAAGGCAATTTTGATCTCGAAGATGCACCACGTTTCAGGAAGGTCAGTTGAAGCTGATGAAGACACAATAAAGGTATAAATTGATGCAAACCGGCGAATAACAACTCGTTAGATCGCTGAGAGATTAAATTTATCAAATTCGACTGTTCATGATCATTTGAAACGGCTAGGTTTAATCTCAAAGCTCAACATATGGGTTCCTTATCTTCTTACGGACAAAAATTTGTGCTGTCGCATTGACGTTTGTGATTTGCTTCTCAAACGCCAAGAAAATGATCCATTTCTGAAGCGTAAAATCACTGGGGACGAGAAATGGATTGTCTACAACAATGTTAATCGCAAAAGATGCTGGAGTACAAATGATGAACCGGCTCAAAGCACTTCGAAAGCCAATATTCATTAAAAAAAAGTTATGTTATCTGTTTGGTCAATTCTGAAGTATACTGTCATCGTATACTTGACGAGCAACACAACGATCAATTCTGAAGTATACTGTCATCAGTTGGATAAATTGAATGATTTCCGGTATCTAGGAGTGGTCTTGGATGCCAGACTCAACTACAAGGAGCATATCTCCAGCTTCAGCAGGAAGGCATCAGCAGTACAGGGCGCACTTTCGCGGATAATGCTCAATATCGGAGGCCCCAGGCAAATCCGAAGGCGACTACTGGCAACTGTGGTTACCTCCGTCCTGCTATACGGAGCACCAGTGTGGGCGAAATCGCTAGAGCTAACAACATACCGCAAGACAATGACATCAGTCCAGCGGCTCTCAGCGATCAGAGTGGCGTCAGCATACCGAACGGTATCACACGATGCGGTCAACATCGTGGCATCATGTCCACCCATCGACATCCTGGTAGCAGAGCGGGAACGCCAACATCGTAGGAAGAAGGAAGAGCGGCGAAAGGTCCTCTGTGAAGAGGAGAGACCCGAGAGTCTTCGCCTCTGGCAAGAGAGATGGGGCAACTCGACGAAGGGTCGGTGGACTCATCGGCTGATCCCACATGTTACCAAATGGGTCACTCGCCTGCACGGGGAAGTCGGGTATTACATCACCCAACTCTTGACTGGGCATAGATGGCTTCGGGCATGCTTGCACAGATTCAAGAGAAGTCACTCCCCAAACTGTCATCATTGCCGCGATGTGATCGAAGACGCAGAATACGTGTTCTTCCAATGCCCCCTCTACGAGGAGACGCGGGTGGAGCTGGAGAGAAATCTGGAGCATTCCATCAGTCCAGAAAATATAGTGGAGTGCATGCTGAAGAGCCAATCGGCTTGGAACAGAATTGCAGAGTACGTGGAATCCATTATCAAGGATCTCCACACAACGTACGAAGAATAGGCCGCGAGGCGTCATAACATCGACAGCAGTAGCATCAAACAAGAACGCCCCGGCAAAGTAGTATTTACAAAGAGTGCCGCCGGGGAACTATCGTTCCGGAAGCAAGATCGGAGGTGCAGGTTAGGTTTTAGCGAGGTAAAAATCCCGCATAACTCGCCTGGCAGGAAAAACTTCCAGGCGAGTACCTTTTGAAGGTTTCCCCCTGTACCTCATTAATCTAAACAGAAAAAAAAAAAACCTAGCACCTTCCAATTATCATTTGTTCCCGTCTCTATAAAAAATTTTAGACGATAAAACGTTTAATCCAAATGAGGAGGTCAAAAATCACTTGGATCAGTTTTTTGCCAGCAAAGACCAAAAATTTTATGAGCGTGGAATCATGCTACTACCAGAAAGATGGCAAAGGTTATTGGATCAGACTGGACAAATATTTAATTGAATAAAATATAAATTCACTATTAGAAAATCGTCTTTCATTTTTATAATGGACAACCCAATAGTATTTTTTTGTAATGTTGAAACAAGCAGACATTTATTTATACTTCCGATGACCAGTTGATAATTTCAGTAAATTTTGTTGTTCTTTACTTTCAGTAAATGCAAAGTCTCTGAGGCACAAGTGCGGGTTAGCATTACCAGCTTACCTAAGGAAACTGGTCGATATATTTCATAGAATATATAAGAATTTTTTAGAAAATTGAATAGAGGACTTATAAAATGAGTTGTTTGATCTAGAAAAAGATATATGAACGCTACAGGAAAGACATGACGAGGCTGATTACCGAGGGAGAAACCATGGGTTAGTCCGTAATGATCGATTCGAAATCGGAGAAGTTTCCTTACCCAGAATTTCGGAATAATTGTTGGCTAAATTGGTTTGGTGACCTTCGGTAAATGTGTGAAGAGATATCTTCCACTGTTGGCCCACCTTATTTGTCTACGCAAGCCAAAAAATGTTTAATGCAAGTTGGTCATTAAATGGAGTAGGTTTAGCATAACAGTGGGCACAAGAAAGGAGAGAGCTTCCCCTTCCAGCTGATCAGCTGTCTTATTGTCGAGGAGCAGATTACGACCTGCAAACCAACACAATTTAGCACATTCGTAGTTCAGCAATCAATATCGAATACAGTTGAAAATGGGATCAACTGGTGAGTTACAAATGGTTTCTTGGGCTGAGAGTCTGATGCTAATAATTGTTAAGCGACGATCATAGTTTCCATTGCCCACAATTTGCCTTGGAAAGGAAAACTTTCTTTAAGTTAGTTCGTAATTTTTTATAACAGTGAAGAATCTTATCGATATTATTATGGAATAACTGAATCTATCTATAAATTCTAGGAACAGTTGCCCTTAGATAGATGGATCAGTGTTTGCCTTTTTCCATAAAATTGCAGTTTAAAGGTTTATTTGCATTTTTTGCATAAAATCACAGGAGGGAGGTCTTAATCTCAAACTAGGTTAGGTCCATGTTTTATAATCTGAACATGGGAGAGAGGTTTGTATATTAATCGAAAGAGTTTATGAATGTCTTTCCAACTCAGAGATCATTAGAAAGAAGGAGAACGAATTCCTTCCTGACCAGTGGTGGAAATAGCTTGTTTTAATAGTTTCTCAAGGGAATAATTTACCGGCTAACCGCTGCTTTGACATATCTTTACTCTGCTACTGGTATTCTAAAATATTGTCAGTAAATGATTTTGAAAAAAAGTTTTTGTTAAAATAAAAAAAATCTAAATTTTTTGAAATATTTTTGCAAAATTTTTTTTTGTAAATCTCTTAAATACTTGTTTTTCGTGATATACTTTTTAATAGCTCTGAAAATCAAATTCTTTCAATTTTTGTAAAATAATTCGCATATCTAGGATAGTAAAAACTGAAGACGTTTTAAAAAAAATCACTTAATATAAATTCGAATTATGTCTTAGCCATTTTAGCTATCAACTATCTTTTCTAGGTGAAGATATCAAGTCCAGACACGCAAAGTAACAAAGTAAGTATTTATTGAAATTTGACATGCAAAATGAATACGAGTTTTCAGCGATATGTACATATGTACATGAATGCATTAAAATAGATAAGAAGGTGATATGTTAAAATATGGTTGAGGAAGAATACCTGTTGATAGTGTACGAGTGCAAGTATGAACGGTAAATTAAGATATCATGTCCTTCGATAGGAGATACTTAAATATTCACGATGTCCTGTCCGTATTTCATCTTTCTCCAGTTCCGTGCACCCGTACTTTCCCAAGTACTTAACCATTATCCACAGCGTACCATTTATTTCTATCCTAACCTCCTCCTTATCCACTTTTAGATCAGCACTAACACTGCCAAGTTCACTACCACAATCACGAATCAACATAGGAAATTGTTCAAATCCATTTGTAAAAGTTGCTGGAGTTTCACAACTTTTCAGACTTCTTGGAGACAGTTTCATCGCCCAAATCGTAAATTTTCTGCGAACGCGTTGATCCAGGCAGCACATTCCTTAGGGCTCACCCAGCATGTTGTGGTGCTATCCCATCACGCTACCATCGTACCATACACACGTACATACGTACCACGGTGCCACTGTGCATCATTTTTAAGTTCTTCATGTATTGAACCATTTGTTGCTGATGCCACTTTTATTGACCGCAAATCGATTAATAATGAAATTTTATGGACACATTCCGGCACCCCTCAACATGCCCAGATCAATTTTGCTAAGTGAACGAGATGTTTTATTTATGGAAATTTCACCATGACGCATTACAACAATTGTGAGTGCGGGTGACTGCCAACAATCCGGGATGAAATATTGAAATTCTGATACTGATGATACAAATAATTGATCGGAAAGGGGATGGATGGTAAGCTCGTACATCCTTCGATATCTGGCCAATGATTCTGAAATCGATTCCAATGGATTTCATTCAATGTAGAACTTTCCGAAAAGGTCACACATGCAATATTTTCTACTTACGAACAACACGGGTAGTCCCGCGTACTTTGGCTTGCAAAATTCAAACCGGCATGGCGATACCAATGATAAACTGCCTTGTTATCAGAAGAAATACGATGATATTTAATGGTTCTCAATGGATTACCCATGCTAGGCCATATAAAGAATATAACGTAATGAACTGGCGTACATCTGCACCATTTGTCCATTAATATTTTCAACATCTTCGGTCGTTCCATTTTTGTTATCCATTCCCTTTATATCCTTTATACCACCACGTGAATATTTAATGCACAGATCATAGTGAATTCTCTTCAATTTTAGTATAATATTAAACATTCGAATTGGATTTTATTTTTTCTATCGTTTTTATTATCTTTGTGGGCCCTCTTTGAAAATTAAGAGTCTGATACAAGCGCGGGGTCTTAATTTTCGCACACTCTTAACAGGAATAATATGAAAAACTGCAAGTTAAATTTTAAAATCAGCATACACGATTTTAAGAAATTCCAATCAATCTACCATCAATATCGATTCCAAATCATTAAATAATAATTTTAGTCAATAAATTTTTCGTTGTAAACACGTCTTTGGACATCGTAGCGTTCAGACTTACTACACGATTGGAGATGCATTAAAATGACTTCGAAACTGATTATATCAAGAATTTATTCAGTCTATAAAGAAAAACCTTGTATTTATTTCCAATAAATGATTGCAGATATTTTCAAATAAATTATCAGAATAGAAATTGATTTGCATAATTTACATATGGTCCCAATTATATTAATTGTAAGTATGAATCGACTCCTTTTAAAAAAGGCTAAAGGAATAAAAAATATCATTAAAAATATGATTTGAAATAAAAATATAAAAAATGTTGTGTTACTTGTTCTTAGTTAATATAAAATAGATAATTTAGCAGTATTAACAGTGTGGTAAACTATAGATTCATGTATGCAGAAAGCAAAGTTTCAGCGCATCCCTTACCATCTAAATGATTTAGTGAAAATCAATTACCTGTGAAAAAAAATGGACTATTCTAATTAGTAATGCTATTAATTAATTCGATTGTCAGAATGGATAAAATTTTCGTTAGTAGCAAATTTAAATCAAGATAAAGTGAGTCATTTAGATTAACTAATGTCCTTTTGGACCTAACCTAGTTATATGTGCTAGTAGAAAGCCTCTCTTTTTCTATCTTCAAAAAACTTATCGAAGCCTTCAAAAACTTATCCCCTAAAGTAAGAAGATGAAAGCAGTGGTTCTTGTAAATAAGAAGCATTTACAAGAATTAGAAAGCAATTTCGCTATCCTTTTCCTCGATTGCTAAAGTTCAGTCATACACCCACATTGGAAATAGTGTTTGGGAGTAGAGCTTAAAATATCTCCGTCTCTTGATGGGCTTAAAAAGACTATTGCCGATTCTTTCATATATAGGAAACGTTACTTCGAATACGTGCAAGGACTAAAAATATTATCTTATTTTATTCAGGGATTCTGCTGCCAATGGTAATGTCAGATCCTGCACGATCGTCGGAATTTTTGACTGAAGCAGTATTATTGTGCAGCTCCATATTATTGGGTCCTGTGGACTGCTAAACGGCCCACCGTATGATCGTGTACTTTACGCAATTAGTAATAGGACTTTTGAGTTCTAATGGCTTCTAACCTACAGACACGTGCGGCAACCTATAAATAAACCAGTCTATTTAACATCCTTACCGAAATTCTAGGCAAATAGGCTCCTCAGAATACCAATTTAACCTACTTGTCCCAGCCATGATTTTCTTTTCAACACCAATCATCCCATTACCAAAAATTTCTTGGCCCCCTCTTAAATCGTTTTAAATCCCCTCTTAAATCTTTTTAATCCCACTTTCAAGGCCCTTCTTAAATCTTTTACTATATACTAACCCGCTCCAAAAAAAATTCGCCATATGACCTCATGCTGGTGGCGCTTTAAAGAGCCCTCTTAATAGTCTATTACTCTTAAAATCTTTTCTATTCTCTGAAAGTGTCTTCAAAAATATTGTATCTAATTAAATGGTATCAAATAAAAACTTTTGATTTTCTAGTTAACTTTTGGTTGGCGTAGTAAAATTTTAAAAAAATAATTAAAAATTGAATTTTGAGTAAATTTTCGAAAATTTATGCTATTCTAAAAATTTTATATTATATTGTAGTTTTGTTATTTTAAAAATCAAAATTATTAAAATACAAACAATTTTTTTTATTTTTCCAAATAGTCTCCAATAAGTTCTAAATACTTCGTTAGGAGTTTTTTCGGGTAATTTAGGCATTTCGTATAGTGTATCTTATCAAAACCCTCAAAATAAGCGTTTATTTATTCTCTATTAAGCCATCTAGCTATCGAAAGTGGCTAAATCCAGTCGATTAATTTGAAAACCACAATTGACAATGTATACGGTGTTGCGTTAGAGCTATCATTTTTATTTATTTGTTCAGACAACCAAGCAGTTATAAATAATATTGGCTAGTTATTGTTTAATCTATCCTTTCCTAAATAGGTTGATACATATAATTTCGCCTGGAGAAACCTACCACATAGACTTTAGTTTATGGCATATAATAATGGATTCAAATTGTTGAAAATCGGTGGAAAAATGAATAAAAAGTTCTAAAGAATGTGTTAAAATTATCACACGGTTTTGGTTTTGCTCCTTACTGAGCAAACGCCGCACTCATTTAGCAGAAAGCTTCATTTAGGATGAAGACTCCCAAATATATGTTTCATTTAATATGCTTATGATGTCAACTATCTACCAGAATTCATTAATTTACTTACTAATCATCCAAATTGATTATAAGATCAAATATCTTTTAATATTCTTTCAATTTCATTTTTTCAGATATAATTTTTCCCTTAAAAAATATAATTTTGTCATATTTCGGAATTCACTCTTCCCCTTATTTAAATCAAAGACAAAACCCACCTACTCTTAAATTATATACCTGATCTTTTCGCAGATAGTCGTTATTAGAAAAAATATAATTTTCATGTTGGCAGTAATACCTACTAGATTTATCATTAACTTATCAACTAACCCTCGCACGAATAATATGAATAATTTTACATAAAAATGCTTAGAATATACGAGGGTCGTTCAATAAGTCATTAGAAAATCCAAGAAATTGCGCTCGTATTGTCGGTAAAGATTTTGTAAGTAGCATTATCGACAGGAAAGCTGTCAAAATTTCAGCTCGATCCATACCGTAGGTCAATTTTTATCGTCGATTAAAGTTAACGACATTTATTTGTGCATAACAATGGAAAAAAGCGAGTTTAGGGCTGTCATCAAACATCTCCATTTGAAAGGCTTAAGCCCGAAAGAAATCAAAGCCGAGTTGGATGCAGTTCATGGCACATCTGCACCTGTGTTTGCGACGGTTTACAATTGGGTGAATGAATTTAAACGTGGCCGTTCATCCACAAAAGATCAACATCGTTCAGGACACCCAGTTGAGGTGTCTACTCCTGAAATCATCGACAAAATTCACGATCTGATTTTGAACGATCGGCGAATTAAAGTGCGCGAATTAGTTGAGGCCACGGGTATATCACAAGGTACAGTCGCTTCAATTTTGCATGAAAGATTGTCTGTGAAAAAAATTTCGGCAAGATGGGTGCCTCGTTTGCTCTCAGAGGAGAATAAGCGCAATCGTGTAGTGGACTCTGAGGCTATGTTGGCACTCTTTCATCGCAATCCTGCCGAATTCCTTCGTCGATATGTCACTGTGGACGAAACCTGGATACACTACTACACTCCAGAAACGAAGAGACAGTCATCACAGTGGATTTTCAAGGGTGAACGGGCTCCGAAGAAGGCAAAAACTGTGCCATCGGCCGGCAAGGTGATGGCCACGGTCTTTTGGGATTCGCAGGGCATCATTTTTATCGACTACTTGGAAAAAGGAAAAACAATAACAGGAGCGTATTACGCGTCGTTATTGCAACGGTTGAGCGAGGAAATCAAAGAGAAACGCCCCCATCTGAAGATCCTCTTGCATCAGGAAAATGCGCGTGTGCACACCTGCGCTGTTTCCATGGCCAAAATTGTGGAATTGAGAATGGAATTTTTGCAGCATCCCGCTTATTTACCAGATTTGGCCCCGAGTGACTATTTTATTTTCCCCAATCTGAAGAAATGGCTTGGCGGACGACGGTTCACTTCCAACAAGGACGTCATTGCTCAAACGGATGAGTAATTTGCAGAACTTCCGAAATCCTATTTTTTGGACAGGATAAAAATTTTGGAAAAACCGTTGGAAGAGTGTATAGAGCTAAAAGGAGATTATGTTGAAAAATAAAAATTTTTTTTTTTAAAAAACAGTTTTTTTCCATTTTTTTCTAAGGACTTATTGAACGACTCTCGTAATATCAAAAGTATGTTCAGATTTATTTAATTCTACTATTTTTTTAATATTCAAAATTTTAAATATATATCAAAATCGAAAAAATCTAAATTTCAAAAATTAAAATTCCGCAAAAAAAAAATATTATAAAAATTAAATATTATCAGTGGAATTTGGAGGACTTTTTAAAAATTTTATTTAAGCAATTATAAATTTCAAGAAAAAGATTATTTTTCTGACAGATTGCTTATAACATTTATGATTACTTGTAGTGTATTCATAATCTTCATGAGATTTATTTCTGCCTTTTTATTTTGAAAATAATTGAAATTTTCATAAAAAATGTATGAAAAGTATCTTTACGGAAAAATTTAAAAGTTTTCAAATTTTATTTTTTCCTTTTTTCAAATAAACCAGAATTTTTTTTATAATATTTTAGGTAATTTTTTGGAAATTTCTAAAAAAAAAATGGGTTATGAATTTAGGCAAAAAAAAATTTCTTACAGACAAAATTGAATAATTTTCTTTAATATAAATTTCAATCTACGACGAGTAATACTTATTTTTAAGCAATTAATTTTAAATGAAATTCAAAAATAAACTGTAAATAATTTAAGATCTTATAAGTGCCAGAGTTCATTGTGGGCATTCATAGTTGCTTTTTCCTATGTATGTAGGAGTAAGCTAGGCATCATTTTACATCATCTACAAAATTGGTAAACGATCGATCACTTTCTTTGCAATAGCCTACAAAATCTCAACTGTCCAGTTTTTAATTCACAATTGCCTAACCCACAAATGAATACTCGTAAAAGTTTGGCTCTGTAATATATTATGTGTAACCACAAAGAGTGGTACAATTTGTCATCGCTGTTGTTCCATTTAACGTTATATCTTTATTGAATCGAAGGAGGCAATATAGTCCCAATTATAACGAACTATTAGATTCGATTTAACTGATCAGTTCCATAAATTAAACTCGGCTGACCTATGGAACTGATTTAGTCATCGCGGCCAATCAATACCCAAGTTAAGTGTCACACTATTTGATTTATCGCCATTAGAATATCTCATTTGGGCATTTTTAGATATAAAAATTAATGAATCTGAACGGAATAATTCGACGCAACGTTTAAATGTCGATTTTCATTTTGATTTTTTTATTCTGATTCAATCTTCTTTTACTATTCAAAATTAAGATTTATTTCCATCTCAACTGATATCGATGTTAGTTAAATAACAAAAATAGCCCATAATAATTCTTATTGAATATATATGCACATATGCACGTTCCATAATCTTACTCGTAATAAAATGATATGAATAAAAAAATTATCTTTTTAAATGTACAAATAGCTCTGGCTCATTAATGCTTCTTGAAGCTGAATAAGAAGCCTTAATTCCAGTTCAAAGCCCGGAACGTGATAGTAACAATACACCTTGATCAAAGGGGGAATCGTTTTCTGTATGGATAATAAGTACTTTGAACTGGCATGTGGTAGGGAACCCATCAGATTTCATTTTTAGAAAGAACATATGCTCTTTCGATGCACGTGCATTGAAATTAAAATATCCGATTATCAGTTCTCATAATCCAGTTAATAAATGCACGTGTGAAAATTTCTCCTACCTTCTCATCCGCAGATCTTCTTGTGCTTATTTCATACACAATTCGAATTATGGACTTAATTTTAAGTTATATTTCCTGTGCCTTTTTTTTTATTGTTAAATATTTTAGGATAAGGAGAAGTTATTCTTAATTAATTCCTTAAAATTTTATTTATTCTCTTTTTATTTTATAGAATGTGCATTGTTTAAGTTTTCAACAGTATTTTTTTTTAAATTCATCTAAATTTTTAAATCAATATGATTTTAATATTTCATAGTAATCATAATATATGGTCTCGAGTTCAAATCCAGCTACAAAAAATCTATTGCCAATGGCTAGGTTGGAAGAAAAAACCTTCTAAAAACTCTGTAGAAAAACTGAACTCTATAGTAGATGGGATTTTGGCCTATTAAAACACACCTCAAATATGGGACCATCATTAGGGAATTACTTGTCGGAAGCAGACTGATTTCAAGCCTATTATCATTTTCTAGTCTGCATGCTGGCCTTCTCTCTTCCTTTCCTCATCGTAGAGCTTCTTGTTAATTCGGGTTTCTTCAGCGATAATATCAATTTTGCACTCATGCTCTTCTGCGCCAGGCATTAATTGACAATTTTCTGCATTATTTCTTCAATTCTTTGGTAAAGCGTAGAGTTATCGAAAAGTGTTGCATGCGGTATCAACATTCAGCTGAAAGGAATATATGTATGCCTTAGAGTAACCATATTAAATTGGGCCATATTGTTGTTCCCATTTCGCCACTGCCTCATTTCTTTTCTCCTAGCTGAGAGTGCGCCGATGAATTTAACTGCCTTCTCATTCGGCACGTTATCGACTACACAGACAACTTGAGGGACAGTGCGAGGATGTAGCCCGATAGTCCCATCGATATGGTATGAACCCTATTAAGGCATTCACAACGCGACTTACTTTTTAGTATCGATTTTCAGATAATCGCATCTATCTGAACTCCTGGCATCGAAGTGATCACTATGAAATATAAGTTGTAGTAAAAAGAAATCCATTATTTTTGCAATAAATTGAAGGTTTTATTTAGCATAGATAGAATGATACGATTTAGGTCAAATATGCACCGTTTTGTTTGATGAGGTAATTTCATAATGCCTCTCTCGTCCCTATTGGCAAAAAACTGGGACAGTCGATTTTCATAATCTTCTCTTGAGGCGAATTTTTCACCTGCAAAATAATTCGTCATAGACAGAAAGAGGTGGTAATCACTTGGTGCCATGTCCGGACTATAAGGTGGATGCATAAGAACATCCCAACCAAGGTCCCGGAACTTCTGGCGAGTCACTATCGATGTATGCGGCCTGGCGTTGTCCTGATGGAACACAATTCCTCTCCTATTAGCCAAAGCTGGCCGCTTCTGGGCGATTGCTTCTTTCAGACGGTCCAATTGTTGACAGTATAGGTCCGAATTAAGAGTTCGGCCATAGGGGAGCAGCTCATAGTAGATGATTCCCTACCAGTCCCACCAAAAACACAGCAAAACCTTCCTGGCTGTCAATCCTGGCTTGACCACCGTTTGCGCCGGGTGACCGCGATTCGACCATGACCGTTGTCGCTTGACGTTGTCGTAAGTGACCCACTTTTCATCACAAGTAACCATCCGCTTCAGAAATGGATCGATATTGTTGCGATTCAGCCGCGATTCGCAGATGGAAATTCGGTCCATGAGGTTTTTTTACGATAACTCGTGTGGCACCCATACATCGAGCTTATTTTGTATCCAGCCTTATTTAAGTGGTTTCAAACGGTTTTTTATGCAATGTTTAGCTCCTGGGCAATCGAAACAGTGCTTACGTGACGGTCGGACTCGACAATTTCCATTATTTTTTCGACATTTTCGACAATTGGCCTTCCAGAGCGTGGTGCATCTTTGACATCAAAATTACCGGAACGGAATCGACGACACCAAAATTGCGCGTGATTGGCTGTTACAATATCAGGACCATAAACACTATTTACATTTTCAGCTGCCTGGCTTGCGTTTTCGCCTTTATCGAAGAAAAACTGTAAAATATCGCGTATTTTCTCTTTGTTGGTGTCCATCTTTGACGCGTGCTAAACAAATACTGAGTCAAGTAATCACAAAACTGTATCAGAAGCTTTTTAAGTACGAAATCTTATCTTTCTAACGCCGCCATCTAGTGCAACCCGATCGCACTTTTAAAACGGGAGATACAGACTCCTAAAGCCATCTATTGGCAAAATAATGGATTACTTTTTACTACAACTTTTAATATCCCAGTCACCAATAGTAAGAGTGATAGTCTACTTTACTTTCCTGCTGGTCACCTTTATTACCCAGTCTTTCCTATCAGCAAATTCCAAGCCCACTGTTAACTTCCAATGCCGGATAATATGGAATATGGTAACACGGTTTAGTAGTGGAGGGATCGGTTCCAAAACCAAATTTGTTAATGAGGAAAAAAAGAAGTAGTAACTTAAAGATTTGTACAGAGCGAGCAAATTTATGAATTTACTTATTTAAGGGAAATTTTTTAACTAGGAAAAAGTTTCACATTAAAGGCAAATATTACTCTACAACATAACATTGCTCCGGCGCGTTCTAAAACTCTCTAGAATAATTCAGTCTGAAAAGTGATTACGAGTCAAAATTAATAGAGGAAGGTGTAGCTAAGATAGACTTGCATATGAGGAGAACGAGAATAGTGCTCAAAGATGATCGAGGATAGTGCTCAGCAACTAACAGTATGATAGATTGTAGTGTCAGGGAAGGTAGACATGAAAAATGTGAGTAAATATAATGTTCGGGGAACGAAAAAGGTGTTTATGTTAAGAGAGACTCGGCGGAGGATAGCGGGTATAGTGCTCGGAGGGTGTGGGCGATAATAGGGTTTGGAAGAAGGCAAAAATAGTACTCGGGAGGATGTGAGCAAGAAGAGTGTTGAGAAGTTTTTGGTAGGATAGACTGGTGTTGTAGGTATCGCGCAAGCGGTCACTTTTGGGTGAATGATCCATACCATAAAATATATACCCGACGAAACCTACGGGTGAGTTGAGGAATGGCAGGATCCCGCGTGCTATCACTGCAGATGGCAGTGGAGGTTAAGATAAGCTTTGCTACCAACACTTAGGTAACTATCTTGTAACTGGTTACTAACTGTTAGCAATGGTCCTACCTATTATGGATGTAGCTGGTTCAGGGGCATGGAGTAATGAGGTAATCCGTCTTCAAATTTTGAAGGTAGAGAAGGATATGTGGTAGAGATGGATATGATCACTTGTCATAGAGGGAACCGACAGAGGTTCGTACATGAGAGTTTGCAAAAGAGGGAACCTTGCATGAGTAAGTCGAAGCCTGGTTGATTTTGTATGATTAAGATAGCTGTCGTTGAACTTAAAACCACTGGTCAATTCCCCTGGTTGTAGGAGACCAGTGGTTTTAAGTTCAACGACAGCTATACCACGTAAAACAAAGGACTTCAAATGATGTTTTAGGTAATATAGACTCGGAGAAGGTGAGCGGATACAGTGCTTTGGAGGAGGTAAGCGAAATAGTGCTTGGAGAATAAGTATAGTGCTCGGCAGAAGTGAAAAAGAATAGTGCTCGAAGAGACTCTATTATTAGAGTCTCAATCAACTCTTCATTTTATTGGCATTTTTTCTCAATTTTTAAAACTTTTTAAAAGGGCTTTAAAAATTGGAAAAATATTGCAATAAATTGGAAAGTTGATTGAGACTCTAATAATAAACTAGAAAAGTATTCCTCAAATCTACGTGCGATCTTTTTTATGTAAAGTGGATAATATTGACGACGGTTTTTTAACATATTTTTATGAGCACTTCCAAAATTATTAGATAAATTTCCTTGAGGTAAACCATTTATTAAATTCTCAATTTTATCACAAGTTACAAAATTTTGGAATTCAAATTATAAAAAGTGGTATTAATGTCTTTATATGGTGTAAAATAAATCTAATATATTCTTAAAAACTTTTTTTGAATAATTATATCATGATCTAAAAAAACTAAAAACATTAACTAACATTTGCAAATAATAAGCAGCAATAAATTTAATTAATGTCTACAAATATTTTATATATAACATATTTGAAATTATTAACACCATCTGATCTCATATTGACATTATCAGTACTGTCTGATCTCTGATATGTATGAAAACTTATCTGAGATCCTAAAATATTACTCGTATAGAGTGAAAATTATTTTCCGCAAAAATATTGCACATTTCAATTAAAAAACAAGTAATATTAATCAAATTCATTGTCCTACTTGACTTAAACGAATACCATTCATTAACCCAGTTTTATTCTAGCCTCTAACTTTCAATAAAACCAAATGCATAGTCAAACTTACATATATGTACAATACATAAGTTATTTTATCGAATTGCTTACATACAATTAATTCCACATTCCAATAATTAATCGTATAGTTTTTATTAACTTTGTGTATTTTTAGTTATAAATTATAATAAAAACACAAAATATGAGATTAACCAAATACCATAGAATATTTAAAAGTGTTTTTGCTTTGCCACCTATTTTTAGACTATAAATTTTCCAATGGAAAACACAGTCATATTATGTTATATTATAGCTGTTATTATTCAGTTTATTTAGTTAATTTTCTATTCCATAGATGTATGGTATCTTATGAAATATTCTAAGGAAAATATCTAAAAGTCATGGTTTGGATATGCATGAATGGATTAATATCTTCTTGGGTTGGTGACTCAGTAACACTTCAAGCGTCTTAACAATTACATGGTAATCGTAATGGACAAATTGCTATTCATAGTCTTGAGCTACTAACACGATGGGGGGACGTTGTCTTCTACAATATTTGTATTAGTACACTTTATAACTAAAAAATTAATTCAACTCCCTAATAACTCATTTGCTTTTCTACTTTTACAAAACTTCTATGCATTAATCTATAAATTTTAACTGATAGAAAAGAACAAATTTACAAAAGATAAATAAAAGGTAAAAAAAGGGGAAAAAACAATGAAGTAAAACTAAAAATTTATTTAGTTATCAGTACAGATATACTAACTATTAATCAAACCAAATGATAGGTCTTAATACTTAATCATTTCTTAAAACCACACGATAATAAATTCTATTTGAATTCTGTTGCATTCTTGTTTCAATTAAGTACTTATAACTGGTAAGAAGTTCATATTTGTAGGCATTCAACGACACTTGAACAAATATGCTGGCAGAGATCGTTTTGGCTGCAGATTCAACCACACAGAGTTCATCCAAGAGTTTCGTTGAATATTTCGAACAGAACTAATTATATCAGTTTGAAAGTGTTTTTATGATTTAACGCCAACTTTGGATTATTTACTGAGTAAATGGGGGACAGCATTTCACGTTATCTGTCAAATGAATATAAACAATAACAATTTTTTGGTCTTTGTTCTAATCGTGTTTTGGAAATATTTACAAGAAATTTTTATTGAATTTTTTTTCTAAAAATATTTTACCTTCTGCATTTGGACAGTTTTACTAAAATCTCACTTCGATAGAATTTGAAAAATATCTAATGTCTAATAAAACAGCAGATCACCAATATTAATCAACAAAATAAATTGATTAAGATACAAAAAAACGAGAGGCCAAAAGTACGATATTGATTAAGAGCGACGAGGTGTCGCTAAAAAGTAATTTTCATGTAGAAGGAAGGATCAGTATTTGGCTTTTTGTACATATCCAAGAATGTAGATACTCCCAATTCTTCTTTAAACCATACTTTTCTATTAGGTTAAGCGAAGGAATTTATGAAAGTTCAGAGTTATATTCGAGGGATTTCTTCAAAGCTAAATATCATTTATAGTTTTTTTAATATGGAGAATAAGATAATTTGTTTTTAAGAAAATTATGGAAAGGATAGTCAGCTCCAAAAAATAACAAAGGTTCTTGTACAAAAAATGAGGTTGTATGAGAAATTATGCTGGTTTCTTGTACAAAAAGTTTTGCTGACAATTAGATTCGATAAGTAGTGAGTTTACCGATTAAGCTCGATGTGCTCCAATAGTCAGTCTAATACAGTTATAATGTCTTATTTAACGTGGACTAAATGTCTTCAACGTAAAACCACGAGTCGCCTACGACTATAGGAATTGAATTACGCTTAATCAACGCACCACCATTACTGGCAGTTAACAGTTAGTAATCAGTTACATATATAAGCCTCTACTGTCATAAGCAGTGACAGTGCCCGAGATAATTACTGGTATCGCCCACTAGCGATCCAGAGATCGTACCCGCGACATGAGTATGGGGTACCCCTATTCCCGTGGTACCAATTTATGTTTTAAGAGTACTTCGGTTTGTACTTCGCTCATTGAGCTACGATCAGGAATCTTGTAAATTCCTAGGCACCGCTAATCCAGCTCAGGTATGCGGGTTTGCCAAGACCCGAAAGTACAACCAAAATCGACCATGGTCTTTCACCCGGATCTAGACACCCTGCGTGTCATTCACAGACTAATTCACGTACCATTCTTGCTCTTCTCTCAAATACTGCCATGGCTAATCTATTAAGGCATTCATACCTCTCTCTCACACCCAACACACCACTCACATCCACACCCTCATCATTCACCACGATTCCACTTACACCTAAGTCACGCAAATCCCCATACAGGCCACACTCAATGAGAAGGTGCTTGGCACTCTCTTCCGCTGCCCCGCAAGGGCATCTAGCCTCCGCAGCAAGACCACGCCCGTAAAGTAACCCATTCATACTGCCGTGTCCCGTGAGTAAATACCCAAAGTACAGTCCAAATTCAAACCCATACGCAGATTTAAAGCACATTTCATTGTGCCATTCACACTCTCATCTCATCGACGTTGCCAAATTTCATACATTCTGTTCAGGTTTAGATCCTGAACCTTTTAATTCGTAACCGGACAACCAGCAAGCGGGATGCCCCGCCATAGACGGTAGTGAATACTTCCACGTAGCACATCCAGGTCTCATGGAATTTCTCCCATGAGAACCTGCATCGCCTCGGTTGAGACGGTTCCACATACATTCAAACATGCATACAAAGGCAGAAGCTAGACTGAATTTATCCCCACCCTTGCATACTAGTGCCTCATAATGTCAGCCCACACACACGACACATACATTGAACACGGAACAAACACACTCTTGTACAGGACTTTCACCGCTCTGGATCGAAGTCGCCATTCTCTGCGAAATACTCGCACCAGCATGCCAACCAAACCGGCCACGCGCCCCCTTAGATATTGTAAGTGAGACCGAAAGTTCAGCCTCTCTCCAACCTTTACTCCAAGGTACCGTACTTTCAGTCTAATACAATGGTTAATCGATGCCTCAACTATAGTGAGGTAATAGAGCTCTATTCTGTTCAAGAGCAGCTTACTTGTACTGTCAACCGGAATCGCCACAGTATTTAATATGTAATTGATTCTGTTAACAGTGTTTTTAATTTGCGGAATCTACCTAAAATTTTCATCGGACCTGATAGCTCAAAAAGATTATTAAAATCAAATATGAAAATTTTTTCGGGAATTTTAATAGCATCTATGACAAATATTAAAACACATGTGTTTTCGTAGTTTTTATTTTGAAGAAAATTTTGCTGCAGAATGGATTCTTTATAAACAAAAATTAAGAATTTTTAAACCCTAAAATAATTAGATATGGTTTTTTTTTTAAATTCCATAAATACGCACTAAGTCTCCTACTGCGTTCATAGAAAAGCAACCCGAAACCCCAAAACTCCTGCCTTACTACACAGCTAGTAACTCAGATGCCGGCGAAACACATAAATTCTTGTTTTAATTCATCCGTCCTCGAACTTTGATTCATGTCGGAAGAAATTTCTAGATTTTTATGGAATGAAGCCTAATCCTTTTTGCTTTTTCAAGACTGTATTAGGCGTTTACTCACTATCATACGCTGAAATAGACCAGCAGGACAAAGTCGGCTTTTTGATGTTGTTCAATACACTGGTTTTATACGGCAATTAAGGTGTTCTACTCGTAAGTCTTCGAATTATTTTACTAATTGTATAAATTAAATGATCATCGCTAAAACCAATAATTTTGGACCCAACAGATCGTGGTTAATTCAGATAACTTTCGGTCTCCAATTTGTCACCAGTAAATAAAAACAGACTGAATTCCATAAATTTAGATTTTTATTTAAATTTAAATTAATACTTTTTATTTAAGACAATTACAACTAATAATATCTACATAATCTTAATGTCTTAACTAATTTTAGAATATCGTAAATTTTGGGTTTTTTTTTTTTGTAAATAACAAAAAATTTAATAATATCTACATAATCAGTTTAAGATCAGATTAAAATTATTGAATTCTATTATATTGTCTGAAATATCTTTTACGGCAGCATAAAAAAAAAGTTTTATAGAGGATCGAGGTGCAGTGTTCATCGACCTGTTCGCAAGGAAAAAGTTGTGAAGGTTGCAAAACATAATGCTTCTTACTTAGGCATCTCCATAACATGGCTAAGACGGATTTTTAAATTTGATTTGATTATCTTTTTATAGAAAGTTCAGCAAGTCTAAGAAATATTACCATGAGATGCAGAACAACCCCTTATGGTACGTCAGGTCAGTCTGAGTTGGCGTATCCTGAATTATAGAAAAAAATTGCAAACTAATCATTTTATATCCATACATAATAATGTTTAGGAATATTACAATTGTAAAGAATTAGACTTCTTTAGACAACAGTATAAAAATTTACTAAATAAACTACGCTTGTTATGGCAGAAAAAACGGGCATAAAAGGAAATGTTCACTTCAAAGTAATTTCGTTATTTCCCAACAGAGGATTCAATTGTATTTTTTCATAACCAACTTCACACTTAAGACGCATAATCATACGTATTTTGACAGCTGACAAAACAAGGCTGGCTTGTCAAAAAATTCTATTGATTCTACATAGTAGTTTTTGGTTGATACCCTTTTAAATATGGAAAGTGAAAAACAGCATTTTCGGCATATTTTACTTTTTTACTATAAAGTAGTAAAAATGCTGTTCAAACAAGAAAAAAATTATCCGATGTATATGGTGAAGATGTGTTAAGTGACCGCCAGTTCCAAAACTGGTTTGCAAAATTTCGATCCGGCAATTTTGATCTCAAAGATGCACCACGTTCTGGAAGGCTAGTTGAAGCTGATGAAGACACAATAAAGGTGTTAATTGCTGCAAACCGGCGAATAACAACTTGTGACTTTGCTGCAAGATATATAGAATAATAAGGTATGATACGGACGAAACGTCGGTCGCCATTTTGCTGGGTCGTGACGTCACAACGTTCAATAAATTTGACGTTTACTCAATTTGTTCTTTGCATTCTTTGATCATTTGATGTTGTGTAAAGATATTTAAATTATATTAAGCAGTGAATTAGTTTTTAAAATACTTTATAATGGTTTCGTGTGCAGTGCTTGGATGCAATAATTATGCGGACAACAAAAAAAGTGACAAAAAAGTTGTGATATTATTGTTTTCCAAAATCACGACAGCTTGCAAAACAGTGGATTAATGTTTGTGGCCGTAATAATTTTAATGCTAAAAATGCTCGTGTTTGTATGGAGCATTTTACTTTTGATGACTTTAATTTGCAAGACAATTTATTAAATATTGCTGAGAACAAAAAACGTTTAAAGACTGGAGTAATACCATCAAAAAACCTACCGAAAACAAACCAAATATCGGAGCGTAAAAAAAAGACAGGAAAAGCGACAAAAACAACAGATTGTCCGTGAAGTTCTATCATCTGAACAGTAAGTTAATTTAAATAACATATTATCACCTGCTAATAAAACATTATATAAAATAAAAAAATAGACAACAACAGAATGAAAATGATGTCATATTGGTGCAACAAATTGACGAAGACGATATTTTACACAGCACAGTCGCCGTACAAACAGAGTAAGATATATATAATAATTAGTTCAAATTAAATTATTTTTTTATTAATAACAATGTTTCATTTAAGAGTTGAAGTTAATTGTAGCAAAGAGCTTGAAATTTTGAGTTTACGGAAGCAATTGCAAAAAATGAAAAGAGTTCACCAAAAAGCTGTAAAACGCTTACAACATCACGAGTCCAAGTGTTCTGTTGTTAGTAAAATATTTACTAAAGGACAACTAAAAAGGTTGGAACAACCCAAAAAGAAATTTAGGTGGGCTGCTGAGGATATTTCGTCAGCTATCGCCTTATATTCTGCTGGACCTGAATTTCTGAAGGAGGCCTAAAAAAGCCAAACGAAGAATATTTACTAAAAGTAAAAGAGCTGGAAATAATTTTTCAGTTGCACAATAAAAATGAAATTTATATGGATTCAAAATTCTTGGAATTCCATTTAGAAAAATCAAAATTAATAGACTTGTCAATTAAAAGTAAAAAATTATTTTTCAAATCAAGAATGTATTTTAGAATAAGGCATTTAAATAAAGAAATAGACAATAATACAAAAACATTCAAAAAAAAATTAATAAAAACAATTAATTAGAAAAAATCAAACATTGTATTTTTTATTAAAAGCATTCTTAACAAAATTATTAATTTATTTTTGTATAATAATTTTGTGATAGATTTGAAAAAACTCGATACGAGAACTTTCTCTGCAAAACTCATGCAATTCACATCAAAAAAATTTGGTTTTGAACGTAGTGACGTCATCGTGCAAATGTCAAAAAGTGTGTATCATACCTTATTATTCTATATACCTTGAGTTTGCTGTGAGATTAAATTAATCAAATTCGACTGTTCATGATCATTTGAAACGGCTAGGTTTAATCTCAAAGCTCGATATATGGGTTCCGCATCTTCTTACGGGAAAAAATTTGTGCCGTCGCATTGACGTTTGTCATTTGCTTCTCAAACGCTAAGAAAATGATCCATTTTTGGAGCGTATTATCACTAGGGACACGGAATGCGTTGTCTACAACAATGTCAAGCGCAAAAGATCCTGGAGTAGAGAAGATGAACCGGCTCAAAGCACTTCGAAAGCCAATATTCATCAAAAAAAAGTTATGCTATCTGTTTGTTGGGATTTCAAAGGAATTGTTTATTTTGAACTTCTACCGAACAATACAGCGATCAATTCTGAAGTGTACTGGTATCAGTTGGACAAATTGATTGATTTACTTAAGGGAAAAAGGCGAGAATTGGTCAATAGGAAAGGTATAGTGTTCCAACACGGTAATACGAAACCACATACATGCTTGACCACTCGGGAAAAGCTTTTAGAGCTGGGTTTGGATATACCACCATACTTACCATACTCTCCAGACCTCACCATAAGAGTAGGCGATCACGACATCCGGGCGCTACCCTACATCCGGTATCTAGGAGTGGTCTTGGATGCCAGACTCAACTACAAGGAGCACATCTCCAGCGTCAGCAGGAAGGCATCAGCAGTACAGGGCGCACTTTCGCGGATAATGCCCAATATCGGAGCCCTCAGGCAAATCCGAAGGCGACTACTGGCAACTGTGGTTACCTCCGTCCTGCTATACGGAGCACCAGTGTGGGCGAAATCGCTAGAGCTAACAACATACCGCAAGACAATGACATCAGTCCAGCTGCTCTCAGCGATCAGAGTGGCGTCAGCATACCGAACGGTATCACACGATGCGGTCAACATCGTGGCATCATGCCCACCCATCGACATCCTGGCAGGAGAGCGGGAACGCCAACATCGTAGGAAGAAGGAGCGGCGAAAGGTCCTCTGTGAAGAGAAGAGACCCGAGAGTCTTCGCCTCTGGCAAGAGAGATGGGACAACTCGACGAAGGGTCGGTGGACTCATCGGTTGATCCCACATGTTACCAAATGGGTCACTCGCCTGTACGGGGAAGTCGGGTATTACATCACCCAACTCTTGCCTGGGCATGGATGCTTTCGGGCATACTTGCACAGATTCAAGAGAACTGACTCCCCAAACTGTCATCATTGCCGCGATGTGATCGAAGACGCAGAACACGTGTTCTTCCAGGGCTCCCTCTATGAGGAGACGCGGGTGGAGCTGGAGAGAAATCTGGAGCATTCCATCAGTCCAGAAAATATAGTGGAGTGCATGCTGAAGAGCCAATCAGCTTGGAACAGAATTGCAGAGTACGCGGAATCCATTATCAAGGATCTCCACACAACGTACGAAGAATAGGCCGCGAAGCGTCATAACATTCGCCCCGGCGAAGTAGTATTTACAAAGAGTGCCGCCGGGGAACCATCGTTCCGGGAGCAAGATCAGAGGTGCAGGTTAGGTTTTAGCGAGGTAAAAATCCCGCATAACTCGCCTGGCAGGAAAAACTTTCAGGCGAGTACCTTTTGAAGGTTTACCCCTGTACCTCATTAATCTAAACAGAAAAAAAAAAAACCTAGCACCTTCCAATTATCATTTGTTCCCGTCTCTATAAAAATTTTTAGACGATAAAACGTTTAATCCAAATGAGGAGGTCAAAAATCACTTGGATCAGTTTTTTGCCAGGAAAGAACAAAAATTTTATGAGCATGCTACTGCCAGAAAGATGGCAAAGGATATTGGATCAGACTGGACAATATTTAATTGAATAAAATATTAATTCACTATAAGAAAATCCTCTTTCATATTTATATAAAAAAACGAAATTACTTCCCGGACAACCCAACACATCCAATGAGATAATATAAAATTTTGATTTATTAAGATATCTAGGAAATATGTTGTTATGAAAGTGGTCACATATTTTTGGCGTATAGTGTATATCAACACGAGAGACTCCATTACAAAAAAAAAGTCCAATCATCGTAAATTAATTTTGTTCGTATTTATTCATAAAAATTAAATTTTCTCAAACCTTAATACAATCATATAAATAGCTTTTGATTGCGATTAGAATGGATACCACTATAGGAAAGTATATCGTTAAGACGAGCCAAATACTAACTCCATAGAATGGATATTAAACTTTATGCTTTTATCTACGATTAATGTGAACGTGTCTGTAACGAGCTAACTTTAGTGCTTCCAAATGCGTTTACGACTTGTAAAAAGTAATTGAATCGAAGTACCTATAAAAAGTCTGGTCAATTACCATAGACTTTGTCGATTCGATTTCACTTAAATGGAAGTACAAAAACAGTGTTGACAAGACTTGTGCTCAATTGTCGCTAAATAGCAAGAAAATTCCTAACAAGAAAAATTACTCTTCGAATAGGAACAGGGACTGACTATTCAGATTGTATTTAAAGTTAAAGAACTTTTTGTGGTTTTAGGTATACACAAATTTAACAACAAAGTCAGAACAGCACTTGGTTTTTGTTTCATGCACTAACTACTACAACTATCCCCAATGGCGAAGTCTCCAAGTTTCAACTAATTTATAATAATGCGGTTAGACCATAATAGAGTGGTGGAAAGTTTTGCTTTGAAACAAGCGATTCGTCACAAACGCCTCAAGCTATACAACCGAAAATCATATGGCCACACGCTATTACCACAATGATGATGATGACCCCATGATAACGTTTTCAGGTCTCTGTCAATTAGGAATGTAAACCAGGAAGCTCTTGTTAATGGTTGTTTTGTACCACCCAATAAACTGGCCACTCGTAGATTTCTACTATTTCGAGTAGAATTCTGTTTGTCTAGCTTGTCAACCATTCAATTAGATGAATTGCTTTTGAAATCTCTCAACCGAATGTGTTGATATCTTTTGTAGCGCAAAACCAAAACATCCGATGATGAGATAGGAAAGTTCTATCATCCCAACAATTGTTAGATGAGTTCATAGCCGGACGGAAGATATCGAATATCGACAACACTTGAACAGGAAAATATTCAATTCAACTTGATATGGTATAATTTCAAGTAAAGTGCATCTGTAATCAGCACGGATGCACCATATTCAAAAAGAAAGAAAATAAAAAATTTTTAGGTATTTTTTTTTAAAACAAAATCACTTTTTATGCTTAAATATTTCAAAATTTAGTCTTTAATTAATCCCGAAAAGAAACTTTTCGTAATTTTTTATTAAATTCAGTTTTTTTTGTTAAAACATACTTTGAAGCCAATATATTTGGATACAAATTCTGTATTATTTAAGATTGTAAAAATAAATATTTTTTAGTTCTATTTAAATTAGCATTTTTTTAAGGTATTGAAATAATTTGTAAAATTTTTGTATGTTCTGCAATTTTCTTACTTCAATATTTTTACAAAAATTATTCAATCTTAATTTTTACTATTTATAGCATAAATTTATGTAAATGAATTGAACTAAATTTTTTGAGATTTTTCAGAGGCCTCCCCATACATCTAGTCTCTAAAAATACATTTGGTTTCATTAAAACCTTGATTAAAAATAAATATACTAATGGAAATTTAATTGAAAAATAATCTAAAATGGCACACGATAACTTTTATAATAAAATTAATAAAAAAGACATTTGTACCAAAAACCCTTGAAACCCCTTTTTGTGGTTATAAACAAAATTTTCTCTTTAAATGCTGATGAGTGTTTATGGTGAAAGTAATGGAATAGAGTTTTCTAACAAGATGATTATGGTGACAGTCAATCGTGAATGAAACTTTTTATAACGAGAAACACATAAGTTATGAGAATTTTTTTTCAAATAATTAAAATCAAATAAGTACTTATGAAAAAATGATTATATTTCTGATTTTTAACAGTTCAAAACTTAATACAGACTTTGTAAATTTTTCAACAAATGAGATATAGGATATGCAAGATAAATGCAAATAACAGGAGATACAAATGAAGGCCATAGATAAGACTATAAAAATAGTAAAGAACAGTGGTTTTGTTACTAGTCGGCAGGATGTTTGTAATCGGTGAGAGGGCTGAACTATGAAATGTAAAACGAAGAAGAAGCTTCTTTAAAAAGAAGCTCCCAGTCTGTATGAGACTTTGCAAAAAAAAAAAAAGAAGCTCTCAGTCCATCTTTGCAAAAAGTTTTAACTGCTATCAAAAAACTTACGAAGAAGTAAGCATCAGGGTCTGTTAATATTCAGGTAGAGTTTATTGAAGCAGTCTTTGTAATTTTTCTGGAATGCATACACAAAATGTTACAGAGAATATGGATGTAAGAGTATATGTCAATTGAGTTAAAATATAAGCAGAATGATACGTTACATTCCAAACAAAGTTGGAATTAAATCGTTATTAAAAATCATCAGTGAACGTCTCACATAGTACTTTTTATCCATAAAAGTGCTATTAAAATGTGGCTTTATTAGACCGGTCGACAACCGACCAGATCAAAGGACACGATAGATCCTGGAGAAGATCTAATTATTCAAAATTGAAAATTATCATTTGTCTGTTGACTTAAGAACTGCTTATGAGAATGAAGAGGCAGATGAGCTTTTGAGGGCTATAGCAGAATTTAGTATCACTGCAGAATAAACTCAACATATGCCAAATAAGCCCCAAGCATTAGTAACAGACTCTAAGGCTGGCTTATATTCTCATTAGTGGTGATTTCTTATAATCTATCTACCTTAAAAAAAATTGTGCTCCAAACTACAGTTAATATAAAGGGCACTATTTTTATTAAATCCTTTCAATTCTTTACCTATTCTGATGGTATAGACGCCATTGGGTACAACCATATTGGTGTCAGTAAGGCTTTTGTAGCTTTGGGTGGAAGGAAAATAAAAATCAGATATGTCTACAAAAGAATAAGCCTCATTTAATTTGAAAAAAGTATATATTATGTTATATGGTATATCTAAATTAATTCCCCGGTTAACCAGGTGCAAATTTGTTTGTTTGTATATTTCTACGTTAGCTACCTCGGACATGAGCCAAGGGCCATTATGTAGTTAGGAACCATGAGGAGATTTGACGACCTTCACGTGTGAGGGATATATTAAATCAGTAAATTTTTTTTTAATTGAATGAATTAGTTAGAGTAGAGTAGACTAATTGGTCACTGTTTCTAAACAAAACTTTCCAGTCGGCATGTCTACTAATGGCGTTATATTATTTATAAAGAAGATATGGAAAATCTGTCTGCGGATGTTGGAATAAAGAGGGGGGTGTTAACTTAATAATCAATTATGGAACGTTTAGTTCTAGAGGAGTACGATCGGTTACTTACCTTTCCATCCGAAAGATTCATTTACAATATTTCCTTAATAAATAACATAACAAAAATGTACCCCAGCCCATAAGCTTACCAGTCCAGAAAGAGATCATCGACGTTGGGCGTGGTTAACTCTAATATTTTAATAGAAGGGAAGGGATAAAGAAAATTATCTTGCAAATGTATTTTTAGTTTGAATCGGGCCGGGCTAAAAGCTATCAGCCAATTTCACCCAATAAATACTCATGATGATTGTGTATATAATGCCGAATAAATGTATACAACAGCGTAGTCGAGTCGAGTAATGGCTCTTAAAACTAGCTGATAATAACACCCATTCAGACATATTCTGACGCTACATTGGGCATTATATTTTTAATAGTATAACAAAATGAGCAGCAATCAGGAGTTTAAACGCAAACTCATATAGGCTAGTACTGATCTGTCCACATATAGGAAACTTTTCCTTGAACAGTTGGACGGATTAAAAAATCATCAACTGTTGTTCACGGATGCCGCCACTGACACCAATACTACATCTTTTTCGGTCGTCGAACTTTTTGGCTTCAGCACTCGCGCAATATGTTGTGGAATCTTCCCTTATAAGGCACCTTCATATTACGGGGAGCTGTAGTCCATCAAAACGGCAATTGAAATTGCAACCAATATCCCCAGCCAACAGAGCGTTATTATTTTAGCGAAAGCCTTGCTGCTTTAAAGCCATTTCTGGCCCATCGAGCACAATTCGTCATAGCCTACTTAGCAATAGGAGGGTCGTATTCAAAGTGCTGACACGTTGGCTTGGAGAAACACTCCGTCAACCAGTGATCACAGTCATTCTCAATCTGCCTCGCCTACTAACAGAATGGCAACTAATACCATTAGCCATCCGCAGACACGATGACTAGACCAATAGCGACACATTTTTGTCGACTTATTGGACAACCACTAGTAAACCAGTCTATTCAACATCCATACCGAAATTCTGGGGGTCGGAAGCTTCTTAGAATCCAGATTGGACATACTGCTCTTACTCATAACTTCCTTTTTGGCAACACCAACTGTCCCTTATGCCAATCCTGTTGCATCGATTTCACTATCATCCATATTCTACAGTAATGCCACATAACCAAGAACTACTTCGCGAGCAGGATTACTCCCATTATAGAGCTCCTGGACCCAACAACTCCATTCCCTAGTCCACTATTTAAACTCCTACAAAATACTAATCTGCTCCACAAAATGTGGTAAGTTAGAATCTGATGTGGTTAGTTAGGATCAGCTGTAAACAGCGGGCGACGGTTGATCTAGTTTCCCCAGTCAGTCGATTGATCCACATAACCTGTAACCCAAGCCAAATTTCGAGGTGCAGATTTATAGGACCTTAATACTGTCATTTTAATATATAGCTTTGTCCGTCATGGACGTTGCCGGGCAAAGATGAAATTGATCTTGGTCGCTTTGAAAGAAAAGTGATTGCAAGATTTACGATCCTCTCTGTGAAGATGGAAAATGTTAGGTATAACATGGCTATGACACATTTGCCTAGTTGGCAAACGTACATACAAAAGGAGCAGGACCAAAAAAGACTAGGTATCAGAAATTAGAGGGAGAAAACTGTCAACAAAGATATTTGGCAAATTCTTCTTAACAAATCTCAAACCCTAGAGTTACAGTATAAATACAAGGTGTATAAGCTTAAATCCGCTATTTGTCAAAAAAACAGTTTTTTTTTCATAGAAAGCAAAAACAAATTTATTCAAAGTACTTGTCATCGCTAGCTATACATTTTTTCAATCTCTCGGTAAATTTGTGGATATCATGCCAAAAATAATTTCTTCTCTTTCGAGGCAAACAACTCATCAAGCCATTTTCGGACGTCTTTGTAAGAATCGAAGTGCGGCTCAGCGAGCGCGTGGCCCATCGACGAAAACAGTTGGTAGTCGGAAGGGGCTAGGTCTGGTGAATAAGTGGGGTGGGGTAGCACCTCCCAGTTGAGTGTCTCCAATAGTCTCGCACCATTTTTGACGTGTGTGATGGTGGGTTGTCGTGGAGGAAAATCAGCTTGTCTTGTCTTTGTTGATAATCCGTTCTTTTTTCACGCAGAGCACGGTGCAATTTGATCAGTTGTTGATGGTAGCGGTGGACATTGACACTTTCACCAGGTTTTAACATCTCATAGTAGACGATACTCTGCTGATCCTACCAAACGCACAGCATCGTCTTCATTCCGAAACGATTTGGTGTTGGGGAAGATGTTGATGGTTGGCCGGGATCAACCCACGATTTCTTGCGTTTAGGATACTCGAAATATATCCACTTTTCATCGCCTATCACAATTCGATGCAGGAACGACTTTCTTTTTTGTCTGGCGAGCAAGATTTTGCATGTGTTTTGGCGTCGCTCCATCTGCCTAACGTTCTGATCTTTTCAATCTTCCCCATGACACGCAGGCGCATGGTAATGCCTGGTTGAGTAACACCCAATTGCTCCTCGAGCATTTTTTGCGATTGGGTATCGTCTTCGTCCAAAAGATCCTGCAATTGATGGCCCTCAACCTTCCTAAGCCGATTTTCACGCTTCTTGTCCCACAAGTCAGAATTGCCGTCTTTGAACCGACGAAACCAATTTCGGCACTTTGTTTCCGATAAAGCACTATCACCATAGGCTTCCATAAGCATTCGAAGCGATTCGGCAGCCGATATCTTCAAAGTGAAGCAGAAAAGCAGAGCTTCCCGCATATGCTCTTTTTCTGGCACAAAACTAGACATGATTACCAAAGGAAAAATGCATGTTGTTGTACGAAATTGCTGACAATGTGTACTGATTAATGTTGACAGATGTCAAACTTATAAAAAAAGTATGGCGTGCCCATTATAGCTTAATACGCACACTCATGCCATCTATTTATAACCAAATAGCGGATTTAAGCTTATACGATAATTAATTAACAAATAACAATTTTATTGGGCTAAAATCTCCAACGATTATAATAAATTTTATTACATTTTGAACGTTTATCCAAAAATACATCAAATTTACTATTTAATCACAACCCTCCTAATTGCGTATTTAAAATAATTTTCAATTTTTGTTATTATTAAAATTTATTCAAAAAAAAAAACTATGAGTAATATTGGAAAAAGAGTCTTATTTTTAGATATTGTCAAAACATGAAATTCGATACGGACATTTTTAATTTCTAAATTAAAATTGAAACAGTTGTGCATGCCGTTCGAATAACCATGCAAGCTGACACCCAAAAGTATAACAAGAAATTGGTGACTCGCTAATAAATTATCGGATCGAGGTAATTTGAAAACTTGAAATTTATAGATTTTCCGTATTATTAATGGGAGAAAGAAACACGAGTCAAGTTGGTATTTTGTTTATTTTATTCTGTTGCAAGAATCATGACTTAAACTATACAATTTCGTGTGGAATTTCTTCTATTGGTTTTTGGCTCCTAGTTTTTCTTCGTAGTCTACTTGTGCTGTTTAATAATTTTTTATTTCGTCGAAATTGAATTTCAAAACAGAAAATAATTCAGAACAGGTGGGAGGGAGGCCTGTTCTTTCTTACCATTCTGTTCTGGTTGCTGTTCATGTCATTCTTGGAAAATTTATATCGTAAAGCCGGTTGGCGAATGAAAAATCACTGCAATATCTCAATTGTGTGGATGCAGTAGAACAAGAATCCCATAATTCTTGGTTCCTTCCTCCTAAGGCAATGTGTTCCGCGTTTTGTTTTTGCCAAGACAACCTGACCAAAAGACTAAAGACTATATAGTGCTTAGTCTTATTGTTCTGCTCTTTTCAATTCACGAGCCTTTATTTATTTTCTTCCAAAAAATGCAAAATGGCCCACGTTTACCTGATTGTTATTTTAGTCACGACCTTTTTAATTAATGGACTCCTTTTTTACGCCAAAAAAATAAACAATTTTTAACCTCCATTTCTTCCAAAGCTTTAAGGCTTTTTAACAATCAATTTTATTTTTATGTGGTTTTTATTTTATGATTTTATTTATCAAACAAACAAAAACATTAAAAAAGACGCGATCATAAACAACATCCAAATTTATTTGGTACTATGAATTAATCCTTTTTATGCAACTCAATTAGTGGTTATAATAAATATGTACTCCTTTTTTTCGTATAATTTTAATGTGGAAAAATGAAAAATGTTTATTCATAGATTATAATATATAGATTAAAAAAAATTATATTTAAAAAAAAAATTTAATTAATTATTAGGAATGAGATTTTTCCTTAAAAGAATTTTTGATATCAAGAATTTTAGTTTGTTATTAAATGTAAGATAATAATTATAAATAAATACTTTAACTTTAATTGTGTTAGAGAGCCTTTAGTAAAAAGAATATATCCTACTATGTACACAAAATTGAGTCATGAAAAAAATTGCATACAAGCTGGGCCAAAATTATTGAGCACAGGGTAAAATTTCAATAATTTTCTTAATATCAAATAAAATAAAAATTTTATGTCTAGATAATAAATGCCCTTTACCATAGCTGGTGTAGTTTTCCCCTTTCCCATAGCTCCGGTAGTTTTCCCCTTTACCATAGCTGCGATCCTCCCGGTCCACTATTTACGCTATTGCATTCTCAATGAATAATATTTTATAAAGTATTCCTTCAATGTAGCCCGCAAGGTGGTAACTTTTAGGTGAACAATCAAACAATGATGAATACTATAAGTGTATACGGTTATTAGCGATCCCATGGATCTGAGGCGACCTAGCAGTGCCTGGAACTTACAAGATTCCTTACATAGCTCTTTGATGGAAGTACCCACCATGTACTCTTAAAACAAAAATTTGTACCACTGGGATCGGGTGGTTGATGTCACCATGCCCGACCAAAGTGAGGTGCTTTTGGTAAAAAAACGTGGTGGCTGTGGTTAATACCCACATCACGGACACAGTTTTAGGACTGGTGAAAATAGATACCAGTTAAGTGTGATTTGCTACCAACAGTTAGGATAACTAGCTTGTTACTGAATGTTAGCATGATTTTATTCAAAATCTGCCCTCCTATTACATACATCCTGTGTTTGATGTAGCTGGTTCAGTGTTGGAATCAGATAGTAGCAGAGGAGGCAAAGAATTTAAAATGAAGCGAGCGATCTACTGAGGAATGGACGGATAAATTACTTGATCGCTTCATGTATGGAATGGGAGGGCAGGTTTTGAATAAAACAGAAAATAGTAGAGTAGGCAAGCTCAAGCCACTTACCCTAAAGAGAAAACCCAATTGGATTCAAACAGTGTAAAGGTGGGCTTTTTTCCACGGGAAAGGAACCGTTTTACGTGTTTGATTGTATGAAGCAATCAAAGCAATAAATCGAACACGAAATGGAGTGGTGAAAGTTCGCTTTAAGCGAAATTCAGAACAGGCACAGGTCTGTGTGAACTGATTGGGAGTATCCAAAATCATTGGGAGTATCCAAAATCCAAAATCATATGCGATATAATTCCTATTCCTTCAATGTAATTGAGTACTCCTTGATCTCGCGCTTTAAAATACGAGGTCTGTTCAAAAAGTATCGCAAATTTTGAATTTCCGCGGGTTACGTACTCGTATATTCGATTTTTTTGTCGAGTACGTATTTCGATTTTCGAAACCAAGTTCGTGTTTTGGCTCGTCTTCGATTTTGGCTCCATTTCGACCAAAAACAACATCGCATTAACATTGCTAAGGACCTGTTGGACTCTGTCCGCGATGACCCAAATTTGCTTTAAAGGGTTATAACTGGTGACGAATCATGGATTTATGGTTATGACATGGAAATCGAAGCTCAATCATTTCAATGGAAGGTGCCGCACGAGCCAAGACCGAAAAAAGCGCTAAGTTCGGTCGAATGTGAAGGTTTTGCTTACAGTTTTCTTCGATTGCAGGGATGTGGTGCATTATGAGTTCTTGCCACAGGGTAGAACGGTCAATAAGGAATATTACCACTAAGTTATGCGCAAGTTGCGCGAAGCAATCCGACAGAAACGCCGGGATTTGTGGAAGAACAAAAATTGTGTTTTGCACCATGATAACGCCTCTGCTCACGCATCGTTGCCTGTGCAAAAAAGAACATACTAATAATGTCGCAGCCACCGTATTCCCTAAATCTGGCCCCCTGTGACTTTTACTTGTTCCCGAAACAGATTATTTGATCCATTTTTTGGAATGGGCAAAAATCGAAGACGAGCCAAAACATGTGCATGCAAGGCAGCTGTCAAAAATTAACTGAACATTCAAAATGGCCGCACCTGCCGGCATAAGTGAGTGACATAAGTACCAACATAACGCCACAAAATAAATCAAAAATCGAATATACGTAACTCGCGGAAATTCAAAAATTCGCGATAACAGACCTCGTACATCATAGATTTTCTATGCGATAGATATCTGGAGATTATACACACCAGTACAAAAGAACAAGTCCATTTTATTTAAGCCACTTCATAATTTTGGCTGTTTTATAAATGACAGTTTTATTTTGTTAGAACTTTACCCCTTATAAATTGATGTCACCGATTATTACTGGAAACGACGTCAAAAGAAATATTTCACTGTAATCTGGAACTACGAGATTCATTCAACAAGTACTTAGCCTCACCGCCCGATGGAACTGCTGTCACAAAAAAAAATTTACCATCGTGCAGTACATTCTTTTAATAGCCCACTGTCAAAGTATCAGTCGATTCCCTTTATTAGTTTTGTTTTGAGAGCCTTTGAAAGCGAGCGTGTCGGTCGGTTGCACAAAAATGGAAAAAGAACAATATCGTTCGGTGATTAGATTCTTGTTTTTGGAAGGGAAAACGCGCAGCGAAATCAAAAATCGCTTGGATGCTGTGTATGGTGACTCTTTTCCTTCGATGGCGACCGTCAAGAATTGGTTCAACGAGTTTGTTCGTGGCCGCACGTCGGTTTTTGATGAGCCACGCCCAGGTGCCCCAAAAACGGCAGCTACGGAGGAAAACGTTAAAAAAGTCCACGATCTTGTGTTGGCAGACCGTCGATTGAAGGTTCATGAGATAGCTGAGACTGTGGGCGTCGCAGTAGGAACGGTGCATCATATTCTACACGAAGAACTGGGCATGAGAAAGCTGTCGGCGCTATGGGTGCCGCGTTTGCTCACACCGGAAAACAAGCGCAACCGTGAGACCACATCGGCGACGTGTTTGGCGCTGTTTCAGCGCAATGCAGCGGAGTTCTTGCGTCGTTTCGTGACCGTCGACGAAACATGGATTCACTGGTACACACCAGAGACCAAGGAACAGTCGAAACAGTGGACTTCACCCGGCGAACGTGCTCCAAAGAAGGCGAAGACTGTTCGATCGGCCGGAAAGGTGATAGCCACCGTTTTCTGGGATTCACAAGGTGTGATCCACATCGATTACCTCGAGAAGGGTAAAACAATCACGGGGCGCTACTATGCTGACTTATTGGGCCGATTTGACGTCGAATTGAAGAAAAAGCGGCCCCGCTTTACGAAGAAAAAAGTGCTGTTCCACCACGACAACGCGCCGGCTCACACCTCCGCCGTCGCCATGGCCAAATTGGTCGAATTGCGCTACGAATTGCTGCCCCATCCTCCGTACTCTCCAGATTTGGCCACCTGTGACTACTTTTTGTTTCCAAACCTGAAAAAATCACTCGCCGGGAATAGATTTGGGTCGAATGAGGAGGTCATCGTCGCCACGGAGGCCTATTTTGCTTCCCTCGAGAAAATGTATTTTTTGGACGGGTTAAAAAAGTTTGAGCATCGCTGGGCCAAGTATATCGAGCTTGAAGGAGATTATGTGGAAAAATAAATTGCCACCTTTCCAAAATTTTCGTTTTTCTTTTGTAGGCTATGTACTTGTTGAATGACCCTCGTACGTGTATGCAATTCCATATCATAACAGTGTACAATAATTGAAAAATATCATCTCAAAAATTATTTAAAATTTATCTCGGGCTTCATCTTTTTCTTTTATTTTGATACCCACGGCCTCTTATTAGCTTTAGATCCTTGTTTAGATCAGCAGCAAACTTAAACCGTTTGATGATAAAAGGTTATACCATTTTATGCTTAGGAAAATAAAGTTAAATTTTCGATAAAAAATGTTTCATTATATTACTTGGATTTTGCCATTATGCATGAAATATTAAATTATTCAAATGAGTACCATGGGAATTCTTTTTTGAGTTACAAGAAAAATTGTAACGGCGTCAAATCGTAGGATCTTGGAGGCCAACTGATTTCACCAAACCTCCAAATTACGCATCATGGCCATTTTTCTCGAAATAAAGGAAAAATTTGTTATGTTATTTGGGTTGAAGCGTCATCTTATCAAAACCACATATGGTCCAGGTTCAGAATTGACAGTAATAGTCAATCGTTCAGGATTTTTAAGAAAATACAATATGGGCCAATGAGATCTTCAAACCGAAATGCATACAAGACAGTAACTTTTCGCAGATACCGTTGAACTTGTGAGACAAATATTTTTGTAAGGCTACGTAAGGCAGACAATCCTTATACTTTAGAGCAGTGAAAAATCAAAATTATCGTTAAGTAATGACCGATTTAGAACCCAAAATGTAAGAAAATATCATCAAAAATTTTCTCAAAAAGTTCGTGTCCTACAAAAAGTCGTATGATAGTAATTTGAATAATTTCAACTTATTTGTATAATGGCAAAATTTTGGTAATACAAATGAAATTAAATTTTTTATCGAAATCTAAATTTAAAATGTATTTTACTTAAAATTATATTAAAAAAACATAACTTGGTAAATTCTGTCTTATCTGGAAGATAAAATTAACAAATTCAGTTCAAATTTTTTCAAAATTGTACACTCGTAAGTAATTTTGTAAACTATTCAAATTGAATATAAAAAAAGCCAGTTCCTTTAAAATTGTATATTCATATTATATTGGATAATTTTATTTCTTAATAATTGTTAAGGAATGAATTTTTGAATAAAAATTTTCTTAAGATGGCAATCGTATTCAGAAATTCTTAGAAAATTGACAAAACCTGAGTTGTTGATTTTCGGTAAGTAGTAGTGACTACTATCATCGAAATCAAATTGAATCCAAATTATTATTATTAAAAGTAATGAATTTCATTTATAAAAGAAATACTTCTTATGTCACCATCAATTCAGGCTTATATTTGTCTCTGGGCATATAATTGGCTCCGGTGGCATTTTTATTCCTGTTGTTATTGCGCCGCCAAAGCGACGATGATCCGGCATTCAGTGAGTTTTGTAATATAAGTACTTATTTATCTATTCTAGTACTACATTCTTCTTGGTACAAAGAGTCGAGGCCATAATCTTCTCAGAGAATTAGTGTTGACAGTAACTGATAGTTTTTTTTTATTTGGTTTTTTCTATTTCCATTCATTTTTTTTATTTCTTTGTTTGTAAAGAAAATATAAAATGTTTTGTCTCAACGTTGAGAATGACCATTTAATTACCTTCTGTAATGCGATTATACCGAACTGGATTCTTCTTTTTTTTTTTTGTACTAGCCGATGGTGACGACAATAACGACAAAGGCGACAACGTTTACTATGGGAGCGATAACGACAAGGGTGACAACAAGAAAACCAGCAATTCAACGATGTTGACAATATCAACCACAATGACTGTTTCGAATAGAATTTGTTGCGTCTTTTAAACAAATAAACAAAGAATATCACCGTCATCCTCATCCTCGTATCCATCGAAATCATAATCGTAAGCGTAATCGTAATCGTCATAGTCATCGGCAGCGTCATGGTCATCAGTACCATTATATGAAGGCCAAAACATAGCATAACATCAACAGCTAAGAAGGAAAGAAAGCATAGAAGAATTCCATTCAAGAACAAGTTTTCGAACGGAAATGCGAACACTGCTTAAGAACTATGGAAAAGGCTTAAGATCAGCCAGCTTCTGTACACTGCATTTTTAGATGGGATTAATTTTTTCTCCAATTCTAATGCCCTAGGCTGTTTGGGTATCGTCTTTCTTTACCAAACCCTCTTGTAATAGAACATACCTAGAAAAAGCAGAACAAAATAGAATTAACCAAAGACCAATTCACCTTTATGCTCGCATATGACAATGACCCGAAACTAATTTAAATTCGATATCATCCCTTTTGATATGTTTTGAACTAATTTCAAGAAGTAAAAATAATCTGACAATGTAATTTTGAGGAAGATATTTTTTGGTAGTCCTTTTCATTTCATAATGCTACGTGTTATGACGGTGTTGAGATTACTTAACTAATACAATGATCGATAAGGTAGCTTAATGCACACGTATTTTGATAAACTAGCTGGAGGGTACTCTATAAGCATCATAATAAATATTAATAAGTAAATTTTAAAAAAAAACTAAATTTAATTTTTTAGACTAAAGAGAATTACAACGAAATGGGTCCGTAAATTATTTTAACATAAATTTTCTTTGACTTTGGACAAGAGCTCTATTCCCGTAATAGTATTAGCCCAACCAAAAAAAGATCATTTGATCTTACCTAAGATCTGCTAACATAAGAAAACTCGAAATATATTATTTGGACTTTTTTTATTCTAGGATAGAAAATTGATATTATTCTATGTAGTTTTACCTTCTTTTTTTTAATTGAAATAACTCATGCAATCTAACCTCAAATATTTTACCATAAGAAATTTTAAAAAGACTTCACTTAGTAACAACGTCAACTCTAGCTTCTAAATATGAATTTTTATAAATATTTTCATTAGTCAATAATAAATAAAAATATTGTAGATAAAAATCCGATTGTATCTTTAAAAATTCGATTTTTGCTTTTAAATCCAAACAGCCGAATATTCTAGAAAAAAATATTGTCTATTAAAATTACTGAGGACTATTAAAGTATAAAGAAATAATTACGGAGTCTATTATATTTACTAAATTACTAGAGGATTTAATAAATAATCATCTTTAAACATATATTATTGAGTTTTGGATAAATTTCAAAAATATTTTATTTTACAAAGGAAAACTTAACTATTATGAAGAAAAGGTGGTTTTCGAACCTAAAGATCTAGAAAAGTGAAGCCAATCCGAAAACATTTTTTTTGTATATAATAAATACACAAATCTTTTTTTAAAAATACTTATAGATGTTAAGTGCTCAACGGGATAGGATAATGGGAAAAATAATAATTTATCAAAAGGAATGTAGAAAATTGGGTTAGTGTTGAGAAGGTAATAACAAATCGTTGTGGAGATGTAAAAATTGAGAGCAGAATAAAATTTGCAACTTTTTTTTAAATAACATAAAACCGAGGAACCTTAAATAAGGACCAGCGGGAAAACACAAAATTTTGTGGAGTCAACCATTGATCAGGCGTTGCGTTTCCTCTTCATGACATTCTATGGTGCTTCTTGAATACATATTTTATGTTTGCACCAACTAAGATGAACCACAAGAAAACCCTGGGCTATAAGAATAAGATAATATAATATTTTTAAAATATAATTAATATTATCAGTATTATTGGGTTGTCAAGAAAGTAATTTTGTTTCATTACGAAATTACTTTCCGAACAACCCAATAGTTTATTTATTGGCCTCTTTTTTTTAAGTGAGTCATTCAATTTGTTCAACTGATGACAGAACACTTCAGAATTGATCGTCGTGTTGCTCGGTCGAACCGCAAAATAAACGATTCCTTTGAAATCTTCCTAATCAGATAGCATAACCTTTTTTGATGAATATTGGCTTTCGAAGTGCTTTGAGCCGGTTCATCTTTTCTACTCCAGGATCTAACATTGTTGTAGACAACCCATTCCTTGTTCCTAGTGATAATTCGCTCCAAAAATGGATCATTTTCTTGGCGTTTGAGAAGCAAATTACAAACGTCAATGCGACGGCACAAATTTTTTTTCCGTAAGAAGATGAGGAACCCATATGTCGAGCTTTGAGATTAAACCTAGCCGTTTCAAATGATCATGAACTCTCGAAATCAATAAATTTAATCTGTCAGCAATCTCACGAGTTGTTATTTGCAGGTTTGCATCAATTAATGCCTTTATTGTGTCTTCATCAGCTTCAACTGGCCTTCCAGAACATGGTGCATCTTCGAGATCAAAATTGCCGTTTTGGCACTGGCACTCACTTAACACAGCTTCTCCATACACATCGGATAATTTTTTTCTTGCTTGAACAGTACTTTTAATTTTTCTATAGTAAAAAAAGTAAAATATGCCGAAAATGCTGCTTTTCACTTTCCATATTTAAAATGGTATCAACCAAAAACTACTATGCAGAATCAATTGAATTTTTCACAAGCAAGCCCTGCTATGTCAGCTGTCAAAATACATATAACTATGCGGCTAAAGTGTGAAGTTGGTTGTGAAAAAATACAATTAAGTCGTCTGTCGGTAAACAACGAAATTACTTTCTTGACTGAGAGAAATATGCCAATACAGCGGATATGTCCTTCTCATACGGTAGTTTTACATAAGCTTTCAACAACATCGTCCGGTAAACACACGCCTTTATAGAGCATGATAAGTGACGTTGTGCTTTTGTTTACGAAAAACGGAACAATAAAATTTGGAGCTGAAGTTACCATTAACTTTTATGCCAAAATGGAAGTTTGATTTACGAAAAACTATAACGAATCTTTGGGTAACATTCCGTACCGATAACATAAGTTTTTTGGTAGTATTAAACATATTTGGAGAGCTGAAAAACATTGGAAAAGAAAACTCGCTTATGGAGGCCTTCAACATCAAAACCTACGAGTAATAAAAATGTGGAACGAAAGGTAAATTGTCATCTTCGGGATAAAGCGCCAATTATGTTTTTTAGAAAGAAATCCTTGAAAGGCTCAGAAAAAGAGTTATTCTTATCAGATCAAAGTTGGAAGGCACTTAGATGCAACGTTTCCTGTCACATTTTCGCTTATAAACCACTTCTACGAGGTCTGTTCAAAAAGTTTCGCGAATTTTAAATTTCCGCGGGTTACATATATTCGATTTTCAATTTCGTGGCGTTATGTTGGTGCTCATGTCTCTCACTTATGCCGACAAGTTCGGCCATTTTGAATGTTCAGTTAATTTTTGACAGCTGCTTTGCTTGCACGTGTTTTGGCTCGTCTTCGATTTTTGCTCAATTTCCGAATGATGACTGTGGCATATGGTGAAGCTACCTCAGACCGAAGTAAAGTTTATCGATGGTACAAAATGTTCTCAAAAGGCCGAGAATAAATTGCGCCAATTTCTGTCGAATGTGAAGGTTTTGCTTACAGTTTTCTTCGATTGCAGGGGCGTGGTGCATCGTGAGTTCTTGCCACAGGGTAGAACGTTCAATTAGGAATATTATCTGCAAGTTATGCATAAGTTGCCTGAAGCATCCGCCAGAAACGCCTGGATTTGTGGAAGAACAAAAATCGGCTTTAGCACCATGATAACGCTCTTGCTCACAACTAATAATGCCGCAGCCACCGTATTCTCCAGATCTAGCACCCTATAACTTTTTTTTGTTCCCGAAAGTGAAGAGCCCCATGAAAGGACGACGCTACGCTACGATTGAGGAGATGAAGACGGCATCGAAGGAGGAGCTGAACAAGATCACAAAAAAATTATTTTTTGAAGTGATTCGAGGATTGGAAAAACATTGGCACAAGTATATAATATCTGGTGGGGATAACTTTGAAGAGGACAAAATAGATGTTCATAAATAAATAAATAATTTTTGAAAATAACACAAAATTCGCGATACCTTTTGAACAGATCTCGTATTTACCCTCCACCGCCAACTGCCTAATCTTTCATCAGATCAACCAACTACACGATAGATATTAAAAGTTCATTAAACAAATTTTATTTTGGAATTTTTTACTGGAATTATTACCAAATGTAGTAAAACCGGACGAAAGTTTTGTTAATCTGTGCGTTGTTAAATTAACTTGAGGCAGCGAAAAAATCTCCGAAGCTAATGCCTTAAAAGTTACTATAAAAAATACTTTTATTATTTTAGATAAAAGTATTTTTTATAGTAACTTTTAATGAAGCCCCAAGTATTTATTATAGATTTAAGATTAATCTATAATAAATACTTGGGGCTTCATTAAAGTAAATTTTCTTAAAATAACTCAAATAAATAATTTCCTGAGAACTTAGGATTATTAACTAAGCAATTAGCTGATTTTTATAAATTTAAAATTTCTCAACAGAATCTACCGACAATTATTGTTCTTATAAAAGGCATAATCTGAGTTTATATTAAAAAGAGAATCATAATCCGTATTTGGCTGGAAAGTCATAAATTTCCTAATTGATTAAATTTTAATTGTTTCCTCTTAAATGTTAACAAATATTATCCAAATTTCTCATTCACAAATACTTGAAGCTTTAGTAAACTTTCTTCAAAAAATTAACGTACATTCTCAGTTGACTAGAAATTGAATATTTTCTACTTAAAAAAATATCTTTTCAAATTCAAAATATCAAACATCTTATATCTGATTAATACATATTTCTTGTTAATAATACGATTACAATATTTAACAATGTCTTATGTCAGATTTTCTTTTGATTAACATAAAATTAATATTTTATTTTTCATAATCTTTTGATTGATTGATTGATGGAATGGAGAAACTTTTTACCAATTTCGAGTTCAATAATTTTAAATACTTTAAATTTTTTCCATATTAAATATTTCATCAAATAAACATGAAATTATTTAAAAACATTGTACAAAAGTTTATAATATTTTTTTAATAAATTCCATGAATATCTCAACATTATTTAAATGCGATAATTATATAAGATTATTAACATAAATTAAGAGATAATAGTAATATTCTGAATTGATTATTTATAAGTAGATACATAGATTGTTTAATGGCTTCATACCAAAAGTAATTCATTGAGAATGATTTTAAGTGGATTAATTTTTATTTATTTTTCCTGGAAAATATATTTAATGTACAATAATTGTTCAGTTAGTTTTATAAGAGAAATCGGACAAAATTATTATTTCTCCAATTTTACAAAACGTAATATTATTAATATTAATAATGATAGTATTTGCTCCAATATTCTTTAAAGCTATAGTAAAGTCACATAACATAAAGCTAAAATGACAGGGTGAACTGAATCGAAAATTAAACAACCTGCAACTTAGCTTTAAAGAAGATTGAGGACGTTACTGAAAACTTTATTATTAATTGTAGTTGTTCTAAAATTTAAAAAAATTTTATCTACTGAGGATGGAGTTTGTTATATGCTTCTTTTGAGCGAGGCGGGATTTTGTTAATTCCAGACGACGTCGATATCGCCGAGTTACACCGACCACTATTTGGAACTACCCACAATTTTATGAATATTTTTGTGTTTTTTTTGTTTGTTTGCTTATGTATATGTAAGATCGATTGGAGTTGCTGTACAGCACCACGTCCATGAGACCATTTGGGGACTTCAATGTTTGAGTTGTTTGACATGATTAGGTTAAAAATCATATTTAGGAGCTTCACAACGAGAGGAATCGTACTCGCAAAGAAATTCCGGATTTGCTGATATTCGTAAAATATACGAGATCTGTTCAAAAAGTCTATTTAACTTTGAAGGGGACAAAATATCTATTTTGTCCCCTTAAAAGTTATCCCCAACAGATATTACACACTTGTGCCAACGTTTTTTACAATCCTCAAAGCACTTTGTGATCTTGTTCATCTCCTCCTTCGATGGCGTCTTTTTCTCCTCAATCGTAGCGTAGTGTCTTCCTTTCATGAGGCTCTTTAGTTTCGGGAACAAGAAAAAGCCACAGGCGGTCAGATCTGGGGAATACGGTGGCTGTGGTATTATTCGGGTGTTGTTTTTGGCCAAAAATTCGCGCACAAGCAACGATCCGTGAGCAGGGGCGTTATCATGGTGCAAAAGCCAATGTTTGTTCTTCGACAAATCCCGGCGTTTCTGGCGGATTGCTTCGCGCAATTTGCGCATAACTTGCAGGTAATATTTCTTATTCCCGTTCTACCCTGTGGCAAGAACTCATGATGCACCATGTCCCTGCAATCGAAGAAAACTCTAAGCAAAACCTTCATATTCGACCGAACTTTGCGCGCTTTTTCGGTCTTGCCTCGTGCGGTAGCTTTCATTGGGATGATTGAGCTTTGGTTTCCCCTTATAACCATAAACCCATGATTCGTCACCAGTTATGACCGTCTGGAGCAAATTTGGGCCATTGGTAAAAATTGAATGGCACGATCCAATCGATATGTTTAAGTCCTCAGCAACTTCTCTAACGGTGATTCGATGATTGACCAATACTATTTCCTTTACTTCGTCAATGTTTTCGTCTATTGTTGACGTGCTCGGGCGTCCGGCACGCTTTTCGTCGTTCACATCTTCTCGGCCCTCTGAGAACATTTTGTATCACCGATAAACGTTGCTTCGGTCCAAGGTGGCTTCACCATATGCCACAGTCAACATTCGGAATGCGTCCGCGCAATTATTTTTATTTTTCACACAAAATTTGATACAGATTATTTGATCCATTTTTTGGAATGGGCAAAAATCGAAGACGAGCCAAAACACGTGCAAGCAAAGCAGCTGTCAAAATTAACTGAACTTTCAAAATGGCCGAACTTGGTCTGTTCAAAAAGTATCGCGAATTTTGAATTTCCGAACCCGCGGAAATTCAAAATTCGCGATAATTTTTGAACAGCCCTCGTATGTGGATAAGTTAGAAAAATGCCATACGATTGACAGATAGGAGACCTGCGGGGTTTTAGAAAAAAATTATGGATGAGAGCAGTAGGACCTATTTAAATTCTAAGCAGTTGTGATGCCCAACATTATGATAAGAAATTTTGGTATTTGTGCTAAAAAGGTCCAGTCTGTATATCCACGTATGGCTGCGGATATTGTTTGCCATTTTCTTAGTAGATGAGAGAAATTAGATATAGCTGTGAGAACAAGACGCCGGAAAACTTCTCTAGCCAACTAATCAGCATATTTATTTCCCATAATTCTCACATGCCCCAGTACCCAACGCAACTCGGCACTCCTATTGTTGAGCAAAAATTGCTTTGCAAGCAGCTTGACTGTTAGTTTCGTCTTTTAAAAATATCGATAGTAATTTCAACTATCGTTTTTATTGCCTAAAGCACGGACCTGCCCTATACAGAAAGCCCTTAAAATAAAGATTACGGATTTGGGTATCATTGACCTCAATCAGTTGCCGCATCCAGGAACAGGGGTTAACATTCTTTGAACCCATCTAACCGGTCGAGAAAAAATTTACTGTAAATAGAGGGGTCTTTACCTCTAATAATATTAAGCCTATCGGAAGACGCAGATACTCTCAATATATCTATCGACCAGGGCTTCCAATCTGCATACGGAAGAAAAGGTTGGAAATAGGGAGAGAAAGTAAAAGGATCTGCCAGTAATTTTGGATTATTAAAGGTTGAGAGGATGAATCTCTTTGCAAGTTGATGGTGATAATAATACAATAGTTTTGATTAAATTATGAAGATGCTAATTAACAAAGTAAAGGTTATTATAAATTAATCTGACACGAGCTTTATGGAGGTGAATAATATAGGTTTTCGAACTGCTGTTCGAATGTCTTTACCATTTATTTTAGGAACAATGTTGCATATCTGTAGATTTCACCTTCCTCCACAGGTAATCGTCATACCGAGGACTTTCATGGGTTCTTCAGAGTGGAGAGATACTAGGCTAAGAAATGTTAAACTTATGCTACAATCATATATCCTGTATACGTAGAGGCATGTTAGATTTATGGTAGAGATAACTACGTCACTGTTCTTATTGAAAGCCTTCACTTTAGCTAAAGTGCCACTGATCTGGCATTAAGTATTAACGCCAGATCAGTGGCACTATGCAATTTTGTATTATGCAATTTTGTACAAAAAAATGCAATTTGGTACTATGCACAAGGATGGAGAAATAAAGCTGTTTGCCCGCACCGTGAAGGTGTTGTCTGTAAGGTACGAGGGTCGTTCAATAAGTCCTTAGAAAAAGATGGAAAAAAACTGTTTTTTAAAAAAAAAATGTTATTTTTCAACATAATCTCCTTTTAGCTCTATACACTTTCCCAACCGTTTTTCCAAAATTTGTATCCCGTCCACAAAATAGGATTTCGGAAGTTCTGCAAAATACTCATCCGTTTGAGCAATGACGTGCTCGTTGGAAGTGAACCGTCGTCCGCCAAGCCATTTCTTCAGATTGGGGAAAGAAAATAGTCACTCGGGGCCAAATCTGGTGAATAAGCTGGATGCTACAACAATTTCATTCTCAATTCCACAATTTTGGCCATGGAAACAGCGCAGATGTGCACACGCACATTGGCCTGATGCAAGAGGATTTTTTTCTTCTTCAGATGGGGCGTTTCTCTTTGATTTCCTCCCTCAACCGTTGCAATAAAGTCGTCGATAAAAATGATGCCCTGCGAATCCCAAAAGACCGTGGCCATCACCCTGCCGGCCGATGGCACAGTTTTTGCCTTCTTCGGAGCCCGTTCACCCTTGAAAATCCACTGTGATGACTGTCTCTTCGTTTCTGGAGTGTAGTAGTGTATCCAGGTTTCGTCCACAGTGACATATCGACGAAGGAATTCGGTAGAATTGCGATGAAAGAGTGCCAACATAGCCTCAGAGTCCACTACACGATTGCGCTTATTCTCTGAGAGCAAACGCGGCACCCATCTTGCCAAAAAAAATTTCACAGACAATTTTTCATGCAAAATTGAAGCGACTGTGCCTTGTGATATGTCCGTGGCCTCAACTAATTCGCGCACTTTAATTCGCTGATCGTTCAAAATCAGATCGTGGATTTTGTCGATGATTTCAGGAGTAGACACCTCAACTGGGCGTCCTGAACGATGTTCATCTTTTGTGGATGAACGGCCACGTTTAAAATCATTCACCTAATTGTAAACCGTCGCAAACACAGGTGCAGATGTGCCATGAACTGCATCCAACTCGGCTTTGATTTCTTTCGAGCTTAAGCCCTTCAAATGGAGATGTCTGATGACAGCCCTAAACTCGCTTTTTTCCATTGTTATGCACAAATAAATGTCGTTAACTTTAATCGACGATAAAAATTGACCTACGCTATGGATCGAGCTGAAATTTTGACAGCTTTCCTGTCGATAATGCTACTTAGAAGAAAAAAATCTTTATCGACACTACGACTTATCCAATTTCTTGGATTTTGTAAGGACTTATTGAACGACCCTCGTACGATCGAAGAGTCAACTCACATTTACGCAAGCCGAAAGACGATCTTATATGAGCAAATTCTGTCGTATGCCATTTCTAAATGAGCACACCACAAAGTGTACTTTTATAGCAGTTTTGTAGGACATGTTAATGGGCGTTGAGCTTCTTAAAAGCAACTGGTCTAACATTTTAGCTGAGACTTTTTATTTTTATTGTATAATTTCCCTCTATTATCCCTATCAAAAAGCTAAGTATCCATGAAATACGTAAGGAATTGTACAGCATTAACGAAATAAACTGGAATCAATTTATTCGGATATGTTAGTTGCCAAAAGACATTCGTTATTTTTCTTATTAACCATAGTTATGTTACTTTAGGGCGTTAAACGTAAAGCACAATCTATGAAAATGATTTTTTAGCTGGACATCTTTCCAAATATTGAATTGCTTGATAAAGGATAAAACTGTTTGTATACATTTTTTCTGCCCTAACACATTTGTTATAATCAGCCTAGTCCATCTATAAAATTGGTAACAACTAATCTCAAATGACTGTATACAATTTCACTCGTTTTACTATCAAATTTTTAATTAAATGAAGGGTAGTGAAGCTTCTACTCACATTTAGATAGTATAAGCCAAAATATGATTGACTGCTAATTTTCCAAAAAAAAGCCACGTGGAACTATCCGTATTCTCCATTTAATTGTTTGGCAAATGTAGCTCTTTTATTTAACGTCTATCAAACATATAAGTTATCTAAATGAGCATTTATTTAGGTTCAATTTGCTATTTTATATTATTAAGATTATTTAATAGATAATATAATGCGTAGGAGGTACTTTTAGAAACAAATTGTTTGCAGCGATGATACTCATTTCTCGGTCATTGTATATTCGAATAAGGACTATTGAGAGATTATAGATTTCACGAAAAATAACTCTCTGATATGCATTTTGGTCTGAAGGTGTTATTGGACCTTTGAAAATGAAGAAAGAGAAAAGGTAACCATCATAATCAGCAACTTTTTTTTGTCCCGAAATTGAAGATTCTAATCTGAACAACTAGGTTTTTTGGTGTTTTGTCAAAAAATCATTTTTTGGCTTTATTACTAAAAAAGGTTCTAGTACGTAAATTTTCGAGATTTTTTGATGTTAAATGACCTCAAATATCATCCGATTTGACACCAATTACCTTTTTTGTGAAAACGTATTTATGCAAATTATCTTAAAATATTAGAGCATTCAAAAATCAACATCCGTCGAGTAATGGTCAAATTGCGTCCCGAAATATACAAAAGAGTTTTCAAAAATTACTTTAAAATGATCTTGTTCTGTAAGAAGTCTCATGGTGGCCATTTGAAGAATGCATAGTACCAAGATCCAAGCAATATAAAGAAGAAGAAAATTAAGTATGTTTTATTTAACTTTATTTTCCGAAGCAAAAATGGGATAATCTTTTTAGTTTATCTAAAAAAAATCGCAGAGAATGTATTATCATAATTGGAAAATTAATGAAACGTATTATTTTTTTTTTGTAATTTCATTTCATTATCCTGTTGAAATACTATACCTTTCCTATTGACCAATTCTGGCTTTTTTTTCTTTAAGTGAATCATTCAATTTATCCAACTGATGACAGTACACTTCAGAATTGATCGTTGTGTTGCTCGGTAGAAGCTCCAAATAAACGATTCCTTTGAAATCTTACTAAACAGATTACATAACCTTTTTTGATGAATATTGGCTTTCGAAGTGCTTTGAGACGGTTCATCTTTTCTACTCCAGGATCCTTTTCGCTTAACATTGTTGTAGACAACCCATTCCGTGTCCCTAGTGATAATACGCTCCAAAAATGGATCATTTTCTTGGCGTTTGAGAAGCAAATTACAAACTTCAACGCGACGGCACACATTTTTTTTCTGTAAGAAGATGAGGAACCCATATGTCGAGCTTTGAGATTAAACCTAGGTGTTTCAAATAATCATGAACGGTTGAATATAAGTTGTTATTCGCCGATTTGCATCCATTAATACCTTTATTGTGTCTTGATCAGCTTCAACTGGCCTTCCAGAACGTGGTGCATCTTCGAGATCAAAATTGCCAGATCGAAATTTTGCAAACTAGTTTTGGTACTGGCGCTCACTTAACACATCTTCTCCATATACATCGGATAATTTGTTTTTTTGCTTGAACAGCATTTTATCTTTTCTATAGTAAAAAAATAATCATGCCGACAATGCTGTTTTTCACTTTCCATATTTAAAAGGGTATCAACCAAAAACTACTATTCAGAATCAATCGGATTTTTCATAAGCAAGCCTTCCTTTGTCAGCTGTCAAAATACATATGATTATGCAGCTGATGTGTGAGTTGGTTGTGCAAAAATACAATTAAGTCCTCTGTCGGTAAACAACGAAATTAATTTCTTGAAACCTAATATTTCTCTCAGAAATTGGCCTCACTGAGAGAAATATGCCAATACTGCGGACATGTTCTTCTCATACGCTAGTTTTACCTAAACTTTCAGTAACCTCGTCCGGTTAATACACGCCTTTATAGAGATAAAATGGAACAACGACATTTGGAGCATAAATGAGCCATTAACTTTTTTGCCAAAATGGAAGTTTGATTTATGAAAAGCTACAACGAATCTTAGGGGAACATTCCGTATCAAGAACATAAGTTTTTTTGGTAGCATTAAGCATATTTAAAGGGCTAAAAATCAGTGAAAAAGCAAAACCTCGTGGGAGGCCTTGTAAATCGAAACTTAATAAAATTGTGGAATGAGTTTCAAATTTTCATCTCCAGAATAAAGCGGCAATTATGTTTTTTAAACAGAAATCCTTGAAAGGCTCAGAAAAAGAGTTATTCACATCAGATCGGACTTGAAAGGCACTACACCATGACAACGTTTTCTGTCACATGGTCTTGTTCATTAATAAGCAGGTCATCAACCAGGAGATGTTCATATCACAGAAAGCGTTTTTTTTATCGGAAAAAGGAATTTTCGCTTTCGGGCACTTCTATTTACCTTTCAATAATACTATTTACGATAACCCAGTAGTATTATTATCCTTGAATGTAGATTATTTTATTTGAATTTATTGGGCTAATAAAAAGCTAAATCAGCTTCAAATAGAATTTAAAAAAGGTAATATGAAAATAATCATACTTAAACAAGCTGTAAACGGAGTTTGTTAAAAAAATAAATATTTGAGCTAAAAGAAGCTTTAAAAAGACTTTATGAATACTAATAATTTCTTCAACCACTAATAAAAGATTCAAAACTTTTTTTTGGTAATAAATTTTTTTTTCTGATTAACTCAAATTCTACATAATTACCTAAAATATTGCTAATAATGGCCTCGTGGTTTTGACGCTATAAAGTAGTTTATAGCAACTACTAAGAAATTACTTTCCGAACAACCCAATATATTGTCTATAAAAAATGTAGTATTTTGAAACTTATTTATAATATCAAACTTTTTTGTGGTTAAAATTTTTAAAAGTTAATTAACATAAATTGTAGATAAATTTAATAAAAAAAAACACTAAATTATCGTTTGTATACAACAGCAAACAATTGTTTAAAAAAATGGTTAATTTATTTTTTCAATTACTTAAACTTAAAATAAATCATAAAATTAAAAAAAAAGGATTTTCCTAATAACAAAATTAAAATTCCAAAAAAAAATTGTTTCCTAATTTATAAAAATATTATTAACTAATACCGTTTGTTGTGAGTTAAAGTTTCGAAACATTTTCAATTCTTCCATATAACTTTGAATAGTAATGAGTGAAATTAATGAGAGGAGTATCCGTTTTTATTCTAACTAAACTTAATTAAGACATAATATAATGAATTTAAGAAAATATTTATTAAACATTTCAAGATTAAGAAACAAAAATCAGATAGGAAATAACATCAAAAATTGAACAGAAAATCTCAAAACAATAGTTGGAATGAATTTAATTAATTATTTTCGTATGTAAATTTTATGTCAGAATCACGCTTACTTGTTCAAGAGTAAAAATTCAAACGATTTGTTTAGATATGAAAAAACTTTGTCTGGATTAGAGTAGTCAAATTAGAGACTAGCCTCTAGTATGTCTTTGGTTGTGTTTTGGTTTTTTTTTTTGGAGCACCAAGAATATAAATTTATCTAAATACGACCGTGACCTGAACAGTTCGAATCCCGATCATTGAATAATGATTGAAATATGCAAATTAAAGTAGCCATTCGTCGATGTACTCTAAAGAGCCTAGAGTGAAAACTAAACACTTTAGAATATTTTTCAGATCCTGATTAAATGAGTGTTTCACTAACAACGTGAGTCTAGAGCTGCTTGTTTAATCAACTTAGAGTAGTAGGTTGCTTAGTTCGCACGTACTTTAACAGTATATAAAATAATTTCTATTTAATCTCATTTAAGTAACCTTAAATCTGAACGATACGTTTTAGTTTATTTGGAGCCACAAAATTAAAACAATTCTTCTAAAAAAAAAAAAACAAATATAAATAAAAACAAACAAACGATATCAATTTATGTTTACTACTCATTTTCAGTTCTTAGCAATAGTCAGAATTGTACCAGTGCCCGTTTTTGCTTTGTTATTAAATACTTACAATATTTAGATCGGCAAGTTCCTGAAATAAGACGTTTTGTTTTTCTTTATTATTCAAGAAAAACCTCATCAATCATGCATGATTTACGAAGTGGCTGATCGATCAATTGATTCCATATCGAACTGTGTAATCTAGACGATGTATTATCTGAACGTTTGTGTTTTTCTTGTTTTTTTTCTTCTGTCTTTCATTTTAAAAGATATTTTTTTCCTTTGTTTATGGTTCAAGTTTATTTTTATTTATTTGTATTTTTTTTTTTCATTTTAACTTGAGATTAAATTCAACTGTGACCAAGTGTTGAGTAGAATTGATGGTATGGTAAACTTTTACGAAAAGTTTTGACTATAAAAGCAAAGATTTCCTAATCAACAATTTCCAATTCCGTCACGAATCTTTAAATCTGTCAATAGTTGTTAATAGTAAAGTTGATATTATCTACTCTACAAATAAATACAGTCTTACTAGTGCCCGTATAGAAAGTTTAACACAAAACTGACTAAGTCAAGTACGTCACCTAAACTTTTGGCGGATTTTTGGGTATTGATTATGGCATCACTAACGAACCTTGTCACAACGAATTCAACCTACCATCGGATGAAAATTAATTCCAAAACAGTACATTACCATAGTACCCATTTCAATCGATTGAGCAATCAAGAAGCTATAAATAAATTTGAATACGTAAATTTTCGATAAAAGATGCTTCGTAGATTTTGGCTTTTGGTTTGGAATCAATCCAATTCCAATGGATATTCACTTGCCAGCACTAACGGTAAACTCTTCTACATCCAATGACCTATATTTGCATATCATTAACGTCCTCGGAGAGAGAGAAAAAAATAGTTGATCTTGGAGGAAACCATTCATATTGCCTCCGGGATATTTAAAGTCACAACATGAAATTAGAATTATACATTAAAGTAGCGAAACAAATAAACACAGACGTATTCTAATGATTCCTTAGTTTGTATTATTGATATTTATTGCTTTTATGGAGACAGTTATCCGCCCACTCCCCCCTCCTATACTTGAACAGTTGTCCAAAAACGAAGCAATTTTAAACCAGTCCATCCAGAAACTAAGGCTATTAGGTGCCCAATAAGAATATGTCTACAGTCCAGGAATTAATTTGTTTAAGAGGCCCATCGAATACATTTTCAACACCATAGAAGGCCCGTAAATTATTTAGGCCGGATGGGTCGAACAGTAGAGGATAAATTGGAACAATTTGATCACAGCAGCAGGCCCTCAAATAGCATTTAATGAATTCGATTGGCACCATCCGATTACGTTCTCATCATTGTTATAAGAACGCATTCTTGCCCGATTCACCGAAATGCGTTGCAGCAATCAGTCTTAAAATTTTATGTAAATAAGTTTATGTCTTAAAACATTTATAAAATTGTAAATATATCAACAACAAAAAATGAATTTTTTAATTATTTATTTAATCCTATAATAAAAATACTTTCTTTTTTGGTTTAAAATTTTTTTAATTATTTAGCTTATATTTACATGATTTTAGGTTTATTAAATTCTATTTAAAATTACTAAATTTTGAGTTATTAATAAGATTTAATTGGAATTCAAAAATTTACTAAATTATTTTGGATTACTTTTTTTTAATATGCTTTTCATTAATAATTTAAGAATAATTCTAAAACTCCTAAAATAATCTTTTATATTCTATAATTACTCACATATAATCTCCAATTCCTATTATTTTGTGTTTCGCTTCAAATAAAGTCGATTTAAAAAAAAAATCTTGTAAAGGAAGAACCTAATATTGAGGCTTAAAAATTTGGCTTAAAAATGTATCTTTCTCTTTTCACAATTCTTAAAATACATGTTTTTTCCAAATTATTTGTTTCTTGGCTTAAATATAAAAAATTTAAAGATTTATTTACAAACATTTTTTAATTTTTACAAAATATCTAAATTTTAATAATTTTTAGAGTTGTTTTATGCGGTAAAAAAGATTGTGGTTTTAATTGAAATGTATTTTTTCTAAGACATTTATTTAAAATTATTATTAATAATAAAAATATTTTACTAAAATTAATATTTTTATGAATATCAACTGTAATATGATTTGATTATGAGAAATTGTCCTCTTTTAGCACAAATTAAATATGGAAAATTTATTTGATATTAAATTTTTGAAAACAAGATTAATGAATCTTAGAAAAATATGAGCAAATTTATAAAATAAAAAGTCTTTTAGAAAAAAATGGATTAATTATCAGTATAATTTTTTGAGAAAATGTAATAAGTTCATTTCGTAAAACAATATAAATTATAGCAATAAAATTCAAAAAAAAAGTCAGCATTTTGAATTTTAACGAAAAAATTTCCTTTAGTAACTTTTATATAAAAATTGCATGGTTTTTTATGGAAGAAAAATCAAAAGGCATGTGAATATAAATCAGAGTATGTTTATTCTTTCCGAAGTTGAAAATAAAAGTCGTCAAGTGGCTTTCAAAGATTTTTTTATAACAAAAAATTCGCAAAAACAATCTTACAAACAAACCAATATGAGACTCGCTTTTTAGTCGAAATTCAACAAAAAATTAATCCGATTTTGTTTCTTATATAAGAATTAAAATTCCACTAATTCCTTTTTTAATATATTCAAAGTTATTTCTAGTAGGTATTTCATATATTTAGGAATAGAAAATAAGCAAGAATACTTCAAGAAGTTGCTAATGGCAATGGCCAAATGACTGTTAATAATATTTTCACATATGGTACAATATATTTTTCTTATGAAGAACACGAAAAAATTCGCAAAGAATAAGAGACCTTTTTTGCATAAGCAAAGTTCAATAAATATTTTATTTTTGTAATCAAATAGAAGAATTTGCAAATAAAAATCCAAAAGTGTTTGGATTTTTTTTTTAAATCTTATCAAAAATTAATATTAAATAAATAACAATGCATATACCATGTAAATCAGAGTGTGTTTATATTTCTAGAAGTTAATAATAACAGTGGTCAAATGACTGTTAAATGCTTTCTTAATGAAAATTCTTAGAATTCAGAAATTCGATACAAAAAATAATTCCAAACAAAATAAATTTGAGACTTTCTTATTTGTATATAGTAAAAATTCAACAAATTTTTTTTATAAGAATTTTTAAGAACTATTTTGTAATTTTTTAATAAAATTTATGTTAAAAATTTCATTTGAATATGAAAATAAAGAAAAGAATTTACTGCACGCTTAAGATTTCAAAAAAAAAAAAAACATTTTTAATAGTATTTGGAAAAATTCCTCTAATAATATTTCGGAAGTACTTTCTTCAAAAAAATGCATTTATGATTTAATTCGATGGGGAAAAGAGACATGGAAATTATGAGAGAAAATTTACCTTTGAACATTCGTTTGTTATCTATGGGAAATTTTAGTGTTTGAATAGAGAAAATTTCCCCGAATATATAAGAGAAATTGTTAATTGAAAAAGAGAATATTTCAGTGCAAATGCTTTTGTTGGATGTTGAGAGAAGGAAAGAAAAGATTTCGCTCCGTAGAAGCGACCGTACTCTTGTGTAACATACTTAATGTATGCACATAGTCAGTACAATCAAATTTAAGAGAACCAATCCGTACTGAAATATCACTTCTTCAAAATATGCTGTATTGGTGGAAACCGGTTTTGCATAGAAGAAGCGTAGCATAAATACTCCTCCTCGCTGCAGCATAAATATGCTTTTTCTCATTTTCTCTTCCAAAGACACGCTCCTCGTATTTACGAAACGTTTTGTTGAACAACTTCAACTGCTGACCAGACTCCAGCAGTCGAATTTCGTCGGCTAACTGGTTTGTTGTTCGCAGGAAAATCAGTTCAATTCGAGCAAGTATCGCGATAGGTTGGTGCTGTTCGCGCGTCCGTAAAGTACGAAGCGAAGACAAAACTGCGATCATATTTTGGAAAATGATTTTTCCCAAAAAATATCAGTGTGTTACTAAAGATTTTCTTAAAAAATAAAAATAAAAATAATTCATTCAAATTGCTAAAAAGGAAAATATAAGAAAATTTTTCAAGTTTAAAATTTACCAAAAAATAAGAATTGTTATCAGAGAAAATTTTATAGCAAAACAATTTTCATTAAATTTTCCTGAAATATTAAAAGTTTAACTAGTAAATTGTCAGTTGATAAAGTGATTTGTGCTTGTGAAGAAATTTTATTGTAACCAACGAAAGAAATATTCATAATATATTTTCCGATTTGCAATAATATTCGATATCAAATCAAATGGCAGAAAAATATTTTTTGAAAAAGGAAAATTGTGTAAATAAGAATAAAAATATTGTATAGAAAATAAATATTTGCAGAAGGAAACGAGGAGCATATATATTCGAAAAGTGATAGTGCAGAATAAATAGAAATATTTACATTGAAACCCCGAAGGATTATCATTCCATCAACAGTCGAGTATTTTGTTTATGATTCAAGCACGTCCTGGCAAAAAAAAAGGATAAGAGCTAAGGAGTTTTTTTTTCTTTTTTAGAGGAATATTCAAATTTTATATTGGTAAGCTTTATAAACAAACAAAAATATCCTTTTTGTAAGTCTCCATTCTTTCAAAGCAATTAGATCGAGAGAGAAAAAGATGCTATTATTGTGAAAATTATTCGATTGTGAATTAATGCGGTCTTTCTGGTCAATTGCAATAATTTTGTCTTCTTGATCCTTTATAAAGGCTAGTATGTGTAAAATTTCAAATCAAATAAATTTTCAGAATTTTTGTACTATTATATTATATTTTGTACCAAGAAAATAATACGAATACACGTGGAATATATTTTTCCCTAGAGTGTCCTTATTCGATATCATATTTTTACACGTATCCTCTGCAGGCATACGTATCGGTCGCAGAAGTTTTTCTGTATTATCCACCTTTGAGTTGCGAAATTTTCAAAAGTCCTTTTTTTAAGGGACTCAACACTCTATATCGTTGGCTGCACTCTGTTAGATGCACTGTAAAAAAAATATGAAAAACGATGTCGAGTCGATAGCTACTCAAACGTGCATATTGTATGTACGCACTCACTCGTCCTTACGCAGAAAAACAACCAAATGGAGACGTCTTACCGCAAATACCAAATTGCCAGCAGGACTTTTCAACCATCTCCAAAAAAAAACTGTTCTCGTACCTGCATATGAACCTGAATTGAAAACGATGATTTGTCAGTAGAGTACAGTTTTAATACCTAAACCAGGTCTGCTTTTAAGACTTATCCAGAGTCTGTACTCGCTGGTCTAAGCAAAGAGGATTCAGCTAAAGTACTTGGAGGAAGTATATTCGTACGATTTGCTTTTCCTCATAATCTCGAATACGGAATAATATCATCTGGAATAGGGAATATTTCGTATTGTGTAGACGAAATTACCCTGAGGAGGTCGTCAACGATGCAAACACAACGACCTGAATTTTGTTGGTCTCTTAGATTATGTGTCTGTCTATGTTCACCCTTCTGGATTTAAGGGTATTTATGAATTTTGTTTTTTTCGTTCAATCTTCTTCAGTTCAATTCAATTTCACCTTCTGTTCCTCGCATAAAAAGGTTGGTTGGTTGGTTACTCAATATTTTTTGTTAAATTTTACTTTTTTCCTTTCACCTTTACTACTAGTGTAATCGTTCGTTATTGGTAACCAAAATATTCTCGTATAGTTTAATATCTAATCTCGATTGTTTCACAAATTTAGTCCCTATTACAATATATGCGAGTATGAATTTTTATTACAACCTATATTCTTATTACTTATACTTGTTTTATAATTTTTTTTTTTACTTTTAATTAATAGTAAAGTAATTATTTTCTTGTTTGAAAATTGAAACTATCAAGAACAGAATAAAAACTTAATTATACCTTAAATAGATTGTGTGGTGTTCACAGTTTTCCATTATAAATTTAGTAATTTAACAGAAGAAAAAAAAAACAAATAAACATCATCTGAAATCCTTCGTTTTTTTTTTCTTTCGTTGGTATCCTCTTTAATGTGCCCTGAATTTCGTCTACTTCTTCGTATTAACGTCGTTGTTAATACGATGCCATGTTGTATATGTTTGCCATCATAACCGTTCTCAGCTTACAATACCTGCACACTGTCAGAAATTTATTTCGACTCTCCTTCACCATATCCTGACATCTTACACCTTGCCTTAAACTGTTCCAGGTTTATCATAGAATTTAAATTCTACCAAAAAACGAGAACGAAAGGATTTGTGTACATCACCTACATTATACGAATACAAATATATTCACTTCATTCCGTTCACCATAGTTTTGATTGCGGATAAAGCCAACTGAATGGAGGAGAACTTTAAGACGTTGTTGCTGGTCTTAAATTCTGCAACGTTATGAGTACGATTTCGGCAAAGAATTATGCGTGTTTATGAAAGTGTTGCGTCACATATATTTAGAATTTAATTGCTTTTGCATGTATTTTGAAACTCCGAAACATAATATAATGTTTTATATACAATAAAATATCTAAACAACATATCCGTACGATCCTGTTCTGTTCTATAGTCGCAATTCACTATAAACATAACGATGGAATGTATCAAAATCGAAACGAAGAAAAATATTCCATGCACAATAATTTATTCCCTTTAAGTTCGAATTCTACTAAACTTTAATATATCCAAACATGTCTTGTAATGTTATCGTTGTACAATATTATGATTTGATGTTTTCCTTTTAATTTTTTTTTTTTATATGGAAAATAAATAAAAATGTATGTCAGAGTATATTTATGGATCTATATAGAAGTGGTCAAATGACTGTTGAATATTTTTCTTATAGGATTTTGCTGCTGACAGCAAAATCAATGAACATAGAAAATTCATAGAAAATAAATACCAAACAAAATAAATATGCAACTTTCTTTGTAGTAAAAATCAAAACAAAAAATTAATCGGATTTTATTTATAAGAATTCGTATATGAAAATGAGCATTTCTGTGATAGAATTTAGGTTAAAAATCTTTCGTTTTATTATTAAAATAAATTTAATAAAAACAAAATAACAGAAAGAATTTACTGACTCCTCTACAAATACCAAGCTTTTCATTCAAAAAGATTACTTGAATTGTAACTAAAAGTAAAAATATATTTAGGGCAAAAAAGTATGTTGAAAAAAATATAAATATTTTAATTTTTATAATTAACTTATTTTATTTTATTAACAAATTCAAAACGAATTTGTATATTTTTTATGTGTTTCTTTTTGGAGAATTTTTTATTGTATACTTTTTTTAAAAGTTTTTATATTGTTTAGTTAAAAAATAAAATTCCTAATTTGTTAAAATATTATTAAATTCTTAAAATTCTATTAACAAGATGAAATAATATTTTTTTAAAAACAAATTTTACTAAATTTATTAAAAAATAAAAAAATTGAAAATTATATACTTTTTTTAAGTTTTTATATTGTTTAATAAAAAAATAAAATTACTAATTTGTTAAAATATTATTAAATTCTTAAAATTCTATTAACAAGATGAAATAATATTTTTTTAAAAACAAATTTTACTAAATTTATTAAAAAATAAAAAATTGAAAATTGTATAATTTTTTTTCAGTTTTTATATTGTTTAATAAAAAAATAAATTTTCTAATTTGTTAAAATATAATTAAATTCTTAAAATTCTATTAACAAGATGAAATAATATTTTTTTAAAAACAAATTTTACCAAATTTATTAAAAAATAAAAAAATTGAAAATTGTATACTTTTTTTTAAGTTTTTATATTGTTTAATAAAAAAATAAAATTACTAATTTGTTAAAATATTATTAAATTCTTAAAATTCTATTAACAAGATGAAATAATATTTTTTTAAAAACAAATTTTACCAAATTTATTAAAAAATAAAAAATTGAAAATTGTATACTTTTTTTTAAGTTTTTATATTGTTTAATAAAAAAATAAAATTACTAATTTTTTAAAATATTATTAAATTCTTAAAATTCTTCTAACAAGATAAAAAAAAAATTTTTTTTATGTATTTTTTATTGTATGCTAAAAATTTTTTTTTATTTTTAATATTGTTTTTAGTAAAAATCATTTCTTTTTATAATAAAAAATAAAATTCCTAATTTGTTAAAATATTATTAAATTATAAAAATAAAAATTCTATTAATAAAATAAAAATTTAAAAAAAAAAAAAAATTTTACTAAATATTTTTTATATATAAATTTTTTTTTTTAATTTTAAAAGCACTATAACTTATAAAATGAGCAGTTTTTAAAAATAATGATAAATGTATAAATAAATTTTTAGGTTCTATTTTATACTTTTATACTTAAACTAAACTAAACATTAACTTAAAATATTAATTTGACTTTTTTTCTATCTCAAAAGGGTCATTTAAGGTAAATGTTTGTTATTTTATATTAATTAGGCACAGTTTGTAGATCCCTAATAAATTAACAATATTAAATAGTTTTTTCCTCACTAATTTAGTAAGTTAAGGTTAATAATAAAATTTTAGAATTCCTTCATATGTTTTGATGGTCTTAAAAAAACCGTATTAATATTAATAAATTTTGTTAATAAGTTCTATATGGCAAAAGTTCGATTATTCGATAATAAAAATATCGTAAACGGAGGTTTATTTTAATCAATCTAAGAAAGTTCCGTGGCAACGGCTCGACAACCGTAATACCAATTCAGAAGTAATTTTGTATTTAAGTAACTTCCTTCTTTAGTTTTATAGCAAACTGAAATCGAAATACTAATATTTCTTAAAATAATAATAAATAAAGTAGTTAAAAAGAAAATTTCCCAAACGGTATTTATATTTTATACAAATTTACTTGATCGTAAAAAAGCATTATTCTCAATTTTAACATTGAAAAATAAAATATACGATGTATAAAAAAAACATTAGCATTTTTATTTTTAAAAAAATTCTAAATCTTATAATTTTAAGGTAAATAGAATAAATTTTAAATAATTTATGAACTAAAGAGAAATTTTTGGTTCTTTGTTGAAAAGTTTTGAGATAATATCTAAACTTTTCATCAAGTAACTCATTTATTGCCAAATGTTAAATTTATTGTACAAAAATATATTATTAAAGAAAACAATTTGAAAATCATTAAATTTGTTCAAAGTTTTTAGCATAAATCATGGCACACCTGTAAGTATGTGTACATGTGCTTTTATAACAGATCTCAATTTAGTTATGATTTTATTGAGGAAATTGAAAATTTACAAAAAAAAATTCTTTTAAAATAAAAGAAATCAAAATTTTATTGAATAAATTTTACAATTTACTGTTTACATTTTATAAAAGTTATTTTTAACTTTTTTACTAAATCTAATTTTAAATAAACTTTTAAATAAAATAAAAATAACAAAATATTATCTTTGGTAAACTTTTCTCATTATAAAAATAAAATCAAATTCTTTAAGGGATTTTTCTTATAATTCCTAATATCTATGCAACCATTAAAATTTTTATATTTATTTTATTTTCTCTTTAAATAATTACAAAATATTTCAATTTACATTAGACATTTTCATGGGAATTTTTTTTTTGGAAAAATTCAAAACAAGTTTAAATTTAAAAAAAAATGCATTAAATTTATGAAGTATTATTAAATTTTAATTGGAATGTTACAATATTTATAATAATTGCTCATATTGATGGACTGTTAATTTTCAATATTTTCCTTATAAAATTATTTCTAAATTATACTCAAAATATTATTGAACAAATTAGCGGGGCAAGAGAAGTATTTTTTATATTAGAATATTTCATTAAAAAATAAATTTATCTACAATTTTTAAAAAAACATGTAGCATTTGAAAAAAATACAATTAAATTTTGATTAAAATTAAATTTATAATGAAAAAATTCATATTATTTCCAAAAAAAAAAGAATAAAAATGGGATTATTTTTATGTTAATTTAGAGTGAAAAAATTAATAAATTCTAATTAAAACAAATCACCTCATAAGATATTTGGTATTTCTCTAATTAGAAAATAAAATAAAAAATTCAAATAAAAATAGAATTAGTACACGTTTAAATCAAATATTTTCCTACAATATATAAAAATGCCCAAACAAAATACTCAAAATTTAATTACTAACTATCATAAATAAAATAATAATATCCATAAGCATAGATGCATCTCATCTCCCGGAAACTCTGCAAAAAATACAATTTGCATTTTCATAGTAAATTTTCTTTTTAAATATTGTAGATAAAATTTACGAGCTTTTTCTCTTCTACTCAAACTTACTAATTATTTCCTGTATAAAATCTTAAGTATTTGCCCCAAAAAAAACTATGAACCAAATTAAATATAAAAAGATTACTACTCAAAATTAGTACTCATAATAAAAATTTAAAAAAAAATAGAATAGTATAAAAACTTTAAGTCTCCGTAACGTCTACGATTAAATGTCATTCAACAAGACCATTTTTGTAAAGTTGTCACTTTTGACATTGTACGTACGAAATCACTCATCACCTCAAGTAAAATTAGTGAATTTGTTTAAAGTGAACCATCACGTCAGTTTTTCACGAAGTAAATAATTATGGCACGTTTCTTCCTAGTTTTTATGTCCATTTTTTTCCCTCCTCCAAAAAAAAAAAAAAAAACTAATTTGATAATATTTTCTTCTACCATCTTCTTCTTAGTCTTTTATTTTAAGAAGTGAAACATCAATCAAACAGGTGAGCTTGAGTCAAAGACGGTACAAAATCTTTTTTTCTTTTTTTTCCTGCCCTGTCATTAATAGGAAGTACTCGTACAAATAATAAACATAAACTGAATGAGCATATCATCGTTGAAAAATTAATTTACACCCTACTGTGTACAATTTTGAATAATAATTCCTTAAAAAAAAATATTTCTTTTTTTAGTACATAATTAATTTGGTTCTTCTTACTACTAATATTACTACAAAAACTTATTCAAAAAGTATCTAATACTTCCCGAATCATCCACTTTAGTTGAGATGAAGATGATTTGCGTTTTTTAGTTTTTATTAATTATCTGATTTTTAAAATTGATTTCTTTTCTTTCCTGGAAGCTTCAAAATTTGGATTTTTTTTTTATTTTGAAAGTACAAAATATTTTTTTAAGGCTATTATTAAGTTTAATATTTATTTAAAAAAAAAAAAAACAATTTATAGAAAAGCTTAGTATTCATTTTGTGTTTGCAAAAGTGAAGTTAAAAAAAATGCACTTAAAATTTTATTTAATTATATTACTTGAGTATTGCCATTATATATGGAATATAACATCATTCAAATAGGTGCGAAGAGACTAGGGGTAGGACTCGATCCTTTTGAGGTAACTTTTGATGACTTTTTCGCACATATCGGCCTGTAATTAAGCCATTTCATGACGTTTCTTAGATTTTAAATGTTCTAAACTTTAGGAGTCTTAAAAATAAAAGTCCAATGGCTTATCAAATGGCACAATCTTTGAATAAATCTTCAACTTCAAGCCAAGAAGTCAGTAACTATACGATAATAGCGCTCAGAATTGACAGTAACGGTCTTTTCTACATCATTTTTAAAAATATATGCGCCATTAAAAATTTGAATATTTAAAAAAATCGCTTTTTAATAGTTAATTATAAGTTTTTAGAGTTTTATATACACGTATGTGGCAGTTTCGATTATTGACGTATTTTGCTGAGGGAGGAATGAGCTGCATCGCTTTAGAAGGTTTTGTTCTTAGAGCGTGAAACATGCCCATTTTTGTAAAACTATTTTATAATGTAAGCATATTATTTGGTAATTATTTAATCTATAATCTAAAATGGCAATTTTAAAAGGACATAATTAATTACAAAATGGATAATCTTTAAACAAAATTTATTCTGTCTGTTTTTGAAATGAAAATCAATAAAAACAGTTTTTTTATTTCAAACATTTACCATATTTATAAAATGTTATATTTTAAGATATTAAATTATTTAATCGTATTTCAATAAATAAGTTAGGTTAGGTTAGAGTGGCTGTCCGCTATTTCAGTCACTCTGAGAACAAATTGGAAGCGAGTAAAATTTTTTTTTGATTTTTGTGATATCCATGGACGCAATATTACTTAAATCATCCAAGAAAAAGTCACCTAGAGTTCTCTTTTTGTGGGATGTGAAGACTGGGCATAAACCGAAAAGGTGAGAAATCATCTCCTCTTCGTCCTCGTCTTTACAGCTAAGGTATAAGTCATCTGCGAGGATACCTAGTCGTCTGTCGTATCTCCCTAATCAGCAATGATCTGTAATGATCCCGGTCAGTACGCTAATGTGAACCCTAACCTCTCGTCCGCTAGCTGTATGCCTCGTCTGTAAATTTTTATTTTATTTTATCAAAAATTCCATCAGTTTTATTATTTTATATTTAAAAAAAAAACATATCAAAATATAGCAAAGAAAAAATTATAAATAAAACAAAAACAATGTGTTTGATAGTAAAATATAGCAATAATGAAATCTGTATAAGATAATATATGCTTTCTTAGCATTAAAAAAAGAAAATCCTCAAGAAATTAAAAGTTCTTGACCATAAAAAGTTGATTATTGACCATAAAATATTGTTTTATAAATAATGAAAAATTGTTCATTTTTTATTTTACTTTAATTGGACTTTCCAAAAATAGGAACCAATTTAAATAAATAGTTGGGAAGGCAGCATAGGTGCGTGGTGGGGGGGTGAGGGGGTGAGTTTTATTTGAATCTGAACTAAATATCCAATAGGCTTTTTTTTTTTTGGTAAATTTTTATCACCCCAAAAAAATGCTTTTAAACATTAAAAAAAAATGGGGGTTTGATAATGACAATGTGGCAGCTAGCTGTCAAATAAAAATAAACCCTTTTTTGCAAATAAAAACTAATCCAGTAAAAATACCAAATTTAAAAAAAAAAACACAGCAGTCAAAAATGTATGAAAGTTTTAACATTTACTAGTAAAAAAACAAAAAGGATTCACCAAACATGATAGAAGTTAACATTTCTTAAAAAAAAATGAACTTTTATGTTTAAACCTTTTTTGCATAAAAATGTATACGAATACATAAAAATGTGAGCATGTAAATGTTGGCTTATTTAAATACATAAAGACACCCTAAAATAGTCATGTCCTTTCACTTTAAGAAAGGTAAACAATAAATTTTGTTAGTAAAAAAAAAATAACACTTCTACAGTTTATGACAAGCTGTAACTTGAACAAATGGTTAGGAATTTTGTGTGCTTGGAAAAAAAATTTGGGAAAAATTTGAAATTTTCTCAAAGAACATTCTCACAAGGTTGACATTTCATTTAAAAAGGCTGCGGTTTTACCCCATTTCTAGCACAGTTTGTCATCAACAATTTTCAACTTTCCCCCAACTTTCTCATTATCACAAGAAAAAATTTCGTAATTTTTTTTTTATCATAGCACCATTGCGTGTCCTACGTTTAAAAATGGCAAATTACTATTATACCAGTAAGTATTGCCAGTGCTGTATTTTTATTATGATTTCATTTTATTTTATACTTGTTTGTTTTTTTTAAGAGTATAATTAATGATATTATAATGAAAGAAAAGTAACCGTGAAAATAAGAAATATATGAGAAAAGTCGAAAAGTGCTTTTTTGGACCAACACGAAATAGAACAAAATAAAGACAAATAGAAGGAAGTAAATTTTATTCAATGTTGAAAGTTGTCTACTTCAATTATTTTCGACAAATATTATATATTCGTATATCCTAAGTAAATATTTTCAAATCGAATGATAAAGTAGCAAATTAACACTTTGAAGGGATCTCATTAATTATGTGCTACTACTTGGCCTTATCATTTTTTTTTTTGCTTTTTTTTTTGGTTTACTTTGTTCCTTTTTAGCTACAAGTGCGATGGAATAACTACGAACTAGGAGTACTGCTTGTCATAGCATAGACAACGAATAGATGGAGAATAGAAATGATGTAAAAATGAAGTTACGGAAGATTTTTATCCTCGCATGGCCATGATAGATTCCATAAAGTTGGACATGAAAATTGCTTGTTGAACAAGTAAAATATTCAATTTCGGATGCTGTGGCCAAATGATAAAAATGGACTTTATCTGAATCATTCCAAAAAGATATGAAAAACAAAACAAAGTGAAAATATTCTCAAAGAATGAGAAAAGAAATAGAGTACGAGTTTATAAACGAATATCTGCTTCTGGTATGAAATAGAAATGAAACCATTCTGATGTTTATAGTCTCGTGTATTCTTTAATATCTCACTACCTATTCATAGTATCTATCTTAAATAATAATTGCCTTGAAGATCACTAAAGTCAAATACATAACAGTCCGCAGTAACTCTCATCTATTGTAGGTAAGATTATTTTATTCGCAAGTTTTTGATCATTCATCACAACGGCAACATTTCAACTCATCTTATCCCTTCGATCTAATAATTCTTTTATACGTGTTATATTCACACGTAATCTTTTATGATTTATTAACGAAAATAAATATGATTTGTCTGTGATCATACCATTCAACGTTTCTGGGGATTATTCAATAGCGAAACGAAACGAATCCACAAAATGAACATCATCGTTTCGACGAGAAACTTTTGAATTAAAAATAAAAACTCATTTTTGGACTATTGAAGTATTGTAGTAGTAGCAGTAGTAGTGATAGTAAAGAATCAGAGAAAACCTGTAGTATCTGATAAAATGGAAAAATTGTCATACAACCAAATCTGTTACGAGTAGCTACCAAATTAATAGGGGCTATACCGACTATGAAAATCTTTTTCCATTTCCAAAATGGAAGGTGAAATAAAAATCCAAAATATGAATTTATCCCAGCAAAGAAGAATCTTCCAAACATTTCCAATATAGAAATACATAAATTGCCGATGGGATTATGAATAAAATCATCTTCGAATCCAAATAAAGTTTTTATCATTTACATGCTGGCTGGCATATGATCAAAAGTTCACACCCCTTTTGAAATGGGTTTTATTTCAAATTTTCCATAATTTCCTTCCTTGCCGCAACATCTTCATCTTGAAAATTTTGTTGTTTTTATTCAAAGATGCCATTCTGAAGTGCCAACTATTTTTTAATAAATCTTAGATTATAATATTGTGGATTCTTGCTAATTCACACCCACTTTGTGAATCTTTAACAAATAAAATAAAAACTACAAAATTCCAAATAAATTTTATAAATTAATGATTCAAGTTAACATCTTTGATAACATTAAACTCTTGGGCATACTTCAATTCAGTTGTGAACAATATTTTTTAGGGAATGCTTACAAAAGTTTTGAAGAATTTTTCGATGTTCTAACAAACAATAAAAAATGATTTCTCCGCCATTTAATGTGATACTAAAAATATGTTAATAAATATTAAAATAGAAAAAAAATTGCTACATAATTTTTCATTATAAACTATAAAAATTTTCAACATTTTCTTTTTTATAGCAAAGTAAAAATTACTCAAGATTAAATTGCGTTTAAAATGAAATCATTTTGAAAAATTTTATGGAAAAGGTTTTCTTTTTTCTAATTTATTAATTATTTCACCAGTGAATATTTTGTAAATATATCAAACTAATTTTTTTAACCATTGTAATAATACCTTAATTACCTTTATTACCTTTTTACAATTATTATAATTTTATTTAAATGCTAATTTCATATTAATATTATCTTATACTTTTAGAATTTTTGAGTTGTAGAATTTGTTTTTTTTTCAATTATTTTTTAATAATATTTATATTTGAAAATAGTTTAAACTGAGTTTTGTATGGGAATTGAAATTAAATTCTGTCCAAAAAGTACCCGAATTGTTAGTTTTAAAAAACCCGCGTAAAAGATATCAAAAAATGTGTTGCTTTTAAGTTGGTACTAATGTACGTTAACTGTCAAATAGAGTTTCGGCACGACCTGTCAAGTAGTTTGTGTTCAACTATTGGTTTTGTTAGTCGATCATTAGGCGATGTTTAACATAGGAGAAATTATCGAAGAAAGAAATTTCCAATAAGAAAAATATTCGCAATGTTTCTTGAAAATTTTTTTGTGGACTGCCGAAAACATCGACTAAATTAAAGTAATGGCAAATTGTCCAATACCGAAAATATTGAGCCTAAAAGAGATGGATTAGGATTTGAACATGTCCACAAATCCGTTAGTGCCATTTTAGTGGATGTTTTTGGACATGAAACACGCTGCATCAAGGTTCTTCTGGGGTAGCTAAATTTTTTTTAAAAAAATAGGTTGATGGAAGACGTGATTAAGCATGACTATTTGGACTCAATTTTCATGATACGTATAATAACGAGTAATAAGTTTGATATGCAAACCAATCAAAGAGCTTGGGAATGGCGCATCCATAACGAGCCGAAACCGAAAAATCAATTTCAAAGTCGTTTGATAATTTAAAAAAATATGGTCTGTTGTCTTTGATTATCGTAATTTCTTTCACTCAGAATCTCTTTTGGATGGTCAAACCGTCAACAAACAATATTATGTGAGTACTATTAAGCATTTGATAGAGTGTTCGCCTGAAAAGTGCAGATTTGTGTCAGGAATTTTTTTTGGATTTTACACCACAGCAACCATTGTACAGAAAAATATTAACCAATAGCGACATATTTTTGTCGACTCATTCGATAACCACCAATAAGCCAGAGGAGCAGAAGCTTCCTTTTTGGCAACACCAATCGTCCCTTATACCAATCCTGTGGCAACCATTTCACTGTCATCCATATTCTATATGAGCAGGATTCCTCCCATTAAGGAGTTCTTGAATCCAACAACTCTATTCCCTAGTTCCCTATTTAAACTTCTACAACATACTAACCTGCTCAACAAAATATAACAAAATTCTTAATATTCTATACTAATCTCTCTCAGATAACTTCCCACACGTGCTATGAAGTCACCAAATGGCCTCACGGTCTTGGCGCTATAAAGTGGCTCCTGGCACATGTTTAAGGGACCTTAGAAACAACAACAACAATATGGCTCCATTCGATTCCAGCAAAAATTACTACTTCATGGAATACGGTTTGAGTCCATTGAAGTCATAAAAGAGAATTCGCAAAGGGGAGCTGCTTATAAAGAGTGCTCCGAAGGGTGGGCTGATCCTTGGCATCTTTGTATTGCTTCAAATTGTACGTAGGATTTTTTTGTATTATATTTAATAAATCCAGACACTTATTTAAAAGAATAGTTACGTATGTAGTTTTTCTTTATTCTAAGGTCTCAAGGAGTTTGTTTAGGGGCGCCGTTCAGCTATTGATATAGTGTATCGATCAGCGGGAAAGAATCTTAGAATATAGAGGTCCTAATTTTTTTTAATACACGTAATTCCTTTTTTTAAATTTAGTTTTCTTCAATATCAAAGATAGTTAATATTTTCCTTAAAAAAAGGGTTTCGTACTAATTTAAAATGGTTTTAGAGTACGAGGGTCGTTCAACAAGTACTTAGCCTACAAAAGAAAAACGAAAATTTTGGAAAGGTGGCAATTTATTTTTCTACATAATCTCCTTCAAGATCAATACACTTGGCCCAGCGATGCTCTAACTTTTTTAACCCGTCCAAAAAATACATTTTCTCGAGGGAAGCAAAATAGGCCTCCGTGGCGACGATGACCTCCTCATTCGACCCAAATCTATTCCCGGCGAGTGATTTTTTCAGGTTTGGAAACAAAAAGTAGTCACAGGGGGCCAAATCTGGAGAGTACGGTGGATGGGGCAGCAATTCGTAGCGCAATTCGACCAATTTGGCCATGGCGACGGCGGAGGTGTGAGCCGGCGCGTTGTCGTGGTGGAGCAGCACTTTTTTCTTCGCAAAGCGGGGCCGATTTTTCTTCAATTCGACGTCAAACCGGCCCAATAAGTCAGCATAGTAGCGCCCCGTGATTGTTTTACCCTTCTCGAGGTAATCGATGTGGATCACAACTTGTGAATCCCAGAAAACGGTGGCCATCACCTTTTCGGCCGATCGAACAGTCTTCGCCTTCTTCGGAGCACGTTCGCCGGGTGAAGTCCACTGTTTCGACTGTTCCTTGGTCTCTGGTGTGTACCAGTGAATCCATGTTTCGTCGACGGTCACGAAACGACGCAAGAACTCCGCTGGATTGCGCTGAAACAGCGCCAAACACGTCGCCGATGTGGTCTCACGGTTGCGCTTGTTTTCCGGTGTAAGAAAACGCGGCACCCATAGCGCCGACAGCTTTCTCATGCCCAGTTCTTCGTATAGTATATGATGCACCGTTCCTACTGCGATGCCCACAGTCTCAGCTATCCCGTGAACCTTCAATCGAAGGTAGCAGCCGTTTTCGGGGCACCTGGGCGTGGCTCATCAAAAACCGACGTGCGGCCACGAACAAACTCGTTGAACCAATTCTTGACGGTCGCCATCGAAGGAGAAGAGTCACCATACACAGCATCCAAGCGATCTTTGATTTCGCCGCGCGTTTTCCCTTCCAAAAACAAGAATCTAATCACCGAACGATATTGTTCTTTTTCCATTTTTGTGCAACCGACCGACACGCTTGCTTTCAAAGGCTCTCAAAACAAAACTAATGAAGCGAATCGACTGAAACTTTGACAGTAGGCTACTAAAAAAATGTACTGCACGATGGTAAATTTCTTTTGTGACAGCAGTTCCATCGGGCGGCGAGGCTAAGTACTTGTTGAATGACCCTCGTATTTTGTAATATTTATTTATTAAAAATTACTAAAAAAATCGTCCATACAAGAAATAGATAATAGAAAAGTATTTCCCAAATAACCAACAAAAAAAAATTAGTATATTTTATTAAATGTGATTTATACAAGGTAAATAAGATTAGAATATAATTATTAATTAATTATTTTAACCTTGCGACAGATATTTAATCCACAAATTTAATATACATCAATATAATTTAATACTCAATTTGGTAATATACCGACTATACTACTATGAATATCTAATTACTACTGCTCATTCAAATACAGTCAGTATATTGAAGCTTTTGAATATTAAGAAGATACTTTTTTAACTCTAAGATATTTCAGTAACTAGTAAACATTTCTTAGAATCAATTTCATATAATCGAAGAAGAAAAACATTGATTTATAATAGTTTTTTTTGCCTTTGGGTCTTTTTAAGAAAATCTTCTAAGATCAAAAAATAAATCGGATTATAAAAGATTTAAGAAATTATGGAAATTCTATAGAAAAAGTTGTTTCTTCTCTGAATTTTAATCAATAAATATAATTTGACCATCAGAAAAAGTATACCGAAATAATATTATATTGGATACATGGCAAAAAAAAAAACTATTTAAGTTTGGTAATTTTAACGGATGTCGAATTTGCTTTTTTGGAATGCAACAAATTTTTATTATATTGTATTTTGCCATAAATTATAAAAATAAAAGAGTATCTTAAGTTATTTAAAATTGAAAGCAATATTTGTAAAATTTTAGATAAAATTTGCGAAAGTAATTTTTTTTTTTAAAGTTTAATTTCAAACAAGTTTTTCTTATGATTAATCTTTTACAAAATCGTCATCATGTTCAACAGAAAACTTTTTATTATAATCGTATTTTGTTAAATAAAAACACAAATCAGTTGTGGATACATAAACCAAGTATGATAAATAAAAACTTTTAAAAATTGCATACCAGCTGATCTTACACATATTCAGTCCGAGTTAAGCAATTATTTTGTTATCAAGACGGATTGACAACAATATACACATTAGATCCGATGGATACTTATACTGTGTACAAGCAAATAATCCATTTTAAACCAGACAGTATTGAATAGATTCAATTGTAACCAATTCAATCACAAAATATCTGTTTTGGATACCATTTGGGAATACCAAGCACTTGCTGGTGGTGTTCATTTTTAGTTATTCTCCATCGAAATATGTATGCGAATTGGATTGACAAATAAAATTGAAGTACTTTTTCGTATAATCTTCTATGAATGTGAAAAGATTTGCAAATCTAAAATGTGAAAAATGTCTTCACATTCATACCAGTAAATAACTTAGATTTAACTAGAATCTTTTATACTTATGAGGAGTCGCAGAAAAGTGATGAGACGAAATTTTATTTTATTTTTATACATCAATGTTATTCTTTTCAAAATAATTCCCTTGGACATCTATACATCGGCAGAGGCGTTGTTCCCACTCTTCATAACAGTGTTGAAAGCCTTCAACTGGAATCGCCTTCAGCTTCTCGGTTATACTCTTTTGAGTGTTATCAACAGTACCAAGATAAACGCTCTTGCAAATGATTTTTTTATCTCGCGGAAAAAATGTTTACTCAGACTTAGATCAAGTAAATAAGAGAGGATGTAGAACCATCGAAATCCATTTTTCTGACAAAAAAGGTTTCGATTTGAGGGGGCGTCGTTATTATAGAACATCCAAGAGTCTGCAACGATCGATCTGATGCAAAGTATCCTTTTTCTCAGTCTTTCAAGAACTCATTTAACTTACTACTCACCAGCTTCAATGTTAATTGATGGTCTGACTTTCCAAAAACTGCGACTCGTTCCACATTTTCACCATTTTTCGATGTTGAAGGCGATCCCTGAGTGTAGTCATCATCCACTGCTTCTCGTCCCATTAGATATAGAAGTTAAAACATCACAGGAATATATTTTTCCGACAAAACTTGTGCGATTGGGGGCTTTCTAAACTTGTGCGATTGGGGTCCAAGTGTCTGCTGGGTACAATTGTTTTATTTTTTTTTTTATTTTATCTGTAAATACAATTTTATCTGCGACCGTGCCATCCTGGATCCACCGGTTCTCGTCAGATCACCGAAGTTAAGCAGTACTGGGTGTGGTTAGTGCTCGGATCTTCTCAGAATCACTTCCAATAGCTCCAGAATTCCATCCTCCTCCTACAGTGATGCGGAGAAACCCACGAAGATCCATCCCAACAACACCGCCTACGATTACGGAGATCACAACAGCAATCAACAAGCTTAAGTACAGCAAAGCACCCGGACCTGACAACCTGGCCCCAGAAGTTCTGAAGTTTGATCCACCACTCCTGGCCCCGCTGTTGCATCCTATAATCGCAAAGGCCTGGACACAATGCCACTTCCCGGACAGCTGGAAAGAAGGAGTAATTATCACCATCCCGAAGAAGGGTGACCTTGGCGATTGCATAAACTGGAGGGGAATCACTCTGCTGAACAGCATCCAGAAACTAATCGCATCAATCATCCTGACTCGCATCACTCCAACAGTGGAAAGTGCCCTCCGCAACGAGCAGTTTGGCTTTAGACCAAACCGCTCCTGTATTGATCACATCAACAGCCTAAGAATGATCATTGAACAGTCGAACGAATGGAAAAGCCCGCTATATCTTCTCTTCGTTGACTTCGAAAGAGCCTTTGACATGATTTCACGCGACGCCATCTGGAGTGCCATCATCGATCTTATCCGAGAACTATACCGCGAGGCCCCGTATGGAGTGCGTTTCAAGGGACGAAACAGCGATACATTCAACATCTCGAGAGGAGTCAGGCAGGGTTGCATAATCTCGCCTATCCTCTTCATAATCGCCCTAGACCTAGTCCTTCAACACACTAACAACACAGCCAGCAACGGTATCCAGTGGATACTGTGTGAGAAGCTCCACGACCTGGACTACGCCGACGACATATGCCTCATGTCCCACACCTTCAACGGCATTCAGGAGAAACTGAATGCTCTGGCCTCCAACGCCGAAGAAGTTGGGATGAGAATCAACATCAAGAAGACCAAATTGATGCGTATCGGCGCCACCTGCGAGAGACCCTTGATGCTACACGGTACTCAAGTTGAAGATGTCGAAAAGTTCTGTTACCTTGGCAGCATGCTCAGCAAGGATGGTGGAACTGAAATAGACATCCAAACGCGCATCAACAAGGTTAGAACCCACAGGGCAATCGCAGCAGAGGACGTCCAAGGACCACTTGGAGAAGATCAGTCGAGCGCGAACACCAACAAACTGGCAAATCATGGTCGGAAGTAAAAGGGCTAGCTCAGGACAGAGGCAGATGGAGAAAGTTCGCAGAGTCATAGAAATGAAAACCTGTCACATAAAAAAAAAATAAAAAAAAAATACAATTTTATTGTAACAAGCAGATTTACATAACATTTTAATTTACAATATTGTGTTTCATGAAGTGGGAGTAAACACCGATCGGCGTTTCTCCAACTAATGGAAGTTAGATTTCTATAGAAAATCTCTAGAGCATTGTCTCTTAAGTCTCCGATTCGAGTTTGCGGGGAGGGCAATACACGACATTTCTCTCGCAACTGGATAATGAAGATAGGATAAGCGAGAATAAAATTTTTGATAGCGGGAAGTGCACCGGTCCTGAACAAAGGGAACATTTAGATCCCGATGTATTACGGTGTTACGAACATAAAAGGGGGCATCAAAAAATTTACGGAGGATCTTGGAACGTTTCGTTGAACCCCAAAGTTTAATTTCATATGTTCAAATAGGTTTTATAATTGTCTTGTAGATTAGAAGTTTACTTTTGATTGTTAGTTTCGAGCATTTGTCCAGTAGTCTAAGAAGTTGTAGGTAACGTCTATTGGATTCAACTCTTTTTGGTCTAGTAAGTGGAATTCTATATTGTGGAATTATGATGCTATGAAGGTATAAAGGGGTAGGTTTTCCTTGACAAAGTGTGAAAGTAATGTGGGCACACATCTGTTCATTTACCTTCACTCTCCATCTCTTAAACCAGGATTGAAGGTTGTGGATATGGAATTGTAAATTGTTGGAAGCTATGTCAGGATTTTTATGGGTAGCAAGTATGGCCGTATCATCTTCATAAGTACCAATGATATTATTAGGATCAGATGGGATATCATGGGTATAAATATAATGTAAGATGGGACCAAGGATACTGCCTTGTGGGACTCCGGCTAGAATAGGATATATTTTCGAGGATTCTGAGTTAATTGCAACTTGGGAATGTCGTTGGAGATATATGAATTTAACATAAGGTAATATGTTGAAGGAAGCAAGCTCTTGAGTTTCAAGAGAAGTCCAGGACGCCACACACGTTTAAAAGCTTGGAAGATATCTAAAAATACTACTGGGTAATACTCTTTCCTCTCAAAAGAGGATGCATGTTCAATTTGACGACAATAAGTTTCTGATCCTTTCAAGTATTTACTTAACTTACTACTCCTCAGCTTCAATATTAATCGTTAATCTAACTTCCCAAGAGCTCTCGCTCGTAGTACTTTTTCATCTGTATTTGATGTTGAAGGCCTTCTTGATTGCGGTTCTATTTCTACAGATTTTCAGACCCCTACGGGCAGGGAAGAGGGCTGACAAGCCACAGAAATAACAGGAACCTCTTTTTCCAACAAAAACTTGTTCTTGGAGAAATTCGTGTGATTGGGGGCTTCCCCCAAGTATCTGCAATGTTCAATTTGGCGCGAATACCTCTTTCTCTGAGCCTTTCGAGGTTCATTAATTATCAGCTTCAATAGTAATTAACATATGTCCAATCAAGAGCTCCCACGCATTTCGTATTGCATTTTCATCACTTTTCCCAAGGTTCGTCTTCCCCTGCTTTTCGTCCCTCGAAACGTACTTTATACCATCAAAAAACTTGAGGTCTTCAAAAAGGAATGTTTTTCTATCGGGTAGTTATAAATTTTCATGAGTCAAACTCGCAAATTCCTCAATATTTACACAAAGTTTAATGGCTTATTGTTGCTCCAAATTTCGCTCCAAATTTCACTCCAAACGACAAGAGTAGTACTTCACTTATCACGCTATATAGGGTCATGTAGTTACCCAACAAGCTTCAAATTCATACTGTGTGTCTGAGAGGGATCAACTTTTCGGACACATCTTATAGTATTAGTTTTTTTAATAGATTTAGTTAAAATTTCTATATAAAAATTAAACCTTAAAATAAACCTCTTTTTCAATTAAATTTTTTCCAAGATACAAAACTATCCAACTTTAAAGTAAACTATAAATTTTAATAAATTAACATAAAACAATCTAAATTAGTTATAAGATAATCTCTAACAAAAAAAAAGAAGTCTTTTTAAATTTAAAAAAAAAAGAAAAGAAAAAATCAACAACACACACTAATAAAAGTAAAATAAACAATTATCCAAATAAATAACTTTTGAAATGCTTTTAAAAATCCACTCAAACATTTTAAATGTAAAACATTCATTTTTTCACCCAATTTAATATAATGTTTATTTTTTTCTTATTTAATTTTTTTTTTTTTCTAATGTAAAACTTACTTAATATGCAAATAAAAACCAAGCCAACATGGGCTATACGACCCTTATTTAATTCATCCCTTAGTTCAGTACAATATTTATTAATAAAAATAGAAAGAGATTGTGGGAGGGGAGATCGTTGGCGGTAAAGAGAATCAAAAAATAAAATCTTGCCAAATATGTTGTCCTTCAAAAAAGAAAAAAGAAAAAAACTGAAATAAATCCTACTTTTGTGTGGGTGGGGGCGTAGATAGAAGGATATGGTATGGAATATTCGTTTAAAGTTGCTTTCTGAATGGAAAATTTGCCACTCAATTAGGAAATGTCTTATATTATTTTCAGCGACAACTAGAAACTTTTCCTTCAAATTGTACATTTTGTTGGTTTCTTTTCAATTTATCGTTATATCATCTAAAGAATCCTCCACAACTCTCCCACGCATTCTGCTCAACTAACGGATCTAAAACCAAACCAAACATCTAAGCTTTCTTCCTTTTGTATTGTATTATCCTTTGTCAGTAGTTGCTTTTTAAAAATGTTAACAAGCAAAAAAATCAAATAAAAAATAAACCAAAGACAACGAGAATGATATTTACATGAAAAAAGGAAGCAACTACAAACAGAAAACATCCTTACAAGATTCGCATATCGTTTTAAGCTTTTATACAGTTTCAAACAGATCTCAAATAGTAATATTAATATTGAAAATGTTTTTTTAAAAAAAAAGCACATAAAAATCCACCAATGGGAAAATTCCAAATGTTATAAGAACAATAAGCTGTAAAATGCAGATATGAGACCTTCTAAGGGTGAGGGGGATAGTGGGTGGTGATACTCGGTTCATGTTGGTATTATATTGTCATGTCACATCATAATGGTGCGTTGCTCATTACATATCCAAACGATTTTTTGTACTTTTTTTTTTTGTACATATATATGTATGTATGGAAATTTAGCAACAACAAAAAAATAAAAGTACGAAAAATCGAGGACGAATTATTGTAACCACCCCCATGAATATGTCAGCAGAGAGTATGCTAGAAATTGAAGAAAGCTCATTTCATATACGATGCAAATGAGTTTCCCATCTGAGATCTGCGAATTCATATTACACAGACGATTATTAATAATTTTGATTTTGTTAGCATTGCTTTTAAGCTTCGCTTTTATTTTAATCTTTAGATAATTTTAAATGAAATTAAATAAAAAAAAAACAAATAAGAAATAAACAAATTTTAAATTGAGTATGATTATTTTGAAAATATTTGCTTTTAAAGTGAAATAGAATTAAAGTCACTTGTTCAAGGTGAAAAGCTTCCAAAAAGCCAATAAACTCTAATTTTTATGGGTTTTTTTTTGTGTGCATACCTTGCGTGTGTGGGGCCTTATTTGGGGAAAAGAGCAATTAATTTCTGTGCTCAAACAAAACAAAGAAAAGTAAAGTCACCTTTAAAAAATGTTTAAATCGTGAATTGAGTATACAAAAGAAAAGTGGATTATTTTTTTCGTTTATTTTCCTATCGTATATTCAATCAGATTTTCTAAAAAGATGAATACTTTGGGTGACGATGTAGTAATTGTACAAGAGCAGCAATCAAAATCAAATTTAGATAGAAAATAAGGTGGTAGTAGGTAAGATTGGCAAAAAGTATAAAAATCGGATGATGCTATTACGATTACCTCTTAGGACCATATCACACTCTTCGCTTTCATTTCCCTTATACTATAATATAATGTAAGTAGCAACTTTTTTGTTGGTTTCGGTTCGTCTTCCTTTATTTAAAAGCGATTCTTAGAAATAGAAAATTTCCAGCTAAAAATTACCTTTTTCAGGTGTATTTTAAATGTATTAATTTTAGAGGAAAAAAAAATATTTTTTTTTAAATTAATAATCAAAAGCTTATTTCCACTTAACAATATTCAATGACTTTAATAAAAAGATTATTTGAAATTTTTGTTATATTTTTTTTAATTTTTATAAATTTTTTTTTGCAAATTTTATTTTAATAAGAATATAATATGTTGAAAATTTTTAATGACCTCCATAAAAGTATTAATTTTAATAGAATTTATTAAAGACTTACTATGAGAAAAATTCAAAAAATATTAATATTATTATTATTAAAATTAGAACAAAAAATTAGGATATTATTAGAAGAAGATATTATCAATGGAAATTTGTTAAGAAAAATGATTTCGTAACAAAAATAAACTCGATGTTTGTGTACGTCATGAATTGAGTATAAAAAACAAGATGGATCAACTTAATATTTGCGATACGCTGCTGAAGCGCAATAAAATCCAGTCAATTTCTAAAGCAAATCAACACTAGCAATGAAAAATGGGTAAAATACGAGAATATCGTTAGAAAGAGATCATGAACTACAACAATTCGGTGAAACTGTTAACTCAGCATTGTATTGGAAATAATTTGAGAGATTAAACTCAGCGATTGAGAAAAAAATGACCTAACTTGATTAATAGAAAGAGTGTCGCCTTCCATCATAATACCACTCGACTGCACACATCTTTAATACCTTCCAAAAATTAAGGAAAGTTTTGATATATCCACCATATAGCCCACATATAGCACCCTGAAAATACTGCTTGTTTCAATTTGTGCAGAACTATATTAATGGAACCAAGAGGCTTCAAGATACTGATGGAAAATTAGCATATTATTAGAACGATATATTATTAATGGAAATTTGTTAGTAAAAAATGATTTTTTAATAAAAATAAACTCGATGTTTGGGTACGTCATGAATTGAGTGTGACCAACTTAATATGTGTGATACGCTGCTGAAGCGCAATTAAATCGAGCTAATTTCTGAATCAAATCATAACAGACGATGAAAAATGGATAAAATACGTGAATATCATTAGAAAAGAGATCATGGAAAAAGAAGCTGACTTTAAGGAAGGCCTGCGAAAACTGCCAGAAATCGCAAAAGTTCTATGCTGATGGAATCATGGTTCTTTTACTGTTTTGAAAGAACACAGACATTCTGAGTGCTCCTAAATCAGGATACTTTTCTACTTTATATTTATTTTAAAAAGCATGACTATAAATTTTTTTAGCATTTAAAATTTAGTTTAAGTTTTATAAAAATGTAAAATTTTGTTTTTGTTTTTCCCTCTATTAAAACGACACTATTTATTCCTAAATAATGACAAAAATATTCTTTATCACACTATCCATTTCTAGATAATGAATTTACCTATCGATCTGAATACTTAGCCATTCATCAACGTTCTTGATTACGTTGCATCCACTCTTAAGGAAGCTTTTGATCTATATGTGGCATCCTAGTCTTATCTGAAAAATCAAGAACTACCACCTTCTATACATTATTTTATTATAAATTCATATCTGTCTCAACGCCATTTCTAAGTAGCAGTTAATACAGAATTCTGAAAAATATATCCTCTTTTAGCTATAATTGCCACTTAATTTATTATAGTTATCTTCTAAATAATATCCAATCCTGGCTTTCAAAATGTAGAGTAAAGGTAAGTGAACAGAAAAGTGCTCACCTTACTTTTACTTTTTGCCAACAGCAACCTAACCCTATATATCTTAATGAAAACATGATTCTATAATCTGGTAAGGTATCTTACCTAGGCTTTTACCTAGTTACGCGATTAAGCTGGAATTCATATACAAGACTAAAAAAACTTACTACTAATAAGCGCTTTCGTTAATCATTTAGAATATATAACAACCTGTAGTAATTAGCAATAAATAGTAAAGTTTTCATATACCAGGTATATAAGATTAAATTCGCTGTTTGGTCATAGATGGTGTGAGTGAGCGTATTAAGCTACCATGGACACGCCATACTTTTTTTTTATGAGTTTGACATCTGTCAATATTAATCAGTATACATTGTCAGCAATTTCGTACAACAACATCCATTTTCCCTTTGGTAATCATGTCTAGTTTTGTGCCAGAAAAAGAGCATATGCGGGAAACTCTACTTTTCTGCGTCAATTTGAAGAAATCGGCTGCCGAATCGCATCGAATGCTTATGGAGGGTTATGGTGACAGTGCTTTCTTGGAAACAACATGCCGAGATTAGTTTCGTCGGTTCAAAGACGGTAATTTTGACTTGTGGGACAATAAGCGTGAAAATCGGCCTAGGAAGGTTGAGGACCATCAATTGCAGGCTCTTTTGGACGAAGACGATACCTAATCGCTCGCGGGGTAATTGTGTGTTACTCAACCTGCCACATCCATGCGTCTGCGTGCCATGGGGAAGATTGGAAATATCGGAAAGTGGGTGCCGCATGAATTGAACGATAGGCAAATGGAGCGACGCCAAAACACATGCGAAATCTTGCTCGCCAGACAAAAAAGAAAGTCGTTCCTGGATCGGATTCTGACGCAGTGGATATATTTTGGAAATCCTAAACGCAAGAATTAATTAAATAACATTAATTTCGTCGATGGGCCACGCGCTCGCCGAGCAGCACTTCGATTTTTAAATGGCTTGATGAGTGGTTTCCCTCGAAAAAGAAGGAATTTTTTTTGGCGTGGTATTCACAAATTGCCCGAGAGATGAGAAAAGTGTGTAGCTAGCGAGGGCAAGTACTTGGAATAAATTTTGTTTTTGCTTTCTATGAAAAAACATGTATTTTTTTGACTAAAAAACAGCGGATTTAAGCCTATACACCTGGTACTACACAATTATATAGCAAATTTGGACTTATGGAACTAAACTTTATGATTCAATGAAATATTCGAATTACTATCGCATCCTGGCCTTATAATACAAAATCCTTCGTAAAATTGTTGATAACCTATTTTATGTTCGTAACACCGTAATGCATCGTAATCTTAATGTTTCCTTTGATCATGACCTGCGTAATTGCCAATATAAAAAATATCACTTCTATTTATCCTTTGATAATAGTCCACTCATAAGTGAACTTTCTTCTATAACCTTCTGCCGAAAAACTCATCGGAAACTAACGAGAAGGTGTTCTCAAGATTTATTTGAATTTCCTCCTGGTCAGGTATACCAACTCCGAATCTGCTTATTATAATATATTTGTAATTGTAAATACCGATAAAATTAAAATAGGTAAACTTACAATATTATATGTTCTCGTTGTTTTCAATTTAGTCAGAATTTTTTTTAAAACACTTCTTATGATACAGAATTATTAATTTAAAACAAGATAGTCAGTTTAATAAAAATATATTTTTCATCAGGTTTTCTTAAAACAAATATAGTTCCCGGTAAAAACTAAAATTTTTTTTCTTCATAGAAATTAAAAAAAGAAAACAAGTACAAAGTATATCCTTAAATCTAATTGAGAAAATTCCAACAATATTGTGACCAACTTCATATTTAATTGTATTTATATACTATTATCGCATCATAATATTGTATTAAAAATTATAAACGAGATTGTATCAAAAAAATAATAATCATGATAATAAAAAATATTTTCTTTGAGTCTTTGAAAAGGATAATTTAGAGTCACGCTATTATTTTGTTGAACAGAAAGAAACGCCTAAGGTAGCCAAGATTAAAGTAGATATGAATAAGCCCTTGTGTACAGGTAATCATTTAATTTATTTTTGTAAAAGGAAGATAATAATACAAATTTTCAATAATTTAATTATAATAATAGGACAATCCTAATAATATTTACAATATCAATATTATTATATCAGTCATATTACCACTCTATTATTATTGGGTAAATATTAAAAAGAAAAATTTAAAAAAAAAAACTATATCAGCAGGTGATGTTACTGAAATACTAGAATTAAAAATATCCAATTTGATAAAAAAATCCTTAAGGATTGTCAATTAAAAAAAAATTATTTACACAGTATTCCTTTATGACATTTTATCATAAATTATTTCTCCTCCGTCATCTAACTAAATTTTTTATAGTCTTTATAAAAATGTACTTTTCTATAAAAACATAAACCAAAAAAAAAAAAAAAATTAAATAAATTATGGCTTTTATTTTAAATAATAATTTCGTCTACCAGCAGTCATCCGAAATCCTTTAAGAAATTATAAGAAAATTCCCGCCAAAAGCGATAGTCGAATTTTTTTTTGGACATTTTCAAGAACCCAACTGAAAAAAAAAATAAATAATAATCAAAATTATCGGATAAGAAAAAAAAAAATGTGCACAAGAAAGAAATAGTAATTTTTTGGAAAAGGCATTTTTGGATCCACTTGACGCCAGATGTCTGGGTTATCATCATAAAACAGCATCCCTTATTTCATCGACTAATTGCTAAGATCATAAAGGCACGATAAAGGGAAACGTTTGGTCTTAAATCAAAACTAGAGGCAAGGCAAGTTATGGTTAGGCATCTGAAGGCAAACCGCATGCAATGCTTGGAATTTTTTTCCTTCCAAAATTATTCCAAGTATGAGAAAAAGGATCAAAATAGCCCTATATATGAAAAGATATTTTCTTTCTTTTAGCACGACTATATACGTAGCTGTAAAGTTTTAGCATAGACGGGAACAAGGTAGAAAATTGTTATTTGTTCCTAGTTTTTTTTTTTTTTGGTACCTGCAATAAACCTTTTGTATTCGAACACATATGAATTTATATGGTCACTATCGCATACATATATACAAGGTAGTTAGAGAAACATTTCCACAAAAACCTTATGCCTATAAATGGCAAGCAATAATAGTTGAAAAGACCATAAGGATGAGTAGTCGACATCCTTCGAACACTTGCGCCACAACAAATATGAACACACGAAAATATGTAATTTTTGATAAATGCCGGAGATACTAACCCTCAATCTAGTCCTGTGCGTATGTCGTCCATGCATGCACATCGGATACGTATATTTTTCTACACATGATGGGATGATACGTTTATCCACCCCTTATACTACAAAGTCATGTGTTTTTTCTATTTTTCATATTTTTTCCTACATTTTTTGTTGTTGTTTTTTTTTCCGACATATTTCTTCCTTTTCCTCTTCTATGATATCGTTGGCTTTTCATATTTATCAGTAATTTTTTTTTTTTGTATTTTTCTCCTATTGACAAGGCACCCCCTATTTTTTGATTCATTTTCAACACCACATTAAAGCGAATCAAAATTGTTCTTTTACAAAATGAACAAAAACATAATAAATTGAAAGGCAGGTGATATCCGTAAATTTTCAATGGCTGGATTTAAATTAAAAATGAAACCGAATCTATTTTATGAGAAGCAGTAATAGAGGGAATGTACAATATTAGGTATGAGATAGGCCTTCCTGCCCCTTCTTACCATCATCAGCTACGGTCAATAAGGTCACAGGGGAAGAAGTTTATGGCTATTCGGAAAATGTCACTTATTGCATGTGAAATGTCCACTTTTCGGAAAGCCTCCACAGCCTTCCTCATGGACGAGTAGTTCACAAGAGGAACGGATAGCCTGTAGGCCTTTTCGGTTATTGGCATTCCTTTAACGAAACAAACGTTGATGTCGCTATCGCCACTGATGTAAGGTTGTTACGCTGTCAGCCAGTGTTCCGTGACTGAAATCAGTCGCCCTAATCAATAATTTGTACATTTCGTTAAAAATTTATGAGTAAAGTCACTATCCTTTCGTTCGGAGAATAACACAAACCTTGTATAGGGCCCCATTCCTGTACTCGAAACTGGGTATTTCTTTTTTGTTGACCTATTAGAAGTGATGGATTTTCGAATTTCTTTCCTGAGCTTCTTAATGTTGAATGACATCTTAAGAGAGAATAGTGCTTATTCAACCTAAAACAATTCGATTTTATTACATTGTCGACAAATGTTTAACCAGTTTTTGTTTAGTTTTTTTTTTTTTATTAAAACTTTATTTTTACCTTGTATACCGTGTAATAAGGACTTACTTTTACTATAATTAGAAATTGACAAGTTTTATTAACTTGATCATCTATTATTGTCTAGAAAAGTCATAATAGTTATAATTTTTTGTGTTTTTTTTTTTTGTAAAATAATAGAAGCACTTGAAAATAATTGTAGTAAATTTATTTTGAAATACGTTAGAAAAATGTCCATTAATTGACTTTGAGTGCATACAAAATAATTTCGTCGTTTACCAATAAACTTTTCTATTTAAAAAAGAAATAATAACCAAATCTAACCTTAATAGTATATGAAAGAAAATTGCTATAATTGAGAATAAATAAATAAAAAATTTCAATAATCTTATTTTTGGTGGAGGGGGTGGGAAGGGTAATAGTGAATGAAAGGTGAAAGTATTTTATTGTAGAAAATAGGCAATTGTTTTGTTAATTTTACGAAACAATATTTTTTTTTTTTGAGAGTAGGAAAAGTATTCAGAAATCGATATATTTTTTTTCCAATAACTAATAATATCACAGTTTTTTTAATTAAATACAAACCTTTAATAAATACAGTACCATCATTTGAGTAGAGGAAGTGCCTATTAGGAACAGTTAAAGAATTATTCCTGATCACCAATTAGGCTTCCGATCTGAACACAGTGGAGTGTTCAGATCGGAAGCCAAATTGGTGATCAGAAATAATTTTTTCATTAACTAGGACTGAGTAAAGTCGTTTTAGTAGAAGTTTTTCAAATATTTTACCAAGAATTGATAAGAGGCTGCTAGTTCTAAAGAAGGAAGGAGAATTAATGGGTTTATTTGGTTTAGGAATCATAATTAATGACAGAAAATTTCCAGAGTAAGGGAATTTAGGTTGTGCGCAGGATACTATTAAAAATATATGTAATTAAAACTAAAGCTTTTCGGGAAATTTGCTTCAGAATAGGAGCTGTTATTAGATCATAACTAGGAGATTTTTTATTGGGAAGGCGCAAAATAGTAGATTTAATTCCCAAGGGCTTAAAATTTTCGGGAAGAAGACTCATAAGGACTTTTTTTTAAATTTAGATTTCGATGAAATTTCTATTTAATTTTATTGCTTGCACATTTCCATTATACATGGAATATAATGTCATTGCAATGGCCACCACTAGACTTCTTGCAGGACTTGATCCGTTTGAGCTAATATTTTATGACATTTCGGGCAGTAATTTTTAAATTAGATAATTTTTGATTTTTAAATTAGGTGTACTGGAAACTTTTCACGCAATATTTGTTATATTATATGACTTGCGGCATCGTTATATTGAAATCCCATATGCTCCAGAATAAAAAAATTAATTTCAGGCTAAAAAAGTCATTTTTCATGCGGCTATAGTACTCAGATGTTGATACAACTATCGCCCTTTCTTCAGACCCAAATGCACACTAGAGATCCAATGACTTTTCCACAATTATTTACGAGTTTACAGATCCTCATATTAGGCAATTTTGCTTATTGACATATCTACTAACCAAGAAATGAGCCTCATGGTTGAAGAAAATTTGTACGAAAAGTCAGCATCTAAAGCATGTTACAGCACTAAATCGGCGTACCGTCTACGGACTCTATGATCGATTAAATAATATTTTATATAAAATAACAAATTTGGATTATTACCCTAATCACCACGTGAAAAATTAGCCTCATCACTGATGAAAATTTCTCCTTTAAAGCACGAAATGTGACCATGTCAGAATCTCCAAATTTTTTAAGAAATTTTGTTAAAATATTTAACATATTTTTAAGAAATTAACTAATTCATATATTATCTTAAATAATATATTTGTCAAACAACGATAAAATAACAGGTCTGTACTATTTAAAATACAAAATAGATAATTCTATAGCTTTTCCGTTTTTATTTAACAGAATGAATTTTTCATCGTTGTACATGAATTTTTCATCGTTAAAAAAATATTTAGGCGACCTTAGAATTTATGCTTCTTATATTGAAATATTTTTTTTTTTTTAAAAAAATTCATTTGGTAAATTTCAACAAATAATATCACATAATTTACTGAAATTTCTCAATTTTTTTCCACTTAAATCTGTTCAAACTAAAAACAGAAGAATTAATTTTGCTCATCTAAAATTACTGTACAATAATTTTAGATTCAAAAATAAGAACTAATAAATCTTAGGTACATATTTTTGGCAAAACTGAAGAGTGAATAACTCAAATATAATTTCCAACTTAATAAATCTTAAAAATTCTACTTTAAAGAAGATACTTTTGTGGGTGGTTTAAATTGAAAACATTTGGAAAGAAATATTTCCGATCCTATCATAAATATATTAAAGAGCTTCTACGAAATTGAAAATTCTACGAAATTTGAATAATAACCATAGATAATTGTCCGAAAATACAAAAATTCAAACCGCAATTAAATATTTTCCATTGAATAAATAAAAAATATGGTACAAAAATATGTGTTCGCTTTGACATTAAAAATATATTTTGCTGATGTAATTACAGTTGAAAAGAATGGCAAAAATAATATATATTTCCGGTTACCATTTCCGACTTCATTTTAATATCATTAAAAATAAAAATAGTATTAGTATTTGTGTCCTTTTGGTATAGTAATAAAATTTAACAATTCCATGAACTAAATTCGTAAATAATAATCACTGTTGCGAAATTGATTAAAAAGTTTATGTTCTGATTTGCTTAATAACAGCAAAGATCATAAAATAAATTAACGAAAATTTAATTCTATGAAAATAAACGTACATGTCCATGGCTTAGATATATGCATTCCAATGACCAATGAATTATTTTTGCACAAAATTGCTATTGTGTGATGGTATGAAAATTGTTATTCTCATTGAAAGCGTACTTGTTAAATCATGAAATTTGAAACTTTTCTCCACAAAAATACTTGATTCTGTGTATCGGATTCGGTTAGCAGCATCCCATCAACAAGTGTTCAATGTAAATCTGTCAGTATAGATATGAAATTAGATATAATTCCAAAAAAAAAATTTCATTATTAGGTCATTCTGGTTAGAAACAATCAATAGAAAAAAATTACCAACTGACAAATTATCAGAAAGTTTATGATGAATTATGAGAAAACAAATAAAGTTGTATTTTCTATAATTTTAAATAATATTTTAGAGTAAATTTTGGAGTTTAGTTTGAAAAAAAAACTATTAATTTGGAATTTTCCAACTATTTATTTTTAATTGTACACCAGATATTATACACTTGTGCCAACGTTTTTTCCAATCCTCGAAGCACTTCAAAAAAATCATTTTTTGTGATCTTGTTCAGCTCCTCCTTCGATGCCGTCTTTATCTCCTCAATCGTAGCGTAGCGTCGTCCTTTCATGGGGCTCTCCAGTTTCGGGAAAAAGAAAAAGTCACAGGGGGCCAAATCTGCGGAATACGGTGGCTGCGTTATTATTAGTGTGTTGTTTTTGGCCAAAAATGCCAAAATCCAATTTTTGTTTTTCCACAAATCCGGGCGTTTCCGAAGGATTGCTTGGCGCAACTTAGGCATAACTTGCAGGTAATATTCCTTATTGACCGTTTTACCCTCTGGCAAGAACTCATGATGCACCACGCCCCTGCAATCGAAGAAAACTAACTGTAAGCAAAACCATCCTTTTCGACCGAACTTGGCGCTTTTTTCGCTCTAGGCTCGTGCGGCAGCTTCCATTGGGATGATTGAGCTTTGGTTTCCACGTCATAACTATGATTCGTCACCAGTTATGACCCTCTGGAGCGGATTTGGATCGTTGCGGACAGAGTCTAACAGCTCCTTAGCAATGTTAAGCGATGCAGTTTTTGGTCGAAATTGATTAAAAATCGAACACGAACCAAAACATGTGCAAGCAAAGCAGCTGTCAAAAATTAACTGAACATTCAAAATAGCCAAACTTGTCGGCATAAGTGAGAGATATAAGTACCAACATAACGTCACAAAAAATCAAAAATCGAATATACGTAACCTGCGGAATTTCAAAATTCGCGATACTTTTTGAATAGATCTCGTACTATAAAATGAAGAATAAAATTTTTAATTAATCTACAGATTTAAAATAAATGCAAAAAAAACGAAATTTTTATGACAAATTTTTTCAGTTATAAAAGTTTTAGGAAAATTTTCTTTAAAAATTTGTAAAATTTTAGTTTTAGTAAAATTCAATTTCCTTTAAGAATGAATGCAAGTCGTATTTTTCAACAAGTCATACATTTTCACCAAACATATTTAATTACTTTTACTCGTATAAAAGTGATTTTTTTTGTTTGTTTTTTTTAAATTTATTTTTCATAAAGAAAAATAAAAAAGTCAACACCTAACACTTGTGGAAATATTGGTTTTTATGCCATTTTACATCATGTAATTTGAGACCTTGTCAAAATGTAGAATAGTTCTACCAAACCGAATTAATGATCAAAATGATCCGTAGTAACTAACGCAGTATATATAATACAATTCCTAATTTAGAATTTCAAACCTTAAACCGTATTATGTACAGCATCTTGTCTTTCCTGTTTCTAAAACAAAAACTGTCAAATGTACATTAGTTCCGACTGTGACAACTACTTAACACTTACTCAAATAAACGTGTTCGACACGTCAGAAAAAATACCGACAACCAATACCACGAACAGGATTACTATCAACGAGCATCCCTTGAAGCGTTAAATCTTCTCAATTTTCAGAAAATACCCTCGGGACAACACATGTACTTAATTACGAATACTAATAACCGTAAGTACATTAATACAAAATGACAGAATCGTGCTTGAAATTTGTTTCACTTTCTCTTTGTTCCTCTTGATGAGTAATCTTTTTTACTATTGCCCCCCACAAAAAAATGCAGGAAAAACATTAATAAAGAAAAGACTGAAGAGTAAAACAAACAAAAAATTAGAAAAAAAAGAAATATCCTAAATTGAAAATACATAAATTTTATGATTGCTCTTCCTTAATAAATTTCCATAATTATTTCTTGAATTGTGAGCACATTTTTGCTATGGATTCTTTGAGTTTTGTAATTGGTTCCTTGTCGTAGTTTTCTTTCTAGCTACTAAGGCGCCATGCACACATCTTTTCTTTTTCTTCAAAATATCGAAATAAGAAAAATGTTGATCTTTTCCAGAATCTCATGCCAAACAGATGTCTCCACCGATCATGTTACTAGACTCTCTGTACATCCTAACAAGCAACTTTTTTTTTATTAATAATGTTGATGTGAAGTAAATTTATTTTATACACTATGTATGTATGTATGGATAAGGAAAATATAAAAAAATGGAGAAAAGACAATGTAGACAAATAATAATAATCATCATGAAATATCTCATTTCATTCAATTTTATTATTATTTTCAATGAATAATAGGCAAAAAAAACACCATCAAATTGATACGATCTCTAGGATGTCATCAAGAGAAGCTGTAAAGTTTGTTTCGTTTAAAAAGAATCCTGACAAATACATTCTTTGCATATGATAAATAGTTGTGCCTATTAGATTTACATCTTACCTGTTGTATCCAAATATTTTTATACTCATATGTATCTGGTTACATAATTATTCATTCTCATACAATTTCACGGGAAGATATTTTAGAAGTAAAAAGCACATACACTCCACGAGGACACACAATTGTAACTTGTTCGACTGTCCTAGTACAATAGCAGAAGAACCTATTCAAAATGAACAAAATTCTGGGCATGATAAACCTTTGAATATTTTATCTCTAAGAACATTTTTCTTCCTTTTATATATATAATAATAAAACCAAAAGGGTTTATGCTATATATTATAGTCAACAAAACTAAATATTAATTTTTATCAATTTTCAACAAAAAAATATTTTCTGTAAAAATGAAGAAATAAATTCCAGAAAATGCATGCATTATGATAAATATTTTTTTTTTTTGGCATCATATACACATACACATATACTATAGTTATAAGAAATAAATTCTTGTTACCACTTAAAAATACTCATAAATGTTCATAAGAACTGTATACGTTTCAAAACATTTTTTATTATTTTTATTGAATACCTGAAATCAAAGGTAATCGCAGACAAATTACAATACCTTTACTAAATGTCTGGTTATTTAATATAGAACAGATAATTTAGATAGTATAATATTTCGAAGAATAATGTATTTCAAAGGAAATTTTCAATCCATTACCTTATCATAAGATCGTTACTGTCCATTACATATCAATCGTACACATTATCATTACCCCATTTTTCGGTCAATAAATGTTTCTCTATCAATTGATTCGTTATATAAAATAATATTGATGCGAATACAGAAAAGGGGAATCATTAATCCTGTGGTTACACCTTTTCCTACCTTAGGACACACAAATAGATAAAGTTTATAATCCAATGAAATTTTGTTTTTCTTCAATAATTTTCATGTTCATAACGATAAATTGCATTTAATTAATTTTGAACTTTTTAAGGAAGATATGGAAAAAGACTACTTTTTATTTCTCTTCAAAGTAGTTTTTTTTGGAGACTTTTTTTTCCACCGTAATGTAGTATCAGGTTTTTTCAAGAGTTTTTTTGTTTGGACCATATGGAACAAAAAAAAATTTACGCGTATACCGGGCTGTGTAACCACAGGAATGCCTTTTTCAGAAAAAAATTTGTTAATGCTAATGGCAGTGTGACAGGGAAAATTGTCATGGTAGAGTATTTAAATGTCTGTAATGTCCGACCGGATGCAACAAAAATGTATGTAATGTCTGACCGGATGCCTTTTTAAGGATTCGTTACTTATCAGCTTAATTTCAGTCGATGGCTTGTCACACTCCTTCCACATTTTCAAGAGTTGTAGATGTTGAAGGCCTCCGTGAGCTAGCTAGTCTTCTACTGCTTCTTGACACCCAAAAAATAATTTATGACACCAATAAATAGCTCTTCAAGGACTCATCAGCCTCATCGGATCTCCGTGAACTTACCTTAGTTTTCTCCTGCTTCTCGCCGCTAAAAAAATACTTTATGACACCGATAAATAGCTCTACAATAACTCATTAGCCATAGGACTTCACCAAAGCTCTTCAAGGACTCATCAGCCTCAATGTCTGACAGTTTCTCTTTATGATATCGGTAAACTTGTGCTCTTGAAAAGGAATGTTTTCTCTTGGGTCTTTGTAGTTACAACAGTTTTTTGGAAGTCAAGCTCTCCTTGCTCCAAATTTCAATATTTTTATTTTCGTGGAACACTACAAAAATACAACTTCACATACTAGTCTCAATACTTTTCTGGCAAGTCTGTATAATAGTAGACAATGAAACATTTTAGCAAGCCATCATGAATCAGATAAACAGCGATACATAATCTTGACTGAAAAAATATCACTATTATTATACTGAGAGTTTCATAAAAGAAAGAATCGTTTTAATCATAGGACTCAACAGATTTACCAAAGCTCTTCAAGGAATGATCAGCCTCGATGTTAACAGATGGTCTGACTCGTTTACAGTTTCTCTTTATGCTATCGGTAAACTTGTGCTCTTGAAAAGGAATGTTTTGTCTAGGGTCTTTGTAGTTACAACAGTTTTTTGGAAGTCAAGCTCTCCTTGCTCCAAATTTCAATATTTTTATTTTCGTGACGCACTACAAAAATACAACTTCATATACCAGTCTCATTACTTTTCTGCCAATTCTGTAAATTGTATCGAACTTTAAGAATCTTTACTGAAAAAATATCATTTAAAGACTAGCAATATTATTATACTGACAGTTTCATAAAAGATAGAACCGTTTTAATCTGCTCTTAAATCAGTTAATATTTTTGTCTATATTATCTTTTAGTGAAATTGCATAAAACAATAATAATTTATACTATCTACGAGTATCATAACCCACAAATACTCCTTCAAATATTCATAATTCCGTCATGTCCCCAGTTTCATTGTTATATAAAATTTGATTTATCTAAGAAAGAATAACCAAAAAATTTATTTATTTTCTTGACCCAGATTTGGCGATAAACCATAAAATAGTGGTAATATTCTAATTCTTATAAGATGAACTTCTTTAAGATGGGATCAAATATAAATGTTTATAAAATATAAAATTTAATTTCTTCATAAAACATAAAATAAAAAGTAAATAATCATTAAAAAAATTGAATTCTCTTGAAGTTAAATTTATTTACAGAATATGAAAAGTTCTTATTAGGATAATAATAAATATATACGAAAAGCTACTCTGAAAAATTACCAAAGATTATTCAAAGATTTTTTTTATAACAATTTTTGCGATTCTTAATATAATTACTTTAAGGATTTTTTTTATTACTTACAAAAATAATCAACTTAACATTATCTGAAAACCTTTAAAAAAAATATCATTAATTTTAGTAAACCATAAAAAAATTAAATCCATTAAAAATTCAATTAAAAATTTGAATTATTTTCAACTTTATTAAATCATTTCACATTATAATATATGTATGAAGGGAAAAAAATTAATTATGTTAAAATTATAAAATAGTAATTTTTATATTACAATAATTTTCCAATATGATAAATTCATTTTTTGAATAAATAAACAGGCGTCATAACGTGTACGTTTGTAATACCATTTAACTTTAATTTCAATTAAATCTGCACCAAAAAAAAAATACTCCTGATAAAATCATATTTTAATAAATGAGAATTCAATAAACCGAATTGATTTTTTTTAAGAATATTTTTTAATAAACCTAGTACAAAAAAAATTTTTTTTAAATCAATTTTTGGAATTAATATAAAATTTATAACAATTATCAATTGCTCCATTAAAAGATACTAACGAACTAATAAATATCAATGAAAAAAAAGTTAAAAATAAAAAAAAAAACATTAAGTCCAGAAAAAAATCTTAATTCAATTGGTTGTAATTTTAACTTTGATCATTGAAAAAGTCCTTCCAATTCCATTTTCCATTTGACTAGTAAGTTTTATTTTTAAAAAAATCATATAATATGTGTAGTAGTAAAGTAATGAGACTGTATTGCACTGCGGCGTTTTCTTTTCATATGCCTTTTTATAAAAAAAAAAAAAAAAAATTTCAAGTAAAGTAATATTAACACTGCAGATTTCCTTTCATATGCCTTATACGTTAGTCCCTTCTAGCCTTACCTTTTAACCCTATCTGCTATCCACGCGACTCTGCAAAAAAAGTGGAAAATGAGCCTCGCCCAGGAACGGGGTTCATTAGCAAAAGCTGATAAAAATGTAGAATCTTTTAAGGACTTTTTTTTTATAAAAATTGTTTTCAAAGGTAAGAAAAAAAGTAGTTAATATCAGATCGGACATTGCACACACTAGGATGCTCCACCATGAGAACGCCCTCTGTTACTCGGCCATCTCAATCAATGAGTTATTGTTGTTAAAAAGGACTTTTTAGATTACTCATCTTATTTTAGTCCGTTTAAATTTTTTATTTGTTCTCCAAGATAAAAAAAAAATAGAAGGGACATCATTTTAGTACTGTCAGTAACATCTAAAGGAATGTCACAGAGCAGCTGAAACGGATTCCTTTGTCGAATTATGGGGTTAACTTTTGAAGAGCATAAAGTTAATTTTTAAAAATAAAATAAAATTGGTGCAAAAAAATCAAATATTACTTTTCTTTAAATAAAATTTTACCATAAACAATTTTTTTATGTAAGCATATTAAAAATAATCTTACATATTTCTCAATCTAATAGAAAACTATGGATTAAATTGACTTGCTATATTTAAGTTAAAATGAATGAATCTACAGATTGTCAACAAGTGAATTGAAAACTATGTTATTACAAAACCTAGAATATTGTGTAGTAGACTATTTAAACACTTTTACCACTAATTTCCAAACTGTTGATAAATGATGTTTTACTAAACACTAACAGTTCTACCCTAATAAGCATTTATGTGAAAATCAAATATATAAGGTGACTCAACATTTTAATTGTATAAAAACGACTATACCAGTATGGATTTAGTCTGCACATTATAGGACAATGAAGACTAAAATATAAGCCTATATGGACAACAGAGTCCTAACCTGGACATTTTCAATACGACACCCATCAAATGTAAAATGTTCCATGTTCAATTAGGGGACGTTTTCCATATGTGTTCAATTTTCCATGCGACATCATTTTGTACTCTAGTTTTATGGTCTATCATCGCGCTCGCACAAGCAACCGCCATTAACCGATGCACCCCTTATTTGTACATTAACCCCTACTTTTAATGCTATATACAATACTTTGGTTATATCAGTCGACAGTAGCCTGCAATAAAATTGATTCCCAAATGCACGACTGATTAGTTAATGAAGTTAATATAAGTCGATATGCATGTATTGTACAAAATTGAAATTTGGAACTGAACTGAACTGTTTTTAAATTATATTTTTTTCTTTGTCAAGCCTAATTTTAGGGGTCAGTCAAATATAAGATTTTATATTCGAGGGTTGTTTTTTTTTTTAATAATTTGTATTTTTTTTCAAATGTTTATATTTGTGTTTATGGGTATTCCTAAACCATGAATTACGTAATTGACCAATATACGAACGTGTACGTTAAGGCATTATAGAATGAGGAGCTTCATAAAATCTGTTGCTATCAAATATCCGCTATGGAATTTTAATAGGACTTATAATAAAAAGAAACTGTAACGGTAAAATTTATTAACTGGTTCAGTTAATTACGAAAACATGTTTCTGACGAGTCTTCAAAAATGGATTTATAATAAAAAATATTCATAAAAATATTAACGATTTTTAATGTATTTTTATTAATAAAATTCGTATTTCAAATAAATTAAAAAATGTATCTTTTTCATATAAAAATATGAAAACAAGTATTAAGTGTTATTTTAAAATACTTTTCTGTTAGAAATTTTTTTTGTTATAGTAAAATGGAAATCATTGAAATACAAAGCGTGGGACTAAAAACCCACCAAAACTACCTTGGTAACATTTCTAGATAACTTCACGGAACCACCGTTAGGCATTACTTCGTGGGGCAGGGATTGACCGAAATAAAGACTCAGCTGGATTAACACACCCCCTCCCTCCGGTTTTGTTCCCGCTTATCCAGACATAGTCTTTTTAGGACTATTGGCACGAAGACATTGACAGCCTCCCAAGTCGTCTTCGAGCCGAACATCAGGGCCACGACGTTCTTCGGCATCAGGGGTCCGCCATAACACTTCGATGCCTCCTTTCTTTTTGCTCCGAATTGGGTCCCGTAAAAGACCACGTGGTCCGCGCTCTTCACCATTCCGAATTGGATGCCGTAAAAAAACACGTGCTTCGCGCCACTACATAAATGGCATCGTATGGCACCGTTTTAAATGTGCAGGCTACCCTCAATAGACTCCTCCAGTAGATTGATACAACTCCACGTATATATGTTATGATGCTTTAATCAACCCATCAGCTCAAATCGGCGAATATACAGTACGATGACCTGAGCACTGTCGCCAATAAGGTCGTCCTACACTGCCTGCGTCCCGCAGAGTTGGATATTAGGTGCATCGTTTCTTGTGCGCGAATTCTTGGCCAAAAACAACACACTAATAATGCCGCAGCCACCGTATTACCCAGATGTTGCCCTCTGCGACTTTTTATTATTCCCGAAACAGATTCTTTGATCTATTTTTTGGAATGAGCAAAAATCTAAAACGAGCCAAAACACGTGCAAGCAAATCAGCTGTCAAAAATTTACTGAACATTCAAAATGGCCGAACTTTTCAGCATAAGTGAAAGACGTGAGTACCAATATAACGCCACAAAAAATCGAAAATCAAATATACGTAACCCGCGGAAATTCAAAATTCCCGATATTTTTTCAACAGACCTCGTATGTAAACCATTTAAAAGTTTGCTACACCATAGCCGTGCAAGGCATTTACAGGTTTCCACTCACATAGTGGGACATAGATGTGTTCGGGCGTACCAATATCGCTTCAAATTGGACTATAGCCCCATGTGCCATTCTCGTGACGAGGTAGAGGTGTTACTGTTTCCGATTCCGAGTGGAAAGAAAAGAAGCATAGAAGTGCGTTGGTGGGCCCCTATATCCTGGCCCTGATGTTGGACTCGAGAAATGGCTTTCAAGGTTGTCACGCTCTGCATGAGCAGAAATGGAGGCGGTAATGGTAATCAATTTGAGTAGTGATTACGAATAATACCTGCTCCTGGTGCCGAATGGCCTCATGAAGGCCGCATGGCCTCATGGAACGCCCTCTGGCTGTTGTCCCAGAGACCTTAAAATAAAATACCTGCTCCACAATTACTTAGCTGTCGGCTCTTCTGTGAGCAGATATGGTATATAAATAGGACAAGTAAAGTGGTTTTAGTGGATAATATTTGAACCATTTGTCTTTCGAAAATTTCCACTTTACTATACAAAAAAAAATATACACACATCTACGCATTCGACACACTCATACAACCCAATGCATCAAATTTGACACAGCCTTCTGACGGATTTAATTTTTCAAAAAAAGCACCAGAACCTGCATAGCTATACTACTTAACTGGAAATGTTTTACTTTTAATTTGTAGCAAAGCACAGTATTTTTTTTAAGAAAGAATTCTTGTTGATTCCAATTTTTTGAAAGATTTCTTATAAGCCATAAGAGTTCTTTGAATCATTTATTAAATAATACTTTATTCAATCCCTTGTAAAACTTGATACTCCTCGAAATATTTCGAGGATAAAAAAAACTCTTCTAGTGTGAGTGCATTCCAAACAAAAATTATCAAACAATTTCATGTCTACCAACTATAAATTTCTAAATACTCGACAGACCAACCATAAACTTTCAAAATGCATTTAATTTTCTCTCTTTTGGTACCATCTTCAAATCTAACCAATATTATTTAACACCTAACAATTTTAGCATTTCTAGCAAAAATTCTACTTAATCACTGCTATTGTTTATACCCATTATTAAAAACAATAAGTCATCACCTTAACCATATTATTTTTTTGTTGAGAAAAAAAATCAAACATTATATAAAAAGGCATATTTTTCTCTTTTATACTAAATATAATATTTCTCGCATAGAGTCACTAATGTCTTGTCATTATGAAGAATCATGAATAAAAGGAAGCTGATTCTTCTAGAGAGAGTTATACAATAAAAAAACCCACTATAATTAAACGATTCAAGAAAAGCACAGCTTCTTTTGCTGATGACAATCTATTTCTTTTGACTATTTTTCTGCCTGTATATAAATAGTCCTTGCTTCTTTTAAACATGGGACATATTCAAGCTATTATTTCATAATATTACTTGTTTTTTTTTTTTTTCGATTTGAATTCATTCCGGAGTGAGCAATTTTTACCTTGTCTGTGTCTCTTTATTCATTCATCCATCTATCCATCTATCCATCCATCCATCCATCCATTCATCCATCCATCCAACCGTTTGTGAATAATTTTTACCATTTCTCCTGGTGGAGTTTTTCCGCACATTACAAATGCCGGGGCCGGATTCATTCACTACTGATTCCAATGAATAAGATTATTCTTGCGTAACATTTTAACAACGATCACACTCCCCTGGTGCTGTTCTCATTTCACGAAAAGTCAAAAGAATAAAATATAATACTTATATAATAATAGAATAAATGTAAATGTATGTGTATATGCGTTTATAGTTTATGATTGTGTTTGGATTTGTATTCGGAAATTTCTGCAAATTAACATGACTTCATTTTACATAAGTTTATTCAGCTATCATCGAACCAACAATAAAGAACCAACTTTTCATATTATCAGATGCATATATCTTTTTTGCTTATAGATAGATCTATGTACATACGACTATATGCATAGATCTGGAAACAATATGTCCTGTTCGGTATGGAGATATTCTTACTAATCTTATTATGAATCAGGTAAGCGGATAACTATACCTGATTTACAGAACGTTTCTGTCCTTTTGACCTGTCACCCCAATTCTATCGTTTTCTATCTCTGGCCCCTCTTTAGCCTCACGTTCATGCACTTGCATACATCCTTCCTTAGATTGAGGTAGGTACCAACGTAACATATCCTAACATCCGCAATAGTTACTAGACACTATATTCATACGTGCACTTATAATATATTCAAATTTCCGGATAAGGGATGAGGGCAGACCTATTTGTTCAATGTAATATTCACCACCATTCCGTTTTCCGTATTTCAATCTGAACATTTTTCTATTTAATAATTTTTCCTTTTTTTTATAAAATACTAGCAGGAGGTATTTGCTTTTGTTCTCCAATTTTGGAGTGTATTCTTTTTTCTATTATACAACCTGAAATCATTATCATCACAGGAATATTTCTGGCAGCAAGGTACTGAAATGTACGTTTGAATTTTTTATCAGTCCCTTAGGGTGTAGGTGGAAATACGAAAAAAAAATTGTAGTTGTTTTTTTCTTTTATTCCTCAAAAATAAAAATAAATGTAAATAATTTCGACAAAAGAAAAACTGAAACAGAAATCAATTTCTAAACAACTATGGAACATATTATTTTATACTCCCTCTAACATAGTAATTTATTTTCTTCATCCTTGCTATCATCCTTGCTATCGTCATATTTTGGCTATATTTAACATGAATAAAATATTATCAATTTTGTAGAGTATTGGAAAATATGTTATATATTTTCTTATCTAATTTGAATTTTTTAAATTTTCATTTTCTTTTACTTACATTTTTCTATTAAATTGATTTTCATGTCATAAAAATATTTATTTTAAGTAAAATTATATGAAATGTTTTGACATGTGTTATTATTTAAATAATTTAAAAAAAAGGATTTAACAAATTTTCAAAAATTTTATTTTGTTTAATGATAAAATAGTTTTGTAGAAGAATACTATTTTATTTACTATATTTACAAGGGGAAAGGTATTATTATTGTTTGTGCTTTACTGTCATACACAGTGTGTCCCTGTGAAACCGAACTTTTTGGATATAGAATAAAATTATTCTATACTATCTTTGAAAGTTATTATTTATTCAAAATAGGTTCCATTAGACTCAATACAACGTTTGAAAAGATCAACCAGCGCATGCATAGATTTTTTTATGTCATTTACAGGAATGTTCTTCAGCACCTCGGTTACGGCTGCTTGAATGCCTGGGATGTCATCATAAAATGCTCCTTTCATCTTGGTTCTCAGTTTTGGATTTAGAAAATAGTCACATGGTGATAGATCAGGTGAATACGGAGGGTGGTTGATAAGAGAAATCTGTTTTTTCATCAAAAATTCGTTCACTTTTTTGGTCTCGTGAGGTGGTGCATTATCGTGCAATAAAAACAGCTGTTTTCTTGCTGGATATTCAGGTCTAACACGACCAATTCTTTTCCACAAACGATCTAAAACGCCTAAATAGTATTCTCCATTAACAGTTCTACCTTCTGGAACAAATTCCTTGTGGACAATACCCTTCGAATCATAAAAAGTAATCAACATTGTCTTTAGTATCCTAGGCGTTTGCATTCTTCGGTTTTTGTATGTAATTGAAGCGTTTGCATTTTTCAGTTTTCGTGCGTAATTGCGGATTTATACCAGTGGTATAAGCTTAAATCCGCTGTTTGGTCATAGATGGCGTGAGTGAGTGTATTAAGCTACCATGGGTACGCCTTATTTTTTTTTTATGAAATTGACATATTGTCAGCAATTTCGTTCAACAACATACATTTTTCCTTTGGTATCATGTCTAGTTTTGTGCCAGAAAAAGGGCATATGCGGGAAGCTCTGCTTTTCTGCTTCAATTTGAAGAAATCGGCTGCCGAATCGCATCGAATGCTTATGGAGGCCTATGGTGACAGTGCTTTATCGGAAACAACGTGCCGAGATTGATTTCGTCGGTTCAAAGACGGCTATTTTGACTTGTGGGACAAGAAGCTGGAAAATCGGCCTAGGAAGCTTGAGGACCATCAATTGCAGGCTCTTTTGGACGAAGACGATACCCAATCGCAAAAAATGCTCGCTGAGCAATTGGGTGTTACTCGACCAGCCATTTCCATGCATCCGACAAGATCGGAAAATGAGTGCCGCATGAATTGAACGATAGGCAAAAGGAGCGACGCCAAAACACATGCGAAATCTTGCTCGCCAGACAAAAAGTCGTTTCTGCATCGGATTATGACAGGCGATGAAAAGTGGATATATTTCGAGAATCCTAAACGCAAGAAATCGTGGGTCGATCCCGGCCAACCATCAACATCTTCCCCAAGACCAAATCGTTTCGGACGGAAGACGATGCTGTGCGTTTGGTGGGATCAGCAGGGTATCGTCTACTATGAGATGTTGAAACCTGGTGAAACTATCAATGCCCACCGCTACCACCAACAACTAATTAAATTGCACCGTGCTCTGCGTGAAAAAAGGACGGACTATCAACAAAGACGTGACAAGCTGATTTTCCTCCACGAAAACGCACCATCGCACACGTCAAAAATGCTCCAAAACTACTTGGAGACACTCAACTGGGAGGTGCTACCCCACCCCGCTTATTCACCAGACCTAACATAGCCCGCTTTCGACTACCAACTGTTTTCGTCGATGGGCCACGCGCTCGCTTCCTAAGACGTCCGAAAATGGCTTGATGAGTGGTTTGCCTCGAAAGAAAAGGAATATTTTTTGCGTTGTATCCACAACCGCTAGCTGACTTGCTTTCTATGACTAAAAAAACAACGGATTTAAGCTTATACACCTGGTATTTCATGAACAGCTATAAATGTATGCAACAATTTATTTGAATAATGCTTAAAAATGTCTAAACATTGCATTGAAATTATTACGCTAATATGTTTTTGGTCAGTAGTTAGAAAAAGCGGTTGATATCCCGCCAAAAGCTCCCTCACAACCGATATTTCATGTAAGATGTTACTTACACTTTCTTTTGATACGAGTATATCAGCTATATCATTGTATTAGCCAATGACTTATCATATTGCCCTCGTATTTTTAGAAAATATTTGTAATAAAATAGCGTAACAAAGGAAAAAAATATTAATAACTTCTTAAAAATATTTAACATTTTATTTAATAAACTAATTAAGTGGATAACCTTTTTTTCCCTATAATTTATGATATTTTTATGGTATTAAAAAATCAATGGCATGTTTACGAATCGAAGTAGTTAAATAGGAAAAAGAAAATATGAATTTCTATTAACATTTTTATCAGTTGATGTTCAGTAAATATTTTCAAACTTGATATATATGAATTCCTATATTTATATTAATGTGAAATTGTTCGATAATTGAAATTGCAAAGGATCAAATCCAAGACGGGAGTAAGTGATATACTCCAATAGAGTCGATATCTATGACAGGAGAGATTTTTTAAGAAATATTCTAGAATTAAATTCGGCAAGATTTGTTGAGAAATCATTTACAATTGTTAACGAATGATATCGTAAAATTTCCATTCACCTAACTTATGTACATTGGGAATAGGACTCACGTTCGTATCGCAATAATACTAAATCCACCATCTAACTGGATTATTGACAGAATTTATCTTGCCTTTTATCCAATTTTTATGAATCAATTCTAATGGAGCTCACCGACGCCGCCATACACCTATTACCATTAAAGGTTTAGTTACAGGAACGTGCACAATTTTTGTAGTCGTTCTGAGTCCTGACAGCGTTCACGTGTATCACACATCGTTATTTCTTCAAAAATTGAATAGAGAATATTGGAAAAGATTTTTTTTTTTGCTGTCAACTTTTTTTTACCTCATGTCGAATATGAGCTTTTCGGTTTCTTATATGGAAAAATCTACTCACGAGTACACATTGAACATTTTCGAATTCAACAATTGTCTCGTCTCGTATTGGTTTTCCGAAGTATTGTACAATATAAAAGTGTGCTTGTAATGTTCGCATAAATAGAACTTTGTCGCGACCATTGCGGAACCATACGAGTACAATATAGATTCAAATATACATGAAGCCTTCAGGCCTAGGAGAGAATCTAGAACCACCATCAGAAGTTTATATCTTTATTTATGGTTTCAATTTCGCGTTACAAAGCGAAAATTCGCATAAATATGCCGTTGTTTCTCTTATTACGGCCAAGCTTGGCAAGTAATACCCCGCAATTTATATCTGACTTAATAAAATAGGTTTTTCAAAAAATAAGGAAAAAAATGCTTTGTGAAACTGCTCAGTATATTGTATACGAGTGAGTACACGACGAAGAAATAAGATTTCACTGAATTATTTGGTATCCTAGTGAGCACGACCAACGAAGTGAAGTCAAATCTGCCTAGATACCTACCAACCTCAAATGCTTTGCTTGCTAAACGCCTACGTTGCAATGTACTAATAAAACCAAGAAGCTGATAGTCGAACGAAATTTATAAGAAAATCAACGGTGACCTCTAAACGTGACTGACTTTACATCGTAAGTGAAATGTTCCGTGTTCCTTAATAGTAACCTAAGCCCCAACTGGAGTCATCCGAGACAATAATCTCACAGAATCCCAGCACTGCTTTCGTGTGGTCTTCGACTTGAGCCCAGGTGGGTGCTCGTTTACCTAAACCTGTCAAGGAAGACCTACTCCTGCCTCATTTATGACCCTCATTGTGGTCATAAATCTTCCTTCGAATTGTCGTCTAACTTTCTCTCAGCTGACGTACACTCATGCATGTGAAGATATGGTTTCGTTCGCAGAAAATATTCAAAAAAAAATTAAGCAAAAATGCACATCCATCCAGTCTTAACAGATTAGAACGTATTTTCCAGACATTTTTGAATTCCAGTAATTTTTCTGTTATTCTTTCAACCATAATTATTCGATTTTCTTCAAATTTTCCACAATAGTCGGCTTGTCAACTATTCTTCACCTTTCAATTTTTTAATGACAGCACATGCCTACAAATTACAAAAGCCATAAAATGGCCTTTATACCGCTTGCCGTCAACAAGAACTCAAAAGGAAGACACAACAAAGCACATCCAGTTTGCGGGTAAATAATTGCCTATGAAACTACTCAATTGAGGACTGTAAAAGTGCCGAAAATTGAAACGTGCAACAGAATTGAAGATCTCCCGATTCTCTAATACCCAAAAGTAAATTGGCATGTTCACCTTCTTTTTTTTTGTGTGGCTGAATTTTTTTCTTTCAATAAGAATAGGAACGAAAGGTTGTAGGAGAAGAAGGTACAAATTGTGAAAATTCCTAATGTCCTACCATTGATCTAGAGAGTTGACATGTATTGTCCTTTTTAAGAGTTGATCTGAACCATATGTTAAATAAACTAGAATTCAGATATACGGAAATTTATCATAGCACATTTTTTACCTGAAAATCCATACGAATTAATATATCTTTAGATGCCTTACGAAAAATTCTTTACAGGATTAATGGCAGAGAATTGATTAGATTTGAAGTGTTTAAAATTTAGTCTTGGTAATAAAAAATTCAATAAACTCGGAAGATTTTATTAGGGACCAATTTGTGAGTAGATGTTATTGCTTAGTAACTGCCACAAATGCGTGAATCTAAATTTTTTATACCATTAGCAGATGCCATTATGTGTAGACATAACAATAGCGGGACCTTAAGATAAACCAGCTTAGCATCCCAATGAGTGGCTAACAGGTGGCAACAGTATGTATCCAACAGAGGATAGCACAAGTTATACACAAGGAAATAATATTACTAATGGAATTGATAACGCCGCTCTATTGAGGGCGTGGTGAATGAATCAAAAAGCCTAACAGGGCTTTGGGAGTGCGAATCTTCAAATTCTGGCAGATGTTCCTACGGGATCCTTTGAACAATTTTTGGCTCGCTACATGTGAATTGACCATTCAGGATAAATGATAAAATTCAGGTTTTTTGTGGATAAAATTAACCTCAATAGGCTGCGGTGGGGTAGATACTCAGTCCGTATGGACAGTGGCTTTATGATCCCATAAGACGGGGAAGATGGCCAAAAACATACTGCGATTGCCGAACTAGAAAAGCGCAGCGCGAAGCTGGGACGTCTGGAGTTCTTTGATTCAACGGGCCTAGACCGGACTTCATTGTGTATATTAACTATTTATTTCCAATTACTTGCCGCCATTTTTCAGGCAATAAAAAATTTTTATTCATCTTAAAAAAAAATTAATTTTTTGCTCAATGAAATATTTGTTAAGAAAGTTTTCCGATCCTCCAAAGATTTAAACTTTTTTCCATTTAGGGAGTTTTGTAATGTCTAATATGAAGGTGTGAGATTCTGCGAATAAAGTGGACGGGGAAATAAATCCCATCTAACATCTAACCTCTTGTAATTTACGGCGTGTCGCTAAAAATATATGTGGTCTCACATTATCGTAATGCAAAATAACACCATTGAGGTTGACCAATTCGAGGCACATTATACCGATTGCTGTCTTCAAATTATCCATTCGTGATGGGATACTTTTGAATTTTTCGCTCGATTTTGTGGACGGAGTTTATAGGGAATTTCAGTCCCATCATACATTAGGCACAACCTGCTTCGTGTAAAAATTCTGCTTTGGGGTTGTTTGTGATGACTTATCACTTATGTGTATCTGAAACGATCTTTTCTCTAAACCTTATAACGCAAAATTCATTTACCATCTCTCGTTATCAACCATTTTTTTTAAAATAAATCATTTCTCGTACGTGGCACTTTAAATGATACATCAAATTTGTCTCGCTCAAATCATAAAGTGGCACGAATCCATCAGCTTAATTCATCGTTTTTGATATATTTAGTATCTATGCTACTCCTTGTATTGTATAGCATGAAATATTTTCAATAGCAGCATTACTTTTTTCACTCTAAGCTGACAAAGCTTCACCAGTCTATCAGTATCTCCATAGATGGTACGAAATCTTTCTTAGTATTTGCAGTAAGTTTGCTTTTTCAACAATAAAGACCATATTTACATGTAAGAGCACGTCAAAAAATTAAACATTGAATAGATCTTGTGCCGCAGTAAACTAATGAGACTGACGATTTGGTAATACTGCTAACTTTTTCTTCAGACAGACGATACTTTAGTACCCTCCCGACGTGCAACACAAGTTTTAACCTCGTTCGGTAACTACAAAACCCTATAGAGTGTGATAAGTAGAGTGGCGTTGTTGTTGTTTTTATTTGTAAGATCTCTTAGACATGTGCCATGAACCACTTCATAGCGCCACAACCGTAAGGCCATTTGGCGACTTCATAGTACGTGCGGGAAGTTATCTGAGAGAGAGAGTGGTCTGTGGTTATTAGTATAGAATATTGAGAATTTTATTTTAGAAGTTTAAATAGGGTACTAGGGAATGGAGTTGTTGGGTCCAGGAGGTCCATAATGGGAGGCCATTAGGCGACTTCATAGTACGTGCAGGAACTTATCTGAGAGAGAGTGGTCTGTGGTTATTAGTATAGAATATTAAGAATTTTGTTATATTTTCTGGAGCGGATTAGTATGTTGTAAGTTTAAATAGGGTACTAGGGAATGGAGTTTTTGGGTTCAGGAGCTCCATAATGGGAGGAATCCTGCTCGGGAAGTAATTCTTGGTTTTGTGGCATTCCTGTAGAATATGGACGATAGCGAAATGGGTGCCACAGAATTGGCATAAAGGACGATTGGTGTTGCCAAAAAGGAAGTTATGAGTAAGAGCGGCATGTCCAAACTCTGGTTTATTAGTAGTTGTTGAATAGACTGGTTTATTGGTGGTTGCCCAATAAGTCGACAAAAATGTGTCGCTATTGGTCCAGTCATCGTGTCTGCGGACGGCTAATGGTATAAGTTGCCATTCTGTTAGTAGGCGAGGCAGATTGGAAATGACTGTGATCACTGGTCGACGGAGTGTTTCTCCAGCCAACTTGTCAGCACTTTCATTACCCACAATTCGCCCATGCCCCGGCACCCATTACAACTCGACACTCCTATAGCAGAGTGGCGTTTTTGTACTGCGTTACGAAAAATAGGCCAACGAAATTTCCTGTCTTATTTATCGCATGCACAAGCTTTTTGGTGACATAAAGCATTTTTGAAGGGCTAATAAACCGCGTGGAATATGAACCTCATTCAGGGAGGTTTGCAACATCAAACAGTGATAAAAATGTAGAATCTTTCAACATCGGGTCGGACATCGCAGACACTAGGATGCTTCACTATAACAACACTTCTGTTATACGGATATCACTATCACTGATTTTTTGTCAAAAAAATAATCCCATCTTCATAATGACGTGATCCAAGTCCGTGTGACTCTCTTATTGTTTCCGAAGATTTAAAAAAAACTTGAAAGAACGCATTTCGATAATATTCTAAAGAGTGTAATCGAGGAGCTGACAGCGATTCCAGTTGAAGTTTTCCGGTACTGCTATGAAGTGTGGAAACAACACTTTCGCCGATGTACTCATATAACTGTCCAAAACAATTGCTTTGATAAAAAATCAATCTCATTATTTTAGTTACTTCCGAGCACATCAATCATATCGCACAAATATAATATTTCCTCGATAATCTCACATACCACATTTAGATATTTTTCAAAATACGAAAATACGAAAATTCTTTGGAAACCAAACTACCAGATAAATTCATTTTATAGTTTTGTACAACTCATTATTAAATTAATAATATACAATAGAAATTTTGTATATCTAAACAAAAATTTTAAACCCAAATTATTAAACAATTTCTATTAGTATAAATAAATTAAATTTAATGGAAAACTTTTATTCTGAAAATTAAATTTTAAGTTTTCTTAAACTTTTGATAAATAAAAAAAAAACGAATATTAATGCGTTCATCATAACTAATAAAAACAAACATTGAATAAATATAATAAAAAATAAAATTAAATTAAAAATATTAGCTTTGATTTTCTGTGAAAATGTTAATAAATTCAATTAGAATATTTTTCAGAATTTCGAACAACTTTTTTAAGGCTTTATTCTGAAGGATTATTTATAGAAATTTCTTTTGAAATTTCCTCCCATTCGAAGAATAAATATATTTTTTCTTCATAATTTTGCGTGCCAAATATTCACATTTATGGTTGTTGGTTGTACATAAACTTTTTTTTTTGCTTAGAAACAAAGTTTTTGATAGGAAAATAAAATTGAAAATTTGTATTGCTTCTGCAAAGAGTAAACAAATCCAAAACGGAAGAAAACAAAAACAGAGGAACTGATATAGTTGGTGTGATGTTGTATGGAAGTGGCCAACATTTGGACGAGAACCGAAATGAATTGAACAAAAAGGTCAACTGGTTAATATTCTCATGTTTAGGTTACCGGATATGAGGCAAACTGAACGAACTCTCAGAATCGATATTCAATCCCACAGGAACAGAACGAAACCCATTCAAATGCCAATCAGTTCGTTCGAACTTTCTGGGTCGACTGAATATACAAGCCCATGAATAATATAGAATATCATGCATGGCAAGAATTGATAGAACTATAACTTGAAGTACGAGTATATGAATTATATCAACTATAATAACTTCGATTAAATAATTCGAATAACTTATTTTTATTTAATTAAAACAGGAGCAAGGGAGTTAATTAACATTATTGTATTCGTCTTCATACTCAATTAAATTATCGCTTAAATTTTTTTTCCCATTTTTTTTTTAATAAGAAAAATTATACAAATTCGATTAGATTTTTTTTTATCTGCAACTACAATTTTATTGTAACAAGCAGATTTACATAACATTTTAATTAACGATCTTGTGGATACCCATCGCCGTTTTTCCAACTAATGGAAGTTAGATTCCTCTAGAAAATCTCTAGGCCATTGTCTCTTAAGTCTCCGATGAGTGTTTCCAGGGAGGGCAGTACAGGACAATTCTCTCGAAAGGGGATCCTGAACAATGGAAAAATTTAGATCACGACCATAAAAGGGGGCATCAACAATTTTACGGAGGATCTTGGATTATAAGGCCTGGACGCGATAGGAATTGGAACGTTTCGTTGAACCCCAAAGTTCAATTCTATATGTCAAAATAGGTTCTATTATTTGTATTGTATATTGGCCAGCGAAAGTCCCAAATAACGTACTTTATCATATTGTGGAAGCATATTTATATTAAGGTATAAAGAAGTAGGTTTCCCTTGACAAGCGGTGAAAGTAATGTGAGTACTCTTCTGTTCATTTACCCTCATTGTCCATCCCTTAAACCAGGATTAAAGGTTGTGAATAATTGTAAATTTTTGGAAGCTAAGTCAGGATTTGTATGGGTAGCAAGTATGGCCGTATCGTCTGCATAAGTAGCAATGATAGTATAAGTATCAGATGGGATGTCATAGGTATAAATATTATATTAAATGGGACTAAAGATACTACCTTGTAGGATTCCGGCTAGAATAAGATATATTTCCGAGGATTTTCAGTTAATTGCAACTTGGAAATGTCGTTAGGAGACATATGAATTTATGATAAGCTATTGTAGTATGTTGAAGGAAGAATACGATTGAGTTTCCAGAGTAGTCCAGGATTCCAAACACGATCAACAGCTTGGAAGATATCTAAAAATACTCCTGGGCAATACCCTTTCCTCTCAAGAGAGGATGCAATGTGATCAACAATGCGATGGCATTGCTGGATAGTGGAGTGTTCAGATCGGAAGCCAAATTGGTAATCAGGAATAATTTTTTCATTAACTAGGACTGGGTAGAGTCGTTTTAATAGGAGTTTTTCAAAAATCTTACCAAGAATTGGTAAAAGGCTGTAGGAGAAAGGAGAATTAATAAGTTTATTTGGTTTCGGAATTATTTTAATGACAGTAAATTTCCAGAGTAAAGGAAAATTGGTTGTGCGAAGGATACTATTAAAAATGTATGTAATTAAAACTAAAGCTTTTTGGGAAATTTGCTCCAAAATAGAACCTATTATTAGATCATAACCTGGAGCTTTTTTATTGGGAAGGCGCAGAATAGTAGATTTAATTTCCGAGGGCTTAAAAGTTTTGGGAGGAAGACTCATAGCAACTGGAAACATTAGTTCTTTGATAATTTTGTTAGTATGCAATTTGTCTTCTATATCATCATGTGGAGCAAAAGTATTAACCAAATGTTTAGCAAATACTTCAGCTTTTTCTTTGTCTGTTTTTGACCAGTTACCGTCATTTTGTTTCAGTGGGTGTAATGTTCTTTTGTAAGAGAGTATTCGTTTAGTGGCTTCCCATAAAAATAGATTAGATTTAAAAATGAGTTTATAATATTATCTATAGGATTTATTATTCATATTCACTTTTTATGGATATGAATAAAGAAAAGTGCAAATCTACAATCATAAAAATTTGAATATCCCTACTTGCACGCGTACTCGTATATTTTCATATCAATAAAAATGGAATGAAATATGAAAAGTTAGTCCAATTATAAGTTCTGAAGCCCTATTTATGGTCCTTGTTGTAAACTTAAAATCGATAGCATCCATACTTGTGCTCAGCAATAATAAATACAATATGAAATTTTGGCCATATTGACTGACTGTACAGAAAAATGAAAAGGCAAAAAAAACATCCTTAATATAGATGCCCAAATTTCAACAAACTGTTCGTAAATCTCCCACCATCATTACGAACAAACATTTTCACTTTCATCCGAATTTCGTCTTATTATAATTTAATTGTGATTTTAGTGCTAGACAAATTCTTTGAAAACTTATTACCTAGCAACCTATAAGAATTCATGGAAATTAATGATTTTTGAAGAGGAAGTAGAGAAAACTTTGCCATGAAAAATATTATATATAATTATTTTTCCATAAGAAATGTATACAATAAAATTCACTTTACAAAAAATTATTTTTTGCCTATTAAAAAATACCTACAAGTTTTTGTATTCTTATTTTAAATATTAAATATTTTATCAAAAAAAGATAAGAAATATATTAAATTTTTATCGAAAGAAAATATTTGATACAACTTAAACAAACAATTTCTTTAAAATGAAGCAAATATGATTAAAACTCTAAGCAAAAATTACTATAACATAAATTTTAAACTAATAATTTTGTTAAGCACTTAATTTTATTTATTACCAATAGCCCTATACATAATTAACCAAAAATCACTTTCGAGCAAAAATCGTTATGGAGCAGAAATTAATATCGAGCAAAAATTACTGACAAGCAAATGTGTTAAAATAAGCAGATGAACTTTGAACACAGTAGCTACATATTGCGTTCAAATATCGACGCCATATTTGCTCAGTAGTGAGCAAGAAATAATATTGTTGGGTGACCACAGAAACTCTTAAATGGAAAAGGCCGTGTTACAGATGGCGTCGTTATTATGGAGCATCCATATGTCGTAGACGATCGATCTGATGCAAAAAACCAATTTTCTGAGTATTTCAAGGATTCACTTAACTTAGTACTCATCAGCTTCTATGTTGATCGATGGTCTGGCTTTCCTAAGAGATCCCACTCGTTACACGTTTTCATCAATTTTCGATGCTGAAGGCCTCTCTGAGCAAGATTAGTCTTCGACCCTATAGAATTTTTGAAGTTGTGTTGAACTGGGTGGGGGGGGGTGACATATGTGTAATTATACGAATCTCTTTTCCCGACACAAAATTATTGATGGAGAAAGCCGTGTAATAGGAGAATTTGTGATTATGGAGTATCCAAGTGTCCACAATGTCCGATCTGATGCGTACAATCATTTTTTTGAGCCTTTCAAAGACTCTCCACCAGCTTCAATATTAATCGATGGTCTGACCTCACAAAAACCATCACTTATTCCAAATTTTAAACAATTTTTAAGGATCTCCTTGAGATTACTTTATTTTCCACAGCTTTTCGGTCCTCCAAAACTTATGCTCTTAAAAATAATGAATGTTCCCCATTAACTTTATTGTTACTTCTCGCGAAATCACAAAACTTGAGACAAAATTTCATAGACGAAGTTGAAATTTATCTAGAAGGGACTGTAATGATGGGACTATCGAGTCTATATTAAATCAGTTCTTTTTTTTTGTAAATGTAGCTTTCCAGTTTTTGTAACAATCCAAATTTTATAATAGCTTTTTCCGTAAAAAATCAGTTTCCTTTTTGAAAAAAAAAAATTTTTGAAATAAGAAACTTTAAAAGAAAAAACAAACAAATTAATTTTTTATAAATAATTAATATCAATCAGATTCGCATTAATGCAGCATGGATGAGAAAAAATTAATTTCTTAATCTGAAAATAGTTTTAATAAAATCTTGCTCAACTTACGTTTTTTTTGTGTACACAATAAAAAAAATTGAACAATTTATAAACTAGACTATTAACCAAAGTAAACAGAATTATGGAAATTGCAATTAAAAATCAATTAGAGACGATCTCTTTAAAAGTTCTCCATTAAACACGAATAAACTGAGTACATCTGAACTGAAGAATTTGTCTAACTAGTTTAATCCGATTGCCTGGAGGAAGAGCATGAATAAAAATAAGACGTCTCATAATATTTTTGTAGAAGATGTATCGAACCTGTATAGCCGGAAATGGTAATTAATCAATGTTTTGAGTTTCTGCTAAGTAAGATACTAAAATTATTTTCAAGATTCGAACAAAACCGCAGTCGCACTCTTTTGAGTTTTATCGATATACGAGTATGTATGCAGACGCCTAATGTCCACCATCCTCAATGAGGACAGGTTGGTTAGTTGAAAATAATTTTTCAGTTTCACATGTTCACGCGTTTTCATATCGTAAAAAATTACCATCAATTAATATTCTTTTGTCGGAATTGAACATAGCTGAACGGAATGAATTACGTACGAGGATTTGTTGCGTAGAAATATTTTTATTTAAGAAAGTTCACTTGGAAAGTAAGATGAACTGAGCTATTTAGGATAATATTTAGAAAAGTAAATATAAAAAAAAAATATTTTAAAAATGTACCTCCTTTAATGCCTTTGAATATTTTACAATCAAGTATAAAATAGAACTCAGGAATGCATACACAACATAACGTTTAGATTGTATGCTGAACGATAATCTTGATTTATAGCATAACTCCACCTGATAATGATAAATTCTACCTCAATTCTCTCAATATATAACCACCTCCTTTGGTTAGTATTAATTATTCACACCCATGACGCACTAATAAACACCTACCCCATCCTAATGGATAGTAATTAACTCCACCTACCATAAGGATGAAAATACAGCCTAGCTCAACTATGGCTTTAACTTTGAACTTTATTTTATGATGGATTTTTTTCTATAGTCTCGAACAAAGGACGAACGGAGCGGAGTAATGGAAAAAGATTTTTAATACACTACATGACCGAGTATAAATGGTGGCAGTTGAATGACTGAAAACCATCACTAAATCCCGAATCCGTCTGTCGAGGACAAATTGACGCAAGCCATTCAAGCATGCAATGTTTGCGTGTCCAACAGAATATCATAAAAGCTATCATCATACATAGACACAGTTAAAAGTTATGCCTAATTTGAAGGCTTTTGAACTAAATACATAAGTAGTACGAGGAGACTAGGTAGTTATGCTCGCTTAGCCTACGCGTATTATGGGAATAAGGAGAAAAAAAATATGCAAAACTTTACATATTCTAGGTGGCCGAAACTTTTGATTTCGTGATTCGATTAGGTAACTAGAGTTAGAGTGTGTTTAATTATGGCGATATGTCTGTTTCCTAATGGAAATTATATTATTCGTCCTTTTTTTTTCTTCTCTAATCTAGATTAATTGGAAACAAAAAAAGCGAAACGTAAGCTATAAATATTTACTAGAAACATGCAATAATATTTATACATACTAATTCAATTTATAAGGTATAAATATTATGAAATAGATCCATTTAATGGGTACTGCAGTAATTTGATTGAAAATATTAACTTTTTACAGTAATTTTATTAACAAAAATCAGGTCGAACCCCCTGATTGATATTAAAATGCAAAATTGTGTGTTTTCTGTGAAAGGTGTCTGAACACCGATTTAATGGCTCAAAAGTTTAGAAATGTTCATTTTCTACTATTTGCGATTAAGGACTTTCTATTCAAATATTTAATTAATTTTATTAAAAAAAATATTTTTTCAAATTTCCCTCATCCCTAAGACTTAAAACAAAATCATTCACAAATAAATCGACGAATCTCTAATGACAATAACATTATCAGAAGTACTGATAAATTTTAAAAGGTGTGTACCCAAGTACTTTTTTTCCACACAATTATTTTTAATAATGAGTTTGTTTATAAACACAAAAACCCTAATTATTTGTAAACATTTCCTTTATTAAAAAATATCTAAATCACTATACTAAAACACAAACATCGAAAAACTAAAAGCTTCAGAAAAAAAACTTAACACAAAATTAATGGAACAAACCCCCCCCCCCCTTTCCTATCTTGAAATTAGAGTGTTTTTATTTATTATAAAAACACAATTTAATGGGGAAAAAATTACTATTTGTATTAGAAGAGAAAAAAACTCCCATTACACAGCCACACCTGTCATTAGCAATGGAATAAATTTAAAGCGAAACATTTAAAAAAAAAAACATAATTTGAACTATGATTTGGAATAAAAGAATTGCAGCCGTTTTAGAAACTATCAAAATTCCGACATAAATGGTCACTTCCTGGATGTGTGTCGTCACTATTTGGAAATATATAGTACGGTCCCATACTCTGTATTTAAATTGAATCGTTGCATTCGAATTTAAAGAATCTCAACTTGGTTTTGAAGGGTCAAGATTCAAGTCCATCGAACACAATGTGATATCGTATGTCCGGCAGTCTGTAAATTGTCTGTCTTGTATAAATCCAGTTTATTCCATCACGGTTAGTCAAGCAGCAGTGACATTATGTCCAGTCAGCTTCCATGTGAAGAATTGTCGCAAAGCATCTACCGTACAACCACCATCAGACTAAGTATAGTGTACCCAGTTTCGGTGATTTCAACTCTTATCAAAGATAGGGGCTTCGGAAGTGTCGTAAAATGAATTCATCCTCCTCTATTGTCATCTCCATTGAAGTGTCGAAACGTGAACCAAGACGACCATTTCAACAAATCTAACTAACGACATCACCAATTATTACGATTTCAGTCCCGATTACGAAAACAACATTGCTCTCCTTAGCACTTTGGTTTAGTTGGCTTCCATTAATACCCGCTTCTGTTTCAGTCCTCCTCTTTCTGCTTAGCTGGGCATTTTGGAATGTTTATCAAAATATATAAACGAACCGAAAAATAAGAATGAAATTAGGAACAAAGCGAAAAAGTGTGTATTATGCTGTTATTTGCAGAATCGAGACACTTAAGGTAGATATCTTCCGACTGATACTACAATACTTACGAACAAATGGAATTGGGATTGGATAAGACTCTATCGACGCACAAAAACCACCACCGAACCATTCCTTACCTTTCGAGTGTCCGAAACTAACACCAAAAAGCTAGACAAACCCAAAAATGTTCGAATAGATTTGATAAAAGAAATTCTGTAATTGTAAGTACATTCCCTGGCCGAATGATGATTTGATTCTGTTTACGTTCACGTTCAGATGAATAAATGGTATAAGAATTTCGTTACTGTTATCTGTGAGCCAGTAATTCTCTCCTTTAGCCGTTGAGTGAAACACACAAAAAAATTACGGAATCTGCCGGTAACAAAGTGGCGCCTTTGCGGACGACTTGTTATCATCTCATCCGAAAAATTCCCAAATATTTCGACCTTGTTTCCATTGTGCCGAACTTGCTATCAAATACGTTCGTTTCCCTTATTTGACTTGTTCTTGACTCCGTATTCCGACGTGCTTCTCTTAATGATTACAAAATTCCTTCCGATAAGCTTGAATAGTCTGAAGGAAATGTGTAAATTACACGACACAATGGCGGCAATGATACGCCAACGAAACACTACTTGAAATTTTCGAGAGGAAATAAAATAAATATGCACGCTTCACCTATTCTATAATTTAGTATTTCCCTTAATTTTGATCGAAAATTTAATGGTCTAGTATCAAATACACGTACAATTTTCTACTGACTAACGACACCGTTTCGAATGGAAACATTTTACTAGAGCGTTAATTATTTACATTATTGATCCTTTCCTCCGTGACCCTTGACCCTGATATTTATCATGTTGTCGAATTACCACAACGTTGACTGATTTAGATTTCTTTTTACTTATGACCAGCGAAATTTCTCCAATTTTTTATACCCTTTTCAATTCAAGCAATTTAGAAAAGAATTCATAAATAAATCAAAATGTTGAGGGAAAATGTTTTTTTTTCAGGACTAAAACTAACCCTTCTTAAAACCTACAAGGACGTAGTTAATGTGTTAATAAAGTAAACGAATTTATTTACCCAAATTATCATAGTCAGCATTTTATTCAGATTCCATTGATAATTGTTGCATGATATTCAGCAATTTTCATTAGGAAATATTAATGTTAGATTGAAACAAAATCTATACGATAAAATTTTAATAAAATTGATATATCAACTTTTTAATAACACTTTTTTAAGGGCTGTCGCTTGAGGTCATAATTTTTTAGTTCAAGTTACTTATTATTAGTGTCAAAATGTTGTTGGTTTGTTTTTTTTTTACAATTTTAAGTAAAGTACTTCTGTGACTAACAATCCATTTTTTTTTTGGATTATTTTTATTTAGAACGAAAATGTTCCTTCTAAATATACGAGGTTTAGCTGATTATTTATTTTATTTGCAAGAATTTTATTTTATTTTTCAAATATTAACTTCTATTCAAAGTTGTTTCCTCGGAATATTATCAACAGCACCAATATAACGTCCTTGTCAAGTGTTATTTTATATGAACAATTTGTTTTTTTCTCGACTAAATTAATTCGTATTATTTAACCACTGAAATCCTTTTTTTCGACACAAATGCATTCAAATAACCGCGGTGCATCCAAGTATCTGCAGTGTCCAATCTGAGGCGAAGAGTATATTTTCTGAACGCTTTAAGGAGTTTCAATGTTAATAGATGGTTTGACTTCCAAAGAGTCCTCTCTCAAAATGCCTCCCTGAGCAAGGTTCATCTTCTACTATTCTTCACTCAGCTAGGGTAGGGAAAGGGGGTTTGGGGTTGTAGTACCAGGTGTATAAGCTTAAAAAATTCATAGAAAGCAAAAACAAACTTATTCAAAGTACTTGCCCTTGCTAGCCACACATTTTTCCCATTTCTCGGACAATTTGTGGATACCATGCCAAAAAAATTCCTTCTCTTTCGAGGCAAACCACTCATCAAGCCATTTTCGGACGTCTTCGTAAGAATCGAAGAGCTGCTCAGCGAGCGCTTGGCCTATTTAGGAAAACAGTTAGTAGTCGGAAGGGTCCAGGTCTGGTGAATAAGCGGGGTGGGGTAGCACCTCCCAGTTGAGTATCTCCAAATAGTTTCGGACCAGTTTTAACGTGTGCGATGGTGCGTTGTCGCGGAGGAAAATCAGTTTGTCATGTCTTTGTTGATAATCTTTCCTTTTTTCACGCAGAGCACAGTGCAATTCGATCAGTTGTTGGTGGTAGCGGTGGGCATTGACAGTTTTACCAGGTTTCAACATCTCATAGTAGACGATACCCTGCTGATCCCACCAAACGCACAGCAACCGAAGCGATTTGGTCTTGGGGAAGATGTTGATAGTTGGCCGAGATCAACCCACGATTTCTTGCGTTTAGGATTCTCGAAATATATCCACTTTTCATCGCCTGTCACTCCGATGCAGGAACGACTTTCTGTTTTGTCTGGCGAGCAAGATTTCGCATGTGTTTTGGGGTCGCTCCATCTGCCTATCGTTCAATTCATGCGGTAGGCACCCATTTTCCGATCTTTTCAATCTTCCCCATGGCACGCAGACGCATGGAAATGGCTGGTTGACTAACACCCAACTGCTCTGTGAGCATTTTTGGCGATTGGGTATCGTCTTCGTCCAAAAGAGCCTGCAATTGATGGTGGTCGACCTTCCTAGGCCGATTTTCACGCTTCTTGTCCTACAAGTCAAAATTACCGTCTTTGAACCGACGAAACCAATCTCTGTCACCATAGGCCTATATAAGCATTCGATGCGATTCGGCGGCCGATTTCTTCAAATTGAAACAGAAAAGCAGAACTTCCCGCATATGCTCTTTTTCTGGCACAAAACTAGACATGATTACCAAAGGAAAAATGTATGTTGTTGAACGAAATTGCTGACAATGTGCACTGATTAATGTTGACAGATGTCAAACTCATAAAAAAAAGTATGTCGTGTGAGCTTAATACGCTCACTCACGCCATCTATGATCAAACAGCGGATTTAAGCTTATAAAACTCGTATGTGTAATTACATGAATCTCTTCCCGACAAAAGCTCGCTGAAGTTGATGGTCGTGTTACAGGGAACATTTTTATGTTGGCTCTTCCAAGTGTCTGCAACGTCCGATCTGACGCGAAGAACCCATTTTCTGAGCCTTTAAATGACTACTCATCAGTTTCTGATCTTACAAAAGCGCTTACTAGTTTAACATTTTTAGCAGCTTTCGATGTTTAAAGCCTTCATGAGCGATGTTCGTCATTCACTGCTACTCGACCATCAAACATGTTTAAAAATCTCCAAAAATATCGACAAAATGGCCTCTGAGTCCTGTGAATTTATAAGTTCTAAGCGAGATCATTATCTAATATGGCAAATGTTCGATATGGCGGTAATTAAAATAATTCAAATTGATTAAAATAAACCTACACGGATGTTATTCATTATAAAAGTACGTAGAGTTTTATGACGAATTTTGTGTGACAACTGCCCGTCAGCTGTAATACCAATTTAGAAGTCATTCGTAAATTGAATATCATACGATTCTATTGTTCGTTTTAATCCTTTAATTTTAGAATCTTTTTTCTTTGAAGATAACGAACTAAATTTTTTACTTATGGCATCTTGTATATTTTTAGGACTAATAGGAATATATTTCATCTTATTCTACGTAGGCTACTATATATATTTCTGGCCTAGGCAACACTAAGTGTTGCCAGGTGCGATCTGACATTTCCATTGGAAAGTTTGACATTTTTTAGCATAAACGTACTCAGAACGTTTTGACGTACGACTATCATTTGTGTTGTTTACAGTGACTTGAAAAAATCAATTTGGCAAAAAAATGGAATTAACTCGTGAACATTTTCGTGCGATCATTTTTCACAACTTTCGACGTGGATTATCACGACAAGAGTGCATCGATGAACTTAAATCTTTGTATGGCTATGAAGCACCATCCTATAGCACTGTGAAAAACTGGTACAACGAATTCAATCGTGGCCGACGCTCGCTCAAAGACGAATTCCGTGAAGGTCGTCCAAAAACAGCCGTTGTTCCAGAAAACATCGATGCCGTACGTGAACTGATAATGCAAGACCGTCATGTGACATACCGTGAGATAGAGGCATGCCTAGGCATTTCTCCCACCAGCATACATTCGATATTGCATGAACACCTGGCCGTAAAAAAGGTTTGTTCTCGTTGGATCCCGCACAATTTGACAATCGCTCAAAAAAAGGCTCGTGTGGATTGGTGTAAAGAAATGCTGAAAAAATACGATCGCGGTGCTTCAAAAGACGTTTATAAGATCGTCACAGGTGACGAATCATGGATCTATGCGTATGAGCCCGAAACAAAACAGCAATCGACCGTGTGGGTCTTCCAAGACGAGTCAAATCCAACGAAAGTTGTTCGTGGAAGAAGCACTTCGAAGCAAATGGTCGCTTGTTTCTTTGGCAAAACTGGTCATGTGGCGACTGTTCCGCTTGTGCAACGTAGGACGGTCAATTCTGAGTGGTACACCACCATTTGTTTGCCTGAAGTCTTCGGAGAAATTCGAAAAACGAACAAGAGAAGTCGAATCATTGTGCACCATGACAATGCGAGCTCTCACACATCGGCTCAAACCAGCGCCTTTTTGACCGGACAAAACGTCGAATTGATGGGTCATCCTCCGTACAGCCCTGACTTGGCACCCAATGACTTCTTTTTAATTTTCGTCGCCAGAAGATGCTGTTGAAGCATTCAAAAACCATGTTTTGGAGGTGTCTCAATCGGAGTGGAAAAAGTGCTTCAAAAATTGGTTTGAGCGCATGCAAAAGTGTATAAATCTTGATGGAGAATATTTTGAAAAACAATAAAACCTTTTTCGTTGATAAATATTCGCATTTTCATTATTAGGCCAGAAATATATATAGTAGCCCACGTAGTTATTATTATGTAAGCACATATACTTTCAATAGTTTAGTTTTTCCTTTAGACCTTTGGTATTGAGTGATCGAATAGGTTTGTGACTAGTCTGCATGGACTGATTATACTTAAAATAATTGAATAAAATAAAAATTAAAAAATATACTTTAAATTTGATTATCGATATAAAATTGTTGATATTTATTTTTTTTTTCAAGTAGTTTTAATACAATCTCATCAAAAATAATTTAATTATCTTATCATAAGTATTTATTTACTATATTTATTATTTTATACAGGAAAAAATAACGAAACTTTTTTGCAAATGTGGAATTATTAATTTTTCACGTGATACGTTGTTGATAATGTGACTTTTGTAAATATAGAAACCTCATGAGCAAAGTATATTGTGTGACTTATTTCAATCAAACATCTTATATTGTGTGACTTATTTCTCACATGACTATTCAAAATTCATAATTACATAAGTAAAAATTCATAAAATCGAAGAGGTTGAAATGTAATATAAAGAAATGTTTGACTAGAAATTACAGTTGAAGTATAGGCAACATTTATATATTTTTGAATCATTCGACATCTGTAATATGATTACTAAATACTAGTTCTATTATTATAACACTTCTGTCAAGTCTATTATAAATTATCAATCAGTTCAAATTAGCTAAGTTATATAAATAGGTTCAAAAAATTGATGTACGTATTAAATTCAATTAAAAAGTGAATTTACCTTAGGGTAAAATATAATATTAAAAAAAATTCACCAAAGTGAATATCTTCTTTAAGAAAATGTACGAATATTCTCTTTTCATGGTTTACTTTAATGTAAAACACTTTATTTTATAATAATGAAACGTACCAAATTATCTTTAAAGCAATAATGCAAAGAATTTTCCTAACATCCATCAAGAAAAGTACTTGCAGATATTGTTTTTTTCAATTTTTAAGTAAGAAATATACACATCCCCTTGTCAAAAGTATAAAATCAACCCCAAAAATAACGCTTCTTCCAAATATTTTCCTTTGAAATTTTATACATTTTTTTTTCTATTGTTTTCATATAATTCAAGCTCCATTTACTGACATTCTGCTATTCCACTTTAAAGGACTTCACATATCCTTTTCTATATGAAATTTTCAATTTCAATACATCTTCGCTCACATCAACATTCCTATTTACCCCCATCGATATGAAAATAATTTGAATTTGAACACTTTACAATTTCCAACAAGTTCCACTACCAAAAAAAAAAAATTATAATAAAATGGAAAATGGCTTTGAAATATTTCCATTTTATTTTGTCCTTGCGGAGACTGCAATTTATTTTGCCACAGAGCAAAACATTGAAAACAAATGAAATAATATCGAAATTTCGATGGCATCACTTTCAAGTTTTTGAAATGGAAAATAATTTTATTCTTTTCCCCTCATATAATCCGTTTTTATACATATGCATAATAGTTAAATTTAAAAAAAAATAAAATGTCAGTTGCAATTGCTTCTACCTTTAAGAGGATGGATGCAATTGCCACCCGTTCGCTGAAATTATTATTTGAAAACCAAAAAAATAAAATACTTCTCCAAACACATCAATAGAACGCATTAAAACAATTGAAATATATTAATTGAATGTGCAATGTTTCCATTAATGTTTTCTATTTATTTTGAATTTCCTTTAAATTTCTATATTTTTACGCTTTCATTTTCAGATGTGCATCCTCGTTTCATTCACTTAAAAGTGGTCAAGTGCAACACGGTGGAAATTGCTGGGCGTTCAAAGAGGGGTGAACAGACAAAAAAAATTTTTTTTGTTATACCTTTTTGAATAAAAATATAACATAAATGGAAGTGGAATATGCACCCGCATTTGATTGGAAGTGAAGTGATTGGAAGAGCAACTATAGAAACGCTTTTAACAAAAATTAATTGAAGCAAAATGAAAATGATTTTCGCAATAAAAGAGTGAAACCGAGAGTCGCTTGCTCTGTTGTGTCGTGCGGTAAATTCGCGTCACTCACATTCGTGTGATTTAGTTTGTTTCCATTTTATAAGTGCAATAATATTGAATTGAAAAAAAAGGATAGAAAAAAACGAATAAACGTATATATAAGCGCCATCAGCAATAAATAAAACGATAAGAGGGCATTAAATCACTTGGGGATAGGGTAGAAGAGAAACGAAACCGAAAAAAAAGAAGAAGAAACGACACGAATGATACTAGAACAACAACAATAAAGCAACTATTCTTGTCACAAGGGTTTGTTTTGGTGTTACGCATACACATCCATCCACAACAGGGTGATTATATAAAGAGTACAGTAAAAACGATACACCTCTCCTCTGAACGGAGGATAGGCCAAAGTGTTATTAAACGAAAATTTTGTATTCGTGAAATTCGAAAAGAATATAGAAAAAAAACTGCTTTTTTTATGTGAAGAATGTCGCAGACGACAACCCCATTGAATGGGGTGGTTCTGGCTGCCACTCTATTCGTTATCCTGCTGTTGTTCGCCTCCCCTTATCAGAATGGTGTAAAGGCCGAACCATATGGCGGTGGACATACTGGAATACATTTCGGCGGTGGTGGTGGCGGCAGTAGTATCAGCGGCTTCGGCAGCAATTCCGGTAGCTCTCTTATTCTTACTGACACAAGGTGTCCAAGGATTTGTACATGCAATGGATTAACAGTGGACTGTTCACATCGAGGATTAACGCAGGTGCCAAGGAAAATACCATCCGATACTGAAAGATTGTGAGTATCTAAAAGTTTTCTTTACATTTTCAAATTAAATTCTATTTTATTATTATTTGCTTAATTCAGCAGTTTATATTTAAAAAAAAAAAAATTATAATGCCAAAAAAAGGAATGAAATATTCAAGGCTTTCATTTTTTTTTGTTAATTAAAAACCATTTTGGTTTTGATATCTTTCCATTAATGGTTCATTATTCTTCCTTAAAGCATATTGTTGGTAACACGAAATCCTGATAAATGCCTATAATTGGGGTATTTCCCTTTAATTTTATTAATTTAATTTTTTCATAAGAGAATTTTTATGTGGTAAAAATAGTGGATATTATTTGATTTATTATTATTGTAGGGGTTGGTTTTTTTTACCATTGAAATTATAAAAGCGAAATTAATTTAAAAGATATTTAGACAAATGATATCCCGAATATCGTTTGTCTAAATACCTTTTAACGACGGATTAAGAAAAAATGGAAAATATTTCGATAGCCACAACTCTTATATAATATGAAAAAAACTCCTCAAATTCTTTATTAAAAATTATTTTAAATTAGCAAATATATAAATAAATTACTTCCACATAATACATCATATACATTGCAGGGCAAAAATATGCGACCACTTTGGTTTCAAGAAGAAAATTAAATAAAATTGCAAAAAAATGAACAGCAAAAATTTAAAAATTTAAAATAAAAAAAGAAATGCTCAAATTGCTTGCTCGTTCAAAAAAAAACTGCCTTGCTGCAGTACGGAAGCAGCTCCTACAATTCTAGGCATTTGATCGATCGGTTTTTTTTATCGTATGCTTTAAAAAAAAGTAATTCCAGTGTCGATCCTCCATGAGTTTTTCTTGGAGCATGTACAGAGCTTTCGCACGTCTCTCTGGTGTGGTGGTAATTTCATTTTTTTCCAAAATACCTTTTTGTTTTTTATTTTGCAGGAATTCTCTACATAATTGCTAACTATGTTTAGAATCCTTTCCCTGCTGTAGAAAGAATCCTTTAGAAGTTAACTGAAGGACTGATGGAAGAGCATTTTTTTCTTAAATATTCAGATAGTGTCCTTTTTTTAAAAATTCCTGCAATTCACATCAAGTCTCCTACTTCATCCGTGGAGAATAAAAACCAAACTTTGATCGAGCCACCCCACCTTTCTTGATGGTTGACTTCACTCAAGGATCTGGAACAATGACTATGAGCCTCACTAGTTCAGTTTTGAATGAAAAAAGCCCAATCCAATTAATTTTTTTTTATTTTGAGAACGTAGTAACAGCTTCCTTACCGTTTGGTGCCCTAATAGGTCACCACATAGTTATTAGAGAGAGACACAGCTTTTAACCGTTATTAGAGACACTGATTCGGCGACGTTTTTTATAATTTTACCCGAATTTGAGGTTCTGTAATTTTATATTGCTTAATTAGAAGTGCAACTTAAGCGATCCTCGCTTAAACTACAATAGCAATTTCAGTCCTACCAGTCCGATAACTCCCGATCTGATTATAGCGATCTATTTTATTCCTAACCGCCATAAGACACTCTCCGAATTACACCTTCATTAAGGAGACCAAATAATATCATAGGAGACCAAACTTTAACACTAATATCTATATTATTAAATTTTTACTTAAATAGAAATTAATAGTTTCAACTTTAAATAGATTTTAAGAAAAGAGTATAAAAATATTTCGTTTATACTAAAACAAGACAAAAATTCTTGTTTTTTTCTTTTTTTATTATGTGAAATAAATCATTAGAGGTGAAATTTGGTAAGTGTTGAGGTGAAATTTGGCAAGTGAAGGACGTTAACTCCTAAAGGAATGAAGCTGATTCATATACTAACGTGGGGCCTGAGGTTATACATCTCTATCCTACTTGCTATTGTTTTAACCTTTGTGACCAATTTTTTATTCATAACCAAAATAACAAACATAATAAATGGCGCCCAAAGTGGGCCCAAGGCGTTACATTTTATCCTCTTATAATCTCGACCGAGGCGTTCCAACTCTTATGATCTCGATATTAACTTCGAGATCATGAGAGTTGGCCCTATACCTTGAGAATACTGCAAATTCGGCCTCTGGTTAGTTACCTGTCTCGATGGATAAATACCTCAAATTCATCTATCGGCACGAAAAAGTTTGGACTCCCTCGGACTCATCATTAACATATACTTATGTGTTTATTTTGGAAAATTTGGATTTCTACATGAATCCGACTTTGCCAGAATAATCTTCAATCTCCGATAACTTTCGACACACAAATCCACTTGAGAATACGCAGAATTTGGTCTCTGGCTCGGTGGATGAGTTTTTATGACTCGGACAATATTTTAAATTATCCTTTTCCTCATACTAGGGTAACCTAACCCAATTTTTCCTTTAAATTACTATATCGAGAGAGAGACAAGCGACGATGACTTACCATCTAGCACATGTATGATGAAACCGTTTGGACTTAGAAATAAAGGAAGATTGTTATTCTCTTAATAAAATAATATTATAAATCATAACACTCGATCCTATTCACATCCGTTGGTTGCTCATGGTTCCGTAAACATGGAGTCAAGGCAATAACTAGTGAAGATTTTTTTTTAAAAGTATTTCCATATATGAGGGTCGTTCAATAAGTCCTTAGAAAATCCGAGAAATTGCGCTCGTAGTGTCGGTAAGGATTTTTTTTGTAAGTAGCATTATTGACAGGAAAGCTGTCAAAATTTCAGCTCGATCCATAGCGTAGGTCAATTTCTATCGTCGATTAAAGTTAACGACATTTATTTGTGCATAACAATGGAAAAAAGCGAGTTTAGGACTGCCATGAAACATCTCCATTTGAAAGGCTTAAGCCCGAAAGAAATCAAAGCCGAGTTGGATGCAGTTCATGGCACATCTGCACCTGTGTTTGCGACGGTTTACAATTGGGTGAATGAATTTAAACGTGGCCGTTCATCCACAAAAGATGAACATCGTTCAGAACGCCCAGTTGAGGTGTCTACTCCTGAAATCATCGACAAAATCCACGATCTGATTTTGAACGATCGGCGAATTAAAGTGCGCAAATTAGTTGATGCCACGGGCATATCACAAGGTACAGTCGCTTCAATTTTGCATGAAAAATTGTCTGTGAAAAAAATTTCGGCAAGATGGGTGCCGCGTTTGCTCTCAGAGGAGAATAAGCGCAATCGTGTAGTGGACTCTGAGGCTATGTTGGCACTCTTTCATCGCAATCCTGCCGAATTCCTTCGTCGATATGTCACTATGGACGAAACCTGGATACACTACTACACTCCAGGAACGAAGAGACAGTCATCACAGTGGATTTTCAAGGGTGAACGGGCTCCGAAGAAGGCAAAAACGGTGCCATCGGCCGGCAAGGTGATGGCCACGGTCTTTTGGGATTCGCACGGCATCATTTTTATCGACTACTTGGAAAAAGGAAAAACAATAACAGGAGCGTATTACGCGTCGTTATTGCAACGGTTGAGCGAGGAAATCAAAGAGAAACGCCCCCATCTGAAGAAGAAAAAAATCCTCTTGCATCAGGACAATGCGCGTGTGCACACCTGCAGTGTTTCCATGGCCAAAATTGTGAAATTGAGAATGGAATTGTTGCAGCATCCCGCTTATTCACCAGATTTGGCCCCGAGTGACTATTTTCTTTTCCCCAATCTGAAGAAATGGCTTGGCGGACGACGGTTCACTTCCAACGAGGACGTCATTGCTCAAACGGATGAGTATTTTGCAGAACTTCCGAAATCCTATTTTTAGGACGGGATAAAAATTTTGGAAAACAATTGGAAAAGTGTATAGAGCTAAAAGGAGATTAAAAGAGAAAACAGTTTTTTTCCGTCTTTTTCTAAGGACTTATTGAACGACCCTCGTTTTTTTTTAAATTTCCCGAATTAATTTATATAAAATAAAGTTTTATCGACTATTCTTACAATTTATTTTCCTTATTTTTCCAAAATTGTCTACCTTTCTATACTCTCTTGATCCTTATGTCCACTGCCTGCTAAAATTAGTACATAAAGAACCTGGAAGTGAAAGAACCACTCCGTCGATTTCCGCATAATCTGGTTTTTGTACCAGATTCATCCCTCCTGGACTTAATCCACTGGACAAGAAAACGGTTTTCTAGACTTTTTCAACCATAACCTAAAACAAAAACCTAACAATATTTAGACTGTCCCAGACAGACCGTAGTTTTGGTACAAACAAGACCGTAGTTTTGGTAATTGTATTGGGTTGTCCGGGAAGTAATTTGGTTTTTTTTTATAAAAATGAAAGACGATTTTCTTATAGTTAATTAATATTTTATTCAATTAAATGTTGTCCAGTCTGATCCAATACCCTTTGTTATCTTTCTGGCAGTACCATGATTCCATGCTCATAAAATTTTTGTTCTTTGCTAGCAAAAAACTAATCCAAGTGATCTTTGACTTCCTCATTTGAATTAAAAGTTTTACTGTCCCATCCAAGCTCTAAAAGCTTTTGCCGAGTGGTCAAACTTGTATTTGGTTTCGCATTATCCTGTTGGAACACTATACCTTTCCTATTGACCAATTCTGGCCTTTTTGCTTTAAGTGAATCATTCAATTTGTCCAACTGATGACAGTACACTTCAGAATTAATTGTTCTGTTGCTCGGTAGAAGCTCAAAATAAACGATTCCTTTGAAATCCCGCCAAACAGATAGCATAACCTTTTTTTGATGAATATTGGCTTTGATCCAGTTCATCTTTTCTACTCCAGGATATTTTGCGCTTAACATTGTTGCAGACAACCCATTTCTCGTCCCCAGTAATGATACGCTTCAAAAATGGATCATTCTTTTCCGTAAGAAGATGAGGAACCCATATGACGAGCTTTGAGATTAAACCTAACCATTTCAAATGATCATGAACTGTCGAATTCGATAAATTTTCACTCTAAGCGATCTCACGAGTTGTTATTCACCGGTTTGCATCAATTAATACTTTTATTGTGTCTTCATAAGCTTCAACTGGCTTTCGAGAACGTGGTGCATCTTCGAGATCAAAATTGCCGGATCGAAATTTTGGAAACCAGTTTTGGCACTGGCGCTCACTTAACATACTTTCTATAGTAAAAAAGTAAAATATACCGAAAATGCAGTTTTTCACTTTCCATATTTAAAAGGGTATCAACCAAAAACTACTGTGTAGAATCAATCGTATCAAGCCTTGCTATGACAGCTGTCAAAATACATATGATTATGCGGCTTAAGTATGAAGTTGGTTGCGAAAAAATACAATTAAGTCCTTAGATTAAAGAAGAACTGGATTCTGTCAGAATTTTGTGGTAGTACATTCGTAGAACGCACACACATGCAATACAACAGAAACGGCGTAAATCATTGGGGGCTAATTTTAAACTTCAATATGCGATTGAAGCGGTTCGTTCAAAACCATTTTCATATGTGATGTCCTTTATACGTAAACAAATAGATTTTTTAATATTGCGGGTTTTGTTTGATAGAATTAGTTTTGGAAATTTATAATAAAACACAGTATTCTATTTTAAAATATTATTTATTTATTTATTAGATATTTCACTTTATATTATTTATTAAAACAGAATTTTTAAAGTGGGGAAAAGAATTTAAAATATGAATTGTAAGTTATTTGATCATATGAAAGCAATTATGTGCACAATAAGATGTTAATCGTATACAATATTAAAGAAAATGCTTTAAAACTAAATTACAAAATAAAAAATTTAATGTACTTAAAAACTTAATAACTAATATTTTTAAAAAATTAAAAAAATATTGTTTATTAAATGCATTATAATGTGGTATAATAGAGCAAGCAAAACAAATTTATTTAAATAATAAGCTTACCGAAGAATAAACTTTATTTATTATAACACAATGAAAACAGCAATGAAAAATAGACAGAAAAATTCGGTCCCTTAAACTTTCTTACACACACTCTATATACACCGCAATGAACTATTTTATGGTAAACATTGAACTGTCAACATCGGATTCACAAATGACAAAGCTATCCCTTAAGTCTCCCCTTTCATGGAGAATTAAAGTTTTAAAACTCTCCGCAAGTCTACAAAATTGAGGCGCTTCATATTTGAATGATATTTACGAAATGAATAATAAACCTAAAATAGAATTCCATTTCATATCAAAAGTTTGTACAAAAAATAAAAATTGCAAATTGTTGTGTTTAAATTGTATTTTTGTTTCCAATAACTGAATTAAAATGAAAATAAATTATGGTTTTGCGATTCAATAAATTTGTATTACGACAACTAGATGGCAGTGGGTGTCATGTCTACATAAAAAAATCTAAACAAAGCTATGCCAAGCGGCGAGAAATGACAACAACGGGATAGTAAAAGCGGGAATTCCGACACAAAATTGCGTATACATATACGGTCAGGGCCTATCCAGGTATTCTTTAATCTAAGATTAAGTCCTCTGCTGGGAAACTACGAAATTACATTCTGGACAACCCAATACTTGGCAAAAAAAAGAGAGAAACGAATGGAAAATATGACGTCTTTTTTATTATTTCAGCTAATAAGAAAATATTTGAATTGTTATTTAATCAAATTTACTATATATATTATATTATAAATGCATCAAAAGAAATAATATAAATTTCCGATTTATTAAGATTTTAACCAGCGTTTTCTAGAGACTGTATTGGTTATTGAATAATAGAATCAATTCTGCTACGTTTCACTGATCTTCAGCAACATCTGTGTTCTCTTTAATAACGATTGTTATTTTCGATACATTTTGTTACTTTTCGAGGGTAAAAAAAAAAACTTTTCACCAAATTCCATTCCAAATTGAATTCAAAATTAAAAAACTTTCATCATAATACTCGTACTTGAATTATCAAAAGTTTATTTTTAATTTATTTGATTAAATTTGAACGAAATTCTCAAATCCTCGATTAGTTGATGCGATAAATTTTTTTTGATTAATTCAATCGCATTTAATTAATCTAAATCGATTAATTCGATTAAAATTAATATTGAAATTCATCTAAAAGCAATAATAATAATAATAATAATAATTAGTATAAAGAGTATATACAATAATTACACGTAAGAGAATAAAAACGTATAATTTTTTATATAGAATTTTTTCATTAATTGAACTCAATTTCGACGATAAGCACTGATCCGAAGATGGATAAAAATTGCTTAAATCGTATGCGATGTTCATTTTGCTAATCGATATATTACCATTTAGTTCCATAATAATTAAAGAACAACAAATTATTTTGTTTTTATCAGACTTCGATTCATTTTCCAATTAAATTATAAATTATATAGTCTACCAAATACGATGTCGGATTGCATAAATAAAATACCATTTACAATAGTTTTGGATATTTATGCGTTACTAATGAATAGGACAAAATGCCAGAGTATTTAATAGTAATATGGTAGTTGGTGGAGTAGGATTGGGGATAGAAGAGAAGAATGTTATAAATTCTGTAAATGTAATAATCATAAATCGTATGGAAAAATGTTCTCAGTTAAGTGTGACTTGAGTTGAATCAATGCCAATACGATTGTGTGAGTTCATATATTTTGTACGATGTGAACTGATGGATATCGTATCGAGCCTGTTCAATAGAGTTGGAGGTGAGAAAATATAAATCATCCGAACTCAGTTTTCGTCTGATTGAATATGTTTGGTGCGAATAGCAAGAAAAAATGAAAAAATATATCAGATTTCGTAATTCCAGTAGAACAGCAGTGTAAATGGGAAAATTGTGTTCTTCGGTGTTGACCAAATTGGTGGTGGCGTCAAGTATTCCATCATGTCTGTTGCAACTAAATCTTCGTCTGAACTGGACTCCTCCAGTCTAGCGCCCCTTCACTGAGTGTGAAATTACTACTCGGTGGGATCTCTGCAGGTTCAGGAACACAGCCATTATTTATCTACAACCAAATATGAGCATAGTATAGGTAAGATGGTCATAATGATTGGAGCATCAGCACCAGCCGCGGCAACCGCAACAGAAACAGTCAGCAGCTGATCTTGTTTTTGCCTAGAAATCACTCCCTCCTGCAACAAGATTTCTAGATGGCAGACCATGTGTACATACACAAGTACTTCCCGTACGAACATATCTAGGCTATCTGTGGCAAAAGGTTCAATTAAATAAATTACTTATCCTCAATTTCTTATCAATCTGGTGTATTTTAAGTACTCGTCGTACATCAGGTACACGTTAAAAAAAATGCTACGAACAGGTTGTTATCGTATTTGCACTCTGGTATGCAAATTATATTCGGTTGCATCGCATCAAATCGATGTGTTAATGCAACACTACACGTACGTGTACGTCCATAAAACGATAGCAAGCAGCTATTTCGTTGCCATTGATTTTATTGCATTTTACATAAATTTTTTTTCTATTCTATTTTTTCTCATTCTACCTAAACATATATATATTTTTAAAACAATATTTTAAGTATATTTTCTATATACTTTTAAGGTCATTTTAATTTGCGATAGAATCTAGTTGCATACTTATATGTACATACGAATACTATGGAAAATAGCGAAAGCGCATAATTTAGTTGAAAGTATTAAATTAAAGAGTTTAATGACTAAAAGTGTTTTTTTAAATGCTTGCATATTTGGGGTTTCTTTGAGTAGTACTTTACACAATTTATTTTTAAAAAAATATATAGAAAATATTTCTGTAAAAGCTTTTGCATATTTATAATATTTTAGTCACAAAATCTACTTGTAGGTATTTATAGAAAGTACAATTACAAAAAAAATGGGTTTTTATTTCAATTTAATATATAATACATGGTCTTTAAGTGTACCCTAAACTTATAGAGAATTGTTTCAAAATGAGACATTTATTTTGGTATTTTCTTTTGTATACGAATATAAGGTCTCTGAGACAAGTCAGAAGCTGTTGAATGTTGGTTGGCATTGCCAGCTTCTCTAATGAGTCTTGTGGAACATAAGTGGGAGGGAGTAATTAGAAGTTGGTTAATTTTTTTGAGCAAATTATATATTGTATTAGAAATTCGAAAAATGGGCTAGGTACAAGAATGGTTGGGTCGAGGAGCTGCACAATGGAAGGAGAAAAAGAAATTCTGGATTAAATGGCTTTGGTTTAGCATATGAGAAATAGTAAATTGAATACCACAGGAATGACATAATATAGAAGGTTGTGTCATAAAAAGAAAATGGCCTATCTTAACCTTTGTTATCACTTGCATTGATAGCACCCGCGATTCTGGAACCACCGTTGGGCTCCTGACCCCCATCATGCCAGTTCTGTTCCAAGAGTACTTGTTCGGTACTCCCTCTTCAAAGAACTACAGTAAAAGAACCTGTAAAATTCCTAAGCACTGCTAGGCCAAGTCACATAGGTCTTCGTCAAGTCTCATAGGTCACTAATGGTATTGATCATAGTTTTATCGTTCACCCTGAAATGATCGCCTTACAGGGAGAGGGAACTAGACATTATCCACGTACGCTCTACCTGCGCTTGTCCTAAGAGGTACATAAGCCTATTGGCCATACCCTACCCCTAAAACCACTTCCGTGTGGTTATGGAAACAGACATTTTTCCGACATTCTTCTGCCAATCCGCCCACGCTATTAATATAAGCAAAATCGACGGAACTTATTTAAAAGCGTGCCAAACTTTCCAACGTCTGCATCTCAGTGGAAGCTGGCTGCATACATTTAATATCATTGCCCACAGCCACCTCGAAACCTACGCTAATAGTCAGGGCCCATTCTTGGCAATCCTTAGGATCTTGATAATGTCAAATCCCTGATCCCGCGCTCGCATTTAAAACAAATTACTCTAAATTTTAAGCGATCTTTCTTTCGAGTTCCCGTACGAACACCTACCAGAATTTCAGGGTGAGGGAACTAGACAGTTGATTAGCCCACGCATTATCCCAGGATAGAATGACGTAGAACCCAACTCAACTTAATGCTCCAGTTCTTAAGCAACCAACGCCGATTGCAGTTAAAAATCTTAAGCAACCAACGCCGATTGCAGTTAAAAAAAAGATATTTGGGGAGATTGATTGCAGTCTCAACTGCCATCCTGATAGGCCAAAGTTTTCCGTAAAAAGGGGGACTTCTATTTGGTAAGATAATGCGGGACAGGTTTTCCATCAGGTGGTATCTATAATGGCACCATTATTACTGCTGGAGGTGCTAACAATCGATATGACCCCGCTGATGTTAATAAGTGGTATGTTCTGCTAGTAGCACGAAGACATTATCTGCGTAGAAGAAATGTATTTTGGAGGAGAGAGCATGGGACAAACGGTGGATATATGTACGTATTGAAAAGGCTAGTGTATAGAATAGAACCTTGTGGAACACCATTTTCTGTCATACGTTTTGATAAAGATATATTTATTATTTCTTCGATATTATTTTATTTTGTTTCGTAGTACGTATCGTATGAATATCGGCCAGGGGTTATTGCTTCAGCACCAAGACCTTGGAGGCTATATGGCGACACGAGAGATCATCAGATAATTATATGTCATATGTGGACGAATCAGCAAAACTTAATTACCATTTAGTACAACAAGAATATAATATGTAACAGTTAATTAAGTAGAAATGAGAGTTTAGTTTATATTTTGTTCAGAAAACCTTGGTGGCTTAGGATTTTATAAAGAGGGCTTCGAAATAAATCAGAAGGGTCAACTAGCACTGGTATAGAATAAATCCTAGTAGAGGAAAAAAACCAAAGGTAAGACGGCAGTCCCTGGGGATATGTAAAATTGTATGGGGAACTCCGGAGTTTTGGGAGATTGAAGGCTACCAAATAGGAAGTGTTACCAATAATTCTAATCCTGAGCACTTTTCTTGTCTAGAACTTTCGATTGGCTTCCAAATATACAGGCCGAAAAGTGTGATTCCAGTGTTTTGAGATAAAGATATTGCTGGAAAGCCAGGTTTCAAGTCTGGCTTTGCCTCATCTCTGAGTTTGTTAATTGGCAAGCAGCTGAGGCATGTCGGGCATGGTTATAAATGTTGGTCGTTGGAATGTAGATTTTACCAGCAAGTCTGCCCTCTTATTTACTTAAATACCAAAATGACCTGGAGCATAACGAAGTTCTATATGTGGTCCAGGATTAGGTTGCTCTTTATACCCATAATGGCATTGATTGGAGAGAGAAAATCAGTATAGATAAAAAAAATTTTATATGGTTTTCTCTATGACCCCTCACAAAATTTTTATTTAAAAATAAATTAAATGTTTAAAATAATTTTTTCAATTAATATTAGTTTAAACTTATTTAAAATAAAATGTAGTGCATAATAGAAAAACAAAACATTTTAAATTATTAAATTCGAAAGAATTTCTCCTCAATAATTTGGAAATTTTAATGCTAAAAGGTATTTATTTCCTTATCAGATATAAATTCAACAATAATGATGATTACTTTTCTAATAAACAAAAACTTTTACGATCTTACCTTTTTTATCAGTCAAATAATACTCTTTTAAATACAAGAACATTTATGCTTTTTTAATGGTGTTTATTCTTTTCTTTAAAATGTCATAAGTTAAAAAAATTTTATATTTAATATTATTATTGAAATTTTGTTTATCATCAAAAAGGAAAAATGGGCCCATTAACATTTTTAAAAGTTAAAGATTAAATAAAAAAATTTCTTTTGCAAATTAAAATTTAATGTTTAATGCTATAAATCTTTTAATAATTATGGCTTGTTTATTATAGTTTAAATGGTTATATATGTATATGTATTGGAAGGTAATATAAAAATATGTTTATTTATGTAGGTTGTGCCTTTAAGAAAACATTATCAGAAATATTGTAGAAAAAAAGATACAAACGATTTACCTTTAACACTGATAGACTACTAATTGAACGTGGTAATGATAGATAGACAAGAACGAATGGAAAATTGGAGAGAAAAAATTCCAAAATTGATTTGAAATCAGAATTACAGTGAGTTGATAAAGTAGAAGGTTTTTTTAAAATTTTAAGCACATTAGAATATTAAGAAAAAGCCAGTAACTGACTGTTCACAATCATTATGATAATGTTGTAAAAGAGAAATTCGATTGGCAGAAAAAAATTTAACAATTCACGATTTGGCGTTTTAATTTTCAATTACGATGGAATGCTCGTAATGATCATTTTTCGCGGTAAGAATATCTTTAAAAAGTGGGCATGCATAATAATTAGATTGCCTGCCATCAAATTCATGCAAATAATCACTACCTTAAAAGCGAAACTACGGTAAAAATGCTTATCAGTCCTGTTAGTATATACTGTTACTAATGCATACAAATATCTTAAATTGTAGAATTTTTGAGAACTGTAATAACACCACAATTTATTTAGGGTGTACGTCCTCAGAAACATATAGGATAGGTAGAAAAGGGTGCCTGTTAGTGATTTCCATTTAGTTTCCCTTTTAGATTCTAATCAATGCCACTCTCATTACCACATTCAAATGTCAATCAGACGATTATCGATTTTTTCTTATCCCAAGAGCTGATATTGAGCAGCTTGGAATAGGATGATGGCGTTGTACGAATAACAGGAAGAAATTCAGGAAACGGAAGAGCACAGAAAATACGAGACATAGGCACAAAAACCAAATAACAGACCAAAAGAATCATTTTGGAACGATTGTATTTGGATAGATAGAAGTTAAAGATAGATGGAAACATTTTTACAATAAAAGGAGAATTTATACAATCTTAGGATATGCTATCAAAAGAATTGTAAAGGAAGTTAGAATTTCCATTCCATGAGTGTATTCAATATGATTCAAGAGAAAATAAATTCCCATTTCTTGAAGATTTGTTGTAACGCATCAAAGGTGGGGCATTTTAGTATGAATAAAGAATTCAGAAGCTTTATAGAAACGCATCTCGTAGTGCTAACTAAAATTGTCATCCTGTACGGATGAAATGTGAACACAACCCACAATAGCAATACGATATCCAACAATGCGATTCGGTGATGATGATGATGATCTGATATGAAAATGGAAATGAAGGAGTAGCTGGGCATATACATATTACCAATGAATGAATGAATGAATGAAACAACCCCCTAGGGAAATAACTGACGCATCCCTTTTATGATAATATCAACAACATTTCAGATAGCATAAGTGAAGAATTCTTTAGAAAAGAGAAGCTGAACGAATTAATAAGGGCAGTTTTTCGCTTGCATAGGATGACAATATTAAAGAGAATTTTTTCTCTTTTGCATAATTTTGTTTATCTCACTTACAGCTTCTTTCAATAATTCAGCTTATAGTAAACTTTTATAGTATGTACACAATATAACCAATACTTAAAATTATGGCAAAAATGTTGTAATTGAGTAGTAAAGAATTACATCCCTAACTTATAGCTTTTTTACCATGAATTTGAGTAGTTTTTTATTTTTGTACAAGCACTTAAGAGTAGCCCCTGTGTTTTCTTATTTTTACTGTAGATACCCTTAGGGTGCAGTTGGTAATGTGAAATAGAGGGGTTGGGAATTTTTTGAGCTAAAACTAGATAAAATCATCACTAAGAAATTGTCACATTACATCATTGATTTACTTTTATATCCTTTTTCCCAGTGAGTATATTTATTTTTACTATTGCCACAGTTTTTATTAATGCTTCCATAAAGTCTAAGAAAACTTTCAAAGAACAACGATGAATGAAAGATGATATCTGAAGCAGTTCAAGTTGGCTAATAAAAATATGAAGACATGCTTAACTAATGACCTCAAGCCTTTGGGGAAAAAAACCTAAAATTTATAATGAGCATTACGGATAGGCTTTATGTTTGAAATGGCAAAAAGTTTAAAAAAAAGAAAAATCTACCATAGAAAAGTATTATTTCCATTAAGAAGTTGAATGAGTTCCAAGATCACAAAAATCGATTGAATGAAATTTTTTAAAATAAAACAAAAAGTCGGTTTTATGAGTACATATAAAATACAAGGTATGAGTTTGGATGGAATTACTCCAGAAATGTTTGAAATCAACAACCTGTAGAGAGAAAATCTTTACAAGATATCATCCGGCATCCCAGATCCCAGCCGACCCAGTTAATTAATGCGCACAAGAAGGAACATGACCAGAAGTATGGTCTTCTTTCTATTGCCTTGGATAGCGTCTCTTTTTATGCACTTTCATTCATGCTATGGTTCCATTGATTAGATGAACCGGATGGGGCTATGAAAACATCACAGCCAGTTGCATGTACGAGTATAAACACAGGTGATATATTCTGAAATACTCGGGATGTGAGGTACGTGCCTGCTTTGCTTTTCAACGATACAGAAATGCCTGAAAACCTGGAACAAACTGGTTTCTATATGATGTTACGTATATTTCTTATTATGGCTTAAAGTATAAAAAATCACGCCACAGAAATCGTTGAGTCTTCAACAAGGAAAATATGGTTGAAAAAGAAGCTGGAAAAAAACCAAGCACGTTTATTTCGAGTTAATGAGGAAGAGACCATATCCAAGGTGTGCAATACAAATGTTGAGAAGATTTAACATTTTCCTTAAAGTAGTAAAGTACGTGGAGTGGGAGTTCACGCATTAACAAAATAAACAGGATTAGTGGTACCGGTCATTCCGGCGTTAATTTACCATGAAATGTAAAGCTTCTGTCTCTGGCACATAGTACGTATATCGTAACCAAAGAATACTACTCTGTCGGCAGTAACGTACAAGTATCTTTATGAATGGTATTTTATGACTTGTGATTATGCTTAACATAAATATATTAGCTACAAAACATACTATAATAACGATAACAGTAATAATAACCGCAAATTGTATTAGAATAGTTTATGTAAGTTCTGGGGTTGGAGTGTGTAGTTGGTTTTTCTTTTCGTTTTCAAAAGTTTTCAACACTAAACAGGAAAATCAATACGAAAAAGAGGAGTTTTTCTTTAACTACTTCCTGAAAAGCTTCTCTAATAGAAACAAAAAAAAAATCTTTGATATTATAAGTAATAAATCCTTTTTTTTTTAAATAAATTCTACTTAAAAGGTTATCCAGTTCTGAGATTTGACAGCTATCCAATATATATACGAGGTCTATTCAAAAAGTATCGCGAATTTTGTGTTTTTACAAAAATTATTTATTTATTCATGAATATTTATTTTGTCCCCTTTAAAGTAATCCCCGCCAGATATACACTCGTGCCAACGTTTTTTCGAATCTTCGAAGCACTTCAAAAATGTGCAATATAGATGTCGTCTTTATCTCCTCAATCGTAGCGTAACGTCGTCCTTTCATGGGGCTCTTTAGTTTCGGGAACAAGAAAATATCACAGGGAGGCAGATCTAGAGAATACGGTGGTTGCGGCATTGTTAGTGTGTTGTTTTTTGCCAAAAATTCGCGCACAAGCAACGATGCGTGAGCAGGGTTGTCATCATGGTGCAAAAACCAATTTTTGTTCTTCCACAAATCCGGGCGTTTCCGAAGGATTGCTTCACGCAACTTGCGCATAGCTTGCAGGTAATATTCCTTATTGATCGTTCTACCCTGTGGCAAGAAACCATCAGCATGATGCACCACGCTCCTGCAATCGAAGAAAACTGTAAGCAAAACATTCATATTCAACTGAACTTGGCGCCAAAGAAAGCTTCACCATATGCCACAGTCAACATTTGGAATTCGTCCACGCAATTAATTTTGTTTTTCACACAAAATTTGATACAGATTCTTTGATCCATTTTTTGGAATGGGCAAAAATCGAAAACGAGACAAAACACGTGCAAGCAAAGCAGTTGTCAAAAATTAACTGAACATTCAAAATGGCCGAACTTATCGGTTCTCTCTAAGTGAGAGACATGAGTACCAACAAAAATCGAAAATCGGATATACGTTACCCGCGGAAATTCAAAATTCACGATTTTGAACAGACCTCGTATACTAGTTACTGTGTAGGAGCAATCATATCTCTCTGGTGTGCATTTTGGTGTAAAGATGTCATTGGCCCGTATTTCTTTGACAATGAAGAAAAATAGACCGTTGCCGTCAATTCTAAGCCCTATGGCCAACTCTTTTTTAATCTACTTTTTTAGATCTGAACTTCAAGATTTCAACCTGGATCATATGTGATTTTAACAAAACGGCACCAAAAGTCAAACACACAACATTATAAATTTTGGCCTAATTGTGCCTTAATTTGGTGAGGTCAATTCATGTGATATAACAGCGTTAAACTTTATCTTGTAGAGCTATCTTACGCAGATAATTTTCAAATATGAGAGCAATTAAAAATCACTGTCCGTTGAGTAATGCTCGATAAAAATTACTTTAAAAGGATAGAGCCCTCCAGGAAATTTTCAGGATACTATTTAAATGATCTTATATTGCATGAATAATAACAAAGTCTAAGCAATAGAATATAATCAAAATTTTATCAAAATCTGAATTTTAAATATGTTCTAATTAACTTTACTTTCCAAAGCACTTGTATTTTGTCTATAATTCTTTAACTATGTAAATTTATTTCTTTGAGAAATTTTAGTTCTTTTATTTTATGAAAAGATTATTTTTTTATTATAAATTAATTCAATTTAAATCCATAATCTTATATTTCTACTATTGATATTAAATTGTAACTAATCAAAAAGACCGAATATAGTCTTAGTAGATGCCCATCAAAAAATCTTTTTTAAAAATATTTTGCTATAAGAAAGAGAAAAAAATCTCAAAAATTCCTTTCAATAATAAGCCTTTAAGCTTACCAAATCAATTTTCAACATAAAATTACTTATTAATATGGAAAAAATAAAATATAATCTTAAATAAATAATATAATGCAAGAAAAGTGAAATAAGATATTTTCCAAATAACTGTAAACTTACCGAGTTAATTTTGGAATTATTGTTTATATCGTAAAAGTTAATACGAACATTGACTAACCTATAAAAGCATCTGAAAATAGGTATACAAATTCTTTTAACAGAATCCCCCCATGAATGGAGACATTAAAGGTAAAGCATTCTTTTTTTTCGAAATTCTATAACTGCATAAAATGTCATAAATTTATATACATAATACGTTTCAGTCTCCAAATTATAATGTTTACATTTCAATTATGTAAAATGCATCCAAAAAAATTCCACACAGAAAAAAATTCAACCTCTGTCAATCTAACTAATCAGCTAATAAAAATCGATAATTTCAAATAGTAAAAATCAAATTTCTTCATAAAATTATGGATCAATAAATTCAACAAAATTATTAGATTTGATTTTTTTTTCAAATATTGTCGGAATAAAAAAATTTTGTAAAGTCTAAAAAAGCTTTAAATGAACACGAAACTTGCTTACGAAAAAAGAAATTCATTCAAATCGTGGTTGCATGTCACTGAATGATTAACAATTTAATGGTGTAAAACCGAACACTTTAGTATGTGATTTACAATATTTATTACAATCCAAGTGATTTGGAAAAAGAAAATATAATTCCAAATCGTGATAAAATGCAAGATGCATTACCGCAAAAGTTTTCACACCATTCAAACGTGAATATTTCTTGTGACCGCAATTGTATAAGACATCTTTTCGTATAGGGTCTGTGCACAGTTATTTTGTAAATTTAAGGTGACCGCGGATAATACAAAAAAAAATGTAAAGCATATTTGTAGCTATGCAAAAAGAAATAAAAACGAAAAAAAAATTAAATAGGTGATATGGGGAATATACCGGGTCTGGTTGAAATGTAATAAAATATCACAAAAATGTTTCAAGTACTTATACACCAACAAGAACATTTAACGGTCTTTACCTAAAAGACACTATTCAAATGGGAAACTTTAAAAATCAAATAAACATAATCGAAAGTGTTGCATGCATATATTCTCTAACTTGGATATAAATCACTGTCCAGGACTTTGGTTCACCCTATTCATCACCTGACCGCCAGTAGAAAATATTCACGTTGTCGTCACCGTTGTATTCAATACTTCAACAGTAAAAACGATGATTAGCTGTACTCGTTCGTAGTTCCATGTAGAACCCTAATCTGAATAGAAGGCATAGAATCACCGTGCTTGAGTTTGCATGGTTGTCGTAACTTTTACATGTCAATCTGGGCGACAATTGTTAATGTTGATCGCATAAACAGAGTTGAAAATAGTATGCACGGTAAAGCTACAAATCACCTGATATGCCTATAATGCGATAACAACCTGAGGGTCAGCTTAACGAACCGAATAGAACCAACCAAACTGAATTGAACTGAACTGAGCCAAAGCGATCTGAACTGAACTGAACTGAATGAAATCAAATAAAAAAAATTTCTGTATTATTCCAATAACTCTTCACTTCGATTTACCTATAAAATGAGGTTCAAAGAGAATTTTATACACACTCGATGGAGTGATTAGGCTATAGGAAAAAAAATAAAAGCACGATCCTTTACACCAACCTAAGGGAAGGAGTGAAATGTGAAAAATTCGATGCAAAAGAGTTCAGATCAATGCAATCCGGTTGTTCGGTCAAATGGAAACCATTGAAACCGCAGAGTTAACATTTCCAGTCTGCCTACGGATGGCTACAGGCAGGATGGAAAAAATTGCAAATCACAAAGTCCAAGTAATATGGCCGCCATAGTATATGAATTTACCCGGTATTCTTGCGCCACGTTGTGGGTGAAATTTTACCAAATCGAACTGAGATGAATAAAATTCGAAAAATGGAAATCTAAGTTTGAGGGGTGAGGGGAGGAGTTCAAATCGTCAGTATATATAAAAAAAACTGAAAAGAAATCCGTCTCAAAAGGAATTGTTTTATTTATCATTAACAGTGCAATTTGTTTTTGTCCACGGCATCCAGTCCCAATGATAAATGGACTCCCAATCAATTGTATCCGTTTCATTGCATCAGTTCGGAGTACTTACTTCTCCCTACAATTATTCCATTTCCATTTTTCTTATATTCTATTTTATACTATTCACATATGGTATGCTTGTACATATGTGTACATAGCCCCTGGTTACGGATTTGTGAAATAAATGCTTTTCGATATTGTCTGCATCTGAACTGCGTCTGGGAGTGGAAATATTTGATGCTTGAACATGGGTCATTATCAACACTTTGGCCAACATAATCAACATGCATGCTTGTAATCAACTACTCTCATATTAGTACTAATAGATACTAACAAATAGATTGTTTTAGATTTTTATTCAGTCTATTTACATGGTTCATGCTTAACCGCATTCTATTTGGTAGCGAATTTGCTCGGCCATATGTTCGCAGACAGATAACAACTGCGCTACGAGAAGAATTCTAATGCCAGTAAATGCTAATAGGTTATCAATCACAATACGACTAACTAATTTAAGAGTCTGAGCCAATTCCACGCCACCACATCCTAGGGGTATCCCGAAAGCATCCCGATGGCATTTACTTACTCTCCCAGAAATATTCATTTTAAGGGCATCGTTCACATACCACATGAAAACATGTTAGCGCAATGATTGTAAAGATGGTTAAATTGAGTTAAGTTTCTATTTTATTTGCTTGATTGGCAGACGTTAATTCTAGTAAATTTATTTACACATTCGTCTCCATGTTCGTTGTTTTTCGATTCGAAGAGCAACATAAATCCTGTACCTCGGAGGCTGCCATGCGGTGGCTTCAGGCGTCATATTCTCGAACAAGGCCAAACGTGTGCCTGATGGAATCACAACATCATCAGCAGTAACATATTTTCTTCAACCACACCCATTCTACACTTTTCGAAACCAGCTAAGATTACGATTAAAATGAAACTACACGCAAGAATATAATGCTAAATACGAATATTTAATTGTGTTGCGGGTTGACTGACGACGGCACCTCTGTAGGGATCCGTTTATGATTTGTTTCAAAGAGCCTGATATATTCAAGCTTTTGTAATTTTTTTTCCCGTTCTTTAAATACGCTAATTCAGAGCACACACTCCGACATACGTTACATATTATTCGCATCAAACCCCAAGCAAGCGTACGCTTTCATATTAAATCCATCTCTTGTCGCCTTGTAATCTCTTGTATCTGCTTACGAATAAACCAAACCAAACAACCCTTCGGAAGCTAACGCCAAATAGGACTCTTTCGGAATATGTTCATAAGCACTTCATTACAGCAGAACTTGTATTGTACATTCTCTCAACTCTTTAGTAAAATATATAAAATTAGACGAAAAAAAAAAATTCTCTATAAAGCACATCAAATAATTCCCCCATTTTTCTTAAAACAGCAAAAAAAAACTTATTCTGAATGATGCTAGGATAATTCACCCCATGGAAAAATGTGCTAATTGACAATATTTAGTCGTGCTTATATCCGCATTTATGTAAAGTACAAAAAAAAACTGATGATTTGTTGCGCAACATTTGGTTGTACAGAAAGAAAACTTGATGACGTGTCTCTCAACAAACGGTGCATATGCAAACATGATTATATGTCAGTGACCCAGAGTTCATTTACAAGTCAAAGTGGAATAAATAACCTGCTTTTAACTAAATAATAGTACCAATGCAGATTTTTTAATGGCTTTTACCAAACACAAATGTGCAAGTTGACAATTTATACGATGCCTAACTAAGGACGGTAATTTGCTTAAGTCAGTCCTAGTCCTTGTATTCATCCAAAAGGAAATTTTTGGCAATTTTTTTACTAGTGCCTCCTACAATTTCATTCCTTTTTTACTATGTATTCTTACTCTTTAGACTTCATTTAATTGAACTTCTTAAGTAGGATCAGACTTATCCATTTTAAGATTACAGTACTGGTACTAGTATTGTCATTTTGTATCTCTGTACTTGTATCCCCTTAAAAGTTATATTTTTTTTTAACCATTCATCTCTACCAGTGTAGAAAAAAATTCCATCCCCAGTGCTATTATTGGTGAATTTAGAAACTTTGTAAAACCTTTTAGGATTATACGATACTCCTTTTTATAATTGGATGTAGCGATACTATGACAAGTTTTGCGTGATTATACAATATATTAAAAAAAAAAAAAATTAAAGTTACCAAACTTTTTCTGTTTATCCAACTGAGGGATATATAGTTAATCAAAAAACCACTGCCAATGGCATAAAACTGATTTAAATTTTATTAGTTCCCCTAAAATAGATTTAATTTGCTTGCAGCTACAGGTAAATGTCTAACCCCTTTTTTTTTAATAGATCTTTGTAATTATGTTGTTGCTTTCGGTTAAAAAGAAAATTGGTATAGAAAAATTTGAATGGAATCCACTTTTGGTTTTTTTTTTAATGGAAAGTTTATTATAATTATTTTTAATGCTACTATAAAATGAAAAAGAAATATCTACTATTCTTTTAATCTAGTGAAAGACTTTCAGAATATTATGCAAGGGAGTTTTGTGAATAACATAAATTTTAATAAGATTTTTAAAGGCCAATTATGCTTCTTTATTTGATTTTATGCCAAATCAAGCGTTATTTTTTATTGATATTATACAGAGCTATCCACTATACTATAATATATTATATTGTATGATTATTTTGACAGCTGTCAAATATATATACCATTCCAAATGGCGTTTAATTAATTTAAAGTTAGCTTTTTTTTTATAAATTATCTAATTGAGAACAATGCGGTCAAATTGTAAAAACTTTCTACAAATGTGAACATTTTGTCGTGCTTTTTTGAACAAAATTTTCTTCAGTGATGAGGCTCATTTATCGCTCGGTAAAAACGTCAATAAGTAATATTGCCGAATATGATGTTTTCAAAATCCACAAGTTACTGTGAAGAAGCTATTGCATCCGTGGGATGTATCTGTCAGGTGTGCATTTAGGTCTAAAGATGCTATTGGACTGTTACTATTAATTATAAGCACTATAGCCTTATGATAACCGAATTTTTTAGCCTGAAACAACACAACGTAACAAATATTGGCTTTATTGCACGAAAAGTTCCCGAATTTCAAAATTTTGTGATATCAATCGAAACAGAAATCGTGACGATTTGATGCTATTGCACTTTTTATTATTAAACTTCACATATATCATTAAACTTCAGATTATTTAAAAACTAACATCCATCAGTTTATGGCTGAACTACCTTAAAAATTTCAAAATGACCTTAAAAATTTCAAGTCTAGCAAGAAGTCTTGTAGAAACCATTTGAAAAATATTATATTTTATACATAATGGCAAAATCCAAGTAATATACTCGAAATTAAATAAATTTTTTTTCAAAATTTGAATTCTACTCTATTTTAATAAACTTGCCTTTTCAAAGAAAAAATTGGATAATTCTTCAGCAGTCGAGTAACGGCCAATATTGGAAGTTTAGAAAATCACTTACAATCGACAAAAGTTCTTTAAGTTTTAATACTTTTCCACTTTCCAGATTTTTCCATAAATCAAATAAACGCAAAAGAAATTAATTCGAAAATCATAATCATAAGTCCAAATTGGCTTTTTAAGCGTACAAATTTTTTTTCTAACTTAAATTATGGTTAAATTTATTATAACATTCGTAACTCTATTAGTTTTGACCAGTGGTAGACATTTTTGAATATTGATACTAAATGATCGATTTGGGAATTTTTCATAATAAAATAGAAGTGAATTGATGTCTTGAACAGCCAAAAATTACGCCACAAATATTACCTTATATATGTTAATAGATTATAATGAATTAATTTGTCGATTTTATTTTATAACAATCACTTGTCATACCTTGGCATGACAAGCAGTTTTATTGATTCCACCTGATGTTTATAGGTATTTTTGTGGTTCTACAATTTATTTACTGCTAAATAGCTTCGATAAAATATTCTACATTTTATCCTTTTTATTTCTCCCAATAGACAAGAAATATACGAGCCTAATTGAGTGCAAATCTATTTTCGATTTTATCGATTCATTCTTATAGAAAAATGTAAAAGTCGCAGTAATATATGTAGGGGAAAAAGAAGTTACTAAAACTTGGGGGGGGGGGGGAGGGAGTTGGTAGGTTCACCAATAAAAGGGAGAAAAAAACCAAAGTATTTAGTTAGCTTCTATGTACAATATTACTGAATAATCTTGACTATCTCTACCTTAAGGCAATCCATCCATTGCGTATGGTTTTATTTTTGATCAGCGTGCATAAATGAGTGTTCAGATTCATTGAATAAGGGAATAGTTTCGATATCAATGTCGATACCATTGCTGATGATAATGCAATAATTCGAAGGATATCATGAGTGAAAATGCGTTGAATAAATTAGTTCAGTTTACTTTGTCTCGGAGCGCAGTCTGATTTGGGAGGGGTGTAGTACATGTGTGTCCAATTTTATTCATTGCACGTGGTATTGGCACGTGTTTACTTATGATTTTCTATTCACGTAAAATTTTCTACACAGCCAAATAGTTCATGTTTCAATTTTCAGCATCTATCCTACTTTAACGTGCATATAATTAATGCATCTCGACCGTTAACATAAATAATAATAAACATTTAATTATAAAATGAGACGAAGGCAAATAAATCAATTTCAATAAAAGGTCTACTTCAACAAATTCTACCCCTATTTTCGATTATTCTATGTCATTATTTCTCCCCTCGATAACATCACCAACCATTTGACTTGATTTAAAAATTGATTGAAATTTCCCATCTATTCCTACACTAATAATACTACTCTTAAAGTCTAAGTAACATAATATCAACAAACAGAATGTCATAAATTATATTTTGAGTAATTTTATTTCGCTAATTTTAGCAAACTGTATACTGTCATATATTTTGCCCATATTATCATGTTCATAAATCACGAAAACGAAAAATTCCAAATCAATATTCTTCCAAACATTACCCATAATAGCTAATGTTTTATCAAGATTTTGAACAAGACGAAGAAAACCGAATAACGCCAGAAGCCATACCCTGTCGTTGACTGAAAGGTAATTTTCGTAATTTGTACAGAACAGTTCAGTATCAAGGGTATCTTCTTGGTTGATGTAATGAAATATACCAAAATTTATCTTACTATATTCATTCTCTTATGTTACTACAGAGAAAACTCTGTTCGAAACTCCCAAAGGTACTTACACTCATACATTAACTCTAAGGATAAATATTGACAAATATTCTAACATATTTCGAACAGACGCATAATCAAATATACTCATATGTGTGACATTGTTCTTTATCAAAAATCGATATTATTTAATGATCATTTTAAAGTGCGAAGGAAGTACATATTTACCGTTAAATTTCTAAACAGGTAAAATCTGGATTTATTTATATATGATTAAAAATTTACGGCATTTTACTTTATTTTTAGTACAACTTTTTAAATATTAACTAGATAATCGTGGCTGTAGTTTAAATTATTTACATATTCGAAATTAGTTAAAAGTGAATATCTGTTAAGGTATTAATTGGTTTTTAGGTCGCCAAAAATGAGTATAATCCCAAAATGGAAGTAGTACCGATTCCCATTCAGTTGCTGAGGAACTTGGGCTTTCTTTTCTTTAAATGCTATTTTAAGTGTTAAGTGTTGCTGAGAGAACTAACTTTGATCTTAAAGTAGCCAGCACCACTTACGAAAATCAATTTTTCTTTCAAAGGAATCCCACCTGGGAAGGACAAGATCTTCTTCAAAATTATTTAAAAGGCTTCATCGGAAGAATCCATTTCAATAATATTCTTGCTTAGTTAGCATTTTCAAACAGCTAAAAAGTGGTGGTAGCTATTCCAATGCAAAAGCAGCAACTCAAGCTTCGGCTAACAACTCCAGACCAGTTTCTCTTTTGGCATGTTTTTCCATTCAACATTCTGGAAGAAATTTTAGCTAAAAATGCTACTGCTAAACGGTTTTTGTTAATTTTCTCGCATAATAGAAAACTGCATTCCACAAGGATTCACTATACTTTTCAACACTTGTCTATACCAATTCTCTGAGAAAATTTCCCATATGCAGGCAATATTTTTAGGCTAGAAGCTGAAACGAAACTCCAAGACTCTCTAAGCCAGATCAGTAGCGCTATAGTAAGAAACGTAGTTAGAGCACAACTCTAGTTTCCCTCCACTCCGTAGATCCCATCACGTTCGATTATATGACCATTATCTGTGGTGAAAGTTGGATCAGCAATACTATTTTCAAAATCAATGCTATCTCTAGGATGGTTCAGATATTAGTCAGCAGGAAGTTTAGGGTTAGGTAAGTAAGGCAATTAGAATATCTCTAATGATATTTGAATATCCACTTCACAGTTCAGTAAAAAAGTATCATTACTACCACCCAACTCGAAAAGAAATTGATCTTCAGTTAGAGGTAGATCCTTTTACATTAAGTCTCCACTACCAAATATCCGGAATTGGAAACCATAATTGGAAGCGATGTTGAGAGAATCTACGTCTCTGAATAGAAATAAGACCAATTTTTATAGCATGGACCGACCCATCTTTACACAATACCTGTGTATCTATAAGGTCCATTGCAGTTTATTGGGGTCAATGACATTCTAGTTCGTGATATTCGAATATCATTGTTGGATTGTTTTTTACCGGGTGCCACTGCGTTACGGCGAGCTATGAGCAATAAAAATTGTGGTTAAATTTACGAGCGTCATTCAACAAGTACTTAGCCTACAAAAGAAAAACGAAAATTTTGGAAAGGTGGCAATTTATTTTTTCATATAATCTCCTTCAAGCTCGATACACTTGGCCCAGCGATGCTCTAACTTTTTTAACCCGTCCAAAAAATACATTTTCTCGAGGGAAGCAAAATAGGCCTCCGTGGCGACGATGACCTCCTCATTCGACCCAAATCTATTCCCGGCGAGTGATTTTTTAAGGTTTGGAAACAAAAAGTAGTCACAGGGGGCCAAATCTGTAGAGTACGGTGGATGGGGCAGCAATTCGTAGCGCAATTCGACCAATTTGGCCATGGCGATGGCGGAGGTGTGAGCCGGCGCGTTGTCGTGGTGGAACAGCACTTTTTTCTTCGCAAAGCGGGGCCGCTTTTTCTTCAATTCGACGTCAAATCGGCCCAATAAGTCAGCATAGTAGCGCCCCGTGATTGTTTTCGATGTGGATCACACCTTGTGAATCCCAGAAATCGGTGGCCATCACCTTTCCGGCCGATCGAACAGTCTTCGCCTTCTTCGGAGCACGTTCGCCGGGTGAAGTCCACTGTTTCGACTGTTCCTTGGTCTCTGGTGTGTACCAGTGAATCCATGTTTCGTCGACGGTCACGAAACGACGCAAGAACTCCGCTGGATTCCGCTGAAACAGCGCCAAACACGTCGCCGATGTGGTTTCACGGTTGCGCTTGTTTTCCGGTGTGAGCAAACGCGGCACCCATCGCGCCGACAGCTTTCTCATGCCCAGTTCTTCGTGTTGAATATGATGTACCGTTCCTACTGCGATGCCCACAGTCTCAGCTATCTCGTGAACCTTCAATCGACGGTCTGCCGACACGAGATCGTGAACTTTTTGAACGTTTTCCTCCGTAGCAGCCGTTTTCGGGGCACCTGGGCGTGGCTCATCAAAAACCGACGTGCGGCCACGAACAAACTCGTTGAACCAATTCTTGACGGTCGCCATCGAAGGAGAAGAGTCACCATACACAGCATCCAAGCGATCTTTGATTTTGCTGCGCGTTTTCCCTTCCAAAAACAAGAATCTAATCACCGAACGATACTGTTCTTTTTCCATTTTTGTGCAACCGACCGACACGCTCGCTTTCAAAGACTCTCAAAACAAAACTAATGAAGGGAAAAACTTTACAGTAGGCTACTAAAAGAATGTACTGCACGATGGTATATTTCTTTTGTGACAACAGTTCCATCGGGCGGTGAGGCTAAGTACTTGTTGAATGACTCTCGTACTATTGGCTTTTCCAACCGCCATAAAATCATAACCTTTACTAATAGCCAATAAACTCTAAAAGCCCTCTGTGGTGCATTGAATGGCCCTGAACTCAACGAGGTTCAACGTAACCCGCTCAACAATAGGAGCGTCGAGGTGCGTTACGTGACGAGGGATTTGGATGTCATGAGCAATAAGCGTGCTGATGAGTTGGCTAGAAAATTTTTTCAGCTAATCACAATATGCCACATCAACTAACAAAATGCGAAATAACATCCCCAGCCATACGTAGAAATACAGAATAGACCAAAACTGCTCAGAATCCGGATAGGACAAATTCCTCTCATTCCTAACGTTCCTTTTAAAACATCCTTTCCACCAATCCTGTTGCATTCTATTAATTATCCCATAAGACTTTTAAAAAAAAAGTCTTAATTATTTCATTTTAAATTTTTTATTTAATTCACAAAACTATTAAATTCAAAAGTATTAATATGAAACTGAAAAACCTACACTAACTATTAAATATCGAATGAACAAAATTAGATTTTGGAGCAAGGTTATTGAAAAAAATTATAATAAATAAAATATGTACATATGGTTATAAAGTCATTATAAAGCAATTGAAATTGCGCTATGACCTTATGTCCATATGTTCTCAGTCAATTATTCTATATTAACCATAATTACTCGAAATCGTATACAATTCGAGTAATTATGGTTAATATTAAATTAATAGCGTCGTCAATAAGAAAAACTTCTAATTTATCAGCATAATTTTTATTTCAGAAATATAATTTTCCGATATTATACCCAATATTTTTTAATATTTTAGATTAATTCGAATTGATATAATTTCCTATCATATGAGTTTTCGGTGTAGTATTGAAAAGTCGGTACACAGCAACTTTGAAAATGCACATGTACATATACACATATGAATAGAATGTCCTCGATACGAGGGTGTATTGTACGAAAATAGCTTACTGAATAATTTAGAACAGAAGTCGTAACTTGACGAATTAGATCAGAAGCAATATGGGTATTTTATATTGAATTTTCTAAATTGCTTAATATTAAATAATCAATAATTCTAAAAAAAAAGCTAATAACATTTTTATCTATAAAAAAAAAACAATCAAAAACAATAAAATTAGGTTGATATCTTTGAGTTAACCAATATTGCACCCATGAGTCGATGGTTCTTTAAAAAAATTATACTAAGTAGACGAATAATTTTTACAGATTATAATATAGGTAAAAAACAAATTTGTTCACATATTCCCATTAATAATTTCCAAAATATTGTTTAGCAAATAGAATCGATTTTTAAGTATCAGAAGTTCAAGCAAAAACTGAATTGAAGTGAAATGCTGTCTTTTCCATCTTTTACTCATATAAGAATTAATACCATAAAAAATAAGTAGAAAATAATTCAATTAATTTAAATTATGAAATATGAATTTCATAAAATACGTAAGTTTTTGCTTAATTACAATATGATTTGATACTAAAGAGTGTTTTGAGATACTAAAACTTATATATTTGTCTAGGTTCTTTAGTACAATTATGACGAGATATAATTTATTGGCAACATTTTATTCTACTCTAACTGATTTTTTTTTTATAATTTAAAAATATCACTTTTTCTTTATAATAAAAATGTGAATGCATATTTTTTAACATTATAAAAGTTTACCCTACTTGCGCTTTCGAAATGGAAATTGAAGAAAATTCATTTAAAATTCAGATTTCGTTAAAAGTTTCATTATTTCAGTATATAATTTTTGATAACTTTTTTGGACAGTTCGGGCTATTATATCCGCACAAAAACAAGCCCTACAAGAAATAGTTCAATGACATCATATCACACGATATTGGAGGTCAATTGACATAACCAAATATCTAAATTACATGTCCAGGGAACTTTTTGCTCAATAAAGCTTAAATTTGTCATATTGTATGGCTTAAAGTGTCGTTTTATTGAAACCACATGTGCTCCATAATAAAATGTTTAAATTTAACCCAAGAAAGTCGGTTATCGTACTGTTAAAGAAATACGGTTCAAAAACATCTTTAGTAATTTTTCGCCGATACAGTGGCTTCTCCATTGTCACTTGTAAGTTTTTAGAGGCCTATGTAGAAATGGTTACATATTTTTGACAGCTGTCAAATGACAGGATTGTATTTTCCGAACTACAAAAGGTTTACATAGTAGGTGTGTAATACTGCGGACTTCCCTAACTTATATTGTATCTTTGTCCAATAGATACGAGATCTGTTCAAAAAGTATCGCGAATTTTGTGTTTTTTCAAAAATTATTTATTTATTCATGAATATCTATTTTGTCCCCTTCAAAGTAATCCCCACCAGATATTATACACTTTTGCCAACGTTTTTTCCAATCCTCGAGGCACTTAAAAAAATCAGTTTTTGTGATCTTGATCAGCTCCTCCTTCGATGCCGTCTTTATCTCCTCAATCGTAGCGTAGTGTCGTCCTTTCATGGGACTCTTCAATTTCGGGAACAAGAAAAAGTCACAGGGGGCTAGATCTAGGGAATACGGTGACTGCGGCATTATTAGTATGTTGTTTTTAACCAAAAATGGCAAAAGCCAATTTTTGTTCTTCCACAAATCCGGGCGTTTCTGGCGGTTTACTTCGCGCAACTTGCGCATAACTTACAGGTAATATTCCTGATTGACCGTTCTATCCTGTGGCAAGAACTCATGATGCACCACGCCCTTGCAATCGAAGAAAACTGTAAGCAAAACGTTCACATTCGACCGAACTCTGAGAATATTTTGTACAACCGATAAACGTTGCTTCGGTCCAACGTAGCTTTACCATATGTCACAGTCAACATTCGGAATGCGTCTGCGCAATTAATTTTGTTTTTCACACAAAATTTGATACAGATTCTTTGATCCATTTTTTAGAATGGGAAAAAATCGAAGAGGAGCCAAAACCCGTGCAAGCAAAGCAGCTGTCAAAAATTAACTGAATATACAAAATGGCCAAACTTATCGGCATAAAATAGAGACGACATGAGTACCAACATAACGCCACAAAAAATCCTAAATCGAATATACGTAACCCGCGGAAATTCAAAATTCGTGATACTTTTTGAACAGACTTCGTATGTGGATCAACATTGTAACATTCGATTTTATATTTAACTTAGTGAATTCATGAATTTGAGTTGCAAAAAGTTGTAATGACCCTACGGTAAACATTCCTCATCAGGACATAATTTTTTTGGTGGTATAAAGCATTTTAGAGTAGCCGAGAAGCAGTGAAAGACGAACCATAAGAAAATATGGAACGATTAGGGCTCTTGTGAGGTCATAATTCAATAGTGCATAAAAAAATGAAGCAAGAAGAATAATCTCTTAAGATATAATATAGGTAGAAAAGATATTTTTGCATACATATATCATATTTTGAGTAATAAATATTGATAAGAAAGTCAAACAAATGCTCACAAAAGACTACATCTCTTCAGAAAAAGATCTACACAATCGATGGTTACAAATTACCAGATATTTCTATCAATTTCAATGGATATTATTTACGTGAGACCATAACTTATTTATTGATCACTTCATTTAACGAAACTCTTTCCTACATACTCTAATCCATAAACCTAAGCGGAACCTTCTCCAACTCGAAAATATATACCAAGTCCGACAAATGGACTCTAAACTTCTTCAAAGTCGTTAAAATGAAAATTTTAACTACAAAATATTCAACAACGATAAGGCAATGGAACCTTACCCAAATATAGCCAACAAATATAAAAAAATACAAAAAAAAAATAATAAAACAAATCCACGGTAGAAATAACTCACGTAAAACAGTTTTACTCCCTCTCAAATGGTATATTTTGATTTTTTATGGCTGCTTGTTGATATTGGAAGAAAATTTAGTGGCACCAATAAAGTTCACCTGAAAAAAAATTTCCACGCGGATACCATTCAATATTGCTCAAATCTCATTTGTCTCTTTTGTCGAATTGATGTATTGATTGGAAGAAAACAAAATTTTCTATGAACTGCTTTTTTTTTACAAAGAGTGTATAATAAATAAAATCAAAATATATAAATATAAATATTTTTGTAGAAAACCTACAAATCTTAAACCTACAAATTTTATAGAAAACTTATTATCATCATAGTAATCTTCATCTTATTCTCATACACGTACGAGATTTTACGTATACTGGGTCCGTGTACTCGTATACGGAAGGTTATTTCTCTGGAAGGTTTCGATATGAAAAGTTGAAAATCAATAAATTTCATCGGCCAATAATCTCTTTTATATGAATTGATTTTTTTATGATCCATTTACCATCGCCTATTATAATGGAAATAATGATTTTATTAATTTTTCTTTTATTAAGCAATTTTACTCTCAGGACTTACTTGTGATTATTTGAGAGTTTTTCTATAATTTTTTCGAAAATATTCCGTATATCATAACAAAGCACACATCAAAATTTTGATAAGAAATCGGTTATAAAAAGGAGCAGCAACGTTGGGCGCTACTCAAAAGGTTAGGAAGAAAATGAATTTAATTGAAATTGATTATAAAAGCAATCCATTTTATATGAAAGATAAGATTTTTATAGATTCTTCGTTAGTATTTTTATTTGTTCATACAGAATTGTTTTTTTTTAAAGAATTCCTTTAATTTCTGATTTCCAGAACCTTCCTGCTCTCTCTCTCTCTGAGGAATTTCTTTAAAGTAATTTCTGATGTTTTTTCCAATGCAAAGATTCATTAATGATTAATGTTAAGTTCGTTTGATGTATGCTTTCTACCGGGCTCTTGCTCGTTCATACCTTGATAAAAAGCAAGATAAAATTTCATAACACAAAATAATAAAACAATGCGTTCTTATTTCTTGATAAGCAATAAAAAAATTAAATAAAAGTGTGATTTTTATCATAATTTTTTACTTGATATTTTTCATTTTCTAACCAACAGAATTTTAGTTAAAATTTTTTAAGTACTTCATGACCAAATTTACAATTTTTTTTTAACGATTGAATAATTATTTTTAGTGTGAAATATTTTAGGCACAATACCCGATACAAACGAATAAATTGTTAAATAGTTTTGGTATATTTTGGGTCTATTAAGCTTGTTATTAGGGCTTAAAAATTTCGGATATATGGTCCAGCTTCGCTGGTTTTATCGAAGGTCATCTGGTCTGCCCTATTCTTGATCTCTTTTTTTGAGTAAATTTCATTACGCGATCTCTGGCCTCATTTCGGATGGAATAGGGATCAATGATGCCGCTGGTGTGCAAGCCACAAACAAATTTTGTGTATATAATGGTGTCATTAGTGCTTGGGAATTTCTCTTACTTTAAAAGCAATAATTTTGCTTGTTTGCAAATCTGTTAAGCCAAGAAATAGGCCTAACCTTTTACAACAAAACAGTTTTTGTGAATTTCATTACTTGACGACTTAACAGTTCGGCTGAAAAGTTTATAAGACAAGACAGTAAAAATATTTTTTTTTGCAAAATTCATTTTTATTATTCAACATAGTTTCCTTCGAGGGCGATACAGCGATTATAGTGATCTTCCAACTTTTCGAAACCATTTTTATAGTACTCTTTCGGTTTTGCCTCAAAATAGGCCTCAGTTTCGGCAATCACTTCATCATCGGTCTTAAATTTCTTGCCAGCGAGCATTCTCTTGAGGTCTGCAAACAGGAAAAAGTCGCTGGGGGCCAGATCTGGAGAATACGGTGGATGGGGAAGCAATTCGTAGCCCAATTCATTGAGTTTGACCATCGTTTTCATCGACTTGTGACACGGTGCATTGGCTTGGTGAAACAACACTTTTTTCTTCTTCAAATGAGGCCGTTTCTTAGCGATTTCTTTCTTCAAACGATCCAATAACGCTATATAATAGTCGCTGTTGATCGTCTGTCCCTTCTGGAGATAGTCAATGAATATTATACCATGCGCATCCCAAAATACAGACGCCATCACCTTGCCAGCCGACTGTTGCGTCTTTCCACGCTTTGGATTCGGTTCGTCGCTCGCTCTCCACTCTGCCGACTGCCGATTGGACTCTGGAGTGTAGTGACGGAGCCATGTTTCATCCATTGTCACATATCGACGCAAAAATTCGGGTTTATTGCGCTTGAACAGCTCCAAACACTGCTCAGAATCATCAACACGTTGTTGTTTTTGGCCCTCAGTGAGCTCACGCGGCACCCACTTTGCACACAGCTTTCGCATGCCCAAATATTCATGCACGATATGTCCAACACGCTCTTTCGATATCTTCAGAGTCTCAGCTATCTCGCTCAACTTCACTTTACGGTCATTTAAAATTATTTTGTGAATTTGTTTGATGTTTTCTGCCGTAACCACCTCTTTTGGGCGTCCAATGCGTTCTGCATCAACTGTGCTCGTACGACCAGTTCGAAATTGACGAAACCAATATTTCACAGTTGAAATAGCTGGAGCAGAGTCCGGATAACGTTTGTCAAACCATGCTTTAGTTTCCACTGTATTTTTTTCCATCAAAAACCAATGCTTTATCAATACACGAAATTCGTCTTTATCCATTTTTTTTTCAATAACAAAAGTTGCTTCACTCAAAATGCTATATCTCACGAACCAATCGACCGATTGCTGTCAAATTTTGACAGGAATCATTTGAAGGATGATGCTTTGTGATAAGTAGATTTTTGGAAGAGGCGCCATCTAGACGTCAACCTTATAAACTTTTCAGCCGAACTGTTATTTTCAAAGTAAATTTAAATAATTTGGTAACTCAAGTGTGAGTTTATTGAAAAACGAAATGATCAACTTCATTGAGTATAAGTTATTAACAAACCTGGACAGATTACAGCTTTAGCAGGTTTACCAACTAACCAAAATACCCAATATGTAACAAGAGCTAAAGGCCATTCTGTAGCGCCACGGCAATGAGGCCTTTTGGCGATTTCATGTGTCGTGTGGGTTCGTATTACCAGCTTTGCTTTGCTAATGAAACTTATCTAAAGTAAGTTAGAGAGAGCAATTAGACGTTGATAAATTATATCGAACATATATAATTATATTAGAAAAAAATAGAGGACTTGGAAATGGAGTTGTTGGATCTAGGAGCTCCACAATGGTTGTAATCCTATTCAAAAATAAGTTTTACACCATAGAAATTGCATAGAGGATGACTTTTATTGCCGAAAAGAAAATTATGGATAACTATGGTATGATCAATATAAATTATGGGAAGTTTCCTTGCTCTGAATTTATTGCTGATGTATGAGATAAAATCGTTTACTATGAGCCCAGTCTGTTTGGCTTGGAATGATCAAAGATCTTTTCAAAAGAGCTTTTTAAACTGATTAAAATATAAATTAGAATTGTGCAAACTTTCGATTAGAATATACAGTTTTCTTAAGAGGACAATTATTATTTCCGAACTGAATACCATATATTCTTGTTAGTTACCAAACCAATCTTTTATGCTGAAATGACCTAAGTAATACTTTTATTCCAAATAAATATTCGTTATTCTTCAGTTATTATCTCAAACCTATTCGGTTGATGAGAATAATTTTTGAAGTTACTCTGAATTCATTAAAATAGTCGCCACTTTCTGTAAAAAGACATATTTAAAATAGGTTTTTTTTAAAAAACTAAAAAATAATTTTAAATTATACTCAAAAATTTTTAAAAATATTTTTATAATTATAGTTTTTTTTGCTGTCATAAATATTGCAGTAGCTTTTTCTCAAAGCAAATAAGCTTTGACAATTATTTTTTTTTTAAATAACTATAAATACAAAGCGTGGTGTTACAATTTCGAAATGTTTGCAACATTTTATATTGACCTCAAAGTTTCGAAACATGAAAATTTTGTTGTTATATAATGTAAGAACCTCACTTGATAGTTGAACCAAAATAGTGTGAAAAATTTAAAATAATCAAGCTAATAACATTGACGGTATTTTATTAAGTACTTACAGTGACAAGCAAAAGTGAACAAGTAAATTATACTTTAAGCAAGATGTTCATATTATAGTCGTTCTGTTATAGATATTAAAAAAATTTTTTTTACGTTTTGTTGGTATTTTATTAAGCTTGCTTATTTACAACAACAAAATTAATAAAACTACTTATCTGATAGAAATTATATAAAAAAATAACCAAAATTGCACTTGTTCATATATGCACGTTTCGTGTATGTTAATAGAATTGTTAATATAATATGTATTTTTTATGGTATTTAATATTTCGTCCATAGCCCTTTTTTTTTTAAAACTTCGGAAACCCTCCTGGGCATACTCTCAACTAAATTTTGGATTATTTCCTTTGGAATTTTCTTCCACTCCCCCTCAATCCGATGCCATAATTCTTCGAAATTTTTGGGTAGAGTTTGATGTTCAGCCAGCTTCCGTTTCATAATTGCCCACAAATTCTCAATTGGATTTAAATCCGGACTTTGTGCAGGCCATAGCATGGTCGAAAATTTTTGTTCTTGGAGCCAAGTTTTTACAATTTTTGCTGTGTGCTTAGGATCTCCATCTTGCTGAAATACGAGATCCTGCTCATTGTACGCACATTTCTCGACGAAGGGAATCAAATTCGATTTTAATAAGTTTAAATAATACTCCTTCTTCATTATTCCCTCTATTTTTACAAGTGGACACGTATTCCACCATGTGAAACATCCCCAAGTCATAATGCACCCACCACCATGTTTTAAAGTGTTTTTAACCTGGTAGGGCTTTAGGGATTCTCCGGATTTTTTCCAATAATATGATCTCCCGTCTGAGTTAACTCAATTTATTTTGGTTTCATCAGACCAAATTACCTTCTTCCACTCATCGACCCCCCAATTTTTATGCGCTCTAGCCCAAGTTAATCTTGCCTTTATATTTTTTTTTTGAGAGGCTAGGCTTTTTAAGCTTCTGGCATGCCACCATTCCAATTCTTTTGAGAGCCCTTCTAGCTGTCCACTCGCTCACTTGTTTATTAACATTAATGGAGGTCTCCCTTGGCGTCTTCACCTGGCAGGATCGTAATTGTCGCTCCATTACTCTTGCATCTCGGTCCGTCAAAAGTGTTTTTCGCCCATATTTCACCGCTGGTACCGTTAATTTCTGGGTTTTTTTCACGTTTAGTACGGTTGTTTGCGACACTTTGCAAACTCGAGAAATTTCACGACTACTTTCTCCGCTTTTCAACAAAAAAACTATTTTTTGTTTAATTATTTCAGAAATTTTCTTCATAATGCAACGACTCCAATATTCCTCTAATAGTCGAGTGTAACAACTAAATTATTAATTGCTAGACTCTTAATAAATAACCAATAATCCGTCTGAGGCATTGTGATTCAAATTTACTGTTTAACTATAGAACTAATATTGTTCTTAAACGGTACATTTTGTGCACATGTACATTTGAACAAAACGTGCATATATGAACAAGTGCGAAGAATTATGGCATCGGATTGAGGGGGAATTATGGCATCGGATTTTATGGCAAAAATTTCGAAGAATTATGGCATCGGATTGAGGGGGAGTGGAAGAAAATTCCAAAGGAAATAATCCAAAATTTAGTTGAGAGTATGCCCAGGAGGGTTTCCGAAGTTTTAAAAAAAAAAGGGCTATGGACCAAATATTAAATACCATAAAAAATACATATTATATTAACAATTCTATTAACATACACGAAACGTGCATATATGAACAAGTGCAATTTTGGTTATTTTTTTTATATAATTTCTATCAGATAAGTAGTTTTATTAATTTTGTTGTTGTAAATAAGCAAGCTTAATAAAATACCAACAAAACGTAAAAAATTTTTTTTAATATCTATAACAGAACGACTATAATATGAACATCTTGCTTAAAGTACAATTTACTTGTTCACTTTTGCTCGTCACTGTATATTGCTATATTACAATATATGAACTATTATTTATTTTCTTTAATAATTATGGAGAAAATTGTTAAAATTTTTCTGAAAATTCCTATCGAAAACTTCTATAGTGTCGTTAAAAAAAGTTTTCCGTTTTTTTAAATGATTTCTTAAACTTTTTAAGCCATATCCGGTTTATGGAATTTTATTTAAGACTTTAAAAAAATGTTAGCATGAATTTTCTACGTTTCTAAGTGTTGACTAAAAAGAAAATAATAAGAAACTTATGTTTATTAAACCAAACATAATTATTTTCAAATTAAAAATAATGATAGCATTAATGATATTTATAAATAAGTAAGAGAATAAACTAATTAACTAATATTTGCATATTATTTTTATTACAGAGATCTGCAAGGAAACAACATTAGCGTCGTATTCGAATCAGATTTCCAGCATCTGTCAAAGTTACGAATATTGTAAGTATACATTTACCTTTTTTCGTGATATACAAATTTTTACAAATTAGTATACACTAAGTAAATACAGAATTCTATGCAAAAAAAAACTAAAATATTAAAACAGAGCTCTTGATTGAAGATAAAGTTAAAGCTATTAACTTTAAATACGATTATGTTCTGGTTACCAAGTAGATTTTTCCAATAATTTTCATTGCAAACGATCGAGTATAAGATATCTAAAATCTGAACATCACCGTTTAAACGTTTAACAACATCGTCGAAAACAAATCATTTCCGTTGCAGTCAAAATAAATTGTGTTTTTGGTACTCGTTCCATCAGAGTTGTCAGATATAACCGGACGATTCCCAGATGACTCTGGTTTTGATATTCGCACAACCAGAAAATTCCTTCCACGTTTATGGTATGAAGCCAGAATATCTTGAGTGGCAAGTACAAACTTCTGGCACTAATTTTTCCATCTCTTTAGATACTATATCATATAATGAAAACATAATAGAAAAAAAAGAAAAGTAAACAAAACAAGTACAATGGAAAATCGAAAAAAAGGTAAATATAATTTAAAGAAAAAAAACTTAATTAAGTCTGCAGAAGACTCTTCACTGTTGTTGGCAGTACAGTCTGTGTTACATCAAATCCATTAGACTACGTTATAAAGATAAGAATCCCTGGTATATTGCTCAAGGGAACTAAAATGTACCGAACTAAAAGAATATTTTGTACCCCAAAGCCCCAAAACAGATGATCTGAAATGAAACCGTTGCAGGTGCGCTGCAATGTATAATAGTACCGCACTAGCAATTTTATGAGTTTAGCCACTGTTCTCGTTCTAGAGTTTGATGAGCAAACGTATCACTTTTAAAGCAAAATAACTACATACAAAAATACGTACTAAAATTCCAGTAGTGGTTTCATTACGATCTCCAATCAGAGTTGCTATGATTATCTCGGGACGAAATTAAAAAAGTCATCCGACTCCGGACTTATGGACTTCAGACTACAGATTCTGGACACTCGGTTTTGCGTCCCAGTATACCAAATGAAGCTACTAGTTACGAACTGCCCACTTTCAAGTTATACACTTCCATACCCATCTGACTATTTGTCCAACAGTTGTTCACTTATTTCAGAATCTTTGCCTACCGATTGATTAAGTTGGCATCTGTTTTGTGAATCTTTTAATTTCTCTGTTGCCACTGATGCTGGTACCGTTTCTGTGGCTTCTTTGCACTGCATTAGTTTCCAAAGATCAAAGGAGGATTTCTAATTATTTTCTATCCGTTTGCGGTAGTCGTGTTTCAAAGAAAACATTTTCCCATCCCATTGCATACAACGTGACGCAATATTGTTCCAGTAGATGAAATGGGAGGCAACAAAATAGGAGGCAATAAAACAGTAGGCGATATAAATATTTCAAGGTAATAAGAAGCTTTGCAAAATGTTTGGAAGTCTCAGCAAGGTAATCGGCAATGATTTGTTTATATTCATTACACGTTTTCCACTTAAGCAAAGGGGAATAGATTCCAGAATCGAAAATAAATTGGCATGCATTAAAGTGCACACTTCTCATTACCTTAAGTGCAATTTTATTGTTTAAAAGACAATTTTTTTTTGTGCTTGTTTTGTTTTTATTGTCGTTTGTTTTTTTTACCATCATAAATGCTTAGAACTTAATTAAAAGTGGAAAAGTCCTTTGGAAAAATATTATTTATTAAGAAATAGGACCGGTTCTTAAGTACCACAGAAGTGGATTTGATTGTCAATATTTAAATTGAAATTGAGAAAATCAAGCAAAAAATGAATTGAAGTGAAATGCAGTTTTTGCCATCTTTTACTCATATAAGAATTGAAACCATAAGAAAATTGATAGAAAACGATGCAATTAATTTAATTGATGGAATTTGAATTTCATAAAACGCGTCGGTTTTTGCTTAATTATAATTTTATGCTAAAACTTCTCACCTAGAGTGTTTTGAGATATTAAAAATTATGTACTTGTCTAGGTTTTTTAGAGGAATTATGCTGCGGTATAATTTATTGGTCACATCTTATTCTAATCGAATTGCTTTTCCTAAATATGCATTCACAACTTAATTTGTAAAGTTGTGAATGCATATTTCGGATAAATAAAAGATAATCCAATTTCTGTTTCGAAAGTTCAAGTCAAATAGACCGCACTTAAAATTCAGACTTTAATTCTATTTCATAAACACTGCCATTGTACATTAAATATAACATCTTTAAAATGGTCACCATGGAACTTCTTGCAAGACTCGATCCTTCTGCGATAATTTTTGATAATTTTTTCACGAGATGACTTTTTTACGAGATAATTCGACTAACGGATGTCTCTTTTTTAAAAGCACTAATATTTAAAGATTGTCCACAGAAATAACAGCCCTACAAGAAAAAAATAATACAATCTTGGAGGCCAGTACTCGAAAATTACGTTTTAAAGCCAAAATATGTCATGTTGTGTGGCTTACAGTGTTATCTTGTTAAAACCGCATATGTTCCAGACTAAAATGTCATATTCAAAGAAATGCGGTCAAATAACACCTTCAGACATCAATGAATACTTTTCGTGGATACATGACTTCTCCACAATCACTTGTTGGCTTTTGGAACCATACACATATATAAGGCAATATGCTAGGCTTATCTTCTGCACATTCTTTGGAAGTAAATCGATGCATAATATAAAATGGCGAACTAAGCCATAATTACCTTAGATAATATATATTTGACAGCTGTCACATGACGAGCTTGTATTTTCTGAACCACAAATTATATAACCCGAGGTGTGGCACAAAATTACGTGCAAAAATAAGATAGATGCTAAAATATCTAGGCTTGTATTTTAGTCCTTTTTAGACGTACAGTTCAAGTTTGAACTTTATCCGGTAACATCGGGACTCTACAGAGCATGTTAAGTTAAAGGGGCGATGATGTGTCATCAAATTTTAAACTTTGTGAGTCCGTGAGTTTGACTTACGAAAAGTTGCAATATTTTTTATCAAAAGTACAAGTATAACGGTGACAAAAAGCTTTTTTGGAGGTGCCAGAAAGCAGTAAAAGACTGATGAATATATGAAACGAGTGAAAGGTTTCAAAGAATTTATGTGTCAGAAACCAACTGCCAACCAAGTTTTCTACCAAAAAGTCTTTGAAAGAAAAAAAATTCTTCATGTCAGATCGAACATTGCAGAGATGTGGATCCTCTACTGTAACACCGCCTTATGCCACATGGACATCTCCATCAAAGAGTGTTTGTCGAAAAACGGGATCACTGTGCTTTTTCAGTCCCCTTATTTTTCTGATCAATGTCCGTTTAACTTTTTTTTATTTCGCAAGATCAAACAACACTTTTAGAACATTTTCTTTCTGGTATTATCGATAATATCCAAAAGAGCGGAAGGATCTACGAAGAACTTTGGGAACAAAGGCTCCGCCAATGTATAGGTGTCGAAGGGATCTTTTTAAAGAGGACAACACTGAGGTATAAAAGTGGTTCCAAAAAAAATCAGGCTCAATATTTTTTGCACACCTTGTATCTTAAGATACTACACATTAAGTTGAAATTTTTCACTATAAGTATGTTTGGTAAATATTTTTGTAATTAAATTTAAGTTGTAATTTTTTCACCATTAGTAAAAAATCGTATACGAGGTCTGTTCAAAAAGTATCGCGAATTTTCAATTTTCGCGGGTTACGTATATTCGATTTTCGATTTTTTGTGGCGTTATGTTGATACTCATGTCTTTCACTTATACCGACAAGCTCGGCCATTTTGATTGTTCAGTTAATTTTTGACAGCTGCTTTGCTTGCACGTGTTTTGGCTCGTCTTCGATTTTTGGCCATTCCAAAAAATGGATCAAAGAATCTGTATCAAATTTTATGGGAAAAACAAATTCCAAATGTTAACTGTGGCATATGGTGAAGCTACCTTGGACCGAAGCAACGTGTATCGGTGGTACAAAATGTTATCAGAGGGCCGAGAAGATGTGAACGATGAAAAGCGTGCCGGACGCCCGAGGACGTCAACAACAGACGAAAACATTGATGAAGTGAAGAAAATAGTATTGGCCAATCGTCGAATTACCGTTAGAGAAGTTGCTGAGGACTTAAACATATCGATTGGCTTGTGCCATTCAATTTTTACAATGATTTGGCGTGAGACGGGTCGCCGCGAAATTCATACCAAAATTGCTTGATTTTGACCAAAAACAGCATCGCATTAACATTGCTAAGGAGCTGTTGGACTCTGTCCGCAACAACCCAAATTTGCTCCAGAGGGTCATAACTGATGACGAATCATGGCTTTCTGGTTATGACGTGGAAACCAAAGCTCAATCATCCCAATAAAAGCTGCCGCACGAGCCAAGACCGAAAAAAGCGCGCCAAGTTCGGTCGAATGTGAATGTTTTGCTTACAGTTTTCTTCGATTGCAGGGGCGTGGTGCATCATGATGATGGTTTCTTGCCACAGGGTAAAACGGTCAATGAGGAATATTACCTGCAAGTTATGCGCAAGTTGCGCAAAGCAATCCGCCAGAAATGCCCGGATTTGTGATAGAACAAAAATTGGCTTGTGCCATATTTGGCCAAAAACAACACACTAATAATGCCACAGCCACCGTATTCCCCAGATCTGGCCCCCTGTGACTTTTTCTTGTTCCCGAAACTGAAGAGCCCCATGAAAGGACGACGCTACGCTACAATTGAAGAGATAAAGGGGACAAAATAGATATTCATGAATAAATAAATAATTTTAAAAAAAACACACAAAATTCGCGATACTTTTTGAACAGACCTCGTATTTTGTAAAATTTAACTAAAAATCATATATTCAAATTTTAGAGAAGAAAAACTAACAAAGTCTCTAGGATACAATATCAGGAACCATGATGGTCAATTTTGTATTTCAATGAAGTTATTCAGTTGCAATAAAAATTGTAAAGTTAACACTTAGTAGGTAGTACTCGTAAGATGAAAACTATGCCATTTTCTTTTTTTTTTAAATTTATATAATAAAGAAAATTACTTTAAGACGCTAAATAGGAAGAAAACATGATAAAAAAATAATTATCACTTTTGGCAAAATTCTATTAAAAGTTCATAAATTACCTTTAACTAGTGGTTGAATGCAATTTAAACAATTTTTCGATGAAGATATAAATAGTCAATATTTTCTAAGAATTTATATATTTACAATTGCCTGAAGATATAAAACAATTTTTCAATCAGTAATTGCACAATATTCTGGAAAATCTTCAGACAACGCACCACAATCCACCGATTTCATCGCTCTTGGGTCAAAAATAACTTTTTCTTCTACATAGAAATTATTTCAAATATTATAAATTATATTTTTTATAAATATTTCAAAATAAATACTATAATTTTTAAATATTATCTCATCTTTATTAGGCAATTAACAGACAATCAAATCCACACTATCGAAAGAGATGCTTTACAGGATCTTATATCACTGGAACGATTGTAAGTACAAGATCTGTATAAAACGATTTTTAGTACCGTATATATAAATAGTATTCAAAATAATTATCATATAATTACATACAATTTATTATAGTAAAATTTAAAATCAAGATAAAATTTGCATTTTATATTAAAGAATTTTGCTTAATTATTTTTATACAAAAATACTTAATTTTTATATGGTTTTCTTATTGATAAGCATGGTTTTCGAAATTAATTAACCATATTTTCTTAAATAATTTTGCTTAGACAATAAAAAAAAAAGATTTTCTAGATATAGGAGTACAACAATTTTTTTAATATATATATATATACTTTTTATGCTTAATTTTAATTTAAAAAAAAAAAAAAAAACAAAATAAAAATTTTTGCACGCAGACGCTTAAACAGCAACCGATTAAAAGCGATTCCTGATGGCTTCTTAGGAAATTCAATAAATCTTTTGCGATTGTAAGTAATTATTATTTAATTATTTTTTTCACATAATAATAATTATAAAAATTTAATTAGCTTTTTATACTTTTAAAATTTTTAATTTTTTTACATAAAAATTACTTTAAGAATTGCTAAAATAAAAAAACTTTTTCTCTAATAATTTGCATTTTTGCTTAAAGTTAATTGAAATTTTCTTTTTAATATATATTTATTTAAAATTACTACTATAATTAAAAATTTTTCAAAAAGTTTTGTTTTTTAAAGTTTGTGAAATAGTGCTTATTAAAAAAATATTTTTCCGTTGCTATTCTTAAAGAAAATTAATAAAGTTTTTTTTTTTTTAAAAAAATATTTATATCAATATACATAAATAAATAGTTAACAAGAATTTATTTAGCAAAAATAATTAGAAAATCCTTAAAAAGTATGCAATTTTTAAAAAAATAATTAAAAAAAATATTTTTTCATAGCTATTTTTAAAGCAAATTAATAGTTTTTTTTTTAAATTAATATTTATATCAATGTACATAAATAAATAGTTAACAAGAATTTATTTAGCAAAAATAATTAGAAATCCTTAAAAAGTATGCAATTTTTTTTAAAATAATTAAAAAAAAATATTTTTTCATAGCTATTTTTAAAGAAAATTAATAGTTTTTTTTTTTTAAATTAATGCTTATTTAAATATATATAAATAGATAAATAGTTAACAAGAATTTATTTAGAAAAAATAATTAGAAAACGTATACAATTTTTGAAAAATTTCGTCAAAAATTCATTATTTTTATTTAATTAATTTTGAAAAATTTACAAACAAATTTCATGTTTTTCAAAAGAATGAATTTTTTTTTGATAAGAAAAAAACTCTCTCAATATTTAAACAGTTATGAAAAAATCCTAATAATTAAATTAAAAACCAACTTTTGTCAAGAAAATAAATAATTTACAAAAAAAAAATCAAAATTTCAAAAAATTTAACAAATTTCACTTATAGAGAAATATTCTAGGACATAGGAAAAACCAAATATCAGTATTAATATTTATTATCCCATAAAATGAAAATATAAAGTGATTTTTATAACAATATTAATTAAGATAAATTACTCAAATTTATGTTATTTATTATAAACGAACGAGTACATATATTTTTCTCGCAAGTCTAAGAATTGCAGTTAAATTTTTCAAGAAATATAAAATCTCTGAACATTCTCCAATTTGGTATGAATAAATTCGAGAGAAAAAAATACAGCTAAGATTTCTTGGTAACTTTATTACTTCATACATCATATTGTATTGATATTACCCGAAAACGCCTTGAATTTGTCTCGAAAACGGTTTTTATAGTCTCATGAAAATTACCATTTCTTAGAGTATAAAACCCTAACAGCAGATAGGAAGGATAGTTTCCGGACGATGAATTTTTGCAAAACGCAAAATAATTTCGCATAAATAATGTCCAGTAAAGAAGCAAATCCTTTCCCGCATATTCAACTAAAATCGGAAGGATATTTTCAGAATTTTCTCTGTATTTCTATATATGGGTATCCATTAAGGACAAAACTCGATCGTTTCCCATCATTTCATTTTCTTCAGTTTTGCTTACTCGTCCTTATGAATAAAAAAAGAGCAACTGAAATCAAAACTTTTTACATAACAAAAACAAAACTCCAGCGTTAAGGAAATTCATATCTTTAACTAAGTAAGTAGTTGTAAAAGTAGTTAAAAGTAGTATCATTGTAGTAGTAGTATATGCAAAATAGGAAAAATTAAAAAAAAAAAAAACGCCAACAAATAATAAATACAAAAATAAAAAAATATACACGATAAAATGGCAATAAGTGAGTGTATTTTTAAGAATGAAAAGACTCTCTTTTAAGGCTAGAATTGAAGTAAAATTGTTGTTGAAAGCATCACATTAAAATAATAACAACCAAAAGAGAAAAAAAAAGAAAATAACTGAAAGAAAAACCAACCAAAACAATTTTTTTTTGTTTTTACCCCTTAGGGATTTATCGCATAATGGAATCACAACAGTCCCACGGAGAGTCTTCAAAGGAGCCCAATCCTTGCGTAGTCTACAATTGGACAATAATCAAATCATGTGCCTCGATGAGCAGGCATTTAAGGGACTGCCCGACTTAGAGATACTGTAAGTGCTATAATCATTTCTTTTGACAGACATAAAATCAACCTCAATAATGTATACACAGAAATGTAAAATATATTCGGTGTTAGTGTTTATTTATGTTTTTACCCTTTTTTTTTTGTTTAGTTTCCATCAATCCAGTCATCACCAATCAACCACACCGTCACATTTACTATAGGGTGGTTGAATAGTAAATCCTTTCACAGACCCTTATATGAATCCGTTTTTCATTTTCATTCATATTAGTGCTGTGATTGCAATATTCCTGTACGATTTATTATTTCTATTTCACAACTTCCATTTTGATTGTGATCCCTCTTTTGTAATTCTAAGCTTCCTGGATTTACCTTTTCCTTCCGAATCGTAACAATTCACAGAAAATTTTCATTGTTTTGTCGTTCACAATTTTCATACATAAACGACAAATATTCACATTAATTCGTAAATTATTCATTGAATTTTTACACAAGTTAAGGTCATTTTATTAAATGATGGGTCATTTTGATTTTATTTTCAGAACATTGAATAACAACAACTTGACAACACTGCCACAAAATGTATTCAACGGTTTGGGCAGACTTCGCGCCCTACGGCTCTCAGACAATCCATTTGCATGCGATTGCCATCTTTCGTGGATGTCGAGGTTCTTACGCAGTGCACCACGTCTAGCACCATACACAAGATGCCAATCACCAAGCCAGTTGAAAGGACAAAACGTGGCTGATCTCCACGACCAGGAGTTCAAATGTTCAGGTAAATTGCAATAATGCTCTTATCAACGGATGTCTGATTCTTCACTCAGCACTCTTTACAGAGTATTTCTGATGTAAGAAAATATGGCGGACATAGTTCATAATCGTATGTATATGTGTGCATAGGAAAGTTGTTATATTCCTCGTCATACCAAGCCATTGAACGTTCTTCGGAATTTTCTTTAGTCAATCTTTAATGCAATCACCACCAAGATTTGCCCATTTCGAAAGCGATTTGCCTTAGAGTATCCCCCCTTACACCACTGTAGGTTATAATTTCGCCACTTAACTTGAAATGAATTGACGGATCAAACCCTTCAATGGTATTTGAATTTTTTCGTTAAGCCTTATTATTAAATCACCTTTTATAATAAGATTGGATGGTTTTTATTATTAATATTTTTTTTTTCAAATAAATTTCGAATAATATAAAAAAAAAATTGTTTAATATAGAAATTTTTCTATCAACAAGTTCAAATCCATCTGACCTAAAGGAGGTAGGAGGTCTCTAGAGCATTAGGTTGCTTGCTCTTTTTTTTAGCACAACGTAAAATCTGGAATATGTTTTATATTAACAAGGATAAAAAATGTTTATATAAAATTTTTTGCCGATATCATTTTATGATTATTTGTTCCAAACTTCTTCTGATTCGGTTAATTATAAATCGGAGACTATTAAGTTAATTTGGTGATAAATGAAAACAATAAATTATGGTTTAATTAATATTTTAATATAATTTTGGATATGAATTATGATTTGACGAAATTGTTTTCATCCAGGGCAGCTTTTTAAAGTTAAATTAAAATGTTCAGATCTTTTTCTGTAAAGATCCACGGAATCGGTCTCAAATATAATAAAATTTCTCTGAATAATCGTTGTACCATAACGTATTCGAGATTTATGATTTTAAAAATTATCTTTAATTTTATGCATTTAGACAGAATCTATGATTATTATCATAAAATTAAAAAAAAAAAAAAAAATTTAAATGTGCGAACGAAAAATCTAAAATTATAATCTGGATTAGTTTAAGTGTGAAATGAATTTCGCCTTCAAAAGTTGGAAAACTAGTAAGTAATTTTATTTCGTATCTTTTTATTTTCATTTGAAAAAGTTCCCAGCAAAACAAAGTTAACATTTCCAGTTTTAGCAGAATAAAATTTTACTAAATATAAATACAGATAACTATATACCTAAGTAGTAGTTTCAGATCTACATGAATACTGGCAAATTTAGACTTTCATACTTACTTCAATACCATTTATTTTCTGCCTCTTGTGTTTTCTTGGCCATTTTAATTGCAAGTTTTACTTGATTTGTGGGGCCACGATGGATGGAATTCGTATTGTATAAGCTCATATAGCACAGAACGGGTTCCAAACTGCACGATATTATCGACTATTGGTTAGGTTAACATAGTCGTACATAGCTCCCCGAAGTGAAGCAAATCTTTTTAATGAACAAACAAAATCTGCTCATAGCGATGATATGATTAACTCGATTACTTTCTACACTCGTTTGGAATTTCGAATTAGACACTATTCGTACGAGTATGTATTGGATATAAGGACATATGTAAGTACAGTACCATATGCACCATGTATGGAAAATTTTGATTAGAACAATTAGTCATAGTCGCCTTGCAATCACTTCCAAGTGACATCTGAATTGAATTTAGATACTCTCCGGTACTTAACTGACTTTCATTTATTTATTTTCACATTACACTTCCATATAATACAACTTAAACTAGAAAATCTATCCTAATTCATCAAGTTACTACAATAGGAATTAAACTCGGTTAACTCTAGAAAACTATTCGAGCACCATCTCAATTTGCGGATGATTTTGGGAGCTTCAGTAAAAGTGCGTGCCATTCACCCACACAATGTTCGTGTCGAAGATTAAACAAATTTTATTGATTGATCGAGAGCGAAAATAATTGATTAAGTCGCTAGTCAAAAGCACTTGGAAAACAATGACTTAATTAGGCTTAATCGTAGAGCACTTGTATGTGCTCATACAGTTGTTGTACAATACAATACATAACATAAAACGCAACATGCAAACATGCTTGGAGGCAAATATAATCAATGATGATGGCGACAATGATGACGAACAACCGAATAGCTAGAAAATCACAACAACGCACAACTAGAAATACGACAGCCCCCATCCATTCATGTAGAATGAGGAGTACACAGATGTGGAGACATCGACCACTTCAAATTGTGGAGACATCAACCAACAACATAACGAGAAGATAGCAATTATCATGAAATCTGATCAAACATAAAGAAATCGCCATCATTACGAGTACTAATATTATTTGTTATTTATTCGAGGTCAATAGGTTCAAGTTCTCGTCAAATTTGAATGCGCCTTTTTCTGTTGCTGGTGCCGAATCGGGCCGTTCTGGGTTCTGGCTCAACAGACATTCAATAATGATAACTTCCGATAGTTGTCTGCCAGACTGAACAGAAGATAATCACCATTCACAATCACATTATTAGTTGACAAATTAAAAATTTTCAAAAGCAAATAACCTTCATACCAATGGATGGAAAAATTATAAATACTTGAAAAAATTTTATTAAATAAACGAAGAATGGGCGAACCACAATTTTTAATAGAAAGCTTCAAAGTTACAATCGTCAAGATGGCTCATGTAGACTATTTTTTTTTTTAGAATATCAAAATAAAACGGATATGGTAATCATTGCTTGGAGTAAATTTGAAAGAAAAAAAACATATCAGGATATCCTAAATCCACTTTATTACATCGACTCTTTTTTTTGGATTAGCACTTTCAGTACCTTAAAACGATATATTTAAGTACCATGAAAAAGAGTCTATTTTATTGAGATACTATTTTTCCAATTAATAAATAATTCAAATGTTGTTTTTTTTCTAAATTTTCAATTATTTTGAAAATTAATTATTACATAAAAAAACGTATTTTTGCATAACAATAAAATTTGAAATTTATTTTTAAAAAATTCAAAATTTCCTTTATAATATAGTATTAATTATAAAGTAAACAATTTTTTAAAGTATTTTTTTTTCAATTTATTTATTTATAAATTGATTTATCAATAATAAGAATTTTTTTTTATTTTCTCAGGTTTGAATAATATTAGAAAATAACCTGTAAAAATATTTTTTTAAATATTATTCAAAAGATCTTTTTATACTTTTACTCACACGGGATTTTATATTTTTCAATGTGAATATTCTGTGAGGGTTGGGGGAAAGGTTGTCAAATGTGAGTTCCTTTAGAAGCTACAGCCCATTTTCGAAATCAGAGGGATGCATCGATACTCTACCATTTATTTGTTCCTTTCGCCAAAACTATTACTTGTATAGGGTTTTCCAATAAGAGTGGTATGATTTCTACGTGACTTTTTGGCCATTTGTATTGGGTTGGTGCAAAAGTAATGACTTTTTTTTACATATACAATTAAACATTTTTTTTTAAATTTGTATTATTTATTTAATCAATTATATATAATTTTCATCCGTCCTTATAACCTCCTCCCATCTTTCTATCAACTTATTAGTACCATAAGTGTAAAATTCCTTGGATTTTGATGCGAAATATATAGAAAGGGATGTTTTTACCTGCTCTATTGTATGAAATGTTTTATCATTTAAAAAGTTTTGCAGTGATCGGAATAAATGAAAATCGGAAGGAGCAAGATCTGGAGAATACGGTGGATGCTTGATAACATCCCAATTCAACTCATTTAGCTTGTGTTGGGTCATCATAGCCATATGTGGTCGCGCGTTGTCGTGATGAAACACTACCCCTTTTCTGTTTCCCAATTCTGGTCTATCCTTTTGAAGGGCGATGTTCAATTTGGATAATTGCTGACAATATTGTTCTGCTGTAATTGTCTGATTGCGTTCCAAGAGTTCAAAATACACAATACCCTTGCAATCCCACCAAACACAAAGCATAACTTTTTTTTGATGGATTTCGGCTTTCGAAGTTGTTAATGGGGCTTGTCCAGGTATAGCCCAATGTCTATTTCTTGTCACGTTGTTGTACACGACCCATTTCTCAACTCCCGTTACCAAACGATGCAAAAAAGGTTCATGTTTTTGTCTCGCACTCAAAGCAACGCACGTTGAAACACGATCCAATAAATTGGCAGCCGACAATTGATGAGGTATCCAAACGTCATACCGCGAAACCACCCCCATACGCTTCAAATGTCTTAATACGGTTGTATGGTTGACTCCCATCATCGACGCGATCTCCCTGGTGGTAAGACGTGGATTGTTGTCAATTATGACTTTTAACTTGTCCTCATCAGACTTCAATGGCCGGCCCGGTACGTGGTTTATCAATTAGTGAAAAATCCCTAGATCGGAATCTTGTAAACCATCTTCGTACTTCGTATCTGTCGAACTTTGATGACATCTGCTCCATACACTTCGCAAATGTTTTTGGTTTCCACATTCGCTGTATTGTCTTTACGGAATTCATAAAGTAAACAATGACGTAAATGCACTTTATCGACCGACATTTTGAAACAATACAAGGGCTCTTCACTGTTCTGTGGCCAGGCCAAAACTGAATAGAAAGTTGAGGGGAAGCATCCTTTATATAATGTAATCATTTAAAAGAAGATACTATTCATCATTTCTGAAGAAAAAAATTTTTTTACTTGGGAACATAAAAAACGGGCATAACTTTTGCACCAACCCAATATTATGTCATGATCTGTTATCAAAATAATCTTTCTCCAGTTGCAACTTTTCGAGGCTCACTTTCACCTGAGTGGTGCGGTCAATAAACAAAACTGTCGATTCTGGTGCGAAAAAATCCACAAATTATTCATGAACACCCATTACATTCACCAAAATTGACAGTTTGGTGTGGTTTTTGGACTGGTGGAATCATCGGTCCGTACTTCTTACGAAATCAAGCTGGTAACACCGTTACTGTCAATGGAGAGCGGTATACATCGATGATAACCAACTTTTTATGGCCGAAATTGGAAGAAGTTAATATTGATAATATCTAGTTCCAACAAGACGGGGCTACGTGCCACACAGCACGTGCAACAACCGAATTATTGCGAGAAAAGTTTGGAGATTCGATTATTTCAAGAAATTGTGAAATTAAATGGCCTCCAAGAAGTTGTGATTTAACACCATTAGACTATTTCTTGTAGGATTATTTGAAGTAATTGGTCTTTAGCAATAAACCAGACTCTCTTAAAGCTTTAGAAGTCAATATTGAACGTGCTATTCATGACATACGACTTGATTTAGTGGAAAAAGTGTTCGAAAATTGGGTTCATCGAATTCGTTCCTGCAAAAGAAGTCGTGGAGGCCATTTGAATGACATTTTATTTAGAACTTAATTGTATTGATTGTACTTCACATTAAATAAGAAACATTTGAATTTCCTTAACAATTAGTATGTTTTTTTTTTTTAAAGAAATCATATCACTCTTATTCGAAAACCCTTTACAAAACCCTTTATTTTTTCTTTTTAAATTATTTATCTCCTAACATAAATTTTTTTCCAAAAATTTTTTGGGAAAAGACAGTTTTTTTAAAAATACTGATGCAAGAAATTTTATTTTTGTTTTATTATATCGCTGACTCCTTTTAAATACTATAAATTATATACACAATATGTTAGTTTATAAAATAATTCAAATAACATGATGCAAGGATTAACACATAAACCGAAGTTAACTCATCTAGAGTTAGGAGAATTAATAACTTATCAATAATACTAAATTATTTTAATATTGAGATATTTTGATTTTTTAAATAAAAGTTCTTTATTGCTTTAGATCTATCAAAAGCTTCCTCATAGAATAGATTTTTACTTTTGAATATAGAATACTTGATATTGTAGCACATAAAAAATCTAAAATAGCACGTCCAGGCGCTTGTGGCATAAGTTATTCGTACGGGGCTGTAAGCACCTAAAAGGTTAAAATTTAAACCCCTCTTCCCTCTCTACCTTCGCTTATAAATTATATCCTAAAAATTAACCAAAAACCAACATTGCTACGAATATACACACCGAAGAATATAAAAAGCACTATTGGTGAGCCAAGATTCTTGATCAAAAAATTTACTATCACTATTCAATAATAGTGAAAATAAATTCAAATTTTTATAAAAAAATTTAAAACAAATTTCATTTTAATATGAATTAAAAAATTAATCATTTTAATAAAAACAAATATTTTTTAACTATTTTAAAATCAATTAAAAACGTCCTATTTTTTTATAATAGTTATAATAGCAATTTTATCTTAAAACTTAACACTGCAAAAATACATACAGTACAAGAAAATTTATCTATAAACAAGAAAAAACTTTTACAAAAAAAAATATTACTATTTATAAAATTCTACCAATAAAAACATCCTTAATCATACAGTTTTACCAAAATCCATATCCTTAATTATACAATTTACCAGGAAAAATTCCTACTCATAATGAAAAGTCACGATTTTCATTTCAACAACGTGATATTCCATAATGGAGAAAGCATTATCAAACCAATATTTATTATTTTAAAAAATAAATATAGAGAAAATATGAAATTATATTATACAAATTTCGCTTCTATTTGAATAGAATATTTAATATTTAATCCGATAACATTTGTTAACCATATACAATATTTAATATGAATTACAATATATTGTTTACTCTTTAAATAAATAATAAAAACTGATATGTTCTCATGACAAGATTGGGAAGAACTTTTACAAAATTGTACAAGTTTGTGTTCGAAGAAAGTTTATCTTTCTATTTTTGTTGAATCTTTAAAAATAATTCTTTTTCGATAATTTATAACTATCCAAATAAGGAATCTTAATACTGGGCAGTCTGTATAGCAGAGAAATAGAACTGATTTTTTTTTATCTGGCTTGATTCCAAATATAGCCAGACTAGGTACAAAAAAAATTGTTCCAAACTCTCTCATTGACAGAAAGTCAATAAATTTTTTTCTAATAAAGAGCAATGATGGGAAAGATCCCCGATTCTGGTTATATTGTGGCACAGTTCAAGTACCCGGTTTTTGTCAAGTAAATAATTCATTTCAAGTTTTTATGCTGATCTAAACTTGTGGTGTATTTGGTAGTTTTTCTTTTTTCCAATATTCGAGTATGTTGAGAACACTTGAAATAAACACTAATTTATTATTATTTTTATTATATATCATCCAACGTGTAATCATCGTTGCAACAAACCAACCAACCAAAACAATTCAATAACAATTCATCGATTGGAAACAGGATTGACTGAAAATGCGCCCATGGAATGTGGAATGACAAGCTCTTGTCCCCATCCTTGTCGATGTGCTGATGGAATTGTTGATTGCCGTGAGAAAAGTCTAACCAACGTGCCACTATCGTTGCCTGACGATACTACAGAACTGTAAGTGTACACAAAATAACGTTTACAGCCACTTTCAGCATTTCCAAGACATAAATTCAAAACGAGCAGGAATAAATAAAATCTTCCCTTCCCATTTCAATGCGGTTTTATTTTCTTTCACAGACGATTGGAACAGAATTACATCATGGAACTTCCGCCAAAAGCTTTTGCGAATTTCCGACGTCTCAGACGTATCGATCTCTCGAATAACAATATTTCCCGTGTAGCTCATGACGCATTCGCTGGATTAAAATCACTAACAACACTGTAAGTAAAAAAAATTTACACTATCCCATTTGAATTTTTACAAATCCTATAAAATTTCTATAAAAATACCTTTCAACTAGTATTAAATTATGTAAAATTTAATGTCAATAAAAGCCTATTAAATTTAGACCTACGTGTATACGAATATGAAAAATATTTTTTACTATTTCGAAAAGGATGATACCCTTAAAATTATATGGAAGAATATGTCATATACAGGCATTCTCATTAATTTTGTTTTACTATTGCTTGTTCATTTTACAGTGTTCTTTATGGGAATAAAATAAAGGATCTTCCCGCTGGGGTGTTCAAAGGACTTACGTCATTGCAACTGCTTCTTTTGAATGCGAACGAAATCTCTTGCATCCGAAAGGACACGTTCAGAGATTTACACAGCTTGAGCCTACTGTCACTGTACGATAATAATATCCAGTCACTGTCAAATGGAACATTTGATTCGATGAAGAGCATTCAGACACTGTAAGTAAAAATAATCTTTAAAAAAAATACTAACTACAGCAACAGGACGAACGATAGAAAAAGGCAACCTAAAGTGATGATTCTATCTCGCTTAAAAAGGTTTTGCTGCGCGTTCCGTTTGTCTGTACTTTATTTATGCGAACAAATAGTGAATAATGAAAGAAGTGCACCTACTAAATACTAGGCTTATTTATGTTAAAAAAAAAAGAAGAAAAAAAACAAATTTTATTGCTCATTTCTTGTGGCATATCCTTGGATGTACTTCAATAAAACGAGAGTCAGTATGAGTTTATGTTAGGTGGTGCACTTAACTCATTCATCTTATTCGGAGAAAATTTTCTTTATTTCCATTATAATTGTTGCATTTTGTCATTTATAAAAATTTTCCTTTGTATTTTCTCCTCTCTTTTCATGTACACGACCCACTTTGTTTTGTGTTGCTGGAAATTGTTTTGGATTATGTTGCCGTTTTCTTGCATTCTAACATAAAAATGACATTAATGGAATACTCAATGCAACAAAAAAAATGATGGAACAAAAAAATAACAGGCATTTGGCAAGAAATCCATTCATCTGTGACTGCAGTCTCAAATGGTTGGCAGACTACTTGCACCGGAATCCCATAGAAACGAGTGGTGCACGTTGTGATGCTCCTAAACGAATGCACCGGCGACGAATCGAAGCGTTACGTGACGAGAAATTTAAGTGTAAGTTGGCCACTTTTTCTAACCTTTATTTTCAGTCCATTTGTGATCCTGTATTGCGACAAAACCCCAAAATCGTCACAAGACTTGGGCAAATGTCACTTGCACGTACTTTTCAATCAATGAAGCATTTAGAACCGCAGTCTAAGTATTTAATTTAAAGAATTACACAATTGAATTTTATTCAGTTAAACGAATACTTATTACACGTTTGATTTCTTCAATCAAGCAAAATTCTACGATAGGATTTAATATTTTCGAATCCTGCACACTGATTGCATTGCAGCTGATGGAATTCATTTCAGTTCGTCTTATCGCTATTGGAAATTTTCAATTTATTTTCGAAAGCTTTATTCTCCGAACAGACACTTCCTAAGGAGTTATCCTTGCTGGAGGTACTTTCATAAGTTAAATCAAGGACTAAATGTGCGATGAAATATTGACTAACTAGAGTTTAAAAAAAAAAATTTTTTTTCTTTTGAAACAATTGGTAGTAGCTTTTAAAATGTTTAACCCTTCTGTTTATAAACGGCTACGAGGATACCCTTAGAATCATGTTTTTGGTATATTGTGAGTATTTAATAAAAATCCCATTAGATCCTCATTCTATCATTTTTTCTGATATTTTATATTGAAATTTAATTGAAAGTAAACTTTTCGCTTTTTCAACAATCGGTTTAATCATTTATATTAAAAAAAGGATTCATGCTTAAATTGAAATAAAATCTATTAAATAATATGATTTTTTGGTAAGGAGGTTTTTGAAATATGAAAATTCTTATGGTTATTAATAAATAGGTTATTTATTAATTACTTTTTATTCAATTACAATATTCGATATAGAAAAAGTTATTGGTTGATGGTTAATCTCTCCGTAGGTTTATATTATTTTTTTTATAGGAACGAACTGACCATATTCCAAAATTTGTTTATTCCTATTGTCATTCGGTATAGTTGTTTTCCAGGTATCAGCAGAATTATTTATACCAGACTCCAGAAATGCATAAAATTCTCTCACTGTTACATCTTTCCATACTAGCTGTAATTTTGGTAAGATGCTGCTGGTTGTATTTTTCATATATCGAGGTTTTTTTTTTTTTTATTTGTATAACGTACGCTAAAATCGGCCAAAAAAAAATATTTAAATGTAGGTGGAACTGACTGTGTTTTGAAACTTCTATGACATGCGCGGCGCGTCAAACTAATTTGAATAACGGGCCATTTAATTCAACTGGTAAGATTTACGCGGGCCATATCACATTTAAAAACATTTTTTAAAATTATACTTTGAAGTGAGTTAGGGCAATTATAAAACATTATGTAATTGGTTGAATTCAACTAAACAATATATAATTTCATAGTATTTTTTTTGGAGATCAAATCGTACTGACACCTCTACGTGGTGATCCCCGGTAACTGTCGGGGTTATCAAACCACGTGAGCGCAAATGACATGCCAGCAGTAATGGTCATGTCTCATGGCTTACTTCTGAATTTGGTCTTATATGTGTGATTTATCCAGACGCAGGGTATCCCTAGCTAAGGTTGAACAGTGTACACTGAGGGCGATATGGCTGAGGAGCAAATCTGTCATTAGTATGCGAACTCCGGATATCTGGCGACCTTCAGTTTAATTTGGCTTTCCTACATTATGCTGGGATTTGACACAGGTAACCATCCTATTCCGAGGTACCCATGGTATTCAAATGAACTCGAACAAAAAAAAAAACAAATCAACTTTTTTAAGCGCGGCGACGCTGTAAAACCCGAAACGAGGAAGGATGGGGCTTTAGAACCCTTGCCTTCTAATGAGGTCAGTGTGAATGACAGTTCGCAGTTAACCATTACTTCGCTAACGATCGCTAAAGCTGAAGAGGAGGGGCTAGCATTTATATCAGTACGTCGCCCGCCGCCGGGTCGCATTAAGATGAACAGTGCCACAAAAAAAGGCTCAACTAGATTCGTAGTAAGCGCTAGAAGTAGAGGAAGTCCGAAAAATATACCAGGAGCACATCAAGGAGCAAAAGAAAAGGGCTTGTTCCGGAGGGCTATCATTGGTAGTAACTTTAAAGAGAGTATGTACTGATGGGTTCCATTTCTCTCATAGCCGGAAAGCTGTTCAGGTACAAGTGGTCGTAAATCAGGACGACTCCAAAATTAGCAAAGGCCTGAGAAGGCGAATGCTGGAGGGAGTAGGAAGAATAAGAAAAATGGTACTTTAGATAAACCAGCCAATTCAATCACATTTAAAGTACCTGTGGATAGCGGCAGCGTTGGAGTCCTCCACGAAGGCGTGGGCCAAAAAAAGCAGCATTGGAAGCCCGTTATCCGCCAGTTTAACTCACCTGTTCTATGATCACCAGGATGTATAAGCTTAAATCCGCTGAGAGCAAAAGCAAATTTATTTATTTTTTTATATAAGCTTAAATCCGCTGAGAGCAAAAGCAAATTTATATAAAGTACTTGCCATCGCTACCTACATATTTTTCCCATCTCTCGGTAATTTGTGGATACGCGAGAATTTTTTGCGATTAGGTATCGTCTTCATTTCTTGCGATTGAGTATCGTCTTAATTTCTTCGCCTGCAATAGATGTCCCACAAGTCAAAATTGGCGTCTTTGAACCGACGAAACAAATTTCGGTACGTTGTTTTCGATAAAGCACTGTCACCATAGGCGTCCATAAGCATTCGATGCGATTCGGCAGCCGATTTCTTCAAATTGAAGCAGAAAAGCAAAGCTTCCCGCATATGCTCTTTTTCTGGCACAAAACTAGACATGATTACCAAAGAAAAAATGTATGTTGTTGTACGAAATTGCTGACAATGTGCACTGATTAATGCTGAGAGATGTCAAAGTCATAAAAAAAAAATATGGCGTGCCCATAGTAGCTTAATACGCTCACTCACGCCATCTATGACCAAACAGCGGATTTAAGCTTATACATACTTGGTACTATGTGCTTCAATTTTCCCCAATTCTTCGTTGTTATAATCGAGTTTCACTGCTCTGTTCCGATTTTCCATGACTTCATCCTTTTCAGATATTTCAGTATCTGCTTCTAAGAAATCCTTCGGTAAAGAAAAACCATTATTTATTATCATTAATCGAAATTGCGTCTTCTTCAGGAAAGTGCGCTAAAAATTATCTGAAAAACAAAATTGTTTAACTTTAACTTTTGTATATTTATTTACTTAATAAAAAAAAAACTTAATCTCTATTTTGATTTTTTTTTTTCAAATTAAAATTTTAGGTGCTATTGATTTTTAAACGAAATCAATAACACATAAAATTTTTAAATATTTATATCCTGAACATCATTTAGGGACTTTGATCTATTCGTTTTATATAACAAACTGCATATATTTCTGTACAATTCCTAATAATCTATAGTCCATTTAAAATTATATCCTTTTAATAAACATTTTACATATAATCACAATCGAATTAATGTATTGTACTATTTTATTTTGACTTAATGACTTAATAAAGCTACAAAAAATTCTATTTCGTATTTCGTAAATATTTAGCCTTTACCAAAAGTACAATTTACTGTAACTTCCATTATAATTTCTTAAAAGAAAATTAATAATATTAGTTGACGTGTTTTCACATCAGAAAGCGTTATTCACTTATAAGTATCAGAATATAATAAATCTTAGTATTTTGTTATTTCGTCTACTATATTAATAATGAAGGTGAATATTTTTTCAGTGTTAATATTATTAAAATAAATGAAAATCATAAGGTATTATTAGCATGTTTTTTGGCATATTGTTTATAATATAATCCGGAAAAGAATGACTTTTAAATAATGACTTTTTCTAAATACTAAAATCAATAATACAACCACAAAAAATCTACAATTAGTAAAAGTCTACCAAATGTACTTATGGCAAATAAGAATAGCCGTACTCATATTTATAAAAATACTTACCACTATAAGAAATACGAATGTATTAATTATATCGACCGTAGCAATTTTAATTTGTAATATTTCGAAATCGATCTACGTGGAATCGAAGTGTTTTTTACCTAATCACTAATATCATCAATCTTCTTAGCCTTTATTCTTTTGACTCTAAATCCATTATTTCGATTGGAAATGACTTGAAAATCTTCAACGAATGTTCCACTTTTCCATACCTATAATAATACTAAGTAGCTGACCTCATTATTTAAAGCTTACCTAACAGTTAAGATACTGGCCATTTAATATTTATTCTGTTATATTTAAGAAGCTTATTCATTTAGAAGCTTTAAAAAAAAATTAATTATTCTAAAAATGTTTATTCGGTAAAATGACTTTGATGTGTCCAATCTGAATATGTACACCGTATAAATAGTAATTAAGAATTTAATTTTTTCGTAATTCCTAAAATCACAAAATTAGGAGAGTAAAAAAAGTAAATACATTCAGATAAGATTGAGATAGTAACGTAAATTAGTCGCATCAGAAAACAGAGAAACAAGATCGGAAGAGATTTGTAGATTCGTATCAGAACACAACCCATCCTAACAAATTCCAACTTAATGTTCGGATATAGCCTCGTCTACAAATGTAGGTATTTACGTATAGTGTGTTTGCAGAAGACACAAGCCTGATATAAATAACCGAATAGCCAAGTAAATAAATTTCTGTAATCCCTGCACCTGGGACCACACTGTATGTTAATTTGTCCCTACGGCAACGACCACCTCGCTCGCATCTTAATTCTGTCCATGATTGTACTTTCTGTAAGTATAAAGTTCAAACTCAGATAGTATAGAGGTCTGTGTTGGTGACAAGAGAAGATAACTACGAATCGTATATATTTTTATCTGCGGCTGCCCCTAGTAAAGCCTTATCCTAAGCTCATTAAACTTGACTTTATTTAATTTTGATACGCTATCAGCATCAACGATAAGGCAGTGTGTTCTCAAACAAAACGGCATCAGCACAAGAGCCACTCACTCGAGTGTCTGATTCGCGTTAACTGTTCACGTTCACAACGACATGAGACTTCCTTGTTTGGAAGCGAAACTAAATGAACAGCATCTCCATCCGACCGCAGTGTTCTTTATTAATTGCATTGTCCAATCTAGGTCCACATGACACTCTCTGTATCTCCGCTAGATCATCCCCGTATTAGCCCCAGCCCTTGGTCCATTTTCATCACAATCCCCCAGTATCAGCGTTGTCCGAATAAGGGAAGTAAACCATGCAGTAGCCAGTCAGACTATTCAGCTTATATTTGCTTGTTATGCGTTTCCACTTATATTCACATAATCGAAATTTACTATTTGCACATTCGTAATTGTATCAAAATTTACTGGCTTAGTATTAATATACAGATTCATGCTCAAATCATACCGCATTTCTCTAGGATTACGGGAACCGTCCATACCCCGTTGGTATTATATTTAGTTACACCTTTAGTCGTTTTGGCTGGAAGCCAGAAATGTTCGTTCTTATTCTGGCGAAAATTTTAAATTACTTCCAACAATGATTTATTCAATTCTTGGTGCAGCGAAGCTTTTTCGTATTCATTTCCATTACGCGAAATTAATTTTCTGCACTAGTTTTCCATGGGCATGACGATTATGCAGTTAGTACTGAACGAGCACCACCTGTCAACAACTGGCGCCTAGCCTTCAAATTCCGAGCCTGTCTTGGTCTAGACAAGGGTTTATTGTTTGTGAAACATGAAAATCAATAGACCGCCTAACTATAATCATATTGGTGTAGATGATGGCGTCAATTCCAAACGATAATACGACCATTACGCAAAATCCTAAGAGGACTGAGTAAGTGGCTGCAGAGTACACAAAAACGCCACAGTACTCGTATTTAAAAACAAGGTAGTTACGGTATTGCTGTCGCTAACCTTCAATGACTTTTATAGTGATTATTATTGCGAATCATGTTTACATGGGTTGAGGTGGTTGCTGTGGTAAAAGGTTAATAACTACGAACCCAAACAGTATTGGTCGGAAAAGGCTAAATTGCCCCCAAACAGTCATCAAATCCGATACGCGCCCATAATTACGTGCTCAGACATGGCCTCATGTACAAATACAACACAACATTTTAACCACAACGACAATACGACTACAAAAACTTTTAAATTTTTTATTATGCTAATCGGAAGTTTGCTTATTAAAAAAAAAAAAAAGAAGAAAGAAAATTAAATAAAAAAAAATCTTTTGCGAAATTTCGAACTTTACCTTAATTTGAACAAACTGTCCTGAACTAACCTGGTCTGGGCCCATTAAATCGGTGGTCATTTGTAATTTCATGTTCTAATTTTTCTGTTTTTAATAACTTTGGGTCATATTATTTTTTTTCTTCTTTTTTGTTGATGCGGCTTCCCATCTTGCTACGAGCATATTCCTTAAATGTGAAAATCTTCTTATCATAAGTGATAATAAGTGAGCATTTCTTGAGGATTTGTTTAGGTAAACAGGATATTATCACAGGACAATTGGGGATGTCCTGAAACAAAAAAAAAAGAAAAATTGCTATAATTTCTGGAATTTGCACAGTAGCTTTGATCACAATCAGATATTATTTTTATCATCATAGGGTTAAGGATATTATCCTGCTGATGACATCAACTACGAGCAGAATTTTTACGAAATATAGAATAAATTATATGCGATTCTTTTCTTATGTCATTTTTTTCTTCTATTTTATATAAATTTGTCTTTAAAAGGATGTCTCCGACAAATGTGAAGTGATAATTTATAGTAGCTACAATTCATTCATTAATCTTCATTTGTAATTCTACGCGATGTTTTTTTAATGTCAAGTGGAAAGTGAATTTTAGTAGATTTTTTTGTTCTTTAATTTAAAAACATATTTAAAGATTTCTATCAAAATGAGAATTTTATAAAAGGGACATTTTCCATTTCTTTATAAATAATAACTAAAGGGTTATTCAATTTGTGGTTTTTGAAAGTTATCTAACACTTAAAATTTAGATTTTGATAGAAATTATATATCATTATATTACTTTAACTAGGGAATATTTTATTTAATATATTTTATATATGGAATATAATATCATTTTAATGGCCGCCATAAGATTTCTTCGATATTTTAAAGGTAATTTTTTAATGCGCATTTCGGTATGTAATTTGACCACTATTAGATGGATGTTAGTTTTTAAATTATCTAAAATTTTAGCAGATACAGTGGCTTCTTCACAGTTTGTTATAGATTTTTATAGATACATATATAGAATTTTTTTACTGTCGTATCCATTGAACGAAATATGGGCGACCATAATTTCTTCGTAAAGTGTGAAACGAGGTTTATAGAAAATCTTAACAATTAAAGCGCTCTGTTTTATAATTAAATAATTTACAGTATCAAATGGCAAATTTTATACTAATAAATGCTATTTAAAATAATATATATATATAAAAGTACTATAATTTCCGAACCACAAAATGGATATTTCCTAAAAACTCGTTTTGGCATGCATATTTTGAATGTAGCAGTAATTTTTTAATAGTTCTAAATTTTTTTTATAAATTACTAACAAACTTATAATAAAACAATATACTACAATTTTTATTTGTGCAGATGCAATAACTATCAATAGTCTAATACTTTCAGTATGGATAAAGATTTCTTCATGCTTTTACTAGAAAATAACTTAACAGCAAAGCCCTTAAGATAAGATAACGTCACTGAAATCTGATAAGAAGATATAAATTAAAGAAAACTAAACTAATAGAAAGTATGATTTTTACTAGTAGTATGAGTACATTTGTATATTGACATTACGCATCATCAAGTTAAACATAACAAGTATTGTTAAAAAAAAAAGGACTAACAAGACAGAACTTTTGGAAAACTTTAATAAACTTCTCATTTGCACTCCTAGAAGAATTCTGACGTGTATGCGTTTCGCTTTGAAAGTTTATATAAGAAGTGAATCCTGTTAAACACTCCGTTTTCGTATTATCTACGACAGATATCCTTTTGTGCTAACGATATCGTTGTTTTCATTTCAAATATAGTAAGTAAGATTGGAATCAAATGAGTTTATATGAAACGTAAAGTGAGTAAAGCGACGGGCAAGAATGAAAAATGGCAAATTCTTCCATCGTCTAAAAAGTCTAGTTAAGGGCACAGTATGCGGTAGTGAACTTCTTAGTTGTATTAATAAACCGTAGACGATAGATTAAGAAATGCTGGAACTTTATGAAAAACTTTCCCTATTCCATGAGAGAGGGGAGGGAGATAAGTTAAATAACTTTGAAGTTTTCACACTAATTTGTTCCTTCCTGCTGAGAGAGGATAACTTTTAGGTTGGTTCTTGCTTTTTTATCTCATGGAAATTATTTTTTGCATACAATGCTTATATTTACTTTCCATCAGTTTTATTTAATACTTATTGATTTCTATTAGTTTTTCTATTCAAAATTAATATACTAAAATATCAGAAGGCCGTTTTTTTGGTGGCCAATTATAAACGAGTTTTGAATAATATATTCATAGTGTAGGCAAATAATGCATTAGGAAATTTAAACAAACGATCTTTTTTAAGTGGTTAAATCCTCTTTCTCCTCTAAAAATTATTTAAAAAATTATCCTGTTACAATTTTTTTAAGAATTATTCCTAAAACACTCTTCATTATGAAGAGTTATCCAATTTGTGCTTTGAGAAATTCAAGTTAAATAAAACTTCATATAAATTTAAATTTTGACAAATTTTTGTTTTAATATATAACTTGAACCTTGCTATAATCCATCAAATCTTACTGGACTTAATTTATTTACGGGAATTTTTGATTGACTTTTCGCCCATTTCGGGCTGTAATGCGGCCATTACTTAACGTATGTTGATTTTTTAATACTCTCAAGTTTGACGATTATCTGAGTAAATACGATATTTTATATAGTCTCCCAATTTCGAATTCATACATCCTGGATTTCGAATTCATGCATTCAACTTTTTGAATAATGAATCCAAAATTTATCGCGTTGTGTTGCTTGTGGCGTGTGCCACATATAGTCCAAATTAATATCTTTAAGTTTTGGGCAAAAAATTGGTTATCATACTTGCTAAAGTACCAAAATTCTTATCAGACATTAGACCAAAAATTCTCAAAATTCTTATTAGACCATTTGACATTACCAAATCTCCTGGAAAATTTTCGCAAAATATAGCCAAAATTGGTTTGTTGTGTGGCTTGTAGCATAGTTTTGTTTAAAAGAAATCGGTTATCATACGTTCTCAGAATTGTCGGTAATGTTTTCTTCTTACTCATTTTTAAAGAAATACTATCCTATGATACCTTCAGACCAAAAAGTACAATTATAATGGGTTATTTAACGTGACCTAGTTGTCTTCAATGTAAAACCACGAGTCGCCTACGACTATAGGGATTGAGTTACGCTCAATCAACGCACCACCATTATTGGCAGTTAACAGTTAGTAATCAGTTACATACACATATATAAACATCTACTGTCAATAGTAGTGGACTATATAAACATCTACTGTCATTAGCAGTGACAGTGCCCGAGATAATTACTAGTATCTCCCAATAGCGAACCGGAGATCGTACCCGCGACATGGGTATTAACCACAGCCACCACGTTGCTCCCAAATGGCGCCACACCTAAATCAGGCACAGTGTGTTTTCATACCATGGGGCATCCCGATTCCCGCAGTACCAATTTTTATTTTAGGAGTACTTCGGTTTGTACTCCGCTCATTGAGCTACGGTCAGGAATCTTGTAAATTCGTAGGCCCCGCTAAGCCGGCTGAGGTGCGCGGGTTCGTCAAATCCCGACAGTACAACCGGAATGGACCTTGGTCTTTGAATCGGTTGTAGCCACACTGCGTGTCATTCACACACTCATTCACACACCATTCTCGTTCTCCTCTCAAATAGTGCTACGGCAAATCTGTTAAGGCATTCATACCTCTCTCTCACATCCAACACACTATTCACATCCACACTCTCATCATTCACCACGATTCCACATGCACCTAAGTTACACAAATCTCCGTACAGGCCACATTCAATGAGAAGGTGATTGGCACTTTCCTCCGCCGCCCCACAAGGGCAACTAGCCTCCACAGTTAGACCACGCCCGTGCATGAACACATTCATACTTCCGTGTCCCGTGCTAAACAAATATATATAAGACAAAAACATTATTAATTAAATTAATATTTTAAATAAAAAATATTCTAAATATTTTTTTTTCATAGTCCTATTTATTTTCCGACAAATTCAAATTATTGTAACTGTTAAGATAGATCGTAGACATAAACCAGATCCTTGCTCAGACTTACAAAACTTTGAACGCTTATTGCGAGAAAACTGATTCTTTTTGCAAACAAAATGTGTAAAACATTGTCTTTTAGAATTTAATAAAAAATATAACTTACAGAAATTTTTTAAAAAATTGATAATTTAAAAGAAAAATTTAAAAAGTATTTATAATAAATTTTTTTCGTTTTTTTTTAATGATTTTGAAGGTATATTGGAAATTCACTACCCCGGGCAGAAAATGACTATTGATTTTATAAATTTTATTATGTACACAATTTTTACTTTTTTTTGGGGCATATATATATATATGTATGTACATAATTTTTACTTTTTGTTCCATAATATTTTATTCTATTTGCTTCTAAGTGGTCGCTAAAAAAACATCGTTTATCAATAAAAGAAAAACATCAATGGAAGAAATCCAAAAATTTTCTGCTATCCTAAAAAAAAGTAAAATTTCACATCATAAATGGCGCACAAATTTCCCAACACATTTATTATCAGTAAAAAACAAAAAAAAAAACAATAACTAATTCTGCCAAAGTTAAATTAAGCTCAATTTGCAAAACAGGAAGCAAAAATACCAAACAAATTAGAGTGAAAATATAAATCATGAAAATACAAATAGAATGAAAATTTAACACAATTATTTTAACTCTGCGGTATTCCCAAAAGAAAAATTCCATTTTAAATTCTACCAATGTGCTTTCAAAACAACATTTTTCCCAAAAGACATTATATTATTTAAAAAAAAAAAGAACAAAATTTAGAAACAAAGAAAAAACAAGAATAAAAATAAAAAAATATCCTTAGAAATTTAGAGAAAAATATACAATCCCTTGTAATTAATTATAATTAATGCTTTAAAAAGAATATAAAATGGAATCGAAGGATAATTAAAGAGGAAATTGTCGAGGAAATTTATCAGAATCGACATAGTAAAATATATATTAAAACCATCAACCCTCAACACTTCTGTTATCTTTACATGAGACACAGACTTTGTCTAAATTTCGAATCAAATTTTTCAATTTACAGGCACAGACGAATATCGCAGCAAAAACCCTGGGGATTGTCGGATCGATACAGAATGTCCAGCAGCATGTCATTGCGATCGAACTACAGTCGACTGCTCCGCAAGGGGTCTAAAGGAGATACCACGCGATATTCCCATATACACAACAGAACTGTAATTAGAATTAATTATAAACAATAAGAGTCAATTTTTTTGTTTAATTAAAACTTTCCGTTACTATATATTTTTCCGCCACCCACATTGTACCATACCACCTGGACTACATTGTCTGCTTGTCCGCTGTCATTTACACACTACAGTCTACTTAATGACAACGAGTTGGTTCGCATAAAGTCTGATGGACTATTTGGTCGTCTACCAAATTTGGTTAAATTGGATTTGCGTCGAAATCAAATCACTGGAGTTGAACCGAACACTTTTGAGGGTGCACTCAAGATTCAGGAGCTACTTTTATCCGAAAACAAAGTGCAAGAAGTCCACAATAAAATGTTCTTGGGACTTCATAATCTAAAAGCTTTGTAAGTTTCAAACGATAATATCTAAAAAAAAATTTATTTCAGTTAATAATTTTTGTTTGTTAATAAAAAAAAAATATTTTTCTAATAATGGTTTTTTTTGTTAAAATTATCAATTACAGATCGCTATATGATAATATTATATCATGTATTATGCCAGGATCTTTTGATTTTCTTACATCATTGCAAACGCTGTAAGTACTTTCAATTAAATAAAATTTTTCTATTATCCAATATTTAAGTTTTTTTTTTAAATTTATAATATTATAATTAAGTAAATGTTTATAACCGATTTGTTTTTGTGATCGGTGACGAGGTGCGAAAAAGATTCCGAAATTCGATTGGGTTGTCCGGGAAGTATTTTCGTTTTTTTTTTATAAAAATGAAAGACAATTTTCTTATAGTGAATTAATATTTTATTAATATAAAATTTTTGTTCTTTGCTGGCAAAAAACTGATCCAAGTGGTTTTTGACCTCCTCATTTGAATTAAACGTTTTACCTCTGGCGAGTATGTTGGGTGTAGTAGTATATCCCATCCAAGCTCTAAAAGCTTTTGTTGAGTGGTCAACCTTGTATGTGGTTTCGCATTATCCTTTCATGGAACAATATACCTTTACTATTGACAAATTCTGGGCTTTTTTCTTTAAGTGAATCATTCAATTTGTCCAACTAATGATAGTACACTTCAGAATTGATTGTTGTGTTGCTCGGTAGAAGCTCAAAATAAATGATTCCTTTGAAATCCCACCAAACAGATAAATATTGGCTTTCGAAGTGCTCTAAGCCGGTTCATCTCTTCTACTCCAGGATCTTTTGCGCTTAACATTGTTGTAGACAACCCATTTCTCGTTCCCAGTGATGATACGCTTCAAAAATGGATAATTTTCTTAGCGTTTGAGAAGCAAATCACAAACGTCAATGCGACGGCACAAATTTTTGATGAGGAACCATGAACGGTCGAATTAGATAAATTTAATCTCTCAGCGATCTCACCAGTTGTTATTCGCAGGTTTGCATCAATTAATGCCTTTATTGTGTCTTCATCATCTTCAACTGGCCTTCCAGAACATGGTGCATCTTCGAGATCAAAATTGCCGGATCGAAATTTTCCAAACCAGTTTTGGCACTGGCGCTCACTTAACACATCTTTTCCATACACATCGGATAATTTTTTTCTTCCTTGAGTAGCATTTTTATCTTTGCTATAGTAAAAAAGTAAAATATGACGAAAATGGTGTTTTTCACTTTCCATATTTAAAAGGATATCAACCAAAAACTACTATGCAAAACCAATTGAATTTTTTCACAAGCAAGCCTTGCTATGTCAGCTGTCAAAATACATATGATTATTTGACTTAAGTGTGAAGTTGGTTGTGAAAAAATATAATTAAGTCCTCTGTTGGGAAACAACGAAATTACTTTCCGGACATTCCAAGACAATGCACATGCCATAACCATGAGGCTATTTGGTATTTTTTTGTTACATTTAGGTTATCATTGCCAGCTTCCTTAATTAAAATAGCCGATGGTTATTTGGAGGGACCAGTTAGACAGTGTTAAATTTTGTGGAAATGTGACCAATCTGGATTTGAGGAATTTTCCTTGCCAAGAATTTCGGTTTGGTTGTTGAGTAGACGGCTAAAGATGTTAAATGCCATTTGGTTAATAGATACGGCAAGTTTGGAATCTCAATGGGAATACGGCAGAGCAACACCTCCCCCGCCACCGGATCGCTGGCTCATCGCCGAAGATATAAGTGTGACCGAGAACCCAACGAAATTTAACGTTTCTATTATTAAATACAATCCGCCGCATCTCGGTTAGCACCGGATCATTTGATGGGCTACGATGGAAGTTACCCACCAATTCAAGGAAATGTTTTCTATAGATGGGTGGATTAGAGTCAGCTTTTTTGCTTTCACTTAGTGTCGTAGACATCCTCAACTCCGCGCCTATCCACAGTTTTCAATCTGGGTGTAGAAGAGAGGTTTGAAAATTAATAAAAATTCTTAAAGATCATTAAGAATAGGGACAATGAATTTCTTTTTGAATAGGTGGTAGATATAACTTGTTTTAAGCGATTATGAATAGGATAATTATGGAAACGGAGGTTATTGGAAATGAGGTTTAAACGGGATTTGTGAAGATATTGTAAAATATGTGATGTTAATACCCAGGATGTTTATAGAATCTGCCGGATGGATGTAAACTTGGTCGAATTATTGTTCTGTTTCTTACCATCAGCGATATGAAGGAATCGATATTCCTATAATGGCACCACATTTACTGTTCTAAGTGTTCGCAATACCGTTGAAGGTAATAAGTACTTCCTCAGTTCTACTGCCAGCACGAAAAGGTTAGCCGGATAGAGGAAGTATTATTTGGAGGAAAGAACATGGGACTAGGAGCGAATGTATGTGTTGAAAAATCTAGTGGATAGAGGAGAACCTTGTGGAATACCATTTTCTGACATGTATTTTGACGAAAAGGGACCGTTTTCTTAACCGTGTAGGTTGTACCTGGCATGTATTGTCACAACAGGCTTAAGATGGCCTTTTTCTAAATCCAGCGATACGGTCGTATGCCTTCAGGTACAGAAACACGCTTATAGCTTATCGCGTATAGCGTGCTGTAGATCCAGAAGCTAAACCTAACCTACAGAGTACCCAACACTTTCTTTACACAATTTTGAAATAACATGGTCCAAAAAAATACAGATACTAATTTTCCACAAATTATTTCTTTTAACACAATTAATACTTTTTATAGCATCATACGGAAACTAAATTATACATAATAGGACCTTGAATGATTCACTCTTTCGGATATCCTAATGATATGATCAATACCTTTATATGATGTACTTACCTGAGGATGTACTCCAATGTCACACCGATATTATAGGATTTTTCATGTTCCATATATTATTTTTCTTTAAGCTTTCGGGCAAAAATCTTCGACTTATTTTAATGTCTCTCGTTAAATTTATTTCATTCGTATTATTTTTGGCCGTTATTTGAGGGTTAACTTTAACTGATCCTATCATATTCGGATTTTCTTTAAAAGCTATAAACTGCTTGCTTCCACTGACGTTTAATTATTTCCATACTATTATTTTTTTCTTCTTTTCAGTGAGAATAAAAGCTTTTGCTTCGGATCTTAATGCTTTATTTTTTGCCATTTTAAAAATACAATCTTTATTTTTTAGTTTGAATATTTTAAAATTTTTCTGTCTTACTAATTTTTTTAACAAACTTCTTTTTTTCAAATAGATTTAAGCTAAAATCTGCTGTTTTTTAGTAAAAAAAAACACACGTTTTTTTCGTAGAAAGCAAAAAAAAATTTATTCAAAGTACTTGCCCTCGCTAGCCACACATTTTTCCCATTTCTCGGGCAAATTGTGGATACCACGCCAAAAAATTCCTTCTCTTTCGAGGCAAACCACTCTCATCAAGCCATTTTCGGACGTCTTCGTAAGAATCGAAGTGTTGCTCAGCGAGCGCGTGGCCCATCGACGAAAACAGGTGGTAGTCGGAAGAGGCTATTTCTGGTGAATAGGCGTAGCACCTGCCGGTTGAGTGTCTCCAAATAGTTTCGGACCATTTTTAACATGTGCGATGGTGCGTTGTCGTGGAGGAAAATTAGCTTGTCATGTCTTTGTTGATAATCTGTCCTTTTTTCACACAGAGCACGATGCAATTTAATCAGTTGTAGTTGGTAGCGGTAGGTATTGACAGTTTCACCAGGTTTCATTATCTCATAGTAGACGATACCCTGCTGATCCCACCAAACGTACAGCATCGTCTTCCGTTCGAAGCGATTTGGTCTTGGGCCACGATTTCTTGCGTTTAGGATTCTCGAACCCACGATTTCTTGCGTTTAGGATTCTCGAAATATATCCACTTTTCATCGCCTGTTACAATCCGATGCAGGGACGACTTTTTTTGTCTGGCGACAAGATTTCGCATGTGTTTTGGCGTCGCTCCATCTGCCTATCGTTCAATTCATGCGGCACCCATTTCCGATCTTTTCAACCTTCCCCATGGCACGCAGACGTATGGAAATGGCTGGTTGAGTAACACCCAATTGCTCCTCGAGCATTATTTTGCGATTGGGTATCGTCTTCGTCCAAAAGAGCCTGCAATTGATGGTCCTCAACCTTCCTAGGCCGATTTTCACGCTTCTTGTCCCACAAGTCAAAAGTGCCGTCTTTGAACCGACAAAACCAATCTCGGCACTTTGTTTCCGATAAAGCACTGTTACCATAGGCCTCCATAAGCATTCGATGCGATTCGGCAGCCGATTTCTTCAAATTGAAGCAGAACAGCAGAGCTTCCCGCATATGATCTTTTTCTGGCACAAAACTAGACATGATTAGCAAAGGAAAAATGTATATTGTACGCAAGTTCTTATAATGTGTACTGATTAATGCTGACAGATGTCAAACTGATAAAAAAAAGTATGGAGGGCCCCATGGTAGCTTAATATAAACAGCGGATTTAAGCTTATATACCTGGTAAAATATTGGTTTTCATTATTAATTTTTTTGCACAATTTGTTAGAACAACATATAGACTTTTTTTCATCTTACACAATTTTTTAAAGTTCTTGGATATACCACCAATTTTATTGGTATCTACCGTATAAAAAAAAAGAGTTTGGTGTCATGTAAAAGACTATATTGAATTTTTGTATATTAAGAAATTAAACCAGATTTTTTGTAAAGACATTTCTAGTAGCTCAGGTCATTTGGCGACAACTAAAGAGTACCCCGATTATAATACTAGCTGGATTCGAACTTTGGACCGCTGCATACTAGACGCATACATTCCGAGTGATGCTAAATCAGAGCGCATTAAACCCAATTTAAAATTATTCATCAATATTTACAACTTAAGTGCCTACAATTATCCCGATTACATATTCTTAAATGTTCCTTTTTTCTATTTAATCAATATTACTTCTCCAAATCACTCCTTTCGCTCTCATTTAATATTTATTACCAAATGCATTTCACTTCATTCATAGATCATTCGTATTTTATTAAAATTTGCATCACGAACGAATGCATTTCAATTTCCAATGCCATAAATCAGATACAATTTCAAAACTGTAGACAGTTTGATCATGCAGTATGGCTTATACGCTCTAAAGCCATTAAGGCCGTAACAAATAAGACTATAATATTTAACGAGGGTCAATTCGATTTTGTTCTGTACCAAAGAAGAGAATTTTTCTCTGTACAATCTTAAGTATACCTTGGGGATCAATTCACGTCCATAGATCTCCATTTCCTTTAGGTGATCCTAGTATATTCTCTTTAGAATTTAGTAACTTGTTTCCTTTTAAACCCTCAGTCCTTTTCTTATTTTTATTATCGACTATTACTTATGTTGCATTTTATTATTTTCAAATGAGATCTTTTTTTTTTGTCTAAAAATAATACATAAAACATACCAAAAATAATAATAACAAAACTATACGAAAGAAATATTACTTAAGCTCATCTCTGTTGATTCTGTAATAATTTTGGTTTATGATGTAAAATAATATAAAATGATACAATATATAACATCTGAGGATGATTTTTTATAGTTTAAATGGTTTCTAAATCAAGGAATATAAAAACATCGTCTTTAGCTGATTCCTTTCGACATATTCTGTAGGTAGTTCTGTCGGCATTTTAAACTTTTTAACAAAGAAACCTCGTCGAGTTTGTTTTTATTATTATTTATGTTTGTTTGTTTCATTTGTATTTTTTTCCTTCTTTATAAATCGTCTTAGGGAATCATTCGTTCAAAGATCGAATCCTGATAATTTATCAATAATATACTTTTTGAGATGTAAGATATTTTCAAGATCATGTAGGAATTTTTTATATCAAACTTATCTTGTAGAATTTTAATATGTTATTTAGGTTTTTTTTTTAAAATCATATTAGCTTTTAAATAGCTCCAAATACTGTTGATTGACCATCAATATTGAGAATGGAGAATATTTTTTAAATTTATTTTGTGTTCATATACACAAAACAAATTTAAAAAAATATTCTCCATTCTCAATATTTATATATGAATTTAAAAAAAAAACAAAGCTTTTTGTTGTCAAAGTATTTGGAATGTTGAAAGGAATTAAACCAAAATTTGTTAACCTGCATCCTGTAAACTTACCAGCAGCTTCCATTTTTCTTTTATTATCAGCCACATTCTCTATACATACTTTTGTGCCAAATCAAAATCTCTTTGGAATTTCAAAGGTTGGATTCCAATGATTGCGTGTCGGTATTTTTTCTGTATTTATAAAAAGAAATGCAAATTAGCTTAGCTAAAAAACGAAATAAAATTAAATTATTTACCTACTGTAGGTTTCGTTCTTAAAATGGCTTATTACCATTCCAGCTGTACCTCAAATTTATGAAAACTTATTCGTCAACATGTTTTCTTATTAATTTAGTTGTTAATTTTAATAGTGAATACAAGGTATTATTGCCAGTATTTAATTTTTAAAAAAATTGTTTTGATAAAATACATAAACGGTTTCTTTTCTTTCAGGGAGATAGAAAAAAAATGTTAACTTTAAAAGACTATTAATTCTTAAAAATAAAATTTTTTGACAATAAAATAATGATAGAAGGACTTAATTTTTGGTTTAAAAATCCTTTTATTTTATATAATTTAAATGATATCTACAACTACTCACAAATTATAACAGGCAGCTTTTTATAAAGCAAGAACTAGGACCGGAAGATATTTAGGGGAAAACACACAAATCGATATTTCCTTAAGAACGGCATAATTTATTTCATAATGTTTAAAAATTTTTTGAATCTTACTAAATAATTAGGAGTAAACTAAAAAAAAATTGGTATGAAAGGATAGTCGTAAATGTAATTTTTTATAACGAGAGATGCACAGTTCACGATAGATGGTACTGTTTCGGGCATAAAAAGGATCATAGGCAATTTTTTGAAGGATTTGTACCTCAAAGTTTGAGTTTGTATATACACATCGGTTTCATTTATGGCTGTAAAAAGATCTTTAAGAGGTATAAATGTGGCTATATCATGCGTGCAAATATTGTAAAGGATTTGAGCTAGGATACTTCCCTGAGGAACACCGGCGCAGATAGAATATGGTAATTGTCGGAATATTCATTATTTTCAGCTACCTATACATAGTCAAAAGTATGCGATGACACTGGTGGACAGTAGAATGCTCAGCTCTAAATCCAAACTGATGCTGAGGAATCACACCTTCGGTTTCAATAATGAAGACGTCGAGGTACTCGTAGTAAGGTTGTTGGGTTTGTTGGATTTTGCGATCATTTTGATGATGGAAAATTTCTAAAGTGAAATTTATATGAATTTATAACTTATAAAAAGTATAAGTTACCAAGACGAGGGTTTTCTATATATTTGTTTGAGTATTTTCCAAAGTATCAGGTTATATCCTCAGGTTTTTTTATTTGAGAGGTGCTCTTTTGTGGGTTTATAATCGGAGCTAGTTCAAAACTTAGGAAGTAGACTTATAGATTTATTGTGCTGATATATTTTGGTATATTTTAATGGCGGCATGTTGAATATTTTGGATATCTTCGTTTGGTTTGAAGATGTCGGCCTAAAAATTTATCAATATGATGCACATAAAAAAAAATCCTAACTAGTCGCTAAGACCTCCGAGACCTTAAGCCTGTCTTAAAAAGAATCCGACATTTTTACTAGATTCAATTCCGTATTCAAATTCTAGTTTTAGACTAAATTAGTAGGATTTTTTCCCTCATTTTACTACCACAAGTAACTAATTTTTAGGTATTTTAATTCTTTATCTACTATTTTAAAAAAATTTCTGAAATCTAAACTCACATTAAAAAAGTTATTATAAATTTTACTAAATTACAATAGACTTCTTCACTTAGAGTTAATCAAATTTAAATTTATCACTTACAGAAATTCACCACTAAAAGCAAAAAAAAAAAACAATTTTCTTAAAATTATTTAGATATATTTATCAAATTTTAACTTCAATACTAACAATTTCAAATAAATATTCTCTATATTTATAAAGAATATTTTACTTTATAAATATGTTTATCTTAAAAACGATAGAATTATTTAAAATATTGTAAAATTAAATTATTCTATAAACAATTATAAAGAGAAATTAATAATCATAATACAAAGACAATTCAATAATCCTGCAATTAGAGCTAATTTATAATCATTTTCCACCTGAGACTAACAAAATCGATAATAAATATAGAGCTTAGAAAAGCTCAGACTGAATACGAAACGCATACTATTCTAGACTATATAAATACCAGCATAATTAATAATGATTTATTGAAAATTAAGTTCTCTAATCTTATCATTGATGTTACCGAATATAAATGAAGTTGAATAGCCCTTAAAAACAAAAATTCTTAAAAAATATGTAAATTTTTGTCGAAAATCTTTAATAACATAGATTTTATAGATACATACACATTAGTTATTTCTTTAGCAGACTTTAAAAGTTCACAAATATAAACGAAAAATATAATATTTTGAAAATTATTACTTTCAAAATTAATTTTTTGTTTTTATACAAAAATATCAACAATACAAAAGTTTAACATCTACCAACGAAAGTTTTTAATGTGAATTTGATTTATTAAAGGTGAGACTTTCTGACAGAAAACAAATCAACTTTAAGTTAGAAAACTTTTTAAACTTTTCCAATTAACTGCTCTGTAAAAACAATCAACAAGATTAAAATGAATTTTATTTATTAATTCCTCATTAAGTGTTGAATCCAAATAATGACTTTATAGCATTCAGTTATGAGTTTATGACAGACAGAGAGAATTATGAGAATTATTTTCAAAATCAAATCGCAAAAACAGAAATGGTTTTAAAAAATGCATACAAAAAAAAAACAAGAATATTTGTAAAGAGTTGCATAAATTTTATGTACAAATGCGGATTATAAAAATATGTTATGGATGGCAAGAGTAGAATGGCACGAGTCTGAAGTGTGCATCAGAGGGAATCATCGCTAACCAAGTGGGATGGCCAAGAATCCAAACGGCTGTGTAGCCCCAGTGAATCGAAGAGTGGTCTGGTTTGTCGAGTGCTGGCGGAAGGTCCATCTCTATTTTATTCCAGTTCATCTACAAGTACTCTTGTTGTCAACATTGATGACAACAACAACAACGATGACTTCCAAGACTACAACGACATTATGCAAATCAAATTAAACATTGGAGTTGGACCACCTCCTGTTTTTTTAATGCTGCACATTTCCGTAGACAGTTCCCAAACAGAATGAATAATTAAAAAAAAAACTCATAATCGTCTTGAGGTTCTCCCGTCATTCCTTAGATGGATAACTCGTACATCTTGTATCTACCAACTTAAAGACGAATGTGCAGCATGCGCCCACTAGTGTCGGTTTTGTTTTTCACATTCTACGAGTATACGAAGATTATCGACGTCTCCAATACCTTATTTCACTTATAACGAAAGAGTTATTCGCACAAATCAATTTCAATTTTATTTTATTACATTCGAATTGAAACCAAAAAAATATGAGAAATTCGATTACAGAATCAATTTCCAGATTGATTGGTAATCCCACAAAAATTCTCGTACTGCTGCTTCTCCTCCTCCTCGTTTGGGTATGATTTAGTGGGATGTCCATTAATTGTAGGCTGATTGAGGAACTTTGTCTTGGAAAATCAATTTAAAGATATTGAAGAACGTTTAAATCTGAAAACATTTGGAATACGAGGGTCGTTCAATAAGTCCTTAGAAAAAAATGGAAAAAAACTGTTTTTTCAAAAAACAATTTTTAATTTTCAACATAATCTCCTTTAAGCTCTACACACTTTCCCAACCGTTTTTCCAAAAATTTTATCCCGTCCACAAAATAGGATTTCGGAAGTTCTGCAAAATACTCATCCGTTTGAGCAATGACGTCCTCGTTGGAAGTGAACCATCGTCCGCCAAGCCATTTCTTCAGATTGGGGAAAAGAAAATAGTCACTCGGGGCCAAATCTGGTGAATAAGCGGGATTCTGCAACAATTCCATTCTTAATTCCACAATTTTGGACATGGAAACAGCGCAGGTGTGCACACGCGCATTGTCCTGATGCAAGAGGATTTTCTTCTTCTTCAGATGGAGGCGTTTCTCTTTGATTTCCTCGCTCAACCGTTGCAATAACGACGCGTAATACGCTCCTGTTATTGTTTTTCCTTTTTCCAAGTAGTCGATAAAAATGATGCCCTGCGAATCCCAAAAGACCGTGGCCATCACCTTGCCGGCCGATGGCACAGTTTTTGCCTTCTTCGGATCCCGTTTACCCTTGAAAATCCACTGTGATGACTGTCTCTTCGTTTCTGGAGTGTAGAAGTGTATCCAGGTTTCGTCCACAGTGACATATCGACGAAGGAATTCGGCAGGATTGCGATGAAAGAGTGCCAACATAGCCTCAGAGTCCACTACACGATTGCGCTTATTCTCCTCTGAGAGCAAACGCGGCACCCATCTTGCCGAAATTTTTTTCACAGACAATTTTTCATGCAAAATTGAAGCGAATGTACCTTGTGATATGCCCGTGGCCTCAACTATTTTGCGCACTTTAATTCGCCGATCGTTCAAAATCAGATCGTGGATTTTGTCGATGATTTCAGGAGTAGACACCTCAACTGGGCGTCCTGAACGATGTTCATCTTTTGTGGATGAGCGGCCACGTTTAAATTCATTCACCCAATTGTAAACCGTCGCAAACACAGGTGCAGATGTGCCATGAACTGCATCCAACTCGGCTTTGATTTCTTTCGGGCTTAAGCCTTTCAAATGGAGATGTTTGATGACAACCCTAAACTCGCTTTTTTCCATTGTTATGCACAAATAAATGTCGTTAACTTTAATCGACGATAGAAATTGACCTACGCTATGGATCGAGCTGAAATCTTTTTCCTGTCGATAATGCTACTTACAAAAAAAATCTTTACCGACACTACGACGCAATTTTTTCGATTTTCTAAGGACTTATTGAACGACCCTCGTATCAAAGAATTTTTGATTATTTATATTTTTTAAATACCACCAACTTAAAGAAAATAGAAATTTCTTATAAGAAACTTTAGTGAAATTTGGTACACATTTATATTTAGTCAATATTATTACTATTTAGCAGATGGTCGTAAATCCGAAATTTGTTAGCTTTCTCGTCAACTTTCCGCTTTATTCGAAAATAATTTAATACCAAATTAATACTAAATTAATTAATAAACGTGTTAACATAATTAATTATAGACGCAAATCATCTATTTTGTTTCGTACATTATTGTCTTTAAAAAAAATCCTTTTCATAAGTTGTTGTTACAAAATTGATAAAATATTAAAAATATTTTTAAAATTATTTACAATAAAAGGCTTTACGTAAAATTAAAAAATAATATTAAAAAAAAAAAAAAATTCTTTTGGATTTTAAAAAATATTTTTTAATAAAAGTTAAAACAAAGCATTTTATAAAAAAAAATAGTATACTTCTTTTGATACTCTATTGTTTTATCAAAAAAATGTATAAAAAGTCCTCTAAACTGGGTCATTAATTCTTTTACAAATACTTAAGTGTTTATTTTATACGAAAATATCCTAGAGACAGTATAAAACTAACATTCGATTATTGTCTTATAATACAGAGTCTTTTGAAGAAAAAGTTTAGAATTTTTTTTTTAAATAATTTGAGATTTAAATAAAAACAATAATTTTTTTAACTGAAATCGTTTATGTATAAACTTGAGAATTATGTGTGGCAAATAATATTGACCAAATGTTCACCCGTGACCTTGTAGCAAATGTCAGCACTTTTGATGATAACTTTTAACTTGCTTTCACACATTTCCCTTTTTTTTAACTTGTTCAATTATCTGCAGTCGATTAAAACCCTCTTAAGTATCCTGACAGGAAAAAATCAGGAACGATTAAATCCAGGGAGCGACGGGGACACTCGACATCACAGCTTTTCGTCATAATTCGGTCAGGAAATATCGATCGCAGAATTTTAAGGCGTGGAGTCTTTTTGGAACCACGTGTCATTCAACTCTAATTGGTCCAAAATCACGTATGAAACTGAAACTATATCGCTTACCAATCACCGCAACGGACCAATAACACCACCCTACACAATCACCTACAAGAGTTTAGAGATCGTTTGTGAATTACCTCTTAATTTTAATTTCCATAGAAGCTGCTGTTTTTGTTAATTAACAAAGCCGCTTAACTCAAAATGCAAAATCAAAAATCCACTTCATTGCCCATTATTAATTTCCTGTAAAAATCAGGTTCTTACCTCTGGCGCTCTAAAACGTTTATGCTCCATTTTCGGTAGCTCATATGATCTCTGAGCTAAAGTGCCCGAAACACCTGAATTTAGTATTGGTCTAAACGCAAATCTTTAAGCAAAATGTACCAAATAATGGTTTTAGAAAGATTCAATTTTCGGAGAGATGCTTTATGAAGATTCCCGGTCTTTCAGCTGCACTTTTTACGCACCGCCGAGCTTCATGCTGCATTTTTTTATGACAGATCTTCACTCAGCTGCACTTTTTTATGACAGAGCTTCACTCTATCTGTCAGTCAGAAAAAAATATATATTCCGAACTAACGATGGTATTTTTTTTTCCTAAGCAAAAATATTTGTTTCAAAATCTGAATTATTTCAGTTATATTTTTCTCTTTTATCATCAAAAAGACAAATTATAATAATGTTAGTCATTAATCTAAGTATTAAAATTATTTAAAAATGCATTATTTTAGTATACGTGTATATAATAAAAATATCAACCTTAAACTAAAATTGGTAGATTAAAAACTTGAATCAAATTGAATTTTTTTAATATTATATATTTTTCTTTTAATTTCCTTTACAGAAATTTGGGTTCAAATCCATTTGTCTGCAATTGCCATTTGGCATGGTTTTCAGATTGGCTACGAAAACGTGGCCTCTTCGATTCGGAGGCTCGGTGTGCAGCTCCAGCTAAAAAACGCGATATGCAAATCACCGCCATTCCGCCGCACGATTTCAAATGCAGCATTGGTGAACTGGACGAAGGATGCTTGGGTGAAGGATATTGCCCTACAACCTGTACGTGTACAGGTACGGTAGTGCGGTGTTCACGCAATAAACTTAAAGAAATCCCACGTGGAATCCCAGCTGAAACTTCTGAATTGTACTTGGAATCGAACGAGATCGAAATGATACACATGGACCGAATTAGCCATCTTAAGTCATTGACACGACTGTAAGTACATATATTATACGACCTTCTTTAAAGCAGAAGGATTTTATAGTACACTTAACTACTATTATCCTTAATTAAAAATACTCACCACACTCTTTTCTCATTACAGAGACTTGAGCAATAATCAAATTTCGATCTTGTCGAATTACACATTCGCAAATCTCAGCAAACTTTCAACACTGTAAGTTCTTGAAAAATTTCCTTTCATAAATTAGAGTAAATTTATATGAATTCTGCATGTATGTGTGTGTGTGTGTGTGTGTGTGTGTGTAGAAGTATGTTTTACCACCAAACAAAAATAATTTCCTTTTCATACTTTTTACGTTTACTTCTGTGTGCGAGTATATAAATTTAAAAGTTGATCATTTTTTTAATCAAAAAATCAAAATCTGAAGCTTTTTACGATTCTACTTGGCAGAGAAGACTGTCTCTTTTTTTCATGACTGCTATAATAAAACAAAATATTTAAGATGTATAACAAAGTTCCGTAATGGTTTTAGTTGCTTGTCAACCAAGAAAGATGCAAAAAATCGTAATTGCAAGCAAATTTTTCACTAAAACTATCTTTTTGAAGACGTAAGTATCTATAAAAGCGACTGTAGTGATACGAATTTAGGTATGAAAAGTTTTTCCCTCAAAAATACAAATAACTATAGTGATAGCAGACGCTGTGGTAGTTGGAACAGAAACTACTTATTCTATGTACGAATACGAGGATACCTTGCTCATGTTCGTTCGTCGACTTTGTCGTGATGTTTGTTCTACTATGAACAATTCCACTTGAGTGACACATTTTCTGCCAGTACTGAAGGGTACAAGAACATCTGCTGGTACTTTCACGTATAGAAATTTCTAATCGTATCGGGGATACATTGTATTCAACTGGCAACACCCCGAAAAGTACAAAAACTTGCCACTGGGAATATTCATACCTGGAATATCATATGAAAAGGACTCCTCTGTATTGCATCATAGCGCACTACTTTGAATTAACTGATTTATTCTTTGCTATAATATCAGCACAATAGTGCAGTTCGTCTGTTGCTACTCATCTTGATCTACCGTCACCAAGTCGTCTTCCATCTTTCGTATCTTCTACACCTGAGGGAAAGGTGTCCTGGTTTGCCTTTACTCTACATTGCAAGGTGGGTGAATTCCATCGTATTTTTATCATGTCTTCAAAAAATATGCTTGATATGCAATAAATTTCATGCGAGAATTTCTCAAGATGGTGCACATCTTCTATCATCATCGTCATGGCGGCAGCAGTACTTGCATTCGGTTTGTTCGTTTGCAATAAAACAGTTCACGTACTACCTTCATAAAACAGCCAAGAGTAAAAGACATTTGTGCAACCCTATTATGCAATAGAATCTATTCGAAACTGATTAGAGAAAATGTATAAAATATTTTTTTCTCTCTAATCTATTCGAAACTGAATAAAGTATAAAATGCAGAATCTACCAGGAAGGTACGAGGTAAAAAACAACGAAATGATGATAGCGAAGAAGCCTAAAGTGAAGGTGTATAGTCTGAAGACGCCACGAACGCCTTATACTGCCATAGAGTACTAGTGCAAGAAATGCATGCCACGATGAAATTCTTTTACCCACTTTTGTACTTGAGCACGAACTCCTTTAGTGTCTCACAAAAAGACGCAACTAAACACATTCAAGTACAATTTCATCATTTCTTAGCTCCTATTCCCTTACCCCAATTCCTTTTTTTTCTTATTCTATTTTACCTTTGAACCTTTTTCATTTTCATATATTCCATTTAAATTTTTTTTTTTAATTATTGAATTTATATTTTAATGTGATTTAAAAGAATTCCATTTCGAATGAAAAACAAAAAGTAGGTTCGTTTATGTAAAAAATGCGAACACTAAATCGAAATCAAAAGAAAAACTACAAATCTCAAGAAGAGAAGAAAAAAATTTTAAAAAATTCTTCCCTGGAGAAAGTATAATAAAAAGGGAAAAAGAAAAGAAGAAAACATATCACGTTTTAAGAATATAATCGTTCTTCTAACCATCTAAGAAAATATGTACAAAAAAAAATTAAAAGTGCGAATAATTTCAACTTTCCTTCGTATAATTTTTTCTGCTTCTTTTTCCTTTTCCACATAGAAATTGTCTTATACACTTCCTTATCAAGTGATAAGATCAGAAAAATTTCTTTTGGTTTTTCTTTTCTTACGCAAATATAAAAACGGAAAATCCACTATTTGATGTATTACACACGAAGGAGTTATTATAAGGACAGCAATAATATCTTAGCAACCCCACATATCATTTTTATAATATTTTTTCTCTAGATTTACATCTATCCTCTATAAGCAAAAAGGATAATATAGACAAAAAAAAATATTTGGAATGACAAATACAAAAATTTTCCTTTATTTTTCTTTTGAGATTTGAAGCTTTTCTTTTCGCTTTCACATAAACCTTAAAATAAATTTTTCCTTTTGAGTTGTATTCCTCATCTTGGTGGTAATATTGTCGATTTTTATTCAGATTGGAATAAATATATATTTTCTAAAAGATATTCCCACTGAGAATTTTCAATTGCTTTGATCTGTAAATCGTTTGAAAATTTTACAAAATAGTAAAATTAAATGTTGAAAAGAAAAATATAAATGTTCGCCATCTTTTTATTATAATGCTCCCTCATTTTAAAAGTACAGTTTTTTATATAGTATTAGAAAGCAGCAGGAGCAGAAACTACTGTACAAAGGGAGTAAATATGCAAGGAATATTCATAGGGGGAAATATTTAGTTATGGGTCAATTTATGTAATTTAAAAAACAATTTTGGAAAATTCAATATTCCTCATCGTTTAATATTTTATTTATTAGAAAATTCTAATAGAAAAAAAATGTCATGAATGTAAACAAGTATTATTAATAATAGCAGTTTTAAGCTCAAAATCCTAATCGTTAGGATATAAAAATTGCTATTATAAATAAACTGATTTATTTGAAATAGTTTAAACGCAATTTTTTTTTTTTAAATGTCCAATTAAAAAAATTACTGACCAGACTATGAAATATGCTTTGATCGTCCATTAAAATTTATTTCCTTAGTCTGTAGTTACTGAGAAGGTGTGGTATTTTCTGAAATTTTATTAAAGATTTTCTCTATTACGACATATACTATCAAGGAACTTTGAAATTTCATGAAATAATTATGATAAAGCTACTCCCCAGATAGCTTGCTCAAATAATTCTAGAAAAAATTAGTTAGATGGAAAATAATTTTTATTTGATTGAAAATATCTAAAGTCGATGCTAGTTTTCATGCTTGATTACCTGCTACATTCGCTGATTGTGTTCAAGCTGCCTGTTACGCTTGATTTGGTGATGGTTCTCATGCGTATTGGCTTCATAAGATGCTTATTTTAAAGTTGAATTTCTACCTGGTTTTAGATAACTATGTGTCATTAGTTTATTTAGTGCATGAGACAAGATAATGATTTTTCATTGGTTCTCTTTAAAACCAGCAGTAATACTAGCACCAAAAATATTGGGTTGTTCGGAAAGTAATTTGGTTTTTTTTTATAAAAATTAAAGACGATTTTTTTAAATAGTGAATTAATACTTTATTTAATTAAATATTGGCCAGTCTGATCCAATGCCCTTTGCCATCTTTCTGGCAGTAGCATGATTCCACGCTCATAAAACTTTTGTTCTTCGCTGAATTAAACGTTTTACCGTCTAAAAAATTTTGTACAGACAGGAACAAATGATAATGTACTATTTACTGATGATAGTACAATTCAGAATTGATCGTTGTGTTGCTCGGTAGAAGCTCAAAATAAACGATTCCTATGAAATCCCACCAAACAAAAAGCATAACCTTTTTTTGATGAATATTGGCTTTCGAAGTACTTTGAGCAGGTTCATCTTTTCTACTCCAGGATCGATTGCACTTAATATTGTTGCAGGCAATCCTTTTCTTGTCTCCAGTGATGATGCGCTTCAAAAAAAGATCATTTTCTTTGGCACAATTTTTTTTACGTAAGAAGATGAGGAACCCATATATCGCAGTTTGAGATTAAACCTAGCCATTTCAAATGAGCATGAATGGTCGGATTCAATAAATTTAATTTCTCAGCGATCTCACCAGTTGTTATTCGCCGGTTTGTATCAATTAATGCCTTTATTGTGTCTTCATCATCTTCAACTGGCCTTCCAGAACATGGTGCATCTTCGAGATTAAAATTGCCGGATAGAAATTTTGCAAACCAGTTTTGGCACTGGCGCTCACTTAACACATCTTCTCCATACACATCGGATGATTTTTTTCTTGCTTGAACAGCATTTTTATCTTTTCTATAGTAAAAAGGTAAAATATGCCGAAAATGCTGTTTTTCACTTTTCATATTTAAAAGGATATCAACCAAAAACTACTATGCAGAATCAACTGAATTTTTTCCCAAGTAAGCCTTGCTATGTCAGCTGTCAAAATACATATAATTATGCGGCTTAAATATGAATTTGGTCGTGAAAAAATACAATTAAGTCCTCTGTTGGGAAACAACGAAATTACTTTCCGAACAACCCAATAGAACCAGTTCTATTTCTACATTTGAGCTTGAAAACTAGCATCGTAGCAAGTAGTACGGTAGCAAGCAAAAAACAAGCAGGAAAACTAGCCTCAGGCGAAGCGAGTGTGAATTTATCCACAATATCTAGTGCTAGATCTCTCACTATTCTTGAATAGAAAACCCTTTGGTTATAGGAGAACAGGATAGGGAAAATTATCAAATAGTTGCGGCAAAAATTTACACATACTGTATGGAAGTGGCATAGATATAGAAAGTGGATATATCTTAAATATTAGGGTCGCTTTATTTTACCTACTTGTATTACAATGCCACCACAAACATTTTGCTCAACCACTATAACGTGAATTTCAAAGAGTTAGGATAAGATAAAAGCCCCTAATAACATATTACTGCCCCTAATACCATATTACTGACTATTACACTGTACTATTAGTCTTGGCTTGGTATTTTTATCATAGTATGTCTTAATATTATATAAGCTTAAAAGCTTTTTCTATGCAGCTCAATATATCCAACTTAATAAAAATTGTCATAATCTATTAAACAATAGAAAGGGTGAATTGCATTCGGTTTCCGATCATGTTTGCATCCTGGATAATGATGTTTCTTTCTCAGAATTCGGATATGTCATACCAGGTTTTAGCTTTTTCAGTAAAACGCATAGCACATTTGCCGCGCTTTTTCGGTTGGCTGGTGGGACCGGCTTTTCACCTTCGTTGTCACTCATTATCGGAGTGGATGAGCTAGGTAGCTCAGTGAAGATTCATTCTTGATCTGTTGAACATACATTTTCTGGACATTTTGAGGCCAAAGTCATGAAGAAATTTCTTACGGCTTTGCTTGCCTCTTGAAACTTGATAACTCGGATCGATGTCTAAATAGATGATGAAAGCATTCAACGCAGAAATATCGACAATGTTGGCAAAAACTCACATTAGCCAACGATTTATTTTTCATTTCGAAAAAGTATTTTATCGGCATTATGAACACCGCCTTTATTTTTGTTGTAATATTCAATGATATCAGAAAGCTTCTTCGATTCAAGCCCGACATCACAACAATCGTACATTGTGCTTTGAACGGTGGTCATTTATTTTTCTTGCTGACATAAGAGACGAATATTTAGGTTTCAGTAAATGGAAACGAAGATTGAACTAAGTGTTGTTTATCCTCCAACAGTAAGCTTTGTTAATTTTTTCGTAGTGTGCCAACCATAGTTTAAGTCTTCTTGAGTAATTTCCGAACCCTTACTAGAATGATTCAACGTGTTGTCATTAGAAACGAAAGTGGATCAATATCCGAAGTTGAATCCACATGTGCTTCTTTATGTACGGTAGATGTCCATCGACCTCAAATGATTCTTCATTTTCAATTTCGGCTTCGACTTGAGGCACATATTCATCATCAGGCCAGCTGAAAAATTTTCATCCTTCGACGCTTCCATCAAACGAATAAGTTCTTCCCCCGATAATTTCTTCATTAAACGCGACAGTTCACCGAAATAAGACTGTTCTTTTGTTTGAGATGTGCAAACAATAATTTTACGTGAGTAGATAAGGTAATCACAAAGAAAATTATGCAAGGTGTGAGTCCCAAAACTAAATACAACTACTGAAATCTAATACGAAATAGCTTAAACTGTCCGATTTTAATGTGTTAAGATCCAAGCAAAAAAGTCATGAAAAGACAACCGAATAATTGATAACAATTTTAAAAATATTCAAGTCCAAAAATAAAATTTAATCGAAAAAGACCCTAACGTAGGTCTACGGTTATGGAAGTATAGGGTGCTTTTTATGTTCCAGGTCCATTTTGTTTAGCCGCCATTTTGGTTTGGATAATATTTGTTTATTGACATTTGACAGCCGTAGATAATGGTCGATAACAATTTATTATAAAATATCAAATATCACAAAAACACAATTAAATTATTAAAACATTTTGTTTAAATAATTTTTTAATTGTGAATACACGGAGAAAATGACACAACTTTTTTGGTGTTAATCATATGCCGAGCAAGTCAACCATTCAGCGTATAATAAATAATTTTGAAAATATGCATACACTGGGAGATAAAATAAAGACTGAGCGATAATTAAAAAGTTGAAAAGATTGATGCAGTGAGGCAGAGTGTTGCTGAATGTCTGGGTACCTCTCATCGACACCGTACATAAGAATTGGGAATATCTCCATCATGTTTGTTAATAAACAGAAAAGCCGCTATTGGGGTACTGAAAACACTCAACTTATACCATAAACCATAAACCACTTCACCCTCGTAGAGTAACTGCATGGTGCACCATTTAAGCAGGTGGCATCATTTGTATTTCTTTGAGGATGCTGGAGGCAATGCTGTAACAGTTACTGGTGATCGCTATTGGGACATGTTGAAAAACTTTCTTCTACCCGAATTGGATTGACTAGACCTATAGAACATGTGGTTCCAACAAAATGATGCCACATTACATACAGCTCGTGCTACGATGCAAATTTTAAGAGAAATTTTTCGCGACCGAATAATGTCAAAAAGTGGTGATATCGACTGGTATTTACAATCCCCACATTTGAACCCTCCTGATTCCTTCGTATGGGGGGTATTTGAAGATAAAGGTTTACACTAACAAACTAACCATAACCTCTTCTATGTGTATAAACATAAACATTTATATTTTGACCAATAATTACTAATCGCACATTTGTTTCAATTGACAAGAATATTTTCGAAAAACATTTATTTCTTAATAATTGAATGCTATTAATTAGTTTTTACAACAATAAATTATTTAAGATTATTTTATATACCAATAATATGGTAGAAGGTCGTTCAATAAGTCCTTAGAAAATCCAAGAAATTGCGCTCGTAGTGTCGGTAAAGATTTTTGTAAGTAGCATTATCGACAGGAAAGCTGTCAAAATTTCAGCTCGATCCATAGCGTAGGTCAATTTCTATCGTTGATTAAAGTTAACGACATTTATTTGTGCATAACAATGGAAAAAAGCGAGTTTAGGGCTGTCATCAAACATCTCCATTTGAACGGCTTAAGCCCGAAAGAAATCAAAGCCGAGTTGGATGCAGTTCACGGCACATCTGCACCTGTGTTTGCGACGGTTTACAATTGGGTGAATGAATTTAAACGTGGCCGTTCATCCACAAAAGATGAACATCGTTCAGGACGCCCGGTTGAGGTGTCTATTCCTGAAATCATCGACAAAATCCACGATCTGATTTTGAACGATCGGCGAATTAAAATGCGCGAATTAGTTGAGGCCACGGGCATATCACAAGGTACATTCGCTTCAATTTTGCATGAAAAATTGTCTGTGAAAAAAATTTCGGCAAGATGGGTGCCGCGTTTGCTCTCAGAGGAGAATAAGCGCAATCGTGTAGTGGACTCTGAGGCTATGTTGGCACTCTTTCATCGCAATCCTGCCGAATTCCTTCGTCGATATGTCACTGTGGACGAAACCTGGATACACTACTACACTCCAGAAACGAAGAGACAGTCATCACAGTGGATTTTCAAGGGTGAACGGGCTCCGAAGAAGGCAAAAACTGTGCCATCGGCCGGCAAGGTGATGGCCACGGTCTTTTGGGATTCGCAGGGCATCATTTTTATCGACTACTTGGAAAAAGGAAAAACAATGACAGGAGCGTATTACGCGTCGTTATTGCAACGATTGAGCGAGGAAATCAAAGAGAAACGCCCCCATCTGAAGAAGAAAAAAATCCTCTTGCATCAGGACAATGCGCGTGTGCACACCTGCGCTGTTTCCATGGCCAAAATTGTGGAATTGAGAATGGAATCGTTGCAGCATCCCGCTTATTCACCAGATTTGGCCCCGAGTGACTTTTTTCTTTTCCCCAATCTGAAGAAATGGCTTGGCGGACGACGGTTCACTTCCAACGAGGACGTCCTTGCTCAAACGGATGAGTATTTTGCAGAACTTCCGAAATCCTATTTTTTGGACGAGATAAAAATTTTGGAAAAACGGTTTTTGTCCATCTTTTTCTAAGGACTTATTGAACGACCCTCGTATATATTAACATTTAACTAAATATTTTGATTTGGCAATAATTTCGAAAATTAATTTTGAATCTGTTTCGAATTTGTGTTGAGTTTGGAACTTTGTTTAATTAGATTGTACTTTAGTTCAAAATAATTGGCGCTGTTCGGAGAAGTATTTGTCTTCCTATGTAAATAAAATGCACTCCCCTGCCCCCACCGTACCGTTTATTTTATTATATATAAGCAAAGTGATCTTTTCGAAAATGACATTATGAATTTTTCCAAAAGATTGCGTCAATTTAGTTTAACAAAAATGGCCATTTGCCGCAAATAAAAATTGTTTGTAATAATTATAATTGTAATGTGTCCTTACTGGGAGTATTATACTTTTTGAAGGTCATAATACAAACACACTGACAAAAGTATGAAATTATGTAAATTATAAAATCAAACTGGTAGACGATATGTTATGCGCTAATGTATGATTGTAATTTGTACTTTTATTATTATTAAGTCGTTAAGAAATTTGTTCATTTATTTAATATCAACAAAAAATAATCTTAATGTAAAAATTTTGGAGACATATTGATTTGCAATAAAAATCTCCAATCAATATATCCTCATACATGGATGGATTTTTTATTTTCGCCCGAAATTTATTTTTCGTTTTATTTATTTTTTTTTCATTTTTTCTTCCAAATGTCACCGTTATAGTATCATCTCGTACAATCGCCTGCAATGCGTACAACGACATGCATTGACCGGATTGAAGAATCTCCGAGTCCTTTCATTGCACGGAAATCAAATATCGATGATACCGGAGGGTTCGTTTGCGGATCTCAAATCGATTACTCACATGTAAGTAGTTGGGATGGTCGAGATGTTTCCGTCACAAATTCTATTCGAGACTCGCCATATGTCTGTCTGCAGATCTGAATGTCTGTACAAGACCATCGGATGTGCCTGAATATGGCTGAGCATAAATTTACATATCAGTAGAATTGAGTAGATTTGTATAAAGGCGGACAGCATTCTCCATCATGCTTAGATTTAATGTTTGATTTTTTTTTATTATTATTATTGTTCGGAAATTCAATATTTTTTATACTACATATTTTTTATGGATGTTTTGCTTTGATGAATATGTTACAGTGCACTGGGGAGCAATCCATTCTATTGTGACTGTTCGCTGAGATGGTTCTCTGATTGGGTCAAATTAGATTATGTGGAGCCAGGGATCGCACGTTGCGCTGAACCGGAATCAATGAAAGACAAATTGATTCTGTCGACGCCATCGAATCATTTTGTGTGCAAGGAGAGAGTCAGCAATGAGATTCTGTCTAAATGCGATGCATGCTATACGTTCCCGTGCCAGAATCAAGGGCAATGCTACCCATTAGCCGAGCGACAATATGAGTGCAAATGCCAACCCGGCTATCATGGAAAACATTGTGAATTTATGATTGATGCATGCTACGGTAACCCGTGCCGAAACAACGCCACTTGTACGGTTCTGGAAGAAGGAAGATTCAGTTGTCAGTGCCTTGCCGGATACACAGGTGCCCGGTGTGAAACAAATATCGATGATTGCATTGAGAATCAGTGCATCAACAATGCGACATGCATCGATGGTGTTGAATCGTATAAATGCAGTTGCCAGCCAGGATTCACAGGTGAGCATTCAACTATTTACCATTCCACGAATACGATATATTCATGTATAGAATAATAGTCGAACTATACGAAACTGTTAACCAACTCAACAGATATGACTATTTCCGGTACACTTCCCTTACTTTACCTTTCATGGATATTCATTTTCCTCAAATACAAATTTTTGTTCAGCTTTACAACGCCGAGAAATTTGCATCCGAACATTTGCAGCAAAAACGTGCGCTTTACTTCCCTTATCACTCCAACCTTATGGGGAATACTATTCAATGCTAAGCTACTCCACCAGCAACTAAATCCATTTTAATTGAAATTTTAACTGGCTTAGTTAATCAATCCATTCACGTTTGGTTTTATAGTAATGCGATTTCCGAATTAAAATTTCATTTATTCTAGCCCGATTTCAAACTTTACCGGTAGTTTAGTTCACATAAAATACAATCACGTTTATATAATTTCCGGAAATTTCATATTCAAAGTTACATGCATATTTTTTCCCCTAATTAATAAGTATATCTATTTTATTAATATCAATCGTTTAATGAAATTTTCCAAATATTTTAAAGTATTGTTTTTTTTTAACGGTTATAAATTTTACCTTCGAAAATAATTTTAATAAATTTTGTTTTTTTTTTCTTATAATCTATCCCAACACCTTTTTTACTTCATATAAATCTAGTAAAAAGTTCTAACATTTTTCCAAAATTCTTCAAATCCAAATTCAAATCCCCCAGAACTGGTTTACTAAATAGCGAATGAAAGTGAAAGTATTCACATAACTTTTACGCTCCGCCATATATCTTAATGGCAGTAGCATATCACACGACACTAAAGTTCGGTACCTAAGACTGAACTTACATGAATGCTTGACATGGAATTCACATAGAAGATTCCAAAGACTTATGGAACGAAACAGACTATACCGAAACCAATATGGACTTACAGACTATAATTCTTTGGCTCTACCCCCTCAAATGCAATTCCTTTAATCAAAATTGTCGATGTCTCCGTCTTTCATTATCGTCTTTCCAATCATATTTATCTCCTTGTTCGAGAGCTATTCTCCACATCCTTTTCTATAAAACTTCCTTATGGGTCACTGCTCCAGCGAGTTTTTAAAATACTCAGAAGAAACTTCGAGGGATGTTTATTCGCTATAACCCTCTACCTTAATTAATACTATTATCGAAATCTTCTTTTTACTATGAATCATATAATATACCTACATGGGTTACCTAGAGTTAATTTTTAACCAAATAGTAATGCCATATCTTTAGTCATGCCATGACATTTTTAACTAAATAGTAATACCAAAATTTTTATTTTTTAAGACCATATTATTTATATAAAAAATCCTAAATAGAAATAAATTGTCTTTTTTTAATTGTTTTACTGGCTAAGACCCACCCATATTATTTATATAAAAAATCCTGAATAAAAATAAATTGTCTTTTTTTATTTGGAAACACAGAATTTTATAGAAATTATTGTCCTTTTCAGATGTTGTTATTAGTAATACTTGAAAGCATCATTAAGTGGTATTTTATTTTCTATTCTTTTAGATGATTTCTAGAAAATAAAATTATAAAGTTCTTTTAAAATAAAATGGAATAGAAATATGAAAAATAGAAAGACTAAAATTTATTAAATTAAATCTAAAGAAAATATGAAAAATATGAACAAGCCTCATTTACCTGAAATAATAATAAATCAAATTCAATTTATTATGTTATAAAATTGATGTAGTTATAACTAAATTACTGAATAAAAATTTATATTTTATTATATACCATATTTAAAAAAATTCATAGGCAAAAAAAAAAAATTCACAAAAATAATTCCATTTATAAAATATATAATTACATTTTTAGTTAAATTCATTCAAAACACAACAAGTATACGTTTTATTATAGTTCTTTATAGATCAAAAATGTTAAAAAAGTAGAAAAAATTCTATGCTGAATTATATTCGTAATTAGATCATTCAGGGAAAAATTGTTATTATAACAAATTGTAATGTATTTAAATTAAGCCAAAACGTTTTTGTTGAAGAAAAATTGTAATATTTTTCCTCAGTGCTAGATGGTAAAAAATTAAAATATCCACAAATTAGCAATTTTATGAAAATCTTTCTTTATACAGAACTAAAATATGTGCGAATGGAATCGTTTTTACCCCTAAAAGAAAAAAGACAAACTACATTTCCATGATACTATTCATTACTGGTAGAGATTGCTGTAATGTACAAAAATACATGGAATAGTCATCAAATTCCATGGTTTAATATGCTGGTTAAAGGAGTATCTTTTTCCAGTCCCAAAGAGAGCTCGTTTCGTTTTCCTGAGAACTCATAACGAAGATTCATTACACCGGCAGTATGCCAGCAACCAACTATCTACTTCAAAAATTATTTTTATGGTAATATAACCATCTTCGTCATAATAGCCCGAACACTGAAAGTTTCATTATCACCACCACTCTGCAGGCATCATTATCTCTGCTTTGGCGATGCCATTCCAACTCTTTGGCAATACCAATTTTATTTGAAACCCGTAGCCAACCTACCGGCAACACTTCCACTTCCAAGTTATGAAAAATGCATCCTATGCAGACAAATTTTATTTTTCTATATTCTATGGATACTTTTGTTGGATTTCTGCTAGCTCGGCACTCAATGTTCAGACCAATTTAACAGACACTGAATTATATAGAAAAGTAATGTGCTATTTTTATTTATTTCCTTTTGTCTTCGTTTCCTTGATTCAGCAATAAAAAAAAACTAAAGAAAAAGGAAACTTTTCAATTCTTTCTTAGAAGTCGAAAGTTTTCAAATTGTCGCAAAAGTTTCTCTTTTCATTCGGCAAATTTCCGCCTTGCTTTTTATTTGCAATGTCCGCCTTGCTTTTTAACGAGAACTATCGTATTGCCAGTTTTATGGTGAACAAACCTTTGACTATTAATTTTGTTGATAATTACGATGTATTTTTTGTATCAACAATTTTCAAGAAAATGTGCTTAAACTAATAATATTGTAAAACAATCAATAAAATATAAAAAAGAAAATTTCATACCATTCTAAGGTGTTTATAGTGGTTCTAATAGTATAATTCTGTTTAACTAGTTGATTATCCTTCAAGGATTTCCTCTACTCACCTAGCTAATTGGAATAGTAGCATAATGGCATTTATATTTAAAAACTTTTTTAATTAAGCCACGCGTCAAGTATAAAATTATCGAAAAGGAATCTTCTGTTTTTTTTTTAAAATGTCCTTTCATATACCATAAAATATAATAAAAATTTTAAAGTCAAATGGAAATATTAAAAAAAAATTATACGAGTATCCTACCCTACAAGCAATAAAAGGACAACCTTTATAGACCAAAACTATGACAATAACAGTGTCACGAGTAAAACAAAAATTCCTTTGACGTGAAAATCGGTTTTTAATTAAAAATTTAACTCGTTGTCAATTATCGAAAATGTCAACCTTGTTAGAGGGGAATTTATGGCAAAATAATATAAAACAAAAAGAAAGGATAACTTTGGATACAGACTAGGGACTGAAGAACAGACTTAGGATTTTCAACTTGTATAAAATAGAGTACAGTAAGGAACAGTACCAGAAGCAGGCTGCAATATTAGTTCAACTTAACTTCTCCCTTCCATTTTGTTTAATTTTTGATCTTTCATTTTAATTAAAATAAACGCATTTTAAGGAGAGAGAAAAATATCTGAGCAACAGAAAAATCCTTATTCTTCCCTTTCTTTTGCTTGTTCTTTAAATAGCTCTACGTCACTTATTAGTTCGTCCTTATACTTTAGCATAAAAGCAAATATCTTTTATAGTTTCAAGTTTGTTCTTTATCCATTTCACTATTCGTCTTTGCAATATTATCTGTTTTTTTTTCGTTTATTTCTTTTTATCCAATAAAATTATTTATTTTTTCTTATTACTGATGCTTCCATTTAATAATAGTTAGTGAAATTTTTGATATACAAGAAAATAATTAAAAGAAACTTTTGGGATTGCTCCTATCACTTGCACGAATAAAAGAATTTACGTTCGCACAGGTAATCATTTTATCCTGAGCTTTATTTGAAATTTTAGCTTTAAACATTAGTGAAAGGTGAGAAAAAAATTCATTTCTTTCATAAGTTATTTATTACTCTTGTAATTATGTGTAAATTAATTTTGTTTTGTTTAAATATTTGACAAAAATAAATATTTTTATTTTCTCTTCTCAGAAAGAACTCTATTAAACGAAGAAAGGGATTTTTTTTAAAGGATATTTTTTGCCAAAAACTGCTATTTTTTCCTTTTCCAATTGAACAGATTCTGGTTATGATCTAATAACAACTCCAGTTCTAAAGTGAATTTAAAAAAAAGGTTTAGTTTTGATTACATAAACTTTCAATGGTATCCTGTACCAGTATTTGTTTACTCTGGAAATGTTTAGTTCTTAATAATGATTCTTAAACTAAGTAACCAGATTATTACTCCATCCTCTTTTAGACCTATTAGCCTCCGGCCAATCCTTGATAAGATTTTTGATAAAAGTCTATTATAATAACTCTTATTTCTAGGTTATGTAAAAATTATTCTCAATTACCAATTTGGTTTCCGATCTGAACATTCCAGAATCCAATAATACCGTCGAGTGGTTGATTAATTATTACATCCTCTTTTCAGAGGAAAAAATATCACCGAGGATCGGTTTTAGATCTTTTTCATTCTTTTAATCCTATACGCTCCTCTAGAAACTCAAGAGCTCTCTACAATACATTTTTTTTTTATTATAAATTCATGAATTTCCCAAGGTCATTTTCACATATAAGTTAACTGAGAATCTAAAGAATTTGCCATATCCCTCAAGGTAGTATTCTTGGTCCCATTCTATATACTATTTATAAAAACATGATATTCTATATGATTCTAAAAAAATCATTTTTTCTACTCCATATCGATAATATTTAATACTTATTAACAATATGGAAAGTTTAGATTAATTAACAGAAAAGTGTTCACAATACTTTTACTCTTTGACGCTATAACTTAATGGCAATATAATTTCACAATGGGCTAAAGTTCGTTACTTAGGACTTCACCCGGAAAATAATTAAAGAGGAATCCATATACTAGACTAAAAAGACTGGACACTAACAGATGTTATCCACAACTACTTAGATTACTGGACAAACTTTCGAAACTGACAAAAAATAGTAAAATTTTAATGTAAAGCGTGGGCCATTTGTTATTGTTTTTTAACTGAAAGAAAACACATATATCGTGAGCAGATATCGGAAATTTTTATCGAAAATAAAAGTTGTTTCTATTACAATTATATGTGAAAATAATAGCATTCATATGACCACTACTACTCAGTTTGCAGGCCTGCACCCGAACGTCGAAATTTTCGATGACTTTTCACAATAAAAGTGATTCAACGGCTTCAATTTCTAATCGAATATTGTTCTTAAGATATTAAATTATTATTGGTTGATTAGCATATAATTTTCTCTTTAAATAGCCCCAAAAAAAAAAAAGAGTCGAACGGTGTCAAATCGTAAGATCTTGGTGGTTAATTCAAATCAGCATTTTGTAAGATTATTCGATTACCGCATTCAGTGCACCACAAACCTATATTTTCACGTGTTATATGGGTCGTAACGCCGTCTTTTTTTAACAAAATCTCATTCATATTCAATTCATTCAACTTCGGCTACAAAAAATTCATTAACATGTCACGATATCGTTGAGAATTCACTGTAATGGCCTCTTCAGGATCATTTTCGAAGAAAAATGACCCAATGATTCCACCAACCTATAAACCGCACCAAACAGTAGGGTTTTTTTTAATTCATCGGCTGTTCATAATTTACAGGAGGATTTTCCATTCTACAGACTCAACAATTTTTTTTTTATTTTGTAGCCGTCGATGTAAAAATATGCCATGTCGCTGAAGATAATTAATGATGAAAATTTTCGTAGTAAGTTTTGATGATTAAAATGCGTTGCTCTGTTAGTAATGACTCCATGACTAAAATTCAGCTGTAAAAATTATTTGACAACTGTAAATAAAAATCACGACATGTGTTTTTTGACAGATACTTGGAAAGTTGAAAAAAATATCAACAGATGGCCCACCCTTTATAACGCAATTAAAAAGCCATTTTGCAGTTATGGAAATTAATAAGATCCTCCGTAAAATTTTAGATACACCTTTTATGTTCGTGCTGAAAATGTGTATTTTCTGTTACCAAAAATTTCATTCCCAGTTATGCTATCATTAAAATACATTCGTAAGAGAACTTTCTTCTATTACAGTCTCTAAACACACTCACCTGAGACTGAATAGACAATGCTGACGACATTTATTTAAAAAAAAATATAGTAAATTAATTTTTGATACAATTCTGCTTGTTACAAAGTATCTTTAGTTGTAAATACTAAATTTAATTTTAAAAAAAATTTGCTCTATTTGTCTTTAAAAATAATGTTAAAGTAAATTTTCTAAAACCGAAAATTGAATCGTTTAAATTCGCACTAAATCTTGGTAAAACCTTCAAAGAAAACCTTTTACAATATCTGCTCTTCAAAGTTGCTCTTCAAAAAAATATGTACTCATACGTGTGCATTCATAAAAACATAAAATCTCGAACAAGAAAATCAAGGTATTGGAAAATAAAAGTAAAAAAAAAAGTTTTGTTTCTTTTTTTGAAAGTAAAGAAGAAATTCAGAAGAACAAAAAAAAACTGATAAAAGCTTCTTTGAACAAATTTGTTTTCAATAAAAATTGTTAAGCTTCAAAGCAACACCTCAGAGCTCTTTGGAGGATTATTGATGCTGTTCCAGAATGAGTAGAATTTGTACTTTAGCTCATTGCCACAAAAAAATATTATACCGAAAAAATGTGTCATATTCAAATTTCGCTTGAAAATCCTTTTCAAATGGTAAAGTCATAAATCGAATTCATTAATTTTATTATATAAGACAGGAAAATACTAAGGACTAAGGAAACAGAACCGCGTGTACTCTAACAGTCCACACTTCCTATTACATGCTAAAGAACATTTTTTTTTTGCTTCTATTTTATAATTTTATAATTTTCTTCTATTTTACAGGTGAATTCTGCGAATCAAAAATTAAATTCTGCTCAGACGAGTTCAATCCATGTTCAAACGGAGCTAAATGCGTTAATCACTTTACTTATTACACTTGCGAATGCTTGGCGGGTTATCAGGGTGAAAATTGTACTGAAGATATTGATGATTGCCAGAGTCATTTATGCCAGAATGGAGGAACCTGTGTGGATGGAATCAATGATTATGTTTGCAAATGTCCCGAAGAGTATACAGGCAAGTTCTGTGAGGGGATGCCGATGGTGGCAATGCTGTATCCACAGACATCGCCATGTCAGAATCACGAATGCAAGCATGGTGTATGCTTCCAACCAAATCCTTCGGGTTCTGACTATCTCTGCAGATGCCATCCAGGCTATTCGGGCAAATGGTGTGAATATCTCACGAGTATCAGTTTCGTCCATAATAATTCATTTGTCGAAATGGAGCCGCTTCGTACGAAACCGGAAGCGAACGTTACTATAGTATTTAGTAGCACACAACAAAATGGCGTTCTTATGTATGACGGTGAGAATGAGCACTTGGCTGTCGAGCTCTTTAATGGAAGAATCCGTGTCAGCTACGATGTAGGAAATTATCCAGTATCGACTATGTACAGTTTTGAGATGGTCGCTGATGGCAAATATCATGTGGTAGAGCTGATTGCTATTAAAAAGAATTTTACTCTGCGTGTAGATCGTGGTTTGGCACGTTACATAATCAATGAGGGCTCAAAAGACTATTTGAAACTATCGACACCCATGTACCTGGGTGGTTTGGCAACTGAACCTGCACAACAAGCTTTTAATAATTGGCATCTACGAAATCTAACCAGTTTCAAAGGTTGTATGAAGGAGGTCTGGATCAATCATAAATTGGTTGATTTTGGTAATGCGGCACGTCAACAAAAAATCACTTCTGGATGTGCATTGCTTGACAGCGATCCCGAAGATGAGGAAGACATGGAAGTGATGCACGAAACACCACATCTATATAGAGAGGTAAGTGGTCTAGCAATTAGTCTAAAACCTTTAATTGAATTCAAATCTTTCTCAGACCTATCTTCAGGTGGATCCGTGCGACAATCACAAGTGTCGACGTGGCAGTCGATGCGTTCCAAATAGTAGCGCTAAAGATGGCTATACGTGCAAATGCAAACAGGGTACTAAGGGACGATTCTGCGACCAAGGTGAGGGCATAACTGAGCCCCCCACAACTGCTGGTATACTAATCTCCATTTTACTAATATATATCATTAAAAAATTTCAATTTCTTAATTTTATTAAAACGCTTTTTAACAATAACCACTATGGGGCATTAGAACTCTTTCACTTTTCGTTTTTTCTACTCTTATCCTTTTTTCAGAATTCTGTGAAAGCATACTATGCACAATATCATAACTACTCGTATACATTACCGTCTTATATCATATTGATTCATGCTACAATAAAATTTTGTAAATAAACTATTTCAGATTTTGATTATTCTAATAATGGGGAAATGTGCATATTTTAATAACCTCAGTCAGTTTCTTAGTCAAGGAGATTAACTTAGAAAGTCAAAAGAATTTTTTAAACAGAAAAATAAAAAAAAGTTTATTTTAATTTTAGTCTTTGAGGACATTTTTTTTTAGAAAAGTCCTTTTTTACAATTTTTACGTAATTAAAAAATTCTGCAATATTTTCAACAATTTTTAAGGATGTTTTCGTACAAATTTCAAACAAAAAAACACAAAAGTAGTACCCAGGATATTTTATTAAAGTGTGACAGAAAAGTAATGAGATTGATATTTTTTTACCAGCATTTTTATTAAATTTTTGTACATCAATATTATCCTCAAGAAAATGTTGCTTTTACTCTTCGTAGCAGTGCTGGCAGGCTTCAAGTTTAAGTCAGCTCCTCCGTTACACTTCTTTTCATATTATCGACAGTACTAAGATGACGTCCTTAAAGTATTTTTTGATCTTGAGGACCAAAATAAAATCACATGGAATCCTTTTTTCCGCCGAAAACCTCGTTGATGCTGATAGCCGTGTGAAAGCGGCATTGTCATGGATGAAGCAACCAAGTCTCTTCACTGTCCGATCTGGCGCAAAAAGCATTTCAAAAACTTGCACATTAACTACAATGTTGATCGATGGTCTAACCTCATAAAAGCCGTTACTCGTTTAACATTTTTTTCATCAGTTTTGGATGTTAAAGTCGTTCTTGCGCGAGGTCTTTCTTTTACTGATTATCGGCTCTCTAAAAATGCTTTTTGCCACCGAAAAACTTGTGGTCTTTATATAGGATATTCCCCAAAGGCTGGTTCTACAAAAACTCAACTTCAATCATCCCGCTCTATAGTGTCACTTAGTTGCCAGACGAAGTACAAGTTATGTGGACATAAACTCGACAGCATTGCCAGATCGCTCTGAATAATAACAATATCATTACTTTTCTGCAACACACCTCATAGGAACCATTCCCAAAAATTATATATAACTTTTTTTCTTTCCTCTATGTAAAAGTGTTTACTGGTAAATATTGGGTTGTTCGGAAAGTAATTTCGTTTTTTTTATAAAAATGAAAGACGATTTTTTTTTAAGTGAATTATTCATTTTGTCCAACTGATGACAGTATACCATACTTCAGAATTGATCGTTGTGTTGCTCGGTAGAAGCTCAAAATACACGATTCCTTTGAAATCCCATCAAACAGATAGCATAACCTTTTTATAATAAATATTGGCTTTCGAAGCGCTTTGAGCCGGTTCATCTTTTCTACTCCAGGATCTTTTGCGTTTAATATTGTTGTAGACAACCCATTCCGTGCCCCTAGTGACAATACGCTCCAAAAATGGATCATTTTCTTAGCGTTTGAGAAGCAAATTACAAACGTCAATGCGACGGCACAAATTTTTCTTTTCTACTCCAGGATCTTTTGCACTAAACATTGTTGTAGACAACCCATTTCTGGTTCCCAGTGATGATACGCTTCAAAAATGTATTATTTTCTTGGCGTTTGAGAAGCAAATCATAAACGTCAATGCGACGTCACAAATTTTTTTCCGTCAGATGTTGAGCTTTGAGATCAAACCTAGCCGTTTCAAATGATCATGAACGATCGAATTTGATCAATTTAATCTCTCAGCGATCTCACGAGTTGTTATTTGCAGGTTTGCATCAATTAATGCTTTTATTGTGTCTTCATCAGCTTCAACTTACCTTCCAGAACGTGGTACATCTTCGAGATCGAAATTGCCGGATCGAAATTTTGCAAACCAGTTTTGGCACTGGCGCTCACTTACCAAATCTTTTCCATACATATCGGATAATTCTTTTCTTGCTTGAACAGCATTTTTATATTTTCTATAGTAAAAAAGTAAAATATGCCGAAAATGCAGTTTTTCACTTTCCATATTTAAAAGGGTATCAACCAAAAACTACTTTGCAGAATCAACAGAATTTTTTACAAGTAAGCCTTGATATGTCAGCTGTCAAAATATATATGATTATGCGGCTTAAGTGTGAAGTTGGTTGTGAAAAAATACAATTAAGTCCTCTGTTAAGAAAAAACGAAATTACTTTCCGAACAACCCAATATAAAAGTATAAAAATAGGATGAAAATCGATTTTTAACAAAAAGAAATTTCAAATTTCTTTTATTTTAGTTAAGAACTAATTTCATGAGAAAAGACTCTCATTAAAAATGACTGTTTTTTTAAAATTGTTTACAAAATTATTTAAAAATTTTAAAAAAATAATTAAATTTTGAATTAAGTTTTGAAATTTACAATCACAAAAGCGTTAAAATTATAGATAGATAAATTGCGTCATATTTTTGAACTTTTTATATTACAATATAATATTATTAATTTTTTTTGGCTATATTTTATTTGTATTAAATTTTTATACCAATAATATAAAATAGAATAAAATTTAAAAATGTTTCTCATAGTTGCATCGACGTGTCGAAAGGAACAAGTTCGAGAATATTATACAGAAAATGATTGCCGCTCAAGGCAACCCTTAAAATATGCTAAATGCGTTGGTGGATGCGGTAATCAATGCTGTGCCGCGAAAATTGTACGACGAAGAAAGGTAACGCTTCATTCTTTCATTTTTTATTTAATTTTAATTTTAATATTTAATTTGTCTATATTTGAAAATGATAAATAATTCAATATTCAATAGTGAAACTATGCATTTTTTATGTATTGTTCTTATAATAAAATTTTAATCAATTTTTTCATTTTTCTGTTTTCTTTATATTATTTACAAAACAGGTGCGAATGGTATGCAGCAATAATGCCAAATATGTTAAAAATCTAGACATAGTACGAAAGTGTGGATGTACAAAGAAATGTTACTGACTGAAAGATGCGACTACCCAAACAAATAATAAAAGCTTAGATTTAGATGAAGCACAGCTAATTAGTTATGAAAATAATAATAATAATAATAATAATAATAATAATAGTTTTACTGATAATAATAATAATAATAATAATAATAATAATAATAATAGTTATGATAGGTATAGTAGTAGTAATAAAGATGGTAAAGAAAATGATGACGAAATGCTAGTTGATGTCACAGACAAACTTGATCAAGAATATCAAAATGAAAATGGAAACTATAATGATAGTGAAGAGGATGATCCTCGTGTCATGTATAGCTCAAGTGTTGATTTTATCGATAGTGATGATAAGAATGGTGACGATGATACCTATGATGACTCTGAGGATGATCAGGGTGAATACGATGATGATGGTGGTGAGGAAGATGAATCTGAAGATGCTGGCGATAGTAAACCAGTTGAACGGGGCATGGATAGTAATCACCGTGAACACATTCTGGTATATAGTCAAGTGGTAGCAGAAGAGAAGAAAGATGACACGGAAAGCCAAGAAATACCGCAGAACAATCAATCGGTTAGGATAGAACCTAAAACTGACATGGAACAATCTTCGGTTGAGGGAGATGATACTGTCGAGATTGATGACGAAACGGAACGAGGCGAGCAAATCGGTGTAAGTGCCGCAAGAGTTGCAAATGCTGACTCTAGTGGTCAAGTAGCCGATGAGGAAAGCAAAGAGTTCATGAACGAAGAAGGAAGCGGTGGTTTCGATTATGGCAACAATAAATTTAGGTCTAATTTATATAAAAATAGATTTAGCTTAGATTTTTTAGAGAAACACAAAATCAAACACCAAAAACACAAAATGACACCTATCGACGACGAGGAAGATGACGATGATGACGAGGACGAGAACGCAGATGAGAACAAGGACGTGAACGATGACGAAATGGGTCGTTCTGATCGAATTGCTGATGCAAGTAGAAAATCGGACTATGACGATGATGATGATGATGATGATGGAGAAGGTGACGACGCGAGTAGCAAAAGTGGCATTCGAATACGAGGCAGGACGAAAACACGTAATCGGTCACGGCACGAAGGTAGCGGTGGTAACTTTAACGATGCCAATGATGATGATGATGACAATTTCTTCGCGTTGAAACGCAAAGTAAATGGCAAATACTTTAGGAAAAACACAAATGATGCCATCAAAATAATATCAACTCCACATGGTAAGGTCGGAATTGTATACCAACAGACAGACACATCAACCAGTGGCAAAGGTAGCAGCAAACACTTGACAGATCTCCAGACTGGCAAGGCTATATCACCGAAAAGTGATCGACCATCAACTCACCAGAAAATCACGCCTGTGCTCACAGCCGATGGCAAGGTAGCACTTCTGTACCGTGGCGAATCAGAAAATACCAAATACGAGCCTATTTTGAATATAACACATAATTTCAACTTTGACAATAAATCTAGCAATAGCGTGTACAGCTCCACAGCCGACAAGGACGGATCTGCGAGTAGTGAAAACGATATAACCAATAAGGTGACCGATGATGTCGGAGATCACAAAACGGATGATGTTGGCAGTAATAGTATTCGTGAAAAAATCGCCTCTGGTGATTTTGGTGTGGTAACATCTACAGATTCGCCAGAAATTCCAACGAATTCAGAACGAATCCCCGAATATAAGAATTCGCTATTGCCGAACGTCAACCGTCCACTCTCGGAAGTGCTAGGCATCAAAAAGCACCAATTCAAGCAGTTTCGAGTCAAAGACTTACCAACCACTACAAATGAACCAAATACAACTCCTTTCGAAGGTGGAAATCTTCTGCCACTGCCAGATTCACCACGATTTGACTACGATCTTGGAATTGATTTGGGTGCCGACTTCGAAGAACGCAGTGATCGAATCAATCGCGTAAACCGTGTGCATCGCGTCAACTTTGACACAAAACCAAGACTAACTAAAGACACGGACAATGACCTCTCGAATCCGACCATCTCCACATCGGAGATTATTTCGAAGACAGAAGTAGTCAACCTGGCTATTATACCGCACTTCGATCAGGACTTCGAGCGACAACAGCAACCTTATCGTGAACACGAAACTAGACGCTATCATCGCCAGCGGCACCGACACAGACACGTCAACGAGGACCTTTCTGCGGTCCATTGCATCATGCAGGCCATGATGGGAGTCGCCGCGATCTCTACCGTTTTCGGCATGTTAGGGGCTATTTTCAAACAGCGAATTATCGATCAAATACGAATTATGCACTGGTAGGGCTAGAAGGGTATTCAATTGTCGATGGCAGTAGCATTGCATCAAAGTGCATTTGCAACAGAAGAGTACTTTGCACTCTGCTCAAAGTTTCAAAACGGCCATAATATGGCAGCGGCAGAGCAAAGTAATCTCTTCGGAAATTGTAAAGACTGATTAAAACTGAATTTAGAAACGATTCAATTTTTGAATTTTATTGAAAAATATGAAAACGTTAAGAAAGTGTCTTAAAATAGGGTAAAATAAGTTCACATAATATTCACGGAAATATGCCATGGGAGGGTGGACGATAAAACGAGGCATTTGTTAGATAAAAATTCCAATTCTATTTTCGATTTTATTTTTGTTTCTTTTTTTTTCAAAATAATTATAGAAAAGTTTAAAGTATTATTCCCCCGTCTATCGAAAAAACGAAACTCATAACCTTTTTTAAAACTAAGCAACTTGTTAATGGTTACCTTAAAAGGACTCACTTGCACGGCAATTTACAAACCGAAAATGTTCTGAAATTGATGTCTGATACTATCTGGTGAAACTAACCCCCAGGCTTTAGGGGCAGAAGAATAAACTTTCAAACTCATCAATTCATGTTGAACCGTTTCGCAAATTATTTTGTGTATTTTCATTAAATTACTTTAGCTTTAACGCTGATTAAAATTTACTTGTAAACGATTAGTGTTTTTATGGCTGTATAAAAATGTTATTTCTATATTAACTCTTTAAAAAAAAAATAATCAATGTTGGCTTATTAAAGTAACTTGAAAAAAAATAATGAAAATATTTATGAAACTAACAAATTTTCCGAAAAAAAAATACATAAAAATAAGTTTTTATAAAATTTTTAATTTAATTTATTCATAAATAAAGATTTTTTTAAGGTAAATATAAATTGAACATAAAAAAAAATATCCTTTCTTTTGCGGAAAAAAATTAATGGAAGAATATATTTTTCAATAACCAAAAAATTAGTTCCAAAATCAAAAAACTTTTGCAAGAACAGGCAAAAACTATAAGTTTTCTAACAAAAGAAAAATGCCCTTGTTCAATTTTGATAAGTGATAGTTTAGTAAATTATATTTAAATCAATAAAGGTTAATTATAATAAAAATAGTGGGAAAATTCTACAAGAAAAAAAATAGGAAATACTATCACCAAAAATAGTCAATACTAATTAGTAGATAGAAATTAAAAAACTTTCAGTCTTTTATAAATATGCAATTTTATCTGTCAATTGAATACCCTTAATTATAGTATTATTAAAAAAATATATAGATATTTTATTAGCAAAGAACAATTATAGAAATATGATCAAATGAGCAGATTTTAATTTTTTTTTAATTAGCAACCACATTAGTCATTTTTAAAAATCAACAGCTTTTATTCTATTTATTAATCCAATAATTTTTTTTTTATTTAAGTTTTATTAATAATATTTTTAGTGCAAATTCATAATTCAGAAATAAATTAAAATTTACTTTTTTTTTATAAAGTTATTAAATTTTTAATGATTACCAATGACAAAAAAATAAAACAGATTTTAAAAGAATCAACAAGAAACCTAATTCAAAATTCAAAACTAGAGTTCAAAAAAAAATTAAATTAATAATGCACTCAAAAATGTGTTGTTGTTGTATTTGAAATAAATTGCAAAGTTTTATTTAAAAACTACAATCAATAATTAAAAAAAAAAAGAAGAAAAAAACCAAAAAGTTTTATGGTAAAAAATGGAAATATTTTTAAGAAAACAGAATCAGTAAAAGAAAATGGTAAATGGATAGGAAAATTGTAGATCAAATGGACGGCGATTCCAAAGACTAAAACCAAAATTCATTCAGGACATCCACCAAAATGGTCATTGATCAACAATTTTGACAATTTTGACACAAACCACTTACTCGACATTAGAACTCAACTAACGCTAGCACATTTAATACAGAAGTTTTTATATTGTAATTATCCTTTTTTTTTTTATTATTTACAACATAAATATTCAAATTATGTAAATTCGAAATAAAAAGAATACAATTACAAACAAAACGTAAAATTTAAAAAAAATTCAATATATAAACAAAATACTATATAAAATATGAAATGAAAATGAAATTGTCGCAGCAAATCAGGAAAATATATAGACATACATACATAAAAAATAAGAATTTGAAATGGAAGTATAAAAAATAAATAAAATTAAATATAAAAAATTAATTAACTATATAAATAAGAATATGAAATTAATAAAAGGAATTTTCTTCTTGTTTTTTTTTTCAAAAAAAAAAAAAAATATATTCAAAACATTTGAAAATGTTTAAAAAATGTGTAAAACACGAAATAAAATTACACACAAATTAAATCAGAGACAATTTAATATATGTAAATGGGGTAGTCGCATGTAAAAATTATAATTTAATTTTTATATAATTAATAAATAAAAGAAAATAATTATAATAATAATAAGTAATAATAATTATAAATAAAAGAATATATAATAAAATTTAAAAAAATTTTATTTTGATTAATAAAATTTTATTAAAAAGCAAAACAAATTTAAAATTAAAAATATTTTTAATAAAATATCAACAAATTGTATAAAAAAAATCAATTGAATTGAAATTGTTCAATAAAATTTTTATATTATTTTTATATTCTTAAATGTATCTTTTATATTGTTTTTATTTAGTTTTTTTTTTTTGTAATTTTTAAGAATAAATGTTTTTAATTTTTTTCAATATATTTTCAATTTTAATCTTTTTATAGATTTCTCACAAGTATTTCTTAATTATATATTTTTTTTTATTGTAATAAAAAATTTAAGAAAAATTGAATACGAAACAATTTTTGTTGTTGTATAAAATATATATGAGGAAAAAAAATTAAACTCTACAAAATAAGTTTAAAAAGGAAATTAATAAAAATAAATCTATCTCTCTATAATATAATAAAATATACAATATATATTTATTATGTTAAATTTTTTTTTATATATACCGAGTATGTAAATTATCCTTAATATAATTTAAAAGAAAAAAAATATATGAAAAATTTTAAGGCAAATAATTTATATAATAAATATGAGTTATTTTTGTATTTTTGTTTTTAAACAATGTAATATTTGCTGGTGTATTAAAACAAGTATATAATTTTATAACAAAGAAAAATAAATAATTATATAAATTAATAAATAAATGAAAAAAAAAATCAATAAACATTTTATTTGAATTTTTTATTGAATATTACAATAATTTTTAGAGTGTTTTTGTTTGAATGTGAGGATGTCTTTTGGAAATGGGCTTAAGGTGGTCTCTCAAATGTTGACAGCGTCTCATTTTTTTTTTATTTACAAAAACTTTCAGCTTTATTTTATTTATTTTTTATTTTTTGTTAAAAAAAAAATATTTATCAAATTTAAATTAAATAAAAAAAAAGAGAGATTTAAGCAGAAAATTCAAAATATTTATACTAATTATATATAATCTTTTCTCTTTTCAATTGTACGAGTAGCATTTTTTTTTTAGGGAAGAAATATTTTCTTTTTTATTAAAATAGGAATAAAAATTAAATTGTAACTAACTTAAGAATTTGTTCTAAATATTTTTATTTTTATAAAAAAAAAAACTAACTTTAAATAAAACCAAAATAAATATTGTGAGAAAATTTTTTTTAAAATATACATTTTTTTATTGTTTATAAATTAATTTTCTTTCTATTTATTAACTATGATTTATAAAATTATATTGAGAAATTTATATAAAATCAAACAGAAAACGATTATAAAACTACCAAATTACATATTCAAAAATATTTTTAAAAAAATTAATCAAAATTATAAAAATACGACAAAAACAAAATTTAAAAAAAAAAAACCATTAATAAAATAAAATTAATTATAACAAATTTCAAAATATATAAAAAATAATTTACATCAAATTTTATGTTTTCTTTATTATTCATTATTTTTTATATTATTAATAGTTATAATTAATCAACCATACCTTAGGCCTGATGATCGTTCAATAAGTCCTTAGAAAAAGATGGAAAAAAACTGTTTTTTAAAAAAAAAATTTTTCATTTTTCAACATAATCTCTTTTTAGCTCTATACACTTTTCCAACCGTTTTTCCAAAAATTTTATCCCGTCCAAAAAATAGGATTTCGGAAGTTCTGCAAAATACTCATCCGTAATGAGCAATGACGTCCTCGTTGGAAGTGAACCGTCGTCCGCCAAGCCATTTCTTCAGATTGGGGAAAAGAAAATAGTCACTCGGGGCCAAATCTGGTGAATAAGCGGGATGCTGCAACAATTCCATTCTCAATTCCACAATTTTGGCCATGGAAACAGCGCAGGTGTGCACACGCGCATTGCCCTGATGCAAGAGGATTTTTTTCTCCTTCAGATGGGGGCGTTTCTCTTTGATTTCCTCGCTCAACCGTTGCAATAACGACACGTAATACGCTCCTGTTATTGTTTTTCCTTTTTCCAAGTAGTCGATAAAAATGATGCCCTGCGAATCCCAAAAGACCGTGGCCATCACCTTGCCGGCCGATGGCACAGTTTTTGCCTTCTTCGGAGCCCGTTCACCCTTGAAAATCCACTGTGATGACTGTCTCTTCGTTTCTGGAGTGTAGTAGTGTATCCAGGTTTCGTTCACAGTGACATATCGACGAAGGAATTCGGCAGGATTGCGATGAAAGAGTGCCAACATGGCCTCAGAGTCCACTACACGATTGCGCTTATTCTACTCTGAGAGCAAACGCGGCACCCATCTTGCCGAAATTTTTTTCACAGACAATTTTTTATGCAAAATTGAAGCGACTGTACCTTGTGATATACCCGTGGCCTCAACTAATTCGCGCACTTTAATTCGCCGATCGTTCAAAATCAGATCACCTCAACTGGGCGTTCTGAACGATGTTCATCTTTTGTTGATGAACGGCCACGTTTAAATTCATTCACCCAATTGTAAACCGTCGCAAACACAGGTGCAGATGTGCCATGAACTGCATCCAACTCGGCTTTGATTTCTTTCGGGCTTAAGCCTTTCAAATGGAGATGTTTGATGGCCCTAAACTCGCTTTTTTCCATTGTTATGCACAAATAAATGTCGTTAACTTTAATCGACGATAGAAATTTACCTACACTATGGATCGAGCTGAAATTTTGACAGCTTTCTTGTCGATAATGTTACTTCTTTGCCGACACTACAAGCGCAATTTCTTAGATTTTCTAAGGACTTATTGAACGACCCTCGTATATAAAACAGACTCTTTTGATAAAAACTTTTTATAAGAATACAATCCCATAAAATTCTAGCAGTGTATTAGTAGTTTTATTATTAAATAATTTTTTTTATATATTTGAATTTATCAGCTAGAAATTGTTTTTTTTTAAAATAACCTCTTTACTCTATTCACTTTTCAATTAGTCCACTTTTACTTTAATTATGTTATCAGAAATGTTGCAATAATAAATGGTTCACATTAGTTAGGTCTTTCGTAATGCAGTTACACCAAAAAAATAATCTTGTGTCAGGATCTGCTATATAATTCGATATATCGGAACCCTTGATATCTTGGGCGATGCATTGGATTCAGAAAACGCCAAGACTTATCTCAACTTCTATTGCCATTAATAACTTTGTACTCATTAGGGTTAAAGGCAAAATCCCCTTTTGTCTGCAAAAAATACACCACCAAGGATTTGAAATAAAAAACTTCCGTATAGGTCTCCTAACCTATCGGAATCTGGTTTCGTCTTCCTGATTGTTTTAGGAACCTCCGGTGAAGGTCTCCTAACCGTTTTCATGAATCCCAGCGTGAAATTATCTAAATTAAAACCAACGCTAGTCCCGTCTCCTATCGCTACAAATGCAGGTCGCCGATGTACATAATTTCTGAATTCAATTATGGTTTTCTGCTCTCCCTTTGATTATGTGCCATTTCCACTACGATGTATTGTATCGCTTCACAATATCATTATTAATTATCCATTTTTATGCTAGTAAACTTTTCAAATGATTCTGTTCAAGGGCATATTTTAGTACAAAATTTTAAAGTTTTCTATGATTAGAGGAGGAGGTCAGTTTTTGTAAACCAAAAACCTCTATAACAGAAGAAACAGGACCTCTATTTTTACGACACCATTTATTATTGCTCCTAAATTTGCTTTCTACATCGAGCAACGAAAATACCCACTTTTATATAAATTAATTCAATACAATTTATTCTGTAATAAAATAATTTATCCTTTTTTTATAATTTTTTTTTTCAATTAAAAAGTATAAAAATTATTGTTAATTTGTAAAATTTTTGTAAATTTGTAAAATATTTTTAAAATTGATATAAAAAAAAAACTTATAAATAAAGAAGGTATTTTTATTAATGTTTAATTGGTAATAATTAGACACGACAAATTAACAAATTTTAAAGAAAAAAATAAATATAAAAGGAAGGTTATTTCTCAACAATAACAAAAAAAATTATTAAAATGAAAATATTAAATAATAAATCAATTGGCAATTTTTTTTTCTTAAATAAATATATAACGTAGAACAGGGTAAAAAGTATATAATTTTTGTTATATATTTTTATATACTATAAAATATAATATTTTTAAAAAATTCCAATTTAAGTAAAATTGAATATTGAAAAATTCAACAACAAAAAAAACATACGAGGGTCATTCAACAAGTACTTAGCCTACAAAAGAAAAACGAACATTTTGGAAAGGTGGCAATTTATTGTTCCACATAATCTCCTTCAAGATCGATACACTTGGCCCAGCGATGCTCTAACTTTTTTAACCCGTCAAAAAAATACATTTTCTCGAGGGAAGCAAAATAGGCCTCAGTGACGACGATGACCTCCCTCCTCATTCGACGCAAAACTATTCCCGGCGAGTGATTTTTTCAGGTTTGGAAACAAAAAGTAGTCACAGGGGGCCAAATCTGGAGAGTACGGTGGATGGGGCAGCAATTCATAGCGCAATTCGACCAATTTGGCCATGGCGACGGCGGAGGTGTGAGCCGGCGCGTTGTCGTGGTGGAACAGCACTTTTTTCTTCGCAAAGCGGGGCCGCTTTTTCTTCATTTCGACGTCAAATCGGCCCAATAAGTCAGCATAGTAGCGCCCCGTGATTGTTTTCGATGTGGATCACACCTTGTGAATCCCAGAAAATGGTGGCCATCACCTTTCCGGCCGATCGAATAGTCTTCGCCTTCTTCGGAGCACGTTCGCCGGGTGAAGTCCACTGTTTCGACTGTTCCTTGGTCTCTGGTGTGTACCAGTGAATCCATGTTTCATCGACGGTCACGAAACGACGCAAGAACTCCGCTGAATTGCGCTGAAACAGCGCCAAACACGTCGCCGATGTGGTCTCACGGTTGCGCTTGTTTTCCGGTGTGAGCAAACGCGGCACCCATCGCGCCGACAGCTTTCTCATGCCCAGTTCTTCGTGTAGAATATGATGCACCGTTCCTACTGCGATGCCCACAGTCTCAGCTATCTCGTAAACCATTAATCAACGGTCTGCCAACACGAGATCGTGGACGTTTTTAACGTTTTCCTCCGGGGCACCTGGGCGTGGCTCATCAAAAACCGACGTGCGGCCACGAACAAACTCGTTGAACCAATTTTTGACGGTCGCCATCGAAGGAGAAGAGTCACCATACACAGCATCCAAGAGACCTTTGATTTTGCTGCGCGTTTTCCCTTCCAAAAACAAGAATCTAATCACCGAACGATATTGTACTTTTTCCATTTTTGTGCAACCGACCGACACGCTCGCTTTCAAAGGCTCTCAAAACAAAACTAATGAAGGGAATCGACTGAAACTTTGACAGTAGGCTACTTAAAGAATGTACTGTACGATAGTAAATTTTTTTTGTGACAGCAGTTCTATCGGGCGGTGAGGCTAAGTACTTGTTGAATGACCCTCGTACGCTAAAGAAGGCGGCTTGCTAAAATTAAAAGAGTAAAAAGTAGTTAATAAAAAATTATGCCTTTTCTTTGATTAATTTTACAATGTTAATTCTAATTAATCAATAAATAAATAAAAATTATTTGTTAAAGAAAATTCTTTCAATTAATTATAAAATAAAAAATAAAACAAAAAATTTTACTAAAAAATCAATTTTAAAAAAAATAATAAATTAAATGTACAACAACTTAAAAAAAAACAAAAAAAAAAAAAAAAGAATAAATAAAAATTATAAACAATTTAAAAAAGTAAAATGAAGAAATAACTTTTTTTATAAGAAATTATTTGTTACTAAATTATTATAATTAATCGAATATTAATGGTTATAATCGCATAAACATGAAATTGGTGTGTACATAAATGTATGGGAAAAAATAAATTAATTATTAAGTAAAAAAGGACAATTATTTATTACCAAAAAAAAAATATTATAAATTAAGGAACATTTTCAACAAAACTAAATTTAAGTAATACTTAAATACACTTAAATAAATAATTATAAAAAATAAAAGAAGTAACATTAAAAATATATAATTCGTAACAAAAGAAAGTAAATACTTAGTTAAGTGTTTACAGAATAATTACATTTTATTTAATTATATAATAACTTTAACCAAACTGTATGTACTAATTGAATGTATTAACATAAGTTAGAGGATGGCCGAGAGAACCGTAAAATTATTTGCGAAAATTTATAAAAAAAAGAAACAATTTTAATTAAAAATGAATAAAATTTTTGAAAAAATTTCAAAATTGTCGTATAATTGTTTGAAGAAATTAATAATAATAATAATAATAATAGTAAGAAAAATTGCAGAAAAAGTAATAATTTATAAAATGAATAAAAGGAAAATTTCAACAAAAACAAATTATTGCTCTTGTTATCTTTTTTCTTAAATTTAGAGTTTATGCCACTGTTTATCTACTAAAATTAAACCACTGCAATCTATCTTAGGCAATGAAAAAGTGTCCTTAATATTTCTATTTTATAAAAGCACTGCTTCTATAGTGTTTATTTTTTAAAGGTAAACAGATTTAAAATTAAATAAAACACATAAAAATCGTGATAAGGGCATTATTGGATAAATCATTTTATGTCATTTTCGTTCAAAGAAGATGTCAAGCAGATGGGCACCACGGCTTGCTTGCTCGAAAAAAGCGCAATCTGAAATATTTTTATATTCTGTATGTCGGCAATAACTGCGTCCAATGTTGGGTGCCAAGTAATTTCCCCATAGATTAAAGAGTATTCTAAATTAATTTCAATATAAATACCCACCGCGGTTATTTTAAAAATATGCGCCAAGCAAATATAAAAGTGCTCCTATCTGAAAGTGATGCCTTTGAGGCAGTATGCTCGATATTTTGGCTTCAATTTGGTGAATCAATAAATATATAATAATTTAAAATTTTAACTTTTCAAATATGTCGTCTTTAGAAGAAGAAAAATCTTTTAATCGAATTAAAAGAAAAAATTTTCTATTTATCGTTTTGAGTGTCATCTGCTAGCCGAAAAATTCTTATTACGTAATAAAAATATCTGAAGATGCCGGTAAAATCGTAAAGTTATAGCTGGGTTCAAAGTTTTGGTATATTCTATTATTGTTAGTCTATTCGTTACATGATGGCGCAAAAATAGCACAATTTCCATTATAACGGTGGACAGTATATCATACCAAAACCTATTTACTGAATTTGAATTTAGCGGCGAGAAATTGTACTGCTTGCATACATTTGTGTAGACTTTTTAATATAGACATGACATCTAGTTTTCGTAATAGAAATTTATTGAATTCTAAAATCATAATTTATATTCATTTTAATGCACTTATTGGAAACAAAAATATAATTTAAACACAACGATAGGCAATTTTTATTTTTTGTATAATCTTTTGGTATTATGCCTGGTATGCAGCTCGAGCGAAGATAAATTTTAACGCGATCTCCACTACTCTCCCATTTAGCGCAGCTAAACGAGAGTGAAAAGTTTTTGTGTAGAGATAAATTTTGACATTTCGGAACTTTTCAATTTCGATGTTGATGTTTTGTTGTTATTTTAAAAATAAATGAAGTGAATAGCTTTTTTAGCTGGATTTTATTCAAAGGATTTGATTTTAGAAATTGTATCTTTATCTTATTTAAATATATTTAGTTTTTTCTTATATTTATTTTCTAAAGGATTAGCTGTTTGTTATTCAATTCGGTTAGTTTACTATACAATGACTGGAAATTTTAATGTTATATCTTTACATTTATGAAATGATGAGGGTTGAATTATATTAAAGGGAATAATGGGATTATTATTTATAGCAGTTATTGGTGGAAGTATATTAAATTGATTAATTTTTCCAGTTCCTTATATAATTTGATTACCTGATTATTTCAAGTTAATAACTTTATTTGTTTGTATTATAGGGGGTATTATGGGATATTTAATTTCAAATGTTTTTTAATATTTTTTAAATAAATCATTAAAGTATAATTTTTTATCAACATATTTAGGGAGAATATAATTTATACCTTATATTTCTACTTATGGAATTATTTATGCCATAAGTAGAAATATAAGGTATAAATTTAGACTACTTTCGTAGTATATGTATACGCATTTTTGTGTCCAACTTATTGCCAAGCGGTGAGAAATGGCAAAAGCGGGATATTTTTGTGTATCTTTTTTTATGTAGACATGACACCCACTGCCATCTAGTTGTCGTAATACAAATTTATTAAATTGCAAAAGCATAATTTATATTCATTTTTAAACACTTATTGGAAGCAAAAATACAATTTAAACATAACGTCAGGCAATTTAATTTTTTGTACAATCTTTTAATATGAAATGGAATTGTATTTTAGGTTTATTATTTATTTCATAAATATCAATAAAATATCAAGCGCCTCAATTTGTAGACTTTCGGAGAATTTTAAAAAACGCCATTCTCAATGAAAGTGGTAACATACCGAAATGCTTGCATACTTTTGTTCTTTTTCAAGTTGTTATTTTGGCACTTATCGGAAAGTGCATATGAAAGTGTAGTTTTTATGTTTTTTGAAGTATTTAGGAAAAAGTAAGTACTTATACAAATAGTTATATTGTTAATAATATTTAATAGGAAGTTTTTATTTCAGAAAATGAATTGTTTTATATAGAATTGCTGGTCATTCAACGGAATAAGGAATCCGGGAATTTCTTTAACAAAAAAAATTAATAAAAATTTAGTTTATGATTTGCCTAAATGGCTTTTAGTTATTTGTTTTGTTCAAAAAGTGGTTAAAAAGTGAAAAGTTCGGCATTCAATAAATGTAAGCAAATGTGATGTTGACAGTTCAATGTTTACTAGAAAATAGTTCAGTGCCGGCGTACCGTGTGTAAGAAAATTTAAGGGAACGAATCTGTTTTTATATTTCTGTTTTCATTGTGTTAAAATAAATAAAGTATAGGGTTTTTCGAATAAGAGTGATATGATTTCTTTTTAAAAAAAACACACTAATTGTTAAGGAAATTCAAATGTTTTTTAATTAATGTGAAGCACAATCGATACAATTAAGTTCTGAATAAAACGTTATTCAAATGGCCTCGACGACTTCTTTTGCAGAAACGAATTCGATGAACCCAATTTTCGAGCACTTTTTCCACTAAATCAAGTCGTATATCATGAATAGCACGTTAAATATTGACTTCTAAAGCTTAACGAGAGTCTGGTTTATTGCTAAAGACCAATGACTTCAAATAACCCCACAACAAATAGTCTAATCGTGTTAAATCACAATTTCTTGGAGGCCATTCAATGTCACAATTTCTTGAAATAATCGAATCTCCAAACTTTTCTCACAATAATTCGGTTGTTGCACGTGCTGTGTGGCACGTAGCCCCGTCTTGTTGGAACCAGATGTTGTCAAGATCAACTTCTTCCAATTTCGGCCATAAAAAGTTGGTTATCATCGATCTATACCGCTCTCCATTGACAGTGACGGTGTTACCAGCTTCATTTCGAAAGAAGTACGGACCGATGATTCCACCAGACCAAAAACCACACCAAACTGTAAATTTAGGTGAATGTAATGGGTGTTCATGAATAATTTGTGGATTTTCTTCGCACCAGAATCGACAGTTTTGTTTATTTACCGAACCACTCAGATGAAAGTGCGCCTCATCGGAGAAGATAATTTTCTTAAAAAAATTGTTATCGTTTTCAAGTTGTTCCAAGACAAAATCAGCAAATTCACGACGTTTACGGTGCTCCAATGGCCTCAGTTCTTGAGTGATAACAATTTTATACGGATACAAGCCCAAATGCTTTCTCAAAATCCGCCAGGTTGTGGTTTGAGACAGTCCCAATTTTTGAGAACATCTTGAAATCGACAAATTGCGGTCTTCAGAAACACTTACCTGAACGGCAGAAATATTTTCATTACTTCGAGCGGTTCTTTATCTTATTGGCACTTGAACAGTATGCAAAGAAAATGTACGCTCGAAATTTTTAACAATTCGATGAATAGCGAGCACAGTTGGACGATTATTACGACCATAAAATGGCAAAAGTGCACGAAAAGTTGCAATTGGAGAACGATTATTTTGATAAAAAAAATTGAATAATTTGTAAACGTTGTTCTTGCGTATATCTCTCTATGATGAAATTGTAAACATTACTGAATATAATGAAGAAAAAAATAACAGATCATGATATATTACAAATGGCCCAAACGTCACTTAGAAATCATATCACTCTTATTGGAAAACACTATATTCGGTAGGCTTATTATTTCTAATAATTGAAATAATATGATTTAGTAAATGCTTTACAAAATGGTCTAATAGAGTGCTTTCGCTTGCTCTATTAGACCATTTTGTAAAGCATTTACTAAATCATATTATTTTCAATTTTTGTAGAATATTAGTTATTAATGAAATGAGCTTAAATCCGCGGTTTTTAGTCAAAAAAACACATGTTTTTTTCATAGAAAGCAAAAACAAATTTATTCAAGGTACTTGCCCTCACTAGCTACACATTTTTCCCATCTCTCGCGCAATTTTTAGATACCACACCAAAAAAATTCCCTCTCTTTCGAAGCAAACCAGTCATCAAGCCATATTCAGACGTCTTCGTAATAATCGAAGTGCTGCTCAGCGAGCGCGTGGCCCATTTAGGAAAACAGTTGGTAGTCAGAAGGTGCCAGGTCTGGTGAATAAGCGGGGTGAGGTAGCACTTCGCAGTTGAGTGTCTCCAAATAGTTTCGGACCATTTTTGACGTGTACGATGGTGCGTTGTCGTGGAGGAAAATCAGCTTGTTATGTCTTTGTTGATAATCTGTCCTTTTTTCACACAGAGCACGGTGCAATTTGATTAGTTGTTGGTGGTAGCGGTGGGCATTGACAGTTTCACCAGCTTTCAACATCTCATAGTAGACTATACTCTGCTGATCCCACCAAACGCACATCATCGTCTTCCGCCCGAAGCGATTTGGTCTTGGGAAAGGTGTTGTTGGTTGGCCGGGATCAACCCACAATTTCTTGCATTTAGGATTCTTGAAATATATCCACTTTTCATCGACTGTCACAATCCGATGCAGGAACGACTTTCTTTTTTGTCTGGCGAGCAAGATTTCGCATCTGTTCAATCTTCCCCGTGGGACGCAGACTCATGGAAATGACTGGTTGAGTAACACCCAATTACTCCGCGAGCATTTTCTGTGATTGGGTATCGTCTTCGTCCAAAAGAGCCTACAATTCATGTCCCACAAGTTAAAATTGGGGTCTTTGAACAGACGAAACCAATCTCGGCACGTTGTTTCCGATAAAGCACTGTCACCATAGGCCCCCATAAGCATTCGATGCGATTCGGCAACCGATTTTTTCAAATTGAAGCAGAAAAGCAGAGCTTTCCGCATAAGCTCTTTTTCTGGCACAAAACTAGACACGATTACCAAAGGGAAAATGCATGTTGTTGCACGAAATTGCTGCCAATGTGCAATGATTAATGTTGACAGATGTCAAACTCATAAAAAAAAGTATGGCGTGCCCATGGTAGCTTAATACGCTCACTCACGCCATCTATGACCGAACAGCGGATATAAGCTTATACACCTGGTATTTAATTACATTCAATTTTTCATCTTGTAATTTAGTTTTAAAGCGTTTGCTATAATGTTGTATACGATTAACTTCTATATTATTAAGAATTTGATGTAATGTTCTATGTAATTAATGCTTTATTTTTTTATTTAATTTAAATGCACAATGCTTATTTAAATTACCATTTTTCAATTCATAAATACACATTTATATTATAATAAAGCTTTTTGTATCTACTTATGCTTGTTTAACATTAAGTTATGATGTGGTTTTAATTTCAACATAATATCACATTCTCTCATTTAATTCATTTTGCATTTTTGGCATACATTTTTATTTGTGCACATAATTGTTTTGATATAATTTATATTTTTATATGCTGTTCCACTTTAAAAATTTTGTTTTAATAAATAATATACAGTGAAATAAATAAATAATATTTTAAAATAGAATACTGCAGTTTATGGGAAATTTCCAAAACTAATTCTATCAAACAGCAAAACCTGCAATATTAAAAAAATCGATTTGTTTACGCATAAATGACATCACATATGAAAATTGTTTTAAAAGAATCGCTTCAATCGCATACTGAAAATTAAAATTGGCCCCCACTGATTTACGCCGTTTCTATAATTTTGCACGATGTGTGTGCGTTCTACGAATGTATTGCCAACAAAATTCGAACAGAATTTTTGTGTAGAGGCGTATCCAGTTCTTTATAATCTAACGCCCTGGATACGTCAAATTTTCGTGTATGTATACGAAATTGATGCTTTGAATTATTGCAAAAGCGGCGAGATATTGTACTGATTGCATACATTTGTGTAGATTTTTTTATGTAGACATGACACCCACTGACATCTAGTTTTTGTAATAGAAATATATCAAATGCCAAAAAATATAATTTAAACACGACAAAAAACCACATTTATTTTTTTCAAATCTTCTGGTATTATGTTCTATTGTATTTTAGGTTTTTTTATTCATTTTGTAAATATCAAGCACCTACATTTTGTAGGCTTTCGGAGGGTTTTAAAAGACGCCATTCTCCATGAAACACGCATACTTTTGTTGACAACTAAATACTTATCGAGAAGAGACAGTTTACGAACAAATCAATATAAATTAATGCATATTTTTCTTCACGACATCAAATAGGAAATTTCTAGTTTAGAATAAGAAGTGTTTTGTGAAAGTTTATTTCACGACTGTGTGTGTTTTTACGAATGTATTGTCGAAAAAATTTGGAGAGAATTTTTGTGTAGAGGAATATTCCGTTCTCTCATAATCTAAAGCTTCATATCCTTTTTTAGTGCTTCTTAACGAATGTTTTTGTCTCGATAGTGCAGATTAAAATAAAAAATATTTGACTAAAACCTATGCAGGAGAACCACTTTGTTGGAACTCAGTATGGACACTGTTGATGGCATGATATCGGTATTATATGGAATCGTATGAAAACGATAACTACAAACTAAAACACAAGAGCAACAAGTCGAGAGAAGCGTTATCCGATCAGTTTATTTAATTTTTAAGTGAATTTATTCTCATATATACATTTATTTTACCTTTGATTTCAATTTCAACAATAATGAATAGTAAAAACCCAAACTGATAAAGTAATTTTTATAAATAAACTCAACAATAATGAATAGTAAAAAACCCAAACTGATGAAGTAATTTTTATGATTATATTCAATCAGTTTTTAAAAATAGCAAAATAGAAAAAACAAATTAACTTTTAATGTGATATATTTTTTTTTAAATTCCGATAAAAGTCTAGTTTATTTAACATAGTTAGTAATTCATAATTATTCTAAAAAAGTAATATTTTTTAATGATTAAAAGTGAATATGTTCTTAATGCGTAAAACTATAAGAAAAAAAGCAATTTTTTTTTGATTAATTTGCTCTTTTTATTTTTTAGATTTGACTGTTGAATTATTGGAGTTCATTTTATCCCTTGCTCGATGACTGAAACGGTAGTAGTTCAGTGCATTCGTATTTCTATCATTTTGCGCTTGCAAAGTTCGTGATTGTTTGTTGCTAAACGAGTTGAATCCCGGTAAATCGGCCATCGTTGAAAATTTTATGATAGATTTTCTTTTAAGAAATTTACAAAATATTTTAGAAGACTTTAGCAAATAGGTGAGTTAGATTGCAATAATTTTATTTGTTTTAATTATACTAATGTTTGTAAATATGTAATTTAAATTGAAACTCGTTTGCTTGCTAACATAACCGCGTCCATAAACTGACTTTGGTTCACTTGAAATTTGAAAGAGCACAACAAAATGCCGAAAGCAAGAAGAGCGTCCACTTCAAGTTCGGGTTCTAGCGACTCCGGTCCTGAAGATGTGAGTTTCTGTATTTAATATTAAAATTATTTATATATTAAATTAACGTGAAAATTCCTGCAACAGAAAACCCCGCCAAAAAAGGCAAAGGTGACCGAAACGAAAAGCAACAACGAAGAGGAGGAGCGCTGGCAATTGGACAAGACGCGTTATGTCAGCATAAACGAATTTCGTGGCCAAAAGAGAATTGACATCCGCGAATATTACGAAAAGGATGGTAAAACTTTACCCTCCAAAAAAGGCATTTCCTTATCAATTTCGCAATTCAAGAAGCTGGGTGAGATATTCGAAGAGGTGCAAAAGGCCGCCTTAACTTAGAACGGGTTTCCAGCATAAGAGAATAAATATCGGCGATTATAAGCAGAATTCTTTCGTTTGTGATTCTCCACCTAAAACTTTTTAATTCTACTTAATGTAAAATAAAATTTTTTAATAAATTTAAGTCACAGTTTGCTTTATTTCTATTGAATTTTGTTTTTCTTTTTTGTTTGTTTCTTTTAATAAAATAATTTGGAAAAATGTAATACAAAAATCGCCTACGCAGTTCTTTCATGCGCACACGTAATAAATTGAAGAAACGAACGGACTTGTCTTTTCTTGATAAATAATTGCCTAACATTTTTTTCTATTCAGATAAACATTGAAACAAATTTTTCTTTGGTTGAAATAAATAGAAAAATATATAAATAAAAAAAAAAAAATTTTTCTCTAATTTTTAATTTACAACATTTAGATTAAAATAAATTCTATTTAACATTTTCGAAATCATCACAAAGTATTTACAATACTTTCCGAAAATTTGTGGTCTGGTGCTCAAAATAAATGAAAATTACTTGGATGCACCTTGGTTCCATGTTCCAACAAGTATCATTCGTATTATTCGGTACACAACAAATTAAAGATGACATCATTAATTATAGATAAAATGCAAGAGTTGCGCAAATAGAGACGACCAACAGGAATGGTAGCCACGTCTTGATAGCACCCATAAAACCAACGTATCGACCGCACAGGAACACCCAAAACGCCAGCGTTATCATATTCCAATTCGAGCTGGATTTGTACCTCATTTGATTGAGAGCCATGGCCACATGCGAATGGCAATTGTCGCAGAATAGATTATGCATTCGTGTACCGTAGACCACAGAAGCCTTAGAAACGCTCTCGTCCCATTCTATTGGGCCACCATCCACTTTGTATGGATCCAGGAGTAGATATCTTGTCGGACGACCAAACGCCATATTATCTTCAGAAACAAAGTATGGGCCAGCGAAGTCCCGTATTACTCCTGTTGACATCGCTATCCCCATATGGCCAATAAACGGAAAAAACCATGTCAGTACAGGAATTGGTGTCCAAACAATGCAGAAAGGATATTTGTCAGTTTTGAAATTTATAACTGCATCTGTTGGACTATTAAACTCCATTTCGTTCGGTTCGATCCAAAATATTTATTAAAGTAACATTTGTATAACTTTTACTTTTATAAGTTATCTGAAACCGATTATTTTCTTTAAATAAATACGTGAATTTTGTCCAGTTCACTTACAAGACAGTCTTTTTAACTTTCCTATCCGATATAATTTGACAACTCATCTTCTTCTTTATTAACAATATTCCAGTTTCACTTAAATTCTTCATATACTTGAAAGCTTTTGAATTGTTTAGAAGTTATTTTTCTCAAATATATAAAATCAAACAAATGCAATAATAGTTTTTTAAAAGGTGTTTCACTTGTTTTAAAAATATTTATCCCTTTTTCTAATTAGTGTTAAAGAAAAATTTATACATCACATTTAATATAAAGTTGATTTTTTTAGTTAAAAACGGAATTTTTATAGCATTTAAAGTGTTGAAGGCCTTATATAGTAAATAAAACCTCACAATGGTTATTCGAAATTTTTAGAATTAACAATTGCAAGGTAATCTTGTTTGATATTTATGAAGTCCATCATTTTATGGATAAATTTATTAATCAGCCAAATTTTTTGATATATTTTAAAATAAAAACAAAAATTGGATATTTTAAAAATTATATTAAAAATGATGACTTTTTATTTTGATGAAAAAATCTTCATCTTTAGAAGGTTCTTGTAGTAAAAGATTGTTTGCTTCTTTTTTTATGAATAAACATAATTTCTACAAAAAGTCACAGAAAATTAAGATAATTTCTATCAAAATTTTCGATTAAATATTTAAAAAAAAAATGCAATCATAATATTATCTACATAATAATTTAAAAGATAATAATTTTTTATTGTCCAAAGTAGGTTTTTTTTAATTGAATTGAATTGTTTTAGTACAAAAAAACTTATTTACTTTAAATTAAGTATAATAATCAAATATTTAAATATCAGTAAATATTTAAATTAAAAAAGTTTTATTTCAGCAATTTTTTGTTTTTAAAACAGTTTTATTTTTAGTATTATTTAATTAACTTTATCGAATGAATTTGTTTTTAAAAACAGATTTTTACATCGACAAAAGGCAATATTTTTAATAAAAAACAATTTTTATTTACAGAAATTTTTTTTACTATTATTGCACTTAGTACATAATCAGCTATATTAGATAATGTACACGTATATCTAGGTACTTTAGGCTATAAACAGACTGATAAATAAGGTTAAGATAGCCTAAGGTCAATAAAACCCAGAAAATCATTATTCATTTATTTATAAAATAAATAAAATGATTATAGCAAAAGTGTAAAGTATATTATTATAAAAAAATATGTAAATTAAGTGCGATGATAAAGCTTAATAAAATTGTGAAAATACACACTCTTGAGGAGACAATGCATTTTTTCTTGTTTCTAATTTAAAAATATAAACTTATTTTTGTCGTCCCTCTCTCTCCAAATATTCTGTCTCTTATTTAAAAATATAAAATTATTTTTGTATTATCTAATAGAAAAAGTAGAGAACTCTATAAATATAATATTTTTGTTGAAAACTTTATATTAACAATCAAAAGAAAAATAATTTAATTTTCCGAAAATTCTATTGAGTTGAATACCTTCCACAAATGAATGGTTATTGAACAAAGAGAAAAGCCCCATATAAAAAATATGTAATTTTTTGTTTTGTTTTAATTTATTTGTGTATATTTTTGTCGACAAGCATTTGCCTAGTTCGAAAAGAATCGTTTGCAGAAATAAAAACAATAATCATCTGAAAAGAGAGAATTCATATTACGAGCATGTTGAAGTTTTGTTTTAGATTTTTTATTAGCGCACATTTTTTTTTTATGATCTGACAAACATTTGGCGCTAATAAAGAGAGAGAGATATATAGAAAAGGCCCCAACATAACTAGCATCTTCGTTTTCGGCTTAATTTCAGTTTTCGCTTCCTCTTTCTTTAGTTTCGTAGTCTCTGCCGGCTCCCCATTCACAATTTTTTTTTTATATACCATCTATTCATATATGTTAAGTCTTTATTTATTGTATTTATTGTGATAAATTGTGAATAGTTCGGATCGCATATATCAGTGCAGTTTTGGCTCCAAAAGCGTTTAGATGGGGACGAATTTTTTTTGGATATAGTTTATTGTCGCAGCCGGTCAACAGCACAAGCAAGTGCACGTGTACTCGTTATTAAACTATACAATTTCTTATTAAGTATTAACGTCTAGGAGTTATTTTATTAATATATTTTGTTAATAATTTATTACAGTGCAAGCGATTATAATAATTTCAATACAATTAAAGAATAATTTAATCAATTTAATTTATTTTGAAAACAAAAGATTTTTTTTTTTTTTTGATTAATGAAGTAAAACTTTTCTGTTACGAAAAATACGTAGGCGCATGTGCAAAAGACTTATTTTATAATTAAAGATAAAAATAAATAATATTTAAATGATAAATAAAAAATAAATATCTTATCATATAATAGATAAAAATAAACAATTAAAAACATATTTTATTCGAATTTCAAATCAAAAAATTTGGTTTTATATCAGCATTGCTATTGTGTCTATAATTTTTTCTATCATTTAAAATCGTTATTAATTGTTTTGATAAATTAACACTATTGCTAATGCGCACATCTGGTATTCTTCATTATTCACCCATTAGTTTTGTTATCGTAAAAATCTGATTTTTTTTTTGACCAAATATTTATAAAATAGTCCAATTAACTAAAGTTTTTTTGTTCTTTTTAATTTTGTATCAAATTTGATTTGTTCTATAGAAAAATGTTTTGTTTTTTTTTTTACTATTTTAATTACGAAAGATTTGCAAATATTTTAATTCGTTAGCTAATATTTTCTAAATAGTTATTGTCCAACAAAATAAATAATTGAATCTGTAATTTTCATGCTACATTATTAAAATACATATGACCTAAAGTTTAAACTTAGACATTAAAATACCATATTCCTAATATATTAATTAAAATTATAATTCTTAAAAATTATGTATTATTGTTCATCTTTTTATACTTAATTTTATGATAATGTCCAATGATAAGTTTTCGAAAAAAAAATAAAATTTAATTATTTATAATTAAATCGAATTAATTAGTATTAATTTGCTCAAACCAACCAAATATGAATTTCGCTCATTTTTATCTTTTTCTTAAAAAAAAAAGATTTTTCTACTGCCAAAAAAAAAAAAAAAGAAATTCAAGTTGATAATTTTTTTTTTATGAACATTTTTAATGGTGGTTATAAATTTTAATTAAAAACTCAAAAGAAAATATTGAATCGTAATACATTTTTATTATTTTAGTTAGAGAAAAGCAATAATATTTCACAATACTGCATATCCGAAATGCACTCATTCTGTTCAAATTAATCAAGCTGAAATTGAAAATGATAAGAAATATTTATATTTATTTTTCGAAGGGAGTATTGGTGGGGAGAGGGGAGCTAGTATAAGAGAAAAAGTCAGTTTGTTGCTTTCATTGCGGACGTCAGAATTTAGTATTTAGTAAACTTTTGACATATGGACACATTTTCGAACAGAAAAGCTTTTTCCGTCTGAAAGCTTTTCAATATTCTACCAATTGTACTCGATTCGAACCCCTCTTAAAATAACTGAATCGAGAGTTGAACACAAACGAAACTCAACTGTAAGAAAGTGAGGACGATTCTTGAATACAAGGACAACAGAGTAGAATTAAAAAAAAGTATTTTCCCCTTCAAAATATTTAAGTTCTTATCCAGTTTTTTTCTTCAATCCGTGATATTTTATGTGTACAACTGCATGTGTTGACACATCGGTTCGATTATGTTTTCGTTTATTAAATTACCAAAAAGTAAATCGAAATAAATTTCTTAGACGATTAGAAAAGTTCTCTTATTGTAATATTGTGTAAAAGTGTTATTTTTAAAATACAAATATTATAATATACATATTTTTATGTTATTGTATCAAATGTGCGATGTGAAAATTTCATATTAGGAACCTTCAAGTGTGAACCATGTCGATATACTTGGATAATGCAGAATATTTTAAATTCGTTCGTGTGTCAAATTGCATTTATAGATTATTATTAAACATAAATGTAATTATAAATATCAACTAGATTTGACTACATAATTAGTTATTTGTTATAGACAATTATTTATTAGAACATTAAAATTATCATATGTTCATGCCTCACTACCATTGTAAACGAAACCATCCATGGGAATACGTACATATAAGGAATAGATGAATCAGAATGAAATTTGTGAATACGGTAATTATATCCTTAAATATTTTTAATTGTAAAGGCTACAACACCTGATGTCCGGTCTATTCATATATTCCTATAAACATACCCAATCGTAGATATGTAATTTCAAAATATTATTCGGTAAACGCATATATGTATCTACGCCCACAACAATTACATTCAAGTGTAAATTGAATTTTTTAAGGAAATTTTCATAATTACGTAGTTTTTTTTTTAAAAATATATAGAAATTGTGAAAAACATTATACTCCCTAATGTGATTAATTAAAAATTATTATAATGAAAGAAAATTCATAAAATAATCCTATGCAATGTCTGTATTGTGAACGTTGGTTGTGCTTTAAATAAATACTAGTGCCATGATTTGTTAATTTCCTTATTAGAAAATTTAATTTCTGATAGAAATTAGCATTACATACTTACTAATGGATTTCATAAAAAAAAATCTTTAATAAATAATTAAATTCTTTATCATTAAAGGTGTTTAAGAAAACAAAAAAAAATTTTTTTATTTCTAAATAAATTGTAGAAAAAACTTAATTTTTCCATCTAAACAAAAAAAAAAGAAGAAAAATACAAATAATATTGCAAAATTTATGGAAACATTCAATTAATTATAAAGAATAGTAACGCGAAGTTGAAAATTTGAAGATAAAAAAAATCAATGTTTTAGAGTATCTAACAAATAACAAAGTGCCAAATCGGAATAAATTATGCGAATAGCACTTTCAAGATATAAAAAAACAACGCTCATATAATCGACATCGGAAGGAAAATTAGTAAAGAAAATACATAAGAGAGATTGATTCGGAAAGTACAGGAAAAAAATAAGAGAACAATTAAGAAAAGCTACAAAGGAAAAACGAGTACAAATCTCAAAGGAAGACAGTTGGACTTTCGCGAGTCGCATCACAATGCGGTAGCTTACAGTTCGTGGCAATCATATCTGCCGTCAGCTTATCGTACGTCAAAAATCAAGTACGTATTCTCATTCTTGTAATACTCGTTTATATGAAATTTGATAAAAGTATTAGTGCCTTGATATATGGAATTGGCAAAGCTTCAGGATGTTTTGCGACTACCGGGGTTATAATTCGCTTGTAGTCGTACTATTCATCCTGCTAGTGCGCAGAGTAACTTTTTTCTCCCACTCATAGTACATTCTCATATTGTACAATTGTTTATAAACATGTACAAAAGCAATGAAATTACTTTTCGTATGAACGTATGTATGCGTGCATAAAAATTATAATTTTTAATGTGTAAGTATACGAGTGCATGCATATACCCATCGACAAGTAGTGTCAATAAAGCGATATTATTAGTACTCTTATTATTTTGTCTGTATTCGAATATACGAGTAGAACACACTTTAAAACAAATTCTGGATTATAAACATAAAAAGCAATGATTCAAGAGTGTTGCAACAAAAACAATAATGTAAAAAATGAGTTTTGGGAGAAAAAAGGAACGGAAAAGGAACTATGTATCTCCTATTTTCCTTGCTGTTACATACGATATTATAATTTTCATTTCCTTATTTATTTAGTTTTTTTTTTGCAATTGATTTTTTTTTTCGTATAAAATATTTTTCCGTTTTTGCCACTTTTAGAATTTTATCCAATGGAAATTCTTTTAAAATTATGCATAAATAAAATCCAAACGGAATATTTTATCCTTAAGGTAGATTTTGAAATATATTCTTAACCATAATAATACAATGTATAGATTCTCTATGAATTTATTTTTAAAAAAAACCGCCATCAACTAGTACAACAAAATTTCTCCAAAAAAAAACTAATTTAAAACCAAATTTTTCAAAAGTTTTCAAAATAATTAAAACTGATGTAGAAGTTATGAAAAAAGATGCTTAAAATCATCTTAAAAATTAATTTAAAAAGTTTGGAACAACGAAAAAAAAAGTAATATTTTAAAATGTGAAAATATATACTAACAAATCTTATTACCAAAGTCCCAAAGGATGTTCGTATATTATAAACGTATGTATAATCATTAAGAAAATACTTATATTACTAACGATCTAGCCAATGTTTTTATCTCCCAATTGAATAAATTCCAATTCTTCTAATATATTGAGTTTTGGTTAAAATTTAGCTTTTTAGGATGGGTGGGGGGTTATTGAAGTCTCATATGAAATCTTGTAATTACCAAAGGAATTCGATATTCTAAAAAAGAAAAATGACTATATAGGCTCGTATTATGGATTTAAGGCTTATTTTTAAATAATATCTTTAAATTTGTATTAATATAAAAAAATTTATTTTATTTATTTATACAAGAGAGTATTTTTATGGCATTTAATATGTATTATAATGGATTGATCATATGAGAAAATAAATTTCTTGTTAAATTATTGGAAATTTTTACAATTTTCAAAATATTTTTTTGGTTTTAAAAATTATTATTAACTTTAAATATAATCTACAAAAACAAATTTTTTCTTCAAAAAAAAATTTATTTTTTTAAAAGTTATAATCAAATAAAATATTTTCAAAGTTTTATACGAATCAATAAAAATGTATTTATTTTCTTTATTTTAAAAAATAAATTACAAAAAGAAACTAATTTTAAACTGAGAACATATCTTTTATTAAAATAGTTTTTTTTTTAAATACGAAGTATGGTAAAAAATTTATAAAAAAGTGGAACAATAAAAAGGTCACACGGACGTACATTTGGTGAATAGGGAGGCTTAGGAACCACAGCAAAAAATTGTTGATGGGAACGGTCATGCTGGAGAATCCAAATGGCTGCAATATCCGATATGACACGAAAATGCTTTTTCTGAGTCCTTCGAAAACTTCTTTATAAGAAGACTTTATTTTTACAAAAAAAGTCCTGGAACGATTCCACATTTTTATTATTCTTCTATGTTGCAGACCTTTCTGAGCAAAATTTGTCGTCCACTAGTTTTCGATCTTCCAAAAATGCTTTATGCCTTTAGAAATGTACCCTATACGCCCTATGCAACTTTTTGTAAGTCAAACACGGATTCACCAAGCTTAACATAAAAGCTGTTCCATTTTTCGTAACTCTACAAAAGCAAAAATTCAACTGATCGTGCTTAATAGGGCGGCGTAGTTATTACGGGACCTAACATACAAATGAGTCTGCAGTGCTGCCAGATCGCTCTGACTGCCTTTCTGTTACCCCTCGTATATCAACATGTCGCTGAATTAATTATAAACTATTCCAAGATCACTACGATAATCAATGATTTGTTACTTAATAAATAAGTAAAAAAAGTACTCTAAAAACGAGAAATTATAGTTAAATGCTTTATTAAAGGTCAAATTCTTAAGTGGATAACGTCTTCACTTTTCAATTTAAAATGTTTATGTCAAAGAAAACGAAATTTTCATAATGAAATAGTATAATTTCCATTTGAATAGACACTTCTACTTATTTTTATTACCAAAAAAGGGGTAAATATTAAATATGATGGATTACTGTTTTACAGTTCTCCCAATTGTTAACCATTTTTCGTTGAAATTCTGAAAATTAAATTATATAATTCAAATTTATACAAAAAACATAACCCTTTTTTAGTCAATAAAGAATATAAATATATTTGAATATTTTTAAAAACAATTAAAATAAAATAAATTTGAACAAAAAAAAAATCTGTAAACCTTTTATTAATAAAGTACATTTAGGTTAATGATCTAACCTATATACTAACATGCGGTGTTGCCGAATTAGATCTTGTTTTAATTTGGCGTTGGCATTGAAATACTGCGGCAGATTTCAGTGTTTTTTTATGTGGCCGGATTGTTGTTTGACAATTGAAGTTGATAAAGAAATAAAGCAAGTGAATACATTATTTTTAGTTATATTTTAACATTGAAGAGACATTATTCATTAATAAATTATAAATTTTATTCCAATTGTGTTTAATTGGTTGATTCGGGTAAAATTCGTTGATTTTTGGCAATAATTGTTGTTCTAGTTTGCATTTGTCGTAGGAATTGCATTTTACCTTAAGGTGCCATTAGACAAGTGTCGATCCTCTAATAGTCTGATTTGTGGTATCAGCCGACCAATTTTGACAGACAAGTGGCTGATGAATCAGCCAATTTTGGCTGAGACGTCTAATAGCTTGATTGTATCATTTAACTATGTCACGTTAGTCATATATTGGCTGTAAAAAGCATGTTCCTTTCTTCACGTAAATAATTATAAAAAATAATTTACATTTATTTGTAAATTGCTTTTCATTGAACTGTTGAATTTTATGAAATCTTTGATTTGACTATAGAAGATAACTTTTCAATGTAATATTTTTGTTAATACAATAACTGATAGTAATCAGACTATTAGACGGTCAGCCAACTTTTAGTGTCTTCATAGTAGATAGCTACAAATGTTTGATAGACATACAACTTGTCTATCAAACATTTGTAGCTATCTACTATGAAGACACTAAAAGTTGGCTGACCGTCTAATAGCCTGATTACTATCAGCCACTTTGACCGTCTAATAGTCTAATAGTCATCAGCCACTTTGGCAAAATAGACTGACGATAACTGATGACTTTGGGAAGAATGTGTATGACGAGTCAGGCAAGTTGACCGTCTAATACCATGACTTTTCGTCAGCCAACGTCAGCCTACAGCCAATTGTTCTCGTGACGTCAAGTTGGCTGACGTTTTACCGATTTGACTGATTGTCTAATAGCACCTTTAGAGTGCTAAACATCGATATTATTTACACTCATTCACTTAAAACACTAATATTCATTGATATATTCTCAAATTATAAAATGTTTTAATTAACTTTAAAATTTCTAGAGAATTTATAATTTAAAAAAATAATTCCTTCGAATAAATGATGAAATATCATTAATATATGCACAGAATTATAGATTCTATTATGATTCTTAGAAAGAAAATCTACAATATAAAATTTAAATATGAAGGGTCACCTTTGAAATTTTTCTTGTTTTCTTCAATCAAAAATCATTCAAACATAAAGATAATTAACAAGATCGATTCAAATAATTTTCAAAAATATATAAATAATACAACAAAAATTAGTATTAGTAAAATTTTCACGAATATATATGTATTTACTTTAACTAAATACAAGTACGCAACTGAAAAACAAAATTTCTTTCTATTCTAATAGCAAACCAAAAAAAAAAAAAATCTAATTTATATTTAGACAATTCTTTGAATATCAATTACAAAATAAGAATAGAATGTTTATTTAAGGTTCAGTGATTAGCTGCAAATAAAATGAAATTATTCTACAAATTTTTTTCCTAAGGGTTATTTTTAACCCTTTATAATAAAAGTACGAGTTGAGCTATTTGCCGAATGAATTTCAATTTGTAATATTCACGATTTCGAATTGAAATAATAAATAAGATAAATAAAGATATTTTTTTGTTAAAGCTTAAATAGGAGCAGTAGGATATATTTTAATGTCAACAATTTTAATTAAATCCACGTTTAAGTACTTAAACGTTAACGTTTTCTCGAAGTTAAGATGGACAAAAATAGGAATTTTCGAAGAATAACTATTCAAGATTCGCAATAGAATCATTTCTTTATTAAAATATTGTTCATTGAAATTATAAAAAAAAAACTCTAATATGTTAAGGGGAAAATATTTGTGAACAGAATAAATTAATATTCGTATAAATTTGCATAAATATTTTCAAACGCGAAGAATTACTACAAATATGTCCAGCTTTTTTCTTCATTACAATAAGTATCCTATTATATAATCTTCATTTTATCCATAAAAAGTATAACAATTTATTGCACTGACATACACTAAAAATTAATCAAAAACTATTACCAAAAAATATAGAGAAACAGTTGGTAAAAATTAAACAAAATTTCTGTTTGCGGCCATTTAGCAAGAGAATATTCACTTTTTCATGAACATTTGGATTGACGGGTGAACATTTATTTACTGATAATAAACGCACACATATTGAAAAAGTATGATGTCTTTTCACATACTAAATTTATCAATGGGGAGCAACCGAATTAGAACAACAACAAAATATTTTAACTGCTAGTTTTAAAGGTTTTTCTTAATAATATAAATATTTTTGGATATGGTATTTACTATAGCTTTTATTGTTAAATTCATTTACGATTTATTAAAATAAAATACTATTGATCCTTTTTGATAACATTAAATTATCAAAAAATTTTCAATTTCTAAGGCTTTTTTAGAAAAGTTTTAATAGAAATGTCAATGAAATAAAATAACAAAAACCGATTATTAAAATAGTAAGATTATAAATATTTGTATACGGATAAAGAGTAGGCCATCTGTGATTTTTTTCGCAACTTCCAAAATATCTGTCAAAATACAAATGTCATATTTTCTTTACAGCTGTCAAATATAAAACAGTACAATTTTAGAACTTCCATTTTAATTACTATGAAAACAGGCGTTCTGTAAAAATAAGTTTCCGAAAAATTCATCTTTAGCAACGAAGCACGTTTTCATATCGACGGTTACGTTAACAAACAAAATTATCTGGCCATATGTGTATAGCCCCAATGTCGTGATGCTGTAGCAGTGACAAGTGGACTATGGGGTACCTACTACAAAACAAACAAACAAACAAAATTTTCGAATCGGTGGCGCAGAAAACCCTTATGTGATTTACAAAAAACTGATGCATTCTAAAATAAAGTAACTGTTGGATGCAGTTTATAGGCTAGTGTAAATTTATCATATGTTAACGAACTTCTTGAGGCCGAAATTGAATGAATGGAATATGAGTGAGCTTTGCTTTCAAAAATACGGCACCATGAGCCACATAACACGTCAAAACATCGCTTTGTTGCGTGCTAAACTCGATGATCGAATAATCACAGCAAACGCTAATGTGAATTCGCCGCCAAGATCTTGTGATTTGACACCGTTGGACTTTTTTGTTTGAGGGCATTAGAAAGAAAAAGTGTACAGACCCATTATTTGGCACATATATATCATTCAAAATGGTTCTTGTTTAGTTTTAGGTTTGTCATTTTACATTTCTACAAAAGTGGTGATTCTGCCACTATCCAAGGTGGCATTTATGAAGTTTAAAAGCAAATAGCAACGTCTCGCTCAATGGATACATCAATAAGCAAAATTTCGTATATGGAGCTTGAAAAACCCACTAATGTCTGTGGAGACGCCTTTGTATCCGCGAAAAGTAACTGTCTGGTGTCCATTTTGGTCTCTTAGAAAAAGATGGAAAAAAACTGTTTTTTAAATAAAATTTTTTTCTGGTGTCCATAAGTCCTTAGAAAAAGATGGAAAAAACTGTTTTTTAAATAAAATTTTTTTTATTTTACAACATAATCTCCTTATAGCTCTATACACTTTTCCAACCGTTTTTCCAAAATTTTTATCCCGTCCAAAAAATAGGATTTCGGAAGTTCTGCAAAATACTCATCCGTTTGAGCAATGACGTCCTCGTTGGAAGTGAACCGTCGTCCGCTAAGCCATTTTTTCAGATTGGGGAAAAGAAAATAGTCACTCGGGGCCAAATCTGGTGAATAAGCGGGATGCTGCAACAATTCCATTCTCAATTCCACAATTTTGGCCATGGAAACAGCGCAGGTATGCACACGCGCATTGTCCTGATGCAAGAGGATTTTTTTCTTTTTCAGATGGGGGCGTTTCTCTTTGATTTCCTCGCTCAACCGTTGCAATAACGACGCGTAATACGCTCCTGTTATTGTTTTTCCTTTTTCCAAGTAGTCGATAAAAATGATGCCCTGCGAATCCCAAAAGACCGTGGCCATCACGTTGCCGGCCGATGGCACAGTTTTTGCCTTCTTCGGAGCCCGTTCACCCTTGAAAATCCACTGTGATGACTGTCTCTTCGTTTCTGGAGTGTATCCAGGTTTCGTCCACAGTGACATATCGACGAAGGAATTCGGCAGGATTGGGATGAAAGAGTGCCAACATAGCCTCAGAGACCACTACACGATTGCGCTTATTCTCCTCTGAGAGCAAACGCGGCACCCATCTTGCCGAAATTTTTTCACAGACAATTATTTATGCAAAATTGAAGCGACTGTACCTTGTGATATGCCCGTGGCCTCAACTAATTCGCGCACTTTAATTCGCCGACCGTTCAAAATCAGATTGTGGATTTTGTCGATGATTTCAGGAGTAGACACCTCAACTGGGCGTCCTGAACGATGTTCATCTTTTGTGGATGAACGGCCACGTTTAAATTCATTCACCCAATTGTAAACCATCGCAAACACAGGTGCAGATGTGCCATGAACTGCATCCAACTCGGCTTTGATTTCTTTCGGGCTTAAGCCTTTCAAATGGAGATGTTTGATGACAGCCCTAAACTCGCTTTTTTCCATTGTTATGCACAAATACTTTAATCGACGATAGAAATTGACCTACGCTATGGGTCGAGCTGAAATTTTGACAGCTTTCCTATCGATTATGCTACTTACAAAAAAAATCTTTACCGACACTACGAGCGCAATTTCTCGGATTTTCTAAGGACTTATTGAACGACCCTCGTAATAACTGACTTTCTTTTAGCCTCAATTGAAAGATTTTAATTTGGTCCATATGTGTTTTAAACACGAACGTGTCAGAAGTGACAAAACATGACAAATTCTCACTTTATTGCAAACAAAGTTCCCAGGACGTGGACTTTCAAGATTTGGTGGTGTCAATTGACTTTCAATATTGTGCGATTTGATATCACACGATATTGGAAGGCAATTGACACCACCAAATTGCCATTGGGCTTTTTCTTGCAGGGCTATGCGATGCGTCAAGTAATAGCCGAATTAAAGCCCGGAAAATGCGAACAAGTCATCAAAAATTATCTCAAAAGGATCAAGTCCTTGATAGCAGATATTTCGAAGATGTTATATTTTATGTATGATGGCAAATTCTAAGCAATATAATGGAATAAATATTTCATCGAAATATATTTATTTCAACTTGACTTTCCGGAGCACAAAATAGAACTACAAGAAATTAAAATTCGTATTTAAAAAAAAACCTTCTTTCTTATGTTCAAATTGAATTTATTTTAAAAATTTGTATATTACTAATAGTGTTCTTACTTCAAAACTTGTCAATACAATTTTAACTCAAGTACAATAGATTCCCTAAAATAATAAGATCTAATACCCTCAAAGCTCGCCATATGGTTCCAAGTAAATAATTTTGTATACACTAAATATTTTTTTAAATGTCTTTTGTAGTTACATTTGTACTAAAATGTAAATTCTTAGCGCCACGACAACTCAGCCCAATTGGCGTCAACTAAAGTGCATCCCCCAAGGTATGTCATTATGTGGATCAGACTGCTGCGTAATAGACACAGACGTCCCAGTGTCTCGATATCAGCGAAAAATATTGAATTTTTTTTTTTTAATTAATTGTAATATGATAACTGCATACACATAACATATGACATAGTTTTACTGTAGAAATAAATGTTTTTGTAAAACTATTTTCATACTCGTAAGACACGCACCTACTTTTTTTTAACAATATTTTACCTGATGTTTTTTTCGTTAATATTTTAATATTTCTTATTCTTGGCATCAAACTAAACGTCACTATTGATTTATAGACTAACTTGTACTGCGACTATAATTGTGTTAACTAAAAATACTCAAAAAGTGGGGCTAATTTTGTTGATTTCATTACATTAATTTTACGAGAATTTTCTTTTTCTTTTGTACGATATTATTATTATTATTATTAGCGGAGGGTGGGTTTTGTTTCAACCTGCCACTATGAATAAGGTAAGAAAAAAAAGGCTCCACCATTCCAAATCTAGCCCTTTAAAATAAATGATCACGTAAATTACTTGTATCCAAGCGACATACACATATAAATGCTACATTCCCATGCATACGTTTACGTTTAATCGTGTGGGGCTGCATTAATGAGGTAAGTTTATTTGTTCAAATACTTACGTAGTGAACTTATGTAGTTCATAAGTTGGAAATGATTACTGGTAGTTTGGTGGTGCTTTCATCATCACGCCATAGTTTTACGTTTTTTCTCTATTCCCTATTGGCTATACTGTATTATCATATCGAGTATTTTATTACATGGCCATATTGCCAACAATTTCAATTTTCAACCCTTAGTGAATTTATGCGCCTTAGTAGGGAGTTTGTGGCTCAAAGATTTCGTGTCGGTGTCGAATCCGTATTACTGACGTAACTCATAAATTAAAAAAAAAAACGTTACTACTCGTATTTAACTAAATCAAAAAAAGGGCAAACGATGAATAATTTTTAATTTAGCAATCGATAATATATATACAAAAAAAACTAGTGACTTTTCTTTTAAGCTTTTAACATTAATGGACATTTCTAAGCCAATTTTAATTACCTTCTTTACGTGCACGTGTAATTTTCATAAAAGTTTTATTGGACTCTTGAGAGAATTTATTCTAATAATAGTGCGTCAACATTGCTGCTATCAATAATTTTTAATTATGGTGTATGAAAGTGTACATTTTCTAACAGAGTTTATTTTCGCTTTATAAAAGATCATATTTTACAAAATGTGTCCATCTTAACCTAGACCTAGAACAGACACGGTTTGTTGACAATTTTGTTGTTTGTTTGTTGTTGGTTTTTTTTGTTTTAGACAATCAACTTTATAAATAGATATTTTCATTGCATTTCATAATTAAAATTGTGTTTGGTTTAATTCTAATATTGAAATATAAATTAATTATAATGAGAAGAAACATTTGTGCTTTTAATGAAGGATTCAAATGCAGCTAATTAGTTTTATAGAATTTTTTTTTATATGTTTTTGTTTGTTTTTGTTGCATTTATATGTCAAATAACAAGTAACATTTTTTATAAATAAATTTTGGTGATATACTTAATAGTATATAATTAATATTCTTTTAAAAAAGGAGGTTAATCCGAATTATTTTTAGTTAACTTTGGCTCTTATTTTGTGTAATAGTTGTAATGAAATTCTGACGTAAACGTCGAAAAAATTGGGACTACGACGTGTGATTTTAAGGCTGACTTTTTTCTCAACCATTTTATTTTACTTTTAAACAATAATAATATCGAATTCAAAGTAGTTGGGTAGCTGTACATCGGCGTAGGTGTTGTTGCACTGGAACGCTTCGATTGCATAAAATGCTTTGGATATTATCGACAGTAAAAAGATGACGTTCTTTCAAGTGTCGTTTTATGTTGTTTTTTTTCGACAAATACTCCTTGAAAGGGTATCTTTTTTCGACAAAAACTCCTTGAAGGAGATAAAACTTCTATGTTAATCGACGGTTTGACCTCATACGTTCCAAATTTTTATCAATTTTCGAAGTTGAAGTTCTGCCTGAGTAAGGTCCATGTTTCACTCCTTCTCAGGCCTCCGAGTAAGCGTTCTGACACCGAATAAATTGTGCACTTGATTAGGAATGTTCCCCATAAGCTAGTAGCAACTTTTCTTAAGTTAAACTCGCGAATCTTGTTACCCTAACAAACGATTTAATGGCGCATCCTTGCTTCAAATTTCGCTGTTTAAAATACACAAATGTCACTTTTTAGACTTTGTAGGGTTGTGGTTGAAATTTGTACTTCACGTCTAGGAAGGTTGACACTAGTACAAGCTAAGTGCACATCAGTCCATACTGCCAGATCGCTCTCAAAATTTCCACACCTCGCAGGTATTTCAATTGCATCAAATCGCCAATCAACACCTCATTTTTGCAATGAAGGAAGACATCATTGCAAAAATGAAAGGAATGTTCCCCATAAGCTAGTAGCAACTTTTCTTAAGTTAAACTCGCGAATCTTGTAACCCTAACAAACGATTTAATGGCGCATCCTAGTTTCAAATTTCGCTGTTTAAAATACACAAATGTCACTTTTTAGACTTTGTAGGGTTGTGGTTGAAATTTGTACTTCACGTCTAGGAAGGTTGACACTAGTACAAGCTAAGTGCACATCAGTCCATACTGCCAGATCGCTCTCAAAATTTCCACACCTCGCAGGTATTTCAATTGCATCAAATCGCCAATCAACACCTCATTTTTGCAATGAAGGAAGACATCATTGCAAAAATGAAAGCTTCGCAAGCATGAAGGAGAAAGGTAGCTAAATACACAATACGGGTAATCAAGAAGCTCCGTTATGAGGGTATGTTAACTTGCAGCTTAGGTGAGACATATATGAAAAAAGAGGTGGTGGGTTTTAGGAGCTTAAAGGTACCTATCAAGCGGCTTAAAAAAATTTTCTCCCATCCACGTTAAAAAAAGGTATTTAAACTCTAAAATTTCTATAATTTTTCTTGATTGAATAGTGAAAAACTTATGGTATTCATGAAGAATTTACTTAAAAAAACTCGTTGCAACTTTTCATAAGTTAAACTCGCGGATCTAGTAACCCTTACACACGATTTAATGGCGCATCCTTGCTTTAAATTTCGCTGTTTCAAAAACAAAAATTATACTTTTTAGGCTTTATGGGGTCGTGGTTGAAATTTGTATTTCACGTGTAGGAGGGTTGAAACTTGTACAAGCTATGCGCGCATTAGTCCATGCTGCCAAGTCGCTCTCAATGTTGCCCAACACCTCGCAGCTATTTCAATTGCAGCAAATCGCCAATCAACACCTGTCCCAGGAAGACATCATTGCAAAAATGAAAGCTTCGCAAGCATGAAGGAGAAAGGTAGCTGAATACGCAATACGGGTAATCAAAAAGCTTCGTCATGAGGAGAGGTTTAGCTTGCAGCTTAGGTGAGATACATATGAAAAAAGGGGTGGTAAAAGGTATCTATCAAGCGGCTGATGACAGTACATGTCAGAATTGATCGTTGTGTTGCTCGGTAGAAGCTCAAAATAAACGATTCCTTTGAAATCCCACCAAGCAGATAGCATAACCTTTTTTTTATGAATATTGGCTTTCGAAGTGCTTTGAGCCGGTTCATCTTTTCTAATCCAGGATCTTTTGCGCTTAACATTGTTGTAGAAAATTTCCTCCCACCCACCTTAAAAAAAGGTATTTAAACTCTAAAATTTCTACGATTTTTAGTGATTAAATAGTGAACTGTTCATAAGTCAAACTCGCGATTTCAAGAAAGTCAATCTTTTATTGAAGTTATTGTGTTGCGAAGATACTGGACGATATTAAAACTTTTAGTGCATATCCAGATAGGACAAATGTACAAACTATAAAGAGGGAAATTGCGCAATGTTATCAACTCGCTCTAAGTAATACCAGTATCATTATTTTTCTGTCACGCATAGTATTAAAATTAGAATAATTTTTTCCGGAATATTTTCATGTATTTTTTTTTTTGAATATTTATATTTTATTATTCTTACTATACCATACTAAATAGAATAAACAATAAAAAAATCGCTAAAAATAATCCAATTTTTGCTATATCTTTCCACGAATATATATAGATTTTCGTAAAAACACACCCATATTATATTCAATAAAATATAAATAAACTTTTCAGGTAATATCCTATGAAACTATAAAAAAAGAAGTAAACTATTTTATTAGAATTGAGCATAGAAAACTCATGTTACCCGCTTCAATTATTTATCAGTAATTAATCGACAACTACATATATATTATTAGACTAATTTCATATAATTACAAACTAAAAGTTTTATTTTCAAACTTATAAACTTAGTTTATTCAAATTGAAAGGCAAAAAAAAAATTAATTTCAATGGTAAACTTTCATGAATAAATTTTGTTTCTCAATTCCAAACTAAAACGCATACATTTAATTATATGATTTAGTCATAAATATGTATAAATGGAATGCTCTGGTAAAAAAAATTTGTATAATTTAATACTCAAACTGATAATACATTTTATTTAGTAATTTAATCTTTCTCAAGACTTAATTTTTTTTATATTTCGGAACGAAATTAGTCAATTTTGTTTTGTGACTTTATTACAAAAATACCTAATAACATTTTATTAATACGTATTGTTATTTAATAAAATTAGAATTTTTATAAATAAAATTCAATATATTTTTACACATTGTTTTAATTTTAATGGAAAAAATTTACCTTAGTCTATTAACAGTCATACCTGTGTATGGTCATATACTCTTACTAAAGTGAAAGAAATTTTTATACGGGCAAACAAACAAGGCATAAAAGAAAGCTGTTAACATTTCAAAAATGAAGTTTGTCTCAATAAAGGTATGAAAATGACTAAAAAACCATATTAACCACATAAATTTTAACATTTACCAGAAAAAACTGACCGAAAACTTTCGTAAGCGATTGTTAGCTTTAGCTGCCTGTTAGATAGATGGGTACTGGCTACTGCTGCAACGATTGCATTTGCTGTTATGTATTTGTGTTTAATGAAATTTCATCGAAAATTTCCCAAAAAAAATCTTTATTATGGTATGATTACAAGATTTATTCAGTTTCTTTTCACAATATTTCTGCTTATTTGCTTGCTATACACTAAAAACCAAATTTTATTGCAATAATTCATGTGAACATAATTGTGTAAAGTTTTTTTTTTGGATACTATACGTATTATATAAAAATAATTTAATGAAAAATTCGTAATTTTTATGAATAAATCAATAGTTTAATAAATACATTGAATTATTCATGTTCCAAATTATAGATGAATTTTCTATTTCATCGTGATCACTTGTATTTGAAAAGTTGTTTATTAATCGCTAATATGATGAGAAAGACGAATGATTTTATTTCCTACTGTTGAAACACTATACAGGGTAGACCATTCAAAGGTGGTTATTTTCTATCAAAATAATTACTGAGGGCGGTTTGAACCTAAAAGGCAATAAAGAAGGAAATAATTCCATGGTTCATATCATGAAAAAAATGGAATCGGTATAGTTAGGTCTAATCTTCACCTCATCTAATCTATAAAATGTTTTTTATAAAAATTTTTCTCCCTCAAAAGAAAACTACTCTTAAACTTTTATATTTTTGATTTTATTCTAGAAATTTAATATTCCTTGAAATTTTGTATGATTAAAAAATTTTTTTACGAATAAATGGAACAGTAAAAAGCTCCAGGTAACGGAACAGTAAGAGATACGAGGGTCATTCAACAAGTACTTAGCCTACAAAAGGAAAACGAAAATTTTGGAAAGGTGGCAATTTATTTTTCCACATAATCTCCTTCAAGCTCGATACACTTGGCCCAGCGATGCTCTAACTTTTTTAACCCGTCCAAAAAATACATTTTCTCGAGGGAAGCAAAATAGGCCTCCGTGGCGACAATGACCTCCTCATTCGACCCAAATCTATTCCCGGCGAGTGATTTTTTCAGGTTTGGAAACAAAAAGTAGTCACAGGGGGCCAAATCTACGGTGGATGGGGCAGCAATTCATAGCGCAATTCGACCAATTTGGCCATGGCGATGGCGGAGGTGTGAGCCGGCGCGTTGTCGTGGTGGAACAGCACCTTTTTCTTCGCAAAGCGGGGCCGCTTTTTCTTCAATTCGACGTCAAATCGGCCCAATAAGTCAGCATAATAGCGCCCCGTGATTGTTTTACCCTTCTCAAGGTAATCGATGTGGATCACACCTTGTGAATCCCAGAAAACGGTGGCCATCACCTTTCCGGCCGACCGAACTGTCTTCGCCTTTTTCGGAGCACGTTCGCCGGGTGAAGTCCACTGTTTCGACTGTTCCTTGGTCTCTGGTGTGTACCAGTGAATCCATGTTTCGTCGACGGTCACGAAACGACGCAAGAACTCCGCTGGATTGCGCTGAAACAGCGCCAAACACGTCGCCGATGTGGTCTCACGGTTGCGCTTGTTTTCTGGTGTGAGCAAACGCGGCACCCATCGCGCGGATAGCTTTCTCAAGCCCAGTTCTTCGTGTAGAATATGATGCACCGTTCCTACTGCGATGCCCACAGTCTCAGCTATCTCGTGAACCTTCAATCGACGGTCTGCCAACACGAGATCGTGGACTTTTTTAACGTTTTCCTCCGTAGCAGCCGTTTTCGGGGCACCTGGGCGTGGCTCATCAAAAACCGACGTGCGGCCACGAACAAACTCGTTGAACCAATTCTTGACGGTCGCCATCGAAGGAGAAGAGTCACCATACACAGCATCCAAGCGATCTTTGATTTCGCTGCGCGTTTTCCCTTCCAAAAACAAGAATCTAATCACCGAACGATATTGTTCTTTTTCCATTTTTGTGCAACCGACCGACACGCTCGCTTTCAAAGGCTCTCAAAACAAAACTAATGAAGGGAATCGACTGAAACTTTGACAGTAGGCTACTAAAAAAATGTACTGCACGACGGTAAATTTCTTTTATGACAGCAGTTCCATTGGGCGATGGGGCTAAGTACTTGTTGAATGACTCTCGTATGTAAAAAAACAGGTAATAATATGACGACGACGCATCAAAAAAAATTGTTCAATCAAAAAATTTTAACATCAATTATACCCTTTTTAAAGAGATTACTCTAAACTCGCAATACTTTTGCCAAATTATTTAAAAAAAAAGAGACCCTATCAATTATCTATCCTGCAAGTATACATACTATTAATTATGTTAACTTTTTATTTTAAAATGACTTAAAAAACATGTTTTTTTGTTAGGCATGGTGATTCACCCCCTAAAATTTTTATGACATTTCGTAAAATTTGCGATGTTTTTGGTCGAAATGATCGTCTACACATACACGTATATGAGCCTGTAATTTAGAATTTGATGAAAAAATTTAAATTTACTGATTCGGTACAGAAAATACCAACGTTCTCGTTCAGCTAAAAAGATTGCTTCGATGAGTGAACGTATTGCAGAGAATCCAGTTTTATCGGTTTCACGACGCTCTTAACAATGGGGCCTGTCCACAATAACCACATGACGAAATTTGGACAACTATTGGGTTGTTCGGAAAGTAGTTTCGTTTCATTATCCTGTTAGAACACTATATCTTTCCTATTGACCAATTCTGGCCTTTTTTTCTTTAAGTGAATCATTCAATTTGTCCAACTGATGACAGTACACGTCAGAATTGATCGTTGTGTTGCTCGGTAGAAGCTCAAAATAAACGATTCCTTTGAAATCCCACCAAACAGATAGCATAACCTTTTTTTTATGAATATTGGCTTTCGAAGTGCTTTGACATTGTTGTAAAGAAAAGAGATCTTTTCTAATCCAGGATCTTTTGCGCTTTACATTGTTGTAGACAACCCATTTCTCGTCCCCAAATGTATAATTTTCTTGGCGTTTGAGAAGCAAATCAGAAACGCCAATGCGACGGCACAATTTTTTTCCTATATGTCGACCTAGCCGTTTCAAATGATCTCATCGGCGATCTCACGAGTTGTTATTCGCCAGTTTGTATCAATTAATGCCTTTATTGTGTCTTAATCAGCATCAACTGGCCTTCCAGAACGTGGTGCATCTTCGATTGCCGGATCGAAATTTTGCAAACTAGTTTTGGCACTGGACATCACTTAACACATCTTCTCCATACACATCGGATAATTTTTTTCTTGCTTGAATAGCATTTGTTATAGTAAAAAAGTAAAATATGCCGAAAATGCTGTTTTTTACTTTCCATATTTAAAGGGTATCAACCAAAAACTTCTGTGCAGATTCAATCGAATTCACAAGCAAGCCTTGCTATGTCAGCTGTCAAAATATATATGATTATGATACGGCTTAAGTGTGACGTTGGTTGTGAAAAATTACAATTATGTCCTCTATTGGGAAAAAAACCCAATATTTGGCTCTTAAGCCTTATAAAGTCGAATTGGTGCAAGAATTTAACCACCAGATCATTTTTAACGTCGAGATTTTGCTGGTTGAATCAATGAACATGGTGCTGGTTTTTCAAGTAAAAAAACATTTTTTCAGATGAAGCTCATTTTCACTTAGTCAGATATAAAGGGTTTTCGAATAAGAGTGATATGATTTCTTTTAAAAAAAACACACTTAATTGTTAAGGAAATTTAAATTTTTTTTATTTAATGTGAAGTACAATCGAAGCAATTAAGTTTTGAATAAAACGTCATTCAAATGGCCTCCACGACTTCTTTTGCAGGAACGAATTCGATGAACCCAATTTTCGAGCACTTTTTCCACTAAATCAAGTCGTATGTCATGAATAGCACGTTCAATATTGACTTCTTGGAGGCCATTCAATGTCACAATTTCTTGAAATAATGGAATCTCCAAACTTTTCTTACAATTATTCGGTTGTTGCACGTGCTGTAAGGCACGCAGCCCCGTCTTGTTGGAACCAGATGTTGTCAAGATCAACTTCTTCCAATTTCGGCCATAAAGTTGGTTATCATCGATATATACCGCTTTCCATTCACAGTAACGGTGTTACCAGATTCATTTCGAAAGAAGTACGGACCGATAATTCCACCAGACCAAAAACCACACCAAACTGTCAATTTAGGTAAATGTAATGGGTGTTCATGAATAATTTGTGGATTTTCTTCGCACCGGAATCGACAGTTTTGTTTATTTACAGCAACACTTGCCTGAACGGCAGCAATATTTTCATTACTTCGAGCGGTTCTTTGTTTATTGGCACTTGAACATTATGTAAAGAAAATCTACGCTCGAAATTTTTAACAATTCGACGAATAGCGAGCATAGTTGGACGATTATTACGACCATAAAATGGCAAAAGCGCACGAAAAGTTGTAATTGGAGAACGATTATTTTGATAATAAAATTGAATAATTTGTAAACGTTGTTCTTGCGTATATTTCTCCATGATGAAATTGTTAGCATTACTAAATGCAATGCAAAAAAAAGACAGATCATGACATATTACAAATGGCCGAAACGTTACTTAGAAATCATATCACTCTTATTGGAAAACCCTATATTAACAAGCACAATTGGTGCATTTGGGCATCTGAAAATCCACGAGCAGTTAATGAACAACGATTAAATTCATCACGTCTCACTGTATGGTGCACTTTATGAGCTAGAGGCATCATTGGTCCGCATTGAAACGTTGGTCCAAATATTTCCTTTTTACCTCGTTCTTGACAGACAAAATTAAAATATAATCTTCTGGATATCCAAAAAAAAAATCAGAATAAATATTGGTATAAAATTGGATCGACTTGTCGACAGGGCGGCGCTATGTGCCACACTGCCACAGAAACAATAATGGATTTATTAAATGAACGTCTAATTAAGCGAATAGGTGATGTCAATTGGCCACCAAGATCATGTGATTTAAATATGTACTTTTGTAGAAATTCGGATAAACAGCAGAAAAATTCTTACAATAATGAAAATTTTTTGGATTAAATTTTTGTAAAAAAAAAAAAAAAAACAAAATAGAAATGCCTAAAATCTCTGAAGGAGTATAATAAAAACATAGGTTATATTGAAAATATGAATTTTTTTTATAAATGAAGGCATACTTCTAGATTCTTGAAACTGAAAAGAATTTATTACAATGACAGTAAAACGCTTCTTGGAAAAGCGTGAGAGTTCATACATGAATATTGGGGAAATTTTTTTAAAGCATTTCTTCAAGTTCAAAGAAGACACAAATTTGTTAGACTATCAAGCCTCAGATATACTTTTGATGGTAGCTTGAATTACTTATTTCTTCCTAAACTGTATTTTATTCACAGGAAATGTGCCTATTATGATGTCTGTTTAGTAATTTGATTCTCTTGGAAGGCGAGAAAATAGAATAAAGTTACTGTATTGACATATTAAATGATGTCCATTTATACTAATGATTGAATGTCTATAAGCACAAATTGACCTTTGAGGCATTCAGAAAATTACTGGTAATATTCCACAACATATATTATAGACAAAGAAAAAACAAACAAATTTATTTGACTAATTGAAGAAAAAATAAATTTTTTTTTTTTTCAATAATGACAGTACTAATCTATTTCTATTCGTAACGCTATAAATGTTAAATAAGCACAGATATGGGGTAGTTACAAATGTATGCACATAGAAAAGCAATGGTATTGGCTATAAACTGGACAGTGGAAAATTCTTAAAAAGAATTAGAGAAAAATTGATAATTCGGCGTAAAATTTAAATACGTTTTTTTCGGAAAGTTTATCTTACTTTTAAATAACTTTTTTATTTTCTTTCTATTAATTTACAATTTATTTTATAATATTAATAATAATTTTATTAAGTAATTTGTTGAAAATTCGAACACTAATACTGTGAAATAGAAAAAATATAATCCAAATTCAAAGTAGGCAACATACAACTATGCGGAGAGAATAAAGAAAACTGTCTATAAAATTAAGTTAACATTTAAAAATGTTTATTAAAAAGACAACTTTTGTTAATATATACCATAATAAAGTTACAATAATAGTTGAAGCTCGCTATTGTTTTAATAATATTTTAATAGTACAAATAAATGAGGATTTATTATGAAATCTGAGCTGATAAAATCCTGTGTAATATTACAGATAAAGCATAACATTAGAAGTGGTGGCAGAATACATAAGGAAGTAGGGTAATGGACAATTAACAGATAAAATGGAATTGAGAAAAAAATAACTATCATGTTTCCATTATCGTTTAAGTTTTTAGGGCATTTTTGTTGTATAAAAGCGTTTTTGTTTTTATCAAAGTCCAGTTTATTAAGAAGTTGACCATTACAAATTTTATTCGAAAAATAACTGCGAGTACTGGTGAAGCTATCTAAAGATACAAGAAAAATCCTTGAGTCTGTTGTTATCGATTTACTATAGAAATAACAAAAAAAAACTTGGTCAAAAAATAATTGAAAAATTTAATGGAAAAATTTGCTGATCTTACTTTTCTACAATAATATAGATACAATGCTTCTTTGCAAGCTGCAGTTCGAGAATGCGAATTCCAGAAAGGTTAACATCTATTTTATAGGACCTAACTACGAGGTCAGTCTGATAAGTCAGTGACATCTTAAAGATATGTATTTTAGTTTTGACAGCTATTAAAGTAGATAATTTAATGTGTTAATAAAAAACTATTTTGCTAAGGAAAAAATCAATATCTGAAACCAAAACCCAACTTAAAATATAAAATATTTTTCAGAAGTGGTTTATTGAATTTTGTTATGATCGAAAATCCATCTCAAAATAACGTGCAGGCAGGCAACATCTTCCATGAAATGTTGAGTTTAAGAAAGCTTTCGAACTTTAATAGAGTGTTTTTTGTTTATAATGAAACACAGTCTTGAACTTTTAAGTTCACAATAATGAACACAAAAGCAAGCATCGATAATTTTGAGAAATATTTTTGACTGGATAGATTGGATTCGACGTAAATTTGAAGACTTAGCGGAGCCTCAAAGTTATAGTCCTGAAGTCCATTTAGGTTTCACAAAGGTATTGTATTTAAATACTTTGGTGTCTATTTCATGTTTGGAGCGTTCGTCAAAAAGTCGACACACTGCAGTGCCTTCTGATATATTGCTGTCAATAAGAAATGTATATACACAGTGTGTCCCAAAAATAACCGAACTTTATATTTAAATCATCAAAGTTGTATTGAGTCTAATGGAACTTATTTTCACTAAATAATAATTTTCAAAGATAATATATTGTGTATTTTATTCTATATCCAAAAAGTTCGGTTATTTCACGGCGGAGAGTAATATTAACGGCGATACATTTGCGTTCGTTCACTTTTATTTTGAACTGTTGAATCCGCTGTTTTAGCATTTAATACGTATTCTAGATAGCACAAAATCTTGTTTTGAAGATTCTTTCGATAATTCACGATTCTGTCAGAGTGTAGCTGGGTTCGGAATGCACTTCTGTTGCTCGCTTGCAATCATCTTTAAACCAATCGTTCCGACGCCCTTTACGGCTGGGGCGTCCTACTTTTGTGGCCGTTCTAATGTGGGATCCAATAACTATGTTGAGTTCATCAATTGGTGTGTTGAGTTCCATTCTCACTCATAAAACTCTCTCTCTTCAAGCAACCGTCCAGGCAGTAAGTCATAAAGTCAATCAGTCAGTCATAAAGTCGATCAGTCATTGAAAGTTAAATATCAACAAAGATTAAATATTAGTCCGTAAAAATTAAATATTAGTCTGTAAAAATTAAATATCAATTAAAAATTAATAAATACAATAAAAGTTATTTTATTAAAACCCACACTAATAATAGTGCCCTTTAAGTCTTTCCAGGCAATGTCAATATATGCTTCGTCTCCAGGGCATGAATCTTTAATTTTTCTGTTTGATTGCTAAATTCAGCACACGTTCGTACTTCAAACAAATACGTTCATCTTGCAGGGCACTTATTTGTGTGCCGTAGATCAATTAACACGTAGTAAATTTGGTTGGAAGTGATCCAGTCTGGAGATAATTTTATTTGTCGCTGCTAACTGGGTTGTTCGCAATACGTTATGATTGGTACTGCCCGAATATGATCTCCGTCCCTATTTTGTTGTTAAAGTTCCCAAATATGATTTTTGTGTTACATTGGGTTTTTCAATAGCAACTTGACACTTGATTTCTTACTGTGAACCAATCAGTGCGCTGTCATTTTCAAAACGCTCAAGAACTAAAGCCACTTGACCATATGATGCGACGCACGTTCTCAGATTGGGCTCTAGAGAAGTTTGCCGAAAATGACGACTTTCATCGCAAAATCATCTTCAGTGATGAAGCGCATTTTTGGTAGAATGGGTTCGTGAACAAACAAAACATGCGTTATTGGAGTACTGCAAACCCTCATGTGCTTCATGAAACACCACTTCATCCACAAAAAGTGTCTGTATGGTGCGGTTTTTATGCCGGTGGCGTCATTGGGCCATTTTTCTTCGTTGATGAAAATGACCGTCACGATGAAAATTGCGATCAATTGCATGGGCTGAACATCAGTGATATGTGGTTTCAACAAGACGGTGCTATATCCCACACAGCGGGAGAAACAATCGACTTATTGAAGTGCAAACTCGGTGAACGTATTATATCGAGAAAAGGTCCTGTCGATTGGCCGCCGAGATCTTGTGATTTAATACCTCTAGACTTTTTTCTGTGGGGCTACGTTAAATCGATGGTCTATGCCAACAAGCCGGCGACATTAGAGGACCTAAGAGCCAACATCGAACGAGAAATAGTGGTCATTCCCATTGAATTGTGTGGCCGAGTCATCAAAAATTGGCTTCAACGAATCGACCGCTGCAAGCATGCCCGTGGTGGACATATGACCGAAGTCGAGTTCCATTAATAATTGCATTGATTATACTTTAAGGCAATAATAAAAGTTTTGATATATCTTAAATGGTTTGCGAGATATTTAAAAAAAAAAGCTGTCAAGTTTTTATTCAAAAACCCTTTACTTGGGACAGGCGTCGAGTGCTTGTTCCATATGAAAAAGTGTGCTTTTCCGAATCGACAGACTTCTCTGTAGAGGCATAAACATTGTATTTGCCTCGCACAGCACACATGAACATTGTATTTGCCTCGACCATTGTATAGGGTTTTCGAATAAGAGTGATATGATTTCTTTTTTAAAAAAACACACACTAATTGTTAAGGAAATTCAAATGTTTTTTATTTAAGGCCTCCACGACTTCTTTTGCAGGAACGAATTCGATGAACCCAATTTTCGAGCACTTTTTCCACTAAATCAAGTCGTATGTCATGAATAGCACGTTCAATATTGACTTCTAAAGCTTGAAGAGAGTCTGGTTTATTGCTAAAGACCAATGACTTCAAATAACCCCACAAGAAATAGTCTAATGGTGTTAAATCACAACTTCTTGGAGGCCATTCAATTTCACAATTTCTTGAAATAATCGAATCTCCAAACTTTTCTCGCAACAATTCGGTTGTTGCACGTGCTGTGTGGCACGTAGCCCCGTCTTGTTAAAACCAGATGTTGTCAAGATCTACTTCTTCCAATTTCGGCCATAAAAAGTTGGTTATCATCGATCTATACCGCTCTCCATTGACAGTAACGGTGTTACCAGATTCATTTCGAAAGAAGTACGGACCGATGATTCCCCACCAGACCAAAAACCACACCAAACTGTCAATTTAGGTGAATGTAATGGGTGTTCATGAATAATTTGTGGATTTTATTCGCACCAGAATCGACAGTTTTGTTTATTTATCAAAATAATCGTTCTCCAATTGCGCACGAAAAGTTGCAATTGGAGAACGATTATTTTGATAATAAAATTGAATAATTTGTAAACGTTGTTCTTGCGTCCTAGAGGATAGCATTCCTTAAATTTTGCACCGTTCTATGGATACTCATAGAACCGACTTAACAACCAAACAGCTAGCGCCTCTTCTATAAGAGCCACCTTTCCAGCTCTGTTTATGATCCGACAAGGACAGTTTCGTACCGTCCTTGTCGGATCATAAACAGAGCTATACCGGATCATAAAAACATCTGAATTTCTATGACAATCACATACAGTTTTAAATGTTGTAACAATAAAATTTCACTATTTTTGCCATCATAAAATTTAATTATTTAACTAATTCCATAATAACTTGTTATAAAAAAACTTAAAAAAGAAAAGCACAAAAAATATATTTTAAAACTTCATAAATTTAGAATTTTCTGGTAATAAAAAAGGAAATGTTCATAAATAAAAAGTATAATTTCCATTTAAATAGATACTTATATATTCCACAATATTAAAAATAGGACAAATATTATATATGATGGATGACTGTTTTTCAATTATCCTTTTGTTAAACAGTTTTTCTAGAAACTCTGAAAATAAATATAAAATTCAAATTTATACAAAAAAGAACATAAACTTTTTTCATCAAATAGACTATATATATTAAATTATAATAAATTTAAAAAGGATACCGGGGAAATGTACGAATGTAATTGAGGTTTTCTTTCCTAAACAAATTCTGTAAACCTCTTATTAATAAAGTACATTTAGGTTAATGAGAAGAATCATTTAAATAATGCTGACTTGGAAAATTCACTTAACTTATTCCATTTATAATAATTATATTAATCTCTGTGAATTAATTTTTAGATGTAAAATGAATTATTGTAGTATGTTAATTGCTGTGCTCCTCGTCTCTTTATCTTTAAAGAATATTTAGTTTTTTATTATTGTAGAATTCAATTTAAATGAGATAAAAATATTTTATTCTGATATAATATTTCAGATATTTTTTGATAAAACTAAAAATGTTCTTAAAAAGGTGTATTTTTTGATAAAACTAAAAATGTTCCAGTTTTCTATACAATTTTATGTAATTTTCTTTTTATAAATTATAAATAGAATACGAACATTTTTAAACACATTTATTTATAAATATATTCTTAGAATCTATTTTCGAACATATTATTCTAACAAAAAATAATCTAAATTCAATGTTAAAATGATAGATACTCGTATTTTTAGTCTTCATTTTTCTGATATTACACAAATTATCTTACATCATCTCATTTTGTTGGCATAAGAAAAACTACGAGTAATAAGTTTCCTTCAATTGTAGTGAAAAAAAAAATACATCTTATGTAGTCATTTTAATAATGAGACATAATATCATAAAAAATGTAGACACATTTCCGTAAATTTCTAAATGAAAAATATTCAGTTCAAAATAAATTGTCATGCAAAAATTGAAAAAATAATTTAGCCGACTTAAAAAATTTGGCCTTGTTTAAAAAAAGAACACGTTCAACAATTTTTTATGTTTGTTTTTTATCAATAACTCAAAATAACTATTAACATATTCATGTGTGCTCGTAAACATGTGGGGGAGATTTTTTTTGTAAGCTGAAATTTCAATACGAACAGAAATATTCTTCAAAATCACATACAAATATTAGCTTTAGCAAAAGTACAAATGTACTCGCATTTTTTGAAATCGTTAACATTTTATTTATAAAGCAAAATGTTTTAAAATATTTCTTTTTGGAAATAAATATTTTTTTTTAAATAATTCTAGTGACATTTTTGCATAAGTAATTAGTGTTTCGCTAAGGCATATTAACATATTAGTAGATCTCATGGTTAATTTCACTTTATATATTGTAGTATTTATTAGTGAGGTGATACAAGAGAACCAATTGAAAAAAGGTTGTTGATGGTAAAAAAAATAATGGGAACACCATTTTTTATAACGAGAAATTAAAAAATCATAAGGGGGGATCAGAGATTTTTTAAGGGATCTTGAAGGAATTTGATATGTAATGAATTGGAGAGTTTAGTATATGCTAAAAATTGAATATGGTAAGTTCAAATGGGTCATTAAATTGTATATTAAAATTGTTCTACTAAATGTAAATTTCTGATCGATTATCTAGTATTATGAGTGGTAATCAGCAATATTTGTCAAAATTAAGCATGTCTTATCTTAGTATTTGGGTTTCATGTGAATGAACTAGTAATATATTATGAAAGCTGTATGATTAATACCTGGCCTTGACATTAAAAAAAATATTTATATGTGTAATATCCATATTATTTTTTAATAAAGTCTCCTTTTAGCTTAATACATTAAGTTCAATACTAAAATATACGAACTCTGCAACCCTTAAAAATAAGCGTTTGTTTCAGCAATCACCTTATTGTTTGAACCAAATTGGAAATCTGCAGAATATGATGGATGTGCAGAATATGGTGAATGTGGAGACATTCCGTATCCTTACTCATAGAATTTTGCCATGGCGATGACACAAGTAAACACGCGTGCACTATTTTGATAAAAAAGGATTCTGATCAATAAGTTGGCAAAATACATTATTAATTATCAATAAGTTGGCACAATTGTTTTGTTATGTTCAACATAATCGATGTAGACTATGTCACGTGCATCCCAAAACGATGTGGACATAACTTTGTTAGCTGATAAAGTCACTTTGGGCTTCTTAGTTGATGGGTCGCCACGGCAAATCCACGAGTTGAACTGTTCTTTCAAACTTGGATTGTGAAGCTTCATAATGTGATGAATCCATGTTTCGTCAACAGTTATGGGCGACGACCCAAATTTGCTCCAGAGGGTCATAACTGGTGACGAATCATGGGTTAATGGTTATGACGTGGAAACCAAAGCTCAATCATCCCAATGGAAGCTGCCGCACGAGCCAAGACCGAAAAAAGTGCGCCAAGTTCGGTCGAATGTGAAGGTTTTGCTTCCAGTTTTCTTCGATTGCAGGGTCGTGGTGCAACAGGGTAGAACGATCAATAAGGAATATAACCTGCAAGTTATGCGCAAGTTGCGCGAAGCAATCCGCCAGAAACCCCCGGATTTGTGGAAGAACCATGATAACGCCCCTGCTCACGCATCGTTGCTTGTGCGCGAATTTTTGGCCAAAAACAACACACTAATAATGCCGCAGGTACTGTATTCCTCAGATCAGGCCCCCTGTGACTTTTTCTTGTTACCGAAACAAATTCTTTGATCCATTTTTTGGAATGGGCAAAAATCGAAGACGAGCCAAAACACGTCAAGCAAAGCAGCTTACAAAAATTAACTGAACATTCAAAATGGCTGAACTTGTCGGCGTAAGTGAGAAACATGAGTACCAACATAACGCCACAAAAAATCGAAAATCGAATATACGTAACCCACGGAAATTCAAAATTCGCGATACTTTTTGAACAGACCTCGTATGTGCGTGCCTATGGTCAATTATGAGCAATCGCAGCACCTATCCCGCCGAAAGTTTCTTCTTATCCCAAATGAGTTGTAAAAATATTCTGAACCCGTTCAATTGAGATGTCCACAGTCTCAGCAATCTTACGCAATTTCACTCACCGATCATTTATTACCATATCGTGATTTAATTTCAATCTGATGTGGTGACCTCATTTGTACGACCTTGACGTTCTTCATCAAAAATACTTGTACTGCCGCGTTTATATTCAGCTGTCCAATATTTTCTGGTCGATAACGAAGGTGCAGAGTGCCCATAAACTTCTCTGAGTTCCGGTTTTATCTTAAGAATAGTTTTTTTTTCAAGAACAACAATTTTATCACTGCTCGATATTCGATTCGAATCACAATAGTTGTTCACTTGAAATAGCTATCAATCGCAAACTAAATGACACAGTTGCTTGAATGAATTTAACAGGAGTCTTGTGAAAGGTTACTTTTACGATAAATAGAGCTGTTTTAATAGTATCAGCACCATCTCATACCGAAGCTAGGTAGTAATCATACAACCCTCATATTTTGTTTTATGAAATAATATTATAATTAAATTATACAATTCATAACCAGTTTTAGAGATTTTAAATATTGGATGTGAATATATTGATGCTATTTCGTTATTTACATGTAATTCTAGAAATGCTAATATCCTACAAATGTGACTGCTGCTGTTTTGAAATTTATTGGGATGTCATGTATATGCATATAAAGTTATAGGACCAATGAGACTACCTTGTGGACCACCACCTGTACCACAACAATTATCCCAACACCATCTGTTTTCAGAAAAACTTTAAAAAAAAAAACATTTTTCAGCTTGAACGATATAATTACCAGGTGTATAAACACATGTTTTTTTCATAGAAAACAAAAACAAATTTATTGAAAGTACTTGCCATCTCTCGGGTAATTTGTGGATATCACGCCAAAAAAATTCCTTCCCTTTCGAGGCAAACCACTCATCAAGCCATTTTCGGACGTCTTCGTAAGAATCGAAGTGCTGCTCAGCGAGCGTGTGACCCATCGACGACGAAAGGTGGTAGTCGGAAGGGGACGGGTCAGGTGAATAAGCGGGGTGGGGTAGCACCTCCCAGTTGAGTGTCTCCAAGTAGTTTCGGACCATTTTTGACTTGTGCGATGCTGCGTTGTCGTGGAGGAAAATCAGCTTGTCATGCCTTTGTTGATAATCCGTCCTTTTATCACACAGAGCACGGTGCAATTTGATCAGTTGTTGGTGGTAGCGGTGGGTATTGACAGTTTCACCAGGTTTAAACATCTCATAGTAGACGATACCCTGCTGATCCCACCAAACGCACAGCATCGTCTTCCGTCCGAAGCGATTTGGTCTTGGGAAAGATGCTGATGGTTGGCCGGGATCAACCCACGATTTCTTGCATTTAGGATTCTTGAAATATATCCACTTTTCATCGCCTGTCACAATCCGATGCAGGAATGACTTTCTTTTTTGTCTGGCGAGCAAGATTTCACATGTGTTTTGGCGTCGCTCCATCTGCCTAACGTTCTGATCTTTTCAATCTTTCTGATGACACGCAGGCGTATGGAAATGGATGGTTGAGTAACACCCAATTGCTCCGCGAGTATTTTTTGCGATTGGGTATCGTCTTCGTTCAAAAGAGCCTGCCATTGATGGTCCTCAACCTTCCTATGCCGGTTTTCACGCTCCTTGTCCCACAGGTCAAAATTGCGGTCTTTGAACCGACGAAACCAATCTCGGCACGTTGTTTCCGATAAAGCACTGTCACCATAGGCCTCCATAAGCATTCAATACGATTCGGCAGCCGATTTGTTCTAATTGAAGCAGACAAGCAGAGCTTCCCGCATACGCTCTTTTTCTAGCACAAAACTAGACATGATTACCAAAGGAAAAATGTATGTTGTTGTACGAAATTGCTGACAATGTGCACTGATTAATGTTGACAGATGTCAAACTCATAAAAAAAGTATGGCGTGTCCATGGTAGCTTAATACGCTCACTCACGCCATCTATGTCCAAACAGCGGATTTAAGCTTATACACCTTGTAAATATGTCTTTACTTTATAGTTTTCCTTTTGGCAGTTCTGATTCTTTTTAAAGATATCAAGTATGACAATTGCAATTAATCAATGAAGAACACTAGAAAAAAAAGGAAAAGGAACTATTTAGGATCATTATAAATAAATAAATAGAGAGAAGAAAGCTCTTCGATTATTCCAAGATGACACATATTGTCAAAAGCATGGCAAGTACCAAGAAATACTCCTGGACTATGAAATAAACTATTTATTTCAAACAATTAGTCAATAATGATTTGTTTTTAAATATATTTATACACTATGGCATGAACAACTTTAAAATTTCAAATATGATCATACAGTTTTTTAAAATTTAAACAAATAGCGTCTTACCTTCATGCAGAAATTCATTAATTAATTATAATCTACAAAACGTAGATCCACATTAACTTGTCCGCAAATAAAGGCAGCTATAGTTCGTATATAACAATATGGAGTGTAAAAATATGTTCTAAATTTTATGGTATGGAAAATAAATTAAAATAGAAGAAAATTTCCTTACCTTAATATAATTTCAAAATCAATTTTTAAAAAAACAATTGAAATCGTTTTGGTTTTTTTTCTTCTAATGCTACCTAGAAAATAATTCTTTTTCGCACAAAGAAGCTTTATAAAACCTTTTATACGCTCAGTCTATTATAGATGTTTGAATTTCTTTCCAATTATAGAAAGAATTTTATTCATTTAAATATTATAGACGACTATACATATGGTATAAGACTAGTAGACATGTGCATATACCTTATATTATATGTGATAATTGGAAGTAATTTCCATTTCCACACATTCGTAATGTTAGACTATACCTCAAAACTTCCTTGAATTCATTTTTATTTGATTTTACACTTCGAAAATCAATAATAAGTATTGATGATGTAATTATTAATTTAAAATATCATGTAACATAAGTTGCACTCTTTTATAAACGTGTATTCAAAAATCAATATAAATCCAATTATCGTAATTATAATTTGTCTATTATAAAAACAATTGGTATATATTTATTTTCGGTTTACAATTATGTATTAATGTACATACGAGAATACGTAATAATCCAAATGTGTCGCTTTTAGTTTATTTATAATTAATCCTTAAAACGAAATCTAAATTAGAAGATAGCGTTAGTTTCTGTCAAGCTTGATTGACAAATTTTGTACTCGCCACAATATCTTTACATAATTAAATTCATAATAAACATATTTTACAATGAATATAATTAAAAAAGTTGTTATCTTATGCGTATAGTTATAATTATTATTTAACTACTACATTGACAATTTGTTAACATTTCTGTGGAATCTTGTCTCTATTGATTTTCGTTAGATATGATAACAACTGATCCTTTATAGATTTTCTCTCATTTGTAATTATAAAAATACATATGTAATATTTATTATATGATATAATAACGAGTATATCAGTAAAATTATTGTTTGTTTGTTTGTTTGTAAGGTCCCTTAGACATGTGCCAAGGGCCACTTTATAGCGCCACGACGTGAGGCCATTTGGCGACTTCGTAGTACGTATGGGAAATCATCTGAGAGAGACTAGTCTGTGGTTAGTGGTATGGAATATTAAGGATTTTGTTATATTTTGTGGAGCAGATTAGTACTCGTATATTGTAGAAGTTTAAATAGAGGACTAGGGAATGAAGTTGTTGGGTCGAGGAGCTCCATAATACGAGGAATCCTACTCGCAAAGTAGTTCTTGGTTATGTGGCATTCCTGTAAAATATGGGTGATAGTGAACTGGGTGCCACAGGATTGGCAGAAGGGACGATTGGTGTTGCCAAAAAGGAAGTTATGGGTAAGAGCAGTATGTCCAATCCGGATTCTGAGGAGCTTTCGCGCCCAGAATTTCGGTATGGATTTTGAATACACTGGTTTGTTAGTGGTTTTCCAATGAGTCGACAAAAATGTGTCGCTATTGGTCCAGTCATCGTGTCTGCGGATGGCTAAAGGTGTTAGTTGCCATTCTGTTAATAGGCGAGGCAGATTGGGAATGACTGTGATCACCGGCCGACAGAGTGTTTCTATTTGTGGTCAAGGGTCGTAGCCGATACCAAAATGGAGGAGAAATCCGACTACGGCGACTGATAGCCAATAGGCCCTACTTCAGTCAGTTTAAATTATTTCTCCCGAAAATTCTAACAACATCGAAGCTACTACTGCAGAAGAAATTAGTGTTGCCAGTTCTCATGTATTCTGCAGAAACTTGGGTTCTCAGCAAAAACCATTGCGAATTCTTGTGCGCATTATAGAGAGAGATTCCGGATACTATTTAACAGCGAGATCTTGGAAAGTTATCGCTGGTCACTTAATCCATATGGATAAGGAAAATCCTGTCCGGAAAGTCTACAGTGGCTGCATTTATGGTCCTAGAAGACTAGGTAAGTTCTGCTTTCGGTGGAGCTATTGATAATGATGATGATGGTATTATTTTTATTCTAAATTACCTACTTTAGAATTTATATACATTTACATACTTCTAAAGAGACTGTAGTCACTGATGGTATCTTTAATGAGACTGGAATCACTGAGGACTACCCGTCCACATAGCTTATTCTTAAATCAACATCGTTCGGTAATTACACAAACCTATGGAGCATGATAGGTGAAATTTTCTTTTAAGTTAAATCTATGTACTAAATTAGCCGGGATATTGGGGTGCTAAGAATCTATATTTTTTTAGAAATGGTACCAAAATATACAAAAAAATATATTATTTAGTGATATTTATTTATATAAATATTTAAAAAAAATGTAGGAACAAAGTATCGATTTTTCAAAATTTAAAACAACGATGTGCTATCACATTTTCTGTTAATCTTGTTGAATCAACGAGTTTGACTTACGAAAAGTTGTAGCGATCCTATGGAGCACATTTCTTATCAAGAGCACAAGTTTATCAGTAGTGTAAAGGATTTTTAGAAGGCCAAATGTCAATGGAAGACTGCTACTTCTCCATCAAAAAATAATGAAAATATAAAACGAGTGAGGTTCTCATGACATCAGATCGTCGATTATCGAATTTTTTTTATGTGGAAGTCCTTCAAAAGCTCAGAAAAGAAGTACTTGGCTTCAGATCGGACATTACATACATTGGGATACTCCATCATGATAACGCCTGCTGTCATATGGCCATCACCATCAACGAGTTCTTTTCGGAAAAAGGAATTTCCTGTGGCTTCGCAGGATCTTTCTAAGTTTATTACTATCAGTTACAGGATGATTGTTTTATACTATCAGTTACAGGATGATTGTTTTTTTTATAAATATGAATTAAAAATCATATTTAGGTACGCTACTTTTTGGAACCGATTCCATACAATTTAGTTTTGTAGACAGTAAACGTATGCTTTTATAAATCGTTTACTTTTATGTCGAGATTCACAATTTCATAGTAGTAGCTTTCTATTTAAATTAGGTTTATTTTTTGAAGAAAATGTGAAGTGGATTTTTTTTTTTGGTGTATTAAAATTTCCGGTAGGGTTAGCTGTTAAACCAAACGTCATCGGTCAAAGCTTATTCAAGATTTTTACTCAGGACAGTTTGCGTTCTATGGCAAAATTATGTTTAGTGATTAGCTAAATTTTCAGCTCAATGACTTTGTTAACAAGCAAAATTGTTGCTTTTAGATTGAGTCTAATCCACAAGAGAGATTGGAGACACCAATAAATAAATAAAATGCACTTTTTGTGCAGTTTATACGCTGGTGATATCATCGGTCCCTACTTCTTCCAAAATGTCCGGCGATCACGTTACGGTCAATGGACAGAGTTCCCGTGCCATGGTGAACGATTATTTCTCTGAAAACATCGAACAGAATCGCGAAACCATCGATATATATAAATCACTATTTGGTGACCTATTAATAATCATCCAAGATCGAGCAATTTGACATTGCTCGATTACTTTTAATGGAGATATAATGAGTAATTGCTGTATGGTATGAAAGAACCTCGCTCAAATCAACAAATGCAACCGGTAACGAAATTTCTTCCGATGATTTTCTTATTTATACATTATTCTTAATTCAATTTGTAAGTTCATTTAACGTCACATATACATTTATCTTGGCCATTGATTTGAATTTCAACAATGCTGGCACATAACCAAACACTGGAAAGTGTAACAGTAACAGGAGGAGAACGAAAACTTATAAACAAGACTTAATACGATGAGTAAATCGTTGCTCACATTCGGCGTTGTTCGCAATTGTGTGCACTCCCACTAGATTATGAAGGTTTTAAAGTTTTTGACAGCGATAAAATCGCTACTCATTGGAATTTTGTTCGGGCTCTTTGATGCCATCAGTAAGTTACAGCGCAAATCGAGCTGGATGGGCTTTGTCAAGAAGCGCCGAAGTGACAATATGCCCGTTATTATATTTAATTACTAATGGTAAGAAATTACCCTTAATAGATATTAAAAATTTAATATGTTATATTTAAAAAAAAAATTTAATCTTTTTGAAAAAACACTAGACAAAAATAAATCTTTCAAATTTCCGTCATTATCAGAAATATAAATTTAGTCAAATAAGCTTTCTTTGTACGGTTCTACCAGAATATCTTTTAATTGGATTTTTGCTCTTGCATAAAACAAATTATAATTTCTCCTTAGATTAGTGCTGGTTAATAGCCTTGTTTATGCTTGGACACTTTTACTAATAGTATTTGTGTTTTTTTTTTTGAAATTGATAAATTCAAATAAAATATTTTAAATTGTCATCTCAACTTCTACATCTAAAAATAGCTTCCTTACTTATTTTTTTATTTGTATATAATTTAAATATGATCAAACACTAAATATTTGCATATAAGTAGATATTTATTAGAAATGATTATAAATTTTTTTATAGGACAACATAAAAAAATATATGAATTTAATAATGATGCATAAATTGAAATTCGAAAGTGAAGTGTATGCAAATTGTGATGCATGAAATATAACGTATAATATTAGTGCCTCCTGGTTGATTTCTTCACATTATTTGACACGTGCTCTATTCACTCTCAACTCTCTAAAGTGCACTGAATATTTTATACACACCTGAATGTTTCTTTCATGATTCATCGTCTAGTGACATTTACTGTGTCGTTGCAATCATAAAAGGAATCATTTTTTTCTTCTTCAACTTTGATTTTATGACATTCTCACGTTTAATGGTATGGAAATAATAGTCAAAGTGAAATATTCTACAAATAACATAAATTTCGAATTAATTAAATTCAATTCAAAAGGAAAAATTCTAAATCAAAATTTCGTGTTCTACATTCACCTGATATGAAACAAAATTGCAAATCACCATTTTTCTATACTAGAGTGAGACTACAAAAAGGATGGGCTTTGTCATCCTTCATGGTATAATACGAATTATTTAAAAACAAAGAGAATACACAATATACAATAAAAATATAGAACTCAGTTTGTTGTACAAAATTAAGATAAAATCTTCCAGAAAATATTTCTTTTATTTTTTATATTAAATTTAAAATGAGTTCTTCTAAATAAACTATCGGCTTTTATAAAATAAAATAATTTGAAAAACTCATATAAAAATTTTCTGAAAAAAAATTAACAGTTGCCTATATTCTTAAACGAGTAAAATTGCCTATATTCTTAAACGAGTTCATAAATCCTTAAAAAGATATATCATCAAAAGTGATATTTAACATTGAAATTTTTATCTATAACATAAAAATGATGATAGTATGTAAATCCGATAATAAATGAATAGCTAAATCTATGGTCTTATCTTTAAGTTCTACTTATATTTAATGAGGTTTATTTTCCAAGATGCTTTTTCGATTTAAAATATAATATTTTTTTATTAAGATATTGTATAAGTAATGGTGGAAATTGTGTCAAAAAGTCTATCATTTTTGTATGATATACTTTTTTCTCTCTTGAAAAATTAGACGTAAATAAATGGTAGACAGTGTCTCTAGTATGTAAGTATGTTCGAGTATATATAATTCTATAAATTCTTATATTATGTTAACTATTGTTTTTCAACTATCAAAGAGAACCAACATAAATTTAAGCTTCTATTCTTCAATTTACTATTCATAAGTTCAAGTTATTTTATTATATACTTTATCTTTTTTTGACGAGATGTGGCAGAAAAATAATGGATCTAATTTTTTTGCAAGGATATTATTTTATTTTTATACATCAATGTTATCCTTTTCAAAATATTTACTTTAAGCAGCTATATATTGACAGATGCGTTGTCTCCACTCTTCAAAGGAGTACTGAAATGCTTCAACTGGAATCGGTTCTCGATTATATACAACTCCTTTGGAGTTTTTCTTAACAGTACCGAGATGACGACGTCCTTTAAAATATTGGTTAGTCGAAAAAGTTCGTGGCGTTTTAGAGTAAAATAGAGACGCCTAATCAGAGTGTTAAAATTACTTTATTCAAAACAAATATTCTCCATTATTATCGAAAATGTTTCGCAATTTTTCGGGTAGAGTCGCGATTCCATCGGTAAAGAACTTCTGTGTTTTCTGGTCGGAAAACTGAATCAAGTGGTTTTCACAGTCTCTTTCGAAGCCAGCTTTGTTTCTACAGATATGCAAATAAGTGGTAGTCTGAGGGTACGAGTATACGATGGATGCATAAAAACTTCTCTTTATTTTTGAAGAGTCATCAAAGATGTGTGTGGTCGAGCGATATCGTGGTGCAAGACGACACCTTTCCTATTGATCAATTTTGGCCGTTTTCTCTCAATCGCTTAGCGTAATCTCTTGAGTTGCTCATAGTACCGAGTCAATAGTTTGAACAGTTTCCTTCCAGTTCAACCATACCCACATCATAACTTTATTGACCCTCAATACCGGCTTTGACATTGTGTGTGAGAGAGTTCATCTCTTTTTCCATGATCTTATCGCCAGTTATGATTCGCTACAGAAAAGACTCGATTTCATTGCGCTCCAGCAGTGTTTCGCTGATATTCAGTCGGTCCATCTTGTTTTTCATACGTGACGTACTCAAATATCGAGTTTATTTTTGAACACAGCCTTTAGTAAATAGTTTAAAACGATTTGATGATGAATATTTAATTTATAAGCTATGTCATGTCTGCTGATATGCCGGTTTTGCTCAATTTTTTCGGATTATTTTTTCTGGTAATTGGCTGATCAGAACGGGTCGTCAAAGGACATCGAAATTTCCAGAACGAAAGCAAGCGAATCATTTACGTGCTGTTGATTTTAATACAGCACCTTCACCATACCCATCATCAATCTTTTCACACGCCTGCGATGCATTGTCGCTTTAGTCGAAGTGGTATTATAAAATAAAGCCAATATTATCTTTATGTTGGTCCCTTTTTGAACTTGAATAACTTTTGATATACGCTACACAAAGCTTTAAGTGTCACCTTTCAAACGCACATCTAGTATTTTTGCAATGCGACCAGTGGTTACTGAGCTAACTGCATCTTTATGGAAAACTTGATCGACATATTAACATATTTTATCTTTGGGGAACAAAAAAAGAGTTACGCGCATTAAGATCAAGTGAATAAGGGGACCTGTAGAACCACAAGAATCCTTTTTTCGACAAAAACTAATTGATGGCAATGAACATGTGACAGGGGGTTTTGTCATGGTGAAGCATTCAGATGTCTATAATGTGTCCGATCTGAGGTGATGAATCCTTTTTCTGAGTCTTTCACCTTACTTCTCATCAGTTTTAAAGTTAATCGACGGTCTGAACAGCTTTCACTGGTTCCACATCTTTATCAGTTTTCGATGTTGTAGGCTTCCCTGAGCTAGGTTCGCCTTCCACCGCTTCCCGACCCTCCAAAATTAAGGAATGTTTCACATAGACTTATTGACAGTTTTCGTAAGTAAAAATAAGGTAAGTACCTACCATACCAGGTTCAAACCTATACTGCATTTGTAGAAGTAACTAAAAGGTGGGCCATCGCTTGATTTTTTTCCCATCTTTCAAAATATTTGCAAAGGCATACATGTCATATTTTTTTAAAAGCTGTCAAGTAGCCGTCGATGTGAAAATTTGCTTCGTCTTTAGCAACAAAGCATATTTTTACATCGACGACTACACTAACAAGCAAAATTGTCGAAAAATGAAAAATCTCATTTGATTTACGGAAAACCGATGCGTCCTAAAAAAGTCACTTTCCTTTGGGGTTAATGGGCTCAGCGTCCTTCTACGAAAATGATCGAAGGAGGACGGCCAGCCCATATCAATGACCCAATCATTGGGCTGTCCTTTTTTGAAAATGATCATAAAGGGGTTATTACAGTGAATTCTGAAAGATATCATGACATGTGAACGTACTTTTTGAAAATTTAATGAATTGAATCTGAATTAAATCATGACATGTTAACGTATTAATTAAAATTTAATGAATTGAATCTGAATAGGCTTTGGTATCAACAAAATGGCGCTACAAACCACAGAACAAAACAAAAAATAAGTTTGTAGCGCACTGAACGCAGTGATCGAATAATCTCACGAAACGCCGATGGAAATGGCCACCAAGATCGTGCGATTTGACACCGTTGGACTCTTTTCTTTGGATCTATTTGAAAGAAAAAGTGGTATGCCTTATCATCCAAGAACAATTCAAACCTAAAGAATAACATTCGACAAGAAATTGAGGCCTTTAAACATTGTTTATTGGGAGAAGTTATCAAAAATTTCGACGTTCGGATGCAGGCCTGCAAACTGAGTTGTGGTGGTTTTTCATACATAATTGTAGTAGTTTCAATATTTATTTTCAAAAATTGCCTGTGTTTGCACACGATATGTGTGTTTTCTTTCAGTTTAAAACAGATAGCCCAACCTTTACAATCTATGGGGAGGCAAAGTTCTCAATGTTTCCACATAGCTCTCAATAATGCCAGTAATATTCTGCCATAGCACGTATATTAAAAGTGAAGAACATTTTCATTGCTTTCAATAAATAACAAGCGCACAATTTACACAAAAATATGTTTACCAACATTATTGTTATTATTCGATCAGATTTCATAGTCAAAAATTGTATCAAACTTTCCAGTAGTTATAAGTGAAAATAAACAAGATTGATTATATTACTCAATAGAATACGAAATAGAACATTTTCCATGAAATCTCTTATATGTTATCGATTGATATTGTTTATTTAATTTTCTTGAAAATATTTGTTCATTTTTTTTTTTTTTGTTCTGCTACAAATGTTGTTTTATGTACACATATGAATTACTTAATAAAATATCAAAAACAATATTAATTTCTAATTTCTTGTAAATAAATACGAGTTTGTATCGGAAAAAAACCCTATTCTACTCTTATAAAAAAAGATAAAAATATACTATTATAGAAAAATTGGTCCTTTTTATCATATTTCCTTGATAAAAATACCAATATTATTTTTCCATTTAGAAAATTCCATAGAAAAGCACAAATAAAATTTCAAAAAAGCTAAAATAATAGCTTTTCCATAATAGTTGAGGGTAGAAAGAAGAAAGTTAGGGATTTCTTTCAAGTAAACTGAAAAAAAATCTTTGGCTTTCACTGTTTATACGAGTATAGTTGGCCCAATAAACATTTTATTTCCATTTGGCTCTGTTTACTGGTGCCATGGCGGCAGAGTTATACACTTTACCATCTACGATAATGTAAACTCTAAATTCGAAGTGAACAATAATTCTTTCGGTTTTGTTGTTACTTAATAAAATGTTCTTACTTATTAAATTGGATTTCATCATCAGCAATATTTATGTTAACATAAAAATTGGGTATTTTTTATAACGATGATTGTTGATGTTTTAGTCCTAAAATATAAAATGGATTTTTTATTGTAATGCTTTTAATAATAAAACATTTTTGTTACCCTAACTTAGATGAAATTTGATGTTGTTCAGTTTTTTATTTGAGAATTTTGATGTGGAATAAATAATACTCTCAGTTCAATATATATCATATAACAATAAATTGTAATTGTAGAGGCTCGTATTTATTTTTCTTTTTATTAATTTCAGAAAAGACATCTCAATTTTTACCATTTATTACTTGCAGTTGGTATTGGATTAAAGAACTACTGGATAGTCTCTTTTGCAAATTTCCCTGTATGTGCACGTCTTTTTATGTTGCCATATTTACCCCTAGTTTGTGTAGTTACTAGTTTTTGAAAAATAAGTTTTCTGAGTTCCAAAAGTCTAATCCATATTTACACATAACCACAATCAGTATTTATATTTTCTACAATCTTTTAATATTAAATGGGTTCGTATTTTGGTTTGTCGATATTCTTTTATAGCCAACATTTATTCATGGAGAACTACACGATTCAACAACGCGTCGAGAAAAATGAAAATTTAAAAAATGAAAATTTATTATTAAAATTTGTGCTCTGTACGCTCATGTTCCATTAAATGCTCGTACACAATTCTATGTCTAATCAGGAAATTCAAGGCAAACTATTGCGGCTGGAGCTCAAAGTGTTCGTGATGACTATAACCTCTCAATTCCGAGTTGTTCACAATATTTGGGTCTTTCTGCGATTTTAACATGAAGAATATAGTGAAAAGATTTGGATCTGCATCCATACAAGGTTCAATTGACTGGAGAACATAAGCCACAAGAACATGGAAGCGTCGGTTAGAACCGGATTCCAGATTTAGTAAAAAAATCATCCTTAGCGACGAATAGCATTTTAGGCTGAATGGCTACTTAAATAAGAAAAATTAGTGGATCTGGGATGAAAAGCAATCACAAAAGTCGCATGAGCTACCTCTGCATCCAGAAAAACTCACTGTCTTGTGTGGATTATGGTCGGGGGGCATCATCAGGCCGTACTGCTTTCGAAAAGAAAGTGAAAGTTTAGCGACGGAAACTGTCAATGGCGAGCGTTATCGAAAAACGTTGACAGATTTTTTTGGGCTTCATTTGGACAATATGGACTTTGACAATATCTGGTTGTGCAACTTGCCGCACAACAATTGAAACAAGCGACTTATTGCAGACGAAGTTTCCTCGTGAAGGACATTTGAACGATGTTTTTTCTAAGCAATAATGGTATCGAATGTACTTTAATCTGTAAAAAAGGATTAGTAGCAACTATAGAGACATAACGTTGCTAAGATAATCTGCGATATCTTACTTTTACTACGCCCGATTTAATGCGAAAAGAGAAGACGCTCAGAAGTGCACTGGCGGACCCCTGAATGTAGTGGCCCTGATATTAAACTTGAGGACGGCTTGAGAGGGTATCGAAGTCCTTGCGACAACAGTCCTAAAAAGACTACGTCTGGATGAGCGTGAAAGAAAACTATAGTCATAATTCACCAGAGTAGTGTTTTCGATCAATCCCTGCACCACGAATTAATGCTTGACTGCAATATAGATATGTGTATATCTCGGATAGTCTACAGTGGCTCCATTTATGGTCCTAGAAGACTAGGTAGGCGCTGCTTTCGGTTGAGCAACATCGTTAGACAGGACGCAAAAACCAATCTGGGAGTTATAATATATTATTTAACGTAACTTATATGCCTTTAAACATAAAACCACGAGCCGCCTACGACCATTGGGATTGAGTTACGCTCAATGAACGCACAACCATTACTGGCAGTTTAGAGTCAGTAACCAGTTACAAGCTGATTACTCCAACTGTTAGTGGCGAGGACTATCTAAACCTCTACTGTCTTAAACAGTGACATCACCCGAGATAATAACCAGTATCTCCCACCACCGATTCGTAGACCGTACCCGTGATATGGGTATCAATCACAGCCACTACGTTGCATTCTAAAGCGCCTCACCATTGTCGGGCACAGTGTAACCATTGTTCGCCTGAAAAGTTTATAAGGTAACACAGTAAAAATATTTTTTTTTGCAAAACTCATTTTTATTATTCAACATATGTAGTTGCCTTGGAGGGCGATACAGCGATTATAGCGATCTTCCAACTTTTCGATACCATTTTTATAGTACTCTTTCGGTTTTGCCTCAAAATAGGCCTCAGTTTCGGCAATCACTTCATCATCGGTCTTAAATTTCTTGCCAGCGAGCATTCTCTTGAGGTCTGCAAACAGGAAAAAGTCGCTGGGGGCCAGATCTGGAGTATACGGTGGATGGGGAAGCAATTCGTAGCCCAATTCATTGAGTTTGACCATCGTTTTCATCGACTTGTGACACGGTGCATTGTCTTGGTGAAACAACACTTTTTTCTTCTTCAAATGAGGCCGTTTCTTAGCGATTTCTTTCTTCAAACGATCCAATAACGCTATATAATAGTCGCTGTTGATCGTCTGTCCCTTCTGGAGATAGTCAATGAATATTATACCATGCGCATCCCAAAATACAGACGACATCACCTTGCCAGCCGACTGTTGCGTCTTTCCACGCTTTGGATTCGGTTCGTCGCTCGCTCTCCACTCTGCCGACTGCCGATTGGACTCTGGAGTGTAGTGACGGAGCCATGTTTTATCCATTGTCACATATCGGGTTTATTGCGCTTGAAGAGCTCCAAACACTGCTCACAATCATCAACACATTGTTGTTTTTGGTCCACAGTGAGCTCACGCGACACCCACTTTGCACACAGCTTTCGCATGCCCAAATATTCATGCACGATATGTCCAACACGCTCTTTCGATACTTCAGAGTCTCAGCTATCTCGCTCAACTTCACTTTACGGTCATTTAAAATTATTTTGTGGATTTTTTTGATGTTTTCTGCCGTAACCACCTCTTTTGGGCGTCCACTGCGTTCTGCATCAACTGTGCTCGTACGACCAGTTCGAAATTGACGAAACCAATATTCCACAGTTGAAATAGCTGGAGCAGAGTCCGGATAATGTTTGTCAAACCATGCTTTGGTTTCCACTGTATTTTTTTTCATCAAAAAGCAATGCTTTATCAATACACGAAATTCGTCTTTATCCATTTTTTTTTCAATAACAAAAGTTGCTTTACTCAAAATGCTATATCTCACGAACCAATCGACCGATTGCTGTCAAATTTTGACAGGAATCATTTGAAGGATGGTGCTTTGTGATAATTAAGTAGATTTTTGCAAGAGGCGCCATCTAGACATAACCTTATAAACTTTTCAGCTAAGCAGCTCAGGTACGCGTGTTCGCCACCTTGGTCATTCAATCGGTTGTAGCCACCTTGCGTGCCATTCACACACTAATTCACCCACCATTCTCGCTCTCCTCTCAAAAAGTGCCATGGCAAATCTATTCAGCCATTCATACCATTCTCTTCTACCTAACACTCCACTCACATCCACACTCTCATCATTCACCACGATTCCACATGTATCTAGGTCACGCAAATCCGCGTACAGGCCACACTCAATAAGAAGGTGCTTGACACTCTCCTCCGCCGCCCCACCATGCTGGGAGTGTTGAAATAGAAGACCACGGCACAAAACGGGAAGTTTGAGTCAGCAAACCTTGCTTTGATTCAGCAAGCCTGGAACGAACACCCGGTTTTCACGCCGTTGATAATGATGAAAGATATCCGCACAGCATAAATCCTATTATAAATCAAATAACCAGCGCGTCAATAGTGTAGACTTTCGGAAAGTTTTTGAACGACATTCTCCATAAAGTGGTAGCATACCAAGCACTACATATTCAAGTTATGTTTATATTTTTAATTTTAACATATATAGGGAAATTAATTTTCGAGATTATTTTTATTTAATATTTAAAGTATTTTCGAACAAGTATTGTTAAAATAAGTTTATTCATTTTCCCAAAAATGGTAGTTTTATTCGTAAAGTAACTTTTTTTTAAAATAATTGTACCTTTATAGTAGCATGTAGATTTTTTTAAGAAGGATACATTGACGAAATAGTATAACGAAGAAGTAAATATTCATCGATGTTTCGCTGCCTGTCATGATTATTTTAAGAAATTAAAAGATTATGAGGCTCTTGCCTTTTAAAACGTCGTTGGGTCGTTGAGGATAGCTTTTCAACAAGAGAGTTGTTAGAATGGTACTTGAGGGTAGGTCTTCAACAAGAGAGTCACAATGGGGATTTAGATGAAAGCAACATTTAGATTACGGTAGATAACACTTTTACGAACATAATATGGGCATTAGCGATTTTACGTACGATTTTAGATTGTAATGATTGAATTTGGAAAGAGTTGGTTCGCTTTGTCGATCTTCAAAGTTCAAGTTCGTACGTCCAGATTAGCTTCACTACTCTATTGTACGAGGGTCGTTCAATAAGTCCTTAGAAAATCCGAGAAATTGCGCTCGTAGTGTCGGTTAAGATGTGCATTATCGACAGGAAAGCTGTCAAAATTTCAGCTCGATCCATAGCGTAGGTCAATTTCTATCGTCGATTAAAGTTAACGACATTTATTTGTGCATAATAATGGAAAAAGGGCTGTCATTAGCGAGTTTAGGGCTGTCATCAAACATCTCCATTTGAAAGTCTTAAGCCCGAAAGAAATCAAAGCCGAGTTGGATGCAGTTCATGGCACATTTGCACCTGTGGTTGCGATGGTTTACAATTGGGTGAATGAATTTAAACGTGGCCGTTCATCCACAAAAGATGAACATCGTTCAGGACGCCCAGTTGAGGTGTCTACTCCTGAAATCATCGACAAATCCACGATCTGATTTTGAACGATCGGCGAATTAAAGTGCGCGAATTAGTTGAGGCCACGGGCATATCACAAGGTACAGTCGCTTCAATTTTGCATGAAAAATTGTCTGTGAAAAAAATTTCGGCAAGATGGGTGCCGCGTTTGCTCTCAGAGGAGAATAAGCGCAATCGTGTAGTGGACTCTGAGACTATGTTGGCCCTCTTTCATCGCAATCCTGCCGAATTCCTTCGTCGATATGTCACTGTGGACGAAACCTGGATACACTACTACACTCCAGAAATGAAGAGATCACAGTGGATTTTCAAAGGTGAACGGGCTCCGAAGAAGGCAAAAACTGTACCATCGGCCGGCAAGGTGATGGCCACGGTCTTTTGGGATTCGCAGGGCATCATTTTTATCGACTACTTGGAAAAAGGAAAAACAATAACAGGAGCGTATTACGCGTCGTTATTGAAACGGTTGTGTGAGGAAATCAAAGAGAAACGCCCCCATCTGAAAAAGAAAAAAATCCTCTTGCATCAGGACAATGCGCGTGTGCACACCTGCGCTGTTTCCATGGCCAAAATTGTGGAATTTAGAATGGAATTGTTGCAGCATCCCGCTTATTCACCAGATTTGGCCCCGAGTGAATATTTTCTTTTCCCCAATCTGAAGAAATGGCTTGGCGGACGACGGTTCACTTCCAACGAGGACGTCATTGCTCAAACGGATGAGTATTTTGCAGAACTTCCGAAATCCTATTTTTTGGACGGGAGACAAATTTTGGAAAAACGGTTGGAAAAGTGTATAGAGCTAAAAGGAGATTAGGTTGGAAAATAAAATTTTTTTTTTTAAAAAACAGTTTTTTTCCATCTTTTTCTAGGGACATATTGAACGACCCTCGTATTATGTAAACTGTAATTTATGCGTTTTTGCAAATTTATTTTTGAAATAATATTTTAGAATATTTTTGGCAGCAATTATCTACGGCATAAAATTTTTGCACCCAACCTCGAAGTAAATATTATGTAATAAAAAATATTCACTAAGGATCAAAATAAAATTAAAATAAGAATAATTAATTATTATGTTAAAAACGTCCGACATTCCCAATAGTTTTTATTTTATAAATTTTTTTTGTGTTATTTTCAACTCCTCTCAAACTATCTTTTTCTTCTTTTATTATCATACATTATTAATTATGTGAATTTTTGTCAAAACTTTTGCCCCATTATTTGAATCTTTTGTGTAAGTTTAATGTCCTTAACAGTATTAAAATTTTGTATATCTGCACATAAAAAAAGGAAATTTTGTCAAAACACATTGTTTAATTTAAAGGGAAATTGCCAGATCAAATTATCATTATAAAATACTTAAAATTATTATAATAATACTTTATATGCTCGGGTGGTTTTTTTAATTAATTATTAGAGATATATTTAAACTTTTCTTCAGTATATTCTGTAATGTATAAAATAATTTAAATAGAAATTGTTTGAAATTCTGTCAAAAATTAAATATTTATACACATCATATGAAAATGTCTATTTAAAATACAAAAATTAACGAAATATCAACTGTAGCCATATTATGCTAAAATGTATTGGTGAACAATAAGCCACAAGTTAATATTAGTCTTGTTTTGGAAGTAAAACCGTACAATTGCGGTTACAGTAATATATTTCTGTAGTAGTATAAATATGAAAACCGAAATTTAAGTATGTGGTTTGGTAAGTAAAAATTCCACAAACTTAATTCACAAACAGAATTATTTACAACATTTTAGAATTAATCATAATACACGTATCTTATCTTGTATTAAATAAGTATTGATTTATTTGATAGTTATTTAGTTTGGTTTAATTAAAATGTTTTACACCACAAAAATAATTTAAATATTTACATGATGATTGCACAATTAAATAATAACGTATTACGATAATAGTATTGAGGGGGGTGTACTCACAAATAAGTAATTTTTATAGAATATAAAATAATTATAGACAAATTAAGTGAAAAATTAATTATAGTGAATTATAGTAAAGCTATTGGAAGACAACCATCAACAATTATGAAGATCGTAGAAGTCCTTTTGTCATTGAGTGTATATCCATCAATATAGGAATATCCTTCAGTTTTTTTTACTAATTTCATATAAATCCATTAATCTTATATTTATTTTGCGATCAATCAGTAAACGGGACATGACAAATTATCTATTTTTCTATATTATATGTTTAATAGTTAAGAATTTTTTCTTCCTACCAACAATCAATATGGTCGTAATACAACAAACACACTTACTAATTCAGGAAAGAAATTTTCTTAAATATATTTAACCGAATTTTTTCCAATAACAACTGTTTATGAATTTTTTTTAACTTATCATATTTATAGCTATCTAAAGTACTTATTTTGAATTTTTCTGTTTCTATTGAGAAACCACTTTCCAAAATGGTGCTTTACAATCGAGGCCAAAATTGATTTATTGCGATAGAATAAGTACTTATCGTGTTGAGAAGAAATGACCTTAATCAATAATAAAACAGAATATTGGCGGCAGCAGGTTTGTTTTTACGAATAATTGACGTCAAATAAAGACGAAAATTTCACACATAATCAAGTTTGATTTTATTTTAAACTACTTTTCATTTTATTTTTATCTTTCGTAAAAAAAAATATTGTAGTTTTATTGATATGATAACAAATTTATAAAATTTTCCAAATAGAGTATACAACTATTTACTGATATAGATTTTATCAAATATTTTAAATAAATTTTCTATTATATACATACGTGTACATTCAAAATGCACATACATCAGTCACTAGAGACCCTAAATTTATAGTAAACTATACGATAAGCCATTGGTTGTTTTTTTTTTAACTGAAAGAAAACACACAAATCGTGAGCAAACGTCGGAAATTGTTTGTTTGTTTGTGAAATCCCTTAGACATGTGCCAAGGTCCACTTCATAGCGCCACGACCGTAAGGCCATTTGGCGATTTTGTAGTACGTGTAGGAAATCATCTGAGAGAGACTGGTCTCTGGTTAGTAGTATAGAATATTAAGAATTTTGTTATATTTTGTGGAGTAGATTAGTAAGTTGTAGAAGTTTAAATAGGGGACTAGGGAATGGAGTTGTTGGGTCCAGTAGCTCCATAATGGGAGGAATACTGCTCGCGAAGTAATTCGTGGTTATGTGGCATTCCTGTAGAATATGGATGATAGTGAAATGGGTGCCACAGGATTGTCCAATCCGGATTCTGAGCAGTATGTCCAATCCGGATTCTGAGGAGCTTCCGCAACCAGAATTTCGGTATGGATGTTGAATACACTAGTTTATTAGTGGGTGTCCAATAAGTCGACAAAAATGTGTTGGTCCAGTCATCATGTCTGCGGATGACTAATGGTGTTAGTTGCAATTCTGTTTGTAGGCGAGGCAGATTGGGAATGACTGTGATCACTGGTCGATGGAGTGTTTCTCCAGCCAACTTGTTAGCACTTTCATTACCCACAATTCCCACATGCCCCGGCACCCATTGCAACTCGACACTCCTATTGCTAAGTAAGCTATGACGAATTGCGCTAAGTACTGGGTCACAAATAGCTTTAAGGACGGCAAGGCTGTCGCTAAAAATAATAACGCTTTGTTGGCTGGGAATATTGGTCGCAATTTCAATTGCCGTTTTGATGGCCCACAGCTCCCCGTAATATGGAGCTACCTTATAAGGGAAGATTCCACAACATAGTGCGCGGGTGCTGCAGCCAAAATATTCGACGACCGAAAAAGATGTAGTATCGGTGTCAGCGGCGGCATCAGTGAACAACAGTCGATGATCTTTTAATCCGTCCACGGTTTCCAATCTGGGTGTGGAAGGGAAGTTTGGAAAACGAGGGGGAGGATGGATGAATTGCTTTCAAGGTGGGATATTAATAAGGATAGCGATGATGAATTCCTTTTTGAACTGGGGGAGATGATAATGTTTTTGATTAAAGTGTGGAGCGGGTAATTTGGAAGGCATAGGTTTTTGTAAATTAAATTTAGACGAGCTTTTTGAAGATAGAAATAGATAGGTTTTCGACCAGTTTCTATCAGTATGGACTCTACTGGAGATGTCCGATGTGCTCCACTGGCTAGTCTAATGCAACGGTTTACGTTGCCTCGACTAGCTTTTTCCCTTCTATTGGCACACTGACACATATAGTGAGGAAATAGAGTAAGGTCCCGTCCAAAAGAGCGTTGGTTACTCTAATTGCCTCACTTTGTCTTACTTTACTTTTGCTGCTGACTAAAATTTTGACCATTCGGAGAATGTTGTTAATTTTGTCAAATTAACATATTGATGTTGCGGATGGCGTTATTAGTTTGATTTTGAAGATCAGCACCAGATACAAGTAAAAAAATATTGTCAGCATATATATAATCGTTAAAGGATGATAGATGGTGGGAAAGGGAGTGAATATATATATTGAATAGGATCGTTGATAAAGGGGATTCTTGTAGGATGCCGTTTTTCATTTCACGTTTTGACGAAAAATGACCGTTGGCGCGTACTGTGAAGGTTCTACCAGTAAGGTACCGTGAACGTAGAAGTGCCAATATTGCAGAGTCTACTTCCCACTCCAAACTTCCGAAATTTTTATTGGAAATGAAAGTTAAATCTATTCAATATAGAATATTGACTCAGTTTGTTGGCTCTGCATCTGAACGTTGAAATTTTCGATGACTTTTCTAAATAAAAGTGGATCAAAGGCCTGAATTTCTTGTCGAATATTGTTTTTTGGTCCGGAATTATTTTTGGGTGATTGGTATACACTTTTCCTTTCAAATAGCTCCAAAGCAAAGAGTCCAACGGTGTCAAATCGCACGATCTTGGTGGCCAATTCACATTAGAGTTTTGTGATATTATTCGATTGATCACTGAATTGATTGCGTCACAAACTGATGATTTGACTTGTCGTGTGGGTCGTAGCGCCGTTTTGTTGACACCAACGTCCATTCATATTCAATTCATTAAATTTCGCCCACAAAAAGTACGTTAACATGTCATGATATCTTTCAGAACTCCTTTTAATGGCCACTTTACGATTATTTTCGAAGAAGGACGGCCTAATGATGTTACGAGTCCATAAGCCACACTAAATAGGGACTTTTTTAGGATGCATCGGTTTTTTGTAAATTACATGAGGGTTTTCAGCGTCCCAGATTCGACAATTTTGTGAGTTAGCGTAGTCGTTGATGTGAAAATGTGCATCGAAATTACCACAAATTTTGCCAAATATCATTTTTACAGAACGCACGTTTTCGTAGTAAGTTTGGATGATTAAGATTTGTTTAACGTCTCCAAACCTCTGGGATCGCTTTTTCTTATAAAAGCTTATTGATGAAGATGACCTTTGACAGAGACTATATTAGTGTCTGTAATGTCAGATCTGACGCTAAGAAATCTTTTTTTTTATAAAAAGACATCCTTTTTATATAGAAGTCCTTGAAAGGTTCCATATTTTCTAAAACGCATTCCCAATAGTTCATTTTTCACTGCTTATTTCCCTTCCAAAAATGCTTTATAATGCCACAAATCGCGATAAAGAATGCTCCTCATAGGCTGGTTGCAATTTTTCGTAAGTCAAAATCTTGGCTTCATCAAGCTTAATACTAAATTTGATGGCACATCATTGCTTCAAATTTTGCTGTTTCATTTTTCGTAATGCACTATCAAAACACCGAACGAGGTTTATACTTGTACTGCATGTCTACGAAGGACTACCGTGAAAGCTTTGTGGAGAAGAACTCCGCAAAGCCAGTCGCATTAAAAACTTTTATATATGAGAAGAAGATACTCTATTTTTTTATAGAAATATTTGTACTGAAATGACAACTTAAGAGCACCCAGCTATGTTACTAGATGGATTTGTTTGATGATAAATCAAGGCACAACATTAATTAGGGATTTTTCTTCGATAATTTCACTATATTTATTTTTCTAAAAAACGGGATATCATTTAAGTCTAAGACATCTTATTTATCAAAAGATGATATCTACACCTTATAACTTAATTTTATCCAAAATCTCCACATAATGTTAGATTTAGATTAAAACTGTAACTTTGTCGATTATTTTGCTATTCTTATTTTGTCAAATTATCATCTTCATCAATTTACTCAAATATCCACATTATATAATCATTTGTTAACATTGTTTCAAAGAACAAGCATTACGATGAAAGTATCCGCCAAGTGATTTTATACTAATCCTGATGCCTAAGCCAACCAAAGCCTTCAACGCCGAACAAGTCAATTAGGATTATTTCGTTTGTGAAAGGTTTTATTTCTTATAGAAAATATTCAAATACGTATTTTGGATAAGATTTGAATAAATTCTATTCTTATGTTTTTTATTTTTTTTTTTTTTTTAGTTTCTAATGAAAATACTTGCTAATTGTTAAGTGACAAATAACAATTTCGGATGTTAAAATAGAAATTTCATTTAAAAGAATATTGCTTATTAGAAAAAAATAAGATATAATTTTAAAAAATATAATACCCTAAAAACAAAAGTATTATACAAAATACTAAAAAAAAAACAATCAACAAATAAATTTTCCTGTTATCATGTCCAATAGCCGTCTTTTATCATTTTAAGTTAATTTCTTAGATAATATTTTTATTTAATTATTTTTGATAAATAAAATCTTATCAAAATCACTTTAAAATCTTATCGAAAAGCTGGTTAAAGGTTATCCAACCGCGTTTTTTCCAAGATTAGGCCTAGATTTGCCATTTGTAAGTACATGTATTTGACATATTTAGTCAAAACAACAAATAATAAACAATTTTAGTTAACATACGTGTATAGGTCACTAGCTGAACATAATTTATCGTTTTTGGCATAGTTGAATGCCATTTATTCAGATTCAGAAAATTGATTGCAATTGCAAGTGCTCGACAACTTTCTGGTTATTCGTTCAAAATAACTTTCATATTAAAACGATTCTGAATCAGTAGGAATATATGATACTCGAATAGAAAGAGTGTACTATCTGCAAGAGTGGTTTACGAGGATGTGTCCAATGATTTTGTCCAAATAATCTTGGCAAACTTCCCAATGCTTATAGTCATTTGTTCCGGTAATACTCTACAATCACAACTTGTATACTTGCACTGTTTGGCTCCTGTTATGTACATATATGCACCATCAGTTTTATTCGATTACTTAGAATTCATTGGTTCAATTCCATTCAATTTTCAGTCCCAGTAGACAGTCATAAAAGATGGCAACAATATTTGGTAAATTTTTTTCTGTCTTCATTTTTTCCTCTCATTTTTTTTTACTAATGAAACTATGAATACATTTTCATATCCTTATAAAAATAAATTCTTGCATATGTACTCGTATATTGGTAAATCAATAATCATATATAGTTAGACAGACTTAGGATAGAATTTTCTATTTAATACAAAAAAATTATTGTATAATGAATTTTTTGCATTAAAAATTATTTGGCTAAAGTTTGAAATTACTTTGTTAAAAATAAAAAATTCCAAACGAAAAGAAAGAGCCATTTTCTTGGAATGATATTTTCGGAAATGCATGGACTCGGACAAAAAAATATATCTAGAAATCTGCGTCTATTCCAATATTCTGAAAAACTGCATTGAATTTAGTTTTCTACAAAAAATTATAGCAACTAACATTTGTTTTTTTTAGTTCTATTTAACTACCTTTAAGTATTATATATAAAATTTTTTCCAAATGGATTTTAAGCTACTTTTTAAACCGCTCAATGCAAGTTGTTTTGGATGACTTCAAGTCTGCAGTCCACCAAATAAATGCTGGTGTTCCCCAGGATCCAAATCTATGCCCGACACTTTTTCTAATTTTCATAAATGATCTCATATCTGTTAGTTCTAATCCAATCCCATGTTTCGCTGATGGCACTTCTCTCAGTTTTTCATACTCGTTTCCTGATTCACGTCATTGATCTTCTATGTGTCTCGAAGAACAGAGTGGAATTTAATTTTAGCTATGCAAGAAATTGTTCACTCCATTTAATCTAACCAATATATAGAAGGTATATATTCACCCCAAGCTGGAATATAATTCCCATGAATGGGCAGGCGTTTCTAAAACGTCATTGCACTTACTAGATGGGATTCAAAATTATGCGATAAATTTAATAGAAGATATAAGTATTAGGGAGTCATTAGACTCACTGGAACGCCGACGTAAAGTCTCCTTCCTGTATTTCCTTATTTTATCGTATTGTCCATAAACAGGGTTCCAGTGAATTGGCCAGTTGCATTCCGCCCCTACACAATTATTTCATCGTAATACTCGTTTTGCCAAGAATGCACATCAGTTTACCCTGAATCCCCTTTTCGGTAGTAAAAAGAATATAGAAATTCTTTTTTTAACCGTTCAATCCAAATGTGGAATGGCTCTGCCTCACTCGGTTTTCCCAAATCATCCCAATCACCAGTTATTTAAGAGTTATGTGCACCAACATCTCTCTTTCTTTATACCTCCTAATACTTTCCATACGCTCGATTTAGCATAACATTATAAGGATATTCATAACGCCTTCAGTACAAGTGATTTATAAGAAAAATTAAGTTCCGTAAATATTGAAAAATAAATTTAAATATGAAAAAACTTACTATTCTTTGAGGTAAATTTCTTTTCGGTAAATTCTGTGCATAAGGTTCATTAGGCAGTTTTTTATAAATTTTATTGATATCTACTACTACAAATACAATATAATATATTGATTAACATCACAACATAATTTACAACGACCTCTCTCCAACTAATTGAATTTCTAATAAATCTCGCCCTCAATGTCTCAAGTCTCCGGTGGCACAGGTCGTGAACAAAAGAACCATAAAATCACAATACATTACATTGTTATGAACATAAAAGAGGACATCAACAATTTTATGAATGATCTTGGATTGTAAGGACTGGATGCGATAGGAATTGGACGTTTCGTTGAATCATAAAGTTTAATTCCATAAGTGCAAATTTGCTTTGTAAAATTGCGTTATGCTTTTTTTAAGGTTTTCAAGTATAAAGTAGGAAAATTTTTTTCACGGAGTGATTAAGAACAGAAAAACGTATTTTAATTATCCGAACTTACTACGATAAATTTGACAAAGCACATATGAACATCGACCGGTTATTCTTCGAAAATGGTCGTGGAGGCCATAACAGTGAATTCTGAATGATATTGTGACATGAGCTTTGGTTTCAACAAAACTGCACTTCGAGCCACACAACACGTCCAAATATCGGTTTGTTCCACACTAAATTCGGTGATCGAATAATCGCACGAAACGCTGACGTGAATTGTTCCGCCAAGATCCTGCGATTCGACACCGTTGGACTATTTTCTTTGGGACTATTCGAGTCTCGGTGGTCAAACAATATAAACAATATGGCTTTTTATACATTTATAGATTCAACTTTCATTTTTAAAAAAAATTTCAGATGTTGCTGAAGATATGAGTGTTTTCTTTTAGTTTATGTTAAAAGTTTACAATTTACTTTTAGTTTCGAACGTTTGTGCAATAATCTAATTACAGAGTGGACCAACTTGGACTAACTGATTTATAAATGCACATAACTTTCGTATTTTTATATATTTTTATTTGTTTATTTTTTTTAAATGAAAGTTTAATTTATTAAATTTTTTTTTAATCCAAGTGTGAAAAATAATATCCTTTAAATGACATCCATTTTCTTGTGGCAGTTAATGGCTCTTTCTAAGGTATTTTGCGTTACGGTGCGCATCGTTTATGGTTCCAAAAATGCAATTTCTGTTTTGTGGTTTGTTCACGCAAACCCGTTACTTCAGGAAACCCTACAAAAAAATTATGGGCCGTCAAATCTGGGAAACGAGGTGGACAAACGAAATTTGAATTTTCTGAAATTATTTGATCATCGAAAAGTTCTCGAAGAATCGCCATTGACGCTCTCGCGGTATGAGCTGTAGCACCATCGTGCTGGAACCATATTTAGCGGACGTAAAAAATTGCTAATATGGTCCTGTATACCGCCTCAGTGATGCTCACTCTCATCTTCGAAAAAATATGAATCGATAACTCTATCGGCCATAATTCCACACCAAACAGTGCATCTAAGAAGATGTAATTGACACTAATGCAATGCTCTCAGATTCTCCGTACCCCAAATTCGGCAGTTTTCTTTATTGACATGTCCAATTAAATGAAACTTCGTCGCTCATAATGAGATTGTTCAAAAGTTGGCATCATTTATCGTATGCTGAATGAATCTTTTGGCATATTATAACCGTTGTGCTGTATCCTCGGCAATAGTTCTTGAGCCAATTGAATTTTGTATAAGCATCCTTAAATCAAGCTCCAAAATGCGTTATAGCTTTGTTTTGGGGATGCACCAATGGATCATCATTAACACTTTCGAGTACAGCCTCCACAGCTTGTTCATTACGAAAAGGTTCATTCATATTTGTTCGTGGCTCATCAAATACTACACCACGCTTCCAAAAACGGGTTATTATATTTCTTATCATATTTGCTCTGAGAGCAGTGACAGTATTAAAATGGTGACGATATTTTCTTTATGTTGTAACAATAGATCATTCGGAAGAAAAATAAAACTCAACAATTTCAACACGTTCTTGAACTGAGTATGCAGACATTATAAAATTTTATAAAATTCTTTATAATCTGCAAAAAAAAATTTTTAAATCAGTTAGTCCAAGTTGGCCCACTATGTAGTTGTGGCTAACCTTTATTAGTGACAAATCTATTTAGTATAATAAGTGGGTTCTAAGTTAATCTCTTATCAAGGTGAAGCCTTCAGTTCCACACTTTAGCATATTATGGAATTATGTTGCCATTAAGGTACAAAGGCAAATAGTAAAAGTATTGTTAGCACTTTTCTGTTCATTTATCTTCACTGTCTATCACTTTAATCAGGATTGGAGATTGAGGAAACAGGGTTGATAATTATTAGACGCTATATTAGGATTTGTGTTGGTAGTAGGATAGCCGTATCATTTGCATAAATAGCAATCGCAGCCTTAGAATCATATGGGATGTCATGGGTATAAATATTATATAAAATGGGACCAAGGATAATGCCTTGTGTGACTTCAGATGAAATAGAATATATTACTGACGATTCTGTATTAACTTCTACTTGAAAATAATGGCATCGGGAGAGATATTAATTTATAATAAGAAACCAAGTAAAAAGTATCGTGAATTTTGTGTTTTTTTTTCAAAAAAAATTTATTAATTCATGAATATCTATTTTGTCCTCTACAAAGTAATCCCCACCAGATATTATACACTTGTGCCAACGTTTTTTCCAATCTTCGAAGCACTTCAAAAAATCATTTTTTGTGATCTTGTTCAGCTCCTCCTTCGGTGCCGTCTTAGCAATGTTAATGCGATGCTGTTTTCGGTCGAAATTGAGCAATTTTCGTACGAATTTCGCGACGACCCGTCTCACGCACAAATCATTGGTAAAAATTGAACGGCACGAGTCAATCGATATGTTTAAGTCCTCAGCAACTTCTCTAACGGTGATATGACGATTTTCTTCACTTCATCAATGTTTTCGTCTGTTGTTGACGTGCTTGGCATTCTCAGAACAGTTTGTAGCACCGATAAACGTTGCTTCGGTCCAAGGTAGCTTCACCATAGTCAACATTCGGAATGCGTCCGCGCAATTAATTTTTTTTTTCACACAAAATTTGATAGAGATTTTTTGATCCATTTCAAAAAAATCGAAGACGAGGTAAAACACGTGCAAGCAAAGCAGCTGTCAAAAATTAACTAAACATTCAAAATGGCCGAACTTATCGGCATAAGTGAGAGACATAAGTACCAACATAACGCCACAAAAAATCGAAAATCGAATGTACGTAACCCGCGGAAATTTAAAATTCGCGATACTTTTTGAACAGACCTCGTATTGTAGATGGATGGTTGGTTTGAGTTTTTAGAGTAACCGAGAATACTTTACGCGATTAAAAGCATAAAAGATGTTCAAGAATATTTTAAGGCAATACTCTTTCCTCTCAAGAGAGATTGGCCATTATTTTTAATCCGCTTTATTATAGAAAATTGTGGAAGTGAAATACTCGTAGATTTAAGAAAAAATATTTCATAAACATTTGAATTTTCTTTTCGCAAATTTATGTTATATTTTTTTAACTCATATTTTTTTTTGTATTTATTAAAAATTATTCCAAGCAATCCAACATTATTTTAGTTATTTTATTCGTTTAATCAAATTTGAATGAAATGATTTTTTTTATACAATAATATCTACTGAAATATAAATTTTTTTACGAAATTAATATTTATCACATTATCTAATAAAATATAAATAATAGATTAATAAATTTTTAAATGAATTGTTTTATTTTACAAATTCATCTAACTTTAACTTTTCAATAAATCCAAATATAAATTATTAAAGTTCTATTAATTGTCATTTTGTACTCACTTATATTCTATGAAATTTCTATTAAACTCTGTACCTATAATCCTGGACTTGAAAAGTAGACAAAGCTGAATAGTATTGATTAGTTAAACTTTGAGAACGAAGAAAGTAGTTGCAAAGACTTAAACAAATTGAAAATGAATACTAAAATAGTACCGGATACGTATATGTGTAGTTCCAGAATAGAAACGGCATAAAATGGCTAGCGGGCAATTAAATTGAAGTGACCGGATTTGTAAACGATAAGCTATAATTAAGATAAGAATAACAATTAATAATTAAGAGTATTGATTGAGTTGATATCCATTCCAGTAGACCAATAGTCCGGAGCTTTGACCATAAAAGTTGGTTAGTTTTTGGTTTCGGGAATATACCATATGATCATGTCGCTTAGAGTAGAGTAATAGTGATTACATGTTATCCTATCGAATTCATGAAAATCTAAAAGTTAATGTAGTTAAGAATAGACTAAAGTTTCGTCGAAGTTTATAGTGTTTAGCAATAATGTTTACAAGGAATATTGGCGGAACAAATACTTTGCTTGAAATTGACATTATTTATTGAAAATGGTATTTTTTTTAATTCCAGGAACAGAGGACCACCGCAACTATAGTTAGGATTAGTCCAATAGGATAAAGTGCATTTGAATTCGATTAGAATTGGTTCAGCTACGATACGCTTTCACGCAAAGAGCAGCAATGGACTGGAGTTGGGCTATCGAAGGCGTCACAGAAACGATGCCACGTACAACTGGTCCTGAATGTGCTGGCTTCTTATCATCACGTCGAAAAATCATCGAAACAATTGTTGTAACGACCCTTTGCATCAGTGCCTTTAAATGGGCGTTTCAACGCATACATCCAATAAATTATGTGTCCAGCCATCCACAATCACATCCTGAAGCTCCACCGCCATTTGGAAAGCAGTTGCTGCTCGTCGCTATGACATTTCTTTTTGGAATGGAGATGGGCTTTAAATTAGCCACCAAGACCGTGATTTTTGTTCTGAATCCATGCCATATCACTACACTTATGCAAGTGAGTATAACTTTTGTAAATGCATTGCTCCTTAAAAAGTATCTCTTAATAGCATGTCGACACGATTCTCTTTTATGAAAGCACAAATCTCACCTTCTAAATACTAATAGTTTAAATTCTATGTTACCATTGTATATATACGAGCACTTAAAAATAAATATAGAACAGAATAGAATCGTAAAGCGAAACATATACAAAACTCCCTATAATACAAGAAGCACTTGTTAGCACTCAATTTTATAGTGTACTTACGAATTTTATAGAACGCCACCAGCTGCCATGAAAGCAATCCTCAGATGTCCTAAAAAGACTACAAGGACGATAATTATAGCAGTGATGTTGATGCTGGTGGTGGTGGTCGTTCTGGGTGACGATGGTGATCACAAAAATGATGACGACTATAATCAAGATGAACACTATGACGGCGATGATGGAAACAATGTTGTTATGATAGCTTTAATAGCCTTATTTTAGTTTATTGTTACCTTATACAATATGTCGAAGAAATAGCTTTTTTATTTTTATTTTTATATAAAACATAAAAAAGTATATAAAAAAATAATAACAAGATTATAGATTCTAAACTGTTCAGGTCATAGTATTAATATAATATTTTTCTTTAAATAATTACTCTCAGTGATGTTCATCCGGATATGAAGAGCATTTTTCTTATATAATCTTAATAATCTTACCAAAATTATTTGCAACGCGAAATATTTTTCGATTATTACTGGTCTGGGTAGTTTGAATAATAAGAAATCCGTATTTTAATTTACATTAACATGAATGGGGATGGGAAAACGGCCTAAAATGACCAAATAATACTATTTTTCTTACAATTTTAAGTTTATCGATTAAACCTTCGAAAGGTTTTATTTGAGAAGATTTTCCTAGTTTATATTCCATCCATGAGAAGTGATTTTATCTGATGAACTATAATTCTAATAAACAACTACTATATCTGTGCTATGAGGTCAATATGATAAGTCATTGGCTAATGGAAAGATGTAGCTGATATCAGCAAAACGATATCTTTTTTTTATAAAAGAGAACTCCATAAATTATTTTATTAATATTTGTTCATTAGTTTAGTTTTGACACCCATTGAAAAGTGAAGTTCATGTGTTAATAGAATACTATTTTTCGTGTTAAAAAAACAATTTCTGAAGCCAAAATCAAGTTTGAAAAGTATTATGGAGACTCCTAACCATCGTATTAATTGATTCGGAAGTGGTTTACAGAATTTCGTCGTTACAGAGCTCTCAGGACATCTATTGTAATTGAGGAAACCAACGAAGAAATTATTTATAAAATACATGATTCCGTTTTAATTGACCGACAATTGAAAATGTATGAGATAGTTGTTATGGTAACCATCTCAAAATAGTGTGTAGGCAACATCTTACATGAAATTTTAAGTATAAGAAAGCTATCGGCGAGATGGCTGCTGCGTTTGCTAACACTTTTTTGACATTTTTAAGCGTAATACAAATGAATTTTTGCATCGATTTGTACCGGTTGATAAAACATGGATTTACAATTACACACCAGAAACAAAGTTCAGTCTAAACAATGGACTTCTACTAGCGAGAGTCCACCAAAGGTAAAAACGGTTCCATGGCTACTCTTTTCTGGAAATCACATAGTATACTCTTCATCGACTAGCTTAAAAAAGATAAAACAATAACAGGACAGTATTATGCGGCATTTTTAGACTAGTCGAATAACGAAATCAAGACAAATTATATTTGGTAAAATTTTCTTTCAGCAAGACACATGGCAAAATTCCATAAGTTAAGGTACAAATTGCTTCCGCATAGACCATATTCGGATATGAAAAAATGGCTCGGAGGAAAAAGATTAGTCTTATACAATGAGGTGATTGGTAAAACAAACGCTTATTTTAAAGGGTTGGAGAGATTATATTTTTTACAATATATGGGATACGAAAGATAGAAAAACATTGGACTAGGTGTATCGAGCTAAAGGAGACTATGTTGGAAAACAGAAAGAATTTTAAACATAAAAATGTTGTTTTTTTTTGTCAAGGCCAAGTATTAATCATTTACGAGGTCTGTTTAAAAATTATCGCGAAGCAACGCTTATCGGTGGTACAAAATGTTCTCAGAGGGTTCTCAGAAAAGCGCACCAAGTTCGGTCGAATGGGTAGGTTTTGCTTACAGTTTTCTTCGATTGCAGATGCGTGGTGCATCATGAGTTCTTGCCACAGGGTAGAACGATCAATGAGGAATATTAAATGCAAGTTATGCGCAAGTTGCGCGAAGCAATCCGCCAGAAACGCCCGGATTTGTGGAAGAACCAAAATTGGCTTTTACACCATGATAACGCCCCAGCATCGTTGCTTTTGCGCGAATTTTTGGCCAAAAACCACACACTAATAATGCCGCAGCCACCGTATTTCCAAGATCTGGCCCCCTGTAACTTTTTCTTGTTACCGAAACATATTCTTTGATCCATTTTTTGGAATGGGCAAAAATGAAGACGAGCCAAAACACGTTCAAGCAAAACAGCTGTCAAAAATTAACTGAACATTCAAAATGGCCGAACTTGTCGGCATAAGTAAGAGACATGAGTACCAACCTAACGCCAAAAAAATCGAAAATCGAATATACGTAACCCGCGGAAATTCAAAATTCGCGATACTTTTTGAACAGACCTCGTATGTGATTTTTTTTGTTCCCGGAACTGAAGAGTCCCATGAAAGGACGACGCTACGCTACGATTGAGGATATAAAGACGGCATCGAAGGAGGAGCTGAACAAGATCACAAAAACTGATTGTTTGAAGTGCTTCGAGGATTGGAAAAACCGTTGGCATAATTGTATAATATCTAGTGGGAATTACTTTGAAGGGGACAAAATAGATATTCATGAATAACTAAATAAATTTTGAAATACCAGAAAATTCGCTATACTTTTTGAACAGACCCCGTATGCCTTGTATGTAAAAAATAATTTTGCAATAATTGTTACACACAACGAGGGTCATTCAACAAGTACTTAGCCTACAAAAGAAAAACGAAAATTTTCATAATCTCCTTCAAGCTCGATACACTTGGCCCAGCGATGCTCTAACTTTTTTAACCCGTCCAAAAAATACATTTTCTCGAGGGAAGCAAAATAGGCCTCCGTGGCGACGATGACCTCCTCATTCGACCCAAATCTTTTCCCGGCGAGTGATTTTTTCAGGTTTGGAAACAAAAAGTAGTCACAGGGGGCCAAATCTGGAGAGTACGGTGGATGGGGCAGCAATTCGTAGCGCAATTCGACCAATTTGGCCACGGCGACGGCGGAGGTGTGAGCCGGCGCGTTGTCGTGGTGGAACAGCACTTTTTTCTTCGCAAAGCGGGGCCGCTTTTTCTTCAATTCGACGTCAAATCGGCCCAATAAGTCAGCATAGTAGCGCCCCGTGATTGTTTTCGATGTGGATCACGCCTTGTGAATCCCAGAAAACGGTGGCCATCACCTTTCCGGCCGATCGAACAGTCTTCGCCTTCTTCGAAGCACGTTCGCCGGGTGAAGTCCACTGTTTCGACTGTTCCTTGGTCTCTGGTGTGTACCTGTGAATCCATGTTTCGTGGAAGGTCACGAAACGACGCAAGAACTCCGCTGGATTGCGCTGAAACAGCGCCAAACACGTCGCCGATGTGGTCGCACGGTTGCGCTTGTTTTCCGGTGTGAGCAAACGCGGCACCCATCGCGCCGACAGCTTTCTCATGCCCAGTTCTTCAGTAGTACGTTCCTACTGCGATGCCCACAGTCTCAGCTATCTCGTGAACCTTCAATCGACGGTCTGCCAATACGAGATCGTGGACTTTTTTAACGTTTTCCTCCGTAGCAGCCGTTTTCGGGGCACCTGGGCGTGGCTCATCAAAAACCGACGTGCGGCCACGAACAAACTCGTTGAACCAATTCTTGACGGTCGCCATCGAAGGAGAAGAGTTACCATACACAGCATCCAAGCGATCTTTGATTTCGCTGCGCGTTTTCCCTTCCAAAAACAAGAATCTAATCACCGAACGATATTGTTCTTTTTCCATTTTTGTGCAACCGACCGACACGCTCGCTTTCAAACGCTCTCAAAACAAAACTAATGAAGGGAATCGACTGAAACTTTGACAGTAGGCTACTAAAAGAATGTACTGCACGATGGTAAATTTCTTTTGTGACAGCAGTTCAATCGGGCGGTGAGGCTAAGTACTTGTTGAATGACCCTCGTAAAAGTGTGTATTTCTAAATCACAAATTTTTCGGAAATTCATATTAATTTCCAATACCTAATGAAAATTATTCGCTCGAAATAAAGTACATACTTATAAATCCCTTTATTACTATTATAATTTTTATACACTCGTACTCATATTTTATATATATTACTAATTATAATAGATTTGTTGCTTTTTTCAATTAATACAAAAATCTTGTATAACACATTAACCAGTTTTTAACAAGAAATATTTAATATAAAAGTTGACTAAAAGCATATATAGAATATATTCATATGTAAGTGAACCGGAAAAAAGGGAAATTTGTAATTTGCTGTAACACGAGTATGTACATTTGTTAATATAATATAGTATAAATGTTGAAAAACATCCCCTATAATAATATAAATGTACAAGCGCGTATTTTTAGATTATGATAAAAGTTGCGTGATTTTCTAATGGTCACTTAGGAATAGTATGACAATAATAAGCCTCTGAATATGAAAGCCTACTGGTAGGAACTAAATATGTATTGATTTTTCTTATCATTTGGGTAATCAACCATAAGCCACTAAGTAAAAATATTGTGATTGAGATTATCCGATTAAGCTAATAGTCACGATTCCACCTCCATATAAGTGCAGTTGATAGGAAAACTATTACTGTACACGACGTATTTGTAATAATATCGATGGACATAATCACTTTTCGTCAATACATTTTTTTTTCTATTATATCAATGCTCTATTCTTATTTGGAATATAAATATTATGCTAAAGACACTAATGTTTAAGCTGCACCAAATGAATAGTATAAGTATGAGTTAATTTCTTATAGAGTTTTATTAGTTTTATCAAATTTCTTAAATATATACAAATATGAAAGACCTTTAAAAAATCTGTAGGTCACATATCTTAACAGCATCCTGAAATTTCATAATATTGAATGGTAAAAGTAAAATGGAAAAACCTACGAATATTTATTACAAGGAATTCTATGGTACTCGTACTTTCTATAAATAAAAATTCGTGGGTTTTACCTTAATTGAATTGCCCTTTAAAGTTTCTTCATTCCTGCTCACACACTTTTTTTTTATTATTAATAATTCACATAGTATAGACTATTTACTATTTAATTTTTTTAATATTTATTTGTAGAATACTCGAAATTTTCAGAAATAAATCTCTATAAAAATTTTCAATAAAAAATATACAATATTTTATATTTACATGATGTGTTCATTAAAAAAATTTTATGGAAAAATATTTATTTATAAAATTGGACTTTTAACAAATTGTAACAAAGTTGTAGATATATTTTAAGAATAAATAGATAATGTTATTAGTTGCTACGAGTACTAAATATTATATTTCCACGAATATATGCAAATTTTGTTTGATTATTTCGGAGAGTCCTTTTATAAGAACAGTTTCTATAGAAAGCAAACTCTCCTGCAATTTTAATTAACCTTAAATAAATAACCACAAAAGAGCTTTACATCCTTATTTAATCTATTCTAATTTGATTGTTTTTGTTGTTGCTGTTTTTTTTTCTTTAATGAAATTTACTTCCACAGATTGACACTGATTAATTTGATTTGTGCTAATCTATACATTAAAATATCTGCTTTTATGTAAATGTTTTTTTTTTGTGTTTGGCTTTTTTATAGATTTACCTCCTAGCAGCGAAACCTAGTAAAACATCAACAGCTTTATTTAGGATACAAATGAATTACATGAACGGACCATTATTGGCTTTCGTTTTCCCTGAAGCTGAATCGCGACAATTACCATTGGAAGCGACAACCTATTGGCTACAGCATGGCCTCATGTTTATAATTCCAATTTACTTGTTAAGATTAGGAGGTAAATAATATTAAAGATTTTTCTTTTGTTCTTTTAAATTTAATCATTTCTTAATTACTCTCCAATTAATTATTGGAGAGTAATTAATTAAATAGTTTATAATTTTAATAACCAATTTAATTACAATTAAAAATTGTTTTTTTTTATTATTTAATTATAGGTGCCTATCAAATGGAACACATTATGGACTTTAAATGGAATATGATGAGTTATGCGATGCTCATAACGTATCATTATGTGTGTTTACAAACATTTTCAGTGGTAAGATATTGATTCAATTTGAATTGATTCACATGTAAAATATCATTTTTAATTTATGTGAAATCTTTTTTGACTTAACATATATAGAATTGGAAAAATAGTGCGCATTTGATAATTTTATTAAATCTTCTTTCCTTTCACATACTATCTTATTCATATCTAAGTAGCTGTTAATACTGAACATATTGAAATATCTGCTATCACAGCTGGTGTTCCTCAAGGTAGTATCCTTTGTTCACTGCTATACAATATTTATAACTTTGACATTCCAACTCATTCCAAAACTATAAATGCTACTTATGATCTTTCACGAAGTTAAAACAACATTTTTACCGAAAAGTTCATTTATAAATAATAACAATAATATTTTCTAGCCTCCCTTCTACACCCAAACTAGAAACCATGGTTAGGGGGCAAAGTTAACTCCTATGCCCATAAAATAAACATATATTTTGCTGTCACCTAGCTCGTTGACAATACGTACCGCAATCTATACAGTGGAATCTGTCTTTCTTAAAGCTTCCCATTCCATGCCGAGCTGTGGGCAATCAGGACGACATTTGAGAATATATTGGGTTGGTGCAAAAGTTATGCCCGTTTTTTGTGATCCTAGGTAAAAAAATGTTTTCTTCAGAAATGATGAATAGTACCTTCTTTTAAATGATTCCATTGTATAAAGGATGCTTTCCCTCTACTTTCTATTCAGTTTTGGCCTAGCCAGAGTACAGTGAAGAGCCCTTGTATTTTTTAAAAATGTCGGTCGATAAAGTGCATTTACGTCATTATTTACTTTATGAATTCCGTAAAGACAATTCCGCGTGTGTGGCAACCAAAAACATTTGCGAAGTGTATGGAGCAGATGTCATCAAAGTTCGGCAGGCACAAAGATGGTTTACAAAATTCCGATCTGGGGATTTTTCACTTAATGATAAACCACGTACCGGGCGGCCATTGAAGTCTGATGAGGACAAGTTAAAAGTCATAATTGACACCAATCCACGTCTTACCACCAGGGAGATCGCGTCGATGATGGAAGTCAACCATATAACCGTATTAAGGCATTTGAAGCATATGGGGATGGTTTCGCGGTACGACGTTTGGATACCTCATCAATTGTCGGCTGCCAATTTATTGGATCGGGTTTCAACGTGCGTGCTTTGAGTGCGAGACAAAAACATGAACCTTTTTTGCATCGTTTGGTAACGGGAGATGAGAAATGGGTCGTGTACAACAACGTGACAAGAAATAGACATTGGGCTATACCTGGACAAGCCCCATTAACAACTTCGAAAGCCGAAATCAATCAAAAAAAAGTTATGCTTTTTGTTTGGTGGGATTGTAAGGGTATTGTGTATTTTGAACTCTTGGAACGCAATCAGACAATTACAGCAGAACGATATTGTCAGCAATTATCTAAATTGAACATCGCCCTTCAAAAGGATAGACCACATGTGGCTATGATGACCCAACACAAGCTGAATGAGTTGAATTGGGATGTTATCAAGCATCCACCGTATTCTCCAGATCTTGCTCCTTCCGATTTTCATTTATTCCGATCACTGCAAAATTTTTTAAATAACAAATAATTTGATACAATAGAGCAGGTAAAAACATCCCTTTCTACATATTTCGCATCAAAATCCAAGGAATTTTACACTAATGGTATTAATAAGTTGATAGAAAGATGGGAGGAGGTTATAAGAACGGATGAAAATTATATAATTGATTAAATAAATAATACAAATTTTAAAAAAATGTTTAATTGTATATGTAAAAAAACGTTATTAATTTTGCACCAACCCAATAGCTTTATTCACCGTCAGTCGGTTAACCCTCCAAGCAATTTTTTGCATTTCCAAGTGATCCGGTGCTCAGTGTGATTCGTCGCAATCTTTTAAACTGTAGAAAGGTCGGGTTGCCCATTGATTTTTTTTCGGCAAACAATCTCGTTCGTTCTGGCATTCATGTGGTGTTCGACTTACTTTATCTCAGACCCTGAACGAATGCCACTTAATCCAGATTTAATTTTTGGATCGTACTCCTTTGATTACGGAGTTCCTAGACGAACCTTTTATTTTCTAAAACAATCTTATTGGGTCGACCAAATTAAACAACATTTAGTTGCACCCTCCAACTTACATATGTTCCACCAGTTTCATAAAAAAAGCTGGCAATGCCAACCCACACGGAACATGATTTTGCCAAATGGCCTCATGGTCGTGGTGTTACACAGCATGTAACTGCGAGCTTCAGGAAAAATGTAACTCAATAGTTGGAAATTCGTAGTTTCCTGAAGGTTCCTGAATACACGATTCTTTAAAAAATGTTATAAAATTTTATTATACATATTTTTGGTGAAAACAAATTCTTGAAAAATATATTTCCCTTAGTTCTGGAAAAGGGGAGAAAAAGAAAAGGAGAGGAAATAATACTATGATAAACCTATACACCACCTAGAGAATATAATTGCAGTGGCAAGCTACCAGACTAGCTTGCGGTGTCATAAAGAGATTCAAAGATAAGCTAAAATGGCCCCGACCAATTGAACAAAACAAAAAATTAAGTCACATAGTTGAAGAATCGGAAAAGGAAGCGGATTATGCAAGAGAAAGAATCCCCTAATAAATGTTTAAAAGAAAAAAGGGTGGAAGAAAAAAATATAATAAAAGAAAAGGAAGGAGATAAGAACACGTTGTGATAAACAAACAAAATAATGAGAAGGAAAAAAACAACGAATAGCGCTGGAGGGTAAACGATGGTGAAATAAGAGGGAAAAGGATGGATGAAATCAATACGTGTGACAAGGAGCCTTTAAACCAGTATGCTCAATTCTTGACAGTTCATGACTTTGACATTTCAAATAACAGCGATGTCATTAGCATACGATTGTAGTTTTCTATAGCCAACATTTAATCATCAGGAACTTTAACGTTCCGTGAGATGCATGAAATTTATGATCGAAATGGATGTCCCACCGAGGCACAATTCAACGTCTAATCAGAAAATTTGAGGAAACCGATTCAGTTGCAAATCTGCCAGTGCCCGTACTTTAACAAAATGCTCGGTCGAACGAAAATATTGCAACTGTGGCGTAAAGTGTTCGTGGATACCATAACCTCTCAATTCCACGTCATTCACAAGTGTTGGACGTTTCTGCGACGTCAAATTGACAAATATTGCGAAAATACCTGGGTCTGCATCCATACAAGATTTAATTGACTCAATAACTAAAGGCACAAGCCCATGCGAAGCATCGGAAACAGATCAGCAATGAAGCGCATTTTTGGCTGAATGGCTATGTAAATAAGCAAAGTTGTCGAATTTGGGACAGTTTGAGGAGATTCCTTTGCATTCAGAAATCTTACTGTCTGATAGGAATTTTGTTCAGGCGACATTACAATGGTGAGGTGCCTTAGGCAGCAACGTAGTGGCTGTGGTTAATACCCATATCGCGGGTACGGTCTCCGGACCGGTGGTAGGAAATACCGATAATTATCTCGGGCGCTGTGACTGCTTATGACAGTAGAGGTTTAGATAGGACTTGCCACTAACAGTTGGAGTAATCAGCTTGTAACTGGTTACTGACTGTAAACTGCCAGTAATGGTGGTGCTTTGATTGAGCGTATGTTTTTTACTCGTGGCTTTATGTTTAACGACAGATATCTAATATTGCATGTAGAATCCTAAAATCATATGATTTGACCTCAAAATTTATGGCTGCGATCCTAGGATTTCGTGATTGTAGTATTACTACTACCTCGACTACTACTTTGCCCGCTATTTGTGAATGACTGCACGGATTTGATATTGGATATAGCTATTCCGGATTATTTTTATGATGCATATGTAAACTCTGACGAAAAGGCACCACCTTGCGATACTCTATTATAAGAGCTGAAGTAGCTTTACTTACTCTTCTCTACCATTGCAATAGGTTTTACATTAGCTGAAATCATCTCACACTAATTGATGAGTTTACTTTTATCATGGTGCAAAAGCCAATTTTTGTTCTTCCACAAATCCGGGCGTTTCTGGCGGATTGCTTAGCGCAAGTTGCGCATAACTTGCAGGTAATATTCCTTATTGACCGTTTTACCCTGTGGAAAGAACTTATGATGCACCACGCATCTGCAATCGAAGAAAACTGTATGCAAAACCTTCACATTCGACCGAACTTGGCGCGCTCTTTTCGGTCTTGGCTCGTGCGGCAGGTTCCATTGGGATGATTGAGCTTTGGTTTCCACGTCATATACCATAAACCCATGATTCGTCACCAGTTATGACCCTCTGCAGCAAATTTGGGTCGTCGCGGACAGAGTCCAACAGCTCCTTAGAAATGTTAATGCGATGCTGTTTTTAGTCGAAAATGGGCAAAACTCGCAAACGAGCAAAAACACGTGCAAGCAAAGCAGCTGTCAAAAATTAACTGAACATTCAAAATGGCTGAACTCCTTTTAATATCAATAAATCAAACAAATATTATTTCACAATTTTAATTAACTAAAACGATCACTCCCACCACCGCGTTAATACTTAAAGTATATTTTTTGTAATAAAACCATAGAAATATTCTAAAATGAAAATATTCAATTTTATATAATCTAATATATTTTTTATTATAAATTTATTCTTTCAGATATCTAATGTCAATTTAAATCATATGCTTTGCTCAGCGTTATCGGATCCATTCGATGGACCAAACTATCGCCTCTCTGCTGTGGTTCATCAAGCAATTTTATGCCCATTCCTATGTAAATTAATTAGTGTACTATTTACAAAAACAAATCAAAATCAATTATATGTAAAAATAATAAAAAATAGTCAACAATTTTATAATGAATATGATAATCAATCGATGGGTACCCCAAGTACTGGAATATCAACATCTTCAGTAGCAGCTGTAACATTAGCCGGACGGATCGATGATCAAATAATGACAACTAAAATTGATTAGTATAAAAATGAAAATAATAATAATCATTATTATTATTATTATATAATATAATTAAAAAAATATACCTATATAGAGTTATAATTATAAGAAATAATTATTTAGGTAAACAAAAGTAATAATCTCTATAAAAAAAATTATTCTTATTCATTAAATTTTATTTAACAAATAAAATAAAAATTGAATATAAAATAATTTAAAAAATACTTACTATAATGTTGCTATAAAAAAAAATAATTCTTTTCAAATTATACTATAAATAAAATTAATATAGGAAAATTTTTAAAACTTTGCCGCAGATTTTATTTATGCCTATGTAGTGGAATAATTAATTTTATATGAATCATAATGGTTTTGGAATGAATATTTTAATTGAATTTTTCACCGAATTTTATTATTCGAATAAGTTACTAAATTAATATTATTAACGTAATTATATCTGATCAAACGTGACTGTTTTGATAATTTTTAAAATAAACTCCTTTCGACAAAAATATAAATTCATATTAATACATATGTTTATAATAAAAGAAAATTAAAAATAGTATATGGTGTAATTAGTAAATAAAATTTAAAAGAACTATTTTTTTTCTGTTCCATCATTTGGTTTCTCAATAATGACACCTGTAAATATTTAATCAAATTAAATACTAAAACATATTTACTTTTAATGGATTAGAATATTTTTTTTTTCGAATTTACACAAATCAAATAAATAGATAAATTTTTAAAGTCCTAAAATATTGATTATATATAAGATAACAAATTAACTATGGATTTAATTGATTTTGAAAGATGAGTGAAATTAGTGGAAAAACGTAGGTTTTATTGTTTGAGTGTTGGCTAAGATGCTATAATTATTTAACAGCATGTATTTTATATAGGTTATTTTATGACCGATTAGTATTATTTGAATATATTTGCGTTTTGGGTTATTGCAAAAAAAAAAAAAATTAGTAAAAGTATGCAAATAAATGGTTTTTGTGTGAAAATTCGTTTCAAGACTTTTAAATAAAATAATCAATTCTCAATAGTTTAATAATTTAAAGATAATATAAGGAAATTAAGACTTTTAATATATTTAATCATCATCGCCACAACCATTCTCTCTCTTATACAAATGTAGTTTTTGATCGTAATAAAATTGTATATTATAATTAATTGATAAATTACAATGAATAATATAATTATACTCTGAAAAAATTTCATTTGAAGTATAGTATAATTATTAAATAACCTACAACTATAATTTTCACATATTAGATTTAGCTTTATTTATGAAGTTCGCAAATGATATTTTGCATTTTTAAAATTATAAAAAAAAAATAAACTTAAAAAAAAGCAAAATAATTACTTTTTAATAACTAAGTATATACATACGTATACAATATATTAATATAATTTTACATTGAAATAATCAAATTGCTACTATACTGCATTTTCATTTTTTTTTGTACGATTGAAAATTGTTTTTGAAATGTGTATAATTATTTTCTGGAAATTTATAATTAATTTGGTATTTTTTTAAATAAATGGCGTATCAGCCGTTATTTTTGAAAGTGTTATAAGTTCACTTTTTCATATATTGAGATATTTAAGGCTTTGCGTTTGAAATTAATTTCAAAATATTGGCAAATGTTTAATCAAACTTATGTTTTTAACATTATAAACTTGTAAAAATAACACTAATTAACACTATTCTTTTAGGTACAAATGGACTTATACCACTTTCAAATATAATAAATTATAAAAAATCAAAACAAAAGCAAATTTAAGACAGAAGTTAGATTTTATTAAAATGCATTTTTCAATGGAAAATATAATAAATAAAATTGACGAATAATCGAGTTTATTAATAATTAATTTCAGTTATATTGGTTAGTCTAAAAAGTTCATGGCGGTTTTTGTGTAAAATAGAGAAGCTTCAATCAGAGTAATAAAATCAATTTATTCAAACCAAATATTCCCCATTTATATATTGGCAATGTTTCGTTATTTTTCGAGCAGAGCCATGATTCCATTAGTAAAGAACTTGTGTTGTTTCTGGTTGAAAAACGGAATCATATTTTCAGTCAATGTATAATTCTTCCACCCGCATTTTTTTTTCCTATATGATTTTTCCTCTTCTAGAAATTTAATTGAGACAAAATCTTCTCATTTCATTTCATATAAAGGAAGCTATTTTTTCCAGAAATTCTTTATTACATTATAATAGTCTTAACTACTATATAAATGGTCCTTTTTCGTTAGTGTTGCTTCCACACCTCCAAAATCTCTGTGGTTTGAAAGATGTGAATGAGCCACAACAGAAATTTATGATCTTTATATCTCAGTTTTGTCCGATACAAATGTCACTGTATGCTATAACATGGTCTTCAGTTATAATATTTTGAATATTTTTCTGGCAACAAGATGCTATCCCTTCCAAACCTCTAGATGCTAGAGTTTCCTCCCATGCATACATATAAATTTTGTTATCATAAAAATTATAAAAAACCTTCATTAAGAACATACATCTTTTACTTATAATGTACTTATTCCACTTACAAAAGTATATTTTTGCCATAAAAACAGCTAAATTTCTTTATTCATAAATTTATAATGAAATTGTGCACCCACCACTCAATGTGTGATTTTATAAATATTAAAAGACGATATCTATAACTCACCAAAATTACCATTAACTTATTAATTTCAAAAGTGCACTTATACAACTTTTAAAAACAACAGCTCATTTATGTATATTCATTATTTAATAATATTTTTATCATTAAAATAAACCAATTTTTTATTTTTATTTTACAATTATAACATTTTTAAATGTTTTCCGGATATACACATATATAAAATATTACAAAAAAATTTTTTTACTATATAAACCAAATAATAATTAAAGAATTCACAAAAACGAAAAACCAGAAACAAGTTAAATGCAATAAACACAATATCTAAATAAAGTCAAATTAAATATAATAAATAAAATATTTTTACATTCCTTACCTTATATATTAATAAAATAGTGATATGTAAATTATAATTATACTAATATAAATAACAATGCAAAAAAGAAATTCATTCAAATTCAACTTATATATTGTACTTGTAATCATAAAAAATCCTATCCGAAATCGAGTATTTCTTTTGAAGAAAAAAATTTACTAAAACTTAATTAAAATCAAATAAACTTTCATAATTTAACTTATTATAACTGATACTGTAGTAATTTAAAAATTATTTAAAAATGAAATAAATAAAAATTTACATAAAAACAAAAACAAAATTGAGAAATAAATAAAACTATAAATTAAATATCTATTTAGTAGATAATATTGCATGTTTCTTATAGTAATTATACTATTTTTAAGCATACAATATAAGTCGAATTATGTAAATATATAAAAATTGAAAACTTTTGAAATAAGTTAATTATATAGAATTTAAAAAAAAAAGAAGAGTACATAAAAAAGCCAATAACAAAATTGTTAGTAAATTCTATCATATGTAAATTAAAATATTTGATGAAATTATTCAAAATTAATAAATAAAAGAATAAAATTAATTAAGTATACTCTTATAATCGATAATAATAACTTTTAAAAAAATGTTAATTAATAAAAATTGAATTGCCTTTTAGCAAGTTAAGGTCTTAAAACGAATTAAAAATGGAGTGTGTGATTAATATCTCATTAAAATAAAATCATATATACTCGTATATATATATATATTATTTTCACAAATTAAAACAATAAAATATAATATAGAAAAATTCTAGAAACCAAATATTATAAAAGTTCTATTCCAGAATTGAAAAAATACATAGAGGTACTTTTTCAGAAGCAAATTTCATATAAGTATTATTAATAATAAACTTATTATCTTCAAACGATTTAAAAAAATAAACTTTTATAGTTAAGTATAGTTTTTTTATTGAAAAATTATTGCTTCGATTTACTAGTTAATTGCTTTTATGTAAGAAAATTCTACTGAAATCGCATCGAAAATGGATTTTCTACAATATATACGAGGTCTGTTCAAAAAGTATCGCGAATTTTGAATTTCTGCGGGTTACGTATATTCGATTTTTTTGTGGTGTTATGTTGGTACGATCTCTCACTTATGCCGACAAGTTCAGCCATTTTGAATGTTCAGTTTTTTTTGTTGACAGCTGCTAGCTTGCACGTGTTTGGCTCGTCTTCGATTTTTGCCCATTTTCGACCAAAAACAGCATCGCATTAACATTGTTAAGGAGCTGTTGGACTCTGTCCGCGACGACCCAAATATGCTCCAGAGGGTCATAACTGGTGGACGAATCATGGATTTATGGTTATGACGTGGAAACCAAAGCTCAATCATCCCAATGGAAGCTACCGCACGAGCCAAAACCGAAAAAAGCGCGCCAAGTTCGGACGAATGTGAAGGTTTTGCTTACAGTTTTTTTCGATTGCAGGGGCGTGGTGAATCATGAGTTCTTTCCACAGGGTAAAACGGTCAATAAGGAATATTACCTACAAGTTATGCGCAAGTTGCGCGAAGCAATCCGCCAGAAACGCCCGGATTTGTGGAAGAACAAAAATTGGCTTTTGGCATTTTTGGCCAAAAACAACACACTAATAAAGCCGCAGCCATCGTATCCCCCAGATCTGGTCCCCTGTGACTTTTTCTTCTTCCCGAAACAGATTCTTTGATACATTTTTTGGAATGGACAAAAATCGAAGACGAGCCAAAACACGTGCAGGCAAAGCAGCTGTCAAAAATTTACTGAGCTTTCAAAATGACCGAACTAGTCGGCTTAAGTGAGAGACATGAGTACCAACATAACGCCACAAAAAAAAATCGAAAATCGAATACACGTAACCCGCGGAAATTCAAAATTCGCGATACTTTTTGAACAGACCTCGTATATTGACTTTTTTCCTATATAAAAAATATTTACAAATTTTTGCATTTGTTAATCAACAATTTCATAATATATAAATTTGCTAATTGTATTTTTGAGTTTATTTAAATTCATTTTTTTCTATAGCCTTGGTATAGAAATTGAAAATTTATTTCGGAATTATCCCATCAAATAAAAGAAAAAAATTCTTTTAAGATAAATTTGGCGTAAATTTACTAACTCTTACCCAGTATATTAATTGGAACACTATTTCTGTACATAGTTCAGAAACTTTCTTGGTGAACTATGTTTTGAAAGAATTATAATTAAATACAAAATAGAACATCTTTTTTTAATTAGTTAATAATACGTTGATATTATTTGAAGTAAACCAGGAGTCGATATTTTATATTCTATTATTGCCCTTGACAGGGTTATTACTTAATATCCATTTAAAAACGGGATATATTATCAGAGAAATTACAAATTGAATATGCAATAAAATTTAACTTTTCTTGTATTATTTTCTTAGCACCATATATTATTTCTAACTATATTGAACTATTATTTAAAAAATAATTTAAAAAAAAAACATATTCCAATTAATTAAGTTATTGATTATCCTCTCTAAATATACGCATATACAAATGTACTTGATGAAAAATATCAATACTAAGCCAATCGCTTAAAATTTGTTAAACAATTTTTATGTTTTCAAGAATATTTAAATAAAATTCATAAGTCTTATAAATAAAATATTACGGACAATGAAAAATTTAAGAGAAATTGTATTAAATGTAAAAACAATATTAAGAAAAGTGGTTCAAAGTTTTTAAAAGAAATTGTGAAATATTTCTAATAAAGAAACAAATGTGAAAATAACTTTTTCTCAATTTCGCAACAAATTATACATTTTTCAATCACAACTATAGAAAAAATACATAAATTAGAAAATTCTCTATACTATTTTTAACCAAAATCAAACAAAATGTTAGCATGAAAATAATAGAAGGAATGATTTAAAATGAAAAGGCAAAATTGATTTTTAAAAAAATAATAAAACAAAATTTGTACAAAATTTGATGCATTGTTACAAAAAATAAAATTGTTTTAAAAAAAACTAGTGATATTAGAATTGTTTTATTTCTAAATAAAGCTTCCTGGAGATTTATTTTCACTCAAATTATGCGAATAAATCATCACCATTATTATAAAAGAGAAACTGTCAGTAAAAGGTATAATACTAATTAATTACTGATCATACAAAATATTTGTATAAAAATTCTAAAAAAAAAATTCACAATTTTGCTGCATTCTTTGGGGTATTTTACAATATTTTATAAAAATAAAAATTTAAATACATAATACAAATTACCCCAATAATTACTTATTTAAGTAATAAACTATATCGAATTCCATTATTTTACAATACTAACAATCTAAAACCCAACCTATATTAATTATGTTCAACTAATCCAGACACTCTGTCTTTACTTTACGTTAATCCATGTTGTCTTAGATATACATAAATCCAGATACATAGAAATCGAAATTATTGACTATCAATAACAAACTAGATAATAAAAACCAACCAAATTGAAAAACCAACCTCGTTCCGCACAAATATTGTTGACTTGCTATCTGACCTTAGGCTTATACAAACCAAAGTCAACGACTTCTTTCTTAAACCCACTAACATATAGACGAGCAGTTTTAAACACTCCGAAGTCACCGAATCGCATAGCTAGAATCTTTGAATCCCAAATGAACCTACAGTTACTCTCCTGTGACAGAAGGAAATTGCAAGCTAAGGCCATTTACCTCTCACTCTATCTGTATACGAGGTCTGTTCAAAAAGTATTGCGAATTTTGAATTTCCGCGAATTACGTATATTCGATTTTCGATTTTTTGTGGCGTTATGTTGGTACTCATGTCTCTCACTTATGCCGACAAGTTCGGCCATTTTAAATGTTCAGTTAATTTTTGACAGCTGCTTTGCACATGTTTTGGCTCGTCTTCGATTTTTGCCCATTCCAAAAAATGGATCAAAGAATCTGTTTCGGGAACAAGAAAAAGTCACAGGAGGGGCAGATCTGGGGAATACGGTGGTTGCGGCTTTATTAGTGTGTTGTTTTTGGCCAAAAATGCCAAAAGCCAATTTTTGTTCTTCCACAAATCCGGGCGTTTCTGGCGGATTGCTTCGCGCAACTTGCGCATAACTTGCAGGTAATATTCCTTATTGACCGTTTTACCCTGTGGAAAGAACTTATGATGCACCACGCCCCTGCAATCGAAGAAAACTTTAAGCAAAACCTTCACATTCTACCGAACTTGGCGCGCTTTTTTCGGTCTTGGCTCGTGCGGTAGCTTCCATTGGGATGATTGAGCTTTGGTTTGCACACCATAACCATAAACCCATGATTCCTCACCAGTTATGACCTTCTGGAACAAATTTGGGTCGTCGCGGACAGAGTCCAACAGCTCCTTAACAATGTTAATGCGATGCTGTTTTTGGTCGAAAATGGACAAAAATTGAAGACGAGCCAAAACACGTGCAAACAAGGCAGCTGTTAAAAATTAACTGAACATTCAAAATGGCCGAACTTGTCGGCATAAGTGAGAGATATGAGTACCAACATAACGCCACAAAAAATCGAATATACGTAGCCCGCGGAAATTCAAAATTCTCGATACTTTTTGTGATCTTAGTAGCATAGAAGATAAGGTTGGGGATGATTAAAATGCAAACAAAGCAGGTTATTTACCTCGTATTTTTCACACGAAAGTATAAGATTAAATTAGCTAAGGTTAAATGAATGAACCTGGTATGCATAGACACAAGGTTACGTTTGTAGGTAAAAAAATGTTCGTATGTACATGGGCAGATTTTTTGTAGCTAAACCAAACGAATTTGTTTTTTAAGTACCTATGTGTATATTTCAATGAGTTCGTTATGTTTATATTAAGGGTGGATTGAATGGTCAATAAACTTACTGTCTGTTACACCCAAAGGAAGTACTTGGTGGTTCCTAACTTCGCTTTAAAGGTTTAGTATGGCACGTAAAAATTTGGGCAAGTTATTCCTTACAATTCCTTATAATTTAGGGATGTAATTTTGATCTGATCCTGGAAATATAAGGTTATGTAGCAAGAAGACCACTAAGTGTTACTTAACGTCTATTTATATTTTAATCGCTTCGACCTGTTTAGAGACTACTATTGTATAAAAATATTTCAATTTAATCTTATTTACCCATTAATTTAGGTAAAAAGCAGATTAACTAAATGAATTTAAATCCAATTAACTTTCTTCGATCTTCTTCTCTTTATTATTACAATTTTTTTATATAATATAATAGAATTATAAAATTAAAAAAAAAAACAAATTATATAGAAAAACTAAAAATTATTTTAATACAATACTTATATATAGAAATACATTTGACGATAAAATGCCATTGAGTGTATTAACTGAGTATATTTATACATTTGTTTAAATTAATTACGATTTATTTCTGACTAGCACCGAGGACTTAGATACATATTTAAATAATAATTATAATTGTAAATATAATATTAAACATAATAATAATAATAATATGCAGTTATTGTAATAGAGTAACATTTATAATTAATTTATAAATCAATCAGTTCGAATTTAATTAAGTGTGTTCTTTTGTATATTCCATATTTATAAATATTTGTTTTTATTGATTTTCTTATATATTTTTGTTTGAGTTTTTTTTTTTTTTAAATTAAATTATAATTTATAATGTTCTGTTCTATGAATTCAAATATAATTTCATAATTAAAAATGATTAAATTCACGAACGATTCGTTCATTTTATTGTTGTTCTTTTTTTGCTTTTGCTTTTTGTTTTTATAATTATAGAAAAATTCAGTTCAAATTTAATGGATGGAACGTTTGTAAGTACCGTATAATTTTTTATAAATTGATTCAATCATATTTTAGCCCAAGTTTAAAATTAAATAATTTTATCACTTTTTAGATTAGATGTTGTTGTGTTATATTTTAAAAAAAAAAAACACTTTAAATATAATTACAAAATAATTAAATTAACAAAATTTTAAAAAAATGTAATGGCTTCTTTTTAATGGCAGTTAAAATAATATTAAAACTAATTAAAAAAGCAAAATTAATATAATAAGATAAAATAAACAAAAATCTGCTCCAAATGCAACCGGAAAAAATGTAACAACTACCATTATCAAATAAATAATGTATCAATTCAATTTTTTTTGTTTTTTAATATTTAAAAACGCTTACAAAAGTCTACATCAATTTTCGATTTTCCAAAAATTCTTACAATTAACCTGAGTCAGAAAAACTGTAAATTATTCGTGAAATCTTTAAAATTTCCTGGCTTTAACAATTGCAGAATTTTTGTTTAACATTTACACTTATAGTAAAGATTTAGAAAATTATTAATTAGAGGAATGTTCAACAAGCTTAAAGTCTTTTGATATCATAGTGATGAGTGAATTGCTGACCAAGTTTATACTTTTTCATTAATATGCTTTGCAAATTTCAAAATTTCATAAATGTTCGATATGTTTTTAACTAAAAAATTAAATGTCCTTTTGCATGTTTAGCAGACAAATAGTTGTAAATATAGTAAAACAAAACAAAAAAAAGTTGTAATTGAAAAATTAATTTTACCCTGCAATATTTTATATTCTAATTACTATTATGATCATCTAATAGTGGTGAAAGTAATTGATTTTTGTTAATTCAAATATACGCAAGAAAAAACAGCAAAAATAAAATATTAAAAATCAATGCCATAAAATCAACAAAACTAAGAATAAAAAATAATAAAATAGAAAAATAATTTATAGTGAAATATTAAAATATACCATAAGGCAATCCTGGCAAGTCATTAATATCGACGACGTATATAAACTGTTAATTTATTTTTGAGTTTTGTTTTCTTATTTATAACTTATATTATTTTTGACTAATTATAAATAAAATAAAATGATTTTAATTGATCTATATGAAATACTTATTAAATAATATTGGAAATCTTTGTCATATGCGCTAGTTTTACTTAAAAAATAACTAATTTGGTAAATTGTAGTCGATTTGTTGTTTTCACTTCTTTTTCAAATTTTTAAGTAATGTTTGTATTTATTTAAATACATATAAATCTGTTGGAATCAATAATTTATATCAAAGTTTAATTAAATATTTAAAAATTAGAATTTTTATTTATTATTAATTGATTATTTTTCCTTCTTCTCTGCTCACATATTATCACTTTATTTTAATTTATTTTTACCACACTCAATATGTACTTTTGCCTAATTATTTAATATAGAACACTTACACTTGTATTCTATTTTACTTACAAATGCATTAGTTTAGAATATATAATATAGTTTACAATATTCGCGAATTTTTGTGTACACATTCGATTAACAAAATAATTATTATTTTTAGCTGCTTTTTTTTATTCTCAACTTCAATATGTAGAAAAAACGTTAATAAATTTTTTTTAATTGCAGCTGTATTTTTAAAAAAATAAGAAATATATCTTAATTATTCAAATCGGTCTCATGTTTTGCACTTTTTTTATTACACTTTTTTGATTCTACTTTTTTGTTATCTAAATATTTTCTAATAATAATAATAATAAATTATAAGAATTCTGATCATTTTATATTTTTTTATGTGCACATTATCGAATGTATATAATATTCAATAAAAATATGTTTCGCGCCAACTTACATACGTTTTGTTTTTACTTTAAAAAATTTATCCTAAATGTTCCACTCTTTATATTTTTGTAAGATAAAAATTGTCTGTTATTGGAATGTTAATTAGTTTTTATTATTCATCATCTCTCTTTTTCCACCACATTTTAATTATTAATTGTTTTGCTTTTATATTTTCTTATATTTACTATTTTCAAAATTGATTTGTTTTATTTAATTGTTATTATTAAAATATGAGGTACATTTTGCCTCTTCAATTCATACTTATTAAATCCGATTTTTTAGGCTCTAATTAGCCATCAAGTGGTGGACCTAAATATACCATAGACACTTCTGTATTTCCATATACTGCTGAAACTGTTGGATACAATTTCTTATCGGGCAATCCTGTATAAAATAAATAATGAAACATAAATTATATTTATCAACAATCGTCAACGTTATAATAGAAAATCATAGTTACCTCTAAAAGCCACACCTAAAAATTCATAGTTCTTTTCAAAAGAAAGGGTATTATCATCGCAATCTAAAATTACTCTAATTCTTTCCCCAACCTACAATATTTAAAAAAAAAATAGAACTTATTTACTTTCATTATTTTAAATTTTGGATACATTGCAAAATTTATAATATTGTATGAAAAAGTGTAAAATAAATTTTGCGAAAAACTATGAATTAGAATGGAAGAATGCACATACCTGATATTTGGGGGCATTATTTAATAGAGGATAATTTCCTTGGGCATCACCATTATGAAGTAAATGATTATCGACTAGATTCCATCCCCAGCTCTGATCATCGGAGCCAAGTAACGCTACATATCCGTGGCATTGAAGCGCTGCCTCTTTTGTTGATATCCCGATCACAGCCACTGTACCCAAAGGACCTTCCCAAATCACCTCCCATGCATGTCTGCCTTGTCGGAAGCCGATTTTCCCCCGTGCGGCATCCGTACTCTGTGCCACAGGATTTCTATATAATCAAACCAAAACAATTAGAATTGTATTCGTTTAAATCAATTTATTGCTATAAAATTTGAATATCTAGTTTTAAGTTAGTGTATACGTTTTAATAAATAAAGAAGACAATTTATGGGTAATGCCTGTATTCCAAAATATTTCCGATATTTTGGCATACCTGTGCAAAGTGAATCCATTTGGTTTAATATAAACATTTCTAGAGCAATCGTTTGGATTCCATGCGTGATAGAAGGCCCTTAATTTAGCTTTATAGGTCGGCGCTAACGACAGCAAATCTGATTTCAGGGCCTCCTCAGCAAGCCTTCGTATGCAGTGCATTCGCCAGACATCGTTGTTCTCGTCATTTAGATATCGATACCAGTTCTTACACACCAATGAACAATTCCGTAAATCGGGCAGATCTAAGTACGAAAATGTGATTTCCAGGACGTTATCTGGTAGCCTGGAAGCGATCGTTTCGTCCATTTTTCCTGGTCCTGTCAACAGACCAGCCAGTTAAAGTCAGGAGCAAATATGGATCAATTTTTCCGCCTGGAATTTAACTATCACACATGCACGCACGCACTGCCTCCGATATGCTAACAATTAGTTCATGTTTTCCATTTGTTTTCTCATTTTATTTCAATCTATTCTTCAATAAACATAACTTTTATGGCATCAAATCTACACAACAGAATACAATCGCACATCCTACCACAAATTGTCATTTAGTTTAACGCGTTTTTCTTGACAACTAATTTGGCACAGAATAACTACATTCCGTACATAATCAGCATAACAAATTTATTTCAACGATTACTACAATAAACAAAATTGTAATAAGGGTAGTCGATTTTTTAAGATAGAAAAGATATTTTTTTATATTATACATATTTTATCAAATATTATACGGAAATAATAAAGATTTACGAAAAATAATTAATTTTGAAACGACATAAGATAGTAGCCGTTTTATATTCTGTGACTTTTTGTAACACACATTAGCTCAGGGATGATCAACATAATTTCGAATTCTTCGTGGTATCTTGTTATTCTTATTAAGATATATTGTCATTCTCCGGTGGATTAGAATAATTAATTTTTTATAATATACGAACTATTTTCGCTCTATAAAAATGCAAAATATATTTGAAAAGATACTGCCTAAATGCATTTGCAGAATATTTAATTTTTTAGTCCGTAAAAAATGAAATATAAATAAAATCTTTGTTATTATTGTATATATATTTAATAAAATTTTGCCAAAAATAAATACACTAATTATTAACTTTTTGTTTCGAATACACATAATAAATAGTGAAATATCATACCTGGATTTATTTGAACAAAAATAGTTTTATTTTTACATTTCATATAACCTGATATATATTGTATTAAAATATTTCATTGTATAAAACTGAAAATTAATAATGGTGCATAAAAATCTAATGTAAGATTATATTAATAGTTCTTATACACATTGTATATAAAATATTTCAACAATAAAAATCCTAAAACAGTAATTTTATTTATAATTTAACCTAAATAGATAAATTTCGAGTGCATATAATAAAGGATGAAATTATATCTGAATCTATTTGATCAAAATCACTTGGTATATATAAAAAAATCAATCACTTGATATATATTAAAATATTTAATTATATGAAATGATTTTAAATTTCATAAAATTTATAAATATAGTTTCAATTGTTATTTATATTATTGGTATAATGTTCTACCATCCAAAATATTTGTTCAATTAAAAAATTCTAATATCTACAAAAATATCAATTAGAAATTTCAAAAATATATTGGTTTTTTTTAGAATAATATCATAAATAAAATTAATATACAATTTTACTGAGAATAAAATTGAGAGTAAAATCGAACTATTGACAATCATCATCTACAGTAAAATTGAATTGAATTGCACCCCGACTTGTGATGTAAAATTATTAGTTTTTAAAACAATAACTTTATGAAAAACCAAAAAAAGAAAATTCATTATTTTTAAATAAATTTACATATTGAACTTTATAAAAATAATGAAAATTTTCGTAGAAATTGCTAAAAATGTAGAAATTTACATTTTCGAACAACATTTAACTATTATTAGCACCATCTGTGTATGAAAATGTTAATTTTAATATGTCTGAACTGGAGCTGAAGCACCAAATTTGAACTTGCTGTACTTTGTGAGAATGGCGCGCTTCGACAAATCAGCTGTCATTCGAAATTCCGCGCCGACTTCAGCCAGCAGCGTAAACGAAGTTAAATTTTTGCATTAAATAGTGTAATTTTACGTTATTTATACGGGCGTGTACGTGGACTTGATTAATCATAAATGGTTAAATAAGAAAATGTGCATTATAAACTTTTAAGTGGCATATAATATATAAAATTCCTTGTCCATATATATAGTGTATTTTAAAAAATAAAATATGCCTACATTCTGATTGCGAAGCATTCAATTTCTCGCCATTTTGACTCACAACGCCGTGTCAAGAAATTTCTCAAAGAACTTTAATTTCATATCGAATATTTTTACTAATAAAAAATTGCCAATTAATTCGATTGTATAAAATATTTTTTTATAATTTCTATTTAAAATTGAAATGGCTAGCCAAGCAGATGATTTGGATTATTACATACAGGCAGATAGCGGTAAGTTTGTGATGAGGGTAAAAATTTTTTAGGTATGAATATTTTGCTCGAAAAGAATATTTTTGCGATAGTAATTTTGTGATAAATAGTCAATGTAAATTATTTCAACAACTAGAGTTTTATTGTTAATGTATTTAAGCGATAAGAAAATTTATAAAATTTCCAATTAAAACTATGTCTGTACCCCAGCTTAGCGTTAATTTTATAATACTAAGTCGTGTTGTATGCACTCCCACCAAGCTCAAGAAACGTACCACATCGTGGGAGGCCCTTAAATTTAAATTGTCATAAATATTGTAAACAAATTCCGTATGTACCTTAGTAACAGCACTTCAATAATATTATCCTAGCAGATAAATAATCATATCGAAATTCTTATTGAAAGCCGCATAACAAAACTAACCTTCAAAGGAAAAGATGTTTCGAATTTATTGCATTCGGGTCGAAAGGAATAAGGACTTTATGAATATACAAGTTCTTTTTTATATAAATTGAGAATTTTAGTAACGATTTGGCAAATTTTTGTAATATATTAAATGCACTGTACTGGTAAAAATTATTTCTGCGTAGATAAACTCTCACTGCTTGGCAGGCAATTGATTAGCCCGGAAGCCCGCCAAAACTTGTTCTGCCAGTGAATCGTGCAAAAGCTTGCAAATTACTTGCGCGAATTTCATTCGAATAGCGAACAATTGTGGTGAATATTATCTCGGTTTGTTTAATTATTTTGCAAGGTACCTCCTATAGGTTTTGTTAGGTCCAAATAAGTTATAATTGTCGGCCTTGAATTTAATCGACAAGTCAAGTCCCCGTCCGTCACCAATTATAAGTGCATACGCATACCAGTCTCGGTTACTTTGTCAAACGCGTTCCGCAGTTATCATCGCACTTTCGTGCTTGTTTTCGCCTTGTCTTACTTTTTTTGGGTCTACAAAACGAAAAAAAAAAGAAAATGTTCAATTTTAAATGTACGATGCCATCTCGGTGTAATGCTATGCTTTCTTTTGTTTAAATTTGGGCGTAGTATCTAATAAGAAGAGGATTTTGTGTCATATTTTTTGCTTCTTTTGAACATTATTTATTTTGTAAGCAAATAGGTTCGTTCTAGTGGTCCTTACATATATCTATGTACATATGTGCATATGTGCTTGCTTTTAGAAATTGCAGGACTTTGAAAATTTCCTTTGACTCAAAATTTCCTTTGACTCAATAAAATGAGTTCTTATAATAAACATGCCGGTTTCCTCAATTCAAATAGCTAATTTTATAATTTATCTGATCGAAATTGAAAATAACAAATATTTTTGATTTATTTTAATTTAAAATATATATAAAAAAAATATATTAAAACAATTCATATTTAGAAGTAAATTTCCATGTTTACTAAGCAGATAAGCAGTTTAAAAATTTTTTTTCAAAAAATAATAATTTATGAATAAATTTATTTGCTATTTTTTATAATCTGTCTAAGAATAATCAAATTTAATATGTAAATGAATAAATTTTATTTTGCATTTTTTGCTTTAAAAACACTTTTATGCTTGTATATGTATACAAAAAAATATAACAGTAAATAAATATGTATAGGTTTATGCTGGTTGATTAGGTCTAATCCCAATTAAATCACAATATGGTAAAGCAGATGTTTAAAAATAATATTTAACGGTTCTTACCAATAATTTTATTTAATGTTCGCTTATATTATATATGAATATGTATGTGTGTACTGGCAAAGAAATTGTCAGCATAATATTTCCGGTTGTCAGTATAGAATTTTGTCCGTATATCAATATATTTAAAAAAAAAAAATACATAAAGCTTTATATTACTTTAAAAGGGTAAAATAAATAAAATTATCATGAGGTTGTGGTTGCTCTGATACTGTTCAAATAGTATTAAAACCGCAAAAATATTAAATTTGGGAAGTGAAAACAAATGGTAGAAACACAATTCCGACTGAAACTGTAAATTAAAATACAAATATTGTCAAAAATTAACGAATTTCGTATGAATTAATCAATTGAATATAATTTCAATAATAACTTATTATTTATAAATTATGTTTCATTCATTGTTTAACATAAATACAAAATAATGTATTCACTTACCCTATTTCTATTTCAATTTAAACTGTCAAAGAACAACTCTGCTACATAATAAAAAAGTGAAATGTATGACCGTACTTGGACTACAACTGCAAAATTAAAATCTATTACGGTGATAAAACGATCGGAGTTTTGTGCATTCCAATAAGACTGTCGTTCTTAAATTTTGACACACCAACTGTACGAGGTCTGTTCAAAATATCGCGAAGTTTGAATTTCCGCGGGCTACGTGTATTCGATTTTCGAGTTTTTGTGGCGTTATGTTGGTACTCATGTCTCTCACTTATGCCGAAAAATTCGGCCATTTTGAATGTTTAGTTAAATTTTGACAGCTGCTTTGCTTGCGCGTGTTTTTGCTCGTCTTCGATTTTTGGCCATTTTCGACCAAATACAGCATCGCATTAAAATTGCTAAGGGGCTGTTGGACTCTGTCCGCGACGACCCAAATTTGCTCCAGAGGGTCATAACTGGTGACGAATCATGGGTTTATGGATATGTGGAAAAAAGCGCGCCAAGTTCGGTGGAATGTGAAGGTTTTGCTTACAGTTTTTTTCGATTGCAGGGGCGTGGTGCATCATGAGTTCTTGCCACAGGGTAGAACGGTCAATAAGTTATATTACCTGCGCGAAGCAATCCGCCAGAAACACCCGGATTTGTGGAAGAACAAAAATTGGTTTTTGCACCATGATAACTTATTGACCGTTCTACCCTGTGGTTCTTCAATTTAATCCGATTCTTCAATATTCCACGACCTCATCTTCGTCAGATATTTCAGTATCTACGTCTAAGCGATTATTCGGTAAAGGAAACAATTATTCATAATCACTGTTCGAACCGGTATCTTCTTCAGTTTCACTTTCTTTTTTACTGTAAACCTTCCTAAGATCAAAATTAATTATCGTGTTGTACTTCTTCCTAATACAAACATTGTTATGCGCAAAAAAAATCATTATAACAATATTCGTTCATTGTTTTATTTTTGTTTTCAGTATAAATTTCACTATCTTCAAACTATAATTAACAATAATTTCACTAGAATTATTTGAACATCTTCACTAATAGAACTTTTACGTTTTAATTGTACACTACGACGAGACTCTTAACTACACTGCTATTTCGTACGAATTTTTAAGAGCCTCATTTTATAATAAACTCTTAAAAAGGATTCCTGAAAAAACTAGATTCGATAGATATGAGATATTGTTGTATAAATTTCAATAAAACACAAGTTTCGCTATATTTTTTTTTAAAACTACATTGGAAAAATTGGTTATTGACAGAATGGTTAAATGAAGAGCTTTTATATTATTATTTTCGGTGTGGAATTTTGAAAAATTATACGAAGTCTGTTCAGAAAGCATGGCGAATTTTGTGTTTTTTCAAAAATTATTTATTTATTGATGAATATCTATTTTGTCCCCTTCAAAGTAATCCGCACAAGATATTATACACTTGTGCCAACGTTTTTTCCAATTCTCGAAGCACTTCAAAAAATCTTTTTTTTGTGATCTTGTTCAGCTCCTCCTTCGATGCCGTCTTTATCTTCTAAATCTTAGCTTAGCGTCGTCCTTTCATGGGGCTCTTCAGTTTCGGGATCAAGAAAAGATCACAGGGGGCCAGATCTAGGGAATGCGGTGGCTGCGGCATTATTAGTGTATTGTTTTTGGCCAAAAATTTGGACACAAACAACGATGCGTGAGCAGGAGCGTTATTATGGTGCAAAAACCAAGTTTTGTTCTTCCACAAATCCGGGCGTTTCTGGCGGATTGCTTCGCCCAACTTGCGCATTACTTGCAGGTAACATTCCTTATTGACTGTTCTACCCTGTGGCAAGACTTCATGATGCACCACGCCTCTGCAATCGAAGGAAACTGTAAGCAAAACTTTCACATTCGACCTTTTCGTCGTTCACATCTTCTCGTCCCTCAGAACATTTTGCACCACCGATAAACGTTACTTGGGTCCAAGGTAGCTTCACCATATACCACAGTCAACATTCGGACACTACGACGAGACTCTTAACTACACTGCTATTTCGTACGAATTTTTAGGAGCCCTATTTTATAATAAACTCTTAAAAAGGATTCCTGAAAAAACTAGTTTCGATAGATATGAGATATTGTTGTATAAATTTCAATAAAACACAAGTTTCGCTATATTTTTTTTTAAAACTACATTAGAAAAATTGGTTATTGACAGAATGGTTAAATGAAGAGCTTTTATATTATTATTTTCGGTGTGGAATTTTGAAAAATTATACGAAGTCTGTTCAAAAAGCATGGCGAATTTTGTGTTTTTTCAAAAATTATTTATTTATTCATGAATATCTATTTTGTCCCCTTCAAAGTAATCCCCACAAGATATTATACACTTGTGCCAACGTTTTTTCCAATTCTGGAAGCACTTCAAAAAATCTTTTTTTTGTGATCTTGTTCAGCTCCTCCATCGATGCCGTCTTTATCTTCTAAATCTTAGCTTAGCGTCGTCCTTTCATGGGGCTCTTCAGTTTCGGGATCAAGAAAAGATCACAGGGGGCCAGATCTAGGGAATGCGGTGGCTGCGGCATTATTAGTGTATTGTTTTTGGCCAAAAATTCGGGCACAAGCAACGATGCGTGAGCAGGAGCGTTATTATGGTGCAAAAACCAAGTTTTGTTCTTCCACAAATCCGCGCGTTTCTGGCGGATTGCTTCGCGCAACTTGCGCATTACTTGCAGGTAATATTCCTTATTGACTGTTCTACCCTGTGGCAAGAACTCATAATGCACCACGCCCCTGCAATCGAAGGAAACTGTAAGCAAAACTTTCACATTCGACCTTTTCGTCGTTCACATCTTCTCGTCCCTCAGAACATTTTGTACCACCGATAAACGTTACTTGGGTCCAAGGTAGCTTCACCATATACCACAGTCAACATTCGGACACTACGACGAGACTCTTAACTACACTGCTATTTCGTACGAATTTTTAGGAGCCCTATTTTATAATAAACTCTTAAAAAGGATTCCTGAAAAAACTAGTTTCGATAGATATGAGATATTGTTGTATAAATTTCAATAAAACACAAGTTTCGCTATATTTTTTTTTAAAACTACATTAGAAAAATTGGTTATTGACAGAATGGTTAAATGAAGAGCTTTTATATTATTATTTTCGGTGTGGAATTTTGAAAAATTATACGAAGTCTGTTCAAAAAGCATGGCGAATTTTGTGTTTTTTCAAAAATTATTTATTTATTCATGAATATCTATTTTGTCCCCTTCAAAGTAATCCCCACAAGATATTATACACTTGTGCCAACGTTTTTTCCAATTCTGGAAGCACTTCAAAAAATCTTTTTTTTGTGATCTTGTTCAGCTCCTCCATCGATGCCGTCTTTATCTTCTAAATCTTAGCTTAGCGTCGTCCTTTCATGGGGCTCTTCAGTTTCGGGATCAAGAAAAGATCACGGGGCCAGATCTAGGGAATGCGGTGGCTGCGGCATTATTAGTGTATTGTTTTTGGCCAAAAATTCGGACACAAGCAACGATGCGTGAGCAGGAGCGTTATTATGGTGCAAAAACCAATTTTTGTTCTTCCACAAATCCGGGCGTTTCTGGCGGATTGCTTCGCGCAACTTGCGCATTACTTGCAGGTAATATTCCTTATTGACTGTTCTACCCTGTGGCAAGAACTCATAATGCACCACGCCCCTGCAATCGAAGGAAACTGTAAGCAAAACTTTCACATTCGACCTTCTCGTCGTTCACATCTTCTCGTCCCTCAGAACATTTTGTACCACCGATAAACGTTACTTGGGTCCAAGGTAGCTTCACCATATACCACAGTCAACATTCGGACACTACGACGAGACTCTTAACTACACTGCTATTTCGTACGAATTTTTAGGAGCCCTATTTTATAATAAACTCTTAAAAAGGATTCCTGAAAAAACTAGTTTCGATAGATATGAGATATTGTTGTATAAATTTCAATAAAACACAAGTTTCGCTATATTTTTTTTTAAAACTACATTAGAAAAATTGGTTATTGACAGAATGGTTAAATGAAGAGCTTTTATATTATTATTTTCGGTGTGGAATTTTGAAAAATTATACGAAGTCTGTTCAAAAAGCATGGCGAATTTTGTGTTTTTTCAAAAATTATTTATTTATTCATGAATATCTATTTTGTCCCCTTCAAAGTAATCCCCACAAGATATTATACACTTGTGCCAACGTTTTTTCCAATTCTGGAAGCACTTCAAAAAATCTTTTTTTTGTGATCTTGTTCAGCTCCTCCATCGATGCCGTCTTTATCTTCTAAATCTTAGCTTAGCGTCGTCCTTTCATGGGGCTCTTCAGTTTCGGGATCAAGAAAAGATCACAGGGGGCCAGATCTAGGGAATGCGGTGGCTGCGGCATCATTAGTGTATTGTTTTTGGCCAAAAATTCGGGCACAAGCAACGATGCGTGAGCAGGAGCATTATTATGGTGCAAAAACCAAGTTTTGTTCTTCCACAAATCCGGGCGTTTCTGGCGGATTGCTTCGCCCAACTTGCGCATTACTTGCAGGTAACATTCCTTATTGACTGTTCTACCCTGTGGCAAGACTTCATGATGCACCACGCCTCTGCAATCGAAGGAAACTGTAAGCAAAACTTTCACATTCGACCTTTTCGTCGTTCACATCTTCTCGTCCCTCAGAACATTTTGCACCACCGATAAACGTTACTTGGGTCCAAGGTAGCTTCACCATATACCACAGTCAACATTCGGACACTACGACGAGACTCTTAACTACACTGCTATTTCGTACGAATTTTTAGGAGCCCTATTTTATAATAAACTCTTAAAAAGGATTCCTGAAAAAACTAGTTTCGATAGATATGAGATATTGTTGTATAAATTTCAATAAAACACAAGTTTCGCTATATTTTTTTTTAAAACTACATTAGAAAAATTGGTTATTGACAGAATGGTTAAATGAAGAGCTTTTATATTATTATTTTCGGTGTGGAATTTTGAAAAATTATACGAAGTCTGTTCAAAAAGCATGGCGAATTTTGTGTTTTTTCAAAAATTATTTATTTATTCATGAATATCTATTTTGTCCCCTTCAAAGTAATCCCCACAAGATATTATACACTTGTGCCAACGTTTTTTCCAATTCTGGAAGCACTTCAAAAAATCTTTTTTTTGTGATCTTGTTCAGCTCCTCCATCGATGCCGTCTTTATCTTCTAAATCTTAGCTTAGCGTCGTCCTTTCATGGGGCTCTTCAGTTTCGGGATCAAGAAAAGATCACAGGGGGCCAGATCTAGGGAATGCGGTGGCTGCGGCATTATTAGTGTATTGTTTTTGGCCAAAAATTCGGACACAAGCAACGATGCGTGAGCAGGAGCGTTATTATGGTGCAAAAACCAATTTTTGTTCTTCCACAAATCCGCGCGTTTCTGGCGGATTGCTTCGCGCAACTTGCGCATTACTTGCAGGTAATATTCCTTATTGACTGTTCTACCCTGTGGCAAGAACTCATAATGCACCACGCCCCTGCAATCGAAGGAAACTGTAAGCAAAACTTTCACATTCGACCTTTTCGTCGTTCACATCTTCTCGTCCCTCAGAACATTTTGTACCACCGATAAACGTTACTTGGGTCCAAGGTAGCTTCACCATATACCACAGTCAACATTCGGACACTACGACGAGACTCTTAACTACACTGCTATTTCGTACGAATTTTTAGGAGCCCTATTTTATAATAAACTCTTAAAAAGGATTCCTGAAAAAACTAGTTTCGATAGATATGAGATATTGTTGTATAAATTTCAATAAAACACAAGTTTCGCTATATTTTTTTTTAAAACTACATTAGAAAAATTGGTTATTGACAGAATGGTTAAATGAAGAGCTTTTATATTATTATTTTCGGTGTGGAATTTTGAAAAATTATACGAAGTCTGTTCAAAAAGCATTGCGAATTTTGTGTTTTTTCAAAAATTATTTATTTATTCATGAATATCTATTTTGTCCCCTTCAAAGTAATCCCCACAAGATATTATACACTTGTGCCAACGTTTTTTCCAATTCTCGAAGCACTTCAAAAAATTTTTTTTTTGTGATCTTGTTCAGCTCTTCCTTCGATGCCGTCTTTATCTTCTAAATCTTAGCTTAGCGTCGTCCTTTCATGGGGCTCTTCAGTTTCGGGATCAAGAAAAGATCACAGGGGGCCAGATCTAGGGAATGCGGTGGCTGCGGCATCATTAGTGTATTGTTTTTGCCCAAAAATTCGGGCACAAGCAACGATGCGTGAGCAGGAGCGTTATTATGGTGCAAAAACCAAGTTTTGTTCTTCCACAAATCCGGGCGTTTCTGGCGGATTGCTTCGCCCAACTTGCGCATTACTTGCAGGTAACATTCCTTATTGACTGTTCTACCCTGTGGCAAGACTTCATGATGCACCACGCCTCTGCAATCGAAGGAAACTGTAAGCAAAACTTTCACATTCGACCTTTTCGTCGTTCACATCTTCTCGTCCCTCAGAACATTTTGCACCACCGATAAACGTTACTTGGGTCCAAGGTAGCTTCACCATATACCACAGTCAACATTCGGACACTACGACGAGACTCTTAACTACACTGCTATTTCGTACGAATTTTTAGGAGCCCTATTTTATAATAAACTCTTAAAAAGGATTCCTGAAAAAACTAGTTTCGATAGATATGAGATATTGTTGTATAAATTTCAATAAAACACAAGTTTCGCTATATTTTTTTTAAAAACTACATTAGAAAAATTGGTTATTGACAGAATGGTTAAATGAAGAGCTTTTATATTATTATTTTCGGTGTGGAATTTTGAAAAATTATACGGAGTCTGTTCAAAAAGCATGGCGAATTTTGTGTTTTTTCAAAAATTATTTATTTATTCATGAATATCTATTTTGTCCCCTTCAAAGTAATCCCCACAAGATATTATACACTTGTGCCAACGTTTTTTCCAATTCTGGGAGCACTTCAAAAAATCTTTTTTTTGTGATCTTGTTCAGCTCCTCCATCGATGCCGTCTTTATCTTCTAAATCTTAGCTTAGCGTCGTCCTTTCATGGGGCTCTTCAGTTTCGGGATCAAGAAAAGATCACAGGGGGCCAGATCTAGGGAATGCGGTGGCTGCGGCATTATTAGTGTATTGTTTTTGGCCAAAAATTCGGACACAAGCAACGATGCGTGAGCAGGAGCGTTATTATGGTGCAAAAACCAATTTTTGTTCTTCCACAAATCCGCGCGTTTCTGGCGGATTGCTTCGCGCAACTTGCGCATTACTTGCAGGTAATATTCCTTATTGACTGTTCTACCCTGTGGCAAGAACTCATAATGCACCACGCCCCTGCAATCGAAGGAAACTGTAAGCAAAACTTTCACATTCGACCTTTTCGTCGTTCACATCTTCTCGTCCCTCAGAACATTTTGTACCACCGATAAACGTTACTTGGGTCCAAGGTAGCTTCACCATATACCACAGTCAACATTCGGACACTACGACGAGACTCTTAACTACACTGCTATTTCGTACGAATTTTTAGGAGCCCTATTTTATAATAAACTCTTAAAAAGGATTCCTGAAAAAACTAGTTTCGATAGATATGAGATATTGTTGTATAAATTTCAATAAAACACAAGTTTCGCTATATTTTTTTTTAAAACTACATTAGAAAAATTGGTTATTGACAGAATGGTTAAATGAAGAGCTTTTATATTATTATTTTCGGTGTGGAATTTTGAAAAATTATACGAAGTCTGTTCAAAAAGCATGGCGAATTTTGTGTTTTTTCAAAAATTATTTATTTATTCATGAATATCTATTTTGTCCCCTTCAAAGTAATCCCCACAAGATATTATACACTTGTGCCAACGTTTTTTCCAATTCTCGAAGCACTTCAAAAAATTTTTTTTTTGTGATCTTGTTCAGCTCTTCCTTCGATGCCGTCTTTATCTTCTAAATCTTAGCTTAGCGTCGTCCTTTCATGGGGCTCTTCAGTTTCGGGATCAAGAAAAGATCACAGGGGGCCAGATCTAGGGAATGCGGTGGCTGCGGCATCATTAGTGTATTGTTTTTGCCCAAAAATTCGGGCACAAGCAACGATGCGTGAGCAGGAGCGTTATTATGGTGCAAAAACCAAGTTTTGTTCTTCCACAAATCCGGGCGTTTCTGGCGGATTGCTTCGCCCAACTTGCGCATTACTTGCAGGTAACATTCCTTATTGACTGTTCTACCCTGTGGCAAGACTTCATGATGCACCACGCCTCTGCAATCGAAGGAAACTGTAAGCAAAACTTTCACATTCGACCTTTTCGTCGTTCACATCTTCTCGTCCCTCAGAACATTTTGCACCACCGATAAACGTTACTTGGGTCCAAGGTAGCTTCACCATATACCACAGTCAACATTCGGACACTACGACGAGACTCTTAACTACACTGCTATTTCGTACGAATTTTTAGGAGCCCTATTTTATAATAAACTCTTAAAAAGGATTCCTGAAAAAACTAGTTTCGATAGATATGAGATATTGTTGTATAAATTTCAATAAAACACAAGTTTCGCTATATTTTTTTTAAAAACTACATTAGAAAAATTGGTTATTGACAGAATGGTTAAATGAAGAGCTTTTATATTATTATTTTCGGTGTGGAATTTTGAAAAATTATACGGAGTCTGTTCAAAAAGCATGGCGAATTTTGTGTTTTTTCAAAAATTATTTATTTATTCATGAATATCTATTTTGTCCCCTTCAAAGTAATCCCCACAAGATATTATACACTTGTGCCAACGTTTTTTCCAATTCTGGGAGCACTTCAAAAAATCTTTTTTTTGTGATCTTGTTCAGCTCCTCCATCGATGCCGTCTTTATCTTCTAAATCTTAGCTTAGCGTCGTCCTTTCATGGGGCTCTTCAGTTTCGGGATCAAGAAAAGATCACAGGGGGCCAGATCTAGGGAATGCGGTGGCTGCGGCATTATTAGTGTATTGTTTTTGGCCAAAAATTCGGACACAAGCAACGATGCGTGAGCAGGAGCGTTATTATGGTGCAAAAACCAATTTTTGTTCTTCCACAAATCCGGGCGTTTCTGGCGGATTGCTTCGCGCAACTTGCGCATTACTTGCAGGTAATATTCCTTATTGACTGTTCTACCCTGTGGCAAGAACTCATAATGCACCACGCCCCTGCAATCGAAGGAAACTGTAAGCAAAACTTTCACATTCGACCTTTTCGTCGTTCACATCTTCTCGTCCCTCAGAACATTTTGCACCACCGATAAACGTTACTTGGGTCCAAGGTAGCTTCACCATATACCACAGTCAACATTCGGACACTACGACGAGACTCTTAACTACACTGCTATTTCGTACGAATTTTTAGGATCCCTATTTTATAATAAACTCTTAAAAAGGATTCCTGACAAAACTAGTTTCGATAGATATGAGATATTGTTGTATAAATTTCAATAAAACATAAGTTTCGCTATATTTTTTTTTAAAACTACATTAGAAAAATTGGTTATTGACAGAATGGTTAAATGAAGAGCTTTTATATTATTATTTTCGGTGTGGAATTTTGAAAAATTATACGAAGTCTGTTCAAAAAGCATGGCGAATTTTGTGTTTTTTCAAAAATTATTTATTTATTCATGAATATCTATTTTGTCCCCTTCAAAGTAATCCCCACAAGATATTATACACTTGTGCCAACGTTTTTTCCAATTCTGGAAGCACTTCAAAAAATCTTTTTTTTGTGATCTTGTTCAGCTCCTCCATCGATGCCGTCTTTATCTTCTAAATCTTAGCTTAGCGTCGTCCTTTCATGGGGCTCTTCAGTTTCGGGATCAAGAAAAGATCACAGGGGGCCAGATCTAGGGAATGCGGTGGCTGCGGCATTATTAGTGTATTGTTTTTGGCCAAAAATTCGGGCACAAGCAACGATGCGTGAGCAGGAGCGTTATTATGGTGCAAAAACCAAGTTTTGTTCTTCCACAAATCCGCGCGTTTCTGGCGGATTGCTTCGCGCAACTTGCGCATTACTTGCAGGTAATATTCCTTATTGACTGTTCTACCCTGTGGCAAGAACTCATAATGCACCACGCCCCTGCAATCGAAGGAAAATAAGCAAAACTTTCACATTCGACCTTTTCGTCGTTCACATCTTCTCGTCCCTCAGAACATTTTGCACCACCGATAAACGTTACTTGGGTCCAAGGTAGCTTCACCATATACCACAGTCAACATTCGGACACTACGACGAGACTCTTAACTACACTGCTATTTCGTACGAATTTTTAGGAGCCCTATTTTATAATAAACTCTTAAAAAGGATTCCTGAAAAAACTAGTTTCGATAGATATGAGATATTGTTGTATAAATTTCAATAAAACACAAGTTTCGCTATATTTTTTTTTAAAACTACATTAGAAAAATTGGTTATTGACAGAATGGTTAAATGAAGAGCTTTTATATTATTATTTTCGGTGTGGAATTTTGAAAAATTATACGAAGTCTGTTCAAAAAGCATGGCGAATTTTGTGTTTTTTCAAAAATTATTTATTTATTCATGAATATCTATTTTGTCCCCTTCAAAGTAATCCCCACAAGATATTATACACTTGTGCCAACGTTTTTTCCAATTCTGGAAGCACTTCAAAAAATCTTTTTTTTGTGATCTTGTTCAGCTCCTCCATCGATGCCGTCTTTATCTTCTAAATCTTAGCTTAGCGTCGTCCTTTCATGGGGCTCTTCAGTTTCGGGATCAAGAAAAGATCACAGGGGGCCAGATCTAGGGAATGCGGTGGCTGCGGCATTATTAGTGTATTGTTTTTGGCCAAAAATTCGGGCACAAGCAACGATGCGTGAGCAGGAGCGTTATTATGGTGCAAAAACCAAGTTTTGTTCTTCCACAAATCCGCGCGTTTCTGGCGGATTGCTTCGCGCAACTTGCGCATTACTTGCAGGTAATATTCCTTATTGACTGTTCTACCCTGTGGCAAGAACTCATAATGCACCACGCCCCTGCAATCGAAGGAAACTGTAAGCAAAACTTTCACATTCGACCTTTTCGTCGTTCACATCTTCTCGTCCCTCAGAACATTTTGCACCACCGATAAACGTTACTTGGGTCCAAGGTAGCTTCACCATATACCACAGTCAACATTCGGACACTACGACGAGACTCTTAACTACACTGCTATTTCGTACGAATTTTTAGGAGCCCTATTTTATAATAAACTCTTAAAAAGGATTCCTGAAAAAACTAGTTTCGATAGATATGAGATATTGTTGTATAAATTTCAATAAAACACAAGTTTCGCTATATTTTTTTTTAAAACTACATTAGAAAAATTGGTTATTGACAGAATGGTTAAATGAAGAGCTTTTATATTATTATTTTCGGTGTGGAATTTTGAAAAATTATACGAAGTCTGTTCAAAAAGCATGGCGAATTTTGTGTTTTTTCAAAAATTATTTATTTATTCATGAATATCTATTTTGTCCCCTTCAAAGTAATCCCCACAAGATATTATACACTTGTGCCAACGTTTTTTCCAATTCTGGAAGCACTTCAAAAAATCTTTTTTTTGTGATCTTGTTCAGCTCCTCCATCGATGCCGTCTTTATCTTCTAAATCTTAGCTTAGCGTCGTCCTTTCATGGGGCTCTTCAGTTTCGGGATCAAGAAAAGATCACAGGGGGCCAGATCTAGGGAATGCGGTGGCTGCGGCATTATTAGTGTATTGTTTTTGGCCAAAAATTCGGGCACAAGCAACGATGCGTGAGCAGGAGCGTTATTATGGTGCAAAAACCAAGTTTTGTTCTTCCACAAATCCGCGCGTTTCTGGCGGATTGCTTCGCGCAACTTGCGCATTACTTGCAGGTAATATTCCTTATTGACTGTTCTACCCTGTGGCAAGAACTCATAATGCACCACGCCCCTGCAATCGAAGGAAACTGTAAGCAAAACTTTCACATTCGACCTTTTCGTCGTTCACATCTTCTCGTCCCTCAGAACATTTTGTACCACCGATAAACGTTACTTGGGTCCAAGGTAGCTTCACCATATACCACAGTCAACATTCGGACACTACGACGAGACTCTTAACTACACTGCTATTTCGTACGAATTTTTAGGAGCCCTATTTTATAATAAACTCTTAAAAAGGATTCCTGAAAAAACTAGTTTCGATAGATATGAGATATTGTTGTATAAATTTCAATAAAACACAAGTTTCGCTATATTTTTTTTTAAAACTACATTAGAAAAATTGGTTATTGACAGAATGGTTAAATGAAGAGCTTTTATATTATTATTTTCGGTGTGGAATTTTGAAAAATTATACGAAGTCTGTTCAAAAAGCATGGCGAATTTTGTGTTTTTTCAAAAATTATTTATTTATTCATGAATATCTATTTTGTCCCCTTCAAAGTAATCCCCACAAGATATTATACACTTGTGCCAACGTTTTTTCCAATTCTGGAAGCACTTCAAAAAATCTTTTTTTTGTGATCTTGTTCAGCTCCTCCATCGATGCCGTCTTTATCTTCTAAATCTTAGCTTAGCGTCGTCCTTTCATGGGGCTCTTCAGTTTCGGGATCAAGAAAAGATCACAGGGGGCCAGATCTAGGGAATGCGGTGGCTGCGGCATTATTAGTGTATTGTTTTTGGCCAAAAATTCGGACACAAGCAACGATGCGTGAGCAGGAGCGTTATTATGGTGCAAAAACCAATTTTTGTTCTTCCACAAATCCGGGCGTTTCTGGCGGATTGCTTCGCGCAACTTGCGCATTACTTGCAGGTAATATTCCTTATTGACTGTTCTACCCTGTGGCAAGAACTCATAATGCACCACGCCCCTGCAATCGAAGGAAACTGTAAGCAAAACTTTCACATTCGACCTTTTCGTCGTTCACATCTTCTCGTCCCTCAGAACATTTTGTACCACCGATAAACGTTACTTGGGTCCAAGGTAGCTTCACCATATACCACAGTCAACATTCGGACACTACGACGAGACTCTTAACTACACTGCTATTTCGTACGAATTTTTAGGAGCCCTATTTTATAATAAACTCTTAAAAAGGATTCCTGAAAAAACTAGTTTCGATAGATATGAGATATTGTTGTATAAATTTCAATAAAACACAAGTTTCGCTATATTTTTTTTTAAAACTACATTAGAAAAATTGGTTATTGACAGAATGGTTAAATGAAGAGCTTTTATATTATTATTTTCGGTGTGGAATTTTGAAAAATTATACGAAGTCTGTTCAAAAAGCATGGCGAATTTTGTGTTTTTTCAAAAATTATTTATTTATTCATGAATATCTATTTTGTCCCCTTCAAAGTAATCCCCACAAGATATTATACACTTGTGCCAACGTTTTTTCCAATTCTGGAAGCACTTCAAAAAATCTTTTTTTTGTGATCTTGTTCAGCTCCTCCATCGATGCCGTCTTTATCTTCTAAATCTTAGCTTAGCGTCGTCCTTTCATGGGGCTCTTCAGTTTCGGGATCAAGAAAAGATCACAGGGGGCCAGATCTAGGGAATGCGGTGGCTGCGGCATTATTAGTGTATTGTTTTTGGCCAAAAATTCGGGCACAAGCAACGATGCGTGAGCAGGAGCGTTATTATGGTGCAAAAACCAAGTTTTGTTCTTCCACAAATCCGCGCGTTTCTGGCGGATTGCTTCGCGCAACTTGCGCATTACTTGCAGGTAATATTCCTTATTGACTGTTCTACCCTGTGGCAAGAACTCATAATGCACCACGCCCCTGCAATCGAAGGAAAATAAGCAAAACTTTCACATTCGACCTTTTCGTCGTTCACATCTTCTCGTCCCTCAGAACATTTTGCACCACCGATAAACGTTACTTGGGTCCAAGGTAGCTTCACCATATACCACAGTCAACATTCGGACACTACGACGAGACTCTTAACTACACTGCTATTTCGTACGAATTTTTAGGAGCCCTATTTTATAATAAACTCTTAAAAAGGATTCCTGAAAAAACTAGTTTCGATAGATATGAGATATTGTTGTATAAATTTCAATAAAACACAAGTTTCGCTATATTTTTTTTTAAAACTACATTAGAAAAATTGGTTATTGACAGAATGGTTAAATGAAGAGCTTTTATATTATTATTTTCGGTGTGGAATTTTGAAAAATTATACGAAGTCTGTTCAAAAAGCATGGCGAATTTTGTGTTTTTTCAAAAATTATTTATTTATTCATGAATATCTATTTTGTCCCCTTCAAAGTAATCCCCACAAGATATTATACACTTGTGCCAACGTTTTTTCCAATTCTGGAAGCACTTCAAAAAATCTTTTTTTTGTGATCTTGTTCAGCTCCTCCATCGATGCCGTCTTTATCTTCTAAATCTTAGCTTAGCGTCGTCCTTTCATGGGGCTCTTCAGTTTCGGGATCAAGAAAAGATCACAGGGGGCCAGATCTAGGGAATGCGGTGGCTGCGGCATTATTAGTGTATTGTTTTTGGCCAAAAATTCGGGCACAAGCAACGATGCGTGAGCAGGAGCGTTATTATGGTGCAAAAACCAAGTTTTGTTCTTCCACAAATCCGCGCGTTTCTGGCGGATTGCTTCGCGCAACTTGCGCATTACTTGCAGGTAATATTCCTTATTGACTGTTCTACCCTGTGGCAAGAACTCATAATGCACCACGCCCCTGCAATCGAAGGAAACTGTAAGCAAAACTTTCACATTCGACCTTTTCGTCGTTCACATCTTCTCGTCCCTCAGAACATTTTGCACCACCGATAAACGTTACTTGGGTCCAAGGTAGCTTCACCATATACCACAGTCAACATTCGGACACTACGACGAGACTCTTAACTACACTGCTATTTCGTACGAATTTTTAGGAGCCCTATTTTATAATAAACTCTTAAAAAGGATTCCTGAAAAAACTAGTTTCGATAGATATGAGATATTGTTGTATAAATTTCAATAAAACACAAGTTTCGCTATATTTTTTTTTAAAACTACATTAGAAAAATTGGTTATTGACAGAATGGTTAAATGAAGAGCTTTTATATTATTATTTTCGGTGTGGAATTTTGAAAAATTATACGAAGTCTGTTCAAAAAGCATGGCGAATTTTGTGTTTTTTCAAAAATTATTTATTTATTCATGAATATCTATTTTGTCCCCTTCAAAGTAATCCCCACAAGATATTATACACTTGTGCCAACGTTTTTTCCAATTCTGGAAGCACTTCAAAAAATCTTTTTTTTGTGATCTTGTTCAGCTCCTCCATCGATGCCGTCTTTATCTTCTAAATCTTAGCTTAGCGTCGTCCTTTCATGGGGCTCTTCAGTTTCGGGATCAAGAAAAGATCACAGGGGGCCAGATCTAGGGAATGCGGTGGCTGCGGCATTATTAGTGTATTGTTTTTGGCCAAAAATTCGGGCACAAGCAACGATGCGTGAGCAGGAGCGTTATTATGGTGCAAAAACCAAGTTTTGTTCTTCCACAAATCCGCGCGTTTCTGGCGGATTGCTTCGCGCAACTTGCGCATTACTTGCAGGTAATATTCCTTATTGACTGTTCTACCCTGTGGCAAGAACTCATAATGCACCACGCCCCTGCAATCGAAGGAAACTGTAAGCAAAACTTTCACATTCGACCTTTTCGTCGTTCACATCTTCTCGTCCCTCAGAACATTTTGTACCACCGATAAACGTTACTTGGGTCCAAGGTAGCTTCACCATATACCACAGTCAACATTCGGACACTACGACGAGACTCTTAACTACACTGCTATTTCGTACGAATTTTTAGGAGCCCTATTTTATAATAAACTCTTAAAAAGGATTCCTGAAAAAACTAGTTTCGATAGATATGAGATATTGTTGTATAAATTTCAATAAAACACAAGTTTCGCTATATTTTTTTTTAAAACTACATTAGAAAAATTGGTTATTGACAGAATGGTTAAATGAAGAGCTTTTATATTATTATTTTCGGTGTGGAATTTTGAAAAATTATACGAAGTCTGTTCAAAAAGCATGGCGAATTTTGTGTTTTTTCAAAAATTATTTATTTATTCATGAATATCTATTTTGTCCCCTTCAAAGTAATCCCCACAAGATATTATACACTTGTGCCAACGTTTTTTCCAATTCTGGAAGCACTTCAAAAAATCTTTTTTTTGTGATCTTGTTCAGCTCCTCCATCGATGCCGTCTTTATCTTCTAAATCTTAGCTTAGCGTCGTCCTTTCATGGGGCTCTTCAGTTTCGGGATCAAGAAAAGATCACAGGGGGCCAGATCTAGGGAATGCGGTGGCTGCGGCATTATTAGTGTATTGTTTTTGGCCAAAAATTCGGACACAAGCAACGATGCGTGAGCAGGAGCGTTATTATGGTGCAAAAACCAATTTTTGTTCTTCCACAAATCCGGGCGTTTCTGGCGGATTGCTTCGCGCAACTTGCGCATTACTTGCAGGTAATATTCCTTATTGACTGTTCTACCCTGTGGCAAGAACTCATAATGCACCACGCCCCTGCAATCGAAGGAAACTGTAAGCAAAACTTTCACATTCGACCTTTTCGTCGTTCACATCTTCTCGTCCCTCAGAACATTTTGTACCACCGATAAACGTTACTTGGGTCCAAGGTAGCTTCACCATATACCACAGTCAACATTCGGACACTACGACGAGACTCTTAACTACACTGCTATTTCGTACGAATTTTTAGGAGCCCTATTTTATAATAAACTCTTAAAAAGGATTCCTGAAAAAACTAGTTTCGATAGATATGAGATATTGTTGTATAAATTTCAATAAAACACAAGTTTCGCTATATTTTTTTTTAAAACTACATTAGAAAAATTGGTTATTGACAGAATGGTTAAATGAAGAGCTTTTATATTATTATTTTCGGTGTGGAATTTTGAAAAATTATACGAAGTCTGTTCAAAAAGCATGGCGAATTTTGTGTTTTTTCAAAAATTATTTATTTATTCATGAATATCTATTTTGTCCCCTTCAAAGTAATCCCCACAAGATATTATACACTTGTGCCAACGTTTTTTCCAATTCTGGAAGCACTTCAAAAAATCTTTTTTTTGTGATCTTGTTCAGCTCCTCCATCGATGCCGTCTTTATCTTCTAAATCTTAGCTTAGCGTCGTCCTTTCATGGGGCTCTTCAGTTTCGGGATCAAGAAAAGATCACAGGGGGCCAGATCTAGGGAATGCGGTGGCTGCGGCATTATTAGTGTATTGTTTTTGGCCAAAAATTCGGACACAAGCAACGATGCGTGAGCAGGAGCGTTATTATGGTGCAAAAACCAATTTTTGTTCTTCCACAAATCCGGGCGTTTCTGGCGGATTGCTTCGCGCAACTTGCGCATTACTTGCAGGTAATATTCCTTATTGACTGTTCTACCCTGTGGCAAGAACTCATAATGCACCACGCCCCTGCAATCGAAGGAAACTGTAAGCAAAACTTTCACATTCGACCTTTTCGTCGTTCACATCTTCTCGTCCCTCAGAACATTTTGTACCACCGATAAACGTTACTTGGGTCCAAGGTAGCTTCACCATATACCACAGTCAACATTCGGACACTACGACGAGACTCTTAACTACACTGCTATTTCGTACGAATTTTTAGGAGCCCTATTTTATAATAAACTCTTAAAAAGGATTCCTGAAAAAACTAGTTTCGATAGATATGAGATATTGTTGTATAAATTTCAATAAAACACAAGTTTCGCTATATTTTTTTTTAAAACTACATTAGAAAAATTGGTTATTGACAGAATGGTTAAATGAAGAGCTTTTATATTATTATTTTCGGTGTGGAATTTTGAAAAATTATACGAAGTCTGTTCAAAAAGCATGGCGAATTTTGTGTTTTTTCAAAAATTATTTATTTATTCATGAATATCTATTTTGTCCCCTTCAAAGTAATCCCCACAAGATATTATACACTTGTGCCAACGTTTTTTCCAATTCTGGAAGCACTTCAAAAAATCTTTTTTTTGTGATCTTGTTCAGCTCCTCCATCGATGCCGTCTTTATCTTCTAAATCTTAGCTTAGCGTCGTCCTTTCATGGGGCTCTTCAGTTTCGGGATCAAGAAAAGATCACAGGGGGCCAGATCTAGGGAATGCGGTGGCTGCGGCATTATTAGTGTATTGTTTTTGGCCAAAAATTCGGGCACAAGCAACGATGCGTGAGCAGGAGCGTTATTATGGTGCAAAAACCAAGTTTTGTTCTTCCACAAATCCGCGCGTTTCTGGCGGATTGCTTCGCGCAACTTGCGCATTACTTGCAGGTAATATTCCTTATTGACTGTTCTACCCTGTGGCAAGAACTCATAATGCACCACGCCCCTGCAATCGAAGGAAAATAAGCAAAACTTTCACATTCGACCTTTTCGTCGTTCACATCTTCTCGTCCCTCAGAACATTTTGCACCACCGATAAACGTTACTTGGGTCCAAGGTAGCTTCACCATATACCACAGTCAACATTCGGACACTACGACGAGACTCTTAACTACACTGCTATTTCGTACGAATTTTTAGGAGCCCTATTTTATAATAAACTCTTAAAAAGGATTCCTGAAAAAACTAGTTTCGATAGATATGAGATATTGTTGTATAAATTTCAATAAAACACAAGTTTCGCTATATTTTTTTTTAAAACTACATTAGAAAAATTGGTTATTGACAGAATGGTTAAATGAAGAGCTTTTATATTATTATTTTCGGTGTGGAATTTTGAAAAATTATACGAAGTCTGTTCAAAAAGCATGGCGAATTTTGTGTTTTTTCAAAAATTATTTATTTATTCATGAATATCTATTTTGTCCCCTTCAAAGTAATCCCCACAAGATATTATACACTTGTGCCAACGTTTTTTCCAATTCTGGAAGCACTTCAAAAAATCTTTTTTTTGTGATCTTGTTCAGCTCCTCCATCGATGCCGTCTTTATCTTCTAAATCTTAGCTTAGCGTCGTCCTTTCATGGGGCTCTTCAGTTTCGGGATCAAGAAAAGATCACAGGGGGCCAGATCTAGGGAATGCGGTGGCTGCGGCATTATTAGTGTATTGTTTTTGGCCAAAAATTCGGGCACAAGCAACGATGCGTGAGCAGGAGCGTTATTATGGTGCAAAAACCAAGTTTTGTTCTTCCACAAATCCGCGCGTTTCTGGCGGATTGCTTCGCGCAACTTGCGCATTACTTGCAGGTAATATTCCTTATTGACTGTTCTACCCTGTGGCAAGAACTCATAATGCACCACGCCCCTGCAATCGAAGGAAACTGTAAGCAAAACTTTCACATTCGACCTTTTCGTCGTTCACATCTTCTCGTCCCTCAGAACATTTTGCACCACCGATAAACGTTACTTGGGTCCAAGGTAGCTTCACCATATACCACAGTCAACATTCGGACACTACGACGAGACTCTTAACTACACTGCTATTTCGTACGAATTTTTAGGAGCCCTATTTTATAATAAACTCTTAAAAAGGATTCCTGAAAAAACTAGTTTCGATAGATATGAGATATTGTTGTATAAATTTCAATAAAACACAAGTTTCGCTATATTTTTTTTTAAAACTACATTAGAAAAATTGGTTATTGACAGAATGGTTAAATGAAGAGCTTTTATATTATTATTTTCGGTGTGGAATTTTGAAAAATTATACGAAGTCTGTTCAAAAAGCATGGCGAATTTTGTGTTTTTTCAAAAATTATTTATTTATTCATGAATATCTATTTTGTCCCCTTCAAAGTAATCCCCACAAGATATTATACACTTGTGCCAACGTTTTTTCCAATTCTGGAAGCACTTCAAAAAATCTTTTTTTTGTGATCTTGTTCAGCTCCTCCATCGATGCCGTCTTTATCTTCTAAATCTTAGCTTAGCGTCGTCCTTTCATGGGGCTCTTCAGTTTCGGGATCAAGAAAAGATCACAGGGGGCCAGATCTAGGGAATGCGGTGGCTGCGGCATTATTAGTGTATTGTTTTTGGCCAAAAATTCGGGCACAAGCAACGATGCGTGAGCAGGAGCGTTATTATGGTGCAAAAACCAAGTTTTGTTCTTCCACAAATCCGCGCGTTTCTGGCGGATTGCTTCGCGCAACTTGCGCATTACTTGCAGGTAATATTCCTTATTGACTGTTCTACCCTGTGGCAAGAACTCATAATGCACCACGCCCCTGCAATCGAAGGAAACTGTAAGCAAAACTTTCACATTCGACCTTTTCGTCGTTCACATCTTCTCGTCCCTCAGAACATTTTGTACCACCGATAAACGTTACTTGGGTCCAAGGTAGCTTCACCATATACCACAGTCAACATTCGGACACTACGACGAGACTCTTAACTACACTGCTATTTCGTACGAATTTTTAGGAGCCCTATTTTATAATAAACTCTTAAAAAGGATTCCTGAAAAAACTAGTTTCGATAGATATGAGATATTGTTGTATAAATTTCAATAAAACACAAGTTTCGCTATATTTTTTTTTAAAACTACATTAGAAAAATTGGTTATTGACAGAATGGTTAAATGAAGAGCTTTTATATTATTATTTTCGGTGTGGAATTTTGAAAAATTATACGAAGTCTGTTCAAAAAGCATGGCGAATTTTGTGTTTTTTCAAAAATTATTTATTTATTCATGAATATCTATTTTGTCCCCTTCAAAGTAATCCCCACAAGATATTATACACTTGTGCCAACGTTTTTTCCAATTCTGGAAGCACTTCAAAAAATCTTTTTTTTGTGATCTTGTTCAGCTCCTCCATCGATGCCGTCTTTATCTTCTAAATCTTAGCTTAGCGTCGTCCTTTCATGGGGCTCTTCAGTTTCGGGATCAAGAAAAGATCACAGGGGGCCAGATCTAGGGAATGCGGTGGCTGCGGCATTATTAGTGTATTGTTTTTGGCCAAAAATTCGGACACAAGCAACGATGCGTGAGCAGGAGCGTTATTATGGTGCAAAAACCAATTTTTGTTCTTCCACAAATCCGGGCGTTTCTGGCGGATTGCTTCGCGCAACTTGCGCATTACTTGCAGGTAATATTCCTTATTGACTGTTCTACCCTGTGGCAAGAACTCATAATGCACCACGCCCCTGCAATCGAAGGAAACTGTAAGCAAAACTTTCACATTCGACCTTTTCGTCGTTCACATCTTCTCGTCCCTCAGAACATTTTGTACCACCGATAAACGTTACTTGGGTCCAAGGTAGCTTCACCATATACCACAGTCAACATTCGGACACTACGACGAGACTCTTAACTACACTGCTATTTCGTACGAATTTTTAGGAGCCCTATTTTATAATAAACTCTTAAAAAGGATTCCTGAAAAAACTAGTTTCGATAGATATGAGATATTGTTGTATAAATTTCAATAAAACACAAGTTTCGCTATATTTTTTTTTAAAACTACATTAGAAAAATTGGTTATTGACAGAATGGTTAAATGAAGAGCTTTTATATTATTATTTTCGGTGTGGAATTTTGAAAAATTATACGAAGTCTGTTCAAAAAGCATGGCGAATTTTGTGTTTTTTCAAAAATTATTTATTTATTCATGAATATCTATTTTGTCCCCTTCAAAGTAATCCCCACAAGATATTATACACTTGTGCCAACGTTTTTTCCAATTCTGGAAGCACTTCAAAAAATCTTTTTTTTGTGATCTTGTTCAGCTCCTCCATCGATGCCGTCTTTATCTTCTAAATCTTAGCTTAGCGTCGTCCTTTCATGGGGCTCTTCAGTTTCGGGATCAAGAAAAGATCACAGGGGGCCAGATCTAGGGAATGCGGTGGCTGCGGCATTATTAGTGTATTGTTTTTGGCCAAAAATTCGGACACAAGCAACGATGCGTGAGCAGGAGCGTTATTATGGTGCAAAAACCAATTTTTGTTCTTCCACAAATCCGGGCGTTTCTGGCGGATTGCTTCGCGCAACTTGCGCATTACTTGCAGGTAATATTCCTTATTGACTGTTCTACCCTGTGGCAAGAACTCATAATGCACCACGCCCCTGCAATCGAAGGAAAATAAGCAAAACTTTCACATTCGACCTTTTCGTCGTTCACATCTTCTCGTCCCTCAGAACATTTTGCACCACCGATAAACGTTACTTGGGTCCAAGGTAGCTTCACCATATACCACAGTCAACATTCGGACACTACGACGAGACTCTTAACTACACTGCTATTTCGTACGAATTTTTAGGAGCCCTATTTTATAATAAACTCTTAAAAAGGATTCCTGAAAAAACTAGTTTCGATAGATATGAGATATTGTTGTATAAATTTCAATAAAACACAAGTTTCGCTATATTTTTTTTTAAAACTACATTAGAAAAATTGGTTATTGACAGAATGGTTAAATGAAGAGCTTTTATATTATTATTTTCGGTGTGGAATTTTGAAAAATTATACGAAGTCTGTTCAAAAAGCATGGCGAATTTTGTGTTTTTTCAAAAATTATTTATTTATTCATGAATATCTATTTTGTCCCCTTCAAAGTAATCCCCACAAGATATTATACACTTGTGCCAACGTTTTTTCCAATTCTGGAAGCACTTCAAAAAATCTTTTTTTTGTGATCTTGTTCAGCTCCTCCATCGATGCCGTCTTTATCTTCTAAATCTTAGCTTAGCGTCGTCCTTTCATGGGGCTCTTCAGTTTCGGGATCAAGAAAAGATCACAGGGGGCCAGATCTAGGGAATGCGGTGGCTGCGGCATTATTAGTGTATTGTTTTTGGCCAAAAATTCGGACACAAGCAACGATGCGTGAGCAGGAGCGTTATTATGGTGCAAAAACCAATTTTTGTTCTTCCACAAATCCGCGCGTTTCTGGCGGATTGCTTCGCGCAACTTGCGCATTACTTGCAGGTAATATTCCTTATTGACTGTTCTACCCTGTGGCAAGAACTCATAATGCACCACGCCCCTGCAATCGAAGGAAACTGTAAGCAAAACTTTCACATTCGACCTTTTCGTCGTTCACATCTTCTCGTCCCTCAGAACATTTTGCACCACCGATAAACGTTACTTGGGTCCAATGTAGCTTCACCATATACCACAGTCAACATTCGGACACTACGACGAGACTCTTAACTACACTGCTATTTCGTACGAATTTTTAGGAGCCCTATTTTATAATAAACTCTTAAAAAGGATTCCTGAAAAAACTAGTTTCGATAGATATGAGATATTGTTGTATAAATTTCAATAAAACACAAGTTTCGCTATATTTTTTTTTAAAACTACATTAGAAAAATTGGTTATTGACAGAATGGTTAAATGAAGAGCTTTTATATTATTATTTTCGGTGTGGAATTTTGAAAAATTATACGAAGTCTGTTCAAAAAGCATGGCGAATTTTGTGTTTTTTCAAAAATTATTTATTTATTCATGAATATCTATTTTGTCCCCTTCAAAGTAATCCCCACAAGATATTATACACTTGTGCCAACGTTTTTTCCAATTCTGGAAGCACTTCAAAAAATCTTTTTTTTGTGATCTTGTTCAGCTCCTCCATCGATGCCGTCTTTATCTTCTAAATCTTAGCTCAGCGTCGTCCTTTCATGGGGCTCTTCAGTTTCGGGATCAAGAAAAGATCACAGGGGGCCAGATCTAGGGAATGCGGTGGCTGCGGCATTATTAGTGTATTGTTTTTGGCCAAAAATTCGGACACAAGCAACGATGCGTGAGCAGGAGCGTTATTATGGTGCAAAAACCAATTTTTGTTCTTCCACAAATCCGGGCGTTTCTGGCGGATTGCTTCGCGCAACTTGCGCATTACTTGCAGGTAATATTCCTTATTGACTGTTCTACCCTGTGGCAAGAACTCATAATGCACCACGCCCCTGCAATCGAAGGAAACTGTAAGCAAAACTTTCACATTCGACCTTTTCGTCGTTCACATCTTCTCGTCCCTCAGAACATTTTGCACCACCGATAAACGTTACTTGGGTCCAAGGTAGCTTCACCATATACCACAGTCAACATTCGGACACTACGACGAGACTCTTAACTACACTGCTATTTCGTACGAATTTTTAGGAGCCCTATTTTATAATAAACTCTTAAAAAGGATTCCTGAAAAAACTAGTTTCGATAGATATGAGATATTGTTGTATAAATTTCAATAAAACACAAGTTTCGCTATATTTTTTTTTAAAACTACATTAGAAAAATTGGTTATTGACAGAATGGTTAAATGAAGAGCTTTTATATTATTATTTTCGGTGTGGAATTTTGAAAAATTATACGAAGTCTGTTCAAAAAGCATGGCGAATTTTGTGTTTTTTCAAAAATTATTTATTTATTCATGAATATCTATTTTGTCCCCTTCAAAGTAATCCCCACAAGATATTATACACTTGTGCCAACGTTTTTTCCAATTCTGGAAGCACTTCAAAAAATCTTTTTTTTGTGATCTTGTTCAGCTCCTCCATCGATGCCGTCTTTATCTTCTAAATCTTAGCTTAGCGTCGTCCTTTCATGGGGCTCTTCAGTTTCGGGATCAAGAAAAGATCACAGGGGGCCAGATCTAGGGAATGCGGTGGCTGCGGCATTATTAGTGTATTGTTTTTGGCCAAAAATTCGGGCACAAGCAACGATGCGTGAGCAGGAGCGTTATTATGGTGCAAAAACCAAGTTTTGTTCTTCCACAAATCCGCGCGTTTCTGGCGGATTGCTTCGCGCAACTTGCGCATTACTTGCAGGTAATATTCCTTATTGACTGTTCTACCCTGTGGCAAGAACTCATAATGCACCACGCCCCTGCAATCGAAGGAAAATAAGCAAAACTTTCACATTCGACCTTTTCGTCGTTCACATCTTCTCGTCCCTCAGAACATTTTGCACCACCGATAAACGTTACTTGGGTCCAAGGTAGCTTCACCATATACCACAGTCAACATTCGGACACTACGACGAGACTCTTAACTACACTGCTATTTCGTACGAATTTTTAGGAGCCCTATTTTATAATAAACTCTTAAAAAGGATTCCTGAAAAAACTAGTTTCGATAGATATGAGATATTGTTGTATAAATTTCAATAAAACACAAGTTTCGCTATATTTTTTTTTAAAACTACATTAGAAAAATTGGTTATTGACAGAATGGTTAAATGAAGAGCTTTTATATTATTATTTTCGGTGTGGAATTTTGAAAAATTATACGAAGTCTGTTCAAAAAGCATGGCGAATTTTGTGTTTTTTCAAAAATTATTTATTTATTCATGAATATCTATTTTGTCCCCTTCAAAGTAATCCCCACAAGATATTATACACTTGTGCCAACGTTTTTTCCAATTCTGGAAGCACTTCAAAAAATCTTTTTTTTGTGATCTTGTTCAGCTCCTCCATCGATGCCGTCTTTATCTTCTAAATCTTAGCTTAGCGTCGTCCTTTCATGGGGCTCTTCAGTTTCGGGATCAAGAAAAGATCACAGGGGGCCAGATCTAGGGAATGCGGTGGCTGCGGCATTATTAGTGTATTGTTTTTGGCCAAAAATTCGGGCACAAGCAACGATGCGTGAGCAGGAGCGTTATTATGGTGCAAAAACCAAGTTTTGTTCTTCCACAAATCCGCGCGTTTCTGGCGGATTGCTTCGCGCAACTTGCGCATTACTTGCAGGTAATATTCCTTATTGACTGTTCTACCCTGTGGCAAGAACTCATAATGCACCACGCCCCTGCAATCGAAGGAAACTGTAAGCAAAACTTTCACATTCGACCTTTTCGTCGTTCACATCTTCTCGTCCCTCAGAACATTTTGCACCACCGATAAACGTTACTTGGGTCCAAGGTAGCTTCACCATATACCACAGTCAACATTCGGACACTACGACGAGACTCTTAACTACACTGCTATTTCGTACGAATTTTTAGGAGCCCTATTTTATAATAAACTCTTAAAAAGGATTCCTGAAAAAACTAGTTTCGATAGATATGAGATATTGTTGTATAAATTTCAATAAAACACAAGTTTCGCTATATTTTTTTTTAAAACTACATTAGAAAAATTGGTTATTGACAGAATGGTTAAATGAAGAGCTTTTATATTATTATTTTCGGTGTGGAATTTTGAAAAATTATACGAAGTCTGTTCAAAAAGCATGGCGAATTTTGTGTTTTTTCAAAAATTATTTATTTATTCATGAATATCTATTTTGTCCCCTTCAAAGTAATCCCCACAAGATATTATACACTTGTGCCAACGTTTTTTCCAATTCTGGAAGCACTTCAAAAAATCTTTTTTTTGTGATCTTGTTCAGCTCCTCCATCGATGCCGTCTTTATCTTCTAAATCTTAGCTTAGCGTCGTCCTTTCATGGGGCTCTTCAGTTTCGGGATCAAGAAAAGATCACAGGGGGCCAGATCTAGGGAATGCGGTGGCTGCGGCATTATTAGTGTATTGTTTTTGGCCAAAAATTCGGACACAAGCAACGATGCGTGAGCAGGAGCGTTATTATGGTGCAAAAACCAATTTTTGTTCTTCCACAAATCCGGGCGTTTCTGGCGGATTGCTTCGCGCAACTTGCGCATTACTTGCAGGTAATATTCCTTATTGACTGTTCTACCCTGTGGCAAGAACTCATAATGCACCACGCCCCTGCAATCGAAGGAAACTGTAAGCAAAACTTTCACATTCGACCTTTTCGTCGTTCACATCTTCTCGTCCCTCAGAACATTTTGCACCACCGATAAACGTTACTTGGGTCCAAGGTAGCTTCACCATATACCACAGTCAACATTCGGACACTACGACGAGACTCTTAACTACACTGCTATTTCGTACGAATTTTTAGGAGCCCTATTTTATAATAAACTCTTAAAAAGGATTCCTGAAAAACCTAGTTTCGATAGATATGAGATATTGTTGTATAAATTTCAATAAAACACAAGTTTCGCTATATTTTTTTTTAAAACTACATTAGAAAAATTGGTTATTGACAGAATGGTTAAATGAAGAGCTTTTATATTATTATTTTCGGTGTGGAATTTTGAAAAATTATACGAAGTCTGTTCAAAAAGCATGGCGAATTTTGTGTTTTTTCAAAAATTATTTATTTATTCATGAATATCTATTTTGTCCCCTTCAAAGTAATCCCCACAAGATATTATACACTTGTGCCAACGTTTTTTCCAATTCTGGAAGCACTTCAAAAAATCTTTTTTTTGTGATCTTGTTCAGCTCCTCCATCGATGCCGTCTTTATCTTCTAAATCTTAGCTTAGCGTCGTCCTTTCATGGGGCTCTTCAGTTTCGGGATCAAGAAAAGATCACAGGGGGCCAGATCTAGGGAATGCGGTGGCTGCGGCATTATTAGTGTATTGTTTTTGGCCAAAAATTCGGGCACAAGCAACGATGCGTGAGCAGGAGCGTTATTATGGTGCAAAAACCAAGTTTTGTTCTTCCACAAATCCGCGCGTTTCTGGCGGATTGCTTCGCGCAACTTGCGCATTACTTGCAGGTAATATTCCTTATTGACTGTTCTACCCTGTGGCAAGAACTCATAATGCACCACGCCCCTGCAATCGAAGGAAACTGTAAGCAAAACTTTCACATTCGACCTTTTCGTCGTTCACATCTTCTCGTCCCTCAGAACATTTTGCACCACCGATAAACGTTACTTGGGTCCAAGGTAGCTTCACCATATACCACAGTCAACATTCGGACACTACGACGAGACTCTTAACTACACTGCTATTTCGTACGAATTTTTAGGAGCCCTATTTTATAATAAACTCTTAAAAAGGATTCCTGAAAAACCTAGTTTCGATAGATATGAGATATTGTTGTATAAATTTCAATAAAACACAAGTTTCGCTATATTTTTTTTTAAAACTACATTAGAAAAATTGGTTATTGACAGAATGGTTAAATGAAGAGCTTTTATATTATTATTTTCGGTGTGGAATTTTGAAAAATTATACGAAGTCTGTTCAAAAAGCATGGCGAATTTTGTGTTTTTTCAAAAATTATTTATTTATTCATGAATATCTATTTTGTCCCCTTCAAAGTAATCCCCACAAGATATTATACACTTGTGCCAACGTTTTTTCCAATTCTGGAAGCACTTCAAAAAATCTTTTTTTTGTGATCTTGTTCAGCTCCTCCATCGATGCCGTCTTTATCTTCTAAATCTTAGCTTAGCGTCGTCCTTTCATGGGGCTCTTCAGTTTCGGGATCAAGAAAAGATCACAGGGGGCCAGATCTAGGGAATGCGGTGGCTGCGGCATTATTAGTGTATTGTTTTTGGCCAAAAATTCGGGCACAAGCAACGATGCGTGAGCAGGAGCGTTATTATGGTGCAAAAAACCAAGTTTTGTTCTTCCACAAATCCGCGCGTTTCTGGCGGATTGCTTCGCGCAACTTGCGCATTACTTGCAGGTAATATTCCTTATTGACTGTTCTACCCTGTGGCAAGAACTCATAATGCACCACGCCCCTGCAATCGAAGGAAACTGTAAGCAAAACTTTCACATTCGACCTTCTCGTCGTTCACATCTTCTCGTCCCTCAGAACATTTTGTACCACCGATAAACGTTACTTGGGTCCAAGGTAGCTTCACCATATACCACAGTCAACATTCGGACACTACGACGAGACTCTTAACTACACTGCTATTTCGTACGAATTTTTAGGAGCCCTATTTTATAATAAACTCTTAAAAAGGATTCCTGAAAAAACTAGTTTCGATAGATATGAGATATTGTTGTATAAATTTCAATAAAACACAAGTTTCGCTATATTTTTTTTAAAAACTACATTAGAAAAATTGGTTATTGACAGAATGGTTAAATGAAGAGCTTTTATATTATTATTTTCGGTGTGGAATTTTGAAAAATTATACGAAGTCTGTTCAAAAAGCATGGCGAATTTTGTGTTTTTTCAAAAATTATTTATTTATTCATGAATATCTATTTTGTCCCCTTCAAAGTAATCCCCACAAGATATTATACACTTGTGCCAACGTTTTTTCCAATTCTGGAAGCACTTCAAAAAATCTTTTTTTTGTGATCTTGTTCAGCTCCTCCATCGATGCCGTCTTTATCTTCTAAATCTTAGCTTAGCGTCGTCCTTTCATGGGGCTCTTCAGTTTCGGGATCAAGAAAAGATCACAGGGGGCCAGATCTAGGGAATGCGGTGGCTGCGGCATCATTAGTGTATTGTTTTTGGCCAAAAATTCGGGCACAAGCAACGATGCGTGAGCAGGAGCATTATTATGGTGCAAAAACCAAGTTTTGTTCTTCCACAAATCCGGGCGTTTCTGGCGGATTGCTTCGCCCAACTTGCGCATTACTTGCAGGTAACATTCCTTATTGACTGTTCTACCCTGTGGCAAGACTTCATGATGCACCACGCCTCTGCAATCGAAGGAAACTGTAAGCAAAACTTTCACATTCGACCTTTTCGTCGTTCACATCTTCTCGTCCCTCAGAACATTTTGCACCACCGATAAACGTTACTTGGGTCCAAGGTAGCTTCACCATATACCACAGTCAACATTCGGACACTACGACGAGACTCTTAACTACACTGCTATTTCGTACGAATTTTTAGGAGCCCTATTTTATAATAAACTCTTAAAAAGGATTCCTGAAAAAACTAGTTTCGATAGATATGAGATATTGTTGTATAAATTTCAATAAAACACAAGTTTCGCTATATTTTTTTTTAAAACTACATTAGAAAAATTGGTTATTGACAGAATGGTTAAATGAAGAGCTTTTATATTATTATTTTCGGTGTGGAATTTTGAAAAATTATACGAAGTCTGTTCAAAAAGCATGGCGAATTTTGTGTTTTTTCAAAAATTATTTATTTATTCATGAATATCTATTTTGTCCCCTTCAAAGTAATCCCCACAAGATATTATACACTTGTGCCAACGTTTTTTCCAATTCTGGAAGCACTTCAAAAAATCTTTTTTTTGTGATCTTGTTCAGCTCCTCCATCGATGCCGTCTTTATCTTCTAAATCTTAGCTTAGCGTCGTCCTTTCATGGGGCTCTTCAGTTTCGGGATCAAGAAAAGATCACAGGGGGCCAGATCTAGGGAATGCGGTGGCTGCGGCATTATTAGTGTATTGTTTTTGGCCAAAAATTCGGACACAAGCAACGATGCGTGAGCAGGAGCGTTATTATGGTGCAAAAACCAATTTTTGTTCTTCCACAAATCCGCGCGTTTCTGGCGGATTGCTTCGCGCAACTTGCGCATTACTTGCAGGTAATATTCCTTATTGACTGTTCTACCCTGTGGCAAGAACTCATAATGCACCACGCCCCTGCAATCGAAGGAAACTGTAAGCAAAACTTTCACATTCGACCTTTTCGTCGTTCACATCTTCTCGTCCCTCAGAACATTTTGCACCACCGATAAACGTTACTTGGGTCCAATGTAGCTTCACCATATACCACAGTCAACATTCGGACACTACGACGAGACTCTTAACTACACTGCTATTTCGTACGAATTTTTAGGAGCCCTATTTTATAATAAACTCTTAAAAAGGATTCCTGAAAAAACTAGTTTCGATAGATATGAGATATTGTTGTATAAATTTCAATAAAACACAAGTTTCGCTATATTTTTTTTTAAAACTACATTAGAAAAATTGGTTATTGACAGAATGGTTAAATGAAGAGCTTTTATATTATTATTTTCGGTGTGGAATTTTGAAAAATTATACGAAGTCTGTTCAAAAAGCATGGCGAATTTTGTGTTTTTTCAAAAATTATTTATTTATTCATGAATATCTATTTTGTCCCCTTCAAAGTAATCCCCACAAGATATTATACACTTGTGCCAACGTTTTTTCCAATTCTGGAAGCACTTCAAAAAATCTTTTTTTTGTGATCTTGTTCAGCTCCTCCATCGATGCCGTCTTTATCTTCTAAATCTTAGCTTAGCGTCGTCCTTTCATGGGGCTCTTCAGTTTCGGGATCAAGAAAAGATCACAGGGGGCCAGATCTAGGGAATGCGGTGGCTGCGGCATTATTAGTGTATTGTTTTTGGCCAAAAATTCGGACACAAGCAACGATGCGTGAGCAGGAGCGTTATTATGGTGCAAAAACCAATTTTTGTTCTTCCACAAATCCGGGCGTTTCTGGCGGATTGCTTCGCGCAACTTGCGCATTACTTGCAGGTAATATTCCTTATTGACTGTTCTACCCTGTGGCAAGAACTCATAATGCACCACGCCCCTGCAATCGAAGGAAACTGTAAGCAAAACTTTCACATTCGACCTTTTCGTCGTTCACATCTTCTCGTCCCTCAGAACATTTTGCACCACCGATAAACGTTACTTGGGTCCAAGGTAGCTTCACCATATACCACAGTCAACATTCGGACACTACGACGAGACTCTTAACTACACTGCTATTTCGTACGAATTTTTAGGAGCCCTATTTTATAATAAACTCTTAAAAAGGATTCCTGAAAAACCTAGTTTCGATAGATATGAGATATTGTTGTATAAATTTCAATAAAACACAAGTTTCGCTATATTTTTTTTTAAAACTACATTAGAAAAATTGGTTATTGACAGAATGGTTAAATGAAGAGCTTTTATATTATTATTTTCGGTGTGGAATTTTGAAAAATTATACGAAGTCTGTTCAAAAAGCATGGCGAATTTTGTGTTTTTTCAAAAATTATTTATTTATTCATGAATATCTATTTTGTCCCCTTCAAAGTAATCCCCACAAGATATTATACACTTGTGCCAACGTTTTTTCCAATTCTGGAAGCACTTCAAAAAATCTTTTTTTTGTGATCTTGTTCAGCTCCTCCATCGATGCCGTCTTTATCTTCTAAATCTTAGCTTAGCGTCGTCCTTTCATGGGGCTCTTCAGTTTCGGGATCAAGAAAAGATCACAGGGGGCCAGATCTAGGGAATGCGGTGGCTGCGGCATTATTAGTGTATTGTTTTTGGCCAAAAATTCGGGCACAAGCAACGATGCGTGAGCAGGAGCGTTATTATGGTGCAAAAACCAAGTTTTGTTCTTCCACAAATCCGCGCGTTTCTGGCGGATTGCTTCGCGCAACTTGCGCATTACTTGCAGGTAATATTCCTTATTGACTGTTCTACCCTGTGGCAAGAACTCATAATGCACCACGCCCCTGCAATCGAAGGAAACTGTAAGCAAAACTTTCACATTCGACCTTTTCGTCGTTCACATCTTCTCGTCCCTCAGAACATTTTGCACCACCGATAAACGTTACTTGGGTCCAAGGTAGCTTCACCATATACCACAGTCAACATTCGGACACTACGACGAGACTCTTAACTACACTGCTATTTCGTACGAATTTTTAGGAGCCCTATTTTATAATAAACTCTTAAAAAGGATTCCTGAAAAACCTAGTTTCGATAGATATGAGATATTGTTGTATAAATTTCAATAAAACACAAGTTTCGCTATATTTTTTTTTAAAACTACATTAGAAAAATTGGTTATTGACAGAATGGTTAAATGAAGAGCTTTTATATTATTATTTTCGGTGTGGAATTTTGAAAAATTATACGAAGTCTGTTCAAAAAGCATGGCGAATTTTGTGTTTTTTCAAAAATTATTTATTTATTCATGAATATCTATTTTGTCCCCTTCAAAGTAATCCCCACAAGATATTATACACTTGTGCCAACGTTTTTTCCAATTCTGGAAGCACTTCAAAAAATCTTTTTTTTGTGATCTTGTTCAGCTCCTCCATCGATGCCGTCTTTATCTTCTAAATCTTAGCTTAGCGTCGTCCTTTCATGGGGCTCTTCAGTTTCGGGATCAAGAAAAGATCACAGGGGGCCAGATCTAGGGAATGCGGTGGCTGCGGCATTATTAGTGTATTGTTTTTGGCCAAAAATTCGGGCACAAGCAACGATGCGTGAGCAGGAGCGTTATTATGGTGCAAAAACCAAGTTTTGTTCTTCCACAAATCCGCGCGTTTCTGGCGGATTGCTTCGCGCAACTTGCGCATTACTTGCAGGTAATATTCCTTATTGACTGTTCTACCCTGTGGCAAGAACTCATAATGCACCACGCCCCTGCAATCGAAGGAAACTGTAAGCAAAACTTTCACATTCGACCTTTTCGTCGTTCACATCTTCTCGTCCCTCAGAACATTTTGTACCACCGATAAACGTTACTTGGGTCCAAGGTAGCTTCACCATATACCACAGTCAACATTCGGACACTACGACGAGACTCTTAACTACACTGCTATTTCGTACGAATTTTTAGGAGCCCTATTTTATAATAAACTCTTAAAAAGGATTCCTGAAAAAACTAGTTTCGATAGATATGAGATATTGTTGTATAAATTTCAATAAAACACAAGTTTCGCTATATTTTTTTTTAAAACTACATTAGAAAAATTGGTTATTGACAGAATGGTTAAATGAAGAGCTTTTATATTATTATTTTCGGTGTGGAATTTTGAAAAATTATACGAAGTCTGTTCAAAAAGCATGGCGAATTTTGTGTTTTTTCAAAAATTATTTATTTATTCATGAATATCTATTTTGTCCCCTTCAAAGTAATCCCCACAAGATATTATACACTTGTGCCAACGTTTTTTCCAATTCTGGAAGCACTTCAAAAAATCTTTTTTTTGTGATCTTGTTCAGCTCCTCCATCGATGCCGTCTTTATCTTCTAAATCTTAGCTTAGCGTCGTCCTTTCATGGGGCTCTTCAGTTTCGGGATCAAGAAAAGATCACAGGGGGCCAGATCTAGGGAATGCGGTGGCTGCGGCATTATTAGTGTATTGTTTTTGGCCAAAAATTCGGACACAAGCAACGATGCGTGAGCAGGAGCGTTATTATGGTGCAAAAACCAATTTTTGTTCTTCCACAAATCCGGGCGTTTCTGGCGGATTGCTTCGCGCAACTTGCGCATTACTTGCAGGTAATATTCCTTATTGACTGTTCTACCCTGTGGCAAGAACTCATAATGCACCACGCCCCTGCAATCGAAGGAAACTGTAAGCAAAACTTTCACATTCGACCTTCTCGTCGTTCACATCTTCTCGTCCCTCAGAACATTTTGTACCACCGATAAACGTTACTTGGGTCCAAGGTAGCTTCACCATATACCACAGTCAACATTCGGACACTACGACGAGACTCTTAACTACACTGCTATTTCGTACGAATTTTTAGGAGCCCTATTTTATAATAAACTCTTAAAAAGGATTCCTGAAAAAACTAGTTTCGATAGATATGAGATATTGTTGTATAAATTTCAATAAAACACAAGTTTCGCTATATTTTTTTTTAAAACTACATTAGAAAAATTGGTTATTGACAGAATGGTTAAATGAAGAGCTTTTATATTATTATTTTCGGTGTGGAATTTTGAAAAATTATACGAAGTCTGTTCAAAAAGCATGGCGAATTTTGTGTTTTTTCAAAAATTATTTATTTATTCATGAATATCTATTTTGTCCCCTTCAAAGTAATCCCCACAAGATATTATACACTTGTGCCAACGTTTTTTCCAATTCTGGAAGCACTTCAAAAAATCTTTTTTTTGTGATCTTGTTCAGCTCCTCCATCGATGCCGTCTTTATCTTCTAAATCTTAGCTTAGCGTCGTCCTTTCATGGGGCTCTTCAGTTTCGGGATCAAGAAAAGATCACAGGGGGCCAGATCTAGGGAATGCGGTGGCTGCGGCATTATTAGTGTATTGTTTTTGGCCAAAAATTCGGACACAAGCAACGATGCGTGAGCAGGAGCGTTATTATGGTGCAAAAACCAATTTTTGTTCTTCCACAAATCCGCGCGTTTCTGGCGGATTGCTTCGCGCAACTTGCGCATTACTTGCAGGTAATATTCCTTATTGACTGTTCTACCCTGTGGCAAGAACTCATAATGCACCACGCCCCTGCAATCGAAGGAAACTGTAAGCAAAACTTTCACATTCGACCTTTTCGTCGTTCACATCTTCTCGTCCCTCAGAACATTTTGTACCACCGATAAACGTTACTTGGGTCCAAGGTAGCTTCACCATATACCACAGTCAACATTCGGACACTACGACGAGACTCTTAACTACACTGCTATTTCGTACGAATTTTTAGGAGCCCTATTTTATAATAAACTCTTAAAAAGGATTCCTGAAAAAACTAGTTTCGATAGATATGAGATATTGTTGTATAAATTTCAATAAAACACAAGTTTCGCTATATTTTTTTTTAAAACTACATTAGAAAAATTGGTTATTGACAGAATGGTTAAATGAAGAGCTTTTATATTATTATTTTCGGTGTGGAATTTTGAAAAATTATACGGAGTCTGTTCAAAAAGCATGGCGAATTTTGTGTTTTTTCAAAAATTATTTATTTATTCATGAATATCTATTTTGTCCCCTTCAAAGTAATCCCCACAAGATATTATACACTTGTGCCAACGTTTTTTCCAATTCTGGGAGCACTTCAAAAAATCTTTTTTTTGTGATCTTGTTCAGCTCCTCCATCGATGCCGTCTTTATCTTCTAAATCTTAGCTTAGCGTCGTCCTTTCATGGGGCTCTTCAGTTTCGGGATCAAGAAAAGATCACAGGGGGCCAGATCTAGGGAATGCGGTGGCTGCGGCATTATTAGTGTATTGTTTTTGGCCAAAAATTCGGACACAAGCAACGATGCGTGAGCAGGAGCGTTATTATGGTGCAAAAACCAATTTTTGTTCTTCCACAAATCCGGGCGTTTCTGGCGGATTGCTTCGCGCAACTTGCGCATTACTTGCAGGTAATATTCCTTATTGACTGTTCTACCCTGTGGCAAGAACTCATAATGCACCACGCCCCTGCAATCGAAGGAAACTGTAAGCAAAACTTTCACATTCGACCTTTTCGTCGTTCACATCTTCTCGTCCCTCAGAACATTTTGCACCACCGATAAACGTTACTTGGGTCCAAGGTAGCTTCACCATATACCACAGTCAACATTCGGACAGTACGACGAGACTCTTAACTACACTGCTATTTCGTACGAATTTTTAGGATCCCTATTTTATAATAAACTCTTAAAAAGGATTCCTGACAAAACTAGTTTCGATAGATATGAGATATTGTTGTATAAATTTCAATAAAACATAAGTTTCGCTATATTTTTTTTTAAAACTACATTAGAAAAATTGGTTATTGACAGAATGGTTAAATGAAGAGCTTTTATATTATTATTTTCGGTGTGGAATTTTGAAAAATTATACGAAGTCTGTTCAAAAAGCATGGCGAATTTTGTGTTTTTTCAAAAATTATTTATTCATGAATATCTATTTTGTCCCCTTCAAAGTAATCCCCACAAGATATTATACACTTGTGCCAACGTTTTTTCCAATTCTGGAAGCACTTCAAAAAATCTTTTTTTTGTGATCTTGTTCAGCTCCTCCATCGATGCCGTCTTTATCTTCTAAATCTTAGCTTAGCGTCGTCCTTTCATGGGGCTCTTCAGTTTCGGGATCAAGAAAAGATCACAGGGGGCCAGATCTAGGGAATGCGGTGGCTGCGGCATTATTAGTGTATTGTTTTTGGCCAAAAATTCGGACACAAGCAACGATGCGTGAGCAGGAGCGTTATTATGGTGCAAAAACCAATTTTTGTTCTTCCACAAATCCGCGCGTTTCTGGCGGATTGCTTCGCGCAACTTGCGCATTACTTGCAGGTAATATTCCTTATTGACTGTTCTACCCTGTGGCAAGAACTCATAATGCACCACGCCCCTGCAATCGAAGGAAACTGTAAGCAAAACTTTCACATTCGACCTTTTCGTCGTTCACATCTTCTCGTCCCTCAGAACATTTTGTACCACCGATAAACGTTACTTGGGTCCAAGGTAGCTTCACCATATACCACAGTCAACATTCGGACACTACGACGAGACTCTTAACTACACTGCTATTTCGTACGAATTTTTAGGAGCCCTATTTTATAATAAACTCTTAAAAAGGATTCCTGAAAAAACTAGTTTCGATAGATATGAGATATTGTTGTATAAATTTCAATAAAACACAAGTTTCGCTATATTTTTTTTTAAAACTACATTAGAAAAATTGGTTATTGACAGAATGGTTAAATGAAGAGCTTTTATATTATTATTTTCGGTGTGGAATTTTGAAAAATTATACGGAGTCTGTTCAAAAAGCATGGCGAATTTTGTGTTTTTTCAAAAATTATTTATTTATTCATGAATATCTATTTTGTCCCCTTCAAAGTAATCCCCACAAGATATTATACACTTGTGCCAACGTTTTTTCCAATTCTGGGAGCACTTCAAAAAATCTTTTTTTTGTGATCTTGTTCAGCTCCTCCATCGATGCCGTCTTTATCTTCTAAATCTTAGCTTAGCGTCGTCCTTTCATGGGGCTCTTCAGTTTCGGGATCAAGAAAAGATCACAGGGGGCCAGATCTAGGGAATGCGGTGGCTGCGGCATTATTAGTGTATTGTTTTTGGCCAAAAATTCGGACACAAGCAACGATGCGTGAGCAGGAGCGTTATTATGGTGCAAAAACCAATTTTTGTTCTTCCACAAATCCGGGCGTTTCTGGCGGATTGCTTCGCGCAACTTGCGCATTACTTGCAGGTAATATTCCTTATTGACTGTTCTACCCTGTGGCAAGAACTCATAATGCACCACGCCCCTGCAATCGAAGGAAACTGTAAGCAAAACTTTCACATTCGACCTTTTCGTCGTTCACATCTTCTCGTCCCTCAGAACATTTTGCACCACCGATAAACGTTACTTGGGTCCAAGGTAGCTTCACCATATACCACAGTCAACATTCGGACAGTACGACGAGACTCTTAACTACACTGCTATTTCGTACGAATTTTTAGGATCCCTATTTTATAATAAACTCTTAAAAAGGATTCCTGACAAAACTAGTTTCGATAGATATGAGATATTGTTGTATAAATTTCAATAAAACATAAGTTTCGCTATATTTTTTTTTAAAACTACATTAGAAAAATTGGTTATTGACAGAATGGTTAAATGAAGAGCTTTTATATTATTATTTTCGGTGTGGAATTTTGAAAAATTATACGAAGTCTGTTCAAAAAGCATGGCGAATTTTGTGTTTTTTCAAAAATTATTTATTCATGAATATCTATTTTGTCCCCTTCAAAGTAATCCCCACAAGATATTATACACTTGTGCCAACGTTTTTTCCAATTCTGGAAGCACTTCAAAAAATCTTTTTTTTGTGATCTTGTTCAGCTCCTCCATCGATGCCGTCTTTATCTTCTAAATCTTAGCTTAGCGTCGTCCTTTCATGGGGCTCTTCAGTTTCGGGATCAAGAAAAGATCACAGGGGGCCAGATCTAGGGAATGCGGTGGCTGCGGCATTATTAGTGTATTGTTTTTGGCCAAAAATTCGGACACAAGCAACGATGCGTGAGCAGGAGCGTTATTATGGTGCAAAAACCAATTTTTGTTCTTCCACAAATCCGGGCGTTTCTGGCGGATTGCTTCGCGCAACTTGCGCATTACTTGCAGGTAATATTCCTTATTGACTGTTCTACCCTGTGGCAAGAACTCATAATGCACCACGCCCCTGCAATCGAAGGAAAATAAGCAAAACTTTCACATTCGACCTTTTCGTCGTTCACATCTTCTCGTCCCTCAGAACATTTTGCACCACCGATAAACGTTACTTGGGTCCAAGGTAGCTTCACCATATACCACAGTCAACATTCGGACACTACGACGAGACTCTTAACTACACTGCTATTTCGTACGAATTTTTAGGAGCCCTATTTTATAATAAACTCTTAAAAAGGATTCCTGAAAAAACTAGTTTCGATAGATATGAGATATTGTTGTATAAATTTCAATAAAACACAAGTTTCGCTATATTTTTTTTTTAAACTACATTGGAAAAATTGGTTTTTGACAGAATGGTTAAATAAAGAGCTTTTATATTATTATTTTCGGTGTGGAATTTTGAAAAATTATACGGAGTCTGTTCAAAAAGCATGGCGAATTTTGTGTTTTTTCAAAAATTATTTATTTATTCATGAATATCTATTTTGTCCCCTTCAAAGTAATCCCCACAAGATATTATACACTTGTGCCAACGTTTTTTCCAATTCTGGAAGCACTTCAAAAAATCTTTTTTTTGTGATCTTGTTCAGCTCCTCCATCGATGCCGTCTTTATCTTCTAAATCTTAGCTTAGCGTCGTCTTTTCATGGGGCTCTTCAGTTTCGGGATCAAGAAAAGATCACAGGGGGCCAGATCTAGGGAATGCGGTGGCTGCGGCATTATTAGTGTATTGTTTTTGGCCAAAAATTCGGACACAAGCAACGATGCGTGAGCAGGAGCGTTATTATGGTGCAAAAACCAATTTTTGTTCTTCCACAAATCCGCGCGTTTCTGGCGGATTGCTTCGCGCAACTTGCGCATTACTTGCAGGTAATATTCCTTATTGACTGTTCTACCCTGTGGCAAGAACTCATAATGCACCACGCCCCTGCAATCGAAGGAAACTGTAAGCAAAACTTTCACATTCGACCTTTTCGTCGTTCACATCTTCTCGTCCCTCAGAACATTTTGTACCACCGATAAACGTTACTTGGGTCCAAGGTAGCTTCACCATATACCACAGTCAACATTCGGACACTACGACGAGACTCTTAACTACACTGCTATTTCGTACGAATTTTTAGGAGCCCTATTTTATAATAAACTCTTAAAAAGGATTCCTGAAAAAACTAGTTTCGATAGATATGAGATATTGTTGTATAAATTTCAATAAAACACAAGTTTCGCTATATTTTTTTTTAAAACTACATTAGAAAAATTGGTTATTGACAGAATGGTTAAATGAAGAGCTTTTATATTATTATTTTCGGTGTGGAATTTTGAAAAATTATACGAAGTCTGTTCAAAAAGCATGGCGAATTTTGTGTTTTTTCAAAAATTATTTATTTATTCATGAATATCTATTTTGTCCCCTTCAAAGTAATCCCCACAAGATATTATACACTTGTGCCAACGTTTTTTCCAATTCTCGAAGCACTTCAAAAAAAATTTTTTTTGTGATCTTGTTCAGCTCTTTCTTCGATGCCGTCTTTATCTTCTAAATCTTAGCTTAGCGTCGTCCTTTCATGGGGCTCTTCAGTTTCGGGATCAAGAAAAGATCACAGGGGGCCAGATCTAGGGAATGCGGTGGCTGCGGCATCATTAGTGTATTGTTTTTGGCCAAAAATTCGGGCACAAGCAACGATGCGTGAGCAGGAGCGTTATTATGGTGCAAAAACCAAGTTTTGTTCTTCCACAAATCCGGGCGTTTCTGGCGGATTGCTTCGCCCAACTTGCGCATTACTTGCAGGTAACATTCCTTATTGACTGTTCTACCCTGTGGCAAGACTTCATGATGCACCACGCCTCTGCAATCGAAGGAAACTGTAAGCAAAACTTTCACATTCGACCTTTTCGTCGTTCACATCTTCTCGTCCCTCAGAACATTTTGCACCACCGATAAACGTTACTTGGGTCCAAGGTAGCTTCACCATATACCACAGTCAACATTCGGACACTACGACGAGACTCTTAACTACACTGCTATTTCGTACGAATTTTTAGGAGCCCTATTTTATAATAAACTCTTAAAAAGGATTCCTGAAAAAACTAGTTTCGATAGATATGAGATATTGTTGTATAAATTTCAATAAAACACAAGTTTCGCTATATTTTTTTTTAAAACTACATTAGAAAAATTGGTTATTGACAGAATGGTTAAATGAAGAGCTTTTATATTATTATTTTCGGTGTGGAATTTTGAAAAATTATACGAAGTCTGTTCAAAAAGCATGGCGAATTTTGTGTTTTTTCAAAAATTATTTATTTATTCATGAATATCTATTTTGTCCCCTTCAAAGTAATCCCCACAAGATATTATACACTTGTGCCAACGTTTTTTCCAATTCTCGAAGCACTTCAAAAAAAATTTTTTTTGTGATCTTGTTCAGCTCTTTCTTCGATGCCGTCTTTATCTTCTAAATCTTAGCTTAGCGTCGTCCTTTCATGGGGCTCTTCAGTTTCGGGATCAAGAAAAGATCACAGGGGGCCAGATCTAGGGAATGCGGTGGCTGCGGCATCATTAGTGTATTGTTTTTGGCCAAAAATTCGGGCACAAGCAACGATGCGTGAGCAGGAGCGTTATTATGGTGCAAAAACCAAGTTTTGTTCTTCCACAAATCCGGGCGTTTCTGGCGGATTGCTTCGCCCAACTTGCGCATTACTTGCAGGTAACATTCCTTATTGACTGTTCTACCCTGTGGCAAGACTTCATGATGCACCACGCCTCTGCAATCGAAGGAAACTGTAAGCAAAACTTTCACATTCGACCTTTTCGTCGTTCACATCTTCTCGTCCCTCAGAACATTTTGCACCACCGATAAACGTTACTTGGGTCCAAGGTAGCTTCACCATATACCACAGTCAACATTCGGACACTACGACGAGACTCTTAACTACACTGCTATTTCGTACGAATTTTTAGGAGCCCTATTTTATAATAAACTCTTAAAAAGGATTCCTGAAAAAACTAGTTTCGATAGATATGAGATATTGTTGTATAAATTTCAATAAAACACAAGTTTCGCTATATTTTTTTTTAAAACTACATTAGAAAAATTGGTTATTGACAGAATGGTTAAATGAAGAGCTTTTATATTATTATTTTCGGTGTGGAATTTTGAAAAATTATACGGAGTCTGTTCAAAAAGCATGGCGAATTTTGTGTTTTTTCAAAAATTATTTATTTATTCATGAATATCTATTTTGTCCCCTTCAAAGTAATCCCCACAAGATATTATACACTTGTGCCAACGTTTTTTCCAATTCTCGAAGTACTTCAAAAAAATTTTTTTTGTGATCTTGTTCAGCTCCTCCTTCGATGCCGTCTTTATCTTCTAAATCTTAGCTTAGCGTCGTCCTTTCATGGGGCTCTTCAGTTTCGGGATCAAGAAAAGATCACAGGGGGCCAGATCTAGGGAATGCGGTGGCTGCGGCATTATAAGTGTATTGTTTTTGGCCAAAAATTCGGGCACAAGCAACGATGCGTGACCAGGAGCGTTATTATGGTGCAAAAACCAATTTTTGTTCTTCCACAAATCCGGGCGTTTCTGGCGGATTGCTTCGCGCAACTTGCGCATTACTTGCAGGTAATATTCCTTATTGACTGTTCTACCCTGTGGCAAGAACTCATAATGCACCACGCCCCTGCAATCGAAGGAAACTGTAAGCAAAACTTTCACATTCGACCTTTTCGTCGTTCACATCTTCTCGTCCCTCAGAACATTTTGCACCACCGATAAACGTTACTTGGGTCCAAGGTAGCTTCACCATATACCACAGTCAACATTCGGACACTACGACGAGACTCTTAACTACACTGCTATTTCGTACGAATTTTTAGGATCCCTATTTTATAATAAACTCTTAAAAAGGATTCCTGAAAAAACTAGTTTCGATAGATATGAGATATTGTTGTATAAATTTCAATAAAACACAAGTTTCGCTATATTTTTTTTTAAAACTACATTAGAAAAATTGGTTATTGACAGAATGGTTAAATGAAGAGCTTTTATATTATTATTTTCGGTGTGGAATTTTGAAAAATTATACGAAGTCTGTTCAAAAAGCATGGCGAATTTTGTGTTTTTTCAAAAATTATTTATTTATTCATGAATATCTATTTTGTCCCCTTCAAAGTAATCCCCACAAGATATTATACACTTGTGCCAACGTTTTTTCCAATTCTGGAAGCACTTCAAAAAATCTTTTTTTTGTGATCTTGTTCAGCTCCTCCATCGATGCCGTCTTTATCTTCTAAATCTTAGCTTAGCGTCGTCCTTTCATGGGGCTCTTCAGTTTCGGGATCAAGAAAAGATCACAAGGGCCAGATCTAGGGAATGCGGTGGCTGCGGCATTATTAGTGTATTGTTTTTGGCCAAAAATTCGGGCACAAGCAACGATGCGTGAGCAGGAGCGTTATTATGGTGCAAAAACCAATTTTTGTTCTTCCACAAATCCGGGCGTTTCTGGCGGATTGCTTCGCGCAACTTGCGCATTACTTGCAGGTAATATTCCTTATTGACTGTTCTACCCTATGGCAAGACTTCATGATGCACCACGCCTCTGCAGTCGAAGGAAACTGTAAGCAAAACTTTCACATTCGACCTTTTCGTCGTTCACATCTTCTCGTCCCTCAGAACATTTTGTACCACCGATAAACGTTACTTGGGTCCAAGGTAGCTTCACCATATACCACAGTCAACATTCGGACACTACGACGAGACTCTTAACTACACTGCTATTTCGTACGAATTTTTAGGAGCCTTATTTTATAATAAACTCTTAAAAAGGATTCCTGAAAAAACTAGTTTCGATAGATATGAGATATTGTTGTATAAATTTCAATAAAACACAAGTTTCGCTATATTTTTTTTTAAAACTACATTGGAAAAATTGGTTATTGACAGAATGGTGAAATGAAGAGCTTTTATATTATTATTTTCGGTGTGGAATTTTGAAAAATTATACGGAGTCTGTTCAAAAAGCATGGCGAATTTTGTGTTTTTTCAAAAATTATTTATTTATTCATGAATATCTATTTTGTCCCCTTCAAAGTAATCCCCACAAGATATTATACACTTGTGCCAACGTTTTTTCCAATTCTCGAAGCACTTCAAAAAATCTTTTTTTTGTGATCTTGTTCAGCTCCTCCTTCGATGCCGTCTTTATCTTCTAAATCTTAGCTTAGCGTCGTCCTTTCATGGGGCTCTTCAGTTTCGGGATCAAGAAAAGATCACAGGGGGCCAGATCTAGGGAATGCGGTGGCTGCGGCATTATTAGTGTATTGTTTTTGGCCAAAAATTCGGACACAAGCAACGATGCGTGAGCAGGAGCGTTATTATGGTGCAAAAACCAATTTTTGTCCTTCCACAAATCCGGGCGTTTCTGAGGGTTGCTTCGCGCAACTTGCGCATTACTTGCAGGTAATATTCCTTATTGACTGTTCTACCCGGTGGCAAGAATTCATGATGCACCACGCCTCTGCAATCGAAGGAAACTGTAAGCAAAACTTTCACATTCGACCTTTTCGTCGTTCACATCTTCTCGTCCCTCAGAACATTTTGTACCACCGATAAACGTTACTTGGGTCCAAGGTAGCTTCACCATATACCACAGTCAACATTCGGACACTACGACGAGACTCTTAACTACACTACTATTTCGTACGAATTTTTAGGAGCCTTATTTTATAATAAACTCTTAAAAAGGATTCCTGAAAAAACTAGTTTCGATAGATATGAGATATTGTTGTATAAATTTCAATAAAACACAAGTTTCGCTATATTTTTTTTTAAAACTACATTGGAAAAATTGGTTATTGACAGAATGGTGAAATGAAGAGCTTTTATATTATTATTTTCGGTGTGGAATTTTGAAAAATTATACGGAGTCTGTTCAAAAAGCATGGCGAATTTTGTGTTTTTTCAAAAATTATTTATTTATTCATGAATATCTATTTTGTCCCCTTCAAAGTAATCCCCACAAGATATTATACACTTGTGCCAACGTTTTTTCCAATTCTCGAAGCACTTCAAAAAATCTTTTTTTTGTGATCTTGTTCAGCTCCTCCTTCGATGCCGTCTTTATCTTCTAAATCTTAGCTTAGCGTCGTCCTTTCATGGGGCTCTTCAGTTTCGGGATCAAGAAAAGATCACAGGGGGCCAGATCTAGGGAATGCGGTGGCTGCGGCATTATTAGTGTATTGTTTTTGGCCAAAAATTCGGACACAAGCAACGATGCGTGAGCAGGAGCGTTATTATGGTGCAAAAACCAATTTTTGTCCTTCCACAAATCCGGGCGTTTCTGGCGGATTGCTTCGCGCAACTTGCGCATTACTTGCAGGTAATATTCCTTATTGACTGTTCTACCCTATGGCAAGACTTCATGATGCACCACGCCTCTGCAGTCGAAGGAAACTGTAAGCAAAACTTTCACATTCGACCTTTTCGTCGTTCACATCTTCTCGTCTCTCAGAACATTTTGTACCACCGATAAACGTTACTTGGGTCCAAGGTAGCTTCACCATATACCACAGTCAACATTCGGACACTACGACGAGACTCTTAACTACACTGCTATTTCGTACGAATTTTTAGGAGCCTTATTTTATAATAAAATCTTAAAAAGGATTCCTGAAAAAACTAGTTTCGATAGATATGAGATATTGTTGTATAAATTTCAATAAAACACAAGTTTCGCTATATTTTTTTTTTAAACTACATTGGAAAAATTGGTTTTTGACAGAATGGTTAAATAAAGAGCTTTTATATTATTATTTTCGGTGTGGAATTTTGAAAAATTATACGGAGTCTGTTCAAAAAGCATGGCGAATTTTGTGTTTTTTCAAAAATTATTTATTTATTCATGAATATCTATTTTGTCCCCTTCAAAGTAATCCCCACAAGATATTATACACTTGTGCCAACGTTTTTTTCAATTCTCGAAGCACTTCAAAAAATTTTTTTTTTGTGATCTTGTTCAGCTCTTCCTTCGATGCCGTCTTTATCTTCTAAATCTTAGCTTAGCGTCGTCCTTTCATGGGGCTCTTCAGTTTCGGGATCAAGAAAAGATCACAGGGGCCAGATCTAGGGAATGCGGTGGCTGCGGCATCATTAGTGTATTGTTTTTGGCCAAAAATTCGGGCACAAGCAACGATGCGTGAGCAGGAGCGTTATTATGGTGCAAAAACCAAGTTTTGTTCTTCCACAAATCCGGGCGTTTCTGGCGGATTGCTTCGCCCAACTTGCGCATTACTTGCAGGTAATATTCCTTATTGACTGTTCTACCCTGTGGCAAGACTTCATGATGCACCACGCCTCTGCAATCGAAGGAAACTGTAAGCAAAACTTTCACATTCGACCTTTTCGTCGTTCACATCTTCTCGTCCCTCAGAACATTTTGTACCACCGATAAACGTTACTTGGGTCCAAGGTAGCTTCACCATATACCACAGTCAACATTCGGACACTACGACGAGACTCTTAACTACACTGCTATTTCGTACGAATTTTTAGGAGCCTTATTTTATAATAAACTCTTAAAAAGGATTCCTGAAAAAACTAGTTTCGATAGATATGAGATATTGTTGTATAAATTTCAATAAAACACAAGTTTCGCTATATTTTTTTTTAAAACTACATTGGAAAAATTGGTTATTGACAGAATGGTGAAATGAAGAGCTTTTATATTATTATTTTCGGTGTGGAATTTTGAAAAATTATACGGAGTCTGTTCAAAAAGCATGGCGAATTTTGTGTTTTTTCAAAAATTATTTATTTATTCATGAATATCTATTTTGTCCCCTTCAAAGTAATCCCCACAAGATATTATACACTTGTGCCAACGTTTTTTCCAATTCTCGAAGCACTTCAAAAAATCTTTTTTTTGTGATCTTGTTCAGCTCCTCCTTCGATGCCGTCTTTATCTTCTAAATCTTAGCTTAGCGTCGTCCTTTCATGGGGCTCTTCAGTTTCGGGATCAAGAAAAGATCACAGGGGGCCAGATCTAGGGAATGCGGTGGCTGCGGCATTATTAGTGTATTGTTTTTGGCCAAAAATTCGGACACAAGCAACGATGCGTGAGCAGGAGCGTTATTATGGTGCAAAAACCAATTTTTGTCCTTCCACAAATCCGGGCGTTTCTGGCGGATTGCTTCGCGCAACTTGCGCATTACTTGCAGGTAATATTCCTTATTGACTGTTCTACCCGGTGGCAAGAATTCATGATGCACCACGCCTCTGCAATCGAAGGAAACTGTAAGCAAAACTTTCACATTCGACCTTTTCGTCGTTCACATCTTCTCGTCCCTCAGAACATTTTGTACCACCGATAAACGTTACTTGGGTCCAAGGTAGCTTCACCATATACCACAGTCAACATTCGGACACTACGACGAGACTCTTAACTACACTGCTATTTCGTACGAATTTTTAGGAGCCTTATTTTATAATAAACTCTTAAAAAGGATTCCTGAAAAAACTAGTTTCGATAGATATGAGATATTGTTGTATAAATTTCAATAAAACACAAGTTTCGCTATATTTTTTTTTAAAACTACATTGGAAAAATTGGTTATTGACAGAATGGTGAAATGAAGAGCTTTTATATTATTATTTTCGGTGTGGAATTTTGAAAAATTATACGGAGTCTGTTCAAAAAGCATGGCGAATTTTGTGTTTTTTCAAAAATTATTTATTTATTCATGAATATCTATTTTGTCCCCTTCAAAGTAATCCCCACAAGATATTATACACTTGTGCCAACGTTTTTTCCAATTCTCGAAGCACTTCAAAAAATCTTTTTTTTGTGATCTTGTTCAGCTCCTCCTTCGATGCCGTCTTTATCTTCTAAATCTTAGCTTAGCGTCGTCCTTTCATGGGGCTCTTCAGTTTCGGGATCAAGAAAAGATCACAGGGGGCCAGATCTAGGGAATGCGGTGGCTGCGGCATTATTAGTGTATTGTTTTTGGCCAAAAATTCGGACACAAGCAACGATGCGTGAGCAGGAGCGTTATTATGGTGCAAAAACCAATTTTTGTCCTTCCACAAATCCGGGCGTTTCTGGCGGATTGCTTCGCGCAACTTGCGCATTACTTGCAGGTAATATTCCTTATTGACTGTTCTACCCTATGGCAAGACTTCATGATGCACCACGCCTCTGCAGTCGAAGGAAACTGTAAGCAAAACTTTCACATTCGACCTTTTCGTCGTTCACATCTTCTCGTCCCTCAGAACATTTTGTACCACCGATAAACGTTACTTGGGTCCAAGGTAGCTTCACCATATACCACAGTCAACATTCGGACACTACGACGAGACTCTTAACTACACTGCTATTTCGTACGAATTTTTAGGAGCCTTATTTTATAATAAACTCTTAAAAAGAATTCCTGAAAAAACTAGTTTCGATAGATATGAGATATTGTTGTATAAATTTCAATAAAACACAAGTTTCGCTATATTTTTTTTTTAAACTACATTGGAAAAATTGGTTTTTGACAGAATGGTTAAATGAAGAGCTTTTATATTATTATTTTCGGTGTGGAATTTTGAAAAATTATACGAAGTCTGTTCAAAAAGCATGGCGAATTTTGTGTTTTTTCAAAAATTATTTATTTATTCATGAATATCTATTTTGTCCCCTTCAAAGTAATCCCCACAAGATATTATACACTTGTGCCAACGTTTTTTCCAATTCTCGAAGCACTTCAAAAAATTTTTTTTTTGTGATCTTGTTCAGCTCTTCCTTCGATGCCGTCTTTATCTTCTAAATCTTAGCTTAGCGTCGTCCTTTCATGGGGCTCTTCAGTTTCGGGATCAAGAAAAGATCACAGGGGGCCAGATCTAGGGAATGCGGTGGCTGCGGCATTATTAGTGTATTGTTTTTGGCCAAAAATTCGGACACAAGCAACGATGCGTGAGCAGGAGCGTTATTATGGTGCAAAAACCAATTTTTGTCCTTCCACAAATCCGGGCGTTTCTGGCGGATTGCTTCGCGCAACTTGCGCATTACTTGCAGGTAATATTCCTTATTGACTGTTCTACCCGGTGGCAAGAATTCATGATGCACCACGCCTCTGCAATCGAAGGAAACTGTAAGCAAAACTTTCACATTCGACCTTTTCGTCGTTCACATCTTCTCGTCCCTCAGAACATTTTGTACCACCGATAAACGTTACTTGGGTCCAAGGTAGCTTCACCATATACCACAGTCAACATTCGGACACTACGACGAGACTCTTAACTACACTGCTATTTCGTACGAATTTTTAGGAGCCTTATTTTATAATAAACTCTTAAAAAGGATTCCTGAAAAAACTAGTTTCGATAGATATGAGATATTGTTGTATAAATTTCAATAAAACAAAAGTTTCGCTATATTTTTTTTTAAAACTACATTGGAAAAATTGGTTATTGACAGAATGGTTAAATGAAGAGCTTTTATATTATTATTTTCGGTGTGGAATTTTGAAAAATTATACGAAGTCTGTTCAAAAAGCATGGCGAATTTTGTGTTTTTTCAAAAATTATTTATTTATTGATGAATATCTATTTTGTCCCCTTCCAAGTAATCCCCACAAGATATTAAACACTTGTGCCAACGTTTTTTCCAATTCTCGAAGCACTTCAAAAAATCTTTTTTTTGTGATCTTGTTCAGCTCCTCCTTCGATGCCGTCTTTATCTTCTAAATCTTAGCTTAGCGTCGTCCTTTCATGGGGCTCTTCAGTTTCGGGATCAAGAAAAGATCACAGGGGGCCAGATCTAGGGAATGCGGTGGCTGCGGCATTATTAGTGTATTGTTTTTGGCCAAAAATTCGGACACAAGCAACGATGCGTGAGCAGGAGCGTTATTATGGTGCAAAAACCAAGTTTTGTTCTTCCACAAATCCGGGCGTTTCTGGCGGATTGCTTCGCGCAACTTGCGCATTACTTGCAGGTAATATTCCTTATTGACTGTTCTACCCTGTGGCAAGACTTCATGATGCACCACGCCTCTGCAATCGAAGGAAACTGTAAGCAAAACTTTCACATTCGACCTTTTCGTCGTTCACATCTTCTCGGCCCTCAGAACATTTTGTACCACCGATAAACGTTACTTGGGTCCAAGGTAGCTTCACCATATACCACAGTCAACATTCGGACACTACGACGAGACTCTTAACTACACTGCTATTTCGTACGAATTTTTAGGAGCCTTATTTTATAATAAACTCTTAAAAAGGATTCCTGAAAAAACTAGTTTCGATAGATATGAGATATTGTTGTATAAATTTCAATAAAACACAAGTTTCGCTATATTTTTTTTTTAAACTACATTGGAAAAATTGGTTTTTGACAGAATGGTTAAATGAAGAGCTTTTATATTATTATTTTCGGTGTGGAATTTTGAAAAATTATACGAAGTCTGTTCAAAAAGCATGGCGAATTTTGTGTTTTTTCAAAAATTATTTATTTATTGATGAATATCTATTTTGTCCCCTTCCAAGTAATCCCCACAAGATATTAAACACTTGTGCCAACGTTTTTTCCAATTCTCGAAGCACTTCAAAAAATCTTTTTTTTGTAATCTTGTTCAGCTCCTCCTTCGATGCCGTCTTTATCTTCTAAATCTTAGCTTAGCGTCGTCCTTTCATGGGGCTCTTCAGTTTCGGGATCAAGAAAAGATCACAGGGGGCCAGATCTAGGGAATGCGGTGGCTGCGGCATTATTAGTGTATTGTTTTTGGCCAAAAATTCGGACACAAGCAACGATGCGTGAGCAGGAGCGTTATTATGGTGCAAAAACCAAGTTTTGTTCTTCCACAAATCCGGGCGTTTCTGGCGGATTGCTTCGCGCAACTTGCGCATTACTTGCAGGTAATATTCCTTATTGACTGTTCTACCCTGTGGCAAGACTTCATGATGCACCACGCCTCTGCAATCGAAGGAAACTGTAAGCAAAACTTTCACATTCGACCTTTTCGTCGTTCACATCTTCTCGGCCCTCAGAACATTTTGTACCACCGATAAACGTTACTTGGGTCCAAGGTAGCTTCACCATATACCACAGTCAACATTCGGACACTACGACGAGACTCTTAACTACACTGCTATTTCGTACGAATTTTTAGGAGCCTTATTTTATAATAAACTCTTAAAAAGGATTCCTGAAAAAACTAGTTTCGATAGATATGAGATATTGTTGTATAAATTTCAATAAAACACAAGTTTCGCTATATTTTTTTTTTAAACTACATTGGAAAAATTGGTTTTTGACAGAATGGTTAAATAAAGAGCTTTTATATTATTATTTTCGGTGTTGAATTTTGAAAAATTATACGGAGTCTGTTCAAAAAGCATGGCGAATTTTGTGTTTTTTCAAAAATTATTTATTTATTCATGAATATCTATTTTGTCCCCTTCAAAGTAATCCCCACAAGATATTATACACTTGTGCCAACGTTTTTTCCAATTCTCGAAGCACTTCAAAAAATTTTTTTTTTGTGATCTTGTTCAGCTCCTCCTTCGATGCCGTCTTTATCTTCTAAATCTTAGCTTAGCGTCGTCCTTTCATGGGGCTCTTCAGTTTCGGGATCAAGAAAAGATCACAGGGGGGCAGATCTAGGGAATGCGGTGGCTGCGGCATTATTAGTGTATTGTTTTTGGCCAAAAATTCGGACACAAGCAACGATGCGTGAGCAGGAGCGTTATTATGGTGCAAAAACCAAGTTTTGTTCTTCCACAAATCCGGGCGTTTCTGGCGGATTGCTTCGCCCAACTTGCGCATTACTTGCAGGTAATATTCCTTATTGACTGTTCTACCCTGTGGCAAGACTTCATGATGCACCACGCCTCTGCAATCGAAGGAAACTGTAAGCAAAACTTTCACATTCGACCTTTTCGTCGTTCACATCTTCTCGTCCCTCAGAACATTTTGTACCACCGATAAACGTTACTTGGGTCCAAGGTAGCTTCACCATATACCACAGTCAACATTCGGACACTACGACGAGACTCTTAACTACACTGCTATTTTGTACGAATTTTTAGGAGCCTTATTTTATAATAAACTCTTAAAAAGAATTCCTGAAAAAACTAGTTTCGATAGATATGAGATATTGTTGTATAAATTTCAATAAAACACAAGTTTCGCTATATTTTTTTTTAAAACTACATTGGAAAAATTGGTTATTGACAGAATGGTTAAATGAAGAGCTTTTATATTATTATTTTCGGTGTGGAATTTTGAAAAATTATACGGAGTCTGTTCAAAAAGCCTGGCGAATTTTGTGTTTTTTCAAAAATTATTTATTTATTCATGAATATCTATTTTGGCCCCTTCAAAGTAATCCCCACAAGATATTATACACTTGTGCCAACGTTTTTTCCAATTCTCGAAGTACTTCAAAAAAAATTTTTTTGTGATCTTGTTCAGCTCCTCCTTCGATGCCGTCTTTATCTTCTAAATCTTAGCTTAGCGTCGTCCTTTCATGGGGCTCTTCAGTTTCGGGATCAAGAAAAGATCACAGGGGGCCAGATCTAGGGAATGCGGTGGCTGCGGCATTATTAGTGTATTGTTTTTGGCCAAAAATTCGGACACAAGCAACGATGCGTGAGCAGGAGCGTTATTATGGTGCAAAAACCAAGTTTTGTTCTTCCACAAATCCGGGCGTTTCTGGCGGATTGCTTCGCGCAACTTGCGCATTACTTGCAGGTAATATTCCTTATTGACTGTTCTACCCTGTGGCAAGACTTCATGATGCACCACGCCTCTGCAATCGAAGGAAACTGTAAGCAAAACTTTCACATTCGACCTTTTCGTCGTTCACATCTTCTCGGCCCTCAGAACATTTTGTACCACCGATAAACGTTACTTGGGTCCAAGGTAGCTTCACCATATACCACAGTCAACATTCGGACACTACGACGAGACTCTTAACTACACTGCTATTTTGTACGAATTTTTAGGAGCCTTATTTTATAATAAACTCTTAAAAAGAATTCCTGAAAAAACTAGTTTCGATAGATATGAGATATTGTTGTATAAATTTCAATAAAACACAAGTTTCGCTATATTTTTTTTTAAAACTACATTGGAAAAATTGGTTATTGACAGAATGGTTAAATGAAGAGCTTTTATATTATTATTTTCGGTGTGGAATTTTGAAAAATTATACGGAGTCTGTTCAAAAAGCATGGCGAATTTTGTGTTTTTTCAAAAATTATTTATTTATTCATGAATATCTATTTTGTCCCCTTCAAAGTAATCCCCACAAGATATTATACACTTGTGCCAACGTTTTTTCCAATTCTCGAAGTACTTCAAAAAAATTTTTTTTGTGATCTTGTTCAGCTCCTCCTTCGATGCCGTCTTTATCTTCTAAATCTTAGCTTAGCGTCGTCCTTTCATGGGGCTCTTCAGTTTCGGGATCAAGAAAAGATCACAGGGGGCCAGATCTAGGGAATGCGGTGGCTGCGGCATTATAAGTGTATTGTTTTTGGCCAAAAATTCGGGCACAAGCAACGATGCGTGACCAGGAGCGTTATTATGGTGCAAAAACCAATTTTTGTTCTTCCACAAATCCGGGCGTTTCTGGCGGATTGCTTCGCGCAACTTGCGCATTACTTGCAGGTAATATTCCTTATTGACTGTTCTACCCGATGGCAAGAACTTATGATGCACCACGCCTCTGCAATCGAAGGAAACTGTAAGCAAAACCTTCACATTCGACCGAACTTGGTGCGCTTTTCTGAGAACCCTCTGAGAACATTTTGAACCACCGATAAACGTTGCTTCGGTCCAAGGTAGCTTCACCATATGCCACAGTCAACATTCGGACACTACGACGACACTCTTAACTACACTGCTATTTCGTACGAATTTTTAGGAGCCTTATTTTATAATAAACTCTTAAAAAGGATTCCTGAAAAAACTAGTTTCGATAGATATAAGATATTGTTGTATAAATTTCAATAAAACACAAGTTTCGCTATATTTTTTTTTTAAACTACATTGGAAAAATTGGTTATTGACAGAATGGTTAAATGAAGAGCTTTTATATTATTATTTTCGGTGTGGAATTTTGAAAAATTATACGAAGTCTGTTCAAAAAGCATGGCGAATTTTGTGTTTTTTTCAAAAATTATTTATTTATTCATGAATATCTATTTTGCCCCCTTCAAAGTAATCCCCACAAAATATTATACACTTGTGCCAACGTTTTTTCCAATTCTCGAAGCACTTCAAAAAATCATTTTTTGTGATCTTGTTCAACTCCTCCTTCGATGCCGTCTTTATCTTCTAAATCTTAGCTTAGCGTCGTCCTTTCATGGGGCTGTTCAGTTTCGGGATCAAGAAAAGATCACAGGGGGCCAGATCTAGGGAATGCGGTGGCTGCGGCATTATTAGTGTGTTCAACATTCGGAATGCGTTCGCGCAGTTAATTTTGTTTTTCCCACAAAATTTGATACCGATTTTTTGATCCATTTTTTGGAATGGGTAAAAATCGAAGACGTGCAAGCAAAGCAGCTGTCAAGAATTAACTGAACATTCAAAATGATCGAACATGTCGGCATAAGTGAGAGAATGAGTACCAACATAACTCCACAAAAAATTAAATATACGTAACCCGCGGAAATTAAATATTCGCGATACTTTTTGAACAGACCTCGTACTTCCGGTTTCTTAAAAATATATAAACTAAAAAAAGCAACGAAAATCTGCTCATTTACAATAAACAAATTTACGTCTTTTGATAATAGTTTAAAATCCTTTTTCCTATTTAGTTTTTATTTGTGTGAATTATTTATTGTATTGGTTTTTGTAATATTATAAATACAAAAAATTCTAATTTGTTTTGGTTAATTTATCAACAACTTGATGGCTAAACATTTTAATATCGATTGGAAAGTATTTTATTTTTTTAAATGCAAGTAAATTAATTACGTTTGCTATTTTCGACAAGAGTTATATTCAATTTTTACTGATATATTGTACTAAATCCAAATGATAACTTTATTTTTCATTTATTTATTGTAATTAAAAAAGTCGTAGAACAATATGGAACTTTTTCCGTAAATTATTATTTTCTATTTATTTGCTTGGTTATTCCATAATAATTGAAAGATCATTAACGAAATTAAAGTGAAATTTGATATATTTTCTACTTAGTCGTCCCAGAATACAATGGTTCCATTTTTTCGCAGAGCCTCTCACTTTGAAAATTATAAATTAGAATATCTAGTATTAAATTTTATGATTTCTGAAAAAAATGTTGGTTATTTTAAAGTAAATAAAAAATTCTGACTACTATTACGGTAATAATAGAAAAAGGGTTATTTTGTCATTAACTTTTTTTTCTAAACAATAAAGACAGTAATAAATATTTTTTGGAATAATTTTATTTAATATTAATTATTACAGATTATCCGAATCCAAGTATTGAAGTTGTAAAGCCATGCAAAATTGTGAAAAAAGAAACAGTAAGTTTTATTAATTTTTATATTTATTCTTTAGAAAGTATTTTGCACCTTCAGTAATTGTACAAATAAATATCACTAATAAATAAAATTATGTTAAAATATTAAAAATGTAATAAAATATGAATAAAATAACATCCTTTTTTTATTTATGTATTGTATATTAAAGGGATTCATCAATTGAATTTTCTCTAAGCCATTTGCGTTAGTTATTTCACAATATTCATTTTATCAATAAAAAAAATATTCTTTTTTCAGGATCCCATGAGTGGCCAACAGTTTGGTAGAATTCAGAATGTCTTCAATCTCCAACCATCAGAAGGTAAATTATAAACCGAAGAATATATTTTATACATTTCTAAAACGGTAGAAATTTTAAAAAAATCACAATACTTATCTATTTATTCCGTATTTTTATTTAGATTCAAATTACATAAAATCAACAGGCCACAGTAGTAATTCAAGACAACACGCAATTAAATACGAAAACTCCAGAATGGTATGTAACCAGATAAATGTTTATACACATAACTTGTAATTAGTTTCTATCTTAATTTATTCTATTTGTATGCTATAGTATATCAACCAATGAATTTGATAATTATTTTTTAGATGACGCTTGTGAAGACAGAAGACAACGTAGACGAATATATTATCCATAACACATCACATACGAATAGCTCATCATTGAAATCTAAACCGTAAGTTAATTACTATTGACTATGGATAAAATATATTATTTTAACCAATTTTCATAATTTTTCGTTATTTTTTTAGGCACAGTAGCACACATACAGTACAAAGTTCAATATCTCGTCGTCGTAAAACAGATAAAGCTGGTAAAGGTTTAAGACACTTTTCGATGAAGGTTTGTGAAAAGGTGAGAGAAAAAGGTAAAACTACCTATAATGAGGTAGCCGATGAATTGGTTGCCGAAGAAGTACGAAATTTCAATTCGTACGATTCGGGAAATTGTGATCAGAAAAACATCCGCCGACGCGTATATGATGCCTTAAATGTTTTGATGGCCATGAACATTATATCAAAACATAAAAAGGAAATTCGTTGGATCGGGTTACCAACGAATTCAGCGCAGGTTCGTTTTCAACAAACTAATAATAATAATAATGACAAACATATTTACCATCTTATAGCAATGCAGCACAATCGAAGCTGAAAACGATAAGCGACGAGAACGTATCCTAACAAAAGAACAAGAGCTCAAGGAGCTAATTTTCCAACAAGTTTCATTTAAAAATTTAGTGGAACGTAACAAAGATGCTGAACAGCAGGCAATAATTCCAGCACCGAATTCAGCTATTCAATTGCCATTCATAATTGTGAACACGCACAAAACCACTAAAGTTAATTGTAGTGTTTCACCAGACAAGTACGATTGATTTCAAAAAATTTTCTCGCAACAAACTTTTTTTTGACTCAATTTTATTTTTAATGAAAAATGTATTTTCTTTGTTTTTTTTTTTATTTCTTAAACAGATCGGAATACTATTTTACATTCAGTGACAAATTTGAAATTCACGATGATGTGGAAGTGTTAAAACAAATGGGACTATTGTTAGGTATATTATTGTCAACAAAAAATATAAAATACTAAAAATGTTTTTTTTTTTTGTATTATCCGTAATAACCGCGGAATAATAAATTCTTTTATTTATAACTACTATAAAATAACTTAACTTGTATTTGTTATTGATAAATTAGGTCTTGACAAAGGTGAGTGCACTTATGAGAATATAGAAAAGGCTAAATCTCTGGTACCCAAATCATTTGAAAAACATATAGAAGGTAAATAAAGGACTAATTTGATTAAAAAATGTAATCTAATGAATTTTTATTCGCACACATTTTTAGTTTATGGTCAGGGACACAATGATAGTCATCTAACTGACGACTATGATATACAATATGCAATGGACATAAGAACACCTGAGCAATCTTCTGATCAATATGAAATAGAGGACAGAGAGTTGTCAGAAATGAGCGATATCGATTAAATCGATTATTTTCATTAGTAGATAAATAATTTTCTCCTAAATTTTTATTTTATATCATCCCCTTGTATTGTTTACTTTTTAACTCATTTATTTCTTTCGAATTATATGGTAATTTTATTATTATCACTATTATTTTAAAATTAATTACGATTAAAATAAGTTTTAATTGCTAATATATTATTTATATTCAAATAATAATGATAATAATAATATGAACTACTGATTGTAGTTGTAATTATATAAGAGAAGACAATGTTATTCTATAATAAATAATAATTTAATTATTTTTATTGAAATCCCAATTTTATTGTTTTGTTTTATTGTCCTGGTAAAATCTATTTTAATAATAAAATGCAATATTATGAAAACAAAACTAAAAAATTAAAGAAATTAGTTTTTTTCTTTTATGAGAAATATTTAATATATTGTAATATATTAAATTGGAATAAATTATAATAATAATCCATAACAGCAAGGATAAGGAGTGAGAATAATATCATATTTGTTAATATTTCTTTAAAGCTTTCAAGCAATTTTCTTTGATATGTTCTTTGTTTATTTTTTTTTTTTTTTAGTTATTGACTAAAGACATTAAAACAACAAATATTGTAAATAGAAGAAAAAATAAATTTAAGTACCAAATAAACTTACTTTTCTATTAAAAATATGAAAATTATTCATGGAAATAATAATTTAAAAAAAAAAAAACGAGTAAATAAATAAACGAAATTTTTATAAAATATCTACATATATACATGCAAGTATTTATTGAAATGTTTAATTTACGATCGTTTATACGATTGCGATTGTATTGATTTATAATTTTTTGTATTCATTTGAATATTTTTGTTAATTTTTTTTTTGGGAGGGTAATTTCTTTGTGTGGTGCATTGTGAAGCTATTAGATTTTTAATTTTAATCGAATTGTTAAATAATCTTACTAGCTATTGCTAAAAAGTACAAACATATTCCATGTAAGTTATAAAAAAAAAATAATCAAAGCATAAAGTAACAATTTATTTTTCAATAAAAGTTGCACGATCTTAACATGCATTAATAGTTGCCATATTTAATGAATTAATTTCAATTAACAGCAATATAAAAATCTGTTGATTCTATATCACTTTGGTCTTTAACTTGCATTTTTTTTTCATATTTAATTTCATAAGCAAAAAAAATGAAATTTTACTTATTCTTTTATATGTTTTTCTTTTTCTTTGTTTAAATTTTAAAATTTCAGAAAAAAAATAATCATTGGAAAATTATATTTGATTAGTTTTTCTTTATCTGTTTGTTATTTTAATTATAAAATATTCCAATAATCATATAAATATAATAAGAATAACGTTTGATCAAACATCTTAGTTAAAAAATAATTGTCCGAATTAATTATACGTAAATAATATCGAATCAGATTATTTATTTTTTTCGTTTATTTCATATTTAAATATAAAAATTGTAACTAACGTGAATATTAAAAAAAAAAAACATTATTAATGCAAATAATAGAAACTAATAGTTTATTGTCTTCTAAAAATTTAGTACCTAACACTGGGTAAAGTTGAAAAAGGTTAAAATAATGTGGTTGGAATATATTTGTAATAAATAATAATTTAAAGAGAAGAAAATACCATTTAATAGAATACAGAGTCGCTGACAGTGTACTGAGTTATTTATAGAGAAAGGAAAATAATAAAACAATAATATAAATAGAAAAATGAATAACAAAAAAAAACAAAACAATAATCTTAGGTGTATTTTTAAGAAAAATTAAAAAATTTCATAAATAAATTAATATGAAAGAAATGAACACAGAAAAATGGTGGAGAGTGTAATTGTAACTCTCTACAATATAATTTATTATCATTTTAATAATAAAATAGATGTAAATATATAAAAAAAAAGATTTTTCTTAATTATTACTTGAATGGTTTGATTTGTTGAAAACTATTATGTTCTACACTATTTTAAAAAATAAATTTACTTCGTTTTTATTCTGATTTGCCTAGCTTATCATCACAAATACATATTAATTGACTACGATGGGTTGAGCAAACATTTTACTTTTTAAAAATAACTTTTGGGGCCTATTTCTACTAAATCTTACACATCAGAAGCATTTTTTTCCACTCATTGTAGGATGCGACACAACTTCAGGGACTTGATTTATTTTTTAAATAAATTATAAATTTTATTTAAAAAATAAATCAAGACCCTGAAGTTGTCTCGCATCCTACAATTTGACTTCGACAATATTATTTGGGATTTCACTACTTGGAGCAGATACAATTCAATAAATTCTAATAATTTGCTTAAGGTTACGCGTAATACAAAAATAAGTATCTGAGAATATTTATAGGATTTTTCTGTATTTTTTAGACTAGATACTCTTTCAAAAATTGCAGTTATAGCATATTAAAAGAACGTGCATTTCAAGATGTTCCAAAAAATATTAACCTAAAACGTGCACCACTTAACCTAAATAAGCCGCAACTAAATTTATCCAAAAATACAATGTTACCAAAAACTTTATTGTACATTCGAATATTTAGCTATTCATGATAATCTCAGACGAAAACGTATGCAGATTCACATATTTTTTGATCAATTTTAAAGCTGTCAAAAGCTTACACCGAACGTCATTTTAACTAAACATATGCTTTTTAGTGCTGCATAAATTTTGTTTACAGAAATATTATTAATTTAAACCATACAAAATGTAGAATAATTTATTTATTTAAATAGGTGACAAAATCTCAATAAATATGCCAAATTTCAGTTAAACTTTTTTTTTTACCACATATTGAAATATTTCTACAACTCCAAATTATTAAATTAACTTTGAATTTTCCTCATCCTCATCGTATAAATCTCCAAAATTGTTATAAAAATCAGCGTGTGCGTGTTTTTCGTTTGTTGCTAAATCAATAGCAAATCCCGATGATCCACCAGCCTAAAAAAATTATCAAAAAACATTTATTTTCTTTTTATACAATTAAGTAAAGAAGATCAGTACTTCGTCGATATCAATGAAATTTGCTCCCTCCGGGAACATTTCATCCGCGACGATAGTCGGTTTCATTTCAGATGCTATGGAATCCGTTTTTGATGATTTAAAAAAAAACCACTAATAAGAAATAATTTTCTCGCACGTAACGTGGATTTTGTTTGTAAACAAAATTTTACTACGAATTTGCGTGAACAGCTGTCAAAATACAGCAAAATAATTTGATAAACTTTTAAAATTCACATCTACGTGGCGCTGTTTGGAATAGAGTGAAAAAATACCAAGTGTTTTTTCGAAAATAAATCGAAAATATTAATATTTTAAATAAATAAATCAGAACGGGTGAGTAAATTCATATTTTATAAATATATTTATAAAAGAAAACCTAGTGGGAATAGATTTTTATTTTTTAATTTATCAGGGGAACGAATAAGGTTTGAAATAAATGTAAATTGTTTTGTAAATTTTTGCACAAAATATATGAAATTTCGAATAGCGCGCTATAATCATATGCTACCGAATCGTACACGCCACCTACACTTGAAAGAATGTAAACAGAGCTTGTTTTCGAAAATGGCCAATTTTTGTATAAGTCGAATAAGAGTGGAGAAGATTGCGTGAAATCGTTCCTGGAAATTAGTCTGTTGTTATTTGATTGATAATAGATAAAAAAATCTCTAATTTATTTGTATATTTGATATATTGCAGTTAGTTTTATATAGTATATGGTATATTGTGCAAAATATAAAACAAATTGGAGTGACGTAAAATGCTTAGCCCAGAGCGGCATAAAGTGGAAGAGTGTTTTCATAGTTTTCGCGTTTAAGAGAGAAAGAATCAAATGTCATTGGGAAGTCGAAAATCTGTACTGTTTCCGTAAACAAAGATCGAATGAAAAAAGTAGAAGTGTTTTTTGGAAAATATTATTGGACAAATCGGAAATTGCCTCGGGAGAAAAGAATAGAAAAAAGGAGTTATTAAAAAAATTCGATCAGATACGCACACAACAATCGTTCGGTTATGGGTTGAGGGTGTGTTTGTAGTAATTTGTTTACACACAATTGCACGCTATTCCACAACTACATTCTTTATAACCATATGAAAAGTGACGTTTAAGTGCACACACTGATACATATGATGTATATACGTGCGGAAGTTGAGCTTTTACAAAGGAAACTGAACATAAACAACGACAAAGGATTGTGAGAAAAATTAACAATTCAAATAAATCGACAAAGTACACACATAATATAAGCCTTACTTGACTAAAGGAGAAGAAATAAGTTTAACATTTGTTAGGGCTAAGTGTTTCTAACCAAAAATTAACGATACGAGCAAAAGAAACGTTTTGTTGCGTTGTTACATTTTTCCTATTTACTCCCCATTTTTGATTGTTCCATTCCCCTTTTTCCCAAACCAAATATTCCAATCTTTGACATATAAATGTGAAATTAAGATCCTATTGCATTGTAATGGTATATGCATATGATGTGCATTTGATTTTTAGAATTAAATCTAATAACACTCGAAGCAAATAATCGAATACTATTGAAAGTTGAAGCAGAGTGTACACAGAGTATCAGTCATTTAGTATTCAGCGATCTAAAGTAAATGTAAAGGCGAGTTGGAGACCAATAAAGTCACATCGCTTTACCTTTAACCCCAGTACGTGCCAAGTAAATAAGTAATATTTCTATATATAAAAAAAAGAAAAACAACAGAAAACAAAACTTGGTGTTTGAAATTTTTAGAAAGCGAGAAAGAAAAATGTTTGTATCGTGTATTTACTACGGAGACTGTCACAGTATAGCAACGAAAATCAAAAGTCATGACTTTTGTTTACTTTGCCGATAACTGCATTCGCAACTAGGAGGATATATTCATTGCTCCATCGCTTGTTTGCCGCGTGATTTAAGAAGAAGAGTAAAAATCAACAATAGAATCAATCATATTACAAAAATCTGCTTCACATGTTTTAGTACAGCTAGTCTAGCCTTGTCTAAGCTGATCTGATTTGGTCTAGTCTTATCAGGTCTAGTTTGGTCCGACCTGGCTTAGCCTAGTCTAATATTACTAGCTGCACCACGACTATGAATGGCATATGAATTCTTTTCTACTATGTAAGTTCTTTTTTTAAAGTCTAATACTGTAGTATCTAGTTTTACTTACACTAGCGTGTCACCTTTTTGATTATTCAAGATAAATCTACTTTAAGTATAATTCATATTGTAGTGCATTTTATTTTGGATCTATTTTAATTTTTTTCTTTTCAATAAAATTATTCCTTTTTTCTTTTGCACATGTTTGGGATTAGAAATAATGTAAGGGTTGTATAATCAAAATATGTATAAAATGAGTAGCATGTTTTGTGAAAGAAAGGGTATTATTTATAAAATTGAATTAATGTTACAAATTTCATGTAGATATTGAGAAAATTATCCGTCAATTTTGTATGACATTAAATAACTTGTATTACTTTGAAAATATTAAGAAGAATTGATTTGAATTTTTGTTTAATATTTTATATTCGTTTGGATATAAAATTTTATATAACATAAAAATATTTTTGATCTATTGTATATCCTTCAATAGTTTTCTGTTAGTTCAATAGTGTTTGCTATTGCCATTCCACATGGATATCTTATTTTCTAAATACTATACTAAATAGTATTCAAAATAATGGTCGAATTAACTAATTAAATATGAATTCTACTTAAAAAATATAAAATTTAGGATTTTTTAGATTATCAGTTTTAAGTATTAATTAAGTTTTTTCATTGCTTGATATTAGAAAATTAATTTTTTTTGCTATAAATATTTACAAACCTTTAAAAAATAATTTTTATTATATTATTATTCAGTTTATATTATATTTTAAGTATTAGTTATTATGGCAATTAACCAAATATATCAGTGGTGATTGTATTTGGGATAAAAAGCAATTAATGTTAAACCAAATGCTACTAATTTTATATTTGCTTATTTCATATTTATAACGATAATATCCGCCTTATATACTTTACTACATTAACTTTAAATAAATCTCCTTGAAGCTGTAGATGGCAGATTAATTTGAACTCCTCACCATTTACTTGACAACCCAATTATATTGACCACAAAGAAACTATATTTAACTAATATTTACATATTATATATATTATTTGTAATTCCATTAATTTATAGTCATTTATTTCGAAATAAAATATGCTTTTATCCATTGATTTTTTTTTGGTCTATCATACTAATAAATTTGCATCTAGTTTAGTTTAATAAAAAGGTGGAATGGCTAAAATGCACAAATTAATATTTATACTCTTACACGCGCACACATTCCCATTTTGGCATCCAAATTGACACAAATTAAAAATATATAACTAGTTATTGTTATTATGAAACACAATAAATACAATATAATAATTAATTAAGTGATTATTTAAAATAAAAATTATTTTGTAATAATTTCATTACAAAAAATGCTCGCTTTTTAATATAAGGTGTAGTAAAAGGAAATCCATTATTTTTGCATTAAATTGAAGGTTTTATTTAGCATAGATAGAATGATACGATTTAGGTCAAAAATGCACTGTTTTGTTCGATAACTTGTTGCCATTTTGGAGGTATGAAATAATGCCTCTCTCATAGAAACCCTCGTCGCTATTGGCAAAAAACTGGGACAGTCGTTTTTCACAATCTTCTCTTGAGGCGAATTTTTCACCTGCAAAATCATTCGTCATAGACAGGAAGAGGTGGTAATCACTTGGTGCCAGGTCCGGACTATAAGGTGAATGCATAAGAACATCCCAACCAAGGTCCCGGAACTTCCGGCAAGTCACTATCGATGTATGCGGCCTGGCGTTGTCCTGATGGAACACAATTCCTCTCCAATTGGCCAAAGCTGGCCGCTTCTGGGCGATTGCTTCTTTCAGACGGTCCAATTGTTGACAGTTTAGGTCCGAATTAAGAATTCGGCCGTAGGCGAGCAGCTCATATTTGATGATTCCCTTCCAGTCTCACCGAACACACAGCAAAACCTTCCTGGCTGTCAATTCTGGCTTGACCACCGTTTGCGCCGGGTGACCGCGATTTTACCACGACCGTTGTCGTAAGTGACCCACTTTTCATCACCAGTAACCATGCGCTTCAGAAATGGATCGATATTGTTGCGATTCAGCAGCGATTCGCAGATGGAAATTTGGTCCATGAGGTTTTTTTGCGATAACTCGTGTGGCACCCATACATCGAGCTTCTTTTTGTATCCAGCCTTATTTAAGTGGTTCCAAACGGTTTTTTGTGCAATGTTTAGCTCCTGGGCAATCGAAACAGTGCTTACGTGACGGTCGGACTCGACGATTTCCATTAATTTATCGACATTTTCGACAATTGGCCTTCCAGAGCGTGGTGCATCTTTGACATCAAAATTACCGGAACGGAATCGACGAAACCAAAATTGCGCATGATTGGCTGTTACAGTATCAGGACCATAAACACTATTTACATTTTCAGCTACCTGGCTTGCGTTTTCGCCTTTATCGAAGAAAAACTGTAAAATATGGCGTATTTTCTCTTTGTTGGTGTCCATCTTTGACGCGTGCTAAAAAAAATACTGAGTCAAGTAATCACAAAACTGTATCAAAAATTTTTTCAGTACGAAATCTTATCTTTCGAACGCCATCTAGTGCAAGCCGATCGCACTTTTAAAACGGGAGATACAGACTCCAAAATAATGGATTACTTTTTACTACACCTTATATAATCTTAATTTGATAGTGCATTAAAGCGTGTACTAATGAAAAAATTATTTTTAATTAAGTTTTAGTTAATATTATCCCTTACTACCCCCATCACATAATCAAAACACTTATATATGTTTGTATGTACCAACAAAATTCTATATACACAATGATTTGTAAATGCTGACAAAAATATCAACCCGGCTATGTTTACACTGATTCAAAAGACACTTTTTTCAACAGCTTTTTAGATAAAATATTTGTTTTAATTTTCCGATATAAATAATATGGTATGGAAGCCAAGAAAGTTATATCGCACAATATATTTTTTCCTGAACTAAAGTTTTGTTTTAAATATCGTAAAAAGTACTGAATTATTGAATACTTTTATTATTGGTTTATTGTTTACAATGAAGGTATTTGAAATCATGTGGAATAGGGGGGCAGATGAAGGAAAATTTCATTTTGTTTTTTCTTCATAACAAACGTAGTTTAAACAAACCTAAATGTTCATATACTTATATATATTTAAAACTTCAATAAACCTATATTTTTACGCAAAAATATGCCAAAATCGTAGATTTTGAGTATTTTGTTATAAAGAATTTTTTAAATTTTAAAATATAAAAAATAATTTACGCTTGATTAGTTTGGAATGCATATTTTTCTAGAGCAGCTATTGCAACCTGACACTTATAAAAGCAATACTTTAGGCTATTTGGGAAATAGTAATTTTTATATGAAAATTCCGTCATTACTTATAGGAATATATTGTGAAGACTTTACCATTTATGAATAAAAATAATGTTCGCCAAGTGTCCATTGATCCTTTTGATCACATTTTTGCAAAAAAAAATGTGGCTCTATTCACGGATGATGCTTTTGATACTGGTTTTCAGCTCTGAAATTGTGTGTAAACTATTCTCAGAAACCTTATCTTTCACATAGTCCCATAAAAAGAACTCCAACGCCGTTAAATCACATGAGCTTGGTGGCCATATTACATCACCTTTTCGCATAAATTAGACGTTCATTGAATTTGGTCTTTAAGCGCCGTCCGGCATCCATGTCGTTAAAAATAGGCCTAAAAATTGGTTACGAGGGTCGTTCAATAAGTCCTTAGAAAAAGATGGAAAAAAACTGTTTTTAAAAAAAAAAATTTTATATTTCAACATCATCTCCTTTTAGTTCTATACACTTTTCCAACCGTTTTTCCAAAATTTTTATCCCGTCCAAAAAATAGGATTTCGGAAGTTCTGCAAAATACTCATCCGTTTGAGCAATGACGTCCTCGTTGGAAGTGAACCGTCGTCCGCCAAGCCATTTCTTCAGATTGGGGGAAAGAAAATAGTCACTCGGGGCCAAATCTGGTGAATAAGCGGGATGCTGCAACAATTCCATTCTCAATTCCACAATTTTGGCCATGGAAACAGCACAGGTGTGCACACGCGCATTGTCCTGATGCAAGAGGATTTTTTTCTTCTTCAGATGGGGGCGTTTCTCTTTGATTTCCTCGCTCAACCGTTGCAATAACGACGCGTAATACGCTCCTGTTATTGTTTTTCCTTTTTCCAAGTAGTCGATAAAAATTATGCCCTGCGAATCCCAAAAGACCGTAGCCATCACCTTGCCGGCCGATGGAAAAGTTTTTGCCTTCTTCGGAGCCCGTTCACCCTTGAAAATCCACTGTGATGACTGTCTCTTCGTTTCTAGAGTGTAGTAGTGTATCCAGGTTTCGTCCACAGTGACATATCGACGAAGGAATTCGGCAGGATTGCGATGAAAGAGTGCCAACATAGCCTCAGAGTCCACTACACGATTGCGCTTATTCTCCTCTGAGAGCAAACGCGGCACCCATCTTGTCGAAATTTTTTTCACAGACAATTTTTCATGCAAAATTGAAGCGACTGTACCTTGTGATATGCCCGTGGTCTCAACTAATTCGCGCATTTTAATTCGCCGATCGTTCAAAATCAGATTGTGGATTTTGTCGATGATTTCAGGAGTAGACACCTCAACTGGGCGTCCTGAATGATGCATCCAACTCGGCTTTGATTTCTTCCGGGCTTAAGCCTTTCAAATGGAGATGTTTGATGACAGCCCTAAACTCTCTTTTTTCCATTGTTATGCACAAATAAATGTTAACTTTAATCGACGATAGAAATTGACCTACGCTATGGATCGAGCTGAAATCCATATCGATAATGCTACTACAAAAAAAAATCTTTACCAACACTACGAGCACAATTTCTTGGATTTTCTAAGGACTTATTGAACGACCCTCGTATAATGTCTCTGTAACGCAATCAATTAACAGTAGCTGCATCCCCAAGCTTATTTTAAAAGAAGTACAGACCAATGATGCCTCTGGCTCATAAAGCGCACCATACAGTAACACGTATAGTTGTTCAATAACTTCTTTTGGAATTTCATATGCCGAAAGACAAAAATTTTGCTTTTTAATATATCCGTCTAAATGGAAATTTTTCTGAAAAACCAGCACTATGTTCAATGATCCAATCAGTAAAATTTCGGCGTGGCTTACGTTCTTGCACCAATTCGACTTTATTATAAGGCTTAAGAGCCAAATACTTATGCGAAATTCAACATGTGGTCATTGTAAACTGGCCCAATTATTAAAATCGATAAAACTGGATCCTCTGTACTACTCACTCATCGAAGCAATATTTTCAGCTGAACGACCTGTACGGGCGCGTATTGTTATTGGAATGTCTTGTATCAAACCAGTAGACTCAAATTTATCTACCAAATTCTTGATTACAGGATAAGATGGACGATCATTCTGACCAAAAATATCGCGAATTTTATAAAATGTGGCTTTTACAGACCGACCATTTCCATTATGGATTTGAATTATTTTAAAACATTTCTTGAGCGAAGTGAAGATATATTATAACAAATGGTAAATCTTCTATTGTGAACTTGTCAAAAGACTGAATGACAGAACTGACAACATTACCAATTTCAATCTTAGATTAAAAAATACTATAATCTTAGATTTCATGCTATTGTTCATAGCCAATTTCAAAAAGTTCTTATTGGTAAGACTTGTATTGCCTCTAATCTTTGTACTTACGGACTATCAAAATTCATGGGTACTACCTTCTAGGTTTGGATGGTGGCGTTGATTTTCTTGAGTGAAAGTTATTTTGTGTAGGACACTCCATTAATTATCTCCAAAACTTCCATTTTATTGTCTCTACAGTTCAAAACTTGCACGAATTCTCGACTCGTTGTTTATTTTGTTGCATAAATATTCAATTTAAGTATACAATAAATACAGTTAAATATTTAAACTTCATACATAGTTTATAATTAATTAAAAATTGAATGCAACTATAATTAATGGATTGAATTACCAGATCCATTCGATTATAAATTGATACTAAAATTCAAAATTTTTATTTAAAAATATAACTTTATTCAATTAGGTATTGTCCGTTTTTGTTGATGACCCTTTGCCATTTTTCAGGCAGTGTAATAATTCTGTGTTCGTAAAACTTATTGCTTGTGCTAGCAAAAAACTGAATTAAATGTGATTTTACATCATCAGCGTCATTAAAAAATTTACCATTTAAGAAGTTCTGCATGGAACGAAATAAATGGTATTGTGAAGGTGCTAGGTCTGGGCTATATGGTGGATGTGACAACACATCCCAACCTAATTCCAATAATTTTTGGCGAGTGACCAAAGATGTATGCGGCTTTGCATTGTAATGCTGGAAAACAAGACCCTTACAATTTGCCCAATTCTGGCCGCTTTTCTTGAACTGCATTGCTCATTTTGACGAGTGGTTGAACGTACACGTTGGAATTAATTGTTCGGTTTCTTGGTAAAAGTTCAAAGTGCAGAATTACTTTATAATCCCACCAAGCTGACAGCATAATCTTATTTTGGTGCATCTCAGCTTTTGATGTCGTCTGAGGTGGTTCATCTCGTATCACCCACGATCGTTTCTGATTAACGTTGTTGTAAACTATCCACTTTTCGTCGCACAGTTATCAGTCGTTTCAGAAATGGATCCGTTTCGTTGCGTTTGAGAAGCGAATCGCAGATGAATTTCCTTAGGCTGTTGAGGAATCCATAAATCGAGTTTCTTAACATAGTCAAGCTGTTTTTATTTTTTTTCAATGCGTGTATGCGATACATTGAGCCTCTCTGCAATCTCACGTGTTGTGCTATGACGATCTGAATCGATAATGGCCTTGATATGGGTCTCATCAATTTCAATCCTTGCGCATTTTTTAGTGAAAAATCACCAGAACGAAATTTAGCAAACCAATTTTGACACTGCCTTTCTTTCAAGGCTTCATTCCCATATACGGCACATAACATCTTGTGTATCTGCGATGCGTTCTTGCTTTTTCGGAAATAATACAATAAAATATGTCTAAAATGCACGTCCTGTCCTTCCATTTTTAAATTTGGATGAAAACAAAACTAAATAGCTAAACGATACAATTTTTTACTAAATTAAAGGCGGAAGTTCAAATAACAAGAAAACAATATAGGTTAGGTGCTTTGAACACGTTGAAATAACAAAAGAATGAGCTAATACGAGGGTCGTTCAATAAGTCCTTGGAAAATCCAAGGAAAAGATTTTTTTTTGTAGTAGCATTATCGATATGGATTTCAGCTCGATCCATAGCGTAGGTCAATTTCTATCGTCGATTAAAGTTAACGACATTTATTTGTGCATAACAATGGAAAAAAGAGAGTTTAGGGCTGTCATCAAACATCTCCATTTGAAAGGCTTAAGCCCGAAAGAAATCAAAGCCGAGTTGGATGCAGTTCATGGCACATCTGCACCTGTGTTTGCGACGCTTTACAATTGGGTGAATGAATTTAAACGTGGCCGTTCATCCACAAAAGATGAACATCGTTCAGGACGCCCAGTTGAGGTGTCTACTCCTGAAATCGTCGACAAAATCCACGAACAAGGTACAGTCGCTTCAATTTTGCATGAAAAATTGTCTGTGAAAAAAATTTCGACAAGATGGGTGCCGCGTTTGCTCTCAGAGGAGAATAAGCGCAATCGTGTAGTGGACTCTGAGGCTATGTTGGCACTCTTTCATCGCAATCCTGCCGAATTCCTTCGTCGATATGTCACTGTGGACGAAACCTGGATACACTACTACACTCCAGAAACGAAGAGACAGTCATCACGGTGGATTTTCAAGGGTGAACGGGCTTCGAAGAAGGCAAAAACTGTGCCATCGGCCGGCAAGGTGATGGCCACGGTCTTTTGGGATTCGCAGGGCATCATTTTTATCGACTACTTGGAAAAAGGAAAAACAATAACAGGAGCGTATTACGCGTCGTTATTGCAACGGTTGAGCGAGGAAATCAAAGAGAAACGCCCCCATCTGAAGAAGAAAAAAATCCTCTTGCATCAGGACAATGCGCGTGTGCACACCTGCGCGGTTTCCATGGCCAAAATTGTGGAATTGAGAATGGAATTGTTGAAGCATCCCGCTGATTCACCAGATTTGGCCCCGAGTGACTATTTTCTTTTCCCCAATCTGAAGAAATGGCTTGGTGGACGACGGTTCATTTTCAACGAGGACGTCATTGCTCAAACGGATGAGTATTTTGCAGAACTTCCGAAATCCTATTTTTTGGACGGGATAAAAATTTTGGGAAAACGGTTGGAAAAGTGTATAGAGCTAAAAGGATATTATGTTGAAAAATAAAATTTTTTTTTTTAAAAAACAGTTTTTTTCCATCTTTTTCGAAGGACTTATTGAACGACCCTCGTACCATCTTTTGACAAAATTCGCAATCACCTAGTTGCCAACCCAATATTTAGTCAATCATCGAATTGATCTCCAATATTTTAAGGGATTATAAGAAAATCTTAACTAGGAGGAAAGATCTAGGATAGAGTTTAGAGCAACTAAACCTTTGAATTATATTTATATATGGTATAAGCAAAATTTCTCAAGTTTGAATACGGCTTAGGGCATTCAGTCGCCAAATGGTCTATAGTGTTATGGCGATTAGAATTTAAATTTCAATACTAGTGTTACTTTCAGTGTTAACATTTAGCCTTTGTTTTTTTAAATAAATTTTGTACATGTTCTTAGTTTTGTAAATTTGCTATTTCATAACTGGACTTGATATATTTTCTTTTTCATATTGTTTTTAAAAAAAAACCCAATTAAATAATTATACCTTAATTATGATTATATTAATTCTTCCGTATAAACAGTTTTTTTTAAAACAATTAAATCAAATGATTTCGATTTGTAACATTTTTAAAAAAATCATTCTTTTTTATAAATTGGGAGGGGGGGGGGGAAGGGTTGTGTGTTGCTGTGTTATATACAATATATGCAATCCTCAATAGCATAACTAAATAGTGTCGTCATTATTTGGGTTCATTTTTAACTATTCTAAAAAATTCATATATGAGAATATACTCATTTAATCGTTTCTACATTATATAAAAAAATAAACTATTTGACGAATCATTGTGTATATAAAGAAAGAAATAATCCATTTAAATAATTATTATTATGAAAAAAAAATGCGCATTTAATGTGAATAACTTATCATTAAAAAAAAACATTAAATAGACAAATAAAAAATAAAAAAACGAGAGTAATAATAATAATATTAATTATAATTAAAAAAATAGTATAAAAATTCATATAAATTATGAATTATTGTATTTGTATAAATGTATATATGTGTACACATGTATAGGTTGACTTTTGGTTCTGCTGATGGACAACTTCCAGAGCAATCAGCATTATCTTCTCCAATTACCAACATTATATTCGCAAAACGATTTGTTGAAATTGTTGGATCACTGGCTTGGAAGTTATGGTGGAACAAAAAATGAGCCACAAGAAAGAAAACAAACACCAAGGAAAATTAAATAGAAAAATAGGTAAAACAAATAATCTATGAAAAAATATACTATACCAAAAAAAAAAGAATAAAAAAACAAAAATGGGATTACTCAAAATTTAATACATTTGTATAAGCTCTCTTTAAATAATTCCTCATAAATAGTCTTGTTTAGGGGCTTTTTTCTAAAATAATTGGAGAATGTTTGACGGTTTTTTTCCTTTTTTTAAAAAAAAAGAAATTAAATTTGGCCTAAAACTTATCGCAAATTAGTTCTCCTAACATTGAAAATCTGAAGAGAAAAAATTCTTTTATTTTAATTATGCACTCTAGAATAATAATTCCCCCAACATAATAACCAATTAGGACAGAAATATCAGTAGGATTATGAAAAATATTCGTACATTTTTCAAACGTAACTACTATGATAAATTTTATTTAAAAAAAAAAAAACAATTTAAATAAAATACATTTTGTATAGTAATTGATATTATTTACAAAATGCATTTAATTTGAAAATGTACCATATTTTTTTAAATTTATTTTAATTTTTAATTTTGTCTAATAACAAATTGAATGAGATAATTAAAAACTTTAAAACTAATAAGAATGACAAAATAATAGTTGGTATTATTTTTTCTCCAAATTTCTTATCCTCTAACTGAATTTGTTAAATTTATTTTTGTTTGTTTGAGTTAATTTTTAATTTGTCAATTTTTGATCAAATTTTTTTGAAAATTTTAGTTATTTAATGTTTGCGTAGATATTTTGTTATGAAAACACTATCGACGATTGATAATATATTGTATAATTGATGAATAAAGTAAATAGTATGTAAATATTTTGTTTGCAGCTAAAAATTACTTCGCAATGGAATGCGACGTTACTCCTGGCGGGCCAGAATCGAGTGTGACAACATCTTCCCATGATGTTGGTGTGCCAGATGATTATAGATCGTTAGCCCAGTCGAGGGTGCATCACACACATGCGTTGCAGCAACAGTTCGTACAACAACAACAATTTCAGTCGAAATTTCTTCATCAACACCAGCATCAGCATCCGCATCAACATCAGCACCAGCACCAGCACCAACACCAGCACCAACATCAGCACTCCCATCAACATCAGCACCAGCACCAACATCAGCATCTACATTCGCATACACATCAACATCAGCATGGCCATCAACATCATCACTTGCAAAGTATTGGGTCAAAATATGATGATGGATTGGCTGGCGGACACAAGCACGAAGAGCAAGATCCTTTAGCGTTAGATGTTGTTCCAGAAACGTCATTGTGTTTATCCAGTTCGGCTCCTAAATTGCTGAAACATACCCACAGTTTGCGACGCCATGTACCCCGTATTGTGGTAAAGCCAATTCCGGAAGTGACGAATACTATTAGTCATTCTATTGTTGAGAAAACCGAAAAACCTCAAAGAACGTTGTCTGCAAAGGCGTCGACAATGCGTGAGGTGCTTGCGTCCATTCCAGGATTCAGTATGAAACCACGGCGACGCTCTAACAAAAAAATGTCCACAGCAGCGCAGATCGAACAGACTAAAGATGGGAAAATCGATTTAGAAACTCCTGACTCAGTACTGGTTGGAACTAATTTGCGTGCACTGCTCAATAAGCACACGTTTTCGATGTTACCACCACTCTATCAATACAATCTAATTCAGCTGCTGCCGAGCGTTGATAGACCACAAATAGATTCGGACTCAGCACCTATTCGCCTAAGCTCGTCCAGTTTGAATAATGAATTCTTTGCTCGAGCTTGTCTTGAATGGCGTGAAAGATTAGCTGAGGGTGAATTCACACCCGAAAATCAAGTAAAATTAAAATCAGAGGCAGAGAAAGAGAAAAGTAAACTTGATCCATGGAAGTTGAAACACTTTGAACCTATTTGGGGTGACAAGACGTATATAACACCAAAAACGAATGTTCATGATAAAAGTCTTCGACCCCCGATAAAGACGACAATCAAAATAAAACCAGCTACTATTCTGAGACCAAATACACCACCATTACTCTCGGAAGTTCTAAATCAGAATGTACAAACTAAGACTTCAGTTGTTAGCAGTTCAGAGGCTGTTTCAAGCCAGTCGACAACTTCTTTACAAACAATCACGTTAGGAACAATGGCATTACCCGAGTGTGGTTCTCCGCTTATGGGCACATCCTCTAGTTCGTTACTAACCAGCTCAATGTTAAGTAACCTTAATAATTCCACTAAGTTAAGATCTGTCGGTGCTGTAACTAGAGCTCAACAACAACAACAACAAGCCATGGACACTCCGTCTCACCCATCCAATTCAGTGCTACCATCAGCGCTTCCTTCGTTGCAACTTTCACAACAGCAGCAACAACAACAGAACCAAATGCCTGATTTACTACCAATTAGAACTAAAACAAAAGATGAAACAGACGCATCACGTGTCCAAGAAGTTGGACAAATCGCAACAGTAGATAAAAATTCAGATGGGAGAGCTGGAAGTGTTAATGTTGGAAGTATTCATCATTCTGGTAGGATTTCAATAACTGATGATAGTATTGTTTGTGCATTAATAAATAGTGATAACAATACTGTAGATGAATATGCACATAGTCAGTCAGATGCGAGTTGTGAGACTCGAATTGTTTTCGAAACTGAAGTAAACGTTGATATTGACGAAGGTTTGATTGTAAAACGATCAACAAAACGCTCACCCAGTCCAGTTTTTGTGCACGCAAAACAATTGAAACTTAACGAGGCTATTCCAATTTCGAGTGGATCATGCGGTATTAACATCTCCTCTTCACCGATTACAACTCCAGTGACTACTACTGCTGCAATGTTAATGGCATCGGCACAACAATTGCACCACGAAAGCCAACTAATTGTGAATAGCCAACAACTGGATGAGACATCGACAGCTGTTAGCGATGATTTAAAAGACGATGAACTTCTCACCGAATTGCAATATTCGGAAGATCCTGACAATCCCGATTTGCTGGACGATAAGACTTGCAATAGCATAGAATTAGCTATTAAGTTAGAATTAAGCGAGGAATTATTATACAATAACCAGGCTGAGATATGCAATAACATCGAGACAATAGAAAAGGTTGAGATTGGCCCCGAAGACGAGGAAGCGATACTAAATGATGCCGATGAATTAATATCGAACGATTATCATCATACGGAGAACCTGGAACACCTGGATAATACGAGTCAAGCGGCTCCTTCGGATATTGATGATGGATCGGTAACCACTGATAATTTACTAGATGATATGTATAAGTTGCAAAATTTCAATGGATTACTGCAGAATGCGTTCAATTTCCAAGCGAATTCGCCGAATTCAATTTATGCGACATCACATCAGTCCCCGACCGTGGTAAATACTACCGTTAATGCTGGAACTATTGTCGAGCATCAATCTATTCCGAACCAGCAGCATCAACACCAACACCAACAGCATCATCATGCGCAACATCCTCATTCGCACGCACAACAACAACATATTCACCAACATCAACAAATGCCAACATCATCACAGGATATTGTTGAAAGTTCGCTGGTGTCCGATTTAGCGAATGGCGGCGTTGCGGCAATGCTGACCTGTTCTGAAGAGACGAGTAGTAGTACATCCGGTCTTGTCGATTGTAGTGGTGATAATAGTGCAGACGATGCAGTCGTTGAAGAGCTCGAACCTAGCATCCAGAATATACCAATCGATGAGGATCCAATCGATCAAAAATTTGCGGACGCTGAAAATTATGTCCTGGAATCTGGAGAAATAAGCACAGACAGCGGTGGTAATATTATTTTACTTACAATCTATATCAATATTATTAAAAATTGAAATAATTTTTAACTAACTAATACTATTAATATATTTTATAATGTTTTTTTTTTTTTAAATAATTTTAATTACTTACTAACCAGCAAACTTATGATTTTTTATTCTGGTGCATTTATATCTGTGTCTATCTACATATGTGTGTTCAAATACTTAATAGAATCGATATAATTATTTTTATAATAAATTATTTGTACATTTTTAGAAGCGAGCAGTTTGGCCATTAACGATCCAAATAAAATAAGTGTGCGAGCAGATATTCAAGCAGACCTCTTTTCGAATGCAATTGTCGAGGGTAAGTACACATATATGGAAATATCTCATTATCATGCTTAATTTTCCCTCGCATTATACTCTTTTTTTTCTTTTTTTTTCGCTTCATTTATTTATTTTAATTGCTTTATTTAAAATAATAAAATTAATTCATATAAATATAATGTGGCTTTAACATTTTAGATTCTTAAAAAAAAAATAGAAACGCGGTTAATCGAACGAGAGCCGTTAAAACGTAAACTGTCAATATGAAAAATTCACTTCTAAGCAATAGGCTTTTATATTTATCATAATTTCGTGGTAAAACAATAGTATAGCGATAGTCTATTTTTAGTGCAGATGATCGCCAATCGATAGAGATGATATTTTCCTTATTACACTTTATTATTATTTTTTACGTTATTATTAATTCAGTTTATTGTAATATTTACAAATGCTGCTCAACTTCCAAATTTGTTGAAAATTATCTTATTTATATTCGAAAATATATAATTCCGTTTATATACTTTGAATGATATTATATTCATTTACAATTGTAAATTCGTGAAATATAAAAATAATCTCTTTGTCGATAGTAGTTTCTCTCAAGGTATTCATCGTCGATGGTATTTTAAATATATGTAACTCCAATATGCCTCCGATTAGTATTCACATCCTTTAACGCAATACAGAGTAATTTACAAGAGTTATCATTTTTCGATTTCTTACCAATTCCATGAATATTGTTCTTTTCAGAAATCTTTTATGTATACGGTAAATAATAGAAAATAGATTTGCGTAATTTCTGAATATTATTTCAATAGAAACAATTGTGTATTATTGTTTATGTCCTTAGAATGTTAGAAACAATTTGAAACGCTTAAAAAACACTGAAAATGTGTCTGTTTCCTTTTTGTTACGGTTGCCAACTTTTACAAATCATAATTTTCAAATGTATCTTCGCTTTAAAATTCTCTAAACAAATCTATTTTCAATAAAAAATATCATTTTTAAGAAATATGATGTCGCGTATCTTTCTTTTGCATTTTTCATAAAATTAAATTCACATTTAACACAATTTTTTTAAAAAAAATTATTAACATTTATGTAAATAAAATCATAAATAAATGTTTATTGCTTATATATAATCTTTCTTCATTTATTTTACTAATACTATTGATTTATCCAAGAATAAATAGCAAATAAATATTTATGTAAAATTTACAAAGAAATACAATCAAATTTAAATAATTCCAAAAATATTTTAAGTGACTATGAAATAAATATGCATGATATCTAAACATATTTCAGAGAATGAGAAATAAGTAAAGAAAAACACAAATAAATACAATATTTAGAATCAATTGAAAAATGTGATAAAATAATATTTTTATCAATTGGCAAAAATTTAAAATAAACAAAATTGAATAGGTAATAATAGACTGATATGCAAGCATGGTCATCAATAATTAAAAATAAATTTAGTGACAGCCTGAGCATAATTTTTTTGAGTTCAATTCTTCGATAACGTTTGATTATATTTGATCGTAAATGGAAACGTTTATTTGAGAATGTTTTTAACCTATGTGTACATTATTTTTCTGATACAAAATTAGAAATTTCAGTTGTAATATACCAATTTAAAAGTACAATTTTTATTTGAATGGTAAACTACAACTACAACTAACTTGAACTATTCAAAAAAATGTTTCCTTAAACTTTACTCTTTAGCCATAATGAAATTTTTGAAAATATTAAAATAACTTTGAAATTGGTGGATTAGAAAATCACTCATACACATAATGCGTAGTAGCAATTATAAATGCATGGAATTTCGATATTGTAGCAAAATAAATTTCTTATGATTCTGTTAGCGTGCATTGTTTAATGAAACAATATCCAATCGATAATTGAGTGATCTACTCTTTAAGTTTGTTTATTTTGATATCGGACACCGTGTGCGGATGGGATTTGTAGCTGGGCCAATACACGGTCAGAATGAGCACTTTTCTCGTGTTTACCAGAATACCGAATGGTTTCTTTATGCATATAATAACATTCTACACCTCATATACAACCGATCTTCACTGACCCATCTGTAAGTTGTTTATGTCTGCTAATATTAACAGGTTGTCGTGAGTAGTAAACTGCTTCTGTGTAATCTTCCCTTTCGATGGAATACGGTAAATGCGTTTATTGTTTTGCAAATATGCCATGTATTTTTGTCTGAACACTGAAAATATTTGTTCGCGATCGAACTCGGAATTTAGTATATCCACTATGCAATTGTAATTCGCGAATCGTTATTTCGGGTGTCGTGTTTCTGATTGCTGACTCGACTTTCAATATGTGGAAATGGTTTGCTAATTCGAATCTTCCAATTTGCAATGTTCCAGTGATACCACCAAACAGTATTCCGATAACGTTGTCCTCAATTGGTGGTCAGACAATTGAAACTGTTCATGTTGAGCTGCAGCAACAATCTGAACATCAACGACACAAGCAACAATTGCCACCGCAAGTACAGCTTCAACAGAAAATACAAATCGTGGACGTGCGAACCAAATCGATATCGACTACATCGATATCCGCCACTGGTCAAGGATCGTCCTCATCGTCTTCATCGTCATCGACGTCATCATCTTCATCAGCATCGTCAATGTCATCAAACAATTCAAATGTGCCTGAATGCGCCAAAGATGAAATGTATTTGCATGTCGCTCACGACTGGAATTTTGGCATAAAACTCGAGACAAGCCAGAGCGGTATATGCCAAATGGATTCCTCATCGGATGGTGGTGTCTCGGAAGCTGTAAATCACTGCCCTAACGAATTAGCCGATGGTCCCGATGCGAATAATGTGCTGTTGGAAAACAGTGATGGGATTCTCATCCATCACCCACACCATCAAATAGAAACATTCGGAAAGAGTTCAATGCAACAGGCGAGTTACTAACTGAATTGTCTTTTGTTAAGTTTCTATTATTTTTTCCATCACGTTCTTAGAGGTTGTTCGGATTGTTTTGGATTTAAATTGTGCATCTCCTCTTGTTTTTCTCGTCAGATGTCTTTGTTTTGATCACATGTATGTAGTATAATACAAGAGATTTGATCGCATAAATCCAAAACTATCGGATGGTCATTATTAATTTATAAAAAAAAAGATTCTTCCATTCTTTCATTTTATTTGTTTGTTTGTATTTTGTTTTCTTTGTGTAATTATCAAAATTTAATTTGAAATTTATATTTTCTCATTTTCACTGGCAATGAACTATTCGTTTGCTACTTGGTTTACTTGTGTTGTTTTGTTGTTGTACTATGATTGGCGGGTTTAGATAAAACCGGAACCCGAAGTACCAATAACAGCTGCTGAGATGGAAGTGTCTAGTACCGTAGCTAGCATATCGAATAATTCGAATGACAGCAGTGATCAGAATATAAACGATGTGCTCCTTAGCAATAAAGTACCAATGCAAACTGGTGGAAATTTTGTTGTGCAACATGTTGTCTTTCAGCAGAATCCTAATAATCGGCTACAGCAGCAACAACAGCAACAAGAACAACAGTTGCAAGCGACTTTGCAGAGCAGAGAATCCCAGCAGGCTGGAATATCTCCGTTTGCCGCTCAACAAATAAATTTTAGTCTTTCACAACAACAACAACAACAGCAGCAGCAACAACAGCAGCAAAGTCATCAACAATCACCGCAACATCAAACGAATGCACAACAATTTATTGAACAAAGCAATATTCAAATGCCTTCTACTCAGTCCCAAATTCAAGTCGTTAATAAATTAGCACAAAATACAAATATCAATATGCAACAGCAACAGCAGCAGCAGCAACAACAGCAGAAGTTGCAGCCACAGCATCAACAACAGAACCAGTCGCAACAGTTGCTGCAATCGGCGCAACAACAGCCTCAGTCACAAACTCAGCAGCAAACAAGGAGTCCTAATGTTCCATCGGCATTTTTATCCTTATCGCCATCGCATCCACTAAAGGTGATTCCGAATATTAGTGCGAACTCATTGGTCCAGCACCGGCCGAAATTGGCAATCGGCAAAGGTAGAAGGTCATCGAATAAGCTACCGCCTGGAGCGGTCAACTTAGAACGCAGTTACCAAATTTGCCAAGCCGTAATACAAAACAGTCCGAATCGACATCAGCTAACGGCCCAGCTACGGCCACCACCTTCTTTATTGGCAGCAAGTAGCACAACGAACAGCACTCCGAATTCTCCAACAAACATTAAAAAAGAAGACCAGATTGTAACATCCTCCAGCCGCACGGTATATAAAGTACCTATCTCATTTCTAGCTCAATAGTTTTCTTCTCTTTGCTTCGCCGATATGTGCGATGTAAAAAGTTGGAAACATTGCTAACTCAACCGTTCTCGCTAACTTATCGTCTTGTTCTCTGATTTGGAAACATTCCAGGTGATCGGACCTCGTCTAGGATATCCGAAGAAGAAATTTGTTCAGCGGCAACCATCGCCGACGTTAATACGGCATGTCTACGCTACAACAGTGGCGAGTGGAAACAATTCCAACCAGGGTGCTATTGGGACCATGCAGCAACAACCGCATTTGCAGAATATCAGTGGGCAACTTGTGCATGGTGAGCAACAGCACCAACAATCTCAGCAGCTTTCATCACAAACTCAACAGCAGCAGCAACAACAACCGACTGGCCAGTATGTGCTTATTCATAGAGCCAATGTGGGAGCAGCTGATAATCAGGCACCAAGAGCATCGAGTGCGCCCCCAGGACAGATTCAAGTGCGTCTTTATATAAATGCCAATTAATTATCTTCTATTAATATTGAAATGTTTGCATTTTTACGATGTGTTTGTTTCATGAATAAAGCAAATTCAAGGCGTTAATGGCGTACCGATTAGTGGACGTGGTCGACCGGCTTCAGTTGATGTCGACTCGCCGAATTCATTGCATGAAATACAACATGTGATTGGGCCCAATCCAGGTGTTCAGGCTGTTACTAGACGAACCCTAAATCAAGGTATTTGAAAATGTACATTTATATTGTCTGCATGACTTGCATTCGAGAACCCTTTTGTCTCTAGCTCTTATTCTAATTTTTTTTATATCTATCTCCTTCTCCTAGAGTCTTTACGCATTAGAATGTATTACGAGTAGTTTTGTTTTCATGTTGAAATGTTTCTTTTAAAATGTAGATTGAAAAAAAAACGTGTGAATTGTAGTTTATTTTAATGAATTGCGATAATTTTATATTCTCATTCTCTGAAGTTTAGTTGAAAAATAGTTTTTTTAGAAGAAAATATATAACATAATATAATAAATGGTTAGACACTAAAAATTGTCCTTAGTGTCTAAACGAAGCTCCTAATTACTTTGTGATTTTTTTTTAAAACGTACATTTAAAAACCACTTTTATATTTTGATAATAGTGCCAGTCACTATATCTCGATTAGTCTTAGCATCCTTGCAAAAACAATACTAACATTAGGCTAGAAAGAAGAAAACAATCTTCAGAAATAGTCACATTTTTTCCTGTACGATCACGGATTAGTTTTGTTGTATTATTAAATTTTATTGAAATAACAAAAAAAATTAATACAAAAAATACTAACTGACAATAGATCAATAACGTTATGAATGAAAATGGTATAAATAAAATTGGTATAAAATGAGAACACGCTTGATAACTTAATATAGCTAAAATTATTTATACTAATCAACCTCTTAACAAATTTGATCAATTAAAATTGTTTAATTTGTGTTTTATTTCTATAATATATTTAATTGCATGTGCTTGTATTTAGGTTGATGATAGTTTAAAATGCTCATTAATTAAATATTAAAAATATTTATTTTTTCGTTATCTATTTTCAGGATTATCATATGGTGATGTTAGTATAGAGCCAAACCATCAAAGTTTCACCGTTTCCGGTGAAAATACACCACCAAATTGTGCGTGCTCCCTTAACGCGATGGTAATCTGTCAACAATGCGGTGCGTTCTGTCATGACGATTGCGTAACATCATCCAAATTGTGTGTTTCTTGTGTTATTAGATGAACAACAATTTATTAATCGACTGTCTACAACTACAACGTACATTTGTTATCAAATGCTGGTTTTTTTTAAAAAAAAAATTTGGTTTTGAATTGGATATTTTTTACAAAATTTACTATTATGGGAACTATTTTATTTGTTTTTTTTTTTCAAATATAAAGCTTTTTTCTTTATACAGAGGAAAAGAGACAACAACCCAGACAAAATAAAAGAAAACCAAATGAAAATAATATATAAAATTATTTTCTTATCTAAACATATTTACTTATTGGGAATTATTTTCTTATCTAAACGGGAAAATATTGGGAAATTAATTGCCTAAAAAGCAGGGAAATTGTGAAAAATTAGAAAATAAATTATATTGGATATTGAATTTATTTACATGTATGTATTAAGTATCAAAAGAAGCATTTGTCTCTCGTTATTAAATTGAGACATTATTATTTATTTAGGAATCTCTTTTAAATAATGCACTTAAAAGAAATACTCTTTATTATACACTTTGTTTTAGGCTGTAGTTTTTTTTTTTTTTAAATGTTGAGCACTTATGAAAATATTGAATTTGCTGTGTTTTGTCAAGTCTAGAATTTGTAATTAACTCTATTTTGGAGAATAACAAAATTAAAAAAAATTATAACAAAAAGCATCTAAACGAAGAGGATTTCATTTTTCGTTGTAAATATATAATATAAATGGAAATTTTTATGTATAATAAGTTTCATAGTTTTTTTTTTGTTTTTTTTCTATGCAATTGAAAAAGGTTATAAATTTTTTTTAAAAGTTAGTTTTAATAGCTAAAAAAAAAAATTAAAAAAATTCTCTAAAATGTGGTAAATGAAGAAAGTTCTATTTTTTTCTGGCTCTGAAGTACATTTTTGATTATAGTATGTTAGTATATATTTCTAAAAAATATAATTATAAATTAGAACTAAAAATAATAATAATAATTATTATTATTATCATAAAATAGAAATGAATAAATATTACTAATAAAAAAGAAACAATAATAAATATTATGAATAGTGATAATATTAACATCATAAAAATATTAAGTAATTGTATTAATTTTATTTCATTACAATCTCTTTGTTTTTAATTAAAAATGTATATATTATTATTATATATATTATCTACAATTAGCAACTATTTTTGAAAAAATCAACAACAAAAAAATCAGATATTTAGTTCTAATTATTAATAAAATATATATTGAATAAAAATAAAAATAAAAATAATTGATTACAATAAAATTAAATCTAATTAAAAAAATTAATAACAAAAATATAATTGAAATTAAATAAAATGTAAATATAATAAATAGTTTTATGTATAAGTGAAATCACGTGAAGAGAAAATGCAACAATATAAGAAAGAAAATCAAACAAACAAAAAATTAATTATAAAATATACATTTATTGTTTGAAGCAAAACAAAGTATTCTTTTAATTATTATATAAATATATTATAAAACAACTATAATAACAATAGTATTAGTACTAATATTAATATTATATAATATTAATTATAATTTATTATATAAAAGAAATTCATGAGTTATTTTTTAAATTTATATTTACAAATAGCGCACGTTAATAATATATTTTTTAGCTTAAAACTAATAAAAAAAAAATATATTATTACCCTCCACATCTCTCTATCTCTATGCATTTTTTTTCTCTAAGTTTTATTTTTACAAAAACAAAAAATAAATCCTTAAAAAAAAGAATTAAAAAAAAACGAAAAATATAATATGTATAAAATATATAATAAGAATAGTTTTGAAGAAAGGCAACATTAAATAAATAATATTTAACAAAAAAAGCAAACAAAATATATTTAAAATAATATAATTTTACCAGAAAACAGAATTAAAAATATAATTTAAATAAAAAAAAAAAAAACAAAGAAAAAATCTTCTCTTTTTCCTATTACAAAATTTATAAACAATGAATTAAATAAATAATAATAATTGAAATGTACCACTTTTACATTTTTTTTATAAATGGTAAAATTAAACCAATTCTTTTCTTTAAATTTCAAAAAAAAAAATTAATTTAAACATTTTTATTAACAGACGAAAAAAGAACGAAATGAAATAAAAAAGAAATTATAAGCAATGATAAAATTACCATTTGAAAATTTATATAGATAAATAATTTGCAAATGTTAAATGCGGTAAAATAATAATAATAATAATAATAAATATAAATTATAATAATGATAATGAAAATAATTCAATAATATATATGAATATATATTTGCGCAAAATTTAGTACACACAAATTTAATCAAATTAAAAGCGGACATCATTTTTATAGCCTTCTAAAAATAATATATTAAAAAAATTACTTATTATATATAACAATAAAAAACAAGTAAGAAAAATTGAAATAAAGATATAACAAATTTGAAGAATCAATCGATGGAAGAGAAAGGAGAAGAAAAATGACAACTATTATAGAAAAAAAATTCATAAAGAAGAAAAAATTAAAAACACATCTCACATACAAATACAAATTAACAATATAAACAATAATTTTCAAATATGTTAATTATTATTTCTACATCTATCATAAAATCATTGAAAATAAACAACAAACAAAATGTATTTCTCTTTTAATATTGGTATTAATAAAAATTCATTTTATATGTAAATTAATTTATTAGTTCTATTCTTTTATAGATTTTTTATTTCATTTTTAAAAAAAAAAACTGAAAGAAATAGAAAAAAATATTAATATTTAATAATAATAATAATAATAAAAGTAACAAAAATTGAATTTTATGAATATATATTTAGTTCTATATTACAAATTATAAAAAGAGAAAAAGAAAAAAAATTAATAAAATATACCGAAATAAAAATGGTGATCGTTTCTTTTCTCTTTGGTTTTATTTGTATTCTGTATAAATATTTGAACGGTGAGTTTATCTATGAATTTTAACTTTGAAAAATACAAAATAATGGCATATTATAAAATGTTCGTTTAAAATAAAATCTAATAATTTACTGCATTTTTTAAATGTGATAGAAAAAATAACTGCAGAATAATAATAACATATTTTCGGACTAGCAATTTTTAACTGGTTACCTGTAAGTTGTTTGAATTTTTTTGAAAAGGTTTTTTGTTTAAAAAGTGTTTTCACAAAGCACCAATTTAGCAGGTGTATAATCTTAAATCCTCAGTTTGGTCATAGATGGCGTAGTGAGTGTAATAAGCTACCATGGACACGCCATACATTTTTTTATGAGTTTGACACCTGCCAACATTAATCATTGTACATTGGCAGCAATATCGTACAACAACATACATTTTTCCTTTGGTAATCATGTCTAGTTTTGCGCCAGAGAAAGAGCATTTGCGGGAAGCTCTGCTTTTTTGCTTCAATTTGAAGAAATCGACTGCCGAATCGTATCGAATGCTTATGGAGGCCTATGCTGACAGTGCTTTATAGGAAACAACATGCCGAGATTGGTTTCGTCGGTTCAAAGACGGTAATTTTGACTTGTGGGACAAGAAGCCTGAAAATCGGCCTAGGAAGGTTGAGGACCATCAATTGCAGGCTCTTTTGGACGAAGACAATACGCAATCGCAAAAAATGCTCACGGAGCAATTGGGTGTTACACAACCAGCCATTTCCATGTGTCTGCGTGCCATGGGGAAGATTAAAAAGATCGGAAAATGGATGCCGCTTGAATTGAACGATAGGCAGATGGAGCGACGCTAAAACACATGCGAAATCTTGCTCGTCAGACAAAAAAGAAAGTTGTTCGTGCATCGAATTGTGACAGGCGATGAAATGTGTTTATATTTCCAAAATCCTAAACGCACGAAATCGTTGGTTGATCCCGGCCAACCATCAACATCTTCCCCAAGACTAAATCGTTTCGGACGGAATACGATGCTGTGCGTTTGGTGGGATCAGCACGGATCGTCTACTATGAGATATTGAAACCTGGTGAAACTGTCAATGCCTACCGCTACCACCAACAACTGATCAAATTGCACCGTGCTCTGCGTGAAAAAAGAACGGATTATCAACAAAGACATGACAAGCTGATTTTGATCCGAAGTTCAAAAATGATCCGAAACTAGTTGGAGACACTCAACTGGGAGGTGCTACCCCACCCCGCTTCTTCACCAGACCTGGCCCATTTCGACTACCACCTGTTTTCGTCGATGGGCCTCGCGCTCGCTCAGCAGCACTTCGATTCTTACGAAAACGTCCGAAAATGGCTTGATGAGTAGTTTACCTCGAAAGAGAAGGAATTTTGTTAGCGTGGTATCCACAAATTGCCCGAGAGATGCGAAAAATGTGTAGCTAACGAGGGCAAGTACTTTGAATAAATTTGTTTTTGCTTTCTATGAAAAAAAACATGTGTTTTTTTGGCTAAAAAAAGCAGATTTAACCTTATACACCTGGTACTATTGCCTAAATTGGTGAATATATCTGACATTTTGGTTTCATCGTCATCAACAACGGTAGTCCGGTCTAGGCCTGCTAGATCCAAGAACTTTAGATATCTAGTTTGACACTCTCAGCATGTTTTTCTGAGACAGTACATGCAGCCACTAAATACTTTCCTGGCAGGATTCTTCTCATCCATACGGGTTGTGTTCAGTCCACCGCCAGTCTATTGAGCTTAATTTTATCTATAGCCGGGCGGTTGTGCGCAGGTTTCTTCCTTCATGTTGTCGGCTGTGATCCTTGTTCCCAGATAAGAAAATGATTCAACTCTTTCGAAGCTATAATCTCCTATCTGTATGCGACTAGTGCTATTTGGTGTTGTCTAAAACGCCATGTACTTGGTTTTTCCTTCATTTATGTTCAGCCCAAGATTTTTCGCCGCCGGTCACATAATGTCGATGTCGTCGGTGCATGCTAAAAGCTGGGCAGACTTAATGAGGATGGTACTCTTCATGCTTACTCCTGAGTCGCGAATCATTTTTTCCAGGGGTAGATTAAAGAGATCCGACGAAAATGCGTATCCTTGCCAGAGCCCATTGTGGATTTTTCTAACACTAGTCATGGTCTGCCTAATCGGTCTAATCAATTTTTCTGGGATGCCAAACTCTCTCATGGATGTGCAGAGTTTTATACTGGCTATGCTATCATAAGTAGCTTTAAAGTCGAAGAAGAGATGTTGGATCTATTGACGACATTTCAACAATTTTTCCATCAACTGCCGCAGAAGGAAGATCTGATCTGTTGCTGATTTCCCTGGAGTGAAGCCTTTTTGGTATGGACCAATTTTTTTGGTCGAAAATTTTACCATATTTCTTGTCCTTTATTTTCTTCATTATTTTTTAAAAAAAAGTTGATGTCGCTGTTAATTGTAGATATTTTTATTTTCAGTTTGTGGTAATAACATACAATTTTATTATTACCTACGTGTCATTTTATTTTTAAAATTTTCTGAAAATGTAATATTGGAAATATACTTCCCGCTCAATGTATTCACCATAATTAGTGCGCATTATTAAAGTTCGAATAAATGCAAAAATAAATAACATTATAATAATAAGAAATTAAAACAATCAAAAAATTTACCATTATGAAGATAAATTTAATAAAGTTGAAAATGCCCATGAAAAATTATACTTTATTTCATATTATAAAAAAATGGCTTTTGTACAATATTGATAAATATTAAAACAATTAACATCGTTTGGAAAGATTTCCTAATTTTTTTTAAATAAATGCCTCAGTAGTCAGTTATGTTCACTGTAAACATAATTTAAATATCTTCAAAAATGCATATTATTGCTTAGATATTATTTCACACTTTTATAACAAAAAAATCTATGTTATAGAAAAAAGACGAAATAAGATATAATTTAGATAGTAATCTTCCAAAAAAAAAAAAATTTAAATTTTTCAGAAAAAGTATAATAAATTAGATACAATTAACTTTTGTGTTTAAAAGAACTAAAAAATGGCATTACAGGAAAATTTATCTCATATATTTGATACGCATTTCTCAGTACTTAAAAACATCTCAAAAGAAAATACTTTATGTATGGAACATTTTATTTGAATTGGTAATTGATTTAAATTTGATTTTTGTTTTTAAAAATCATTCTATGCATATTAATTCTCCAAAAATTTATATCAATAACATTAAGTTGAATAAGAGTATTTATTTACAAAGATCTTCAGAAACGGAACGCACACTATAATTTTTCTAGTCATAGTGTTCTATGAATATTCAGCATTTTTTCTTTTATTTTTTCAAAATGTATTGCTTCAATCTTTATTAAATTCAAGCTTATATTTTTAATAATTTCTATTAAAAGTTTCTGAGGCTGTAAAATATGCTATTTTTGGTTATTATTATTTTTTTAAAAAGATAATCAATCAGATTTTCAACTTTTATTTTATTCGAATGTGAATAGATTTTGAAACCGTTTTTTATATTCTTAAAATCTCAAATTTGGTCATTTTAAATTGATAGTCCACCTTTTAAAACCCCAGACAATAAAGAAATCAAAATTAATCGAAAACAGAAAATTTACAATAAAATATATAAGTTGGTTTCAATGAAGGACGCAAGTAACCCAATAGTTTATGATAATGAAGGCATTCATAAATTATAAAATAATCAATTTCTGATGAAGCGTTCATAATTGCAAAATAATCAATTTCTTATGAAAAAGATTATACAACATTGAATTACAAATTCATACAATAAATACTCAAATAAAAGGTGCATTTTATTAATAAAAGAATGTTTAAAATATGTATTCTGAGTACATATAATACCACATTTTTTTATGATCATGTTCGAATAAGAATAAAAAAAACGATTTTATATTATCGTATTCTGGGGTATTCATATTTGTAAATATCAAGAAAGAAAAAAGGCGATGTATAAAAGCGTTATCTAATATTTATTATTTATGTTTTTTTTTTCTCTTCTGTTAACAATAATAAACGATAATATAAATTATTATGAAATTAAATAATATAACAAATTTAGACATTTCAGTTTGCAATTTACATTTCTCAATTATAATTATTTCAATTTACTTTTTTATCATCTTTTCCTTTTAATGAATAAACTTTTCCGAATGTTTTTACCTTTTCTAAAATTGATTTATTGTTTTCTCTTTCCGTATAATGATTTTTAAATATAGTTTCTTTTTCCGTTAAATTCATGATGTTTTAAATTTGTTTGTTGTTTTTGATTTTTGTTTTATTATTATTATTAGAAATAATATTATTATAATGATTTTAATTTTAATAGAATAAAAGTGAATAATTGGAAAGAGGTCTATGTGTTAAATATATGGAGGATGTGTGGATGTGTATTATGTTGATAGATGATATATGTATGCATGTAATTATGTATGGATGTATGCATTTTATTATGTATTTTTATGTGTGCAAATAATTATTATAATATGTTTGCACGTAGGCAACGTTTTACGTGTACGTTTACTGATTTTAAATATCAGTAACTATTTTTAATATATAATGCATGGTCGGAATATTTCATGAGAAACAATTGACAATTTCCTGATAGATAGTTTCGACTTCAGCCATGGCACCATCGCCAACATCACCGCACATTAAAGTCTTGGATACACAGGGCACCTCTATATGTCCCCAACTTTTTAGCTTCTCGATGTGTTCATTCGTTATTGGATGTTCAAACATTCGTGTATTCATGGCTGGACAAAAAACTAATGCTTTCGACAAATCCCAGGCACGTGTTGTACAAAGTAATAAATTATCGCACAATCCCTACAAGTAATTGAAAACAGTAGAATTTCTTTCGAAAATCATCCGAGAAACGTACGATTCCTTAAAACAGTACTAAACTTACTGTTGCCATTTTTGCTAGAGTATTTGCATCCAGCGGCGCTATCACAAAAAGATCAGCCCATTTGCCAAGGTCTACATGAAGAACTGGATCGCCACGTTTATTCCACATCTTCCATTCGTCTTCATCTGTGAATATTTGAATGCCGAGCGGAATATCTTTCGAATCAAAAAAATGTTTTGCGCGTTCTGTCACTATAATTTTAATCTAAAATAATAGCAATAGTAAAATAAAATTAGAAAGCTCAAAAAAATCGTTTTTACTTCATTCAAAATGAAACATTTAGGAAATGTTTGTTTATTTACCACAAATTTATAAGGCGCTTCACTGTGTAGGAGTAACTTTATAAGCGATGGCAGTTTAATGGAAGCTACACTTCCAGTGCATCCTATTATTATATTCTTGGTTGGTTTGCTCACTGATGATGCTTCCTTTACGGAAGTTAGAAAATTATTCATTGTCGCTGCTTTTTCTGCACTTCGTTACCAAGCGAAGAAATCGAATAATCCAAATGAGGACGTCACACGAAATCGAAATTGATTGTTTCGTTTCTCAAGGGAAATAATCCAAATGTCGTCAGTTTTTTTTAGAATCACACGTAAATATTTACTATCCTATATTGCAATTATTGAGTATGTACGTATATATGTATTTATTGTGTCTTTTCTTTCTAAAATATCCAAAATATAAAATATCAGTCAATTGAATTATCAATTTTTGGTTGAAATTTCAGTTTTCGAATTTGCCAAGGAATCAAAATACGGTTGACGGTTGCCCTTCTTTCTGTTCTACGGGTTCTCAATTACGTCGTATTGCTGTTATTTAACAACGCTCTAAACTTTTCTGTCTTGTTTTATTAAATTGAAGCTTTCTTTGAGTCAGTTTGATTTTCGTCAAAGCCCAATTTTGACCAATTTTCCTTGGCCATTAACTGATTTTCCATGCGGCAAGCCAAATACCCTTTCGCTTGTTCTCGACACACAGTGTTGTTGTCGTTGCTTTTGTTGAGACAGCTCATATACTGTAGCATATATTTTTTACAGATATTCTCATGATCCAGTGGGAAGCTTCCTTTGTCTGGGGCAGTCGGTATAAATTTCTTTTGATTGAATGTATGAGATGCCATACCCCGCTGTAATATAGCGAAAATTACTACGGAAACATTACAAAATTTGTATAACAATTCTAACCAACCCACCCGGCTTACCTCAAACTGTCAATAGGTCATCTGACAATCCAGGTTCACTTTGATTCTCATTGCAACAGGTTATGCTATGACGTCATTTTGACATTCTGCATTTAGAATTTCTATATCTATTTAATGATGTCAGAGTCATCTACATTTGAAAACATGCTCATCGATGTAAATACTTTAGTTATTTTAAATTAGAATAAATATATACGGATTGTTTGAGATTATTGCAAACTATTTTGGAATTTACCCAAAAATTAACAAAAAAGAACCTTGCAAACGTCAAATTTCTTAAAATAATTTGTTAAAAAAATCACTTTTGTTCTTTGTACACCACCTATATTTAAATAGTCTAAACTCCAATTCGTATGACGTCGGAGTTAAGTTCATTTGGTTTATGTTTACCAAAAAATTTTCTTTTTTTATTGAGTACACACCCCCAACCCCCCACCCCTCTTTGCATAAAAACTATAAAACTACTTCTGCAAAACTATAAAACTATTATTAAAAGAAAGAAACACCCTCAATTCCGCAAATATAAATTCTTCTGTATCGTTTCGAACCGATTCCGATCCGTTTGGTTAGTGAAAAACTGCCAACTGATGAGTGAGTGCTAGTAGAATTTATCTTTGACTCAAACCACACGAAATTGTCAAATTAGAAAACTGTTCGAAGTTATGTCGTAGTTAAGTTTATTTGGTTGTTAGTTGATCAAATAAACTTAACTAATTTTCTTTTTTACTCCTCAATTAGATACACCCCCCCTCTTAAAATGCAAAACTATACAACTATTTCCCCTACACCTATGTGTAGTTTTTATTTTTAAAAAAACACCCTTAATTACGGATTAAACTGCATTATTCGATTGCACCGTACCAATTTTTCTGTCTGTCTGTAGCACAGTTACCAATTTGTCTGTATGTCTGTCTGTAGCACAGTTACATTTGAATTTTGTGAGTAATTTCCTAGTGGCCATTTTTATTGCTGAGATTTAACTATTTAGCAGTTTATTTAAAAACACCCTCCCTCCACCCATTTCCAACATAATATGTTATTATTAATTAATATTCTATTTTTATTTTTAATATTATTTCATCCTCTTCAATTTTCTTTTTGTTGTTGATTTATAAAAAAAGTTATATTTCCTTTTCTTTTTTAATTTATTTTGTTGATATTTATTTATTTAGGCGAAAATAATTAAATATAGGAGAAAGTGAGTTAAAACGAACATAGAAGGGAGTATAAATAAATGAAAATAAATATTCTCGAATATTCATCAGGAATTGGAACACTTAATTAAGCCCCAAATTTCCACACAGGTAAAATAAATAGTTTATATCCACACAGGTAAAATAAATAGTTTTCTAGGTAATAGTATAAGTACATCGTTTTTTTAGTTACCGCACTTTTTTTATTTTATAAAATAATCCTGCGTTGTAGAAGAGATGAAAAACTACGTTTGGATTTTTTAAAATTAATATGCTACTCGTAGAATAGAAGAAAATCTTAGCTCCAATTTATTTTAATATGTTTACATTTGAAACTACGTAGAAAAGGTGAAATCCTGATAAAAAAAATAAAAAATAATAACTTTATTATTAACTGACTCAAAAGGAAAGTACCAACAAAAAACAATTTATAATTAATTGTGTTTTTGTTACTTTTACAAAAACTCAACAACGGTCTTGTTATGGTAAATTCTAGTTTAATATCTCTAAAATTTATAGAATTGTTTTATGCAGAAAAAATATGCTTCCATTTTCTTATATCATAAATGCAATTTCTTCTAAATTTCCACGTTGGTTATTTCTTTAACCCCTTAATGCACATAGCCGAGTTAACTCGGTTTTGATAAATGAAATATTTTCCGTGTAATAATAATTGGTTTTCAGAGAGGAAAGGTATCTGTGATGAAATGGAAGGACAAGAAAGATGTTCCCTCATATCTACCATTCATACTATATTAATGGTAGAGATTGTGTTGGATTATAACCATACTATGGGTGGTGTTGATCGTGTCGATCAACACTTATCTTCATATGTCGTACCCAGAAAGAGAGGAAAAAAAATACTATAAGAAAATCTTCTTTCATCTTCTGGATTTGGCATTGTGGAACGCCTTTGTGCTTTACCAAAAATCTGGCGGTGAAATGTACTCCCTAGACTTTCGCCTGGAAGTAATAAAACTTGTCATTGAAAAATATAAAGTAACAACTACTTCAAGAAGTGGACGTCCATCTGTTGTCCCAACACCAACAGAAAAGAAAGAAAATCCAACTCCCCAGTTGTTCAAAGAAAGATAAACCTTTTTTTGCAATTTTTTAAAAGGAATAGTTAATATTCTGTTGTATACAATGAAATTAAAGAATAAAATAATTAGTGAAAAAACAACCGTTTTTTTTATTTTTAACTGGTGCGTTAAGGGGTTAATACGAATTGAGGCTTCAAATGTAATTTTTTCAATAATAAAATATTGGATAAAATTATTCATAAATTTAATTATGTGATTATAAAGGAACAAAAAAAATGAGATCGATTTTGTGATTAAAAATTTATACAAATTTATATTACGAGGGTCGTTCAATAAGTCCTTAGAAAAAGATGGAAAAAAACTGTTTAGCGCTATACACTTTTCAACATAATTTCCTTTTAGCTCTATACACTTTTCCAACCGTTTTTCCAAAATTTTTATCCCGTCCAAAAAATAGGATTTCGGAAGTTCTGCAAAATACTTATCCTCTTTGAGCAATGACGTCCTCGTTGGAAGTGAACCGTCATCCGCCAAGCCATTTCTTCAGATTGGGGAAAAGAAAATAGTCACTCGGGGCCAAATCTGTTGAATAAGTGGGATGCTGCAACAATTCCATTCTCAATTCCACAATTTTGGCCATGGAAACAGCGCAGGTGTGTACACGCGCATTGTCCTGATGCAAGAGGATTTTTTTCTTCTTCAGATGGGGGCGTTTCTCTTTGATTTCCTCGCTCAGCCGTTGCAATAACGACGCGTACTACGCTTCTGTTATTGTTTTTCCTTTTTCCAAGTAGTCGATAAAAATGATGCCCTGCGAATCCTAAAAGACCGTGGCCATCACCTTGCCGGCCGATGGTACAGTTTTTTCCTTCTTCGGAGTCCGTTCACCCTTGAAAATCCACTGTGATGACTGTCTCTTCGTTTCTGGAGTGTAGTAGTGTATCCAGGTTTCGTCCACAGTGACATATCGACGAAGGAATTCGGCAGGATTGCGATGAAAGAGTGCCAACATAGCCTCAGAGTCCACTGCACGATTGCGCTTATTCTCCTCTGAGAGCAAACGCGGCACCCATCTTGCCGAAATTTTTTTCACAGACAATTTTTCATGCAAAATTGAAGCGACTGTACCTTGTGATATGCCCGTGGCCTCAACTAATTCGCGCACTTTAATTCGCCGATCGTTCAAAATTAGATCGTGGATTTTGTCGATGATTTCAGGAGTAGACACCTCAACTGGGCGTCCTGAACGAACGATGTTCATCTTTTGTGGATGAACGGCCACGTTTAAATTCATTCACCCAATTGTAAACCGTCGCAAACACAGGTGCAGATGTGCCATGAACTGCATCCAACTCGGCTTTGATGTCTTTCGGGCTTAAGCCTTTCAAATGGAGATGTTTGATGACAGCCCTAAACTCGCTTTTTTCCATTGTTATGCACAAATAAATGTCGTTAACTTTAATCGACGATAGAAATTGACCTACGCTATGGATCGAGCTGAAATTTTGACAGCTTTCCTATTGTCGATAGAAAATGACACTACGAGCACAATTTCTCGGATTTTCTAAGGACTTATTGAACGACCCTCGTAAGTTGTCCAAAATGAAAAAAATCCTAAACCGAATTTATTAGAATATATATAATTGTACGAGGGTCATTCAACAAGTACTTAGCCTACAAAAGAAAAGCGAAAATTTTGGAAAGGTGGCAATTCCACATAATCTCCTTCAAGCTCGATATACTTGGCCCAGCGATGCTCTAACTTTTTTAACCCGTCCAAAAATTACATTTTCTCGAGGGAAGCAAAATAGGCCTCCGTGGCGACGATGACCTCCTCATTCGACCCAAATCTATTCCTGGCGAGTGATTTTTTCAGGTTTGGAAGCAAAAAGTAGTTACAGGGGGCCAAATCTGTAGAGTACGGTGGATGGGGCAGCAATTCGTAGCGCAATTCGACCAATTTGGCCATGGCGACGGCGGAGGTGTGAGCCGGCGCGTTGTCGTGGTGGAACAGCACTTTTTTCTTCCCAAAGCGGGGCCGCTTTTTCTTCAATTCGACGTCAAATCGGCCCAATAAGTCAGCATAGTAGCGCCACGTGATTGTTTTCGATGTGGATCACACCTTGTGAATCCCAGAAAACGGTGGCCATCACCTTTCCGGCCGACCGAACAGTCTTCGCCTTCTTTGGAGCACGTTCGCCGGGTGAAGTCCACTGTTTCGACTGTTCCTTGGTCTCTGGTGTGTACCAGTGAATCCATGTTTCGTCGACGGTCACGAAACGACGCAAGAACTCCGCTGGATTGCGCTGAAACAGCGCCAAACACGTCGCCGATGTGGTCTCACGGTTGCGCTTGTTTTCCGGTGTGAGCAAACGCGGCACCCATCGCGCCGACAGCTTTCTCATGCCCAGTTCTTCGTGTAGAATATGATGCACCGTTCCTACTGCGATGCCCACAGTATCAGCTATCTCGTGAACATTCAATCAACGGTCGCCAACACGAGATCGTGGACTTTTTTAACGTTTTCCTCCGTAGCAGCCGTTTTCGGGGCACCTGGGCGTGGCTCATCAAAAACCGACGTGCGGCCACGAACAAACTCGTTGAACCAATTCTTGACGGTCGCCATCGAAGGAGAAGAGTCACCATACACAGCATCCAAGCGATCTTTGATTTCGCTGCGCGGTTTCCCTTCGAAAAACAAGAATCTAATCACCGAACGATATTGTTCTTTTTCCATTTTTGTGCAACCGACCAACACGCTTGCTTTCAAAGGCTCTCAAAACAAAACTAATAAAGGGAATCGACTGAAACTTTGAAAGTAGGCTACTAAAAGAATGTACTGCACGATGGTAAATTTCTTTTTTGACAGCAGTTCCATCGGGCGGTGAGGCTAAGTACTTGTTAAATGACCCTCGTAGAAAGATGTTTTATTATCTCTTACAAAAATCTTAAACTGCGAAAAGTACACTGTTAGCAATTAACAATAAACACCTAACTTCAGGAAGTCCAGTTAATCTCTAGACAAATTTTCTTCTAACACAGTAATTTTAGAAAAAAACAAAACAAAATTAACTGTTTTTTTTTCAAATAGAAAAATAAATTATTTAAATCAAAATAATCACAAAAAAATTACCTTGATTTTGAATCAACTTTTAAAGAACTTCCTCTATGCCTAATTAGAAAACAATTTGGCTTTTTGCCCAGTTGCTAAATAAATTTTGCATGAGAATTTTGGATCCAATTGCTATAGGCACAAAGAAGATTCCAAATTTTAGGTAATTATAATAATTTCTTCGCCATTTGTATGTAGTTCTTCCAATATTTCTTTTTGTTTGAAAATTCAAATATTTGCATTCTTTCCAGAGTGCATATACGAGTATGTATGCTAATTGTTGAGTACTGATTTGATGATATACGAGTAGTATATAAGAGAAAAAATGTGCACAAACTTCGATTGTCACTCGTATTACTGCAAAAATGCTATATTTGGCATAGTCGATTAGTTGTGCGGTTGCATAGAAAATAATTCAAATATTTCAAAAGATGTACTCGTAGAAGCACTAAAGTATCTTTCGATATTTAACCTTCTTAAAATTCTCATTAAATTCCTTCTCCTCTTCAGATCGCTCTATTATTTGCCATAATATGAAAATTTTGCTACGTTGTGGTAGAGGAAAATTTTCATTTATCAATATAAGACAAAAACTTAAACTTTGGGACAAAACTTCGAATTGGCTTACTAGTGTAAACTGAAGGTATTATTGGAAGTAATTTTACAAACATTTTAGAAATGTAAATTATAAACGAAGAAGAAGGTTTTCATAAAAACAGAAACATACAAGACACTCGTTCGTATAAGATCGTTATAATAGGAATATTGTGCTGATGATGTTATATGTGCATGCTTACTATAAGACCAGAAATGCAATAAAATTATAGAAAGCACGTTTTATGGTTTGTTTAACTTTTAATTATTAGTCTGGCAAGCGGCAGGTGAGAATACTTGTGAACTAACGTATTCCTTTCCCGAACTTTTGTGAATATTATAAAGTTTTCGAAAAGTCAACCGATATGATGATAGGTATGGAGAGTTTGTTCTGGTCTGTACAAGGTAAACTTAATATTATTTAATGTACTATTTCTATAATGCATTGGTAAATGCACAATTTAAGAATGCGGTAAAGTTGTTCTCATTTAAATTGTCTTTGGGGTATTACATCTTTCTTCAACAAAAAAGTTAAGTAAAATAATGTCCAAAGTCTACCGTAACAAAATTTGATACTTTAAAATACAGTGGTGTTCCAATATAACGAATACCCTCTATAGCGAACGTTCCATTATAACGAACGGTTAAATTTTTAGCATTTGAGTACTCTAAATAACGAACTACATAAAAATTTTGTACCCAATATAACGAACTATTAGTTTTTTCTTTCTCTGCTCACTGAAGTTTTTTCTTTCTCTGCTCACTTACTTACAGTGTTGAGTCTTCTAGAAATATCGTCAGAATGAGCTCTAACTCCAAAAATCACTGCAAAGTGATTTTTGGAGTTAGAGCTCCTTCTGACGATATTTCTAGAAGACTCAACACTGTAAGTACATATGTATATTTAATATGGCACACAGAAAGCGTCTTAGTTTTAAAGAAAAACTCAAAATAATTGAGGATAGTGATTGTGGAATTTCATTGGGACAGCTTGCAATCAAGTATCAATTAAATAAATCGACATTGCATGGAATCATCAAAAACAAAAATAAAATTCTCCGTAATTTAAATATTACACGGAGCTCTTCTGGCGGACGGAAAACATTAAGAAAAGGTGAATTCCATCAAATGGAAAACATATTATTCAAGTGGTTTACAAAACAACGAGATAAAAATATTCCGATTAGTGGTGAAATTTTAAAAGCCAAGGCAAAAGTTATTCTCAATCAAATTGGAATAAATTCATCTTTTTTTGCAAGTCAAGGATGGCTTAATAAATTCAAAAAACGATTTGGAATTCGGCTTCTGAAACAGTGCGGCGAGAAACTATCATCCCAGGTCGAGCTAGTAGAGCCTTTCAAATTAAAATTGAAGCAAGCCATAATTGATATGAACATATCGTTAGACGCACTGTTCAATGCTGATGAGACAGGGTTGTATTGGAAACTCTTACCAGAAAAAACTTACGTTCATGCTGGTGAGGTAACAGCACCTGGTAGAAAAATGTCAAAAGAAAGGTTGACATTTTTGGCTTGTTCCAATGCTATTGGAACACTAAAAATTAAACCTCTAATAATTGGCAAGTCAAAAAAACCACGATCATTCAAAAACCAAACATTACCGATCGACTATGATTTTTCTAAATCTGCGTGGATGAATGCAACAATTTTTAAAAAGTGGTTTTTCAATAGCTTTGTTGTTCAGGTAAGTTTGTAACATACAAACAAACATATAGGTACATATCTTTGAATTACATACAGTGCAATTCATGAATCATTTTTTTAGGTCGAAGAGTTCTTGAAAAATAAAAGGTTGCTTTTGAAAGCTTTATTGCTCCTTGACAATGCACCAAGTCATCCACCAGAAGAGGAACTAATTAAGGACACTGCTGATGGACAGATCCGGGTGATGTATATGCCACCGAACGTTACTCCTCTTATTCAACCCATGGACCAGAATGCTATAAGATTGACGAAGCTATTTTATCGGACAAGCCTCTTGGCCCATATTGTTTCATTTAATACAGCAAATATCGCCGATGCTTTGAAGGCATTTAAATTGAATGAGGCTGTGAAATTATTAGCCCTGTCTTGGGAGAGGCTCAATCCCGACACATTGAGCAAGTGCTGGAACAAAATTCTAAAATTTGATGTTGAAGAATTTGATGAATCTGATGACATACCATTATCAATTGTTAAAAAAAATATGGAAATTACAACTTTAAATAGAACGATTCATCTAATTAATGATCTTTTCCCTGAGGTAACTTCATATTTTTTATATACATATTCAATTCATATTAATATTTAATTCCATCAACGTACTTTAGAACAACTGCACAGTGGAGGATGTTGTGCAATGGACTTGCAATGATGATTGCGAAACCAACACCGAAAATGCTGAAGAGGCTCTCGATATTGATGGTAGTGCTTCTGAAAATGAGGAAGACGAACAAATTGATTCAATGGTAAAAACAAAACATGAAGACGCTGTAGCGGCATTTAAAATTTGTATGAAGTGGGCACAAGAAAACCAGATGCCATTAAAAAATATTACTTTACTGCAATCTATGCAAGAAACGGCTACATTCATTCATATTAAAAGCCAAAAAAAACAAACAAAAATTGAAGATTTTTGGAAAGTACAATAAAAATCAATTTTTTCAATTCATAAAAGACTATTACTTAATTTTATTCTTAAATTAGAACTTTATCTTCTTCTTTTCTGGGTACTCGATTTAACGAACTGTCTCGATATAACGAAAGACCCTGACATTATATCGTTCGTTATATTGGAACATCACTGTATTAAATTTTATAATATTGACTTATGACTGTATGTTATTAGTAAAGTTTGATTAAATATTTTTCATTCTGCCATTAGAGTAACAACTCGATGCTTTTCAGGTAGTCTTTTAAGACTTTTCTTACACATTTCGGCATATAATTTTGCCATTTAAGTTATGCGATGAAAAAAAATATATACGAGGTCTGTTCAAAAAGTATCGCGAATTTTGTGTTTTTTCAAAAATTATTTATTTATTCATGAATATCTAATTTGTCTCCTTCAAAGTAATCCCCCCACCAATCCTCGAAGCACTTCAAAAAATCATTTTTTGTGATCTTGTTCAGCTCCTTCTTCGATGCCGTCTCTATCTCCTCAATCGTAGCGTAGCGTCATCCTTTCATGGGGTTCTTCAGTTTCGGGAACAAGAAAAAGTCACAGGGTGCCAGATCTGGGGAATACGGTGGCTGCGGCATTATTAGTCTTAGATTAAAGAAGTACTGAATAGGCCTCTACACAAAAATTCTGTCCAAATTTTGTTGGCAATACATTTATAGAACGCACACACATGCAATACAACAGAAACAGCGTAAATCATTGGGGGCCAATTTAAAAGTTCAGTATGCGATTGAAGCGGTTAGTTTAAAACCATTTTTCATGTGTGATATCATTTACACATACACGTATACGTAAAGAAGCAGATTTTTTAATATTGCGGGTCTTGTTTGATGGAATTAGTTTTGTAAATATGCAATAAAACACAGTATTCTTTTTTTAAAATATTTATTTATTTATTATGTATTTTCATTTTATTTATTTCACTGTATATTACTTATTAAAATAGATTTTTTAATGTGGGGAATAGTATATAAAAATATGAATTGTAAGTTATTTGATTATATGAAAACAATTATGTGTACAAATTTAAATTAATTTCAAAAATGGAAAATGAATTAAATGAGAAAATGTGATATTTTGTTTATGTTGAAATCAAACCACACCGCAACTTATTAAATATAAATTTTAATCTTAAACAAGCATAAGTACCATAGATGGAAAAACCTTAATTATAATATAAATGTGTGTTTATTAATGGAAATGGTTATTTAAATAGGCATTGTGCATTTAAATTAAATTAAAAAATAAAGCATTAATTACATAGAACATTACAATACATGAAGTTCTTGATAATATATAAGTTAATCGTATACAACATTAAAAGAAATGCTTTAAAACAAAAATAGAAAATGAAAAATTTAATGTTATTAAAATAATTAATAACTTATATTCTAAAAAAAAATGAAAACAATATTATTTAGTAAATGCATTATAATATGGTCTAATAGAGCAATCATAACAAATTTATTTAAATAATAAGCTTACCGAAGAATAAACTTTATTTATTATAACACAATGAAAACAGCAATGGAAAATAGACAGAAAAATTCGGTCCCTTAAACTTTCTTACACACACTTTATATACACCGGCACTGTACTATTTTATGGTAAACATTGAACTGTCAACATCGGATTCACAAATGACAAAGCTAACCCCCAAGTCTCCACTTTCATGGAGAATTAAAGTTTTCAAACTCTCCGAAAGTCTACCAAATTGAGGCGGTTTATATTTGATTGATATTTACGAAATGTATAATAAATCTAAAATAGAATTCCATTTCGTATCAAAAGATTGTACAAAAAATAAAAATGACCTATCGTTGTATTTAAATTGTATTTTTGTTTCCAGTAAGTGAATTAAAATAAATATAAATTATGCTTTTGCAATTAAATAAATTTCCATTACGACACATAAATGGCAGTGGGTGTCATGTCTACATAAAAATTTTTTGACAGTCATATCCCCCTAGTAAATATTTGTACACAAAATTGCGTATACATATACGGTAAGGGCCTATCCAGGTATTCTTTAATCTAAGTTATTAGTGTGTTGTTTTTGGCCAAAAATTCGCGCACAAGCAACGATGCATGAGCAGGGGCATTATCATGGTGCAAAAGCCAATTTTTGTTCTTCCACAAATCCGGGCGTTTCTGGCGCATAAATTGCAGATAATATTTTTTATTGACCATTCTATCCTGTGGCAAGAACTCATGCTGCACCACGCCTCTGCAATCGAAGATAAACTGTAATCAAAACCTTCACATTCGACCGAATGTCGTTCATATCTTTTCGGTCCTCTGAGAACATTTTGTACCACCGATAAACGTTGTTTCGGTCCAAGGTAGCTTCATCATATGCAACAGTCAACATTTGGAATGCGTCCGCGCAATTAATTTTGTTTTTCACACAAAATTTGATACAGATCCTTTGATCCATTTTTTTTTTGAAGACGAGCCAAAACACGCACAAGCAAAGCAGCTGTCAAAAATTAACTGAAGATTCAAAATGGCCGAACTTGTCGGTATAAGTGAGAGACATGAGTACCAACATAACGCCACAAAAAATCGAATCTACGAAACGAATAGGAATTGAGAGAATTGAAAATCGAAAAATGGAAACGAATAGGAATTGAGAGTGAATGTATGAAAATTGAAAAAATGCAGATAGATCGAAAAAAAATATTTAAAAAATTTGAAATACTCGTATGTAAAAAGAAAATAAAAAGAAGAGCCCCAAAAACCAAACCAAAAAAGAAATAGAAAAAAAGATGAATCCGGCCGTCTATATTGGTGGTCCTTTTCTCCTTGGCCTATCCCCAAATCCACCCTATGTCACTCCGCGGCCAAATAAATTTGGAGTGCCCCTTTTGTAATCGACAATAATCTCTTTCAGTCTATATGATGGCTGCATATTATAGGACCGAATACCGATGGGCAGGAGAAACTTTAAATAAAATTATCAGATAAGTAATAGTTCATTATAATTTTTAATTTCTTATTAAAATTTTACAATAATGTTGGTTTCTTTTTTGTTATTTTGATAGCAATCTAAAATTGTATTTTCAATTTTCAACATTTATTCAAAAGAATTTTCATATTTCAATATTTCATGTTTTCTAAAATGTATGTTTAGAATCGTTCTAAAAGTTATACTTCTATGACTACTTGTTCTAAAATTTATATACTTTTTATCTAGCATGTGTTTATTTTTAATTTGAACTTATCTAGTTAGTTTATTTTGTCTTGAACTTTTTCTGATCGCCAGATCGTGCTGCACTACTTACTCCCAGGTTATTTCGACACATGTTCATGGATTTCTTTTTCCCAATGACAGTACTCAGCTTCCCTGAGCCACTTAATGTTCATTTGATAATATATTTTTGTATTTCTACCCAATTTCGATTTAGATTTACTATTTTCTTCTTCACTTTTATTCTTTGTCTATTCGTTAATAATTTTCCACTGAAACTCTATCATCAGTTTCCTAGTAATTATATTTTGTTTTCTTTTTTTTTCAAATAAATTTTTTTCATTTTATTGATATTTTTTTTGCTTTACGCAAAATTATTTAGCAGCACTTAATCAAATATATTTTTGTATACGATATTAATATATTAATTATTATTTATTGTTATTTAAATTCTGTTCACTTTATTAATTATTTAAAAATTTCTTTTTTCTTTCTTTTTTTCTCTTGTGTACAATGCGGCAATTTCCCATAAAAGTTTATATTTATTAAATGAAGAAGCACACACACACACATACTTCTTATACGTGCGATTTTCTATCTCCAAACTCATTAACAGATCTTCACATGACAGAATCAATACAATTCGTCAAGTAATTAATTATCCAATATATCAATTACTAATTTTTGTGGCCTATTGAACACTGCCTAATCTAAAAAAAAAATCCGAATACATCGCACACAACTTATTTCATAAACACCACTCCATTGATAGGCAGCCCAACACGGAATGAATCCTCCATCGTATATCAAGATAGCGTCATGATGCCGACCCGCTCGTCTTCGTTCGTACGTACGAGCGTGTTCGGGTTTTTTGTCAATTCGATGAAACGTCATTGAATCATGCAGTCTTCTGGCAGTAGTGCTGCCAGAGCTAACATGCTTTTGAAGATTTCATGCATGGCCTTGTTGATTTGTGCGCCATCTCTTTGGTCAAACTATCAACACGTGTACCATAAAACGATAATTGACGGATATTGGTTTTTAAATACTCCAAAGTTTCAGGATTATCTGCGTAAACATAATCTTTTGTACCTATAGCTCTATATGAAAAAAATTAACAGCGTCCAATAGCACGATCTACACACACACGGTTAAACCTGCGGCACGCGGTGTTCCCAAGCGGTCACCCATCCAAGTACTAACCACGCCCAGTCCTGCTTAACTTCGGTGATCGGACGAGAACCTCGGTAGGTAGCGGGTTCGATTCCCGCTGCCGCCATCTCGGCATGGTGCCGGGGTGAGAGGCCGACTACAAGCCTTATATGTAGTCCGTAGGGTCCCCCAACCGAAGTAGACGCCAACAAAAAAGAAGCCTTCTACCACCAACTAGAGACGTGTATTCTCTGTGCCGCTATATGCTCCATAGGAGCGACTGTGTCTCATGACTATCTGTATATATGTTATAATGTATAATGTAGAAATGAAACCTGTCAAATAAAAAAAAAAAAAAATAGCACGATCTTGGAGGCCATTTGACATCAATCTTTCGCACAATTATTCCAAAATTTGACCGTCTTCTTAAAACCGCATGCGGCCCAGATTAAAATTTTCAAATTCTGCTCTATCAAATGGCAATAATGCTCAAAATTAAAGTTAATGGTTACTTAAAAAAATGCGGGCTAATGACAAATTCAGCCAAAAGTACACATCAGATAGTTACTTTTAGCAGCTACAATACAATGGATTTTCGATAGTCACTTGTGGGTTTACAGAGCCTTATATTATGTGTGGTAATTTTGCTTATTGACGTATCTACCAAGCATGGTTGCTAAAAAAAAATTTTCTTCGAAAAATTAACATTCAAAGCCCGTTTAATCAGGAAATATATTTGTGTAAATTAAATGATACATATTTAATATAAAATGGCAAGCTTTTATTAAATAGAAATTATTTTAAATAATACATATAATTAAAAAAGGTTAAATAATATAGGCTATACTCTCCGAATTAAAAATTGAATAATCCTCAAATAACTTTCCATTATAATAAAATTTGAAATTATTTTTGTGCAAATATTTATAAAAAAAATTTAATTGGCTTAAATAAATTTATAGAAAATAATTTCATTTTATATTTTATTCAAAAAAAAAAGCCAACTTTCAGTTAATGAATTGAAAATTATATTGAATTGATTAAAGTACCACTTATAAATGCATTCAAAAATTTAATAAGTATACTTGTATAAAAATGGCTCCATGGTAAGTAAATTTCTATACAAGCACAAGTTATTTACTAGGTAAAAATAAATAAAAATGCTGAAAATAAATAAAATTACAAAAAACTTGAGCTTTTCATATAGATTATTGTACGATAATAAGTCTATATTACGAATACGAGTATACATGAATGTTTGAATCGCTTTTGCTGCCGCTCAACGACCACAATTAACCATTCATATAAAAATTTCAAATCATTCTATCTGAGAAAAATAAGATTGAAATGTTGAATATTCTTACAGATTCTTCACTATCTTAGAATATATTCCATCTATTCTACTAATAACATTTGTATATATAGTATAGTAAGTCCTCTATTGAACTCAGCCTCTTCCGCTTTATCCTGATTAGCTGGCATCAATTCAAGAAACTGAAATTTTAATCTGGAAAAATATTCAATCTTGCATACTAACGATAAGAGGGCGGATGTAATAGGATAATTGATATGAGAGGATATGAGCGGAAGTTGACTATAACTAGCATGATTTTTAATTTTCTATGTAAAACTTGCATTACATTTATTTAAAAAAAAAAAAAAAAACAATATTATATGGCTGCAGGATTTGAATTAAATTTTAATTTTGGTATTTATTCTGTAATTTAAAAAAAAGGATTATTGAGTATAATACCATTACATGATAAAAAAAATATTTTAAAATTAACTTAACTAAGTACGGTTATAGGTTGTAGTTTGAGATCTCCACTGGTTCAGTAAATTTCGACTAGAGTGGAAATAGTAAAGTTGAAGTTAATTGGGAATTATGGTAAGTGGAAAAATTATAGCCATTTTATTAGAGATATTCTAGCACATTTCTGGTCTGCCATCATAAAATCTATTTTGTGAGACATGCTGGCTTTTGTATTCGTTTTGGTAGATTCAATTGCAGAATAATCGTATTTTCGAAGATAAACTTAAAAATAGGAAAATCACGGTTATGTACTCGTATATGGAATTATGTTATTGGGATTTGAAAGTATTTAAGCTATAGTTGATGGTATTAAATGTGTAGTCGACAATGAAATTTTCTAGGATGAAATTCTTTTGGTTTATCGGAATAGTTCTCTACCGCAAAACCATTTAATTCAAACTATGGGCGCGATGCCAAAAAATTGGTAGTTGCCTATTCTAGTTGAACATGAGATGGGCTATTTAAATCTTTACCGATTTGACTATTAAATAAAAAAAAAGAACAATTTTTATCTTAAATTTTTAATTTATTTAACGGCGAACCTTTAATTTGGTGAAATATTTGATATTTGCATTATTCTTAAGATGTGGTCAATAGTTGGATTGAGTTTTGATTAATAAAAATTAGTAATTTTTTTTTATAAAGACGATATTATACACATTTAACTCTATCAGGGACGGTACCAAGTCCAGCTGTAAAAGAAGGAAGAAACTCTTCAGAAGCGTGGCTTCTATAAGGTAGGCAAAAAAAATTGCGTATTTGGTCATGAAACGAGAAGACAAAGAAAGAAAAAAGATGAAAACTAATAAAATAATTAAAGAAAAAATGGAATATGCACTTCCTACAATAACATATATAAATCCGGAGCTGCTTAGCAATTACTCGATACCCTATGCCAGGCTGACTTAACAGCATTACAAGAGATACGGTGAACATTAATTTATATTTTGGAGAAAAGCGACTGTAATACCAGGTGTATAAGCTTAAATCCACATGTTTTTAGTTAAAAAAACAACAACAAAAACCAGCGGATTTAAGCTTATACACCAGCGGATTTAAGCAGTTGTTCTTTTCCAAAATATCAGTCGATAGTCGCAAGGGGACAGGTCTGGTGAATAAGCGGGGTGGTGTAGCACCTCCCAGTTGAGTGTCTCCAAGTAGTTTCGGAATATTTTTGACGTGTGCGATGGTGCGTTGTCGTGGAGGATAATCAGCTTGTCATGTCTTTGTTGATAAACCGTCATTTTTTCAGGCAGAGCACAGTACATTGATAGTTTTACCAGGTTTCAACATCTCATAGTAGAGGATACCCTGCTAATCCCACCAAACGCACAGCATCGTCTTCCGTCCGAAGCGATTTGGTCTTGGGGAAGATGTTGATGGTTGGCCGGGATCAACCCACGATTTCTTGCATTAAGGATTCTCGAAATATATCCACTTTTCATCGCCTGTCACAATCCGATGGAGGAACGACTTTCTTTTTTGGCTGGCGAGCAAGATTTCACATGTGTTTTGGAGTCGCTCCATCTGCCTATCGTTCAATTCATGCGGAACCCATTTTCCGATCTTTTCAATCTTCCCCATGGCACGCAGATGCATGGAAATGGCTGGTTGAGTAACACCCAATTGCTCCGTGAGCATTTTTTGCGATTGGGTATCGTCTTCATCCAAAAGAGCCTACAATTGATGGTCCTCAACCTTCCTAGGCCAATTTTCACGATTCTTGTCCCACAAGTCAAAATTACCGTTTTTGAACCGACGAAACCAATCTCAGCACATTGTTTCCGATAAAGAACTGTCAGCATAGGCCTCCATAAGCATTCGATGCGATTCGGCGGCCGATTTCTTCAAATTGAAGCAGAAAAGCAGAGCTTCCCGCATATGCTGTTTTTCTGGCACAAACCTAGACATGATTACCAAAGGAAAAATGTATGTTGTTGTACAAAATTGCTGACAATGTGTACTGATTAATGTTGACATATGTCAAACTTAATGCGCTCACTCACGCAATCTATGACCAAACAGCGGATTTAAGCTTATATCCCTGGTATATTTTACAGCTGACACCAAAAATACCATATGCTTGGAACAGGCTTTTTGGCCACCCAGAAGATGCAGTCTGTTATTGTCGGATAAGAAATGGTAAGTGAGAGGCAATGCGAGAGAAATAAAATAACATCAGCCTCATAACAATTAGAGTAACCAATACCCTTTTGAAAAGAACCTTACTCTATTTCCTCACTATATGGGTCAGTGTGCCATTAGCAGGGAAAAAGCTAGTCGAGGTAGCGGTAAGCCGTTGCTTTGAATTAGCCTGTGGAGCACATCGGACATTTCCGATGGAATACATACTGATAGAAACTGGTCGAAAAACCATCTATTTCTATCTTCAAAAAGTTCGCCTACATTTAGTTTTATAAAAATCTATGCCTTCCAAATTACCTCCTCCATACTTTAATCAAAAACATTATCATCTCCCCTAGTTCAAAAAGGAATTCATCAACGCTATTCATATTAATATCCCACCTTGAAAGCAATTCATCCATCCTCCCCCTGGTTTTTAAACTTCCCTTCCACACCCACATTGGAAACCGTGGTTGGGAGCAAAGTTGAACGCGACTGCTTCTCTTCATAGGTTTAAGAAGGCTAGTACTGATCCGTCCACATATAGGAAACTTTTCATTAAACAGTTGGACGGATTAAAAGATCAATGACTGTTGTTCACGGATGCCGCCGCTGATACCGATACTACATCTTTTTTGGTCGTCGAATTTTTTGATTGCAGTACCCGCGTACTATGTTCTGGAATCTTCCCTTATTGGGCAGCTCCATATTATGGGGAACAGTGGGCCATCAAAACGGCAACTGAAATTGCGACCAATATTCCCAGCCAACAAAGCGTTATTATTTTTATCGACAGCCTTGCCGCCCTTAAATACATTTGTGGCCCATCGAGTGACTCTGTACTTGGCGCAATTCGTCATAGCCTACTTAGCAATAGGAGTATCGAGTTGCAATGGGTGCCGGGGAATGTGGGAATTGTGTGTAATGGAAGTGCTGACAAGTTGGCTGGAGAAACACTCCATCGACCAGTGATCTCAGTCACTCCCAATCTGCCTCGCCTACTAACAGAATGGCAACTAACACCATCAGCCATCTACAGACATGATGACTGGACCAATATCGACTCATTGGATAACTACTAATAAACCAGTGTATTTAACATCCATACCGAAATTCTGGGCGCTGAAGCTCCTCAGAATCAGGATTGGACATACTGCTCTTACTCATAGCTTCCTTTTTGGCAACACCATTCATCCCTTATGCTAATCCTGTGGCACCCATTTCACTATCATCCATATTCTACATGAATTCCACATAACCAAGAATTACTCCCCGCGAGCAGGATCTCTCCCATTATGGAGCTCCTGGACCCAACAACTTCATTCCATAGTCCCCTATTTAAACTTCTAAAACATACTCATCTGCTTTACAAAATATAACAAAATTCTTAATATTCTTTACTACTAACCACATACCAGTCTCTCTCAGATGATTTCCCACACGAACTACGAAGTCGCCAAATGGCCTCGCGGTCGTGGCGCTATGAAGTGGCTCGTGGCACATGTCTAAGGGACCTTATAAACAACAGTATCAGCCTCATAAAAGTTCATGCTCCTACGAAGGAGTTTGTTGATTCGGAAAGGGCACATTTTTCGAAGAAATGAACAAGCACTCGGCGCCTGTCCCGAGTATGGCGATTTTAATAGAAAAACGAAACGACTTCGAACCTAGAAAATTTTAGAACATTTAGTATGCAAACGGATTACTACCTTGATACCATCGGTGAAAATGGTATTCAAAGTACAATATATGGTGGCAGCGTCGGTATTGAAGACTAGTCGCATACAGATCAGAGCTTATAGCTTCGAAAGAGTTTAATCATTTTTCTATTTGGGGTCATGGGTTGCAGCCGATAAGAACATGGAGGAAAAAACACGTGCATGGCTAACAGAGCCAACGTCAGACAGTCTAAATTATTTAGCTCGAATGTTCTGACTCCGATTCCGCAGACTATTTAAACACGAGATCCTGGAGCATTACCGCGATCGCTCGGTTATGGATAAAATAACTTCAATAGGCTGCGGACGGCTGGACACTTAATCCATATGGATGAGGAAGATCATGCCCGGAAATTTTACAATGGCTCAATTTATTATTCTATTATTCATATATAATGAAGCATCAACGACACCAAAAAGATGCGGGCAGTTTCAAATGTGAAAACAGCGTCACGAAGCCGGGACGTCTGACGTTCTGTATTCAGCAGTCCTAGACCGGACTCCCGATTGTCGCCAGATTGAAGAGGATTTTATACGCATTTAGAGTATATTTTCTAGATCTATTCTGAGCACAAAAATTTATTGTGTAAAAATAAGTTCAAAATTATGAAGCATTTTTGTGCTAGGACTTTTATTAGACCTTATGTGTACAATAAAAATGTTCTGCTAAAATCCTAAAAATTCAATTATCTAATAAATATAGTAAATTAATTTTTTGTATAAGAATCTAACAGATTAGTAATTTGTTTGTATATAGGTGTTGTAATTAATTCGTAGCGTTTTTTTGCAAAGTTTCGTGGTTTATTATGACAGTATCATTACAGAAGCGTTATTCAAAGTATTGTCCTTCGTTATCCACTACTTTTTGCCATATTTCTGGTAATGCTCGGATGAAAGAATCGATCCAATTTTTGGTCATTTCGTAGTTATCGACAAGCCATGCGCCTAGGATCGAAACAAATTATAATCAGATGGGGCAATGTCTGGTGAATATGGCGGGTGAGGCAGAACTTCCCATTTCAGCGTATTTAAATAAGTTTTCACGACTTTTGCAACATGGGATCTTGCATTGTCGTGGAGCAAAATTACTTGATCGTGTCTATCTTTATATTGCGGCCACTTTTCTTGTAATGCTCTGTTCAAACGCGTCAATTGTCGTCTGTATACGTCCCCAGTGATGGTTTCACCCGGTTGGAGGAGCTCATAATAAATAACACCCATCTGATCCCACCAAATACACAGTAAGATCTTCTTTCCATGAATATTCGACCTGGGGGACGATGTCGATTCATGACCGGGCAAGCCCCACGATTTTCTGCGTTTGGGATTGTCGTAGAGTACCTACTTCTCGTCACCAGTGACGATTCGATGCAGAAATTCCTTCCTTGTCTGCCATTGGAGAAGAATCTCACAGGTGACTAAACGCCGTTCGACGTCCCTTGGCTTCAACTCATGTGGAACCCACGTTCCCTGTTTTTGTACCATTCCTATGGCTTTTAGGCGTTTTCCGACCGTCGAAAAGTCGACTCCAAGCGATGTGGACCACTCCCGGAGTGTTTGGCAGGGGTCTTCATCGAGCAACGTCACCAAATCTTCATTTTCGAACTTTTTCGGCTGTCTGGGACGTTCCATGTCTTCCAAATCAAAATTTCCATTTTTAAACCGCGCAAACCACTTGCTGCAAGTTTGCTCAGCAAGAGCATGTTCGCCGTAGACATCCACTAAAATACGATGACTTTCCGCGGCACTTTTCTTCATGTTGAAGTAATGGAGTAACACTTCCCGCAAAAACGATTTTTCAGGCACGAACTTCGACATGTTTGACACTGCCCAACAAGTGCTACTGACACTATAACAAAATGTCATATAGTGGAAAAGTTGTGTTATGTCAGTAGCTTCTGGGAGAATATTTACTTTTGTATGTGTGACTGCGGATAGTTGGCTAACGTCATCTTTTGTAAAACGCTACGAATTAATTCCAACACCTGAAATTTTTTAAAATTTATAAATTGTTTATTACTGTTCCCTAATTAAGCTAAAATGGACGTGTGCGTCTAGTACGCATTGATCTTCAAAGATTCTTGCAGTTTCTTCTCTTGCTGAAACTTTAAAGCGTTAAAATTAGCTTGATATTAAAAATATGGGAATTCTTTGTTATGCAAAATTAGCTTGCACCTCCTATATGTTCTTGTAACCCTACTTTATCGGTTTTTCTGTTATTCTCAGAAGGTCTTGTTTATATGCAAACATAACCTTTCTGGTTCACCATGTCTTACAATGTCCACCATGCAGCTCTTCAGCAGCATCTTGACAATATAGATGCCGCCGCTCACACCGATACTACATCTTTTTCGGTATCTAATAAATATATTGTAGTAAATTAATTTTTTATATAATCACATCTTGACAATATGGTGACAAATAAACATGCGTCCGTTAGATCCAAAAATTTTAAATCGGAACTCATCACTCCAATTAGTCTGTTTCCATTGCTCCAGCAAACAATTTTGGTCATCTTTTGCTACTCCATTTTTTGAAAATTTTCGGACAAAGTAAATTTACTGCTACTCACCCCATTAGTCGTTTCTTCATCAACCATCATTCCATTGTACTTACGTTTACTGGATAAGCTGTATTTTATTGAATTAACGTGTGATTTTTAGGTTCGGTAAAGTGAGACATCCTCCTCAAGTTGTCCTTCTCAATATATATCAATTTATAAACTTTTTTTTTATTAAATCGGATAATAATTTTATCCACAGTAGTACTCCCTACTTTGAGATTAATAATTAGACTTACCAATTGAAAAATAAATTTTCACATTTATACAACACAAACAAAAAATACAGAAAATAATTAAATTACAAACAAGATATGAGGAGAGTATACAAGAGAGGATATAAACTGAATGGTGATCTTTCGTTTAATAAAATATAGTCCTGAAAGTTAAATTACAGCACTTCCCAAAAGTAGACTGAATTAAAATTTTTGTAATGTAAATAAAGGATCAATATTAAAAAAACTAATTTTATTATAAAAGTAGTAAAATATTACACATTAGATTCAGGCAAAATCTCCGAAAATCGTGTTGCTCAAAAATGTTTTTTTTAACGTGAGTTAGATAACATTTTCTAAAGAAACCTACCTCCTTCATTTTCACATATTCCTCTCCATGCTATCATCACATATAACTTAACGTGGAGCAGACTGGCTTTAAGCCTATTAAACGTTCTAGGCTCCAAACTATCCTTTTCTCACACTGTTCTCTTGACGGAGCTTCTTGATTATTCGCGTTTCATGTTCAGCTACCTTTACCCAAACATGCCTGCAGGGCTATCATTTTTTGCAATGATGTATTCCTGGGAGATGTCTTAATCGACGATTTTCTACAGTTAAAACATATTAAGATCTGTCAAAGTATTGAGACCTAGAATTACTGCGTAGCTTGTATGTTAGTCCCTCCTAGACGTGCAAGTTTCAACCTTCCAATGTTATGTTATGTTTTTATAGTGCGTTACGAAAAATAGAACAGCGAAATTTGCAGCAAGAATGTGGAATCAAATTTTGTTTTATTATTTGTTAAAATTTAACTTACGAATAACTGGTGGTATAAAGCATATTTGGAGGGCCGGAAAGCAATGTAAGATAATCCCCTTTACAGGAAGGCCTTTAACATAAAAAATTGATGAAAATGTGAAAGAAGTGAGCTCTCGTTCGAGGGAAGACCGTCGATTATCATTCTTTTGTATAAAAAAAAGTCCTTGAAAGGCTTATAGTATTCGACTAAAAATTGGCAGGAAGAATAGAAATAACAGTCAGAAATTTCTGGTCTCAATTGTTATTATAGTAAATGTTGCGCTATTACACATTGCTCCTGTTGTTGGCAGCGACCAGAATTTTCCTTATTTGGTTCAGTGAAAGTGCAAGGTTGCCATATTTTTTTATTGTAAAAACATGAGCCGTACTTGACATTTAAGCGTTGAATTCTTCTGTCTTAAGATGAAGATCTAAACTTATGATTTTGAACCATAAGAGTTTTAAACTCGAGCAAAAGGTTCATCATCTTTTTTTCTAGATATTTTCGAATGGGTGACAAATACATTACTGAGTTAAAATAAGAAAATTTTCCGATGTCTAGGCAAAGGTCGTCCAACATTTCCAAAAAGGGTGGTAGGTCTTGTGACACAACTCATGTAAAGCTTTGTCTGTAAGATAATGTGAAGCTAGGTCCTTCATCTCACGAAGAAGTTAAGGTTTCCCACAACCTACAAGTATTCCCTTGAGAAGTTGCCGCAATTATTCTTTTGCAGAAATAGCAAATCGATCGAGAATTTTAAGCTCTATACTTATAGTGAGTTGGTGGTTTCTGAACGATGTTAATGAGTTGTTTCGTTATGGGACCATTGAGAGCTCCGACAATTGAATAATAATTCATAATGTCAATGGGATAAAATTCCGTTTCTACCAGAATCAAGAATAGGTCAAGATTATGGAGCTTAAGATGCCAATTTCGATCCACAGTTGCCGTAAATTATTGCTGCTATCCTGTCTTCCATGTCGTGAAGCTGTTTTCTTTCTTCCTCTTTTTTCGTTCAAGACGAGTTTTTTAAGAATGAGGAATGCGGCACTGCGATATTCACCGATATCTCGGTGTCCGATTGATTGTGCGCCTGAACTTCGGACCCCCTTTGGACCACCTCAGACAGAAAGTGGTTAGGACCACAGGATGTCTGAGGAGGGTATTAAAGAAGGAATAGAGTATTCGGGGGAAGGCAATTAGAATCTTATACAAGTGCTTGTTTGTTGCATGCATGGCCGATGGGGTTTGCATTTGGGGTGATGTAATGCATTTTAAGTATGCTAGAGATAGAATCAATAATATTCAGCAGTTGGTTCTGTATGCATGTCTAAGTGTTTGTAGGACTGTATCCACTAATGCAATGCAGGTCTTATTGGGAGAAATTCCATGGGAACTAGAGGTGTTCCGTAGAAGTATTCTTTATTGAATGCGGGGTGCATTGTATTGGCGGATGGCTGCCCTATTCTAAATGAGGAAATTCAAGAGATTGGAGACCGCTAACGGCGGGTTCTAGTCTTGGAACAAATGTACGAGATTTGGCAACAGCGTTGGGATGAGAGTGAGAATGGGAGATGGACCCAGAGGTTCATCGCATGTGTCAGGTTTGTTTCGGCAAACAAGTTTGAATGTGGCCTGTTCCTAGGTTATTTAATAACCGGGCATGGCAGTATGAATGAGTTCATCTATAAGAGAGGATTGAGTGAAACAGAAGAGTGTCTGTGCGTTGCACCACAAGAAAGTGCCTATCACCTCCTCGTGGAGTGTGATCTATATAGGGATATTAGGAATTTGGATGCTTGTGGCAGTAGAGTGAATGATAGTCGAGTGGATTTGGGTACTGCACTTACTATACCTGAGAGGAGAGAATATCTAGCTGAATTTGCCATGGCACTATTTGAGAGAAGGTTACGATTAATGAATGGGTAGTGAATGTGTATTCGAGTGAAACGCAAGGTTTCACAAGCGGCCGAAAGGCCAAGGTTGATTCCGGTTATACTTTCGGATCTTGGCAAACCCTCGTACATGAGCTGGCTTAGCAGTGCCTAGGAATTTACAAGATTCCTTAACGTAGATCAATGAGCGGAGTACAAACCGAAGAACTCTTAAAACAAAAATTGGTACCACAGGAATCGGGGTGCTCCATGGTGTTAAAACACACTGTGCCCGATTATGGTGAGGCGCCTTTGGCAGCAATGTGGTGGCTGTGGTTAATACCAATATCGCGATACTGGTAATTATCTCGGCGCTGTCACTGCTTATGACAGTAGAGGTTTAGATAGTCTGCATCAAATCACCCCTTGGCATGATCCGTTTCTAGCTATGCATTGATTTGTGTGGTCGGGCAAAATTGCTATTGCAATGATATAGTTTTTATTTTAAGATAACGCCGGAGTTATCAATTTATAGTCGAATACTTCAATTTGATATTTATCAACACAATTTCTTTTGTTTAAACATATTTTTAATTATATTCTCTTATATTTATTTGACTGCACCATTCAATTATATTGTTCCAATCAAACACATTTTTAGATAATTCATAAATAATGTTTTATAGGCATGACATATCAGATTCCTGTGATTTTAATTTAACAGAGGTACGCGTTTTGGCCACCAGAAGCGTGGAAGTAGTGCAGTAGTTGGCACAGGCTTAGAAAAAAAGATTCTCACATTGAAGATACTTGAATGGTCCACCATTACAACGGCCCATATACACAGTCATCTCCATCAACAAGTTATTATCGGGAAAATAATGATTTAATTCCGTGTAACTCTTGTTTTGTTCCCCATGATCAAAAAACATTTAAAACTACGACATTTTAGTACTGTGGATAACATCCAAAGGAGTGTAACCGAAGAACTGTATGAGAATATACTACTACTTTTTGAACAGTATTGCGAATTTTGAATTTCCGCGGGTTACGTATATTCGATTTTCGATTTTTTGTGGCGTTATGTTGGTACTCGATAAGTTCGGCTATTTTGAATGTTCAGTTAATTTTTGACAGCTGCTTTGCTTGCACGTGTTTTAGCTCGTCTTCGATTTTTGCCGATTCCAAAAACTGGATCAAAAAATCTGTTTCGGGAACAAAAAAAAGTCACACGGGGTCAGATCTGGGGAATACGGTGGCTGCGGTATTGTTTTTGGCCAAAAGCAACGATGCGTGAGCAGGGGCGTTATTATGGTGCAAAAGCCAATTTTTGTTCTTCCACAAATTTGGGCGTTTCTTGCGCATAACTTGCAGGCAAGAACTCATGATGCACCATGCCCTTGCAATCGAAGAAAACTGTAAGCAAAACCTTCACATTCGACCGAACTTGGCGCGCTTTTTTCGGTCTTGGCTCGTACGGCAGCTTCAATTGGGTTGATTGAGCTTTGGTTTCCACGTCATAACCATAAACCTATGATTCGTTACATTTTTTTTTTTCTTCCACAAATTTGGGCCAATTTTTGTTCTTCCACAAATTTGGGCGTTTCTTGCGCATAACTTGCAGGCAAGAACTCATGATGCACCATGCCCTTGCAATCGAAGAAAACTGTAAGCAAAACCTTCACATTCGACCGAACTTGGCGCGCTTTTTTCGGTCTTGGCTCGTACGGCAGCTTCAATTGGGTTGATTGAGCTTTGGTTTCCACGTCATAACCATAAACCTATGATTCGTTACCAGCTATGACCCTCTGGAGCAAATTTGGGTCGTCGCGGACAGAGTCCAACAGCTCCTTAGCAATGTTAATGCGATGCTGTTTTTGGTCGAAAATGGGGAAAAATCGAAGACGAGCCAAAAAACGTACAAGCAAAGCAGCTGTCAAAAATGAACTGAGAGATATGAGTACCAATATATTGCCACAAAAAAAAATCGAAAATCGAATATACGTAACTCGCGGAAATTCAAAATTTCTTTAAAGAAATTGACAAAAACCCGCAGGTACCACTTAAAGCTAAGAAAAAAATATTTGATTCCTGTATTCTACCTATCATGACATACGGATGTCAAACTTGGAGTCTAACAAAACAAAACTTACACAAACTAGAAACCTGTCAACACAGCATGGAGCGAGGTATGCTCAAAGTCAAGTTAAGAGACAAAGTAAAACTAGGAACATTACGTAACCAAACAAAAATTAACGATGTAACATACTGCATAAGGAAATTAAAATGGAGTTGGGCAGATCATATGATGAGGAGTAAACAAGAAAAATGGGCTAAGGATGCAACCGAATGGTGTCCAAGACAAAATAAAAGAAAGAAAGGGAGGCAGCATCTGAGATGGGAGGATGATATTCGGAAAATAGCCGGTGCTACTTGGAAGAGGACGACTCATTACCGGAAAGTGTGACAAGCTCTAGGGGAGGCCTTTGCGGAAACGCAAGACAATCTCAAAACCGGTGTCAATTAACATAAGTGATAGTAACTTTCTTCTAAGATTGTTAAATAAAGGCTATTTTTATATTATTATTATTATTATTGACGTTTGTTATATGCTTCTCAAACGCCAAGAAAATGATCCATTTTTGAAGCGCATCATCACTGGGGACGAGAAATGGGTTGTCTACAACAATGTTAAGCGCAAAAGATCGTGGAGTAGAAAAGATAAACCGGCTCAAAGCACTTCGAAAGCAAAAAAAAAGGTTATGCTATCTGTTTCGTGGGATTTCAAAGGAATCGTTTATTTTGAGCTTCTACCGAGCAACAACACAACGATCAATTCTGAAGTATACTGTCATCAGTTGGACAAGTTGAATAATTCACTTAAAGAAAAAAAGGCCAGAAGGTATAGTGTACCATACTCCCCAGACTTAGCACCTTCCGATGGTGGTACAAAATTTTTTAGACGGTAAAACCTTTAATTCAAATGAGGAGGTCAAAAATCACTTGAATCTATTTTTTGCCAGCAAAGAACCAAAAATTTTATGAGCGTGGAATCATGCTACTGCCAGAAAAATGGCAAAGGGTATTGCATCAGACTGGACAATATTTAATTGAATAAAATATTAATTCACTATAAGAAAATTGTCTTTCCAAACAATCAAATAGTATGTGTACTTTGGTCGGTACTCCCACTCAAAGAGCTATACAGCAAGGAACCTTGTAAATTCCTAGCCAAAACTCGTAGGTCAATTCTGGTATTGATCATTGTTTGATGATCGTTCTCCCAGAAGTAACCTTCTTGCGGGATCCTTCTCTGAGCAATATCTTGCTCATCAACACCAAGCACTACCTCCACCATATTCTCTCTCTAATCACCGACCAACACAACCCCACTGACTACTTCAGTAGTCAAAAAACTTTCCGTCGTAACATTATTTTTTGAAAATTTTTTTCGCTTAAAATTTCTTAAATTTTAATGGTCGAATTATTATTTATGAATAATTTTTAATTTGATTTAAAAATGCATTTTTTTAGACATTACTTAATCCAGAATATATAACATCGAACATCCCAAATAGTTTCATAGTTGATTTTATATCAAATCAAGATGGATCCGAATCGCAGCCCCATCATTTTATTAATGAGCCGATAACAAGTAATATTGAAATTTCTCAGAATGAGCATACAGGAAAACTGACATCATCATTTTTGCATTTAGTAAATAAATCATGCCCAGGCAAATCAACAAATGATGCACAAGTTATTGTTACAGATAAGGTAAGGGGAGGTGTGAGTGACAAATTGTCTATACATATTTTAATGTTGGAATATTGTTTTATAATTATTAATACACAGTTAGTGACCTTATTTCAGGCAATTAATTTTGTACAATTTCCTTCAGAAAACAAAATTCAAACTTAATATTATATTGTATTGTATTTTTGTACCTAATTTTTCTATACAAGCAACTTTGTTTACTCGCGGGGATTGCCTAGAATCTACGTACCCTTAAGCAATTTTTCTTTAACCACACTGTTTATTTGGCTATTGTGCATACCGAAAATATACTGAAAATATAATTTTACTTAACCTACTTTTAGTTCCTATTCAATTTCCTTATGTACATACATAGTTGTGTGCTCAAAATTTTATTTAAGTGTTCAACTAACGAAATACTATGTAAAGAGACCAATTTGATATTTTCCACCAAAAATACACAGAATCAGAATTTCAAATCAATCTTAGATATTTAAAGTTTTATGAAAATAATCTTCAAAAAGTTAAAAATATACAGTTGCATAAAGTCAAAAGATGTTCACCGTTTGAAAGGTAAAATGTTATTTGACTTTTGGAAAAAGTTCACTGCAACTATAAATATTCAAGTCACAGATATACTTATATTCATCTAGATATAAGTATGGAGTCATAGCTAAAGATTCAATATAAATTTTCCCATGTGTATGACAACTTATTTCAGGACTTTAGTTTAGTTTTCAATACGAAAGATAACTTTTCGGAAAGTTGGGTACTAGGTACAAGTCTGTAAACTACTATTCGTATGTTTTGATATTGGCTTTGCTCAAGAAATTTCAGTGTCCTTAAGAATTCGGAGATTCTCTATTACCATAGAAACCAAGAAAACTTTCACAAATAAGCGATAGTGGCTTCATTTATCGTCTTTATGCCGCAATTAAGAATGTTTTACATATTCAAGAACTCTGTTTTTCCAAATGTCACCGCAATTTATTTTCTCAACTACGAAAACTAAGTTTGGCGAGGAGGGGGCAGGAGCAAAATTAATGGAACAAATAATTTCAGTAAGTCTTCAAGTCTGCTTCTCCATGTTACAAGTACTCGTATATCTTATACTATTATTGTCCTTGCACTCGGTGATATTGGTAAGTAAAAAAAAAATGCCAGAAATTTAAGTTCATTTTTTTATCCTGATTTGTTGTTGTTTTGTTTTTTGATTAATTTTTACATATTACCACAAAAGTTTTGTGATGCCAACAATTTTCATATTTGACCTCTGGCAATAATACAAAAATTATTCATGAAGAACAATCTTGACCTTGTGCTAAATAATGTTTTCGTTTCTGCCAATTTTACTTGTTAATAAACAGTAAAATTTCTACGAAAAAGATTAAAAATATTAAAGAAAAACAAAATGATTTTTAGAATTTTTATTAAGTCATTTTAGAATTTGTTATGCAAATCATTTCATAAAGTTTTTGTGTTTTTTTTTCTTTCTTTTGCTTATTTTAAGATATAAAATTTTATAAAATGTGAACTTTTAAATAAAAATGAATAGTTTAAAAATATATGTGATAAAATTATTATAGAAGTATTTTTTATTAGAAGTGCATAAAGTATTATTTCAAAATGAAATTATTGACATAATATATTTTTTTATTCTATGCTGCATAAATTTCGTAGTATATTTGTGGGTAACAAAGAGGAAGATTAGGAAGATCTGATCAATTTCAATGAAAAATATTGTAGCTCTATCCCATACATCATATCATATAACTCCCCCTAAAAATCCAACATACCTGAAGTCCTCAATTACTTCATTAACACTCCTTCAATTACCATGAATTCTAGTATTGAAACTATTTCCGATTTAAACTTTGATCATAGTCCGGTGTTCCTTACCCTTAATTCTAAGCCAATCTTAAAGACTCTTCATCCTAGGTTGATAAATGGCAAAATAGACTGTACCATATTTAGAAACAAATTAAACCTACAGATTAACTTAAAACGAACGTTAAAAACAGCAAACGACATTAATGATGCTGTAAATGACCTCATTTCATTTACTGCATCATTAATGTCGTTTGCTGTTTTTAACGTTCGTTTTAAGTTAATCTGTAGGTTTAATTTGTTTCTAAATATATATATACAACATGTAATCACAACCTAGGCTTACGAATGTCTAGCTAGAAAAAGAAACTTAACCGACTACAACGTGAACTAAAAATTGAAATTAGAAAAAATTATAATGACCGGCATGAAATTTAAACAAGATCGATTAGTGACAATATTTCTTTATGGGAAGCCAGTAGAACATCACACCCACTGAAACAAAATGATGAAAAGAACATCACACCCACTGAAACAAAATGACGGTAACTGAGCAAAACCAGACATAGAAAAAGCTGAAGTATTTGCTAAACATTTGGTAAACACTTTTGCTCCACATGATGATATAGCAGACAAATCGCATATTAACAAAATTATCGAAGAACTAATGTTTCCAGTCTCTATGAGTCTTCCTCCCAAAAATTTTAAGCCCTCGGAAATTAAAACTACTATTCTGCGCCTTCCCAATAAAAAAGCTCCTGGTTATGATCTAACCGAAAAGCTTTAGTTTTAATTACATAAATTTTTAATAGTATCCTGCGCACAACCTATTTTCCGTTACTCTGGAAATTTTCTTTCATTAAAATGATTCCTAAACCAAATAAACCCATTAATTCTCCTTCCTCCTATAGACCTATCAGCCTCTTATCAATTCTTTATAAAATATTTGAAAAACTCCTATTAAAACGACTCTACCCAGCCCTAATTAATGAAAAAATTATTCCTGATTACCAATTTAGCTTTCGATCTGAACACTCCACTATCCAGCAATGCCATCGCATTGTTGATCACATTGGATTCTCTCTTAAGAGGAAAGAGTATTTCCCAGGAGTATTTTTAGATAACTCTCAAGCTTTTGATCGTATGTGGCATCCAGGGTACTGCTCTGGAAACTCAAGAGCTTTCTCCTTCCACATACTACCTTATCATAAATTCATATGTCTCCCAACGTCATTTCCAAGTTGTAATTAACTCAGATTCCTCGGAAATATATCCTATTCTAGCTGAAGTTTATATAATATTTATACCCATGACATCCCATCTCATCCTAATACCATCATTGCTACTTATGCAAATGATACGGTCATATTTGCTGGCCATACAAATCCTGACATAGCTTCCAACAATTGACAATCCCATATCAACAATCTTCAATCCTGGTTTAAGAGATGGAGAGTGAGGGTAAATAAACAGTGCTCACATTACTTTTACTCTTTGTCAAGGAAAACCTACCCTTTTATACCTTAACAGAAACATGATTCCACAATATGATATAAAGTACCTTATTTGGGACTTTACCTAGACAAGAGATTAACATGGAACCCACATACTAGACTAAAAAGATTTGAAGCTAACAGACGTTACCTACAACTTCCTAGATTATTAGACAAACGCTCGAAACTAACAATCAAAAGTAAACTTTTAATATACAATAAAATTATAAAACCTATTTGGATATATGGAATTGAACTTTGGGGTTGAACGAAACGTTCCAATTCCTATCGCGTCCAGGCCTTACAATCCAAGATCCTCCGTAAAATTTTTGGTGTCCCCTTTTATTTTGGTAACAACGTAATATATCGTGATCTACCAGGTGTATAAGCTTAAATCCATATGTTTTTTTCATAGAAAGTAAAAGCAATTTTATTCAAAGTACTTGCCCTCGCTAGCTACACATTTTTCCCATCTCTCGGGCAATTTGTGGATACCACGCCAAAAACAATCCTTCTCTTTCGAGACAAACCACTCATCAAGCCATTTTCGGACATCTTCGTAAGAATCGAAGTGCTGTTCAGCGAGCGCGTGGCCCATCGCCGAAAACAGGTGGTAGCCGGAAGGTGCCAGGTCTGGTGAATAAGCGGGGTGGGGTAGCACCTCCCAGTAGAGTATCTCCAAGTAGTTTCGGACCATTTTTGCCGTGTGCGATGGTGCGTTGTTGTGGAGGAAAATCAGCTTGTCATGTCTTTGTTGATAATCCGTCCTTTTTTCACGCAGAGCACGGTGCAATTTGATCAGTTGTTGGTGGTAGCGGTAGGCAATGACAGTTTCACCAGGTTTCAATATCTCATAGTAGACGATCCGTGCTGATCCCACCAAACGCACAGCATAGTCTTCCGTCCGAAGCGATTTGGTCTTGGGGAAGATGATGATGATTGGGCGGGATCAACCCACGATTTTTTGCATCTAGGATTTTCGAAATATATCCACTTTTCATCGCCTGTCACAATCCCATGCAGGAACGACTTTCTTTTTTGTCTGGCGAGCAAAATTTCGCCTGTGTTTTGGCGTCGCTCCATCTGCCTATCGTTCAATTCATGCGGCACCCATTTTCCGATCTTTTCAATCTTCCCCATGGCACGCAGACGTATGGAAATGGCTGATTGAGTAACACCCAATTTCTTCGTCCAAAAGAGCCTGCAATTGATGGTCCTCAACCTTCCTTGGCCGATTTGCACGCTTCTTGTCCCATAAGTCAAAATTGTCGTCTTTGAACCGACGAAACCAATCTCGGCACTCTGACCATAGGCCTCCATAAGCATTCGATGCGATTCGGCAGCCGATTTCTTCAAATTGAAACAGAAAAGTAAAGCTTCCCGCATATGCTCTTTTTCTGGCACAAAACTAGACATGATTACCAAAGAAAAAATGTATGTTGTTGTACGAAATTGCTGACAATGGACACTGATTATTGTTGACAGATGTCAAACTCATAAAAAAAAGTATGGCGTGTCCATGGTAACTTAATACGCTCACTCACGCCATCTATAACCAAACCGCGGATTTAAGCTTATATACCTGGTAAGTGTTTCCTTTGTTCATGACCTGTGCATTTCCCGCTATCAAAAAGTTCACTTCCGTTTATCCTATCATCATAATCCACTTGTGAGGGAATTGCCCTGTATTGCGCTCCCCGGAAACACTCATCGGAGACTTGAAAGGTAATGGCCTAGAGATTTTCTAGTTGGAGATTGTTAATTAAAATTCATAATGCACAAGATTGTTAATTAAAATGTTATGTTAATATGTTTGTTACAATAAAATTGTGGTTGCAGATAAAATAAAAAAAAATTAATTTTAAAAAAATAAAAAAATATACCTTTTAAAAATTGTTTCGATCATTACTAATAACTAATTTTTTTTATTCACTACAATTACAATATATACCTTTAAACGAGATTAATTGAAAAAAATACTTATTAAGAGTATTTTCAACGTACTGCGATTTTTATGAAGCCATTTTGATGGTGTAGAGCGGAGCCAAGTAAATGCCAGAATCAGAAATCAATATTTTTTCGCAATATCTAATTTAGTTTCTGTTTCAAGTTTATAGGTAAAATGTACAAGTACACCTTCTTATAATAAGCATACGGAATAGCATGTGTGGATTTTGCAAAAGCGAAAAGAATGGAGCTTTGCTTAAATCCAGTCACATTCATTAGGAAATACAAAACGGTGGTGATCATGGTTGACATAATTGGATTTTATTGGCTTGCATACATTATTGACAACATTTATCTTCCGAAAAACCATGACAAAATGAACAATTGCCAAAAGTTAATATACTGAAAACTTAGTCAAACCTTTTTTTTCCATAGGCCACTCTTTAAAGGATGTCAATATGCGAGAATAAAACCGCTAAATATAAATGTTGCGGAGAAACTGAAGTGTCCGCATTGATAAATGTTTCAATTTTAAATGGAATTTTCCTCTTTTCATGGCATTGACATTATCAATTTTAATTGCTACACTTATAATAAATATATATATTAAATAGGACAATAAAATTAACATGCATATATGTACTAAATATGGATACTATGATGTGATAAATTTATAGAAAGTGTCTTAATCAACATCGGTTTGCAAAGCGTTTCGGTTAAAATTTGTCAGCATTAATTTACACTCTTCATAGGATATATCTAAATATTTATAATATCATTTTAAAAAATAGTAAAACATGAAAGTGCCTTTAATTTTTTTATATGAAATAATTTGCGTTCGATGAAACAGCGCCATTTCAGATAGTTTTTGAATTTCTGTTATTCCTTAGAAAATAAAATATCAATAATTTTGCGAATATTATAAAAAATTTATTCACAACAACCAATTTCTGTGAATAAATACAAATAACTTAAATAGTAGAATAGAATTATACTACCGTAAAAATAAGGATCCTCATCAGCTCTAATAGATTTCGTTGAAAACGGGTCAAAATCTCATCAACTCTTCTCCATCAGATACAGGCTTACATTTTTGTATGATAATATTTTTTTTAATTTCATAAAATCTTTTTTCAATAAATATACAATAATATAAGAATGTAAGAATTAAAAAAAATATGATTATTTCCCAAATTATTGTTATTTTACAAAAAAAATCGAAATTCCTAAAAAATATGAACAATTATCACAATTCTAAAAATTGCAATTCTTTTTCTTTTTGAAACGTAAAATATTTAAAGTTAAAAAAATTATTTTTTGAAAAACATAAAAAAACTATTTATGGATAAAGAAACGTCCAGTTTCATCTGAAAGGTTAATAACCCATGTTGGCGTGTTAACAAGGTCAGCAGTCATTGACCTAATTTCAATGTTATTAGCAATGACATTGTTTCGTATGTAAGCAAATCTGATAATTGACCTAGTTTTAGGTTAGGGGTTAATGATCTTAATTTATATGTAATCAACTAGTTTCATATAGAGCGTTAACGAATATGGCTGGTTGGCAGGTAAACAAATACTGCGGCTATTGACCTAGTTTCACATGAGATGTTAAGGGTTTTGGATTATATGTATATAACCATAATCACTGACTCAGTTTCATATAAGAGATCAATAACCCTAGTTAGCATGTTAACAAATTTTGTCTAGGGTTTGGTGTATCGAATTATTGATTTTGGTTGAAATGGAAACAAAACTGTGCCACTCATATATTTTAATGTTGCTTAATTTTTTTTTTAGTTTTTGTGATTTAGCATTATTTTAATTTAAATAACAATGATAATAAATATTTTTGCAATTTTTGCGCTGCTTGAGTTTTCAGGTAGATATGATTCTATGTCAAATTATCTTTTGTTTTCCTGATTCCGCATTATTTAACATTCAAGGTTGAAGTAAGCTTATTTGATGTTTAATATTTTTTGTATATTCCTGATAATGCGTTGCTTTAATTTGAAAGTGTCCGATGCCATTGAAATAAGTTTTTTTCTTTTTTTTTCTTATTCAAGTACAGGCAGAATAAAACCTGACAAGTACTAAAGTATTTTACAAAAAAAAAACAAAATCTTCCATAGAATAAAACAAGAAAGAGTTTACTCGGAATAAAAAGAGCTGAAAGCCGGAATACCCTAAGGCAGTGTACTTGGACCAATTATTTTTATTTTGTTCATATTTGATTTTTCTACATTAGAAAATAATATAATAGTAATATTTGTTGATGATACGGTCATAATGGCTACTAGAGAAATTAACAAAGAATGAACAATGGAACTACAATCAGCTATAAATCAATAGAAACTACCTCCTAACAATGTCAATGGTGAGTAGTCCAGATCGATGATAAGGATTTTTTTGTAGCATGAATTGAATCATATAGATTATAAGATAAGACGGCTTTTATAAGACGGCGATACGTACCACACAGCCCATGCTGCAATGCATTTATTGTGGGAAAAATTTGCCGAGGCGATAATTTCAAGAAACGCAGGTGTGCAAGGCTTCCAAGAAGTGTGCAGCCTTGCCAACCTGCGTTTCAAGAAACGCAGGTGTGCAAGGCTTCCAAGTAGGACTTCTTCTTGTAGGGTTATTTGAAGTCATTGGTCTATGTTAATAAACCAGCTATCATTGATGCATTTATAAGTGAATATTGAACTCCAAATATGTGAAACAAGGCCGGATTGATTGCATAGGGTGGTCGAAAATTGGAATTATCGTATTCGGTTCTGTAAACAAAGCAGAGATGGCCATTTAAATTATGTTATTTTCAGAACATAATTACATCGACTATAATTCAAAATAAAATAATAAATTTTGCTCTTTTACTATTTTGTAATTGGTTTTATTTTTTTTTAAAAAAACACACATTACTCTTATTGAAAAACTTTTTACAAAATAACAAAAATATATAAAAAAAACTAGAAAAATAAATGAAAAACTGGGTAAATTCCTGGAATTAAAATAAAAGCTGATCATTAGTTTAAAGATTAGATCGTAATACCACCTTGATCAAAAAGTTACCGGAATTTATTCAGAAAATTGAAAATACGAGTTTATTTATCTAAATCTATATTGTCCCCTTCAAAGTCGACTTTAACACACTTATGCCAGCGTTTGGTCCAATCCTCGAAAAAGATTTTATATTCGGTTTTCGGTATGTCCATCAGTGCTTCCTGCGATTTTTCCATTACTTCCCCTTGGCTGTTGAAACGCGTTCCCCGTAATGGTTTTTTAACTCGATTGAACAGAAAGAAGTTACAGGGAGCCAAATCAGGTGAATTCGGTGGTTGTTGGATGGTATTTGTTGCATTTTTTGTCAAAAAATTACGAATAATGATGGCACTGTGCGACGGTGCGTTATCATGGTGCAAAATCCACGAGTTTTCTACCCACAATTCTGGTCTCTTTCGGCGAATTGCTTCACGCAAACGTCTCATAACGCCCAAATAATACTCTTTGTTTACTATCCGGCTTTCTGGCAAAAATTCATGATGCACTACACTATTGTAATCTATGAAAACCGTCAGCATTGCCTTCTTTTTTGACTGAAAACGACGTGGTTTTTTTGGTTTCGGCTCATTTAGTGAACGCCATTCACTTGCCTGATGTCTGGATTGCGTGTCGTACTCATAAACCCACGTCTCGTCTCCAGTAATGATCCTTTTGATGAATGTGGGATCGGATTCCGCCTCGCAAATCATGTCTTTAGCGACGTCAACACGGTCTCTTTTTTGCATGAAATTGAGGTCTTTTGGCACCAACTTTGCTGCTACACGACGGAAACTCAAATCATTAACCAAAATGTCTTGGACGGATCCATAGGCAATGTTCAAGTCCTCCGCTATCTCTCTGATGGTTAATTTGTAGTTATTGACCAACATTTCTTTTACTTTATCAATGTTTTCGTCGGTTTTCGATGTTCATCGTCTTCGATTGACTCACGACCATTTTTGAACCGCACGTGCCACTGGTAAACGACCGTTTTCTTTAGAGAATCGTTGCCGAAACATTTTTCCAACATTTCCAACGTTCGCGCACCATTAAATCCGTTTTTACGGAAAATGTTCGTTGTTGCAAATTTAAATCCATTTTTAAAATTGTAAAAAATCGCCAACACACACAGAGATAGATGTACTCTTGCCTACGTAACTTTTGCAAATGTCAAGCTATGACCCTAAGATTTAGAGGGAATATCAACAACAGAACTCAAATCGGAACGCTGGGAGCGCCACACCAAGGTAGTAGCTCACAGCAGGATCGTTCTTGGGATGATCGTGCTCAAGGAAGGTGTTTTAAGTGGGTTAAAATTTAATACTAGGTAATACTACTATGAGTCACGTGCGTTCGATATTCGGTATGTCTTTTAAGATTTTACCCTGTCTACAAAAAAAAAAACAACAAAAAAAACTATTTAATATCATTTTTAAATAATTAATTAATTTTAAACATGATGTAATTTTCAATTAAATTCAAATAGACTATTAAATATTTATTATAATTCGAGAATAATTACTTTTAAGTAATTAAAATTGTTATATTATGTTGGGAAATGGAAAAAAAAACATTCGTAAAATTTATAGAGTTTGTATTACTGAAAATAGTTTTTATGCAATTGCAGTCTTTACATTTAGAAAGTATTCTTATTGCAAAGAAAAAAAAGCGTATAGACAATATTCTGACCGTTTTCTAAAAACAAAACTGAATGTACCAAGGATCTGTTAAAATCACAATAAGAACACTACAATGGAATAGTCAAATTATGCGAAAAATGGGCATACACATAAATTGTTAAAACTAGTCCTGAATTAACATACTTTTATAAGAACAAACACAACTATACTTCTAAATATGGAAGTGCATAAGAATGTATTTACATAATAATACTATATTTACATTTATGCAAACAAATAGACAAAAGAGGTTTTCTGCACTGATACGAGCTACGCACACATACGGTGAAAGATGGACATTTTATGCTCTATGATATGGTGGTGACATTGTGATTCTAGTAATTTTTTTGTCTTTTGTATAATTATATACTAATGCTTTGCTTGGTACTAAATTTGGCTCTAAATGTTTATTTGGTTGTTTTTAGAATCTACATAAAATCTTTTTAATGAGCAACGGGAATTGGTGTATAATGTTTCGCGTAACGTACCGTAGTGCCTGTGTGGAAATGAACATATCCAGTCATGCTGTTTCCCTTTGGAAGGATACAGAATGTGGATTATGATAGCCTTTTCCATTTTCAGATGCAGTTTCATTTTTTTCTCCATTATGCTATATAGACTATGGAGTTTCAGTCGCATTGTTTTTCAGCCTACCTACAAAAAAACGAACAATAACATATTGTATTTATTAAGCATAGAGACTTGCTGACTGGCCACCTTAAAACGTATACTATCGGAATTTCCTTACCTCATAATTCAGCTGTAGTCCACCTTAAAGTCGTCTGTCTATATATAATATCATATGTATATAACTATTGTATAAATTATGTATGCATATATGTACAAGTAGAATGGGGCCTAGGAGCTTTTAATTCAAATCTTTTGTATTATTCATGATGGACTCTGACGATGGACAAAAAGGAAAAGAACTGGCATAAAATTTTGAAACGAGATAATTATAAATTTATGATTTTCGTTCATCTTTTTATTTCTTCTATCCTTTTATTCTAGCTTATTCACTAATGAGACAAAAATATGTGAAACACTCAAAATTTCTTTGGCAATTAGTACTTGAGAAAGAGATATTCATTTTTAAATAGTGTGACTGTGACAGTACATTCTCGTATATTATTCGCACGTAATGAACAAATTTAAATGCAAATATGGTCTTCAACATATGAGTATATATGTATGTTATGCGTACAGTTAGATAGATAATTATAGGTTCCTATATGACTATTTGAGACAAGAGATATACGTAGACAACGTATGTGTATGTATGTAAATATTCGTACAAGTCACCGAATTAGCCCATATCGTGTAGAACGTTTTCCATTTAATTTTAATAGTGAATTAGTTTTTTTTCTGGGTCATTGTTAATCAAATTTTCTTATTGGTATTCATAAGTTCAATAACATCACTTTAGAACAATAACATTATTTTTATGTTGTACTATAATTTTTATTGTTTTAGTAATTTTTTTAATATTTTTAATTCTAATTAAATAAAAAAATTAACTGAAAATAATTTTCGTAATACATTATATACGAGTATTTTAAAAATATTATGGAATATGAAAAATATAAATTAATTTAAATTTGATTGTAAAATTAATTTTTTAAATAATAAAATCGTTACTCTGTGTTGAGAACGTCTGCGTCTAGTACGGATTCAGGTATTTTTTCTTCTAGGTGTTTAGTTCGAATTCAGCTAGGTGTCCTTGAAATATCACCGACACGTGTGAGTAATCGTGGCGCTAAGAATTTTCATTTCATTGCTAATGCTACTAGGCATGATATTAAAAAAATCGTTGTTTCTATTTCAGCATACTATATTTTTAATACGAGGGTCGTTCAATAAGTCCTTAGAAAAAGATGGAAAAAACTGTTTTTTAAAGAAAATTTTTTTTATTTGTCAACAATCTCCTTTCAGCTCTATAAAATTCAGTAATCTCCTTTCAGCTCTATACACTTTCCCAACCGTTTTTCCAAAATTTTTATCCCGTCCAAAAAATAGGATTTCGGAAGTTCTGCAAAATACTCATCCGTTTGAGCAATGACGTCCTCGTTGGAAGTGAATCGTCGTCCGCCAAGCCATTTCTTCAGATTGGGGAAAGAAAATAGTCACTCGGGGCCAAATCTGGTGAATAAGCGGGATGCTGCAACAATTCCATTCTCAATTCCACAATTTTGGTCATGGAAACAGCGCAGGTATGCACACGCGCATTGTCCTGATGCAAGAGAATTTTTTTCTTCTTCAGATGGGGGCGTTTCTCTTTGATTTCCTCGCTCAACCGTTGCAATAACGACGCGCAATACGCTCCTGTTATTGTTTTTCCTTTTTCCAAGTAGTCGATAAAAATGATGCCCTGCGAATCCCAAAAGACCGTGGCCATCACCTTGCCGGCCGATGGCACAGTTTTTGCCTTCTTCGGAGCCCGTACACCCTTGAAAACCCACTGTGATGACTGTCTCTTCGTTTCTGGAGTGTAGTAGTGTATCCAGGTTTCGTCCACAGTGACATATCGACGAAGGAATTCTGCAGGATTGCGATGAAAGAGTGCCAACATAGCCTCAGAGTCCACTACACGATTGCGCTTATTCTCCTCTGAGAGCAAACGCGGCACCCATCTTGCCGAAATTTTTTTCACAGACAATTTTTCATGCAAAATTGAAGCGACTGTACCTTGTGATATGCCCGTGGCCTCAACTAATTCGCGCACTTTAATTCGCCGATCGTTCAAAACCAGATCGTGGATGGGCGTCCTGAACGATGTTCATCTTTTGTGGATGAATGGCCACGTTTAAATTCATCCCCAATTGTAAACCGTCGCAAACACAGGTGCAGATGTGCCATGAACTGCATCCAACTCGGCTTTGATTTCTTTCGGGCTTAAGCCTTTCAAATGGAGATGTTCGATGACAGCCCTAAACTCGCTTTTTTCCATTGTTATGCACAAATAAATGTCGTTAACTTTAATCGACGATAGAAATTGACCTACGCTATGGATCGAGCTGAATTTTTGACAGCTTTCCTGTCGATAATGGTACTTACAAAAAAAATCTTTACCGACACTACGAGCGCAATTTCTTGGATTTTCTAAGGACTTATTGAACGACCCTCGTATATTTATTAGTAAGTTCATGATTATGAATTTACTGATTTTGGGCATACGTCAAGGCAAGATTAATTATTGTAACAAGCAGATTTATATAACATTTGAATTTACGATCTTATGCATCATGAAGTGGGAGTAAACACCCATCGGCATTTGTCCAACTAGAAAATCTCTAGGCCATTGTCTCTTAAGTCTCCGATGTGTGTTTTCGGGGAGGGCAGTACACGACAACTCTCTCACAAGTGGATTATGATGATAGGATAAACGGGAGTGAAATTTTTGATAGCGGGGAATGCATAGGTCCTGAACAAAGGAAACATTTAGATCACGATGTATTACGGTGTTATGAACATAAAATGGGGCATCAACAATTTTACGGAGGATTTTGGATTGTAAGGCCTGGACGCGATAGGAATTGAAACGTTTCGTTGAACCCCAAAATTCAATTCCATATGTCCTAATAGGTTTTGAAATTGTATTGTAGATTAGAAGCATACTTCTGATTATTAGTTTCGAGCGTTTGTCCAGTAGTATAAGAAGTTGTAGGTAACGTCTGTTAGCTTCAATTTTTTTTAGTCTAGTATGTGGGTTCCATGTTAATCTCTTGTCCAGGTAAAGTCCCAAATAACTTTGTTAATCTCTTTATATCATATTGTGGAATCATGTTTTTGTTAAGGTATAAAGGGCTAGGTTTTCCTCGACAAAGTGTGATAGTAATGTGATCACTCTTCTGTTCATTTACCCTCACTCTCCAACTCTTAAACCAGGATTGAAGGTTGTGTACGAGGTCTGTTCAAAACGTACGCGAATTTTTTTTTTTTCAAAAATTATTTTTTTATTCATGAGTATCTATTTTGTTCCCTTCAAAGTAATCCCCTCCAGATATTATACACTTGTGCCAACGTTTTTTCCAATCCTCGAAGCACTTAAAAAATCATTTTTTGTGAACTTGTTCAGCTCCTCCTTCGATACCGTCTTTATCTCCTCAATCGTAGTATAGCGTCGTCCTTTCATGCGGCTCTTCAGTTTCGGGAACAAGAAAAAGTGACAGGGTGCCAGATTTGGGGAATACGATGGCTGCGGCATTATTAGTGTATTGTTTTTGGCCAAAAATTCGCGCACAAACAACGATGCGTGAGCAGGGTCTTTATCATGGTGCAAAAGCCAATTTTTGTTCTTCCACAAATCCGGGCGTTTCTGGCGGATTGCTTCCCGCAACTTGCGCATAACTTGTAGGTAATATTTCTTATTGACCGTTCTATCCTGTGGCATGAACTCATGATGCACCATGCCCCTGCAATCGAAGAAAACTTTAAGCAAAACCTTCACATTCGACGGAACTTGGCGCGCTTTTTTCGGGCTTGGCTCATGCGGCAGCTTCCATTAAGATGATTGAGTTTTGGTTTCCATGTCATAACTATAAACCCATGGTTCGCCCTCTGGAGCAAATTTGGGTCGTCGCGGACAGAGTCCAACAGCTCCTTAGCAATGTTAACGCGGTACAAATTTCGGGGCGTACCCGTCTCACGCCAAAATCATTGGAACAAATCGAATGGCACGAGCCATTTTTCTTCACTTCGTCAATGTTTTCGCCTGTTGTTGACGTTCTCGGGCGTCCGGCACGCTTTTCGTAATAGCGATTAACGTTGCTTGGGTCCAAGTGAGCTTCACCATATGCCACAGTCAACATTCCGAATGCGTCCGCGCAATTAATTTTGTTTTTCACCCAAAATTTGATACAAATTCTTTGATCCATTTTTGGAAATGGCCAAAAATCGAAGACGAGCCAAAACACGTGCAAGAAAAGCAGCTGTCAAAAATTAACTGAACATTCAAAATGGCCGAACTTATCGGAATAAGTGAGAGACATGAGTACCAACTTAACGCCACAAAACTTTTTGAACAGACCTCGTTTATGGGATTGTTAATTGTTGTCAGGATTTGTATGGGTAGCAAGTCAAATCCATATTAAAACGAAGTTTTTTTAATTTTGTGCTATTAAATATTATATAATAATTTTTTTTTATAATATAATATTTAATATTAATTAAACCGAATTTTTTTTATTTTGATGTGGGTTATAGGAGGAGTTATCTTTCAACAAACTAACCGATTGTAGAGAAGATTAATTTTCTTTAGAAAGTAAAACATATAACTTGAAAATTGATTTATTAGACAATAGGAGCAACACAGTAAATTATGAATTTTTACCTAGAATTTTGTCAGGACTAAATAAAGGCTAGAAAAATAAGCGATTTATCATCTATTCTATCTGAGAAATCTGAGAAGTAGTTTGGACAAATATTTCTGATTTGAATAGACTGAGTGGAAAAATAATCAAACACTTTAAATACTCGTATTTTGTCCAATTTTTTTTTATATAAATTATACGAAAGGTAAGAAGCAGAGGTCATAATGTATGAAATGTTTTTAATAAATATTATTAAGGCAATCAACGTTTTTAAGTAACCGAAGAAGTGAACTGTAGATTTATTAGAAAATAGGCATTTTTGAAAATATTATAATCTAAATTACAAGGCATGGTATGAAAGTAATGAAATTAACAATACAGTAGATTTTTCCATTACATAGTTTGTTCGTTGGTATTTCATATACGTGCAGTACAAGTTTCAATCCCCTCCGGAGCGTAACAAGCGAAGTTGTATTTTTTAAGTATATTATGAAGTTAGAACAACGATGTGCTTTAGTTGTAACGAGCCTATAAATTTGTTATAACGAGCACACGTTTTTTGGTGACATTAAGCATTTTTGGAGTCACAAGAAACATCGAAAGACTATCCTTGTTCAGGAAGGCCTTCAACATCGAAAACTGATGAAAATGTTAAGCGAGTAAGGGTTGTTTCGAAGTCAAAATGACGGTTCTCGGTTTTTCTATAAAAAAAAGTTCCTAAAATATTCAGAAAAAGGAATATTTATATCAGATCAAATGTTACAGCCACTTCTATGCTCTATCATTGCATCTTTTGGATATTCCCTCCCCTCATGTCACTCGTGTTTGTTTCAGTAATCACCTCGTTATTTGAGCTAAATCTTTTTCCTATGAGCCATTTTTTCATATTCAGAAATAAGTAATAATCGCTGGTAGTTAAATCTGGCGAATATGGTGGATGCGGGAGCATGACACAAGTATGCACCCATGTACTACCCTATTGGAAGTAAATTATTTTTCTTCGCCAAATGCAATCGGTTTGTCCTGATTTCATTATTCAACTGGTCTAATAATAGCGTATAATACTGTCCTGTTAACGTTTTTCAATTTTCAAGATAACCCATGAAGATTATACCATATGCGTCCCAGAAAACACTTGCCAAAACCTTTCTTGCCGATAAAACCTGTGATGCACTTTCTCTAGTAGAAGACCATTATTGGAAATTTGAAAGAACTTTGATTTTTGGTGTATAATTTTGAATCTATATTTGATGAACCCACGCAAAAATTCATTTGGATTACATTTAAAATGTCCAAACAATCAGGTGTTAGGAAACGCGGTAGCTATCTGTCAGCTATCTCACAAACTTTTATTTGATGGTTTTTTATCATGGACATCGTCAATTGGATGTTCTGGGCATTTAGCATCTTTTTAAGAATGTCAGATGATAACAGCAACTGGCGTGTTACTGATATCAGCTACATTTTTGCATTAGCCAATGAATTATCATGTTGCCCTCGTAACATCTGAGGCAGTTGTAACCAAGTCTTGGAGGCTCTTGAGAACATGGGGGTGCCCTACTACCTACGGAGGATGGTCAGATCATACTTCAGTGACCGACTACTACACTACGAGGATGGACCAGCGGAGTATGGTGTCACGGGAGGGGTACCCCAGGGTTCTGTCCTGAGGGTGGAATGTCATGTACGACGGCCAACTCCATCTGGAATTACCGCCGAACACAACACTCGTGGCTTTCGCGGACGACGTAGCGGTTGTACTTGTAGCCAAACACCTGGAGGAACTGGAAGCCGCATTCTCCACCACCATCCGGAGGATAAGACAGTGGATGACATCGGCAGACCTGTCTTTGGCGGAAAATAAGACCGAGGCACTCCTTGTGAGTAGCCGGAAGAAAATGGAGACCATCACCATAAGAGTAGGCGACCACGACATCCAGTCGCTACCCTACATCCGGTATCTAGGAGTGGTTTTGGATGCCACACTCAACTACAAGGAGCACATGTCCAGCGTCAGCAGAAAGGCATCAGCAGTACAGGGCGCGCTTCCGCGGATAATGCCCAATATCGGAGGCCCCAGGCAAATCCGAAGGCGACGACTGGCAACTGTAGTTACCTCCGTCCTGCTATACGGAGCACCAGTGTGGGCAAAATCGCTAGAGTTAACAACATACCGCAAGACATTGTCATCAGTCCAGCGGCTCTCAGCGATCAGAGTAGCGTCAGCATACCGAACGGTATCACACGATGCGGTCAAAGTCGTGGCATCATGCCCGCCCATCGACATCCTGGCAGGAGAGCGTAAACGCCAACATCGTAGAAGGAAGGAAGAGCGGCGAAAGGTCCTCTGTGAAGAGGAGAGACCCGACAGTCTTCGCCTCTGGCAAGAGAGATGGGACAGCTCGACGAAGAGTCGGTGGACTCATCGGCTGATCCCAGATGTCACCAAATGGGTCACTCGCGTGGACGGGGAAGTCGGGTATTACATCACCCAACTCTTGACTGGGCATGGATGCTTTCGGGCATACTTGCACAGATTCAAGAGAACTGACTCCCCAAACTGTCATCATTGCCGCGATGTGATCGAAGATGCAGAACACGTATTCTTCCAATGCCCCTTCTACGAGGGGACACGAGCACATCTGGAGAAAAATCTGGACCGTCCCATCAGTCCAGAAAACATAGTGGGGTGCATGCTGAAGAGCCAATCGGCTTGGAACAGAGTTGCAGAGTACGCGGAATCTTTAATCAAGGATCTTCGGACCACGTACAAAGAATAGGTCGCGAGGCGTCATAATATCGGGACAGTAGTAATATCAAATAAGAACGCTCCGGCGAAGTAGTATTTACAAAGAGTGCCGCCGGGGAACCATCGTTCCGGGAGCAAGGGTAGAGGTACAGGTAGGTTTTAGCGAGGTAAAAATCCCGCATAACTCGCCTGGCAGGTAGAAGGTCTTCCAGGCGAGTACCTTTTGAAGGTTTCCACCTGTACTCATTAATCTAAACTTAAAAAAAAAAAAAGTTGTAACCAAGGAGCTAAATGAAATTGCAGTTGAAGCTTTCTTTCCCACCACCCATCGTAAAGCCAAAAATTCACTGAAAATTTGGTGCCTTATCAAATTGTAGTATCTACAGATAATTGCCAGTAAGAGGAGTTGCCACTTAATTTCGTCTAAGATTATATTGTATATTTAAAGAACCACTGTTTTCTTTAATTTTTACCGAAATTTTTTTAAAAATGACGATTAATCTCTAAAGCACATGGTTTATTTAAAATTATTTTAAATATGATAATTATGTGGCATTTTCTCCATAAATTTTGATTAATTTTTATAAATTAGTAATTCCATTTCTTTAAAAAAAAATTATATTTATTCTTAGTTGCCTATTACACACTAAGCCCTCTACAGTTGTAATGCGATATATCTAGGATCCTTGTAGTGTTTTCTCGGCAACTATATCAAAATTATCTAGCCTATTTTAATTTAGGTAATCTATCTTTGGTTACAGTATTCAGTATTCCCAACAAAAGTTTATTTTTTATATATACCAAAATATAATTCTGATATTTAACAAAAAATAATAGCATATACAAATATCCCTGAATATAAGGATGAATTGTATGTTTTTTTGCGAAAGAAATGGATTTTGTCGTTTCATAAAATTATAGAGATACAAGTAACGATGAAATCCATTTTTTGTATCTAAAGGAAATTATTCATCTGTACAACATGATCTAATTCGATTTTTATTACATTCGAGATTGAATTGCGTAAGCGAATAGTTCTACCAAAATTCTATGTAGCTAAGGATAATCAGTAGAGAGGGTGTGCGAAAATGATATAAGAAAAAAATTATTCAAACATGATATCATCCTTTAGTATGTCCATACATACTCGTACATACACGTATGTCCATACATGCATACAAGCATCATTTTGCCTGAAACTTTATATAAAATTTTTTTTTAATATTTACTTATTGAGCACAAACACAATTGCACTTGTACGTATGAATAAATCGCTATTGAACGAAATACTTAATGATAAGTCCTTTATGTTCATTCAGTTTGAAAATTGGCCGAGCAAAAATTCGGATATTCAGTTTATAGAGTAAAATTATTTAAGGCGAAAGAGCTATAAATTTTCATTGAAATCGTAATAAAACTTAAACTGAATATCCTTTAAACTTGAGTTCACGATGAGAACTTCCTATCATTCCGCAGGCTAACAGAATAATTTCATTTTTCGATTTTCTACATCATTCTATCAGCAAATACGGTTAAGTGCCATCCGAATGGATAATTTTTTGTTTCATTTTATTTTCAGTAAATAAAATTTTCAGATATTTAAATCATATGCAAATAGGATGCTGTTCAAAGTCAGCAAATTAAACTTCATGAATTCACTACTAATGTTGATATTTGCCAGAAAACGTATACATAAAATCCTGTGAGCATTCCTTTTTTACCCCAAATAACTTCCAGCCTCCTTCTTTTATTTATTTAATTTTTTTTCCCCGTAAAAGGAGTGGAGAGTCGGATTTTGGTTATTTTTTCTGTAATGCTTTCGTGATTTCTGTGAATTTTGATTAATTCGTTTTAACATTTGTTACATTTGTACTTTATTGAATAAACACTAATGCCCGTTGGCATTTGTAATCGGCTTAAATTTGTTGTTTGATGGAAGTGGATTAAATACCAGAAGTATAAGTATTTAAAGTTAAAGATTAATACTATTGTATTTGTGAATACTTATACTTCTAAATTTAGACACTGACCTTTTCATATAAAGGTTATTTGAAAATTCTACAGAGTGAAAGTTATGTAACTTTTTTGTATCTGAATAGATTAACTAAAATCTTTCTTTCTTTTGGCCCCATTTAATCAAGATTCAGTTTTGGTAGTCTTAACACAAAGCCAATAAAAAGTGAAAGCCGAATAATAATTTTTGAAGTAAATTAGATTTCTCATTTATAGTTGCATTAAAATACGTTAATTTTTGTTGATTCAAGTATTCTGTATACTTATTTATAATTACTTAATTTCTATCAAATATTGTACTGTTTTGTAAGAAAGATTCCTAGGAGATATTTTTTTTTATACTAAGGTGGAAATCATCCAAAGAGAAAGGGTGGTACTTAAACCAACTTACTTTGTCAAATTTATATACCTCCTCGCGGAACCGCAGTCAGGCATTACTTGCTGGAGCAGGGATTGAATAAAATTTCGGCTCTAATGGATTGCTACTATCATCTCCATATCAGGTCATCCAGGTGGAGTCTTTTTGGAACTATTGTCGCAAAGACTTCGATAACCTCCAAAGCCTTCTGCGAGTCTTAAATCACAGCGACGATGTTCTCTGGCATTTGAAACAGCTAACACAATTTCATACCTCCTTTGTTTCCGCTCTGAAAAAGTTGCAGTAAAAAAAGATCTGATCTTCATTATTTCGTTACAAAAAGGACATATATTAAGCGGTATTGGTTAGCCTGCAAACATCCATATCCCATCAATAATTGGGATAGCTAGTAGGCAACCTCACCATGTCGTCGATCAATCCGTGACTCCACCGTGGGGATAAGACTGTCATCTACCGTTGGGATTATCTGCAACTGGATTTCTCTGACTTCTTCGATGGTACAGCTTTCGTTGTTAATCCGCCAGGATTCCGGTCATCCAATGACAATTTGTTTCAGGGGTCATTTGAGGTAGTGTCATGACCTTGAGGCCATTTAACGACAACAGACATGCAAATAGCATCGGTTATCTGAATGATAAACTTTTGTTAGTCGGCTAACCTTATGCAACGATTGATTGCTGTCTCCACGTGCCATACTCCGCCTATGGGCATTCTCATATATATATCGTAGTAATAAAATATAGTAATATACCATAGTGTCACTTGACCCAACCTTACAACTTTTCCCGATTAAAATCTTCACCATCAAATGAATGAAGTTGATCTGATCAAGAGTACCAGGTATATAAGCTTAAATCCGCTGTTTTTAGTCAAAAACACATGTTTTTTTCATAGAAAGCAAAAAGAAATTTATTCAAAGTACCTCACAAGCTACACATTTTTCCCATCTCTCGGGCAATTTTTGGATACCACGCTAAAAAAATTCTTTCTCTTTCGAGGCAAACCACTCATCAAGCCATTTTCGGACGTCTTCGTAAGAATCGAAGTGCTGTTCAGCGAGCGCGTAGCCCATCGACAAAAGCAGGTGGTAGTCGGAATGTGCCAGGTCTGGTGAATAAGCGGGGTAGGGTAGCACCTCCCAGTTGAGTGTCTCCAAGTAGTTTCGGACTATTTTTGAAGTGTGCGATGGTGTGTTGTCGTGGAGGAAAATCAGCTTGTCATGTCTTTGTTGATAATCCGTCCTTTCTTCACGCAGAGCACTGTGAAATTTAATCAGTTGTTGGTGGTAGCAGTAGGCATTGACATTTTTATCAGGTTTTAACATATCGTAGTAGACGATACCCTGCTGATCCCAACAAACGCACAGCATCGTTTTCCGTCCGAAGCGATTTGGTCTTGGGGAAGATGATGATGATTGGCCGGGATCAACCCACGATTTCTTGCATTTAGAATTCTCGAAATATATCCACTTTTCATCGCCTGTCACAATCCCATGCAGGAGCGACTTTCTTTTTTGTCTGGCGAGCAAGATTTCGCATGTGTTTTGGCGTCGCTCCATCTGCCTATCGTTCAATTCATGCGGCACCCATTTTTCAATCTTTTCAATCTTCCCCATGACACGCAGACGTATGGAAATGGCTGGTTAAGTAACACCCAATTGCTTCGCGAGCATTTTTTGCGATTGGGTATCGTCTTCGTCCAAAAGAGCCTGCAATTGCTGGTCCTCAACCCTCCTAGGCTAATTTTCACTCTTCTTGTCCCACAAGTGAAAATTGCCGTTTTTGAACCGACGAAACTAATGTCGGCATGTTGTTTCCGATAAAGCACTGTCACCATAGGCCACCATAAGCATTCGATATGATTCGACAGCCAATTTCTTCAAATTGAAACAGAAAAGCAGAGCTTCCCGCATATGCTCTTTTTCTGGCACAAAACTAAACCAAAGGAAAAATGTATGTTGTTGTACGAAATTGCTGACAAAGTGTACTGAATAATGTTGACAGATATTAAACTTATTAAAAAAGTATGGCGTGGTCACGGTAGCTTAATACGCTCACTCACGCCATTTATGACCAAACAACGGATTTAAGCTTATACCCCTGGTATATTTTTAACTATGTCCCTCAGGATATATTTCTGAAATCAAAAGAGGCAAGAGAGAAATGGGAGCCTTACAATAGCCTATTTAAAGAATATGGTAAGCCTAACAATAGTCTATTGGAGACTTGCCGTTGGAATGACTTAAGCGGAAATGGTATTGTGGACTTCATTTAAGGCACTCATAGATGTATCATCGTTGACAATTTTCCGTTAAGCTCAAAAATAGCCGTTTATCCAAACTGTAAAGATGATGTGCGCTAGATAGGACTGATTGAACACATGTATTTTCCACTATAAAATTAAAGGGGTTTCCAGAGTTGCCAATATAAAATCGAAGAGGATTCCAGATTGAACGGCGGATTTAATTTTGAACACTTTTGCTTTTAAATTAAGTTATTTTTTGAAAATATTAAAATAGACATTATAAGTTTTTAAAAATGGAAAATTATGGAAAGTAATTTTTTTTTAATGAAAATGGAAGTCTAATTTCTTATAGAGAATTAATATTTTATTTTGGCCTTTTTTCTTTAAGTGAATCATTCAATTTGTCCAACTGATGACTGTTAATTATCTTCAGAATTAATCATTGTGTTTCTCGGTAGAAGCTCAAAATAAACAGACAGCATAACTTTTTTTGATGAATATTGGTTCATCTTTTCTATTTTTTTGCGTAAGAAGATGAGGAAACCATATGTAGAGCTTTGAGATTAAACCTAGCCGTTTCAAATGATCATGAATGGTCGAATTTGATAATTTAATCTCTTAGCTATCTCACGAGTTGTTATTCCCCGGTTGCATCAATTAATGCCTTTATTGTGTCTTCATCAGCTTTAACTGGCCTTCCAGGATGTGGTGCATCTTCGAGATTAAAAGTGATGGATCGAAATTTTGCAGACCAGTTTTGGCACTGGCGCTCACTTAATACATCTCCATACACATCGGATAATTTTTTTCTATTGTAAAAAAATGCTTGAACAGCATTTTTATCTTTTCTATAGTAAAAAAGTAAAATACCATATGCCGAAAAAGCTGTTTTTCACTTTCCATATTTAAAATTGTATCAACCAAAAACTACTGTGCAGAATCAAGCAAATTTTTGCAAAGCAAGCCTTGCTATGTCAGCTGTCAAAATACATATGATTATGCGGCTTAAGTATGAAGTTGGTTGTGAAAAAATACAATTAAATCCTCTGTTGGGAAACGAAATTACTTTCCGAACAACCTAATAGTTGCTGGATCAGGTTCTTTTGACGAATTCCTTGTTGACGTGTTTGCAGGTAGTTCGATCACTGATGCACCTAAATTTCAGTGTAATGCTTAACAAACAATTTACGAGGTCATTCAACAAGTACTTAGCCTCACCGCCCGATGGAACTGCGGTCACAAAAAAAATTTACCATCGTGCAGTACATTCTTTTAGTAGTCTACTGTCAAAGTTTCAGTCGATTCCCTTTATTAGTTTTGTTTTGAGAGCCTTTGAAAGCGAGCGTGTCGGTCGGTTGCACAAAAATGGAAAAAGAACAATATCGTTCGGAGATTAGATTCTTGTTTTTGGAAGGGAAAACGCGCAGCGAAATCAAAGATCGCTTGGATGCTGTGTATGGTGACTCTTCTCCTTCGATGGCGATCGTCAAGAATTGGTTCAACGAGTTTGTTCGTGGCCGCAAGTCGGTTTTTGATGAGCCACGCCCAGGTGCCCCGAAAACGGCTGCTACGGAGGAAAACGTTAAAAAAGTCCACGATCTCGTATTGGCAGACCGTCGATTGAAGGTTCACGAGATAGCTGATACTGTGGGCATCGCAGTAGGAACGGTGCATCATATTCTACACGAAGAACTGGGCATGAGAAAGCTGTCGGCGCGATGGGTGCCGCGTTTGCTCACACTGGAAAACAAGCGTAACCGTGAGACCACATCGGCGACGTGTTTGGCGCTGTTTCAGCGCAATCCAGCGGAGTTCTTGCGTCGTTTCGCGACCGTCGACGAAACATGTATTCACTGGTACACACCAGAGACCAAGGAACAGTTGAAACAGTGGACTTCACCCGGCGAACGTGCTCCGAAGAAGGCGAAGACTGTTCGATCGGCCGAAAAGGTGATGGCCACCGTTTTCTGGGATTCACAAGGTGTGATCCACATCGATTACCTCGAGAAGGGTAAAACAATCACGGGGCGCTACTATGCTGACTTATTGGGCCTATTTGACGTCGAATTGAAGAAAAAGTGGCCCCGCTTTGCGAAGAAAAAAGTGCTGTTCCACCACGACAACGCGCCGGCTCACATCTCCGCCGTCGCCATGGCCAAATTGGTCGAATTGCGCTACGAATTGCTGCCCCATCCACCGTACTCTCCAGATTTGGCCCCCTGTGACTACTTTTTGTTTCCAAACCTGAAAAAATCACTCGCCGGGAATAGATTTGGGTTGAATGAGGAGGTCATCGTCGCCACGGAGGCCTATTTTGCTTCCCTCGAGAAAATGTATTTTTTGGACGGGTTAAAAAAGTTAGAGCATCGCTGGGCCAAGTGTATCGAGCTTGAAGGAGATTATGTGGAAAACTAAATTGCCACCTTTCCAAAATTTTCGTTTTTCTTTTGTAGGCTAAGTACTTGTTGAATGACCCTCGTAAATTTTATTTAAGACCGCAACAAAAATCGCAGTTGTATCCGATCGTCTTGCAATTAGACGCTCTAGAAATTTGTATACTTTAATTATTGTTTTAGTGTCTGTAGCACATGAGGCAGCATCCAGTTAGAAACAAATTTGATTCGATACCTGGTATAATTGGTTATAACCTTACTGCCGCTGAACCTAAAACCATATCAGGTAGTAACTTTTTTGGGATGCATTCGCATTTTGTGTATTCGACAATTTTACTTGACTAAAAGCGCTCTTTTCACTGAAGATGTCCTTTTTTGTTTGCCAAAAGAATGGTTCAGTTGGTACTAATTTGAAGACCACCGATAAATTGTCGATTTGTCGAATGCTCAGTAGGCGTTAGCTCTTGTGGTAGTAGAGTCTTGTATGGATGAAAATACAAATTCTATACCACCGTTCATTGTGAAAAGCTCCTTGAAATAGTGTCCAATTACTGTCAAATTTTCCATAATCTTTCCGCACATTCGTACTCTTTCCAAAAAAATTTCCGGATATGGTAACGATTTTATTGCGAATGTTCCATTTAAAAATTAACTAAGTATGCTTTATAACATACTTTTTAAAATTAAAAAATATGATTAAAAGAAAAAGTTCTAACTAATTTGAACTACAACATTTATTTTCCACTACCCTGTATAATATATTCGGGTTGAGCAGTTCTATAATTGATGAAATCTCTTCGAATTTATGGAAAAGTGTTGAATTAACTTTTTGCAAAATCCTCTTATGGTCTTGTGTTTGCACACACGCAAGTAATTCACTTATTTAGTTGTGAAATATTAACACATACAAATAACATTAAAGTTCATTTGGTAAAAAAGCCAAATCTATATACTATTTAGAGCACAAGTACTAACATATTTAGAGCTTTTCGCTGTCCATTGTATAGCCACGATCTTCTAGCATAAGTTTCTCTATGTAACGCTATTTTAACTACTATATACAAATACGTTTACCAAAACTTCGATAATATTTTTAATGGAGTTCGTATAGAGCACTTCATACTACTTGAAATGCGACCATTCCAAAATTCATTCTGCCCAGGATTCATTTTTGCCTTTTACTTGAACTGCACTGCCAACTGAAAAGGAATCTGTTTGTGCTGCAAATATTATCCTCTAACTTTAAACGCTGGGATAAAATTTCGAAAGTTGGGTAATCCTTTTGGGTATATCCGCATACAAATATATATGCTCACAGATGCACATACAATGGTTGGGCATGTGTTGGAATCTGAAAAATTACTTAGTGTGTCACCATTACTGCATGGGTTAGTAGTCAATCTTAAATTCATATCCCTAACGCAGTTGGACAATATCAGATTTTATCACCAGAAATCACACATTATTATTCCGTTTCCATGAGTCCTTCTGATTCTGAAATAAAATCTTTTACGTTATTTATTTATTTTTTCAACTTTCTCTTTTGATTTATGCATAATTTTTTTATTAAAAATTTTATTATTAATATACATATTTAGTCTGATTTAAAGGAAATTAAATTTATTTAAAGATAATAATTGTTAAGGATAATTTAAAGAGAAATACGTACGAATAGTCCTCGTTTATTGATTGGAATAGTCTGTAAGTTGACTGGTTTGTCATTAAAATTAATCCCCGGTTATTAATATTTCCAGTTGAAAAACGAATTTACAAACTTTTCTCACTGAGTTTTTTTTACATTTGCCTTCATTCTCGTACCTTTACCGCAATGATGCGTATTAAAGAGGATTACAATTTGTGGTAAAGTATAAGTTTTGCATAGATAATTTGATGAAAGTTGTATACGCTTTTCTGAGTTTACACAATGAAAACTTTGCTAATCTACGATGATATAAGTTTCCAATTGTATTGTGGTTAAGTTAAAACTTTTGTGATTAATGAAGTTTCTTCTAGATACATGCTTACAGGATATTGTGCCATTTTTCTCTTCCAATACGGACTTTTCTTCATTTTTTTTTTCTCTAATCAATTATAATTTGCAGAATTTTCTATATAAAAAAATTCATATCGTTATATTCAAACTATTTTCTCTTATTTTTACCTTTTTTTATTATAGAAAATTACATCAATAAATTATTTAGTTTTATGGACAAATTATTTTAAAAAAAAAAACTAAAAGTTACTTAATTGACAAATAAGCTAATTGATCTAAATAACCGATTAAAGGATTAACCGATTAAAAGATTTGAGGTAATTTTGTGACCAAGTATTTCGTAAAAAATGGAAAAAGTATATGAAAATTGTTGTTAATTATAAAAAAAGGATTATTGGCTTAATTATATGAATTTCAATTTATCGATTTGTTTTGGTAACATTGAATAAAACTTTAACATTTATTTTTGGAAGCACTAAATTATAGTTAATATTTATTCATTTTTTTTTAAACACTCAAAATTAATGGAAATCTGTAAAATAATAAAAACATGGTTGATAAAATTCCTGCATAACACTAGGTAGGTACCTTTAAAAATAAATTTATTTAGTGTCTATATCACTCAAATTAAATACAAATTAAGCTTATTTCTCTCTCTTGTAACTCCACATACACGCATGCTAAGATAACAGATTCTTCAAATCAGGACAGATATATCTGGGATGGTGCTGGAAGTAAAAACACATAGTTTGTATATACCTACGGTCATGTTGGAAGTTAATGATTTCGATTTGTTAACTCCTCGAAAGAAATCAGGAATCAAAAATAATGGTTTGTATTTTACGCTGAGAGTCAAAAAACTGATTCTGTTTAGGAAATCTGACTTATATACCATTTTTCCAATCCTGTTAGAACCAATTGTATAGTGAAAATTGTCGAGCAAGTTGAACACATCAAAATTGTCTTGTATCAGTTTTTTAAAAAAAAATTTTTTTAAAAAATACCATAAATCCCATTTTACCAACTAATCATTGGACAGAAAAATTATTTAAAAAAAAATTAGCCATGTCATATTTTTTAGTCATGTTAATATTTTTAACTAACTTTATAAAGAATTACTTAGTTTATATTTATTTGAAAATTGAAAATAGTTTTTTGTGAATAAATAACTCAAAACTTAATAACAGAAGTAGATAAATTCTTAAATTGGTAATCAAATTTAAATATAAAATCGACTAAAAATATAAATATTTTTTTATCGATATAAGTTTATATTTAAATATACAAATTTGAAAGATCAAAGAAATATTTTTAATAAATTTCTGTTGTGAAAAAGTCAGAAGCACACTTAAATTAGTTTTGTTTTCATACAATCCCACCGACATATATATATATTCACTATATGACACCGGTGTTAATTGATATCGTATCTCTTAATTAGAGGAACAAGATGTAATTACGAAAACATTTTACATTAAATTTTCAAAGTGTCTGTCAGAATAGTCCTTAAGAAAAGCAAAGACCTTTAACGTTACGGTACTAATTTGTATTCGTGTCTATTTGAGGTAGGAACTGGAGCAAATTTAAGTTAGATATTCCCATACTTCCTATTACTACCGTGTTTGTTAGTACATCCGTCCGTATGTTTAATATATGCTGAACGTTTAGTCTAAACGCACTCACATTAGGTAAATTGGAAAAATACATCATGCAGGATACAAATAAGTGCTTGTGGCCATTAAAAATTTGGAATATTAGTTAAGTTCTTCTATCACTTCTCAAATTAAATTTTTCCGCATTACTAATTTATTGAAAATCAGTATCTTCAAAGTATTTATATCAATTATATTTAAAAACAACTCTAAGCAATATAAAATTACGTTCATTTAAATTGATTGCAAAAGGGTTTAATTTTAATTGTTTTGAATAATTTTATATCATGCAGGTTATACTATTAAATAAAATAAAAATCATATCATTGTATATTTCATTATTAATAGTAAAAAAGTACGTACGCATTTAAGCTGATGTAGGACACAATCTACTCTATATTCAAACAACAATGTGCGGCTACATTTAATTCAGTTAACCACAAAAGTACCAAATCCTTATTTATTGCAAACCGAACAAGTTAAAATGATAGTTTTAACGTTTTTAGGGGGATCCAATACCAACTCCTACAATGTGGCTAACTGAAATGTTAGTCTCCAATACAGAGTAGTATACACATATGTACATTGGATAAGAGAATTGGTAGTTTTACTATTTGTGGGCTGTTTCGATAGTGTACGATATATTTCGATAGTGTACATTTTCGTGGGAAGCCATAATATACCACAAATAGTGAATTATTTCCATTTCTATTGAATATCGAACAATTGGGGAGACTAAAATTTTAAATAAACCAGAATTTCAAACAGGATTTATTGGTACATATTTAAATTCTTTCTTTCAATATAAATATGATTTTTTAATACCTTTCGAATATACCATAATGAATGTGCTTCAGAATTATAGTTTGCAAATTTGATGGGTATAGGCAAAATTATTACTTCTGGTACTATTATTTTAATTTTGTGATAAAAACACGAATCTCATAATTTTATGCAATATTCAGATATAAGTAAACTTCTTAATTATTATTTAATTAATTATTAGTAAACTGAAAATAATTGACAGAATATGAATTAGAGATGATAATTGAAAAGTTAATATAGAAAATAATAACAGAGAATGTATCTGATGTAAATTATGTGTATTTTTGTCATTTTTTCTGAATATATATTAATTTAATTTCACTAAAAATGCGAAAATTATAAATAATAATATGAAAAAATTGAACCTTTTCAAGAAATGGTAAATTTTCTCTAATATTTATTGCGCGCCATCTATTAGTGATTTCTGTCATGAGCTCAGTATAAACACTGACCGTACCACAAATTGTATGGAAGTACACAGAATGGTTCAACAGCTGCTGTCAAATGCCGCATAGCGTTCGTGTGTGTAACATTTTGAAGTTTGGTGTTATGTATTGCTGGCGGGAGCCAAGGCGGGCCGCAATTAAATGTCAAACTAGCACGAGAAACATTTTTTTTCGGTGATTTTCTGTTCGTTTAGTTCATTTTTAAAAGGTCCCACACTTGTTTGTTTATCTTTAGTTAAAGTTCGCGTAGTGTTATTAATAATTTTATTCAATAGATTTGCGGTTATTGTACGGGCGCTGTTCTAGTGTCTCGAAAGCCAGAAAACAACGAATTTCATTCAGTGCCTCTTGAAAAGTGCCTTATTTTTGCGTTCATTGCACTCGCATATCAAAAGCAATTTAAAAGAAAAAAGTTTTTTCTTTCAAATCTATAACTAGACGTGTATATAAGTAAACTGTTAAAAACATAGTGGAATTTTAATAAAATAACGTGATTATCGAAAAAGACGTAAGTAGCAAGCATATCGTTTGTGTACACGATATTATTCGTATTTGTATGCCTTAGAGTTCTCGTGTATTCGAAACAATTTGACGAGACCACTTCCTTTATTCACCTGTTTGATTGAGTTTGCCGCAAAGTCAAAGTAGGTGTAGCTGCTGCATACACTTTGTTTACATTCGAATCGAATACAATAACGAAGGCCTCCGGTCATGGTTGGATGCACATTTTTTTCTAAATATTGTCGAAAATTCCATACTTCGAGAAGTGATTAACAATCTAATAAGCTGTGTATTTCTCCATGCAGAATATCAGCAAAGCCATGCCTAATTGTGCATTAGTCCAAGTGGCTATAAGAAGTCGCCGGGAGCCAATTGAGTCAACTGAGCGAGGCACACACGAGCTCCAACGGCAATGTTACTGTAGCACTTCATGTCATTATACCCGTAAGCGTAGAGTTGAGAAACTTTGCGAAAGAGTTAAGAGCTAAGAAGCAAAAGATGAATCATTCACACCTTAATTGATCAGGTTGTGTGCGATGTTCGTTTTCCTAGCCTCTGATTCAAATCCGCGCTTCGCATTCATTCGACATGATATTTATTTATTTTGAGTAAAATATTCGTAATCATCATTGCGCAAAACTGGCTGTATTCATATGTTTCTATGATAAACATACTAGTAAGAAAATAAAGTGTTACCAGACAATCACTATCGATTTCTTGGGTATGCCTTTGTCTTTCTGGTATTGTCCGCATTTAGAAGGCTGTCGTGCAATGTATTGTAGAACGTTCTCAGATATTTTGCATACCTTTATGTTCGAAGGAGGCCTTATTTTAATTCTACCGTCTACAGTTCTCTATGCTCGTATCGTACCAGGTAACTCTGCTATTGTAAAACGCTAATCCGATATAACCACCACTCTAGAAAAGGGTTTGAACGATATAAATTTTCCCTCTAAAGCCAATAATTTCAATGAAATTGTTTTTTTATTTTTCCCTAATAAAGAAAATGAATTGAAATTTGTATATTTCTTCAGTTTTATTTATTTTATTTCCTTTCGCCGATTTCCCCGTAGCTAAGCACCTTGATAAACATAGTTACAATATTGAATTTTGACTGTTGTTTACAAAAACCTTACTTTCCTATGAAATTTATCATATTCGGTTTTTCAACGCCCCAATAATCGGTCTTATCTATTCTAAGATATAAATATTAAAATACTGAATGCGTGCCGAACCTATTTTTCTTTTTTCTTTTTAAATTATGCTATCAGTAACATTCTAATATTTACGTGCATAGAAAAATTCATTGTGATTCGATATTCTTACTTTACCGAGTGCAGAATCATTAATAAATATCGAATAGTATTTTTTATTATTAGAAATTATGTAAACTATTTAACAAATTTTTTGGAATTATTCTAGGTTAGGTTAAAAGGTAGATCGTCTGTTATTGTGATTAGATTATAAGTAGAAGCATACAATTATTATTTTAGCCTAAAAAGTGGGTAAAATAAATAGAGAAACTTTGTGATTTGTTTTTTAAAACATTTAAAATTTCTGAACAATATTTCTTTATAATAAAACGTAAATTTTTTTAACATATTTTCTATTCTAAAATTGAAATGATTTTCCTCCCACTTTATAAAATGATAAAATAAATACTCTATGACTGGTCAGAAAAATTCCAATTTACCTACTTTAAGGTAGAAGCTCCTTAAAATTACTACTTAAATTAATTTGGTATTATTTATAAGTTCATAAATTTTGTAAAGTTTCCAATTTAGAACTAAATAAAATATCAATTCACAAATGCTACTAGTATCCTGATTGGATTGAAAAGAAGACACCTGTTGGTATCAGTATTTCTAAAAAAATTGCCAATGTCCTTGTTTTGATATTTTTGAATTTTAAATTGTTTAATAATAATTAGATATAGATATTTTTATAAAAACTTATTATTTTACAATTTAGTTTCTTTTGGTTTGTAAGAAAAATTCATAAAATAACTTAGAAATGAAGTTATGGTTTTTTATCACGAGTTTTTTTACATATACGAAGTCTGTTCAAAAAGTATCGTGAGTTTTGAAATTCCGCGGTTTACGTATATTCCATTTTCGATTTTTTGTGGCGTTATGTTGATACTCATGTCTCTCACTTATGCCGATAAGTTCGGCCATTTTGAATGTTCAGTTAATTTTTGACAGCTGCTTTGCTTGCACGTGTTTTGGCTCGTCTTCGATTTTTGACCAATTTCGACCAAAAACAGCATCACATTAACATTGCTAAGGAGCTGGTGGACTCTTTCCGCGACAACCCAAATTTGCTCCAGAGGGTCATAACTGGTGACAAATTATGGGTTCATGATTATGACGTGGAAACCAAAGCTCAATCATCCCAATAAAAGCTGCTCGTGCGGCAGACGAGCCAAGACTGAAAAAAGCGCGCCAAGTTCGATTGAATGTGAAGGTGCATCATGAGTTCTTGCCACAGGATAAAACGGTCAATAAGGAATTTTACCTGCAAGTTATGCGCAAGTTGCGCGAAGCAATCCGTCAGAAACGCCCGGATTTGTGGAAGAACAAAAATTGGCTTTTAAACCATGATAACGGCCCTGCTCACGCATCGTTGCTTGTGCGCGAATTTTTGGCCAAAAACAACACACTAATAATGCCGCAGCCACCGTTTTCCCCATATCTGGCCGTCTGTGACTTTTTCTTGTTCCTGAAACAGATTCTTTGATCCATTTTTTTTGTTCATAATTTATCGAAAAAAAAAAATTTTTAAAAAAATGCACAAATTAATGTTTAAATTGTATATAAATTATTATCGAAAGAAAAATAAAATATAAAAGAAATGCACAAATTGCGTTTTTTTGTTTGATTACAGCTTGTATAATTCTATTTTTTATCCCTTTTTTGAAAAGACTGTTCCAGTACCATATTGTAAGAGGTCAGTTTTTTTATCGTATTCTTCGCAAGTCTTTCTTGGCCGATGGACAAAACTCCCGCATCCTTTTGTCTAGATCAGCCCATAGAACTTCTATGGTGTTTTTTATTTTGAAGATAGTCTCTACATAATTTGGAACTATGTTTAGGATCGTTATCCTGCTGCATAACGAATCATTCACCAACTAACTTAAATCCTAAAAGAGCATTGATCTTTTTAATATATAAATATTGCCCTTTATTTTAAAATTCCTTCAATTTGCATATAGACCCTACTCTATCCGTACAGAAGCAACTCCTTGTTTGACGATTGCTACCACGAGTTCTGATAGCATTTTTCCTCTAGCACAGCGAAGTATTTAGATTCTTCTTTTGGGCCCAACGATCTAGAACTTTGACTTATCCTTTTAAATTACATTGAGGGTCCAATTTTGATGGAATAAACCTCAATCCAATCTTTGTTTTTATTTTCAGGCCGTAGTAATTGTTTATTTAATGACATATGCCCAAATAGACCACCAGCCCTTAATAGCCTTTTCATCGTTGTTAGAGACACCGCCTTTATTTAATTTGGACCAAATTTGAGGTGCTGTAAGTTTCTGATTCCTTTTACTTTCGATTCTCGCTTAATGCAGTTATGTTAGACTTACCAGACCGTCATAAACTCTGATAGCTTCTTCTCTGACTTTAAATATTTCATATTTTGGTGAACGCTATTCTTTGAAATTTTAAACTTAGCTGCTATAAATCGCTCCGATTTACATTCATCAAATAAAGTAACAACAGCAGAATTCCTTTCAACAACAATTATCTCCTATAAGATTATAACTTCTCAAAAGGATACATTAACGATATATACGATGAAGTTTTATATTATTGTGCGATTCTAATCTATCTTCAAAATTTTTGCATATTCTTTTAAGCTTCGTATCTATTTTTTCAACAGCATTGATTAATAATTCTTATATAGTTTTACCATCAAACAAAATTTTCATATATGAAATTGAAATTTTCCACGTTAGTAAAGATTAACAGCCATACTTGAGAGTGAATCTTCCAAAGCCACATAAAAATATTGAGCTCCAAATTTGAGTTGAATTATATTCCGATATACAGAAATCTCTCGCCTAAGTTTAATAATGTAATCTGCACTATAAAAGCATGGAGCAGTATAATTGGTGCTGAGGTCTCCACTACAAATTCTCCCAGTAGATTTAACATTAGGCCACCTTTTCTTCACACTGTAAATTCAGTAGCGATCCTCAGTAAACCAATTATACGTGGCGAAAGATAAATGAATTAAAAATGAATGTCATTCACAAGATGATAAAGAATCTAGTCAGCAGCAAGTGTAGGGTAAGGTAAAGTGAGACAATTAAAGTAACAAACGCCGTTTTGGATGGCACATTTCTCTACTTTCTCACAATATGTGTATAGGGATGCCAATAATAAGAGTTAAACCAGTCGAAGCAGGGATTAATCGGCCCAATTGATTGACTTGTGGAGCATATCGGTTGTTTCTGGTGGACTCAATTTTAATTGAAACTTGTCAAAAATCAATCTTACAACGTCTATTTACATCATGCATAAAATTATTTATTATAACCTGTGGTCCCCTGTAATATCTCATAAAAGAAGTTGTTTCCACCACCTATGCAAATAGGAACGCATCCTCAACTTTTCTAATGATCTGCAAGTTGGAAGGAGATGTTTCCATTCTTTCGCTGTATTATCAGACCTCCCTTTTACATCCGGAGTTAACATTGTTATTAAGAGCGGAGTTGAGGGTATCTACACATACTCGTAGGGTTTTGAGTTGATGCAGAGGCAAATATCGATCGATCTATCTTTTTATATTTGTTGTTAAAAGAAAACTTTTTATATTTGTTGCTAGGTAGGATGATTCCACACTCATTTTCACAGATGCTGTTGCGATTACCAACGCGAAAACAAGCATGGATTTTTTTTAAATAGATGTTTGAAAAAAGATTCCAATCTATCTCCGCAAACATCGCACAAATTTTTGCGATAGTGTCAAGATTTTCAGCTGCGTTCGATTTTGGCTGTGAAAAACTCAAATGTTCAATTCCGTTTGGTTCTAGCGCATGCTGATATCTTCGAAACTGAGCATCTACTGACCAAATGACATTTGAAATCTTCGGCCTTGTGCAGACACACAAACAGACTGGACCACCGATAGATTTCTTTCCATGCATTCCCCAAACATAATAAAATCTATTTACTCAACATCAATTCCGAAATTCTGAACAAGAAAATTTCTCAAAGATTGCCAATTAATGCTAACTTTTCTCATATTGTGAGGCTCCAATACCGAACAACTCCTTTCCAACTTGTTTTTTTAAATTTTTTTTTTAGAATCTAATATGCTTTATAAAATTTAATCACTTCCAATTGCTTCTTCCACGTTAAGTTCGAACAGTTTTCTTAGATAAGCTGGCAATATCAACCCACACTAATTGTCATGTCGCTTTAAAGTGGCCACTAGCATATGTCTTAGGGACCTTTTGCAGACAAATATAATATTGGGTTGTTCGGAAAGTAATTTCGGTTTTTTTTAACAGGACTTAATCACAACCAACTTCACACTTAAGCCGCATAATCATATGTATTTTGACAGTTTACATAGCAAGGCTTGCTTTGTACAAATTCGCTTGATTCTGCACAGTAGTTTTTGGTTGATACAATTTTAAATATGGAAAGTGAAAAACAGCATTTTCGGCATATTTTACCTTTTTACTATAGAAAAGATAAAAATGCTGTTCAACCAAGAAAAAAATTATCCGATGTTTATGGAGAAGATGTGTTAAGTGAGCGCCAGTGCCAAAACTGGTTTGCAAAATTTCGATCCATCAATTTTGATCTCGAAGATGCACCACGTTCTGGAAGGCCAGTTAATGCTGAAGACACAATAAAGGCGTTAATTGATGCAAACAACTCGTAAGATCGCTGAGAAATTAAATTATCGAATTCGACCGTTCATGATCATTTACTAATCTTAAGCTCGACATATGGGTTACTCATCTTCAAAACGTCGCATTGACGTTTATGATTTGCTTCTCAAACGCCAAGAAAATGATCCACTTTTGAAGCGTATCATACTCGGCGACGAGAAATGGGTTGTCTACAACAATGTTAAGGGCAAAAGATCCTGGATTAGAAAAGATGAACAGGCTCAAAGCACTTCGAAAGCTAATATTCATCAAAAAAAGGTTATGCTATCTGTTTGGTGGGATTTCAAAGGAATCGTTTATTTTGAGCTTCTACCGAGCAACGCAACGATCAATTTTGATGTGTACTGTCATCAGTTGGACAAATTGAATGATTCACTTAAAGAAAAAAAGCCAGAATATAGTGTTTATTCACTGTAAGAAAATTGTTTTCCATTTTTATAAAAAAAGACAAAATTACTTTCCGAACAACCCAATACATTATATTCCCTTTTAATTTATTTTATTATAAATTACAATAAAAATATTTATTGCAGTTCTAAAATTTCTTTGAATATTAGAGATTTGCTCATTTTATTTAATAATTACTAATATTTATACAAATGATGTAAAGGACTATTTTTGTCTACAGATTCCAAATGTTAAAAGTTCCGTCACCCGTTGCTGACGAAAGCAGCAATGCTACCAATGAGATTAAAGTTAAAACCGCCTATAATGGCGAAGTTATGATAACATACATCGATGAAAATATCACATATGAAGAATTATGCCGAGAAATTCGTGGAATATGTCGATTTTCACCAGATCAGGTGAGATTCGTTTTTACTTCCCTCATTTTAAACACAAATATTTGATCCAAAAATCATTTATTATCAAATAAAATATTATTCATATAGAACCATTTAAAAAGAAAAGTCTTAATATTAACAGTGTGTACATATATGAATTTTTGGTTTGTTTTGTTTTTCTTATTAAATTTATTAAATATGTATACAAGAGAAATGGAAAATATAAAAAATCATACATAAAATTGAGCCTTTTCTCTATAAAAAAAATAAAATAGAAAATAATAATATCATAAAATAAATAAATAAACAAAGTGGAAGGACTCAATTTAATTCAGGTATAATACCTATTTGTCAAATTCGATTTCTATTCAATTCTCAATAGGTTTTCACTATGAAATGGGTCGACGATGAAAATGATCCTTGTACCCTTTCGACGCAAATGGAACTTGATGAAGCTATTCGCCTAAACGAAGTCAATCGGGATTCAGAACTTGTTATTCATGGTAAGTCGATTTATTTGTTTTTTCTATTTATTCCCTTCAGTGGACTATTGAATTTTTAATAATCAGTAATGCTGGAAGAATATTCTATAATGAATACTTTGCGTAAAGAAGGTAAATTTCCATCAATTTTCTTCTCAAGAAATCGATTTAAACAATTTTCTTATAAATTCATTGTGAATTTTCCAATAAGAACATAAACAAAAAAAAAAAAGGTTGTCGTTGTTATTATTTTGATGGATTGCTTGGAATATTTTAATATAAATTTTATTTTTTTTTTCATTATTTATTCTATATTACTATATATATAAAAGTAAGTAATATTTATATTTTCATTATTTATAGTAAATTTTATTTGAAATTGTACAATATTATTTTGATTAAATTATGCAAGCATCAATTTGTATTATATAGAGTTATTTCTATATAATAACTTTTAAACTTAAACACTAAAACTATAGCTTTAATGTTAGAGCGTATACAGTGGCGGACTTATACTTAGAAACGAGTCAAAATTCAGTTTTACTTATTTGTATTTGCTTTGATTACAATGGTATTGTAGACAAATAAGTACCGTTCATTTTTATTTATTCTTGATTTTTGTTCTAAAAATAGAACTCAAACGGTTTTTTATTTGGCATCATGCGTTTAACCATTTGAAATTCGCAGTTGAAATTAATTTTGAAAGAACGTTGACATATAATTAAAAACAGTGCACTAAATTTAATGATAATATAAAATTTTGAAAGTAAGTATAATTTTAAATGATTGCATTTATTAGTAGTGCTTTAAAACAATATTATGTAACAGTACTATGGGGGAAAAAAAGAGCTGTACACCGGAAATTCGACGGTTAATTGTTAAGAAATATCGCGAGGATAAATTATCAATGGAAACTATTGCTGCGGATCTGAAGTGTTCCAAAAAGATGATTTTTAATGCAGTTAAAACATACTCTGAAACCGGAAGTTATGAAAAACGACACAAAGAGAGGACAGGGTTATTACCAGAATGAGCAAAGAAAACCCTTTTCTAATCGCTAAGGAAATAAATACGGCTGTATCGAACGATTTACAGCAAAAATTGTCAGAAAGGACAATTCGACGTAGGCTGAACGAAGCAGGACTGCGTGGGTGCATTGCTCGCAAAAAACCAAGCGTTTCAAAGAGAAACATAAAGCGCAGGTTAGCTTTTGCAAAAGAGCACTTAAATAAACCGCTGCCATTCTGGCGAAAAGTCCTGTGGAGTGACGAGTCAAAATTTAATTTGATCGGGTCCGATGGTAAGGTCTACGTTAGACGTCCGAAAAATAAAGAATTGGACCCAAGGTATACCATTAAAACAATCAAACACGGTGGTGGTAATATAATGGTTTGGGGTGCATTTTCCTGGCGTGGGGTTGGTTCGCTATTCAAAATCGACGGACGAATGGACCAACACGGGTACAAGAATATATTGGAAAATATAATGGAACCATATTGTGACGATAATATGCCTGTCTCCTATATTTTTCAACAGGATAATGATCCTAAACACACTTCACGGTTAGTGAAGTGTTGGTTTACGGAGAATAAAATTAATGTATTAGACTGGCCAGCGCAGAGTCCTGACCTCAATCCTATTGAGAACTTATGGGCACATGTTCAAAAAGGATTGAGGAGCAGGACTTCGAAAAATCAAGGACACCTGCTTCAAAATATTGAAGATATTTGGAGCAAAATAAATATTAAGGTTTGCCAGGACTTAGTAGCCAGTATGCCAAAACGTTGTGCGGCGGTCATAAAAAATAAAGGATACCCAACCAAATACTGATCACCAAAAAGGATTTTTTTTATTTTTTTTATTTTTGATGTGATATTACCAAAGGAAAATATGATTTATTTTATTGGTTTCTAATTATAAGACCAGCCAATACGAACTTGTTTTACCTATTTTGTTACTTACTATTTTAAATAAAAAGTTAATTAAATAAAATTATTTTCTTCCTCAACACAGGATATATTTGTACTAAATTCCCAAATTTTTAGACTTTCCGTTCGTTTTTTCAGGAAATATAACCAATTCTTTAAAAAAAATGATCGTTTCTAAATATATGACCGCCACCAATGGTAGTATTGTATTAAAATTTATAGAATATTTACTTATATTACTTTGTTTCACTTTTTTTTTATGAAAAGGTACTTTTATACAAAATAATAAATGAAATAAATTCTCTAATTTAAATATCTCAATAATTTAAAAAAAGGGTATTCTTAAAAAATAATCATTATTTGTTCAACAGCTTTATTTTCCAATATTAAACTTACATATTTTTCAATTAAGAAGAATTCCGAAATCAATCCAATTTATAGAGTCTTTTTGGTTAGTATCTGAAATAATACTCAAATACCGAAAATATAATCTTTGGGGAAAACATTTTTGTTCACTTCAATAATTAAATTTTTGTAGCAAATCTTTTTTTTTAGATTCTGATAAAATTTTATTCTAAAATAACAATTAGATTTTTTAAATACGAGGCACTATACGTGTAACATCACTCATAAGAGAAGAGAAAACATTCCTTAAAGTTAGGAAATCTTGTGAAATTTGCTTTTTCGGGGAAGGAAAGTGCAGATTATAAAGTTTTGATGGAAAGAAAATTCTATTTCGTATATCCATATGGGTTTAATTACCGTATTGTATAAAAGTACAGCCGTCAATACTGTTAGTTTTGATCGTTCGTATAAAAGTTTATAAAAAATGTGTGGATTCCATGTTAAACACTTAGTCCTAAAGCTTAGATTACACCGTGCGTGCAATGCACGATCTAAAGAGGACATTTTCCTTTTTTTTGCTAGTTTGACAGTGTATTTATATTTTATTTTAACATTTAATTCAATATTAATTTCTATACGGTTCAATCATTTGTAAGTTAGCACAATTTCCCCTTCTGCATGTTTGACACGAGCAAAAATTGCTCGTCGTCGAGAAAAAAACGTTCAATTGCACGATCAGTAAAAATATATCCGCGAGGTTTTCGTTGAATTGAACAATTAGACAGGGGACCATTTGCTGTAGAACGGTATTATGTAAGCTTAAATAACATAACTGATTCGTTAATATGTATGAGAAGAAATGGTTCTTCTTGGCAAAAAGTAAAAGTAACATGAACACTTATTTGTTCGCTTACCATTTATTCTAACTTTATGAGCCAGGTTGGAAAGGAATCAATATAGTTTTGTATATCTTAGAAGGCAGTATTCGAGTTCATCACCATATCGTGCGTAAAAATATTATATAGGGACAATAATGCTACCCTGAGAGACATCATCATGGATAGGGAATATCATGGAGAATTCGAATTTTCAGTTATTTGAAAATATCGCTCGGAAAAGTTAAAATATGATGATAAGGAAAAATGTGCGTGTGGGATATCGTTTTGATTTTCTAGAGTAGGCCTGAAGGACATACCCAATCAAATATATGATAGATAATTAGGAATCTCCCAATTTTACGAATATATATTCAAAAATATTTAAAATTTTTGGACGGCCCGGTAGTACAGTAGCCCTCTAGGTAGCACAGTCGATAGCACAGTCGGGAGACGGCCCGGTAGTACAGTAGCCCTCTAGGTAGCAAAGTAGTAGCCCTCTAGGTAGCACAGTCGACCCAAAGGGTCGAGGGTTCGAATCCCATTTACAGCAGTATGGTTCCTACGCTAATTCCTCATCACTAGACTGTCATTTCCTTATTCCTTATCCTACCCTTTCGGACCAGCAGACCGCCTGAGGAGATGGATGCAATAGCGTCTGGTGAGGTCTGCTGGCCCGTTAACAAAACAAACCAACAAACAAACCGGTAGTACAGTCGTTAGAGTAGTAGACTACCATCCAAATGGTCATGAGTTCAAATCTCACTGAGGCATCGTCCTACGCTAATTCCCAAAAAAGAAACAGTTTTTCTTTTCATTTATACTTTAATTTCTTTATCCTTATAACCTTACTTACTACACAATTTGCTTAATTTTATAAATATTTTTATAACGAGCATCTTTACTATAAAATTTTTTATAACGAGCTTCAGCAATATTTAAAAAAAACTATAATTTAAATTTTATTTTCTTTATTTATAAAAAGGATACTAAATTTTTTCGTATGGAAAAGTTGGTTCGAAATGTCTGAAATTTTACACTGGAATAAATTTTTACGTATTTAAAACACTCTTCCATAACTTGTCAAACTCACACACATGTACAGATGTGTATATAAATGTATACAGATGGCTACAAATTATTTTAAAAAAAACTGATTTCACCTCAAATATGGACCAACTTGATTGAATTTTTAAATGTGTCGTCGGGTTGCAACTTTATGTGGAAAATTAAATTTTACAACAGCTTTGAAGTGCTCTTCTGCTTATTGATGATAACAAGCACTTATGTAACATTGTTGATATTGTTATTTTCCTTTTAAGATAGCTGATTCGAGGAGGGAGAAGGAGTTGAGTAAAATTTTCCCTTATGATAGAGCTTGACAAAAGTACCACATTGAACATTGATTTACAAGCATCTGTATACGAGTATATAATTTTCAATTGTATGGTAAAGCAACATATTCAAGATACTCTTCCATCGCCCGTCGACTATTTGTTATTGCTCCCATTCCCATTTTTATCCATCGTCCATCGATGTGAATCGGTAAAGTTAAATCACTTGAAATACTTGTAAATTGCAAACGGACTAAATATGCAAATCGCAGAATGGCTAGTAGTTCGTTCCGTTCATTCTTTCAACTCATCCTTATCAATATTGCCATCATCATCATCATCATCATCATCATCATCATCATCGTCGTCGCTGTCATCCAAAGTCATCAAAATCATCGGAATTATCATTTAGCGCGTCTTTGTTGTTTGTAAGAGTATATCCCCGTTGAACTTTTTGTCGTAGTCTCGTTTCTTTATTATTGTCCTTCTCCGGCATTGCGAATGTCCTTTTTATCTCAATCCACTCATTGCTATTCTAATAAGAGATCGCGTAGAATTTGTTGTTTGATAAAGCCAAGAATAGAAATAAAAAAAAAGTAAATTTGTAAAGAGTCCTGTTTATTTTAAAGCCGTTAAAGTCCTTCCGCTATTTGCTGGTGTTAGTGGATCATCATATTATCTTGTACAATTATGGATATTACTATGTATATACTCGTAATAATATGGTTGATTCTAGATGAATACTGAGTATTCCGATTTTGTTGTTGCTGTTGTTACCTTCGTAGCTGCGTGTATTGTTAGTATTTGCACAAATACAATTCCTGCCAGTTATCCTGATATAAGTTCGTTGCAGGATTGTTGCTTGTTGTATTGGAATTAAATTTTTCTCTTTTGTAGTAAAGTAAAGTTGAGTTGTGTTCGCCAGGACTGCCGGGTCTATTGCCTATCTGGTATTGTTGGTGGTTGATCGGTTGAATGGGCGAATAATGTATACAGAACTTTTATGAAAGCGAAATTATTGAAGAAGATTCCTTAAAGCATTAATTCTTTCAAGGAATAAAGGAACTTGGGACACCATTGAGCATTTCTAGTTCAGCTACTGCTACTGAATCGAACGGATTTCCTTTTGGAATAATTTATTACAGTTAATTTCGACAGCTCACTTCATTCTGTTATCCTTTTGTTTTCTTCTTATCCTTTTTGACTTTATTGATAGCTTTTTGACTAATGGCGAAAAATAGGCTATACTCTTTTATATACAATAGAAATTGACATAAATCTGTTATTTTAATTTTTACATTGACAATATCAAAATGACTAATTTTGTTAAAAATTATCAAGATTTTTGCACTTATCTCACCAAAGGCTCTATTGGATATTTTGTTCATTCTGTTATCCATTCTATTGATTAGTTTATTCTTAAAATCAATGATGCTATTTTCTTATACTAATAATCGAAAATAGATTATTTTTATATTATAGTCATTATCAAATTAACATTAACGGTTGAAATTTATTTTAATAAAGTTTTTTTTTTCTCTAAACTAATTAGCTTTGGGGAATGCTTTTTATGATAATGTCCTTTTTTTGTCATTTTATTGTGCTCGTTTTCATGAACTAAATATCGCATTAGACAAAAAATGATAATAATAAAGATGTACTCGTATTTTGAAAATACGTTTTTTTAAAACACCATAAAATAAAGGTCTTTTAATTCATAAATGAAATATTTTTTTATGAGAATAATTATATAAAAAAATCTCTTTATTTTTATCACAATCTTTATGTGTTTATACATTCTTATCTTTTCAAATTAAAGGACGAATCGTTTTTCTTTATAAAGCGATAATCCTTTAAGGTCAAAAGTAAGAGAATAATTATCGTAATGAGTTTAAAGAAAAATTTCTTCATTATTTATAAAATGTGACTTCTTTACTATTTCACTTTTTTTTTTATTTCATTCACTAATTATTTTTATTCTGATGTAATTTAGATATTTTCAAATGTATTTCTTTTTATTATATATAAAAAAAATAGTTGAAATTGATATCATAAATTATGTGATCTTCGTAAAAAGACTTATAAAATTTTTATAATATTACAAAAGCTTTAATCTAAAAAAAAACATCAATGTAACCATAAAAAAATTTAATTCTTGTTTATAAATAGTTAACCTTATTTGGATTTTTATGGTGCAAATTTATTGGAAAAAAATCATTTGATCTAGCATATTGGGAATTTTAAGGTTAAAATATTTGTTAATATACTTTTGTATGTGTAAGATTTCCTCCATTGTCGAATTGCTTAACTTTGCGGATTAACATATTTATTTAATAAACTTCATCCTAAAAACAAACTGACCTAGGTGATCTTACCATGCGTACATTAAATTGTAAACTTTCAATAACCATATTTTCTAGACTTCAGTTGACCTTATTTTATGAGCATTTTATTGAATTAATTTCTTTTTCATAATTCAAAGAATAATAAATTAACAAAATATTTTTAATAAAATGTTTTCATTAAAAATTGGAGTTTATTTCAAATTTCAGCACGTAACTAGTTGTTGACCTAATTTAAGGTGTAAACATTTATTTTTCTAAACGCAATCTTGCATACTTTAATTTTAAAAATGGAGTATCTATGTATGCATATATAACACCAGGACCTTGAGTACATGTTGGCGTATTTTAATTTGATTTTATTTCAATTTGAAGAGACACTTTAGAAATTAACGAAAATCATGGACCATCTTTTTCTATCTATATAAAAATATAGATATGATCTGTTCAAATGGATTGCCTATCTGGATTTATATACAAAAAAAAAAGAATCTAACAGGAAACTGTTAGTATTGAAATTTTAAAAATTGATGACTTCTAGAGTAGAAGTTATAATTTTTCACCAAAACCTTGTCTAGATGGTCTTACATAGTCAAAAATTTGATTAAAATAGTTAACAATTATTTTGGCTGTAAAAGATTCAGTTTTAGGTAAGCAACTATTTCCGTTTCTTATACCCTGATTAAGGGTGTATATCACAGAGTGTAGTATTTATAGAGGCATTATGTTCCTGATATTCTTAACTTACTATGTACGATATCCCCACTCGCCCAAAAAATTATTGCCTCATACCAAAGATTGAACTGGCGTCAAATTGAGCCGGTGGAGAAAAATCTTGAGTTGCACATAAATGAAGGCGAAACAAATTACATGGTGGAGGGGCCTCTGTCGAAGACAAGACCAATTAGCAGTAGTCGCATATATTTGGGGTCAAAGGTCGCAGCTGATAACCACACGGATGAAAAAATCCCGGCACGGCTGCTATTTCAGTCACTCTAAATTATTTGGCTTAAAAACTGAGCCCATTTCAATCACTCTTAATTATTGGGCTTGAAAATTCATCGAAGGCACCACTGTACATGACTTGGGGTTCCAAGCAAAAACTATTGCGAACTCTTGTCCGCGTACGAAAGAAGGATCTTTCCAAAAAATTCTGGTTGCCCACATGAAGATGGACTATCCCGGAGATTATTTTACAACGAGCTCCTGGAGCGTTACCTTGACCGCCCGACTAGGAATAAAAAAAAGCCAAAAAGGCTGCAGTGGGTTGGACACTTAATCCGAATGGTTGAGGAAGATCCTGCCCGGAAAGCCTACAGTGGCGCTATTTATGATCCCAGAAGACGCGGTAAACCTTGCCTTCGGTGGTGCGATGGCGTTAGCCAGGATGCTAAAAACATGCTGGAATTGTCGAACTGGAATTTTGGGGGCCTGTAGTTCTTTGATTCAGGATGTTGTTACGCCGTTGATGATGATGCCATATTCCAAAAATTTGATTTAACTTTTCTTTATCGATACTATTTGAAAGGAAAATAAAATTGTAATCGTTTTCAAAGCCATTTATTGCGGTTTTTTGGTAAAATTTTTTAGTATAAAATTCCAGACAAATTTCTTAATAATAATATTAAAAAATGATTGCAAATTACTGAAGAAAAATATCATATAAAGAAATTACACTCGAATAAAAAGTCAAATATAAGAAAAGTTATTAAAGCACATTTAAAGTCAGAAAGAAATTTGCAAAAAATGCGAATGAAATCGTTTTGTAGTCGGAACGGCAGCCGGTAATTTGCATCGAAAATTACGGACGTTGAGAAATCGTGGCAAAGGTTTCCACACTTAATAGAGGGCCGGTATGCTATTGATTTTCCATTTTCCACATGAGCATTCGATCAGCTCAATAGCTGGAACAATATGATTTTTAGTTGAAAATGGGAAAATCCAATACGATAAAAACCAATTCAAATCGATTCAGAAATAGAGAGAGAGTAAAAACGGAACCTACTGGAGAGTGTGCGTTGAATTTTCCTGAAAACTTAACTTTTTCACTTACTGTGCATTATATGAAAGAAATTTTGAGTGGTTGGTTGGGTACGAATAGATTTTGTTGTTGTTTTGTGTTTGAATTGCTCGCATATACATGTAGTTAGGAATATCAGAACACTTGTACGAATGCATTGGTTGGTAAAAATCATTTCTATTCGGTCTAGAAAAAAATATCCTTAACGGAACTTTTATTTAAAGCCCCAAATCTTTGTAAAATTCTTCTGCAGGATTTATTCTTTTCGATTACTTTTTCAGTTTTCAGCTTCGTTTAACAGAAGAAAATCCCATTAAAGTAGACTATTAATATGATATGCATAATATTTGTTTGAAGGGTTTTTTTTTCTATACAAAATCGGAAAAATCCCATACCTTAAAGTGTCCATACTGTTCTATCAGAAAAAGGACTTTTAATACTATGTCGGGTGCTTTATATTATGTTCGTGTGAAGCATGTGCAAGTTGGTTTTATTTTGTAATTTTCGTATAGTAATTTGTAACGATAGTACATGAATTTGGTTGATCATAATCTAATCGAGTATATTGAAAAAAGTTATCCACATTCAAGATTATAAAGCTTCTATGAATTTGTACTTAAAGAACATTTGCATTTGAGCAATTAAAAAATTACAAAGTAGTTGGAAACACACGTTATTTAAAATTTGTTTGTTATTTTATTTGGATATATTGGGTTGTTCGGAAAGTAATTTTGTTTGCTAATGAAGACACAATAAAGGCATTAATTGATGCAAACCGACGAGTAACAACTCGTGAGATCGCTGAGAGATTAAATTTATCGAATTCGACCTTTCATGATCATTTGAAACAGCTAGCTTTAATCTCAAAACTCAACATATGGGTTCCTCATCTTCTTACGTAAAAAAAATGATTTGCTTCTCAAACGTTTATGATTTGCTTCTCAAACACCAAGAAAATGATCCATTTTTGAAGCGTATCATCACTGAGGACGAGAAATGGGTTCTCTACAACAATGTTAAGAGCAAAAGATCCTAGAGTAGAACAGATGAACCGGATCAAAGCACTTCGAAAGCCAATATTCATCAAAAAAAGGTTATGCTATCTGTTTGGTGGGATTTCAAAGGAATCGTTTATTTTGAGCTTCTATCGAGCAACACAACCATCAATTCTGAAGTGTACTTGGACAAATTGAATAATTCACTTAAAGAAAAAATGTCAGAATTGGTCAATAGGAAAGGTATAGTTTTCCAACAGGATAATGCGAAACCACATAAAAGTTTGACCACTCAGCAAAAGCTTTTAGAGCTTGGATGGGATATACTGCCACACCCACTATACGCTCCAGACCTAGAACCTTCCGATTATCATTTGTTCCGGTCTCTACAAAAATTTTTAGACGGTAAAACCTTTAATTCAAATGAGGAGGTCAAAAACACTTGGATCAGTTTTTTCCCAGAAATGAACAAAAATTTTATGAGCATGGAATCATGCTACTGCCAGAAATATGGCAAAGGTTATTGGATCAGACTGGACAAATATTAATTCACGATAAGAAATCGTCTTTCATTTTTATTTAAAAAACGAAATTACTTTCCGAACAACCCAATATAATAAAAAAACGAAATTACTTTCCGAACAACCCAATATAGTTATGTATGAAAAACACTATTCCTAAAATGACCGCAATATTCATGCTCACATGCATTGTTATATACAGGGCACCGTTGATTCTTTCTGGCAAACTTTCCTTATTTTGCGAAGAAATAGGACCCGGTAATTCTTTCAGTCGTAAGAACGCACCAAATAGTGCATTTATGGATTCATAGTGATGCAATTTTCTGGGATTTCTTCTACCCGCAAATTCTGCAGTTTTATTATCAAGTTTTGCAAACATCACTCATTATAAAGTTGTTAAAAAAGTTGTTGCTATCTCTGGCTATGTTTTCAAATCAAATAACGTACTGTAAGCGCTGTTGAGTACTTTAAACCATTTAAATCTTTGTCGAAGCATTTTTAAATACTGTTTCGGAATCTTCTAAACCGATGTTTTACCGATGTCTAGCAGAGCGACAATGGGTTCAGATAGATAAATCCTCTAGGACTGTGTTTTTTTTTTTAGTGTCCTTAAAAGGACTTTTAAGATCACATAGTGCACTTAGGACTCTAAAAACCGCTTCCTGATCCAGTTTTTTCAAATAATGTTATATACTCTGACATTAAAATGTTGTCGCTATTTTCTTTTACTTTGAATAATTGATCTTGCACTGAAATCGAAAAACCCAATGAGTTCTACTTTTACCTGGATATCATATGTAGCCACTTTATTTTTAAAGGGATGCTCTAAAACATACTAAAAATTAGAATAAAATTAAAATAAAATTAAAAAAAAATGAAGAAGTTATGACTTTTCTAGATTGCTTAAAACAGGAAAAGTACTAAAACCCCGTCATTTTGGTTCGTTTAAAAAAATTTTTAGTTCGTTTAGAAGAAAGAGATGATATATTATACGAGGGTCGTTCAATAAATCCTTAGAAAAAGATGGAAAAAAACTGTTTTTAAAAAAAAAATTTTTTTATTTTTCAACATAATCTCCTTTTAGCTCTATACACTTTTCCAACCGTTTTTCCAAAAAATAGGATTTCGGAAGTTCTGCAAAAAACTCATCCGTTTGAGCAATGAAGTCCTCGTTGGAAGTGAACCGTCGTCCGCCAAGCCATTTCTTCAGATTGGAGAAAATAAAATAGTCACTCGGGGCCAAATCTGGTGAATAAGCGGGATGCTGCAACAATTCCATTTTCAATTCCACAATTTTGGCCATGGAAACAGCGCAGGTGTGCACACGCGCATTGTCCTGATGCAAGAGGATTTTTTTCTTCTTCAGATGGGGGCGTTTCTCTTTGATTTTCTCGCTCAACCGTTGCAATAACGACGCGTAATACACTCTCTTATTGTTTTCCCTTTTTCCAAGTAGTCGATAAAAATGATGCCCTGCGAGTCCCAAAAGACCGTGGCCATCACCTTGCCGGCCGATGGCACAGTTTTTGCCTTCTTCGGAGCCCGTTCACTCTTGAAAATCCACTGTGATGACTGTCTCTTCGTTTCTGGAGTGTAGTAGTGTATCCAGGTTTCCTCCACAGTGACATATCGACGAAGCATTTCGGCGGGATTGCGATGAAAGAGTGCCAACATAGCCTCAGAGTCCACTACACGATTGCGCTTATTCTCCTCTGACAGCAAACGCGGCACCCATCTTGCCAAAAAAATTTTCACAGACAATTTTTCATGCAAAATTGAAGCGACTGTACCTTGTGATATGCCCGTGGCCTCAACTAATTCGCGCACTTTAATTCGCCGATCGTTCAAAATCAGATCGTGGATTTTGTCGATGATTTCAGGAGTAAACACCTCAACTGGGCGTCCTGAACGATGTTCATCTTTTGTGGATGAATGGCCACGTTTAAATTCATTCACCCAATTGTAAACCGTCGCAAACACAGGTGCAGATGTGCCATGAACTGCATCCAACTCGGCTTTGATTTCTTTCGGGCTTAAGCCTTTCAAATGGAGATGTTTGATGACAGCCCTAAACTCGCTTTTTTCCATTGTTATGCACAAATAAATGTCGTTAACTTAAATCGACGATAGAAATTTACCTACGCTATGGATCGAGCTGAAATTTTGACAGCTTTCCTGTCGATAATGGTTCTTACAAGAAAAAAATCTTTACCGACACTACGAGCGCAATTTCTCGAATTTTCTAAGGACTTATTGAACGACCCTCGTATCTTATAAGTTTAAGGAATCCATAATATTTTTGTCATCTATGAATTGTATCGCTTGATTTTGAAGCATCTGGACATACCTGGCAATTGTATTCCCTTTTGAATTAAGAAGCACCTGCCCTTCTGCTAAATCAGAAGGAGTGATAAAATTCTTGCATCGTTTAAGAAAACCTACACATTTGTCTGCATTCTTGTTGATATTAATTATGTGGTTATTCCAACGGAGGTTGTCATTAACACACATACCAAGAATGAAAATTGTTTCAGTGTCAGTTATGCAAGTGCATAACTGAAATGGATAACGTCTGGGGGTTTCAGTTTCACTTTAGTTACAGGAGACATCTCTGCGTTTTGAAGGTATTATATTCCACTATGTTCTTTGGTCAATGGTTATCATTTCTAGTTAAATTCCATATTTTATAACATCTCGCAAAAAACTTTATAGAATCGTATTCTCTCTTTAATAGCATATCACAGAACATCTAAACTCTTATTCTAAATGCTAACTCCTTTAAAAATTGTAGTACTAATTTGGAAAAAATTACTTTAAAAAAATCCTTCAATTTTCGAAAAAAAAAATTTTTTTTTGCGATTCATTACAAAAAAAAAGAGTTATTTTACAACGAATAATTTTCGTATTTATTTTCTACTTTGGCAAGTATAATAAATTATACTAGAAATATTTGCAAACGTCTAAAAGTTTCCTAAAAATCTACAAATTTATAAAAACAATAAATAAACTAGTACTCCAGAATGTCAAAGAAGTTATTTTTTTTTGCAAGAACGGAAAGACAAAATCATTATTCACTATGTATTATCTAAAAGTTAATTTAGATGACAACGAAGTTATTTAATACTTTTAAGTATGCACTTAAAATATTTTTGTTTGTAGGACATTGGTTATAATACATTCTGGTGGAGGTCTTTAGTTTTATCCTGATTGCTATGCATTTTTGTAAGTCCTTCTGCATTTTCATTATATTTAAATGAATGCACCAAAAATAGTTTCGGTTCTTTTACTTCTTATATTATTATAATTATTTCTCTTATTTTATTTAATTTAATTTTTCATTGTATTATTTTTTATTTATATTTAAAATTTTAATTTCCTTTTCATGTTCAGTAGTTTCCTAGATGGTTGGTTGGCTGAATTTGTAGCTGAATAGCATACTCTAGTTGTGAATTTCCCGTTTCCGATTCTTTTTCTTCTTTGCCGGTGATTTATATTTCGAGAAGTAAACAATTTAAGCAGAGACTGACACCAATAAACGGTACACTATTCTACTATCATTTAACATTTCTATTTTATTCATACTGTATTTCACTATCACCAGCCAGACAGAAATGAATTTTGGTAAAGCTATTGCAGGATTGTGTAGTTTCCGTTGAGTTTATGTTGGTTTTATACCTTATTTCTATCTATACACAAACATACGAGTTTATCTGGTCCTTTTACAGATAATATTCTCGTAGAGCAGTTCTTTTTTTTATAGTGTCACTATTTAGTTCTCATTCGTACGAATTTATCTTTTATTTTCTCTACAATTTCATCTTCTTGTTGTTTTAGTTGATAATACACCAAAGCTACTACTTCCGAATGTTCTGCATTTTATTTATTTAAGCTATGCACACAATAGTGTAATGTAGTTTGCCGAGTATTTTTCCACTCAATAATAAATGCATGAAAATTTTAAAATATCTTGCATACATCATGGAATGAGAGATTCCGTTTTAAAAATATGATTTTTAATATTAAAGTAGCACTTTTTATATGTAGAATGTTACAAAATTTAATTATTCCAGTTTTTTTTTTGTAAAAAAAAAAATTTAACCGCAGATTATTTTATTAAATAAGATACACAAAATATTTTCAAAATAATTTTGTTTTTATTTCATCGTGTCCTTTAATCTATGCCATTTGTGTATGAAATCCGATATTTGCCAAATGTTCACCAGGATGCTTTAGCAACCCAAGATACGTATTTCAAGATTTTGTATTTTACTTGAAAATGGTTGGGATTCTACTGCATATCGTTTATAGCGCGAATGATTTCTTCCTTCAGATCAGGAATTTGCCTAGACCTAATAAAAAGTCTAATGGTACTAAATTGCGAGGTCTAGGTGGCCATTGTTTCGTAAGATAATATATTGTTTCACGGACTTTGCGGCAAGTGGAATCGTTCTGTTAAAATCACATATTATCTCAATTCAGTTCCATCCATAAAAAAATTGTTATTATGCCACTATAACCTTCACCGATATGACTCTGCCAGGGCAAACATCTTAAAGTAATTTATTGTGGGTGCACAGATATTTTTTTAGTACCCGAACTGGGGTAGTTTTGCTTGTTAAAGTATTCGTTTAGGTGAAAATGTGACACATTGCTTCAATTTAATATTGTAGACGTGTAACAATAGGTCTTTTATTTAAATACGCTGAGTGGTGCTGTAGAAAAAGTGCTTTTGCTGTCCACGAAGACGAAATTGAAGATGTAATAGTCTTCACAGTAGTAATAATATTACGGTCTTATATGACCAGGTATGGTGTTCATTAGACTTTTGGATCACTTTACCGCGTTGTTCAACATGTTCCATGACTAAATTCGCCAAATACTGTATATAACAGTTACCTAATTATAAAAAAAAAAACATTAACATCTCAAAAGTAATTGCTGTCCAAGTTCTGCATTACTATTAAATAGATTTTTATATGTGATATATGTGATGTGGGAGTTGTTTCCACTCTTCTTAGCATTGCTGGTAGCCTTCAACTGGCGTTTTTGGTCACGGATTGAAATTAGGTGAAGAGGGTCTTGGAAACTTTATAAATCATTTTTTCCGACAAAAACTCGCTGATGAAGGTGACCGTATGGCAGTGGCGTTGTCATAGTAGAGAATTCAAGTGTCTGCAATGTCTTTTCTGATACAAAAAATTCTTTTTCTGAAGCTTTCAAGGACTACTCATCAGCTTCAATGTTAATAGACGATTATTAATCGACCTAACAAGAGCCCTCACTTGTTCCACATATTTATGTTTTCAATGTTGAAGGCCTTCCTGAGCCAAGTTCCTCTTAGTGGCAACATAAAAATTGTTTCCTTGATAAGGAATGCACTTCATACGATTATTGCAACTTTTCGTAAGTCAATTTCACAGTTTCACCAAGCTTGACACACAACTAGATGGGACATTTGTTTTTTCCATTTATAAATGTGGTTTTTCCATTTTTCGTAGCGCACTACGAAGACACAATTTCATTTATCACGCTCTGTAGGATAGCATTATTCCCAGAAAAGGTGGATACATTTACTGGACGTCGGAATTAATGCAAAAGTTATTCGTTGTTACCAGATCTAAATACTTGTAAAATGAAATGTTTATTCATAAAATTGAAGAGATTTTTAATAATTCCGATACTCTATTGAGCTATTTTGAGAATTAATAATAAAGTATTTATTATGATTAGGTTGTCCGGGAAGTAATTTTGTTGTTTTCCAACAGATGACTTAATTGTATTTTGTGACAACCAACTTCACACTTAAGCCGCATAATCATATGTATTTTGACAGCTAACATAGCAAGGCTTGCTTGTGAAAAAATTCCATTGATTCTGCACAGTAGTTTTTGGTTGATACTATAAAAAAGATTAAAATGTTGTTCAAGCAAGAAAAAAATTATCCGATGTGTATGGAGAAAATGTGTTAAGTAAGTGCCAGTACCAAAACTGGTTTGCAAAATTTCGATCCGGCAATTTTGATCTCGAAGGTGCACCACGTTCTGGAAGGCCAGTTGAAGCTGATGACGACACAATAAAGGCATTAATTGATACAAACTGGCGAATAACAACTCGTAAGATCGTTGAGAGATTAAATTTATCGAATTCGACCATTTATGATCATTTGAAACGGCTAGGTTTTATCTCAAAGCTCGACATATGGGTTCCTCATCAAAAATTTGTGCCGTCGCATTGACGTTTGTAATTTGCTTCTCAAACGTCAAGAAAATGATCCATTTTTGAAGCATATTATCACTAGGGACTAGGAATGGGTTGTCGACAACAATGTTAAGAACAAAAGGTCTTGGAATAGAAGAGATGAACCGGCTCAAAGCACTTCGAAAGCCAATATTCATCAAAAAAAGGTTATGCTATCTGTTTGGTGGGATTTCAAAGGAATCGTTTATTTTGAGCTTCTATCGAGCAACACAACCATTAATTTTGAAGTGTACTGTCATCAGTTGGACAAATTGAATGATTTACTTAAAGAAAAAAGGCCAGACTTGCTCAATAGGAAAGTTATAGTATTCCAACAGGATAATGCAAAACAACATACAAATTTGACCACTCGGCAAAAGCTTTTAGATCGTGGATGGGATATACTGCCACATCCACCTTACTATGCAAACCTAGCACCTTCCGATTATCATTTGTTCGGGTCTCTACAAAATTTTTAGACGGTAAAACGTTTAATTCAAATAAGGAGGTCAAAAATCACTTGAATCAGTTTTTTGCCAGCAAAGAACAAAAATTTTATGAGTGTGGAATCATGCTTTTACCAGAAAGATGGTAAAGGGTATTGGTTCAAGCTGGACAATATTTAATTGAATAAAATATTAATTCACTATAAGAAAATCGTCTTTCATTTTTATAAAAAAAAACAAAATTACTTTCCGGACAACCCAATACAATGCTGCTAATCTTATCTTTATTTTGTTAAAAAATTTCACGAAATTGTTTAATTTTTTTAATATAGAATAAACAATTTTTCAAAATATTTCCAATTAAGGCATTTAAAATAAGAATCCCTGTTTTAATTTCATATTTCACAGCATTTTGTCCGAAATAGTTTTTTTTCATAGATTTGAAAAAATGATAAATATGCCTTTTTTTTCTAGTCAATCATGTTTTTTATATTAATTTTCTATGGCAATGAACACTATCATTTTTATGATGTATGCAAGGTAAATTTTTATTATTCTTTATAAATAATAATTAGTATTTTTATTATAGAATTTTTCATTTGAATTATCCCTTATAAAGTGGCCTGGTTTGTAGAGTTGGACTGATATTATTTAATTATTGAAAAGTACACCATTGTTTAAATTCTAATTTCAATAGAAATTTCAGTTTTAATTCCGATATGCTTTTGATAGGAATTAAAATTGAAATGTACCGAAAAGATTATAGACTGAATTGAAAATTAATTCGTACAATTACGTATAATTTACATGATGAGAAATTATAATATTCCAAATGGAAAAAAAACAAATTGCTACTATTCATAGTAGAATTTCTAAATTGGAAAGACATCATATTCATTGGAGAATTGGAGAAATTTAGTCTCACGTATTCGTTGAGATTCAGTAGATGACTTTGCAAAACAAGAGGCCCCGCATCAATATGAATAGGAAAATTCAAAAGTTAATATTATTCAGGGTGAAAATCCTTTTATTCCGAAATAGTTTTAATGATATTTGAACGCTTTTATAATATACTCATTAATATATGATAGGACGGGTGGAAAAATATTATTGAAATAATAACAGCAAAATACATTTTGTTCGGTATCGAATTTTGAATATATCCAAAGTTGTGTAAATTATAAGAAGTCATGCGAATTAATTAACTTTGTGTATTTAGTACAGCTGTGCCTATGCTTGATATCCTTTCATAACAAATTCTTTTCATGCTGGTTTATCTTCATATTAAGGACGAAATGTTTATAGTTAGTTGTAATAACCGAATCAAAAAATTTCTAGGATGCTGCTGGGGCATCTGTTCTATATTTTGTTCAATTTTCGTATTATAGTCGAAAAGTTTATAGTCGCAGAGTGTGTCCTTAACTCTATTTAGGATGGAAAATGAAATATGAAAACATTACATGCTAAATGAATTCAATATTAAATTGTTTTTTCAGACAATCGATTTTTCTGTATGAGAGTTAAGTAACCTTTTAAAAATAAAAAACCTATGGCTCCCCATTTTTTTGTAATGAATTTAAGTGTATTTTCATCCTTGATTATTTGGATATACAAACAACTTTTGTTGGTTAAATTTAAAAAAAAAATTTATTATAAAAAATCCTTTTACTAAAATGGACTTAAAACCTAATCTTCCATATTTGATTTATGATAGCTTACCATTGAAAAAAGTTTAGCAAAATTTTTAGTTGAGATGGAAATGAAAACTTACTATTCTACTATGAGCTTTAACTATTCTACTATGCAGGATAAAAGTTACGAGTATTTCACACTAATATCTATAGTTATATGGTTAAATATTTTTTGGTGATACAATAAAGCTTTACGAAGAAAGTCTGTTGGAAAATTTTGTGTTGGTATTTTTATTTTTGCAAGAGTAAATCTTCATTGTAGAACATGGTTTATGTCAATTCAACGTAATTGATGTTGGGTGGTCAGCTTTTAATGTGATCGTAATTATTTACATTATATAAAAATAAATTTAATAAATTTTGATATTTTAGTAATGAATAAATGGAGGTGAACAACCATAATTAATAATTTAATAAATTTCGATTTTTTCAAAATTTAATCAATTTTGGTACTTGTTCCTTATATTATTCGTTCGTAATCCTTCCATTTTCGAATTTTTATAATTATATTCTATTTGGTAATAAATTAAATGATAGAATTAATCTTTATTAAAAGTTGGTTTTTCTTAAGAAAAATAAAATTTTTAATTTTTTGCTTGTTTATACAGGGTGGCGCAAAATAAACATTGTGATTTGAATTCTTTATTACATTTTTATTTAAGCGATAATTATTATTTTAATTTTTTGTAATAAATATAGTATATTAAAAGGGAAATATTTTTGGTATAATTTTAAAAAATGATTTATGATAAGTTATGGCCATTTTCTCCTTCTCACATTTGTGTTCTTTCCAAAACATTTTCTATAAGCTTTCAAAAAATGTCACGTGTGGGGGATGATTTTTGGCTAATCAAATATCTCCAAAGGAAATAGTCAGGAGCGGTTAAATAAAAAGAACGCAGACGCCCATTGAAAATATCATTTAACAGGGCTATTGAGTCCCTTGCAATATGAGCTGTGGGCCAACGATGCGTACGGATACCAAACAGTACACTTAAGTGGGTATAATTGTCATTGAAAAACTGCTCTTGAATTCTCAGTAGCCCATATCTTACAGTTATGCTTGTTTACAAAGCTATTTAATTGAAAATGACCTTCTTCGCTCATTAACAAATTGAGAATAAACACTCTCCACCGTTCAGTATTTGCAGTTATCCCGATCACTAACAAAATGGCAAACGAGAAGACACACCAAATTAACCATCATATTACCGATTCCTCAACAACTTTACTGAAAGTACACCCGCCCCATCTGACAATCCTTTGACACTTCTTGGCTCACTGTACGATATATGCTTAGTGATTGTCACCATACTCAAAATTTCTTTTCGAATGATCTTCCTTCCAATGTCGAGCTTCTAGGACCCACAATATCTTTTCCACACAAAACTATGTAGTTAAATCACATAACTTAATTCGAAGACTTAAGGTATCGTGTGTATAATTAAATAGTAATGCTTATCCACACGATACATTAAGTATTCGAATGGTCTCATGGGCTTGGCGGTATAAAACGGCCCCTGGTACATTTCTTTGGGACATTATATACAATGAAACAAACAAATACGCAAGTATATATTTGTTTTTGAGCAGACTTTACCTGTTTTTAATTTATCTATAAAAAAATTTTTTTGGCTATGAAATAACCCCTAAAATTGCAACTTGTTTAAGGAGGTAAGGCAACTTCCCTATTTTTTTCGTGGACATGTAATTATTCAGTTATTTTACCATTCAAGGGGATAGTTGAACATAAATAAAAAGATCTATTGAACAGATTAAAAAAAAACCGGATTTTCTTCTGATTTTTGCTGGAAATAAATGGCATAATCAATCTGCTGCTGGTAGCTTGTCAGCTTCAATTCTTGTACAAGCTGAACTTTATATGGGCGCATGCGTTATATACTTAAAATTCTCTGCAGCGACTTTCATGAAATTTCTTGCATACTCTCCCTAACAAGTTCAATATTTTTATGCGTGTGTACCGCACGTCGTCTTCCGGCAGTAGGAAGGTTTCTTAATATCCCTTGTTGTCGAGAATTGACAATCAGACAGTTTATTGTTGGCGCTGAGAGCCCAATTTGTACATTAAAATATAACGTTCATTTTGCGCCACCCTGTATGAGTTGAGACCTAAATTCACTGACGCAGATTCGGCTTAATCAGGTGTAGAATTAACATCACCATCAGATGCAAACTTCTTCGTTAACACTTTCTCCATCCTCTTCTATTCCACGAATACAAACACGTGGATTACAAAACTAACATTCTTCTTAGGAAGAAACTTTGTTTTTAGGGTAAGAATTTTCGATTTTAGGATAGCTATAAATATGACGATAGTGTAGCCGCTCTTTGCTAATTAGTTACCAGGTGTATAAGCTTAAATCCGCTGTTTTTAGTCAAAAAAGCACATGTTTTTTCATAGAAAGCAAAAACAAATTTATTCAAAGTACTTGCCCCCGCTAGCTACACATTTTTCCCATCTCTCGGGCATATGTGGAAACCACGCCAAAAAAAATTCCTTCTCTTTTGAGGCAAACCACTCATCAAGCCATTTTCGGACGTCTTCGTAAGAATCGAAGTGCTGCTCAGCGAGCGCGTAGCCCATCGACGAAAACAGGTGGTAGTCGGAAGGCGTCAGGTCTGGTGAATAAGCGAGGTGGGGTAACACCTCCCAGTTGAGTGTCTCCAAGTAGTTTCGGACCATTTTTGAGGTGTGCGATAATGCGTTGTCGTGGAGGAAAATCAGCTTGTCATGTCTTTGTTGATAATCCGTCCTTTTTTTTACACAGAGCACGGTGCAATTTGGTCAGTTGTTTGTGATAGCAGTGTGCATTGACAGTTTCACCATGTTTCAACATCTCATAGTAAACGATACCCTGCTGATCCCACCACACGCACAGCATCGTCTTCCGTCCGAACTGATTTGGTCTTGGGGAAGATGTTGATGGTTGACCGGGATCAATTCACGATTTCTTGCATTTAGAATTCTCGAAATATATCCACTTTTCATCGCCTGTCACAATCCGATGCAGGAACGACTCAATGTCACCAATGTGCATTGGATGCTGAGAGTTCTAATACAATAATTTTGGTTTTCCCCAAATTGCAGATAAGACACAAATTTGACCACATTTGATAAAAGCCACCATTGATTTTCAGAGTGGCTTAGAAATTTATATGTTCTCACAAATTAAATAAGGTTAACCTAAAATTCGCTTATTAGTTGAAGGAGGTATCGAAAACTTTTTCATAGCATTATAAAAACACTCATCTGATTATCTTAGGTTAGCCAAAAAGTTCGTACTATTTTTATGTAGTAACTTTGGAGAAAAATTTCTAACGAAGAGAATTTTTTCACCATTTTATTACATTGATGTGTCATTTTCATGGTCCACGATCATAAAATCTCCTATCTTACATGCCGAAAAAGTGTCCCAAGTGCCGTGTTACAGATTCTTCGAAATTAAATTCGTGTCTACTTATAGAAATTTGTGGGAACCAATGCAGATGGTAAGTAGAATGTGCTTGGGTCTGGTGAATTTGATTGGCGCAATAAATAATCTTAACCCGAGTCTGAAAAGATGCATGTGACCAGGTATTATCTTGTGATTCGCTAATTCAGAACGTTTTCCTTTTGTAGCTACTTGGGAACATATTTCTTTAATTTTTCCATTTGTTGACAATACACATCTGAGTTTATTTGGTCTTTGGTGAAAGCAATTTGTTAAACACAACAACAGTCCAATCCCATCGACTTCAGAGCATGATATTCCTTGAATGAATTACTGAGTTTGAAGTCGTTTCTGAAGGTTGTCATTTTTTGCCCAACATAATTTTCTTCTTACATTAAGTGCGGTAAGACCAGTCTTGATTTTGAGAAATTTAATTATTCTGGCTTTTCGATCTAAAAATTTCCGAATGGTTATTGAGTATACTGGCTTTTCGATGTTTGGCCGATATGTTAAAAATAAATCTCCCATAGACGATTTTTATAGATTCATTCAAAATTAGAATAAAGCAAAAAAATAAGATGACAAGCGCCCAACAATGTACTATTGTGCTTGGTTAAGCAAAACTTTATAAAAACTATCGATTTATTAATTTTAATAATAGTAGAAAAAAAGCTGGTTTTTTTTTGGAATTTACTCATAAATTTATGCTTTTTACACATGCGTGATCAAATTAATTAAAAAGATTGTTTGTTATCAGATAACAAGAGTATTAAGGAAAATTTGCTTTTAAAATATATTATTTCGACAAATGTAACAAAAATGGGGTATGATTATTCCATTTCTGTTCAATTTGTGAATTTTCCATTTTCCATCTAAAAACCTATTATCATTTATAATTGAAAATGAAACCATTTTGCAAAACAAGCAAATTTTCTCTTTGCCTGACTGTTCAAATATTTCCTATTTAATACAAAATACAATTTTAATACGCATATCTTCGTTTACAGGCCATCAAATAATTTAACATCAAATTTATTTTAAAGAAACCCTTGACCGTTTATAGGAGTATAAACAAGAGTAAAAAATACTAAATATACAAACTGGACATGATTCTATGTTCTTGGAATGAAGAATTCAATTCTGCTTTGTATGCGGGGGTGTATTTATTTTGATATCGAGAATAGTGTAGAAATTTTTATAATAGTATATGTGTAAATGGGTTGTAAGTCTTTTATTGAATTGTTTTAAGGGTTCACGAACAGACTCTTACTTTGATTTCCAATTTCAAAGTTCCAGTTTGAATTTCTTCTGGTTCGCATCATTTCGATGGGAATAAAGGCTTTGTCGACAATTATTGTTCTTCGGTTCAATGAATATCAGTCTTGCAATTCAAATAACTTTTAGATAGTCCTGACTGGCTGGTAAAAGAGCCCATGTCCACTTAGTATTGGCTATTTCACATTATATTCTTGCAATAATTCCCTTTGGTACTTTCAGTTTTATGCTCATCCTAATTAAAAATTCATCTATAAAATCATTATATTTTTTGTAATGTTCCTTCATTTTAATATTGCTGTATTTAATAAGAAATGTTAATTTTTTGTACGAATTTTCGTCTCGTCGAGATTTATTGGATGATTTTTTTGTTTTTCTTGGCTCATAAAAATGATTTTACTAATTTTACAATCAATCCTTATTTTATATTTATCACATATGTAAGTCTCATTCTGGGCCAGATAGTTTTTTTATATTTTCTTACACAACTATTATTAATTACAAATTGAGCTATGCAAATCAGAAGAATTTATAGAACATTGAATTCGTCATTTAAAAAGGCATTATTACAAAAATAAATTTAACTAATATTTCTTACTCAAATATTATAAAAAAGATTCTTAATATAAATTTTTAATCTGTTCAATAGATCTTTTTATTTATTTTCAACTACCCCCTTGAATGGTAAAATAGCTGAATAATTACACGTCCACTTTATACCGCCACGACCATGAGACCATTCGAATACTTAATTCATACGTTACATTAAGTCTTCGAATTAAATTATGTGATTTAACTACATAGTTTTGTGTAGTTGCATATTAGTCTTTTGTAGAAAATTAAATAGGGTACTTGGAAAAGATATTGTGGGTCCTAGAAGGTCTGCAATGGACGGAAGATCATTCGAAAAGAAATTTTGAGTATGATGACAATCACTAAGTATATATCGTACAGTAAGCCAAGTGTCATAGGATTGTCAGACGGGGCGAGTGTACTTTCAGTAAAGTTGTTGAGCAATCGATAATATAATGGTTAATTTGGTGTGTCTTCAAATCGCTAAAGCAGTCGTTTGCCATTTTGTTAGTGATCGGGATAAATGCAAATACTGGACGGTGGATAGTGTATCGCGCGAGGCGATCAGTGCTTTTGTTATCCAAAATTGCTACATGTTCCAGAACTCAACGCAACTCGATATGGCGACCCACGTTTTAGTAGAGCGTCATTGAAGAAAAATAAAGTCTGGAAGTGTAAGGAAATGGTGGAACAAAGGATCATTTCTACGTTACATATCAGTAGGAGTTTAGAGGATGAATTTGTTTTAGTATAAGGCATATTGATGAGGTTATGGAGTAGTTAGTTAGAGGAGCAGAAGTTATTGTTAATAAGTTTTGTGTAAGATGGGTTTTTTGGCCATTTCCAATTAAGATTGAGTTCACCAAAGATGACCGATATGCTCCACTAACCAATCTAATACACCAGTTAATCACCGTTTGGACTCGCTCAACTCCTGTTATTGACATTTTGACACATATTGGGATGAATGAAACCAATGTACCATCCAAAATGACGTTTGTTACTCTAATTGTCTCACTTTACGAGTACCTTACCTTACATTTCCTACTTAATAGAATCGTTACCATCACGAAAGTGGCAATAATTAGTCTGAAGGGAAAAGATCTTGACATCTTTGGGGTAAAGGAAAAGGAGGGTCATTCAACAAGTACTTAGCCTCACCGCCCGATGGAACAGCTGTCACAAAAGAAATTTACCATCGTGCAGTACATTCTTTTAGTAGCCTACTGTCAAAGTTTCAGTCGATTCTCTTCATTAGTTTTGTTTTGAAAGCCTTTGAAAGCGAGCGTGTCGGTCGGTTGCACAAAAATGGAAAAAGAACAATATCGTTCGGTGATTAGATTCTTGTTTTTGGAAGGGACAACGCGCAGCGAAATCAAAGATCGCTTGGATGCTGTGTATGGTGACTCTTCTCCTTCGATGGCGACCGTCAAGAATTGGTTCAACGAGTTTGTTCGTGGCCGCACGTCGGTTTTTGATGAGCCACGCCCAGGTGCCCCGAAAACGGCTGCTACGGAGGAAAACGTTAAAAAAGTCCACGATCTCGTGTTGGCAGTCCGTCGATTGAAGGTTCACGAGATAGCTGAGACTGTGGGCATCGCAGTAGGAACGGTGCATCATATTCTACACGAAGAACTGGGCATGAGAAAGCTGTCGGCGCGATGGGTGCCGCGTTTGCTCACACCGGAAAACAAGCGCAACCGTGAGACCACATCGGCGACGTGTTTGGCGCTGTTTCAGCGCAATCCAGGGGAGTTCTTGCGTCATTTCGTGACCGTCGACGAAACATGGATTCACTGGTACACACTCGAGACCAAGCAACAGTCGAAACAGTGGACTTCACCCGGCGAACGTGCGCCGAAGAAGGCGAAGACTGTTCGATCGGCCGGAAAGGTGTTGGCCACCGTTTTCTGGGATTCACAAGGTTTGATCCACATCGATTACCTCGAGAAGGGTAAAACAATCACGGGGCGATACTATGCTGACTTATTGGGCCGATTTGACGTCGAATTGAAGAAAAAGCGACCCCGCTTTGCGAAGAAAAAAGTGCTGTTCCACCACGACAACGCGCCGGCTCACACCTCCGCCATCGCCATGGCCAAATTGGTCGAATTGCGTTACGAATTGCTGCCCAATCCACCGTACTCTCCAGATTTGGCTCCCTGTGACTACTTTTTGTTTCCAAACCTGAAAAAATCACTCACCGGGAATAGATTTGGGTCGAATGAGGTGGTCATCGTCGCCACGGAGGCCTATTTTGCTTCCCTCGAGAAAATGTATTTTTTGGACGGGTTAAAAAAGTTAGAGCATCGCTGGGCCAAGTGTATCGATCTTGAAGGAGATTATGTGGAAAAATAAATTGCCACCTTTCCAAAATTTTCGTTTTTCTTTTGTAGGCTAAGTACTTGTTGAATGACCCTCGTATGATGCATCGTTTATGACATATCTGGGTTTTCTAAATTTTTTGAAAACAGAGAGAATTTGTGTATATATCGCCGCACCATTTATGCTGCTTCATGTTTTTATATAGTAGATAATATTAGAAGCAAATACTGGAACCGTCTACTTTTTGAGCACAACTAATTTGGTAACTACCGCAGAGAAAAACTTCAAATAACAGTTTCGATGGAGCTTGTTTGTATCCTCAAGATACCATTACGATTTGTCACTAAAAGATTATCCAATTTGTTCTTCTGAAAGCTAAATTTAAAAAACACACTTAAAATTCAGTTGGAATATGACATCATTTATATAGTCTCCCGAAGAGCTTATACTTTTAATCATTTTTTCACACATTTTCGGCTATAATTCGATAATTATTTACACTAAAAAATCACACATTTTGGTTTTTTTTAATGAAAAATTGCACGACCTTGAAGATTAATCAAATTTCGGTATTACGCTTCTCGGAAACTTTTCGTGCAATAAAGGCAAAATCTATCGTCATGAGTGACTTGTGATGCAGTGGTTACAAAACCACACGTTTAGATTAAAATCTTTAAGTTCAGATAAAAAAAAAAGTCGACTATCATATACTCGTATTTTTAGAATTGACGGTACGTTCCCTCCATCTTCATTTTTAAAGAAATACGGACCAATGAGAACTTCAGACCAAGTCAACCAATTTCGCGGATACAATTGCTTCTCTATAGTCACCCCATAAACGGTAATTTTGCTCATTAACGTACGAGGGTCGTTCAAAAAGTCCTCAGAAAATCCGAGAAATTGCGCTCGTACTGTCGGTAAAGATTTTTTTTTTGTAATTAGCATTATTGACAGGACAATGTGATACAGCTCGATCCATAGCGTAGGTCAATTTCTATCGTCGATTAAAGTTAACGACATTTATTTGTGCATAACAATGGAAAAAAGCGAGTTTAGGGCTGTCGTCAAACATCTCCATTTGAAAGGCTTAAGCCCGAAAGAAATCTAAGCCGAGTTGGATGCAGTTCATGGGACATCTGCATCTGTGTTTGCGACGGTTTACAATTGGGTGAATGAATTTAAACGTGGCCGTTCATCCACAAAAGATGAACATCGTGCAGGACGCCCAGTTGAGGTGTCTACTCCTGAAATCATCGACAAAATCCACGATCTGATTTTGAACGATCGGCGAATTAAAGTGCGCGAATTAGTTGAGGCCACGGGCATATCACAAGGTACAGTCGCTTCAATTTTGCATGAAAAATTGTCTGTGAAAAAAATTTCGGCAAGATGGGTGCCGCGTTTGCTCTCAGAGGAGAATAAGCGCAATCGTGTAGTGGACTCTGAGGCTATGTTGGCACTCTTTCATCGCAATCCTGCCAAATTCCTTCGTCGATATGTCACTGTGGACGAAACCTGGATACACTACTACACTCCAGAAACGAAGAGACAGTCATCACAGTGGATTTTCAAGGGTGAACGGGCTCCGAAGAAGGCAAAAACTGTGCCATCGGCCGGAAAGGTGATGGTCACGGTCTTTTGGGATTCGCAGGGCATCATTTTTATCGACTACTTGGAAAAAGGAAAGACAATAACAGGAGCGTATTACGCGTCGTTATTGCAACGGTTGAGCGAGGAAATCAAAGAGGAACGCCCCCATCTAAAGAAGAAAATAAATCCTCTTGCATCAGGATAATGCGTGTGTGCACACCTGCGCTGTTTCCATGGCCAAAATTGTAGAATTGAGAATGGAATTGTTGCAGCATCCCGCTTATTCACCAGATTTGGCCCCGAGTGACTATTTTCTTTTCCCCAGTCTGAAGAAATGGCTTGGCGGACGACGGTTCACTTCCAACGAGGACTTCATTGCTCAAATGGATGAGTATTTTGCAGAACTTCCGAAATCCTATTTTTTGGACGGGATAAAAATTTTGGAAAAACGATTGGAAAAGTGTATAGAGCTTTGTTGAAAAAAATTTTTTTTTTTTTAAAAACAGTTTTTTTCCATCTTTTTCTAAGGACTTATTGAACGACCCTCGTATATACAGAGCGATAAATATGCCCCATCGCCTGTTCTTTCGGTACCCAAACCGCGATGTTCGCTAACTAATCGATCTGTAATGTAAAATGGGAAATCTTATACTAAACAAATGCTTACTTCTCAGCTGTCAAATTTTCAGCTTATTTGAAAAAACCTAGCCAATCTGTTTTTAGTATTTAATTGTACAAGTTTACAGAAATTTTTTTATTCCTAATTGTATTATCTTCACGTATACTTTCATTTAAAAAATTTAATTTAAAAATTTGTTTGTTGGGCTTTTTTTTAGTTGGATGCAAGATCTCAGAGACATATACTTAAGATCGCCTAAAGTTTCAAATGAAATTATTTTCTTATGATTTTGTGCTTTGAAATATGCGAAAATGGTGCATGTGGAAAAAATTATAAAAAAAGGAAATCTATTAAAATAGTAACCTACCAACGCTGCTAAAAAATATAAAATAGTTCAATTACTTTATTTGTTTATCTGCATTAGACTAAAAAACGATATATTGTATTTTTTTTTATTACTGAAAAAAAGAATTTTCTGCTTTTTGGCTTTTACTAAAAGAACAGGAAAAAAACCATAATTAGAAACGTGTTTTGCATAAATGATGCGATGCAGCACAATGGGATCCTGAACAATATTCTAGCCATTTTTGATATGAACGATAATGTTTAGATATTTGCATACAATCTGGAATGCCGCATATCTACACATATTCTCATTCACCATTGGAACTATTATTTTGCATCTAAAAGTCTAGATTTTACCTATAAAATTTTGTATATGAATACAAGCCACCAACAAAAAGTACAGACTACAAAAACGGATGTGAAGAGGACTAAACGAGAAGCTAAATTTTTGTTTTCAATCTACTTAATTTATCTTGTTTTATATTGCAACTAAATATAGAACTAGAGTTGAAACTTGTGCATTATTTAATACTTGTTTGGAATAATTATTATACAAGAAGATGAGTATTATGAAAAGGGCAAAAGCTAGGAAGTAGGGAAAAGTTTCGTAATGGTGGAAAAAGTCATCAGCAAAAATGGGTTATTTGTTGATTGCAAAAACTTTTGCTTGTTGTACATGATCGGCTTATAGACGACTAAATGAATGTATGATAAACGATTGTACAGGTTGTTATTTTGGTAATATTTCTTCTATAAAGTCTTTATCTTATTTCCGGACTAGAGTTTATACGCGACTAAATAAGCTATTGTTGGTCATAAAATACCACGAGTACATTTCAATTTTTACAATTTTCTCTTTCATTTTTCTTTGTAATGCACATAAAATATCGAGTTCAGTATCGAAACTTGGCCAAAAAATGATATATGATTCTTATCCGCAACAGTTTTTTTTTTATTAAAAAGTTTTCTATTATACAATATATCCTTAAATACACGCTCGTACCTCAAGTTTCTGAAATAATAGAATCATTTTCGAATTTTACCAATATTCGTACTATGAACGAAATTAGTGTATCGTTTTACGTTTTTCAATATATCCCATTTCCACATCGTTTCCTTTTTCCACATATTGGAAATATGAAAATATAATAAATTTCTAGTTGAAAGTCCACCCTTTAGACAAGTAACTTATTTGATACAACTTTTAAGTATTTTAAATGGAAACTATTGGACTGTTCGGACAGTAATTTCGTTTTTTCCCAACAAAGTATTTAATTGTATTTTTTCACAACCAACTTCACACTTAAGCCGCATAATCATATGTATTTTGACAGCTGACATAGCAAGGCTTGCTTGTGAAAAAATTCGTTTTTGGTTGATCCCCTTTTAAATATGAAATGTGAAAAACAGCATTTTCGGAATATTTCACTTTTTTACTATAGAAAAGATAAAAATGCTGTTCAAGCCAGAAAAAAATTATCCGATGTGTATGGAGAAGATGTGTTAAGTGAGCGCCAGTGCCAAAACTGGTTTGCAAAATTTCGATCCGGCAATTTTGATCTCGAAGATGCACCACATTCTAGAAGGCCAGTTGAAGCTGATGAAGACACAATAAAGGCATTAATTGATACAAACTGGGGAATAACAACTCGTGAGATCGCTGAGAGATTAAATTTATCGAATTAGACAGTTCATGATCATTTGAAACGGCTAAGTTTAATCCTCATCCTCTTACGGCAAAAAATTTGTGCCGTCACATTGACGTTTGTAATTTCCTACTCAAACGCCAGGAAAATGATCCATTTTTGAAGCGTATCATCACTTGGGACGAGAAATGGTTTGTCTACAACAATGTTAAGCACAAAAGATCCTGAAGTAGAAAAGATGAACCGGCTCAAAACACTTCGAAAGCAAATATTCTTTAAAAAAAGGTTATGCTAATCTGTTTGGTGGGATTTCAAAGGAATCGTTTATTTTGAGCTTCTACTGAGCAACCCAACGATCAATTCTGAAGTGTACTGTCATCAGTTGGACAAATTGAATGATTTACTTTAAGTAAAAAGGTCAGACTTGGTCAATAGGAAAGGTATAGTGTTCCAACAGGATCATGCGAAACCACATACAAGTTTGACTACTCGGCAATAGCTTTTAGAGCTGGGATTGGGTATACTGCCACACCCACCATACTCTCCAAACGTAGCACCTTCCAATTATCATTTGTTCCGGTCTCTTCAAAATTTTTTAGACGGTAAACCGTTTAATTCAAATGAGGAGGTCAAAAATCACTTGGATCAGTTTTTTGCCAGCAAAGAACAAATATTTTATAAGCGTGGAATCATGCTACTACCAGAAAGATGGCAAAGGGTATTGGATCAGACTGGACAATATTTAATTGAATAAAATATTTATTCACTATAAGAAAATCGTCTTTCATTTTTATAAAAAAAAACCAAATTACTTTCCGAACAACCCAATATTTTATGATTGCTTTTCGTAATAACTTTTTTGAACGAAAAGGAAGGTATTATCTACCAAGTTTATTTATTTACTGTACAAAAATGTAAATAAACTTTAATAGTTTATTAGTTTATGTACATATATGCTTAGTAAATAATTCATATACGTACGTAAATTTGTATGCAATGCACTTATGAAATCATTTAAACTTTTATTTATTAATTAAACAAAAATAAAAGTTTTTATCTCGTAAAATTCATTCGAAAGTTTTGTGTAACTCTGAAGTTAAGTCACTTACCTTTACCATCGTCTATGCTGTTTCAACTAAATGCTATTACTATTCAAACATTTTTGATTACGCCAAAGATTAACAAAGTTACCTGTATCTATATGCAGTCTAAAATTTTCTAATTCAGTTCATTTGCATGCGTTGAAAGTTAGAAATTTTCTTACTGTACTAATTTAACGGATGATAAAGTAGAATTTTATCGAAAATTTAATTTATTAAAAAGTTTATACAACTTTTTACCTTATTCATTAAAAAATATGCTTGCATACTAAAAGAGAATTATAAGTTTAATATATCAATTTGAACGCGTGTGTGAGCGTATGTACACGTATGTGCTAAATATCTACACATAAAATAAAACTGTTCAGAAATTTTTTTTATTAAATTCTCAAATAATGTGGGTGTCCTAGTCGAATGCAGCTTTTTTCTATTCGTTTGGATATAAAAGTGAGTTTAAAAGGACTGTAAAATATTATATGTATGAATGTCTATAAAGTTGAAAATTTTTCTTTTTGAAGGACTGTAAAATATTATAAAACTGAAGGGAATATTCAATTCTGGCAAATTGACTTTTATATATTGTATTTTCTGAAAAAAATCATTATCTTAAAGTTGAGTGGAAATACGAAAAAGGTTTCGAGGACATAGAAAACATAATGAAATGCATATTCAAATTTTTCCTTTTAAGTGATATTAAAAAGCTATGTAGGTAATTTTTTTATTATATTTTTATTAAATTTTTATAAATATTCGTACATGAATACGAGTACATATGTAAAAATTACTTTGGGCAAAATTTTGCAGTTTTCTAAATTGACGGGATATGTGGAATAATATTTGGTAAAGTTCATAATATTTCAGTTACTTTCCTTCTCTTTCAAATGTTCGTGATGATAGGATTCGGAAAGGACGTTATTTAATGAAAAAATCAGTTAGTTATGTTGTAAAAAAAACCAATTTTTTTTATATTTTTTCTTTTCTAATATAAAATTTAAATGTAGTTAATTTGTTCTTAGTATTTTCAGTTTTACTAGGAATATTTTTGAGTTTTGTATAAAGTTGTGTAAATATTTTTAAAATGTACAATTTGTTTCGAATGTTTGTAAATTTTTAGATAATGTTAAATGATTTGTTTTCATTTTAAGGGCTGTCCCAGAAGAAAATTTTTGGTATTAATTTATAAATTTTCAAATGTGTGGTTTGATTCGACAAAAGTAATGAGAATGATTTTTTTTTTGAAACAAATTTATCCCATTCAAAGTAATTCCTTTGGGACACTAAGGGACATCGGCAGAGGCGTTGTTTCTGCTCTTCGTACCAGTGCTGAAATACTTCAATTAGAATTAGCTACACTCGTTTGGATGTTATCGACAGTAAGATGATGTCCTTTCAAGTGTTTGTTTTATCTAAGAAACAAAAAAGGTCTCACGGACTTAGATTAAATAAATAGCGGTTTTGGAGAACCACAGGAATTTGTTATTCGGACAAAAACTCATTGATCGAGATGGCCCTTGTGAGTAGAGATCGTTTTAATCGAATCGTCTACAATGTTAAATCTGACGCGATTAACTATTTTTCCTAGATTTTTAAGGAACTTCAATGACGTTCGACTATCTGACCTCACAAGAGCCCTCATGCGTTTTACATTTTCATCAGTTTTCGATGTTAAGGGTATCTCTGAGCGAGGTTTGTCTTCTACTACTTCTCAGCCTCAAAAAATGCCTTATACTACCGAAAAATTGGTGCTCTATATAAGATTTGTTCTCATTAGCTCGTGGTAACTTTTCGTAAGTCGATTTTTGCGGATTCGCTATAGAAACTTGTAGTGCACGTCTAGAAGAGACGCACTTACTAACTATGTGGACGAAAAGTCTACAGTATTGCCAGATAATTCTCAGTGATGTCAGTTTCATTATTTTGCTGCTACACCTTATACTGTTATTATCGTTAACAATTTTTCTACCAGGTGTATAAGCTTAAATACGCTGGTTTTTATTTAAAAAAAAACATGTCTTTTTCATAGAAAGCAAAAACAAATTTATTCAACTTACTTGCGCTCGCTAGGTACACATTTTTCCCATCTCTCGGGCAATTTGTGGATACCACACCAAAAAAATTCCTTCACTTTCAAGGTAAACCACTCATCAAGCCATTTCGGATGTCTTCGTAAGAAAACAGGTGTTAGTCGGAAGGGGCCAGGTCTGGTGAATAAGCGGGGTGGGGTAGCACCTCCCAGTTGAGTGTCTTCAAGTAGTTTCGGACCATTTGTGACGCGTGCGATGGTGCGTTGTCGTGGAGGAAAATCAGCTTGTCATGTCTATGTTGATAATCCGTCCTTTTTTTACAGAGAGCACGGTGCAATTTGATCAGTTGTTTGTGATAGCAGTGGGCATTGACAGTTTCACCATGTTTCAACATCTCATAGTAAACGATACCCTGCTGATCCCACCAAACGCACAGCATCGTCTTCCGTCCGAAGCGATTTGGTCTTGGGGAAGATGTTGATGGTTCGGCACCTATTTTCCGATCTTTTCAATCTTCCTCATAGCACGCAGACGCATGAAAAATGCTGGTTGAGCAACACTAAAATTGCTCCGCGAGCATTTTTTGCAATTAGGTATCGTCTTCGTCCAAAAGAGCCTGCAATTGATGGTCCTCTACCTTCCTAGGCCGATTTTCACGCTTTTTGTCCTACAAGTATGGCGTCCTCATGGTAGCTTAATACGCTCACTCATGCCATCTATAACTAAACAGCGGATTTAAGCTTATACACCTGGTTAGTATAATTATAGTTTTTTTAAATGGCGCACTTTTTTTTAATATCACTTATTGAATATTCAACAGTTGTTTTCATTTCTTTAAAATTTTAAAATATTGAAGTCTTTTCATTTGGGTGAAGTTTTGGGCAATTTAGTGGTTTGGTATCTGATAGCGTTGTTAGCTTTGCCCAATTCCATGATCCTCTTTTCATAGCAATAATTTGATAAATCATGTCAAAATACAGGAGATTCTTGGTGCCTTGCAAAAGAGCAAATAGCCGTTCTTGCTTTCATTTTTCATTATAGATATTGGAAATATTTGTACCTTCAACAGCAAATTCAGGCTTTCTTAAATATTACATACACATTTCTCTGCCAAACAACCTATTAATTAAAGAAATTTATCTGTTTTTTTTGGGTTGTGAAATGACTGTCTGCGCTATACTTTGTTTTTGCAATTTAGAAACGAAGAACAAATAACTGATTGAAGTTTGCCTTGCAATAATTATCGTCATCCATGACAACGCTTTCAGACATTTTGTTTTTTACCTTGGATTTGGACATGAAATCCAAATTGTTAATAGAAACGAAATATTATAATAAACAAAAGGATTGTCCTCAAAAGAATGTAGTTTATGCTATAATTATCTTATTCTATTCCGCTCTTAGGTACAACGGCTTAAATGTTTTTTTCTTCTTTTATGACTGTGATAAAAAAAAATTGAGTAAATTAGTCTGCATTGGATGATAATTTCAATTATGCTTCTTATTTTAAAATATTTCAAAGAAAGTTGTCCATATGAGAGGATAATCTTGTAACCACACGATCTTGATATTATAAAGTATAGTAGAGTGCAATGACAAAGCAGACACAAAGCTTACCAAGATCGAATTTACGTTATTTGAAAACGGGTCAAGTCCGGTATTTGATGGGGCATTAAAGAAGATCATAAGACCCAGTGCTTGCGGATGCAGAATTGAATAATCTATGGGTAAATTCTGTACTTTCCAGAGTTCTAGACTAAAATCTTCTTTCTAGAAAACCTAGACCAGAACTAATAATTGAATGATCTATGGGCAAATTCAGGACTTTCCAGAGGTCTAGACTAAAAGCTTCTTTTCAGAAAACCTAGGGCAGAACTAATAATTGAATGATTTATAGGCAAATTCAAAACTTTTTAGAGATCTAGAATAAAAGCTTCTTTTCAGAAAACTTAGACCAGAACTAATAATTGAATGATTTATGGGCAAATTCAGGACTTTCCAGAGGTCTAGACTAAAAGCTTCTTTTCAGAAAACCTAGGCCAGAACTAATAATTGAATGATTTATAGGCAAATTCAAAACTTTTTAGAGGTCTAGAATAAAAGCTTCTTTTCAGAAAACCTAGGCCAGAACTAATAATTGAATGATTTATAGGCAAATTCAAAACTTTTTAGAGGTCTAGAATAAAAGCTTCTTTTCAGAAAACCTAGGCCAGAACTAATAATTGAATGATTTATGGGCAAATTTAGGACTTTCCAGAGGTCTGGACTAAAAGCTTCTTTTCGGAAAACCTAGGCCAGAACTAATAATGAATGATTTATGGGCAAATTCAGGACTTTCTAGAGGTCTAGACTAAAAGCTTTTTTCCAGAATACCTAGGCCAGAACTAATAATTGAATGATTTATGGGCAAACTCAGGACTTTCCAGAGGTCTAGACTAAAAGCTTCTTTTCAGAAAACCTAGGCCAGAACTAATAATTGAATGATGTATGGGCAAATTCGGGACTTTCCAGAGGTCTAGAACAAAAGCTTATGAACATAAATATTAACTAACGAAAGATCTAATTTTATAAATCAAATTTTTCAATAGAAAATTTCAACAAATTAAATTGTTTTATATTTTTTTTCTTCATATAAATAATAAAACTAAACTTTATAAAAAGAAGCCCATATACTAGTCAGGTTATTCCATACGGCATTGATTGTTAGTATATGAATAGAATAGAAACTTTGTAATTTGCACTTAAATATGTATGTACACATATGTGTAAATGATAAAATTTTATAGAAAAATGTCGAATATTTTGTTGGCAAAATTTAAAACTTTTCAAGTAGATAAAGATATGAAAAGTAAAAATGGTTTTCGTCACTGGCTTAGAGATAATAGTAGTAGCAAGGATAGAAAAGAGTTTCCTTAAAACATATTATATTGTTAGTGTTGCCCTGGTTTCAATTGCCAACGAACGCTGTAAAATGTCTTTAACAAACCTCAAAAGCTAATAAATCTCTCTGGGAAATACGGGCTCAAGTCAGAAAATGCTCCAGCCATGCTGTGCATTGTGCCTGTCTTCTGGACGACTTGCTATTGCAAAGCAATGAAAATTTAGTACCCACCCGGCTATACTAATAGTAAATCATGGGGAATGCCGACAACCGATGCGCCTAGCACTTTTTTGAGTATAAAATGTATTGAATGAATACGATGAGAATGACCAAATTGAAACGAAATTTTACAAGGATAAGAAATAGAGAAATCCAAAGAAAAAAATATATTATTATGTTGGTAGTCGTATTATCAATAGAGAAGAGAAAGAAAGCTTAAATGCTAGGAAAAGCATATAAGTTGGCTACATGACAAGTGAAAGGAGTATCTTTTGACAAGAATCAAAATGGTGTACTTTATTTTTTAACGGATGTGAAAATCAAGAATTGTTAAATATTGAATTAAGCTTTCTTCGACTTCATGATCAATACAGTTCTCATAAAATACTCTCTCGATTACACTTCCTCGGAAGTGTTGCAAAGCAATTTTGGAATTCTGTCTGGTCTTGCCACTTCTTAATACTTGGCACTGACATCGAGATATAGATAGTCACGAATAAATGAGTGCAAATTCCCCGAAATATGAAATGGAAAGGGATATTTCTGGATAATTTCCATTGACAATAGCAACTCTTTGGGCTATACTCATACTCGTAATATAATTAAATAAGTGTGAAGAGATCCTTTTTTTGTACCATAAAAGTAGAAATTTAGTAGAAAACCAAGTTAATAACATACACTATTTGTGGATGAGAATGCGTCAAAAGATATTTTGTTCTTGTAGTTTTTTGTAAAGTACACTTAAAGTATTATTACATCCACATCAATTCCCTCAATTTCGGATTACTATGGTTTTCATATTCCTTTATAAAATATATCATTTATAACGGAACTATAATTGCCTGTTCCTTAGATACTTTATATATTTATAAAAATGTACGAAGACGGTGCTGCATAAAGTGTGTATGTTGTTTGAAAATATTTTCGTACGTATAGAAACGGATAGTACCTCTGGTGAAGTCATTTCTAGATAAAGTCATCTTCATCTACGTGTATGTTCAAAAAAAAGTTACTTTGCAATTGAAGTCAGTATCAATTCTTCATCACAGGATTCTAGAAATTGATTATCTTCTAAAAGAATAGACGATGATAACAGAAAATTGTGAAAGTTGTCATTTTATATTATAAAAGCAAAACAAAAAACAACAACGAAAACGAAACTAACAACAACATTTTATAAGAATCAAATTCCATAACTTCTAATTCAAACAAAATGATAAAAATTGTTCGTAGAAATTTGTAAAAATTCAATTTTGTTGATGCTTCTGACGTCTTTTAGACTACTAGACTCTCAAGAATTACTCACAGAATTCAGTTATTCTCGGATGCACTACAAAAATAATAATCCAATTTTAAAATAATAGAAAGAAAAGTCTAAACTGCATTTTGTATATAGAAATGTTAAATTTAAAAAAAATTATTTTTATCAATTTCTCAATGTAATTGTGCATACTTGATTTTATATGATATCCAAGTTTATGAAATATCTTAAAAGTTTTATGAAAGTTATTTGTCTTATAAAGAAAATTATTATTATTGCATTAAGGAAGAAAGGAAGAGTAAGTTAATTTTTCAACAAAAATAATATTGATTATTATTGTATTGCAAGTCAATATAAAAAACTTTGTGAATATCGAGTTATAAATTGCATGTTTCAGTTGATTTTTTTGCTGTTTGGTTTTTCATATTTTTAATTTTGACATGTGACGTATGTCAAAGTCAAAAGTGCTCAGTTAGCATTGCTATTTGAATCATACGAAGACTTATACTCGAATAACACTTATTGTTATTAAATTATTGAATTTTATTATCAAAAAAATGTGTTTCGCGAACTTCGAGCATTTTATGATCGTCATAATCGACCTACTGAGCAAGCCATTCAAGCCATAGTGACAAATTTCGTAGCAATTTTACGCTATTGGACATCAAACCACCAACCCGTGTGCGTAGAGTCCGTACAGAGAAAAATATTGCTGCCGTAGCGGCCAGTGTTGGTGAAGACGGCGATTTGCCCATCCGTCGCCATTCATAGCATTTGGGATTGTGTTACCCCGACTATGTGGATGATTTTATGCAAGGACTTGGTCTGAAAGCGTATAAAATACAGTTTGTGCAAGAACTGAAGCTGAACAACTTGCCAAATCGTCAAATTTTTGATGAGTGGGTCTTTGAGCAACTTGAGGAAAATCATTTTACCTTTACCAAAAAATTTCGTTCAGCGATGAAGCTCTTTTCTGGTTGATTGGGTATGTGAGTAAGCGAAATTGTTACATTTGTTCTGATAAAAAACCACAGGCAAAATAATTACTGCTGTTTTACCCAGAAATATGCACTGTTTGGTGTGGCTTAGGGCCGGTGATATCATCGGTCTGTATTTCTTTAAAGATGGCGCTGGTCGCAACGTTACTTTCAATGGCGTCTTGTGTAAACCACATGTCAAAATTGACATGTGGTTTCCACAAGACGGCGCTACGTGCCACACGACACGTGAAACAGTGGATATGTGGATAAATGAGTTTGGTGAGCAATTTATCTCACGTTTCGGATCGGTGAGTTGGCCGCCTAGATCGTATGATTTGATGCCTCTACACTATTTTTTTTTGTACTCACTCTTATATGCCGATAAACCAGCGTCACTTGCAGCTTTTTAAAAATTAAAAATTGGACCCCTGGCATGAATTTACATGGAATAATCCTTAAAAAGTAAATGGCAAGCATTGATTCATCGATTTTATACACTTTTGTAATTTTCCTGTTTTCTTTTTTGGAAATTGAAAACCAAACACTTAAAAAATCACCCGTTAGTAATAATTAGATATTCAATACAAATTCTTGGTGAAGTAATGTTGCTCAGTTTTCAATGTCTTTATTAAAGTAGTCCTTCTATTATTTCAAAAAATGTTTAGTCTTTAAGGTCATAATAAAATTATAAAGCTTACTCCTTCAAATAAGTTCTAGAAACTCTTTAAATAATTTTACAATTATTCAAAACAGCTTTACAATTAACCAATAATTTATGACCTAATTTCTATGGCTCCATTTATGACCAGAAATTTTAAAAATGTTTTTCCATATGGCAGGAAGCTCACTACTCTGAAGGGACTTATTGAATATAATTTCTAAAGGGACTTATTAGTAGCGCCAGATCGCATGATTCAACAAATAGCAGGTGGGATACTATTAAAAGCGGTAGATAATTCAAACCAGATTTCATCAATGCTACTCATAATAATTATCTTCAAATTTTCGATAGGTTAAAAGTTATTTGCGGAAAAAGTGATCTCAAAATACGAAGCGGAATTTTCAGATATGGTCGTCGGTGTGGAAAATTCCTTAAACCTCATGATGCATAGATAATTATCAGTTTTTCTTTTTATATTAATAAAATTTGGGGATCACAATACAAATTAATCCGAGCGCTTTCGGATCGATATTTGCTCGAATGGTGTAATTGCCTCAAATTGTAGACGCTCGATCATTTTAGGCAACGATCTGAATTAAGCGGCTTAAATATATTCATCGGAATTGCTTGTTCCAGCGCGAACATAATTACAATTTTGTGATTTTGCAGTGTGCTTTGTGTGAAGAACGGTGAAATTCGATGTACAATTTCTGCTCGAAGTGATCACTGCCGAGAAGTTCCGATAATAACTTTCCGTATGCAGCTCCTCGTTGTTATCGCTTGTGATATCGTTCAACATCAGCCATATCACTGCTACTGCTGCTGCTTCCTCTTGAATTTTCCTATTTTCCATTTTTTTAATATACATATTTTTTATTGTTCTTGAAATATATTTTTATCTTATCCTTGAATGCCAAATATATTGGACTGTAAACCGCAAAAAAAGACAATTGAAAATCGTTCATGAAAATGGACAAATGTCAAATGAATGAAGGATCAAATCGTAGCTCGAACAAATTCTGACGGGGCGATCTTCAATCGAGCTGACGGCAATCATTGCTTGAAAATGGTTCGAGATTAGAGCCCGTAATTTAGAAATTTTGCTTTCCCTTCCAAAGACTCGAACAAAAATGTTCGAGTTGAAGCAATAATTCGTCCATTGCTCGAATAGTGTAATCGGCATTAAAAAGTTCATCCAATTGGACGAATTTGATTTGTCTAATCGTAGCATAAGTCTGTATGATTTTGTAATATAGAACGGGGAGAGGGGTTGAGGTGGTATTGAGAGGGCGATTTTATCAATTTTAGTGATATAGAATAATTATTTGCTTAAAAAATAAAACTGAATAATTTATAAAAAACATAATTGCTGTTTTAAAATATTTAAATTTTTCCAATTATTTTGAAATATTTTCCATACAACAAATATGAAAAAATGAATTTATTATATAAACATTATGTGATAGTCTTTATATTTTATATGTGCTTAAGAATATTTATGAACTAAATTGTATGCTTATAAAAAATATAAAGTCTGTAAGAAAGATTCGATATATTTGTGTTCAAATAAACTTTTATTAAACGACGCGAAAAACAGTAAATATGATTTACCTTTATCTACTACCTTTAAGCTGATATCGTGTAATAAAGACGTGAAATGAATAAATGAATAATATTCTATATGAAAACAGTATGTATGTACTTGAATGAAAAAGAAGAAACAAAATTTATCCGAAACCAAAAAGAGCAGAAAGTAAATTTGATAAGCAAAAGCTTACATTGGAATATATTTTTTTCTTCTTTGTAATAGGAAGAGTACTCGTTACCTTTATAGGGTCTACGAGCAGAAGTACTAGTATCTGTTCCCATTTCTGAAGAAAATGAACTTTCAAAGACGACGGTATGTGTACATTAATATGTATGCAACGAGGATCTCATCATAGCCGGAAACTGCTAAAAATACCTAAAAATAATATAGAAATATTTCTACTAACCCATTGTTGATATTATATAAGAATGGATTAATAGAGATTTATAGACTTACAGTAATACCAGAAAATATTACGAAGTCGGATAATTTTTAATGAAGAACGAAGACTCTAAACTCTATTCATTGGAGTTTTCATATAAAAATTTCGTTGAAAAGAATTTTTATACATTTAAGCATTGTACACCGGATTTTATTTATCGAAATTAGTATTAATTTCATATAAATCCCTATTTTATGGCTGTAAAAATGTATTAATATTAAATTTAACACCTATTATGAGGGGTACTAAATTTAAATATTTCGATTGTTTTTATTTGAGAATATCTTATATTGGGTTGTTCGGAAAGTAATTTTTTTTTTTTTTATATAAAAATGAAAGACGATTTTCTTATAGTGAATTAATATTTTATTTAATTATTTTGCTATCTTTCTGGCAGTAGCATGATTCCGCGCTCATAAAATTTTTGTTATTTGCTTGCAAAAAACTGATCCAAGTGATTTTTGACCTCCTCATTTGAATAAAATGTTTTACCGTCTAAAAAATTTTGTAGAGATCGGAACAAATGATAATTGGAAGGTGTTAGGTCTGGAGAGTATGGTGGGTGTGGCAATATATCCTATACAAGCTCTTAAAGCTTTTACCGAGTGGTCAAAAGTTGTATGTGATTTCGTTTTATCTTGTTGAAACACTTTACCTTTCCTATTGACTAATTCTGACCTTTTTTCTTTAAGTAAATCATCTAGTTTGTCCAACTGATGACAGTTCACTTCAGAATTGATTGTTTTGTTGCTCGATAGAAACTCAGAATAAACGATTTCTTTGAAATCCCACCAAACAGATAGCATAACCTTTTTTTGATGAATATTGGCTTTCAAAGTGCTTTTATCCGGTTCATCTTTTCTACTCCAGGAGTTTTTGCGGTTAAAATTGTTGTAGACGTATCATTTCTGGTCCCCAGTGATGATACTCTTCAAAAATGGATTCTTTTCTTGGCGTTGGAGTAGCAAATCACAAACGTCAATGCGACGGCACAAATTTTTCTCCGTCGAGCTTTGAGATTAAACCTAGCCGTTTCAAATGATCATGAACGGTCGAATTCAATAAATTTAATCTCTGAGCGATCTCACGAGTTATTATTCCCCAGTTATTGTGTCTTCATCAGCTTCAACTGGCCTTACAGAACGTGGTGCATCTTTCAGATCAAAATTGCCGGATCGAAATTTTGCAAACCAGTTTTGGCACTGGCGCTCAACTAACACATTATCTCCATACACATCGGATAAATTTTTCTTGCTTAAACAGCATTTTTATCTTTTCTATAGTATGAACCAAAAACTATTGTGCATAATCAATCGAATTTTTTCACAAGCAAGCCTTGCTATGTCAGCTGTCAAAATACATTTGATCATGCGGCTTAACTGTAAAGTTGATTGTTAAAAAATACAATTAAATCCTCTGTTGGGAAAAAAGAAAATTACTTTCCGAACAATCTAATAGTATAAAAATAGTCAAAAAGAATATATGTTTAAGATTAGTTATTAAATTTAAAGAGAAAAGACGGTCTACTTTAACTCATATACGATGTCTGTTCATAAAGTATCGTGAATTTTGAATTTCCGCGGGTTGCGTATATTCAATTTTCGATTTTTTTGTGGTGTTATGTTGGTACTCATGTCTGTCACTTATACCGACAAGTTCGGCCATTTTGAATGTTCAGTTAATTTTTGACAGCTGCTTTGCTTGCACGTGTTTTCGCTCGTCTTCGATTTTTGCCCATTCCAAAAAAATGGATCAAAGAATCTGTTTCGGGAACAAGAAAAAGTCACAGTGGGCCAAATCTGGGGAATACGGTGGCTGCGGCATTATTAGTGTGTTCTTTTTGTTCATAAATTCGCGCACAACCAACTATGCGTGAGCAGGGGCGTTATCATGGTGCAGAAGCCAAAACAAAAGTATTAAAATTGACCAGCATTCTAATTTTTTAATAAATTTTTACAGAAGTTTAGTTTTTTAATAAATTTTTCTATTGTATTTATAGAAAAATTTATTAAAAAACTAAAATGGGGAGCCTTTTTACAAATGTTCATATTACACGGTTTTCGAGATCATGTTTTATTATCTTCGCTTAGCAGATTGGTTGCTGTGCTTCTTTTCGTTCAGTTACGTGTAGGTGTGGTGCCATTATATCCGTTTCGGGTTGTTGGCTCTGTCATTCATGATTGGTTTTTCCTTCCACAAAGCTGGTATTGATGTTTCTGTGTTCCTGATGGCTTTTCAGATGTTTTTTCCGTACTTTATTTTCTTTATAGAATGGACAACGGGATAAAAAAATAGAAGGAGAAGTGGTTTTTGGAAATGAGCGTAGAATGAGCAAAAAATCAATTTTAAGAGAAAACCCGTTTCGAAACCCTTGTGCTTGTCCATGTTTAAATAGTTGGCTAAGCTGTCCAAATTTTTTATTGATTTTAGATATTTATCTCTTATTTTTTAGACGGTACCGTTAATTTTGTAATAAAATTTCTTCCAGATCCAAAATTATTTTGATAGAATCGCAATTTTGTATGTCTCTTTTTGCTAATTTATCAGCATTTTCGTTTCCTGACATTCCAAAGTGACGGTACTTTCTGTAATTTTCTTTTAAATTTTAATTATTTCACTTGTCCTACACTAATTCGCAAAAAAAAACCACTTTACTGTTGTTCCTTACGTTTTGAATTGTTTTTGGATGATCGGCATATATTTTTCCTTATAGAACTTATATTATTATAACTTATCAGAAAAAATATACATCACATCAGAAGATTATTCCCTAGTAATTGAAGAGAAGATATTTGTTCTGATAGAGGGAATTTTGAAAACGGCGGAGTTACAGGATGTTTAAATATTTTTACTTAAACAGGGTATTAAAATGTTATTTATTTCTGAAAGATTACATGTTATATATTTTAAATTTGGGGTCGCCAAGTGGGTTCGTTTATTTTTGAAGTTTCAATGTGGCTATATTAAAAAAATTTATATAAATAAAATAATTATTAAATATCATTCTATTAAGCTGTAGAATTAAAATTATTTTTCATATAATATAAGGACTTGCACTCGTACGAAAAACATTTCTGTGAATACGAAATTTTAAATGAACTCGGTGAAAAGAATATTAGTATCGAGTTTTGAAAGAAAAATATAAAATAGATCAGAATTGCTACTTTTAAGTTCAGAAAATGTAGATGCTCACCATCAATTCATCCAATTTATTGTTGATTGTGTATGAAGAACTAGATGACGCATATACTCGTATATCAAAAACTAGAAGTCTAAAAAAATAAACAGAATTTCTTTGTTTTGATCTTTAATTTCTTGCCGTCACTGGTTTATATTAGAATGCATATTTTTATATTGACTTTAACCAATATACACATACAATCTCAAAAACTGGCATATTATTATTACCTGAGCTCTCGTTCAAACATATTTGGGGTCACAAATTCGTTTTAGTAGCGAGATCTAGTTATATTTTGTCTACGTTTATAATTTTTCATTGACTCTTCTCTTTGCCACTTTTTATTATCTTAAAAACAAAGTTATTTTTATAGGAATTTAGTGTTAATAATTTAAAAAAAAAAAAAAGACAATTGAATGGTTTTCAAAATTAAAAAAATATGATAGACGACAATTTTTTTTTTCTTTAAAACATAATATAATAAGAAGCCAATTTTCTCAGCTCTCATTTTAAAATAACTTAAATTTATTGATTTTTATCGATTCTTTCAGGATTAAATTCAATTCTTAAATTGGTAGCTTCCTAGGATAAAATTTTTAAATACTCTGTAACTCCATCCTACTAAGAATTACTCCAGTCACTAGAAGAATTCTCTCCTTTTAAAGTACATTGAATAATACGAGGGTCGTTCAATAAGTCCTTAGAAAAAAAAGGAAAAAAACTGTTTTTAAAAAAAAAAAATTTTATTTTTCAACATAATCTCCTTTTAGCTCTATACACTTTTCCAACCGTTTTTCCAAAATTTTTATCCCGTCCAAAAAATAGGATTTCGGAAGTTCTGCAAAATACTCATCCGTTTGAGCAATGACGTCCTCGTTGGAAGTGAACCGTCGTCCGCCAAGCCATTTCTTCAGATTGGGGAAAAGAAAATAGTCAGTCGGGGCCAAATCTGGTGAATAAGCAGGATGCTGCAACAATTCCATTCTCAATTCCACAATTTTGGCCATGGAAACAGTCCAGGTGTGCACACGCGCATTGTCCTGATGCAAGAGGATTTATTTTCTTCTTCAGATGGGGGCGTTTCTCTTTGATTTCCTCGCTCAACCGTTGCAATAACGATGCGTAATACGCTCCTGTTATTGTTTTTCCTTTTTCCAAGTAGTCGATAAAAATGATGCCCTGCGAATCCCAAAAGACCGTGGCCATCACCTTGCCGGCCGATGGCACAGTTTTTGCCTTCTTCGGAGCCCGTTCACCCTTGAAAATCCACTGTGATGACTGTCTCTTCGTTTCTGGAGTGTAGTAGTGTATCCAGGTTTCGTCCACAGTGACATATCGACGAAGGAATTCGGCAGGATTGCGATGAAAGAGTGCCAACATAGCCTCAGAGTCCACTACACGATTGCTCTTATTCTCCTCTGAGAGCAAACGCGGCACCCATCTTGCCGAAATTTTTTTCACAGACAATTTTTCATGCAAAATTGAAGCGACTGTACCTTGTGATATGCCCGTGGCCTCAACTAATTCGCGCACTTTAATTCGCCGATCGTTCAAAATCAGATCGTGGATTTTGTCGATGATTTCAGGAGTAGACACCTCAACTGGGCGTTCTGAACGATGTTCATCTTTTGTGGATGAACGGCCACGTTTAAATTCATTTACCCAATTGTAAACCGTTGCAAACACAGGTGCAGATGTGCCATGAACTGCATCCAACTCGGCTTTGATTTCTTTCGGGCTTAAGCCTTTCAAATGGAGATGTTTCATGACAGCCCTAAACTCGCTTTTTCCCATTGTTATGCACAAATAAATGTCGTTAACTTTAATCGACGATAGAAATTGACGTACGCTATGGATCGAGCTGAAAGCTTTCCTGCCGATAAGACTACTTACAAAAAAAAATCTTTACCGACACTACGAGCGCAATTTCTCGGATTTTCTAAGGACTTATTGAACGACCCTCGTACTACACTTTCCAGTATAATAAAATATTCCATTCTTTAAATTTATGATAACTTAATCATACGAAATTTCCCAATAACCATTAAAACACCATATGGTTGGACCATTTATTTCTTTTTGAAGATAATTTTAAAGCAAAATCAAACTATCTTTTTTTTCAAAATAAAGGATATACTCTCAATATGAAAAATACATATAGCCCTTAAGTTCTAATTCATTTTCATACTTTAGTTCAAGGTCTTACTGTATAGTTCAAGGTAAATGCTATCAAAATAATAAAAAATCAAATAAAAAAAAATCTATATCAAATAAATACTTCTAATAATTATTTATAATCTGTAAAATAAATCAAATTAATTATGATAATAAGAATGCTCCTTAAGTGATTACATAAAGAAAGATGGAACAAATTAAGCGTTGTTCATTTTGTAAATTTTTTTTTATTAATATAAACTCAATTTTCCCATAATATTAACTAAATTACAATGATAAATTATCTAAAAAAAAAATGAAAAAAAAGAAAGATATAAAAATTATATAATCTAAAATGTATTTACAATAAATACTTCTGTATAAGAATATCGGAAAAAGTTACTCGAGTGCAAGATGATAAATGCCATTACTGACGAACAGCTCTTCCAAAAATCTCGAAGTATAAACGTTCAATTAAGATGCTATTAATCAGTGTTACCAAAATCAAGATCGAATGAGTAATAGATGATGCTTGGATGTTTGGATCTTTGTACATGAAGGATATCATATATATGTGTTTGTATGTTTATTTATATATATATATACATTAAGTAACTCATACTAATATAGTATACCGCTGAGAAACGTGTCTGTTAATGACTTATGATGGTAGAAATTGCTAACAACCCACTAACACAATTAACACAAACTCCTCACTACCACGAAAAGCACTCTAATCTCACCGCGAAAACCATCATCAGAGCCCACCATCATCAACCGCCCCCTAACATTGCCGCAACAACATTAAAACTTCTGTTAGATTTGTAAACATACAACCATACAAGTCCTATATACAATATATATATATATAAAATATGAATGTACAATTTTGAAAATGTCACAAGTGTTAGAAATTTATATTATATTCTATTTTGTAATTTTTCTTCCTGCCCAAAAAAAAAAAAACAAAAAAAATCCCAAAAAACTAGAATTAGGAAAATGCAAAAAAAAACAACATTTGATAAAGGAATACCTCAGAAAATGTTCAGTAATGATCGATAGCTGCTAAATAGCTTTAGTCTCCTTGAACTAAAGAGAAATTGTCCTTGTGAAGCAAGTTGATTATAAATGTCACACATTTCCATTCCGTCTGGCCAATAGTTTGTGGTGTTTTTGTTGAAGAACAAAAACACCATCGGCAACGTTGGACATTTTTAACACCTACCATTGCCATCGTCACTGCCTCTTTCAGCTCACACCTCAAAAACCACAACAGCCGGTTCCGTTGTTGTCCAACTGACAAAAATACTAGTCTTGTGGAACATTTTTGGGCTCTTCAAAATAGCTACTATTTTGATTACTATTAACCCCAATCTCTCATATTTCTTTCGTTCCTCTCCGTCCATTTCTCTTCACCAACATCTACCCCATACCATATGTCATAGACTTTAACGTGCATATCTGTACCGTACATTTTGACATCTTTACCATACATACACATACATGTGTACATAGCGAATAGCAACTATAACTTACGTTGCAGCTATAATAATTTATTATTATGGAAGTTTGTATCCTTCGTCCTGTTGGCATTCTATTACCCATTTAGTCATTCTGTTTGCCAGCACTTCCCTTTCTCTCTTTCTATTGCTCATCTCTCATTCTATATTCGGTAATATTGTATGGATAGAAAATGTGTATGAGAATTTTATCTTTGTTCAATTTTCTTCTAAAGTCTTAAAAGTACTTTTAGCCGGTCTCATCCTTTTTACCCTCAAAACTTTGATGCTTTTGGAACCAATTTTAATTTTAGCCCTGTTTGTTCTTATCACTTCATATTCCGGGCACATGAAATTTGAAATTTTCATTTTATCACCGTTAAAAAATAAGTGCAATATTTCCTCTATTTTTTTACTTTTGAAAACGTACAATCATTTGGAATAGAATTCATTTTCTTTCTGTTTTATTTTATTTAATTCCCTTTTATGAAGGAAGAAGAGTCAAAATCATTTTGCAACTTTATGTATGATATCAAAAAAAAAAAAAATTTTTTTTTTCATCACAATCGGAAAAGACATATGAAATTAGCCTAATACAAAAGGATAGCAACTTTAAATGGATTTGAAAAAGTACGAGAGGCACAATCATATAAGTATGTATTGTACACATATATAAAAATTTATATGCTATATTATAATTATAAGAAAATATTATCCTTGCTATTTCTTATTATATTTGTTTTATTTATTTAACGAGAGAAAAAAGAAACCTTTTTTTTTGACGGAAACGATATCGGTTTAGTTCCGTATTTATTTTAAGCTAACTAAATACATAGTGGGGTGGGGGATGGGGGTATTGTTGGGTTTTTGTTGGGTCAAAGTGGCTATAGAAAGCGAACGGAAGAAGAAGCGTTGGCGAAATGTATCTCAAAATAAACAAATATGGTTTAAATAAATAAACATATCGAAACACGAGAAACTCATCTTGAAATTGTGCTTTTCAAATACAGTAACCACCATAATTTATAGGATATTATGGTGGTTATATTTTCAACCAAAAAAAAAATCCTATTTATTTAAGAAAATTATTTGATTAGCTTGAATTAAAAATTTACTTACAGTGAAAGACAAATTTTCTCAATTTTGTAGTATATTTATATATATTTTTATGGATTATTTTGAATTACTTATACCACTCAGATACTGTTAGAAATTATATGCAATCTAAAATTATAGGGGTTCTTATTCGAATAATGCCAAGTAAATGCTAGTGGAATATCGTGAGCAAACATTGGAAATTTTTATAGAAAATGAAAGTTGAAACTATTACAATTATGTATGAAAAACCATCACAACTTCGGTGTCTGAACGAAGGAATTTTAAATGACTTTTACCAATAAAAATGGATCAACGGCTTCAATTTCTTGTTGAAAGTTGTTCTTTAGGACTTGAATTTTTCTTATATAATTGGCATATACTTTTCCTTTCGAATAGCCCCAAAGAACAAAAATCCAAGGGTGTTAAAACACAAGATTTTGGCGGCTAATTCACATCGATCACCGAGTTCACCGCGCAATAATCCGATATTTTGACGTGTTGTGAGACTCGTAGCGCCATTTTTTTGAAACAAAAGCTCGAGTCACACGTGTTGTGTGACTCGTAGCGCACTCTTTTTTTAAACAAATGTGAATCAATTCAAGTTCGTTATCTTTTTGTAGGCGAAATTGGATGCGAATGAGCTTTTGTTTCAGTCATGTTACAATATCGTTCAGAATTCACTGTAATGGCGTTTTCAGGATCATTTTCGTAGAAGAAACTGTACCAAACAATGATTTTTTTCATTGTTTGGTACAGTTTCTTCTACGAAAATGATCCTGGAAACGCCATTACGTGAAAATATCCTTCGAAATGATCACGAATTTTGCAAAATGTCAAAATGACATCACGAGTTTTGTAAAATGTCAAGTTTAGATGATTAAAATGCGTTGTACTGTTGTTAATGACTCCAGCTATAAAAGAAAATCATGACATGTATGTTTTGATAGATATTTTTACAGTTGAAGAAAAAACCAACAGATGGCCCACCTTATATAGGGTTTTCCAAAAAGAGTGATATGATTTCTTTTTTTTAAAAAAATACACTAATTGTTAAAGAAATTCAAATGTTTTTTATTTAATGTGAAGTACAATCGATAAAATTAAGTTCTGAATAAAACCTCATTCAAATGGCCTCCACGATTTCTTTTGCATTTTCGAGCACTTTTTCCACTAAATCAAGTCGTACACGTATGTCATGAATAGCATGTTTAATATTGACTTCTAAAGCTTGAAGAGAGTTTGGTTTATTGCTAAAGACCAATGACTTCAAATAACCCCACAAGAAATAGTCTAATGGTGTTAAATCACAACTTCTTGGAGGCCATTCAATTTCACAATTTCTTGAAATAATCGAATCTCCAAACTTTTCTTGCAATAAAACTTTTGAATTGGTATTATGGCTATCACTCTATGCGACTCAAATTTTTTTTGTATCATGCGTTTTAGTTTGTTGATTCATATTTCATTATTTCTCAATTCTATTAGGATAATGTTGAGGTCCCAACATAACATGCAATACAGTTTCTATTCCTAATCACAAATATCCGATTATTATAATAACAATATAAGAAAGTCACGTGAAAAATGAATCACTAAACATCTTTACTAGACATCTGTAATATGGTCCTTACATGAAAATCTGTATATTTTATATAGTCATATTCATAATACTGCATTATCTATTTCGTGATTCCGAAAGTACAAGTTCTGTGTTTTGACAGTTATCAAACGTCATCTTAGTTTATGTTTACCATTTGACATTGTGGATTACTTAACCCAACATGAAATGCGCAGAAGATACGATGATCGGGTGCTGGAATAACAGGTTTAGGATGCTAATTTATCGAGAAAATTTTCTCATTTCTTGCTCCATGAATATGTCAATTAACTAAATTGACGGTTATGGGGCTCTGAAAACCCACAAGTAGCTCTATGGTATGGATTTTGGTTTAAATGTGTCATCTGCCTATATTTCTTTAAAAATGAACAATATAAGAAAGTTGTCGTCAATTCTGAATGTTATAGCCTTATGAAAACCGACTTTTTTTGTCCTGCTCTTTTAATCTGTACTATATGTGTTTTCAACAAGATGGCGCCACAAGGTACACCATCCTACAATTTTAATTTTATCGAGTTTTAAAATAATACGAAGTGCAATTTCGTGAAAATTATGACGCCAATTGGCCTTCAAAATAGTTAGATTTGACACAGTTGAACTTATTTTTATGGACCTACGCAAACAATCCTCAAACTTTAGATCAATTAAAAACTATTTAAGTACTGGCCGAATTACACTTCGAAAGATGCGAAAAGTCATTAGAAAAAGGATCGAGTCCTTCAAGAATCATGCCAGCTATTTGAACGATGTTACATTACATGCATAATATTTAACTTTCCTTTCCGAAGTACAAACCGAATAACTCATTAGTTAGTATCTTTCAATTCAATATTTCTTTTTTATAATTCTTGTATTTGTAATGTAAAAGAAAATTTTTTTTAAGGGAATAAAATCATCTTAAATTTTTGTTTCTTAAAATATTTTCTTTAATCTATTGAAAGGATAATAAGTGTCTACTAAATGTAAGACTTTACTGTATGTACTCTGAACAATTTCTAATGTACATTTTAATAAAATATATCAGCTTTAAAATAAATTTTAATTCGAAAGCAAAAGCTCACAATAAATAAATAAATAAAAGAAAAACCAAAGATGAGTGGAACGAAAAAGAAAATCATTGGAAAAACTAAAGATAAACAAATAGGAATATCTTCTGTCATGAGAAGAGTTTTTTTTCCATCGAGAAATTTTCTATTTCAAAACAATAAAAATGCGAAAACCAAAATGGCAATAAAATGAGCAATTAAATTTAAGATTGTTTTGAATTTTTATCTAAAGTGTATTTGAAGAAATTGTACACGTGTAAAAAGATATTCTATTATTTTTTATTCCATTTCAATGTTTTGCTTCGTTTTTTTTTCCAAAGATCTTTTTTCTTTGGCATCTGAAACTGTTTTCCGGATATTCGAACAAGGACATTCGTATAATTATATATTTTTTTTACATTGACATGTCTGGTGTTATGTTGTGCTATTTTTGGTGGTATGCGTTAAAAAGAAAATCCTTGGAGGGGAATTTTTCTGCTAAATCAAGGTGAGACTATCCTGGGAAATCTATGTACACTGGTATTTTACTACTTAATTTCTCTGCTTTGGTTCCCCCTCTAACTTCCCCCCGCCCCGTCCGTGGTAATCTATAAAAAAGGTGAACCTATCATCAAGTATTACTGTCACCACACAATCTAAACGACTATCGGTATTACTATTATCACAATCATTATCAGTACTTAGCCATTCCAATATCTTTGCAATAATTTTCGTTTCTTTAGAAATTTTTTTATTTTGTGTGTTTTTTTTCTTATGGATAAGAGTGTTGACAGAATCGCCTGCATAGATAGAGAATATATTCGATGAAAGCTATTCAGGCTTTTCTCATAGTATCAGTTTTTCGATTTGAAAATAATATTCCCGTGTGGGAGTCGTGGAATAGCAAGCAGAAACCCTAACACACTATGTTAAAATCTGTCGCATATTTCGATTTATCTTATTGTTGTTTAGGTTCTCCGTGAGAATAAATCGTTTTCCTGGCGATAGCTTATCTCTGCAGTTACTATTACAGATACTATTAACTATAAAACTAGTCAACAAATTTTTATTACAATTTATCGTACTTTTGTTTCGAACTAAACTATAATTTTATAAATAAAAATAAAACTATTGTAGGTAGACTAATTTTTTAAATTATTCTACTATTTTTTTCAATATATGGTACATAAGTATGTATATTTATAGTCGACTACAAGAGTATATTCCGATGAAAATAGTTTTTCAATCCATCTATAACTATTTTCGATACAAGAATGTAATCTTAATAAAATACAAATTTACAATATGGATACACATAAGACTCGTCTAAATATTGTAAATAGTTCTTCGGGGTATAAAGAAAATTTTGTCGATCGAAGTGAATTTCCAGAATCACTTTTTTACTAAATTTTCTCGCATAATTTTCTACCACATTTATTTTTCACTTGACAACATATTGAAATGGTATTTACATAAATATTAGTTTAAATGTTGTTATATGAACTTTTCTCTTCTTTTAAAAAAAAAATCAAAATAAAAATAAAATAAAATAATAATAATAATAAGAAAAGGAAGAGAAAAAAGTTTTAATATCTTTACATTTGGATGTTAGTCTGAACAGGATAGGTACTATCCTGTACAATATATTCCAATTTCTCTAAGGATAAAAGTCTTCTGAAAGTCTGAACATTTACTGAATTTCTTCAACTGTTTTGGTACAATTTTTGTCCTTTTCACATCCAGTTATTTTGCTTATCCAATATTTTTAGCATATTCTCACCGTGATACAATATTATATTGCTTTCGATTGGAAGAGTCCTTTCAATATAAAAATATGCAAATCAATGTTAGTTTTCCATTTAAATTGAATATTTTTTTTCCATTATGCTTTAACTCGGTTTGATAATAATTTACCAAACTCATCAGAAGTTGTTGGGAAAATACTTGATATACGGTGGGGAATTCCTGTTAAATATTCCAATTGAAGTGAAATTTTAATCGAAAATACGATTCCCATTTCGATGTTTATATAAAATTTATTCAAAATATAAATAAAATATTCTACAATGTTAAAGTTTATAATATTGTATAGAAAAACATTTTAATAAATTATTTTTTAAATAAATTGTAAACGATAAAAAATATTTTTTTATTTTTTCTAGAATTCAATAATTGTTTTTTTTTCGAAAAAAATATGTAACTTAAAAAAATTGTTATATTCACGTTGTCAGGATTTTGGAATTTATATTGCTCCTTTGAAATGTGTCTAATAAATTAAGTCTTACTTATCTGAAAACATTTGAATAAATTAAGATTAACTTAATATTCTACAATAAATTTATAGTTTTTAACTTGAAAATATTGATCAAAATTTCCTCAATTAATCCTCTGTCAAAAGGGATTTTATTTATTAAAAACGTTAGTTTAGAAACAAAATTTCGACCATTATTGTATTGTAATAATTTGGGAAAAGCTTACATCCAATACTGTTTTTACGTTCTAGAAAAAATTTTGTAAAAAAATAGTATAAAAAAAGATATCATGTATACGAGTATACATAGAAAAATAGGTGATTGGTTTGGTTCGACATCATTAAAACTTGTATGAAATAGCGAAAATAAAAGGATTCATACAAAAAACTTTATTAAGAGTCCTTACAAAAAAATCAAATTTGATTTGTACATTAAAAATACAAATTTAGGAATTAAAAATCGAAATTACATAATTTTATTCGCTATCATCGCTCGAAATATTTTTAAACGTCATTATCACGATCCAATAGTCATGATGTCCCTGTGGTATCTTTCACAGGTAAATGATTTTCTTGTTCTGGTTGGGAATCACTGCATTTGATAGCGGAAAAAACACCACCAGTGAAGGAAGACTATCATCACATTACTTTTGAATTGGTATTATGGTTATCACCCCATGCGGTTCAAATTTTGTACGTCATTTTCAAGATCTAATAGGGAGGATGTCTCTGTCACTGTACATCATTATTACGATCTAATAGTGAGTTTGACTATGTCACTGCATTTGATAGTAAATTCGGTTTTTAACCATTGTGATCCAGTTTTAGAGAGTGCTCTCAACATTTTTTGCAACGAGCCATACACAAATTAAGTTCACGTTGAAAATGTACACCTCTTTCGATAACAGCATCCTTTGTGACGAAGTCACTTACTAATTTATTGGCAAATTAAAATCCTTTTTGAATTAAACGTGCGTTGAGCTGGTTCATCATTATCACTGATAATAATTTCTTAAATTACCAGGCGACTTATTTCCTTTGGTTTCCAAAGGCCTCTCTTGAAGGGAGTTTGGTTATATTAACAGAGTTCTGCGGAGATCGAAACAAGTGGTAGTCTGAGGGTGCTATGTCTAGGATATACGGTAGATCCAGCTTTCTTAGTTTTTCACGAGTCATCAAAGATGTTTGTGGTAATGTTGTCGTGGTGGAAGACAACTCTCTTCCTACTGATCAATTCTGGCCGTTTTCTGCCGATCAATTGGTGTAATTTCTCGAGTTGCTCACAGTAAAGTAACTAGTTAAAAGTTTCACCGAACGGCAACAGTTCATAATGAACGATTACCTTCCAGTCCAACCATACACACAGCATAACCTTATTGGCCGTCAATCCTGGTTTTTAAATTGTTTTTATCATTTATCTCTATTTTCCCATGATCTCTTTCGAATGATATTCTCGTATTTTACACATTTTTCATCGCCAGTTATGATTCGCTTCAGAAATCGCCGGATTTCATTCTGCTTCAGCAGCTTATGGCAAATGCTAAGTCGGCCAATCTTATTATTTGAATGAATTCAACTTTTGATATACTACACCGATTTCAATTAAATATTGTGCTACACAAAGCATTAAGTGTCATCTTTCAAACGTGCGTTCAGTGTTGTTGTAATGTGACTAGTGGTTATCTGCTGAAAATGCCACGAACTTTTTCGACTAACTAATATATTCAGAAAATTACGCGTAATGAAAAAAATTATACTCAAAATTGAAATAGAACAACATTTTTACCTTTAAATCGTGTAAAAAAAAATAATTTAATTTTTTAAATTGTGTTTTTTCTTCAAAACCCTGTAAAAATATAGTGTGTAATATATATATTTTTCGATTGAATTTAAAACGGGCAAGAAGGATTTTTGCTTAATCAAATTCCAAATAATTGAAATTATTATCGTCCAAACAAAATGTTCTCACAGAGAAAATGATCTAATAAAAAAAATACGAATAAAATTTCGTCGATGTATGGTCAAATGTGCGATATAAAAATATATTTTAATACTCTTAAGTTTGTGTAAAAGCTGCATAATTATATATAGTATAATATATGGTTTATTGTTGATTTATGATGTATCCCATTTATTCAGAAAATGAAATAAAATTTACGTGCATTTAGTCATAAAGTTGAAATTTTTGTGGAAAAAGGAGATTATATCGCGTTCTTCAAGCAAACACTTAAAATCCGAGCTATTAAACGTTCTCAGTTTATAGGTCATATATACATTACTCATTTCTTTAAAACCACAATTAACTTAAAACAATTTTGGTTTTGATCAAACCATTTCGATTTTGTATCCGTATATGCGAATATATATTTATAAACTTTTTATTATTCTTTATATGTGAAAATATTTAAAATAATAAATAACCGAAGTTTAATATGAAAATTTACACAAAAATTAGAGTTTTGAGAAAATATCAAAATTAGAATTTTAAGTCTATATTAAAAGTAATGAAATCCCTTTCTCTGTTGTAAAGTTGAAAATGCAATTTATTAACGAAACGATAACTCAGGTCATTTAACAATAACTAAAGGCCACCCCGGCTAGTATTGAACTCAAGGCCACTTCTTGATTCAAACGCAAATGTCTCAGTGTAGCCAGATCAGGACACTAATTAATAAAATTTTTCCAAAAACTACAAACAAGAATTATAAGAATATGATGTAGAATAATATAAAAAAATTTATTTTCACCTTATCGCAAATGGTTTTTTGTAAAAGTGTATAAGAATTAAAAATAAACGAAAATGTCGTTGTTTTACATCTCGTCGTTATCATACATCATTCTTAGGTGTCTGTATAAGCGTAATCCTTATAAATATGATCCTTGGATTACTGTTGGCATGCTGTAACGTTGTGATGCTTTTGCTCCTGCTGTGCTGTGCTTTTTAAAAAAATGACAATCCACCTGGTCACGTGTTTGATATTGATATGGTTGGATTTATTACAATTCCCGCAATACGATTTTTATCATATTTTATTTGGTTTTTTTTATTTTATTTTATTTTATTCATATTTTAGTGTATTATATGCAGAATGAGAAATTTTTCATACTCGCTCTTGGGATAATAAAAGAAAAATTTATGAAGTTATCTCTTTGGAACAGAAAGATGCGCTTTAGATTTATGAGCCTATTAGTCATGATAAATTTTAACTATATGTTATTATACTATCTAAAATTAGCATACCTGAACTGAGAATAACCAATGAAACTGTTTTTAAAAGAAAATTACTGAAAAAAAATTCATGTGATTACTATTTATAAATAAACTAGAAAATGTAGAGACAATATTCTATTGAGCATATACCGGGTTTTTAAACATAAGTTTTTTTAGAAAAAATAATTATGCATTAAAATAAAAAACAGTGATTTAGTTAATTGAGATCATTTCTGCGGACTTCCGAATTATGTATGGAAAATAATATCGGCTAAATGGCCGCCCCTAGCCTTATAGCAAATATCTATTCTTTTGGTAATATTTTGCAATACGCTTTCAGACATTTAATTGATTTCGTTGCATATTATTGCTTTTAAATTATCAAACTTTTCTGGCCTGTTAGCGTTGTCCTTTACCTTTAAGTATCCGCGCAGCACAGTGCTGTCGGTGATTTTCTCCTTTAAGGAAGAAATCAGGAACAGTTTGCTTTAGGAAGCGAGCAAATCAATCAACATCACCACTTGTCAACATAATTCGGTCAGCAAATATCGTTCGCATAATTTGAAATGTAACGCGTGCAGTGTATACTATGACGCCGTCTTGTTGGAACCACTAATCGACCAACTCCAATTGGTCTAATTCACGGATGAAAAAGATCTGTAGCATCTCTCCATATTGCTCACTAATCATCATAACAAAGAAATACGGTACAAACACCGCACAGTCATTCTATGAAGGAATTTCTTCGGATTTTCACGTCCCTAGAAGTGGCTCTGTTTTTTATTAACGAACCACCTTAAGTCAAATTCCAGTAAACATCGAGTTGTTGTCTATGGAATTCTAAAAAAAATTACCTGAATTATGTATAATTATAATTGCAAATTTTTATGCAAAATATTCCACACAATAACTTAAGAAAAATTCTTTTTTAGTTCGTTATACCCGATGCAGGTTTCCGTACTTTCAGTTGCACTTTCCGGACTGTAGTAATATTCATGGTTGTTTTTTTGGTCTATCTAATACTATATCATATTCTTCAAAATTTGGCATCTTATCCTGACGCCAATTTTTTCAGTCCAAAGCTTTAGAGATAGACCCTGAAGCACCCATATCCCAAAGAAATTTTGCAATGTGGTTGTCTACGTGGCTATATCGGATATGAGATGATGCGTCTATCTCCCTTTAGTTGATGAATCCGAATTTCGTTACAATCTCGCCACTGTTTCGTTTTTTTTGCTCCTTGCTGACGGTGCACAGATGGGTCGCTTTTTTGCATCCCATGCTAGATTCGCTCATCCGCCGAAATTTTCTCGATGATTGGTCGCATATCAACCATTACACAGACAGTATTAATCGCCATATCTTCTGACCAAATGTTATCTGTAATCTTTCTGCTTTTCTGCAAACCTAACCCTAATAACGCCTAAATTTTGTTGGAGATATTTCGACTAGACAAGTAGTGAAACATTGACCAAGGAATGATTGAGCATTATGCCCTCCTTTGTTTTATATGTACTAATCCTTAAAATCTTAAATTACTACTTCTTATCTTGCAAAGGAATATTATACTACACAACTTTTTTTTTTTTTTGGAATTATTTGCCTCCAAAATAGCAGTAAACCATAAGATATAGCGTTTGACATGCTCAAAGAAAAACTCTCCAAAAAGCATTATGGCCACAACAACGTCGTAACGTGCCTACTAGGCTCATGTTGCTAATACGATAATCTTAAATTAAAATGGTAATACCCATTTTCTAAAACAGCTGTATAGTCTTAATTAATTATAAAGATAATTCAGTTCATGTAGAAAATTTAATTTCATTTAAAAAATGAAATAAAAACATATCTAGCGCATGTAAAAAAAAGATTGATATTGAATTGTTTACTTCAAATTTTAATGACAGATTTAAAAAATAAATCGAATTTTTAGTCAGTGAAAAATTGCATTTTAATGCAAAAATTTAAAGCTAAATTTGGAAATTTGTAATTCATATTAAAATTTCCAATTTGTATGAAATTATTTGCAATTCTAATCAAATATTTCCAATTCATATGAAAATTCCAAAAAAAAAAACTGTTATTGGATACGTAGAAAAATGGTCTTATCGAAACATTTTTCATAATTTATTTTTAACATTCTAAATTCACTTAGGAGCTATAAATTTCCATAAAAGCTACTCAATTTACTGAAAAACGTTCATATCGTTTTTTTGATATTTGATAATTTTCCATTAAATGAATGTTCAAAATCCTTGGAAAATCTCATTTTGCGCAGAACATAATTCAGTTTAAACTTGAATTTAAAATTTGATTCAAAACTTAAAAATGTATAAAACAAAATCTGATTTGGAATTTTCATTATTTGAGCAATCCAATCACATGTAAGTTATTACAGGTACTATTATAATAAATAAATCATATAATGAAATGCTTTTGAGAAAAAAATAAATTCTATAAAAATTTTTATCGTTTCATTTTTACACTTCTCTCCCTTCTATATATATATTTTTTTCATATAACTAAGAACAGAATATATCTGTACAGGAAATGAACAGGAAATCATGAAAAAACTTTTTGACATAAAGTGTCAAGAAAAAGTACAAAAAAAAATAATACATAAGTGAACAAAATAAGGGTTAGAAGGGATGATATATAATACAATAAAAGTTTTCTTAGTTTAACTGGTAATCAGGAATCCAACCTAAATCCTAATCAATTGATTCTACGATTCATTAGAGGCATTCATGATGAGAGCACACATTTTCTGTTACATCATCAAATTTTTGCCATACCAAATAATAATGCGAAAAGTTTTCCAAATCCCATTTGACGGTAATGACGTTCAACAGCACTGCCACGATCCAAATTATGGCTCCATAATGTATGTACACACGCCAGTTTTAGTGGTAGCAGAAGAAAAAAAAATTACGAACAATTTAATATGTAAATATTATGCGTGCAAAAATGTTCACATATGTGTCCAGTTTATTGGTGTCAAGAGAATTTTCCTACATGAAAAATAAGCTAAACAAAATTAAAACAAAAATAATACAAGTACATACATTAAATTAACAAAAAAAAAAATGGAAAAATCGAAAAAACCAAAAGGGAAAAACTTTAAAGCCTAAAGTAACATTGGGAAACTCTAAAATTATCTATATTTGCGGGGAGGGGGGAAGGGTGGTAAGTTGCGGAAAAAACTTAAATATTTATGAAAAAAAACGAACGCACAAAAATATACAGCGAACGTATGAGTTCACTCGTAAAGCTCTGATTATGATTCCAATTTATAAGCCGATATGAAGCTGATTTTCTACGTTGTTAAATTGTGTTTTTGCAAAAGCTCCAAATCCCAAATTCCAAAAGTTAATATACAATTCGTCCCTTTCTACATTAGCCGGGTCTGTTTCTCCATGATGCGCAACGTGTTACCAGATGGCAAATGTATTCATATCTACTAGCATCCTTGATTCTTTGTTAGTAATTTCTAAATAAAAGAGTTGTGAATATTTTTCAAGGATATTTTATATTTATATTATATAAATGGAGAGTTTTAAAAAAACATAATAATAATTGTTAAAATTATACCATACTAGTATAGAATCTCTTTGATAATTATTTTTCGAAATCACACAAATCTCTTTTGTGAAATTTAAAGAATTTCGAAAATAACTTACTCTTTTTATAACTATGGGATCCTTGGGATAAAAGCAAAAATTTGCAATTACTTTAGTATTAGTAATACATAGAATGAAAACGAATTGAAAATTAACAAAAAAAAAAACTGTACAGAGCCCGGTATTTCTCCTTAAAAAGCACATTCGCACATTTATTATGACGTAAACATGACGTATGCAGAATGGTGAAAGTTTTGACGTTCAATGTATTCTACAATAAGGACATATGCATAAATGTAAAGTTTTTTCAAGTTTGTAGAGGTTTATACACAAGAAGGAAGAATCGTTTTAAATGAAAAAAGAAAATAATAGTGAAAATACAGCAATACAATAGAAGCTCTCGTTCAGAAACTTTGAGAACATACGAGTATATGACAGGACATGCGTTGAATGGTTTTGCGCAGAAAACATTGACATTTAAGGACTAAGACATTGACAACCAATTATCAGCAGCATTATTGTAAGCAGTGGTAATAGTAGTTGTAGTGTCAGTGACTACAAAATATTCCTGTGTTCGCTACTAATACTGGTCCATTTTATCAGTAGATCCTACCAGTTACTAATGCGAGCCTATTTTGAAAGAGAGTGTAGATGCTATACATATTGTGCTATTCAGTGAAGATTTTATAAGTATTGGATTCTATTTGTCTCCATACAGAGGCAGCCATGTTGTCTCCACTTAATGTATTTGGGGAAATATCCTTTGGGTGTTATCATCTATATCAGGAGCGGTAATAGTGTCGGTATTAACGCTGCAGCATACGACAAAGTAGCTTTTTGAACAGCACAAGAACCAGAACCAGCAACAGCAACACCAACAGCAACAGCAGCAGCAACAGCAGCAGCAACAGCAGCAGCAGCAGTACCCGCAGCAATATCGGGCACTTCGCGAATGTCCCGCAAAATCTCACTAGTACTTGGTTTTTAGTGGTGGCCAGCTCTTTAGAGCTTTTCTATCCTTTTTCCAGCTCTCCAAGTTATATCCAAGTTTTTTGAAGAACATAAGGCACTTGATTGTCCTTTTGACATTTTAACATTGCAAAACTCATTTAAAATCATACAAATTTGTGTCTAGATTGTATAAGAAAAATAATTTGTAGAAAGGAAAAATATTTTTCTACTATCAAAAAATTTTGTTAACGTGTTCGGTATTATAAGTGGTAGACTTTTTTCACATCATTACCAGATAGAAAGTAAAAATTCTATTAAAAAAAAGAGGGCAAAATAATAAAAATTATTTAAAAAAAAAAAATTCATTTGTGAAAAATTTTCTATTTTGTGAATAATCCTTAAAAATTTCAATAAATTAGTAATATTTTTTCTATGTTATGTGTTAATTATCATAAATATGTTTATTGTGAATTTAATGATTATTTTAATAACTGAAATTAAAATAATCGCAGCCGCATCATAAAATTGTGTTTATATTAAAAGGTATAAACGTAAAAGAGAGGAAAAAAGTTATTAACGTGGTGGAGAGAAAAATAATTTTTTTATAGAAAAGGTGAAGAATAATTTTGAAAATATTTTGACCAATTTTATCGTGTTCTGTGCCAAGTTATTACGAGTAAAGATAATATGAAAAATACAATATTTAAAATATCCTTTCTTGTCACTGAATTTTTATAGAAAACAAAACGAAACGTGAAATGTTAATTAAATTTGAATATTTTCCAAATTAGAATTTACATTTTCTATGTAAAGTTTTGTCTTCTAGAATTTGATTTAGTTTTAGTACGATTTATTCTAAAGTCCATACAGCTGAGTTGATAAAAAGAAATCCGATGTCTGTGAAAAATTGGGGTGGACTTGATGCTGTCGTTTTGCATTCTAATAACGCTGGCTCGACTCGCTGCCAGAAAGTCTATGCTTACAAACACTTCGTTCTTATATAGCCTTAAAAGCTTCTCCTTTTTACCTAATACAGTCTAAGACTTTAATTTTCTGTACCAATATTAGTGCACATGGCCAATGCCACGTTTTATTTGTAGGCCGCTTTAGAAACAAACTTGACAGGGACTTGTGTTTTGCGTCAATATGAACATATTTACGAGAATGACTGGACGTGCAAAACATATGAATTAAATACGATTAATACGAAAGAAGAGTAAATCCTTTAAAAAGCAAATATATTATAAAATATTATTTGAAAATTATTATTGTTGAAAAGGCTAACAACTATCACTGAAATGATCTTTAAAAATGTACTGAAAGAGAAACATATTTTTAAATAGATTATGTCAAAAATTAGACAAGAAATGATTCTGACAATTTCCATATAACGATTGCTTTAAAAATCTTTAAAAAATGAAAATTTTAAGTAATAGAATAAATACGATCCTTTTCTGAAATTAATAAAATTAAATAACAAATTTACTCTTAAATATGTAATAGAAAACATATTACGATTTTTGGGAGTTGTAAAATGTCAGGACGAGTAGTTATCTTATAGATTAACATATAAAAATACTACGAATATTTATATTAAAATTTATGGCAACTTTTTTTATGTGAAATATTTCTTAAATAATACATTACATATTTGAGATCTACAGATTAAAAAAGATTCTTTATTTAAAATCTAATTAATTAATTGGTACTTAGTTCTCTATAAACTGGAAACATTTGTGCTAAATGTGATTCTAAGTTATAAATTTTATTTGCAAAAACAAATAGTTTCGTTGAATAAAATGTCAACTAGATATTTAAAAAGAAATATGGTTACTTTATAACATTTAAAAAAATATAGTGTTAAATGTAAATTAGGCAGTATTAAATAATTTGCGAAAAATTTAGATAAAATAAGAAAATATTTGCTTTAAAAAAAAATACTAAAAATATTGTTTTATAAACAAAAATTATAAAAATTACAACACTTTTAGCACAATTTTATAGAAAAATCAAGTAAAAATTTGAAAAACTTTAATTTTCTTAAATTTAATCTTATTTTTTAAATCAATGAAATTCAAATTATTGAAATTCTAAAAATCTGCTTAATTTTTTCTTGAAATGATTTAAGCAAAAGATTTTTTTCTAGAAATAATTTTGTTGTTGAAATTATTTAAGACAAAAGAAAAATCGTTCATTTCTAATATTTAAAAATTATAAAGTAAATTCTCTAATTCTTATAAACACCTTCGAATATTGAAATTTAATCATACTAAATATTTTAAAAATATTTAAAATTATCTATCACAATCTTAGATTTTAATAAACGATAATTAGGAAAAATCCCTTTTTTTCTAATGTAAACTTTTTTTCTAGCTTAAAGTTTAAAGCATATTAAAAATGAAAAAAAAAAATTAATAAATGAAAATATGTTCTTTAAAATGTGTATGTACTCTGGTATTCTTACTAGGCTATTTACCGAATACTTACTTTTTTCTATTTGATATGCTTTGATTTCCGTCCTTGAGGATCATATATTTATATATTTACGGCTTAGGAGAATAAAATAAATCCCAAAAATCAAACAAATGTAAGAAGAGCAAACTAGCAGCAAAAAAAAAAAAGGATCAGAGGCATTATGCAAACGACAAAGAGAAAAAGAGAGAGAGAGAGAGAAAATTGAAAAGAATGCGTGACATATTCAAAGATTTGGAGATTTTCTTTAGTAATCGCAAATTTTGTAATACTATATATGTATACACGCACTCGTACACACTCCTACAAATCCTTCTTCTTCTTTGGAAACGTTAACGAGCATTTCTGTATATAAATAAAAATATACACTTAAATGTACATAAATATTTAGTAGAATGAGCGGAAGAGAAACGCTCCAGTTGGTAGCATTACAGAACAGCTAAGCTTTTATTTTTGTGATTGTTGTTTTTGGCTTCCCAAAAAATGCCATTAGGGCTGAATTGCATGAGTACGTCTCAATGAAACCGAAAGGAGTATATATGAGTGGGCAAAATTAAATGTGGGAGTAGATTTTGTCATTCATTTTTCAAATATCTTTACGTCTGTCTCTTCAGTGTTTATTTTTATTTATTTATTTATTTATTTATTGTATTTATTTTTCGTTATTGTTGTTGTTACATTTACGCTTTTCTGTGCAACCTTTAAAAAATCCATTGGTTGTTTTTTTTTTTTGTTGCTCTCTCTAAACTTATTTGTTATTTGTCCTTTACCGCATTGCTACCATGTATTTTCGCTCAGAATTTACACCGCTTTATGTATGCTTACCTAAAAATATTGTTTACCTGAAAGCGTTTGATCGTAAACGAAAAGAACAAATCGAAGTATAATAGGTGTACTTTATCGTTTTATCTAGATTTTGAGGGTGTTTATATTTTGGGTAGTTTTCTTACTAAATAAAAATAAAAAAAAATATTTTTTTTTTTTTTGCTAAATATACCAACCAACAATATATCTTATTTTTTGATATATTTTAATATTATAAATTTTAATTTCATACCATCCACCAATTTTAACTAAAAAAACTAGAGACAAAGTTTAATAAATGTTAACAGAGAAGAAAAAAAAATGTTAGAATAACCTTTATACTTTTTATATTTAATATAAATTTTGTCTGTCATCTATTTATCATATCCTTTGGTAAATATAAGTAATTATTTTTACATTAAAGTTTTTTAAAGTCTATTTAGATGCAAATTTTCTTCATCTTTTAACTACAGGGTGGACCATTTAGAAGTTCCATTTTAAAAAGTAAAGAAAAAAAAACTAGTGTATGTTTTTTCAAATTTCCGGTTTTATTAAAAAGATTGAGCCTTGAAATTTAAGAATGTAACACAACATCATTTATATGACTGCCACAGCTGGCGTTACAGTACCCCATTCGCTCCGGGCCTGTATCTCTTCAATGGCAACTTTGATTTCGTGTTTCAAGGTCTCAATTGTCTCTAGATGGCTTGCGTAACATTTATCCTTAACTGCTCCCCACAGAAAATAATCCAACGGGCTCAAATCACAGCTCCGAGGTGGCCAATTGACATCAGAATTTCGGGTGATTATTCGGTTTTCGAAAGCAGTGTCCAAAAGTTGGATTGTTATGTTGGCTGTGTGGCAAGTGGCCCCGTCCTGTTGAAACCAAATGTCGTCCATGCCATTCTCTTCAACTTTTGGAAACAAAAATTTGCTAAGCATGCCACGATAGCGCTCACTATTGATCGAAACGGCGGCTCCTTCATCGTTTTCGAAGAAAAACGGGCCAATGATGCCTCTCCAGTCTAAAATCCACACCAAATCGTGACTCGTTGTGGATGCATCGGCTTTTCCATGATGACGTATGGATTTTCTGAGCCCCAGATGCGGCAATTTTGTTTGTTGACATACCCACCGAGGTGGAAATGGGCCTCATCCGAAAAGATGATTTTTCGGTAAAAATGCTTATCTTCGGACAATTGATTATTCGTGTTGATATTTAACACTCTAGTACTTCAAATAAATAGTAGTTCAAAATGGAACCGCTAGATGGACCACCCTATATAAAACTTGTAAATTTTTAGTTTAGATTTTTTTTTTTTAAAAATCCGTCACATCCTGAATAGAGCCTTGTTTTCATATCATTTTATTTAGTTACAGTTTTTGGTGTCAATATTTTAGTGTGCTACAAATGTCTTAGCTTTGTTCTATTATGTCTCAATATGGATTTTTAATTCCTTTATTACTTTTGGTTCTCATATCTGATATATATATAATTGTCCTGGATATCCTTTGAACATAATCGTATTTAAAATAAGTGAACAATAAAATTTTATTTGCATTTTGTGCAATAAATTATAAAGAGGTACTTTCTGTACTTGCAACTGTTGGCCCAAAACCTTATTATTGAGTTTATCCTTGGTGATATTTTCGCGACGAAAAATTGATACTTTTTCTATGATCTTTGATGTTTATTTTTAATTTTTTTTTTTTGGGTTTTTATAGTATTCATAATCAAAATTATTTAATTTTCAAGGCTACATTAGAGCTAATGGATAAAATTTGATGAAAATATTTAAAAGTTGGTATGAGTTTGTTATTTTTCTCAATAGACTTTATATTTGCACGTTTTTCGAATTGAAAATCTCATAAAGAAAAATCACCATAAAACAGCATTCAAAATTTTTGGCAGCATATGCTGAGGAGTATGAGAGTATTATATTAAAGAATAATTTATCGCGTTTTCTCAAATTATTATTAATTCGGATTTCATTTATATTCTACTCGCAATTTTAGACATTTTTACATTTACTTGTATTTTAGCTTTTAGGAAATTTTCACTTTTCTTTAACATTGTATGTATAGAATTTTTTTTTATTAAATAAATTTAGCGTATCAATAAATTAATAAAAGATTTTGTGAAAGCCGAATGATTTTCTTTTTTCGAATTTTCTGGAATTATACTCATAAAACATATTTGGAAAGTATGTACAAGTATATAGATAGCTTAAGGATAAGTTGTTATCCATTTATGATAGAACATTATTAGACTACATTGCGAGATAGTAAAAATTACGACTTTGTGAGAGAATATTTTTCATTATCCCATATATGTAGTTAGTTACAATGAGAATTCCTTATACATTCTGATATGTATTTGTTTTATTTATTCATTTTTATATGATACGGAAAATTACTATTTGATCGTTTAAATTCTGACCAGATACTTTTATTGCTAATATATACCATACTCATATGTATATTATAATCGACACACATACACTATCTAATAGCGATTATCTAATAGTTAATTTCATTTTTTTTTATCTACGATGGATCGTTTTGATTTATTTATTAACTCGAAAATACAATTTAATACAGTTTGTATGATTTCTTTCTTATTATACATAGAAGAATTAACTTTATTAATCGTGAATATTTAAAAATTTTGGCTACTGGATAGAATTGTATTGCAAACTAATTTATGGAAAAGCTTATTTACAACGATTATCAAATAAATAACTAGAGTCGAATAAAGCTTATTAAACTGAAACTAATTCAATAAAATTTTTTTTGGAAAAAATCAAAAATGTTTTATGGTAAAATTGAATAAATGGAAATTGAATCCTTTTGATTATGAATATTAAAGTATAAATTTTATTGTAAATGATTTTTTTCATTTTAATATGTTTATGGTATCCTACCACATATCATAAGAACTTTATTTGTCAAAATAAGAAGAAACCGTCCAAAAAATATATACAAGGGCTAAAAATTCTTCGAAAAAATTCAAAATATTCTATAATAAAACTGATCAAAAAGGACTTCGAATCCTTTTCATTATGAATATTAAACTATAGAGATTATTGTTACCAAATCTACCGTTGGCATACTTAAATTAAATTTCAATATGACCACAATATAAGACAATCAATAATTTGTTATCTTTTCAATATCCTTGAAATGCATAGTCAAACATAGAAACAAATAAAAAAATTATCTTTTCCTATTAATTATGAACATTATACTCGATAAATTATTTAAAGGATAATATAATATATAAATGATTGCACAAACCGTTGATTTTATAAACAATCGATAGTATTGGTTTTTCATATGAAAGAAAGTGAATGACTAAAATTGGTATATTTGAATAGGTTGTGGTGTTAGTGGTTATTTTGCGAGTACTAAAGTAAAAGCAGTAGTCAATAGAAATCCATACCCTTCTATAATATGATACCTTATTTCTTAATATCCCTAATGGAAACGTATTATCTTACACTTGAATGATTTCGAAATTTCAATCTATGCAAATTTGGGTGAGGTTTTAGTGGTTTTCATAAATTTCTAACTGAATCTGAATATCAAAGATTCTAGAAGGAAATCTGATTCGTATTGTCTTTTTAAACAACAGATACGGAATTTTATTATCATGATTTGTCATGAATTTCAAATGACAAATGTTAATTCGAAGTGAAAGTAGTCGTATAATAAATTCGTTGATTTCATTTTGTTTATGAACATTTTTATATTTAAATATATGAAAGTTAATATTTCATTTTTTTTTTGTCTTAATATTTTTCAATTTTCATAAATTTCAAAATATGAAAATATATTCAATTGCCATTTTTTTTTAATGCAAGTTATACTAAACCTTATGTTAAAGGACATTACATTCCATTTTGAGTATTTTTTTTGCAATATAATAATTTAGACTTTATTTTTTCTTAGCTCTTTAGAAAGAAAAGAGTACTATTCCGGTGTGTTTATAGATACAAGTCATGCTTTTAATAGAGTCTGGAAACTTCGGTCTTACTCTGTAAACTCAAGAGGACCCTACCTATCTCTGTTTCCTAGTTCTTAAATCATTTCTTTTCAACCGACACAAGTAAACGAATCCAACGAACTCTCTAATGTCTCTCAGATATTGGATGGCGTTCCACAGAGAAGAGTACTTGGTCCCATACTTTACCACATTTTTACATTCGATATCCCAATTTGTCTCAATGGTTTTTTTGCTACATACGCTGATGCCTTGCATGTAGCGAAAATCCTCAACATGCTTCTGAAATTCTACAATCCCAGATTAGAAGCCTCCAGAACTGGTTTACCGAGTGAAGAATAGAAGTAAGTGAACTTTAATGGTAGTGCCGTAACACAACACACTGAAGTTCGGTATGTAGAACTGAAGTTATACAATAAAACTTAAAAGATTAGGAACTCAGCAGACGAACCGCCAACTACTTCCGACTTCTGGACAAATGTTCTAAGCTAACTACAGACTTAAAAGTAGTTTTATTTAATGCCCTACTGAAAGCAATATGGACTTACGGATCAAAAATCAGGGGTCCCATATGAAGCCTTTCAATTTCCGTCGAATTTAATCCGTTCAGTCAATAAAATTGTCGGCAATATTGCTGTGTCTCGTTATAAAAAGTTCCGTTACCGTGGCTTCAATAATACGAATCGTCTTGTTTGGGAGCTATCCTCCACTCTCTACCCCAGAAACACCCACTTAAGCTTCACTAGTCCCGCTATTCGTTAATTTAACGGATCAAATTAATTTCTTCTTCGAAATCCGTATTTTTTTTTTAAAGTTTATGGAGTACTTTAATTCCAACTTTGAAGAAGATTAATCCAAAGGTCCTGTTCGATTACTGGATTATACAGGCTTTCGATCTAAATCAACCCATACATATTTGGTGACTGTATAACAATCTTCTATTGTGAAGATAGGCGAAACATGTGCTTAGGGATATAATATTGCTGAAAGAAAAAGCCGTTTCCGAAAATCATTGCTCCCGAAGGAGTAGTGGGACTCTCCCATATGTCATTGTAGCCCTCGTTTGTAAGTTTTCTTGTTATTATAGCAAGATCTTCTTTTAGAATTCATCCGAAGCATCCCCAAACTGTACTTACACTTATTGGATTCGACACGTTCTATTAAATTCAGGCGTGAATTCTGGAGCGGTTAATTTCCTATTTTTTTTAATCGTAAGTGCCATAAAGCAAATCTTCGCTAGTTTCTTTTAATTAGTGCTAATTTTTTTGTGTACATAATAGACCCTGTTTTAGTTCTTTGTTTGCATTTTATACCAAGAAGTAGATTTGCTCATTTCAAAAAGAAAACACAGCATCAAAAATGACAATGTTGGTCTTTCCGAAAATATAATAATTTCAAACTTTTCGTCTCTTAAGAAAATAATCATTTTCGTCAGAAATATATTAGAACTTTTTACTTGACTACGTCGATAGAAGGAAATATTCTAAAGACTCCGAACCCTACAGTGTGTGGGATTAGGAGGAAATATTCTAAAAAGAGATACCAAACCCTACAGTGTGTGGGATTATTATCCACTGACACCCACTTCTTTTTTTCTTCAGTATGCCTCTCTATGAGTCCACGGTACCTGGTATTTTCACATGGTGAGCAAATTCTTTTCAAGCCTACTATTCTATCTACGCTTAAAGCTGACCTTTTCTCATTCCACCATTGTGACGGAGCTACTTTATTACTCGGGACGCATATTCAGCTACCGCACTCCAACATGTCTGCAATTATGCTCTTCTGGGACAGGAATGAATGGATCGAAAATTTTCTGGAGTTCCTTTATTTTCTGTAAATTGTGGACAGTAGAGAAAGACATGATCTGCGCTTACAATTGTTGGACGACGATATACCGCCATCACCTGACGCTTACACAATTCGGTTGCCATAGCAATAGAGTCTCTGTAGAATATGATAGAAATGACAATAGCGGACTGCATTGACTCTGTCTGGACCCTCCGTGTTTAGGCAAGATACTTGGATATTTCTTTTCAGCAGAGATTTTCACATGTTCATCAAAATTCAACTTCGCATCTTTCTGAACTCACAGGATTCGAAGCGATATATATGAAATAATCACAATTAACCGGTACTATACCATATACTTCTTTAATTGGTATAACAGCTATCGAACAATTCCTATTTGTAGTGAAAATTTATCGCAGCCAGCTGCCGTATACCGAAAATTCCGTATTATAGTAGTGGAGTGATAAATATTTGGAGTGTTCATAATTCAATCAATTATTTAGTAATTTTTCGAAAATCACAATATTAATATAAAAATGATTCCAGAATTCGCTATCAAAAAAAAGGTCCTTTAAAAAAATTTGAATACGTAGTTTTTTGTGTGAATTTTTTTTTTAAATTTACTTTTTAATCATATTTTTGCCTCTATAAAAAAGTTTTGAAATTACCGAAAAGGTTTATTGACTATTTAAAACGTGCACAGATTTTCAAAAACTTTGCCCAAAAAAAAAAAAAAAAAACTCCAATTACCAAATATTATTGCGTAAATAATTGTGCGGAAAAACCATCCAGTATTCGTACAAATTCTGTTTGAGTCTATCCTTGTAGAAATAAAAATAATTTCTTAGTATGAATCGTGCTTGTTTTTCTAATTCAATATAAAATTCCTTTATCGTAATAATATTGTTACTTTATTTCATTAATTAATTTTATTGCTTTTCGGGCAATGTAAATATTATTACTCTATACTATCTTTTATAGCTTTAATTAGGTTTTCGCCTTATTATATTTCGTTTCTAGGCAATACATTTATCCTTTACAGTCCAACCTATTTCCAATGAAGTTCATATTTCATTTATTAAATGGCCATTCAAAAACTTTTATTGAATTTTTCGTTGTTATTATTGAATTATTACAAATGACTTTTAATACCATGGGAAATATAGTTTTGGCTGTTTTTATTCTTTTTTTTAAATTTATTTTTGAAACAATTTATATACATAAATTTTGTTTAAAGAAAATTATCTGAAATACTAAAGAAACCAATTTTATATGTTTGAGCTTTTTTTTTTATTATTAAAGAGCTTTTATTTCATTCAATAATTGATATAGAAATAATACTTATTTTTAATGATAATGTTACGTACGAGACGTAGCATGGCTGTGGCGTGATCTAGAAAATTCCAGAAAACCAGTTCGAGAGAGTATTAATACGAGCGCTGCTCGCTTGTGAGAGAGAGTTAAGTCTAGTTTAGTTTTAGTTGAGTCTGAAAGGCGATTGTAAGTGTATGATAAAGGAAGTGTTGTGTAGACGTCTCCTAATTTGTGTAGCATTTTATTTTTATCTTTTATCCTATCCATCGAAATCTACATTGGATTGTAACAATATTTTGTGTATCTTAATTTTAATAAAACATCTTAAATCCGCCTTCAAGTAATGAGAAATTCTTGTGCTTAAATTTTATGTATAAAAATGTTGCCTTTTCGTGTCTAATCCATTACTCGATCTAATTTTCATGATGTTGTACTTATTCATATATGTACACTCTTTATGGCGTTTATCCAAATGGACTAAATGAGCAATGCTTCGCAGTCCATTGAGCCTAATTTTTGTTGATGACTGTATGATTGCGATATTTTGTCATTAGAAGAGTATATAATGGAAAATCTCCAGGACTCCAAAGTCCTCCTTTAAGTGAGTGGTAAGGTTTTCAATTTAGAGTGTCTGACAATAATTTTCTAAGCTAACGTATTATGGAATTATGAATACAGTGACTGGATTCAAGTTTCTAAATTTCTAATATTTTTTTAAAATTTAAATTAAAGACTTGATGTTTTGTAGGGAAAACCCCATCGATGTTCCTCAAAAAAACGGGATGATTTATTGTACAATTTTAAAAAATCCCTAGTCTATCGTCACTCTTTACGATTTTTTTAATATAATGATGGGAGTAAACAGGTTTCTTGCTAAAGGATTAAAATGGTAGGATAGATAAAAACGGAGAAATGCATAATTTACGAACGAATGGAAAATTGACGTTGATTTTTCGAAGTATTCGGGATTGTAAGATTTAGATTCGATGGACATTTGAATGCTTGGTCGAGCGCCAAAGTCTATATTGACTTTAGTACCGTTTATTGCTATACATAATTTGCTGTTTATTGTAAGTTATGACCTATTTGTATAGTAGTTGTCAAGTAACATGAGCAGATTTTTGTTAATTTACCCCCACTCTCCCATGTGGTTTTGCAAGATATTAATGGCTATTGAAGGATCTTTGTGATGTGTAAAGAAGGTTGTATTATAAGCATACACTTCGGTAAGGATATCACTGTGATAAAGAATATCATGGGTGTAAATATTATAAAAGATTGGAACTAGGATACTTCCCTGAGGGACACCGGCGGAGAAAGAATAAATGTCAGAAAAGTCAATATTATTAGCTACCTAAAAATATCGGTCTGAGACATAGGATTTTAGAATGCGGCTGGAACCAGAGAGTAGGACACGCTGCAACTTCTAAACCAATCCAGCTATTAAGTTTGCTTCTAATTTTTACGTGTGACGGTTTCAGATTAACCGTTTGTCGGTTATAAGTCATATTATGGAATATAAGTAATTTAGGTTGCCATAATGTTCGAAAGCGTACAAAGTGTCAAAAAATACCCTTGGCCACTAAATCTTTCGCTCTAGCAAGCATACTATATACTCGACTACGCCATGTCATTGATCGCTATAGTAGAATTCTTAGTTCTAAATCTATATTAAGGAACCATACCCTCGATTTCAGTATAAGGATATTTAAGGATTGATATTTCGAGCATTTGTTTTTTGTGATGAAAAGGATAATGTGCGAAGGATAATTACCGAATATGAAAATCAAACGAAAAAAGTCCTTAATAACTATAATGTCAGATATATTTTTTTTAAATTGTCTGTTTTTTATTTAATTAGATGATATTTAATTGAAAAAATGAAAATTATACTCTCCAGTATTCTCAAAGGTTTCTTTTCTGAGTTCATAATTATCAAAAGTCATTATTTTTCATTTCAAGGATAATTACAATAATTCTCTTAAAATTTATAACGATTATTTTTGGAAACATGTTTATTACTTTTCCAATTGTATTTTTCATATATTTTCCAACAAATGTATTTTCATCTACTTACATTAAAGCAGTATTTTGGTATTTGCGAAAATAATTATTAATATAATTTTGCAGAGTCTCTGTTTTAATACAAATATCTTCAAATTTAAGTGAAAAGGTGAATTTTTAGAAAAATTGAATCTTTTTTTTTATTTATTTTAAAAATACACTTGAAAATTAAACTTATTTAAAAATATTCTTTTCAGAGTAAATTTTATTTGTGTACCATTATTATTAAATTTTATTATTTTGAGATAAATTATACTTACGAATTGATACTTCTTTAAATATATTCTGACTGTATACTCTTCTGGGAAAATCTTTGAGACTTTGGCGGTTCGTAGTGTTCCCATTTTGTCAAAAAGTCAAATGAATTGCATTCTTATGGATAATAGTGACTGAATTCACGAAAAAAGCATACATATCCAAAGATGATGTCAATTTTCTAAATAATTCGTACGGTCTTTTATCTATTCAATATGATTTCCGCTAAATGAATAGATTTTAATCTTAATGAGATGAAAGGAATAAAAAACCAAGAACAAAAAATAAAGGAAGAAAAAATTTAAAAGTTCATCCTATTTATTCAATTACATTTCGTGTCTCATCAGATTTTCAAAATCTTCCCATAATTGTATGAATCTATCTAAACGACAAGTTTCCAATTGAAAGAAAGTAACTTTTTGATGCTTATCAGAAACGAATTTTATCCTAACACCTTTATCCTTGGACAGGTTGTCTTTGATGCGTTACCTTAATTTACGCAAGTCTTTCAGAATAAAATGGTTCAACTTTATTCAAGGTGGAATGGAACGAAAGTGTATTTGTTTATCACTTACGGCCACACCTAAAATGTTATATAATATGGCAAGCTTATATCTAATTTAGATAGTTCGATTTTTTCTTTATGGTGAATGTTTGCTTTTACATTGGAAAATACGATCTGCGGTTAAGTAAAATTCGGTGTTGAACGTATTGCTTATAAAGTTAAGGAGCACTAAGAAGGATAAGATAGAAAAGTTTTACACATTGACTAAGACGGGCAGTGGAGAGGGATAAATTCTCATCTAGCTGGTTAGTTTGGTCTTCATACATAACTGTATTTATATTTAGCCTTGTTATGTGCAAATATCCTTGGGGAAATATCCTTGAAGTTTTCACTATTTTCTTATACTTTATCTAACCTCTTACCTGAATAAATAATAAAAAGAGAATACTTTTTTCATACTATTGGATGCCAATGTACGAACCACTATTACTATAGTTGGTGTATGTCTGATTTTTTTTATGCGTTTATATATAAAATTTGATTTATATTCTTTAGTGTATTATCGATTTGTTTATATATTTACCAATATTTTATCTTTATAGAAATATTCTCGTTTATAGAAAGAAAACAAAATGTATTCTTTATGAAAATATACATTTTATGTAAATTCGATATTAGTACAATAATAATATGCGTTTTTGGTCCTTAAAAAAAAAGAGAAAAATTTATTTTTCCCGTTTTTCTTTTAGGAAATCAAACTTTCAATCTTCTGAAACGAACTGAGTTTTTTTTTTTAGAATGAAAAGTTATTGAGAATAAATTTTTCCAATTATTTAAACATTCTATGAACAAATTTCTTTTTGGACATCCATTATATTTTTAAAAAAATTGCATATATGTAATAATTTTGCTTTGAATTATACTGAAAAACAACATTTTCTATATAAGCTTCCAACGTAAAGGACTTGTAACAAATTCATCTATAATTTATCCAATAAATAATTTGTCCTGATTTGAAATAATATTGAAAGAATTTTCATCAAATATTCACTTTAAATCTAAATACTAATATTTATAATACAAACAACATAAATTTATATCCAAAATAATAGCCGGAAAAAAAAAACAAAATTGAAAGTGTTCATTTATATAAATAAAATAAATTTGATTTTGTTAAATAGCTGGAGAAAAGCACGAGTATTTAACCAAGTTCTAAAACCGAAAAATAAATCTTAAATTGTTTTGAAAATAATTATTTCAATATCATTTCGTATTTGAGTGCCTGTGATAAATGAATTCGCTTTTCCGTTTGCGCAATTATTGGTAAATAAGGAAATTTTCTTATTGAAAATGATCATCGCAGGATAATTAACTTTTGTTGTCAGAACAATCCTTTCGATTAATTACCGGCTTTTATATCATTTCATTTGGATCTTATTGCTATTTTATGTATAAAATTGTATTAAAATGTGTATATGCGTTGTATAGGGAAAATGTGAAGGAATTGTAAGGATATAGCCGTGTTGAAATGGCGGATACAAGGACTTTGCATTAGTTGATGGCTTACGATTTATCTTGTCTGTCATTGTCGATGAATGATGTAAATATCGAAAGAGAGGAGAGAATGGAATAATTGAGAGGAGAAAAGTTAGAAATATCAAAAAGCTATGTGCTAATAAAGTGTATAAGAGAGTTTGGAATAGAAGAAAACTTTCAAAAAAAAAGTCAGGCAAACAAAACTTTTCGAAAACTTTCTTCATTAGTTACAATTAAAAAAAGAAGGGCTGTCTTTTTTTTTTTTTTGAATTTATAAATTATTTGAAATTGGCATTATATAAAAAAGAAAGGCAAAAATTAAAAACAACAAAAATAATAAAGTAAAATAAAACATTAATTAACAGGTTTTTGTGATCATTACCTTGGAAAATTGTTCGGTTTCCAGTCACTTGCTTTGTTAGCCATATTAGCTTTGTTCAAATATTTTCTACATTTTATACCACCAAAACAACCCCATATTTTGGTTATTCAATTTTGTGCTTTACCACAAGTAGTTGGTGGTAGGTAACCTTTTTAGTTTCGAATAATCCCTCTTTTTTGTACTGTTATTTCGCTATTTTTATTTTTCAATTTCGATTTTTTTTTTTGCAATTCGAATCCGATTTTTCAGAATATTGTTCAGATTTAGTTTTGTTATTTCCGGTTTCGTTTATTTAGCTTTACTTACAACGAGAATTGTCCTGATTTTTCACCCATCCATTTTTGTATTTGCTGTTCTTCCTGTTTCTATTTGTTTCTAAACAATATTTTCAGTTTCTATCCTAGTAATTTGAAGAAAACTAATCGAAACTTATGCAATTTTGCACGAAACAATAAAAGTGGTTTGAACTTTTACTTTTACTATTTAACAATTTACTAGAAGTATAATTATCTATAATTATATAATATAGCAGATTGTAATTATCGATTAAAAATGAGTGAAAGAAAAAAAAATTCATAGAAAAAAGAAATTTGTAATCGAAATCAATACCCAAAAAAAAGTACGATTGGTAATTGGTGTTTTTCTCTTAAAAGAAAATTCTGAACCCTAAAAAAGTTTGTTTGGAAGAAATTTGAGAAAATTAACTCTTTTCGGGGTGTTTTTTTCTTCATAGAAGTAGTTTTCCATTTATTTAATGTAATTTTCAACAGAAAATATTCATTACTGCAAACCTTTTTTTAAAATAAAATTCTTCTCTAAAAGAAAGTTTAACTAAAAGAAAAGATACTTTTTGTTTCATCCTGAATATTTTTAATTAAACTAATTTTTACATATAAGGTGTAGTAAAAAGAAATCCATTATTTTTGCATTAAATTGAAGGTTTTATTTAGCATAGATAGAATGATACGATTTAGGTCAAATATGCACCGTTTTGTTCGATAACTTGTTGCCATTTTGGAGGTAATTTCATAATGCCTCTCTCATAGAAACCCTCGTCTCTATTGGCAAAAAACTGGGACAGTGGATTTTCACAATCTTCTCTTGAGGCGAATTTTTCCCCTTCAAAATCATTCGTCATAAACAGGAAGAGGTGGTAATCACTTGGTGCCAGATCCGGACTATAAGGTGGATGCATAAGAACATCCCAACCAAGGTCCCGGAACTTCTGGTGAGTCACTATCGATGTATGCGGCCTGGCGTTGTCCTGATGGAACACAATTCCTCTTCTAATGGCCAAAGCTGGCCGCTTCTGGGCGATTGCTTCTTTCAGACGGTCCAATTGTTGACAGTATAGGTCCGAATTAAGAGTTCGGCCGTAGGGGACCAGTCCCACCAAACACACAGCAAAACCTTCCTGGCTGGCAATCCTGGCTTGACCACCGGTTGCGCCGGGAGACCGCGATTTGACCACGACTGTTGTCGCTTAACGTTGTCGTAAGTGACCCACTTTTCATCACCAGTAACCATCCGCTTCAGAAATGGATCGATATTGTTGCGATTCAGCAGCGATTCGCAGATGGAAATTCGGTCCATGAGGTTTTTTTTCCGGAATCTCGTGTGGCAGCCATACATCGAGCTTTTTTTTGTATACAGCCTTATTTAAGTGGTTCCAAACGGTTTTTTGTGCAATGTTTAGCTCCTGGGCAATCGAAACAGTGCTTACGTGACGGTCGGACCCGATGATTTCCATTATTTTATCGACATTTTCGACAATTGGCCTTTCAGAGCGTGGTGCATCTTTGACATCAAAATTACCGGAACGGAATCGACGAAACCAAAATTGCGCGTGATTGACTGTTACAGTATCAGGACCATAAGCACTATTCACATTTTCAGCTGCCTGGCTTGCGTTTTCGCCTTTATCGAAGAAAAACTGTAAAATATGGCGTATTTTCTCTTTGTTGGTGTCCATCTTTGACGCGTGCTAAGAAAATACTGAGTCAAGTAATCACAAAACTGTATGAGAAGCTTTTTTAGTACGAAATCTTATCTTTCTGACGCCATCTAGTACAACCCGATCGCACTTTTAAAACGGGAGATACAGACTCCTAAAGCCATCTGTTGGCAAAAATAGAATTTTTCTATTTCGTATTTTCGAAATACGGGCGGGCTTGGACCTTATTCTAATAAAAATAAAATGATAGCATTGTAAGGGATATTTTCCACGTAAATTTTTTTTTTGATAATTTAGTAATCTTGTCTAAGGAATAAAATTTAATTTTTAAATATATACACTCGTATAATAGTAAAATTATTATTAAATAATAATTTTTTACTATTATACGAGTATATATATTTGTATTATAACCAAAAAAAACTGATTTATTATGAGAAAATATGTTTAAAATTTTGAAAGAAAGATAAATGGCAAAAAAAAATCCCCAATAAAAATACATTTATGTTCAGGTGTTGTTTGAAAATAATTTAATAAAAAATTTAGTTTTTCTTCAGACAAATGATTGTTGACATTTAAAGAAGAAACATCAACAAAATCGAATTCATTGAACCAATAATAATTGAATATTGTCAGAATTTCTAATATCGGAAATGAACATGATATTCATTTTCTTCAAATCGTATCACATCTCTAGTCTCATAAAATTTGAAAAATATTTAGGGTGACTATATTGATTATTTATTATACAGCATCTTGAAAAATCCCAAAGCCTCATAGGAATTGAATGTATGGTATTGGAATGGTGGCGCAATTGTGGTAACCAAACGAAAAATAGGGTAACATTCACGGAGACTTTGGGGAATATAATAACATAGATAGAAGCTGTGCTGACCCCAAAAATGGGTGGATGGCTGTAAAATTGTGTATTGTCAATGCATTTATTAAGCTTCCGCTAACACTTGTTGTTTGTTTTGCTTTTGTTTTTATTTTCGTTTTTGTTCTTCTTTTTTTTTAAATATTCTATCATCTTTTTTTTTATTACAAAAAACATTATTCTCACTAAAATTTGTTTAGCAAACAAAATATTCGGGATGATTGTTTTTTTCTATATAATTTGAAATATTGTATAATAATTTTTAGATATAGTAAATGCATAATTGAAAATATTCTAATATGTCTTATATTGGATGACAAAAAAAATAAATTCATCTTTCCTTAGCGGATGACATAAGCGTTCTGGGGGTCTCGTCGATCTCCCGCAGTTGCAAATGGGACTCGCAATATGAAACATACGAGGTCTGTTCAAAAAGTAAATATATTTTGAATTTCCACGGGTTACGTTCATTCGATTTTTGCTTTTTTTGTGAGGTTATGTTGGCACTCATGTCTCTCACTTATGCCGACAAGTTCGGCCATTTTGAATGTTCAGTTAATTTTTGACAGCTGCTTTATTTGCATGTGTTTTGGCTTGTCTTCGATTTTTGCCCATTCCAAAAAATGGATCAAAGAATCTGTTTCGGGAACAAGAAAAAGTTACAGGGGGCCAAATCTGGGGAATACGGTGGCTGCGGCATTATGAGTGTGTTGTTTTTGGCCAAAAATTCGCGCACAAGCAACGATGCGTGAGCAGGGCCGTTATCATGGTGCAAAAGATAATTTTTGATCTCATAACTTGCAGGTAATATTCCTTATTGACCGTTCTACCCTGTGGCAAGAACTCATAATGTAACACGCCCCTGCAATCGAAGAAAACTGTAAGCAAAACCTTAACATTCGACGGAACTTCGGACTATCCATTGCAATCCTTTATTGAAAATATATTGAAAACCAACATTCGCTAAAGAAATGGAAAGGAATCCTAATATCCCACTGCAACGTCCAGACTCGGCATGGATGTTTTGGATGGGAGCGGTCTTGAGAATTTCGATAACATGTCCCAATTGAAAAAGAAAGCAATCAACGTTATATGCTTTCGTACATTATTCAAGCATCAGCTGAGTGGGTTGTGCAATGTCATAATTTTTTATACTGATGCGGCAACAAATGACTATTTAACATCTTTTGCGGTTATTTAAGAAGCGAGCTGTTGCTCCTCAAAGTAATTTTCCACATAGGGTAGTAGATTATTTTGCAAAATTAATACAGTACGATTAACATTAGAAGACGGTATAAGATATAAACATAATAATAGTCACGAAGTGCTTATTTTGATCGATAGCCTCGCTGCTTTAAACGCTATTCGTGGCTCTAGGAGGGATTCAGCGCTAAATGAGATTAGACATAACCTAACAACAATTTATTCAATTTCGGTGGATGCCGGGCCATGTAGACATTCCTGGCAATGAATGCGCTGATCGGCTTGCAATAAAAGTTCTACGCCGCTAAGTTTCCACAGTATTTTCCACGGCCTTCATTAATCTGTTGATCACATGGCTACTAAACTTTCCACCCTACACACGGACAGGCCATCCCCAAAACGATTTATTCGACAAGCAATCCAAAATTCTGGGCAATAATATTGCTCAGACTTCGTATCGGTAATCGTAAACTTCCTATCTGCCAATCCACATACTGGCGGATTGTCACACAACAAGGAGCTCTTTTTCGAGTGGGATTCCTCCAATAACTGAATTGCTAGATCCAACTACAGTATTCCCTAGTCCTCTCTTTAACCTGCTTATTCATATTAATCTACTCCATAAAATATAATCATAACTTTTCCTCTATCCAATTTAATAAAATAACTTTTACCAAATTCTTCCATTTAATCATTTAAACCGTCATAGCTTACACGGCAGAATGCCGCTACGATCTTTCAAACCTTTCTCATAAACAAACAAACAAAAACTAGTTGTTTTTTGTATCACTGTCATTTCAAGAAAAAAAATAAACTATTAAAACATTTCTTTTTTCTAAATTAGAAATGTAAATAATAGCATATTTTTTAGTATGTATATGAGATAACAAAAATAATTCTGAAATTATTAATACTTAATGAGAGCTTATTTTGGGATAGATTTGTTTTAGCCCTGTCGGATTAATTATTTATTAAACTACACCGCCATCTTATGTAACAAATAAAAATAAATCGCTTAAAATTCTTACCAAAAATTTCGAATAGATCGTTTATTTAATGTTATTAAATAATTTCAATTTACAATAAACTGTATTCACAAAAGTTTTTAAGTAAATTAGAATTAATTATTATTATTATTAAAATAGTGTTGAAAATTTGTTCAATAAATTTAAAATTATTTCCCGATGTACGCTAATTAGTAGTAGTTGCGCTTAACTAAAAATAGGACAAACTTCTAGGGTTATCATCCTAGTATAATTGATATTGGGTTAACTGAACTAATTAGACTTAAATTACGAATATTAAAGTGCTCAGAATGTAAATGAGAATTTTCTACTTTCAAAAAGTAATCGTATCCATTCCAAAGTGCCAATAAGTTTTTAGGTCACTAAACTTGTACAGAATCAGAATAAGGGTAGATAGGAAAATAATGTAAGTAGAAATAATATGGGTGGCAAGTAAAAAATCAAAGCACCCAATATAAATTGTAGTAAATGGAGATAAAAAGTTAAAAATTAATAACAAAAGTTTTAGCGCAAACATTTCTCAGAAGAAGTTTCTACTGGCTGGAATGGAAAACTGATGTGACTATTCCAATTTCGAAAAACCGTGAGGGCGTTACAGGCAGTCAGTCTCCAATAACATAATCTCAGTATTGTTGGGGCAATAAATTTATTATGTCAGTGGCGACACTTTATAGTCGGCTTCTGAATCTCGCTGTCTTCGGGAACTGCCGGTGGTACGTTCGCGTTGTTATTGTTATTGTTGTTTCGTTTCTAATCACATCGTTTGTTTGAAATAAACTTTTCTGACTGACACAGAGATGGCCCTACAATTAACAAAGGGGGTCTAACTGTTTTTAAGGAGCATCAACTCATTTTGACATTTGAATCGAATGTTTACATCTCGGCCCCGGCATCTCATTGATACAAACGAGCGCGGAAACAACGACAATACAAACGGTCACGTTTTAAAAGTGTGGGCTATAATAAAGGAGGCAAAATTTCGTTTTTCTTTTTATCATTTTTCATTAAAAAAATTATATATTTGTTTATTGTCAAGTATTATTGTGTAATATTATTTATAGAAGAATTATTTATTGTGCTTTCGGTGTATTCAATTATAGCTGCCACATTAGTTTAGTAGTTGTCAGTTTCGTTGTGTGTACAAAAAAAATGAAGTGAATCGATAAAAATATGCCGATATTCTATGTATATAGTAAAATGTGGTTAAGAGGTATTTTCAATTTAAATTATTATAATTTTTTAATTAATTACATTAATATTATTGTTATCTTGTGCGTGTGAAATGAGGGAGAGAGGAAGGTGATCCTAAGAAATGATGTTAAGTTAGCGAAAGTAAGATTTTTGACGTTTGCTTACAAAACTGGTGTGTGTGTGTGAAATTTTATTTAAGGTTATGTGGATGTACATACAGGCATTCATATGGATGTGTGTACATCATCATTCGTAAACATTAAACATCTGCGTTGTCAGTTGTAAAAGCATTTTTTACGCATTGTTTTTTATGGACAACAAATGGCCTACTTAATGATTTTTTTTTTTTTTAAATTGTAATTATCATTTATCTTCTTTTTAGGGTGGATTCAGTATAAGTATTAATAATTTATGCGAATTTTGTTTTGTTTAATTTTGATGTGTTTAATGAAATTTTTCCACTAAAACTTGATGTTGCTGACATACCATACGTGTAAGGTGCGAAATTGCAAAACTTTGTTGCTGACAGAATTCACACTTAATGCACAGATATTAATTGTACGCCAGATTGAAAGAGTTAATTTACGAGATACAGTCAGTCAGTATTTACATCCAATTTCTGGTATTTTTTCTTAAAGTTTACCCAATTTCTTTTATTGTATTTATTCGAAAAATTATAAGTTCTATATGTTATTTGTGTTGTACAATCAGAGCTAAATATGCGTATTCTTACATAATAAAAAGGAAACAATTCATTCGCTGGATGCTATAGCTTCGCAAATAATTTATTTATTTTCTATTCATTCATTAATATTGTAATTATAATTAAATTATCTGAATTCGTTTTGTAATACATACAAACCTTACGGTCAATATTATAAAATGCTGTGAAACCCGTTGAAATAGAATTTGTTGACAAAATACATACAAATTTTCAGTTTCGTTCGCGCTAATAAAAAGGGGGGCCCATATATTGTTGGAAAGCTCTACTAATGTATAGTAAACTAAAAAGATGTATAACGGGCTTCATGTCTATCGAAATTTTTGTTTTAATGTCAGAAGTTCATGCATGTACGTAAGTATTTAAATATTAACAAAGTGGCTGGCAGAATTTTCTACATAACGAATAATGGCCGTGGAGATATTCAATTAGAGTGACATCATACACATAGAAATGAATAGAAGTTTTTGGTCAAAGTAACTTCAGATCAATGAAAATTAATAGTCCATTTGTAAAATGAATCTTCTACATGCTAAGTCACAAACAACTCTTGTAAACGACTCTACGCATTAATAAGATATTGTTTATTTAGACTTTTGTACAGTTTCATTTTTTTAAATTATTCTTTAGTAATCAACAAATAGTATATTTTCCAGCAAAAGAAACAAAAAACTTAATTTTCTCTTTTTGGTTTTCCTCTAAAGAAGTCTAACAGAATATGTTAAAATTTTTATAAAGTTGTAGGTCTACACATATAAGAACTTGTGGGCTCTAAATTGACATATGGCTAAAATATGATTATGATTCAATTGTGAATAGAATTTTGAGATATTACAGCAAAAAGAAAAACAATTTTATGTTTTAAAGACGGCTACAATTTTTTTTTTGTGGCTGGGTGGGTGTATCTTACGAATTTACTCAGGTGGTTGGAAGAAAACTTGTATTTTGGTATGCGACCATATATGCATACTTGAACTTGAACGTATTTCCCGAAGATTTAATACTATTCAAAATAGTTTTTAAAATACTTCATTAACTTGAACTTTTTATTACTTCATTGACTAACTTTTACACATTTTTTTTGCTATTTACGTACAGTAACATAAAAAATTATTCTTATAGCAGTTTTTAAAAATATTTTCTAAATTTTTTCCTTCTATTATTATTTTGATTATTATCATACGTGATTATTTATATTGTGAAAATCGAAAATTTTGTAAACTTTAAATGTTGCATTTAAGTACAAATTTTAAATTAAATTTTCATTGGTTCTTCTCAAATAAGTGCAGAGATCCTTAAAAGAAACGCAGAATCTTCACACTAATAGCATTGAGTAAATATTCAATTTGAGTCAAAATTTTCTTTTATTGTGGTAACAGAGTAATTGATTATCAGATTAATCATGCTTTTAATGAAATTAAAATTAACTCTGAGTGGTATGATTATGTGCAGAAGATATTGGGTACCCTCTGAAAGAAATTGCATACTATTGGACTTATTAACTAGATCTTTAAGCAGTTGGAAACCAATCCCAGATTTGGTGAAAAATCACCTTCAGTAAGGTAGCGTATTTTTGGTTGAATGTCTACTTACTCGTAAACAAGTAAAATTGTCGGATATGGGATGAAAAGCAATCGCAGCAGTTCCAGAAGCCTTCTTTGCATTCAGATTTGGGTTGGGCGGCATCATTTTGCCTTACTGCTTTTCCGCAATCCGGCTGATGTGACGATAACTCTCAATGGCGGGGGGTATCGATCGATGATAACCGTTTTTTTCCCGTAATTGAACTACAAGGACTTGGGGAATATCTGGTTGCGTTTTCTCAAAGCATGGTCAGCTGGCCGCGAAAACCGTGCGAATTAAAGTCCTTAAATTTTTTTTTATAAAATTGGTCTAAGTTAAATTAAATGGTCTTTGCCAATAAACTGACAACAATTTTGGATCTGGAGAACAACATCGTTTAAGCTATGGGTGAGATTCAGACCGATTTATGTGGAAAGAATCATGTGAAATTCGACTTCTCGAAGCATCTTCTGCAAAATGAAAGTCGTAAAGGTCACTTGAATGATGTTTATTTTAAATAATGGTATCAAATGTACTTTAATGTGCAATAAAGATATCCGCTATAGCTCACATATAACTCTTTTCAACTGATTTTAATGATTGACCACTCCTAATGAAAAACCTTTATTCATTTTATTAAATAATAGGCGTTTTCCTTTGGACCAATTTTGCTACTAGTCGGTAGCTGCTAGTAGATGACCAAAGGAAAGCCAAATTCTAAACACTAGTAGAAGCATAACCTCAAAATAGTCAGCAAGAATACTGAGTTTACTCACACATAAACAATAAAAACTGAATTTATTCACACATAAACAATACTGACAAAAATATGACTCTTCAACATAACCAACAAACCCGCTAAGCCATCTATTTCCAGTTCGGGAACTAAAATAGCCTACCGTAAATTGTATGGCGTAACTCCCAGTTCTATGTTCTCGTTTGTTCGAGGTAGAGTAGATGATGGCAGCTAGAACTACCGACTAGTAGGCAAAATTGGTCCAAAGGAAAACGCCTAATATTGATTAATAGTCTTTAATCTGATTTTTTTCAATATTATAATTTTTAATGCAACAACAGGCCTATTATTTTTATGCTTTTAAAAGACAACTCAAAATATTATTTCAAAAATTTCATTATTACAATTCATATTTTATATAAAAGTATTTAATTTAAAATTAGTACCTTCGTGATTTCGTATAATTACTTTTTTATCCTCCTATATAAGAGTATAAAATGAGTATTTTAATGAAAAAAAATACAACACGGGCATTTTAAAGAAAAAAATTTAATAATCAAATAAATAATTTTTATAAAAAAATATATTCTATATTGTAGAGTAACAAAAAATTATTAACCAAATAAAAGTTAGTCATTCATTCATTCATTCATTGAAAATTTTATTAAAATCCTAAAAGTACTTTCTCACTTCATCTAGTTTATCAAAATTGCTGTCTTATTACTTATGAGTATTCCCATTTCTCGCAAATCTTTTTATATAAAATTGAAGTAATTATATTTAGTTCATAAAGATTTTCTCATATATTAAATAATTTCTTTACAATAATAATAACTTGACTACTTACTTATATGTGCCTTTCTGTGGAAACATGTGTTCGCTTTTGCCTCCAATTTGCGTATAATCAGTACGAATACGAAACATGTGCATGATAATTATTAAATATCATGTCTCCATGTTCATATTACTAATTGACAGAAGTTTATCTAAGAAGAAATACAAGTGTATGTATGTATATGCACTACAGTAAATATGAATTATGAATAATATATAATACTGAGCATTATGCTAAAATGCTCTTTAAACTACTTACTACTTACTAAACTATATGTACTATACGATGTACAATTCTTAATACACTTCACCGTTTGTAATTTGTTCTAATATTACATATAATGTTAGGTTGATAAAGACTTTTCTTTCTAATAAAGTAGTGTCTTGGTAGTTAGTAGCAGTTACTGACACTATATATCTTTGAATGGTAAAGCGAAAAAGAAGAAGAAGAAAAAAATGAAATTGTTCATTAAACATTTTAATTGGATTTACAAATTGATGTACCACCAAATGGTGTGGTTGAAACAGAAAATATGGTGTAGATTTTAAATTAGGAAAATCAAAATGTATTTTATTTACTCTTTTTAATTATCTTGTTTAAATACAATCTTATTTATTTATATTAAAATTAAAGTAGTTTTTAATATTTCATTTAAAAGAAATTTACCATGAACGTTCATAAAGAAGTGTTTGTATTTAATTATCTTATTCAAAGGAAAGAGCTTATTTAGAGATATATTATCATAATAGCAGTTGTTATTAAGGTTTTTTGTGTTTTTTTTGTAAATTTTTTATGCTAAAATTATTGAAAAATGTTTATACAAGAAGTTTCTATTACTAATGAAGTTGGATCTTGGTATTTTACAGACTTAGATTGGGATTATTGTCAGTATCCTTAAAAGAGGAACTATGCGATTTGTAGTCTCATGACAAAAAATAAACTAATTTCTTAGCTTTTCCATAAAAATTTCTTTAAATTATTTTTTAAATTTCCAAAAATTATGTTTTTCTACAATATAAAAAAAAACAATTTTTTTCTCGATATTAAATATTAAAAAAATATTCAAATTGCCATTAAAAAAAGTTTTTATCTGCAAAATGGACACATTATTAGAAGATTAGTTATATTTTCCAAGAATGGTAAAAAATTTTTTTAATGTTAAAAATACGAGAAATTCAAATTTTTAAATAATTATAAATAATCTACTTTGTAAATTTTGCTAATACAGAAATAATGGATTGGCTGTAGATACTAATATTCTCTGGCGGCAAATTTTCCAACTGAAGGCATTTGAATATATAGAACTCTTCAGAAACTTGATTTCGAGGTTTATTTATTAAATTTTTCTTAAAAATTTCAATAATAAAATTATTTATTGATTTTAAATTGTCAAAACTTCCAGTTTGTAAGATTTTGATACAATTTCTGCGTCATAGTTAAGGATTAATCGATGAGCCGATAGTTGACAAAAAGATATTTTATTTGTACAAAATTGTTAGTGTTTAGAGGCCACTATATTAAAAATCTATTTAATTTCTCCTGTGGGGTATAAGTTTATATATATAAGTGTTAGTGTTTAGAGGCCACTATATTAAAAATCTATTTAAAAACTGTTTTTGTGGGGTATAAGTTTGGTAAAATCCCTAGTAAATATCTTAAACTGAAAATATTCATGATTATTTTAAAAAAGTGATGATTCAATAATTTTTCATAGATATAAACAATTGACCTTATAAAATAATGCCATCTATGTATAGTCTCCGAGAAAATAAGTGTAGTATGTCCTGATTTAACGGAATGCGAAATGTTTGCTTTTGATACTATCCTTTCTTGTATGTTAGTCCCTTCTCGACATACAGTTTAAATTTAAACCTCGTCCAGTAACTCTGCGACGCCATACAACATGATAAGTGCAGTTGTGTTTTTGTAATGCATTAAGCACCAATGTTCCTTCAAATTTTGTGTTTGAACCAAAGTTGCAGACAGCTTATGGGAAATATCCCTTATAAAGAGCACAAGTTTTTCAAAGTCACAAGGTGTTTTTGGAAGGCTTTCCACGTCGCAAATAAATAAAAAATGGGAGACGTGTGCGAGATCTTGTAAGGTCAGACCGACCATAAGAAAGGATTTTTCATAAAGCAGTCCATGAAAGCCCATGGATATTGCAGGCCCTTGGTTTCTCCATTATTGACGATTTTTTTCTTCGAAAAAGAGATACCTGTGGTTTTCCAGCTATTCTAATCATCCAATGTAAGTCCGTGTGACTTTTAATCTCCATGATATAAACACACGCTTGAAATAACGTCATATCGGTACTGTCAATAACACCCAAAGGATTGAAACTACGCAGCGAGATGCATTCCGACCTATGCGTAGCAGCCCAAGAGAACTATTGGGTTGTTCGGAAAGTAATTTCGTTTCATTATCTTCTTGGAACACTATAGTTTTCCTATTGACCAATTCTGGCATTTTTTTTTTAAGTGAATCATTCAATTTGTCCAACTAACGACAGTACACTTCAGAATTGATCGTTGTGTTGCTCGGTAACAGCTCAAAATAAACGATTCCTATTAAATCCCACCAAACAGATACCATAACTTTTTTTGATGAATATTGGCTTTCGAAGTGCTTTGAGCCGGTTCATCTTTTCTACTCCAGGATATTTTGCACTTAACATTGTTGTAGACAACCCATGGGGTTTGAGAAGCAAATCACAAAGTCAATGCGACGGAACAATTTTTTTCCGAAAGAAGATGAGGAACCCATATGTCGAGCTTTGAGATTAAATCTAGCCGTTTCAAATGATCATGAACCGCAGTAGTCGATAAATTTAATCTCTCAGCGATCTCATGAGTTGTTATTCGCCGGTTAGCATCAATTAATGCCTTTATTTTGTCTTCATCAGCTTTAACTGGCCTTCCAGAACGTGGTGCATCTTCGAGATCAAAATTGCCGGATCGAAATTTTGCAAACCAGTTTTGGTACTAGCGCTTACTTAACACATTTTCTCCATACACATCGGATAATTTTTCTCTTGCTTGAACAGCATTTTTATCTTTTCTCTAGTAAAAAAGTAAAATATGCCGAAAATGCTGTTTTTCACCAAAAACTACTGTAAAAATTATGCAAGCCTTGCTATGTTAGCTCTCAAAATACATATCATTATGCGTCTTAAGCGTGAAGTTGGTTGTGAAAAAATACAATTAAGTCCTCTGTTGGAAAAAAACGAAATTACTTTCCGAACAACCCAATATTTTTAAGTGGATAGCATTGATGAATTTATAACAAAATCAGTCCTGTTACTTGCAGTTATATTAGGTTTACTCGCAATTTTTGTGCAAATTTTCAATTTCTTTTAAAAAATCTGATTATTATCTTCATAGGACGAATTGTAAAATTTAAATACTATTATATACAATATAATATTTTTATATTAAAAATGCATACGTATTATGAATATAAATAATATACATAACACGTATGCGTACCTATCCACTTGCATGCATGAACCGGTACATATTTAAATATGCTGTTGACAAGTTTTCATATTCTAATTGAAGTTTTGTTAGTTCATGTAAACGAGGAATATATTAAAATCTCTTGTTAGAGAGATAACAACTCATTTATTCAAACCTTATTAACTATTTATAGTCATTCATTTACTCGTTTAAAAGCACCCAAAGTATATGAGCAATTACAACTACCACCAGCAATGTTACTATATAAAAAGTTTTTTTTTTCTATATGTGAGTTTTACACGGTATCCTACTAAATTAGGAAGATATGAAAATACTCCTTAAAGTAGAGAAATCGAGGCTAAATTATAAACATGACACTTCACACATTTAATTACTTCAACCTCCTCCGCTCATTCATACGTAATATTTTCATGAAAGGGAAATTTATAAACTTTTCGTAAAAATACAAGATTTTCTTTAGTCTATCTTAATGAGAATATAAACGTAGAAAGTTTGTTATTCATTATAAAAGAGAACAACTAAAAGCATGAGAAGAAATTGATAATTACGATGGCGTGAAGAAATTTTTCCATATAAACATTTTCAGTAAAATTTAATAAGTAAACTTTTTTGTTGTTGTTGAAATTACTTCCATTAAAACCAACCAGCCGAATTCGTTGTCGAAAAGAGTACCAGTAAAAAGCATTTGATTCTTTGGGAAGTTACTCTAGAAAAAACCATCTATTCTTACTTTATAATAGTTTTTAGTAAAACTAATTAAATGTAATCCTTTTCGCTTCCTTTTAGCTACTAATAACTTAATGCTGAGATTAGTTTAAATTAATTTCATTAAAATACATTATAAAAAGGAATAGTGGTGGTCCCTTATTAACAAAGTGCATAGTATACATTGTTTTTTTTTATAATACTAATCTTATTTTTTAAATAATAAATCAAATTGTATGTTGCAAAAAAAATATTCTCAATTTGAAAATATATAAATTTTCGAATATTTTTGGATGTGGTAAATTTTTTAGTTATTATAGTTTTAATTATTTTGTGGTCAAGTAAATGAGCTTCTAAGAAATTTAAAATGTTTAAAATTTGTAGAGTCCTCATTTTTAATTAATAATACTGACATTTTTTTATAAATTTCTGTCTTTCGAGTTATTTAAAGTTCACAGTAGATTCCGCGGTTTTACGCAATCGTCAAAAATGTTGTTCGACGTCAATTGTTTGTTTGTTATCATTTCAAGTACAATAATATTAGTACTAAAATGTGAATTCTAAGTGGCGCAACACAAAACGCCATTTGGTGACATTTTTAACGTCAGATACACGGTATTCCCAAAAAGTCACTCATCCTAAGTACTTACCGCGCGCAGTTCTGCTTAGCTTCGGTGATCGGATGTCGACGTCAATTTGCAGTGATCATAATAAAGATATTACGTTCCGGAGTATTATCTGTAAGATATTCTCCGCTATCGGCCAAAAATTTATTGGTTTATATAATAAACTGTCGATTCTGGTGCCTCCGATGAGGCTCACTTTCATCTGAGTGGTGCGGTAAATAAACAAAACTGTCGATTCTGGTCCGAAGAAAATCCACAAATTATTCATGAACACCCATTACATTCACCTAAATTGACAGTTTGGTGTGGTTTTTGGTCTGGTGGAATCATCGGTCCGTACTTCTTTCGAAATAAAGCTGGTAACACCGTTACTGTCAATGGAGAGCGGTATAGATCGATGATAACAAACTTTTTATGGCTGAAATTGGAAGAAGTTGATCTTGAGAACATCTGGTTCCAACAAGACGGGGCTACGTGCCACACAGCACGTGCAACAACCGAATTATTGCGAGAAAAGTTGGAGATCCGATTATTTCAAGAATTGTGACATTGAATGGCCTCCAAAAAGTGACATTGAATGGAAGTCATTGGTCTCAAGCAATAAACCAGACTCTCTTCAACCTTTAGAAGTCAATATTGAACCTGCAAAAGAAGTCGTTGGGGCCATTTGAATGACGTTTTATTCAGAACTTAATTGTATCGATTGTACTTCACATTAAATAAAAAACATTTGAATTTCCTTAACAATTAGTATGTGTTTTTTTAAAAAAAGAAATCATATCACTCCTTTTGGAAAACCCTATATTAGAGAGGTCTTATCTCTGCGGCAGTCAATTGAAAGTCTATTCTGCTCGGAAAGAGAGAGCTCTCCACGGCAAAAAAATTTCTCTCTACGGCCCGGAAAGTATACTGTGATCTTAGAAAATGAAGTAGACCTTTCCTTTGGTGGAGCGACGTTGTTAGCCAGGATACCAAACACATGCAGAAAGTGTTGAATTGGGAAACCGTGGCGCGAAGGTCTAACGTTTGAAGTTCCATGACTCAGCAGGCCTAGACCTTGAAGTTCCATGACTCAGCAGGCCTAGACCGAACTACCGGTTGATCATGATGATAAAGTGGCTCACTTATGAGCACTTCAATTTTGATGGTTCAGCGGTTCACACCTTCAACCTGAAAGTACCATCTTATGGTTCGTTTACCACACCTTCAACCTGAAAGTACCATCGAAAATGTTTTTAAATTTCCAACAGTTTTTATATTCAATATCATTTTCGATGTGTGGTCGAAATAAAAGAAAATTTTGCGTTTTATTCAGAAACCACAGATGCTATTAAAAACAGTAAACCTTCGCTATCTACTTAAGAGCAAATTAAAGACATGTGCAAAGTTTCGTCACAACCACATTAACAGTATAGGAGAACATAGACAAACATACGCACATACAGAAAAACATACTTTTTTTTTATATACATAGATGCCACCTAAAGATTATTTAAGCTTTGAATACATATTCTCCGGTACCCATTTTGTTTTAATTGATTCTTAGGAGAAAAAAAATAATTCGTAGGTGGGGAGAAAAGTTCAGTCGATACTTAGTCCGAGTTAGTCGACACTCATAATACCAATCCAAATGACACTTTTTTGCGTCCCTAAACGTTCGTAATACATCCGCAAATTTCGATTTTTTTTAGATATTTTTTGAATACCAATAAAAAATTTTTATCATGTTCGACAGTCATAATACCAATTATAAAGAAAAAAGTCATTTTCTTGAGTCACTGTATACGATCGGAAAATTCAATTTATTTCTAAATTTTTTCTCGTATGTGTACATCTGTCAATCAAGTATTCGGAATTGTGTATTTAAAAAGCACGCGTGAAAGATATGAACAATTTGTTTTCCTATTAAGTTGGTACTAATGTACGTAATTGTCACGTGGAGTTTTGGCTCGATCTGTCAAGTACAATAGTTTTCGTTCAGCTTTTGGTTTGATTACTCGATGTCAAGTGTACTCCGCAATTTTTTAAATGGAAAACAATATCGAACCAAGAAGATTTTCTTGCTGTTACTTGTTGCTTATGATTATACAAAGCATTCTAAGATGGCCGAGAATATTTGATGACTTGCTCGTTCCGGTCGACCTTGAATGTTTTTGATTGCCGAAGACGCTGACAAACCGATAGTAATGGTAATAGAAAATTATCATTCTAGATTAAGAGAGATTACGCCGGACCTAAACATATCTTTCAAATTCTTTCGCACCATTTGAGTTTGAAATATTGAAGCTTCTTCGGAACATTAAACTCAAAAAAGTTGCTTAAAAAAAATGCCGAACTGAGCAAATTTTTTAGACTCAATTTTTATAAAATGTATAATAACGAGTGATGAAAGGTGTGTTTATAAGTTTGACAAGCAAACCAGTTAAAAAGCTTCAAAATGACGCTTGTATAACAAGCTAAAGCCGAAAACACCACGTCGAAGTCGCTCAAATATTGTTGATTGTTTACTGTCATTAACTTGGTGTTAATTACTCGTAATTTATTCTGGAGGGGCACACCATTGACAAACAAAATTTTCCCTGAGCATTGGGTGCCGGAAAAGCTAAGATTTGTGGCAGAAAATTCTTAGAATTCTTAGTACCACAGAAAAACTGAAGGAATATCACCCATTAAGTATCGTGTTCACCAGATATGGCTTCTTGCTCCTCAAACTGGAATTACCACTTTGCAGGAATATTTTTGAGTCCATTAAAGTCATTAAGCAGATTTCGCAGAAGGAGTTGAAGGCCAACACCAACGAGTGCTTGAAAAGAATGTTTCAAAGAGTGGGTTAATCGTTGGCATAAATAAATGACTTAAGCAGAGCCTATTTTGAAGGCGAGAAATTAAATCCAGATTATTAACTAATATTTTGTATTTTATTGAACGATTCTTCCGGATACTTATTTGACAGTAATAGGAAATTTTTTTCAATTTAAGTAATCTAAATTTTTTTCCTCCATTTTCACATGTGTGCATGTTCATATTTGCTTAGGTACATATTTCCATACATAAATACACTTAAACTTTGGAAAAATCAATTTCCTATTAAAGGAAATTTTACATTTCATTTAAATTTCGCATTTCAATCACGAGCATTACATCTACGATTATTTTTTTTTACCTGTATAGTCGGTGTTTTGTATGAATTATCTGATACTATTTTGTGAAAAATTCAATTAAAATTCTTTCAATAATCTGCTGAGGATTAAAATACTTTTTCGAATATAAATACTTGGTTATAATCTGGAAAGCCTGTATAAGTGATGAATTTAAAGCAATTTCTCTACTTTCGAAATTTTCTAATACATTTAACACTATTTTAACCGCAATAGAATATTCTTAAACGATTTTATCAAACTTTTAACGAAGAATAAGATTGTGTGAAATTTCGCATCAAATTTTCTAAACTGCGTGTATGTTTGTACATAGCAAATAAAAAATATATATATGTATATGAGGGTAGATTTTATGTACATGAATATGGGTACTGTAAATACGTAATATCCATATTTAAGGTATTATTACCTTTTCGCTGTCAGGTACAGAAATATGTGTCGAATGTTGTTAAGTTTTGGAAAGATTTATTTGAAATAAAATGTCAAATGCTAAGTCCAAAAGGAAAATTAATGTTTACAGCGTAAACTTGTATATTTTTGTATGCTTCGTTTGTGTATGAGCGTAAATTAAATAATAATATTCGGCTCGTATTAGCCTGTCAATTATCATAAAGTATGTTTTTTTTTCCTTTTTATTCCGAATAAGTAATGTTATCTAAATAAAAAGGAAAGTAATCAATCTTTTTAATTTACATAATATGGAAAATTTTTGCTCATTGATAATATTCTATGTGTAGTTAAAAATGTTCTTCTCAAACTTTATCTGAATGGAGAATTAATTTGGAATACTTTTTTGTTATCTAAACTTTATGTACTAGATCAATTCAAATTAGATTAGTACCATTAAAAGTGATCTGGTAGCATTGCGGACTTCTCATTCACATAGTTTGCACGTTAGGCCCTCCTAGCCGCGCAGTACAAATTTCAACATCACCCAGTCACTATGCGACCTTATAGAGTCTTTTAACTGAATCTGTGGTTTTGTACTGCGTTACGAAAAATGGAACAGTTAAATTGGAGGCAAAGATGTTCCATCAAATTTTCCGATAAGCTTTGTCAATCCGAGAGTTTGGCTTACAAAAATTTATAACGAGCCTGTGGAGAACATTCCTTATTAAAAGCACAAGTTCTTCGGTGTCGTAAAGCGTTTCTGGAACTGCCAGAAAGCAGTAAAAACGCATTTCGTCTTTAATAACGTGGAACTAGTGAGGGCTCTTATGAGGTCAAACCGTCGATTATAAAGTGATTTTTTTTATGAAGAATCCCGTGAAAAGTCTAGGAATAAGGGCTTTTTGCGGCAGATTGGACATTACATTACTTGAATACTTCACCATATATATTTTGTTGTTGTTATAGTAAGGTGAAAATCATCAAAGGACAAAGTGTGGAACTCTATCGCACTAAAACCATATATTTTCACAGCTCTTAACGTAACTGCCGTCTGGCATTACTTTGGTGAGGCAGGGATTGATTGAAATTACTACGCTGCTGGATTATCCATACAGTCTTCGTCCCTGCTCATCCAGACGGAGTCTTCTTATGACTATTGTCGCGAAGACATTGACAGCCTTCCAAGCTGTCTTCGAATCAAACATCAAGGCTACAACGTTCTCCAGCGTCAGGGACGCTTCTGTGCCTATTTTGTTTCCATTTGAAATCGGGTACAGTAAAATAACATGTGCTCCACTCTCTGCATCACTCCATTACACGAAGGGCATGTTAGGCTATAGTCCAATTTAAAGAGGTATTAGTAAGTCCAAAAACATCCATGTTCCGTCAACAATTGGGATATGTAGACGCCAACATCACAATGTCGGACGGCGGTATAGCCACTGTCGCTAATCCGCCAGAATTTCAATCGGTATCACTCAGGCCACAACAAAAAGCGCCTCGTATAACACCGTTCGGAATGTGCAGACTACTCCACGTATGTAGGTTGCCATAATCAGCACCTGTTGAAATTGGTGCAACATACCGCAGGATTGACTTGACCATGGTCTCCGATAGGGTCCTGATACTCTGCCTGGGTCCCCCAAGATTCGGCAATGTCTCTGCTGCATTTCCATCCACGTGTAATAGGTATTCCTGAAACGCGCGTCCTCTATAAATCATCACCCCCAGGTACTTTAGCCATGATCCCGAGGTCACAACATGTTCACCAATACCAACAGTAATGCTCTTTCTTCTTCCTACCCGTGATGAGCACTGCTTCTCGAAGACCAACTGTCAGAAGCCAACGTCAATAGTCTCATTACGCATCTGTTCTGTCCACACATCTTGCCACTACGAGCACAGCAAAATCATCAGCGAATGCTATGACTCCCATGATCTGGGATATAGATGCTTCATCATGTAATAAGACCTTCTGTCATACGGCCATCCCTATCAACGGGTGTTTGTCGGAAAAAGTGATTTTTGTGGTTCATTTTGGTATTGTAGGTAGTATAAATACATTTTGGTATTGTAGGTAGTATCGAAGCAATGATACCGATAAGCTGAAGGCGAGTCCATTTGAAGCCTTCCAGCACTAATATAGGGTTTTCCAATAAGCTTGATATAATTTCTAAGTGACGTTTCGGCCATTTGTAATATGTCATGATCTGTCATTTTTTCATTGTATTCAGTAATGTTTACAATTTCATCATGGAGAGATATACGCAAGAACAACGTTTACAAATTATTCAATTTTATTATCAAAATAATCGTTCTCCAATTGCAACTTTTCGTGCGCTTTTGCCATTTTATGGTCGTAATAATCGTCCAACTGTGCTCGCTATTCGTCATAAAATTGTTATCACTCAAGAACTGAAGCCATTGGACCACCGTAAACGTCGTGAATTTGCTGATTTTGTCTTGGAACAACTTGAAAACCAGGGGCACTTTCATCTGAGTGGTGCGGTAAATAAACAAAACTGTCGATTCTGTTGCGAAGAAAATCCACAAATTATTCATGAACACCCATTACATTCACGTAAATTGAGAGTTTGGTGTGGTTTTTGGTCTGGTGGAATCATCGGTCCGTACTTCTTTCGAAATGAAGCTGGTAACACCGTTACTGTCAATGGAGAGCGGTATAGATCGATGATAACCAACTTTTTATGGCCGAAATTGGAAGAAGTTGATCTTGACAACATCTGGTTCCAACAAGACGGGGCTACGTGCCACACAGCACGTGCAACAACCGAATTATTGCGAAAAAAGTTTGGAGATTCCATTATTTCAAGAAATTGTGACATTGAATGGCCTCCAAGAAGTTGTGATTTAACACCATTAGACTATTTCTTGTGGGGTTATTTTAAGTCATTGGTCTTTAGCAATAAACCAGACTCTCTTCAACCTTTAGAAGTCAATATTGAACGTGCTATTCATGACGTAACGACTTGATTTAGTGGAAAAAGTACTCGAAAATAGCACTAGAACGTGCTATTCATGACGTAATCGAATTCGTTTCGGTAAAAAAAGTCGTGGAGGCCATTTGAATGACGTTTTATTCAGAACTTAATTGTATCGATTGTACTTCACATTAAATAAAAAACATTTGAATTTCCTTAACAATTAGTATGGTTTTTTTTAAAAAGAAATCATATCACTCTTATTCGAAAACCCTGAAACTACTTTGAATTGAAACTACTTTGAAAGGGAGAAATATAATATAAAATTTTTATTAAAATAATCAAAATTAGGACAAATATGAATATGGAACGGTAAATAGATTCATTTGCTTAGTCTGTGCCAGATCCTAATATATTATAAACTAATGTCAAAGATCACAAGGACCATGAAGGCTCTTTAATAAATTCATAAAAATATATCAAACTTAAAACAGGATAATTTACAAGAGAGGATATTCCGTTAGAAAATAGGTGCAATTATATTGAATAGTGTATAATTGGAACCAGTAAATGAGATCGTGAATGAGAACAGAATATCCTGTCAATATTTTAAGTAGATTTTCTAGTCAAAATTTTCTTTTTTATTTACTCCTTTCTTGAATAGAAGTTCAGTCTGTGTATCTGCTGGTCCAATGATGTATTTGCCGATGAAGCATCTTGACTTAAAAAGCAATATTGCAAAAGTCTTTAGAGTCCTAAAATAAGTTTTTATAGACCTAACAAATATTTGGAACCAAGATGCCTAAAATACACATAAAGTCATCATTTTAATAATGATTAAAAAAAAATACCATTAAAATTCTGGTTTTTGCTTATTTGTAGTAATTTATTGTAGTGAGAATAATTTTTATCGCAAGAAAGTAGGGATTTTCTTTATCCGAAATACGTCAGCATAATCACTTCTGAACATATGTTATATGCAAAAGGAAAATAGGCCAAGTAAACATAATAGAAAGTCGTATTTTATGTGTCCTATTTATATTTATTGTATAGAATATATAGTAAGTTGAGTTAATGAGGAATCCTTTAGATTAACATACACTGGCAAAGTTGAAATGTGAACTTAATAAATCAAAGCCATTGGGCACCCGGTCACAAAAACAATTCCCATCTGAGAAGAGACCTACAGCCCTAATCTCATGTCGTGAAGTTACAATAAATAAACTTTTTTCTATATGGTGTTAAAAGAAAGTAATTAAAAGTACAAAAGAAGAATAAATAGTTCCTTTCTAAGATTTTTATTTTAACATTTCCGTATGATGGTCGACACTGTGATTATACTCGTATGTATTTGTACAAAATGAAAACATTGGCGATCGTATACACATATAATATAAGACGCAAGATGGTGGTTGAGAGTATATAATAGAGTTTCTTCAATTTTTTTTTGTATTTTCTATAACCAATTCATCAACTTCTCCCCTGGAGAGTAGAAATGATTTTTATTTATATTTGCAATAGGGTTTTTGCTTACGTCTTTATTCGCGAACTCATACTTGAGTATGGTTTGGCTTGGCAAAGTGAATAAACTCTTCCGGGTCTATGTCTCTGCACATTTGTATATATTGAGTAGAAATTTAAACTTTGGACAACGTATATCTTCGTAATTGCATATGCGTTATAATATTCGCGTTTTGTTGATATAAAATAATTTCGCTATTCAAATGACGTTCCATTCACTTTGTTCTTGATTTTCAAAGAAAATCTTCAAAAGCGTTTTTTTTGCTTTAATTTTTAGCATTTTATATATTGCTAAAACAACACATAGGAAAAATGTGCATTTATTCGTAACTATTGCTCATATAATTTATATTGTATTTATAAAATGCTATCGAGTTGAAATTGAGAAAGCTTCCTGAATGTACAGCTACGAGTATCTACCATATGAGTATGGCTGTAATATGGTCTTGCGAGGGTGGTTGTTTCAAGAATCAACGTTTGCTAAAGCATGAAAGGTCAAAGTTCTGTTGTAGAGTTCTGCAACTTAAGCGACTATAAATATAATAATGTGTAAAACTAATCATGTTGAACAAACAGTGAGAAAGAAGGTATTATAAGCAAACGGAAAATCTGAAGACGGTTCTTGTTAGAAATCGACCAAAAGCAACATAATCACAGAGGCAATGTTTGATATGAGGAAAAAATATGAATTTATAATCGTTCCAAGCAGATGAGAAACATCTCAATACCTTATACGTACCACTCATTTTAAAGTTTTCATTTAAGGTAAATTTACTATCATCTTGTGTTAGAGAATTTTACACTAATAACTGACTTTTTTTTTAAATACTTGGAAAGAATCAGAATGATTTAAAAATCGGTTACTTGGCACAGAACACTTGAAACATTCATTCAAGATGAGTTGTTTAATTTTAAATTGATTCGGTTTTTTCAGGTCTCAACATTTTGTCTGAAAGTTTAAACTTACGATACGATACGCAGCATAATTATCATTATTTTAATTACTGACTAATTTTTTATTTAATAAAAAAGTGATAATAAACTAAAAATTTATAAAAATCAAATCGTATATATTTACATACTTTTTCTGATAAAAAGTTTTTAATTTAACTAAAAAAAAAAAATAAAGTTTTGAAAATTGAAATTATTAGAAACAGTGTCAAGTATTTTTTTTTTGGTTCATTAGTTTGGTTTTTGTTTGATTTTCTTTTCTTCTTCTGTTATTGGTAAGAGTAAAATATCGATTTATACTCATATTTGGTGGATTTCGGTGTATAGTTTTAAGTGTTCGTTCAATAAATAGTAAGTGGGCGGGATAATAGCCTACTGATAGTCTCGTTCAATCGGTAATATAGTAGCATAATAAAATATGGCTTGGGGATATTGGAGTGCAACAACTGTCGACCGGGGTCGATCACCTCGTCGGAATACACAATGTACATCTGTGCCTGTTAATACGGTGCCACAATCAGAGCCGCCACCACCAACAGCCACTTGCTACAGTCCAACATGTCGGAGTAGATGCAGTAGCCCGTGTCACAGTCCTTGTCCTGATAGTCCATGTCAATCAGTTAGTCCTCCATTACCGGCACCACCGCCATCTGTACAATGTCAACAACAGCTTCCAACACAACCGATTTTGCCACCTGAAGAGTTTTCACGTCGCCCATCGTTGGATCGACTAGATAGTCCACAGGTAAAATTTATTCCATTTTTATTTATCGCGATTATGGACGAAATGATTATTATTCAAAATAATAATAATATATAAAAAAAATAGAACAAATCGCCAATTTATCAAATCAATCATAAATCGCTGTTCGTCTAATCCATCATAAATCATAAAATTTATTAAAAAAAAATTAGACAATTTTTTTTATTATCATACAATTTACTTACGAAACTTGATTACACAGTGTAATATATTTATTTAATTATTTTAATAACCGTGTACCTTTAAAAGTGTACAGTATTTATAATTTTATAAAAAAGAAAAAATATTTTAATCAGTGCTTGATTCGACGAAGTGTTTTATTTTATTTAATTCGAAATAGATTTTTGTTTAATAAATTATCATATTACCAATATTTTGAAAGGGTTTACTTGATTTTTTCTTAACCTATAGTCATTCGTAGACAAACTTTCTGGAGACATAGTGTAAGGTTTCTGTAGAAGCATTGGTCAACCAGTTTATGCGACAACCTTACCAAAATTTTGGACAGGACACTGCTCAAAATTTGAATAGGTCATTCTGATCTTAGATTAAAGAACAACTAGATAGGCCTCTACACAAGAATTCTGTCCGAATTTTGTTGGCATACATTCGTAGAACGCAAACACATGCAATACAACAGAAACGGCGTAAATCATTGGGGGCTAATTTTAAACTTCAGTATGCGATTGAAGCGGTTTGTTTTAAACCATTTTGATTGATATGTGATTGATGCGTAAACAAATAGATTTTTTAATATTGCGGATTTTGTTGTTTGATGGAATTAGTTTTGGAAATTTAAAATAAAACACAGTATTCTATTTTAAAATATTATTTATTTATTTATTTCACTATATATTATTTATCAAAACAGCATTATAAAGTGGGGAAGAGTATATAAAAATATAGATTGGAAGTTATATGATTATATGAAAACAATTATATATATATGAATTAAATGAGAGAATGTGATATTATGTTTATGTTGAAATAAAACCACACCGCAACATAGTAAATATAAATTTTAATGTTAGTAAATGCATTACAAAATGCTCTAATAAAGCAAGCGAAAGCACAAACGCAAAAAATTTATTTAAATATTAAGCCTACCCAATTTACTTTATTTATTTTAACAGAATAAACACAACAATGGAAAACGGACTGGAAAATTAAAAATAAATGATTGCGTTAATATGAATAAAATAAATTCATAATTTCATAAATTGAAGTATTTTTTGCACTATTAAAAAAATTCGTTCCCTTAAATTTTCTTACACACACTTAACATGCACCGGCACTGAAATATTTTCTGGTAAACATTGAACTGTCAACATCGGATTTGCTTACATTTATTCAATGCCGAACTTTTCACTTTTTGACCACTTTTTAGATAAAATAAATCACTAAAAGGCATTTAGGCACATCACAAATAAAGTTTTTTTTATTTTGTTTAGTAAAAATAAAGATGTTCCTCCGGTTGAGAAGCAATTCTTCATAAAACACTTCATTTTCCCGGCTTCCTCATTTCTTTGGTTGAGAAGCAATTCTTCATAAAACACTTCATTTTCTGAAATAAAAACTGCGTATTAAGTTTTATCAACAATATAACTATTTATAAAAATACTTACTTTTCCGTAAATACTTGTAATTATATGAAAAAAAAACACTTTTAATTGCACTTTCCGATGTGCCAAAATAAAACTTGACAAATGACAACAATAGCTCTTAAGTTACCACTTTCATGGAGAATTAAAGTTTTAAACTCTCCGAAAGTCTACAAAATTGAGGCGTTTTATATTTGATTGCTATTTACGAAATGAATAATAAACCTAAAATAGAATTCCATTTCGTATCAAAAGATCGTACAAAAAATAAAAATTGCCTATCGTTGTATTTTTGTTTCCAATAAGTGAATTAAAATGAATATAAATTATGCTTTTGCAATTCAATAAATTTCTACTACGACAACTAGATGGCAGTGGGTGTCATGTCTACATAAAAAAAATTTGACAAAAATATCCCTTTATTGTAATTTCTCGCTGCTTCGCAATAATTCGGACACAAAATTGTGTAAACACGTATACGGTAGGGGCCTATCTAGGTATTCTTTAATCTAAGATTCTGATCTCCTTTCCGGAAACCACCCTAGTTCCAACTGTTCATCGTGTGACGTTCAACTAACTATCACTTATCTTATAATTGAATGTCACCCTTTCCAAGATACTGTTTTTTTTAAATTTCTTTAAACTAACTTACATGCTCTATAAAATCTTTGGAGGTTCATCCAATTTACTAATGACCGTTTTTATCTAACGTACACATTTAAAGATCGCCAAATGACCTAATTTTAGTGCCACTACATGATGGCCTCCAACTTATGTCCTTACGATTAAAATATAAAACAAAATTTTTAAATTTCATCAAGATTAAAAAAGTTAAATATAAAAAATTATTGTACTATACAATTTACTTTTATAAATATTCAAGTTCGCGTTTAGAATTCTATTTGAAAGCTTGCAAAATAGAAAATTTTTAGGGGTTGTTGGTTATACCTTCATGTAAGAATGATATGAATGTGACCAATTTTATTCTGAATTTTTCATTTCATAAATTAATTTTGCATAATTTATTTTATTTCATTTTCATTATTTTCTTCATACTTCCGTTATAATAATAAGAAAAAAAGCTTTTAAACACAATAAAGTGAAAAGAAAATATTAAAATGAACTTATTAACAATATTCTGAAAAAAGGAAAGAAAGTTAAATTCTAAAAATATCTGGTATTATATGAGAATAACTCTTGCCCTTAGCACTATAATGTGTGTATGTTAAAATGTTCGGTGAATTTTTTTTTAATCTTACTGCCAGAATATGAAAAAAATTCATATATAAAAATACAGTACCTTTAAAGTTGGGGTAGTAGCTGGAAAACTCTTACAGAAAAATTCTTCAGGGGATGCAAAAAAAAAGGAAGATGATATAAAATTTATAAAAAGTAGCAGAAAAAATGAATGAAGAGAATGAAGATGTTTCGGCTTAATTTTTTTTTTGTACAATAATTTTTTGTCTGCCTTTTATTTATTTTGAAAAAATTTCCAAGTACACATATATCTTTTATGGAAATCGAAATAAAGTAAGAACAAGTAAAGGAAAAGTAAAAAGCCCACAGAAAAAAAGAAAGAAAGAAAGAAAGAAGCTTTCGCTCAAAAGCATTCTTGTTGCTATCTTGTTTAATGTTATTCTTTTTATGGCTAAAATTATAATGTTTCTGTTGTTTCTTATTTTGTTTTGTATTTTTTTCTTGATACAAAAATTTATTAAAGGACACCCAGAAATACGAGGAGAAAAATATGAATCAATGGAAATATATCCTGAAAATATGTAAAACGAAATATTCGCACAGGCCTGAGGATGTACTCTTCTTAAAGATGACAGTTTCGATTCTGTGTTGGTATTTTTTTTTTTTGCTGGTTTAGTTCAGAATAGAGCCACAGTAATAACAATAGCAGTAGCGATAATATGATGGCGTGAGTTATAAATCAGAAAGCGAATTTTGATGTCGCCAATAGCGGGAACCATGGATAAAAAAAAATCCGCCTTACAAAATATTCTTCGAAAAAAAAATCAGTCATAGAAGAAAGCGTAAGTGAAAAACCCCCCCTATGTATTCCACATTTGATGGAAGAGGACAAGCTTCCGTGTGCCAGGTTATATACTCATAATGTTCGTACTTATCTTTACATGTGTACGTGTGTGCAGTTCACATTTTAACTTTGACAAGGATCGCCTTCAGCATAATATCCCATCCTGTGACTACTTGATATTTTCTGCTGATACATAACTTTTTTCTGCGGAATTTTCAAACTTTCTCCCCTTCCCCATTTTTAGCAAAGAATTTTTTCATCTCGCTTCTTATAAAATGTACAATTTTTGAATTATAAAATTTTTTACTATTTTTTTTTTCTTTCGTTATCCTTAAATCGATTTTTCTTACTTTTTACAAGATGTCTGTACAGTATTTCCTATTTGCTTTTCTATATTTATCTTGCTCTCTTCTGTCTCAAAATTTGTTTTTTTTTTTTTTTTTTTTTAAAACTTATTATTCTTGAAGTTAAATACTTTCTTCGTTGTTTAGCCGAAAGCTGATTGCTGCAGTATAACTTAAAGTGCTACTCTCTTCTTTATTTATATTTGCAATTTTTTATTTGTACATTTTTTTCGGGCTTTTTATTTTATATAATAAATTTTGTTCTTTTGCTCATTTCGTTTTTATATAAGAATTCATTTTGTCCATTTTAAGAGGAATTTTTAAAGTATTTGCCTTATTGAAAAGTGTTAATACACATATTAAAATCGTTTTCTTTTTTCTATTTTAATTGTAATGCTGATGTAATTTTAATTTAATATCTTTGGAAACTTTTCTTTTAGTTATTGTAATTTTCTCTACTTTTTTCATGATATTTTCTCGATATTGATAGTTATCTTGTCAATACATATTTTTTCTAAATTATTTTTACATCAATTCTAACCTAGATCTTTAACTTTTAGTTATATTTAATTATTTGGGATAGTTTTTTTTTAAAATATTTTATTAGCTGTCTATGACTACATAAATATTGCAACAAGGAAATTTTGTGACAAAGACACTACAATGACCGAACTACCATTGGTGTTTCTCTACCTTACGAGATAATTTAACACTTGAAGAAATCTTGAGTATAGATAAAAAAGTAACATACGAGGGTCGTTCAATAAGTCCTTAGAAAAAGATGGAAAAAAACTGTTTTTAAAAAAAAAATTTTTTTATTTTTCAACATAATTTCTTTTTGCTCTATACACTTTTCCAACCGTTTTTCCAAAAATTTTATCCCGTCCAAAAAATAGGATTTCGGAAGTTCTGCAAAATACTCATCCCTTTGAGCAATGACGTTCTCGTTGGAAGTGAACCGTCGTCCGCCAAGTCATTTCTTCAGATTGGGGAAAATAAAATAGTCATTCGGGGCCAAATCTGGTGAATAAGCGGGATGCTGCAACAATTCCATTCTCAATTCCACAATTTTGCCATGGAAACAGCGCAGGTGTGCACACGCGCATTGTCCTGATGCAAGAGGATTTTTTTCTTCTTCAGATGGGGGCGTTTCTCTTTGCTTTCCTCACTCAACTGTTGCAATAACGACGCGTAATACGCTCCTGTTATTGTTTTTCCTTTTTCCAAGTAGTCGATAAAAATGATGCCCTGCGAATCCCAGAAGACCGTGGTCATCACCTTGCCGGCCGATGGCACAGTTTTTGCCTTCTTCGGAGCCCGTTCACCCTTGAAAATCCACTGTGATGACTGTCTCTTCGTTTCTGGAGTGTAGTAGTGTATCCAGGTTTCGTCCACAGTGACATATCGACGAAGGAATTCGGCAGGATTGCGATGAAAGAGTGCCAACATAGCCTCAGAGTCCACTACACGATTGCGCTTATTCTCCTCTGAGAGCAAACGCGGCACCCATCTTGCCGAAATTTTTTTCACAGACAATTTTTCATGCAAAATTGAAACGACTGTACCTTGTGATATGCCTGTCACACCTCAACTGTGCGTCCTGAACGATGTTCATCTTTTGTGGATGAACGGCCACGTTTAAATTCATTCACCCAATTGTAAACCGTCGCAAACACAGGTGCAGATGTGCCATGAACTGCATCCAACTCGGCTTTGATTTCTTTCGGGCTTAAGCCTTTCAAATGAAGATGTTTGATGACAGCCCTAAACTCGCTTTTTTCCATTGTTATGCACAAATAAATGTCGTTAACTTTAATCGACGATATAAATTGACCTACGCTATGGATCGAGCTTAAATTTTGACAGCTTTCCTGTCGATAATGCTACTTACAAAAAAAATCTTTACCGACACTACGAGCGCAATTTATTGCATTTTCTAATGACTTATTGAACGACCCTCATTGGAAAGCTTTTTAATGAGTGTATTATAGTCATAGGATAATCGGGAACAAAACTTTTTATAACAAAAAAATTAATATAATAACAAGCAGGTATTATACCAAAGGCACTAAAATAACAGATGAAAAATAATAAAGCGGTAGTAAATATTCCCAAAGGTAGCTTCTTCACCTAACAGGACATTTTAACTTTTCAAGAGATTTCTTGGCCTGATTTCTCTTTAGGAGCTGATTAGTATTTTTGGTGACAGGAATGAAACTTTTTATAACGAGATATTGATATTTAGAAAACATGACCATATAAATCGTCGAGTTATTTATCATGACTTAAACATTTAAGTCATGATAAGTAACTCGACGATTTTTCAGAGGATTTTGGATTAAGGAGATTTAAGAATTGGAGTATTTAGTAGAATGCTAGAGTTTAATTCCGTATGTTCAGATTGCTTTTAAAATTGTGTTGTAGATTAAAAGTTTGTTCCTTAGCGTAAGTTTTGATCGGTTTTCCAGTAGCATAAATAGTGGCCAATAACGTGTGTTAAGTACAAATCGTTTTAATCTCATGTGAGTGTTACATTTAGTTTTACTCTCCACATCTTAAAACAGTTTTAAAGATTTTTAATATGGAATTGTAGATTTCTGGAAGCTATGTGGATAACTAAGTGGGATAATTGAATAGCGGTATCATCCGCGTAGGTAGTAGTTTTGGGATCAGTTAGGAAGTCAAAGGTTTAAATATTGTATAGTATACTGCATTGAGGAACATCAGCTGTGATAGCGGATATGTCAGAGTGCTCAGTACTAGCAGCTACTTGGCAATTATGTTGGAAAAGATTTAATTTTAAAATAAGATCCACGTGGATAGATGCTTAACTCGCTCAAAGGCATGTTATATATTTGGGAACACGCCTGAACAATAGTCTTTTCATTCAAGAGATGATTATTTTTATTCTAAACTAAAATATATTTAAATTACGGCCAGAAAATTTCGAATCACTTCCTTTTTGAAAACTACAAACATCCGGGACTTGCTTTGCGAGTATATTTTCTCTTATTATGCTATAAAGTGGTCCCTAACACATGTTTGAGCGACATTACATAAAACACACAAACAAATATTGGGTTGTTCGGACAGTAATTTCGTTTTTTCCCAACAAAGGATTTAATTGTATTTTTTCACAACCAACTTCACGCTTAAGCCGCATAATCATATGTATTTTGACAGCTGACATAGCAAGGTTTGCTTGTGAAAAAATTCGATTGATTCTGCACAGTAGTTTTTGGTTGATACCCTTTTAAATATGGAAAGTGAAAAGCAGCATTTTCGGCATATTTTACTTTTTTGCTATAGAAAAGATAAAAATGCTGTTCAATCAAGAAAAAAATTATCTGATATGTATGGAGAAGATGTGTTAATGAGCGCTAGTCCCAAAACTGGTTTGCAAAATTTCGATCCGACAATTTTGATCTGGAAGGCCAGTTGAAGTTGATGAAGACACAATAAAGGCACTAATTGATGGAAACCGGCGAATAACAACTCGTGAGATCGTTGAGAGATTAAATTTATCGAATTCGACCGTTCATGATCATTTGAAACTGCTACGTTTAATCTCAAAGCTCGACATACTCGTATGGGTTTCTTTTCTTCTTACGGAAAAAAAATTGTGCCGTCGCATTAACGTCTGTGATTTGCTTCTTAAACGCCAAAAAAATGATCCAACAATGTTAAGCGCAAAAGATCCTGGAGAAGAAAAGATAAACCGGCTCAAAGCACTTCGAAAGCCAATATTCATCAAAAAATGGTTATGCTATTTGTTTGGTGGGATTTCAAAGGAATCGCTTATTTTGAGCTTCTACCGAGCTACCCAACGATCAATTCTGAAGTGTACTGTCATTAGTTGCACAAATTGAATGATGAACTTAAAGAAAAAATGCCAATAAATAAACTATTGGCTTGTTCGGAAAGTAATTTCGTAATGAAACGAAATTATTTTCCGTACAACCCAATATATTATAATAAATTGAATTTAATATTCATCAACAAAATTTAAAACTCGAATTATGCTAAATTTTGTTAAAAAAATTGTCAACTCACATAAAAGTTGTCATCTAGCAATTATGGTTACCTGAAATCTAAAGGAGATGTTCTAGACTTGATGTGTCGATTTTTACAGTAAAAATATAAATTATGAATTTTCTGAGAAATAAGGTGAAGAATTTTCTGAGAAGTATGGTTATATCCGTAATAGTATAATATTTCTATACTATCAATATTGAGTTTTGAAAATGCCTACAAAAACTTGTCTGAAAATAAATGAATATCGAAAAAAATGTACACTCGTGTGAATAATAAAAGAAACAATTCATTGACTTTGTCAAATTTCAAAAAATCCCCGAAGTTATGAAAGCTTCGTTCAGACAGATGGTGAAATATTCTTGAAAGTTTTCTATTATGTTATCATAGTATCTTAAACAATTTTATTATAGTCAAATAAGGTGAAAATAGTTTCCGTACAATATTTGCCTCGAGCGCGGAAACGTGTTGGAAATGAATTTGGAACAGACAAGGATATAATTCGTTGAAAGAATATCGAAATAAAAATTCTACAATATTTATGAATATTGCTTAGAACCAATGGAAATAAAACAGTACAGATTGGAATCAGTATCAATATAGAAGCGAATATATTATATTGAAAATAATGAACAAAATTGAAAACTGAAGATATAATAATTTGTGAAAATATTTTTCCTTGCATAGATCCCTTTAAGGATAGACGCCTTCGAGCCTAGCCTAGACAATATATTGTATAAATATTGAAAAGATTCTTTTGGTGAAACGCGAAAAGTTCCATTATTTCCCTGGAGAAATTTGTTGTTATTTTCTTTCAATTGGAATAAAAATAAAAATCATACCATAAAAAATTACATTCACTATAGTAAGAATTCGTACTCAATAAAACTGATTTTAGACACTCGTAATTTGTAAAAAAAATACGAAATAGGACCACTAATTTGTAGTGTAACTGATCAAAATTTACTTTGTGGATGTCTCGAAATTGGAAATTGTACATGATAAAACTAACTAGAATTCTGTCAAGGATTCCTTTTGGATTTTTGTCGATATTTGAAAAGTTATTCGGAAAACTGAAATAGTTCAACAGAGCGGATTAAGTTGGTTGTTGGTTACGTGGTTTAAATTTTTAGTTCAACCCTAAACATTCCCGTAGCCGATTGGCATTCCAAGGAAATGGCTTTGAATGCCGTTTTATATCGTTTTGTGCACTCTATACACTTTAACTTTGGAGTAATTACATTGTGGATGGATATGGATAAAATATTCAATGCATGGGGAATTATTCAATCGAAATCTTTTGTACTATGTGCATACTTTTAAAAAAACCAAAATATTTCCGAGGAATATTTTCAAAGAGAATCTATTCAAATTGGGATATTCAAGTGGACTGGAAGTTTATTTTGTATTTCTGAGATTATTTTGTTTGTTTGTATGTAAGGTCGCTTGGGCATGAGCCAGGGGTCACTTTACAACAATACGAACATAAAACCATTTGGCGATTTTTTTTTTTTACTTACAGTTTGTTATATTTTGGTCAGGTTAGGAGGAAGACTTCGAAATGAAATTTGTGGATTTAGGAGTTTTACAATGGGAGGAAATCTACTTGCGAAGGAATTTTGTGTTTTCTGGTTTTTTTGCTTAATGTATGTAGAATAATTTATAGAACGCCACAGGATTGTCGGATTGGGGCTGTGTGGCTTACAAAAAAAAAGTAATGAGTAAGAGCAGTATGCCCTCTCCGAATACGTAGTTTTCATGGTCAGAATTTCAGTAACGATGTTGAGTAGACCGGTGAGACGCTAGAAAGGCCGTTCTGGTAGTAGGTGAGGGAGATTAGGAATGGACACTGGAGAGTTTCTCCAGCTAACTGATTAGCATATTCATTTCCCATACTTTCCATATGCTCCGGCAACGCAAATCGACACTTCTATTGCTGAGTAGATTATGACGAATAATTAATAAGAACAGATTTTGAGTAAAGTTGATGATATTGCGTAAATTGAAAAGATCGATATCAATTTAAACGGAGGCTTTTGTTCTCCATAGCTCCTCAAAAAACAGAGTTGCTCTGGACGAAAAGACATAGGTTAATTTTACTCCATTCATGAGAAGTAAATAAAATATTTCTGGAATTATATATGAGAAGCTGCAATAAAAAGCAAAGACCACTGAAAAAATTCGAATATGCAAAACTGTTAGAATTACTTGATGAAGATGTAGAGTGCTCGGTGATTTATCAACTGCTTTGAATGTTGATATATAATATCATCTATTGCCGATAAGCGTTTTTTGGGAAGTCCCATATCAATTACAGAAGAAAAACATCTAGAGACGTTTGGTCACGTCCAAGATGCTAGTCGGACGACAGACAAGAAATGTTTTTTTTTGCGTTGCGTTGTTACAAGCGATGAAAAATGGATATACTACGACAACCCTAAACAACCTAGAGCATGGACATAACCAGGAGAACCAGGTCCCCCAAAGCCGAAACACAATATCTGCGGTTTCAAGGTCATAATGTGCACTCCTGAAGCCGTTCAAAAACATCACTGATAATCGTTATCGGCTGTAGCTAATATTAATTAATTGAGCTTTGACAGGAAAAAATTAACTGGAATGGGACGATAGACATGAGCTAATTCTTCTACACGACACCTCAACAGCCCATGTTGCAAAACCAACTACTTGGAACGACTGACATGTGAAATCTTCCGTTCGCCAGATATAGCTCCTTCAGATATCCATTTGTTCTGAACCAGCAGTCGGTCATTTCCGGAGAGCGATTTACTTCTCATACAAGTATCGAAAAATGGCTTGTTGAATTAATCGAGTCAAAAAATCTAGAATTTTTCACTCGAGGTATCCGCTTATTGCCAGAAATATGGAAGAAAGTTGTCGATTACTATGCGGCTACTTTGAATAAAATCGCTTTGTATAAAATAGATTAGAAAGTGGCAGGCCAATACTCGAGGAATGGGTCCATTTCTTTTACTGAGGCTCATTTTTCAGACAGAAGTACATGCCATAAAATTTTGTGCTAGAGAGGGTATCAGCCAAGCTAGTTTTAGATATCCTTATGGTCCCAAGGATATTCCGTTCATTCGACCAGAACCATTTTGTGGCAATCCGAAGAGCCCCCTGAACGCGGGGTTAGAAGCGCACATTGAGATAATTCGCCGGAACTTCTTAAATCAGAGCATTAGAGGTCCTGAGACTCAAGAAGCCAGATCTAAAGCTACTCATCGGCCTTCTCACTGGGCATCTTAATAAGATGGGCAAATCTGACACGACAATCTTTTTTTTTTTATGTTTAGATTAATGAGGTACAGGGAAAAACCTTCGAAAGGTACTCGCCTGGAAATTTTTCCTGCCAGACGAGTTATGCGGGATTTTTACCTCGCTAAAACCTAACCTGCACCTCTAACCTTCCTCCCGGAACGATGGTTCCCCGGCGGCACTCTTTGTAAATACTATTTCGCCGGGGCGTTCTTATTTGATGCTACAGCTGTCCCGATGTAATGACGCCTCGCGGCCTATTCTTCGTACGTTGTGTGGAGATCCTTGATAATGGATTCCGCGTACTCTGCAATTCTGTTCCAAGCCGATTGACATGACACGACAATCTGTCGTTTTTGCGATTGACATGACACGACAATCTGTCGTTGATGAAACGTCATATCACCTACTCTGGAATTGCAAGGTCATTGCCCATCAGAGTGTTCGCCATCTTGGTTTGGGATTCACTAATATGATATTGAGGTCCGCTAAAAGCCTCAATATTACTATTATTTGAGTTAGGGTTACCCACCACAAAAGACCTAATTGGTCAATCCCTCTATATAACATCATATTACATTGTGTGTTATTATATAAAGAAACGACAAACTTTGTTTAAAAAAGGGTAAGAACTTATTCCCATATGAAATACTAACCGTGACTTCTATCTTTTTAAACTTAATTTATTAATAATAAAAAAGGAGATTTTATAAAGGACAAAAATGGGTTCAAATATGAAATTTGAAAGTACATAAAAACCCTATAAAAGCAGGTTGGTCAAATTCGAGTACATCATGTAAAGAACAACCCTTTAAAATTTATTTTCAATGTCAAAAGTAACTAACTATGGGAAAATTTATAAATATTTACAATAATTTACTGTGTTTTCCTACAGACTATACAGAATGTTAAAGGTAATGTTATCTTAGGCCTCATGCGTAGATAAAATTTAAAAAAAAATAGGAAATACAATGAAATTTCCAAAAAATAGGAATACTTAATTTATAATATAAAACTTGCAGTGTGGTGCAATCATGATACTGCGGGCTAATAGGGTAGTGTATACGTGTGATAAAAATTTCATAAAATTCTGTTCAGGAAAAGTACGTTTCTAGGCGTTGTTATTGTATTATAGGACGCCATTTTGGGTTAATATATTTTATTTATTGCGTACATAGCTAAAAATATGCATACATCGACACGTTCATGTATCCCCACTGAAATAAGCATGTAAATTAATGAAAACAAATTTATTGTATTTAATCAGTAAATTTCTAATAAAACATTCATGGAGTTTACGGGTGAAGCAGAAAAAACCAAAATGAAAGAAAAAAATCTATAAAATTATATAAGAGAAAAAAAATTGACCAAAAAACCAACATTCATTATTGAAGGATTTAATAAATATTTAAATGAGTAAAATGAACACAAAAAATTTCCATACTATTTTTAGATATATTTAATATATACAAAGTGAAAAGTTGATTGTTTTTTTATTTTATTATACAATAAAATTTAAAAGTTTAATATTTAACTATTATATTTATTTAGGATTGTTTCTGATTCAAGGAAGCATTTAATATACATTTGTTTATTTGAATTTCTTTAAAAGTAAATCCTCTTTTAGTATCCTTATCAATAACCATTTAGATATTAAATATTTCAACAAATTGATCAATTGTTTGATGGCAAACTTGTTCAAGTAAATTTTCAATAAAGTACAATTAAAATGCGATTGACAAATTATAATTGAAATACTAAAAATTATATATAAACTTTTCCATCATACTATCAATTGTTTGATGGCAAACTTTGAATAATCTGAAAATGTTCTAATGATTCGTTTGCATTAATATTCGAAATTATTCATTTTCAAGGTTCCATCTCTGATTAGCCTCCAATGTTCTAATGTAAACATAACCTCATTCTTCTTGCTAGATATTCAAGTATAATTTTGTGATATTTCGCAAAACATTTCCAACCAAAATAGATTATCGTCATTTTGAAACCATGAAATTATGTATGAGTTAATGGAAAGTTATATCGCGGTTTCCAAAACAAGTCCTTTCTCGTATTTATCCCTCGAGTATTAAATGTCGGAGCACTTAGAAATTAAGCCCAGGTGGGCATGGCTTGCTTATATTCTCGAAAAACTTTTCAATTTTTAAGTGCTTCATAAAGTTTATGTTCAATTTTTTTAATTTAATGCAAACTTTTTGAGAATTATTTAAAAATATGGTTTTTTGTTGTTGTATTTAATAATAAATGATTAGCCCCATCGTCATGGTGAAAAAAGGGTAAGGGGGTTTCGATAGTTTCGTATTTAATCAGCTCATATGTTTTAGGCTTTCATGCAATAGCAAAACAAATTGGTCAGTCTGTGATGAATTTATATAAAGATTTTTTGTAAAACATTGTGTAGTGTTTTTATTTTTTTTAATTTTTTTAATTAAATGTGTGTGCTTTTTGAGAATTAAACCGAGACACAAATTAATTTTCTAAAAATGGGACCTTCTTTGAGTGATTATTAGTAATTGAAATTTTTTTAATTTGTAATTACATTTACTTAAGATTAATTCTACTCTTAGTACTAAGACAGTTTTATTAGCTCTCAGACGATTTAGTTTAATTTTCGAAGAAAACAAAGTTCCTTTATAAAATTATTCCTATTTTGATAATAATGCAATGAAAATTTTTTAAAATATACTCGTTTATATAAAAATCCAACATAATCATGATAATTATTGTAATAAATAATAGTAATTTGGTGAATATTTTCTTACTACTGAATACAAAAAAAAAAAAAAAAAATATCATCGCCAAATTGAGGTAATCAAAATTATTATCCTTGGAATTATATCTTTAAGAACAGTCGCTATGATTCGAATATATCCAAATCGTTATTGGCTTTTATTGTTAATTCTGACATCGTTGGCGTTTTTCAGTGGAATTATCGTCGGTATTATTATGTTGACTGACTGACTGTAAAGCTTATTGAGTCAGTTAAATTCCACATGAATCACTGATTGTAAATCTGCACACATCGCTCATAGTCTTGGTCCCTTTGTTGTTGCGGATATCCGTGTTTTCTGTGCTTCAGGTGCTTTTAAGTGCTTACGCCAGTCACAATCAACCATTTCTGTTAACCACTAAAGTACGTCATTCGATCACATGGACATACATGTATGCACGTACCACTAATGCAACTATATGGCTGAAATCTGAAAGGTTCATTAAGCTAGAAGGGTGAAATAGATTTAAAGCTTTTATATAGAATGGGTAATCATGCAGGTAATTCTAGGGACAACAATTAACAATTCATCATATAATATTCCAGACCATAAAAGGTATGGTGGGTGGGTGAATGGAATTTAACAACGCCGTCAGCAGACTTCCTTGGTTAACGGCGGTTATATGGTAAATGGCATCTGGTAGAATTTCTTGATTAATCATTTCGATGTCGCCTTAAGGGGGAAATGGTGGTTACAAGGACTCGAATAAGTAAGAAAAGGAAACCAAATGTGACTCAATGTACATGTTTTATGCTCATTTTATTAATCCATTTCGTCTTACATATGACTAATACATTTCCTGATTCTATTATGCGTAATCCTTCAGTAGTCCTGTATTCGTATTACTTATATTTAAAAATTTTAGAGTATTTTAAGTACTAAACTGCATTCGTTTAATATTTTTGAAAAAAAAAAAAATGTATAGAAAAATACCGAGAATAGAAAAAAAGGTATAAACAAATACATAGACCGTAAAATTTTTCCTTAAATAAGCTTTTATAAAAGTATTTTTCATTGTTTAAATTGGGGTTAAGAAGAGACCATTAGTATATAAAGTAATATGGCAAGTTGATCCCTTTTATTTTTGTCGATTTACTTATAGAATTAAATCCAATTAGGGAAATATAAAAGAGAAAAAAAAATACATACCTTTTGTATTGTGAAATTTTATAAAGCAAATAAATTTAAAGTTAATTCAACTTAAGGTAAATAAAAATAAAAATAAAAAAAAATTAAAAAAAACACTGATTTTTATGATGAGATTTTTATTTCAATATACGAGGTCTGTTCAAAAAGTATCGCGAATTTTGAATTTCCGCCGATTACGTATATTCGATTTTCGATTTTTTGTGGCGTTATGTTGGTACTCACGTATCTCGCTTATGCCAATAATTTCGGCCATTTTGAATGTTCAGTTAATTTTTGGCAGCTGCTTTGCTTGCACGTGTTTTGGCTCGTCTTCGATTTTTGCTCATTTTTGACCAAAAACAGCATCACATTAACATTGCAAAGGAGCTGTTGGACTCTGTCCGCGACGACCCAAATTTGCTCCAGACGGTCATAACTGGTGACGAATCATGGGTTTATGGTTATGACGTGGAAACCGAAACTCAATCATTCCAATGGAAGCTGCCGCACGATCCATGACCGAAAAATCGTGTCAAGTTCGGTCGAATGTGAAGGTTTTGCGTACAGTTTTCTTCGATTGCAAGGGCGTGGTGCATCATGAGTTATTGCCACAGGGTAGAACGGTCAATAAGGAATATTACCTGCAAGTTATTCGCAAGTTGCGCGATGCAATCCGCCAGGAACGCCCGGATTTGTGGAAGAACAAAAATTGGCTTTTGCACCATGACAACGCCCCTGCTCACGCATTGTTGCTTGTGCGCGAATTTTTGGCCAAAAACAACACACTAATAATGCCGCAGCCACCGTATTTTCCAGATCTCGCCCCCTGTGACCTTTTCTTGTTTCCAAAACAGATTCTTTGATCCATTTTTTGGAATGGGCAAAAATTGAAGACGAGCCAAAGCACGTGTAAGCAAAGCAGCTGTCAAAAATTAACTGAACATTCAAAATGGCCGAACTTGTCGGCCTAAGTGAGAGACATGAGTACCAACATAACGCTACAAAAAAACGAAAATCGAATATACGTAACCCGCGGAAATTCAAAATTCGCGATGTTTTTTGAACAGACCTCCTAAACTTTGCATTATGTATGAAATATAACATTATTCAAATGCATGTCATTAGACTTCTTGTAGGACTCGATCCTTTTGAAGTAATTGACAGATGTTGGTTTTTAAATGTTTCTTAAGTTTAAGGGTTGTCTACGTAAAACGCAATCTTTTGCATAGCGTCCAATGGCGTCAAATCGCACGATTAACATCACCAAATCTCGAAACTATGCTTTTTGGGAAATTTTCGTGTAATAAAGCAAATAATTGCCATTTTGTGTGGCTTATGAAACCTTATTGTTAAAACCATATACGGTTCGGATTAAAATTTTCAAATTCAGACCAAAAAAAAAGAATCGTGTGGCCATAGCGCTCAGAATTGACGGTAACGGACTTATTTATTTTCAAAGAAATAATGGTAAATTTTAAAGAAATACAGACCAAATAGTCACTTTTCGTGGATACAATGAGTTTACAATAGGTAATTATGAGTTTTAAAAGCCTCATAAAGAGCAATTTTGCTTCCTTGACGTATCCATCTTATCGCTGAAGAAAGGAATCTCCTCTTATAGCTTCCAACGTGGCTATTGCAGAAATCACCAATTTCCGAACTACGAAATGGATAAGCCTGTAAACTCCACCCTTGACAGCAATTTATTCTAGAAGTCCAAGAAAGAGACTTTCACAGTCATAGTTTTACGCCATGCACCCAAATGTCTTGAAAACGGAGACGGAGGAAACACTAATAGATATAAATCCTTGTGATTGTCAGTATGCCATTAATTTCAGAGCACTCAACTTTTTTAGTCCCTTAATTACAGAGGCACTGTATTTTTAATAATCATTTTGTTCCACCTAAATCACTAAAAAGAAGTAATTTAACTTTCTGAATTATGAAAAATCCTCTTTATACTGTTATGAAGAAATAAATAAAAACATAAATTGAGATAGCAATTTTTTGTTTATTAGTATTAGAAAATATTTCTAAAAATATTCAGAGATATGTAATTTATAAAATTACCTCTCAAGGTAAAGTATTGACATGAGAGAGCGGGTTGAAAATTCTGAAAAGGTATTGACGCACATTTTAAGCTCCGACCGTCATCAAAAAATTGATACGTCCTAGTAAAAAGGCCCCCAAAATGTCAAGATTCATCGATAACTGAAAATCGAATTTTCTCACAAAAAAACATCTGATATACCTCTTTCAAAAAAAAAAAGGAAAAAGAAAACCTCCACCGCCCACCCACATAGTAAGAGGGTTAGGAAGATGAACAAAATAAAATTTTGAATAAAAAAAAAAACTCCCCAATCTCTTTTCTTTTTGATAAATTTATTTTGTTAGCTTTTCAAATTTTTCCCCAAAACTTTTTTACACTTTTTTTTTGTCCTGAAAATGGAAATGTTTGCTCATGTAAAATAAAAAGTAAGGATATTGATCACGTAAAAATAAAAGGAAGTAAAAAGTAAATACAAGAAAGTAAAAAGAAAAAAAAATAACTGACAGAAAAATCAGAGAAACTAAAATGAAAAGAGTCCTGGTAAAAGGAAGAAAAATACAAAAAAAAAAATTGTGATGATTGGACTGTGAAAGTTTGGATGTTTGTCATTTGTGCGTTCTGTCAAATTGGAACGCATCGATCAAAATAATAAGAAAATTTGTAGAAACGAATTGATTGTAATTTCAATTTATCGGAAAATTGCTTATTCATTTATTCTGGCTATTTTAGTTTTTTGTCCTATTCGCCTCTATACGAAACGCGTCCCCATTTTCTATCGATGTGTAAGTGTATATTCAGTGTACGCACTGAACAGGATATCAATTTTATATTCGATTTCAATTGAGTTGTAAAGATTCTGGGTTGAGTATAAAATACCATTCACACATACACATACATATTTATATAGTAGACTTTTGTTATCCTATTGCCATCACCTCAACAAATTCCCTATTACAACCAGCACTTTTACAGGCTTCTTCGATTTTTCTCACCATTGCTTGTGATCCTACCTCTATTCGTACCTCGAACTTCTTTCTTTTGTCATTCTGTCATCGATGATAGCCGCACAGAAGACTTCATTCTCTATTTAAATATGGTAGGTTCTATTCTAGCTTATCGATGAATTGGTCTTTGTCGTATCTTTCCTTGAAAAGGGTTAAAAATTTAAAAAAGAAGAATTAGGGCCAGATTAGATATTTCCCAATGAATATACTTCAGTATCTATTGATCCAAATTTTTATAGCTTCCGAAAATCTTTTTCACTTATTTAATTCATTTCTCTTCTCCTTTTGCTATATTATTCATTTTTTTTTTCCTGTAGAATTTATAATATATTTGTTATCATAATATAAATTTGTACGTTGATTTTCTTCTGTGTTTATTTATTTATTCTTCTTAAGGATAGGAGTAAAATAAATCTATACACATTGGAGGCTATTTAGTTATTTTAGAATCGATTCTAAAAAATGAGTTCTTAAAATCTTATAACTACATTCATTTCGGATACGAATGAGACCTTTTTTATAATAAAATAAGTACATATAATCGTTTTTGGAAGCCTATTTTCTGACATATACGAGTATATATATAGAAACTATATAGAAATCATATGTTTCGAAATTGTCACAGCTATTTTTATATTTTTATTGATTTACATTTTTTTTTAACCAAGGTGTTCGAATTTTTGTTTCTATAAGAAGGAAAATATTTTTTAAGGGTCTTTCCATGAGAATTTTTTTCATACCCTTTAAGAATTACACAAAATTTTTCTTTGTTTGTAACGATTCCTTTATCATCTCCTCCTTGTTAGTCATCTTCATTTTTGATGCTAATTTCAATTCAACTACTATATAAGAACTGCTTCTAAATTCACCAGTTAATAAATTTCCTAATAGTATTGATTCAATCGTTTTTTAGAATGAAAATAATTTTTGAAAATATCCTTATTTTTTTTTTTGCGTGCACAAAAATTATTACAAGCAAAATAAATCGTATTTTTTGGTCATAAATTATCGTAACAAATGAGAAGAAAAAACTGAACCAACTACAACGAGAACTGAAACAAGAAATAATTAATTATAACAACGAACGATTTACTGAATACACAGAATCACTGACAACTAATAAGTCACTCTGGACAGCTACCCGACGAATTCTCAAATACAAAACAGCTACACACCCGCTCCGGAATACCGACGGAACCTGGGCAAAAAAAGATAAACAGAAAGCCGACATCTTCGGCAAACACTTAGAAAACATCTTTAAGCCTCACGAAGATGTCCAAGACATTCTGCATGATGAACAAATATTCCGACAAATATCAACTCAGTTGCCCATAAGTCCACCTCCTAAGTTTTTCACTCCTTCCGAAGTTAAATTCACAATAGAACACCTTTGCAATAAAAAAGCCCCAGGATATGACCTAATAACTTCAGAAATCCTGAAACAAATTTCCAAAAAAACCCTCGTCCTTATTATCTATATTTATAATAGTATCCTCCGCACATCATTTTTTCCTTCCCTGTGGAAGTTTTCCATAATTACGATGATCCCAAAACCCAATAAGCCCAAAAATCTTCCTACCTCATATAGACCTATAAGCCTCCTTCCCATGTTATCAAAAATCCTAGAAAAATTAATCCTAAAACGCCTTTATCCCATTTTTGAAACCGAGGGTGTCATTCCTCAGCATCAGTTTGGATTTCGACCTGAGCATTCCACTATCCAGCAGTGTCATCGCGTAGTCGACTACATACCGTGTTCGCTAGAGCGAAAGGAATACTGCCCAGGAGTGTTTCTTGACATTTCGCATGCTTTCGACCGTGTATGGCACCCTGGATTGCTTTGGAAGTTGCAGCGAGTCCTACCCTCGAGTTATTTCCATATCCTTAAATCTTATCTCTCAGACCGATATTTTCAGGTAGCTGAAAATATGGAGTACTCTGACATTTATCCAATTTCCGCCGGTGTCCCTCAAGGAAGTATCCTAGGTCCTATCCTATATAACATTTATACCCATGACATTCCTTGCCACAACAACATCCTAACCGCAACATATGCTGACGATACAGCCATCCTGACACATCACAAAGATCCTTCCACAGCCATTAGTATCCTTCAGAACCATATCCACTCCTTAGAAACTTGGTTCAAAAGGTGGAGAGTGAAGGTAAATGAGCAAAAATCTGCTCATGTAACTTTCACACTCTGCCGAGAACAAATTCCCGATATAACCCTAAACGGCAGTATTATTCCACAAAAAAATAGCGTACGTTACCTTGGACTTATATTCGACAATAAGTGAAATATACGGTTCTGAAACCAATATGGACATATGGTCTAGAACTTTGGGGTTCGACTAAGCATTCCAACTCCCTTCCAATCCAATCCCTACAATCCCGAATCCTTCGTAAAATTGTCAATGCCCCCTTTTATGTGCGAAACACTGTTATCCACCGTGACCTAAATGTTCCATTTGTTCGTGAACTATGCATCTCCCGATATAAAAAATTCCATTCGCACCTTTCCTTCCACCCTAATCCCTTAGGAAGGGAACTTTTCACTCCCACCCTTCCAGTATACACCCATCGACGTTTAAAACGGCGATGGCCGAGAGATTATTTAAAATTATAAAATCAAATTACCTTGTTCTGAGGTAACATCGATGGGTGTTTTCCTCCACATGTCTTCATGTCCTTGTATATTCCCGTAAAAAATCTGGTTGTTACTAGCATAAGTAGTTGTAAATATCATTTAAAATAAAAAAATAAAAAAAATAAAAATTATCGTAAGAAATCAGTAATAATTGTGGTTTTTTGTAAAAATGAGCAAAAAACGATTATCAACATGAACTTTTTCAGCATTTTTCGATATAATATAAGATTTTTCAAAAAAGTTGATTCGTAATGGAAATTAATTTATTTTGCAAAATATTTTATCCAAAGGATATTAGTATTTGGAAATTTTTAAGAAAGAATTAAATACAAAACTATATTCTAAAAGTCAAAAAGTGGTTTACTAAGTAGAGGTGAAAGATATGGAGTAGAGAAGTGACCTTGTTACATTCACTCTTACCTTTTCTAAATCTTAATGGTAGTCCAATTCCAGAAAATATGAAAGTACAATAATCAGGAATTTATTCAGATAAAAGGAAACTAAAAAACTCAAACGACGTACCTTAATTACGTAGACTCTTGAAAACAGATCTAAACTGTTATTTAACATCAAACTCCTAATAATGAACACAGTTATAAAATCCATTTGGACTTAGGGATTTGAATTGTGTGGTTCCACCAAGGACTTTATATTACGATCAAATAAGGTCCCTCAAACCAAATTTATTACTAATATTGCTAATGCCACTTTCTATGTGTGGTTAATACCTGGCCTTGACCAGAAAAAAATATTTTTACGTATAAGATTTATTTGATCTTCTAGCGTAGTCTACTTTACAATAACGTATACATCTAAAGAATACGATCTATAGAACGCATCAAATTAGACGTTTGCCGCGGAGCCGTTTTTTCCTATTCCGCAAAAGGAAATTTTGCTGGGGGCTAAATCTGTCGAATATTGTGGATGCGGAAGCAATTCGTATACTAATTCATTGAACTTTGGCGATGACACAAGTGTACACGTGTCCATTGTCTTAATGAAAAATAATTTTTTTCTTCGTCAAATGTGGTATTTTTCTTCCACAGCATCGTTGAAAGGATCCAATAAATTGGTATAATACTCGCCATTAATCGTTTTGCTCTTTTCAAGGTAATCGATGTGGATTATGTTGCGAGCATTCCAAAATATTGTGGCCACGACTTTGTTGGCCGATAAAGTCGCTTTGTCCTTTATGGGGCAGTTCCCCGCGAAAATTCTACGGTTTGGACTGTTATGAATCCATATTTGGTCAACAGTTATAAAAGATACCAAAAACAATCGGATTGCGCTTTAACATCAACAAACATTCTTTCGAAGTTAACACATGATCATTATGAGCAATAGCCGACACCCATCTTGCAATGGTGCAGAGTCCCCATAAACTTTTCTGAGTTTCTCTTTTATTTCATTATTAATTTTATTTTTCAAAAACAATTACGAGTATTTAATCACTGCTCGAAATTCGATTTTTTTATTATTCACTTTAAATGACTGTCACTCGTAAGCTTAATGATACAGCTGATTGAACACTTTTAGAGTTATTTTTATAGAATCAGCACCATGTCTTACCAAAGAGTAGGTATTAATCATACAGCCCCCGTACTATGGTATATTTCTAGCAGAAAAGCTATGAGACTGATTTTTATTTTTTTAAACAATATTATGTCATTTTTATATATAGTTAAGTGAACTTGTTTATGGTCGTCTGAGTGTGTGCAAGGTCCGATCGGAGCCTTTCAAAGAGTCACTCATCAATATCAATGCTAAACAAACGGTATAATCTCAAAAGAGCTCTCACTCGTTCTACATTTTCATCAGTTTTCGATGTTAAAGGCCTCCAGAGCGAGAATCGTTCTCCACTACTTCTCGACCCTCCAAAAATACTTTATGCCATCGGAAAACATGTGCTCTTGGTGATGGATGTTTCATAGAGAGTCACTAAAACTTTTTGTAAGGCATATTTCCAAATTTACTGACCTCAGTAGAAATTTTTTTGAAATATTATTGCTCGAAATTTCGCTTTTTCATTAAGAATTCACAATTTGACGCTTAGTTGAAACGTTCATTAAGAATTAAAAAATGGCGCTTAGTTGAAACTTGTACTGAACGTCTAGGAGAGATTAACGTACTGGCTATGTAAAGGAGAAGTTCGCAGTAGCTCCTGTTTGCTCTTACTAATTCTAGTCTAAATTCTTGTCTGCCATACGTCATAACAAATTGATGCAAACCCCCAAAAAAAAAACATTTAAAAAAAGCAAAAATACTCCATAAAATATAATTTAGCATTTAACAGAGAATCATATAAAAAAGGTATTTATGAAAAAAATCGTAATTTTTGAAATATTTCTTATCATATGAGGTGTGCTAGAAAATTAATGAGACTGATTTTTATTTTTATTTTAATTTAAATGAAATAATTTTTTTATTTTTATATATCAATGTTATCTCCTTCAAAATAAGTCAGAATTTTTTTTTTGGCGGCGGAGTTGCTTCCACTTTTTCTGTTGAAAAACTTCAACTCCTCGGTTACACCCTTTTTGGATATTATCGACAGGATAGAGATGACGTCTCTTAAGTGTTTTTTTTATTTTGTCTATAAAAGAGAGTCATACGGACTATGATTAGGTGAATACGGGGGTTAGGGAGCTACAGCAATCCATTTTACTGTTTAAAAATCATTGACGGAGATGGTTGTGTGACAGGAGAGGGCCTTCATTAAGGTGGAGTATCCAATAGGCTGTTACGTCCGGTTTGACGCGAAAAACTCTTTTTTTTATGCTTTTAACGACTTCTTTCTTTATAGAAAATTTGGTTGTCAGTTTGTCATGGAGGAACAAATTCGTCACGTTTTCAACAGTGTTCGATATTGAAGGCATCCATGAGCGTAGTTCGTCTTTCAATACATTCTGACTCTTTCAAAATTGCTTTATGCCACCGAAAAACTTGAGGTCCTGATAAGGAATGTTTCTCAAGAAATGTAGCAATTTTTCGTAAGTCCAATGGGTGGATTCACCAAGCCTAAAATTCCACTAAATTTGGTGGAATTTCATTGCTTCACATTTCGCTGTTCCATTTTCTGTAACGCAATACAAAAACACAACTATTATTTGTCACGCTCTATAGGGTTCGTGTAGCTATCGGAAGACATTGAAATTTGTACTGTACGTCTGGGAAGGAGTCAGCTTCACACTTAAGCCGCATAATCATACGTATTATGACAGCTGACAGCATGGCTTGCTTGTGCAAAAAAATCCATTGATTCTGCACAGTAGTTTTTGGTTGATACAATTTTAAATATGAAAAGTGAAAAACAGCATTTTCTGCTCATTTTACCTTTTTACTATAGAAAAGATAAAAATGCTGTTCAAGCAAGAAAAAAATTATCCGATGTGTATGGAAAAGATGTGTTAGGTGAGCGCCAATGCCAAAACTGGTTTGCAAAATTTCGATACGGCAATTTTGATCTCGAAGATGTACCACTTTCTCGAAGGCCAGTTGAAGCTGATAAAGACATAATAAAGGCATTAGTTGATGAAAACTAGCGAATAACAACTCGTGAGATCGCTGAGAGATTAAATTTATCGAATTCAACCCTTCATGATCATTTGAAACGGATAGGTTTAATCTCAAAGCTCGACATATGGTTTCCTCATCTTCTTAAGGAAAAAAAATTGTGCCATCGCATTGACGTTTGTGATTTGCTTCTCAAACGACAAGAAAATGATCCATTTTGAAGCGTATCATCACTGAGGACGAGAAATGGGTTGTCTACAACAATGTTAAGCGCAAAAGATCCTGGAGTAGAAAAGATGAACCGGCTCAAAGCAATTCGAAAGCCAATATTCATCAAAAAAAAGGTTATGCTATCTGTTTGGTGGGATTTCAAAGTAATCGTTTATTTTGAGCTTCTACCGAGCAACCCAACGATCAATTTTGAAGTGAGCTGTCATCAGTTGGACAAATTGACTGATTTACTTAAAGAAAAAAGGCCAGAATTGGTCAATAGGAAAGGTATAGTGTTCCAACAGGATAATGCGAAACCACATACAAGTTTGACTACTCGGCAAAAGCTTTTAGAGCTTGGATGGGATATACTGCCACATTTCGATTATCATTTGTTCCGGTCTCTACAAAAAATTTTAAACGGTAAAACTTTTAATTCAAATTAGGAGGCCAAAAATCACTTGGATCAGTTTTTACCAGCAAAGAACAAAAATTTTATGAGCGTGGAATCATGCTACTTCCAGAAAGATGGCAAAGGGTATTGGATCAGACTGGATAATATTTAATTGAATAAAATATTAATTCACTATAAGAAAATCGTCTTTCATTTTTATTTTAAAAAAACGACATTACTTTCCGGACAACCCAATAATTTAAATTTTTGTATAAGTTTTCAAGAGTCTGAAGTCAGAATTAAATTTTTCAAGAATGTGATCTCTCGAATTATTCAGTATAGTGTCTCCGATATTTAATATCTGTATTTTTCACAACTTGGTAGTTTTAATTAGTAAAACTCTATTGAAATGAGATTTTCTAGTCGATTTTTATGTAATTCTTCGAAATCTTTCACTTTTTCATGTAAATTATTTTTAAAGTTGTTAACCCGAAGTTTCAAATCTTCATTTCCAAATCACGCATATTTTATGCAAAACTAAATATATTAACTAACAACTTTTTAGCATTATTATGAAAATAAAACTATGCTCTATGGAAAAAATGAAATTTTAAAATTTCCTTAAGTAAAAAAGTTAATAGAAACTGGGTCATTAAATTTTCATTACTCTGTACAAAAACGGCCCAAAAATATTTTAATGATCCATAATTCCATGCTAATGTGATATGAATTGCATTAAAAACTCACAGAAAAGTAATGATTATTATTTACTTAAAAAAAATATAACATTTGATTGACCCTAAAAAGTGAAGGCTTTTTAAATAATAATAATAATAATAATTAGAATATTATTATTCTATTTTAAATTTATTTTTAATTGACATAATTAATTGTAGTTAATGTGAATTTAACTATAAATTTGGCAATTTTTTCATTTTATAATTTTTTCTCATTAATATTATCTCTGCTTTGCCAGATTTTATTTCGTAAAAGGTAAAGATACTCGGTAGTAACAAAATTTTTATGATTTTTAAATTTTCATTGATTTTTTGTAATTTTGTTCAATTTATTCAAATGTGATGGGATCTATTAAAATGTCAAACGTTTTCTTAATTGGATAGTAAAAGTTAATTTGAGTTGATTTTGCTGTTCAGTCAGTCGATAACCCATAATGATTATCTGAAAATCTGTGGTTAATTTCTTATTATTTTATTAAAAGAGTTCTGATTTTGTATCCTACGGTAATATTGGCTTTTCTTGAACTTTATTTTTAATACTCGTAATTTTAGTTTTTTAAGTACTTCATCGAAATCAAGCACTGAAAATAAAAAATACGTTTTTGATATTATGATAATTATTATTATCAAATATAGTTTAATGTATTAATTTTTTTTTTTAAATATATCATAAAATAATGTCGCGGTGTATAATTTAATATTTTCGTTAAGCATTGTTATTATTTTTTGATATCATCATACATTCGCATTTCGTCCATAATGCATCAATTTGATAGTTGCTTTATATCTCGGATGCTACAAATTCTGATAAAGTCGTACGATTTTGGAATTCAGGCTAACCAATTATCGGATATACTATGCCGTGGAGCGACCGTGTCATCGATCCAGTCGGCAAATAACACGTTGACGCGAGGCACAACCTTACGCGGTGGGCCCGGTAGTAGTGGTGGCGGTGGAAGCAGTGGTAGCGTTGGAAGTGTTATCGGAATAGCTGGTGTTGATACTGGAGACTATGATGTACCACATCCGCATCCATATACACATCATTACATGCAGACAACAGCCTCGGTAACACCTCCGCATTCGGCAATGAGTTTAGCTAGTTCACGACCTGGTTCGGCTGGTGGATCTGGGCATGGATCTGGCTCCGGTTCAAGCCCTGGCGGATGTGTGAGCGGAGGTAGTGGCGGCGGCAGTGGCAGCATCATTGGTGTTCGCAGTGGCAGCGTAGGTGATAGTGGAGGAGGTGGTGGCGGTAGTAGTGGCGGCCGTAATAGTGTGCTTGGTGATATTATGGCCGTATCAAGCGGGATTGGCTATCATGAGTGTATCCACTACGAAAGATTACCAATTCCGGTCCCTATTCCAGTTGTGCCACCGCCGCAATTACATTCAGAAGAGGAAATCGAACCAGCTTATGCCACAGGTACGGTATTTGTTAATAATCACTACGGCAGATATTATAAAATTTATTGCATCCATTGTTTCGGTTTATTTTGACATTGAAATTTGACATACAAACACATACGAGTATACATGATTATTTGGTTTCCATTAATCTTCATCCAATCTATGCAGGACATTTTAAGAAACTTGAAAATAGTATTGAGAAGCGATATATTTAATCTTCCATAACGATTGCTAACCATATTAATAGAGAACATATTGTAAAAGCAGTCTAGTATAAAACTGCGTCATCCAATTTATTCGAGTGTTCTCTAGTCACATTTAATTTACGTCCGTTTACTCTGGCATTGCTATATTAATTTAGGATTGATACCATCTTGAATAGACACAATTTGTTTGTTCGTAAATTTACCATATTTATTTATGTTTGGTTCGATATCAATTCGTTACAATTGCCACACATGTGTGAACATTACAGTATGTACTTGAGAACACGTGTCCAGGTTTGATTTCAATAGGTGACTATTTATCAATTTTGTGTTAATGGAAATGCATTATATTCAGACCAGTTTAATCCCATGGAACTAAACTACAATATAACAATCCGCAAGACAATTATTTAAAGTGTAGTTGTCGGATATAAGCATAAAGTGAAGAGAAATTTTGTACTTCATTTTGAATAACTACGCCTAACAACGAAAACTGACATCTAATCTTGAAAGGACAAAACACTATCAGAACTTGTTAATCGATTTTGTAAGCTCTGAGAATCGTTCTTCCTATATTGAAGTGGAATTGATTCAAAATTTGTATTTGGATACAACAAATGAATGTTGTCTCACTGATAGTTATCACAGACAATTCAGCTAAATTTAGAATGTTTCTGTTCAAATTTTACCATAATCCTTTTCATTGTGTATGTAATGATGATAATGATATCCTATCCATTTAACTGATATTTCCCTTAATATAAGAGAGGATCGTCTCTATTAATATTTAAACAAAAAACAATCTGATGCATCTTCGTTATTATTTTAAATTTTAAATAAAAGATTTTTGTTAAATTTATTAAAATAAAAAAAAAATTAAACAAAAAGTTTGAGGCATTTTATTTGGCTACAGTTTTTAAAAAGGTGTCTTAATATGACAGTCCTTCATTTTTTTATATGATAGACTATGCAAAGATTTCGTTTATTATAGCTATTGTAAAAAAAACTATATTTTTTTTTCAAAAATAATTTCGATATCAAAATCAGGTTGAGGATCCAATTGGTTCTTAAGCACTTACGTAGTGTGAAAATTTGATTAAAACCAGGCCTGGCGTGCATTGGTGGACTTTTAGTGAATTTCCAAATAGATTATTTACGAGTTGCGGCAGAAAAGTAATGAGACTGACATCGCTAACAGAAATCTAGCAACACTGACTGGTGGATGTGAAGCTAAGTTTTTGTTGTGCTCTGCAAAAAATGGAACAGCGAAATTTGAAGCAATGATGTGCCATCACATTTTTTATAACGTTTGGTAAATCCTTATAAAAAACTTGATGGTAAGCGAGTTTAACAGGAACAGAGATTCATCTTACACTGCTTTTCGATACTAAAAAAAAAATTTTATGCCTCGTTCCTCGATGCCATGAAGTTTTCTTGAAGATTCGGGAAGCAGTACAAGATGAATCTCACTCAGGGAGGCTTTTAAGATTTAAAAAAAAAATAGTTCAAAATGGGATCAGAAATAGGCCCAATAAGTAATATAACTTAGCTGATCCAAGTCGTCCACTACGATAACGCCTTTTGAGAAGCAGTGGAAAACGAACAATTTTTGGTGGAAATGTGAGGGTTCTTGCTTGGTCACATCTTTGATTGAGATTAAAGGGCTTTTCTTATATTAGATCGTTAAATAAAAACGGGTTGTTCGCGTTAGATCAGACATTGAAGACACTTGGAAGCTCTACCATGACTACCTCCTCTATCACTTGGCCATCTTTATCAACGAGTTTTTTTCAGAAAAAGGAATTTCTGCTCCCCTATTAACCTGATTTCAATCCTCCTATTCATCCGATCGCAATCTATGTGACTCAAAGTACATCACCTTGGTACTGTCGATAAATCCAAAGAAATCTAATCAAGGAGCTGAAGGCGATTCCAGTCGAAGACTTCCAGTACTGTTACGAAGAGTAGAATCAACATCTATGCCGAGGAACTAAATTGAAGGGGATAATATAAATGTAGAGAAATAAAAAGAAATGTTTAAAAATCAGTCTCATTACTTTTCCGTAGCATCTCCTAGGCACTAATAAAATAAAATTTTGGTCCTTATAAGTCCTCAAGAGTATATTGATTATACGCGATTTCCCGACGAGGTATTTTCTAAATATTTTTTTTTTTTTAATTTTGTTTGAATATTCAAATTTTTAGGGAAAAATATTATTAAGAAAACATGTCGTCCGAACTACTTTAAAAAGGGTAACATTGATATATATTGGGTGTAAGGGAAAAGTCGGTTGTTTTTTTCTAAAGAAAAAACAAAATTTTTTTTTTTTACTTTTTATTCAGAAATTAATCCAAAATATAATTTCCTTTATTAGTTACAACTGTCTGCCAGCGTTCTGGCAGCTTAGGAAAAGAAGTCTTCGTTTTTCGACGCAAAGTATTCTTCCACTGCCATTTGGATACAATTTATATATTAATTTCCATCAAGAAAGTTTTGCAGCGACCTGAACAGATGATAGTCAAATGGTGCAATATCTGGAGAATATGCTGACTGAGGTAGAGTTTCCCAACCCAAGTCTGAAATTTTTTGTACGGTGTCTATCGTTGTCATGGTGAAGAATTACACCATTTCTGTTGGCCAAATATGGACGTTTACGTTGAATTTCTTTATTCAAAACATCAAGTTGCGAACAATAACGATCAGCATCGACCGTATATTTTTCTGTCAGCAACTCATAGTGGACAATACCCCTTCGATCCCACCAACAACACAACAGAACTTTCTTTTGATGCACGCCAGCTTTGGATGTGGTCGGTGGTGTCTCCCCTTTATAAACATATGCCTTTTTTCTTACCACATATTTATAAACTATCCACTTTTCATCACCAGTCACCAAGCGGGCCAAAAACGGTTCCCTTCTGTGACGAACAAGATTTGAAGAACATATTGAAATGGGAACCATTAAATTTTTTTCGCTTTATTCGTATGGCACCCAAACAGAGAATGTGGATACAAAGCCAAGCCTTTTAATGTGCTCTAAAGTATAGGGTGGTCCATCTAGCGGTTCCATTTTGAACTACTATTTATTTGAAGTACTAGAGTGTTAAATGTCATCACGAATTGACAGATTGTTAGTTGAAAGTCAAAATTTTACGAAATGGTAATCTATACGCTTGAAGAAAAATGGGAAATATTGAGATCTTACTTCCAAAGTGGTGAGTCTTCAACTCAAATTGTGAGAAATTTAAAAAAAAATGAGTAAAGATCGAATGCCATCACGTGAATTTGTGGGCAAATTCGTGAAGCGAGTTCGCGAAACTGGTTTGTTGGTTGCCAAAGCAACTCCTTCCCGCTTTAAGACAGTGCGTACGACCGAGAATATTGCCGCCGTTGCTGAAAATGTCCGTGATCATTCATCAACATCAACTCGTCACCGTTCTCAGGAATTGAATATTTCTCGCACTTCTCTGTTGACAATTTTGCAGAAAGTCCTCGGTATGAAAGCTTACAAAGTTCAATTAGTCCAACAGCTAAAGCCGCATGACCATCCGATGCGTTTTCGGTTTGCCCAATGGGCTCAAGATCAATTGTCCGAAGATGAGCAGCTTTACCGAAAAATCATCTTTTCGGATGAGGCCCATTTCCACCTCGGTGGGTATATCAACAAACAAAATTGTCGCATCTGGGGCTCAGAAAATCCATACGTCACCATGGAAAAGCCGATGCATCCACAACGAGTCACGGTTTGGTGCGGATTTTGGACTGGAGAGGCATCATTGGCACGTTTTTCTTCGAAAACGATTAAGGAGCCACCGTTACGGTCAATAGTGAGTGCCATCGTGGCATGCTCAACGAATTTTTGTTTCCAAAAGTTGAAGAGAATAGCATGGACGACATTTGGTTTCAACAGGACGGGGCCGGTTGCTACACAGCCAACATAACAATCCAACTTTTGGGCACTGCTTTCGAAAACCGAATTATCAGCCGAAATTCTGATGGCAATTGGCCGCCTCGGAGCTGTGATTTGAGCCAGTTGGATTATTTTCTATGAGGAGCCGTTAAGGATAAATGTTACGCAAGCCATCCAGAGACAATTGAGGCCTTGAAACACGAAATCAAAGTTGTCATTGAAGAGATACAGGCCCGGACAATCGAAAATGTACTGAAAATTGGGTCGAGCGAATGTAACGCCAGCCGTGGCAGTCATTTAAATGATATTGTGTTCCATTCTTAAATTTCAAGGCTCAATCTTTTTAATAAAACCGGAAATTTGAAAAAACATACACTAGTTTTTTTTATTTACTTTTTAAAATGGAACTTCTAAATGGTCCACCCTGTACTAGTCTGATGAATTCCAAGCTTGAAGGCCACTTCGTCATTGACATCTGATGGCCTTCCTGATCTGGGTTCATCTTTTAAAGAAAAATCACCGGAACGAATTTTCGCAAACCATCTCTGGCATGTTCGAGCTGTTACTGTGTCTTCTCCAAACACGCCACACAAGTTTTTTTTTGCCTCCATCGCGTTGTTTCCTTTTTGGAACTCATACAACACACAATATCTGAAGTACACTTTTTCTTCACACATGTTAACGGTCTTACAAGTTTAAAAAAAACTGACAAAAATACAAAAAAATGTGTATAAACCATCAATCATACAGTATTCTAACGGTTTAAATCCATTTCAGTCGATGCTGACAATGTGCACTGACTAATATTGACAGATGTCAAACTCATAAAAAAAGTATGGCGTGCCCTTAGATTAAAGAAGTACTGGATAGGCCTCTACACAAAAATTCTGTCCAACTTTTGTTGGCAATACATTCATAGAACGCACACACATGCAATACAACAGAAATGGCGTAAATCATTGGGGGCCAAATTAAAAGTTCAGTATGCGATTGAAGCGGTTCGTTCAAAATCATTTTCATATGTGATGTCATTTATGCGTAAAGAAGCAGATTTTTTAATATTGCGGGTCTTGCTGTTTGATGAAATTAGTTTTGTAAATATGCAATAAAACACAGTATTCTATTTTAATACATTATTTTTTTATTTCATTATATATTATTTATTAAAACATAATAATTTAATGAATCAATAGAAAACAATGATTTCAATGGGCATAGGAGAAAATATTATAATACATGTATACAATTACTTACTTTCTTTGTTGACGAGTCCTCGCATTCAGTGCTGCTATTAGGAACCAAGAAAATAAAAGTAATTAATGCAAAATTATATATCAATCATTTTTTTATATTACATGTTCATTATCCTCCTCAACATATAAATATTCGATCGTCACATTTACTTTTTCAATTAAAAAATAACATAAATTGAAGTATTATTCGCACTATTAAAAAAATTCGGTCCCTTAAACTTTCTTACACACACTTTATATACACCGGCACTGTACTATTTCATGGTAAACATTGAACTGTCAACATCGGATTTGTTTACATTTATTCAATGCGGAACTTTTCACTTTTTAACCACTTTTTACACAAAAGATATCACTAAAAGCCATTTAGGCACATCACAAATAAACTTTTTCTTAATTTGTTTTGTAAAAATAAATATGTCAACTTACCGAAAGAAAGAAATTCCCAGCTTCCTCATTTTTTCGTATGAGAAGCAATTTCTCACAAAACACTTCATATCCTGAAATAAAAACTTCGTATTAACTTTTATTAATAATATAACAATTTGTATAAATACTTACTTTTCCGTAAATACTTCTAAAAAGATGGAAATAACACTTTTAAAAACACTTTCCGAACCGCAAAAAAAAACAACTGAGAAATGTTAAAAATAGCCCGCTGTTTTCGGTATGTCACTACTTTCATGGAGAATGGCGCGTTTGAAAATTCTCCTAATGTCCACAAAATTGAGGCGCTTTATATTTGATTTATATTTCCGGAAGGACTAATAAACCTAAAATAAAATTCCATTCCATATCAAAAGATTGTACAAAAAATAAAAATTGCCTGTCGTTGTGTTTAAATTGTATTTTTGTTTCCAATAAGTGTATTAAAATGAATATAAATTATGCTTTTGCAATTCAATAAATTTGTATTACGACAACTAGATGGCAGTGGGTGTCATGTCTACATAAAAAAATATACACAAAAATACCCCGCTTTTGCCATTTCTCACCGCTTGGCAATAAGTTGGACACAAAAATGCGTATACATATACGGTAGGGGCCTATCCAGGTATTCTTTAATCTAAGGGCGTGCCCATGGTAGCTTAATACGCTCATTTCACATGCCGACAATGTGCACCTTAGATTAAAGAAGTACTGGATAGGCCTCTACACAAAAATTCTGTCCAACTTTTGTTGGCAATACATTCATAGAACGCACACACATGCAATACAACAGAAATGGCGTAAATCATTGGGGGCCAAATTAAAAGTTCAGTATGCGATTGAAGCGGTTCGTTTAAAACCATTTTCATATGTGATAGCATTTAGTCGTAAAGAAGCAGATTTTTTAATATTGCGGGTCTTGTTGTTCGATGGAATTAGTTTTGTAAATATGCAATAAAACACAGTATTTTTTTTTTAAATATTTATTTATTTATTATGTATTTTCATTTTATTTATTTCACTGTATATTATTTATTCTTGGGAATACCGGATGCTGCTGCTGCCACAATCCACTTTTCCCGCAACCATTTATTTTGTGGGAACCTGTAAAGTTAACATATAAATATACGATCGCAACATTTACTTTTTCAATTAAGAATTAATAGAAATTCACGTATTTTTTGCACTATTAAAAAAAATTCGGTTCCTTAAACTTTCTTACACACACTTTATATACACCGGCACTGTACTATTTTATGGTAAACATTGAACTGTCAACACCGTATTTGTTTACATTCATTGAATGCCGAACTTTCCACTTTTAAACACTTTTTGCATAAAATAAATCATTCAAAACCATCTAAACACATTATAAACTTAATTTTTTTCAAATTTCTGAAGTAAAAATGAAAATATTAACTTACCGAAAGAAAGAAATTCCCGGCTTCCTCATTCCTTCGGTTGAGCAGCAATTCTTCATAAAACACTTCATTTTCTGAAATAAAAAATTCGTATTAATTTCTATCAACAATATAACTATTTATAAATATACTTACTTTTTCGTAAATTCTTCAAAATTGATAACAACTACACTTTCACTTGCACTTTACTATTTGACACAATAACAACATGAGAAATGATAAAGCTAACCCCCAAGTCTCCACTTGCATGGTGAATTAAAGTTTCAAACTCTCCGAAAGTCTACAAAATTGAGGCGGTTTATATTTGATTGATATTAACGAAATGTTTAATAAACCTAAAATAGAATTCGATTTCGTATCAAAAGATTGTACAAAAAATAAAAATGACCTATCGTTGTATTTAAATTGTGTCTTTGTTTCCAGTAAGTGAATTAAAATAAATATAAATTTTGCTTTTGCAATTAAATAAATTTCCATTACGACACATAGATGGCAGTGGGTGTCATGTCTACATAAAAAATTTTTGACAGTCGTATCCCCCTAGTAAATATTTGTACACAAAATTGCGTATACATATACGGTAAGGGCCTATCCAGTATTTCTTTAATCTAAGATGTGCACTGACTAATATTGACAGATGTCAAACTCATAAAAAAAGTATGGCGTGCCCATGGTGGCTTAATACGCTCACTCACGTCATCTATGACCAAACAGCGGATTTTAGCGTTTAAAAAAATTTGGACAAGAGAGATCTTTAAAGCTCCAACTTAGAACTGTCTCAGAAAAAATTAACCCTTTTATTTTGGAACTATGAAACTGAAATGCTTGGTATGTGTTACTTATGTTGTTATTATATTTATTATTAACTTTTTTTCTTCACACATGTTAACGGTTTTACAAGTTTAAAAAAACTGACAAAAATTCCAAAAAAATGTGTATAAACCATCAATCATACAGTATTCTAACGGTTTAAATCGATTTCAGTCGAATCAGAATTCTCGCAAAGAATCCACAACGCATACATGTGCAAGCGTTCAAAAACGACAGAAATTCCCCTTACACCCAATAAAAATTAGTCCTGGGAACTGAAAAATATCGCCTACGATAGAAATGCACAAGATTTTATTTTGAAGAATAATTTTATAAGATATTAACATTTTTTTAGAAAGTCTTTATTGATAATATTTAATTCAAAGCATGTAATTTCATATAAAATTCCAATTACCAAAAATAAACATAACTTTGGGTAATTTAGTATGAAAAAAAAACAATTTTTAGATATTATAAAATTAATAATTTGTTTTTATCTATTTGATCGAAACTAAAACTAAAACTACTTAAATTTATGTACAAAATTTATAAGATTGCTTTTTGTCACACTATCTTGATAAGTATCTACCGAGAATATCCACTCGTTTTGAATTAGCTTAGTAACCGGAAAATTCCTGATTTGTAATAATGTGATCTCGTTTCCTTTAAAATTGGGCATTCCGATTTTATATTGGTATTTGCACGTACATATTAACTCTATAATACGATGGTTCTGACCCAAATATACTCGTAGTACAATTCTAGTCTCGGTTATCGTTAGTATCATCATTGAATCCCCAAACGGTAATGCAGTACAGTCCTATGAGTACTTCCATATCAAAATCTAGAGAATGGCTTATTTCCGTTCGTCTCCACTCTTATCTCATTTAAATTAACACTGAAATGAGAATGTATATGTGCACTTTCCAAAAAACGTTTGATCCTTTCACTTGGTTCACTAGTTACCAAGTTAACTATTTAGTTGAATCGTTCGTTGGGTCAGCAGATCCGATTTTGTCGAGGATATTCCGATTTTATCGTAATTGCCTTGTTCGGGCATGCACAGCAAAGCCACTGAGAATAGTGAACACATCGAGTGCTCCTATAAGCATCTCAGTGCATCCGTTCTCTACTTTTATCTGTAACTTTGGGTAAATCCGTAGCTAATTTCAAAAATTACTGCAAGCATCCTACTTATGGCTGCATAGTTCTAGTAGATTTCATGATAATATCTAATGTTCTACAGGATAATTCAAATTCCTATTTCCATACTAAATGCATACATACTCGTACATCCAAAATACATGTAGACCTTGAAATCATGATATTGTGGACAGTTTTCCGTACTTTTTTCTTTGTTGCAGTTGCAATTCACCGTCAGTATCCATCTCATTACCATAATCTTCATGAACATTGAAGTGGAAAATCATTACAATTTGCATACGGTTAAAGATTTTGCAATTTCATCTTATAAAATAAAATTCACAAGATAAGAGCAATTTAATTTGATTTCATTTTTTCTTTTCTTTTTTTAAAAGGTGTTGTTTACCATCAAAATGAGTAGTTTTTAAATATTTGAATGAAATCTTTTTTTTAGTTTTTCATATTGTCTCCATAGAACTTTTATTGCCATTTTCAAATTAATTTATTGTACACGAGCACATGGTTAAATAGTGAACAAAAAGCTTTTATTTTGATAAGCAATTTAATTTTAACGAATTCTAGATACTTAAAAGAATTGAAATCTCAATTAAGTTAAAGTTACTAATTCCAAAACTATAATAGCCACATATGCAGATGATACCGCTGTTCTTAGAATTCCATATCAAAATTGTTTCATATTACCTTCATCCTCTGTTGAAAACTATCCAATTCAGTATATCCTAATTAAAATAATATTTGACCAATTAGTACAACGAGGAATTTTACCTGGACAAATATTCTACGTGAAACCCTCACACGAGACTAAAAAGATGATTTTTAAAAGCCTTTAAAATCAACTGGACGACCGATCAAAATTGTTACTAAAGGCATTTTTTTTTTATGTATATAATACGATTTTAAAACCTATTTGGACGTACGGTATTGAATTTTTAGATTTAATTAAGTGTGTTCCAATTCCTATCGAATCAAATTTTTTCAATCCAAAAACATCCCAAAAAAAGTCAATTCTATTTTCGTAGCAAAATTATTAATCGTGAATTATATGGTAGCTTTTTTCATGATCTCTTTGTTTCTCGTTATAAAAAGTTTTATTCCCAATTATTCTACCACTACAATCATTTTATTCAAAAAAAAACTCTTCTCTATTACCATCATCAAAAATAATTATCTGTGCTTCAAAAAATTTGAATTAGAGCTCTTAAAAAGCTGAAATGTCCTATTAGGTGGAGAAGAACCTTTGGGAACATTTATCAGCAGTATAAGCTTAAAACCGCTGTTTTTTAGTTAAAATAAAACACATGTTTTTTCCATAAAAAGCAAAAACAAATTTATTCAAAGTACATGCCCTCGCTAGCTACACATTTTTCCCATCTCTCGGGCAATTTGTGGATACCATGCCAAAAAAATTCCTTCTCTTTCGAGGCAAACCACTCATCAAACCATTTTCGGACGTCTTCGTAAGAATCGAAGTGCTGCTCAGCGAGCGCGTGGCCCATCGACGAAAACAGGTGGTAGTCGGAAGGGGCCAGGTCTGGTGAATAAACGGGGTGGGGTAGCATCTCCCAGTGGAGTGTCTCCAAGCAGTTTTGGACCATTTTTGACGTGAGCGATGATGCGTTGTCGTAAAGGAAAATCAGCTTATCATATCTTTGTTGATAATCCGTCCTTTTTTCACGCAGAACACGGTGCAATTTGATCAGTTGTTGGTGGTAGCGGTGGGCATTGACAGTTTCACCAGGTTTCAACATCTCATAGTAGACGATACCCTACTGATCCCTCCAAACGCACAGCATCGTCTTCCGTCCGAAGCGATTTGGTCTTGGGGAAGATATTGATGGTTGGCCGTGATCAACCCACGATTTCTTGCGTTCAGGATTCTCGAAATATATCCACTTTTCATCGCCTGTCACAATCCGATGCAGGAAGGACTTTCTTTTTTGTCTGGCGAGCAAGATTTCGCATGTGTTTTGGCGTCGCTTCATCTGCCTATCGTTCAATTCATTTGGCACCCATTTTCCGATATTTTTACTCTTTCCCATGGCACGCAGACGCATGGAAATGGCTGGTTGAGTAACACCCAATTGCTCCGTGAGAATTTTTTGCGATTGGGTATCGTCTTCGTCCAAAATAGTCTGCAATTGATGGTCCTCAACCTTCCTAAGCCGATTTTCACGCTTCTTGTCCCATAAGCCAAAATTGCTGTCTTTGAACCGACGAAACCAATCTAGGCACGTTGTTTCCGATAAAGCACTGTCACCATAGGCCTCCATAAGCATTCGACGCGATTTGGCAGCCGATTTCTTCATATTGAAGCAGAAAAGCAGAGCTTCCCGCATATGCCCTTATTTTGGCACAAAACTAGACACGATTACCAAAGGAAAAATGTATGTTGTTATACGAAATTGCTGGCAATGTGCACTAGCTAATGTTGACAGATGTCACACTCAAAAAAAAAGTATGGCGTGTCCATGGTAGCTTATAGAATTTTGTACACACTTTTCGCCTACGGAGTAAGCGTACTTCGCCCTGTACTTTTTAAAAAAAAAATATATTAAATTTTTAACAGTATTCCATATTATCTTCAAGTTTAACATTATTAAAATCCACTACCTTTTATTTTGACGAAGTTTTGGACAATTTAACAGTGTTAGCTCTGTTCTATTCTATAGTTCCATTGGTACTATATGAACAAATTCAGTCAACATTTAATTGATCCTCGGTGTCCTGTGATGAGAGGAAGCAGATATTCTTGCATTATCCTCTCATTTTTTGGCTAAATTACTAATTTTTTGTTTGTAAATGTACTGTATGTACTGTCCTAACTGATTGAAATAACTATCATAATCCACGACAGCGCATTAAATTTTGGACACTATTGAACCGATTGTTCTTCTTTCCTTCTTGATTCTAATGAACTTTCCCCATATTTTGAAAAAAATGTCACTTATAATTTTTTTTTCCGAATATGACTCCTTCCATTGTCGAACTCTGACAACCAACAACTCCTTTCCTAAGTCCTACCCAAATTTAACCACTTCTAATTGCTTTCTTCAACTAACTATCGACCAGTTTCATTAGGTAAGCGGTTAATGTCAACCCACACGTAATATGCAGTCATCAAACGGCCTCATAGTCGTGGCGATCTACAAACAGAAGCCAGTGTTTTACATACACAAACAAACATTAAATAGTACTTCAACTGATAATAGAATTGTTGCAAAATTTAATATTATTTGGTTTTGGTATTTAGCAAGTATTTGTAAATAATTTCATAGCGCACTTTTTCTTGTTCAGCGGATTTTTTTTCTATAAAGGACTTCGTTACCTATGTGTATAATTATTTTGATCTTTACAAAATATTACAATTAACCAGAGTAGTTTTTTTCTAGAAAAGTCCTTATATTTGCTCCTCTTTTTTAATTTTTATATAAAGTCCAATAAATATGGAATAATGATATAAATTTCAAAATGAATCTAAACAACCTTAGATTACAGAAGAACTGGATAGGCCTCTACACAAAAATTGTGGCACAATTTTCTTGGCAATACATTCGTAGAACGCTCGCACATACAAAATAACAGAAACGGCGTAAATTATTGGGGGCCAATTTTAAACTTCAGTTTGTGCGATTGAAGCGGTTCGTTTAAAACCCTTTTTATATGTGATATCAATTTTTTTTTAATATTGTGAATTTTGTTGTTTGATGGAATTAGTTTTGGAAATTTGCAATAAAACACAGTATTCTATTTTAAAATATTATTTATTTCACTGTATATTATTTATTAAAACAGAAAGTGGGGAAGAGTATATAAAAATATAAATTGCAAATTATTTGATTATATCAAAACAATTATATGCACAAATAAAATCCATTCCAAAAATGCGAAATGAATTAAATCAGAATGTGATATTATGTTTATGTTGAAATAAAACTACATCGCAACTTAGTAAATATAAATTTTAGTAATTTGCAATTATTAATTTTTTAGTATTAAACCTTATCGTGTGGCTATTCCATATACCAAATACGGAAGGAAAAGCATTTCTTCCTAATCTGCTCCTAGTCGGTCCTACTTTAACATCTGGTCTATGAAAGTGAAGCGAGCACACAACCTCTTGATTTCTGGGAATATTCGATGCTTCTGCCACAATCCACTTTTCCCTCAACCATTTATTTTGTGAGAACCTGTAATGTTAACATATAAATATACGATCGTTACATTTACTTTTTCAATTAAATATTAACAGAAATTAAAGTATTTTTTGCACTATTAAAAAAATTCGTTCACTTCAATTTTCTTACACACACTTTACGTACGCCGGCATTGAACTATTTTCTTGTAAACATTGAACTGTCAACATCACATTTGTTTACATTTATTGAATGCCGAACTTTTCACTTTTTAATTACTTTTTGGACAAAATAAATCATTTTGTCCAAAATTCCCGGCTTCCTCATTCCGTTGAATGACCAGCAACCCTTTATAAAACACTTCATTTTCTGTGTTATCAACAATATAACTATTTATATAAGGACTTACTTTTTCGTAAATACTTCAAAAAAGATAATAACCATACTTTCACTTGCACCTTTCGATAAGTGCCAAAATAACCACCTTAAAAATAACAAAAGTATACAAGCATTTTGGTATGCTACGAGGGTCGTTCAATAAGTCCTTAGAAAATGATGGAAAAAAACTGCTTTTTAATTAAAAAATATTTTATTTTTCAACATAATGTCCTTTTAGCTCTATACACTTTTCCAACCGTTTTTATAAAAATTTTATCCCGTCCAAAAAATAGGATTTCGGAAGTTCTGTAAAATACTCATCCGTTTGAGCAATGACGTCCTCCTCGTTGGAAGTGAACCGTCGTCCGCCAAGCCATTTCTTCAGATTGGGGAAAAGAAAATAGTTACTCGGGGCCAAATCTGGTGAATAAGCGGGATGCTGCAACAATTCCATTCTCAATTCCACAATTATGGCCATGGAAACAGCGCAGGTGTGCACACGCGCATTGTCCTGATGCAAGAGGATTTTTTTATTCTTCAGATGGGGGCGTTTCTCTTTGATTTCCTCGCTCAACCGTCGCAATAACGACGCGTAATACGCTCCTGTTATTATTTTTCCTTTTTCCAAGTAGTCGATAAAAATGATGCCCTGCGAATCCCAAAAGACCGTGGCCATCACCTTGCCGGCCGATGGCACAGTTTTTGCCTTCTTCGGAGCCCGTTCACCATTGAAAATCCACTGTGATGACTGTCTCTTCGTTTCTGGAGTGTAGTAGTGTATCCAGGTTTCATCCACAGTGACATATAGACAAAGGAATTCGGCAGGATTGCGATGAAAGAGTGCAAACATAGCCTCAGAGTCCACTACACGATTGCGCTTATTCTCCTCTGAAAGCAAACGCGGCACCCATCTTGCCGAAATTTTTTTCACAGACAATTTTTCAAACAAAATTGAAGCGACTGTACCTTGTGATATGCCCGTGGCCTCAACTAATTCGCGCACTTTAATTCGCCGATCATTCAAAATCAGATCGTGGATTTTGTCGCTGATTTCAGGAGTAGACACCTCAACTGGGCGTCCTGAACGATGTTCATCTTTTGTGGATGAACGGCCACGTTTAAATTCATTCACCCAATTGTAAACCATCGCAACCACAGGTGCAAATGTGCCATGAACTGCATCCAACTCGGCTTTGATTTCTTTCGGGCTTAAGCCTTTCAAATGGAGATGTTTGATGACAGCCCTAAACTCGCTAATGACAGCCCTTTTTCCATTATTATGCACAAATAAATGTCGTTAACTTTAATCGACGATAGAAATTGACCTACGCTATGGGTCGAGCTGAAATTTTGACAGCTTTCCTGTCGATAATGCTACTTACAAAAAAACTTTACCGACACTACGAGCGCAATTTCTCGGATTTTCTAAGGACTTATTGAACTACCCTCGTACCACTTTCATGGAGAATGGCGTATTTTAGAACTCTCCGAAAGTCTACAAAATTGAGGCGCTTGATATTTGATTGATATTTACAAAATAAATAATAAACCTAAAATACAATTCCATTTCATATCAAAACATTGTACAAAAAATAAAAATAAGTGAATTAAAATGAAGATATATTATGCTTTTACAATTCAATAAATTTCTATTACGAAAACTAGATGTCAGTGAGTGTCATGTCTACATAAAGTACTTACTACACAAAAGTAAGCAAGCGTTTCGATTTCTTGCCGCTTCTGCAATAATTATGCCAGAAAATTATGCAAACATACACATACGTGTATACGGAAATCTGACTTACGGGCCTATCCAGGTATTCTTTAATCTAAGTAAAGAACATTATTTGTATACTCGTACTTCAATGATGAATAGTTCTGTCCGTCTAGGGATTACTAAAATTATTTATCTAATTTTCCATATAAAATCTCATCTCCTGTAGTTGCCCTTAAATCTGTTGAAATTTTTTATTTCATTTGAATTCATAATAGTGTTGGTGTACGAAAGTATGGTATATAACATACTTTGGGTACAATAAAAAGATATTGTTATCTAAAATTTGTTCATTGCATTTCAGAGATTTCACTAACTTTATAATTTGAAATCCTTTTAAAAGTAAATTTAATTAAAAATTTCATCTTCTCTTTTATAATTCGTTAGGAATTAAAAATCTGACCAATATCCAATCATATTGTGGTTATTTGGACTAAAAGATTATCAAACTAAATCTAAACTAACTACGACTATATGGTATAATATAAAAGGAGAGCATAAAATGCCAATTTAATAAGGAAACTTTTATATAAAAAAAAATTCCCAAACTATCTTCTATCCTTTCCAATACAATCAATAATGAAATATTTTCAGTTAATAAAGTTTATCTGTATTGGTTGGTTGGTTAGGTTCTCGATGAATAAAGAATATCCTTTATAACTTTTATTAATTTCCTTTTTTGTATTTTTTTAAAAAAAATTTTTGCATATTTTTTTTTTTATTGAAAAAAGTTTTGAAATTAAAATTTTCGTAATTGGTATAATTCTTATTACATTTTTTTTCTATTTGCCAAGTTTTTATAATAAATCTTGCTAAGAACTTTTGTTACAGTTTTATCAGCATAACCTTAAATGAAAGGAGAATAGATTGTGTTTGAGTATGGACGAATTTTACGATGAAGGGGGTGGGGTATGCCTTTTGGAAGGCGGTGGTTTGGAAACCAATTTGGCAAGGATTTTTATTTGCTAACTTGTTAGGTACTGAATCTCAAATTTATCCTGAAGCTTTTATAATACCATAAACTAAACCAAGGTAGTCGTAAATGTATTTGAATTCCGTATTTTTTTTTCTACTTTACTTCTAGGATTTGATTCATTTTTATAATGAAAAATACCGATTCGATTAGGAAAATTACTTTTCTGATGGTTTTACCATATTGTGGATTAGCAGCCACACCTAACTTATATTAATTCTGTTTTGTTTAAATGTTATTCGTTCTGGAAAAGTTAACAATTTGCAGTAAAAGTTTATATTTATTTATACTCAATATTTATTTTCTCTTTCATATATATATATATAGTTAATTAAATAATTGGTATTTTTTTATTTATCTACAATATTTGTTGTATTTTTTATCGATGAATAGGTCATCGTATTTTCGATAATATTTAAATATGTTATACAACGTTTTTTCCAATCCTCGAAGCACTTTTAAAAAACATTTTTTGTGATCTTGTTCAGGTCCTCCTTCGATGCCCTCTTTATCTCCTCAATCGTAGCGATTCACTTTCGGGAACAAGAAAAAGTCACAGGGGCCAGATCTGGGGAATACGGTGGCTGTGGCATTATTAGTGTGTTGTTTTTGGCCAAAAATTCGCGCACAAGCAACGATGCGTGAGCAGGGGCGTTATCATGATACAAAAGCCAATTTTCGTTCTTCCACAAATCCGGGCGTTTCTGACGGATTGCTTCGCGCAACTAGCGCATAAATTGCAGGTAATATTCCTTATTGCCAGTTCTAACCTGTGGCAAGAACTCATGACGCACTACGCCCTTTTGGGAACATTTAATTCCACTTAATTATTTTTCACCTGTTACTTTGATGCCTCTGTCATAATATCAGCTTGTTATAATGTTTCTGTAGGTGCAGATGACTAATAAAATTTAAAAAAATTATTATTGAAGTTTTGGGTAATTTTATTCTTTAAATTTTTCTAGTCCAAAATCATTCAAAAAAAAGTCAATTCTATTTTCGTAGGAAAATTATTAATGGTGAATTAAATGGTATCTTTTATTATGATTGATTGCTTCGCAATAATGCGCATAACTTGCAGGTAATATTCCTTATTGACCGTTCTACCCTGTGGCAAGAATTCATGATGCACCAAGCCCCTGCAATCGAAGAAAACTGTAAGCAAAACCTTCACATTCGACCGAACTAGGTGCGCTTTTCTGAGAACCCTCTGAGAACATTTTGTACTACCGATAAACGTAGCTACGGTCCAAGGTAGCTTCACCGTATGACACAGTCAACATTCGGAATGCGTCCGCGCAATTAATTTTGTTTTTCACACAAAATTTGATACAGATTCTTTGATCCATTTTTTGGAATGGGCTAAAATCGAAGACGAGCCAAAACACGTGGAAGCAAAGCAGCTGTCAAAAATTAACTGAACATTCAAAATGGCCGGACTTGTCGGCATAAGTGAGAGACATGAGTACCAACATAACGCCACAAAAAATCGAAAATCGAATATACGTAACCCGCGGTAATTCAAAATTCGCGATACTTTTTGAACAGACCTCGTACTTTGGAAGAGCTGAGTATCAGTGGCAAACGAACCGCGCTCAGGAAGTCCTTCAACATCGAAAACTTAATAAAAAGTGGAACCTTTCAAATATTATCGCTATTTATAACATCTAAAAGAGAGTAACCGATCCATCGAAGAACTACTTTAAAAGTAATAATATAGACCTATAAAAATAAAATCAAATGTTTAAAAATGACAGTCAAAAAATAGTTGAAAAAATTTTAATTTTTATTTGAAAAGTCCTGTATGGCATTTTGCTTATACTTGATTTATCGGCGAGGTCTTTTCTAAATTATATTTTTTCTAAAAAATCAATTATTTAATTTTTCAGTTATAATTATTAGCAATTTTAATTTCAATTTGTAATATTATAGGTTTTCGATACAAACCTATACGATTGTTCTTTTGTAGACTTATTAGAATTACCCGTTTTTGTTTTAAGGTATTCCAGCCGAAGAAAAATAATTTATAATTCCTTGCTTATTTGGTCTTAATCAAATATAATGCGGAATCCTTTGTAAATAATTGAAAATTCAACAGACGTTTAGATTCACCAATAGTTAATTTTATTATGTAAGCTAGGCACATAAGCTCATCGAAAACTTAAACAGTTTAAAAGTAACTTCGATAATGATATATAGAGACCTATTTACGCACGATTCTCTTTGATTCGTTTATTAAAAGTTGAATTTACAGAATATACTAGAATAATCTAAAGACTTTTGAAAATTGCTAATGTACTCGTATATTATCAAAAATTGCAAATATAAAAACCGAGAGAAAAGAAAATATAGGAAACATTTTCGTTCGTGCATAAATTTCCAAGAATTCAGTTTGTATCTACAATATTCCTTTAGATGGTATATAATTTTGTTGATTTTCCGAGCGATTCATTTCGTTTTTAACTAACTTAACTAAATGGAAAACGAAGAAATAATCTCAAATGAATTCGTCTATATAGTATGCCAATGAATAAATTATAACTTTACGAAGGACTTTCTCTAAACAAACAGCTATACTTTTGTGTTAATAAACAACAATCTCCAAACATCCGTTTAAGGAACGTAAATTGAATACGCTCCTGTATAGGCATACGAATATCGGCAAGGAGTATGTTTAAAGGATTCCGTTTAGAAACGAACTAATTATGAATGCATTTCATGAGTTGATCAAGTATCAAAGTAATCAATCCGTAATATCCTAAATCCAGTATCCAGTTTTTTGACTCCTACATCTACACAGTCGCATATTGTTACAACTTCTAACTGAATTTTTTTGGCTTTTTCCCCATTAATATGTGGGCTGTATTCCATCATGAATACTCGTCTGTTTTGCCATCATCAAGTGCTCAGTCATTTGTGTACAATGTCTAGATTGAAGGATGTTATATGGATTGCCTTTTATGTAGCTGCACAGATTTTCAATTTTCCCAAAATGAATTGGGCAGTTTTTGTTATCATTTTTCTTCCCTCGTAAAAGTATAAAAAAAAACTATTATTTATAGTTTGCGTTCTTTTAAATATATTATATTATATTAATATGTGAATTGTTTTTGGGGGTGTTATTACGGGAACAAATAAATTACGGGAACAAAAACCTTTATTTCGATTAAGGTTTTTGTTCCCGTAATTTATTTGTTCAATTTTTTTTAGAGCAGTTATTATTAAGTTTTAATGACATTTTTTTAACTACTTTATATAATTTTATTAGTTTTATAGACACTAGAACTTTAATAAATATTTATTTCACAAAATGATTTAAACCTTATTATCGTACAGAGTTTGCTTTTACGTACAGGAAAATTGACAATTTTAGGAAGTATTCCTAACTAAGAAAATTCAAATTCGTAAGTCCAGGTGGCTTTCAGAAAACTTCTTCTATAAATTAGCACTTTACTATTTATCGACGATTGTCTGTATCGTCGACTAAGTTCCAGTCCTTTTGGTTACGTATGGAGATTACAGATTGACATTTGTCAATGTAAAGTCCTAAGAGGCGCACTTTAGATTTGTCACGTTTAACGACGAAAGTTAAAAGTAACGTGTGTCCTTTTTCCTCATTTACATTAATTCTCCATCTCTTAAACCAGTCTTGGAATTTAAGGATTTATATTTAGAAAATATTAAATTTGTAGTTAGAGAAAAAAAGTTAAATTTGTTTACTTTAACTTTACTTTGATTGCAGTCATATTTCATGTGTAATGGCTTGGAAAATAAAAAAGTTAAATCGCACTTTGAAGGTGTCAAATTGTACGATCTTGATGGATATCACCAAATCTCGCAAATACACCTCGAAAAAATTTTCGCATAATGAAGCCAAAATTTGTTGTGTACTGTGGCTTGTTGTGCCGTCTTATTTACCCCACATATGGTCGAAATTAAATTTTTTTTAGTACAATTCAATTATCATACGGCCATAGCGCTCAAAAATAACGGTAACGGTCGCTCCTTCATTTAAAAAAAAACAGGGTCTAATGACATTTTTAGGATAAAATGGCTTTCCACAGAGTTACTTGTGGTTTTTCTGTGCCGCATAAATTTTGCTTATGACTTATCCACCGAGCGAGAAATTAGCCCCATCGCAATCTACTGTTATGGCTACGGCAAAATAACTGCTTTTATAGAAATTTTTTTTTAAATCTTAACAGTTTTTAATAATACAGTTTGGCGGCTATCCATATTGTAAAATGGCGGACCTTAAAATGAACAAATGGCAAAGTTGTTCTTTTAGAACCACGAATTGGATAACTGTTTATTGTTGATGTATTGGAGATGCAAGGTTAGGACTATGGCCAACTGATAAAACTACGATATCATCGTTATATGTGGCGATCAGGGAATTATTCTTAGAGAATAGTTACTATATATACGAGTAGCATGGAATATTTAGAAAGAATACTATCAGTGTAATTGCTATAAAGCATTGGACCAAGGATGCTATCTTGAGGAACACCAACTTTAATGGGTAAAATGTTGTGATAATTGTGATAAAAAAAAAGTTTACTTCATTATTTTGCTTGAATCTAATAACATTATTAAAAAGGCCATCACGGGACTTCTTGCAGGACGTTGCGATAAGTAGGATTAGGTTATACACATGTAGTAATAAATGGGAGGAAGGATGGTTTTGAGTTTTCGGAGTAGTGCAGGGTATCAAGAGCATTCTTCCTCCCTTCGCGCTCACAAAATATTAATTTCTTAGATGAATTGATTTATTAAGGCTTCTGTATAATTTCCATGAAGGAAAATTTCCACAAAGAAGAATAATATGTTATTCGGAGAGTACTACTGAAATTTTTTGCTATAAATGTAACCGCTTTTTTAAATAATTCCCTCAGGATAGTTTAGTTAATAAGGTCGTAGTCAGGACGATCTTTTTAATGAGCAGATGTTCGTAGTTTTTCTAATGCAAATTATTACAATTTATAATAATGACTATCCTCTTTTTTGATAGCAGTTAAGTTTTGCTGTGATTCCTTCTCTGTAATGATCAGACCTTTCTCTGTCATCTATTTTTGCACGTATGCATTTTTTTAAATCTACAATAGAAATATCTAAATAATGATGAACACATTTAAGAATAAAAACAATATCTGTCAAATTGATAAAGGATACAAAAGTTTCGAATGGCAACCTTTTAATTTGCTCGTCTACAAAATATGCCATTACTCCTGAGAATTTATCCTCAACTAATTAAGTTAAAAATAAGCAGTTTACCTTTCACTCAAACTAAATAACTTATGTACAATAATTCTGTAAAAGGTAGGTAAAGTGTTTATGCATAAAAAAAAAAAGTCAATAAGTATTTTGTGAAAATATTGACTTCAAACAAATTCAACTAAAATAATTGTTTTGCCATAATTAAAAAGAACAAGAAGACTGAAAATAACCTCGGTAACACTGTCTTATATTATATATGATGAAATTTTCTTCTGTTTACGTATATGAAGCTATCAAAATAATAAATTTTCTATAGTATATTTATAATAGAACCTATTCTTACCTGTCAAGCTGTCAGGAAAGTTGGTAGCAAATATCAAACTTTTTTGTTTACATAGATTCGTAAATATCTACAATGCTGTGCGATATAATAATAGTAGCTATATATATATATGTGTACAAGGACTTGTACAAATACTTATGTATCTATATTCATATTGGATATGACTCCATACATTCATAGTACAAACATTGATTTTATATTTATTTACCGAAATGCGTGCATTTATTCTTTTATTAGTTTGGTAGTTCGTTCGCATATACCTTAAAGGAATATCCAAAAGAAGAATAGATTGTGCTATCATGAAACTAATTATTCGCACAGAAATCCTGTTCAACTTAATCCATACTAATAATTTTTCATTAAAATACACAAAAAGATTTCGGTTGTATGATAGGTTAACGTTGCTTTCGTTTTATTCATTTAAGTAACGAGGGTGGTAATTCTGACAATGACGACTACAATATGAACGTTCATTCGTACCAATCTAAAGAAGCTACAAAACGTCAAGGAAACCATCTACATAAAACCAGTTTAGCAACAATATAACAACATTACATGTACAACATATAGTATTAGTATTAATAGTAAAGAGAAGAATAAAACTATGTAAATAGAAGAAGAAAAAAAATTCATCTAATATTCAATAAAGCTATCATAGTTTTATAGAGAAAGCTAGCTACATCAGGTATGTTAAAGATAACCAAAACGAATAAAGGTGAGCTACCTGTCTATAGTTCTTATAGAATATGTCCCTAGCTACATGCACACACACACACACACATAAATATATACAATATAAATATATATATATATAGTGATGTATTGTAGTATGAATAAGAATAATAATAAGAAGAAGACTTTGATGTATCTATTGGTATGTGCGTTGAGAAGATGGGGTGGTGAGTTTGGGGAAGATAATAAGAGCAAGAAACGACCATAAATGAACAAAAAGAAATTCGTTGAATTTCAATCTCAGTTGCTGTTAATAAATTGCTTTTAGGTATTTCCATCCGTATAGTATTCTTAATTCGTAATTTCACTCAACTAAGGTTGAACATTTTCGTTTCTAGCCGTAATGAGCCATGACTACCACGCCTACAAAGATATTCTCTAAGCTAGATATTCACAACAGCCATCAGCCATCCTCGTCCTTCGTCCTTCGTCCTTTGCTAATATCTTTACGCAGCATGATATCTATTGAAGAGAATCCATCTCTAACTTTTCGTTATTCATTTGTTAACAGCTATGAGCTAGCTGTATATAATGATGCCTTTTGTATAAACATTCCATTTACTATAATAGAATGTTAGTAAATCTTATGGAATCAAATAGAGAATATATCATAAACGTTGCGAAGGACGAGTATCATGCAGACAATTTCAACCAATGGTACATGTACTAAGTTTGATTCGGTAGCATTAGATATAAATATCATTTTTGGCACTGTTTATGCATGTGAGGTGGGCATTCCAACATTTTATCATCTCTATAAGGTCTTTTACACGTAAGGTGTCTTATTTTTTACTCCTTTTCATATAAATATTATTATATAATACAATATTTATCGTATGTGCACTATCTTTCTGGTACTGTGAAATAAACTTCAGAAGAACTGATGATGAACCGCATCATGCCAATTGTAATTCGGTTCTTGTTTGATGAAGAATATCACTTCGGAAGATTGTATTCTTCTTCATTAGTAATTCGAAAGTATGAAATATTTTGATTTCGTATATATTGTATACACATATACTTTAGTTTATTCCACAAGTAAGCTTCATTAGATTAAGTCTAAATACTGTCATAATAAATATTTACCTGTAGTCGCTTTAAGAATTTCAATTTAATCCCAATTTACTCATGATGAAAATTCATCTAAACGTGCACATCTGAGAATAATATAGAAATATTTTTTTTTATAAAGGGTTTTCCAATTTGAGTTTTGGAAACTTATAGTTACTTCATTATATTGCTTGAACCTAAACTACGAGAGTTGTTCAATAAGTCCTTAGAAAATCCAAGAAATTGCGCTCGTAGTGTCGGTAAAGATCCAAGAAATTGCGCTACTTTTTTTGTAAGTAGCATTATCGACAGGAAAGCTGTCAAAATTTCAGCTCGATCCATAGCGTACGTCAATTTCTATCGTCGATTAAAGTTAACAAAATTTATTTGTGCATAACAATGGAAAAAAGCGAGTTTAGGGCTGTCATCAAACATCTCCATTTGAAAGGCTTAAGCCCGAAAGAAATCAAATTCGAGTTGGATGCAGTTCATGGCACATCTGCACCTGTTTTTGCGACGGTTTACAATTGGGTGAATGAATTTAAACGTGGCCGTTCATCCACAAAAGATGAACATCGTTCAGGACGCCCAGTTGAGGTGTCTACTCCTGAAATCGTCGACAAATCCACGATCTGATTTTGAACGATCGGCGAATTAAAGTGCGCGAATTAGTTGAGGCCACGGGCATATCACAAGGTACAGTCGCTTCAATTTGGCGTGAAAAATTGTCTGTGACAAAAATTTCGGCAAGATGGGTGCCGCGTTTGCTCTCAGAGGAGAATAAGCGCAATCGTGTAGTGGAGTCTGAGGCTATGTTGGCACTCTTTCATCGCAATCCTGCCGAATTCCTTCCTCGATACGTCACTGTGGCCGAAACCTGGATACACTACTACACTCCAGAAACGAAGAGACAGTCATCACAGTGGATTTTCAAGGGTGAACGGGCTCCGAAGAAGTCAAAAACTGTGCCATCGGCCGGCAAGGTGATGGCCACGGTCTTTTGGGATTCGCAGGGCATCATTTTTATCGACTACTTGGAAAAGGAAAAACAATAACAGGAACGTATTACGCGTCGTTATTGCAACGGTTGAGCGAGGAAATCAAAGAGAAACGCCCCCATCTGAAGAAGAAAAAAATCCTCTTGCATCAGGACAATGCGCGTGTGCACACCTGCGCTGTTTCCATGGCCAAAATTGTGGAATTGAGAATGGAATTGTTGCAGCATCCCGCTTATTCACCAGATTTGGCCCCGACTGACTATTTCCTTTTCGCCAATCTGAAGAAATGGCTTGGCGGACGACGGTTCACTTCCAACGAGGACGTCATTGCTCAAACGGATGAGTATTTTGCAGAACTTCCGAAATTCTATTTTTTGGACGGGATAAAAATTTTGGAAAAACGGTTGGAAAGGTGTATAGAGCTAAGATGAGATTATATTAAAAAATATTTTTTTTTTTTTTTTAAAGTTTTTTTCCATCTTTTTCTAAGGACTTATTGAACGACCCTCGTATTATGCATGAAATATAACATTATTAGAATGACCACAAAAACTACTAGAAAATTACATCTTTCGATTTAATTTTCTAGTAGTTTTTCATCCATTTCGAGCTAGAATTTCGCAATTACTTGACGGATGGTGGTTTTTAAATGCTCTTAAATTTGAGAATTCTCTGCGTGAACACAATTTTTTACGTAACCCCACAAGAAAAAGTCCAACAACTTCAAATCGCACGATCTTCGAGGCAACTGATATCACATAATCTGGAAATTGTTCGGTCTCGGAACTTTTAGTTCGAAAATTTGGTATATTGTGTGGCTTGTAGCGCCGTCGTGCCAAAACCACATGAGACCCAGATCGAAATCTTCGAAGTTAAGGGTGAAAAGAATCAGGTTACAGTGTTTAGAATTTATAGGGTTGTCAAGAAAGTAATTTCGTTTTTTTTTTTTATAAAAGTGAATTTATATTTTATTCAATCAGATCCAGTCTGATCCAATACCATTTGTCATCTTTCTGGTAGTAGCATGATTCCATGCTCATAAAATTTTTGTTCTTTGCTGGCAAAACACGGATCCAAGTGATTTTTGACCTCCTCATTTGAATTAAACGTTTTATCGTCTAAAAAATTTTGTAGAGACTGGAACAAATGATAATCGGAAGGTCTGAAGAGTATGGTGGGTATGGGAGTATATCCCATCCAAGCTCTAAAAGCTTTTGCCGAGTGGTCAAACTTGTATGTGGTTTCGCATTATCTTGTTGGAACACTATACCTTTCCTATTGACCAATTCTGACTTTTTTTCTTTAAGTGAATCATTCAATTTGTCCAACTAATGACAGTACACTTCAGAATTAATCGTTGTGATTATCGGTAGAAACTCAAAAAAGACGATTCCCTCGAAATCCAACCAAATATATAGCATAACTTTTTTTTGATGAATATTGGCTTTCGAAGTGTTTTGAGCCGGTTCATCTTTTCCACTCCATGATCTTTTACGCTTAACATTGTTATAGACAATCGATTTCTCGTCTCCAGTGATAATACGCTTCAAAAATGGATCATTTTCTTGGTGTTGGAGAAGCAAATCACAAACGTCAATGTGACGGCATTAATTTTTTTCCGTAAGAAGATGAGGAACCCATATACCTAACCGTTTCAAATAATCATGAACGATTGAATTCAATAAATTTAATCTCTCAGCGATCTCACGAGTTGTTATTCGCCAGTTTTCATCCATTAATGCCTTTATTGTGTCTTCATCAACTTCAGCTGGCCTTCCAGAACGTGGTGCATCCTCGAGATCAAAATTGCCGTATCGAAATTTTGCAAACCAGTTTTGGCACTGGCGCTCACCTAACATATCTTTTCCATACACATCGGATAATATTTGTCTTGCATGAACATCATTTTTATCTTTTCTATAGTAAAAAAGTAAAATAAGCCGAAAATGCTCTTTTTCACTTTTCATATTTAAAGGGTATCAACCAAAAACTACTATGCGGAAACAATTGAATTTTTTCACAAGCAAGCCTTGCTGTCAGCTGTCAAAATACATATGATTATGCGGTTTAAGTGTGAAGTTGGTTGTGAACAAATACAATTAAGTCCTCTGTTGGGAAACAACGAAATTACTTTCTTGACAACCCAATACAATAAAAAAAAGTCCTTCAGACCAAAATGCGCATCAGACAGTCCCTTTTACCGCAAGTACAATGGTTTCTCCACAGTCACTTGTGGGGTTTCAGAGTTTTATATACGGGATTTTCGCCTAATAACGCATCCACAGAGCGAGAAATAAACCTCATCGCTAAATAATACAAAAGTACCAGCAGGCAATCGGTGTATTTTCTGTGCAGTCCATGGTCACAAAGTAAAATGGCAAATTGTAAATTAAACAAATAGGTTTGAGCTGTTAAATCACAAGGCTGTACTTTTCGAACTATGATTAATCGAAACATATGCAATAACATATTAATATCTAACATAGACCTTTATAATTCTCGAAATTCGATTTTGTATAAATTAATGGTAGAAGACAGGAACTTTTACAAAAGCAAGTCGATTTTTATTAAAAATAAATTCTAAAAAAATTTTCTGAGAACATAATAATTTTGCATACAAAATAAGGATAAAGAACCCCTAAGAATTTTATAGAAATAAATCCTTTGACATTTTTATATAATTTTTCTTCTTATCTACTTGTATTGAAAATATTTTTTCAAAAAAAATTCGAATGGCATTTAATCAATACGAACAAATATTTGATAGAAAGATAAAAAATAAGAATTACGGGAATGGAAGTTAAAGAGAAACAATATCTGAAATAAAGCTAAAAAAAAACTCTTAGGTCAAAGTTTGAACTAAAGCTTAAATTAAAAAAAAAGTAGGAGAAAAATTTGCAAAAATTGTTAAGTAAAAAGTTATATAAAGAAAGAAATTGTTTGCTCAAAAGATTGAAGAAAATTATCAATTCGGGTAGAGTGAGCAATAGGGATGAGGCTTTATCGGAGAAAGCTTATTGCTTTGTCCAAAGTAGCATTATCTGCCCACTACCTCTATCGATTATGAATGTCAAACGTAAAGAAAAGTCTCTTTCAGAATGACGAGTCAAAAATATTCTACATTGTTCAGTATCACTATTTTCTATTGAATAGCTTTAATCCAGAATTTCTTATCCACTAATATTCGATCCAAGGTAATAGTATATCGGATTATGGAACAAAAAAAAAAACATTCTAGCACAGGTATGTAATATCGTCTTTCGATAAAAGTAGAACTTAAACGATAAACGGTAGACTTGTTAGTAGTGGGGTCATTTTTATCTATTTTCTAAAAGGATTCACCTTTGAAATGACTGTGCACCTTTATAACGAAGGTGCCTGATTGTGCTACACATATGAATATGTACGTAGCTGCTTTTAAATTGATTCTATTTTTCGATTATGGAATTCTTTCGAAAATATTCAATTTATATGTATGACAAGCACATGGGGTCAGTTATTGTTATAGTTCTCATCTGATAATCCCTATTACAATATTCATACCATATTCCGTAGAGAAAACTAATAAAAAATTTTATCATATTTTTATCTTATATCCATAATAATACGATGATAGCAAAGTGAAATACTAAAAATATATTTTTCTATAAATATATTTTCGCAGGACCAAAGTTTTATTAAATGACTAGAAAACAAAATTAAAACTTGTTGCAGAAACGATAATCGAACAATTTATAGATGATTTTCAGAATCTTGGAAATGATTATATATGAAAATAGAACCATTTCATATGGAGGAGTATAATGTTCGATAGGAGCCAATATAATTTATAAAATACAAAATTTATATAAATATACTGATAGCTTAAATTTTAAAAAATTTTGTTGTTGGCATTGACTTTCCATAATTCGACTTTGTTATTATTTTTATTTTTTAATGGCTTTCAAACGTTCTCTATTGGATGCAGATCCAAAGATTGGAAAGGTTATGGTAAATTCAGTAATTTGTTTTGCCCACTAAGATATATCATAATCCTGTTGCATCATCCATCTCAGAGGCATATTTTCCTTAGCATATGGCAACATTATATTTTGTAAAAAATCTGCATACACGTGCTAGTGCATATTTTCTTTAATTCAGTAAATAGGATCAACTCCATATCAAGAAAAAGATCATCAGGACTATATGTTTAAATCGTCATTCTATTTTGCGAATCGGAGATGGAATTGTTTGTTTGATGACCTTTTAATATAAAATGCCATCCGATGATGAAAAATAATTTTCTATTCATTTTTCCATAGTATAATTTATCTATTTTTATTATGTTGATAGGTGGATCCCAACTGACATGATCAGAATCGAAATTTAGTTTATGGGGTTGCCAGAATGTACTTATTCATATAAACAGCAAACCTTTTGCAATCTGTTGTGCATATTTATTTTATTCTGCTTTAATGGGGATTCGGAAAAAAGGCTATTACCTGTTACCCTAATCCTAATCCCTCTTAAAAGAATTTACTTAAATTGTTGAATTGTTTTAATTAATAGTTACCGAGGCTTACTATGTTAATTTCACATTGATTATTTCTTTTCATTTATTATTGGGTTGTCCGGGAAGTTTTATAAAAATGAAAGGCGATTTTCTTATAGTGAATTAATATTTTACTCAATTAAATATTGTCCAGTCTGATCCAATACCCTTTGCCATCTTTCTGGCAGTAGCATGATTCCACGCTCATAAAATTTTTGTTCTTTTCTGGTAAAAAACTGAACCATGTGATTTTTGACCTCCTCATTTGAATTAAACGTTTTAGCGTCTAAAAAACTTTGTAGAGACCGGAACCGGTGGGTGTGGCAGTAACATATATTCCATTCCAGCTCTGAAAGCTTTTGCCGAGTGGTCAAACTTGTATGTGGTGGTTTCGCATTAAACTTTCCAGACGACTGTAAAAAACAACGAAATTACTTTCCGGACAACCCAATATAAATTTTTCACCATATTTCTTTACAAATTTCAAATTACAAAATTAATTATTTCGTTATTATTACTTTTTTATCACTTTTATTTGGTATGGTTTCAAGCCGCAGCCAAATAATCGAAATAACCAGTATTCTGAGGTATTTATTAATATTTGTTTTGAAAGAACACTGTAGAGTCCCTTCTTTGCCAAAATTCGCCGTAAAAATAAAATATTTAAAAAGAACTTCTTAAAAATAGCTCCCTATATACTCGTATAGGGATTTATGCAATTGATTAAAATCTATTCTTTATTAACTTGCAACTTGTGCCACTTTAGCTCAACAAAAAATGTTTGACTTACTACTGTAAGCAGCGCCACCTATTTAGTAACAGAGTGTCCTTTTGGCATACTCGTATTTACGACTTAGCACAGAATTTGCGTTACGTTCAGTATTTGAGTCAAAAGCCTCTTCTAGCAAGCGTCATAACTCGTCGTTCATAGAAGAATCTTTCTTTATCGGTCATACTACTCAAGTGGTTTCGAAGAGACTTAAAGAAGTGAAAGTCTAACAGAGTAAGGTCAGGCGAGTATGGTGTGTGTGGAAACACATCCCATACAAGGTCCAATCATTTTTAGCGGCTGATCAAACTTGCTTGTGAGCTCACGTTATCATAATTCTTTACGATTAACGATCTCTAGACGTTTCTGTATGATGGATTCGCCAGTACAGTTCTGAATTAATTGTTTTGTTGATTGTTAGAAGCTCAAAAAACACGACACCTTCAAAATCTCAACACACTGAAAGCATAACCTTCCTCTGATGAAAGTCGGTTTGAGGCGCATCATCATGCCGACATCAAAACCGTTTGCGCACCACGTTGTTGTAAACGATCCACTTCCTCATCACCAATTATCAATCGCTTCAGAAAAAGGATCGTTTTACTCACGTTTAGTGAGGAAGCCAAATATCGAGCTTGCTTATGTATTCTAGCTTCTTCAGGTGGTCTTGAACGGTTGAGTTACGGATGTTCAATGTTTCTTCAATCGCTCATGTCGTATAACGCGGGTTTAACTCAATTAATATTTTTATTTATTATTTATTTGGTTGGTCTTCGTGACCGAGGAGCATAGTGGAGATCAAAATCATGGAGTTTCGTGAACCATAGTTGGCAATGGCGTTTTTTTTAGCATTCTAAAACTTGTTGTAAAATCTTGTAAAAAATAAAACAATTATTTAGCATTTCAACTTGTTGTAAAATCTTGTAAAAAATAAAAGAAACGAATTATTATAAACACTGATGCGAATAAACCTAGTTCTTTCGACAATAAATAAGTGCCGTCTGTTACGTAAGTGCATCATGACTTTTCCGACAATCGAATACTTCTAATATGAAACTTTCGTTGTCACTCTGAAATGCAAATTATGCTCTTGAAGTCTAACTCAGTTTTAATACTCTTTAACCATTTAAATCGATCTTATTTTTATATACGAATTATTTGGCGATAAATTTTTGCAATCGTTTTTCATTTTGAACAACCGATAAATTTGATTATTCTACGGTGCAGTAAATTTATTTTGCGGTTCATTTTCACTAAAAGTTCAAATATTTATGACTTATTTTCAATATATTTATACCATTTCCTAAAAAAAAGTCTATGATTATCCTCGAACGAACTTATAAACATAATATAACTTCGCTTCGCATACTGGGGAATGCCCCAAACAGAACAAATATTTTCTTGCAAGCATGTTGCCTGATCGAAATAAAATAATAGTTCTCATTAACCATAAAGTACATGAATTTTAAAAATACTAAAAGTTGGAATAGAATACATGTCATGCTACCAGTATTCATATTACGAAGGATAACCAATCTTAACATACCATCATCGATTAAGGGAAGGGTCCTTTTAACACTGATTAATTTAACCGAACGAGACAATTCACATATTCTCTGATAAAATATCTCATTTTATGTAAATTATTTTCTATCTGAAAATTTCAAAATCGAAATTCGAAAAAATTACATAACATTTTTCACCTTTTCATAAAATTATTACAAACGGATCCTTAGTCATAATGGAAGGTGATAAGGTTACAGAAAAATTATATGATGGAAAATGATGAAGTGATGCTATTGAATATAAAATGATAGGCATTATGGAAATTTATTGCCATTTATATTTTATGTGCTCTTATGGATAGAAGAAAAACTCTGAAATATACATCATTTTGATAGCATACAGATCTTGATAATTTGTTTTAAAGAAAAGTTTTTTTTTTTTTTTATAAAAGAAAAATACTCCTTACTTGCTCTTAGTCATATTTTCATTATATAATTCAAAAATATTTATTGGCAATTAATGTACTAATGTTTAGAATTATTTCATCTTCTCTTGAATTATTACTAAGTTTAAATAAAAACAAATTTTAATACGGGAAAGACCTATACAAAATAAATAGGGCGTGTTTAAAAATTGTTAAGATTATTTTTAATAAATTATTAATAATAAAAAACTTTTGATATTCTTTGATAAGATCGTACGAAAAACTTTTTAAAAAAAACAAAAGCTATGCTGTCCACAGGATGGTTAAAATATTGTTTGGTAGTAAGTGTAAGGTTAGACAAAGTGAAGTAATTAGAATAACTAACGACATTTTAGATGGAGCCGTTATCTATTTCCTCACTGTCTGCGTCAGAATGCCAATAGCAGGGTAAAGGCGTGTCTAGAGGACTTTTCCGGGAGACTCAATCCTAATCGAAACTGGTCGAAAATTCATCTCTTTGCACAAAGCTCGAATCAGATTAATTTATAGAAATCTTCGCTGTGCTAATAATCTACTTCATAATTTGATATAATAATATTATATCAAATTGACCGCCCCCAAATCGAAAAAGAATTATTTAATAATCTGAACATAACAAATCCTTTCACTTTTTTCTTTTCAATTCCAAACTTCTCTTGCGCATCCAGATAAGAAGCCTTGGTTAGGAGCGGTGATGAGAAAATTTAAAAGGACGGATGAGTTTAAAAAGGCATATTATCCAGGTAAATAATACTCAACTCCATGATCTACATTGTGGAGTCTTCCCATACAGGCCGGCAATAAAGGCGGATGTATATTATTATCTTTGCTCACATGTAATCCGCTCTCAAAGCTATTTACAGCCCATTGAATGATCCTGTTCTCAACGGGATTCGACAAAGCCTACTCAACATTAAGAGTGTCGACTTGTGTTGAGCGTCGGGGCATGTGGGAATCTTGCAAAATATGCTGACCAGTTTGCTGGAGAAACGCTCCGACGTTCTGTACTCACTATCTATCCCTAATATACCTAGCTTCCCAACATAATGGCACACAACATCCTCAGCCTTTTTAGATCTCGCTGGCCAACTAACAACAATCCAGTCTACTTATCATCTATATGAATTTTCTGGGCATGAAAAAACCCAAACATCCTTACTAAAATACCGTAAATTCTTGGCTAATCAATATCATACCGGTTTCCTTGCAAGTAGGATTCTTCCCATTTTTTAGCTCCTACATTCAATTATTTCATGTCCAAGTCTGCTATTTAACCTAATCAAACATACTAATATGCTTCAGAAAATTTAATTTGAACTAACCTACTAAAAATGCACAAGCTTCGTTTAAGAAACTGATAACGCCCACACATACGAAATTTGAAGTCGCCAAATGGTGTTTTGGTCGTAGTGCTGTAAAGTGGCCCCTGGATTATGTGCAAGGGATCGTAAATATAAACAAACAAACTTTATGAGAACATACGCCGCTGTTTTTTTCGTGCTTGTTTGCTTGCTCGATATGCTGCTTGTTTTTAAGTTAGCTGTGTTGCCAGATTTTGTGATGGCTTTTATGTGTATTAGCTTCACACGATGCTTGTTTCAAAGTTGGTTTTCTAGCTGGTTTTGATGCTTGTGCAGTGATTTCGATCAATTTTCCGATTTTTGATTGGCATTTTCTTTATTTTCCATTGTAAAAACTGAAAATCAGTTTCAGTAGTAATAAAAGTGGAACAGTTAAGTAAAATATAAAATTTCTCGTTTTCGGGGAACTGCACTTATTAATATTATATTATTATTAGGAAAAAAAGCATTTAAATGCAGAATTTTTATGCATTTCCAAAATGTAAACAAATCTATTTGTCATTTGCTCATGGAGCGCACGTGGCCAGATAATGTTTTCTCATTGGTTCTCGTTAAAATAAGCAGCAAAACAATCACAAAAAATAGAAGCGGGTCTATTTCTGAAATCTAGCATGAAAGCTTTAGCCAGGCATTATAGCAAGCAAGAAAACAAGTGGAAAAACAAGCGCCGTGTGAAAATCTCGGTAAAGGATATATTTTCATCGCTTTTGCCGCACTTGAGCATCTCAGCTGTATATTGTTCAATTTTTGACTTCCTAACATAATTTAGTTCTGTCATAGGAAAATTGTATTTAACACGTATGTGTTTTGAGAACATTGGAAATGGAATGATTTATGAAAAAGTCCTTTAGAAGTAATTTTAAGCTCTTTTAAAATATTTTATAATAATCAACAGTAAACAAATATTTTATAATTTCGAAACCATAGGTATTTTATGCGTATAATTCATTATTTTTTAAATGATATTAATCATAATTAAATAAAAAATTTATATTTTATTGAAGAAAAAAAATTTACTCGTAAAAAAAAACAGTTTATTTTCCATAACTTTGATTCCATATTAGGAACATGAATTAATTTATATTGAATTCAATTTAGACACATTACGAGTTCTATTTCCTTTTTGCAATAAGTTAACAGGAAATAATCATATATTAACTACAGAGAGAGAGAGAGAGAGAAGGAGAGATAGAGAGATATATACTCGTATTTTGTATGGGTTTTTGCATATAAATATTTTGGTATTTTATGCTGCTTACAGGTATGAACAAATTTGCAAAATAGTAGATACTCGTACTAACTTAAAAGAGGGCCTTCTTATAAGAAGAAAAAAATAGGAAAATTTATTTAAAAGAATTTAATTAAAATAAAAACGTATGAATACGTATGACTCTGTGAAAAGATTTTTTCTCCATTTGGAATTTTCTTTGCTCTTTGAATAATTTAGGAATAAAATTTGGAAAAAATATCCTTTTTACTTAAGTTTTCATGATGGAAAATATTCAATTTTCAAAGTATTTGTCTATATTTGCTTGTATTTATAATTTAAAAATTTATATACATTTAATTTTGTTGGAGAAGATGAAGAAAGAAAAAAAATTGTTTTTCTTTTTGTTAGTAACAGTTTTAGTTTACAAAGTCCATCGGAATCAATGTGTGTTCTGATGAAAATTGAGCAACCAGAACGTGTCCTGCATTTTTAATATGTTATCCAAATATTCCTGAAATAAGTCTATGAATTATTTAGAGATAAGCTTCTTGGAAAATGGCCTTCTTCATTAATTGATAGAGGAAAGTACAGGGCAAAATTGAACATATTCAATGGAGCTTGTAAAAGTTCTATGGAACATGGTAAATCTGAAAAGGAGTATATATTCATACGTAGGTGGTATGTTTGTGTACATATTTTCGTTTATTTTATACAATTTAATTGCCATATAAAATAAATTGATTTCTTAAGGTTTAAAATATACCATATTTAATTAATCTTAAACATTTTAAAATCAAAAATAAGTTTTTCTTATATGGTCTTAATTTTTTAAAAGGTTTAAATGAAAATTTTTCTTGTTTTTATTCTATTTTTATCTTCTATTAATAATACCAACAGTTTAAAGTTCGATTTTATTAAATTACAATTTTCTTGAATAATTTTGATGGGTTGGGGTAGCAATACGATTTGCTCGTAGATTCTAAATTAAGAGTATAAACTCCTTGTTGAATTTACTACTGAAACAAAAGGCAATTTACAATTTTGAATAAATTTTCACAATTACGGTTAACATTTAACAAAAGCCGGTTTCATTTCATTTGATTTTGAGTTGAATTAATTTTCAAAATGTACAAGGATACTGCGTCATGGTACAATCGTTTGCTTGGTTACTAATTTTGACATGAACATAAACGCCTACAGGCGATTTTCGCATAAATTCATTTTGTTTTTATTAAATACGAATTTAATAAAATTGAAAATTAATTTTTGAAAACAAAAGTGATATTCATTCCTATATAATATATATTGAGTGAAAAATATATCTAAACTGTGAAAATATAATATGAATTTTGTAAGAGGTGTTTTTTTTTCCTATACGAATCAAGGGGTGGCTTCATTTAGGGCTATGGTAAGGGTAATTAATGGTTTATTTGGTAAACTGTAAAGGTCTTACATTTAAATTTAACATTTACAAATTTTTCTTACTGTTTAGTTAAATGGAAAATATAAATGTTTTTTAAAAAAAAAAAAAAAAATAGAAGAAAAGAAAAACAATTGAACAAATAATAGAAAAATATAATAATAATAATAATAAAAGTAATAATAATAATAACAAGAGAAGCAAAATAAAATAAAATCGAATGAACCAAAAAATAATAAAAACCATGTAAAAGCATAAACATAAAAATAAAAGCATAAAAATATATGAAGTAAAAGCTTGCTTTTTAAAACTTGTACGCAGTCGGATATATTCATTCGTTCATTTTTATTTTACTTTAATTCCCTTCTGGTGGATTCGAAATTTAGTCTTCCAAGGATTTCTGAAAGTTTCACATCTAAATAAATATTTACTTGTGGAGAAAAGTTCATAATAGATGGGAAACAATTTCGTTTTGTATTGTATTTCCATTGAAAATTTTATATACGATATATAATGTAAGGTAAGATAGAGGATATAAAGAAGAACCAATTGAACTTTAAATAAACAAACTTGGAGAGAAAATGCTGAAACTGCTGTACGGTGTGTGTTTTTTTTTCTCTTTTTATTATTATTATTATTATTTTTGTTAGTAATGCTATATGAAATTATGGAATAAGAAGCAATTTTTGCAAGCATCAACGTTTATGTCTTAGTTAAAAGAAATTTTCGTAAAAATTTAAAAACATTTCAAAATGAAATTGAATATTAAAATTAGCTTAAAATTTTCAATATCGTATGTAAATTTTCTTCTCACGATATTATTATATATCATCCTTAAGTATCAGAATATATCCTTTTTGTTTTAAAGAGTACATAAAAAAATATATGAATACACAGATATATATAGAAAATATTCGTAGTGTTTTTCAAATAATTTATTTATCTAATTAAAGTATCAAAGGTTATACGCATTTATTATATTGAAAATAATATTTTCTCTATAAAAAAACCACGACAAGATAAAAAGAGTCTCTGTTTTTCATATTCTAATATTTCTTTACTTAAATACCTGCAAAATACATGTTCCACTACTAAGTGTTGGGTTGTCAAAAAAGTAATTTCGTTGTTTCCCAACAGAGGACTTAATTGTATTTGTTCACAACCAACTTCACACTTAAGCCGCATAATCATATGTACGAAAGTCGTTCAATATGTCCTTAGAAAATCCGAGAAATTGCGTTTGTAGTGTCGGTTAAGATTTTTTTTTGTAAGTAGCATTATCGACAGGAAAGCTGTCAGCTCGATCCATAGCGTAGGTCAATTTCTATCGTCGATTAAAGTTAACGACATTTATTTGTGCATAACAATGGAAAAAAGCGAGTTTAGGGCTGTCATCAAACATCTCCATTTGAAAGGCTTAAGCCCGAAAGAAATCAAAGCCGAGTTGGATGCAGTTCATGGCACATCTGCACCTGTGTTTGCGACGGTTTACAATTGGGTGAATGAATTTAAACGTGGCCGTTCATCCACAAAAGATGAACATCGTTCAGGACGCCCAGTTGAGGTGTCTGCTCCTGAAATCATCGACAAAATCCACGATCTGATTTTGAACGATCGGCGAATTAAAGTGCGCGAATTAGTTGAGGCCACGGGCATATCACAATGTACAGTCGCTTCAATTTTGCATGAAAAATTGTCTGTGAAAAAAATTTCGGCAAGATGGGTGCCGCGTTTGCTCTCAGAGGAGAATAAGCGCAATCGTGCAGTGGACTCTGAGGCTATGTTGGCACTCTTTCATCGCAATCCTGCCGAATTCCTTCGTCGATATGTCACTGTGGACCAAACCTGGATACACTACTACACTCCAGAAACGAAGAGACAGTCATCACAGTGGATTTTCAAGGGTGAACGGACTCTGAAGAAGGTAAAAACTGTGCCATCGGCCGGCAAGGTGATGGCCACGGTCTTTTGGGATTCGCAGGGCATCATTTTTATCGACTACTTGGAAACAGGAAAAACAATAACAGGAGTGTATTACGCGTCGTTATTGCAACGGTTGAGCGAGGAAATCAAAGAGAAACGCCCCCATCTGAAGAAGAAAAAAACCTCTTGCATCAGGACAATGCGCGTGTGCACACCTGCGCTGTTTCCATGGCCAAAATTGTGAAATTGAGAATGGAATTGTTGCAGCATCCCGCTTATGCACCAGATTTGGCTCCGAGTAACTATTTTCTTTTCCCCAATCTGAAGAAATGGCTTGGCGGACGACGGTTCACTTCCAACGAGGACGTCATTGCTCAAACGGATGAGTATTTTACAGAACTTCCGAAAACCTATTTTTTGGACGGGATAAAAATTTTGAAAAACGGTTGGAAAAGTGTATAGAGCTAAAAGGAGATCATGTTGAAAAATAAAAATTTTTTTTTTTAGAAAACAGTTTTTTTCCATCTTTTTCTAAGGACTTATTGAACGACCTTCGTACTTTGACACCTGACATAGCATGGCTTGCTTGTGAAAAAATTCGATTCATTCTGCACGGTAGTTTTTGGTTGACCCCTTTTAAATATGAAAATTAAAAAACAGTATTTTCAGTATATTTTAGTTTTTTACTATAGAAAAGATAAAATTGCTGTTCAAGCAAGAAAAAAATTATCCGATGTGTATGGAGAAGATGTGTTAAGTGAGCGCCAGTGCCAAAAGTGGTATGCAAAATTTCGATCCGGCAATTTTGATCTCGAAGGTGCACCATGATCTGGGAGGCCAGTTGAAGCTGATGAAGACACAATAAAAAATGATCATGAACGGTCGATCATTTTTTATTGTGTCTTCATCAGCTTCAACTGGCCTCCCAGATCATGGTGCACCTTCGGGATCAAAATTGATTGACCGTTCATGATCATTTGCCGGCAAATAACAACTCGTGAGATCGCTAAGAGATTAAATTTATCGAATTCGACCGTTCATGATAATTTGAAAAGACTAGATTTAATCTCAAAGCTCGACATATGAGTTCCTCATCTTCTTACGGAAAAAAATTTGTGCCGTCAAATTGACGTTTCTGATTTGCTTCTCAGACGCCAAGAAAATTATCCATTTTTGAAGCGTATCATCACTGGGGACAAGAAATGGATTGTCTATAACAATGTTAAGCGCAAAAAATCCTGGAGTAGAAAAGATGAACCGGCTCAAAGCACTTCGAAAACCAATATTCATCAAAAAAAAGTTATGCTATCTGTTTGGTGGGATTTCAAAGGAATCGTTTATTTTGAGCTTCTACCGAGCAACATGACGATCCATTCTGACGTGTACTGTCATCAGTTCGACAAATTGAATGATTTATTTAAAGAAAAAAGGTCAGAATTGATCAATAGGAAAGGTATAGTGTTTCAACAGGATAATGCGACACCAAATATAAGTTTGACCACTCGGCAAAAGTTCTTAAAGCTTGGATGAGATATACTGCCACACACACCATACTCGCCAGACCTAGCATCTTCCGATTATCATTTGTTCCGGTCTGTACAAAATTCAAATGAGTACGGTAAAACGTTTAATTCAAGTGAGGTGGTCAATGATCACTTGGATCATTTTTTTGCCAGCAAAGAACAAACATTTTATGAGCGTAGAATCATGCTACTACCAGAAAGATTGCAAAGGGTATTGGATCAGACTGAACAATATTTAATTGAATACAATATCAATTGGATCAGACTGAACAATATTTAATTGAAAAAAATCGTCTTTCATTTTTATAAAAAAAAAACGAAATTACTTTCTTGACAATATTACAATATAGTAACAAGCAGATTTGGATAACAGTGTTGATTGACGTAAACGGTAATGGGGAGTAAACAACCATTGAAATATCCCCTGTTAGCGTGTATATAATTATGCGAATATAAATTTAAAGTATTTTAACAAAACGCAGGATAAGTGACTGTTGAGTTTTCGATGGGTGTTTGTAGGAAATAAAGTGGAAGAGAGTGCTCGAAGAAGGAGATTAGTATGATTGGAAAGACGAGACCAAAACTTTTTATAACGAGACACTATTGCGAACATATAAGGGTGCATCGACAATTTTACGAAGTATTTTTTACTGAAGGGATTGGATTTAACGGAAATTCGAAGGCTTAGAATAGCCTGTAAGTTCATAGAGCTTTCAGTAGGGGGCTGTATAAAAGTACTTTGCTGTCTATTGTAAGATTAGAATTTTTTTCTAGAAGTCGAAGTGGCTGTTGATATCGTCGGTTTAATTCAGGTCTTTTAAGTCTTGTGGTATGTCACTGTCATTAAGATATATGAGAGGACATGGCGCACGGCTGAGAGTAAAAGTTACATGAACACTTTTACTACCATTAACTTTTATTCTTCATTTGGTAAACCTGTTCTATAGAATTTCGGATTTTGGTTGGGAGAATTTCGGAATGAGTTGGGGATTTTTGCTAGATGCAAGGCAGATCGTGTCATATGCGTTTTTTGTAAACTGAATGTAACGACAGATTGGATATATTGTAGTGGATTGGGTTAATTATACTGGATCAAAATTCAAAAAATGTGTGAGCTAAATTGACAATATAAAACTGAAATTAAAATTCAAGTATATCGAAATAATAAATTCCTTGTACTATTATGCTTGGTAAAGTACTTTTTTATTGCAGACCAATATGTTGATAGTCCTTCCTATATACAATGGTTCTATAATGTATAGTAAAATTATTATAGCTTTCACTATTTGAAAGTCAATTGATATTTAAAGGATTTTGTAAGATCAATTATTCCTAATAAGTGCAAAATTTTAAGTTGGAAAAGTCTTGAACTTAATTTTTGGTAGTTTTCATTTTCAAATCATTTTCAAAATATTTCCATTATTAAAAAATACTAATTATTTATACAAATATCGACGTACTCAAAATACCTATTTTTCAGTCATTAAGGCTATTTTTATTAAATTTTAGTTAATCAAGAATTTGAACATGTCCACTTTACAAACAGATTTAAATATTGCTACGATATTATTCTGAGTATTGCGCATTATTTATTCACTATTATATTGGATTGGTGCAAAAGTAATGACGTTTTTTTACATATACAATTAAACATTTTTTTTTATTTGTTTTATTTATTTAATCAATTATATAATTTCCATCCGTTCTTATAACCTCCTCCCATCTTTCTATCAACTTATTTATACCATTAGTGTAAAATTCCTTGGATTTTGATGCGAAATATGTAGAAAGGGATGTTTTTACCTGCTCTATTGTATGAAATGTTTTATCATTTAAAAAGTTTTGCAGTGATCGGAATAAATGAAAATCGGAAGGAGCAAGATCTGGAGAATACGGTGGATACTTGATAACATCCCAATTCGACTCATTCAGCTTGTGTTGGGTCATCATAGCCACATGTGGTCGCGCGTTGTCGTGATGAAACACTCCCCCTTTTCTGTTTACCGATTCTGATCTATCCTTTTGAAGGGCGATGTTCAATTTGGATAATTGCTGACAATATCGTTCTGCTGTAATTGTCTGATTGCCTTCCAAGAGTTGAAAATACACAATACCCCTACAATCAAACCAAACACAAAGCATAACTTTTTTTTGATGGATTTCGGCTTTCGAAGTTTTTAATGGGGCTTGTCCAGGTATAGCCCAATGTCATTTTCTTGTCACGTTGTTGTACACGACCCATTTCTTATCTCCCGTTACCAAACGATGCAAAAAAGGTTCATGTTTTTGTCTCGCACTCAAAGCAACGCACGTTGAAACACGATCCAATAAATCGGCAACTGACAATTGATGAGGTATCCAAACGTCCTACCGCGAAACCATCCCCATACGCTTCAAATGCCTTAATACGGTTGTTTGGTTGACTCCCACCATCGACGCGATCTCCCTGGTGGTAATACGTGGATTGGTGTCAATTATGACTTTTAACTTGTCCTCATCAGACTTCAATGGCCGCCCGGTACGTGGTTTATCAATTAGTGAAAAATCCCCAGATCGGAATTTTCTAAACCATCTTCGTACCTGTCGAACTTTGAAGACATCTGCTCCATACACTTCGCAAATGTTTTTGGTTGCCACACTCGCGGTATTGTCTTTACGGAATTCATAAAGTAAACAATGATGTAAATGCACTTTATCGACCGACATTTTGAAACAATACAAAAGCTCTTCACTGTACTCTGGCCAGGCAAAAACTAAATAGAAAGTTGAGGGAAAGCATCCTTTATATAATGCAAACATTTAAAAGAAGATATTATTCATCATTTCTGAAGAAAAAATTTTTTTACCTGGGATCATAAAAAACCGTCATAACTTTTGCACCAACCCAATACTTAACTTGGCTTGTCTGAGCTATGTTGCAGCTCATTATCTTTATAATGGAGGATTCTCCTCCTTTCATCAAGGCCGCTTAATCTTTAAAATTGAATAAAACGAGTTGTATGAGTATGTACGCTATTACGTATGAAAACACATTATTAGTAATTTAAAATTACATCGTTTTAATAAATTCGAGAGATCGAATCTCGAATGACTCTTCCCTATTGTCGGTTTATTGGCATAGACCTTTGATATAACGTTGCCCCATAGTAAAAAGTTTAAGGGCGCTGAATGGCATGATCTAAGCGGCCAGTTCACAAATCGCAAGTCCTCTTGTAACAGATATTGGGCAAGTCCACCTCGTCCAATTGAGATGGTCTGTTAGCATCGTTCGATACCTCTTGACATTGACAGTTTTCGCCGCACCAACCTCATTTTGAAATCAGACAGAGAATGTTTCGAGTTGCAAAAGACGCTTCAGGAACGGTTGGGGTTGCTTCTCGTTCCAGATGCGAAATGTATTGCTTGGTCAACGTAGCCATTTAGCCAAAAATGCGAACAACTTTTCCGATGCTTCACATAGTCTCGTGGCTTCAGTTCTTAAGTCAATTGAATCTTGTATGCATGTAGACGCAAGTCTTTACACAATATTTGGCAAGTGAAAGTCACAGAAAGACCCAAATATTACGAACAATGCTGAGTTGAGAAGTTATGTTTTTTACGAATACTATAAGCTGCAGCCGGAAAATTTTTATACGACCGCATATTTCGCTGACGTACCGAACTTGGAAGATTTACAACTGAAACCATTTGCTCGAATTTCCTGATTAAATTCTCTCAGTTGGTCCGTCTATTTTGATCATAAATTCCACGCAGCTCACGGAACAAAAATTCTTATAGTAAATTCACACTATCTCGGTGCATTGTTGAATTGTGTAGTTTGCCATGATTAAATGGTGGCTATAGCAGTGAACAAACGTATAAGAATAACAGCGCTGTCGTTTCAAATGTCAGAGTAATGGACTGTCAAGAATTGAGCGTACCTTTTGGAATGCCTCCGTTTTTGTAAAAGCGGAACGCGGCTCTCATTCATCTCATGCATGGGCAGCTCTCATTCACCTTCTTACACATTCCCTAAATAACCAAATTCTGAGCAAGGAAATTTCTCAGAATGTGAATAGGGTATGCCGCAATTACACCCAATTTTCGTCCGTTATGGCAGTACTGATTATTAATATTATTTCCCGTTTCATAAATGAATGTCAATTAATGCAGAATTTCTTTTTGAACAGAAATGAATGCCTACACCTTTTCCATATAGTGGTCTATTACGTGATAACAACAACAAAGAAACTAGTAAACTTAATGTCCGTAAAATTAAACTTAACAATAATAAGAACATTTTAAAAAATCAGATAAGAACATGTCTTAATAAACAGGTGTAATTTTACATTTAGCTTCCAAAAAGATATAACTTGTTTTTTTTGTAGATGATTTACTATATTTGAACATGTACAAAAACATCGATTGTAATTGTACAAAAATTCAAAGTTTATCAGGAACCGATATCCATCTAAAAAGTTTACCATTCTAGATAATAACATAACATTACACATACTCTTATTATGTGTATGTGTATATGGATAAACGTGTATATACCTAGTAATGACTGTATTTGTGCGCAGAAATGTTAAATCGTATAATAGGCATTGTCACAATTAATATTGTATTTGGTTCGAAATATTCAAAGATAATAATGGGCGATAGCAATTTTGATAATGTTTATCGTATCTACAATATATTACTAATACCGTATTGTGTTCAGGGTTTGACAACATAAATATTTCATTTGCCTTTAATTTCTTATAATTTATGATGGAAATGCTTTATTTATTATAATCATCAAAAAAATTACAGATTTTATTGAAAAGAAATTTTGGAGACATTTTAGGTTAAAATATACTTATTTGTAACCTCTGATAGTCTTTTTTTTATTCTTTTCTAACCCCACCACCCTCATTTCCAAAAACAAAACAAAAAAACAAACAAAAAAGACAGCAGAAAAAAAATATAATAAATAAATAAATGTGTATATTTGTTTATAGTGAAATTTTGTTCACACAGAAATATTGTATCTTTAATGCTAAATAAGTAAATCATAAAATTTTACAACCATTCACTTTCCGATCCAGCCGTTCTAGTAAGTAAGGGCTGAATCCCAAAAAGGACATTTACAAATTCGGTATCTTTTCAGATTTGGGTTGGTTCCGGTTTCAAACTTCCTTAAAGGACAGGATATAATTCTTTTCGAAAGTATAGTATTTACATTCTTATATGTACATATTGTCGCAAAATGTCATGGCTATATATGTATATGCATACTCATATGTATGTATATAAGTAAGCCAGAAAAAAAGCCAAATAACATAAATTTTCCATTGTTTATATATGCACAGGATCTCATAGGAATATTCATAAGTTTTTATTCTCCTTTTTCAATTGTTGGCTGGGAATTTTTGAACGGGTTTATTAAAAAGTATATATATGTTAAGTTGAATGATTTTCTGTATTTTATGATATATAACATACAATAAATAATCGTGTTTATGGTTTTTATATTAAATGTTTTTCATATTTTTTAAAGTTATTTTTTTTATTTTTAAAAATTGAAGGAAAAATTTCTATAAAAAAAAATTGTTTTCAAATCCTGATTATAGATAATCAATAGATTGAAGTGTTTCAATTTGACCGAAAAACAAAAAATAAATGATAAACAAAAAACGATTATTTTAGTCAAGTGCGAAAAACCAATTGAATAAGATTTCAATAGTGTGTCATTACCGAGCGCGTACAAAATTCATTTTACTATACGAAATTGCTCCTTCGTCCTAGTAAATTGTTTGCTTTTTAAGTCGAATGGCCTTTTTATTATCGCGCAAGGAAAATGAAATTTTTACGTGCCGATTATTTGAAATGACTATTTCCGTCAATAGTGTACGCGTATATCGTGTCAGTAATATAAATTTAGTGAAATAGTTTCTAGTTGTCATTGTTTCAGATGCTACTGCTATTCAGTTACTGAAATATATGATCCTAAATAAGCCAATAGAAAACCAATATTACTGGGGTAATATCATACATGTTCAAATATACTGTGTGAAGGATTCGACTCGTACTTATTTCGGAAATAAATTTTCACATTTCAGTCGAATCAAATCGAGTGTGATTGAATAAAATATTGAGCTTATTTATGCTTTTATGAAGTATTCCACATTAATAGTTGTAAAAGCATTTTTGGGCAAATATCAATTCATGGCATAAATACTCGTATAATGAACAGTTGTCGTGGAAAGGAATATGAGAAGTTCAATATAATGTGGAGTGGAATATGTGAAGCGGCTTTTGTCTATGGCTCAACAGCAATGCCAGTTCTTATGGGCGGTGAATGTATGTAATTATGAGTATAAGTATAGAAATGAATATAGTTTCAGGTTTTTTTTTCCGTATTTAATTAGAAATTAGTATTAAATAATAATATAAATTATTTTCTGATTCGTTGAGTTTAAGCTTCACGTTTAAACATACATGTTTGCTATTAAAGTTATTAGAGTAAATATGAAATTAATTATTTTTTTGTCAGTTTACGAGGGCAATATGATATGTCATCGGCTTATGCAAAGATATAGTTGATATCAGTAGAAACGATATTTTTTTTTATCATATCGCATTCTAAAAACGGCGCGATATAAGTTTTATTAACATCCGTTTATTAGTTGAAACTTAAAAGTGGTTTATGTGTTTTGTTAATATGGAAGAAGTAAATTTCGTGTGTAAGTAAAACAGTATTTTGGTTTTTAGAAAGAAAAAAAACAATATCTGAAACCAAAACTAAGCTTTTAAAAGTACAATGGGTCTGCTCACTATCGGTTGGAATGATTCAGGAGTGGTTTACAGAATTTACAACATCACCGAAGAAATGATTAATAAAATCTATATTATCGTTGTAAAAGATCTTTGAGTGAGTGTGTATGAGATAGCTGACATAGTAAACATGTAGGCACACATCTTATATGAAATTTTGAGTCGGCGAGATGGCTGTCGTATTTGCTAACACCTGTAATAACTTCAATGGAGTGTTTGGATGTTTTTAAGCGTATTCCAAATAGATTTTTGCGTACATTCATAACTGTTGATTAAATATTGATTTACCATTATAGACCAGGAACCAAAGCTCCGTCAAAATAATATACTTCTACTACTGAAGAGGGCAAAGAAGGCAAAAACGATTCCAGTAGCAGGAAAGATTATGGGTACTGTTTTCTGAGACGCAGATTCTATATTCTTCAAAAACGAAAACCTATAATAGGATAATATTATACAGCATTATCGTTCGCCATGGTAAAATTCCACGAGTTGGGAATTCCACGAGTTACTTCCGCATCCACCATATTTGCCAGATTTAGCCCCCAGCGCTTATTTCCGGATATGATCAACTCTCTCGGTGAAAAAATACTTTGCTCCAACGATGATGAGGTGACTCTTCTTTTAGTACTGAGGCTTATTTTAAAAAGTTGGAGGAATCGTATTTTTTTGATAGTGTACGAAAAATACAAAAACGTTGGATGAAGTGTATAAAGCTTAAAGGAGAAAATATTGAAAAATAATTGAATTTTTTACATAAACGTGTTTTTTCCTTATCAAGGCCAGGTATTTATCAAACAATCCTTGTTTTATTGGTTAAACCCAAAGAAATTGTGTTTTTCTGGGTATATTTTTGATTTTTTAAAGTTAACAAAAATATTGCAAATTGTGACACCAGACTTTCACGGTGGACTCAATTCAAATCGAAACTGGTCGAAAACACATCTTCTTTCATTTCCTCTCCTCACTTTCATAAATCCCTTCCACATTCAGATGCTAAGTGAGATTGTCATTGCTGTTAAGAGTATCTACGTCCATAGATAGATTTAAGTGGGAATGTACCGATCTTTCTATCAGTGGCAAACTCGAAGGATGTTTATTTCTGTTCACAGATGCTGTAACCGACTTTAATACTAATTCCTTTGCATTTATTGAGGTCAATAGTATTTAAATCTATGATAAGTAAAATGTCAAATGAACTCTTAATATTTCATATATATTTTTATACTTTCGTTAATCAATACAACTCCTACAAAAGACAATATATCGTCTTATAAGTGGCAATTTTAAGATATGCTTTGTAAAACTTGATTTCTAATGGGTCTTAAACAAACAAAATTTTACTATATTTTATAATAAGTAAATTGCAGCTTCTCTAAGGTTTAAAAATTATTAATACTCATATAAAATTTGGTTCTTATTTATAATTTTTGCTGTAAATAAATTTAATATAAAATTTTCTTTTTATTAAGTTATGATTTTATATTGCACACATTGCGCTACTGAAAAATAAAGTACTGCATTTTCCTACTATTATTTTCTCTATTGTGAACAAGGTTCAAAGAAAAACGTGTGTTAATGATATTTTCTTTTAATTCAAAGAGTTTTCAACTAAACTTCGTTAAATACGATTCTATTTTTAATGCAGTTTCAGGATTAAAATGAAGTCAAAAGGGATTAAAACGAAATAACAAAAAAAAAGGGGAAAAATTGAATAAAAATCCTTTAGGCCTTTTAGGTATAATATGAATAAAAATGCGTCTGAAGCAGAATTTTTTTTGGTTCGTAATTAAAAAGCTCTCACTTTTGATTATTCAAAAGGTTTTTTATAATACCTTTTGAGGTGTTCCGTTCAAAATTCTAAAAAAAAGTGGCATATGAATAATAAAAAAAACAGCCTAAAAAATGAGCACATTAGTCTTTTGCAAACTTTTCGAAAATCTAAAGTTCAAAATTGCAAAAATTTTAAATTGCAATTTCTTTCCATGGTTAAGGTTATAATAATAATAATGGTTTTTTTTGCATTTTTATTTTGGAAAATGATGGTGATTTTTTTTCCATCATAAGCTATGAGTTTATTATTAAATTAAACATGGATAAGTTTACTGATCATTTTTAACGAAATAACTGATAATCATTCCCTGAATTTATTTTATCACATTTGAGTCTTTTAAAAAATAATACAAATTCTAATTTCAACAAGGCTGCGAAAAAATGATGCATACCTCTCAACAGGAGTTGCATATTAAATTCCAAATGGTTCAGACGTGAATGTGTTATATTGGGTTGTTCGGAAAGTAATCTCGTTTTTTCCCAACAGAAGACTTAATTGTATTTTTTCACAACCAACTTCACACTTAAGTTGCATAATCATATGTATTTTGACAGCTGACATAGCAAGGCTTGCTTGTGAAAAAAATCGTATTTGGTTGATCCCCTTTTAAATATGGAAAGTGAAAAACAGCATTTTCGGCATATTTTACTTTTTTACTATAGAAAAAATAAAAATGCTGTTCAGGATGTGTTAAGTGAGCGCCAGTGCCAAAACTGGTTTGCAAAATTTCGATCCGGCATCTAGAAGGCCAGTTGAAGCTGATGAAGACACAATAAAATCATTAATTGATGCAAACTGGCGAATAACAACTCGTGAGATCGCTGAGAGATTAATTGAATTCGACTGTTCATGATCATTTGAAACGGTTAGGTTTTATCTCAAAGCTCGACATATGGGTTCCTTATCTTCTTATGGATAAAAATGTGTGCCATCGTATTGACGTTTGTGATTTGCTTCTCGAACGCCAAGAAAATGATCAATTTTTGAAGCGTCTCATCACTGGGGACGAGAAATGGGTTGTCTACAACAATGTTAAGCGCAAAAGATCCTGGAGTAGCAAAGATGAACTGGCTCAAAGCACTTCGAAAGCCAATATTCATCAAAAAAAAATGTTATGCTATCTGTTTGGTGGGATTTCAAAGGAATCGTTTATTTAGAGCTTCTACCGAGCAACACAACGATTAATTCTGAAGTGTACTGTCATCAGTTGGACGAATTGAATGATTCACTTAAAGAAAAAAGGCCAGAATTGGTCAATTTCTCCACTATAAGAAAATCGTCTTTCATTTTTATGAAATTACTTTCCGAACAACCCAATAGCTCTAGTCTCTCTTCAAATTTAAAATTAGTTCAAATCCGCAAGTGGCTTCAGCGCACCAATAAGACGACCTTATAAAGCTAAGAGATCCATCTGCTGCTACTTGTAGTACGCCGAGCCTGTCACAACACTCAGCAGAATGAACTCACCACCAACTATTTGTTCCAAAAAGGTTTCTCCTGTTACGAGATACCGCAGAGAATAAGGAAGAGAATGAAGTGACCACCTCGAAGCCATCGTCTATATACGTAAACAAAGTATGTAAAATCATCGATATGAGGTGTGCCGCTGCGAAGCGTCATCGATATGGAGGGTGGGCCTTCAACAAAAGGTTTATTTGATAACACAAACTTGTAATGATAGCTATCACCAAAATTTATATTAATTAATCCCCACTTTTATTTAAAGTTCCATTTTTCCCAAGTTAACGGCCTGACAAGTCTGGCTTTGAGAAGGTTCATCGTCGTTGTTGAGTCATTATAGGCGCACTCCAAACAATTGCCCTAGGAGTGCCAGATAGGTATGGGAGAAATGGCCACTCAACACCTGTGCTATCTTCCATAACAGTCAGCGGTCGATTACAGCAACTTTTTTTTTGGCGTCGGTCCCTTGTTTTTAGTTCTTTTTTTTTAAATTTTATTTTTTGTTTTCCCATTTTATCTTGCTTCTAATTTTTATACCTTCCAAAACCTTTCCTCATTCTAACCTAAATTTTTTTTCTGATTAATTATTTTTTTGTATTTTTCCCTCTTTTAAAGACTTTAACTGTTTCAGGTCTACTTTATATGATATTTTTTGTGGACATACTTCCTTTAGAACCTCACGTTCGTTAAGCTCCCCTTCCTCTTCGGTTTTCCCTGTTCCTCTTTTCTTCCTATCTGACCTACGCTCGAACTATTAGTATTTTATATATTTTTAACTAATACACAACAAAATTCTACTATTTCCTTGTGAATGATTATTTTTTAAATAATTATAGTTAGAATTAATCACACGATTAGATTCCTCAAATTATTAGCTTTTTTATCTCATTCCTATTAAATGTTTTCTTAAAATAAAAACTAACCTAAAATTGTGTATTTAAAAACTTACTTTTGCGTAGAAATACAAAAAAATTACCTTTGAAATAACTGAAGAAAGCTCTTATTTATTCACTAAAATCAACCTGTTTGGGGAAAAAATCAATAATAATATTGTATAAAAAACCAATAATTATAAAATACAATTGATTATTTGATAAGATAAAATAATCACATATATATAAGTTACAGTAGAAAAAATAATGACCTCATTTTTATTTATTCTACAGAAACCAATCATTGATATATGATTTATGAAAACATTACAAGTTGAAAATGTGTATGATTATTTTCAAAATTGCATACATATTTTACCTTCGTCTATTTATCATATATCGTATCCATACCAACGGTACTTTTTATCAAATCATATCATATCGATAAGTTCATTATCATAAAATATAGCAGAATATCATTGAGTGTAAAGTTGTCGTTATCGTACTTCAGGACATTGTCGTGTAATTGTATTTCTTGTAGGTGTTTTAGTGTAACTTCTTTCTTTTTTTATTTTATTCATTCTATATTTACAAAGTTTCCGAATTGGCATATAGTGTATTCTACTATAAGTTTGTGCTATTGAATTTCAACGCAAAATATATTCACTAAAACCAATCAATCAATCAATATAATGGAAATTATGAAAGGAAAAAAAGTAAAAGAACAAAAAGCTTTTCGATGAATACATTTTAATATTACCAAATACGATAATCGAGGACGACAACAAATTATGACGTTAACGTTGTCTGAATGATAGACGAAAATACTGAAAATAGTAACGGATCGATTCCTTTTAGATGATTTGTCAATAGCTACAAGATTATAATATAATCAATTCATTTATCATATTAAATCAACGAGAACATGTTTGAAGATTCTTATATTTCTCCACTGTATGTAAAGATATTTCCCTAATAGGTTTATTTTTCTCGTTATGGATTTTTGTCAAAGTTATCCTCTCTGTTATATAATTTATGAGGTAGGTGGACACCTACAAACGTTTACGTAAATACAATACGTCTATATGATACTTACTATATGTTGTATGTTGAAGGATATAAACGATATTTAAATAAATATTGCCGGTTAAGGAAAATATTTGTATTTATTTTATATGGAAATCCATTTATTTAGGTGTAAGATTTCCTTTTTAATAAATTGGATAATAAAGTTTGATATAAAGATCTTATTAAAAAGGTAAAAAGACAAATAATATTCTATTATTTAAGATCATTAAATTAATCAAAACATTGTATTTTAATTTCAATATTCTCTTTGAAACATTAACTTTTTATGTTTTCACGTCATGCAAATTTCAATTTTTACTTAAGGCAATTTATTTTGTGCCAATCTTCCTTTATAATAAATATGCTTTTAATTTTTATTTATTTAGTTATACTTATTGTTAAATTTATACCATAATAATAACTTCAAATTATGTAAATGTATGATGGCAACTATTTTTCATTATATGTTAAGAATGGTTTTATTGATCAGAAAAAAAGATGTTTCAGTACTTTGCAGATTTCCGTCGCAAAAATTACTTTTTACTTCTATGAAATCCTTTTATGTTAAATATTTTGCGAAAGAAAATCCTAAAAATAAGAGCTTTCATGCCATTTTATCGATAATTTTATTTTATACAAATGTTCAATTTTATGAATCTCAAATAAATAGTAACCGAAAACATTGGTAAAATCATAAAGAAGAAAGACGGAATCCCCAAAACTTATTATAAAAACGATGTGTATGACCAAAAAAAAAAATTACTAAAACTATGACTTAAATCTGCATTTAAAAATTTGTTTCAAATAAAGCTTAGACGGCTGTAGGAGAACTCACATATTTTAGATTTGATATTACCGTTATCGAACGAAGATTATGTGACTGAAATTTGGTAATTCTATTACGTGATTCGACTATGATAATAGATTATTAAAATTTTGCTCAGAAATTAGGAAAGAAAATAAATAAAATTTTTGGGACAGTATTAAAAAATCAAATAGGAGGTCTGGGAAGCCACCCAGTCAAAAAGTAGGTCTGCCAAATTTTGTGGATAGAAATGGCCGTGTAATAAGAGGTGTTGGAGGTCGTCATGGTCCAAAGCGAATAACCCTTTTTCCAAGCCTTTCAAGAACTCTTTTGTAAAAAAAACTCAATAAACAACTCTTTGACCTCATAAGAGCCCATAATCGTTCCGCGTTTTCAACAGTTTTCGCTTTTGAAGGCCTTCAAAAATGAGCTGTGCCACCAAAAAACTTGTACTTTCCGTAAGTTAAACTTGCGGATTCATTTAACTTCTTTGTCCCATTTTTCGTAACGCACCACAGAATACAACTTCACTAATCAAGCTCGCAGTATTGTCAGATCACTCTCACTGATACCATTTATTCGTCCACCTTAACTGCCTTTGTAAAAACTCTCTTATAATAAAAAAATCGAGTAAAATGTTTAAAGTGGTAGATTATTTTTCCTTCAGTCTATTCGAATTAGAAATATTTGGCCCATTATTTCTGTTAAAAATTGTTCTCAGATACCCCTTGGATCTTAAATAAAAATGTCCCCTAGAATAGATTAACAATTAGCTAATTTTACTGGCCTATATTTATATATTTGTTCGATTGAAGCCAGTCTGCTTTCATCTTAACACAATTCTATCTAAAAATTCCTAATTTACTGTTGCGCTCCTAGATCTAACAAATTACTTTTCCGTGACTTTTTTTTAAGCTTTCTAAAGAAAATTACTCCATCCTAATCAAAATCGGCTAGTTTCTTGAACCGTATTTTTTTTCTAACTTCTACGAAATATGAGATTGCCAAATGACCTCATGCTGATGGCGATATTTTTAAACAAATAAACAACTCTTCATTTAATAAAAGTTTGGATATATTTCAAATTAGGCACAGTTACCGGACAAGGTTGAAATATGTACTGCTCCTCTAGCAGGAACTAACGTACCTAAGGGGTTTGTATGATTAATACCTGGCCATGATAAAAAAAAAATATTTTTATGGTTAAAATTCAATTTATTTTCCATTAATCTGGATACACACCATCCAACGTTTTTCTATGTTTTGTAAACTATCTAAAAAATACGATCCCTCTAAAATTATTTCTTTACCAAATGCGAACGTTTTTATTTCACAGCATCGTTGAAACGATCCTCTAATAACACTCGCCATTAATCGTTTTACTTTTTTCAAGGTCATCGACATGGATTTATATCACGTGCATCCCAAAACACTGTGGCTATGATTTTGTTGGCCGATAATGTCACCTTGGCTTTCTTTGGCGCCGCTTCGCCAAGGAAAACCCACTAATTTGGACTGTTCTTTGGTTTCTGGTATGCCCTGATTAATCCAGGTTTCGTTTTCATTACTGCCACCCATCTTGCGGAAAGCTTTCTCAAATCCACTTTCCGATCATTTATCAACATTGGATTGGCCGCTATCCAATATTTTATTGTCGATAAGGAAGGTGCAGAGGTTTATTAGGACAATGAGTTCCGCTGTAATTCTCTGTGTTCTGCTTTTATCTCTTCATTCGTTTTCTTTTTTATAAATAAATATTTTATCACATACTTGATTTTATCCATTGTTGTACAATTAAATAGCTGTCACTCGCAAATTAAATGACGTAGCTGATTGAAAATTTGACAGAATTCTTTTGAAAGGTTATATTTACTTAAAATAGAGTTGGTTTAATAGTAGCAGCACCATCTCTTTCCGAGGATTAGGAATTAATCGTACAACCCTCGAAATCCATAGTATAACCAGATAGCTCTGATTATTTTTCTGCCACACCTCATAATTACAACTATATCTTAGACACATACCAACAGGCTGTTGGAATACTTAAAATAGTATAAAGTATAAACGTATAATGTACATTTAAACGTTCTCTTAAATCATGGGGCTTGAATCTAAAAATAAGCTCCATAAAAACGTCATTAAATAAAAAGTTTAGATATTCAAAAATAAGAAATTATTACGCATAAATTGTTCAATTTTCTATCCAAATAGTAACTACTTAATCTTCGACTGATGGTAATAAATTTTGAGCCAGATTTTTTTCGTTCTAATGAAAAATAAATGTACATCTACATTCTTCGTAAAAGCTCTTCCACAATTTTTTTTTGCACCTATTTCGTTTTATGTTCTCTTTATGTAGAGGCGAAAAGTTCCTGTTCAATGTTTTTTTTAAATAAGTGGTTTCTTAAAATAAAACGAAAGACGGGTATGAATTTCTTTTGGCTTTTTTTTTAAATGAATAGTAAAATAACATAAAACAAAATGAAATGCGATGACCTATATCGAAATAGTACTCTTCAAGGGAGCGCATGAATAAGAGAAACGATGAATTTATGCCTTTCAAGTTGAAATTTGTTTAAAACTTATACGATTATCCTTATTTTTTTCATTCAGTTCTTCTGAATATTTTTTTTCCTTACTATTTGACCTTATTAATATACTTGGTGCATACTTTAATATAAACATAAATATATAAAATAGCAGCATGTACTCGTATAAAACAGTAAGGAATTGTGGCGGAAAAAGATTTATCTAAAAAAAGCAACGAACCGTTTGTAAGGACCACTTACCAATATTGAAATTGCGAATATTTTCTCTGAACTTAGTAAATGGAATTAAGAAAAATAAACAAATATGCAGAATAGAGCAACGAAATATATTTTTCCAAAGTTTTTTTTTGTTATTATAGCATTAAATAAATTACTTCAACTTTTTTTGACTTTATATAAAGTTTTTCACCTGAAAAATATTGAAAAGGAAAAATATTCCAAGATTCTATAATTTTCTTTTCGTTATGTTGGCTGCTACAATATTTTTATTATTTTTATTAGTTAATTCATTCTAAATAAGATATTTGAGAATTTTCACAATTTCCTTTATTTATTGGCTATGGAGTAGTTATTCAAATACGAAAGTTCCCAAAGGAAATTCATTATGAACCAAACCACATTTGGTTTAGCATCTTTTCTGATTTAAATTGAATTTTCATTTACTTATGAACTGATATGCAAATAAGTGTAAAATCCTGAAAGCTAAAAATATTTTTCCATTAAATCTACAAGTATAATAAATAGTTGCAGACAAATCTCAAAGTTTGAAGTATTTTGTGAATAATAATATTCTATCCGTCAGTTAGGTTATCTATTCTACTGATAAAAAATGGGAAATTCTTACTTAATCCAATCAGAATAGTTTGTCTTTTGAAACTTACTTGATTGCAATAATATTGCCCCAAGATTTTTATGTGTATTACTACTTTTATGACAAGAAATTTTACGTTTGGTAGAATATGAAATATTACTTAGAAATTGCAGTGTTTTAGAAATACAGAAGTTTCATCATATTTTTGGTCAATAAAACTACTTGAGATTGATCTCTTTTTTTTAAAATTATTTGCATATTGATAGATCAAAACTTCAATGCAAAGCCAACTGTTATGGTCCCTCGAGTCTAATGCCTGTCATGTTCCCAATGCCTATACAACAGGCTGCGACCGCAGCTAGTCGTCCTCATTTAATTAAACACACCCACTTCGAAGCCTACGCCGATTGTCAGGTGAAACCAGAAGTAATCCATACCATTTTCACGAATTGTTGGCATAAAAAATTCGGGTATCATAGCCCGACAACGCTCCTGATTGACAGATATTGTTTGACTACGTCCATCTTCAAAAAAGAACGGCCCGACTACCATATCAGCACAAATACATAGTAACGTTTTGGTTATGAACATGTACGAGGTCTGTTCAAAAAGTATCGCGAATTTTAAATTTCCGCGGGTTACATATATTCGATTTTTTGTGGCGTTATTTTGGTACTCATGTCTCTCACTTATGCCGACAAGTTCGGCCATTTTGATTGTTCAGTTAATTTTTGACAGCTGCTTTACTTGCACGTGTTTTGCATCGGATCGCCTCGATTGCTTTTTATTTGGACGCCTGGGATTAGCGACAAAAGCCAAAAATCTTTTATTGTGTTCTTTAACAGCGCATTTTCACATTTTTTTTTCGCACCTGAGGTTTTCACAATTAAAAAGTAATAATGAATGAACATTTTGAGCGAGTATTGCTCCATGCTAAAAATCTACTTGTATACCAGCTGTCAGAAAAAACCTGTTAAAATTATAGTTTTGCTTGATAAGTTTATCTAATATGGTTCACCTTGCACAATACGTCGCTTGACCCAATTTGGACTTACGGTCTAGAACTCTGGCTCTCTACTAAACCTTCCAATTTCCGTCGAATCCAATTTCTTCCGTCGAAAATACTTGTTGTGTTTTTGTCATTGCTTTAATGTCCCTAATGTTCATGATGTCACTGTGTCTCCAAATAAAAAGTTCCTTTAGTCATCGTTACCTTAAACTATTCTCTATCTTCCTTTCCTCGGAACAGCCCTCGACAACTTTAGCATTATTAGTACAGCGATTTATTAAAATCTGTTTGTTACTCCAACTATCTTGTTATTGCAGATATATAACATAAAAGTCATATTCAAATATCGACTGCATTTTTAATTTGTTGTCGAAGGATTGTCAATAGACTAATTTTTATAATGACACATTCATAAATTGGTAATAATTATAATTTTGATTTGTTTCAATTTTATTGTATTTTCTAACGTTTAACAAGTAAATGAAATGTAAATTTGTAAAATTTTTTTTTTGGTTGCATACCTGCTATTTGATTATTATATAATATTATATTTTATGATCTCTTTATTATGAAAATACATAATGTCCGACGTACATATGGTGATACAGTTAAATTAATTCCATAAACATTTATTAATAGAAAATAAAATAAATATAATCATCTCAGAAATATGTTATTTAAAAGAGAGCTCCTTTTTTTATTTTTTGGTAAAAATTTTAAAAACTTTAAAGTTTTTTTTTTAAATAAATCTTTTTTTAGTATAAAATATTTCCTTTATTATATGAATAAAATTCAAATTTATAAAAATAAATAAAAATGTTCAAATTTGTACTATTTATAGTCCACATAAACAATAACATGCTGGCGGAAACATTTGTATTTTAGGAGAATTTTTGGACGCAAATATTCTCCATAATATTTGGTTGCAAGCTTTTACAAAATGACTCTGGCAATGTCGCATTTTGAATGCTTGCAACCAAATATTATGTGAATATTTGCTTCCGAAATTCGTAAAATATAAATTTCGCTGCTGGCGAAAATTGCCTCTGAAATCAGATTGGATATATTTTTCCACTTGTTCCGGTGATTTGACACCGGAAACAGATTGCACAACATTACCGCGAATCTTTTATTAGAAAATATATGAAATGCGACAAAATAAAATTTCTATTATAGCTTTTTTTTTATTTCGTTACTTCTATTTTATAGTAGATTTTGTAGTACACAGCCAATATGTGGTGGTGAAAAGATCTAAAAACAATCCTTTTTAGACTTCACAAGATGTTTCAAATGTAGTCGAATTGCGTCAGTATATATACTTAAGTGTTTTTGAAAATGTACTTATTTACGTATAAATCATTATTGATTTTTGTATTAAAATTGATATAAAAAAAAGCTTTTATTTTCGAATTCTGCGAAAAATTTTATGTGCAATTTTCTTATTTCGGAATGATATTTATAATCTTTGATATATATGGTATACACGTACGTGTAGGTTCTATATATAACACGTAATAAATTTCATTCATTTAGAAGAGAGGACAGATTGTAAGTTTTAGTAGAGCTTCTATTAACAATCTATTGGGTTGGCAACTAAGTGATTGCGGATTTTAAATAAGAAGAAAAATTCAAAATTTTTTACTTAAAAATATAACTTTATTCAATTAGGTATTGTCCGTTTTTGTCGATGACCCTTTGCCATCTTTCAGGCAGTGTTATAATTCCGTGTTCGTAAAACTTATTGATTTTGCTAGCAAAAAACTGAATTAAATGTGATTTAACATCATCAGCATCATTAAAAATTTTACCATTTAAGGAGTTCTGCATGGAACGAAATAAATGGTAATCTGAAGGCGCTTAATCAGGGCTATATGGTGGATGTGACAACACATCCCAACCTAATTCCAATAATTTTTGGCGAGTGACCAAAGATGTGTGCGGCTTTGAATTGTCATGCTGGAAAACAACACCCTTACGATTTGCCAATTCTGGTCGCTTTTCTTGAACTGCATTGCTCAGTTTGATGAGTTGTTCAACGTACACGATGGAATTAATCGTTTGGTTTCTTGGTTAAAGTTCAAAGTGCAGAATTTCTTTATAATCCCACCAAACTGACAGCATAATCTTCTTTTGGTGCATCTCAGCTTTTGATGTCGTCTGAAGTTGTTCATCTCGCATCACCCACGATCGTTTCCAATTAACGTTGTTGTAAAAACTATCCACTTTTCGTCGTCTGTTATCAGTCGTTTCAGAAATGTATCCGTTTTGTTGTGTTTCAGAAGCGAATCGCAGATGCCAATGCGTTGCGTCAAATGAGTTTCCTTAGGCTTATGAGGAATCTACAAATCAAGTTTCCCAACATAGCCAAGCTGTTTTAATTTTTCTTCAATGCATGTATGCGATACATTGAGCTTCTCTGCAATCTCACGTGTTGTCATCGATAATGACCTTGATATGGGTCTCATCAACTTCAACTGGACAGTCCGATCGTTGTGAATTTTTAGTGAAAAATCACCAGAACGAAATTTAGCAAACCAATTTTGACACTGCCTTTTTCCAAGGCTTCATTCCCATATACGGCACATAACTTCTTGTGCGTTTCTTGCCTTTTCGGAAATAATACAATAATATATGTCTAAAATGCACGTCTTGTCATTTCATTTTTAAATTTTGATGAAAACAAAACTAAATAGCTAAACGATACTATTTTTTACTAAATTAAAGGCGTCCAAACAACAAGAAAACAATATTTTAACACGTTAACATAACAAAAGAATGAGCTAATACCATCTATTGACGAAATCCGCAATCACTTAGTTGCTAACCCAATATTATATAAGACTCGAACATCTTGGATAGTATAAGCAAGGCCTAGACTAAATGCTGGGTTGCTGCAACGATAATAGTTACTATTTATAATGATAGTAATAGTAAATATAATTTGATAATAAGCTTTAACCCCTGAAATTGTTACCTTTTTACTATTGTTTGTTTGTTTTTCTGTAATACCCTTCTGACATGAGCTGGAGGCCAGTTTATATAACCACCATTGAGTAATAAAGTATAAAGAGTTCTGTGATGGACAATTTTACCAAAAAAGCTAAAAATATTTCTAGAGAGGACTAAACCTATAAGATCGCGCAGACGCTTAATCACAGGATAGGGGAACAAAAATGGTCAAATCACTTTTTTCGCAAAAAAAACTTAAAACAAAAGTTGAGGGAATAATTGAAAGCAGCGTGATCGAATCTGTTCATATACTTACAGTTTACATACGAGTACATCCAAATTAGAAGTTCGCTTCAATGAAGAGTGGACGTCAATGTTATCACCACAATAAATGATACTATTTAATGACTTCAAGTTGCGTGTGAGCAGGCGTTACAAGTTACCTAAGCGAAGCTGTTTTTTTTTTTTTTGTAGATAAGATCAATTAGGTTTGTGGTACATGTTAATTTGTTTAATCAGGCTAAAGAGAGTATTCGGAAATGAAATTGTAGCATATATCAGGTGTATAAGCTTAAAACCGCTGTATTTTAGTCAAAAAACACATGTTTTTATCGTAGAAAGCAAAAACCAATTTATTTAAAGTACTTACCCTAGCTAGCTACACATTTTTCCCATCTCTCGAGCAATTTGTGGAAAGCACGCAAAAAAAAATCCTTCTCTTTCGAGGCAAACCACTCATTAAGCCATTTTCGGACCTCTTCGTAAGAATCGAAGTGCTGCTCAGCGAGCGCGTGGCCCATCGGTGAAAACAGGTGGTAGTCGGAAGGGGTCAGGTCTTTCGAATACGCTGGGTGGGGTAGCATCTCCCAGTTGAGTGTTTCCAAGTAGTTTCGGACCATTTTTGACGTTTGCGATGGTGTGTTGTCGTGGAGAAAAATCAGCTTGTCATGTCTTTGTTGATAATCCGTCCTTTTTCACGCAGAGCACGTTGCAATTTGATCAGTTGTTGGTGGTAACAGTGGCCATTGACAGTTTCACCATGTTTCAACATCTCATAGTAGACGATACACTGCTGATCCCACCAAACGCACAGCATCGTCTTCCGTCCGAAGCGATTTGGTCTTGGGGAAGATGTTGATGGTTCGCCGGGATCAACCCACGATTTCTTGCGTTTAAGATTCTCGAAATATATCCACTTTTCTTCGCCTGTCACAATCCGATGCAGGATCGACTTTCTTTTTTGTCTGGCGAGCAAGATTTCGCATGTGTTTTGGCGTCGCTCCATCTGCCTATCGTTCAATTTATGCGGCATCGATTTTCCGATCTTTTCAATCTTCCCCATGGCACGCAGAAGCATGAAAATGGCTAGTTGAGTAACACCCAATTGCTCCGCGAACAGTTTTTGCGATTGGATATCGTCTTCGTCCAAAAGAGCCTGCAATTGATGGTCCTCAACCTTCCTAGGCCGATTTTCACGCTTCTTGTCCCACAAGTTAAAATTACCGCCTTTGAACCGACGAAACCAATCTCAGCACGTTGTTTCCGATAAAGAACTGTCAGCATATGCCTCCATAAGCATTCGATGCGATTCGGAAGCCGATTTCTTCAAATTGTAGCAGAAAAGCAGAGCTTCCCGCATATGCTGTTTTTCTGGCACAAAACTAGACATGATTACCAAAGGAAAAATGTATGTTGTTGTACGAAATTACTGACAATGTGCACTGATTAATGTTGACAGATGTCAAACTCATAAAAAAAAGTATGGCATGCCCATATGCTCACTCACGCCATCTATGACCAAAGAGCGGATTTAAGCTTATACCCCTGGTATGAGCTTAACAATGGGTGGCACACTACTCGCTAAGAACTTTCAGGTTTGCTGACATTCCTTCAATGTGTGTTCAGTAGAACGTCACAGGATTGGCAAATTGGGCATGCGTGGTTTTCAAAAACTCTTTTTGTCAAGAGCAGTATTTCCTATATTAATTCTAAATAGTTGTTTAACCTAAATTTCGGTAAGAATATTGAGTACACTATACGGGTATGTGCTTCAAGGTATAACAGAGGATATTAGTAGGCATGCCATACATTGAGAATAACTGTGAGTCTCTCACGCCGTACAATTTCCGAAACGAACTAATGAGCACCTTCATTTTACATATCATATGCCCTGCCGTCCAACACACTTCTTATGTTGAGGTAGGTTATTTCAAATTCCGTAACTATATAAATGGTCATTAAATATGTCAGAATTGGTTTTGGGCGCTATTTGCCTGTTAGTGAAAATGATGTTATTATATTGATTGGATAAGCCGATAGAGAATGCAATCGTAGCTTTGATTACTCACAGCTTCCCATAAAATAGAGCCACACTCTTCTATAAGCAAAGACTTCTCAATGAAAAAAACATTTTTGGGAAATATTGACCTCAATAATTGCAAATGAAGTCTGTTGTGAAGAAAGAAAGAAGAAAGAAAGTGAAAAGATATGCTTCTAATTGTGAGATTATTAAAGATAAAGAGAATGAATTTCTTTACGAGTTGATGTTTGCAATGCTACATTTTACTTAATTATGGAGAGATATTTGAAAAAGCAAATATATTTTTATGAATAAAGCTGATTCGGGATTTGCAAAGATCAAGAAATATAGCATTTCAATAAGAATTGAGTCCACCGGTGAAGTCTAATGTTCTCTACTAATTAGTCCGATATTAAACAGCTTACCGCTGCTTAGACTCTCCTTAACCCTGATATTAGTACTCTAACGCATATACTCGTAGTAACGAAATAGAAAACTGTAAATGTAGAGGATATTATTACACTTACTACTGACTAATATTTTAACCATCCCTTAAAAAGCATTGATATTGTGTATACACAGAATTTTCATGGAGTCCACGTGTTATAGAGAGACTGGGCTTAGCAATGAAAGTCCTTTTTTTGTATTATTTTTACTTTGTCGATGTAAATTTTATTATACAAATTGAATTCGAAAAAAAATGTTCGATAACGTTTTATCTTATATTATTACAATATGTATCACTTAGGAAATCTAATTTCCTTTGTCATTTTTAAATTACAAATGTAATACCACCCCTTCCCCAAAATATCAATATGTACAGCTGGTTAGGGATTGGTGGATATCTTTTATCGTATTGTTCTGCCATTTAGTAACCGAATATGTCAGCTATTCCAGTCGTATATAAGCACATTTATTATTTTTTCACTTTTGATATGATATTATACCTATTTTTATATTGTATATTTTATCCTCTTCGATTTTTATTTTGTTCTTTTTTTTTGCTTCTCACTTACGTTAACGTAAGCTACTTGTAAGATAAATTAATGTCTTGTAATTTTATCAAAACGCTACGAAAAATTTTGAGTGTGGAAAAATTGTCAAAAATTGATAATAGGTAAAAAGAGTGTCCTTATTATTTCTCATATTTTCTTCTTTGTTTTAATATCTGCTATCAGAATAATACTCCTTGTAGATATATTTCTTATTATATCTATTTAATCAAATTTTATTAACATATTTGGATAGTCCTTAAATAAATACTATAACGAAAAAAAGGCATATTTAAGCGAATTTTATATTAAAAAGGAAAGTTTTGTTGTTTAGGCAATATTTTTATTCATTTAAACTTGATCGTTTTTTTATTATTTTTTCTTTAAATATTTTTAATTTACCGATTTCTTAAATATCCTATTTTCTCATCACTAGATTTATACCTATTTCGGTATATATCCTTCTGTGAATTTTGTCCGACCACGCCCCAATAACTTTTTCCTGTTTACGCTAGTGCTAGTATCTTTATTGTAAATATTATAATGAAAAAGTAGTGTAACAGTCTTTTTTACTGCAGGGTATTAGTACTACCGACATTCATCTATCATTGCACATTAGACGTTGATTAGTAATCTGTTTCCAAATAAAAGTTACGAAATATGCCATATCGTCTTAACTATGGATAAAGGACATAATAAATTACAAAATTAATTAATATTGCTATGTTAACATCTTATAAAGATTAACCTTGTTTTATGACATTATACTACGTAAAAGAGTCGGACATTTACCACATCGCATTTTGTTGTTGGTACGAGGATGCAAAAATATGAAAAAAGGCTTTTTACGAAATCTAAGGATCTTATATCTGAATAGCTTAATAACGTCATATTATGAATGTCGAATGATTTGCTTTTCATGTGACTTTCTTAAAGACTCCATAAATTTTAGGTTTGTTTTATAAAAGTTTGAGCTGCAATTATGAAAAAAAAGCTTAAATCGTAAATTTAATTTCTGTTTCGGCGGAATAATTTGTTTTGAATTTTTTTCTACTACTAAAAGTAGCTTTAAATATTTTTAATTAAATTATATTTTAATTTGTAATACGAAAAAAACATTTTTTTTTTCTATATAAAACTGATAAAGTTCTACTTTGTGGTCAGAAATAATACCTGTACAAATTTTAGTAAAGCTTTAGTAAATAAAAATTTATAAAATATACAATCATATCAGAGGAAATTTCAACATGAACGATTATCCTTTCATGTTAAAATAAATTAATTATATTAAAAGTTTTCTTTTAATATAAAATAATCTTCACAGCTTATATAGTCAGGATACTTTCTGATATAAAGAAGAATCTCTTTCCTCTTGTAGAAAAATGATAGGAAATTACAAATTGAGCTGGTTTTTTTTCAATGACAACGATTTCAGGAATTCTTTTAATGCTGACATAATAATTGAAAATATCTAAAATTCATTTCGTAACAAATAAAATTGAAATAGACGAAAGCGATTGTTAGTAATATGTCCGTTGTACACATCCTTATGTAAGGATATTATTAAATTGTATTGTATCTAACAGTGAAAAAATGTGATGACAAAATATACATTTTATATTGGTGATTGAGTCCATGAATTTGCTCTTACATCTATCGAAATTTGTCAGATCTTGTCTATTCTTGTGAAATATTAAAGAAACAAAAACTGAGGGGAAAAAAAATATAAAAACAAATCAAAGTCCATTTACTATTTATGTTCCCTTATTGGTTTATATTCTACCGGCTATACTGATCCATCTATTGGAATTTTAATCTTGTTAAATGTCATCTTTCAGTTTCGTTATTAATCCAATTTCCACAAATCATCTAAATCACTGCTTGTTTTTGTGAAAAATCACAAAATTGAAAAACACTCAATTTAGTGGGTGGTTACCATCGTAACTAGAGGCTATGTTACGTTCATTTTCCAAGTCGAGGCTCTAGACATCAACAAAAATATTGAAAAGGAAATGTAGAAATGAAATTATCGAATTATTATTGTATAAGGCTGTGTGTACAAAATGCCTATTGGTTTTAATATGCTATTTATCTTTTTCTAGACTTGTATTTTTCTTTATTTTTTTTTTTTAGTTGACCTCCAATAATACCTGCTCCTTCCATGCACGTTCACGTTTCATCTACTATAATTCATCGCATTTTTAAAATAATAACAATCTCGCTTGTTTATAATCGGGTTTCTAAAAGTAGAAAATGCCATTTATTTTCAATCAATAGTGCCATTGAATTACTTAGTATTGTGTGAATGAAACTAAACACGTGTTATATAATCTGAAGTTAGCCATAACTCCTTGGCAATGCTATGATAAGATTTATGTGCGAATTTATTTACTCTAACGAAATCTCAACATGAAATTGCCACCATATATCTGCCATTTATGTTGACCGACCATATCCACAATGAAAAATAGAATTGCAGGGATATACGTGTACGAGTACCTACTGGTCTGTAGAAATTTGGCTTAGAATATTGGTACTAACGGTGAAAGGTTTAACGTGATTTAGAAAATTGTGTGGTTTTTCTGTACGCTTCGAGGCCATTTAATATAATTAATTGGGAATTATATTATATTTAAGAGGGATTTTATATAGATTAGCACCACCTAAAAGCTTGCCAAAGCTGAACAGACTTATTTGGTATTATATAAAAATTTATGTCAGAATGTGTATAGGTAGTCTATTCTTATTATTTTTTATTGGTGATATCATTAATTTTTTGCTAAAACAATTTTAACTGAGCTATTGTAAAATTAAGTTTCTTTTTGTTTTTCATATATGAGATTTTAGTGAAACTACAAGGGTTACATGATTTTTATATGATTCTTGGCAAGATATGATATTGCTATGATTAAAACAAGTGATTTTTTTTGTAAATGTAGCCTTTCACCAGAATTCTGCCAAATTGTCATACAGTTGAGTCGATATATTTAATTCGCAACTATATCGAGCAGTGATAAAATATTGATTTTGAAAACGAAAACGAACTTTTTCTCAAATATGTTTATTGGGACCCTACCCCTACAACTTCGTTATCAACCATAAAATATTAAACAGCTGAATTTAAACGTGGTCGTACAATCATAACCACATCAGAAATAATTTTAAAAAAATCTACGATATTGTTTTAAAATACCTTCGATGGAAAGTTTATGAAATAGCTGATATGGTAAACATCTTAAAAGAACGTGTAAGCAAAATTTTATATGAATTCCTCATTGACTTTCTTGAAAAAGCAAAAACAATACAAAGACAGTATTATACAGCATTATTAAACCAGTTGAATAATGAAATCAAGAAGAAACGTTTGCATTTTGGGAAGGAAACAATTTTTAGCAAGACATTGCGCGTATGTACAATTTTCTCATCGCCATGCAAAAATTTCATGAGTTAAATCGGATACAGAAAATGTAGGACTAAGTATAATGAACTTAAACAAGATAACGAAAATAAATTTTATAAATAAAAATGTTTCTTTCTTGTTAAGGTCAGCTATTAATCATACACCCTCACATTTTTTTAAGCACCCAAAGACATACTAAATAAACTATGTCTTTCAATTCAAATCGAAACTGGCCGAAAATGGATCTCCTTTCATTTTTTCTCGTTAGTTCCAAACTTTCCAGATGGGAAGAATGATTGGGATTGATTTTAAGAGTCTCTGGATAGGGCATGTACCGATCTGGCTATAAGTGGGAAATTGAATAAATATTTATTTCTGTTCATGGATTCTGCAACTGCCCTCAATACTAGATACTTTGTATTTATTGAGATCAATGACATCCAAATCTGTGATCTTCATTGTGGAGCCTTTCCTCTGCTGTGATTATCCACAGTTACATGGCGAGCTGTGGATAATCACAGCAGAGGTTGGAATTTCTATCGGCTAAGTAAAATACTATTTACTGAGAGCCAAGTAACTCTCAAGTCCATTCGAGTCCCATTTAATGATTTTGTACTCAACAAGATTGGATATAGTTTAATCAACAATAGGTGCGTCGAGCTGGGGCATGATAGGACATACTGAACTCACTCGTAACTTCCATTTTAAAAACCAATCCTATAGCGCTCTGCTAAGTAGGTCTCAAACATTAAAGGAATACCACCAAATCTGGAATTTCCAGTACGCGTGTACGGTGCCTACTATTATTCAGGTCCTATATCCAACAATGTCATTTCCAAATTCCTTTTCCTATAACCTACGTAAAGATACCTACATGATCCACAAAATTCAACGAGCTCTAACTAGTCTACAAGCAACCCATTCACACGAAAACTTGAAGTCGTAAAGCGGTGCAACCTTATAGTCCCTGGATCATGTCAAAGAAACCTTAGATAATCAAGTTATATCTTTATAAACATTTCATTATGTCGTGAATTTAGAAAAACAAACTCAGAAGCTTTTAGTGTAAAATAGTAAAAACTTCAAAAGAAAGCTTTTAAAATTGACAAGTTATTATAAAGCCCAATTGATTTGATTATTAGCCACTGTGCGCTGAATTCATTTTCTAGAATAAAATTGAACAAAATGGTTGGGAAACTACCCTCGTTTGTTAAAATTCCGATATTAATCCCACGAGGCGCAATGTTCACATCGAGTGATGAATGCCGATGATATATTTTTCATTTGTACACGAATTCATGTATGTATGTGTATACTCCGTATTTGGCTTAAAAGTAGAACATTAATTTGTTAGTGAAATGAATAATACCATGTCAAGTTAAACACATTTATGTCAGCAGTAATTAGTTGCACTCCATTGAAGGATGAACATAAAATTTGCGCAACTATTCATTATGGCACTCAATCGCACTTTATTTTATATTTTTGCATTTCACATATTGTGAAAAGTGGACCGTACCTATACTAATTTTCACAAAAAGGTAAATCTGCATTCATTTACCATTAGGAAAAAAACCAACAAAAAAAAGTTGGTTGCACATAAAAAAATTAACAAAGGTCTAGGTTTGAGGTTGCTATTGGTAAATTTGAATTTACCTACTAGTAAATTCTGATAATTTAGTTTTATTAAAAACACTTTCTTTTTTTTAATTTGCAATATGGAAATTGTAAATAAATAGTTGTATACTCGTCTTCCAAGCGTTGTGTGGCTTTTGAAAGTATTAAGTCCAATATATTTATGGGAATTTTCATTTTTCTAAGCGCCTTTGTATTCATACTGGCAAATAATAAAGGTTCGATAAGCTTTTTTGGACAGTAAACTTCTTTATTGTTTTTTTTTTGGAGCATTTTAACCTAAGGTAACAATTTTTTCGGTTGCATTTTGTTAAAGTGATATATAAATCAATTACGTTTTATTTTTATAAATGCCTTTTAGCTTCCTTGAGAAATAGTTTAGAGCTTTTGTTTTTCTTAATAATGCTGGTTTCATTTAGCCAATCCTTGGAAGATCAATTTGCTAATTCTCAATATCACGGGGTTTCCAATTCATTTCTGCTGCAAGGGCTTCTGTTGTAAACCTGCAGCTACTTCGAGCCTATTGAGTGTTATAAAGGGTTTTCGAATAAGAGTGATATGATTTCTTTTTAACAAAAAAAACACACTAATTGTTAAGGAAATTCAAATGTTTTTTATTTAATGTGAAGTCATTCAAATGGCCTCCACGACTTCTTTTGCAGGAACGAATTCGATGAACCCAATTTTCGAGCACTTTTTCCACTAAATCAAGTCGTATGTCATGAAGAGCACGTTCAATATTGACTTCTAAAGCTTGAAGAGAGTCTGGTTTATTGCTAAAGACCAATGACTTCAAATAACCTCACAAGAAATAGTCTAATGGTGTTAAATCACAACTTCTTGGAGGCCATTCAATGTCACAATTTCTTGAAATAATGGAATCTCCAAACTTTTCTCGCAATAATTCGGTTGTTGCACGTGCTGTGTGGCACGTAGCCCCGTCTTGTTGGAACCAGATGTTGTCAAGATTTCGGTCATAAAAAGTTGGTTATCATCGATCTATACCGCTCTCCATAGACAGTAACGGTGTTACAAGCTTCATTTCGAAAGAAGTACGGACCGATGATTCCACCAGACCAAAAACCACACTAAACCTGTCAATTAAAGTGAATGTAATGTGTGTTCATGAATAATTTGTGGATTATTTGATTATTTTGATAATAAAATTGAATAATTTGTAAACGTTGTTCTTGCGTATATCTCTGCATGATGAAATTGTAAACATTACTGAATACAATGAAAGAAAAATGACAGATCATGGCCGAAACGTCACTTAGAAATCATATCACTCTTATTGGAAAACCCTATATTTGTGAGGTATTTTATAGTAGTTTAAGGATCTCACGTTTTTTCTTTTGATTATTCTTTTTAAATAAAAACTAATTAAAGTATAATGTTGATGGATCAAAATTTGGAAAAAAGTTTTATTTTTATAATTTTTTTAAAATTTAAATCATAAAAGTTATTATTTGTACCAGATTTTTAATCGAAAATACGAGGATATGAAGATATGTAGAGGAAAAAACCCATCGATATTTCGGCAAAAAAAGAAGATGATTAATTTTATAATATTAAAAAATCTAGAGGCCATCGTTATTTTAAATGTCGAAAGGCGTACATAAATTAGAAGGAGGGGAGTCAACAGTTTTTTTTTTAATAACTGCAAATGTACTGTTCACGAAAAATTGGACATTTGGACAATGATGCATAAAACACTGTTTCGTATATAAGAGAGAGTATCGACAATTTGTCGAAAGATTCGGGATTGATATGGTGGAAATTGGAATGGTTAGTCGAACCCACAAGTTCGAGTCTTTAAGTTCATATCGGTTTCAGTACCGTTTATTATTTATTGTCAGTTTTGGTGTATTGACTGTGAGTCGTAGTAATTTTTTGTATCGTCCGGTAAATGCACTCATTTTTATTTTCGAGTACGTATTCCAGGTCCATTGCAAGGCTTGAACAACACACATTCATTCTTTTTTTAGGTATTAATGCTATTAAGGGTTATATCAGAGATCTGTTCTAGCCAAACCGTAAAAGAAACACGAGCATATTTTTGCTCCTTGACCCTTTCTGTCCCTATTGAAACAGGCTCCTCAAAAGCCGATGTGGTTTTGTAAAATGTTGCGGCTAGGATATAATTATTTGTGGTATATGTTACGCTTGACAAGAAAAATCATGACTATAATTATTATAAAATATTGGGCCTAGAACGCTACCCTAAGAGACACCGGCCGTCATATGATAAATGTCAGAAAACTCAATATTTTTTGTTACCTTCTAAAATATAGGTCTGAGAGATAGAATTTGAGGATATAGAATGCTCAATTCTAAATCCAAACTGATACTGAGTCATCACACCCTTGGTTCTGAAGAAGTGCTTGTTGATTGCAAGTTTTTAATTCGAAGAAAACTTTTATAAATTATTCATTTATTCTCTTCTAGATTGAAATTTTATTCATTATAGAATGATAACTTAAATTTTGTAATCAAATTAACAATATTTCATCCTTAGTTTATTTAGTAACATTATTGAAACATTTTCATATAAGTACATACAGATCTGCCTATTTAATTTATTATTGATACTTTTATAATTACAAAAAATTCTGCATTTATAGTGTCAATATTTGATATTTATTTTTCTAATTATATTATTGTAATTGCTGTACTTTTATAGTACTCAATTAAGTATTCACATATGAATTTTAATTGAGTAAATATTTTCATAAGTTTCAAAATAAAAAATACCTTTTTTAGTAGTATTAATATTGATTAAAAATTAATTTATATCTTTTTGATATTTATATCTTTTTGAGCGGTAATATTATAATTGAAATTTTCAAAAATATTATATTTGATTTATAATATTTACCATACACTTTTCATAGAAAATATTTACTATCCTGCTTATTTGCTTGCTATATCAAATAAATTAATTTCGAATGTTCGGATGCATAATGATTTGATATTCTCGTAAAAAGTTATTATTATAAATATTGCAATAGGTATATTTTATGAATTAATAATCTGTAAAATTTAAGTTGATAAGATACTCCAAATTATTAGTTTTTGATCAATTTTTGGAATAATTTTCATCTATATTTTGTTTATATTTCGGAATTAAATTTTTTTTAAATATTACAATAGTTCTTATCGAAAATTGCATTTACTTTATCAATTTTTAATAAAGTGATTATGTTATTGACAGTACTTTATATACGAGGTCTTTCAATAAGTCCGTAGAAAATCCAAGAAATTGCGCTTGTAGTGTCGGTAAAGATTTTTTTTTGTAAGTAGCATTATCGACAGGAAAGCTGTCAAAATTTCAGCTCGATCCATAGCGTAGGTCAATTTCTATCGTCGATTAAACTTAACGACATTTATTTGTGCATAACAATGGAAAAAAGCGAGTTTAGGGCTGTCATCAAACATCTCCATTTGAAAGGCTTAAGCCCGAAAGAAATCAAAGCCGAGTTGGATGCAGTTCATGGCACATCTGCACCTGTGTTTGCGACGGTTTACAATTGGGTGAATGAATTTAAACGTGGCCGTTCATCCACAAAAGATGAACATCGTTCAGAACGCCCAGTTGAGGGGTCTACTCCTGAAATCATCGACAAAATCCACGATCTAATTTTGAACGATCGGCGAATTAGTTGAGGCCACGGGCATATCACAAGGTACAGTCGCTTCAATTTTGCATGAAAAATTGTCTGAGAAAAAAATTTCGGCAAGATGGGTGCCGCGTTTGCTCTCAGAGGAGAATAAGCGCAATCGTGTAGTGGACTCTGAGGCTATGTTGGCACTCTTTCATCGCAATCCTGCCGAATTCCTTCGTCGATATGTCACTTGGGACCAAACCTGGATACACTACTACACTCCAGAAACGAAGAGACAGTCACCACAGTGGATTTTCAAGAGTGAACGGGCTCCGAAGAAGGCAAAAACTGTGCCATCGGCCGGCAAGGTGATGGCCACGGTCTTTTGGGATTCGCAGGCCATCATTTTTATCGACTACTTGGAAAAAGGAAAAATAATAAGAGGAGCGTTTTACGCGTCGTTATTGCAACGGTTGAGCGAGGAAAGCAAAAAAGAAACGCACCCATCTGAAGAAGAAAAAAATCCTCTTGCATCAGGACAATGCGCGTGTGCAAACCTGCGCTGTTTACATGGCCAAAATGGTGGAATTGAGAATGGAATTGTTGCAGCATCCCGCTTATTCACCAGATTTGGCCCCGAGTGACTATTTTCTTTTCCCAAATCTGAAGAAATGGCTTGGCGGACGACGGTTCACTTCCAACGAGGACGTCATTGCTCAAACGGATGAGTATTTTGCAGAACTTCCGAAATCCTATTTTTTGGACGGGATAACAATTTTGGAAAAACGGTTGGAAAAGTGTATAGAGCTAAAAGGACATTATGTTGAAAAATAAAAATTTTTTTTTTAAAAAACAGCTTTTTCCATCTTTTTCTAAGGACTTATTGAACGACCCTCAATAAGTCCTTATTTAAGGTATCAAACGACTTATTTTTTTCATAAAAAAATATTGGTTAGTCGAAAAAGTTTGTGGCGATTTTGAGTAAAATAGAGATGCTTAAATCAGAGTGAAGAAATCGATTTATTAAAACTGAATATTCTCCATTATTATCGACAATGTTTTGCCATTTTTCGAACAGGCCATGGTTCAATCAGTATACAACTTCTGTGATTTTTGGTTGAAAACTGAATCAAGTCGTTTTCACAGGCCTCGCTTGCAGCTATCTGAGGGTGCTATGTCTGGGCTATACGGTGGATGCTTCAAAACTTCCCGGCCAAGCTCTTCTCATTTTGGATGAGTTATCAAAGATATGTGTATTCGAGCGTCCTCGTGGTGGGAGACAACTCCCTTACTATTGATCAATTCTGGCCGTTTTCTCTCAATGGATTATCGTAATTTCTCGAATTGCTCACAGTACAGTATCGAGTTAACAGTATCACCGAATTCTAGCATTTCATAATGAACGATTCCATTCCCACCCCAACATACTCAAACCACAACCTTATTGGATGTTAATCCTAGCTTTTATCCATTCATTTCGAATGATATTGTCCTTTTTTACCCATTTTTCATCAACAGCTATAATTCGCTTTAGAAATGGTTCGATTTCATTGCGCTACAGAAGCGTATTGCAGATATTAAGTCAGTCCATTTTGTTTTTTGCACTCAATTCATTAGGTACCAAAACATCGAGTTTGTTTTTGTACTCTGTGTTTTGCAAATGGTTTAAAACGGCTTTATGATGTATTTTTAATTCATAAGATATGTCATGATTGCAGATATATCGGTGTTGCAAACGTTTTTCGGTAATTGTTCGACTACACATCTTTGACATCGAAATTTCCAGAATGAAAGCGACCGAATCATTTGCGTGCTACTGATTTCGATACAGTATCTTCACCATAAAAACCACAATTTTTCAAAAGCCTGTAATGCGTTGTCGTCTTTGTCGAAGTGGTATTATAAATTATAGCGAATTTCAACTTAATTCTTGTCTATTTTTAAACTTCAATCTTTCGATACACCACCATGTTGTTACAATATAACAAGTGGTGAATAAGTTAATTGCTTTTAACTCCATCTGTCGAAAAACGCCACAATCTTTTTCGACTAACTGAGAAATTGCAAATTTTCCTTTAATCAACAAATCTTACAACAACAAAAAAAAATGTATTTTCTTGCTATTTTCAATGATTACCTCATACAGGTAAATATAAAAATGTGATTAAGTTAAAAAATATTTTAATTTATTTGAACATATCATAAATAGAGTAAAGATTGTTATTTCAGTTCAATAGCTTTACAAGTTGAAAAGGATTTTCTGAACCGAAACCAATATTTTTCCTTTTAAATGACATCAACCACAAATAAGGAATATGAACGAAAATCCATGAGAATATAGGAAATAGGATTGAATGAAAACGATCCCCATTTATTACTATTGCACTAAGAAGATTTACTTTTATTCCTTGCTGTGTTGTCCGTATTTATGCTCGTGCATGTAGATGTGCTTTTTTTTATCTCAATTTATATTTGTATGTGTGTAAGTATGTACATTGTAAGTATAAAGAAACCATTAACTTTAACGGATCATATCTATGGTGGTAATAATATGCTTTTCCTTTTAATAAAAGTAAATGTCCTGCTGAGTTCACAACGTACACTTTTCATACAATATCAAAAACTTAACCGAATACCAATTTTTATGTAATTTTTTTTTTGTAGAATTTTTTTGTTACGTGCTCGTATGAATTTTAGGATGACTCTCCCTTTTGCATATAAACTAATGCAAATGTGCAGAAATTTAAATTTTCAAAAGTAGTGTAAAATTTTCTGCTACCGTCGATATGGAGAAGGCTATTGCAAAAAAAAAAAGAAATGACAGCAAAACTTTCAGCAAAAAACTATATTACACAACAGTTGACTATCGAAAATGTGGAATAGTGGTGATACTTACTTTGTAAATATTTCGTAGTTGCTCTCGTACTTTTTTGTAAAAAAAACCTTAACAATATTTTCGTGCAGAATTCTCGTTTTGAGGATACATTTCGATTTTTTTCGATATTTCCTTCTGGAACCTTTCCGTATAAATTTTTTTAATAAAAATTCCGTTTTTTTGTGCTTAAATCGTTGCAATAAAAATCTAAAAGTGGATGTACGGATATGTACACACTATCAATTCATAAATGTATGCAATTGTTTTTAAGGTTTTCAGGCAAATGATTATATTTGCATCGATGTTGTCTCTATTTAAGAATACTCTATTCTGAAAATGTACATACGTGCTCCTATTTGATTATTGACACATAATCTCTATTTGTATACCAACGGTGGAACACTTTCGAATACCTTATATCACCGGTTTTTGAAATGACTATATTTTCGTACTCAAATAATGGTGAATTGATAGAGATCATGCACAAATACTCGTCGTGTAAAGTTAGTTTTTAGAAAAAACTCATTCAACCATTGAATCATCTACCGAACTACTATTGAGTTCACTTACTGAATATTCTTTCCGGCTGTATGGTATTTTCACCCACAGACTCATAATCGCATATTGGTGTAGAAGCCCTGGTATTTGGCTGACGTACATTTAGATTGTAAACGGGAAGAATATGTCATAAAAATTCTAAAACAATATATATTATAATCGAATGGTTGGAAAGTGTGGTGTCAGAGTTGGTCTTAGGTGGCGCAGTAGGCGAGGTTAGTACTTTTAAGCTATAGCAAATTTTATAGAAGTGAAAGTATTGGTTGGCTAGAGAAACAGGAAAACATATTTTTCATCAACAAAAGTCGAAAGTAATAAATCAAAAAGAAGTTGAAAAAATCAAACTTGGAATAACGGATGGGAGAAATGGAATATTTTTCTTTTATGCCAGTTGGAAAAAAATAATATGAAAAATAGATAGAATAAGAAAAAGTTATAAACAAACAGATAGGATCCCATTTCCTTTACGATGAAACCTTTTCCCATCTACAGTTCAGGATTGCTGGGAAAGTTGTGTATTCGAAATTGCATTCGGTTGACAACTCAATATGCATAAGAAAGTTGGTAGGTATTTCCAGAAAGGAAAAATAAACTTTTTTTTTATATAAGTTCTATACCAAGGTTCAAGGATGTCTTTCGCACAAGTGTTGGTAATATATTGCCTTAGCTGCCTATTTTGAATATTCGAGTTTTTTTTCGTGCATACCACACTGTAAGTAACCTCTGCTTGTCAATTCTAAATACATCCCTTCTTGCTGTAGAACCTAAACGATCCCATACAAAATACCATTGATTTGATTCCATATATTATATTTATAAAGTTAATAGTACTTTTTCCAAACTGACGGAATCAGCCAAATGCAATTCTGGATTCACAAAAAGTTAAATATTTTCTCGATGCGAAAAGCATAAATTCTGGTACAAATTGGGTATATTCTACTTGTTATGATACGATAGTATAGATCTACTTTGGTTCGTGTAGTCTGTTCATGAAAATCCAATTCGATGGATTTATTCCGGGGATGGAAAATGTTTTTAAAAAATAAATATTTACATATTCGTAGTAGTAAGTTTATTTCTTGCGCAAAGTTAAAAATGTTCACTGCAGTAAAGAAGAAAAATAAACTGAAAAATAAATAAACTTTCAAAAGGAAAATATTAGCAATAACATATTTTCATATTTTCATAATATTGATTCGTTGTCGTATTATTTCTTTGTAAAATATGTTTTGGTAAATTGACATTTATACCTCAATTATTATAAAAATAGAAAGAAAACTATTTGTTAGTAAATCATTTTTATAGACTAATTTTATTAATTTCGTTGCGTATGTTTTTTTTTTAAATTATTCTGATTTACATTCGGTCGGTTTACGTAGACCTGAAGGAAGAAATCGAAAGCGGTTAAATTTGGGATGTTAGGGGGTGAATCGGCGTAACCCCTTTTCGACATAGTTCGGTTAGAAAAAGTCGACCGCAGAATTTCCAATACCTTCGGCTCAGCTATCACACCATTCAGTGGATTTTCACGCTCTCAGAAGTGGCGCTTAAGTCCAAATGCGCTTTGTCACTACTTATCAATTTCTTATAAAAATTATGGGCTCTAGGCTGAGCTTCCTGTATCAGGCAGATTTTGATTTCTGTTCTTTATGCAAAATATTGCCTTATGGAGGTTTCCGAACTTTCAGCTACATTTTTACATACTGCAGCGATATATTCAGTTGAAAGTGTGGTTCAAAAATGGCCAAGATTCTTTGCGTCTTTTCCAAAATTATTCCCTATATGATAAACAATGAACATTGAAGTCACTTTATTTTTATCCAATTTTTCATATAATTTTTAAAACAATAATTACACGTTGTTGGATGTTATAATATACCATAATAATTCCGGTATGACTGCTCTTTAAGCTAAGCTTGTGAACCTTGAGAGATTGAAAATCTTGAAAAAATTTTAGGCTGGTATTACTATTTTGTATCGAATTAAATTTTGGTATTGAATTCAACTAGCAGTTAAATGAATATTTGTGAAATATTTAATTAAAAATTTTTAATAGGTAAATCCTTTTGGTATGCTTACGTATTTTACCAATGAATTTTTATTAACCACGTGGTTATAGTCACTCAAAATATTTCTCACTCTACTATGGTAATATGGAATCCATGTATCGGCATAGAAAGTGTTTCTGTTTGATGAGGCTTATCAAAATAAAGAAATTTATAAAACTGCATAGTCTCTTCGAAAGCTCAACACAATCATAATATCTGGAAATATTTTTTCGATTTACAAGGTAAAAAAAAACAAATTCGCCTTCTACATAAAATAGTCCTGTTTAAAAACGATAAAATACATTCTGTTTTTGCACTGATAATAAAAGAAAAACATTTTCATATATACTTTAAGATATTTTTAATAGCATTATAGTAAATATTAATAAAAATTTTTCTTCCTTTACAGGTAAGTGTCTTATTTACAAGTATATAAGGAGCTAATGAGAATCTGATAAGTACAATAAATTATTTTCTTAACCAAAATAAACATTCTAATTGATTAAAAAGATTCATAATATTTGGTTAATTTTTATCCCAATTAATTATTTGCAGCCTATAGCTTTATTATATAATGACTGTGATTATTTAATTAAAAGTAAAATATGTCAAATCAGTTAAGGTTAACTAAATGTCTCAAAAATTTATATTTCATAGTTGATCCTTCATTTTTATCTGAAATTTTCATGTATGCAGCATGTTTAGCTTTGACCCTACTATCCTTTTGGAATTTGATCATTTGAAAAAAGATATCCTTTTTAAAACGAGTAAACTATTCTTATTTGATTGGGTTGTTCGGGAAGTAATTTCGTTTTTTTTTTAAATAAAAATGAAAGACGTTTTTCTTATAGTGAATTAATATTTTATTCAATTAAATATTGTCTAGTCTGATCCAAGTGATTTTTGGCCTCCTCATTTGAATTAAACGTTTTACAGTTTTAAAAAATTTTGTAGAGACCGGAACAAATGATAATCGGAAGGTGCTAGGTCTGGAGAGTATGGTGAGTATGGCAGTATATCCCATTCAAGCTTTAAAAGCTTTTGCCGAGTGGTCAAACTTGTATATGGTTTCGCATTATCGTGTTGGAACACTATACCTTTCCTATTTACCAATTCTGGCCTTTTCTCTTGAAGTGAATCATTCAATTTGTCAAACTGATGACAGTACACTTCAGAATTAATCGTCGTGTTGCTCGGTAGAAGCTCAAAATAAACGATTCCTTTGAAATCGCACCAAACAGATAGCATAACCTTTTTTTGATGAATATTGGCTTTCGAATTGCTTTGATCCGGTTCATCTGTTCTACTCCAGGATCTTTTGCGCTTACCATTGTTGTAGACAACCCATTTCTCGTCCCCTGTGACGATACGCTTTAAAAATGGATTATTTTCTTGGCGTTTGAGAAGCAAATCACAAACGTCAATGCAACGGCACAAATTTTTTTCCGTAAGAATATGAGGAACCCATATGTCGAGCTTTGAGATTAACCTAACCGTTTCAAATGATCATGAAGGGTCGAATTCGATAAATTTAATCTCTCAGCGATCTCACGAATTCTAGAACGTGGTGCATTGTCGAGATCAATATTGCAAGATCGAAATTTTGCATACCAGTTTTGGCACTGGCGCTCACTTAACACATCTTCTCCATACACATCGGATAATTGTTTTCTTGCTTGAACAGCATTTTTATCTTTTCTATAGTAAAAAAGGAAAAAAAGCCGAAAATGCGGTTTTTCACTGTCCATATTTAAACGTTATCAACCAAAAACAACGCAATTACTTTCCGGACAATCCCATATCTATCAACAGGATGGCCCAAAATGTCACTTTTTTTAAGTAATAATTATTATTTTAATTTTGTATAAATATAGTAATTCATGGGGAATACTTTTGGTTTAATTATGAAAAATGATATCTCGCAAGAGGTGGTCATTTTCTTCTCCGCACATTCGTGCTCTTTTCAAGACTTTTTCCATAACCTTTCGCAAAATTTCAGCGGCTACGTTATTTTTTAATTAGGGGATAGTTTTTAGTTTATTAACGTAAACTCTTTCTCTCAATTATCCCCAAAGGAAACAGTCAGGAGTAGTTAATTCCGAACAACGCAGAGGACATTCGTTTACCAAAGATATCATTTAACAGAGCCATTGAGTCCGTGGCAGTATGCGCTGTTCTCGTTGGAATAACAAGGGTAGGTGGTTTTCCAGAGCTGGTCTTAAATTTTTTTCCAACATCCGTCGATATTGGGTACTAATGATGAAAACTGCAACACCATCTTTATTTTCAAAGAAATATTGGCAAATTGATCCTTTCGGATGATACAATGCACCAAGCAGTACACTCAAGTGGACGTTATTGACGCTGATGAACTGCTCTTGGATTCTCCGTAGCCCATCATATCCTGCAGTTTTGCTTATTTACAAAATTATTACAATTGGAAATGGCCTTCATCGGTCATTATGAAATTGTGAATAAAATCTGGATTTTCTTTTTCTCAGTTTCAGTTCTTGCACAAACTGAACTTTATATAAAATCCTTCGTGAAAGTCCAAGTTTTGTCGAACATCTCCTTGTTGATATTTCTGGAATTTTCTGCATATTCTCCCGTCTTCTGGCACCACGAATTTCCTGCATATTCTTGTTATCGAAAAATTGGCAATACTGAAATAAATAAAAAAATATGTTGGTTCTAAGAGCCCATTTAGATTATACTGAAATAAATTTAAAAAAAAAAAATTAAAATAAAATATTTACAATGAATTCGAATGACAACGTTAATTTTGCGCCACCCTGTTTTTAGAAAAAATTTGGTTATAATTACACTTTCAAAAGATAGCCTTAACCACTTCTAATAATATCTTTGCAAAAATCTTTACTAATCAAACTGTTCTATCTATATATTTGCTTCTTATTTAGATAATTTTTGCTTAAGTATTTATAATATAACTTCTACACATACTAGAATTATACTAATAAAAATTTCTTATAACAATTACTCAATAAGGGAGAGTATCGTAATAACCCAATAAATTTTATTAGTTCATAAATTATTAGTTTACTCCATTTGACCTCCACCCCAAATAGAGGGAAAATGTAATTTTTACATAATACAACACATTCGAGTATCTACAATACTACATCCATACGATATCTACATAATTATGTTTTCGTGGATAATATCGAATACACAATAAGATAGACAAGGTCATATGGAAACTTCATTTGTTTCTATCTATTTTTGTTTTGTCCTCTAATTATAACTGGTATGTGTGTTTTTGTGTGTGGATAAATTATTTCGAGTTGGAAGCATACACATAGAAGGTGTCTGGCGTTTTTGGCTTTTTTGGCTAACACCAATTACTGATGTGGTGGGTAGTTCGATGCTATAGAGAAGTGGTAGCTTCGGTTTTGGCAAAAAGTCATTTCTAGGTTAGGACAAAACTTATTGCCATTTGCTGGTAAATTTTAATACTATAAATTTCATCCCCAAAGCTATTTTCATGCGATACATTAGATTGTGGCACACAAGTTCCAGTAAAACTTCGATGTTCTGTTAACCATGAATTCGGAAAGATTGAAACTGAGCCAACACTTAAGTGCATTAAGTTTGTTAAGTAGATTGTGAAAGCAGATTATTAGCAGATAAACTTTTACAAAAATATTTTCAAGTTTGCGCTTTAATATTATTCTTGTTCTTACAACAACAAAAAAATCCTTTTCTTTTCACATTGATTTTTTCACTTTGAATCGTTGGAATTAAGTTTTCTTCGGTATTTCAAAAATTCCTTCACAATATATTATAACATATAAGTTTATTCTATTATCTGAAAAATAAATATTAGTTTTGTTAAAAATGTGCTAATGTAGATATTTTTCTAATTTGTTACTGAAAATTTCCATAAAGAATATGTTCAAGAGTTTTATTTTTTCGGTGTAGCTAAAACTTTTAACTTTTGCATAATCAGCATATTTTCTTTGAATCTTTTCTTTAGTTACTCTTTTATAAATTAATGCAATCAACAAAATGGTAAATAATTAAAAAACTACTTTTTCAAATTTGATTTATGCTTGAATTATTTATAAACATGTTAATTTGTTTTTATTATTTGAGGAATTTTATGATTTATACAATTATGAAAAATTATGATTATATTTTTAAAATTTCCTTATAGCTTTCGCATAGTTACTGGGAATAGGTTTTTTTTCCATAAAAGATTCGATGCACTCAAAGAGATTGAATATGCCTTCTCGACGTAATATATTGTAGAATGAGTCGAATACGAGGTCTGTTCAAAAAGTATCGCGAATTTTGTTTTTTTCAAAGATGATTTATTTATTCATGAATATCTTTTTTGTCCCCACCAGATATTATACACTTATGCCAACGTTTTTACCAATCGTCGAAGCACTTCAAAACCAATCGTCGAAGCACTTCAAAAAATTTTGTGATCTTGTTCAGCTCCTCCTTCGATGCCGTCTTTATCTCCTCAATCGTAGTGTAGAAAAAGTCACAGGGGGGCAGATATGGGGAATACGGTGGCTGCGACATTATTAGTGTGTTGTTTTTGCCCAAAAAATGCAAAAGCCAATTTTTGTTCTTCCACAAATCCGGGCGTTTCTGGCGGATTGCTTAGCGGAACTTTCGTATTTCTTGCAGATAATATTCCTTATTGACCGTTCTACCCTGTGGCAAGAACTCATGATGCACCACGCCCATGCAATCGAAGACTTCGGTTTTGGCTCGTGCGGTAGCTTCCTTTGGTTTCCACGTCATAACCATAAACCAATGATTCGTCACCAACTATGACCCTATGGAGCAAATTTGGGTCGTCGCGGACAGCGTCCAACAGCTCCTTAGCAATGTTAATGCCATGCTGTTTTTGGTCGAAATTGAGCAAAAATCGAGGACGAGCCAAAACACGTGCAAGCAAAGCAGCTGTCAAAAATTAACTGAACATTCAAAATGACCGAACTTGTCGGCATAAGTGAGGGACATGAATACCAATATAACGTCACAAATCGAAAATCGAATATTTTTATCAGTTTCTGATGTTGAAAGCCTACCTTAGGAAGCTCTTCTAGGGCCTCCAAAAATGGCTTATGCCATCTAGTAACTTACGCTCTTGGAAAAGATTGTTTCTCATAGGCTCGCTACAAAGTCAAACTCGCCGATTTATTGATCCATTTTTCGTCATATGAAAATTCCGTATTTATTCAAATGTGTTGTAGAAACTTTGCTATTTAAAGTCGGAACGGTAGTACAGTCGTGAGCGTACTGGACCACCATCCAAGAGGTTAGAAATCCTACGCTATTTCTCTAAAATCCAGTTTTACCTTTCATTTTTTAATTTCCTTATCCCGATTACCTTCGTTGCCAAATGGTCTTTAGTGTCCTATCGCTTAGAATATAAATTTCAGTACTAATGTTATTTGAAATGATAATTAAAAAAACAACTTTACTATTTATGATTATAAGAAATAATATCAGGCAAACGTCCACCATGAGAAGGTTTACAGACATCGGTCCTTTCTACAAAATGTTCGGTCACACTTGTGCATAATTGTTGCTCTATTTCAGGGATGACGCTCTTGAGTTGTATATGGACTATTTTCATATACCTTATCTTTCACAAAGCCCCACAAAAAGAAATCCAACGACGTTAATCATATTCTCTTGGTGGTCAATTGACATTACCTATTTGCGAAATTAGAAATCCAACAACGTTAAATCACATGATCTTGATGGTCCATTAAATTTGATTTCCAATAAATCGATTTTTTTCTTGGTCAATGCTGTACGTAGTGCCGTCCTGTTGAAACCACAAGCCACCGACATCTATGCCATCAAAAGTAGACCATAAAAATTTTTTTACCATGTCTCTGTAGTGCACTGCATCGACAGAACCTGTTGTACTCATTTTCGAAAAGATACGGACCAATTATTCTTCTGGCCATAAAGCGCATCATACGGTAACACGTTATGATTACTAGAGTTCTTCAACAACAGCTCTCGTATTTTCAAGTGCCCAATTTTGCTTGATGAGCTCTGTCCGAGAAGATGATTTTTTCTGAAAAACAAGCACCAATTTCTATTTTCAAAATGATCTGGTGGCTTTAATTCTTGCACCAATTCGACCTTATAATGCTTAATAGCCAAATACTTCTGCGAAATTCGTCATGTGGTTATTGTGAACTAGCCCAATTGTTGCGATCGTCTTGAAATCAATAAAACTGGATCCTCTGTAATACTCACTCACCAAAGAAATATTTTCAGCTTAACGGCCTGTACGGGCACGTGTTGTTTTTGGAATGGCTTGTATCCAACCAGTATAATCCAATTTATCTCCACTAAATTCTTGATTGCAGGCTCAGAAAGATGATAATTATGGCCAAAAATATCGTGAATTTAACAAAATGCGGTTTTTACACATCGATCATTTTCATAATGGATTTCAATTATGTTAATGCCTTTTCATAACTCTCCTTCTATGACCAGACTGAATTTACAGCTTCCTAATAATTGGCATTCCGCAAAATAGAAAACATATTTTCTTGCCGTAAAATGCCACTAAATTTAATTATTGGATTGTTCGGAAAGTAATTTCTTTTTTTAAAAATAGAAATGAAAAACGTATTTCTTATAATGAATTAATATTTTATTCAATTAAATATTGTCTAGTCTGATCCAATACCCTTTGCCATCTTTCTGGCAGTATCATGATTCCACGCTCATAAAATGTTTGTTCTTTTCTGGCAAAAAAAATGATCCAAGTGAAATTTTGAGCTCATCATTTGAATTAAACGTTTTAAAGTCGAAAAAATTTTGTAGAGACCGGAACAAATGATAATCGGGAGGTGCTGGGTCTTTTTTTTATGTTTATATTAATGAGGGACAGGGAGAAACCTTCGAAAGGTACTCGCCTGGAAATTTTTCCTGCCAGACAAGTTATGCGGGATTTTTACCTCGCTAAAACCTAACATGCACCTCTAACCTTGCTCCCGGAACGATGGTTCCCCGGCGGCACTCTTTGTAAATACTACTTCGCCGGGGCGTTCTTATTCTTCGTACGTTGTGTGGAGATCCTTGATAATGGATTCCGCGTACTCTACAATTCGGTTCCAAGCTGATTGGCTCTTCAGCATGCACTCCACTATGTTTTCTGGACTGATGGAACGGTGTAGATTTCTCTCCAGTTCTGCCCGTGTCCCCTCGTACACGTGTTCTAAGGAGGTGCTAGGTCTGGAGAGTATGGTGAATGTGGCAGTATATCCCATCCAAGCTCTAAAAGCTTTTGCCGAGTGCTCAAACTTGTATGTGGTTTCGCATTATCATGTTGGAACACTATACCTTTCCTATTGACCAATTCTGGCCTCTTCTGTTGAAGTGAATCATTAAATTTGTCCAACTGATGACATGACACTTCAGAATTGATCGTTGTGTTGCTCGGTAACAGCTCAAAATAAACGATTTCTTTGAAATCCCACCAAACAGATAGCATAACCTTTTTTTGATGAATATTGGCTTTGGAAGTGCTTTGAGCCGGTTGATCTTGTCTACTCCAGGATCTTTTGTGCTTAACATTTGTTGTAGACAACCCATTTCTCGTCCCCAGTGATGATACGCTTCAAAAATGGATTATATTCTTGGTGTTTGAGAAGCAAATCACAAACGTCAATGCGACAGCACAAATTTTTCTCCGTAAGAAAATGAGGAACCCATATGTCGAGCTTTGAGATTAAACCTAACCGTTTCAAATGACCATGAACAGTCGAATTCGATAAATTTAAACTGTCAGCGATCTTACGAGTTGTTATTCGCCGGTTTGCATCAATTAAAGCCTTTATTTATTTTTTTTCAGCAAACGAAATTACTTTCCGAACAACCCGAAAGGAGTGTGTTACCTTATTGAAATAATATATGGTATTATATATTTCATTATTATTTGAGCAAAAATAAAAAATTAACTTTATGACCGTTATTTGTATGATATTTGTGTTCGTGTTGATTGTCCTGATTTTTTAAATATTTTCTCATTGTCTACAAAAGTTATACGTGTATATGTTCAAGGATATTTTCATTTTTATGAAAAAACATACCCTTTGCGAAAAATATACACATATGACAACTACAGCAGTGCCGAAATATTATCTTGCTTATAAATAGAAGCTTATAAAAATTAAAAAAGGCAACTAAAAAAACTGAGTTTTTCTAAAGCATGGATGGTTGGTTGCTTCGTAAAATGAAATTTTACTCAATAAATCTTCAAAATCCTCTCACTTTTCTAACAAAGTTTTAATAAGACACATAATTGATGAATGTTTTTTTTTTTTTTAAATAAATACAGATTTTATTACGGCTACTTTTAAATTGATCTCAATTAATCTTATCAAATAAGATGTGTACCGTAAAAAAAAAACTTTTTTGTACAATAGGCTAAAATTTCTAAACCAAAATTTGTTTGCACTTACTTGTAAGTTTTATCGTTGTCCTTTCGATATACAAGAGATAGTATGATTTACAGAGTGTTTTTGTTAAATTGCAAATAGTATCAGTGTACATGAAGTAAACAAACATTTGTACGAGCGTATATGATAGAAAATTTACCAAATCAACAAAATTGATGCTAACCAACCAAGAAAAAAGTTTTGTTCCCATAAGCTTTCAATGATTCCCGCTAGCATAAAAGTAGATCGTCTTATAGAAAATTCGAAATGATATTGGCAGGGAGATGGGTGGATGTGGGTGTTTGTGTCAGGTTGCAGATACAAATATCCTTCATAAGTGTACAGATACTCACTACTCGTACACCTGAATGAATTTATCTTGAGGGTTGTATCTGCCCTTGTCATCCTATTCTAATATTTGCTCTTTTCTTTTGTACATTTTTTTTCCTTCCAACTATATATTGTCATATCCTCTGGATACTTGAGTTTTTCCAATGTTTAATCGAGCGCAAAAAGCCAAATAGCAGGGCAGAAGAACTTTTTGGCTTTAAGCTTCTTGGTTCCTTTTAATTCTTTAGTATTTCTTTCGGTATCTGGCCATTGTTTTTAAGTTTGTTTTCTGTTAAAGTACTTTTTTTTTTGGTTGCCTTTTCTTCTTATCATCGAATTGAGAAGAGAAAAAAAAATTTTCCGGAAAGATTTTCCTCTTAGCTTTTGGCAAATGTTGAGAAAACTTGATCTTTCTGCTTTTTAAGCGCTTTGTTCGATGGCACCGTAATACAACAACGTCGGGCAATCCGAATATGACCAAAGTTATCTCTTCCTTTTATAATTTGCCATTTTTTTTTTATCATTCGTATTTTTATTTTGATAGAATTCACTTTGTCTCATTTTGAATTCTTCTCTGTAAAATAACTTAGGACCAATGTTGAATGATAGAGAATTGTTTTCTATATAGAGAAGGATGGATTGGTTGGAAGAATTTTTATGCCGTCCATAATGTATCGCTTCAGGGTAGAGAATACTCGTTTAGTAATATTTTTTGGTATGTACTAGCTAACTGACATATACTATTGCCTACCATCTTTAAGTAGTAATCGTATGTACGTATATATATGTACATTCAGTCCTAATCTAAACTCTCCACTTTAGTCCTATTTCAATCGTTTTGTTGGGTCATCTAACTTTATTTTTTTATATTATATCATATGAATTTGTTTCGCCTACTGTTATTTTGTACTTTTTACAATATAATTCTTTTTCGGATAATTTACTGAATATTTTTATTTCTCTATTCACAAGTCCTGTTGTTTAGTGTTTAGTATATCTTTCGGTTTTAGATATTTAGCTTCACAGACTTGTAGTCGCCCTTTAATTTTCGAAATGAATTACAAAAATATCGAAAATAAAATCGAAATTTTTTGGCAGAGAAATATTTGATCTTATATAAATTAAGTTTCAGTTTCATTACTGTTGATGATAATTCTTTTCATATTTGTAGTGTTTTCCAACTCTCCAAGGTTTTTTTTAACAATCTACAAATAATTCACAGATATTGTTTACCTTTAATAGTTGATAGTCTCCTACCTTTAATGGCAATTATTATATATTATTTACTTTCTGTACACTTAAGAATTTTTTGCTATTTTTTTTTAAATATTATATAACGAAGCAAATACTGCAGGAAAATAAAAGCGAGTCAAATAAATTACAAAAAATGTATGAGTGGAGGAAAACTAATGCTGATAACAGTTGAGTTTGCAGTTTTATAGAAAATTTTTGGAAAATTGTACTGTTTACGATTGGTTTTGTTATTTGAAAAAAAAACTGAAAACAAGAAGAACAATTTAAGGATACTAAATTAATGTACAAGTAGCTAAACTGTTTTTGACGTCTTTCGATTTTTATTTTTGTTTATGTTTTTATGCAATATTATAGGCAACTTCTAACATTTCAAATATTTATATACGAATATGCTATAGAATTCTTATACGAATTTTTGCTGAAAATTCTACCCCAGTCATCTTTTCAGTTAGATATGAAATTTTCTATAAAAATTGTTAATAAATGTCTTGTTAATATTATTTATTATGTCAAAAATCACAAAGTCGAGTACACTACTAATGTGGTATTATTTATTACTGTGTATTTTATATACGTAACTGGAGGTTGTATTCATAAAATATACTACCATAGCCTGAAGGATGCTTCGAACATGAACATCAATTGAATGTGCTTATCAAGGAAAAAGTACGCAATTAGTTGAAGACCAATCTTCTCATATAATATCGGAGGTGGACCAATAAAGATACTGATTAGATAGTGTACTATCAATTATTCTGTCAAAAATTATCCCGTAATTTTTTCCTACATATGAGTGTATAATTTTTTATAGTAATTTATTAGTAAATAAACAATAGTTTAATCCAAATATAATATGGAGGTACGAGTATTAGCTATTGTAAATTGACATTTTTTCATAAAAAAATACATTCTGAATGCTTTAGAAAATTGACTTAGAAAATTTATCTAATTATAAATGCTCCTTTTACTGTAAAACTAAATTTATTTGTTTTAATGTGTTGTCCTTTACTCGTATTCTATTATACGAGGGTCGTTCAATAAGTCCTTAGAAAAAGATAAAAAAAAACGGTTTTTTAAAAAAAAAATTTTTTATTTTTCAACATAATCTTCTTTAAGCTCTATACACTTTCCCAACCGTTTTTCCAAAATATTTATACCGTCCAAAAAATAGGATTTCGGAAGTTCTGCAAAATACTCATCCGTTTGAGCAATGACGTCCTCGTTGGAAGTGAACCGTCGTCCTCCAAGCCATTTCTTCAGATTGGGGAAAAGAAAATAGTCACTCGGGGCCAAATCTGGTGAATAAGCGGGATGCTGCAACAATTCCATTCTCAATTCCACAATTTTGGCCATGGAAACAGCGCAGGTGTGCACACGCGCGTTGTCCTGATGCAAGAGGATTTTTTTCTTCTTCAGATGGGGGCGTTTCTCTTTGATTTCCTCGCTCAACCGTTGCAATAACGACGCGTAATACGCTCCTGTTATTGTTTTTCCTTTTTCCAAGTAGTCGATAAAAATGATGCCCTGCGAATCCCAAAAGCCCGTGGCCATCACCTTGCCGGCCGATGGCACCGTTTTTCCCTTCTTCGGAGCCCGTTCACCCTTGAAAATCCACTGTGATGACTGTCTCTTCGTTTCTGGAGTGTAGTAGTGTATCCAGGTTTCGTCCACAGTGACATATCGACGAAGGAATTCGGCAGGATTGCGATGAAAGAGTGCCAACATAGCCTCAGAGTCCACTACACGATTGCGCTTATTCTCCTCTGAGAGCAAACGCGGCACCCATCTTGCCGAAATTTTTTTCACAGACAAATTTTCATGCAAAATGAAAGCGACCTTACATTGTGATATGCCCGTGGCCTCAACTAATTAGCGCACTTTAATTCGCCGATCGTTCAAAATCAGATCGTGGATTTTGTCGATGATTTCAGGAGTAAACACCTCAACTGGGCGTCCTGAACGATGTTCATCTTTTGTGGATGAACGGCCACGTTTAAATTCATCCACCCAATTGTAAACCGTCGCAAACACAGGTGCAGATGTGCCATGAACTGCATCCAACTCGGCTTTGATTTCTTTCGGGCTTAAGCCTTTCAAATGGAGATGTTTGATGACAGCCTTAAACTCGCTTTTTTCTATTGTTATGCACAAATAAATGTCGTTAACTTTAATCGACGATAGAAATTGACCTACGCTATGGATCGAGCCGAAATTTTGACAGCTTTCCTGTCGATAATGCTACTTACAAAAAATCTTTACCGACACTACGAGCGCAATTTCTTGGATTTTCTAAGGACTTATTGAACGACCCTCGTATCTTTAATGGATTATAATCGGAGGCTAGAACGGAATGGAATCTTTTGTAGCGAGACACAACAAGATCATTTATATAAAGTGTACTAGGATCCCAATTAATTTTGGAATTACGTACGTAGAAAGCAGCATTGGCAATTTTTTAAAGAATTCGGGATTGCAATGATTGGATACGAAGAGAATTTGAACCATAGAACTCGAGTCCGTATGTCCATATGTGTAGGTCTCAATAAGTACTTTGTTGTCAAGGGCAAATTTTTAACGTTGGTCTAATACGAGATGTAATGGGAGTAGTATTAATGAGAGAGTTTTGACAACACTGCTTATTTTGCCTCCAGTGTGCGCCAAATTAGACTGGATGATTTAAAATCAACGCAACTTTATTATTTTTGGAATATTTTGACTTGTTTTTTTTAAACATTATAAAATTTTTTATAATGTCTTCATACTCAGTGCAAGAACATGTCAAAATTGTTGATTTTTATTTTTTTCCGGACGATCTATTGTTACAACCCAAAGAAAATATCGTCAGCATTTTAATACTGCCACATCTCTAAGTGCAAACATGATACGAAATTTAATAACCCGTTTTGAGGAGCGTGGTGCAGTATTTGATGAGCAACGAACAAATTTTAATCGACCTGTTCGCAATAAACAAGCTTTGGAGGATGATGCATATCTGTCTACTCGTTGACAGTCTATTCGATTGGGCATCTCCAGAACATCGCTACGACGCATTTTGAAACTTCATCTGAGGATGTTTCCGTAAAAAATTCAATTGGCACAATGGCTACAATATGCCAAAATATTCATTAAGTTTGCGACAAATAATGTCCACTTTTTGAACAATCGCATTATCACCGATGGAGCACATTTTTCATTTATGGCAATAAACAGAACTACCGAATCCGAGAGCGTTGAATCAGTGTCAATTACATCCTCTTAGATGCACTGTTTGGTGTGTAATTATGGCCGATAGAGTTATCGATCCATATTTTTTCGAAGATGAGAGGGAGCATCCACAAACCTTCTCTAGGGCAGTATACCGCACCATGTTTACATCCGGTAGTTATGAATAACACTGGCATATGCCCATTCCAAGTTTGCCCATTCTGTACGTTAGTCCCTTCTAACGTTAGACGCGCACTCTAGTTGTCAACCTTGTCGGGTAACTACACGTCCCTATACAATGTGATAAGTGAAGTTTAATTTTTGTAGTGCGTCACAAAAAATGGGACAACGTGATTTGGAACCAGGATGTGTTTTCAAATTACTTGATAAATCGGCGATTAGGTCCGAGAAATTACAGAGGACAAACCTCAGTGACCTTCAACATCGAAAACGGACGGTTGTGAGGTTAGACCGTCAAAAAGCTCCTTAAAAGACTCGGGAAAGGGGTTCTTCGCGTTATATTTGATACTCTTTGATTGGAGAGGCATGGTGGGTTGAATAACCCACCATGCCTCTCCAATCAAAAAAATTATATTCTTGCGGCTCTCCAGCTTCCCTGTTGCTTCTGATACAAGACCATGTATTTTTTTTATTCCCCAAGATAAAAAACAGGCTCAGAAAAAGGGTCATTTATATTAGATCGGACATTGGGGACACTAGAATGCTCCAGCATGACAACGTCCACTGTCACAAGACAATTTCCATCAATGAAGGAAGTCTATTTTATAGGCGCGAAGGGACCTGCTTTGAAGGGGAAAACATTAATGTACAATCTCATTATTTTTCTGTTCCGTTTCGGTAGTTTCTGTAATTGTTGATATCGACTGCTTATTTTGTTTTATTTTCAGTCTAGTATGCAGCTTATAGATTTCGCTCTTTGCTGTCGTATAGAGTAGTATTCTTAAAGGGTGGCAACCCTAAAAGAAAACTAAAAGAAAACACATCGTGTAGTTCCAAAAAAAAAAGTCCAACGGTGTCAAATCGGAAGATCATTGCGGACAGTTCTTATCAGCGTTTTGTGACATTATTCGATCACCGAATTTAGTGCATAACAAACCAATGTTTTGACGTGTTGTGTTTCTCGTAGCGCTGTTTTGCTGAAACCAAAGCTCATTTAGCTTTCAGAATTCACTGCAATGGCCTTTTTACGATAATTTTCAAGAAGAATGGACAATGATTCCAAACAGAGACTTTTTTATGATGCATCAGTTTTTACCGTTAATTATACAGCTCCATATTTACCGTCGATATATTGTATTAAAAAATTTTACGAAATGTCATTTTTACAAAAATGTCCATTTTCGTAGTAAGTTTGAATGATTAAAATGCGTTTTTCTGTTCGTAATGATTTCATAACTGAAATTGGAATACTTTATAATTGACAGCTGTAAAAAATATCCTGAAATGTTATTTTTAACAGGTGTTAATTAAATTTCAACAGATTTTTGAAAGATTGATGGCCCACCTTTTATTAAAAAATATATAGTATGTAAAAGGACATGATTCAGAACTCAGAAATTTTCTTGATAGAATAAAATGTGCTTTTGAAGAATATATTGGATGCAGTTTTATGATCTTTGATAGCTGAATTCCAGGCAATATATCTATCTGCATAAATAGGAAAAAGGATATCAATTGAGGTTGGGATACTGTGTGTGTAAATATTATAGAGGATAGGATTCAATATGCTACCCTGAAGACCTACAGTATCAATGGGACGAATATTTGTTGATTCAGTGTCTTCTCGTATTTTACGTAATCGATTAGATGGATAAGCTTGTTTGCTTTCCAAAGCAAGTCGAAGCGCCATACTATCGAGTGCGTTTGAAATGCTTAAAAATATACCCGAACCATATTATTTCCTCTTAAGGAATCCAAAACGGTGGTACGATATTATATCCTTAAGGTCAAGTATAGTATTTAAATTCCTTTCGAAAATTTAAATTAATTCCAAGAATTGTCTTCTCGAAAAATTTACCTAGAATTGAAATTAGACTGTAGGTTAATAGTAAGATAGACTATTTACTGGCTTGTATAATGTTTCCAAACGATGGCGAAGGAATACCATAATTTTTTCGTAAGGAATACTATAGTTTTTATTTAGTACCCAAAATTTAAAATATAAAAAGTTAATAAAAAGAAAAGTTCATTGAATCATGAAACTTTAAACAGGACTTTTATTGATATATAAAAATATGTACTTTAATTGCAAGACCATGTGCAATCTAAAAGTCTAATCTCGATGCTTTGCCATATTTTAGCATATTTTTAGGTTTGTACGTTTTCAAATAGTTTCATTTTATAGAGAAAAAAGGATTTAATTAAAATTTTATACTCTCACATCCCTTATAAAGTAATATTATCTTATAATAAAGTTTTAAATGAGCTATAATATTTCTCATTTATAATAAAACATGCTATAAAGTATAAATCATGCTCAAACTGGGAGAAATTAAAACGAATTTGTTTTTATATTGTATATTATTGAGATGTGGTAAATGGAAATAAATTTCAAAATAAAACTTATAAACTTTATCCAAGAAATTATTATACAAATTTTTATAAATTTGAATTATTACATTTTGACCATATATAAAGTTTGACCAGTCAAAGTGCTCGTATGTGTGATTTATAAAGAAGTGAAAATAGAGAAAGAATGGAGATAAGACGCACGCTACTTTATAACAGAAAAAAAACAAGGTTAAGCGAGTAAAAGTATTATAATCAAAACACACGACATTGCTAAATGGTTTTCACATGTAAATAAAATTGGAAAGGAAAAAATATCCTCTTGATTAAGTGCTCAATTTAAAAGTAGAAGTTGTTGCAGTGCAAAATTCTCATATCACACGATGTTAAATAAGGACAGTAGCCACCTCCTGTAGCTTTGCGTATTTTCACTTTACATAACAATTTTCTACTACCCATTACTACGTACCAAATCTACTATCCATTACTACCTACCACTTTCTACAAGCAATGTTTCATGTGTTCTATTATTCATGTTCTGCACATCGTCTGTGTTTATCGTATAATATTTTTCTTGTAGAAAATACCCTCTCAAAAACGTATATACGTTAAAAGTAAATTGTACTAAAATGTTAGTACACCTAAATAAGTACCTCCAGCTACTACCAGTCACAGCAGTGTCCCTGACACTTTTCCTGGGGCTAAGATATTTCTTAAAGCTATAAAATATGTAAGTGTTCACGATCTTAAAAAATATGGAATATCATAAATGTATGCCAACATTTTCATTTCGTCCTTCTATTATGGCAACTATAAAAAATTCATATTTTCTTCTAATAGAAATCATGTTTTGTTTATTTAATTGTAGAGAAATGAAAACTGTACAATACAATGTAATCGTATGATTGATATGGGAAATAATGGAATAAAATTAGTTGGAGTGTCCTAATTTTAACATTATTTTTTTCGAAATATGAAAATCGCACAACTAAACATAAGTTTTTCGTTGGTTTTTGAAAAATTATCAAGTCAGAAATTTAAAATTTTTAAAGGATTGATTTTTCTTTATAAAAAAATGCATAGTAAATTTCAACGCATTAAGGTTGTCAAGTACTCGAAAGGATTTTGAGCAATATTAGTATCCTAAGTCGTATTCGAACTGAAGTACGTTTGTGTTCAGTTCGAATACGACTTAAATAATTCGAAATCTAATCGATGTCTTCACCAGAGGCATATTTTTCGAGTACTATTATACTCTTAATTAATGTCGTAAAGATCCTAATCTATTCTGCCAACCCATTTTCCCATACTGGTTGTTCAAATTACTGAATAGGAAAATGTCACGGAAACTAAACCTGTACTTTTAATTTTCCAAAGGTAATTTCTTTTACGGAAAACCTCAAGAATATTTGTAACTTTGTTCGTCAAATGATATCTTGCAACGCTACAACACCTAATATTGATAACTCGAAAAAGTTTGTGTAATTTTCCGACAGATGGAGTTCAAAGCAAATAACTCAATAGGCACTAGTCACATTATATTACAATAGACACGTGTTTGAAAGGTGACACTCAAAGCTTTATGTAAAGTACAATTTTATTGATATCGGTGGTGTATCGAAAGTTATTCAAGTTCAAAGTTAGACAAGAATAAAAAGATGCGCTAAATTTTTTTTTAAATATTTACTTCGACAAAAGCGATAAGGCACCGTAGGCTTGTAAAAAAAATTGAGGTGTTTATGGTGAAGGCGTTGTATCAAAATCAACAGCAGAATAGTGGTTCGCTCACTTTCGTTCTGAAAATTTCAATGTCAAGGGTGAGCGCCGTTTTGGTCGGCCAATTACCGAAAAAAATAATGAAATTCTTGAAAAAAACGGCATATCTTTAGTAATGATATAGCTAATAAATTAAACATTTATTATAAAACCGTTTTAAAATATTTGCCTAAGAGTGGGTATAAAAAGAAACTCGATGTTTAGGTACCTTATGAATTGAGTGCAAAAATACAAGATGAACAGGCGTAACATCTGCGATACGCTGCTGAAGCGCAATAAAATCGAGCCATTTCTGAAACAAATCATAGCTGGTAATGAAAATGGGTAAAATAAGAGAATATCGTTCAAAACAGAGTATGGAAAAAGAGAAATGAACGGTCACAAACAATTTAAAAGATAGGATTGACGGCCAGTAAGGTTAAGTTGTTAACTTTGTACTATACGCTGAGCAACTCGATAAATAACGCCAAACGATTGAGAAAACGACCAGAATTGATCAATAGGAAGGGAGTCCTCTTCCACAACGACAATTCTCGACTACACACATCTTTAATGACTCATTTAATACCCTCAAACGACCACTTGATTCGATCTCTGCAGAACTCTCTTATTGCAACAAGCTGGCTTCAAGAGAGGCCTGTGAAAACCACTTGATTCAGTTTTTCAACCAGAAACCACAGAAGTTACATACTGAAGAAATCGTGGCTCTGAATGAAAAATGGCGAAACATTTTCGATGATAATGAAGAATATTTGGTTTGATCTAATTCATTTTAACACTCTGATTTTTAGGTCTCTATTTTACTTAAATACGCCATGAACTTTTTCGACCAATTAATATATCTAACAAACTGGTTTTTTTTTTAAATTTTTTTCAATTTTTTCATGTAACAGTAGCTCTGAAATTTAAATTTTTACACGTCACGACACTAAACTTTTTTTAACGGCAGGATATTATTTTGATTAATGACATTTGACGCATTTTTAATTTTTTGCAAATTGTTCTAATTACTTAAAAACTTCCGATAATAATTTATATAATAAATTAGAATATTTATTGGGGTCCGATTCAAAGCTTTTCAATCTATACAAAATTTGGTGGTCCGAATTTCTCCAATAAAATAAATGTGCAAACTCTAAAACTATTTTATATATTTTAAAATAAAAAAAAAACACAATTGCTTATAAAAGAGAAAAAAGTTAATTTACTAATTATTATAAATTAATTATTAAAGTTAAATTTATTCAGTAAAAAAAATATTCATATCATTAACATTATTAAAATTAAAAAGTAGAAAAAATATAGTTTATAAAATTTTCATATAAAATAGTTTCGGATTGATTCCTTCTCAATAGTATGGGTAAAATTTATGTGTTTCTATGAAAATATATGCAAATTAAAGGTTTGCTTTTGAGGTATTCTCTGTAAACATTCCAATTTGTAGATACATAGTTTATCTTGTTAGAAACTCCCTAACAAGCTGAGCTCCTTCATTAGAAAGAACACAAAAGGCCTAAATCAATATTGCCACTAATTTTGAGCTGTGCTGGTCTTTTAAGAGTAGAATTTATATTTATATATAAATTTAGATTTTTTTTAAAAAAAATAAAAATACATGATTTTGAGTCCTCCCACGTAACTATAATATCATATTTGGAATAACTGTCGTTCAAGTTTTTTCTTGTCATAAAATTCGAACTACATATCAGTAACTATATTTACGTGTAAAAATAATCACAAATTCATCATAAAAATCATAAAAACTAATTTGATGATATTGTTCTTTTTTATAAGAAAAAAAATTGTTTAAATTATTAATTTTTCAAAATGAAAAAAAAAAAAATTTCACAACCCATATTGAACATATAATATTATTTTGTTGTCCAAAATAGGCTCTGTTCCATTTTCTCATCGTACTACAAGTACGGAATAACAAAATTTTTCTCTTCAGAGATACCCAAACTTTTAATTGAAATTTTATAAGAAAAACGAAAACGGAAACGCTTTTTAATAAATCATGACAAGGATCATGAAATTAGCATCGACTATCTCATAAAATTTTCCACTTCGATGAATTTCTTTTTCCATTGGGGATAAAGCCAATGTTGCTTTGAGATTTAAGTATATAAAAATGACTATACCACCCCCGGAATAGTAAACAGTAATTCGCTTTTCACTTAGATTTAATTTAGATCCGTCACGCAATTGTGATCTTTACTGTACACTTTATACAATATACATACATAATTGTGTACTTCTGAAGGAAACGGAATTATAAAATTTCTTTTAATTAATTTCTATTGTTGTATAAGCTCCACTTATCTAAGGGTTTGTTTTTCGATATAGATTTTGTTAAAATAATCATTCGGAGAAAGGCTCTCATCAAATTGCTCACTTTTTCTCCCCAGCTAAATTTTGATACCTATACTGAGTATATCTATCGTCGTTATTGGTGAATTTTGTGAGAGTGCATTTTGATGTCATCTCTCATTTTGTATTTGGTAGAGCATGTAGAATACATACACGTATGTATGTAGGATGTGACTGTAATTGAAGTATATTGTTTGAAAGGAATGGATTCCGTTACAAAGAAAGCTCTTAGAATGAAATGGAGTCATCGAATAGAATATTGGCATTTTAAGTGTGATTCGAAAATGTCGGTTGCATTGGACATAAAAAGAATATTCAGAATAGTTGATGCATTTTGTTGGCTGCCATTGTTGTTGGCCACCAATAAATAATACGCTACGTAAATACAACTTGAAATACGGTCCTAGCTCCCTTTGCTAGCCAGAATAAGTTTTGTTACGATAATTTCCAGTTAGAAGACTATTGAACGAATGACGAGAATCACTTAAATAAATTTTTCTTTTGGGACAATGGAAAATGGAAAGGACAAAATAATATTGAACTGACTAGAGAATTCCATCAGAACTCAATTGTTCAAAATTTATATTTCGATTGTATTAGTTTGTCGCTAAATACACACACACTTATCCTAATATAAGTACCCGCAAGACGAGTATTACAGCATGAAAACTTTGTTTATATTCGAATATGGTAAATGTAGTTTGTAGGCGATGGCCTTTCTTTATACTGTCTCTTACGTCCAGATACTTTCTTCTGGTTTGTTACTTAATTTGCTTGTGTTTCGTGGACATACTCGTATAATATATGCACTCGAATATAATTTTGGAAAACTACATTGTCTAATATTGAGAGCAATTTTCACTTGTCATACAATAATACAGACGAAATTCCCTTTTCTTTCGTGAAACTACAAATGAAAATTATTAAATATTTTTCGATATGAAAGATTTTATAGAAATGCAGATTATTTTTATAAATTTTATTTAAAATTTCTGAATATTATTTTTTACTATTTATAAATTTCTATTATATTATAATAAATATTTTAAAGAAGGTATTTAAAGATTTTTGCTATTTATTTTGGTTTAAATAGAGGTTGATAGTATGGGTTGTCCGGAAAGTAATTTCGTTATTTCCCAACAGAGGACTTAATTGTATTTTTTACAACCAACTTTACAGTTAAGCCGAATAATCGTATGTATTTTGATAGCTGACATAGCAAAGCTTGCTTCGATTAATTTTGCACAGTAGTTTTTTGTTGATACCCTTTTAAATATGGAAAGTGAAAAACAGCATTTTCGGCATATTTTACTTTTTTGCTATAGAAAAGACAAAAATGCTGTTCAAGCAAGAAAAATATTATCTAATGTACGTATATGGAGAAGATGTGACTGCCAGTGTCAAAACTGGTATGCAAAATTTTGATCCGGCAATTTTGATTTCGAAGATCTGGAGGGTCAGTTTAAGCTGATGAAGACTAATCGCTGAGAGATTAAATTTATCGAATTCATCCGTTAATGATCATTTGAAACGGTTAGGTTTAATCTCAAAGCTCGACATATGGGTTCCTCATATTCTTACGGAAAAAAATTTATGCCGTCGTATTAACGTTTGTGATTTGCTTCTCAAACGCCAAGAAATTGATCCATTTGTGAAGCGTATCACCACAGGGGACGAGAAATGGGTTGTCTACAACAAAGTTAAGCGCAAAAGATCTTGGAGTAGAAAAGTCATGCTATCTGTTTAGTGGGATGTCAAAGAAATCGTTTATTTTGAGCTTCTACCGAGCAATACAACGATCAATTCTGAAGTGTACTGTCATCAATTGAACAAATTGCATGATTCACTTAAAGAAAAAAGGCCAGAATTTGTCAATAGGAAAGGTATAGTGTTCCAACAGGATAATGCGAAACCACATACAAGTTTGACCACTCGGCAAAAGCTTTTAGAGCTTGGATGGGATATACTGCCACACCCACCATACTCTCCAGATTTGTTATTTTCATACAATAATTGAGATGTTATCGAAAGAACCAGGTGTTTTTTGATACTGTGGAACAAAACAAAGTTACATGGACTTGGATCAGGTGAACAGAAGGAGTGACAGGATTCCCTTTTATAAGAAAAACTCGTTCACAGAGTGTCACAGGAGACGTTGTCATGGTGGATCATTCAAGTATCAGCAATGCCCGATTTGATGCGAAGAACCCTTTTTCTAAGACATTCAGGGACTTATTTATAAAAATAAGTCCTTTTTATAAAAAAAAAAGTAAAAAAATTCCACATTTTCATAAGATTTTGATGTCGACCATCATGGCGCTCCAAAAATGCCATTTGTCACCTAATTACTTGTGCTCTTGAGAAGAAATGTTCCTCATAGGCTCGTTGCGAATTTCGTAAGTCAAACTCCACATTCACCAAGCTTGGAACAAAATTGGAAGGCCCATCCTTGCTCCAAATTTCACTGTTCCGGTTTATAGTAAATCAGTGCAACTTTACTCTATTGGGTCGCTAATTATCGGACAAGGTTGAAACTTGTACTGCACGTCAACGAGGAACTAACATACAAGGTATATGGAGGGGCAGTCAGCAGTGTTGATGGGAGAAGCTTATGTTATGTTTTTTGGTGGTGATTTATAATTCTGTTCTTTCTTATTTTGGGTGGTGGACAGGAAATATTTAAACGTGAACTCCAAGAGGAATAGGTAAATTATTCAAGGAACGAAGTTTCTTTTTTTTCTATTTTCTTTATTAATTTCTATCATTTTTTTGTAACTTCTTCTGAAAAATCACTTTTTTTTATTTTTCACTGTTCTTAAAAAATATCATGACTGTCTTCTTCGGTGATCGAACTAACAGAACTTCACCCAGCTTTCTCCAGCTTCCTTTACGTGCTATTTGATTTTCACCTGCCCAGTTATGGCAAATCCCCGTCATATACCGCACCGTTAGCCTCAGGGATGCTAAATTCATATTAATAAAAATATAAGGAACGAAATTATTGATAAAATTCTGTTAAAACCACTTCTTGGTTTTATCAAAATCCTAATTATCGCCAACTTATGCGGAAAATTAAGAGAATTTTTCAAAAGTAGGTGCCAGTAACTATAGTTATTTGTAAGAAACAAATAGATAAAATGCAGTTTAAATACACATAAGTCCTTGAAAATGACATTATTCAAACGATACTTTCTGAATGTATTGTAAAGTTGAAAGCACACGGTCCGTACAATTACACGAACTAGTTTGTGAGAAGTGCGTCTAATTCTAAAAATTACACGGAATGGTTCGTAGAGCATATCACAAGATCTGAATTTTTAGTATACACGAACTAGGAGAAAAGGGTATTTCACAAATCAGCGCACGAACGGTTTGCTGTTTTTTATGCATTCGCTCGAACCAAAAAGTTCGTGCGGCGATCGCGCAACATTGGCAAATGTCAATTTTGATCGTTTGTTATTTGATTTCCAATGCTGTGAGTTTTCCTGTGAATTATTCTTTATTATATAATTTGTTAAATGAGGACACGTTCAAATTTATTTGTCTAGTAAAATTAATTTAAATAGTTTTAACAATAATAATAATAATAATGAATTAACCTAAAATGTAATCACTCACCACATAACAAGAACAATTTAAAACAAATGACATCCGCGCTATAAACACTTGTTATGTGTCCAATAGTTTGGAGTATTACAAATATCCATGACTTTTGGTTTGTTCTGTAGTTGCGAACATTTCTAGTCGTGCAAGCTTCTTTTCATTTTGGTTTGTGCAAAGAAAGTGCACGAACTGATTATTTTTCTCGGTTGATACAAAAAACTTGGGCTATCACACGATCCGTGCAGTATTTTAGGCCTATATCATGAGTAATTCGTGCATTGCACGGATCATGGATCTCAGCTTAAGTGTAATAACGATAGTATTGAAAATTTCCTAAGGATTCCTAATTAAATTGGTGGGATATTTCCGTTATTTGTTTTGTTCCTGAATAAGGTTACTTAGAAGAATACAAATACCGGATGTAACGTTTATCGGATTATTTGCTATTTGCGCTAGCGGAAATCATATTTCAGAGAAGAAATTTAATTATTTGGAAAAAATTTAGATTTTCTCATCGCAAAAATAGAAATTTTATCAAATGACCTTCTTAATATATAAACGGGCAACTATGATTCATTTTCGTCCTTAATTAATTTAACTTATTATGGGACAACAGTTTAAAGTCTGTTCAAGTTTCCAATGGAATACCACACTGTATTTATCCTTTTAGAAATATGTGCGCATGAAATTAACAAAAGGAAATTTCGTCCCTTTTGCTATTTTGAAAATTACGTGATTATGAGCAATGAAATTTTCTTAATTTCACTTTGGCAAATACTTAAACGATGTAAATTATTTCTTTAGCTTGACGAAAATATATTGTACATTTGTACATTTTATTATTATATATGAAAGGATAATTACAAATACAGAGTAAATATGTACATATAATGTGTATGAATATATGAGGCCAATTGGTGGCCTTTATTTTCCTTTTTCATGATACATGTAAGCATTTTGAAAAATATCCTATAGTAGCGAAATATCACAACTTATTCGAAATATACATACATCCACATCTACATTTATCATATGTAAAATTGTGTAAACACATTTAGTTAATGATAAAAGTAGCTTTTAAGAATTATTTCAACTTTTCCACAATGTATGCTGTTCTTGCTCATAGACTGAAAATTATTGGAAAACTTTTACTTTACCCTCAATTCCAATAATGTTTTCATTTTCATATTCTAGTTGGTCTATTGGTATTACCATTTTTTTTTTATAACTTTGTCCTCATTTTACCTAAATAAATATTGTAGATATTAAAGTCAAATTTCATTTCAAAACAATTGAATGTAATATCCTTGATTTTATTCTTTACAAGATCATTATATATGCGAAAATATTCATACTTTTCTAGAGAAAGGATACATTTTGGAAATTTTTCTTATCAATTTTGTATATTTTGCTGTCATTTGCTTTTTCATACGCATTCCCATTTCTAGACACAACCCTTTACGAAAGGTAATAATAAATAGAAAATTTTAGTAGAACAGAAATAAAATAAAATCTGAATGATGTTTGCCAAAGTAGAACAGAAATAAATCTTGTGCAAAATTAGATACAAAAATTTCACCAATGAAATCCTTTCGTTGAATTGTAAATTATTTATTTTCCTTTCAAAAATATTACCCTGTTACCCTGGAATTGGTTCTTGTTTGTTTATTTACTCGTACATGTAAGTTTTTTGGAAGCTATTTTTTTGAGGTCTTATCGTCCTGATTCTTTACTGCTATTATTTCATCCATGAGCAGTAATAATTTATCTGTTAACATACGAATGTATTTATGATAAAAATTCATAATATATAATAAATAATTATTACGAATTATATTTTATAGAATACTTTATAGAAAGGATGTGTTTATACACGCAACTGTTCTATACGTACAAGTATTATATTAAAATATCACAGAAACGATTATTCATGTTGACCTCATTGAATCAGTTTGGATTGGATTGGATTGAATATTATTTTCGCTCTGTTATAAAAAGAATAACAAAATAAATAAATAAATATTTATTTTAAATCATATACAAAAAAAATACAATAATATAAATATTTTTCAATAATATTATTAATATATTCAAGATTCAATATTAATCATTATTATTCTCGGTATTTTATTTGCAGTATTCCCAAATGTGCCATCTGCGCCTGGAATGTCCTGTGTCGGAGAAGATCGTAAGTTATTACACTATTTTTTACTTTTTATTATATAATTTTAAAAAAATCTTTTTGAATCGAAATTTTTTTAATTTTGTTCTTTAATATTCAATTTTATTCGTCATAATTTATATATTCATTTCCATCAAGAAAGTTTTGCAGCGACCTGAATAGATGATAGTCAAATGGTGCAATATGTGGAGAATATGCTGGCTGAGGTAGAGTTTCCCAACCCAGCTCTGCAATTTTTTGTGCGGTTTTTCTTGCCACGTGCGGTCTAGCGTTGGAATTACACCCTTTCTGTTAGCCAAATTACACCCTTTCTGTAAGCCAAATATGGACGTTTACGTTGAATTTCTTTATTCAAAACATCAAGTTGCGAACAGTAACGATCAGCATCGACCATATAATTTTCTTTCAGCAACTCATAGTGGACAATACCCCTCCGATCCCACCAACAACACAACATAACTTTCTTTTGATGCATGCCAGCTTTGGATGTGGTCGATGGTGTCTTCCCTTTATAAACATATACCCTTTTTCTTACCACATATTTATAAACTATCCACTTTTCATCACCAGTCACCGAGCGGTCCAAAAACGGTTCCCTTTTGTAACGAACAAGATTTGAAAAACATATTAAAATTGGAACCATTAAATTTTTTTCGCTTAAGTCGTGTGGCACCCAAACAAAGTATTTGGACACAAAACCAAGCCTTTTAATGTACTCTAAAAGTAATCTGATGGATTCGAAGCTTGAATGTCACTTCTGTGGAATTTAACATGGGATTTGTCGTGATCATGCTGCGTAGCACTTCGTCATTGACATCTGATGGCCTTCCTGATCTGCGTTCATCTTTCAAAGAATAATCACCCAAACGAAATTTTGCAAACCATCTCTGGCATGTTCGAGCTGTTACTGCGTCTTCTCCAAACATGCCACACAAGTTTTTTTTTTGCCTCCATCTCGTTGTTCCCTTTCCCTTTTTGGAACTCATACAATGTCTTAAGTGCACTTTTTCTTCACACATGTTGACTGGTTTAAAAGTTTAAAAAAACTGACAAAAATACGAAAAACCATGAATAATACAGTAATTTAACGGTTTAAATCGATTCCAGTTGAATCAGAATTCTCGCTTAGAATCGACAACGTATACAAGTGCATGTGTTCAAAAACGACAGAACCTTCCCTTACACGCAATAGTTCCCTTCGACAGCTATACGTGTACCTCTTTCAAGACGATGACAAGTACAATAATTCCGAATTTTCCTATCAGTGCTATAAGGCTTTAACTAGAATCGCCTTCAGCTTCTCGGTTACACTCTTCAAGATGTTATTGACAGTACCAAGATGACACCCTTTCAAGTGTTTTTTTTGAATCATGGATAAAAAGGCTTAGAAACCAGAGAAATCAAGGATTACTATCAGGTTAATGTGGGAAAGAGTGTTAGGAATCTCAGAAATCAAGTTTTCCGACAAAAACTCGTTGATGGAGACTGTCACGTATAAGTGAGCGTTCTCATGGTGGAGCATCATAGTGTCGAGGATGTCCAATCTAATACGAAGAACCTTTTTTCTGAGCCTTTAAAGAATTTTGATATAAGCAAATTAATTGGCAATTTATTCTGGATGGGCTGATCTCACATTCGTTCCACATTTTGATTAGCTCTCGATGTTGAAGGCCTTGATGATCCAGCTTCTTCTAACACTGCTTCTCGGGACCCCAAAAATTTCATACGCCACCGAAATTATTGTGTTTTTAATAATGGCTGTTCCCTATAGGCTCATTGCAACCTTTCGATGGTCAAACTCACCAATTCACCAAACTTAACCTAAAATTTGATGACTTATCGCTGCTGCGAATTTTGCTATTCCATATTTTGCAATGCAATTTTGCTACTCCTTCAAAAACACAACCTCAACTTGTAGATATGGTCGCGTACTCACCGGACTAGGTGGAAAATTGCACTGCACGTGTAGGAGGGACGGACGCATAAGTTAGGCGGTGGTAAAGTCTGCAGTATTGTCAAATAGCTCACAATGATTCCAGTCTTCTTCCACATGACGTATTTTTGTATACCGATTTAATGCGAAGTTACTGACATAAATTTTATAAAAGCTTCTTTGACGTTTTGTAAACCCTAAGGTTCAAGTGTCATATATGAAATACAAATTTATTAAAAGAAAACGATTATATAAGTGAGAACCTTCCTAATCAGAAAAAGATGATAAAATTCAATATACACATACTAATGTTGTAAACCAAACTATAATAAATCCCCTTCATAATTTATCATCTTGAAGAAAAAAAAAAACTATTTCCAAAGGCAATATCCACCTTTTATGCGCCCAAATAATTTCTATTTTACTAACGATTCGATAATATTGTTGAGAGGGATAAAAAACGTTATCCTTAATACGAGTATGATAGCAGGAAAGTTTTTCTTATTAATGATTACTTAAGGAAGAGAATCCTTTCTAAATTTTTAATACAGTTTTTTTTTTGAAATTTTTTTCTTTCAAAACTTACCGTTATTCACATTATAAATAATCTATGTGTATAGATAAAAATTTAATAATAGATCATAAATTTATTATGAAGTGACCTTATTAGTTTATGCTTTAAAACATGGTAAAACAAATGTTATCTCATAGTAGAGTTCATTAAATACTTATTTTCGATCCTTTTCTTGTTCAGTTATAATTTTGGCGAATAGGCTGTATTGTTGTATAATAGCTTATGTTGTGATAGGATATTATTCGATAGCAATATGGGATAATGTGGTTAAAAATATGTGTGGCCTTAGAAAGCTTTTAGTTAATATGGTTTCTACAGTTTACTTGAAAATGATTGTGCAAGACAACATACACATAATGCTGAGGTTTATTTTAACAACTAGTTTGTGCCATTTTATAAAACAAGGATAAGCATACTATACGTTTTATAGATACTGTACAATAGAACTTATGCTGTAACTTGTTATTTTGATATTGCTTGGTGTTATTGTTTTTGTTTAACGCTAGATAATGGCTTCTATCAATATTCACTGGTAAATTTTCCTTAATAGTTACTTTTTGACAACACATCTACATATACCTAGTCAAGGAAATATTCGAAAAAAAATATTTTTGTACCAAAAATGGTAGACAATTTATTGTACGAAATATTAAATTTTGTTTTAACAATGTACTATTTATTACAATAATATATATGCCATACGCTAGATTTGTCAGTCCTTTAATTCCGAACACATAACTTGTCCTCTAAAAAAGCTTCCGTTTTTCAGTTATGTTTTTATTGTAAAAGAGAGTCAGTATGCGCACAACTATGCCGTCGTCAACAATTAAGATACTTCTATGCCAGAGCAATAAAATATTCTGCCGCGTGTTTTTCCACATTTGCACGTTTTTTGCGCGAATATGAATAATGTTTGCCCCAATTTTACATTTTCAGGGTTGTTACGCTATTATTTCAGGGTTAAAAATCATATCTCCCCTCCGGATCTCTTACGTCTATTCATACTTTCAAAGTATTTGTATTGTTTCACTTTTGCTATTCAATTTCTGTTCCTCATTTTTTAGCCTTCGCTTAAGGATAGAGAGGAAAAAAAACGTATTCTGCTAACGAATATTTATATAGAACATAAAGTAGACGAGTCCGTTTTTATATGACTGAGTTGTGGAATAATTTTCATCCATTTTGTATTTATTTAATTTCATGGTATTGTACACCTTCTATTCCAATAAACTGTTTAGCCAAATACCTAAGGCACAAGGAAAGGCAAAATGTTGAAATGGTTCTTTTTATCTTCTAATTGAAGTAGAAGGAACAAAGAAATGGAATACCTCAAGCATAAGCTGTTCAAACGATAGAATAAAGCCTAAGTGGCTTATTATTTGTCATGTAATTATAATTTCATTTCAAAGGTAAGAACTTTTAACATTCATCCAAATGGAATAGAGTAAATTTTTTAAGGAATTACAAAAATTCACCTCGAATTACATGCAGAGTTGTGATCCCAGACAAAAAAAAAACGTTTGCTAAATAAAATAAAATTCAGAATATTAATTAAAAGCGCAGATTTATTTTTCTTAATTAAATTGTCATTTATTAAAATGCGAAAATGTCGAAAGCTTAGAAAATTTCTTTTCAGTGAATTTAATTTTGATTATTTATCAATAGTGACATTTTCACCTCAAATGTCACTATTAATAAATAAAGGGTCAAAGCTATTCTGGTAAGATTGGTGTTCAGCAATATCTACAACATATTATCTATTGCCTGAAATAAATAGATTTCAACTTAGAGCTACAAGAATCGTTCAATAAGTCCTTAGAAAAAGATAGAAAAAAACTGTTTTTTTAAAAAAAAAAATTTATTTTTCAACATAATCTCCTTTTAGCTTTACACACTTTTCCAACCGTTTTCCCAAAATTTTTATCCCGTCCAAAAAATAGGATTTCGGAAGTTCTGCAAAATACTCATCCGTTTGAGCAATGACGTCCTCGTTGGAAGTGAACCGTCGTCCGCCAAGCCATTTCTTCAGATTGGGGAAAAGAAAATAGTCACTCGGGGCCAAATCTGGTGAATAAGCGGGATGCTGCAACAATTCCATTCTCAATTCCACAATTTTGGCCATGGAAACAGCGCAGGTGTGCACACGCGCATTGTCCTGATGCAAGAGGATATTTTTCTTCTTCAGATGGGGGCGTTTCTCTTTGATTTCCTCGCTCAACCGTTACAATAACGACGCGTAATACGCTCTTGTTATTGTTTTTCCTTTTTCCAAGTAGTCGATAAAAATGATGCCCTGCGAATCCCAAAAGACCGTGGCCATCACCTTGCCGGCCGATGGCACAGTTTTTGCCTTCTTCGGAGCCCGTTCACCCTTGAAAATCCACTGTGATGACTGTCTCTTCGTTTCTGGAGTGTAGTAGTGTATCCAGGTTTCGTCCACAGTGACATATCGACGAAGGAATTCGGCAGGATTGCGATGAAAGAGTGCCAACATAGCCTCAGAGTCCACTACACGATTGCGCTTATTCTCCTCTGAGAGCAAACGCGGCACCCATCTTGCCAAAAAAAATTTCACAGACAATTTTTCATGCAAAATTGAAGCGACTGTCCCTTGTGATATGCCCATGGCCTCAACTAATTCGCGCACTTTAATTAGCCGATCATTCAAAATCAGATCGTGGATTTTGTCGATGATTTCAGGAGTAGATACCTCAACTGGGCGTCCTGAACGATGTTCATCTTTTGTGGATGAACAGCCACGTTTAAATTCATTCACCCAATTTTAAACCGTCGCAAACACATGTGCCATGAACTGCATCCAACTCGGCTTTGATTTCTTTCGGGCTTAAGCCTTTCAAATGGAGATGTTTGATGACAGCCCTAAACTCGCTTTTTTCCATTGTTATGCAAAAATAAATGTCGTTAACTTTAATCGACGATAGAAATTGACCTACGCTATGGATCGAGCTGAAATGCTACTTACAAAAAAAATCTTTACCGACACCACGAGCGCAATTTTTTTTTTGTAAGTAGCATTATCGATAGGACAGCTTTCCTATCGATAATGCTACTTACAAAAAAAATCTTTACCGACACCACGAGCGCAATTTCTCGGATTTTCTGAGGACTTATTGAACGACCCTCGTAATAAAGGGTAGTCGATACATTCTATTATAAAACAATTGAAGAACGAAATATTTCTTTAACTTTTTATTCAATTAATTGAATAAAAAGTTAAAGAAATATTTCAAAATAGAAAAATAAATTATTATCCAAAGCATCTAGTCAGGACAAACCATTTTAAAAGTATTTTTCTTTCATCATAAAGATCTGTGCCTATTTGTATATTTATTGTAACAGTAAAATTTTATCTCAAAAAATTACTATTTTTTTTTAGATACTTGAATAATTTTCTGAGTACATTTTCATAAGTAATATTTTTTACTATCATTATAGTGGAATCGTCATATTACTTTTATAAATAATAATAAAATCTATTGGAGGACTTGCTTTCACAGTTTAATTAATCCGTCTTTTTTTGTTGATACGCTTCATTTTTCTTACTATTTTTTATTATTCAATCTCCTATTGTTTATTTACAAATATAAGAACTAAAATATAGTATAAACCGTTTTGTTTATATTATATTTTAGCTCACTTAGTTACTTCTAATAAACTACTATGTTGGCAGTCTGATAAGTCAGTGATAAATGCAAGGAATGTAGGTGATATCAGCAAAATTATATTATTTTTATTATGTGGCTTTCTGAAAGAGATGCCATATAAGCATCTGTTCATTAGTCCAGTTTTAACAAGCATTGAAAGCAGATAATGTTTGTATTTTTTATTAATATGAAAACAAAAGATTAATAAAACAATATTGCTTAGGTAAAAAACAATATCTGAAACCAAAACCAAGCTTGGAAAGTATTTAGGAGACTCCTCACCATCGCATGGAATGATTCAAAAGTGGTTTACTGATTTTCGTTGTGGTCGTACATGCGCAAATAACGTTGAGCGTGCAGGATGCCCAATTTAGGTTGCAACCGAAGAATGTAAAGGGTTTTCGAATAAGAGTGATATGATTTCTTTTTTAAAAAAACACACTTATTGTTAAGGAAATTCAAATGTTTTTTATTTAATTTGAAGTACAATCTATACGATTAAGTTCTGAATAAAATGTCATTCAAATGGCCTCCACGACTTCTTTTGCAGGAACGAATTCGATGAACCCAATTTTCGAGCACTTTTTCCACTTAATCAAGTCGTATGTAATGAATAGCACGTTCAATATTGACTTCTAAAGCTTGAAGAGAGTCTGGTTTATTGCTAAAGACCAATGACTTCCAATAACACCACAAGAAATGGTCGAATGGTGTTAAATCACAAATTCTTGGAGGCCATTCAATATCACAATTTCTTGAAATAATCGAATCTCCAAACTTTTTTCGCAATAACTCGGTTGTTGCACGTGCTGTGTGGCACGAAGCCCCGTCTTGTTGGAACCAGATGTTGTCAAGATCAACTTCTTCTAATTTCGGCCATAAAAAGTTGGTTATCAACGATCTATACCGCTCTTCATTGACAGTAACGGTGTTACCAGCTTCATTTCGAAAGAAGTACGGACCGATGATTCCACCAGACCAAAAACCACACCAAACTGTCAATTTAGGTGAATGTAATGGGTGTTCATGAATAATTGGTGGATTTTCTTCGCACCAGAATCGACAATTTTGTTTATTTACCGCACCACTCAGATGAAAGTGAGCCTCAACGGAGAAGATGATTTTCTTAAAAAAATCGTTATCGTTTTCAAGTTGTTCCAAAACAAAATCAGCAAATTCACGACGTTTACGGTGGTTCAATGACTTCAGTTCTTGAGTGATAACAATTTTATACGGATGCAAGCCCAAATCCTTTCTCAAAATCCGCAAGGTTGTAGTTTGAGACAGTCCCAAATTTTGAGAACGTCATGGAATCGACTTATTGCAGTCTTCAGCAACACTTGCCTGAACGGCGGCAATATTTTCCTTACTTCGAGCGGTTCTTTGTCTTATTGACACTTGAACATTATAAAAAAGAAAATGTGTGCTCGAAATTTTTAACAATTCAACGAATATCGAGCACAGGAGGACGATTATTACGATCATAAAATGGCAAGAGCGTACGAAAAGTTTCAATTGGAGAACGATTATTTTGATAATAAAATTGTATAATTTGTAAACGTTGTTCTTGCGTATATCTCTCCATGATCAAATTGTAAACATTACTGAATACAATGAAAAAAAAAACAGATCATGACATATTACAAATGGCCGAAACGCCACTTAGAAATCATATCACTCTTATTGGAAAACCCTATATTAATAAAACACAGAATATCGTTTTAAAACGTTCGTTCGTGTAACAACTTCAATGAAAGTAGTCTAATAAATGGAATTTTTACGTCCATTTGTACCTGTGAATGAAACATGCATTCACCAGTAACTAAAGTTCAGTGAAATTAATGGACTTCTACTAGTGAACGTGCACTAAAGAAGGCAAAAACAGTTTTATTAGTAGGTAAGATTATGGCTACTGTTTTCTGGTATGCGCCTGATATAATATTCATTGACTATCTTAAAAAAGGAAGAACGATAACAGGATAGTATTATACGGCATTATCAGACCAGTTGAATAATGAAATCAAAACGTAACGACCGGATTTTGCAAAGGCAACATTTATTTTTCATTATGACAATGCACCTGCACATTCATTGGTAATTGCAAAATTAAAATTAATGGATTTATTATGTGAACTGGTTCCCCACCCACACCGTTTTCTCCAGATTTGGCTCCCTGCGACTTTTTTCTGTTTCCATATATGAAGAAATGGCTTGGATTTGCGTCCAATTCTATTTTGCAAAGTTTGACAAATATCACTACACAGCTGGTATAAAAAAGTTGGACGGAATGTGTTGGTAATTTGTTTCATTTATCACTAATTTATCAGACTGCCTTTGTATATATAGTTTACCCACCTAATATAGTCCATCTGCTAAATTGTGCACTCAGTAACTATGGACCAATTGCATTACGCAGGCTGCACCAACTTGGACTAACTAATGTAAAATGCATGCAACTTTTAGTTTTAATTGAAATAATTTGTTTTTTTTTTATCTTTATAAGAGCCGAGTGTGTGGTGCAATGGTCAAGGTGACCGACTCACACTCGGTAGGTGGCGGGTTCGATTCCCGCTGCCGCCATCTCGGCATTGGTGCCGGGGTGAAAGGCCTGACTACAAGCCTTATAATTTGTAGTCCGTATGGTCCCCCAACGTCACTGGAGGTTGCTTCGCTGGTCTGATAAGCCGCAAGCTATAAAAACCACCTTATCAAGAAACAGCACTAGAAGAATCAACCGGACCGTACCTCAGGCAAGAACTCATTTGGCTTTCATCGTACTCAGGGCAAAAACCGTACCTCAGGCAAAAACCCAAGACCGTACCGCAGGCAAAAACCCAAAGGCAGAAGCAGATGAAAGAGAGTTCACGGAAGCATCCGGACCGTACCTCAAGACCGTACCTCAGGCAGGAACCCAGGGCAGAGGCAGACGGAGGAGAGTTAACGGAGTTTTCTGGTGCCGCTATGTGCTCCATAGGAGCGACTGTGTTCTCATGACTAAACATTTAACGCATGTATGTGTTAAAAAAAAAAAAAAAAAAAAAAAAAAAAAAAAAATTGTACAAAAAAAAAAAAAAATTGTAGAAAAATGAAAACCTGTCAAATAAATAATATATATATTTCTGTCTTCAAATTTGTTATTTGAAGTGAACTTGTATTTTTCGAAATAATTCGGTCACTGAAAAGTTCTAACAGAATATCCATTGTCGCTCTTGCGGCGCCATCTTGCTATAACAATACGCCAGAGTTGTTTTATACTGCCGTACGAAAATATCAGAGTAAGATATACTGTCCCAGAGATAGTTTACGAGCTGGATGGCACCAACAGCTGCATCTGTGAAGATTAGAACCTATTTAGCGAATGCATCAGCAAAGCTTGATAATATTTGCTGTACCTGGTGAGTAACGTAGGCACCCTCAACTTTGCTCCTAGTCACGGTTTCCAGTCTGGATGCGGCAGAGCATTTTGAAAGCAAGAAAAACGTTGGATAGATCGCCTTCTAGTTCAGAGATTAATAGGGAAATGGAGGATGAATTTGTTGTAGAGTTGGTGATGGAAGAAATTTGTTTTAGAAGATTGTGAAGAGGATATTCGGAAGAGTAAACTAACGTTTTTATTAATGCGGGATGTGTAAAGATATTATAAGATATGTTTTTCACTAGTTTCAATAAGGATTTAGTCCACCGGGGAAGTCCGGTGAGCCCCACTGGCTAGTCGATTATAAAAGTTAATCCTTGTATGGACTTACTACTAGCATTCTGATGCATAAAGAATAGAGCAATGTGCCATTCAGTAGTGTGTTAGCTTCTCTGCTTCCATAAATTTTTCTTATCTTACATTTACGACCAACCAAAATCTTTACCAATTAGGTTGTTTAAAAAGTTGGGATTATCTGTTGTTAGTTGGTAGAATCTATTGGCATATCGTAGGGGTTTTTTGCATTCCGTGGTTATGATTTTTAGACTAATTAAATTTTGTTAGGACATAATTTCAGATCCAGTTTCAAAATCTGTCTCAGCGATATTATGTAGGCGCCCAAGTGAGAAGCACGTTGACAAGTAGACTAAGAAGGATCATCATTGACACACTTTGGTCGTGGCTGATCAAATACTGCAACTCTCTCTTGCAAATGAGTGATTAAGTTCCGAATTGGGAGCTGTTGCAGCATTAATATAGTCACGATATGCGTTGTTATAATAGACCGCCACGAAACATAATAAAATTAAACAATTTTGACTTTATAAAATTGGATAAAATTATTTATTATCTGCAAAAGAAAAAACGAAAATTAAAAAAAAAAGTAAGAACGCAAAAGTAACAATTTCTTAAAAACAGTCAGTCAGTCAAAGTTGTCCCGCCGTGTATCAACAAGTAATGGACTTCTTAAAGAATCCTTAACCAATAACAATACATTCAATAAAAAGAAAACAATCATACTTACTCTAATACTGACTAATCCGTACATTTTTTTTTGTTCAAATACAATATTTTCGTGGAATTTCTCTAAAAAAATCTTTCATTTTTCCTTATCTCTATTAGAAAATTAATTCCGAACAAATGTAGTTATAAACTTAAACATTATCTTCTAAAACCAACGATAGACTTTTTATATTTATTTACTAGGTAATTTTTTATAAGAAAATTAAATTTTATTTATTCAAAAAGATACTCTCAATAACAATAACTTTAATCCGATGAACTGTTACTATTTTTGCTTTATAAAAATAAAAAGCTAAGCTTTTACATAATTTGAAAATTGGAGAATATTTTTGTATAATTTTTTAGCTTTTTTTTCAACATCATCCTTTTTTTTGTGTGACTGTGACTTCATAATCTAAATGTCTAGGATATAACTGAATTACTTCCATTTCGCTTGTTGATGGAACTTATTTATACTTAAAGAGATTTTCTATTTTGCTTCGATAATGATAATTCATTGATTTCTCTGAAGGATTTCAATAAAGAAAAGTTATAATAATAAAGAACTACTGAAGCTGACATGATGACAATACGTTTTGAGTCAGCAATCATAGATAAATCATATTATTTATGTAACTTTTTCTATAATAAAAATATCATCTATAAAAATATGATTCAGAAATTACATTTCAATCCGAAATAATATGCATGCTCCATTATAATATTTATTACGTAATGTAATCAAGAAAACGATATAAATTTTGAAATATCGTAAAATAATAGGGGGAACTTTGGCATTCCATCGTACTGAAGGTCCTGAATTGTATTGAGATATTGAAGTTATTTTTTAATACATTATGTGATTCTCCTTCTTCTACTGGCGAATACATTTTGTTTGTTTGTTAATATGTAAGATCCTTAGTTAAGAGCCAGCATTCATTATCTGGTGCGACGACTATAAGGTAACATATATTGTTAAAAATTAAAAGAAAACTTGGGAGAGATATCGGGTGTTTTAAAGACGGCTTCACGCCTCATTGAAGACAGCTACACACCTCATTTCCCTGAGTACTCGTATTAATGCTGGTGAACGAGAGGTGGAGCAATCTTGACTCCTGTTACACCGCTTGAATGATCTGGCCAAAGTTAGATCAGAAGAGAACAAAACCCGTACTGAGCACAGGTAGGGCTCGCATTAGTATATTCACCAGGATTATTACAGGTCATTGCAGAGTAGGGAGATACGCGTAGACGACTAGGTAACCCCGAAAATGACTTCTGTCGTAGCTGTAAAGACGAGGAACAAGAGGAGATAATTTATCACCTTTTCTCTGCGTGCCCAGACTTCCCATCCATCAAAAGTAGAACTCTGGGTGCCTATTTTTTGAATGATTTGAGTGATGGATAGCACATAACTCAAACCTAGGCACTCGCTTACAATTGTTTCTCAGAGTAACTAATAGCTTTGATGATTATGTAGCATCACAACGGACCTTACTCTGGTTTAAAACAGCGGACAGCCACTCTAAGCTTACTTACCTAACTGTGAGTAATGTTAAAAGAGAAAAGAACTTGAAACAATTTTCCTTGCATATTAATCTTCTGTGGTGAATTTGATATTAGGTGAATTTCGTTTTTGTATTTTATTGGATACTTTCAGGGACTTTAATGTGTACTAAAAAAAACATGTTTGCATCAAATAATATGACACAAGTGTAAGATAATAAATATTTATATTCACACAATCATTTTCACCACAGTTATAGGCAGATCTACGACACATTTGAGTTAAATCTCACCACTGTGTATAACAGAATCTTGCAGAGGCAAGCACATCGTTTTCCGAAAATTTTACCTTGAATCAAATTTTGAATAACTGAAATTAAAAATTTTCATGCACTCTTTATAACACTCATTTTGATTTGATTAATCCAACTTTAAGGAAATAAAATATTTCTAATGATCCTGATTATCTTTCGGAAGTAAGACAATTCGTTAAAACAATTTCCTTTCCAAAACTAATATTTTCTCAGACATTTATTGCCAATTTAAATCGTTTTTCTTTGTTTTCAAAAATGAAAATCTATTAACATTTTTTTCGCTCACAATTTATTTAATAAAGTTTACTCCACCCACTCAAACAATATATAATATAAATATTATTTACTATTCAAAATTCACCACACCGAAAATGTCAGACATCAAATTGCTTTCAAGTATTGTGTGTACATCACAAAATGCCACCCGGATATTATCATCATAATACCAGAATATTATTATCTTATCGAATGACAAACACAGCGTGAGCTCGCATTCAATAAGCAAATTTGAATTTAATTTATTTTCACATTAGATTCATATTTTTCAATCTAAACAAAAAACTACAATAGAACGACTGATATTCCCTATTCAAGGCAAGTTAATTACAAACAATTTTATTTTATTGTATGCTTATATCATAAATTATATTTTAATATTTGTACATATTCATATTAATTTATTTATGTCATAACATTTTTCTATTTTGTTAAACGGCCGATGAATGGATAAAAGATATCCATTATAATATAAGTGCATTTATTGTATAAGGATATTATCTTGTACATATATTTTTAACCACATTTCATATTTCTTGCAAGTCTCATTTATGTACACTTGGGTTTTTTCAATAATAAAAAATAAATAATCAAAATAAAATATATTGGGTTGGTGCAAAAGTTATGATGGTTTTTTATGATCCCAGGTAAAAAAATTGTTTCTTCAGAAATGATGAATAGGATCTTCTTTTAAATGATTGCATTATATAAAGGATGCTTTCCCTCAACTTTCTATTCAGTTTTGGCCTGCCTAGAGTACAGTGAAGAGCTCTTGTATTGTTTCAAAATGTCGGTCGATAAAGTGCATTTACGTCATTGTTTACTTTATGAATTCCGTAAAGACAATACCGCGAGTGTGGCAACCAAAAACATTTGCGAAGAGTATGGAACAGAGGTCATCAAAGTTCGACAGGCACAAAGATGGTTTACAAAATTCCGATCTGGGGATTTTTCACTAATTGATAAACCACGTACCGGGCGGCCATTGAAGTCTGATGACGGCAAGTTAAAAGTCATAATTGACACCAATCCACGTCTTACCACCAGGGAGATCGCGTCGATGATGGGAGTCAACCATACAACCGTATTAAGGCATTTGAAGCGTATGGGGGTGGTTTCGCGGTATGACGTTTGGATACCTCATCAATTGTCGGCTGCCAATTTTTGGATCGTGTTTCAACGTGCGTTGCTTTGAGTGCGAGACAAAAACATGAACCTTTTTTGTATCGTTTGGTAACGGGAGATGAGAAATGGGTCGTGTACAACAACGTGACAAGAAAAAGACATTGGGCTATACCTGGACAAGCCCCATTAAAAACTTCGAAAGCCGAAATCCATCAAAAAAAAAGTTATGCTTTGTGTTTGGTGGGATTGTAAGGGTTTTGTGTATTTGGATCTCTTGGAAAGCAATCAGACAATAACAGCAGAACGATATTGTCAGCAATTATCCAAATTGAACATCGCCCTTCAAAAGGATAGATCAGAATCGGTAAACAGAAAAGGGGGAGTGTTTCATCACGACAACGCGCGACCACATGTGGCTATGATGACCCAACACAAGCTGAATGAGTTGAATTGGGATGCTATCAAGCATCCACCGTATTCTCCAGATCTTGCTCCTTCCGATTTTCATTTATTCCGATCACTTCAAAACTTTTTAAATGATAAAACATTTCATACAATAGAGCAGGTTAAAACATCCCTTTCTACATATTTCGCATCAAAATCCAAGGAATTTTACACTAATGGTATTAATAAGTTGATAGAAAGATGGGATGAGGTTATAAGAACGGATGGAAATTATATAATTGATTAAATAAATAATACAAATTTAAAAAAAAAAAATGTTTAATTGTATATGCCCGAGCACGTCATTACTTTTGCACCAACCCAATAAATACCTGTATTCCATTGGACCAATTTTGCTACAGCGCTGTAGACTCTCAATCAAATGAACATATCACTACAGCAGTAAAATACAATCACACAATAGTCACCAACAAGACTGAGTTTATTCACACATAAACAATAAAAACAAAAATATGACATTTCAACATAACCAACGAACCCGCAAATCTATCTATTTTCACTGTAGCAACTACAATCCACCTACCGTACATTGTATGCGTAACTCCAGCGGAAAATTACTGCTCTGTTCGAGGTAAAGTACATGATGACAGATACACAACTAGTGTAGTAGCAAAATGGGTCCAATGGAATACAGCCATTAAAAATGGTTCAACACAAATTTAAAAAGATAATTATGAGTATTCTAAAATTCAATTGTGATCAAGTCAAAAAATAAAAATGGCGTCGACTGTGGTGAGAAAACTGTATCTTAGAGGAGAGTATATGTACATTATTTTTACAGCCAGATTTAGAGATAAAAGGTGAACGAAAAATGTATTTAACAAAATTTTTGAAAGGATATAATTTTATTACAAGGATATAAAATATTCTTTAAAGGCTACAAATGCTTTTTAAGGGCAAATATTTATGTATAAAAAAGAAGAAAAAAACGCAAAAACAAAATATAAACTCCTAAAAATCGAATATACTCAAAAATGTGGAAGGAGAAAGCGGCATAATTGAAAATAAACAATTTTTAGAATGGATTTCTGATGATGACGACTGACTGACAATGTCTGTGATGGAGTTCCATTATTGAATTTTGTGCCTCGATAACAGAAGGAATTATTAGCTGAGCTCTTGATTTTGATGAATTGATTTTCTCTTCAGTTTTGTTTATCCAATTGGCAATGTTAAATGGCTGCGAATGGTTTTCCATAAAAATTTTCAAGAGAATATTTATATATAATATTGTGTAAATATTCCATTAAATCCTGTGTTTGCTGCTACGCTTTTGCTCTTGATTAGTAGTCTTATTCTTGTTTTTTGTTTCGGTGCTCACCCCAAAAAATACTTCAACATTACCCATCCACCTGAGTAACACAAAATACCATGCCACTGAATTTCTGGTACATTAAGAATTTCATCATAAATCTTTTACAATCTAAATAAATAATAAATTTTATTACGATAAATGCTTTGATTATTCATCATATTGCCTTATAAATCAAAGTTTTCGATGATGTACCGTCAAAAAAATAAAGTTTTTCCTACAACACCATACCTTTCTTCACCTACTAAAATAACAATAACAAAAAATTAATCAATAACAACAAAAACAAAATTTCGCCATCTGTATAGTATAGATTAAAATTTCTATCTTCTCGTTTATGCTATTAGATATATGGGAGGTTTTTGGTATTGTCTTACATAGATTGTATTAGTTTTGTATCATGTATTTGTAGAGATTTTAGTGGCTTACCACTAAAAAGGAGAGGAGGAAAAAACAAACAAAATAAAAAATACATAAAACTTTTGTTGTTAACTTTCTTTAATTGAAGTTGTGTAGAAACTCTCTTACGGGAACGTACTATAAAGCTTGTACAGATAAAAAATGTTCTGTTTGTTTGATGAAATTACGTCAGCTTTGCTAGTAAACATGTGCAATTTTTTTTATTGTATATTTTTATTTTGTTTTTATATAAAACTTTTTACCACAAAATTGTGTTCTAATACTGATACTTAAATGGATTTATCGAAGAAAATACACATATTTCCTATCAAAATCAGTTTTTTTTAAAAACTTTTTTAATATATTTTTCAACTTAAGAATGCACACATCATGATTTAGAAGGAAGAAAAATGTTATATTATTTTTGATCTCTTTATAAATATAAAGCACAAAGAATTAAATGAACAATATTGCTTGATGAGAACCTTTTCTAACACTAATAATGTTATGAGTAATTTAAGTAAAAAAAAATCTCATTTCTGAAGTCATGAGATTCCATTTTTATTTTGTTATAATCATTACAAAACCATCGAACTTTATTTTTTTAATAAAAAATTAATAAGAAATTGGAGTGAATAGCCTATCTTTTGAATATGGGAATAAGTTTTTGGCCATTTTTTGAGCAAAGTTTGTTGTTAGTTTATATAATAAATAAATAACAAACTTTGTTCAAAAAAAGGGCAAGCATCTTATTCGAAACAGCCCCCATTGGAAGCGATCTTTTGAGTAATAAACGGATATCTCGAAGGAAAAATTCTGTTTTTTTTTGACTCAACCTATTCTTAAGCCATTTTTCAATACTTTCATGAGAAGGGAACAGATCTCCCTATAGGAACAAATATTATGGATAGGAACAAATATCAATCTGAAGGTGCAATATCTGGCAAAGATTTGCTATTTCAATCCTTCCAAGTATTTCTGTACCGGTTTGACAACGTGAAGGCTGGCGTTGTCGTATAGCAAAATCAGCTTGTTCCATTCTGGCCCTTTTTTATTTAAAACTCTTTATAAAAAAAAAGCTACAGTCTATAAGAAGTATTGGTTTTGGACGGTTTCAGGATTTAATAATAACACCTCCCTGATCCCAGCATATACACAACGTGACCTTCGAACCGTGGATATTGCGGTTTAACTCCTGCCTTTATCCGTGCTAAAGGCCGTTCAGGGTTGTGGTAGTAAATAAACTTGTCATTGGTTGTACCAATACAATGAAAAAATCCTTTCTTTTCTGTCGTTCGTAGCATCTCGCTCGTGTCAATTTCCTACTTTTTCAACCATTCTTATTGCATACAAACGCTTACCAATAGTAGATCAATCAACATTTAATGTGTGTGACAAATCCTCGAGCGTTCTAGTTAGATCTTCGTTAAGTAATTCTAACAGTTTTGCGTTTTTGACTTATTGTTGGTACCCGTTTGCGTTCTTTCTCACTCACATCGAAATCACCATTTAATGGAAAATACTCACCGCAAATTTCAACGAGGATACGATATGTTTCCGCTTTTCGCAAGACTATAGTAAAGAAGTAGAACTTCCTGCAAATCTTGTTTTGTCGGGATAAATGTTAAAATTTCCAACATCAAAATAAAAAATTTCCTTCACGCTACGAACGATTATCAGCTACTGCTTTTGAAATCTGACACATTCACCCTCGAAATACAAGTATAGGGTTTTCCAATAAAAGTGATATGATTTCTAAGTGACGTTTCGGCCATTTGTAATATGTCATGATCTGTCTTTTTTTTCATTGTATTCAGTAATGTTTACAATTTTATCATGGAGAGATATACGCAAGAACAACGTTTACAAATTATTCAACTTTATTATCAAAATAATCGTTCTCCAATTGCAACTTTTCGTGCGCTCACTTTCATCTGAGTGGTGCGATAAATAAACAAAACTGTAGATTCTGGTGCGAAAAAAATTCACAAATTATTCATAAACACTCATTACATTCACCTAAATTGACAGTTTGGTGTGGTTTTTGGTCTGGTGGAATCACTTCTTTCGAAATGAAGCTGGTAACACCGTTACTGTCAATCGAGAGCGGTATAGATCGATGATAACCAACTTTTTATGGCCGAAATTTGAAGAAGTTGATCTTGACAACATCTGGTTCCAACAAGACGGGGCTACGTGCCACGCAGCAAGTGCAACAACCGAATTATTGCGAGAAAAGTTTGGAGATTCGATTATTTCAATAAATTGTGACATTGAATGGCCTCCAAGAAGTTGTGATTTAACACCATTAGAATATTTCTTGTGGGCTTATTTGAAAGCAATAAACCAGACTCTCTTCAAGCTTTAGAAGTCAATATTGAACGTGCTATTCATTACATACGACTTGATTTAGTGGAAAAAGTGCTCGAAAATTGTGTTCATCGAATTCGTTCCTGCAAAAGAAGTCGTGGAGGCCACTTAATTTTATCGATTCACACATTAAATAAAAAACATTTGAATTTCTTTAACAATTAGTGTTTTAAAAAAAAAAGAAATCATATCACTCCTTTTGGAAAACCCTATACAACTCTTTCATCCAAACATGAATATTGTACCACTGGCGACATCTTTTTATAAAAACAAGAACTTATTCCCATTAATATTGGGTTATATATTAAAAATATATAAATATGTTTTTATTTTCTTAGTCACACAATGTTAAGTAAAATAATTATTTCTGACATAGAATTCATAATATTCATACAAATAAAATTAACTCGACTACCATAATACCAATCCAACCATCATGCTATAAGTAACTATTTTTTTATTAATAATTTATCTTAGAAGATTCTTTTGTTAGTAAATTCGAACATTACATAGTTTTGATAATGATTTATAAATTTATTTATTTGCAAAAGCCATCACCTATGATTCTTCGGCTGCAAGGACCTATTTTTATTTGAACTATAGATGAATCGGTAATACAAAGTGTTAATAAATTAGTTAAAAAATACTAACACAGTTACTAGGCTATTGGAAAAATTTGCTTAATTCGCATGCTAGTAAGAATGCCTTTTAATAATAACCATTTATTTTACAAATAAAATGAGAAATATACAAAAAAAAAAATATTTTGAAAAAAAATCAATGCCATTCTTAGAAATAAATAACAAAAAATTAAAAAAAAAACAAATCCTCAGCTTCTTGTTATATATTATAGAACAGAAATTCTTGCTAAACAAAATTTTAATAAACAATAAGGATCAACATAAAATATACAAGGATTTATTTTGATAGAATATATTTTGCATATTATTCGACACTTTAATTCGACGTCGTTTACGTTGGTGTGCATAATCTTACTTTCATATCTTATATTGTACTACTCGTAAATAAATCCTTTTTAGAGAACATTTTCGAGTACATTTGAGCAAAAATTATAAAAATCAATAAAATTCCATATTAGGAGAATTTTAAAATAAAAAAATAAAGCCTACAAAAAAAATTAAAATATGTAAAAATGTGTGTATATGTATGAGCATGGAAGAATTGTTGAAAGGATAATCGAACGTTGATAGTAGTAATAGGTTGGTTCAAAGAGAAAGAATTTTGACTATGTCTGCTTTGATATTCAACAAAGTGTCGAACCAATAAAAATGTGAATTTATTATTAAAAAAAAAAAATATTTGAAAAATTCAAGAGAATTTCACATTTTAATTCCGAATTTTCATTTCTTTAGCAAAGGATTACAATATGGCATTAATTTTACCGGAAAAGCTTCTTCAGGATATTATTTGAAGATTGTTGAACGGATATTTCTTGTTATTGCTCGTTATTATAGTGTTTATCTTGATTTGTGTTAGTGAATGTATAAATGTTTATATCCGAGATACTATGTATACCATTTACAAAAATGGAATTCTCCATTTTTCGCAGAGTTTTTAAGCTATGAATACTATTTAAGTGGTTGGTAGGAATTTTATTTTTATTTTTATTCATTTTTACTAGGGCAACAATCATATCCTATGGTCGGGTCTATGCTCGTAAAGAGTTCTTTTCGTTGCCACAAATTAATTGCCGGATATTACTAAGAGATTACCATTTAGCTTTTATACTTAAATAGCCTTGTTCACTTGTCCGTGGAAGAAATACATAGTCTTGTTATAATTTTCTTTAGTGTTTTTTATTATTATTTTTATATTCTTTAGTGTATGCAGCAACACCAATAACAACAACAACAACAAAAAATCCTTCCTTTCCATTTTGTGTTATCTGTTGTGCAATAAATTTGTTATTTTGGGAAAAGATAAAAATTTCTTGAAAAATTAATCTCTATTCTTGAATTTATTATTCTCGTTTATGAACTTACATGGTATATCTTAAGAAAAAATGGTTAAATTTTCGAAATTTTGAAACTGTTCAAGAAATCCTCCGTCAGTGGGTTATGGAAAATGTTTCCTATTTAATTGCTTCATTTATCTCTAGTAAGAATATGTGTACAATTGTACTTTTTAAGCGTACAAATCAGCCATTAAGTTCAGTAAGCATACAATTTTGGATCATTAAGTTACCGAATTAGAAGGGTAATTATAGTTTATTGTTAGTCATAAATAAACTATTTTCTTGTAAATAATATTCTATCGAAGATTATCTTTCAACACAATCGAAGACAGGACAATAGAAAACAAAACTGGTAAAGTTAACAAATTGCATATACGAACATGTATAACACACCTTAAACTTACGAAATTTCACTTAATTACTTCAATCTTAGGGCAAACTTAAATCCAATAAAATATTTATGATAATAATCAAGTTGTAATTTATGCGTACAATATTGACTCTAAGCCAAACATAATTCATATATGATATCTGTCCATAAGTCAAGATGTAATCGTACTTATATGTATCGATTTCTATCGATGTGATTAATGTGATGTTGATATTGAGATTATGTTTACTCAGAATATACGAGTGATTTGGTAGGTAGGGCTTTTTTTCATTATTTGAAAGGATTTGATAGGATTCATAGCTTACAGAAGCAAGATTTTGTCTTGATAATTTATTAATTAAACGGCGACTAAAAGGCTTACTCTTTTCACCAAAAAAATAGATTTTCAAGCATTCCTCGAATTTTCTTTTTTGCCAATTATTACAATACCAAGTATATTTTTTGGGTATTCTTTACTATAAAAAATATGGCTTGTTTTTAAGAAAAGGATTTTTAATCCAAGTTTAATCGAAAAAACTTAGTCATGGTAAACTATCTCTTTTAGATTCACTTAATTTTACAGTATAAAAACACCTTCACAAGGTAGAATTCAAATTAAAAAAAAAAATACATTTTACAGTACAATCTGAATAATCTATCTATTGATCCTTCCGGAACATTGACTTTGTATCGGTTTTAAAATCGTGTTTTTGTGTTTGCTGAGCAGATGATCGGTCTACTGCTGATTTTTCATGCACTTTTGGTGTGGTGCCATGATTCGTTTAGTAGGAGAGTGTCCATTAAATCCATGTTCGGGTTGTTGTTTTTGACTAACGAGGGTGTTTATCTACGATTGGATTCCCTTTCAAAAGTTGGTAATGATATTTCCGTGTTCTTGATGGCTGATGTCCTCTCAGGTATTTTTTCTACACTTTTTATTTAGCAGAAGTTAACGGGATAATGAAATTAGAGCAGAATGGAAAGAAAGTGTGTTTTTCGGGAAGTATCGTAGGACCATGCCTCTATGTGATTCAAACCCACAACCCATTGGATGTGGGTCCAGGACGCTAATGACCTTCGTAAATTATTCAAACCTAAATCCAGACCCTCCAGAACTGGTTTTCTAAGTGGGAAATAGAAGGTAATAAACGTAAATCTACCAACGTGACTTTTCGCTCTCCATATACCTTGATGGCAGTGCCATACCACAACACACCTAGAACAGAACTTAAACAAACGCTTGACATGGAACCCACACACAAAACTTAAAAGACCAGCATTTAAAAAAAAAAGATACTTACAACTACTTCGATTTCTAGACAAACGCGCTAAAATAAACTTTTCAATTACTCCCCCCACCCCAAATTGTGCTGCTTTACTAAGCTTTCCAGAATGGTGGGGCTTTATTCAGCTTTCCAATTCTTGCCGAATTCAATTCCGTCAGTCAAAAAAATTTCGAAAAATTTTCGATGCTTCCTTTTTTGGCCCGTAATAGTGTTATATACTAGTGTCTCATTATAAAAAGTTTTAGTCCCAACTTTCTGATCCTACTAATCCTCTTGTTCAAGAACTATCCTCCTCTTCCTACCTTACAGACATCCATCAAAGAATTCACTAACAAGAGAAACTGCAATGGATATTTATTCCCCACTACCCTTCGCTTATTTATTACTATTATATATTATAAAGCTTCTTTCATTACTGGAAATTATCCTTTAGTCATTGGACACTCACATAATTACTTCAGAAATATTACTATTTAAGGGTAATTAATAAAAGTTATTATATTGGAATAATTTATAAAATATCGATTATATTAATTTTCAAACGATCTAAAATACTTTTGTTTTGAAATCATCAAAGAAGCAATTATATCGAAACCACTTTAACCCCCCCAAAAAAAATGACAACAATTAAAATGAAATGAAAAGCAAACTTTCCATTAACTAAAATGGAAATAAAGTGAATACTAAGGCCTCTTTTGAAAACACTTTGTATCACTATCTACAACTTCTATTGAATTTTAATTGATTTCGTTACTATTTGTGATAATGTATCCTTTGAAATTCAATTGATATTGCCCATCCAGACTTACATTCCAAAAGGTGTAAATTCCGTTGGGAAAAAAGTGTTAAAAAATAGAACTATGACAAAAACTAACGTATTTCTATATCATTGATTGCAATTTTTTAGCTATAACCTGCTAGCTAATGAACTAGTTTGATCCTTTTTGAATAAAAAAAAAGCTTTAAACTTCTGCATCAATTGAATTAAATACAAAAATATTGAGTGTCAAGTATACTTTTGAACTAGTTTTACAGAGTAACATAAAATTTGCTAGTTAATTAAAAATTTTTTCATCTATTTTCAATTGCAAACGTTATTTCGACGAGGGGTGAAAATTTCCTTTAAAAAAAAAAATATATATGGAGGGTAGATGAAATAGAAAAAAAAGGATAAATCTAATCAAACAGCAGAACGGAAAATACGAGTACTCCTACTAATTGGATATGAACCATCGATAACTCCACTAAGTGTTGGTGCAAATTCAATATTTAGATATGGAATGATCAGAGCCTTTCAAATTACTGCAAATTTTCTTCAAAGGATCTGAATTGAGTGCAAACGATAGTGTCCCGAAGTGGGCAACTAGCCGACCCAAGTGGTTGACACTTGAGTGGACCATCATCAGTCGAAGCAGTTGATTTTCGAACCGCATCATACGTTGGGAAATCAGTTTATGTGTGGACATTTCCAACAACGATAGTTGCGGTGGTACTCGTAATTGCACGAGTAGCATAAAGCACGAATAATAGCGTGACATTTTACCTCGAACGACATTGAATAGTTGTTGTTATCACCAATTTCGGGTACTTTATGCGACCATTAACTGCCATACAAATGTCACAGAAATTGTTGGCTTTTATACAGTGGGTACTTCTATGGATAAGATTTGACTTTTATTTCTCCGACTAAGAATAACTTATGTTACGAATGATCATACCTACAAATTGTCAAACTATTACTTTCAATATGGATCAAATTTTTTTCTAAGTCTTTTTGGTTCTGTCTATTTGTATTCTAACGATTTTTTAGTCTGCAATAAAGAATTTACATAAAAATTGAAGAAAAAAAACTCTCATGCAAATTTCGAGCTTATAAAAAAATTTTCACTTCTTTTGAAGATATTTTCAAGAATGAATAATAGTGATTTATGCATGAATAATTTTAACTTAATTAATTAGAGTCATGCACGTTTTCTCAAAGTGATTCACAAAAAGAGTGTGTGTACGTATGCACATACACGCATATTATTGTATATTCGTACTGAGATTTGCTCACGAAGCATTCACAATTGCTCTTAAGTTTATTCATATCGTTATTTCGAAAATACTTGTATAATATTTTACGCTCCAAATATTTAGCCTCTTGTTTTGCAATATTTTCAAAAGATTTGTACTCGAAATATATATTTTCCAATATTAATTCTCTTTACAAGTCGTAAAGCTTTTGAAAATTGTTACCAATATAATTTCTATGGTAAAAAAATCAATGGAAACATATCAAATATCACAAAGTGTACGATTTCTAGTATCTAATATCATATTAGTTTATTATTTGTTTTTAGAATCGAATTACTCGAAATTCACGGATGATATCGAATATTTTTCATCCTTACATATTTTATTATCACGTGACATCATTAGCTATAATTGAACAAAAAGAACACTTCAAATTTAGGTTGCCGTGATAGTAATTTACCTTAATCGAAATAGTTTTTTTATAGGATATTTTTTTCATTAGTCTTTGATTGCTTCATAATGTTATCTTTCTACATAATGTTAGTTCATAAAACTTAAAGACGATGACAAATAAATACGGGAAATATTATTTATTTAATAAGTAGAGGAAAAAATTCAGTTTTCAATTACCGTTTTTGCTTTTTTTATCTCATACGAAAGTAGTCCAATTAAATATCCTTAATATGTTATGTGCCAAACTTAAATCTTCTTTTATTATACACATATATGAGGTCCGCTCTATACTTTTTCAAATAGTCCATTGAATCCTATTAGCCTTACAGTTCTTTTATGGACTTAAAAAATATATTCTATTATTAACGAGGCTTTAGAATATTTAATACACATATGAGACTCGTTCTAAAAGTTCGCGTAATTAAATGCTTTCTACCATTTACATGCTACTTAATATTTTACCCTTTGGAGATACCTAAACCAATTGTCCATACTCTCAATGTCCTACACTTACCCTCACTAATTGGAGTGACTACCTAGGGGTGAGTTCCGATCTTTCGTAAGTGTTGCTAGTAGTACGCCTTTTATTACTAGTGGAATGAGACCCTAGCTAGTAGCTTTGATAACTCTCAGCCACCATATCGCTCCCACTAGGGGGCCAACACCATGCATCAGAGGAAGATCAAAAAAATCCTCTGGAGGCCTTTTATCCCATGGTATCGATTCATTCTCTCGAGGACGTAGGCTATACTACACAAAAATCTGTCTACATACTCTTATCCCGTGTTAGCTACAGGCCCTCAATGGTATTATAACCTAATAACAGTTCGGCTGAAAAGTTTAGAACGTTGACGTCTATATGGCGCCTCTTGCAAAAATCTATATAGCGCCTCTTAATCCATGCTTCAAATGATTCCTGTCAAATTTGACAGCAATCGGTCGATTGGTTCGTGAGATATAGCATTTTGAGTGGAGCAAATTTTTATTATTGAAAAAAAAAATGCATAAAGACGAATTTCGTGTATTGATAAAGCATTGCTTTTTGATGAAAAAAAATACAGTGGAAACCAAAGCATGGTTTGACAAACGTTATCCGGGCTCTGCTCCAGCTATTTCAACTGTGGAATATTGGTTTCGTCAATTTCGAACTGGTCGTACGAGCACAGTTGATGCAGAACGCAGTGGACGCCCAAAAGAGGTGGTGACGGCAGAAAACATCAAAAAAATCCACAAAATAATTTTAAATGACCGTAAAGTGAAGTTGAGCGTGATAGCTGAGACTCTGGAGATATCGAAAGAGCGTGTTGGACATATCGTGCATGAATATTTGGGCATGCGAAAGCTGTGTGCAAAGTGGGTGCCGCGTGAGCTCACTGTGGACCAAAAACAACAACGTGTTGATGATTCTGAGTAGTGTTTGGAGCTGTTCAAGCGCAATAAACCCGAATTTTTGCGTCGATATGTGACAATGGATGAAACATGGCTTCGTCACTACACTCCAGAGTCCAATCGGCAGTCGGCAGACTGGAGAGCGAGCGACGAACCGAATCCAAAGCGTGGAAAGACGCAACAGTCGGCTGGCAAGGTGATGGCGTCTGTATTTTGGGATACGCATGGTATAATATTCATTGACTATCTCCAGAAGGGACAGACGATCAACAGCGACTATTATATAGCGTTATTGGATCGTTTGAAGAAAGAAATCGCTAAGAAACGGCCTCATTTGAAGAAGAAAAAAGTGTTGTTTCACCAAGACAATGCACCGTGTCACAAGTCGATGAAAACGATGGTCAAACTCAATGAATTGGGCTACGAATTGCTTCCCCATCCACCGTATTCTCCAGATCTAGCCCCCAGCGACTTTTTCCTGTTTGCAGACCTCAAGAGAATGCTCGTTGGCAAGAAATTTAAGACCGATGATGAAACTGAGGCCTATTTTGAGGCAAAACCGAAAGAGTACTATAAAAATAGTATCGAAAAGTTGGAAGATCGCTATAATCACTGTATCGCCCTCGAAGGCAACTATGTTGAATAATAAAAATGAATTTTGCAAAAAAAAATATTTCTACTCTGTTATGTTCTAAACTTTTCAGCCGAACTGTTAAGTAACTAACATCCTGCCACAGGAACAGAATATTTTTTAAGTACATTGTAAAGATTTACTTCTTATTTAACTATACTTAAAATTACACATAAATCTTTCAGCTCTTTCTTTTTTACAACTGTTTAAAGTTAACGCATTAGGCATATTATTTAAATTATAAATTATATTATGCGATTATAAATTATTTATTTTAAAACAGTTAATATGCAAAGGATATTCATGATGATATAGTGAACGTGTAAATTGTGCCTTCAAAAACGATGATGCATAAGTGGTGGAATGAATTTAAACATATCCGTACAAGTATCGTGGTAGACGTCCGTAAACAGTCTTAATATCAAAAATTACCAGACCAGCAAAATTCCAAGAAATGATCTACGAAGATCATCGAATGAAAGGGCGCGGAATTAACTACACCATTGTCCCGAGAATCATACATGGAAATGTTGTGGTCTACCAGAAAAGCGTTCGAATTACAGTCTTTCAAACATGCTTGAAGAAATTTAATAAAAACAAAATCGATTTTGTGCAACTATTTATGGCTGTTTCCATCAGACTTTGCCAGAGACAAAACAACAATCCAAACAGTGGATGGAGCCAAGTTATTTAGCACCGATACTGCACGCCTAGAAAAACTCGATGGAAAGGGAAGTGTGTGATTAGAAGAAGAAAAGGGTTCTATTCATTTTTTTCTATGAGAAAAATCAGGGATTTGGTCTATAAATTATACAACCAGCCCATTCACCGTATTTGGATCCTTCCGATCTGTACCCCTTCTCAGATTGTCAATGGGAAATCATATCTGTTGTGGGCAGGTATTTTGAGGACTCCAAAATCCCACTACTATCACTCTTACCATCGGTGACTGCAATATTACTTTACAGCCATCGCTTCCATGCGTGAGAGTTTAGACGCCAGATTGAACTTTGGCGAACATCTGATAGTCAGTGGTGAAAATAAGTGAGGTTGTGAGTGCCTTATGAAGAATCTTGCTTAAAAACGAAGGGGCCCAGTCAGAGCCTATCTGCATCTTTATCAATTCTATACTGCTTTACGCAGCTCCTATTTGGTTTAAAGCATATCTATATCGTTTTAGGTTTGACGTTGGTACGATATATCTCCTCTGTTGTACCACAATTGAGGACACAGGTCATTTCTTTTTCAACTGTTTACGCTATACCGGATCATATCTTTTTCAACTGGAGAAAATCGTCGATCAACGCCTGTCCCAGGATCGTTTTATTGCAAAAATAAAAATATTGAACACGCAACCCGAGTAATTAGAAAGCTCTGTCATGAGGAGAAAAGACAGTTTGCAACCTACAAAGGATATTAGACGTAAATCTGTTCTGCTCGGCATGAAGTTATACCAGATATCTAGTGGATCAAAATCACACATACTATTAACATCAGTACTCCTTCAGCCTCTTCAGAAGATTTCTCCCTATACACGTTTTTTGGTCCTCCCCATATAGTTTTTTTCTGGTCTGTATTCTGTAAAATATGTATAAATTTTATAATACCAGATGTATAAACTTAAATCCGCTGTTTTTTTAGTAAAAAAAAACACATGTTTTTTTTATAGAAAGCAAAAACAAATTTATTCAAAGTACTTGCCTTCGCTAGCTACATATTTTTCCCATCTCTCCTTCTTCTCTTTCGAGGCAAATTCCTTCTCTTTCGAGGTAAACCACTCATCAAGCCATTTTCGGACGTCTTCGGAAGAATCGAAGTGCTGCTCAGCGAGCGCTTGGCCCATCGACGAAAACAGGTGGTAGTCGGAATGGGCCAGGTCTGGTGAATAAGTGGGGTTGGGTAGCACCTCCAAGTTAAATGTCTCCAAGTAGTTTCAGACCATTATTGACGTGTACGATGGTGCGTTGTCGTGGAGGTAAATTAGCTTGTCATGTCTTTGTTGATAATCCGTCCTTTTTCACGCAGAGCACGGTGCAATTTGATTAGTTGTTGGTGGTAGCGGTGGGCATTGACAGTTTCACCATGATTCAACATCTCATAGAAGACGACACCCTGCCGTCTCTAACAATTCATAGTAGACGATCCCACCAAACGCACAGCATCGTCTTCCGTCCGTAGCGATTTGGTCTTGGGGAAGATGTTGATGGTTGGCCGGGATTTCTTGCGTTTAGGATTCTCGAAATATATCCAATTTTCATCGCCTGTCACAATCCGATGCAGGAAGGACTTTATTTTTTGTCTGGCAAGCAATATTTCGGATGTGTTTCGGCGTCACTCCATCTGCCTATCGTTCAATTCATGCGGCACCCATTTTCCGATCTTTTCAATCTTCCCCATGGCACGCAGACGCATGGAAATGACTGGTTAAGTACCACCCAATTGCTCCGCGAAGTTTTTGCGATTGGATATCGTTGTTTTCCGATATAGCACTGTCACCATAGGCCTCCATAAGCATTCGATGCGATTCGGCAGCCGATTTCTTCAAATTGAAGCAGAAAAGCAGAGCTTCCCGCATATGCTCTTTTTCTGGCACAAAACTAGACATGATTACCAAAGGAAAAATGTATGTTGTTGTATGAAATTGCTGGCAATGTGCACTGATTAATATTGACAGATGTCAAACTCATAAAAAAAAGTATGGCATGGCCTTGGTAGCTTAATATGCTCACTCACGCCATCTATGACCAAACAGCGGATTTAAGCTTATACACCAGGTATTAATACAATAATTACTGTATAAATTGGATTGCGCAAATTTCATGTGTCGTAAATTGTATCTGTCGTTCTTTATCCGCCCCCGCTGAGAGATGGTATGTAAAGATTTATTTATCATCCTGAAGACAGCAATGCTGGAAGGGGCTACAGTAAATATGTGACCGAAAGTGATATTTTATAGTATTAATATACTATTAATATCACAAAATGGTGGTGCATGAACAAATGAAGGGGTGCATATGTATGCACAAAATGATGGAAATGATGGTTTATGAGTACCGAAGAAATAGAGAGTTGGAAAAAGGTCAGCAGGTTACAAGATTGCTGACCATTGCTCACTGAGCGGGGTACAGACCTGAAGTACTATAATATTAAAACTAGGTACCACGGGAACCGAGTGGCCCGACAGAACGAAGTTCAAAACATGAAACAGATCTTTCAGGTTTGGCGTTGAAGCTGCATTTCGAAAGCATAATATTTGTCCGTATGCTAATGCAATAGTGGAGTCGAACCTGTTGTTCTGTGGAGTGTAATGAATTAGTTTTGTGCTCGGTTATTGAAGAGGTTGCTTTGGCATTTACGTGGTGGCTGTGGTTGACACCCATATCGCGGGTACGATCTACTTATCGCAGAAGGGAGATAACTGGCAAAAGTAGCAATACTTTGCACTTATCTCGGGCGATGTCACTGCTTATGACATCAGAGGTTTAAGATAGGCCTCGCCACTAGCAGTTGGGGTTATCAGCTTGTAAATGATTACTCACTGCTAAACAATTCACTTAATTGGTGTACTCTCTGTTATGGTTACGCTGATTGAGCGTATCTCAATCCCAATGGTCGTGGGCGACCGGTGCTATCTTGTCTTAAGACGCGGCATAGCACCATTAAATATATAGAGACTTCTGTCGTTCTTTATAGTCACTGCTGAATAATTTTGTCAGGGCAAGGATTGAACAGATTGTACGATAATATAGAAACATTATAAAATTCTGTTAATTATGAAAGGATAGTTACTGTGCAAGAATTCAGAATGAGCAATTTGAATACCGAATTTTCAGTAATTTTCAGTATTTAAAATTAAGATTTCAGAAACTTTTTTTGTTCTTTAAGTCTTAATAAGATATTGTACAAGTCATTAACTCAAAAAAGAGCCATTAAACAATTTTTGCACACGAACCTGCTAGTGTCCACTTTTAATAATTCAAAAATAATATAAAATTATATGTGACAAGTTGTAAATAGGGTAGAAATAGTAAGAATTATAAATAGTATTATACGTACTCATTTATCTGTCCCATTAAAATGGTATACTTGACTATAACTGTATGACTAGATGTGTCTACATTAAATTCAATATATTAAATAATAAAAGTTTATTTTAGGTTTCTGTTTTAAAAATCCTTAATGTGTCAGAAAATGGTATGCAATGACGTAAAATTCTATGAATTCAACCATAATGTCATTTTATTATTAGAGTGTTAGTGTTAGTTAAAAGATCGTTTAGCTTGTCAACGTTATTCCGTAATTTTTCGAGACTGTCTAGTCCTTGATGATGGTTGAACTGAACGATGTCGTGTCGTTTATAATAATTTGATGTCCATTTGCCTATCTTTTCAGAAGTGGATGGAAAAAATATTCTCAAAATTGCCAAGAGCAACACTTTACAAAATTAATGGCGCTGACTAAAAATTTCAGATCCTTGATGTTATTTTTTTAGTAAAAGCAAAAAAAAAAAATAAAAATTACTAGACTGACATTAATTGGATTTCCATTTGGAATTTTGAACATGCAATTTTCACTGCTCTTATAATGTTCTAGCAAAATTATTGTCGTTTATTTACGGTTGACAGGAAAGAAATTACAATATTTAATGAGTATTTTACTAAATAGTTGACATTAAAACCATTCATTATTATTTACTTAAATTATAAAATGAAATTGATATGGTGTTTTCAGGAACTTTTAAAGTATTGCACTTTTCTTATTATTATACGTGTATATTTTCAAGTAATTCTGGTATTTAATAATCATAGACATTTTATTCAAAAAAAAAAAATATATCATAAATAATATTTAATTAAACTGTTCAATTTATGGAATATATTTAGAAATGCTTGTAGAGCTTGTTAATTTAATTATTTTTCTATTTATATTTACTATTTGCATATTATCCTTGCTGTAAGATTATCTTATTCGTATTGAAATGATTTGATTTTTGATAGAGTTTTATGTTAGTAATAGAAATATAAAAATACTTATGTGGTGGGGGAATTGGGAGAAAGGAGAGTATATATGCAGATAATCTTACACCAACATAACAAAGAAGAAATAAGGCACCAAGTATTACTTGGAGTACCCGAAAGTGATAATTTCTCCAAGAGAGGGAATAGACAAATTAATCGAATAGTGAAAAATAATAGAAAAATAATTTTTAAAAAACAGCCGGAAAATAGTTAATGAATGACATTTGCAAGGAGACAATTTTTGAACAGGAATGAAAAAAAAAAAGATTTTTTCTTCATTTTAGGAACCTACTATCAGGAACCAACACTGGTTTGGTTTTATAAAATAAAGAAAAATAAGATAAATAAAACGATCTAGTGGACCGATGACCGTTGTGGGAGGTAGCTAACATTGTACGTACACGTATCTCTCTTCTTGTCCATTTGCCTAAACCTTCCATAGCATTCTAAGGCCCTATTGATGACAATAATCGTCTTTACGGCATACTCTAATTAAAAAAACTGGGATCTGACTGGGAACACAAGTCGATCTGATCGTCTTTATGGCATACTCTAATTAAAAAACTGGGCTCTCCACTTGATTGGGAACACGAGTGGAGAGAGAACTCATAAGAAGGAATAGTTTCGATTCATTATAAATTTAATTTACTTACCTTTCGGTTTTTTAACATTATAGTTATGTGATTAAATATTATTTTTCTATTGTATTTAATTAACTATTAAATCGAAATTAGATCAATACAAATTTTAAAATAGATTTCTTATATTTTTAAAACTTTGTTCCCTTCATTTTTATTTACTTTGATTTATTTTAATTCAAATTTAAAAAAAATAATAATAAAAAGTAATCATAACCTATTTTTTTTTTATTTTGCATATTTTCTATTAATTTATTTGGTGTATGTGTTAACAAAAGCAAATGTGTGTGGCTATATAGGTGTGTACGTGTATGTGTACCTACTTAATTTAATTAATTAATTAATTAATTTATTTATTTATTATTAAATACTTAGTTGCACCTCCTTTAGCATTGATGACAACGGTTTTTTATTGATTTTGTTAATTGTTTAAGAAATTCCGCAGTTATGGACTTCCAAGCCTATTTTATTTCCATATTAAATTGTTGAATGTTGTCTGGGCCATTCTCTACTTCATTAATGACCAAATGTTTTTACTTGGGTTCATATGAGGACTATACGGCGGCCACTTAAACAATAAATACTAAATGTCCAGTTTGTTCTCTAGAGAAACATCCCCAAATCATAACACCCTCTGTCTTAGGTTCTATCATTTGCAGGCACTCTTCTGAAAATTCTTCACCTTTCTTTTGTTTGACAAATAACCGTTCACAGTTGATGTGGAGTTTAAATTTGGACTCGTCGGAAAATATGACATCATCCTATATCTGGTTAGTCCAATTCATGGGCATTTCAAGTCAAGCGAGATGCGATCAAGTCATTCGTGCACAACTGATCGCAATGCACGAATTCCTAACACTACTAGTCTCCTTCTTACAATCCTGCTCGAAATTTGGGTCCGTCGGGCTGAATAACTATATGTATTAATTCCACAGTGGTTTTAAAAGGATTTATTAAGGACTGCAGTCTTAAGATATGATCTTCGAGAATCGTCATTTTCCGGGGTCTCCCTGATTCATTTTAACCCTTCAAACTGTCAGTTTCCTTATATCGCTTCCTAATTGCTTTGTACACATTCCACCGTTCTTTTTTGTACATATCCCAACAAAACCTTTCTTGCATATGTAACGTTTCCCATTTTCACTGTAATTTAGTACAAGATAAGCTATTCACCACTGTCAGCAATTTATAGCAAAAAGATATCCAAGGTAGACTTTTGGAAGAAAACCCATATAAAAATGAAATTTTTGGCCAGCACTGTACGAGGTCTATTCAAAAAGTATCGCGAATTTTTTTTTTTTTTTTAAATTATTTATTTATTTATGAATATCTATTTTGTCCCCTTCAAAGTAATCCCTACCAGATATTATACACTTGTGCCAACGTTTTTTCCTATCCTCGAAGCACTTCAAAAAATCAGTTTTTGTCATCTTGTTCAACCCCTCCTTCGATGCCGTCTTTATTTCCTCAATCGTAGCGTAGCGTAGTCCTATCATGGGGCTCTTCAGTTTCGGGAACAAGAAAAAGTCACAAGGGGCCAGATCTGGGGAATACGGTGGCTGCGGCATTATTAGTGTGTTGTTTTTGGTCCAAAATGGCAAAAGCCAATTTTTGTTCTCTCACAAATCCGGGCGTTTCTGGCGGATTACTTCGCGCAACTTGCGCATAACTTACAGGTAATATTCCTTATTGAACTCATTATGTACCACGCCGCTGCAATCGAAGAAAACTGTAAGCGAAACCTTTACATTCGACCGAACTTGGTGCGCTTTTTTCGGTATTGGCTCGTGCGGTAGCTTCCTTTGGTTTTCACGTCATAACCATAAACATATGATTCGTCATAAGTTATGACCCTCTGGAGCAAATTTGGGTCATCGCGGACATAGTCCAACAGCTCCTTAGCAATGTTAATGCGATGCTGTTTTTGGTCGAAAATGGTCAAAAATAGAAGACGATCCAAGACACGTGCAAGCAAAGCAGCTGTCAAAAATTAACTGAAAATTCAAAATGGCCGAACTTGTCGGCATAAGTGAGAGACATGAGTACGAACATAACGCCACAAAAGATCGGAAATCGAATATACGGAACCCGCGGAAATTCAAAATTCGTGATAATTTTTGAACAGACCTCGTATATACACAGTGTGTCCGAAAAATAACCGAACTTATTTTTAAATCATACAACATGCAGCGCCATCTATTATCTTTTTAACACTGTAATTTTTCAATAGATGGCGCTGCCAGTTGTATGATTTAAATATAACATAAAGTTCGGTTATTTAGAGACACCGTGTATATATAAATTCTTGTTATAAATAAATTCTTAAATTGAATTTTCAGAACTCCATTACCTCCATCCATTTTACCATTGTTTCTTTTATTTTCACTTGAATGTGCAGTTTTTTTTCTTTATCATTTGTTATCAAATTGTTATCTAGTTTTCAGTTTTAAAATTCCCTTTTTTTTTTTTATATACATTACTAAAGTCCTCTAAATTCAATTTGATTATTTCTAGTATATCTACTAATGAATCTTCCATAAGTTTCTGTAATTTAAGTTCTTAAAAGATAAGCAGAGTTTCGTTAATCTTAGGAATTGTATTCTTTGGTAATTCTTTGGTAATTGTCACCGCTGTCAAAATTGAAGGAAAAAAAAATGCTAGTCGGAATTGTGTTCAGGGCTTAAGCTTAGTCGAGCATTTAACATTTCAAAGAAAGTTTATTATTATTAAAACTCAAAAAACAAAATCGAAATACCATATATTGAAATTTAAATCAACAATAAATAAAGGAAATTTTCATAAATGGTACTATTAAAATTTCGTAGATTGACAGTCACACGATAACAGTAATACCAATCCAAAAGTCATTTAATATTTGAATATCATTCCAATCACCTAACATTAATAAAAAAACGCCTTGAATATAAACATTTTTATTAGTTAAACCATAAAAAGAGGCTTATTTTATAATATTAATACGAGTAAATAGTACGAGTTATTTTAAAGTAATACTTTTCAATTCTTTATATTCCTAAAAAAAAAAATATTACCTCTTAGACTAGACGGTTCTGATATTCAAATAATTGCAATAAATGGAAATATACTCGTTGAATCAAGCAAATATTTGCAAATAAAATTTGCCATTGTAAATATATTCACCGAGTAGAATTCCATCGGTGACATAAAACCTAAATTATGGAATTTTACACATCCTTACAATAGATTGAATATTTTTTTTTTTTTTTGATTTTTATTAGCTGTAAATATCCTTCAAAGTAAACATATTTGTTGTCATTTTTTATGGTATTTATAGAGGATATTTGGTTGTCAACAGAGGAGGTATGAAAATATATTTTTTATGTCTTTATTTCAATGGAATATGAATTTTTTCTTCTTATCATATAAACAATTGTGCTATAAAAAAGTCAACTCTAATGAAAAAAGCTTTCAAAATATAAATGTGAACATTTTGCTATGCATATAGTATCTTAAGAGTATGTCTAAATATAATCCCTTGATGGAAATGAACTTTATTTTTTATTACCATTAAAAAATATGAAAAAAAATGAAATAAAATTATTAAAAGTTTTCTATAAAATAATACATTTTGAATTTAGTTTTTTTTTTTTTCATAAATAAGGAATATCCTTTGTAAAGGATTTTAAATGTAAAATATAATTTGCACGGCGATACTAAATACTCGGATTTTATTCTGTTCACATTTGAATAGTTTATAAGTGAAATAGCGGCAGTGAATCGAAAATAAAATTTTGACTAGTCAACTGGTCAATCCTAAGTTGATCTGACGGACTCTACGTTCATGCTGTATTAAATTATTATTCTGGAATATTTTATAGTGTGATATAAAAAAAATTCGATATGACACTCCTTTCGCTTTGTATATTCAATATAGTTTCCTAGGGTTTTTCTACTTCTATTCATCTCTTAATTTATGTATAGTCTGTAGATGTCCATACACAGGCATTCATAGAAAAATGCGAAGCAGAATTAAAGTTTCATCTTACCTAACCTTACTTTATTGATGCATATGCTGCTCATACCTAACCTCAATGTTGTACTGTTAGTTTTCATTTTCATCAAGTTTTATTGTTTTCTGTACTAAATTAACACCACAATATTTTGTATATAACACTCTCTATATTATATGTATAGTAATGTTGGTTGGATTGTTGCTATTCTATTGTGAATGGGTTTCTTTCCTCTGTAGTAATATAGTAACATGAACTCATAACGAAAAGTTTTTCAGCATATAAAAAAATGAATAGAATGTGCCCATCACGCTAAACGAGCAGAATAATTAAAGATTTATGTAGCTAGAAAATTAAGGAACAACATTTACGATGCAAAGACGACCGGCCGAGAGAAAGTACGTAAGTAATTGAGCAAACATAGAGTGATGGGGTGGAAAGGGATGGCATAAGGGCAACAGCATTAGATTCTATGCCAATATTAATATTTGAGTTAAAATCATTTCCTTTTCGTCCCGTGCTCTGTATTAAACTAGCAATGGAATTTACAAGTGAGAACAGTGAACGCTGTAGACTTGCTGGCACTGTTGCTGAAGAGTCCGTTGGCGCCTGGAATTATGCATCTTACTCGCCAATAGTTGAGGCTACGTGTATGTCAGCACGTAATATGGCTGAATGCAACCAAACAATACAGGGTGTGTTTTGTACGTGAACCATAATGATAATGTTACTGATGGAGTTGCTTTGTTATATCGTAAAATCAGAATGCAACCATAGCGAATCAAAGACGGGCGCATTCAATGCAACAACAATTCACCAAAGAAAATTTTGTATAAGACCGACTTGATCTTATACACGCCCGTTCCGTCATACTATTGGGCGTACTTGAGGGATCTCGTGCTATGCATAACTCATCGTAATGGACTAGTAAACTACAACCAATTCATTAACAGTTATTATTATGTTCATATTAATTTGCGAGTGCATGTCTTATTTGATTGAATAATATGCTCCTTAAAATGGCATGTCATCTCTTAACTTTACATTAAATTGAATCGCATCGTTTTTCCGCAAATACATATTGTACTGTATTATCATGCAGCAAATTATGCATTTAAACGTTCATTCATCGACAAAATTACTATTCGTATTAAAATAATGAATATTTAAATTATTTAAAGAAATTTTAGAAATTCACTATACTTTTATATATAAGACGCAAGTGGTTGCAAGGTCTTAAGAAAAACGAGAATTAAACTTTTTTTTAACGAGACACAGAATACGAAAATGAAGCACTTTGAGATCACGATAAATAATACTATCTTTAATTTCACAAAGTACTGAGTATCCATTTTGTAGATCGAAAAATACAGATTTGTCATTTGACAGCTGTCAAACAAGGTAGTTCATTTTAAAGTTTGCTATTTCACTTAAGAACAAATCACAAAGCGTATTTATCGCTCGGTGGATATGCCAATACGAACAATTGCTCTGAAAACCCGCAAGTGACTGAAGAGAAGTAATTGTTTTCGCCAAAAGTAATTGTCTAATGTGCATTTTGGTTTTGAGGTGTCATTTCTTTAAAAATGAAGAATCATATTCTGAGCGCTACAACCGTATGACAACTGACTTTATTGGTATGAACTTGACAATTTTTATTTGGACCTTAAGTGGTTTTTAAAAGATGGTCCCACAAGCCACACAATGTGATAAATTATAGGTTTATTGAATAAAAATTGTCAATTTGGCGTCCAAGACCATACGATTTGACGCCGTTAGACTCTTTCTTTTGGGATAACACAAAAGATTTATAGTTTGAAATTTGCAAAAAAGTAACCGGAAATTTATTTAAAAGAATCAATTCCTGAACGAAGTGGAAAATGGTAAGGTCCAAGCAATACCAGGTGTATGAGATTAAATCCGCTGTTTTTTAGTCAAAAAAAACGCATATTTTTTTATAGAAAGCAAAAACAAATTTATTCAAAGTACTTGCCCTCGCTAGCCACACATTTTCCCCATCTCTCGGGAAATTTGTGGATACCACGCCAACAAAATTCCTTCTCTTTCGAGGTAAACCACTCATCAAGCCATTTTCGGACGTCTTCGGAAGAATCGAAGTGCTGCTCAGCGAGCGCGTGGCCCATCGACGAAAACAGGTGGTAGTCGGAATGGGCCAGGTCTGATGAATAAGCGGGGTGGGGTAGCACCTCCAAGTTAAATGTCTCCAAGCAGTTTCGGACCATTATTGACGTGTGCGATGGTGCGTTGTCGTGGAGGAAAATCAGCTTGTCATGTCTTTGTTGATAATCCGCCTTTTTTCACGCAGAGCACGGTGCAATTTGATCAGTTGTTGGTGGTAGCGGTGGGCATTGACAGTTTCACCATGTTTCAACATCTCATAGTAGACGACACCCTGCCGTGTCTTCGATCAGTTTTTTGCGAGCAAAGAACAAAAATTTTATGAGCGTGGAATCATGCTACTGCCAGAAAGATGGCAAAGGATATTGGATCAGACTGGACAATATTTAATTGAATAAAATATTAATTCACTATAAGAAAATCGTCTTTCATTTTTATTAAAAAAAAACGAAGTTACTTCCCGAACAACCCAATATTTCTTGATTTTAATTCTGCCAGTGATAGTATAACACGGTTATTTATATATATGGGAAGTATTGAACGAAATAGGAATAAGCGGGGTGGGGTAGCACCTCCCAGTTGAGTGTCTCCAAGTAGTTTCGGAGCATTTTTGACGGGTGCGATGGTGCGTAGTCGTGGAGGAAAATCAGCTTATCATGTCTTTGTTGATAATCCGTCCTTTTTCACGCAGAGCACGGTGCAATTTGATCAGTTGTTGGTGATAGCGGTGGGCATTGCCAGTTTCACCATGTTTTAACATCTCATAATAGACGATACCTTGCTGATTTCAAGACCAAATCGCTTCGAAAGGAAAACGCACAGCATCGTCTTTCGTTTAGGATTCTCAAAATATATCCACTTTCATCGCTTGTCACAATCCGATGCAGCAAGGACTTTCTTTTTTGTCTGGCGAGCAAGATTTCGGATGTGTTTCGGCGTCACTCCATCTGCCTATCGTTCAATTCATGCGGCACTCATTTTCTGATCTTTTCAATCTTCGCCATGGCACGCAGACGTATGGAAATGGCTGGTTGAGTAACACCCAATTGCTCCACGAGAATTTTTTGCGATTGGGTATCGTCTTCATCCAAAAGAGCCCGCAATTGATGGTTCTCAACCTTCCTAGGCCGATTTTCACGCTTCTTGTCCCACAAGTCAAAATTGTCGTCTTTGAACCGACGAAACCAATCTCGGCACGTTGTTTCCGATAAAGCACTGTCACCATAGACCTTCATAAGCATTCGATGAGATTCGGCAGCCGATTTCTTCAAATTGAAGCAGAAAAGCAGATCTTCCCGCATATTCTCTTTTTCTGGCACAAAACTAGACATGATTACCAAAGGAAAAATGTATGTTGTTGTACGAAATTACTGACAATGTGCACTGACTAATGTTGACAGATGTCAAACTCATAAAAAAAAGTATGGCGTGTCCATGGTAGCTTAATACGCTCACTCACGCCATCTATGACCAAACAGGGGATTTATGCTTATATACCTGGTATAATAAAATGAAAATTTAATCCAAATTTTAAGTTTGTTTTGTTTTTGAATTTTACCTTATATTTTTCTGGCTGCATAAGCTTACAAAGTTTGTCTAGAAGTTGAAACACTTGGCGATAGCGTCTGTTTTATTTAGTTAAGATATATTGGACGTCATACTCCATGTCGGAGAGTAAAAGTTACGTGAACACGTTTTCGTTCGTTTCTTTTAACAAATTCTGCATCTAATTTCTATTACCATAAGTACCGATTCTAGAGACTTTTTTCTTTGGTCTTTAAAATATCAAGAAAAAAATTACTAGCCTATCCAACGAAGTCCAGATGATTCTGACTACATTTTTAAACATAATGAAGATTCTATTATCGTCCATGATAATGTAAAAAAAAAACATCTTTTGATAAAATTATTAGCAAACCTTTGTTTTGGCACGTGAAAGATTTTCTTAAAAAATAAACACTTTTTAATTAGCAACTTTAACAAGAATAATTTCACATCGTTCTTCCATACATATATTTAGATGTCCAATTTTAATAATATTCTATTTATCACTCATAACACTGTGATACTTGTATTATTGGATACACTTAAGATTATTTATTATTATTGATAAGTTATTATAAAACTGAAGAAAAACATATTATTGAGAGAAAACAAATGCATACTATAAATAGTCTCGTATGAACATAAAATGTGTTGATCGTAAATGAATGTGTAAAGTAGCAGAGAGCGTACAGACTTTAAATTTTTCAAGCATTCCAAATAGAAAAAAATTTGTGATGGTTTTGCAAAAATCTTAAAAAAGTATCTACCCTTCTTGAATGTAGACAGAATAAGTTGCAAATGAGAAAGGGTGGTAGTGCAAAGAGAAATAATAAAATTGGGGAGAGATGAAAAAAGTAAATCGATAAGATAGGAAGGAGTACAAGTCAGTCAGATGTCCTTCTTTGCCTTCTGGTCTTCCGAACAATTTTGCTTAAAGCGCAAAGAATACTCGATTGGAGGAAAAACCTTAATAAAATTTTCTCACCCTCTGCTTGGGGCTGTTTTAGATATTATAGTATTCGTCTCTCATAGATTACTATACTCGTATAACTTCATCTTCTCCACATCGCTGGGATGTGTATTTATTTTTAGGCAATAGCAAATTTCTTCGTCTTTTACTCTTTTTCACATTTTTATTTATTTATTTATTCTTCTTTGTATGTTGTTGGATACATTATGTAGTAAAGCTACTACTTTATGTATAACCTGATTTGTTATGTTTCCCAAAATTGCTTCTTTTCTTTTTGAATTTTCTATATGCTTTATAGCAAAGTTCCCCCATAAGTCCATCAATCATCGAAACGAACTGATAAAAAATTCGCTAAAAATAACGATGAGAAATGGTAGAAAATAAACTTGAATATTTCTTCTATTTGGTCATGGGAAAATATTATTTTTATTCATATTTACAAATGTTACTTGAGAATGTAAAAGCTTTAAATAAGAAAATGAAAGAAAGCTCATTTCATTTGGATACCCTTTTATTTATTTTAGTTGTCCTTCTTTTATTTGTTAATTTTTTATACTATTTTTATAAATTATGGATTCATAAACCTTTGGTTTTTTTTATGTAAATACATTTGGGTATGTTTTTTTTTGTGAATTGACAACATTTTTTTTGAATGAAAGCATATCATCACTGTTAGAGAATAAAAACAAAAAGTATGAAAAGTTATCTATTTGCAGAAAAATTTAAGATATTTGATATATCGTTAATAATTTTTGTCATCTGTCTAGTGTCAAAATAAGTTCCGATATTTTTTGGGTTTTTATTTCTTTGATTAAAGGCATTATTTCTATCTATTGTAGATTTTTTTTAAAAATTCGATCTAATGTAGAATCTTATGTAATAATTGGACTTTGTTTTTTGTTTTGATATCCTAAAAGCTAGATGAGTACATTTATTATATGGGACTTCAAATTTATAGCTGACAACTTTTCCTATCATTGAAAAAATCGGTAAAGTACTTAAAATGAAGTCAAAACTTTTCGTCCTTAATATGGAAACCCTTACCAAATTATTGAATAGATCTATAACATGTAGGTTTAATGTTTATATATTCAAATTGAAATAAGAAAAGTTGACAGTTACAGTTCAAATGTCTATATTATATTGTGTTTTTTTTTTTGGTGTGGTTGATATTCTCACAAGATTAACTGTCAAATCAGCTGTCATCTGTCATTTCATTTACTCACGCTTGAACAACGTTTCCAAATTATTCAAATATGTTTAGTGATGAGGCTTTTGGAATGAGGTAAATGTACAAGAGATATTGGAGTCACTATTTCATCCACAAAAATTCACTGTTTCGTGTTGCTTGGATGTCGGCTGTACCGTCGGTTTCTATATCTTTCGAAATGAAGTCGGAGTTCACGGACTGCATTACCGTAGCATGATCACTAATTATTTCTTTGAAAACATGGAAGACATAGATCCCCGGACGTAATGGTTAATGTATGATGCCGAGAGACCATTGATTTTTTCATAGAAAGTGGTGAGCAGACAGAAAGGGAGAAATTTGGTACATTTGTCTTCCCTTAGCAGATAATCGGTCATCCTACTGCTTATTTTCGTGCAGTTTTTAGTGCGGAATCTTCTTAAAACTTGTATTGATATTTTCGTGTTTCTATTGGGTGGTTACTTTTTTGGTGTTTTTTCCGCACTTTTTGTTGATGAAACGATAACGGGATAAGGAAATTAAAGTGGAATGGAAAGTAATTCTTTGGGAATATACATAGGACCACACCACAGTGGGATTCGAGTCCATGACCGCTTGGATCGTAGTACAGCACGCCACGACTGTGCTTTGGACACGTGATTTGTAAAAGACCCTGTCAATTGGTCTAAGAGATCTTGTGATTTGATATCGGTCGATTATTCTTGTATTTTTGTTGTATGTCACGGCCAAATTAATACACATGGAGGCTCTAGGAACTCAAAGTTTTTGCTGCCTTATACATATATACATATATATTTAGAAATATAACCAATCAATAATGTATGATTTTTCAAACTGCTACAAAATATATATTGAAATTGTTAGTTTTGTATGCTTCCACTTTTTTAGATTTGAAAAGTTTCCTCGTACTTTTACTCGTATTAACTGCAAAGTCTACGATTAAATCCTCCAAAATAATCTTGCGCAAAATATCTGCTTCACTATTTAGTTAATTGAAAGCATTCACCCTGTCATTTTACATAATTCTTCTTATGAGATTTTTGATATACATAACATAGTCATATAAGGGAAAAGTGAGGTTAGTACTGGTTGTACTGACCTCACTTTTCTCTTACATGGTACTGGTTGTACGACGACTCCTATGTCATGTTATGATTTTGAAATAGTCAAAAGGGTCTGATGACAGAGATTGTTTTTAATCAGGAATATGTACGAAGTCTGTTCAAAAAGTATCGCGAATTTTGAATTTCCGTGGGTTACGTATATTCGATTTTCGATTTTTGTGGCGTTATGTTGGTACTCATGTCTCTCACTCATGCCGACAAGTTCGGCCATTTTGAATGTTCAGTTAATAACAGCATCGCATTAACATTGCTAACGAGCTGTTGGACTCTGTCCGCGACGACCGAAATTTGCTCCAGAGGATCATAACTGGTGACGAATCATGGGTTTATGGTTATGACGTGGAAACCAAAGCTCAATCATTCCAATGGAAGCTGCCGCACGAGCCAAGACCGAAAAAAGCGCGCAAAAGTTCGGTCGAATGTGAAGGTTTTGTTTACACTTTTCTTCCATTACAGAGGCGTGATGCATCATGAGTTCTTGCCACAGGGTAGAACGGTCAAGAAGGAATATTACCTGCAAGTTATGAGCAAGTTGCGCGAAGCAATCCGCCAGAAACGCCCGAATTTGTGGGAGAACAAACATTGGCTTTTGCACCATGATAATGCGCCTGCTCACGCAACGTTGCTTGTGCGCGAATTTTTGACCAAAAATAACACTAATAATGCCGCAGCCACCGTATTCCCCAGATCTAGCCCCCTGCAACTTTTTCTTGTTTTTTTTTCTTTTTTCCCCCCTGCGACTTTTTCTGCGACTTTTTGCTACTTTTTCCCGAAACAGATTCTTTGATCCATTTTTTGCAATGGGCAAAAATCGAAGACGATCCAAAACAGGTGCAAGCAAAGCAGCTGTCAAAAATTAACTGAACATTAAAATGGTCGAATTTGTCGGCATAAGTGAGAGACACAAGTACCAACATAACGCCACCAAAAATCGAAAATTGAATATATGTAACCCGCGGAAATTCCAAATTCACGATACATTTTGAACAGACCTCGTATATCATGTTGCGGAATTTGTGTGAAGAAATCAGTTAGCTTTACCGTCTTAGATATTATTTCTAAAGCACCGTTTATACACCACTTAACTGAAAACGTTTCTTCTTAATTTTTGTGGTCTATTAAATACAAAAATAAAAACTTCACCTTGTTATCTATAGATAATATAGATTTATAGAGAGGAAAAGCGTTAAGACGATGCTATTTTTTAGCATCGTTTTTAAAATGAAGTTACAGCCGAAAAAAAGTTAAAAAACAATTCAGTTTCCTTAAATAAGATAATTATAAAAACTTGCTGTTAATAGTGAATAGGAAATAAATTAAAATAATATGTTTGTTATAGTTTTTGAACATTTTTTTGAGCGTGTGTCACTGAATTTTCCACTCCTATTTCTATCGGATCCCCTTTCAAAATCTATGTATCCCATCAAACAGCTTTTCAGTGTATATTTATATACTGTACAGAACTTGGCATAATGTCGTGCATCTAACTGACTCACAGTGACAGTGCTGGCTGTAGCTATTGATGAAGTTATGATAGTACCGGAAAGTGTCATGAGCTAATGATATAACTAATAATGAGAAGTAGTCCTCAGAAAGCTAATTTACTAATTGTTAGTTTGCTTAATTGTTAATTCGGCCCAGGTGTATGCTGACAAACCAATTGACACCTTGAAAGCCAACATTAAGCGAACTATAGCGGAAAGGATTCAATAAAAAAAATTAAAAAAATGGGTCCATTTCATGAATTTTGTCAAAAACAACCGGGGTGGCCATATGCCCGAAATCATATTGAAACACTAATAAAAAAATTTAATTTTTTTAAAAAATGATTTTCTATTTAAAAAAATCCTCTTAAAGGAAATATTTTCATCATAAGACATTCGATAAAGATGCTCCAGTCAGTGGAACTGATTTATTGTTAATATTTGTTTGTTTGTTTGTATGATTGTTGTATCTAACGTCTCTAAGTCACGAGCTAATATCCATTTTGTAGCGTCATAACAATGAGGTCATTCGACGACTCCATGTGCTTGTTAATATTTAATTTCGCATATTTTTTTAAAAAAATTGAACAATCCAATTTTATATTTTCCTAACGATAATAGCAAAACACTCCATTCGAAAGTCGGTATTTTCAAAATATAATTTTCATTTATTATCGTTTCATTTCATTGTGATTAGTGCAGTATATTTAAGTATAAAATTTCATAATAACCAAAACTTGTTCAAACCTTTATTGATAATTTTCTAATAATTGCAATTTTCTTTAGATAAAGTGAAATGTTCCTATTTGAAAATAAGTAAAGAAATTCAATGTGCCAACAGAAATATGGACACAGAAGATACATAAAATTTGGTTACGGTCACGATCAGTTCATTAAAACTTTATGGAAATTTCTATTGAACGGCATATTATATAACAATAAATTTATGAATTGACCGAAATATAACTCCCCAATTAGAACATCATCTAATTACAAAACATTTCAGAATATTGCACAAACATTTGTCAAACGTTTTCTTCGAACAATTTCAAACAGAAGATATGAAAATGAAAATTTCAATAGCACGTAGCTTAAATACTATTAAAGAAAATGTACCCATTGTTGGGACTATAACCACCACCACAAGTCAGAGTGGCAAAATTCCATTCCAATTTAAAGGGACTGAAATCTCTTTTTAAATTAGAAACAATCTGGTTGATAATAAAATTTCTAAATAAAATTCTAATATCAATATACCATCCTTAGACTCGTTTTTATGAGATATTATGTCGTTTACTATAATTTGCGTCTATTTTATTGGAATATTTTTTTTCGAATTTTCTTCTATTTTGTTAGAATTTTTTCTATCTTTTGCATACAAAATGTATCTAACACTATAACACTAAAACCCAAAGGATATTCATACACTCGAAGGTATGCTCTCAGAATATTAAATTTAATTCGAATTACTTTTGTACACGCAATAGAGACTATTTCAATTAACTAAAAATGTTAATTTGCAAATAATTCCAATGGACTACAGGCTAAAGTTTATTTTAACTAGAAAGTTTTGTGCCTTCAAGTAACAGCTTTTCAATGTCTATCATTGCTATGTACATATATATATATATGTATATGGAAATTTCTGTCATGGTTGATTAGTTTACGCAAAGAGTAGACAGTTTGTTTTATTTAACTTAGAAACGAAAGCATACTCTTACAAAATAGTTAGAAATTATACATTCTGTTCATTTTAATTAGATTTACATGAGGAAAAAATCGAAATAATAAAATTCTTTTATTCCATATACTATACTTAATTAGAATTGTCAGACAGCACTTTCTTATGGTGATAATATTTGTTTCCAGTAGAGCTAAAAAAATTATATAAAATGTTTTTTTTTTTATTAGTCAAAAAGAAAATGAACCATACCTAATTCTAGATTTGAAAAAGGATCTTTAGTATTACGAGGGTCGTTTAATAAGTCCTTAGAAAATCCGAGAAATTGCGCGTAGTGTCGGTAAAGATTTTTTTTTGTAAGAAGCATTATCGACAGGAAAGCTGCCAAAATTTCAGCTCGATCCATAGCGTACGTCAATTTCTATCGTCGATTAAAGTTAACGACATTTATTTGTGCATAACAATGGAAAAAAGCGAGTTTAGGGCTGTCATCAAACATCTCCATTTGAAAGGCTTAACCCCGAAAGAAATCAAAGCCGAGTTGGATGCAGTTCATGGCACATCTGCACCTGTGTTTGCGACGGTTTACAATTGGGTGAATGAATTTAAACGTGGCCGTTCATCCACAAAAGATGAACATCGTTCAGGACGCCCAGTTGAGGTGTCTCTCCTGAAATCATCGACAAAATCCACGATCTGATTTTGAACGATCGGCGAATTTAAGTGCGCGAATTAGTTGAGGCCACGGGCATATCACAAGGTACAGTCGCTTCAATTTTGCATGAAAAATTGTCTGTGAAAAAAATTTCGGCAAGATGGGTGCCGCGGTTGCTCTCAGAGGAGAATAAGCGCAATCGTGCAGTGGACTCTGAGGCTATGTTGGCACTCTTTCATCGCAATCTTGCCGAATTCCTTCGTCGATATGTCACTGTGGACGAAACCTGGATACACTACTACACTCCAGAAACGAAGAGACAGTCATCACAGTGAATTTTCAAGGGTGAACGGGCTCCGAAGAAGGCAAAAACTGTGCCATCGGCCGGCACGGTAATGGCCACGGTCTTTTGGGATTCGCAGGGCATCATTTTTATCGACTACTTGGAAAAAGGAAAAACAATAACAGGAGCGTGTTACGCGTCGTTATTGCAACGGTTGAGCGAGGAAATCAAAGAGAAACGCCCCCAACTGAAGAAGAAAAAAATCCTCTTGCATCAGGACAATGCGCGTGTGCACACCTGCGCTGTTTCCATGGCCAAAATTGTGGAATTGAGAATGGAATTGTTGCAGCATCCCGCTTATTCACCAGATTTGGCCCGAGTGACTATTTTCTTTTCCCCAATCTGAAGAAATGGCTTGGCGGACGACGGTTCACTTCCAACGAGGACGTCATTGCTCAAACGGATGAGTATTTTGAAGAACTTCCGAAATCCTATTTTTTGGACGGGATAAAAATTTTGGAAAAACGGTTGAAAAAGTGTATAGAGCTAAAAGGAGATTCTGTTGAAAAATAAAATTTTTTTTTTTTTAAAAACAGTTTTTTTCCATCTTTTCCTAAGGACTTGTTGAACGGCCTTCGTATTAAATTAATATACATTTTTCAGTTTATTTTTCAGGAGTTGTGTTATCTTGGTCGAAGCTTTCGCTGACCCCATACCCATACTTGTATATATCCATTCTAAAATGTTACTTAATTTGTGCTTCGGAGAACAAAGTTGAATAAAACACCATTTTGCTTGAACTACGCCATTATGCATGGAATATATGACATCATTAAAATAGCCGCCAAGAGATTACTTGCAGGCCTCATTGTTCTTTTGAGATAATTTTTGATAACTTTTTAGGATTGGCTACGTAAATACGATGTTAAACGTAGCTCAACAAGAAAAAGTACAGTGGGCGGCAAATCACATGAGTTTAAAAGCCAATTGACATAACCAAAATTTGAAATTACATATTTTAGGAACTTTCCACGCAATGACTCCATAATTTATCAAGTTGTGTACCTTGTTGATTAAAATCTTCAAATTCAAGACAAAAAATTCCCACCACACAGTCACTTTACGCGGATAAAATGGCTTGTCTGTAATCAGTTGTGGATTCGAAAAATCAGCATTAAAAAAATAAACACTTTTATAAAAAGATTTAGTAATCAAATAGCAAATATATTAATAAAGAAATTTTGTGAGACATATTGGTTAGGCGAAAAAGTTTGTGGCGTTTTTTGAGTAAAATACAGACGCATAAATCAGAATTTTAAAATCAATTAATTGAAACCAAATATTCTCCATTATCGTCGAAAATGTTTCACCATTTTTCGGGCAGAGCTATGATTCCATCAGTATAGAACTTCTGTGGTTTCTGGTTAAAAAACTGAATCAAGTGGTTTTCACAGGCCTTTCTTGAAGCCAGCTTGGTTCCATTAAACAGTGAGTTCTGCAGAGATCGAGTTAATTGGTCGTCTAAGAGTATTATCTTGGATAACGCGATGCATCAAAACTTACTACCCAAGGTATCTTCATTTGTAACGAGTCATTAAAGATATATGTGGTCGAACGTTAGACGACACGCTTCCTATTGATCAATTCTGGTCGTTTTCTCTCAATCACTTGGCGTAGTCTCTCGAGTTGCCCACAGTACAGTATCGAGTTAACAGTTTAACCGAATGGTGGCAGTTCATAATGAACGATTCCATTCCAGTTCCATCATATATGCATGGCCGTCAATCCTTAATTTGAAATTGCTTCAGAATGACTTGATTTCATTGCGCTTTAGCAGCGTATCACAGTTGTTAAATCGGTCCATCTTGTTTTTCATTCTCAATTCATGAGCTAACCAAATGTCGAGTTTCTTTTTGTATTCAGTCTTCGTCAAGTGGTTTAAAACGGTTTGATGATGAATGTCATGATTGCAGATATGTCAATCTTGTTAAATTTTTTCAAGAATTTCACAATTTTTCGATAATTGGCCGACCAGAAAGAACGAAATTGCTCACCCTTGACAGCGAAATCTCATGAAAGAACGATAGCGAAACATATACGTGCTGTTGATTTTGATACACCACCTTCACCATAACAGTTCGGCTGAAAAGTTTATAAGATAACACAGCAAAAATATTTTTTTTTGCAAAATTCATTTTAATTATTCAACATAGTTGCCTTCGAGGGCGATACAGCGATTATAGCGATCTTCCAACTTTTCGATACCATTTTTATAGTACTCTTTCGGTTTTGCCTCAAAATAGGCCTCAGTTTCGGGAATCGGTCTTAAATTTCTTGCCAGCGAGCATTCTCTTGAGGTCTGCAAACAGGAAAAAGTCGCTGGGGAGCCAGATCTGGAGAATACGGTGGATGGAGAAGCAATTCGTAGCCCAATTCATTGAGTTTGACCATCGTTTTCATCGACTTGTGACACGGTGCATTGTCTTGGTGAAACAACACTTTTTTCTTCTTCAAATGAGGCCGTTTCTTAGCGATTTCTTTCTTCAAACGATCCAATAACGCTATATAATATTCGCTGTTGATCGTCTGTCCCTTCTGGAGATAGTCAATGAATATTATACCATGCGCATCCCAAAATACAGACGCCATCACCTTGCCAGCCGACTGTTGCGTCTTTCCGCGCTTTGGATTCGGTTCGTCGCTCGCTCTCCACTCTGCCGACTGCCGATTGGACTCTGGAGTGTAGTGACGGAGCCATGTTTCATCCATTGTCACATATCGACGCAAAAATTCGGGTTTATTGCGCTTTAACAGCTCCAAACACTGCTCAGAATCATCAACACGTTGTTGTTTTCGGTCCACAGTGAGCTCGCGCGGCACCCATTTTGCACACAGCTTTCGCATGCCCAAATATTCATGCACGATATGTCCAACATGCTCTTTCGATATCTTCAGAGTCTCAGCTATCTCGCTCAACTTCACTTTACTGTCATTTAAAATTATTTTGTGGATTTTTTTGATGTTTTCTACCGTAACCACCTCTTTTGGGCGTCCACTGCGTTCTGCATCAACTGTGCTCGTACGACCAGTTCGAAATTGACGAAACCAATATTTCACAGTTGAAATAGCTGGAGCAGAGTGCGGATAACGTTTGTCAAACCATGCTTTGGTTTCCACTGTATTTTTTTTTCATCAAAAAGCAATGCTTCTTTATCAATACACGAAATTCGTCTTTATCCATTTTTTTTTCAATAACAAAAGTTGCTTCACTCAAAATGCTAGATCTCACGAACCAATCGAGCGATTGCTGTCAAATTTTGACAAGAATCATTTGAAGGACGGTGCTTTGTTATAATTAAGTAGATTTTTGCAAGAGGCGCCATCTAGACGTCAACCTTATAAACTTTTCAGCCGAACTGTTAAATGCCACACTTTTTTTTGCAAGTCTGCGATGCGTTGTCGATTTTGTCAAAGTAGTATTGTAAAATATAGCGAATATTCTCTTTATTGTGGTTCATATTGGAACTTGAAAAACTTTCGATACACCACTGATTTCAATAAAATTTTACGTTTTGAATGTCGTCTTTCAAATGCGCGTCCAATGTTGTTACAATGAGATTAATGGCTATTGAGTTATTTGCTTTTAACTCCATCTGTCAGAAAACGCTACAAAGTTTTTCGACAAACTATTATATGTTTGTCAGCTGCCAAATGACAGGACTGTATTTTCCATACTATGAAGTGAACAAGCCTTTGTAGCCTTTAGAAAATCCATTTGAATAATCCAAATAAAAGTTATTTTTTTTAATTTCTGGCATAGGAATCGAAACGTAGGTTTAAATATTCAAATAATTAATACACGTTAAATGGGATTATCATTTGGAATAAGCCAAATCTACTAATTATCATGAGAATCAGTATAAAATCACAAAAATTCCCCTAAAATATTATAATTATGACAATACCATTAATAGATTTGTAATAAAAATTTTAATTATAGAAAATTATGTGATAAAATAACGTTGGAAAATGATAAAATAACATTGTTAATACTATTTTATACGACAGTCTCGATGTTGTTGGTTATTAAGTAATGACTATAACTCTATTATATGAGAACACACATTTATTAATCGTTAAATTTGAACAACATTTCAATATAATAAAAGTTTTAATAATTAATTTCCAATATAATTAGACTTTCTCTATTATCATCGTTGTTGTCTTTTAATTATTTTAGTTACAAAACAAACAAAAAATACATTATAACGAATAAAAAAAAAGGCAAATTAAAAATATGCTATATAAAGAAATGCAAATATAATGAAATAATTTTGTGTAATAAAATCATAATTAATTAAAAGCAAATTCATGTAGAATCATTTTTATATTCATTGAAGATTCAGCCATTTTGACTAATTTGATTGTTTTATTTATGGTATTCTAAATCTTTGGCTTTCTTCAAATAATTAAAATAAAACTTTACTCTTAGTCATTTCACTCTTAAGAAAATCAGCATAGATTCATGCAGAGTATATATTCTATTGGAAATTCTATGTGCGAAAGTTCATATGGATTAGAAAAATTAAATTAATTATTGTTCAAATACTTGGAATTTGAAATTTTGAAATTCCGAGTAAACAAAATTTTCATTTTAATCAAATCAATTCTGACAAGAAGATGATGGTTGCTTTGTTGGTTTGGTTGGTTGATGATAACGATGCTTTTGATGGTGACGGAAAAGTAGGACAAGAAGCATTTTACGAACTGAACGAATGACTGACTGAATGAATCTAGAGTTTGTCTCACAGACCAGTTGTTTGTGAAAAGTTCTGTGAAAATATTTCCATAAATAAATTTTCTTAAAAAGATTTTGTTTGTTTTCTTCTTTTTCAGGGAGCATATACCGACGCGGTGCCAGGAGATGGAGGAAGCTATATCGTATCAATGGACATATATTCCAAGCGAAAAGATTTAATCGGGTAAGTTGTTATTGTGAAATTATCAAAATGTCTCTTATTATTATTATCTAACTGATTTTGACTATGATTTACGAGTTCTCTGATTTATGAAGCTCATAATATCTGGAGGAAATTTACATTTTACGAAGCAGACATAGCCTACCTTACCTCTCATAAGTATTTGCCCACTCAAAAATGTTAAAATTTTGGCTGCTTTGGGATAGAGATAAAAACTTTTTAGTACAGTCCCGAATTGTGACGAGTAACTGAAAAGGGATTGTCAACATTTTAGAAACCTTCACAATCTAATGGAAGTGCATACAATTGTAAACATCGACGAATACTTGTTACAGTTCACTTGCCGATTATCTCCTAATTTGCAGTTTTGATCGCAGTACTGCCTAAATATTTGCATATTTTTAATAGTGTCTCTTGTGGCAGCATTGTTCAAATAAAAATCAAATATATTAGGTTTAGTGAACTTTGTTCGGAAGACCAGGTAGTGGAATTCAACAGACCTTCAATATTAAGGAACAGAACAAAAATTAATTGATCTCGAGTTTTTTTTTAGATCACTATTTTTATTATTGTTTTCATTGTTTTTTTTTACTGTTAAAATCAAATAACTTGACAATAAATTCTTAATTAAAATTAAGACTATAAAACCAACTATAATTTTGACTGACTTCAAAATAGGTCGTCTTGTTATTTGGCATGGGATTACCGTAAAGGTAATTATGACCATTTCAGAAACATTTTGGTCGACGAATTGGCATGGGAGGTTTCAGGACATGTTCAAAAACGTAATCGAATTCCTTCAAGACTGTACTTACCAGTAGGGCTTTTTTAATATAATTTTTAAAAAATATTTTCCCGTTATACCAAAATAAATCGATCTATTTTTTAACAATTTCATACATTTTTTTCTTCTTCGGTCCAAATTTTCTACCTTACTACTTTTTTACATCTTCTCCTGTCGCTTGGAGAAATTAACATATTAATCTCCAATACCAGGTTTATAAGCTTAAATCCGCTTTTTTTAATCAAAAAAAAAACGAGGCAAACCACTCATCAAGCCATTTTCGGACGTCTTCGTAAGAATCGAAGTGCTGCTCAGCGAGCGCGTGGTCCATCGACGAAAACAGGTGGTAGTCGGAATGGGCCAGATCTGGTGAATAAGTGGGGTGGGGTAGCACCTCCCAGTTGAGTATATCCAAGAAGTTTCGGACCATTTTTGACGTGTGCGAGGTCTTTCTTGATAATCCGTTTATTGTCGTGGAAAAAATCAGGTTCTCATGTCTTTGTTGATAATCCGTCCTTTTTTCACGCAGAGCACAGTGCAATTTGATCAGTTATTGGTGGTAGCGGTGGGCATTGACAGTTTCATCAGGTTTCAACATCCCTGCTGATCCCACCAAACGCACAGCATCGTCTTCCGTCCGAAGCGATTTGGTCTTGGAGAAGATGATGGTTGGCCGGGATCAACCAACGATTTCTTCCGTTTAGGATTCTCGAAATATGTCCTTTTCATCGCCTGTAACAATTCGATGCAGGAATGAGTTTCTTTTTTGTCTGGCGAGCGGCATCCATTGTCCGACCGTTCAATTCCTGCGGCATCCATTTTCCGATCTTTTCAATCTTCGCCATGGCACGCAGATGCATGTTAATGGCTGGTTGAGTAACACCCAATAGCTCGGCGAGTATTTTTTGCGATTGGGTTGATGGTCCTCAACCTTCCTAGGCCGATTTTCACGCTTCTTGTCCCACAAGTCAAAATTGTCGTCTTTGAACCGACGAAACCAATCACGGTACGTTGTTTCCGATAAAGCACTGTCACCATAGGCCTCCATAAGGATTCGATGCGATTCGGCAGCCGATTTCTTCAAATTGAAGCAGAAAAGCAGAGCTTCCCGTATATGATCTTTTTTTGGGACAAAACTAGACATGATTACCAAAGGAAAAATCTATGTTGTTGTACGAAATTACTAACAATGTGCACTGATTAATGGTGACAGATGTCAAAGTCATAAAAAAAAAGTATGTCGTGCCCATGGTAGCTTAATACGCTCACTCACGCCATCTATAACCCAACAGCGGATTTAAACTTATAACCCTAGTATGTGTTTAACTTGCGAAGGCAATAGTTGTACGTTTAATTTCATCATACCAGCCTACCAAAATTTGTCAGCCACTTCCCTTCTTTTTTGGATAGCATGGTTTTTATCCCTCTTGGAGTTAAGGTCTCCCATCAATATCCAATCAACAGGAAAAGTTTGCTCAAAACTCCCCCACCGCAATATCCAATCAACAGGAAAAGTTTCCTCAAAACAAAAGTGTTTATGATCGTTCTAATACTGGAATGTTAAGTTTTGCTGGAATGTGAAGTACTGCTGGAAAATGCCCATAGAGATCTGCACCGTCAGGTTTTGGTAAGAGGTCCACTATATCTTCTCGTCCCTGGCCCTTTTTACATTGTGGTCCATATATTTTCGACATTACTTATAGCCCATTGGGGGCAAATTATTAATCAGTCGTATCAGTAGATAATAATCAACTAAGATTCACCGAGTCCATCAAATTGTTATCAATAGACGAACAGTATTGTACGTGGCATCCCTATCGTTAGACATAATCCTACGGGATACTTACAACAACGGGAATTGGAATGCATCCAATTAGCGCAGCAGTTTCGTTAATTTAGAGTTTTCTCAATTCAGCCAACGAAATTCAGATGGTTGTACCGTCATCTTATCACCCAGCTTTTTCAACTTCAACTGTCACTTTTAACCCAGTCCTTATAGCCCTTCTTTATTGACAATTCCTTTAATCAATTCATGGCTTTATTAAGATCTTTCAAGTTAATTCCAACTCCATGGTGAATTACTTCCAGTGAACCCCACCATAATCATCTTTCATGGCCTCAAGTCACTCCCATCTATATGGTAAGTTGTCGATGCTCTAGCGTTTCATCCTTTTTAACCCTCGAATTCTTCGCTACTTATTCTAAAAATGAAGTCATTAAACAACTCTTTTCCAACTACACCATCCACTTCCTTGAAAGCACTGAACTTCATCATTCGGATCCATCTTTAATTGTTGTTAACAAGGCCTTCCTAAGCCTTTACTATAATCGGCACTGATAGTGTCTAGGATAGTTCCTAAGATCCCACACAATGGTTGTAAGGCGGTACCTGAAGTTTGTAGCTGCATACCGATCACGTTTCAGCTAAAGGTACGTAACTTTGGTCGGGCATGGTGGGACCAACCACCGTAAGACAGTACTAGTTTTTGTTTTAAAAGTACGTGGTCGGTACTCCCACTCGAAGAGCTACACTTTGTAAATTCCAGGCACGGCTACGCTAGCACAGATCCTTGGGTTCGCTAAGCCCAAAGGCATTTCTGATATTGATCATAATTTGGGGCCACTAGATGAAAATGTTTTTAGGTTGTTATAGTTTCTTGTGTTGACTGTTGAGACTATAATTTTTCAGTTCTTCATTTTTATTTAAAGAGAACATTTTTATGTCAAAATAAGTTTTATGTTTCGAGCACAATTGGAACTTGCGAATAGTAACTGCAAATATATTTGTTTAGTATAAGTTTTACTGTTTATATATTATACTTAATTTAATAAAAATTAAATATGCACTTACATTGGCAAAACTACTGTGTCAATTCCCATAAGTTTGTGAAGGTTTTAAAAATTTTGACAACGCATATCAGTCGCTCGTCGTATTCGTGTTTCAACTTTCAAGTAGCCAAAATATACTTTTGTCATGTTTCGAACCACTAAAATAAAAACTCCACTTTTGTTTAGGAATATTGATAAAAACATCAAAAGTTTTCTTTAGCAAATTTTTTCCCTTATAACATTGATACAAAAAATAAATTTATTAAAGTAGCAAGTTTGCCCAAACATCGTAGAGTATAGCATTAAGAGAAGGAGTGTAAGAGAGGATATCAATAGGAAATGGAAAAACTCTGTTCTTCTATTAAATTATGTATAGGAACATAAATATGAATGCATTTGGGTCACATAATATTTTGTATCCTGTCGTCGTATTGCCATATAATTTATAGTAAAAATAAAACCGATCGAAGAGGGGATCAAGAAAATGATGACTATGTAAGAGATGGATACATGGTGGAATAATAAGCATCAATTCATCCAATGTTCTATTCAATAAATTCTATTCGAAGAATATCTATAAAAATAAGGATAATGTGACGATGTCGATGGGTGACTCGTGAAACGTGTCCAACGAACAATCAGGTCAGATAAATTTCAAGGACTCACCGGATACTATAGGCCAACCATGAAAATATAAAAATCCCAAAACTAAATCATCGCAAAAAAAAAGGAAAAATATCAAATAAAAATAAAAATAAATCAGGAAATATAGAAGACGGAGAAAAAAACAACAACAACTAATCAGTATTCACAGAGTCACAGAACAGTTTCGAATATACGCGAATACAAAATAAAAGTTTTGATTTTTTCTCATCCTTCCATTTCACTAATACTATTAGATTATCTTGTGTAATTTTTTTAAAAATATTGTTGCGATTTTATGTTATACAATATTTGTTTTTTTTTTTTTTTTTTTTTTTTTTTCTTGGAAAGAAACATTTTATTACTAGTATTTGTGCTTGGCAATATTCTGTCGAGGTTTTATATTCGGTTTAGTATAAAATATAAATCTCGTGGGCATATATGTTAAAATGTTGCAATCATGCACATTCATCGCCTCAAGGACATTTTGAATGTCTCCTATATGGTGTGTCCTAGCTGCGTCTGGGTTTAGCGGGTACTAAGTAGTACAGACATTTATATGATGCCAGGATTGTTTTTAGAGTGTTATGGGTAGATAGAGAGAAAAATTTAAATTAGTTTATTCATTCGTAGACGTGTATTGTTATGAAACTAGGATTATACGAGTATACGCCAACACCTTCCTTTCTTCAGTATTGTTTCGCCCAAACCCAGTTGAGCTTTGACCTAATTTTCTTATTTCATATTTTTATGCCGCAACTGTAGACACTTTTGGAAATAAGGTTTGTTATGCTAAAATTGTCTGCCAATACGATTTTTTTCTTATTTTTTTGTGAACTCAGTCGTCTACCATCAGGATTGACGATTGAATAAACCGATTTCTTATTATACAATAATGCATGGAACATTGTATGTGCTCAGGCGTTGTGTTTCGGTGTTTCTATTGCCATAAATGTCAATTTAGTCTAAAAGTTTAAGCTATCATATTTTAATTGGATTCGATAGACTATGAATAATGTTAATATCGAAAACAATATGATGAACATATTTTCTCTACTATTTGTTTGTTGTTGTTGGCTTTTCGAAATATTGTAGATTATCATTTTCACCGCATCCAATTTATGGAAAAGTACATAATTTGTATTTTCCATATCTCTAGGCTATTTTCCATATTATCGAGAATTTTAAATTAGAAATTAGTATTCTATATGAAAATATCCCATAAAAGTATGAATTATGATTATGAACATTTTTCTTTTGGTGAATAAATTCAATGCAATGCAGGCTTGTAGGGGGAAAAGCATGTTTCTGAAGTGGCTATTTATACAGATTTTGCGGAAGGGAAGGGGGGGGGGAAGGTTGGTTTGGTTATCGATATTAAATAAATGAGAATTTTGTTTTTCATAATTTTGATTTTTTTATTAAATGAGTTCTAGCAACAATGGCAAACACTGAAATTGTCAAGATAGAAAGCCAAATACTACTCTACCAAAAAATTGGCAAAAGACATTTCCTTAAACGAATAATTTTTGGAAGCTGAATTAGCTCGCTGCAGATAGTTTTTAGTATATTATCTAAACGTACGATGTACAAAAAACTAAAATTTTATTTAAAATGTATTTTCTTTGTAGATTAATCAATTTAATTGTTAATTCCAAATGATAATATAGAAGACAAATCGCATATTAACAAAATTATCGAAGAACTAATGTTCCCAGTCCCTATGAGTCTTACTACCAATAATTTTAAGCGCTCGGAAATTAAAACTACTATTTTGCGCCTTCCCAATAAAAAACCTCCTAATCTGAAGTAAATTTCCCGAAAAGGGGTCCTTAGTTTTTATTACATATATTTTTAATAGTATCCTGCGCATAACCTATTTTTCTTTACTCTGGAAATTTTGTCATTAAAATGATTCCTAAACCAAATAAACCCATTAATTTATGGGTTTATTCCTCCTATAGACCTATCAGCCTCTTATCAATCCTTGGTAAGAGTTTTGAAAAACTCCTATTAAAACGACTCTACCCAATCCTAGTTAATGAAAAAATTATTCCTGATCACCAATTTGGCTTCCGATCTGAACATTCCACTATCCAGCAATGCCATCGCATTGTTGATCACATTGCATCCTATTTTGAGAGGAAAGTGTTGCCCAGGAGTATTTTTAGATATCTCCCAAGAGACTCCTCTGTAAACTCAAGAGCTTTCTTCCTTCAACATAGTCCCTTATCATAAATTCATATCCCTCCCATTGTCATTTCCAACTACCAATTAACTCAGAATCCTCGGAAATATATCCTACTCTAACCGGAGTCGCACAAGGCAGTATCCTTGGTCCCATTTTACAATATATAATATTTATACCCATGACATCCCATCTGATCCTAATATTGTCACTGCTACTTATACAGACGATACGGTCATACTTGCTACCCATACAAATCCTGACATAGCTTCCATCAATTTACAATCTCATATACACTACCTTCAATTCTGGTTTAAGAGATAGAGAGTGAGGGTTAATTAACAGAAGAATGCTCACATTACCCCTTTATACCGTAATATAATTCCACAATATAATAAAGTGCGTTATTTGGGACTTTACTTGGATAAGAAATTAACATGGAACCCACATACTAGACTAAAAAGAGTTGAAGCTAACCGACGTTACCGCCAACTTCTTATATTACTGGACAAATGCTCGAAACTAACAACCAAAAGTAAACTTCTAATCTACAATACAATTATAAATCCTATTTGGACATATGGAATTGAACTTTGGGGTTCAATGAAAACTTTCCAATTCCTATCGCGTCCAGGCCTTACAATCCAAGATCCTTCGTAAAATTGTCATACATCGTGACCCAAATGTTCCTTTGTTCAGGACCTGTGTATTTGCCGTTATCAAAAATTGCACTCCCGTTTATCCTATGATCATAATCCACTTGTGAGAGGATTGTCCTGTACTGCCCTCCCCGGAAACACTCATCGTAGATTTAAGAGACAATGGCCTAGAAATTTTCCAGAGGAATCTATCTTCCATTAGTTCGAGAAATGCCAATGGGTGTTTACTCCCACTTCATGATGCACAAGATTGTAAATTAAAATGTTATGTAAATTTGCTTGTTATAAAACAATTGTCGTTGCAGATAAAAAAAATAAAAAAATAATAAAAAATTAAACAAAATTGTTTATTCAATTTTTTGTTCACAGCGAGCCTTTTGTGCCTACTGTCAAGATCGAATCTGGGGTCTCGGACGTCAGGGATTCAAGTGCATTCAATGTAAGCTGCTCGTACATAAAAAGTGCCACAAACTAGTTCAGAAGCCTTGTAGCAATGAGATTGTTGAGCCGATTGAGAAACGCGGTGATGATGTAAATGGCGCAGCGCCATCTGAAATAATACCGCCTGCACCAGATTATCCTCCAGAATTACCGAAATCCGATGATTCGGTAGACATTGAAGTTACTGAAAATGCGGAGGAACAACTAGAGCCAGGATCACAACGTCAATATTCGTTAGATGATTTCGAGTTGATTCGAGTGATTGGACGTGGTAGCTACGCCAAGGTGTTGATGGTCGAACTGAAAAAGACGCGGCGCATCTATGCTATGAAAGTAATCAAGAAGGCTTTGGTTACCGACGACGAGGATATAGACTGGGTGCAAACCGAGAAGCATGTATTCGAAACGGCCTCGAACCACCCATTCCTGGTGGGCCTGCATTCGTGCTTCCAAACACCGTCTCGACTATTCTTCGTTATTGAATTTGTACGTGGCGGTGACCTTATGTTCCATATGCAACGTCAGCGTCGTCTTCCGGAAGAACACGCCCGCTTCTATGCGGCCGAGATCAGTTTAGCACTGAATTTCTTACACGAAAAGGGCATAATTTATCGTGATTTAAAATTGGATAATGTGCTTCTGGACCATGAGGGCCACATCAAGCTTACTGATTACGGCATGTGTAAAGAAGGCATTCGTCCTGGTGATACAACTTCAACATTTTGCGGTACACCGAATTACATTGCTCCCGAAATACTTCGTGGCGAAGACTACGGATTTTCTGTAGATTGGTGGGCTCTCGGTGTACTACTATACGAAATGCTTGCTGGCCGAAGTCCATTCGATATTGCTGGTGCTTCTGAAAATCCCGATCAAGTAAGCTTTCAATTATTTCTAAACAATTTACAAAATTGCGATATTGATAAAAAATTATTTAATTTCACAGAATACTGAAGATTACTTATTCCAAGTTATATTGGAGAAAACTATTCGTATACCACGTTCGCTAAGTGTTAAAGCTGCCTCAGTTCTTAAAGGTTTCCTTAATAAAAATCCAGCTGATCGTCTAGGTTGTCATCGTGAATCGGCATTTTTGGACATTGTTAGCCATCCGTTCTTCAAGAGTATCGACTGGGAAATGGTAAGTTTTAAAAGCTTCCTTATTCAAAAAGTTTTGTTTTTTTCTGTTCAATATTTATTTTTACTATTGTATTAAACAAAATAAACTTTTATTTACTTGATATTCTAAGTAATACACAAGATAAACATTTTCAGATTAATACAAAAAAATCCAGAAAAAAAACTATTATTTTCAGTTTTTCTTTGATTATTCAACAAAAAAAATAGTTTTGCCCTTTATCAGATCGCAAACCCTAAATTCATAATTACCCATCAAGTTCTTAATTAAAAATGCAATTTTAATTGATTGCGTATAAATTCATTTTAGTTTAAGAAAAAGCTCAAATTTATTTGATTTTATTTTTAAAAGTATTTTGAATGTTCTAAATGCAAAAATTATAATATAAATATTAATGAAATAATAGCTTGCGCAAAAGGAAGTTCATCCACCTTTTATTCCGTCATTTGATCCTGGCGATCCAGATTTCACATCAAATTTTGATCCACAATTTACAAGAGAACCGGCTGAACTGACGCCAGATGATCTGTAAGTGGACGGACAAGCAGTTTTTGTTTAAAAAACATTAACGAACATTTCTGTTTTCAATATTGTTAATCATTTTATTTTGAACTATGTTAGATCGTTTTTAATATAGTATTGCCTGCTGCTCGCTTAACGTATATCCTATTTAATCCTTTTTTAATTAAAAAACAAAAGCAATAAACTATTTTTCTAGCATTGCATTTAATTATTATGTCTCTTTTAATAATTGGACTATTATTCTTTTATAATTTTCTATACGAAATTCTGTCTTGAATATTTTTATAAATTAGTTTTCGTGGTATTAGCAAAGAATATTTATTAGCAATGATATTTTTACATTATTATTTTTGAACAATTTCATCCTTTTTTGAATTGGTCGCCTGCAGCATGAATTTTAATATCAATTTATTCGTTATTGTTCGAAACTATGTTTTTCTTGTCGTTGGAAAATTTCTATTAAATATATTTGAAATTCTACAATATTTTTTGCATAAAATTATAATTTTTTTACGTTTCAATTTTCCTAAAGAAAAAGTTCCATTAAAAATGTTTGTAGATACAATATTTTGCATGAAAAATAAAATTTTGTTAAATATTATTATTGATACTCGTAGTATGAGATACGAGAGTTCTTTCAACTTTTTCGCTTAATTCTTAATTTTTACAATATCAAAGATTTTATGTTAGCATCTAATTTTAAATTTAATTTCTCAGTTTTTTTTTCATTATTTATTATCACTTCTAATTCAGTTCTTGTTAAAAATCAATCCTTTTATTACAAGTTTAATTACAAGATGGCAGTATCAAAAATTTATAATTTTCTACAGAATTTTTGCTGTTGCAAATTTAAGATTTAATAATATTAGGTATCTGAGGATGGTCACATAGGTCCATAGATATAACATATTATTACATAAATTAAATTATATCTGGCCAACAGTGAAAATGTAGAATTTTTTATGTAAAACTTTCATCTTTGATCTATTTTGAAAGTATGCTTTTCATAAATAAGGAAACGAAGTAATAGGTATTGTTAATGATAAATTTAAATATGATAAGGTTTTTTTGAAAAATATTGATAGGACTTGAATAATAGACACCTTCGACGCAAAATTTGAAAAAAATTTCCAATAGTATACCAGGAGTATACGCTTAAATCCGCTATTTGGTCATAGATGGCGTGAGTGAGCATATTAAGCTACCATGGGCATGCCATACTTTTTTTATGACTTTGACATCTGTCAACATTAATCAGTGCACATTGTCAGTAATTTCGTACAACAACATACATTTTTCCATTGGTAATCATGTCTAGTTTTGTGCCAGAAAAAGAGCATATGCGGGAAGCTCTGCTTTTCTGCTCCAATTTGAAGAAATCGGCCGCCGAATCGCATCGAATCCTTATGGAGGCCATTGGTGAGAGTGTTTAATCGGAAACAACGTGTCGAGATTGGTTTCGTCTTTTTGCAGGCTCTTGCAGGTTCTTTTGAACGAAGACGATACCCAATCGCAAAAAATGCTCACGGAGCTATTGGGTGTTACTCAACCAGTCATTTCCATGCATCTGCGTGCCATGGGGAAGATTGAAAAGATCGGAAAATGGATGCCGCATGAATTGAACGATAGGCAGATGGAGTGACGCCGAAACACATCCGAAATCTTGCTCGCCAGACAAAAAAGAAAGTCCTTCCTGCATCGGATTGTGACAGGCGATGAAAAGTGGATATATTTTGAGAATCCTAAACGCAAGATATCGTAAGTTGATCCAGGCCAACCATCAACATCTTCCCCAAGACCAAATCGGTTCGGACGGAAGCGATTTTGTCGCTATGAGATGTTGAAACATGGTGAAACTGTCAATGCCCACCGCCAGCACCAACAACTGATCAAATTTCACCGTGCTTTGCGTGAGAAAAGGACGGATTATCAACAAAGACATGACAAGCTGATTTTTCTCCATGACAACGCACCATCGCACACGTCAAAAATGCTCCGAAACTACTTGGGGACACTCAACTGGGAGGTGCTACCCCACCCCGCTTATTCACCAGACCTGGCCCATTCCGACTACCACCTGTTTTCGTCGATGGACCACCCGATCGCTGAGCAGCACTTCGATTCTTCCGAAGACGTCCGAAAATGACTTGATGAGTGGTTTGCTTCGAAAGAGATGGAATTTTTTGTCGTGGTATCCACGAATTGCCCGGGAGATGGGGAAAATGTGTAGCTAGCGAGGGCAAGTACTTTAAAAAAATTTGTTTTTGCGTTCTATTGAAAAAACATGTGTTTTTTTGATTAAACAACAACGGATTTAAGCTTATACACCTGGTATGGGAGATTTTAAAAAAATTTTTTTAAAGAGGGTCCTTAAAACTGAAAATTTTAAAGAGGGCCCTTTTAAGAGGACACAAAGACCGTTTGAAAACTCATATTTTATTCTTAACATAAGCAGACGTTAAAAGGGCATTTCTGGATATAAATTTAAATAAACCAATTCAAATATTTGTATTTTTTTTTTAACCTAAATAGTTCAATATTCGTAAGTTCTTGAGTATCAATTTTGAATAAAACTAAATCATGTGCTTGTGATGTTTTCTAAATTGATTAAAGACTTTATGTTACTATTTTTTTTGAACACGCTAAAATTATACCATTTTCTAAATAAAAAATTAATATAATACACATAAAAAGATTATTTTTCTTTTTGTAATGAATTTCTCTTATCATAAATAAACTTCTAAATATGCCGAATATCTGAAAATTGATTTTTAAAATCACCGCAAATTTTTTTTTTTTTACCTAGTGCATAAACATAAATTCTCTGCACTTTCGAGGTTAATGTGTTTGCATTAAAATTGGATCTCGTTAGTAGATTTGTACAGAAAATATTGTTTGACAAATTCATTGGTGAAAACATAAATCGATCATTGACAAAATTTTATTGGCCAAAAGTATATTCATCAATTGGTCTGGTATTGTATGAATCATCCAATGTTGTGGCATGGATCTTAAATTCCATCTAAATTTGTATACATCGAACAATGCTATTGTAGATGGTTACAAATGACCACATTGGTGGAACGTTGACTATTAGTGGGTCTGCATATGGAATCAGCTCATTTCGTATTCAATTCACTGATTGGCTTTTCCGAAATTCATTCACAGTCAGGATTGTAAAGAAAGTTGCCTGATGTCTAGTTCCCAGTTGTGTATGCCAACTATTTCCAACTGCCCTAATGCACAATACTCTGTCTACAATTTACACAATGCAAACAATCATAAAGTATTTATGAAGGAAATTGATGTCTGTCGATCTCTTATTTCCATGAAAATATATATGACCAAATAAAATACATTCTCCACAATAATGTGTAGGCTTCATAACATTTCCTAAAAGCTTAATGCGACCGCAGTGCAGTACAGTTAAACACTCGCTTACTTAAATATGTACGTACCAAAAAGCATATTATAGATTTTGATAGCCAGAATGGGAGTCCTCATAATCAAATAACTAAATTTACCAGGATTGCAGCAAACATGGCATCCGTTCATATTGGTTAGCTTCATAATCAAATGTATTCATAAATAATGTAAGTAGCTATCTATGATAGCACAGGACATTATTTACCCGTTTACCATGACTTATGATATTTTGCTTCTGCTTTAAATATAATTTCCCCATCGTCATCTGACGTTGAAAAATAAGTCAATGGAGACTTAAAAATACATATTTTAATATTAAAACGAAATAATAAAAAGTAAGTGTCCTGCAATGACTCAACGTCTTTATTTCTTCGAATTTCAAGTTTGCAAATTCCTGCACAAAAAGGATATTTTTTCTGTCGAAAGAACTGCATCAACTCCATGAAAATAGCGCAAACCTCTTTCGTCCTCACAGACATATGTGCAACGTGTTTTTCCGACATTTTTCAAACCAAGCTACGTGCAAGTAAAGTTTTCCGATAGTGTACCTCGTATATTAAGAAAAATTGAAATAAGTGAGCAGATGCCTTTTTTCTATACCATCAACTAAAATATTTTTGTATCTTCTTTTTTAATTGAATTTATATTCAAGAGTACCCGTTGAATACCATTAAAAAAATGTATTTTTTTTCCAACCAGATATATTCTCAATCTTCTGTTAAATAGTAAAAATTGTATTGGGAATTTTGACTTTTAACTTTATTTTAATAATACTTTCTCTATAAATTCATCATTTTAGTAAAAGAAAACAAAAAAAAATTATCCTTACCTAACCCTCAAATCCTAAACTAATTGAATTTTCTTGATATAAACGATAAAAGACAGGAAAGCTTTCCATTGTTATCCCCTTCAAAGTAGTTACCATACATCGTCGGAGGCGGTTTTTACAAAAAAAAGTCACGCGGATTTATATCAGGTAACTAGCTACCCTGCCTTGAGAAATACAGCAATCACTTTTTCCGATAAAAACTCGTTGATGGAGATGGCCGTGAACCAGCGAGCGTTGTCATGGTGGAGCATCGAAGTTTTCTCAATATCTGATATCCATTTTCTGAATTTTTCAAAGACTTCTTATAAAAATTTGCTTGACAGTTTATTCTGGTCAGTCTGCCCTAACGAGAGCCTTCACTCTTTCCATATTTTTATTCCCTTTCAGCTTCTTGGTCACACTCCTTTGGATGTTATCGACAGTATCAATATGACGTGGTTTTAAGTGTTTTTTAATCAGATAAATAGTAACTACAAAAAACCTTTTTTTCGAGAAAAACTGATTCCTTTTTCAAAACGGATGTGAGTTAAGTAACAACAATGACCTTTTTCCCCGTTAAATGGAGATGACAGTGTGACACAGGTTGTTATCATGGTGGAGCATCCACCTATCTACAATATAAGCCTTATTATAGATAGGTGGGTGCTTTACCATGATAACGCCCTATGTGCTCGAAGCCTTTCAAGGACTTCCTTAAAAAAAAAAAGTTTGCCGTTACAAGAGCCCTCACTCGTTTCATTCTTTCATCCGGTTTCTATGTTGAAGGTTTCCCTAAGCGGGGATCGTCTTCCACCTTTTCTCGGCCCTCCAAAAATATATTTTATGACACCGAAAATTTTTTCCTCTTGATAAGAAATGTTCCCTACAGGCTTGTTGCTTTTTTCGTAAGTTAAACGCGTGGATTCATCAAGCTTAACACAAAATTTGATGACACAAACTTTCTCAAAATTTTCCCACCCCATTTTTCGTAATGCAATACGTTACTAACTCCACTTATCATGATATAAAGGAAAGCCAAATACTTGTCTAATGTATAGGGTTTTCGAATAAGAGTGATATGATTTCTTTGAACAAAAAAAACACACTAATTGTTAAAGAAATTCTAATGTTTTTTTATTTAATGTGAAGTACAATCGATACAATTAAGTTCTGAATAAAACGTTATTTAAATGGCCTCCACGACTTCTTTTGCAGGAACGAATTCGATGAACCCAATTTCGAGCACTTTTTCCACTAAATCAAGTCGTATATCATGAATAGCACGTTCAATATTGACTTCTTAAGATTGAAGAGAGTCTGGTTTATTGCTAAAGATCAATGACTTCAAATAACCCCACAAGAAATAGTCTAATGGTGTTAAATCACAACTTCTTGGAGGCCATTCAATGTCACAATTTCTTGAAATAATCGAATTTCCAAACTTTTCTCGCAATAATTCGGTTGTAGAACGTGCTGTGTGGCACGTAGCCCCGTCTTGTTGGAACCAGATGTTCTCAAGATCAACTTCTTCCAATTTCGGCCATAAGAAGTTTGTTATCATCGATCTATACCGCTCTCCATTGACAGTAACGGTGTTACCAGCTTTATTTCGAAAGAAGTACGGACCGATGATTCCACCAGACCAAAAACCACACCAAACTGTCAATTTAGGTGAATGTAATGGGTGTTCATGAATAATTTGTGGATTTTCTTCGCACCAGAATCGACAGTTTTGTTTATTTACCGCACCACTCACCAGAATCGACAGTTTATTTTGTTTATGAAAGTGAGCCTCATCGGAGAAGATGATTTTCTTAAATTGGAGAACGATTATTTTGATAATAAAATTAAATAATTTGTAAACGTTGTTCTTGCGTATATCTCTCCATAATGAAATTGTAAACATTACTGAATACAATGAAAAAATGACAGATCATGACATATTACAAATGGCCGAAACGTCACTTAGAAATCATATCACTCTTATTGGAAAACCCTATACAAGCTTTTGGGAAGGGACGTCGGTTTTCAGTGGCAGTCATTACTTTTCTGCCACGCCTTCGTACATGTGCTCATCGAAAATTAAAAATTAACAAAGGAGGGAATGTATTCTTTTCTGCAACATTTTCTCACCGCATGTTTTTCGAATCCGCTAGAAAAAAGAGGTTGTTATATAAATACCAAACCGGAACAAGCATAAATCATACAAAATGATAGTCGTTAAAATGTATAATGGAAAAATGCGAAATTCACTTGATTACGCTCATTTCAATGTGGTTCTTTTATATCAGAAATGGTGGTTTCACAATTCAATTTTGTTAAATATGAATGTTCATCAAAATGTGTTTTATGTCGGAAACTATATGCTTTTAATATTTGGCAATTTCATTTCATTAGATATACAAATATGCATACACATGTATAGATTTATTATTTTTATGTTTTTGGTAATATTACCAGTACCTCACCCCGTTCATTTTGCCAGTGACACTGACAATTGGCCGGGAGTACCGACCATATTAACATTTAACTAAAGATACCAAAATTTTTGTATATTAATCAAAAGACTTTTATACCATTATAATTTTCAGTTATCCCTATTTATATTGGTATTAAGTTAATTAATACAGTTTTTATTTTATTTTTATTCTTTCGATTAATATGTTTGAATTTATTTATTAAATTTTCGTTTTCATTGGCAAATAATGCTCAGATAATATCAATTAACACTTTTTTGATCAACCGTTTTTAATTATGTTGTATATTTATTATTTTTACTCAAACAATTCCATTAGTAATAATCATTATAATAATAATAAAAATTAATTACAATAGTAGCTAATATGCATATTATTCGAATAAATTATATATTTTTGAAAGTTCGTTATTAATTATTAATTATAAATTTGGAAATAATAATAAATATTCATTTGTGAACACAATATTAATAAAAATTTTCTATTTGAGTAAAATTAACCATTTTCGATAAAATTACAATTCTGTAAAAATATTTCCACATTTTTTGCGAAATAAAATGTTCAATTTTAATAGGCTGTATTTATTGTGGAATATTTTTCTAAATTTATCGTAAATTTATCGTAATTTTTCATTAATAATCGATAGTCTTACCGATTTATTGTTAAATGGTGAATACTTCAAATCTATTCAAGAAGTACTAAAACATACAAAAAAAAGTTATACAATTACTAATTGCTCATACAGATTTCATAATTATTTTAAAGTCATTTTTAGTAGCATTTGTACTGAAATGTTAATTCTGATAACACTGTGGACTTTTCCTCCACATAATTGTACAAATTTCAAATTCCTGCGATAACTGATAACGAGCCTATAGCAAATATTCCTTATCTCTGTGACTGAGCATAAATTTATCGTGGCATAAAGTATTTTTAGAGGATTGAGAGGCATCGGAAGACGAATATCACTCACGGAGAACTTCAACATCTATAAATGATGAACATGTGGAACGAGTGATGGCTCTTGTGAGGTCAGACCGTCCAGAACTAACGTTCAACCATGTTGTTATAAAAAAGTTTTTGAAGGGCTCAGAAAAAAGGGCCTTCGCTTCTGATCGGATATTGCAGACACTTGGATGCTTCACCATGATAATGCCGCCTGTCGGAAAAAGAGATTCCTATGGTTCTGCAGCCCCCTATACAATTGATCACAATCCTTGTGACGTTTTTGCATGAATAGAAGGGCATCTTGATGTTGTCGAAAATATGAAAGGAGTGTTAAGGAGGAGCTGAAGGCGATTCCAGTTGAGCATAGATACGACGAGTGGAACCAACTCCTCCACCGATGATAAGAAGGAACTTCTTTAAAGGTACTTTTTCTGCCGCACCTTAGTTAGTTGACAACTATTGGGTTGTCCAGGAAGTAATTTCGTTTTTTTTAAAAATAAAAATGAAAGACGATTTTCTTATAGTGAATTAATATTTTATTCAATTAAATATTGTCCAGTCACATCCAATACGCTTTGCCATCTTTCTGGCAGTAGCATAATTCCACACTCATAAAATTTTTGTTCTTTCCTGATTTAAGTTTGACCTCCTCATTTGAATTAAACGTTTTACCGTCTAAAATTTTTTGTAGAGACCGGAACAAATAATAATCGGAAGGTGCTAGGTCTGGAGAGTATGGTGGGTGTGGCAGTATATCCCATCCAAGCTCTAAAAGCTTTTGCCGAGTGGTCAAACTTTTATGTGGTTTCGCATTATAGTGTTGGAACACTATACCTATCCAATGAGAAGCAAATCACAAACGTCAATAAGACGGCACGAATTGTTTTCTGTAAGAAGATGAGGGACCCATATATCGAGCTTTGAGATTAAACCTAGCCGTTTCAAATGATTAGTAACGGTCGATATCGATAAATTTAATCTCTCAGCGATCTCACGACTTGTTATTCGCCGGTTTGCACAAATTAATGCCTTTATTGTATCTTCATCAGCTTCAACTGGCCTTCCAGAACGTGGTGCATCTTCGAGATCAAAATTGCCGGATCGAAATTTTGCAAACCAGTTTTGGTCCTGGCGCTCACTTAACACATCTTCTCCATACACATCGGATAATTTTTTTCTTGCTTGAACAGCATTTTTATGTTTTCTATAGTAAAAAAGTAAAATATACCGAAAATGCTGTTTTTCACTTTCCATATTTAAAAGGGGATCAACCAAAATCGATTTTTTTCACAAGCAAGCCTTGCTATAACAGCTATCAAAAACATACGATTATGCGGCTTAAGTGTGAAGTTGGTTGTGAAAAAATACAATTAAGTCCCCTGTTGGGAAACAACGAAATTACTTTTCGGACAACCCAATAAAAGCACATTTTGACTGTGTGACTACCTGGATTTGAACTCAAGATTACCGCCTACTAGACGCACACGGTGCAGTGTCACTAAATTATGGCACAATATTATAATTTCGTTTAATTAAAAAATAATATTTAAAGGAATATTTTTAGGATTCAAAGTTTAAGAAAATTTAGAATAAGATTAATTATGCAATTTATTTTCTAATCTGCCGAAATAAAACCAACCGAATCTCTGGCATTTATCATCGAAATTTCAAAACAATGAATTTGGCGAAATTTTGTAATGAAATCAAAAAGAAAAAACAACAAAACATAAATTATCGAAATGATTAATGAATATTTAACTTTTCTTGAAACCAAAAACAAAATTTCGATATGTTAAAAATTCATCTAAAATCAATTTGTCTAGTGTTACAAATCACGAATTAAAAATTGCACTCTAAATTCGATTAGTGTTCTTCTAACTCAGTTGTTAAAATTGGAATGTACTCGTATTTTTAGTTTTTGCTATTCAGATATGTACCCTTTCCTACAAACATATGCACTTTTTTTTGCGGACTCTTGCAAATACGATTATTTATTTTATTATAGAATCTACTAATGGTATTCAATTCCATAGCACATAGCCGTATTCAAATAAATTTTTCATGACAATGTTTTTCGATCTTTCGCTAAGTGAGAAAAGCTAATACAATATTCAGGTTAATTTGCAACAACAACAAAAATGGAAAAAATACCTGAAAATTCTATTACCTTTTGTGTTCCATTCAAAAATATTGCATCTGCTACATACAAGCACCTAAATACGAGAGTATAATTTGTTATGCTAGTTGCTACAATAAAATAAAAAAACAAGCAAAATTTAATTGATAAAAGTTGTTGTTATCGATCTTGTACTGTCATTAATTTTGTATGCACTTTAAAAAGTACATGCACAGAATGAATATGGACCGAAATAAACTAGTCAAATTGTTACAACAGAATTTTATTTCTTCCAATTGTAATTAGCAAAATGCATTACGGACACAACAGTAAATTAGTGTGCACCTAATTTCAGATCCATACTCGTTTTATTGTCCAGAATACAACGAATACTAGTGCAAATTAGAACAGATTATCTCTAAAACAATTCTTTCTTTTAATTATCTCTAAAACACTCTAATTTACGTACAGATTAACTCTACTATACGTCAAGCAAAAACACATTCACATTTTTACTTTAAAATGTTTCGTTTCCAGTGTTCCTTTTTTTTGATGACGCAGCTCCGTCTGTTCATGTAATTGAAGGGAATTACAATTTTTTTTTGATAACTCTATAAGAATTTGGATGAAACATTTTCATAAAAATATCGGGTTTTTTTCTTCTTCCATCATAATTTACGTAATACTTTTCGAGGAAGAAAATACAAAAGGAATAAAACAGGACGACATTCGTCATTAATTTAACATAAAATATGTAAATGAAGTGGAGAGCTAATGGATGAATGGATGGATTCAGCTCATAAAATTAATATAAATGAATCTCTAACGAAAGCATTACTTCTTCTTAATTAAATATGCAGTATAATATTTTAGATAGGGCATTTTTGCCCATTTTTGCCATTATTAATTATGTCGTTTTTATTTTAAAAAGTGGAATTCATATAGAAAAAGGACATTTTCATTTGTCTTCGATTAGCATTAAATATTTAATTTTTTTTTTTGACTTTTTATAATACCCTTCTTTATTTTCATATTTTCTTCTTTCTACTTCTTTGTACCTGGTTTTTTTTTCTCGTATTATCATTTATCTTATTCTAATGTTAATTTGTTATTAAAAGGTCTTAAGTAATTTATAAACATTAATTTTTTTTTTTACTAAATACTATAGTTATTAGTTAACTTGCAAAGAAGAAAAAATATTTTTAAAGTTTTGAAATTATTTGAAAATTTTTCAAAAAATTGAAAAAAGGACGAGTTTGTTTTAAAATTAGTTTCAGTTTAGTATTTTTCTCGATATTTTGTTTTTGGATTTTTATTTGACATTTTGTTGGTTTTTTCTAGTTAAGAATTAATAAATTCATTAGTAAAAATTAATAATCATATATAATATACCTATTTTATTGTATTATAATTTATATTTTTTTTACTATAAATTATTTTATTGATTTTAAAAAATGTTTTTTATAAAGTTTTTTTTTTATAGGTGGTTCATCTAGCGGTTGCAAATTTAAAAGTTGCATTTTAAACAGTAAATAAAAAAAATACTAGTGTATATTTTTTTAAATTTCCGGTTTTATTAGAAAGATTGAACCTTGAAATTTAAGAATGAAACAAAACATCATTTAAATGACTGCCACGGCTGGCCTTACAGTACCCCATTCGCTCGACCCAATTTTTCAGTACATTTTCGTTTGTCTGGGCTTGTATCTCTTCAATGGCAACTTTGATTTCGTGTTTCAAGGTCTCAATTGTCTCTGGATGACTTGCGTAACATTTGTCCTTAACGGCTCCCCACAGATAATAATCCAACGGGCTCAAATCACAGCTCCGAGGCGGCCAAGTGACATCAGAATTTCGGCTGATTATTCCGTTTTCGAAAGTTCTCAATATTTCCCAGTTTTCTGGGAATGATATTGTGTTGTCTGGGAATGATTAAATTTCAAGGTTCAATCTTTCTAATAAAATTGGAAATTAAAAAAAAATTTACACTAGTTTTTAAATGGTCCACCATTTTAAAATGCAACTTTTATATGGTCCACCCTATATTTTGAGGGTAGAAAGCAATCAATTTTTTTATTTAAAAATATGTCCTATTTTTGATTTTTTTTAAATAATTTTTTTCACTTAAAAAAAAAAAACAATAATTAAGAAATATGAAAACTAATGGCTTCTGTGATCGAGAGAATTTTTTTTAATTTCGGAAAATGTGCAGATTTTATATAAAATGGATTATACTTAAATTAAAAAAAAAAATCCAAAATGGTCTGTTTTTTACCCTAAGAAAAAAAAACAAGATAAATCTGAAAAGAATCCTGAAAACTCATAGAAAAATGCATATATTTTTAGAAAAACTATTTCTCAAACAACTTTTGAAAAGATTGTAAAAAAAAAATATATATTATAAGAAAAAGGATGGGAAAAAATTCCACTTAAAATAAACAAAAATATTGCTTAAAAAAGAATATCATTTTAAATGTCTGCTCCAGAATTATTAAAAAATATATAACAAAAACCAATCTTACCTTTTTGCCTCTTTTTAATAATAGTTTAGGGCATAATAAATTCATTTTACATTATACATATTTTTGTTTGGCATACATAATCTTAATGTATCAGGTCTTCAAAAAAGCGTTCGATTACCCAACACAAAGAAATTTGAGAGTACCTAAAACAATTGAAAAATAATTTTCCTAAAAACCCTACAAAATTTTATCTAATTGAAAAATAATAATATTGTTTTATTATGATAAGAAAAATAACTTATGGGTATTGAACTGTTACAGAAAATTAATTTTAATAAATTGATTAATATAATAAAATTAAATTAATAAAAATAACCTTTTAAAAAGTAGAATTTATTTACGAGGGTCATTCAACAAGTACTTAGCGTACAAAAGAAAAACGAAAATTTTGGAAATGTGGCAATTTATTTTTCCACATAATCTCCTTCAAGCTCGATACACTTGGCCCAGCGATGCTCTAACTTTTTTAGCCCGTCCAAAAAATACATTTTCTCGAGGGAAGCAAAATAGGACTCCGTGGCGACGATGACCTCCTCATTCGACCCAAATCTATTCCCGGCGAGTGATTTTTTCAGGTTTGGAAACAAGAAGTAGTCACAGGGGACCAAATCTAGAGAGTACGGTGGATGGGGCAGCAATCCGTAGCGCAATTCGACCAATTTGGCCATGGCGACAGCGGAGGTGTGAGCCGGCGAGTTGTCGTGGTGGAACAGCACTTTTTTCTTCGCAAAGCAGGGCCGCTTTTTCTTCAATTCGACGTCAAATCGGCCCAATAAGTCAGCATAGTAGCGCCCCATGATTGTTTTACGCTTCTCGAGGTAATCGATGTGGATCACACCTTGTGAATCCCAGAAAACGGTGGCCATAACCTTTCCGGCTGATCGAACAGTCTTCGCCTTCTTCGCGGAGCACGTTCGCCGGGTGAAGTCCACTGTTTCGACTGTTCCTTGGTCTCTGGTGTGAACCAGTGAATCCATGTTTCGTCGACGGTCACGAAACGACGCAAGAACTCCGCTGGATTGCGCTGAAACAGCGCCAAACACGTCGCCGATGTGGTCTCACGGTTGCGCTTGTTTTCCGGTGTGAGCAAACGCGGCACCCATCGCGCCGACAGCTTTCTCATGCCCAGTTCTTCGTGAAGAATATAATGCACCGTTCCTACTGCGATGCCCACAGTCTCAGCTATCTCGTGAACCTTCAATCGACGGTCTGCCAACACGAGATCGTGGACTTTTTTAACGTTTTCCTCCGTAGCAGCCGTTTTCGGGGCACCTGGGCGTGGCTCATCAAAAACCGACGTGCGGCCACGAACAAACTCGTTGAACCAATTCTTGACGGTCGCCATCGAAGGAGAAGAGTTACCATACACAGCATCCAAGCGATCTTTGATTTCGCTGCGCGTTTTCCCTTCCAAAAACAAGAATCTAATCACCGAACGATATTGTTCTTTTTCCATTTTTGTGCAACCGACCGACACGCTCGCTTTCAAAGGCTCTCAAAACAAAACTAATGAAGGGAATCGACTGAAACTTTGACAGTAGGCTACTAAAAGAATGTACTGCACGATGGTAAATTTCTTTTGTAACAGCAGTTCTATCGGGCGGTGGGGCTAACTACTTGTTGAATGACCCTCGTAAATGGTATCAGACATCGTCTAATTAACAATCGCTTTATTTAGTTGCGTTGAATGCCGGGCCATGTAGGCATTCCTGGTAACAAATATCCTGATCGGCTTGCAAAAGAAGTCCTCCTCCACCCAGTTCCCACAGTATTCGCGGCATTCATTAATCTACTCATCTCGTAGCCAAACCGATTTCCTCGATAATCAAATCGAAATTCTAAGCAAGAATTGTTCACACAACAAGGAACAACTACTAGATCCGGCTGCATCATTCCCTAGTCCTCTCTTAAGCCTAATTACACATACCAATATACTCAATAAAATTTAATTATTACTTTTCCTCTATCGAAATTAAAAGGAAGAAACAAAAAAACCCTAACTTTGTCTATTTGGTCGTGGTGCTTAGATGTAGGAATACGATAACCTCACAAATGCATTTTAGGAAAGAGTAATGATTGGAACAGAATTCCTACTAAAGCTGCAAACTCAACTGCAAATACTATCAAAAAAATGACTAGTTTCGCCCAAAATGAACTAGTTACTATAAATACAATTGCAATAAAATTTTCTTTAATATAAAAATATAATATTTTTACTTACGTTATTTCTGTTTCGATTTCAATTGTCAAACAACAATTCTGCCACATAACAAAACACGGAAATGAATTACAACTACAAAATTAAAAAAGGATCTGAGTTTTGTGCATTCTCATAAGACTTTGAAGATATTGAAATTTTGACAGCGGTAACTGCATGCAGTTTATAGTTTCAGTCGGAATTCTATTCTCAGCGTAACTTCACGTTAGACATCGGACACGTCACGAAGCTCATTAAATACCATCGCTTCTCAATCATTTGTCAAAATGTCGATACTTTGTGATTAGCCAAAACATGATAATTATTTGTGCAAATTTACATAAAGAATTTCTTTACATTCGAAAAGAATTATGGTGAAATTTTTTAATGATTATAAATTTAAAAAATAAATCATTGATTTGCCATTAACAGAAAAATGGAAATTTAAAACAGGTTGAAAATGTGTTGTGAACATTTGTGTAGCAGATGTAAATTGTTCATAAAATTCAAATTTCAGACTTACATGATAAAATAATTGCATAAGTTATGATTATAATAGGTAATTTAGTACAATATCGCCTTCGAACTTTTCGATACCATTTTTATAGTACTCTTTCGGTTTTGCCTCAAAATAGGCCTCAGTTTCGGCAATCACTTCATCATCGGTCTTAAATTTCTTTCCAGCGAGCATTCTCTTGAGGTCTGCAAACAGGAAAAAGTCGCTGGGGGTCAGATCTGGAGAATACGGTGGATGGGGAAACAATTCGTAGCCCAATTCATTGAGTTTGACCATCGTTTTCATCGACTTGTGACACGGTGCATTGTCTTGGTGAAACAACACTTTTTTCTTCTTCAAATGAGGCCGTTTCTTAGCGATTTCTTTCTTCAAACGATCCAATAACGCTATATAATAGTCGCTGTTGATCGTCTGTCCCTTCTGGAGATAGTCAATAAATATTATACCATGCGCATCCCAAAATACAGACGCCATCACCTTGCCAGCCGACTGTTGCGTCTTTCCACGCTTTGGATTCGGTTCGTCACTCGCTCTCCACTCTGTCGACTGCCGATTGGACTCTGGAGTGTAGTGACGGAGCCATGTTTCATCCATTGCCACATATCGACGCAAAAATTCGAGTTTATTGCGCTTGAACAGCTCCAAACACTGCTCAGAATCATCAACACGTTGTTGTTTTTGGTCCACAGTGAGCTCACGCGGCACCCACTTTGCACACAGCTTTCGCATGCCCAAATATTCATGCACGATATGTCCAACACGCTCTTTCGATATCTCCAGAGTCTCAGCTATCACGCTCAACTTCACTTTATGGTCATTTAAAATTATTTTGTGGATTTTTTTGATGTTTTCTGCCGTCACCACCTCTTTTGGGCGTCCACTGCGTTCTGCATCAACTGTGCTCGTACGACCAGTTCGAAATTGACGAAACCAATATTCCACAATTGAAATAGCTGGAGCAGAGTCCGGATAACGTTTGTCAAACCATGCTTTGGTTTCCACTGTATTTTTTTTCATCAAAAAGCAATGCTTTATCAATACACAAAATTCGTCTTTATCCATTTTTTTTTTCAATAACAAAAGTTGCTTCACTCAAAATGCTACATCTCACGAACCAATCGACCGATTGCTGTCAAATTTTGACAGGAATCATTTGAAGGACGGTGCTTTGTGATTTTTGCAAGAGGCGGCATCTAGACGTCAACCTTATAAACTTTTCCGAACTGTTAAACTGATAAGAAAATTTTATAAAAACATAGCAAATTAGTGATTGTTTGCAAGCATTCGTTTTAAATACAAGAAAAAATAGTTTTAAGGGATTTAGATATTCATAGTTTAAATGAGGCCTTTTTGATTAATTTTTTAACATTTATAAATTGTTGAATACCTTAGAATTTTCTGTCTTTAGTAAACAGTCAAATTATTCTTACTTTCGGAATGAATCCTTTTTATCGAACTTAGTTGATAAATAAATATTAATTTATTAATTAGTTGGGTTAGAATTTCATAAATTAATATTCGATTATCCAATGAAAAAGCTTACCATTTTAGCCAAACATCCGATTTTCATACTATCAGCATATTAAAAGGTCCTGAAGCTCTAAAGATTATTTGAAATCTAGGCCAGGTTTGCTATATCAAAAAATTTTAGATGCCGAAATAGTCCGACAAAAGAGTTTAATTTTTTAAAATTTTTTTGGAAAAAGACAAGTACTCAATTTAAAAGTCTTTAATACTATACGATAAGTTATTTATTTCAACAATTTCTCATAAAATTGATAATAAATGAAATGAATTTACCAAAATATTCCCTTTCTGTAATTATTTGTTTTAATTTAACTTTTATTTAATAATTACAATAAGTTAGCTTAATCATTCGTAACATTATAAACAATTTTAATTATTGATAATGTTACAAATGATTTTCTGTACTATTAAAATGAAATAATATTTTCAGCATAATTTTAGATAATTTATCATATATAAAAATAACGATTTTTACCGGATTTGTCCCCTTGAAGTTAAGCAAATATCCCTAATGAACTTTCTTTTCTTTAAGTCTAACTTTATTTAAGAAGGTATACCTTTAAGTAAATATATTGATTAATTAACCGCGAACTTTACTGAAGGAAGCATTAAATTTATGTAAAATAAGATTTTACTTTTAATTTGATTTTGTACTTCGGAAAGTATAACTTTAAATTTAAATTTCGATGAAATTTCCATGTCATTATATTGCTTGGAACTTGCTATTATACATGAAATATAACGTATTCAATGGCTGCACACGATTTTTCAGGTGATTTTTGATAGCTTTTTCGTGCATTGGTCTGCAAAGTTTAAGGATTATCTGCGTAGAGCATAAACTTGCAAATTTTAACAAGAAAAAACCCAGCGGCATGGAATCTTGTAAATACGTGTAATTGCGTTTTCGCGCAATTAAACTAAAATTTATCACGTTCTGTGCCGTGGTGCCGTTTTGTTGAAACCATATATGGTCCAAATTAAAACTACAAGTTCAGCCCAAAAAAAAATCGGCCATAGCGCTAAAAATTGACAGTAACAGTCTTTACTTCGTAAAATAAGTACGAGCAAATGAGAATTAATTTTGCAGATTAATTGGCTTCTTAACAGTTACTTGTGGGTTTTTAAAGCCCTATAAATGGCATTTGCTTATTGACGTATCTATCGAGCAAGAAATGAACCTCATTCTGAAAAAAATAATTTTCTCTTAAAGCGGAAAACGTGCCTTCAGCATAATTTCCACATTTGTAAAAAGTTCTAGCAAACTTAACACCTTTTTTACGTTGTTAACCTATCCGTAATAAAATATGGCAGACTTCACACTGAAAAAGTATTACCCAAAAATACTGTCAAATATAATTTTAACGTCTTTAATCCTATTTAAAATTACTACTCTTACGATTTTATTATTATTTTTAATATGCGTGTGATATGAAATATTAAATTTGATTTTATTTTTTTATTTGTTTTGTTTTAATCGAAAAGGAAAATATAATTGAATATCTAAAGAAAGTATGGAATTTTGATCAATTCTGTGATATGAAAGGAATGAAATTTTATAAAGATTATAATCACAATTGAATTCCTGCAACTGACACTAAACAAAATATCTTTAATCTTAATTACTGATGAACGCGTAATCAAAATTCAAGGTTTTGGTTAATTCAAATATTAAGAAAAAACCTCTTATTTTATTTAAATTTAATTTTGATTTTATTTCTTTTTGTTTATTTTCATTTTCTTTCTATATTATTTTTTACATATTTATAGCTTGAACAAAAACAAGTTACACCTCCGCATAAGCCTCAATTACATTCCGATAGGGATTTGGCTAATTTCCCACCAGAATTCACAAATGAGGCAGTAGAATTAACACCAGACGATGAGTAAGTTTATGATTTTCAACATTTTTATTTTTATCAATTTTTTGTTGTTTATATTTTAAAATTTATAATAAGCTTTAAAATGACTGAAGTTATTATTTTTAAGATTTTATTGAATATATTTTTTGATTTATTAAATAATTCTTGTAAATAGCAACAACATGAATAATTTTATGTCGATTGATGTTTTATGAATTTTTATATTAAATTTTATGGTTGAAATGCTAGGAATGAAGTATATTTTATTATACAGAATATTTTATAGTATATATTGTAAATGAATTTTATATAAAATACTTGACTGTGAAAAGATAATATTATATTTTTTTCATTACAATGTTTAATTAAATTTTTTTATAACTTTATATGCTTATTTATATTTATGTTTATATATTGTTGAATAAAAATTAACCTTTTTTTAAAAAATAAATAAATAATATTATAAGAGAGGAGAAGAATCCTATTTTTTATAGAATTATATGTGAATATTGAGAGGCTTTATTTTGAATCCTTTTTTTTAAATTTAATCGAATGTTTTTAAAAATAATAATTGTATGGCTTTATATACGGATAACTTTGCTCGATTTTCAACTTTTCTACCAAAAGGATCTGTTTTACTTAAAAAAAAATTATTTTTTAGCAAGTAATAAACGTAAAAAATAAAATAAATTTATTAAATGGTACGTAATTGAGTTAGTTTTTTATTTTAAAGAGGATAAACACATCAATTTCAAAATGATTTTGTGCATAATTTCTGTGAAAACTGAAGATGACATTTTTTTCTAAATAGAGGCCAATTAAAAATAGGCCAAAAATTCTACTGAAATATTAATTATTTTTATTCTGTAATTTTGTTCTTATAAAATATGAGCATTTTTTCAAATATACGAGGGTCGTTCAATAAGTACTTAGAAAATCCAAGAAATTGCGCTCGTAGTGTCGGTAAAGATTTGTATCGACACTACGAGCATTATCGACAGGTAATTATCAAAATTTCAGCTCGATCCATAGCGTAGGTCAATTTCTATCGTCGATTAAAGTTAACGACATTTATTTGTGCATAACAATGGAAAAAAGCGAGTTTAGGGCTGTCATCAAACATCTCCATTTGAAAGGCTTAAGCCCGAAAGAAATCAAAGCCGAGTTGGATGCAGTTAATGGCACATCTGCACCTGTGTTTGCGACGGTTTACAATTGGGTGAATGAATTTAAACGTGGCCGTTCATCCACAAAAGATGAACATCGTTCAGGACGCCCAGTTGAGGATCTACTTCTGAAATCATCGACAGAATCCACGATCTGATTTTGAACGCTCTCAGAGGAGAATAAGCGCAATCGTGTAGTGGACTCCTGAGGCTATGTTGGCACTCTTTCATCGCAATCCTGCCGAATTCCTTCGTCGATATATCACTATGGACGAAACCTGGATACACTATTACACTCCAGAAACGAAGAGACAGTCATCACAGTGGATTTTCAAGGGTGAACGGGCTCCGAAGAAGGCAAAAACTGTGTCATCGGCCGACAAGGTGATGGCCACGGTCTTTTGGGATTCGCAGTGCATCATTTTTATCGACTACTTGGAAAAAGAAAAAACAATAACAGGAGCGTATTACGCGTCGTTATTGCAACGGTTGAGCGAGGAAATCAAAGAGAAACGCCCCCACCTGAAGAAGAAAAAAATCCTCTTGCATCAGGACAATGCGCGTGTGCACACCTGCGCTGTTTCCATGGCCAAAATTGTGGAATTGAGAATGGAATTGTTGCAGCATCCCGCTTATTCACCAGATTTGGCCCCGAGTGACTATTTTCTTTTCCCCAATCTGAAGAAATGGCTTGGCGGACGACGGTTCACTTCCAACGAGGACGTCATTGCTCAAATGACGTCCTCGTTGGAAGGGATGAGTATTTTGCAGAACTTCCGAAATCCTATTTTTTGGACGGGATAAAAATTTGGGAAAAACGGTTGGAAAAGTGTATAGAGCTAAAAGGACAAAAAAATTATTTTTTTTTTTTAAAAAACATTTTTTTTTCATCTTTTTCTAAGGACTTATTGAACGACCCTCGTAAAACTAAATGTATTCGAAGGGATCATTAGACAATATTTTGTTGTAATTGAATTTTTATTTCAAAACCGAACTTGCAGTACGTTCTGTAATTTTTACATGTCTTTTAATATGCACAATAATTTTTATTTATCCTCCTGTTTTCCATCAAGCTTACGAGCAATTTAAATTAGAACCTTTGATCAATACAGACTTAGAATATCGTTCTCGCTAAATAATATAAATTTATAAATGTTTTCTTTTTTGCTAGAATTTAAAATTATTTTCTTAATACAATTAGAAAAAATCACATCCTTCTATAATGAATACTATAAAAAATTCCTGATTAACGAAAAAAATAAAGCCGCTCAATGAAAATGTCTACTAATAAGTACAAAAATGTTTTTACTATCAAAATAAAAACAATTAATTACATAATTTTTTTTATAAATAATAATATAATTTTTCGTTTTCGTTTTTTTTCAAAAACTATAGTCGCGTCATAGACAAAATCGATCAATCTGAGTTCGAAGGATTCGAATATGTGAATCCATTGCTAATGTCCTTAGAGGATTGCGTCTGACATCACGCATCTTGTGAGCTGCATCCTTATAATATGCAGGTGAGTTAATTTTCCTTCTAATTATAATTTTTCATAATTATCACATAAAAAATAATCGGAAAAAAAACTATAATTATAAAAATGAACGAAAATTTTTTAACAAAATTCTTATTTATAAGTTTACTAACAATTACATATAAATTATATACAAAAAAAAATATTATCATTCATTTTATTTTTTTTTTAAATTTAAACTAAAAATACTCTAAATGATCTTTTTTTTCTTTTTGTAAATAATCAATGGTAAATGATACGAAATAAAATTTTCGTTAGTTCATGTTCTAACAGCACTAGAAAGATTTTTTAGGTATGTGTCAATTCTAGATTAAGAAAATGATAAAAAGTTGTTATATCACTCAATAATTTATCAGTGCTTACCATTTATTTATATTATTCTATATATCTATTAAATAATAATATATTATAAATCAATATTTTTATCTTTAATTTATTTCTTATTTGTATAAAAATATTTTTAAAATACATACTAACATATTATATAGACTATATATATTCAATTACTTAAAAATGAATTTGAGAAAAGCTTTGTGGTACATTGATCTTGTTTATTATATAATATAGAATTGGAATTATTTTATAGTATAAAAGTTTTTAAAAAGTTTGTCAAATAAAATAAATTTTTGCGGATATTATTTATCAAAATTCATATCTAATTGAGGTTTCTACACAAAACCGAACTGCCAGAAGATCCTTTTTCTGATCCCCATTTTTATCTTTTGTCAAATGTAATTCATTTAATAACGATACTGTAGATTTTTCTTGGTTAGGAAGGAGGGAGAGGTGTGTTATCTTCCTTATCCATAGAGTTCGTAGTAGCGCTCCATGATCTCATGGTAAAAACAGGCTACGGAAACGTCCATCCTCATGTAAGAGACCAAAAAGTCTACAGAGGATCCTGCTCTCAAACTCGGCTAAGGGTTTGCAATGGTATTTCATAAAAAATCAAAGTTTCCGAAGAACACATCATATTTTTTAAATATATTGTATAACAATTTTCTTCAGTTAAAAACGTAAAAATTAGCAGCACATGCTTTCTATACAAGAGAATTTATAAGGCAGCGTGGAAGTATCCAAACGAGGCCACCTTAAACCAAATAGATCACATAGTAACTGATGCGCGTTATTCCTCTAGTGTAATATATGTCAGAATTTGCAGAGATTCTAACATCGACTCAGATCACTACCTGGTTAAGATTACAATTCTAGCCCGCATATTAACAAAAAAAAGGTGAAGTGTAAAAAGTATAATATAAATAACTTAAGAGATGTAAGCACTAACACTCACAATGAAAATAGATTACGAGGGTCATTCAACAAGTACTTAGCCTACAAAAGAAAAACGAAAATTTTAGAAAGGTGGCAATTTATTTTTCCACATAATCTCCTTCAAGCTCGATACACTTGGCCCAGCGATGCTCTAACTTTTTTAACCCGTCCAAAAATACATTTTCTCGAGGGAAGCAAAATAGGCCTCTGTGGCGACGATGACCTCCTCATTCGACCCAAATCTATTCCCGGCGAGTGATTTTTTCAGGTTTGGAAACAAAAAGTAATGACAGGGGGCCAAATCTCGAGAGAACGGTGGATGGGGCAGCAATTCGTAGCGCAATTCGACCAATTTGGCGATGGCGACGGCGGAGGTGTGAGCCGGCGCGTTGTCGTGGTGGAACAGCACTTTTTTCTTCGCAAAGCGGGGCCACTTTTTCTTCAATTCGACGTCAAATCGGCCCTATAAGTCAGCATAATAGCGCCCCGTGATAGTTTTACCCTTCTCGAGGTAATCGATGTGGATCACATCTTGTGAATCCCAGAACACGGTGGCCGATCGAACAGTCTTCGCCTTCTTCGGAGCACGTTCTCCGAGTGAAGTCCACTGTTTCGACTGTTCCTTGGTCTCTGGTGTGTACCAGTGAATCCATGTTTCGTCGACGGTCACGAAACGACGCAAGAACTCCGCTGGATTGCGCTGAAACAGCGCCAAACACGTCGCCGATGTGGTCTTACGGTTGCGCATGTTTTCCGGTGTGAGCAAACGCGGCACCCATCGCGCCGATAGCTTTCTCATGCCCAGTTCTTCGTGTAGAATAGGATGCACCGTTCATACTGCGATGCCCACAGTCTCAGCTATCTCGTGAACCTTCAATCGACGGTCTGCCAACACGAGATCGTGGACTTTTTTGGCGTTTTCCTCCGTAGCAGCCGTTTTTGGGGCACGTGGGCGTGGCTCATCAAAAAGCGACGTGCGGCCACGAACAAACTCGTTGAACCAATTCTTGACGGTCGCCATCGAAGGAGAAGAGTCACCATACACAGCATCCAAGCGATCTTTGATTTCGCTGCACGTTTTCCCTTCCAAAAACAAGAATCTAATCACCGAACGATATTGTTCTTTTTCCATTTTTGTGCAACCGACCGACACGCTCGCTTTCAAAGGCTCTCAAAACAAAACTAATGAAGGGAATCGACTGGAACTTTGACAGTGGGCTATTAATAGAATGTACTGCACGATGGTAAATTTCTTTTGTAACAGCAGTTCTATCGGGCGGTGGGGCTAAGTACTTGTTGAATGACCCTCGTAAATAATGTTCTGGTCTTAAATGTAAATTTAAATCTAAATCTAAATACAAATAATGCTAATTAACGCAAATCCAAAATCCAATAGATTTAATGTGGGAACAAATCTCTTCGCAAATGCATAGTGTTACTGAGGATATCCTTGGAATAAAAGACGTCAGAACAGAAGCTTATGGTATGATTACGAGTGTACGACTGCTAACAAAACAGAGAATAAAGCGAGATTGAAAATGCTTGCAGGGTGGTACATGAGAAAGCACAGAGGAAAAGAACTGCAAAAAAGAATCACAGGAAAAGAACTTATACAGTCAAAAGAAAAGTAAACGGGAACAAAATGAAACTAGCAAAATATGTAAAGTTGTTGATGAAGGATATTTTCCAAAATCCTTTCTATGTAATGGCAAAAGTGGTAAAATTATAACGAAAGAAAAACTGTTAGGCTCAGTATTTGAATGAACTGCTAAATCAAAATAATAATATAAATAGGCACGATGACGTACAGTCAAATGTCATATATCCTAGCTTAAAAACAACAAAGCTCCTGGTATCAATGGAATACCCGAGGAACTTTTTCAAAATGGCGAGCCTGAGCTAGTAACAAAATTCCATTTACTTGTTAAGAGTATGTGGAAGTATGAAATGATACAAGCTCAGTTGCCGAAATTATTGGCCAATAACACTGTTGAATATAGACTACAAGAATTTTGCGCACATAATATATAAGCCGTATGTGGATGAGTGACTTGGGCAGTACACTATGGCTTTAGAAATGATCAGCTTTTTAATACGTAAATGGCAAATTTTAGACAAATGTTATGAATATAATATTTACACTCACCAACTATTGGGTTTTCCGGAAAGTAATTTTGTTGTTTCCCAACAGAGGACTTAATTGCATTTTTTCACAACCAACTTCACACTTAAGCCGCATAATCATATGTATTTTGACAGCTGACAGCAAGGTTGGCTTGTTAAAAAATTCGATTGATTCTACACAGTAGTTTTTGGTTGATACCCCTTTAAATATGGAAAGTTTTTACTATAGAAAAGATAAAAATGCTGTTCAAGCAAGAAAAAAATTATCCGATGTGTTAAAACTGGTTTGCAAAATTTTGGTACAGCTATTTTGATCTCGAAGATGCACCAAGTTCTGGAAGGCCAGTTGAAGCTGATGAAGACACAATAAATGGAGTAATTGATGCATTCGTCAGATCGCTGAGAGATCAAATTTATCGAATTCGACCAATAATGATCATTTGAAACGACTAGGTTTAATCTTAAAGCTCGACATATGGGTTTCTCATCTTCTTACGTAAAAAAATTTGTGCCGTCGCATTGACATTTGTGATTTGCTTCTCAAACGTCAAGAAAATGATCCATTTTAGAAGCGTATCATCACTGGACATGAGAAATGGGCTATCTACAACAATGTTAAGCGCAAAAGATCCTGGAGTAGAAAAGATAAACCCGCTAAGAGCACTTCGTAAGCCAATATTCATCAAAAAAAGGTTATGCTATCAGTTTGGTGGGGTTTCAAAGGAATCGTTTATTTTGAGCTTCTACCGAGCAACACAACGATCAATTCTGAAGTGTACTGTCATCAGTTGGACAAATTGAATAATTCACTTAAAGAAAAAAGGGCAGAATTGGTCAATAGGAAAGGTATAGTGTTCCAACAGGATAATGCGAAACGACATACAAGTTTGACCACTCGGCAAAAGCTTTTAGAGCTTGGATGGGATATACTGCCACACCCACTCTACTCTCCAGATCTAGCATCTTCCGATTTGTTCGAGTCTCTACAAAATTTTTTAGACGGTAAAAATTTTAATTCAATGAGGAGTTACTTCTCGGACAACCCAATATTTGTTGATTTTAAATCTGCCAATGATAGTATAACACGGTTATATATATGGGAAGCAATGAACGAAATAGGAATGCCGAATAAGCCTATCAATGTCACAAAGATAACCCTGTGTAATATCCATATATATAATCGTGTTATACTATCATTGGCAGATTTTAAATGTCCACAACCAAGTCAGTATGAAAGGAAAAAGTTGGAAAAGTTTTCTTCCATTAACGGGCTCAGGCAGGGAGACCTCTTAGCTTCTCTACTGTTTAATATTATTCTAAGGAAAGTTATCGCAGACGCAAAGATCGAAGTAGCTAAAAATATTTATACCAAATCAGATTTATGATCTTAGTAGAAGTGTATGAAAACTTTAATAAGACCGGTGGTGGTCTAGAGTTCAGGGTTGCCTCACGAAGCAAAATGACACTTGAGCTAAAAATACTCCCAAAATTATACGGCCCTATATTTTATTGTTAATGGTATTTGGAGGATACGCTATAACCATGAGATATATCGATTATTCAACGAGGCTGACATAGTGAAAACAATAAAATAGGTCAGCTCAGAAGGCTTGGTCATGTCCAAAGGCAATTGGAACATAGCAACTCGAAGGCAGACCAAGAAATAGGTGAGAAGATGGAATGGAGGGAACATTGATTGAGGAAGATTGGACTCAACAATTGGAAGTAGAAAGCGATAGATAGAGATGAATGCAGAGAAGTATTAAAGCACCTTTTTCCAAATCAATCCTTTTTAAGTAAAACACCTACGAACCTTATCTTATTGTTCACAAATCTCGTTAATCGTTGAAATAATTTGTTAACTTATTTTTTCTAATTTTCAAATGAGGTCCTTGGCAAAGATTTTAACTGTATATTTTCATGTGAATCCTTTCAAAGACTTTATCAAGTACGAGTATATTCGGAGAGTGACACAGGATAATCAACTTTTTCCAACTAAAAACTGATAGTTTAGACGAAATTTTTACAATTTATTATTTTGTACCTATTCGAGATCACCTTCCTTGTAAGAAAGATTTTTTTTTTTTGGTAATATAATTTTTCGTTTAAAAATAAAATTAAAAAAAAAAAAAATAATCTCAGATCAAAGTGCATTAATATTAGTTGCCGATGTCGATAAAGTCATACAAAATATTGCACTGTCAATTTTCTATAAATCGTTCTATGATTATTTAATGAGTTTTTCGTTCTTACTGATGAATATTCTATACATAAAACTAATCCATAAAGTAGAATGTATTTGCTCATCTTTATGCATTTGTATCTGTATAAGTATTTTGAGAACTTTCGTAACAAATCATTACCATTTCCGTCTTTCTATCATTGGTCATAAATTTCCATTCCTGGATGTCCATCCCTTCTGATTGGTTGCACCAAATATCGCTTTTACACTTTCTGTAATGTCCCACAAAAGTTCTAAAGGATGTCGAAGTACTAGACATCAAGAAGGAACTAATGAACAAGCTACGTGGGGAAGAAGTTCACAAGATTTCAGATTCCTCTCAGTGATGCCAGTCTCATAGCTTCTCTGCCACATCTTGTATAATTTTTATATAAAAGGATGAAAGACAAGCAGAAAAAACACTACACAGAAGATGCCAGAAAGTCCCTATTATATGGAGATCGGTGACTATTTCTGCACATCACCATATATGTTGGTAAAATATAAAACGAAAAATTTTCAAATTTTTGTCCCTACTGCAAATTTTTTTTCTACTTTTTGAAGATTAATTTCTCATTTACAATTCCTCAGCGTTTGGATAAGCAAGGCAACTTCGGAAGTAATTCCGAGTTGGAATGATTAATAATAAAAAAAACCGCTTCATTTGTGTAACATTTTCAATTAAAGTCGTTGTATCCCGCATACAGTTTAATATTATTAAATGTTTGTTTACAGGTAATTTTCGAATAGATTGCAATTAGAGTAAATATTATTTGTTTTCTTCTTGTACTGATGGTAAACAACCTCAAGCATGTAATTATGTCGTACTTAACCATACGAGTACTTACACAAAGTAAATGCGAGTACATCCGAGAGCCAAATGAAAATAGTACAAGAACTGCTGTCATATAAACATGCGGCAATATTCGATATGTTCAGAAATACCGTATTGAAAATATTCGTTCTCGTACCTTGTACAGTTCAACTATGACCTAAAATTTCTCCGATATTAAATGGAAATCAATATCCGATCCAATGTTATTTATGTGTGTAGCTGGCTCAGTTGCATGGATTTTGCATAATAATTCTAAAATTTTAACAGAAAACTATTCCGCCAATCGATGATCCCATAAAGTTCATAATGCTGAGTAATAACAAACAGTATTTGGCATCAACCCATATGCATATTCAGTACAGTTAAAGGAGCTAAAAATAAATCCATAATTTATTCAATATAGAAAGGATTTCTGCAATGGATTTTGGCATTATTTAAGAGCTGAATTTTTATTGCTTATTCGTTATCGTTGCAAAAGTATCTGAAAGGATTTTGTTTTCGTGTCTTTTTCTTTCTAATTATTATCGTACATAAAATCATTTATTTTCCATAATAGTATTACTACACGTATTATTGATTTTCTTTCAATTTGTTTTTTTTTCATTCTTATAATAATTACTTTTTAGTATTTCTATAATTTGGCAATTATAGAAAAATCAGCTATACGAGGGCAGTATGATATGTCAGTGATAAATACAAGAAATGTTGCTGATATTATATAATGATATTGCTTTTTATTATTTGGCATTCTTCTTAAAACACTAGACAACTTTTTTAAAACATTTATTCATTAGTTATGTTTCGACAGACATTTAAAATAGACCAAGTTTGTGTTTTCTTATCAATATGGGAAAACATGAATTTCGTGTGTTAATAAATAATACATTATTTTTTGATGAAAAAAACATTATGTGAAACAATTCCAAACGTCCTGGTGTTGCTTTGAGGACATTCAGTCCGTGAAGAGCAACAACTCTTTGCTATCCCAAGCGATACTATCGCTCCACCAACGACATAGTTTGTCACGCCGGCTTTTACTATAAATACGGTCTCTGTCGATTTTCCGAGGCCGGCTTTTCTTATGATCCATTTATCGCTGCTTATTGAGACTAATTTTTGCAATGACTCGGCAGTTGTGTTAATACCAGGTGTATAAGCTTAAATCCGCTGTTTTTTAGTCAGAAAAACACATGTTTTTTCATAGAAAACAAAAACAAATTTATTGAAAGTACTTGCCTTCGCTAGCTACACATTTTTGCCATCTCTCGGGCAATTTGTGAATACCACGCCAAAAAAATCCTTCTCTTTCGAGGCAAACCACTCATCAAGCCATTTTCGGACGTCTTCGTAAGAATCGAAGTGCTGCTCAGTGAGCGCGTGGCCCATCGACGAAAACAGGTGGTAGTCGGAAGGAGCCAGGTCTGGTGAATAAGCGGAGTGGGGTAGCATCTCCCAGTTGAGTGTCTCCAAGTAGTTTTGGACCATTTTTGACGTGTGCGATGGTGCGTTGTCGTGGAGGAAAATCAGCTTGTCTTGTCTTTGTTGATAGTCCGTCCTTTTTTCACACAGAGCACGGTGCAATTTGATCAGTTGTTGATGGTAACGGTGGGCATTGTCAGTTTCACCAGGTTTCAACATCTCATAGTAGACGATACCCTGCTGATCCCAACGAATGCACAGCATCGTCTTCCGTCCGAAGCGGTTTGGTCTTGGCGAAGATGTTGAAGTTTAGCCAGGATCAACCCACGATTTCTTGCGTTTAGGATTCTCGAAATATATCCACTTTTCTTCGCCTGTCACAATCCGATGCAGGAACGACTTTCTTTTTTGTGTGGCGAACAAGATTTCGCATGTGTTTTAGCGTCGCTCCATCTGCCTATCGTTCAATTCATGCGGCACCCATTTTCCGATCTTTTCAATATTCCCCATGGCACGCAGACGCATGGAAATGGCTTGTTGAGTAACACCCAATATCTCCGCGAGCATTTTTTGCGATCGGGTATTGTCTTCGTCCAAAAAAGCCTGCAATTGATGATCCTCAACCTTCCTAGGACGATTTTCACACTTCTTGTCCCACAAGTCAAAATTGCCGTCTTTGAACCGACGAAACCAGTGTTTCCGATAAAGCACTGTTACCATAGACCTCCATAAGCATTCGATACGATTCGGCAGCCGATTTCTTCAAATTGAAGCAGAAAAGCAGAGCTTCCCGCATATACTCTTTTTCTGGCACAAAACTAGACATGATTACCAATGGAAAAATGTATGTTGTTGTGCGTAATTGCTGACAATGTGCACTGATTAATGTTGACAGATGTCAATCTCATAAAAACAAGTATGGCGTGCCCATGGTAGCTTAATACGCTCACTCACGCCATCTATGACCAAACAGCGGATTTAATCTTATACACCTGGTACTCAACGGTTTCGGCATTAAATAGACTTTGGAATTGTCCAAATTCATGTAGATGGCCAAATATTCTCCGAAGGGGCCTTTTTTAGAACGCAACAAAGAGTTGAAAATGGTACTTGCTTAAGGTTTGAGTTTATGAAGAATATATGAGAATTGGCTATACCAAGATCCTGCACTAGCTTCGACTTAATGGTGAGAATGAGCTCTGTTGACTCCGAATAGTCGTGCGCAGATATATCTTTCCATGTTACAAGTGTACAGTCAAAAGCTTAGAACTTGAGACATCGTGTACAGTCAAAAGCTCAGAACTTGAGAGTTCGGACTTTATGTCCGGCCACTAAACGTATACAAACGCTCAAAGCAGACCTAATAAGTAATGGATTTCGCCAGTTCAGCTAACTAGATTCAGGCAGTTGCACGCTATATCATGCAAGGAACACTCAGTATGGTTACATCCCTATGAGAAGTGTACTCGGTCCTACTCTCATAGTCCTATTCAGTCTTTTGCTCCTATTTGTCAACCTTATGGCAAGGTAATCTTTCTATACCAATCGGATAACATTTCTTCATTTCATCAATTCCTTATTTCACTCATCTATGGCTAGTAGCCTCATCATTCTCACTCTGCCATACCTCTTTTCATCATCTTTCGTCATTTCATCACCCTTTATGGTAAGTAGCCTCGGCTTGCTCACTCCATATTTCGTGTTCCATATATGAAGCAGGCAAACGTTCAATCTTTAAATCCGTACAATTCCTGAAGATTGTGCTATTACCTGGTCCTGCCTCTAACCAACTCCATTCATAACAGGTAGATCCATTTGCTCACAGTCAGTAACCAGTTATAAGCTAACATAGTTACCCTAACTGTTGGAGGCAAGGCCTATCTAAACCTTTAATATCATTTGCAGTGATAGTACCCGGGATCCTGCCATCCCTTAGCTCCAGTCCTAAGACCGTGCTTGCGGTGAAGGTGACAACCACAGCCATCCACGTTCCAACCAAAAAGCTGCTCATCTTGGCCGGGCACGGCGGACGAACCACCGTAAGGCTCCCGACTCTCGTGGTCTTTTATAGAGTAACTGGTCTTACTCTTCACTCTAAGAGCTAACTCGAAAAGCTACAGTACGGAAACTTGTAATTTCCTGGTATTGCTAGACCGGCTCAGGACCTCTGGTTCGCCAGGACCCGTAGACCACTTCTGTTATCGAACTGTGTCTACATACAATTTATAATAAGCAGATTTTTTTACCAAAAATACAAGGACATAAAGACATTACCAAGAAAATTCCCATCAATGTTTTCTGAAGAGCCGGATGATTTATTTTATAATTTTAACAAAAAGATGTTAGGATAGAGGCGAATGGATTTTTTTATAATGGGAGATGTACAGTTCACGAACGAATGGAAAATTATTTCTATAATTAGACAATGGACAATTTTTCGAAGGATTCGGGATTATAAAATTTAAACCTGAAAGAATTCGGATTGCAAATTAACCGTTCATCGATTGTAAGACCCTTGTGGAATAAGGATTATATGAGAGGTCTATTCTCGACAAAGTGTAAAAGTGATGAACACACTTTTACTCTTCGTTTTGAACCAGGCCCCTAAGGAGTTTATGTGGTTTTATAAAATAGTGGTGGCTGTCATAAATTTTATGCTGGATAAGGATAACGATGTATCGTCGGCTATGTTGCACTATATATTTTATATCATTATAACAGAAAATATCATGGGTATAAATGTTATAAAGTATTGGGCCTAGGGTTATACCCGGAGGGGATAAAAGAAATGGGAAAATACTACATGTTTTTACCTGCTTTAAAATATAGATCTGAGAATTAAGATTTTCGTAAATAATCAGATGATAAGTTTCGATGTGGCTTCGAAAGCAACCCAGGAGTCAGTATTCCTTTCGCTCGAGGGAGAATGCTATGTAATTGGCAAATTCATCTAAAACTAAAAGTCCTTCAAGATTTTTGTACCACAGAAATAGCATAAAATTTGGAAAAATTTTAATTATGAAAACTTTGAAAAATCTTTACTTTTCACGCTATAAATTTTGCACGTAAAAATTGTTTAAAAATAAAAAAAAAATCAAATAAATTTCAATTAAAAATTATTAATTATAGCACTTGCATACATATATAATCATAATCATAGTAAAGTAAATATAGCAAAATGCCGCAAAAATATTTTTAGTTTTTATTTATAGCAAGCAGTACGCATTGTTAAACATATTGAATTTCGTAATTAATATTACGTAGGCTACTATATATATTTCTGGCCTAGGCAACACTAAGTGTTGCCAGGTGCGATCTGACATTTCCATTGGAAAGTTTGACATTTTTTAGCATAAACGTACTCAGAACGTTTTGACGTACGACTATCATTTGTGTTGTTTACAGTGACTTGAAAAAATCAATTTGGCAAAAAAATGGAATTAACTCGTGAACATTTTCGTGCGATCATTTTTCACAACTTTCGACGTGGATTATCACGACAAGAGTGCATCGATGAACTTAAATCTTTGTATGGCTATGAAGCACCATCCTATAGCACTGTGAAAAACTGGTACAACGAATTCAATCGTGGCCGACGCTCGCTCAAAGACGAATTCCGTGAAGGTCGTCCAAAAACAGCCGTTGTTCCAGAAAACATCGATGCCGTACGTGAACTGATAATGCAAGACCGTCATGTGACATACCGTGAGATAGAGGCATGCCTAGGCATTTCTCCCACCAGCATACATTCGATATTGCATGAACACCTGGCCGTAAAAAAGGTTTGTTCTCGTTGGATCCCGCACAATTTGACAATCGCTCAAAAAAAGGCTCGTGTGGATTGGTGTAAAGAAATGCTGAAAAAATACGATCGCGGTGCTTCACCTGTGACGTTTATAAGATCGTCACAGGTGACGAATCATGGATCTATGCGTATGAGCCCGAAACAAAACAGCAATCGACCGTGTGGGTCTTCCAAGACGAGTCAAATCCAACGAAAGTTGTTCGTGGAAGAAGCACTTCGAAGCAAATGGTCGCTTGTTTCTTTGGCAAAACTGGTCATGTGGCGACTGTTCCGCTTGTGCAACGTAGGACGGTCAATTCTGAGTGGTACACCACCATTTGTTTGCCTGAAGTCTTCGGAGAAATTCGAAAAACGAACAAGAGAAGTCGAATCATTGTGCACCATGACAATGCGAGCTCTCACACATCGGCTCAAACCAGCGCCTTTTTGACCGGACAAAACGTCGAATTGATGGGTCATCCTCCGTACAGCCCTGACTTGGCACCCAATGACTTCTTTTTAATTTTCGTCGCCAGAAGATGCTGTTGAAGCATTCAAAAACCATGTTTTGGAGGTGTCTCAATCGGAGTGGAAAAAGTGCTTCGAAAATTGGTTTGAGCGCATGCAAAAGTGTATAAATCTTGATGGAGAATATTTTGAAAAACAATAAAACCTTTTTCGTTGATAAATATTCGCATTTTCATTATTAGGCCAGAAATATATATAGTAGCCCACGTAATTGCACAAAATATAATGCTTTGAAGAAGTTTTTTTTTGTAAAAATGTTGTGTAATTCAAATTAAATATAAATTAATTAGGAAAAAATTTTATTTTATGAGTCAGGAAGGGTTTTTTTTAAATTTATGAATGTAGGGTTTGGTTTTTTTTTTTTTTTGTTAAAAGAAATTCGAACATTTTAACGACGAGGATTATTGATTGAAAAAGTGGGCAGATAAGAAGATAAATTGATAAGGTAAAAATAGTGGATTGGGATTAAGTTAATTGGAGGTAGAATATTCACGTGGAGATATGTACATAAAAGAGATGCGAGAGTATATGTATTTGAGGACTTGTAGCTCCAAGCAAGCAATGCTTACAGTTCAAACAGGTAAGATTGGATAGAAAGCCAGTAATGGAGGATTATTATTTTAAAAGGAACCACAATCACCAGGAACAGAGTCAATCGTCTGTTAGTGTTTCCGTTTCTGATATTAGTTGAACTCGTTCCAATTTAAAATGGAATTTATCGATTAATGAGAAATTTTTGCTTCTAGCCAAGCAGCATGATTTTGCATAATAGGAGCACGTGTATTTCGATGGCGATAGAATTTACTCAAGTCGAGAAAGAAATCTTCCTTTTTTTCGTATATTTTTATATTTTTTCCTCTTTCTTTTATGTTTGTTCTATTTTGCTCCCTTAAATAAACACGAACTTCTTCTATAAAAACAAAAGGAGAAGAGAAAAGTTTAAAAAAAAAATGAGAAAAAGGACTACTGAATATATGTTAGTTCTCTTAGTAAAGTACAGTTTAATTTATGTGTTATAAATTCAAACATTTCAGTTTGATATCACGTAGGTAAAAAGTAGGCCGATGGGAAATAGGATTATGGTACATTCACCATGACCCTTTTATTAGAGGTACTACAAATCCTTCTGCTAACAAATATAAAATGTTCAAAGCACGTGCTTTCGCAGAATGGAAACATTTTTTTTGTCGTATTTTTTTTGTTTTTGTTTTATAGAGTAGGCTTTTCCTCATATAACACATGTCACGTTTTTGCAGGTTTTCTTTTTACGTGTTCGCCATTTTCTTTTTTACTCTTAATATAAAATGATTTATTCTAAAGCTGCATTGCTCTTGAATAATAAAAAATTATACAATTTATCAATTGTGAAAGAAATTTTTTTTGTTGCAATTTTCAAATAAAAGAGTAAAATTGAGAAGGATATTTTTTCATTTAAGAAAATTTTTTTGTTTAAATTAAAAGACAAAGAAAAACACAATAGAAAAAAATAAAAAAATAAAAAATTAAAAATCTAGTGTCAAGGAATTGCTTTGAAATTAGTTAAGCAATTTATTAAAGTATTCTACTACGTATAATTATATAAATTGTAAAATTGTATGAAAAATTCTCATTATACAGGGTGTCCCGTAAGTAGAAGATCAAACATAATGGGGGTAGTAAAGAAGGTAATTTCCTATCAAAATAATAATAATAATAAATTTAAGATTTTTTGTATAATTCAGTTATTTTGGTATTTTTTTTTTTTTGATAAAGTATGACTAGCTAACTTTAAGTTTAAAAAAAAACTACCAATTTTATAAAATTTACTTTTTTGAAAATATGCATTTTTTTCTTCTTATGCTAAACGGTTTTAAATAAGGAATTAATTGTGTTTAATAGCTGCACGTGTTCAATTATTGAAGAGTTCGCATTTAATTAAAAATAAAATCATTCTTTTTGTTATTGGCAGAATTGATACAATGAATTTTTTTCTGTTAAGATTTCTTAAAAATATAGTTATTGTATGAAAATTTTTTGCCACTAAAATAAAATGCATGGCAAATTCATATTTTAATTTTGATCAAAAATAATTTATTCAAATATAAATATTATTGCAAAAATTATAATTGGGATAGTACAATATTATTTTTGCGAACATATTTCTAAGAAATTATTAACCAAAAAAAAATAACAGTGTTTTTAAAGTAATTTAAAATAATGCTTGATAACAACATAAAAAATTATTTTGATTAGAAATGACCTTTTTTACTATACAATTTCATTGGCTCCCCTTTTATGGATTATAATATATTTTAGAAGACGGGCCAAGTAGCACAGTCGTTTGTGTACCGGACTACAATTTCATTGGCTGTGCTTTTTTGGGGTATAATGTATATTACGTGGTTTCGTATCCCACTGAGGCATGGTGCTATGCCACTAATTCCCAAAAGCTACTTTTCTATTCATTTATACTTTAATTTTCTTATCCCGTTATCCTTTGTGGCGGTTAGAATATATATTTCAGTACTAATGTTGATTGAAATGATAATAAAAAAATGTTGATAACAAAAAAGAAAATTTGACAAAAATCCTATGCATAAGCATACACAATAGGTAATTTTTTACCTTTAATTCATGAGAAAACACTTATTGCAGTGGCTCCACTATAAGGTGCGTATTATGCCATAAGACACATTCCTGTTGTAGGCACACCACATTTGGGATCAATTCATTAATTTGACACATTAATAAATACTATACTAGTATTATTTATGCAAATCCTGTGGACACATTATTTCGATATAATAAATTGGGTGAAAAAATACAATATTTGTCAATGTAACTTTAATGATTTACAAACCCACCTGAAATAGATAAACTGAAAAAAAAATATCCTGCTAAGTCCTGCATTATACCGGGTTATCTATTTTGTGGTTCAGACAGTACAGTATTGTCATTTGACCGCTGTCATATATATTTGTCATATAAGGTGGCATTTTGTTTAGTTTAAAATTAGCCATTTCTTATTTAAGATCGTTTTACCAACTATGGAATGCACTGAAGATATACCGATTGGGTGTTTGAACAATAAGCGTTGAATGCTTATTTTTTCCAATAAAAATCAGCATCCAACGTCGTTTATAGGGGTCTAAATACCCACAAGTGACTGTGACGATGCCATTTTATCTGCAAAAAATGCCGGTTTGATGTGCAATTTGGTCCTAAAGTACCAGGGGTATGAGCTTAAATCCGCTGTTTGGTCATAGATGGCGTCAGTGAGCGTATTAAGTTACCATGGGCACGCCATACTTTTTTTATGAGTTTGACATCTGTCAACATTAATCAGTGCACATTGTCAGCAATTTCATACAACACATACATATTTCCTTTGGTAATCATGTCTAGTTTTGTGCCAGAAAAAAAGCATATGCGGGAAGCTCTGCTTTTCTGCTTCAATTTGAAGAAATCGGCTGCCGAATCGCATCGAATGTTTATGGAGGTCTATGGTGACAGTGCTTTATCGGAAACAACGTGCCGAGATTGGTTTCGTCGGTTCAAAGACGGCAATTTTGACTTGTAAGACAAAAAGCGTGAAAATCGGCCTAGGAAGGTTGAGGACCATCAATTGCAGGCTCTTTTGGATGAAGACGATACCCAATGGCAAAAAATGCTCGCGGAGCAATTGGGTGTTACTCAATCAGCCATTTCCATGCGTCTGCGGGCCATGGGGAAAATTGAAAAGATCGGAAAATGGGTGCCGCATGAATTGAACGATAGGCAGCTGGAGCGACACCAAAACACATGAGAAATCTTGCTCGCCAGACTAAAAAGAAAGTCGTTCCTGCATCGGATTGTGGCAGGCAATGAAAAGTGGATAAATTTCGAGAATCCTAAAAGCAAGAAATCGTGGGTTGACCCCGGCCAACCATCAACATCTTCCCCAAGACCAAATCGCTTCGGACGGAAAACGATTCTGTGCGTTTGGTGGGATCAGCAGGGTATCGTCTACTATGAGATGTTGAAACCTGGTGAAACTGTCAATGCCCACCGCTACCACCAACAGCTGATCAAATTGCACCGTGCTCTGTGTGAAAAAGGACGGATTATCAACAAAGACATGACAACCTGATTTTCCATCACGACAACGCACCATCGCACACATCAAAAATGGTCCGAAACTACTTGGAGACACTCAACTGGGAGGTGCTACCCCACCCCACTTATTCACCAGACCTGACCCCTTTCGACTACCACCTATTTTCGCCGATGGGCCACGCGCTCGCTGAGCAGCACTTCCATTCTTACGAAGACATTAGAAAATGGTTTGATGAGTGGTTTGCCTCGAAAGAGATTGAATTTTTTGGCGTGGTATCCACAAATTGCCCGAGAGATGGGAAAAATGTGTAGCTAGCAAAGGAAAGTACTTTGAATAAATTTGTTTTTGTTTTCTATAAAAAGAAACATGTGTTTTTTTGACTAAAAAACAGCGGATTTAAGCTTATACACCTAGTATAATAAACACGAATTTTTGAAAATAAGAAATTAGAGAGACCATCAATCATGAGTCATATGGCCTCATTCTGGTAACAAATTTTTTTGTAGCCTAAACTGAAAGATTTTTTTTTTTTTGGCATATGTAATTGAACGCGCATTGTCTGCTTATGAGTCCAAGACGTTGGACTTTTCTTTTGAAGCTAAAGAAACAAGATAATCCTGAAAGCAACAGATTTTAAAGAGCATGTTAAACTAAAATCCGTCAATTAAAAGCCAAATTACAGTCTGAAATATGCAAAAAAATTAGTTCTAAAAGGATTGATTCCTATAGAAAGACTTGAAGTGTCTGGTTAAATGATGTTAAACTTCCCAACCAATATTATAAAAAAAAATCTGAATTTTTCGAAGCAAACATTTAATAACCCTGTTATTTAAAACACGTACACAATGCTAATGAGTTTTTTAGACCTTAGTGCAGGAATTTTTTAAATATTTGAAATTCTATATAAAACAGGGGGTTCAAAAAACGTTAACTACTAAAAATCTGCGACAATAAAATAAATCAATTTAGAGATTTTTACATAATTTAAACGCTTTCAGTGTCAATTATTTAATCACAAAATTAGTTACAATAACCAATTATTTATTAAATAATTATATACTTATTAGATAAAATTTTTATTTACTAAACAAAAACAAACAAATAATAAAAGAAAAACTTGAGACAAAATATTGACATACAATTAACAATATGGTAAATAGTAAATTTATATAAAAATCTAATGTATTTAAAATATTAAAATAAATCATAATTACTTATAATAAATAGTAAGAATACAACTAATGCTTTGCTTAATATGCACATAATACATTTTCTATTTTTAATTAAAAAAAAAAAAGGTCACAGTAAATATTTTATACTTACATTTTTTATTTACAACAATTTTTATATTTAATTAGTTAGGCACTGTTACTTTTTTTTAATCTATTTTTATATTTACTTGTATTTATGGACATAATAAATATAATAATTACAAAAAAAAAAAAATTAATAATCAATAAAAAATAATTAATTAGAAAAATTTTAGAATGCCAAAAGGTAACTAAAAAAAAAACAATTTCGATTTCATTAATTAGCTTTATAAGATCTTAAAATTGAGGATATAGAATAAAAATTTATATTTTCAGCTATACGGAGATGATTCTAGCGATTATGATTCTGTAGCTGATGATCTCAGCATTCTCCAGTTACCTCCTCCACCATCCAAAAGTCTACTTCAGCACATGTTTTGCCTTCCATTGAACTAAGCAAATTTAAAATAAAAATTTAAAAAACAAAAAAAAAATTTAAAAAAAAACAGTTAAAATACACACATACATACTTAAAAAATAAAAAAAAATTGATCACACACACAAAATTATAAATTATTATTAGTAAAAATAAACAAAAAAAAAATATACTTAAATAAAATTATGCAAAAAAAAGGAAGAAATGTATTTGAGTTGTTAAAAAAGAACAGAATATAAAATTTTCACTCAATTAATTAAGCATAAATAAAAAAAAAAAAAAAAAAAAAAAAAAAATGATGTTAACAGAAAACAGAATCAATTGAAAATAAGTTAAATAAATTATTTAGAATAAATTTGAAATTTTTAAAATTGAAATCAAATAAATATAATATTGTTAAGAGAAAAAAAACTAACAACAAAACCATCAACAAATTAAATGAAATAACAAATATCATACATACACAAAAATAAAGTTAATGCATTCAAATAATTAATTCAAAAAAAAAATTCCATAAATTATTATAGAATAAAGATCAAATAAAACTATAAAATATTAATTAACTGAATTCGAAATAAACGTGTATAAACATACAAACACATACTCGTATCTATATTAAAGAGAATTTCCACTATTAGAAGATGCAAATGCAAAAAAAACAACAATTTAAATAATGATATTAAATTAAACAACTTAACACTAAAATAATATTTAGGAAAAACGTGTGCACATTTTGGAAGCTCTATAAAACAAATACTATAACAGAAAAATGAACAATGTCGAACTTGATGATAACGATTTGTTTGACAAAAAAAAAGGACGATCATGTTTAATAAGTTTACGTTAGAATAAAGAAATATAAGACAAAAAAAAATAATTAAATTAACAAATAAAATAAAAGACAAAATGAACAAATTTTTAATGGCAACTTCTTAAGTCAATATATTATTATCCAAAATAAAAATAAAATAAAAAAAAAAAACAGCAAAAAAATAATAACAAAAACTTAATTAATTAAATAATTGGTTAATTTAAAAAAAAAAATCCATATATATATATTAATAAAATTATTCCACAATAAATAAAATATTTCAACAAAAAAAACAGAATATTTATTAGAAAAAAAAATTTATTAGATAAATAAAATTAAAAAAAAAAATTAAATATTTATAAAATAAAGTTTAATTTTTGTTTCTAATTTTGAAATTAATTTTTAACAAGAAGAGAACAACAAACAAAACAAAAATATTTTACTCAAAAGAAAATAACAATTTTGAAAATATAAAACTTATTCAAAGGCATATTTCAAAAGAGGTCTAAAATTATATTTATATACAAAATACACACACACACACACATACATATATATTTAGAGGAAATAATAAATATAAAATTATTCAAAAAAAAAAAAAATTAAAATAAAATTATAATAAATAAAATTTAAAATATAGACAGACAAAAGATAGAAGATTAAAAAAAATGATTCCATTTCAATATTTATTTAAAATATCCATAACAAAATACATAAGGATTTATTCATTTTCATCTAAAGTATATTATATACTTATTGGCAGCTTTATTATTACTATTATTATTATTATTAAAAGAATTATTATAAATAATATGAATATTATAGTAATGATATCGAAAAGATACAAAAATATTAACAAATAAAAGCGCAATTCGAATTAAATTTTTTTTTTAATTCATCAGACTACTAATGTATTAAATTGTCAGAAAATAATGAATTTATACACTTCCCTTTCCCCACATCAGTTCAGTTACTTCATAAAGTATGTTCCAATTTTTTTAAACTTTTGTAGTAAATATTCTTTATTTTATCAAAATTTTTATATATTTTTTAATTTTATCTAGATTTGATACATCGACATTTTATTAATCCTCTTTTAATTTTTATTTAAAATTATAACAAAACAATATTATCAAAATAAATATCAAGTATAAATTCAGAAATTTAAATTAAAAAATTTCAAAGTATTGTTAAATATTTCACAATAATAAGATATAATATTATTGATTGTTGAATTTTCAGATCTCTATCGATTAATTACTATCAAACAAATTAAATTGAATTAGAAGAAATATATAATAATACGATATAATAAAATTAGTATTATTTATTTCAAAACATAAAACTTTTATTGTACTTATCCATTATTTTATTTACTATTATATAAATAACAGTATACAACATTACTAAATTAATAGAAACTTTAAAAAAGAAATGAAATTAAGCAAATCAAATTATTTTTATTATTATTAAAAAAAAAAATTATTGTACTTATATTATTATTAAATGAAAAAAATTGTATTTATTTTTGAAACATTTTATCTATCATTTCTTTCTAGTATGAGTATTACTATCACAGAAGCAAATCGTATATACAATAATATTATCTATTATTATTTTCTATTATATTATTATATGTTCTGTTATTATTTTAATAATATTTATCTAAAAGCAAATAAATTTATAAATATATATTACTTAATATTCTATAGCATTCGAAGCAATAAGAGAATAAGTTGTTACTCATACAATGAAATCATTTTAAATGCAAAGATTCCTTCCAACATTCCTACTAAAAGACATTTTCTATAAAACTTTTTCGTACGTTTTTATTCTTATCATTCTATTTTTCTTTTTTAAATATTAATATTATTATAAATATAATTATTATTAAATTAGGGTATTTTTTTTTCTATGATCACTGTTTTACAGATTTAGTTATTATGATTTATTTATATTATAATTATTATAATTGTATTATCGAAATGTATTCAAATTTATATTCTTACAGTTTTTTTATGATAAATATATTTTATATTCATTATTTATGCGTTTTTTTTTTATTTATTTATTTTGAAAAAAAAATATTTGTTTTTTTTTACTGTTGTTGTATTCATACGTTTTTTTTAAAATTTATTTCATGAAATTTATTAATTTAGAGCAATCTTTTCGGCTCAGAATAATTATTTTATTTAATCTATCACTAATAGATGACGCGATTATCGGTTGACTGATATTTGCCATAACCTCAATTTACGATCGTCATTGGCGATTTTAGTGATATGCTTAGATTATAGAACAACTGGATAGGCCTCTACACAAAAATTCTGTCCGAATTTTGTTGGCAATACATTCATAGAACGCACACACATGCAATACAACAGAACGGCGCAAATCAGTGGGGGACAATTAAAAAGTTCAGTATGCGATTGGAGCGGTTCGTTTAAAACCATTTTTCATATGTGATGTCATTTATGCGTAAAGAAGCAGATTTCTTAATATTACGGATTTTGTTATTTGATGGAATTACGAGGGTCGTTCAATAAGTCCTTGGAAAAAGATGGAAAAAAACTGTTTTTTTTAAAAAAAAATTTTTTATTTTTCAACATAATCTCCCGTTTTTCCAAAATTTTTTATTTTTCAACCGTTTTCCCAAAATTTTTATCCCGTCCAAAAAATAGGATTTCGGAAGTTCTGCAAAATACTCATCCGTTTGAGCAATGACGTCCTCGTTGGAAGTGATCCGTCGTCCGCCAAGCCATTTCTTCAGATTAGGGAAAAGAAAATAGTCACTCGGGGCCAAATCTGGTGAATAAGCGGGATGCTGCAACAATTCCATTCTCAATTCCACAATTTTGGCCATGGAAACAGCGCAGGTGTGAACACGCGCATTGTCCTGATGCAAGAGGATTTTTTTCTTCTTCAGATGGGGGCGTTTCTCTTTGATTTCCTCGCTCAACCGTTGCAATAACGACGCGCAATACGCTCCTGTTATCGTTTTTCCTTTTTCCAAGTAGTCGATAAAAATGATGCCCTGCGAATCCCAAAAGACCGTGGCCATCACCTTGCCGGCCGATGGCACAGTTTTTGCCTTCTTCGGAGCCCGTTCACCCTTGAAAATCCACTGTGATGACTGTCTCTTCGTTTCTGGAGTGTAGTAGTGTATCCAGGTTTCGTCCACAGTGACATATCGACGAAGGAATTCGGCAGGATTGCGATGAAAGAGTGCCAACATAGCCTCAGAGTCCACTACACGATTGCGGTTATTCTCCTCTGAGAGCAAACGCGGCACCCATCTTGCCGAAATTTTTTTCACAGACAATTTTTCATGCAAAATTGAAGCGACTGTACCTTGTGATATGCCCGTGGCCTCAACTAATTCGCGCACTTTAATTCGCCGATCGTTCAAAATCAGATCGTGGATTTTGTCGATGATTTCAGGAGTAGACACCTCAACTGGGCGTCCTGAACGATGTTCATCTTTTGTGGATGAACGGTCACGTTTAAATTTATTCACCCAATTGTAAACCGTCGCAAACACAGGTGCAGATGTGCCATGAACTGCATCCAACTCGGCTTTGATTTCTTTCGGGCTTAAGCCTTTCAAATGGAGATGTTTGATGACAGCCCTAAACTCGCTTTTTTCCATTGTTATGCACAAATAAATGTCGTTAACTTTAATCGACGATAGAAATTGACCTACGCTATGGATCGAGCTGAAATTTTGACAGCTTTCCTGTCGATAATTCTACTTACAAAAATAGAATTATCGACAGGAAAGCTGTCTTTACCGACACTACGAGCGCAATTTCTCGGATTTTCTAAGGACTTATTGAACGACCCTCGTAGTTTTGGAAATTTGCAATAAAACACAGTATTCTATTTTAAAATATTATTTATTTAATTATTTCACTATATATTATTTATTAAAACATAATTATAAAGTGGGGAAGAGTATATAAAAATATAAATTGCAAGTTATTTGATTATATGAAAATAATTATGTGTACAATAAAAAGTTAATCGTATACAACATTAAAGGAAATGCTTTAAAACAAACTTACAAAATGAAAATTTTAATGTACTTAAATAATTAATAACTAATATACTAAAAAAAATGAAAAAAATATTATTTAGTAAATGCATTAGAAAATGGTCTGATAGAGCAAGTAAAAGCACGAATGCAAAAAATTTATTTTAATAATAAGCATACCGAATATACTTTATTTATTTTAACACAATGAAAACAGCAATGGAAATCATACTGAAAAATTCGTTTCCTTAAATTTTCTTACACACATTGTGCGTACACCGGCACTGAACTATTTTCCGATAAACATTGAACTGTCAAAATCGCATTTGTTTACATTTATTGAAAGCCGAACTTTTCACTTTTTAACCACTTTTTACACAAAACATATCACTAAAAGCCATTAAGGTACTTCATAAACTAAATTTTTGCTATTTTCTTTAATGAAAATAAAAATGCCAACTTACCGAATGAAAGAAATTCCCGCATTTCTCATATCACAAAACACTTCATTTTCTGAAATCCAAACTTCGTATTAAATTTTATTAATAAAATAACTATTTGTATAAATACTTACTTATCCGTAAATACTTCTAAACAGATGGAAATAACACTTTTCGAAGTGCAAAAACAACAAATTGAAAAATAATAAAAATATCTAATTATTTCTGTATGTTACCACTTTTGTGGAGAATAGCGCGTTTTAATAAAACTCTCCGAAAGTCTACAAAATTGAGGCGCTTTATATTTGATTGATATTTACGAAATGAATAATAAACCTAAAATAGAATTCCATTTCATATCAAAAGATTGTACAAAAAATTAAAATTGCCTGTTGTTGTGTTTAATTTTTTTAATTTTGTATGCTTTTGCAATTCAATAAATTTCTATTACGAAAACTAGATGGCAGTGGGTGTCTTGTCTACATAAAAAAATCTACACAAAAATAACTAATAATTACCTATTCTCGCCGCTTCTGCAATAATTTGTACACAAAATTGCGTATACATATACGTTAAGGGCCTAGCCAGGTATTCTCTAATCTAAGGTTATATGTGCATTTAACAATTCTGGTTGTACAATTGTTATTAATTACTGCTTTAAATTATGTTAATGTCTTGATATATTATGATAATTATAGTTTCTCATTTGTTTTGTTCTTGAACTTTTTGTTAAACTCTTTGTATTATGACAGTGTTAAATAAATTCTTCACTCAAAACTGCTTTTGATAATTTTTTTATAAGTGAAATTTTTATGTTTTCTGTTATTTTTGAAAGAAAACATTTTTGATATTAAAAAAATTATCATATGCATTTATTGTTGCTTATTAATTTTGTTGTGAATATGATATTTAATGAGAGTTGCAAATCCGAAGACTTGAGCATTCTTAGCTAGAAGTGTTTTGGACAAAATAAAAGTATTGGTTCGTAATTTTATTATTTTCTATTTATTTACATTTATTTTATTTTAAATTTATATTCCACTTCTTTGTGAATTATTATTTAAATACAAGGTTCATTGTATTATGTTGACTTTTCATACTCGTAAAAAGACCTAACCTAAAATAATGTTAGTATAGAAAATCCATCTTGAACGGGACGAAACACCATTCTTTTGTGGCTTCGGAAGAGAACTTTTATAATGATTCCACTATTAAGAGTACTTGTTTGGTCATTCAACAAGTACTTAGTCTCACCGCCCGATGGAACTGCTGTCGCAAAAGAAATTTACCATCGTGCAGTACATTCTTTTAGTAGCCTACTGTCAAAGTTTCAGTCGATTCCCTTCATTTGTTTTGTTTTGAGAGCCTTTGAAAGCGAGCGTGTTGGTCGGTTGCACAAAAATGGAAAAAGAACAATATCGTTCGGTGATTAGATTCTTGTTTTTGGAAGGGAAAACGCGCAGCGAAATTCAAAGATCGCTTGGATGCTGTGTATGGTGACTCTTCTCCTTCGATGGCGACCGTCAAGAATTGGTTCAACCAGTTTGTTCGTGGCCGCATGTCGGTTTTTGATGAGCCACGCCCAGGTGCCCCTAAAACGGCTGCTACGGAGGAAAACGTTAAAAAAGTCCACGATCTCGTGTTGGCAGACCGTGAAGGTTCACGAGATAGCTAAGACTGTGGGCATCGCAGTAGGAACGGTGCATCATATTCTACACGAAGAACTGGGCATGAGAAAGCTGTCGGCGCGATGGGTGCCGCGTTTGCTCACACCGGAAAACAAGCGCAACCGTGAGACCACATCGGCGACGTGTTTGGCGCTGTTTCAGCGCAATCCAGCGGAGTTCTTGCGTCGTTTCGTGACCGTCGACGAAACATGGATTAACTGGTTCACACCAGAGACCAAGAAACAGTCGAAACAGTGGACTTCACCCGGAGAACGTGCTCCGAAGAAGGCGAAGACTGTTCGATCGGCCGGAAAGGTGATGGCCACCGTTTTCTGGGATTCACAAGGTGTGATCCACATCGATTACCTCGAGAGGGGTAAAACAATCAAGGGGCGCTACTATGCTGACTTATTGGGTCGATTTGACGTCGAATTAAAAAAAAAGCGGCCCCGCTTTGCGAAGAAAAAAGTGCTGTTCCACCACGACAACGCGCCGGCTCACACCTCCGCTGTCGCCATGGCCAAATTGGTCGAATTGCGCTACGAATTGCTGCCCCATCCACCGTACTCTCCAGATTTGGCCCCCTGTGACTACTTTTTGTTTTCAAACCTGAAAAAATCACTCGCCGGGAATAGATTTGGGTCGAATGAGGAGGTCATCGTCGCCACGGAGGCCTATTTTGCTTCCCTCGAGAAAATGTATTTTTTGGACGGGTTAAAAAAGTTAGAGCATCGCTGGGCCAAGTGTATCGAGCTTGAAGGAGATTATGTGAAAAATAAATTGCCACCTTTCCAAAATTTTCGTTTTTCTTTTGTAGGCTAAGTACTTGTTGAATGACCCTCGTATATTTATATAAGTTCACTTTGTGTTATCTAAAACAATGGAATTTTTTATGCACAGATTACTACTTCTTAGTGAATTACCAGAATTACAACAGAAGTAACAAAAAAATAATAAAGAGCCTTAGAGAGACTCTAAAACAATAAGGAAGCCTCTATTCTTATTAAAAAAGGTAGATTAAAAATGTGTGCCGACATTTTGTGGAATAAATCTTTCCAAATCATAGAGTAGCCCGAAGTGGCTATATTGCACATAATTGCAATACCACCGCAGTAATTTCTCTGAACTCCCGCAACATGACCGTCAAATATGCGTAAGCAGATAAAATATAGCAAAGATATCTCTATCACATGCATTTTTCGAACAAATTTATTTTTCTTATAAAGGGTTTTCGAATAAGAGTGATATGATTTCTTTTTTAAGAAAACACTAATTGTTGAGAAAATTCATTCAAATGGCCTCCACGACTTCTTTTGCAGGAACGAATTCGATGAAACAATTTTCGAGCACTTTTTCCACTAAATCAAGTCGTATGTCATGAATAGCACGTTCACTATTGACTTCTAAAGCTTGAAGAGAGTCTGGTTTATTGCTAAAGACCAATAATTTCAAATAACCCTATAAGAAATAGTCTAATGGTGTTAAATCACAACTTCTTGGAGGCCATTCAATGTCACAATTTCTTGAAATAATCGAATCTCCAAACTTTTCTCGAAATAATTCCGTTGTTGCAAGTGCGGTGTGGCACGTAGCCCCGTCTTCTTGGAACCAGATGTTGTCAAGATCAACTTCTTCCAATTTCGGCCATAAAAAGTTTGTTATCATCGATCTATACCGCTCTCCATTGACAGTAACGGTGTTACCAGCTTCATTTCGAAAGAAGTACGGACCGATGATTCCACCAGACCAAAATCTACCCCAAACGGTCAATTTAGGTGAATGTAATGGGTGTTCATGAATAATTTGTGGATTTTCTTCGTTTTCTTCACACCAGAATCGACAGTTTTGTTTATTTACCGCACCACTCAGATGAAAGTGAGCGCACGAAAAGCTGCAAAAGAACGATTATTTTGATAATAAAATTGAATAATTTGTAAACGTTGTTCTTATTGGAAAACCCTATATAAATATATTTATCAATAAATTCGGATGTTTTGTAAAATCTCTCTGACCTTTTTGCAGGGACACCTGTAGACAGATTCCCAATTTTATAAATGCGTATGTTATGTAGTTTGGTTTTTCAAATTGCTTTGATATGTGTTTAAGAGAGTAGTGTATAGCTTAAAAATGCGGGATTGACAACAGATGGCATAACTTTTATGGTTTGTGTTAATAATAACTCATATGGCATTTTGGAAGTTAAACATCTGTCATTCATTTTCGATTAGTCATTGAACGAAATAGTGTAAACAACAAAGTTTTTTTTTTATTTCAAAAATGTCGAATTTCGTACCAAAAAAGTCCCATTTGCGGGAAGTGTTAAATTACTTCTTCAATTTGAAAAAAAAGAACATCGATTGCTCACCGAAGCTTATCCTGAATATGTTCCATCGATTTCAATGTGCGAGAGATGGTTTGTGCGGTTCAGAAGTGGTGATTTTGACACGGAAGATAAGAAGAAATTGCAAAATCATTGGGAGTCACTCAAGCAGCCATTTCAAAACGTTTGAAAGCAGCAGGATTCATCCAAAAGCAAGGAAATTGGGTCCCATATGAATTGAAGCCGAGAGACGTTGAAAGGCGATTTTGCATGTCGGAAATGCTGCTTGAACGGCAGAAAAAGAAGTCGTTTTTGAATCGAATCATTACTGGCGACGAAAAATGGATTCATTACGACAATCCAAAGCGCAAAAAATTGTATGTGAAGCCCGGCCAACCAGCCAAATCAACGCCAAAGCCAAATATCCATGGCGCCAAGGTAATGCTCTGCATTTGGTGGGATCAGAAGGGTGTGATCTATTATGAGCTATTGAAATCGGGCCAGACGATCTCAGGCGACCTCTACCGAACACAATTAATCCGTTTGAGGCGAGCATTGGCCGAAAAACGCCCGGAATATGTGACCAGACACGAAGCCATAATTTTCCATCATGACAACGCTCGGCCTCGTGTTGCAAGACCGGTTAAAAATTATTTAGAAAACAGTGGCTGGGAAGTTTTGCCTCACCCGCCTTATAGCCCAGATCTTGCCCCGTCCGACTACCATTTGCTTAGATCCATGCAAAACGCCCTCACCGGAATACGCTTCACTTCAGAACAGGGCATCAAAAATTGTCTCGATTCATTCTTGGCCTCAAAACCGGAGCAGTTTTTTTTGGCGCGGAATCCATATGTTGCCAGAAAGATGGGAAAAAGTAGTGGCTTCCGATGGACAGTACTTTGATTAAAATATATTGTAACAATTTTTCAAAATAAACACTCAAAGTTTGCCAAAAATCCCGCATTTTTAAGTTATACACCCAATAAAAATGGAACTATGAAACTGAAATTGTAGACTTTTTATTTATTAAGTAAAATTAAAGCATATCAAAGTAATAATATGACAAAGATAGAGCGTTAAGAAACATGCCTCTTCAAGATATGCTATTACCGCGTTACCCTCAATATTCATAGGTGGAGTTCAAGAAGGGACCAATAGAATTTTATCTATTAAATTTTTTAAATCAGCATTTTTGTATTTTGGATTATGTAAAAATAAGAAAAATTATCTGCTATAGCAAAGAGTTTTTTAAATATTGGTACTCCTATTTATGTAGATATTATTTTTTAGGGTTAATAGTTTTTGGCTTATAATGTTTATTTCTTTTGCACTTACAATTTAAAAATCGCTATTGAATATTTGTTCTTTTTTTTCAATAGAACTATCAACATCGAAAGTATTAATAGCTAATAAGTTTATAAGAGTTTTTGTTCCAATTTTGAAGAAAAAATTTCAAAAAAAATTAATTTTGTCTCTTTAAATTTAAAATTAGAGGGTCGTTCAATAAGTCCTTAGAAAAAGATGGAAAAAAACTGTTTTTAAAAATAAAAAAATTTTATTTTTCAACATATTCTCCTTTTAGCTCTATACACTTTCCCAACCGTTTTTCCAAAATTTTTATTCCGTCCAAAAAATAGGATTTCGGAAGTTCTGCAAAATACTCATCCTCTTTGAGCAATGACGTCCTCGTTGGAACTGAATCGTCTTCCGCGAAGCCATTTCTTCAGATTGGGAAAAAGAAAATAGTCACTCGGGGCCAAATCTGGTGAATAAGCGGGATGCTGCAACAATTCCATTCTCAATTCCACAATTTTGGCCGTAGAAACAGCGCAGGTGTGCACACGCGCATTGTCCTGATGCAAGAAGATTTTTTTCTTCTTCAGATGGGGGCGTTTCTCTTTGATTTCCTCGCTCAACCGTTGCAATAACGACGCGTAATACGCTCCTGTTATTGTTTTTCCTTTTTCCAAGTAGTCGATAAAAATGATGCCCTGCGAATCCCAAAAGACCGTGGCCATCACCTTGCCGGCCGATGGCACAGTTTTTGCCTTCTTCGGAGCCCGTTCACCCTTCAAAATCCACTGTGATTACTGTCTCTTCGTTTCTGGAGTGTAGTAGTGTATCCAGGTTTCGTCCACAGTGACATATCGACGAAGGAATTCGGCAGGATTACGATGAAAGATTGGTAACATAATTTTTTTCACAGACAATTTTTCATGCAAAATTGAAGCGACTGTACCTTGTGATATGCCCGTGGCCTCAACTAATTCGCGCACTTAAATTCGCCGATCGTTCAAAATCAGATCGTGGATTTTGTCGATGATTTCAGGAGAGACACCTCAACTGGGCGTCCTGAACGATGTTCATCTTTTGTGGATGAACGGCCACGTTTAAATTCATTCACCCAATTGTAAACCGTCGCAAACACAGGTGCAGATGTGCCATGAACTGCATCCAACTCGGCTTTGATTTCTTTCGGGCTTAAGCCTTTCAAATGGAGATGTTTGATGACAGCCCTAAACTCGATTTTTTCCAATGTTATGCACAAATAAATGTCGTTAACTTTAATCGACGCTATGGATCGAGCTGAAATTTTGACAGCTTTCCTGTCGATAATTCTTCTTACAAAAAAAAATCTTTACGGACACTTCGAGCGCAATTTCTTGGATTTTCTAAGGAGTTATTGAACGACCCTCGTATTTATAAATTGCAAATAGTCAGTTAATTCATATACTTAGTGTGTTCTGTATGTAAAATATATTATATAGTACAATATATTTTTATTAATGTTAATACAATAAGCAATTGTTAAAAAATATACCAATTTCTATTTGATTACATTTAAAGATGGTTTTCACAAACCAATTTTTTAAATATTAAATTTGTTTTGAAGCTAATAAAATCATCCATTATTATCATACGAGGTATAGCAGAAAAGTATTGAGACTGATATTTCTTTTTTGCAACCATTTTATTTTTCAAAATAGTTCCAGTAACCAGTTTTGGAAGGTTTAATAGCGTTCAGGGTGTTATGAATAGTACCAAGATCACATCCTTTTAAGTGTTTTATAATCAGGTAAATATAAGGGCCATGAACTAACATAAATCTCTTTTTCGAACAAAAATTGAATTTCTTTTTCGAGGTGTTTTCAGTGCTAACAGTCTCATTACTGCTCGTATCATACTTATTTATTGAATGTAATTACTCAAACTAATTGAGAAAATTTAATAAATATAAAAATATTCTACAGTAAATACTTTTAAAAATAAATTAATGGTGTTAATATTCTAACATATAAATTTATAAAAAAAAATCACCATTTAAGCTCTAATTTAATTAAATTTCAATTTCATACATATAATTTTTATTTTAAAAATTTAATAGAAAAAAACCACTTCAATTAAATACAAACTCAGAAAAATTTCCCAATAATTTGTAAGAAAAACAAATGCTCCTATAATCAAAGCGAAAATGTCATATTTAAAAATCAATTCAAACAAACGTAGAAATATAGTTGAGGACTTATTAAGAAAAAATAATAATAAAAAATAAAGTGTACTTTATTATTAATTATAAAACAATTAATGTAAAGAATTTATAAAAGAAAAACCAAAAAAAAAAAAAATATGTTTATTAACAAAACGCAAAAACAATTGTAAATAATAATCGATTAAAGTTTATAATCAAATTATTTCTTATACAAAATACAGAAATATGGAAAAATATAAATAAAAACATGGGAAAATATGAAATTGTGTTGATGATTCTGATAATGATGCTGATGATGATTGAACGAGTGTTTATATGAAATTTTGTATATAAAAACCATTACACAGGACTATGAGTATTTATAATAATAATAACAGTAATATTAAATAACATATTATCAACAAAAAATCAACAAAACATAATAATAATAATAATAATATTAACAATACTAAAAATAAATAAAAATAAATTTTAATGAGCAAAAATTGAAACATAAAGTTTACACTTAATAAATAATGTTACGAAATATTAATTAATACAATTGAATTGATGATTCAAAGGAAAAATTATTAATTTGGAGTTGAAAGAGAAAGAGAGAGCTAGCATCAAATATGAAATTAGAATCAAGGAAAATTTAAGGACTACTATATAAATAATACTATTGATATTTTTCCCCATACGTCCTCTTACGATGATCATAGTTTATTAATTCTCGATATTGAAATAGAAATAAACACAGTTTGAGAGCCTTTTAAATTAGTTCTTAATGTTCGTAACAAAAATTTTGTATTTCCTAAAATGGTATTGAAATAGAATAGTTTTAAATAAGCATTTCAATCTTAAATTATGATAAACTAATTTAAGCCTAATTCAAAATTCGATTTTATAATTCATTTATTAATAGAAAATATGTTTGCTTACGTAAACAATATTCACTAACACAGTCAGCTAGTTTAATGATACTTTCCCAAATTCCTTAAATAAATAAATTCATTGCCAAACTTAGGATCTAGAGTCTTAAACCACTGGGAAGAGATAAGGTTTCTTGAATTTGAACCTTACCTATAATTAAATTACCGTCAAAAACATAAATTATGAAAAATGACAGAAAAAACAACTTTAAAATATATAAAATTTAATGTAGTTTTAATTAAAAAATATTGAATGATCCGTTTTTTTTTTAAAACAAGAATAATTTAAAGAAAGTTATATTTGACTTGAAGTAACAGGTGCCAAACTTGCTGGAGCTTCTGTGCTAATATAGTTGACAGCCGTGGTTTTAGCGTTATCAAATACCGCCTTTTTAATTTTCATCTTTCCGTACGGTACTAGATAATATTTGCGGACTATAAAAAAATTTCTGTGGATTTGAAAAAAATGGTTTTGGACCAAGAGAAAATTTTCCACATATCACCAGAATTTTTTTTCGGATCACAAAAGAGACAGCGCTTTATGAACATTTATTCCCCCATTTTATTCAAATAGTCGCAAACTATTTGTGAATTACCAGATAATATTATGAAGACACCGCTGCAAAAAGGAGGCAGCTCCATTTTTGGCGATTTTTTTTGTCCAGTGGATATAAAGTATTCCAAAGCTGCTCTATCAATCAGTGGAAAAACGAGGCAGCTACCTTAATTCACTGCGGAAATATAAAGGATATGTAGATGGCCCCTTATTGAATCCTGTGCAAAAACATGCATGATAAGTGTTTGCAATAGTTTATAATTTCATATCAATGTGAAAAAGGATCTTGTAACTGAAAAAGAGGTGCACGAGAAAAAAGCAAAATATTTCTATACAAAAATGAAAGAAGACACCGCAGAAATTTCAGAGAACAAGGATGAGATGGAGCTGTTAGCTTTCGATTTCCAACAAAATATGCCTCTCCCACATGTTACTAGTGGTGACGTTTTCTTTAAACGGCAACTGTGGGAATATAACTTTTGCATTTTTGCAGCTAGTTCTAGGAAATCGTACTTTTTCATGTACGATGAAACCATAGTCAAGAAAGGAGCTAATGATGTAGTAAGCTTTTTACACTATTTTCTTGAGAACTTTTTAGCACCAACAGTCAGAAAAATATATCTTTATTCCGATAACTGCAGCTCACAAAATAAAAACAAAATCTTGGCTCAGTACCTTTATACACTTCTTGCAAATACTAACAGATTTTCTGAAATAATACGCAGATTTCCAGAACCGGGGCACAGTTTTCTTCCTTGCGACAGGAGCTTTGGATTAATCGAAAAAGAGAAAAGCAAACGGGAAAGGTTCTATTTACCAAAAGAATGGGTTCAACAGGTTAAAAACACATGCCGCAAATTTATAGTAGTTCCAGTTTCGCAAGATATGATTTTAGATTTCACTCGTCATTTTAAAGGGGCTTTCAAAACAACCCTTTCAAATAAAAGAAAACAAAAATTTGGGATATCTTCCTACCGTGTCATGGCGTATACAGCAAAAGGCGTAGAATGCAGCAGTGTTGCTTCTGCCTTGCTAAAGGACTTCGTTATCCTTCAGAAACATGGCGTTACATTAACTTTACCTGCTTCTACATCTCTCTTCTATTCTGGGCCATTACCACTTAAGCGCCCCAAAAATCTACATGTCCGAGAACTCCCAACAAAATATGTGCCCCAGACTGTATGTGGTTTTATGACCAACTGAAGAGCCAAGTTGGGCACGAAGAAGATAGCTTAACAGACTTTATTATGTACTTTTAAAAAAATAATTGTTAATAAATAATTTGAAATTTATTATTGACTGTTTTTCGCATCCTCCGCTGCAAAAAGTAGGCAGCACCATCGTTTTATTTTTTATATTATTATCTATCCAAATTTCCAAGAGGAGTAATTTGAGAGTATATTATGTATTAAGTAATAGAGTTTAACTCCACATATGAATAAAGAAAAAAAATCCACAGAATTCGTAGTGATACATTTTTTTGCTTCACCTGAAAAAAATTGGAAAAATGGAGCTACCTCCTTTTTGCAGCGGTGTCTTCATTTGAGGACCACCAGAAAATTTTCTATTGATTACCAGAATTATTTATTTTAGGACCACCTAAAAGAGAAAGAATTTTTTGAATTCATTACTTCCTTTTTATGCCAATATTGGAAGTACGAAGGTCGGTCAATAAGTCCTTAAAAAAAGATGGAAAAAAACGGTTTTAAAAAAAAAAAAATTATTTTTCAACATCATCTCGTTTTAGCTCTATACACTTTTCCAACCGTTTTTCCAAAATTTTTATCCCGTCCAAAAAATAGGATTTCGGAAGTTCTGCAAAATACTCATCCGTTTGAGCAATGACGTCCTCGTTGGAAGTGATCCGTCGTCCGCCAAGCCATTTCTTCAGATTAGGGAAAAGAAAATAGTCACTCGGGGCCAAATCTGGTGAATAAGCGGGATGCTGCAACAATTCCATTCTCAATTCCACAATTTTGGCCATGGAAACAGCGCAGGTGTGAACACGCGCATTGTCCTGATGCAAGAGGATTTTTTTCTTCTTCAGATGGGGGCGTTTCTCTTTGATTTCCTCGCTCAACCGTTGCAATAACGACGCGTAAGACGCTCCTGTTATTGTTTTTCCTTTTTCCAAGTAGTCGATAAAAATGATGCCCTGCGAATCCCAAAAGACCGTGGCCATCACCTTGCCGGCCGATGGCACAGTTTTTGCCTTCTTCGGAGCCCGTTCACCCTTGAAAATCCAATGTGATGACTGTCTCTTCGTTTCTGGAGTGTAGTAGTGTATCCAAGTTCCGTCCACTGTGACATATCGACGAAGGAATTCGGCAGGATTGCGATGAAAGAGTGCCAACATAGCCTCAGAGTCCACTACACGATTGCGCTTATTCTCCTCTGAGAGCAAACGCGGCACCCATCTTGCCGAAATTTTTTTCACAGACAATTTTTCATGCAAAATTGAAGCGACTGTACCTTGTGATATGCCCGTGGCCTCAACTAATTCGCGCACGTTCAAAATCAGATCGTGGATTTTGTCGATGATTTCAGGAGTAGACACCTCAACTGGGCGTCCTGAACGATGTTCATCTTTTGTGGATGAACGGCCACGTTTAAATTCATTCACCCAATTGTAAACCATCGCAAACACAGGTGCAGATGTGCCATGAACTGCATCCAACTCGGCTTTGATTTCTTTCGGGCTTAAGCCTTTCAAATGGAGATGTTTGATGACAGCCCTAAACTCGCTTTTTTCCATTGTTATGCACAAATAAATGTCGTTAACTTTAATCGACGATAGAAATTGACCTACGCTATGGATCGAGCTGTATCACATTGTCCTGTCAATAATGCTACATACAAAAAAAACTTTACCGACACTACGAGCGCAATTTCTCGGATTTTCTAAGGACTTATTGAACGACCCTCGTATCAACTATTGATTGCCAGATTATATTTCTAGCCCACTAAAATATTTCTGTAGCTTATATAATTTTTTTTCGGACCACCATCAATTTTTTTAAAGATCACATGAATTTTAAAGACTTTATGATGGTCCGGAATGCCGCTTCCTATTTTTGAATTATCATATAATATTTCATGACTACCAAAAAAATTTCTCGACGCATTATTAGAAAAAAGTTTTTTGGACCACCAGTAAGAAACAATTCTTCTTTGACATTCATTTCGTGTATTTTGTTTTTAATAATCACTATATATTTGTGAATAATACAATATATGTAGACTATTGAAAAATTTCTGTGGACCATAAAAAAATGTTTGCGGACCACCAAAATATTTCCTACACTTCACCATAAAATTTCTGTGAACCACAAAAAAGGACCATCGCGCAATTTGCTTTGAACCACTAGAAAATTTACTCTAAGCCACCAGAAAGACACAAAATTGACATTGACAAAATTGATAAATTTGAAAATAAGCATCAACTACTTTTCAATGAATCAACAAAATTATTTTTTCGGACCCCCAAAAAATTTTTCTTTACGGACCACTTAGATGTAATGTTTACAACCTCACAACTTAAATATAATGTTTATAACCTCACTAGTATCTTCTTTCATTCCTAGCCTGTCAAGATAGCTCTTATAAATGGTATCAAGACCTATTGTATAATCTTATAAACCAGCCTACATAACGTACTTGGTTCGGTAAAAAAGAAAGGCAGACTTGGTTCTTAGCCTAATCGAACATTCAATCTAAATAAAAAATATTGAAAATTTCAGCTCGGCTTTTATTGTCGTTACAAATTTCCTTTTCTCTAGATTTATTTAAGTATTAAAAATTAACTAGTTTTTGGGATTCTTTTGAAGGGATTTATTAGAAAGATTGATTCTTGAATATAATTGGCTTCTGAGAATACTGTTAATTGTGCTTATATTTTCAATTTAACACTTATTTTAAATGATTAACTATTGTGATGTTTTTAAGTAATAAATCTCGAAACTATTAGGAATGACCTTTTTAGGAAAACTGACAATTAATATACAAATATTTAATCTAAAGAAAAATTGTCAATTTTTAATGATGAATTTTATAAGTATTTTCAAAAAAATCTTTTAGTAAACTGTGATTTCATATTGTATTGATATCGAAAACTATTAATTATCCTCAACATATAATATAAAATGTATAAAAAAAAATAATTTCGGAACTCAAGAAAATTGAAGAATAAAAATTGTATTTATTTTTTCAGTAATTTCGACAAAAATATTTATATTTATTCTTTCAAAAATTATAAAAAACAATTTTCTTGTGTTAAACAAATTCCTTTATTTTCCCTAATATATCAAATATAAATTATTAACATAAAAGTATTACTAATAAAATTAACCACACACAAAATTAATGTTTACCACAAAATTTTACTAAAAATTGAAAAAAAATGCATATGCAAACGTTTTTTTTTCTCGAAAACAAAAAAAAAAAAAATCAAAATATAAATATTGTAAATATAAATTAATTAATAATAACATTGGTAAAAAACACTTTAAAGAAAAACTAGAAAAAAAAAAAATTTCAGAAAATTTAACATATTTTCTGTTTATTACGTTAATAAGATTAGTTAATATTAATGATAATCTATGAAAACAGGAATAATAATTATGTTAACAAATTTAGAAAATTATAGGAGCATAATTATAACAAAATATGCAAATGACATTAAATAATTAAAAAGAAAATAATAAATAATGTTTGCGGCACACTTAAACTTAAAATAAATAAATTCTATTTGCAAAAACACTTAAAACAAAACAAAAAAAAACGTTTCCACCTTCTTATGTAAAGTAATAGTTTTGTAATTTTAACTGAAAATACAAATGATTATAATTATAATAGTAAATGCATAAAATAAAATAACACTTAAATTTACACAAAGAAAATTTTAAAAATTAATAAATAAACAAATTTCATGTTAAGTACTCGTAATTTCGTGTTTTTAAATCGTGTTTTAATATTTTTAAATTTCAATGAAAAAGGAGCTGACAAACTTTTGCTAATACTAGCAATTAAAAGAATCTTATTAACCAAGTGATTAAAAAAAAAAGTTTAGTTATATTTAATTAATTTTTAAAGTATTGGTACTATTTTAAAATGATTTAATACTAATGAGAATCAAATCCAGAGATTTAAAAGTGATTTTAAATTGAATATGTGTCAAAGAATCTATAAGAAATCATTTGGTTTTGGACTTACTTAAAATTATGTAAGGATTTTTTTTTAAGAGCTAAGAATTTTATAAAAGTTATTTTATTTAAATTTCTTCTCTTAGGGTGATATTTATCACGTTTTTATCAAATTAGTGATATTTTAATAATAGATACAAGGTGGAATTGCTCAATTTTAATATTTGTTGTGTCCTGTACCTTATTATCTACTTATAAGCAGATTTTGCCTGATAATTTAACTTATTTTATTTTCTTATAAATTTTTCTATTATCTTTGCTTAAAAAAATAAAAACTAAATGATTTATAAATATAATTTTTAAAAGAAAACATTATTCATAATGTACGGAAGGAGTGAGTACTATCATAATCAATGACAAGATTGAAATTTATAAGAAAGTTTTTCTTTTCTACTTGTTTATTTAACTTTATTCGATTTGTTGATCTCAAAATCGTAATATTAAAAATTTATTATATAGAACTAAAGAAATAGTAATTATTACTGTTGATTATCGATTAATTTATTGGAATTTTTTATTAAAAAAATATTACTTCGAATTTGTTCAATAGTACTCGTAATAATATTATCTCATTTCACTAGAAACTCACCAATTACTTGGTGAGATCAGAAAGGATTTTGAATTATTACAAATTATGAATTTAATCAAGAAAATATTAATTTTAAATTTGTAGTAATTCAAAATCCTTTCTGATCCCGCACGTTAGTTGAGAAATAGGAGATAATGACAAATTTATAGCAACTGATGAGCTTAAATCCTTTATTAAATTAGAATGTTTTAGTCCGTTTTCTTCATAAACAAGTAGCTGCTCATGGGGTGCTATACTATCTAATAAAAAAATTATCAAAAATATTATTGCTATCAAATTTTGAACGGGCAGTTTTTGAAATATGGTATTTCCATATAATTTAAATATGGTACGAGTGTTTGATAGTTGTGATAAAAGCAATTTTTTAAAACTAACCTTTAGATTTTATACTTTTTTAATTTTTTTTGTTATTAAATAATTTAATTAGTATTTAGCTTTTAGAAATTGATTTTTCAATTCTGAACCTCGAAATTCAAGTTTTTAAGCCTTAAAAGATACTTCTCATTTTTTTTTAAAACATTCTTTTTAATTATTTTTAATATAATTAAACAAATAACAAATGTTTTATAAAAGAAAGAAGAAAAGAAAAAACAAATTACAAAATAATTATTAAGTTTAAATTTAAAACAATCAATTCCGTCCAAGAAAAATAAAAACAACAAGAAAACTTAAAAAAGGAAAATAAATTGTTTTCATTTAAATTTTTTTTTTTTTTAATTTTGGTATTAGAAATATTGAGTATAATTTTGGTTTTATTCACACATACATACAAACATATTTCTATCTATTATATTTTATTTCAATATAGATATTCTCATAAAATAAAACTTAAAAAAAATAAAATAATTCTGTTTTTATTAGTAATTTTTTTTTTGAATTTTTTTTAAAAAAAATTGTTAATTTAGAAAAATATAGAGAGAAAAAAACATAATAATATATATAAAAGAAAAATAATAAAAATATTAGTTTAAAATAAAAAGATTTAAAACGTTAAAAATTAATAACATCTTACAATTTAAAATATAAAAAAATTTGATTTTGCAAGCGTACATTATTATTGAAACACTAAATATTTATAAAAAAAGAATTTAATAAAAATCTTTATTTAAAAAAAAACCATTATAATATTACTACCTTCGAATCCAGTTAATAAATAAAAAGTATCATACACTAAAAAAAATACCAAAAATAAAATTAATAATATTGCACACTTTCTTAAACGTAACATATTTAGAAAAACAAAATAAAAAATAATAAAATATAAATTAAAAAAAAACAACACAAAAAATAAAACCATTTCTGCCAACATCAGCTAAAATTAACATAATAACAAAATGTACTAGATCTTTATTCAAGAATTACAACTGAAATCATAAAACGAACAAACTTAAGAAATATAATTATTCAAATACAAACAACGCAAAAAATTATTGTAATTAAATAATTGTAAAAATGTTAATTATAAATAAATTATATAAAAAAAGAAGAAAAAATTATACATTACTTAGTAAATATTATTTATCTTATGGTAAATATTTAAAAATTAACAAGCAAATAAACAAAAAATATTTGCAAAAAAAGTATAAATTGAACAGAAACTAACAGTTAAGGGTTATTAAAAAAAAACTCTAAAATAAAAATAAAAATACAATTTTATGGGAAATAAAAAATATAGGAAAAAAAAACTGTTTATTTACATTCAAATAAATTCATTATTCGTTAATTATAACCAACAATAAAATATAAAAATAAAATAAAAATTATATAATATAAATGATAAATTATTCATAAAATTAACCAAAACAAAAAAAACAAGGCATATTAATTAACAACAAAAACAAATTAACATAAAATTTAGAAGAAAAGAAATTAAGAATTAAGGAAAAATTAAAAAATAAAACAATTAATTTTATATAGTATAATTAATTAATTATAAAATTTCAAATAAAATAACAAAAAAAAATTATTAAAATAATAAATATGAATAAAAGTTTTTGGTTTTTTGTCAATTTATGTTTAACATTTTCTCAGCTTAATCTCTGCGTTATTAATTTTGTTAAAATTTTTCTATAAAGAATGCTCGCTCAGAGCAAATTATCAACCAATTTGGGACAAAACCCTTATACAGTGCTAACCCAAAAATGTTCGCTCACTTTGATCTTAGAAAATAAAAGTGTTTTTGTTCGTAAAATAATTATTATAATTTTTTAATTTAAATAATACAATAAAATAATTTTTATAAAAAGGGCAAATAGGGTACGCGTGCCAGAGATCAATTTAGCTGGCTATCAAGCTGAGATGACTTTCGCTGTAAAAAGTCTCAATGTAGACAAATTAGTGCATCCCAGCATCCTTTTGATAGTAAATTCTTGTTTGACAATTAATTGCTCGGCACGTCAAATAGTCGATATATTGGATTGTCTGGAATGTAATTTCATTGTTTCCCGAAAGAGGACCTAATTGTATTTTTTCACAACCAACTTCACGCTTAAGCCGTATAATCATTTGTATTTTGACAGCTGATATAGCGGGGCTTGCTTGTGATAAAATTCAATTGATTCTGCATAGTAGTTTTTGGTTAATACCCTTTTAAATATGGAAAGTGAAGAACAACATTTTCGGCATATTTTACTTTTTTGCTATAGAAAAATAAAAATGCTGTTCAAGTAAGAAAAAAATTATCCGATGTGTATGCAGAAGATGTGTTCAGTGAGCGCCATGCCAAAACTGGTTTGCAAAATTTCGATTCGGCAATTTTGATCTCGAAGTTGCACTACGTTCTGGAAGGCCAGTTGAAGCTGATGTAGACACAGTAAAGGCATTAATTGATGCAAACCGGCGAATAACAACTCGTGAGATCGCTGAGAGATTAAATTTATCGAACCGTTCATGATCATTTGAAACGGCTAGGTTTAATCTCAAAGCTCGACATATGGGTTCCTCATCTTCTAAAGGAAAAAAAATTCGTGCCGTCACATTGACGTTTGTGATTTGCTTCTCAGACGTCAAGAAAATGATCCATTGTCTTCAACAATGTTAATCGCAAAAGATCCTGGAGTAGAAAAGATGAACCGGATCAAAGAACCTCGAAAGCCAATATTCATCAAAAAAAAGTTATGTTATCTGTTTGGTTGGATTTCAAAGGAATCGTTTATTTTTAGCTTCAACGGAGCAATACAATGACCAGTTCTGAAGTGTACCGTCATCAGTTCGACAAATTGAATAGGAAAGGTATAGTGTTCCAACAGGATAATGCGAAACCACATACAAGGTCTGTTCAAAAAGTATCGTGAATTTTGTGTTTTTCGAAAAATTATTTGTTCATGAATATCTATTTTGTCCCCTTCAAAGTTATCCCCATCAGATATTATACACTTGTGGAACGTTTTTTCCAATCCTCGAAGCACTTCAAAAAATCATTTTCTGTGATGTTGGTCAGCTCCTCAATCGATGCCGTCTTTATCTCCTCAATCGTAGCGTTTCGTCGTCCTTTCATGGAACTATTCAGTTTCGGGAACAAGAAAAAGTTACAGGTGGCGATATCTGCGGAATACGGTGGTTGCGGCACTATTAGTATGTTGTTTTTGGCCAAAAATTCGCGCACAAGTAACGATGCGTGAGCAGGGGCGTTATCATGGTGCAAAAAGCCAATTTTAGTTCTTCAACAAATCCGGGCGTTGCTGGCGGGTTGCTGCGCATAACTGGAAGGTAATATTCCTTATTGACCGTTCTACCCTGTGGCAAGAACTCATGATGCACCACGCCCCTGCAATCGAAGAAAACTATAAGCAAAACCTTCACATTCGACCTTTTCGTCGTTCACATCTGCTCGGCCCTCTGAGAACATTTTGTACCACCGATAAAGGTTGCTTCGGTCCAAGGTAGCTTCACCACAGTTAATACCACAGTCAACATTCGGAATGCGTCCGCGCAATTACTTTTGTTTTTCACACAAAATTTGATACAGATTCTTTGATCCATTTTTTGGAATGGGCAACAATCGAAGGCGAACCAAAACACGTGCAAGCAAAGCAGCTGTCAAAAATTAACTAAACATTCAAAATGGCTGAACTTATCGAAGGGGCATGAGTACCAACATAACGCCACAAAAAATCGAAAATGGAATATACGTAACCCACGGAAATTCAAAATTTGCGATACTTTTTGAACAGACCTCGTACAAGTTTGACCACTCGGCAAAAGCTTTTAGAGCTTAGCTGAGATATACTGCCGCACCCACCATACTCTCCAGACCTAGCAGCTTCCGATTATCATTTGTTCCGGTCTCTCTATCATTTGTTCCGGTCTCTCTATCATTTGTTCCGGTGTCTACAAAGACGGTAAAACGTTTAATTCAAATGAGGAGGTCAAAAATCACTTGGATCAGTTTTTTGCCAGCAAAGAACAAAAATTGTATGAGCGTGGAATCATGCTACTGCCAGAAAGATGGCAAAGGGTATTGGATCAGACTGGACAATATTTAATTGATTAAAATATTAATGCACTATAAAAAAATCGTTTTTCATTTTTATAAAAAAAAAACGAAATTACTTTCCGGACAACCCAATATATTATATAGAAATTTTTTGGACGCGCATAGAAAAAGTCTCGCCACCACTGTCCTATAGCATCGAGGATAGTGGTTTTTTATTGATCTAATTAATTGGTTAAGAACATTTATTTCCAACTTTAATTGTTGAGTGGTGTCTGGGCTTATCCTGGCCACTCTTAATATTTCATTTGTTGACCAGATGTTTTTAATTGGGTTCAGGTCAGGACTAAAGTCCTTTATTTTCCAGGTAATGATTTGTCTACGTTCTGAAAGAATAAAAAAGTGTATGATTATCCAAGTTTTTGTTACGTTATATGGAGTATTATTGTTTGTGTGTACCTTATTTTAATTGCCAACCTTTTTTGTACTATTTGATTTTCAGAAGGACATGCCCAAAATAAACACCCTCTGCTTTTGGTGGTGTTATTTGCAAGCACGCTTCTGTTAGTCGTTTGCCTTTCTTTTATCTGATGAATAACGGTCCATCGCTTATGTTTAAAATTTGGAGTTATCAGAAAATATAACCAATTGATGTGGTCATAGACCCAAGTCAAGCGATTCTTACCCACAAATGCTATCAAGACCGGACTAATAACTGGTCGCCGTGTACGAGCGTCACTAACTTGCTTTTTACGGTCCGGTTCGAAATTTCGGTCCATCAGGCTTGATAAAGATCTGCATTTAAAAATCCACAAAGAATTTAAAACGCATTCTTAAAGACTGTAGTCTTAAGAAATGATCTTCGGCAATCGTTGTTTTCCGTGGTCTCTCCCTGATCTTTTTTTTCGATTTTCCCATTTCCGGTGTGAAATAGTAATTAAACAAGTAGGAAATATTTTTTTAACTATTAACAAATCCCAATTAAATAATAAAAACGAAGTGAGAAAATTTTTTTGGCTAGCACTGTATATTAAAGAATACATATGCAATGGAATATTGGGACAAACTAAATGGTAGATTAACCCGAAACTCATATACTAGACTAAAAAGACATGAAGCCAACAGAAGTTATCTACAACTACTTAGACTACAGGGTAACCGTTCGGAACTGGCAATAAATCGTAAATTTTTAATATTAAGCCGATTTGGACTTATGGAATTGAACTTTAACCAAATGATCCAGTTCTTATCGTAACAAGTTTTTGTGATGCAACATTTTAGGTGGCCCATTTTATGTTCATGATGAAAATGATTTATTTTTTCACAACCTGTATATTTTCCGTTACCAACAATTTCACTCCTGTTTATCCTATCCTCATAGTCCAATCGTAAAATAACTTTCTTCTATTACTCTTCCCGGAAGCACTCATCGGAAACTAAACAGACAGTGGCTTCGAAAATTATTAGAATCTTCTAACTCTCGTTATGTGGGAAATGCCGATAAATGTAAAAATTTTCCATTTAGTCTAAAAATCAAAAGTCAACTTTTAAAAAAATACAATTTATTTATTTTATTAGTTATTGTTTTTTTTTTCTATGTGAAATTCATTCAATTCTGTTATGTATTTACAATTTACGAAAACATGTCTTATATATAAGAGTACATAGAGTACCAAATGTAAATAAAATCAATTCACAAAAATACACACAATATTTTAGGACTATTTTTATAGACCACGAAAAAAAATCTTGAACAAATTTATGCCCTACAAAAAAGAATCAAACAGGCACAGTGAGTTAGTCTGGGATACTCTGTGATGGAGGTGCAAAAAAAAAGTTCCATTGAATCGGTTTTATTCCAAAGTTTCTTCAGGTACTGGAACTCCATTTGCGGTAAGTGTATATGTAAAAGTTTCCCGCTTATTTCCGGTCGTACGTGAAGTTAATAAAAATTTAATACCGTCTTCAGCGAATTCAGTATCGATGCCTCCTTCAACAAAGTCACCCTTAAATAAATTTCAAATGAATTATTATAATATACATAAGAAATTTCTAATTACAGAAGATATGAACAAAGAAAAATGCATTTAATTAATTAAAAAAAAAACAAAAAAAATGTTTTTGAAAAAGGTGACAAAAACTTCCTGATTCACCACAAAATTGTTTTTTTTTAAATTCATTCAAACAATTAAGTAGCGAAAATTTCTTGTATAAAATAGTAGTGCATATTTATGTATCTTATATTATCTTGCTTTCAGTTTAGTGTAGAGATGGTTCTTTGCGAAAGCCTCTTGGATTAATTAACTCACCACTTCATCTCGAATATTTCCGTTGAGAAAAACGTTCATAGTGTCTCGTTCTGTGGCCATCCTCCCGGAGCCAAAGTATTAAGCAAATAAATGAGAAATCAATTAAAACTTAAATTTTCTACTTGAAACCTTTAACTTAACATAGGATCTAGGTGTGAGAGTAGACAGTGCTTAGGTAGTTATTACTCGAGACATCAACTTACCCAAGACCACTCGATACTCGTTCCCATTGAATGTGGCCATCCAAGTCTTGAGAGCTCTCGCCTGCCGTTCAGTAAACTGCTTAAAGGGCTTCCCATCGACAAACAGCAGGTAATTGTACTTGAAACCCGGGGCTGGATCAACCTGAAATTCATTCAATTTTCATTAACTTGAAGTGCATTGCTGAAAAGAACTGTAACAAAAGTAGAAACGAAGGAATACTGAATTAGGTGCAGAGTGGAAAAATAGGAGCACAAGTGCACTAACTTACCCGAATGATGCAACGAACGGTGTCAACAGTAAAAATATCCTCGCCCACCAGTTTGAACATCCATTCACGTCGTAGCACTTCCTGTTTCGTAGATGATTTCCAAAGGTGTAGATACATAGGTGAAAATAATAATAATAAAAAAATATAAGACGATTAATTAACGTATGGGATGGTAGGAACATATCTATTTGACTAATAATGGTTGAAAGGTATTCAAAGTTGGGGCTTTGAAGATGCTTACCTCTCCGTTAACCCAAAGTACTCGTCTTCCAGTTGTCGTTCCATGTTCAAATTCGATCCGGAAAAGTTTACCATGCAAAGGCACTCTCCATTCTGCAACCACTTCTCGCCTTTCGTACCGTTTCGCTTCGGGCTCTGTGTCTGGATCGGGTGGTGGCGTCGCAGGCAAATTCTCGAACGCCAAATTGGCCGACAACCAAGACATGGAAATTCGACTTCTTAATAGGCGGTATCAATTATAATGGTTAGTAATCCGGCCGGTTGATAAGAGTTCCACTTTTTGTTTCCGAAAGTCTTCTGATCTCCTGGAATATTCAAAATTCATGAAACTTAGACAATGCTTACAGAGAACTGCACATTATCAACTTGAAGTTTGCGTTAAATTTTAACAAAAATATTTCACTCTTTTTACATCACATGAAAATTGAACGCTTGTTAACAGAATTTTCAACAACTTTTCCTACAGTAAAAGAAAAAACCCCACAAATCCACTTCGAACTAATTACACTCGGTTGGAAATTGATTTGGTATGATTTGAGAAAATATGTGAGGTGCCAATCTCAATTAATAGGGGCATGGGAAGTAATTCTTTTTGATGAGTTTAAATGAATGTAAAGAGAGTTTTTTAATTAAATTATTTTCCGAGATATCGTGAACATGTCCAAATCTATGACTGTAATTTTTAACCATAAGAAATAGCGGAATACATGTAGAAATTTATGTAGTGATAAGACTAGTTCTCCATAATAATAACGAGTATTGACCAATTCGGTTTGGCATAAATGTAATAAGACTGTTATCACTGGTGGTTTCCCCTCCACAGAGCTTGCACATTAGTCCCTCCTAGACGTACAGTATAAGTTTCAACCTCATTCGGTAACTACGCGACTCTATAGAGCGTGATAAGTTTGGTAAGTTAAGTTGTTTTTGAAGTGCGTTACGAAAAATAAAAAGTTAAATACGAAGCAACGATGTGCCATCGAATTTCGTGTTAAGCTTGATGAATCCGCGAGTTTGACTTACAAAAAGTTGAAAGGGAAATTTCCTTATCAAGAGTACAAGTTTTGCGATGGCATAAAATATTTTTGATGGGCAGAGCAGCATTGAAAGCCGAACCTTGCTTAGGGAGGCCTTCAAAATTTAAAGCTGATGAAAATTTGGCGCCTCTTAAAGACTTGTTTATAAAGAAGTCATTGAAAGACTCAAAAAAGGTTCTCTGCGTCAGTTCGGATGTTGCAGATATTTGGATGCTTTAGTATGACAACACCTGTGATTTTCAGCCCTCTGATCTTAGTCCGTGTAACTTTTTTTTGTTCCCCAAGATAAAAAACAAAACACTCAAAGGATGTCATATTGGTACTGTCGGTAATATCCAATGGAGTGTAATCTAGGAGCTGAAACCGATTTTAGTTGAAGACTCCTATTTCTGCTGGAAAAAAATGAAACAACATTTGTATAACTGCCCAAATGAACTACTTTGAAGGATAGATAATTGATGTAAAAATAAATTGAAAAAATCGGTCTCATGACTTTTCTGCCACTCCTCGTATATTCGAGGAAAAAAATGTTTTGATGGCACTTTCCTAACATACTACTTACTTTTGCTGAGTTCATGCGATATTCCTTAAATTATTTTTACATATTCCAATTTAAATATTGATTTTAAATTGCATACGAATACTCTTTCAATCGAAAAATTTAACATTTTTGCTACAATTGTTAATTATTTTTAACTGACGAGGGTCGTTCAATAAGTCCTTAGAAAATCCAAGAAATTGCGCTCGTAGTATCGGTAAAGATTTTTTTATTGTAAGTAGCATTATCGACAGGAAAGCTCGATCCATAGCGTAGGTCAATTTCTATCGTCGATTAAAATTAACGACATTTATTTGTGTATAACAATGGAAAAAAGCGAGTTTAGGGCTGTCATCAAACATCTCCATTTGAAAGGCTTAAGCCCGAAAGAAATCAAAGCCGAGTTGGATGCAGTTCATGGCACATCTGCACCTGTGTTTGCGACGGTTTACAATTGGGTGACTGAATTTAAACGTGGCCGTTCATCCACGAAAGATGAACATCGTTCAGGACGCCCAGTTGAGGTGTCTACTCCTGAAATCATCGACAGAATCCACGATCTGATTTTGAACGATCGGCGAATTAAAGTGCGCGAATAAGTTGAGGCCACGGGCATATCACAAGGTACAGTCGCTTCAATTTTGCATGAAAAATTGTCTGAGAAAAAAATTTCGGCAAGATTGGTGCCGCGTTTGCTCTCAGAGGAGAATAACCGCAATCGTGTAGAGGACTCTGAGGCTATGTTGGCACTCTTTCATCGCAATCCTGCCGAATTCCTTCGTCGATATGTCACTGTGGATGAAACCTGGATACACTACTACACTCCAGAAACGAAGAGACAGTCATCACAGTGGATTTTCAAGGGTGAACGGGCTCCGAAGAAGGCAAAAACTGTGCAATTGGCCGGCAAGGTGATGGCCACGGTCTTTTGGGATTCGCAGGGCATCATTTTTATCGACTACTTGGAAAAAGGAAAAACAATAACAGGAGCGTATTACGCGTTGTTATTGCAACGGTTGAGCGAGGAAATCAAAGAGAAACGCCCCCATCTGAAGAAGAAAAAAATCCTCTTGCATCAGGACAATGCGCGTGTGCTCACCTGCGCTGTTTCCATCGCCAAAATTGTGGAATTGAGAATGGAATTCTCATCAGATTTGGCCCCGAGTGACTATTTTCTAATATATAGGAGAATAACCGCAATCGTGTAGAGGACTCTGAGGCTATGTTGGCACTCTTTCATCGCAATCCTGCCGAATTCCTTCGTCGATATGTCACTGTGGATGAAACCTGGATACACTACTACACTCCAGAAACGAAGAGACAGTCATCACAGTGGATTTTCAAGGGTGAACGGGCTCCGAAGAAGGCAAAAACTGTGCAATTGGCCGGCAAGGTGATGGCCACGGTCTTTTGGGATTCGCAGGGCATCATTTTTATCGACTACTTGGAAAAAGGAAAAACAATAACAGGAGCGTATTACGCGTTGTTATTGCAACGGTTGAGCGAGGAAATCAAAGAGAAACGCCCCCATCTGAAGAAGAAAAAAATCCTCTTGCATCAGGACAATGCGCGTGTGCTCACCTGCGCTGTTTCCATCGCCAAAATTGTGGAATTGAGAATGGAATTCTCATCAGATTTGGCCCCGAGTGACTATTTTCTTTTCCCCAATCTGAAGAAATGGCTAGGCGGACGACGGTTCACTTCCAACAAGGACGTCATTGCTCAAACGGATGAGTATTTTGCAGAACTTCCGAAATCCTATTTTTTGGACGGGATAAAAATTTTGGAAAAACGGTTGGAAAAGACTAAGATCAGAGGGCTGAAAACAGAATCCACGATCTGATTTTGAACGATCGGCGAATTAAAGTGCGCGAATAAGTTGAGGCCACGGGCATATCACAAGGTACAGTCGCTTCAATTTTGCATGAAAAATTGTCTGAGAAAAAAATTTCGGCAAGATTGGTGCCGCGTTTGCTCTCAGAGGAGAATAACCGCAATCGTGTAGAGGACTCTGAGGCTATGTTGGCACTCTTTCATCGCAATCCTGCCGAATTCCTTCGTCGATATGTCACTGTGGATGAAACCTGGATACACTACTACACTCCAGAAACGAAGAGACAGTCATCACAGTGGATTTTCAAGGGTGAACGGGCTCCGAAGAAGGCAAAAACTGTGCAATTGGCCGGCAAGGTGATGGTCACGGTCTTTTGGGATTCGCAGGGCATCATTTTTATCGACTACTTGGAAAAAGGAAAAACAATAACAGGAGCATATTACGCGTCGTAATTGTAACGGTTGAGCGAGGAAATCAAAGAGAAACGCCCCCATCTGAAGAAGAAAAAAATCCTCTTGCATCAGGACAATGCGCGTGTGCTCACCTGCGCTGTTTCCATCGCCAAAATTGTGGAATTGAGAATGGAATTCTCATCAGATTTGGCCCCGAGTGACTATTTACTTTTCCCCAATCTGAAGAAATGGCTAGGCGGACGACGGTTCACTTCCAACAAGGACGTCATTGCTCAAACGGATGAGTATTTTGCAGAACTTCCGAAATCCTATTTTTTGGACGGGATAAAAATTTTGGAAAAACGGTTGGAAAAGTGTATAGAGCTAAAATGAGATTTTTTTCCATCTTTTTCTAAGGACTTATTGAACGACCCTCGTATTTTATTTACACTTGATAAAAAATATTGTCACTTTAATTTTAATTTGTAAAGGTTCGACTCAGTTTATATATTTTTTCGTTCCAAAATAATCTTAATAATTATGTAAGTTTTTATATTTTATTTTATTAATTTTAAATATTTTTATTTAGTCTTATTTTAAAACCTAAAAAAAATTAAATTCGTTGGAGTGAATTTTAAAAACGATGAAAATTATTTTTTTAAAAAAATATTTAGAGTGTTGCTTTTATTAATAATCAGATAAACTATAATTTTATATCGGAGTTATGTTTTTAAATACTTTTAAAAATTTATAAAATAAGGCCACTGCAAAATTACTTTTAATCAAATAGAGCCGCAATATGTATTGAAAAACATATTTGCGGCTATATTTGATTAAAAGTAATTTTGCAGTGGCCGTGAGCCCCAATAGATGGCAGTACTGTCATACGCATGGTATACTCGTAAGGCACATACGCATTGACTAACATAAATAAATGCATATATAATTGCCTCACTCCGCATTAAACTTGTTTACAATAACAGGAAATTAAGTTGATCAAAATATCAACCTAACCCATAACCCAATGCAACTCGGTGTTACAGTTACATATATTGAGCATCTGGTGCCGTATCCGATTGAAACTTGGACCTTTAACGATTTTCACATGATCTTGAGGCCTGGAATACTACGATTGGACCATTCAATAAATGCTCGAATTATTCAAGAGTTCGTCTCAAATCGTCCAATTAAAGTTCGCCCAGTCAAAATTTGTTCGAGCTACGATATTTTTCTTCATCTATTTAAGATTTCACATTTGTTTAGTTTTCATTAACAATTTTCAATTGTGTTCTTTGCGTTTTACAGTCCAATATATTTAGCATCCAGGATGCAGCAACGAAACGAAATGAAGAGCTTCAGCGCAAACAGTATCTGGGTGGGAGAGCCCAGTAAGGACGGTGTATACGGGATGTTATTGTTGGAACGTCGCGGCAGTGATCACTTCGAGCAGAAATTGTACAGCAAATTTAACCGTATTGGCAAAGATGATTTCGATCACCGTTTGGAACTGGTCTCCCCGTTAATCAGCAGACACCAAATCAAAACACAAAACAAACAATTTTTAATACACAAATGTTGTTCACACAAATCACACTGCAAAATGTCAAAACTTCAATTATGTTCGCGCTCGAACAGCAGGTCAAATGAAAATTTTTGTGTTTGATCTCTTTTCCTAGAATGATCGAGCGTTTACAATTTGAGGCGATTATTTCTTGGTGCTTATTTCCATATTTTGTTCGTAAGGAACATGCTCGATCGAAGGGAAGGTGTTCGTTCAACATGTTCATACATATTTTACAACTCTCCAACAAATGGACAATTTTTCCGGAAATTCGAGCATTTCTCGAATGCTGTGACCTAAACTAAAGACTAACACTAAAAATAGTAATTTTTCTATTGCCATTGACAAGTACAGGGTGGGCCAACTTGGACTGTCTGTTTTAAAATGCATATAACTTTTTTATTTTTAAAATTTTTTGATTTGTTTTTTTTTGTTGTTGTTGGAAATTATAAAGAATTTTATAAACTTTTATAATGTCTTCATACTCAGTGCAAGAATATTTAAAAAAACTAGTTCCCAGTGCAAACATAAGGAATTTATTTGATGATCCATGAACAAATGTTAATAAACCTGTTCTTAATGAACAAACTATAGAAGCTGTGCGCTAAAGAATCAACCATGATCCATCTGTGTCTACTCATCGATGGACTACTCAATTGGACATCTTCAGAACATCGCTACGACGCATTTCAGAGCTTAAGGATGTCCATCTCTGGGACGGTATACTGGATCACTTAAGAAATTTTTTACGTCCGACCGGTCTGAATAACTCTGGCATATGGCTCCAGCAAGATGAAGTTACAGTTCATACCGCAAGAGCGACAATGGCGATCCTTTGAAAACTTTTCGATGAACGAATAATTTCAAAAAATTCAAAATTCGCTTGGCCACCTCGTTCTCCAGATTTGGCATTCTCTGTTTTTTTTGTGGGTTTTTTTGATGGAACGTGGTAACGTGAAGAAACCACAAATGATTTGGGAACTATGTTAAAGCAGAATATTCGAACAGAAATTGCAAATTCGAACCCAGAAACGTTGCACTCGAATGCAAAATACCTTGGAAAGAGCCATTAACTGCCAACAAGAAAATAGAATTAATTTAAAAAATGTTATTTTCCATAATTAAATTTAAAAAAATTTAATAAATTACACTTTCATTAAAAATAAAATTAAAAATACAAAATTATATGCATTTTAAATCAATTAGTCCCAGTTCACTTAGCCTGTATTTTCTATATCTGGCTGCTATAACATAGTGGAAGGGGAAACAACATTGAACAGGATGCAGGTAGGCAGCCAGGTAATACGCATAATTAGGTATGGGTATTTGCCAAAATTACCTTTTTTGCTTTGAAAAGACCAATTATACACACTAGTACAGTAATGAATTAATAAAGTAGTAATGGAAAAAAATGAAGAAATTACCTGTCCCGTTCTTGACTTTTATTTTCCGATATACCATATGCTGCATCTACTGACGCATGGACGATCTGTTAAGCACACGCTCAACAAGAAAAATGAACATTACGATCGATGGAGAGCAAAGCAGATCAATGCTAGAAGCAATGCGAAAAAGCTAGGTTCATAAATGTTGATACTCGGTTCATAAATAGTTTGAGTATGCCAGAGTAAATGCCGAGCGGAGCGGAGAGCAAAGCAGATTCAATGCGAGAAAACAGTTTCAACGACTTTTCTCTCACTGAATAGCATTGTTGAAGTTTATTCTCGATAGTTCATTTTAGTTCGGTGAAGTTTTTGCATTTAATTTAAGTTATGGACATTGATATTATAATTGGTGAAGTTTTCTCTGGCCCTACTCTGTGGCACCACAAAAAAATGTTACCATGACCGGGTTTTAGTGGAAAAGTTAAGGAAATAATAACCTTTAATTATTCGCTCCTTTTTAATTTGATTGGAAGCTTCCCAAATTCTTTTTATTCCATAAGAACATTTAGAACACTGAGAAAAACAACAAAATACTATTCATTAGACAAGCCCATTACTTTTGACTGCACATTTATGTTACACAAATTAATAACGAAACTGAAAAGTAGATGCTTAAAACGAAACACGAAAGAAAAACAGAATTTCAGCGCCATTTCTAGCATTCACTCTGACAACCTGAATTTTGATACTCGCATGTAAAAGTTCCGCTTTGCTCATAGATCGTGTCCGCTCTGTTTTGAGCATCCCATTGTGAGCAATTCTGTTTTCAAGTATTTCTCACTGATAGAAGCAAATGCAGTTCATTTCTTATGAAAGCACTTGGCTCCCTTGCATTAGAAGATGAATAATTTGTAAATAAAAATTATATTTTTTATATAATAAAATAATGAATATAAATAATATTACTAAGAATTATTTTATTTAGTTAATAATTTCTTAGGTATTTGTGATACTATATATTTTCTTATTTTTTATAAATCACTGGTTTCACACATTTTTCTCTCTGAATTGGTAACATACCGAACATTAGTCTTGTTTAAATTATTTATAAATTATTAAGTTTGTTTTTATTTAATATCTGAAGTTGTCTTCATAAAATTATAAAATAACTTATTATACAAATTAAGAAAGTATTTTAGCATAAATAAAAACCCGTCATTTAGCAAGTTTGTGTGTTCTTGCGAATGTATTTTTAAAATAATTTTTATATATAAGCCTATTTGGTAGTTCCATAATCTATGGGTCAATAACTGAGTGACTGCAAGTGACTTTGTGTGATCAGCATAAGCTGCTTCCGAACAATTTTGTAGTTTTCCTATAACAAATCTAAAATACGAGGGTCATTCAATAAGTCCTTAGAAAAAGATGGAAAAAAACTATTTTTTAAAAAAAAAAATTTATTTTTCAACATAATCTCTTTTTAGCTCTATACAACCTTTCTTAAAATTTTTATCCCGTCCAAAAAATAGAATTTCGGAAGTTCTGCAAAATACTCATCCGTTTGAGCAATGACGTCCTCGTTGGAAGTGAACCGTCGTCCGCCAAGCCATTTCTTCAGATTGGGGAAAAGAAAATCGTCACTCGAGGCCAAATCTGGTGAATAAGTGGGATGCTGCAACAATTCCATTCTCAATTCCATAATTTTGGCCATGGAAACAGCGCAGGTGTGCACACGCGCATTGTCCTGATGCAAGAGGATTTTTTTCTTCTTCAGATGGGGGCGTTTCTCTTTGACTTCCTCGCTCAACCGTTGCAATAACGACGCGTAATACGCTCCTGTTATTGTTTTTCCTTTTTCCAAGTAGTCGATAAAAATGATGCCCTGCGAATCCCAAAACACCGTGGCCATCACCTTGCCGGCCGATGGCACAGTTTTTGCCTTCTTCGGAGCCCGCTCACCATTGAAAATCCACTGTGATGACTGTCTCTTCGTTTCTGGAGTGTAGTAATGTATCCAGGTTTAGTCCACAGTGACATATTGACGAAGGAATTCGGCAGGATTGCGATGAAAGAGTGCCAACATAGCCTCAGAGTCCACTACACGATTGCGCTTATTCTCCTCTGAGAGCAAACGCGGCACCCATTTTGCCGAAATTTTTTTCACAGACAATTTTTCATGCAAAATTGAAGCGACTGTACCTTGTGATATGCCCGTGGCCTCAACTAATTCGCGCACTTTAATTCGCCGATCGTTCAAAATCAGATCGTGGACTTCAACTGGGCGTCCTGAACGATGTTCACCTTTTGTGGATGAACGGCCACGTTTAAATTCATTCACCCAATTGTAAATCGTCTCAAACACAGGTGCAGATGTGGCATGAACTGCATCCAACTCGACTTTGATTTCTTTCGGGCTTAAGCCTTTCAAATGGAGATGTTTGATGACAGCCCTAAACTCGCTTTTTTCCATTGTTATGCACAAATAAATGTCGTTAACTTTAATCGACGATAGAAATTGACCTACGCAATGGATCGAGCTGAAATTAATGCTACTTTCCTGTCGATAAAAAAATCTACCGACACTACAAGCGCAATTTCTCGGATTTTCTAAGGACTTATTGAACGACCCTCGTAATTATTAGCAATATATCAGAAAAATTATTTTATTTATTTGTAAAAACTTGCTTATTATAGCTCATCGTTTTAAATCTATAACACACAGTAACTATCATGAATAATCAAAAATTATAAACGTAAAGACAAAAATCGTTAAACCAAATTTGCGTCATCATTCAATATTATCAAAAGTATAATAATTTCTATTATTAAAAAATACGAATTATTCAGCATAAAATCGAGCATTCATTTTTGTATTTTGCTCAATTAGAACGATGACTTTTAGAATACGAAAAATGTCTGCTTAAATAATAAATAAAAATGGAGCACTTACAAGTATTTTTTGTTCCAATATGTAATTGGAGGGGCCATGTTTCTTTATTTACGGAAGTTCAATTTCGTTTATTTTAACATGAAACCGAAAATTTGATACTAAAAAAAAACGAATAAGTAGACGGGAAAGTTACTACTCTAGGCAGACTAAACTTGAAAGTAATATTCAGTATCCGGAGTGATATTCTCATTTATTCGACAGTGCTGAATTTCAAAATTATCCTTATTCCTTGGATGTGTGCTACTAAACCCCTCCCAAAAAAAATACTTCAAGTCAGATACGAGTTCATAAAAATTAATTTTATGGCCAAGCTTAACATTAGCATAGCGTGGGTGGATTGCATGGCTTCTATTAGTTACATAGTTTATTGTTAAAGAAAAAATTATGCAAAAACGTGCTTAGAAGAGTTCAATGAAATTTAATGCAATTCGATGGGGATTCTTCAATAATTAGTTGGTTTTTTTTCGAGTACAATTTTTCAAGTGTAAAAGTAACCAAATACACAAAATTTCGTTTATTACATTTTACTTTTAATAATGTATCAAATTTTTGATACTTTCCAGTAATTTTTTTTTTTCAAAGGAAATTAAAGAAAAATGGGCAAGGGTGTTTTTAAATTTCTTAAAAGAATATAAATTTTTTGATATATGAAGATTTGTTTCGTAAAAATGAAAACCCCATAAAGTCCAAGTAATTTTTTCTAGGTTTTTCCCATTTATGCTGAGGGGGAGGGGGTATCTAAAGATTATGCATAAAATATCTAGTATACCAGGAAATTAGAAATAAAAAAAACTATCAAAATGAGTACATAGACGTACATTTTACTTTTAATAATGTATCAAATTTTTGATACTTTCCAGTAATTTTTTTTTTTCAAAGGAAATTAAAGAAAAATGGGCAAGGGTGTTTTTAAATTTCTTAAAAGAATATAAATTTTTTGATATATGAAGATTTGTTTCGTAAAAATGAAAACCCCATAAAGTCCAAGTAATTTTTTCTAGGTTTTTCCCATTTATGCTGAGGGGGAGGGGGTATCTAAAGATTATGCATAAAATATCTAGTATACCAGGAAATTAGAAATAAAAAAAACTATCAAAATGAGTACATAGACGTAAACCAGGAGACATTTTCGATTTCGGTTTGATTGATTAATCATTAACGCGTGCTACTTTCAATCGAATTCATGTAATGGTTCGTAAATTTATACCTCCAACCAACATAAACCAATAAGATTTATAATATTTTGTGGTTTTTGTTTATCAGTAAAAAAAAAAACAGGGAAATTACATTTGCAAGTAAAAAAATATTTATACCGCCATTCACATTCCTTTTAGAATTTCTTATGGGAAACCAAAAAAAAATAGAAAATTACTAATTTCGAAAAGAATAAACAATTTTACCCCAAATTAGAAAATAGTTTGTTCACGTTTGCATAGAATTTGTTTGTATTATAATAACTTTGGTTGCTATTTACTTCACATTATAAATATTCAATAGTGTGCGACACCAATTTATAGTTTGCACAAACATGGTATGTATTTTACTCAATATTCAAAAAACTAAGAAATTATATTTAAACTTTTAAATATATAAGTTATTTAGTGAAGAATATAAAAAAAAATCAACCAAACAAAAAATCCATTTACGTCAACCAAAACTCTAAGGTAGGCACTTTTAGGATATAAGCAAATATTCCGAAGGACATTTACCAAAATCCATCGTTAACGTTACTTTTCAATACCCGCCAACATTTTTTTTTGTACAATAAAATAAATTGTCAACCATTTCGTGTTTCAATCAAGGAAAAGTTTTTGTATTTCTGCAAATTGTACTTTTTAAAGTATTAGAAAATAATGTTCGTTTAGTTTGGCATTAAACTGTGCTATTATTCAATATTTATTGTATAAATATTAGTCCTGTGAATGTGATTTTGAAACAAACTAAGTCAAGGAACTTGCAATTTTCTGAATTTTTTGATTTTTTTCTAATTCGAAAACCTTTGCGAATTTGTAATGCATTCGAATTGTTTCATGCGGACTGGGATATTGACACAACAAATTTTGTAATGTTTTTCTTGTTTATTTATTAATTTTATTTGATTTTGAAATTTATTTTTTAGAATTAAACGAAATTGTAGATCTTCGCTTAGGTTAGTAAGTTAGAGTGGCTGTTCGCTGTTTCAATCGGATACGAGGTCTGTTAAAAAAGTATCGCGGATTTTGAATTTCAGCGGGTTGCGTATATTCGATATTCGATTTTTATGTTGGTACTCATGTCTTTCACTTATGCCGATAAGTTTATCCATTTTGAATGTTCAGTTAATTTTTGACAGCTGCTTTGCTTGCACGTGTTTTGGCTCGTCTTCGATTTTTATCCATTCCAAAAAATGGATCAAAGAATTTTTATCCTCTTTTTATCCAACGCAGACGCATTCCGAATGTTGACTGTGCCATATGGTGAAGCTACCTTGGACCGAAGCAACGTTTATCGGTGGTACAAAATGTTCTCAGAGGGCCGAGAAGATATGAACGACGAAAAGCGTGCCGGACGCCCGAGCACGTCAACAACAGACGAAAACATTGATGAAGTGAAGAAAAAAGTATTTGCCAATCGTCGAATCACCGTTAGAGGAGTTGCTGAGGACTTAAACATATCGATTGGCTCGTGCCATTCGATTTTTACCAATGATTTGGTCGTGAGACGGGTCGCCGCGAAATTCGTACCAAAATTGCTCAATTTCGTCCAAAAACAGCATCGCATTAACATTGCTAAGGAACTGTTGGACTTTGTCCGCGACAACCCAAATTTGCTCCAGAGGGCCATAACTGGTGACGAATCATGGGTTAATGGTTATGACATGGAAACCAAAGCTCAATCATCCCAATGGAAGCTGTCGCACGAGATAAGACCGTAAAAAGCGCACCAAGTTCGGTCGAATGTGAAGGTTTTTCTTACAGTTTTCTTCGATTGCAGGGGCGTGGTGCATCATGAGTTCTTTCCACAGGGTAGAACGGTCAATAAGGAATATTACCTGCAAGTTATGCGCAAGTTGCGCGAAGCAATCCGCCAAAAACGCCCGGATTTGTGGAAGAACAAAAATTTTCTTTTGCACCATGATAACGACCCTGCTCACGCAGCGTTGCTTGTGCGCGAATTTTTGGCCAAAAACAAAACACTAATAATGCCGCAGCCATCGTATTCCCCAGATCTGGCCCCCTGTGACTTTTTCTTGTTCTTGAAACTGAAGAGCCCCATGAAAGGACGACGCTACGCTACGATTGAGGAGATAAAGACGGCATCGAAGGAAGAGCTGAACAATATTACAAAAAATGATTTTTTGAAGTGCTTCGAGGATTGGAAAAAACAAGTGTATAATATCTGATGGGGATTACTTTGAAGGGGACAAAAAGATATTCATGAATAAATAAATAATTTTTGAAAAAACACAAAATTCGCGATACTTTTTGAACATACCTTGTATACTTAGACCTAAGTTAGGTCCGTTGTGATACCACGTGATCATCAAAGCTGATGGCACCCTGAGAACGAATTGGAAGCGAGTGGAAAGTATTTGATTTTTGTGATATCAATGCACGCAATATCATCACTTAAATCATTCAAGAAAAGTTACCCAGAGTTCTTGTTATGGTAGTAGCCTTGTCGATGGCAATGATGATTTGTTCGTTACCCAAAATTTAAAGAGATGGCGCACAAATCAGCAACGCCATGCATGGAATCTTCGTCCAGTTTGTTCCTTCGAGTAACACTACCCAAGTAACGCACTCGGAACTCACTCAATAAGTGCCGTCAATGAGTTCCGTTTTTGTTACGTCTGACAGCTCTTAGTTCAGCATTATGTCGTATTACGAATGAGTGCCGTCTATGGACTTGAATGACGGAACTAACTGAACTCGAAATGAATTTAGTGCGAATGTATTGTAAATTTTCATTTCTATTAGTTGTGAAATAACCAATTGCTAATTGAATGTCGCGGCGACAACAAGTTTTTCTCGTGCGTAAAATAAAGAAACGTAATAGTACATTATATTAATTAAACTATATTATTAGAATTAAAATATATAATAAATAATAATATTATTAAAAGGAAAATGTCCAAAAGAGCGTACGATAGGGAAGTCGCGAACGAAGTGAAAAGAAAATTAGTATGTGCAGTAAAAAAAAAAAAACCTAGAATTCACACTTGTTGATTTGCCTATACCGGTGCAAGGTAATATAATTGAAACCGACAATTCCATTGAATATCTTGAAAGTTTGGATAAAACAGAAGAAAGCTCCAGCACTCCACAAATACAACATTATTCTACTGAATATCTTCAAAGTTCGGATGAAACAGAAGAAAGCTGCAGCACTTCAGAAATACACCAATTGAGAGAAGATTTGCAAAGAATTGATCAACAGATAGATATTTTTATGAAGCAGTCGGGAACAGAATTGAAAAAGTTTTTATATGCAACGTGCAAAATATTGTTTACCGAAGAATTGGCCTCCAAATTTACATTTGATGGGAGGCAGGCAAATATTGGCTTCAAGGACCTGAATGTGTCAAAAATAATTAAGAGTAAGCATAATCTAAATTATTTTTAAATCTATGATAACATAACTAATAACTATTTTTTAATATAGATTGTGCATTGGATAAATTTCCCTTCGTTAGGGAACATGATACTAATAAAATTTTGAGGAGGTTTTTTTATACCACAAAAGACAATATATCCAAAAAAAACAAAAAAAAGGAACAACATTGTGCAACTACTTCGGACACCGAATTGTTCGATGACATCGAGTTCTTAGAAATTAAATAGGTTTTAAGTTTTTTATATGGTTATATAGCTAGAAGAGGCTATTTTATTTAATTTTTAATTTTTTTTTATTAGAAGAGAATATTTTATTTAATTTTTTGTTATTAATTTTTTAATTTTATAAAAATATATTTGATTACAAAAAAAATTAAAAATATTTAGCTATATGAAGACCCAAGTAACACCAGTTACGAAAATTAAGCTGTTTAACGGCACTCTGTTCCGTCAGCTAATTACGAATTTGTTTAAGATGGGTTCAGAAACGGTTCAGAAACTGTTTGTTCTTTGTCTGTAAAAGCCGAAACTCGAAAAATTTGTTTGCTTTCATGTATGGGTACACCCATACATGCAATTTCATGTATGAATGCACCCACACATGAAAGCAAACTAATTTTTTGAGTATCGGCTTTTACAGACAAAGAACGAACAGTTTCTGAACCGTTTCTGAACCCATCTTGAACAAATTCGTAATTATATGACGGAACAGAGTTCCGTCAGAGTGCCGTTAAATAGCTTAATTTTCGTAACTGGTGTTACTTGGGTACTGTCATAAGATTCCATGATCCGAGACGCTTCGTCGTATCAACGGCGAAACCGATCGTACGGAAGAGAAAACAACTAAGCATCCGTCTCATGGGTTAAAATGCTACACGCGGTAGGTATTCGGTGCTGGGCTGCTGAGCCGTATGAACATTTTCTTAAAAGTAGTTTTTGGTGAAAACAGAATATAGTATGCATGTGTAATAAATCACGTTTTCTTAATCAATATAAATAAAAGTAATCCAAATAAAACTAATTTAATATAATGTGGATCATAATTAGTTTTTTTTTGTTTTTTTTTAATTGAAATGTTATCTGCAACTACATACAAATTGTAACAATCAGATTTTTTAAGGGAAGATACAAGGACATGAAGACATGTAGGGGTAAAAATATCCATCGATGTCTCCCCAAGAACAGGATGATTTAATTTATTAATTTTAAAAATCACGTGGTCATTGGGGTTAAAAGCATCAATAGGTGTGTATGGGAAAGGTGGGAAATTTTCTAATAACGGGATGTATACAGTTCACGAACGAATGACTCAGTGGATTACAGTATTTCGTACATCGTTTAGATCACGATGGATAACAGTATTTCGTACATAAAAGGGAGCATTGATAATTTTTCGAAGAATGCACTGGCAATTGGAATGCTTGGTTGACCCCCAAAGTTCGAGACCATATAGGTTTCAGTATCGTATTGTACGAGGTTTGTTCAAAAAGTATCGCGAATTTTAAATTTGCGCGGGTTGCGTATATTTTATTTTCAATTTTTTGTGGCGTTATGTTGGTACTCTCACTTATGCCGACAAGTTCGGCCAGTTTGAATTTTCAGTTAATTTTCCACAGCTGCTTTACTTGCATGTGTTTTGGCTCGTCTTCGATTTTTACCCATTTTCGACCAAAAACAGCATCGCCTTAACCTTGTTAAGGAGCTGTTGAACTCCATCCGCGACAACCCAAATTTGCTTCAGAAAGACTGGTAACGAATCATGGGTTTATGGTTATGACGTGGAAACCAAAGCTCAATCATTCCAATGGAAGCTTCCGCACGAGCCAAGACCGTAAAAAGCGCACCAAGTTCGGTCGAATGTGAAGGTTTTGCTTACAGTTTCCTTTGATTGCAGGAGCGTGGTGCATCATAAGTTCTTGCCATAGGGTAGTTGCGCGAAGCAATCCGCTAGAAACGCCCGGATTTGTCGAAGAACAAAAATTGGCTTTTTGCACCATGATAACGCCCCTGCTCACGCATCGTTGCATGTGCGCGAATTTTTGGCCAAAAACAACACACAATAATGCCGCAGCCACCGTATTCCCCAGATGTGGCCCCCTGTGACTTTTTCTTGTTCCCGAAACAGATTCTTAGATCCATTTTTTGGAATGGGCAAAAATCGAAGACGAGCCAAACCACATTGAAGCAAAGCAGCTGTCAAAAATTAACTGAACATTCAAAATGGCCGAACTTGTCGGCATAAGTGAGAGACATGAGTACCAACATAACGCCATAAAAAATCGAAAATCGAAAATACGTTACCCGCGGAAATTCAAAATTCGCGATACTTTTTTAACAGACCTCGTATGTTGCGGTAAGGATTTCAATGTGACAAGGAATTACGTGGGTGTAAATATTGTAAAGGATTGAAACTAGTTTTTATTCTGAGGGGTACCGACGAAGATAGGATAAATATCAGAAAACTCAATATTTTCAGCTACTAGAAAATATCGGTCTGACAGATAGGATTTTAAAATGTGGAAGTAACCAGAGGATAGGACTCGTTGCAACTTCCAAAGCAATCCACCATGCCATACACGGTCGAAAGCGTCAAGAAATATGCCTAGGTCGTAATCGACTACGCGATAACATTTCTGGATAGTGGAATACTCAGTTCGAAATCCTTACTGATATTGAGGAATCACACTCTCGGTTTCAATAATAGGATAAAGACATTTAAGATTAATTTTTCAAAGATTTTAGTTAAAATGGGAACGAGGCCTATGTGTCGGTATAAGGTAGGAAGTACCTATTTAAAAAGTTTTGAGTTTGCTTGGTTTTGGGATAATTTTTATAATGGAAAACTTCCAAAATGAACGAAAAAATGATGAGCGGAGGATACTATTATAAATATAAATTATTAGGACGAGGGTTTCTTTTGGATATTTGCTTAAGTAGTTCCGAAGTCAGCAAGATATATCCTGGGTCTTTTTTGTTGTATTACGGAAGTAACTTCGGAATTAGTGGAGAACTTAGGAGATGACCTTATGGACAACGGCATTGATATTTCTCTGTATATTTTTTCAGAGTAACTTATTGGTTGTCAATGAATCGGTGTATTTAGTAAATCGTTCGTTGTTATAGTTAATTATTTCTTGTTTCAGTTCTCGTTGTAGTTGGTTTAGTTTTTTTTGTCACTTGGCCATAATGGATGTCTCCAGATTTATTTCTGGTTATGCTGAGTGTGGGAGCACATCTCTATTAAAACTTCGAACCCTCCGAAATCTACGCATAAAGGTAGCGGCATAATAATTTATTATCTGGGTATGGTCGCCATTAGCCATATTCCTGTAGAAGTTCATGTTCGAATTTTTTTTATTTCTTTTATCCAAATTTTAATAACTTCCCGTCGTTTTCAACACCAAAAAATACACAATATTTTTTCCTAATAAAACATTCTCCTGAGGAATATGAACTCTCGGTGAGAAATTACCTCCTCTACCTCCTTGTCTTTAAAACTATGACAGGAGTCATTTGTGAGGATACCTAGTCGTCTAGCGTGTCTAGTATACAATTATCTGTAAAGATGCCAATGAACATGCTAATGTAAACCCTACTTGTACTCAGTAGACTTTCTGTTCTTTTCTGATCTAGCTTAGACCGGATAATTTTTGACATGTGACCTTAGTCAAGATTCCTCCACCTCTTGTTCGCCAGCTTTATTAAACTCAGCGAAATAAGGTCTTCATAGGACTAGTTGGCAATCTCATTCAGAGATCTGAGACAGTTATTCACAGGCCTCCATCTAACAATGGGTTATTCCAGCGACTTACTTATGAGATCTCTTTACTTAACGTAGATTTTGTTCTAAAGTCGGTCTGGGCCTGATGTTCGTCTTAGCTTAACGCGGTCTTGGTCCGACTTACATTGTAATTTTACGTAGGTATTCGTTTAACGTAGGTTTTGGTCCAACATTGGTCTTGGATTCAGAGTCATAGCTTTACGTATGGCTTGGCCTTACGTATGAAGGTTTTGGTCTAACTAAGGTCTTGGTTGTAATATAGGTCTTAGTCTAAAGTAGGTTTTGACATAATGTTAGTTTTGGCCTAACGTAGTTTTAGCCTAAAACGATCTTCGGACGATTCGTACCTTCACCTAACAGAGGTCTTAGTATTGGCATTACACTAGACTTGGTTAATTGTTAGATTTGATCCAACATAGGTCTTAAGCCACTTTAAATCTAAGTCAAATATTGGTCGGAATATAAAGTAGATCTTGACCTAACGTTGATCTTGTCTCAACGTCCATAGGTCTTAATACAATATCGATATTGGTTTAATAGAGGTTTTTCTTCAATGTAGGTCTTAACCTAACATTAATTTTGTACCCCTTTTGAATGAAACTTCGATAATTTTTTTTTTTTATTTCTTTTAATCGAATGATGGTGGTTTACAAATTTTTATTGAGTTCAATTAATATAAACAAATTAAGGTAGTGGTGCCATAGTCAAGACCTCTACTGATAACTTAATGCGTTTTAATGATGCAATAAAAAATATTACAGATGATCGCAACATTCATCTTTTATTCCTGAAAAAGGATTATTACTCTCCTATGTTATCATTACTAATAATAGACAACAACACGATAATTAAATATGCATAGTTTTACTTCATTAAAACGAACTATTCTAACTAGAATTCCCATGAGTAAGTCTCTATAATTTTTATATATAAAAAAAGATAGAAAAACATTATTTCTGGCCCAAATCCAACGTGAATTTTATAAAATTTCCTTTAGTATTAAAAAATACAATTACACAAAAATGGTTATTATTTTTTAATAAATTTTTATACCCCTCAAAACAACAATCCTATTCATACTTTGTTAAATCAAAGTTTGCTTATTGATTATTGATAGAAATTTCTTCGTATTTTGAGCAATATTGCATGATTGAAATATATTTTTAGTACAATAATTAATAGCATATTTTCAGTTACTGGGAATATTCGTACAGTCTTGAAAACGAATAATAATTTATCAAAAATATCAGTTTCCATATAGAAAGAAAATTTCAAACAATTTATAAATGACTAAGAACAACACGAATCATAATATTTACTTGATTGCATTATCAATTCGAACTGGAAGATACACTTAGTCCTTGAACACCTGTTAGTCCTAAATACATAACACAATATATACATTTTATTGAATAAAGCAGAATTATGAGGAAAAATCCCCATTAAACCAAATAATGACTAAGGTAAATCGATCCAAAAAGAATTAGTAAACGTAAATTTATTGCCGACCATTTACCATAAATAAATTTATTGTGTTCTTGATAATCTACAATACAACAAAAAAAAATTGCTGCTTGTTTAGTTCTTCTAGATTTATAACTAAAAACAAACTTAATATTTATTATTGAACAAAAAATCTATTTTTCATTGATTTTTATCTTTCGTAATTTTTTTTATATTGAATATTCAAAAATATATGCAAATGTGTCAGTAAAACATGGTATTTAGGTAATCCTAAAAAAAAATCTGAAGTAAAACATGGTATTTAGGCAAATATATAGTAAAAAGTGCTCTACAGTAAAAATCATTTGTAAAATCATCAAATATGTTTGAGATGTTTTTTTAAGAGAGCTAAAACTTTATTTAAAAAAAAAATATAAGATGTAGTAAAAAGTAATCCATTATTTTGCCAATAGATGGCTTTAGGAGTCTGTATCTCCCGTTATAAAAGTGCGATCGGGTTGCACTAGATGGCGTTAGAAAGATAATATTTCGTATCTTATCAGCTTCTCATACAGTTTTGTGATTACTTGACTCAGTATTATTTTAGCACGCGTCAAAGATGAACACCAACAAAGAGAAAATACACCATATTTTACAGTTTTTCTTCGATAAAGGCGAAAACGCAAGCCAAGCAGCTGAAAATGTGAATAGTTTTTATGGTCCTGATACTGTAACAGTCAATCACGCGCAATTTTGGTTTCGTCGATTCCGTTCCGGTAGTTTTGATGTCAAAGATGCACCACGCTCTGGAAGGTCAATTGTCGAAAATGTCGATGAAATAATGGAAACCGTCGAGTCCGACCGTCATGTAAGCACTGTTTCGATTGCCCAGGAGCTAAACATTGCACAAAAAACCGTTTGGAACCACTTAAATAAGGCTGGATACAAAAAGAAGCTCGATGTATGGGTGCCACACGAGTTATCGGAAAAAAACCTCATGGACCGAATTTCCATCTGCGAATCGCTGCTGAATCGCAACAATATCGATCCATTTCTGAAGCGGATGGTTACTGGTGATGAAAAGTGGGTCACTTATGACAACGTCAAGCGACAACAGTCGTGGTCAAATCGCGGTCTCCCGGCGCAACCGGTCGTCAAGCCAGGATTGCCAGCCAGGAAGGTTTTGCTGTGTGTTTGGTGGGACTGGTCCCCTACGGCCGAACTCTTAATTCGGACCTATACTGTCAACAATTGGACCGTCTGAAAGAAGCAATCGCCCAGAAGCGGCCAGCTTTGGCCAATAGGAGAGGAATTGTGTTCCATCAGGACAACGCCAGGCCGCATACATCGATAGTGACTCGCCAGAAGTTCCGGGACCTTGGTTGGGATGTTCTTATGCATCCACGTTATAGTCCGGATCTGGCACCAAGTGATTACCACCTCTTCCTGTCTATGACGAATGATTTTGCAGGTGAAAAATTCGCCTCAATAGGAGATTGTGAAAATCGACTGTCCCAGTTTTTTTGCCAATAGGGACGAGGGTTTCTATGAGAGAGGCATTATGAAATTACCTCCAAAATGTTATCGAACAAAATGGTGCATATTTGACCTAAATCGTATCATTCTATCTATGCTAAATAAAACCTTCAATTTAATGCAAAAATAATGGATTTCTTTTTACTACACCTTATACAACAGAAAATACAAGATAGTTTTTTGCTATCAACCGGAAGTTCGGTCTGTGTCAGTTGTCTCGGTTTCGCACCTCGGTCTTCGCCGTCGCTACATCGATCATAAATGACGGCACTGTAGAATTTTCGGAATAAAGTGTTCAGCCCACAGCAATCTGTTTGGCTTGAATTTAGCCACAAAAATCAACCGGTCGGTCGTAGTAGTGCTCCATGATCTTATCGTCAAACGGGTTGCGGAATCGTCCCGTACACAAGCCACCAATTTTTCAAAGAATCCTCTTCTCAAACGCGTCTATGTCTAGGGTCAGAACATTCGAACCGAACAATTTAGAGTGACTTAAGTAGAACTTTTGCCTCCTTCGAAGCTACGATGCCTAAAGACTATTGCGAAATGGTGGCCACTACGACTGTTCTTAACGCAGTCTTCCGTTCGGTCCAAATTTTGATCGTTTTTTCGAGTAAATCCTGTTCTTTTTCCTTCACATATCTTCATAAAAAATAATCGAACCGTATCAAATCGCACGATCTCAGAGGTCAATTGACAGGTCCATTGCATGAAATCACGTTATGGCCAACAGATATCTTCAATAAGTCTATGGTTTTGCAAGACTCATGGTCATTAGAGTCATTTTGCTGAAATCACATATCGACCGGAATTATTTTTTACATGTTTTCGAAGAACGCTGCCCATTGATCTTAAACGCATTTTGAAAGAATTGAGACCGATGATGCCGCCGGCGTGCAAGCCGCACCCCATAATACAGTGAATTTTTGTGGACTTAATGGTATCTCTACTATCTCTTATGGATTTGTCTACTTTCAAAAGCAATAATTTAGCTTATTAATAAAACTATTGAAACAAAAATCCTATAACGTCTTATGAATTGATAGCATATTTTTAAACAAATTTGGACTATTTAAAAACATGAGTCTACCTATACTGAGTGAAATAAAATGGTATACTATAAAAATAGGTACAAAAATCCCTAGATTAAAGAATACCTGGATAGACCCGCACTTAGGTTAAATAACACCTGGATTGGCCCGTACGTCAGAACTTCGTGTATGTATACATACACCGATTTTCTGTCTAAATTGTTACAAAGGCGGCGAGAAATCGTAATGCTTGCATACGTTTGTGTAGATTTTTTTATGTTGACTTGACACCCACTGACATCTAGTTTTCGTAATAAAAATTTATTGAATTCTAAAAGAAGACAACATTTTTTTTCAATCTCCTGGTATTAAATGCAATTGTATTTAAGGTTTTTTATTAATTTTGTAAATATCAATCAAATATCAAGCGTCTTAATTTTGTAGACTTTCAAAGAGTTTTAAAACACGCCATTCTCCATGGAACTGGTAGCATACCGAAATGCTTGCATTCTTTTGTTTACATTAATATACTTATCGGGGAGTGAAAGTTTACGAGCGGTTCTATTAAATTTTAAATAGTTTATGAACAAGTAAGTATAAATTAATACATTTGCATAAATAGAAATCTAAAATAAAAACTTCCTATTACGACAGGACATTATTTTGTATGTGTGTGAAAGGTTATTTTGCATGTGTGTGCGTTCTTACGAATGTATTCTCGAAAAAATTTGCATAGAATTTTTGTATAGAGGCCTATCCAGTTCTTCTATAATCTAAGTAAAAATTATTAACAAAACTTTGACAAATGACAGTTAGTTTGACAGTTGACCATATCGAAAATTTCATTTATAACCTAAAACTTGTTCCAAAGTCAGATGATTGTACGAGATTCTGTTTTTTTGTTTGTATGTAAGGTCCTTTAGATATCAGCCCAGATCCCATTTTCATAGCGCCACGACCATGAATGGGTGTTATCAGGTTTTTATACGAAGCTGGTCTGTTTTTAATAGGATAGAACTGTTAGAGTTGGTTAAATTTTGTGGAGCATGTTATTTGGTAGGTTTGATTAGTTTGAAAAGTGGAATTGTAAATGAATTTGTTGGACCACAATGAGATGAACCTCGGAAAGAAATTCTTAGTTGGCTGACATGCACTCAAATATAGTGTGTGGTGTCCCAAAAAAAGTTAGGGGTGAGAGCAGTATGCCCTATCCGAATTTTGAGCAGTTTTCACGTTCAGAATTTTGGTAAGAATGATTATGCGAGATTCTTTTTAGATGAACCTCGGAAAGAAATTCTTAGTTGGCTGACATGCACTCAAATATAGTGTGTGGTTTCCCAAAAAAAGTTATGGGTGAGAGCAGTATGCCCTATCCGAATTTTGAGCAGTTTTCACGTTCAAAATTTTGGTAAGAATGATTATTCGAGATTCTTTTTAGATGAACCTCGGAGCGAAATTCTTAGTTGGCTGACATGCACTCAAATATAGTGTGTGGTTTCCCAAAAAAAGTTATGGGTGAGAGCAGTATGCCCTATCCGAATTTTGAGCAGTTTTTACGTTCAGAATTTTGGTAAGAATGATTATTCGAGATTCTTTTTAGATGAACCTCGGAAAGAAATTCTTAGTTGGCTGACATGCACTCAAATATAGTGTGTGGTTTCCCAAAAAAAGTTATGGGTGAGAGCAGTATGCCCTATCCGAATTTAGAGCAGTTTTCACGTTAAGAATTTTGGTAAGAATGATTATGCGAGATTCTTTTTAGATGAACCTCGGAAAGAAATTCTTAGTTGGCTGACATGCACTCAAATTATAGTGTGTGGTTTCCCAAAAAAAGTTATGGGTGAGAGCAGTATGCCCTATCCGAATTTAGAGCAGTTTTCACGTTCAGAATTTTGGTAAGAATGATTATGCGAGATTCTTTTTAGATGAACCTCGGAAAGAAATTCTTAGTTGGCTGACATGCACTCAAATATAGTGTGTGGTTTCCCAAAAAAAGTTATGGGTGAGAGCAGTATGCCCTATCCGAATTTTGAGCAGTTTTCACGTTCAGAATTTTGGTAAGAATGATTATGCGAGATTCTTTTTAGATGAACCTCGGAAAGAAATTCTTAGTTGGCTGACATGCACTCAAATATAGTGTGTGGTTTCCCAAAAAAAAGTTATGGGTGAGAGCAGTATGCCCTATCCGAATTTTGAGCAGTTTTCACGTTCAGAATTTTGGTATGAATGATTATGCGAGATTCTTTTTAGATGAACCTCGGAAAGAAATTCTTAGTTGGCTGACATGCACTCAAATATAGTGTGTGGTTTCCCAAAAAAAGTTATGGGTGAGAGCAGTATGCCCTATCCGAATTTTGAGCAGTTTTCACGTTCAGAATTTTGGTAAGAATGATTATGCGAGATTCTTTTTAACTAGCATACAGAGAAAGTTTTATCCCCGTGGAATAACAGGAGTTGTATAATCATCTTCAACCGAATTACTGGGGATGGAAGTGGGGCTCAGATTATTATACGCGTTTTTGACTAAATAATTTTTACTCAAATACACACGACAGTCCAATGGAATTTCTGAATCAATAAATCAATAATAAATAATTTATTTGAATTTCATTTTTCTGTGAATGGTTTTTCTGAGTTTATGTTCTTTTCGCTTATCAATTAATTGACTCTTGGCAGCATAATAAAGACTTATAATCACCATGAATATTCCGGGGCAAATAAAAAAAATTAACGGAAATAATTACTTCATATTCCAGTGGCCAATAATGTACTCAGTCTGTCAGTTAGTTTGGTTAAATGCTAGGGGCAATTGCGAATCCATCATTAGTGATTTATTTATTCATGTTATTTTTTTTTTATAAAATAATCGTAGAAATTCCAATAATTCCAAACTACTTTTTTCTGTTATAATGTCAAATATGTTCATTTAGAATTATTAGAATTTGCTCTTACAGACTAACTATATAACCAAGTAGGCACTTTGTACTTTCGCCTTGAATTATTTATCCAAATTTATGCTCAATAAATGATGAAAACCACTACATTTACATACATATAATTTGGGAGTTTATTTGTGAATTTTTTTTAGGTTTTGTGTATGATTATGCGTTCAATTTTTATTTCCAAATAAAGCTTTACCCACAAAATATCCATTTTCGAATAAATATAAATTAATTTTGATGAAAATATGTCCACAATAAAATATTGCTTATCAAATCCCGTGTCCATCCCCTTTTGGGCCTGACTAAACTTAAAGTTTATTTATTATTTATGTAAAGATTGTTGTATATTTTTTTTATATTGTCCTTATTGTCTGGTACTTCTACATTTATTAGTCATTTAGTTTTCTCTTTAGATGAGAAAAATTTTAGGCTTACAATTATTATAATAACATTTGAGGCCAAGAGTTAAATGTTAAAAAATATTATTTGTTCTTTAAAGAAATTTAAATTTCATAAAGGTTATGGCAAAAATAAAATAGAATAAATTCTATTATTCCAAACAAAATAATCCAAACTACTATACCTACCCTTTAAAAAAAGGTATATTAAGTGTATAAGGTTAAATCCGCTGTTGTTTTTAGTTTTTTTCATAGAAAGCAAAAACAAATTTATTTAAAGTACTTGCTCCCGCTAGCTACACATTTTTCCCAGATCCCGGGCAATTTGTGGATACCACGCCAAAAAAATTCCTTCTCTTTTGAGACAAACCACTCATCAAGCCATTTTCGGACGTCTTCATAAGAATCGAAGTGCTGCTTAGCGATCGCGTGGCGCATCGACGAAAACAGGTGGTAGTCGGAATGGGCCAGGGCTGGTGAATAAGCGGAGTGGGGTAGCACCTCCCATTTGAGTGTCTCCAAGTAATTTTGTACCATTTTTGACGTTTGCGATGGTGCGTTGTCGTGGAGGGAAATCAGCTTGTCAAAATTGCTGTCTTTGAACCAACGAAACCAATCTCGGCACGTTGTTTCCGATAAAGAACTGTCACCATAGACCTCCATAAGCATTCGATGCGATTGGGCAGCCGATTTCTTCAAATTGAAACAGAAAAGCAGAGCTTCCCGCATATGGTCTTTTTCTGGCACAAAACTAGACATGATTACCAAAGGAGAAATGTATGTTGTTGTACGAAATTGCTGACAATGTGCACTAATTAATATTGACAGATGTCAAACTCATAAAAAAAAGTATGGCGTGCCCATGGTAGCTTAATACGGTCACTCACGCCAACTAGGATTTAAGCTTATACACCTGATACTCAAATGTTAACAAGTTTAAAAACTTATATAATAGGAAATGGGTCTTCAAACCATTTTCACCGATTGTACCAATTTTTATAAGGAATAGTTAACCTCAACGAATTTATGAAGTCCTTGAGCACAATAATGTCTTTTTCTGAAATATCCTCTTTACAAAACGTTTTTAAAAAATCGATTTTGCTAGAATATAATTTTTTATGAACGATTTTACAAAAAATTATAGCTAAAAATTTTCATATTTACTTTTATGCTCCAAATATTTTTAATAGAAAACCTGAATTTATCAATTTTTGTAAATGGATTTTTCACTGTACAAGAGATAATAACTTCTAAAATAACTTGGGTCCTTCAAATAGTTAGGATATCATAGAACGGATAAGTAGTCGTGAAAGATCTGGCAGGAAAGTAGTGAGATCGGCACTTTTATTAAACTTGATAATCAAGAGCACAACTTTTTTGGTGGGATAAAGCATTTTTGAATGGCTAAGAACTAGTAGAAGGGGAACCTCGCTAGGCATTCCTTCAACAACGAAAACTGATGAAAATTGAACAAATGAGCGCTCTTGTAAGATTAGGCCGTAAGATTTAAAAATGGGAAAGGTGAGTACCAAGATGTACCAGTTACCAACTCTACCATACACTTCGCAGTCACTATCTGGACAGAAGCTATGGTGACGGAAACGTACAAGCGTCAGATGATGGCGGTATATCATCGAAGCACACTTCGAGGCTGAAGAGTATTCCTTACTGTCTTTGTTATCTCTAATACGGCGCTAATCGAGCTTTCGGTTGTTGAACGGGCCAGAATATATCATCGACAAAGGGAGGCAAATGTGATTCATCGGCTCACCGTCCGCAGGGAGGACAGACATGAGACAGTGGCGAGATAACATCAATACTGGGATTTATCGATGATACAGTCACGTGGAACGGAAGAGGCCATGGAGAAATGGATCATTATATGGCCCAATCTCTTGGCAGGACCCTGAATGTGCTTCAGGGTAATACATATCTATATCGCTTTTAGGTGGAATCCAACACCCTAATTGTCGGCCCACAATCGAGCATGCGGAACATGTCTTCTTCCACTGTTCACGCTTTAGCTGAGAAAATACGGAAGTGGAGAACATAATCGGTGAACAGCTGTCCCAGAAGCGCATTATCACACAAACGATAACATGGCGGTTATGCTGGCATGCGGTAGCTAAAAATGCATCCCCAGTAATAAGCTCCGGCAGGAAGAGAGAATAAGAATAAGAGTCTTCTCTCCATGTAGTAATACCTGTTATATCTAACGGTGGTCCGATGGGGAGTCCTATTTGAAGAAAAGGGAGGTGGGTAAAAATCACGCACTGTAGGAATTGGTCTCTCTCCAAGTTCCTTAGAAGACTTACCTCTACCAACGTATAAAAAAAAGAAGACACCTTGGATGCTTCTCCATGACATTTTTCCCGTCTCACGGCCATTTTCATCATCGAGTTTTTGTCGGAAAAAGGGCTTTATGAGGTTTCCTAGTCTCTCCCGTTACCTGAACTCAGTGCGTGTAACTTTTTTATACCTCAAGATCAAAAACAACTTGACAGAACGTTAAGGTCGTACTGTCGTTAACATCCAAAGGAGTCTAATCGAGGAGCTGAAGGCGATTCCAATTGAACGCGATTATGACTGTTAAAATATTTTTGATTGCAAAAAAAAATGAAATTGCAAAAAAATTAAATTATTTTTAAAAAAATAAAATAAAACTTTTTATTAAATGGGAAAAAAATTTCCGAGATAGGTGACAAAGGGTTTATTTTTAGAATTTGTAATGTTAAATGCTCTGCTTCAGAAATTTTTTGCTTTTAACTTAAAAATTGCACAATAAAAAAGTTTTTTAAAAAAAATTCAAATCACTCAGAACTATACTAATTAAGATTATGTAATAACTTATATTGATAAACATTTCGAAACACAACATTTCAATTACCGAATTGTTAAAGTGTTGTTCGGAGTGACCAGAAAATTAGAAAATCAAACTGGCCAACGGTTGTGTTCTGGTAGCAATATTCTCTTCCTCCTCCTTTCGATCGTCAGTCATATACCGTCATTGATGAGAGCCTTCCACCCTCCAAATTCCGAGTCACTTTCTGTCCTCGGCTGCCGATTATATGTTGAAGTATGAAACGTGAGACACTCCAACTGGACTATAAGTCGCCACAGCTCTGTCTTTGGGGTAGTCAATTCTGATCGATTTATTGAGTAATTGATTCGAAATAGTCTGTAAATGCTGGCTTGTCTTATGATATAAGCGTTTAATTAATTAACAGACTTTTACTACAATATAAATAGAAATTGTTATCGGTCACAAAAACGGGTGTGTGCTTTCTATTTGCCTCACAATCACATTGAAGATAAAAACAAAAACGAAATAAGCCTGATTGATAGGTTCAATAGAAACGCTCTAATAATGAAAAGTATTCATAAATTTCTTAAAGACCTTTCCTGGTTACCGTATATTTTTTCCTGGTTACCATATATAATCACAAAAGTATATTATTCTTTTTCAGGACTCTATACTCATTTTCATTAGTCAATTATTTTTGCTTCTAAAATTCTTAGATACAAAAAACACTTAATAATCTTTTAAAATTAACATGATAACTTTCACTTTTGCCTTTTTAAAATATTTGTTGTCTTTATCAATAAGAAAGGATCTGCAAGTAACTGATTTAACGATGATTGGTGATAGCGTCCACTTAAGTTTCGAGTTTATAAATCACAATAAAAAAATACAGTAAAAAAGATTTATTATTATCGCACAACATAAAAAAAGTTTAATAATAAACAAAAGTTAAATAAAAGTGTTTTGCAAAATTTACTTTATTTTATAATATTTTATACTCTGTTTTGGATTTTTTTTTTCTTTAATAATTTATACGAGCAGAGACACGCAATATGAACGAGTGAATGCGCGGCAACTAAATGAAATACAAAAAACGAAAATATTCGAGTTTAGGTGTTTCTGGCATCGATACCCTCTCTGAAGGAGTACAATATCGGTCGGCTCTTATTGCCACCACACACCGTTATGCATATCCGCCGACTCCTTAACTTTACGTCTTCGTCGGTTTTACCTTTTTTCGAGGAGGTAAACAAGAACTTGTACAGCTACCGTCGCCTACTATGGTCAAAAAGAGGATATTAAATACGGTTAAGGATACCGCCAACACCACCACCACCATCACCATCATCAGCAAACTTTACATTGTGCTCGTTTTCTTTTTAAAAGTTGAATGTAGTCGCAGGATAACTGGTGTGTTGCGGTTAATACGCACTTTATTGTTGGATTATGAATACTCAACCACTCGGCCATAGTTAAAGGTTTAGGTAGAATGACTTATATATGTACGTACTCGGAACCAATTTCTGAAACAAAAGCGACTTCAGTTCATCCATTCGCTTCGGTGAAGGTTTCATCCCTCTTCACTTAGTTTACTTATTATCTTTGGCTATGTTTAGAACACATCAACGTCAGTAAAGTATAAATTAATTGGCGCAATCATTTTCCAACTAATAATTTTGTTCTATTCTACCTGTGCTATCAAAAATCTAATAGTGTTCAGCCATAAGACTGCTTGTCAAGATGATGTTAGTTGGTAAATGAGCAAACCGGATATCTTTCGTGCAAACCAGGAGCCTACACTAAATGCCTTGCATGAACAGGAAAGTTTACTTAATTTTTCATATAATTTAAGTCTAGCTGATTTATAATAGTGGCGGTTAAAAAAAATTGGACAGATACATCAATATTTTATGAAATTCAAATTATTTGAAACAAGTGTCAGAAAACTTAGGCAAATTTTTAACGAAGAAATATTTTCTTTTCTTAAATTAGAAATTCTGTTACTATTTTTTTTTTATATTAAAATTGTACCAAAAAGTTTTATATTAAAATTCAACTATTAAAATTATAAATGTTTTATGGCTGTATCTTTTCTTAAATGAAAAATGATTTTGCTTAGTTAAAGCAAATTGTATACAATCATTTTTGATTAGGGGGCTTTTTTAAATTGCATTAATACGAGTAATATACGAGGTCTGTTGCGTATATTCGATTTTCGTTTTTTTACGTATATTCGATTTTCGTTTTTTTGTGGCGTTATGTTGGTACTCATATCTCTCACTTATGCCGAAAAGTTCGGCCATTTTGAATGTTCCATTAATTTTTGACAGCTGCTTTGCTTGCACGTGTTTTGGCTCGTCTTCGAAAAAATGGATCAAAGAATCTGTATCAAATTTTGTGTAAAAAAAAAAAAATTGCGCGGACGCATTCTGAATGTTGGACCGAAGCAACGTTTATCGGTGGTATAAAATGTTCTCAGAGGGCCGAGAAGATATGAACGACGAAAAGCGAATGTGAATGTTTTGCTTACAGTTTTCTTTGATTGCAGGGGCGTGGTCAATAAGGAATATTACCTGCTAGTTATGCGCAAGTTGCGCGAACCAATTCGCCAGAAACGCCCGGTTTTGTGGAAGAACAAATATTGGCTTTTGCACCATGATAACGCCCCTGCTCACGCATCGTTGCTTGTGCGCGAAAAACAATACACTAATTATGCCGTAGCCACCGTATTTCCCAGATCTGGGCCCCTGTAACTTTTTCTTGTTCCCGAAACTGAAGAGCCCCACACAAAATTCGCGATACTTTTTGAACAGACCTCGTATAGTGTATAAAATCAAATAAATATCTGAAAACATAAAATAAATAAGCATTGTTTATATTTTATAACTTGAAAGCAATACCGCAGAAATTCAAAGTCTTACAGAATAATTAATAAAAATTTAAAAGAAAATTGAATTTGTACAAATATTTTATTTAAAAAAATAATAATAAAAAAATAAGGAATATACTCTTTTTTGGCTGTTACATTTTTTATAAAAAATGGTGTACTGAAAATCAAAGCGATAGCATTTTGCCCAACAATAGTCATAAATAAATACGGCTAATACTAAAGCCATAAACAAAATATAATCCTACTGGATCCAAGAATAAAAACGACTGTTAACAAAAAAAGGCATACTAGAACGATAAACAAAAAACAATTTAACTAAGAAAAATACGAAAAAAAGGATCAGAGACAGCTCTTCTAAGAGCTACATAAAATTATAATCAAAGAGTTTAAATGTAAATTATGTTAAAATTATTTTCGGATTCTATAATAATAGCTGTATTCCATTGGACCAATTTTGCTACAGCGCTGTAGACTCTCAATAAAATGAACATATCACTACAGCAGTAAAATACAATCACACAATAGTCACCAACAATACTGAGTTTATTCACACATAAACAATAAAAACAAAAATATGACATTTCAACATAACCAACGAACCCGCAAATCTATCTATTTTCACTGTAGCAACTACAATCCACCTACCGTACATTGTATGCGTAACTCCAGCGGAAAATTACTGCTCTGTTCGAGGTAAAGTAGATGATGACAGATACACAACTAGTGTAGTAGCAAAATTGGTCCAATCGATTACAGCTAATATTAGGAAAAATTTTAAAAAATAAAAAGAAATCTTAATAAAAAAAAATTAATTCCTAAAACCACTAGCAATTTATTATCAACAAAATTTTATCTGATCGCTTCCAACACGACTGGCAGTAATCTAATTATAATAGTTCGAAAATATTGTCTAATCAATTCCTACTGTCTAGGTACCATGTGGCTTTTTACAGCAAAAGGGATAATAACACTGTTTAATATGAAATTAAATTGCTAATTTGATTATAATTTCAATAAAATATATGAGTAAATAAAATATTAAAATAGCGTTTGCAATTTAGACAAAAGAAGTCATAAAAAATAAGCAAATTCTAATTTCCAAACAAAATTTACCAGACTCTACGCCCTCACACGTTAAAAATAACTAAATCGTAGCAACAAAGTAAAATCTGCTGCAAAAATGTTGACAGACCAACATTTTCAATGTTTAGGTACATTCCATGCTGACTGACAGAAGAAATTGCGTGCAACAAAAATTTTCCATACAAATATGTACAATTAAACCGATCAGCCAAATCACTAGGAGCTCAGAAATCAGAATATCAGAGACCAATTTTTTTAGAGAGAGTGCACATGTCATATGGTAAGAACACAATTCCGACTCAGAAAGATGTCGTCAGATCTGATCTGACTGGGTTTACATTGAGAGTGAACCGATCGGTATACTGCTGCCTGAGAGAGACTGATTGTTGATCGACCGTTTTAGAGCGATTTCATCACGGCGGCGTGGTGCTGTTTTGCTTACATTTCAATTTACGTTTGTTGACGCAATGCAACTTCGACTTTGACTTCGACATCAACCGTATGCACACATAAATTCATTTCTCTTCGAACAGTTTCCGTTTTTCAACTCTTTGATTAGCAATTTTTCGAACTCTTAAAAGAGCAATTTTAGTGATTTTTATTTTTTTTATCAATTTTACCTTAAAAATTTATTTAAAATTTTCTTTTTAATAATATGAAGCAAAATATAATTGTTTTTTTAATAAAAAATAAAATAGTTACTAATAAAAATCATTCTTTTTTAATGTAAAATTTGTTTTTCTTTTTAAACAATTTTTTGTGTTTTTATTTTTATTTTCAGTATTTTTTAAAATATTTTGTTTATTATAATTGTTTTCAATAACATTTGAATATATTTAAATGTATTTTTTTCTTTGAAACTTCAAAATTGATTTACTTTAAAATCCATAGAATAGGTTCACAAGAAATACTATTGAAATCTCAAATTCTGTAAGGACTTTCGAATGTTGCACTATGTAGGGACTAATTCCTAGCATATGCACGTTGAGAACAGTTGGAATCTTCTAAGGATTTAACGATTGCTAAGTTATTGTTTGCTTTCCAAATATAATTAGAAAATACCTAATTAGAAACTGCCTTATCAGTAAAAATGAAAAAAGAAAATTGTTGGTTTTTTTTTAAACTAACAGAAACGTTCACATATTATTAGCAAATATCGGAAATTCTTATTGAAAGTTAAATATTTTATAATTTTTTTATAAAAAATAATAATAATCATATAAATTTTCGAGCCTCAATTTCTTGTCGAATGTTATTTTTTAGGTATTGAATTGTTCTTGGATGAGTGGCATACACTTGTCCTTTTTCCAAATAGTTCTAAAGAAAAATGCCGAACGGTATAAAATCAGATCTAACTATTCAATCACCGATTCTAATGCGCAGAAAACTTGATGTTTGACGTATTGTGTAGATCGTAGGATCTTTCTGTTAAAACGAAAGCTCATTTACATTTCATTCATTAAATTTCGGTGATGAAATGTTGGTTAATATATGACGATATTGTTTAGAATTTACTGTAATGGCCTCTTCACGATCATTTTCAAAGAAAAACGGCCCAACGATTCCACCAGCCCATAAATCACACCAAACAGTGACTTTTTAGGATGTGAAAACGTGCTTTGTTGCTAAAGATACATTTCACTAAAATATTTTTATAGTATTTGGAGGATTAGAATGGTTTGTTCTGTTATTAATGAGTTCATGACTAAAATTGTACTACTTTATACTTGACAGCTGTCAAAAAGTAAATGTGCGTTATGACCGACATTTTGAAAGGTGCAAAAACAACCAACAGATGGTCTATCCCTTAAATTAAAGAATACCAGGATTCTGGGAATGCCCATTCATTTTTACGTCAATGTCAAATAATATCGGCAAATTTTGGTCAGACAATGTTTATGATTGAACGAATTTAAATTTGTGCAAAAAAAAATTCTTCTAATGCACCACATACAGTTTCTGCAAGAATTTATTTCAGTCAAAATAGAACAAAACAAATATATTATAAATGGGAATTTTGCAAAAAGTTTAAGAGCATTAAAGAGCGTTCCAGAAATGGAAAAAAGGATGCTTAATAGAGGGTGTGGCGGAATAATAATAAGAGTGACATCACTGAGATCGATCTGACAGCACTGCCTTTTCAGTGAGCACAGAACTGTAAAGAGCCTTCTTTTTCCAATATATCACACCTCCTTTGCCGATAGAGCCTTACTTATTAGTGAAGTAATGCTTTTGTAGTGTGTCGCGAAAAATGGAAGAGCGATATTTGAAGCTACGGGGAAACATTCCCTATCTAGAGGTAACAAAAAGCATTTTAAAAGGTTTGAGAAAAAGCGGATGACGGACCTCGCTCAGAGGGTCGGTCCTTCAACATTGAAAATGGACGTGTGAAACGACTGAGGGATCTTGTAAGGTCTGATCGTCGATTAACTTTCTAGCTGATGAGTTAAATTTGAGCCGTTTTGCCTTTCATCGAATTTTGACTGAAGATTTGGGTATGAGAAACATGTGTACCAACATAGTACTGAAAAATTGACGATTGAACAGAAAAATATTCGGAATAATATGTGTCTTGACATATTCGTGTGGTTCTCCAGGACCTTATTTAACTGATTTAAGTCCGTGTTATCTTTTTTTGTTCCCACCTAAAATGATGTTATCTTGGTACTGTCAATAACAATTAAAACGAGCACAACCAAGGAGTTGAAATTGATTCTACTTGAAGCCAACACCTCCAACCTTAAATTAAAAAATGCTTGAATAGGTCCGTACGTCAGATTTTCGTATATGTACACAATTTTCTGTCTAAACTATTAGAAAAGCGGCGAAAAATCGTAACTCTTGCATACTTTTGTGTAGATTTTTTTATGTAGACATAACACCCACTGACATCTAGTTTTCGTAATAGAAATTTAATGAATTCCAAAATCATAATAATTTTCTGTCTAAACTATTAGAAAAGCGGCGAGAAATCGTAACTCTTGCATACTTTTGTGTAGATTTTTTTATGTAGACATAACACCCACTGACATCTAGTTTTCGTAATAGAAATTTAATGAATTCCAAAATCATAATTAATATTCATTATAATTCACTTATTACAAATAAAAATACAATTTAAACACAACAGACATTTATTTTTTTTCAATCTTCTGGTATTAAATGCAATTGTATTTTATATTTTTTATTAATTTATAATAAAAAATATAAAATACAATTGACATTTTTTTTTTTCAATCCATGAAAGTGGTAGCATACCGAAATGTTTTGTCATTTTTCAAGTGGTTATTTTGACACTTATCGGAAAGTGCAAGTGAAAGTGTAGTTTTTATCTTTTTAAATAATAATTTACTAAAAAGTTTATATTTATATAAATATCTATATTGTTGATAATATTTATTAGAAAGTTTTGATTTTATAAAATTCAACGGAATGAGGAAGCCGAAATTAACAAAAATTAAGTTTATGATGTGTTTAATTGACTTTTAATGATTTATTTCGTCCAAAAATTGGTTAAAAAGTGAAAAGTTCGTCATTCAATAAATGTAAACAAATGTGATGTTGACAGTTCAATGTTTACTAGAAAATAGTTCAGTGACGGCGTACGTAAAGTGTGTGTAAGAAAATATAAGGGAACGAATTTTTCAGAATGTTTCCATTGTGTTAAAATAAATAAAATATATTCGGTAGATTTATTATTTAAATAAATTTGTTTGCATTTATACTTTCTCTTGCTCTATTTTGTAATGCATTTACGTAATAATATTGTTTTAATTTTTTTTTTTAGAATATAAGTTATAAATTATTTAAGTACATTAAATTTTCCACCTTTTAATTTAGTTTTAAAGCATTTTGCTATAATATTGGATACGATTAACTTCTATATTATTAAGAATTTGATGTAATGTTCTATATAATTAATGGTTAATTTTTTAATTTCATTTAAATGCACAATTAGGGTTTCAATTCACAAACACACATTTATGTAATAGAATACTGTGTTTTATTGTAAATTTCCAAAACTAATTCCATCAACCAACAAAACCTTCAATATTAAAAAATCCTTTTTATTTACGCATAAATGACGTCACACATATCAAAATGGTTTTAAAAGAACCGCTTCAACTGAAGTTTAAAATTAGCCCCCACTGATTTATACCGTTTCTGTTATTTTGCATGTGTGTACATTCTATGAATGTGTTGCTAACAAAATTTTTGTGTAGAATCCTATCCAGTTCTTCTATAATCTAAGGACTATCCTACATTTTCTCTCCAATAAATCCACGAGCTTGATTTATGAAAAGTTGCAGAAAGCCTATAGGAAAAATTCCATATTAAGATCACATTTCGGTGGCATAAAGCACAAACTTTGTACAGTCATACCCCGTATTACGTACACTAATTTTACGTACACTCGCACTTACGTACATCTCATTTTTGTCCCCATTTGCCCATTATACGTACAATGATTCACACTTACGTACAAGTACATTTTTTTACTTACATTTTTTCTTGTTTTGCAATTTATAGAAAAAAAAATTATGAACTAGAATAACAAATTATGAATGTACACTTGTAACAACGTGTTTTTGTATGTTATGTGTGTACATTATTTCTATGAAACTTAAATTTTGTTATCGTATAAAAACGGAAAGTCCCCTTTTATATGAAACCTAAATTTTATTATGACTGAAAATCTTTGTAAAGTGGAATAAGAACAAAAACGAATCAGAGCGAATGCGCTCGAATACATAACATATACGAATAATATAAAAACCTTTGTAAAATAGAAAAACATAAAACATATTCATAATTAATTCGACTTAAGAAGAATAAAGAATAAAATTTTCTCTTTTGATTGATGTATAGTTTTTTTCTTTGAACAATAATTCTATGAAATATTAACTTGCATACTAAGTAGAAATACGTGTAATTTTTTTTAAAAATTCTTAAAATAAAAAATTTTCTAAAGAAAATGGCAGATAAAAAAGTAAAAAAAACTCGAATTGTTCTTTTGCTGAAAGCCAAAGTTAAGATAATTAGAATGTGCGATGACGGAACTCCTCAAGCTGAAGTAGCCCGCCAACTAGGTTTGAAACGTTCTACTATAAACACTGTACTCAAGAACAAAGATAAAATTCTTTTTGAAGTGAAAAATGCTACACCAATAAATAGTGCCATCATAAGAAAAGAACACGGTCTTGTTGCAGATATGGAGAAATTACTAGTTATCTGGATAGAAAATCAAACAAAACAACACCTACCCTTAAGTCAGGCAATTATTCAAAGTAAAGCGCAAAGCTTGTTTAATGACTTAAAAGTTAAAAATGGCGCAAACGAGACTAAATTTTGTGCTAGTCGTGGATGGTTTCATCGATTCAACAACAGATCCAACTTACACAACATTAAAGTCACCGGTGAAGCAGCAGCTGCAGATGTTGAGGCTGCAAAAATATATCCAGGAAAACTCGCAAAAATTGTGAAAGAAGGAGGATACACAAAATACCAAATTTTTAATGTTGATGAGACAAGTCTTTTTTGGAAGAAGATGCCAGCTAAAACTTTAATTTCTAAAGAAGAAAAGACTATGCCAGGATATAAAGTAGCCAAAGAGAGAATTACTCTTTTATTAGGTGGTAATGCCGCAGGAACGTATAAACTTAAACCCATGATTTTGCATCGCTATAAAAACCCTAGAGCGTTAAAGAACTATTCGAAAGATAAATTGCCAGTCTACTATAGATCTAACCCTAAAGCATGGGTTACTGCATATATTTTTGAGGAATGGTTTAACAAATATTTTACGGCTGAACTTAAGGAATATTGTAGAAGCAGAAAAATACCGTATAAAATTTTATTAGTTATCGATAATGCTCCCGGTTATCCGCAAAATTTAGGCAACGATAATATTCGAGTTGAATTATTACCTCCAAACACCACATCTATCCTTCAAACCATGGACCAGTGTGTTATCGCGTCATTTAAACTGAACTATTTAAAAAAAAAACATTCAGTAAAATAATTGCTGCAATTGACAGTAAAGAAGGTTCAGGTAGGGAAGTTTTAAAAAAAGTTTGGGCGGAATACAATATTTTAGATTGCATAAAAACAATTCGAGACACCTGGAATGATATTTCAGTTTCTACAATGAAAGAGGCCTGGAATATTGCGAAGATAATAACGCTGAAATCATTTGCAATATTAAAGATATGGCGCAACATCTAGAGTTGGAAGTAGATTCAAATGATGTAGTTGAACTTATAGCATCCTACGATGAACCTCTCAATAATGAAGATCTTTTAGAATTAAATAAATAGATACAACCTGAAAATTTAGTATGCAATGTCGCAGAAAAATCCACTCAATCTGAAGCACTAACATCCAAAATTTTATCAGATTCTTTCCAATGTTTTCAAAATGGAATGGCTCTTTTTGAAAAATACGATCCAGATTTTGAGAGGAGTTTAAAGGTTAAAAAAGACATTATGGACGCATATTCCTGTTATTCAGAATTATACAGGGAAATGAAAAAACATAGTACAAAGCTCTTTAAAAGATTTTTTTGCTACAAAAACTATATCACCTAGCTCAAAATCAAAAGAAAATCGTAATTTGGCATCCACTTCAGGAAGTCGCAAGACTTTTTTAATAAGTTCATGTACATCTCCTGACTCACCAGTAAAAAAGCGTTTAGCGGTTGATTACACCACTTATGAAGATGATACATCATTCTCTACGTCATCGAGCAATTAAATTTGAATTACGACATTATACCAATTGAATTTTATATTTAAATATGTAGTACATATTGTTGAATTTTGAAGTTTATGTTTATTTTTTAAGTTTTGTTTAATATGTATATGAATTTGTTTTTTTTATTTTTTAATACACGTTAAATATAGCATAAAAAATATAAACGTATGAAATAAAAGTGTAAAACTACATACATATACCCCTCTTTTTCTTTTTATTTATATACTTATTGTTTTAGTTTGTTTCAAACATATTATTGATCAGTAAAAGCAGTAGACTCGCTTTACGTACATTTTCGTTTTACGTACACGCTCCGGTCCCAAACTGTACGTAAGTGCGGGGTATGACTGTACATGAAAAAGCTTCCAACATCCAGAATTTATGAAAATATGAGACGAGTAATGGCTTTTGTAAAGCCCACATTCTCCTTGAAATGCTCAGAAAAAAGGATTTTCAATTCTGATCGGACATTGCAGATACCTCTCCCACACTCCATCATGATAATGAATTTTTTTGAGATGTTTACGCTATTATAGACTTAATCAAGCTGAATTTCTACTGCTTGGAAACAATAGAAAATTTTGAAAATATGTTTTTTTACTTTTGAGGAAAGGTCAACTAAAATATGCAATAAAAAGAAAATATCAAGCATCAAATAAAATAAAACTAACTAAAATCAATAGAATATTTAAGAATCCATATTTAAGTACCATTGAATATAAAAATATAATGATATTAGAAAAAATTTTAAAAAAATAAAAAGAAAACTTAATAAAAAAAAATTAATTCCTAAAACCACTAGCAATTTATTGTCAACAAAATTTTATCTCATCGCTTCCAACACGACTGGCAGTAATCTAATTATAATAGTTCGAAAATATTGTCTAATCAATTCCTACTGTCTAGGTACCATGTGGCTTTTTACAGCAAAAGGGATAATAACACTGTTTAATATGAAATTCAATTGCTAATTTGATTATAATTTCAATAAAATATATGAGTAAATAAAATATTAAAATAGCGTTTGCAATTTAGACAAAAGAAGTCATAAAAAATAAGCAAATTCTAATTTCCAAGCAAAATTTACCACACTCTACGCCCTCACACGTTAAAAATAACTAAATCGTAGCAACAAAGTAAAATCTGCTGCAAAAATGTTGACAGACCAACATTTTCAATGTTTAGGTACATTCCATGCTGACTGACAGAAGAAATTGCGTGCAACAAAAATTTTCCATACAAAAATGTACAATTAATCCGATCAGCCAAATCACTAGGAGCTCAGAAATCAGAATATCAGAGAGCAATTTTTTTAGAGAGAGTGCACATGTCATATGGTAAGAACACAATTCCGACTCAGAAAGATGTCGTCAGATCTGATCTGACTGGGTTTACATTGAGAGTGAACCGATCGGTATACTGCTGCCTGAGAGAGACTGATTGTTGATCGACCGTTTTAGAGCGATTTCATCACGGCGGCGTGGTGCTGTTTTGCTTACATTTCAATTTACGTTTGCTGACGCAATGCAACTTCGACTTTGACTTCGACATCAACCGTATGCACACATAAATTCATTTCTCTTCGAACAGTTTCCGTTTTTCAACTCTTTGATTAGCAATTTTTCGAACTCTTAAAAGAGCAATTTTAGTGATTTTTATTTTTTTTATCAATTTTACCTTAAAAATTTATTTAAAATTTTCTTTTTAATAATATGAAGCAAAATATAATTGTTTTTTTAATAAAAAATAAAATAGTTACTAATAAAAATCATCCTTTTTTAATGTAAAATTTGTTTTTCTTTTTAAACAATTTTTTGTATGTTTTTATTTTTATTTTCAGTATTTTTTAAAATATTTTGTTTATTATAATTGTTTTCAATAACATTTGAACATATTTAAATGTATTTTTTTCTTTGGAACTCCAAAATTGATTTACCTTAAAATCCATAGAATAGGTTCACAAGAAATACTATTGAAATCTCAAATTCTGTAAGGACTTTCGAATGTTGCACTATGTTGGGACTAATTCCTAGCATATGCACTTAATCAAGCTGTTATAAACTTAATCAAGCTGAATTTCTACTGCTTGGAAATAATAGAAAATTTTGAAAATATGTTTTTTTTACTTTTGAGGAAAGGTCAACTAAATATGCAATAAAAAGAAAATATCAAATAAATAAAACTAACAATGAATATAAAAATTTCATCGTCCTAGGAGGACGTTTATGACGTAATGTTCGATTGTTTTCTTTGGTTTTATTTTTTTTTTTGCAAGACTTTAGATCGAACAAAATACTGCAAAGTTTATTAATTTTTTACTACAACTTTTGTGTGTTGCCAAAATTTCATGCAGTTAAGTCTGTACTTTTGTTATTACTCGAATTTCTTCAACACGAATTCTACTTAAGAATACCCAGTATTATTATGTGCTAAGGCACAATATTCGTCGTCGAACACTCTCCATTCTGACTTATATATTTAGTGTTGTTGAAATTTATTCGCCGCCATATTGACTTATTACCAGGCAGCAAAGCCAAGACATTTAGGCATTCAGTATAGCGATTATTAGCTTTTATGAGTAAGGCAATAATATTTTCCCGCCCAAAAACCAATAACACACTGTGCGACTGTGACAAAAGGGGATCCCCGATGAATATGTACTCATGCAGTTACGTGCTTAACTATTTCGTTTTGTTTTATGGCAGATTTGTCGTATTTTATCTAAAAAAAAAAAGACTCGAACAAAAAAAAAATTAAATACCAAAATCGAAATGACTAAAAGTAAAACATATTCGCCACCATATTCGACACATAAATGTCACTCAATATCACGAAAGTTGGTGAATTTATTCGATCAAAAGAATAAACAGAAATCTTGTAAGACAAGCGCATTAATTTTTGTTCAAAATTCAGTTCGTTCTCGTTTTTATTGTGCAATAAAAAATTTTAAAAACTTCTCACTAATTTTTATTTTAAATTATTTTTTTTTTATAAAATAATTTCTAAATATCATATTTCCTATATTTGACTGAAGTTAACCTGATATTTTTTTCTAAAGTAATTTCCATCACAGCAGAACATAAATCAAAAATGGCTTCCCAGACGACTTTTTTGGCTCTGACCGTTCTATGGAATAGCGAATTCTAATAGAATTTGTCGAAATACAATTACTGACGTACAAGTTGAACACGAATCCTATTCGACAATGTTTCCTTTTCTTTTATTTTTACTAATTTTATTTTGTTGTTGTAGTTCGATTTAAGGTTTTTATCGTATTTGAATACAAAAACATGTTTTTCCGTATTGCAATGTAAACTCTAGTTCGAATGCGGTCTTTTCGAAGCTCCTCACCAATTCCGATTGTTCCCCACTTACAATTTAATTCTATCGTTTGGGCCATAACCACCCGTTTTTCTATCGGACTCGAGCTTTTTGTTCCCTTCGCTGTCGTATTTTATTTCATTTCATTTTTGTTCGATATACTTTTTCACCGTCAATCGATAAGAGTTGCTATGCATTTACAAGTCACAACAATGACCCATCCAACTACATAGGGGAGGCCTTATGTCTGGCAATCTGATTCTCGAAGAAGGACACTGTATGGTTATTTAGAAATTGAAAAAATTCAACTTCTCGGCGCTATGAATTCCATACTGTCCTATTAAGGATGTACACCACTTAGTTCAAGGCTACAAAAATATATACAATTCTTTTTTCACGTTTTCATAGTCATTCGTATTGAAATCTAAAATTTTGAATTCATAAGTCGACAAATAAATTGTAAATTTTCTTTTAAGTCTTTTTCACAAATCCAAACAAACCGAAAACTTTTGATTGAGAAAATTTCGCTTACAACCGAAAATAACTTGGTTATTATTAGACATTTTTATAATATCATAAAAGTTTATTCTTAATTTTATTTTTATTCAAATCTCTGATAAAGTAATAAAATTTCGATTTAAATTTATAATAACTCGATTATTGTACAAATAAAAACAAACTCACTTGGTGGTGACGTTGAAAATTTTTTCCAATACAAGATAGGCTCGACACTTGCCTAGTCCTTCAATAAAAAACTAGGTCAAACTAGCGAGGCAAAATTTCTTTTTTAAATTTGAATTAATAAAAATAATATATTTTTTAACCCGATACGAGGGTCGTTCAATAAGTCCTTAGAAAATCCGAGAAATTGCGCTCGTAGTGTCGGTAGCATTATCGACAGGAAAGCTGTCAAAATTTCAGCTCGATCCATAGCGTAGGTCAATTTCTATCATCGATTAAAGTTAACCACATTTATTTGTGCATAACAATGGAAAAAAGCGAGTTTAGGGCTGTCATCAAATATCTCCATTTGAAAGGCTTAAGCCCGAAAGAAATCAAAGCCGAGTTGGTTGCAGTTCATAGCACATCTGCACCTGTGTTTGCGACGGTTTACAATTGGCTGAATGAATTTAAACGTGGCCGTTCATCCCCAAAAGATGAACATCGTTCAGGATGCCCAGTTGAGGTGTCTACTCCTGAAATCATCGACAAAATCCACGATCTGATTTTGAACGATCGGCGAATTAAAGTGCGCGAATTATTTGAGGCCACGAGCATATCACAAGGTACAGTCGCTTCAATTTTGCATGAAAAATTATCTGTGAAAAAAATTTCGGCAAGATGGGTGCCGCGTTTGCTCTCAGAGGAGAATAAGCGCAATCGTGTAGTGGACTCTGAGGCTATGTTGGCACTTTTTCATCGCAATCCTGCCGAATTCCTTCGTCGATATGTCACTGTGGACGAAACCTGGATACACTACTACACTCCAGAAACGAAGAGACAGTCATCACAGTGGATTTTCAAGGGTGAACGGGCTCCGAAGAAGGCAAAAACTGTGCCATCGGCCGGCAAGGTGATGGCCACGGTCTTTTGGGATTCACAGGGCATCATTTTTATCGACTACTTGTATTATTACGCGTCGTTATTGTAACGGTTGAGCGAGGAAATCAAAGAGAAACGCCCCCATCTGAAGAAGAAAAAAATCCTCTTGCATCAGGACAATGCGCGTGTGCACACCTGCGCTGTTTCCATGGCCAAAATTATGGAATTGAGAATGGAATTGTTGCAGCATCCCGCTTATTCACCAGATTTGGCCCCGAGTCACTATTTTCTTTTCCCCAATCTGAAGAAATGGCTTGGCGGACGACGGTTCACTTCCAACGAGGACGTCATTGCTCAAACGGATGAGTATTATGCAGAACTTCCGAAATCCTATTTTTTGGACGGGATAAAAATTTTGGAAAAACGGTTGGAAAAGTGTATAGAGCTAAAAGGAGATTATGTTAAAAAATAAAAATAAAAATTTTTAAAAAACTTTTTATTTACATCTTTTTCGAAGGACTTATTGAACGACCCTCGTAATAAATAAAGACTTATTGAACGATCATCATCATCAACAGAGCGATAACCACGAGTCCGGTATAGGCCTGCTGGACCGCATCAATAACTCTAGACGTCTCGGCTTCGCGCTACGGTCCAGCATGTTTTTGCATGTTGGATGTAGGCCCAGAAGGCAGGGCCTACCTTGTTTTCTGGACCTATAAATAGAGCCACTGTAAACTTTCTGAGCAGAACCTTTCTTAGCCCACCGCTGCCTATTGAACTTCATTTTTCCCACAACTGGTCGATCGGGGTAACGCACCATAATCTCATCGTTAAATAGGCCCCGGAATCGTCCATCCTCATGTAGGAGACCAAAAACTCTTCGAAGGATTCTCCTCTCGAACGCGGACAAGAGTTCACAATGGTTTTAGCTGAGAACTGAAGTTTCCGAAGAGTACATGAGGACTGGTTAGATTATTGTCTTGTAAAGCAGTAGCTTTGACGTTACGAGTATGCTTAGAATTTTTGAGCGAAATAATCTAGACTGACTGAAATGGGCTCCTTTGGCTAGTAGATCTGCTTCGAGCTTTGACTCTTTCAAAGCTATTTTTTCCTGTCTATATGCAACTAGTGCTAATACGTCTTGCTTCGACACGTAAAATTCCCTTCAGGTTCTTTGTTTTTCCTCCATTTTATGTGTCGCCCAAGAGTTTTTCTGCGGCTCAATCGTCATAAATGCTTCTCGAACAGCTCTTTCTGATCAATACATAATGTCGAAGTCATCGGCGTATGCTAAAAGCTGGGCAGACCTAATGAGAATGGTACCCCTCATGCTTAGCCCTACGTCGCGAATCACTTTTTCAGCGCCAGGTTAAAGAGAACGTACAAAAATGCATCTTCTTACCGGAGACCATTGTGGATACTGATTGGCTCTGAACGTAATTAGGCTGCTCTTACTAATCCTCTCACACCAGTCATGGTCAGCCAAGTCAGTCTAATTTCTCGATATGCTCATATAAAACCGTTAAGTCATTTTACCAATATCTAAACGACTTTTACTTTTATCAATTTTTCCATAAATAAATTTTTAGCTTCATTTTGAACATTATTATTATTTTTCATAATAAAAACTTATTATTTTTTTATAATATATTGTTTAGAATCACTGACATAATTTCAGAACTAATAAATATTTAACGAAACAATATCGTTGAGTTGAAATGGTTCGTGTACGTGTTTAAAAAGTTTAGTACGCATTATGATGTTGGGAGCTTTAGTACGCGTAAGCTTTCATTCGCAATAGCTAAGCTTATAGGAAAAAGTTGTAATTCAACGAAAATTCAAGCTTTGGTTGGTTGTTGTCTCCGAAAATGTGGCCGTGGTGTTACAATTTGATTCTAACGTTAGGAAAAGGTCGTTTTTTTGTTGTTTTGTTGAACAATAAACTTTTAACGATAATATTGGGTTGTCAAGAAAGTAATTTCGTTTCATTACGAAATTTACTTTCCTAACAACCCAATAGTTTATTTATTGGCCTTTTTCCTTTAAGTGAATCATTCAATTTGTCCAACTGATGACAGTACACTTCAGCATAACCTTTTTTTGATGAATATTGGCTTTCGAGGTTCTTTGATCCGGTTCATCTTTTCTACTGCAGGATCTTTTGCGCTTAACTTTGTTGAAGACAACCCATTTCTCGTCCCCAATGATGATACGCTTTAAAAATGGATCATTTTCTTGGCGTTTGAGAAGCAAATCACGAACGTCAATGCGACGATGAAGAACCCATATGTCGGGTTTTGATATTAAACCTAGTCGTTTCAAATGATCATGAACGGTCGAATTCGATAAATTTAATCTCTCAGCGATCTCACGTGTTGTTATTTGCCGGTTCGCATCAACTAATACCTTTATTGTGTCTTCATCAGCTTCCAGAACGTGCATCTTCGAGATTAAAATTGCCGGATCGAAATTTTGCATACCAGTTTTGGCACTGGCGGTCACTTAACATATTTTCTCCATACACAATGGATAGTTTTTTTCTTGCTTGAACAGTATTTTTATTCTTTCTATAGTAAAAAAGTAAAATATGCTGAAAATACTGTTTTTCACTTCCCATATTTAAAATTGTATCAACCAAAAACTACAGTGCAGAATCAATCGAATTTATTCACAAACAAGCCTTCATATGTCAGCTGTCAAAATACATATGATTATGCGGCTTAGATTAAAGAATACCTGTATAGGTCCTTACCGTATATGTATACGCAATTTTGTGTACAAATATTTACTAGGGGGATATGACTGTCAAAAATTTTTTATGTAGACATGACACCCACTGCCATCTATGTGTCGTAATGGAAATGGAGATGTTTGATGACAGCCCTAAACTCGCTTTTTTCCATTGTTATGCACAAATAAATGTCGTTAACTTTAATCGACGATAGAAATTGACCTACGCTATGGATCGAGCTGAAATTTTGACAGCTTTCCTGTCGATAATGCTATTTACAAAAAAAAATCTTTTTACACTACGAGCGCAACTTCTCGGATTTTCTAAGGACTTATTGAACAACCCTCGTATAAACCGCCTCAATTTTGTAGACTTTCGGAGAGTTTGAAAACTTTAATTCTCCATGAAAGTGGAGACTTGGGGGGTTAGCTTTGTCATTTGTGAATCCGATGTTGACAGTTCAATGTTTACCATAAAATAGTACAGTGCCGGTGTATATAAGGTGTGTGTAAGAAAGTTTAAGGGACCGAATTTTTCTGTCTATTTTCCATTGCTGTTTTCATTGTGTTATAATAATTAAAGTTTATTCTTCGGTAAGCTTATTATTTAAATAAATTTATTTTGATTGCTCTATTAGACCATCTTATAATGCATTTACTAAATAATATTGTTTTCATTTTTTTTTAGAATATAAGTTATTAATTATTTTAATAACATTAAATTTTTCATTTTCTATTTTTGTTTAAAGCATTTCCTTTCATGTTGTATACGATTAACTTATATATTATCAAGAACTTCATGTATTGTAATGTTCTATGTAATTAATGCTTTATTTTTTAATTTAATTTAAATGCACAATGCCTATTTAAATTACCATTTCCATTCATAAACACACATTTATATTATAATTAAGGTTTTTCCATCTATGGTACTTATGCTTGTTTAAGATTGAACTTTTATTTAATAAGTTGCGGTGTGGTTTGATTTCAACATAAACAAAATATTACATTTTGCATTTTTGAAATTAATTTAAATTTGTACACATAATTGTTTTCATATAATCAAATAACTTACAATTCATACTTTTATATACTATTCCCCACATTAAAAATTCTGTTTTAATAAATAATATACAGTGAAATAAATACAATGAAAATACATAATAAATAAATAAATATTTAAAAATAGAATACTGTTTTTTATTGCATATTTACAAAACTAATTCCATCAAACAAGACCCGCAATATTAAAAAATCTGCTTCTTTACGCATACGTGTATGTGTAAATGATATCACACATGAAAAATGGTTTTAAACGAACCGCTTCAATCGCATACTGAACTTTTAAATTGGCCCCCAATGATTTACGCCGTTTCTGTTGTATTGCATGTGTGTGCGTTCTATGAATGTATTGCCAACAAAATTTGGAGAGCATTTTTGTGTAGAGGCCTATCCAGTACTTCTTTAATCTAAGTTATGCGGCTGAAGTGTGAAGTTGGTTTTGAAAAAGTACAATTAAGTCCTCTATTGGGAAACAACGAAGTTACTTTCTTGACAACCCAATAATATCTTCTATCAATCTGGCAGTAATCTAGATAAAAACTACATACAAATACAAACTAAAATGACACAAACAATTTTTATTTTTGATAAAATTTTTGGAACAGGTTAATTTAAAAAAAAAATTTTAGTTAAACAATCTATTGTAGATTTTGAAAAAAAAAAATCTAATCATGCTATGTGTAGTAAAAAATTGGAGACTAGAGAAATATTAAAATAAGTATGCACAACTATGGATTTTTGTATAAGAAAAGACGAAAACTGTAATTCAAAAATTATGATTTCTAAGCAGTTTTACAATAACTCCGCAGACTGTTTAAACTTGGTTTATTCTTATTAAATTTGTGAAGATGTTAAAATTCGGTTTTCAAGACTAATGCCACAATTAATTACGTACAAATATATTCTGCCAAAATCTAATTTAAGCTTTCTTACATGCAAACACGATCTAAGGTAATAACAAACCAAAGCCACTTAGTTATTTAAAATATTGCGTCTGTAGAGAATACACAGTATCCAAACGCCTGTATTGGGATATTTTCTTTTTGGTTACAGCAAAAGAGGTCCTTTCAAAAATTTTTTACCAAAAATCGAATAATTTTATTTACTTATAAAAATATTAATTGAAGTATTGCATGAACAAATATTTCTATTGATTACATAATAATAGTAGATGAAATATGAAATGAAATTAAGAAGGCATATTTATAGATTATGATATGAACAATTGTAGTCCTTTTCTATTCTTCATTGTATCAAAAAACCTAACATCTTCTCGAATTACAAATAAGAGATTTGAAAAAGAATCATTATCAAGGATCTATCAGACATTGGACATATCATATACGATGACAATGAAAGAAGGATTTTTTACTTTTTACGTCACCAACTCAGACTCGTAGTCGCTCATGGGAAATGATGACCAATTCTTATCTAATGTCGACTGTATTGTGCTCGTATTTTTATTCCTACTCCCCGGACACGGCTTATCCGTTTCAATTTTACCACGAGTTCACAATAAAATTATCGATTAACCCAGTTAAATCGAAGCAAGTAAATCGCACAGATATGACTCTGTGTGCGTTGAACTCTAGGATTTTGAGTCATCAGATATTTTTCTATCACATCATATGTGAGATAGTCCTCCGGCGCCAGGATGTCGCTCGCAAAACTGGAACATTTCCATTTTGCAGATAAAACCTTGGCCATCCGAAAACAACTTATTTGTAGTCCGCATTCCAAGTTCATAAAATGTGGTGGCATACAATCTCGATTCGAGTGGAAGGAGTTGTCACGTTTATAGCTTTGCATAACTTCAACTGCTTGTGGTCGTATGTAAGAAATTCCTTTAGTTTTAAGTTGACTTCATCGTTCAGCTGTGAACAAAAATGATTACGCCTACGTTTTATGGCTGAATCGTAAGGACATTAAGATGTCTCCACGTCGTTCACTCTCTCATAGAGAAGTTAATATTTGTATACATAATATTTTGACCAAGACCAAATGTGTTTCTTAAAGGACTTGTTCTTTCCTAAGACAATATTCGCAAATTATCCCTTTGCTTATATAGTATCCAGTAATGGTCACGGACGCGACGTTTGAATAATTCAAATCTTTTATGGACATTGTAACGTACAAATTCTTTATAGCATTTTAAGTGTTAATGCTACTTAAATAAAAATGGTTTTTGAATTAGGAATCATTTAAATTTATTCCATGTCGGCATGTCACCCCCCAAGACATGTTGCTCCTAAACATATTCTCACGAATAACTCAATTTTTTACATGAAGCCTTTATTTTGTAGAGTATAAATTCAGGAGATTTTTAAAATTAGTAAAATAATAAAAATAAACAATATGATTTAACTATCGGGTTGATATTTGTATAGTCATGTTCGTATGGAATTGATCTTTTTTATCATTTAAAATGTATTTATTTATTTGCGACAAAAATTGCAATTTTTTATATAAAAAAATTTTATGCTTATAATAACTGTGGCGTACACAATATCAGCCCATTAGTCTTTATTAGCTAAAACATTTGCATAACTATTATTAAAATATTTTTATCCCATTATTGAGTCCTTGAATAATAATATTTCCAATTTCTGGATTCTCTATCTATCAGAGTGTAACTTCAAAATTTATGACAACCAAGAATATTTCGATCTTAATTCTATTTAAGCTGGCATTCATCAGGGCAGTTTTCTTCGGTCTATTCTTTATAATACTTCTGCTACCTCTACTATCAGTATTAATTCTTACACTCAAGTATGCCAATGCTACAGCAATTTTAACAGCTAATAAATATTCTAACCTCGCATCCAAAACAACACATCCTAAAGGTAAATGCCATGAACCCTCCCATCACACTATTCCATTGCGGTAGTACAGGGTGCTATTTATGTTCCAGGTTGATTTTGTTTAGCCGCCATTTTGGTTTGGATGACATTTGTCTGTTGGAATTTGACAGTCGTAGGGAATGGTCGATAGCAATTTATTATAAAATATCTAAAGACGCAATAACGTGTTGAAATTATTAAAACATTTTATTTAAATAATTGTTCAATTGTGAATACGCCTAGAAAATTACTTGACTTTTTTTTTGGTGTTAATCATATGCTGGGAGCGTAGACTGAGCGACAATTAAACCAACGTACACCTGAAAATATTGCTGCAGTGAGGCAAAGTATTGCTGAATTTTCTGGGTAGCTATCATCGATGCGGTGCACAAGAATTGTCAAAAAAAAAGGTTCAAATGACCTTGAACGACAGCGAGACTGGGGTGCTCAAGTTTTTCAGCTCGATATAGGCGACCACCATTTTTGGCAAAAAATAATTATGAGCGATGAATCACACCTTGACTTGGATGGCTTTGTTAATAAACAGAATAGTCGCTATTGGGGCACTGAGAACCCTCAACGGACACGAAAGACCACTAATACCCTCTTATAGTAACTGTATGGTGCAGCATTTGGGCCGGCGGCATCATTCAGCCATATTTCTTTGAGGATGTTGGAGGCAATGCTGTAACAGTTATCGGAACATGTTGGAAAACTTTCTTCTGTCCGAATTGGATCAATGATCTTACTTTTATATCATTCCCAAGGATTTCAAACGATGGAAAATAATTTATTGAGTCACGCCGAATGAATCTACAAGTTCTTGTTGCATTTGACATTGATCTTCATATAGTAATGCTTTCAATTATTCGCCTACAAACTTTTTCACCTCGTAATTACCTTTTTTTAGTATTCGAACTATTTGCGACATGTTCTCTCATAAATACAAGTCTCACCATAAGTTTTTACAATCATTCGATATTTTCACACACAAAAAAAATATAACACCGATAAAAAGTGACAAATTGTGATGATGAGGAGTTGTTGACAGATGCCTAAGCTGACAATTTGACATTTCTAATCCAATATTTGCTGCTGGCGCCATCTATTGGAAAACTTTTGGACCAGTATTACTGCTGGCGCCATCTTTTGGAAAACGATGGTTTCCCATTTGAAAACAGTGGTTTCAAATAAATATAAAAAGTTTGTCTATAAATGAAAGTATATAGTTGACGGTATTTCCTGTTAAATCTTTTTATTTTTTTGAGTACCATGTCAAACGTTTGTTGAAGTTCTAGGACTGATTTTCAGTATCTTGTGGTATTTTACTGTTATCAAAAGCTACCTTGACACATTTTTTAACTCCTCTTCTGCCCGAATTGGATCAATTAGGTGTACAAAACATGTGGTTTCATGTTTCTCGGTCGGAAAAATTTTTCTCACACACAGCTTGTGCTATTTTGAGAGAAATTTGTCTCGGCCGAACAATAAGGAAAAAGTGGTGATATCGACTAGCCCCTCCAAATTTGAACCCTGCGTAATTGCTTTAATAACATCAGAAGTCTGAGAAAATGTTATGTAAAATGTGCTTAAAAGAGCTCACCTTTGAGCTCGTCTTTGACCAACAACTTATTCCATACATAATGCTAAAGACCATATAATCAATCAATCAATTATAAATCATAAAATTGCATTTTATGTTAAAATTATTAAAATAAACTTTATATTGTATAATACCGAAAAAAACTTAAGTTCGCTGCTTGGGACTTTACATGGATAAATGATTTATATTTTTCATACTATTAGACGTGCGATTTGAATTATTAAGAAACAATTTTTTTTGATAATACTTAAACCCTTATGGACCTACAAACTTGAATTTCACGGTTCAACCAAGTCTTTAAAGTCCCATCGAATCTAATCCTTACAGTAAAAAATCCTTTGCAAAAATGTGTCAACATGTTCGTAATAATATAATCCACAAAGTCTTGAGTGTTTCTTTTCTGCATGACGTCTTCGTGCAACGTTACAAGAAATGCCATGCCCACTTATCGAAATATTGTATATTAACTCTTTATCTGAATATCTTGGCCCTTACCAGAAGCGAAATCTAGTCGATATTTCAAATAATTTAATGTTATTGCACTCGCTAAGCAGTCCATCCTTCATTTTTCTGTGGTTTATCATATATCAAATTTGCCTGTTACTTGTTCTGTTGTTGTAAATTTTAAATAGCTTAAAAAAGGTAATTCTTCAATATTTACAAAAGCTTTTATTTCAGAAAAATGAAAAATTTTCAAATTTTCAAGTAGTTTGTTAATTTTGTACGAGGCTCATTCAACAAGTTCTTAGCCTACAAAATAAAAACGAAAATTTTGGAAAGGTGGCAATTTATTTTTCCACATAATCTCCTTCAAGCTCGATACACTTGGCCCAGCGATGCTCTAACTTTTTTAACCCGTCAAAAAAAAACATTTTCTCGAGGGAAGCAAAATAGGCCTCCGTGGCGACGATGACCTCCTCATTCGACCCAAATCTATTCCCGGCGAGTGATTTTTTCAGGTTTGGAAACAAAAAGTAGTCACAGGGGGCCAAATCTGGAGAGTACGGTGGATGGGGCAGCAATTCGTAGCGCAATTCGACCAATTTGGCCATGGCGACGGCGGAGATGTGAGCCGGCGCGTTGTCGTGGTGGAACAGCACTTTTTTCTTCGCAAAGCGGGACCGATTTTTTTCAATTCGACGTCAAATCGGCCCAATAAGTCAGCATAGTAGCGCCCCGTGATTGTTTTACCCTTCTCGAGGTAATCGATGTGGATCACACCTTGTGAATCACCTTTCCGGCCGATCGAACAGTCTTCGCCTTCTTCGGAGCACGTTCGCCGGGTGAAGTCCACTGTTTCGACTGTTCCTTGGTCTCTGGTGTGTTCCAGTGAATCCATGTTTCGTTGACGGTCACGAAACGACGCAAGAACTCCGCTGGATTGCGCTGAAACAGCGCCAAACACGTCGCCGATGTGGTCTCACGGTTGCGCTTGTTTTCCGGTGTGAGCAAAAGCGGCACCCATCGCGCCGACAGCTTTCTCATGCCCAGTTCTTCGTGTAGAATATGATGCACCGTTCCTACTGCGATGCCCACAGTCTCAGCTATCTCGTGAACCTTCAATCGACGGTCTGCCAACACGAGATCGTGGACTTTTTTAACGTTTTCCTCCGTAGCAGCCGTTTTCGGGGCACCTGGACGTTGCTCATCAAAAACCGATGAGCGGCCACGAACAAACTCGTTGAACCAATTCTTGACGGTCGCCATCGAAGGAAAAGAGTCACCATACACAGCATCCAAGCGATCTTTGATTTCGCTGCGCGTTTTCCCTTCCAAAAACAAGAATCTAATCACCGAACGATATTGTTGTTTTTCCATTTTTGTGCAACCGACCGACACGCTCGCTTTCAAAGGCTCTCAAAACAAAACTAATGAAGGGAATCAACTGACAGTAGGCTACTAAAAAAATGTAAATTTTTTTTTGTGACAGCAGCTCCAGTATTTTTACTTTTTATTTCCACTTGCAGCCTATTGACTTAACAGGAAATTTTCCATTTTTTTAAAATTAGTCTAGGACTAACTGTGTGTGGTATTCTGGAGGGATCTGGTTACTTAAGAGCTTCTTTTCCTCCACAAGCACAATACATTTACCAATGCTATTTCCAAATAGAGCAGTTAAAAGTGACTATTCCGAATTATCCCCTATAAAAGCTGGTGTTCCTCAAGGTAGTATTGTTGGGCCACTTCTAAATAATCTTTATACAAATTCCAGTTTAATAGTTGAGGAACCTTCATCGGATGGAATTCAGAGTTCAATCTGCTGCCGAGCGGGACGTCGAATTTCCACTGCACATTGTGCGAGGAGGAAATATAGATAGCCAGTAGCGGACGAAGAAATATTCTGTATTCGAGGGAGACGTCTGGAAAGTCGCACTTTTTTTTTATCTGCAACTACAATTGATGTCTTGACAACTATTTTTTTTTTATTTGCAACTACAATTGTATTGTAACAAGCACATTTACATAACATTTTAATTAACAATCTTATGTATCATGAAGTGGGCATAAACACCCGTTCTAGAGATTCCTATAGAAAATCTCTAGCCCATTGTCTCTTAAGTCTCCGATTAGTGTCAACGCGGAGGGCAGTACAGGATAATTCTCGCACAAGTGGATTATGATGATAGGATAAACGGGAGTGAAATTTTTAATAGCGGGAAAAGTACAGGTCCTGAACAGAGGGAACATTTAGATCACGATGTATTACGGTGTTACGAACATAAAAGGGGGGCATCAACAATTTTACGGAGGATCTTGGATTGTAAGGCCTGGACGCGATAGGAATTGTAACGTTTCGATGAACCCCAAAATTCAATTCCATATGTCCTAATAGGTTTTAAAATTGTATTGTAGATTAGAAGCATACTTTTGATTATTAGTTTCGAGCGTTTGTCCAGTAGTCTAAGAAGTAGTAGGTAACGTCTGTTAGCTTCAACTCTTTTTAGTCTAGTATGTGGGTTCCATGTTAATCTCTTGTCCAGGTGACAACTATTTGTTGATTTTGATAATATATTTGATATTCTTCCTTATTTAATCATAATATCTTCCTTGTTTTATTCAAAAATAATCGATGAGGAATAATTTGATTTTTTACATTAAATAATATTATTTAAAAAAAAATGTTCGTACCTCATATGTTTTCACTAGTAATTATGCTACGAGGGTCGTTCAATAAATCCTTAGAAAAAGATGGAAAAAACTGTTTTTAAAAAAAAAAAATTTTTATTTTTCATTATCTCCTTTTAGCTCTATACACTTTTCCAACCGTTTTTCCAAAATTTTTATCCCGTCCAAAAATAGGATTTCGGAAGTTCTGCAAAATACTCATCCGTTTGAGCAATGACGTCCTCGTTGGAAGTGAACCGTCGTCCGCCAAGCCATTTCTTCAGGTTGGGGAAAAGAAAATAGTCACTCGGGGCTAAATCTGGTGAATAAGCGGGATGCTGCAACAATTCCATTCTCAATTCCACAATTTTGGCCATGGAAACAGCGCAGGTGTGCACACGCGCATTGTCCTGATGCAAGAGGATTTTTTTCTTCTTCAGATGGGGGCGTTTCTCTTTAATTTCCTCACTCAACCGTTGCAAAAACGATGCGTATTACGCTCCTGTTATTGTTTTTTCCTTTTTCCAAGTAGTCGATAAAAATAATGCCCTGCGAATCCCAAAAGACCGTGGCCATCTCCTTGCCGGCCGATGGCACAGTTTTTGCCTTCTTCGGAGCCCGTTCACCCTTGAAAATCCACTGTGATGACTGTCTCTTCGTTTCTGGAGTGTAGTAGTGTATCCAGGTTTCGTCCACAGTGACATATCGACGAAGGAATTCGGCAGGATTGCAATGAAAGAGTGCCAACATAGCCTCAGAGTCCACTACACGATTGCGCTTATTCTCCTCTGAGAGCAAACGCGGCACCCATCTTGCCGAAATTTTTTTCACAGACAATTTTTCATGCAAAATTGAAGCGACTGTACCTTGTGATATGCCCGTGGCCTCAACTAATTCGCGCACTTTAATTCGCCGATCGTTCAAAATCAGATCGTTGATTTTGTCGATGATTTCAGGAGTAGACACCTCAACAGGGTGTCCTGAACGATGTTCATCTTTTGTGGATGAACGGCCACGTTTAAATTCATTCACCCAATTGTAAATCGTCGCAAACACAGGTGCAGATGTGCCATGAACTGCATCCAACTCGGCTTTGATTTCTTTCGGGCTTAAGCCTTTCAAATGGAGATGTTTGATGACAGCCCTAAACTCGCTTTTTTTCATTGTTATGCACAAATAAATGTCGTTAACTTTAATCGACGATAGAAATTGACCTACGCTATGGATCGAGCTGAAATTTTGACAGCTTTCCTGTCGATAATGCTACTTACAAAAAATCTTAACCGAAACTACGAGCGCAATTTCTCGGATTTTCTAAGGACTTATTGAACGACCTCGTAGTAAATATTTTCTAATGTAGAAGCGATATTAACATATATAATAACAAATTATTTCAGGGAATGTTAAAATGATTTGTTGCGTGTTTACTCTCACTCGTTCCACTCCTGTTATTGTAATGTATTTGGCATTGTTGCAATGTTTATGTAGTAAAAAATAGTTAATATTTAAAAAAAAAAAACTAGTGATGGGCTCAAGGGTATATTGCTCCTCAATTAATGCAAAGTCTTGGCTTTGCTCAAAAGGGCAATACTCAATTAAATGAAGAAAAAATGTTTAGCGTCTTATATAAAGATGAACGATTAGAACAAAGCGACATTACAACCTATGGTCTTTGATCAACTTAAGTTCACTGTAAGCATATGGGTCTGAGAGGTCCTGGCAAAATAGTTCATGAATGCAAAATAGTTCATATTTTTAATAGAGACAAAGTCATGTTGTTGGGGAGACGTATTTAACTATGTCCCGACAAAATAAGAAGAATCTTTGGACTTTTTTTTTTAGACAAAAATAATTATTTTAATTCAAATTATTAAAAAAATATACATAAAATAATAAGAAATCAAACCGAGTCTTAAATATTATTTATTAATCTGTTGTAGGATTATATTTTTAAAAAAAATATATAGAATCTAGATTGTGATTATTAAATTGAAACAGAAGGAAAACTACTCCTTCAAACTGAATACTGTTCCTTCAATGTGAAAATTTCAGTTTAGTTCCGCTCTTACAAGGACTTTCCGTAAACGTGTAAATTTTTTTGTTCAAGTCCTTCCTAGTAACTATTAGTGCTATAATAACTCAGGTTGTTGCACTAGAACTAAAGAGCCCTACAGCGATGTCACAAGTTGAATTCGTAGCCAAAACGGCACTGATCCAGTGTCGCTATATCAGCGCACTAAACGTACGAGGGTCACTCAGCAAGTACTTAGCTTCACCACCCGATGGAACTGCTGTCACAAAAAAAAATTACCACCGTACAGTACATTCTCTTAGTAGCCTACTGTCAAAGTTTCAGTCGATTCCCTTCATTAGTTTTGTTTTGAGAGCCTTTGAAAGCGAGCGTGTCGGTCGGTTGCACAAAAATGGAAAAAGAACAATATCGTTCGGTGATTAGATTCTTGTTTTTGGAAGGGAAAACGCGCAGCGAAATCAAATATCGCTTGGATGCTGTGTATGGTGACTCTTCTCCTTCGATGGTGACCGTCAAGAATTGGTTCAACGAGTTTGTTCGTGGCCGCTCATCGGTTTTTGATGAGCAACGTCCAGGTGCCCCGAAAACGGCTGCTACGGAGGAAAACGTTAAAAATGTCCACGATCTCGTGTTGGCAGACCGTCGATTGAAGGTTCATGAGATAGCTGAGACTGTGGGCATCGCAGTAGGAACGGTGCATCATATTCTACACGAAGAACTGGGCATGAGAAAGCTGTCGGCGCGATGGGTGCCGCGTTTGCTCACACCGGAAAACAAGCGCCACCGTGAGACCACATCGCCGACGTGTTTGGCGCTGTTTCAGCGCAATCCAGCGGAGTTCTTGCGTCGTTTCGTGACCGTCGACGAAACATGGATTCACTGGTACACACCAGAGACCAAGGAACAGTCGAAACAGTGGACTTCACCCGGCGAACGTGCTCCGAAGAAGGCAAAGACTGTTCGATCGGCCGGAAAGATGATGGGCACCGTTTTCTGGGATTCACAAGGTGTGATCCACATCGATTACCTCGAGAAGGGTAAAACAATCACGGGGCGCTACTATGCTAACTTATTGGGCCGATTTGACGTCGAATTGAAGAAAAAGCGGCCCCGCTTTGCGAAGAAAAAAGTGCTGTTCCACCACGACAACTCGCCGGCTCACATCTCCGCCGTCGCCATGGCCAAATTGGTCGAATTGCGCTACGAATTGCTGCCCCATTCACCGTACTCTCCAGATTTGGCTCCCAGTGACTACTTTTTGTTTCCAAACCTGAAAAAATCACTCACCGGGAATAGATTTGGGTCGAATGAGGAGGTCATCGTCGCCGCGGAGGCCTATTTTGCTTCCCTCGAGAAAATGTATTTTTTGGACGGGTTAAAAAAGTTAGAGCATCGCTGGGCCAAGTGTATCGAGCTTGAAGGAGATTATGTGGAAAAATAAATTGCCACCTTTCCAAAATTTTCGTTTTTAATTTGTAGGCTAAGAACTTGTTGAATGACCCTCGTAATCACTCTAAATTTACGCACACCCATATTCAAACCTACCAAAATAATTACAAAATTGTTTACATTTTTTTGTTATAAAAATAACCGAAAAGTCCAATCTTGAAGCTATTCACTGATTCAAACAATGCAGCACACACCATTTGTTATTGACAATTAAATTTAAATTATTTACAATATTGTTTTTTTTTCAATATTCAGATTCACTAAATCCTATTTCAGTGAAAATGGACATTTTTTCATTGTTACAATATTTTTTTACTTTATTGAAAATTTTAAATATTTTTGTATTCATTTAACAATTAAAAAAAAGTCCATTTTCATTGATATGCGATTTTTTCGAATAAAATCGAGTGAATTTTGCTCTATTGTAATCAACAAAACTGACAAAAGTGGAACAATGAAGCAAAAACGAATTTTTTAAAAAAAATAAAAACTAAAAAAATCATTATTCCAAATGGACATACACGTACTCATAGATTAAGTAGGCAGAAGTTGATACATTTTTTTCATTCATGTATCCATCCATACCCGCATTTAGCCATTCATTCATTCATTAAACTCTGAGAATTAAATAAATTATGCAATGCATCAACTTTAACAATACGTAATTGTATATTCGTAGTGTGTGGATGTGTGTACACGCAAACCGGAGACAGCATCTGGTTTGGGACACATTTGCACGCGATACAAAATTGCAAATGATTAATTGCGAATTTTTGCTTACAGAAGGTAACCGGCATTAACATTGACTCTCGGACTTCTATTTTGTAGGGTGTATGGTGCTCGTACAGGTACGCCTGAACCATGCACATGGTTAGGCACTGGTTAATTATTATAAGCATCACTTAACCGGATCCGTCTAGGTGTCACTGTGAAAAATTCGATTCTTATTTTGCACAGAAAATTTCAAATTTATCATTTGTACTTGTAAGTGTGTATTGCAGGATAGAAATGAGGCAACCTCACAGGAAGCGCACAATTTAGACTCAGCTAGAGTTACCACATTGAGTAATAGAATTGACTTTGTTATGGTTAGAATATGTTTTGAAATTTCATCGGAAAGAGTGACCATTCGAAAATGTATGGACTATCAAATGCAATAAATTATCAAATAACAAAAGTCGAATAGAATGCTTTCAAAGCACCAATATTTGAATATGCACTAAATCAACATGACTAAGCTACAAGTAAATTGAAAGTACTTCGGGGAAGATGACCCGTACTGGGAATGCCCATTCATTTTTATGTCAATGTCAAATAATATCGGCCAATTTTGGTCAGATTATGTTTATGGTTGAACGAACTTGATATTGTGCGAAAAAAAAATTCTTCCAATGCACCACACACAGTTTCCGCAAGAATTTATTTCAGTAAAAAAAATGTCTGTCAAAATACGAGGTCTATTCAAAAAATTTCGCGAATTTTGTGTTTTTTCAAAAATAATTTATTTATTCATGAATATCTATTCTCTCCCCTTCAAAGTAATCCCCACCAGATATTATACACTAGTGCCAACATTTTTTTCCAATCCTCAATACACTTCAAAAAATCATTTTTTGTGATCTTGTTCAGCTCCTCCTTCGATGCCGTCTTTATCTCCTCAATCGTAGCGTAGCGTCGTCCTTTCATGGGGCTTTTTAGTTTCGAGAACAAGAAAAAGTCACCTGGGGCCAGATCTGGGGAATACGGTGGCTGCGACATTATTAGTGTGTTGTTTTTGGCCAAAAATTCGCGCAGAAGCAATGAAGCGTGAGCATGGGCGTTATCACGGTGCAGAAGCCAATTTTTGTTCTTCCAAAAATCCGGGCATTTCTGGCGCATAACTTGCAGGTAATATTCCTTATTGACCGTTCTACCCTGTGGCAAGAACTCATGATGCAACACGCCCCTGTAATCGAAGAAGACTATAAGCAAAACCTTCACATTCGACCGTACTTGCGGCGCTTTTTTCGGTCTTGGCTCGTGCGACAGCTCCATTGGGATGATTGAGCTTTGGTTTCCACGTCATAACCATAAACCCATGATTCGTGCTGTTTTTGGTCGAAATTGAGCAATTTTGGTACGAATTTCGCTGCGAGCCGTCTCACGAGCAAATCATTGGTAAAAATCGAATGGCACGAGCCTCAGCAACTTCTCTAACGGTGATTCGACGATTGGCCAATACTATTTTCTTCACTTCATCAATGTTTCCGTCTGTTGTTAACGTGCTCGGGCGTCCGGCACGCTTTTCGTCATTCACATCTTCTCGGCCCTCTGAGAACATTTTGTACCACCGATAAACGTTGCTTTGCTCCAAGGTAGCTTTACTATATGCCACAGTCAACATTCGGAATTCGTCCGCGCAATTGATTTTGATTTTCACACAAAATTTGATACATTTTCTTTGATACATTTTTTGGAATGGGCAAAAATCGAAGACGAGCCAAAACATGTGCAAGCCATTCAGCTTTCAAAAATTAACTGAACATTCAAAATGGCCGAACTTATCGGCATAAGTGATAGACATGAACACCAACATAGCGCCACAAAAAATCGAAAATCGAATATACTTCACCCAGGGAAATTCAAAATTTGCCGTACTTTTTGAACAGACCTCGTAGAACAAAACAAATATATTATTGATAAAAATCAAATATATTATTGATATTAAAAAGTTTAAGAGCATAAAAGAGCGTTGCAAAAATGGAGAAAAGGATGAGAGAAAGAGGGTGTGGCGGACAACACTGAGATCGATCTGGCAGCACTATCTTTTCAGTGTTCAAGACCCCTTTACCAATATATAAGGCCCTTAGATTAAAGAAGAGCCCTCTTTGCCGATAGACCCTTATTGGTGAAGTAATGCTTTTGTAATGTGTCAAGAAAAATGGAACAGCGATATTTGAACCTACGAATTTGATTTACGAAAAGTTGCAATGAGTCCATGGGGAACAAAAAGCATTTTCGAAGGGTCGAGAAGAAGCGGAAGATGGGCCTCGCTCAGAGGGTCGGTCATTCAACATTGAAAACAGACGAAAATGTGGAACGACTGAGGGCTCTTGAGAGGTCAGAACGCCGATTAAATTTCTAGTTAATGAGTTAAATTTGAGCCGTTTTGTCTTCCATCAAATTTTGACTCAAGATTTGGGTATGAGAAACATGTGTACCAACATAGTGCTGAGAAATTGACGATTGAACAGAAAAATAATCGGAATAATATGTGCCTTGACATATTCCTGTGGTTCTCCAGGACCCTTATTTAAATGATTTACCTAAGTCCATGTGATCTTTTTTTTTTGTTCCCACTTGAAATGACGTTACCTTGGTATTGTCAATAACAATTCAAAAAAGTACAATGGAGGTGTTGAAATTGATTCCACTTGAAGCCAACACACTTCCGACCTTAGATTAAAGAATACCTGCAATTTTTGAGGGTTTTTAGCATCACCTCACATAGAGTGGAATAATAATGATCACTCTTAGTATAGTTAAAATAACTGATTTTACCACAATTTCACTATTTTTAATAGTTTTTACTAAGAACATATTTTTTATGTTGTTTTAAAAACAGCTATTAAAATGATTGCAAACATTTACAATTAATCATAAGAAAATAATGAAAATTTCTTCTTTATTGTTTTTAAATATCACGCGCACAATTTGAATAAATAAGAAACGCGCCATTGGATGCGAGCTTTTAAAGCACACAACATAGATTAAAAAATTCCTGGATAGGCCGGAACGTCAGATTTTTGTATAAGTATACGCAATTTTCTGTCTAAATTATCTCAAAAGCGGTGAGAAATCGTAATGCTTGCATACTTTTGTGTAGATTTTTTTATGTAGACATGACACTCACTGGCATCTACCTTTCGCAATAGAAATTTATTGAATTGCAAAAGCATAATTAATATTCATTTTAATTCACTTATTGCAAATAAAAATATAATTTAAACACGACAGACATTTATTTTTTTCCAATCTTCTGGTATTAAATGCAATTGTATTTTAGGTTTTTTATTAATTTTGTAAATACGAGTATCAATCAAATATGAAGTGCCTCAATTTTTGTAGACTTTCGGAGAGTTTTTAAACACGCCATTCTCCATGATATGGTAGCATACCGAAATGCTTGCATACTTTTGTTTACATTTATATAGATACCTATCGCGGAGTGAAAGTTTGCGTGCGGTTTTATTAAATATTAAATAGTTTATGAACAAGTAAGTATAAATTAATACATTTACATAAATAGTTTTATTCTTCACGACTTCCCAATAAAAAAGCTCCTGGTTATGATCTAATAACAGCTCCTATTCTGAAGCAAATTGCCCGAAAAGCTTCAGTTTCAATTACATACATTTTTATGTACCAAACCTATTTTCCCTTACTGTGGAAATTTTCTGTCATCAAATTGATTCCTAAACCAAATAAACCCATTAATTCTACTTCCTCCTATAGACCTATCAGGCTCTTACCAATATTTGGTAAGATTTTTGAAAAACTTCTATTAAAATGACTCTACCTCAGTCCTAGTTAAGGAAAAAATTTGGCTTCCAATCTAAACACTCCACTATCCATCGTATTTTTGATCACATTGCATCCTCTGTTTAGAGAAAGAATATTGCCCAGGAGTATTTTTTGATCATGTATGGCATCCTCAAGAGCCTTCTTCCTTCAACATACTACCTTATCATAAATTCATATCTTTCCCAACATTATTTCCAAGTTGCAATTAACTCAGAATCCTCGGAAATATATCCTATTCTAGCCAGAGTTCCACAAGGTAGTATCCTTGGTCCCATTTTATAAAATATTTATACTCATGACTATCCATCTGATCCTAATACTATCATTGCTACTTATCCAGACGATACGGCCATATTTATTTGGTACTTTATCTGGACAAAAGACTAACAGGGAATCCACATACTAGACTAAGAAGAGTTGAAGCGAACAGACGTTACCTACAACTTCTTAGACTACTGGACAAAAGCTCGAAACCAACAATTAAAAGTAAATTTCTAATCTACAATACAATTAATTGAACTTTGGGGTTCAACGAAACATTCCAATTCTTATCGCGTCCAGGCCTTACAATCCAAGATCCTCCATAAAATTGTTGATGCCCCCTTTTATGTTCGTAACAACGTAATACATCGTGATCTAAATGTTTCCTCTGTTCAGGACATGTGCATTTCCCGCTATCAAAAATTTCACTCCCGTTTATCCTATCATCATAATCCACTTGTGAGAGGATTGTCCTGTACTGCCCTCCCCGGAAACACACATCGGAGACTTAAGAGACAATGGCCTAGATATTTTCTAAAGGAATCTAACTTCCATTAGTTGGAGAAATGCCGAAGGATGTTTACTCCCACTTCATGATGCATAAGATTGTTAATTAAAATGTTATGTAAATCTGCTTGCTACGAAACAATTGTAGTTGCAGATAAAAAAAAAATTCTTCACGACAGTAAATATAAAGTTTTTATTTTAGAATACGAAGTATTTCGTGATAGGTTATTTTGAAAGTATGTGCATTCTTACAAATGTATTCTCCAAAAAAATTGTATTCTCCAAAAAAAAATCAGTAAAAGCGGACATATCGATGTTCATTTGAAGGTTGATTGTATTCGCAACTGCCACAGAGCTTTTAAATGGAAGAATTTTACTGGATTATTCACAGTGAGTATTACCGGCGAGCTGGATGACAACAATAGATGTTATATGGTCAACAGCTGCATCCGTGTACATTATAACGGAATAACTGAGTCTATCCAATAGTTATAGGAACAGTTCTTTAGCTAAATGGATCAGCGTTTGCCAGAGTAAAGTAGGCTCCCATAGCTCTTTGCCTAAGCACGTTTTCCAATTTGGCCATGAGAGGGAGGCTTGCATATCAACCGAAAGGGTGGGTGGTTCTCTTTAAAAGTCAGGAACTTTTGGGGAAAGGGATGACCAATCACTTTTTTAATAAGTGAGTGGAAATAATTTGTCTTAAAAAATTGTAAAGGAGATGACTTTAGAAGCAAAGGTGGTTATTATAGATTAGGGTAAGGTGGTATTTATTTTTAAAAAAAGTTTAAGATAGGTTTTCGACCATTTTCAATAAAAATAGAGATGGGAAGTCCCTGTGCTTAACTGGCTAAGTGAAATCAGCAGCTAATCACTACTACTACTTATGTTTGCTCTGCTATTGATATTAAGAGGCAAAGTGAAGGAATAAAGCAATGATCCGTTTAGTAAGGCTATAGCATATATCTGATTGTCTCACTTTGAATAATCTTACATTAACTACCAATCAGAACCTTTATCGTTTTAAAAATGGATTTGGTTATTTTGGATGAAAGGGTTTGAGTCTAGACGCGTATCTTCCTAGATGGCAGTTTCTTTTTCGACATACGTCAAGGGAAATGGAGTTCACTGTCAGGATAAAGGCTCAATTTTTTGATAACCAGTCTTTTATCTTAGGGATAAATTCATTAATTCGGTAAACGAATTTATCTCTAATATAAGATACTATTCCACGAATACACCAAGATTGTCAGCATAGAGGATGTGAGTTCTGACTGACAGGGATATAGATAAGGAATGGATGTAGGTTGTGAAAATGCGTGTGGACAAAGGGAATCGTTGGGGAATATCATTTTTTTCATAATACGTTTTTGCCTTTATCGTGAAAGGTCTACCAGTCAGGTAGGAACGCAATAGGTTTTGAGTAGCTTAGTCGACTCCCTCGACTCCCCCATTAAACAAATTGAGTAAATCTCTTACCCAGGCAAATTCGGAAGCATGTAGCATTCGTGGATTGTATACAGAAATTTCAGAAGTAGAGCCCAACCTTGTCAAAGATATGGTTCAATATCATAACCAGATTTTTTTTGAGAATCTTGCAAAAAGAAAGCAAAGTGAAATTGCAAGATTCCCAAAAAAAAACTCCTGAGAATTTTGCTATTTTTTATATCGAATCGCAACTTTGAAAATGTTTGTAAATACGAAAATTGACGTTTGTACCTTTAAAAAAAAAACCAAATGACCAAAATGTAGTAAATCTTATTAAATATATTTTTACATATGTTACACGGTGTGTCCCAAAAATAACCGAACTTTATATTTAAATCATACAATATGCAGCGCCATCTATTACATCATTAAAATGGAGAAAATGATGTTTAATAGAGGCTAACATTAGCACACTTTCTCTTTTATTGTAACTCTCACATCTGTCATTCGATTAACATGAAGTTAGGTGTGTTTGAAAGAGGATGAATGTATCTTTTTTACTAGATGGCGCTGCATGTTGTATGATTTAAAAATAAGTTCGGTTATTTTTATGGCATACTGTGTATTATAAAAATTATAATCTAAATAAAATTGAATATATTTTTTTAGTAGATTTTGTTTCGTAATGTTAAATTTGCACAAATTCACAATTATTTTTCCAAATTTTACAAACAACTTTTATCAGCATATTCTAATTTGAACACCTGGCCAGGTTGATAATTTTCCTTTTAATATTTTTAATAAAAACTCTAGTTTACTCAAGAATAAAGAAATATTCCTTAAATCTTGAAAACCTACTTGTTATGCCTACTGGTTTCTATGCGTTACTGGAGATAGTTTTTGTATATAAGGATAATATTGTTATTATTTTCCTTCTCAAATATAATGTTTTCTTGTAATTTAACATAAGGTTAACATAATTTAAATATTAATATCCCCCTACTTGGCCAAATAATCATTCGAAAAAATATTTGATAGTATATTGTTTTAACCTTGGAATATTTGCGAAGGCAACTAAATGCTTTTTTTATGAAAATTTTAATAGGAAAATAATATTTTTCCAAATAATAGAATATTATTGATGCCAATGGTCTATTTTCATGAAATATTAAAATTCTCTCTCTTAGTTTTTCTTATATATTTTTGTTTCTTTATTGAATTTTATAAGCAAGTTAGCTGCAAACAAATCTTATCCTTGATATTATTTGTTAACAGATACGAAGATATTAGTTATTTTCTTTACAATAATATAAATTTTCATTTTTTTCCTTTTCAATAAATTCTGTTATAATTTTTCATGCTGACAAAAGTTTATTGATTTTTATTGTTAGAAATTGTAATATAATTTATTCTATGTTTTCTGAATATTTTGAGATAAATACGATTTTACTAAGATTATAATTTAATATAGCCTCAAAAGACACTTAACTATGTATAAGATCATCTTAGTTGCCCTTTTTTTTTTAATAAGAATTACATATAATAAAAAATTGGTAACCTTTTGGGTTCCATAGAAATTTACGTAAAATATTTTGGGGATAAATTAATATTTTACGCAATATAAACTAGCAATTATTATTTATAAGGCATCCTATCCTTTAATCTATTCCTTGAAGCAACTATTAATAACCCACATGGAATTATGACTAAAAATCAGAAAGTTAATTTATAGAAATCCTTTTAGATTAATTCCAAAATAATTCCATTATAAGCTAAATCTCCTATCTATGTAATAATGATACCTTTATTAATCTAACAAAATAAGTCCTTTGTCAGGCATCACAATTTTCCCCCAAACTCTTAGAGAAGTATACGCTTGGAACCAGTTACGCCAATTCATCATCTAATCCTAAACTTTTAATGGCTTCGTTTTATTATCGACATTCAATTTGAAAACATTAACAATAAAACTTTTCACATAAAACAAAGAAAGAAAAAAAATAGGAGAAGAAACATTTCAAAAATTACATAAAAAAAAAATTAAAGGACCAATTCGAAGAGAAATTTTGATTACTATTACGAAGGAAATGTGAGGTTTTGTATTATCCTGTTTAGCTATTATCGAAGGTATGCTCTTGTTTTGACCTTCAAAAATCTAATTTATTTTAGCACAGTAAAAGTTAACGAGAAAACGGAAGCTAAATAATAATATTAGATATTAAACTTTCTAATTTAGTCAAAAACAAAACTTGATGGATGATAACTGAAGTTCTAATACGTGTACGTCATTATAAATTCTTGTTTTTTTTTTTTTTTAATATTTTCTTAATCAAATGGTTTTATACTTATTTAATACAAGTATTTTTATAAATTATTCATATTTATTTTTTATAATCAATAATTGGAATTAAAAATGCATACTCTAATATAATTATTTTCATATTTAAAAAAAAAAAAATAATTTTTTAAATTGTTATGCTAAAAATACGTTTTTTCCAGCATTTGATTAATCAAATCATTTTTGGAAGGAGTTTAAACTCCTTCCAAATTTATATTGTAAGACATCAAATCATATTGTTAATGTATCGGAATTTTCAAATTAAAAATTATATAGAAATTTTCATGAAAATCGGATTACCATAAAATATGATGCTTAATAGTTTAGAAAGTTTTCTTGAATAGAAAAGAAAAATACCTAAAAATTTGTTTCCGACTTTCCGACGCCTTACAGCTGAATTTATTTTAAAATAGACAAAATAAATCATTAAGCATTTTTCAGAAACTGTTGCCAAAATCATAGCTTTTGAATGCAAATACTTTTTTGGAAAATCACCAATGACACCGATAAAGCACAATACTCTCTCCATGATGCAGAATTTAATTTCTGTTATTCGGGTCTATAGTAAAAGGAACGTTGTAATCGTCGACACTTCTGAAATTACTATAGCATAACTCAGAGGCGCACAACCTTCTACTTGAGCTATCAAAATTCATGAAAACCTTAGATATTATCTTCACCCGTGGAGGAAGATAGAATTTGCACATTAAAAATACTGTTAAGTATACCTTTTACCTAACAACAGAAATTCCATTTCAAATATGGTGAAAACGAGCTGATTGGCAGTAAATGTAAGGTCCAACAATGTGGACCTATTAGGCTTATCGACGCTATATTGGACGGAATAGTATTCTGTTAGACTAGCTTGTGGAGCATATCGAACTTCACAGGTAAACTGTCTACTTATCTGAAAATATCTTTTTACCATGTCAAATCTCGAACAAACTTACTGTATGAAAAGCTTTGTTACTCTGACTATCCTCTCCATAACGTCTTAAAGTATCATTATCCTTTTTATTACTAATATTCTATCTTTAAATAGATTTCTCCACTAATACTCCGAATTTTCAAACTCCCTTCCTTCATCCTGATCTGTCCTTCCACAGAAAACATTTTCTAAAGCAGTTTAATGTACTCAATGATTATTTGTTGTCGACGATAATGTCACGTTTTATACAGTCATTAAACTACCTTATTAAATCAGAATGGCAGTAAAGATTGCAGTTGGCGCTCCCAATCATGGAAACATCTTTATCTTCAGTGACAATCACTCAGCCCTACTCGCTATTCATGGCCCATCAAACGTGATTCTGTTCTCAACAATGTTGAATATAACATGCTTAACATCAAGGTCATGTGGACATTTTCGACAACGAGCGGATGGAGGAAATTCTCCTTAACTAAATGGAATATAACACCTTTTTGGACAATTATTGTCCAATCAGTATATCCGACAATCTTACCAATATTTTGGCCATGGAAACTGTTCAAAATTCGAGGGAAACCACCCTTGCTCCATCTTTACATCCTGTGATGTTCAACAAACTATCACTCATCTTCTAAGGGAATGTCACCCTAAGCAACATTTCTTTTTTTTATGACATTCCCTCTATTGTTGAGCTTTTAAATTCCTCAATATCCTATCCCAAGTCTTCTTTTTGATTTCTTAAAGCAAATTAACATGTTCTGCAAAATTTATTCACCTATTACTACACTCTTACAGTTGTCCAAAAGGCTCCATGGTCATGGCGGTGGATCATAGCCTCTGTCGTAGGGATCTAACTTATTTGTATGTACAAGTCTACATAAAAAGATATATGAAAAATGCTTGTTGGGACCATTGATAAAACTTACTACTTATTCTTAAAAATATTTTTCTATTAAAAATATCAATGTTTTATCAATAAAAGGCTATAAAAATAAGTCCCAACATAAAATATCACAGAAAATCTCACTCATACTGAAATAAACATCGGTGTTACTATAAGAGTCTTAAAATACATTATAATAAACTGAGAGTAATTAGGAGGCATTTTAATCAAGAAAACCCTAAAATAAATTATTCTGCCAGAATCTACAAAACTATTTTTTTCTCCCATAAATACTGTCGCGTTCCTTTCATTATCTACTATCTAGATTCTACTATATTTTTGTCAATCTTAAGTTTCTAAATGAATATATTTTGTGTAGAAACTATTTAATAAGACCGCAAATTAGAAATCCTAAAATGGCCACGTAGGTGTGAATAATGAAAACCATGCAGGTGTGAATAGTAACAAGGTCGAGTTATCAGCATATTTATAAAAATATTTTTTTATCAGAACTAAAAGACAAAAATCTGATCTGAAAATAATTTCAATTTTCTAATTCGATGGTAAGACCCAATTTTAATTTGAAAATTTAAGATCAATATCAAAAATTACTAACTTACGCTAGTTTTCAAAATAAACAAAATAAAACTTTTCATATACTTTTATACAGTATCTTAAGGATTGTGATTTATTTTTTCACATACTTTTATGTATGCACATACGAGGGTCATTCAACAAGTACTTAGCCTACAAAAGAAAAACGAAAATTTTGGAAAGGTGGCAATTTATTTTTCCACATAATCTCCTTCAAGCTCGATACACTTGGCCCAGCGATGCTCTAACTTTTTTAACCCGTCCAAAAAATACATTTTCTCGAGGGAAGCAAAATAGGCCTCCGTGGCGACGATGACCTCCTCATTCGACCCAAATCTACTCCCGGTGAGTGATTTTTTCAGGTTTGGAAACAAAAAGTAGTCACAGGGGGCCAAATCTGGAGAGTACGGTGGATGGGGCAGCAATTCGTAGCGCAATTCGACCAATTTGGCCATGGCGACGGCGAAGGTGTAAGCCGGCGCGTTGTCGTGGTGGAACAGCACTTTTTTCTTCGCAAAGCGGGGCCGCTTTTTCTTCAATTCGACGTCAAATCGGCCCAATAAGTCAGCATAGTAGCGCCCCGTGATTGTTTTAGACTTCTCGAGGTAATCGATGTAAATCACACCTTGTGAATCCCAGAAAACTGTGGCCATCACCTTTCCGGCCGATCGAACAGTCTTCGCCTTCTTCGGAGCACGTTCGCCCGGTGAAGTCTACTGTTTCGACTGTTCCTTGGTCTCTGGTGTGTACCAGTGAATCCATGTTTCGTCGACGGTCACGAAACGACGCAAGAACTCCGCTGGATTGCGCTGAAACAGCGCCAAACACGTCGGCGATGTGGCCTCACGGTTGCGCTTATTTTCCGGTGTGAGCAAACGCGGCACCCATCGCGCCGACAGCTTTCTCATGCCCAGTTCTTCATGTAGAATATGATGCACCGTTCCTACTGCGATGCCCACAGTCTCAGCTATCTCGTGAACCTTCAATCGACGGTCTGCCAACACGAGATCGTGAACTTTTTTAACGTTTTCCTCCGTAGCAGCCGTTTTCGGGGCACCTGGGCGTGGCTCATCAAAAACCGACGTGCGGCCACGAACAAACTCGTTGAACCAATTCTTGACGGTCGCCATCGAAGGAGAAGAGTCACCATACACAGCATCCAAGCGATCTTTGATTTCACTGCGCGTTTTCCCTTCCAAAAACAAGAATCTAATCACCGAACGATATTGTTCTTTTTCCATTTTTGTGCAACCGACCGACACGCTCGCTTTCAAAGGCTCTCAAAACAAAACTAATGAAGGGAATCGACTGAAACTTTGACAGTAGGCTACTAATAATGTACTGCACGATGGTAATTTTTTTTTTATGACAGCAGTTCCATCGGGCGGTGAGGCTAAGTACTTGTTGAATGACCCTCGTACACTGTAGGCCAAAAGTATGCCTAATTATTTTTTTGGAAATAAGTAACAGTTTAAATATTTTATTATATGCTGCAGAAATATTAAAAACAGAGTCAAAATTTTCATTCATGTCCACTTTTTTGCCATAACAGGCCAAGTATTGAAATTTCCCGGCCCTGTTTGTGGTATGTTAAATTGTGATGATACTGTTTTGGTATGTCCAAGGATAATACATTCTTACTATGCATAAAATATTATCCTTTATAGATATAAAGGCATTAATTATATCTAAAGTTGAAGCTATTAAAAGCTATTTAACTGAAAATTTAAAAATATGGACAAAATTCATGACGCACCTCTTTGAAATTATAAACAAAATTCGTGACGAACTGTGCTGTACTATTGTTAATTTATTTAAATTGGAATAAATCGGAGCTTTTTATAGCGGTTTTGTTAAAAAGTTCAAAGAGATGCGTTCATAGGACTATAGAACATAAAATAAGATTGGTAGTCATCGGTATTTAACCTCAGTATGGTAGGATTCAAATAACTAGTTTAAGCAAGAATCTGATAATTTGCATAACAATTAAAAGAAATCAGAGACTTGCAATACCTCAAATTCAGTACGAATTAAATAAAAGCCTTACAAACCAGTGTTTCTAATAGCGGTGAAAAGGCAATCAAGAGCTGCTGGACTATTAGGGTGGTTTCGATAACTTTTTCACCGCTATTAGAGACACTGGATTGGGTTTAATTCTTTCAAAATTGGACAAAATTAAGCAATTGTCTAAAAATTAGAACCGAAAGTGATAGTACCTGTATTTGAGAGAATTTCCAATAACACATGCAGTAGGTGCATTTTTACATAAAACAATTTTAAATAAAATCCGACAATAATAATTAAATTTAAAGAAAAATAATCCCTTTCGTAATCCGATTAAAAAGGCTCATAAAAAGTATGATAAAGAAAGATCTTTCTTAACTTAGAATATTTCCAGTAAACGCATTAACAACCAACAAACAGAAAAATCAAAAATAAATTGTGCTTAAAATATTATTTTTAAAAGTTAATTTTGGTACATCACGATAAACAGTCGTAACGTATTGGATAAATTTTTCCCATAGCAAATAAAAAATAACATCTTCCCATCCGAGGCTTTCACTTCAATTCACAAACACGCATAAATAATTTAATTGAAAAGCCTTATATTTTTTATGAGCATTACGATAACAGAAGAAATGCATTAATAAAAAAAGCTAGTTATGAGTGCATCCAATTTTCTGATAAATTTCGTTGCATTTAGAAAATTGTGTACTTACACAGAAATATGGGCCTCCCGTTAACAGAATATAATAAAGTACTCAGAGTATAGCTCTTTATAGATGATAGATGGTAATTTCCTTCGGTATTAATCGGTACCTTCCTTACTCTAAGCTACTTAATTTCGTCACGCGTAGACCAAGAGTGCAGTCATTCAATTACTCGTATATTCTTGCCTGATTGTTTATTGCTTTCTAGAAGCATTTCGGTGCAATCTTTCAACTCAATTGGCTTTATTCGTATGCATTAGTGGGTCTGTCTCAATTTGAAACGGAAATTAAACGTATCCGATATAAAAGAAAAGAATAAATGGACAAAAAAAAATAATAATAATAATAGTAACAAAAACACTCATGCTACGAGAAGGAAAGGCAAAGAACAAGAAAGAGTCGAAGAGATCTCCACCTCGCTTTCTCCGCATTCAGAAGCATTAGCATTTATGACAGATCGGGCTCTATTATCAACGATGACGGTCACGATAACTCAACTTGACTTTGTTACCCAAGTAAGTGAGAAGAGAAAACTGGAGATGGTCCGGGCCACATCAGGCTATTCGGTTCATTCAATTCGTTGCTCTCGAACACAGCATCGTGCATCGGTACCGATATCACTCACGTACATAAGAGATCAAACTTACGAGTAAAACAAAGCACATTGTGAATTTTATCCTAACTCGTTTATTTACAATAATATCAATTGTTGTAGGTAGATAGAAGCCGACTCCGAGTGAATAGAATGGCTAACGATTGGAATGGATAGACCTACCAGACTTGGCTGAAAGGTCACACCAAAGTGTTTCCGTAATGTGTTCGTATCTACACAATACAGGAAGTTGACATATCCAAACCGATTTAGATGAAAGACAATCACTGGTTCGGTTTGCTGTCATACGCAGTTGTAGACCATTTCATATCCAAACAAGAAAACAGATTAGAAAGGTCCAATCCAAAAATAAATGCAATTCACAACAGTACGAACATAAAAAAATGGAATAGAAATAAAAAAATCTACCTCACTCGTAATGGAATTTTGATGGTTCGGCATTCTTCTACTCCGTTCAACATCAACAATATACAAAATAAAACCAAAAACTTCAAAATAATAATCGCTTTTGTTAAGTCGAACAGTAACAACAACAAACACACAATGTGCCAATATGAAAAGGTTGCAACATTTTTCTGAGCGATTTAAATTCATCACAGTCTCTGAGTTTACATTTTACAGGCATACGAATACGAATTCGAATGTTTAATAATAATGAGATATTGTTGACCTACAAATTTTACGACTATTTATTTATAAAACGACTGTTTAACTTTCATGTGGCTCAATGGTCTAGGGGTATGATTCTCGCTTTGGGTGCGAGAGGTCCCGGGTTCAAATCCCGGTTGAGCCCAGTTTATTTTTTATACTTTAGCGAAAAAAAATTAATTAGCATAAAAATATATAAAGAAATTTTCATTTTGAATGCTGAAATAAATCTACGATCTTCTAGACATATATTTTCATCATGAACAGTACAACAATCGGTAGTCTGGACTAGGCGCAGAGAACCAAATAAGGCCGGACGTCCCGGTTTTACAACGCGGTCCTTCAATTTGACAATCCCAGTATGTCTAAAGCGTCCTAGCTAACACCGCCGGTCTGTGGTAGATAGGACCTAGCTCAACAGCTGAAACCGTAACTGCTGAGGCTAGATGCCCTTGTGCACAAAACACTGCCAACGAATAGTTTTGGGGTCCCTAAGAATATGGGCGCCACCACATGCCTGATCAAACTGATAAACATTATAGAGAGGGATAAGTCGAAACAGCACAAAACGATTATTCTGTTTTTGGATCTGAAACAGGCTTATAATCGGGTTGACATACCCAAACTGAAAAACATATTGGACAAATGTCAGTTCCCCCCAATGTTAATAAATTGGATGATGGATTTCTGCATCGACAGAGAATTGAGTATGAATGGACCAGACGGAGAGAGTAAAATCACTACCAGCCGCGGCCTGCCGCAGGGCAGTGTCTTGAATCCGACTCTCTTTAACATCTATACAAAGGGCCTTCATGAATTAGGGGAGGAAATTGGTACGGTTTTGCAGTTTGCTGATGATATTGCACTCGTTATTAGCGCTGAAACGTGGCCAAGGGCCGAGCAACTCCTCAAACTGGGCATGGGATTCATACACAATAAGTTGCGACAACTGGACATGGAAATAAATTGTGAAAAAACCCGGGTCATGTTACCATACCACTCGACGAAGAAGAATCAATTGAGCGATATCCGAATAGGTGGCTCGAATATTGAAATAGTTGGAAGCCACAGGTATTTGGGCATTACAATTGATAACCGATTAAATTTTCAGGAACACTGCTCTGGTGTGACCAGGGGGGTCCAGGGCTCAATAAATATTTTGAGAAATTTGTGTGGTTATAAGCACGGGGGACACCCTGCGACGCTGATGAATATTTATCGGGGCCTGATTCGGGCCAGGGTAGACTATGGGGCGGCGGTCTTGGGGGGCTGAAGTAAGGGAGCACTGGAGAAACTGGATAACATGGTATCCAGGGCAATCCGAATGTGTCTGAGACTGTTGTGCGATACGCCAAAGTTGGACACTCTGGCGGAAGCGGGCGAGTGGCCTTCTTCAATGAGAAGGGAATGGTTGACTTGTCGGGAAGCGGCCAAGATGACCATATTCAATGAGGATATGTTCGGTAACATAACCGATCCGAGAATGAAAAAGACGTACATGTACAAAACCATAGCTAAGTATGGGGAGCATTTTGATCGGCTAAAAATGTTCTCCAGGCATGGTTTAGTTATGGAAATGCCTGAAAATGTAAAAATCATCGGTGAGCTGACTAGTAGGGCTATGAAAAAGAGCGAAACTAGCAATGTGATATGGATGAAATATTTTCACATGTACATGGAAAGGGAAATGAGGGATCATCAGATATTTTATACTGATGCATCATTAAGGAACGAAGTGGCTGGAATTGGAATATTCATTAGTGAAACAAAGGATGAATATAAATACCGCATAAGGGGGAAAATACATGCCATTACAACGGCAGAATTAGAAGCTATAGATATGGCTAAAGCTTTGGCTAGTTCCAGTACGGCTAATAGAGTGGCCATCCTGACGGATTCCAAGGTTGCATGCAAGATCCTTGCAGATAGGGAGAAATATTACCGACATCCCATTGCAAATAACATCATGCAAACGATCCGCGATAACGCGTGTAGATCGTATAAGATTCAATGGATCCCAAGTCACGTTGGTATTACGGGTAATACCAAGGCTGACTGGCTTGCCAGAGATGCATGCACAAATCCGAATACCGTCATGGTCGAGTGCACTCTGGGCACTCAAGAAGTCCTCAAAACCATCAGAGGCAAAATAGCTAGGGAGTGGCAGGAAAGATTCACCGAGGAGTCTACAGAAAGAAACGGATTCCACTATGGTACTAATGGCAGACCAGACAATGGTAAATATTGGTTTAGGGGTAACACATGGTCTAGAGAACAGGTGATTAAAATGTGCCGTATTCGTACTGGCAATATTATATGCAAAAAGAAATTGTTACGTTTCAAATATGCCGATAATGATTTATGTGATACGTGTGGAGTACAGGAGGATTTCCAACACATCATGATAGCGTGCAGGAGGCACGACATAAACAGACGAAGGCTAATGGGCAATATCAACACCTTGGGAGATCTAGGTATATTCCTAAATACGGACGATGGGGTACCGGTTGGGAATTTCAGGAAGATACTAAAATTCATGGAGGAGTCTGGCATTTCGGTTGTCAGACGCCTGTAGGTATTGGGGAGCATGTTGAGGGGCGTGGACAGGGGCGGAAAAATGGTTGAATAGGACCACCCATTGGGGTGGACGATTTGAAAGGATAAAAAAAAATGGGTGCTGCGGCACGAGGGAGGCGCTGGATTGGGTGAGGAGTCTTTGTGGTTTTTGTGTGGGGTTGTTTTTTTCCAACCTGGGGGATCCTGGGCGGACCATCAGACCGCCTGAGCAGATGAATGCAATAGCGTCTGGCGAGGTCTGGTGTCCCGTTAACAAACTAAACAAACAACAAACAAACTCAATGGTCTAGGGGTATGATTCTCGCTTTGGGTGCGAGAGGTCCCGGGTTCAAATCCCGGTTGAGCCCAGTTTATTTTTTATACTTTAGCGAAACAATTTTATTAGCATAAAAATATATAAAGAAATTTTCATTTTGAATGCTGAAATAAATCTACGACCTTCTAGACATATATTTTCATCATGAATAGTACAACAGTCGGTAGTCTGGTCTAGGCGCAGAGAACCAAATAAGACCAGACGTCCCGGTTTTACAACGCGGTCCTTTAATTTGACAATCCCAGTATGTCTAAAGCATCCTAGCTAACACCGCCGGTCTGTGGTAGATAGGACCTAGCTCGACAGCTGAAACCGTAACTGCTGAGGCTAGATGCCCTTGTGGGGCAGCGGACGAGACTTGTGGGGCAGCGGACGAGACTGCCAAGCTAGGAGTGTAGCCTTTACGGGGATTTGCGCGATCCTAGGTGCATGTGGAATTATAGTGAATGGTGATAGTGTGGATGTGAGTCGTGTGTTAGGTATGAGAGCACCATATGAGAGCTTTACTAGATTTGCCGTGGCACTTTTTGAGAGAAGAGCGATAATGGTGCGTAAATGAGTGTGTAAATGGCACGCAATGGTGGCAAACCCGCGTACCTGAGCTGGCTTAGCAATGCCTAGGGATTTACAAGATTCCTTACCGTAGCTCAATGAGCGGAGTACAAACCGAAGTACTCTTAAAACTTAAATTGGTACTATGGAAATCGAGGTGCCCCAATGGTGAGGCGCCTTAGGCAGCAACTTCTTCTCCAATCAGGTGTTTATTCTCATATATGGGGCCAAAGGTTCTTACGAGGATCCTCCTCTCGAATGTGGCTGAGTTCCCAGTGATTTTTGTTGAGGACTTAAGTTTCCGAAGAGTACATAAGGATTTGCAAAACTATGAATATTTGTTCAAATCGGTTAGATTTGGGTTAGGTATCTACGTGTATAGTGTGGGAGATGTGGCCAATTGCATTAGGTATTTCCAAAGGGAAGAACATAAAATAGCATGTCAATCGTAAAAAATGCCCTTCCGAAAATTTAATATTATTTTGCTGCTTATATAAAAATATTTTGGTATTTTTAAAACTTTTATCAATTAAAGAGTATTTTAACAGCATAATAGTTTGTAGAACAAAGGAATTATTCTTTTATTACAAAAATACTAATTGATTTTTAAACCAGTGTCATATGTAGGTGTCATGGAGAGAGGTTTTGCTTAAAGACCTAGTTTATTGTACCATATAAAAAAATGGCTTAACTCACTTTGAAGTTCAGATCTCAACACATCCAAATAATGTGGTCGGAATTTTTTTGATATCAAACGGGAGAAAGGTTCTTTCAATACTTAATATTACAGCTTATATATATAGCAGGGTCCAGAGGTGAGCTTTAAATTAAAACCAACTGTTTGTGGTTTTTTTTAATGAAAAATGCTTGACAAAAATCTTGAAATTTTTGGTGTAAAACTCGTCAAGAAGAATGAACAAAATTCTTTCACAATCAGATTAGGTTATTGAAACATATCTCATTTTAAGTGTACGATGTGTAACAGAAAAGTAATGAGAATGATTTTTTTTTCGCAATAATTTTATTATATTTTTATAAGTCAATATTGTTCCTTTTAAAATAGGTCGCTCAGGCAGGTATACATCGGCGGAGGCGTCCACTCTTCGAAATAGTGCTGACAGGCTTCAACTGAAATGGACTTCAGTTTCTCGGTTTCACTTCTGTAAATGTGTTTGGCAGCACCAAGAAACGTGCTTTTAATTTGATCAGGGGAATAGGATCTCTAGAATCCCCTTTTCTGAAAAAACTTGTTGATGCAGATAATCGTATTACAGGGGAGCATCCAAGTATCCGTCCAATCTGACGCAAAAAAAACCTTTTTTCTTAGCCTTTCGAGGAATCATTTATCAACTTCAATGCTAATCAACGGTCTGACCACACAAGGGCCCTCAGACGTTCCACTTTTTCATCGGTTCTTGATGGTGACGGGTTCCCTGAACAGGTACATTTTACACTGCTTCCCGGCCTTCTAAATATGCTTTATACCACCGAAAAGCTAGCGTTTTATGGCACCGAAAAATTTAAAAAAATAATTTTGTTTTCAACGCAATCTTCAGCAATTGGTTATCATTTTTTAATTGAAAATATGATCTAATTCAACAGCAATTTTTCGTCTTAAATAACATATTCTCAGTTTTTTGCACTTCAAAGAAAATTCCTTAATGGTACGAGTATAAGGAATTTCATAGGTTATGTACGAGGTCTGTACAAAAAGTATCGCGGATTTTGAATTTCCGCGGGTTACATATATTCGATTTTCGATTTTTTGTGGCTTTATGTTGGTACTTACTCTCACTTATGCCGACAAGTTCGGCCATTTTAAATGTTCAGTTAATGTTTGACAGCTGGTTTGCTTGCACGTGTTTTGGCTCGTCTTCGATTTTTGCCCATTCCAAAAAATGGATCAAAGAATCTGTATCAAATTTTGTATGAAAAACAAAATTAATTGCGCGGACGTATTCCAAATATTGACTGTGGCATATGGTGAAGCTACCTTGGACCGAAGCAACATTTATCGGTGGTACAAAATGTTCTCAGAGGGCCGACAAGATGTGAACGACGACAGACGAAAACATTGATGAAGTAAAGACCGAAAAAAGCGCGCCAAGTTCATTCGAATGTGAAGGTTTTGCTTACAGTTTTCTTCGATTGCAGTGGCGTGGTGTATCATAAGTTCTTTCCACAGGATAGAATGGTCAATAAGGAATATTACCTACAAGTTATGCGCAAGTTGCGCGAAGCAATCCGCCAGAAACGCCCGGACTTGTGGAAGAACAAAAATTGGCTTTGGCACCATGATAACGCCCATTCTCACGCTTCGTTGCTTCTGCGCGAATTTTTGGCCAAAAATAACACACTAATAATGCCGCAGCCACCGTATTCCCCAGATCTGGCCCCTTTGACTTTTTCTTGTTCCCGAAACTGAAGAGCCCCATGAAAGGACGACGCTACGCTACGATTGAGGAGATAAAGATGGCATCAAAAGAGGAGCTGAACAAGATCACAAAAAATGATATTTTGAAGTGCTTCGAGGATTGGAAAAAACGTTGGCACAAGTGTATAATATCTGGTGGGGATTATTTTGAAGGAGACCAAATAGATATTCATGAATAAATCAATTATTTTTGAAAAAACACAAAATTCGCGATACGTTTTGAACAGACCTCGTACCTTTAAAACGACAGAGCAGCTCAATTACACATACTCATAATTACAGCAATATATACTTTTTTTAGCAATTCCCTTATTATATGAAAAAAAGCATGCGGTATATTTTTTAAATAAAAACCCAAAAATAATACCTCGACCAAACGAATATAATTTTCATATCAATATGAAGTTCTTACGAGGGTCATTCAACAAGTACTTAGCCTCACCGCCCGATGAAACTGCTGTCACAAAAGAAATTTACCATCGTGCAGTACATTCTTTTAGTAGCCTACTGTCAGTCGATTCCCTTCATTAGTTTTGTTTTGAGAGCCTTTGAAAGCGAGCGTGTCGGTCGGTTGCACAAAAATGGAAAAAGAACAACATCGGTGATTAGATTCTTGTTTTTGGAAGGGAAAACGCGCAGCGAAATCAAAGATCGCTTGGATGCTGTGTATGGTGACTCTTCTCCTTCGATGGCGACCGTCAAGAATTGGTTCAACGGGTTTGTTATTCGCCGCATGTCGGTTTTTGATTAGCCACGCCCAGGTGCCCCGAAAACGGCTGCTACGGAGGAAAATGTTAAAAAAGTCCACGATCTCGTGACCGTCGACGAAACATGGATTCACTGGTTCACACCAGAGACCAAGGAACAGTCGAAACAGTGGACTTCACCCGGCGAACGTGCTCCGAAGAAGGCGAAGACTGTTCGATCGGCCGGAAAGGTGATGGCCACCGTTTTCTGGGATTCACAAGATGTGATCCACATCGATTACCTCGAGAAGGGTAAAACAATCACGGGGCGCTACTATACTGACTTATTGGGCCGATTTGACGTCGAATTGAAGAAAAAGCGGCCCGCTTTGCGAAGAAAAAAGTGCTGTTCCACCACGACAACGCGCCGGCTCACACCTCCGCCGTCGCCATGGCCAAATTGGTCGAATTGCGCTACGAATTGCTGCCCCATCCACCGTACTCTCCAGATTTGGCCCCCTGTGACTACTTTTTGTTTCCAAACCTGAAAAAATCACTCGCCGGGAATAGATTTGGGTCGAATGAGGAGGTCATCGTCGCCACGGAGGCCTATTTTGCTTCCCTCAAGAAAATGTATTTTTTGGACGGGTTAAAAAAGTTAGAGCATCACTGAGCCAAGTGTATCGAGCTTGAAGGAGATTATGTGGAAAAATAAATTGCCACCTTTCTAAAATTTTCGTTTTTCTTTTGTAGGCTAAGTACTTGTTGAATGACCCTCGTACTTACATACATCCATACATTCACCGATTAACGTAGATAATTAAAGCAAACATTTTATAACACGATCACCACAAATATTTGACAGTTTATGGCAATTAACACATTTCCAAAAATACACATAAATTATTTCAACTCGCACGATCAATATTATCAAATTTGATAATTAATGGCCGCTCTGACAAATTCTGACGTTCATACGACTATGTGTATGCCTATGCATATAGGCACGCAGTAGTAAATATCTTAGATTAACGAATACCTTTAATCTAAGGTAAATATAATGCTGAGCGAATCGATTACAGAATCATAACCGGTAATGCTACAATTTGACAATACACCATTCGAGCAATGGATGAGTAACTCCCTCCCTCAGCACAAATAGTTTTGTTCAAATCACATGAAATAAGTCTAGCAGTGATTACAGCCCGATTGCAGTCCAATACATTTGGCAATCAAAGAAAAGGTAAAAACACTATTTCTCAAATGATGTAATCATAGCTGAAGGAAGAAGGCCTTACAGAATAGATTACTTTTGCACAGACATGTACGAAAATGCAATCGATTACTTTCTGCATTACCAAAGCTTTAATTATATCATTGAAGAAATTTCATTGATTTTGTCATGCATTTCCCTTAAGCCATTATAAACTGAATTACCCTAAAGCCATTACATATAACATTATCCAGTAATCAATTAAATAATGCATCTACGGATTTCTATTCACAATTAAATATATTTTAATATATAAAAACACTATAAGGAGTTTTGAAATGAATCATTAATAAACAAAATAAACTTTTTTTTTTACATAAAAAGATATGAGTAGTCGTTTTTATAGAATTGGTTCTTCTTTCTTAAAGCGACCCGCACTTCACTAATGTATTCCTTTTCGGTGAAGCCCTTTAAATAACGTCTAAAAAAAATATACAAACATAATATTGCAAATAATTATTTTATCTTAAATAATAAACATTGTAAATAAAACGGAATTCGTATTTTTTAACTACTTAAAACATTTTTTTTAGCGGCTGCCATCGAAATTTTGTAGATCTTCTTCTTTATGGATCCGGAACCAATTCTTGTATTCTTCTCCTATTTCCTAATTAAACACCGTAAATGACGATTTCTTATAGTTACCATTGCCACAACTTATAATTAAGCATTAAAATTTTTAATGAAAAAACTCATCCCCTCACAACTTTTTCATCATCTTTCTGGAAAGCTTCGTTTTTATAATTTCTTCAACATTTTTATTTTAAGTCTTTAAATTTAACATATTATATATTTAATAAATTAATTCCTCAAAATATGTTTTTTTTTTAATAAATTAAATTATTAATTTACTTGTTATTTGTGTGAAAGGTTCCCAAGGACACGCGACAGGCACCATATTTAAGCCCCGCGGCTGAGAGTCCATTTGACGTCTCAGGTATAACGGTCTATGTAAGTGATCAAATAAATAAATTTACAATATAAAAAAGGTAATTTTATTAATTTGGGTAGAGGAATAATTATATACATAGTATATGTTCTTGAGTAAATTAACGTATGCACATATGTAAGTAGGTTAAAAGAGAGGTATAGGCAATGGAGTATGATTTTCTTACCCGGAATTTCGGATTTTGTGTATTGAGTAAATTATTTTGGAGATGGTCGGCGATCTGTGCATCTGATGGAGGTCAATGTTATTAGTTACAATGAGGTGAACAGATAAATGAATGTTACCAACACTGTGAAAACTGGGCGAAGTAGAACGTTTTTTGCAACCCGATCATAAATGCCTACATGACTCGATACCCACCACAAATGTATAAATAGATTTTTAAATAGCCGATGTCCCATTCCATCTATTGTAATATCGGATCTACCCTGGAATCACAAATTGCTATTAAAGTAACGAGTCTATCATTGACAATAACCATCCCGTAGCCATTTGAAGGTTTAGTGCCTATTCACATATATAGCTTGTTCTTATAGAGATATTGAGTTGGGATGGGATAGGCTGCGATTTTAATTTGGCTCCATCGATATATGTATTCCTGATCATTATAAATAGTCCAGCAAATTGTGCAAGGTGTAACTGCACAGATATCATCCGATATTTAAAGTAATTTTTTTAATAAATAGTAAATGCTCTTTATATATCGGATGATATCTGTGCAGTTGCACTGTGGACAATCTGACGAAATATTTTTTCGCTGTACTCCGTAAAGGATATAGTCAAATATTTTAGACAGTGGCTTCTTTTCGTCGGCAGCTCCGGAAACATCCATAGCCCAGTGATAGCTGTAATATTCTCGATACCATTTTTTCTTTTGTATAAGCTATAGCCAATAAGAGATCATTGCACTGAAGACGATCTAAGAACACTATAGAAGAATACTGGTACGGTTTTGTAGTATTGGATTGTCCGGAATGTAAAATCGTTTTTTTTTTTTACAATGGAAGACGATTTTCTTATAGTGAGTTAATATTTTATTCAATTAAATATTGTCCAGTCTGATCCAATACCCTTTGCCGTCTTTTTTGCAGTAGTATGATTCCACGCTCATAAAATTGCTGTTCTTTACTGGCAAAAAACTGATCTAAGTGATTTTTAACCTCCTTAATTGAATTGAACGTTTTACCGTGTAAAAAATTTTGTAGAGACCGGAACAAATGATAATCGGAAGGTGCTAGGTCTGGAGAGTATGGTAGGTGTGGCAGTATATCCCATCCAAGCTCTAAAAGCTCTTGCCGAGTGGTCAAACTTGTATGTCCTTTTCTCATTATCCTGTTGGAACACTATACCTTTCCTATTGATTAATTCTGGCCTTTTTTCTTTAAGTGAATCATTCAATCTGTCCAACTCATGATAGTACACTTCCGAATTAATCGTTGTATTACTCGGTAGAAGGTCAAAATAAACTATTCTTTTGAAATCCCACCAAACAGATTGCATAACGTTTTTTTGATGAATATTGGCTTTCGAGGTTCTTTGATCCGGTTCATCTTTTCTACTCCAGGATCTTCTGTGCTTAACATTGTTGTGGACAACCCATTTCTCGTCCCCAGTGATAATACGCTTCAAAAATGGATGATTGTCTTGGCGTTTGAGAAGCAAATCACAAACGTCAATGCGACGGCACAAATTTTTTTTCGTAAGAAAATGAGGAACCCATATGTCCAGCTTTGAGATTAAACCTAGCCGTTTCAAATGATCATGAACGGTTGAATTCGTTAAATTTAATCTCTCAGCGATCTCGAGTTGTTATTGCATCAATTAATGCCTTTATTATGTCTTCATCAGCTTCAACTGGCCTTCCAGAACGTGGTGCATCTTCGAGATTAAAATTGCCGGATCGAAATTTTGCAAACCAGTTTTGCAAACACATTTTCTCCATACACATCGGATAATTTTTTTCTTGCTTGAACAGCATTTTTATCTTTTCTATAGTAAAAAAGTTAAATATGCCGAAAATTATGTTTTTCACTTTCCATATTTAAAAGCGTATCAACCAAAAACTACGAGGGTCATTCAATAAGTCCTTAGAAAATCCGAGAAATTGCGCTCGTAGTGTCGGTAAAGATTTGTAAGTATCAAAATTTCAGCACGATCCATAGCGTAGGTCAATTTCTATCGTCGATTAAAGTTAACGAAATTTATTTGTGCATAACAATGGAAAAAAGCGAGTTTAGGGCTGTCATCAAACATCTCCATTTGAAAGGCTTAAGCCCGAAAGAAATCAAAGCCGAGTTGGATGCAGTTCATGGTACATCTGCACCTGTGTTTGCGACGGTTTACAATTGGGTGAATGAATTTAAACGTGGCCGTTGATCCACAAAAGATGAACATCGTTCAGGACGCCCAGTTGAGGTGTCTACTCCTGAAATCATCGACAAAATCCACGCTCTGATTTTGAACGATCGGCGAATTAAAGTGCGCGAATTAGTTGAGGCCACGGGCATATCACAAGGTACAGTCGCTTCAATTTTGCATGAAAAATTGTCTATGGAAAAAATTTTGGCAAGATGGGTGCCGCGTTTGCTCTCAGAGGAGAATAAGCGCAATCGTGTAGTGGACTCTGAGGCTATGTTGGCACTCTTTCATCGCAATCCTACCGAATTCCTTCGTCGATATGTCACTGTGGACTAAACATCGATACACTACTGCACTCCAGAAACGAAGAGACAGTCATCATAGTGGATTTTCAAGGGTGAACGGGCTCCGAAGAAGGCAAAAACTGTGCCATCGGCCGGCAAGGTGATGGCCACGGTCTTTTGGGATTCGCAGGGCATCATTTTTATCGACTACTTGGAAAAAGGAAAAACAATAACAGGAGCGTATTATACGTCGTTATTGCAACGTCGTTATTGCAACGGAGAGAGGCAAAAATCCTCTTGTATCAGGACAACGCGCGTGTGCACGCCTGCGCTGTTTCCATGGCCAAAATTGTGCAATTGAGAATGGAATTGTTGCAGCATCCCGCTTATTCACCAGATTTGGCCCCGAGTGACTATTTTCTTTTCCCTAATCTGAAGAAATGGCTTGGCGGACGACGGTTCACTTCCAACGAGAACGTCATGCTCAAACGGATGAGTATTTTGCAGAACTTCCGAAATCCTATTTTTTGGACGGGATAAGAATTTTAGAAAAACGGTTGGAAAAATGTATAGAGCTAAAAGCACATAATGTTGAAAAATAAAAAAATTTTTTTTTTAAAAAACAGTTTTTTTCAATCTTTTTCTAAGGACTTATTGAACGACCCTCGTACTATGCAGAATCAATCGAATTTTTTCACAAGCAAGCCTTGCTATGTCAGCTGTCAAAATACATATGATTATGCGGCTTAAGTGTGAAGTTGGTTGTGAAAAAATACAATTAAGTCCTCTGTTGGAAGAAAACGAAATTTTCGGACAACCCAATAATTTAATTTTCAAAAAATACGATATCCAGAAAATAATAAAATATTTAAGAAACCATTAGTAAGTGTAAATAACAAAACAAAAATTAGTTTCAATGATCTAAGTTTGTGCAAAAATCTATTTGGGAAACTTTTAAAATCCATACAATTAAAAAATACACAATAAAAAATTAATAATTAATAATTACCTTGATTTTAGTTATTATTTTTGATTTATTTATTCTGTTAAATGTCCATACATTAACATATACATATTTATTTGTTCTGCACTTACTGTTTATATTTTCATCAGTTTGCTTTTATATTACATTTTAATGTAAATATAATTGAAATTACTATAATTTATATATTTTTTTTAGTCATCTTTTTTGTTTTATTCCTTCCTTTTTTACTTGTATCGCATTATTTTTTTTTTAATGGTTTCATTTCTTTTTAAATATAGTAATAAATTTTATTTACATATACACTCTAAGAATAATTATAATCATAATTATAATAATGTTGTAACATAATAATAGTAATAATAATCATAATACTAATATTAGTAAGTAAAATTATAAATTCAACTGAAAGATTGTTTATCTTTTTGATTTGAAATTTTATTGTTCAAATATTTTTAAATATTTTAATTATTTTTTTTGTTATATATTTTTGTTATGTAGAAGAAAATATCTATTTAAACTTATCTAACAGAAAACTGACAATTTTTTCGATAAAAAAAAAATTTTTTAAAGGAAAAAAATGAGTGTATTTTGAAAGCTGATAATTGAAAAGTTTTGCTTTATTATGTATGGTGACTTTTGTTTCAGATGATTTTTTTTTTTATGTAATTGATTTTCCATATAAAAAGCTAATTACTTTTTGATTTATTTCATATCGTTTTGTTATATTTGTATGTATCATACATAAATGTACATATTTTTCTTATAATATTTGAATTTCGTTAGCATAATAATGCCTTTTTTAAGGTGTATATAATTTTTTTTTCAATTTCATCTAAGCCAATTTTAAGTCCAAATATTGTATATGAATGTAGGCTATCGGGGTATTGAAAATTTTGCAAAGAGGGGGGGGGGGGATAATGTCGCTAAAAAAATATAAAAATATTATCAGCATGTTCATTTAAATTTTAATCTTACAATTTATAATCCGTTCAATAATATATTCATCAAAACATTTTGATTGAACACAGAATTTTTTCTACTTTGCTTACTTTCTTCAGCTTATTTTAATTATTTTGTTTATTTCTTTATTTAAATATATATATATATATATATGTATATGTGTGTATATTTTTTACATATATTAGCATTATGTTATAATTTTTACACACAATATTATATCAAAAGCAAATTATTTCAAATTGAATAAAAGAAATAAAGTATTCCAATTCGGACATTTCTATAATGATATCTAGTATAATAGTCATGGAAAACTATTACCTTTTTTTTACATTTACTATTCTTTTAACAAATCTCAAATGTTCATGATTGAATTATCTTTATTTTTACTGCATTTTTTAATTTTTGTTCATTTTTCATTTCAAATCTTATCTTAATATAACTTATCAATTATTTACATTTAATACTTTCCTATAATTAATATAATATAAATTTTTTTTTGAATTTTTGATTTGATTAAGAAGCATTTGTATGTGATCTTGCTGAATGAATTAAATAAATAATAATATAAATAAATATAATTCCAATTCATATATTTTCATTTATTTATAATATTTTAAATTTTCATTTTATTATACTAAAAAAAAAATTGTTTTTTTCAAAAATTTACTATTTAGTTTTATAATTCATTTATGATTGTAGTAAAGATGGAGGCATATTTGGTTGGTTTTCTTTTCGTTTGATTATAATAATTAATAATTGTTGGTAATTTTTGCAAATTTTTTTAAAAACATTATTTTTTCACAAGTATTAATACATATTTTTGAAGAGAGCTGGCTGCTGTTGTTAATGCTAAATTTAAATTACTATAAAATTTTATATAATTGATTTTTTATCATTTTAGAATAAATTTTTACCAAACATATACATATAATAGCAAAAATTTTTGTTAATTGTTATATTAATATCTGATGGAATTTGAATTAATGATAGAAAAATTATTGAATGAATTTAAAAGGAACTTTTAAGAAAATCATTTATGAAAATTAATCAATCAAAATATTGTATAAGGAGTGCCATCTGTTGGGTTTTTTTTCAACTCTCAAAATATATATCAAAACACACATGTCATAATTTTTTTTTTGCACCTGTCAAGTATAAGGTGGTACAATTTTAATCATGGTGTCATTGAAGATATTGGACCCTATGCAGCGCAGAACTCTCGTCAATCAGATGATTGAAAGACCTGAAATTTGTCTATTAACAATCATTTTTAACGACAAAGCACATTTTCACATCGATGGCTACGTTTACAAATGAAATTGCCGAAATCCCTCATGTGATGTACAAAAAAATGACACTCCTAAAAAATGTCATTTTTTGGAAGAGTTTATAGGCTGGTGGGGTTATTGGGTCATTCTTTTTCGAATATAATCGTGAAGAGGCCATTATAGTGAATGATTTGATTTGATTTTCATATATAATCATGAAGAGAGCTGTTTTTTGCGCACTAAATTGGGTGATCAATTAATCTGACGAAACGCTTTATTTGCCGTAAAGATCTTGTGATTTGACACAGTTGGACTTTTTTTTAGGGCAACTTGAAAGTGCAAGTGTATAGGTGGGGGGAATATTTAACAAGAATTTGATTTATCCGTTTGCACTTTTACATCATATATATTTTTTATAAAAATAGTTTAGACAAAAAGATATTCCCGCAAATCGGAGTGAAATTTTATGTAAAATCTTATTTAAAAATTCTTTTTTTTAACACCACAGTTTTTAATATTACAAAATGAATAGAATATTTAAAGGAAATGTTTATGGTATAGTATCTGTATAAAAATACATATTTATTCATTATATTGAATTAATTTTCTATACAGATAATAATAGTGTTTGTATAGAAAATTAATTCAATATTGTAAATAAATATAATTTAAGATTGACAAACGTTTACACAATTTTTTTTTCTTCTTAATTTGCAATATGAATTTTTTATGAACTCCAACATTTAATAATTAATAACTAAAAGACAAAAAAAAATATTTCACTTCCATTTCCTTTTTGGCTAAATAAAAAAACATTCTGAAATTTTCAAATGGTGCACACTTATTGACATATTAATTAATTTATTAAGAATGTGAACACAATTTTAATTCCTTTTCTCACTATTATCAATTGTGTACCTATATTCTCGCCACCTTTGCGGATTATACTCTTACTTAACATAATTGAATGATTTTTGTTTTGTTTTTGAGTCACTGAACTTTTTGAACACAATTTTACTCATTAATTTTCATGTAATTTTTATTATTATAAGAGCAGAGTATCGTTTTTATTATTATCATCATGATTATTATTATTGTATTCAATTTTTCTGTAATTTCAATTCAAATTACTTTCGAAAAAAAAAACTAAATTAATTAATCATAATACAACAACTTTTATAATAAATCAATTTTGAAGCGATTTGAATGACTAAAGCAATCAATTATTGGCTTTCATTTGAATTATAATCAATCCAAGAGGCTAGTTTTCGGCATTGGCTTATTTATATATTACAAACGCCTTAGAGTTTTTTAGCATATAATACAGGGAATAAATATTATTAATCATTTGGACACTTGAAAAAATCTATCTTATTATCTTAAGAGGTATTTCTGATAGATAATTTCGAATTTGATTATGGTTTAGTGTAGGCAGGCAGCATGGGCATTTATGCGTCATAATGTAGAACGTGAAAAAATTTCATTTTAATTTAAAAAAAGAAGTGAACTTGTTTTGAATGTTCAACGGACAAAAGCAGCAAAGTATTTGGATTTTAGTGCTATTCCTGAAGATTTTGTTGCAACTTAAAATTTTTTCTAACGCACATATGTCCCAATTTCTATTAGATTATAATAAACATTGCATTATTCATAATAGTTAAGGTGTTTAACGAGCATATCTCATTAACAATACATCCATCATTATAAAGTAAAAGCAAAATTGTTTAAAAATTAATTTCAGATTAAATATAAAAATTATTTGACCAATTTTCATTTTTACAAATGCGTAGTATGTATGGAAAAGTATTTTTATTTATTTATTTATTTTTTCTTTTTTTTTTGCAGAGAGGAGAAATACATTATTAAATTTACAAACTAATATAAAGAAATAAATCCAAATGTTTTACATAAATATAAAGATTACTTATATTGCGACAACAATTCTAATACTGTTCAGATATTAGATGAAACAACAATAAGAAAATTACCCATAAACTGATGGAAGTGCTCCAGACCGTTTGACTGCCGGACACTGCAGAAGCTGTTTGTGGTTTCTGCCGGGACGGAGATTCACGGCTTTCGTCTGCGGCAATTTCATTTTTTGCGTTCATATCGTCTACTTCCAAAAAGTTTGATGGATTTCCAACGTTTTCGGAATGAGTAACACCCGAAGATGACGATTGTGATGATGATTGTGATGGCGAAGACGACGAGGTGCCAACTTCTGTAACGAAAACTGGTGGCGAGTGTACAGGCACAGGCTCCTTTGTAGAGGTTGTTGTTGGTTCAGTAGTTGTTGTTGTCGTCGTAGTTGTTGTTGTTGTTGTCGTCGGTACAAATGTTCCATTATCAATCCAATAAACTGGACTATAGACCAACTTCAAATCACCCATGTTGTATTTTAAAACCTAAATTAAAAATGGACGCGTATAATATATTAAGTGTATTAAAAATTTCTTTTAAAATCAAAATATTTTTGAAAAAACTCCAAGTTTAGAACAACTACACATATAATAAAAAATAGTACATACCTCACTGTTAATTTTTCTCGAAACACTTTCATCATTGTCCGCATAATAAGCTCTCAAGGTAGCGTCATAGGGTGCCTCAATTTGTGTATAATCACCTCGAAGAGTCACATTCAAAGCAGTACCAGGTTTTAGTTCCACCTTAATTTTCTTAACATCAGTAATTTTCTCGCTAAATTTCATACCCCAATTAATAACGCCGGCAGTTAAACGGTTGTTTTCGTAAACTTTGGTTTTAAGACCGCGAGCAACACCCTCATATGTTCCCCAATACTCTATGCGGTCATATTTGTAGGTTACGGCCGTTTCAACAGTTGATGGTGAGTTTGAGGGGTTCGAAAGAACGGCTGATGCTATTATTATTGAAATAATTTAAAAGACTAAGTGTTATAAAACAAAAACAGTATCTTAAATGGCTACAATGAACTTACCAAGATCGGTTGTGTTGACTTTGACATTCTCTTTTGATCTGTCGATATTAATTTCTCGAAGCTCGTAAAGGACGGGTTCGGTTTCGACGAGAATTTCACCTTCGGTATTTTCTCTTTCATTATTGCCATCAGTAACGATAATCTTTCCATATCCATCATTAGTAAATCGGCCAATAAAATAGTCAGGACCTTCTATATGATGGTCATTCTCATGGTCTCCTTTGTGTTCTTGATCATCGAATAATTTTGCACTGAATCTGCCCACATAGAAATCGTCAATGTTCAGTCCGGCACTCACTGATCCTATTGGGATACTAGCACTGAATTTATTCCACTTTTGCCATGACAATTTGCCACCGTGTCCTCGATTTATAAGAAGCTCAAATACTGTACGCCTATGCACTTCTGTTGTCATTGAAACAACACACACTGTCTTTTGACTTTTCTCTGTATGTCCACTAACGTAAATACCCTCTAACGGTACACGACAAATATACATTGGATAGTGTGTCTCGTCCTTAATATATTTTCCACCCATAACGGCAAATTCAAATTGAGTCGGATCTTCTTTATATCTCTCCCAGACTAGAGTGCTAGATGTTACCCATTGGCCAAATATCGTATTCGAAGGTGCATATATTCCAACACTTTTCGTACTGGCAGAAACCTCTGTCAGAAGGCAACTTGCTAGAAATATCACAATTGTATATAAATGACGCAGCGATGCATCCCTCCATTGGTGTATCGTCACCATTTTGTCAAATATTTTATGGACGTTTTACAATCTAAAATAATTTTTATTAATAAAAAAGAATGAATTAAATCTTCAAAAAAAAAATTCATTACAATATTGTAAATTATATTGTACTACTTGAAAATGGAAAATTATTAATAAAAAAATAATATTTTTTAATTGTATATATGAAACCGTGGGCTTACACACGAGGGCAATATGATAAGTCATTGGCTAATGCAAATATGTAGCTTATATCAACAAAATGATTTCTTTTTTATCATCTGGCATTTTTTTAAAAATGTCATACAAAATTTTATTAACATCTCTTCATTAGATTAGTTTGAATCTAATTGCAAGGAGACACAATTCGTGTTCTTTATTAATAGGAAAAAAGTGAATTTTTTGTGTTAATAAAATATCCAATTGAGAGCATCACCGAAGAAATTCATAACAAGAACTGTAATATCGTTGGAATAGACAGTCGAGTGAGTGTGAATAAGATAGCTGTAATCTTACATGAAATTTTGGTTATTAGAAAGCTATCGACGGAATGGCTGTCGCGTTTGACCAAAAACGTTCTCGTGTAACGAAATCTAATTTAAATTTTTCCGACAATTTATAACTGTTACAGATGGATTCAGCATTACACACCAGAAATCAGAGTTCATTTAAAACAATGGACTTCTAATAGCGCACATGTACCACAGAAGCCAAAAACTGTTCTTTCGGCACAAAAGGTTATGGCTAACGTTTTCTGATACGCACATTGACTATCTTAAAAAGGAAAAACAATAAAAGGATAGTATTAAACGACATTAGAGAAAAATTCTCTTTTATCAATACACGCCTATTTTTGAATGATTGAAGAGATCGCATTTTTTATATAGGATACAAAAGATAAAAAAACATTGGGCTAAGTATATCGAGCTAAAAGGAGACTATGTTGAAAAATAAAATGAATTTCAGACAAAAACTTTTTCTTTTCTTGCTAAGGCCAAGTTTTAATCATTTAACCCTCGTATTATAAAATGTATCCAAAAGTTTTTAATCCTACCCCAATATTCAGCTATGTATTATGAGATTGACCTTTTTTTAATAAAAATTTATAATAATATAAAATATTCATCTCAATTCGAACACTAACTGTTATAAGCCATGGAACTAAAAAAAAAATCATAAATGAGTCAAACTGATAGCCCTTGCGGCTAATTGCTCGATTATTAATGTGAACTGAGCATGCAACTAGTTCCATAAGGTAACTCTACACGACAAAGGGCTAGACTAATTCATCTCTTCTCTATTTTTATCCAGTTATTTGCACGTTCTATCAACGAAAAAAAAGAGTTTTGTAAATAGCCCTAGGGCGACAATCCTTTATTACGTTTGTTCCACACTTCGACTAAAACGCATTTGCATATTGAATCAAAACCGGGTAAAGAAAACCAGAGAAGCTACAAAGTTTCGGTCCCAAGGGTATTTGCGTGCGGAGCTTTCCCAAACTTTATTTCCGAAATGAAATCAGAACATTATTAAATAGTCTGTATATTTCATCCTGGAGGCAGTACGATTCTTAACCAAACATTACGCCAATTTCCATATCATTGAAACTGAGAATACGAATATGCAGAATTTACTGAGGAAAACAGATTTCATCCATTTTCGACAATGTATGGCCACATGATTTGTTCAAGTGTTCATATTGTGTTCAGCAATTGTTTAATATCTGCATGTCAACCAAAACGCACATGTTTCATTTATTCAGTGTCGGAAGAACGTGTCCGAACGTTACGGAAGCTTGTACGAAAGCATTTGTTTCAACTTTGTTCATAGAGCATTGGGGATGCACAATTCCATCTTGGATGAGATATTAATCAAAAAGATGCTCCATATTCTCCCCATAATGATTTCCACTTATCTAATCCCTTCTCGTGCAGAATAAACACATACATACAATCGCTAAGCTTATATTGTAAATTCTGTCATACTACGTAAATTGCATTGCAAATAACCAGTGTTGTGCAACAAAAGCCACATGTTTAGAATAATTTTCGTAACGATGGAGAAACTTTTATGCTTTCGCCTTTCCATAATACTTGGATAGCTATATTTTCTGAAGTGTTTGCTATGTAAGAATGAATGCTTTTTGCATCATAAAACGCTCAGGGAACCAAGTGCACACCTGAACTTTCACACAGAACACTTTGGTAATGCGAAGCACATGCATATATCAAGGGCTTGGAAATAATCTTCTTTATCTGTTTACCTCTTATAGTCGTATTCCCATCATCTAGAGATTCTCCACGACGTCTCAAACAGACAAAGATTTCCATTATCTTCTAGCTTAACCGATGATTTATGTTCGATATCAAGATTAAGTGATGAGACGGAAATGCTAGAAATTTGTGAATTACATTACATTACATTACATTCAAAACAAATCAAATACTTTTCAAACACCATCATTTTCAGGCAAATTGTTACTCTTCTTATTTGGCTATCCTATACGAAATAGTTGAAGGGATATTTTTCACAGTCATCCTAATTGCAGACAATTCTATCGGAACTTTCTAAAGATCAGAAGCACCAAATAGACCATACCAAATACATACACTGTAACATTGCAGAAATGTTAACTTAAGTGCAGGAACGTGCAATAAGAATAGAAATGCAGGTGGTACCTTTCCGTACTATCCTAAATATGGATGCATGTATTTTTAGCAGAACTTTACAATAAATTTAGCACATTCCATGTTCCTATTGGTGAGTTTTGTTTTTTTTTCTATAAATTTAAAATTATAGCAATTCAGTCTGATTCAAAAATGTTCTTAATGTTTAAAATATCATTCAATGTCTTTGTTTTAATATTATTTGCATAGACAATAAATTTTATAGATTTTAGAAAAAAATATTGTCAATTTTTTAGCGCCACAACTATGAGGCCATTTAGCGGAATCATGTTACGCGTGGATTGTTATTGCCAGTTTCCCTAATGAAACTTTTCAAACGTAAGTTCGAGTTGTGGCGTTTAAGAAAATTAAAATGAAGGCTAGGATGGTTGGGTCTAGAAGCTTCACAATGAACGGAGTCCTGTATCAAAAAAAATAATTCTGAATTAAAAGGCATTAATTTAGGATATGAGATATTTTAAGTTGAACACCACAGGAATGGCATAACGGAGAAGGTTGGTTCCCAAAAAGAAAATTATAAGTAAGTGTGGTATGCCTAGCCTGTGCATTTACTTTTTCTCTTCAAACGGGATATCTACTAATTTTAGGTAATAGTATGTGTATTCAAGAAAAGAGAATATTTCTTCATTGTTTTTTTTTTTTTTATATTAAAGAAAAGAACAAGAACGAACATGTGAAATAATAAATTTATGAGGTCCTATATTTTTTTGAAGAATAAATTTGATGCTCATTTTATTAGATAGTTGAGAATAAAGTCTGATATTTCGTCTGATTAGGCTTGAATTTACGAAAAGCCTGCTTTGTGTGCGTTCGTATGGTAAAAAGAAGCAAACTAAAATAGGGAATATTTTTATGGAGCCGTCATTTAAAAAATCAGCTAATATAGTAGCATAGTTGCATTCGCTAAACCGATCTTTTAATTCACGTATTACTATAAGCGCTAACACATTTACAAGAATAGATTCTGACATTGTACGAGGGTCGTTCAATAAGTCCTTAGAAAAAGATGAAAAAAAACTGTTTTTTAAAAAAATCTTTTTTTATTTTTCAACATAATCTCCTTTTAGCTCTATCCACTTTTCCAACCGTTTTTCCAAAATTTTTATCCCATCCAAAAAATAGGATTTCGGAAGTTCTGCAAAATACTCATCCGTTTGAGCAATGACGTCTTAATTGGAAGTGAACCGTCGTCCGCCAAGCCATTTCTTCAGATTGGGGAAATCGTCCACAGTGACATATCGACGAAGGAATTCGGCAGGATTGTGATGAAAGAGTGCCAACATAGCCTCAGAGTCCACTACACGATTGCGCTTATTCTCGTCTGAGAGGAAACGCGGCACCCATCTTGCCGAAATTTTTTTCACAGACAATTTTTCATGCAAAATTGAAGCGACTGTACCTTGTGATATGCCCGTGGCCTCAACTAATTCGCGCACTTTAATTCGCCGATCGTTCAAAATCAGATCGTGGATTTTGTCGATGATTTCAGGAGTAGACACCTCAACTTGGCGTCCTGGACGATGTTCATCTTTTGTTCACATTTAAATTTGTGTTCAAAACATTTTTGAAGGAACTTAGAAGCACAATCGTTTGAGAGAAAATTTTGGTTCTCTTGCATCGTATGATAAGCCCAGGTAGGTACTTTCTGTTACAGCAACTTCCAAATCTCTCAAAGTTGGTGGATTTTTCTTTAAAAATTAAGCATAAAAAAAGTCCAAGCAACAACAAGATCAAAATTTTTATGTTTTTCTGATCTTAAATGTGGTTTATTATCGCTAGAATCTTGGATTTTTAAAAAAAAATTGCGCATTGTTTTAAAATTGTAACCGTGGGTTGATCTCTATTTAAAAACAGGACATTTTGACCTGTGCTAAGGGACATTGGGACAATGTACTGAAAAATGGGGTGGTCATGTGAAAAATCGGACTTATGGTCTCATTAGGTATACCCCAATCCGAATTGTGAGAACTTTCCTTGCTTAGAATTTCGACATGGTTGTTGAGTAGACTGTTTTTCTCTTATTTGACCAATGTGTGGATTGAGATCTTCCACCCTTGGTCCAGTCGGTTTATCTACGCATGGTTAATGATGTTAAATTATATTTTGTTAGCAAGAAGGGCAAATCGGGTATTTCAGTGATACCAACAGCCCCTCTTTACCTAGGATGACAACAGGCGGCAACTCGACATTTTTATTATTTAAAAAATTTTGACGTCACTAAGCACAGGATCCGTTGACGAACCTCGAGGAGCTTTGACTGCTAAGATACTATCAGTAGTCGACCGTTGAGTATTTCAGTGAGCACAGGACTGTGAATAGGCTCTTCCAACAATCCATCAACCCACTCATTGCAACTCGACATTTTTATTATTTTAAAAATTTCGACGTCGAGCAGCTTCGACGGCTAAGAGACTATCAGTAGTCGACTGTTGATCCAGTTCTTTTGTCTACACATGGTCAAGGATGTTACATGTAATTTGGTCAGCACATTGCCCAGGGTACCAGCACGAACTGCAATTTAGCGCAACTCTACATTTGTTAGTTTAGTAAGCAATATTAAATGTAGTTGAGAAACGGATTTCTTTTATTTTTTCCGAGCGTGTTTTTATTAAGCAGGATCGACACTTTAAAAATAAATTACTTTAATATGTTTTACCATATAAAGTCTATCGAATCTCACTTAGATAAGAAAATTTTCACAATGGAATTAATCGATAATCGCATCATAAATGCCGCTAATCCACAAAATTTTGACGAAAATTTAACATGAATTTAATCGTAGTAATATCAAACGCTATCATAGATCAAAATCGCTGATTCTTAAAACATACTGGCACTTCGGAAGGCAGCTATGCCTCTAATAACCACCAATTAGCATTATTTTTGTGTCGGAGGTGTAGGTGTTTTTTATTTCGTTTTTTTTGTTGTTGTGACCATTTATGGAGTGTCACGTTCTAATAAATCAATATAGTGTTATTATTTTCTCCACCATATTTCACATTTAATTAGTTATACGCCACCGTCTGCACTTGTTATTCGAACGTCTGCACCATCGTACACATTAATTTGGTGTATTATGAACAGTGCAGAATAGAATAACAAAACCAACGTCTGGTCATGTTCCACTCCGATGGGAATATTGGAGAATCGAATTAAAATTCAATCCTCGACTGGCTTTATCGATTGTCCATTATTCAAGACCATCCACCGTGAACAGATATCGCAGGTGTCAGTTGGTGTGAACGCTATTCAATTTCTTTTTCCATCTAACTTCAACTTTTTACCTATTAATCTCCCTCCCGGTTTTTGGTAAATAGATTTATCTTTGGTTTAATCAACACCTATTTTTTCTTCTTCTAATAAATAAAAGCAATAATAAAAAAAACACTCATTATTATTTGAGCTGCACTCGTATGTAATGGGAGGTTTCGTTGGTAGAAAAACTCAGTTCTCTTAAAACAATTCTTCTCAAATTTTTGACACTTCCATTAGTCTATTTCCGTTTTATTTTGAATATGTTTAATTCAATCAAATGCAAATTTTGTATTTCATATTCTGTGATCTAATTGAATTGATTATTATGAGAATAATTATTCTCATAAATAAATAGTACAGTGTCGGCCAATATCATTTACACATTTCAACTTGTATAAGAAATATTTAAGTCAAATGCAAATAACTAATCCAGTTTTTATTATTTCAAGTTGAAATTACTTTTGGCCATCGGAAATTAAATCGACTATTCTGTGCTTTCCCAATAAAAAAGCTCCTAGTTATGATCTAATAACAGCTCCTATTCTGAAGCAAATTTCCCGAAAAGCTTTAGTTTTAATTACATACATTTTTAATAGTATCCTGCGCACAACCTATTTTCCTTTACTCTGGAAATTTACTGTCATTAAAATGATTCCTAAACCAAATAAACCCATTAATTCTCCTTCCTCCTATAGATCTATCAACTTCTTACCTATCCTTGGTAAGATTTTTGGAAAACTCTTATTAAAATAACTCTACCCAGTCCTAGTTAATGAAAAAATTATTCCTAATCACCATTGTGGCTTCCGATCTGAACACTCCACAATCCAGCAATGCCATCGCATTGTTGATCACATTGTATCCTCTCTTAAGAGGAAAGAATATTGCCCAGAAGCATTTTTCTATATCTCCCAAACTTTTTATCGTGTGTGGCATCCTGGACTCCTCTGGAAACTCAAAAGGACGCCTCTAGAAACGCAGTATCCTTGGTCCCATTTTATATAATATTTATACCCATCAGACATTCCATTTGATCCTAATACTGTCATACAAATCCTGACACAGGGAAACCTACCCCTTTATACTTTAATAGCAACATGATTCCACAAAATGATAAAATACGTTATTTGGAACTTTACCTGGACAAAAGATTAACATGGAACCCACATACTAGACTAAAAAGAGTTTGAGCAAACGACGTTACCGCCAAATTCTTAGACTACTGGACAAACGCTCGAAACTAACAATCAAAAGTAAACTTTTAAAATACAATATGTTACAATTATACAACCTATTTGGAACCTTTCGGGTTCAACGAAACCCTCCAATTCCTACCGCGTCCAGGCCTTATAATCCAAGATCCTCCGTAGAATTGTTGATGCCCCTTTTATGTTCGTAACAACGTAATACATCATAAATGTTCGCTTTGTTCAGGACCTGTGCATTTCCCGGTATCAAAAATATCAGTTCCGTTTATCCTATCATCATAATCCAATTGTGAGAGCATTGTCTTGTACTGCCCTTTTCGGAAACACTCATCGGAAACTTAAGAGACAGTGGCCCAGATTTTGCCTAGAGGAATCTAACTTCCATTACTGGTGGGTGCTTACTCCCACTTCATGATGCACAAGATTGTAAATTAAAATGTTATGTAAATCTGCTTGTTACAATACAATTGTAGTCACAGATAATTAAAAAAAAAACAATTACTTTTGGGAAAAAGGTTTGGATAGAAAAATATTTGCACTCGTATGCACAGTAACACCATTTTTACACAACTATTAATAATTGTTAAAAAAAACGAACGATAACTATGATCTTTAATTTAATAAATTCAGATGATAATATGAACAATTTATGTTGATATGAACAATTTATGTTGAGATTAAGATGCCTTGCAAAGTCGAATTGTCTATTGAACAATCGCTGCTACATACGAGGGTCATTCAACAAGTACTTAGCCTACAAAAGAAAAACGAAAATTTTGAAAAGGTGGCAATTTATTTTTCCACATAATCTCCTTCAAGCTCGATACACTTGGCTCAGCGATGCTCTAACTTTTTTAACCCGTCCAAAAAATACATTTTCTCGAGGGAAGCAAAATAGGCCTCCGTGGCGAAGATGACCTCCTCATTCGACCCAAATCTATTCCCGGCGAGTGATTTTTTCAGGTTTGGAAACAAAAAGCAGTCACAGGGGGCCAAATCTGGAGAGTACGGTGGATGAGGCAGCAATTCGTACCGCAATTCGACCAATTTGACCATGGCGACGGCGGAGGTGTGAGCCGGCGAGTTGTCGTGGTGGAACAGCACTTTTTTTCTTTGCAAAGCGGGGCCGCTTTTTCTTCAATTCGACGTCAAATCGGCCCACTAAGTCAGCATAGTAGCGCCCCGTGATTGTTTTACCCTTCTCGAGGTAGTCGATGTGGATCACACCTTGTGAATCCCAGAAAACGGTGGCCATCACCTTTCCGGCCGATCGAACAGTCTTCGCCTTCTTCGGAGCACGTTCGCCGGGTGAAGTCCACTGTTTCGACTGTTCCTTGGTCTCTGGTGTGTACCAGTGAATCCATGTTTCGTCGACGGTCACGAAACGACGCAAGAACTCCGCTGGATTGCGCTGAAACAGCGTCAAACACGTCGCCGATGTGGTCTCACGGTTGCGCTTGTTTTCCGGTGTGAGCAAACGCGGCACCCATCGCGCCGACAGCTTTCTCATGCCCAGTTCTTCGTGTAGAATATGATGCACCGTTCCTACTGAGATGCCCACAGTCTCAGCTATCTCGTGAACCTTCAATCGACGGTCTGCCAACACGAGATCGTGGACTTTTTTAACGTTTTCCTCCGTAGCAGCCGTTTTCCCAGGTGCCCCGAAAACCGACGTGGCTCATCAAAAACCGACGTGCGGCCACGAACAAACTCGTTGAACCAATTCTTGACGGTCGCCATCGAAGGAGAAGAATCAACATACACAGCATCCAAGCGATTTTTGATTTCGCTGCGCGTTTTCCCTTCCAAAAACAAGAATCTAATCACCGAACGATATTGTTCTTTCTCCATTTTAGTGCAACCGACCGACACGCTCGCTTTCAAAGGATCTCAAAACAAAACTAATGAAGGGAATCGACTGAAACAGTAGGCTGACAGTAGGCTACTAAAAGAATGTACTGCACGATGGTAAATTTCTTTTGTGACAGCAGTTCCATCGGGCGGTGAGGCTAAGTACTTGTTGAATGACCAACGTATGATAATGGCTTTTAGGCGAACTGCTCTTTAAAAAAACCTTTTCAACAGGAATAGTGTTTATTATCAAGCATCTATAAAGGAAAACTTTGGAAGTTTTTAAACTATGTCAGGAAGAGGAAGAACTAAAAGAGGAGATCGCCATTACCTTTTCGAAAATTTTAAAGAATATCAACAGTAACAGGAGTAAAAATATTTGTAAGACTATAACTCGGGGGTTCAAAAAACTAAAATTCAAGGCATACGTTATTCGTAAGCATCCATACATAACTCCCAAAATTAGCGACAAAGGACATTTGCACAGATGTTCTTTGTTGCTAATTTTGGGAATTATAACAGATTCTGTTATAGAACCACTAATATTCTAAGGCCAATCAGAATTTTTTTCGAATATGGAATATTTTTTCCAAAGGCGGTAAAATCAATATATGGGAATGTATTTGTTACAATAACTTTCGTCCAATCGTTAGATGTTCGGAGACAATGATGTGAACTAATTACCTCAAAGTTGCGATTTTTGCAGATGATCAGTTGATAGGGAATGGTTTTATACTGCAGCAGGACAAATTGAAAAATATCAAGCAATTTGATAAAATTTCCAATCAATATAAGAATTTGTGGCAGATTATAAAACCAAACATCCTACAAAATATTGGGATATAACCGATTGAGAAGTATGGAAAAGACATCGTTACTACTTGGTGTGGTTCTGTAAATGTTTAAGAGCCACTTTCTAGTAAAAAATTCGATCATAGAATTTGATCTTAAATATAGTACTGACTCCAACCAAAAATATATTTGCACAATTAGCACATTCTTTTCTTGATGTTTAATTATTGACTTCAACCGAACTTTGCTAAAACAATTTTTAGCTTTTATTTCAATTTATTGTGTGCCATTCATAAGAACCGCAACTTCCCATTTTTTTTAAATGTTATTTTTTTTACTCATTCAATTAAAGTAAATCTGAAACTTATAAAAATTATCGTTAATTATTAGAAATAGTATTTAAATGAAAAACTTTAAACAAGAATTTTTTCGATAAAAAAAAAAACAGAATCGACTAGTTACGAAAATAATTTTAATTTTTGAAATAATATGAGGCATATAATAAATCCGAAATACCGTCAAAAACTTCAATTAAAAATAATTATTTCAACGAGTTTGACAAGTTTAAATCGAAAAACTTCTACTCGTGGACAAGAAATATTCCCCATTGGCTATTTGGCATGCAGCATCTTTTAGAAGCTTTCAACATCGAAATCTGATGGAAATGTGTGTACTTCAATGAAAGGCACAAAAAAGGGGTTTTTTCACGTCAAATCGCATATTGCAGACACTTGGCTGTGCCACCTTGACAGCGGCATTTTCGGAAGCCCAAGAAGCAGTGAAAGACGAATGTAGAACGAGTGAGGGTTCTTCGGAGGTCAGACCGTTCTTTTTTGTAGACAACTGAAACCGTCAACGATTTTTTTGCCAGAAAAAGGGTATTCTGTGGTTTAACAGACCTCTTATTAACTTGATCTAAGTCGTCAAGATTACATAACATTAGAAAAATCGTTGTATTGCTCAGTAGAAGGTCAAAATAAACGATTCTTTTGAAATCGCACCAAACAGATTGCATAACCTTTTTTCCCTTAATATTGGCTTTCGAAGTGCTTTGAGCCGGTTCATCTTTTCTACTCCAGGATCTTTTGTGCTTAACATTGTTGCAGATAAACCATTTCTCGTCCCCAGTGATGATACGCTTCAAAAATGGATCATTTTCTTGGTGTTTGAGAAGCAAATAACATACGTCAATGCGACAGCACACATTTTTTTCCGTAAGAAGATGAGGAATCCTTACGTCGAGCTTTAAGATTAAACCTAACCGTTTCAAATGATCATGAACGGTCGAATTCGATCAATTTAATCTCTCAGCGATCTCACGAGTTGTTATTCGCCGGTTTGAATCAATTAATGCCTTTATTATCTCTTCATCAGCTTCAACTGGCCTTCCAGAACGTGCTGCATCTTCGCGATCAAAATTGCCGGATCGATATTTTGCAAACCAATTTTGGCACTTAACATATGTTCTCCAAACACATTTTCTATAGTAAAAAAGTAAAATATGCCGAAAATGCTGTTTTTCACTTTCCATATTTAAAAGTGTCTCAACCAAAAACTACTACGCAGAATCAATTCAATTTTTTCACAAGCAAGTCTTGCTATGTCAGCTGTCAAAATACATATGATTATGCGGCTAAAGTATGAAGTTGGTTGTGAAAAAATACAATTAAGTCCTCTATTGGGAAACAACGATATTACTTTCTGGACAACCCAATATTATACTATTTTTATTCCTCACAAAATTAACAAATGTTTTCATCACTTTCGAATTCAACAATTTTCAAAATAAAAATATTAGCTGTTATAAACAAAAATATCCTTTTAATTCAAGTATATTATGCTTCGGAAAGTCTTTAATTACTTTAATATCTGCCATTTACCAACACATTTTTCTTTAAATTTTGCATAGTCATTTCTTTTCTTATACTGATACAATCACGATTCCGTCAGTTAATTATCTCATCTGTCCAATATTTAATATTAATAACATTAATAGTGCATTTTATTTGCAGTTATTTTAAATATTCCCTTTTTAAATTTTGTATAATACTTATAATAATAAATACTTAGAGCTTGTTACAATATAATAATAATATTAACCTTTATAAATTGATGGAAAATTTTAAATAATATTCCATTCCTTGCAATATCGACTAATTGCGTGACCACATAATACAAAGTATCAATGAATAGAATAATAAATTTATCATTGAAATTCATTAAATTTAATCAGTAATAGTCGAATTTAATCAATTTAAACTATTAATCGAATTTTTATCAATCATCAATATCGGCATATTTTATGAATGCTTTCTATTTATTGTATAGTGAAATTATTTTACTTGCAAAAATTAGCCAGGCTTCTTGTCGAAATATTTCTTCAGCATAATCCAGTCATTGTTGAGTTAATATCAACCACTTGATCTATGGGGAATAATTTTTGCCCACACATTAAAATTGAAGTTGCAAAATTGACTCATCGATAGAAATTTCAATTCGTTTGCACTAGCATTGAAAAAAACTTAAACAACAAAGTTTTAAAAAAAAAACATCAGTTCTATTAGAAATTTCCCATACTATCGTATTCAAAGTCAATGCAAGTCAAAATAACAACGACTATTATTCGCAATGGCTCCAGCCGAAGTGGAATTTATAAATCTCCATTTAAAATCAATGGTTAGGAAAATGTGTACTTTTATGGCACGTAGTGGTCGTTCAATAAGTCCTTAGAAAAAGATGGAAAAAAACTGTTTTAAAAAAAAAAATTTTATTTGTCAACATAATCTCCTTTTAGCTCTATACACTTTTCCAACCGTTTTTCCAAAATTTTTATCCCGTCCAAAAAATAGGATTTCGGAAGTTCTGCAAAATACTCATCCGTTTGAGCAATGAAGTCCTCGTTGGAAGTGAACCGTCGTCCGCCAAGCCATTTCTTCAGATTGGGTAAAAGCAAATAGTCACTCGGGGCCAAATCTGGTGAATAAGCGGGATGCTCCAACAATTCCATTCTCAATTCCACAATTTTGGCCATGGAAACAGTGCAGGTGTGCACACGCGCATTGTCCTGATGCAAGAGGATTTTTTTCTTCTTCAGATGGGGGCGTTTCTCTTTCATTTCCTCGCTCAACCGTTGCAATAACGACGCGTAATACGCTCCAGTTATTGTTTTTCCTTTTTCCAAGTAGTCGATAAAAATGATGCCCTGCAATTGTCGATAAAAATGATGCCATTCACCCAATTGTAAACCGTCGCAAATACAGGTGCAGATGTGCCATGAACTGCATCCAACTCGGCTTTGATTTCTTTCGGGCTTAAGCCTTTCAAATGGAGATGTTTGATGACAGCCCTAAACTCGCTTTTTTCCATTGTTATGCACAGATAAATGTCTTTAACTTTAATCGACGATAGAAATTGACCTACGCTATGGATCGAGCTGAAATTTTGACAGCTTTTTTTACCGACACTACAAGCGCAATTTCTCGGATTTTCTAAGGACTTATTGAACGACGCTCGTATTACGTTGTTACGAACTTGAATGGGGGCATCAACAATTTTATGGAGGACCTTGGATTATAAGGCCTAGACAGCATAGGAATTGGAACGTTTCGTTGAACCCCAAATTTAAATTCCATGTGTCCAAATAAGTTTTATAATTGTAAGTTTCGAGAGTTTTCCCAGTAGTCTAAGAAGTTGAGGGAACGCCTAGTGGCTTCAAGTTTTTTAGTTTAGTATGAGGGTTCCATATTAATCTCTTATCCAGGTAAAGTCCCAAATAACGTACTTTATCATATTTTGGAATCATGTTGCTATTAAGATATAAAGAAGTAGGTTTTCCTTGACAAAGTGTGAAAGTAATTTGAGCACTCTCCTGTTCATTTACCGTTACTCTCCATCTCTTAAATTAGGATTGAAGATTGTTTATATGGGATTGTAAATTGTTGGAAGCTATGTAAAATGGGACCAAGGATACTGCCTTGTGGGACTCCGGCTAGAATAGGATATATATCCGAGGATTCTGAGTTAATTGCAACTTGGAAATGACGTTGGGAGACATATGAATTTATGATAAGGTAATATGTTGAAGGAAGAATGCTTTTGAGTTTCCAGAGGAGTCTAGGATGCCACAAACGATAAAAAGCTTGGGAGATATCTAAAAATACTCCTGGGCAATACTCTTTCCTCTTAAGAGAGGATGCAATGTGATCAACAATGCAATCGCATTGCTGGATTGTGGAGTGTTCAGATCGGAAGCCAAATTAGTGATTAGGAGGAATAATTTTTTCATTAACTATGATAGAATTATTTTAATAGGAGTTTTTCGAAAATCTTACCAAGGATTGGGTAGAGGCTGATAGGTCTATAGGAGGAAGGAGAATTAATGGGATTATTTCGTTTAGGAATCATTTTAATGACAGAAAATATTTCAAAATACGAGAAAATTGTGCCCAGGATTAAAAATGTATGTAACTAAAACTAAAGATTTTCGGGAAGTTTGCTTCAGAATAGGAGCTGTTATAAGGACATAACCAGGAGCTTTTTTATTAGAAAGGCGCAGAATAGTCGTTTTAATTTCCGATGGCCTAAAATTTTTGGAAGGAAGACTCATAGAGACTGGAAACATTAGTTCTTCGATAATTTTGTTAGTATGCGATTTGTCTTCTTTAACATCATATGAAGGAAAAGTATTTACCAATTGTTTAGAAAATATTTCAACTTTTTCTTTGTCTGTTTTTGCCTAGTTACCGTCATTTTGTTTTAGTGGCTAGCGCCTTCCCCATTCTTTTATAATATATTGTAGAAGTTGATAAGCACAGGAATGGCATAACAGAAGAGATTGGTTCCCGAAAAGAAAATCACGAGTTCGTGGGGTATGTCCAATCCGAATTCTCAGAAGTTTCCATCTTAAGTCTGGTGGTGCTTATAGAAGCATTGTCCAATTCCTCGAGGAAACTAAAGAAACGTTTCACACGTACCAACCTAAGGCAGAAAAGCATTTAAATAAAAAAAAAATTTTGAACATTTATATTTTTCAGAGCCAATGATTGAGGCTTTCTTTTCTTTTAATTAGAAGTGTCTTATAAAAATAAATGTTTTTCTTCGACAAAATCGACAATTGACACTTCGAGACCTATACTGAAATGAACTCTTTTCTAAGCTATATATAAGAATATTCATTGAGTACGGAACGAAGAAGATCAAGGTTGAAAAATTATAGAAAATGTAATAAACCTAAAGGCAGTACCGTAATAATTCGTTCTAAATTTAAGAATACTGCAAATAAAGAATTATTAAAGACAAAGCTCTTATCTAACAATAATGGCATATAGCCAGAGAAAATAAGAGAAACAAATAATATTTATAACCTCGACTCAGCTTTCCGAATTTCTTGTTTAAAATTGGCCTAGACACTTGAGTTTTATCGTAAATAATACTTTATAATAATGGCAATTTCCTTGACAGTAATTTCTTTTAAAATTGTTGCAGTAAAAACATCATTTAAAAATAATTTACTATCCATTTAAAATATTCGAGCTTATGTCTATAGTGCAAAGATTTTTGGCAAAAGCTATATTCAAAATATTTTTTACATAAAATTATTGTTTGAAAAATCTATGAGATATCACAGTCCGATGTGAGTGCTGGGATTACAAAAACGGATTAGCTTGGATTTATAAAAAAAATTATTAGAACACGATAAAAAGCTGTGTATACTGGAGCTTGTAAAAAGACGAAAGGGCTATTCTCACCATTTTACAAAATGCTATTTTATATACAATAAATCATTCGACCAATCATTGGCTATGCAAACAAACTCAATTTATTCGAAAGGTCAATCATTAGAAAAAGCTTTTCAAAATATTAAAAAAAATGGACGGTAAATATTACTCTTACTCATATCTTTAGCAAAAACTAACTAATACCCGGTCCTAGTTTTTGTGCCCCTTAATATATAATATAAATGGGTTTTTATTTTTATAAAATGTTGCAATGCATACAATATTTTCAGTTTTTTCATTTGGTGCAAAAACGAACAAATTTTTAGGTGTTCCTACTCTGGAGCAAGCAATCTATAGTTGACCATGGGCAAAGCAAGGATTTTCTAAATTCATTCCAGCAAAACTTGGCAATTGTCTTTTGAAACTGTAGTCGCTTGAAACGGTAGGAAAAATTGGGTGAAATCAGCACATCTCCCTTATATTTACCATTAATAATTTTTCCTTCTATCACATTTGTCATTAGTTTTTAACTACACCTCTGGTTCTGTTGCACAGCCACAACGGATCTTAATTCCGAAGAAGCATTATTGGTTTACCAATTTTTTAAGTTAAAATGTGCGGTGGCATTGCAGATGGCTGCAATGAATTTAGAAAATCTATTGGATAACTAACAGCTTGATCTGCATTTGTAACTGTGTCAACAGGATTTATATTTTGTTGGCTCTTCAGGAAGTTTCAATTGAATCCGATCGTTTACTTTGTTGGCGTCTTCATTCTTCGTTATTTTTGATGTTTCTCATAATATTTAGAAAAACCAAATTATAACCTCAAGTATACGTCAATAAATTGGATGAGAGAAGCCTATAACCGTTTCTAATATATTGGGTTGTCCGGAAAGTAATTTCGTTTTTGACAGCTGACATAGCAAGGCATCGATTGATTCTGCATAGTAGTTTTTGATTGATCCCCTTTTAAATATGAAAAGTGAAAAAGAGCATTTTCGCCATATTTTACTTTTTTTACTACAAGGAAGATAAAAATGCTGTTCAAGTAAGTAAAAAATTATCCGATGTGCATGGAGAAGATGTTTTAAGTGAGCGCCAGTGCCAAAACTAATTTGCGAAATTTCGATTCGGAAAATTTGATCTCGAAGATGCACCACGTTCTGGAGGGCCTGTTGAAGCTGATAAAGACACAATAAAGGCATTAATTGATGCAATAATAACTCGTGAGATCGCTAAGAGATTAAATTTATCGAATTCGACCGTTCATGATCATTTGAAACGGCTAAGTTAAATCTCAAAGCTCGACGTATGGGTTCCTCATCTTCTTACGGAACAAAATTTGTGCAGTCGCATTGAAGTTTGTGATTTGCTTCTCAAACGACAAAAAAATAATCCATTTTTGAAGCGTATTATCACTGGGGACTAGAAATGGGTAGAAAATATGAACCGGTCCAAAGCACTTCGAAAGCCAATATTCATCAAAAAAAAGGTTATGCTCTCTGTTTGGTGGGATTTCAAAGGAATCGTTTATTTTGAGCTTCTACCGAGCAACATAACGATCAATTCTGAAGTGTACTGTCATCAGTTGGAGAAATTGAATGATTCACTTAAAGAAAAAAGGCCAGAATTGGTTAATAGGAAAGGTATAGTGTTCCAATAGGATAATGCGAAACCACATACAAGATTGACCACCCGGTAAAAGCTTTTAGAGCTTTGATGGGATATACTGCCACACCCACCATACTCACCAGACCTAGCACCTTCCGATAATCATTTGCTCCGGTAAAACGTTTAATTCAAATAAGGAGGTCGAAAATCACTTGGATCAGTTTTTTGCCAGCAAAGAACAAAAATTTTATGAGCGTGGAATCATGCTACTGCAAAAAAAAATGAGAAAGGGTATTGGATCAGACTGCACAATATTTAATTGAATAAAATATTAATTCACTATAAGAAAATCGTCCTTCATTTTTATTTAAAAAAAAACGAAATTACTTCCCGGACAACCCAATATTATATATGTCCATAGAAAATTTGGAGCCTCTACGACAAACAGTTTGAATTTGTGTAAAAGACAAACATACAAATTCAAATAAAAACTACCAAGATTTTGTTGAGCCCAATATTGCTAGAACAAGACGTCTTAGAGGAAAACAATTTTATGCTGAGAAAGAGTCCCTCTACCAATTCCCAGCACTACTTTTTTTAAATAACTTCATCGCACCTCCCAAGCGGATTGTGGTGTGTCTGAGGGTGTATCTCAGGGTGTATTACGCAAATTTTAGAATGACAATAGGCCTACGACCGTTTCTGACATATTATCCACGTCCATACAAAATTTAGAGTGTCTACGACAAACGGTTTGGATTTGAATTCGTATAAAAGACAAACACACAAACAAAATTTCACTTTTATATATATCGATTTTTATTTTTATAAAAAGCAAGCAGTAGAATTAATTAAAGTATTTAAAAACTTGTTCGTTAATTAAAAATTCATATTTTATATTAAATAAAAGTTTAAAAATAATTAAAGAAAAATGGATGCAACGGTTGGTTTTTGAAATGCAAACAAACAACCCCTATTCATTAATTTTCAGTTAAATTTCAAATATTTACATTATCGTTTAGGAAATTTTACTCTTTACCCTTTACCGAAATAGAAAAAGCACGCAAACAACGCTTCAACATCAAAATAAAGCCATAATTCCAAATGACTTTATTTATGAATGTTTAAAACTCTATTAATTCTCCTGAAGAATGGATTTTTATCTTTAGATAAAACACTCCTACTGGTAGTTTTTCTGAACCCATCGGGGTAAGCATGGAATTTCTGGGTTGCCTTTATAAGAAAACTCCATTAATTTACAATACATTTTTTTTCTTCTGTGAAACATTAAGCCTGGAAGTGAACTTCATTTATTCATTCAACGAATTAATGGAGGTGAAGATTATATCTCGATATAAATCCTTTCACCCCTTCATTATGACTTATTTTATCCTAATATAGAGTATGAAATTGTACCCCACGAATGAGTCTTTGCCCTGCTTTTACCAAAAAGTAAATAAAACGCAAAATAAATAAAAATGTTAATTTGTAATATTCCATAATTGATACGTCCAGCTGGGAGTTTTTAAGAGGGATTCGTGCAAGCTACTGAATAAATTGAACGAATAATAATTTTAACTAATCTAGTGATAATGCCTGTCTTTTTATTTGTTATTTTATTTCATTTTTTTGACACCCGCACTAAAAAATGCATCAAAGGAAATGCCGTCCAGTTTTATTATTGTATGTCATCGTTATTGTTTTCAGTCGTAGTTTCTGGTTATCCAATGGTCAGAGTCAGATAAATATGATTTGCTTGCTAATTTTATCCAATTGCTCCTCTTTGACAATTTATCACTTATTTTAAGTGCGCAGTCATCATCAATATTGTGTAATGATCAAAATGAACTCAACATAATAACTTAAAATTTGTTTTCAGCTTCAAATAAACCATAATTTAAGACTGTTAGTGTTATTTACATGGTTTATTGTGTAATTCTTTACAAAATTTAATATTCAAAAAAATTATTATATTGAGTATAGTTAAAGTTAATTGGGAAATTTTTTGTAAATCATTATTTGAAGTAATTGTAATATTTTTCTTGAGAAGAAAAAAAAATGCCAAGGCAATTACCTGATTTTGGTATGTGTTTTTCGTCCGCGCACAATATTTTTTGACCTAATTTTTTTTTGTAAGCTATTGTTGAAGGTATCCCGAAGACGGGACTGCTACCAAACTACGGTCGACTGAAGGTAAAAACAAAAATATAAATGACCAATATTTCAAAATTTTCATTCTACCATAACTGAAAAAAAATTAATTTTAACGGAAAATATTTTTTAAACGTTTGCCTCAGTAAAGATGCATTTTTTGAGCAAATTTAAATTTGAATTAATCGTATTCGATTGGCTATGGTGTAATGTTGTTAGCGCTTAAAATTCAATGACCCAAGCACAATTGCGACGAGTAACTAAATCCGTGCTGTCGAAAGTTTTAAAACCTTTACATTCTTATGGGAATGCGTACAATTTGAACAGCGACCAAGACAAACTAAGCTAATTGGGAGTTCCGTTCCTAATACTGCCAACAAATTTCCACATTTTTCTAATAGAAAAAAAGGCAAAATAATTGCATATTAATATTATATTATTTAACGTGACTTATCTGTCGTTAAACAGAAAACCACGAGTACGACCATTGGGATTGAGTTACGCTAAATCAACGCACCAATATTATTGGTAGTTCAGTCAGTAACCAGTTACAATATGATTACTCCAACTGTTAGTGGCTAGACCTATCTAAACCTCTACTGTCATAAGCAGTGACAGCGCTCGAGATAATTACCAGCGATCCGAAGACCACACCCGCGATATGGGTATTAACCACAGCCACTACGTTGCTGCCTAAGGCGCCTCACCACTGTCGGGCATAGTGTGTTTTAACACCATGAGGCATCCCGATTCCCGTACTACCAATTTGTGTTTTAAGAATACTTCGGTTTGTACTCCGCTCATTGAGCTACGGTAAGGAATCTTGTAAATCCCTAGGCACCGCTAAGCTAGCTCAGATGCGGGGGTTCGCCAAGACCCGAAAGTACAACCGGAATCGACCTTGGTCTTTCAACCGGTTGTAGCCACCATGCGTGTCATTTACACACTCATTCACGCACCATTCTCCCTCTCCCCCCAAAAAGTGCCAAAATCTATTAGGGCATTCATACCGTTCTCTCATACCGAGCACATCACTCACATCCCCACTCTCATCATTCACCACGATTCCACATGCACCTAACTCACGCAAATTCCCGTACAGGCCACACTCAATGAGAAGGTGCTTGGGACTCTAATCCGCCGCCCCACAAGGGCATCTAGCCTCCGCAGCCAGATCACGCCTGCACAGGAACCTATTCATACTGCCATGTCCAGAGAGTAAATACCCAAGGTACAGACCAAATTCAAATCCATACGCAGATGCAAAGGACGCATCCGAAATGAACTTGTGCGTCCATCTGTCATTCACACTCTCATCCCATCGACGTTGCCAAATTTCATACATACTATTGAGGAACCTCTTCATTCATAACCGAACAATGCCGGTGGCTGGAACTAAGATACTAAACCTCTTCATTCATAACCGAACAACCAGCAAGCGGGATGCCCCGCCGTAGACTATAGTGAATGCTTCCAACCAGCACCTCCAAGTCCCATGGAATTTCTCCCATGAGAACCTGCATCGCATCGGTTGACACGATTCTACATATATTTAAACCTGCATACAAAACCAGACGCTGAACTGAATTTATGCCCACCCTTGCATACTGGTGGCGCATAATGTCAGCCCATACACACAACGCATACATTGCACATGGAACAAACACACCCTTGTACATGACTTTCACCGCTCTGGATCTAAGCCCCATTCTTTGCGAAATACTCGCACCAGCATGCCAACCAAGCTGGCCACGCGGCCCCTTAGATGTTGCAAGTGAAGCCGAAAGTTCAGCCTCTCTCCAACCTTAACTAAAAGGTAACGTACTTCCTGCGCGTATCGGACCCCGACCGCCTCTAAGCAAATAATGGGCGGCCTACTGGCCGCCAAAAAACCCCTCAACAACATTCACACAGTCTTCCTTTCTGAAACATTCACTCCCATTCTATTCCCCCATTCAGACACCATCTGCATATAGCGGCTTCCTACAACCTCGACCGCATACCTACTCCACCCCTCAATCAGAAGCAGAAGATCATCCGCATATGCGATCACACCGTAACCAGCCTCTTCTAACTGCACCAAGAGACCGTTCATCATCAAATTCCAGATGGCGGTGCCGGCCATAGATCCCTGTGGGCAGCCATGCACCAGCTGGCGAAAAACCCTCCCATTGTTCCCGCACACGGCCGCATACCTTTCATGGAAGTAACTTCTCCATAGAGAAGTTTCTTCACATGAAACCTCCTCAAGCCGCTCAATGATGCGAATCCATCGCAGGTAATTAAAGGCACTATGAAAATCTACAAACACACCACATACGTACTTACTCTCACTCTTCTTACACACATCCAAGCGTCCTCAGCCGATTTACCTTTCGTAAATCCATACAGAGAGCCGGGTACATTGAAGTCTGCGAACTTCACATTCAGCCGGTGTACCATCATCTGCTCGAGGACCTTGCCGAATATTGGCAGTCAGCATATCGGCCTATAGGAGGACGGATTAGTCCGTATCCTGTCCGGAGACTTGGGAAGGATAACCACGTCTCCTAATTTCCATTCACTCAGAAAATGTTTTCTTTTGCAACAATTTTATTTTATTTGTATACATCAATATTATTTCCTTTAAAGTTGTTCCTCTGGCCAGCTCTACATTAGCTCCTCGGTTACACTCCATAGAATATTGTCGACAGTACTAATATGATGTCCTTTCATATATTTCTTAATCTGGGGGAACAATAAAAATGGCTTAGATCATGTGAATGTGAGGCCTTAGAAACCACAGCACTTTCCTTTTTTCGACAAAAAATTGTGGATGAACATAACCCCGTGACTGGGGGCAGTGTCATGATGGAGCTTCGAAGTGTTTGTACTGTCCGATATGACCACAGAACTCTTATTCTGAGCCTATCATAAAAAATTGTTCTTTTTTTATGATAGATCAAGATGGTCTTCAACATCAGTAACTGATGAAAATATTCCATATTTATGACATGGGACGATTATAGTTGAGCATTCAAGTGTCCACAATATCCGATCTGAGGCGAAAAACCTTTTTGTGAACCTTTCAAATTTTATATTAAACGGATTTACAAAGGTTAACACAAAATTTGATGGCCATATTTCGTTGTTCCATTATTCATAATGGATGAAGGTGAAGCTTGTTCTGTACTTCAAGAAGGGACTAAAGGGAATGTATGCAATATTAACAGTTATAATTTTCTGCCACACCTCATATAAATTATGATAACCAGTAAGAAGCCTGTAACTATGAGAAAACGTTGAAAAATATATTGTTGTATTTTAAAGAAAGAACTTGGAAAGGCTGTATAGCTCAAAGCTTTTTAATTTCATGAACATATCCAATTGAATTGAACTTACGCACTTATAAATTTAGAATCCGATAAACTTACGTAGAAAGTTTATGCAGACTGTGGACTAATTAAGTAGATTGATTTATTGGTATTATGACCAAGGAAACCTTTACCTTTAATCTAATTTACATATTTTAATAAGAATCTCTCACCAATTTATTAGTACATTAATTGTTCTGCGTTAATCTATGCCAAATTTCGTTTAGTACTGATTATTCCTCAACGGGCTCTAAATAGCTATAAATAGTATGGATTTACTATATAAACTGTCCTTAAAGCAATCTAGAAATAAAATTTTATAAGTAAACAACTTTTAGAAAATTCTAAAAAGAAAATTTTTCAATAAGATCTTATAAAAAAATCTATTAAGAATCTTTTTATAATTTTTATGATTTATTTCTAATTATAGAGAACAGAAAGCATTTGAAAACTACTCCATAGACTATTTTCCTTTGCAACTTTAGGCCCAATTCGTATATGTTTATTATGAGTTACTAGCATACTATGAATACAATTTTTTAATATTAAAAAAGGATCACTAAGAAAGTTGCAAAAAATATATTTTTATATGTATCTATGCACTTATGTGTATGTATATAGTAAGTAATTGCATGATTTTTTTTACTGCTGTTTTAGTAGTTTAAATGTTTCTATATAAAGATAGAATATATACTAAAATGAACTAATAGATCCAAGTCAAAATTTTCTCGAGTATATTTAACTAAACTCCATTTTTTCCCAACAAACAAAATTATTACTTTTCATATTATTTACTAAATGTGCATTCATGTGCGTTTATTATTTTACTAAATTAAAACAATGTAAAATATACAGAAGAAACCACAAAAATTTAAATTTACATACATCTTATTTAATGGTTCGTGGTTACAGCCCCATAAAATTTGAAATAATATATACGCTCATAAGAAGAAAATATGGGATTGTTCTTTCGAAAAAATATTGTATAAACTTTGTTCAGCATGCGGTTAAATAATATATTATACACGTATGTGTACATGCTTACATAGAAAACATACTAAATCTGTGTTATTAAGGTAACATTAAAATTGCAAAAAAAAAACAACTCCAAGTTTATTAACTGAAAAGATTTTTTTTTTAAAAAAAACTCAGGTTGTACTTATGGTAATAATAATTATTACCATAAATACGACCTGAAATTAAAGAAATTCAATTTTTTAATAATATACAGAAATTCAAAGTCCAAGTTTTATTAATTTTTACATAATTTCGTTTTTAAATTCATTAACCTTTATATCGCCATCAATACAAAAAAAAAATACTGACACATTAAGTGGATTGGTTTGTATCCTGAAGTACCATATGTGGATTCGGTCTTAGATGAATATTTTGAATTGACGAAAAAGTTAGGAAAATAGATTAATACACTGAACATTTTATAGGTTGGGATAAATCCCTAAGGACAACTATATGATTTCTAAATGACGTTTCGGCCATTTGTAATATGTCATGATCTGTCATTTTTTTTTCATTATATTCAATAATGTTTACAATTTCATCATGGAGAGATAAACGCAATAACAACGTTTACAAATTATTCAATTTTATTATCAAAATAATCGTTCTCCAATTGCAACTTTTCGTGCACTCACTTTCATCCGGTTTATTTATCGCACAAATAAACAAAACTGTCGATTCTGGTGCAAAGAAAATCCACATATTATTAATGAACACCCATTACATTCACCTACGTGTAAATAGATCGATGACAACCAACTTTTTATGACAACCAACTTTTTAATTGGAAGAAGTTGATCTTGACAGCATCTGGTTATAACAAGACGGGGCTACGTGCCACACAACACGTGCAACAATCGAATTATTGCGAGAAAAATTTGGTAATTCGATTATTTCAGAAAATTGTGACATTGAATGGCCTCCAAGAAGTTGTGATTTAACACCATTAGACTATTTCTTGTGGGGTTATTTTAAGTCATTTGTCTTTAGCAATAAACCAGACTCCCTTCAAGCTTTAGAAGTCAATATTGAACGTGCTATTCATGACATACGACTTGATTTAGTGGAAAAAGTGCTCGAAAATTGTGTTCATCGAATTCGTTCCTGTACTTCACATTAAATAAAAAACATTTGAATTTCCTTAACAATTAGTGTTTTTTTTTTTTAAAAAGAAATCATATCACGCTTTTTGGAAAACCCTATATTATATGAGGTGTGGTAGAAAAGCATCACTGAGAGTGATCTGGTAACACTGCGGTGTCTCCTAGACGTACAGTAAAAGTTTTAACCTCGTCCAGTAATTACGCGACCCTATAAAGCGCAAACAGTTTTTATAGTGCATTACAAAAAGATAGAACACTGAAAATTGGAATGAGGATGTGCCATCAAATTTTGGGCTAGGCGTGGTCAATCCTTGAGCTTGACATTTTTATAGGGCCGAGAAGCAGTGGAGTAACAAAATTCTATAAAACAAACAAAATATGGGATTTTTCGGTTATATCCAATAAAAAAGAAATTATAACGAATAAATAAAAAAATAATTGTGTTTAAATTGACAAACTAAATCAATAATTTCGTAAGCAAAGATTTTGTCAGATTTGCTCAAAATAAGGAGCATATGTACTACACTGCCTGAACAAAGTATAAGCAAAGTTTAATAAACAAATTTGCCTTCTAATTCAAAAGGTATTATTTTTTATCCATTTTTTTCCATTTGTCCGCGATAATCTTTTATATTCTTTTAGAAGTACAACTAAAAATACTTCAAACCCAAAAATACAACTCTCTTAAACTACAATAACGACTTTAGATCACCATTGTCTGCACTTTTCCGATGTTTTTTTGGCAGTCGCATATGTTGAAGGTCGGCATTCTTCAATCTTCAACCAATTCCTGTGCATCTTTGCATCTTCAAACGAGGGAAATTTTCATCGTAAGCCTTCTTCAACATTAGCAACGTTTGACCACAAGGAATTTTCTTGGCCCCCCAAATTTCGGGCAAATTCTTTTTTTGATATTTATTTCCATATTAAAAATCGCTGAGCACACTTACAAAATAAAAAGTTGTAACCAAACTAAATGATATATCACGCAAAAACTCGTCGTGACAATTAAATACATTGGAACCAACTTAACAAAAAAACATTTCTTCCATATCTTCTACGCGGACTTTTTAAATAAACAATGCCGGATACTTTATTGACAGATATTTTATGATAAAAAATATGGTTGGTCTATTTTGAAGCATTACTGTTTATTTATTCTAAGCATATCAGTTTATACTAGTTAATCTATATCACAAGCAAATATATCTATTTGTTTATTGAGTTTTCTAAGGCATTGAAACGTTGCTTGTCCGGAGATCTGAAGCTGATTAAGAGTTTTGCAAAACTCAGCTTGTTCTTTATTAACAGTGGAAATGGGATTTATAAAATGTGTGCATCTATTTGACCAAATGTATAAACCATAAATATTTAATACAAATAACATCAGAAGATTGTGGAGGTTTTTTTTAGAATGTGGGAAGTTTTATATAAAACCCATAGCGCCACTATGTGTCCAGTGTGTTTTTGGTCATTATCTTGATAGAAAGAAAAATCATCCGCAAGGTTCAATTTTTCGCCACTTTTTTAAGTTTTTTTTTAATGCACTATAATTTCATCGATTAAAATTATTTTCCCATTTTTAGATGCAGCAATGCAACCATATGCAGTAACTATTATCCTTTATTGAAGGAATCATAAATTTTAGATTTCCGTCATACTCTGATTCGACCATTATCGCATTGAAAAGTACCATTCTTACTCTCCTGTAAGTATATTATTTTATTCCAAAAATCTTTATTTTGGTTTTAAAGCTTTTTTGAATTATTTTTTTTCTATTTAATTTTTTTAATAAAAAGTATTTTCTCTTTTAAGCCAGCTTTGCAGATAAACTTCGGATGTTTTAGATGTAGGAGTTTTCTGAAAATTAATTTGTAGTCGTTTTGTTATTTCTAATCAGTTGTTGCACGATTTTTTAATAAATATATTTTTAAAGCTTTGGTTGGTCCACTTCCAACACTCTCTTCATAGTTCTACTTCTCTTTAATTCTTTTTATGTACAAGCTACGAGGGTCGTTCAATAAGTCCTTAGAAAATCCGAGAAATTGCGCTCGTAGTGTCGGTCAAGACAGAAGCATTATCGACAGGAAAGTTGTCCAAATTTCAGCTCGATCCATAGCGTAGGTCAATTTCTATCGTCGATTAAAGTTAACGACATTTATTTGTGCATAACAATGGAAAAAAGCGAGTTTAAGGCTGTCATGAAACATCTCCATTTGAAAGGCTTAAGCCCGAAAGAAATCAAAGCCGAGTTGGATGCAGTTCATGGCACATCTGCACCTATGTTTGCGACGATTTACAATTGGGTGAATGAATTTAAACGTGGCCGTTCATCCACAAAAGATGAACATCGTTCAGGACGCCCAGTTGAGGTGTCTACTCCTGAAATCATCGACAAAATCCACGATCTGATTTTGAACGATCGGCGAATTAAAGTGCGCGAATTAGTTGAGGCCACGGGCATATCACAAGGTACAGTCGCTTCAATTTTGCATGAAAAATTGTCTGTGAAAAAAATTTCGGCAAGATGGGTGCCGCGTTTACATGAAAAATTTTGCATGAAAAATTGTCTGTGAAAAAAATTTCGGCAAGATGGGAGAATAAGCGCAATCGTGTAGTGGACTCTGAGGCTATGTTGGCACTCTTTCATCGCAATCCTGCAGAATTCCTTCGTCGATATGTCACTGTGGACGAAGAGTGACACTCCAGAAACGAAGAGACAGTCATCACAGTGGATTTTCAAGGGTGAACGGGCTCCGAAGAAGGCAAAAACTGTGCCATCGGCCGGCAAGGTGATGGCCACGGTCTTTTGGGATTCGCAGGGCATTATTTTTATCGACTACTTGGAAAAAGGAAAAACAATAACAGGAGCGTATTACGCGTCGTTATTGCAACGGTTGAGCGAGGAAATCAAAGAGAAACGCCCCCATCTGAAGAAGAAAAAAATCCTCTTGCATCAGGACAATGCGCGTGTGCACACCTGCACTGTTTCCATGGCCAAAATTGTGGAATTGAGAATGGAATTGTTGCAGCATCCCGCTTATTCACCAGATTTAGCCCCGAGTGACTATTTTCTTTTCCCCAATCTGAAGAAATGGCTTGCCGGACGACGGTTCACTTCCAACGAGGACGTCATTGCTCAAACGGATGAGTATTTTGCAGAACTTCCGAAATCCTATTTTTTGGACGGGATAAAAATTTTGGAAAAACGGTTGGAAAAGTGTATAGAGCTAAAAGGAGATTATGAAAAATAAATTTTTTTTTTTTTAAAAACAGTTTTTTTCCATCTTTTTCTAAGGACTTATTGAACGACCCTCGTATCTTTGTTAAACATAAACCTCTTTCACTGTAGTACATATAAAAATAATATAAATTTTGAAAATTTGAATAAATTAGTATAAAGATGTTAAATATCCATTGGCTATTTTACGAAAATTAAATTAGCAGATATTCAAAGAGCAAACACAAGTTCATCAAAACATAATTTTAAGTAAATTTATTATGAAACTTCTTCATTAGTAAAGTAAATATTCAAATTAAAGATCATTGAACAGAGAATCTATTTTGCACAATTATTTATTTTTCTTATTTAAGAATTTTTCACTTATTTATTTACAGTGTAGTGAGTACGGTGAAATTTTCGTACAATAAACTATTCTTTTTCGAGTCAATATGGCAGGCAGATAAAAATTATCAAAGTTAAAGAAACTTATTCATAGAAGTCGGAAGTATTTTTTAAGTCAACTCTACCTTTCATAGGCTTCACAGATGCTAACGTCTGTAATTATATAATATGAAGTTGTCTACGATAACTTCAGGCTGGATAGTCTTCTTTAGCTTTCACTGCAATTTCATATTTAGATTGTAGAAAATATCTAGTGTACGTCTAGGTTATTATTTTATATTGTATTTTATATAATAAAATCGTGCTTTTCCAATGTGAGATGGGTATTCATTAATGTACATCATTATAGATAAGCAATAGATATTTTTTTTTACAATTTTTAATTATAGTTTTCCGCAATCAACTTGGACGGGTGAAAACTTTAAAATTACATTTATACATTCTACGTTTTGTAGTACTCGTAGAGGAAAAATAATATGAATAGTTTGAATAGTACTTTTTCCCGCTGTAATTTATTCCAATAGAAAATGAGCGAACTGACGACTTTTGTGCAAATATAAATTTATAATTAAATAAATTCATTTGAAGTTTTCGAAGGAAATTGTAATAGTTTCCTTGCTCAATTATCCCTTAAGATGATTTTGAATAATCGCACTTATTGTGGTGTGTTCTAATATACTGTACTAGGGAGACTGGCATAATTTTTATGGAGCCTATATTATTATCGATTCATCAAAGGTTTGGTAGTCCGTTTTGCTAAAGTTGACAAATAGTTGTTTTGATATTAGGTTTACGTTTAATAAAATTAGTTAATAACCTAAGAGAATTAATCGAAGATAACCAGGATTTTAAATTGAAAAATTCTAATATTTTAACTTTTATGCATTAAATGTTAGATAAAACAAATTATTATGTCGAATTAATTTTACTTTTTATTTTATAATTTTATGCAAAAATAAATTTTAAACGGAAAAAATAAAAATAAAATCATGTGTTCATCATTAAATACCACCGAAGGCAGGGTTGACCTTGTCTCCTGGTACCATTAAAGGAGCCACTGTAGACTTTCCGGGCTGGATTTTACCTTCTTCATCCAAACGGATTAAATGTTTAGCCCACCGCAGCCTATTAAGCTTATTTATATCTATAACCGAGCGGTCGCGGTAGCATTAAAGGATCTCATTGTTAACAAGGCTCCGAAATTTTGAGAGGACGGAATCTCCTCACACAGGCGCACCTCTAGAGTCGCCAAATGACCTCATGGTCATGGCGTTACGTAATAGCCTCTAGCTCTTGTCCCAGAGACCTTACAAACAAACAAACGAAATTTTGAGTAACAATGTGACATCAAATTTTTTTTACGTTTGGTAAATCTTTGAGTTTGACTTACGCAATGAGTCCCTTTTTGAAACTCAAAAAAGGAGGGAACACTTTCTATCAACAGCATATGTTTCAAAGTTGTATTAATCATTTTTGAAGCACCAATAAGAAGTGGATACGGATTTCGCTCAGGGAAGCCTTTAACATCGAAAACTGATGAAAATGTGGAATCTTTAAAAAAAAAATTCTATTGAATCATCTAATTCGTTCGTACTTTTAACGATGATTTTCTTGTTGCTATGAACAATTTTGCACATAAACTTCACTTGTAATTATATAATCAACTTCAGAAAAATTGTCAAAAGCGCCTTTACTGCAATCAAAACTCTCTAACATTTCTTAAATAGATCTTTTATATAATCTTTTTTTACAAAAATTATAATAGTACTCGTATATTTCCAACAATAGCAATATCGAGTTTATTCAGTTTCATGGTATATACCAGGGCAGTATGATAAGTACCCGTCTTTGATGCCCGATAAGAAAGGTTATTCTTTCTGTGACAGCAGTTTAACTTAAGAAATTTCGTTTGCTTTTAAAAAAGAATTAAGTGATTAGATTTCTCTTTTTAGATGAAAAAACATTTAAGGAATTTAAAAAAAATGGCAAGCTATTTTCGAAGATTATGCACCTTTGATGACCAGCATTTGGTTTTAGTTAAACGCACTTGAGCGCGGCCGCCCATCAGTTTTCAAAGAAGTGTAATTGAGACGATTACGGAGCATACGCTCAACAAATTCATGATATCGTGTTAGCCGGTCGTTGGATTAGGGATATAACTGTCATTTTAAACATCTCAACTGAATATATGAAAAATGTCCTTCATGAAATATTGGGCCTGAAGAAGGTATACCCGAGATGAGTCAATGTTGATCAAAAACGGAATCGGACGACACAACTTTGGCGCAAAGGTACCAAAAACGCTTTAATTGGCGGGAAAGATTATGGGATGCGCAAGGTATAATCTTCACTGACTATTTAGAAAAGGGCAAGGTAATCATGAAACAAAGTCATATAAGATGTAGTAAAAAGAAATCCATTATTTTTGCATTAAATTGAAGGTTTCATTTAGCATAGATAGAATGATACGATTAAGGTCAAATATGCGCCGTTTTGTTCGATAACTTGTTGCCATTTTGGGAGGTAATTTCATAATGCGTCTCTCATAGAAACCCTCGTCCCTATTGGCAAAAAACTGGGACAGTCGATTTTCACAATCTTCTCTTGAGGCGAATTTTTCACCTGGAAAATCATTCGTCATAGACAGGAAGAGGTGGTAATCACTTGGTGCCAGGTCCGGACTATAAGGTGGATGCATAAGAACATCCCAACCAAGGTCCCGGAACTTCTGGCGAGTCACTATCGATGTATGCGGCCTGGCGTTGACCTGATGGAACACAATTCCTCTCCTATTGGCCAAAGCTGGCCGCTTTTGGGCGATTGCTTCTTTCAGACGGTCCAATTGTTGACAGTATAGGTCCGAATTAAGGGTTCGGCCGTAGGGGAGCAGCTCATAGTAGATGATTCCCTGCCAGTCCCACCAAACACACAGCAAAACCTTCCTGGCTGTCAATCCTGGCTTGACCACCGTTTGCGCCGGGTGACCGCGATTTGACCACGACCGTTGTCGTAAGTGACCCACTTTTCATCACCAGTAACCATCCGCTTCAGAAATGGATCGATATTGTTGCGATTCAGCAGCGATTCGCAGATGGAAATTCGGTCCATGAGGTTTTTTTGCGATAACTCGTGTGGCACCATACATCGAGCTTCTTTTTGTATCCAGCCTTATTTAAGTGGTTCCAAACGGTTTTTTGTGCAATGTTTAGCTCCTGGGCAATCGAAACAATGCTTACGTGACGGTCGGACTCGACGATTTCCATTATTTTATCGACATTTTCGACAATTGGCCTTCCAGAGCGTGGTGCATCTTTGACATCAAAATTACCGGAACGGAATCGACGAAACCAAAATTGCGCGTGATTGGCTGTTACAGTATCAGGACCATAAACACTATTCACATTTTCAGCTGCCTGGCTTGCGTTTTCGCCTTTATCGAAGAAAAACTGTAAAATATGGCGTATTTTCTCTTTGTTGGTGTTTATCTTTGACGCGTGCTAAAAAAATACTGAGTCAAGTAATCACAAAACTGTATGAGAAACTTTTTTAGTACGAAATCTTCTTTTTCTAATGCCATCTAGTGCAACCCGATCGCCCTTTTAAAACGGGAGATACAGACTTCTAAAGCCATCTATTGGCAAAATAATGGATTACTTTTTACTACACCTAATATTAGGCCTATGCTAATTTTTTCGCTCAATTCAACTTTGAGTTGAACGGAAAATTATCACATATTGCAGCGGAGAAAGTGCATTTTCATCACCATAATATCACACCAGCTCATTCGTCTGCATTTATCACAGAAAAAATAATGGAGTTGCCCTACGAATTACTTTTTTATCCGCCGTTTTCTCCTCCAGATTTGACCTCCAGCGACTTCTTTTTATTGTCAAAAAATGGATTTGCAGAAAACGATTCACAACAAACGAAGAGTTAGCAGGGTGCCGTATTTTTTTTAAGCTCAAAAAAAAGTTGGAACCTTACCGGACGAAGTATATCGAACTAAAAGCAGAGTATACTGCGAAAGAATAAAAAAAATGCTTTTTTCCCTAACATATGTGTAGGTTACAACAAGAAAAAATACAGTAAAAAACCCTAACTAAAGGGATTCAAAAAACCATTAGAAATTAATAAATTTTTTAAGACCATCACCAAAGCAATTAGCGCATAATTTAATATTGAAAACAAAATTTACACAAAACTGATCATAATTTATGGAATATTTGTCTTAGACAATCATGTCTGAAATAGCTTGAAAAAAACAACAAATTTATCAAAAATTATCAGGAAATTAAAAAATTATGTTAAAAAAATCATAAACCGATATTTTACATATTTTGATGAATTTTACAAATGGTCAAGTACATCCGAGGATTGAAAACAGAATGGAATGCCACTGAAGCATTTATATGCTTCCATGACGTTAAGGAAGACCTCTGTTTATGGTCAATTTGTATAATTTATTCATTAGCACGATATTCATGTTTTCCATTTTTAGTATCATCAATCAGCATTTTTCGTTTTTAGCTATTTTTATAACTTTAGTGGAGAAATAAAATAACATAGTCGTATATAGAGATTAATACGTGTTACGGAGAGTTTGTATGTAAATTGAATTCTAAACCACACTTTTAAGGCTATCTATCGACATAATCGAAACAAGCTGTCAACTGCCCATCACGTTACCATTGCAAATGATATGGTTTAGTGGCATTTTGGAATTTCCACAAATTATCAGAAGCGAAAGGAAGTCTGTGAATTAACAATAGATTTATTCGAAATCTGGCAGCAATTTCTCAATGTCGTTATACGTCAGCAAATAAAAAACGTATTTCAACACCATAACAACAAGTTCATTGTTTTCGATTGTCACACAAATATAATTAATCAAAAGGTAAAAATAAATGGTCTGATTTTTTTTTTATTTAACAAATAACAAATAATAAATTACAAATAATTTAGTAATTTATATTTGACCAGCCAAATTACTCTTGGACTTGTAAGGAATCTCTTCTGTTTTTTCCAATTCTCTTAATTTAAAATTCAATTTAAATGCAGTATCACCAATTATAGTAACACTGCCATAAAAACATCGTTTTGTCGAACATTTATTATTGATAATTTACCATTTAATGGCATTGCATCCTCATTAGTTACGTGTTAAATTTATGAAGTCTTTCGACAAAATAACAAACTACTTGAATTCGTGGGTGGGTGGATAATTCATTTTATGGAATATGATGCATTCTGTCACACTATTCCCATTCATTCTCACTTGTCCATTCGATTTTGTATTGTATATTATGTATTATTTTATTTTGTTTTTGTTGATTACAGAGATCATTTTACTTCATTTACATAGAATAGGTTTTTTATTACTTTTTAAACAAAGCACCACATAAAATGCTTATATAACACCCTCATTTTGTAACTTCAAACCTAATCTAAACGATTCTAATAGTATTCATTACAATTGGCCCCGTGTTTATTTAGTTCCGGTCAATGGATGCAGCTCAAGCATGCATACTCATTCAAATGCATTTTTATAGCCATGAACACTTTAATGATTCATTACAAAAATTTTACATAAGATACTGAAAAGTCCGGTGATGCAATAATAATAAGGAACAGAAGAAATCCGATATTCTTGAAGAAGGAGTCTCATGTTTCGGCCTCAATAACCCAAGTGCGATATATATTGAGTCGTCCCAGCCAAAGTGTTTATTTTTCTAATAGCATCATTCAAATTGATATGACACACTGGATAAAAATTCAATGGTATGACAGTTTGCTGTGGATTGTCCACCATCATCAAATGGTCAGTCAATTTCAAATTGAGAACGATCATCTACTTTATTTTCTTAAATTTGTTTCGCATGCCAACAAATTTTAAATATTTTTTTTTTACTTTGTCAAAAAGAGTCTATGACATGACACAAAATAATACGAGTATCAAATGAAATATTTCTAAATTCCATAATTATTTTTTTTGTTGTTGTTGTTTTTGCAATAAAAATTAGACCAATGACCACTTGTTTAACAGCCGTATTCATGTTTCTAGATTCAGTAAGCTGATAGCATATGTCGGCCGATTATTGATATTGAATGCCACTGAATTGACAGTATCAGAGACGCCAATGTGTCGATTCCATCAGGACTAGAAACAAGAACATGCAAAATGGCTGTTAACAGAGATTGTCATCGGAGATATGACCACGGAATAATGACTGGTTTTACTGTCCAACCAAGATCCATAATTACATATTCACAATATGCACAGTCATAGTGACAATTTGCATTATTGTGTCGCTCGACTAATTTGTGTCGCTACTTTGAATTATGCTTTCTGCAATGATTTTCAAAAACAATCATTGCATGCACTGTTCAATCTGGACTTTTGCCGTCGTTTTTTTTTTTTTTGATTCTGTTTAATAATGTTAAAGGCATTACATGAGATTGGCATAATAATATGGACATTTTTTTTAGCACGTTTCATTTTTTTTCTTTTAAATTGGCAATTATTGCGCAATTTTTTGAAGCTTACTTTTATTTCAAACTTCAAAGATTTTATTCGGTTATTTTTCCTTTTTTAAAATTGGCAGTGGTTGGCTTGAATTATACAACTACCTAATAGGCTACTATACAAAAATTTCGTCCACTAATTTAAAAAAATTGATTCGTAAAAACGCATATAACAGATCTTATCAGACGGCGCAAAAGCTGCTCACATTTTTTATAACAGCGTTTTATGACATTTGTGAAGCATAACATTCGTAGATATTTTTGCGAACTAACGGCAAAAAATTTAAACGTTTAAATAAACAAAATCAATAAATGAAACCAATTCTATTTATTTACAAATAAAGTTAGTGCTTCTTTGCTTTTAAGTCACTATTCGAATAAAGCTATTTATGGAAATTAATAAATTTTTACTTAGTTGTTCGAAATTACTTTAAATATTAAATAAAAATAAACGTGAAATTGATAACTTTCCGTTATCTGTCAAAATTGGAAATTTAAGTTTGCACGGTATACGGTAAGCTCTTAGATTAAAGAATACCTGGATAGACCCGTACGTCAGATTTTCGTATATGTATACGTAATTTTCTGGCTTAATTATTGTAGAAGCGGCGAGAAGTCGAAACGCTTGCATAATTTGGGCAGATTTTTTTATATAGACATGACACCCACTGACATGTATTGTAGTTTTCGTAACAGAAATTTATTGATTTGCAAAAGCATAATTTATATTCATTTTAATTCACTTATTGGCAATTTGTCTTTTTTTGTACAATCTTTTGATATGAAATGGAATTGTATTTTAGGTTTATTATTCATTTCGTAAATATCAATCAAATATCAAGCGCCTCAATTTTGTAGACTTTCGGAGAGTTTTAAAAAACGCCATTCTGAAAGTGGTAGCATACCGAAATGCTTGCATTCTCTTGTCATTTTTCAAGTTGTTATTTTGGCACTTATCGGAAAGTGCAAGTGAAAGTGGAGTTTTTATCTATTTTAATATATTTACAAAAAAGTAACTATATACATATATAAATAGTTATATTGTTGATAACATTTAAAAGGAAGTTTTTATTTCAGAAAATGAAGTTTCTTATAAAGGGTTGCCGGTAATTCATCGGAATGAGGAAGCTGGGAATTTCTATCTTTCGGTAAGTTGACATCTTCAGTTTTACTAGAGCAACTAAGAAAAATTTAGTTTATAATGTGTTTAATTGGCTTTTAGTGATTTGTTTTATCCAAAAAGTGGTTAAAAAGTGAAAAGATCGTCATTCAATAAATGTAAACAAATGTGATGTTGACAGTTCAATGTTTAGCAGAAAATAGTTCAATGCCGGTGTACGTAAAGTGTGTGTAAGAAAATTTAAGGGAACGAATATTTCAGTCTTTTTTCCATTGCTGTTTTCATTGTGTTAAAATAAATAAAGTATGTTCGGTAGGCTTATTATTTAAATAAATTTGTTTGCATTTGTGCTTTCGCTTGCTCTAGTCGACCAATTTGTAATGCATTTACTAAATAATATTGTTTTCATTTTTTTTAGAATATTAATTATTAATTATTTAAGTACATTAAATTTTCCACCTTGTAATTTAGTTTTAAAGCATTTGCTATAATGTTGTATATGATTAACTTCTATAGTATTAAGAATTTGATGTGATGTTCTATGTAATTAATGCTTTATTTTCATTTTAATTTAAATGCTCAATGCCTATTTAAATTAGCATTTCAATTCACAAACACACATTTATGTAATAGAAAACTGTATTTGACAAATTTCCAAAACTAATTAAATCAAGCAACAAACAACCCGCAATATTAAAAAATATATTTGTTTACGCATAAATGATGTCACATGGTTTTAAACGAATGCTTCAATTGCATACTGAAGTTTAAATTGGCCCCCAATGATTTACGCCGTTTCTGTTATTTTGCATGTGTGTGCGTTCTACGAATGTATTGTCAACAAAATTGTGCCACACTTTTTGTGTAGAGGCCTATCCAGTTCTTCTATAATGTACGGGTAACCTACCAATTTATGGAGAATGTCGTTTTGACAAAGTCTACAAAACGGATTAATCGAATGGTATTCACAAAATAAATAACAAACCAAAATGCAATTTCCTGTTAGATGGAACGGTGTTCTATTAGTTCAATTTATATACCAAGATGGCAGCAGCAGAGCTAAAGCTAGTTCTGACAGCGCTTTACCATTATATTAGACCGGCTAGTGGCGTTACGTTGAACTTCATAGGCGGACTTATTAGTTATTGAATTTAATGGTAAGATCAAGTCCCGTACGAATTTAATATATAGAAATCTTTGTTGCTCTAACTATCCTCTTAATAACATCTTAACAAACATACCATCCAACCCTCTTTAAAAAAGATATTTATCATCCCTTTCATTAGATATAACTCTTCATAGCAGTTACTTATTTTCCACACTTTCTTGCTAAATGGCAAATAACATCTTTAATCATTCGTAAAGGTGCTCCTCCATATAGTAGGGAACCACTCTCGCCCATACTGCTCTAACATATTTTTAGGGAACCACCCTCGCCCTATCAGACCATGCTGTGACGTTCAACTCGCTCTTGCTCATCTTCTAACCGAATGTCACCTTAGCCCAAAAAATTATTTTTTAATAAGATTCCCTCCATTTTGGAACTTTTTAATATCTCAGTACCTTAATCAAGTCCTCTTTGAACTTCTTATAACAAACTCGTATAGTAGCACAACTAACAAATAACCGATATTATCTAACCCACACACTTACAGGCTGACAAATAACCTCATGGTCGTGGTCCTTGGGACCTTACATGCAAACAAAACAAGATTTCATATTTTTGATTTAATATAAAAAGATTTAAAAAAATATATAAATAAAAAATGTCGTTGTGTTTAAATTATATTTCTCTTTGAAATAAGTGAATTAAAAAAGGTAATAAATTTCATAGCTACACGTACAATACAATAAAAATTCCACACCTAAATTTACACGTTGTTCGATTTAGCGCCGCTAGGAGTAAATAAAGTGACATATAATTTTGTGTACATATTGGAAATGATGACGAAAGGACAAATTTAGTTCATTAATCTAAGGTTCAAAAACATTCAAAAATAATGCCAATTATACGTATTTTGTGCACAAAGAGAAAAATGTTTTTAAAACCTTTGGAAATTTTTATACACATATTTACAACCTTTGGAATTAGAAAAATTAATATTTCGACTTATTATATTTTAAAAATGGACATCTATCCATATCAGGTTCATCTTAGTAAATGTTTTATTTATTTACAATAATTTCTAGTGATATTGACTAATTTTTAATGACACTTGACTAAAAGTACTAATCGCGGTGTTAAATTGGGCTATTTGCTAACAACTTAAGTTTTAGAAATCAAAGAAAACTGGATTGGAACTTCAGAATATTTCTTACGAGATATCCATTCTACTAGCACTAAATTAGGATAGTAACTATTTTTGATGTGTGCCGATTTTAGTTTCATAGGTCTTCACCTTAAATGCAGTTGTTGAAATACCTGGAGCACCGCCGTTAAGTTGCCATTATGTGTGGTACTAGTTAATATAATCGATCAGATATGAGGTACTAATTAAAAATCTACAATTCAGCAGAAATAAAATTTTGATTTATAAAAATATGTATTTTCAGGGACTTATAAAGATAATTTTACATACAAAGTTTTACAATTTTTTAAATTATTTTATGATTAAAATTTTTGTCCTGGAAAGAAAAGCCATTTTACTCAAAATTTTGATTGATTAACCAATAATATTAACCTTTAACGGTCGAGAGTTTTTTTTGTAATACTCGCCCATAAAACGACAGAAGATTATATGAAAGCTTATAAAATGTTTATAATAATGAAAATTTAAATAAAACATTTGAACAGGCTCAACATTGCCACCACGATTTATTCCCGTGATAGTATGCATCTTCGCTTCGCCCTAAATCCTGACCACTGTAACTTGTTTTTTTATCTTTTCAGACACTAAGTAACAAATTATTTTACGGAAAAAACTGATTTTCTAGATGTGGTATTAAGTATTTTGTTTCCTATGGCATAAGTATTGTCCCCATAGCTGGGAGCCTTTCGATCCTTAAGGATTAAAATTTATCCATTTATAATTTAGTAAGTTTTCGGTAATAATTAGTAAATTTATGAAATTAATTTTTTTTAAATCAATAAACAATCATAAAATTTAATGATATACTTATTAAGAGATAGAATAATATTAACTGCAGATAGTAATTAATTAAATATTATATAAATATGTTAAAAACAGATAAGAATTAATTCATATCTGAAGATAATAAAATAATCGATTCTCTGATTAAAAAAAAACAACTCTAAGGCACTTTAATACAACGCAAAAAAATAACACATTGTGTTTGTAGAATTATTATAATTCTGCGCAAAAAATACAATTTAAATCGATAATACATTGGGGGAACGAACTACGATTTTAATAAAAACACATACTGTATAGTATGTAAAAATAAATTTTAAACTCAAATTGAGCTTGTATTTTTTAACTAGAACAGCAGAAAGTTTCTAAAAAAAAAAAAAAAAACGAAAGTTAACATTTTTAAGTCAGGGTCGCTTATTTAACGACACATTTTTATAGATTAAAATGTGAAAAAAAAAATTGTGTTTTGTGTAGAAAGTAGTATAGAAAAAAAACTTTTTACCCTAGTGCACGCATAGATAATACTCGTACAAGTTAATACCTGTGGATTCAATGTGAACGCAACGAATGTTATCCGCGATTATCCATTTTGCGAACAAAGAGTCAGACTTAACTTTAAGCACCCACGTACGCATATGGACGAGTGTGTATGCACATACATTTCAGTTAAGTAATTTCCTCTCGATTGTCATTTTTTGTTTTATTTATTTAATTTTTATATTCCAACTAACATAAGCTACCCCCAACAATCATCATGGTACCAGTTGACTATTTGTCTATATATTCACATTCCATATCGGCTTAGTAATTATTACCATTCACTTTCGTCTAGCTGTTTAATACTAGCACAGGTAAGGTATTGCATGCATTTAATACGCTGCAGTTGTGTCTAGATAATATTCATCATGAGGGCTCTTATAAAATGCATGCAAGCTCCAACATGGGGTGCACAACGGCAATATGTCCAGGCTTTTGTAATAAAATATTTCCATGGTGTGAAGTCTGCTGTTTATAGCTTTATTTGGGTTACAGAGCTGGTTTTATAGAGTCACATACAGTAGCAGATTTACAGACTGTCTGCCGACAACTGCATGCATATCAATAGAAATCCAAATAGGCCGACCATTACTCTAGTTGAGAGGTATAACGATAACGATTAATTGTGTTCAAAAGCATGTTTGTTTTCAAAATTGTCCGAGAATGTATACTATTTACAAAATGGATTGATTATAAATAACGCCATCTGAAGTGCATATCTAAATGTGAATTTATGGGATGCGCTATCGAACGACAGAATTTAATGCACGTACCAACTGCCAACTGTTTCAACAGCAAACCCCCAGTCGCGGAAGCTATCACTTAATGAATCCTAATACAACACAGCTGGATACACAAAAGGATAGGTTTTTGGGAACAAAACTATTAGGATCGCCAAATCCAAAACAGAAAGGATAAGCAATAACTTCTGTATTTGAATAGCAATAATAATATATAAAAAAAGGAACACGAATTATGTACAGCAAAACCATGTGGCAAGGAAGATTGAATTGCCAAAGCCACCACCAGTAATGGGTTTTATAGGTACCATTTCCCAATGTCATACATGAACCACCTTTTGATTAAGAAAATGTTGATAAAATCGTTCTGATGAATTTATGTCCATTCGATATAGCAGTGCGACTAATTTACATAACCTGACAATAATTATACTTAATCATTGAATAAGCGTCATAAATAAAAATGCATACAGAAAAAAAATTTACGTAATTCGATTAAATTAAAATTTTATAACTTACATATTTTGTTTAAAGCTCTATCGTCAATGTTTGGTCTGAAAATAACAAAAAAAATAATTTTCTTTTAAAATGTTGAGTTGATATTTATAAGTTTTTGTTATAAAATATTCTTTTCTAATGATATTGACAAAACTTATTATTATTATAATATTAAATAATTTATTATAAAAACAATTTTAAAAAAAATAATAATTTAAATAAATTAATTTTAAATTTTCTAATATTTTTCAATTTTGTTTGTTATTTTAAAATTTTTAACATTTTTTTATTCTATGTCAAAGACGTTAAAATAACAAGACAGGAGAATGTGAGAGAGTAAGCACGCATCGGAGTTTCTCAACCTAAAGAGACATTTTAACACTTTAAGAGATCTCGTAGTCAATTTCTCTTTTTAAAGAGACATTTTAACACTTTAAGACGACAAGGAAAGTCTTTTTATGAGAGAATTGAAGTGCTAACGTATGACTGAAAATTTTTATAGCACGAAATGTTCGGATCAGTGGTGGCGGCTCGTGGCTTGAAATGATAGGGGTGCTGTATACGGCTACCGTTCAAAAAAATACGTTTGGAATTTGTATTTTTTTTTAATAATATTGTTATTGAAATATATCGGGTTTTCGAATAAGAGTGATATGATTTCATTTAAGAAAAAAACATACTAATTGTTAAGAAAATTCAAATGTTTTTTATTTAATGTGAAGTAAAATCGATACAATTAAGTTCTGAATAAAACGTCATTCAAATGGCCTCCACGACTTTTTTTGCAGCAACGAATTCGATGAACCCAATTTTCAAGCACTTTTTCCACTAAATCAAGTAGTATGTAATGAATAGCACGTTCAATATTGACTTCTAAAGCTTGAAGAGAGTCTGGTTTATTGCTAAAGACCAATGACTTCAAATAACCCCACAACAAATAGTCTAATGGTGTTAAATCACAACTTCTTAGAGGCCATTCAATGTCACAATTTCTTGAAATAATCGAATCTCCAAACTTTTCTCGAAATAATTCCGTTGTTGCAAGTGCGGTGTGGCACGTAGTCCCGTCTTGTTGGAACCAGATATTGTCAAGATCAACTTCTTCCAATTTCGGCCATAAAAAGTTTGTTGTCATCGATCTATACCGCTCTCCATTGACAGTAACGGTGTTACCAGCTTCATTTCGAAAGAAGTACGGACCGATGATTCTAACAGACCAAAAACCACACCAAACTGTCAATTTACACGTAGGTGAATGTAATGGGTGTTCATGAGTAATTTGTGGATTTCTACACCACTCAGATGAAAGTGAGCCTCATCGGAGATGCGCACGAGAATTTGCAATTGGAGAACGATTATTTTGATAATAAAATTGAATAATTTGTAAACGTTGTTCTTGCGTATATCTCTCCATGATGAAATTGTAAACATTATTGAATATAATGAAAAAAAAATGACAGATCATGACATATTACAAATGGTCGAAACGTCACTTAGAAATCATATCACTCTTATTGGAAAACCCTATACTATTTCTGTAATAGCTAATATATAATTTACAAGTAAAGATATATTTTTATCAATGGTACTATTGTATGAAAAATAAATAAACTTTTAAAGAGGAAAATTAAAATATACATTTTATTAAAAAAAAACTTATATTAAGAAAACATAATAACAAATTTTTTAAGTACATTATTCGGTTTTTGGATAGACAAACTTTTTCAACTATCCTTTCATTGAAATTGTTTCATGGTCAGAGCTAGTAGCTCTTAATAGCTCTTGACTCAGATTATTTTCAAAAGAATTGTTACAACTATTTTATAAATTTTATTGTCTCAAAAAATATGCGTGACAAATTGCTAACATCAGCCATTATAAATATCTGAAATAATATTGATTTTATTATTTATTTCGATTTTTTTATGGGAGCTTAAACTCTGGATTTTTTTTCATATTTATAAGATTAGAGCTAAAAAATTCAAATAAATAATAAAATAAATTAAACGTTAGTTGGAATGAAAACTTTCAAATAAATAATAAAATATTAAAACGCTAGTAATGCTTGGAAATGTCAATAGAAGCAGCGTCAGCAACACGATTTCAAGCATCATTTAATGATAACTACATATTTTTTTATTTACAAAATGATTATATAAAAACAATATTAATTTTTTTAAATATTGACAGCAAACATGTTGTGTTATATGTTAAAAAAAAAACTAAAAAGAAAATAAAAATGGTCACAGTTAAAAAATCAATATTAATTATTTTTTATTTCTTTTTTAACTATTACCCTACATATTTAAATGAGCATTTTTTTCTATAATTCAAGTGAGGGGATCATATTTTATAAGAATTTTTAAATAGTCAAAATAGCTAAGACTTTTCCTTTTTTATCACAGTTTTGATTTTAAACTTTCAACAAAAATGACAAGACTGAAATTTGATAAAAAATTCACTACTAACAGTTTTATTCTTATAAATTATTATGCTTTATTCAAAAAGAAAATATATGAAAGAAGTTTACATCCTTTTAAAGAGAATTTAAGATTTCAGTCTCTATTTAAAGTAGCAGAGATCTTAGTTTTGAGAGAACGTCTTAGTTTTTAAAAAAAAACTATGAATACGAGGACGTATAATTGTAACGTCTTTGTTATAACAAAAATTGTTATTGCACAAATTATGCTACTAAGTCAATATTCAATAAAATAGTTACCGCAAATTAAAAAAATTATTTATAGGGAACTAAGGATGGTTTCTTTGCAAGAGGATTGTAATGATAGAAAAGACTGGATTGGAATTTTGTCACTTGTATATTAGGCGAAATTAATCATCGAATGACAAATGTATATGAATGAATTTTTGCTTATGCACTCTAATTTTTCACTTTTACAACAAGTTCTGTAAGTAATTAATTTAAGTAATCAAAGTGTTCTAGTAAAATATTAAAATACCAGGGTATAAGCTTAAATCGACTGTTTGTGAATGAGCGTATTAAGCTACCATGGGCACACCATACTGTTTTTTATGAATTTGAAATCTGTCAACATTAATCAGTGCACATTGTCAGCAATTTCGTACAACAACATACATTTTTCCTTTGGTAATCATGTCTAGTTTTGTGCCAGAAAAAGAGCATATGCGGGAAGTTCTGCTTTTCTACTTCAATTTGAAGAAATCGGTTGCCGAATCCCATCGAATGCTTATGGAGGCCTATGGTGACAGTGCTTTATCGGAAACAACGTACCGAGATTTGTTTCGTCGTGAAAATCGGCCTAGGTAGGCTGAAGACCGTCAATTGCAGGCTCTTTTGGACGAAGACAATACCCAATCGCAAAAAATGCTCGCAAAACAATTGGGTGTTACTCAGCCAGCCATTTCCATGCGTCTGCGTGCCATGGGGAAGATTAAAAAGATCGGAAAATGGGTGCCGCATGAATTGTACGATAGACAGATGGAGCGACGCTAAAACATATGCGAAATCTTGCTCATTTCGCATATGTTTTGTCGTGGGTTGATTGAAAAAATCGTGGGTTGATCCCGGTCAACCATCAATATCTTCCCCAAGACCAAATCGCTTCGGACGGAAGACGGTGCTGTGCGTTTGGTGGGATCAGCAGGGTATCGTCTACTATGAGATGTTGAAACCTGGTGAAACTGTCAATGCCCACCGCTACCACCAACAACTGATCAAATTGCACCGTGCTTTGCGTGACAAAAGGACGGATTATCAACAAAGACATGACAAGCTGATTTTCCTCCACGACAACGCACCATCGCATACGTCAAAAATGGTCCAAAACTACTTGGAGATACTCAACCTCTACCACAGGTTTTCGTCGATGGGTCACGCACTCGCTGAACAGCACTTCGATTCTTACGAAGACGTCCGAAAATGGCTTGATGAGTGATTTGCCTCGAAAGAGAAGGAATTTTTTTGGCGTGGTATCCACAAATTGTCCCAGAGAACGGAAAAATGTGTAGCTAGCGAGGGCAAGTACTTTGAATAAATTTGTTTTTACTTTCTATGAAAAAAAACATGTGTTTTTTGACTAAAAAACAGCGGATTTAAGCTTATACACCTGGTAGGTAATATTTACAGCAAACATGGCGAGTTATACATAAAAAAAACAAAGTTTATATATAAAAATAAAGTTTAAACTGAATTTAGTTTAATTTATATAGAATGTCATACACGATAAAATGCCTGTGCAATATCTAAAAATACTTCTGCACACAACAAATATGTTGGATGGTCGAATATTCTGTTCTAAAACAAGAGATCAACAATCATTTTATTGAGTCTCAGAATGACGTAAAGGTATTTAAATATAATTTTTTCTGCAGAATTGATAATATATCTTTAATAATTAGGAATATACTCGTATATGTAATTATTAGTTTTATTTGGAATCATTTTTACTAGCGAAATCTTGCATGATAAAGAAAAATATGAAGTACGATACTATTGGGTTGGCAACTAAGTGATTGCGGATTTTAAATAAGAAGAAAAATTTACAATTTTTAATTAAAAATAGAACTTTTATCAATTAGGTATTGTCCGTTTTTGTTTGCCATCTTTCAGTCAGTGTCATAATTCCGTGTTCGTAAAACTTATTACTTTTGCTGGTAAAAAACTGAATTAAATGTGATTTTACATCATCAACGTTATTAAAGTTCTGCATGGAACGAAATAAATGGTAATCTGAAGGTGCTAGGTCAGGGCTATATGGTGGATGTGACAATACATCCCAACCTAATTCCAATAATTTTTGGCGAGTGACCAAAGATGTGTGCGGCTTTGAATTGTCATGCTGGAAAACAACACCCTTACGATATGCCAATTCTGGTCGCTTTTCTTGAACTGCATTGCTCCGTTTGATGAGTTGTTCAACGTACACGATGGAATTAATCGTTTGGTTTTTTGGTAAAAGTTCAAAGTGCAGAATTTCTTTAAAATTTGCATCTCAGCTTTTGATGTCGTCTGAGATGGTTCATCTCGCATCACCAACGAACGTTTCTGATTAACGTTGTTGTAAAAAAGTGTTTCGTCGCCAGTTATCATTCGATTCAGAAATGGATCCGTTTCGTTGCGTTTCAGAAGCGAATCGCAGATGCTAAGGCGTTGCGTCAAATGAATTGCCTTAAGCTGATGAGGAATCCATAAATCGAGTGTTATAACATAGCCAAGCTGTTTTAATTTTTTTTCAATGCATGTATGCGATACATTGAGCTTATCTGCAATCTTACGTGTTGTGCTTTGATGATCTGAATCGATAATGCCCTTGATATGGGTCTCATCAACTTCTTTCTCTGTGAAGAGAAAAGGCACATCTTTTCCTTCCATTTTTGAATTTGGATGAAAACAAAACTAAATAGCTAAACGATACCATTTTTTACTAAATTAAAGGCGGAAGTCCAAACAACAAGAAAACAATATAGGTTAGATGCTTTGAACACGTTAACATAACAAAAGAATGTGCTAATACCATCTATTGACAAAATCCTCAATCACTTAGTTGTCAACCCAATATTATACAATATATATTTATGTAATTAGGATGATAGATGTTTTGTAGATATTTATTTCAGAATTTACGAAATAATTACATCATAGCCTAGTGCTTTATTGCAAGGGCAAGGTTCTAATTTTGGGAAGAAGTGAACGATTTTGGAAGTAAGGTTACTGTTGTTTGCATTGGGAGTTCATTGACTATTTTCCATTTCGAAATAAAATAGAAAACAAGACACAATCTGGAAGGAACAGAATATCAACAAATTTGAATATGTCTAACTTGAATAACTTAAGATATTCTAGAATAATATTGTAGAATTCTAATGTTAAATCTATAAAACTTCTAGGTTTCATTGACTTTGTATTAGTTCAACTAATCTGGACACATTTAATGATTAAAAGTTTAACCATAAAAATTATCTGTAACCTAATGAGCCCGTATAATTTTATTATTCGACGAAACTTTTCCACTGTTAAATTTTTGCATTTAGAAGAGTTAATATTTAAATATGTCATTTGATTCGAAACAGAAAAAAAATGACAATTTTGTGGTAAAAAAAAGTATAAAATAAGATAAAAATGTACTCAAGTCAGATTTATCGAAAAACTTTTATGAATTTTTTTGTCAACAACAAAAAAGGTTATTATTCTACAAGTACGTGATGAACAAACATTATTTCGACAACTTCTTCGGAATACGAAACGTTTTGAATGTCACTTTTGCAGATTTTATTTTTTTCGTCTTATTTAAAGTTACTCATTGGTATTATTTTAGATAAAAGCACCAAACAACAATTTGTTCATGTGGGTGGAAAGCACTACATACAATTAGCTTCAAATAATATCGGATTAATATAGTCAAAATCGGTTTGATAGTTCTTGATAAATAAACTAAAAAAGAAAGTCATATTGTCATAATTAATCTCAAGACATCGTACATAAGTTTTTATGTGTACATGAAAAGGATTACCAGTACTTACGAGTATGTAACGTTGGCCAATGTCTTTACTGCAAATATGACAGTATTTTTTTATAAAGTACTGAATTTTATTTTTAAACTGGTTTTGCCAGTTTTTTTCTTTCGATCAAAAATAATGTACATTTTTTAACGTACATATTTGTTCTGCAATTTTAACCTCTTAAAACGTGTTCAAATCTTAACATCTCTTATGAGGTTGATAACTTCCAAACGAATCAATATCTGGTATGACTTTCTGTATCTGTCAAAGTCAAAAGAATCTAATTGATTTTTTTCCGAATTGGCAAGCTAATTGGAAGATGTTTATCGGATTTTTACTACTTATTTGAACAATTAATGTATGTTTCCGATTTGTTGGATTATTTTTTTCTTACATAAACAAAAAAAAACTATTAAAATAATTTTATAAATATTCAATTACACAGATAAGAATTGTTTTTTTGTAAATTCAAAAGTTTTTTCAATAATACCTTCAATTGGAGAGAAATTAATAGAGAAATTCATTAAATTATATGATTTTCGGAATCACTCCGTCCAAGATGTGCAGTATGAGTTTCAGGCTCATCCGGTATCTAAGCAATCTTATAAAGCGTGATAAGTTGAGATTGAGTTTTTATAGTGCGTTAAGAGCAAGAATACGAGGTCTGTTCAAAAAGTATCGCAAATTTTGAATTTTCGCGCGTTACGTATAATCGAAAATCGATTTTTTTGTGGCGTTATGTTGGTACTCTATCTCTCACTTATGCCAACAAGTTTGGCCATTTTGAATGTTCGGTTAATTTTTGACAACTGCTTTGCTTGCACGCGTTTTGGCTCGTCTTCGATTTTTGCCCATTCCAAAAAATTGATTAAAGAATCGGTATCAAATTTTGTGTGAAAAACAAAATTAATTACGCGGACGCATTCCAAATGTTGACTGTGGCATATTGTGAAGCTACCTTGGACCAAAGCAACGTTTATCGGTGGTACAAAATGTTCTCAGAGGGCCGAGAAGATGTGAACGACGAAAAGCGTGCCGGACGCCCAAGCACGTCAACAACAGACGAAAACATTGATGAAGTGAAGAAAATAGTATTGGCCAATCGTCGAATCACCGTTAGAGACGTTGGTGAGGACTTAAACATATCGATTGGCTCTTGCCATTCGATTTTTACCAATGATTTGGTAGTGAGACGGGTCGCCGTTAAATTCGTACCAAAATTGCTTAATTTCGACCAAAAACAGCATCGCCTTAACATTGCTAAGAAGTTGTTGGACTCTGTCCGCGACGACCCAAATTTGCTCTTGAGGGTCATAACTAGTGACGAATCATGGGTTTATGGTTATGACGTGAAACCAAAGCTCAATCATTCCAATAGAAGCTGCCGCACGAGCCACGTCTGAAAAAAGCGCGCCAAGTTCGGTCGAATGTTAAGGTTTTGCTTAGTTTTCTTCGATTGCAGGGGCGTGTGTTGCATCACGAGTTCTTGCCACAGGGTAGAACGGTTAATAAGGAATATTACCTGCACGTTATCCGCAAGTTGCGCCAGAAACGCCCGGATTTGTCGAAGAACAAAAATTGGCTTTTGCACCATGTTAACGCCCCTACTTTTTCTTATTCACGAAACTGAAGAGCCCCATGAAAGGACTATGCTACGCTACGATTGAGGAGCTAAAGACGGCATCGAAGGAGGAACTGAACAAGATCACAAAAAATGATTTTTTAAAGTGCTTCGAGGGTTGGGGAAAAAAACGTTGGTACAAGTGTATAATATCTGGTGGGGATTACTTTGAAGGGGACAAAATAAATATTCATGAATAAGCAAATAATTTTTGAAAAAACACAAAATTCGCGATTCTTTTTGAACAGACCTCGTATACCATCAAATTTTCTGTTAAGCTTTGTAACTGCGTGAGTTTGATTATGAAAACTTGCAATGAGGTAATGGGCACAATTTTTTTGGTGGCACACAGCATTTTTGCAGGGCCAAGAAGCAGGAGCAGACGAATATCACTCAGAAAGGCCTTCAATATGAAAATATGGAACTAGTAAGTCTTCTGTAAGGTCAGACCGTTGATTAACATGGAAGTTGATAAGCTTGAAAACTTCAGAAAAAGGGTTCTTCGCATCAGATCGGATATTGCAGTCACTTGGACGCTAAACATTACAATGCCTACTGTTGCCTAGCCATCTCCATAAACGTGTTTCTGTCGAAAAAAGGGATTCATGTGGTTCCCCAGCATCCTTGTTTATCTGATTCTAGTACGTGTGATTTTGTTTTGTTTTTCCAAGTTACAAAAAATTCTGAAAAAAGACCGAGGAGCTGAAGCCTACCAACATCTTTACGTGGGGCCTCTGCCAATGTATAGCTGCTAAAGGAACCTATTTTTAAGGGCATAATATTGACCTATAAAAATAAAATGAAATTATTGCAAAAAATAAAATGGTGTCGTTACTTTTCTGCACAAGATGGCACAATGTTAGATAAATTATCACTAGTACAATCGGTTAAAAACATTAATTTTATGTTGACATTTAGCATCTTCGGCCATACATAGATAAATAGAATTTTTCTTTCCATGGATTGGCCAAAAAGAAGATTTCTTTCCATGCATTGGGCAAACATCAGCAAACCAGTCTACTCAATAACTCCGAAGTTCTGGGCAAGGAACTTCTGAGGGAAAAAACTTACCCATGATTTCCTCTTCGGTAAGCAACCTCGTCCTTCACGCCATTCTTTTGATATTCAAGTTACTATAATACAGAATTCATTTTTGAGTAGATTCCTTTGACTCAAAAATTCATTTTCCAAGCTCTATTTTATATTTTCTAAAATTATCTGATGCGGTTCATAAAATTGCTTCCTCCAGTTTTATTTGCGAAGCTGGCAACGTCAACATGAAATTGCCCAATAACCTAATTGTCATGGTATTATACAATATTCTCTGGGTCTTGTCGTAGAGACCTTTTATACATCTATACATACAATTATGAGATATTACAAAAAAAAAATTGAATATTTTATAAACTTAATAAAAAGTGGAGATTAAAATGTCTAGTTTTAAAGTTTCTAAACACTACCTACATACATGCTCTGCTGGCATACGAATATTTAACTATGTCTATTGTCAATGAATACCCTTTTAACTAATCTATATATAACAACCCCCAATAGTATCGTTAATGTTTGATCACGACTCATTAATTAGGGTGAAAATAATCATTTGATATTAGGAAGAAGAACATAATCTCCAAACTTTAGTAATACAATTTTTTTCACAAACCCAATGATAATCTTTACGACAAAATTAATGTCATTACACTAGTCGTAATGAACTCACATTAATGTTAAATAATCAGTAAATGGCAATTATTAGCATTTTCTGGAGCAACAAAGCAACAATCTGTCCATTGAACGAACATATTAATCCCAAGAAGAAAGAAGGATTTTATTGGGTTCAATTAAGTCTGATCGATAAATACAAGATGACGACTCCACAAGTTCTTACTGTGTTTACTTTCTTCGACCAATTGATGACCAGCCAATGCAAAATTTCAAGCTATTGGAAATTATACATAGAAGTCTATGTGTATGAACAGAATAAGCAAGTATCGAAAAATGAATTGGAATTAAATACGTTATTAGACATTAACGATATTACCCAACAAATAGAGCGCAACTCCTTTAAATATAAGCGTCAAATAAATTCACATTCATTTCGGTTAAAATAATCCAATGTGAATGCACTGACTGCACTTGCATCGATGAGGTCATTATTAATTCGAAATTCCAACTAGCCTTCCAAACGTAATCAAATCGATTTTCTTTCGCTAAAACAAGTTAAGGAATGCATTAACAGTGGATAATTTATATTCAACAACGGTCCCAATCCTATTCAAATGTCTCTCCCAATAGGAACAAATTACCCCCGAAGTACAGTAAATATCGAGTAGAAGTGATATTAAAGTCACGAACTTGTTCTCCATGAGTTTTACTTAAAATATTAGCTTTATTTCTTAATAATTGCACATAAGAAATTGACGAATAAAAATATTATCAAATGTAGCTTTTTTTAAAAAAATTAACTTTTACTAGGTGTATAAGCTTAACTCCACTGTTTGGTCATAGATGGCGTGAGTGAGCGTATTAAGCTACCATAAGCACGTCATACTTTTTTTTATGAGTTTGACATCTGTCAACATTAATCAGTGCACATTGTTAGCAATTTCGTACAACAATATATATTTTTCGTTTCGTAATCATGTCTAGTTTTGTACCAGAAAAAGAGCATATGCGGGAAGCTCTGCTTTTCTGCTTCAATTTGAAGAAATTGGCTGTGGAATCGCATCGAATGCTTATGGAGGCCTATGGTGACAGTGCTTTATCGGAAATAACGTGCCGAGATTGGTTTCGTCGGTTCAAAGAAGGCAATTTTGACTTGTGGGACAAGAAGCGTGAAAATCGGTCTAGGAAGATTGAGGACCATCAATTGCGGGCTCTTTTGGACAACAACGATACCCAATCGCAAAAAATGCTCTCGGAGCAATTGGGTGTTACTTAACCACCCATTTCTATGCGTCTGCGTGCCATGGGGAAGATTGAAAAGATCGGAAAATGGGTGTCGCATGAATTGGCAGATGGAGCGACACCAAAACATATGCGAAATCTTGCTCGCCAGACAAAAAAGAAAGTCCTTTCTGCATCGGATTGTGACAGGCGATGAAAAGTGGATATATTTCGAGAATTCTAAATGCTAGAAATCGTGGGTTGATCCCGGCCAACCATCAACATCTTCCCCAAGACCAAATCGCTTCGGACGGAAGACGATGCTGTGCGTTTGTTGATATCAGCAGGGTATCGTCTACTTTGAGATGTTGAAATCTGGTGAAACTGTCAATGCCCACCGCTACCATTAACAACTGATCAAATTGCACCGTGCTCTGCATGAAAAAAGGACGGACTATCAACAAAGACAAGACAAGCTGATTTGCCTCCACGACAACGCACCATCGCACACGTCAAAAATGGTCCGAAACTACTTGGAGATACTCAACCTCTACCACCTGTTTTCGTAAATGGGCCACGCGCTCGCTGAGCAGCACTTCGATTTTTACGAAGACGTCTTACGACGAGAAGGAATTTTTTTGGCGTGGTATCCACAAATTGCCCCAGAGATGGGAAATATGTGTAGCTAGCGAGGGCAAGTACTTTGAATAAATTTGTTTTGCTTTCTATGAAAAAAACATGTTTTTTTGACTAAAAAACAGCGGATTTAAGCTTATACACCTGGTATGTGTACATTTTTAATACAAAAATTATAATAATTATTAAGGAAAAAAAATCAAATGAAAATTTCGGCAAATTTGTTTGTTTGTTTGTTTGTTTGTAAGTGTCTCTACGATATGAACCAGGGGTCATTAGCATACTACCGAGTCCGTCAGTGTGTGGGTTAGATAAAATAAGTTTGTTGAGTGGACCAATAAGAGGTAATCGGATTTTGAAGTGCACATGAGTTTGTTATAAGAAATTAAAAGAGGATTTGGACTAGGTACTGTGAGATCTATAGACTTTACAATGGAGGGAATCGCATTAGCAGAGAAATGTTGGGTAAGGTGACAAACATTCTGTTAGAAGATTAATAATAGTCTGTGAGGATAGTCTGATAGTGCGAGAGTGTTTCCCTAAACGTATATTATGGGTGAGATCGGAATGTCCTATTCGAATTTTGAACAGTTTATTTGCGCATTAATTTTTATAAAGTTACCGGGTATACTTGTTGGGCGATGATTGGCTAATGTTTCGGAAGGAAAATTTTTCGGTACCTCCCTAGTCCGTATATTGCAAATTTTTTAGAACAGGATCAACCGATGGATCAGCAATAGCTTTCGAAACTGCCTGGCTGTCACTGAAAATAATGATATTTCAATTCTACCGACATCTGATTGCCCACAGCGCACTATAATATGGAGGTGCCCTGAAATGATAGATTCCACAATGAAATTAACGAATGTGGGAAACATATAACTTAATGACAGCATAAGACGTTATGGTATGGTCGACTGCTGCATCAGTTAAAATAGAAAGTAATGTTTGCTGTAGAAGGACGGAATGGGCTTTACCTTTTTATACCTGATCAGAGATCGAACCACTCTCAACTATATTTTCAAGAATGGTTTCCACTCAGGATAAGGGAAAGAAGTTTGGAAATTCCGAGTAATAATGGATGGATATCTTTCAAGATTATAGATCATTAGTGAAAGGTTTGGAAATTATGTTTTTAACAAATTATGGAGAAGATATTTTTTCAAATTTTTAATAAAAAAATTATTTTTCAGGCTCATTTTTCACGCACTTTATAAAATTTCAGTTAAATTATTTCTGTTTTTTTAATTATATTTTTTTAATTAAATCAAAAGCTCCTGTATAAATGAGACGATCAAAAAATAGAACTGTACAGATTAACTTGGTTCTTTAAAAGCGTCCTCATTCCAGATTCGAAATGTTTTTTTTCCATTTTCTATTTGCTATTTTAAAATTTTAAAAATACTTTAAAAAATAATAGGGATTTTTACAAAAATAGCAGAAAGTCACCGTTTTCTTAATATATATTTTTCGTTAATTTCAAGACTTTATTTAAAATAGATTTAGGACAAATTTGCACCGTTTTGTTTTATAATTTGTTGTCCTGATCCCCTATTGGCGAAAAATCGACTAAGCTATTTTCACAATCTTTTCTTGATGCCAATTTCTTATCACTAAGGAACTTTTGCAGTGATAAAAAAAAAACACCTTGCTTGGTGTCAGATCCGGACTATAAGGTGGATGCATCAAAAATGGTGCAACACAACGCGTCATCAATTTTGGCCGCTTCTGCTCAATTGATATCTTCAAAAGATTCATTTGTTGACAGTAGAGGTCCGAATTTAGCGTTTTGGCCATATTGAAACATTTCATAGCATATGACTCCTTTCCAGTCCCACCAAATGCACAGGAAAACCGTCCTCGCCGTTAGTCCTGGTTTGGCAACCGTTTGAACCGCTTCACCGCAGTGTTTTTACGATCGTTTTCGCACAATATTTTCGTATGTGTCCCATTTTTCATACCCAGTCACCATCCATTTAAGAAATGTATCGATTTCGTTCCGTTTGGCCAAGGCTTCGCAGACGAAAATTCGATCCATCATGTTTTTTTGCATCAATTTGTGTGGCATCCAAAGAACGAGCTTCTTTTTGAATCCAGCTTTATACATCACTACAGCCATCTAGTGAAAAAATAATGAATTTCTTTTTCCTCAAACTATTATATGTACACTACCAGTCATAGGTATGTGAACGATAAAATTTTTGGACATTTTTTGTGATTAGTTCTAATATTTTATTTTTATTATATTTCCAAGTATTTTTTATTTATTTTTTACAATAATAAAAACGTTTTTTTTAATTAATCCTTTATTTTAAATTCAGTATATTTTCAGAAAGTCCTAATCTGTCCTTCATTTACTTGTTGACTTGTTTTTACATTTTCTTATATCCTTTTTGTAATTTAAGTATTCCCTATTGTTTTTGTTTTATTTGCATAAATATAAAAATTTAATTTGAGATAAGTTAATTTAATTTTCAATTTAAAAAAATAAAGTAAATAAAACGTAAATTGGAGGAGGCAGATTGATAGGATAGCTACAACAGTGGAAACAGGTCTTTTGGGGTGATTCAACTTTATTTCATATTTTTTTTGGACATAAATGCAGATTAACGAGTGGCATATTAACAAGACATAGAGTAGGGAACGTTATAGTTTATAAGTTTTCCTATAATTCTTTTTAGAATTATAGGAAAACTTATAAAGAAGAGCTACAATAATATGTTGCATATGCACACTATTTTTCCGGGAATAATAATTTCGGTAAACGGTATTATATTTCAGCAAGATAATGACCTGAAGCAAACTTTTCACCTGTGTTCATTATTCTTGTAGAAGCAACAGCATCAAGTTTGTTTGAAGAGAATGATTTGGTATTACAGTCACCAAACATTTATGTAATAAATTGGACAGAAAAGCTGTCGAAGGTAAAGAATCCAATGAGTCAACACGATCTCTTCACAAAGCTTTGTGAAGAGATCCTAAAGAAATTGCTTTAACATATTTGCCAATATAACCAGTTTTTTAAACCTTCGTTAAAAACTGGTTGAATTGGCAAATATGTTAAAGAAAATTATATAATAATTAATATATTTTTAAGCTAACTTGTAAAACAAACAAAAATTGCTAATTAAAATTAAAATAAAATTGCAAATATCATTAATTAATTGATTTGAAATAATTTTTTTAAAAATATTAATGTATTGTATTATTGAGAAATACTATAGAAATTCTCCAAATTATATTATGACGCAATTATTCTTAACGAAATGTTCATTTAAAATGAGTCAACTAGAAAGGACTTAGCCAATGTTTTTTAGCGTGTGTTAGCCACTATAAAAAGTTCCCCGTGAAGGTCAAGTACTGATAGCAATCAACACGAAGGCTTTGCTTTTCTAAGGCAATAACGAAAAACTGTATTGTTTTTATTATCCAATTCAAGCTAAACAAAATACCAAAAAAAAAATGCCTGTGGAGAAATATAATGCCAAAAATATGCCAACGCATAAAAGTTGTTTTGTGCTTTGATTTTTCTAAGACATATTACCACCCCCACTTTGGCGACGGACAAACATATTATCATAATGATTAAAAATCAAAAAGAAACGATAAAGAAATTTACGAGAACTAAAATGAAACAATCCAAATAAACAGTTTCGACTTAAATTAGTGACATTGATTTTTTTCGCAGATTTGTGGGGATAAATATCACGAATTTTGAAAAAATATAAAATAGAAGAAAAATAAAGAATCGCTGCGTTATTAAATTTTAGAAATGCCCATAGAGTGATAATTGATAAATAAAATCGTAGAAGGACATTTTTATTGTTGATTTTTCAAGGATTTGATAGAATAGGAGGTGTGGTAGAAATATAAGGAGATTTTTTTTCAGCAATTTTACGAGTATTTTATTTTTATACATTAATGTTATCCTTTTTAAAGTATTTCCCTTAGGGTCTCAGCTAATCGATGTTATCGACATTACCAATATTACGTATTTTTAAGTGGTTTTAATCTTAAGGAACAAAAAAATATCATACGAACTTAGATCAGGTGAATAGGAGGTTTAGGGAAGCACACAAAATTCTTTTTCCGATATCGTTAATGTAGATGACCGTATTAATAGGGGGCGATGTCATAATGGAGCATAGAAGTGTCTGCATTATCCAATTTGGTCCCAAAAACCCTTTTTCCGAGACTTTTATAGAGGTTCAATATTAATCGTTGGTCTGATTTTACAAGAGCCCTCACTCGGTTTACTTTATTATCAGTTTTCCTCCTTGAACGAGTTTCGCCTTCCACTGCTTCTCGCTTTATTATACCAACAAAATTGTGTTCTTGATGTGGAGTATTCCCTTTTTATAATCAAACTCAAACATTAACCTAAAATTTGTTGGCATATTGTTGCTCAAAATTTCATTGTCACGTAGTTATCAGACGAGATTGAAACTTATACTGCAAGTCTAGGAGGGACTAACGTATAAGTTTCATTACTCATTACTTTTCTGTCATACTTTGCAGATATGTATGAACAAATATAGTCCTGAAAATATGTTTACTTAACTTAATCTCTGTTATTGTTTATCAGTGAAAATATTGCAGTATGGAAAAAATATCTTTTGGATATAAAAATTATTTTTGAACGCTTAAAAATTACTTTTGGCAATGCATCGGAATTTTATTGGTAGAACTCTTAAAATATTGCTATTTTTTAATCACACCGAAAATTTAATAAAATATATTGGTAATATTTTGATAATAAATTTTCTTTGCTAGACAATCCAAACAGAACTGATTTCAATTTGAGTTGAACGCCTCCTCCACCTTGAATAAAGAATTAACTGCATTCGATTGTAGCTGAACTTATTTTAAAAATTCATGACCTACAAGCGACTTACAAGCACACGTGTTCGTACATTAAAAAAAAAATTATGCTCTTAGCTCTAGAATCGTTAAAGTATTCGCTATGGAAGGGGTTATATAAATGAAATACAATGAATGAATGAACAAAGTCCCCAGTCATGTGTAAAAAGTCATTGGAATTCGTTCTAAAAATAATTCTCCCCAAATTAGTAACAGCACAAAATTGAATGCACAAATGTCCAGACAGAAAATGACCAAAAATTTCATTTGAGCTAAATTTATTTTCATAATCTGAGTTTGAAATAACTTTAAATGGGAAAATCGAGAAAATCAAGGATATTTAATGCCACCTGTTTCGAACAGCAGATTTTTCATACCAACCAACGAGGCAGTATGGAAACTTTTAAAACGAATTAATTACAGCCAGACCGGAAACTTGAAAACAAATGGATTCCCCAAGTAATAATGGCATCAGCACAGACGAATTTGATACAGAAAATATTCATTCATTTTTCCATCTACAATATATTGCCTACCCCACCAAGTGATGGTATAAATTTTCCAGTATCTTTTCTAGATTATTTTCATTTTTCCGTAAAATCAAATATAAAAAATATTAGATAGAAACCGTCAAATTATAAAAATACATTGTTGGTGAATTAAACTATTTTTTTATGGTGGAGTTGATTGTTTATTTAATAGATTCGATTTTGTTCTCAAAACAAAAATGAACGTGAAAATATCCCCATTTGAGGCTCCGGAGACAAGCAGACAACATATAAAAGGAGTAATGAAAACTTTATTATCACGTTAACTGGGCTTAACCCTTCTTAGCAGCAAATTGAATTTGCAGAAAGTAATTTGGAAATTTCCGAACTCACTGACAATTCAATGTATTTTACTGATATCGGTTTTATCCCAATCCCCATTATTCTATGGTTCTACAAACAGTCCAAAGACTTAACCATACAAATGGAATGGTCTGAACGATGACACGAATCGATAAATAAAACTTTTAGTATAAATAAAAGAAGCTGAGTTTATTTGTTTACTTATTTGGTCGCTTCAAGCAATACTGGAAGGAATAAATAGTCCGCTGGACAAAAACTCTAAGAAGAGGTTCATCCTTCAAAATACGTTTTTACTTGTAGGAAAAATATACAATTCCTCATACACAGATGAATTTTTCGTTAATGTACTAGTTTAGAGAGGCAAATATGCTCGAATATGAGCTGTTTCAGCATAGACTCCCCAGCAACCAACTAAGTCAACAGAGTAGAAAATCTTGTTCCGTACAAAACGGATTCGAATACATGATCCAAATTATTAGAACAACACCCGAGGGAGCAATTAATTGACACTGGTCATGTTGTGTGCATTCCAATGAGTCTATAAATATGGCGTAAAGACTATGGCAAGCCTAGGGGACAACAGCCTAAAGTACACAAACATAAATGCGGCTACCTTGGATACTCTATGCACAAACAAATCTTTTATTTTTTTTATTGCAAAAACATTGGTGACAATTCATTCAGAAATCATTTGTAATAACCAAATCTGATTTGAACTATAATATTGTATAACCAAAATGCCATTACAATCTCAGTTAAATGGTTTCTCTTCTAGTAAATTTTCTCATAAATCAGCAAGAAATTCAATGTCCATTAAATGCCAATTATTCAAAAAGCTTATTTTTCTCGAAAAAGATTTCGATTTGGCATGAAAACAAATGAATTTCTGGATTTATTCGAAGTATTTGCACGTAAAACAATCGTACAATACGTGGGAGTGGAAAATGGGATTCATAATTCGCAAAAAAAAATCGAACAAGCAATTTTCTCTTCTTCAATATTTATAAAAAAATGTAGTATTACATGATGAAGACAATCTTGTTATAAAAAAAAATCTGTTGATTACCTTGAACAGGTGAAATATTGCAAAAAACAAAAAACTTCCCATACCAATGGCTATGTATGTTGTGAGAATTGAATTTTCGTAGCAATTTTATGATTCGACTTTCCGTTAGAAAAATCATTTTCCAAGCAATCAAATTCGAAATATTTTTATAGAATTGTGATGTTTAGTAAAAATAAAAACTAATTTGGACAAATACACATAGACATACCATGTTAATTTGTCCATGTTTTGAGGATTTTAAAAACAATACCAAATATTGGCTCAGAAAAGTATAACTCCAACTTGATTCATTCGAATTTGCTTTACTTTTAAAATTTATAAAATAATTTTTTTTTTGTTTATATGTAACCACTTTATAGCGCCATAACCATAAGACCATTTGGTGCTGAAAAAAATTTGTTTTTTTTTGTTTGTTGTAAGGTCTCTGAAATATTGGATTGTTCGGAAAGTAATTTCGTTTGCTGATGAAGACGCAATAAAGGCATTAATTGATGCAATAACAACTCGAGAGATCGCTGAGAGATTAAATTTATCGAATTCGACCGTTCATGATCATTTGAAATGGTTAGGTTTAATCTCAAAGCTCGTCATATGGGTTCCTCATCTTCTTACGGAAAAAAATATCTGCCGTCGTATTAAAGTTTGTGATTTGCTTCTCAAACGCCAAGAAAATGATCCATTTTCAAAGCGAATCATCACTGGGGACGAGAAATGGGTTGTATACAACAACGTTAAGCGCAAAAGATCCTGGAGTAGAAAAGATGAACCGGCTCAAAGCACTTCGATAGCTAATATTCATCAAAAAAAGGTTATGCTATCTGTTTTGAAGTGTACTGTCATAAGTTGGAGAAATTGAAAGATTCACTTAAATAAAAAGGCCAGAATTAGTCAATAGGAAAGGTATAGTGTTCCAATAGGATAATGCGAAGCCACATACAAGTTTGACCACTTGGCAAAAGCTTTTAGAGATTGGATGGGGTATACTGCTACACCCAACATACTCTCCAAACCTAGCACCTTCCGATTTATCATTTGTTCCGGTCTCTACAAAAATATTTTAGACGTTAAAATGTTTAATTTAAATGAGGTCTAAAATCACTTGAGTCAGTTTTTTGACAGCAAAGAACAAAAATTTTATGAGCGTGGAATAATGCTACTGCCAGAAAGATGGATCAGACTGGAGAATATTTATTTGAATAAAATTTTATTGTAATTCACTATAAGAAAATCTTATTTGATTTTTATTTTTAAAAAAAAACGAAATTACTTTCCGAAGAACCCAATAAGAGCCATTTGATGACTTCGCTTTGCCTATGGGTTGGCATTGCCAGCTTCCATAATGAAAACGATCGATAGTTAGTTGGAGTGGACAATTAAAAATAGTTAAATTTTATGGAGAAAGTTAAAGTGGAGGATTGAAAAAATATTTGATTATTTTAGAAAGTTAAAGTGAGGACTTAGGAAAAGAGTTGTTGAGTCGAGGAGCTTCTCAATGGAAGGAGTCCTATTCAAAAAGAAATTCTGGGTTAAGTGCAAATCCGTGAGCTTTCTAAGAAGGGGCGTTTGATATTGCTCTTGGTTATATCAATCGACGAAGTATCATTATCTTTACTGACAGCCAAATTCCCCTAAACGTTATTAGCGATCCATTGAATCATTGAATGTCCTGTACTCAACGAGATTCAATATAGCCTATGCGGGAATTATGGGAAATAAACGTGCTAATCAGTTGGCCGGAGGAACTGAAGATGGAATCATGGATAAGTGCGATATGCCCCATCCGAATTCGGAGAAGTTTCGTTGCTCAGAATTTCGGAATGGTTGTTGAATAGACTAATTTGCTGAGGTTTGGCCAATGCGTGGAAAGGAAATCTTCCACCGTTGGTCCGGTCTATTGTGGCAAGTTCTAAATGTTAATAGGAACAGGAGAGTGGTGAAATTTTTTTAGAACTAATTTCAATCATCATATTTTACCCTGTTATTTTTCTATATTTTTTATCTTCTTTTTTTCCAGTTTTAATTATAAAATTTATAATATGCAGTTTATAATGAAAATACAAAGACATGAAAACAAATTAACGAAAAAACGGAATAATTTATTTTATAATTCAAAAAAAAATCTCGAGGCCATCGTCATTTTAAACATTGATGAGTGCATAATAGAAGGATGGCAAAGAACATTTTTCTTGCCAAAGGGTTAGGATGATAAGATAGACGCGAGTGGAAGGATTAAGATGGGAAGATAGACGCGAACTAGTGGAACATTTTTATCACGGTCAATGCTCTCTTTTATGTACGAAACAGTAATACTGTTCTGTACATAAAAGGGAGCATGACAATTTTTCGACGGAATCCAGAGTTTGATTCGGATGGGAATTTAAAATTTGAGTCCGTATGACTATATCGGTTTCAGTAACGTGTGGTAAAGTAACAATTTGCTATTTAGTGTTAGTTTCGTCCGTTAATTTTCTTTTTATTTTCGTGTACCTGATTTGCCCTCGGCAACAAACACTACTTTTTTGTGGAATATAACCGCCATTTATGGTTACTTTAGGAGTCTGTTCTCAAAAAATCGTACAAATTACGTGAGTGCATTTTTGCTAATTCACCCACACTCGCCAACTTTTAAACTAGCAGTTTAAGAGTTGATGTAGTTTTATCCTTAAATAACAACACCCGAGGGTTATTAGATATAATTTGGCACACCTTTTATTTATTGTAATTTCCATCATTTAATTGAGGTTAATTTTACTAGCTGCGCAAATTAGGCGATCCTCACTCGAACTATAGTTTAGTTTAGATAATGATAACATTAAATTCAAAATGTGACAATAATTAAATAATTCATAAAAATATTTTTTTTTTTTTTTAATTTGGAAACCTAATCATATGTTAATTTTTCTAGAAAAAATTATTTATAGAAATATAGTCAGAAAAAAAACATTTCGAAAAAATCATTTTCACTATCAATTTAACATTAGCTGATAAGTATTTGTACTGATAATATGTCACAAAGATAACAAAATTTTATAGCAAATAATGTCTAAAGACTGTTAACCAATTTTAAAGTAAACATAAATATCAGTAAAAATTATAAGGTAATTTCTTTAAATTGTATAAAAATGAAATTAATATTACAATAATCAATAACAGAAATTATCTAAAAATATTGGTTTTTTTGAAAAAAATTCATAATCATAGAAAAAAGTAGCTTGCATTATTTGATCGCATATGTGTTTTAAAAAGAAAATCTGTGATATAATTTTTTCCCACAAACATTATCAATGTATAAATACTAGAGAAGATAGGAAAACTCATTTAGTTTTCTTTCTTACTCTCTGAAATATAGTTTTAAGACATAAAAATGTTGACTCATGAAAGTATGTAATCGTAAACAGTAGCACCAAATTAAAATCTGTAAAAAAAGTGAGTCAAATCATGAATGACTAAAACCGGAAAGCCTTAATCATGCATGGTCATCGAATCTGCTGGTATGCCATTGAATTGATTACCTACAAAAGTTCTTCGAATCTGCGTCATAGCTTTTAGAAAAAACTAAAAAAAAAAATCAATAAAAAAAATTTAACCAGAGTAATCAATAAAATAGAGCCTATGAGTCAAAGATGGTTTTAAAAAATTTACTCTTCCTCGTAAGCGTTTTTTTTATGTATGTTACATAATAAGAGACACAACATTAAATTCTGTTGACAGAAATATCAAAGACGACCATTCGATGACATTTTCTTTTCTAAAGCTTTTTTTTTAAATCCGGAAAATAATGGCGTTACAAAAACGTTTATACATTTTTATTTGATAAAAAAAAAGCAGACCGACTGGCACTATTCTGAATCGATCAGTAATTATAGGAAATAACAATAAAAACGTCTATTGATGAAGATTTGTTGGATCGGTTATGAAATTTATCTCGACTATGAACTGGATTTTATGGAGAAAAAAAAATTGCGTTTCTCTACCTTCTTTCAGTGGTAATTAATCGTCTACAATACGAACCAGTTTAGTCTTGTGGCTTTCGGTTCCGGCTTTTTTATCCGTGCTTATATATCATATCAATTTTTTCCGATCGTCTTTTTAAAAGTACTTCTTTCCTATAATACGGTTGTGCAACAGTAGCCAGAGTTCCCGTTCTGGTTATTTATGAATTATTTTACACTCAAATTGACATGATTATGCTTCTAGGGCTACGCAATAAGATCGTTTTTTTTTGAGCTACAATTTGCAATTCTCGTTCTTCAAGTCTTCGAGCACATTTGCAGATATTCTTGTTCTATGAACCATTAAACCGAAGTGAAAATCATATCATTTGATGATAATTCGTCATTAAATTGATTTGAATTTAATACCTTTGGTCGATTAATAAATAAACTGCACTTCCAATATGCAAAGAGTGTGGTGGTAATAATATTAGATCAGTTGAGGCGTGCTCATAACTTGAGTAAAAATTGTAGACCGGCACCGTTTAAACCTACGCGCTTATAATCGCATAAATAATAAAATCTGTATAATGTTCTCACTTCTATGAATAATAATATAGACTTATACATAATGTAAGATATTAGAGAAAAAAAACAATAATTCTTTGAGACATTTTCCATGTAGAAATCTGAAACTAACTCATGAACTAGTTAGGCTGTGAGCAAATGTCACAATGAAAACTGATGACACAACATAAACAACATATGTACACTGCAGGCTAAAAGTATACAAACTTCATGCCTTTAAGAGGAAAATTTAAATAAAACTTAATTCCTTCAAATTATATTAATTTTTTAACTTTAATATGAAAAAAAATTGTTATACATTAATTATTATCAAATTAAAAATACAATATAAACAAAATGCTCGAATTTTTTTCCTCAAACAAACCTCCTTTGCTTTTGATGACAGTTTGTACGGTGGCATGTTAGTACTCATGTCTCTCACTTATGCCGACAAGTTCGGCCATTTTGAATGTTCAGTTAATTTTTGACAGCTGCTTTGCTTGTACGTGTTTTGGCTCGTCTTCGATTTTTTCCCATTTTCGACCAAAAACAGAATCGTATTAACATTGCTATGTAGATGTTGGACTCTGTCCGCGACGACCCAAATTTGCTCCAGAGGATCTTTATAACTGGTGACGAATCATGGGTTTATAGTTATGACGTGAAAACCAAAGCTCAATCATCCCAATGAAAGCTACCGTACGAGCCAAGACCGAATAAAGTGCGCCAAGTTCGGTCGAATGTGAAGGTTTTGCTTATAGTGTTCTTCGATTCATAATTTCTTGCCACAGGGTAAAACGGTCAATAAAGATCAATACCTGCAAGTTATGCGCAAGTAGCGCCAAGCAATCCGCCAGAAACGCCCGGATTTGTGGAAGAACAAAAATTGGCTCTTGCACTATGATAACGCCCCTGCTCACACATAGTTGCTTGTGCGTGAATTTTTGGCCAAAAACAACACACTAATAATGCCGCAGCCACCGTATTACCCAGATCTGGCACCCTATGACTTTTTCTTGTTCCCGAAACAGATTTTTTGATCCATTTTTTGGAATGGGCAATAATCGAAAACGAGCCAAATCACGTGCAAGCAAAGCAGCCGTCAAAAATTAACTGAACATTCAAAATGGCCGAACTTGTCGGCATAAGTGAGAGACATGAGAACCAACATAACGCCACAAAAAAATCGAAAATCTAATATACCATACGTAAGCCGCGGAAATTCAAAATTCGCGATACTTTTTGAACCGACTTCGTACAGGATAATTTGTGGGCATAGTTATAAAGGAAAATATTTGAACTTCCCTAAACAAAATCAAACAAATTTAACATTTATTCTTACGTGCTACAGAAAAGTGTGGAAACTTAATAATTATACTTTATTTATTTATTCTAACGTATCATTGAATTATATTATATATTTAAAAATATAATAACGAATTTTTCGATTTATTAAAAAAAATTTCTATTATCACGATAGATGGTTATATACTTTTGGCCAGTAGTATAACTGTCGATAATCTATGCACAACTCAACGATGACAAATGGAGATATAATCGTATCGTACGTTGTGTAAAATGATACTCGGTGGTTGTTATTTCTTTTGTTAATGGAGTTTTTACCTGGTCCATTGCGGTTCTGATGTTTCTTGTTGTTTTGAAGAACAATTTCTACCATACGCCTATGTTCTGTAATTCTAGACTATTCACCTTACAGACGCCATATTTGAAGGAGTTCATTATAGTCTATGTTGTCTAGAAAAATTCTTCTCTATAATCTAGATTCGCATATAGAGCAGAAAAATAGAACTCTTCAATTAACTAGCATAGTAACCTTAGCTTGTCTGGAAGGAAAGCTATTATATATTGACAAGCGCTTATAAAATGTGATATTACAGCGAAAATATGATGACATGACATCATATATGAATTTAGATTGAACGATTATAAAATATTGCTGTTATTCAATGTTCACAAGTATACATTCTTATATGTTAATATCTTTATAGTGACGTACATCTAATATGTTTAAAGATTCAATCAAGAAAAATATTATCTTCACACTAAAAGGGGCTGCAAATATGTGTATTAACTATCATTAACAATTTAATGAACATTATCATAGGCGTAAATTGTTAGTTATATTTTTCTATTATTCTACTTTTCCTCCTTCTCTTGCTATCCCTCTCAAAATCCTATCTCTATATATTTATCTGTGTATATTTAAAAAAAAATATATTATTTAAATCGCTTTAAATAGTATTTACGCTCCCACGCATACGGTAATTTTTACATACTGGATATTGTTTGATGAGCACATTAATAATAATAAAAGTTTTTTAAAATAATAGCAATTTAAAGGGTGGCCATAAAATACTACTAAATATAGTAATAATAAAATTTAAAAATTTTCTATCTTGTTATTATTATAATCGTTGCTTCTAGAATAAGTAAAGCGTCTGACAAATCCTCCATAACATAAACAAAATGACATAAGAAGGTTAAATGGAAGTATTTACATGTGTTTGCTATTTATTATGCTTCGCTATTACGTAATTTTGAAAAGATTATATTTGGACATATTTTAATTAAGTTAATATGGAAAAATTATTTCAAGTTCTTTTATTTTGTGAAGGCTTTATTTATTTATGAATATTTATGATCTCAACAAAAGTTTGAATAGTAAACAAAAATAAATAAAATTTATTGTAATTTAGTTAAATAAAATTCAGTTTTTTTTATTAAATTTATTATAATTGATCAAAAATTACCTGGCAAATGTACATTATTTCTTTCCTAACAATTACAGATTTGATCCACAATGGAATTTTTCTATTCAGTCTGCTCCTGATTAAAACAAGTGAGGTTAAAATTTATGACTCTGCCTATTATTATAATTAATAACAATCAGAGACATGAATTCTGACCTCACTTAATGTAATCATGAGTATACTGGTAGATATATTCAATTATGGCTCAAATTCTAAACTCTCAAATGCACCTAAGTGAAGAAGCAATAGGTTATTCGTACCATAATCTTTTCTTAACTATAAATTATATATTTATTAATAAAATTAAAATATTAATAACGTTAATCTTTCAAGAATTTTGCTTTAAAATTAAAAAATATGTTAGACCGAATTACGCAATATATCCCATCCCCCTTCCCCCCTCAAACCTAACATGAGCATATATGATACAATAATATGCACAGTCGTTTTAATACTTCTTGGCACCTCTAAAAGAAGAAACTTTTTCTTATTCTGAAGATATTAGGCAATTTATGTTAATTTGTATATCAGGAAATTATCCTGACTATAACTTATATCGTTTATATCTCTAATGTAAGAAAAAAAAATCATATTATCAGCGAAAATTAAGATTTTGGACAGTTAAATTAGTTTGATAATATCATCAGTCGCAAAGATAAAAAAAAAACTCAGGACCAAGACGACTACCTTGTGGAACAGTAGATAAAATTATTATACCTCTTGATATGGGCTTGCGGAAAGATACCTGCTCAATTCTTCAGCTGAAAAAAATAATTAAATGAGGAGGTTTGTCCAATACTTCACCAAAGTCAGTATAAATGCAGTCAGATTTTTTTTTCATACTATTTAACAAGTGTAAAATCTACTTAATTGGCTGTAGATGATCTAGAAGGTATTTAATAAAAACAGGAAAGATATGGCAGCAGAATTTAATAAAAGCATGCGAGATATTAATACGATCGGAAGTAAATCATATTTAAGTTCATAGAATGTTACTCGAAATTGTTTTTTGAGATATTTGAGCTCAAAAATGTGATGATGATGAGTAAAATTATCTTCGGTTGGTTGAAAATCACTAACAGTAAAATTTAAAAAATAATTATGCGAAGGAAAAAAATTACTAACATTTTGTAAAAAAAACTCTTTTAAGTAATTTTTAAGGATTAACAACGTAAATATTGGACAAAATTACAATTTTTTTTTCTTAATAGTATTTTATTTTCCATATAACAAAAAAATTCTTAATAATTAAAAAAAAAAAGTTTTTGTTTTTGCTCTAAACAAGATCAACTTTATTGATAATCAACAAATTAGAGAATTTCAAATTCCTTCCATTTCTACTTGAAATATCCTTCCATTTCTACTTGATCCTCTCTCCAACATTATTTCAAAAATATCCTTCCATTTCTACTTAATCCTCTCTTCAACATTATTTCACAAAACTCTTAAAAACAATTATTAACCAATTTACTTTTTATAAAAACTAGTAAAACCTTAAATAAATGCTTTCAACTTCCTTGCAAAAATAGTCAACAGATTTTCAACTAGCATAACAAATCATCGAATAAAAATGATCATATTGTGAAAAACTGGTGTCGCGTGTACTGTTAACATGATCGCATTTACTATCAACAACACGATCGCCATCGCACATACCTGCGAACTAAGTGGAGGGCAGGTGCAGGTAGGCACACTCGTAATTCACGGTTACCTGATACGACCATATTCGGACATGCCGGCATTACCAGGTGTTTGTTTTTATCCATTTTCCCACGCTATCAGGTGGACATGAAGTGAACAGTCGTGTGAAGTTATGTACAGCTCCCGTCGAGTTGTGTACAAAAAGCTTTCGCGCGTAAAATGAAATCTTCGTACTAGTTGGGGGGGACTCCCATTGAAAATGCATTCCATTACAAGTAAAACGACTGAAATTGCGCAAACTGGACAAGAGTAATTTGTGAAAGTGATTTCTCGTCGATAAAGTTATACTTGTTCAAAATGAGTTTCTAGCGGCAGTAAGATATTGAAATTAAAGGAAAGCCGCTCCCGATCTATCATAATTTATAATTAGGTAATTAACTTGTTGCGCAATATTGAAACTGCACATTTTGCTAATACATGTATTCCACAGGTAAGCGTCATTTACTATAAATTCAGAATTTAAAGTCTGCTAATAATTATGCCAAATAAATTATTTTTCTTCAATTGATTCCAAATAATATTTTTAAGTGTAAGTCAACATTTTTTTAGAATGTAAATAATGATCAAGAAATAAAATTATCCATAGTCTCTATAGAAATTTCAGATACGGATGTTGGGCATCTTCTTACTGTCACAGCCAATTTAGCATAGGTTGCCAAAGTACATGTGCACATGATTTGTTCCAAAGATACTTTGCCATCAGGTCGTTCTACTCTATGGAAATGGTTGTTCTCATTTCTAGCGTCAATATACTCTTGTTCAACAATTCAACAATAAACTTAATATATATGTTGCCTCATTGTATCCGAAACTTGAATTTCAACACTGCACGCCTAGTGGCTACGGAGTATAATTAAGGGCTTAGCCATTGTTTCATTATGATTACTGTGGCCGACTATTAATAAATGTGTGTTCATTGTGCGGAAATGTAGCAAATATTAACTATAGAATTCTCAGCCAAATTCATTACAACTTCCTCTTAATTATATGCTTCCACACCTGTACGATTAATTTCAAGGACAAGGGCAAACTAATCTCTTCAAAATAAATTTTGAATAGATAATAAACAGAGATATTTGTTGAAATTAGAACAAAATTTTGTTCCTATATTGACTATGGTTGGGAAAATTTCCAAATTAACTATAATTGGGAAAAAGCCGCAAAAGTTCAACTTTAGATATTTTTGTGGCATTGCTAATTAACTTAAATTTTGTCTAAGCTATTTAGAGAAGGTGTAAATTTAGAAGTAACAAATATAAATTTCTGAGAAGTTATAAAATAACTTCTCAGACAAGACTTATTTTTATTGAATTAATATTTCGAAAAGAGCATTTATGTAGAAATTATGTTCAAAATCAGATATAAATAATACCATTTAGCTTTTATATTATTAAAAATGAAGAACGACTATTTTATTCAGTTATCTTGTTTATATAAAAGCTAAACTGAATAGCTATATATGTAAAGGTAATAATATGATACAATTTTGGTACTCGTATGTTTATTTTCTCACTTTTTAGACCTCCGATTTTTTTTAAGCTTTTAAACATGAGATTTTTTTTTCTACAAACCATTATATTCTTAACAACCCGTATATATCAAATATACGAGGTTTGTTCAAAAAGTATCGCGGATTTTGAATTTCCGCTGGTTACGTATACTCGATTTTTGATTTTTTTTTGTGGCGTTATGTTGGTACTCATGTCTCTCCCTTATGCCGACAAGTTCGGCCATTTTTAATGTTCAGTTAATTTTTTACAGCTGCTTTGCTTGCACGTGTTTTGACTCGTCTTCGATTTTTGCTCAATTTCGACCAAAAACAGCATCGCCTTAATATTGCTAAGGAGCTGTTGGACTCTGTCCGCGACGACTCAAATTTGCTCCAGAGGGTCATAACTGGTGACAAATCATAGGTTTATGGTTATGACGTAGAAACCAAAGCTCAATCATCCCATCTTTGCCGCACGAGCCAAGACCGAAAAATGCGTCATGTTCGGTCGAATGTGAAGGTTTTGCTTACAGTTTTTTTCGATTGCAGGGACGTGGTGCATTATGAGTTCTTGCCACAGGGTAGAACGGTCAATAAGGAATATTACCTGCAAATTATGCGCAAGTTGCGCGAAGCAATCCGCCAGAAACGCACGGATTTGTGGAAGAATAAAAATAGGCTTTTGCCAAATGATTTTTTGAAGTGCTTCGAGGATTGGAAAAAAACCTTGGTACAAGTGTCTTATATCTGGTGGGAATTACTTTGAAGGGGACAAAATAGATATTCATGAATAAATAAATAATTATTGAAAAAAAACACAAAATTCGCTTAACTTTTTGAACAGACCTCGTACTACCCTGCAGTACGTCGCTGAATATCGGCAATTGTTCGAAATGAACTATCGAACAATTCCCGATATTCAGTGACATACCGCAGGGTAGAATACTTGACCCCATCGTCTAGATTATTCGTACATCCTATTTTCCAATCTGCCCTAACACTATATTTGCTTCCCAAGTTCTCCAAACACAAAACAAAATCCTCCAGAACGAAAATGTGTTCGCATAACTTTTACTCTCCGCCGTGACTAAACTTTGGGACCTAGAACTTAATTTAGGCATGAAATATATACACAAGATTCAAAAGACTAGAACTAACCAAACAATACTGCCAACTACTTCGATTTCTAGACAAATGCTCTTAACTTACTATAAAGTACTTTTATACAATGTTCTACTTAAGCCAATATGCACTTACGGACAATTCCATTATTTAATTCCATTTTAAATTCGCAATACAGTAGGCGTTTTCCTTTGGACCAATTTTGCTACTACGCGGTAGTTGTAGCTGTCATCATCTACTCTACCTCGAACAAACGAGCACATTGAACTGGGAGTTACGCATACAATTTACGTTAGGTGGATTCAAGTTGCTAAAGTGAAAATAGATACTTTTGCGGGTTCGTTGGTTATGTTGAAAAGTCGTATTTTTGTCAGTATTGTTTATGTGTGAATAAACTCAGTTTTTATTGTTTATGTGTGAGTAAACTCAGTATTGTTTCTGACTGTTTTGAGGTTATGTTTCTACTAGAGTTTAGAATTTGACTTTACTTTGGTCATCTACCGCGTAGTAGAAAAATTGGTCCAAAGGAAAACACCTAGTATCTTTAAATCCTCTATGTTCGTAATGTGACTTTGTCTCGTTATAAGACATAACCCTTCTTTTCCTACAATTATCGACGACTTAAGCGTACTAGACTCGCAATTTGTTAATATACTAACTTTTCAATAATATTTAGATATGTAAACACAAACAGAAAAAACGTGCATCAATATTGTTATCTAAATCTGCTTCCAACTATTTTGTAGTTGTAATTATTTGTAAAATCAAAAAAAGATTTTTTCCAATTAATTTTTGTATGTAAACAGTAAGTTATAAGTACCATGTAATTTATAGATTTTTCTTGTAATCATGAAGTAGTAAATCTGGTTCGTAGATATCAATTGTAGTTTGTAGTTATTTAACAAATTACAAGTAGTCCGGTTTTCGAAGAGAAATAATAACGATTGAGAGTATAATTGTTAGGAGTCCAATTATCTGATATAAATGGAGTATAAAAAACTTGTTGGCTTTGTAATTATATTATTTTATACTATTTCCTAGAAATCTTTTAATATTATACACATTTTTCATGTAATTGACTTTTCAAACAATTTATTATTATATGAAGTGTAAAATAATCTCAATAACATATCGAATAGGTAATATAAGGTTTCTTGCTTTTCTAAAATTAATTTGGCATCAAAGATATAATTGATCAATTATGGTAGACTTTTCATTGATAATAGATTATGGCTACTCTTCTATAAAATAGTGTTCAATATGAAAGCATTTCGTAAAAAATCTATGGTGAAAATAATTGCTAGATAATACCTCTGATCATATCATAATTAAAAAAAACACATCTTATTATTTTGCAAAATAATACGATCGTTACATAAAAATAGAAATGTTCAAATCGGATTTTAGATAATAACAATTATGACATAATAAATTTGGAATTTTAAAAATTAAATTCTTTCTTATATATTGTATTTAAGATGAGTTTGTAATAAAGTTAATACATAGTAACAAGATGTAATTTTTAATAGAGAGCATCAGAATTGTTAATATTTTTACACGTTAAATATAATATTTAATATAGAATCAAAAAAGTTTGAAATATTAAAGAACAACAAGTGAAATTATTTCTTTTTAAAATACCAAAAAAATTACTGACCTCATATTGTTATTGATAGTAAATTACTTCCTTTGGATCTGAACTATTATGTTTACACACTCGTAGAAATTGTAGATACAATAGTTTTAGGCCATAGAGGGCAATAGATTAAGTTTGGAAGCCATAATTTAAGATTAAGTTTGGGGAGCAGCAATCGCGAAATAGTGGACTAAATAATATGTAACATGGAGTCCGATTATTTTTGTCTCACTTTTTCTATCGATTAATCATAAATGGACTTTTTTGTTACTCGCGTTAAGCAGAAATAACATCTATAAACAAATTTTGAAAAAAAATGCCATTTTCAAATAATTAAATTTTTAGGATAAGATGCAAAGGTTTTTTTTTCAAAATTATAATGCAACTAACTCTCCCAGAAAATTTTTGCCATCTATGTTCCCTTATTTTCTTGAATTTTTAATCCACATTTTGCAAATAAAATTACTTTAAATAATACCAGTGGTATAAGCAAAAATCTGCTATTTGGTTAAAGATGGCGTGAGTAAGCGTATTAAGCTACCATTGCACGCCATAATTTTTTTATGAGTTTGACATCTGTCAACATTAATCAGTGAACATTGTCAGCAATTTCGTACAACAACATACATTTTTTCTTTGGTAATCATGTCTAGTTTTTTGACAAAGAGCGAGCATATGGAGGAACCTCTGTTTTTCTGCTTCAATTTGAAGAAATTGGCTGCCGAATCGCATCGAATGCTTATGGAGGCCTATGGTAACAGTGCTTTATCGGAAACAACGTGCTGAGATTGGTTTCGTCGGTTCAAAAACGGCAATTTTGATTTGTGTGACAAGAAGCGTGAAAATCGGTCTAGGAAGGTTGAGGACTATCAATTGCAGGCTCTTTTGGACGAAGACGATACCCAATCGCAAAAAATGCTCGCGTAATAATTGGGTGTTACTCAACCAGCCATTTCCATGCATCTACGTACCATGGGGAAGATTGAAAAGATCGGAAAATTGGTTCCGCATGAATTGAATGATAAGCAGATGGAGCTACGCCAAAACACATGCGAAATCTTGCTCGCCAGACAAAAAGGAAAGTCGTTCCTGCATCGGATTGTGACAGGCGATGAAAAGTGGATATATTTCGAGAATCGTAAATGCAAGAAATTGTGGGTTGATCCCGACCAACCATCAACATCTTTGCCAAGACCAAATCGCTTCGGACGGAAGACGGTGCTGTGCGTTTGGTGGGATCAGCAGGGTATAGTCTACTATGAGATGTTGAAACCTGGTGAAACTGTCAATGCCCACCGCTTCCACCAACAACTGATCAAATTGCACCGTGGTATGCGTGAGAAAAGGACGGATTATCAACAAAGACATGACAAGCTGATTTTCTTCCACGACAACGCACCATCGCACACGTCAAAAATGGTCCGAAACTACTTAGAGACACTCAACTGGGAGGTGCTACCCCACCCCGCTTATTCACCAGACCTGGCCCCTTCCGACTACCACCTGTTTTCGTCGATGGGCCACGCGTTCGCTGAGCAGCACTTCGATTCTTACGAAGACGTCCGAAAATGGCTTGATGAGTGGTTTGCCTCGAAAGAAAGGAATTTTTTTGGCGTGGTATCCACAAATTGCCCGAGAGATGGGAAAAATGTGTAGCTAGCGAGGGCAAGTACTTTGAATAAATTTGTTTTTACTTTCTATGAAAAAAAACATGTGTTCTTTTTTGACTAAAAAAAAGCGAATTTAAGTCCTTCTTGTAAAAGTAAAGTTGTGTTTTTGTAGCGTGGTGTGAAAAATGAAGCAGCGAAATTTGGAGGAATGATGTGCTATCAAATTTTGTGTTTAGCTTGGTGAATCTGTGGGGAACATTCCTTATAAAGAGGACAAGTTTTTCGGGCACATAAAATATTTTTGGCGGGCCAATAAGCAGTAGGCGAAGAATTTCCCTCAAGAAGCTATCGACATCAAAAATTGATAAAAATGTGGAAAAATGTGGAATTTTTTTATAAAGAAGTCCTTTGGAGTCTCAGAGAAAGGGTTCTTCTCGTTAGATCGCACACACTTAAATGGTCCACTGTTGCAATATACCGCAACCCTCTTCCCCCCCTCCCTCTTTCTCAAAAGGCCATTTCCGTTAACGAATTTTTGTTAGAAAAAGGTATTCCTGTGACTACTCTATTCACCTGATCTTAGTCCATGTGACTGTTTTGATCCCCAAGCTAAGAACAAAATACTTGAAATGATACATCTCGATACTGTCGATAACATCCAAAGGAGTATAACCACCGAGAAGCAGAAGGCGATTCCAGTTGAAGACTTCCAACAATGCTAAGCTTCCGCCGATATACCATATAGACGCCCAAGGTAACTAACTGCTGCTTTGAAGGGGGATAGATAGCACTCATGTCGTTTTTAAATTCAACAACTATTTTTATTGCTTCTCTACGATTATCAAAATGAATTTAAAAAAAAAAACAATATTTTACATTAAAAGTTACTATAAAAAATTTAATGGTATTCAAAACTTATAGTAGTTTTGAAGCTCAACAAATTTTAGTTTTTAATTTAAGATATGTTTTTTTTATATTGCATAAATAACTGCACATTACCTTAAAAAATATGAATTTTTAAGATTCAAAGCAATTTCAAGTATGTACAAAAAAAAATCAATATTTCAAAGATGGGAGAGCAAAATATAATAAAAATTATTTTCTTTAATATAAAATTTTATTTTATTTTATTTTTTACCAATTTTTTGGTATAATTCGAAAAATTATTAAATACTTTTTTTTACATATATAAATTCATATACTCATATTAGGGAACATATTTTGTATTCATAATAAATAATAGACTTAGGTGAGGGGTGGTTAAGATAATGTTATCATAATGTAAATATTCATTTTTTGATATACTAACGGCTCCCCTATCTAGAATATATTCGACAATTATTCAGTTATATTACACACATTTCTATTCTTCGTGGTAATAAAATTTTTAATGATAACATTACAAAACTGAAACAGATGTTCTCTTACAAAAATTGAGCTGATCTGACTGAGATGTCAATATTAATTTTAATTTGAGTCACGTTTTGAATAAAATATATTTTCTTATATTAAGACATTATTTTATTTAAATCAAAAAATATATTTTTAAAAAAGATTTAGTTATAATTAGTCCCGTCTCCCCAAATAAATGGATTTAAACAAAATTGTGATAATAAATATTAAGTAAAAATTTTCCAAACACTTTAATAAAGATTTAAAAGAAAAGATATCATATTTACAGATTTATTGTTGATATTTTATGGATATTTTTTTTGACATATCCCGTCGACAATATTTAGGGTGAAGGTGTCAAAATCTGACATAAAAACGTTTCAGAGTTCAAACGTCACATAAATTTCAATATCTTTTCAAAAGCATTCATCAAAATGACTTTTCATGACTATTCGGTACTGTTTTATTTAGGGTGGGTGTGAATCAGAAACCATTAAGGGATTTACTATATATAAGAAGAAAGAAATATTAAATCTGGTTTATCTTCTCACGTCAGACTCACATAATAATTCTTTATTTACTTACAAAAATTAACATCATTTTATTAGCTTATAAAAATTGCTATGAAAAAAGTACATTTTAAAATTCATAAAAAGAAAAAACATACTTTTTTAATTTATAATTTGAATTAATAATAAATTCTTTTCATGAAGTTATAATAAAAGTTTAATTTTTATATACTTGTACTTTCGAGTTTAATGCGATATAAATAATATCTTCATAACAATTGTTACTTTAGATATTTTTCTATAATTTTCTATAAAAGTCGAACAAAACTAAGATTAGCCACTGATCAGGGACGGTCTGTCTGGTTCACCATTAGTCTTGACATTTTAGTATGGTTTACATTAAAACAAAACTAGGTCATCAGATACAGATACAAGAACGCATAAAATGGTTAATTTCGGGTTCTGTGTAAAATTCCCCTCGGTTGCTATGGTAACAGGGAAGTAAACTTTTCTACGTGAGAAGAACATCCCCCGAATTCTAATATGCTCCTTATTGTTAGTATCAGTCTGTAATATGCGTTACACGTAAAAGTTTCTCCGCCATTCTATTCGAATATAATAAAAATAAAACAAAGAGGAAAATTTCCAAATAAAAAGGAGATGTAGTTGGAAACTGATTAGATTCGGTTCGGTTTTTATTGATCTCAGAATCAATACAAACGATACGTGAACAAGACAGTAATTCTTATTGTTATCCGAATTCTCATTAAAATTATCCAATTTATTAAGTTTTGGATGATCATTTATGTATTGTTTTTTGTATGACTGTGGGAATCTTTAAAAAAAACACCATACAAAATCCAAGGTTAGGGGGTGGTGTGCATCTTATTTACAATATTTTTCCATCACTATTGCGCATTATTGAATGAGAAAGTCTACTCAGATGAAGAAAAAAAATAGTTGTTCTTTTACTTCTCGTTTTATGTTATAGAATTAACGATACAAAAGTGATGTCACGCTGGCCAAAATTCATAAAGTCTGCGTGACTAAAGCTCTGGCTCTGAAATAGAATCTTTTTTAGAAAGATACCAAACGCATGTGTTTATGCTCATGAATTATTTTTGCTTACCAACAAGCATTGAGAACAATTGTTTCAATTATTTTAAAACGAATCATTAAATGTATCTATTATGAAATCAAAAATTAGCCCCCAACAATGTCCTTGAACAGAATTATTCGTTAGTAACATTTTAATTTGCTCCAAAATAATTATAGTCTGCTTAGTTTTGTTGTTGGCTAATTTATGTATTGTGTATTTTTTGTTAATTTTTTTATTGTTTTAGAAATTAAGACTCAAATGAAATTTGTTTTAAGTGATAGCATAGTAAAATGAGATAAGCCAATTGAGTGTGTTATGCGGAGCCACTTATATCATAGGAATATTAACTAAATGAGTAATATGGTTCTTTAGTTAATAAAATAATTGTTATGAAGTACAATAACTAGGAAAAAAAACTAAAATTTTATATATTTTATGTTTAGAATATTTTTATAATAAAAAAAAACTAACAGACATGCCTAAAAACAATTATTTCTTAACAGTGGAAGTAGACGATAATGTTTCTTTCTTATAATAGTAGTTTTGATACTTATAAAACCATATAAATTAATTAAAATACTTACTAAATATATGTCAAAAATGATATAGAACATTAACAGCATTTCCAATTTCTAGTATGATTTCAATGTCTTTAGAAGATATCGTAATATGATCCAAATTTTATTTATGTGTAGAAGAGAAAAAAACATATTTTATAAAAAAAACTGTCTAAGTACAAAAGTATGAAAAAAATGTTGACTACGAAGGATGTTTACTTAAAACTTTTTAATGTTAAATTTTTTTTTCAAACAAACATAAAAGAAAAATGTACAAAATTCACCAAAAAATGTTATATCACAAAATACCATACACCCCGACATTATTTATTGTAATACGATATGCGTTATGTTTTAATATTAAATACATTTTTAAAATAATACTTATTTATCTGTGATCAAAATAAAATTTAAAAAATTATTCAAAATATTAGTTGAAATTTTTCTCAGACTGATTGCTGAAAATTTTATATAATTTGAACTTTTCAAAACAAATGTCAAGGAAACCCGTAAATTTCGAGAGTATACCACGAATTATGAGACGAATTTCTATTTAAATTTAAATTTGGCATTTTTTTAATTAAAATATTCTTTATTTTTTTTTTCATTTTTAGATGAGTGCTTTTGAGGAATGTTATAGAATGAAGTTCTCGCACAAGTGGATTATGATGATAAGATAAATGAAAATGCAATTTTTGGTAACTGGAAATATCCATCACGAACACCAAAGATGCACATATAATTTTGCGAAGAATCTTAGATAATAAGGATAAGAATATTAACTATTATTTATCTAGTATGTGGATTTTAGATTAATCTCTTGTCTAGATGAAGTCCTAAATAACGCACTTTAATATGATAGAATTGCGATTATACACTTCCGCATCAACTTTATTGTCCAGATTGTACTAAAATTTGAACCAAAAAGTTGTACCGGAAATTTGTACCGAAAATTTTTACCGAAAACGTTTACCAAAAACTTGTACCAATAATTTTTACCGAAAATTTCTACTCAAAATTTTTTTGAAAATTTTTACCGACAATTTTTATCGAAAATTTTTACCAATGATGTTTACGGAAAATTTGTACAGAAAATTCTTACTGAAAATTTTTACAGACAATTTTTAACAATCATTTTCACCAATAAGTAGAAAAACTGAAATTTTTTTTTAAAATTTTTATTGCAAATTTTTACTGCAAATTTTTAACAATAATTTTTACCGAAAAACGTTATTGAAAATTTTTACTGACAATTTTTATCGAAAATTTTTAGCGAAAATTTATACAAAAATTGTTACTGAAAATTTTTACCAATCAGTTTTACCGAAAATTGGTACCGACAATTTGTACCGAAAATTCTTACTGAAAATTTTTACCAATCATTTTTACTGAAAATTTGTACCGAAAATTTTTACCAATCATTTTTACCGAAAATTAGTACTGAAAAATTGTACCAAAAATTATTTACTGAACATTTTTACTGAAAATTGGTACCGAAAATTTGTACCAAAAATTCTTACTGAAAATTTTTACCAATCATTTTTACTGAAAATTGGTACCGACAATTTGTACCGAAAATTCTTACTGAAAATTTTTACCGAAAATTTTTATCCAAAATAATTACCGAACATTTTTATTGAAAATTTTTACCAATAATTTTTACGCAAAATTTTTACCAAAAATTTGTACCAATAATTTGTACTAAAAATTATTTACTGAACATTTTTACTGAAAATTTGTACCGAAAATTTGTACCAAAAATTCTTACTGAAAATTTTTACCAATCATTTTTACTGAAAATTTGTACCGAAAATTTTTACCAATCATTTTTACCGAAAATTAGTACTGAAAAATTGTACCAAAAATTCTTACTGAAAATTTTTACCGAAAATTAGTACTGAAAAATTGTACCGAAAATTCTTACTGAAAATTTTTACAGAAAATTTTTATCCAAATAATTACCGAACATTTTTATTGAAAATTTTTACCAATAATTTTTACGGAAAATTTTTACAGAAAATTTTTTCCAAAAATTTGTACCAATAATTTGTACCAAAAATTATTTACTGAACATTTTTACTGAAAATTTGTACCGAAAATTTGTACCAAAAATTCTTATTTTTAATAAATATCTAGCAAAATTTTTTACTAAAATTATTTACCGACAATTTTTACTGACAATTTTTAGCGCAAATTTGTACAGGCAAATTTTTTACTGGACATTTTTAGCTGATTTTTTTATTTACAAATTTTTAAAAACAAGTAGCGTAATGTTTATCAAATGCAGAGGTGATAGATGAAAGCAATTAACATTATTGACGAGATGGAGAAATTTTATTATATTGAAGGAATAAAAATGCTTTAAACACGATGTACGTTAAGTACATTAAATTAAATAAAGGAGATTTTGTTACTTAATTTAAAAAAAATTGTTAAAAAAATTATCTTTTCTTAAAATGCAAGAAACTTTCCCATCAACATTCGAATCTTGATTCTTCTAGAAAATGTAAACTTTATCAAAATTTCTAAAATGTCTTTTGTCCGTATTTGTTTTTTTTTAAATTTTCCAATGAATATTTTATTGTACAAAATTGTAAATATAAATATATATTTTCAAAATTTACCTTTTTTAGATGATGTAACAGATAAAATTATTTGACTAGTACTATAGAAAGAGGAAAGTTTTTACAATGATTTTTTGCATCATGTTAGAGAAATATGGTCCACGGGAATCAGGAATAGACTTTAAGGCGGTTTATGAAAGCATAGTCAGGGTAAAACTCGACACATCCATGAGAGAGTTCGGCATTCCAGACAAATTGATTAGGCTGACCATGACTGGTTTGAGAGGAAAAGTACAGCAGACAAATCACTTTCAGAACCATTTAACATCCACAATGGTATCCGGTAAGGAGACGCACTCTCGTTTGTACTCTTTAACCCGGCGTTAAAAAAAGTGATTTTTTGCTAAAAGGTACCCTCTTACATCTGCCCAGCTTTTAGCATACACCGATAACATCAACATTATATATTGATCATGTTCGAGTTCGAGATCGATACATAATGTCGAGAAGCGTTTATTAAAATTGAACCGGTGGCGAAAAATCTTGGGCTGTATATAAATGAAAGCAAAATAAAGTACGCGATACCGTTGAAAAGAAGATCAACTAGCACTAATCACTTACAGATAGATTACAGCTTTGAAAGAGTTAAATTATTTTCCTATTTGAGGTCAACGATGACAGCCCATAACAACATGGTGGACCAAATCCGATCACAGCTGCTGGCAGCCAACATAGCCTACTCTAGTAAGTCTAAATTACTTCGCTCGAAAATTCTGACAATAGCATCGAAGCTGCTGCTGTACAAGACACTAGTCTTGTCAGTTGTCGTGTATCGTTCGAGGATCCTTTGAAACATTTTTACTCCAGCACACACCCCACCACCACCACCAATGACAATTGCTAATTTTGTGTATAAAAATTAAGCTCAACAAGCTGTGGTGGGCTGGACGCATAATTCGTATAGATGACGAAGATCCTGCCCGGAAATTCTACAGTGATACCATTAACAGTCCCATAACACGAGGTAAACTATACCTTCGGTAGAGCGACGGTATAGTTATACCGTCTATAGTAAAGACGCCAAAAACATGCTGCGAGTGTCGAGGTGGAAGAGCACGGCGCAAAGCCGGGACGTCTTAATTTTTTGGATTCAGCAGGACTCTCAGCTGTCACACCGTTACTAATGATCATGAAATCAACATTTACCAATTTGGATAATGGTAGATTTGTGCTTTGTGCAAATACTTTTTAAACAAAAATCCTTTTCAAACAAATTCAAACGGCTCAGAGAAAAAAATTTCTAGTCTTATAGAGACCGAAAATACGTTATTATTGTTCTAGAAATTAAACTCTTCCGCTTCAATTATCATACGAGGGTCGTTCAATAAGTCCTTAGAAAATCCAAGAAATTGCGCTCGTAGTGTCGGTAAAGATTGTTTTTTGTAAGTAGCATTATTGACAGGACAATGTGATACAGCTCGATCCATAGCGTAGGTCAATTTCTATCGTCAATTAAAGTTAACGACATTTATTTGTGCATAACAATGGAAAAAAGCGAGTTTAGGGCTGTCATCAAACATCTCCATTTGAAAGGCTTAAGCCCGAAAGAAATCAAAGCCGAGTTGGATGCAGTTCATGGCACATCTGCACCTGTGTTTGCGACGGTTTACAATTGGGTGAATGAATTTAAACGTGGCCGTTCATCCACAAAAGATGAACATCGTTCAGGACGCCCAGTTGAGGTGTCTACTCCTGAAATCATCGACAAAATCCACGATCTGATTTTGAACGATTGGCGAATTAAAGTGCGCGAATTAGTTGAGGCCACGGGCATATAACAAGGTACAGTCGCTTCAATTTTGCATGAAAAATTGTCTGTGAAAAAAATTTCGGCAAGATGGGTGCCGCGTTTGCTCTCAGAGGAGAATAAGCGTAATCGTGTAGTGGATTCTGAGGCTATGTTGGCACTCTTTCATAGCAATCCTGCCGAATTCCTTCGTCGATATGTCACTGTGGACGAAACCTGGATACACTTCTACACTCCAGAAACGAAGAGACAGTCATCACAATGGATTTTCAAGGGTGAGCGGGCTCCGAAGAAGGCAAAAACTGTGCCATCGGCCGGCAAGGTGATGGCCACGGTCTTTTGGGATTCGCAGGGCATCATTTTTATCGACTGCTTGGAAAAAGGAAAAACAATAACAGGAGCGTATTACGCGTCGTTATTGCAACGGTTGAGCGAGGAAATCAAAGAGAAACGCCCCCATCTGAAGAAGAAAAAAATCCTCTTGCATCAGGACAATGCGCGTGTGCACATCTGCGCTGTTTCCATGGCCAAAATTGTGGAATTGAGAATGGAATGGTTGCAGCATCCCGCTTATTCACCAGATTTGGCCCCGAGTGACTATTTTCTTTTCCCCAATCTGAAGAAATGGCTTGGCGGACGACGGTTCACTTCCAACGAGGACGTCATTGTTCAAACGGATGAGTATTTTGCAGAACTTCCGAAATCCTATTTTTTGGACGGGATAAAAATTTTGGAAAAACGGTTGGAAAAGTGTATAGAGCTAAAAGGAGATTATGTTGAAAAATAAAAATATTTTTTATTAAAAAACAGTTTTTTTCCATCTTTTTCTAAGGACTTATTGAACGACCCTTGTATCTAATGCTTCCCTCCAAACTATAGCTTCGTGGAAGCATTACTTATGATAATAGAAAGCGGAGGAGTAATTTTTAGGAGAAAATCACAGTTCCAATTAAAAAATATATAAAAGTTCGAGTTAAGATTTGATTCTGTTAAAAATTTATTAACAAGACACTTTAATCAAAACCTATTTTTTTTTCAATTACCATTTTTTCAAAGATAGATAGTCCATCATAAAAGTCATAATAAATTTATTGTTGTCGACAATTTTTAAATATTGAAAAGTTTATGTTAAATATATTTTCTTCTACAACATTTTATAAAAAATTTATTTGATCAAAATTTTACGAATCACTAGAAGATGATATCATCGTTTAAATTTGTTGTTGCCTTATCAACGAAACAAATACATTGACAAACAAATCAATTAAAGATAATTGTTGGGAGTGAACGTACTAAATTTAAAAAAAAAAAAAAAAAAATCCCAAACAAATATTCATAAAGAGATGATACGGTTTTTTCTTCCAATTAAAAATAGATTTCCATTTTTGGAACATTAATTTACTGGAAAGTGTACGCTTTTCTCCACAATTTATCAATCAAATCAATTATGAAGCATCTTCTATAAAAATATTAAAAATTAAATCCGATTCGACTTGCGCCACATTTCGTTTTGACATTTTGAATAAACTGCGTTTTAGAATAGAATAAAACTGAAAGAAGCTTTTACTGATTTAATCGTGAATGTAATATTTTAAGAAATTTCATGAACTTTGAAGAGTTTGTCATAACTGTTTATAAGACACATACTCCTACATGTAAAGTAAATTATTTATTAAGAAATGGAGAACATATTCATAAGATATTGTTTATTGCCACCCTACTAAAGTGAACTAAATTAGTTTGTTTACGTATGACGAAAAGTATGTTTATTAAATTAGTAAACAAAGAAAATTTCTATAAAAATATTATTTTAAGCACGACAATATTTTAAAATGAAAATAATAAAAACTTATTTGTATTATAATTAATCTGATTTTATAAAAAGTCTGATTTTATAAAAAGTGTCTTTTGTAGCAAATACTTGAAAGTTAAAAATGCACTACTTGTTTCTGTTTAAAAAAAGCGGTTTTAGTTCCAATTCCTATAAACTTCAAGGTAACATTAAAGTTCCTATTTTTTACTTTATTAGTGTCCTAAAAACCCGTAATTTAGATTTTTTTGCAACCACATACAATCTGGCAACATTGCGACTTTTCCTTCCATAAAGTTAGTCCCATTTAGACATGCAGTATAAATTTTAACCTTGTCCGGTAACTATGCGTCCCTATAGAGCGTCATAAATATAATATTTTTTTGTAGTGCCATACGAAAAATGCAGCAGCGAAATTTGTTAAAAATGCAGAACATTACCCCATTTTTTCGATGGCATAAAGCTTTTTTGAATGGCCGAGAAAATGAAAAAACGATCTTCGCTCATCGAAAACTGATGAAAATGTGTAACGTTCATGAGAAATTCTTGAAAGGCTCAGAAAAAGGGTTCTTCCCTATACTAGGATGCTCAACCATGACAATGCCCACTTCAATGAGTTTTTGTCGAAAGTGATTTCTGTGGTTCCCCAACACCCTATTCATCTGTTCATTCATATCTACAAGGTGTGACAGAAAAGTAATGAGACTGACATAACTTAGAACAGTCTACCAACTTATACGTCATTCCCTCCTAGACTTGCAGTATAAGTTTCAATCTCGTCTGTTAACTACGTGACAATGAAATTTTGAGCAACAATATGCCAACAAATTTTAGGTAAATGTTTGAGTTTGATTATGGAAACGGGAACACTCCACATCAAGAACGCAATTTTGTAGGTGTAATAAAGCGAGAAGCAGCGGAAGATTAAACTCATTCTGGGAGGCTCCCAACATTGAAAACTGATGAAAATGTGAAACGAGTGAGGGCTCTTGTAAAATCAGACCAACGATTAATATTGAATCTTTATGAATGTCTCGGAAAAAGAATTTTTGGCATCAAATTGGATAACGACGAAATCCTTTCTTTTTCCATCAACGATATCGGAAAAAGAGTTTTGTGTGCTTCCCTAAACCTCCTATTCACCTGATCTAAGTCCGTATAACTTTTTTGTGTGTTCCTTAAGATCAAAACCACTTAAAAGGACGTAATATTGGTAATGTCACGCAAATATGTGCAATCGATTAGCTGAGGCCATAAGGGAACTACTTTAAAAAGGATAACATTAATGTATAAAAATAAAATAAAATTGCTGAAAAAAAATCTCCTTGTGTTGGTTCTAGCATACTTTTTATTCTATCAAATTATTGAAAAATCAACAATAAAAATGTCCTTCTACGAAATTTATTTATCAATTATCACCCTGTGGGCATTTGTAAGATTTAATAACGCAACAATTCTTTATTTTTGTTCTATTTTATATTTTTGTAAAATTCGAGGTAGTTATCCCCACAAATCTACGAAAAAATCAATGTCACTAATTTAAGTCGAAACTGTTTATTTGGATTGTTTCATTTTAGTTCTCGTAAATTTCTTTATCGTTTCTTTTTGATTTTTAATCATTATGATATTCGTAATATGTTTGTCCGTCGCCATAGTGGGGGTGGTAATATGTCTCAGAAAAAATAAAAGCACAAAAACAACTTTTATGCATTGGCATAATTTTGGCATTATTTTTCTCCACAGTGATTTTTATGGTAATTGGTTAAGCTTAATGGCTTTATAAAAAAGCAGTAGTTATTTGGTCATTGAAGCCATTCTGCACTGTTGAAACCTTCCAGCACTGCTACGAAGAGTGGAAACAATGCTATACAAGCAAACTAACTTTGAAGAAAATAACATTGATATATAAAAATTTCGCAACAACAAAAATCAGTCTCATTATTTTCTACCACTGCTCGTATGCTGATTCTAACATAAACAAAGGTTGCCTAGATACCTTAAGCGCAATTAATAAAAAACAACTATCATTAAATGCCAAAACGACTAAAAACAACTATTATTGAAAATGATCGATTTAAAACCTTACTGGACTTAGGGACTCTAAATTTATGATTCCACTCAGACTTTACATTTTCGTTGTGTTCAATTTAATAAACATGCAATTTTCAGTTAAATCGTTGACACCATTGCCAGATTTAAATGACAGTATAGATTAACGTAAAGGGTTCTGGAGAATGAACCTCAATAAAAGTTTCTGGAGCATAAACAGTCGTCGGATTCGTAACGGTTTAGTCATCGATAGGAATTTGTAAGAAAGGAAGTGGATGATAGACCCTGGAATAAGAGGATTAGTATGATTGGAAAGACGAGAATGATCCTTTTTATAACAAGACACAACAGCAAAAGAGACTTTTAGGTTACGACAAATAAGACTATTATGAATATAAAAAGGAGCATCGACAATTTTACGAAATATTTTTAACCAAAAAAGAATTGGATTTGATTAGAATTGAAAGAGTTAATCAAGTCCGGGAGTTCTAGTACTGTGCTTTCTATTGCAAGTACAAAATGTTTATCTAGAAGTTAAAGCTAGTTGACGATATCCAGCTCTTGTGGTTGAATTTTGTCTGCTTCGGAGAAATGTAAGGGGACATGGTTTACGACGGACAGTAAAAGTTATGTGGACACATATGCATTCATTCACTTTTATGGTTAGTGAACTCAATTTTAGAGTATTCAAATTCTATTATAATTATGAAATATTTTTTCATAATACTATTTAGCTTAATCGATTTATTTCTCAATTATATTATTCCTTTTAAGAACTCATAAGCCTAACTAAAGTAAGACTACAAAAAAACTGTTCCTATTTCTCAATTTAGAAACCATGTAATAAAATATACTCAAATAGAGTCAATAATTAACGAGTGCTAGTCAACGTAAGTCAATGTTTGTCATGTTCCAATATACAATTAACCCTTATTTCAGGCAACGGAGACAATCGATTTTACACTTGTTGGCTTACACGAGCGCTTTTCCCTTTAATAGAAATTGTTCTGTGTTCAACACATCCCCTTCGTAACACATTTTTTCTATTCGTATTCAAATTATGCTTTGGTACGACACGGTAGCAATGGTGTAAACCAATTCTAATTGATGTACTTTTCCAATATATTATTTTTTTTTATTTTTCCGAATAGCACATTAAATGTAAAAGCTTAAATATATATTGTTTGAAAGCGACTAAAACAAATCGATACTATGACGACTGTAATAGAATAAAAAAAATTTTTAATCAAGATTTTATATCCTTTTTTTGGTTCACAAAAATTTATTTCTTTGTCTGTGGGGGAAGTGGAATAGAATATTTTCCATAAAAAAATAATGACAAATAGAATTTCTGTCAATTTAGTAATTGATTGAAAAGAAAAGCTAGTAAGTAAAACAATAAATGAAATGTGGTATTTTATGACCCAATTTTGAATCAATATTCAGTTAATGAAGCTTTTTTGTAAAAGTAATTTATCAATGTCGATCGATACAGTAATTCCAAACATACCATTTGTTGATAAATACAATATTATATACTTCCAAAGAATACCATACGTGTAGATCCACCTGTGCACAATTATTTTTTAATTTCAAATTAAATTTTTATATTTCGAAATGAAAATGAAATGGATTTGAACAGATAAACTATAGCAATAGAATTGCGTATATCGTTAAAAGGACAATCTAATAACTACAAAAAATATACATGCACACGTTAATCAGACAGGTTTATTGTAATTTTTATATTTTTATGAATCTGTGAGGTATTTTTTATGATTACAAATATCTTATTTGATATGCGAATTAATAAGCAATACTTCTCATGATTGAAGAATATTCAAATACGGAAGGATCGAAGTCTGGAGTTTTACCATAGTCTTGATAAACTGACAATATTGACGGAAAATCTAAAAACTCTCAAAGATTTTTAGATAATTCTAGAATAATCCAATAAATTTTCTCAAATTTATATGTTGTCGATTATTAAAATGATGCCATAGCCGAATAAGGTTATACACTTACCCACAATCATTCACCAAATTAGTTTTCGAGAAACTAATTCAAGAACGATTCTAACCCATACATGAAACCTACAAAACATTTCCAGATCATCAGTTCGGCTATAGACTAAAATAAAGCACAATTCAATAAGCCCATCGTATTGTAGACGGCTTTGCTTGCTCCTTTAAGATAAAAGAGTATAGCGTCTGGCTTACTTTGGACACTGAGACAATTTTTTTGGGCCTATCCTGTAAAATATCTGCAGTTCCTACATTCCCACATGTACTCCATTCTATCGCTTCAACTTACGGAGGCGACATAGCCATACTATCATACACCAAAAATCATGCCACTGCCCCCTATATTATCATCCAGGGCTGATTTCCAAAAAAGCATTCCAATAACTTTTACTCGCCGTGAATTATGCACCCCGATTTACTATAAAACGGCAGTATAAATCCCCAAAAAGAACAAATGCGTTTTTGAAGACCATGCTCCAATAAAAAATTAACTTAGAACCCACACACAGGACTAATAAGACTCGAACGGAGCGGATAGCATTTCTAATAAATGCACATACGTGTACAATCCCATTCTTGAACCGATCTGTAAATTCGGACTACAACAATAGGGTTCTAACAAGTCTTCCAATGCTAACTCGAGTAAACGAGATTGTTGGAAGGAACTCTGCGCAGAAGTGGACCGGGACCCGTGGGGCAGACCGTATAAGATGGTCATGCATAGCATTAAAAGCCTACCCGCAACAAAACAAACCTGTCCCGACATGCTGCACAGAATAGTAGAACATCTGTTCCCGGAGAAACCAGAACTCCCTGACTACCACCCGGAGGAGGAAGAAGTGGAAATTCCCGGAGTGGCCATGGAAGAACTCACAAGGGCCTGCACTAGATTGCAGAATGGCAAGGCACCAGGACCAAACGGCATACCCAACATCGCACTGAAGAGTGCAATTGCCGCCAGGCCAGACATGTTCATAAGCATGTACGACGCCTGCCTGCGGCAAGGCGTATTTCCGACTCGATGGAAGCAGCAAAGATTGGTTCTTATCCCAAAAGGGAAGAAACCACCGCACGAACCAGCATCCTATCGTCCACTCTGCATGCTGGATTCGGACGGAAAGAACTTGGAGTGGATAGTGGCCGACAAATTGGAGCATTACTCGTCACGAACATCGCAAAGGAAGCCATCTCAGGAAAGAGATGGAAAGGCGGTTCCAAAAAGTATTGCCTCATTGTCACCCTGGACATCAAGAATGCGTTTAACTCGGTGCCCTACTACGTACGGAGGATGGTCAGATCATACTTCAGTGACCGACTACTACACTACGAGACGGAGGATGGACCAGCGGAGTATGGGGTCACGGGAGGGGTACCTCAGGGCTCTGTCCTGAGGCCACTCTTGTGGAACGTCATGTACGACGGCCTACTCCATCTGGAATTACCGCCGAACACAACACTCGTGGCTTTCGCGGACAACGTAGCGGTTGTCCTTGTAGCCAAACACCTGGAGGAACTGGAAGCCGCGTTCTCCACCACCATCCGGAGGATAAGACAGTGATTGACATCGGCAGACCTGTCTTTGGCGGAAAATAAGACCGAGGCACTCCTTGTGAGTAGCCGGAAGAAAATGGAGACCATCACCATAAGAGTAGGCGACCACGACATACAGTCGCTTCCCTACATCCGGTATCTAGGAGTGGTCTTGGATGCCAGACTCAACTACAAAGAGCACATCTCCAGCGTCAGCAGAAAGGCATCAGCAGTACAGGGCGCGCTTTCGCGGATAATGCCCAATATCGGAGGCCGCAGGCAAATCCGAAGGCGACTACTGGCAACTGTAGTTACCTCCGTCCTGCTATACGGAGCACCAGTGTGGGCGAAATCGCTAGAGTTAACAACATACCGCAAGACAATGTCATCAGTCCAGCGGCTCTCAGCGATCAGAGTAGCGTCAGCATACCGAACGGTATCACACGATGCGGTCAACGTCGTGGCATCATGCCCACCCATCGACATCCTGGCAGGAGAGCGTGAACGCCAACACTGTAGGAAGAAGGAAAAGCGGCGAAAGGTTCTCTGTGAAGAGGAGAGACCCGAGAGTCTTCGCCTCTGGCAAGAGAGATGGGACAGCTCGACGAAGGGTCGGTGGACTCATCGGCTGATCCCAGATGTCACCAAATGGGTCACTCGCGTGCACGGGGAAGTCGGGTATTACATCACCCAACTCTTGACTGGGCATGGATGCTTTCGGGCATACTTGCACAGATTCAAGAGAACTGATTCCCCAAACTGTCATCACTGCCGCGATGTGATCGAAGATGCAGAACACGTATTCTTCCAATGCCCCTTCTACGAGGGGACACGGGCAGATCTGGACAAAAATCTGGACCGTTCCATCAGTCCAGAAAACATAGTGGAGTACATGCTGAAGAGCCAATCGGCTTGGAACAGAGTTGCAGAGTACGCGGAATCTTGAATCAAGGATCTTCGGACCACGTACGAAGAATAGGCCACGAGGCGTCATAATATCGGCACAGTAGTAATATCAAATAAGAAGAGTGCCGCCTGGGAACCATCGTTCCGGAAGCAAGGGTAGAGGTACAGGTAGGTTTTAGCGAGGTAAAAATCCCGCATAACTCGCCTGGCAGGTAGAAGGTCTTCCAGGCGAGTACCTTTTGAATGTTTCACCCTGTACCTTATTAACCTAAACTTAAAAAAAAAAAAATCTTCTAACGCTTGTAGACACTCTCTTCAGTCAAAAATACTAATACACTACAGTATACATTGTAGGCACGAGAACACTACATCACTCCACCTCTGAAATACGGAGTTATGGTGAGATTAAAATTTTACAGTAGCTAACTTTGTAACTTGTTTCTTGTTTCTTGTTTCTTGTTTCATGTTTCTTGTTTCTTGTTTCTTGTTTCTTGTTTCTTGTTTCTTGTTTCTTGTTTCTTGTTTCTTGTTTCTTGTTTCTTGTTTCTTGTTTCTTGTTTCTTGTTTCTTGTTTCTTGTTTCTTGTTTCTTGTTTCTTGTTTCTTGTTTCTTGTTTCTTGTTTCTTGTTGCTTGTTACTTGTTGCTTAAAGCTTGTTGTTTGTTGCTGCTTGTTGTTGCTGCTGCTGCTTGTTGCGGCTTGTTGTTGGTGCTTGTTGCCGTTTGCTGTTGTTGCTGCTTGTTGCAACTTGTTGTTGCTGCTTATTACGACTTATTGTTGTTGTTGCTGCTTGTTTCGGCTTGTTTTTGTAGTGGCTGCGCTTGTTGTTGCAGTGACAGTTCTTGTAGGTGCTGTTGTTGAACAGGTTGCGGTTGTTGTTGAATGGGCTGAACCTGACTGCATCTGCTGTGTTATATGCTGATACTCAGGCGGCAGCTGTTGAATATGGGGTTGCAACTGTGATTGAACCTGAGGCTGTGGTTGCGACTGAGCTTGTTGCTGCGGTTGCGTCTGTGGAATAACATTTGTCAACACACCGTTCTGAATGTTAATATTGGTCGGCAAACTGGTTGCATGAATTTGCACAGGGATTACTGTTGGTGTCTGATTTGCGATTAAGTAAAACTGCGCTGGATGCGACTGACTCTGCTATAAATTAGCCGAACTTTTTGGACGTCACAAACTATGGTTGCTGCTGCAGTACTGTCGGCGTCAGTTGAATTTTAGCTAACATAATATTCTGTTGTGGTTTCTGCTGCTAAAGATTCATTTGAGTCACATTTGGGCAAGCATTCAAGGTGATACGAGGGTCGTTCAATAAGTCCTTAGAAAATCCGAGAAATTGCGCTCGTAGTGTCGGTAAAGATTTTTTTTTTAAGTAGCATTATCGGAAAGAAAGCTGTCAAAATTTCAGCTCGATCCATAGCGTAGGTGAATTTCTATCGTCGATTAAAGTTAACGACATTTATTTGTGCATAACAATGGAAAAAAGCGAGTTTAAGGCTGTCATGAAACATCTCCATTTGAAAGGCTTAAGCCCGAAAGAAATCAAAGCCGAGTTGGATGCAGTTCATGGCACATCTGCACCTGTGTCTGCGACGGTTTACAATTGGGCGAATGAATTTAAACGTGGCCGTTCATCCACAAAAGATGAACATCGTTCAGGACGCCCAGTTGAGGTGTATACTCCTGAAATCATCGAAAAAATGCACGATCTGATTTTGAACGATCGGCGAATTAAAGTGCGCGAATTAGTTGAGGCCACGGGCATATCACAAGGTACAGTCGCTTCAATTTTGCATGAAAAATTGTCTGTGAAAAAAATTTCGGCAAGATGGGTGCCGCGTTTGCTCTCAGAGGAGAATAAGCGCAATCGTGTAGCGGACTCTGAGGCTATGTTGGCACTCTTTCATCGCAATCCTGCCGAATTCCTTCGTCGATATGTCACTGTGGACGAAACCTGGATACACTACTACACTCCAGAAACGAAGAGACAGTCCTTACAGTTGATTTTCAAGGGTGAACGGGCTCCGAAGAAGGCAAAAACTGTGCCATCGGCCGGCAAGGTGATGGCCACGGTCTTTTGGGATTCGCAGGGCATCATTTTTATCGACTACTTGGAAAAAGTAAAAACAATAACAGGAGCGTATTACGCGTCGTTATTGCAACGGTTGAGCGAGGAAATCAAAGAGAAACGCACCCATCTGAAGAAGAAAAAAATCCTCTTGCATCAGGACAATGCGCGTGTGCACATCTGCGCTGTTTCCATGGCCAAAATTGTGGAATTGAGAATGGAATTGTTGCAGCATCCCGCTTATTCACCAGATTTGGCCCCGAGTGACTATTTTCTTTTCCCCAATCTGAAGAAATGGCTTGGCGGACGACGGTTCACTTCCAACGAGGACGTCATTGCTCAAACGGATGAGTATTTTGCAGAACTTCCGAAATCCTATTTTTTGGACGGGATACAAATTTAGGAAAAACGGTTGGAAAAGCGTATAGATCTAAAAGGCGATTATGTTGAAAAATAAAATTTCTAAGGACTTATTGAACGACCCTCGTACAACCATTACAAGCAAATGGAAGTGAATGTTCGACTGCATTAGACAATTTACGTAATAAATCAAAGAGCAGTAAAGGTGGAATCCGAGCATACTGAATGCTGGCAAAATCCATTACAAGTCTAGCTATGACGCTGAATTTTGCGTATTCTCATCCCTATGGTGGTAGACACCCGTGGTATTATAGCTAACGATAGGTATACCACGCTAAATAACAGAATAATTTTGTCCTTTACCAACCGGATTATGTATAATATAAGAAATATTAGCAAATTATTGTTACTCCGTCACTTGCCTAAGTTACTAGTTGGATTCGGACTCAAAACCACTGCTTACCAAACGCAGACTTTTCGCGTGTCATTAAATCAGGGAATAAAATTTTGAAATTTTTTATGATAACAAAGCATTTATAATAAACTTGATCATCGTATTATTGTTAATCTATTAATCACATTTTTTTGATAAAATTGTTTCTCATATAAAATTTCAAATTTTCTATAACAAAAAAATTTTCAAAAAGGAATTTTTTTTGAATATTCTTAAAACGAAAATTCCCTCATTTATTACCAATGGTATGAGTAGTAATCGATCTTAAAAAACATATAACTCAGACATTATATAATACACAACCCTTAACATATTATTATCGTTTCAATATTTTATTATTATAAATGTACAGAAAAATGTCCCCACTTTATGGTTATACGTTGAAAAATAATAGTAAATATTGGGAAAGTTGTTAAATCTCTTCAGAAAGAATAATCCCCTTCTTGAATATAAACAAACCTCGTGTATTCAATTCAAGCAAAAAATTATTATTTATTTTTCTTCCTCAAACAATTGAATAATAATATTCATATTGAATTGAAAACTTTTTGAAATTTTTTAACCAAATTTTACAAGAAACCATCAGCATAAAATCATAAGAAGAAAGAAAATTTCTTCAAAATGAAAACTTACATAAAAATTACTTTTATTCAAAGATAATATCACACAACTATTAATGTAGTATATAGCATCCCTCCGCTAAGGGATAAAAGTTTTACAATCGGCTTACTTGTTATAATGCATTTTTTTTCATACACAATAAAAGATAAAAAACTATAGGAACTTTTTAAATTGTATGCTTTCCTTTTTAAGAAGAAACGCGACTTAACGTTTTAAGAGGTAATCTTCTTCCTACCACCTAAGAGCATACTCTAAGCGAATGAACACGCGTTCCGCTAAAGTTAAAATTTTCTTCATAGTTAAGCACATCTGTTGCGAAATATTAAAACCATTCTACCCTTCTTCAACTTTAACATTATCTTTTCAGAATATCTCTTAAGAATCTCCCCTTTTTGATATTAAATATTCTTCCTTATAGTCCAAAGCTATACTTTAAGGAATATAGACTAGAGAATCAGCACTTTCGACATGAAACGTGTCTCTGCTCAGTACGTATGTTCAGATTGTCCCCCCAAAAATTCGAATCTCTTAAAACAAAGAACCAATGTTCAAAAACGAATCCAAAAATTGGATGTATATACGTACTCAACTGAATATTAAACTGTAACTGAAAATACGACATTTCTCCATTTAAGGATGCTGCCGGAAGTCATGTCATCTATTCATATTTTCCGGTTTTGTTAACCGACTTAAAATTGTACACACATTTCGGGAGGTGTTATCTGGCATGGAAAATTGCTTTAATTTAACTGAAAAATTTTATTATTTAAATTGTTGTTGTTCTTAAATTGTCTTCCTTTCAATGTGGGCACAATTTATTCTCAATTCACTTTTTTAAACAAACGCACTTAACCTTCTGTTCAGAAAAATAAATTTAAGACAATTTAACTATGGCTATAGTTCTATATAACATAACGAGTATATAAATTCAAAAATTCAATTCGATGATGGGAAAATTCGAGTATCTTTAAATCCATTCACTTGCTACCCTATATAATTGAAATTTTCAATAGTAAGAATCTCCAAATTGTTGTATTTTACTTCGATCGTTTAGTGGTCGAATCCATAGTATTTTTGGGTTGTGTGTGACAATTTTCTAAATTGATTCTACGTTAGTACTCGTATTTACATTTAATTTCGTTGATTACTTAGTGTATTGTTTTTGAAATTGTTGAAATGTTGTTGAAAATCTCCTCCAAGACTTTGAGATTGGACAAAAAACTTTTACTAACAATTATTAAAGTGTGTTTTCATTCTGATCCCTTAAAATAAAAGTAAACATTAAAGAAAAGCGTTGGAAAGAACGTAAACAGTGTCTAGAATTTTTGGGAATAATTTGAATATCAAATATTTTTTTTATTCTAAGTTAAATAAATTTGTTTAATAGTAAATTTTGTTTTTGTTTTTAATAAATTAGACTATATTATTTGGATATGTCTTCTAATTTTGGTAGTTATGGATGTGTAACCAAACCAGAAGAATTATCAGAACCCATGAGACTCTGGCTGATGAGATTATGGACTTGGTGTGATCGAATGATTTCAATGCTGCCGCCTTCGATTATAGACGAACCGGAAAAGGAAAAGGAAAAGTTGTCAAAAAGCTGAGGTGAAAATTTACACCTAATTTACACGTGAAAAATAATAGTGAAGGCACAGATAGTATAGCAGAAAAAAAGCACCAAACCTTTTTTTAATACACTATTTATACAAATAAAATTGCTTTAAAAACTTTGTAATAGTTTTTAAAAGCAATTTTATTTGTATAAATAATGTATTTAAAAAAAAAAAAAAAAAAAAAAAAAATCACAAATATTAAAGAATATTCCAACATTAATAATAAATTTAATGAATTTTACTTTGGCCAAAATTTCAACAAAATTGTTCAAAAACAACAAGAACTAACGACGGTACCATAGAGTGACTGTATCCGTCACAGATAGTCGGGTTTTTTGCCCCCTTTTCTTTCAGCACCATCACAGTGATTTTTTTTTTTTGAACCACTATAACCAGAATGTCAAAGAGGCAGACAATTTATGATAAAGAACCATCGGACACTCTATCAACAGGAGACAGAGGCCAGTACGTAGCGTCACGACCATGAGTTCATTTGGCGACCTCATATTTCGCGTGAATTGGTATTGCCACCTTGTCTAATGGAATTGTTTGAAGGTAAGTTAAAGGGAATAAAAAGAAATTGTTAAATTTCATTGAGCATAATAGTTTGTTTTTGAAAATGGAAAAGAAAATACGGAAAAGAATTATTGTGTCTAGGAGCTTATTTAAAGTCTAAAAAGAAATATTGTATTAAGTGGCATTCTTTTAGAATATTTTTTTTTGTTTTTTTTTATCTGCAACTACAATTGTATTGTAACAAGCAGATTTACATAACATTTTAATTAACAATCTTATGTATCATGAAGTGGGAGTAAACACCCATCGACGTTTCCCCAACTAATGGGAAGTTAGATTCCTCTAGAAAATCTCTAGGTTATTGTCTCTTAAGTCTCCGATGAGTGTTTCCGGCGAGGGCAGTACAGGACAATTTTCTCACAAGTGGATTATGATGATAGGATAAACGGTTTCGGTCATGATGTATTACGTTGTTACGAACATAAAAAGGGGCATCAAAAATTCTACGGAGGATCTTGGATTGTAAGGCGTGGACGCAATTGGAACGTTTCGTTGAACCCCAAAGTTCAATTCCATATGTCCAAATTGGTCTTATAATTGTATTGTAGATTAGAAGTTTCCTTTTGATTGTTAGTTTCGAGAGTTTGTACAGTAGTCTAAGAAGTTGGGGGTAACATTTAGTGGCTTCAAGTTTTTTTAGTCTAGTCTGAGAGTTCCTGTTAATATCTTGTCCAACTAAAGTCCCAAATAACGCACTTCATCATATTGTGGAATCATGTTTGTATTAAGGTACAAAGGGGTAGGTTTTCCTTGACATAGTGTGAAAGTAATGTGAGCACTCTTCTGTTCATTTATCATCACTCTTCATCTCTTAAATCAGGATTGAAGGTTGTGGATATGGGATTGTTAATTATTGGAATTGTAAATTGGGAGAGATATGAATTTATGATAAGGTAGTATGGTGAAGGAAGAAAGCTGTTGAGATTCCAGACGATTCCAGGGTTCCACATACGATCAAAAGCTTGGGAGATATCTAAACATACTCCTGGGCAATATTCTTTTCTCTCAAGAGAAGGTAGAATCTGATCAACAATGCGATGGCATTGCTGGATATTAGAGTGTTCAGATCGGACGCCAAATTGGTGATCAGGCATAATTTTTTCATTAACTAGTACTGAGTAGAGTCGTTTTAATAGGAGTTTCTCAAAAATCTTACCAAGGATTGGTAACAGACTGATAGGTCTACATAGGAGGAAGGAGAATTAATGGGTTTATTTGGTTTAGGAATCATTTTAATAACAGAAAATTTCCAGAGTAAGGGAAAATAGGCTGTGCGAAGGATACTATTAAAAATGTATGTAATTAAAACTAAAGCTTTTCGGGAAATTTACTTCAGAATAGGAGTTGTAATTAGATCATAACCAGGAGCTTTTTTATTGGGAAGGCGCAGAATAGTACGAGGGTCGTTCAATAAGTCCTTAGAAAATCCGAGAAATTGGATTTCTCGATCCATAGCGTAGGTCAATTTCTATCGTCGATTAAAGTTAACGACATTTATTTGTGCATAACAATGGAAAAAAGCGAGTTTACGGCTGTCATCAAACATCTCCATTTGAAAGGCTTAAGCCCGAAAGAAATCAAAGCCGAGTTGGATGCAGTTCATGGCACATCTGCACCTGTGTTTGCGATGGTTTACAATTGGGTGAATGAATTTAAACGTGGCCGTTCATCCACAAAAGATGAACATCGTTCAGGACGCCCAGTTGAGGTGTCTAGTCCTGAAATCATCGACAAAATCCACGATCTGATTTTGAACGATCGCGAATTAAAGTGCGCGAATTAGTTGAGGCCACGGGCATATCACAAGGTACAGTCGCTTCAATTTTGCATGAAAAATTGTCTGTGAAAAAAATTTCGGCAAGATGGGTGCCGCGTTTGCTCTCAGAGGAGAATAAGCGCAATCGTGTAGTGGACTCTGAGGCTATGTTGGCACTCTTGCATCGCAATGCTGCCGAATTCCTTCGTCGATATGTCACTGTGGACGAAACCTGGATACACTACTACACTCCAGAAACGAAGAGACAGTCATCACAGTGGATTTCTGTTTTGGCTCCGAAGAAGGCAAAAACTGTGCCATCGGCCGGCAAGGTGATGGCCACGGTCTTTTGGTATTCGCAGGGCATCATTTTTATCGACTACTTGGAAAAAGGAAAAACAATAACAGGAGCGTATTACGTGTCGTTATTGCAACGGTTGAGCGAGGAAATCAAAGAGAAACGCCCATTCTGAAGAAGAAAAAAATCCTCTTGCATCAGGACAATGCGCGTGTGCACACCTGCGCTGTTTCCATGGCCAAAATTGTGGAATTGAGAATGGAATTATTGCAGCATCCCGCTTATTCACCAGATTTGGCCCCGAGTGACTATTTTCTTTTCCCCAATCTGAAGAAATGGCTTGGCGGACGACGGTTCACTTCCAACGAGGACGTCATTGCTCAAACGGATGAGTATTTTGCAGAACTTCCGAAATCCTATTTTTTGGACGGGATAAAAATTTTGGAAAAACGGTTGGAAAAGTGTATAGAGCTAAAAGGAAATTATGTTGAAAAATAAATTTTTTTTTTTAAAAACAGTTTTTTCCTATCTTTTTCTAAGGACTTATTGAACGACCCTCGTAGTTTCAATTTCCGAGGGGTTAAAATTTTTGGCAGGGACTGGGAATATTAGTTCTACGATAATTTTGTTAGTATGCTTTTAAGTCTTCTATATCATCATGTGGAGCAAAAGTATTTACCAGATTTTTAGCAATTTTTCTTTGTCTGTGTTTGCCTAGTTACCGTCATTTTGTTTCAGTGGGTGTGATGTTCTTTTGTACGAGAGTATTCGTCTTGTGGCTTCCCATTCTTTTAGAATATAGAGATAAATTAAATTGATGAACATAGGAATGGCATAACAGAAGAGGTTCCCGAAAAGAAAATCACGAGTTCGTTTCCACCTTTCCGAATTTCGGAATAGTTGTTTTGTAGACTAGTTTGCTGATGTTTGGCGAATGTGTGAAAAAAACATCTTCGAGTTTCGTTGTTTACGCATGCCTAATGATGCTGAATTGCTATTTTGTGACCAGTTGCGACGAATGTCAGGGTTTCAGGTTTCAAGATCCAGTCTATTTATCCATGCATGGTCAAGAATATTACATTGCATTTGGTCAGACGATGCATAAAACTTGGTATTACGGTGAGCAAAAGACGGCGGAGATCTTTTGCTCATTGTCGAGGATTCCAACATGGAACTATATTTTGAATATGCTATTGTACAAAAGATTTTGTTTTGTTTGAATAAATAATGTTCAACTTTCCCAAAATATTATTGTAATTATGAACACAATTTTGAAAAATTAACGCAAATGTACCCACTCGTATTAAAAAATATTTTAAATTACTTTTTCTCATTTACGAATAGTGAATACGTTAAGAAAAACACCCTACGCGTTCGTTCTTTGAATTCGAATAAATAAAAATTTGGAATTCCTTCGTTTATTTTTGATAAATAGCAACACACATTTTCTTATTTGTAAGACTAAATATTTTTATGAATACTTAATCGAAACTTTTATTAATTTGAAAAGCTACCAAGAAAAAGTTACACGAAAGAACCTCATTTAGACATTTTTCATTAAATGCACGTGTATTTAAAAGTCCACTTAAGAAGGGATGGTGTTTTTTTCTTCTTCATATCTTCGTGCAGTTATGTTAATGTAATCTAACAATATTACACAGTTGGAGTCTAATTGAATAATTATTAAACTAGTCACGATTTCATTGCATGAGAAAGTTGAACGGCTACTTTATGAAAATAGACTACTTTCAGAACTTTATAGCATTTTTATATATTCTTAGTTATCATCGTTTTTTTTTCTTTTTATAAATTAAAAGAATAATTAAAAATTATTTCTTCTCATAAAGGTAAATAGTAGTCAAAAAATAGTACATACTCTTAAGGCCCCGTTTAACTATTTTATTTACATAATTTTTTTTTTTAATACAAAGTTGCTTAGTTCTTCGAAATATTATTAGCAGATTCAAGTGAATAATTTCTAATCCTTTCAAAAGTAAACAAACGAATATTAATTATATTTATCATAAAAACATAATAAAAATAATATTGATAACCAATCCTTGTATTTGTATGAGTCAGAAAAGCTTGTCGCCAAATAACTCCGAAGCAAATACTTTTTCAATATTGATTAGTAACTATCAGTAATAATTTTTCTTTCTAAGTTGTACTATGCTGAGTCATTACGAATAAAATATAGTACCTTGCCAAGAATAAATTTTTCATACGAATGCGCAAATTTGTCGTTAAAAAAAAATGTCCTTCATTACTCGAAATTATTTGTTGTAATAAAATTTGTAGATTTATTAAATTGCGACATTTTGGCGTCATACGAATATAAAATTTGTAATAAAATAAAGGAAAACATGAACTTTAACTAAAAATATGTTTATTATAAAAGTGAAAAAAAAAAGTTTTCAGTATATTAGAAAAATTAGAATTTTATTTGAATAACCTTGAACTAAATATTTACCTTATTTAAATACGTAGTATATACAATATTTTCATATTTGTGTAAATGTATTTTATTCTTGGTTTGCAAATAGTCTCCAAAGAATTAGTTACCAACTTGAATAGAACATTATTATATAATAATAAAATTTTCTGTTAAGTATAAAAATATTGAAGAACTTTTTAAGCATTCAAAATTTCTTTTTCAAAATTAGATATTATTTTTTTGTTGTGAAAACCAATATAATAATAAATTGTCATAATATACGTATTGAAGGGTATACATAAGGGTTGCACTAAAAAAAAAATTTTCATTTATTATAAGATATTTTTTCAATACAATTTTTCTTAAATAATTGCAATCGGTGAAATAAAAATATTGCTTGAAGTTGTGTTTTTGTAGTGCGTCAAGAAAAATAGAACAAAGAAATTTGGAACAAATGAAGAAAATTCTTTATCAAGAGTACAAGTTTTTCGTTAGCATCAAGCATTTTTGGAGGGCCGAGAAACAGTGCAAGGTGGACCTCGTTCAGGGAGGCCTTCAACATCGAAAACTTATAAAAATGTGGAACGTGTACGAGCTCTCCTGCGGTCAAACCGTCGATGCATATTGAAGATTATGTTTAGTCTTTGAAACGTTCAGAAAAAAGATTTTTCACGTCGTTCTTCCGGCCATCTCCAGTCAACGAATTTTTTTTCTCCAAAAAATAGGAATTCCTATGATTCCCTATTCACCTGACCTAAGTCCGCATGACTTTTTTCTGTTCCTCAAGATTAAAAACACTAGAAAGGACGTCATTTTGGTATTGTCGATAACATCTAAACGAGGAAACCGAGGAGCTAAGGGGTATTTGTCCGCTGAATACGAAAACTTCCAGTCTCATTGTTATTCTGCCAAACATCGCATGTAAATACAATTTAGAAGCATATCAAAGACAAAAATCAAAATACCATATTAATAATATTTCAGTAAAATTTTATAATTTGTTCAATTCAATAAACCATTAATCTTATATAATTCTAGTCTAAGTTACAGGTAAAAAAATATATTTCTCTTGTTTGATTGAAATTAAATAAAAAAACTTCTCTAAATTTTAAAAATTTAAGTATATGCTTTTCCTAGCTATTAACACATAATTTTACTTAACAACTTCATTTTTTGTTCACTATAAAAAAAAAACGATTATAGGAAAAAAAATTTATCATCAATAAATCTAATAAAAAAAAACAAATTTTCATTAAATATTCTCATTCGCAAATTACTCAAATTATATGTTTCCTTAAATGATAGAAAAAAAATTATATGAATGATGGTCATTAATTATAAAAATTAAATTTCTACTCACTCAACAAGTTTTAATTTTATATAATAATGTATCCTATAATTAATTGCACACCTGAAAAATAAAAATATAATCAAAAGTTAAATTGAGCCTAATCAATCAAATGTTTTTTTTTGTATTTTTTTATGTGAATTTACACACCCCAAGTAACACCAGTTACGAAAATTAAGCTATTTGACGGCACTCTAACGGCACTATGTTCCGTCATCTAATTACGAATTTGTTCAAGATGGGTTCAGAAACGGTTAAGAAACTGTTCCTTCTTTGTCGCTAAAATCCAATACTCAAAAAAATTTCGACATATTACGGAACTAAGAGCCGTCAGACGTAACAAAAACGGAACTCATTGACGGCACTTATTGAGTGGGTTCCGAGTGCGTTACTTGGGACATTATTAATTGTATTTAGTAAAGAAATTATTTTTTTTATTGGCAAAATTAAGAAATATTCTATACAAAAAAAAAGATTCAATGGTTTCTTAAGAGTACTTCTGGTATTATAGGTGAGCTATTTTTTTTATCTGCAACTACAATTGTTTTTCTGCTTGTTACAGATTTACATAACATTTTAATTAACAATCTTATGCATCATGAAGTGGGAGTAAACACCCATCGGCATTTATCCAACTAACGGAAGCTAGATTTCTCCAGAAAATCTCTAGGCCATTGTCTTTTAAGTCTACGATGAGTGTTGTCGGGAAGGCCAGTTACAGGACAAATCTCTCACAAGTGGATTATGATGATAGGATAAACGAGAGTGAAATTTTTGATAGCGGGAAATGCACAGGTCCTGAACAAAGGTCCTGAGGGGGCATCAATATTTTTACGGAGGATCTAGGATTGTAAGGGCTGGACGCGATAGGAATTAGAACGTTTCGTTGAACCCCAAAGTTCAATTAAATATGTCCAAATAGGTTTTACAATTGTATTGTATATTAAAAGTTTCGAGCGTTTGTCCAGTAGTCTATGAAGTTGTAGGTTTTTTTAGTTTAGTATGTGGGTTCCATGTCAATATCTTGTCCAGGTAGAGTCCCAAATAACGTGCTTTGTCATGTTGTGGGATCATGTTTGTATTAAGGTATAAAGGGGTAGGTTTCCCTTGACAAACTGTGAAAGTAATGTGAGCATTCTTCTGTTCATTTAGAACAAGTAATGTGAGCTGCATAAGCAGCAATGATAGTATTAGGATCAAATGGGATGTCATGGGTAAAAATATTATATAAAATTGGACCAAGGAAACTGCCTTGTGGAACTCCGGTTAGAATAGGATATATTTCCAAGAATTCTGAGTTAATTGCAACTTGGAAATGACGTTGGGAGAGATATGAATTTATGATAAGGTAGTATGTTGAAGGAAGAAAGCTCTTGAGTTTACAGAGGAGTCTCTTGGAAGACATCTAAAAATACTCCTGGGCAATACTGTTTCCTCTTAAGACAGGATGCAATGTGATCAACAATGCGATGGCATTGCTGGGTAGTGGAGTGTTCAGATCGGAAGCCAAATTGGTGATCAGGAATAATTTTTGCATTAGGATAAACAATGATGATAGGATAAACGATGATAGGATAAACGAGAGTGAAATTTTTGATAGCGGGAAATGCACAGGTCCTGAACAAAGGTCCTGAGGGGGCATCAATATTTTTACGGAGGATCTAGGATTGTAAGGGCTGGACGCGATAGGAATTAGAACGTTTCGTTGAACCCCAAAGTTCAATTAAATATGTCCAAATAGGTTTTACAATTGTATTGTATATTAAAAGTTTCGAGCGTTTGTCCAGTAGTCTATGAAGTTGTAGGTTTTTTTAGTTTAGTATGTGGGTTCCATGTCAATATCTTGTCCAGGTAGAGTCCCAAATAACGTGCTTTGTCATGTTGTGGGATCATGTTTGTATTAAGGTATAAAGGGGTAGGTTTCCCTTGACAAACTGTGAAAGTAATGTGAGCATTCTTCTGTTCATTTAGAACAAGTAATGTGAGCTGCATAAGCAGCAATGATAGTATTAGGATCAAATGGGATGTCATGGGTAAAAATATTATATAAAATTGGACCAAGGAAACTGCCTTGTGGAACTCCGGTTAGAATAGGATATATTTCCAAGAATTCTGAGTTAATTGCAACTTGGAAATGACGTTGGGAGAGATATGAATTTATGATAAGGTAGTATGTTGAAGGAAGAAAGCTCTTGAGTTTACAGAGGAGTCTCTTGGAAGACATCTAAAAATACTCCTGGGCAATACTGTTTCCTCTTAAGACAGGATGCAATGTGATCAACAATGCGATGGCATTGCTGGGTAGTGGAGTGTTCAGATCGGAAGCCAAATTGGTGATCAGGAATAATTTTTGCATTAACTAGGATTGGGTAGAGTAGTTTTAATAGGAGTTTTTGAAAAATATAACCAAGGTTTGGTAAGAGGCTGATAGGTCTATATAGGAGGAAGGAGAATTAATGGGTATGTATGTAATTATAACTAAAGATTTTCGGGAAATTTGCTTCAGAATAGGAGCTGTTATTAGATCATAACCAGGAGCTTTTTTATTGGGAAGGCGCAGAATAGTAGTTTTAATTTCCGAGGGCTTAAAATTTTTGGGAAGAAGACTCGTAGCGACTGGGAATATTAGTTCTTCGATAATTTTGTTAGTATGCGATTTGTCTTCTATATCATCATGTGGAGCAAAAGTATTTACCAAAAGTTTAGCAAATAATGGGTTTTTCAATAGCAACTTGACACTTTTGAATATTTTCATATTGAAAATACTCAAAAGTGCCAAGTTGCTATTGAAAAACCCGATACTTCAGCATTTTCTTTGTCTATTTTTGCCCAATTACTGTCATTTTGTTTCAGTGGGTGTGATGTTCTTATGCACGAGAGTATTCGTCTAATGGCTTCCCATAAAGAAATATTGTCACTAAGCGATCTTGTGTAAATTTCATGCCGTTAAAAGGTGAGCTAGATACATAATCTTAGCCGCAGTTTGAGCACACGTTTTTTTTTAAAAATAAATTCTGATAGGAGTCAGTAAGAGGTCAAAAGCTTAATTACGTTTGATTGTAGCGTGAAGTTTTGCAGAGTTTTTTTGGCATAAAATAACAGCATTTTAATGCCTAAAATTCAATTACAGTTTAGTAAAAATTTTATTTCATTACAAAAATTTTAAACAAAAAATAACGTAACTTAAAATTTTCTGCTACTTTTATTAAATTATTTTATATAAAATAGACGACGTTTTGCTTTGCAAATAACACTCAAAGTGAAAGTCATTCTCTAGCAATTATTATTAAAAAAAAAAAAATTATTTCTTTTTTTCTTTTTTGTTTTGTATAAAGAATTTAACAAAAGCTTCCATCAAATTGTAATCAGACCGTAAAACTTTCACAAAAAATTATTTTTTTCGAAAATTTTACTTCAAAAATTATATGAAAAAAAAAACTGTTTCGGATTTATTTTTGTACTGCAATCAAACATAATTTAACATCAGTGAATAGATAGAATATTTGTATTTACATTAATATAGATTCCATTCGGATGTAATTTTAATTCAAAAAACTAACTGAAGCATATCTCCAAATGTAACTAGTTTTTTTTATTTTCAATATTATTACCGTAAATCAAATACGATAAGAAAAAATTATGCCAGCATTAATTTCATGTACTCTAATATTTGGTATAGATTTTTTTTTGTAATAGTATATAATTTTCTATGTTTACATTCCTAAATATCATCCATTCATTGTGTTGAATTCCACTTAAATAACATGTTTTTTTTTGAAGTCATTAAAAATTAAATACAAAAATGGAATAGATACTCCTCTCCTACGTATCAAAAAACAAAATTACGAGATTATAGGAATTTTTTTAATAATATCTTCTATAAAAAAAATATTGTATTTGTGACTAATAAATAGAAAATGTTTTTTATATCAACATTATGTAAGCAACAGCAACAACTGAACATAGTTAATAGTGGGTTTAGAAAAAATTTCATGCAGCTTTGCTGTAACAGAAATTATTTGTTCACCTAACAAGTATACTATTAACATTCGTATTACTTTACTATAAATTTTACGAATTTAGAGAAGTTTGCATGGATTATTCAGATAAATTATAAGGCAAACGCATCACCATCATTTTCTTAGACTTGACAGCCATAATTTATAGTAAACAACATCATTAAATAAGAATCTCTTGACTTTGTTATGTTCAAGATAAAATGGTGGAAATCGTTGAGAAAGTACGGAACATAAACAGAAATAAATACAAAGAATATGAAAAAGACTTAATGAAAAATGGCTAAATCCACTTCTGCAATTATGAAGGGCGCATTGTTGAAAATCTGATAACACATATCACGGAAAGAAATTTAGTCTCCCGGAAAGTAAGAAAAGCATATACCTTTCCGCATCGGTTCAAAGCGCAACGAATATCACGCATCAGATCACAAATTGTGCAATTCGCTGGCGATGCGATTTATCTCCGGAGCAGAGTTCTTTGCCATTTTTCAATCATGTGGCAGTAATGCAATTGAAACGGAGTAGCAACCCTCTTCCAATGTTTCATTTGCCAATACCACAAGTTTTGTTCAAGTAAAATTGCGAATACCTGCACACAATCCACTTTATTCGGCAATATTTTTTGTGTATTTATTACCCCAACTCCCCCCAATAATTTAATTAAATAGAAAATCCCTTTTCCATTTTAGATTTCTAATCAAAGAATTTCATATTTCATAAAATATGAAATTATTTTTCAGTGCCCAGTATTTGTGTTATCGATATTATACAATCTGGAGGTAAGCCACCTTTTTTCCATGTTAACGAATATTTAAACTCCCTTTTTTTTGTTAACACATACAAGTTCATTTTCGTATATATAAACAAAAAAAAAGGATTTTGTATTATTCGGCTATGAATTACATTTATCCTTTAATAAGCAATCGGATAATAGAGAAAAAGGATATGGCATGGCTTTAAAAATTTATTATTTCGGTTGTGAAATATAATATACAATATAAGTCAAGATGATGCTGCTCAACTGTTGTGGAATTTTTCCCAGTTGATTAGAAACTTTTCACGAACTACCGAAAAATCTCTCCACCAACTTTTGATTGCAATAGTTAAGAGCTATTGAAATTCAACTGGGGAAAAGTTGTTGTGCATAGCACGTATGTTTTTGTAAGAAAACTTTTGCACCGATGGAACAAGACAAAACCTTCGTTGGGAATATTTTGAAGAAAAACAACATTCACAAAGAAAAATAGAACAGACTGAATTATGTTCAATTTATATTCTTTGGGGTGAAGTATTGAAAATTCAAAAGAAATTTAAATCATCGAAAATTTCGCTAAACTAAAGCTTCTAGCCCAAACCAAGTGCGTGTCGCGCCGTCCCCAGATTCAGATCAAGTAGCAGCTCTCCAGTATCATAACAGCTCCAATATCTCACAAATTCCCCCCATCATTTCGTGTGTTTTGTATAGCATTTGAAGTTTAGAAAAATTCATAGAACAGAAATCTTTGGGGGATCACTTTAGTATAGATAGAGGGAAAGAGAGTATAGCAGTTCTCGACTAGCTTTGCTTGCTATGATAGCGAGGTTAAACAGGATAACGAAGACAGGGTGTAACCCTGCCATAACGCAAGGGACTGTAACCATGGTAACACTTCGAAATCACATAAAACGTTTCGTCTTTTTCTATTATGGTTCTATGTGTCTTCGTACATATACCAGAGTTATTCCGTGTATTGTAATGCTAGAGTACTGCCCTTCGAAAAGACACCCCAACCGAGCAAATGTGGACTCGAAAAGACGAAATACATCACCACCATTTATGTATATATCTGAACATTATTTTATTCGTATACTATCTAAATTTCCTATTGTAGACTTTGAATATATTATTAGTCCTATTCAAATTGATAGCTACTATTTGTTCTGGTTCCGGCATCCGTTTACCACCCCTAAACACAACAATTCAACTTTAATGCACAAGCATTTCTTTTGAAGAAGTTTAACTGAACAAGAATGTTTCTGTTTATCGTTAAACTTCATTCTTCAACACCAAATGACAACAATTTAATAATAACCTAAAATCTAAGAGGCTGACTAGATTGATAGCTAACAATATCAATTTCGTCAATTTGACAGCAACGAACTTGTAAAAAAACAAATCAGGATAATGGCTTATCAAATAGGAATGCTGGGGATCGGTTTATTTATCTAAAAAAAAAATAACTTCATTTCAAGAGTAAATATTTATATTAGAATTGTTTACACAAAACGATCTAAACTAATATATTACTAATAAATTAGATGCAATTCTTTTTAAAACAATTTAATATTTTTACATTCGAATTCTTAAAATGTCTTCCCAATTTTTTAAATATCTTCTTAAATTTTCATATGCATAAGAATAAATAAATATTATTGGACCCTAAGAACTATCAATAAAATAACCTTTAACTACTTTCGAACTACTAGTCGCTTGTATTTTTTCAAGATAAAACAGTAAAATATTTATTAATTAAGGGAAGTTTTTAACCTTTATAATAAAAACTACGTGTATATCTAAAATCTTATGAGTTTGGCCAACGCTAAAAATTCGGATCGATCATTCATTGTACGCAAACTCAAACTTTTATGCACCTGAATCAAAGAAATTTATAGCATGACTTTTGCCCTTTTATCTATCCATGGCGGAAAGTATGGCAACCAAATGTTTTGCTAGCGCAATAAAAGCCGTAGTGGCATTTGTTTATCCCCCTTCAAAAAAAAAAAAGAACGTTGTAACACGTGAAAATGACTTCTTCGTAATGGCATTAAAAAGTTATTTGTACAAGAATAAATCACAAACATTACCAGCCTTAGGTATCGTTCTACAAAAATTAAAGTCCATTTTCCCTCGTGAAATATCTCAATTTGGGATTGTTTCTTTCTAAGCTCTGTTAGGCATTTTATCTTATTGTTGTTACTGTGGATATTGCTGAGCATTAAACATATGGGATATAAGTAATTATTTAAAAAATGAACTGTTTGGTATTTAGTCCATAAAACTCTTGGTAATATCAATGGTAACATGGATATTAAAACAGGTAAGCTCATGAAATTTAGGCATTTTGCAAATATATTAATTTCAGGTAAGCGGAATCAAATTTTTTTCAATTTATATAAAATGAAAATTTATGACCAAAAAAAATAGTTTTTAACAAAAAAAATAAATAACCTATTCTAGCTGATATTTTTTAAATTTTGTCGTGCAGTTTCTTTTTTATCGTAATAAGAAGCATATTTTTAATGATACATAAAAAAAAAATATTTTTGGTGATATATAAAAAAGAGCGTATAATATTACCAAGGGTATAAGCTTAAATTCGCTGTTTGGTCATAGATGGCGTGAGTGAGCGTATTAAGCTACCATGGGCACGCCATACTTTTTTTATGATTTTGACATATGTCAACATTAATCAGTGCACGTTGTCAGCAATTTCGTACAACAGCATACATTTTTCCTTTGCTAATCATGTCTAGTTTTGTGCCAGAAAAAAAGAATGTGCGGGAAGATTTGCGTTTCTGCTTCAATTTGAAGAAATCGGCTGCCGAATAGCATCGAATGCTTATGGAGGCCTATGGTGACAGTGCTTTATCGGAAACAACGTGCCAAGATTGGTTTCGTCGGTTCAAAGACGGCAATTTTTACTTGTGGGACAAGAGGCGTTAAAATCGGTCTAGGAAGGTTGAGGACCATCAATTGCAGGCTCTTTTGGACGAAGACGATACCCAATCGCAAAAAATTCTCGCGGAGCAGTTGGGTGTTACTCAACAGCCATTTCCATGCGTCTGCGTGCTATGGGGAAGATTGAAAAGATCGGAAAATGGGTGTCGCATGAATTGAACGATAGGCAGATGGAGCGACGCCAAAACACATGCGAAATCTTGCTCGTCAAACAAAAAAGGAAGTCGTTCCTGCATCGGATTGTGACAGGCGATGAAAAGTGGATATATTTCGAGAATCCTAAGCGCAAGAAATCGTGGGTTGATCCCAGCCAACCATCAACATCTTCCCCAAGACCAAATCGCTTCGGACGGAAGACGATGCCGTGCGTTTGGTGGGATCAGCAGAGTATAGTCTACTATGAGATGTTGAAACCTGGTAAAACTGTCAATGTTCACCGCTTCCACCAACAGCTGATCAAATTGCACCGTGCTCTGCGTGAAAAAATGACGGATTATCAACAAAGACATGACAAGCTGATTTTCCTCCACGACAACGCAGCATCGCACACGTCAAAAATGGTCCGAAACTACTTCGAAACACTCAATTGGGAGGTGCTACCCCACCCCGTTTATTCATCAAACCTGGCCCCTTCCGACTACCACCTGTTTTCGTTGATGGGCCACGCGATCGCTGAGCAGCACTTCGATTCTTCCGAAGACGTCCGAAAATGGCTTGATGAGTGGTTTGCTTCGAAAGAGAAGGAATTTTTTTGGCGCGGTATCCACAAATTGCCTGAGAGATGGGAAAAATGTGTAGCTAGCGAGGGCAAGTACTTTTAATAAATTTGTTTTTGCTTTCTATTAAGAAAAGAAACGTGTTTTTTTGACTAAAAAACAGCGGATTTAAGTTTATACACCTGGTATATCAGGAGATTAAGTCTAAGTTTACTTTCTTATCCCTCATATATCTCATGCCCTTTAACTTAAGATATCTCCTGGCTAAAGTGAGAACAATTCTCTTACAAGAGAATTCTTATGGGATGATAGTCGATTAAAAAATAACAAACAATTAACGAAATATTATACAAAATTGGATTATTCTGAGGAACACCAGAGAAAATAGGAAATATTGATAAATTGAGGAGTACTTGTTTGACATATTCAATCTGTAAATTTTTCGTTGTTATTAAAGAAATTGCATACCAATTTATTGCATACCAAAAGATATTTCCAGAAGGATTCTTATTAAATATGGATTATGAAATAAAATATTTTTCTTGAAATTTTCAAGTACAAAAACTTTAAGTGTTTAAAGAAAAATAGTTAATAGAAATTTTGTTTAATAAAACCACATTACGAATACATTTCGATTTAGCCTTGTAATCATAATAATTTTTTTTAATCTAATAATGGACTATTCGAAATAAGAACCTCTCTGTCGGCGTTGATTTTCCTTTGAATTTAATACAATTATAGTCATGTAATTTGTAGCCTAATTAGGGAATTCGTAATTGAATTATGTGACATTACATCAATTTCCGCCCACCTGTCTGCAAATATGAATGTTATGCCATTCATCAGTTCCTTCCTTGTAAACGAATGGATACGAGTGACAAAATGTATATGAAGCTAAAAGGAATATGACGAGTATGACATACGAATACAAATCACTAGTAAATATATACTAGAGACTACGTATATGAATAGAATATTATATTTCGAATTTAAGGGCAAAACACGATATATAAAAAGGAAATTTTTGCTCCAAACAAAATTGTAATAAAAATCAATAAGAAAAATTCATGTCACATACATTCATAATACATATTGAATTTTGAATAAGGTTTTATTTTAATACACTAATATAGAAACGCTTTTACTATTTATTATGTAGAAAAAAAGAATAAATACTTCTACTCAAAAATACTTGAACATAGTTGGTTTTATAGAAAATTATTGACAAAAATTTGCAACAACGAAAATTTATTCTATTTAAATCGAATAAGAAAAAAATCTAAAGTATAAAATAATATTAACTTAAAAATCATAATATGTTTTGGGGAATCACTATAGATGTGTACTCATGTGCATATATAAATACATAAATCAATTTTGGCTATACTTTAATGTTACTGAATATATGTGTATTTAATAAAGAGATTGTTAAACTAAGTCAAAAATTAGAGTTAAAAAATCTTTCGAAAAAAAAACCTAAAGAAAATCTTATATGCAAGGTGTGACAGAAAAGTAATGAGATTGATTTTATTTTTTTATAATAACCAAAATATTGAAATAAGTTAAAAACCTAATTTGAAATAAGAAAATATTAGAGAATATTATTATTTAAGTTTAAAATTAACAAATGATGTTAATCATCATCATCATTGATGATAACACCCATGGAAGAAGAAATCCTCACACTGCTAGTAGTTAATAGAGCTCCGTTAATAAATTAGATCAATCAATCTAAATTATTTCGCTTAAAAGTCTGAGTACTCAGTAAAAACTATTGCCGCTTCCAAAAGAACAATCCTCCGAAAATACTTTAGCCTGCCAAATGAGGATAGACCATTGAGAGCAGCCTCTTTAATGATGGCATCATGGGACGCTACCATGATCACCCGATTATGGTTTAAAACTAAACTTCTAGAGCAGATCCTATTTTTGATGGAACTAACTGAATAGCAATCTTTGATTCAGCAGTGCTCAATCAGACTCCCGGTTGTTTCGAAGTTTAAATATTGGGTTGTTCAGAAAGTAATTTCGTTTTTAAAATTTAACAGTTCGGCTGAAAAGTTTATAAGATTGACGTCTAGATTACAAAAATCTACTTAATTATCACAAAGCACCATCCTTCAAATGATTCCTGTCAAAATTTGACAGCAATCGGTCGATTGGTTCGTGAGATATAGCATTTTGAGTGAAGCAACTTTTGTTATTGAAAAAAAAAATGGATAAAGACGAATTTCGTGTAATGATAAAGCATTGCTTTTTGATGAAAAAAAATACAGTGGAAACCAAAGCATGGTTTGACAAACGTTATCCGGACTCTGCTCCAGCTATTTCAACTGTGGAATATTGGTTTCGTCAATTTCGAACTGGTCGTACGAGCACAGTTGATGCAGAACGCAGTGGACGCCAAAAAGAGGTGGTTACGGCAGAAAACATCAACAAAATCCACAAAATAATTTTAAATGACAGTAAAGTGAAGTTGAGCGAGATAGCTGAGACTCTGAAGATATCGAAAGAGCGTGTTGGACATATCGTGCATGAATATTTGGGCATGCGAAAGCTGTGTGCAAAGTGGGTGCCGCGTGAGCTCACTGTGGACCAAAAACAACAACGTGTTGATGATTCTGAGCAGTGTTTGGAGCTGTTCAAGCGCAATAAACCCGAATTTTTGCGTCGATATGTGACAATGGATGAAACATGGCTCCGTCACTACACTCCAGAGTCCAATCGGCAGAGTGTAGAGCGAGCGACGAACCGAATCCAAAGTGTGGAAAGACGCAACAGTCGGCTGGCAAGGTGATGGAGTCTGTATTTTGGGATGCGCATGGTATAATATTCATTGACTATCTCAAGAAGGGACAGACGATCAACAGCGACTATTATATAGCGTTATTGGATCGTTTGAAGAAAGAAATCGCTAAGAAACGGCCTCATTTGAAAAAGAAAAAAGTGTTGTTTCACCAAGACAATGCACCGTGTCACAAGTCGATGAAAACGATGGTCAAACTCAATGAATTGGGCTACGAATTGCTTCCCCATCCACCGTATTCTCCAGATCTGGCCCCCAGCGACTTTCTCCTGTTTGCAGACCTCAAGGGAATGCTCGCTGGCAAGAAATTTAAGACCGATGATGAAGTGATTGCCGAAACTGAGCCCTATTTTGAGGCAAAACCGAAAGAGTACTATAAAAATGGTATCGAAAAGTTGGAAGATCGCTATAATCGCTGTATCGCCCTCGAAGACAACTATGTTGAATAATAAAAATGAATTTTGCAAAAAAAATATTTTTACTGTATTACCTTATAAACTTTTCAGCCGAACGTTAAAAAAAATGAAAGACAATTTTCTTATAGTGAATTAATATTTTATTCAATTAAATATTGTCAGAAAATGTTTGTTTTTTGCTGGCAAAACACTGATCTAAGTGATTTTTGACCTCTTCATTTGAATTAAACGTTTTACTGTCTAAATTTTTTTGTAGAGATCGGAACAAATGATAATCAGAAGGTGCTAGGTCTGGAGAGTATGGTGGGCGGGGCGAGTGGTCAAACTTGGATGTGGTTTCGCATTATCCTGTTGGAACACTTTACCTTTCCTATTGATCAATTCTGACCTTTTTTCTATAAGTGAATCATTCCATTTGTCCAACTGATGACAGTACACCTCAAAATTGATCGCTGTGTTGCTCAGTAGAAGCTCAAAATAAACGATTTCTTTGAATACCCACCAAACAGATAGCATAACCTTTTTTTGATGAATATTGGCATTCGAAGTGCTCTCAGCCGGTTCATTTTTTTCTACTCCAACACTTAACATTGTTGTAGACAACCCATTTCTCGTCCCCAGTGATGATACGCTTCAAAAATGGATCATTTTCTTGGCGTTTGAGAAGCAAATCACAAACGTCAATTTGACGGTGCAAATTTTTTCCGTAAGAAGATGAGGAACCCATATGGTATGTCGAGCTTTGAGATTAAACCCAAGCGTTTCAAATGATAATGAACGGTCGAATTCGATAAATTTAATTTCTCAGCGATCTCACGAGTTCTTATTCGCTGGTTTGCATCAATTAATGCTTTTATTGTTTCTTCATCAGCAAACGAAATTACTTTCCGAACAACCCAATACATTAGTAGAAAATATCATATCCTTTATCATTTATTTATCACAATTATGTATGCTTTGATATTAAAAATTTATTTAATAAACTTACAGTCATGATAAGGAAATTCCATAAAAAATACTACAAATTCAACTACTTCTATTCGAAGTCATCCTATTATTTTCACCTGTGGGAAAAATAGTTCATCTATTTCCACCAGTAATTTAGAAGCATGATTTGTAAATTATTTTTGACAAATAATAGAAAATGAATTGGCATTTTTTTCCATACTCCCACGGTAATGTATTATATAAGTTTATGTCTGATGCATTCCTATGAGAATATATATAAGAATATGATGGCTTGCATTAAATTATGCCATCATATGTGTAATATAGAATTTAATTTCATTCCATAAATTTATATAAAACAATATTTTTTAAAAATTTCAACACATTAAAGTCACAGATAAATGAAAACTTTATTGCAATCTATTTATTTGTTGGTGGTTATGAATAAAGAAAATACCAAATGAATTATTTCAATTAATTAATTCTATTAATTTATTCAACCAATTTACAAATTGATAAACTATGTAGAAAGCGTATATGTTGTTAATTTCGCAAAATAATCCTATTACAATAATAAAATAGTTCGACCATGGCCGAAATTTGTTTATATCAAAATAAATATCAAATGAGGAACTTCACAGTCAAATTTACTAACAATTGAACCGATAAACATTCATGTTTGAGTAAAGGACATAATTATATGACCTTCAAATTATTCCGAATTGCCAACGACCCCTATAAATACTTCCATTCAATCTACACTCGATAAGTATATTAAAAGAAAATCCATCGTCAGGAATATAACTAAGATACAACCATCCATGTATATTGTGGAGTATAAGAACAATTCCACCCCAAATTTACTAAAAAGAACCGATTCGAATAATTATTTGTCGTAATAAGCCCAAGGCGGCATCGGCACACGACCAATCGCTTCCTTTCCTCTAGAGTATAACGGCGAATTTATTCACTTTCGAATAACAATTTTCCGGCACGCATATACCTAATTAGTTTTTAGCGAATGTCTAACACCATAAGAGGGTGGAATAACTGCAGATCTATGGAAAAAAATTCACTTCCTTGAGGCCAATAACACAACCAATTTCCGAATTGAATGGACTGGCGTGTCAAATATTCTATATATTCTAAGGAGCTGAAGCTTAACAACGTTCACCTAACAACTAATCCTATTCGTCTCCTTTTAGCCTTTCTCGAATATTTTAATGCACTTCGAGTGCGTTTACGGAAATGCGCCATACGATCATAAATGACCAAACACCCACGCTATCCAGCAACCCCTTTTGCAAATATATAATCATACATTCGAAAATCATAAAATTTTATATGCGCTTGCAACCCTCGAAAATTTTATTTATTATTCATTATCTTTGCAACTGCTTTTCAGGAAATCGATACCAACAACAGCATCAGGCCATGTTCCGTTGTTGTTACAAAGTAGAGGTCGCATTGCATTTTAGCATTCTTTCTCTTCCACCGCTTAGCCTTCTTCGCATATACAAAAAAATATACCCTCTTTAGTAAGCGTCTAAATATTTTCTGCCTTTATCCCTTTATAAATATTTTCTCTTTTTCCTCTCTTGTTCTTAGTCCTTTTTCTGATAGCAAAAATGTTAACTGCCACTCTAGCTTATGTTCATGTACTCAACACAAAAAGTTTGAAGCCCTCCCCCTCTTTCTCTTCAATCTAAACCTTATAAAAAGAAAATGCACAGCTCTGGTGTTCGAGGGTAATTTTACACGGTCAATGTAAACAGAATGGCCTCTTGTCCTGATGTGCTACTCATATAGTAGAAAATCCTGCAAAGTTTCTATTCAACTTGCTGGTACGTACGAGTATAACAATAGGACACGGAAGCTCATCAGAGAAGATAATAGCAGAGAAGAGAGCAAAGGGGACATTTAGTATCGAATATATACAAACAGGCGACTTATAACCATACTTGTGACGAGACATAAGGGACGTTTGCTGTTCTATAAATTCTAAAAAGTTGAGCTTTTTCACTATGAACCTGAATAGAGCTCGTAGATAATACGAAAGTGTACCGAGATAGTGATTTACAAGTAAAAGGGAGTGCATTTGTTAATGAACTTCAACGTTTGTCCTTATTTCGTTGTTTCTCCTTTCAACAAAATACTTGAAAATTTACTATGCAGACTTTTGGAATTTTTCCACACTTTTCCCTTCAAATTCTTTCTCTTAAAACTTGTAGAAGAACTAAAAAATTAAAAGTTTTTATATCGACCAGACTAAACTAATTGAAAAACACAACATTTTCCAAGCGGGATGTAAATTTCATGTCATTGATCGATTCAGGTCACACAGAAAGCAGTTGCGGCTCCCGAGTTCTTTCTTTTTCGAACTGGGAATTTAATGAATTTCAAATAGACTTCCTGGCCACAAACAACAAACATCGTCATTCCAAGAGTATGCCACCGCAGAAATTCCGCCACAAACTGTTATTAGAAGCTCGTTTACGATTTTCTCTTCAACGACTTTTAAAATAATCAACTCTATTCTCTACTACCTACGAGTATATCCATACTCGTCAGGTAATTTCAATATGAAACGATAATTTTTCTTTGTCTTATTATATACTGTTTTTTTTTTATAACAAATCTATCACTATAAGGTAGATCGTGTAAAGGTGTTTTTATCTTTTTGAAATAATCAAAAAATTACTCGTCTGGAATTCAGACAACCATAACCGAAATTTGTAAGTATAAACAGTTGATGGATGCCAGAAAAAAAATGATCCGTTTTTTTAAAGGTATCGTCGAGGTTAATAGACGGGCGATAAAAGAAAGCAAAAATTATGCTCATCGGCGATTGCATCAAAATGCTGCTTAGATTAGAATCTTGCTCAGTATCCCCAACACGTCTTAAAGTTTCTGTTTGAAGACAATAATACATAGTCTAGTGTAGAAGTAGACCAAAAGAAAACTAACACCGCGAAATGATTTAAATTCAACTTATTTTCTCTCCAGTCTAGACTTGGTATCTTCAGAATTTTAAACTATATATCTGTAGCTGGGGCCACTTTTACGTACTCTACATAAAGTATTCATGGATGTGATCCAATCTGTCTTGGTACGGTTTAGTTTGATTCGCACCTATCTACAAGCCCATCATTATCTTCCAAACGAGGATAATTTATCAGTGGAAGAATTGGTTGTGCACAAAATTGGGTCTTGAATCTTTAGCATTGTGCATCTTAAAATTAACAACCACATTAAATGATTGACATTTGATTTATTTCAGTAAAATGTTACCATTTATTTTGGAAGACTTTAAAAAATCATCATTTTAATTCAGTAATAAAATACAATAGAAGAAATTTTAATTATATATTATGTTAAAAATTAACTTTGATTAATTATTTATAAATAAAAGAAATGTGTCTTCATTTTTCGTTTTTAACAATAAATCATTAAAAATATAATAAACACACCTAATTCGTTTTTTAGACTTGCTGGTGCTGAAAATTCTAGCAGAAAATGTTATGGTTGTCTTAGACTGTACCTTTTTTTTCATTTTTAATACTTTTAAGTGAAATAAAAACAAATAATTTATAAAATTGCATATATTATATGAAGTCACGATACACTATTCTGCTATACACAGTGTGTCCGAAAAATAACCTTTATATTTAAATCATACAGCATGCAGCGCCATCTATTGGAAATTTGCAGCATTAAAAAGATACATTCATCCTCTTTCAAAAGCACCTAAATGCATGTAAATCGGATGACACTGTGTACTTTAAATTGCTGATAAGACAATTTTTCTTAATTATAAACAGCAATGACTTAAAATATTCCGGGAAGTAATTTCGTTTTTTTTTATAAAAATAAAACACGATTTTCTTATAGTGAATTAATATTTTATTCAATTAAATATTGTCCAATCTGATCCAATATCCTTTGCCATCTTTCTGCCTGGAGCATGATTCCACGCTCATAAATTTTTTTGTTCTTTACTGGCAAAAAACTGATCCAAGTGATTTTTGACCTCCTCATTTGAATTAAACGTTTTAAAGTCTAAAACTTTTTGTAGAGATCGGAGCAAATGATAATCAGAAGGTGCTAGGTCTGGGGAGTATCGTGGGTGGGGCAATATATCCCATCCAAGCTCTAAAAGCTTTTGCCGAGTGGTCAAACTTGTATGTGGTTTCGCATTATCCTGTTGGAATACTATGCCATTCCTATTGACCAATTCTGGCAATTTTTCTTTAAGTGAATCATTCAATTTGTCCAACTGATGACAGGAGACTTCAGAATTGATCGTTGCGTTGCTCGGTAGAAGCTCAAAATAAACGATTCCTTTGAAATCCCACCATACAGATAGCATAACCTTTTCTGATGAATATTGGTTTTTGAAGTGCTTTAAGCCGGTTCATCTTGTCTACTCCAGGATCTTTTGCGCTTAACATTGTTGTATACAACATATTTCTCGTCCCCAGTGATGATACGTTTCAAAAATAGATCATTTGCTTGGCGTTTGATAAGCAAATCACAAACGTCAATTTGACGGCACTAATTTTTTTCCGTAATAAGATATGTCGAGTTTTCAGATTAAACCTAGCCGTTTCAAATGATCATGAACTGTCGTATTCGATAAATTTAATCACTCAGCGATCTCACGAGTTGTTATTCGCCGGTTTGCATCAATAATTGTCTTCATTGTTTCTTCATCAGCTTCAACAGGCCCTCCAGAACGTGGTGCATCTTCGAGACAAATTTTGCGAATCGAAATTTCGCAAATTAGTTTTGGCACTGGCGCTCACTTAACACATCTTCTCCATGCACATCGGATAATTTTTTTCTTACTTGAACAGCATTTTTATCTTTCTTGTAGTAAAAAAAGTAAAATATGCCGAAAATGCTGTTTTCTCACTTTCCATATTTAAAAGGATATCAACCAAAAACAACTGTGCAGAATTAATCGAATTATTTCACAAGCAAGCCCTGTTATTGTCAGCTGTCAAAATACATATGATTATGCGGCTTAAGTGTGAAGTTGGTTGTGAAAAAATACAATTAAGTCCTCTATTGAGAAGCAACGAAACTACTTTCCGGACAACCCAATATATCTAAATATCTTTAAAAAAATGAATTTAAAAATATTCTTTAAAAAAATATATTTTAACAAGTTTATTGTTGTATTATCTTAAACTACGTATAAAATTTAATATACTAACGATATTTGTCTAAGGAAAAAAAAATTAATTTGCATACAAAATAAATTAAAATTAATAGTAACTGAATTTTCAAATATGAATTTTGCCTCATTATCAAATCAATTTAATGACGTTACTTCCATAGTTTTAAATTAAATCGTAAGAATAAAATAATTTTTCCGCATAAAATTATGTCAAAATTAGAATGTCACAATTAAAAATACCAAATAAATCAAAGTTGACATAATCAAGCGATACCGAAAAATAGTGCACATTGCAATTAATTCATTTTGTATATATAAATTAGTAGGCTTAGATTTGAATATATAATTTTACCGAATTATTATTTTTTCTTTGTAAGGTGTCGAGTTATCAGTTAATTAATTTTTAAGAAAATAATATATTACTTCATTAAGTATAAAATATAATGAATCTTTTGTTAGTGAAATTATTTATTATTAATATTATCGTTTGTGGAATTTAAATGAAGTTGTTCAAATAACTTTTTTTTTTATATAAAGTGATTATAAAAAAATACTTTAAGCTCCAATTCGGATATATTGAATTCAAATATTATTGATAATGAATTTTTTATGGTCATTTCGAATATAAAATATGATATTTTTAAATAAATTTATATAAAAAAAAATTTAAAAAGAGGTTGAGAGGATTTCGATGATATTAAAAGTAAAAAAAAATAGTTTTCGAGTTCGAATACAGCTTGCGAGGTATTGTAGAAAATTAACCAAACAAATTTTTTGCAATCATTTTATTTTATTTCTTTATAGCATTGTTATCCTCTTCAAAATAGTTCCCTTGGGCAGATGTTATCCACTCTTTTGAAAAGTAATGTAACACATCAACTGGAATTGCGTTCAGCGTCTCCTTTCAAGATGGCGTCCTTTCAAATGTTTTCTGATCTTATGAAGTTAGATAGACGAGATCACGTGCATTTTCCGATAAAAAAACATTAATGGAGTTGGTCGTGTGACAGGAATCGTTCTCATGGTGGATCGTTGAAGTGTCTGCGAGCTCCAAATTAACGCGAACAACTCCTTATCCAAAAGTTTTCAGGAGCTTCAATGTTCACCGATTCTGTGACCTTACAATGTTGAACGCCTCACTAAACGCATTACAAACACACAACTTCACATATGGTTCTCTATAAGAACACGCCATCACTGAAAGACAATATTTAGACTTTTACTATATGGCTAGGAAATACTGACGCATAAACTATGTGGATGGCAAGTCCTCAGTGTTGCTAAATGGCCCTTAGTGTCATGGCGGTTAGATTTTACATTTCAACACTAATGTTACTTATACAAAATAAAATTACTAACCAACTAGATCCGTAAAATTTCCCATAATATGTAATAGATAAGTTCTAGATTTTTTCAGATTGTAAATTAAACTTTTTTTTCCAAAATAAATAAATTAAGGTCAATAAAGGTTGTCTTTTTAAATTGACATAAGTTTAGTAGTAAGTTTTTTTTAGAATATCAAAAAGATCATATTTATAATCAGGACATGACAGATGTCAAAGATATAATCTTATATTTGAATATAAAATCAGGTTGATAGTGGCTTGGACAATACTATCAAGATAATCGACTTCACTGTCAATTTAAATTTATAATTTTTTACAAATATCATATTAGTTAATAGGAAATAGGTTTGTTTTTTTGTCATTTCTATAATATCTCTTTAACCATTAAAATTGTATAACTACAAAAATACTATTGATTGATCACATTGTAAACACATCTAATAGTAAAAAATGAAAACATGGAATTTAACCTCGAATAAATTTTAGGACAAGTCAATTAATACTCATTTGATCGTTAATGATTACACTGCATTATTTACAAATTTTTCCTTGAACATTTCCAGAGTGATTGCATTGTGCATGTAAGTTTACTTTATTATTGAAAAATAAAAAAGTAAAAAATACCAAAAAATTTGTTGCTTAAAATAGTTTTAGGAAAAATATCAAAAAATTCCATTATTCAACTGTCAGTATCATAAGTAAATATTCCAATCTCTTTTGATTGGGAAAAAAAAACAATTTTATTAACTGAAATTGTTGGATGCGTTTTTTTTTTTAAAATGTTTAATAAATTTTTTTTTAATCGATTTCTTCACAAAAACTTATTTTTTCAAAGAAAAATCGAAGTAAAACCTATCAAATTAATGATCTTTCCGGAATTCTGTTGAGTCATGTCATAAACAAAGTTAAAAGAAATTCAAACGTTTCATTATTATCGCAATAAGAAAAAATCATATAAGAGAATGCATTCGTGCATTAAAATTACTTTAAAATAAAAATCATGTTTTAATTGGAATTTTTGTTGTTTTTTTTTTCAAAGTAAATTGAAGGTTTTTTTTATTATGAATATGTTAATTAACCTTTTGTATAGTAACTTCTTTTTTATAAATAATTTTTTTCTGCCTGAAGAAATTTCTTTCTAACTTTTTTATTTTGGGGTGGGAGGAGGGGAATGTAAAACTAAAAATAATATAGTCGATACTAAAACATTTATTTTCTCCTTAAGTGCATGTATACGAGTGTGTGTGTGTGCCAATGAAAAGAGAATAAGGTCAACATCTTCTAGTCGCCAACAACTTATGTTGACCACATTAAAGAATAAGTACTGCGGTACTATTTTTTGTACCTTCTTTAATGTTTATCATAATAAAGAGGGTCCTCTCAATCATGCAGATGGGAACAAAAAAAAAACAAGAAAAATATAACGACCCATCTACACGGATAGTATGTTTAATCGTAGATATTTTGATAAATTATCTAGTCTTCAAGTCAAAAAAAAAAATTGACAAATGAATACCGGACAACATAATGTATTATTACAAATTCAAATCCCCTGTTGAAAAGGCCGAAGAGTAATTTCGTATATGAATCCATTTTCTAGCTAAGAAAAATGCATTTTGTACGACGAACGGAAATGACACTGACTAGTGATGAATGCAGTATTATTTACAAATATTTCTTTTAGCATTAAAACTACTATGTAAAAAAATATCAATAAAAAAATTAAAGTGAAAAGTTGGCCTCTAAATAGAAATATTCCGAAAACTTAAATAGGCTAAAAAAAATGGGATTTGTTTTTTGTTAATCAGCCACTATTTTTCATAGTTTATTATTTTTAATAAAATAATAATTAATAATTTCTCTTCTTTATAATTAATATTCTATATATTAAGATCTGTGGAAATTATAGTAAATAAAGAAAGTTAGAATAAATAATATGGGTTTTTTTTAAAAGTCACATCAATTTTTTTATTAACGAAAGTAGGTAATTTATATAATGGGTTTCCTCAAAGAATTATTTGATGCAATCCATTAGTTTTTTAGTTGTAATTTCTAGAATATGTAATTTTCTCTTATAAAAGTAATAAAGTTTGGAAATAAAAATTTTAATTTTATTTTGAGATATTCCACTTCTACGAATATTAAATAAATAAAGGGTCTACAAATAAGATTTAATTTTTTTTTAATAGTGTTGAAATTGGCTATCTTAACAAATCTGTCATTCAGTTTTTTGACATATTTACAGTAGAAAACTTTATTATCAAATAATTCAAATCCTTTATAAAAATGGTCGATTACTACTCGTAGAAGCTGGTTTTTCAGAAAAAATCATCTCGAACGCATTTTGACATCTGAAAATTATCGCATTTTGACATCTGAAACTCCAAGAGTAGTTATTGAACAATAATTATATTCATCACATGTCACTATATGGAGTGCGCTATAGAGCCATGGTAACCAATTTTTAATAGCCTATTTTTGATTATATGGATATCGACGACTTGTGGTTTCCACAGAACGACGCCATGTGCCATAACTGCACAAAAAAAACTATCGACTTATTGAAAACCAAAACCAAATTCAATAAACGTCTAAAAGAGGTTTCTTTCGCATTGGCTAAATTAACTCTTTAATTGTAATACTTCCAAAAATGAACCGACTTTGATTATTACAGGAAAAGTAGAGATACGAAAGTTTTCCAAATCCAAAGTTGGATCCCAGCTAACAATAAACTTGTAAATTGCCGATTTTTTTTTATCTGCAACTACAATTGTATTGTAACAAGCAGATTTACATAATATTTTAATTAACAATCTTATGCATCATGGAGTGGAAGTGAACACCCATTGGCATTTCTCCAACAAATGGAAGTTAGATTCCTCTAGAAAATCTCTAGGCCATTGTCTCTTAAGTTTCCGATGAGTAGTTCCAGGGAGGGCAGTACAGGCCAATCCTCTCACAAGTAGATTATGATGATGGGATAAACGGGAGTGAAATTTTTGATAGTGGAAAATGGTCTTGACGTTGTTACGAACATAAAAGGGGGCATCAACAATTCTACGGAGGATATTGGATTGTAAGGCCTGTTGAATCCCAAAGTTCGTTGAACCCGAAAGTTCAATTCCATATGCCCAAATAGGTTTTATAATTGTATTGTAGATTAGAAGTTTATTGTTGATTGTTAGTTTCGAGCGTTTGTCCACTAAGAAGTTGGCGGTAACGTCTAGTGGCTTCAAGTTTTGTTATTCTAGTATGAGGGTTCCATGTTAATCTCTTGTCCAAGTAAAATTCAAGAATTATGTTCCTATTAAGGTATAAAGGGGTAGGTTTTCCTTGACAAAGTGTGAAAGTAATGTTGGCACACTTCTGTTCATTTACCCTCACTCTCCATCTCTTGAACCAAGAGTGAAGGTTGTGTATATGGGATTGCAAATTGTTGGAAGCTATGTCAAGATTTGTATGGGTAGCAAGTATGGCCGTATCGTCTGCATAAGTATCAATGATAGTATTAGGATCAGATGGGATGTTATGGGTATAAATATTATATAAAATGGGACCAAGCGCACTGCCTTGTGGGACTCCGGTTAGAAACGGATATATTTCCGTGGATTCTGAGTGTTAATTGCAACTTGGAAGTGACGTTGGGCGAGATATGAATTTATGATAAGGCAGTATGTTGAAGGAAGAAAGGTCTTGAGTTTACAGAGGAGTACCCTGGATGCCACACACGATCTAAAAATACTCCTGGGCAATACTCTTTCCTCTTAAAAGATCATTGATGATCACATTACGATCAACAATGCGATGGCATTGCTGGATAGTGGAGTGTTCAGATCGGAAGCCAAATTCGTGATCAGGAATAATTTATTCATTAACTAGGATTGGGTAGAGTCATTTTAATAGGAGTTTCTCAAAAATCTTACCAAGGATAATGTTGTGCGCAGAATACTATTAAAAATGTATGTAATTAAAACTAAAGCTTTCCGTGAAATTTGCTTCAGAATAGGAGCTGTTATTAGATCATAACCAGGAGCTTTTTTATTGGAAAGACGCAGAATAGTGGTTTTAATTTCCGAGGGCTTGAAATTTTTGGGAACATTAGTTCTTTAATAATTTTCTTAGTATGTGGTTTGTCTTCTATATCATCATGTGGAGCAAAAGTATTTACCAAATGTTTAGCAAATACTTTAGCTTTTTCTTTGTTTGTTTTTGCCCAGTTATCGTCATTTTCTTCAGTGGGTATGATGATCTTTTGTACGAGAATATTCGTCTAATGGCTTCCCCATTTTTTTAGAATATAGAAATAAATTTAGTTGATGAAAATAGAATTGGCATAACAGAAGAAATTGATTTCCGAAAAGAAAATCACGAGTTGGTTGGGTATGTCCAATTCGAATTCTCAGAAGTTTCTTTTTCCGAATTTCGGAATAGTTGTTTTGTAGACTAGTTTGTTGATGTTTGGCTAATGTGTAAAAAAACATCTTCGAGTCTCTGTGTCTATGCATGGCTAATGATGCTGAATGCTATTGTGTTACCAGTTGGGGCAAATTTGGGATTTCAGTGAATATACAGCTGCGAATAGCCCCTATTCTCCACCAATCTATCAATTCATTCATTACCCAGGATAAAACAATAACTGCCAACCCAATGCAATTTGACAAATTGCGACAAATGTCAGGGTCTCAGGCTTCAAGATTCAGTCTATTTATTCACGCATGATCAAGAATATTACATTGCATTTGGTCAGACGATGCACAAAACTTGGTATAACGGTGAGCAAAAATCGGCGGAAAGCCTCCCCCGCCAGTCAATCAGCTCGTTTATTGTCGATGTTCTTTTGTGCGAGAGTATTCGTCTAGCGGCCTACCTGCCAAATAGAAATTCAAATTTTACGATTGTTGCCTTATAAAAATTGCATACCACTTTACCTGGACTCAAAATTATATTGTATTATAACAAATGCTTTCTTCAAATATCCATTATTATTAATAGTAATTGGGTGTGTATATTAAAAAAATTTCGGATTCTTTATAAAGTTCCGAACTTAATAATTTTTTATTTATGAAATATTTTAATAATTTAACTAACATATTTAAATTATACGATATATAAAAACCAGTTTTTGAATAAATTTATTGATTGTTAATTTTTTGTATACGAGCTATTCTATTGCGCAAGTTGTTTCTTCTACAAGAAATCTTCAATCAAAGCAAGTTTCACTTTTGCTTTCAATATCAAGAATAGCTTTTAAGTGGCAAATCATTATAATATGATAATAAATTAGTTCGAATTCCTTTTTATACATTTTTTTTCTCCATTTTTCTTATATAAAATGAATTTATGCAAATAAAGCATAAATGTATATATACAAATTTGGACAATGACTAATAGAATAAAACGTGTTCTAGAATTTTTGAAAGTTCACTTTCGGTTGTATTCGGTTTTCCTATTCATTGATTCCAGGTGATCATATCTAAAACCATAAATAACATATTCATCATATTTTAATACGATACATCTAAGTGAGTAGATAGCTCTGCTATATAGGCTTTTGTACAAATTCGTATGTAAATGCTTTTTTGAAAAACTCTTTAGACCATTTAGAGATCTTCTAATAAAAGACAAAATGTACAAAACGAGAATATTTACTAATATTGACAAATGATTTAAGCTTTTTTCTTATTTCTATAGATTATTTAAAATATCAGTAAACTATTACAACATCAACCAAAATTATTAATAAGAGAAGTTGAACAAGAATTAACGTTCATTTTTTGTTAGCAACAATGTCAACATTGGTTCAAGGCTGGCCAAAAAAGTAAAATTTCTTAGGAAATTTTCTTATTTTAAATGTTTTAATATTTTATATACACCCAAATAATCGTTAAAGCTAAAATGATACCGAGTATTTGGGTGTATATTTTTTTGTATATTCTGTTAAATATTTTTTGTAAATGTAAACTCACTTAAAATGATAATATACGAAGTATGGCAGAAAAGTAATGAGAGTAATTTTTTTTTTTCTTTAAATAATAATAAATATTATTTTCTTTAAAGAAATTCCCTTGAGAAGCTATACATCAGTGGAAGCGTTGATTTTATTCCTTGTAACAGTGCTAGAAGTCTTCAATTGACTTGTTACTAGGTTTCCTTTGGATGTTATCGACAGAACTTTATAGTGTTTTTTTTATCTCGGGTAACAAAACAAAAAGGCACACGTACTGCAATGAGATGAATATGGGGACTGTGGTAGAAATGCACACGTGACAGGGAGGCATAGTGCATCCAAGTATCTTCAATATTCGATCGGAGAAAAAAACCCTTTTTATGAACATTTTCAGGAGATTTAATATTCATCGGCTGTCTGACCTTATTAATGTATGTAGAACCGTGTCAATCGAGGCAATGCAGGTTCTTATGGGAGAAATTCCATGGGATCTAGAGGTACTGCGTGGAAGCATCCACTACCGTCTACGACGGGGCATTCCGCTTGCTGGTTGTCCGGTTACGAATGAAGACGTTCAGGATCTTAGTCCACGCCAGCGGTCGTGAATAGAATGTGTGAAATTTGGCAACGTCGATAGGATGAGAGTGTGAATGGAAGATGGACGCACATGTTCATTTCGGATGAGTGCTTTGCATTTGCATATGGTATGAATGGCTTAATAGATTTGCCGTGGCACTTTTTGAGAGGAGAGCGAGAATGGTGCGTGAATGAGTGTGTAAATGGCATGCAAGGTGGCTACAATCAGGTGAAAGACAAAGGTCGATTCCGGTTGTACTTTCGAGTCTTGTCGAACCCGCGTACCTGAGCTGGCTTAGCGGTGCCTAGGGATTTACAAGATTTCTTACCGTAGCTCTATTACAAACCGAAATACTCTTAAAACAAAAATTGGTAGTACGGAAACAGGGATGCCCCTTGGTGTTAAAACACACTGTATTCGACAATGGTGAGGCGCTTAGGCAGCAACGTAGTGGCTGTGGTTGATACTCATCACGCGAGTACTGTCTTCGGATCGCTAGTGGGAGATACTAGTAATTATCTCGGGCACTATCACTGCTAATGACAGTAGAGGTTTAGGTAGTCCTCGCCACCAGCAGGTGGAGTAGTCAGCTTGTAACTGATAACTAACTGTTAACTGCCAGTAATGGTGATGCGTTGATTGAGCGTAACTCAATCCCTATAGTCGTAAGCAACTCGTGTTTTTAGGTTGAAAGACAAATAAACCACGTTAAATAACACATTATAACTGTCAGACTTTACAAGAGACCTAATTCCTTCCACATTTTCCCGATTATTCCCATCCTGTATTTTAAAAAATTAAGATTAATTCAAAAACTTTGTAGATAAAAATTTGAAAATTATAAGCCTTTTGTATGATGGATACTGTTATAAATACGAGGGTCGTTCAATAAGTCCTTAGAAAATCCGAGAAATTGCGCTCGTAGTGTCGGTAAAGATTTTTTTTGTAAGTAGTGTTATCGACAGGAAAGCTGTCAAAATTTCAGCTCGATCCATAGCGTAGGTCAATTTCTATCGTCGATTAAAGTTAACGACATTTATTTGTGCATAACAATGGAAAAAAGCGCGTTTAGGGCTGTCATCAAACATCTCCATTTGAAAGGCTTAAGCCCGAAAGAAATCAAAGCCGAGTTGGATGCAGTTCCTGGCACATCTGCACCTGTGTTTGCGACGGTTTACAATTGGGTGAATGAATTTAAACGTGGCCGTTCATCCACAAAAGATAAACATCGTTCAGGATGCCCAGTTGAGGTGTCTACTCCTGAAATCATCGACAAAATCCACGATCTGATTTTAAACGATCGGCGAATTAAAGTGCGCGAATTAGTTGAGGCCACGGGCATATCACAAGGTACAGTTGCTTCAATTTTGCATGAAAAATTGTCTGTGAAAAAAAATTTCGGCAAGATGGGTGCCGCGTTTGCTCTTAGAGGAGAATAAGCGCAATCGTGTAGTGGACTCTGAGGCTATGTTGGCACTCTTTCATCGCAATCCTGCCGAATTCCTTCGTCGATATGTCACTGTGGACGAAACATGGATACACTACTACACTCCAGAAACGAAGAGACAGTCATCACAGTGGATTTTCAAGGGTGAACGGGCTCCGAAGAAGGCAAAAACTGTGCCATCGGCCGGCAAGGACATCATTTTTATCGACTACTTGGAAAAAGGAAAAACAATAACAGGAGCGTATTACGCGTCGTTATTGCAACGGTTGAGCGAGGAAATGAAAGAGAAACGCCCCCATCTGAAGAATAAAAAAATCCTCTTGCATCAGGACAATGCGCGTGTGCACACCTGCGCTGTTTCCATGGCCAAAATTGTGGAATTCAGAATGGAATTGTTGCAGCATCCCGCTTATTCACCAGATTTGGCCCCGAGTGACTATTTTCTTTTCCCCAATCTGAAGAAATGGCTTGGCGGACGACGGTTCACTTCCAACGAGGACGTCATTGCTCAAACGGATGAGTATTTTGCAGAACTTCCGAAATCCTATTTTTTTGACGGGATAAAAATTTTGGAAAAACGGTTGAAAAAGTGTATAGAGCTAAAAGGAGATTATGTCGAAATATAAAAAAATTTTTTTTTTAAAAACAGTTTTTTCCATCTTTTTCTAAGGAATTATTGAACGACCCTCGTATATCTCTCATTGAGTGGTCCATTCTTTTGGTAATTGAGAGAAAATGTTTTTCGTTCAAAACTTATAATTAGTCCATGGCGAAAACTCCGATTATCCTGATATCAGATAGATTCTCTGCTATTATTGGAATGCTAAATAGGATTAACAAACTATTTGATTTGAGTATACGGAATTAAATTGATTTTATTCAAATTAGTTTTGGATATACTGAAATCAACAGTACACATATGTTCATCCACAACTGTTACATCCGCAAGGGATGCGCTAAATTTGTTAATTAAAACAATGGAAATTTTGCTCTTGAAATTAAATTTAAAAATCATATTTTAAATCTAATAAATTTTAATTCTGCTAATTAAAATTTTATAATATATCATTTATATTTATTTTGTCATTGAAAAGAACTAAATCTCACGAGTTAATTTAGTCTCTAATTTGTAATCTTATTCACACACGCGCTCCATTTGATTACAGGTTCACATTAATTATCACTTCGGATATTTCCGTACGAATCCATTTCCATTACTGGAACCTACTCATGGGCGCAAATATGATTGGAATTACGTCAATGCTTAAAAGCTTACGTTTAAGATAGAAATTTAAATTTAATTCCAATTCCAATCATGTAATCGAGATGATGATACATGAATTATAAAATTGTCTTTTTGATTTATAACAAGAACGTGCTAAGAGCTCCATGACCATATTCATCTGATAAATGGAAATCTAATGTAGTATGCCTTCCTTATATTCGCTTAGCAATTTTCATTACGGCTTTAGATAATCGAACATCGTTACTAAAAAAATTCTTAAATAAATTAAGTGACCAAAGATAGCAAAGTGTTGAAATAATTCAATAAATCCTCATTGATTTATAGGATCAGGTTCTTGTCGCAGTAATTCACCATGAACTCTAAGAATACGTCTACCTATACTACTATCAATTTAAATGATTGCGCACATAAACACTAATTAAATCTTTCTAATTAAATATTTATGGAATTTCGCAAAGAATTTAAATGCAATTCAATGCGAACCGGTTAATTAGTTATGCATTAAAATCACATTTTTTTCTCTTAATCAACAATAAATGGAATGGCTTTTAATGTAAAAATGTCAATTAAAATATGCAAAGTATGATTTTATGTAATTTTTATTATTTGAAAAAAAATATATCTACAAGTACACATGGGTGGTATAAGAAAAAATGTCAATTCAAGGCAAAAAAACGCACTGATCACCTTAGTTTGTAATAAAAATTTTCATTTATTAATACTTCAATATTGTTTTTTGTTTAATTATTTGAAATATTTGCAAAAGTTTACGACATTTTCTATTCAAATAATAGTCGTTACTATACGTTTTTGATGAAAATACAATAATTGCAATATTCGCTGATGACAAAAAGCCGACATAGTTTACAAAAAATATTTTAGAAAAAATCTATTGATGACCTGTAGAAAGCTAGTTTCAAGAGTGGAAAACTAAAGTAAATAAGTAAAAATACATTCAGATCACATTTACCTTTCACCGAAGAATGCACCCTGCCCGACAACGGTTTGGAACCCTTTTGTTATTTAAGATTGTACTATTGTGAAATTTTTTTGTGAGCTGATAAAAAGGTAAGCCTATTTTGATCGAAATGAAAGTAATCTTAAACGGGTATGTATTTATTTTTTAATTTATTGATTTGAAAAAATATCCGTTGGCAGTACGACAACTGTTTGGGTCCACCTAAATATTCATTAAAAGTTATTGTGATTCATAGATCTGTACGGGACGCCTTTATCAAGATTGAGCCGGCAACGAAGAATCTTGGGCATAAATGAAATGAAAACAAAGTACATATATGGTGGCAGCGTCGGCACCGAAGAAAGACTAATTACCACTAGTCGTATACAGATAGGAGATTATAGCTTTGAAGGAGTTAAAAAGTCTGCCTATTTGGGGTCAAGGGTGACAGCAAATAACAACATAGATGCTATCTATTGTCTTGTCAGTCTTCATGTAGTTTTTTAAAACTTGAGTTTCGGAAGGAGAGTCCTTCTAAGAATTTTTGGCCATCTACATGAGGATGGACGATTCTGTAGCCTATTTGTCGACGAGATCCTGACCGCCCGGTTGTTAATAAAATGAAGCTCAATAATAGGCTGTGGTGTGCTGGACGCTTAATCGGTATGAATGAGGAATGTCCTACCCGGAAAGTCTACAGGGGGTCCATTTATGGTCCCAGCAGACGAGGTAGGCTCTATCTTCAGTCGAACTTAAAGATCGCTGCGCGAACGCGGGACGTCCGGAGTTCTTTGATACGGACGTCCCGGAGCTCCGGGACGTCCGGAGTTCTTTGTTCGAGAGGAATAGGAACACTTGGTTGAGCCCGTTCGTCCATATTGGTTTCACTATTATATTATATAACAACAATTATTATTGATTATTGCTTCTTATCAATAATAATTGTTGTTATATAATATAATAGTGAAACCAATATGGATAGAATTTCTCTATTAAGAAGCAATAATCAATAATAATTGTTGTTATATAATATAATAGTGAAACTAATATGGACGAACGGGCTCAACCAAGTGTTCCTATTCCTCTCGAACTCCATTCCAGTAATTCAAAATGCTTCGTAAAATTGTCTACGCTAATTTTTATGCACGAATTAGTCTCTTTTTAGGCCTTATTCGGCAATTTCAACATTTGAAGCGACAATGGTCGTGAGATTCAATTTTATTAAATATGGACTTGGGATCATTATTTAAAAAAAAAAAAGGTTCTTGTGTAATTTAAAAAAAAACTGTTCTATAAACTTTTAAAGATATTGAGTTATCCTACTTAAGGTCTTAAAACATTATATACAATAAAATATCTACCAAAAATCATCTGAATATCTTTAAAAACGATTTTAAATAAATAAAATGATTTTTGGAATAAATTTATACTCAAATAATAAAAGGAAAAAAATTTCAATTGATATCAAAGTTCTCACAGTTCATGTACATATTTTACAGTATCCATCGCAAAATGTTATAATAATCTTTAAAAAAAAAGCATGACATAATCTTAGATATTAAGAATAAAAAATTATCATTTTGTAAATAAACCTTGATCATATTCGAGAGAAATCTAAAATGCTGATGTAATTAGAAGCCAGTCGAACATGTTATAAACATATTCGCTGTAGATAAAATTCCTAAAGGCTGCACATTTTTTTAAATTTATATACTTTATGGTTCAACTTATATGCATTAGTCACTAAAATTATCTAAATAACTTTATTTTTGTTTATATAAACAATATTTCAGTATGACGGCTAATGGCTTAAAGTATAGAGAAACTCGATATGCTATTTATTTTATTTCTTGTTATTTGCAGCATTTGAAACCGAAACAATATTAAATGCTTGTGCATTCCATAAACGTTATCGGATCAACATGGACGATAGTAAAATGCACAATGTCGCTGACATTAATGTAAATGTCGCTGAGCAGCATTATTTTACTTTAACAAAGAAATTTAATGCTGAGAAATGTCCACTCCATAAATACGGTTAACTGCAATTTAAGATATTATTAGCAACTAGGAAATGTACTTCAAAAATACTTCAATAACTATCAGCGGGAAAATTTTCTGCTAGATTTAAATTTTCTCATTACAGGTACAAATGACCATTTCTATGGTATCGTTAACTAAGATGTAAGTTATTTTCCATTTCCATTCGATCGAAACATTGAAATTGTTTATTGTTCTCGTTTTTCGAAAGTTTTTTTAGTGTTATTTATAAGAAAAGTTAATTAGGGAAATGTGCAGATGACTGAAATAAGGTAATAGTAATAAATTCCTTACTGTAGTTATTTCCTAGTTTTAAATTTGTCCGTTTCTTCATTTCCTTTATTAAAAAATATCCTGCAAGTTATATATTGTAACAAGAAAAATTTCACGTAATTTTTTATTTTTTTTATTTTTTTTAGATATTTACAACTACAACATAGTAATAAGCAAATTTGATCAATAGTATTAGGTAACTTGAAAGGTTGTGGGGAGTAAACGTCCAATGAAGTTCCTCATGCTAGCGTGTGTTTCTGTTAGGCCTCAGTATTTTAGTAAATCACGTGACCAGTGACGCTTAAGTCTTCGATGGGTATTTCTAGGAAAGGACATGGAGGATAGTTCTTGAACAAGAGGATTATTATGATTGAGGACAGGGGAATGGAACTTTTTATAGCGAGATACTGCCACATCAAAAACAAATGGGACTTTAAGATCACGATGAATAACAGTATTGCGAACATAAAAGGGGGCATCGACAATTGTACGGAGTATTTTTGATTGAAGGGATTGGATTCGACGGGAATTAGAAGGCTTAGTAGATCCCCAGAGTTCTAGTCCGTATGTCCATATGGGTTTCAGTATGGTATTGTATAACAGTACTTTGCTGTCTATAGTAAGTTTGGAACGTTTGTCTAGAAGTCGAAGTAGTTTTAGGTAACGTCTTTTTAGTTCTTGTCTTATAAGTCTTGTATGTGGGTTCCATGTCAAGCGTTTGTCGAAGGTCAGTCCTAGGTACCGAGCTTCATTGTGTTGTGGTGTGGCATTGCCATTAAGGTATATGGGAGGGCATGTCTCACGACGGAGAGTGAAAGTTACCTGGATAGATTTACGTTCATTGACTTTTATTCTCCACCTAGTAAACCAGTTCTGGAGGGTTTGGATTTGGATTTTGAGAATTTCGGAAGCATGTTGGGGATTTTCGCTGGATGCAAGGCAGGCCGTATCATCGGCGTATGTAGCAAAGAAGTTATTAGGGCAGATTGGAAAATCGGATGTGTAAATGTTGTAGAGGATGGGTCCAAGTATGCTACCCTGAGGAACCCCAGCCAATATCGGAGAGATATTGGAGAGTTCGTTGGATTCATTTACTTGGAAGTGTCGGTTGGACAGGAATGATCTTAGGATTAGAAAATAGGTGGAAGGAAGGAACCTCTTGAGTTTCCAGAGTAGACCCGGGTGCCAAACTCTATCAAAAGCTTGACTTATATCAAGAAACACACCGGGACAGTACTCTTTTCTTTCTAAAGAGGATGCAATGAAATCGACAACACGATGACACTGCTGGGTAGTGGAGTGTTCGGCGCGGAAACCTAATTGGTGATTAGGAATTAAATTTGAAGATTCGAGTAGAGGATGTAAGCGGCGAAGGAGAATTTTTTCAAAGATTTTTGAGAGTACTGGGAGGAGACTTATTGGCCTGTAGGAAGTGTGGCGGTTTATTGGTTTATTGGGCTTAGGGAACATTTTAATTATGGCAAATTTCCAGAGGATTGGGAAATGTGTTGTACTAAGGATGGAGTTATATATTGTGGCAAGGAACTTTATTGCTCTTTTAGGGAGTTGTTGGGTTATATTGGAGGTAATCAGATCATAGCCAGGAGCTTTGTTCTTGGGAAGGAGCTTGATTAAATTGGCAACTTCGGAAGGAGTGATTGCCATAGGGGGAAGACTCATGGGTAAGGGAATGGATGGTTCCGTCTCGATTGTAGTGCAATGAGTCCTGTCTAATATGTCCTCATGTGGAGTAAATGTTTGTGCAAGGTGTTCAGCAAAAGCGTCTGCTTTATGTTTGTCCGTTTTGGCCCAGGTTCCGTCAGTTTTTCGTAAAGGGTGCTTTGTTTTTCTATAAGATAGTTTTGTCTTGTAGCAGTCCACAAAGTTCTGTTTTTCGTTAGGGTTGAAGTGTAGTTTCTAAAACTTTCTGTATTGTATTTTTTGATTTCGTCATGTAGTTCTTTTTGCAGTTTGTTCAGTTTGGTTTTGTCGCTGGGCATTCTTGTATGTTGCCAATGAGCTCTTGCTTTTCGTTTTTCTGCAATAAGACGCCTAATTGTTAATGGTTGATTTGTCGGGTTTTGTGTAGATTTCGAGTTTTTGCTTTTTTGAGAAAAGGCTGTAGCGTTTTGTAATAAACATGTAAACTTGTGTACCGCGTCATCTAGTTCTTGTTCTGTTTTTAAGCTTTGTCGTAAATCTAAATGCTCGTCAATATATTGTTTGAATAATTCCCAGTCAATTGGTCCATTAATAAGTCTCGGCGCATTGACTTTTGGAGTGGATTGGGAATCGAGGACCAGTAGAACAGAGCTATGATCGGAGTTAAGATCTAGGAGTGAATTAACATTAATGTTGGAGGAATTCATGGGACTAGTTATAAAGTAATCTAGAATGTTAGGAAGCTTAGATCGGGAAGTTGGCCAGTAAGTGGGAGTCGGAGGAGAGATGACTTGGTAGGGAGAGGATGAAAGCACTTGGCTTAGAATAATCCCACGGGGATTGGAGACTCGACAGCCCCATTGTGGGTGTTTGGCGTTAAAGTCACCTCCAGCAATGAAGGAATTCCCAAGAGCTTGGAAAAATGTCCTAAATTCAAAAGAGTTTATAGGTTTATTATGGGGGATATAGGTTGCGGCAAAAGTTAAGGGGACAGGGGAGCAATCAATTGATATTGCGGTGGATTGAAGAAAATCTTCTGCAATACAGGAATGAAAAGAAAAAGGTAAAGAATTTCTTATGAGGATTCACGTAATTTAAACTCAAATTTTCTCATTTTCAGTAATACAAACATTTTTATGACATGTGCCAATTTTCATAGAAACGTTACACTATCGTATTGAATTTCCGAAAGACTAAACAAGGTGTTCTTAAGATAAGTTCACAGATTTTTTTGGCAATAATTTTGGAAGGAAATTAAAAACAGTAAAAAAAATTACTGTTTTTCATACAGAACTTGTGAATTATGTGTGATTATAGAAGAACTGGATAGAAAAAGCTTTAAAAATGTTGAAGTCATATTTACACACACTGCATAAAATTATTTAATCAAGCAGTGTAGTACAGTGACAATAAGATATTTTGTGGAGTTTTTTTTAAATTTTTGGCCATGTACAATGCTAGAAGAAAAGATAAACTAAAAATAGTGCTTTTGAGCAATGTAACAATCCTCTATCCTTATCATTATATTGGGTTGTCCGGAAAGTAATATCATCGTTTCACAATAGAGGACTTAATTGTATTTTTTCACAACCAACTTCACACTTTACCCGCATAATCGTATGTATTTTGACAGATGTGTTAAGTGAGCGGCAGTGTCAAAACTAATTTGCAAAATTTCGATTCGGCAAATTTGATCTCGAAGATGCACCACGTTCTGGAGGGCCTGTTGAAGCTGATGAAGACACAATAAAGACATTAATTGATGCAAACCGCCGAATAACAACTCGTGAGATCGCTGAGTGATTAAATTTATGGAATACGACCGTTTATGATCATTTGAAATGGCTAGGTTTAATCTCAAAACTCGACATATGGGTTCCTCATCTTCTTACGGAAAAAAGTTTGCGCCGTCGCATTAAAGTTTGTGATTTGCTTCTCAGACGCCAAGAAAATGATCCATTTTTGAAGCGTATCATCACTGGGGACGAGAAATGGGTTGTCTACAACAACGTTAAGCGCAAAAGATCCTGGAGTAGAAAAAATGAACCGGCACAAAGCACTTCGAAAACCAATATTCATCAAAAAAAGTTATGCTATCTGTTTGGTGGAATTTTCAAAATTATCGTTAATTCTGAAGTGTACTGTCATCAGTTGGACACATTGAATGATTCACTTAAAGAAAAACGGCCAGAATTGGTCAATAGAAAAGGTATAGTGTTCCAACAGGATAATGCGAAATCACATACAAGTTTGACCACTCTCCAAAATCTTTTAGAGCTTGGATGGGATATACTGACACACCCACCATACTTTCCAGACCTAGCACCGTCCTAATATTATTTGTTCCGGTGTCTACAAAATTTTTTAGATGGTAAAACGTTTAATTCAAATGAGGAGGTCAAAAATCACTTGGATCAGTTTTTTATGAGCGTGGAATCATGCTACTTCCAGAAAGATGGAAAATGATATTGGATCAGACTGGACAATATTTAATTGAATAAAATATTAATTCACTATAAGAAAATCATCTTTCATTTTTATGCTTAAAAAACGAAATTACTTCTCGGACAACCCAATAAAATTTTTATATGCCTTAATTATATAATACATAATTTAATAAATATCGTTTTATATTTTTAAATTACTCTCTAAGACACATATATATATGGTATATTAAATCGCCGCCACTGTCATAATCCACGCGTTTGTAAAATGACAAGAAGGGTTCTGCATAACGCCACTAGATGCTGAAATAATTTCGAACTTTAAAACGTATTCGAAATAAATTGCAAATAATTATGAAGGAATGGTATTGTTTTTATTAAAACACTTTTACGTATAATTAAAATAGGTTAAAAAATTGACTTAAGATTTTTTTTTAAATAAAATATTCACTATTACTACGGGTATTTTTTAAAAATCACTGAGTGATCTTTGTTATATCTCTTTTTTTTTCTTTTCTGTTATAGTATTTTGGCAAAATAACTGTGGTCCATGGTACTCTATTGGCTATATAGACCATCTCTGGTCTCATAGCAAATATCTGATTTTTTGATAGTATTATTCAACACTTTTTTGAGTTAATTTCGTTACGTACAAAATGTACATTGTAGGGCTTGTAATGTGTGACGTGGCGAAGTCCTCTTGAAATCACATATCGGTGCACAATCCGCATATAAAGGAATTCTGTACTATCTCTATAGAACGCTTACCAATCACTGTGACATCATTGCCAGTAGCGCCCTAAAGAAATCCGGACCAATAACACCGCCGACCCAAACACAGCACTCTACGAGGGTGTAAGGGTTGTTCAAGAATTAACTCTGGATTTTCTAACGGATATTTTGTGCGAGTATAAATACAAATCTTTATGCAAAATCGGTCGAGAAAGAATCAATCATTTCACGGGATGGCTTATGGAAGTTCGCGGACTTTTAACTACACTTTCACGCACCTCAGCAATAGATGAGCGGCAGGTTCTGAAATGGGCAGGCTAAACAATAAACAGTACACTTGTAGCATTTATGAATTATCTTCGTTAAATGGTTTCACAATAATTACACGTTATTGAAAGTTATAACGTTCTGTCAAATATCAACTGACAGAATGTCAAATATCAACTGACAGAATGTCAAATATCAACTGACAGAATGACAGCTAACCAAAATGGCTTCAAATTTAAACTGTGGAACTACCTTTAGAACACGCTTTATAAATTTTAATATTGTAATTATTTTATAGTCGTTAAATTAAAAAGAGTTATTATACTGCCGCCAAGTGTCGACGTGGCACCATTCGAGGTCGTCATACATGGTGATCTCGAGTGATCCTATTTTTTAACAATTTTCCGTGGTATTTTTTTTTTGACGACGGTGTGGGTAAATTTTTTTAAGAGACAGTAGAGGTACCAAATTCTACAGTGTGTGAGATTTTTACCCACTTAAACGTACCTTTCTACTCTTTAAATACGGGATCGTCAAGCATTACTCCATGAGAAGGAGACAGATTTACAAGCCTAATATCCTTTCTTTTCTCATTCTTTCCTCATCACTTTTGCAATAATGCCTTCCTGGTACAGACGTTGATCGACGACCTTCCGCATTTCTTTCCTTTTTTTGGTATAGCATAGATGGTGGAACAAACATGATCCGCGTCCTAAATTATGGGACGACAAGTAGGGCATGTCACAACATTGTCCAGCTTAAAGTAATATAAATATGCCCTCATATGAGCGAATGCGTCCTTTTTCATGCAGTCAATAGATTCCAAAGTCGTTGTCATATTGCAATGTCGTTGCCATGTTTACTCTTTCCTGGCAGTGCATGTTAGGAGGAAATAAGCGAGACAGTGGCGAATAGGTAGCGGCATTTATTATAATAATCATTTTAGCGAGATGGTATCTACTTTCTATGACTGTCAAATATAAACTGACAGAATGACAGCTAACCAAACTGGCATCAAAATAAAGTTGTCAATCTACCGTTAAAAAGCCGATAAACCATAATTTTGCGAAAAATATATGAAATCAATGAAGAAACAGTTTTGAATTTTCTAGGATCATTTTTATTTTAAATAATAACTTTTTATTAATATCTAAATAAATAACTTAGCGAATTATTCGCATTCGAAAGAAGAGAAGAGCTATTTTCCGGTTGTATCTATAAAATACCAAAATTGTCGGATAATTACAATAAGACAATCTATTGGATGATGGAAGTAATTTTATATTAAGCTATTGAACTCCAAAAATAACTATTTATCAAATAGAAACTATTATTATGTTGTGATTTTTTTTTATGAATAATTTATTATAATTTAAACTGATTTAAAAGGTGAGATAGTATTTTTGAAGATGCTCTAAAAATGGCAATTTAGAAAATTTTTTTGGCAAAAAATCGACTCTTATTTAATTTTAAATATTTAATTATTGTATGGTAAAAGTAGATTAAAAATATAACTGAGTAATTGTTTTCTTACAGTTTGCTGTATAATTTACACATTCAATAGAATAATTACCTGTAAAAGAAGAAGAAAATAATTAATAATTTATTGTTTTAATAAAATATAAATAAAAGACATTTTTCACAATTAAATAAATAAATTTAGAAATAAAACCAATTCTTCTCCATCTTCACATAGATTTGATCAGTTCGACGATCAAATTTCAACACACTTTCTGTTATTCTGAGAGGAAGCAATATTTTTGGGGGCGCCTACAAAATTTATGATACCATATAAAAGGACGAACATTATATATATATAAACTACCATCTACCCATAATTCTTATGCGTATGAAAGAAAAAAAAATTCAAAATGATCAATCACATGCCAATCGATTAAATTTGAACAATACGGATGCAATTTGCTTTTTTAATTAGGGAAAAAGATTCAAGTAACTACGAATATACCACCCACGGCTTAATCGAGTGCATGTTTTTTTGAATGCATAAAATAATATTTTTTTATTATCTATAATCGAGTCCATACAGGTATGTGTATTATATGCAATATAAATGAAGCCAAATATGTTACTGTAATCAAGCGATCTTTGGCAATCCATCCCCCATTATTAAACTACATTACTATACATAAAGAACTTATATGAAGAGTCATTGAAAATAAAATCGAATGAGCAAGGAGAAAGGATATATTTCCTGTAGATGAGTTTAATTCCTTTTGTTAAACAATTCTCCTATATAATACAAACCACATAATATCACCGATATTGTGCACAAACGCCGATTGTCACATAACAATAATCGTAAATTTTCACTTCACTAAATTAATTTCCCCTAGACGGATGGCCTTCCCCCAAATATGGTACAAGTGTTGAGCGCAATTGTCTCTTGTCATCCAAATGTTCGTTGGTCGAATGAAGGATATATAATACACTCAAAACATATGTCGACTGTCTAATTTCCTGGAGGTTTATAACCAATATGTGTGCACATGGCTTTGTCTCGCACAACGTGGCAGGATTCTTTAGTACCATTAGGTGCCGCGATTGTGGCAAAAAGCAAACGGTATCACCGTATAGATAGGTAGACACAATATTCCTTTTTGCTATAGGTTTTGTCACAATAAAATTTGCCACGTGCCGGTATCCTTTTCAATATTGGCATCGTCTCAGTTTCAATATCATCTAACAGGATTCGCATGAAAACGTGCAGATCAGAAATTCCAAGTTTCCATTACAGCTTTTAAATATATTAATAGAGAATACCTTATTCTTAAGATACCGAAAAAAAATACCCTCAAAGCAATCAGCAGAAGGTTGACAGACTTTTGTGATAAATGAGCGTCCTTGTCAATATTATGACTGAATAAATATTTAAACTGGAAACTCTCAATGTCTGGGTCGTAAGATTATGCTCGTATTTTACATTCACTTTGTTCTGCCTCCTCCACTAAATATAAACTTCTCAAAAGGTTCATCTTATAGAAATAGAAAACATATTAAAACTTCTTATATAACGGAGAATCAACAATTTGTCAACTTTCAAATGGAATATGTCCTTAATCTAATACGGGTGTACGTTAATATTTAAAATTTTATCTACTTGATAATATAAAGGAAGTTAATTAGATGAAATATTTACATAAGAATTTGAAAAGGAAATTATTAAGTTCTTGTTGAAAATTTAGTAAATTTTCAATTATATTTTGACTAATATTTTAATTACAAATGTTGTAAAGTTTATGGTAGTTGTTGTTTCTAGTATTTTTTAAACAAATAAAATAAAACTTACATTAATATAGTAGTAATAAGAAAATTTATAAATTTATAGAATAAAAGTAATGAGACAGAGTTTTTTTTCAAACTATTTTATTTTATTTTATTTTATACATTAAAGTTATGCCCTTCAAAGAAGTGCACGAGGTCTGTTCAAAAAGTATCGCGAATTTTGAATTTCCGCGGGTTACGTATATTTGATTTTCGATTTTTTGTGGCGTTATGTTGGTACTCATGTCTCTCACTTATGCCGACAAGTTCGGCCATTTTGAATGTTCAGTTAATTTTTGACAGCTGCTTTGTTTGCACGTGTTTTGGCTCGTCTACGATTTTTGCCCATTCGAAAAAATGGATCAAAGAATCTGTTTCGGGAACAAGAAAAAGTCACAGGGGGCCAGATCTGGGGAATACGATGGCTGCGGTATTATAAGTGTGTTCATGGTGCAAAAGCCAGGGCGTTTCGGGCGGATTGCTTCACGCAACTTACGCATAGCTTGAGGGTAATATTCCTTATTGACCGTTCTACCCTGTGGCAAGAACTCATGATGCCCCACGCTCCTGCAATCGAAGAAAACTATAAGCAAAACCTTCACATTCGACCGAACTTGGCGCTTTTTTCGGTCTTGGCTCGTGCGGCAGCTGGGATGATTGAGCTTTGGTTTCTACGACTTAACCATAAACCCATGATTCGTCACCAGTTATAACCCTCTGGAGCAAATTTGGGTCGTCGCGGACAGAGTCCAACAGCTCCTTAGCAATGTTAATTCGATGCTGTTTTTGGTCGAAAATGGGCAAAAATCGAAGACGAGCCAAAACACGTGCAAGCAAAGCAGCTGTCAAAAATTAACTGAACATTCAAAATGGCCGAACTTGTCAGCATAAGTGAGAGGCATGAGTACCAACATAACGCCACAAAAAATCGAAAATCGAATATAAGCAACCCGCGGAAATTCAAAATTCGCGATACTTTTTGAACATACCTCGTATACGTCCACAGTTTTACATCGGCGGAAGTGTTTTTATAGCAATGATGGAAGCCTACGTCTAGAATCGTCTTTAGCTTGGCGGTTAGGCTTCTTTGGACAGTAACAACTCTGCATTTTGAGAGGAGAGCGAGAATGGTCGATTCCGGGACTAGATGGGAGCATAAAAGTGGGAATTGAAAACGAGGGGAGCAATCTACAGGTTGAGACCGCCGACCAATGTGGACTTGTTTGACTGCTTCATGCATGGAACATGAAGGAAGGTGAATAGATGGTTAGTTAAGTTTACTTCATTGCATATAAGAGACGTTGCTCCAGGGCTTCGTCTGTGTCCTCCAATAGAAGTAACGATGACAGGTACTTTGAATTCCTCAGCATCTGTAGTATTTTGTTTACCGTTAGCTGCGCCTTACTTCCCTGTTTTGATGACGGGCTAATAATCTCACCCATTTGTGCATTATTCCCATTTGCCATACTACAAATGGGGAAGAAAACGCTTGCCTCCCGGTATAACCTCTCGTTTGATATAAATTTTTTTTGTCTGTCTAGATCTGCCGAGCACTGTGGCTTTTCGTAAGATCTTTCTTTCTATCCTGTATAGTTCTGTTGCTACTGTTGGGGGAAAAGATGACCAGATGGGAAAGCCGTAGCATAAATACGCACTTATAAATTGCTTATAAATAATGAGTTTGACGTCTTTACGTAGGATTTCTGAGCGATACATTTTCAGAAGCCCACAATATATGCCGTTGTATTTTTTAATTTTATCCCTGGCAAAGGAGTTGAATTTAAGGTTCTTCTTAAGATTCATACTTAAGATTCGGCGTGAGGCACAAGCACTTTGACTTTCCTTATAGTATTCTGTCAGTTTATTGACTGATACCTTCATAGCTTCCAATTCTACTTTAGGTCGTATTAATGCACTGTAAACTAGAGTATCGTCGGCGTATAATACCATAAGAATATTTTCACTTAATTGGACCTTACATATATCTGAAATGTAAAGGTTATATAGCTTAGGACCAATTAATGAGTGAGGACATGATCACGTTGTCATAGTGAAGCTTACAAGTAAGTGCAATGTCATATCTGACGTAAAGAAAGCATTTTTTTAACTCAATTCTATTAGTTTCAATGTTAATAGAAGGTTTGACCTCACAAATATGTTTCCAAAAAATAGGAGTGTCGAGTTGCAACGGATGCCGGGAGCATGTGGGTATTGTGGGTAATGAAAGTGCTGACAAGTTCGCTGGAGAAATACTCCGTCGACCAGTGATCACAGTCATTCCCAATCAGCCTCGCCTACTAACCAAGAAATACTTCGCGAGCAATATTCCTCCCATTATGAAGCTCCTGGACCCAACAACTCCATTCCCTAGTCCCCTATTTAAACTTCTACAACATACTAATCTGCTTCACAAAATATAACAAAATTCTTAATATTCTATACTATTAACCACAGACCAGTCTCTCTCAGATAACTTTTCACATGTACTACGAAGTCGTCAAAAGGCCTCACGGTCCTTAGCGCTATGAAGTGGCTCCTGGCACGTGTCTAAGGGATCTTAAAAATAACAACAACAGTTTCCAAAGTTGAAGATCTCTCTGGGTGAGATTCATCTTCCACTACTTTTCTGCCTTCTAAAAATGCTTCATGCAACTGAAAAACGTGTGCTCTTGATAAAAAAATATTTACGGTAGGATCGCTGCAACTTTTCGTATGTCAACCACATGCGTTTTTTCGTTTTCATAGCGCTCTACAATAAAACACAACTTCACTAATCAGGGTCTATGGGGTTGAAACTTATATTTTATATCTACGAGAGGCTCACGTGGGTAGAGGATGTAGTCGCTCTCAATAATATCATATTCAAAACATCTTCATTTTGATAAAATTCTGAAGATTGAAAAAATTTCTACCTCAAGTAGATCCAATGAAATAGAACATTAAGATAAGTACTCTGAAAATGTTTTTTTCTTAAACTTACTACGCATTGTATCCTCAAAATGATAACATCTCATTTATGAATTATTATCAGAACATTTTAATTTTGACACGAGAGACATATAAGAATTTATGTTAAACAATAATACCTTGACCACAAATAATTCAAATAAAATGAAAAATTTCCACTATCATCTATTATAATTTGTACTATTATTAAAATAATTCAAAGTATTTTATATTATAAATTATTCAAATGCGTAATAATTTATAAAATAAAATTATGTATGAATATTTTGCCAACCTAAATTCTAAAAGTATCTAGTTCCTCCTCTCATTTGTATGGATTTTTTGAGTTAATTCATAAACGCATGCTAAGCAGCTGGTACAGAATTTGTTGAAATGTTTTTGCAAGCCCCATAACACTCGTAAATAGAAACAATTCCGTTCAACACTATTAATTATAGAAAATCACCCCCCAATTTTGGTCTCATGATTGTTTTATGACAATAACTGAAGATCTTATAAAATGGCATGGAATAAAATGAAAACATTTTTGGATCATTAAAATTTTTCTAGCGATTAACACCAATCATATAATCATCAATTGTTCGCAATATTCGGATCAGTATATTTGGGGCACTTGGTTAAGCAAAAAATCAACACATGATGATCTCGACTACATGAAAACAAAAAAAAAAAAAAAAAAAAATAATAGATAAAAGGAATTTTTGTTCATCTACTGACCCCATAATAAATAGTAGCCATAGCTACACACTTAGGATACTTGAAACTTTCAACTAGAATAGAATGTATAGCAATATTCGTAGGAAAATTATATGGAAAACTTCCAAAAAGATACTTGTATACAAGTACAATTCAAACAATAATAACACAAATATTCCAAACATTCAAACAACTAATATTATATAATTCGAAATAAATTAAAAAAGTTGTGAAGATTTGATGAAATAACAACCGTCCATTTAGTAATGACGATGTATGATGTTTAGAAGGAATGAGATTTGGAGAGAAATGCAAGCTACAAAAAAAAACAAATTACATATTTCCGAATACGCCCGAGTAAAATGTCCCTGAATCTTGTCACTTTGGGGAGTAGCAAAAATTATAATAAATATACGAAAATTATCTAAAACATATACATGAAAAATAAAAAAACAAATTATAAAGAATAAAAATTCACTACTAGACAAGGTCGTACATATTTCCGTACCAATTTTAGTCAAAGTTTTTAGTCAAAGTTGTTGACGGATGGATAAGTTCTGGAAGTAGCTAAATTATCCCCAATTAAGCTAAATGAAAGCTAATAATAAAGCAATTGTACATCATAAGTATACATATGTTTGTGCTTTTTTATTTTGCAAACAGATATTCGTATGATGTAATATTATTAAATATAAATTCATAGCAAAATTTTTATTTACCCTCTGGAAAGTTCTCTTACTTAAATGGATGTACTAAACTTATTGGTAATATTTCTTCTTATATTCAATATTTATAAATAGCATATAGACGTCAAAGTTCAATGCGAGTATGACTGACTACATTAGAAAATGAATTGAATAAAATCTCCCTTATGTAACAGACAACATCACATTGCAGTGTACATAAATTTAGATATTCATTAAATTGAAGTTATTAGTACGTGATAAATGAGAGCAAATCAAAAAATAATTAAAACAAATTTTTAAGTAAATATTTGTACTTTGTACTAGTCACCAAAATTTAATTTATTTATTGATCCAGTATTATTACAAGTGCTCTCAAATCACTCTTATATTTACTTTGTATTTAAGCGTTGAACTACACATATCTTAATTGACAACATGTTTACTTATAAATAACTTTCTATGGTTAGAAAGTTAAGTAGTAAAGATTGACTATGAATTTGTTAATAGAAGAATATTATTTTTGTAGTTCGACGGTGGTGTTGATGTGTCAACATACTCTTTGAAACACATTCAAGAAAAATTCAAGAAAAATCATAAATTGTAAAATTTCGTACTTCAAAGCATATCTCTTTCCTTTCCTTTTCGTGGTTTAATAATTTATTTGCAAAAATATAATTTAAATAATTTAACAAATAATCTCATTTACTTCAAGAAGTAATAACAAAATAAATAAATAAAATTTTGAATAATCTGTAATCGAAGAGGTTTTATTTTTTATTCTTTGTTGATATTTCTCATTTTCACATAACATACGACGTTGAAACAGAAAAGTAATGAGACTGACATAATTGAGGGAAATTCTCCTCCATATAATTGAGGGGAATTCCCCCCACATAATTGAGACTGACATAATTAAGGGAAATTCCCCCTAAATAATTGAGACTGACATAATTGAGGGGAATTTCACCTACATAACTGAGGGGAGTTCCCCCACATAATTCAGAAATACATAATTGAAGGGAATTCCCCACCAAATAATTGAAAATGACATAATTGAGAGGAATTCCCACCCTCCCCCACATGACATAATTGGGTGGAATTACCCCCCCCCCCCCCCATAATTGAGAATGACAAAATTAAGGGGACTTCCCCTCCACATAATTGAGACTGACATAATTAAGGGGAATGCCCCCTAAATAATTGGGACTGAAATAATTGAGGGGAATTTCCCTTACATAATTGAGGGGAATTCCTCCCGTAATTAAGAGGGAATTAATTGAAGGTAATTCTCCGCACATAATTGACTGACATAATTGAGGGGAATCCCCCCCACATAATTGAGACTGATATAATTAAGGGTAATTCCCCCTAAATAATTGAGACTGACATAATTTAGGGGCATTTCCCCTATATAACTGAGGGGAGTTCCCCCCACATAATTTAGAATGACATAATTAAAGGGAATTCCCCACCAAATAATTGATAATGACATAATTGAGGGGAATTCCCCCCACACTATTGAGAGTGACATAATTGAGGGGAATTCCTCCCGCATAATTGAGACTGACATAATTAAGAGAATTTCCCCCACATAATTGATACTAACATAATTGAGGGGAATTCCCACCATCCCCCACATAATTGAGACTGACATAATTGGGTGGAATTACCCTCCACATAATTGAGACTGACAAAATTGAGGGGACTTCCCCTCCACATAATTGAGGGTATTTCCCCCCACATAATTGAGAATGATATAATTGAGGGGAATTCCCCTCCAGAAAGTTTGAACGTTAGTCTCTCCTAGACGTACTGTACAAGTTTCAACCTCGGTTGATAACAATGCGACCCTATAGAGTACTGATTATGAAGTTGTGTTTTTTTAGTGCGTTACGAAAAATTTGAGCAACATTCCTCAAGAGCAGAAGTTTTTCTGGAAAAAAAGGCAGGAAACGTTGTGTTCCTCGCTCAGGAACACAACGTTTCCTGTCATATGAAAAAAATGTGTTTCCCTGGCCCTCCTTTTCAGCTAATCAAAGTTCGTGTGATTATTTTTGTGTACCCCAATATCGAAACAGTTAAAAGGACGTCATATTGGTAATGCCATTAACTTGCAAAGGTGTGCAGCCGAGGTGCTGAAGACGATTGCTACAAAGAGTGAGCACAACACCTACTTTAGGTATGGGAGCTAATCAATAGGAGTCTAAAAATAATTTCTGGATTAAGTAGCAGTACAGTAATGGCATCGAAAACGAGTTGGTTAACGAAAAGGAAATCATGCGTGAATGTGGGTATTCCTATTCAGAATTCTTAGTTTTCTTGCATAGAATTCCGGACTGGTTACTGAGTAGTCTGCATTGATGATGTTTGGCCAAAACGTTGGGAGGAAGCTTCCACTGTTGGCCCAGTTTATTTGGTTACGAATGGCCAAAGACATTAAATAACATTTAGTCAGTAGATGCGGCAAGTTCAGAATTACAGTGCAGAGCCTTTCCTGTCATTTTATCAGCTTCCTCATTGCCGTATATACCGGCATGACCTAGAACCCAACGTAACTCAATGCTCCGGTTATTAAGCAACCAATGCCAATTGTAATTGAAAATCGTATTAACGGATGAGCCGCAAGAGCCTCCAAGGCTGCGAGACTGCCACTAAAAACTGTTCCCCTGCAATATTTTGTGAGATTAATTGCAATTTCAAATGATGTCCTAAAATTATCCACAGTTCGCCCAAATGGTAATATTCCGCACCTGATTTCATGATGTTCACTCCCAACAAGCTAAATGATAGCAAAAGATGTTGTTTGGTCATCGATAAGTTGCATTTGTCAATTAATTTTAATTTCTTAAGTAGAATTTACATATTTTCTAGGAAAATTTAAAATGTATATTTAGTAAATAAGGCTCTTAAAAGTAAGTTATTTTCTACAAGTAGAATATATAAAATATTTTTCAGCCTTTATTTTTAAAATGATCCACAATAAAACTGTTTTTTTGGGCAACCTACAAAAATTAATATCATCCGCATTTTTGGAAAAGTTTATTTTTTCTGTTTTTGTAAATATTTTTCATTTATTCTATAGAAAATTTACATTTTTTATTTAAAATTCGACACAAATTCGATATAAATAATTATTTTTAATAGAAAAACTGATATGAGAGAACACTTGATAATAATTCTATTTAAAATTTATGAATTTTATATTCTTTCATTTTTTATAAGTGGTCGGTTTTTATTCTCAGTTTTATCTAAATTAAATATCAGAATGGGAATATTAAGCGTACGCACAAATCAATAAGAATAGCTTCAAGTAGGCGTACAGTTTCATATATAACCGTATGTACTCACTCGTAAATGGTTCAAGGTTTTGAAGATAAACGAATAATCGAGCCAGATTTTTTCATTCCACAAATAAGAATACAAATACCACCATTGCTCGCCCCCATCGATTAATCGATACTAATTGATATAGTTCAAATCATAATTTGACCTCGATTAGTTCCGATCGGTTTACACTGTGTCGATTTACAAAATCATCTCCAAACGTGTACTACTATTGATAACTTATACACGTACAAATACTACTACAGTCCTATAGGTAGATGGGAAAGATAAATCCAGTGCATTCGTAACACGAGTGGATGTATGGAGTTTACATATTGAATAGAAGTACTGACATTCACGTATACCGTGCACAATCGACCACTTCACATAAGATTCCGTCTTACACAATTACTGCTTACTCCGTATGAGAGTCACAAGATGATGATGATGATTCAGGCTGAAAGCTCTTAACCATAGAATCTAGTTAACCTCGTTTAACTTCAAGAAATAAAAATCCAAAAATTTTATGTTTAGCAAAGCATATACAACGATTGCTGTGTCAGAGTATCCTGTTTACAGAGTAGTCACGATTCACCCGTAGAAGTCGTCTGGATTTTTAACTTATGGTTCTTTTAATTGATGAAATGATACTCGATCGTGGTGTGAAACTATAACACAAAGTAACTAACTTATGGAGACAATAGGAACGAACGAAGATTCAATCTGTACACAGAGATGAATTTTCTTCGATAATGCCGAATACCAAGAAGGAGTATAAGTAAGTACACTAATGGATAGACAAATGAGTGGGTGATATGCATCAGTGGGTATCGCGAAGAAACTCTTCCAGTTAAAGTACCTAAAGACATGCATCCCGTCCCCTTTTCCTAATTCATTTGATTAATGTGCCTTTAATTGACCATTTGATCTTTTCTCTGGGAGTAGCAGACTAATACACAGTAGCTAAAAAGGGAAATAATGCGTTCAAATGCACTTAGGGTAAATTCCAACCAAATACGAGGTTGGCAACTTTTTTTATATTCTGCAAGTAAATGAATGTTCATTTATGTCCGTTCATCAAAAAGTTTCTTTGACCTAACTCTTCACTTCTTCAAAATTCAACGATTGTCCTTTTTAAAATGACATCTATGCTTTTTAACTAATTTAAATAGCAGACAGGAAATATGATAATTTATTGTCCAAAACAATGACCATTCTTCAATATTTTTACTTAAAGATTTCAATTATCCTTGTATATTCTCACTACCACTCTTGTACGAATAATGGGGCATTAATATGATTTTTGAACATTTAATATAATTCTTATTTATGGCTTTGAGAGATGATGTACACAACTTTTTTTATATTAAAAATTATTTAATTGATTATAAGTTAAATTTATAAAAAAAAATCCTAGTTGAGTCATTTTAAATTTTACAGTTTTAATTTTATTTACTATAAAGTCTGTTATTTTAGTGAAATATTGGGTTGTCCAGAAAGTAATTTCGTTGTTTTTTTTATAAAAATGAAAGACGATTTTCTTAGAGAATTAATATTTTATTCAATTAAATATTGTCCAGTCTGAGCCAATACCATTTGGCAGCTCTCCGGAAGTAGCATGATTCCACGCTCATAAAATTTTTGTTCTAAGTGATATTGACCTCCTCATTTGAATTAAACGTTTTACCGTCTAAAAAATTTTGTAGAGACCGGCACAAATGATAATCGGAAGGTGTTAGACCTGGACAGTATGGTGGGTATGGCAGTATATCCCATCCAAGCTCTAAAAGCTTTTGCCGAGTGCTCAAACTTGTATATGTTTACGCATTATCCTGTTGGAACACTATACCTTTCCTAATGACCAATTCAATTTGTCTAACTGATGACAGTACACTTCAGAATTGATCGTTGTGTTGCTCAGTAGAAGCTCAAAATAAGCGATTCCTTTGAAATCCTACCAAACAGATAGCATAACCTTTTTTTGATGAATATTGGCTTTAGAAGTGCTTTAAGCCGGTTCATCTTTTCTACTCCAGGATCTTTTGCGCTTAACATTGTTGTAGACAACCCATTTCTCGTCCCCAGTGATAAAATACGCTTCAAAAATGGATCATTTTCTTGGCGTTTGATTTCAAATGATTATAAACTGTTGTATTTGATAAATTTAATCACTCAGCGATGAAGACACAATAAATGCCTTTATTGTGTCTTCATCAGCTTCAACTAGCCTTCCAGAACGTGTTGCATCTTCGAGATCAAAATTGCCGGATCGAAATTTTGCAAACCAGTTTTGGCACTGCCGCTCACTTAACACATTTTCTCCATATACATCGGATAATTTTTTCTTGCTTGAACAGCATTTTTACCTTTTCTATAGTAAAAAAGTAAAATATGCCGAAAATGCTGTTTTTCACTTTCCATATTTAAAAGGGTATCAACCAAAAACTACAATGCAGAATCAATCGAATTCACAAGCAGGCCTTGCTATGTCAGCTGTCAAAATACATATGATTATGTGGCTTAAGTGTGAAGTTGGTTGTTAAAAAATAAAATTGTCTTCTGTTGGGACAAAACGAAATTACTTTCCGGACAACCCAATAATATAAAACATTTTGTTTGTTTTTATACAAATTTCGGAGTGAAACTTAAAATTTCACAATATTCAAAAATTAGAGTGCAACTAATTTAAAAACTGCTCTCAAAAATATTTACAATCAACAAGAATTCACTCAATTTTTCCTTAGAATATTATGAATATTTTTACTTAAAAGTTGCCGCTTTTTTCAATAGATATTTTTAGTCAAAATAGTAATATTTTGACTAAAAATATTTATTGAAAAAAGCGGAAACTTTTAAGTAAAAATATTCACAATATATACGTTTACTTAAAAGTTTTTAAAAAACTGCAAGATAATAGTATCTGGGAAATTGTCGTAATCAATTCACGAAAGTTTATTATCAAAACAAAAACAGATTCTCAGTAGAATTTTTATATGTATTTAATATATTTAGTAATATTAATTAAATAAGCAACTTAGTAATTGTGTAAAATTAGTTTTTTTGGCAAGATTATTTTTGCTACATTTTCAGATATGAAGTTAATAATCTTATTTACACATCCCAAAATCCTACCTCTCAGATCGATATTTTCAAATAACTAAAAATATAGATTTCCGATACTTAACATATCCTATTACCGCTGGTATCCCTCAGGATATCATCCTAGGTCTAATACGAGGGTCATTCAACAAGTACTTAGCCTACAAAAGAAAAACGAAAATTTTCCAAAAAAATACATTTTCTCGAGGGAAGCAAAATAGGCCTCCGTGGTGACGATGACCTCCTTATTCGACCCAATTCTATTCCCGGCGAGTGATTTTTTCAGGTTTGTAAACAAAAAGTAGTCACAGGGGCCAAATCTGGACAGTACGGTGGATGGGGCAGCAATTCGTAGCGCAATTCGACCAATTTGGCCATGGCGACGGCGGAGGTGTGAGCCGGCGCGTTGTCGTGGTGGAACAGCACTTTTTTCTTCGCAAAGCGGGGGCGCTTTTTCTTCAACTCGACGTCAAATCGGCCCAATAAGTCAGCATAGTAGCGCCCCGTGATTGTTTTACCCTTCTCGAGGTAATCGATGTGGATCACACCTTGTGAATCACAGAAAACGGTGGCCATCACCTTTCCGGCCGATCGAACAGTCTTCGCCTTCTTCGGAGCACGTTCGCCGGGTGAAGTCCACTGTTTCGACTGTTCTTTGGTCTCTGGTGTGTACCAGTGAATCCAAGTTTCGTCGACGGTCACGAAACGACGCAAGAACTCCGCTGGATTGCGCTGAAACAGCGCTAAACACGTCGCCGACAGCTTTCTCATGCCCAGTTCTTCATGTAGAATATGATGCACCGTTCCTACTGCGATGCCCACAGTCTCAGCTATCTCGTGAACCTTCAATCGACGGTCTGCCAACACGAGATCGTGGACTTTTTTAACGTTTTCCTCCGTAGCAGCCGTTTTCGGGGCACCTGGGCGTGGCTCATCAAAAACCGACGTGCGGCCACGAACAAACTCGTTGAACCAATTCTTGACGGTCGCCATCGAAGGAGAAGAGTCACCATACACAGCATCCAAGCGATCTTTGTTTCGCTGCGCGTTTTCCCTTCCAAAAACAAGAATCTAATCACCGAACGATATTGTTCTTTTTCCATTTTTGTGCAACCGACCGACACATTCGCTTTCAAAGGCTCACAAAACAAACCTAATGAAGAGAATCGACTGAAACTTTGACAGTATACTACTAATAGAATGTACTTCGCGATGGTAAATTTATTTTGTGACAGCAGTTCCATCGGGCGGTGAGGCTAAGTACTTGTTGAATGACCCTCGTACTTTGTAACATTTATTCTCATGATATGCTTTGTTACAATAATATCTTAACCGAAAAATGTGCCGATGAGACAGCTTACCTTACTCTGAGGGACACTAGTTTACAGAACCACATCAACTTCTTAGGAGCCTTGTTCAAAAGGTGAAGAGTAAGAAGGATGAATGAGAAAAAATGTGCTCTTCATTTCTCTTAATTTCTGCATGCCCTTGTATTTTCGTTTTTAAAAAAAATTTGCTTATTACAAATTATGTGCAGTTGTCGATATTATTGAATCTTAAAATTAAGCTTTAAAGTTTATATTAGACTAGACCATTAATATTGTGCCGAATAGAGTAATGCCATGGAATATTTAAATCCTCACAAAGTAAAGACTGCCAAACGGAATAACCTCAAATAGAAATTTTGATCCTCTCATGTACATTTGTTTGACCCAAAGAAGGTCTCTATTTTAATGAAAAACAGAACTACCTTAAACCTATCACTAATATTATTATTTGCAGCTCATTTTTTTTTTGTCAAAATAAATACGAAATAAATTACCGATTTAATGAAAGTGTTTAAAAATTCCCAGAGAAGATACGTATATTTGAGAAAAAAAAATGATTTAGAAAATTTTTTTTTTAAATATTAAAAGAAAAAACGCAATTTCCTTGAACTTAATAAACCTTGAATTAATTGATATGCGACAAATTCTCAACAAAAAAAATACCAACAGCAATTTTAATTAAAAAAGAATTCGAATCAGTCATTATCGATTGGTATTGATCCACTTATGGTATTGGTTTGATTATCTTTAAAAATAAGGCAGTATGGTATGGGAAAATGGAAAATAAAAAAAAGTAAGAATTGTAGTTAGTTCCTATTGAACAAAAAAACCTCCCCGAATTAGTATACATTTCACGAATGCACACCAAATTAATTACGGATAACACACGCCTAATTATTTTCAACTTTTTTTTTCGCCAAAGGTAATATACTGTAATTAGATTTATCTGAACCATGAATTTCCAAATATAGATACAGTTACATTCAGGAATAAAAACAGTCATTTTTACTGGACAACAACCTGAAGTACCAACTGATAATTATAGACCCTAAAATGTTGCAATGTACCAATTAATTTCATATCAGGTTGAAATAACTACGCACATTTTGTGAATTTAAATTAGAACTACGGAAATTTTTACGGAAACCTTAACGCTTTCTACCTGAAATAAATACCAGGTATTTAGAAATATATGAGTTTTGTTCTACCAAAGTTTACCAGCTTATTTATGCCCTCATAAATTATAATTCTAAACGATTATCTAAATTGGATTCAACTGAAATCTAAATCGAAAAATTTCGGAATAAACAATCTTCCAATTGACTTAACAATAACTTTAACTGCTTTTTTTATATATGCTCGACACCATATTTCCGCTATTCAAACGCATATCAACGGCAAAAAGGAAATGCAGTACTTGAAATTCTATTTTATGTATCTATAAACATAATGCAACAAAATTACAATGCTTGAAATTATACAATCATACTTAAAGGTATTTATTAAAATTTAATAGCTTGTAATTTGATTATTTCATGACTATTGGTATGGTTTTGAAAATATTGAATCAAACTACTATAATAGAAGATGACATGAGAACTTTTTAAATTTTTAAGTGCAATTTTTTTATATATATTATTGCAGGCAGTCATGTTTCTAGTTATAAAATATGAATCGTATTGTCTCTGGTACAGTGTATTGCTTAAGAAGTTCAAAAATGTGATTATTTTTACTTATTACCCAAACACATTGCCACTTCCAAGTCATAGAATATCTCGAATATTGCAATATATATCACATTAATAAAGAAGTTCCTCAGGGTAGTATTCTTACTCAAATCATTGACAGCATATTCAGTTCAGATATTCTCACAGTCAAAACTAAACTAATAAACGGATGTTTAAAAAATTTGGTACAGAATTTAGTTAAGAATATCTTATAATAAAAATAATATTGTTTTGCTGATATCAGTGACATCTTTTCCATTTATCACTGACTTATCATATTGGTTTATCAGATAGATTTTAACGTATTTCGCGTATGCACATATTACTAAATTTTTTTTATATAAATGCGCCAATTTAACATTGTACCCAGTATTACCATAAGAATATATTTATTATTAACAGTAACGTGCCATTTACAATAAGTTTAAAAAAAATTCTAACTTATTAATAATTGGATGGATATAAACTTAAAAGATAGTATCTGATTACTAAAACTATAGGATATTCTATAAAAATTAGTATTAAATATCGCAATTTGAAGTCCAATTTGGACCTACAAATATTGTGATTTTCAAAGAATGTTTAAAAGTATAAAAATTTGAAGGGAAAATATTTAGTCTTGTTTATAAAAAGTATGAAGGAAAAATATATTGTATATAAATAAAAATAATCCAATTTAAAAGACCCCAAAATCTCTAATTTGAAATTGTATCTTTACTTTCCATAAAAATCCTCATAATGCATGGGAAACTCTATAAAACCACATCCTAACCCTCAAAAAGTAATTGACGAAGTAAAGGGTTAAAGTTATTGATCAGAAAAGCGTTTATCATACATTCATTTTCTGTCGTAAGCAAATTTTTTCTTTAAATTTTAAATACCAAGGTGTGATATTTAGGATACACTTAAAAAAGTAACTCACTTGGAAAAACAGATACTATTATTTCTTGCCTAAGCTTGAACCCAACTGACTTTACTGACAATTACTCAGATTTACCTAATTAATAATGTACAACATAGTACTAAAACCCATTTGGACGTACAGATTTGATTTCTGGGATTCCGAACAAACCTTTCTATTGCCGTCGACTACAAGATTTTTAAATCAAAACTCTTTGTAAAATTGCAATATCCGTTGCAGCTTTTCACACCGTACGTAAATTATGTGTTGCCCCCTATTAAAAATTTCTTGTTCGGCGCTACTCTCATTACAATCCTCTTGTACGACAACTTTCATCTATTACATGAAAATAAACCTCACCAAGCAAGTACATATTTTTACAATAATTTTAAAATTACAAAAATTAATAAGCACTCAACAGAATTATTGCTCTATTTTTGTCTCTAAAGGATTTTTTCAAAAGACATGTTCCTAGTAGTCAGCAGATTTTATCTAAAATTTAATTCCTTGTTGCATAGTAACAATAAAATCGGCTAACTTTATTCAAAATTTTTAATTTTTAAAATTTAGTAGTCAGTAAACTTGGTTGGAAAAGTTTGGCAAAGTTTGAGCCTATACGCAACCTATATGACGCAGTCGACAATTATTAATTTTCGGATCTTCTTGAAGATGTTAATTACTCTGATTTTAAGCTAAGTTGGTATGGACCTACGATTATGTCTCGTATTATAGATACGCCTTTAAACGTTTACTGACGATATTTGATTAATTTTTTAGCCCACATAAAAAAGACTTTCTACTTAAGCCATTCTAAGTTAACATCCATTTTATAAATCGAAAATTACAGGTCCATGATCCAGTTGTAGAGCATTCGATCTTGCAGCTATTTTTTCTTTTGCAGACACCAATTTTTTTACTGTACAAGAAGTTTAAAACGTGAGCCATCAGCAAATAAAATCGAACACTTAAGCTTAGATTACACCGTGCGTCTAATAGACGATCTGAATGTCAAATTTGCCATTTTTTACGCGTGTGACTGTGTAATATATGCGCGAGCACTCACGCACTTTGCGCGTGAATGGGATTGTGCTGGTTCGCCGCAAATAAAGTTTGTATATTTGATGATCAGTCTAATCATAGTGTAATCGTTTGAATGCAAAAAGGGAATTTCAACATGTTATTTTATTTCCTTTGAATTATGGTTGATGTTTTCACATTTATGTAATTATTTTGATTATTTGAATTCGTTTATTTTTTTTAGTAAACATTTTATATTTTATTTAAAAATGTCAATATTAATTTCAACATTAATATTTTATGTTCAACCGGTACTGTCATTTTATTGAACATATTTATAAATTTTCACGCAAACGATTACTCACTATACACGACACTACATTACATTTGTTTTGCTACTTTTTTTTAAAATTTCCATTAAGTAATCTTCACTTTGCTTATGTTAAAATTTCTTTTCGCAACGAGCAACAGGCACAACGTCATAGGTAATATATCTACAAGCAAGCTCGATGAAATCATGTATAGATTCGTCAAATTTCCCTTCTACATTCTTCCAACAAGTAAAATTTAGCGCGCCTAAGAGCAAACATCGTGCACTTACACCATCAGTGTAATATACCGACGAACTTTTCGTGGAGTAAAACGATTTGAGAGCGAACCATTGGCCAAAACAAAATCGTATATTAGATTGAAACAAGAATCTCCTAAAAATTCTTTGGTTCCATTATTTACAGCTATTGGTTATTATTGTTAAGAAATTAATATAGTTAGCCTATAAGAACGAGGGAAGTCGCGTCTGAAAAATCTTTAGTCATCGTATGACAGAACTAGAAATAAATCGATAGAATTTCAATTGAAGTATAACGCACTAAAATTCAATTATTTCTGGAATTATTCAATATATTTATTTGTTTTTGCTTTTAATACTTTTAAAATGTCAGCAACAAAATTTTACTATAAATACGTTGATATATTTGTCAAGAGGACCACCTTTGAATAGGATCACTTTGTACAATATGTTGCCGAATTCCATTACAATAAGCTCGAATGGCACTTTTTTTAACGCTGTCGTTTTGAAAGACTTAATCATCAGCTTGTTCCGTAAATCGGTTCATGACTTCGATGGACACAACGCCATCATAGTGCCATGAGGGTTGTATGATTAATACCTGCCCTTGATAAGAAAAAAACATATTTTATTTTTTATCATAGCCGCCTCCTTTTAAATAGACAGTGTAAAATTTAAGTGTAAAATTTTAATTTAAAAAAAACTGGTCACGGATCAGTGCACGTTTCAATGCTGTCGTAGTTTTTTTTGCAGACCTTTTAAATTTTCAAAAGCTTGATCATTAGCTTATTCCGTAAATCGGTTCATGTTTGCGATGGACACGCCAATTTTCTTTGCTGTTGAGTTTACACTGCGACGCGGATTTCGTGTGAATTTGCAAATTGGCAACACAACAGTCTGAAGTTGGTTACAGATTATGACGCCAAGACGATCTCACCAAAGGACCAATGATTCGTTTCTTGTGAACGCCTAGAACGCTTAATTGTTATTCAATTTAATTATAATTTAAAATTTAAATTGAATAACAGACAAAATTTTAAATATTGGATTGCTTTTGAGAAGAATGCCATGAGAAAATTTATTTCCAAAATTATAAACGAATTTTTTTTGTTATGATGAAATCATTACAAAGAATTTTCTTTAAAGGAACTTTTTCCAAAATCTAAATATATCACATACGATTTTACATACATAAATGCATAGATAAATTCTCAATCTTATGAATTGCTACCAACAATAATTGTAAACAACATGACAAAGGATAATAAATCAATATACAATCCTATTTAATGAAATTCGAGTTCTATTGGAAGCAATTAATTCGATATGAATAACAAAATAACATTTTTTAGATATGCATAGTTGCGTAAATAAAATAACATTTCGATATAACAGAATGAATAATAACACAATTATCTCCACACACCAAAAAAAAATATAAATTACAAAAGGACATGTATCGTATAAAGGACGAAATATATAATACTTTGTCTGTTTGATGAAAAATAACTTCCACTATAAACATTTTCTTATACAATTACTCGTTAACTAACTACACAATACAGAGCCATGGCATTCCACTCTCATCCTACCCATGCTATTGAACTAACCATACCAAAATAGCTTCAGTATGAATAATTCTAGTTTCTGATGTAAATTATCCTTGAAATGGTTGCCTACGCGGCGCCAATAAGTCGTCGCCACATATACAAGTCGCTCTAAATAGATCTACATAAAATCGATGGATCCTTGGAAGCAAAGACCAAAGAAGCAATAGAACATACGAATATAAGAAATAGATTGTGAATAGAGAAAAAGTACTAGCAAAAGGAGTAGTGAGAGGGGGCGGGGGAGGTGGGTTTGTATATCCTTACGTAGTAATTCATTTCAAAAGTGGTTACAAAACTGCGATGCAATTTAAATGACAATATAAGCTCACCACCACTTATCAACAAACTTTTTCATTATCATTATCAATGGGAAAGGAACAGAACCTATTCCAAAGTCTGTCCAATTTAGAAATTGTTATTCTAGTACACAAAAAATTTAAAGGTCAAAAGATCGAAAATAATTGACTATAATTAAAGTTACCTTCTTTTTGTTAATTTTTTACCATATGCTATTATGTATTTTATGGTCATTTAATGGGATGATTGTAAAATGCGTTTGTTCTAGGGTGGGTGACTTAATTATTCAAAATTCAAAATTGAATAACGAAAAAGTTGTTTTTTATATTCATTTAAATTAGAACTAATTCTATTTATAAATATACTCAAAAAAAAAACCTAATTACCTTTTCAAGTGGTCAAAACATGGGGTGTTTTCCTTCAAATAAATAAAATAGAAATGAAAGCTTTAAAGTACAAGTCAAATAATAGTCAAATGTGAACAAACTGTTGGAAAGATTTAAAATGAAGAAATTGGAATACTTTAAATTAATGTAAGTTTTTTTTTTATACAAAAATACACAGTCTATTGAGAAAGAATCAAATCGGTCGTGGCGTACATAATATTCTTAGGAAATGACATACTTTCAAAGCGAATCAAATCGATATCAGTCATTAAAGAAAAAGATTCTCAATTCCAAATGGCTTTGCAAATGCTTCATTTCTATTTTCCTCTCCCCCATTGGCTTGGTTCCTTTATTGTATTACATTTCCGCCCATTTGGCGAATTATTATTGTACATTTTCACTCAGTTGGATATTAATACAGAAAGAAAAACCATCGAAAGAAAATCTAAACCGAACAAAAAAAGGGAGCAAAAATAATAGGAAAATTAAAAGCAGCCGCCACGTTGCTATAGAATGATGGAATCCCTCCAAGAGCTACAACCTAATAATACTGTCTGCACTTTTGATGATGATTGTGCACAAGTCATTTCACATTTCCAAAGTGAGCTTATTATATCTAATTGCCCGGATTTATCGGTTCAGAGTTGACGACAAGAAAAACAATGGAAATGGTGAATGGGAAACGAGAAGGAAGCAGAAATCCTGCACCACAGTGGGGATATCAAGGATACTGATGGAGAAACGCTGAAACCCAACTGGTATTTTTCACAGCGAAGGGATGTTAACTAGGCGTTAATAAGCTTGACAGAAGCATGAGGAGGTGAGAAGCCAAGTCTGCCGCCATATAGAAAATACAAGAATTAGTACATTTTAACAGATACAAGAAATATGAGAAAAGAATGAAAAAGAAGAGAATAACAATGACTGAGAGGTTTCTGAATACAAAAAAATAACATAACGAAAGCATTTTTCCACCCTCTATTAAAACAAAAGGTGGTAAACAAAAAAAAACAAAAAAAAAGAAACCGGAAGAAAATATAAGTGAACACTCAGCAAACGCAAATGGAACGCAGATTGTTCCAATGAAATGCTCACATTGCAACTAAACAAGCAGCTAAATACATCAATTAGCAAATGATTTCCGAAAAGGATACAACTAACAAATCATTTATTAGTACCATCTAAATATTTATCAAAATTAATTACAGAAGGTAAACGTTACAAGGCTAAATGAAATTTCTCCTCTTTATAGAAAAGCGATTTATTTAACGCACTCTCGAACTGGAACAAATTCACTTGAAGCTATGTGAAATTTGAACATAGAACAGTGCCGAAGGTGGGTGATTTATTCTTTCTATGGAATTTCCTATAGAAATTTTCATAAATTACAGTTCTAATTAAGTAGCTTTCGAATAGACAACTTTATTGTTAATTAAAATTTTACTACACAAAGCAAGAAGGCACTGCTCCTTGGAAAAGATGGCGTAGAAATTTAAAAAAATTCACCGACAATGTTGACTAAAATTTAAGTTGAAATGTCTTTAAAAATAAATAATCCAAATTAAAGCAAACTATCTATCGAGCACACACGCTTTTTCCTATAGTAGAAATTTTTTTAGATAGAAAAAAAGGACACTTTTAATGTCTAATTGAAGAGAGTCAGAAATTACGCTGGACATCTTGCTTTGTTTTGTAAATTAAAGTGAATTCTTTTTTAATGTTTCGTTAGGTTAGATATTTTTTAAATAGTTCGAATTAGATAATAGTTCGGATTCTATACGTTGTAAGAACTTTATATTTTGCACTATTTATAGTTGCATATTATTAAAATGTAAAAGTATGCTCGCTCTTCAGTCTCAGAGAGTTATTTCGATAGTTAAAAATATGCGAAATATAAGTGAATAAGTGAAAATGAGTATTGTACGAGTATGTTTTTAGACATAATCTAATAGAAACTTTAAAGTATTCTTCCTTACACATATTACCTGGTACTAAGATCATTCCTTTCAAACCGGTATTTCTAAATAAATAAAGCAAGCAAACTTCCCTAATATCTGTACGATTTTCACTGTTGTATCAAAAGGCAGAATATTTGGACGTATTCTCTACAAATTTTATATATCCACTTTTAGTATCTGTTCTCACTTGTTCTTTGCTATATAGATATCTAGATTGCACCTAGACCAACATGATTCCGAAATTCTCCAAACTCAAATTTAAACCCTACAGATTTAATTAACCAAGGGATAAACGAACGCAAATGTATTTACTCTCCGCTGTGAAACATATCCTCCTATATTTCTTAATAGCAGTGAAATACCACAAAACACTAAAGTTCAGTATCTAGAACTGCAATTAGATAAATACTTGACATCTAATTCACACGTACAAAACTTAACAGATTATAACTGAAGAGACGATACAAAAGTTTTAAGATTACTATAGACAAAAAAAATATTCTTTATACAATGCTCTATTGAAGACCGATATGGACTTACGGACTTTAGTTCTGGGGCACTACGAAGCTTTCCAATTCTTGTTGAATCCAATCCGTGATCCTAAATTTTAATATGTCATAATATGGCTGTATCTCGTTCTAGAAAATTTTGTTCTCGTCTTTCCAAACATACTTATCCAATCATCTGAGAACCATTTTTCATTTACTTCCCTAGAAATTCTCATCGACTGCACCCGCACTTTTTTTTAAATAAGTGTCACTGCACCCGCAATTTTTTTAAAACACTAACTTTTAACTTGTATTCACATATGTATACGAGGGTCATACAACAAGTACTTAGCCTCACCGCCCGATGGAACTGCTGTCACAAAAGAAATATACCATCGTGCAGTACATTCTTTTAGTAGCCTACTGTCAAAGTTTCAGTCGATTCCCTTCATTAGTTTTGTTTTGAGAGCCTTTGAAAGCGAGCGTGTCGGTCGGTTGCACAAAAATGGAAAAAGAACAATATCGTTCGATGATTAGATTATTGTTTCTGGAAGGGAAAACGCGCAGCGAAATCAAAGATCGCTTGGATGCTGTGTATGGTGACTCTTCTCCTTCGATGGCGACCGTCAAGAATTGGTTCAATGAATTTGTTCGTGGCCGCACGTCGGTTTTTGATGAGCCACGCCCACGTGCCCCGAAAACGGCTGCTACGGAGGAAAACGTTAAAAAAGTCCACGATCTCGTGTTGGCAGACCGTCGATTGAAGGTTCACGAGATAGCTGAGACTGTGGGCATCGCAGTAGGAACGGTGCATCATATTCTACACGAAGAACTGGGCATGAGAAAGCTGTCGGCGGGATGGGTGCCGCGTTTGCTCACACCGGAAAACAAGCGCAACCGTGAGACCACATCGGCGACGTGTTTGGCGCTGTTTCAGTGCAATCCAGCGGAGTTCTTGCGTCGTTTCGTGACCGTCGACGAAACATGGATTCACTGGTACACACCAGAGATCAAGGAACAGTCGAAACAGTGGACTTCACCCGGCGAACGTGCTCCGAAGAAGGCGAAGACTGTTCGATCGGCCGGAAAGGTGATGGCCACCGTTTTCTGGGATTCACAAGGTATGATCCACATCGATTACCTCGAGAAGGGTAAAACAATCACGGGGCGCTACTATGCTGACTTATTGGGCCGATTTGATGTCGAATTGAAGAAAAAGCGGCCCGCTTTGCGAAGAAAAAAGTGCTGTTCCACTACGACAACGCGCCGGCTCACACCTCCGCCGTCGCCATGGCCAAATTGGTCGAATTGCGCTACGAATTGCTGCCCCATCCACCGTACTCTCCAGATTTGGCCCCCTGTGACTACTTTTTGTTTCCAAACCTGAAAAAATCACTCGCCGGGAATAGATTTGGATCGAATGAGGAGGTCATCGTCGCCACGGAGGCCTATTTTGCTTCCCTCGAGCAAATGTATTTTTTGGACGGGTTAAAAAAGTTAGAGCATCGCTGGGCCAAGTGTATCGAGCTTGAAGGAGATTATGTGGAAAAATAAATTGCCACCTTTCCAAATTTTTCGTTTTTCTTTTGTAGGCTAAGTACTTGTTGAATGGCCCTCGTATGTACAGGTGTACAGGAGAAAGTTTGATGATGCTTCTTACTCTCCATAACCTTTTACGTTAATATTATTTCTAGTTTGCTATTTTTTTATTTAAAAAAAAAAACTATCCACCCAGAAATATTAAAAAATACTATTAATAAAAATATCTATCGAACACACACGCTTTTTTCTATAGTAGAAACTTTTTTAGATAGGAAAAAAAGGACACTTTTAATGTCTATTTTAAGAGAATCAGAAATTTCGCTGAAAAAAATCGAAAAATTAAATTTTTTCTAATATTTATCATTATTTCAAAGGATTAAACATTATTTTACTGTGACGAATATTTTATGAAATTTTATAGTTTATAAAATTTTATTTTAATTATAGTTTAGATACAAGACTATATTTACAATAGATAGATAATATAGAAAATATGAGAATATTCTGTGAAGTCTGAACTTTTATTTTGCGGAAAACTGTTGAGGTAGTGTCATAACTGATAACTTATAAAATTAGCTCAAATTAGATGTTGTGAAGCTAATTAATGTGTTGAAGAAGATTAAAAAGGAATCGATTGATTAAGGAGCTGCACAATGGTTGAAATTCTCCTTGAAAAATAACTGTGGGAGTTCTTGTTGATGCGTAAAATGTGTAGTAATAAGGCGGATGGCTCATGATTGATATATGCGATGAGGGCGGTTACCAAAAGGGATATTGTAAGTGTGGGCGGAATGTCCAATCCTAATTCTGAGCTATTTTCTTGCTCAAAGTTTAGAAAGATTAAGAAACTGGATACTAGATCTTGTGTTGTTATCCGAACATCCCCTAAAGAGCATTATTGGATTGTTAAGCTCATCTAACATTTTTAGTAAAAGTTTTCCATAAATCAATTCCGTTTTCAGCTTGCTCAACTCCGCTCCTAGCCATTGTTTTAACAATATGGATAACGTTGCGTAGTTTGGAAAGTAAGCCAGAGTGTGGAACGATATCTGTGAGAGATCATAAGGAGAAGAGAGGAGAAGTTTATGTGAAAGTTGAAGGTAGACATGATCAATTTCTATAAATGGTAAAGAGTAAACTCTCCTGAAAACAGAGGTTTTTGTACACTATATTTATATGGTTAAGAATGAGTTTGCCATCTGTTTCAATTAAGAGGCAGACTACCGGAGAAGATCGGTGTCCTCCGTGGCTCAGACTAAAGAATACCTGGATAGGCCCGTACGTCAGATTTTCGTATATGTATAAGTAATTTTCTAGCTTAATTATTGCAGAAGCGGCGAGAAATCGTAATGCTTGCATACTTTTTTGTAGATTTTTTTATGTAGACATAAATCTAGTTTTCGTAATGGAAATTTATTGATTTGCAAAAGCATAATTTATATTCATTTTAATTCACTTATTGGAAACAAAAATACAATTTAAACATAATGTTTATTTTTTGTACAAGCCATTCTCCATGAAAATGGTAGCATACCGAAATTCTTGCATACTTTTGTCATTTTTCAAGTTGTTGTTTTGGCAGTTATCGGAAAGTGCAAGTGAAAATGTAGTTTTTATGTTTTTTGAAGTATTTACGAAATAGTAAGTATTTATATAAATAGTTATATTGTTGATAACATTTAATAGGAAGTTTTTATTTCAGAAAATGAAGTGTTTTATAAAGAATTAACAAAAATTTAGTTTACAACTATATTTTGGTCCAAAAAGTGATTAAAAATTGAAAAGTTCGGTATTCAATAAATGTAAACAAATGTGATATTGACAGTTCAATATTTACCAGAAAATAGTCCAGTGTCGACGTACGTAAAGTGTGTGTAAGAAAATTTAAGAAAACGAATTTTTCACTTTGTTTTCCATTGCTATTTTCATTGTGTTAAAATAAATAAACTATATTCGGTAGGCTTATTATTTAAATAAATTTGTGTGCATTTATGCTTTCGCTTGTTCTATTAGACCATTTTGTAATGCATTTACTAAATAATATTCTTTAAGAATTTTTTTAAGAATATTAGTTATTAATTATTTAAGTACATTAAATTTTCCATCTTGTAATTTAGTTTTATGTTAAAAGCATTTGTTATAGTGTTGTATACGATTAACTTCTACATTATTAAGAATTTGATGTAATGTTCTATGTAATTAATGGTTTATTATTTAATTTAATTTAAATGCACAATGCCTATCTAAATTACCATTTCAATTCACAAACAAACTTTTATATTATAATGAAGCTTTTAAAATATCTACAAATGCTTGTTTAACATTAAAAATTAATTTTTACTCAGTTGTGGTGTGGTTTTAATTTCAACATAATATCACATTCTCTCATTTAATTCATTTTACATTTTTGGAATGGATTTTTATTTGTGAATATAATTGTTTTGATATAATGACATAACATGCAATTTATATTTTAAGATACTCTTCCCCACTTTAAAAATTCTGTCTTAATAAATAATATACAGTGAAATAAATAAATAAATAATATTTTAAAATAGAATACTGTGTTTTATTGCAAATTTCCAAAACTAATTCCATCAAGTAACAAAACCCGCAATATTAAAAAATCCAATTTGTTTACGCATAAATCACATCACATATCAAAACGGTTTTAAACGAACCGCTTCAATCGCACACTGACGTTTAAAATTGGCCCCCACTGATTTACGCCGTTTATGTTCGAGTTTTTCTATAATCTAAGCCTCCGACAATGAATATTAACATTTTGTATATCCAATCCTTCCTTCGAAGGATGATTCATAAAAATAATGTCTGTTTTCCGATGATTATCCAAGTATTTGGTGAGAAATTTATTTGTAGAAGCGAACAGACACTGCAGGGTTACAGAAATTTATTAATATGTTCCCCTTTATCATGTTCGTATTAGAAACAATAATAATACGAGGTGGGTTGGATAAATAATGAGACTGACTTTATTATTCTTGCAACAATTTCATTTTACTTTTATATTACCATATAATGTTAACCCCTTACAAAGTAGTAGTTCCTTTGGGCAGCTTCAACTGGAATTGCATTCAACTTGTCGGTTACACACATTCAGATTTGTTCGATAGTACCAACACCTATTATAAAAATAAAGAGGGATTTTTAGGGGAAAAACCCCCTAAAAATCCATTTTTATTTTTATGGTGAAGTCATGTTTATAAAGAAATCCTTGAAAGACTCCACATTTTCATCAGTTTTCGATGATGAAGGCCTCCCTGAGAAAGGCTCGTTTTCCAGTATTTCTCGAACCTCCAAAAATCCTTAATCACCGAAAAAGTTGTACTCATAATAAGGAATATTCTTCTATGGGCTCGTTACAACTATTATAGAAAGTTATACAAGAATATTTTTCTATAGGCTCGTTACAACATGACACATATCAAAATGGTTTTAAATGAACCGCTTCAATCGCATACTGACGTTTAAATTTGGCCCCCACTGATTTACGCCATTTCTGTTATTTTGCATGTGTGTGCGTCCTACGAATGTATTGCCAACAAAATTGGGGCCTAACGATAGCCTATGTACACGTTCTTCTATGACAAAGGTCTAAACATGAAGGAAGGGCTAGTAGTTTGAATAGCTGTGTCGTTTTTAAAATACCTATCATTGATAAAAGGCATTTACAGGTGTATCATTGGTTAACAAGATAATAAAATATTATTAATAATAAATAAAAGGAAGTGGTTGACTGAGGAGAGAGAGGAGGTGAAACTTGAGGGATACCTTTGGCCATTTTTCATTTGGTTTAAAAATAGCAATTTTCTAAGATCAAAAGGTTTTGCCAGCCAAATAGGAGAAGATTGATAGTAAAAAAGATTAACATAGATAGTATTGGATATTCCAAAGACAGCATACAAACAGGAATTTTTCTTATTAAAATAAAAGCTTCTTGACAATTTTTTTTAAGCGACATAGTCAAGATTCTTTGAAGAATTTTCCTTATTAAAATATAAGCTTTTAGATAATTTAGGTAGAAATTTGAAAAAATTTTACGTGGAATTTGAAGTCTGTATCTTATAAAATGTAAATTAAATTTCATAATAAGTCAATATTAGAAAAGAAGATTTTTTTACTAGTAATTTTTTCCTAAAAGATATACGAATAATATTAAATTTTTTACAAAATACCATTTTTCAATATTATTTGTACAAAAATTTATTTTGATATAAAATCCGAATACAGAAAATTTTAAGTTTCTATTGAAAAAAAAATTGAAAAAAATTCGACGAGTTTAAAATAGTCACTTTTTTTTTAACTTTAAAGTTGGATTTAATATAGAATTTAATTTTTCTTTAGTAAATATACAATAATATAAATATTGTAACTTACACTATCTTAAATTGAATGTATTGTAATTTAGCATGTAAAAATTTTTCGATAAAGATTTGCTTTTTAGTTTGCTCTAATAATTCCATCTTATCCATATTCTCTTTAAATGAAATATGGAAAAGGGACGATGCTTGTAGTAGATAAAACAAGAACACTTTAACGTGTAAATCAGCTTTAATAAGTACTTTTGCGATAATTTCTCATGGCAGATAACTTAAGTACTAGGACTAAACATGTTTTAATTCAAGGACTAAACAAGCTAGATTACAAAAACGTATTCGTTCATATTGTAGAGTTCTGAAAAAAAAACTATGATTTAATAATTCCTAACATAATTTATACGACATAATAAAACCACTTGGATAAGCGAAAAAAAACCCAAATTGCTATTTTTAAAGCACTTAAAGAGAAAAAAACCTAAACATTTACTGCAGTATTTATTCGACCTTCCATAGCTAAGACATGCATTAATAAATAATAATTTGATGTTGTACATTTATAAAACAAAATTGGCAAACAAACATATTTCAATTGAAGAGCAAAAAATAAGTGAGAAAAACATTCGCATCCTTTTCATAAATATATACATTAAATACGGTTTTGGAAATGTTGTCAGATATAGTATTAAAAGCTATAAAATTTCCCCCAAAAAATATCCATTTATAAAAATGTTAACTGGCATCTAGACAAGAAGTCAATTTATACGGACGCTGTTGCTATATTGGAAGTCCAATTCAATATTATTTCGTCCATTTTATTTTCTGGCAAAGAAATGCAATTTTTAGAAAATATAAGTAAAAGATGCACCTTCAAAATTTTATAAAATAGAAATGTTGAAATTTTTTGAAAGGTACATTATCGGAAATGAAATCATTGGACCTGCATTAAATAACATCCTCTGGCATATACACTATGTTTGGCTAGACATACTATTTTCTTTAAGAACGTGTACACTATTCCTATATATCTCTAGAGTACGCCCATATTTATAAAATCCTGGCTTCCATGAGCCATTGACCACTTCAGAGTGGACCCTATGTGGTAAAAATTTCAGACGACGATAAGACAGCAGCCCCTTGGGGCACAAACAGTCTTGATTACTATTCGGCCATAGTTCATAGTCATTTTTTAAACTCTATTTTCTGTCTGTATATTGATCCCCTTAAATCGATATTAGTGCACTTTTTCACTGCATTTTTCCAACATTTTTCCTTGGTCAATTTTTATTTTATTAACTTCTATTACAGACAAGAAAGTGTTTTTCTATTTTTAGATAAACAATTAAGGATTTTTTTTTTGCTTATTTTTTTGCATTTCTACATTTTTTTCCAACAAGAATTTAAGTAATTCAATATTCAAGACTACCCAAAATCTTATGTGCAGATCTATCCAATTAATTGAAGTTTTTCACATACAATAAGAAAAACTCTTCAAAGAACTCAAGGGACAGCAATTAAAAGTATTTCAAAGAGCATTGATTTTTGAAGTCTTACAACGAAATACTTTAAGCAATTATTTACTTAAAGAAATTTAATTATTCAAAAATAGACAAAAACAAACTTATATACATTTGAAAAGTTTTGTATTATTTTAATAACGATAATATTATGATTTACTTTCACAGTTCAACCAAATAAACATTCTATAATTTGAAATTTCAATTATTATATTTAATAACATAAAAAGACTTAGTTAGCTCTGCTGTACATGAAATTATAGATTTTCGACTGCTGAGTAAATATCTAACAAAATAGAAAGACTTATTACCAAATTAATGATTAAAGGATTCATTCGTCGAGGTATAATTATCCTGTATTGATTAAAGAAAAAGTTAATTTCGAAAAAGTTTTTACATTTTCATATTAAAAAAAAAAAATTTTAAGTAACTGACTTACTATAAAGTCAATATTGTATAAGCAAGTTTGCGCATAAATTCCAATTGAATTATTTGTAAATATAATTACCAGTTTATATTATATAACATGTTATGTTCTTTGATGTGAATATTATTGAGAACAATTCCTTGGTTCATTCTGATCAAAAAATCATGTTAGCTGTGACGGGTAGGAGAGGGGGCGAGATCTCAATCTCTAAGAAACTATCACCAATTTTTATAAATTAAAATGTAGACTATATATATTGTTCGTTTTGATTGAAAATTATTTTTTCTTTTACCCAATTAGTGTTGCCAGCATTAAATAATTTATCTATAAAATTATAATTTTCAAATTTTTCTTCTACAAAATTTTTCTTTTTAAAGACAGTTTCTTACACACTATTGCACGAAAAGTTGTCCTTTTTGCTTATTATTTCGGTTAGAAATTTTTAAATACTATAAACTATTAGAACAAATATATTATCACAAACAATTTATAAAATATTTCAATTAATGTGGAGAAAAGGATAACGAATGAAATTAAGTTGTTCTAAAACCTAGGAGTTAGGAGAGTTAAGACATTATCCTTGATACGCAATTATTTTAATGTAAAACTTTTTTGTATTTATTCGATTTATTTAATACAATGTTCGAAAAATTGTCAATTGTGTCGCGTTGACTTTTTTTTGGATACTTTCTATTCTATCCCATAAAAAATATCTACAATAATAGTTAAGGCCAATCCAACGATTTGAGAAATTGTGTTCAGTTACTTCGTCACCTAAATTATCCGAAAGGAATATTTTTCAAAACTTTCTTTGTCACACTACTTATAAAAATGTGTAACTAATTTTCGTTATTAACAATTAAAAGTAGTCGAATAGATCCAAAATGTAGTTTTTTTTTGTCGAAATTCTCAAATAATTCGAGCCAAATGTTCGTCTCAAATTCGTTCAATTGGGCGAACTTTTAACACCAATTTTACCACTCGAACAATGGTAAACACCAATTGCCTTAGTGCGAACATTTTTGTTCAAGTCGTCAAAGGGGCAATCAAAATGTCACTGTCACGGGCTCGAACACTCGAACGATTTTCGAGCAGTGATTACACGTAAGCTCGATTAGAGAATTTATTTCAGCTACAATTTTTTTCTTCATCCATTTGACATTTCACATTGTATTTTTGCGTTTTGCAGTTCAACAAATTTGACAATCAAGGAAAAATTAAAAAAATATTTGAACAACATTAAAGAAAATAATAAATATATTAAAAAATGGAAAATAGGATAATTCAAAAAAATGCAGCAATAGTGATGTTGGACAATAGCGAAAGCGATGACAACGAAGAACAAATAGCGCATCGGTGGGGGAAGTGCGGTCAGAACGGTGCATACGGAAAATCATTGTTGGAATTTAGCAGCGGTGATCACTTCGAGCAGAAATTGTACAACAAGGATCATTTCGATCACCTTTTGAGCTGGTCTCGCTGGTAACAGCCAAACAAGATACGCCAATGTCTAGACTAGGCAATTCAATTTCGCTGCCATCGTTGAACAATATATTTTGATCGAAAATGCGGCGTGTCTGAGCTCGTTGCCTAGAACCTATTTGAGGCGATTACACCATTCGAGCAAATCTTCCCATTCGAGCAAATCTCCCCATTCGAGCAAATCTCGTCTCAAACATGCTCGATCGAGGGTAAGGGTAAGGTGTTCGTCCAACATGTCCGAGCATGTGTCGAAAATATGGAGGATTTTTCCTAAAATTCGAGTAACGTGCCTATAGGTAAATTTTTAGATCATGTTAGTATGTATGACCAGGTTAAAAAGGGAACTTGGAAATTGAGGAGCTCCACAATGTGACGAATCCTGCTCGTAAGGAAAATCTTGATTTTTTAACAAAAGGAAAGTTTTGGGTGCGATCAGTATGTACTGTCAGAATTCTGAGCAATTTTTGTGCCCAGAGTTTCGATACGTATGTTGAAAAGACAATTGTTAATAAGGTAGTTGGCCAATGAGATGCTAAAAAGGTCTCACTATTAGTCCAGTCTCCATTTCTACGTATGACTAAGCAGGTTTTTTGCACTTCTTTTAATAGGCGAGGCCTATTAGGAATAGCTGGAAGCATAGGTCACCGAAGAGTTTTTCCAGCCAATTGATTAGCACGTTCATTTCCCATAATTCTCATAAAATTTTTCTAACATCCTTAGGCCAACTCTGGGTAGGAAAACTGCTCAGAATATTGGATAAGCTATATTGATCTCACCCATAACAGACCAAACACCCCCTAACTGCCAATCCTATTGTGTTCTACTATCTAACCCACATATTTTTTTAAAAATGTCCACAAATCCAGAATTTCTTTGCTAGTAGGGTTTCTTCCATTGTGGAGCTCCTTCATCTACCCGTTGCATTTCCAAATCCCTTTTTAGTTAAAATTTAACTAACTCTAACTAATACATTCTACAAAAAACAGACCAGCTTCGCTTAGGAAACTGGTAACACCCTCTCATACGAAACTTGAAGTAGCCAAATGGCCTATAAAGTGAGCTCTATTTCTTAGGACACCTGCTTAAAAATATAGACCAAATTTATGTTGAAAATACGAGGGGTGGCCCAAATCAATATTATCCCCTTCAAAGTAGTTCCCTTGGGCAGCTACCCATCGGCAGAGGTAGACTCTTCATAGAAGTGATAGAAGGCTTTAACAGAAATCGTTTTCAGCCCCTCGGTTCAACTCCTTTTGATATTATTGACAACACCAATGTGACATTATTTCCAGTGGTTTTTTAAATTGGGGAACAAACAAAAAAAAGTCACACAGACATATCAGATGATTTGGTAGCTGGGGAACCACAAGAATCATTTTTTCTGACAAAAACTAGTCAGTGGAGATGGACGTGTTGTAGAGGAGCATCCAAGTGTCTGCAATGTCCGTTCTTAAGTGGAGAGCCTTTTTCCTGAGCCTTTCAAAGAACTTTAATGTTAATCAACGGTCTTGCTCATTCTACATTTTCATCCGTTTTTTTATGTTGAAGGCTTTTCTGAGTGAGGTCTGTTTTCCACTGAATCTCGGCCCTTCAAAAATGCTTTATGCCACCGCAAAAAGACACGAAAAGTTGTAATGAGCCTATGGGAAACTTCACTTATCACTTCAACTGTACGGTCGTGTCATTACCGGACGAGGTAGAAACTTATACTCTACGTCTAGGGAGATCGAACATACAAGCTATGTGGACTCGTAGTGTTGCCAGATCACTCTCAGTAATCCCAGTTTTATAACATTTCTTCCACACTTTGTATGCTTGTCTACAATCGCGGAACTTAAAAGATTCTTGCAGATAATTTGTAATAGTAATAAGCCAATAAGTTTAGGAGGATTTTAACGTACAAGCTATGTGGACTCGTAGTGTTGCCAGATCACTCTCAGTAATACCAATTTTATTATATTTCTTCCACTCTTTGTATGCTTGTCTACAATCGCGGAACTTAAAAGATTCTTGCAGAGAATTTTTAATAGTAATAAGCCAATAAGTTTAGGAGGATCTTAACGTACAAGCTATGTGGACTCGTAGTGTTGCCAGATCACTCTCAGTAATACCAATTTTATTATATTTCTTCCACACTTTGTATGCTTGTGTACAATCGCGGAACTTAAAAGATTCTTGCAGAGAATTTTTAATAGTAATAAGCCAATAAGTTTAGGAGGATCTTAACGTACAAGCTATGTGGACTCGTAGTGTTGCCAGATCACTCTCAGTAATACCAATTTTATTATATTTCTTCCACACTTTGTATGCTTGTGTACAATCGCGGAACTTAAAAGATTCTTGCAGAGAGTTTTTAATAGTAATAAGCCAATAAGTTTAGGAGGATCTTAACGTACAAGCTATGTGGACTCGTAGTGTTGCCAGATCACTCTCAGTAATACCAATTTTATTATATTTCTTCCACACTTTGTATGCTTGTGTACAATCGCGGAACTTAAAAGATTCTTGCAGAGAATTTTTAATAGTAATAACCCAATAAGTTTACAATTTCTATTACATAACACTAACTTTAATATACCCAAAGAGTTAGTAATATTCGTTTTTAAAATTTTTCATTTTGAAGCCATTAAGCTTTTCCTAGCAACCCATCCAATGAATATTTTACATTTGAAAACTTTTCTATTCATAAAAACAATTCTCAATGTTCAATTTCTGTAAATTGAAAACATGCAATTTTAATTTTAATTAGTTCTACAGCATATCGACTAATACTATGAAATCTTAATAAAATCGTCTCTATATTAATAATTTTTACCAAGTCACTACTAACACCCACAATTAAGAAATTTGTATTGAACACAAATTTACATGGGATCTTTTTCAAGTGTAAAATGTTATATTAATTTACGAGTACAGCAAACAAATTGGAAAAACTTCAATAGTTCTAGTCAATGTTTCGTAACAGAAACTATTGTCATATTCCAAGTTCTTATTCTTATAGCAAAATGATGAGCTCTAAGCAGTAAGCGTCCATGATAATTTTCAATTGAAACGAGTCTATTCAAATAGTTTTAGTAAGAATTGTTAATATTAATTGATTTATAAATAAAGATACTTCACTTCCAGTTGATATGCTTGACTAGAAGGGTAGTCATATTAATTTTGCCATAAATCCATTTTTACTAAAACGAACATAGTGTGTAGTACTAATAATAAGGTGAATCTTGAAAATGTTTTTTTTTTTATATTGAACACACATTACTCATTTTCTGAACTATTTTAATAACAAAACTAATACAAAATTATTATGTAATTCCATAAATTATATGTTAATGCAAAAAAATGTAAATTCAACCCACTCCAATGTCATATAAAACAACAATGCAAAGTGTAACTATAAATTCATTTTTAAATACCAAACAAATATAATTGATGGCAGAGAAAAATAAACGATAATTACTATAAACTATAAATACCAGCAGAAAATTGGCGAAGATAATGTGTGCATAAATCATTTACAAAATTGAAAATAGTCAAAAATATGATAGACAAACTAAACTATTAACTTCTATGCAATTAGTGCCACACGCTATACTATCGAATTCGTAAAAATATTTTTCATATACGACCATAATCCATAAAAGAACTGCTAAAATAGTCCATAAAAACAATTTGAAAACAAAAATCGTCTACTAAATATTATGGACTTAAACAAATCGTAAATAGTTGGTGATTTGGTGAAATGGCGCAATTTTTCTTTTTGGCAAATTTGGAACAAAATTAAAATTGGCCAAAAGTTCTGAAATTTATGGCAAGACATCGGAAAAAATTTCATTTAAATGCCAAATACTCACGCAGATTTGCAGGAATGGATAACTCGAATGTTGTTGTTGTTGTTTGTAAGGTCCCTTAGACATGTGCCAGGTCTACGACCGTGAGACCATTTGGCGACTTCATAGTACGTGTGGGAAGTTATCTGAGAGAGACTGGTCTGTGGTTAAAGTATAGAATAATGAGAATTTTTTTGTTATATTTTGTGGAGCAGATTAGTATGTTATAGAAGTTTAAATATGGGACTAGGGATAGGAGTTGTTGGGTCCAGGAGCTCCATAATGGGAGGAATCTTGCTCGCAAAGTAATTTTTGGTTACGTGGCATTCATGTAGAATATGGATGATAGTGAAATAGGTGCCACAGGATTGACATAAGGGACGATTATGTCCAATCCAGATTCTGAGGAGCTTCCGCGACCAGAATTTTGTTATGGATGTTGAATAGACTGGTTTATTAGTGATTATCCAATGAGTCGATAAAAATGTGTCGCTATTGGTCCAGTCATCGTGTCTGCGGATGGCTAATGGTGTTAGTTGCCATTCTGTTACTAGGTGAGGCAGATTGGGAATAACTCTGATCAATGGTCGACGGAGTGTTTCTCCAGCCAACTTGTCAGTACTTTCATTACCCACAATTCTAACATACCCCCGAAACCCATTGCAACTCGAAACTCCTATTACTAAGTAGGCTATGACGAATTGCGCTAATTACTGGGTCACTCGATGGGTCACAAGTGGATTTAAGGGCGGCAAGGCTGTCGCTAAAAATAATAACGCTCTGTTGGCTGGGAATATTGGTCGCAATTTCAATTGCTGTTTTGATGGCCCACAGCTCCCCGTAATATTGAGCGAGTGCTGCAGCCAAAAAGTTCGACGACACAAAAGCTGTTTTGGTTTGTTCGGAAAGTAATTTCGTTATTTTTTAAAATAAAAATGAAGCCGATTTTCTTATAGTGAATTAATATTTTCTAGTGTGATCTAGTAGCATTTTCTAGTGTGCTAGAAACTTTCTGGCAGTAGCATGATTCCACGCTCATAAATTTTTTGTGCTTTGCTGGCAAAAAACTGATCCAAGTGATTTTTGACCTCCTCATTTGAATTAAACGTTTTACCATCCAAAAAATAGAGACCGGAACAAATGATAATCGGAAGGTGCTAGGTCTGGAGAGTATGGTGTGTGTGCCAGTATACCCCATCCAAACTTTAAAAGACCTTTTTTTCTTTAAGTGAATCATTCAATTTGTCCAACTGATGACAGTACACTTCAGAATTGATCGTTGTGTTGCTCGGTAAAAGCTCAAAATAAACGATTCCTTTTAAATCCCACCAAACAGATAGCATAACCTTTTTTTGATGAATATTGGCTTTCGAAGTGCTTTGAGCCGGTTCATCTTTTCTACTGCAGGATCTTTTGCGCTTAACATTGTTGTAGACAACACCACTCTTCTTTGAAAAGCAAATCACAAACATCAATGCGATGGCACACATTTTTTTCCGTCAGATGATGGGAACCTTTATGTCGAGCTTTGAGATTAAACCTAGCCGTTTCCTATATCAGGACACATCAGTAATTGGTTTTCTAAAACTTGTCAAGAGAAGCAGTCGCTTTCAACTTTGCTCCCAACCACGGTTCCCAATCTGGATGTGGAAGGGAAGTTTGGAAAACGAGGGGAGGATGGATAAACTGCTTCCAAGGTGGGATATTAATAAGGATAGCAATGATGAATTCCTTTTTGAACTGGGGGAGATGATAATATTTTTGATTAAAGTAATTTGGTAATTTGGAAGGCATAGGTTTTTGTAAATTAAATTTAGGCGAGATTTTTGAAGATAAAAAAAAAATCTCTCCTAAATTAAATTTACAAAAATCTATGCCTTCCACTCGAGATGTCCGATGTGCTCCACTAGCTAGTCTGATGCAACGGTTTCCCGCTGAGTAAAGTAAGGAAATAGAGTAAGGTTCCGTCCAAAAGAGCGTTGGTTAATCTAATTGCCTCTTTTTGTCTTACCTTACTTTTGTGGCTGACTACAATTTTAACCATTCGGAGAATGGTGTTAATTTTGTCAACAGCATTGTTAATCAGAAAATTCCATTTTCCTCCACGGGCAATTGAGATACCCAGGACTGTCATGGAATCTTTTGGATAACTCGAATGGTGGTTTACAAAAGTTAGGTACATGGTAGCGGAAAATTAACGTTACAGTTCGAATTTCTTATGATTTTTTTTTATTTTTTATTTCAGTATGTTGTAAAGAAGACTTGGGGAATTTTAAATGTAACAATACACAATCGACCAAAATCGTTGAACTATATTTTGAAAATCAACTGACTATTATCGATATTTTAAAGTGCGAATTGGCCCCTCAGATATCATTTTTCATAATTAAACCAAAAATATTCCCCATTAATATACTATATTTATACAAAATAATAATAGCAATTATCACTTTAATAAAAATTTTATAAAGAATTCAAACTAGAACGTCCATTTTGCACCACCCTGTATGAAAAACACTGCTACATATGAGAAAGACTTAAAATCACGTACAAATACTAAAATAGATTATAATGTAAATTGGCTACTAATAATAATAATACTAGAGAGAATCTATTTACAACTCAAAAGAGAATTTTGCCATTTTTCTATTTTCGGTATAAATACTTTCAGATAATTTTTTTTTTTTTTTGGTAAAACAGCGAAATTTTATTTTTATTAGCTTTTACCAAAAATATTTTTGTTTTTATAAGATTGAAAATATTTTTAACAAATTTTTTTTTATTTAAGCAAATTTGTTATTGCATGTATCCAAATTTGACAATACAAAAAACTTTCAGTTTATTTGTTGTTTACATAAAACCTTATTTAGAATCGAAAAGAAAATGTTTTTCGGAAGTTTTCGAGAAGCACACTGAACATTTTTTTTGTTGACAACCTCAAATTAGTTGCTTCCATATTTAAGTAGTTTTTGCTACAACAGGCAGGATAGGAAAATTAGCGCCCATAGAAAATTAGTACCAATTAAGCTTCAATCTTGTCCGGCAACTACGCGACCCGATAGACTCTTATTAGTGAAGTAATGCTTTTATGGTGTGTCACGAAAAATGGAACAGCGATATTTGAAGCTACGAATGTGATTTACGAAAAGTTGTAATGAGTCTATGGGGAACATTCCCTATCTAGGGTAACAAAAATCATTTTTGAAGGGTCGAGAAGAAGCGGAAGATGGGCCTCGCTCAGAGGGTCGGTCCTTCAACATCGAAAACAGACGAAAATGTGGAACGACTGAGGGCTCTTGTAAGGTCAGACAGTCGATATACTTTCTAGCTGATGAGTAAAATTTGAGGCGTTCTGCCCTTCATCGAATTTTGACTCAAGATTTGGAAATGAGAAACATGTGTACAGAAAAATAATCGGAATAATATGTGCCTTAACATATTCCTGTGATTCTCCAGAACCCTTATTTAACGGATTTCAGTCCGTGTGATTTTTTTTGTTCCCACTTGAACTGACGTTACCTTGGCACTGTTAATAACAATTCAAACGAGTACAACCGAGGAGTTGAAATTGATTCTACTTGAAGCCAACACACCTCCGACCTTAAATTAAAGAATACCTGGATTTTTTGAGGGTTTTTAGCATCACCTCTCGTAGAGTGGAATAATAATGATCACTCTTAGTATAGTTCAAATAATTGATTTTGCCACAATTTCACTAGTTTTTATAGTTCTTACTAGGAACATATTTTTTATGTTGTTATAAAAACAGCTATTAAAAGGATTGCAAACATTAACAATTAATCATAAGAAAATAATAAAAGATTCTTCTTTGTTGTTTTTAAATATCGCGCGCACAATTTGAATAAATAAAAAATGCGCCATTGGATGCGAGCTTTTAACGCACACGCCTTAGATTAAAGAATATCTGGAAAGGGCCCAGATTTTCGTATACGCAATTTTCTAGCCGAATTATCTCAAAAACGGCGAGAAATCGTAACGCTTGCATACTTTTGTGTAGATTTTTTAATGTGTAGCCATGACACCCACTGACATCTAGTTTTCGTAATAGAAATTTATTGAATTCCAAAAGCATAATTTATATTCATTTTAATTCATTTATTGCAAACAAAAATACAATTTAAATATAACGACAGGCGGCAACCATTATTCTGGTATTAAATGTAATTGTATTTTGGTTTTTTTTTTTAATTTTGTAAATATCAAGCGCCTCAATTTTGTAGACCTTCGTAGAGTTTTAAAATACGCCATTCTCCATGAAAGTGGTAGCATACCGAAATGCTTGCATACTTTCGTTGTTTTTCAAGTTGTTATTTTATCACTTATCGGAAAATCCAAGTGAAAGTGTGGTTTTTATCTTTTTTTAATTATTTACTAATAAGTACTTATATAAATAGTTATATTGTTAATAACATTTATTAGGAAGTTGATATCTTCATTTTTACTATAGAAATTAATAAAAATTTAGTTTATAATGTGTTTAATTGTTTTTTAATGATTTATTTGGTCCAAAAACTGATTAAAAAGTGAAAAGTTCGGTATTCAATGAATGTAAACAAATGTGATGTTGACAGTTCAATGTTTACCAGAAAATAGTCCGGTGTACGTAAGGCAACGAATTTTTCAGACTTTTTTTCATTGCTGTTTTTATTGCGGTAAAATAAATAAAGTATATTCAGTAGGCTTATTATTTAAATAAATTTCTGTGCATTTGTGCTTTCTATTGCTCTATTAGACCATTTTGTAATGCATTTACTAAATAATATTGTTTTCAATTTTGTTTTAGAATATTAGTTATTAATTATTTAAGTACAATACATTAAATTTTCCATCTTGTAATTTAGTTTTAGAGCATTTGCTATAATGTTGTATACGATTAACTTCTATATTATTAAGAATTTGATGTAATGTTCTATGTAATTAATGGTTTATTTTTTAATTTAATATAAATGCCCAATGCCTATTTAAATTACCATTTCAATTCACAAACACACATTTATATTATAATGAAGCTTTTTAAATATCTACAAATGCTTGTTTAACATTAAAATTTATATTTACTAAGTTGCGGTGTGTTTAAATTTCAAGATAATATCACATTCTCTCATTTAATTCATTTTGCATTTTTGGAATGGATTTTTATTTGTGAACATAATTGTTTTTTATAAAGTGAAATAAATAACATGAAAATATAATAAATAAATACAATAATATTTTAAAATAGAATATTGTGCTTTATTCTAAATTTCCAAAACCAATTCCATCAAGCAACAAAAACCGCAATATTAAAAAATCCTATTTGTTTACGCATAAATCACATCACATATCAAAATAGTTTTAAACGAGCCGCTTCAATCGCATACGAGCCGCTTCAATCGTTGAAGTTTAAAATTGGCCCCCACTGATTGACGCCGTTTCTGTTAATGTACTCGTATTGTCAACAAAATTCGGCAACAATTTTTGTGTAGAGGCCTATCCAGTTCTTCTATAATCTAAGGTTTAGACATAAGAAAACTAAATATTCTATTTTTGTTTTTGTTTGCTTTTTGTTTTATTTTTTGTATTAAAAATAAATTTAAATTTAATCAATTTCAGTTAACTGATTTGGAAATATTTTATGAAAAATCCTTTTATGTTTGCTAGAATCCACCACTTAGAGTTTTGTGTGCATAAAGTTATATAATATAACAAATTTTACTAATTATTCTACAAAATAAAACGTATCATGTTAAAAATGGAAATGGATATAAATAAAATCTTTTGTAGAATGTTTTTTTTTGTATGTATTTCGTACTTTTGTAATGTCACAAAAAAATGTTCAGACAACATTTTAAAGATATTTAAAAAAAACTTTATTTATAAATAGTAGACTAGATACTTTAAGGTACCGATATATACTCAGTGTAGATATTTTTTTTTCAAAATTTAATTTAATACACTCTTTAGTGGTATGAGTAGAATACCAGGTGTTCGAAATTTCAATGATGATGACCAACCCTGACTGACGGGAATTGATTTGCTCAGGTCGACCTTAGACTTTTCAATAGATGGAAAAATTATTGGAAATGTTCGTTTGTATTTTCTATTATTGTTGAGGTAATATACCACCATAGTAATCCGGAGAATTTTTTTTATGAAAGGACTAAATGGAATAATAGAGAAATGTTGATATGAACGAGAGGAAAATATTAACAAAGGTCTTACTATCGTCAGGATTAAGAGCAGTTGCAGAAGGACAATAATTGTTGCTAGGAACTAGTTTTTCGGGTCGATGCTAGGGCTAGGGTGGTAAATTATTATTGCATTTTTTCTAACTAGTGTCATTTGTATCCTTTTCAATTTGAACGTACATATATCGATTGCTGTGTATTTCCCGTTGTCCCAATTGAAGTGTTTAAAATTATGCACGCACTTCTGTTCTATGTGTAGCATCCACAACGACTCTGCAAACATTTTTGATCCTTTAATGATTACTTTTGGTTTTTTAAAATCATTCTTTTGATAGTCGTTTTTGATGACTTTCGGAATCAACAATATGATTGATTTTTGCTTTATTTAGTATCTTCAAAAAGTTCTTTTAAATATTATTCACAGATTGATTACCAAAAAAACCTATCCACCCTCAAAAATATTTACTACATTTAATTATTATTATTTATTTTCAAGTTGGTAATATCACAGCCCCGTTTTCTTAAATGGCGAAAAGTGTTGCTGATAAATTTCTTCAGAAGGTTTTCGAGAAATTTCATGGTCTATAAAATATAAGAACTAAAAAAAATCACTCAGAATCTCCGGGCTACTAAAGAGCAGAGAAGAATTTGTGAATAATTCCATTTCTAATTATTATGAAAATTTTCTGAAAATTTCATTTTTGAAGCCAGATTTAGAAGAAAACACAACTAATCTAAAATTTGAATATGGAAAAATTTTCTGCAAAAGACTTGTTCATAAAAATTGATCAAGTTTTCGAAATTTATTCATGGAGGATTCCTTTTCTTTATACATTTGAGTACAGATATAGATATATTTGCCTTTGATAGGTTATTTCACTATTAAAATTAAAAAGGGATTTGCTTGTTAATCTCTATCTGAGATTAGAAATTTTCCAATAAAAGTGAAGTTGTAAATTTACTCATTTTGGCTTTTTTAATATTTTTAAGATTCTCTTGTATGCTTAAGGAAACTTCTATCATTAAAATTATCTCAAAACTAACTAAACTAGTAAATTCGTCAAGGTCTTATTACCCATCCTTTTTGAAACACCTTCATCCCATTCTTGAAGGCGTCAAAATAACCACTGATCACCACTTTGGAGTTCGATCAAAACACTACACAATCTTTTCTTCCATACCATTCAAATAACCAAATTGCTAATTTACAAAGCCATATCCTCAAATACAAGATTGGTTTCTACGAGATGGAGGTTGAAGATAAATAAGCATTAGAGTGTTTATATTACCTTTATCCCTGCTGAAAACTACCCATCCTTTTGTACCTTAAGAGTAATATTATTCTATCAAACAACTAAATACACTACCTAGAAGAATTTAAAAAAAAACGGAAGATTTGAAACCCTTAAACGTGATTAAAATTAATTGGATTTAATAGACCTTACTGTCTACTACTGGGTTATCCATTTCATGTTAAGGAAAATATAGCCTTGTCATTTGACAGCTGTCTAAGAAATAACCAAGATGGCATTTTTTTAGTATAAGATTTGCCATTTCACAGTATGGATCGCTTAACCAACCATAAAATATGAAGAAAATACACCGATTGGATTCTGATTTTTCGAACAAATTTTCTTCAGTAATAAGGCCCATTTCTCGTTAGGCAAAATTTCCGTACATGGGGCTCTGAAAACCCACAAGTGATTGTAGAGGAGCTATTGTATAGGCGCAAAATGACTGTTCTTTGAAAATGAAGTAGAGACTGTCGTTACAGTCAATGTTGAGCGGTATGATCAGATTTTAAATCTGGACCATACGTGGTTTCAATAAGATGGCGGAAAAAGTCCCCAGGACGCATAATTACGAGAGTTGGTGATGTAAGTTGCCCTCTAAGATAGAGCGATTTAACTCGTTGGACTATTTTGGGGCTACGCGAAAGATTATATAAGGTGTAGTAAAAAGTAATCCATTATTTTACCAATAGATGGCTTTAGGAGTCTGTATCTCCCGTTTTAAAAGTGCGATCGGGTTGCACTAGATGGCGTTAGAAAGATAATATTTCGTATCTTATCAGCTTCTCATACAGTTTTGTGATTACTTGACTCAGTATTATTTTAGCACGCGTCAAAGATGAACACCAACAAAGAGAAAATACACCATATTTTACAGTTTTTCTTCGATAAAGGCGAAAACGCAAGCCAAGCAGCTGAAAATGTGAATAGTTTTTATGGTCCTGATACTGTAACAGTCAATCACGCGCAATTTTGGTTTCGTTGATTCCGTTCCGGTAGTTTTGATGTCAAAGATGCACCACGCTATGGAAGGTCAATTGTCAAAAATGTCGATGAAATAATGGAAACCGTCGAGTCCGACCGTCATGTAAGCACTGTTTCGATTGCCCAGGAGCTAAACATTGCACTAAAAACCGTTTGGAACCAATTAAATAAGGCTGGATACAAAAAGAAGCTCGATGTATGGGTGCCGCACGAGTTATCGCAAAAAAACCTCATGGACCGAATTTCCATCTGCGAATCGCTGCTGAATCGCAACAATATCGATCCATTTCTGAAGCGGATGGTTACTGGTGATGAAAAGTGGGTCACTTACGACAACGTCAAGCGACAACGGTCGTGGTCAAATCGCGGTCACCTGGCGCAAACGGTGATCAAGCCAGGATTGACAGCCAGGAAGGTTTTGCTGTGTGTTTGGTGGGACTGGCAGGGAATCAACTACTATGAGCTGCTCCCCTACGGCCGAACTCTTAATTCGGACCTATACTGTCAACAATTGGACCGTCTAAAAGAAGCAATCGCCCAGAAGCGGCCAGCTTTGGCCAATAGAAGAGGAATTGTGTTCCATCAGGACAACGCCAGGCCGCATATATCGATAGTGACTCGCCAGAAGTTCCGGGACCTTGGTTGGGATGTTCTTATGCATCCACCTTATAGTCCGGACCTGGCACTAAGTGATTACCACCTCTTCCTGTCTATAACGAAAGATTTTGCAGGTGAAAAATTAGCCTCAAGAGAAGATTGTGAAAATCGAGTGTCCCAGTTTTTTGCCAATAGGGACGAGGGTTTCTATGAGAGAGGCATTATGAAATTACCTCCAAAATGGCAACAAGTTATCGAACAAAATGGTGCATATTTGACCTAAATCGTATCATTCTATCTATGCTAAATAAAACCTTCAATTTAATGCAAAAATAATGGATTTCTTTTTACTATATTTACATAGATAATTCTCAAACTATTGAGCTTATAAAAATCAATATCCACCAAATAATGACCAAATTACAGCTAGAAATATACGAAAAACTCATAAAAAATTACCTCAAAAGAAACGAGTCTTACGATAAGTCTTGTGGCAACAATTTCAATAATGTTATATTACATGTATAATGGCAAAGTTCAAGCAATATATTGAAATAGAAAATTAATCGAAATCTAATATGTAATTGAAGTTTATTTAGCTTCACTTTTAAAAATACAAATTGGATAACCCTTAAACTACTGGACAACAATCGATCGAAGCCAATTCGGACATATGGTTTTAACATTGAAGTCCAAAAAGCATTTCAAATTCTCTGAAATTCAATCTCTTTAATACAAAAATCATATTTATCATAAATAAAATGTTCCCTTTGCTTATGATCGGTGTGTTTCTCGTTATATAAAGTTTCATTCGCGATTATCCTACTACTACAATCCGCTCATCTAAATACGTTCTTCTGTTACTATTCCATAACTCTCTCATCGACGTTTAATGAGAAATTAGCCTCGATGAATTTCTACTCTCACTCGTTCCTCTCCTGAGGCGCGTAGGCTAATCAATATGCAGACAGGATCAAATAAATAATATTTTTTTTAATTAAATTTGGTCATGTCGCGATTTAAGTTACTTTTATAAATAACTCTAATAAGTTTAGTATTTTTATTAGGAAAATCATTAAAAAAATTGTTCAGCAATTTGGACTGAAAACATTAATAACATAGTTTAAATAATAGAAATTTCATAAGGACTCGTTTGTTGTTGTTTTTTTAAAAAAAAAATATATTTCTGTGATGGGTAAATTCTATTTCGAGTTGAAACGATAACATTTCAAATTTAGAAACTTAATTAAACATATTTTAATAGATTCACTTAATTATACGCCTCCACAAATAAAGTTGAAAACAATTTGTCAAAGTTTTTCAAATGAACGTGTACTAAAGCTTAAAATGGGAACGTATCTATTAAGGAGCATAGATAGAAACAATGGATTTGTGGGTAGAAAATGTTAGCATGTTTGGGGCAAGAAGGCAAAAGTTATGCGCAACAGCAGCACAGTTGAATCCCTCTTGCACTTGAACTTGATGTGATGGCAGAGTCCTTGTAAAGAGAATATTGTGCACACGATATCCTATCTACTCATTCGGAGTTGTTTAGATACCATCTCATCTACCAACTAACTACCTTCGGGCGTATGCAGAGTGCACAAGAAAATAGAACACATTTTCTGTTGCAGTATTTTCCACATTTCACTACTAACTCAAGAGTATACCATATGATGCAGATAAATGGGGATGAATTTATTTAATTTTTTTATATTTTTCTTTAATAATAACTCTTGTGCGTTGTTTGTTTATAAATTAGAATTTCACAAAGAATTGTACTGATTCAATGCCAAAAACTTTGGGTTAATTGGAACGCATTTGAACTTCACAAATGGGATATGAAATTTTTTCAGAAAAATAAAATTTATATTTTTATTAACAAAAAGGGAAGTTGTACAAATAGTCTCATTTTTCAAGAGGTGTTTGGACACCTAATCAGAATAGTCTTGGTAATTCCTAATGTCAAGGGATTAAAACTTCATAACAATTATATAATTTTTGAAAAAGTGGAATTACGAATTATCTGAGGTAAAAAAATGTATGCAATAAAATGTTCCCTTTGCTTATGATCGGTGTGTTTCTCGTTATATAAAGTTTCATTCGCGATTATCCTACTACTACAATCCGCTCATCTAAATACGTTCTTCTGTTACTATTCCATAACTCTCTCATCGACGTTTAATGAGAAATTAGCCTCGATGAATTTCTACTCTCACTCGTTCCTCTCCTGAGGCGCGTAGGCTAATCAATATGCAGACAGGATCAAATAAATAATATTTTTTTTAATTAAATTTGGTCATGTCGCGATTTAAGTTACTTTTATAAATAACTCTAATAAGTTTAGTATTTTTATTAGGAAAATCATTAAAAAAATTGTTCAGCAATTTGGACTGAAAACATTAATAACATAGTTTAAATAATAGAAATTTCATAAGGACTCGTTTGTTGTTGTTTTTTTAAAAAAAAAATATATTTCTGTGATGGGTAAATTCTATTTCGAGTTGAAACGATAACATTTCAAATTTAGAAACTTAATTAAACATATTTTAATAGATTCACTTAATTATACGCCTCCACAAATAAAGTTGAAAACAATTTGTCAAAGTTTTTCAAATGAACGTGTACTAAAGCTTAAAATGGGAACGTATCTATTAAGGAGCATAGATAGAAACAATGGATTTGTGGGTAGAAAATGTTAGCATGTTTGGGGCAAGAAGGCAAAAGTTATGCGCAACAGCAGCACAGTTGAATCCCTCTTGCACTTGAACTTGATGTGATGGCAGAGTCCTTGTAAAGAGAATATTGTGCACACGATATCCTATCTACTCATTCGGAGTTGTTTAGATACCATCTCATCTACCAACTAACTACCTTCGGGCGTATGCAGAGTGCACAAGAAAATAGAACACATTTTCTGTTGCAGTATTTTCCACATTTCACTACTAACTCAAGAGTATACCATATGATGCAGATAAATGGGGATGAATTTATTTAATTTTTTTATATTTTTCTTTAATAATAACTCTTGTGCGTTGTTTGTTTATAAATTAGAATTTCACAAAGAATTGTACTGATTCAATGCCAAAAACTTTGGGTTAATTGGAACGCATTTGAACTTCACAAATGGGATATGAAATTTTTTCAGAAAAATAAAATTTATATTTTTATTAACAAAAAGGGAAGTTGTACAAATAGTCTCATTTTTCAAGAGGTGTTTGGACACCTAATCAGAATAGTCTTGGTAATTCCTAATGTCAAGGGATTAAAACTTCATAACAATTATATAATTTTTGAAAAAGTGGAATTACGAATTATCTGAGGTAAAAAAATGTATGCAAATTTTGAATAGATGGGATTTTATTACAATATTACACATATAATATATTGTTATGGAGAAATGAAGTCTGCTATTATTTATTTTCTTGGTGGTAGGTTTGTTGAGGCGCTTGATCAGCTGATTTGCTCATCCATAATTTTTTTATAATTTCAGTTTTCTTTCCATTTGGAATAAACATCAGCACTTTCACCCATTATTTTCCTTAAAATCTATTTTGCGGATTTTGCCTCCAGAAACTTCAATTTTCATCATCACCCTTCTTACTCTGTCATTTAGCTGTCGGCACTGCAAAAATCCTTTCGACAAAAAATTTTTCATGATCAGGATTATTATCGGCTTTTTGACATTTTACCTTGCTGATATCGTTTTTCTGTTAGATCACTGGAAGAGTAAATGGAGCAATATTGAAGCGTGTTGCTATGTAAATTTTTTTTTCTACCATCATCGATTGCCTGATTAGAATAATTTCATTATTTTTGCGATTCGAACTTTTTAGAAGAAGTTTAGACCATATTTCTAAAGTCTAAATTTAGACTTTAGGTTTGCTGGGTCTGAGTTTATTTTAGGCAACGAATTTAGAAAATGAGGTGTGGTAATTACGCGACCCTAAAGAGCACAACTAATCGCAAAAGCCTGGACACAATGCCACTTCCCGGACAGCTGGAAAGAAGGAGTAATTATCACCATCCCGAAGAAAGGTGACCTTGGTGATTGCAAAAACTGCAGGGGAATCACTCTGTTGAACACCATCCAGAAACTAATCGTGCCCTCCGTAACGAGCAGTCTGGCTTTAGACCAAACCGCTCCTGTATTGATCACATTAACAGCCTAAGAATGATCATTGAACAGTCGAACGAATGGAAGAGCCCGCTCTGTCTTCTCTTCGTTGACTTCGAAAGAGCCTTTGACATGATTTCCCGCGACGCCATCTGGAGTGCTCTGGATGAACTGGGCATCCCGCAGGCCATCATCGATCACATCGGAGAACTATACCGCGAGGCCCCGTATGGAGTGCGTTTCAAGGGACGAAACAGCGATACATTCAACATCTCGAGAGGAGTCAGGCAGGGTTGCATAATCTCGCCTATCCTCTTCATAATCGCCCTAGACCTAGTCCTTCAACGCACTAACAGCACAGCCAGCAACGGTATCCAGTGGACACTGTGTGAGAAGCTCCACAACCTGGACTACGCCGACGACATATGCCTCATGTCCCACACCTTCAACGGCATTCAGGAGAAACTGAATGCTCTGGCCTCCAACGCCGAAAAAGTTGGGATGAGAAGCAACATCAAGAAGACCAAATTGACGCGTATCAACAAGGCGTGATAAGCATACACCTCACTTGGGAACGTGTGACGTTCCAATCCCCTCTCCATAGCACTCAAACTTCGAATATTCAACTCAAACGTCAAGCCAGTCCTGCTGTACGGCTGCGAAACATGGAGAGTAACAGACAGCACGACTCGTAAGCCTCAGGCATTTGTGAACAGATGCTTGAAGCGTATAAGCAAGATCTTCTGGCCGAACTGGATAACGAACGATGAGCTGCTTCTTCTCACGAAGCAAATACCCCTGCTAGATAACATCAAACGCAGGAAATGGAGTTGGATTGGCCACACCTTGCGAAAATCACCTACGGACATAGCAAGGATGGCACTAGATTGGAACCCACAGGGCAATCGCAGCAGAGAACGTCCAAGGACCACTTGGAGAAGATCAGTCGAGCGCGAACACCAACAAACTGGCAAATCATGGTCGGAAGTAAAAAGGCTGGCTCAAGACAGAAGCAGATGGAGAGAGTTCACAGAGTCTCTAGTGCCGCTATATGCTCCATAGGAGTGACTGTGTTCTCATGTCTATGTGTAACATAGAAATAAAAACCTGTCAAATAAAAAAAAAATAAAAAAAAAGAGCACAACGATGTGCTATCAAAGTTTGTGTTGATGTTGGCGAGTCCTCGAGTTTGACTTACAAGCAGTTGCCACGAGCCTATGGAGAATATTCCGTATTAAGACACAAGTTTGTCGGTGACATAAAGACTTTTTGGAGGGCCTTTCTTAGAAAGAGTGAGGGATCTTTTGAGGTCACAAAAGCTGACGAGAAGTCCTTGAAAAGCTCAACAAAAAAAGTTCTTCACATAAGCCCAGACACTGCAGACAGTTAGATGATCTACTATGGCAACATCCTCTATCACACGGCCATCTTCATCAACCAATTTTTGCCGGAAAAAGGAAGTCATGTAGTTCCCCGGTCCCCTTATTCACCTGATCTAAATCCGTGACATTTTTTTGTTCCCCTTGACCAAAAACCAGCTGAAACGACGTCAGTTTGATACCGTCGATAATATCAAACTGAGTGTAACCAAGAAGCTGCTTGGAATTCCCGTTGAAGCCTTCCCATACAATTATGAAGAGTGTCAAGCTGCGCAAGGGATGTATAATTATTGCCAACAACAAAAACTCAGTCTCATTACTTTTCTGATATAAAATAGATATCAGAAAAGTTGTATTTGCAGTTCCGACATTAAAAGACTTATTTATTAACATATAAACAAGATTAAAATTTTAGTGTAAAAAAGAATTCCATTTGAGGGATTTAGTGTAAGTCCTTCACTAACGAATTTAGTGGCTGTCGATCACATTTTGTATCCTTAAAAATGCTATTCTAGAGCAATTTTAGTGTGTTTGATATAAAATTTTGTATTATTTATTAAAAAAAAAAGAGTTTTTTATCTCAAGGATATTTTTAAGATCGGAATCAACAATTTAAGATCGGAATCAACAATAGTTTTAGGTAATTTATATTTTGCATCTATTGAACTTTGTTTTTATTAGGAAAGATTTGGGCAAAAAGTTATCGAAATGAAAGCTTTTTTTGAACTATGAAAAGTAGACTATGGTTGTTTCAGAAATTTTAAGTAAGCGTAAAAGAAGACTTTCTTGATGACTGTAAAAATATTCCAACTATAAAAAGTTTGCTGATTTTTTTTTTAACCATCGTTATTAATTAATCTTTTGAAATCATATATTTTTATAAATTTATCTCCTTGATTGTTTACCGCAGTTCTATTAGAAAATTCTTAGTGATGATCGCAAAATCCTTATCATAAATTAATTAGGAGAGCTACAATTAATGCTCTACAAGAAAAAGTTAATTTTTATCTGCCAAATCTAATTAAAATATAATTATTTTTTCTGAACTAATTGATATTAGATAAAGAATCTAATTTTCTTTGGTCGAATAGAGAGCTTTGAACTTTGAACCAAAAGAAAATGCGACAGATTTTTTTAATTTTTACGCATCAATGTTATCGCCTTCAAAGTATTGTAGTTCTTTTGCGCAGCTATACATTGTTGGAAGCTTAGATTATAGAAGAACTGGTACAGAAACGGCGTAAATCAGTGGGGGCTAAATTTAAACGTCAGTATGCGATTGAAGCGGTTCGTTTAAAACCATTTTGATATTATGTGATGTCATTTATGGCGTAAACAAATAGGATTTTTTAATATTGCGGTATTTGTTGCTTGATGGAATTTATTTTGGAAATTTGCAATAAAGCACAATATTCTATTTCAAAATATTATATATTTAACTATGTTATATATTATTTATTAAAATAGAATAATAAAGTGGAAGAGAATATAAAAATATATGGAAAAATAAAAATCCATTCCAAAAATGCAAAATGATTTAACTGAGAGAATGTGATATTGTGTTGAAATTAAAACCACACCGCAATTTAGTAAATATAAATTTTAATGTTAATATTTAAAATATAAAAATATTTTTAAAGATATTTAAAAAGCTTCATTTAGAAAATTTAATGTACTTAAATAATTAATAACTAATATTTTCGATAAAATAACAAAAGTATGCAACCATTTCGGTATGCTACCACTTTTATGGAGAATGGCGTGTTTTAAAACTCTCCGAAAGGCTACAAAATTTAGGCGCTTCATATTTAATTGATATTTACAAAATAAATAATAAACCTTAAATACAATAATTCCATTTCATATCAAAAGATTATACACAAAATACAAAATGTCAATAAGTGAATTAAAATGAATAGAAATTAAGCTTTTGGAATTCAATAAAATTCTATTATCTTTTGGAAATACACATAAAAATCTTTTTAATACTACACAAAAGTATGCAAGTAGTACGATTTCTCACCGCTTCTGCAATAATTAAGCCAAAAAATTGCGTATACATATATGAAAATCTGACGTACAGGCTTATCCAGATATTCTTTAATCTAAGGTCTAGAACTCTTGTAAGTTTAGCATAGAATCAAGAGCACTAACTGCTATTATTTTGTAATTATTTTTTATTTATTTTCTTTCTACTTAAAATGGTTTTGAATAATGAAATGATTTAGGTAGTTTTAAAATGTTTTCAATTCTTAATACTGGATTAGCTTAAGTTTCAACTTTTATTTCGCTACATTTCAGCACTGGTTTACCAAGTGAAGAATAAAAGTAGTGAACGAACAAAAATGTGTCCTTGTAACTTTTACTCTCCACTGTAAAATCATGTCCTCACAATATTTCTTAATGGCAAACCCATGCCAGAAGACTGTATAGTTTGGTACCCAGGCCTATATTAAGATAAATGCTTGAAATCAAATTTACACACAAGTTCTAAACTTATAACAGACAGCAAAGCTCTTCTAAAACCAATATGAAATTACGGACTAAAACTCTGGGGCTCTACTAAGCCTTTCAGTTTCCTTCGAGCCCAATACGTCCAACCGAAAATACCTCATCAAATTGTTATGTTACTTTTTATATTTGTAATAGTGTTATTTATACGGCTGCATCTCGTTATAAAAAGTTATTGCACTCTCGTCTTTCCATCGACTGGTTAAACTAATCAGAAGAAAATTGAAAACCTTTCACATTTATCATTTCTACAATATTATCTAAATCTTCTATTTACTATATTGTCGTTTTAGATACTGTAAAATTAATGGGGAAAAAATTTTTGTCACAAATTTATTTATTTGCTTTAGGTATTGTACAAACACAGTTCCGAAGTTCCAAAACCAAAATATCTTGACCTCAATACAGCATGGAGAAGGGTATTTTATAAATTTTCACATTCAAATATTTATAAATTTGCACTAAGGTAAATAATATGTGTAACAATACTAATCAGCTTTATATTATAAGAATTTTTTAAAAGAACTTTTCGTAAAATAATCTTTAACTTGATAGTCAACAGGAAATGTTAACTTATTGAAAAACATGTTTTTGCTTTCTTCATATTTATTTTCATTTTTTTTTCTATTACTTCTTAAATATAAACCAAATCACAGTTTATCCGGTTTTAGTTTTACTTAACTATGTAAGTGAAATGATGAGCCTCTCCACAAGCAGTCAATTTGTTATGAATTCTGAGTTTAAGACGAACAAAAAACCGTGACATAAAAAATTATTTCTTAGAAAAGACCTCCTTTAATAAAAAAAAAAAACACACACACACAACAGATCAAGCAGCAAATAAAAAAAAAGAACTTTTTGAAAGATGCTTCACACCCGAGAATGACAGCATCTTTTATAAAAGCGTTTTTTCAATAAAAATAAAAAATTCTTCAAAGCCCCAGTAAAAGTTTAACGATAAGTAAAGAAACCAAAATGTTAAGGTGGATGATCTTGGCTACCAGATTTGCAAACAGGTCGACTCCCATGGCAATCTCTATTGTTAATCGAACTTAGCATTTGATCATTTGCTCTGGGCTCTCGATTGATGGAAAATACCGGGCGATGTTGAACTCTGCGAACTCGACTATCTCAGCCCACAAGGTAAGTTCATTCTTTTAATTAGTGATTCGTTTCTTTTGGATTTTTTTGCAGAAACGGTTCTAGTGAGATTGGTTTATTGGCTTTCAACTGTACCAGCTCCATCCATCGTAGCAAATCATTCCCGCTTGGATGTTGGTATTCAAAGCTGACTTGTGTGGTTCGTTGTATATCGTAGATTTCGACTTGCACAATATTAATGGATAATATGAGTTTTTGTTCGCATCAACTCGGTTTGACTCATGCTGGTTTATGATTTATGTACCAACAGTGCATTTGGTGATGACAAACGACTAGATATCCCCCCATACATATATGACTACTGCCGAAGTATAGTCACAAAATAGGTATTATGGTTGTCGGATAGTTGGAAATTATCGTATGCAACTCTCACGATTTTGACCTAAGTCTGGGCATCTAAACACAAGATCATTACTTTTTATTGTATTTCCACTTGGACAATATTGTAGAAAGCAATTTCGATTAAGGAAGGGTCTACCTTTCTCCAAAACTACAAAACAAATTTGTTCATATTTCCTTCCTAGTCTATTTATCACAACAAAACTGTCTTTGAAGGAGCAATTAATTGATCTACACAATTATGTGAATTTTTTTCCGAACTATAAAGAAAATTTTTATCAAATTAACTAATTTTTAATAGAAACAGGTGTATAAGCTTAAATCCGCTGTTTGGTCATAGATGGCGTGAGTGAGCGTATTAAGCTACCATGGGTACGCCATACTTTTTTTTATGAGTTTGACATCTGTCAACATTAATCAGTGCACATTGTCAGCAATTTAGTACAACAACATACATTTTCCCTTTGGTAATCATGTTTAGTTTTGTGCCAGAAAAAGAGCATATGCGGGAAATTCTGCTTTTCTTCTGCTTTAATTTGAAGAAATCGACTGCCGAATCGCATCGAATGCTTATGGAGGACTATGGTGATAGTGATTTATCGGAAACAACTGCCGAGATTGGTTTCATCGGTTCAAAGACGGCAATTTTGACTTGTGGGACAAGAGGCGTGAAAATCGGCCTAGGAAGGTTGAGGACCATCAATTGCAGGCTCTTTTGGACGAAAACGATTCCCAATCGCAAAAATGCTCGCGGAGCAATTAGATGTTACTTAACCACCCATTTCTATGCGTCTGCGTGCCATGGGGAAGATTGAAAAGATCGGAAAATGGGTGCCGCATGAATTGAATGATAGGCAGATGGAGCGACACCAAAACATATGCGAAATCTTGCTCGCCAGACAAAAAAGAAAGTCGTTCCTGAATCGGATTGTGACAGGCGATGAAAAGTGGATATATTTCGAGAATCCTAAACGCACGAAATCGTGGGTTGATCCCGGCCAACCATCAACATCTTCGCCAAGACCAAATCGCTTTGGACGGTAGACGATGTTGTGCGTTTGGTGGGATCAGCAGGGTATCGTCTACTATATGTTGAAACTTGGTGAAACTGTAAATGCCCACCGCTACCATCAACAACTGATCAAATTGCACCGTGCTCTGCGTGAAAAAAGGACGGATTATCAACAAAGACATGACAAGCTGATTTTCCTCCACAACAACGCACCATCGCACACGTCAAAAATGCTCCAAACTACTTGGAGACACTCAACTGGGAGGTGCTACCCTACCCCGCTTATTCACCATACCTGGCCCCTTCCGACAACCACCTGTTTTCGTCGATGGGCCACGCGCTCGCTGAACAGCACTTCGATTCTTACGAAGACGTCCGAAAATGGCTTGATGAATTGTTTGCCTCGAAAGAGAAGGAATTTTTTTGGCGTGGTATCCACAACTTACCCGAGAGATGGCTAGCGACGGCAAGTACTTTGGATAATAAGCTTAAGCGGATTTAAGCTTATACACCTGGTATTTCTGAGTCTTCAACATTTTCTTAAGTCCTTTTTATCAAAGTAGATCAAAACATGTTCCAAAGTTTACTATTTAAGCTTTAAAGCTGACCATAATAGATTTTATTATAACATTTTTTTTCTTAATTATTTACTATTTTTTCCAAAGTAAAAATAAAAGGACTCGACAAAACATCCTTAATTTACAATTTTTCTCGAAAGGTGAATACAAATATTTTTGCAACTATAATTTATTATTGAAATTTAATTTTTTTTTAAATATATTTTTTGATTATCTAAAAAATGTACTTGTGTAAATATGAATTTTTTTTTTAAAAACACCCATACACGATTTATTTTTTTTTTAAAAATACTCCAGATATAATATTACTAACTATAAATAAATAGTAGATATTTGATAATGAATTTTGACCGATTTGATAAAGTAAATAAAAGAAAATTGATAAGGTAATAGGCACTTTATTTACTATAGAAAATATGTTAAAGGTGTTATCAATTTGTTCCCTTAAATTTTTCTTTTAAATAAACACAAACAAAAATAGAATTAATCTTATTTTGTCATATTTAATTTCTATGTACACAAGTAGTCCAATAACATTGCCAATTTTTACTAATTATTTCAAAATTTAAAAAAATTCTTCAAAAATTAATAGAATTACAAAAATAGTGAACATTTTAATATAATTTTTAAATGCCAATTAAAATGTCTTATTGTAAATGTTGAGTGACTTATTTGTCATGGGACTTTTCTTGCTGGGTATTACAAGTAGCTATCGAGTGTTTAACAGTCATAATGTAATTTTTGTGCTAATTTTGCTAAAAATCTGTTTTTTTTTTTTTTTTAAATGCAGATTTTGTCCCAGAGTAAATCTGGTCAGTCTGGTATTGACGCACGCGGCTGCTTGGGCCATAGGGCGCTTAGAGGAAGGGATAAAGGATAAGGATATGAAAGAAGATTTAGAAAGTAAAGCGGTGAGGTAATTAGCGTAGGACCATGCTGCTACAGTGGGATTCGAACCCACGACCCTTTATCTGGAGTTTTATATTATCCTTGTAGAGTCAGATATAATAAGTATATTTAAACATAAAATATTATATATATTACAATAGTTGAATTTAAGAGGCGCCGATAATTATGTGACTATCGAACATATGTCATTAAAAAAATGGTTTTGCAAACGAAAAACAAAAATTGATAAAACAAATTTCATCGAAAAAGGCCTTACAAAAATTCAGTTGACAAAAAAATTATTCGACTACAGTAATACCATTTCAAAAGTCACACGACTTCAATGCCTTCCTTCTGATAATGGTATTATTGTTGATGATTCAGTATATCGTGTGATGTGGCTCTGTATTGTTATAGAAAGTTTTACTCTCATTTTTCCCTAATAATACTAACCGCCTTCTTCGAGAGCAATCGCCCCACTATCTTCCCTATAAATATAGAAGGTAGTGGACGATTGCAAACAAAAAACAAAAATTGATAAAAAATTTTAAGAAAAAAATTTAACAAATTTCATTGAAAATGGCCTTACAAAAATTCAGTTGACAAAAAAATTATTCGACTACAGTAATACCATTTCAAAAGTCACACGACCTCAATGCCTTCTTTCTGATAATGGTATTATTGTTGATGATTCAGTATATCGTGTGATGTGGCTGTGTATCGTTATAGAAAGTTTCACTCTTTCTTTCTTGGAGAGCAATCCCCACACTACCTTCTCTATAAAAATTCATTAACTACTTAAGCGTCACTGGTCCCGCAATCTGTCAAAATAATCATGTGAAACTTTGATTGATATTTATTAACTAAATCTGCCTTACTCGACAACCGTAATACCATTTCAAAGTCACATTATTCCAATAACTTTTGAAAATGTTATTACTGTTGATATTTCAGTATATATCTTTTAAATTGATTGCCTTCTATAATACGGCCTAAAATAATTAGTACAAAATTTTTCTATTATAGTTTCTTGTCCTTAAACTTACATAAAAATTAAAAAAATATAGGAAATAAAAAAAATTTATTTTTAAAAAATTCTCTTAAATTGTGTAAAGAAAATACTGGCAACTTACAAAAAAAAAAAAAACTAGTCCTAAATAGAGAACAATACACTAGTCCTAAAATGTGAAAAGTTGTTCTTTCTTCCTTGAAAAAATGATATCTTTTCAATATAATTACCACCGACACACATTGCATTTTGATTACACATTAAACTGAACATATTTACCAAGACTATCAACCTTAATCGGTTAATTGATATTTGCATAAATTTAATAAAATTTATTATAGTAGAAAATTTCATCAAATAACAGCTCAGCACACAGATTATCACAGATTATTTCTGCCTCGGAAACTTTGAAATTAATCACAATTCTGTATGTGAAAAAAAGGACTTTTGTCGCATACATGTAAAGAAAACGACCAAAAATAATCCAGTGGAGGATAATTTTTTTTGAAACCAAATAAAAAAAAACCAATAATAATAATGGAAAGGTGAAAAGTTTATTTTCTTACCCAAAATTTTTAAATACGCTGAAATTTTTTAATTAATTATTTTTAAAAATTTAATTATAATTTTTGTTTTATTACTAATTTTGATATTAAATTTTTTGTTCAAAATAATAAAATTATTTTTATTACTTAAAAATTCTGAAGGAAATTTCGATTTGTGTGAAGAATTTTTTCTTCCAAAATAGCATAAATTGATAGGTGCTCCTATAAGGATGTACCCAACAAAGCTATTAAGTTTGTTTATGGATATTATGAATGGTTACCATTAGAAAAGAGTAAAACTAAAATTAAGTTAAAAAATGATGATTTTTCAGATAGACTATGGTGCCTCAAGGAATTTTTCATAATTGTTGACTTTTAAATATGAGAAGATATTGATTGGCAATCGAAAAACAAAAACATTTCCAAAAATTCTATTTCCTCCCAAAAATTTAAAACAAAATATTATGTTTGTAAAATATTAAAAGAAGAATTTTAAAGGACTTTAAAGATCTCCCTAATATCCTTGAAACATATACAATAAAATCTGTGTATACGAAATTGGGCAGAAAAGTAATGAGACTGAGGCATCACTGATGATTTGTACTGAACCTTTAGAAGTTGTGTTTTGTATGCCATCAAATAATGTGCCATCAAATTTTTAAATAGTTGTAACCAGCCTATGGAAGAATATTCCTTATTAAGAGTACAATTTTTTCGGTGGTTAAGGCATTTTTGGAGGTCCGAGAAATACTGGAGGTTCATCATAAAAAAATTAAGAGGGATTTTCAAGGATTTTTTTTTTTATAAAAAAGACTTCATCATAAAATTGACAGCTACATACGAGGTCTGTTTAAAAAGTATCCCGAATTTTGAATTTCCGCGGGTTACGTATATTTGATTTTCGATTTTTTGTTGTCGTGTTATGTTGGTACTCATGTCTCTCACTTATGCCGATAAGTTCAGCCATTTTGAATGTTCAGTTAATTTTTGACAGCTGCTTTGCTTGCACGTGTTTTGGCTCGTCTTCGATTTTTGCCCATTCCAAAAAATGGATCAAAGAATCTGTTTCGGGTACAAGAAAAAGTCAGATCTGGGGAATACGGTGGCTGCGGCATTATTAGTGTGTTGTTTTTGGCCAAAAATTCGGGCACAAGCAACGATGCGTAAGCAGGGGCGTTATCATGGTGCAAAGGTCAATTTTTGTTCTACCACAAATCTGGGCGTTTCTGGCGCATAACTTGCAGCTAATATTCCTTATTGACCGTTCTACCCTGTGGCAAGAACTCATGATGCAGAACGCTCTTGCAATCGAAGATAACTGTAAGCAAAACCTTCACATTTGACCGAACTTGGCGCGCTTTTTTCGGTATTGGAAACATGCGGCAGCTTCCATTGGGATGATTAGGCTTTGGTTTCGACGCCATAACCATAAACCCATGATTCGTCACCAGTTATCACCCTCTGGAGCAAATTTGGGTCGTCGCGGACAGAGTTCAACAGCTCCTTAGCAATGTTAAATCGATGCTGTTTTTGGTCGAAAATGGGTAAAAATCGAAGACGAGCCAAAACACGTGCAAGCAAAGCAGCTGTCAAAAATTAACTGAACATTCAAAATGGCCGAACTTGCGATATTTTTTGAACAGACCTCGTAAACTTCGTGTTGGTACTATCAAGAACATCTGAATGAGTGTAACCGACAAGTTGAAGGCAATTCCAGTTGAAGCTGCACAAAGCAACTACTTTATAAGTGTTAATATTGTAATATAAAAATAAAATGAAATTGTTCCAAGAATAATAAAGTCAGTCTCATTAGTTATCTAACCCACCTTGTATTATTATTGTTTCTGATACGAAAATGATAAAGGGGAACATATTAATAAATTTCTGTAACCCTGCAGTGTCTATTCGCTCCTACAAATAAATTTCTCACCAAATACTTGGATAATCATCGGAAAACAGGAATTATTTTTATGAAACATCCTTCGAAGGAAGGATTGGGTATACAAAATGTTAATATTCATTGTCGGAGGTTTAGATTATAGAAAAACTCGAACAGAAACGGCGTAAATCAGTGGGGGCCAATTTTAAACGTCAGTGTGCGATTGAAGCGGTTCGTTTAAAACCATTTTGATATGTGATGTGATTTAAGCGTAAACAAATTGGATTTTTTAATATTGCGGGTTTCGTTACTTGGTGGAATTAGTTTTGGAAATTTACAATAAAACACAGTATTCTATTTTAAAATATTATTTATTTATTTATTTCACTGTATATTATTTATTAAAACAGAATTTTTAAAGTAGGGAAGAGTATCTTAAAATATAAATTGCAAGTTATTTAATTATATCAAAACAATTATGTGCACAAATAAAAATCCATTTAAAAAAATGCCAAATGAATTAAATGAGAGAATGTGATATTATCTTGAAATTAAAACCACACCGCAATTTAGTAAATATAAATTTTAATGTTAAACAAGCATTTCTAGATATTTAAAAAGCTTCATTATAATACGAGTATAAATGTGTGTTTGTGTATTGAAATGGTAATTTAAATAGGCATTATGCATTTAAATTAAATTAAAAAATAAAGTATTAATTACTTAAAATTTTTAATAATATAGAAGTTAATCATATACAGTATCAAATCAAATGCTTTAAAACTAAATTACAAGGTGGAAAATTTAATGTACTTAAATAATTAATAACTAATATTTTCGATAAGTGCCAAAATAACAACTTGAAAAATAACAAAAGTATGCAAGCATTTCGGTATGCTACCACTTTCATGGAGAATGGCGTGTTTTAAAACTCTTCGAAAGTCTTCAAAAAAATAAAAATTGCCTGTCATTGTGTTTAAATTATATTTTTATTTGGAAGAAGTGAATTAAAATGAATATAATATTTTATATGCTTTTGGAAATCGATAAATTTTTATTACGAAAACTAGATTTATGTCTACATAAAAAAATCTACACAAAAGTATGCAAGCGTTACGATTTCTCGCCGCTTTTGAGATAATTAAGCCAGAAAATTGTGTATACATAACCGAAACTCTGACGTACGGACCTATCCAGGTATTCTCTAATCTAAGGTCTAGAACTCTTATAAGTGTAGCATAGAATCAAGAGTACTAACTGCAACAATTGCAATTATTTTATATTTATTTTTAATAGATTTCTGAAATGTTCATTTCATTTTCTTTCTATTGTACTTAAAATGATTTTCAATAATGAATACTGAATTTAGGCAGTTTTAAAATGTTTTGAAATCTTTAATATTGGATTTGCTTAGGTTTCAAATTTAATTTCGCTACATTTCAGCACTGGTTTACCAAGTCGCACGAACGAAAAAGTGCCCATGTAACTTTTACTCTCCTTTTATACGAAAATCTCACGTTTATTGAAATTATGCGTGCGATATTTAAAAACAACAAAGAAGAAATGTTCATTATTTTCTTGCAATTCTTTTAATAGCTGTTTTTATAACAACATAAAAAATATGTTCTTAGTAAGAACTATAATAAATAGTGAAATTGTGGCAAAATCAATTATTTTAACTATACTAAGAGTGATCATTATTATTCCATTCTACGAGAGGTGATGCTAAAAACACTCAAAAAATCCAGGTATTCTTTAATCTAATGTCGGAGGTGTGTTGGCTTCAAGTAAAATCAGTTTCAACTCCTCGGTTGTACTCGTTTGAATTGTTATTAACAGTACCAAGATAACGTCATTTCAAGTGGGATCAAAAAAAGATCACACGGACTTAAATCAGTTAATATTATTATTATTCCGAATATTTTTCTGTTCAGTCGTCACAAGTTTCTCATTCCCAAATCTTGAGTCAAAATTCGATGAAAGACAAAACGGATCAAATTGAACTTATCAGCTAGAAAATTAATCGACGGTCTGACCTCACAAGAGCCCTCAGTCGTTCCACATTTTCTGAAGGACCGACCCTCTGAGCGAGGCCCGTCTTCTGCTTCTTCTCGATCCTTCAAAAATAATTTTTTTACCTCTAGATAGGGAATCTTCCCCATAAGCTCATTACAACTTTTCGCAAATCAAATTCGTAGCTTCAACACTACGAGGGTCGTTCAATAAGTCCTTAGAAAATCCGAGAAATTGTGTCGGTAAAGATTTTTTTTTGTAAGTAGCATTATCGACAGGAAAGCTGTCAAAATTTCAGCTCGATCCATAGCGTAGGTCAATTTCTATCGTCGATTAAAGTTAACGAGATTTATTTGTGCATAACAATGGAAAAAAGCGAGTTTAGGGCTGTCATCAAACATCTCCATTTGAAAGGCTTAAGCCCGAAAGAAATCAAAGCCGAGTTGGATGCAGTTCATGGCACATCTGCACCTGTGTTTGCGACGGTTTAAAATTGGGTGAATGAATTTAAACGTGGCCGTTCATCCACAAAAGATGAACATCGTTCAGGACGCCCAGTTGAGGTATCTACTCCTGAAATCATCGACAAAATCCACGATCTGATTTTGAACGATCGGCGTATTAAAGTGCGCGAATTAGTTGAGGCCATGGGCATATTACAAGGTACAGTCGCTTCAATTTTGCATGAAAAATTGTCTGTGAAAAAAATTTCGGCAAGATGGGTGCCGCGTTTGCTCTCAGAGGAGAATAAGCGCAATCGTGTAGCGGACTCTGAGGCTATGTTGGCACTCTTTCATCGCAATCCTGCCGAATTCCTTCGTCGATATGTCACTGTGGACGAAACCTGGATACACTACTACACTCCAGAAACGAAGAGACAGTTATCACAGTGGATTTTCAATGGTGAACGGGCTCCGAAGAAGGCAAAAACTGTGCCATCGGCCGGCAAGGTGATGGCCACGGCCCTTTGGGTTTCGCAGGGCATCATTTTTATCGACTACTTGGAAAAAGGAAAAACAATAACAGGAGCGTATTACGCGTCGTTATTGCAACGGTTGAGCGAGGAAATCAAAGAGAAACGCCCCCATCTAAAGAAGAAAAAAATCCTCTTGCATCAGGACAATGCGCGTATGCACATCTGCGCTGTTTCCATGTGGAATTGAGAATCTGCGCTGTTTCCATAATTGTGGAATTGAGAATGGAATTGTTGCAGCATCCCGCTTATTCACCAGATTTGGCCCCGAGTGACTATTTTCTTTTCCCCAATCTGAAGAAATGGCTTGCCGGACGACGGTTCACTTCCAACGAGGACGTCATTGCTCAAACGGATGAGTATTTTGCAGAACTTCCGAAATCCTATTTTTTGGACGGGATAAAAATTTCAAGGAGATTAATGAAAAAAATTTTTTTTTAAAAACAGTTTTTTTCCATCTTTTTCTAAGGACTTATTGAACGACCCTCGTACAAAAGCATTGCTTTACTAATAAGGGTCTATCGGGTCGCTTATGATTACCAGACGTTTAATTGGTACTAATTTTCTATGATCGCTAATTTTCCTATCCATCCTGTCTGTATAGAAAAAACTACTTAAACATGGAAGTCAAAAAATTGCCCATACTTCCATATACGAAAATCTAAGGCTTACCATCATCCCATCCTATCATATAATAACATCTATGATATAGTGTAATTAGATTGACGTCATCCGGAATCAAAATATCAAATGACGTCATAGGTTATGGTATTTATTATTTTAGAGAATCATTGGTGACTGTTTTTATGATATAAGAACTTGCTTGTCGAACGAACGGTTTTCGCATTAAATTCATGTGCCTGAAAGTTGAACGCATCATCAAAATTAATTCAACTTCTTTTCTCTAATAAAAATATTATAACCTGTGGGCACCTTAAACTTATACAAAAAAAAAAAAAACAATTTTTAAAAATTTAAATTTCGGAAGTAACCATCTGGGTGAGAGTATGCAAAATCGTGTTCTCCTTTATGGGCGGGAAAAAAAAGAAAAGAAAAATACGAAGCCTAATAAGAAAAAAGAAAAATAAACGAAAAAAACAGCGCCAAAAATTCTTTTAGTAATAATCTTACTGTTGGAGAGCATCGAACGGGAGTGTTCCTCCTTTAACGCAAAAAAAAAGGTGGTTCGTGAACGAAGGAGTCAGTCTTGATAATGTTGGGGGGGAAAGAAAAACTAAAGAAATAATCGTTAGCTGGGGAAGGGGGGGGTTGTCCAACCAACGGAAACAGTAAATTCTGGAATTTTATTTTTATAAGGTTTGCCGTGGTTTTATACGAATATGGGTGGTACGCGTTTACGCAATATTCGAACAATTCGTACATGAGGAGTCTTCTTCGTATCCAGTCGGAATACCGTGGTTATTCCAGTTGTTTGCCTTCTCATTCCAAGCTTTTTCAGAATCATTCACTAAAAACGTATAGTAAAGCTAAGATATTTGGCGATGACGTCATAAACCAATAAACACACAAACACAAAAAAGATACTATCCAACCGATTATGGCAATATTCATTGATCAAATTAATTGTTCTATTTTCAGTACGAGTATATCTACTAATTTTGTATAATTTTTAATATATATATTTTTTTTCTAATACCAAAGAAAGGATATTTTCTAATCTTACCTGGTTTGGTTAAAAAACAATCAAATAAGCTCCAGCAAGTATAAAAATATCGAGCTCCACAAAAATAATGATAGATAAAGGATGAATAAATACACTTAAAAATTATTTCTTCGTTAAATTTTAATCCAATTATTTGATGAAAATTCGTTTTAATCCTATTTTTTTTATTGGAGGTTTTTGACCATTAATTTTTTTGTTGTCACTACTGCGCTTTTACAATTTTCGATTGTTTAGAAAAGGGAATCTTTTTTTATATTTTTCCACACACTATCCATGAAAGAACAGAACACAAAAACCGTTCGTTTACTATTAGAAATAATCCAAAAAAGCTAAATAAATTTAAAAGTTTTTTTTTTTTTTTAATTTCAATTACCAAATATAATATTTAATTTTTTTTTTATTTATTAATTTGGTTTTTTTTAATAATAATATTATTATTATACTAAAGTTAAAGAAAACACCGTACAACAAGTGGGAAAATTATGCGTTTGTTAAATTATCAGCAATAGAACGTAATATGAATTAAATCCTATCGTTGTTGTAATCAAACTTAATAGCAATGCACTTTGGAATACCTTTTTCTGCTCCACTTTTTTCCAATATTTCTTTTCTTCTTTTAGAGGATTATTATGCACTAGCGAAAAATATTGAATATGTCAGTAAGTAAATATATCAACAAAAAAAACGAATTTTGATCATGAAACAATCAAAAATAACTAATATCCAAACAGAAAAAACCAATGATATAAAAATATTTAATTAGATTCGTTTAAATTATCACTTTTTTAACGAAAATACAATAAAATAATAATAATAAACATAAAATGCAAACTATTGTTTACGCGCAATTTCTCTTTGGCTTAAGAGACAATAATAACGAGACCGAAACGCGATAACATTACTTCTTTTCTATATGAAATTCTACTTTCAACTGATTTCACATAGCCTGGGATCCCTCATTCGAAGGCTACCACCGTAATTATTAGATACAACCTTTCGAGAGACTGAAGCAAAGTGTATGGATGTGTGACTGGATTGAAATTGAGTTCAACTTATTGAAGAGTATTAAATGAAAACATTTGTAAGGTTTTACGTTCATATAAATAATTTTGTAAAATTATGAAAAATTATACTTTTTTTTTTTCGTTTTAACAGAAGTTTTTTTTGTTAGTTTTCTTTTTAATTGAAAATTATTAATTATTAATATTAATTCTGTTAGAAAAAAACATTATTTTATCGGATTAAACAAATATCACTTTTATTTATATGTAGTAATTATTATTAATAGAATAAAATTAAATAAATACTAATAATTTTAAAAAAACTTATTATAGAAACTTAACTTTTTTGTTTTTTTATATATAAATATTACTATTTTTATTAATTAAGATTATAAATTATTATTAATTAAGATTATAAATTCGAATAGAACAGCTAAAAAAAAAAAAATATTCAACTTGAAAATGTATTTTAAAAAATTTTGCCAAAGATATCTATATTTTTTCTATTAAAAATTTTATTATATATTTTTTGCAAAATTTTAATAAAAAATCCCTTTAAATAGGAAATTTTTTGTTTTAAAGCAATTTTGATTAATTTTTAAATTTAGAATTCCATTTTTAAGTTGTTTTCGATAATGAATATAAGAAAATTACCTTACCGTTCCGACATATAGATGGCTCTGACACGAACAATACTTGACATTTCGAAAAGCAACACAAACAAAAACAACTAACATAAACAAGAAATAGCCCATATTTCGTAGTCGAATTTGAATAAAAATTGACGATTTTTGGCCTGGTCCACACATATTAAGAAATTTCTAATAAAATGACATTAACAAAAACGGTCGATCAAGCAACAATATTACAGGGAGATCGATCAAAGTAAACTGAATATCATTAAAATGAATTAATTGTTATATGAAGTGGTGGTGTATAAATTAAATTTTGGTTGCATTTTAGATTGAAAGATTTGTTGCGGCATCGTTTATCCGAGTGTGGTTGGAGAGATCAAGTAAAGCTTTTATGTAGAAATGTTATTAAAGAAAAGGGAGGTACTATCAATGTGGATCAAATTGTACAAGAAGTAACACCTGAAGCGAGATCTCTTGTTCCGGATGCTGTAAAAAAAGAACTTTTGATGAAAATTAAATCAAGCTTAGCAGTACAGGAGGGTATAGAACTATGATAAATGTGACTTTTTTCTCTGTGCATCTACATAATGTTTATGTGAATTTAATTTAATGTTACCCATTTCATAATAAAAACTCATATTTGTAAATAACATGTTTTTTGTTCTCAAATCCAATATTTAGATGTTGATAAAAATTTAAGGCTCCACCAGAAATGTAGATTTTTTTAAATGGTATTATCAGTGGATATTTAAAATACTGTTTTCTCATTAATATTTATTCAACTTCTTTCAAATTGGATTAGAACGGAATTTTTATGTTTTATTTGAAAATATAGCAATATTATCTGTACTTAACTTATATTTCAATAGCGGTCATTTGATAAAGCAATTTTTTTTTTACAAGCAAGGAAATATTTGTTTTTATCGATAATAAAACTAAAATACTATTAACAAAATCCAATAAATAAAGTACTATTATTGAGGTCATCAAAATTTGCTGAACAAAGTCTTTGTTAAAATCAACAAATAATTCGTCATTCAGAAGTTTACAAAAACTACAGTAAATAGTATTGAAGATAGATTATGTATTATTTTAAGGACAAATTTATTTTAAATTTACTAAAAAGATTCATCATCAGTTATAAAAAATTCTATTTAAACTTAGAACCTATATCTAAAATTTACAAATCAAATGCAAATTTATAATATCTCTCTAAATTGAATGCTTTATGCTAAAACACTAATTAGTCGACGGTATTTCTTTAAAATAATTGGTAATTATTTTAGAAAATCTGTTACCATATAAAGTTTTGAAAGAAAACACTTGTACCCATTTGAAAAAAAAAACTTTTATAGAAAAAATTAAAAATTTCTAAAAGTTCAGAAATAATAATTACAAAACCTATTAAAATAGGTTGTGTACAAATACATATTAGGATTCAAACTACGTATAAATGTTTTAATTAAACAGAACAATTGAACTTTAATATATTTTACATAAAATTCATCTCTTCAAGAATTCTATTTCCGATTAAAAATTATTCGATGTAAAGGCGCGAACCTTCTGTATTCCAAACCTTAAAAATAAAGGGTTAAAAAAAGAAGTGTCAGTAGAATTTAAACAAATTAGTTAAATTTTTCCATCCATCAAAGTTATTTTAAAAAAAGAGGAAAACTTCAACGCAATCATAAAATCTTCCCATTTTGCAATTCCCATAGATAAATCACAAAATTTTCTGATAATCTTGTTTTACTTGAATCAAAAAATTGTAAATGTATGCTCTGAAATCAGTTGATGGAAAGTACATTTCAACTAATATGAATAAAGAAAATAAGCTTAAATGTCCACCAAATAGATCACCTAAATCAAAATATTAAAATTCTTCGAAGCAAACACATTTAATGGAAGCTGACACTTCACAAGGACACTAACGATAAAAATAACATCCTATGAACGATTACGAACGAATGTATTTCAATTTGACGATTTATTGTAAAAATCTTTTTATTATTTAACACATCTTTATTAGCTTAGTTGTTGATTTAAAAAAAAATGATCCCTCACAAAATTAGCATTTAGAATCGCAATTTCTGGAAGAACCATTTGTTTTTGCCAGCCTTATACCGTTCTTCGAATTTTACACGAGTTTGGAAACGATGTGTTTTCCTTTTGATAGGATCTTTCAGGTCCTTTACTGTCACTTTTTCGAATGATATATCTGGAACACTGTAACGTGTTGGCATCAAGTGATTGTAATTGAGAATCTTCAAGAATGGCTTGATTTTAGACTTCTTCTTCAATTTCGACTTGCCCATTTTCTTTGTTACTTTTTTGGGATACCGATCAATACCGGCAATAAGAGCGTGACCAAATTGTTTGTCCGATGTTCCGTCATCGAATGTTCTTACGATGATCGCTTTCCGTCCGGCGTAACGCCCACTAAGGACGATTACGATCTTCCCGGATTTCATAATCTTCTTCATGATTAAAAGCTGCAAGACAAAATTAATAATGTTAAAGCCTGAATTGAAAATTGAAATATATATTATTTCATTCATCAGATCCGATTCCGAACGAACGCACCAAAAGCAAAGTAAATTTGGTTATAAACATAACTTTATAACTTACTAGAATCAAATTTTTTTAAAAACAATATTCACTATGTGATCAAATTAAATTAGAATAAATAATAGATAAAATCTATTATCAATTAATGTTTTTTTTTTTTTCAAATATAAAAACAAAATTATTCAATGTACTTTTATCCGCTCTATTAATATGAACGTTACGGAGGCACACAAATGTCATCTGACAGGTAGCATATTTAACACCGCTTTTATCAGTATTTCTACTATTAATATGTAAAATTATCAATCCAGGATATTATATACATAATGAACTCTTGTTAAAAACCTCGATTTTGGTGATTTTCGTTCATTTCAGATCGATGCACATAAATATATTACTCGAAACGAACTTTATACAACTTACAGGGTTTGTGGCTGCCCGGAAAAAGAAATCTATCTTCTTCTTATTTTCAAATTTTGATACCAATCATAGCACGTTTCGATAATTTCATAATTTTAATTCGTGTTAGACGATAGATGTCACTAACTGAATTGGGAAGTGATTTTTTTTTAATGATATTTTATTTTATATTTAATATAAATTATTATATTTTAAATAAAATGTAATTTTAAATGGAAAAACTTTTTAATCATTACCAAAATGTATATGATTTGTATATTTTAATTACAATTCATTAAATCGATTAATATTAATGTCTTGAAGGATAATAAATTGATAAGAATTATATAGTTTTATAATAAAATTAATATATTTTACCTTATTGAAATAACATTATCGAAATAAAAATATTAAAGTAGTAATTGCAGTAGTAATTGAAACAAATAATTTCAAACTCAAAATATTATTTTAGTGATCAACGTTAAATTTATATTATTTTCTGTAAATTGAAACGATTTGTATCACAAAATTAAATATTTTAATTAGAATTATATATAAAATCACAATAAGGTCATTTTTAAATTGACCAGGTTGTAGCGGCCATACTTAGTAGCTGATGATACATTTTACTGTCCATGTTCACTACCTAGAAAAATATAATTAGTATACTTTGAGAGGAGAAAGTAGACTAATTATATTTTATAAATTTTCAGTTTCGGTAAACTTATTGAAAATAATAATTCTTCCTTGCTGTAATTTATGTAAATATTTCACTTCAATAACAGCCAAAAAAATATTTATAAGAATACAATATTTTGGTGATGTAGTTTGAAATCTTAAAAGAAATAATATATTTCAGAGTTCTGCTGGCAAATACTTTAAATCGGCCGAAAGGTTTTTGGACCACATTTCTTCGGATAGAAAAAAATCACTAACTTTTTGGAAAAGGAATATATAATCATCGAGCTAAATGGTCGCATTTTACAAAAAAAAAATTATTTTTTCATCATCATAACACACCATTTTATTCGTATGTAATCCTCATAAGTAAAAATAGTGGAGCAACGCTACGAATCGTTGTCTCATTCTTTGTATTGAATAGATTTGGACCGCAGCGACTTCTTTGTGTTCTCGAACACTCAAAAATGACTTGGCGGAAAGTAATTAATTCCAAACGAGCAAGTAATCAGCGTAGAAGGCTATTTCGATGATTTGGGAAATACGGATTTTTTTTGGGTGGCATCAACAAGCTGGAAAGCTGCTTGACAAAGTGTATCGAACTTAAAATTTTGAAAACTAATAATAATAAAAAAACGAACTTTTTCTACCCTAACGTAGGTAATTTTCATACCGTTCCCATACATAATTTTAACTATACAAACATTTCTATAAATTTTTATATTAAAACGTCATATATTGAATTATATTCATATATTTAAAAAAAATAAAAAGCAAAACTAAATTAAATAACAAATTATCTTTACTTTATATAAGACGTTTAGTGGAATTTTCCAGCCTAATTAAATTGGAAAAATAATATAATCCTAATTTATATTATAATATAAAATATAATCCAAATTAATCAAGAATTCTAGTGCTTCTTAGTCATACCAATTTATGAGAAAAAGATAAGAACAAAATATTTATTATACCGCTTGGATACAAAAAATTACATTATGTATTTTGAGTTTAAATTTATCTTTTGTTAAATAAAAATGCTAAATTTTCTAAGCAATCTGAGAGAAAATAATTTCGGAAAATTGAAACTTTTTAAATAAACATAACATAAACTATTCAAATTAATTTATTTTAAATATGAAATTCCTGTACAATTATTATTATATTAATTCTACTTTATTTATTTACATAAAACTTAATATTTTATTGAAAAGAAATTTTTTTTAATAATGATAGTGACCTAACTAAAATCAATTTGCAGTTGTTCAATATATTTTTGTAAACATGATTTTTTTTTATCTGGATATTTTGCACAGCCATAATCATTCTACAATTTTTTATCTTTCGAACATAATACTTTAGAAATTCTTTTCTATAATCCAGTTAGCAAGCGCAACATACTTTTATAGAACAATTAGAATTAATATTAATTAAAAAGGTATACCATTCCACAAGATTTTTGCATGCATATGTGTGATGCCACCGTTAAAAATATAAAACACTAGTATTATAAAATAAAAATATAATTGAAATAAGTAATGCGAAAATTGCGAAACACGAAGATTATAATTGAAACTAAATTAATTTAAAATTTAGCACAGTCTTGAGTATTCTTTTGGAAAAAATGTTCCGCTTGCATTTAATAACAAATATTTTATTACAAAATATTATTTTTTATTACTTTGCATTCATATTTCTATATTGAAAAATAATTCAATATTTTCCTAATATTTTTATCTAGTTTTTTTTTTATAATTTACAAAAAAAAATATTATAATACAATTTTTTTGAACAAAACCTATTAACTATTTTTATCGTAATTTAAATTCTATATACTCTTTATTAAAAACAATTGTATCTATATTTTCTTATACTAAACTAAAAAAATAAATTGATATTATTTTTTTTAAATATATTTTAATAGTTTTAGTTTTTAAATGTCCCGAAATTCTCGATCCTTTTCTGGTTTAATATAAACTGCACCGTATTTTGCCATATATTTTTTAATAAATTCTCTAGATTTATTTTTAACTGATTCGGTAACAACAAGTGATTGACCTGTTAATTCACAATGCTTCAATTCTTTAATCATGACAAAATGTGTTAGCTAAAAATAATAAAATATTATTTAATCATACTATTCATTTGTAATTAACATAAAGATTTTAATATTGATTAAGTAAAAATTTTTGCACTAACTTTTCTTGCCAAATGTTTAAAGTCTTCATTATTTGTTATTCTACCAACTTTGCACTTTTCTTTGAGGTACGGTGTCAGATGATGGACGATAATACCAGCAATATCGTTGCGGAATTTATCCCTTGATTTTCGAGACTGATGTTTTAACGAACTGCTACTACTTTCTTTTCTCCTTTGGCTTGATGATGATGATGATTTTTCACTATTAAACAAAATGAATTACTTTCATTTAAAATGATTTTAGCCATTAACTTAGTTACCTTCGTCCACTGGTGCTACTGGTTTTTACAACGGTGGGTGTAGGTATTGAGACTGGCGCACTAATAATTGTAGGACTCGATATTTCGGGTTGTGGAACAGGAGCCGATACCGGTATCGAAATAGGTATAGAAAGTGGAAAAGGACTTGGAACTGGAGTAGGAATAGGTGGAATTGTCACCGTGGGAATACTTGCCACTGTGGGTAAAATTTCCGCTTTCTTATTCTCTTCATATTTTATGCGTTTCTTATAGCTCCTATCCTTGATAATGTGAGGTCTTTTTAACGGAACTTCTTTTTTCAAAGCATCCAACTCATCGACAATCTTATCACCCTGCACTATTTTCGCCATTAGAAGAGTATTACATTCGAGATTTATATCATCATCTTCGTCTGACGATATCAAATAATCTTGTATAGGCAGAGGAGAACCATATAGTGAATTTCTTTCTTTTCCATCGTTCTCCGCATTTTCGGAGACATCGTTTTCCTCTTGAGAACGAGAGAGCAATGTTTTTCGTAATTTTTCTTTTCTTCGACGAATTTTCTCTTTATTCTCACGATATTTCTTCATTTCTAATTGATTGTAGATCCTATCTTCCTCACGGCGAGGCTGTAATAAATAATAACAAAATTTAATATTATAAAAAAAAGTTTGAGTATAATGTGTTAGAAGTCAAATTCGTATGATTAGAAATAAAAACGATCGGAGAACTAGGAAAGCAACTATTTGTTAAGAGCACCAGTAAACTGGGTAATTAAAACAGAGCAAAGTAACAAACCAACAGAGATAAAGCATAATAAGCATATTTATGAAATATCTTTAAAACAATATACAATATTATCTCACATTACAATGTAGAAATATTTGGTATAACAACTTCTGAATACCTTGAATATTGAAAAAGTTTAAACAACTTGCCGGTGTGTTGTATGAGTAGTCTAAAAGGCAAGTATTTTAAATACCTTTATTTATTAATAGATGAAATGTGAACCGTTGAAAAAAATAAAACAATAGAAAATAAGTGAAAGCATAGATATTAAAATACGCGCGTCACCAAACAGATTTAATAATGTTAAATTTATTAAACGTAATGAAAAACAAGTTCTTCTTACACTAATTGTTCTTTGTTGAACTAAAAGACCGTGCCGCTCTTGTTTTCTTCGTCTCTTATCCTCACTAGACAACTCACATCGCTCCTGCGTTTCAATCATTGCGCTTTTATTTAACAAACTGACAGTATCATCATTATCTGAAATGTGGAACATAAAATATATTTGATAGAATTTTACATCAATAATTTATATACAATATTTGTATTTAATTTTTGTGAAATTCTTTCAATGTATCTAATTTTTGTGAAACCATTTGGATTAAATTAACGAGAGCAAAGTGATGTTACTTACCATGCTCGATGATTTGATCGGTGCCCATATCGTAAGTAGGGCGATCTGGAAAATTATCTTTAGGACTTGTCAATTCGGCGTTCACGTTTTGCTCATTTTCATCATCATTGGCTAACGGCAAAATTTTAATCGGCGGCTCCCATTGCGGTATACGAATTTTTACATGATAATAGTAGAACCTGCCTTTTGGATCAATAGCGAATTTCCATTGTGGCGGCAGATCCATTTTGGGAAGAATATAGTCTTTGGGATCCCTCGATATTGTTTTTTCAGGCACTTTTATATATTGCTATTTAGATAATATAGAAGATAGAAAAATAATAAAACAGTTACAAAGCAAATATGAAATTTAATTGTATGATCAATTGTAATTTTAAATATAAAACAAATAAAGAAAAATACTTTATTGTTGGAGAGTAATTCTACACGTACATGACTTGGTGGTGTAGATACTTTCTTGTGATCTGTCGTATACCATTGACCAGTTGCTGGATTAACATAAAATGGAATATCTTTTGCATTCAATTTAGTGGGATCGAGACCGAAGAACTTGCATTTGGTCTCAAATGCTCTTCGCTCATGCAGCAACCTTTTGTTATCTTCGTCTTTGGCAACTTGTGCAGCAAAAAGTTGACGCCTTTGCAATTTCGATAGAGAAGTTTCTGGACTAGATTTCCTGTATTCACCACTACCAACTTCTTTTAACTTTTTATCTCTGGTAAAATTTTTATTATAACTGCTTATCTTCCGACCAAAACGGTCCTTGTACTTCTGTCGCATATATTCCTGATACCTTTCGTGCTCCTCTTCGCTTAGGTTCAATGCTTTATACTGACGATCCGCTTCGCGTTCGTGTTCTTTCATTTGCTCGATGCGCTCGCGTTTTGGAATTCGAAACACTTCTGGCAGTCCTTCCCATCCCGTTATAAGTTTAGTGGTTAGACTTTGAATTTCGCTTCGAATCTTATCGCAGTCGTTTACTGAAGATTCAATAGCCGAGGTATCAATATCGCTACTCTGTAATGTTCCGTCCTTATCATCACTCCCAGTCGCACTTGATTCCATTGATGTCACAGGCGCTTCAACTGAACTCGTATTTTTTTCCAACAAAGTCACAGCAACTTGAGTTGAAGTTTCAATTGCTTTATCTAAATTTGTAGTTGCTTTATTTGGCGGTGGGACTGGCATTGGTGTTGACGTTGATGCTGGCGTTTCTGTTGGCGAATTGTCCGGTGACTCCTGTGGATCTTTTTGATTGGCCCAACTTTGTATTATTTCAAGTACTTTACTATCCTTAAGCATCGTTTTATTGGTTATTGGCAATAACTCTAAAGTTTTAACTATCAAAAAACGGAATTTCACTGCTTGTTCCGCATTTTTTGTTTCTGTTTCTAATATCCAACCGTGCAACAATCGAAGTCCGTGATAGTCAAGGAAAAGTCGCCGACAAGGCACTGCTCCGTTGCACAGAATTTTCAGAAGTTCAATTCGATTATCAATTAGTTTTGCACGTACCATCAACCGACTTAACTTTAAGGTGTGTGCTTGATTTTTTAATCCGCTGCAAGTTAGAGAATCAATTTCCTCCTCAAGATCGGGATCATCCAATAATTCAAGCTTTTTCTTTAGACGGTGTTCGCGCTTGGCTTTAGTTTTTGAAACTTTATGCGTTGGTGGAGTTTCCTTAGTTTCGCGCCCAATACCACTTTCACGTGGCTGTGTTACAGATTTCGAATCGGCTAGCAATTCATTTTCAGATTTCGAGTCAATTTTCTGTTTTAGTTCTTTTTCTTTCTTTGTTAATTGAACATCATCTTGGGATGACAAACGATCCAGAATCGATTCTTTCTTTGGTTTTTTTGCTTTATGATGAATTGTTCCCTCTGGAGATTGTTCCGTATCGTGTATTTCACTATCGGACGACTCTGTCTCAGATTCTTCATCCCCTTCATCTGAGTCCGGCTCCTCACCAATCCATCCACGGCAGTTTTCCGACTCACAAAAGCATTTTTGTGCCTCTTTACCGTATCTTTGGAATTGATAGTCGAATGTGATTTCTTCACCAGGAAGGATATACTTTTTGCTAAAGAATCCAATTCTCAATTCGCCGTTAACAGTCCACTTTTGGGTTTCAGCGTTCGGATCGCAGGAGTGATTTATGAACCTTGATATATTGCCCTTTGCTGTCGCATCAATTATAGCGTCACTACGCAATGCCATGAAATAATAATGCTTGTTCTTGTCCTTGGAATAGATGTTCGCCCTCTTTTCAAACTGCATACCATTTAGTACTTCACCAACATATTCCATGATAAATTCACCTGGCAATATTTCACAATCTGCCATAATTCCTACGCCTTTCTTTTCCGTATGAAACACTTTACAAACTGAATATAAATTCTTTTGAAATTTCCGATTTGTGCAACGATCACCTACTGTACATTTCGCTCCGCACTCGATCATGAGAAGGCGATTCAAACAATCTTCACCGCAACCCAATTCGCCACGCTCAGCCTCGTCGCGTGTCAAAAAACAGTCACAAATCATTTTTTTTGCTTCTTTGCTAATAATACGTTCGCATTTGTATTCATTCTCCTTTATTATTTGAAATTCGCTCAAACGATCTTCGATAATGCGTGAGTACTGGTTTTTGTTCTCATTGCCATTGCCATTGCCGTTGCCATTGCCATTGCCATTGCCATTCCCATTACCATTACCATTGCTATTGCCACTGCCATTGCCATTGCCACTACCATTACCATTTGAACCACTTTGACTCGATTCATCGTATCCAAAAGCAGCAGAAAGATTTGATGAGTCCTTATCATCATCTTTCAACAAGAATCTTTCTCTGTCCCTAACTAAACCTCTTCCAACTGACTGTTTCGTCTGTGAAATGATTTTTATTCGATCCGATCGTCTTATACTATTGCTAATATCGTCTTCCGCTTCCTTGTTATTACTGTTGAGATGTTCTTTATCAGTTTCTAAATCGGATCCTTTAAGTGTATCATTTACAATTTCATTTCTAGGAATTTTTTCTAGTGCGGCATTATCTGTTGTCCTAGACTTATTATCCTTCCTAGTTATTTCTTTAAATAACGACTCATATAGTTCCTTAGTGAGTAACGTAGTACCACCACGCATTAGCGAACTGATCAATTTCGCTTCCCTTCGCTGCGATTCTTTTTGTATTTTGTGCTTCTTCTCAGACAATATGGACTCCAAATTGGCTTGATCAACAATTTTTTTCATTTTCATTTCTGCTGAAAATAATTTTCCAATACTTTCACACTCTTCCAACGTAGTAGCCTTCTTCGTCATTTCCACTAATATTTTTATTGATTTATTAAAATCATGCTTGTTTTTGGTTAATTTTTGTAAAATTTTCTGCTCTCTTTGTTTATTCTCTTCTTTCTCTCTCGCCTTTTCGAGTTTTTGTTTTGCGCTTTTAGACATTTTACGTTCTTTTGATGAACTTTCATCCAACAAATATTTTTCTTTCTGGTTGGAGCCTTCAGTACTTGAGTAGTCCTTCTTGTCAGCTGCTGATTTCATGGAATCCAATTTAACATCAGCTTTGGAAGTGCAAAACGAATCAAAGTATGGAAGTTCTTGCGATTTTTGTACAATTTCAGAATTTTTGGATATTGTTGAATTTTTTGTAGCTGTATTTAAGTTGCTGTCGAATTTCATACAATTATCATTTGGCAATATTTTTGACAGGCATGAGTTTTGATCTGTTATTTGAATTTGGACACTTTTAATGGATTCTTCGGTGATATTCGCAACAGGATCTGGCACCATTAAACTACCACTACTCTCAATACTGTCTAAATGTTTATTATCAATTTCAGAGGAAAATATTATGACATTTCCTTTGGTATTTTCCTGGCCTACTTTAGTACTATTAATAAGATTTTCACAAATAGTCGAAGAATTACTAGAATTTTTAACGTCAGTACTTATTGAGCTAGGTTCGACAATTTCATTACAATTGTTGGCATTATTAAAGGTACAAAATTCATTTTTACACTCTAAATCCATATTCAAATGCGTTTCATTTTTAGATATAAGGTTTGGAATTTCTCGATTACTTTGTTTTTGATAATTTTTACTTTCCTCAACAAACAATTTTTCACAAAAATTTTCGATATCTTTCGACCGCTCTTCAAATAAATTGTTTTGTCTATCCTCAATATATTTCGGCGCGATCTGGTCGCATGTTTTCTTTTCGATCTTCGACTGTTCCTCGGATTTATTAGAAACAGTTTCTGCTAAATTTTTCGAAAAAACTGGAACACATTCACTCCCTGTAATATTTTCTTGAATTTCCAATTTATCAGGTTTAGCTACGTTTGATATTGTTTTCTCATAAATTTTGTTAAGAACTAATGTATCATCAAAAACTTTTAGGGCACCTTTTGAAATAAATCGTGGTATATTTTGTTTCATTTTCGCTACAAATTCTTTATTGTCAATTTTATGTTCATCAAAGACTGTTATTTTTACTTCTGTATCAGTATTTTGGCCAGTATCACCAATTAAAGGCAATTTATCAATAGTTTCTTCCTCATCCTTATGGTGTTCTTCTCGTATCTTAGGAACTGTATTAGTACATAAAGTTTGATTTTTAGTGATTTTTCCTGAATTACTTGTGAGTAGCTCAATTTCAGCTTCTTTGATCTCCTCTTTTTTACCAGATGCAACTTCAAAGTCATTTTCTACATCTGAGCTGCTTTCTTCTACGTTAGAGAATTTTTCTTCAACTTTCAAATTACTTTTAATATCTACGATTATTTGCTCTTCCAGTTTATTTTTACCCTCAATATTATTTTCATCGGTTTCAATTTCTTTAAATTCGGCATTCTCATTTTTTACACTAAAAATTTGCACTACATCATTTGTTTTGTTTTCGATACTCTCTGGAATAAGTAAATTTTTGGTACTCTCTGTTTGCATTTCAATTATGAATTCATCTTTTATATTATCAGCATTTGCTGGTTTTATTTCTTCAGAAAACATTATCTCGATACTGTCTTCACAATTCGATTTCTCGGTTTTATTATTTACATTTTTAATATCCATGTTTCTCATGCAGTCATCGTTTTTATTTTCTGTCAATTTACTGATTACATTTTCTATAGGACTTTGTTCATAATTTTGTGTTAATACTTCATTTAGTTTATCTAATTTTGCTGAACATTCCTTACTTACTTCATGATCAGTTGGTAATTTAAATTCTACTATAACCTCAGGTACGCATTCGAGTGATAAACTATCTAACATGGACTTCTGAGGAAGTTCTTTAATAAATTTCTTTCTCTTATCTATAACAAGAATCTCTTCAATTGGGATATAAGAACCGCTGTCGGTCGTTTCATTTAATACTATTTTACTAGTAACGTCAAGTGCGACTTCATTTTTATTACAAGCTTCCGATATTTTACTACTATCGAAGATTACGGGTTTCTCTTCACTATGTATATCAGATTTAAATTTAAATTGGCTTTTAACATTCAAGCTATTATCTATTTTATCTTGTATTTTTTCTATGTCATTCACATATTCAACATCCTTGCAAAATTCTTTTGTGTTCTCTTTCACATCTATTTCATTTGCTTCTTCAGACACTTCCTCAGACATATTTTTTTCACTATTTTTAAGTTTAGTTTTTTTGCTTATTGTCTTTGAACCTCGTATTGTTCTTTGCGTTTTTTTGGTCTCTTCTTTATTAGTTTCTGCTGTTAAAATTAAATTATTGCACTCCTTCGATTGACTATTTTCAAAATTTTTCAAACTTTCCTGTTTATTATTATTATACTCTTCCATCAAAGGTATAGATTCAATCGTTTCACTATCGTTTGTTACATTAAATAAATTCAAATTATCTTCAGGATAATCATTTACTTTTCGCCGTCTAGATTGTCGTCTTGGTATACTAACGGCATTTTTAGCCGTTTTCTTTTTTCTAGATTTCTCAGATGAAGGTAGAATTGATTCTTCTACACATTCAATAGTGTATTTTGTCGTATTATTCAATTCTGCATATGCGTTTTCATCCACAGTGTTCAATACATCCGATTTTTCTTGATCGGAAACCACATTTTCCTCTTCATATACTTGCTTAGAGGAGTTATCCAACGTTTTAGATACATACGTAACATTTTCTTGCATATTCAAAGTTACCAAATCACTGCTTATCGATGAATCGGTATTATATAATATAGTACTAGATGAAGGCACATCACTAGACAATGGCAAATCGAAGTCAATAGCTTGGACGTTTGTTTCCGTTTCAAAACATGATGATTCATCAGCTTTCATTGAATCCTCTTCAGTAAAGCTTTCATTAATGATCATATCTGAATCGGAAAATTTCGCTTCAATTACTTCATAATCTATTCCCTCTTTTGGATAAGGGCTGGACCCATATAACGACGATTCTACAACTAAATCCTTTTCTGAATCTATAACCGACTCTCTACCGGTCTCTAAAATAACATTTTGATCTAATTCAATGAAATCATTATCCGATTCGATGTTTGGATCTTTAGATTCAACGATCGAATCTTTCTGAGATTCAAAAATTAAAGTTTGATCGGACTCCAAAGTTACATCTTTCTCAGACTCGACAAAGAAACTTTTTTCGTATTTTATATATAAATCGTTGTTTAAGCTGCTTTCCAAAAATTTATTTTTTTGTGCAATATTTGCACTATTTTCAGACACTATATTCATTTCTGGTTTTGATTCATCAATAAAATTACGCTCTCTAATTTTGCCGATTGTACATTCTACTCCCCATACGCTTACCGGATCCGATTTTCTTCGCATCATATTTTCCATATTTATTTTTGAGCCAGACCTACGTGTTGAGTAATTGACTTCATCAGATTTTCTCCTATCAGGTAATTGAACAGTTTTTGCAGTAAATTGTTCTTTTGAATCATAAATTTTTTGCGAAAGAAATCGTTTTGATATTTCTTCAGAAAATTGGCAAATATCAGCTTCGTTTATTTTATGTTGACTATTTTTAAACATATTTAATTTGGAAGCAATATCCAAATTAATTTTGTTAGAAATTTTTACTTTTATCTGACGATCGCAAAGTAATTTGAGATCTACTTCATTCCATTGATGATCATTTGGAAGTGATATTGTCTCATTGACTTTGGTTTGATTGACTTTTGTCTCTTCCTTTATAATTTCAACAGCAATTTCAAGTTTTTGCGGATCAATGTTTATTATGTCTTCTTTAAGAGTATCACTTTTTTCAATGTTCGATTTTATAAGATCAGAATCTGTATCAGAGGCACTACTTGTTCTGGAATTTCTCAAAATTCTTTCATATTGTTGACCAGAATTTTTATATCTACTGGTTTTTGTTTTAGAAATATTGTCAGAACTATTTTCTTGCATATGAGCTGTTTCTATATTTGTCTCTGATTGTGTTGAAACTGGTGTTAAGTCTTCTGTACAAATAGTACCTTTTCCAAAATTACTCGATTCATCAACCGCAAACGTATTTGGTATTAGTTGAACGGGCGATTTTTCTTTTTGCATTGTCCGGTCTGTGTCGATCTGTTCAGGAATTTTGGATTCATTTAACAATATACTCTCCTCTGGATTAATACCACAATGAAGATTTTTGTAATTCTTTCGACAAAACAAATCTTTCACATCATATTTCATGACTTTCTTTCGTTGACTTCGCCGTCTTTCTGATGAATCAACAATATTTGCTAAGCTCGTTGCAGAATTTTGCTGATTTTCCGTTTCTAAATAATTTCCAAAAAAAGTTGCCGTTTCTACCTCCGGTACAGTGTCCTCCTTCGGTACTATTAAATTCTTTGTAACACTTTCTTCTTTTATCACTGTTTCATCCTGTGTCGCTGAAGCAATTTTATTTTTTCGTCTATTTCCGTAGGTTTTTATCTTACCTTTAACATGCAATTCTGCTGCTTCGAAGGAATTCTCATGGCTTTCCGTATTTTGTAGAATTGCGGGAATTTCTGGGATATCTTCGGTATTTTTTTGACTTCGAGTTTTTCTTTTATTCGGAGGTTTTTGTTTCTTAATAGCAGATTTTAGCGTATCATTTCTATGAATTATTGGAACCGTATTCTTACTAAAGCTAATATTACTATTATTAGAGAGTAAACTTGTTTTACCACTAACATTTGAACACGTTGAATTATCGATTGCTGCAGAAGACAAATCATTGCTACCACTATCATCTGTAACATTAAGTACTTGTTGCGGCGTCGAGTTGTCAGATTTTAGATTTATATTTGTTTGCAATTGAAATTCAATATAATCTTGTGATGAAGAATTAATCACTTCAACGTAAAACTCTTCTTGTTCGCTGCAACTGACTTCTTGGACAAGAGATGCACTTGGCGACTGAATATCCTCGGAGATAATGGACGAACTTTCTACTGTTTCTATTATATCATTACAGTCAACTGTAATTTCTGTTTCATTTTGAGCTTTTTCAGAAGTGTCGTTTTCGTAAATATCATTAACGACTTGTTCTTTTTCAACAAAATTTTCCATTGTATCATCTCCTATTTCTAAAACACTAATAAGATTTTGATCATTTCCTATGTCGTATTCCTCAAAATTTGTATGATCGATATTGACGCTATTAACTGAAATGTCCTCAGAGGTAATACAACTATCACTTTGACTTGAACTACCGGCTTCATTGTTGTTTTGTAATTTATCACTAGTCGAAGGAAGCGATCTATTTGAACGACGAACACTACGTGTAAGTGGGATAGAATCAATAACACCTCCACTCTGAAAATGAAGTAAAATAATATTAGAACATAAATAAAGTATATAAGTTAGATATGTTTTATAATTATTATTTTAAATTCTTCTTACGCCTTCAATGAGTTACAATAAAATGTAGCTGGCTAGTTTTCAAATTAGTATTAGGGATAATATTCGATTAAATAGCAATAATAATCAAATAATGTCCCTAAATATTTGACATTTAAATTTTCTACGGGCTGTGTTAATTCATTATTAATCAAAAATATTTACTACGCTCATTGTATTAACTTTGTCCACGATTTTAATATCGCACTTTTTTTTATTAAAATAATAAAATAGTGTTAGATATTAGAAGAAATATTCAATTGGCGAACTTCAAATAAGAATCTACGGAAAAAATTCAATTTTAATAACATATTCATGTGCTTGTAAATATACAAAAGCATTCCTATTGTGTTCCATTTCAGCCATTCGCCGAAACTTGACATCTGCGGAATGATACCACTAATATATGGCAGCACTATGTTTTAAATGATTTGGATAATTTTGATAGTAAAATGGTAAGAGTCTTAGATAACTGCATAACTTTATATTTGAATAAAAATTTTTTTTTTGCTTTTTGGACAATTATTTCTAAAAGTTTAAATAACTAAAATAAATAATATTTAATAATTTTTTAAGAAAGACAATGAAATTATAATTATAGAAATATCAAAAATAAAGATTACTTTTAAACTGTTATAAACATTATTATTGGATCAAATTTATTCAAAATCCTTAAAACTTTATTTTTTTATTTTTTGAGCTGCATGAACATTTTCTCACTAATAATAAAAAAAATTTACTAATATTGGAATAGTTCTTCAAATTTCGGGTATCAAATCTGATAAATTCTTTAGTTTACACGGTTGAACATAAAATAAATATGTACAAAAAAAAAACTAACATAAATATAGTTTGTATCTTTTATAGAAATCTTAATAAATTAAATATTTTAAATTTATTTGAAGATAAAACCATATTTTCACAGAAATAAACTTACTCACGTATAACTGTTATAAACATCAATGTCATTATAAATTATTCTAGTTCAGCAAAATTCTCATGTGCAATAGATATTTTTTTAAAATATGCTTATTGATATTTTTAATTGAAATCAATATAAAAGTGCTAATTTAAAACACTTTATATTTAATAGGTTTACAACTTTATTAATTGATATGATTTTGCATTAAACAAAGTTATAATCGTACGTATACGCAACTGTTATATTACATGAAATATTTCGTGATTAAATTATACAGAGCTCGATAGATGTACATTTAGATAATTTTATTCTAATTTTTCCACTATGTTAATTACCAGCAAATTTTCTTTATGTTTAATAGCATTCAAGAAAAACAATGTGTATGCATATAGCAGTTTCAATAGGAGACATAATTGTTAATAAAGGATGTTGCATATACATGAATTTTAAATACAGCTAATGTATACAATCATTAAAAAAACATTTTAATGATATATTTTTTATTGAAAATATGATATAAATATGCATTTTCATGGAAATAAAGTTAGACATGTATAACAGTTATAAAGTGCTTATTAATAATTTGAGACAAAAAATTTCGAAATAGCTCTGCTGAGAGATTTACATAGATAGTATTATAATTAAAACAATAAATAATTATATTTTTGTTTGAATTTTCAACAATTCAGTGTAGTTTTAAGCAAAAATAAAGTTACGTTTTATAACAGTTATCGTAGACACAATCCTTATTTTAGACACAGATGAAATTTCGGTCATTGACAAAAACTTTTTAATTTTTTTAAATTCTCAAATAATGTTACTTCCGTAAAATTGACGAAAAAGAAGCATGGAAATTTGTTAATACGATTAAATAATAATATATGCATTTACTCCAATTATTTTTATTCTCAAAAACTGAATTAAATAGTTGCTAGTAATTTAATAGATTTGAATATCATTAAAAATTTTGTGAATTAAATAAACAAAAGTTACTCGGAAAAATAAGATTCCAAAATTTCAATATTCGAGCGCCGATACGTTGATATCCAAAATTACATCGTGATAAATTAGTTAGGCGTGGTTTGTGTCTTTAATGGAATCATGGCCATACATAACATCGACATCCTTTCCCATTGAAACAAATTCATATATATTTTTTATTGCTCTTTATGGGTTATTTATCATAGTAACGATTAAAAAATATAGGATGCAATAGTTTTGAAGCATGAACAATATTTGATATTTTGAAGAAATTAGAAGAAAAGTTAACGCATTGAACGATGACAGAATGGACGACAAAATAATTTAGCATATGCATGCCATACTCAATATTCGAGAAAAATGGAATAGAATATTAGAAACTTCTTACATTCATATCAATAATACTAGAAATGAAATCGATTATTTTCATTTCTGACGACATATTGATATAGTTTAAGGAAAAAGTAGTGAGTTTTAATTGACCGCACGCAAATACGCAAATGAAAAAAATGGTTCCGAAACTCACCCTGGTAGACTTTAGACTGCCTCTGCCATTCCGCGGTAATACACATTTTCCTTTATCTTCTTTTGATATCCCAGATGATCTATTTGGCTGTGAATTAGATTTACTATTTTTTGTCTTATTCTTCGACTCCTCTACAACTGAATTTTTAGATCGACCCATTTTAGCTTTGCACTAAATCCGTAAAATTTGTATCCTTAGAACATAGAAATCTAGATATTTATAAAATACACATATATATATACATCCATATAAAACAATTTACAATTTTAGAATTTAGATTTTTTTGTATTTTTATTATTTGATTTGAAAATCACATTTTACCACAAATCTTAGAAACAATAAACTCATCAACTATCATAGAGCACTTTTGTATATCCATATGTACGCACGTATATGCATGCGTATGTATATAAAATCATTGAACAAAAAACTGCACTAAACAGTACCTTATATTTTCGCTATTTTTTGAAAATATTGTAGGTTTTCTCCACATTGCCTTATTTATTTGTGTCAAAGAAAAGATACATTCAAATATAAACCATAATAATACAGCAAAAATTACATTTTTAGTAATGAAAAACTAATGAATATAACACCACTGCCGTCCAAGCTTCATCCTCTCAATTACAAAATGACAACTCAAACCAGTCATGAGAACAGAACGACGGTCATATAACACTTTTAAGTAAATGTGCGCACGTTCAAATTCATTCTGCTGTCATATTATGCATCATGTTCATTATAAATGATAATGTGTGTGTGCAATTCGGATTTCAGATGGCGGTAAGCGGCGTTTTTAAGCAAAAAAAATTAAGCTTTATTTTAATTATTGTTTAAGTGTTAATTATTATTTATATTTAATTTAAATATCATAATTTTTTGAGAAACATATATGTCACATTAATGATTATGATTTAAAAATACTTTTGTAATGAGAAAACTTTTTTTTTGTTATACGGAGTCACAACAAAGTTTTCATAAAAATTCTACTCTTAAAAAAAATCCTTTTGCGTTTTTCATATATAAATATAATTATCAAATACAATGAGAACACGCTTTTATTTTTCTAAAACTTTTAATTAAGGTCTACAATAATATAATAGTAGTTGGAATATAATTTTTAAAAAAATATTAACTCGTCCCAAAATTTTGTATAAATGGTATACACTAATAAAAATAACTAAATATAATTAATGTTTTGTATATAGCTGCCTTCAGAAAACTCAACTAAAATTAAAACTTATATCTTTATTGATATTAAGATCTAAAATGATTTCAATATAGTTTTTAAATGTGAACACATTTTTAAAGTGAGCAACGAAAATAGTGCCGATTTTTGTGTTGAAAATCCGATTTTGATTGTGGACATCTTCGTCTACGACTATTTGAAATGCTAACAGGCATATAAAAATGGATTTATTGACTAAATTTCGCTGCAATATTATTAGCTCTAGATTTCATTTGTTGTAAAATATCAGCTGAAAGTTCTTCCACAGTAGTGTACCGGCATTTTTGGAAATTAAAAATATCACAGAGGAATCCCAGCATTTGTTCACGGAAATAGTGGCAAACATCTCGAAGATTCTCCTCTGGTCCGAAAAAACCCCATGCCATAAGCGGAGATATTTGTTCAGATATAACATAAAAATGTGACATGAAGCCATTTGGATATTTCAGCATTCGTTTTTTTGCCTTTAAAACTGACCAAACTGCTGTTGTTAATGCCTAAAAAATATAAAAAGAAAGAAAAATTATATTAATACCTAAAAATACTGTAACGTTAACAAATATAATGTTCGACAAAAAAATTGCACTTTTTTTAATTACCGTTTCTTTAAAACCATTCGACAAAAACCGATTTTGGACAACAGCTGTTACACTAACTGGAGGCGCATCTAAATCTTTGAAAGCATCCAAAATTATAAAATCGATGCATACATCGAAGAATGTAAGTGCTTTTACATGCCGCTTCTCAAGTTCCTTTTCAATCGCTGGCCAATTGCTGGGATCATGTAAATAGTTTATCATATCTTCATAACCAACTAAAAAGTCCTTGGGATCTTTGTCTCCCAGACATAACAAATCTGTTAAAATTTGACGGCCAGTATCAGCTACCCACTGACCAATACTCGGGTCCTATATGAAAATTGGATATTTTATATTTTAACAAATTTTATTTTCAATTGTACAGTATTAGATAAAACCTTAAATAAATGATGAAATGCTAATCGAATACAGTGCAATTTTGCAAGGTATTCAGTATCAGTTGCACAATTCACGAACTCTGTTCGCATAGTGCGGCATGGGATAGGTTCTTCTTCGGAATGTTTAATGGCGCTTTGATAAAGCGGATATTGTTCAAATTCAGCAAATGCCTCTGAGAATTCTTCAAATTCTCTTAAATCAGCCACTTGATCTAAAGCAGATGCAAAACTTTCGGCCGAATCAAAATTTGGGTCGGAACCACTTCGACTTAACGATGTATTAACTTTCGTTTTATTCGGCTCGATTTGAGCTTCATCTCGAAATAACACAGACCTTTCATCTAAAAATAGTAATTCACTTTGGTCTTGAAGGGTATATGCCATGTCCAATAGATTTTGGATTTCACGACAAAATTCCGATTCTTCAGAAGTGGTTAAAATCTGTACACCTCCTAATGTGTAGTGCGCGGACAATGCATCTTCCCAGTGATTGATAACTGTTTCTAACGCCTCCATTCCCATGACGCCAAGTTGCTGAGCTGTCAATTGCTGCATATTTATAATCCCAGCTCCCAATGATCCAGATGCCAAGGATAATCTATCTGATAAAGCAACCATCGAACCACCTGGACTGCCAGATCTTGCAGAAGTTTTCGATCCTGCTACAGATATCAAATCATTAGGACTTCGCATACTGTTTCTTGTCCGTCGTCCAGCATACTTCCGCTGTCGCCTCGGCGGTCTAGGAGTGCGCCTTCTTAGATATCGGGCTAAAATCCCCAAAAGGGCTACTCCTGCAGTCACCGATACAACGATTACCTAAAAATTATATAACTTAAGAATTTTCTCCCCAACATAAAATTATTGTATTTTATATGTACAATGTTATATATCAAAACTGAATCCGATTAATTTTACCTTTTGAGATGTAGACAGTTTAAAAGGCATCAAGCGGCAATTTGATATTCTCTTCGGTAATAATCCCGTAAATAAACTCATTATTTCATATTTAATTTCACACTTCTGTATTAAGATTACATCCTTGGGGTATTCGAAACGAATTCAGTTACGCGACGTTTTCTACATGTCCGTGAACATTAAATAAAGCACTCTAAATTAATTCCAAACCAAATCTTTAGCAGAGACATTATTCCAAAAATTTATATGGTTATGTTTCCAATTCGGTTACTGTCGATATGTATGAACTTCGTTTTAATTCAAGTCAATTGGCACTCCTCTTAAACAGCAATTGGTTTTGTATTTTATGATTTTTCTTAAAGTTAATACATTAAAATAAATCAACAATGAATAATATAAATTAATTAAATTTTTAAATTACTAATAAAAAAAAACTTATAAGTTTCGACATTTCACCAGCTATGAAACTTTCTACAAAAAGTGAAAGCCGCTTTTTGAACAAAACGACAAATGTGTGCGTGCAGATTGATAAATTTTTTGAAACAAATAATGTGCTATTTATCCGATTGAAAATGTTTCAAATGAGCATTTTTTAGTTTTCATAAATTAAATATTTTTGGCAATTAAGATATATTTTAAGTGAAAAATCATAAAATAATTTTTGTAGAAAATATACAATTTTATTAACTATAGTTAACAAAATACCATACCCATTTGATTGAAAATTTAAATCAAATAATTACGATATGTTGGCTTGTTAAACAGTGTGTATATTACGTCACATGTTTACATATTCACATCTGTCAGAAAGAGGTCGAAACGACATGTCAAATGTAGTTTGATTTGGGAATAATATATAATAAATTAAGTAGTTTAACGAAGATCTGTAATTAAATTGATTCGATTATTAGAATAGAATAAAGTATTCAGCAATGGTCGAATTAAATGATTTGCCAGACGAAGTATTAGAATTTATCCTGAGTCAGTTACCACCATATAAGGATTTGGAAGTTTGTCAATTAGTTTGCAAACGATGGCACCTTTTAGCAAAAAGTATGAAAAATTAGTAAAACTGATAATAAATTAAAAAATGTATGCTTAATTTTATAAATTGTCGATATTGTTTGAATTTTACAATTTTCAGATGTATTGCGACATGCGAAAATGAATCTCATGAAAGGCCTTGTAGACTTTCGTTTATGCTGGAAAACAATTATACCAATAGAAATGAATCCAAAAATAGCAGGACGATTTTCGCACTCCGCTGTTGTACATGATAATTCGATGTATATATTTGGGGGTGGGTCATCAATGGATACAACGTTCAATGATTTGTGGAGATTCGATTTATCTCAAAGACAATGGATTCGTCCACTTTCTATGGGCAGCTATCCATCTCCAAAAGCATCAGCATCTATGGTCTGTTATGCTGATAACTTGGTGCTATTTGGAGGATTTCGATATCATTCGCTCTACCCGCCATATCAGCCATGGAGGTTATTTGATGAGCTACATTTCTACAGTATAAAAAATAATAGATGGACAGTACAACCATCACTGGAAGGTCCACCGCCAATGGCTGGACATTCGGCTTCAACACACGCGAACAAAATGATAATATTTGGTGGTTTTCAAGTTGATAATGAAATATCGTCTAATTCAAATGATGTGTGGTGCTTGAATTTAGATAATTGCACATGGGTCAAACCGAATGTAAGCAATATAAAACCTGCTGCCAGATATGGGCAATTTCAAATAGCACTGGACGATTCGAATTTACTTATGATCGGTGGATGTGGTGGTCCAAATAATGTTTTCAGTGATGCTTGGGTATTAAATATGAGTGGAGATATTTGGCAGTGGCGATCCGTTCCCATTAGAAATAAAAAATGGGCTGCTAAACATATGTGGTGCAATCCAGCCTGTCGTGTTGGTAATAAGCTAGTCGTATTGGGACCAACACCTGGTTTGCCATCAGATGTTCAAATTCCAAAACAACAAATGCCTCAAGCAATTAATCGATATCGCCCAAATATGCAAAATGAACCTAATAATGTACCATGGAACAGAAATCCCAATCCAAACGATAATAATAGAACTCGTCGTGATACACCCAATAATAATCGTCTCATTGAGCGTCCAATACAAAATAGAAATTTAAATGAAAGAAGTGCCGTTTCACCTCTACAAACTACACAAATTTCAAATCTAAATATAGTGAACCATCAAAATGGTCGATTAAAAAGTTCAGTTGATGATGAAGCAGCTATTCGATTGCAACGAAATTTAGCACTTCGACAACGGGAAGAGAATTTAAATTTGCCAAAGAGATTCGATGAACCCTTCGAAGTAAATGAAGTGAGTATTCTTTGATAGATATTTTTACAAAACATATATTAATATAATTTTGTAATTATTATATGTATAATTAGGATCGCATTCGTCTAGCAGCGTTTAATGTACAAGAGAATGAGCCGAATGCTTTACGGGAGCGCCAACAAGAAAGAGTCCGTCGGATGGAAGAAAAAATGCACGCTTTACGGAATTCACGGCGAATAGCAGAACAAAAACCTGAAGAACCGAGTCCTAAAAGGGCGAAACGAAACTTTTTAGCCATGTATGTTTGTGATATATCGAATGTTTTAGCATCGAATCCTTATCTCGAATGGATTGAATATATAAATTATGGATTAATTTGTGGTGCACCCGAACGTTTAATATTATCAACGATTGCTACTGGTAATGGTGAGTTGATTATGTTCGGGGGTGTTCACAAGGAATCTTTGTCGGAAATGACACCGCAAGTTTCCAATTCGTTATATTTTCTAACAGCACCACGACAAATTATTTAGGAACTTTTAGATTATTAGATTGCACACGATAAAACAAATGAAAAATATGTTTGCAGTTTTATTTTCAATGCGTTTTAAAAGTTACATAAAAATTTAAATAGCTACTCGTGTTGCTTTGCCTCTTGATCTGTGTTATTGATTAAAAATTCTCTTCAATTTATTTATGCATTATTGATTCTCTTTAAATATGTGTAGATATATACTATAAAAGCAATATTATCAAAATTGATGAAAAAATAAATAAGATTAACGATAATATTTAGCGAAAAATATATTTTTTCTGAATGTTTCTATTCTTTAATATTAACATGAAATGTTCAAAAAAAACGTATGTTAATAATAGAAAGTGTACTCGAATGTAATTATTTTACAAAGGATTTTTCTGTTTATGCACAAAATGTGTAACTTGTTGTTTGTAATATTCCTAACACATATTTTTTTCTCTATCGATCAATAATAAATAAATTAAATTACTAAAAATTTACTTGAAGTTTTATATATTTTGCATTTCCATCCATTTCTTCGAGAAGTATAACTTTGCATATACTTTTTTAAGTTACATTTATAAGTTCCACATATTTCATGTGGTAACATTTTATTGACAGAATAAATGAGCACATCTGGCAATGGGTTTGTTTACATTTTTTGGTGCAGCAAGTCGAATGGAAATTGAGTTTTTAGTTCTTTCTACTATTTGACATATTTAACAGGGAGCTTTTTTTTCTCTGGCCGCGATTATTAATATATTTAAAAATTTGATAATAAATGTGATTTAACTTATTTATATATATATATATATATAATCGTAAATGTGATAAATTTTGAGCCTTAATGAATCAATTGTGAAATCAAGTGTCGAACATCGTGCTAAATTGAATAAAAGAATGTGAAATTTAATTCAAAATTTCTAATGATACAATAAAAAATTCTTGACACTATTATAATTTGTCAAATATTTTAATAGGCGTACAACTTTACATTTTTGTGTAATTCAAAAAAATCGTAATTTTATAACGTTTTCTTTAATAAGAGAAATTATAAATTAATGGTAGGTCAATTGTAAAATCTTATAAGATATGTTGTTTTGACTCATATAATTAAAATATTCTTAAATAAATAATGTTGCGTTTTAATGCGTTTGAAACTATTTTGATTGAAGTACGCATACATTTTTGTAACTAGTGAAATTTGTGCAGCAAATAATATTTTAATTATAATCTTTTAACCACAATCGAAGAGTTAGATTAATATATGAGAAATGGACAAAAAAGTTCACTTTTTCATTGCAAAAAGAAAATTTCTTTCAAATACCAACAAATTTGTTGAATGTTTTCATGTGTGCATTTATAAAATGACATCATTCTTTGTTATTTTTTGTAGAAAAAAAGAAATAAATTTTTCGATCCTGACAAAGTTACCTAAAAATATCTTTCTCCATGTGCGTGTTATACGAGAAACAAAAAGATATAATACGAAAATATTAAGAAAAAAAACAACAAAAAGCTAAAAATTTAGAAAATTATAGTGACAAAAATTAGAAGTCAGAAATAATTTATGGTATGGCAATATTAATTTAAAAAATCAGAACATTTAGTTTAATTTCATTGAAGTGAATTTAAAAATACAGCCTTCTATTAGGTATTATTATCAAAAAAAAATTGTAGTTGAAGTTTATAGATTTTTTGAGGTATATTTTTCAATGCATAATATTTAATTGTAAAATTTTTATAATTCAAAAAAAAAATTGTGCCAGATAAAAATTTTATTATTTTTTTTTTAAATTTTCATTTCAATTTTTTGCATTAACATTTAATTTCGGTAGACTCATTTTATATAATAATTTATTCCGTTGTTTTTACTATCTTGTTTTCTTTTATAATCTCCAACGGAGCGGAGCGGTTTTTACATATGGTACAATATTATCTATTGCAGCAATAATTCGTTGTTGTGAATTATGACTACCAACTTGGTCAAATTTACTTATATTCAGTACTGTTATAAACATTTGACTGTAAATATAATAATATGATTAAAAAAAACTATTATTATATTATAAGGTATTCCTTAAATATGGTGTACAAATGTAATCATCTTTTGAAAACAATGGATTTTGTAATATCTTTTAATTTCAATAATTTTTATACAAGAATTTTTGGATAAATATCTTTAAATTGGTGCACATGTCCATTCTGAGTTATTTATATATAAAAAAATTAAAATAACTAAAATTTCTATTTAATATTGATATAGCGATGATTAAAAAAGTTGTATTTAAAAATTTTCTACCGTTTGTAATTAGTATCTTTCTCATCCAGATATATTCTTAAATAATATCTTTTGTGAATTGAGTTTACTTTTGAAAAAAAAAGTTAATTTTACACAAACTTATTCTATTTATTTTATATAAAAAAATACATATTTACTATTTTTTTATATATTTTTTGTGCATTCATTATACGACAATTTAATTAATCTATTAAAAAGACATTATCCGCTATAAGCTTGAAATAAAATAATCGATTTTTTGTGGATTTGCAGTAAGAAAGTTAGTATCCTACCTAAAAGTTTAGTCATACTTTAGCTTCATGACCTATGAAGGAGTAATTGTTTGTTTACTAATATTTTTAAAGCACTAGGTCAAACTGTTTTGATAAATCATAGATTTGAAGTTTTGTTGCAATTATAAAAATTGTTTAATTTCAAAAAGATTGCACCCAAATCGAGGAAATACTATAATACTATTCTACATAATTATAATTTTCAGTCATTTTAAAAGTTAATTGAATAAATAAAAAGTAAAAAAATTTACATCTTTTAAATGTATTGAAGAAGTTTGTATTACAAAAATCAATTTTTATATGATATTAAAAAAGAAAATTATAGGTTATTACTTTATTTTATCGAAAAATAAACTTATTTAATAAAATAATTATTTGATCAATTTTATTTCTGAGCATAAATTTTAATAATAAAAATAATAAATATTATTAACTTCATTTATCTAAAAATTAACACTTAAAAGATTTTTGAAATCACTAATGAAAAAATTTCTATTTTTAATATATATGTATGCACATATCTAAATATGCAACTATCTAAAAACAGTGTGAAAATTCACGTGTTCGTGTTAGTTTTCTTTCTTAATTAAATCCTTTAGAAAATCCATACTCATTGGTGCAGTTTCCATGGCCTTTGCTAACTAAGTCTGAAATAAATGTTTTCACTGAAGAAAAGTGTAAAAATTATGTTCAAAATTTTATACTTTTATTTGTGAATTACATAAAATATAAAATTTGTAAAAAAAATAGTTGTTTTTAATAAAAACTAACTATTTTATCATATTGTAATTTAGTTTGTTTGTATGTTAAAATTTTGTGCGGGTGGGCATTACCAATTTCCTAAACAAAGCTGGTCTGTTGTTAGTGGCACGATCAGTAAGAAAGTTATGGGTGAGAGCAGTATGAAAGTTATGGGTGAGAGCAGTATGCCCTATCAGAATTCTGAGCAGTTTTTGTTATGGAGTAGATTATTTATACTCGTAGTTGGCCAGTAAGAGACTCAAAATGCTTCAGTATTAATCCAGTCTTTTTTTTATACGTGGTTAGGGGGGGAATCTTCTAAAGACGCTGTAGAGATACCGATTCCTATAGAATGTGTGATTTTTATCCACAAAAACTCACCTTCCTTTTCTTCAAATACGAGTTTCCGTGGTCGCTAAAGCGTGGACGGTGAAAGAACAGATGTTCCGCATTCTTGATTATGGAACGACAATTACAGAATGTCGCTTCAACTTCCACCTTGAAGCGATATAGATATGCCCTTAAGCATCCATATCCTGTTAGAAATTTGGCCATATAGTGGTCCACTTCTCTAGGGCCTCTTCCATTCCACATGGCTATGGCAGGAATCAGATGATGTAGTCATCTTCCTTTAATCGATGGCTGCAAGATAGATAATATTACAGTAATGGTCTCCATTACTTTCCTGCTGGTCAGTAGTACTGCCTCGGTTTTTTGTTCGAACCACCATAAAATTTCTGCGGACTACCTGAAAATAAGTGCAGACCAGCAGAAAATTTCTGCCGCGGTCTACCAGAAAATTTCTGCGGATTACCACAAAATTTGTGCTGACTATCAGAAAATTTTTAACAGACCACCAGAAAATTTCAGCGAACCATCGAAAAATTTCTGTGAATCATTAGAAATTTTCTACGGACCACCAATAAATGTCTACGGACCACCAGAAAATTTCTGCTGACTACCTGAAAATTTGTGCAGACCAGCAGAAAATTTCTGCCAACCACCAGACAATATCCGCGGTCTACCAAAAAATTCTTTGAACTACCACAAAATTTTTGCAGACCATCAGAAAATTGCTGCGGACTATCTGCCATTTTCTGTGGATCTTATAAAAATTGATAAAAACTAGTAGAAAATTTCTGTGTACCACCTGAACATATCTGCGGACCACCAGTAAGTTTCTATAACTTACTGGCCCACTGATGATAGTCAGTGCCGGATAATGTGAACTGCACAATTTGTGGTTTCTGTGATGCCTTTTGGCATCGGGAGTTTGAGCAGGCTTCATACATAATATTCCATAACAATTTGCCGAGAACCGAGCCCTAAGGGACTTCCCCACCTTCCTAAGGGACTTCCGGCTAATCACGTCCAGAAAAGTGACTAAGGGACTTCCGGCTTATCCCGCCTAACGGAACTCGACACTCCGATAATATTGCAATTTTAGTGATAATTTTTGTAATGAACATTTAACAAAATATTTCTGAAATTTTAAAAGTAATTTTTAATGGTAAAATTTAAAAACACTATTAATTATTATAGGTCTTAATTGATTGATTTTATTTCAAAACTTTATTTAAAATAATCTGCCTGATATCCATACTTTTTATGGCCAAAGCTGTTATTTTACATATCATGTTTGTTTAGTATTTTTTTAAATTTTTTTTATAAACAAGTAAATTTTAAATGTGTGTGTATAGGTTTGTTTTCCGAATATAAAAATACCTAAATAATATTGAGAAAAAAAATCTAGTTTTGTTGTAATAATTCAAACTTTGTTTATATTACGAAATCTGTTCAAAAAGAAACTGAACAACTTTCAATTTTTCTCTTTATATTGAAGTTTTACTAATACTACTACTATTATCACACTTGCGTATATTAGAGTTATGTGTATTTAGCTTAAAACATAGAAAAAAGTAAAAGTTTTTGTAAACAGATTTCGAAACGTAAGCTGGCCCTTGATGCTTCTCTTTGGATCTTATGCTTTTTTGAGCTTTTCGTTATTCAAATATAAATATAAATATTTTAGTGTATAAGGTTTTTGAGTATTCCTAAGCGGAAATGAGAAAAACATAAGCCAAGGTAAGGTGCCAATATTACGCCCAAAAAATTTGATACATTTAAAATTTAGCCATTAACGGAAGTACATTTTAAAAGCATTTAAAACATACTTTTTCAACAAAAAAATAGTCAGTCAATATTGAGTTGTGTAGGTGTGGATAGTGTACAATATGATTGAGTCATAATACAGTACTAGATTGTAGTATTGTTTTTATAATTTTTTTTAGACGAATGTAGGAGGGCATCATTACCAGCAATAAAATTGATTTGTGTAGGTTAAAAAAAAACTATTTTTAGTTCGCACATAACAACCATTGATGTAATAAACTAAGAAATTCAATTTACAAATACATAACGCTACGCACTTATGCTAATACTTTCATATCCCACACAACAATTTTCTTCCAATTATGGATTGTGATTAAAGCGGGAACACGACGTTCTGCTTAACGTTTTTTTAAAAGTTCATTGACTATATTGAGTGAGAAATATTTCGAAAAGTTTACTGGAATTTTTCAAGTTTTCATTCTGCGAACCCACAAGTTTAGTCATATGCCATTTGCATATAAATTATTTTATAAAAATTACATCCACTATCTCATACGATAGTTTTGATTTGCAATTGTGTAAATTGTATTCGTATACGCAGAGTGACGTAATTTTTGAGGCATTCACTGTCATTAGTATAATCGTAATAATATGATCTATTGAATTAATTATCACTTATTTGAGAATATATGTTTATATACATACTTGAAAATGTACGCATGTTTAACAATTTTTTTAACATATGAATGCATGTGTTTGTAGGTTAGTATGAAATTTAACTCATGCATTGAATGTTCTTTCGAATTTTTTCGTAAAAGGATTTTTCTTTAAATAAAAAATAATCTGTTTATGTTTTTAGGTTTTATTTATGATTTGATTAACACAATTTATTAAATTGTTTAATTTAATTTATAAAACCTCATCCTTATTTTAAATAAAATTAAATGTGCGTTATTATGTAGATGAATCGGCTTTTCCATGCATTAGAAGAAAAATGAATTGATTGCAATAATCAGGAAAAACTTAATGGGTGTCTAATATAAGATTAATTTTTAAAAAATTAGTTAAAAAATGACACTCCCAAAATGACTTTGAACGTTTTTTTTTCAATTTTCGAACAAGCAATATTTTTTACTGAGGTGAATAGGATAATAATATAATCTACAATATATTATTAAACATCATTTATATTTTTAAATTATCATGTAAATGATTATTGTTCGATTCAATATAGGAAACACCGATGAAAATTAAGATTCAAAACAGCGTCAATAAAATAATAGGAAGCCTACTTGCATGGATGATCTAATCCAATGATAGAAGTTAAATATGTAATTATGAAATTTCTGTACATATTACATTGCTATGCATGTACACATAAGCATGTACACATAGGCATTTTTAAGCATTGTATTTTCAACTGATTGAATTGGAAGGTTTTTATGGTATTTATTTAGGATTAGAGAACAAAACCGTTTGTGTCATAAATATTAAATAAATTGTGTCTTATTCATACCGTGAATAAAAAATTATCTACCGGCGAATATAACATTTGCTCGTTTTTGATTTAGCTTTCCGAATCCTTTGATATATTTTATGAAAACATTTACGTGGGCCAAAAAATTCTGCGAAATATCATCAAAGTTTTGCAAAATAACAGGCAATTCGTGCGAACTATCAAAAAATTTCTGTGAACCATTACAAATTTTTTGCGAACCACCAGAAAATGTCTACGGACCACCAGAAAATTTCTGCGGACTATCTGTCAATTTCTGTGGATTTTAAGGAAATTGATAAAAACTAGTAGAAAATTTCTGTGTACCATCTAAAAATATCTGCGGGCCACCAGTAAGTTTCTATAAGCCACCAGAAAATATCCGGGAACCACTAGAAAATGTCTATGGACCATTTGAAAATGATATGCGAAATTTTTTGTAGACTATCAAAAATTAACTGTGGACTACTAGAAAATGTTTGAAAACCACCATAACACCCTATATTCTGAAACCTTAAAGCGCTATAGATATGCCCTTAATCATCCATGTCCTGTTAGAAATTGAGTCCACTTCTTCAGGGCCTCTTCCGTTCCATATGGCTATGTCAGCAATAAGATGATGTATCCATCTTCCTTTAATCGATAAATCCCAGTTTCGATGCCATCTGCGGACTACCTGAAAATTTGTGCAGACCAGCAGAAAATTTCTGCGGCGCTCAACCAGAAAATTTCTGCGGACTACCACAAAATTTGTACTGACCAAATCACAAAATTTGTGCTGACCATCAGAAAATTTTTACAGACCACCAGAAAATTTCAGCGAACCATCGAAAAATTTCTGTGAACCATTAGAGATTTTGTACGGACCACCAATAAATGTCTATGGACAACCACAAAATTTCTGCGGACTAAGCATTGTATTTTCAACTGATTGAATTGGAAGGTTTTTATGGTATTTATTTAGGATTAGAGAACAAAACCGTTTGTGTCATAAATATTAAATAAATTGTGTCTTATTCATACCGTGAATAAAAAATTATCTACCGGCGAATATAACATTTGCTCGTTTTTGATTTAGCTTTCCGAATCCTTTGATATATTTTATGAAAACATTTACGTGGAGCCAAAAAATTCTGCGAAATATCATCAAAGTTTTGCAAAATAACAGGCAATTCGTGCGAACTATCAAAAAATTTCTGTGAACCATTACAAATTTTTTGCGAACCACCAGAAAATGTCTACGGACCACCAGAAAATTTCTGCGGACTATCTGTCAATTTCTGTGGATCTTAAGAAAATTTATAAAAACTAGTAGAAAATTTCTGTGTACCACATGAAAATATATGCGGTCTCCATTACTTTCCTGCTGGTCAGGAAAGTACTGCTTCGGTTTTTTCATCGGACCACCAGAAAGTTTCTGCGGACTACCTGGAAATTTGGGTAAAGCCATATGGAACGGAGGAGGCCCTGGAAAAATCCACTTTTCCAGGGCCTCTTCCGTTCCATATGGCTATGTTAGCAATAAGATGATGTATCCATCTTCCTTTAATCGATAAATCCCAGTTTCGATGCCATCTGCGGACTACCTGAAAATTTGTGCAGACCATCAACAAATTTCTGCCAACCACCAGACAATATCCGCCGTCTACCAAAAAATTTCTGTGAACTACCACAAAATTTGTGCGGACCATCAGAAAATTGCTGCGGACTATCTGTCAATTTCTGTGGATTTTAAGGAAATTGATAAAAACTAGTAGAAAATTTCTGTGTACCATCTAAAAATATCTGCGGGCCACCAGTAAGTTTCTATAAGCCACCAGAAAATATTCGGGAACCACTAGAAAATGTCTATGGACCATTTGAAAATGATATGCGAAATTTTTTGTAGACTATCAAAAATTAACTGTGGACTACTAGAAAATGTTTGAAAACCACCATAACACCCTATATTCTGAAACCTTAAAGCGCTATAGATATGCCCTTAATCATCCATGTCCTGTTAGAAATTGAGTCCACTTCTTCAGGGCCTCTTCCGTTCCATATGGCTATGTCAGCAATAAGATGATGTATCCATCTTCCTTTAATCGATAAATCCCAGTTTCGATGCCATCTGCGGACTACCTGAAAATTTGTGCAGACCAGCAGAAAATTTCTGCGGCGCTCAACCAGAAAATTTCTGCGGACTACCACAAAATTTGTACTGACCAAATCACAAAATTTGTGCTGACCATCAGAAAATTTTTACAGACCACCAGAAAATTTCAGCGAACCATCGAAAAATTTCTGTGAACCATTAGAGATTTTGTACGGACCACCAATAAATGTCTATGGACAACCACAAAATTTCTGCAGACTAAGCATTGTATTTTCAACTGATTGAATTGGAAGGTTTTTATGGTATTTATTTAGGATTAGAGAACAAAACCGTTTGTGTCATAAATATTAAATAAATTGTGTCTTATTCATACCGTGAATAAAAAATGATCTACCGGCGAATATAACATTTGCTCGTTTTTGATTTAGCTTTCCGAATCCTTTGATATATTTTATGAAAACATTTACGTGGAGCCAAAAAATTCTGCGAAATATCATCAAAGTTTTGCAAAATAACAGGCAATTCGTGCGAACTATCAAAAAATTTCTGTGAACCATTACAAATTTTTTGCGAACCACCAGAAAATGTCTACGGACCACCAGAAAATTTCTGCGGACTATCTGTCAATTTCTGTGGATCTTAAGAAAATTTATAAAAACTAGTAGAAAATTTCTGTGTACCACATGAAAATATATGCGGTCTCCATTACTTTCCTGCTGGTCAGGAAAGTACTGCTTCGGTTTTTTGATCGGACCACCAGAAAATTTCTGCGGACTACCTGGAAATTTGGGTATAGCCATATGGAACGGAGGAGGCCCTGGAAAAATCCACTTCTCCAGGGCCTCTTCCGTTCCATATGGCTATGTTAGCAATAAGATGATGTATCCATCTTCCTTTAATCGATAAATCCCAGTTTCGATGCCATCTGCGGACTACCTGAAAATTTGTGCAGACCAGCAGAAAATTTCTGCGGCGCTCTACCAGAAATTTCTGCGGACTAAAAAAAAATCTGTGGATTTTAAGGAAATTGATAAAAACTAGTAGAAAATTTCTGTGTACCACCTGAAAATATCTGCGGGCCACCAGTAAGTTTTCTATAAGCCACCAGAAAATATTCGGGAACCACTAGAAAATGTCTATGGACCATTTGAAAATGATATGCGAAATTTTTTGTAGACTATCAAAAATTAACTGTGGACTACTAGAAAATGTTTGAAAACCACCATAACACCCTATATTCTGAAACCTTAAAGCGATATAGATATGCCCTTAATCATCCATATCCTTTTAGAAATTGAGCCATATAGTGGTCCACTTCTCTAAGGCCTCTTCCGTTCCATATGGCTATGCCAGCAATCAGATGATGTATCCATCTTCCTTTAATCGATAAATCCGAGTTTCGATGCCATCTGCGGACTACCTGAAAATTTGTGCAGACCAGCAGAAAATTTCTGCGGCGCTCTACCAGAAAATTTCTGCGGACTACCACAAAATTTGTGCTGACCATCAGAAAATTTTTACAGACCACCAGAAAATTTCAGGGAACCATCGAAAAATTTCTGTGAACCATTAGAGATTTTGTCCGAACCACCAATAAATGTCTACGGACAACCAGAAAATTTCTGCGGACTACCTGAAAATTTGTGCAGACCACCAAAAAATTTCTGCCAACCACCAGACAATATCCGCGGTCTACCAAAAAATTTCTGTGAACTACCACAAAATTTGTGCGGACCATCAGAAAATTGCTGCGGACTATCTGTCAATTTCTGTGGATTTTAAGGAAATTGATAAAAACTAGTCGAAAATTTCTGTGTACCACCTGAAAATATCTGCGGGGCACCAGTAAGTTTCTATAAGCCACCAGAAAATATCCGGGAACTACTAGAAAATGTCTATGGACCATTTAAAAATGATATGCGAAATTTTTTGTACACTATCAAAAATTATCTGTGGACTACTAGAAAATGTTTGAAAACCACCATAACACCCTATATTCTGAAACCTTAAAGCGCTATAGATATGCCCTTAATCATCCATGTCCAGTTAGAAATTGAGTCCACTTCTCCAGGGCCTCTTCCGTTCCATATGGCTATGTCAGCAATAAGATGATGTATCCATCTTCCTTTAATCGATAAATCCCAGTTTCGATGCCATCTGCGGACTACCTGAAAATTCGTGCAGAGCAGCAGAAAATTTCTGCGGCGCTCAACCAGAAAATTTCTGCGTACTACCACAAAATTTGTGCTGACCATCAGAAAATTTTTACAGACCACCAGAAAATTTCAGCGAACCATCGAAAAATTTCTGTGAACCATTAGAGATTTTGTACGGACCACCAATAAATGTCTATGGACAACCACAAAATTTCTGCGGACTACCTGAAAATTTGTGCAGACCACCAAAAAATTTCTGCCAACCACCAGACAATATCCGCGGTCTACCAAAAAATTTCTGTGAACTACCACAAAATTTGTGCGGACCATCAGAAAATTGCTGCGGACTATCTGTCAATTTCTGTGGATTTTAAGGAAATTGATAAAAACTAGTAGAAAATTTCTGTGTACCACCTGAAAATATCTGCGGACCACTAGTAAGTTTCTATAAGCCACCAGAAAATATCCGGGAACCACTAGAAAATGTCTATGGACCATTTGAAAATAATATGCGAAATTTTTTGAAGACTATCAAAAATTATCTGTGGACTACTAGAAAATGTTTGAAAACCACCATAACACCCTATGTTCTGAAACCTTAAAGCGCTATAGATATGCCCTTAATCATCCATATCCTGTTAGAAATTGAGCCATATAGTGGTCCGCTTCTCCACGGCCTCTTCCGTTCCATATGGCTATATCAGCAATCAGATGATGTATCCATCTTCCTTTAATCGATAAATCCCAGTTTCGATGCCATCTGCGGACTACCTGTATATTCGTGCAGAGCAGCAGAAAATTTCTGCGGCGCTCAACCAGAAAATTTCTGCGTACTACCACAAAATTTGTGCTGACCATCAGAAAAATTTTACAGACCACCAGAAAATTTCAGCGAACCATCGAACAATTTCTGTGAACCATTAGAGATATTGTACGGACCACCAATAAATGTCTACGGACAACCAGAAAATTTCTGCGGACTACCTGAAAATTTGTGCAGACCACCAAAAAATTTCTGCCAACCACCAGACAATATCCGCGGTCTACCAAAAAATTTCTGTGAACTACCACAAAATTTGTGCGGACCATCAGAAAATTGCTGCGGACTATCTGTCAATTTCTGTGGATTTTAAGGAAATTGATAAAAACTACTCGAAAATTTCTGTGTACCACCTGAAAATATCTGCGGGCCACCAGTAAGTTTCTATAAGCCACCAGAAAATATCCGGGAACCACTAGAAAATGTCTATGGACCATTTGAAAATGATATGCGAAATTTTTTGTACACTATCAAAAATTATCTGTGGACTACTAGAAAATGTTTGAAAACCACCATAACACCCTATATTCTGAAACCTTAAAGCGCTATAGATATGCCCTTAATCATCCATGTCCTGTTAGAAATTGAGTCCACTTCTCCAGGGCCTCTTCCGTTCCATATGGCTATGTCAGCAATAAGATGATGTATCCATCTTCCTTTAATCGATAAATCCCAGTTTCGATGCCATCTGCGGACTACCTGAAAATTTGTGCAGACCACCAGAAAATTTCTGCGGCGCTCAACCAGAAAATTTCTGCGGACTACCACAAAATTTGTGCTGACCATCAGAAAAATTTTACAGACCACCAGAAAATTTCAGCGAACCATCGAACAATTTCTGTGAACCATTAGAGATATTGTACGGACCACCAATAAATGTCTACGGACAACCAGAAAATTTCTGCGGACTACCTGAAAATTTGTGCAGACCACCAAAAAATTTCTGCCAACCACCAGACAATATCCGCGGTCTACCAAAAAATTTCTGTGAACTACCACAAAATTTGTGCGGACCATCAGAAAATTGCTGCGGACTATCTGTCAATTTCTGTGGATTTTAAGGAAATTGATAAAAACTACTCGAAAATTTCTGTGTACCACCTGAAAATATCTGCGGGCCACCAGTAAGTTTCTATAAGCCACCAGAAAATATCCGGGAACCACTAGAAAATGTCTATGGACCATTTGAAAATGATATGCGAAATTTTTTGTACACTATCAAAAACTATCTGTGGACTACTAGAAAATGTTTGAAAACCACCATAACACCCTATATTCTGAAACCTTAAAGCGCTATAGATATGCCCTTAATCATCCATGTCCTGTTAGAAATTGAGTCCACTTCTCCAGGGCCTCTTCCGTTCCATATGGCTATGTCAGCAATAAGATGATGTATCCATCTTCCTTTAATCGATAAATCCCAGTTTCGATGCCATCTGCGGACTACCTGAAAATTCGTGCAGAGCAGCAGAAAATTTCTGCGGCGCTCAACCAGAAAATTTTTGCGTACTACCACAAAATTTGTGCTGACCATCAGAAAATTTTTACAGACCACCAGAAAATTTCAGCGAACCATCGAAAAATTTCTGTGAACCATTAGAGATTTTGTACGGACCACCAATAAATGTCTACGGACAACCAGAAAATTTCTGCGGACTACCTGAAAATTTGTGCAGACCACCAAAAAATTTCTGCCAACCACCAGACAATATCCGCGGTCTACCAAAAAATTTCTGTGAACTACCACAAAATTTGTGCGGACCATCAGAAAATTGCTGCGGACTATCTGTCAATTGCTGTGGATTTTAAAGAAATTGATAAAAACTAGTAGAAAATTTCTGTGTACCACCTGAAAATATCTGCGGGCCACCAGTAAGTTTCTATAAGCCACCAGAAAATATCCGGGAACCACTAGAAAATGTCTATGGACCATTTGAAAATGATATGCGAAATTTTTTGTACACTATCAAAAATTATCTGTGGACTACTAGAAAATGTTTGAAAACCACCATAACACCCTATATTCTGAAACCTTAAAGCGCTATAGATATGCCCTTAATCATCCATGTCCAGTTAGAAATTGAGTCCACTTCTCCAGGGCCTCTTCCGTTCCATATGGTTATGTCAGCAATAAGATGATGTATCCATCTTCCTTTAATCGATAAATCCCAGTTTCGATGCCATCTGCGGACTACCTGAAAATTTGTGCAGACCACCAGAAAATTTCTGCGGCGCTCAACCAGAAAATTTCTGCGGACTACCACAAAATTTGTGCTGACCATTAGAAAATTTTTACAGACCACCAGAAAATTTCAGCGAACCATCGAAAAATTTCTGTGAACCATTAGAGATTTTGTACGGACCACCAATAAATGTCTATGGACAACCACAAAATTTCTGCGGACTACCTGAAAATTTGTGCAGACCACCAAAAAATATCTGCCAACCACCAGACAATATCCGCGGTCTACCAAAAAATTTCTGTGAACTACCACAAAATTTGTGCGGACCATCAGAAAATTGCTGCGGACTATCTGTCAATTTCTGTGGATTTTAAGGAAATTGATAAAAACTAGTAGAAAATTTCTGTGTACCACCTGAAAATATCTGCGGACCACTAGTAAGTTTCTATAAGCCACCAGAAAATATCCGGGAACCACTAGAAAATGTCTATGGACCATTTGAAAATAATATGCGAAATTTTTTGAAGACTATCAAAAATTATCTGTGGACTACTAGAAAATGTTGAAAACCACCATAACACCCTATGTTCTGAAACCTTAAAGCGCTATAGATATGCCCTTAATCATCCATATCCTGTTAGAAATTGAGCCATATAGTGGTCCGCTTCTCCACGGCCTCTTCCGTTCCATATGGCTATATCAGCAATCAGATGATGTATCCATCTTCCTTTAATCGATAAATCCCAGTTTCGATGCCATCTGCGGACTACCTGTATATTCGTGCAGAGCAGCAGAAAATTTCTGCGGCGCTCAACCAGAAAATTTCTGCGTACTACCACAAAATTTGTGCTGACCATCAGAAAAATTTTACAGACCACCAGAAAATTTCAGCGAACCATCGAACAATTTCTGTGAACCATTAGAGATATTGTACGGACCACCAATAAATGTCTACGGACAACCAGAAAATTTCTGCGGACTACCTGAAAATTTGTGCAGACCACCAAAAAATTTCTGCCAACCACCAGACAATATCCGCGGTCTACCAAAAAATTTCTGTGAACTACCACAAAATTTGTGCGGACCATCAGAAAATTGCTGCGGACTATCTGTCAATTTCTGTGGATTTTAAGGAAATTGATAAAAACTACTCGAAAATTTCTGTGTACCACCTGAAAATATCTGCGGGCCACCAGTAAGTTTCTATAAGCCACCAGAAAATATCCGGGAACCACTAGAAAATGTCTATGGACCATTTGAAAATGATATGCGAAATTTTTTGTACACTATCAAAAATTATCTGTGGACTACTAGAAAATGTTTGAAAACCACCATAACACCCTATATTCTGAAACCTTAAAGCGCTATAGATATGCCCTTAATCATCCATGTCCTGTTAGAAATTGAGTCCACTTCTCCAGGGCCTCTTCCGTTCCATATGGCTATGTCAGCAATAAGATGATGTATCCATCTTCCTTTAATCGATAAATCCCAGTTTCGATGCCATCTGCGGACTACCTGAAAATTTGTGCAGACCACCAGAAAATTTCTGCGGCGCTCAACCAGAAAATTTCTGCGGACTACCACAAAATTTGTGCTGACCATCAGAAAATTTTTATAGACCACCAGAAAATTTCAGCGAACCATCGAAAAATTTCTGTGAACCATTAGAGATTTTGTACGGACCACCAATAAATGTCTATGGACAACCACAAAATTTCTGCGGACTACCTGAAAATTTGTGCAGATCACCAAAAAATTTCTGCCAACCACCAAACAATATCCGCGGTCTACCAAAAAATTTCTGTGAACTACCACAAAATTTGTGCGGACCATCAGAAAATTGCTGCGGACTATCTGTCAATTGCTGTGGATTTTAAGGAAATTGATAAAAACTAGTAGAAAATTTCTGTGTACCATCTGAAAATATCTGCGGGCCACCAGTAAGTTTCTATAAGCCACCAGAAAATATCCGGGAACCACTAGAAAATGTCTATGGACCATTTGAAAATGATATGCGAAATTTTTTGTAGACTATCAAAAATTATCTGTGGACTACTAGAAAATGTTTGAAAACCACCATAACACCCTATATTCTGAAACCTTAAAGCGCTATAGATATGCCCTTAATCATCCATGTCCTGTTAGAAATTGAGTCCACTTCTCCAGGGCCTCTTCCGTTCCATATGGCTATGTCAGCAATAAGATGATGTATCCATCTTCCTTTAATCGATAAATCCCAGTTTCGATGCCATCTGCGGACTACCTGAAAATTCGTGCAGACCACCAGAAAATTTCTGCGGCGCTCAACCAGAAAATTTCTGCGGACTACCACAAAATTTGTGCTGACCATCAGAAAATTTTTACAGACCACCAGAAAATTTCAGCGAACCATCGAAAAATTTCTGTGAACCATTAGAGATTTTGTACGGACCACCAATAAATGTCTATGGACAACCACAAAATTTCTGCGGACTACCTGAAAATTTGTGCAGATCACCAAAAAATTTCTGCCAACCACCAAACAATATCCGCGGTCTACCAAAAAATTTCTGTGAACTACCACAAAATTTGTGCGGACCATCAGAAAATTGCTGCGGACTATCTGTCAATTGCTGTGGATTTTAAGGAAATTGATAAAAACTAGTAGAAAATTTCTGTGTACCATCTGAAAATATCTGCGGGCCACCAGTAAGTTTCTATAAGCCACCAGAAAATATCCGGGAACCACTAGAAAATGTCTATGGACCATTTGAAAATAATATGCGAAATTTTTTGTAGACTATCAAAAATTATCTGTGGACTACTAGAAAATGTTTGAAAACCACCATAACACCCTATATTCTGAAACCTTAAAGCGCTATAGATATGCCCTTAATCATCCATGTCCTGTTAGAAATTGAGTCCACTTCTCCAGGGCCTCTTCCGTTCCATATGGCTATGTCAGCAATAAGATGATGTATCCATCTTCCTTTAATCGATAAATCCGAGTTTCGATGCCATCTGCGGACTACCTGAAAATTTGTGCAGACCAGCAGAAAATTTCTGCGGCGCTCAACCAGAAAATTTCTGCGTACTACCACAAAATTTGTGCTGACCATCAGAAAATTTTTACAGACCACTAGAAAATTTCAGCGAACCATCGAAAAATTTCTATATTCTGAAACCTTAAAGCGATATAGATATGCCCTTAAGCATCCATGTTCTGTTAGAAATTGAGCCATATAGTGGTCCACTTCTCCAGGGCCTCTGCCGTTCCATATGGCTATGTCAGCAATAAGACGATGTATCCATCTTCCTTTAATCGATAAATCCCAGTTTCGATGCCATCTGCGGACTACCTGTATATTCGTGCAGAGCAGCAGAAAATTTCTGCGGCGCTCAACCAGAAAATTTCTGCGTACTACCACAAAATTTGTGCTGACCATCAGAAAATTTTTACAGACCACTAGAAAATTTCAGCGAACCATCGAACAATTTCTGTGAACCATTAGAGATATTGTACGGACCACCAATAAATGTCTACGGACAACCAGAAAATTTCTGCGGACTACCTGAAAATTTGTGCAGACCACCAAAAAATTTCTGCCAACCACCAGACAATATCCGCGGTCTACCAAAAAATTTCTGTGAACTACCACAAAATTTGTGCGGACCATCAGAAAATTGCTGCGGACTATCTGTCAATTTCTGTGGATTTTAAGGAAATTGATAAAAACTAATCGAAAATTTCTGTGTACCACCTGAAAATATCTGCGGGCCACCAGTAAGTTTCTATAAGCCACCAGAAAATATCCGGGAATCACTAGAAAATGTCTATGGACCATTTGAAAATGATATGCGAAATTTTTTGCAGACTATCAAAAATTATCTGTGGACTACTAGAAAATGTTTGAAAACCACCATAACACCCTATATTCTGAAACCTTAAAGCGATATAGATATGCCCTTAATCATCCATGTCCTGTTAGAAATTGAGTCCACTTCTCCAGGGCCTCTTCCGTTCCATATGGCTATGTCAGCAATAAGATGATGTATCCATCTTCCTTTAATCGATAAATCCCAGTTTCGATGCCATCTGCGGACTACCTGAAAATTTGTGCAGACCAGCAGAAAATTTCTGCGGCGCTCAACCAGAAAATTTCTGCGGACTACCATAAAATTTGTGCTGACCATCAGAAAATTTTTACAGACCACCAGAAAATTTCAGCGAACCATCGAAAAATTTCTGTGAACCATTAGAGATTTTGTACGGACCACCAATAAATGTCTACGGACAACCAGAAAATTTCTGCGGACTACCTGAAAATTTGTGCAGACCACCAAAAAATTTCTGCCAACCACCAGACAATATCCGCGGTCTACCAAAAAATTTCTGTGAACTACCACAAAATTTGTGCGGACCATCAGAAAATTGCTGCGGACTATCTGTCAATTTCTGTGGGTTTTAAGGAAATTGATAAAAACTAGTAGAAAATTTCTGTGTACCACCTGAAAATATCTGCGGGCCGCCAGTAAGTTTCTATAAGCCACCAGAAAATATTCGGGAACCACTAGAAAATGTCTATGGACCATTTGAAAATGATATGCGAAATTTTTTGTAGACTATCAAAAATTAACTGTGGACTACTAGAAAATGTTTGAAAACCACCATAACACCCTATATTCTGAAACCTTAAAGCGATATAGATATGCCCTTAAGCATCCATGTCCTGTTAGAAATTGAGCCATATAGTGGTCCACTTCTCCAGGGCCTCTGCCGTTCCATATGGCTATGTCAGCAATAAGACGATGTATCCATCTTCCTTTAATCGATAAATCCCAGTTTCGATGCCATCTGCGGACTACCTGTATATTCGTGCAGAGCAGCAGAAAATTTCTGCGGCGCTCAACCAGAAAATTTCTGCGTACTACCACAAAATTTGTGCTGACCATCAGAAAATTTTTACAGACCACCAGAAAATTTCAGCGAACCATCGAACAATTTCTGTGAACCATTAGAGATATTGTACGGACCACCAATAAATGTCTACGGACAACCAGAAAATTTCTGCGGACTACCTGAAAATTTGTGCAGACCACCAAAAAATTTCTGCCAACCACCAGACAATATCCGCGGTCTACCAAAAAATTTCTGTGAACTACCACAAAATTTGTGCGGACCATCAGAAAATTGCTGCGGACTATCTGTCAATTTCTGTGGATTTTAAGGAAATTGATAAAAACTAGTCGAAAATTTCTGTGTACCATCTGAAAATATCTGCGGGCCACCAGTAAGTTTCTATAAGCCACCAGAAAATATCCGGAAACCACTAGAAAATGTCTATGGACCATTTGAAAATGATATGCGAAATTTTTTGTAGACTATCAAAAATTATCTGTGGACTACTAGGAAATGTTTGAAAACCACCTTAACACCCTATATTCTGAAACCTTAAAGCGCTATAGATATGCCCTTAATCATCCATGTCCTGTTAGAAATTGAGCCATATAGTGGTCCACTTCTCCAGGGCCTCTTCCGTTCCATATGGCTATGTCAGCAATAAGATGATGTATCCATCTTCCTTTAATCGATAAATCCCAGTTTCGATGCCATCTGCGGACTACCTGAAAATTTGTGCAGACCACCAGAAAATTTCTGCGGCGCTCAACCAGAAAATTTCTGCGGACTACCACAAAATTTGTGCTGACCATCAGAAAAATTTTTACAGACCACCAGAAAATTTCAGCGAACCATCGAAAAATTTCTGTGAACCATTAGAGATTTTGTACGGACCACCAATAAATGTCTATGGACAACCACAAAATTTCTGCGGACTACCTGAAAATTTGTGCAGACCACCAAAAAATTTCTGCCAACCACCAAACAATATCCGCGGTCTACCAAAAAATTTCTGTGAACTACCACAAAATTTGTGCGGACCATCAGAAAATTGCTGCGGACTATCTGTCAATTGCTGTGGATTTTAAGGAAATTGATAAAAACTAGTAGAAAATTTCTGTGTACCATCTGAAAATATCTGCGGGCCACCAGTAAGTTTCTATAAGCCACCAGAAAATATCCGGGAACCACTAGAAAATGTCTATGGACCATTTGAAAATGATATGCGAAATTTTTTGTAGACTATCAAAAATTATCTGGGGACTACTAGAAAATGTTTGAAAACCACCATAACACCCTATATTCTGAAACCTTAAAGCGCTATAGATATGCCCTTAATCATCCATGTCCTGTTAGAAATTGAGTCCACTTCTCCAGGGCCTCTTCCGTTCCATATGGCTATGTCAGCAATAAGACGATGTATCCATCTTCCTTTAATCGATAAATCCCAGTTTCGATGCCATTTGCGGACTACCTGAAAATATGTGCAGACCAGCAGAAAATTTCTGCGGCGCTCAACCAGAAAATTTCTGCGGACTACCACAAAATTTGTGCTGACCATCAGAACATTTTTACAGACCACCAGAAAATTTCAGGGAACCATCGAAAAATTTCTGCGAACCATTAGAGATTTTGTACGGACCACCAAGAAATGTCTACGGACAACCAGAAAATTTCTGCGGACTACCTGAAAATTTGTGCAGATCACCAAAAAATTTCTGCCAACCACCAGACAATATCCGCGGTCTAACAAAAAATTTCTGTGAACTACCACAAAATTTGTGCGGACCATCAGAAAATTGCTGCGGACTATCTGTCAATTTCTGTGGATTTTAAGGAAATTGATAAAAACTAGTAAAAAATTTCTGTGTACCACCTGAAAATATCTGCGGGCCACCAGTAAGTTTCTATAAGCCACCAGAAAATATCCGGGAACCACTAGAGAATGTCTATAGACCATTTGAAAATGATATGCGAAATTTTTTGTAGACTATCAAAAATTATCTGTGGACTACTAGAAAATGTTTGAAAACCACCATAACACCCTATATTCTGAAACCTTAAAGCAATATAGATATGCCCTTAATCATCCATGTGCTGTTAGAAATTGAGCCATATAGTGGTCCACTTCTCCAGGGCCTCTGCCGTTCCATATGGCTATGTCAGCAATAAGATGATGTATCCATCTTCCTTTAATCGATAAATCCCAGTTTCGATGCCATCTGCGGACTACCTGAAAATTTGTGCAGACCAGCAGAAAATTTCTGCGGCGCTCAACCAGAAAATTTCTGCGGACTACCACAAAATTTGTGCTGACCATCAGAAAATTTTTACAGACCACCAGAAAATTTCAGGGAACCATCGAAAAATTTCTGTGAACCATTAGAGATTTTGTACGGACCACCAAGAAATGTCTACGGACAACCAGAAAATTTCTGCGGACTACCTGAAAATTTGTGCAGATCACCAAAAAATTTCTGCCAACCACCAGACAATATCCGCGGTCTAACAAAAAATTTCTGTGAACTACCACAAAATTTGTGCGGACCATCAGAAAATTGCTGCGGACTATCTGTCAATTTCTGTGGATTTTAAGGAAATTGATAAAAACTAGTAAAAAATTTCTGTGTACCACCTGAAAATATCTGCGGGCCACCAGTAAGTTTCTATAAGCCACCAGAAAATATCCGGGAACCACTAGAGAATGTCTATAGACCATTTGAAAATGATATGCGAAATTTTTTGTACACTATCAAAAATTATCTGTGGACTACTAGAAAATGTTTGAAAACCACCATAACACCCTATATTCTGAAACCTTAAAGCGATATAGATATGCCCTTAATCATCCATACCCTGTTAGAAATTGAGCCATATAGTGGTCCACTTCTCCACGGCCTCTTCCGTTCCATATGGCTATGTCAGCAATAAGATGATGTATCCATCTTCCTTTAATCGATAAATCCCAGTTTCGATGCCATCTGCGGACTACCTGAAAATTTGTGGAGACCAGCAGAAAATTTCTGCGGCGCTCAACCAGAAAATTTCTGCGGACTACCACAAAATTTGTGCTGACCATCAGAAAATTTTTACAGACCACAAGAAAATTTCAGGGAACCATCGAAAAATTTCTGTGAACCATTAGAGATTTTGTACGGACCACCAATAAATGTCTACGGACAACCAGAAAATTTCTGCGGACTACCTGAAAATTTGTGCAGACCACCAAAAAATTTCTACCAACCACCAGACAATATCCGCGGTCTAACAAAAAAATTTCTGTGAACTACCACAAAATTTGTGCGGAGCATCAGAAAATTGCTGCGGACTATCTGTCAATTTCAGTGGATTTTAAGGAAATATGTAGATATAGATATGCCCTTAATCATCCATATCCTGTTAGAAATTGAGCCATTTAGTGGTCCACTTCTCCAGGGCCTCTTCCGTTCCATATGGCTATGTCAGCAATAAGATGATGTATCCATCTTCCTTTAATCGATAAATCCCAGTTTCGATGCCATCTGCGGACTACCTGAAAATTTGTGCTGACCATCAGAAAATTTTTACAAAACACCAGAAAATTTCAAGGAACCATCGAAAAATTTTTGTGAACCATTAGAGATTTTGTACGGACCACCAACAACTGTCTACGGACAACCAGAAAATGTCTGCGGACTACCATAAAATTTGTGCGGACCACCAAAAAATTTCTGCCAACCACCAGACAATATCCGCGGTCTACCAAAAAATTTCTGTGAACTACCACAAAATTTGTGCGGACCATAAGAAAATTGCTGCGGACTATCTGTCAATTTCTGTGGATTTTAAGGAAATTGATAAAAACTAGTAAAAAATGTCTATGTACCACCTGAAAATATCTGCGGGCCACCAGTAAGTTTCTATAAGCCACCAGAAAATATCCGGGAACCACTAGAAAATGTCTATGGACCATTTAAAAATGATATGCGAAATTTTTTGTACACTATCAAAAATTATCTGTGGACTACTAGAAAATGTTTGAAAACCACCATAACACCCTATATTCTGAAACCTTAAAGCGATATAGATATGCCCTTAATCATCCATATCCTGTTAGAAATTGAGCCATATAGTGGTCCACTTCTCCACGGCCTCTTCCGTTCCATATGGCTATGTCAGCAATAAGATGATGTATCCATCTTCCTTTAATCGATAAATCCCAGTTTCGATGCCATCTGCGGACTACCTGAAAATTTGTGCAGACCACCAAAAAATTTCTGCCAACCACCAGACAATATCCGCGGTCTACCAAAAAATTTCTGTGAACTACCACAAAATTTGTGCGGACCATCAGAAAATTGCTGCGGACTATCTGTCAATTTCTGTGGATTTTAAGGAAATTGATAAAAACTACTCGAAAATTTCTGTGTACCACCTGAAAATATCTGCGGGCCACCAGTAAGTTTCTATAAGCCACCAGAAAATATCCGGGAACCACTAGAAAATGTCTATGGACCATTTGAAAATGATATGCGAAATTTTTTGTACACTATCAAAAATTATCTGTGGACTACTAGAAAATGTTTGAAAACCACCATAACACCCTATATTCTGAAACCTTAAAGCGCTATAGATATGCCCTTAATCATCCATGTCCTGTTAGAAATTGAGTCCACTTCTCCAGGGCCTCTTCCGTTCCATATGGCTATGTCAGCAATAAGATGATGTATCCATCTTCCTTTAATCGATAAATCCCAGTTTCGATGCCATCTGCGGACTACCTGAAAATTTGTGCAGACCAGCAGAAAATTTCTGCGGCGCTCAACCAGAAAATTTCTGCGGACTACCACAAAATTTGTGCTGACCATCAGAAAATTTTTATAGACCACCAGAAAATTTCAGCGAACCATCGAAAAATTTCTGTGAACCATTAGAGATTTTGTACGGACCACCAATAAATGTCTACGGACAACCAGAAAATTTCTGCGGACTACCTGAAAATTTGTGCAGACCACCAAAAAATTTCTACCAACCACCAGACAATATCCGCGGTCTAACAAAAAAATTTCTGTGAACTACCACAAAATTTGTGCGGACCATCAGAAAATTGCTGCGGACTATCTGTCAATTTCAGTGGATTTTAAGGAAATATGTAGATATAGATATGCCCTTAATCATCCATATCCTGTTAGAAATTGAGCCATTAAGTGGTCCACTTCTCCAGGGCCTCTTCCGTTCCATATGGCTATGTCAGCAATAAGATGATGTATCCATCTTCCTTTAATCGATAAATCCCAGTTTCGATGCCATCTGCGGACTACCTGAAAATTTGTGCTGACCATCAGAAAATTTTTACAAACCACCAGAAAATTTCAAGGAACCATCGAAAAATTTTTGTGAACCATTAGAGATTTTGTACGGACCACCAACAACTGTCTACGGACAACCAGAAAATGTCTGCGGACTACCATAAAATTTGTGCGGACCACCAAAAAATTTCTGCCAACCACCAGACAATATCCGCGGTCTACCAAAAAATTTCTGTGAACTACCACAAAATTTGTGCGGACCATAAGAAAATTGCTGCGGACTATCTGTCAATTTCTGTGGATTTTAAGGAAATTGATAAAAACTAGTAGAAAATTTCTGTGTACCACCTGAAAATATCTGCGGGCCACCAGTAAGTTTCTATAAGCCACCAGAAAATATCCGGGAACCACTAGAAAATGTCTATGGACCATTTGAAAATAATATGCGAAATTTTTTGAAGACTATCAAAAATTATCTGTGGACTACTAGAAAATGTTTGAAAACCACCATAACACCCTATATTCTGAAACCTTAAAGCGATATAGATATGCCCTTAAGCATACATGTCCTGTTAGAAATTGAGGCATATAGTGGTCCACTTCTCCAGGGCCTCTGCCGTTCCATATGGCTATGTCAGCAATAAGACGATGTATCCATCTTCCTTTAATCGATAAATCCCAGTTTCGATGCCATTTGCGGACTACCTGAAAATATGTGCAGACCAGCAGAAAATTTCTGCGGCGCTCAACCAGAAAATTTGTGCGGACTACCACAAAATTTGTGCTGACCATCAGAAAATTTTTACAGACCACCAGAAAATTTCAGGGAACCATCGAAAAATTTCTGTGAACCATTAGAGATTTTGTACGGACCACCAATAAATGTCTACGGACAACCAGAAAATTTCTGCGGACTACCTGAAAATTTGTGCAGATCACCAAAAAATTTCTGCTAACCACCAGACAATATCCGCGGTCTAACAAAAAATTTCTGTGAACTACCACAAAATTTGTGCGGACCATCAGAAAATTGCTGCGGACTATCTGTCAATTTCTGTGGATTTTAAGGAAATTGATAAAAACTAGTAAAAAATTTCTGTGTACCACCTGAAAATATCTGCGGGCCACCAGTAAGTTTCTATAAGCCACCAGAAAATATCCGGGAACCACTAGAGAATGTCTATAGACCATTTGAAAATGATATGCGAAATTTTTTGTACACTATCAAAAATTATCTGTGGACTACTAGAAAATGTTTGAAAACCACCATAACACCCTATATTCTGAAACCTTAAAGCGATATAGATATGCCCTTAATCATACATACCCTGTTAGAAATTGAGCCATATAGTGGTCCACTTCTCCACGGCCTCTTCCGTTCCATATGGCTATGTCAGCAATAAGATGATGTATCCATCTTCCTTTAATCGATAAATCCCAGTTTCGATGCCATCTGCGGACTACCTGAAAATTTGTGCAGACCAGCAGAAAATTTCTGCGGCGCTCAACCAGAAAATTTCTGCGGACTACCACAAAATTTGTGCTGACCATCAGAAAATTTTTACAGACCACCAGAAAATTTCAGGGAACCATCGAAAAATTTCTGCGAACCATTAGAGATTTTGTACAGACCACCAATAAATGTCTACGGACAACCAGAAAATTTCTGCGGACTACCTGAAAATTTGTGCAGATCACCAAAAAATTTCTGCCAACAACCAGACAATATCCGCGGTCTACCAAAAAATTTCTGTGAACTACCACAAAATTTGTGCGGACCATCAGAAAATTGCTGCGGACTATCTGTCAATTTCTGTGGATTTTAAGGAAATTGATAAAAACTAGTAAAAAATTTTTGTGTACCACCTGAAAATATCTGCGGGCCACCAGTAAGTTTCTATAAGCCACCAGAAAATATCCGGGAACCACTAGAGAATGTCTATAGACCATTTGAAAATTATATGCGAAATTTTTTGTACACTATCAAAAACTATCTCTGGACTACTAGAAAATGTTTGAAAACCACCATAACACCCTATATTCTGAAACCTTAAAGCGATATAGATATGCCCTTAATCATCCATACCCTGTTAGAAATTGAGCCATATAGTGGTCCACTTCTCCACGGCCTCTTCCGTTCCATATGGCTATGTCAGCAATAAGATGATGTATCCATCTTCCTTTAATCGATAAATCCCAGTTTCGATGCCATCTGCGGACTACCTGAAAATTTGTGCAGACCAGCAGAAAATTTCTGCGGCGCTCAACCAGAAAATTTCTGCGGACTACCACAAAATTTGTGCTGACCATCAGAAAATTTTTACAGACCACCAGAAAATTTCAGGGAACCATCGAAAAATTTCTGCGAACCATTAGAGATTTTGTACAGACCACCAATAAATGTCTACGGACAACCAGAAAATTTCTGCGGACTACCTGAAAATTTGTGCAGATCACCAAAAAATTTCTGCCAACAACCAGACAATATCCGCGGTCTACCAAAAAATTTCTGTGAACTACCACAAAATTTGTGCGGACCATCAGAAAATTGCTGCGGACTATCTGTCAATTTCTGTGGGTTTTAAGGAAATTGATAAAAACTAGTCGAAAATTTCTGTGTACCACCTGAAAATATCTGCGGGCCGCCAGTAAGTTTCTATAAGCCACCAGAAAATATTCGGGAACCACTAGAAAATGTCTATGGACCATTTGAAAATGATATGCGAAATTTTTTGTAGACTATCAAAAATTATCTGTGGACTACTAGAAAATGTTTGAAAACCACCATAACACCCTATATTCTGAAACCTTAAAGCGATATAGATATGCCCTTAATCATCCATACCCTGTTAGAAATTGAGCCATATAGTGGTCTACTTCTCCACGGCCTCTTCCGTTCCATATGGCTATGTCAGCAATAAGATGATGTATCCATCTTCCTTTAATCGATAAATCCCAGTTTCGATGCCATCTGCGGACTACCTGAAAATTTGTGCAGACCAGCAGAAAATTTCTGCGGCGCTCAACCAGAAAATTTCTGCGGACTACCACAAAATTTGTGCTGACCATCAGAAAATTTTTACAGACCACCAGAAAATTTCAGGGAACCATCGAAAAATTTCTGCGAACCATTAGAGATTTTGTACAGACCACCAATAAATGTCTACGGACAACCAGAAAATTTCTGCGGACTACCTGAAAATTTGTGCAGATCACCAAAAAATTTCTGCCAACAACCAGACAATATCCGCGGTCTACCAAAAAATTTCTGTGAACTACCACAAAATTTGTGCGGACCATCAGAAAATTGCTGCGGACTATCTGTCAATTTCTGTGGATTTTAAGGAAATTGATAAAAACTAGTAGAAAATTTCTGTGTACCACCTGAAAATATCTGCGGGCCGCCAGTAAGTTTCTATAAGCCACCAGAAAATATTCGGGAACCACTAGAAAATGTCTATGGACCATTTGAAAATGATATGCGAAATTTTTTGTAGACTATCAAAAATTATCTGTGGACAACTAGAAAATGTTTGAAAACCACCATAACACCCTATATTCTGAAACCTTAAAGCGATATAGATATGCCCTTAATCATCCATACCCTGTTAGAAATTGAGCCATATAGTGGTCCACTTCTCCACGGCCTCTTCCGTTCCATATGGCTATGTCAGCAATAAGATGATGTATCCATCTTCCTTTAATCGATAAATCCCAGTTTCGATGCCATCTGCGGACTACCTGAAAATTTGTGCAGACCAGCAGAAAATTTCTGCGGCGCTCAACCAGAAAATTTCTGCGGACTACCACAAAATTTGTGCTGACCATCAGAAAATTTTTACAGACCACCAGAAAATTTCTGGGAACCATCGAAAAATTTCTGCGAACCATTAGAGATTTTGTACAGACCACCAATAAATGTCTACGGACAACCAGAAAATTTCTGCGGACTACCTGAAAATTTGTGCAGATCACCAAAAAATTTCTGCCAACAACCAGACAATATCCGCGGTCTACCAAAAAATTTCTGTGAACTACCACAAAATTTGTGCGGACCATCAGAAAATTGCTGCGGACTATCTGTCAATTTCTGTGGATTTTAAGGAAATTGATAAAAACTAGTAGAAAATTTCTGTGTACCACCTGAAAATATCTGCGGGCCGCCAGTAAGTTTCTATAAGCCACCAGAAAATATTCGGGAACCACTAGAAAATGTCTATGGACCATTTGAAAATGATATGCGAAATTTTTTGTAGACTATCAAAAATTATCTGTGGACTACTAGAAAATGTTTGAAAACCACCATAACACCCTATATTCTGAAACCTTAAAGCGATATAGATATGCCCTTAATCATCCATACCCAGTTAGAAATTGAGCCATATAGTGGTCCACTTCTCCACGGCCTCTTCCGTTCCATATGGCTATGTCAGCAATAAGATGATGTATCCATCTTCCTTTAATCGATAAATCCCAGTTTCGATGCCATCTGCGGACTACCTGAAAATTTGTGCAGACCAGCAGAAAATTTCTGCGGCGCTCAACCAGAAAATTTCTGCGGACTACCACAAAATTTGTGCTGACCATCAGAAAATTTTTACAGACCACCAGAAAATTTCAGGGAACCATCGAAAAATTTCTGCGAACCATTAGAGATTTTGTACAGACCACCAATAAATGTCTACGGACAACCAGAAAATTTCTGCGGACTACCTGAAAATTTGTGCAGATCACCAAAAAATTTCTGCCAACAACCAGACAATATCCGCGGTCTACCAAAAAATTTCTGTGAACTACCACAAAATTTGTGCGGACCATCAGAAAATTGCTGCGGACTATCTGTCAACTTCTGTGGATTTTAAGGAAATTGATAAAAACTAGTAAAAAATTTCTGTGTACCACCTGAAAATATCTGCGGGCCACCAGTAAGTTTCTATAAGCCACCAGAAAATATCCGGGAACCACTAGAGAATGTCTATAGACCATTTGAAAATGATATGCGAAATTTTTTGTACACTATCAAAAATTATCTGTGGACTACTAGAAAATGTTTGAAAACCACCATAACACCCTATATTCTGAAACCTTAAAGCGATATAGATATGCCCTTAATCATCCATACCCTGTTAGAAATTGAGCCATATAGTGGTCCACTTCTCCACGGCGTCTTCCGTTCCATATGGCTATGTCAGCAATAAGATGATGTATCCATCTTCCTTTAATCGATAAATCCCAGTTTCGATGCCATCTGCGGACTACCTGAAAATTTGTGCAGACCAGCAGAAAATTTCTGCGGCGCTCAACCAGAAAATTTCTGCGGACTACCACAAAATTTGTGCTGACCATCAGAAAATTTTTACAGACCACCAGAAAATTTCAGGGAACCATCGAAAAATTTCTGCGAACCATTAGAGATTTTGTACAGACCACCAATAAATGTCTACGGACAACCAGAAAATTTCTGCGGACTACCTGAAAATTTGTGCAGATCACCAAAAAATTTCTGCCAACAACCAGACAATATCCGCGGTCTACCAAAAAATTTCTGTGAACTACCACAAAATTTGTGCGGACCATCAGAAAATTGCTGCGGACTATCTGTCAATTTCTGTGGGTTTTAAGGAAATTGATAAAAACTAGTAGAAAATTTCTGTGTACCACCTGAAAATATCTGCGGGCCGCCAGTAAGTTTCTATAAGCCACCAGAAAATATTCGGGAACCACTAGAAAATGTCTATGGACCATTTGAAAATGATATGCGAAATTTTTTGTAGACTATCAAAAATTAACTGTGGACTACTAGAAAATGTTTGAAAACCACCATAACACCCTATATTCTGAAACCTTAAAGCGATATAGATATGCCCTTAATCATCCATGTCCTGTTAGAAATTGAGTCCACTTCTCCAGGGCCTCTTCCGTTCCATATGGCTATGTCAGCAATAAGATGATGTATCCATCTTCCTTTAATCGATAAATCCCAGTTTCGATGCCATCTGCGGACTACCTGAAAATTTGTGCAGACCAGCAGAAAATTTCTGCGGCGCTCAACCAGAAAATTTCTGCGGACTACCACAAAATTTGTGCTGACCATCAGAAAATTTTTACAGACCACCAGAAAATTTCAGGGAACCATCGAAAAATTTCTGCGAACCATTAGAGATTTTGTACAGACCACCAATAAATGTCTACGGACAACCAGAAAATTTCTGCGGACTACCTGAAAATTTGTGCAGATCACCAAAAAATTTCTGCCAACAACCAGACAATATCCGCGGTCTACCAAAAAATTTCTGTGAACTACCACAAAATTTGTGCGGACCATCAGAAAATTGCTGCGGACTATCTGTCAACTTCTGTGGATTTTAAGGAAATTGATAAAAACTAGTAAAAAATTTCTGTGTACCACCTGAAAATATCTGCGGGCCACCAGTAAGTTTCTATAAGCCACCAGAAAATATCCGGGAACCACTAGAGAATGTCTATAGACCATTTGAAAATGATATGCGAAATTTTTTGTACACTATCAAAAATTATCTGTGGACTACTAGAAAATGTTTGAAAACCACCATAACACCCTATATTCTGAAACCTTAAAGCGATATAGATATGCCCTTAATCATCCATACCCTGTTAGAAATTGAGCCATATAGTGGTCCACTTCTCCACGGCGTCTTCCGTTCCATATGGCTATGTCAGCAATAAGATGATGTATCCATCTTCCTTTAATCGATAAATCCCAGTTTCGATGCCATCTGCGGACTACCTGAAAATTTGTGCAGACCAGCAGAAAATTTCTGCGGCGCTCAACCAGAAAATTTGTGCGGACTACCACAAAATTTGTGCTGACCATCAGAAAATTTTTACAGACCACCAGAAAATTTCAGGGAACCATCGAAAAATTTCTGCGAACCATTAGAGATTTTGTACAGACCACCAATAAATGTCTACGGACAACCAGAAAATTTCTGCGGACTACCTGAAAATTTGTGCAGATCACCAAAAAATTTCTGCCAACAACCAGACAATATCCGCGGTCTACCAAAAAATTTCTGTGAACTACCACAAAATTTGTGCGGACCATCAGAAAATTGCTGCGGACTATCTGTCAATTTCTGTGGGTTTTAAGGAAATTGATAAAAACTAGTAGAAAATTTCTGTGTACCACCTGAAAATATCTGCGGGCCGCCAGTAAGTTTCTATAAGCCACCAGAAAATATTCGGGAACCACTAGAAAATGTCTATGGACCATTTGAAAATGATATGCGAAATTTTTTGTAGACTATCAAAAATTAACTGTGGACTACTAGAAAATGTTTGAAAACCACCATAACACCCTATATTCTGAAACCTTAAAGCGATATAGATATGCCCTTAATCATCCATGTCCTGTTAGAAATTGAGTCCACTTCTCCAGGGCCTCTTCCGTTCCATATGGCTATGTCAGCAATAAGATGATGTATCCATCTTCCTTTAATCGATAAATCCCAGTTTCGATGCCATCTGCGGACTACCTGAAAATTTGTGCAGACCAGCAGAAAATTTCTGCGGCGCTCAACCAGAAAATTTCTGCGGACTACCACAAAATTTGTGCTGACCATCAGAAAATTTTTACAGACCACCAGAAAATTTCAGGGAACCATCGAAAAATTTCTGCGAACCATTAGAGATTTTGTACAGACCACCAATAAATGTCTACGGACAACCAGAAAATTTCTGCGGACTACCTGAAAATTTGTGCAGATCACCAAAAAATTTCTGCCAACAACCAGACAATATCCGCGGTCTACCAAAAAATTTCTGTGAACTACCACAAAATTTGTGCGGACCATCAGAAAATTGCTGCGGACTATCTGTCAATTTCTGTGGATTTTAAGGAAATTTATAAAAACTAGTAGAAAATTTCTGTGTACCACCTGAAAATATCTGCGGGCCGCCAGTAAGTTTCTATAAGCCACCAGAAAATATTCGGGAACCACTAGAAAATGTCTATGGACCATTTGAAAATGATATGCGAAATTTTTTGTAGACTATCAAAAATTATCTGTGGACTACTAGAAAATGTTTGAAAACCACCATAACACCCTATATTCTGAAACCTTAAAGCGATATAGATATGCCCTTAATCATCCATACCCTGTTAGAAATTGAGCCATATAGTGGTCCACTTCTCCACGGCCTCTTCCGTTCCATATGGCTATGTCAGCAATAAGATGATGTATCCATCTTCCTTTAATCGATAAATCCCAGTTTCGATGCCATCTGCGGACTACCTGAAAATTTGTGCAGACCAGCAGAAAATTTCTGCGGCGCTCAACCAGAAAATTTCTGCGGACTACCACAAAATTTGTGCTGACCATCAGAAAATTTTTACAGACCACCAGAAAATTTCAGGGAACCATCGAAAAATTTCTGCGAACCATTAGAGATTTTGTACAGACCACCAATAAATGTCTACGGACAACCAGAAAATTTCTGCGGACTACCTGAAAATTTGTGCAGATCACCAAAAAATTTCTGCCAACAACCAGACAATATCCGCGGTCTACCAAAAAATTTCTGTGAACTACCACAAAATTTGTGCGGACCATCAGAAAATTGCTGCGGACTATCTGTCAATTTCTGTGGATTTTAAGGAAATTTATAAAAACTAGTAGAAAATTTCTGTGTACCACCTGAAAATATCTGCGGGCCGCCAGTAAGTTTCTATAAGCCACCAGAAAATATTCGGGAACCACTAGAAAATGTCTATGGACCATTTGAAAATGATATGCGAAATTTTTTGTAGACTATCAAAAATTATCTGTGGACTACTAGAAAATGTTTGAAAACCACCATAACACCCTATATTCTGAAACCTTAAAGCGATATAGATATGCCCTTAATCATCCATACCCTGTTAGAAATTGAGCCATATAGTGGTCCACTTCTCCACGGCCTCTTCCGTTCCATATGGCTATGTCAGCAATAAGATGATGTATCCATCTGCCTTTAATCGATAAATCCCAGTTTCGATGCCATCTGCGGACTACCTGAAAATTTGTGCAGACCAGCAGAAAATTTCTGCGGCGCTCAACCAGAAAATTTCTGCGGACTACCACAAAATTTGTGCTGACCATCAGAAAATTTTTACAGACCACCAGAAAATTTCAGGGAACCATCGAAAAATTTCTGCGAACCATTAGAGATTTTGTACAGACCACCAATAAATGTCTACGGACAACCAGAAAATTTCTGCGGACTACCTGAAAATTTGTGCAGATCACCAAAAAATTTCTGCCAACAACCAGACAATATCCGCGGTCTACCAAAAAATTTCTGTGAACTACCACAAAATTTGTGCGGACCATCAGAAAATTGCTGCGGACTATCTGTCAATTTCTGTGGGTTTTAAGGAAATTGATAAAAACTAGTAGAAAATTTCTGTGTACCACCTGAAAATATCTGCGGGCCGCCAGTAAGTTTCTATAAGCCACCAGAAAATATTCGGGAACCACTAGAAAATGTCTATGGACCATTTGAAAATGATATGCGAAATTTTTTGTAGACTATCAAAAATTAACTGTGGACTACTAGAAAATGTTTGAAAACCACCATAACACCCTATATTCTGAAACCTTAAAGCGATATAGATATGCTTTTAATCATCCATGTCCTGTTAGAAATTGAGTCCACTTCTCCAGGGCCTCTTCCGTTCCATATGGCTATGTCAGCAATAAGATGATGTATCCATCTTCCTTTAATCGATAAATCCCAGTTTCGATGCCATCTGCGGACTACCTGAAAATTTGTGCAGACCAGCAGAAAATTTCTGCGGCGCTCAACCAGAAAATTTCTGCGGACTACCACAAAATTTGTGCTGACCATCAGAAAATTTTTACAGACCACCAGAAAATTTCAGCGAACCATCGAAAAATTTCTGTGAACCATTAGAGATTTTGTACGGACCACCAATAAATGTCTACGGACAACCAGAAAATTTCTGCGGACTACCTGAAAATTTGTGCAGACCACCAAAAAATTTCTGCCAACCACCAGACAATATCCGCGGTCTACCAAAAAATTTCTGTGAACTACCACAAAATTTGTGCGGACCATCAGAAAATTGCTGCGGACTATCTGTCAATTTCTGTGGGTTTTAAGGAAATTGATAAAAACTAGTAGAAAATTTCTGTGTACCACCTGAAAATATCTGCGGGCCGCCAGTAAGTTTCTATAAGCCACCAGAAAATATTCGGGAACCACTAGAAAATGTCTATGGACCATTTGAAAATGATATGCGAAATTTTTTGTAGACTATCAAAAATTAACTGTGGACTACTAGAAAATGTTTGAAAACCACCATAACACCCTATATTCTGAAACCTTAAAGCGATATAGATATGCCCTTAATCATCCATACCCTGTTAAAAATTGAGCCATATAGTGGTCCACTTCTCCACGGCCTCTTCCGTTCCATATGGCTATGTCAGCAATAAGATGATGTATCCATCTTCCTTTAATCGATAAATCCCAGTTTCGATGCCATCTGCGGACTACCTGAAAATTTGTGCAGACCAGCAGAAAATTTCTGCGGCGCTCAACCAGAAAATTTCTGCGGACTACCACAAAATTTGTGCTGACCATCAGAAAATTTTTACAGACCACCAGAAAATTTCAGGGAACCATCGAAAAATTTCTGCGAACCATTAGAGATTTTGTACAGACCACCAATAAATGTCTACGGACAACCAGAAAATTTCTGCGGACTACCTGAAAATTTGTGCAGATCACCAAAAAATTTCTGCCAACAACCAGACAATATCCGCGGTCTACCAAAAAATTTCTGTGAACTACCACAAAATTTGTGCGGACCATCAGAAAATTGCTGCGGACTATCTGTCAATTTCTGTGGGTTTTAAGGAAATTGATAAAAACTAGTAGAAAATTTCTGTGTACCACCTGAAAATATCTGCGGGCCGCCAGTAAGTTTCTATAAGCCACCAGAAAATATTCGGGAACCACTAGAAAATGTCTATGGACCATTTGAAAATGATATGCGAAATTTTTTGTAGACTATCAAAAATTAACTGTGGACTACTAGAAAATGTTTGAAAACCACCATAACACCCTATATTCTGAAACCTTAAAGCGATATAGATATGCTTTTAATCATCCATGTCCTGTTAGAAATTGAGTCCACTTCTCCAGGGCCTCTTCCGTTCCATATGGCTATGTCAGCAATAAGATGATGTATCCATCTTCCTTTAATCGATAAATCCCAGTTTCGATGCCATCTGCGGACTACCTGAAAATTTGTGCAGACCAGCAGAAAATTTCTGCGGCGCTCAACCAGAAAATTTCTGCGGACTACCACAAAATTTGTGCTGACCATCAGAAAATTTTTACAGACCACCAGAAAATTTCAGCGAACCATCGAAAAATTTCTGTGAACCATTAGAGATTTTGTACGGACCACCAATAAATGTCTACGGACAACCAGAAAATTTCTGCGGACTACCTGAAAATTTGTGCAGACCACCAAAAAATTTCTGCCAACCACCAGACAATATCCGCGGTCTACCAAAAAATTTCTGTGAACTACCACAAAATTTGTGCGGACCATCAGAAAATTGCTGCGGACTATCTGTCAATTTCTGTGGGTTTTAAGGAAATTGATAAAAACTAGTAGAAAATTTCTGTGTACCACCTGAAAATATCTGCGGGCCGCCAGTAAGTTTCTATAAGCCACCAGAAAATATTCGGGAACCACTAGAAAATGTCTATGGACCATTTGAAAATGATATGCGAAATTTTTTGTAGACTATCAAAAATTAACTGTGGACTACTAGAAAATGTTTGAAAACCACCATAACACCCTATATTCTGAAACCTTAAAGCGATATAGATATGCCCTTAATCATCCATACCCTGTTAAAAATTGAGCCATATAGTGGTCCACTTCTCCACGGCCTCTTCCGTTCCATATGGCTATGTCAGCAATAAGATGATGTATCCATCTTCCTTTAATCGATAAATCCCAGTTTCGATGCCATCTGCGGACTACCTGAAAATTTGTGCAGACCAGCAGAAAATTTCTGCGGCGCTCAACCAGAAAATTTCTGCGGACTACCACAAAATTTGTGCTGACCATCAGAAAATTTTTACAGACCACCAGAAAATTTCAGGGAACCATCGAAAAATTTCTGCGAACCATTAGAGATTTTGTACAGACCACCAATAAATGTCTACGGACAACCAGAAAATTTCTGCGGACTACCTGAAAATTTGTGCAGATCACCAAAAAATTTCTGCCAACAACCAGACAATATCCGCGGTCTACCAAAAAATTTCTGTGAACTACCACAAAATTTGTGCGGACCATCAGAAAATTGCTGCGGACTATCTGTCAATTTCTGTGGATTTTAAGGAAATTTATAAAAACTAGTAGAAAATTTCTGTGTACCACCTGAAAATATCTGCGGGCCGCCAGTAAGTTTCTATAAGCCACCAGAAAATATTCGGGAACCACTAGAAAATGTCTATGGACCATTTGAAAATGATATGCGAAATTTTTTGTAGACTATCAAAAATTATCTGTGGACTACTAGAAAATGTTTGAAAACCACCATAACACCCTATATTCTGAAACCTTAAAGCGATATAGATATGCCCTTAATCATCCATACCCTGTTAGAAATTGAGCCATATAGTGGTCCACTTCTCCACGGCCTCTTCCGTTCCATATGGCTATGTCAGCAATAAGATGATGTATCCATCTTCCTTTAATCGATAAATCCCAGTTTCGATGCCATCTGCGGACTACCTGAAAATTTGTGCAGACCAGCAGAAAATTTCTGCGGCGCTCAACCAGAAAATTTCTGCGGACTACCACAAAATTTGTGCTGACCATCAGAAAATTTTTACAGACCACCAGAAAATTTCAGGGAACCATCGAAAAATTTCTGCGAACCATTAGAGATTTTGTACAGACCACCAATAAATGTCTACGGACAACCAGAAAATTTCTGCGGACTACCTGAAAATTTGTGCAGATCACCAAAAAATTTCTGCCAACAACCAGACAATATCCGCGGTCTACCAAAAAATTTCTGTGAACTACCACAAAATTTGTGCGGACCATCAGAAAATTGCTGCGGACTATCTGTCAATTTCTGTGGATTTTAAGGAAATTTATAAAAACTAGTAGAAAATTTCTGTGTACCACCTGAAAATATCTGCGGGCCGCCAGTAAGTTTCTATAAGCCACCAGAAAATATTCGGGAACCACTAGAAAATGTCTATGGACCATTTGAAAATGATATGCGAAATTTTTTGTAGACTATCAAAAATTATCTGTGGACTACTAGAAAATGTTTGAAAACCACCATAACACCCTATATTCTGAAACCTTAAAGCGATATAGATATGCCCTTAATCATCCATACCCTGTTAGAAATTGAGCCATATAGTGGTCCACTTCTCCACGGCCTCTTCCGTTCCATATGGCTATGTCAGCAATAAGATGATGTATCCATCTTCCTTTAATCGATAAATCCCAGTTTCGATGCCATCTGCGGACTACCTGAAAATTTGTGCAGACCAGCAGAAAATTTCTGCGGCGCTCAACCAGAAAATTTCTGCGGACTACCACAAAATTTGTGCTGACCATCAGAAAATTTTTACAGACCACCAGAAAATTTCAGGGAACCATCGAAAAATTTCTGCGAACCATTAGAGATTTTGTACAGACCACCAATAAATGTCTACGGACAACCAGAAAATTTCTGCGGACTACCTGAAAATTTGTGCAGATCACCAAAAAATTTCTGCCAACAACCAGACAATATCCGCGGTCTACCAAAAAATTTCTGTGAACTACCACAAAATTTGTGCGGACCATCAGAAAATTGCTGCGGACTATCTGTCAATTTCTGTGGATTTTAAGGAAATTTATAAAAACTAGTAGAAAATTTCTGTGTACCACCTGAAAATATCTGCGGGCCGCCAGTAAGTTTCTATAAGCCACCAGAAAATATTCGGGAACCACTAGAAAATGTCTATGGACCATTTGAAAATGATATGCGAAATTTTTTGTAGACTATCAAAAATTATCTGTGGACTACTAGAAAATGTTTGAAAACCACCATAACACCCTATATTCTGAAACCTTAAAGCGATATAGATATGCCCTTAATCATCCATACCCTGTTAGAAATTGAGCCATATAGTGGTCCACTTCTCCACGGCCTCTTCCGTTCCATATGGCTATGTCAGCAATAAGATGATGTATCCATCTTCCTTTAATCGATAAATCCCAGTTTCGATGCCATCTGCGGACTACCTGAAAATTTGTGCAGACCAGCAGAAAATTTCTGCGGCGCTCAACCAGAAAATTTCTGCGGACTACCACAAAATTTGTGCTGACCATCAGAAAATTTTTACAGACCACCAGAAAATTTCAGGGAACCATCGAAAAATTTCTGCGAACCATTAGAGATTTTGTACAGACCACCAATAAATGTCTACGGACAACCAGAAAATTTCTGCGGACTACCTGAAAATTTGTGCAGATCACCAAAAAATTTCTGCCAACAACCAGACAATATCCGCGGTCTACCAAAAAATTTCTGTGAACTACCACAAAATTTGTGCGGACCATCAGAAAATTGCTGCGGACTATCTGTCAATTTCTGTGGATTTTAAGGAAATTTATAAAAACTAGTAGAAAATTTCTGTGTACCACCTGAAAATATCTGCGGGCCGCCAGTAAGTTTCTATAAGCCACCAGAAAATATTCGGGAACCACTAGAAAATGTCTATGGACCATTTGAAAATGATATGCGAAATTTTTTGTAGACTATCAAAAATTATCTGTGGACTACTAGAAAATGTTTGAAAACCACCATAACACCCTATATTCTGAAACCTTAAAGCGATATAGATATGCCCTTAATCATCCATACCCTGTTAGAAATTGAGCCATATAGTGGTCCACTTCTCCACGGCCTCTTCCGTTCCATATGGCTATGTCAGCAATAAGATGATGTATCCATCTTCCTTTAATCGATAAATCCCAGTTTCGATGCCATCTGCGGACTACCTGAAAATTTGTGCAGACCAGCAGAAAATTTCTGCGGCGCTCAACCAGAAAATTTCTGCGGACTACCACAAAATTTGTGCTGACCATCAGAAAATTTTTACAGACCACCAGAAAATTTCAGGGAACCATCGAAAAATTTCTGCGAACCATTAGAGATTTTGTACAGACCACCAATAAATGTCTACGGACAACCAGAAAATTTCTGCGGACTACCTGAAAATTTGTGCAGATCACCAAAAAATTTCTGCCAACAACCAGACAATATCCGCGGTCTACCAAAAAATTTCTGTGAACTACCACAAAATTTGTGCGGACCATCAGAAAATTGCTGCGGACTATCTGTCAATTTCTGTGGATTTTAAGGAAATTGATAAAAACTAGTAGAAAATTTCTGTGTACCACCTGAAAATATCTGCGGGCCACCAGTAAGTTTCTATAAGCCACCAGAAAATATTCGGGAACCACTAGAAAATGTCTATGGACCATTTGAAAATGATATGCGAAATTTTTTGTAGACTATCAAAAATTATCTGTGGACTACTAGAAAATGTTTGAAAACCACCATAACACCCTATATTCTGAAACCTTAAAGCGATATAGATATGCCCTTAATCATCCATACCCTGTTAGAAATTGAGCCATATAGTGGTCCACTTCTCCACGGCCTCTTCCGTTCCATATGGCTATGTCAGCAATAAGATGATGTATCCATCTTCCTTTAATCGATAAATCCCAGTTTCGATGCCATCTGCGGACTACCTGAAAATTTGTGCAGACCAGCAGAAAATTTCTGCGGCGCTCAACCAGAAAATTTCTGCGGACTACCACAAAATTTGTGCTGACCATCAGAAAATTTTTACAGACCACAAGAAAATTTCAGGGAACCATTGAAAAATTTCTGTGAACCATTAGAGATTTTGTACGGACCACCAATAAATGTCTACGGACAACCAGAAAATTTCTGCGGACTACCTGAAAATTTGTGCAGACCACCAAAAAATTTCTACCAACCACCAGACAATATCCGCGGTCTAACAAAAAAATTTCTGTGAACTACCACAAAATTTGTGCGGACCATCAGAAAATTGCTGCGGACTATCTGTCAATTTCTGTGGATTTTAAGGAAATATGTAGATATAGATATTCCCTTAATCATCCATATCCTGTTAGAAATTGAGCCATTTAGTGGTCCACTTCTCCAGGGCCTCTTCCGTTCCATATGGCTATGTCAGCAATAAGATGATGTATCCATCTTCCTTTAATCGATAAATCCCAGTTTCGATGCCATCTGCGGACTACCTGAAAATTTGTGCTGACCATCAGAAAATTTTTACAGACCACCAGAAAATTTCAAGGAACCATCGAAAAATTTTTGTGAACCATTAGAGATTTTGTACGGACCACCAACAACTGTCTACGGACAACCAGAAAATTTCTGCGGACTACCATAAAATTTGTGTGGACCACCAAAAAATTTCTGCCAACCACCAGACAATATCCGCGGTCTACCAAAAAATTTCTGTGAACTACCACAAAATTTGTGCGGACCATAAGAAAATTGCTGCGGACTATCTGTCAATTTCTGTGGATTTTAAGGAAATTTATAAAAACTAGTAAAAAATTTCTGTGTACCACCTGAAAATATCTGCGGGCCACCAGTAAGTTTCTATAAGCCACCAGAAAATATCCGGGAACCACTAGAAAATGTCTATGGACCATTTGAAAATAATATGCGAAATTTTTTGAAGACTATCAAAAATTATCTGTGGACTACTAGAAAATGTTTGAAAACCACCATACCACCCTATATTCTGAAACCTTAAAGCGATATAGATATGCCCTTAAGCATACATGTCCTGTTAGAAATTGAGCCATATAGTGGTCCACTTCTCCAGGGCCTCTGCCGTTCCATATGGCTATGTCAGCAATAAGATGATGTATCCATCTTCCTTTAATCGATAAATCCCAGTTTCGATGCCATCTGCGGACTACCTGAAAATTTGTGCAGACCAGCAGAAAATTTCTGCGGCGCTCAACCAGAAAATTTCTGCGGACTACCACAAAATTTGTGCTGACCATCAGAAAATTTTTACAGACCACCAGAAAATTTCAGGGAACCATCGAAAAATTTCTGTGAACCATTAGAGATTTTGTACGGACCACCAAGAAATGTCTACGGACAACCAGAAAATTTCTGCGGACTACCTGAAAATTTGTGCAGATCACCAAAAAATTTCTGCCAACCACCAGACAATATCCGCGGTCTAACAAAAAATTTCTGTGAACTACCACAAAATTTGTGCGGACCATCAGAAAATTGCTGCGGACTATCTGTCAATTTCTGTGGATTTTAAGGAAATTGATAAAAACTAGTAAAAAATTTCTGTGTACCACCTGAAAATATCTGCGGGCCACCAGTAAGTTTCTATAAGCCACCAGAAAATATCCGGGAACCACTAGAGAATGTCTATAGACCATTTGAAAATGATATGCGAAATTTTTTGTACACTATCAAAAATTATCTGTGGACTACTAGAAAATGTTTGAAAACCACCATAACACCCTATATTCTGAAACCTTAAAGCGCTATAGATATGCCCTTAATCATCCATACCCTGTTAGAAATTGAGCCATATAGTGGTCCACTTCTCCACGGCCTCTTCCGTTCCATATGGCTATGTCAGCAATAAGATGATGTATCCATCTTCCTTTAATCGATAAATCCCAGTTTCGATGCCATCTGCGGACTACCTGAAAATTTGTGGAGACCAGCAGAAAATTTCTGCGGCGCTCAACCAGAAAATTTCTGCGGACTACCACAAAATTTGTGCTGACCATCAGAAAATTTTTACAGACCACCAGAAAATTTCAGCGAACCATCGAAAAATTTCTGTGAACCATTAAAGATTTTGTACGGACCACCAATAAATGTGTACGGACAACCAGAAATTTTCTGCGGACTACCTGAAAATTTGTGCAGACCACCAAAAAATTTCTGCCAACCACCAGACAATATCCGCGGTCTATCAAAAAATTTCTGTGAACTACCACAAAATTTGTGCGGACCATCAGAAAATTGCTGCGGACTATCTGTCAATTTCTGTGGATTTTAAGGAAATTGATAAAAACTAGTAGAAAATTTCTGTGTACCACCTGAAAATATCTGCGGGCCGCCAGTAAGTTTCTATAAGCCACCAGAAAATATTCGGGAACCACTAGAAAATGTCTATGGACCATTTGAAAATGATATGCGAAATTTTTTGTAGACTATCAAAAATTATCTGTGGACTACTAGAAAATGTTTGAAAACCACCATAACACCCTATATTCTGAAACCTTAAAGCAATATAGATATGCCCTTAATCATCCATGTGCTGTTAGAAATTGAGCCATATAGTGGTCCACTTCTCCAGGGCCTCTGCCGTTCCATATGGCTATGTCAGCAATAAGATGATGTATCCATCTTCCTTTAATCGATAAATCCCAGTTTCGATGCCATCTGCGGACTACCTGAAAATTTGTGCAGACCAGCAGAAAATTTCTGCGGCGCTCAACCAGAAAATTTCTGCGGACTACCACAAAATTTGTGCTGACCATCAGAAAATTTTTACAGACCACCAGAAAATTTCAGGGAACCATCGAAAAATTTCTGTGAACCATTAGAGATTTTGTACGGACCACCAAGAAATGTCTACGGACAACCAGAAAATTTCTGCGGACTACCTGAAAATTTGTGCAGATCACCAAAAAATTTCTGCCAACCACCAGACAATATCCGCGGTCTAACAAAAAATTTCTGTGAACTACCACAAAATTTGTGCGGACCATCAGAAAATTGCTGCGGACTATCTGTCAATTTCTGTGGATTTTAAGGAAATTGATAAAAACTAGTAAAAAATTTCTGTGTACCACCTGAAAATATCTGCGGGCCACCAGTAAGTTTCTATAAGCCACCAGAAAATATCCGGGAACCACTAGAGAATGTCTATAGACCATTTGAAAATGATATGCGAAATTTTTTGTACACTATCAAAAATTATCTGTGGACTACTAGAAAATGTTTGAAAACCACCATAACACCCTATATTCTGAAACCTTAAAGCGATATAGATATGCCCTTAATCATCCATACCCTGTTAGAAATTGAGCCATATAGTGGTCCACTTCTCCACGGCCTCTTCCGTTCCATATGGCTATGTCAGCAATAAGATGATGTATCCATCTTCCTTTAATCGATAAATCCCAGTTTCGATGCCATCTGCGGACTACCTGAAAATTTGTGGAGACCAGCAGAAAATTTCTGCGGCGCTCAACCAGAAAATTTCTGCGGACTACCACAAAATTTGTGCTGACCATCAGAAAATTTTTACAGACCACCAGAAAATTTCAGCGAACCATCGAAAAATTTCTGTGAACCATTAAAGATTTTGTACGGACCACCAATAAATGTGTACGGACAACCAGAAATTTTCTGCGGACTACCTGAAAATTTGTGCAGACCACCAAAAAATTTCTGCCAACCACCAGACAATATCCGCGGTCTATCAAAAAATTTCTGTGAACTACCACAAAATTTGTGCGGACCATCAGAAAATTGCTGCGGACTATCTGTCAATTTCTGTGGATTTTAAGGAAATTGATAAAAACTAGTAGAAAATTTCTGTGTACCACCTGAAAATATCTGCGGGCCGCCAGTAAGTTTCTATAAGCCACCAGAAAATATTCGGGAACCACTAGAAAATGTCTATGGACCATTTGAAAATGATATGCGAAATTTTTTGTAGACTATCAAAAATTATCTGTGGACTACTAGAAAATGTTTGAAAACCACCATAACACCCTATATTCTGAAACCTTAAAGCAATATAGATATGCCCTTAATCATCCATGTGCTGTTAGAAATTGAGCCATATAGTGGTCCACTTCTCCAGGGCCTCTTCCGTTCCATATAGCTATGTCAGCAATCAGATGATGTATCCATCTTCCTTTAATCGATAAATCCCAGTTTCGATGCCTTCTCACGACTGTCTCATTTCTTTTCTCCCTTCTGACGGTGCGCCGATATGTTACTTTTCCCTCCCGTCGTCGATGATGTATTCTGGCTCTCATCCACCAACAGCTCGATTGGTGGCATGTTAGTGATAACACAGGCAGCATAATACAAAACAGTACGGAATGCTTTCGAGACTCGGAAGTGTGTTTCGACGATATACCGCCATTATCAGACGCTTGTACGTGTCCGTCACCATAGCTTCCGTTCAGAAAGGGGCTGCGTAGAGTATTATAGAGCTGATAACTGTAGATAGGAGCCTGCGTTGGCATTGTGTGGGGTCTCCATGGTTAGGCATCAGCATTGCTAAGACAGTTACAACTCGACTTATCTTTTCAGCAGCGATTATTTGATATTCGCCAAGGCTTAACCTGCCGTCTATCTGAACTCTCAGGAATCGTAGCGATGACTGCAAGATAGATAATATTACAGTAATGGTCTCCATTACTTTCCTGCTGGTCAGTAGTACTGCTTCGGTTTTTTGATCGGACCACCAAAAAATTTCTGCGGACTACCTGAAAATTAGTGCAGACCACCAGAAAATTTCTGCGGCGCTCAACCAGAAAATTTCTGCGGACTACCACAAAATTTGTGCTGACCATCAGAAAATTTTTACAGACCACCAGAAAATTTCAGCGAACCATCGAAAAATTTCTGTGAACCATTAGATATTTTGTACGGACCACCAATAACTGTCTACGGACAACCAGAAAATTTCTGCGGACTACCTGAAAATTTGTGCAGACCACCAAAAAATTTCTGCCAACCACCAGACAATATCCGCGGTCTACCAAAAAATTTCTGTGAACTACCACAAAATTTGTGCGGACCATCAGAAAATTGCTGCGGACTATCTGTCAATTTCTGTGGATTTTAAGGAAATTGATAAAAACTAGTAGAAAATTTCTGTGTACCACCTGAAAATATCTGCGGGCCCCCAGTAAGTTTCTATAAGCCACCAGAAAATATCCGGGAACCACTAGAAAATGTTTATGGACCATTTGAAAATAATATGCGAAATTTTTTGCAGACTATCAAAAATTATCTGTGGACTACTAGAAAATGTTTGAAAACCACCATAACACCCTATATTCTGAAACCTTAAAGCGATATAGATATGCCCTTAATCATCCATGTGCTGTTAGAAATTGAGCCATATAGTGGTCCACTTCTCCAGGGCCTCTTCCGTTCCATATGGCTATGTCAGCAATCAGATGATGTATCCATCTTCCTTTAATCGATAAATCCCAGTTTCGATGCCTTCTCACGACTGTCTCATTTCTTTTCTCCCTTCTGACGGTGCGCCGATATGTTACTTTTCCCTCCCGTCGTCGATGATGTATTCTGGCTCTCATCCACCAAAAGCTCGATTGGTGGCATGTTAGTGATAACACAGGCAGCATAATACAAAACAGTACGGAATGCTTTCGAGACTCGGAAGTGTGTTTCGACGATATACCGCCATTATCAGACGCTTGTACGTGTCCGTCACCATAGCTTCCGTTCAGAAAGGGGCTGCGTAGAGTATTATAGAGCTGATAACTGTAGATAGGAGTCTGCGTCGGCATTGTGTGGGGTCTCCATGGTTAGGCATCAGCATTGCTAAGACAGTTACAACTCGACTTATCTTTTCAGCAGCGATTATTTGATATTCGCCAAGGCTTAACCTGCCGTCTATCTGAACTCTCAGGAATCGTAGCGATGACTGCAAGATAGATAATATTACAGTAATGGTCTCCATTACTTTCCTGCTGGTCAGTAGTACTGCTTCGGTTTTTTGATCGGACCACCAAAAAATTTCTGCGGACTACCTGAAAATAAGTGCAGACCACCAGAAAATTTCTGCGGCGCTCAACCACAAAATTTGTGCTGACCATCAGAAAATTTTTACAGACCACCAGACAATTTCAGGGAACCATCGAAAAATTTCTGTGAACCATTAGATATTTTGTACGGACCACTAATAACTGTCTACGGACAACCAGAAAATTTCTGCGGACTACCTGAAAATTTGTGCAGACCACCAAAAAATTTCTGCCAACCACCAGACAATATCCGCGGTCTACCAAAAAATTTCTGTGAACTACCACAAAATTTGTGCGGACCATCAGAAAATTGCTGCGGACTATCTGTCAATTTCTGTGGATTTTAAGGAAATTGATAAAAACTAGTAGAAAATTTCTGTGTACCACCTGAAAATATCTGCGGGCCACCAGTAAGTTTCTATAAGCCACCAGAAAATATCCGGGAACCACTAGAATATGTCTATGGACCATTTGAAAATGATTTGCGAAATTTTTTGTAGACTATCAAAAAATATCTGTGGACTACCAGAAAATGTCTGAAAACCACATGTTCTGAAACAATATAAATTGTGTTATCCTTGATTACAGTATAAAGTTCATGTACGAGTATGATGTGTATTAAAAGATAGATTGTTTTATAAAGTATTAGATTAAATTGCCATTGCCAGTTTAAGAAAATTGAATATATATAACATTACTCATCAATTTTTTGAATTTGTATCTAAAAGTATCAATTTGAACTACAAGAATATTTGAAAAATTCAAATAAAAGCTAGCAAAGAGTTAATTGAAAATGTTACATATGCCATACTGTTATTATTATTTACTATTATTAATTATTAATGACCTCAATAGTGAAACCTAAGAATTTTTTGATTTCTAAACTTAAAATCTTATAATAACATTAAAATATATTTATTATTAAATATGACTATTCTCCAAAAAAAACTATCAGAAATACATTTTTACATTTGTGGTAATAAAAACGTGACATTGAATCGATGTTATTTTTCTACAGATATTCAAATTTGATTGAGTTGTATGCAAGGTATCGTATCTTTTTTAACCATACTTTTATGTTGGGGTGATGTAACCATTTACTTTTTTCAGTTTTCTCTTAAAAAGCCAAAAAATAAAAAACTCATTTCGAATAAGAAACTTGTTTGTTGTCACTGCCATTTTCTTTCGAAAATGTATTCAATACAAAAAATATGACAACAAAAGAGTAAAAAGTGTTTTTATTCTTTTCACGCATAACTTAAACGTAAATGGAAGGTGAGTTGCATTGAATCGCCAAAAGAAGAGTTTTGATTTCGCGGTTTTGGTGTGATGGCCGATATAGGATTGCGTAATTAAGTGGAGTAGAAAACTTTTGATTAGTTCTTCGTTTTTATATTTATATATTCGTAATTAATTCAATATAAATTATTTCAATTGTTTATTTAAATAAAAATATTGTATTGAAAGAAGAACGGAATTTAAAAATACTAGAGAAATTCTTGAAGGCTAATATAAATTTTAAAAAAATCAGTAGATAAATGCAAATATTTCAAGATATTTTGAAGCTATATTACTATTGAGAAGTTTAAATATTTTTTATGAAAATAATACTTAATTTTTTTGAAGGTCATTTATACTACAATATTATTTGTACTGAAATATGAATTCTTAGCGCCAGCACAACCACTTAATGACAAATCATGTCGTTAGTTAGATTCGACCTCAAAACCGCTGCGTTCTGAATGGCAGTTGTCTCTGTTATCGATAAATTAGGGCATGATATTTAATTATGTTGTGGTTTTTTTTATGTAAATTTAAAATATAAATAACACTATGGCTTTTAATTAATTAATTTAAATTAAAAAACTTTAACCAGGAACAATACGCACACTATGCTTAAAAGATATTGGTCAAAATTAAATATTTGTAATTTTAGAAAAACAACATTAAAAATAATTAAGGAGATATATCTATTTACTTATATCTTTTTTAATTACTTTAAATTACTCGTCTATTATTAAATATTATATTTTATGATATTAAATAAAAGATAATTAATTTAAAATATTTATAAAAGTTCTGCTGTACAAAAAATGTAATAGTACAATGCTTATATAATAATAAATATTATAATAATATTTTTATTATTTTTTTAGCATTTATTTAGAATGCCTTATGCTAGTTATTAAACGACAAAATTAATGCAGATCCATTTGTCGCTATATGCATTTTTATCAAACCCAAAAATCCATTATGAAAAATATTGATTATAAGAATATAAAATAAAATAAAATCGATAAATACTCTGTGGTTAAGTTAGTTCTTTTGTTTATATTTTTTATAACTAATGTACTATTAATACACATAATTTGTCAATAGAAAAACTTTATTACAATATTTACTTCATATTATACTTAAAGATTATTATTATCAAACTATCGATCTGACAGTCAATAATCTTTAAAAAAAAATTTATTTTCTTTATTATTATTATTATTATGAAAATTGTTTCGAAAATGCATATTTTTTTATAATTTATTGTTCATTTCGTGTTTACCACTAAAAAATGGATTCTAATAAATATTATCTTTTCAAAACCATTCTTATATTTTCTTTTATTTATATTTAAAATAATTATTGTTAATTTATAAAATTGAGTTAAAAAAAAATAATAATATAAATTCTGAATTGATATTAATGGAAATTTAAAAAAAATTAATATCGAGATATGATTTTTAACTATAAAAAAAGTTTATATATATTTTGTACAGATATGGGAATATTGTTAAGTAAACTTAAAGAGCCCTTAAACGTAGCAACTGATAGTGTAGCTAGAATTGTAACAGGACGTAAACGGAAACGTGAAAGCGATGAGGAATCATGTGAGGATATTAGTACTGCATTGGAAAAATCATTACACGTTCCTAAAAAGTATGATCTGAAAATTTATATAAAAGTCAATTTTTGAGAAATTTCTTTTTGTTTTAGGAAAAAATTATTAACAACAACTCAGTACATTTATCAGGCTTTATTTAAAGAAGAAAAGAATTCAGACATTGCAGTATATGCTTTAGGGAAAGTATGGAATCTTCACAAAGTGTATTTATGTCAAAGTCCATACTTTTCAAGCATGTTTAATGGATCATGGAGGGAATCATGTGAAGACTTTATCAATATAAAAATTCTAGATCCCAAAATAAATCTGGAGTGTATGTATTGCAGTATTTTGATAAAACGATCGTCCTAGTAATATTTGTCATATATTTGTATTTTTTTAGCTTTGGATGCTGTATTTGGATCTTTGTATTTAGACGAAATTATTATAGAACCTTGTGGTGTTACCTCAGTGCTTGCAACAGCAACACTTTTCCAACTTGATGGGCTAATAGACAGATGCGGAGAAATTATGATCGAAACAACAAATGCCGAAGTGAATATATTTAAATTAGTCCTTTTTTTTTAAATTCAATGTATTTTTGCAAGGATTAAACTAAATTGTAAATTGTTTTTTTTTAGACTGCTGTATCATATTTTGAGGCTGCTTGTCAATATGGCGTACAAAATGTTAAGAAAACTGCATTCAATTGGTTACTTATGAATCTACTTAGCTTTTATGTAAAACGAGTCAAATGGCTTAAATTGATCGACATCGATCTTATGACCGATCTTGTTTCCAGTCCAGATTTATTTGTAATGCAAACAGAATTTTCACTATACACATTATTACGGACATGGTTGTATTTGAAATTGTATCCTTCGTATGATCCTGCAATTAAAATAGATTCAAATGATCAAAATCCTGCTACATATTTTGCAAAACGTTCAAACAAAACACCATTTCTGAATACTGAAGAAGGAAAAGTTTATACAAGACCATTTCAAGCCTTACGTTTTCAATATTTAATTAATCATCATGTTGACCTTAAATTTATCATCGAAGATAATATTATACCAATTGACTGGTTATACAGCTATTTACTGAGTCATTGGCATTCAATTTTAAAAATAGATCATACATTAGAATCGGGGTAAGAGTGCAAATTTTGAAAATATAATTATACTTTTTTATACAGTTTTAATAGTGAATATTTTCTTCTTTATTGTACAGACCAGGCGAATTAAGTGAAGATGTTTTTCAGAAAAATTGCATGCGATGTGGACGAGTATTGCAAGAACAAAATTATCAGAAATGGCGGTGGACAGGATTTAATTTCGGCTTAGATTTAGTTCTTATAACGGATACAAGAGTTTTAAGTGTAAAAAGGCATCATCGCACAGAACATGAGAGGCTATTGAGTTTACAAACAAAAAGGCAATTTCTTATAAGGTAAGAAAATTTTACATGTTGTATTTGTATCTCGCCTTATTTTATTTAAATACTTTTTTTTAATGGATTTTTTAATTTTTTATAGAGTAACTATTGCGTCAGTCAACGAGCAAAGACAAGTTCTACATACACAAACAACAGGAGTAAAATCACTATCGTTAGAAAAGAACGAGGAAGTTTCCTTACTTTTAATGGATAAAGAGCTTATTTACCCATTATTAATTTCAGTCAATTTACTAGTCATGTCTCCAGATAATCAATTGATAAGAAATATAGAATTAGCAACAACAACCAGTAGTCAAGTGCCAATTTCAGAAATTGGTGCCAGTGTTGAAAATAGCCAAGGTGGATCAAATTCTGTTAATAATATATCGCCTTCAGAATTATCGCTATGTTAAGAACTATTGTTAGGTAGATATAAGCTATTTTATATTTAAGCTATAACAATATTTATTTATTTTCTAATAACTCTATTATACAGAAATTTAATTAAGATTGTATTTCTGAATATTATATATTTATAATATTGTTGTTTTTATTTTGAAAATATTTATTTTTATATATTATAGTTTTTTCTTACTTGCAAAATTATCTAAGATAGCCTTTTTAATTTTAGAACTTATTTACAAATTTCAATTTATTAATAAGAAAAACTAACGACATCATTTTGTGCTTTAAATTTATATTTGATTTTTTTTCGTATAAATTTATATATTTTAATATTTACTTTGTGATTGGATATACATACATTATCCACATTTTTTTATAAAAAAAATTAAATGAATTAATAAATTTTAAAAACTTATTACATTTATATTTTTTTTTTGGTATTTTTGTACATGTAATAAAACTTTAATCTTAAACGATATTTTATAAAATATATCAATAATATATCCACTTTAAATGTACATATATGAAATTTTATATTTTAAACTATACGAGGTGCAGGTTAATTTAATATTTTGAATTTTCTCATTGAATTTAATTTATTTATGAAATAATAAAAATATTTAAAAGTTACTATTGACTTGATTCGAAATAGAGTTTTTATATTGTTCGCATCATTTTCACATATCATATATTTTTTATGAAAATTTAGTAGTAAAAAGATGAAACACTATACAACAACATCTCAAACATTAAATCATTTAGATAAACTCTAAGATTTGGTGTAAAGAGTACTTTTCTATTTTAGTAAAAGTTGTAACTTAGTTTCATAAATACGATGTTGGTTTACAAAAAAGGAAACCTAATTTGCAAAATTATATATATATATGAAAGTGTATTTCTGAAATTTTTTTTTTGAACAACTGAAAAGTATATCTTTTTAGAAAAACGAAATTTTTTAGTGAAATAGATTTATTTATCAACTATAATGTTTTAAATTCTTTTTAAAATGCTAAACAAAATTTAAAGTTTCTAAATAATTGCAGATGTTTATAAATTATATAAATTTAATTATACAAATAAATACACTAATGCACGTATTTCTGAAATAATATTAGAAGCAAAAATAAATAAAATTCTCTCCGTTTTTTTTAATACTTCAATAAATGATCAAATAAAGGCTAACATATAAATAAATAAATATTATTTTTACAGATAATTAAATACATTTCTTTTAACATGAATAAATGAATTTTGCAATCAACAAAATGTTTTATATATATATGGTATATACATATTTAGGAAATATAAATTAAGATTTTACATTATATTTGGAACTGGTATTTTTTGATGACTTCGTAAGTAAAACTGATTCTATGTAAGGAAGAACGCCCCCCTCTGATATAATAACACCTTTCAATAATTCGTGCAATTCTTCATCGTTACTTATAGCCAATTGAATATCTCTTGGACGAATACGACCTTTTTTATTTGTTTTACTCGAATTTCCTGCGAGCTCTACTATTTCGGCAACCAAATATTCCAGCACAGCTGAAAGGTACACTGAACATGGCATATTAATTCGATTAGCATATTTACCGATTTTTAAAAAACGATGAACTCGACTAACAGGAAAAATAAGCCCTGCTTTTTTCGATGTCGATACTTTTCAGTAATAAAAAATAAATGTAAATTAGATATAAATAATTAATATAGAGAAGAAATATGAATAATTACTTTTTTTCTTTCCCATTTCTCATAGAATCAGTGTTTGTAAATAAAATTTTTATGAATAACTGTATTTTATACAATTTAATTGCAAGTGGATATGTTCCGCATACATGTGGACTAAAATCCTTATCAATATTTTTGTATTTTTCTAAGTTTTTAAATATTTTCATAATTAAATAAAATTTATATATCTCATTTTAATTGAAAACACAAATTTATTGCGTCAACATATATAATTTAATAATATAAAATTATTTAAAATAAAATTTTGTAACATTTGAAATGCTTAAATAATTTCAGTGGTGAATTAAAGTTCTTACAGTTGGCAGAATTTATGTTTTGGTTTGATTTTCCAAAAACAATATTTTGGTGGTGAGAACAAATATTTTACGCGCTAAATTTTTTACAAGACAAAGTGAACAAGTTCGAACGTTATTAATAATTTAAATATATTATACGGTAACGAAATAAGAATGCCAGTAAAAAGTATGTTTTAACATTTATTTATCTGTGTAAAAGAGAGTTTTGAAATTATTATTAAACTTTTTTCATAAATTAGAAAAACAGACGACTTCTAGTAAGTCAGGATTAGCATTTCCAGTTGCGCGTATCAGACGATTTTTAAAAGAAGGGAAGTATGCAAGCAAAATTGGCGTTGGTGGCCCAATATATTTAGCTGCTGTACTGGAATATTTAGTTGCGGAAATCGTTGAATTGGCTGGGAATGCCTGCAAGGAAAACAAAAGATCGAGGGTTCTTCCAAGGCATATCCAGTTGGCTATTAGAAAAGATGAGGAATTGAACAAATTAATGCGCGATGTAACTATAGCGGAGGGAGGTGTTATTCCGCACATTGAAAATATCCTCTTACCTATAGCAAGCAAAAAAGCCTCGCAACCTTCACAGAGTCAAGAATATTAAAAAATCATTCCTCTGGAAACTCTCAGGACTGTATTTATTTACGTACGCTGTCGACATATACAATACTTTTAATACCTGAAATAAGAAAGTACATTTTTGTACATATGTAACATAATTTCTGTGCTTTTTTATATTTGATATAATAATAAATATGATTCTATAAAATACGTGTTTATTGATAATATTCCGTGTCTATTCAAATTGACTTTGAATTGCGCTCTCATTAAACAGATGAGTTTATATTGAGGTTATGATTATTTAGGAAGTATTTGTGAAAATTGTACTGCAGCTAAATATGTTGAAGAGTTTAATAAGTTCAATTAAAATCAAATATTTAAATGGAAGAAATTTTTCTTGTTGTAATGGGCAGTTAAGAGCAATACAATCGACAATGAATATATTTGATAGAAATGCGAAAAAACTACAAAAGGAGAGGGCAGCGCAAAGGTAAAGGAAATTTACATGCAATAATTAAAAAAAATTAATTGCATATTTTAGATCGGATGCTCATCTATTTGATTATGTTAAGGAAGAAGTAGGATTTAGATTATCCGATAGAATATTAGATATTAAACGTGAGTTCGAAGTGGCAGCGGATATAGGATGTAATCGGGGATTCGTTTCTAGGCATGTACTCGCTGATACAGTGAAACACTTAATATTATGTGATTTAAGTCCAACAATGTTGGAGCAAGCTAATGGTACGCCTGGGCTAAAAATTACAAAAAAAGATATGGATGAAGAAAATTTGACTGTATGAAAATTTTAGATTTACTGATATGTTATAGGATCATTTTCATAGTTTAATATTTAGTTCGAGGAGAACTCACTCGACCTGGTAGTGTCTAGTTTGAGTTTGCATTGGGTAAATGATCTTCCAGGCTGTTTTAAATCAATACTTAAGATTTTAAAACCTGATGGTGTATTCATAGCTTCCTTATTCGGTGGTGACACTCTTTACGAATTGAGATCATCATTACAATTAGCTGAGTTGGAAAGAAAGGGTGGTATTTCACCCCATATATCACCTTTTACACAAGTTAGTGTCACATTAGTAATATAGAATTAATTAATATCAACTTTTATCTTCTAGATACGAGATATAGGATCATTATTAAATGGTGCCGGTTTTACAATGCTAACAATAGACACTGATGAAATAGTGGTTGGCTATCCATCTATGTTTGAATTAATGTGGGATATAAAAGGTGTGCACAGTATAATATATTATTGGTGATAATTTATTACCTAATAAGAATATTTATAAAATGTGTTATTATAGGAATGGGTGAAAATAATGCCGCATTTAATAGACCAGGTCATTTAGATCGTGATGTAATAATGGCAGGTTCTGCTATTTATGACGAATTGTACAAAAAAGTATAACGTCTTGAGAAAATATAATTTCTGCATATTTTTTACTTGTGTTAATTTTAAGGATGAAGGTGTTCAGGCTACATTTCAAATAATCTACTTAGTTGGTTGGAAGCCATCACCTGATCAACCGCGACCATTACCAAGAGGGTCTGGAGAGTTCTCTTTAAAAGATTTAGCTAAAGTTATAAAAAGTAGCAGCAGTACTAGTAAAAATAAGAAATAATTATGTAAATTTAATTAATAAATTTGTAAATAAAACAAATCTGAATTAGAGCAATTTCATAGTTCATAGTACGAATCATACTTGACATTATCTGAGAATAAGGTGTGTGGTATTGGCTGACATTTCGGAATAATTTGTTTTGGGTTGCAAACATAACCTTTCTTACTATCGAATCTGTTCAAAAAACGTAATTCTACCCGTAGAATTTTCTTTTATAGAATATTCAACAGTATTCCAGATGTCTTATCGATAATTAATAGTGATAGTGTATATCAATGGAACCAGGATTTATAAAAAAATTGGACGAAGCCGTTGTTAATAGAATTGCGGCTGGCGAAATAATACAACGTCCAGCGAATGCTTTAAAAGAATTAATTGAGAATAGGTTAGTAAATAAAAGTAACCAAATATTGTCAAATAATATTATATCGTATTTTATTTAATAAAATAAACAGTCTCGATGCCAAAGCAACGTATATAGCTGTATCTGCAAAAGCAGGTGGTTTAAAACTCCTACAGATTCAGGATAATGGGACAGGAATCCGAAAAGATAATCTAGACATAGTTTGCGAACGTTTTACGACTTCCAAATTAGAAAGATTCGAAGATTTATCTTCAATAGCAACATTCGGATTTAGAGGAGAAGCATTATCTAGTATAAGTCATGTTGCCCGTTTGCATATTCAAACTAAAACAGCACAGGATAATCTCGCTTATAAGTATTTAAATTTGTTTTAGTATAATTTGATTATAAAATGTACAACAAATTTTTATGAAAATCAGAGCTTCTTACGAAGATGGTATACTGCAAGGAGAGCCAAAACCATGTCCTGGAAATCAGGGTACTACTATTACAGTAGAGGATCTCTTTTATAATGTACCACAACGACGACAAGCATTACGAAATCCAAACGGAGAATTTCAAAAGATTTTAGATGTTATTATGAAGTATGCTATCCACAATTCACATGTTGGGTTCACACTTAAAAAAGTTGGTGAGAATATAACGGTTCGAACGCAAGCTAATAAAAGTTGTGTAGATAATATACGTTCGCTATACGGAAAAAGCATTGCAGATGAATTAATACATATTCATTTTAAGGATGAGACATACCAATTTAAAATTGACGGGTACATCACAAATGTTAACTATTCTGGAAAGACCGGCATAATGCTTTTATTCATAAATCATAGACTTGTAGAATCTCAAAGTATGCATAAACAAATTTTAAATTAGGAAAATTTACCTAGTAGTGCGTGATTATTTTCTTAAATAAACATTTCAGATTTAAAGTCAGCTATTGATTCTGTATATAGCACGTATTTACCAAAAGGAACCTATCCATTTATGTACCTCAGCTTAGAAATTGAGCCTACTATCATTGATGTAAATGTGCATCCAACAAAACATGAAGTACATTTTTTACATGAAGATGATATTATTGAGAAAATAAAGTCACATGTGGAGATGAAATTGCTTGGTAGTAATAGTGCAAGAAATCATTACAAAGAAACACATTTACCTAAAAATGATAAGCTTGAGAAAAGCTCTCGAGAAAAGTCCGCCAATTCTAGTCAAATACTACCGCAAACTATGGTGAGGACGGACGCGAAAGAACAGAAATTGGAAAAGTTCTTTAAATCTATTCAGGAAGAAGGAATTTTTGAAAACATTAGCCCAAACATTCCAAAACTAAAAAAAGAAATTGTTAAGCGAAAGGAGACAAAGCTGACTAGTATTTTAGACATGAGAAAACGTATCGAAAAAGAATGTAGTTCTGAATTAAGACGCACAATCAAGGATATGACATTTGTTGGAGTAATAAATAAGCAATATTCGCTCTTTCAATTTGAGACTAAACTTTATTTATGTGATACAATTTCATTTAGGTAAAATTGATAAAAGTTATAATTTAAATATTTATATCTTAATTCTAATTATATTTACAGTGAAGCACTTTGTTCTCAACTATTAATATATAATTTTGAAAATTTAAATTCTATTGCTATCGAGCCATCTCTCTCATTACGTGAATTATCTTTGATTGCATTGGACTGTAAAGAAAGTGAATGGACTGAAGAAGATGGACCAAAAGATGAGTTGGCAGATAAAATTGTTGAAGTACTTGTTGACAAGGCCAAATTATTGGATGAATATTTTAATTTTAAAATAACGTGTGATGGAATGCTGGAAACATTGCCACTTCTCATTGAAAATCATACGCCATCTCTTTGCCGTTTGCCAATATATTTGTTACGTTTGGCTACTGAAGTAAATTGGGAAACTGAAGTTGAATGCTTCAAAACGTTTACACAAGAGACAGCAAATTTTTATGCGTACGTTGCTGACACTGAAGAAGGTACTTCTTTACATAAATGGACAGTCGAACACGCTATTTACCCAGCATTAAAACAATATTTGATTCCAAGTCGAAAACTAAAACCTTTAATTGAATTAACTAATCTACCAAGATTGTACAAAGTATTTGAAAGATGTTAAAGATTATTTGAAATAATACTTTCTTGTCATAATTAAATGCTATCAACATCTATTTGAATGGATCTCCCAATTCCGGTTGCCTCAACCTGCATTCTCTCTTTTCATTTTTCACATGACATTTCAACAATTCCATAATTTCATTGTTGTATTCAGTAGGTGTTGGTTTTGCTCCTGTAGCCCAATAGTATATATCCCAGTCATTCGTCACACCATTTATCAGTTTATCGTATAGAGCTATTTGCTCAGCATTCATAGTCGCTAGGTATTTTGATGCAAAAGTACTTAACAGCAGATCATTCTCTAACATCCCACGCTTTCTAGATTGATAGATTAATCTAAAAAACACTTAATAGAAAGTTACATCACAAATTTACTATTTGATGAAATACCTTTGTTTCCGTATGTTCAAAGGTTCGTTAACCTTATCCTCATACACTGGAAGTGGTATGTGATCTGGACCATCGAAATCAATTATTGGTACTTTCTCTTTAAATTCAGATGTTCTGTCACCACTTTGGGATGATAAGTAATTTACGCAGCGCCCATATGAGTATCTCTGCAATAACTAAGCAATTCAATTGTAATTGAATTAATTACGCAATGTTAAATTGAACACAAAAACTGTTCCAAATTCTTTTAATATTTAGAAATAACTCACACTTAATTTTCGAAGCATTTTATTTTAATTAAAGAATATGTAGTACTAACTGAAGTTCTTACTACAAGAACAAAAATCACTGTACGTTTTCAAAATAAACCACTATGACAGAATGCAGTCGCAAAAATATGTCATGAAAAAGTCATAGCCACTTTCAAATATGACAAACATGTGGCGCAGCTATCGGTTTGTTGAAATCAGATATTCAATTGGAAAATCAGAATTTCAAAATGTCTTCAATAAATCCGTTTGTGTCTTATAGGCTGTTAAATCAAGTGAACATTATTGAAGTTTCATAACACGTTAATAGTAACGGATGCTTAATCAAATTCTAATTAGATATATAATATAAAAATGCGTACAAGAACGTTGTAATTTTAAGTTGCTAAACCTATTTTTTTATAATAACGACCTAAACAGAAGGTTAATTCAACTCCTCAGATGCAAATAATTGTCTTTGTTTTCTTATAAAAGCTATTAACAATAGGAAATTCAGGAATAATATTTAAATCGGTTTACATTTGATTTTAATCCGAAATTAAATTAATTAGTTTCTTTTATTTAATAACAGAAAAATTTTATCTATTGAATAGTCTTCGGATATTAAAATTTTTACAATTTGAACTTATTCTCATAATTAATACAACAAATAGAAAAGTTTATTAATTAAAAACTTTATTAGACTTAAGAAATTATAAAATATAATCAAAAAATTAAGAAAAAAACTTTTCTTTAATAAATATTTCATTTTAAATAATGTTTTTTATTCTCAAAGCAGCCATTACTGTAAGCCCCAATATTATGGAGTATCGAATATATTTACAATAAATAATTTTTCTATTTTGCGCAAGATATTCGTCATAATCAATAAAAATAGGTGATTTTTTTGGGCTGAAACTTCTCAACTGCAAAATGCACAAAATGTTAATTAATTTATAAAATATGATTTTTTTCTTCCAATTATAAGTGTTCATACATATTTGACTGTCTTCTTAAAATCCAATAATGTTTTTTTATATTTTTTTAAGTTTTCTTGAAAATCTAAAACTGTTTTGTTGTCAATAGTTCCGAATTTATGGTCGCTCAAATTCTGATAAACAAATTTTATTGAAGATGTTATTGTAATTAAATGTCTTAATTGATTTACAGAAATCATTAAAATCTCATAAAACCTAAAAAAAAATTGCATTTATATAAATTGTATGGAAAATATTATAAATTACGTTTCTTTGCTGCCTTTTTTGATTCTTGTTATAGAATTTTTGTTCCAATGTTTAAGGTGATAACTATAAAAATAAATAAAACATATTATCAGTTAACAAGTGTATTGAGAATAAGTTCATTTTTATACTTTAGTATGCCTAGTAAAATTCGTTTTCTTTGAAATGGATATAAAATTCCAATTTCCTCTAGCCTTTTTTCAGTCATAGTTAAAAATTCAGTAAAACTTATCGAATTTTTTCCAAAATTCTCTAAAACGTTCTCTATATTATTAGATCGTAATATAGGATTAATTTCTTGAAAATATTCAGGAGTTTCAGAGTTTTTAAACAATCGTGGAATGAGATCTTCCAAGGAATTATATGTCAAATGTGTTATGGGGACAAAATATTTTTCTTCATCTTTTGGTAATATTTCCAAAATATCCTCGAATCCTTGGAATTGAGCTACCTGAATTGGTGTATAACCTGCTTGATTTGTTATTGTAACATTGGCACCTTTGTTAAGTAAAATTTTTACTATGTCCTTATGATTATTTTCGATAGCATGTAGCAGAGCTGTTTGCCCTTCGTTATCTGTAGCTTCCAAAGATGCACTTTTTAATAATTCATTGACAACATTCACGTGTCCTCTTGCACAAGCAAACATCAATGGGGTTTTCCCAAATTTATTTGAAATATTAACTACTGCCCCATGATCAAGCAACAGTTGAACAATTTCATACGTATTTTCCGTATTAAAGTAACAATCACATGCTTCCAAAAGAGGTGTTATAGAATCGACTTGTTTATTACAATTAGCTCCGTTATGTAAAAGGTATTCCACAATTTTGATATGACCATATTTGCAGGAATTATGTAGTAAAGTGTATGATTTATTCAAAGTTGCATTAATATCAAAATTATTCTTATCGATGATTTTTATCAGTTCATCCAAATTGCCATTCGTTACACACATGAGTAATTCATCTTGTGGATCATTTGGCTTCTTAAAAGTGTTGTAGACCTTTTCCTTTTCTGAATTAAACTGTACGTATTAAATATTTAACATTTGTTTTTACATCTATTATTTTCGATGACTACAAACTAACCTCATCTCCAAATGAGAATCCATCATAATCATCGTCAGAATCTGAATACTCTGGTCTGTACATTGTGTCTTACCCTCATCTGCTTTAGGCACAACCTTTAACAGAATTAATGCAGATTTTAATTTGATCGGATTGTTTACATATCATACTTTGTTTGACAGTAATGAGCGCCGTTGTAAGCTAACCACAGTCGATTATAAAATGTACTGGAAAGTGTGCCCAATGGAAAAATATTTACGTTCCAAAAAACTTAAAGTGGAACTTTGAGTGTGTGTACTGTAATTTTAAATGTATCAAATATTTTTTTCTAATTTCTCAATGTTGTTAAAGAAATTAATGTACTTTTCATTAGATTATTTTTATAACAAAAATAAGATAATTTCTTTTTAAAATTATTTTTATTTGCCTACAGAATTTTTATATAAAATAATTGTTTTGAAAAATCCCAGAGGATAATAATTTATTTTGTTTCTTGTACTTCAAGCGAATACTTTTACAACCGAATATGGAAACTTCTATATAAATATAAAATACAATTATATTTTGTTTATTATAAGTGGAACTTAGGAAAAAAAATTAAGAAATTTCGCAGCTGACATTGGTATTTAAAGCAAATAAGTTTTTTTAATTAAAAAAAATTGAACTCTTTTCTAATTATCACATAATAAACTTAAAATTACATTTCTTTGACCTTTTTTTATTTATTTCAAAAAAGAAAGAATATGAGCAATTCAATTTTCAACAAAATTTTTGACTTTAAAGTGTAACAGTAACATGGGGGGTTGAAAATTAGGATTGTGAAATTTTTGTAAAATGCATTAATATAAGTGTTTTTAAAATAATTTAAATAGTACCAAAATAATTTAAAAACTAAGAAACGCAAAAATGCTATGTAATGAATATTTCATTTCTTTCTAAATGAATATTTCCATTTAATTAAGTTACTATGTTTAATAATATTCCTTAAATATTATATCTTAAACAATAACTTCGTGTTGATTGAGTATAACAGATACTCTACCTTCGTAAATAAGCGTAGCAGCAAATTTTTTCTGTAAAATTATAAAATTAATATTATAAATAGGCATTTTAGAGTTATAAACTTTTTCAAATTTAATAGTACTCTATTATATTTTATATTATTCTTAAATACTGATCTTTAAAAACATGTACGTAAATATGGTTTATTTAAATTTAACCTAAGAATAAATTTCTTTCGAAGTATTTTATAATTTTCCTGCACATAATATAGTACAAACATAACATTTAAATAAATAAATTTATCTTATATATATAATTTAGTATATTTACTATTAAATTGCAATAAATTATATAGTTGATAAAAATTAATCGAACAAATTTGGTTAATAAATTTTGTATAGCAGCTACATTGAGGTGGATGATTTAAAACAGATTGAAACGAAATTAACGCAAGAAAAATTTGAGTGATAATAGATTCTTCACCCCATTTGACATTGAAGCTTTTCAATCAGTTGAGTATGACTTGTGTATCCTGTGAATCCTGTGAATTCATGAATCCATGAATGTTAAATGTTTTTGAATTTTTAATTGGAATTTTTCTTCTATTTTATTACTATTGCTATAGTGTGTTTTCGGTTTTTACATTTATATGCGAATAAGAAATGTGGAGAGCATAGAAGCTTTTACATGAGGTTCATTGAATGAAGCTTTTTTATGAAAACTGAGTCGAACAGAGATTTGCACGTTTTGTCCACCCACGTAAAATTAATACCAGCCTACTATTGATACCTTTTTCATGTATATGTGTGAATGTAGTTACAAATACATATACGAAATTATATATAATATTATCAACCTATAGTATAAAATAAAAGTTTGCATTTGTAGAATTTCCCTGAACATCTGAGCTAAAGCTTTTTCAAAATGCAAAAGATGAACAGACATGATCTTGTTTTTTTTCCCGCCCTGTTCCATAATTTCGATGCTCTTCTATTGCTCTGGGAATGTTTGCACAAAGCATAAATTTTAGTTTTATCCAGTCTCGATTAAATTGCCATCTGTGGCAGTCTTAGCATCGTATTAAAGAATCTTTTATTTCTAATCATAATTATTATTTTATATATTAAATAACTAAAATGCAATTTTCCATCCAATTGCATTTATTTCAAAATATAAATTTTCTTCTGTAATTCATTTTTTTTCGTGTTGGAATATCTCCTTTTAATTAATTATTGAAATTTTTTTTTTTAAAAGTGGTAATTAAAAATAAAATAAAACAATAATTAGTTAAATGTAAAAATAATTTTTTTTTGTTTTCAAAATAAACTAACCTGAACTACATTAATTGAATCATTTATATTTTCATAAAACTAATTTACCATAAGTTTTAAAAAAAAAGTGTATTGTATAAAAATATAGTGTTTTTTCTCTATGCATTTATGTGTTAAATATATTATCAAAGAGAATAATTAACTTACAGTTTAATTGTAGTGTGATTTATTTTTGAACAACTTTTAGATTAAAATATTTAAACATTTTATTTGAAACCGTTGCAAATAAAAAAAAAATACTATAGTTGACTTATTTATTATTATTTATCGATATTAAATAATTTTTTTTTGATGTGCTAAAAGAAAAATATTTCAAATTCAAATAATCGGATTTAAATTTCATGTGTCTCAGTTTTTATCAATATTATCGCAGTGCATAAGAAGAGGAAAAATTATCTACTAAAGTATACGATTGTCATAGGTTGCATATAACGGTTCCATAAGGAATATACAACATATACACATATGCAAATATTATTCAAATTTACAAGGTGACTATAGCTATTTTCAATATTTAATTAAAAAACGTATTCAAATTTATATTTAATATATTGATAATTCGATTTAATCGAATAACTTTTATATTTCAAATTATTATAAATAGTTAAAATTAATATGTAGATATCAAAGGAATTAAAAATTAAAAAAAAAAACTATAAAATACTGATTGAGAAGCATCTATTTTATTGTTCACTTTAAAAAATTTATTTAATTTAATTTAATAAGTGAAGCAAATAATTTGGTAAATTTAATTCTGAAGGACATTTTCATTTTTTGATACATGCGCTCAAATGCAATTTTCTCTTATCGTTCTGCTAATGATGATGCCCAGTAGCAACAATTTTACTATGTAAATGCAAGGGAATGCAATTTATTAGAAAATCAAATTTATAAAACTTTCCGAAACTATTTTCATAATATATAAAAATATTATATCAAAAGGGAAACAAATTACTAATTTACTTCAATATATTTTAATATATCCTATGTAAAGTTTGAATTATACTTTCTATATATATACATATATATACACAAAGGGGAATAAGAAAATAAAAGTTCAATAATATTTATTTCTTATACTTCCATCTCTAATATAATTATTGAAACTTTCTCAGAATGGAATTAAATGATAACATTTTATTTTGGAAGAAAGTTATAATAAAAGAAACTTTTTATAATTATTATTTTTTATATATAAATCTATAGCATTTGTACATAATTATTTATGTATAACGTTTTGTAGTTAGTACAGAAACTAAGGTGAATATTAGTGATTTTCTAGGAAATAATATTATCAGTTGCTAAGTTACTAATTGTATGAATATTTAATAAAAATAATAAGAGAAAAGATAATTTATTTGATTCTTTATAGACTCGCATGTGGTGGTACTTTAGAGATAGTAGATAGACAAGTTTTTTTTGTTTGTATTTGTAGAACAAACTTATTGAATGATTGATAGTAAAATATTGCCAGTAAGTTGGTAAAAGTAATCAACTTTTAAACTTTATTTTCTCAAGAAAATTAACATGGAAAAACTTCTTGCACTCAGAAGATATATCATAAAAAAATATTCTTTTTATAATTATCTAAAAAGAAATATATAAAACTTGACTCATAAAAATTTATTTATTAAAAAAAATGTACATGTATTAATAATTGAAAAAGAAACTTTGAATTTGCACTAATTTCCGTATGCATTCAAGTTTAAAAACAATATCCTTAACATATAATAATAAACGAAGCAATTAAAAAAAAAAAACTATTGTATATGTAAACGTACATATATATTTTTTTAAATATATGTTCAAACATAAATGTGAACCACTTATTCGCAGCATCTTCATTTATTGTTCTATTAAATATGGATAAGTTTTCCGTTTAAGTTTCAAGGTTAAGCATTGGTAGCTTATGCATGTACACATATACATGTATGTATAAATACAAATTTGCATACGTCCTAATTTGAAAGCTCAATGTTTGCATAACAAAATAATTTGATCACCTTGCAACTAAACGGAAAATATGAAAATAATAACATTTTATGTATAATACGATATACTCATGTGCCTATATTCATTTTTATATAAGTATATTTACAGGCAACCATATGTATTTTGTATATTATTTTTATAAATAGAGGTGTAATTATTGAAAAATTAATAAATAATAGGAGCCTATTTAAAAGTATTGTATATTCTCATATATATTTGCACGAGTAAAAGCAAAGCACATTTCTTAAAATTGCATAAATTCAAAAAAAAAATATCCAATTTTTTTCACTTGTAAAGCTTTTTATGCATTTTTTTATACTCTAGAGAAGAGTATATATATGAGAGAGAGAGGAGCTTGAAAATAAGGGAAATTGAAAGGAGAGACGATTAAGAAATAAAAACAACCTGATAGAATCATTTATAAAAACATGTTGTTCGTATAAAACAGGTTAAATATGTACGAGTATATATAAAATTACATACACATACACGTGCATAATGTAAAATAAAATCATCATAGGTGGTTAATAGTTGCTCGACATTCTGTCTAGTATTTTTAGTGTATAATTATTATTTTATTTTATTTTTAATAATTCTCTTGTCTGGGAACGAAATAGGTTATCATTTCTTAAAAGGTAATTCATGTGTCTCTGTCATAGATTGAGCTTTTTTACATAAATTGTTTACGAAAAAGGAAAGGTGTCAGGTGCTTAACTATAAACTTAGAAAGAAAGCTTTTAGTTGAAAATATCCTTTACTAGCCACTATCAATATACGAATAATACCAATTCATGTATTGTATATGTATGTATATCGTATGCAAAAGTATAGTAAACGTATGTATATTCATAGTTGTTTATTTTTGAAACTCAATAAAAGCTGTATTGATGTAAAATGATTTATTTTAAATATGTTTTCATTTTTATATTAAATTAATTAATGAGAATGTACATAAACATATGTAGAAATTTTTATTATACAGTATTTTCTATAAATGGTAGCACAAAAATGTTATGTTCAGTATTTCTGGTTATTAAAAAAAAATTGTACACAAAAAATATTAAATCAAATATATATATTGTGCTAATAGAATTAGTTTAACTTATAAAAGGATATTTTTAATAAAATTTATTAGTACAAATAAAAAAAATATATTGTAAAAAACTTCAAAATATATCTACTCATATTAGTTTATTAAGAAAAAAAAAACAAAATTATTAAGAATGATATTTTTTATTGAAAACATTTCGAAGACGATTATTTTTAATTGTATTTTAATCGTATAATAAAAAGGATATTACCATTTAGAATAGAGCTATTTAAATATCGTTTTTTTCCAATGTTTTATTATTTTATATGACGAAAAAAATTCACAGTAATATAGTAAAATATTAAAATATTCGAAATGCACGTTTTATCTGTAATATTATGTAATATCATTTTCTTCAAATCCTATTCTGGTTGATTCATTTTTTATTACCTATTACAACTGAGTAGGAGGTTTATTTTTGGCCTAAATGACAAAGTATCAAAACCTGCTTAAATATTTTTGTATAAACAATTTTCGTACTATTTATGGGAAATTTATATATGCATCAATTATATTATAAGTACAGAAACTCTGATATACGTTTTGAAAAGAATATTTATTGTCAATTAAAAGTATTTTTATTTTTTTTCTAAATACTTTTATTTAGAATATAATGTTTTATCTATTCGATTCATATTGTCTTTATTTTAAAAATAGATAAATTTGAATAAAATAATATTTTTATATATGAATATGTAAATATATGTTTGTATAAATCACATGAAATTTTTGTTTACCTAAATAAATTTTGTTTATACAATCTTCCTACCTTTATATATTGTTATATAATTAAAAACAAACTCCGTGGTAATTTTTTTTTCTTTTAAAAAAAATAACAAATCATGAAAATTTTATTATAGAAAAATAAAACAGATAAAAATGTACTACATGAAAAAGGATATTTCGGAAAATGTGATTATTTGAATTAAGTAGAGTTTAATTGAATGAAAAGTTGAAAAGAATTTATTTGGAAATGATCCAAACTCTAGTTCTACTTAGTTTTTAGTAGAATTTATGGAATATGTGAGTTTTTAGATACTTTTAGTTCTTAATTGAACTTTAAATTTTATTATTAAAATTTCAGCATATATACTTCAATTCAAACACATACTATCAGTTAATTGTTTGAAATTATTATAAAAGTAATTGAAAATAATTATGAACCCTGATACGATTTTGTATAATGAACACTTATCTATGGATAATTTTATAAAGATGGGCATTTATTTTTTAACGGGAAAATCAATTAAAAAAGATGTCATATTATACGAATGAGTATTATTATTGATTCAATATTATTCTATTAATATTGTTCTATTCCTCATATAATTGATGCCATCTTATCGTAAAGTCTTTACTTCCAAACTTTTGTTTGCAACAATTTTATTTTAATCTTCTAAAAAGCTACTGGGTGTATGCAAAAGTTATGACGGTTTTTTACATATGCAATTAAACATTTTTTGATGAAACACTACCCCTTTTCTGTTTACAAATTCTGGTCTATCCTTTTGAAGGGCGATGTTAAATTTGGATAATTGCTGACAACATCGTTCTGCTGTAATTGTCTGATTGCGTTCCAAGAGTTCAAAATACACAATACCTTTACAATCCCACCAAACACAAAGCATAACTTTTTTTTGATGGATTTCGGCTTTCGAAGTTGTTAATGGGGCTTGTCCAGGTATAGCCCAATGTCTTTTTCTTGCCACGTTGTTGTACACGACCCATTACTCATCTCCCGTTACCAAACGATGCAAAAAAGGTTCATGTTTTTGTCTCGCACTCAAAGCCACGCACGTTGAAACACGATCCAATAAATTGGCAGCCGACAATTGATGAGGTATCCAAACGTCGTACCGCGAAACCATCCCCATACGCTTCAAATGTCTTAATACGGTTGTTTGGTTGACTCCCACCATCGACGCAATCTCCCTGGTGGTTAGACGTGGATTGGTGTCAATTATGACATTTAACTTGTCGTCATCAGACTTCAATGGCCGCCCGGTACGTGGTTTATCAATTAGTGAAAAATCCCCAGATCGGAATTTTGTAAACCATCTTCGTACCTGTCGAACTTTGATGACATCTGCTCCATACACTTCGCAAATGTTTTTAGTTGTCACACTCGCGGTATTGTCTTTACGGAATTCATAGAGTAAACAATGACGTAAATGCACTTTATCGACCGACATTTTGAAAAAATACAAGGGCTCCTCACTGTACTCTGGCCAGGCAAAAACTGAATAGAAAGTAGAGGGAAAGTATCCTTTATACAATGGAATCATTTAATTTATTTCATTTCTGAAGAAAAAAATTTTTTACCTAGCATCATAAAAAACTGTCATAACCTTTGCATTCACCCAATATACACAGGTGGAGGCGCTGTTTTCATTCTTTGAAGCAATGCTGGAAGGCTTTAACTGGAATCACGTTCAGCTTGGAAATACCAAACATTTGAAGATATATTCTTCAAATGTTTGGTATTGCTAAGCTGAACGTGATTCCAGTTAAAGCCTTCCAGCATTGCCTCAAAATTTCTGATCTTGAGGAACAAGAAAAAGTCACAGAGACTGAGATAAGATGAGTAGGGGAACTGGCGAATCACATGAATCCGTTTTTCTGACATAAACTCGTTGAAAGAGATAGCCATGTGATAGAGGACATCGTTATGGTTAAGCATCCAGGTATCTGCGATATCAAATCTGACGCAAAGAACCATTTTCCAAAGATTCATTTTTCAGATTCAATGTTAATCTGTCTTTACTAGAGCCTTTACTCGCTCCACATTTTCCCTGTTTTCAACGTTGAAGGCCTTTCTGAGCAAGGTTTGTCTTCCACTGCTTGTTGTCCCTCTAAAAATGCTTAATGACACCGCTCTTGAAAGGAATTTTTATACCTTTTTCTTGTTACAAATTTGTAATAATTATTTCATAGCTCTTGTTGTAAAGAATTTATGAAAGATCTCTCACTTCGGACAAAGATCCTCACAAGTCTTATGGAAGAAGCTAATAGTAGTTAAAATTTAATAATGTAAAAGTGAAAAACATCAACGCTGACTAAGGCTAAATATTAAATTACGAAATATTTCATATCATTTTATAATTTCTGGTATTTTAATTCATTAGACTACATAGTTTAAGTTATCAAATTAAAATGCCAAATATACCTAATAAGGTAAAAACCAATAATATCATATTCAAACAAGAAAAAATGAAACTTTTTCCATTAACATAAGTTTTTTAATAGAAAATTAAGCTCATAATATTTCTAAAGTGGAACGTTAAATGTATTTATTTGGATATGATCAAATGATAGATGCTCAAAAGAAAACTTTTCCAATCACGTATTCAACTTAAAATCACCTCAAATAACTTATAATTTATGCATAGTCACGTAATCACTATCATAGAAATGTTCTTATATTAATTTGTTAATAACTCCGAAAATTAAAAATTTATAATATAGATAATATTGAATGCATGTATTTATTGTACGGAGTTGACCGTTTTAATGGTAATTTTTACATAGAAAATGTTAAGAGTTTATTAATCAAGTTAATAGTGCAGAAACTAACTTTGAAATTTACATAATAAACTTTTACATACTTGATTGATAATAAATGTATATAATTAAGAAATGAAAGTTTTGTTATGTTACTAATTAGAAAATACATAAAATATATCTGGGTTATGGACTAGGAGGAGAAAGGAAAAAAAGAGGTAAGAATATGATATTGAAGTTTCAGACGAGTACGACCAATTACGATCATACTTAGGCAACAACTGTTAGTATTCAGGAGTCGATTACATTGGGGGGTGGGGGGGGGGGGGGGTGGGGTAAAGTTTTGAAGGTTAGCCGTGATATGTCCTTATACTCACATAACAAAAAATTATGCCACATTACATATACGAGGGTCGTTCAATAAATCCTTAGAAAAAGATGGAAAAAAACTGTTTTTTTTAAAAAAAATTTTTATTTTTCAACATAATCTCCTTTTAGCTCTATACATTTTTCCAACCGTTTTTCCAAAATTTCTATCCCGTCCAAAAAATAGGATTTCGGAAGTTCTGCAAAATACTCATCCGTTTGAGCAATGACGTCCTCGTTGGAAGTGAACCGTCGTCCGCCAAGCCATTTCTTCAGATTGGGGAATAGAAAATAGTCACTCGAGGCCAAATCTGGTGAATAAGCGGGATGCTGCAACAATTCCATTCTCAATTCCACAATTTTGGCCATGGAAACAGCGCAGGTGTGCACACGCGCATTGTCCTGATGCAAGAGGATTTTTTTCTTCTTCAGATGGGTGCGTTTCTCTTTGATTTCCTCGCTCAACCGTTGCAATAACGACGCGTAATATGCTCCTGTTATTGTTTTTCCTTTTTCCAAGTAGTCGATAAAAATGATGCCCTGCGAATCCCAAGAGACCGTGGTCATCACCTTGCCGGCCGATGGCACAGTTTTTGCCTTCTTCGGAGCCCGTTCACCCTTGAAAATCCACTGTGATGACTGTCTCTTCGTTTCTGGAGTGTAGTAGTGTATCCAGGTTTCGTCCAAAGTGACATATCGATGAAGGAATTTGGCAGGATTGCGATGAAAGAGTGCCAACATAGCCTCAGAGTCCACTGCACGATTGCGCTTATCTGAGAGCAAACGCGGCACCCATCTTGCCGAAATTTTTTTCACAGACAATTTTTCATGCAAAATTGAAGCGACTGTACCTTGTGATATACGTATGCCCGTGGCCTCAACTAATTCGCGCACTTTAATTCGCCGATCGTTCAAAATCAGATCGTGGATTTTGTCGATGATTTCAGGAGTAGACACCTCAACTGGGCGTCCTGAACGATGTTCATCTTTTGTGGATGAACGGCCACGTTTAAATTCATTCACCCAATTGTAAACCGTCGCAAACACAGGTGCAGATGTGCCATGAACTGCATCCAACTCGGCTTTGATTTCTTTCGGGCTTAAGCCTTTCAAATGGAGTTGTTTGATGACAGCCCTTAACTCGCTTTTTTCCATTGTTATGCACAAATAAATGTCGTATACTTTAATCGACGATAGAAATTGACCTACGCTATGGATCGAGCTGAAATTTTGACAGCTTTCCTGTCGATAATGTTAAAAATTCGTGACCGACACTACGAGCGCAATTTCTGGGATTTTCTAAGGACTTATTGAACGATCCTCGTATTGTAGTTTTACTTGGAGAACACGAAGAGTTGTGATTTCTTGAAGAGAGAAACAAAAATATTATTCAAGAAAAAAAAAAAAAAAAAAAACTAAGGAATAAAAAGGGTTTAAAATTTAAGAGAGGTACAAATTTCGAAATAAAACAAAAATAAAAACTGAACAAAAAATAAAAAAAATTATTTATAAAAAAATCCGAAGGACCTACAATCAGGAATTCACACTGAGAACAAAAAAGGAAGAGAAAAAGAAAATATGGTGGAGAGGGCTAGACAGTACATCTCTTCCTGGTAAATTGCCCAAACCTCCCTTGGTACTCCTAGGCAGATTGTTTGGAGTCCTCCTTGAATGACGATAATCCTCCTCATGGCATCTACTTATTCATATAACTAAGGTCGCCTGACCGGAAACTTGATGGTAGAAGGAATCGTAAATAAAAAAAGATTAATTTCATCATAAATTCATTCGTATTTAGTAAATTTTAAGCATATTTTATAAATAAAAAAATATTTAGCAAATTTTAAGATTGAATCGTTAACCTGGCTAAATAAATAACATTAACGGATATTTGCCCGTTGCCTGAGAAATTTATGAAACTTTAAACTATTAAGTTTGCTTAAATTGCATTTTAAAATTTTTTTTCGATTATACACCTAAATTTTCCTAAATTGTTTCCGGTCTATTTAAATTTCTTCATTTTTTTCAATTTCAATGTGCTTTGAATTTGTTCTCTTTTTTATTTCATGAATATGTGTCTTAATATGGGAAATTATGAAATATGGGAAGTGTATGTTGATGCCTATTCGTTTTATCTTTTTTTGCTATCTATATAAATATTTCCTTTCAAATTTTGTTGAAATGGTATACATACATGATCATCCCTAATCTCTCGTCCGCAATTCAACCCTATTGACTCTCCTGCACTGACTGATGGCTCTCACACACCGACTAACTTTTTGTTTGCCTCATATGGTAGGAACACAATTCCGACTGAAATTGCAAACTGAACTGCAAATACTGCCAACAATTGAAGAGTTTCCTCCAAAATAACCAATTAAATACAATTGCAGTAAATTTTTTTATTTGGAAATGATTTTTCATTCAATTTTTTAATAAAACTACAAAATAATGTATTAATTTATTTTATTTCTATTTCTATTTCAACGGTTAAAAAAACAATCCTGACTCAAAAAAACTACTGAAATGTGTGGCAGTATTTGGACTAAAAATGCAAAATTAAAGTAAGATCTATTTCGGTGATAAAACGGTCGGAGTTTTGTGCATTCCCATTAGGCAGTGAAAGTTTTGAAATTTTGACAGCGGTAACTGCATGGAGGTGGCAGTTTTAGTTGGAATTGTATTCCTTCCATTTGGCTCGCCCGCTTTACATAATAAAGTCACAGCTCGCTCAATGAAGTTTTGTTAACTGGTGTTGCGTTGCCAACTTAAATTCAGGCAATGAACAGTCTACGATACTTCTAAGTATAGGATTTTCGAATAAGAGTGATATTATTTCTTTGAGAAAAAAAACACACTAATTGTTAAGGAAATCCAAATGTTTTTTATTTCATAAGAAGTACAATCGATACAATTAAGTTCTGAATAAAACGTCATTCAAATGGCCTCCACGACTTCTTTTGCAGGAACGAATTCGATGAACACAATTTTCGAGCACTTTTTCCACTAAATCAAGTCGTATGTCATGAATAGCACGTTCAATGTTGACTTCTAAAGCTTGAAGAGAGTCTGGTTTATTGCTAAAGACCAATGACTTGGAATAACCCCACAAAAAATAGTCTAATGGTGTTAAATCACAACTTCTTGGAGGCCATTCAATGTCACAATTTCTTGAAATAATGGAATCTTCAAACTTTTCTCGCAATAATTCAGTTGTTGCACGTGCTGTGTGGCACGTAGCGCCGTTTTGTTGGAACCAGATATTGTCAAGATCAACTTCTTCCAATTTCGGCCATAAAAAGTTGGTGTTCATGAATAAGTTGTGTATTTTCTTTGCACCAAAATCGACAGTTTTGTTTATTTACCGCACCACTCAGATGAAAGTGAGCCTCATCGGAGAAGATGATTTTCTTAAAAAAATCGTTATAGGTGTCAAGTTGAACGGTGGTCCAATGGCTTCAGTTCTTGAGTGATAACAATTTTATATAGATGCAAGCCCAAATCCTTTCTGAAAATCCGCCAGGTTGTGGTTTGAGACAGTCCCAATTCTTGAGAACGTCATGGAATCGACAAATTGCGGTGTTCAGCAACACTTGCCTGAACGGCAGCAATATTTTCATTACTTCGAGCGGTTCTTTGTCTTATTGGTACTTGAACATTATGTAAAGAAAATGTACGCTCGAAATTTTTGACAATTCGACGAATTACGACCATAAAATGGCAAAAGCGCACGAAAAGTTGCAATTGGAGAACGATTATTTTGATAATAAAATTGAATAATTTTTAAACGTTGTTATAAAACCCTATAGAAACACTTAAAAAAATATACTAAAAAAATTTTATTATATAAAAATTACAGAATTTTTCAACTACCCATTTAATATCACAAATGTAGCCAAATTATATAATTTTTAATTGAAAAAAAATAATTATTTTTTAATTAAAAATATGAAACCATTTAAATGTTGAAAATAAACTTTTAAACAATTAAATAAAACCTACAAGTTGATTATTTATTATAAATATAATTTTTTTCTATATGTAAATATTTTTATATACAATAATTTCATTATACGAGTATAAATGTATATACATTTTTTGTGATTTTTAATAAATTTGTACTCCTTTTACGCGAAAGGTATATAAAATATTGTCTACTTTGAAAGTAAAATAAAATCCTTTCTATAAAATCGTTAAATACGGATCTATCATATTTTATATTATTGCAAATGTATTTATTTAAGAAGCGAATTTAAAAAAGTCGAATAAAATGTGTACGAAATATTCGTATGTTATAAATATAAATCCTTATAAATATAAAAGAAAAAAATTCTTATGATAATATAGCCCGAAAATATATTTAACAATATCTATAAGAAGGTTGTTCATGAATATTTTGCCGTCTGAAATCTAAAAAACGAGTAATTGATTGGATAATAAAATTTTAGCTTTATTTTTATATTTTCTACACATATCTATATATGAACATGCATATTTAGGAAAATAATTGATGTAATTGAATTTTCGATCAATTTCTTTCGTACTATTGATAATTTCCATTTGGACTACTTTTCATTTTTTTTGTTTTTAAAACTCAATTTTGATGCTCAATAAATAGAAATTTATTTTTGAATAACTTTATAACATAGTGTATTATGCCTCATATTACTTTTCTGTCAATTAACATTCAAATTGAATCTTTATATTTTGTTAAATTTTACAATAAGCACCTTCAATCATATCTACTCAACTTAAAAGATTGAATACATTAAATTGTATGCTGACATTTATATCATAGCTTTTGAAAATATATAAATATTTTCCTTTTATGATTAACATTTTATAATTGATTATCATACTTGAATAAGCACTTAAGATATTTTCCCCTTTTTTTATATAATACGAAAAATTGTACTTATCAATTATAAGGACGAGTATAAATGTATAAAATATAAAAGACTATATGAAGAAGTATAAAAAGAATCAGCGTACCATTTCTAAAAAAACATCAGAGATGGATAATTTTTTTTGTAGAAATGGTAATAATGAGATGAATTTTTGAATAGCGTAGATTGGGGGCGTTCATTAAAATTGTCAGTATGGAAGTGAACGATACTCGTACATTTATGATATTAATTTTATTTTATTTATATTTTAATGAAAAGTTTTTATATTCTTTTTAAAATGTTAGAAATTTGTCAAAATTCTTTGACTTTAGGTCATTATTGTTGGAAAATAATTTTCTATGAAAATCTTATTTTAAATTCAAAAACATATAATTACTGTTTGGAGCTGAGTTAGGTGATAAATTTCACAGTCCCACACAACAACTTTAGCAACTTTTTCCTTATTAATATTCCACCTTGAAAACAATTCACCCATCCTCCCCCTCGTTTTTCAAACTTCCCTTCCACACCAAAATTGGAAATCGTGGTTGGGAGCAAAGTCAAAAGTGACTGCTTCTCTTGACAGGTTTAAGAAGGCTGGTACTGATCCATCCACATATAGGAAACTTTTCCTTGAACAGTTGAATGGATTAAAAGATCATCGAGTGTTGTTCGCGGATGCCGCGGAACTTTTCCTTGAACATCTTTTTTGATCGTCGAACTTTTACGCTGCAGCATCCGCGCACTATGTTGTGGAATCTTCTTTTATAGGGCAGCTCCATATTACGGGGAGTTGTGGCCATCAAAACAGCAATTGAAATTGCGACAAATATTACTAGCCAATAGATCGTTATTATTTTTAGCGACAGCCTTGCTGCCCTTAAAGCCATTTGTAGCCCATCGAGTGACCCAGTACTTAGCGCAATTCGTCATAGCCTACTTAGCAATAGGATTGTCGAGTTGCAATGGGTGCCAGAGCATGTGGGAATTGTGGGTAATGAAAGTGCTGACAAGTTGGCTTGAGAAACACTCCTTCGACCAGTGATCACAGTCAATCCCAATCTGCCTCGCCTACTAACAGAATGGCAACTAACACCATTAGCCCCTTATAACCGAATGGCAACTAACACCATTTTTGGCAATTCCAACCTTCCCTTACGCAACTCCTGCGGCACCCATTTCACTATCATTCATATTCTACAAGAATGGCACATAACCAAGAACTACTTCACGAACAGGATTCCTCTCACTAAAGAGCTCCTGGGCCCAACAACTCCATTCCCTAGTCTCCTATTTAATCTTTTACAACATACTAATCTGCTCCACAAAATATAACAAAATTTTCAAAATTCTCGACTACTAACCACAGATAACTTTCCACACGTACTATGAAGTCGCCAAATGGCCTCATGGTCGTGGCGCTATGAAGTGGCCCCTGGCACATGTCTAAGGGACCTTACAAACAACAACAATAACTTTAGCAACTTGCACCGTTTGCGTAGAAGCGTTGTTATGATGTACCAGTATGCCTTTTAGTCAACTTCCTCTAGCTTATTCCTTTTATAGCAATTCGTAATCGATTCATAGCAGAAGCATATGATTCCCTATTTACAGATTAGCCTTTTACTTGATAATAAATTATCCAAATTCATTTCGAGTTCCGAAATGCCATTTCTATGATCCTTAAGAACTTTTCGGTCAATAATAATCGAAAAGTGGTCGGATCATCACCACTTTTCAAGAATTTTAGTTAGTTTTCTTATTCGAATTCGGGTATCTCCCAGTACAATATTTTTAATTGTTTTTATAGTTTTTTTACGCAACTTTACTGGGCATCATCCAGACTTCGAACATATTTTTCCTGCTGCTTTTTAAAAGACGCAATCAGATTTGAATAGTTTGCAATAAAAAAGCAGATGGGTTCATATTGTGTTTTAATATGCAACTTAAATAATATGGTCTAAGTCTGGATGCCCAGGCATTTGCTTCTTTTTGTTGAAACAATTTTTTTAGTCATTATTTCCCTCCCTTCCATAACTCAACACTTACACACGTCTCCAAGTACGATTGTAATTGGCTCTTTTTCCATTTTCCGTTGCCTTTCTCAGTCTACCCACCCCCTGACAAAATTTTTCCATAATCATAACAAAAATGAACGCCAAGGTGGGATCAGAAGTTATATTTTCCTTTCTCTTGCACTTCTATCTTACCTATCAGGGGTATAAGCTTACAACCGCTGTTTGGTCATAGATGGTGTGAGTGATCGTATTAAGCTACAATGGGCACGCCATACTTTTTTTTATGAGTTTGACATTTGTCAACATTAATCAGTGCACATTGTCAGCAATTTCGTACAACAACATATCGGCTGCCGACTAGCATCGAATGCTTATGGAGGCCTATGGTGACAGTGCTTTATCGGAAACAACGTGCCGAGATTGGTTTCATTGGTTCAAAGACGGCAATTTTGACTTGTGGAACAAGAAGCGTGAAAATCGCCCTAAGAAGGTGGAGGACAATCAATTGCAGGCTCTTTTGGACGAAGACGATACCCAACCGCAAAAAATGCTCGCGGGGCAATTTGGTGTTACTCAACCAACCATTTCCATGCGTCTGCGTGCCATGGGGAAGATTGAAAAGATCGGAAAATGGGTGCCACATGAATTGAACGATAGGCAGATGGAGCGACGCCAAAACACATGCGAAATCTTGCTCGCCAGACAAAAAAGAAAGTCGTTTCTGCATCGGATTGTGACAGGGGATGAAAAGTGGATATATTTCGAGAATCCTAAATGCAAGAAATCGTGGGTTGATTCCGGCCAACCATCAACATCTTCCCCAAGACCAAATCGCTTCGGACGGAAGACGATGCTGTGCGTTTGGTGGGATCAGCAGGGCATTGTCTACTATGAGATGTTGAAACCTGGTGAAACTGTCAATGCCCACCGCTACCACCAACAACTGATCAAATTGCACCGTGCTCTGCGTGCAAAAAGGACGGATTATAAACAAAGACATGACAAGCTGATTTTCCTCCACGACAACGCACCATCGCACACGTCCAAAATGGTCCGAAACTACTTGGAGACACTCAACCCTGCTTATTCACCAGATCTGGCCCCTTCCGACTACCACCTGTTTTCGGCGATGGGCCACGCGCTCGCTGACCAGCACTTCGATTCTTACAAAGACGTCCGAAAATGGCTTGATGAGTGGTTTGCCTCGAAAGAGAAGGAATTTTTTTGGCGTGGTATCCACAAATTGTCCGAGAGATGGGAAAAATGTGCAGCCAGAGAGAGCAAGTATTTTGAATAAATTTGTTTTTACTTTCTATGAAAAAAACATGTGTTTTTTTTTGACTAAAAAAACAGCGGATTTAAGCTTATATAACATATTTATCTAAAAAGATAGTTATTAGTTACTATAAGTTCTTAAAATTATAAATTATTAAAAAATAGTATTTTTTATAAATATTAATGTCAATTATTGCATAAAAAACTTATTCACTGATTCAACTTTAAGTGCTTTCTAGTCCACTATCTATCTTAATGTATTTATTAAATATTATTAACTAATACTTTCTTCATCCAAATTTTTCCTTTTTAAAATTTAATTATTATCTAATCCCACATACAATTTGTAAAAAGACGATTTTTAAGAGAACTTTTGGGCATAATTTTAATTGTGTTTTTTTTTTTTTTAAATTTAAACGATATCTACACCCACATATAATTTATAAAATGCAAAATTTGTTTGAAGTGAATTTTAAGGATTTGAAGACATGTAAGGGAAAACACTCATCGATCCCAAAGGACAAGATAATTTATTTTATAAATTTAAAACGTCTCAAAACCTTTGGCATTTCAAACAGACCATTTTCTTGCTAAAGGATTAGAATGGTGGGATGGGTATCAAATTTTATATTCACGATGAATAACACTGCTTCATAAAATAAATGCGAGCATAAACGATTTGTACAAAAAATTTAGGAGTGCAGTGTTTGAAATCAATGAGAATTGATTTCCATATCCACAATAACTACGACTCCTAGACAATATTGTCAGTTTTGACCTATTGTCTAGGGTCGTAGTTGTTGTTTGCATTTTCTATTAAGTTCACTTCAAGGGTTCCAGGATAACCATTTGTCGATTATAAGTCAAAGGTAAGCAAAAAGTGCTCATATTACCTTTACGCTTGTTTTTGAAGGTGTAGAAATAAAATGAGCACATTTTTGCTTATTCAGCGTCACTCTCCCTCTTGTGAACTTAGCTCCTAAGGAGTTGAGGTAGTTGTACATATGTAAGAAATAGTGACTATGGAAAGGATAGCTGTATCGTGGACCATTTAAAAGTTGCATTTTAAAAAGTAAATTAAAAAAATAGTGTATATTTTTTTAAATTTCTGGTTTTATTAGAAAGATTGAACCTTGAAATTTTAGAATAAAACACAACATCATTTAAATGACTGCCACGGCTGGCCTTACAGTACCCCATTCGCTCGACCCAATTTTTCAGTACATTTTCGATTGTTTGGGCCTGTACCTCTTCAATGGCAACTTTAATTTCATTTTTCAAGCCCTCAATTGTCTCTGGATAGCTTGCGTAACATTTATCCTTAACGGCTCCCAACAGAAAATAATCCAACGTGCTAAAATCACAGCTCCGAGGCCAATTGACATCAAAATTTCGGCTAATTATTCGGTTTTCGAAAGCAGTGCCCAAAAGTTGGATTGTTACGTTGGCTATGTGGCAAGTGGCCCCGTCCTGTTGAAACCAAATGTCGTCCATGCCATTCTCTTCAACTTTTGGAAATAAAAATTCGTTGAGCATGCCACGATAGCGCTAACCATTGACCGTAACGGCGGCTCCTTCATCGTTTTCGAAGAAAAACGGGCCAATGATGCCTCCAGTCCAAAATCCGCACCAAACCGTGACTCGTCGTGGATGCATCGGCTTTTCCATGGTGACGTATGGATTTTCTTACCCCCAAAAGTGACAATTTTGTTTGTTGACATACCCACCGAGGTGGAAATGGGCCTTATCCGAAAAGATGATTTTTCGGTAAAAATGCTCAACTTCGGTCAATTGACCTTGAGCCCATTGGGCAAACCGAAAACGCATCGGATGGTCATGCGGCTTTAGTTGTTAGACTAATTGAACTTTGTAAGCTTTCATACCAAGGTCTTTGTGCAAAATTCTCAACAGAGAAATGCGAGAAATATTCAATTCCTGAGAACGGTGACGAGTTGATGTTGATGAATGATCACGGACATTTTCAGCAACGGCGGCAATATTCTCGGTCGTACGCACTGTATTAGAGCGGGAACGAGTTGCTTTGGCAACCAACAAATCAGTTTCGCGAACTCGCTTCATATATATTGTGATTCATTCTATATATTGCGATTTATTATGACAAGAAATATCAAGTGTATAAATGTAGTAGCAGATTGAACCTAAGATGCTACCCTGACGGACAGCGGCGGTGATGAGATAATTGTCAGAATCGTTTCGAGATAGGATTTTAGGATGTGGAAATAACCGAAAGGAAAGCAATCCAGTATGCTATACCCGATCGTAAGATTGTGAAATATTAAGAAATACGCCTGGGCAGTATTCCGTTCACTCGACCAAGCACGCGATGTATTCCACTGCGCGATGACGCTGTTGGATAGTGGACTGATCACTTCTAAATCCAAACTGATGCTGAAGAATCAATTCTTGGATTTCAAAAATAGGATGAGACGTTTTAAGATTAATTTTTGAAAAAAACTTTCCTATGGTCTATATGAGGTAGAAAGATTTTTGGATGTGTTTGGTTTTGAAACCATTTTATAATGTGGAAAACTTCCAAAGTGAAGGGAAGCATGATTATAAATAATCCTAAGAAATTAGGATGAGGTTTTTTTAAAATATTTATTTAAATATTTCCAAAGTTATCCGGCTATACTCTGGGGATTTTTTGTTTGATAGATGTTGTATTATGCATTCAGTTTCGGAGCGAGTGAATAACTTAGTAGGATGACTTATGTGTATCCGCGGTGATATTTCTCGGTATACACTTATTTTGTCATCATGTTGATTGTGATATATTTTAAGTTATAAAAATTGATTAATTCTTTGATTTATAACTTAAAGTATATCTAAATATAAAAAACCAATAATATTATCAAAAAATATTTGCATATAAAAAATTACTACAGTAAAAAGTTATATGAAAAATAAAACAATGTCCGTTATTTAATTTTCTTAATTATAAGCATATTTTTCAAACATTATACTCAACTGTGTATATTCATGTTAAATCTAATATATGTAGGTACATAATAACATTCAATGGAAATTTAACTACCTGTACAGTCACGTAGTCACTGTCAGGATATAAGGAAAATGTATTAACTAGTTTTTTTTTCCCCAAGAAGAGTTTGCAAAGAACTTTAAATTAAAAAATAGATATTTTATTAGTTTTTTTTTAATAAACTAAAATAGTAACAATTTATTATTATAAATATATCAAAGAGTATAACATTATAAGGAAAAATGGTATTCTATTAAGTAAATAGAAATGTTTAGTAGTAAGAACTTTCTGTGGTTCATACATTTTTCGTTTAACGATCGAATGGGGAGTTCCCAACGAATCCCAAAACAAGCGATAATTTTTCACTCCAAAACCCCTGATGATTGTTATAATAAAAGTTCAAATAACTATAATAAACTTAAGTGAAAAATTAGTCATTCGCCGTATGTAATATATTGTGAAAAACCGTATCTTAATACCCATAGTCAGCTTATTAAAAAACAAAATCATTTATTTGAAAGTATCATCAAAATAATTGAGATAATTTTTTTATGTGAATTTCAGTATAAGAAAAACTAAATTCTCAATGTGATAAATTTATGTCTTTCAAAAAATGTCGAAAAAAATTGAAAATTTTTACAAAGTCAGCAGTTTATTCAGATTATAATCATATACGAGGTCTGTTAAAAAAGTATCGCGAATTTTGAATTTCCGCGGGTTACGTATATTCGATTTTCGATTTTTTGTGCCGTTATGTTGGTACTCATGTCTCTCACTTATGCCGACAAGTTCGGCAATTTTGAATGTACAGTTAATTTTTGACAGCTGCTTTACTTGCACGTGTTTTGACTCGATTCCAAAAAATGGATCAAAGAATCTGTATCAAATTTTGTGTGAAAAAAACAAAATTAATTGCGCAGACGCATTCCGAATGTTGACTGTGGCATATGGTGAAGCTACCTTGGACCAAAGCAACGTTTATCGTTGGTACAAAATGTTCTCCCGTGGAAACCAAAGCTCAATCATCACAATGGAAGCTGCCGCACGAGCAAAGACCGAAAAAAGTATACCAAGTTCGGTCGAATGTAAAGGTTTTGCTTACAGTTTTCTTCGATTGTAGGGCCGTTCTTGCCACAGGGTAGAACGCTCAATAAGGAATATTACCTGCAAGTTATTCGCAAGTTGCGTGAAGCAATTCGCCAGAAAAGGATTTTTGGCTAAAAAAACCACACACTAATAATGCCGCAGATTTTTTTTGGCCAAAAAAATTTTTTTTGTGCGCGAATTTTTGCCCAAAAACAACACACAAATAATGCTGCAACCATCGTATTCCCCATATCTGGCCCCCTGTGACTTTTTCTTGTTCTCGAAACTGAAGAGCCCCATGAAAGGACGACGCTACGCTACGATGGCGTAGATAAAGACAGCAACGAAGGAAATGATTTTTTGAAATGCTTCGAGGATTGGAAAATCGCACAAGTGTATAATATCTGGTGGGGATTACTTTGAAGGGGACAAAATAGATATTCATAAATAAATAAATAATTTTTGAAAAAATACAAAATTCGCGATACTTTTTGAATAGACCTCGTAATTATTGGAACAAATGCATATAAAAAATCGATACAGGAACATATGTTATCCTTGGTGATTGTGAAAATGAATTTCGAGAAATTGAAAATTAGTTTTGCACAAAACATTTTCATATATTGTCATCGAATATTAATATGATTTCTTCGAACATACTTGTACTTAATTGAAATTAATAACTTTAGTCTTATAATTTTCTTAGAATAAAATATTGTTAATATTTCTAAAAAAGAATTGATTTAATAACGGACAATTCCTAAGTTTATTATTTTATCTAAACTAAAATATTACTTTTTATGATTTATTCTATTTAATTAAAAATGGATAACGATATAAATTTGAAAAATTGCATACTTATTTATCTATTATAAAGTACTTCGATATTAGGAGTTGAATACACTTTGATGTTTCTAAGAATAAATGTCAATTAAGAGTTGAATTTTATCAAATTATAATTAGTAATATTTTATATAATAATTCAAAGTTGACCATTTTTTTCCTCAAAACTCTTATCAGAATACCATAAAAATTGATAAATAATTAATGATCTCTATAAATACTCATAATAATGATGATATTATTTTTTCATGTTTCTTAAAACAAACAAAAAAACATTTGCTATTCCGTTTTAGCTGCTTTGGTCAAATTTCCATTTATTATTTGTATTGGTAAGGATTACATTTCGTTTATTGGATTGGACAACAAAATAAGCCTTAGTGATGGATATTATTACCGTTAATGGGCTTAGAGCAGTTTTATAAATTGAAATTTTTAAGGTTCATTAATCGATTGTACATTTATTAATATTTATTTGTATTTGTATTTATCGTTATCACTTTTATAATTTTTTAATATTAACTACTAAATTTTTAAAATATCTTTGTAAATAATAAATGAAAGTAGTCAACAAAAACTGTGGAATAAAAAATTACATCATTATAATAAAACGGGGATCCGAGGTCTAGGTCTGCTGAATAAAACAATTCCAGATATCGTGATTTCGCGCCTAGGTTGTCCAATTCGTCAAATCCAAAAATCTTTAGTATTCAGGCAGGGTATGAATACTCCTTATCCTACCATAAATCCATACAAATTATAGCCTAATGATCCGTAATGTTCCTTGAGTGTATCGTCAATGAATATGCTCAGGAAACGTACATCTTCATATAGGTGGCCAAATATTCTTCGAGGGATCTTCCTGCTGAACTCGTTTAAAAGTTTGCAATTATTATTGCAAAGGACCCAAGTTTACGAAGAATACATGAACCAACATCCTGTACAGCGGTAGCTTTGTTTTTATAGTGAGGTGTTTCGAACAGAATAATCTGGACTAACCGAAAAAGATTAAGCTATATCCATAGATTCAATGGATAGAGTAAAATACTGTTTTTGTTTATTTAGTGTTTTCTTTATTTGATTAAGTTCTATTACACAAATAGTTCACAAGTATTTGTTTAGGATGCTCGAATCCTTATTGAATCTTTTCGCTGTATTTCCACCTCACGCTGTATTTCTACGATCTAACTTAATTCATCGATCACTTAAACAACGTTTTGTCCGTTACATTTCCCAACTTTATTCGTTGTTCGCTCTATTAATACCCAACTTTATAAAAAATATTTAAAAATTTAGATGTTATTCAATCTAAATGTTTATCAGATATTTCCAAGGCATGTCCAAAATTCTTATCAGATACATTAGAATATTACCATAATTGGAGAATACGAACCTTTTTTTCGAATGTATTATTTTTTTTTTGCTAAAAATTATTCAACGTCTATTAAAAAAATATACATTTTGCAACATTGGCTTAAAAATTGAACGATTCCATAAGCCTGTATGCTCACACTTTGTAATAGATTGTCTCTCGGTTTTAACTGGATTCGCCTTCAGCTCCTCGGTTACATTCCTTGAAATGTTATCGATAGTACCATGATGACGTCTTTTCAAGTGTTTTGTGATCTTGGGGAATAAAAATTATCGTACGGATTAAGATCATGTGAAAATAATGTAGCTAGTGCACTATAGGAATCCCATCATTTGACAAACAACAGGATCAAAGTATCTGCAATGTGAAGCAAAGAACTCTATTTCTAAGCATTTCGAGGACTTCAATATTAATCGCCAGTCTGACTTTATAAGAGCCAATTCTCATCCCACATTTTCATTAATTTTCGATGTTGAAGATCTCCCTGAGCGAGTTTCGTCTTCAACTGATGGCACATAGTTGATTCAAATTTCACTATTCCATTTCTCGTAACAAACTACAAAAAAAAATAATACTCACTTTTCACACTATATAGGGTCGCATAGCAACCGGACAAGGTTAAACCTTATACTTCACGTCTATGAGTGACTAAAGTACATGATGTGTAATAGGAATGTCAGCATTTATACCAGATAGATATCGTTACTTTTTGCCATATCAAAAAATGATCTTAAATATGTACTAATTCTAATATTGAGTGAAATAACGATCGTCTCGGTAAATCTCTTTAAATATTATTGCATTTAAAAAAATTATTATTATTTTTTTAGTTTATTTATCAGTTAGTGCCACTTTAATATATTGGCATTGAATTTGTTTAAAAGTATTGGGTTGTCAAGAAAGTAATTTCATTGTTTCCCAACAGGGGACTTAATTGTATTTTTTCACAAACCACTTTACACTTTAGCCGCATAATCATATGTATTTTGACAGCTGACATAGCAAGGCTTGTTTGTGAAAAAATTCGATTGATTATGCATTGTAGTTTTTGGTTGATACCCTTTTAAATATGAAAGTGAAAAACAGAATTTTCGGCATATTTTAATTTTTTACTACGGAAAAGTTAAAAATATTGTTCAAGCAAGAAAAAAATTATGCGATGTGTATGGAGAAGATGTGTTAAGTGAGCGCCAGTACCAAAACTGGTTTGCAAAATTTCGATCCGGCAATTTTGATCTCGAAGATGCAGCTAGAAGGCCAGTTGAAGCTGATGAAGACACAATAAAGGCATTAATTGATGCAAACCGGCCAATAACAACTCGAGAGATTAAATTTACCGAATTCGACCATTCATGATCATTTGAAACGGTTAGGTTTTATCTCAAACCTCAACATATGGGTTCCTCATCTTCTTAAGGAAAAAACTTTGTGCCGTCGCATTGACGTTTGTGATTTGCTTCTCAAACGTCAAGAAAATGATCCATTTTTGAAGCGTATCATCACTGGGGGCGAGAAATGGGTTTTATTCAACAATGTTAAGCGCAAAAGATCCTGGAGCAGAAAAGATGAACACAACGATCAAATCTGAAGTGTACTGTCATCAGTTGGTGATCATAGAATGATTCACTTAAAGAAAAAAAGCAGAATTGGTCAATAGGAAAGGTATAGTATTCCAACAGGATAATGCGAAACCTCATACAAGTATGGTGGGTGTGGCAGTACATCCCCATCCAAGATCAAAAAGGAAAAAGCTTTTAGATCTTGTATGGGATGTACTGCCACATCCACCTTACTCTCCAGACCTTGCACCTTCCGATTATCATTTGTTCCGGTCTCTACAAAATTTTTTTAGACGATAAAACGTTTAATTCAAATGAGGAGGTCAAAAATCACTTGGATCAGTTTTTTGTCAACAAAGAACAAACATTTTATGAGCGCGGAATCATACCACTGCCAGAAAGACGGCAAAGGGTATTGGATCAGACTGGACAATATTTAATTGAATAAAATATTAATTCACTATAAGAAAATCGTCTTTCATTTTTTTTGAAAAAAACGAAATTAGTTCCCGGACAAACCAATAACTATGTATCTTTATAGAGTATACGAGGTCTTAAAAAGGTATCGCGAATTTTGAATTTTCGCGTTATGTTGGTACTCATGTCTATCACTTATTTTGACTAAAGAATTTGTTGATAACGTCACATAAAATGAAGGAGGTACTAGAATGCAAATGACTTAAAAGAAACATGTATTATAAATTCATAGGCCATTTCAATTTGTTTTCCTTCTTCCTTTTTTTATGTTATTAACTAATTGTATGCATAAAAAATTCCTGTTCTCCGTTTCTTCTTCTCTCTTTTGCATACTTTTTCTTCTTTTCGGTTTTGTTGTTTGTGTGCATGCCTGGCTACAATCGTGAATCAAAGATCTTTTTCTTTCTGTTCTTCGGGTTCTGTTCTTTTCTTCTCTTCATTCTTTACATACACATACACATTAAATCACTATAAGAAAAAATTAAATCACTATAAAAAAATCGTCTTTCATTTTTATAAAGAAAAACGAAATTATTTCCTTGACAACGCAATAACTATGTATCTTTATAGAGTATACGAGGTCTTAAAAAGGTATCGCGAATTTTGAATTTTCGCGTTAAGTTGGTACTCATGTCTATCCATTATGCCGATAAGTTTGGCCATTATGAATGTTCAGTAAATTTTTGACAGCTGCTTTGCTTGCACGTGTTTTTACTCGTTTTCCATTGAAGACGAGCCAGCTGTCAAAAATTAACTGAACATTCAAAATTGCTGAACTTGTCGGCATAAGTAAGAGACATAAGTATCAATATAAAGCCACAAAAAAATCGAAAATCAAATACACGTAACCCGCAGAAATTCAAAATTCGCGATACTTTTTGAACAGACCTCGTATATTGCCAAGCCATTACAAAATCTTCTTTAATAATCACTAAAAACAAGGATAAGAAAAATACATAGAATTAATTAGAAATTCCAATTTTGAACTAGAAAACAGAATAGAGCCTTCACAAGTTAGTATACTTTCTTTAACTTTGAAGGAAAGTACACTAAAAAAAGAATATTAAAATTAAAAGAATATTAAAATTCCCCCATTGTAGTAAGTAATTAAAATCATTAATGCTTACATATTTCGTTGAAACTGTTTTTTCTCTGGATGGGGGGATCAATAGAAAAATTATTAAACGGAATATCCATGTTAATATAGTAAAAGAGAAATATTAAAATTCTAAGATAGTGCTCGGCTTTTACTGTATAAACATCATAAAATTCCTTGAAGTGAAATTACTCGACAATATGTATATACATAACTTGTGTTATGATATATGGCCTTATAATGATAGTATTCACATATGAATACTCATACTGAAAGGATAATAATTGTAGAGGATTGAGCTTTCAGGATTCAGTAAGAAATCCCAAGATAATTAGTTATAACCGCAAAGTAAGCGAAAATCGATCGACCTAAAACTCGTATTAATAACTATTCGCAGAGTTTCTCTACTTCATATATAGCATCGAATATCTAATTGAACGTTTATATGAAAATGCGTAGGACTCTCTACTGTGGTCATATATACACATTTTAGCTTTCGGGTTCTTTTTAAATTAAATATAATGTATTATACTGTTTTTACGAATTTGGTTGAATCTATAGATCTCGCAACGTAGATTATTAGTGTAAAATATAATCTAAAAATTGTCTATATTACAATTCCTTAATAAATTTCAATAATTTCCGCAAAGAAAATATTATGATAAATTATAATGAAACAAATTCCATTAAAAAAATAAAGTACAAAAAATTTATCGGAATATTGTGAATGCACTAAAACGTAAATATTTGTAAAAATTCATTCATTCAAAGATTTTTTCCTCTTTACATATTGTTTGTAAACAATTCAACAATTCTCTATTTTTGCACAAGTATGTACTCTTTCCTGCTGCGATTTAATGCAAATATATTTTTTGCAATCCTCTTTTCTAATAACAAGATAATGCAAAATAACATATATTTGTATTTATAGATATGTCAATTCTAAACAGAATTTCTCTCATTAATCGATTTACCTATATACCTACATTGTTTGATAAACAATCAACCATACTAAAATCCTGTCTTCCACGCTGAAAATCAATGCAGCATTATATCTTGGAACCTATTTATTGTGAACATTTTCCATTTCATCCCGTTACTATATAGTATACTCTTACTCCTACATACGAGTATTATAGCCTTGAGGAATTGCACTTATCGAAAAGAAAATCAATTTTCTTATAAGAAGAATATTGAATAAAATTTCTTTAAAATAAAAAGAACGTAGAACTTTTTTAATTTCAGAATCAATACATGTGCATTGTAGATTTTCCGAAAAAGAAACTAAAATAATTAAAAAAATACTGTACAAATTATTTCTAAGGCACTTGCTATGTGTTCGTAATTGTTAGGTAATTTTATTTTTAACAATCCATTTTATCCATAAAAATAACAAGAAATTTCATCCATATCTCTTCAGATGTCCCCCTTCTCGATTGCATTTTGTGTTGGTTACTGAACAACTGAAACGTTGTGTTGCATTGGGTTCCATGCTATGCGGAGGTGTGGAGGTGCTTCGCCACGCTATGCTGACTGTAATACCAAGTTTGTACCATCAAATAGAATGTAACATTTTTAACCATGCGTATATAAACAAACTGGACCAACGGTGGAAAATAAAGATTTCTTCTCGCACATTGGCCAAACATCGTAAAGACAGTCTACTCAGCAAGCATTCCGAAATTCTGCACAAAGAAACTTCTTAGAATTCAGATTGAACATACCATCCTTACTCATGATTTCCTAGGTAACCAATCTAGTTCTCCATGACATTCATGTAGTGTTCAACTAACCATTTCCCATATTTTAAATGAATGCCAATTAATCAATTGCCATTTGAGTTGTACTACGTGTACATACTACATTGTTAAATTTGGTGGATTAAGGAAATTTTTTGTTAAAAAAGAAAGCACTGCAAAGGACATCGTATAGATAGAGTATTAACTACAAAAAATAATTCGGGAAACAATTTGAAAAAATAAATTTTTTCGATTAGTGTTTGTAGAATTTTTTTGGCCACATCGTCCCAATTGTTACCACATTTTTTGTGTAAATACGCGTCTATCTCCGCTATAATTTGCTCAATTTTGGCGTCAAAGAAATCAACTGTTGCTGGTTTATAAGCATACACATATGACCTTATATGTCCCCACAAGAAACAAGCGAGCGGTACGATTTTAGGAGCCATTTGACGGGTTCATTGCGTAAAATCACGTTGTCACCAAATTGTATCTCAAATAGATAATTTCGCAATATGTATGGACAGCACAGCCATTGCTGCTGTGTCTTCCATATTTTCTATTAAATATTCTTTGATGATTGTGTGGTAGCGTTACCCATTAACCATAACCCGGAAGAAATAGGACCGACAGTTTTGGTGGAAGCCACACCAAAAGTTGCATTTTTGTGTATCTAAAGATGCCTCCAATATTTCTTGTAGATTTGTTTCACTCCAAAATTGATGATTTCGCTTGGTAGCAAAACCATCAAGACAAAAATGAGTCTTATCATTTAACCCAATTTCGTGATAGAATACGTGAATTGACTACTTAATTTTGATGATAATTTACATAAATTAGAAACGGTCTGCAAGAATGAGTCGGTCTATTATAAAATTTCAAACTATACTAAGTAAAAATCATTAACAAATTTTAACAGGTGGTTTGATAATTAAAGTTATATCACAACAACAAAAAACTAGCCGATCTATGAATTTTTGATTATTTTGATCTTCTTCAGTTATCATTTATAGAAAACTATTAGTTATTATTTTAATTTCTAAGTAAAAAACCTGTTGACACCTTAAGAAACAGTGGTTAGATTTTTTCTAATAAAATATTTTAAAATTTTGAATAATACCAAAAATTTTGTTATTAAAAAAAAAATTGTGATATTTAATAGTAAACAAATGTCAGTTATTTTTAAAAATAGTTTATTTATTTGCTTGTGAATCATTTATGCCATTTCAAATCAATTTATCAAAACAAATTATTCTCTTAGATGATATTTATTTAAAGGAATAATATGCAGAAAAATAAGTTAAGTAAAAACGTGTCAATATTAAGATTAGATTATAAATAATTGCAACGCAAAATACTCGCAATGCAACCGTTCGAGTGTTGACGTCGATGTACCGAGTTGTACTAAAGAAAAATACAAACTATTTACATAATATAATATCTGCGCCCATTTACATATATCCTTGATAAACTCCTTAACTCACGCCTCCAAAATCTGATGATTTCGTTGAATTTGCTGTTAGCGCATTCCATTGATATTTATGGGAAAATGGGCGAAGATTTTCAAATTACAATGCCCCCTGTTGTCATTTCATTGGCATTTGTCCTTGTTATCACCACCACCACTACCACAACTATCACCACTGCATATATATGTTCAAGGGCCTGCAAACACAATGGATACCTACCACCCTATCACCTCGAAAAGTTTTATCGGTACTTCCGTACCAGTATAGTAAATAAAAGATAGCACGATACGTAAACAAAGTTGATGACATATTTTTTTACTCAATTTTACTGAATGCTTGGAAAATTGCATATTTACGCTCTGTGGATATACGAAATACTATTTTCGAAAACTTTATTAGTTCGAAACTAATTTCACAGAATTTTTTCAACAGTTCGTTTTGTAAAATATTGCATTTATTTGCATTAAATCTTTTATTTTATGACTCAGTATAGGTACATACTCCTCTGAATTCACACCCATTCAAAAATAAATTTTGATACAGAAATGTAAATGTATTTAATGTTTCCCATTTTTTTTTAAGAGTAAATTGCTATGTGAAAAGATTAAATATTGTACAGAAAGCAATAGATTGGTTCATAGAGGAATTTTGAAAAATTATATGCAAATTTATGTCCTTGTCAAGAATTGCCAATTAATTTAAAATTATATGCAAATTGATGTCCTTGTCAATGATAAATAACCATTCAATCTAAGTTTAAAGTTTAATATTGCCAAAAACCATGGAGTTTTGGCCATTTTTGAATAAATATTCGTAAAAAGCAACATGTCATTAAAAGTAGATTTGGAATATGCGTATTTTATTATTGTATAAACTGGAAAGTTTTTGGTTCGTATTTTCCTATATAAGAAATTAATATGAATAGAAAATTAAACGTGTAAAATATTCAAAATGGGCTGTAAAAATTGTTGGCTTCAAAAAGCAGAATTTATCAAATTGTCAAATTGCTATTAAACTAAATCTGATTGCTAAGATTGGGAAAAAAATGGTATCGAGATGAACTTAAGTGGCAACAATAAATTTCTTTACATGTTGGAAGATGTGCAAGTATTTGAACCGTACAAAGGATATTTAGCACATGCATTTAACCTAGGCGACAAATATTTAAAAAAAACACACGTAATGAAAATTTTGCCGGCAGTATTTACAATGAAAAGATTGACGAAACATGTTATTTTGGTAAATCAAAAAAAAAAATTAATTTGTATGATTCTAGTAAATCATAAATAATAAATAAATTATTTGAAAAATAATTATCGCAAAAGCACATGTCAATGGGATATGTAATGGTGTAGGGTGTAATATCCTATCGAGTACGAGCTGCTTAAGTGGTCAGTGAAGGACAGAAAAGTCATTGACACTATTTGGATTATTTGGCCTTACAAATATATATGTTCGACGACTTGTTTCAAGAATATTGGTTTTTCCAGTAAGTCAACGCTCCTATACACACCGCAAGGATAGTTAAATTATATTTCCGTGAAGTAATTTTAGTTGACTTACTTCCCTCACATGCAGTTTATCTAGACATTAAAGTTATTAAAAATTAAAACATCCTTAAAAAATTATGCAAGTCCCTTCCAAATAGGTTACGGGAGGTAAAAATCAATAGTGAAGGTCCTGCAAAATATTTAAAAAGAAATTCCAAAAAAAAAAACTTGTTATTTTAAATTTTATAATTTGATTTAAGTGAGGTTAATTTTACAAAAATTTTAAAAATCTACAAAATGTTTTAATGTGTAATTTCGTGAATGTGAAATGCTTAAGAGGATTCATTTACCAAATGCTTTCTACATGAAATTGCCTTAAGCTATGGAACTAGTAAATAATTTGAATACATTTCGATATGAAATTGCCTGTAACCTTGGAATTACGCCATTTTAAAAATGTTGAGATGAAGCTAAGCTAATTTGCCACGAAAAAAACCTGATGTCAAATTTACTTTTTTAAATTTTCCTTTAACATTTCAACAACCAAATGAAAAAAATATTCACAGGTATGATAGGTACTCCATGAACTTATTGCTACAGTACCAAGAACTTGAAGGCCTTCGTATGTTTATAGTCGTAAGCAGATGTGTTAGATAAACTTAATTACAATTAAGTAAAACAATAACCGTTCATATTTAGATAAAAATGAGAGTTTAGTTTATATTATTGATACTTTCTCTCTCTTTCGGTGTGATATACTCGTATTGGTGAGAATGACAAAAATAAAAATTGCAAGAGTTATTTCTTCAAAATTTAAAATTTTTGTTAGAGTATTCTATTTATCTTTCCGTTAGACATATGCCAGGGGCCACTTCATAGCGCCACGACCGTGAGGCCATTTGGCGACTTCCGAGTTAGAATATTTGCATCTTGTTTTTTGGAAAAATAACAAAAAGGAGAAAGAATAAAAATAGATTTGACTATTTTTTCATAACCGAAATTTTCTTCTTCTCTCTATCTCTTAGTCGACCGTAGTTGGATTTCGGTATAGTTTCTTCTATTTTTTTAATTTGAAAATATCCGTATCTCATTATTATGATATGATAGTGAACGAGACAGAATGAAAATAGGATTTAAGATGCGAAAAATACAACGATTTTCAACATTTTTTTTGCCAGACGTTGTTTTTTTTGGGATTTTGAGAAGAGGATTTTTTCATGATATAAATTAATTTATTTTATAAGTCTTACATTAAAATAGGTGTTGTGTTGATACACTTAGTTCGTAAGTAAGTATTATTAAAAAAATTAGTACTAAATATATAAAATCACTTCAAGCAATACCCAACTCTAATATTTTCTCGATTATTGGGGTTGGGTGTTACACATCATTGGCGACTACTGTAAGACTCGCTCTTTTTTCTTTTATCTGTAAATATTTAATAATAATTAAAATGTATGGCTTTGAAGAAATCATTTACTACTTACTAAATACGAATACCAATATAAGAATATTTTTTTACAGTATCTTGGTAAGTATATTTTAGTTTATCCCATTAAACATTGATAATAGTGGAAGTAATTCTTCATCTAAAAAATTCAGTATTTTAGTATAACATATTGTATTTTTGTCATTCAATTTTGTTAGGGTTTCAATTATTTGATTTGTCAACATAATGTCTGCATATAGTTTAGACATTATCATCAGTGTTTTATTATTTTCAGAGTTTTCGGTAGTATTTAGGATCATTGCTGATGCAAAAACCTTGTATAGGTGGAACTTTAATCCATTATTTTGAGTATTTGCTGGGATGATAATTTATTTAAATATTCTCTACGTCCGGGAATGTAAATTTTTGCTGAAAAATAAAGAATGCTGATGGGAACATTATTTGTCTTCAAAAGTATCTCTGTACTACTTATTTTCATATTATATCACCTTGATCAAAAAGTTCCGCTCCCATCGTTCCGATTTGAGTTCTGTTTTTTTTTTGTTAAATTGGTACATCTGTTGTTGATATTCTCTCTAAATCTTAGCGTCATAGCTTGACATTTGCAAGAGCCAAGAGTACATCTATTTCTGTTTGTGTTGGCAATTTTTTACAATTTTAGAAATGGATTTAAATTTGCAACAACGAACTTGTATTAAATTTTGCGTAAAAAACGGATTTAATGCTGCGCGAACGTTGGAAATGTTGGAAAAGTGTTTCGGCAATGATTCTCTAACAAAAACGGTCGTTTACCAGTGGCACGAGCGGTTCAAAAGTGGTCGTGAGTCAATCGAAGATGATGAACGCAGTGGCAGACCATCGATATCGAAAACCGACGAAAACATTGATAAAGTAAAAGAAATGTTGGTCAATAACCGCAAATTAACCATCACAGAGATAGCGGAGGACTTGAACATTGCCTATGGATTCGCCCACGACATTTTGGTTAATGATTTGGGTTTCCGTCGTGTAGCAGCAAAGTTGGTGCCAAAAGACCTCAATTTCATGCAAAAGAGAGACCGTGTTGACATCGCAAAAGACATGATTAGCGAGGCTGAATCCGATCCCACATTCATCAAAAGGATCATTACTGGAGACGAGACGTGGGTTTATGAGTACGACACGCAATCCACACATCAGGCAAGTGATTGGCGTTCACCAAATGAGCCGAGACCAAAAAAACCACGCCGTTTTCAGTCAAAAAAGAAGGCAATGCTTAAGGTTTTCATGGATTACAACGGTGTAGTGCATCATGAATATTTGCCAGAAGGCCGGACAGTAAACAAAGAGTATTATTTGGGCGTTATAAGACGTTTTCGTGAAGCAATTCGCCGAAAGAGACCAGAATTGTGGGCAGAAAACTCGTGGATTTTGCACCATGATAACGTACCGTCGCACAGTGCCATCATTAATCGTAATTTTTGACGAAAAATGCAACAAATACCATCCAAAAACCACCGAATTCACCTGATTTGGCTCCTTGTGACTTCTTTCGGTTCAATCGAGTTAAAAAACCATTACGGGGAACACGTTTCAGCAGCCGAGAGGAAGTAATAGAAAAATCGCAGACAGCCGTCACTGCTTGACATACCGAAAACTGAATATAAAAATGTTTCGAGGATTGGATCAATCGCTGGCATAAGTGTGTTAAAGTCGATGGAGATTATTTTGAAGAGGACAATATAGATTTAGATGAATAAACTTTTATTTTTAATTTTCTGAATAAATTCCGATCAAGGTGGTATACTACTTGTTTTCATATTAGAAATATACTATCTGAAAGAAATGATATAATTAATAGATGGAAAAACTATTTTAGGGAACTTTTACATCCTGAAAACCAAGAACAAATAATTGAAATACATAGAAACGAAAATGAATTTTTACAGCCATCATACGATGAAATGATAAATGCTATTAAAAATTTAAAGAGAAATAAAGCTCCAGGAGAAGATTCAATAAGTGCGAAGTTCTTAAAAAATGCAAGTGAATATTTTTACAATAGACTTCATAATCCTATTTGTAAAATATGGGAGAAGGAAAAAATGCCTGAAAATTGGAATTTGGGACTTATTATTCCCATACATAAGAAAGGTGACAAACTAAATTGTGAGAACTACCGGGGAATGACGTTGCTAAATACGAGCATATAAAATACTTGGAAGACTTATATCAGAAAGGTTAGAATCATATGCTGAAAATATATCAGATTATCAGTGCGGATTCAGACCAGGACGATCGACTATTGATCAAGCTTTATGGTTAAAACAAAGTATGGACAAAGCATATGAATTCAATCTGGATCTACACATGTGTTTTATAGATTTCAAACAGGTTTTTGATACTCGTAGCATAAAAAGAAGCGAAATAGCAAGCATTTTTGATAAGATTGATATCCCTAGTAAATTAATAAGATTGATATTAATGACGCTCAACAAAATACTAGCTAAAGTTATTATACAAGATGAAGTTTCAACATCTTTCGAAATAACGGCAGGTGTAAAACAGGGTGATGTCCTATCAGCTAACATTTTTAATCTAGTTTTGCACTACGCAATCACACATCTACACAGAAGCGGTAATATTTTAAACAGAGCGACACAAATAGGAGCATCCGCAGATGCTGTGGCAATAGTAGCTAGAAGTTTCCGAGATTAAGAAGAATGTTTCGATAGTATTAATAGATCGTGTGAAAATATTGGTCTGCAAATTAATGAAACAAAGACAAAATATTTAAAATTATCAAGATCAAATGCTAGAAGAAACTTGCAACCAGTGAAAATCGGAGAGTATATTATAGAAATCGTCGGCTGTTTCAGCTATTTGGGTACACAAGTGAACAACCAAAACTACATGCTTAGCAGTATATAAACCAGAATTCAAGCTGGTAATAGATGTTTTTATTCTTACAAAAATTTATTTAAATCGAAGCTGCTAACAAGAACCTGTAAAATGAAAATATACAAGACACTAATAAGACCAGTGGTAACATACGGATCGTAAATTTGGACGATGACACAAGCTGATATAAATAAGTTGAAGATATTTGAGCGTAAAATATTAAGAAAAATCGATGGCCCAATATTAGACGTAAACGGAATTTATACCATAAGATCAAATGCAGAACTTTTAGAGTTAATCGATGGAGAGAACATAAGTCGATTCATAAAAAGTATGCGAATAAAATGGGTTGGTCATGTTAGCAGAATGCTACAGGAAAGAGCTCAAAAATCTATTTTTAATGCGGTACCAACAAATACAAGATATAGAGGACGTCCTATACAAAGATGGCTAGATAATGTTGAGCAAGACCTAAGAATTATTGGAGTACGAAATTGGAAATCAGCAGCACAAGATAGACACCGTTGGAGACAGATTGTAAAGGAGGTCAAGGCCCACCCCGGGCTGTAGCACTAAAAGATGATGATGACTTGTTTTCATATTTTCCTTATTAGTATGAATATTGCCTACTTTCTCTCCATGACAAACTTCCAGCATATCTCACAGAAGGCACAAAACAGTAGTCCGATATTCCCTTTTCTGATGATCAGCGAACGGAAAGTCTGATCCTTGTCCTAAAAAGCTCTAAATTTTGATTTATTCTTTGTAGGGTATATTATAATCTTGTATTGGCCAATTTCTGTGAATAAACAAACATAACAGTGGTTTTCTGACAGCTATTCAGCCATGAAAATCGAAAATTGTCGTGATGCGGGGACGGATAACACGTGTTTCTGTTTTTCATACTCTCCTCGTTTCTGAATATAGTCAAACGATCTTTATGATATATTCAATTCCTATAAAAGTTGTATTTCAATAAAAAGTTTCTTAGTTATCGGTATTTTAACTAACAGTTAATAAAAAGTACAAATCAAATCATTTCTCTTCAGTATTAAACTTTAAACAACGTTTTTCCCAGTAAAAGCTTACTAAAAAAATAAAATCAAATGAATTTTTAAGAGAAGTAATATGTCATTAACTGGAATCAATTAAAAAAATTAAAAAAAAAGAGAAACATTTTCGGAAATTGGATATTCTCGAATAAGTTTTTTAATGAAATCAAAAAGCTAATTTTCCATAGTAATTTTTTTCAAAAACATGTTGAAGGTCCTGCAAACTATTTTTTAAAAAAATCCAAAAAAAAATCTTGTTTTTTAAATTTTATAACTTGATTTAAATAAGGTTAATTTTACAAAAATAAACCTTAAAAGTTCTGTTTTCGAACTTTATTATCACTCATAAAACTATAAAGTGATTTTTTTCAATCTGTTTTCAAGAAACAGACTCATATCACTTGCGAAAATACAGATAAATATAATTAAGTGTTACATATTATGTATTTAATTTCATTTAAATATTTTTCAAATTGGTTCAGTGCTTTAAAACTGGTTCAGAAAGTGAAGAATAATAGTAAAGGAGCAAAATAGTGTTCATGTTACTTTTACTCTTTGCCAGAAGCATCCCTTTTCATACTTATGAACGGAAAAATTGTCAGGATAGTACATGGATAAACATGTTATATAGAACTCACTCACGAAACTGAAAATAACTGAAACGTATAGACGCTAAAGTCAACTACAAAAAACTTTTATATGAACGGTCGAAACTTACACAAGATAAAAAACTAATTTTATACAATACGGTAATAAAACCCATATGGACATACGGAATAGAAATTTGGGGAATTCCAGTTCAATTCAATCCCTTCAATCGGAAATCCTCCGAGCAATTGTCGATGCTCCCTATTATGTGCGTAACAGTGTTGTTGGTCGTTACAAAAAATTCCATAGTCGACTGCCATCCCGTCATAATCCTCTTATAATAGACATTTTCCTCACACTCCCTCTCCGAAGACATATATAGACGCTTGAAAAGGCAATGGCCACGAGATTTCTTAACTTTAAGAAATTAAACTTCGAGTAAATCTCATGATTTAGAAAAGCATTAATGGATGTTTATTCCACTGTTATGTGTCATGTTATTATTCCTTGTGTTAAAAAAATATGCTTGGTTTCCTAAAATTGTTGTATACTACAAAAAAAAATTAGGTCACACATGACATTTTAGAAACTGCAAAATCTTAAAAACATTATGTAATTTCTTATATATTATCGATAAAACGATAATCAGATACTTTTATCTTTGGTCGAAATATTTTTGATCGGACACTTGCTTTATATGATAATAAGGGGTCACTGCAAACAAGTTGCTTAGGAAAAGTGACTAAAAACTTCTCGGACTTTGAATTTTAAAGTAAATTTTAAATTTGTTTTTTTTTGTATGTTTTTATGCAAGGTCTCTAGGACATGAGTCAGCCGCCATGATGCAGCGCCACGACCATTAGGCCCTTTAGCGACCTGCAAGTGTGTAGGTTAGATGGAATCGGTCTTTAGTCAGTTGGATGGACCAGTTATAGGTGGATAGAGTTTGTAAACCATATTAGTTTGTTTTAAGAAATTAAAAGAGGATATGGAAGAGGTACTGAGGGATCTAAAGTTTTCACAATGGAGGTAATCTTATTATCAAAGAAATGATGGGTGAAGTGACATCACAGAAACGCCACAGGATGGTGTAATAGTGCCAGGGTGGTTTCCAAAAAGTAAATTATATATGAGATCAGAATTCCCTATTCGAATGCTGAGCAGTTTTCGTCTGCAAAATGTTGATAAGGTTGTTGAGTAGGGCAATGGTTGGCTAATGTTTCGAATGATACGTTTCGCTACTTGTCAAGTCAATGTGTCTACGAATGACGAAAGGTTTTATTTGTTATTTGGTTAGCAGGTACGGCAAGTAAGGTACTGCTATGAAGAATTATGGAGCGGTTATGACTGTTATACCTTCAATACAATACAACTCAACGCCATTATTGCTAAGCAGGTTATGTCGATTATTGTTGAGAACAGGATCGCTCGATGGCTCACAAAAAGGTTCCATGGCTGCTACGGAAGCTTCCATGGCTGTGACAGTAGTCTCTGTCATGATAATATGAGCTGCCCTAAAGGGGAAGATTCTACAATGAAATTCGCAGATGTGGGAGCCATCTAACTCAATAACTCCTTAAGACGTGGTGTTATCCTCAACGGCAGTATCCGTGAAAAATAGCAAGTAATAATTAAATCTGTCCAATTGCTCTAGGAAAAGTTTCCTGTAGAAGAACGGATCAGTATTTGCCTTTTTGTACATGTCCAGGAATGTAGACATTCTCAACTCTGCTCTCGACGATTGTTTACAGTTAGGATGAAGAAAGAAAGTTTGGCAATTCAGAGTGACGATGAAGGGATCTCTTTTATGATCAGAGATTATTAATAAAAGGGAAGCTGAATTTCTTTTTTCTAGAGGGCTGGATATAATGTTTTTTTTTAAGTGGTTATGCAGAGGATAGTCGGAGGAGCAAAGGTTTTTGTTGCAAAGAATTGCGACCGAATTCGATAATTACTACCGGTAAAGTTCGTTGTGCCACACTAGCCAGTCAATACAACGGGTTAACCACTGCCTCAACTAGCTTAAGCTTTGTCGCTGGCATTCTGGAATATAAACAAATTTTAAATTTCAATACGATATTTTTAATTCAGCTTGAGCTCGATATAAATTTAAGTGATTGAATAATAAACATTTAAAAAAGTGATTAGATTAATTTTTTTGCAACAATTTGATTTTTTATTTTTAAGTATCAGTGTTACAGCTTTCGAAGTAGTTCCCTTGAGCATCTTTACATCCACGGAGAATTTGTATCCTTTTTTAAAAGCAGTGCTGGAAGGCATAGTGGAATCGCGTTCAGCTGGTTGGTTAAACTCATTTGGATGTTATCGACAATAACAAGATGACGTCCTTTCAAGTACATTTTAATTTTGCACAGCAATCCCATTTTTCGACTGAAAAAAACTTGCGACAGGCGATGTTGCCAAGTTGGCCAATCTGATATGAAGAACTGTTTTTCTGAGCCTTTCAAGTTCTTATTTATAAAAACAAATTCTTTTAATAAAAAATTCGCTGAAAGTTTCCACATTTTCGTCAGTTTACAGTGTTCAAGGTCTCCTCTAGCAAGGGTAGCTGTCCACTATTTATCGGCCTTCCAAAAAATGCATTACTCATCGAAAAACATGTGCTTTTGATAAGGAATGTTCCTTTTAAACTGGATATAACTTTTCTTAAGTCAAATTCGCGGATTCAATAAGTTTGCTGACTTTTTCAGTTATCATATCAACCCAAATTACGAAGTGTTTTCAGATAATTCTATTATGTCAGTCTCATTACTTTCCTGTCACATTTCGTAAATTAGCGTTTCAATCGAAATTTGACTTCAAATAATTAAAAAAAAAGTGTGTTTATAAAATTTATTCTAACTTAGAATAGTTGCGATATATCGTAAAAGTATAAATTCATGCCAAGTACTTTTGTAAAAATGTTTGCATGTTGTTTTTATATTCATCGATTTTGATCTTGTGCGAATACGAATAGAGAAAAGCCAAAAGATACTATTTCAATCGTCGACTTTGTTTTTAAAGAATTTATTAGAATGTTATTATTTGTTCAAACACTTCAATTCAATTTTCATGAATTTTATAGAAGAGAAATTTTAGTATTGATTCAATTTATAGATAAATCGGTGTCGCCTGTAATAAATCGGTGCAATTAATTGAAATAAATCTGAAGGTGTAAAAATATTATGCTATGAACTATCTTTACCTAGAAGTATCGAAATTAAATGCGTCCGGACCAAAAGACGTTTCTTTTCTACACATCCACAATTAGTTACTGCAAGCTAAGCTGATTGTGGAAAATGTGAAAAATTTCCAATTTTAAGAATTTCGAAATCTTTAGCTTCTCTAAATCTTTAATGTACGTAAATCAAATTAAAGTACGGCATTTTGTTTTGATTAGATTTTCAATGTTTTGATTGTAATAAACTGATACGTCCATAGTTTCAATAATATCTACAGTTTCGATACTTAACGGCAACCGGACAAATAATCTTAAAATTAATTTTCTAAAATGTGATTAAATAGTTTTCGTTTATTCGTTAACGTTAAATTGATGACACCGGATTTTGTTTATATTTGCAAATTACGAGTATTTTCCATAATTCCAACCAAATGGAAAATTGAATCGCTCTTTTTACGTAGATTTGATTAAATCGCACATTTATGATCACACCAAGGTGAGGTCTTATTATCGTAAATAAAGCTATAGCTTATAAATATTTCTTATATTTGTTCTAAATCATATTTTCATGATTGATTCATACTCTGTCCCATATACACTTGGTTCTTTGAATAAAAATTTCAAATATAAACAAAAATATAAACGACAATAAGGAAAGTTTTCTTCATTTGGCTTTTAAAGACGGGAAAGGCCTTGAAATTCCATTTCCTTGACACACTATGGTGACAATTATCGAAAAGCTTTTCTCCCAAGTAGAAAATAAATGAATTCAGATCATCTACGTTTGTTTATACTATTAATTAAAAATGAACTTTTCCTATAATAATTTTCCATTCAATGCCAAATAATATAAATCTTAATTGTTCGTTTTATTTACTTCATTTTTTTTATGAGTAAATCTAAATTCAGATGATTTAATTTGATTTAAAAGTTATTTAATGATTCATCATATTTCAACGGTGGGTTTATATAAATTTAATTAATTATTAAATCATTGTTTTAATAAATATTTGGTAGTATTTGGAATTCCCTTAAGTCCTGGATATTTAAACAATATGAGGTTAGCCTGAAAAGTAATTGTCGAGTCCAGAATAAATTGTGTTTTTGATTTTAATCCAATTTATAATTTCCAATTATTTTAAACTTAATTAGGGTTTTTTTTAAACTACATTTTATATGATTTTAATCCATTTTTTTTTCCAACTACAATTTTATTGTATTATCAAAAGCAAATTGAAATCACTAATAATTGAATAATATTGTGGAGAATGAAGTGGGCATAAATATCTATGGGCGTATTTCCAACCAACGAGAGTTAGATGACTCCAACAAATCTGGAGGCTATTGTATTTTTAGTCTCCAATGAGTATTTCAGAGGAGGATAATAATGGAAAGTGTTTATTACAAGTGGATTATAATGAAAAGATAAATGGGAGTGAAGTTTATGGTAATGGGAAATGCACAGGTCCTGAACAACGGGAGCATTAAAATCACGTTGTATTATATTATAACGAACATAAAAGGGAACATCAACAATTGTACAGAGGATCTTGGATTTTAAAACCTGGATGCGATAGGAATTGGAACGTTTCATTGAACACCAACGTTCAATGCCATAGGTCCAAATAGGTTTATGATTGCGTTGTATGCTGAAAACGTTTGTCTAGTAGCGTAAGAAGGGGCAGGTAACGTCTCTAGGTAAATTCCTAAATTGGTAACATGTGGAATCATGTTGCCAATTAGGTATAAAGGGATACATGCTTTCGGGAATTTCTGATTTACCTTTACTATCTATATCTTACACCAGGACTGAAGATTGTGTATATGATATGAGATTGTAAATTATTGGAAGCTATGTCAGAATTTGTGTGGGTAGTAAGTGTGACTGTATCATCTGCATACAGTGTGGCGCTCCCATCGTTCCGATTTGAGTTCTGTTTTTTTGTTAAGTTGGTACATCTGTTGTTGATATTCGATTTTTTACAATTTTAGAAATGGATTTAAATTTGCAACAACGAACTTGTATTAAATTTTGCGTAAAAAACGGATTTAATGCTGCGCGAACGTTGGAAATGTTGGAAAAGTGTTTCGGCAACGATTCTCTAACGAAAACGATCGTTTATCAGTGGCACGAGCGCTTCAAAACTGGTCGTGAGTCAATCGAAGATGATGAACGCAGTGGCAGACCATCGACATCAAAAACCGACGAAAACATTGATAAAGTAAAATAAATGTTGGTCAATAACCGCAAATTAACCATCAGAGAGATAGCGGAGGACTTGAACATTGCCTATGGATCCGTCCAAGACATTTTGGTTAATGATTTGGGTTTCCGTCGTGTAGCAGCAAAGTTGGTGCCAAAAGACCTCAATTTTATGCAAAAGAGAGACCGTGTTGACGTCGCAAAAGACATGATTTGCGAGGCTGAATCCGATCCCACATTCATCAAAAGGATCATTACTGGAGACGAGACGTGGGTTTATGAGTACGATACGCAATCCACACATCAGGCAAGTGAATGGCGTTCACCAAATGAGCGGAGACCAAAAAAACCACGTCGTTTTCAGTCAAAAAAGAAGGCAATGCTTAAGCTTTTCATGGATTACAACGGTGTAGTGCATCATGAATTTTTGCCAGAAGGCCGGACAGTAAACAAAGAGTATTATTTGGGCGTTATGAGACGTTTGCGTGAAGCAATTCGCCGAAAGAGACCAGAATTGTGGGCAGAAAACTCGTGGATTTTGCACCATGATAACGCACCGTCGCACAGTGCCATCATTAATCGTAATTTTTTGACGAATAATGCAACAAATACCATCCAAAAACCACCGAATTCACCTGCTTTGGCTCCCTGTGACTTCTGTCGGTTCAATCGAGTTAAAAAACCATTACGGGGAACGCGTTTCAACAGCCGAGAGGAAGTAATAGAAAAATCGCAGACAGCCGTCACTGCTTGACATACCGAAAACCGAATATAAAAAATGTTTCGAGGATTAGATCAAGCGCTGGCATAAGTGTGTTAAAGTCGATAGAGATTATTTTGAAGGGGACAATAAAGATTTAGATGAATAAACTTGTATATTTAATTTTCTGAATAAATTCCGGTAACTTTTTGATCAAGATGGTAAGCGGTACTAGAATCAAATGGGGTGTCGTGGGCTTAAATAGTATATAAAATAGGACCAAGCATACTGCCTTGTGGGACTCCGGCTAGAATAGGATATATTTCTGAGGATGCTGAGTTAATTGCTATTTGTAAATGACGTTGAGAGAGATATGAATTTATAATAAGATGGTATGGAGAAGCAAGGAAGCTCTTGAATTTCCAAAGGAGCCCAGGATGCAATACAATCGAAAAGCTTGGGATATATGTAAAAATACTCCTGGGCAATTTTCTTTCCAGTAAAAAGGGCAAGCAATGTAATCAACAACGAAAATCAAATCGAAAACCAAATTTGTGATCAGGAATTATTCTTTGATTATCTATGAATAGATAGAGTCATTTTAATAAGAGTTTTTCATAAATCTTACCAAGGATTCATAGGCGGCTGATAGCAATAGGAAGAAGCATAATTTACGGGTTTATTTGATTTAGGAATCATTTTAATAATTAAAAATTTCCAGAATAAGCGAAAATAGATTTTATCCAGGATACAATTGAAAATGTATGTAATGAGGATTAAAGTATTTCTGGATAGAAGCTGTTATTATATTGTAACCAGGAGCTATTTTATTGAAAATGCGTAGGATAGCAGATTTAATTTCAGAGTATTTCCAATTTTTGGGAGGACTACTTATAGGAACTGGGAACCAATTGTTTGGCAAATTCCTCATTTTTTCTGTTTTGTCCAGTTACCGTTATTTTGTTTTAGTGGGTGTGATGCCTACAAAAAATTTTTTTTAAAAATTTGTTTAAGCAACCAAAATAAAATACTCTTGGTGCCCTGATTTAGCTCGAGTTCATCTAATAACATAGCCGAATTTGCTCGTTCATGATTGCTGTTTAGTTTGAGTTGCGGTGGCGCGTCAAGTTAACATTTAAGTATACATATTGCTTGAAATAACAAAAAAAATATTCTCCTCAGACTACCTGGAGATTCTATTCTGAATCTAGAGCAATTGTTGATTTTGAATCCCAATTGACATAAGAGTTCATTTAGGTTTTATAAAAACCTAATTCTACCATCTCAAAGAATTTTAACGCTCGTCAACTGAACATAGGCTGTAGTATATGTGTACATCAGGTATCTTACCAATAACATAAGATAATTTCAGAACTTATCAAATAAAAAATATATATTTCGAGAATAATCAAAATAAATAAAAAGTAAAATATTTAGTTGGTTATATTACGTGCGAAATAATTTTTCCCAACTTAAATGAAGGTCACAACATTATCTATCATCTACTAATTATTATTAATAATATAATATAATTTACAGACTGGTGTCATGGTTTCAAATAGTAGAGCCCATGCGTCATCTACAAATAAACCTTAGAACCTGATAATGACATTGGGTTGTGTTAGCATATGCTGTGATGAAAAGCCACGTCGTAGGAATAGAAAATACAATACTTTTAAGAGCTAGTTTCTATTGATTTTCTAGTTTCTATTGATTGCTGGAAATGTTGTTATTAATCCACATTTAAAAACGGAAGAAAAAAGAGTAAGCAATTTTAACATTACTTACTCAAATATTTAAAAAAATTACTTTTCACTATCGTGGATAGCTGTCCATTAGATACTTGCTACGAAATACACCTCAGAAGTATAATGAGAAGCATTTTTCACACTTTGTCTTATTTTCACGAATAGACAAATAAATAAATATGAACAATATGATACTTAGTAGTATTAGTCATTGTTGCGTTTTCATTCTTCTCATTTTCTAATAGCACAAAATGTTTATCTGAATGACCTTAATGCATATACATACATATACAATATATTTGCTTGATTTAAATCGAAAGAGTCTTTATAAATAATGTCAAAAGGGCTCTTATATTAATAAAAGCTTTACTGATTTTATTCTATACATGCAAAAATATTCAAAATATCAATACATATGTAGGAGAATTATTAACACATACTTTATTTATTTATGTACATTTTGTAAAATTGAATTGTTTAATAAAACATAAAATATTTGTTAATAATCTGGATTTATTTTGTTGCCTTCAAAAATGAGCTCGATTTGAAGCAATACATTAATGTTGACGACTTATACTGTATGAAACACACTTTTTTATAAGAACTTGTTGGTAGCGTCTTCAGCTTCTTCCGTGAAGTGGTAATTTTAGCTTGTTGAACAAAAGAAAGTCATATCTGGTGAATATCGAACTCAACTGGTTGTGGAAGAACTTTGACGTACCTATTCCGAGGGTTTGTTGAAGTCATAATGATATCGAACTCATAATCCCACGTTTTATCATCCGTTATTATGTATTTCATGAACGTCTAAATTGGCTCATTTAGGCATATATTCGGCAACCTATTTTCGATTCTTATTTTAAAGAAAATTCAGTCTCTTTAACAGAATCCGTTGTGTTACGCGTTTTATGTTCAAAACATAACCTAAAATTGTGTGAATGGATTTGTCAGCTACGTGCAGATCCTGAAGTATGAAGATTTTCCATCAGCCTTGCCTTCAACTTGGCGATGTTTTATACTGTCGAAGACTTTAAAGTGAAGCTGGAGAAGAACTTGGCAAGTCTTGCACCACTTTCCGATCATATTTTAATGCTTTGTATCACTCGTATGCTTGTGTTTTCGATACAACTGATTCACCATAAGCCTTTTTCAATATTAGCAATGATTGACCACAAAAAAATTAATTGCCAACACAAAATTTCAGAGAAGTTCTTCGTTCAAAATTAAAAATCGCAGAGCAAACTTGACATCGACTAACAAAACCAAAATAAATCTAGTTGACCGATCGCTCCAGTCACTTTACGTGACAATTGAATACAATAGTACCAACCTCACAGCAAAAACATTTTTTCATATCTTTTACGTGGGATTTTTAAACGAACAATTCCAAATATATATTTTAAACCATCACATATCAATTCAGAAAATACCGCATTGAATTTTTTTTTATTTTAAGTAGATCAACCAGAGGAAATACGAGGGTCATTCAACAAGTACTTAGCCTCACCACCCGATGGAACTTCTGTCACAAAAGAAATTTACCATCGTGCAGTACATTCTTTTAGTAGCCTACTGTCAAAGTTTCAGTCGATTCCCTTCATTAGTTTTGTTTTGAGAGCCTTTGAAAGCGAGCGTGTCGGTCGGTTGTACAAAAATGGAAAAAGAACAATATCGTTCGGTGATTAGATTCTTGTTTTTGGAAGGGAAAACGCGCAGCGAAATCAAAGATCGCTTGGATTCTGTGTATGGTGACTCTTCTCCTTCGATGGCGACCGTCAAGAATTGGTTCAACGAGTTTGTTCGTGGCCGCACGACGGTTTTTGATGAGCCACGCCCAGGTGCCCCGAAAACGGCTGCTACAGAGGAAAACGTTAAAAAAGTCCACGATCTCGTGTTGGCAGACCGTCGATTGGAGGTTCACGAGATAGCTGAGACTGTGGGCATCGCAGTAGGAACGGTGCAACATATTCTACACGAAGAACTGGGCATGAGAAAGCTGTCGGCGCGATGGGTGCCGCGTTTGCTCACACCGGAAAACAAGCGCAACCGTGAGACTACATCGGCGACGTGTTTGGCGCTGTTTCAGCGCAATCCAGCGGAGTTCTTGCGTCGTTTCGTGACCGTCGACGAAACATGGATTCACTGGTACACACCAGAGACCAAGGAACAGTCGAAACAGTGGACTTCACCCGGCGAACGTGCTCCGAAGAAGGCGAAGACTGTTCGATCGGCCGGAAAGGTGATGGCCACCGTTTTCTGGGATTCACAAGGTGTGATCCACATCGATTACCTCGATAAGGGTAAAACAATCACGGGGCGCTACTATGCTGACTTATTGGGCCGATTTGACGTCGAATTGAAGAAAAAGCGGCCCCGCTTTGCGAAGAAAAAAGTACTGTTCCACCACGACAACGCGCCGGCTTACACCTCCGCCGTAGCCATGGCCAAATTGGTCGAATTGCGCTACGAATTGCTGCCCCATCCACCGTACTCTCCAGATTTGGCCCCTGTGACTACTTTTTGTTTCCAAACCTGAAAAAGTCACTCGCCGGGAATAGATTTGGGTCGAATGAGGAGGTCATCGTCGCCACGGAGGTCTATTTTGCTTCCCTCGAGAAAATGTAGTTTTCGGACGGGTTAAAAAAGTTAGAGCATCGCTGGGCCAAGTGTATCGAGCTTGAAGGAGATTATGTGGGAAAATAAATTGCCACCTTTCCAAAATTTTCGTTTTTCTTTTGTAGACTAAGTACTTGTTGAATGACCCTCGTATGCTATTATTATGGATAATTTTCTAACCAAAATTCTTACGATTTACTTGGTTTTTCATATTACAAGTTATTGTACAAAAGTAAAAAGTTTATAAAAATTATAATAATTTGAGAAAAAAGAAAGTTTTCAAAATAATTTAAAATTTTGAAATATAAAAATTCAAAAATTCGACCAGTTTATCTAATAAAACTGGTCGAATTTATGTAGGAGGGAGCAATTAAAAGTTGTTCAATTTTATGGTTTTAGAAACCTATAAAGGGGTCTTGGGAAAGGAATTGTTTAGTCTAGAAGTTCTTAAGTGGGACTTATTTAAAATATGAAGAATGGTGAGGTAAACACCACAGGAACAGCAGGAGGACAACTTTGGTTATCGAAGAGAAATGCATAGGTAGGTGTGATATGAGCAATCCAGATTTTGAGAAGTTTCCTTACACACAATTTGAGAATGGTTCTTTAGTGGATTAGTAAGCTAGGATTTAGTTAAAGTGTAGAAATAAATGTTTCACCATTGGCCTAGTCTATGGTCCCACGCATGATATTATGATATTAAATGTAATTTCGTCAGCAGGTGTAGCAGGTTTGGAATTTCAGTGGATACACAAAATTATTTAGTTAATACACATATTGTCCTTTTCTTATTGTAGAGAAAAAGTACTGATAATAAGACAAACAATATTTTTTCGATTTATTGCTACATTATAAGTAATTTTTTTAATAGATTAAAATTTTTCCAGAACTTGTATAGGTAATTATTATTTAAAAAAGTACTATCACTCTATGTAACAGTAATAGTATTTAACTTATTATTTTTTATTCATGAAAACCATCTCTACTAATTTAACGATTAACTTTTTGTGTATTTTCTTATCTTTTACAATAAAAAATATGATATTAAAAAAAAATTACATCGATAAAGGAACACTTTTATATAAGAACCTTGTAAGTGTGATCCACACGAAAGTGACAGTCACTCAATAACTGTCATTCGACATCCGTAATGCGTTTATATAAGCATATAATTCTTGAGCTTTGTTTGTCGGTTTCGAATTTTTATGACTTAATTATTTTTAATTAAATTAGTTATTAGCAAAAAGAATTTTTTTAATATTTTGTTAATCAAAGTGATTTTTTTCTAAAATAAAAATTCTCATAATTTACTTCACCAAAATTTATCAGTATTCTTACGAGAATAACTAGTCACTACGTTTTCCAAAAATTTGTTTGAATTTTTTTTAAATTTAAAATAATATGAATTCTATTAAATAAAATATTTATTAAATAATTATTAATTTAAAAATTAATTTGTATAAATTAACTAAAATAATAACTTTTTTATATTTAATTTCAGAAAAGTGTGATTACCAGAAAATGAGATAATTATTAAGAAAATTGTTGATGAAAGAAACATCATGATTTTCGGTCTGTTAAATCAAAAATTTTATTATTTATCGATGCAGTGATTGTTTTTAAAACCAATGTATAGTAATAATACAATAATTTCATGATAAATTTCGTATAAATCGTAATAAACGTATAAATATAGCTTACCATATAATATGCGTATAAGCCAATTGTGAAAAAGTCAATTCTATAGAGTCGAGTCCTTCTATATTTGCTGCGAGAGTTATTGTAAGAGTGAAAAATGGCAGAGAATAGAAAATCGAAGGATAAAATCAAAAGGAATAAGAACTCCAGTACGAAATTGGATTTGGATATTTGGGATGTAAGTATAAAAGAGCTTTACATGATTGTATTTGTATTTGTATTCTATGTATATAGACGCATATATTTCTATACATATAAATCGAATATTTGTTGAATATTCTATTGATTAAAATCATCATTTGAACAATCTATGCTTTACTTGTCTTTATATTATTGGAAATTTTTCTTTTGAAATCAGTGTGGGCGGTTAATATAGGATAGCAAGTAAGTATATACACATATATAAGTAAATTCAATATCGTGTTTTGAGAATATTGTTAAAATAAAATTGTTCATATCCGTATTTGAATAAATAAATATAACAGAGTATCTTCTTGTTCTTTTACTAAAATCGATAATATTGATATAGAAGTTACTAAAAAGTATTTAAAAATAATTAATAATTAATTTTGATATTCATAAATTTAGATTGAAAATTTCTGTATCTGAAGGAGAATTTAATAATTTAGAAATCGACTAGAAAAAAAAGCTAAATTCTATTTAGTTAAACAGATAATCGTTATGAAAATTATAATTCTATTAATTGTACCCATAATTTGACATATTTAATAATAGAAAATTATATATTTGTAAGCATAAAATTGGTAATATAATAATATTGTAGAATGACAAATAAAATAAGTATACTTATCTGTAAATTTTTCCATTCCAAAAATAGTACATGTACTTTGAATTTCTTTAGTGAGCGTAAGATACGATAAATAAGATACTCGTACCATAGGTGTAAATAAGATACGAGTATTATTGAAATAAATTAAAAAGAAATTGACATTTAAGATATTCACTAGGATTTTATAAGTAAAAGTACTTGATATTATATAATATTAATTTCTACTATTTTGAAACTAAAAAAATATTAAATATTCATTCATGAACTTGACTCAAAGAATATCTTTTACAAATTTAAAATAGTTTAAATTTTTATATTAAATTATTCATATGTCATTGTTCCACTCTTTGTAGCAGTATTGGAAGGTTTCAACTGGAATCGCCTTTAGCTCCTGGGTTACACTCTTCTGGATATTATTGGCAGTACCTTGATTAGGTCCTTTTAAGTATCTGGAAAATAAACAAAAAAGTCACACGGATTTAGATCAGGTGAAAAAAAGGCTAAGAAAAGTTAGAAAACCCTTTTTTCCGACAATGATTCCAAAAAATTATTGTCATATCTTGGCTCCAAATTTTACTATTCCATTTTTTTTAAATTGTCGCACAGGTTAACATCACAAGAATCCGTTCTTTTCGCAAAAGCTTATTGATAGGGATGGCTTTGTCATTGTGGAGTAGAAAGGTTTTGTCATTGTGGAGTGTCTGTTATGTCCAATCTGACATAAAGTACCCTTTTTCTAATCCTTTCGATATTTTCACTCTCAAAAATTTCATTGACAGTTTGTCTTGAAGGCACAAGACCCTCACTCATTCTAAAATTTCATCAGTTTTTAAAATTTATCATTCTTCTGAATTCGCCAAGCTCAATACAAAATTTGTTGCCATATCTTTTTTCCAAATTTCGCTATTACATTTTTCCTAACGCACTATGAAAAAACAACTTCACTTATCACACTTTATAGAGTCGCATAGTTTCTAAACGAGGTTAAAACTTTTACAGTACATTTAGAAGGGAGTAACGTATAAGCTAAGCTTAATTTCGCTATTTCATATTGCAAGATCGCTACCATTATTTTTCTGCCAAATCTTGGATGATCTGCTTAAGAATACTTTTACGGACGAAATATTTTCTTTAAATTCTGGACGGCACTACAACTGGTCTAGGCCTGCTGAATCAAAGAACTCCAGATGTACCGTCTTCGCGCCGTGATATTCCAGTTCGACACTCCCAGCATGTTTTTGACGTACTGACTAACGCTGTCGCCCTACCGAAGGCAGAGCCTACCTCGTCTTCTGCTACTGCAGCCTATTGAGCTTAATTTTGTCCTTAATCGAACGGTGGCGAATAAAGGATCCTCTTTTCAAACGCGAACCAGAGTTCGCAACGATTTTTACTGAAAACACAACTTTCCGAAGAATACATGCGGCTTAGTGTCTCATACTGCTGTAGCTTCGATGATATTACCAGAATTTTTAAGCAAAATAATTTAGACTGACTGTAGGCTCTGTTGGATGCCAGCAGTCGTGCGCGGATTTCTTCCTTAATGTTGTGTAAATTGTTTTGTTCAAAATTCTTTAAATTTAGTTTAAATTTATTTAAATAAAGGTCATTTTTAAATATCAGTTCCATATTTTGTAATGAGAATTTAAAATTTTTCTAGTTTTAGCCTATTGAGCTTAATTTTGTCCTTAATCGAACGGTGGCGAATAAAGGATCCTCTTTTCAAACGCGAACCAGAGTTCGCAACGATTTTTACTGAAAACACAACTTTCCGAAGAATACATGCGGCTTAGTGTCTCATACTGCTGTAGCTTCGATGATATTACCAGAATTTTTAAGCAAAATAATTTAGACTGACTGTAGGCTCTGTTGGATGCCAGCAGTCGTGCGCGGATTTCTTCCTTAATGTTGTGTAAATTGTTTTGTTCAAAATTCTTTAAATTTAGTTTAAATTTATTTAAATAAAGGTCATTTTTAAATGTCAGTTCCATATTTTGTAATGAGAATTTAAAATTTTTCTAGTTTTAGCTTATTTACTTGTTAATGTAACAGGTTAATATTTACCCTAATTAAGTAAATACATTTTTACTAAATTTAGATTATAAAATTATTATTATTCTGCCACACATTATTCGGTTCTTTAATTATTATTCGGTTCTTTAATTCGAAAATTTTCACTACAAAATTGAAGAATTGAACCACGTATCTCGTTCGTAAACTTAAGCTTTTCGCAAATATTATTGTAATGCTTTAACGGAATCGAAATGACGATTTACCCGAAAATATTTGGCATCCTTCAAGGAGTTGTGCGAGCCGTCATAAAGTACTATTTTCGACGAAACTATACCATCAGCGTGGGAATAAAAAAATGTAGAAATCATGAAATTGTATACGTCAGCACAAGACTGAAGATCCTAAAATTGTTTGAATCGGGAAATCTACACCGAAAAACACTAAACCACAAAAGGATTTAGTAATTAAAGAAAAATTAAATTTTTAACATGAACTTGTCATTACTAACTACACATAGATAGGTCACAACCATTTAAATTTTTTTCGTTCATAATAGGAGAAAGTATACATAGAAGATTGATAATAGGATAAATCAACTATAAAGAAAATTTTACGAGATAATTAATGCCACATTATTAGCCAATAAGAGCTGGTTATGATTCTCGAAACAAAATATTTTGAGTCAAACCTACCCTCTTCAAAAATGTGTACAGTAAATTATTGGTTATTTTCGATTACTGTCATGACGTGTTAGGGGCTGACATAAACCCAAATCGGTTTCTTATGAAAGCAATTTATTTTCCAAGCACTTACATTAATAAGTAGTTCGGTATTATTTTTATGTACTTCTATAATAAGAATGATTTCTAAAAACTACGTGAAATTGCGAAAATGTCTTTAATATAATTCAATGAATGAACGAGTAATATGACTACACATACTCACAAACGTACACGTGAATTTGTAAATATTTTATTTTAGCCTTCATATATAATGACAGAAGAATTCAACTTTTCTAAAATATTAAAAGATAAATAAATTCTAATAGCGGCGTTAAATGTTATTTTGACATTTACATGAGAAATATTCTGTACGCTCATCGTATTATAAGTATTCGCTAGTTGCACACAAATTGTTGGCGTGAATTTCATTTCCATTACTTTTATGACCATCCATTTGTACAATAAAAAAAATTAAAGCGGAACATTTTAAGTTTGCTACAATCAATAAAATTTTAAAGAGGAAAAGTATACAAGTTCTTGACAAAATAAAAAGAAACATTAATACTCTTTGGACGTAAATGCATGTAAGACAATCTCACTAAGAATGAAAAGACACATTTCTTGAAAAAATGACTCCATAATGATGCCCATTTCCATAGAAAAAATAAAAAGATTTATTTGCAATATGAAAAATATATCTTTTTTAAGGAAGATAATATCTATATTATTCAAATGAAATCATATTTAAAAAAGCTTTGGGAAAAGAGACTATGAACAGCAGTGGTCGGCAAACAGCGCACCGTGGGTTAATATTATTTTTTTACACGAACAAATTAAAAATAAATCAAATTACGCGCTTTAACGCAACGGCTCATAGTCTAGTTGAAATAAATAACCGTACGTAGCGCTAAGGTCGTCACATATTCTCATTCTAGTGTCTGCCGTTGCCGTAGAACAAGTGCTTACAGTTTTATCAATTTTACTTTGGTGGCACAAATGCTATTATCTGCTACGGCGCTCTGGGATATTTTGTTGTTTTATTTATTATAAAGAGTAAAATGAACTTTTAATGTTGTGGTTTTAAAGCTGAATGGATTGGGATTATTTTGTAATGACAAAGTTTAAATGACAAAGTATCAAAATGTTATGACATAATAGCTGTGCAAAAAGAGTATAATAAACGTCATATTCAAATCAACGAACGCCAAAATTTTGAAAATTTAAAATGGAATGCTTCACTTTCACAAATTTGTAAAATTAAAAAAATGATAATGAAATAGTGACTAAAATCAGCTTACGAATAACTCATATATTAGCCACAAAGAAAAACCATTTAAAAACGGTGAATTAATTAAATTATATTTGCCGTAGAAATGTACTTAGAGAAAATGGATTTGTACCGATCTATCAGTTTTTCGGCGAGAATAACTTAAGAAGAGTTAAGGACATCGTGAGCCACATCAAGAGTCAGTTAAAAGTCAAGCAAAACAAATTCAAGTGATTTTAGTTGGTTCTTGATGAGTCAAAAGACATTACTGATACTGCCCAATTGCTGCTGTTTATTCGAGTATTGGTTTTTATGGTAGTATTGGCCTTAGTTTTGGAGATTTGTTCGTTGCCGAAATTTATATTGGCAGCGCGCAAGTCAAACAAATTATTCCTGGATTTTTCGGACGGGTTTATTGTCTCTGGCAGCACTATCGGTAGAAAATTTTATATTCGACTGATGCTTCGTCAAACTAACAGCGAAACTGAGCTAATAATGTATGTAGTCGGAACAACAAGGCGATCACCTAATGGGAAAGATTTCTTCTCTAAAAATAATGATTACTTTTTAAATCAAATCAATCTGAGTAAAATTTACCTCGGGTTCCGAGTCATCCCCTTATAAAAGGTACATTTCAACCCATTAGCCAAGGAGAGCTCTAGGAGGTTTGGGGAATCGCCACAGAGAGACACTCAATAACTACAGCTCTCTCCTACAACAGTTGTGAGTCCGGCCGCCGATTTTTCTTCTACTTTTTCCTTTTATCAGTGTTGGTTCCTTGTGGGTTCTTCAGGTTTTATTATATAGATAATTTTTTTTTAATCCGCGTGTTTCTACCCAGAAGCTCTAGTGTTTATACGTACACTTATACAGTAATACCCCGTGTTACGTACACTCGTTTTACGTACACTCGCACTTACGTACATCTCGTTTTTGTCCCCATTTGCCCATTATACGTAGAATGATTCACACTTATGTACAAGTACATTTTTTTACTTACATTTTTTCTGGTTTTGCAATTTATAGAAAAAAAATGCTACACTAATAAATAGTACCATCATAAGAAAAGAACACGGTCTTGTTGCAGATATGGAGAAATTACTATTCATCTAGATAGAAAATCAAACAAAACAACACGTACCCTTAAGTCACGCAATTATTCAAAGTAAAGCGCAAAGCTTGTTTAATGACTTAAAAGTTAAAAAAGGCGCAAACGAGACTAAATTTTTGTGCTAGCCGTGGATGGTTTCATCGATTCAAAAACAGATCCAACTTACACAACATTCAAGTCACCGGTGAAGCAGCAGCTGCATATGTTGAGGCTGCAAAAATATATCCAGGAAAACTCGCAAAAATTGTGAAAGAAGGAGGATACACAAAAGACCAAATTTTTAATGTTGATGAGACAGGTCTTTTTTGGAAGAAGATGCCAGCTAGAACTTTAATTTCTAAAGAAGAAAAGACTATGCCAGGATATAAAGTAGCCAAAGAGAGAATTACTCTTTTATTAGGTGGTAATGCCGCAGGAACGTATAAACTTAAACCCATGCTTTTGCATCGCTATGAAAACCCTAGAGCGTTAAAGAACTATTCGAAAGATAAACTACTAGTCTCCTATAGATCTAACCCTAAAGCATGGGTTACTGCATATATTTTTGAGGAATGGTTTAACAAATATTTTACGGCTGAAGTTAAGGAATATTGTAGAAGCAGAAAAATACCGTATAAAATTTTACTAGTTATCGATAATGCTCCCGGTTATCCGCAAAATTTAGGCAACGATAATATTCGAGTTGAATTTTTACCTCCAAACACCACATCTATCCTTCAAACCATGGACCAGTGTGTTATCGCGTCATTTAAACTGAACTATTTAAAAAAAAAACATTCAGTAAAATAATTGCTGCAATTGACAGTAAAGAAGGTTCAGGTAGGGAAGTTTTAAAAAAAGTTTGGGCGGAATACAATATTTTAGATTGCATAAAAACAATTCGAGACACCTGGAATAATATTTCAGTTTCTACAATGAAAGAGGCTTGGAATAAATTATTTCCGCAGGAGACAAAAGATAGGGAAGATTGCGAACATAATAACGCTGAAATCATTTGCAATATTTCAGATATGGCGCAACATCTAGAGTTAGAAGTAGATTTAAATGATGTAGTTGAACTTATAGCATTCTACGATAAACCTCTCAACATAGAAGATCTTTTAGAATTAAATGAACAGATACAACCTGAAAATTTAGTATGCAATGTCGCAGAAAAATCCACTCAATCTGAAGCACTAACATCCAAAATTTTATCAGATGCTTTCCAATGTTTTCAAAATGGAATGGCTCTTTTTGAAAAATACGATCCAGATTTTGAGAGGAGTTTAAAGGTTAACAAAGACATTATGGACGCATATTCCTGTTATTCAGAATTATACAGCAAAATGAAAAAACATAGTAAACAAAGCTCTTTAAAAGATTTTTTTGCTACAAAAACTATATCACCTAGCTCAAAATAAAAAGAAAATCGTAATTTGGCATCCACTTCAGGAAGTCGCAAGACTTTTTCAATAAGTTCATCTACGTGTATGTGTACATCTCCTGACTCACCAACAAAAAAGCGTTTAGCGGCTGATTACACCACTTATGAAGTTGATACATCATTCTCTACGTCATCGAGCAATTAAATTTGAATTACGACATTATACCAATTGAATTCTATATTTAAATATGTAGTACATATTGTTGAATTTTGAAGTTTATGTTTATTTTTTAAGTTTTGTTTAATATGTATATGAATTTGTTTTTTTTTTTTAATACACGTTAAATATAGCATAAAAAATATAAACGTATGAAATAAAAGTGTAAAACTACATACAGTGACGAGCAAAAGTGAACAAGTAAATTGTACTTTAAGCAAGATGTTCATATTATAGTCGTTCTGTTATAGATATTAAAAAATTTTTTTTTACGTTTTGTTGGTATTTTATTAAGCTTGCTTATTTACAACAACAAAATTAATAAAACTACTAATCTGATAGAAATTATATAAAAAAAATAACCAAAATTGCACTTGTTCATATATGCATGTTTTGTTCAAATGTACATGTGCACAAAATGTACCGCTTAAGAACAATATTAGTTCTATAGTTAAACAGTAAATTTGAATCACAATGCCTCAGACGGATTATTGGTTATTTATTAAGAGTCTAGCAATTAATAATTTAGTTGTTACACTCGACTATTAGAGGAATATTGGAGTCGTTGCATTATGAAGAAAATTTCTGAAATAATTAAACAAAAAATAGTTTTTTTGTTGAAAAGCGAAGAAAGTAGTCGTGAAATTTCTCGAGTTTGCAAAGTGTCGCAAACAACCGTACCAAACGTGAAAAAAACCCAGAAATTAACGGTACCAGCGGTGAAATATGGCTGAAAAACACTTTTGACGGACCGAGATGCAAGAGTAATGGAGCGACAATTACGATCCTGCCAGGTGAAGATGCCAAGGGAGGCCTCCATTAATGTTAATAAATAAGTGAGCGAGTGGACAGCTAGAAGGGCTCTCAAAAGAATTGGAATGGTGGCATGCCAGAAGCTTAAAAAGCCTAGCCTTTCAAAAAAAAATATAAAGGCAAGATTAACTTGGGCTAGAGCGCATATAAATTGGGGGGTCGATGAGTGGAAGAAGGTAATTTGGTCTGATGAAACCAAAATAAATCGAGTTAACTCAGACGGAAGATCATATTATTGGAAAAAACCCGGAGAATCCCTAAAGCCCTACCAGGTTAAAAACACTTTAAAACATGGTGGTGGGTGCATTATGACTTGGGGATGTTTCACATGGTGGAATACGTGTCCGCTTGTAAAAATAGAGAGAATAATGAATAAGGAGTGTTATTTAAACTTATTAAAATCGAATTTGATTCCCTTCGTCGCACACAGCAAAAATTGTAAAAACTTAGCTCCAAGAACAAACATTTTCGACCATGCTATGGCCTGCACAAAATCCGGATTTAAATCCAATTGAGAATTTGTGGGCAATTGTGAAACGGAAGCTGGGTGAACATCAAACTCTACCCAAAAATTTCGAAGAATTATGGCATCGGATTGAGGGGGAGTGGAAGAAAATTCCAAAGGAAATAATCCAAAATTTAGTTGAGAGCATGCCCAGGAGGGTTTCCGAAGTTTTAAAAAAAAAGGGCTATGGCCCAAATATTAAATACCATAAAAAATACATATTATATTAACAGTTCTATTAACATACACAAAACGTGCATATATGTATGAACAAGTGCAATTTTGGTTATTTTTTTTATATAATTTATATCAGATAAGTAGTTTTATTAATTTTGTTGTTGTAAATAAGCAAAAATTTTTTTTAATATCTATAACAGAATGACTATAATATGAACATCTTGCTTAAAGTACAATTTACTTGTTCACTTTTGCTTGTCACTGTACATATACCCCTCTTTTTCTTTTTATTTGTATAATTATTGTTTTAGTTTGTTTCAAACATATTATTCATCAATAAAAGCAGTAGATTCGCTTTACGTTCATTTTCGTTTTACGTACACGCTCCGGTCCCAAAGTGTACGTAAGTGCGGGGTATTACTGTAGTCTGACGGTGGTTCATCCTATTATCGATGGATTGATAGCATCAACCGGAATGTCAAACGAGTGTTGGGATTATCGAATTGACAGAATCAAGTTTTATAATTTTTTCTTTAAATTTTTCTCTTATTATTGAAAATCTCAACATTCAGTAACTTTGAATACAGTTAAATAAATAACTTGTCCCAAAGCATTTAAAAATCTCTTTCTTCATAAATCACATAAAAAAAATTTTTCTTCAAATAAATCTTTCGAAAGTCAATAACTATTAACTATTTCACCTAATTCCATGAATAGGTGAAATCAAGGAAAAATCATAAAAATTGAAACTGAATATCCTAAATTAGATACTATCAATATGATAATTTGCTCTTCAGAAATTTTCTAATAATATTTTTCCTGTCACAATGTAAAAGTATTGATTTTCATGTTTTTAAAGTTGACTTCTTAAACTTCTTTTGTACTAAAAGTTTTCTAAAAAGGTTTTGGTTAAAATTGTCCTTTTCTTATAACAAAATATATGACAATAGCTATGGATAAATGATTTTCTTGGAAGCTCTTTATTGTTTTCCCGTAAATTGTGTAAAAAGAACATTTGGTGTTTAGAAGGGAAAAAAATGAAAATAATTTCCTTTTTCTAGAATGTTTTTTTCTGTTTCTTTTTATACATGTAATCGACATTAATAATATATAACCTTACCTTGTATACAATATAAGCAATGTGAAAAAAATGTATTTTGACAAAAAAGTTCCCACATTTTTCATGTGGTAAAAAGTATATTACCTTTTGCATAAGCAAATCTTAATTAGGTGCATTTAATATTGTTAATTAAATCATTTTAAAAAAATAGTTATACTAGTAGCTTTGATGACAAACTTTTGTATAGTAAATACTAAATACTTAATATTGTTTGTAGTTTAGTGGTAAAATTTATAAATATCAAACATAAAATTCAATTATGATCCCAATTTGGGTCAAATACGTTCTTCTCATTACTATACTAGAATGTTGAAAATTGTGGCTTATATACTCGTTCGAATAAATGTACGTGTATATGTGTATGTATGTAGGTATAAGTATTCGAAAAATACACAAAATAATATAAAATATTAAACATTTGTACAACTTTTTGAAGTACATAATTTTTTTGTTGACAAATAACACCAAAATTCTATAAATTTAAGTATGTCAAAAGAAACGAAGATTATTTTGTGATGGAAAATACTTTTAAAGAGAAATCTATATTTCATTTTTATAATAAAATAATATTTTTTCTAAATGATAAGTTGAGATTTATTCCTCTTAAATATAAATTTTTCTATAATAATTCTAATTTTATGATTTTTTAATTACTAAGAACGGACGATTTCATTTTAGAAGGTTCAAAAAAAATTCAATATTCGATTTGTTACAAGAGTCCATATCTAGGTTACTATAAAAATAAACCAAATTAACGTAAATAATTTTATGTAGGCTTCTATGAATAAACCATTTCCGTCTAAGTCTTCTACTACTGATTATAGTAGAAGACTTGGACGGAAATGGATTTTTTTTGTAACAAGATATGTCACTTTGCTATCTTGCGGAATGGTGTTGCCATTGAGGAATATGGAGGGATATGATTCATGATAAAAAGTAAATGTAACATGAACAGATTTTTGTTCATTCACTTTCACTCCCCATTTCGTGAACCATTCTTAAGGGGATAACATTTGGTTTTGAAGATTATTGTATGTAGTTTAAGGATCTTGTGATCGGAGAAACAGGTAGTTTTATATGCATAAATGATAAGAAATATTTCAGATGAGGTTGTGAGATAATATATGTGTAAATGTTATAAAGCATAGCATCTAATTCGTATTATTTATGAAAAAAAAAATTTGAGAATTCTTAGGTGTAGAAAAAGAAGAGGAAGGTTTAAAAATTTGAAAGAAAAAAAAATTTATGAACTTTAAGTTTCACAGGAGTATGGCCAATGCCCCACCATAACTAGAAAATTCATGTCGAAACATATAAGGAAAATGGGGACATCCAGAAGTGGTAAATTCTCTATAGGAGAGGAAGAACGGGAAAGAAGCAAGAAAGAAGACAAAAAAACTAAACAAAATATTCTGGCAAAGTGGAGGGAGTAGAAAATGGGAAGGTAGGCACAAAAATTGGGAAAGTTAAAATTTTTGAAAAAATAACAAGAAAAAATTGGAAAATATACCAGCGGTATAAGCTGTTTGGTCATAGATGGCGTGAGTGAGCGTATTAAGCTACTATGGGCACGCCATACTTTTTTTTATGAGTTTGACATCTGTCAACATTAATCAGTGCACATTGTCAGCAATTTCGTACAATCCTTTTTTGTCAGCAATTTTGTTCCTTTGGTAATCATGTCTAGTTTTGTACCAGAAAAAGAGCATATGCATGAAGCTCTGCTTTTCTGCTTCAATTTGGAGAAATCCACTGCCGAATCGCATCAAATGCTTATGGAGGCCTATAGTGTCAGTGCTTTATCGGAAACAACGTGCTGAGATTGGTTTCGTCGGTTCAAAGACGGCAATTTTGACTTGTGGAACAAGAAGCGTGAAAATCGGCCTCGGAAGGTTGAGGAACTCCAAGTACGATTGTAATTGGCTCTTTTTCCATTTTCCGTTGCCTTTCTCAGTTACCCAGTATAATCACCCCCTGACAAAAATTTTCCATAATCATAACAAAAATGAATTCCAAGGTGGGATCAGAGGTTATACTTTCCTTTCTCTTGCACTTCTATCTTACCTACCAGGGGTATAAGCTTACAACCGCTGTTTGGTCATAGATGGTGTGAGTGATCGTATTAAGCTACAATGGGCACGCCTTACTTTTTTTTATGAGTTTGACATTTGTCAACATTAATCTGTGCACATTGTCAGCAATTTCGTACAGCAACATATCGACTACCGACTAGCATCGAATGCTTATGGAGGCCTATGGTGACAGTGCTTTATCGGAAACAACGTGCTGAGATTGGTTTCATCGGTTCAAAGACGGCAATTTTGACTTGTGGAACAAGAAGCGTGAAAATCGGCCTAAGAAGGTGGAGGACAATCAATTGCAGGCTCTTTTGGACGAAGACGATACCCAATCACAAAAAATGCTCGTGAAGCAATTGGGTGTTACTCAACCAACCGTTTCCATGCGTCTGCGTGCCATGGGGTAGATCGGAAAATGGGTGCCGCATGAATTGAACCATAGGTAGATGGAGCGACGCCAAAACACATGCAAAATCTTGCTTGCCAGACAAAAAAGAAAGTCGTTCCTGCATCGGTTTATGACAGGCGATGAAAAGTGAATAAATTTCGAGAATCCTAAATGCAAGAAATCGTGGGTTGATCCTGGCCAATCATCAACATCTTTCCCAATACCAAATCGCTTCGGACAGAAGACGATGCTGTGCGTTTGGTGGGATCAATCTACTATGATCAAATTGCACCGTGCTCTACGTGAAAAAAGGACGGATTATCAACAAAGACATGACAAGCTGATTTTCCTCCACGACAACGCATCATCGCACACGTCAAAAATGGTCCGAAACTACTTGGAGACACTCAAACCTGCTTATTCACCATACCTAGCCTCTTCCGACTACCACCTGTTTTCGTCGATGGGCCACGCGCTCGCTGAGCAGCACTTCGATTCTTACGAATACGTCCGAAAATGGCTTGATGAGTGGTTTGCCTCGAAAGAGAAGGAATTTTTTTGGCGTGGTATCCACAAATTGCCCGAGAGATGGGAAAAATGGGTAGCTAGCGAGGGCAAGTACTTTGAATAAATTTGGTTTTGCTTTCTATGAAAAAAAACATCTTTTTTTACTTTACTAAAAAACAGCGGATTTAAGCTTATATACTTGGTTATAATTAATAAAAAATAGAAAAAGGAAATTAAACTGCCAAAAGAAAGAAAGATATGGGAAAGTATGAAGCCGACTCTCGATGTTATCTCTCTCCCTGGCCTTTTCCCAAACTTTCCCTTTGGCACTCTTCGGTCATATAATTTTAGCGCGCCCCAATTGAAATTCGATGATGATCTCTTTTACGTCATTCTAAGATGAAGGCTTTAACATAGAATCGGATACCTGTGGTAAGAAAGGACTCTAAATAAAAATATCAATTAGGTAGAATTCATTATAAAACTTTTAATTCACTTATATCTAACAATATAATCTGGCTTATATTTCTCTATTGTGACTTTTCTTCTAATTAGTAATTTTATTGCATGAGTTTAGTTCAACTCAATTCTAAAAAAAACTGTTAAATTGTTTCTTTAAATTACATATTTTCCTATTATTTAATTTAATATTAAAAACAGTTAATTTTATTTCAATTACATTTCTCCCTTCACATTATTTAATAAAGAAAACAGTTACGGGTATTGTATTTTAAGTTAATAAATTTAAAAAACTGAAACAAATATGTACACAGGAGAAGTATTGTACTATGAAATATATCTGTATATAAAGAATGAAGAGAAGAAAAGAACAGAACCCGAAGAAGAGAAAGAAAAAGATCATTGATTCACGATTGTAGCCAGGCATGCACACAAACAACAAAACCGAAAAGAAGAAAAAGTATGCAAAAGAGAGAAGAAGAAACGGAGAACAGAAAATTTTTCATGCATACAATTAGTTAATAACATAAAAAAAGGAAGAAAGAAAACAAATTGAAATGGCCTATGAATTTATAATACATTTTAGTACTATGATTCTTTTAAGTCATTTGCATTCTAGTACCTCCTTCATTTTATGTGACGTTATCAACAAATTCTTTAGTCAATTTTTTCTTTCTATTTTTAATCAAATTTTTCTCCCTTTTTTCTATTACTATTATTATTTAAAAGTGAATAAGTTGCTTCCCCCTCTCATCTGGTGTTTCTGCCCGCATACGTGTAGTTGCCGAACTCTCCTTTCATGCAATGAAGAAAAAATAAGTTTTGAATTATCGTCAATGCCACTCATTATTGGTGCTGATGCAATTCATCGATAATTGATTAATATAATTTGAAGATGTAAAATTAATCATGCTTTCACCAATGTCTATTGTTTAATTTATAAAACACTTTACGTATTAAATATACGTATTGGTTATATTATTGGGTTGTCCGGCAAGTAATTTCGTTTTTTTTATGTAAAAATTAAAGACGATTTTCTTATAGTGAAATAATATTTTATTCAATTAAATATTGTCCAGTCTGATCCAATACCCTTTGCCATCTTTCTGCCAGGAGCATGGTTCCACGCACATAAAATTTTTGTTCTTTGCTGGCAAAAAACTGATCCAAGTGATTTTTGACCTCCTCATTTGAATTAAACGTTTTACCGTCTAAAAAATTTTGTACAGACCGGACCAAATGAGAATCGGAAAGTGCTAGGTCTAAAAAGTATGATGGGTATAGCAGTATATCCCATCCAAGCTCTAAAAGCTTTTGCCGAGTGGTCAAACTTGTATGTTGTTTCGCATCACCCTGTTGGAACACTATACCTTTCCTATTGACCAATTCTGGTATTTTTTCTTTTGGTGAATCATTCAATTTGTCCAACTGATGACAGTACTTTTCAGAATTGATCGTTGTGTTGCTCGGTAGAAGCTCAAAATAAACGATTGCTTTGAAATCCTACCAAACAGATAGCATAACCTTTTTTTGATGAATATTGGCTTTCGAAGTGCTTTGACCCGGTTCATCTTTTCTACTCCAGGATCTTTTGCGCTTAACATTGTTATAGAAAACCTATTTCTCGTCTCCAGTGATGATGCGCTTCAAAAATGGATCATTTTCTTGGCGTTTGAGAAGCAAATCACAAACGTCAATGCGACGGCACAAATTTTTTTCCGTAAGAAGATGAGGAACCCATATGTCGAGCTTTGAGATAAAACCTAACCGTTTCAAATGATCATGAATGGTCGACTTCCGAAAATTTATTCTCTCAGCAATCTCACGAGTTGTTATTCGCCGGTTGGCATCAATTAATGCCTTTATTGTTTCTTCATCACCTTCAACTGGCCTTCCAGAACATGCTGCATCTTCGAGATCAAAATTGCTGGATCGAAATTTTGCAAACCAGTTTTGGCACTGGCTCTCACTTAGCACATCTTCTCCATACACATCGGATAATTTTTTTCTTGATTGAAACAGCATTTTTTTCTTTTCTATACCCTTTTCCATATTTAAAAGGGTATCAACCAAATACTACTCTGCATAATCAATCGAATTTTTTCACAAGCAAGCCTTACTATGTCAGCTGTCAAAATACATATGATTATGCAGCTTCAGCGTGAAGTTGGCTGTGAAAAAATACAATTAAGTCCTCTGTTAGAAAACAACAAAATTACTTTTCGGACAACCCAATAGATTTTATAGGTAGTATTAATAATCTTTTTATTGTTTGATTTAGGGTTTCTGTTAACATTATTTTTTTTTTTAACATACAAGTCCTATTTTCCTTTTTTTCTGGATATTCTTTAAATATTTTGAACTATTTACATATTATCATCGTTAAATTAATATTTTTTCTTTATTTTTCTTTTACAGATTTTAAATGTTGTTATTTATCTTAATAGAACAACTAGTTTATGTACGTTTCTCTTCTTTTATATTTATAAACACCTTGTTTTTATTTTTATTTTTATTGCTTTGTCATAATTTACAATAAATTTTCATGCAATTATGTAGGAAGATTTACACTATTTATATTTGCAACTGTAAACTTTATTTTTTTTAAAAAAAGTATTGAATTTTTATATTTATTTATTAATAAAAATAAACTAAAAACAATTTTTATATACGTGTATTAATAATTTAATTGAAACTTCCACTCTTGAATTGTATAACTAGCCCAAAAAAATACCACTTCTTCACTCATTGGATATATATATTTAACAAATTAAAAAAAACATCGCCCGAAACGACTACTTACTCCACTAGTATAATACAGAATGCTTCGTGCAGCATTTTCTACTTCCTGATGCCGGCAGCCTTCGTGATTGCATTTAACTTTAAAAGCTGTTATAGTTAAAAAAAAGGCTAAAGGGATTTTCCGAAAAGTATTTCCTTTTCAAAATAAAGTGTAATGTGATAAATTAGTGAAAATATTTTTAATAATAATAATAATAATAAATCAGTGAAAATATAATCATACATTTATGCCCCGAATCACTTTTGAAATCTTTGTCTTTGGTGATAAAACTCCAAACTGTTCATTCTATTAGATTTTCTAAGAAATTGTCCAAAGTTTCACGGAGTATTACAGATTGTTAATTATTTCTTTTTGCAAGCTTATCAGTATATCATATTTTCTTCAGTGTGTACTGAACCTAAACGCAATTGCCACGTTTAACCGAAAAAGTGCTGTAAACATTCTTTAAACTTTTATAAGCCAATGGGAGTGCACATAATTGCGAACAGCGACCAAAGCGAATTACTGCTTTCTGTCTAATATCTAATTATAAAGTCTCTTCTTTTCATGTGACAGCATTTTTGAAATTGAAATCAAAGGCTAGGTTAATATATATTTATAACTTTAAGTGAACTTTGAAATTGAAATTAAGCATAATATATAAATAATAAACTGATTTAGTTTTCCTAGTATAGATTTAACAGGATGTATATGAACTAACGGTTTGAATTCTAATGTAAGATAAAGGGGATGACAAAAAAAAAAATATCGCCATAAAAATATACACGTACTATAATACGTGACGTTATTCTGAAAATACCTATAAGAAAAATTCTGCATCAGTACTGAAGGAAATTTTTACATCACATCCACTATAACAGTCGCATTTACCCTTATTTGACTTGTTTTTTTTCTAAAAAAACCAAATGCTGAGAAAATTCCGTAAAAATTAATAAACCATTTCAATTACTACGAGGTATAACAGCTAAATTCGAAACAATTTATTTTTTCCATAAACTTTTTGAATAACCCTTTTGTGACTTCAAACAAAATATAAACGAAGAAAGTAAAGTTTCATATTAAAATATTGTTTGAAGTACATTATATAAAATCAAAATAAGAATTACGAGTTATTTCCTAATGATGTTGGAAGAAAATGCTTCATCCTGTTTAGGGTAATTTTTTTAATTGGTATGAGAATAAGTTCTTGCCCTTTTTTTAGAATGAGGTCGCTATTGGTTTAGGTGTATGTGTAAGCTTTTTAAACGCAGTAGCTGACATTCATTCGCAATGGAGAACATTTTTTATTTTAACGTTGAAAATATTGACATTTATTCCGAGCAGCATTTGCAAGAAGTTCTACTATATTAATATATTTTTGAGAAAATGTTTATAAACATGTACCGTTTACTGGTCGAAATTTACGGTAATCATCCTCCATCGAATGAAACATTTTATAACTAGTTTCGTCCATTTAAAAACAATAGTTTTGACGTAATTGGCATCTAACGTTGAAGCACCGAAAAATTCAAAGACGCAGAACTGTAAAAATAACTTGATGAAGATGCAACGCATAGTCAACTACTTTAAATACTGACAGATCAATTTAATTCAATTCAATTTTTTTCCAGTAAATTCTTTGTTTTTATATTACATTTTGTGCTATTTTACAATATATTATTAAGTCTTAAGGCTATTATTTAAACCTATTTCAATACAATGTTCTTATTTATTTTTTGTAACTAATTATTTTAGTTTGTTAATAACTAATATTAAATTTAAAGTTTTATTTGTATATTATTAATGCGTAAGATGCCAAACATATATCTTATCCTAAATTTGACGTGAAATGAATTAATTAAAAACTAAACTTAAAACTAATCTTAAAAAACAAGATAAAAAGTAACTTATAAATTAGAAAACACTTAAACTAAGAAGGCACTTAGTTACATGGCCTGGCTGTTTTGTCTACCCGTAATGCATTCCTGTTCTGGCGTTATCCCAGACGAAAAGTGATTCGTAATGCTCGTCAATAATAATGAGGGGAGTTGGATATATGAAACTATTATTTGGTTGTTGTATATTGTAGTTTAATGAAATGTTCCTTATAATCTGATTTGGGTGTTCATTAATTTTATGTAGGTATTTTTTAGCAATTGTTAGCATATGTTGGAACAGTGGAAACATTCTCGCTTTCGTATAAAGGTAATTGTTTGAGTAATATTTACCGTCATCGGTGAAAAATAAGTTTGTGCACTGTCTTAGAATTCTTCTCTCAAATTTTTCCAACCTATTCACCTGGCTTTTTGAGATAGAAAACCAAATGGGAAAACCATAACAGAGTATTGGTCTAATTAATTGTTTATACAGTAGTAATTTACTGTTTAGGGAGAGACAGTGTTTTCTTTTAAATAAAAAAATCAATCCGAAAACTGCTTTCAGTGCTTTTTTCAGATTGGATTCAGCCTGTGTTCGAAACCTTAGTAATGATGTAAAAGTGACACCAAGATACTTTAATGTTGATGTTGCCTCAATGTTGGCTCCGTTGATTTCAATAGATACTTTGCTCTTTTTTGCAATTCTTCTGGGTCCTCTTTTGGCTGAGTTTCTGATACATATCAGTTGGGTTTTCTCATTATTTACCTTGATTCCCCACTTTTTGTAGTATTCTACAATTTTTTCTATTCCCCCCCTTACGAATTTCGCAGCAATTCTAGGGTTTGGATGTGTTGAGTATGCAAGAGTGTCGTCGGCGTAGTAAATGCTCTTGCAACCACTAACAGAAGGAATATCGGCAATGAAAATTGTGTAGAGGAGAGGACCAAAGATTGATCCCTGTGGAACTCCCCTTTTTAAAGGATATATACTCGACATTTGGTCACTGTGTTTTACTTTGAAATATCTATGAATGAGAAATGATTTGTACATATTGAAGAGACTAGAATCTATCCCCATTTGTGAGAGTTTATATAAGAGCCCATCCCACCATACTGTGTCAAATGCTCTACTTATGTCTAGGCTACATATAACTGTACTGCGCTGATTATTTAAGCCTTGGGTTATATCAGTATGAAGACTAAGAAGAGCATCCAAGGTTGAATGCGCTCTACGGAATCCAAACTGATTTGTTGGAATCATGTTTGAGTCTTCTAAATGGAGTAGTAATCTATCGTGAAGAAATCTGTCTAAGATTTTACCGAGATTGGAGAGTAGTGAGATTGGCCTATGTTCTGAAATTTTTGATTTTGGTTTTTTCTTCGGAAGGTTTATGATAATAGCCTCCTTCCATGAAGTAGGTAAGTAGGAATTGTTTAAGCAGTTGTTAAGAATTGTTAGTAAAACTCTCATGCCCGACATAGTTAAATTTCTTAATAAACAGTTTGGGATTTCATCCGGACCCGATGACTTCTTAGTATTTAGTTGTTTAATTAATGAAAATACTTCCCTGAACCCCATGAATAGTCCCTTCCTTGATGGATTAATAGCCCTGTTGTTGACATTGAAGTAAGTCTGTGGTGCCGTATGTCCAATGCTCGTTTGCTCCCTGAGGTTATCTAATAAAGATCGGGTGAAACTACTTTGAGGATTGGGTGGTTTTTCATCATACAAATCATGGTAAAAATCACCGAAGGTTTTGGCTGCCGACTCTGTATAAATGGGGTTATTATCTTCGTCAGTAACCGCGACTTTTTTCGATTTCCTTCTGCCGGAGATTCTGTCAATTTCTCGAAATACATTAGAATTCGGTTCTTATTTACTCAGGAAACGATTTAGTCTGTTGTCTATGCGTAGTTTTATACGATCTCTTATAATGACAGATAGACAGTTAATTTGTGATAGGAGAGATTGATATTCTGCATTTGTTTTATTAAAATTCCTCGTGAAAACTCTTTTTAGATTTCTTCGCCAATTTTTTCTTATTGCCAATAATTTTGTTATGGAGGCAGGCAAGAATCCGTATTTAGAATTTTTAGAAGATGTATTCTCATTGGTGTTTTTTACAAGACAACTTTTAATGCGTTCAACAAATATTTGAATTAATTTATCAATCTCTTTGTTAGTATAGTTAACTGAGTCAGAAATATGTATTTTGTTTACTTCTTTATCTAGACGTTTTTTGAATTGTATTCAGTTGATGTTCTTATAGTTGTAGTTCTGTGTGCGAGTAGTTGATAGGAGATTTATATGATTCCGAAAGTTAATGGTTATGTGAATGGGATAGTGATCGGAGTGAAAAGTGGATGTGAGGACGTTTAACAAATTTCCTTCCATAAAGTTACAAATGGTTCCCGAGATTATGAAAAAATCAATTATTGAGCCACTCAATCTCTTCGTTGTTGGTTCCGGAGGATATGCCATCTGTAGATTATTGTATGGTATGTTTTCGTTAAGCCAATTCGCAATTACAATACCATTAAGGTTATTCTTGGAGTCACTCCAAAGTTGATGGCGTGCATTGAAGTCACCTCCAACTAATAATCCATCATACGAGAGGCTAATATCATTTAGATATTTCATAAAGTTCCTGGTTTCATTAGCAGGAGTATTACTTCTAATGTAGGAAGCTATAATTACTATGTTTGAAAGAGAACCGTTAACTAATAGTTGGATTGTTATGCTAGTGGTTGAGATATTATCAGAGCAAAAATCATTTATTTTTGCAAAACTGAAATGATTCGGGATAATAACAGCAGTACCAGTTACTGCGTCGTTTCTAATAATATTATAATTATTTAGTCTAAAGTAATGTCTATCCTTAAGTTTAGTTTCATTAATCAAAAATATACTATTGCTATTTTGCTCGATAAAGTCTAATAATTTTATACGTTTATGGTGGCCCACTAAAGAGCAGGCGTTAAGGGCAATACATCTTAGATTTTTATTATTTATTTTTATCACTTAAAATTAAAAATAATCTGATTATAAATATACTTACCTTTTCAGCAAGAAGATACTTTAGTAGTAACGTCAAACAATAGCATCTTATTTGCATAGTTCCATCACAAATTCCAAATAAGCTGTCTGCTTCTCATGAATATTATCAATCGCATTGAATGATGGCATAAATTGTTGAATTTTCTTCATCAATGTTGGTAGGCTGCATCCGAAAAGATGTGTGCATTCGTTAAAGAAACTTCCATATGCACTGGGTGGAACTATTGCTTTCGCAGAGATAGGCTGGTGTCTCCCCACCATATCCGCAAACGATTTATTTGGCGTAACCGTTCTGTTGACTGACTCGAGTATAAATCTCCTTCTATCCGCTGTCTGCTTAGCTTTTTGGTCTTTTGATGTATTCTGCTCCTCATTATTTTTTTGTAAATCTCGCAGCCTTTGTAGTTTGCGGGGTGACCATATTTACCACAGTTTGTGCAGAAAGGCTTCGAATTATCGTCGTCCGACTTAGAACGCTTGCATTCTAGTGGGCCGTGATGTTCCGCACATTTCACACACCGGTACTGCATGAAGCAATTCTTCGCTATATGTCCATATTTTTGACAATTTTTACACTGCACTGGACCTTGGAATGTAGTTTTTCCCATTTAATTTTCTGGTGCATAATATAATTATGTTGGCTCAGTTGGTTGGCTTTAAAACCAGGATTAAACTGAACCAAAAGCAAATTTGACGGCCTGTTTTTGGCTTCAGATGCCCTCGTTTTGAACCGCGTAACGCCATGGACATGTTCTGCTCCAAATAAGACGGACAGCTCATCCCGAATATCACCCTCTGCGACCGCATGGTGCAAGCCTCTCAGAATCAGAGAAAGTTTCTTTTCATTTTTCTATAGATAAAGGCCTCTATTTTCTGCTGTTTTAGCTCATTTAGAATTTCTTGACGATCCTCTGAGCTATTTGTTTTTATTATTGCTTTCCCATTTTTCAAATTTCTAATTTTGATGTCGCTCCTCAAAGCAGATTTCAGTTTTGCTTCCTTAATAAAGTGTGCAATATTAAGGTTGAAACAAGTAATAGGTGGTATGTGACTCTTTTTACTTTCTGGTACTTTGTTAGCCTGTGTAATGTGGCTTATTGAACTGTTGCCTTTTTCAGCTCCCTCATTTACCGGTTCATCTCTAAGCAAACTGAATCGATTTGCACTTAGATTACATTCTGGTTCAATTTTTCTTTTTTTCACTTTTTTCTTCGCTACACTATCTGTGAATTTTATACTTGAAACTTCATTTTGAAGATTGTATTTCACAGCCACCTGTTTTAAAAATTAAGACACATCTTGGCCTAATTTTTGTTTATCGGTTAATAGTGTACCGAACATTTTTACGTCCGGGTCAAGTTGCTCCGATTCTTGCATCTGATCTTCTACAGCGTTGACCCTCTTTGAAAATTTACTATTTTCCATTATATAATCAAAATCACATTCCATGTTGTCATCTTCAAATCGATGGTAAACAATTTTTTTTTTTTTTTGTATGTCACTAATTTAACGTATACAAAATTCACTACCAGTAATTGAAGCAAAAGTCAATATTGTTATTGAAAATTATTTAAAACTCAAATTATATGTTATATTACTTCCACAACGCAACAGAGAATAACATCTATTTATCTATGATCTATCTATGATCTATGATCTATGATCTATGATGTTATCTATGATTTACTGACAGATCTACTGTCGGTAAGCGTTTATATGCAATTTCCATGGCCCAAAACGTGATAAATTGGTTCCCCTATGTGAGTTGAAGGAGATAAACATTAAGAGAAGTTTGATCACGTTCAAAATGCGGCACGGACGACAGAAAAACAAGCGGTTTTTGTATTGCATTGTTACAAGCATTGAAAAATTGATTTACTACGACAACCCTAAGCGACCAAAAAGCCTGGAGAACCAGTTCTATCAACGCCAAACACACAATATCCACGATGTGGAGCAATAGTCATGCTGTGTATATAGTAGGATCAGAGTGGTGTTATTTATTATGAATCCAGAAGCTCTCCAAAACCATCGCTGGTGATCGTTATCTACTATAGATAATAAGATTGAATCGAGTTTTGAAAGAAAAACGGTCCGAATGGAACACCGGACATGACAAGCTGATTCCGTTATACGACAACACTAGGCCGTACGATGCAAAACCGGTCAAAAAATTCTTGGAAGGAGTGAAATGAGAAATCTTGCCCCTCCAGTCTTTTCTCAGGATATTGCTCCTTATGATTTTCATTTTTCTTTCCGGAGACCGGTTCACTTCTCATGAAAGTATCGAAAAATGGGTTGATGAATAGATCGATTCAAAAGAAACACAATTTCTCCTTCGAGATATCCATTTATTATTTAAAAGGTGGGACAAAATTGTCGTTTCCGATGATGGATATATGGTAGGCCATCTGTTTTTTTTTAAACTGAAAGAAAAGGTACAAATCATTACCAAACATCGGAAATTTTTAATAAAAATAAAAACTGAATCTATTATAATTATTTTTAAAAAAAACTATTATTATTCATATGATTAATTTTGTTTGCAGACCTGCATCCGAACATCGAAATTTTCGATGACTTTTCCAATATTAAAAATGGATCAACGGCTTCAAAACATTCGACAAAACATTGTCGAATGTTTTTCTACCTGTTGTCCAATGGTGTCAAATTGCAAGATCTTGGCGGCCTATTTATATAACCATTTCGTGAGGTTATTCGATCGCCGAATTTAGTGCGTAACAAATCGATGTTTTGACATGTTGTGTGGCTCATAGCGCCATCTTGTTAAAACCAAAGCTCATTGGCATTCACTTAACATGCCACGATATTGTTCAAAATTCCCTGTAATGGTCTCTTCACGATCATTTTTGAAAAAGAACGGCCCAATAATTCGACCAGCTCATAAACTTTATATTGTATGATTTATGAAAAGCAATGCATCCTAAAAAAGTCACCAAACAGTGACTTTTTTAGCATGCATTGCTTTTTCATAAATCATATAAAGGTTTTCCGCGTTCCATATTCGACAATATTGTTTGTTAACGTAACCGTTAATGTGAAAATGTACTTCGACGTTAAAGATAATTATCAATGAAAAAATGTCAGGTCTTTTATTCGTGCAATTGACGAATGTTGTGCGTTGCACATACTCCAATGACTCCATGAATAAAATTGTACTCCGTTACACTTGGCAGTTGTAAAAAAATATTGTTATGATCTTACGTAGGTTCAATGGATAGAGTAAAAGATTGTTTTTATTTATTTAGGATTTTCTCTATTTGATTAAGTTGTATTACACAAATAGTTCATAAGTATTTGTTTGTTTAGGACGGTCTAATCCTAGTTGAATCTTCTCGATGTTTTTGCACTTCAAACTGTATTTCTCCGATCTAACTAAAGCCACCGATCACTCAAATAACGGTTCTCATTTACAGATTCCGATTTCAAGCAGTCGTTCACGAATTGCTGGTTAGACTACACTCCTCGACATTATTTCGTCGTTCGCTATAATACGTCCCTGTTGTTCCTCAATCACTGTTCAGATTAAACTCAAACTCGCTGCCGAGCAGCGCTCTTGTTCATACGGCTCTGGCGAGCTTCTAGAACATTCTGGAGTCAAACTTTCTGGAATACTCTGGAGCTTTCTAGTTAGGCTTTTCTAAAATCTGCTGCAATACTGTGGAACTCTCCACAACCGCTTTTCTAGAATCTTCTAGAACACATCAGAGCCATGTTATGTCGTGACCTTAGATTAAAGAAGTACTGGATAGGCCTCTACACAAAAATTCTGTCCAACTTTTGTTGGCAATACATTCATAGAACGCACACACATGCAATACAACAGAAATGGCGTAAATCATTGGGGGCCAAATTAAAAGTTCAGTATGCGATTGAAGCGGTTCGTTTAAAACCATTTTTCATATGTGATAGCATTTATTCGTAAAGAAGCAGATTTTTTAATATTGCGGGTCTTGTTGTTCGATGGAATTAGTTTTGTAAATATGCAATAAAACACAGTATTTTTTTTTTAAATATTTATTTATTTATTATGTATTTTCATTTTATTTATTTCACTGTATATTATTTATTCTTGGGAATACCGGATGCTGCTGCCACAATCCACTTTTCCCGCAACCATTTATTTTGTGGGAACCTGTAAAGCTAACATATAAATATACGATCGTAACATTTACTTTTACAATTAAGAATTAATAGAAATTCACGTATTTTTTGCACTATTAAAAAAATTTGGTTCCTTAAACTTTCTTACACACACTTTATATACACCGGCACTGTACTATTTTATGGTAAACATTGAACTGTCAACATCGGATTTGTTTACATTTATTCAATGCCAAATTTTTCACTTTTTAACCACTTTTTACACAAAAGATATCACTAAAAGGCATTTAGGCACATCACAAATAAAGTTTTTCTTATTTAGTTTAGTAAAAATAAAGATGTCAACTTACCGTAAGAAAGAAATTCCCGGCTTTCTCATTTTTTCGTATGAGAAGCAATTTCTCACAAAACACTTCATTTCCTGAAATAAAAACTTCGTATTAACTTTTATTAATAATATAACAATTTGTATAAATACTAACTTTACCGTAAATACTTCTAAAAAGATGGAAATAACACTTTTAAAAACACTTTCCGAACCGCAAAAAAAAACAACTGAAAAATGTTAAAAATAGCCCGCTGTTTTCGGTGTGTCACCACTTTCATGGACAATGGCGCGTTTGAAAACTCTCCTAAAGTCTACAAAATTGAGGCGCTTTATATTTGATTGATATTTGCGGAAGGAATAATAAACCTAAAATAGAATTCCATTCCGTATCAAAAGATTGTACAAAAAATAAAAATTGCCTGTCGTTGTGTTTAAATTGTAATTTTGTTTCCAATAAGTGTATTAAAATGAATATAAATTATGGTTTTGCAATTCAATAAATTTGTATTACGACAACTAGATGGCAGTGGGTGTCATGTCTACATAAAAAAATATACACAAAAATATCCCGCTTTTGCCATTTCTCACCGCTTGGCAATAAGTTGGACACAAAAATGCGTATACATATACGGTAGGGGCCTATCCAGGTATTCTTTAATCTAAGGTCGTGACAATATTATGACATGTGTGTTTTGGCAGATATCTTGAAAGTTGAAAAAAAAACCAACAGGTGGCTCACCCTGTATGTATTGTATATGTTATTATGCAAATAAACGACAAACTATGTTCAAAAAAGAGTACGAAATAATAACAAATATTTTATTCTAACAATACTTAAAATTATTTTCATCAACAATAATTTGACAGATCATGTTTTGATAAATAATTAAGAAGAAGAAAAATAAAAATGTTTAGTTAATTTCATTCCACCAAAGACTTCAAATACTAAATTTCAATGCAAATAACTTGGAAAAATATCTATTTGGTATATACTGAGTTTTATATGAAACGTGATTTGAATGGAACATTATAGGCATGCTTCACATTTTTACCTAAATGGTGAATTTTCCTTTCAATTGAAAATAGATATAAAATTGTCGAGAAAAATTAATTTTATTTTTTTATTTACATACATTCGGATACTCGAATTTATATATAAATATCACATTAAAAAAAAAAGGAAAGATATTAAATAAATACATAAAAGCTAAAGTTTTTTTCTCCAATTAATAAGATCTAAGAATAATTTCCTTTCCATCTTCCATTTATATCTATTTTGCTATCAATTTCGCTTTCAATCTAAAAAATCTTTCCGCATGGACGAAATATTTGTATAGGAGAAATGAAAATAATAATAACAATAATACTAAGAGTTCCATTTTTTTATATATTTTCAGACAGATGACAAATATTCGGTTGCCAACTCTCAGGTGCCACTGTCAAGTGAAGTTGAAACTCTTGGTGAACAAGAGGAGTTACCAGAACGTGGCACCTGGACTGGACGTTTCGACTTTCTATTGTCACTTCTTGGCTATTCAGTAGGCTTGGGAAATGTATGGCGTTTTCCATATTTATGCTACAATAACGGTGGTGGTAAGTTGATAATAAATTTTAATCAATTCTTGTACCGGTGTCAATATAACATATCACAAGGGTTATATTGTGTGAGTGTTGGTATTTGAAAAAGCATAGATATAGTTACACAACATAACTTTTGTTGAACAGGAATAATATTATAATCGTAAACTTTCACTTTGGAAGAAAAAAAGAGATAACAACTGCAAAAAGCGTATCTAGATACATGTGTACATACGAATATCCTGTCATGTTTTTACTGATATTATTTGTTTTCGAATGAATTTAATTTAAAATTTATTCTCCATGGGACAACTGTGAAACTTTCTTATTGTACAATCTTGAAAGAAGTTTTAAACTGAAAATTTAGTTAAAATTTTAATAAGAATTTTATTTGAACAATGGTTATATTTTTTGAATGGTAAATTAATTATTTCTGGTAGTTTATGTTGAAATAATAAAAATTATCGACTACATATTTGAACGAACTTTTTATTGTTTGTATGGAAATATGGTAAAATTTCCTTGGTATGAAAATTTGGAATTTAAAATGAAATTTAAGTTCCAGAAGAGTACGGATTATTAGGACCGTACTCAGAGAGTGCTTGTCTCTAGCGGTATGCGGAGATTGTGGTGGCGGTTCGAAGTTTGTTCAAAGTGCTGCTCTCACACCTACCATAACAAGAGATAATCATGTCAAAACATCAGGTGACAATTGAGACACCCATAGATATTAACTTCTCCATGGAAGGGCAAAGAAAAAGTGAAAAAAAACGGCAGAGAAGTAATGAGATATAAAAAAAACTATTAAAGCAAAGGGGGGGGGGGGGGGGTGGTTGTAATATGAAATTAGAAGGAAGGTATAATAATTGGGAAGGCTAAAATTTTTAAAATGTTGTTATATTAGATAAAAAAAACAAAAAAAAATTGTAAAAATAAGAAAATGGTGATCACTCCTACGACACCCGCTAATTCAGCAAATTAGGGTCGTCTGACCGGTAGCCTGTGGGAGGACGAACCTTGAATAAAATAAAACAGATTAGTTTGAATTCACCTAACTTTTATTATATAATAGGTTTTATTATGATTTGTTTTCTCTGCGTACGTGTATATACACATAGATAGAGTGATCGGTAATGCTTTCATTATAGAAGAAATTTTTCCTCTCTTAATAAATCTTATAATTTATAGCCTACTCCAATAATTGTTTATGTTCGTTCCTTGTTCGATGTTGAAGTCGTGCCAGAGCGAGTTTTGTTTTCCACTGCTTCCCCACCCTTAAAAATGCTTTATAGGATCGTTGCAACTTATTTTAAGTCAAACTCACGGATTCATCCAGCTTTACATAAAATATGATGACATATCGTTATTCCAAATTTTGCTGTTTCATTATTCGTAACGCACTTTAAAAATGTGGAGGAGAAGCCCGCAAAATTGCTAAACAGCTCTCAGTACTGCTAGTCTAATTACTTTTCGGTCACACCCCATAGGGCAAATGGCTCCTCATAAAATCAAATTCTCTACTTACTAACTACATTCAGAGATGAGATCATTAGTCTTGCGATGCTCGCCATTGTCCATATCTAAGAGCCATATACTCGTATTTAAACCGACAATGTTAAGTTTTTATAATTACAACACTTTAATTCCAGAACGTAAAATTTTGCTCTAGAAAAAAAATACCATTTGTTGGCGTACTGACTTTATTTTGGGGGTCTTTTAAATACCCTAAATAAACGAACTCCTCAACAACCTTAAAACTATATTTACTAAATTAAATAGGTACAATTATTAGCATTTTGAAGCGAATAAAATTAATGTTACAATTATTTTTTCTTAGTGGCATTTAAGCAAAATTAACCATTTATACATAGTTTTTTCCGAAATACCATACAATAAAGGTCAATAATTTTGAAATCAATCTAAATAGTCAGTAATTCTTTAATATGCTCAAACTAATTTATTAATTTAATATAAATAATAAATAATAAATGAAAATTTTATTCATATAAAAAAAAACTATAAGAAAATCTAGAATATTTTGCTTGTCATTTGAATTTCAAACAAATTTCACTAAAGAAAATAATAACCAATAATAACTTAACTATTGAATACTATAACTGAATTCAATCGATTAAAAGTATTTTTATTATTGTTATTATTATTGAAAAATTCATAGATAGGCTATATTTTCTAGTAAAAATTTTCATATGCAGGTAGATTGAACAAAATACTCTACAATACGGAGCATGGATACAAACATGTACAAATAAACAGTATACAAAAACATATACTCTGATTTGATCAATGTATTTGTACAATTTTCTGTGGTTGCATTTTTGTTGTTTATTTGTACAGACTTCGTGATTGATGCAAACAAAAAAGCAACCCAAATTATATAGTAGACTGGAGTTCTAGATATAAAATTAAAGGTTTTTCCATAGAATAAAAGACATACGAGTATCTAAGTACAATTGTATAGAGTATCCTACCAGTATATGTATATTAAAAGGATATACTCTCGATCTGAAATGTTGAATTTGCTTGAGTTACAACATGTGACTACACAAAATATGTATTTAAAGCTGATAGTCACACATCTTTTTTTCATGGTGAAAATTTATTCGATTTAAAATAAAAACCAGCATTTTGTCAATGGTTTATGTTATATATAATTTTTTATATTTTTCTTAATGTTTTCAAGAAGATTTTCTAGTTTAATAAGGAATATCTCTAAATATCGATCGATGGTAGTAAAATGGGGACTTACAAAAATACTTCTTAACTTTTTAAGAAATATTTTTTAACTTTTGGTAATTTATTGTTAATATTATTTTTTACTTTGCTATTATTTACACTATTTTTTACGAGTATATGAGCGTGATAATGTAACTATTGAAAAAATTTTGCTGTGAGCTTTTTGATTTTTTGCTTTTTTTATATTACAATTTATAGATTTTTATGAAAATTGTAAAAAATTTGTCATTACTACTGTTGGGGTGTTTTTAGTAGCATTTTCAAATCAATGCTTTTATTTTTTTAGAAATCTTCCAAAAGGTTCTGCTCATATTTTCAATAAAAAATGTTATTAGAAGATTCTTCTTTTATTTTAAAATAATTAAAACCAAAATAAATAAGAAAAAACATTTTTGCTCTCCATCTAGTTAACAAAAAAACTCTCAAAGTCTCTATTCATTTATTGAATTGAAAATCAATATATTTGGATTTTTTTGTTGTAATTTGCCAGGATTCTTACTTCCGTCTTCCGAGATATTTGTAGTTCAAAAAACATTAATACTGAAATGTGACTATTTAAACTATCTAAGTACTAATTAGCTGCGCTCAGTTCTGCTTAAGGTCGGTGATTGGACGTCGACTTGGATTTTCAATGAATACGAGGGTCATTCAACAAGTACTTAACCTCACCGCCCGATGGAACTGCTGTCACAAAAGAAATTTACCATCGTGCAGTACATTCTTTTTGTAGCCTACTGTCAAAGTTTCAGTCGATTCCCTTCATTAGTTTTGTTTTGAGAGCCTTTGAAACCGAGCGTGTCGGTCGGTTGCACAAAAATGGAAAAAGAACAATATCGTTCGGTGATTAGATTCTTGTTTTTGGAAGGGAAAACGCGCAGCGAAATCATAGATCGCTTGGATGCTGTGTATGGTGACTCTTCTCCTTCGATGGCGACCATCAAGAATTGGTTCAACGAGTTTGTTCGTGGCCGCACGTCGGTTTTTGATGAGCCACGCCCAGGTGCACCGAAAACGGCTGCTATGGAGGAAAACGTTAAAAAAAAGTCCACGATCTCGTGTTGGCAGACCGTCGATTTAAGGTTCACGAGATAGCTGAGACTGTGGGCATCGCAGTAGGAACGGTGCATCATATTCTACACGAAGAACTGGGCATGAGAAAGCTGTTGGCGCGATGGTTGCCGCGTTTGCTCACACCGGAAAACAAGCGCAACCGTGAGACCACATCGGCGACGTGTTTGGCGCTATTTCAGCGCAATCCAGCGGAGTTCTTGCGTCGTTTCGTGACCGTCGACGAAACATGGATTCACTGGTACACACCAGAGACCAAGGAACAGTCGAAACAGTGGACTTCACCCGGCAAACGTGCTCCGAAGAAGGCGAAGACTGTTCGATCGGCCGGAAAGGTGATGGCCACCGTTTTCTGGGATTCACAAGGTGTGATCCACATCGATTACCTCGAGAAAAGTAAAACAATCACGGGGCGCTACTATGCTGACTTATTGGGCCGATTTGACGTCGAATTGAAGAAAAAGCGGCCCCGCTTTGCGAAGAAAAAAGTGCTGTTCCACCACGACAATGCGCCGGCTCACACCTCCGCCGTCGCCATGGCCAAATTGGTCGAATTGCGCTACGAATTGCTGCCCCATCCACCGTACTCTCCAGATTTGGCCCCCTGTGACTACTTTTTGTTTCCAAACCTGAAAAAATCACTCGCCGGGAATAGATTTGGATCGAATGAGGAGGTCATCGTCGCCACGGAGGCCTATTTTGCTTCCCTCGAGAAAATGTATTTTTTGGACGGGTTAAAAAAGTTAGAGCATCGCTGGGCCAAGTGTATCGAGCTTGAAGGAGATTATGTAGAAAAATAAATTGCCACCTTTCCAAAATTTTCGTTTTTCTTTTGTAGGCTAAATACTTGTTGAGTGACCCTCGTACACATATATAATGGGAAACTTATGAGCGCTTCAATTTTGATGGGTCGGCGGACAAAAAATCAATTTTGATGGTTCGTTTTCGCGAGATTCGTTTACTTTTAAAATTTCCAACATTCGATATGATATCCCACAAGATCATTTCCAAGATATTCACTGTTTTTTTCGGTCGAATTACATCACCATTGATTGGGTTTTTTTTATGTCTTTATATCGGACAACTTCATTTTTGACGATACTGGTCGAAAAAAGACCAATTTTTGAAAAAAGATAAAAAGCAAACGTTCATTACCTATTCCAAACCGAACTAAACATTTATGGAAAGTTTCACTCCAACCGAATTCACTCCAGATTTATGAAAAGTTTCACTCCAACCATTTATATAAACTCACAAAAACAAAAATATACATTTTCATTTTTATATAAATAGAAAATAAAAATATATTTCAAGAAATTTATCTATTATTTTCAATAAAAAATTTATCAGAAAATTGTACTATTAGTTGTAATAATCTATCAAAAGATTCTTCTATGATTTTTAATAATAAAAATCATTCTGAAGGTTCTTCTAACTTTTGAATTATAAAAAAAATTTTAGTAAAAAATTATTTAAAAGATTCTTGTTTATTTTTATCTAAAAAAATCTATCAGTAAATTCTTCTCTATTTGTTATTAAAAATCATTCAGAAAGTTTTTCTGCACGATGCGTTTTAAGTTTCAGGTCGAAATTTTTTTTTAATAACTTTCAAATTAAATACAATTATATAATTTATATTTTATTGATTAATTATATGGTCTTTAGCATTATATATAAAAAGATTTGCATTTGGCCGTGGTACAAAGACGGGATCTTTCAAGCACATTTTTCTTACCATTTTCGCAGCTTTCTGGTGTTATTTCAGTAATAACACTAGAAGGCTGCGAAAATGTTAAGAAAAATGTGCTTAAAAGATCCCGTCTTTGTACCACGGCCAAATGCGGATATTTTCGTTTCGATTGTTGTCCTTAAGCTTCAAGGTTGTGGTTGGTTTGTTAGTGTAAAACTAAGAAATTGTGAAGGTTCGAAGAAATTGTGAAGGTTCAAATCAGGTGATCGTGGGGGCCAGTTGATATCTTTCTCTCAAAATGTACCTTGTAGCACGAACTGTGTGTTCTGTAGGCCTAATTAATCCAATTCGAGCAGAAGAAAGTTTTCCAACATTTCCCGATAGCGGTTACCAGTAACTGTTACAGAATTCCCTCAAGTATAGTCAAAAAAATATGGCTCAATGATGCCGCTGGTCCAACTGCCACATCATACAGTTACTCTACGAGGGTGTATTGGTCCTTGGTGTTTCAGTTGAGGGTTTTCAGTTCCCCAATAGCGGGTATTCTATTTATTAATAAAGCCAGCCAAGTCGAAGTGTGCTTTGTCGCTCATAATGATTTTTTTACCAAAAAATATCGTCTATACTGTAAAAAGTATCGCTGCCGTTCATGGTCATTTGAAACTTTTTTTGAAATTTTTTAACAAACATGATGGAGATATTCCCAATTCTTGTACACGGCGCCGATGAGAGGTACCCAGACATTCAGTAACACTCTACCTTAGTGCATCAATCTTTTCAGGTGTACGTTGGCTTAACTGTTTTAATTGTCGCTCAGTCTTCGCTTTATCTCCCAATGTACGATGTCTGTTAAAAAAGTATCGCGAATTTTGAATTTCCGCGGGCTACGTATATTCGATTTTCGATTTTTTCCAAAAAATGGATCAAAGAATCTGTATCAAATTATTTGTGAAAAACAAAATTAATTGTGCGGACGCATTCCGAATGTTGACTGTGGCATATGGTGAAGCTATCTTGGACCGAAGCGACGTTTATCGGTTACTACAAAATGTTCTCAGAGGGGTTCTCAGAAAAAAGCGCCAAGTTCGGTCGAATGTGAAGGTTTTGCTTACAGTTTTCTTCGATTGCAGGGGCGTGGTGCATCATGAGTTCTTGCCACAGGGTAGAGCGGTCAATAAGGAATATTACCTGCAAGTTATGAGCAAGTTGCGTGAAGCAATCCGCCCGAAACGCCCGGATTTGTGGAAGAACAAAAATTAGCTTTTGCACCATGATAAAGCCCCTGCTCACGCATCGTTGCTTGTGCGCGAATTTTTTACCAAAAACAACACACTAAAAATACCGCAACCACCGTATTCCGCAGATCTGTCCCCCTGTGACTTTTTCTTGTTCCCGAAACTGAAGAGCCCTATGAAAGGACGACGATACGCTACGATTGAGGAAATAAAGACTGCATCGAAGGATAAACTGAACAAGATCACAACAAATTATTTTTAAAGTGCTTCGAGGATTGGAAAAAACGTTGGCACAAGTGTTTAATATCTGGTGGGGATTACTTTGAAGGGGACAATAGATATTCATGAATAAATAAATAATTTTTGAAAAAAAACACGAAATTCCCGATACTTTTTGAACAAACGTCGTGTGCATATTTTGAAAATTATTCATTATACGCTAAATGGTTGACATACTCGGCATATATTATTAACACCAAAAAAATCACGTTATTTTCTCCGCGTATTCACAATTAAACAATTATTTAAATGTAATGTTTTAATAATTTCAACACGTTGTTGCTGCGTTATACTTCATAATAAAATACTATCTCTATGACTGTCAAATGCCAACAGACAAATGTCATCCAAATACCAAAATGGCGGCCAAACAAAATCGACCTGGAACATAAAAAGTACCCTGTAAAACTGTGTTTTGCACATAAAAGGGGGCATTGGACACTTTTCAAAGGATTCGAGATTGTAGGGTTTGGGTTCTATCTGAAAATATCGGTCGGAGCTATAGGAGTTTAGGGTGTGGAAAGCGTACCAAAGCAATCCAGCATGCCATACACGGTCGAAAGCGTACGAAATGTCTACAAATACGCCTGGGCAGTATTAATATTTCTCTAGCGAGCACGCTATTAATTTGAATTTTTTTTAAATTTGAATTTAAACTTCCCATGACATCCCATCTGATCTAAATATAAGGTTTTCCAATAAGAGTGATATGATTTCTAAGTGACGTTTCAGTCATTTGTAATATGTCCTGATCTGTCTTTTTTTTCATTGTATTCAGTAATGTTTACAATTTTATCGTGGAGATATATACGTAAGAACAACGTTTACAAATTATTTAATTTTATTATCAAAATAATCGTTCTCCAATTGCAAGTTTTCGTGCGCTTTTGCCATTTTATGGTCGTTATTCGTCGAATTGTTAAAAATTTCGAGCGTACATTTTCTTTACATAATGTTCAAGTACCAATAAGATAAAGAACCGCTTGAAGTAATGAAAATATTGCTGCCGTTCAGTAAGGGTTGCTGAACACCGCAATTTGTCGATTCCAAGACGTTCTCAAGAATTGGGACTGTCTAAAACCACAACCTGGCGGATTATGAGAAAGGATTTGGGCTTGCATCCGTATAAAATTGTTATCACTCAAGAACTGAAGCCACCGTAAACGTCGTGAATTTGCTGATTTTGTCTTGGAACAACTTGAGAACGATAACGATTTTTTTAAGAAAATTATCTTCTCCGATGAGGCTCACTTTCATCTGAGTAATGCGGTAAATAAGCAAAACTGTCAATTTTGGTGCAAAGAAAATCCACAAATTATTCATGAACACCCATTACATTCACCTTAATTGACAGTTTGGTGTGGTTTTTGGTCTGGTGGAATCATCGGTCCGCACTTCTTTCGAAATGAAGCTGGTAACACCGTTACTGGCAATGGAGAGCGGTATAGATCGATGATAACCAACTTTTTATGGCCGAAATTGGAAGAAGTTGATCTTGACAACATCTGGTTCCAACACGACGGGGCTAAGTGCCACACAGTACGTGCAACAACCGAATTATTGCGAGAAAAGTTTGGAGATTCGATTATTTCAAGAAATTGTGACATTGAATGGCCTCTAAGAAGTTGTGATTTAACACCATTAGACTATTTCTTGTGGGGTTATTTTCAGTCATTGGTCTTTAGCAATAAACCAGATTCTCCTCAACCTTTAGAAGTCAATATTGAACGTGCTATTCATGACATACGACTTGATTTAGTGGAAAAAGTGCTCGAAAATTGGGTTCATCGGATTCGTTCCTGCAAAAGAAGTCGTGGAGGCCATTTGATTGACGTTTTATTCAAAACTTAATTGTATCAATTGTACTTCTTATGAAATAAAAAATATTTGAATTTCCTTAACAATTAGTGTGTTTTATTTTTAAAAGAAATCATATCACTCTTATTCGAAAACCCTATACTATCACTGCTACTTATGTACCCATACCAATCCTTACATCGCTTCTACACCCTGTATTATTTTTAACTATAAAATTTTATCACGAGGTTCTTCTTCTATTTTTAGTAAAAAATCTTTCAAAATGTTTTTAATAAAATAATCTACCAAAAGGTTCTCCTATAAATTTTAACTATAAAAATCAATTAGATTTTTGTTAATAAAATCTCCTTTATAATAACATACAAAACAGAGAAATGATCATTTTCAAGATACTATTATAAATAAGATAGTGTCTATTATGGAATTCTTATTGTAATATTTTGAGTCATACCATAAAAAAGAGTTTTTTTAAGGTTAAGTTAAATTATTATGTAGAATAACATCTTATATTTGATACAGCTTATTAAATATAAGATATTAAATTTAAGTATAAAGTTAAATCTAATGCAAAATACTTTCATACTCGTATGTATATTCAATGTCTAATTAATATCAGTTCGAAATTTAATACTATACAATTATACAATTTTCTATCTTAAAAGTTTTATAAATTTTTCATATTTAATTTCTCTTAACTTTTTTAATTATATTAGTTCAGAAATATGATGAATTTTGAAATTTGTTTGAATTGATTTTTGCAACAACAAAATGTTTGTGTTTAGATTTTCATTTTACTTTATGTGAAAAACTACGATAACAAACCTTTTGGTGACAGTTTTCTCCAAAAATAATTAATTACCATAAAACTCAATTGTGATTGTTTTAAAACATGCTAGTATTAAATTTCAACTTTAGATGCAGGCGTTCTTGATTAACCCACTCTTTATTGATTTTACTTTTCATTTCAAATATATTTGTTTGAAAAAAAAAGAAACTTCTAAAAAAGAAATTAAAATACAACAAAAATATTAACTCTTTTAAGTTTCCATCAAACAAAAACATAAGAATTTCTTTAATATGAATTCCTTTTGTTAGGGGATGAGTTCTTATTTGATGATATAAAAAATTTCATATGTTTATCATTTTGAAAATATAAACAAGAAGAGTATCCTTTTTCTTTCATATCTAGTGTATTCTTCCTTTTTTTTATTATATTTATTAGAAAATTTCAATGGGCTAACAACCTGCATACGAATACAATAGACATTTTGATTATATTTTATATTTTTAAATTCGCCTTTAAGGAATTTTATTAAATTTTATCAAATTGGTATTAGAGGTTTTGATGTATTTAAATCGATTTTCATTTCGTACATCATATGAACTTGTGCATCTTTTATACAATATTTTATAAAATAATATGAAAATAGAAGGAATATGAATGTGCTCAAGGGTATAAAAAAATATAATAATGTAAATTGATGATTTCATATATCTATATATGGTATACGTATGTATCTTCTGTATATGTTTAAGTTGATTGGTAAACAAAAACTGAGGTATAGTCTTTTGAAACGTAGGCAAACAGTAGCAGAATACGAATAAAGGCCAATCCTTCTTTTTATATATTTTAATAGACTCTTGAAGTATAAAAGGGTTGATAGAATAGAGAAAACCGACTATCGATCCTGTCAATACGAAAAAAAAGGAAGTAAAAAAATTAAAATTATAAGGGTACACAAAATAAAGGATAGAAATAAATTTGATACATTCACGAAACAATTTGCAAATATTAAATTCGAATTTGCATATTGGGTATTATTACTTTCTTCTGTCTTTCTTAAAAAAGTACAGAACTATTGTAATTTCGGAATTTTAAATTATGAAAAAAACAAACCATAAGTATGTTAAGATTTTAGTTTTTTTTTTAAGGTATTAAAATAGTGTCACACTTTAGATTGAATAGAAGTTTAAAAGTTTAGATTTAAATTTAAAGAGATCTTGAGAATATTTTCTTACATACTTGATTCGATAGTTTTCTATCCTTTTAAACTTATTTTATATAAATTCTATTAAATCTATTGTATGATCTAATGGAGAATTTCTTATCTATCATAAATTTGATAGGAGGACTGTACAATAGATCGAAAACTTATTTTATCTTTAAATTTAGGCTCAATTGAAAAGTAGTAAAAAAAAATCTTTTTATATAAAATCAATCGACAGACGACGCCTCTCTGTTTTTAAGCATACAGCATTGTAAAGGTAAACAAATTTCTCACCTTTAAAAAAACAAAAATAATAAATTTTTTCATGAAATCAAGTCGAAAAATACGCTTAAATTTAAACTGTGTTATTGTGAAAATATCAAAAGAAAATGAACATAAAATTTTGGGGGTGGATAAACACATTTCGTCGAAATTTAAAATATGACAAAATGCGTGGAAAAAAATAAAACTTGAGAAACATTAAAACAGGTCGATAGACACCTTTAACTTTAGGGTGCCGGATCAAAAAATAAAATAACAAGGTCAATAGTTGTCTAGACCTTCAAATTTAAACTAAATATTTATGTCAGATGGAGATGATAGATTTTTTCAAATTTATTTTTTGGATTTAAAACTTTGATCTTTATGGTGATGAGGAAGCTCTCACCATCAATTTTGAAGGACTGTTAAACTGGACAGTTTAAACCCGGTTTTTTTTTTTAAAGTTAGGAATTAAAGCAACATATTTATTATAATTTTCTTATTATACAAATGGTTGATTTTCGGATAAAATAAATTAGATGAAAACTTTCGGTACCCTCAAAGAAATTCTAAACGTTGATTAAAAAAAAAACTCTCGATATGAGTTTTTAATCAATTAGGATGACTTTATTTTTATCTGTTTTTATTTCTTTATTTTGTATATAATATAATTGAAATTTTTTCTAAAGGTCAAAATTATATACAAATCGGTCTCTCAAATAGACAAGATATAATCTTACCAATACAATTGGTAATTTGTTTTTCTCAGACATTTTAATTGAATATTTTTACGTCTCCACTTACAGGAGCGTTTCTTATACCCTTTACAATAATGTTGGTGATAGCTGGTCTTCCACTAATGTTTATGGAGCTTTCATTTGGACAATATGCTGCCCTTGGACCAGTTGCCATTTATCGAAGATTTTGCCCATTGATGAGGGGACTCGGCTATGGAATGATTATTGTATCTGCAATTGTTATGTTATACTATAATCTCATTATTGGATGGACGATATTTTATATGGTTGCATCATTAACAACGCAATTGCCATGGCAGAATTGTGAGGCCGAATGGAGCACAGAACGTAAGTGGCTAAATTATTTATATTTTTTCTTCAAATAATAACATTATTACTATAGACGTATACATATTTTAATATCTGCAATATTATTGGTATAATTTAATAGATGGATTTGAACAAAATCATAAGATTTTAATTTATTAAAGTGGTAAAAAAATTAATGATAAGAAATTATCTATAAAATTGTTCATTTTATACACTATGAAGGGAAAACTTAATTTTTATAAAATATTTTATATTTTAGTCATTATTTCTACCTGGAAGAAAAAAATAACATTTTCACGGCTAACAAGATTTAAACTGTAATTAAAATTGATAATGTTACAAAATTGCATGACAGAAGACGTTATTCCGCAAGGATCCCTTCTTTCCACTGTACTCTGCAACATATACATCCTTTCTGCATGCAGATAATATTCATTTACTAGTGGCTAGAACAAATCTCCAACATACTCAAAGCTAGATCAGAAGCACAATTGGCAAAGTGAAGGTTTGAAGCAAAAAAATGACGGAATTTTTCTACCAAAAAATCCACCATGTCACCCCGTCTGTCAGAAATACTAATGCACCTTATCCCAGTTATCTCCTATTCCATAGATTCCATGAAAGTATGGCGTATTACTAGTGTTCACACCTAGTGCTCATGTATCTTGTACAGGATTACCCTACATAAGCTTTGGAATGTAAAGTTAAAGAAAACACAATTTAAAGTTTTTAATTGATTATGTTGCTTGAGCCTTGTCCTTATATGGTATATAAAATAAAATATCATTTAAATAGTTTCCACGAGACTTTTTATAGAACTCGATCTTTTTTAAGTAGTTTTTGATGACTTTTTCGCACATTCAGCCATTACTTAACGGATGTTGGTTTTTAATGCTCTTAAGTTTGAGCATATTTTATGTCTACTCGTATATAACCGTTTACATAGCTTTACAAAAAAAAAGTCCAACGGCGTCAAATTGCACGATCCTGGATGCAATTGACATTACCAAAACTCTAAATTAAGCATCATGGGAACTTTTCGCCCAATAAAGACAAAGTTTGCGCGTTGTATGCTTTGTGTGACTTTTAGTGCCATTCTGTTAAAGCCACAAATATTTCAAATTAAAATCTTTTAGTTTTGGCTAAATTAAGTTAGTTATCATACTGCCATAGTGCTCAGAATTGATAGTAATGGTCATTTCTTTTAAATTTTTAAAGAAATACCAAACCAACACCAGACAGTTGTTATGGCAGATACAATAACTTCTTCACAGTTTTTTGTAAGTTTTCAGAGCTACATGTTTGGTAATTTTACTTATTGACATATCTCCCGAGCGACTAATGTACCTAATAGCTGAAGAAAAGTTTCTTTATTCCTAGCTATGGCAGAATCATTACTTTTGTGGAAAGATTTTATAATTTTAGCGCACTGTTTGGTGGTTAATTAATCTATAATATAAAATGGCAATCAATAAACTAAACAAATGTGTCTTCAAATAATATATACTCGTAACTAGCCTTTTGGAGAATTTTGTAATTTTCCGAATGAATAAAATTCATGACCAACTGGATGGAATAGTCAGAAACGATGAAATTTTTCACAAATTTTGATTTATTTACAACAATTAATTTATAAGAAAACATTAAAAATGGAGCAATTTTATGGTGCAAGATTGCTTGAAAAATAGTTTTGGGTAAAATGGTATTGACTTTCGTTAAGTATTCGAGATATCATGGATGAGATGAGGAGGTGTTTCCATTTTCAAAAACCAATCAGGAAATTATTGGCAGGAGAAATAATACCTGAGCGAACTTCGTTTCCGAATATTGAAGAAGTCGAGTATACTGGTTTAGTGGGTTCTAATAGACTGGTTTGGGGTAATCAGTTTTTATATTTGCGTGAACGACTAAGGATCTTGTTGTCAGCACAGAACAACGAAAATCTTCCCCGAATCAGCTGATTAGTGTCGCTTGTTTTGAGAAAAGTTTCCCTTAATATCGGCAACGAATTCACGAACAAAAATAATCATTTTTTTTAATAAAAAGAAATTTAAAAAATATTTTTATGATTATTATAAAATGATTATTTTTAAATGAACAAAAATAAATATTTTATAATAATCATAAAAAATTAACAAACATTTTATAATCTTATAAAAATATTCACTTAATTTGATAATTGGAAATTTCATTGTGGAAGGTTAAAATGATTAACTACTGTTTTCGAATGATACGAGCATTTATTACTTCTGATAAGAACAAATCATCAATAAATTAGATTTTATAGTGAAAACCTCTGTAAGGTATCGAGCCGTGGAATGGAATATTTTGCATAAAGAAATTGACGTGATTCTGGAAACTTCAGTCCAGAGATCATATGCGCCGCTAGCAAAGGAGCTTGAAGGTCTTAAAACTCGAACACCTTTTTTACTTAAGTGGATAACCTTTACATCCTTCTAAGAGTGGGTACAGAATTTGTTTTATTGACATGTGGTTCCAACAGGAAATTCTGAAGACTATATTTCATGGTCGAATTTTATTGAAATGTGATGATTTCGATACCCTTGCTCCCCTGATTTAACCGCTTTCGATTTCTTTATGTCAGGATACTTAACCTAACATAAGTCCGTTTTTTCTTGATGCCACATCTTCAAAATGTATTCCTCCTTTTTTTTTGAATATCGAAATTCTGACTATGTCGAATCTTCAAGTTTAGTTTCCAACTCAAAGTTATTGTCTAATTAACGATGTTGTACTTATATTTCGGAACTGGTATTTATTGGCACAAAAATTAAGAAAACTTCTCGACAAATGTCTCCTTATGCGAATAGTCACCTCCTTTGTGATTTGTGAGAAGCTCGCCATAAAAATTTCTTACATTCATTTGCCAAATTCAAATCATTGTTAAAGAAGCTGTTGTCCGTTTTTTGAGACTAGTACTTATGTCGATGAATACCTGCAATTATATAAAAAAAATTTCATGCGGCCTCTGACAGCACTACTATCAGAAAATTCCAGGCTTCAATGAGTTTTTCGTTGGATAGTTGTGAGGGAGGTTGGAGTGAATAAAATTCTTACTACCATCAGAGAATTTTAGGATTCGATGACTTTTCCTCGAATAAGCGGTAAAATCAGTTATACAAGCGTGTGCAGCAGCAAAATGACGTAACTGGCAAAAAGTCAGCCGAGCCGGGTAACGAGGTGGATCGTACGATTGAGTCTGAATTCGTTCGATAGTCGTTAGGGAGGTTGGAGTGAAGAACATTCTTGCTAGATCGTCGCCGTTGTGTCAATAGGGGCACTCCAAACCTTAGATTAATAAAGACCTGAATAGGCCTCTACACAAAAATTGTGGCCGAATTTTGTTGGCAATACATTCGTAGAACGCACACATATGCAAAATAACAGAAACGGCGTAAATCAGTAGGGGCCAATTTTAAACTTCAGTATGCGATTGAAGCGGTTCGTTTAAAACCCTTTTTCATATGTGATGTCATTTATGCGTAAACAAATATGATTTTTTAATATTTTGGGTTTTGTAGTTTGATGAAATTAATTTTGGAAATTTGCAATAAACACTATTCTATAGTGTTTTCCAATAAGAGGATATGTTTTTTTTTTTTTAAAACACACTAATTGGTAAGAAAATGTTTTTTATTTAATGTGATGTATAATCGATACAATTAAGTTCTGAATAAAACGTCATTAAAATGGCCTCCACGACTTCTTTTGCAGGAACAAATTCGATGAACACAATTTTCGAGCACTTTTTCCACTAAATCAAGTCGTATGTCATGAATAGCACGTTCAATATTGACTTCTAAAGCTTGAAGAGAGTCTGGTTTATTGCTAAAGACTAATGACTTCAAATAACCCCACAAGAAATAGTTTAATGGTGTTAAATCACAACTTCTTGGAGGCCATTCAATGTCACAATTTCTTGAAATAATCGAATGTCCAAACTTTTCTCGCACGGTATCCAATGGACACTGTGTGAGAAGCTCCACGACCTGGACTATGCCGACGACATATGCCTCATGTCCCACACCTTCAACGCCATTCAGGAGAAACTGAATGCTCTGGCCTCCAACGCCGAAAAAGTTGGGATGAGAATCAACATCAAGAAGACCAAATTGATGCGTATCGGCGCCACCTGCGAGAGACCCTTGATGCTACACGGTACCCAAGTTGAAGATGTCGAAAAGTTCTGTTACCTTGGCAGCATGCTCAGCAAGGATGGTGGAACTGAAATAGACATCCAAACGCGCATCAACAAGGCGCGACAAGCGTACACCTCACTTGGGAACGTGTGGCGTTCCAATCACCTCTCCATAGCACTCAAACTTCGAATATTCAACTCAAACGTCAAACCAGTCCTGCTGTGCGGCTGCGAAATATGGAAAGTAACAGACAGCACGACTCGTAAACCTCAGGCATTTGCGAACAGATGCTTGAGGCGTATAACCAAGATCTTCTGGCCGAACTGGATAACGAACGATGAGCTGCTTCTTCTCACGAAGCAAATACCCCTGCTAGATGACATCAAACGCAGGAAATGAAGTTGGATTGGTCACACCTTACGAAAACCACCTACGGACATAGCAAGAATGGCACTAGATTGGAACCCACAGGGCAATCGCAGCAGAGGACGTCCAAGGACCACTTGGAGAAGATCAGTTGAGCGCGAACACCAACAAACTGGCAAATCATGGTCGGAAGTAAAAAGGCTGGCTCAAGCCAGACGCAGATGGAGAGAGTTCACAGAGTCTCTAGTGCCGCTATATGCTCCATAGGAGTGACTGTGTTCTCATGTCTATGTGTAACATAGAAATGAAAAACCTGTCAAATAAAAAATTAAAAAAAAACTTTTCTCGTAATAATTCGGTTGTTGCACGTGCTGTGTAGCACGTAGCCCTGTCTTGTTGGAACCAGATATTGTCAAGATCAACTTCTTCCAATTTCCCTACAAGATCAACTCTTATTGGAAAACCCTATATTTTAACATATTATTATTTATTTATTTCATTATATATTATTTATTAAAACAGAATTATAAACTGGAAGAGCATATAAAAATATACTCGTAAATTGCAAGTTATTTGATTATATCAAAACAAATATATGTACAAATAAAAATCTCTTCCAAAAATGCAAAATGAATATTATGTTGAAATTAAAACCAAACTACAACTTAGTAAATATAAATTTTAATGTTAAAATAATCATTTGTAGATATTGAAAACTTCTTTATAATATAAATATGTGTTCGTGAATTGAAATGGTAATTTTAATAGGCATTTTGTATTTAAATTTAATTACATCAAATTCTTAATAATATTGAAGTAAATTGTATACAACATCTTAGCAAATGCTTTAAAACTAAATTACAAGGTGGAAAATTTAATGGTACTTAAATAATTAACAATTAATATTCTAAAAAAATTAAAACATTATTATTTAGGTAAGGCATTACAAAATGGTCTAAGAGAGTAAGCGGAAGCACAAATGCAAACAAATTTATTTAAATAATAAGCATATCGAATATACTTTATTTATTTTAACACAATTAAAACAGCAATGGAAAACAGGCTGAAAAATTCGTTCCCTTAAGTTTTTTTACACATACTTTACATACCCCGGCAGTGAACTATTTTTGGTAAACATTGAACTGTCAACATCACATTTGTTTACATTTATTAAATGCCGAACTTTTCATTTTTTTAACCACTTTTTGGACAAAACAAATCACTAAAAGCCAATTAATCGTATTGTAAACTAAATTTTTGTTAAAATCTTTAGTAAAAATGAAGATGTCAACTTTCCGAAAGAAAGAAATTCCGGGCTTTCTCATTCCGTTGAACTCTTTATAAAACACATAATTTTTTGAAAACTATTTATATAAATACTTACTATTTCGTAAATACTTCAAAAAATATAAAAACTACACTTTCACTTGTAATTTTTCATAAGTGCCAAAATAACAACCTGAAAAACAATAAAAGTATGCAAGCATTTTGGTATGCTACCACTTTCATGGAGAATGGCGTTTTTTAAAACTCTCCGAAAGTCTACAAAATTGAGTCGCCCAATATTTATTTAATATTTACGAAATAAATAATAAACCTAAAATACAATTCCATTTCATATCAAAAGATTGTACAAAAAATAAACATTGCCGGTCGTTATTTTAAAATTGTATTTTTGTTTGCAATAAGTGAATTAAAATGAATATAAATTATGCTTTTGGAATTCAATAAATTTCTATTACGAAAACTAGATGTTAGTGAGTGTTATGTCTACATAAAAAAATCTACACAAAAGTATGCAAGCGTTACGATTTCTCGCCGCTTCTGCAATAATTAAGGCAGAACATTATGTATTCATATACGAAAATCTGACTTACTGGCCTACCCAGGTATTCTTTAATCTAAGCTCCGAACAATGGGCTTATGAGTCCACGGGTGGTTTGAGGCATTTCCAGGAAGTGACACTCCATCTAGTTTCCACCAACTTCTGTCGTTGGTCAGCCCCAACCTTTTTGGTTTGTGTTTTATTTTTTTTCTTCCTTAAATTTTTGTATTTACTTCTAAATTTTCACCCCCTAAATTTATATACTCCCCACATTTCCTATTCCTTTACCACTCGGTCTTGATTTTTTTTTACTAATTTTGTTTAATGCAATTGGTATTTAGTTTTTTCTTTTTCTCCCCCTCTTTCCCCTCATTTAGAGAATTGAACACCTTCGGTGTCACCAATTTTTTTGTGTGTTTGGTATGATTTTTTTTACTATGTGTTTGTGCCCACATTTCTAACCTTTGAAACCCCCCAACCCCCCTTCGCAAACTTCAACAAGCATACAACTGCAATTTTTAGGGGTTCTCTCAGTAAAGTTGCAACCGGCTTGTATTCTTGCTGAAATTAACATCAATAAAAAGTCCAAATTTTACCACCTTTACTCATCCTAGTCTCCCACCCAAAACTATCTTGAATGTTTCAAGATATTTTGATTCTGAACAATAACAACGAATTATTATTCAAAAATATTTTCTTAGGTCATTTTAATGGTTTTTTCTCCAAAAAATTACAAAAAAATATTTTTACAAACTATTTTCTAAACTTTTGTGGATAATTTTTTGTATAATTTATAATTTTACATTTCAGATTGTTTTTCTTATGAAGCAGCTGATCAATGTGAAGCTAAAAACGGCACATTTTATTTACGGACCTGTTATAATACAACATTTGCGGAAGCACAAAACTATACGGAATTGGCAATACATGCTTTAAAACGACCACCAGCAGAGGAATATTTTACGTTCGTAACCGATAACACTTTTTTACTAGTATTATACTAGTATATTTTAAAAAAAAAAAAAATAATTCAATTTTAACATAATGGCTAATTATTTTAAGACGTTTAACTTTAATGAGTATAAAATTTGTTTTCTTTTCCTTTCTTCTATATTATAGTAATTTTGTACTTGGAATATCATCTGGAATTGAAGAAACTGGCGGAATTAGAGTATCGTTAGCAATATGTCTATTAGCCGCGTGGGTAATTGTGTTTCTGTGCTTATGCAAAGGTGTACAATCGTCTGGAAAAGTTGTTTATTTTACCGCCTTATTTCCATATGTAGTACTTGTTATACTATTTTTTCGTGGAGTTACATTACCTGGTGCTAAGACTGGTATATTATTCTATTTAACACCGGATTGGAAGCAATTAGGTAACGCGCAGGTAGGTCTTTATTCTCTCAAAGTACCATATACCTTTACAGTGTATTTTAATTTTTGTACTATAATATAAGAGAAGATACATTAGAATTATATCAAATGTCAATAACAAAAGAATATTGTATCTTGTTATTTTTACTAGATATATTGTTCAAAGCGTAATTAAAATAACTACATAATTAATTTATGGTATTAGATTGCAATTATGAAAATATATTTTTTCGTAGATATTTTCTGAAAGATGTGGCAAAAAAGTAATGATACTGCTAATTTTTTCCCAACATCTGTATTGTATTTTAATACATCAATGGTGTTCTCTTCAATGTAGTTCCTGTGAGCAGCTATCCATCGGCAGACGCATTGTTGTCACTCGTAGTATCAGTGCTGGAAGGTTTACTAGAATTGCCTTCAGCTCCACGATTACACTGATTTGGGTGCTATCGACAGTACCAAGATGAAGTCCTTTGAAATGTTTTTTGATCTTGGCAAACAAGAAAAGCCAAACTGACATTGATTGGATGAAATCCCTTTTTCCGACAAAAACCCGTTGTTAAAAATGGCCGTGTGACAAGGGACATTGTCATGGACCATTTTTCTGATTTTTTAATGACGTTTTTCTTATAAGAAACTTGGTTGACAATTTGACACACATTCTTTGCGAACGATCACAAATTCTTTGCGAATGATCTCCCTACTACTAAAAAAAAAAAAACAAATGAGCATTGACTTGATTTTTGATTTGCTCATTTGAGTTTTCTTCTCTCAAGGAGATTTGTCAGTTAACCACTCTTCATTTTGACGTTTTGATTCTGAATCATGCTCGAAATTCCTTGATTTATCACCAATAATCTCATAACTTAAGAAATTTTGGTAGTGTTTGATTTAGTCCCTTTCTGTTTAACCGTTCTCTCGATTGTTTTCCTGTTTAACCGTTCAATCGATTGTTTTCCTGTTTAACCGCTCACAAGAGCCTTCAATAGTTTGCGACGTTGAAGGCCTCTCTTAGCGATGTTCGTCTTTCACTGCTTCCCGCCCCCTAAAAATTCTTTATGCCATGGAAAAACGTATACTCTTGATAAAGGGTCATATAGCTGCAGAACGAGGTTGAAACTTATACTATTTGATGGGGAAATGCGCAATGTTGCCAGATCGCTCTTAGTATGTCTTTTTACCACACCTCCTGGTAATTTATTTCTTGTGATATTTATTTTTTAAGCTGATATCGTTACACATTACTCTCTAAATAGAATTACAATTTATCTAAGATTTTATAATTGACTGTACATTTCTTATTTAATCTATAAAGAAAAGCAAATTTCGTTTTTATTAGGCAAATCGTCTACAATACATTGACAATGTTGCGAGAGTTTCATTGAAAAATAATTTGTATACCTTTAGTGACTATACGATAATTATGATGGAAATTTTCATATAATTTCTAATATGATTAAGTTAGGTTAGGTTAGAGCGGATGTCCGCTATTTCATCAAAACTGTTGTCATTCTGAGAATCAATTGGAAACGAGTGCAATCGTTGATTTTCATCTAAGAAAAAGTCATGCTAGATGACTAGGTAGGCTTGGCATGAGCACAATGGGTGATAAATTGTCACCTGTTCCTCCTGGCCTTTACAACTGCGACAGAAGTCATTTGCGGGGATACCTAATCATCTAGCATGTAATCCTAATATGCAATGAGCTGTAATGATCCCGGTTAGCATGCTAATATGAGCCCTACCTGTGCTTAGTAGGCTTTCAGTTCTCTTCTTGTATAGCTTATTGTTCCACCTCTCGTTCACCAGCTTTATTGAACTCATCGAAATGAGGTATGTAGCCGTCTTCATAGCCTTGTATGCCTCCCTTGGAACAGTGGGAGAATCTAGCCTGGTACCATTTCTGCCTAACTCATCTGCTTTACTGTTGCCTGGAATATTACTATATCCGGGAACCCAGAATAGTTAAACATTGCATTGGTTGGTAATCTCATTCAGAGATCTATAACTCCTTGATCTTCCCATGGTGATTCCAGTAACTTAATCGCTACACAACTATCGGCGAAAATTACGATATTCATGTTAAATATGAATAGCCAGAATTTCTGCTTGAAATACACTAAACCGGTCTGGGAGTCGTAGGGACATGTCTAATATAAAATCCGATAATTTAATATGAAAAGCACCATGGTACTTCTATTAATTCTTGATATAGAAAAACAATTTACTCGTAAATATTTAAATAAATTTCTATTATTACTAAGTAGCCTACTAATGTAGATATATTCGTAAACATTGTAATTTCAAATGGGTTTCAAAAGTATCAATACTGTGATAATTCCATAGTACGAGTATTAGCTCCTTAGCCTAACTATCTAAACTAAGTATATGCATATTTATTATTAGTTCGATACAGACTGCAGCACTGATTTGTCGAACAACTGACTCAGGTCATATTTTATCTACTTGAAAACTATAATTGTCACAGAATTTTAATTTTTTTTTATAAAATCTAATGTAAAAAATTAATTTGTAAATAATGATAAATTTTTATATTTTGTAAATAATGATAAATTTTTATATTTTGTAAATAATGATAAAGTAATAATTTTTTTGTAAATTAAATCAGGTGTGGGGCGATGCTGCTGTACAAATTTTCTTCGCTCTAAGTCCTGCTTGGGGAGGTCTAATCACTCTCTCCTCTTACAATAAATTTTCAAACAATTGTTACAAGTAAGTAATAAGCTTGTACACATACATACAAATGCGCATAATTTACACAATAAATTCAGGCAGTCATATTTGATATAAATTTATAAACTTTCACTTTTGATATCCTCGATTAAATGCTAAACATATACACATAACCTCATATTTATATTCGTGAAGGCTTTTGTGTTTTTACGATTTTTATTAATTCCAGGGACTCGTTAATTGTGGCTGTGTCAAATATAGGAACATCGTTTTTCGCTGGATTAGTAATTTTCTCAATTATTGGATTTTTGGCGCACGAATTAGACGTTGAGGTGAAAAAAGTGGTTGATCAAGGTGCTGGACTAGCGTTTATAGTTTATCCTGAAGTGGTGACACGTTTACCAGTATCACCTGTTTGGTCGTTACTATTTTTCGTAATGCTTTTAACGTTAGGCTTGGATTCACAGGTTTGGATATCGTTTTCTTATAAAAACTGTATTTGATTTTTTAAATGTTTTAATTTGACAAGCGTATTTTTTTTTTTAAATTTTAATTCAGTTCGCACTTATGGAAACTGTTACGACCGCAATTCTTGATAAATTTCCAAATTTACGTCAATGCAAAATATGGGTTGTTTTAAGTGTTGCCCTATTTGGCTACGTGGGTGGCTTATGCTTTACAACTAATGTAAGAACTACAACTACTTTTTCATAAATAATCTATATATGGTATGTGCACGCTGTAAATAATTGTTAAATATCTCTTAGAGCGGAATGTACTGGCTACAACTAATGGATAAATACGCTGCCAATTGGTCTGTACTATTGATAGCCATTTCGGAATGTGTACTAATTGCTTGGCTATATGGCGCAAGAAGATTCCTTGACGATATTCAAGGAATGATTGGAAAGCAATCTAAAGCATGGATTTACTTCTGGATGTGGATGTGGAAATTCATTACTCCAGCTGCACTTTTAGTAAATCAGCTTTTTTAATTATAATATTGATTCAATTTTTAATCATCAGTCTTCTATTTTTTACGTGACTTTAGTTTATATTATTTTTTAATTGGGTCGAATATAAGCCGGCATCTTATGGGCATTACGTTTATCCATTATGGGCTGATGCAGTCGGATGGATAATAGGTCTCTTGCCAGTGTTTATAATCTTTGTTACAGCAATACAACAATTGTGTCAGGCTCCGAAAAATTTAAGTTTTGGGGAAAAGATTCGAACTTTGATGCGGCCGACACCTGAATGGGGCCCAGCTGGCCGACCTTGTTATTTCCATTCGAACACATATGAGAGTAATACATATGATAGTGTTACCAATACAAGAGTATTAATCAATGGAGTTTCTTCCGATTCACCAACTAATACTGGTTGCGTTGTTGTTGCTGGAGAAGGTGACGGCTTACATTACGAGGCTATGCAGCTCTGAGAACGGGCAATAGCACCTCGGAATGAAGCCGTTTCCAAATCCACTGGTGCTAACAGCAGTAACAGAGTAAGTTTTCTATTTTTTTTCGAATGAAAAAAATTCAATTTATGGTATTGCACTTGTTCATTTTCATTAGAAATATGAATTCGCTCCAGTTGCTATAGTTTCTGATGATAATAACGATCCACACATACGAATGCCTGGACCGAGTATATTAAAATCCGCGAAAAATGGTAAATCATCGAGTAGCTCTTCAAATAAACAAAAATCACTACCCGAAAATAGTCCAAGTCGGCAACCTCTTATCGAATCCGAGTTACGAAATAACGACAGTGTGGGTAGCTTTTTAAACGAAACAAAAGTCCTGCCGGTTCCAACAAAAGTAACTGCTACCATAATTATGCCACAGGCTGAATGCTGTACGGTTGAATCATTTAATAATAGCCGCGAAAGAAAATTAACTACATTCGGCGATACGAATAAATATTTAAGTGAAACTAAGCGTAGATTTAATTAAATAGTTTAGTAAAAGCCTTAATTTTGGAGCTTCTAGAAAAAAAATTATTTAATCAACAACAAAAAATAGTCACGAAAAAATCGGTTTTAGTTAATAAGTGAATTTGAGCATAAATAAGTTTATTTTAATCAATACATATTGTATGAATATATATAAGAATAATTACAATTATTTTTTAGAAAACAAATATGCCTGCGAGGATGTTTGTTCAGTTCGTCCCAATTACTTAAATGCAATTTGAAAATGAATCGTTAAAAGTACTAGTGTGTGTTTGTTCTTCATCTAATTGTATTAATTTTATTCATTTCTTCATATTTTTTTGTAAATTTTTAACAATAATTTTAATTTTTTTATAGACTTTTTTTTTAAATTGCATATGATTGAACTTTGTAATGTATTCAAAACAATAGGTAAGTCGTATAATTAAATTAAGAAAAACTTGTTTTCTAAACTATACTATCCATGAGTTTGTTTATATTTTAATCAAAATTTTTATAAATATACAATATATTACCATTATTTTTTCCATATTGACGGTCTGCAAATGCATTAATTTTATATAATAAGTTTTACATTTTACATTATTTTATGCTACAAAATGTAGCTTAGTATTGACAGTGTATTAAGAGTGTTCAATCTTAAGAGTGTAAGCTACCATTTTCTTATATTGTTGGTAATATTTTAAAACACCCTTTAAACTTGTTAAAATAATTTTATTTTTCAGAAAGTTTAAAGAACATTCTTAATTTATTTATGAAAAGGTTTAATGTTTTAAACAAAATTATACATTGTTCAAAACTCGCATTAAAATCCAACACTTTTAATATTAATAAAAATGAATTAATAATTTTATATATCATAAAATAAGTTCAAAGTTTTTATTGAAAACTGTTAATAATAATATATTAATAATTAAATATTATATGTTATTATCTAATTTTGTCATTATTCATAATGATTATGTATTATCGAAAGAATTTTCTATTAAATCTATTGGTTTAACTATTTTTATTACCAATTTTTTAAAATTAAACAACATTTTTTATTAAAAATGAAAGTTGAATCTATGAAAATTATGTTTAAAAAACAATATAATTCATATGACCACTACGACTCAGTTTACAGGCGTACATCCGAACGTAGAAATTTTCGATAACTTTTCCAAATAAATTTCTTGTCGAATATTTATCATTAAATCTTGAATTGTTCTTGAGTGATTGGCATATATTTTTTCTTTCAAATAGTCTCAAAGAAAAAAGTACAACGGTATCAACATTTCGTGATATTATCGAATTTAGTGGGCAACAAACCCATTTTTGGCATAGCGCCATCTTGTTGAAACAAAAACTGGTTCACATTCAACTCATTCGATTTTGGCCGATCGTTAACATGTCACGGTATCATTCAGAATTTAGTGTAATGGCCTCTTCACGATCATTTTCGAAGAAGAACGGCCCAAAGATTCCACCAGCCCATTAACCGCACCAAACCAAGTTATTTCATTTTAGATGCAGTGGTATTTCGTAAATCACATGGGAGTTTTCCACAATTTTGTTTGTTAACGTAGCTGTCGATGTGAAAATATTCGTTCTTGCTACACATAATTAGTATGACTAAAAATAATATTAATAAGCTATGACTAAAAATCTATTACTTTATACTTGACAGCGTTAAAAAAAATTATGACATGTATTTTTTGACAGATATTTTGAAAGTTGAAGAAAAAACCAACAGAAGACGATTTTGTCGTAGACTGTTACAATATTTCTTACCAATTCTCCAATTTCTAAATTTATTTTCTCATGTAAATCATTTTTATTACTGAAGCGGTCCCTAAATTGGCAATCGATATTAAATGCATTTACACGCAATGGAACTGGTACGCTCTCATCAAGATCAATAGGATTCGGCTTCCCAATTGTAGTCAGTTTTAATCCTGCTCTATAAAAAGAGTATGCAATTAAAGTTTGCTTTCCGAGTGTCGTAATACGTTCTCTAATTTTATAATTTCATTTAATTCATTTTTTTAAAAAAAACTCAGCTACCTAAAACCAGCTACTATGGTATAAATGCACTTACACAGATAATATATAATCTGTGGCATTTACATAGACTAATCGTAATAAATGTTCGTATTTCTGAGAGAAAAATATTTTCAAATAAATAATAAAATAGTTAACATCAATTAATTGAATTAATTAAAGTGTTACGTACACATCATCTATATACGTATGTGTATATTATTATTGTTATAAGAATAACTTTAATGGATAATAAAAAAGAAAAATTTCCAAAAAAAACGAACTCATTAAATAATAGATTTAAAAAAGTGCACGCTATGTATGTATGTATGTACCCGTATATGATAGGTTGTGTGCTTAATGTTGTAATTGAATATGTACTTGAATTGATAACGAATTATTATTAAAAAACCAATTTTGTTTAAGAAAAAGAAAAACTATTGAAAAAACAAATATTTTAAAAATGTAACAAACAACAAAAATTTTACTAAAAATTATTCAAAAGTAATTATTTACCCGCGGATTAATAAAAAAAAATTAACAAATTGTTCGTACATACACGTGCATATGTGTATACATCCATGCATCCATAGATACTACATATACTTACATGCATGCATACCTACCAAAAATACCTATAATATATATAAATATATTTGTTATTAAATGTTATAGACTTATACCATACACCTACACATTTTTATGTGCAATAATGTTATATAAATATATATACAAGCAAATTCTGGAATGCGTACACACACCTACCATATATAAATGTAAGTTAAATTATTGTTAAATGTTTTAGATTTGTTGTACAAAAAAATATGTTTGTATAAATATATGTTTAGATATGAATTTATAGAAATATATACACATTATAGAGAATATTATAATCCATATATATATATACGTGGGCTACTATATATATTTCTGGCCTAATAATGAAAATGCGAATATTTATCAACGAAAAAGGTTTTATTGTTTTTCAAAATATTCTCCATCAAGATTTATACACTTTTGCATGCGCTCAAACCAATTTTCGAAGCACTTTTTCCACTCCGATTGAGACACCTCCAAAACATGGTTTTTGAATGCTTCAACAGCATCTTCTGGCGACGAAAATCGTTGACCACGCATTGGGTGCCAAGTCAGGGCTGTACGGAGGATGACCCATCAATTCGACGTTTTGTCCGGTCAAAAAGGCGCTGGTTTGAGCCGATGTGTGAGAGCTCGCATTGTCATGGTGCACAATGATTCGACTTCTCTTGTTCGTTTTTCGAATTTCTCCGAAGACTTCAGGCAAACAAATGGTGGTGTACCACTCAGAATTGACCGTCCTACGTTGCACAAGCGGAACAGTCGCCACATGACCAGTTTTGCCAAAGAAACAAGCGACCATTTGCTTCGAAGTGCTTCTTCCACGAACAACTTTCGTTGGATTTGACTCGTCTTGGAAGACCCACACGGTCGATTGCTGTTTTGTTTCGGGCTCATACGCATAGATCCATGATTCGTCACCTGTGACGATCTTATAAACGTCTTTTGAAGCACCGCGATCGTATTTTTTCAGCATTTCTTTACACCAATCCACACGAGCCTTTTTTTGAGCGATTGTCAAATTGTGCGGGATCCAACGAGAACAAACCTTTTTTACGGCCAGGTGTTCATGCAATATCGAATGTATGCTGGTGGGAGAAATGCCTAGGCATGCCTCTATCTCACGGTATGTCACATGACGGTCTTGCATTATCAGTTCACGTACGGCATCGATGTTTTCTGGAACAACGGCTGTTTTTGGACGACCTTCACGGAATTCGTCTTTGAGCGAGCGTCGGCCACGATTGAATTCGTTGTACCAGTTTTTCACAGTGCTATAGGATGGTGCTTCATAGCCATACAAAGATTTAAGTTCATCGATGCACTCTTGTCGTGATAATCCACGTCGAAAGTTGTGAAAAATGATGGCACGAAAATGTTCACGAGTTAATTCCATTTTTTTGCCAAATTGATTTTTTCAAGTCACTGTAAACAACACAAATGATAGTCGTACGTCAAAACGTTCTAAGTACGTTTATGCTAAAAAATGTCAAACTTTCCAATGGAAATGTCAGATCGCACCTGGCAACACTTAGTGTTGCCTAGGCCAGAAATATATATAGTAGCCTACGATATATATGATAAATATTAATAATAAAATAAAATTAAAGAAAATTTTTTAAAAATTACATTAGAATTTTAAACAAGATTTGATAAGAGGATAATGGCTGTTCGTATATGAAAAGGAACATTAATTTTCGTTTATTTTCTTTACAATTACAATAATATTAACGATTGTTAGAGATTTTTTTTTATTTTTTAAGAGTATTAACAAAAAATATGTTTAATTATTTTGTTTTTAAAGAGTGTTCAAGACTGTACGCTGGATTCAAATTTAGCGCCATTTTATTACGTTGTTCTTTGGTGTAGCGCTCTATATTGCCTAATTGCAATTGCCATATGTGATACGTGTATAAAAAAAAGTGTTGCCAATCACAAAATAATCAAATGGCAAAAACTAATATTATTAAAAAAAATACTAAGAGAATAAGGATATAAGGAGTGGAAAAGTTATAAGACGAGTATTATGTGCACTGCATTTTTTTTTTAATAATAAAATACTTTATTTTTAATGAAATATTGCGGGGGGAAACTTTTCAAATATACATTTTCATTTTATTGCCTATCCGCTTTTAGTTGAATATGTTGGGAATATATTAATTTAATTCCAAAACAATACTGAATTGTCCTTTATATTTCTGGCAGTAAAAGCATCTTCAATTTTTTGCAGTAATTAATCTGCTCTCTACAGGCTCAAATTGAAGTGCACTTATTTTATTGTAATTCATCAAAAGAATGGATAATCTAAGGCTATTTGGGATGATAGTTTTTTTCTGAGAGTGTGCAGGAAAAGTTTAACCTTCTCAAAAGATCATTTTTTTCTCTTTTATCATCTCTGTAGGTTCTTTTCTCTTTTGTCATATCTATAGGTTCTCTTTATTTTATAGATAAAACCTTATTTTTGCACCTACTTTATTTTTGTTTATCACAAATCATTTTTAATATTTTACATAATAAATTGCTTTTAGGCCGTTTTGTTGGCATATTCATTAGCATGCTGGACTATCATCCAATGGGTCGTGGGTTCGAAGCCCGCCAAGGCATGGTCCTACGCTAATTCCCAAAAACCACAAATGTGTCGCTTAGAATAAACGTTTTAGTACTAATGTTACTTGAAATGATAACAAACAAACAAACAAAACTGAAATTCAATTTTACAATATCTGTCAAAATTGTAAATGTTAAAAAACGGGTTTAGTATGCTACGAATTCCTTGAGTATGGCGTTTTAAAACCCACCGAAATTCTACAAAATTGAATATTTAAAATTAAATCTGAATTTTCGTAAAATTACGTGTTATGTAGGGGAATATGACAAAAGGGCCTATCCAGTTAGTTCCTTAATCTAATTTCATATAGCATATAAACTTCAATGCTAAATGTTACTTAAATAAGCCACTGTACCAAACTAAATGATTATTTTCACTCATATTATTATAGCAAAAAATTATTTCAGACAAAGCTTAATAGATGGTGCAAAATATATGGGAACCATATCTAAAAGGGCAGGGTCATCGAAATAGTGGCTAGTTTGCACGTGCATATTTACGTCTTTTCGCTATTTTAATAGCAGGAATATGATTTGGTGACTTTTGTAGATAAAACGAAAATGGCGCACAATTTAAATACGGCGCACAATTTAAATACAGCGTTTAGAAACAATTTAAATACATTAAATAAATTTTACCGAACGGTTTCGGTAGATTTAACCTATGAATTTTTTGCAAAAAAGTTTTGAAAGAAAACGTTTGAATGAATATAAGGATATTACCTACAATTCAAAAGTTAATTTTATACTTTATTCATTATACTTTATTCTGGATAAATTTATTAAAAATTTATGCAATATTTTGTATGAAACTGCGCGAATTTTTTATCTCCGTATGTTGGTTGTGTCATTTAGAAATTTAAGGTTTTAATTATAAATCCTACAGACACATAACTTTTTTTGTTGTTGGCATTTTTTTTTCACCCAACTAAGATAACATATTTTATGAAAATAATTCCAAGAGAAGTTTAAAGCCCTTTCACGTTTTATATTGTGATGGTAACGTTTTGTTTGACTCCTTTTGAATAAACGCATATTAGGTCGTTTCAGATATGACCATAAATCTAATTAATATGAAACTATTTTATGACAATATACAAGTTCGCTCATATACATATTTATAATTGTTTTGTAAACTTATTTTTATATTCAACTATCCTTGATTGACTACTTACGAAGCATTCTATGTAGCATAGATGGTTTTTTGAATATTTATGGGTGAGTTCAAATGATTATATACCATACTGTTTATAAATCTACTCTATATAATGGTTTAGTTGAACAATAAAAAAATACTGTTTATGAAAATCTTCGTTTATGTTTATAATTGGTAACCCTTCTTCAATACGGTACCTTGTGCGGTTAACTATCTTCCGCTATGAAAATTATTAAAAGGTCTAAACTTAATCAAAAAGTTAAATACATTTTCCTTAAATTCAGACCCTTTTGCTGAAACAAGCTGAACGTTTTAAAATGGAATTATTTATCATCATACCATAAAGCTTACAACGAACTAGCAAGGATCAAGATTAAAGATTTTCTTCGACGTACATGTATATGTACACATAGTCATATTTTGAATCAGAACAAAGTTATATCGATGGACGTAAGAAACTTATTTTTTTGAGACATAGTCATTCTTCTTGTACTGATTTCTAAAATCATATAACACGGTTTCACATAACACAGGTACTTACTTATGCTGCTTCCAAAACATTTCTTTTTTAAAAGACTGTGAAATTGACTAAGAGTATTTACTTTTATCCATTACCAATTAATATCAATTTTTTTTAAATTAAATGTTAGCATTCTGAAATATGCAAGCTTAGTATGATATATTAAATTATTTCAATATTGAAAATGTAAAACTTTTACAGCTAACATACATAAAATCAGTGTTATAGTATATCATCTTTCAAAATTCTACTTGTACGAGGTCTGTTCAAAAAGTATCGTGAATTTTGAATTTCTGTGAGTTACGTGTACGTATATTCTCTAACTTATGCCGACAAGTTCGGCCATTTTGAATGTTCAGTTAATTTTTGACAGTTGCTTTGCTTGCACGTGTTTTGGCTCGTCTTCGATTTTTGCCCATTCCAAAAAATGGATCAAAGAATCTGTATCAAATTTTGTGTGAAAAACAAAATTCATTGTGCGGACGCATTCCGAATGTTGACTGTGCCATATGGTGAAGCTACCTTGGATCGAAGCAACGTTTATCGGTGGGACAATATGTTATCAGAGGGCCGAGAAGATATGAACGACAAAAAGCGTGCCTGGACGGTTTTGCTTACAGTTTTCTTCGATTGCAGGGGCGTGGTGCATCATGAGTTCTTGCCACAGGGCAGAACGGTTAATAAGGAATATTACCTGCAAGTTATGAGCAAGTTGCGTGAAGCAATCCGCCAGAAACGCCCGGATTTGTGGAAAAACAAAAATTGACTGTTGCACCATGATAACGGTTCATGGTGTTGCTTGTGCGCGAATTTTTGGCCATAAACAACACACTAATAATGCCGCAGCCACCGTATTCCCTCAATCTGGATGAAAAAGTCACCCCCTTGTGACTTTTTCTTGTTCCCGAAACTGAAGAGCCCCATGAAAGGACGACCCTACGCTACGATTGAGGATATAAAGACTGCATCGAAGGATAAAGTGAACAAGATCACAAAAAATGATTTTTTAAAGTGCTTCGAGGATTGGAAAAAACGTTGGAACAAGTGTATAATATCTGGTGGGGATTACTTTGAAGGGTACAAAATAGATATTCATGAATTAATAAATAATTTTTGAAAAAACACAAAATTCGCGATACTTTTTGAACAGACCTAGTATTGTTAAATTCGTAATTATTCTATTGCGGTTATTCTTTAAGTACGTGACCGGGTAAAGGGCCACCAATAGCAGTCATTTTCTTTTAATTTTTAAATTTCTATGATTATTTTTGATCATTACCAGAAGAGAATTAATTTAATTTTTTTTTGGCGATATTGTTCTAGGTTTGTAGGTCTAAGCATATTGCAACTAAGTAAGTTAACATACTTAGCCACGTATAGTGAAATGATTTCGATTCTAGCCTACCTTTAAGAGAGTTTATTCGACCTCCGTGACAAAATTTTTAGATTTCCAATTCATAATTAAGTTTTCAGCTACATCAATATTACCCAATTATTTTGCTATCTGATAGCTTATCTGTTTAATAGTTTTGTTCTCAATATTTTTCTCTAAGAAGTCTAACCTGATCTAAAGCTTTCCTAAGACAAATTATTATACAAAAAGTATTTGTTTATTATTTGCCCAAAAATAGTACTAATTCTAGTTGCTAAACTTTGAAACAAATAATAATTATTTTTATTTTTTTTTTAAATGTTCTTCAAAAAATAAATGATTTTCTTGTAAAATTTTTATATAACTTATACTAACTAATACTCGTTAATATATTATTAAAACAATCGTTGATATTTTTTTAATTTTATTATTTTCTGTTATAAGTATTATATTAAAAAATACTATAAATGTAATTGTAGATATTAAACGTACATTTATATATGTTCGAATGTTTTATAAATAAATATATTTACATAGATAAAAAAAAGACTGTGATGATTATTATGCTCAAAAAGAGTAATAATAGGCTTGAATAGAATAAAAAGGCTTGTGTATTAATAAAAAATAAGTAAAAGGATTTTAAAATGTTCAAATGTATAAATTTCGTACAGGTTTTATTTATTTATAATTTTGTGCAATTATTACTCTTAGAATTTGAATCTTTTTAACTATAAGATAAAATCGATGAAAACTAATTTGTTTGATCGTTAATTAAGTTGATACAAAAATTTATTACATTGAGTGTTAATTTATTTAAATTGTACCTGATTTCTGAAGTCAATAAATTCTTTCGAACCTTAGATTAATTCGATACTCAAAAATTATGAATAAACAAAAATATTTTTAACTTAACATTAAAATCAATTTAATATTTCTCAAATTTTGAATAAATACATTTTGAATTTCAATGATTAAAAACTTTTATGTTTCGATAAAAAATCATCCCGACAACTAATCTCTTATTGGATATATTTGATTGTATTGAGCTTGAAATTGATCGAAAATCATGTAAATATGATTTGTGATCAATTTTCTCTCTGAAGAATTACTGCCAAAAATACTATCCTTTTAGAAAATCTCCGAAGACTAATTTTTTTTTGTTCTCCTGTGTTCTCTAAGATCATAGTTTTTAGAAAAGAAATATTTCCAAACGTTTAATAGCTGAATTATAGACTAATTGAGATTCTCTAAAGAGTTTTAAAAGCCTTAGTTTTAATTTCTATTCAAATTATAAGTACTAAAAACCAAAAAATAATAATTAATTCAGTTAATTAATAATAATGAAGACAATAAATAATTTGTTAACATATATATATACACATAAAAACACATATACACATAATATTCGTACATTTAAAATGGGTTTTTTTAAATTCCAAGTATTTTATAAATAATTACTATTGTTAAAAATAATCATGAACTATCACTAATATCAATATCAGTATCAGTAATAATAATAGTAATAGAAATATTAAAATATATAATTATACCATTTACAAACAAAAAAAAATATTTATTTTTATATAAAATTATTATATAAGTTTTTAAACAATTTTTTTAGTTAAGATTTTATTTTGGAAATATTTTAATTATTATTAATATAATTACTTTGTTAAAATTATCAATAAATTTAGAAGCGAACCTATTATCTATATTTAAAAGATAAAATAGAAATAGAACAGTGCAGAAAATTAAAATTACTTGAATTAATATATTGTGATGTTAAATTATACTATAATTTACCCTAAAAAAAAAATATATATTACCCTTTTTACTTTGTAATGGTAAAAATTGATGATAGATAAAAATTTAAGAAAAAAACCAACAAATTTAATATAATTTCAACCAAAAAATGTGTACCTTTTATTAAGTAAATTGTAATGTAAATTATATTGTAAGCCCACCCTGTAGATGATGTACATAAAAAAAATATATATTTTTTAAAATATTTTTAATCCATATTGAGAGGATGAGATTTCAAAAATAACGATAATAATAATTATAGTAAAGTAATTGATTTATATGATAGTTGATTGTAGTGTTGGAGAGTGAAATGTAATAATATAAAAAAAATATGTTAACATAAAAGAAAACTAAGTAATAGTAAGAGCTCAAAATAGTAAAAATCTATATCTAAATATTAATTTCTAACAAATTTTTTAAATTCAAAGAGAAAGTGATCTAGGAGTTTTCGTAAATTTTTTTAAACATAAATTTTAATAATATAAAAATAGTCGTTTTTAAAAAAAATAGAAATAAAATAATTGATGACTATATAAGAAATGTTCTGTGTATAGTTTGAAAGAAAGTCATCTTTGAGGTCATTTTGAAATTAATTTTTTTCAGAAGTATAGAAATCTTTGACGGTAGTAAGCGTAATTAAATTTGTGCTTCGGAAAGTAGAGCTAAATAAAACACACTTGAAGTTCAGAAATTTCAGAAATTTTTATTTTATTATATTGTTTGGACCTTTCCGTTATACATAAAATATAACATTATTCAAATGGCTGCCACAGGACTTTTTGCAGGACTCATACCTTTTGAGGTAATTTTTTAATGACTTTTTCACAGATTTTAAGCTGTAAATTGACCATTACTTGATGGATTTCCTCTTATGTTAAGTTTGAGGTACGTCATGTGGATTTAGAAAAAACAGTCAAATATGATGATTAAGGAGATTAATTGGATCCACCATCGTGTTTTCACTGAAATTCCAAATTGACCGAAAAACATTTAACACCTTTAACCATGCGTACACAAACAGACTGGACCAATGGTGGAAGATTTCTTTCCACATACTAGCCAAACACCATAAAACTAGTCTACTCAACGACCATTCTGAAATTCTTGGCAAGAAAACTTCTTAGAATTCGGATTGGGCATACCGAATTTATCCATGATTTCCCCTTCGGTAACTAACCTCGTCCGTCAGCCATTCTTGTAGCGGTCAACTTACCATTCCCCATATTTTAATTGAATGTCGCTTGACTCAGAATTTCTTTTTAAATAGGACTCCTTCTATTGTGGAGCTCCTAGATCTAACAATTCCTTTCTCAAGTCATCTTTTTAATTTTCTAATAGAAACAAATGTGCTCCACAAAATTTAACCACTTCTGATTCCTCTCTCCAACTAACTTCCAACCAGTTTCATTAGAAATGCTCACAATGCTAACCCACATGTAGCATGAAGTTACTAAATGGTCTTATGATCGTGGCGCTATAGAATGGTCCTTATTATCTCAGAAACCTTACAATAAACAAAACAAACAAACATGTTTTGGTAATTTTGTGCACAATTAACCCAAAAGATGTGGTGCTGTGTGGCTTGTAGTCCCTTTTCGTTGAAACTACATATGGTAAAGATCAAAATTTCGGAATCGACAAGGTTGTAGCCCTCAGAATCGACAGTAACGGCCATTTTGAAAGGCTAAAAATGCTAACCCAAACTTAACATGAAGTTACTAAATAGTCTTATGATCGTGGCGCTATAGAATGATCTCTGCCTATTATCTCAGAAACCTTACAACAAACAAACATGTTTTGGGAATTTTGCGCGTAATAAAAAGCATATTTTAAAATAAATTATTATACAAAATGTGTCATCGCCCTCAGAATCAACAGTAACGGTCATTTTTAACGAAAAAAATCGAAAGTAACGGTAATTTTTAAAGAAAAATTTTGTACAAAACGTGACAACGGCATTAGCACTACGTTTGTAAAAAAATGGGTTATTCGAGTAATTATTTTTATGATTTTAACGCTTTATTTGATTATAAAAATCTTAACCTTAAATTAAGCAAATGTACTACTTTGGATGGCAGATGTGCTTAGCAACTGTCAAATGACAGGACTGCACTTTTCAAAATATAAAATGAATGATCCGACATGTCAATTATGCTTTTGTCTTCTGTTAGTATAAATAATCATCATAAAAAATTTATTTGTTAAAGTCTCAAAGCAATTGTGTATACGTATATACTCCTCTTTTATATGAATAAAAGAACCTATAATTTGGTAATTCAAGCATTCTTTTTTGACATCCTCAGTGATGCTAACAACCCATCATAACATGTATTCTGATAAAATGAATATATTGTACCATCCACTGTTGATTCTTTTTGGCAAAATCTTTCTTAGCATACACATATTGTGCACACATTTCCAACTTCATATCATTATCATCTTTGACCCTTAATAGAAAAGTAATTTAACATTTTAAAAGTTTATACTTAATTTCATAGCTGCATATTATCAGTGCTGAATTTCGTTTTTAATGCTAACATATATATATTTATATACTTCCCATTTTAGATATATATTTCCAAACAAAAAAAAATTTCACAAATTAACAGACATTTACCTTAGACATATTTGTATAATGCAGCTTTCGTACAAACATTTTTCACACAGAGTATCTTACAAAACGGGATACTCATAAAAGCATATCAATATAAGTTTATAAACAAACAAAAAGATCAAATTATAAAAGGATTTGCACTTAACATCATTAGCCATACGTTGACAAACCGACTGGCTGCTAACGGTGGAAGATACGAGGGTCGTTCAATAAATCCTTACAAAAAGATGGAAAAAAACTATTTTTTTTAAAAAAAAAAAAAAATTTCAACATAATCTCCTTTTAGCTCTATACACTTTTCGAACCGTTTTTCCAAAATTTTTATGCCGTCCAAAAAATAGGATTTCGGAAGTTCTGCAAAATACTCATCCGTTTGAGCAATGACGTTCTCGTTGGAAGTGAACCGTCGTCCGCCAAGCCATTTCTTCAGATTGGGGAAAAGAAAATAGTCACTCGGGGCCAAATCTGGTGAATAAGCGGGATGCTGCAACAATTCCATTCTCAATTCCACAATTTTGGCCATGGAAACAGCGCAGGTGTGCACACGCGCATTGTCCTGATGCAAGAGGATTTTTTTCTTCTTCAGATGGGGGCGTTTCTCTTTGATTTCCTCGCTCAACCGTTGCAATAACGACGCGTAATACGCTCCTGTTATTGTTTTTCCTTTTTCCAAGTAGTCGATAAAAATAATGCCCTGCGAATCCCAAAAGACCGTGGCCATCACCTTGCCGGCCGATGGCACAGTTTTTGCCATCTTCGGAGTCCGTTCGCCCTTGAAAATCCACTGTGATGACTGTCTCTTCGTTTCTGGAGTGTAGTAGGGTATCCAGGTTTCGTCCACAGTGACATATCGACGAAGGAATTCGGCAGGATTGCGATGAAAGAGTGCCAACAAAGCCTCAGAGTCCACTACACGATTGCGCTTATTCTCCTCTGAGAGTAAACGCGGCACCCATCTTGCCGAAATTTTTTTCACAGACAATTTTTCATGCAAAATTGAAGCGACTGTACCTTGTGATATGCCCGTGGCCTCAACTAATTCGCGCACTTTAATTCGCCGATCGTTCAAAATCAGATCGTGGATTTTGTCGATGATTTCAGGAGTAGACACCTCAACTGGGCGTCCTGAACGATGTTCATCTTTTGTGGATGAACGGCCACGTTTAAATTCACTAACCCAATTGTAAACCGTCGCAAATACAGGTGCAGATGTGCCATGAACTGCATCCAACTCGGCTTTGATTTCTTTCGGGCTTAAGCCTTTCAAATGGAGATGTTTGATGACAGCCCTAAACTCGCTTTTTTCCATTGTTATGCACAAATAAATGTCGTTAACTTTAATCGATGATAGAAATTGACCTACGCTATGGATCGAGCTGAAATTTTGACAGCTTTCCTGTCGATAATGGTACTTACAAAAAATCTTTAGACACTACAAGCGCAATTTCTTGGATTTTCTAAGGACTTATTGAACGACCCTCGTATCTTTCTAAACATTGGCCAGACATCGAAAATCCAGTCTATTCAACCCCTATTCCAAAATTCTGGGAAGGGATTCTACTCAGAATTCGAATTGAGTATGCCGCCCTCACCCATAATTTCCTTTTCGGCAATCAACCTCGTCCTTTATTCCATTCGTGTTGGGCTCAACTCGCAATACTCTCCCATATTTGAAATAAAAGCCATTTCTCAATTGTAGAGCTTCTGGACGCAACAATTCAATTTTCGAGCCTTTTTTAAAATATTTCGGAGATTTCAATATGCTTCAAAAAATTTAACAATCTGTGACTTTTCTATCCATCTATTAATCAACCAGTTTCATTAAGGGAACTGTCAATATCATCCAATACGAAATATGAAGTCGTTACGCTACACAACCGCCTCTGGCTCTTGTCACAGAAATCTTGAATACAAACAATCAAATAATAAAAGGATCTGATAATGCGTTATTAAATATTTAATGCCAACACAACTTTTTTATAGTTATCGAGGTCGATGGAACCCGAATATCCAATCTGCATTGTAAAGTGTGTAATAAAAGTTATGGTTGAAATTAATATCAACCTTTTCGAATCAATCATTTTTACTGACAGCCATCCCGTTCTCAAAGATATCCACGACCCATCAAATGATCCTACAATTAACGAGATTCAACATAATCTACTCAACAATAGTCAATAGACATTCTGATCTTCTTACGGAATGTCACCTTATCGAGAAAAAAAATTATTAATGAGATACTCTCCTTTAGACATCTTCATATTATTTTTAATTTCTTAAAACAAACTAACGTGTTCTACAAAAACTAGCCATCTCTCATTGTTCTATCCAACCAACAAATGACCAACTTCATCTAACCAATACAATTACAGATTACCAAATAGCCTCATGGTGGTAGCACTCTATCAAGGATATGAGCTCATAGCTTAATGACGTTCCATACAAACAAACAAACAAACATAATATGATTCCATTTAATATCAAAAGATTGTCAAAAATATAAGTATAAACTGTCGATATGTTTTAATTATATTAACCATTGAATATCTAAGTTAAAATAGATAATTAATTACAATTTTGGAACTTCAAAAATGTCCATTACGAAAGTTAGATGTCAGTAAGGATCATATCTATACAAAACTTCTGCACATAAATATGCACGTTGTTCGATTAATCGCCGCTAGGAGAGACAATATGACGATAGAAAATTAAGCGTAAATCTACGAAAATGTAGGTGGCTTAGTTAGGAGTTGGTTAATCTGTCTAAAGGTGATACTGACATTTTTTTAAAAAAATGTATACATCCGACAACTTATTTGCTAACTAGTTTATTCAGAACTTTAACTGAATAGCTATTTAGAACTTCAACTGATTAGAAAATAACATAGTTACTATATAGCTACAAGATGATTAGGCTTTTTCTTAATAAAATTGATATTTCCCATTATGTATTGTATTTATACTAGATCTGTATAAGGTACAAACAAGAGTATTATTTACTTAAAGTATAGTTGAATTTTTTTAATTAAATATTTTGAATATCACAAAAATCTCAAACTTATATATGGAAAATATTTAACGTAAAATATTGCAGTACTTAATATTTTAAATGGAAAAATGTACATGTAGCCAAAAAAAAAAACAATATTTTAATTATGTAATATAGAATAATTATGTTATAAAATAAATATATACATATGTATATACAAATATGATATTGAGATAATTGTATGATTATATATAGACTACTTACATATATACTCGTATGTAAATGAATAGAGAAAAATTACCTGAGAAAATGCATGTATGTGTATACATAATTATTGATAGATAAGTGTCTGCATTGTAATAAATCACATAGGCGTTAAATGGTAAAATTAGTGAACACTTTTTTTTTAAAAGTACATATATATCGGATATACTAGTTTATATGATAATTATGTAATAATTCTATTATATAATGTATGTTACTTATGATAGAATATATCAACAAATTTTATTGAAATGAAAACAAAAACAAGAACAAATTTTGAAAAAAAAAAAACATTTTAAAAAATATCAACAATTAAAATAGAATAAGTAAATTTGGCTGTTGTTTTTCAATTTTTTTTTTTTAACTAACCATATATATTTATATATAAATAATTTAAATTCCACGCTTAATAAAGTTGTATTGCAACATGAAGAGTTATTTTAAAAATCAGATCATGTATTAACAATTTTAGATAAATTCTAAACACGATATTATATTTGGATTTATTTTTGAAGTAACTACCATACAAAAAAAACATGAGAGTAATTATATTTATAAGTGGAACCTATGTTTGCCTACATGTATACTCGTATATTACCAAAAAGAAAATGGCTACTCAGTAAGTGTCTATGCAAATTTAAAGTTTTCCTTTATATGCGTTATACTCGTATACAGTGAGTGGTGTTCGAAAAATATTATCACCTTTTCAATTCTGTGAAAATAATTGTCTAAAAGATCTTAAATACAAACAAGCAAATTCTTGAAAGTTGAATAAGAAATTATATGCTCCTAATTATATATTTAATAATAAACAAAAAAAATACATAAAATTTTAAAAGGATTCAAGAGCTTTCTTCCTTCAACATACTACCTTATCGTAAATTCATATCTCTTCCAACGTCATTTCCAAGTTGCAAATAACTCAGAATTCTCGGAAATATATCCTATTCTAGCCGGAGTCCCACAAGGCAGTATCCTTGGTCCCATTTTGTATAATATTTATACCCATGACATCCCATCTGATCTTAATACTATCATTCCTACTTATGCAAATCCTGACATAGCTTCCAACAATTTACAATCCCATATACACAATCTTCAATCATGGTGTTAGTGATGGAGAGTGAGGGTAAATGAACAGAAGAGTGCTTAGAATACTTTCACACTTTGTCAAGGAAAACCTATTCCTTTATACCTTAATACAAACATGATTCTACAATATGACAAAGGTCGTTATTTGGGACTTTACTTGAAAAAGAGATTAACATGGTACCATCATACTAGACTAAAAAAACTTGAAGCCACTAGACGTTACCTACAACTTCTTAGACTACTGGACAAACTCTCGAAACTTCTAATTTACAATGCAATTATAAAACCTATTTGGATATATGGAATTGAACTTTGGGGTTCAATAAAACATTCCAATTTCTATCGCGTCCAGGCCTTACAATCCAAGATCCTGCGTAAAATTGTTGATGCCTCCTTTTATGTTCGTAACAACGTAATACATTGTGATCTAAATGTTCTCTTTGTTCAGGACCTATGCATTTCCCGCTAGCAAAAATCGTATCATCATAATCCACTTGTGAGAGAATTCTCCTGGAACAGCCCTTCTCGGCAACACTCATCGGAGACTTAAGAGACAATGGCCTAGAGATTTTCTAGAGGAATCAAACTTCCCATTAGTTGGAGAAACGTCGATGGGTGTTTACTCCCACTCCATGATGCATAAGATTGTTAATTAAAATGTTATGTAAATCTGCTTGTTACATAACAATTGTTGTTGCAGATAAAAAAAAAACATTTTAAATAGTTAATTGCAATGTTTTATCGGTTGTGACCTTACGAGGTCAGTGACTCGAAAAATTCCAGATGTAGCCATTTTGGTCTGAAATTGTCCAATTCGGCAGATATAATCGCTAAATGTAATTGTCAGAATCGTCCACCGTCATGGAGAGATCCAAAAAATCTTCGCAATTATTCTTTTTTCGAAGAAGTTTAAAAATGTGTCCTACTAAAAACCTGTGTTCTTTTTGGCAGGACCTACCCCATTTAAAATAATATCGAAGTAACGACTCACCACCAAATTTATTTTATCTCACCATAATTTTTCCAGGCCTTTCTCATCCTTCCGATATAAGTATCACGCTCATTTAAGCAAATTACGGGTTGCCAGTAGGCATTCTGGTACCATTCATCCGATTTCATATTTCGTATAAGTTGACGGATTCAGTTTTTTTTATTTTATTAGTTTTTATTTAAATTGTTAACCTTAACTGACCAAAAAAGTCCCTGTTGTTTGTGATAACTATCTACGAATTTACCCTTCTCTATGGGGTGCAAAAGATATTGCTTAAATTAACTATACCACATTAAGTTAGTTACTACCTAGTTCGACTCAGGACATAGTCATCGCTAAAGTACTAATATTATTTGGAATTATAATAAACAAATAATATTCAATTATAATGATAATTATGAAATATAAATTGTTAAATTGTTATTATCCTATATACAGTTTAAAAATGAGTTTTTCTTTAATATTTCATTAGTCCTCTATAACTACATAAAATCTTTTCTTAAAACTTATTCCAATGAGTATCTTGTCGTTGACTCAAAAAAATAAGTTAACTCAGATATCACCAGATACACCTATTAGCAAGTTTTTAAATATTGAATTTAGTATAGATCATCACTCTTTTAACAACACCTTTGGCTATATTAAATCTCAAAAAAAAAAAAAAACATTAAAATGATACCAATTAAAGTCGTCCTTACAGAAATTATATACACACATAAATTTGAAATAAAAATAGTTAATAATTTTCATATCTGATCGAATATTTTAACGAAATTTTATAATTGATTTCTACATATACTTAGATAATTATATATTAAATGAAATTTTCAAAAAATATCCTCACTTTTTTTAAAACAATATATAAAATTAAATTTAATATAAAATAATAAATTTTATTTTATAAATTTAGTTTTTTTTATATCTTATTTAAATTAAATTCTTTATAGGACCTTGTTTGGTATCTACGAAAGGTTATATGATTAATACTTGGCCTGGATTAGAGAAAAACATTTTTATGTATAAAATTCATTTTATTTTTCAGGACAGTTTACTTTTGGCTTGATACACCACATCCAACATTTTTTTATTTTTCTATTTTATTTAAAATATACGATATCTAGAACCCTTCCAAATAGGCGTTTGTTTCAGCAATCACCTCGTCGTTTAAGCCAAATCCTTTTCCGCAGAGCGTATATTTTAATATGTGTGTATTTTTCAATATCAAACGAAATTTTCAAAAAATATCCTTATTTTTTTTAAAACAATATATAAAATTAAATTTATTATAAAATAATATGATACAAAAATCTTTAAATATTTCCAGTGTTTGCTTATTTTTTTTATATTTTATTTAAATTACATACTTTGTAGGACCTCGTCTGTTATCTACGAAAGGTTATATGATTAATACTTAGCCTGGATTTGACAAACACATTTTTATGTATAAAATTCGTTTTATTTTTCAGCACAGACTACTTTTGGCTTGATACACCACGTCCAACGATTTTTTATCTTCTCTATTTTATTTAAAACATACGTTATCTAGAACCCTACAAAATAGGCGTTTGTTTCAGCATTCACCACGTCGTTTAAGCCAAATCTTTTAAAATTCAAATAAAAAATTCACATTTAATGACAAAAATCTCTAAAAGAAAAGTATTCTTCCTATTATTACCAATTCTCATCTATAATGTTTTCTAGACATAAAATTATTCTATTATTTAGCAGGCCATACTTATCTTTAGGCATAATTCCTCTTTAATTCATTGCTTAAATTACCTCGTGCAGTCGAAACCTCACACACCTTTTACTTCTTCTCGTGAACCACCGTTTCCTTCTAATGGCAAGTGACTGCAGCTACCAACTCTACCATCCTTCAGAAAACCTGCATTCCCGTTCAGTCTTTTGTCTCCGCTCATCCAACACAACAGCAATCGGGCAATCCATCCGTAGTATCCTAAACAGTGAGCTATCTCAACTAGTAGATCGCTCACATCATTTCAACCCATCTAAACCTTTTCTATCATCTGCAGTAATAGCACATAGTCTTAAGCCTATTCTCGTGATGTAGGTATTAACCACAGCCCCCATGTTTCGGCCAAAAGGCACAATGGTACCATTTTTTTTTTAAGAGTACGTGATGGGTACTCCAACTCAGGGAGCTACAGAAGTCTCTATATATTTAATGGTGCTATGCCGCATCTTAAAAACAAGATAACACCGGTCGCCCACGACCATTGGGATTGAGATACGCTCAATCAGCGCACTACCATAAATGATAGTTAGCAGTCAGTAGCCAGTTACAAGCTGACTACTCCAACTGCTGGTGGCGAGGACTATCTAAACCTCTGCTGTCATAAGCAGTGACAACGCCCGAGATAATTGCAATGCATTGCTACATTTGCCAGTTACCTCCCACCTGCGATCCGGAGATCGTACCCGCGATATGGGTTTCAACCACAGCCACTACGTTGCTGCCTAAGGCGCCTCACCATTATCGGGCACAGTGTGTTCAGGGAGCTACAGTAAGGAACCTCGTAAATTCCACTTCTGGTATTGATCATTGTTTAGTCATACTCCCAGAAGAAGACGCCTTCTGGAAATATTCTAGCCACAATAAAAATACAAATAGCAACAGAATTGCTGTATAATATGAATAAAGATTGGTTTAAAAGAAGCCATCGTGGTGAATAGATGAACAATATGTTTTTTAATGTCTACTTAATAATTGTTGAATTTTTAAATTGTTCAAAAGCTAAAAAAAAAGTACATATACTCGTAAGATTACAAAAAAAAATAGCCAACAAAAAAGAAAACAAATCATAAAAATTAATTATATTTTAAATTTATAACCGTGATAAACCCAGTATATATGTGTAGCGGTAAAAAAATTTTAAATAACAAAAAAAAAACGTAGTCACTTAAAAAAAATAAGAAGTTATGCCGCCATATATGTACACAATACCCTAAACATATACATGCAAATACGTATAGTTAAATAAATATCGATAAATGTACATATATTAAAACATGTATACATACTCGTAGATATAAAAAATAAATAGATATACAATACATAGATATATATTATATGAATATAGCGTTTTATTGAATGTTTGTGTCATTCATTGTTGCAAAATGATTGTGTGTGTACAGTTGTATTATGTAATTTTAATACGTATTTATAAATTAGGAAATTGAATATGTAATAATTGTATTGTTAAGAGAATCAAAGAATATACAATATATAAAATGGATAACAACAACAAAAATTATAATTATTTAGAAATAGGAAACAAAATAATTATAAATAAATTAAACTTTAAGAACAAAATAAAATGAAAAGAACCAAAATGTATCCAACATTTTAACAAATAAAGGTAAACAATTAACGAATATATATTTTTTGAGATTTTATATGGTATATATATTTCAGAGTGTGGCGGATGTATTGGTTATTAGTTAATGTTGTTAAGGAAAAAACTAAAACGAATACTAGGCACCGAAGCTTATACGAGGTCTGTTCAAAAAGTATCGCGAATTTTGAATTTACGATTTTTTTTGTGGCGTTATGTTGGTACTTATGTCTCTCACTTATACCGACTAGTTCGGCCATTTTGAATGGTCAGTTAATTTTTGACAGATGCTTTGCTTGCACGTGTTTTGGCTCGTCTTCCAAATTTTTAATCCATTCCAAAAAATGAATAAAAAAAAATTGTGTGTGAAAAACAAAATTAATTGTGCGGACGCATTCTGAATGTTGACTATGGCACAAAATGTTCTCAGAGGGCCGAGAAGATATGAACGACGAAAAGCGTGCCGGACGCCCGAATGTGAAGGTTTTGCTTACAGTTTTCTTCGATTGCAGGGGCGTGGTGTATTATGAGTTCTTACCACAGGGTAGAACGGTCAATAAGGAATATTACCTGTAAGTAATGCGCAAGTTGCGCGAAGCAATGTGCCAGAAACGCCCGGATTTGTGGAAGAACAAAAATTAGCATTTGCACCATGATAACGCCCCTGTTCACGCATCGTTGCTTCTGCGTGAATTTTTGGCTAAAAACAACACACTAAAGGCGTTTTCCTTTGGACCAATTTTGCTACTAGTCGGTAGCTGCGAGTAGATGACCAAAGGAAAGCCAAATTCTAAACACTAGTAGAAACCTAACCTCAAAATAGTCAGCAACAATACTGAGTTTACTCACACATAAACAATAAAACCTGAGTTTATTCACACATAAACAATACTGACAAAAATATGACTCTTCAACATAACCAACGAACCCGCAAAACTATCTATTTTCACTTTAGCAACTAGAATCCACCTAACGTAAATTGTATGCGCAACTCCCAGTTCAATGTGCTCGTTTGTTCGAGGTAGAGAAGATGATGACAGCTAGAACTACCGACTAGTAGCAAAATTGGTCCAAAGGAAAACGCCTTAATAATGCCGCAGCCACCGTATTCCCCAGATCTGGCCCCCTGTGACTTTTTCTTGTTCCCGAAACTGAAGAACCCTATGAAAGGACGACGCTACGCTACGATTGAGGAGATAAAGATGGCATCGAAGGAGGAGCTGAACAAGATCACAAAAAATGATTTTTTGAAGTGCTTCGAGGATTGGAAAAAACATTGGCACAAGTGTATAATATCTGGTGGGGATTACTTTGAAGGGGGCAAAATAGATATTCATGAATAAATAAATAATTTTTGGAAAAATACAAAATTCGCGATACTTTTTGAACAGACCTCGTATTGTATTGTATATGCCGCATGGTCACAAAGTTGCTATTATAATGATCAATTATAGAAACATATCTGCGAAGGTCCCTTTTAAATTCTGACCCTGTTCCGTAAAAAGGATATTTTCTCGAGCTAGTTCCCTTAAGCGGGGGCCCTTGGATGTAATCGACAGTACCAAGATGACGTCCTTTCAAGTATCTTGGCGAATAAAAATAGGTCACACCGACTTAGATCGGATAAAAAAAAGTTCCGCCAAATAATTGCCATGTGACAGGATCCGGAAATATCCTGTTCCGTAAAAAGGATATTTTCTCGAGCTAGTTCCCTTAAGCGGGGGCCCTTGGATGTAATCGACAGTACCAAGATGACGTCCTTTCAAGTATCTTGGCGAATAAAAATAGGTCACACCGACTTAGATCGGATAAAAAAAAGTTCCGCCAAATAATCGCCCATGTGACAGGATCCGATCTGATACAAAAAACTTTTTCCGAGTTTTTCAAGGACTTCTTCATAAAATAAATTGGTTGATAGTTTTTCCTGTCAAAACCAAATGAGCATAGCCTGCTTCACCGGGATTCGTGTTTCAACTACTTTTTGGCTCTCCAAAATATCTTATACAACTGGAAATCTTTTGATCTTTATAAGTTCCCATACACTCGCTGCAACTTTTTATACGTCACTCCGAACTTAACAGACAATTTCATTGCATATCGTTGCTCAAAATTTTGCTGTTCCATGTTTCGTAACGAACATCAAAAATACTTTTCTACTTACCACGCTCTTTGGGTTCGAGTTGTAACCGAAAGAGGTCGAAACTTGTACGAGAGAGACCAACATTAAAGCTATTTGGAAGGCACGTCCGCACTCTTGACTTATTAGTTTTCTTTTTCGTATCTACTTCAGCAACTTCAGCGAGATGAACAAAATCCATAAATATTCAGATTGTATTTAGAAATATATTTTTTGAATTTAGAATGTTATTAGAGCTTTATCCGCTTAAGTGTGATGAAGAATTTGTTATTTGATTTATTCAGGACACTCCTTTTAAAGGTATTTTTTTTTTCAAAAAAAAAGTCTGTGAAATTTTTATCCACTAAGACCCACAACCCTACTCTTTAAATATGCCACTCCATAAGCCCACAGTCAGACCTATTATCTTATTCATGCTGTATGCTGGCATTTCCCCAGGTTTATATTCAGCTACCGCACTCCAAACTTACCCGCGATGACATCATTTGTGCAATGATGCCTTTCTGGAGCAGGCACATGGATCGACAATTTTCTCCAGTTCCTTTCTTTCTTCGGTAAAATTTTGACAGTGGGAAAAGGCATAATCCGCGTCCTTAATTTTATAATGAGAAGTGGGGCATCCCGCGTTAGCATATATGTAGCTTAAAATAAGTGGTATATATTGTGGTGTGAAATTGGGCTTTGTTGCGGTCCACTTCTCCATGACCTGTTCGGGTCCTATGTCACCACTGACTCGTTCCTTTCCTTTTTGTTTACGATGATAGATCTTGGCTAAAAGGTCAATTGTTCCTTCTGAATTCTGAATCGATCCACCTGACCGCGAAAATATTGGCAGCTTTTCCTGGCAAAAATCTAAAATGGCTTAACCATTTTAGATTTTTGCCAGGGAAAGCTGCCAATGGAGATGACCTAGTATTAATTAAAGGAAATATGTAGAATTTGCTTATTTGTAAACTATTATTTGATGATTTTGCAACGAAAAAAATGTGCTGACTTATTTATAGTCAACTGAGTAGTGGAATAATTAATTTATCAAAGATTAACAAATAAAAAATTTCAAAGATACCAACAACCTTAATCGTATTAGAATTCGTAGGACTATCCTCTTTTCAGATATGAGGAACAGAAATGCTGATATTCACTAGAACAATATCGTTAGTTTGGCGCAGATGTTTACATTTATCTAAAAATTATTTGATATAATAAAACGGCATGTTTTGCAGTATGAAATATTCTGTAAATTGTAAGATGCTCAATTTCAGAATTACTATTGAACAAACCTAGAACTTATTGCTTTGAGTAAGTGACACTATAAAATACGAAATAATCCAGTGAACAATCTGTTAAAGTCTTGTACAATTTGAAAGAAAATCGACTGACCATAACAGAATACTCCTGACCATACTGGTCTCTTACTTATAAAAATACAGCTTCTGTAACTCTCGGATTGGCCAGGTAATTGTAATTAGAGCATCTACATATATATGCAGACATTATTTATATTAATATATCAAAATACCGGGGATTGATTAGCTTTTTATACGGAGGCAAAGACAATTTGAGAAAATTCCATAATAAACTATCATCAAATAAGAGTTTGCAGGCATACTTAATAAAGTGTATTTTCAAATATTGTTTGAAACTTTGCATGAAAACATCTGGTACTCTAGGTATTTATAGACTTTATAAGGAATTTCAACTGGTTTATGCAATTGGTTTTCGAAAACTGTAATTGATTAATACTATAATACAGATATATAGTAAAATCAAAATGAAAAATGTTAAATATATTAAATAAAAGTAAACAAATAAAAACCATTAAAAAATTCATGTTTTATTTCATGGAGCAAAATTATCTAAAATAATGCAAGAAAATTGTTTTATTTTCAATTTATTATAATAAGTTTCTGATAAAAATTAATTATTTATTAGATGTGCTGTTTATATAATGTTAAATATGCATAAAAATTGATTAAGAAAATTTTTTAAAAAATTCCAACATTAAGCGAGCAAATTTCATTTTCCAAAGACAATTTCCATTCAATGGATTGAAAAGTAAAACGAAATCAAAATTGTTGTTATTGCATGTCATGACACACACGAGCAAATGAGAATAACAGATGAGAAATACTGCATTGAATCTGACGACGTCTCATTGAAAATGAAATAAAGAGCTGTACGTTTCTCTTGTACTCTTTGTATACTCATTCATTTTCAATAGTGTCAGTAAATCGATCACCCAACCAACTGTTAATCAGCTGGTATGCACTGAGCATGGCCTGTTGCTCTCATTCCGTGAATCAGCTGGTCATCTATTTATGTTTACATGAAACCAGCCGGTTTGACAAAATCGATTGCCTTCTGGAATTTCTGATTGCTGTTAGCCTGGTGTATTTTGCCGGCTCAGCTATTGTAATTTTTTATCGTGAAAACTCATGTTGCTGAGTCATAATTTTACGCAACATTTGATGTTGATTGCCATGGAAATTTTGTTGCTCGTACACATGTAGCAACATTTTCAATATTTCAAATCGATTTGTTTATTATTGGGTTTTAGTTTTTGTTTCATTACCAATTGGATAAAAGGGGATTTAATGAATAATTAATATATATATATATATGTTTATGAGGTTTACAAATTCAGATTTTGAGAAATTTCCAAAATATCAATTTTCCACTCACTACATATATTAGTTAATATCTATTAAAAGAACTTAAATAATTTTTTTATTTTTAGAATCATTTTATTAAAGTTTAATTATTTATTATAAATTTGTTTTTTCTTTGTGATTGGTGAATTTCAGAAGCTATTAAAGACAACATTTCTCTTAATAGTGTAGGATTCTAACCCACTTAAAACACCAATTAGCAATTAGAATTGCTTATTCTAACAAGAAATTGATTGTGAAGTCTATAATACTACATTATTGTTATATTACTACATTATTGATTCTTTTAAAATATGAATTAAGATAATTATAGAAAATATAAGAATACAACATGAATTTCCGCCAAGACTAAACGTAGGGCAATCTATAGTAAATAGCATAAAAACACGCATGTTCTCATAAAGCTTCCGTGATGTGTTGACAGACAGTGAATAATCCAATAAGACTACTATTTTATCATAAGCCTATGTTTATGCAATCAAAACATAATCTACTACTACCTCGCAATATGTTCAAAACAAATTTGACATTTAAATTTCCTACAAGAAAGCAATCATCACATCAAACTTGATCATCATAACAACGAGAAAAGTGAAACTCGGCCTAAAATGACGCTCGATACCAATACAAATTCGGATAAAATATTAACGACTATTCAAAAAGAGTATAAAATTCTAGCTGAATAGTAAGTATTTCATAAATATTCTCAGAAATTAATATAAAAATAATCTCGATTTCAGTAAAATGATACAATCAGAAGATGTTGGCGGTGTTTATGTGATACCATCGCATCAGAATTCGTTTTGTAATTATTATTTTTATGATTTAGATTCCGAAGTGTGAATATTGTTTATTTTTTAGTGTGGTACGGTGTTATTTTTATACGGGAAGGCTACTACAACGAGGGAATTTTCCGTTTCAACATATCATTGCCAGATGAATTTCCCGATGACAAGAAACCACCAGTAATAAATATTTAGAAAGCCAATATAATAATTCATAAGCGAATTCTGACGGAATTTTTTTTTGTACAGACTGTGATATTTCAAAACGAGATCTTCCATCCACTGATTTGCCCTTACACTGGAACTTTGAATGTATCAGCTGCGTTTCCGGTTTGGATTGGCGGCACTAACCACATCTGGCAACTACTCAAATTTATACAATTTATTTTCTACGAACCGCAAATGTGCTTAAATTTTGATAAATTACCAAATCAGTCCGCTGGAGATCTACTGTCACAGAATAAGGCAGAATTTATTGCCAAAGTTAAAGAGTGCGTTAACCAAAGCCAAGAAAGAATTTACGATCCGCCACCAACGGATGATAAACATTTTATTGTGTTCGAGAAATTCGACCAAGAAACACATGGACCAGTTTTAGAAAATCTAAAAACCAATCGTGCCCCGTCAGCTTCACCACCAACATCAGGCCTTTCTTGGGTGAAAGAAGGTGAATTTAAGGCTCTCGCAAAAGACTAACAAATTCTAATAAACATTTTCTTAGGTTTTCAATTGACATATTGATGAATGCAATATTTTTAGAAAGTTTACTAAAATTTATACATAATATATGGAGATACTGTTAAATATTTAAATAAAATTTATACAAATTAAAAATAAACCGATTGGTTTTTTGAATGCATTTACTTGGCACCTTCTCTAAATGTACAAAAATGTCACACAAGGTTTGTATGTGCATTAGAGATGAGGAGAGCCTTGAGGTTTTGTTGTTGGTAAAGAAGAAGAGCTGTCAATGAGTGCCGATTTGTTATCTAAAATTAGCAGGTTTTGAACAAAATCAGAATGTTATTAGGAAATTTACGAAAACTAGTAAATTTAGAAAATGTCAACAGATTTGGGAGGATTAATAATTTACGATATGTTAATTATGTGCAGGGACAAGAGCCAGAACCAAAAATAAGAGAATACTTCTACTACATTGACCATCAAGGAATGGTTGTCACACCATGTAAACTTTCATAATTCAACAATAAAATATATTTAGTTATTTTTAGATGACGCTAAAATGAAAAACTTCACATCATGCTTCAAGGATAAACAGTTCATTAAATTTTTCTTTTCACGATTAAAAAAGAACGACACAAATCGATACGTTGTGGATTTTCCTTTCATATCGCCATGCGGAAGAGAAAGAAATTTCATCAGATGCGACGATCTCCCAATTGTGTATACTCATATTATTAAGGATTCTAAAGGTATTCACATTTTCAAATATCTAAATCGCTTGGCAAAGGCTAAATAATCCATTAAAATATATAAATTACAGGTAACGAAAAGCTTTCTTACGCGCACGCCGGAGATCTTCTGTGCATTCCTTTCGAGCCAAATAAGATTTTCATGTGTCAATCGTCGGGTCGAGTATATTATCCAGCTTGGGAAAAAGTAGGCAATATTGGACTGATACGTTCGAAACTTGCAATTGAACTTAGTAAACATTTTCAATTCGCACATGGAGAAAACAAACCACCGACACATATCACATGGAATGGAACAGTGTACGAATTGCAAAGCGATTGGACAAAAAATACAATTTTACGAAGCACAACATGAAAATAACACCAACTTCATAAAACGAAAATCATATATTACGAGTTTTTAACCGAACTTTAGTTGTTTCCTTTTATTTGTAAATAACAAAAATATTAACAATTCAATAAAAAATCGAAATTGTTTAGTTTTTACGAACGAAATAGTTTTTTTCCTTCCTCACATGATTCTCCTCTATTGAGAGTTTCAGATTTAAGTCGTTAGCCACTTCCTCAATGCATTCCAGTTCTGTCGGCGAGAATCCTTTTTGTAGCGCTAATTGAGTTAAATCAGTGTTATTTTTAAACTCTTCCAAATACTCTTTTATGCCATCCTTGAATTTGGAATTAAATTTGCTGCCCTTTTCTTCATGACTTTTTGCATTTGTATCTACCATTTGGAACGCTCGCTGGCAAACGAGTCTCTCAGTTTCTTTATAATTACTGTATTTTTGTGAGACCATTTTTATTTCTTGCGTTATGGCATCATTACGAGGCTCCAACCGCTGTGCTTTTAGCAAAGCTGTTCTGGCATGATCAAATTCTCCCAAATTAAGTAGCGCTCTGCCTTCTTGAAAAAGTGCTTTGCAATTTCCGTTCATATTAGAAATTCTACGTATTTCGTTGCACATGCAACAAGCTTTCCGAGGTAAATTCATTTTGTTGTAGCACACAGCTAAATTGACATATAGTTTTACGAGAAATTGTCTTTGCTCTTCCTCCTCCTCCGCATTTTGCAATCGACAAAATTCTAATGCGTTAACAGCTTTGTGAAACGTGCGTGTTGCTGCGCTGATTTTGTTTAATTTGTAAAAGTCTAATCCTTTTAAGTGAATATCTTTCACCTTTTGGTGAACAACCGAAAATTTATTCAAATCCTCTTGCGGCACTGAATCTAAAGCATTTTCATCTCCAACCTCAGTAAAATTCAATAATTTTATTATGTAAAGACCATCTGCTTTTGGCTTCACCCTTGGTGGACAGCCCATTTCTCTGAATAATAAGTGATACGATATGATAAATTGAGCCTCTTCACCTTTTCGCATAGTCATAACAGCTTGATCAAGCCCTTCAAGCACTTCATTTCTACCGCAATAAAATATCGATTCATCGCCGCGTAAAAACGATGAGTCAAATGGAACTTTTTCATTCTCCCAATACGCATTGTATTTTATTATAACTCGACTACCTGGCGGAGGTGTTTCGATGCCATCTTTACTCGCTATCGTTATTCTTTTGTAAATATGATCGTTCACTTTTCGCATTAATTTCCGCAATTCGTTAAATGATTTGTCCCATGGTGTTATAAGTGATTTCCGAGTATCCTCATCTTCTTCGTCACTTTGATCATCTAAGCCTATCAACAAATCATCTGGAATCGCATCTTCGTTGTAATCGGATCTCACTTGAAAATGAGTTCCCGCACTAATTAGATCTCTACGATAATAAAAAAAAACTTGCATTACATCAACATATCTCATTATTATTAAATAAAATCAAATTACCTAATAGACAATGGCTTGTCAAGTATATCTCCTAGATTTTCTGCTTCCTCTGTCATTTTTTTTTCTTTTACCGGCACAAAATTGGAAACCCAAAAAGTCTCTTTTATTAACAAATTCTGAGGTTATGTATTAGTGGATGGGATAAAAAATAATCGAATCTATTCCGAATGTGCTTGCAAATCTAGTACATTCTAAAAAGTAAGTTTAAACAAAAAAAAATTTCTCAAAATATTTACAACTTGTTGAATTATTGCAACGAACTATTTAAAGAGATTCTTTTGTAATTGAAAATATTCTGTAAGAAAATTAAAACCAAACACAAGGTAAATAAGGAAAAATAAATGCAAGCAAAAAAAATATTTTTAAAACAATGTCCAGGTGTAAATAAAATATTATTAAACAAGATTTTTAAAGTACATTTGATATTAACAATAATTTGAAATTTTGTTTTCAGTTCACATTAAAAAAAAAATTAATTTGCTGATAATTTAAAACAATTATTAAATGACAATATTCAGTTGAGGTGATGAAAGAAAGCACGTCGTAGATTATACAATTAAATACAATTCAACGTAAACAGCAACAAATAAAAAAATGCCCTTCTTGTAATAATTAATAGAAGATAGTATGTATAAATAATTGATTCTTAATAATTTAATAATTGCAAAAATAGATAAATTTATATAAAAATGGAACGCGTAACAAATTTTCCTTACATTTTATACGAGTAGTAAAACATTTATGATTGGAGATTTTTGACCAGAATACTAAACACGGAAACTGAAATCATAACAAGAATGACAAATTTACGAAGACTGATAATTGTTTATTATACATGATGATTATTTTGTTAAAGACGCGAAAATTAAGCCTAATAATTTACACTATTTACATTGGAATGTTTATGTTACATGCAATCTCAAAATACGAGTAGTAAACAAAAAGACTCCCAAAATATACACACTCACCTGTTGTCAAAATTCATATTTTTTATTGTAATTATTCACCAATTACATTTTACGCGATTTTAAACATTAAAAAACTGAATAATGTATTTATTTCTATATATTTTAATTTCCATAATTTTTTAATACAATTTATAAAGCGCCAAAACTAAGCATTGCAACTACTTGAATTTGCGCTAACCACTTAATATTTTCACGGTCAATTCCAATATGAAAATCAGATGAAACTTCAACATCAATTGTCAGAGAGAACCTTTCGCTTGGTTTGATTATGCTCTGAGAACAAATCTCTCTCAAATAGTAAAGAAATTTCCCCTCTTCAGGTATGAACCTAATTTCGAATGAAACTGACTACATCCAATCGGATTGTAAAAATTTTAAAACCTTCCCAGTCTTATAGAAATACACCAAATTCTCGACAGTTTTATTGCTGAATTGATCTTGTTTTAATTTTGCAGTTGTAATTTAAGAAATTTACTATTTTGTTTTGCGACAGGATTATTGTTTGACAATTTAATTGAAATAGAAATAAGGTAAATGAACACATTATTTGTAGTTATATTAAAAAATTTAATTAAACATTATTTGTAAATAAATTTTGTTGCAATTGTATTTAATTAGTTATTTCGGGCGAAATTCGTTAATTTATGACAGCATTTGCAGTTTAGTTTTCAATTTCGGTCGGAATTGTGTTCCCCTACCATTATTCTAAGAATCTCCTACAAATTAGTCTCCTATTTCTTCTCTTTCACGGCTATGAACACAGATAACTAACCACATGTACTCGTTTATCTCTTAAACGCAAGGTAGTGGCTTTCACCGAGTGAAAATACCATGGTCGATTTCGGTGGTACATTCGGGTTTTTGGCAAACCCGCGTACCTGAGCTGGCTCAGCGTTGTCTAGGAATTTACAGAATTTACGTGGTATTAAAACACACTGTGCCCGAAATTGGTAAGGCGCCCTAGGCTGCAAAGTGGTGGCTGCGATTAGTAACCACATCACGGATACGGTCTCCAGACAGTTGGAGAGAGATACCGGCTTTTAACTCTGGCGCTGTTACTGCTTATGACAGCAAAGGTTTAGATAGTTCTCGCCTCAAACAGTTTGAGTGATCAGCTTGTTACTGACTGCATATTGTAAATCGTCAATAATGGCGGTGCCGTGATTGAGCGTAAATCAATCCCTATGACTGTAGGCGGCTCGTGGTATTAGGTCTATTGATAGGTATGCCATAAAAACAACAGTATTTACATATATACCATACTTCCTGTAAAAATATTCATTCAATTCAAATATATAAATAACTCTTTCACTTGATGGACGCATATTAAAATTAAAATAAAATAAATATTTCCAATACGAAAAAAAACCACTATCTCTTAATTATAATAGAACTTTATTTTCAGATTGTTTGCTTTCTGTTTTTTTTTCTTATTTCAATTTAATTTTTATATTAGATTTTTTGTGTTTTTTTATATTAATTTTAATTTTAATTGTATTTTTAAATTTATATATTATTATTAAATTACTTAATGTCATTCAATTTATATTTTTACATAACCTAAATTTATTTAGCAATTAAATATTATTTCTTTATTGTGTTAATCTCGGTTTTTAACCAAATTTTTTCACCTTTTTACTCTTAAATTTTTCTGTTCTGATTTGTTTATATTTAATTAAAAATTCATTTGAATGATCAAAAATTAATTCTGATCCTTATTAATGAATACTGATTTTTCCCCATTTTTAAAATATGATTGTTTGTTGTTTTTTTTTCAAAATTAAAATAATCTATTAGAAATCAACATTAAATAATAAAATTAAAAAATTAAAAATTTTATTATTTTCTTTTCTTTTATTTTTTTTCTTTCACAGAATTATTTTTTCTTTTTACAGAAAAGTTTTTTATTTACTAGAAATAAATTTGGAAGTAAAAAAAGTTTCAAATTAGAACTTAGTTACTAAAAAGTAATTGGTTTCCCATTAATTATCCATATGTATAGAAACATAAATACTGAATGAGGAAAATTGTACGTACATGCAACAATCTTGAATTGTGTATAATATTTATTCGCATTTGATATTCTATCATAAATGACTAAAATATGAAATAAGAATTCTCATCCTCAACATAAATCATTTTTTTCTCATAATTTCATCATTTTTTTTATACAATAGATCTAATTAAATTTTATTTCTGTTTTTTTTTTGGTTTAACATATACAAAATCAATGCACGTCTTTATATAGTAAAATTTTATCTTATTACCATTTAATATCTAAAAAGAAAGTTTTTTCTTTGACTCAAAAAATTAAAAAGAGAATAAAAAGAAAAAAAAGAACATCATATAGTCTTCTTATAGTAGTATTAATAATCAATCTGAACTTAAAAATCTACGTTGAAATCAATACTGCACATTTGGATACCCCACCAGGGGGAATTCTCCCTCATCAATTAATCTCCTTAGCTTCACTTACTAATTTTTTTTTTTAATTTATTATTTTTTACTTTTTTTTTTAATAGATTTTCAAGAATTTATTTAAATAATGTAATTTTAATTTTATAATTTGCTTTACCTCTTCCCCCCCCCCCTCAAAAAATTTTCTTTTAATTAAAATAGACCTTATTGGTTTTCAAATTACTTTTTTTTTTTTAAAATATGTATTTGTATATATACATGTGAATTGAGAAAAAAAATTAAAAAATCATATATATATATTTTTTTTTTTTCATTTTAATATTTTTTCTATTTTTTTTTCTTTTTTTTTGTCAACATTTTAGTTTTTTTTTCCTTTCTTGTATTTTTTGTTCTGTTTTTTTTTTCATAGCGAAATTGTCGACCGACCGATATATATATTAAATCGATATTAACCCTTTTATTTACACATAAAACTGAACAAAAATTATGGAAATAATCTTTGAGATACTAGTGAAATAATATTAATTGTAAACATGAATAGCAGCAAATTAATTTATTTCAGCAAGTATTTCTGTCAAGAGTCTTTTTAGACTATCCAATCCAGTTAAAAAACCACTATCCGGACCTTGGTAAACCGTCGATGTTGATGCCAACGATGGAAATAATCCCATGCCATTTCGGGGAACAAATGTTGTATGTGCAAAATCAATCATACGAATATCCACCAGAGCATTCGAATCAGTTTCGCAAATCATGCAGCCACCAGACGATGTTGATGTACCAGACATGCTACCGCGATGGCCCAATCGTCCTTTAACATCATTAATAGCCCCACCAATATCAATAGTGTTCACTTTATTAGAGCCAACTGTGTTAGCGGTATTCATTCTTCGTTTGCTGGCACTTGTCGTACTAGAACTAAGTTTTGAAGAACTTTCCGATTTCTTCGCCGAATCCACACTAAGTATTGTGTTGATATTACTTGTCGGTATATCATCGTCTTTGCCACGTAATCGTTTAGCTGATCCTACTGTTATTTGTGGCAGTTTCGTTTTCGGTGATAAACAATCCGCCTCAATATTTTCCCGACTATTGTTGTATTTACTAATCGATTGAAGTAGATCGTCTGTTCTGTCTAGTATACTATTATCAAAATCTGAACTGGCATCGTCTGAACTATTATTGCCTAAAATTAGGTAATTGAAAGTATTATTATTGGTTGCAAGTAATTCTATAAACTTTGAATTTGCAAATTTTATAAATAATATACTCTTAGAATGTTTTTAATTGTTTATTTAAAAATATCAATATTCGCATTTTTTAATAACTTAAATTATGCAAAAGAGAAAATTAATAAAATTTTACTGAAGCCGATAATTTTGAATAATAAATGTAAGGCACTCTTTTAATAATAAGTTGAATTAAGATTATGCGATTTTTTTTACAATAAATCTATAATTAAGTAAATAGATTTTATTTATTTGATATTTTTTTTCGATAAAAAACCGTTCATTTTATGCACATAAAAAACTAGAAAATTATTGCTCAGATGAACGGAACCAAAATATGGCATTTAACTCAACCATAGAATAGTATAACAGTTGAATGAATATCATAAGAACATTGGTAATGGAACAATACAAATTTTATACTAATATTGCCTAAACTAAACTCTTAGTCTTAGAATTATCACATGAATTATGCCATGTACTTTTAAAAAAAAATATCAACGGACGGATATTATTTCGATTGCGCTTTTTTTTTATAAGTAATATTAATAAAAATCTTACCAGTTTGTCGTCCGGATGTGACAGCTTTTATTTGTTCCGATAGACCAGAATAATCGTCGCTGCTGTTACTACTATAATTCATCCAGGAATCACCGGATATTGGACTAGACGTTGTCATGTTCGGAACCACTGTTTCCGGCTCAAGAAATACTGTGTCTTCTGAGATTGGAATGAATGGTTGTGCACCTTTGGCACCACGAGCTGCAGCCTCGCCATATCCTCGCTGATGAGCGTCCGGACTTAAATCGATATGCAACTGATGGTGTGTATCATCATCATCGTCATCGCTTTTTATAGTATGATCACGAGGAAGTAGTCGACGCGATTGATGATGATGATTGTGATCGCTGTCTTCATGCGATGAGGAGAGATTCAGTTCTGTTGAATCGTTAGATGCATCTGCATCGTAGCACGATTGACTTTGTGAACTATCGTTGTCTAATTTTTGAATGTGACCACTCGTATGATCATGGTTTTCAGCATTCTGACATGTTCCTAAGCAACAATTTACGCCGACTCCTTGAATGCACACATCCATAGGATGAATAGGAATTTTCTCGTAGCCTTCGTATACTATAAGCAGGGAACTGAAACAAATGAAAACATTAATAAATTTATGAAATCTTTTTAATAAAATTGTGTGAATGTGTTTTTTTTTAAGTTTACATATTTGATTATGTAATGTTATTGGCATAGTGGTTGGCATATTACTTAAACGCATATGTAATTTTAACTATTAAGAATTTATTCACTGGACAATTTTTAGTCAACAATTTCTCTCCTAACAAAATTCATCAAGCTGAACTCGTCGCAATTATGATCTTCTTTGAAGAGGATATGAATAACTTAAAAGTTCAATTAACAGAATTCCTTATCATTGTTGCCATTGCTGAGGCCGTTAATAAAATAAAAAAAAACTAGAAAGTAAAAATCTCTTTTACCATGTCGGTCATCAACTTTGCACATACAATTGGAAAATTAAATTCAAACAAGACAGATACCTAAAAGACTGGTTCTAGGTACTTTTAGACCGATTCCAAATTGAAATTTGGAAAAATAAAAGGCTGCTAGATGATTCTGGTTAACAGTTGGAAACTTATTTCACTCCAAAACAAAAATGTAATTGTGCGAGACAACTGGAAGCTGATAAAATCTTACAAAACGAATGGAAGGACGTGATAATCAAAAATAACAAATTAGAGGTTCCACACAACTTGGGCTATTGAGCCAGTCGCTGCAGAGTATTTTGAGTACATTACGTATGTTCCCATGTAAAGTTCAGCTTGTGAAATAAGTGAAGCCACGGTTTGATTAAGCCATTTATTTCCGGAAAGAAGCAGAAGAAAACTCCAAATTTTATTCACAATTTGATAATGATCGATGAAGCCCATTTCAAATTAAATGGCTTCGTAAAAAAGCAAAACTAGGGGATATGGGCGTGAATAGTGCTCACAAGTGAGCGTGAATAGTGCTCACAAGTGAGCGTGAATTGTGCTCACAAGTGAGCGTGAATTGTGCTCACAAGTGAGCTTGAATAGTACTCCCAAGTAAGCGTGAATAGGGCTCACAAGTGAGCGTGAATAGTGCTCACAAGTGAGCGTGAATAATGCTCGCAGAAGGAAAATAGTGCTCGTAAGGTGAAATAGGAACCGATGAATCAATTATTTTAGTGGAAGATACACGAAGAATTTAATATTATTGGAAAAATATAAAACATACTATAATAAATATAATTACCATGAATAAAATCTATAACTGGATTGTCGCTCGATGACTCTTCGCATCTGTTCTAATCGCTGAATAGCTTTCTTAATAATTCTAGTCCTTAGAAAATATCCATTATAGAAGAAATCGTTTAGAGCAGTTTTGAAACCGTCCTCACTCAGTTCGCGACCCCAATATTTATCACGTTTCATATAATGATCCATATCTGCTTGGTAAACTTGCATTCCGCACAATCGTACACCCAACGATGCTGATGTACTCGCCGCACATTTGGCCATTTGTTTGGAACGTTTTTCAGCCGAAGCATCGTCGCCATGTTGACGTGTTCCCATTTTAAGGTCAAGTATGCACGGATTACGAAATTGTGATGTGATATTTTCTAGCATAAGAAAATCTGCAAGTAAACAAGAAAAACGAATACGATATTAGATGAAATTTGCATTAATAGCGATTAATATCCAAGCGAACTGATGTGATGTTAACGTAATAGCGATGGTTCTCATGATTCATCAAATAGCCGCCATCTTGTATTAATGCTAAAATTTTCTTTTTTTTCGATTTGGTTGATTGTTTTTAATGAATTTTCTTTATTGTTGTATAACACATGCACATCGATAAAATATTTACGAGATGATTGACAATTAGGAAAAAAATTAAAAATAATATAAGCCAGACATGATAATTATATCAGAAGATAAGCAATGTAGTAATGCTTGCCAAAGTGATAATTGCGTGTTATTAAAATACAATAAAAAACATAAAGAATTTTTTACTAGTTTTTTTTTGTAATGAAAATTAATGTTTTTAACATTAAAAATAGTTAAAGAAAAATACATTAAGAATAGCTCGACGGATAATAGAATTATACAAAATCTTTTAGAATTTTTATTTATTTTTACAGACAAATTTTAGATTAATATATAATTTTTAATTATACAAATATTTTTTAAGTTGTGAACAGGTATGAAATTATAATTCCACTAAAAATGAATTTGCTATTCAAAGAAAATCTTTTAGATCTTTTAGATGATTTATGGTATAACACCAAACGTAAAAATATATAGATTTTTCAATGTAAGGCATATGAAATTATTCATTTTTTTAAAAGAATCTTTTAAAATTATATGTGAGCAAATTTTTATTCGTCTTAGATTATTTATTTCACATAAGATGATATTTAATCAAGTTATCACCAAAAAAGGAAACGGCACACAAATATTAGAAAGCAAACAGGAATAAAATCGTAAAATAAAAAAAAAATTCATGAAATTTTTTCTCAGAATATGCATTTTTAACAAATTCGTAATGAGAATTCAATATCAGCAAAAAAATTTTATTTATGCACAAAAGACTTAATTTTTTAGAAAATAATGCGTGCGCAGATTATTACAGTAAACAAAACACACTTTTTTTTTAACTTGTTAACCTAAGTTTTATAAAGTGGATTATTATCGGGTTTCAACATAATTTCTATCTCATATTCAAAGTAAGGATAATCAAAAACTTCAAAAGTATCTTTTGTTAATTATTTTTAAGAAAAGGCTACTGAATTTTTAAAATGGTATATGCACAGGGTGGAGTATGGCGATATTGTCAACTTTAATTTTTAAGATTGCATTGGCATAATCAGTAATTAATGTATTCAGCATTGAGATCAATTACAAGGTCTTATGCCAAGAAAAAACAATAGATTACAAGTGGAAAATTTGAAAATATTACAAATTTCCAAGTGGAAACAGAAGAGTGGACATTAAAAATTTTGCCCAAGAAAGGCAGTGGGAGATTTTTTTTAATTAAGCCCAAATTAAAATATTGTTGTAGGACCATACTATTGTAAGAAAGTTTAATAAAGAAAATTTTTTTTTTATTTAAATCCTATTATAAATTTTAATATTTTAAAAGTAAACTTTTTAATAAACATTAAATTTTCAATCAAATTTACTAAAATTTAAAGTTAATTTGAAAACAAAGTATGGAAATTGATTGCATGTAAGGACAAAATTTTTGACATTTTTAATATATTTTTTTAAAAAAAAACCTTAAATTGGGTTTAAACAATTTCACTTAAATGAGTTTTATTGTATTTGTTAAAGAATAAATTTGTGATGGAGTAAATTAGAATTAAGATTACCAAAAGATCTTTAGTGTCCTTTCGCTTGGAATAAGCATTTCCGTAGTGATAATAAACAAGCAATAACATAAATGATAGACAATCTCATTATTTATTGTTTTATTAAGCTTGCAGAGTTTTGGTATTCAAATATTCTTCCCAAAGTATGCAATATTTTTAGCCTGAGAGAGAGAATCAATAAAAATATTCTATAAAATAGTATATAAAAAATACGACTATAAGAAAGCCTTTCATATTTTTAATATTTATAATTTTCATTTTAGAACACGTTTGAAATGCGTTAAATATGGTATAATATACTGAAATGATAAAAATACAGTAAGTTATATGGGTGGACAACATAGATTGGAGAACTACTGGATAAGCCTTTTTATTATATTTCCCTATAGTACACGTACACGTAATTTTATGCCGCCATATTTACACCTGCCGGCAATAAATCGAACACAGTGCATATTTATGTGCAGTATTTTTTAATTAGATGTGAAGATATGACAACCCCCTCCACATGTAGTTTTCATAATAGAAATTTTCTGCATTACAAAATTGTAATCAATTATCTATTTTAACTTAGATATTCAAATAGAAATATAATTTAAACAGAACGGAACGACATTCCATCTTTATATTTTTGTCAATATTTTCATATTTAAATGGAATCGCTTTAGCAGGGACACATTTTGATGGGAAAGTATGACGAAGAAATAAACACCCATACCTGTTGTTCTACCTGTCATGATTATTTATCAAATTGAAAGAGGACGAGACTATTGGCATTTTAGACATCCTTGGGTATATATTGAGAGGGGTAGTTAAGGATAATTGTTTAACAAGAGTGATTTAGACGGAAATTAAATGTTTTGTTAGGGCATTGCTGATTTAACATAAGATTCTAGATTGTACTTGGAACGATTCGTCGAACTTCAAGTTCAAGTCCGTACTTTCAAATTGGTTTCAGTACTGTATCGTTAAGTACCAGTTCAGGGGCATAATGCTGCCGGAAAATACACGTATGGTGGTTTTCGGTAGAGTAAAAGTAATATGGACGCATTTTTGTGCTTCACTTTCACTCTAGTTTTTGAACCAATTTTTAAGGAATATTTTTTTGTAGAATGACGGTGTTGCCGGCACTTAGATTTTTATTATTACTACCTTGAAAAACATCTGCTCGTATAGACGATATCTCAAAATGTTCAACATCCTCAACACTCGAAAATGTCGCTCAGACAGAATGGATTTGATTCGGAAAAAATATAGGTTAGGAAGAATTATCTTAAACTTCTAGAGAAGCCAAAAATGCCAAACTCAGTCAAACAATTGGGCTTTGTTCAAAAATATGACTGGACAGTATTTTCTCTGCTCAAGAGAGGCTGCAATGAACTCAACCATGCGATGACACTGCTGAATAGTGCAATGATCATTTCGTAAGCCAAACTGGTGATGGTTTTAGGTTAGGTTAGGTTAGGTTAGAGTAACTATTCGTTGTTTTAGTCGGACACACTATAACCCTATAGACCACCTATAAGAGCAAAGAAGTTGAGTTGGTTTTTTGGGCTTACAAATCATTTTCATTATTTAAAACTTCGGAAGTTTTGGAAAATGTAACGTACGGAGAACATTCTGTTCTATATATGTGATCAGAGCTATTGATTTTTTAGACAATTGATGTAATATTTCAGAAGTATAACTTCCCAGTTTGGGGCTTTTTTTATGTAGCCATTGAATGACGTTTTGAATTTTGGAAGGTAGGCTCATAGGTGATAATACCATAAGTCCTCGTTTATCTTATTTGCGTGACATTTTTTTTAAATTTAATTTAAGTAGTCACTTAGTGGCTGTCCAAAATTTATTTGTTTTTGGTGATGATTGATAGAGTACATTGATTAAATATTTCGTTGGTGTAGTTATTTATTTCTGTTTTAGTGCACCTTGAAGTCGGTAAAGTTCTCATCCGTTGGTATTTTATTTGTCACTTGGCATTCTCACCCGTTGGTATTTTGGTTTTGTTGTGCGTTTTTCACTAATAAGCGTCAGTATTTTAAGTGCCATGTTATATTGTTTTGTAGGCCATTTAGTTCCAACAGTATGAGTTTCAGTTACCGCGTTTTGAATCTATGTTATGAGGTCATTTAAACTTATTTGTTGATCAGTTTTTGTCGAAAAATATCAGAGTCCATATTTCCATGAATTTAGGAATAAGAAAGGTTTTAAGTGAAAATCGAATAATTAGAGCGTCAATTTTTGTAGACTTTCGAAAGGTTTTAAAAGCTATTTTCCATAAAATGGCAGCTTAACGAATATCGTGACAATTTACATTTTCTATTTTGACAAATATTGGGCGGGAAGTTGAATTTCCAGTTTGTTTTTATTTAATTTATCTATTTTCTAGGAAATAGTTTTATTTGAAAAGTAATGAATGTGCTATTAAAAAAAAGAAATATTTTGTCAGGAACAAAAAAAATTGAAATTTTGCAAAAAAAGTGCGTATTTAGGAAATAAGTAGACATAATAATATGTGTATAGTCTCATCCAGTAGTTCTATAATGTAAGATGGACAGTAACGAATACGAAAGCCAAAAACATATACAAAAACAATTACTATCGAGAAAAAAACATAAAAACAAAACAAAACAAAAAATACAAATAACAACAACGTCACAAGGAATTATGTCCCCCCATTCGAGAATGATTTGTAAAACGAAATAATTATTTTTTTTATGACATTTGCAGAGCGACTTTCCCAACAGAAGAAATATTCTGTCTATTCTATCGTGTGCATGTGGTGTGTTAAGGCAGATACTAACATTGCTTGTTAGAGTTGTCTATTTGCGAAATACTTTTAATAACATCGGCTGCGTTTCCATTCCTATGAACTTTCATCCTGCAATAAAAGAAAAAGAAAAAACCTCCGTTAGATCTCAAATGCTAACATTTTCAAATTGGTTTGTTTGGGTTTTTGTTTTTTTTTTATTTATCGTTTTTGTTTGTTTGTTTATTTGTAATTTTTTTTCTTTCTGTTCAATGCTTTGTTTTCTATTTGCAATACAATTTTTTCTTATTACTTTTTATTTAAATCATACATTTTTTTTTTTTTTTTCTTTTTAATAATTAATCATTTAAATACATAATTTTTTTTTAAATTTTTTTTTTTTAAATTTGCATTTTGAATTATAGAATATAAAATAATTTCTCACTACGTAAATTTCCTATAATCGGGTATGCATGTCATGAGTCGACTTATTGGCTCATCAGCTATCTATATTTATACATTGACACCACCAATTAGGGTACAAATTAATATTAGTGTACACGTTGGGCGCTATCTTTGAATAGATAGATTAATTGTCAACAATTTTTACACCTTTTTTTATTGTTATTTTCTTTTGTATAACACATACACACACTCAAGGGAGCCGTAATTGCTTTTTTGGATATTTATTTTCCCTACGAGTATGTATCTGCAATAGCTCTGTAAAAATCTCTAAACACACAACAAAAATAATAACTATAAATTATCAGACGATTTTTGTACTAACCGTAAAACTTCATCACGTTTCCGTTTGGAAGCACTGGGCTTGCGATTGTGTTCTTCCCGGAAGCTAGGTGAATATCGTTTTTCTAATTTTGTACCACTCATTGTTGTAGCTTGCATAACACCTGCAAATATAATAAAAACAAGACATAAATAAATAACAATAAACATAGACTTTATAAATGTTAACATGCGTTTTTTTTTTTGCATCAAGAAACCATTTTGTTTTTTTTTTTTTTAAATAAAAACTCTTTTTATTTTTGTTTTATCATATAAACGAATAATTTTATTACAGAATTTGAATTAGAAAAATCATATCACTACAAGTTTTCTCTTTAAAAAAAAACGTATTAAATTCAGTCAAGAAAATTTGGAATTTCGTTACTGGTGCAGAAGTTGTTATGATTTACTAAAAATAAATTGTCTTGGGGAAATGTCAGTTAAATGTCTCCTGTTGCAATTTTCTAAAAATCACACACACTAGATTAAGTCAACACGTATTGATTTACTGAACACTTTCTTGAAATACAAAAAACAATTACGTGCTAGCTGAGATTAAATCACGTTTCACTGTGATAACGCAACGATTACCTTTGTTCATGCATTGGTGCAAAGTACAATTGGTACAGAAACTCTATCTATTAGATAAATGAAAATATCGTCCAAAAATATAAAAACACGAAAGTAATTACAAATATTCGCTTTATAAGCAATAATTTGTATCCAAGAAAAGATAGGAACAGAAAGGGATTTTGCAATTCAGCTGGGAAATAGTTGATTGAAAAGCAAAGCCTATTTCCACTTGAAACATTTTATGAATTTAAACATATTCAAGATTATCTATCGAAAAGATTTGAATCCCTTTAAAAGTACACTTTAGCGCAGTATTATATCTAAACAAAAGTGCCGTACTAATATAAGTAATAAAAATAGATTATTACACTCCATAAATGCTAATTTAATTTCATAATTACATAGCAACACGAATTTTTTTCCTAATAAAAGTCGATAACGTAACATGTTTAGGGCTTTCATATTGAGCATATAGAAATGAATTTGGCTATAAAATTGTAAATATAATTGTAATAATATTCATTAAATTTATATTCGAATTTTAAAGCCAAATATTAACATAAAATATTTGCATTTCACTTGTTTCCAGAGGGCGTTAGAGTCGATAAGAAGAAATTATAAGCCATTGCGGTCACTAAACATTTTTAGAATTTAGTCCTGAAAAGAATTCTGATGGGCGACGATTTTATCGCTGTGAAAATTTTTCAAATCTTCACAATCTTATGGGCGTGTGCACACAATAATCATGAATCGATGAGTAAATCCAAACGGAATAGTTTCAAATATGTCGTCCTGGTCGTAGTACTGCCACAATTATATTGTTTGGTTATGTGGTAATAATCAATGATAAATTATTTTTTTTTCAAATAAAAGTGCGATGTCTTTGAAACCTGTGGAAGCGCTTTGATTTTCTCAAGAACTATGAATATGTACTCATCGCATAATGTGAGCTATTTAACTGACAGGTACTGTAAAAATAAATAACTAAATATAGGACTTGAACCACGTTCACATCCCCGAAAAAAACACTAAATAAAATAAAATATTGGAAGTATAAATAGGAAACCGCCGTTTTCTAATAGATGGCGCCAGCAGTAAATGCTGGTTCAAAATATTGGAACAGAAATGTCAGATCGTAAGCTTAGGCATCTGTCAACAATTCCTCATCATTATATTTGTGACAATTTATCGGCGTTATATATTTTTTTATGCGTGAAAAAAAATGATTGTAGAAACTGATGATGAGGTTTGTATTAGTTGGATCAAATGATTCCAACCCTACAAAAGTGCTGATTTCGACGTGCAAGACAAGAAGCGTCGCGGACCGGTGAAAAAGTTTGAAAACACGGAATTGGAGGCATTACTGGATGAAGATCCATGTCAAACACAACAAAACATTTGCCATCGTTTCAAATCCAAAAGCAAGCGAATGATCCAAAAGCAAAGAAATTGGGTGCTATACGAGTTGAAGCCGAGATTCGAAGAATGGCGTTTTTCACGTGAGAACAACTGCTCCAACTGTGAAGCGAATAATCCATTACGATCATCCAAAGCGAATAAAATCGTGGGGCGCCGCGGCCATGCATTAACATCGACCGTCAAGCCAAACATCAATGACTCGAAGTTCATGGCATGTACGAGTATTTGGTGAGACCAGCTCAGCGTGGTATATTATGAACTGTTGCAATGGGGTGAAATCATCGCAAGAGCTCGCTGTCGAACACAACTGATGCGTTTGCGCCGCGCATTGAATGAAAAACGGCCACAATACGAGTGAAGACACGACAACGCTCGGTCACATGTTGCTAAGGTGGTTAAAACCTATCTGGAAAAACTGAAATGGGACGTCCTGCCCCACCCTCCGTATTGTTAAGACATCGCCCCTTCCAACTACTACCTCTTCCGATCGATGACGCGTGTCCTGGCTGAGCAGCACTTCCAACATTACGAAAAGACAAATATTGGGTTGAAAAAACGGGTACAATTACAGAATTACCAGATTTTGTTAAAGTTTGTAGATTTTTTATCGTAAAATTTGTCACAAATATATTGCCACACAAACCATTGTCAGATCATTTAAAGGCATTGACAATATTTACAGCGACGTCTGGCAACTGTGTTATCACACTTACAATTTTCATAAAAATTCTGGAACACCTCGATTTTATCAGTTACAACAACAAAAATCTACACAGTTTCCTAAAGGGAATTTTCAATAAGACTCTTATATTAAATAAAAAGTATTTCGGAAAGTAGTTTATGTAAATTTCATTGTTTTTGGTCAAATTCAGAATATAAATAAATAAGTCATAAATTTATTTTTAAATCGAATTAAATATTTATGACTTTGTATCTAAAAACATTTTATTTTTGTCATTTAAAAAAAAAAAACTTTTTCTCTTAATAAAAGATTTCTTGTTTAAACAAACAAAAATGTGCAAATTATTGTAAATAAATGCAGAGAAATTAAATTCACAATATCTTGTTAAATGTGACAACAACACCTTCTGCATATATTATATATATTTTCCTATAAAGTATCATCATTAGTGAGATGAGTAAATAATTACTAAGCTAACGATAATTATTTGCTGGGGTTGGGAAAATTTACACAATTTTTTCTTGTTTATTTTATTAAATGTTGTTTGATAAATAGAAATATTGATAAAAAGTCTTAAAATTTTATAATAAGTTTTATTTAGATTTTATCTATAACAAAAGATGTAAAAAAATTTCTATTTTAACAAAGGTTAAAAAACAGTAGAACAATTGTTGTACGTTTAGATAGAGTTAGCAATCGAATACAGTTTCATCTGGTGACAATCAAAGGTCCTTGGATTATGTTATTAAATCTCAAATCATCTGGGGAGAATTTATAATACATAACATCAGATCCCATCGCAAATATGTAATGAGGCTTTTGTGACAATGCACTTGGTTCTCTAAATAGACTGCGACATAGAACTGCATTGCCGTATAAAATATATGCGCTATTTATGTCAATAAATCTAAGACTAACGATAAGAATTTTATTATTCTTATCATTATATTATATTTACTTTAATAAAGAAAATAATTTATTTCCTTTTTAGAAGATTTTTCAAAATATTTACCAAAAGTATTAAAATAAATATTAACTGCTCATCTCATGCATACTATATGTCTCTTTTTTTTTAATGCACAAAATAAATTAACTTTAAGGAAATATACTGCAAATAATTTTTAACAAAATAATTTTTATCTTACATGTTAAATCTGGTTTTTTTCTTTCACATAATTTTAATTAATTATTTAGACATTAGGAATTTTCAATTTATACCAAAAGTTGTAATATTCAACAATAAATTAAAAAACTCCTAAGAAATGGATCATACTCGTATTTTAAGTAAATTATCTTAATGAAATATTGAACTAAATCTGGAGAGTGTTTATTTTTAATATAGAATAGGAACGGATATATATATATATGAATACAGAAACATAAATTTTATTTACAAGCTAATTTTTGCTTCTTTAACAACAATTTGTTTACTCAAAATATGGCAATATTTCCAAAAATCCATTAAATAAATATACTTTCACTAATACGTATATTCATTATTTTTTACTTCTCCTAGTATTCAGGCGAAAAAACAAATTAATAAAATAATAAATCCAAATAAATATGTGTACATATGTAAGTAAATATTAATTCAATTAAATAATTATTGCATAAATAATAATTGCGTTGTTATTAAAGCTTCGATATAGACTACTTTTATACAGAATTATCTTAAATAAATATCACATTTAATTAATTAAGATTATAAGATATGATAATTTAAATAGTTCAGGATGTGATAAACTATTTACGACAAGCCATTTTCTAATTAAAAACTTACAAATATTTGCATAAAATTCTAGTAAACATATTAATAGGTATTTAATCATACGTGATCGAGTGCGGTTTCAATGTTTCTGTTATAAAACCTTATAACAGCAAAATATTACGAGTAGCACTAACTTTACCAATAACGCTTGGAAAATAAGTACTGCCAAACTGTTAAATGGTTTTCAACGAATATGTAAACTTTTCATAAATAAATACTCTGTTCAGATTTATGATATTCTGAAGTATAGCTGCTGCTATTATATCAGATTTATAATATTTTGAAGAAAAAAAAATTTATGAAAAGTGCAAATATTAATTATGATAAATTTGAAAATTCACATTTTCATTTTATCAATTTTATCTCGAGTTAAAGAGAGAAAACCACCACTCCCAATTTATTTTGAAGAAAAACAACAAATTCAGAAATATTTTCATTAACAGCCTTATCTCTTGTTAAAGATTTTTTTTTAAATTATTCATTATAAAAATCTCTTAAAATTTCTTAAATATCTAAAAGTATATATATTTCTTTATATCAAATCATAGCCAAAACTTGAAATATTATTAAAAGGGGTTAAGATAAATAATATTACTTTTTATCTTGTAATTGAATGAAATTTGTCTTATAAATGAAACACATAATTTTTTAATTTCTTTCCATTTTTTTGTATTGGTACGATTGCTATTAATTTACAAAAAAAAAAACTATTATCTAGTTTTAATCTATTATAAGAATGTTAATTCAAAACATATGGTATGGAAATTTTTGAATTATTGTAATAATCTAGACAAAAATCAAAAGTATTTTATTGACCATTTAAAAATTTTTGTTCATTTCTTAAGTTTTGATTGATTTTATTATACGAGTAAAAAAGAGAAGCAGGCGAATTTTTAATTTGATTTAGTAATAAATATTGACGTACAATGTTTGTAGCATATAGCTTCCCGGCTATCAACTTCCGTCAGGACTTATTTTTTTTTCAAAGAATACATTAAAAATCGCAACAGAAAAATTGTGTATAGTAAAAATTTTTTTATACGAAGAGATGCGTTCCAACGAAAACCGTATATAAAAAAAAACATGTAAAAAAAGACACTTTTTTCAAATTACTTGGTTTTTAAAAAAACAAGTAAGATGAAAAAATATCTGTATGTTGTACTAAAAGAATCATACAGATAAAGGTAATAATGTAAATCCTAATTTAATAAATTCTACAAAATAGTAATCACACATATTTATTTTTTTTTAAAATAAGGAGATAAAATTAAAAATAGAAAGCTTATTTAGTAACTATTTGTTAGTAGATTTGTTAGTTTGAAAATGTCAACAAATTAAGAATTAAGTTCTGAAGCAAGGAAACGGAGAAGGTCGTGGAAATAAGCGGGTTACAACTCTTTAAAAAATGGTAAGATTAGTTAAAAATTAACTCTCAAATAATGTCAAAAGATATCATGAATGACATTAGTGACCTTAAAGCTTAAAGAAAAATACATATAAGGAATATGAAGAAATGAACGACTGAAATTTGCTTTAGAATATTGGACGAAATTCCCAGATTTTTGGTGGAATATTTGAGCCCTATGGACCATTTCTTAGATGAGTCCTATGAAAAGGTTCTTCTATTCATCATCAAATAAAAATGAGAAGCGAAAATGTATGGTATCTGTTCGAGGCCATAAAGGTGGAAAAATAATTATTTAAGGTTATGTATCATATAAATGTATTGGTCCTATCGTTAGGCTACCTGGAAAAAAAGGTCTCTATTATGTGTAACTTATTAAAGTTACTATAATGTGTAATTTAATTTCCGTATGACAGCATAAAGACATTAAATTTATTATTTTTTTTTTATAAAAATATTTTGAATTTCCTGCTAAAACAATTAATTTGTAAAAAAGAAACCCAAATATTTGTTCTTTTCTTTAGACTGTGTTATTTTAAAATCGTTTAAAAAAACACCATGTAAAAAAGAGTTGGATGTATCTAATGGCGTTTATTGAGTTTCTTAATATTTATGGACTAGCAATCTAAATTTAGAAAGTTAAATTATTGCTATGAAAAAAAGTTATAGTAAATTCCACCATAAAAAGGTATAGTTCTATCTACTCATATTATATTTGATCCAAAAAAAAATATATTACTACGATTTTTTCAAGAAAATAAAATAAAATTTTCTTTTGAGATTATAATTTCTAATTTAGAAATCAAAAAAACTAAACCAAAATTATTATTTATATGAAATAATAAATTACATTGAAATATGAATAAAACAAAATTATTTTTCCACTTTCAATTCTGAAGATTGGAATACGCACTTTCCTTCTTAACAAATTGCTTCTATTTTGGAAATGTTCTCAAGAAATTCTTATGAATTAATTCTGTAACACATATTTCCATAGCACATTGTATGTAATTTCTAGAATTTTTTTCGATTATTAAGTAGGTCATCATAAGTATGACTATACTATTATTTCCAGAATATAATATGATATAATTTTATTGACAAAACTTCAAATACAAATTTATATTAGTAGGTTTAAAAATAAAATTATTTATAATTAATAAAAGATAAAATAGGCAAACCCCTATCATAACAGGAATTTTTCCATTTGATTGACAATGATTAAATTAAACATAATTTGTTTTTGATTTTTTAAAATTTTTTAATTATTTTTTTGTTGATAATGTAAGTAAACTTACCATTGTTTTATTGTGATACACTGTTCTCGATAGATCAATGTACGCAACAGGGACAAGATTTCCACATTCTCAGATAGACATTTTCTAAAGCAAAAACAACAAAAAAAAATTGGAAAATGGAAAATGTGGAAAACATTGTTTCCATAAAATTCCGACTATCTACTGAAACCATACGAACAATTGATGGACAGTTTTTCACTGACACTATACCTTTTTTTGTGTATCTACATGTTTACATATTACCAGTAAATTGCTATAATAATCAATAAAAATCTTTTTTTAAATGTTTACAATTTAAAAATAAATAAAATTTATGATTATTTGATAAAATTTTATAAAAATAAACAAATAAATTTGATATATTTTTAATAACATATAAACTAAATTCTATTATTTCTGTTTTATCTAAAACAAAATCATAAAACTTCAACAAAAGAATAAATGTACAAGTAGGAATATTGCACATTAATTAACTATATGATAATTTTGATTATGTTGAGAGAGAAAAAATATAGATAGATAAAAAATTTAAAACTATCTGCAATAATAGTTATAAATGAGCAGAAAAAAAATTTATCGTATAATAAAAAATGTTTCGTTTAATTCTTCTTACCTTTATATTTGGGAACAAACTTCTGGATATCCTGAGGAATGTTCTGATAAAAGTCTAGTTCACGTAAATTTAACGGTTTTATCACTGTACTCTGATTTAACAGTAACAGACGTGTGTGACCGCCAACCTGTTGGATAAATAGAACCAGAGGAAAATATAATAAAGTTTGTTAAAAATAATTGCGATATTTAAAATATTCTAATTGTAAAATGATCTAAAAGCTTTGATAGTATAAAATATACCATAATGACCTATATACTTATGTATGTACAAAAACATAAACGTGTAAACTTTAAAATATTGGATAGATTTTATATTGATTTGTCATTCAGTCTACTTATTATAAATACATAATTAATTACCTAAAATAATTTCGACTATAACTCTCACAATTTTTTTTTAATAACGATTTTACTAAATTTTTGTAAATTATACAACTAGTAAGAAGCAGATTTAGAAAATTGTTTTAATTAACGTGAAGCGTTATGCTGAGCAAAAATCCATAGAAGTTTCTACTACTCCCGTGTATATTTTTCAATATATGGTAAGTTCAAAATTAGTATTTTAACAAATCTCCCAAAGACCAGTGACGCTTACGTCGTCAATAGGTCTTTTTAGAGAATTGGAGAATAATAGCTCTCGGACAAGAGGCTTTTTGCGAACAAAAAAGAGAGCATCGACATTTACAGGAAGTGTTTTTGACTGAATGGATTGGATTTGACGGGAATTGGAAGGCTTAGAGTTCAGCCCTAGAGTTCTAGTCCGTAAGTCCATATTGGTTTTAGTAGAATATTGTATAAAGTTACTATAGTAAGTTTAGAACGTTTGTCTAGAAGTCGAAGTAGTTGTAGGTATCGTCTCTTTAGTATTTGCCTTTTAAGTTTTGTGTGTGGGTTCCAGTATAAGCGTTTGCGTAAGTTTATTCCTACAAACCAAACTTCGGTGTGTTGTGGTACGGCACTGCCATTAAAATATATGTGAGGAGAACATGGTTAATGGCGGAGAGCAAAAGTTATGTGAACACATTCGCGTTCGTTCACTTTTAGTCTTCACTTGGTAAACCACTTCTGGAGGATTAGAGGCAAGGCAGACCCCATTATGTACGCATGTAGTAGAAACGAAGTTAGAACAGATTGGAATATCGGATGGGTTTAATTATGCTGCCCTGCGGAACACCAGTTGATATCAGATATCGCAGAGTCATTGGAGAGTTCGTTAGCTTCATTAAGTACTAGTGAGAATAATTTCTACTATAACACTAACTAAAATGATTTTATTAAATCTATTTCCATGATAATTAGAATAAATATCGTAAGGAAAAGGACATTTTTTTAAAATATTTAATATCTTCTGAATGACTAAATTCGGATATTTTCTAAAATAATATATGTAATGTAATGTGTTTTCTTTTCGAAATATTTATTCCCGATCAATTTTCGTTTAATTTCATTCTAATTTCAGACAAAACTCAGGGATATTTTGGGTCAATGTTAATATTACTAATGAAATAGTATTTGCCTGTTCTATTTATATTTATTTTTCTTTTTAGCTGTTTATAGAAAAAAAATTTTGTTAATTAAACGAAAGTTATAATTAACGTAAGCATGAATTGTAAATTTCTAAAGGTTAATAGAATTTTTAACATGAATAAATTCAATCATATTTATTTGTATAGGATAGTGAGCAGACATTTTGAATAATTTTCTCCAAATAAATTGGCCAAGAATTATTTAGAACTTATTTAAGAAAATTTTATACAAAATTCTATGTATGCACGTGTATGTGTACATACATTAGAATGAGTGCGACCATTTATAAACTGTATTTGAAATGTTTCATTACATTACATTTAAAATACAATCGCAATGTTTCAATTCTATTTTTGGAACAAAACGTCAAAAATATAGAACAGTTTTTTTAATTTGATCTTGTATCTATTTACGTACAAAAGTATTACAGTAGTCATTGTGGAATGGTGGAATATGAATATTTGTGGTAAATAGTTAAATATGGTTGGTGTATGAGATAGTTGTTGTGTAATGTTTGAGATGAATAACTTAAGTTGACATCATTAAGGTGAAATAAAAGTGGTTGAGAACACGGAACTCTATTCACCTTCAAAAGTGCAATATGACAAATGGTTGAAAGAGCAATTGTTGGACTTCGAATCCTACATGACAATATGAGAGAATAGTGGGTGTAATCTAATGGAAAATTTTTACTTAATTCCGTGTTTTATTACTTAATATCTCTTGCTAAAGAAAAAATTCTACTCTCTCTACATTATTTCTTATTCTCTTATAACTAAATAATGAAATTATTTCCAAATTACTTTATATTTCTTAGGCATTAAAATTATTTAAAACAAATTGATTAATATAATTATATTTTTAGTATTAATTTAAATAAAAAATGGGATATTTAAATTCGATTCACAAAATAATAACATTAATTAAGTGTAAAAAATAAACAAGAGAATAATGGAAATAATTTCCTTGAATCGGAAATAATTTGAACAGAAGCCAAGAAATTTCATTGTCGATAGAAGATAATGAGTGAATGGGAAAAAATAGTAGAAACAATACCGTAAAATGCAAAATTGTGAAGAAGAATAATCTGAATTGCATTGAATGCTGTATCTGACATTGGATGTGTACTCTTTGTTCTATTTCTCTATTTTCGGAAATTTTAGATTTTTAGTTGTTAATAAATGTCTTTTATTCTACTGATAAGATTTGATATGTTTTTATGTCGAACAAGCAAAATGACTGATTGGATACTCGCCTGATTTGATAGTGGATGCAATGCAACTTCATCGTCGTTTTCGATCAAATCTTTTGGGTCACCACCCACACACAATGAAGAAGTTCTTCCATTACTGGAACTTTTTACTGATAACTGCTGTAAATATGTAGTTACAGTCGAACTTATATGGTTCGTTTGTGTTGGCTGTGTTACAATAAGACCACCACCATTTCCATGTGCCTGTTGTTGGCCAATTTGCTGCTGATGCTCCTGCTGTTGTTGGTGTTCGAGGCTAAGGCGATGATGATGGTGATGACTGCTGAAGTGGTGAGACTCTTGTATATTTGGAACATGTTGATATGACGCACAGTCAGAATCTCCCATGCCCCAATCCCCCAAAAAATATACCATTCCCTTTTAAGTTAGACAGTTTACTGGATTCTATTTCGTCTTTTTGTAATGATCGATAGCAATGGTGGGTACAACCAGGAGAAAATTTTATACCACTTTCCTTAATCGTTTCCAGTTTAGAGCGCTATAATCTTCGAACAGATTTTGGATACAGATAGTCTTGATGATGATGCGGATTAAATTGATTTTTAAACTTATATCTGAAACGATAGAAAATAAATAAAATTTTTAATGAAATTGTTTTTTTTTTTAATAAAATCATTTTTACATAAATTGATAGTGAAAATTGCATAATTATTTTAATGTAAATAGATGTTTTGTGTATAAATAAATACACGGATTATATTAAAAAATCATCACAAATTCAATAACAAAAATTTAAACTATAAATCCCGCCGTTGCATCTTACGAGAAGTCAATTTTCTTTGGATCGAAAATTCAAACAAATTCAGCTAATACAAAAATAATTAATCTTATCAAAACTAAGAAAATACAAAGGAATAGACCAGGAGTGAGAAGAATAAATTTTTAGGCAATAAACAATGCTGTCATCCAGGGCTCCAGAAACATTTTGTTAAATGACTTAACATACATACCAATGAGCATATTAAGATTTCCAATAACAATTGTTCAATGAGGATTTCAAATTCATATTTGGGACAACAACTTCATATTTTCTTCAACGATGAATTAATTTGGCGCAACATGACGCAGTGCGTCGCGGTTCGTATCTCAAATTTATGTACAAATCAAAATGGAATATGAAAAAGCCGTGCGTAAGTCAACATACACGGTGCGTCCCAAAAATAACCGGAATTTATATTTAAATCATACAGCATGCTGCGCCATCTATTGAAAGCATTAAAAAGATACATGCATCCTTTTTGAAACGCACCTAAATTCAGGGTAAATCGGATGACAAATGTGAAAGTTACAGCCATTTCAATAAAAGAAAAAGTGTGCTAATGTTACAAAACAAAAACGGTTGGGATATCATCATAAAATGCTCCTTTTATCTTGGTTTTCAGTTTTGGACATAGAAAATAGTCACATGGTGATAGATCAAGCGAATAGGGAGGGTGACTTTCACATCTGTCATCCGATTTACATGAATTTAGGTGCGTTTGAAAAAAGGATGAATGTATCTTTTTAATGCTTTCAATAGATGGTGCTGCATGTTGTATGATTTAAATATAAATTACGGTTATTTTTTGCGCACACTGTGTACCTCTATATTTGGATTTATTACCTCTATATTTGGATTTATAATAACTAACTATGCTAAAAATAGTTCCAGCAATTTTTAGAGTTCATAAAAACTTGAATGTCCACCTGTTCGCATATTGAGAAAATTTATTTATTTCTAAAAATAAACTTAAAAATTTGACAATATTGATTTTGTTAATATTTGTAGAAAAATATATTTATTCTAATCGATAACAAATTTGAAAACACTATTTTTTATCACGATTTTTCATCCGATATATTAGGTTTTTCTATTGTATTTTGTTTCTTATAAAATAAAGATAACGAAATCACGTAGGCGGATGTTTTTTTTTTTTGAAGACAATTTTATGATTATTATTTACTATCTAATTATATAAATAAATAGTAATACTATTTTTATGTTTAAAGTAAGCATTGAGTTGATGATTCAAGAAAAGCTGAAAATGTAAATAATAAAATTTCTTATAAGACTTTTGATTGAGAATTTCTCTTTGAGTTTCCAATATTTGGATGTGGCTAATTTGACCAGGCTTGAAGTGACTTATTCCAGATAATGAATTTATTATTGCCTTATACGGCAGTAATAATGGATTATAATACTTTAATATATTTCGAAATTGCAAAAAAAAATATCAATCAATAATGAAGTGCACAATATTGCTGGAGTTTTATAATTAAAATTACAAATAAAAGCTATCCATTTTGTGGTTTGGAAAGTACAGTCCTGTCATTTTTACATCCGACAAATGTGTTAAAATTGTAAAAATTTCTACAAAAGTAGTGAATCTACCGTAGCCACCTTTCGAACAAATTTTTTTTCAGACATGAGGCTTATTTCTTGCTTGGTGTATATGTCAATAGCAAAATTGCCATATATGGGAAATTGGAAATACATAAATGATTGTGCAAAAGCCATTATTGTGTCCGCGAAAACTGACTCTATGGTGTGCATTTTGGTCTGAAGGTGTCATTGGCTTAGTTTCCAACAATTCTTAGCGCTATGGCGGCATGATAACCGATTTTTTTTAGCCCTGACCTTGAAGATTTCATTCTGGGTAATATATAAATTCAACAGAAGACGACGCCACAAGTCACACAACATGACAAATTTTGTCTTTATTGCGCTGAAAGTCCCCAGAACACATAATTTCGAGATTTGGTGATGTCATTTGGCTTCTAAGATAGTGCAATTTGACGCCGTTGGATTTTTCTTGCAGAGCTAGGCACAATATCGTATTGACGTAGACAATCTGCCACAAATTTGAAAGCAATTAAAAATTAATATCCGTCAAGTAATGGACGAATTACAGTCTGAAATATGCGAAAAACTCATTAAAAACTACCTCACAATGATGAGGTCCTAAACATAGTCTCGCAGCGGCGATTTGAAAAATATTTTATAATGACAAGTTAATATGGCAAATATAATAAAATAAAAATATAATTTAAATTTAAATTTGAAGAACATTTTTTTTAGACTTATTTTTACAGAATATTTTTTTTTTTGTAAAGAATAATCTTTTGGTATATTTTTTTTTTATATACGTCCATTTGATGACAATAAAAACAAATCGAATATTATAACTTATTTCGAAAACATTTTTAATATAAATCATTCAAAATTTTGTTTATTAATTAAATATTAAATAGACTCACATTATACCTTTATGGAAAATTTCATAAAATATTTATTAAAAAAATGACTGATAATATAGACTGGAGAAGTGATTATTACCTCCTAGTTGGAAAATTCAATTTTTTAAGAATATATACACATAGACAAATCTTTATGTTATATTCATTGAATTGAACATAATTTTAAAACTAGAATGTAACTAAATTGACATATTCAATTAAATCAATACAAATTCACGTTTGTATAAGCATATAATAGTAATTTTGATATCGTGTAGTTATTGTTAATATTAGAAAAAAATATTAAATATTTATAAAAAAAGAATGAATATTACATATAATCGTAATTGTTTTTATAAATATTTAATATTTTCTTGAGAAAAATATAAGCTGAACGATATTAAAAGTATATTTATAGTTATGTTGTTATGGAATTTATGAAAAATTTAATTTTGAATTATTACAAATAACATTTTTCCTTATTACAAAGACACTTTATTGTGTGTTTTTTTGTTTGTTAATATTTTATGTTTTACTAAGATATTGTTAGGAAAGATATATATAGTTTCAAATTTTCTCATACTGTTAGTAAATACTGATACGTACTCGTATGTCACTGAACTTCTGAATTCAATTTTAAGGTAGCTACGATACACTTTAAACGAAGGCCGAACTACCTTATTTAAATTTTCCAAACGCGTATCACTTACTTATGTAGTAAAATAATCGCACATAGCTTGTGTACACAATCTAAAGTATTTATTTGAACTGGAATTTCAATAATAAATTTTCATTACCGTATAAATATTAATAACATAACATTTTTTAATCAACAACACCTACTACTAGCAATAATATTCTATTCTTTACTTAGATTTTTTTTTAACGCGACGCAAAACATGTTGCACTATGAACAAATAATCATATAAGCCTTGGTATAATCTTCATGTAATATGATGATCGTACAACTGCAAATGATTTACGAGTATACGAGCAACTAAACAGAATTGTCAGCAAAACGCGTTCAAATTTCGAAGACTCATTCAAATTACAGACACTGTTATCAGAGTCTGCATTGCAGAAATAATAATTATTTAATAAAAATAGCTCACCTATCCAGTGGATGAACGGTGACTTTGTGTTACTCTATGAATAAAGAGTAAAAGTTTAGATTTCTAATTATTTATATTTTCATACACTCCAAAGAATATATGAGATAATCACTTCTCAAAGATAAATTGAGGTGAAATGTTTAACATGGGATCAAAAATTGACTATCGTTACAAGTTCAAAATTTTTCTAATAGAAGACAATAGAATATTTTGTGTCTAATTAAAACTAATCACATTTAAAATAATTAATCATAATTATTATGAAATTAATATTTATCAGATGACATTGAATCTGATAAAAGTGTTTATGAAAAAATTACGTTTGGGAAATTTACTAGAAGTGATTGTGAAAAGAAGATGTGTTAGCTCTGTGTTTATTCAGCCTCATATGGTATAGATTGTCTCAACAGTTTCAATATTATTTTAAATATTGTTTAAAGTACAATGAATGTTTCGTTAAAAAAATCAATTTAAATATTTAAGTGGTAATTAGCACAATCAAGACACGTGCGTCATATTATTTATAAGAGCAAATTTTTTTAAATTGAATTTTGACCATAAATAATCATATTCTATTCTTCTACAAATCACAAATACGGCTTCATTTCAAAGACAATATCATCAAAAATAATTACAGTCAATAATTAATCATTATTATCTTTTAACTCAACTCATTAATTGAGATATTTAAGTCAGATAAAACTTGTCATCAGAACATTATCTTCTGTACTTTTTTTAAAAAAAAAAAAGTTTATGACAAAAACTAACTATAAATTTTTAACCAATTTAAATATGTACGCATTAATTTTTATTTTTACAATTTAAAGTGATTTTCTACTGAGAATTCGGTGACAAAAAAAATATCACAAAGTAATTTTTATTCAAATTAATAAAAATTTTCATTAACCCCCACAGTCCAGTCATCATAATTAAATGGTTTGTTTTAATACAACAAAAAATCAGATTAAAAAAAATTTAATTATAATAGTGTACTATAAAAAATTGTAATTTTTTGTTTGTTTATTAAGATAGTTAGTATCCTGCAAATAATTGTCGTGACAGACAATTTTTTTTAACAATTATCTTAAAAATTCTATATAAAAAAATTTAAGAATAAAACTATTGAAAAAAAATCACTACCATTGAACCCATGGTTATGAACACGAATGTCCTTCTATCTAATATAATGAAAAAAATCTTCTCAATGAAATCATCAATCTTAAAATATTGAATTTCTTAAAGTCCATCGAAATTATTTAAGTAACATACAATAAACCAAGGAAATTTAAGTTTAAATATTTTCAAATGACTTTGTCAGAAATTTCAATTTCCTCGAAATATTCATATTTCTAAATAGATTTTCTAAGAAAACTAATATTTATTTCATGATAGAAACCTAAACAATATGGTTGCATCTTAAGAATTAAGTTTAGATTTATTTCGGATTTTACTCATAATTAAAATAGAATGAATGGAATTTCAAAGTATTTTTCTTTTCAATATAAATGAATTTCTGAAGAAAAAATATTTTCTTAAAATAAACTTGAGTTTATTTATTTTTATCAACCACCAACATCAAAATAAAATTCGCAGACTTTGTTAATTGATGATAATGAAATTGGGAGAAATATAAAAATTTACCATTAATATTAAAGAAACAAAAGATAAAACTTTGTATTTATAAAAATCCCAATATGGTATTCTCTAATATTGGTCAATTGTCTCTTTTAGGATCAGAAAAAGAAATATTTTGATGACATCTAGTTTCCCATAACACAAAGCAAAAAAGATGGCGAATTTTATATAAAAATGAAAATTAAGTGTGACCCACTTTTAATCGAGATTTATTATTATACTCGTAACTTAATAAAGATTTATTTTTTCCTATCCAATAATAAATTAATTTTTTTACAACTTTATAATAAGCAAATAAGAAATAAATCAAAAACATAAATTAAATTTTTACTCTCCACAAACAACAGATATCCCATAATAATTATTTTGAAAATATTCTCGTATTTATTATTTAAATATAATCCAACAACTTAATACCCACAATTACACTCGGTTAATCTTAAAAGCAATTTATTTAGTAAAATATTTCATTACTGAAGAGACTTCCGAACAGTTGTCTGATTTTGACTTCCGAAAAACCTACTTTCATAGCCAAAAATTTATCAATTATTTTTGATTATTTTGTTTAGTTTTTTTTATTAATTATAGTTTTTAATCTTCTATAAATTTCAAAAATATTGTTTTTCAATATTTAGATTTTTTAAAAAAATCGATCTATATTTATGGTGGTGCCATAATGTTGGCTATACAAAGTGCCAGAAGATTCTTACAAGATTTTAACAGAAGCTAAAATTCTTATAAAATTTTTGCTCAAATACATTTAAAAAAAGAAACGCAGGGTATTCTAATAATCAAGTTTTCATTGTTTTTTTTTCCTCAAATTATTTTAGATTGAAATAAGAATTCGTGACTTGGTTCAACACGCTTTTTCACATTTTCAGGTAAGTTTCATTGATTTAATTGATTTAGTTTTCTTTAAATTGTTCAATTCTATCCAATTAGTTAGCGTAGACATTATTTAAGTAATTCCACAGGAAGAAATCCGGAGTGTGGTAATCTGGGTAATGAGGGGTTAAATTGACATCACCAAATTTAAATATAATTCGGTCATGGAAACTTGGTCACAGAATTTTTATTGTAGCACCTCCAGAGGGTGATGTGCTGGTGTTCTTTAGATTAAAGAATACCTGGATACGCCCGTATGTCAGATTTTCGTATATGTATACGTAATTTTCTGGCTTAATTATTACAGAAACGGAGAGAAATCGTAACGCTTGCATACTTTTGTGTAGATATTTTTATGTCGACATAACACCCACTGACATCTGGTTTTCGTAATAGAAATTTATTGAATTCCAAAAGATTAATTTATATTCTTTTTATTAACATATTTTGAACAAAAATACAATTTAAACACAACACCATGAAAGTGGTAGCATAGCGAAATGCTTGCATACTTTTGTTGTTTTTCAAGTTAGTATTTAGGCACTTATCAGAAATTGCAAGTAAAAGTGTAGTTTTTATGTTTTTTGAACTATTAACGAAAGAGTAAGTATTTATATAAACAGTTATATTGTTGATAAACATTTAATAGGAAGTTTTGATTTCAGAAAATAAAGTGTTTTATAAAGAATTGCTGGTTATTCAACGGAATGAGGAAGTCGAGAATTTCCTTCTTTCGGTAAGTTGATATATGGTATTCATTTCTACTACAGCAAATGACAAAAATTTAGTTTGTGATGTGCCTATATGTCTTTTAATGATTTGTTTTATTCAAAAAGTGATTAAAAAGTGAAAAGTTCTCCATTCAATAAATGTGAACAAATGTGATGTTGACAGTTCAATGTTTACCAGAAAATAGTTCAGTGACGGCGTACGTAAAGTGTGTATAAGAAAATTTAAGGGAACGAATTTTTCGGACTGGTTTCCATTGCTGTTTTCATTATGGTAAAATAAATAAAGTATATTCGGTAAGCTTATTATTTAAATAAATTTGTTTGAATTTGTGCTTTCGCTTGCTCTATTAGACCATTTTGTAATGCATTTACTAGATAATATTGTTTTAAATTTTTTTAGAATATTAGTTATTAATTATTTAAGTACATTAAATTTTCCACCTTGTAATCTAGTTTTAAAGCATTTGTTATAATGTTCTATACGATTAACTTCTCGTATATTAAGAATTTTATGTAATTAATGTATTATTTTTTAATTTAATTCAAATGCACATGACTATTTAAATTACCATTTTAATTCACAAACACACATTTATATTATAAAGAAGTTTTCAATATCTACAAATGCTTGTTTAACATTAAAATTTATATTTGCTAAGTTGTGGTGTGGTTTTAATTTCAATATAATATCTCATTCTCTCATTTTATTTTGCATTTTTGGAATGAATTTTTATTTGTGCACATCATAATTGTTTTGATATAATCAAATAACTTACAATTTATATTTTTATATGCTCTTCCACTTTATAATTCTGTTTTAATAAAGAAAATGAAAATATAATAAATAAATAAATAATATTTTAAAATAGAATACTGTGTTTTATTGCAAATTTCCAAAACTAATTCCATCAATCAACAAAATCCGCAATATTAAAAAATCCTATTTGTTTACGTATAAATGACATCACATATCAAAATCGTATAAAACCACTCATTGACAGTTAACCGAAATGGAAGTAATATAAACTGAACTGACATAAGTTCCTCATTGATCGAATTTCTGCTCATAGTAAAAAATATATTTCAATCAATTAAGTAAAAAATGTCAAATATCTTTTAATCAAAATACCCTTCATCAAATAAACTAATGTAAATCACGTGCAAAACTAATTCAGAATATGTGAAAAATGTGACTTTATTTATAAACAATGACTGCGTAGTAATTGCACGCATTTCATTAATAAATAAAACAATTTTTTTTTGTTAACCACTAAATCGTATATTTTATTTTGAACATAAACTTCGTCATATGTTTTGACCGATAATTTAGAATAGAAAAACATATTCGCATTTATTTGCTGAACGAAATTGCGACGTGCAGCTGGAAATGCGACTGGAAATACGCTGACCAAATTTTTGAAACCTTCACAATCTTAAAGGGAATGAACACAATTGCAAGCAGCAACGGTAATGAGTTTCTGTTCCCTCCTCGATTTAAGTCTAATTTCTAAATTTCAGTTCTGTTTGCAGTACTGCAAACATATTTTCAAATATTTTAATATCATTTCATGTGGCACTATTGTTGGAATTTAAACCAGAAGCAAAGTAAATGCATATATATTATTTAAATGAATTTAAAAATTGTATTTAATATAATATATAATATACGTTTTTTTACTTCTCGCAATTGTGTTTCATTTTTTAAATTGATGAGTTTTTTTGAACAAATTTAGTTGAAGTAGCCATTTTATAAAATACGGAAAATATTTTGAATAAACTTCAGTTTGAAAATATGTAAAGTTCAGTTCATCGTCACGTTATTATTTTATTATTTTCTGAATAGTATTTGCGAAATTATTTTTAGATGGAATTAACGAATTCACATTGGAAAATATTGGAAATTGTATAAATTATTTCCAATCATTCATTCACCTTACATGCTGCTGAGAGAATTTTCATATGAAACTTTCTATTTTAAGAAGCGCGCCATAATATTTTACAATTTTGCGAGTCAGACTTTGGACCAATAAACGCACTAAGAGGATTACTTTCAGAAATTTATTGATCCTACATTATTTATTGGAATATTTTATTTGTATTCAAATTCCATTCAGTTTACTCTAATCGAATATTGGTTCTGTCTTTCAATTTATTGGAGAGTCCAATTTTCTTGAAGCTTTCGTGAAAATTTGCGCAACAATATAAGAACTTTTGTTCATCAATTTTTTTTCAATTCCAATAAAACTAAAATACAGAATAATTATATTACTATTAATAATAACAACTCTTTAAATTTAATTGGATTTTATATAATTGTCTTCTATTTATATAAGAATATCGTTAGTTGGTTATTGTATAGAAATTCTTGTAAACAAGTTTATTTCGTATTCACTTTTTTGTTAAGTTAGTTTCATAAAACCTGGAAATTTAGAGTGGAAAATTTTCCTTTTCAAGAGTTTAGATAACATTTATTAAATAATGTTTATTATAAAACTGTTAGAAATGAACAATTTCACGATAGTGTGTATGCAAATATTTTGTTTTTCCTTTATTTAATATATATATTTTTTTAAATTTTGCGACATGTTAATATTTTGTTTTTTAAATAACATAAATTGATGTAAAAAAAGAGTTTTGGATCGATAAAAAGGTCAATATTTAAACAATCACCACCACTAATACTATAATTTAAGTATATATGTTACTCGTACTATGTTTACCTTCCTATCTTGTTATATTTATTATCTTGTACCTTATCAAACAGGTTATATTTAATTAGAAAGACAAAATTAAACATCTCATACTCAGTCTATATTTTATTAAATATTTAAAATATTGTTTACAATTTTTCTTGTTATTTATTATCATTTGATATTATGACTAATCTGAACTTATTCCCAGAATTTAAATGTGTCGGATGATACTATTTATTACTTGAATAATTGTTGACAATAATAAAGCATAAATTACTTCAAAGTCAACACCCTCACCCGACGGATTTTTTCCTCTTTAAAAATAAAATGTTAATATTAAAAATCAATAAATATCATACTTAGTATGAAATTAGTAATATTTGCACTATATTTACTCATGTTATTCGATTGTATCTTTCCAAATTTATCGTATGATGTTATTTGCAACATTTATTTATTTTTTTATCAAATTTTTATGAAATTCAATTCAACAATCTAATGGGTTGTTTAAAAAAAAAGTTAATATAATCTTGTTCAAACTTAGAGTACGAAAACATGGAATTATGTCAATTCATGCATATAAGATAAGACTGTAATTATTTTCGTAATATTATATGAGATTTATTCTTTAGCAAACTAGCTATAATAATTCTCAAATTTAAGATGAGAATCATGTCACTATATGATATTATACTACTACGGGTTGGAAGTAGCTTTGACATAATAATAAAAAGACACTTCAGAAGTTGGTTGGCATAAAATGTTTTAAGCTGATTTAATTTAATTTACACGCTTATTCTGTGGAGCAATTTTATCCTGAAAAAAATAGCTAAGGTATTAATTTTTTAAACAAAATTATATTAACAACACTTTGTATACAAATTTTACATAATTATATAAGAATTAAGATTAATAATATCGAGTGACAAATTTTCCACATGATTTGCATTAACTAGTCAGCGCTTAACATTAAGAATGAAAACACCTCACCACATGTGTATTGTCATAGGTCGGAAATTTACAATAAAATGTAAATCATTGAAAGCTCTAAATTTTAGTTATATAAAATTACAATAAGCAATTCACATAAAGTAATTTTTTTCAATGAAATATTACCGAAATTCTGCCGAGTGACAGTTGCTCGACAGCCGTAATATCAATTCAGATAAGGTCTAAAAAGTATTGCAGTAAAATATTTTATAACTTGTTTTTATGTAAGAACCCTAGGATGTGAGCCAGGTGTCATAATCCAGCGCCGCGACCATGAGGCCATTTGGCTACATGCAAGTGTGTGGGTTAGATTTTATAGAGCTTGTTTGTTAGTCTGTTTTAAGAAACATAAAATAGCACGTGGAAGGGACATGGTGGGCTCTAGTAACTCCACAATGCAGGGAGTTTTATTAGAAAAGATATGGTGAGTAAGGAGACATTTCATTAGATGAGCAATACTTAGTTGAACGTCACATGATGGCCTGATAGGGCGAGGGTGGTTCGCTTAAAGGAAGTTGTTATGTGAGAGCAGAATATCCTATCCGAATTCTAAGCAGTTTTCATGGTCAAATTAAGGTTGTCGAAAGCAATCTTTCACTGCTTGTCCCATGAATGACCCAAGGTACGATAAGTTAGGAGCTGCTATGAATACCAAGCGACGGAGAGTTTCCCCCGCTAGTTAGCAAAATGCCTGCATAATCAGAAACCCAACGAAATTCAATACCCTTTTTTTAAGCAGGTAAAGTCAAATATTGTTGAGAACAAGATCACTCGATCAAGTGCAAACTCTAATCTCTATTGCACTACCGATTACGTATAGATCTCCATAATATGGAACTGCTCTAGGAGGGAAGATTCCGCAATGCAGTACACACGGATGTGGAAGTCTAACTGCCGTAGAAAAGTTTCCTGTAGAAGGACGGATTAGTATTTGCCTTTTTCTACCTGTCTAGACATGTAGTCACTCTCAAATCTGCTCTCAATCATGGTGTGCTGTCAGGATGAGGGAGGGAAGTTTAGATATTCAGAGAAACTTTCAAGATCAGAGATCAGTAATGAAAGGGAACAGACGAATTTTTTTTAATAGACACTATGAAAAGGATAGTGAGAACAACAAAGATTTTTCTATGGAATTTAAGAAAGTAATGAGAGATTAACTTGCGATCAGTAGTAGTGAGTGCATCGGTGTAGTTCCTTGTACGATAAAATAACTTTTTATTCGACTTTTCGACACTTCATTAAACGTAAAAGAAAATATTACAAATACTTTCTTTTTTAATGAAAATCGTATATGTATATGAAGAAAAAGTTTCGGAAAAAAATTGTGTATATTCTGTACACATGCGTAGAGTTAATCTGTATTATGAATGAAAATTCCCCATAAATGACTAAAAATTATCTCAGAAACTACCCCAACAAAAAACAGTTTAAATAAATTAACAGCAAAATTCTGATCGCACACCTGTTTCGTTCAAATATTTTCTCTGTTGTGAATCAAAATCATTTTATAGCATTTTCAAAAGCAAAGCATAATAATATTATTTATATATTCATAAAATTTAAAATTTTCATATTATATTTTAGTCGTTAATATTTAGAAAATGTTATTTTTGTACTCTTATGTGTATAATCGTTTCAGTACATTGATTTTTTTGGCATAACGTTGAACTATATAAAAATTTATTCATAATTTACTAATTCAAACATGTATGCATTCTCGTATTTTTTTGAGGACTGCTGTCCTCAAGAAAGGATAGCTAGTTCTCAAAAAATAAAAATAAATACTTCGATTAAATATTATTTATTATAAAATATTATAAATAAAATAATATTAATCTTTTGAATTTTTGATTGGGGTTTTCTTTTATGCTTAATGCATTCTCGCCAAAAATAGAAAAATTATTTTTATTTTTTCGAACAGTTAAAATACCAAACACTCCGCCGTATTGCTCGTTGAAAATATTTTAATAATTGATAATATTGTATATGAACTCGAATAAGATAACTTAACTAAAAATAAGTATCTTTGACCTTAAAGCGAAATAAGTTAGTTGGCTTATTTTCGTTATTTAAGAATACCTTATTAAAGGAAAGGAACAGCTTGGACAGAGTTAAATTTGGTTGTTTTTAAATATTCCATTAGAAAAATTAATAAACTTACAAAAATTAGTTATAAATTTAAAATTTTGCCAAACAAACATTATATCTACTTCAATTGTTAATAAATTCAAATATCTTTAAAAAAATTGCTTTATAATATATATAAGAAAATTTTTACTGCATTCAAAATTATTTAATAGAAAAATTGGAAAATACAAAATTTTCCATTGAGTTTTTCAACAATTCTTACACATGGATTCATGGCGCCATTTAACCGTGAATTTAAACAAAATTTCCCAAGACATATATATGAAAACATCATATGCAAGAATACTTTTCAGGAAAAAAGTGTATCCAATCTTTTCTATCTACGTGTATATACTCGTAACATAACATTAAAAAAATAATCGGAAAATTAAAAATAATTCCGCCTTTTCAGATAACTTTTTCGGAAATCTTTTATACACGTATTGTATCTTGTATTTGTCGCTGTCTAGTCTTTTGTACAAAAAACAAATTATGTGCGTAATAAAATAAATAATATTATAGGAGCAAAAGGAGAAAAAAATATCATACTATTACTCTACATTTACTCATCTAAAGGAAAATGTCATAGCTTTACTTTTTTATAAATAAACCATATTTTTTTGCCTCTATATCTTTAAAAGTTGGAAAATAGAAAAAATCTATTTACGTATTAAGAAAAATATCACAAAATTTCATATATAAACAGATTTAGTTTTGATAGAAAAATTTTTTTTGCGTTATTTTTATTCTCTTTATAACAATAAATATGTTCATTTAGTTTGCAAAAATTTAAACATTTAAAAATTGGAACAAAGTTGATCATATTAAATTAAGTTCGAACAATAATAAATGTGTTTTTTAATATTAATATTAAATAAATAAAACAAAGCAATGAGCTGAAGAAACAATTGACTTGGAATTATATTTTTTTATGGTCACATTGATAATCTAAAATTGATAAATTAAAAAAAGCTTAAATATAGCATATTATAGTTCAAATCCACATGATCTGTATTAATGCCAAATATTATTAAAATTGATTATTAAAAAGCAAAAAAATTTTTTTTTTTTTTAAACTCCTTAGAATTACCCAATTTTGGAATTATTAATTATTATTTTTATGAATCATAAGAAATTTCACAATTGCAGCAAATTAAGTTTTTGCAAAAATGTACATGAAATAATTGGTTTTTTTTTACATTCATTTTCAAAGGATAGTTATATTATTACTGATTATAATTTAAAAATTACTACTAACAATCTTCATACTAAAAAGAACGAAAATATTACATTTATACTATTTATTTTGTTGTTTTTTTCTGGTACTAATTTCTTAAAAATAAAAAGTACCAAAAAAAAATTTGATATGTTATCAAAATATTAAATTTTGTTTTTTTTTTTAAATAAAATAAAATAATTTGGCTTTTTCCATTACTTTTCATTCTGTTTTGAAATATTCAAAGAGTTCTAAGGGAAAAATCCCCTTTACATTTGCATTTATAGGTCATTTAAATACTTTGCATTTTATTTGACAAAATAAAAATTCTTTGTTGACAAAATAAATGACTCAATTTCTAAATTAAAATATTCCATCTAAAAATTTATTAAAATAATTGTAGAATTATTAATAACGCAGTCAAGTCAAGCATGATCAATTTTTTAAATTAAGCATAGTAATATAAATTTATAAAAAAAAAATATATATCAGAATTTTTCAATATACAAAGAGTTTTTTATAATGGTAGGAAAATCTCAATTTTAATGCAGTCGTCTTCAAGGAAAGTTTCTTTATTGAATTTTATTATTCATAGGAACGACTTTTAATTGTTTCGAACTGATTCATTCATTATTACTGATTGTCTTTACGAGGTGAACAACATTTATTTAAAACAATAAATATCTATAAATATAGGCTCAACCAATGAAAGTGTACAAAATCGAAAATTTCCTTCTTTTTTTTTTTTTTTTTACAAATAAATAGAATTTTTGCACTTACACGTCAGTAAAATTAGAATTTAATTTTTATTCACATTGATGCATAAACAATAATAATAAATTTTTTATATTTATTTTTAAACGTTTCACTGAATTTTTAACAGGAAAACTTTTAGGTACACACACACACACACAATTTTTAAATTTACGAAATATTATTAACCTTCTTCAAAATATTTAAGTTTATACACTTTATTTAAAGCCACATCCACTTTCTATGCAAACGAAAATTCATTCACATCCGTTTCCCTGATCTTTTACACATACACGTATATACATATATCTATAAGATGATGAGTATTATAAAATTAAATGCACGTGGATTTTTTTAAATTTAGTTCTCCTTATAATTTGCAAATAACTTTAGCAGACAAATTAATTAATTATATTCTAATAAGCTAAATGCAAAAAAATAATATCTTTTTTTGTACAAATAATTTCACTTATTTATTAAAATTTTTTTTTTTAAAATAATTTCACTTAATACACTTGACATTTAGAGCATTTCTTTCCTAATTTTCTTCTTCTACCTTCTTTCTTATATTTTTTAATTGTGAATATTTTTAACACAAAGAATAAAAAAAAACTCAGCAATTCACTACGTACGCGCCGAGCAATATTGAAGAGAAACAAGAGAACAATTTGTCGCTCGCGAGGTCTGAATATGACTGAGCTTTGTGAAGCCGGACATTCATATTTTGACAAAAAGCTTGTTCGGCAACAATCGCACACCAGTTAGACCAAAATAATCGTGCTGCGTCACAATTTAACCATAAATGTAAGGAGGAGGTGTGTTCGCATGCAGCGACAGGCAAATAAAAATCATATGTTCGGGCAGCCGACGCGTACGTCCGTGAAATGTTGAATGCTTTGGGAGGAGAGCAAATTCCCATCGATTTGGGAGACGGCGCGCGAACGCAGCGATGTTCAAGTACCATTTTTTGGGGAGGTTGTATTGTTGGATTACCATTTCTGGCACAAAAGTGGAGAAAATATTTGAAACAATTTTTATTGTTGCATAACAAGGAAACTCCAAATACAATGGAATTTTTACAAAACTCTTAATAATACATTCTATCATCGTCGAAAATGTTTGTCTAATAAATTCCAGTCATTCGGATTGCGTAATATTACTTAGTAGAAGATTTGGGATAATTATAAAAATCTCTCCTCGAATCCATTATGGAAAAATTGCAAAATTCTATAGTTATTCTCAAATGGAATTGAGTCCCTTAAAAAATTTGCACAATTTCCAAGATGATTTATAGTTTAAACAAAATTTACATTCAATTTTGAATAACTTTTTTTAATTGTAACTAAAAAAAATCCAAATTGTGTTGATATTTTAGCAATAATAGCAAATAGACGCACTAAAAATGATATTCACTCGAACTTTTTGATATTAAACAATTTTTTTTTTGGCAATAAAAGTAAATCATCAAATAACATTAAAAAAATTAATATTTTTTTTTTCAATCAATATTATTTACAAAAACTCCATAGTACCTATGACTAATAAGTCATTTTTCGATATAATTTTAAAAAAAAAAACAATATTCAATTTAATTGTGAATAAGTGTTCACTTTGTGTTGAGCTTTTCGTCTTTATTTATCATTTCCACCACGTTTTTTGTGAAATTTTTTTCTTGTTATCAGAAGATTATAGCAATTACGTCACTCACTATCGAAATTTCCAGTTTGTTTTTCTTTATATCAGCAATATTTAACTAATCAGAAATGGTGTTTTATAAAAAATAAAATATAATAAAAAAAACCTATTACAAATAATGTTTTTTTTTAAACGAGAAATATTATCATTAATTCCCAAGTTCACAAATATTCGAATATATATTCCTAAAAATATTTGACAAACGTAAAATTAAAATATTAGTGAACAAATTTGTACGAATACATTTAAAAACTAATTGGAAAGTTTGATGATATTAAAAATTTTAAATAAAAAGTTTATACTTTATAGAAAGTTATAGTATCTTTGCCATAATATTATGCACATGATCAATTTGTCTTTAATTTTTTCTATTCAATCATTTAAAATTTTAATCAAAACAAACATCGAATATTTTTATGGCATCAACACTAAACTATACAAAAAAATTTATTCCAATAGTATATGCGCACATCTATAATGACGTATTACACTGTGGTCTTTTTTCAAATTATATTAACAACAATATAATATTATGATAGTTACAATTTATTTTTAAAAAAAATTACTATTCATATTTTGTTTGTTAGTTTAAACATTATTTAATTTCAATTTAAGCTAATTGTACACGATTTTTGAAAAGAATGTATTGTCATTTGGATAATTTTCTACGATTTTTGAAAAAATTGTATTGTCATTGGGATAACAGCTTATTACTTTAACGCGTAGATTAAACAATATCTGGATAACCTCGTACGTCAGATTTTCGTATATTTATACGCAATTTTCTGGAAAAATTATTGCAGAAGCGGCGAGAAATCGTAACGCTTGTATACTTTTGTGTAGATTTTTTAATGTAGACATGACACCCACTGACATCTTGTTTTCGTAATAGAAATATATTGAATTCCAAAAGCATAATTAATATTCACTTTAACTCACTTATTCCAAGCAAAAATATTTAATTTAAACATGACAGAAGGTAACATTTAATTATTTCCAATCTTCTCGTATTAAATACAATTGTCAAGCAACTCATTTTTGTAGACTTTCAGAGAATTTTAAAATACGCCATTCTCCATGAAATGGTAGCATACCGAAATGCTTGCAAACTTTTGTTTACATTTAGATACTTATCGTGAAGTGGAAGTTTAAGTGCGGTTTTATTAAATTTTAAATAATTAACGAACAAGTCAGTATAAATTAATAGATTTGCATAAATAGTTTTATTTTTTACAATAACAAATAGGAAGTTTTTATTTTAGAATAAGTGTGTGCGTTCTTAAGAATGTATTCTTGAAAAAATTTGGACAGAATTTTTGTGTAGAGGCCTATCCAATTCTTTTATAATCTAAGGATTTGACAATATCTAGTTCCAACACGACTGTAAGATTTCCAACAAAAGACTTATTAAGCTAATTGTATACGATTTTTGAAAAAAAAATGTATTGTCATTTGGATAATTTTCTGCTATGATATTTGTTATTTAAATAAAAAACAATTTGTTTGCTTTAAGTCTTAATTAATAACCATAATGTGCGCACCAAAATTATGACGTCATTCTATTTTGGTGAATTTTTCAAAACAGATTAAAAGACAAAGAACAACAAATAAAATCTACAAAATTAATTAATTTCTTATTAGTAATACAATAGTTTATGACAAATTGTTGGAAGAAGTTGGAAAAAATTGACTCGCAAAATTAAAGAAGATAAAACTAAGAAAACAAAAAATGAAAATAATAAAAATTTAATCACGAAGCAATCAACGTTTTTACGCGTTAAGGGATAAACCAACATTTTTTCGTCTTAAAGGATCAAATGAAGGAAGAAGACTAAAAAAATTTTACGATTAGGTTATAATCAATACTATGAAATCAAATGTTTTCAAGGTTGCAGTTATCTTTAAGGGACCTGCACGAGCATTCCATTCCATGTAAACATTCCATTAACTCGAATACTATCCAATCTCAGGTCATAATTTCGATGGACTCTGAATTCTTTGTGCTTAAAATATGCATTTTAATACAAGTTTGAGCTTTGTTGAAATCATAGAAATTGAAATTCTTTCTCCCAACTCTTCTTTGTTCAGCTAGAAAATACTTATTCTTAAAAATTGACTCAGTTTCGTTTTGGACTTTTAACTTTTTAGTATTTTCAACTTGTATTTTTTTTTAAATTTCGAATAAAACTCGTGATTTGTTTATGCATTTGTTCAAACTCAATTAGAGTTTTGAGAATTGATTTAAATTTTTCTTATAATCAAAGGCAAATGATCGTTCGAAACAAAGTCCTTTGAACTAATAAAAATATTCCCATTAATATTGTAAAAAAGCTACTTTAAAAGCAATTATATTAATAATTCTCATATTTTAATGAAATTTATGCCTTGTTTATGTTATTTCTATAAGATCAAAAAATTTACTTTCACTAAAAGGCAAGAATAAAATTTTGCTTATTTTTTCACAAAAATTCGAAGCATGCCCATTAATCAATAATAAAAGGAACTAATAACCCAAAATATATGTATAACGATAATAAAAAAAATAGTTGTTTTATAGTAGCAAATTAAATTAGAACAAATTGTTTTTAATAAGATATTGGCATAGTTTTTATTAAAAAATCACATTTTTTCGTTAAATTAATTCATTTTTACACTTAAATTTTAGAAGCAAAAACATTAATTTAATTCGATTAGCATTTTTATACAAATCGTAAAATTTTGTAAAAAAAATATTTCTATTCTTGAAATAAATTGCGTGCGAATTAAAAATGGCACGCGACTTTTTATATACTCGTAACAATGTCTGTTATTATAAATCACAACATTACAATGTTTTGGCTATTTAATTGTTGAGTAAGCATTTATTCAAGCATCGCAGCATGGATTTAATAGAAGAAATCTCCGGAACTTATTTTATATTGGAAAAACGTTTCGAGGATGATGAATTTCACAAAAACCGAATTACATTCAATTGTAATTATTAAAGGTAAGTTTAGATTTTAAAAGCTTGTTAACTAATTTCGATACATTAAAAATGAATATGAAATTTTTTTTAAGTATTATAAAATTGAAAGGATTTAAAAGTTACCCACATAAAAGGTAATTTGTGTTCATAAATATGGTTTTATAACAAATTTTTGCTATGAAAACTGACAAACAAAATGCTTCTTAGATGAAGATGACTTCTGAGATTTTTTATTCTTGTACAATATTTGAAATTAGAAAAAAAATGTCCCAATTTTATTTTTTGGTAAAAATGTTTATAAAATAAGGGTATACTATAATATTTTTATTTCTAGTACTTCTATTTCGAATAAAAATTTGCAATAGCCGCCATGAGCCATTTTAATGGACTCGATCCTTTTCGGTTGTAATACGGCTAGGCTAAGGTGCTCAGAATTACCGGTAAAGGTAAAAAAATATGCGGTAATAACGCATTCAGTAATATTATATTATTTAACGTGACTTATCTGTCGTTAAACATAAAACCACGAGTCGCCTACGACAATAGAGTTACGCTCAATCAACCCACCAACATTACTGGCAGTTTACAGTCAGTAACCAGTTACAAGCTGAATACTCCAACTTTTAGTGGCGAGGCCTATCTAAACCTCTACTGTCATAAGCAGTGACAGCGCCCGAGATAATTACCAGTATCCATCACCATAGATCCAAACACCGTACCCGCGATATGGATATTAACCACATCCACCGCGTTGCTGCCTAAGGCGCCTCACCATTGTCGGGCACACCCCGATTCCCGTAGTACCAATTTTTGTTTTAAGAGTACTTCGGTTTGTACTCCGCTCATTGTGCTACGGTCAGGTATGCGGCTTCAGGCCAGCTCAAGTACGCGGGTTCCCTTGGTTTTTTACCCGGTTGTAGCCACCTTGCGTGCCATTCACACACTCATTCACGCACCATTCTCGCTCTCCTCTCAAAAATAAGCCACAGCAAATCTATTCAGGCATTCATACCATTCTCTCCTACCTAACACTCCACTCACATCCACACTCTCACTATTCGCCACGATTCCACATGCACCTACATCACGTAAATGCCCAAGGTACAGACCAAATTCAAATCCATACCCAGACGCAAAGCACAATGACGCCTTCAGGCATTTGTGGGTTTTTAGAACCCCATATACGGCAATTTTGCTTATTTTGTTATATCATATAGCCAGCGAGCGAGAAATGTGCCTCATCGCTAAACAAAATAATCTCTTAAAGAACGAAATGTGACTAAGATAGAACCACAATTTTTGTAGAAAGCTTTCACATTTTTAACTTGTTGTTTTGTAGTTTAACAACCCATATTGTAAAATTGCAAACCTTAAACTAATAAAATTCGTTTAACATCTGTCAAATGATGGGGTTCTACTCGCATTTTCCGAACCACGAAATGGAGAAATTTTATAGTATTAAAAATATGACTTAAGACCATGGAAAAGATAAATTAAACTGCAATTAACATTGTTTAAATGAAATAAATTCTTATAGAACTAAAATCAAAACGACTACAACTAATTAAATATTATTCTTATACACATTCAAGACTATAATTCATAGGTAATCGTTTTATTTTTCCTATAAAAGAAAATACTTATACAAACTAATAATATATTCATTTTATTTATTTATCGATGACGCTAATAAGAGACGTCACCAATTTAATAACAACTCTTCCACCTAGTAGCTTTTTAACTCTGAATAAGGATAATAAGTAAATATTTATTCAATATCAATATTTTTTTATGTAAATTAATAGAAGTAAATTAATCCGAAAAAGGATAATATACTACTAATTTAAGGTTATTATTTTATACATAAAATTATTTTTTTTAAATTTATTAGTCATACAATTTGTATTATTAATTCCATTTTATTATGCTCTATCTATGGATGTATAATCAATAAGATTCTAAAAGGAAGACATGACATACACATATTCTTTACAAGGACAAAATTTCTTCTTTGTAATAATTTGGATACAACTTCGAATAGACAGAGTTGGACTTTTTCTTCGAAGAAATTATTTTGGCTCCAGCATAGTAATAGATACAAATACTCAAATATTGTTACAAAAAATGTGGTTGGAAATAAAGGGGAGACGGGGGGGGGGGGCAATAAACTAAATAAAATTATTAGGAACGGCAAAAATTTTACCATTTACCAAAAAAATACTAAATCACATGCATTGGCGTCGTTAAGTCTAACCTTGACGAAGAAAAGTAATTCTCTTTTAGTACATCTTATTGAGGCTTAACTATCTAACCATATCTGTTTTCTCCTATTATTATTATTATTATTTTTTGTCATATCACTCTTAACTTTTTTATATTTGTGCATACATACATACTCTATTTGAATATAAAATTTTTTTCTATAAATATTAATAATCATCGTTCTGAATACAACGCAATTTTTGTTAATAAGAATAGGAATCTTTTTTTTTTGTCGACACTGTTTTTATTTTCAATTAAAATGAATGTGCTTGGAATATTCCAAAAAGACTACAATTTTTGTTGACCTTTAAATTTTATGACACGTGCGCGAGCGGTCGTTCGTAGTGTTTACGTATAGTCGTTATTGTTGACAAACAAGGAACATTTTCAATGGCAAAATAGCAAAACTAATATTAAATATAATATAAAAAGAAAAAAACAACAACAAAGTATAAAATATTGTATAATTTAAAATAAGGTAAAAGATAGTGTTACATTATGTATTTCAAATATTACGTACATGCACATATCTACAAAAAAAAGAGCTTTTCAAAGTTTCCACTTTTATACCCATTTTAGAAATGTCAAATTAGGAGCTTTTTTTGTTAATTTTATTCTTAGATTATAGAAGAATTATAGTATTCTTTAATCTAAGATTTTATTAATAAGTTTAACACTATTTCTACCACGATTTGGTTTATCACCACGATTTGGTCTAGCAAAATGTGTTTGTTTTTAACAACTTTGCGTTTGAATAAGTGTGTGAAAATGTGGAGATGCCATTTTATTCGTTAAAAAACAGTTGCTTCATTTGTCCATTTAAAAAAAAATATAAATATAAACAAGGATAATTTAAGACAACAGAAACAATTATTGATAATATTATCTTTTTAATTTTTTTCTATTTTTATCAAAAAAAAAATTAAACAATGTAATATTTTTATGCAAACTTAGCAATTTTGTTTTGTTTTAGCGGATGTGTGGAACCAAAAGTTTTGTTGCCAGGGAAGAACTTGTGAAAAAATTGTTAGTAGCATTCGATCTGCCACTGCCAGTGAATGGTGAAATGGGCTTCAAAATGACGGACTTCCTCAATAAAAATGTCGGTCTCGTTTTGTCTTTTCTCAACTATGGAAATCTATTTACAAGATACATTAGACCAAAATTTTATTTCAATATATGTACGTTCTATCTTTGACAGCTTATTACGTTGACGCTTAGATTAAAGAATACCTGGATATGCTCGTACGTCAGATTTTCGTATATGTATGGATATGTGCAATTTTCTGACTTAATTATTGCAGAAGCGGTGAGAAATCGTAATGCTTGTATACTTTTGTGTAGATTTTTTTATGTAGACATGACACCCAATGACATCTAGTTTTCGTAATAGAAATTTATTGAATTCCAAAAGCATAATTTATATTCATTTTAATTGACTTATTGGAAACAAAAATACAATTTAAACACAACAACAGGCAATTTTTATTTTTTGTACAATCTTTTGATATGAAAAGGAATTGTATTTTAGTTTTATTATTTATTTCGTAAATATTAATCAATATGAACCGCCTCAATTTTGTAGACTTTCGATACTTGCATATTTTTGTTTACATTTAGATACTTATCGCGAAGTGAAAGTTTAAGTGCGGTTTTATTAAATTTTAAATAGTTTACAAACAAGTCAGTATAAATTAATACATTTGCATAAATAGTTTTATTCTTCATGACAGTAAATAGGAAATTTTTATTTCAGAATACGAAGTATTTCGTAATAGGTTATTTTGTAAGTGCGTGCGTTCTTAAGAATGTATTCTCGAACAAATTTGGACAGAACTTTTGTGTACAGGCCTATCCAGTTCTTCTATAATCTAAAAATTCGACAATATCTGGTACGACTTCCCACACAGCATTGAAACAAAAGACTTATTGCAGTCGAAGTTTCCACATCGCTGATTGTCTATGCCAATAAATCGACAACATTATGCAAGCCATCGATGATATTCAGTCCGATTTATGCGGGAAACTCATCCAAAAGAGAATCCTTCAGATAACGTCCTGCAAACGGAGCTATGGTGGCCATTTGAACAATGCTATTTTTTAATAATAATGGTATTGAATATGCATTAATTTACAATACAAATATCCTCCTCCACAGTGTACATGCAACACTTTTTATTCAATTTTAAAAATTAGGCGCTCCTAATGAAAAGCCCTTTGTCAAATTTATCTGGTTTATTCGGAATATATTGAATGAACCTACATCTAGCTTTGCCTCTAATTTATCTCGAGGTAAATTCCATTCTATTCCCAGAACTCTTCGTACATCTTATTCTGTTTTTATGGAGAAACTTCACAATTATTATATGACAATTTAAAGTTTTCAAATTTTAGAAAAGTATCTCTTGACAGTTTTGGTAAAAATGATATTAAGTATTCGAAATAGAAGTCTGCTTTATATTTAATTGACTATAATACAGTGTGTTAATGGATTTTAATTAGTATAAACTTCTATTAAAGGATGATACTATCAACATTAATTAATATGTACAAGTATAGTGTGGTTAGTGGATCTACATATTGCGGAGATAGTTTATATCCCAATCTAATTACGTTTTGGTTTTTAATTGTTAATAATAAGATCATTTTTCGTTAATAAATTGTATGCTTACACGTTTTTCTTCTAATTAACAGAATTTTATACTCTTTGGTTATTATAGAAATGTTACATCCAACAGTAATTAGGTTAATTTTATTTTATAATTAAGAAGAAAGAAAAAATAGAACAAGTAGAATAGCTAATGATGTGACGATGCAATAATTAAATAGTAAAGTTATCAACCGTGCCAAAATACGAATACACGGCCGAATACAATTAATCGTGTCCAAAACTATTTTCACCTTGTTGTTGTGGCTTTTCTCATATCGAATTTATTTAGACATGGATTAACTAACTTACCTACAACATTGGTTGATTTTTTTTTTCATTAAAATTAAATTCGAAACGGAAAATTCCACTTCAATAGGTGAGTTACAGTTAATTAGTCATCGTTTATGCACACGATATTTTTATTCACAATTAATTTAATTTCAAAAAGGCACGTGCGCATAGTTGAATATAAATTTCATACTTTTTGGCGTGCGATGCAATTGTTTGCCAAAGATGTACTGATATACACATAATACAGAAATTCTATGTGATAATGATCTAATAATATGTTAAATACATAATAACAGACAAGGACGAAATGACATGCGGTTTTTTTTCTTCACCGGACAATCCTATACAAAAAGTCTATAATAATAAATCCTAAGAAAGTCCAAATTTAAAAGGTCATGGTTGCGTTTTTATGAATTTAGTTTCATCCCTTATTTGGTACATTACAGAAAAGGGTACAATTGTTCAATTTGATATAAATTGTAGAATTTCAGAACTAATAATAATAAAAGGACGCTATTATTATTCACTTCGTATTCTTAAAAGGCAATAATAACAAATCACCTTAAGAAAAAATTTTACACAAATTTCTGAGATCTAAAGGAAAATGTCTTGTCTTTTTTTATTACGAAAAAAACTTTTGTGAAAATTCGTTTTTTTAATTACAGTATTTTTTTTCAACTAGTTTCGATTTGTATAATTAACATGTTGCGAAAATAAGTCTTGCTCGATGCAAATTAAATTTTTTAAAAATTTGTTAAAATTTACTTAATTTTTACACTGCTTCTATATGTCTTAGATTTAGTGAGAATTGTCATTTTAAACTATTTAAGTAAGAATTTTAATAGTCGATTGTTTGTGAATAGTAGATAATAGTAGATAATATCGTAAAAAGTATTTTTTTTACATTCTGAGTAAGTCAACATGTCAAAACAATGAACACTTTTATAATATGGAAATTGTATTGTTAGATAATACGGAATGCAAAGATTGTTATCGAAAACAAAACTCCAAAGTTCTAATCTACAAATAATCCAATTGGTACCACTGATTACGATCAGAAAGTATTGTAAACATTCATTTCACATAGTTTTAAAGTTAATCCATCCTAGAACAAGGTTTTACCTCGTCCGGTTACTCCCGACCTCATAAAGCGTGATAAGTGAAATTGTGTATTTTGTTTGTGTTACAAAAAATGGAACAGCCAAATTTGGAGCAACGATGTGGCTATCAAATTTTGTGTTAAGCGTGGTGAATCCACAAGTTTGACTTACTAATAGATGCAACGTGGATATTGAGATCATTCCCTTTCAATAATAAAATTTTTTCGGTGGAATAAAGTATTATTTTTTTGCTCAGTATATTTTTTTTTTTTTTTGGAGGTCTGTAACATCGAAAACTGATGAAGATGTGGAATGGGTGAAGGCTCTTGTGAGGTCAAACCGTCCAGGATAAACTGTCAACTAATTTTTTGTTGTTGTAAAGAAGTCCTTGAAAAACTCAGAAAAAGGGTATTTCGTATCAGATCAGACATTACAGCCACTTGGATACTCCACTTTGAGCAGACCCCCTATCACATGGCCTAAAAAAGGAGTTTTGCAGTTCCCAATGCAAAACTCCATTCGCTTGATCTACGTCCGTATGACTTTTTTTGTTCGCCAAGATGAAAAAAAGAAACGTCATATTGGGGTACTATCAATAACATTCAAAGAAGCATAATCTAGGTACTAAAGACAGTTCCAGTTCATTGCTACAAGGAGTAAAAGTGACGCCTCCGCTGATGTGTAGGTACCCTAGCACAACATTGATGTATAAAAAATTCTTTTTTTTTGCTACCACACCTCGTATACGAAATTTATTCAATTCTTTTCTATCACAATCACGGAAGTTATTTTTTTTAAAGAAATTCAACAAATTTTTAAAAAAAATATCACTATTAAAATATCTATTGTATAATATATTAACTATTATGAAGACACTTCCAAATTATGTACAATATAAAAAAATGATATTTTCTAACAACAGAAAAAAAAGAAAACCAAATTGGCATAACAACAACTTTTTTATGTCATAGAATAGAAAAAGGTGTATCTTTTTCACCTTTTCAGTTCAGATGACGTCTGCATATTCAATATTTACTCAACAATGTCGTACGTCATTGAAATTGTCATTTATGTTACACTAGCGTACAATATTAATTCTATTTTATGGCACAGTATTTACCTACTCTCAAATATGAAATATTTACTAAAAAAAAATTAAATTAAGAAAAATTTTATTGACGTGGAAATAGTAACCATATTTTCTATATGGTTAGGAGCCTCATAAAGCTCAAAAAAATTATTCCATATTTACCCAAATTTGTAAACACGAGTGCAACCATATATATGCTCATGTTTTTATTTGGAACTTTTGGTAGACAAAGCGTTTTTGATATGGTACGCATAAAATTTAATAAAGAAATAATTTTAAATACCTTGATTTGATAACAATCATATGAGAAAAAAAAAGATCAAATTAATTAAACGCGAAAAAAAAAATTATGTCAACAGAGGTATAAGCTTTTCGCAGTGATTTTGCCATAATTATTCATGGAGACAGACCACCTGGGTGCAAGAGGATCCAAACCTTACATTAAACCTATTCGGATCATACAAAATCAAATAAAAATATAAATATTTGCAAATATTTAAATGGGGTTGATGGAAGATGTTTACTTTATAAATACCTCTTGTTCTAAATTTACAATCTCTTTTGTACACAGAAAATCTGAAGTTTACACCTGCACGTACGTACTTTATAGTTTTTTTTTTACAATATATTAAAAAATATTGTAATTAAAAAAATTTGAATAATGTAAATGTTTTCCCATTTTTTCTTATCAACCAGGTGCTTTTAAATAAACGTTCATGTACACGTATGTAAGGTCTTATCATAGTTAAATATATATTAAGATAGAAAATACGACAATAAATACCAATAATAGTTACTGATAATATTGTCGTACTATCTTTTTATAGATAAACTCAAAATTGAACAAATTCCAAATGTTGAGTTAAAGAACATTTCAGTTAAAAATATTTAGTATTTATTAACATTAAAATTTGTGATATTATGATCAATGGGGATTTAATTAAAACTAAAAATGCTGGAAATCTTTAAATATATTTATTTAAGCTATCATTTTATATTGTTGTTATTATAGAAAAATATGTAAAAAAATATTGTTTTTTTTAGTGTTATAGAATGTTAGATAAGGGTTAAACTGTCAAAGCAGTTGTCATCTGTCAAAGTTTATTACTAAAATCTTAGATTAAAGAATACCTGGATATGCTCGTACGTCAGATTTTCGTATATGAATAAACGCAATTTTCTGGCTTAATTATTGCAGAAGCGGCGAGAAATCGCAATGCTTGCATACTTTTGTGTAGATTTGTTTACGTAGACATGACACCCACTGACATCTTGTTTTCGTAATAGAAATTTACTGATTTGCAAAAGTATAATTTATATTTATTTTAATTCACATATTTTGAACATATTTTTTGAATGTTTATTTTTTGTACAATATTTTGATACAAAATGGAATTCTATTTTAGGTTGATTATTCATTTCGTAAATATCAATCAAATATAAAGCGCCTCAATTTTGTAGACTTTCGGAGAGTTTTTAAACACGCTATTCTCCATGAAAGTGGTAGCATAGCGAAATGCTTGCATACTTTTGTTGTTTTTCAAGTGATTATTTTGGTACTTATCGGAAAGTGCAAGTGAAAGTGTAGTTTTTATGTTTTTTGAAGTATTAACGAAAGAGTAAGTATTTATATATATAGTTATATTGTTGATAAACATTTAATAGGAAGTTTCGATTTTCTCAACGGAATGAGGAAGCCGGCAAATTCTTTCTTTCGGTAAGTTGATATATGGTATTCATTTTTACTACAGCAAATAACAAAAATTTAGTTTGTGATGTGCCTATATGTCTTTTAATGATTTGTTTTGTTCAAAAAGTGATTAAAAAGTGAAAAGTTCCGCATTCAATAAATGTAAACAAATGTTATGTTGACAGTTCAATGTTTACCAGAAAATAGTTCAGTGCCGGCTTATGTAAAGTGTGTGTAAGAAAATTTATGGGAACGAATTTTTCAGTCTATTTTCAATTGCTGTTTTCATTGTGTTAAAATAAATAAAGTATATTCGGTAGGCTTATTATTCAAATAAATTTATTTGCTCTTGTGATTTCTCTTGCTCTATTAGACTATTTTGTAATTCATTTACTAAATAATATTATTTTCATTTTTTTAAGAATATTAATTATTAATTATTTAAGTACATTTAATGGCTATTTAAATTATCATTTCAATTCACAAACACAAATTTATATTATAAAGAAACTTTAAATATCTACAAATGCTTGTTTAACATTAAAATTTATATTTTCTTAATTGCGGTGTGGTTTTCATTTTAACATAATATCACATTCTCTCATTTAATTCATTTTACATTTTTGGAATGGATTTTTATTTGTGCACATAATTGTTTTAATATAATCAAATAACTTGTAATTTATATTTTTATATTCTCTTCCACTTCATAATTCTGTTTTAATAAATAATATATAATGAAATAAATAAAATGAAAATATAATAAATAAATAAATAAATAAATAAATAGGATACTGTGTTTTATTGCAAATTTCCAAAACTAATTCCATCAAACAACAAATCCCGAAATATTAAAAAATCCTATTTGTTTACGCATAAATGACATCACATATGAAAAAAGGTTTTAAACGAACCGCTTCAATCACATACTGAAGTTTAAAATTTGCCCCCACTGATTTACGCCGTTTCTGTTTGTGCGTTCTTACGAATGTGTTGCCAATAAAATTCGGCCACAATTTCTGTGTAGAGGCCTATCTATGACTTAAATCATGATTTTTACTCTGTAATCAGTATAGTTTGCCATTTCATCATAGAGTCATGCTTTAACAATGTGGAAATTATCCACTGTTTTAAGTGATGGGGATCATTTTCCGTCCTCATAAATGTAAAATTGTCGCTTTTAAAGTAAGACAAATTAACAAGAAATATTGGAGACACCATTTCGTCCTCATAAATGTATTGTTTGGAGTGACTTGAACGCCGCCAACATCTGCGGTCCTGATTTTTGTTGATTAGAAGAAATAGGGACTGAAGATTCGCATTATTTCTTTGAAAACATGGAAGGCATAGACGCTGATACCATAGTGCCTCTATTGTCTATACATCCTGCGAAACCATCCATTTATTAAAGGCACGATTTGGGGACAATGTGATTTCATGCAATGGCCTTGTCAATGGACCCTCAAAATTGTGCGACAGATCGTCAAAACAGTGCTTGATTACTGCTTGTGAAGATTTATAAGTCATTGGTGAATGCAGTAAGCATAAAAAAGTGGTCGAAAAATGAACTTATTGGTTGAGCTTCGAGTTGCCATATATCCAAAATTATTTTTAAAAGCAAAAAATTATCTATTTCGTAAGCCTCTAAAAGGAAAAATCTCAAGCTTTCGATTTGTATTAATCGCTATACAAAATATATTATATTTTCTATGAGATCCTAATATATAAATAATGCATGTACTCTGTATATTATAAGTTATTCAAATCACCATCAGCGGCGCAACAACCGGGAATCCGATCTGTAGAATTGAAGAACTCCAGACGTCTCGGCTTCGGACCATAGTCTTCCAGTTCGCCCAGCATGTTTTAGGCAGGGCCTATCTTATCTGCTGGGACCATAAATGTAATTACTGTAAATTCTTCCTCATCCATAAGAATTAAGTGCCCATCCGAAAACTGGACGATCGCGGTGTAAAATAGGATAGGATTGGTAATCGTCCATCCTTATTAAGGAGACCAAAAAAGCTCTAGGTTAAAGAGAACGCACGAAAGTCGATGAACCGATGATGGATCTACTGACTTTATAAATTTATTTAGTTAACTGACTGTTTTGATTTCCCTAGAGTGAAGACTCTCTGATATAAGCAAATAATTTTTTGGACGAATTGGGCTATCCTGCCTAGAAAGATAACACTGAATATCTTCTAGATGGTTCTATCTATAAGTAAAATTATGCTCAAGTTAAATTTTAACTTTTTTATAAAATTATTGAATAAGTGAACCCTTGGCTCATTCCAAAGCAAAATTTCCATTAAAATGTTGTTGATAAAATAATCAATATTTGGTCTTACTCTTAAATACCAATTTCAGAATTTGTACGTGCATAAAATTAAAATGTTGTATTTTTAAATTTTTAGTTAATTTTTTATCTGAAAATTAAAATCTTCAAAATAAAGTTTGTAAATTTTTCTAAAGCGTTTAAATTTTTAGTTAAGTTTTTTATCTAAAAATGAAGAAATAAAAAATAAAGTAAGCAATTTTTTCTGAAGCAGCAATTGGTCGATATTTTTTCATATATCACTAACTACTATTATAGATTATTATTATTCACTTACTTTTATTTTACTTATTATGCAGCCAGTGTTATATTGAATAATTACATTAAATTTATAATGACAAATTAAAGTCAAATTACCTCATTAAAATGGATGGTTTGGCTCTGATAATTCTGAAAATAAATAAACACAAATTATGAATTTTAGTTAATTGCTAAAAATTGAAATATTAAATATTAAATTTTAAAAACTATACAAAATTTATAAGATTGTTTTCATATAACAAATAAATAGAATTTTCCAATAAAAGTTTTTATCGCAACTAAATAATTTTTATCTATTATAAAATATTATCTATTTTATTTTTATTTAATTATTTAATAACTTTTTCGTTTGTTATGTGATTAATAAACGTTAAAATTCTAATATTATGCCTATTAAAATTAAAATAAATATATAAGTAAATATATCGATTTACTTCCTTTTTGAATTATTAAGAATATATAAAATAAGCAATTTCATATTATTAACCTAAAAGGATTTTAAAGGCTTTAAATCACTTGAAAAATGAGAAAGGGGGATTTATTTTAAATTCTTAAAAGATACCTCGGCCATTGGGTCTCAAAATCGCCTAAGAGTATTTATTTTAAGGATGAGGAGGAAATTTATTTAAGAAGAAGATTCTAATGGAAATACAGACGAGAATATAATGTTTTATAACGAGTAACACATAATTAACATATCAAAAGTCAGCATTACAATGACGAGATAGTTTAGTTCAGCATTACAGCTTATCATCCCAATGATGGCATAAAAATAAATATAGCTAACAAGAAGCAAAAGTAACAGTTCGGCTGAAAAGTTTATAAGGTTGACGTCTAGATGGCGCCTCTTGCAAAAATCTACACAAAGCACCGTCCTTCAAATGATTCCTGTCAAAATTTGACAGCAATCGGTCGATTGGTTCGTGAGATATAGCATTTTGAGTGGAGCAACTTTTGTTATTGAAAAAAAAATGGATAAAGACGAATTTCGTGTATTGATAAAGCATTGCTTTTTGATGAAAAAAAAATATAGTGGAAACCAAAGCATGGTTTGACAAACGTTACCCGGACTCTGCTCCAGCTATTTCAACTGTGGAATATTGGTTTCGTCAATTTCGAACTGGTCGTACGAGCACAGTTGGTGCAGAACGCAGTGGACGCCCAAAATGGTGGTGACGGCAGAAAACATAAAAAAAATCCACAAAATAATTTTAAATGACCGTAAAGTGAAGTTGAGCGAGATAGCTGAGACTCTGAAGATATCGAAAGAGCGTGTTGAACATATCGTGCATGAATATTTGGGTATGCGAAAGCTGTGTGCAAAGTGGGTGCCGCGTGAGCTCACTGTGGACCAAAAACAACAACGTGTTGATGATTCTGAGCAGTGTTTGGAGCTGTTCAAGCGCAATAAACCCAAATTTTTGCGTCGATATGTGACAATGGATGAAACATGGCTCCGTCACTACACTCCAGAGTCTAATCGGCAGTCGGCAGAGTGGAGAGCGAGCGACAAACCGAATCCAAAGCGTTGAAAGACGCAACAGTCGGCTGGCAAGGTGATGGCGTCTGTGTTTTGGGATGCGCATGGTATAATATTCATTGACTATCTCCAGAAGCGACAGACGATCAACAGCGAATATTATATAGCGTTATTGGATCGTTTGAAGAAAGAAATCGCTAAGAAACGGCCTCATTTGAAGAAGAAAAAAGTGTTGTTTCACCAAGACAATGCACCGTGTCACAAGTCGATGAAAACGATGGTCAAACTCAATGAATTGGGCTACGAATTGCTTCCCCATCCACCGTATTCTCCAGATCAGGCCCCCAGCGACTTTTTCCTGCTTGCAGACCTCAAGAGAATGCTCGCTGGCAAGAAATTTAAGACCGATTGCCGAAACTGAGGCCTATTTTGAGGCAAAACCGAAAGAGTACTATAAAAATGGTATCGAAAAGTTGGAAGATCGCTATAATCGCTGTATCGCCCTCGAAGGCAACTATGTTGAATAATTAAAATGAATTTTGCAAAAAAAAATGTTTTTGCTGTGTTATCTTATAAACTTTTCAGCCGAACTGTTAGATATCCGACAGTGGATATGCCGTGGCTGGCGAAATGTGATATTAAAAATAATGTCGGAGGTGCATAGTACAAAAATAAGTCGGAGTACAAAAATAAGCCTTTGAATTACGAGCTTCCTGACCGTAGCTCCGAGAGCGGAGTTCAAACCTTAGTACTCTTAAAACATAAATTAGTACCACGGGAATCGAGGTGCTCCACAGAATTAACCATTCTGTGCCCGGTTTTGGTGAGGTGCTTTGTCACACACGTGGTGGCTGTGGTTAAAGCCTACACCGCCGGTACGAAATCCGGATCGCTGATGAGAGATGCTAGTAATTATATCGGATGCTGTCACTGCTTATGACTGCAGAGGATGAGATGGGCCTCACCATATACAGTTGGAGTGATCAGCTTGTTACTGGCTGCATACTGTAAATCGTCAATAATGGCAGTGCGCTGATTGAGCAGAATAATTCTGTAGCCCTTATGTTCAATAATAGCAGTGCGCTGTTCAATAAGCAGAATAATTCTGTAGCCCTTATGTTCAGATCGATTTTAAAATGTAATTATTTATAAGTAATTTATTATTTATTATTTACTGTCCAGTAAGAGTTTAGAACATTTCTCAAGTAATCGCACAAGAATTTGGTAGCGTCTGTTTAGTTGCAATTTTTTTTTAAATATCTTTAATTAATATCTTATTAAGTCCAAAATAACGCACTTTATTGTAAATTGGAACAGCTTTGCCATTGATCTTAATAGGATTTCCGGCGAAGAGTAAAGACTTTGTTGGTGGATAATTTTTTACTTATTGACTTTAGCTGTCCGCCGGAATAGCTAAAAAAAAGACTATAATTTTATAGTTTATTGGATACAGTGATTGGATGTTCATGTAACGTTCATAAATATTATACTGTCCTAAGAAACATCAGCACAACTACAAATTACTTTTAATTTTTGAGTGGTGATTTAGTAAAACTTTTCTTTTATTGATACTCTGCACACATTTATAATACACAGAAAATTAAATTTGATATTGCATTTCCACTAGTGGGCGGTAGAGACAAAATTGACTACTCCTGATTTAAGCTGACTTTAAGGGATTGAAAATTAATTATAATAAAACTCTTAATATTTCCAAAGTAAGCATGGATGCCAGACACCATCAAATACCTATGAAATGTGTACAAATCGTATATACAGTATTTTGCTTCCACTAGTAGTTATAACGTGTAAAAATTTTCTATTTAGCGCTAACAACTTATACACAAACCAAAATTTACACCCCAGAGAGTAACGTAGAAAAATCCTATATTCCAAAGTTCCTAGGGGAGTAAATACCTTTTATCGAATTTTTCGAGAGATAATTTAAAAAAATTATTTTATAAATTATCCTCTTCAAAACTAATTAATTAAAGCATATTAAAAAATAAAAATAATTCGATGTAAAAAAAAGGTTATAATTTATTTTACATCAAGATAAAAGTTCTATTAAGTGGAATATTCAATTTATATCAAATCTTTCAGCATAATATACTAGTAAGATCTCCTTCTGGAAGAACACTTCAATAAGCTGTTAAGAAATATACCTAATTAAAAGTTGAAATTTTCCACTGACACACATTTTCGAATTTTATTTACAATTTTTTTTTCTTTTTTGAAATAAAATTACATGAAAAAGTACAAAAATAAACTTGCTCTGCTTCTTATGTTACCAAATTTCGAACTTTTTCCGTTCATCTTCTTATTTTCTGGCATATACCCTAATTAAGTCTCTTTAGTATATTAAAAATAAATAGTATTTATTTTTTAGTTGTGGTTGTCAATTATCATTTGAATATTTGGTAATTTGCACTAGATTCATATATTTTTAAAAAAATGTCATGTTAACAAGAAAAATAATATAAAAATATTCAAACTTTTTTTAGTTTATAGATAATTTAGGTTAACAGCGAAGTTGGCATATTGTTCGTGGCAGGTAGCCCAGGTGAATGGACACGTCAGTAAAACTTATGCATTTACACTATAGGTAAAATATGGTTAATTAGAATAAATACTATATTTTATTATTTCATGAGATATTTAAAAAAAAGGAATCTAAATTTTGATACTTTTTTTTAGTATTTTTTTTTTAAAGTGGAAACTTTCTATTTAATTAAAAATTTAAAAATATGAAAACAATTTGGGAAATCAGGATTGAATTGGGCTCTGCTATTATTAATTAATTTAACGAAGGTAAATCGAAGTGTTTTATAGCGGCTATGAGTATAACTTCAACAGAAGTCATCAAAAATTTGTCACGGTCTGGTATGCCTAAAGTTACTAGTTTAACGAGGATCAGTTTATTTGAAAAAATAGTAATAGAAATCAAAGGCTTACAGCACCTCAAGTTCGATGCGAATTAAAGACCAAAAACAACGATAAAAATGCGATTAAGAGGTGAGGATCTTTTTGAGGTAGTGGCGCGGTAAGGAAACCATTAATACGCCCTCAAAACAAATAAAACAGACTGACTTCAGCTTTATTTCAAATAAACTTGTCTTCTTAGGACTTTAAAAACGCACTTCTATACAGAAAAGTTGTAGTTCCAGATATTGGGGTCTAAAAAGAATCTGAATGCGTCGCAACACTGGAAAATAAATCTGCCAGAACCTGTGGTGCACATTGTCAAACCTGGATGAATTTTGGTTTGGGGTTGTTTCTAGACGAATAAAGTAGGAGACTTTGTTCAAGTTGATGGAATTTTAGGAAAGGAGGAGTATCTAAATATTTAAGAGGAAAAATGTTCTTCTATTAGAATTTCGGTTAATTGGTAAGGATTCATTATTGCAGCAGAATACCAATCCTAAACAAAGTTCGAAACGACGTAGAGACTATCTACAAAATAAAAAAAGGAGAAAGGCATTTTGGAAAATATAACATGACCACCGCAATCATCCATCTCAACCCTATAGAAAACTTATAGACGATCCTTTTCCAGAAGACGCAAACATATTTTATGTTTTATTTGATAAATTATATTTTTTTCCATATTTAAGATCAAAATGAATATAATTTAAAAACGAATAATTATTTTTTTGCTTGTTCATTATAATTTTCGAGTTTTATTTAAATAGGACTCACCCCCTCCCCCCTAAAACCAATGTGATCGTATACTTTTGGCCTGCAGTGTATGTTGAACTTTTCATCTTCTCGTCAAATAATCATTTCTTCAGTTTTAAACGAATTTTATTTAATTGATTTCTTTATGAAAAGTTTACAAAAATTTGGCATTTTGCTATATTATTGAAAGAATTTTTAACTCTAAAACGACAGATCACTAAATATATGGCATAACGTAAAATGCCAAATTTTCATCAGACCACATGTAAAGCTGGCAACAAAATTAAAGAAATTTTGCAACCACATTTGACCAAGGCGGGAATAAATAGGTGATGCTCATAATCATGAACTTGAAAAACCAACCGAAAGTAATATCAATCTCATTCATGGTGTCACCGAAAATTCAAAAAATTTGGTTTTGATCTCCGTTATTGATGAAAAATTGTCTCATACTAAAAAAAAAAAAACTTAAATTTTTCACCTTGTCAGTATTTTTACACTCAAGCGTATCGGTCTGAATATATGTAAATTGTAAAAATTTGCCACTTCTATTAGTCAACGAAATTTTTCTAATAATTTTTATTTTTAACATTTTTGGGGAATTTCATGAAGAAAAAAATATGTTCAAACGAATATACTGACAGGATGATCAATTTTTCCCAATGATTCAAATTTGAAATAAAAATTTACTTTTACTATTTTTAAAGTAAAATTATGGCAACTGTTCAAAACGATCAAATTATGTATAAATTCATAAATGATTTTTGATTTATACACACTTGTAGTTAGTTATGAATATAAATAAAATTCTAAGTTTATCCACCATAAACTTGAGGAATGTTATTTTTGTAAGATTTTTTTTTCTTATATCAATTTTTTTTGCAAATATTCGACAATTATGTGTCAGCAAATATTATTTTATATAATTAAAAAAAGTTGATGCGAGTATTTAGAATATATAATCAACCAGAGAAATTTGTTTAGAATTTTTTTTTATAAAAAATAATTATAGATAAAAACCAACAATAGATACTATACACCAAAACAACAAGTGAAAGGATTTCCTGTTCAGTTCAATCAAGTACGAGTAAGTAGATATGTTGAACAAATCAGCTCCACTCATTTTTCTGTGGAGAGGGGGGATCTTGAAAAAATTAACCCAGTAATTTTCCACTTGATTTTGAATACACTACGGGGCTATATGATTGATAACGTAAACAAAACTGAGTAAAACTTCTGTTCGAATAATTCGCTCGAAACCGATCGCACACTTTTTATTTATGCAAAAATATTTGCGTAAATAAAGTGAAGAAAAAAAACTGAATTGGAAACGAAACGGCAAAATTGGCTATTGGCCAGGGAATTTGTGAATTTTTAACAACATTTCAAAGCCGAAACAATATTTTCAGATACAAATTTTCAGGCAAAAGTACAATTTTATAATCGAATTTTATTTCGTATTTAATTTTAATCTTTTACTAAATGGTAGATTTATTCAGAAAATAGATAATTTTTCTTTAATAGTGAAAGTTTGTACAATCAATCTTTAGACAGACTCCCCCGTAATAATATAATTATTTTTTTTTTATTTGGAAATTAGAGAAGAAGAAGAATCATACTGAAATTCTAACTAATGATGTCGATTATTTGTTATTTTCAAAATACGAACACACACGATTACGCAATAGCCGGACTCTATCAATCAGTACACAGCTAGCTGACGTCCCCAATAGTTTTTTGCCGCAATATATAATATTATTCTGTGCTTTCTAAAAATACACTCATGTGAATATATGAATACGCGTGAATCAAATCCCAAATCTTCATACTTACTTATATGTCGTCTCTCCTTAATGAGTCGCCGTTTTTTTTTTTGGAAACAATAACATAAAAGTTAAGGTCCAAGAAGAAATTAAAAGGAAATTTCTCAAATTCTTCGATATGACTTATTAATAAAGAATTTCAAAATTTTTATTATTTATTTAAATTAAATTCGTACGAATTTTAAAGTAATGTGATTCGGTGGCCTTATTTGGTGGCAGAAGTGTGGCAGACAATACAGTGGCCTATAAAAACGTTCATTTACCATAGTGAAATTATTGAAACAATTTTTGGGAAATTTTCTTAATCAATTCGATATACAGTGAAGGCGAAAATTATGTGATCATTGTGGTTTTTTTGCGACCGCAAATTAAAATGAATTATATTCATTTGATCTTAAATATGAAAAAAAAAAATTATTTATACATTTTTTATTATTGAATTAAATAAAATATAAAATTGCTCAAATTTGAGTTTAATTATCAGGTTTTTTTTATAGATCGGGTGATTGTAATGGTCATGTAACATTTTGTATAAAAAATTCTTTCTTTTTAGTTCGTAAATAGTGTCTACATAATTTCGAAACATGTTTATGATCATTATCCTGCTACAAAATGAATCCTTCACCAACTACTTTTCTTTTAAATTCCTTCAAATCGCACCAAGTCTCCCACTCCATCCGTAGAGAAACAACCCAAAACCAAAATTGAGTCACCCCGCCTGTCTTGACGATTAGCATCATAGATTCTGGCAGCATTTAGATTCTTTTCTTATACCCAAATATCTGAAACTTTGACTCATACGTCTAGAATCCAGCAGTCCAGTTTATGATTGCATAATTTCCGCGGTCCTAAATAGGGCAACGGTTTTGCGCTTTTTCTCCGTTGTTATAAAGTCTGATTTGGCACGGCATTTATTTAATTTGCATCGAATTTGAGGTGCTATAAGCATCTGATTTCTTTTATTTGTTTTGCAACTTAAGCGATTCGCGTTTAAAATAGTACGAGGGTCGTTCAATAAGTCCTTAGAAAATCCGAATTGCGCTCGTAGTGTCGGTAAAGATTTTTTTTGTAAGTAGTATTATCGACAGGAAAGCTGTCAAAATTTCAGCTCGATCCATAGCGTAGGTCAATTTCTATCGTCGATTAAAGTTAACGACATTTATTTGTGCATACGTAGGCTACTATATATATTTCTGGCCTAGGCAACACTAAGTGTTGCCAGGTGCGATCTGACATTTCCATTGGAAAGTTTGACATTTTTTAGCATAAACGTACTCAGAACGTTTTGACGTACGACTATCATTTGTGTTGTTTACAGTGACTTGAAAAAATCAATTTGGCAAAAAAATGGAATTAACTCGTGAACATTTTCGTGCGATCATTTTTCACAACTTTCGACGTGGATTATCACGACAAGAGTGCATCGATGAACTTAAATCTTTGTATGGCTATGAAGCACCATCCTATAGCACTGTGAAAAACTGGTACAACGAATTCAATCGTGGCCGACGCTCGCTCAAAGACGAATTCCGTGAAGGTCGTCCAAAAACAGCCGTTGTTCCAGAAAACATCGATGCCGTACGTGAACTGATAATGCAAGACCGTCATGTGACATACCGTGAGATAGAGGCATGCCTAGGCATTTCTCCCACCAGCATACATTCGATATTGCATGAACACCTGGCCGTAAAAAAGGTTTGTTCTCGTTGGATCCCGCACAATTTGACAATCGCTCAAAAAAAGGCTCGTGTGGATTGGTGTAAAGAAATGCTGAAAAAATACGATCGCGGTGCTTCAAAAGACGTTTATAAGATCGTCACAGGTGACGAATCATGGATCTATGCGTATGAGCCCGAAACAAAACAGCAATCGACCGTGTGGGTCTTCCAAGACGAGTCAAATCCAACGAAAGTTGTTCGTGGAAGAAGCACTTCGAAGCAAATGGTCGCTTGTTTCTTTGGCAAAACTGGTCATGTGGCGACTGTTCCGCTTGTGCAACGTAGGACGGTCAATTCTGAGTGGTACACCACCATTTGTTTGCCTGAAGTCTTCGGAGAAATTCGAAAAACGAACAAGAGAAGTCGAATCATTGTGCACCATGACAATGCGAGCTCTCACACATCGGCTCAAACCAGCGCCTTTTTGACCGGACAAAACGTCGAATTGATGGGTCATCCTCCGTACAGCCCTGACTTGGCACCCAATGACTTCTTTTTATTCCCACACATCAAGAAAAAAATGCGTGGTCAACGATTTTCGTCGCCAGAAGATGCTGTTGAAGCATTCAAAAACCATGTTTTGGAGGTGTCTCAATCGGAGTGGAAAAAGTGCTTCGAAAATTGGTTTGAGCGCATGCAAAAGTGTATAAATCTTGATGGAGAATATTTTGAAAAACAATAAAACCTTTTTCGTTGATAAATATTCGCATTTTCATTATTAGGCCAGAAATATATATAGTAGCCCACGTAACAATGGAAAAAAGAGAGTTTAGGGCTGTCATCAAACATCTCCATTTGAAAGGCTTAAGCCCGAAAGAAATCAAAGCCGAGTTGGATGCAGTTCATGGCACATCTGCACCTGTGTTTGCGACGGTTTACAATTGGGTGAATGAATTTAAACGTGGCCGTTCATCCACAAAAGATGAACATCGTTCAGGACGCCCAGTTGAGGTGTCTACTCCTGAAATCATCGACAAAATCCACGATCTGATTTTGAACGATCGGCGAATTAAAGTGCGCGAATTAGTTGAGGCCACGGGCATATCACAAGGTACAGTCGCTTCAATTTTGCATGAAAAATTGTCTGTGAAAAAAATTTCGGCAAGATGGGTGCCGCGTTTGCTCTCAGAGGAAAATAAGCGCAATCGTGTAGTGGACTCTGAGGCTATGTTGGCGCTCTTTCATCGCAATCCTGCCAATTCCTTCGTCGATATGTCACTGTGGACGAAACCTGGATACACTGCTACACTCCAGAAACGAAGAGACAGTCATCACAGTGGTTTTTCAAGGGTGAACGGGTTCCGAAGAAGGCAAAAACTGTGCCATCGGCCGGCAAGGTGATGGCCACAGTCTTTTGGGATTCGCAGGGCATCATTTTTATCGACTACTTGGAAAAAGGAAAAACAATAACAGGAGCGTATTACGCGTCGTTATTGCAACGGTTGAGCGAGGAAATCAAAGAGAAACGCCCTCATCTGAAGAAAAAAAAATCCTCTTGCATCAGGACAATGCGCGTGTGCATACCTGGACTGTTTCCATGGCCAAAATTGTGGAATTGAGATTGGAATTGTTGCAGCATCCCGCTTATTCACCAGATTTGGCCCCGAGTGACTATTTTCTTTTCCCCAATCTGAAGAAATGGCTTGGCGGACGACGGTTCACTTCCAACGAGGACGTCATTGCTCAAACGGATGAATATTTTGCAGAACTTCCGAAATCCTATTTGTCGGAAGGGATAAAAATTTTGGAAAAACGTTTGGAAAAAACGCAAATGTTTCGTTATATAAAGGATTTTTTCCTTTTTTTAAATTTTCTTATAAAAATAAACCTTTTTAAGTTTAGATGAACATGAAATAATTCAGTTTATATCTTCACAGGATAATATTCAGGAATAGTGAGAAAGTCAAATGAAGAGTTATCTATCTTGTGATTGGGAAAGTAGAGCCCTGTCATTTGAGATCTGTCAAACATACATGTCAAATAACATGACGTTAATTTAGATTGCCATTTTACAATATGGATCGCTTAACAACCGAACAACACGGAATAATTGTAAAAACTTTCTACAAAATTGGTAATTCTGCCGTAGTCACGTTTCGCACACAATTTTCTTCAGGAATGACTGGATATGTCAATAAGCAAAATTTCAGTTTATGGGGCTCTAAGAACCCTCAACTGTATTGGTCTGAAGGTGTAATTTGGCCATATTTCTTTGAAAACGAAAAAGAACAGACCGTTATTGCCAATTCTGAGTGCTGTAGCTGTATGATAACTGACTGTTTATGGTTTGATTTTAATCTGAACTATATATGGTGTTAAAAAAACGAAGTCACACAATACGAAAAATTTTGGCTTAATTGAGTAATTTCGTGTTTTAATGATATCAGTTTAACTCAAAGATCATGCAATTTGACGCCATTGGATTTTTTCTTGTTCACTCGTCTTTACGCAGACAATCGTTAAACTTAAATTTAGAAAATAGAATCCGTCAAGTAATGAACAAAAAGTCTTCAAAAATTACTTCAAGAGGATTAAATTTTGTAAAAAGTATATTTAATGTCAAATTCCTTGCTATATAACATAATAAATATTTCCTCGTAAATTGAATTTAAAGCTTTTTTTAAACGACATCATAAAAATTTAACATTTACTCTTACATGTCCACAAACTTGGGTGATTAAACATGATCTGTTATGGCAAAAATAAAAGATTATGACTTTCTTTTTTAAATCTATTTCAGAGAATAATAAAATATCTAAACTATCCATTTATTTTAATTTACCATATATTATATTATGTATCCAAACAAAAACAAAATTTATTTTTGATTTATTAAGATTTTAACCAAGAAAATTTCTAGAAACTATATTGTCATCAAGGTGGTTGCATACTTTTACCTTGCACTATAAATAATAATAATATGGAAATGAAAAGTTATTTATAATGGCGAATAAAAATTTTCAGGGGCAGTTATTCCAGAAAAATAACATTTGAAAAATAGAAAATTAATTTCAAATTATAGAATTACTATAATTTTGCTCTAAAAAGGCATATTATATTTAGCAACTTAAAATTAAGAGCATTCGAAAATTTGATCTTTCAAAATCAACAAAGGAAAGAAAAACCTTAAAATGTTGTTACCTTTAAATAACCTTATTTTTATATTTCATTGTTTACCTATTATTTTATTAATCTTAGTAGCTATTTTTCCATAAATTATGCCTGAAACTCAATGTCACATACGGTTTTGATTAAAATTACTCTAATTGATTATGATATTTTTGACTATTACTTTGAAAATGTTTATTATTATAATTTTGGTGTAACAAAAAATTTTATGGCATATAATTAAATATTAAAATATTATTAATAAAACAATTAATTCTCTATAAATAACGACTGGAGATATAACCTACAAATAACAAATTAAGGTATTTCCAAAATAAAAAATAAAAAAATTTAAATAAAAATCCATAGTTATTTATAAAAATTTTCATTATCAAATTATTTTTGTTAATAAAATTATAGATAATAATTTTGAAAACATTAAACAATGAACTTTTTGATAATATTAACGTTACCAAATTAAAAGATTAATAAACTCAATTTCTTTGATAATAAACAAAAGTTCAAATAATGCACTTCCACGAACTGATAAGTAAAATGATATCATTCAACATACGTGTACGTGCAGCTCCAATGCCTCAAGAATTGAATATTGGAAAATTTAAGGAACAAAGTTCTTATTAGTTGACATTCAAATCCTACATAAAAATAGTGAATGCTTATTTACACCATGATGGAAACTAGATCTATAGTCGCTAGTAATTTAACATTTTGTCTATTTTTTTCTATATATTCAGTTACAAATATATTATTGTAACAAGCATTAAAAATTAATTTACAATATCGTTAAGTAATAAACAGAACTGTTTAAAAATGCAAATTTGGGATCATGTCTGTCTTTACCTTTAATTTTATAAAGTGAAATTTTCAAATTCAAAATATATTACATCGCAGTATGTGTTCAGTTTTTAATTGAAATAAAAACAATCCTTATTCCTTGATGGAACGGGAATATTAATTCCATTAAAAGAAAATTGTTTTGTCCTTAAAAAATATTCAAAATATACAAAAGTATTCACAAATATCGAGCAAAATTAACTGAATTTAAAAGTTGCCAACCTTTCCCCATAATAAGAGGTTTGTCAGAAAAGTAACGACAGATTGGCATTACTGACAGCGATCTGGCAGCACTGCAGATGTGGTCTACAATTTTCAACCTCGTCCGGTAACTACGGGACCCTGTAGAGCATGGCAAGTGAAGTTGGGTTTTTAAAGTGCGTTAGGAAGTTGGATCTTTAACGTGCGTTACGAAGTTGGGTCTTTGAAGTTCGTTATGAAGTTGGGTTTTTGAAGTGCGTTACGAAGTTGGGTCTTTGAGGTGCGTTACGAAGTCGGGTCTTTAAAGTGCGTTACGAAGTTGGGTTTTTGAAGTGCGTTTCAAAGTTGGGTCTTTGAAGTGCGTTGAAGTTGGGTCTTTGAAGTTCGTTATGAAGTTGGGTCTTTGAAGTGCGTTACGAAGTTGGGTCTTTGAAATGTGTTACAAAGTTGGGTCTTTGAAATGCGGTACGAAGTTGGGTCTTTGAAATGCGTTACGAAGTTGGGTTTTTGAAGTGCGTTACGAAGTTGGGTCTTTGAAGTTCGTTATGAAGTTGGGTCTTTGAAGTGCGTTACGAAGTTGGGTCTTTGAAGTGTGTTACGAAGTTTGTCTTCGAAGTGCGTTCCGAAGTTGCGTCTTTGATGTGCGTTTCGAAGTTGGGTCTTTGAAGTGCGTTTCGAAGTTGGGTTTTTGAAGTGCATTACGAAATTGAGTCTTTGAAGTGCGTTGCGAAGTTGGGTCTTTGAAGTGCGTTACGAGGTTGGGTCTTTGAAATGTGTTACAAAGTTGGGTCTTTGAAGTGCGTTACGAAGTTGGGTCTTTGAAGTGCGTTACGAAGTTGGGTCTTTGAAGTGCGTTACGAAGTTGGGTCTTTAAAGTGCGTTACGAAGTTGGGTCTTTGAAGTGCGTTATGAAATTGAGTCTTTAAAGTGCGTTACGAAGTTGGGTCTTTGAAGTGCGTTTCCAAGTTGGGTTCTTGAAGTGCATTACGAAATTGAGTCTTTGAAGTGCGTTGCGAAGTTGGGTCTTTGAAGTGCGTTACGAAATTAAGTCTTTAAAGTGCGTTCAAATACACCCCCCGCCCTACCCGAGAAGCCTTATCTTTTATTTCTAGGAACCCCGGAGGAGACTTATAACGGCTCTCCGAGAAGGCTTATTATAGTTGGAACCTTCCAATACTGGTACAAAGACCTCCGCCAATGTATAACTGCTCAAGGGAACTACTTTGCAGGGAATAATATTGATGCATAAAAATAATATAAAATTGTTGGAAAAATTAGTCTCATTATTTTTCTGTCATATCTCGTACTTGTTAAATAATATTTTAAATGTTTCATTATTTTTTTCATCCTACCAATTAATATTTACTCTCGTGTATTATTCAAATTTATTGCTTCAACTAAATCTATGCGATTTTAAATTAAAAGCACACGTATAGCCATAACGATAGTAAATAAATAACACGTTCTTTTTTAAGGTAATAATTTTCATAAAATAACAAAAGCTAATAAAATTTATTTTCTCATTCAGTTGTTCCTTCCCTTTTATTAACAAACTATTGTAAATGGATATTGGAGAAAATTACGTGCAATTTGATATTCCAAGTATGCAGCTATTATATATAATTAAAACTTGGTTCTTACTGAATTTTTAAAAATTTACTTTACTTAAAGGACAACCGATAAAATATGATAAGTCTTGATGTACGGTGGTGTTATATTTGCAAGGACATAACTAAGTAATATTATCCCACTATAAAATAGGAAGATATAATATTACATAATTTCAGGGGCATGTACAGAACGTCATTGTTTATAAAGGTATTTAGAAATCAATAAATTAGTCAAATGCCATCATAGGTATACTTTTAAAAGGGCAGCAATATAGAAAATGGTTTATAAAGCTCCTAATAACGGATAGGTCAAAAAAAATCGATGGAAATGCGTAGCAAATATGGGATTATGTCCAAATTATTTGCTAATTTATTCATTTAGTCAATTTAAAGTTTGAACGCCGTAAGACATGAGGTGTGCAACATCTCAAAATATTTTTTTTTTGTTCCTATATTTAAGGCTTCACTCAGTCTAGAAATGCTACCCAATTTATTTGTTCATATTTGTGTATGTATTTCTAACAAAATGAAACTTATCGAATTTACATGATATCAAAAAGTACGTATGTGTGTGAAGCTAGGGTTCGTGTTGATTAAGCTTATTAGAATAGATTAGGCACGTGTGCGATGAAAAATAATATTTTCAATTTTTGTGTTATTTGCTAATATTTTCATAACTAGTTTGTTTGACTGGAGTTAAATTAATGGAGTTCCTGTTGTGAATTCATATAATGGAAATGTTTTGCTAATCAAAATCTTGTTCATTTTACCAAAACAAATCTGAAAACTGATTCTAATGTGATATATGGTACAAATCAAATGTATAAATATTTTCAAAATGGAAACTACTACCACATCCAATTTGAACTTGGATAAGCCATTTTCTATGAAACACGTGTACGCGTGGCGTGAGGCGTTTTATCTACAAATGTTTACAAAAAAAACTTCCAAATATATATTATCTATTGTTTTCGTGAATTTATTTTTTGCCCAAAAAGTACTGATAACATGATATGCTAATAATCGCAGCAGTACTTTATCTTCCATATCAGGATTATTTTTATGCATTTATTAAAAAGGAAATGATATTAATATTATATGTAAATAAATATTGTAGATATTTTTAGTATTTTTAACGGTATAAATACGAGTAGCTTATTTAATTTGGGCAATGCTTATCATCATAATTTGGAAACCATTGGGCGACTATAGGGCATATTTATATTTTTATTAAATATACGGTGGTGTCTATAAATATAGCTCAAACTGTTTATCTTCTTTTTAGAAGTGGCATCCCCCCAGTTACAATTCAAGTATTAGTATATGATAAATAGTGTACAGTGAACAAATGAGGCGAGAGAAAAAATACAATAGTTTTATTGGTGAATTTAAGAGTCATAATGAAACGATTTGTTTGTAGTCTCTTTTTAGTGTAGTCTCTTTTTAGTGTTTCATTTTTTTTACTTTTTAATATTAAATTTGATTTTTATCAAAAAAAATTCATGTCGATGCCAATATTGACATTCAGAATCATTTAACTCCAAAACTGATGTTGATCAATTTTTTGCTACCTCCTATTTTAATAAGAACTCTGAAATTTTAAAAATTTAAAGTTTATCTATTTTTTTGTTTGTTAAAGGATTAGACAGCATTTATTTTATATTTTAAATGCAAGATTACATATTTTTAAATGAAGTATGAACAATACATTATCCAGCTGAAAAAATCAAACTTATGGTAACTCACTAGTAAAACTTTCCTTATTAGGCCCACTCTTAGATTAAAGACAAACCTGGATAGGCCCTTACCGTATATGTATACGCAATTTTGTGTACAAATTATTGCAGAAGCGGCGAGAAATGGCAATAAAGTGATTTTTTGTGTAAATTTTTTTATATAGACATCACACCCACTGCCATCTAGTTTTCGTAATAGAAATTAATTGAATTGTAAAAGCATAATTTATATTCATTTTAATTCACTTATTGGAAACAAAAATACAATTTAAACACAACGATAGGCAATGTTTATTTTTGTACAATCTCTTGATACGAAATGGAATTCTAATTTAAATTTATTATTCATTTCGTAAATAGCATCAAATATAAAGCGCCTCAATTTTGTAGACTTTCGGAGAGTTTTAAAACTTTAATTCTCCATGAAATTGGTAACTTGAGAGCTATTGTTGTCATTTGTCAAGTTTTATTTTGGCACATCGGAAAGTGCAATTAAAAGTGTTTTTTTTTCACATAATTACAAGTATTTACGGAAAAGTAAGTATTTTTATAAATAGTTATATTGTTGATAAAACTTAATACGAAGTTTTTATTTTAGAAAATGAAGTGTTTTATGAAGAATTGCTTATCTCAACCGAAGAAATGAGGAAGCCGGGAATTTCTTTCTTTCGGTAAGTTGACATCTTTATTTTTACTAAACAAAATAACAAAAACTTTATTTGTGATGTGCCTAAATGCCTTTTAGTGATTTATTTTATCCAAAAAGTGGTCAAAAAGTGAAAAGTTCGGCATCGAATAAATGTAAACAAATCCGATGTTGACAGTTGAATGTTTACCAGAAAATAGTTCAGTGCCGGTGCATGTAAAGTGTGTGTTAGAAAATTTAAAGGAACGAATTTTTTTAATAGTGTAAATCGAATAAATAATATTTTAAAATAGAATACTGTGTATTGCACATGCATATTTATATTACCATTAATTCTGCATTTTTGGAATGGATATTAATTTGTGCACATAAATAACTTGCAATTTATATTTTTATATACTCTTCCCCACTTTAAAAATTCTGTTTTAATAAATAATATACAGTGAAATAAATAAAATGAATATACATAATAAATAAATAAATAAATATTTAAAAATAGAATACTGTGTTTTATTGCATATTAACAAAACTAATTACATCAAACAACAAAACCCGCAATATTAAAAAATCTGCTTCTTTACGCATAAATGATATCACATATGAAAAATGGTTTTAAACGAACCGCTTCAATCGCATACTGATCTTTTAAATAGGCCCCCAATGATTTACGCCGTTTCTGTTGTATTGCATGTGTGTGGGTTCTACGAATGTATTGCCAACAAAATTTGGACCGAATTTTTGTGTAGAGGGCTATCCAGTTCTTCTTTTATCTAAGCTCCCACTATTAATAGCACTATTACTCAAACCATAATCGGATGACTCTCACTCTTAGGTTTTCGACCAGTTTCTATGAGTATGGAATCCACGGGAGATGTCCGGTTTGCTCCGCTGGCTAGTTTAATGCAACAGTTTACCGCTGCCTCAACAAGCCTTTTCCCTGCTTTTGGCGCACTGATATTTCCTCATATAGTGAGGAAATAGAGTAAGGTTCCTTCCAAAAGGGCGTTGGTTACTCTAATTGTGAATGATATTGTTTTGCAAACATGATTGTAATCGATTCAATTTTCACTTTCAGTCAAAAAATTCCAATGTTTTCTCACGATATTCGCTTGTACGACAGAGTGTATATGCAAACGTATTAATAATACTGATTTCACATATGATTTTATATGAGATACGGTAAAATCTGTCAGACTAATCTGATCCAAATATCCCCCGCCGTTTCATAGAAAAACAAGTGACCTTCGTTCTGCTATAAAATTTATATATATATATATTAAATATTATATAATAATTAATTGGCCTTTGAATTAAATATTATGCATTCAAGAACGCCACAAAAAAAAATGTTCATAATTACGTACTATTAATTTGAAATGTTTTTAGCATGTGGTTATCTGTTCCAAAGTTCAAACTCTATATTGTAAGTTGTGAAAACAGATTTTATTTGTCAGCATTTGTAACCGGAACATCCGCAAATTTTTTGGTCCTACTGCAATTCAAGATAAAAGAAGCGTGTGACCAAGAGAAACATCTCAGAATATCCTCTTGATTGAAAAACTTTTTGTACTTGCCCTAAACCAAGAAAAATATTCTTTGAGACTATCAGTCACCACAGTTTTTGCAGTAAATTTTAAGCAAGTTAGATCGATTAAACCACATTAATTGATTTTTTTTTTCAATAAAAAAAAATCCAATAAAAGATAAATCAGTAGAATTTTTTATGAAATATTAAATAAATATATTTATTCTGACAACAAGCAAGCACTCAGAATTTTAACCTACTTATTTACCTTCAAAGTTGTACGAAGTTTTTTTTTAGAATTTCTCCTGTTTTCCCCAACAAATTTCTTCTAATCCAATTTCTTTTCCCTCCCATTTGCATATTTTATAGCGGCATATATATACAAACACATATATATGTATGTGCATATATACTCGTATCAGCCCATTGATTTCAATATTTTTATGTTATCATAAACCATGTACAAAATGCTAAATAAATTCCCCCCAATCGTTTGTGCCGTACTTTCAAAGTTGTTTATTGCCTTGAACTTCTAAAAATTGGCATGTAAATAAATTTCGAGGTCGATTCTAACGATTCCAATCCAAGCACGGCCGTTTTTTGTTTTGTTTTATGATACAAAGCTCATAAAGTAGCTTTTTGCAATCACAACCATATACGTATATCTCGGCACGTGCCAATCAAATATTTGCTTTATTCGAAAAGTTTTCTAAGAAATAATAATTTGAATGCGCTATTGAGAAAATTTTTTTCTTATTTCAAATTTCAACAAAAACATCATTGTTCATTTAAGAATATTGAAAATATTATCTAAATTAGGTTATAAATTAGGGCCTGTTTTAAGATCTATTGATAATAAGAATAGCTTATTTAGTACTAATTTCTGAGCCTTTGTAATCATGTTTCACTACCTTTAACTCAGCCTATTCGATGGTTGAAGTACTTGCTAAATTATTTACTATTGGAAGCAGCTAATATCTACAAATTACACAAAAAATGTGGGTCAAAATATCTTTATTTCTAAACATAACCTCTTTTTAGTTCGATACACTTTTCCCAGCGATGTTTAATAGCTTCGATACCCTTTTTGTAGTAACAACCGTCCGACCCCTCAAAATAGCCATTAACCGCAGACTCCACATTGTTAGGAAATATTTTACCACCGAGCCATTTTGCAAGTTTGGAAAGAGAAAATAATCCGAGCAGACCAAATCTGGCGAATATGATGCGTGAAGAAGCAATTCGAACTTTAACTTTTGGACATCGCGATAACGGATGTGTGAACTGTGTTTTTTTCTTCATTTTATCACTCAAACGCTGCAATAAGTTCGTATAATACTCGCCGTTAATTATTTTTTTATTTTTGAAGACAATCAATTAAGATTATCCCAAAACAAACGGACATCATGAATTTGCCAGCACATGGAACTGTCTCCTATTTCAGTCCATCGTTTTGACCGTTCCTTCATCTCAGGTGTGAGAAAATGAAGAAAAAACACAGTTCACACATCCGTTATCGCGATACATTTCATCCATGGTAATGAATCGACGCAAAACTGGGCTTTATTGCTGCGAAACATCGCCAAACACTTGATTGAAATATCCGCACGACGCTGTTTGTGTTCCATTGTGAGCACACCCGGATCCCATCTTGAGCACTTTCACATGTCATAATTTTAAATCAATATGCGATGTACAACTCTTTTTAAAATATGGTAGCTACCATGTCTGCTAGCTCGCCCACTTTCAGTCGACGGTGATCCAATACCATTTTGTGGATTTTTTTCACCATTTCTGGCGCGGTTACCTCATTTGGACGATCATCGCAATATTTTACAGTTCCAAATGAAAAAGCACACTACCCTAAAGTAGAGTATAGCTCAGCTTTGGTAATGGTTTGACTAAGACCTTTCAAATGAAATTATTCTATCATATAACAATAACTAATTTTTTCCATGTTTACAAATTCACTGAGAGAGGTTAACTATTAATGACTATCAAAGAAATATTAAACAACACAGCATCATCAAACTTCAAACTTAAGCTTTATTAAGTTAGTTCTTCCGACTATAGTAATTTTTTTCAAACAGCAACCACCATTTATTGGTCAGGTCGGATAATTCTGGAACTACCTCCGTACATAAGTTACATGGAAATATTGTATTAACTATTTCATTTGGCAGCTTCAAAAAAATTAGTTTGCTATATTTTAATTAAAAACTATAAATTTTATTAAATTTCCATTAAATTATAAAATTATTTTTATTGTTTTTATTTCGATAACTAATTTAAATTATAAACGTTTCCCTTAAAAAATATATAGCAACTTATCAGTCATTCATTTACTACTGACATTTTTTCAACAAACAGATTCATTTGGCATTTTATCTTACAAAATAACGTTATATCTTTAAAATACTTAAAATTATTAACTTTTAAAAATGTTCAGTCACGCAATTTTCGTTCATACAAACAATTTATTGGTCATAATTCAAAATAAGATTTGATGAAAAATACAAAATGTTTTATTCCGAGCAAGTTTAAGACAAAAAGCTAAAATAAATACTAATGGTATCTTCGACTAGTCCTAGTGCTTCTCCAAAAACTAGTAATAAATATAATTTGAATATTATAACTACTAAATTTAAAAAATATCTCACCAACTGATGATGCAAATATACGATACATCAATTAATGGAAAATCGTAAATTTATTATTTATAAAGGTTAGTGTTCGAGAAAAATGTGCGCAATATAAAATTATTAATATTGTCTTTTTAATGCTAGGAACCTTAGATTAAAGAATACCTGGATAGGCTCGTATGTCAGATTTTCATATATATATTTAATAGGAAGTTTCGATTTCAGAAAATTAAGTGCTTTATAAAGGGTTGCTGGTAATTCAACGGAATGAGGAAGTCGGGAATTTCTTTCTTTCGGTAAGTTGACATCTTCATTTTTACTAGAGAAATAAACAAAAATTTAGTTTAAAATGTGTTTAATTGGGTTTTAGTGATTTGTTTTGTCCAAAAAGTGGTTAATAAGTGAAAAGTTCTCCATTCAATAAAAGTTAACAAATGTGATGTTGACAGTTCAATGTTTACCAGAAAATAGTTCAGTGACGGCGTACGTAAAGTGTGTGTAAGAAAATTGAAGGAGAACGAATTTTTCAGTCTGTTTTCAATTGCTGTTTTCATTGTGTTAAAATAAATAAAGTATATTCGGTAGGCTTATTATTCAAATAAATTTATTTGCTCTTGTGGTTTCGCTTGCTCTATTAGACTATTTTGTAATTCATTTACTAAATAATAATGTTTTCAATTTTTTAAATATTAGTTGCTAATTATTTAAGTACATTAAATTTTCCACTTTGTAATTTAGTTTTAAAGCATTTGCTATAATGTTGTATACAATTAACTTCTATATTATTAAGAATTTGATGTAATATTCTATGTAATTAATGTATTATTTTTTAATTTAATTTAAATGCATATGCCTATTTAAATTACCATTTCTATTCACAAACACACATTTATATTATAAAGAAACTTTAAATAACTACAAATGCTTGTTTAACATTAAAATTTATATTTACTAAGTTGTGGTGTGATTGTAATTTCAACATAATATCACATTCTCTCATTTAATTCATTTTGCATTTTTGGAATGTATTTTTATTTGTGAACATAATTGTTTTGATATATAATCAAATAACTTACAATTTATATTTTATATACTCTTTCCCACTTTATAATTCTGTTTTAATAAATAATATATAGTGAAATAGAATACTGTGTTTTATTGCAAATTTCCAAAACTAATTCCATCAAGCAACAAACAACCCGCAATATTAAAAAATCTATTTGCTTACGTACACATATAAATGACATCACATATGAAATTGGTTTTTAATGCGATTGAAGGCGTACTGAAATTTAAAATTGGCCCCCACTGATTTACGCCGTTTCTGTTTGTGCGTTCTACGAATATATTGCCAACAAATTTCGGACATAATTTTTGTGTAGAGGCATATCCAGTTCTTCTATAATCTAGGCTAGAAACACACATCTGGTGGAAAACCATGTTGTGATGTCACCTAATACCAGCTAAATACCAGCTAAAAAAGCTGATATTCATAGAATATTCCTGGCATCGGTACCACGAATGTTATCCATATACACCACCCTGGTACCTGCACTTTCTATGCACAAACCTGGTACTTTTACTAACTTCGGCGCCATATTCCCTTACTATCACTGCAGCGGAAAGTATAGGAGCTAAAAATAACGTCGATTTGTTTGGTTGCTTTTGGGAAGGAGAAATTTCATTTTATTTTCAGTTCATAATAATGCGATTTATTTACATGTTTAAGAGTGAAAGCTATTAATTAATATGGAATATAGACATATTATATTTTCTATGGCTTTTAATTCCTAATAATTTTAATATATTATTTTCATTTTCCAGTATATTTATATCTAATTAAAATGGCTAAAATACAACGATAATAATTCTCTCATTTTCTTAACCGCCAAAATACAAAAGCTGAAACGTCAAACTTATACCATGAACATATATGTATATCTACAATATATATATATATTAAATTAACAAGTTATATTAAATTAATTTGTATTTTCTTAGTAATGGAAAAAAAATAGTTATTATAGCTCACAATTGACCTTAATCTACATCGCCTACTAACAGAATGGCGAAAAACATCCTTAGTTATAAGTAAAAATACAGACTGAACAAATATTGAGACTTTTTTTTAGCATTTCACTAACTAATTACCAATAATAGTCCAGTCAGTCAACTCAACATTGTTACCGAAATCCTGGAAACGAAAACTGATCAGAATTTGGGTTATTTTTGAAAAGAATACAGATCCTCTCTGCCAATCCTGTGGCGTTCTGCTAACTATTCCACATATGTTATATTAAACGAGTAGAGTTCCACACGAACTCTGCTAACGCTCATCCAAACGAAAACTTGCAGTCGCCCAATGCCTCATGGCCGTGATACTATAAAGTGGGTCCTCACTCATGTCTAAGGGACCATATATGCTGACAAACAAACAAATAAATATCTTATATAGCAAAAAAAAAAAAATTAAACTCAAATTGAAGCAAACAAATTTTTGCTAATAACCAATGGACTATTCGGAGAATATTTTCAAAATTTTTAACTGCATTTTAAAACAAGGTCACTACTAATATATCAAAAAAGTTGAATATTTAAAAAGTAAGAATCTGCTCCAAATTGACCTCATATAAAATTGGCAATGGACGCGAAAGTTTTACTACAGGTTATCTACCCGTAATTCAGTAAACTGGACACTGCTACTAACCTCATACATTATTATCCTCTCGCAAATTGCATATGCGTATTATTATGTTTAAACTGTATAGCAAGGTCAAGTTTAATAGTTACTGTAATTATTTTAACCTTGTTTCAACAACAGAATAATAATATATAGTCACCGGTACCCATCCATCCAATCACAAAATGTCTGAGTTTATTAGTTTGTTTTTCTTAATAAACTTTTATTTAATTTTCTAAATAAAATACTATCAATGCCGGAAGTAGTTTTGCTTTGAGTATGTAATCAAATTTATAGCATACGAAATTTTCGCCATTCAAACGCGTTCTTGTTCTTGACTGTTTTGAATTAAGTCTTCGCATAGTAAATCATACTAAATAATCACATACCACACGACTTACTTTAATTCAATGTACGGAAAATACCATATTTCCTGCTTGAAGAGTCTCCTTTTGCAACTACAATATTTGCAAATAAATTATTTAATGCACGTAAATTTGAGGTGACATGTTTAATATACAAAAAATATAGCACTTTCTGTACATTATTGTAAATTAAAGTAAATAAGTCTCATAAAATTTACATCTTTATGTTGACAAATAATGACTTTTATAGATTAAATTTAAAGGATACTACGCATAAAATATTTATACAACCAGTCATAGGTATTTATTCTTGATTTACATAGGTAATTAATGATATTTGTTATTTTTTCTTCGTATTTATTGTTTTTTTTTTGGAAATATTTTTTTTATATAATTTTTAGCATTAATCAATATAATCGCCTTTCAAAAGATAAAACCGAAAAGAATAGCGTGCATATCCAAAATATGACCTTGTTGCCATTCTTTGCAAGTTTTCGTGTTATTTTAAAAAGGACCCACAATTTTCAAATTTGGACTCATCATTCAAGAATCGGTTTCTACTGTTCCAGTGACCAATGTTGGTTATTTTTTTCCCATTCTTATTTTATGAATGGAGTAGAGGATTCCTTACTACATTTTACCGCATCATAACTGCCTCCTTCAACCAAGGATTTGACAGCATTTTAATGAATTCACACGTAATTTTTTAAGCCCTATGTAGTTAGTAAATAATAATTTTCTCATTTTAGTAACTGCAATAGAAGTGATATTGCCTTTCCCTAATTTTTTCTTAACGATCAAAAGTCTTGTTTTGTTCATAATAGATCCTTTTTCACAATAATTTCAAATTGACGATGAATTTGAACTAGAGAATATCTTTTATCTTGAATAAAACATATTTTAAATCTTAATTCAAGAGAAATTTCCGACATTTTAGATATTTTCAATTTTACTAACTTAACGTTCTATACGAAAGTTTTAAATTAAACGAAAAAAAAATGCTCCTGCTTATATTAATAAAGAAATAAAATTATTATTATAAAACGGCATTCTCTCCAAATGTCGTCGTAACATCATAATTTTTTTGTGACGATATAGCAGCCTTGGAGGTTTTTCGTTGCTCATCAATTGATTCATTATTGATTGGATTGGGACAATTGTTGTAGAACAAACAAAATATTGAACTGCGTTGGGTTGTAGGTTATGCTGGTGTCATCGGCAATAATCCGGCTTATCAGCTGGTGAAAAAGCCCCCCGCCCCCTCTCTTCAATCCTCTATTCCATTGTTATTCGGAATTTACCGCATTTACTAACCAAAATGTGTGTAAAAAAATCTTTGGTGTAGAAAAATAGACTTGACCAACAGTGAAAGATTTGTATCCATATATTGTGCAATTACCAGCAGCTATCCAATCGCTTCTCAGAATTCGGATTGGACATACCGCACTTTACCCACTATTTTCTCTTCGGTAACAAACCTCATCCTTCGTACCATTGCTGTGGTTTTCATATTTCAAATGAATGTCACTTACTTAGCCTAGAATTTATTTTTGAATAGCACTCCTTCCATTTAGGAGCTCCTAGACTCAACAATTTCTTTTCCAAGTCTTATTTTTGATTTTCCTAAGCCAATCCAAATATCTCTACAAAATTTAAGCATTTTTTATTTCTTGCTATAACTTATAATCGAGCAGTTTCATTACAGAAGCTGGAAATGTCTAACCATACGAAACATTCAGTTACCAAAATTAAGTACTGAATACTGGTTAATAAAGATGACAAATGCTTATAAACATTTATATATGTTATAAACATTTCGTTTCATAGTTTCTGTCATATTCACTTAAAAAATTCGATTGCCCTTAAAATATGTCGTTTTAGATTATTTCTGTACATTTAATAATAATATAAATATGTTTAGTATGTTACAAGAAATTGTTTTTAATAAGTTTAGGATTTTTATAATAAAATTTATACTTCAACTCCCAATGTAAAGCCTCAAATAATTCGCGTGGGAATTAAAATTGCACACAACTTCTTATATTTTATATAAATAAGATATGTGTTATTATATAAAATTTAATAAACTATTCAATCAAACTAAATTTTTCTATAAAGTGGATTAGGTGTTTTTTTAAAAAAAACGCTTTTTATAAATTTAAAATCGACAGCAAAATATATTATACAATTTCAATGTCACACCTCAACAAATTAGCTTGTTCATATATGTGTCGTCCTGTCTACTTAATCATAGACATAAGGTTATCAATTGAAATTCTTATCTAATTAATCTTGAAGTACATATTATCATCTTCTACTAAAGTAGTTAATACTATGGACTTGATCGCAATAAATCTTTAGACAAGGACTATTATAGACACATTTGGGAATAGGTAGAAATTGTATATTACCGCTGAATATATAAAAAACAACCAAACTTAAAATTACTATGCAGAGAGAACATACAATTCAATTAAATTCAAATAATTGCTTGGTATTTGTATGCAGTTAGTTCAGTTGAATTTCATCCAAATGGCTTCCATAAATTAACAAAGCTAAATATATCTTCCAACTAAAAATAATTTGGCACAAACAAGCTCTGTTAGATTTTGCTTGAATTTACAACGTCTTAAGGCACAAACACATTATCGCGATCATTTTGAATAAATATCCTGTGTTCAATTTACGTACTTAATCTAATTAGATACTCTGATAATTGCACAAAAAACTCGAATTTATGCATACTGCAAATATTTACTGTATGAGATTTTGTTCAAAATCGTTTAAATAAAATTTGACTTTCCCAATTCATTGTAAAGGTGTAATTTTCCAATTAATTATATATACGATCATTTGGGTAAATTTAAAACAGGAATACGACGCATAAAAGAGGCTACAAAAATTCCATTAGGGAATTCTTCAACAACTTTCCGGAAATGATGCGATTCCTAATATTAAATGTCAAACAAGAGCCTTGAACTGTAATCAGTGAAAAGTCATCATTACGATAGTATTAGAAACAATTACAAAATACAAGTACATTCAGTTTTATGTGATGCCTTGAACTTTTCTACATTCTCTAAATCACGATCTTGCCAATGTGACTTTTCTAGTTTAATTAATTAGCTTACAGGATCTTTTAAAAATAATATTAATGCATTTAATGTGTAAACTTTTAAAATATAATAACCTTAAAAGTGTTAAGAAAATGATAATTTCTTATAAAATCAGTGTAATTTATTTTTACAGTAATGGACAAATAAAATTAGGTAGCATAATTAAAAAAATTCGATTTATTAATACCATATACACTATAATTTTTTCATATCCACTAAAAATATTGAAATTAATAATTTTTAATTAATAAAATATAATATTTAAATTTCAAACGCAGAGTTATATTAGAAAGAATTTGTTTTGTATATTAATGATTTGACGGGTTAAATTATGATTTTTTTTTAGTACATGCGTTTGTTTTAATAGAACATAAACTTTGTAGAATTTACAAATAAAAAAAAACAATATAAACTATTTCTATTAATTGCAAACTTTAGTAAAGTACATATCGAATTAAAAATTTAGATGCTTATTGAAAATTTGTAGTAAAATTTCGTCCGATACTGTAAATGACGTTGTCCAAGCTAAAAGCGTAGTTTGTTCATCATGAACGGACAACAAATTTTCGATTGACTGTTCGAATGATGAAATTTATACTTAAGTATTAGCTGTGGTTAAAGGGAACACCTATTTTTGTATCTGATTTTGTTGAGATTACTTTATTTAGTATGGTTTACTGATGATTACACCAAGTACTGATATTTCCTAACATTTTTCAAATGATTCTCATTCTGTCCAAATTTATTTTAAGCGGTACATCATCTTTAGCAACTTTTTATCACCAACAACAACTTAAGACGAATTGAATTTTACAATAAGTAAAAATAATTTACATTTTCTTACTAGTCAATGTTATCTACTACTTAATAAAAACGATATTATTTATAAAATTGTATAAAAAATATTTTATAAAAACTTCAGTGCTTTCGTGTTTTTTTTTAAAAAAAAAAAAAAAAAAAAAAAAAAGGTAAGTTTTGTCTGACGCGATTTACTCAAGGTGGATTTTTTATGAAATTTAGACTCCACATTATCTAAGGAGATCACCTGTATAGCAAATTATTGTCATTATTTGGAGATTTTTTTAAATATTAAATAAATACAAATTTCTAAAGCATTTTATTTATTAAAACATCCGATATAATTATTAAATCATGGAGTTTTAATTAAATCTAATTAAATTCAAATAAATTGAAATAGGTTTTTGTTTTGATTTGAAGAAATTAAGAGAAATTTTTTAACAACTAGTTAATTATGATTACTTTTACCCTTATTTGATATTATAATAATAGTTTTACCATAATAAAAACATTTATTATTAACAATAATTCAACAATTTTTTTATTGAAAAATCATTAAAGCATAGATTTATGTATTACATGATGTTCTAACAAGTTTTTAGTAAACATGATAAAAAATGAAAACACTTATTAAATATTATCAAGCTCATTTAAATAAATATAAACTACTCAGGTTATAATAATCGTAAATTATTGAAAACTTGATATTTTCACAATTCATAAATTTTTTTTTTAAAACCTTGTTTATCAATTAGATTTTTTCTGAACTGTATAACAAGATAATCCACCTCTTGTTTTAATTGATTATAAATTTTTATAATAAAATATTTTTAGTATTAATTTTTAAAAGTGTTTTATCATAAAAAAGTTTTTCTATGAAATTAATTTAAAAATTGTTTTATCATACTTTTTTATTAATAAACATAACGAATTGATAATGAACATTTTCTATTAAATTGCGTTATTTTTTTAAAGCCTTACATAATTATTTTTAGAATTTTTACCCCAATTACAACCATTAACTTTGACTTTTTAATTCACTCGATAATTAAAAATTAAATTTTACCGTTTTCTTAAATTTTTGCCACGTAAAAAATAATAACTCATTCGTTAAAATTTAAACTGTATTAAAAACAATCAGTCATAGAATTATCCACATCATAATTTAAATAACAATTTTTTTTTATTTATTGACTTTGCCTGTTCTAGAACAAAAACGTTACATCATGAATGATGATATCGATTATTTCCAACTAAATTTTTTCTCAAACTTTAAATCCATTGACACTCGATGTTAGCCTTGTCTTCTTTTAATTACTTTGTATTTTTTTTTTTCAATTTGTTTTTGCAATGCACCACAAAAATGACATCATCACCAAAGGAAAAAAATTACAGGTGATTTTTATTTGCACAATTCTGTCACGAACAACACTCGCCTTTATCAGACGATATCGAATACACAACGTTTTGCGTATATTTTAGGTGTACTCATTGGTGTATACACTCGTGTATGTAAACAATCGGATATGCGCGTGCTTAGCACGTACATTTTCTTGTTCACTTCTAAGAACGACGCGCAAACTTACACAAACAAACACAACAAAATAATTTTTAATTATTGTAATTGGAGGGAATGCTTTAATTTTTACTTTTTAAGAATGCTTTAACTTTTAATTAAATTTAAGATCTACTATTATAAATCTATTATAATTTTTATATTATATTTTTTATGAATAAATATTCAAATTTATTCTACGTTTTATAAATGTGCATTTGTTAAGTACGGGTTTACTATATTAAATATGAATTTTTATAATGACAAATAATAAGATTACTTAAAATTTGGAAGATTTTTAATTAAATGTAAAGAATTGATAATAATTTCAACATAACAAAACTTTTGTATATAAATTCCTAGTTTTGATGATTTTCCATAAGGTTATTTTTTTTTTAAACTACCAAACTTGTTAAGTAAATATTAATTGTTGTAAATAGTATTTACATACTTATGGAGATTTAAGAAGTTACATAATTGTGTTTATTTTGTAGACTGTTTTTGAATAAATTCGTTTAAATAGATTCTGAACAATTAGATTTTATTAAAATTATATTCTAGTACTTTATGGTTTGGATGAAAATTAGATGCTTTGTAGTACCAAGAGAAAATTACTTTAAAAACATTTAAATTTTCAGACTTTTATTTCAATTTATAGCAAATAATGTTAGGTAAAATTTATTGGAAAAGATATTATATTTAAAAAGTATATAAATATAACTTAGCTTACTAATTTTGACATTTTGGCTACATATAAATTCAGTTTCACTTAATAATCTAAATGATAAAGTTTAAAAGGAACAAGAAATAGTACAAAAACTTTTGTTTAAATAAATTTGTTATTTTTTTTTTTTTGGCTGATAAAACAATGAAAAACTTTTCTTTATTCTTTAGATTTATTGATTGTAATTGATGGAAGCGTTTACATACCTTTAACAACAAAGCAAAAATTAATCATCACTTTAATACATTATTAAAAAAATCGGTTTTTCTATTTATCTCTCTACTCTAGAAAATCATTGATTATAGCAAGAGAAAAAAATACTTATTGAGATTAAAACAGTTGTGCTCTATAAAATAATTACTGAAAATGCTTTATTTCTTATCAATGTCACAACATATTAAGTACGAGTACCAGTATAATCCTATTTTTAGCATGCTAGTAGACCTAGTAAGTGGGTTACTAGGCTTTCATAAATAATGACGTTTTTTTTTGTTGCTTTCTCGCTTTTTTGCACTTTCTGTATATGGTATTTCGACAATTAATAATGGTGGCATGTATTTAATATTTACTTAGTGATAAATTTTGATTAACCTTATGAAATATACAAAAATTAAACAATTTATGAATATTCCAAATAATATAATAATGTTTGTTATCCATTTTAGAATATGTAATCAAATAATTTTAGTATAGCATTAACAAATAATAATGTTATTATATTAAATCCCAAAATTATTCTAAGAAAGAAAAAATTACGCTCATATACAAATATAGATTAAAATTAATAGTGTTTCCCTTATCCACTGTTTGTAAGTACTCGTAGATATAATATATATTGTATTATTTGTTCATTTTACATAAGAAAAAATATATTTACATAATCGAACTTGAATTAAATTAATTTTCTATTTATAAAAAAAATAAAATATTTGTTTATGTTTTAAATAATCTATAAATAGAAAATCTTGTATTTACTTTAAAATGTTAGGGTATATTTTTAGCTTATCTCTAAGCAATCTCATTGGCGTAAGTAGCACAAATGATTCCATTAGTATTAATTATATTTTTAAGCAAATATCCTTGAAAAAAATGTAAAACAATGTAAAAGCAATAAAATGAAATAACGGTTGTTTTTTTTAAATTTATTTGAAGTTCACATTTTAATATTTGATATACACATAAAACAAACTAATAACGGAAAAATGACGGAAAAAAGTTTAAGTTCAAGTTTACTTTATTGCATATCCTTGACATTTTACATCTTTTCTTATAATACAATCTTAATACTATTTTCTCTTAAGAATATTTAATCCTAGCTGAATCTTTGTCTTTATTATTTCTTAGCTTTCTGCTATTCTTGAATTTATTACGAATACATTATATAATACTTTATTTACCTTTATTATGACATTTAAAAAAAACATGCTTACATCCTAAACCTAACCTAATCTTAACCCTTAAATCTACTCTTATAAACTAAAACATGCGTTCTTATACAATTATTCTTAAAACTAATCTTAAAACTAAATTATATTTTTAAATCCTGTAACTGCTGCATTCGATGTGTCCTCTTGATATTCTCTACGGTGTTTCTGACCTCATGTGATGCTAACCTTGATGTTGTCCCTTTGGCTTCTACTTGTAGATCTGGAGACGTTGCTCCAGTACTTCTTCTGTGTCCTCATTTCTTCCCTGTTTTGATGATGGGCTAATGATTTCACCCATTTATGTATTATTCCCATTTGCCATACTACAAATGGGGAAGGAAACGCCTGCCTCCCGTTATAACCTCTCGTTTGATATAAACTTTATTGTCTGTCTAGATCTGCCAAGCCTTCTGGCTTTTCGTAAGATCTTCCTTTCCCTCCTGTGCAGTTCTGTTGCTAATGTTGGGGGAAAACATGACCAGATGGAGAAGCCGTAGCATAAATACGCTCTTATAAATTGCTTATAAATAATGAGTTTGACGTCCTTACGTAGGCTTTCTGAGCGATACATTCTTAGAAGCCTACATTATATAAAGGAGTTGAATTTGAGGTTCTTGTTATTATTTAAGCCTAGATACTTAAGATTCTCTACGCGTCCCATTATCGAGTTATACTTATCTCTAAACGGCGTGAGGCACAAGCACTCTGACTTTGGAATATTTACTTGAAGACCCCATTCCTTATATTGTAGTATTCTGTCAGTTTATTGACTGATACCTTCATAGCTTCCAAAGCTACTTTAGGTCGCATTGATGTTGACGAAAAATAAAACGTCTATCGGGTTAAGATGTTCGAATAAGCGCGCATGGAATATCTTGGAAGTTGTACGAAGACGTCATGGACTAATGGAACATTTAAGTCACGTTGCATCACATTATTATGAAAATAGGAAAGGAGCATTGACAACTTAACGAAAGATGATTGACTGTAAAAAAAAGGATTCGACCAGAGCTAAAAGGCTTGGCTGAGCCCCCAAAGTCAAGTTTTTGGGGTTCAACGGATCCTTTTAACTTCCGTACTTAAACCCCTTAGGGGTTTAAGTACTATGTTATATATTAAAAAATTTACTGTTTATTGATAATTTTAATTCTAAAAGTATAAATAATTGCTTGTATCATCGATTAAGTTTCAGTATTTTCTGAAATTTGGCTACGTACAGTCATAAATAAAATATTTTAGCTTTTTCCTGTATTATACTGACGTTAGACAGTTGTGGAATAGACGGTTCACGGCAAAGAGTACAAGTAACATGTACACTTTTTCTCTCATTTACTTTTTCTCTCATTTACGTCGGCTATAAGAAAATGGTTGGTGGTATTGATATATTCCTTAGCGACTTAAAATTCTTCTATAGAATGGGATCAAGGACGCTACCTTGTGGTGTGTCAGCTTATAATAGAAGTATTATCGGAGTATTCGTAGTTTTGCCAATAGGATTTAATTAAAAGATAATATAAAGTAGAAAGAATGGTGCGGAGTTTACACAGAAGTCTAGCATACCAGGCGCGATTTAAGACCAGTAACCCTTAATAGAGGAAGCAATATAATCGACATTACCAAACTCGTGACGGGAATAACGTTGGATGACTCGAAAATGGGATGAAGATATTTTTTAAGCTAATAATGGCGCTAGACTAAGCGGTCTATACGGCGAGGATAACTGTTTGGCTTATTGGACTTTAGGATAATTTTCATCAAGGGAAATGTCCAAAGAGTTAGAAAATAGAATGTTTTATATATTATGATTAGTAACGAATTTTTTTTTAATTTGTATTTCACGGGATTTGTTAATGTCCAAAGAGTTAGAAAATAGAAAATATATATTATGATTTAGTAACGAATTTTTTTTAATTTGTATTTCATGGGATTTGTTAATTTAAAAAGTCAAATTACATTGTGATCTTCAAGATCAAGGATATAAACAAAAAAAAACAAATAATTTCAAATCTTAACTGACGAGTTCTGGTAGAAAACTGACTACTAAATGTCGTTTGAATTATAAAGACTCTATTATCGTATAAAAATTTGTTCAATTATATAAAAATAAACTTATATGAAAATACTAATTATTATTAAATTTTATATGTAATAAGGAAAAAAAAGACATAATTTACCACACAATACATTATTAATATAAATTATTTTACTATGATTTCCGTTTACTTAATTAATATTTTAATAATAATAATAAAAAAACAGAATTTATAGATATTAAATAAAGTGACAGTTATAAGGAAATGTTGTTTATTTCCTTTTTTCTGAATCAAATTTAACCTTAAGAAAATATTTATTCTCACAATTTTTTTCTTTTCTACAAACTCAGAAATTTTTATTCCAGTTATAATTGGTTTAAATAATGGCAATAATTACAAGACAAATTTTTAATAAATCTTCTTATATATAAAATTCTATACTTTTTTTAACAAATAATAAATATTGGTTTTTAAATATTTTTATTTCGACAATAAATCTTTTTGAAGGTATCATCATATTATTAAAAGAAAATCACTCAATAATAAAATCTTTATTTACTTATTTAGATATTTTCTTTTTCCATTTATAAATACTGAAGCTTAAAAAAAGTAAGTTATTTTTTAAGTTTCCAAAAGAGGTTGTAACAAACTCCGAATCGGTCTCATTCATATTCAACTACTACGAGTATATTCAGCTACAATAGTCACGATTTCTTAATAATAACGGAGAGTCTACTAAACACAATATCAAATATTGTAAATAATAGTCAAAAAAAATATGAATTCATAGTGAAACTGATAAAAATAAACGCGGGAAATTTCTTTTTTCACTACCCGCAACGATTCAAATGTTACCGCCATAAAGAGCTCAAAATATGAGTAGTTTTTGTAACTTAAAGTGAATGAATGGCATTACAACAATGCGATGCGACATGTTGCGATTTATTGCAATAATCCACGTCATGTTTATATGCAGTCCATTGCATCATTACAACATGATACATAAAAATAAACTTCATACCAAATCCAAAAACATATATCCCTTGGGGACTAGTTCCCTGAGACCATTGTACTTGATGATCAAGAGTCGGAACCAATGCTATTGTCATTGAGTTGCGGGTCTATTCAGCACAATGGAGAACAGCTTCTCTTGCATTTCAGTCTACTAAGATGGTTGTTTTTTTTTATATACAAACCAAGTCTGTGATAAAATATTGAACTTACCACTTTCTAAATGCGATGATGATGAACACATACACATATACACATACATATGTGTACCATATAAATGCAAACATAAAATCGAATAAACAAATGATCGGCAACGGAAATTTCCACTGACATTATGCGCCTACGTGCCAACTAGTATACGCGCAATGGCGGACTAGCAATTAAGAAGTAAAAGGTCGCACACACAAACACACATCCAAATTGAATAACTAAAATAGGAATAGTGTGCAAAAATTATGCAATCTTTTTCTATAGCAATTGTTCACTTTTACTCTATAATAATTTCTTTAAAATTCAATTTGGAATAAGCTTAGTAATATTTTCTTTATATTTTAAATATAAATCAAATAGTTGTCGAATAAAATACAATTAAAATTGTATTGTAATAAATGGCATGGCGAATAATACAAATAAAATATCCAAAAATTGATTGACTTTAAATATTAAAAATAAATCAAAATTTAAAAAAAAAATAGAAAATTATACAAAACCATCTGCAGCGCCTTGTCTAAACTGGTTCGTTATTTTTTTATAATTTTTTTTATTTCAAATTTTTGTCTTCCAACAAATCAAAGCTTTTAAAAGATTTGATTTTTTTCTCTTAAAAAAAAAGAAAAGAAAAGAAGACGCTACTACAAAGCAGTCTGTCTTATAAAACTGGTTTTCCGCAATTTACAATAATAAAAAATGACGGTTTGCTAAATGCAAAACTTGTTTTGAGACTATTTCCCAAACCAACTTTGTCGAATAACGTTCTAATAATATTGTTGATTGTATACAAAGATCACTGCAAATATTTACAGATAGGATATAAACAGACGAGGGAAAGATGTATTAACTCTAACACATTAGAAAATTTATTTAAAGCGTGAGAAATTTACTCAAAAATGTTTTTTATTACTAAATGATTGTAAACATTATATAAATCATACAGAATATACTACTAGCAATATTTCAACAATACAAGATGAATTAACTAATTTGAATAGTGATGATATTTGGCAAAAAAATAAAAATAAGCTAAAATTATATACCGTGAGTCACAAAAATATCCGGACACCTCTTAAGAGGTATTGTATTGTAACAAAACTACTACAAAATAAAATTATTTTTAAAAACCAATTATTCGAATTTGTTACTAATATATTAAACTGTAATAAATGTAACAATTCAATAGTCTATTCAAAAGATAAAATAAAAAATGTAATAAAATATAAAAATACACCTAATTTCTGTACTACAAAATTATCGGGATACATAATAAATTTGTTCAAACATCCTAATTATTACCTTTGGCTGATTTTTCGTGAAATTAATTTATTACTTAGACAAAAATAGGGCATTTGTTTGATAATTAAGGATATTAGAAACCTAAAAAAAATACATACAACATTAGAAAAATACAAAAGAGAAAAAATGTCTTATTTGGAAATGAAAACAATTTTTTTACATGAAATAAAAAAGAATCCTTTTCAATGGCCCACCTCATTTTCAAACAACTACTTTCGAAACAATAAAAAAAGTGTCAAAGGAAACTATTGGGTTGGTGCAAAAGTTATGACCGTTTTTTATGATTCTAGGTAAAAAAATTTTTTCTTCAGAAATGATGAATAGTTTCTTCTTTTAAATGATTCCATTGTATAAAGGATGCTTTCCCTCAACTTTCTATTCAGTTTTGGCCTGGCCAGAGTACAGTGAAGAGCCCTTGTATTTTTTCAAAATGTCGGTCGATAAAGTGCATTTACGTCATTATTTACTTTATGAATTCCGTAAAGACAATACCGCGAGTATGGCAACCAAAAACATTTGCGAAGTGTATGGAGCAGATGTCATCAAAGTTCGGCAGGCACAAAGATGGTTTACAAAATTCCGATCTGGGGATTTTTCACTAATTGATAAACCACGTACCGGGCGGCCATTGAAGTCTGATGAGGACAAGTTAAAAGTCATAATTGACACCAATCCACGTCTAACCACCAGGGAGATCGCGTCGATGATGGGAGTCAACCATACAACCGTATTAAGGCATTTGAAGCGTATGGGGATGGTTTCGCGGTACGACGTTTGGATACCTCATCAATTGTAGGCTGCCAATTTATTGGATCGTGTTTCAACGTGCGTTGCTTTGAGTGCGAGACAAAAATATGAACCTTTTCTGCATCGTTTGGTAACGGGAGATGAGTAATGGGTTGTGTACAACAACGTGACAAGAAATAGGCATTGGGCTATACCTGGACAAGCCCCATTAACAACTTCGAAAGCCAAAATCCATCAAAAAAAAGTTATGCTTTGAGTTTGGTGGGATTGTAAGGGTATTGTGTATTTTGAACTCTTGGAATGCAATCAGACAATTACAGCAGAACAATATTGTCAGGAATTATCCAAATTGAACATCGTCCTTCAAAAGGATAGACCAGAATTGGTAAACAGAATAGGGGTAGTGTTTCATCACGACAACGCGCGACCACATGTGGCTATGATGACCCAACACAAGCTGAATTGGGATGTTATCAAGCATCCACCGTATTCTCCAGATTTTGCTCCTTCCGATTTTCATTTATTCCGATCACTGCAAAATTTTTTAAATGACAAAATATTTGATACAATAAAGCAGGTAAAAACATCCCTTTCTACATATTTCGCATCAAAATCCAAGGAATTTTACACTAATGGTATTAATAAGTTGATAGAAAGATGGGAGGAGATTATAAGAACGGATGGAAATTATTAAATTGATTAAATAAATAATACAAATCTAAAAAAAAATGTTTAATTGTATATGTAAAAAACGGTCATAACTTTTGCACCAACCCAATATCTAAAAGTATGGTTACAATAGTAAAGGTTAATAAAACAGACATAAAGTCACGTCAACTAAAAAAAAAATCAGTTTTTGCAAAGAAGTTTATAAATGAAAATGAAAATTTTTGATGGAATGTCATTTTCGTAGATGAAATTAAACTGAATATATTTGGAACAGATTATCGGCATATAGTGTGGATTAACCTAAATGTGAATATCGGTTCTACCGATGCCTTAGTAGAACCATCTGGCAATATGGGTTTTAAAAAAAACAATTATCAAGAAAACTACATGGCTGAATCAGCTAAAAGACAATTTGAAAGAATTGCTGTTAAAATGGAAATTCCGAACAAATTTCAGTTCTATCAGGACAACAGTCCCATACACACTACCTACGACAATGTTCGTTTGTTGTTGAGGTATAACTGACCAAAAGCTATAAATATTTCTTCAGAATCTCCTCACATTAACCGTATTGGAAATTTATGGAGTATTTTAGACAGATATAACTAAGACAAAGGACATTTTCGTCAAAGGAACAATTTATAACTGCTTTATGAAATTATTTGAATTTCTCCATTTATACAGTAGTAATAAACAAATTAAATAAATCAAGAATAATTCATGCTATCAGATTGTTTAATAAATTATATATTTTCTAATAAACATTTTAAAAATGTTTACAATTTAGCAGAAATATAAATTTATAATTCATAAATAATAAGCATACAATCTTAAATCAGTTACTGATATTTTTGAGGTTATCTTACCAAACAGATCTTATGGGAATTCCTTCTTTATGTGAAATTATTATTTATACTGTACGTTTCCCTTTTGTTTTCACTTCTAGTTTTACTTTTACTAACTAAATATATAAAATGCTATAAATTTAACAATTATTTCATGAGAGATGAGAATCCACAATAAAATAAAAAAAGATTTGTGCACAAAAAAATACACGAGTTGATACAGAGTATTTCAAAAGTACCTCTACAACTTTAATTTGATGTCATTAGAAGAATTCCATTACATAAAAATTCCTACATAATAAATAAGCATGTAGTTCGATTTATCGGCCCTTGGAGTAAATATTGGTAACAACACAATTCCGAGGACAACTGAAAACTAAACTGCAAATAGTGTCAAACATAGCCCAAAATTAACCAATCAAATACAATTACAGTTATAATTTATTATTTATAAATTATAGTTCATTAAATTTTTTAATAAAACTACGAATTTTGTACTTATTTATCTTATTTCTATTTGAACTTAAACTGTCAAACATCAAACTATCTTGTCATATAACAAAACACTGAAATGAACGGCAGTACTTGAACTACAAGTGCAAAATTAAAACAAGATCAATTTCGACGATAAAACAGTCGAATTTCTATGCACTCCCTTAAGATTGTAAAGATTTTAAAAAATTTTCAGTACGACTGAATGTAGTTTTCAGTTCAGTTGGAATTGTGTTTCTGCCATCTAACGACAAAAAAGTACGTGTACATATACGGAAATACAAGGTCTGCTCAAAAAGTATGGCGAATTTTGTGTTTTTTTAAACAAAAATTATTTTTTTTATTTATGAACTAGAGGGCCTTGCGACCCGCTCGCTTCGCTTAGGCCGAAGGTGTCATTGTTTCGTATTTCTTTGAGATTAAAGAATACCTGGATAGGATCGTACGTCAGATTTTCGTATACGTACACGCAATTTTCTGTCTAAATTATTGCAGAAGCGGCCAGAAATCGTAACGCTTGCATACTTTTGTGTAGATTTTTTATGTAGACATGACACCCACCAACATCTAGTTTTCGTAATAGAAATTTATTGAATTCCAAAAGCATAATTTATATTCATTTTATGCACTTATTACAAGCAAAAATACAATTTAAACACGACAGGAAATTTTTATTTTTTCTACAATCTTCTGATATGAAAAGGAATTGTATTTTAAGTTTATTATTTATTTTAAAATATCAAGCCCCTCAAATTTGTACACTTTCGGAGAGTCTTAAAAAACGCCATTCTCCATGAAAGTGGTAGAATACCGAAATGATTACATACTTTTGTTGTTTTTCACGTGATTATTTTAGTACTTATCGGAATGTACAAGTGAAAGTGTAGTTTTCATGTTTTTTTGAAGTACAAATATTAAAGAAAAAGTATGTATTCATATAAATAGTTATATTGTTGATAACATTTAATAGGAAGTTTTTATTTCAGAAAATGAAGTGTTTTATATAGGGTTCCTGGTAATTCAACAGAATGAGGATGCCCAAAATTTCTTTATTTCGGTAAGTCGACATATCCATTTTTACTACAGAAATTAACAAAAATTTAGTTTATAATATGTTATATTGGCTTTTAATGATTTATTTTGTCCAAAAAGTGGTTAAAAAGTGAAAAGTTCCGCATTCAATAAATGTACACAAATGTGATATTGACAGTTCAATGTTTACCAGATAACAATTCAGTGCCGGTGTACGTAAAGTATGTGTAAGAAAATTTAAGGGATCGATTTTTTTTTGTTTTCATTGTATTAAAATAAATAAAGTATATTCGGTAGACTTATTATTTAAATATATTTGTTTGTATTTGTGCTTTCGCTTTATTGTTTTCAATTTTTTTAGATTAAGTACATTAAATTTTCGAACGTATAATTTAGTTCTAAAGCATTTGCTATAATGTTGTATACGATTAATTTATATTGTATATTATTAAGAACTTGATGTAATGTTCTATGTAATTAATGCTTTATATTTTAATTTAATTTAAATCCATTTGCCTATTTAAATTACCATCTCAATTCACAACCACACATTTATATTATAAAGAAGCTCTTAATATCTACAAATGATTGTTTTAACAATAAAATTTATATTTACTAAGTTGTGGTGTAGTTTTAATTTCAAAATAATATCACATTCTCTGATTTAATTCATTTTGCATTTTTGGAATGATTTTTTTTATTTGTGCACATAATTGTTTTGATATAATTAAATAACTTGCAATTTATATTTTTATATGCTCTTTCACTTTATAATTATGTTTTAAAAAATAATATATAGAGAAATAAATAATATAAAAATATATTTAAATAAATAAATAATATTTTCAAATAGAATACTGTGTTTTATTGCAAATTTCCAAAACTAATTCCATTAAATAACAAAACCCAAAATATTAAAAAAAATCTATTTGTTTACGCATAAATGACATCACATATGAAAATGGTTTTAAACGAACCGCTTCAATCGCATACGGAAATTTAAAATTGGCCCCCAATGATTAACGCCGTTTCTGTTATTTTGCATGTGCGTACGTTCTACGAATGTGTTGCCAACAAAATTCGGCCATAATTTTTGTGTAGAGGCTTATCCAGTTCTTCTATAATATAAGCTTTGAAAACGCTGCTGGCAATATTATTACGTTGATTGGTGTGAGATATAATAGAAATTCTGCTACCAATGTTTCTTGACCAAATTATGTCGAGAACTCCTGATGTCGATTGACCTCTCCTTCCATAGATTTAAGCGCTCCTGATATTTTCCTGTAGGTATACTAATACGTAAGGTCTACGAATGAACAACTTAAAGATAACCCGGTGGTCATTTCGGCCATATTATTTTCTATACAAAATTCCCAAGTCTGTATAAATGATATTAATTCAACCAAATCACTCTTGTTTATTTTGTCCTTCTTGTTTACAACACACTATGTATTAACGAAAAATAGAACATTTATTTTCACCAAAACTATTAGCAGTAAATTATTTATTTTAACGACACAACAATAAAAAGAAATTTGCGGGAAACTGTTTGTTGATTGTTTCTGCCTTTATACCAACAGACTATCTGAAAACACCTAAAACTATTTTTAGTAATTTTATCCTTATGGCTAATATAATTAAATAGATCTTCACACTTTATTGCATCTGTTCAATTTAAATTAAATTCTATAAAACTATTTTCCTTTCTAAGAAAAGTCATCACTTACGATATTAAAAAAAAAATTGGGTAAAATTTCGAAAATTCCAGATAAATACAAATGAGTAAACTTATTTTTAGATTGAAAAAGTTAAGAATTTGAAATGAATGTTTTTTATGTTTGAAAATATGATAATAGAATAATGGGAACGGTTAATGCTCCATTCTGACTAATCAGTAAAGGTTGTTGGCAGCCGCCAAATATTTTGGATCAATAAACTCTTTACACAAATGAGAAAAGTAAGCACTATTATTTCTATAGTTTTTGAGTAAATTTTTGTTATTTTACCACATAAATACAACATTCGTAGATAAACATTACAATTTGTCTTAGTTTAATATCCACCCCCTTAGTTAAAATATTCTACCATTAAAAGAGCTAATGACCGGTCCACCTTATCATTGGTTTTTCTTTTGTTGAATAAAAGCAAATATTTATTGCGCATTTTTATCAAATAAGCAGTAAAAAAAATTTCTTTGTTTCTTAATTTCAAGAGAATATTTATTTGCTCCCTATTTGAGCATGCTCCCCATTTCGTTGAACCTTCATGTTATATTATTCGCAATTGCGCACTTTTAATATAAAAATTTACAATTCTAAATTCGTATCATTAATTAATTCATTCAATATTTGTATAAACTGGCTCCAAAATTAATCTCTCAGTTAATTCTAAAACTATAAGGTAGATTTAGAAGTCGAGTTTACTATTTAATACAAAAATTAATTAATTACAGCTTGTAGTACATTTGAAAAAAAAAAAAGATTATTTTAAAAATTATTCCAAAGTTCAAGGATATTGCTTTCAAAAAATTAATTCTAAACGACAGACAATAATTTCTTGAATTGATTTTTAAAATTAAAGATAATTTGCTGCATTCAATTTTTTACATCTTAAATATTATGACTTTAATTTAATACGAACAATTCAAAAAAAAACCGCCTGTTAAATTAATAAATTTTTTTCTTGTGAATATAAAATCAATAATACAATAATTTTTTTTGTTTTCAAACGGTTATTTACTGCTTTCAAATAACTTTTCTTTATAAATTAATGTAAATTGTTGTAACTGCGTCTTACGAGATTTACTTACGATAAAAGATACTATTCAAAAAACAACGATATACTTTCTCATATTATAAAAAAAATATTTCTCATATTGTAATAATTTTTAATGTTTCATTTATTTAGGACAATGTGTTTTTTAGGAATATTTATAAAATTTACAACAACAAGAAATATATTACAGTTTTTGTATTTGAGTAGTATTTGAATTAAAATTTATTAAGAATTTGGTTAGATTTTTTATCTTTGTCTTAAAAGTCAAATGTAAATTATGTTTACATGAAAAATAGTAATATGTATTTTCTATTTCATAGAATAAAATTCCATGCTAATAGCGGATTATCCATTTCGTGATTCTGAAAGTAAAAATATCCTATCGTTTGACAGCTGTCAATTATATATGTCACCCAAGGTGGCATATCTTTAGTTCATTGTTTGCTATTTTACATTATGGATCGTTAAATCGACCATGTAGTGCGCTGAAGATTTTTTCAGTGTTGAAGCAACAGGCTTTCGATGATGATTTTTCGAAAGAAAAATATCTTCGTAAATAGTGGGGAAGCTATTGTATACATGAAAAATGACTGTCTTGTCTTGGGTGTGCAGTTTTGACTATTAGAGACTGTTATCGTCTTTTTTGAATGCTATACCTGTACGATAACCATATAAATATGGTTTTAACAACATACTGTCGTAAGCCACAAAAAAGACAAAATTGCGCGAAGTTCCCAGAGGTAATTTCAAGATTTAGAGTGATGGCAAAGGACCTCAAAGATCATGCGATTTGACACCTTCGGACTTTTCTTATGAAACCGTGCAAAATATAGTGTTCATGCAAACAATCATCAAAATTTAGAGCATTTAGAAATCAACATCCGTTAAGTAATTGCCGAAATACAGGACGAAATGTTCAAAAAAATCATCAAAAATTACCTCAAAAAGATCAAGCCCGGAAAAAAGTCGCACTGCAGCTATTTGAATGATGTTATTTCCCACGCAACTTTTCATTATATTGAAATCCAAAATTTGAAGTATATTTTATTTAATCTCCTTTTATGAAGCACAATTTAAATAATTTGATATATCTTAAAGATAAAAAATTCAATAATATAACAAAATATGAACAAGGTGTAAATTTTAAATATTTTATTTTAAAGAATATATGGTATACTCCGGAAATACCTAATTAGTGGGAAAGTGTTTTATTATGCGATTAACCCTTGGGTTTTTCGATATTTATTTATTTATTACGGAATGTGTGACGATTCCTGCTTTAAGTTTAGTGTATACAAATGAATTTAATGGGGAAAAAATGGAGAAAAACCTCATCTCATGTTTTTATGAATTTTCTTAGCTTAGAATAATAAACAATATAACCAAATTAAATATGAAAACATCACAAAAAAATTTCAGTATTCGAATAAAGTACCCATCATTCTTTGAATTTATCTAGTTGTTATCGAATAATTTGGTAATATCAGGATAATCGGAAATTAATTTTATTTTCAGGTTTTTGAATACAATCTATTTTAATAAACTGATAGTTCAGTTTATTAAAATAGATTGTATTCAAAATCCTATGAAGATAATATATAACTATATTCATAGTTATATATTTACATATCAAATCATATATATTAAAAATAAACAACTGGAGACATTTGGTTTTTTTCTCTAAAATAAACTGATATATTAGATTCTTTCTAGATTATTATTAATATGAGCAGAACATTCTCATAATCCATATCTTAAATAAATCTTTTCAATTCATATTATTAAAAACGAATATCGATTTGTGATTATACTATATTCAAGCTTAAAGTACGATAGACTTTTATATATATATATTATGCTGTATTAAACTTTAGCCTATTTTAAAGCCAACACAGGTTTTTTCATTAGTTTTGTATCTTTTGTGTGCTATAATAAAAAAAAGTTCGCTATCTCGTATATAAGTCAGGCCTCCCATCTGTCAAACATGCGCATTAAATACTACATTTTGCATATACACATTTGTACTCAATAAAAAAAAAATAGAAAGAAGCCTCTATTTATGCATGGAAATGTGTGTGAGTATTGGAATTTTTCATTCGTATGCAAATAACTCTGCTGTAATCGCAAGAAAACAAATACATTTCTTATTTTGATATGTAACTACGAGACTTATTCGAACATAAACATATATTCATGCTTATACAAATACAAGCCGTACGAGTAAATAGAGTGAAAAGAGTATGAAAGCGAAATGGTCGGATATTCGATGCCTCATGGCATGCGCCTTATATATTATGTACATGTATGTACAATCAACGAACATATGATTTTTCAATATACATAGGTAAGGTATACACACTTTGGGCTATTTGAAAAATATTAAACAAAAAAAATATATTTAATAAAAAGAATTTAATAAATATATTTGTGAAAAAGCAACAAATTGGACATTTTTTTTGTTGATATTTTTATCTTCTTTTTTTTGCATATAATTTCAATAACTTACAATTTTTAATCGATTCATTTCTGAAATAGATAATAGTTTTTTTTTATTTTTGTTAATTATAATTTTTTGTTTTCTTAGCTTAATTGTATCTTTTTTTGGTGCTTAATCGATGACACACTACCTCAAATATCATACGAATACGGATAAGTAATTTAAAAAAAAATACTTCCTTAATAAATAATCTACACAAGTAATATTGATATAACAAATGAAAGTATCACAATTTTAATCCGATTTGCCCCCATGCGAAAATGATATAATACTAATTCGAAATTATTAAATTATAAATTACCTAAAAAAAAAAATCCAATTTAAAAAAGTTATATAATAGGTTGGGTAAATTTCTTATAAGGATAATATAGAATTTTAGTTTTTTCTAGATTTTTTTTTACGTTTTCAAATAAGAATATAAGAAATTTAATCGCAGCGAACGAATATGAAATGTCAAAATTTTCAAATGCGAAATGTCATCATTGTCGGTTTACTTGTTACCAACATGATACAACAAAAGGCTCGTTTGGATTTGTTCATTGTGCCAATCGCTAATAATTAAATCCATAATGACATTTACTATTAGCTCTCATCGCATCTAAAGGTTTTAATATTAAGAAACAGGTTTTTTTTTTATCAAAAGAATATTTTAAGCATTTATTAAATTATTCGTCGTCAATATCTACTGTGATTCCATATAAAATATTCATGCGAATAAAAATGCAAAAATACTACTCACCAAACTACTTCATATATGAACAAAGAAGTGGAAATATAATCCGTATTTTGAAGATGATTCTTTTTTTTTTAAATTTTCTTCAATATAATTAAATATTTTCACTAGACTCACTATAATTTTCTTTTATTGAATAAGAAATAAATTTGTTAAAAAATTTAAATTTTTTTACTCAAAATATAATTAGTATTATTATTGATTTTATTTGATTTTTATGTATATGCTATACATTATTATATTAAAAAATATATTAACAATTATGTCTACATAATTATGTACACATATATATTTATTTATTATTTTATTAATTAACTGATCCTATGGTTAAATAAATTATTAAAATTTAATTAATGAAATTTTTACACGATTTAATTTGATTATTATTATATTTTTATATTGTTTAAAATTATCACATATTCAAAATTTTCAACACTATTCTTTAGCATATTTAATTATTTCTTGTTTTTTTTAATTTTTTTTTCTCTATTAACTTTGATTTATTATAAGACGATATTTGTAAATAAAAGAAAATAATATATGTAAATAATGACGATTTTATTAGGACAACTTTTTTTTTAATAGGACAATTTTCTTTATTGAATATATATACGAACGAACACACACATTGAATTTGACAGCTGAATATAATATTCTAATCTGAAAAAAAATGGTCGCCAAAACGAGACTTTTTCTCTTACACCACAAATTCTTTTTTACAATTTAAATTTCATTAACCATTATTTCACTGTACACAAAATGATTATTTGTTTTTAAATAACTTTTATTTGTTTATATATTGTATAGTTATTTTGTGATAATAATCAAATAAAATATTTTAAATAAAATAGGACGGTCGACAACTTCCGCCACTTTAAATTAATATCTTATTGTGAATAACTCACATACCAAACTAAACTCTCCTAGCCATTTTCATCATTTCCTGAGCGATTCATATATTTCGCTCCATTCGCCCACCAATCAGCTTTCTGATAACTCTCTTTGCGAGAGCAATAATCGAGTAGTTCCCCTTTTGCTTGTGTATAATTCGCTCTACATCGATAATGAATAATTTTTTAAAAGGAAGGGGATAGGGGAGCGCAAGTTTATTAACATTTACGGATATGTTTTTTAATTTATGAATTAGTTTTATTTATACACAAAGATATATCGTTGAAAATTTTAAATTATTATAAACAATGAAAATGAATATATATCTGCAATTAAATAATAGATAATTTCACTAAAACTTATTTTACAGCTTTCTCATTTCCCCCCTTCGAGGAAAAACAAGAACCAACGGATAGCAGGAAGCCATTCGATGAAAGCGCAAGCCTAGAAATTTTTACTCGTATATTGATTTTCTTTGCCCGGTTTTAGCTCCATTTTTTGCGTACCTAGTCTTTTATTAACTGCAATTTTATTTTCTACACATACGATCTATTTAAACTTCTTTTCATATTATTCGCTATTTTCTAAAATTTCCAAAATTAGTCAATAATATTATCTATGAGAAACAATTCGGCTATATCTAATGGGAATTAAAAAATGATATTTCTATAATCATTTAGGAAAGTGCCCCCCTCTATTTGGAAGAAAAATTGGAAAGGATTCAGAGATGAGTTCTGAACAATTCAGCAAAAGAAAATATTAGACAATTAATTTATTACTTACATTTGTTCGTCAAGGACAACATTTTGTTTCGTTGTATTATTAGGATATATGAATTATTATATAATATATTATGACTAATATGGCATTATTGTGTTTGGAAGAAATTATGAGCAATATTATATAATATGCTTATTGTGACGCAATACATTTATTCTAGAACTATGTTTTTTGTGCTTTTTAAATTTATTTCATTTTTTGTACAAAGTATTTAATCTAATCAAAATATTTTTCACAGGAAAAATTTAATATTTTATTGTTTGTTTATTTTTATCAAGTATGTACATTTATTAATTAAAATTAAAGAGAGAAAAATGAAAATAATATTGAATTGTTCTATATAGTGCTTCAAATATAACATTTTATATCAAATAATAGTTTTCAAACTCATCGAAAAGTTTTTGATAAACAGATTTTTAATAGAGTAAAAAAAAAAACTTTAAAAAAAAACTTTATTTGAATTTATATTGATTATATAAAATACATAGAAAATACTTCTTTTAATTTATATGAGCTCATTTTAATATAAAAATATTTGGAATTTAAAAAATATTATGCTTTCATATTTGCTTAGTAAGGAAAACATGCACTAAAGGACAACAATTCAATAGATTTTAAATTAAAAATCACAAAATCTTTCAGTGTTTTTTATAATTTAAAAAATATAAAATTATTATTTTAGAAAAATTTAAACGTATTATTAGTTACTATGTTTTTTTCCCATAAAAAACTGAAAATTTAAACGTATTATTAGTTACTATGTTTTTTCCCATTAAATTTTCGAATGATTATATAAATAAATACAATATTGTGTACACATTAATTGATATCATATAAATGTAACTTAGCAAAACATATTTAATTAATTTATTCCTAGAAATATTAAAAAAAAAAAAAACAAAAACAAATATAGTTGATTTTATAAATGAAATAAAATCACATGATAACTATTAAATTTGCACCAATTAATTCCAAATTCAAAATTAATTATTAGCTGGACTACGAGTATTACTTACGGATTCTAAAGTTTCAGCTGAAATAGAAAATGATATTAAGACTATTTAATAAAAGAGAATCTAATCAACATTATCATCATATTCACTTTAAAGTTGTTGATAATAATTAATTGTATTATTTATTTTACAAATTTTTGCATATTTTCGTAATATATCATGCAAAATCATATGTTAAACTGAAAAAAATTATTACTAATTTAACTCAATACAGAAATATGAGTCATTTATTATGAAATTATAATTGATATTATTAAAATTTATCTATTTGAATTAATATTAAAAAATTTCATCAATAACATAAAAACTATATCAATAGATAATTTGATTTGATTTTATTTTTGATATACTAAATCGTTAGAATGATATAATTATTAATTATTTTTTTATAAGCAACATATTTTTTTAGTTTGCTAGTTTATTAATAGTAAATACTAGTTGTAACTGAATTTTATAAGTTATTTTAATAATACAAATATTGTATATAGATATTTTCAAGAAATAATATAAATAAAAAATACGTTTTTTTTAAAGAAATTTTTAAAATTTATTCCTTTTTAATAGTATTATTTATTTAAAATAAAAATATAAAATATAAGTTAATCTTTCAAAATTAGTGGAATTATGTTATATAATATATCGTATGTGTCTTATCTTTTAAATACTTATAAATCTACAATATTTTTTTTGAAGAATCGAAGAAGAACAAGACAATTATTCCATGTGTTAAAATGTCAAATTTATTTGGCGTATAAATTGAAGATTTGTTTTTTTCCGAAGTATTTTTATATCTGCAATATTTTATTAGTTCTGAAAAGTGAATAATAATAATATTAAAAATGTCATCCTGGAAAAAATTCACAAAAACTAATCAGAAAACACATCGTGAGCGTCATCAACCTGAAAATAGACAACATTTAGGTCTGCTAGAGAAGAAAAAGGATTACCGCTTAAGATCGAAAGATCAACATGAAAAAGAGCAAACATTAAAATTACTTCATAAAAGAGCTTTAAATAAAAACCCCGATGAATTCTACCATCATATGATACGTTCTAAAGTTGTTGACAATGAGCACCGCGAAGAAGATGTCAAAGATGTGCATACAAAAGAACAAATTTCTCTAATGCAAACTCAAGATGTTAAATATATTATTATGAAGCGTACAATGGAAGCTAATAAAATAGCAAGATTGCAATCTGAACTACATTTAATTGATAATCCAATTAAAAATAAACATACTTTTTTTGTTGACAATGAAGATGAAGCTAGGAACTTTGATGTTGCCAAACGTTTAGAAACGCATCCAAGTCTATTGGATAGGAAAAGTAATAGATTGCGTCTACAAGATCTGGAGAAGTTGAATCTTCCAGATATTGATGATGAAGTAAATTTATTTTATTATAAAAACAGTTATAGATGTAAACTAAAACATGCAACCATATTTCCTATTTTCAGACACTTAAAGCTATGGAGGCGAAAAAGGAGAACAAGTACAAGGAGTTAGAGAAAAGAATCCAAAGAGAACGAGAATTGGCGGTAACGCAACATAAAATGGAATTAAAAAGAGCACTGAATCAGAAAATTATTCAAAAACCAAAACGAATTAAACCTGGTACTAAAAATACTGCGCCTGTCTATGAATTTAAGTACGAACGTAAAAAATAGTACACAATGTGTTTTTTTTATACAAAATAATAAGGAAATTAAATTTTTTTTCCAAATAAATATAGAAAATATTCTTCAATTTTTTGACAATTATATAAAAATTTAAAGAAAAATATTCTGTATTAGTTGCTTATGTTAACAATCAACTTGTTTAATTGTGTTGGCTTTCAGGTCGTGCAATGTGGGAGCTGCTCAAGTGCCCGGGGAGGCTCCCTATAGTCTTGTATCCAGTATTATCCAGAAATTCCGCATCTACTGACCAAATAGCATTTATAGATCTTTGCCCATGCCTAGACAAACAGACTAGACTTTTCTCCTTTCTCAATTAAAAACTTTGTACTCATTCGCATTAAAATATCACCATTTCGAAAAATTTTTTTTCGACGTAAATTGTTTGTTACCATTTCAAGTAATATTAGTACTGAAATGTGAATTCTAAGCGTCACAACACTAACGGTGATTTGGCCACTATTTAAACCTGCCAATCGTGGTATTCCCAAACGGTCAGCCATGTAAGTACTAACCGCACCCAAGCCCACTACAGGCAATGTTTTTTTTTTGTACAATCTTTTGATATGAAATGGAATTATATTTTAGGTTTATTATTTATTTCGTAAATATCAATCAAATATGAAGCGCCTCAATTTTGTGGATTTTCAGATAGTTTTAAAACACGCCATTCTCCACGAAAGTGGTACCATACCGAAATGCTTGCATACTTTTGTTGTTTTTCAAGTTATTATTTTGGTACGGAAAGTGTAGTTTTTATGTTCTTTGAAGTATTTATATAAATAGTTATATTGTTGGTAACATTTAATAGGAACTTTTTATTTCAGAAAGTGAAGTATTTTATAAAGGGTTGCTGGTAATTTCTTTCTTTCTATAACTTGACATCTTCATTTTTACTAGAGAAATTAACAAAAAATTAGTTTACAATATGTTTAATTAGCTTTTAGTTATTGTTTTGTCCAAAAAGTAGTTAAAAAGTGAAAATTTCTGTATTCAATAAACCTAAACAAATGTGATGTTGACAGTTCAATGTTTACCAGAAAAGTGTGTAAGAAAATTGAAGGGAAAATTTTCTTATCCGTTGCGTATTTACGGAATACAAATTTGCTTGCAACTGAGAATTTATTTTATTCATATTAACGAAATCATTTATTTTAAATCCCCCATTGCTATAATTTTTCAGTCTGTTTTCAATTGCTGTTTTCATTGCGTTAAAATAAATAATGTACAGTGACGAGCAAAAGTGAACAAGTAAATTGTACTTTAAGCAAGATGTTCATATTATAGTCGTTCTGTTATAGATATTAAAAAAATTTTTTTTACGTTTTGTTGGTATTTTATAAAGCTTGCTTATTTACAACAACAAAATTAATAAAACTACTTATCTGATAGAAATTATATAAAAAAAATTACCAAAATTGCACTTGTTCATATATGCACGTTTTGTGTATGTTAATAGAATTGTTAATATAATATGTATTTTTTATGGTATTTAATATTTGGTCCATAGCCCTTTTTTTTAAAACTTCTGAAACCCTCCTGGGCATGCTCTCAACTAAATTTTGGATTATTTCCTTTGGAATTTTCTTCCACTCCCCCTCAATCCGATGCCATAATTCTTCGAAATTTTTGGGTAGAGTTTGATGTTCAGCCAGCTTCCGTTTCACAATTGCCCACAAATTCTCAATTGGATTTAAATCCGGACTTTGTGCAGGCCATAGCATGGTCGAAAATTTTTGTTCTTGGAGCCAAGTTTTTACAATTTTTGCTGTGTGCATTGGATCTCCATCTTCCTGAAATACGAGATCCTGCTCATTGTACGCACATTTCTCGATGAAGGGAATCAAATTCGATTTTAATAAGTTTAAATAATACTCCTTATTCATTATTCCCTCTATTTTTACAAGTGGACACGTATTCCACCATGTGAAACATCCCCAAGTCATAATGCACCCACCACCATGTTTTAAAGTGTTTTTAACCTGGTAGGGCTTTAGGGATTCTCCGGGTTTTTTCCAATAATATGATCTCCCGTCTGAGTTAACTCGATTTATTTTGGTTTCATCAGACCAAATTACCTTCTTCCACTCATCGACCCCCCAATTTTTATGCGCTCTAGCCCAAGGTTATCTTGCCTTTATATTTTTTTTTGAGAGGCTAGGCTTTTTAAGCTTCTGGCATGCCACCATACCAATTCTTTTGAGAGCCCTTCTAGCTGTCCACTCGCTCACTTGTTTATTAACATTAATGGAGGCCTCCCTTGGCATCTTCACCTGGCAGGATCGTAATTGTCGCTCCATTACTCTTGCATCTCGGTCCGTCAAAAGTGTTTTTCGGCCATATTTCACCGCTGGTACCGTTAATTTCTGGTTTTTTTCACGTTTAGTACGGTTGTTTGCGACACTTTGCAAACTCGAGAAATTTCACGACTACTTTCTTCGCTTTTCAACAAAAAAACTATTTTTTGTTTAATTATTTCAGAAATTTTCTTCATAATGCAACGACTCCAATATTCCTCTAATAATCGAGTGTAACAACTAAATTATTAATTGCTAGACTCTTCATAAATAACCAATAATCCGTCTGAGGCATTGTGATTCAAATTTACTGTTTAACTATAGAACTAATATTGTTCTTAAACGGTACATTTTGTGCACATGTACATTTGAACAAAACGTGCATATATGAACAAGTGCAATTTTGGTTATTTTTTTTATATAATTTCTATCAGATAAGTATTGGGTGTATAACTTAAAAATGCGGGATTGACAACAGATGGCATAACTTTTACACATGGTTTGTGTTAATAATAACTCATATGGCATTTTCGAGGTTAAACATCTATCATCTCCACTAGTCATTGAACGAAATAGTGTAAACAACAAAGTTTTTTTTTGCTTCAAAAATGTCGAATTTTGTACCAAAAAAGTCCCATTTGCGGGAAGTGTTGATTTACTTCTTAAATTTGAAAAAAAGTGCAGCTGAAGCACATCGATTGCTCACCGAAGCTTATCCTAAATATGTTCCATCGATTTCAACGTGCGAGAGATGGTTTGTGCGGTTCAGAAGTGGTGATTTTGACACGGAAGACAAAGAACGACCAGGTCAGCCAAAAAAGTTTGAAGATGAAGATTTGGAGGCATTACTCGACGAAGACTGTTGTCGAACTCAAGAAGAAATTGAAAAATCATTGGGAGTCACTCAAGCAGCCATTTCAAAACGTTTGAAAGCAGCAGGATTCATCCAAAAGCAAGGAAATTGGGTCCCATATGAATTGAAGCCGAGAGACGTTGAAAGGCGATTTTGCATGTCCGAAATGCTGCTTCAACGGCAGAAAAAGAAGTCGTTTTTGAATCGAATCATTACTGGCACGAAAAATGGATTCATTACGACAACCCAAAGCGCAAAAAATCGTATGTAAAGCCCGGCCAACCAGCCAAATCAACGTCAAAGTCAAATATCCATGACGCCAAGGTAATGCTCTGTATTTGGTGGGATCAGAAGGGTGTGATCTATTATGAGCTATTGAAATCGGGCCAGACGATCACAGGGGACCTCTACCGAACACAATTAATCCGTTTGAAGCGAGTATTGGCCGAAAAACGCCCGGAATATGCGAACAGACACGAAGCCATAATTTTCCATCATGACAACGCTCGGCCTCATGTTGCAAGACCGGTTAAAAATTATTTAGAAAACAGTGGCTGGGAAGTTTTGCCTCACCCGCCTTATAGCCCAGACCTTGCCCCGTCCGACTACCATTTGTTTAGATCCATGCAAAACGCCCTCACCGGAATACGCTTCACTTCAGAACAGGGCATCAAATTGGCTCGATTCATTCTTGGCCTCAAAACCGGAGCAGTTTTTTTGGCGCGGAATCCATATGTTGCCAGAAAGATGGTAAAAAATTGTGGCTTCCGATGGACAATACGTTGAATAAAATATATTATAACAATTTTTCAAAATAAACACTCAAAGTTTACCAAAAATCCCGCATTTTTAAGGTATACACCCAATAGTTTTATTAATTTTGTTGTTGTAAATAAGCAAGCTTAATAAAATACCAACAAAACGCAAAAAAAATTTTTTTTAATATCTATAACAGAACGACTATAATATGAACATCTTGCTTAAAGTACAATTTACTTGTTCACTTTTGCTCGTCACTGTATATTCGATAGATTTATTATTACAATAAATTTGTTTGAATTTGTGCTTTCGCTTGCTCTATTAGACCATTTTATAATGGATTTACTAAATAATAATGTTTTCAATTTTTTTTTAGAATTATAGTTTTTAATTGAAAAATTTTTTAAGTACATTAAATTTTATACCTTGTAATTCAGTTTTAAAGAATTTGCTATAATGTTATATACGATTAACTTCTATATTATTAATAATTAGACCTAATATTCTATGTAATTAATGCTTTATTTTTTAATTTAATTTAAATGCACGTGCTTATTTACAATACCATTTCAATTCACAAACACACATTTATATTATAATGAAGCTTTTTGTATCTACTTATGCTATTTAACAATAAAATTTATATTTACTAAGTTGCGGTGTGGTTTTATTTCAACATAAACATAATATCACATTCTCTCATTTAATTCATTTTGCATTTTTGAAATTGATTTAAATTTGTGCACATAATGTTTTTCATATAATCAAATAACTTGCAATTTATATTTTTATACGCTCTTACCGACTTTATAATTTTACTTTAATAAATAATATATAGTGAAATAAATAAATAATAATTTAAAATAGAATACTGTATCATATTTTATTGCAAATTTCCAAAACTAATTCCATTAAACAACAAAACCCGTAATATTAAAAAAATCTATTTGTTTACGCATAAATGACATCACATATCAAAATGGTTTTAAACGAACCGTTTCAATCGCATACTGAAATTTAAAATTGGCTCCCACTGATTTACACCGTTTCTGTTATTTTGCATGCGTTCTACGAATCGATTGCCAACAAAATTTTTGTGTAGAGACCTATCCACTTCTATAATCTAAGGTATAATTGGTCGACTTATGAGCGCTTCATTTTTGGTGGTTCGGCGGAAAATCGATTTTATGCGTTTTCTGCGAGATTTGGTTACCCTACTGGTAACCTGACGGTACCATCGTCAATATTTTTAAATTTTCAACAACCACATTAACGGTATAGGACTGCATAAGAAACATACAAACACACATTCATCTTTATATACTTGTATATAGTTAAGAACATCCTTTTCTACTTGTTAATTTTTGTATTTATTTAATTTTGAAAATATGCAATCTAAAAAAAAAAACAATATTAAATACCTGTTCTAAAAATCAATCCAAATGAATCATACCCAGACTTTTCAAACTGTACATTTATTGTATTGTAATATAATATATTTATTGAAGTTGCTTTAAAGGTCATTATTATATTTCTATTATTTTCATAGGCGTTTTATATTTTTTGAAATAACTCCCAAAACAATTTTGGAATGACTCACGTATTGTTGTGTATAAGAATCCTATAAAGCAGAGTAGAGAAAATATAACCTTTTTATGGACTTTGCAATTCTGTTTTGGATAAAGGATATTTTTCTGTAATAAACAAATACACAAGAATATGCACTAACATTATTGTAAGCAGGTAAATTTTGATGATCGTTTCATGTACACAACGTATTCTTTTTCCCATAGACGGGACCTGCCATATTCGACTATATACAATTTTTTTTGTACACAGCAGGTAGTTGGCGTCAACACTATTTAAGTACATGAGAGATTTTTAAATCTTAAGTATTGTTTCATAACTTATTTGAGTCGGACATAAAAATAAGAAGTTAAATAATGGATTCATCGAGTGAGTTAAGCGAATTATTTCATACCGCGTTAAATGTGAGTATAGGCAATATAGAACTTTCCGTTTCTAATATTATTTGGAAAAACGAAACGACACCGTTAGTTAGTTTAAAAAAAGTACGTCAAATAAATTTGCAAAATCAATTTTCGTCAACGCCAGTTACTAAGGTTGGCAAAAAAGATTCCTTTGGTTTTTCGCCAATATTAAAAAGTACGGAGTATATTATTGCGAAAAATGAGAAAATTACTACTGATAATACTTCTCCAACGTCTTCATGTGCGGATTGTAACATTTTTAAACCAAAGGACATCCCAATAACTGTGCAATCGGAGAACGTGTATGCACAAATACAAGTTCAAAATAAGGAAAAAGAATTGCTAAATCAATTGTTTACGAAAATTGATAATTGTAATAATGGAAAGAGCATAGAAAATACCGTGGAATTAGGAGGACATCAAGAGAAGTTTTCTATGCCGTCACTACCACCAACAAATAAGTTCTGTGATGGTATTTCAACCACTCGCTATTTGCCGATGCATTATGTCGAAGAACCATTTTTCAAAAGGACTTTGAGCCAAGGACTTAACAAACAAGTTGCAGAATCGTCAAAATCATTTTTTCCAATGCCATTTACACAAAATATAAACGATTTTCACAAAATAGGACCACAAGCGAAGCCAAAGAGAACCATCAATATTTTAGCGCGCAAAAATTTACGACTGTGATTAATGATTTATTCTATTCCAATATTATTTTGGACTTAATATGTTTAAAAAGTATTATTTTTCTTCATATGTTCTTAATGGGAAATATTTATGCAATAATTATGTGTATGTGAATAATTTTTAGTTTCTTTATATAACAATAAATTTTTTAATGATTTAAATATTGTTTTCTTTTGTTCGTTTTTGTTTTCCTTAGAACCAGTGCTATTATTGTGTTTATTGCAATATGGTATATTTCTACTGGCTTTTTTTATTTTGTTTGATCTATGTTGAATTGATTGGATGCAGTCAAGAGTTTAAATAAAAGAGTAGTGCATCTTTTAGGAAAAAATATTTTAGTAATATTGGTGAAACTTTTTATAAGCTAAGTAGGCTATTATATAACGTTTTCTTATCATTATGACCTGACACAGAATATGGAATTCGCAAATACACAGGTGTCGAAAGAGTCCCGGAAATATTTGTTTGTTTGTTGTAAGGTCTCTTTGGCATTGCCAGCATACCAAATATAGCTAGTCGATATTTAGTTGGTGGTAGCAGTTAGTTTCCTTTAGAAGAGGCGTCGGCTGCGGGTCAAAATCAACCAAAATGGGAATATTAAAAAGACCTTTGGTATTTTCATTTTAAAACAGTTTTTTGGTAAATAATACGATAATTTTTTTTTAGGCAAATATCACAGAATATTTAAAAAAAACTTATGCCGCAAAAATTTTATTCTTATTATTTATTTTCAGTTTATTTTTTATTTGTTTTTTTTTGTGTTCATTTCATGTTTTTGTTCTATAATTTATTTTTATATTATATATTTTATTTTTGGAACTCAAGAGGGTCACTTGGGTCACTCAGTGACCCGCGGGACATAGGTTGCCGACCATCGTTTTTAGAATATTAAAGACTTGGGCAAGGAGTTGTTGGATCTAGGAGCTCCACGATAGAAGGAGTCGTAGCCAAAAATAAATTCTGGATTAAGTAGAATTCATTTAAAATATGGGGAATGGTAAGTTGAAAGCCACAGGAATGGCATTAAGGACGAGATTGGTTGTCGAAGAAGAAATCATTCTTTGCCCAGAATTTTGGACTGCTTATTGAGTAGACTGATTTTGCGATGTTAGGCCAATATGTTGAAAGAAATCTTACACTTTCGGGCCAGTCTATTTGTCTACGCATGGCTAAGAATGTTAAATGGCCATTTGGTAAGCAGGTATCGTAAGTTTGGTATTTCAGTGGGAACAAGACGGATTGAACGACTCCCCCGCCAGCTGATCAGCCATATTGAAATATATTTGCCTAATATAAAGAAATACCACAATTATGCAGATTATGAAAAAGGAATCAATAATTGATGACAATTATTAAAACATATCATTTACGATCACTATAAATAAACCTGTATACATATTATCTCAATTTGGAAATTGAAAGCAATAAATTTTTACTTTTATAAAATTAACCCAATGAACTTTTGTATTTTTTTTGTATTCAACCGTTACAAAATACCTAAGTGTAATTATTATTTAATTTATTGTTAGAATAGGAAATTACATATTGTAAAATCGAAATCAAATTAGCTATTGCAGTAATTATGTATTTAAAAAAATGGAGACTAACTGAATAACAGTCGATTTTAGTCTATTTTGCTTGAAAAAATATTTAAACAAAATATTCAAAAAAAGTTAACACCACGCGTAGGCATTTTGATTTGTTGTAATATACGAACTGTAATACTAATTTGAATTGTTCGAATCGTAGTACAAGTGGAATTTCTTGAAACAGAACAAAACATTGAATACTGTTCGGTTTTTATGCTACAGCTGATTTTGACAGTTTTGTCTAAAGTTGTGTTTCGCGAAGAAAAGAGTGATGGAGATGGAAACAGAAAATATTGTTCAAGAAAAAATTGAGCCCACACACAAACAGGAAGCAGAAGAAACTTCAAAAACTAATTCGACTGTTTCGAAAGAAAATGAATCAACATCTGAAGAAACTGTAACACAAAACCTTTCGCCAGAATATATACAGAAAAAGGTATACTTTTTGCTTGCCCAACTTGGAGAAATGCATCAAGGATTACCGCAGTAAGTTTAATTTCTGCCACATATATAAAAAATAATTTATGGTAAAATCTGTTAAAAAACAATATTTTATAGTACTTATTACCTCCGAGTTCCACTAGATCTGTTGGCAAGTATGGCGCAGGCTTTGGTAAACGACACAATATTCGAAATAGTTAAGGGCCTAATGGAAATTCAACACGTTACCGAAAATCATTTATTAAAACTGCGTGAGCAAGTAGAGACTGAATTCAAAATTGAAGTTCAAAAATGGATTGAAAAGATTAAAGACCCAGAAGAATTAGGACATATATTAGCGTTAATGAAAATTAAACATTCGAAAAAGTTAAAAGACACTGATATGAAATTAGTTGCATACCTGGATCAAAAGGTTATTTAAATTTGCACAATAATATTTTGTTGACAATAACAAAATCAATAAGATATTCTTTATCTATTTTATAGGTTCATGACCAACAAGCAACATTAGAAAAGGCTGGAGTTCCAGGTTTCTATGTCACTGACAAACCAATCGAAATAAAAACTCAAATGCATCTGCTCGATTTCATTTTGCGATTAAGCCAAGTAAAATTCGATCCAAATAAATGACAAATACCTGATGTTCCAGCAAATTTAAGCTTTTATTTAAATAATTTCTAGTTAAGTGAAATATATATATTTTTTTTCTACAAAATATAATCATGTAAATATTTATGTTTGACAACATAATAAATATAATTTAAAAATGAATTTCTTTTTGTGTATATTAAATTATTTATTTTAAAATGGCTAAAAAATTGTATGGTTTTTTTTTAATTTTATGGCTCTTACCGAGAATTTTGAGTCGAGTATTTTTTTATTTTAAGATTATTTTCACATTTGTATTTATCAACAAAAAATATTAAATATAAATTTAGATTAAGTATTAAACATGCCTAAAATAGGTTTTTTTATAATATTGTGAATCAGAAAAGATTTTGTTTATAAGACATTTGAAGTGTTTTGTGCGTATAACAGTTTGGTTATTGAAATTACGACTGAATTTTGCATATTTGCTCACTTATACAGCAACATTTCCTAGCAAGCCAAAACAATTAAGAAATATTCAACAATATTCCATAATAATTAATATTATAATATATGTTCATAAATTTGCACATGCTATATGATAAAATAGATATATATATATATATATATATAGAATCAAAAGGGAACTTATAAAACAAGAAAAATATATTTTGTAAATTTCTGGAAAAAAATTACTTACAGATTTTAATTTCACTTAAATTGTTAATTTTGGTAAAGAATTTATTCTTAATATTAATTTTGGTAAAGAGAAATTACAATTTTCGTTAATATTCAATTATAAAATGAGAAAAAGTTAAAGAGAAAAAAAATATATTTACATATGTTTGTGTTCGTACTCGTCCGTAAAAATCGAATTTTATAAGAAAATAAATAACTAATATTAATATAAAGATAACCCAATAATATTTATTCGAAAACAATAACGCATAAAAGGTCATCTGTATGTTGTAACTTTATGAATAATTTTCCATTTCACGGTTTACAATTCGTAATATTTGTAAATTCTCAACGTTATTATTTAATTGATAACAGTTATCATAACAGTTTAGAATAGATCCGAGAATTAATTAATTATCATGATTATCTAAATTATTCCAACGAACAATAATCATAACAAATAGAACTTAAAGGAACAAACTCTCATTAGTTTTTACAAATCACGATACAATGGCGCACAAATTAATAAAACGAACTCTTTAGTTAAAAAAAAATCTATAAAATATTTAAGGTCACCCTTGTATCCATAGTTTTCTAAAAAAATCGTTCACTATTAATTAATAATTAATAATAAATAAATACTGAATTATTTTTCCATTCTTTAGTAGGAAAAATTTCATTTTATTGATAAGCAAGTGTATTAATTTAAATAATATAATATATTTTAAATACATAAAAACAAACTAAACCAAATACAACGGGAACTTTCTACAGAAATACAACAATATCAAACTAAACGCTACGAACAGTATAAGAGGAATATTACAAACAATAAATTCATTACGGCCAACAACCAAACCTGGGCAGTCCTTATCCCAAAAATTTTACACCATCCGTAATTAAAAATCTAATTCATCAACTGCCCAATAAAAATGGTTATGATTTAATAACAGCTCCTATCCTCAAACAAAGCTCCAAAAAACGATTTAACAGTATTCTTCGTATTACCTATTTTCCCGTTCTTTTCAATTAATAAAAATAATACCCAAACCCGAAAAAAACTAGTAAATTCCCAACTCTCGTATAGACCTACCAGCTTGTTACAAATCCTTGAGAAAATCTTTGAAAAACTCCTCTTAAAACGCTTTTAATTCGGTTTCCGATCAGAATACACCATAACCCAACAATAGGCGAATTCGATTGGACTAATTTTGCTACAGTGCAGTACTTAGCAGTAGCTCTCAATAAAATGAACATATCACTGACCGCAGTAAAATACAACCTCACAATAGTCACCAACAATACTGAGTTTATTCACACATAAATAATAAAAACTGAGTTTACACACACATAAACAATAAAAACAAAAATATGACGTTTCAAAATAACCAACGAACCCGCTAAGCCATCTATAGCCAGTTCGGAAACTACAATCCCCTTACGCTAAGGGGAGAAGTGCAACTACTGCTACAATCCTACTGTTTTGTTTGAGGTACAGTAGATGATGAACAGCTACACAACAGTAGCAGTAGCAAAATTAGTCCAATCGAATTTGCCTATTGTCATCGTGTAGTTGATTACACTGCGTCCTCTCTTGAGCGAAAGGAGTACTATCCAGGCGTGTTCCTAGATATATTGTATGCCTTTAATCGAGTGTGATACCCTGGACTGCTCTAGAAACTCAAGGGCTTCCTTCCCTCCACATACTTCCTTATTTTAAAATCATACATCTTCCAAAGTAACAGTTAATACTGAGCATTCCGAAATATCCCCTATCACAGTTGGTGTTCCGCAAGGTAGTATTCTTGGTCCAATCCTATACAATATTTATACCTTTGACATCTCAACTAATCCCAAACCGCTACCTTTACTGACGACATCGCTATTCTTACATCCCACTACAATATCAAAATCGCTTTCAGAAACCTACAATCCCATATCAAAAATCTCCAAAAACTTTTACGAGGTGAAGAGTAAAAGTTTCACCCTCTGCAAAGATCCCCCCATCAAAATACAAAGTACGCTACCTGGGACTTAACCTAGACAAACAACTTACTTGGAACGCTCTCGAGACATCAAAAAGACTTGAATTTAACAGACATTACCGACTACTTCTTAGACTACTGGACAACCTATCGAAACTGGCACTAAAGAACAAGCTTATAATTACAACACGATTTTAAAACCAATCTGAACGTACGTTATTGAACTATAATGTTCTACCAAGGCTTCCAATTCCTATCGCATCCAATCTGTTGAATCCAAAATCCTCCGAAAAATCGTTGATGTCCTCGTTCGTAACAAAGTTATTCACCGTAACCTAAATGTTCCCTTTGTTCATGATTTCTGCGTCTTCCGTTATAAAAAGTTTCATTCTCGACTCTCCTATCACTATAATCCTCTCATTAAAAAGCTTTCCTCTATTACTCGTACTTTCCCTATTTACAATCGTCGGCGTTTAAAAAGAAATTGGCCACGAAATTTTTTCAAATGTAAAAATATTGTTAGGTAGCGAAACACCGATGGGTGTTTACACTGCCATGTTCCTGTCCTGTAATAGTAGTGTCTTTGTCATAAAATTTGCTTGCTACAATATCTATGTAGTTGTAGATAGCTAAGCAAATAAAAAAAAATAATATTGTTCATGAAAAAAACTATCCCAATTTGTTTTTGATTTTAAAAATTCATATTTATAAAATTTTTGAAAAATTGACACATTTTTATATTGAAGATTAAATGGAAAAATTTTCAAAAATATGTACATAACATACATACGTGTATATAGCTATGAGGTATTTTTTGAATCCATACATATATATATATGTATTTTGTTCTAAAATCTGGTTTATAGAAAATATTAAATGATTGTTCGCAATTTGATATTTTTATGAAATTCTAATAACTTTAAAAAAATATATTTTCTTAGAAAAATGCTATAAGCATAAGATAAAAGAAATTTAAATAGTTAAAATTTATATTTTCTTTCTAAAATGAGAGTAAAAGGTATTTGTTACATATTACATACAGTCAAGCAAAGCTATTATTTTTTATTTTAGATCGACAAATTGGCATCTTTCTGACCACATAAAGTTTTAAAAATAATTTTTTTTTAATTTTATTATAAATTTATATAAGAAAAATTGCAAATGTTGCGACACAACTTTGAATAATTAACTTAGAAATTAACTTAGAAATAATAAATTTAATCTGTTTAGTAAAAGATTAAATGAATTTGTAAGAAGACGTGAAATTATTCTTACAGAAAAGGATTTCGGAGGATATTTTTATATCTACTTAACTGAATTTTCGATTTTTTCCGAACAACTAATATTTGTGAAATAATTCAATCGATCTAAGAATGGAAGATATTAAAAATAATTTTTTGAAATCAAATTTGAATTTTATGAAATATTGAATATTAGGTATTCATAAAAGAAATGACTTTGAAAAAAATTAGAAATTTTTCATGAATTCAATACATTAACATATAGAAAATAAATAAAATATGCTAAGAGGAAACGATTTTCAAGAACTTTTCTATAATTGATAAACTTGAATCGAAATTTTGGATTTTTTCTAAAAATTACAATAAATACTTTAAAATTTATAAAATCGAATGAAGTTTATATTAATAAATTTTGACCACAAAAATTGTTAAAAATTATTTTCTTAAATAAAATTTTAATTCACTAAAAAGTGGAGTATTTCTATAATATTTTTTGATTTGTTTAGGAGAAATTTGTCTTGAAAATTAGTAAATAATTATAAATTTAATTGAACGGAAATGAATCTATTGAAAAAATTTAATATTACTTTACGGATAAGGATTTATAAGGACATTTCTATAATTGACGAACTATAATATATATTTTTGATTTTTCCATAAAATCGGGCATTTCAAAAATATCCAAATCGAATGAGATACATTTCGTTCAATTCTGACTACAGAAAGTAGTGAAAATAATTTTTTCAAAATTTATTTGAATTTACTGAAAATTACAAATACCGAAAATATAAACTGGGAATTTTTTCAAAGAAATTCAACTTTTCAACATGTAGTTTGAAATAATTTAATTTAACTGTTAGAAAATTGATTGTATTCGTTGAGAAAACTTAAAATATCCTTACGGATAAGGATTTATAAGGACATTTCTATAACTGAAAAACCATAATATATATTTTTGATTTTTCCTTAAAATCGAATACTTTAAAAATATCCAAATCGAATGAGATACATTTCGTTCAATTCTGACTACGGAAAGTAGTGAAAATAATTTTTTGAAATTTTATTTGAATGTACTGAAAATTACAAATACCAAAAATATAAACTGGGAATTTTTTTAAAGAAATTCAGCTTTTCAACATGTAGTTTGAAATGAATTTAATTTAACTGTTATAAAATTGATTGTATCCGTTGAGAAAACTTAAAATATCCTTACGGACAAGGATTTATAAGGACATTTTTATAACTGAAAAACCATAAGTTATATGGTTTTTGATTTTTCATTAAAATCGAACACTTCAAAAATATCCAAATCGAATGAGGTGAATTTCATTCAATTCTGACCACGCAAAGTGATGAAAATAATTTTTGGAAATTTTATTTGAATGTACTGAAAATTACAAATACCAAAAATATAAACTGGGAATTTTTTCAAAGAAATTCAACTTTTCAACATGTAGTTTGAAATGAATTTAATTTAACTGTTAGAAAATTGATTGTATCCGTTAAGAAAACTTAAAATATCCTTACGGACAAGGATTTATAAGGACATTTCCATAATTGACAAACCATAATATATATTTTTGATTTTTCCTTAAAATCGAACACTTCAAAAATATCCAAATCGAATGAGGTGAATTTCGTTCAATTCTGACCACGGAAAGTGATGAAAATAATTTTTTGAAATTTTATTTGAATTTACTGAAAATTACAAATACCAAAAATATAAACTGGGAATTTTTTCAAAGAAATTCAACTTGTCAATATGTAGTTTGAAATAAATTTAATGTAACTGTTAGAAAATTGATTGTATCCGTTGGAAAAATTCAAAATATCCTTACGGACTAGGATTTATAAGGACAATTTCATAACAGCTAAACTTTAGCCGATATTTTTGATTTTTCTTTAAAATCTGACAGAGGAGAAATTTTCTAATCGATTGATATGCATATCATTGTATTCTAATTAGGCAAAAGGGTTGAAATCTTTTTTTGAAATTAGAATTAAATCTTTTGAAAGCCGAATGCCCGAACATGTGTTTTTGTTTTCTTGATTCATAAGGTCTCGTGCACGCTCAACATTCCATAACCGTCCCCATCTATGCTCAACTGTATGGTTCGTCTCTTCAATGAAACGTTCCGCATATGAATGTGTGCGTGCGATTGAAGTAGCCACAGCTGAGCAAATGCCTCACAAACATGAACAAGCGGACTTATTTTATTATATTTCATATCAATATAAACAAATAAACACATGCAAAGGTGGAATTTTGCTAATCAGTATGATAAACAAATACGAAATAAGAAAAAAAAAACGAAGTCATATTTTGCAAAAAGAATAGAATGTGTGTCAGTCAAGGTTGAGGATTTATGTAAATAGTCAGAGGGAAATAAATAGAATTCTATAGAATTGTCAACATATATTAACACATGACGTCGGCAAAGTATGTAAACATGTGCATATGATTAATGATATTAACGCTACGAGAATCTTCAATTAAATTCCATTAAAAATAATTGTTACTGTATTTGCACTATGCGTGAATATAAATCATTTGAGCTTTGAATTTCTCCATGAGACTGTATAGTGCAGATTGTGTACCATTGACGGTTATATTGAGTGTTGAATAATTTAGAAATTTAAACAGGTGGTGGGAAAAAAATCGAATTTCCAATTGTTTTTTTATAAAATGCATACCAAATGAAAGAGCAAAATTTCTAGATTTCAAAAATATAAAATTTATTCAATTCAACTGAATCGTATAGGAGCAATGATTTATTGAAATAAAATTTAAATCTAAATTGTATGAGAAATTGTCGCGTGCGAGGCACGGTTTGGCCCGCTGCCCATTCTACTCACTTACGCACATATTCTTACCAGAAGTATGACGAAACAACAAAACGACCATCCTCCACTAAAAAGCCTCAATCGGCTGTGAGCTTGTGTGTGTACCGCTCTGAGGTCGTCATTCGTCATTTACAGCTGATTATTTTCGGTTTTACCGATCCAACATCATCGATCTTCAGCGACCATACTCCACTATTATTTCCTGTCTATTTTTGTTTCTTGTTCCATTTTCCTCTTTTGTTCATTTTATTCTTAATATTTTGTACAAATTCTTTTCTGATTTATGCGTTCTTATCCAAAAAACCAAATTTAGTTGACAATTTCAAAATTAATCATAAAATCAGATTCAAATTTTTTTGATTTTATTTTTCATTTGAATAATTTGTACACTAGTGTCCATAAATGGATTTGTACAAGAGAAATGTGAATTTTAATTCCATAAAATATATTTTAATTTGATATAAAATATTTGCAAATCCACTAATATTTTACAAAAAAAAACTATTTTTTTTAAATATTATTTGGTTTTGTAATAATTTCACAAAATTTTTAATAAAAAAAAGGGTAAATTAGCTACGTATTTTAAGTAGCTTACAAAGTAGATCCGTTTAAGATTATATTCTTTAACAAATCTTAATTTATGATATCATGATTAAATTTCAAAATTTCGAAAAGGCTGAAAAAATGCAATAGTCTGCCCACAAATATAGCAACAATAATTAAAATATTTATGATAATTTTTATAATGAAAAAATGAGTATTTTCTTGAAATAATTGGTAATAATTTTTTATTTATGTTGTTTATCAGCAATTTTTTGTCCAACCAAAAAAAAAACACAACTTATTGGTAATTAAAATATACAATATATTTTTAAATCCTAAGATTTTTTTTTTAAATAATTACAATTTTATACGAGTATGTTATTTATTTTGTAACTGATGTCTTGCCATTTTACTTTATGGATTGTTTCATTATTTATTAAATGCATAAAAGATATGTTAATTGAGTACTGGGATAATAGGCTTTCGATACTGATTTTCCAAACAAATTTTCTTCAGCGATGAGGCTCATTTCTTGCACGGAAACATTTGTATATATGTTATGTGACCCCGAAAACCCACAAGTGACTCTAGAGAAGCAATTGTATTCATGAAAAGTGACTGTGTGATGGAAATTTTGCTTTGAAGATCCGTATTTTTTTATGAAAATGAAGAAGGTGATAATAGACTTCTTTTAAACTGAACTTGAAAATTTTAGTTTAGACAATATGTGTTTTCCGTAAGACGGTGCTACAAGCCACACAACAAAACTTTTATTTTACAAAATTATAAACAATTTTTACAAGGGACGTGATTTTGCTGTAGCCATGTTTCGTGCTTATTTCTCGGTATTGGTGGATACGCCAATAAGTAAAATGGCCACATATGGTGGTACGCTTTAAACCCACAAGTAAATGTGAGGAAGCCATTGTATTCGTAAAAAGTGACATCTCGTGTGCATTTTGGTCTGAAGATTCGGTTTTTTTTCAAAATGAAGAAGGAGAAAACGTTATCATTAATTCTAAGTACTATGGCCGTATGATAATCGACTTCTTTTAGCGCGAACTTGAAAAAAAAAATTATTACATAAATTAATTGGATATTTGGGTATGTCAATTGGTTTCCAAAATCGAGCCATTTGGCACCGTTGGACTTGTCCTTGTCTTCAAACTTTAGAGCATTTAAAAACCAACATCCTTCAAGTAATGGCCTAGTTATCCAACAGGATTGACTACTGTGAGAAGTTCCGTAGTAGCCATTTAAATGGAGCATAATGGCAATGTTTAAGAAATATAATAAAATAAGAATTTCCACAAAATTTGAATGCAAAATGTGTTCTATTTAGCATTATTTTCCGAAGCACAAAATCATTTATTGATAGTATTTTTTAATCAAGGCCATTTTTAAGAAAAAATATTTGCAACTTATTTTATTTTAAAACAATAGTTAAATGTTTTGTTAATTAGACAATTTTTTTTATTATATCTTTTTCAATTACCTAAGCTTATGAAGAAAAAATAATTCAATTTAATAAAGTCTATTATGGAAACTGTCTAATTCTGTACACATTCAGTTCCTATGATACCATCTAATTTTTACTAAATTTTAATACATTAAAATTAGCTGAGAATCTATTATTAATAAGTGAATTTGTTCACAGTAAAAAAAAGTATATTTTTAAAGGTAAATATACGAAATGGTATTTGGGACAAATCTAAGACATCCTGGATGAAATTTATTTAAAACTATTATTTGTATTTTAACAGATACAAGTATCTAAATTGCTCTCTATACACATTTCGTTCATTAAAAAAAAAATCATGTACAGCAAATTTTTTCAAATTAAAATACGAAATTAACAGGAAAATTAGTAAACATTTTTCAAATTTCCATACATTAGTCATCATCGTTTACAAGAATTCATCGTTCATGCGAAGGAAAAATGCGCAATTTTTGTTAAATAAAGTTTTTTAACTCATCTGAAGTTCAATGACATACAATGGCGTGATACAACAGAATTTAATTTCATTTTTAGTAGAAAATATAAAACGTTTTCCAATCGTTTAATTGGTTGGATATTAGTGAAAATGGCATACAGAAATTTAAGGGTAACGAGACAAATAATGAATTGATGTAATTTTTTTTATTAGCTTTCAATTTTAATTTAACCAATTAATTAAACAAGCATTTTTTTTGGTAATATATTGAATTAAAAATATTTTTTCGAATTACTAGTCAAGATTGTGTGAATTGGAAATTCAGATGAACCTTAATCGTTTGTTTATTCTCTAGCAAAACATAAAAGTATTTATGAAATTACGAAAATTGCAATTTTTTCTTATATGTTTTGATAGCAGATAAATTTCCTATTCTATTAATATAATTTTTATAAAAATTGTCCTTCATTTAAGTGTAGAGATAATTTTTTTAAAATAAAAATGAATATTTCTACAAGTTTATTTTTTGGTTGGCGTTTCGAAAAAAATCGGTGTTCTCGAAATCAGTCGCCGCTGGTGTTCACGTTGCGCGTGTATCACAGAAGAGGAACGGTTTCAGATTTTGAGCGAACAGTGGGACTTTCGGCGCACACACACACGTATCTTATTTGCGATATGTGCCAATTTGTTCTCCAATTTCGTCATCCATCACGCTCTACCGATAGCGTCAAAAATAAATAAAAATTCAAGTTGTCAATGACATTGACTAATAATTCTCATAGACGATTTATTTAAGGAATATTGATAATATATATTTTATATTTAATTTAATTCTTTATTATGTCAGCTAAATTGATTATATTAAAAATCATAAGACGTGTCGAAATCAGTTGTTGATAAACATTTTATTTGTTATTTCGAAGCGTTATACTTCAATACGATCGTATGTATGTACAAACGCGTACGTGCGCTTATGTGTTGAAATTCTGTTTATATTATAAGGTAATTTAGTTATTTACATAATAAATTTTGTAATTAAAATTAATTAAATATTAAAAATTTGACTTATTCAACTTGATGATAGTCTCTTTTATGATAAATTTTTTTTATAATAACATATTTTTTAATACAATAAAATTTTTAAAGAATGTCAAATGAAAAATAATTTTTTATAATTTTATTGTATTTTGAATATTCATCATATTGACTAAATTTTTATTTTAAATACACCTCTCCACCTCCCTTTCCCCCTTCCATACATATTTCTATATTTTATTAAAAATAATTCATTTATTATTATCTAAAGAATACTTCTAACTGCAATCGTATTCGATTTAGTTTCGTAACGTTTTCATAAGTCCACTCCATATTCTTCCCAACCTTCTCGGGTATTTTCTTATTTATGTATTTATATCCGTATATATTGTTTATTGAAATATTTGAAGGAATTTTTTGTGTGTAAGTACGTATGTGCCTCTGGGACAGGAACCAAAGGCCAGTGTATAAAGCAACACGTATCTGAGGATATTTGATAGTTAGTTAGTTGGAGGAAACAATCAGAAATTGTTAAATTTTGTAGAGCAAATTTAAATGTTTAAAGAGGATTAAAAAGAGTGTTTGGCAAGACTAATTTTGGTTCTAGAGACTCCATAGTGGAAGAGTTGCTTCCATAAAAAAAATGCTGGGTTAAATGACACACATTTATGGTGTGTTGAACGGCAAAAGTTTGTTTGTTTGTTGTAAGGTCTCTGGAGTCCATTATGTGGCCATGAGGTCATTTGGCCGCACTTGACCAGAAGTGTGGAATCACTAAATTCAACCACCAATTCAAGGAAAAGCTTCCTGTTTGGTGTTTGCTTTCTTGTTTCTACAACATGTCACAGACACCCTCCACTCCACTCCTAACTACGGTGGTTTCCAATCCGTGTATCGGAGAGGGATTGGAAACATAAGAGAAAGGATGTGTGGATTTCTTCCCAAACCAGAGATCATTAAGGAAAGGGAGGACGAATTTATTTTTGAGTATGTGGTGGATATAATTTGCTTTGAAGGAATATGGAGAAGACAATTTGGGAAGCATATGTTCTTATATAAACAACGTATAAGAGATTTCCGATCAATTTCAATAAAAGTAGAGTTCACACGTGGAAGTCAAATGTGCTCAACTGGCTAGTCTAATACAGCGATTGACCGCTGCTTCAAGTTGCCTTTGGCTTGCTAGTGGCATTCCTAAACATAAAGTGAGGCAATAAAGCAAAGTTCCGTCCATAAGAGAATTAGCCACTCTGATTGTCTCACTTTGTCTAGCTTTACATTTACTACCAACCATACTCTCCACCATATTAAATACGAGGTCTGTTCAAAAAGTATTGCGAATTTTGAATTTCCACGGATTACGTATATTCGATTTCCGATTTTTTGTGGCGTTATGTTGGTACTCATGTCTCTCCCTTATGCCGACAAGTTCGCCCATTTTGAATGTTCAGTTAATTTTTGACAGCTGCTTTGCTTGCACGTGTTTTAGCTCATCTTCGATTTTTCCCTCAATTTCGACCAAAAACAGCATCGCATTAACATTACTAAGGAGCTGTTGCACTCTGTCCGCGACGACCCAAATTTGCTCCAAAGGGTCATAACTGGTGACGAATTATGGGTTTATGGTTCTGACGTGAAAGTTTTGCTTACAGTTTTCTTCGATTGCAGGGGCGTGGTGCATCATGAGTTCTTTCCACAGGGTAGAACGGTCAATAAGGAATATTACCTGCAAGTTATGTGCAAGTTGCGCGAAGCAATCCGACAGAAACGCTCGGATTAATGGAAGAACAAAAATTGGCTTTTGTACCATGATAACGCCCCTGCTCAAGTATCGTTGCTTGTGTGCGAATTTTTGGCCAAATGCCGCAGTCACCATATTTTCCAGATCTGGGAGAGCCCCATGAAAGGACGACGCTACGCTACGATTGAGGAAATAAAGACGGCATCGAAGGAGGAACTGAACAAGATCACAAAAAATGATTTTTTGAAGTGCTTCGAGGATTGGAAAAAACGTTGCCACAAGTGTATAATATGTTGGTGGGGATTATTTTGAAGGGGACGAAATAAATATTCATGAATAAATGAATAACTTTTGAAAAGACATAAAATTCGCAATACTTTTTGACCAGACCTCGTATTTAGTTGATTTGGATGATACTCGTAGTATTGTTAATCTGCGAGGATTCCATCTCCTTCCTCGCGAGGATTCCATCTCCTTCCTCGCGAGGATTCCATCTCCTTCCTCGCGAGGATTCCATCTCCTTCCTCGCGAGGATTCCATCTCCTTGAAACAAAACAATTTTAATCAATGATCAAGTAAAATTCATTTTTTTTATGAGAAAAATATATTTTATTTGAATTTTTGTTAAAAACTTGTTTGTGTAATTAGATCGCTGGTAGTTTATAAACAAAGCGAATGTTGATGCAACAAATATCGTTAAATCGCTGCAATATTAGTTTTGATGACGTTCGCATTAAAGCGTTTCTGCTGATTTTTTGCAAAATTTTCTTTTTGCTTATTAATTCATTTTTCAGTAAATTTACATTTAATATTTATACTATATAAAAGAAAATTTTTTAACCAGTAAATAACCTTCAAATATGTACGAATTGATTTATTAGAAAAAATGTTGATGGGACCATTTTATAAAAATAATTATCCAAACCGTATATACCTATTACATTTATATAGTAATTTCCAATAGGTAGGCCATACCTATTGGAAATTATCTACTATACAAAATGTTTTAATATGACAAAAAAACTGTTTTGTTGCAATTTCATTTTTATTCTAGAAGTTGGCAGAATATATATTCTGTCATAAAAAATATGCCGTAATCTTTTAAAATATATTTAAAAACACAAACGTATCATAAAATATTGTATTTATTTTCTCTTTTTCTTTACATAAATGCATCATAAATATTATGGTGTATATTTTTTTCATTTAAAAAAAATACTTTTTAGTCTTAATAACAATAAATTCTCTTTCATCAAATTAGATTTAATAAAATTATCTAAATAAAAATTCTTTTATCTGCTTTCGTATGTTTCAGAAATTATGCCCTGATTTAATATTTTTAATATAAACAATATATCGAATGTTTTATTTATTAAAATTAATTTTTTCTTATTATTTATTCTTAAATGGTTCTTTGTCAGCAAAATAAACTGCCACCTTGATTTTTTTCTACATGATATCGAACGTATTCTTTCTGTGATGGTGTTAACCCTAGAAGATCTGCTTCGGATAAATACTGTGTAATACCACCAACCCCAACTAGATAGCCATTAAGTCTAGCAGCTACATAAGAAGTCTGTAGAAGATTTGAATCCATTCCTAAGGATTTTGATAAATCCTTGTGACTCTGTAGTCGATATTTTTGATGGTAACTGTGTAAATAATAAATAAAAAATTGCAAAATCTGTATAGTTTTATATTTATTTGGAGAAAAAAAAAGTAGGTTTTCATATGAAAATACTCACTCTTCTGCAGCATAAAATATTGCGGCAGGTACTATTTCTGTTGTTATAACTTCAGGATCTCTATTGATCTGTTCTTCTTTTTTAGACTTCTCCGCAATTTTTCGTTGCTCTTCATTATGATACATAATTAATGAGGCATATTGCTTTCGAATTTTTGTTGTTAAACCATATTCATGATTATTCCAGAACAAATTCAACATTTCATTATACGATATAACATTGGGATCGTAATCAATTTCTATAACTTCTGTATGATCACCTCTATAAAAGAAATATAATAATTAAATTAAAATTTCTAATTCATTTTTCTTTATCGAAATAAAATAAGAGTAATAGTCACTTACAAATCTTTATATTTCGGTTGTTCTTTGGTGCCACCTGAATATCCTACTCTGGTTCGAAGAACACCATCTGTTGCTCCAAATAGTGAGTCAGCGCCCCAAAAACAACCCATTCCAAAGGTGGCTTTTTCAAATGGTGTATCAACATTATGTTTAGGTTCGATGCTTAATTCAATTTGTTCATTTTTTATAATACTCTAAAATTCAATTATTTGAAAAAAAAAAATTAATTTTATTTGCTTATAATAATAATTGAAAATTAAGAAAATCTATAAAATTCAATAATTCTTTTTTACAGGACAAATGCAGTTGTTACTATTTTTTGTAAAAAACGATCTAGCTGAAAATTGTTGTGACGTGACTTGAGCAAAACAGCAAAATCCGATCAATGAAATTAAGGAAACGCACACGTAATTCGACATTATTGCAACGAAAACGTTTCTAATAAAACCTTCTCAATTTAAACTATTAATTATTTAAATTAAATCACAGATAAAATATATTATATTGTTATTTAAAAATTAAGAAAACTAGTAATAAAAATAAAAATGGCAAAAAATTAAACTTTTCTTAAGCAAAACCCCATACACGTCAAATTATTGAAAGCGGCCAACAAGAACTGACAGCTAAACGAAAGGTGCGCTCGCGCTTCACCTCACGTGTACAATGCTTTTAGATTTCCAATCAGAAAACACACACCCATATGCACGTAAAGAAAACAGTTTCGAGAATAGGAGAAAAGTAATAATTATAATTGACATGTTTTGATTAAAATCTTTTTTTTTAATAATTCAAAGTTGAATTATTATTTGACATATCTTCTTATCTGAGAATAAGAAGATATGTCAAATAATCGATTTTGTACAATTTAAATTAATAATAATAATTGACTTCAAATGAGCATATGAAAAAAAAATTATAATATAATCAAAAAATTAAAAAAATGTTTGAAACAATTACTGATAAAGAAATTTAGAAAAAAAAACGACATTTCTAAACTGACACGATTGAAACGGAACAAAACAAAACGAAACGAATGCATTTGAAACAACAAACCCGAATCCGAGAGACCGTGACATTGAAATATGCAAAAATTGAAATTGTTTTGAAAATTTTCGTTTACAAAAAAAAAAATCTCTGATTTAATTTAAGTTTTTCTATACCTTATCTTTGATGTTACGGCTTGTAATTTTAATGCCGTATTCAGCTAATTGTGGTGATAATGTTCGCAACATTTTTAATAGTTAAACAATATATTTTAATTCAACAAATTTAAGTTAAATGCGAAAAAAAACTCAGCTAAAACGTGTGGAAAGCGAACGACTGAAATATTATCTTTGAAAGTTTGTCTTTAACTAAGTTTGAAAACGATTTCGATGAGAATTTATAGGCGGCGAAGTCTCATACCAGAAAAGAGATTATTTTAAATTGGTTGTACAATTATAGCGAACTTATGTGTGTTTGTGTGTGTGCGTATGAGTTCTTTTGAATGGTTGAGAATTATTTTCGGTTTGTAGTGACCATATTAACGGCCAAAAGTGAATCAATTTTTTTTTAAATACTTTTGTTCTCTTATTTTGGCGCTCTTTTTCCTTTCCTTTCTTTATATTATTTACTATTTTTTATAACATATTCCTTCAACAGACCGAGGTTTTTATATGTATTGGTTGGAATTTAAGAATTTATTTTAGAATTTTTATTATTTGTGAAGGATAAAATGCAATTTTACTAATAAAAAACACAAATAGTAGATAGTTTTTTTATTACATGAATTATAAAATAAATATATTATATTTAGTAAAACAAAACAAAAAAACCCTAAAAAAACTGACTTAATTTATCGATTTGCCCATTAATGAAAAATATTACGTGTTCTTCAATTAGAATAATTACTCGTGTTTGTGGATTATATATTTTTTCATTTTCTCATACATGCATGCATGCATGCTTTTGTAAAGATTATTTTTCATAAAGAGTAAATGGAATCCTAACACACAACTAGTGATTCAATAGTTTGGTCAATGTAAGGACAATATTAATTTTATCGTAAATAATACAGTAAAAATATTTAATTAAACCATTTTTACTTAGTTTTTTTTTCTTCTGGTTAGTTTGTAAAAAAATCATAGTATTAAATATTTTTAATAAATTTATTGTTACATAATTTACCCCTTTTTTCATGTTGGAATTACGAATAGAATGAAGGTTAAAGAAAATTTTCCAATTGACCTTTCAAGGGATTGTTTTGTGCTCATAATCAATACCAATTGTTTGGGGGGTGAATTAGTTTACGAAAAGTGATATTTAGTATGAAAAAAAAACAACATTTCCTATTTTATTATATTAGTAAGTAAAGAAATTGATTTTCTTTTGATTAAGTGAACAAAAAATTTTCCAAACTTTCAATTATTTCTATTTTTATTGATTTAGTTATAAATCCATAAATGAATACTCTAGCTTTAATATTAAATACGATTAATTAATAGAAAATACATTAATAGAAATTGCTTAAAAAAAGAAGAAAAGATCGATAATATAAAAAAAATTAATTTCTAATAATACTAACATATTCAAGTAGAAACGTATTTTCATTTAAATTTATAAAATAAATAATTCGAATTTTTTTAAATTATAATATAGTTTTTCCAAGATAACTAAACTGACATAATACATAATCGTTTCAATTATTAGGAATCACAATAAATAAAGGATATTAATTAAATGAATTAATAAAATTCTTTTGGAGAAAAGAAATTAAAAAAAATTGAGGTAAGTTGATTATATTATTTTGCATTGCTCTAGTAAGTTGTTCGAAAATGTTGCATGCAAATTGGATCAACATTTTTTAGTAATTATTTCGAACATGCTGATAGAAAACTGGGGAATTGCTTATAAGCAAATGTTTTCGAACAGTTATGAATATTTTGCGTTGAGGTGCCGACATAAAATTACGCGGTGATCAAATTGAACAAATTATAATTCTTACGTTCATTTTTTTAATACAATTTCAATTGTAATTTATTATAAGTATATTAATTAAATATAGAAGAACAAATATATAATAAGCTATAAAAGAAAACTTTTGTTTTAAAATAGTTTAAAGAAAAAATAAAAACAGAAAAATCGCAGCAAAAATGTTCTAGTTAAAACCCTACAAATGAAATTTGGTAAATTATTTCTACTCATAATAAGAGTGGTTTTGTTACAATAAAAGTAGATATACAGTATGCACATTTAATAGAAATTATTTGAATAGTATTTTTTTTTATAAAAACAACCTAAATACTATAAGAATAAAAAAACGGAGAAAGAACAGTAATTTTTTTTCAAAATATAAGTACAAACACCAAAATGCAATTGACAGGTTAAATATTCAATGGAATATTTAAATTTAGTTGTTTTTAATAGAAATTTTACAAACTTATAAATATTATTTGATTATGATCAAATTAAATATTTTTATATAAAATATTTTCATAAATAAAATAAAACAATTATTGAATTTTTATAAATAATAATTCTATATTTGAATGTTAACATTTGTACAGCTTCACAATTAGTAAAGATAAGAACCATGTAGTTGCAGTGAATTTTGTATTTGCTTATAGCAATTGACGACACCGCTGCAAAAAGAAGGCAGCTCCATTTTTGGCGATTTTTTTTCCAGTCGATATAAAGTATTCGAAAGCTTCTCTATCAATCAGTGGAAAAATGAGGCAGCTGCCTTAATTCACTGCGGAAATATAAAGGATATGAAGATGGCCCCTCATTGAAGCCCGTGCAAAAATGAGGCAGCTCCGGAGCTGCCTCGTTTTTGCACTGAATGAACATGCATGATAAATGCTTGCAATAGTTTATAATTTCATATCAATGTGAAAAAGGATCTTGTAACTGAAAAAGAGGTGCACGAGAAAAAAGCAAAATATTTCTATACAAAAATGAAAGAAGACACCGCAGAAATTTCAGAGAACAAGGATGAGATGGAGCTGTTAGCTTTCGATTTCCAACAAAATATGCCTCTCCCACATGTAACTACTGTGGACGTTTTCTTTAAACGGCAACTGTGGGAATATAACTTTTGCATTTTTGTAGCTAGTTCTAGGAAATCGTACTTTTTCATGTACGATGGAACCATAGCCAAGAAAGGAGCTAATGATGTAGTAAGCTTTTTACACTATTTTCTTGAGAACTTTTTAGCACCAACAGTCAGAAAAATATATCTTTATTCCGATATCTGCAGCTCACAAAATAAAAACAAAGTCTTGGCTCAGTACCTTTATACACTTCTTGCAAATACTAACAGATTTTCTGAAATAATACACAGATTTCCAGAACCGGGTAAGAGTTTTCTTCCTTGCGACAGGAGCTTTGGATTAATCGAAAAAGAGAAAAGGAAACGGGAAAGGATCTATTTGCCAGAAGAATGGGTTTAACTGGTTAAAAATACATGCCGCAAATTTATAGTAGTTCCAGTTTCCCAAGATATGATTTTAGATTTCAGTGGTCATTTTAAAGGGGCTTTCAAAACAACCGTTTCAAACAAAAGGAAACAAAAATTTGGGATATCTTCTTACCGTGTCATGGCGTACACAGCAAAAGGCGTAGAATGCAGCAGTGTTGCCTCTGCCTTGCTAAAGGACTTGTTTATCCTTCAGAAACATGGCATTACGTTAACTTTACCTGCTTCTACATCTCTCTTCTACTCTGGGCTGTTACCACTTAAGCGCCCCAAATATCTACATGTCCGAGAACTCGCAATAAAATATGTGCCTCCAGACTGTATGTGGTTTTATGTGGTTTTATTACCAACTCCATCGTTTTATTTTTTATATTATTATCTATCCAAGTTTCCAAGAGGAGTAATTTGAGAGTATATTATATTGGGTTGATGCAAGAGTTATGACCGTTTTTTATGATCCTAGGTAAAAAATTTTTTCTTCAGAAATGATGAATAGTATCTTCTTTTAAATGATTTCATTGTATAAAGGATGCTTTCCCTCTACTTTCTATTCAGTTTAGGCCTGGCCAGAGTACAGTGAAGTGCCCTTGTATTTTTTAAAAATGTCGGTCGATAAAGTGCATTTACGTCATTGTTTACTTTATTAATTCCGTAAAGACAATACCGCGAGTGAGGCAACCAAAAACATTTGCGAAGTGTATGGAGCAGATGTCATCAAAGTTCGACAGGTACGAAGATGGTTTACAAAATTCCGATCTGGGGATTTTTCACTAATTGATAAATCACGTAACGGGCGGCCATTGAAGTCTGATGACGACAAGTTAAAAGTCATAATTGACACCAATCCACGTCTAACCACCAGGGAGATCGCGTCGATGATGGGAGTCAACCAAACAACCGTATTAAGACATTTGAAGCGTATGGGGATGGTTTCGCGGGACGACGTTTGGATACCTCATCAATTGTCGGCTGCCAATTTATTGGATCGTGTTTCAACGTGCGTTGCTTTGAGTGCAAGACAAAAACATGAACCTTTTTTGCATCGTTTGGTAACGGGAGATGAGAAATGGGTCGTGTACAACAACGTGACAAGAAAAAGACATTGGGCTATACCTGGACAAGCCCCATTAACAACTTCGAAAGCCGAAATCCATCAAAAAAAAGTTATGCTTTGTGTTTGGTGGGATTGTAAGGGTATTGTGTATTTTGAACTCTTGGAATGCAATCAGATAATTACAGCAGAAAGATATTGTCAGCAATTATCCAAATTGAACATCGCCCTTCAAAAGGATACACCAGAATTGGTAAACAGAAAAGGGGAGTGTTGCATCACGCCAACGCGCGACCACATGTCGCTATGATGACCCAACACAAGCTGAATTGGGATGTTATCAAGCATCCACCGTATTCTCCAGATCTTGCTCCTTCCGATTTTCATTTATTCCGATCACTGCAAAATTTTTTAAATGACAAAAAATTTGATACAATAGAGCAGGTAAAAACATCCCTTACTACATTTTTCGCATAAAAATCCACGGAATTTTACACTAATGGTATTATTAAATTGATAGAAAGATGGGAGAAGGTTATAAGAACGGATGGAAATTATATAATTGAATAAATAAATAATACAAATCTAAAAAAAAATGTTTAATTGTATACACGTATGTAAAAAACGGTCATAACTTTTGCATCAACCCAATACATTAAGTAATAGAGTTTAACTCCACATATAAATAAAGACAAAAAATCCACAGAATCCGTAGTGTTACAGTTTTTTGCTTCTCCTGAAAAAATTGGTAAAATGGAGCTGCCTCCTTTCAATTGCTCTGAACACATAAAATTATGGAGACCACCGAACAGATGAGTTTTTAAAAATTATATTTAATTTTACGTTTAATTTGCATAACACATAAATATTGCATAAGAAACATTTATTTAAAGATAATTTAATCTGATTTATTTAGCATATCAATAGTCTTTCAGTTTTATTGGCCATATAAATATTAAGCCAAGTTTCAGAGCTGCAAGCATTCATAGTCTTGTGAATTGAAAGAATTCCTTTATTTTTTACTTAATAATACTTTTGGACAAATAAAAAAATCAGAAAATCAAAATTATACGAGGGTCGTTCAATAAGTCCTTAGAAAATCCGAGAAATTGCGCTCGTAGTGTTGGTAAAGATTTTTTTTCTGTAAGTAGCATTATCGACAGGAAAGCTGCGAATTTCAGCTCGATCCACAGCGTAGGTCAATTCCTATCGTGGATTAAAGTTAACGACATTTATTTGTCCATAACAATAGAAAAAAACGAGTTTAGGGCTGTCATCAAACATCTCCATTTGAAAGGCTTAAGCCCGAAAGAAATCAAAGCCGAGTTGGATGCAGTTCATGGCACATATGCACCTGTGTTTGCGACGGTTTACAATTGGGTGAATAAATTTAAACGTGGCCGTTCATCCACAAAAGATGAACATCGTGCAGGACGCCCAGTTGAGGTGTCTACTCCTGAAATCATCGACAAAATCCACGATTTGATTTTGAACGATCGGCGAATTAAAGTGCGCGAATTAGTTGAGGCCACGGGCATATCACAAGGTACAGTCGCTTCAATTTTGCATGAAAAATTGTCTGTGAAAAAAATTTCGGCAAGATGGGTGCCGCGTTTGCTCTCAGTGGAGAATAAACGCAATCGTGTAGTGGACTCTGAGGCTATGTTGGCACTCTTTCATCGCAATCCTGCCGAATTCCTTCGTCGATATGTCACTGTGGACGAAACCTGGATACACTACTACACTCCAGAAACGAAGAGACAGTCATCACAGTGGATTTTCAAGGGTGAACGGGCTCCGAAGAAGGCAAAAACTGTGCCATCGGCCGGCAAGGTGATGGCCACGGTCTTTTGGGATTCGCAGGGCATCATTTTTATCGACTACTTGGAAAAAGGAAAAACAATAACAGGAGCGTATTACGCGTCGTTATTGCAACGGTTGAGCGAGGAAATCAAAGAGAAACGCCCCCATCTGAAGAAGAAAATAAATCCTCTTGCATCAGGACAATGCGCGTGTGCACACCTGCGCTGTTTCCATGGCCAAAATTGTAGAATTGAGAATGGAATTGTTGCAGCATCCCGCTTATTCACCAGATTTGGCCCCGAGTGACTATTTTCTTTTCCCCAATCTGAAGAAATGGCTTGGCGGACGACGGTTCACTTCCAACGAGGACGTCATTGCTCAAACGGATGAGTATTTTGCAGAACTTCCGAAATCCTATTTTTTGGACGGGATCAAAATTTTGGAAAAACGGTTGGAAAAGTGTATAGAGCTTTGTTGAAAAATAAAATTTTTTTTTTAAAATGTTTTTTTCCATCTTTTTCTAAGGACTTATTGAACGACCCTACTTGGAATTAGTGTAACGACAAAAGCATAAAAGTCTTCTTAAATATACAATAGAAAAGATTATTTTAATAATTGAAAATAAATTAAGAAAAAATATATTTATTTATTGGTCCGTGGTTTTAAAATTACTAGTTTGAAAAAAAATTATCCATTTTTTTTTCGTTCAGGAATTTTTTGTTAATTTTTTTTTACGTTCAAAAATTTTTTGTTAATTTTTTTTCCTCAAAAAAATTTAGTAAATAAATTGATTTGTGGCCTTCTACTTGTGGGGAGATTGCACGAAAAACTTATTATCATAGAAAACTGAAGAAAATGTAGTTTGCTAATCTTTGACCTTGTAAATGATCTTAAACTTAATTTTATTACGGAAAACATAAAACATGTTTTTAATTTTTCACATGCCAAAGAACTACGAGTATATATGAAAACCGACTTTAGAATAATATACAAAAGGGCAATTGGGAAAACAAACAAAATGCCGAAAGGAAAAAATAATAAAAAAATATGTTTTATGTATAAATAATATAATCAATAAAGAATGGCTTTTATTGGAGAACCGTTGGTAAAATTAGTCATCGATTTTATGTGCTCTTTTGAAAATAATGCTGCAGGCTTGCGAAACAGAGTATGTTAAAGTAATAAATTTTAATTTTCTTTTTAAATACTATTTTTTAGAATACATAGAAAATTATTTGATTTAGCATTTTTTTGCATAATATTTTCAGATAGAAAATTAAAAAAAAATAACTTTCTAAAACAAGACTGCCGTTTTTAAAATTTTTAATTTATGATCTTCTAATTTTAACAATAAATAAAAAAAACAAATTCTGTTATTTGAAAAAGAGAATTTTAATAAAAAAATTAATTTCAGAATATGTTGAAAAAATAAAAGTAAATTTTACTTTTAATATCATTGATTGTCAATATAAAATGAGTCAAATTTTATTTGTTTCCTTAAAATTAAATCTGTACATGAGTAACACAAAAAAAAACACCAAAATTCACAAATATTTTTTTAAACAAATACCAAAAACATTGAGGTTTTACTGTTATTCTTTAATAACATAAAATGGCCACAAAATTCAAATTTAAAACAATTTTAATATTGAATTTTCCAATAAAATATCTTTTCACTAGCAAAAAATATCCTTTTCAACAGTATATTTTTTGCTAGTGAAAGGATATTTTGTACAGGGTAGTTTTTATGTTCCAGATCGATTTTGTTTGGCCGCCATTTTGGTTTGGTTGATATTTGTCTGTTGGCATATAGCAGTCGTAGAGAGTAGTCGATAATAATTTATTATGGAGCATCTAACGCCGCAACACAATTATTAAAATATTTTATTTAAATAATTGGTCAATTGTAAATACATGGAGAAAATTACGTGACTTTTTTGGTGTTAATCATATGCCGAGCAAGTCAACCATTCATCGTGTAATGAATAATTTTGAAAATATGCATACACTGTGAGATAAAGCGAAGACTAAACGACACTTAAGTCAACGCATTCCTGAAAAGATTGATTGCAGTGAGGCATAGTGTTGCTGAATGTCCGGGTACCTCTCATCGATGCCGTGCACAAAAATGGGGAATATCTCGAACATGTTTGTTAAAAATTCTCAAAAAAGATTTTCTTTTTTACGCGTATAAAATTCAATTAACACAAAAGCTGCAGGCAAATGACTTTGAACGGTGGCGATACTGGAGTACTCGAAGTTTTGCAGCGACGAAGCACACTTCGACTTGGCTCGCTTTTTAATAAACAGAATAGCCTCTATTGGGGCACTGAAAACCCTCAACTGTTACACCAAAAACTACTACACCCTCGTAGAGTAACTTTATGGTGCGGCATTTGGGCCGGCGGCATCATTGGGTCATATTTCTTTGAGGATGCTGGAGGCAATGCTGTAACAACTTTCTTCTGCCCGAATTGGATCAATTATGGCCACAAAACATGTGTTTCTAACAAGACGGTGCCACATCACACACAGCTTGTGCTATGATGCCAATTTTGAGAAAAAATTTTCCCGGCCAAATAATGTGAAAAAGTGGTGATATAACATAGACTAGCCCCCACGATGCCCTGATTATGTATCAAAATAACGGGTGATTTTTTAAGTGTTTGGTTTTCGAATTTCCAAAAAAACACAGATTTTCCATCTGCGAAGCGTTGGCTAAACGGAAAAATCGATGGATGATGTTTAGAGCCGCTTTACCGCATTGTCCACCGTTTGAGCCGCTTTACCGCGCATTTCTTTGACGGATGGTGACTGGGGAGGATGAGAAATGGCTTACATACGACAATATTGTGCGAAAACGATTTGTTCAATGCGCGGTAAAGCGGCTCAAACGGAGTTCAAACTAGGATTAACGGTCAGGACGGTTTTACAGCTATGATTCCTTTCCATCTACTACATATCATTATATGCTTCCCTAAATTCGACATCTTCTGTCAACAATTGAACCGTTTGAAGCTAGCGATTGACCAAAATTGGCCAATAGGAGAGGTGTTGTGTGCCATCAGGACAAGTTCTGGGAGCTTGGTTGGGAAGTTTTGATAGACAGTCCGGATCTTTTTTTTTATCATTGCAAAACTTCCTTAGTGATAAGAAATTGGCATCGAGAGAAGCTTAGTCGAGTTTTTTGCCAATAGGGACCAGGGCTTCAATGAGAGAGGCATTATGAAGCTACCATTAAAATGGCAACAAATTACAAAACAAAACGGTGCACATTTAACCCAAATCGGACGATCCGAACCATGTTAAATAAAGTCTTGGATTTATGTTTCCCCAAACCAATATTTCATTCATGCCCATAGTACTGCCACACATTTCAGTGTTTATTTAATGTGGCAATATTCTTGAAATTGATTTCTAAAGCAATAAAAATGTATATGTTTATGAGGTTAAGGCAGTTTAAAAATTGAATTAAAATTTAAATGTAGATAATAAACTGATCAGTATTTAATTTGTTGATTCTTGAACGATTTTAGTTATTGATACTATTTTGTGTCGGAATTGTAGGGCTTATTAATGTCTATAATTAGAACAAACTTTGAATCTTTTAAATTCCTGAACAGTGTACGTTTCAACGCTAAAAAGTACTCGTGTGAGGCAAGTATTTCTGTGAAATTATTTTTTATGTCCACCAAACCAAAGATTTCACTCCTAAACATTTTTTTCAATCACTGCAACCATTTCCACCTAAAGGTGCCCATACACAGGCGGACTTGGTCCACCGACTAGTCAAGTTGTACCGTGTATGGGGCAGTCGGCGGACTATTTTGATGGTTGGTGGGTTGGTTGGAAAGAAAATCAAAATATTTTGATTTTTATGGGCGGAGTCAATGGTTGATAGGTGAAGTTGGCAAGTTCTGACAACCGTACGTCAAAAAATCATTTGTTTTCGTTTTTTGTGTTGAACACATCGCAGTGTTGAGTGCTGCGATCTTAGATTAAAGAATACCTGGATAGGCCCCTACCGTATATGTATACGCAATTTTGTGTAAGATTTTTACAAAGGGGATATGACTGTCAAAATTTTTTTATGTAGACATGAAACCCACTGCCATCTATGTGTCGTAATGGAAATTTATTTAATTGCAAAAGCATAATTTATGTTTATTGTAATTCACTTATTGGAAACAAAAATACAATTTAAATACAACGATAGGTAATTTTTATTTTTTGTACAATCTTTTGATACGAAATGGAATTCTATTTGAGGTTTATTATTTATTCCGTAAATATGAATCAAATATAAAGCCCCTCAATTTTGTAGACTTTCGGAGAGTTTTAAAACTTTGTTTCTCCATGAAAGTGGAGACTTGGGGGTTAGCTTTGTCATTTGTGAATCCGATGTTGACAGTTCAATGTTTACCATAAAATAGTACAGTGCCGGTGTATATAACGTGTGTGTAAGAAAGTTTAAGGGACCGAATTTTTCTGTCTATTTTCCATTGCTGTTTTCATTGTGTTATAATAATTAAAGTTTATTCTTCGGTAAGCTTATTACTTAAATAAATTTGTTTTGCTTGCTCTATTATACCACATTATAATGCATTTATTAAATAATATTTTATTTATTTTTAAAAAATATTAGTTATTAAGTTTTTAACTACATTAAATTTTTCATTTTGTAATTTAGTTTTAGAGCATTTTCTTTAATAGCTGTATTCCATTGGACCAATTTTGCTACTACACTACTTGTGTATCTGTCATCATCTACTTTACCTCGAACAGATCAGTAATTTTCCGCTGGAGTTACGCATACAATGTACGGTAGGTGGATTGTAGTTGCTACAGTGAAAATAGATAGATTTGCGGGTTCGTTGGTTATGTTGAAATGTCATATTTTTGCTTTTATTGTTAATGTGTGAATAAACTCAGTATTGTTGGTGACTATTGTGTGATTGTATTTTACTGCTGTAGTGATATGTTCATTTTATTGAGAGTCTACAGCGCTGTAGCAAAATTGGTCCAATGGAATACAGCTATAATTGTATACGATTAACATCTTATTGTGCACATAATTGCTTTCATATAATCAAATAACTTAGAATTCATATTTTTATATACTCTTCCCCACTTTAAAAATTTTCGTTTTAATAAATAATATACAGTGAAATAAATAAAATAAAAATACATAATAAATAAATAAAAAATTAAAAAATCTGCTTTTTACGCATAAATGATATCACATATGAAAAATGGTTTTAAACGAACCGCTTCAATCGCATACTGAACTTTTAAATTGGCCCCCAATGATTTACGCCGTTTCTGTTGTATTGCATGTGTGTGCGTTCTATGAATGTATTGCCACAAAATTCGGTCAGAATTTTTGTGTTGAGGCCTATCCAGTTCTTCTTTAATCTAAAGCTGCGATGTGTTCAAGACAAAATTCCATTTCTCATATATTTACATTGTTTTCCTTTGATTCCTATTGATTTTCATTGATTTCTATTCATTTTTCATATATTTTGATGCATTTTTATTCTATTTCTATCATATTTGTATACATCTTTAGACATTTTCATTTATTTTGATTCATATTTATACATTTTCAATTGATTTTCATATATTTCCTTGCATATTTATACATCTTTCATTGATTTTAATTCATTTCTCATATATTCTATTGCATTTTTATTCCATTTCTATTAAGATTTCTACATTCTTGTTCATTTTGATTTATTTGCATACATTTTTATTCATTTTTATACATATTGCTATTATTATTCTTATTATTTTTTGCCATATTGTCTATGATATGATGATTATTATAAACATTTTACTCTAAGTTCATTCTTATCATCATCATCATATCATTCTATTCTAAAAATAATTCTATTCTTATATTATTCTAGCGGTATATTCTCTTTTGTTTTTGGTAATATTTATTGTATTATGAGTATTCAATTTTATTACTTTATGGCCTATTTCATTTCTTTTTGAGAAATTTTAGGTTAACATCTGCAAGGGGGCAGATGTTTTATTAAAAGGGGTTTAATACTTTGCACTCAGAGTACATTCCATTGATATTGCTATCATCTGTTCATACAATTTTATCTTATTTCCCACTAATATGTTAGAATTTTCTTATTTTTAATACATTTTATTAGGGGTTTTTCCTTCTCTTATCCTAATATATTCATATTGTACCATTTCTTTCTATTATTCTATTTTATTATTCTTCTATTATTCTATTATTTTATTATTTCATTAATATTTTATTGCTATTTTTTATTTTATTACTAATACGTTTATTGAATTTACCAGAAAGAAGAATTACCAGAGAATATAGTAAAAATAAACAATACGATGAAGAGATTTCTTCCGACTAGACTAGAACAGCCGACATGTGTTCAACACAAAAACCGAAAAACAAATGATTTTTTACATAGAAGTTGGAACGTGTGTGGCGTGGTCGGCCAATCGGTCGGCGTACCAGTCGGCGGACCAAGTCCGCCTGTGTATGGGCACCTTAATAAGTAGACGTGCATATGAAAAAATATCCAAGTTACAAAAAATTACTTTTATTATCTGAAAACAATTTAGAAAAATAGAAAATTATTTACAAATCGAATCATATTCATTTTAAAATTTCCCCAGGGGAGTATATTGATAGAAAAAGAAATGGTTTGTTCTCGAACAACGTATCCACAGATTTCCTCCATTAATGGATGAACAAATTACAGGCAATAATTGCTAGAATAGGAGAGATTGTAACGAACAAAATCACATCAGCGACCAAGACTGCGTTCGTAAAGCAGTAAAAAATATTCACAGCGAAACGCGGATATTTTTTTCTCAACTATTCAACACGATTCTTTTATTTAAAATTGAATTAACAATAAATTGATACTATTAAATAGCAGCATTGGAGCCACAGAATAATTAGATTGAAATGCCGACTCTTTTCTATAGCAGAGGTGCGGTTGTACTCGTTCGCCTTTGTACTTTAGCTATGACATGTACGTATTTACCTCTAGTGTCATTGTACTCTGTGGTGTGTTGAATAAAATAGAACGTTCTGAATTACCCAGTATCCCAGTATCCCAGTATCACGTTAATACTGTTGGTGTTTGTGAATTCAGCCCGAACTCAACCGGCGTCGTCTCATGTAATATAATCCAAATAATTTCTGAACTCTGCCTGCGTATTATAATTAAATGAGTTTTATTATATTTGTCTCTGTTGTGTTTGCAGCTTATTATTGAATAAACCTTAGAATAAGAAATTATAAAATTAATAATCCCATAAAGCAGGTTTACTTAAAATTGATTATTTTATATATAGAACCAAATACCAAGTAGACATTTGTTTGGATACGGATAACAAATGGATTAATGTAAAATTAAATTTTCAACATTGTCAAAACAGTAAAATTCTTGTAATCATTAAAATAATATTTATTGGAATTATTTGCGAATGAATAACATTAAATAAAAGCAGAAGAACGATTCTCACTATTGATGCTTTGTTGTTAATAAATTTTACAAATATTGTACAAAAAGTGGTCTGATGGTGGCGAAGTTTACTTATTAGTACTTTTGCTCTCCACGCTACTTTAATGCCCAGAATACAATAGCGACGAGCGACTGGTAAAAGCTGCGTCATAATTTTTAAAATCTTCACAATCGTAGGAAAGAGTACACAATTGCGAACTACTATTCAATCTCTAATTTGAAGTTCTTTTTGTAGTATTGCCAACTTATTTTCAAATTTTTAATGTCGTTTCATGTGGCAGAACTGTTAAAATTAAAACCAAAATTTTTAAGCTTAGTTTAAATTTTTAAATTTTTTTATAGTGAAAAAATGTTCGAATACATATCAGGCTTTAAAACTAATTCCATCAAGGTGATGATTCCAGTTGACGCCTTCCAGCACTGCTACGAATACTAGCTGCCGATGGAAACTTTATGAAAAGTTTTTTTAAATAAATAAAGTCGTTACGAAAAAAAGGAATCTTCTTTTTTCATCTATACCGGACCATTCTTGACTTATATTTCCACTCGTTTTATACACAAATATACAATTTTATATTAGGCGTTTTCTTTTGGACCAATTTTGCTACTAGTCGGTAGTTGTAGCTGTCATCATCTACCCTACCTCGAACAAACGAGCACATTGAACTGGGATTTACGCATACAATTTACGTTAGGTGGATTCTATTGTAGTTGCTAAAGTGAAAATAGATAGTTTTGCGGGTTCGTTGGTTATGTTGAAGAGTCATATTTTGGTCAGTATTGCTTATGTGTGAATAAACTCAGTTTTTCTTGTTTATGTGTGAGTAAACTCAGTATTGTTGATGACTATTTTGAGGTTATGTTTCGACTAGTGTTTAGAATTTGGCTTTCCTTTGGTCAACTACCGACTAGTAGCAAAATTGGCCCAACGGAAAACGCCTATTGTAATCAAAACATGATTTTCCTATTCTCAAAGTAAATGTTTTTTTTAAAAAAAAACCATTTTACTTTTCCAAAATCCGGAAAACAAAAATAATAATAAAGATCTTACCGTCCTGACTCAACAATTGGCTCTGCTAAGAGGCCAGATAGGACCAATGAAAACGTTGAGGGTAAAATTATAGTTTCATGATTATATATTTTACAATACGAACTCATCATGAATCTGATTCAAACACAAAAGAACTTAAACAACAACGAAACAATTTCGTTCTTACGAGCTAAACAAACCCTGACAAAAGAATTTACTCCAAAAATACACAGAGTCAATTAAATATTGAATTAATGCCGGAAGATAATTTATGTTCATGTGTACGTGTATATGCATTTATACGTGTATACGAAAGAACAAAAAAAAATTTAATTCTATTATTAATTCAGACATTTTTACATTTCAGTAATGGATACTTCCGCGCTCCCAACGAATAGAGATACTCAACGACTTGTGAATACTACTACTTATTTATTGCTAGTCATGATAGTGTATTGCTGTGCAGAAAATTTCAATTTTATTGAACTTGAAAAGTAAGAAAAGCTAAAACTATTCTTCTAATAAAATGTGTACTTGCACACAAAGAAAACAAATTTAGATTAAAGAACAAATGTAAGCGAAGCGCGGATATTCGGCAAACTTCGAAGTTATCCTCCACTATGTACTAAACACAATTGCGACTTGCCAATAGTAATTTCAACTCGCAAAGTTCAAGAAATTGGGTCGTTTCAAGAAATGAAATGCAATTTCGGCGAGTAAATAAGATTCACTTGTCAGTTTATTGTTTAAATTTATTTCCTTAGATTATAGAAGAAATGCATATCTTTACGCAAAAATTCTGTCCCAACTTTGTTGGCACTAAAGTCGTAAGAACGTACGCACATGAAAAAATAACAGAGACGGCGTAAATCAGTAGGGGCCAATTTTAAACTTCACTATGCGATTGATGCGGTTCGTTTAAAACCATTTTAATATGTGATGTGATTTATGCGCAAACAAATAGATTTTTTAATATTACGAATTTTGTTGTTTGATGGAATTTGCAATAAAACACAGTATTCTATTGGGTTGTTGCAAAAGTTATGACCGTTTTTTATGATCCTAGGTAAACAAATTTTTTCTTCAGAAATGATGAATAGTATCTTCTTTTAAATGATTCCATTGTATAAAGGATGCTTTCCCTCTACTTTCTATTCAGTTTTGGCCTGGCTAGAGTACAGTGAATACTTTATGAATTCCGTAAAGACAATACCGCGAGTGTGGCAACCAAAAACATTTGCGAAGTGTATGGAGCAGATGTCTTCAAAGTTCGACAGGTACGAAGATGGTTTACAAAATTCCGATCTGGGGATTTTTCACTAATTGATAAATCACGTACCGGGCGGCCTTTGAACTCTGATGACGACAAGTTAAAAGTCATAATTGACACCAATCCACGTCTAACCACCAGGGAGATTGCGAATGAATAACATTAAATAAAAGCAGAAGAACGATTCTCACTATTGATGCTTTGTTGTTAATAAATTTTACAAATATTGTACAAAAAGTGGTCTGATGGTGGCGAAGTTTACTTATTAGTACTTTTGCTCTCCACGCTACTTTAATGCCCAGAATACAATAGCGACGAGCGACTGGTAAAAGCTGCGTCATAATTTTTAAAATCTTCACAATCGTAGGAAAGAGTACACAATTGCGAACTACTATTCAATCTCTAATTTGAAGTTCTTTTTGTAGTATTGCCAACTTATTTTCAAATTTTTAATGTCGTTTCATGTGGCAGAACTGTTAAAATTAAAACCAAAATTTTTAAGCTTAGTTTAGATTAAAGAATACCTGGGTGAATTATTGTAAAAGCGGTGAGAAATCGTACTGCTTGCATACTTTTGTGTATATTTTTTTATGTAAACATGACACCCACTGACATCTAGTTTCCATAATAGAAATTTATTGAATTCCAAAAACATAATTTATATTCATTTTAATTCACCTTTTTGCAAACAAAAATACAATTTAAACACAACGACAGGCAATTTTTATTTTTTGTACAATCTTTTGATATGAAATGCAGTTGTATTATTTATTTCGTAAATATCATTTAAATATCAAGCGCCTCAATTTTGTAGCCTTTCGGAGAGTTTTAAAACACGCCATTCACCTTGAAAGTGGTAGCAAATCGAAATGCTTGCATACTTTTGATTTTTTTAGGGTGGTTATTTTGGAATTTATCGTGTTTTTATCTTTTTTGACGTATTTAATAAAAAGTAAGTATTAATATATATAGTTATATTGTTGATAACATTTAATAGGAAGTTTTGATTTCAGGAAATGAAGTGTTTTATAAAGGGTTGTTGGTCATTCAATGGAATTAGGAAAGCTGGAATTTCTCTCTTTCGGTAAATTGTCATCTTCATTTTTACTAGAGAAATTAACAAAAATTTCGTTTATAATGTGTTTAAATGGCTTTTAATGATTTATTTAGTCCAAAAAGTGATTAAAAAATGAAAAGTTCGTTATTCAATAAATGTTAACAAAAGTGATGTTGACAGTTCAATGTTTACCAAAAAATAGTTCAGTGCCGCCGTACTTAAAGTGTGTGTAAGAAAATTTAAGGGAAATTAAGTGCAGATGGGTTAGATAAATATTTTAAGTGACCATGATTATTTATTTAACCCGTCTTTACCTGATTAATATAGTGAAAAAATGTTCGAATACATATCAGGCTTTAAAACTAATTCCATCAAGGTGATGATTCCAGTTGACGCCTTCCAGCACTGCTACGAATACTAGCTGCCGATGGAAACTTTATGAAAAGTTTTTTTAAATAAATAAAGTCGTTACGAAAAAAAGGAATCTTCTTTTTTCATCTATACCGGACCATTCTTGACTTATATTTCCACTCGTTTTATACACAAATATACAATTTTATATTAGGCGTTTTCTTTTGGACCAATTTTGCTACTAGTCGGTAGTTGTAGCTGTCATCATCTACCCTACCTCGAACAAACGAGCACATTGAACTGGGATTTACGCATACAATTTACGTTAGGTGGATTCTATTGTAGTTGCTAAAGTGAAAATAGATAGTTTTGCGGGTTCGTTGGTTATGTTGAAGAGTCATATTTTGGTCAGTATTGCTTATGTGTGAATAAACTCAGTTTTTCTTGTTTATGTGTGAGTAAACTCAGTATTGTTGATGACTATTTTGAGGTTATGTTTCGACTAGTGTTTAGAATTTGGCTTTCCTTTGGTCAACTACCGACTAGTAGCAAAATTGGCCCAACGGAAAACGCCTATTGTAATCAAAACATGATTTTCCTATTCTCAAAGTAAATGTTTTTTTTAAAAAAAAACCATTTTACTTTTCCAAAATCCGGAAAACAAAAATAATAATAAAGATCTTACCGTCCTGACTCAACAATTGGCTCTGCTAAGAGGCCAGATAGGACCAATGAAAACGTTGAGGGTAAAATTATAGTTTCATGATTATATATTTTACAATACGAACTCATCATGAATCTGATTCAAACACAAAAGAACTTAAACAACAACGAAACAATTTCGTTCTTACGAGCTAAACAAACCCTGACAAAAGAATTTACTCCAAAAATACACAGAGTCAATTAAATATTGAATTAATGCCGGAAGATAATTTATGTTCATGTGTACGTGTATATGCATTTATATACGAAAGAACAAAAAAAAATTTAATTCTATTATTAATTCAGACATTTTTACATTTCAGTAATGGATACTTCCGCGCTCCCAACGAATAGAGATACTCAACGACTTGTGAATACTACTACTTATTTATTGCTAGTCATGATAGTGTATTGCTGTGCAGAAAATTTCAATTTTATTGAACTTGAAAAGTAAGAAAAGCTAAAACTATTCTTCTAATAAAATGTGTACTTGCACACAAAGAAAACAAATTTAGATTAAAGAACAAATGTAAGCGAAGCGCGGATATTCGGCAAACTTCGAAGTTATCCTCCACTATGTACTAAACACAATTGCGACTTGCCAATAGTAATTTCAACTCGCAAAGTTCAAGAAATTGGGTCGTTTCAAGAAATGAAATGCAATTTCGGCGAGTAAATAAGATTCACTTGTCAGTTTATTGTTTAAATTTATTTCCTTAGATTATAGAAGAAATGCATATCTTTACGCAAAAATTCTGTCCCAACTTTGTTGGCACTAAAGTCGTAAGAACGTACGCACATGAAAAAATAACAGAGACGGCGTAAATCAGTAGGGGCCAATTTTAAACTTCACTATGCGATTGATGCGGTTCGTTTAAAACCATTTTAATATGTGATGTGATTTATGCGCAAACAAATAGATTTTTTAATATTACGAATTTTGTTGTTTGATGGAATTTGCAATAAAACACAGTATTCTATTGGGTTGTTGCAAAAGTTATGACCGTTTTTTATGATCCTAGGTAAACAAATTTTTTCTTCAGAAATGATGAATAGTATCTTCTTTTAAATGATTCCATTGTATAAAGGATGCTTTCCCTCTACTTTCTATTCAGTTTTGGCCTGGCTAGAGTACAGTGAATACTTTATGAATTCCGTAAAGACAATACCGCGAGTGTGGCAACCAAAAACATTTGCGAAGTGTATGGAGCAGATGTCTTCAAAGTTCGACAGGTACGAAGATGGTTTACAAAATTCCGATCTGGGGATTTTTCACTAATTGATAAATCACGTACCGGGCGGCCTTTGAACTCTGATGACGACAAGTTAAAAGTCATAATTGACACCAATCCACGTCTAACCACCAGGGAGATTGCGTCGATGATGGGAGTCAACCATACAACCGTATTAAGACATTTGAAGCGTATGGGGTTGGTTCCGCGGTACGACGTTTGGATACCTTATCAATTGTCGGCTGCCAATTTATTGGATCGTGTTTCAACGTGCGTTGCTTTGAGTGCCAGACAAAAACATGAACCTTTTTTGCATGGTTTGGTAACGGGAGTTGAGAAATGTGTCGTGTACAACAACGTGACAAGAAAAAGACATTGGGCTATACCTGGACAAGCCCCATTAACAACTTCGAAAGCCGAAATCCATCAAAAAAAAGTTATGCTTTGTGTTTAGTGGGATTGCAAGGGTATTGTGTATTTTGAACTCTTGGAACGCAATCAGACAATTACAGCAGAACGATATTGTCAGCAATTATCCAAATTGAACATCGCCCTTCAAAAGGATAGACCAGAATTGGTAAACAGAAAAGGGGTTGTGTTTCATCACGCCCACGCGCGACCACATGTGGCTATAATGACCCAACACAAGCTGAATTGGGATGTTATCAAGCATCCACCGTATTCTCCAGATCTTGCTCCTTCCGATTTCCATTTATTCCGATTACTGCAAAAAATTTTAAATGATAAAAAATTTGATACAATAGAGCAGGTAAAAACATCTCTTACTACATTTTTCGCATCAAAATCCACGGAATTTTACACTAATGGTATTAATAAGTTGATAGAAAGATGGGAGGAGGTTATAAGAACGGATGGAAATTATATAATTGATTAAATAGATAATACAAATCTAAAAAAAAATGTTTAATTGTATATGTAAAAAACGGTCATAACTTTTGCATCAACCCAATATTTTAAATTATTATTTATTTATTTCGGTGTATATTATTTATTAAAACAAAATTATAAAGTGTAAAAGCATTTAAAAATATAAATTGTAAGTTATTTAATTATATCAAAACAATTATGTGCACAAATAAAAATCAATTCTAAAAATGCAAATTGAATGGTTATTTAAATAGGCATTGTGCATTTAAATTAATTTAAAAAATAAAGCATTAATACAGCTGACAGTTTGCTGACAACTTTGACGTCTCTTACACGTAAACATTTGAATTTGTGTGCACCACATGCTATCGGATTTATTTTTCAGTACTACGGAAAATTTTCACAACACTTTCAGAAGGGTACTTTAAGAAGCCAAGGGACTTGTACGCTATCAAAATGTTTGATGTGAATTCTCTTTCTAAATCTGAAAGACAGTCTTCGCAATGCAAAGACTTGTCTAGCTTAAAAACAATAAAACCTGATATGTATTAGACCACTTTTCTATTATATTCATTAAGTGCAGATGGGTTAAATATATAATCATGGTCACTTAAATATTTATTTAACCTATCTGCACTTAAATTTTCTTACATACACATACACTTTACGTACGTCGGCACTGAACTATTGTTTGGTAAACATTGAACTGTCAACATCACATTTGTTCACATTTATTGAATGACGAACTTTCCATTTTTTTACCTTTTTTTGGACAAAATATATCATTAAAAGCTATTTAAACACATTATAACACATGTCAACTTATCGAAAGAAAGAAATTCCCGGCTTCCTCATACCGTTTAATAACCAGCAACCCTTTATACAATACATCATTTTCTGAAATCAAAACTTCCTATTAAATGTTATCAAGAATATAACTATTTATATAAATACTTACTTTCTCGTAAATACTTAAAAAATATAAAAACTACTTTTCCACTTGAACTTTCCGATAAATTCCAAAATACCCACCTTAAAAACAACAAAAGTATGTAAGCATTTCGGTATGTTACCACTTTCAAGGAGAATGGCTTGTTTTAAAACTCTCTGAAAGTCTACACAATCGATGTGCTTGATATTTAAGAAATAAATAATAAACCTAAAATACAATTTCATTTCATATCAAAATATTCTACAACAAATAAAAATTGCATGTCGTTGTGTTTCAATTGTATTTTTGTTTGCAATAAGTGAATTAAAAGGAATATAAATTATGTTTTTGGAATTCAATAAATTTCTATTACGAAAACTAGATGTCAGTTGGGTGTCATGTCTACATAGAAAAATCTACGCAAAAGTATGCAAGCATTACGATTTCTCGCCGCTTTTGTATGTAAGCGTTAAAGTATGCAAGCGTTACGATTTCTCACCATATACGAAAATCTGACGTACGGGCCTATCCAGGTATTCTTTAATTTAAGTTTATTTCTATGCTCATTTGAATTTTTAACCTTACTAAGCTTAAAAATTTTTGCTTTAATTTTAATAATTCTACCACTAATTTATTCTTTAATCTAATATATCGACAGTACCATTTTTTTTTCAAGCAAATTAATTGCAACTTCCGTAAATGAAATTCAACAACAAAATTTAAAATAATTTTATAAATATTTTTTTCACCCAAACAATTTAATTTACTATCGAATATATTTTCAAATATTCACAATTTGTGAATTTTTTATACATTATACGAAAAAGAACCATTAAGAATTTTTCTTTAGTTTACTAGAAATAAATATAATACTAAAAAAAATTACATTTAAAAGAAAAATTGTAAAAAAAATTATAAAAAAATTTGCAATTTCATCATTTTTTTGTCTTTGTTTTTTTTTTTTTAAATTCTTGCCTTGTTTTTATTTTAATTCTTTTATGTTTTTATTATAGTTTTTTTAAAATTATAATTGTATATTTTTATATTTATTATAAAATACTCTTCAATAGTAAATAAAATTGTTAGAACAACTGCAATTATTTGTCGCTTAAATTCCGCGCCATTTAGAATTTCCGTTTGTAGGCAAAATATGCAAAGTGGTCAGTTTAAGTGGATATGTTGGCCACTTTTATTGTGTGCTTGATCAAACATTATTTTTGTTGCAAGTGTGGTATCAAAAAAAAACATCGTTACTTGTAATAATTCAACGGAAATGTTCTAATATTATGTAAAAATAATTTTTAAGGAAGGAATTTGAAAAATTACAATAATGAAAATTTTGCAAAGGCACAAAATTCTTTGCCAATTAAACTTTATGGGAATTTATGTGCAAATAATTTCAAGTTCAAAATCATTCCTATAAAAGTACTCGTACTTGTGTCAGTGTGTATATAACGCACTCACTTTAGAATTGGCTCGTTTGAAGGTCAAAACATTTTTCGTGTATGGATTTTGTTCAATGTATGATGAATCAAGGTCTGAGCAATAACCTATCCAGAAATTAATGGAAACGTACATTGCCAATTCTGGCCTTGGCATCCAAACAAAGTCATTGAATTTCCTATTCATCATCGGAGCGCAGAATCATCAAATTTCCTGCTAACAACCAAAACAGAATCATATCAAATTTTTTTCTTTCTTTCTGTAGATTTTTGTGACGAATTACATGGAATTTTTTTTCAGTACAGCAAAATCATTTTTGAAATACTGTTTGCGACAGTGGCTATAAGAAAAATTACTGACAAAAGTACTCATAAAACTGGCGTCTAATTAGACTAACAAGCAGTCCCATTTTTTGACATAATTTTGCAATAAATTCTGCGAGGTAATGGAACTGATATTTTTTTGCAACTATTTTATTTTAATTTATCAATGTTGCTTCCATCAAAGTATATAGTTATATAGTGTTTTCCAATAAGAGTGATATGATTTCTAAGTGCGGCCATTTGTTATATGTCATGATCTGTCTTTTGTTTCATTGTATTCAGTAATGTTTACAATTTCATCATTGATATACGCAAGAACAACGTTTACAAAGTATTCAATTTTATTATCAAAATAATCGTTCTCCAATTGCAACTTTTCGTGCGCTCACTTTCATCTGAATGGTGCGGTAAATAAACAAAACTGTCAATTCTGGTGCGAAGAAAATCCACAAATTATTCATGAACACCTATATTACATTCACCTAAATTGACAGTTTGGTGTGATTTTTAGTCTGGTGGAATCATCGGTCCGTACTTCTTTCGAAATGAAGCTGGTAACACCGTTACTATCAATGGAGACCGGAATAGATCGATGATAACCAACTTTTTATGGCCGAGATTGTAAGAAGTTGATCTTGACAACATCTGGTTCCAACAGGACCAGGCTACATGCCACACAGCACGTGCAACAACCGAATTATTGCGAGAAAAGTTTGGAGATTCGATTATTTGAAGAAATTGTGACATTAAATGCTCCAAGAAATTGTGATTTAAAACCATTAGACTATTTCTTATGGGGTTATTTGAAGTCATTGGTCTTTAGCAATAAACCAGACTTTCTTCAAGCTTTAGAAATCAATATTGAACGTGCTATTCATGACATACGACTTGATTTAGTGGAAAAAGTGCTCGAAAAATGGGTTCACCGAATTCGTTCCTGCAAAAGAAGTCGTGGAGGCCATTTGAATGATGTTTTATTCAGAACTTAATTATATCGATTGTACTTCACATTAAATAAAAAACATTTTAATTTCCTGTACAATTATTATATTTTTTTAAAAAGAAATCATATCACTCTTATTCGAAAATCCTTTATATCGGCGTAGGTGGTATATCCGCAGCATCAGGTCTCACTCACACTCCTTTGGATGTTATCGACAGTACCAATATGATTTCCTTTCAAGTGGTTTTTGATCTTGGGGATTTTTGACAAAAAAAAAAGCCAGACGGACTTAGATCAGGTGAATATTGGGTATGAGGAGCAATAGATATTCAAGTGTCTGCAACATCCGGTCTGACGTGAGTAAACCTTTTTATGTGCCAATGTTAATCAACATGACCTCACTAATTCCACATTTTCATCCATTTTCAGTGTTGAAGCCCTTCGTGAACAAGGTTCGTCTTCAACACCGAAGATGATGGCACATTTTCGCTCAAGATTTCACTATATCATTTTTCATTACGCACGAGAAGAAACCAACGTACAGGCTAATATGGAGGGAAAGTCTCCAGATATCTCTCAGACACGATATGATGTTTTACTTTGAATTTTTTTTAAAAACGTAACGGCACAAGGTGCTAGAAAATAATGAGACTGGAATCAATGACAGATATCTGGCAAATCAGTATTGCCAGATATCTCTTATTGATTTCAGTCTCATTATTTTCTAGCACCTTGTGCCGTTACTTTTTTTAAAAAATTTCAAAGTAAAAAATCATATCGTGTCTTGTAATTCATTGAAAAGCCGAAAACGTAATTATTAGTATGTTGTTGTATTAAAAAAAAAGTGTCAGATGAAAAAAATTTGAACATTTTTTATTGAGAATATTGAATGGCATAATTTTTATTCATTCGTGTTTCAAAACTGAAATTGTTCATGAATAATAAAAAAGAACAAAAACAAACACTTATAATTAAAGTTAAAATTCACACCAAACTCAAGTGATAGGAAAATATAATAATCCGATGTGGACAGAATATTCATGAGAGTATTCAAAGTTAATGTTAAATAGACACGTTGGCGACTTCTTAAGTGAGCACAAATGAATTACTGGCTTTTGTGTGTATAGGTTTGGCTTTGGGGTTCACTTAAGTGTGCACTTTTCATAGAGGAAGTCTAGACTTAACGACAAGTGCAGAAGAATCCGATGTAGAATAGAATAAGAGACAGAACAGAAACTATGCATACTATTTGATAGTTTGATACTAAAACTATGTAAAATACGAGACGAGACTCCGTATAAGTTGGAATGCTCTATAATATTTTCAAATATATTAGATGGATTATAACACATCGGACAATGATATTTAGAACGAGTATATTATAAGAATGTATAAATAGATAAGAGGTTTCTAACAAAATGCATACGGACATACATCGATAAAATTATTAATACACTAATTAAGGGTGGGGCTAATTAACAAATAAGATAATTCTGACGTATGCTATTATGCCTAAAAGCCAATTCTATAGAATGCAGATTCTTTAACTTTTTGAAATTTAATTTTTGATAGTAAACGTTTAGTTTTTTTCTCTAACACTTTAATAGTAAGCAAATTATCGAGTTTGTTGGTATCTTTTAAATCTCATTCCTAAAATTTATTTAAACGCTCATTTATATAAAAGAAATTTGAAAAATAATACTAAAATTTAACAAAATATCCCAATTTTTCCAAAAGTAACTACTTCTGAGTAACTATTTACCAATTAATTAGTACATATTTTAGAGACAATAAAGTTCTATTGGGTGTATAACTTAAAAATGCGGGATTTTTGGCAAACTTTAAGTGTTTATTTTGAAAAATTGTTACAATATATTTTATTCAAAGTATTGTCCATCGGAAGCCACTATTTTTTCCCATCTTTCTGGCAACATATGAATTCCGCACCAAAAAAACTGCTGCGGTTTTGAGGCCAAGAATGAATCGAGCCAATTTTTGATGCCCTGTTCTGAAGTGAAGCGTATTCCGGTGAGGGCGTTTTGCATGGATCTAAACAAACGGTAGTCGGACGGGGCAAGGTCTGGGCTATAAGGCGGGTGAGGCAAAACTTCCCAGCCACTGTTTTCTAAATAATTTTTAACCGGTCTTGCAACATGAGGCCGAGCGTTGTCATGATGGAAAATTATGGCTTCGTGTCTGGTCGCATATTACGGGCATTTTTCGGCCAATGCTCACTTCAAACGGATTAATTGTGTTCGGTAGAGGTCGCCTGTGATCGTCTGACTCGATTTCAATAGCTCATAATAGATCACACCCTTCTGATCCCACCAAATACAGAGCATTACCTTGGCGCCATGGATATTTGGCTTTGGCGTTGATTTGGCTGGTTGGCCGGGCTTTACATACGATTTTTTGCGCTTTGGGTTGTCGTAATGATTCGATTCAAAAACGACTTCTTTTTCTGCCGTTCAAGCAGCATTTCGGGCATGCAAAGTAGCCTTTCAACGTCTCTCGGCTTCAATGGGACCCAATTTCCTTGCTTTTGGATGAATTCTGCTGCTTTCAAACTTTTTGAAATGGCTGCTTGAGTGAGTCCCAATGATTTTGCAATTTCTTCTTGAGTTCGACAACAGTCTTCATCGAGTAATGCTTCCAAATCTTCATCTTCAAACTTTTTTGGCTGACCTGGTCGTTCTTTGTCTTCCGTGTCAAAATCACCACTTCTGAACCGCACAAACCATCTCTCGCACGTTGAAATCGATGGAACATATTCAGGATAAGCTTCGGTGAGCAATCGATGTGCTTCAGCTGCACTTTTTTTTCAAATTGAAGAAGTAAATCAACATTTCCCGCAAATGGGACTTTTTTGGTACGAAATTCGACATTTTTGAAGCAAAAAAAAACTTTGTTGTTTACACTATTTCGTTCAATGACTAATCGAGAATGAATGACAGATGTTTAACCTCCAAAATGCCATATGAGTTATTATTAACACAAACCATGTGTAAAAGTTATGCCATCTGTTGTCAATCCCGCATTTTTAAGTTATATTATAGATGGACATTTTAAAATATTTTACACCTTAGAACCAGAAGAAAATCCTGTACACCAAAGAATAACCTTCCTTAATACTCCTAAATCATATTATTTTATATAGAACTAATTCCTATACAAAAGATCTATATAAAATTAGTGGTATAAATATATATTGTAATAGAGTTTAATATATTTCAAAATGATTGAATATCTGTTTATACATTCTTTTTTTTTTAAATTATAGAAAGAATTAACAGTTTAATTAGTATTCATAAAGAAGTATTTACTTATATCGTAAGTTTCATAAAAAGCTAATCAAATTAAACAATTTCAGAGATAAAGTAAATTAGAATTTAATAAGCGGACATATTTGTGAATATTTTTATATTTAAATTACTCGTTAATTTAAAATTACAGATTGTGTAAAATTTTCTACAGCATATAAAGTAATACAAGGCATTTTTAGGTTTTAAAGGGTTTCGACTTAAAAAAACCTATTTCAAATTTTATATAAACTATTCAAGAAAAATGAAGAGTCGAAAAAGACCTGCTGCAGTCTGATCAAAATCTGATCGAAATAATTAAAAACTTGTACAGAATCAAGATTCAACGCAAGGTAGATACCAAAAAAAAAATTTTAGCAATTCTCCCTATTATCAAAAAAGAATAATAACAAAAAATTCCAGTCAGTTTTTTAGCAAATTTTCAAGAATATATAAATTATTTTCTGTTCGAAGTGTGGGGAACAAATGCTTACTCTCTGTCTTAACTAGAGACTGATATAAAATTGCTACTTTAATTTAATATATGTGTTTCGCATCTAACCAAGGTTGATACTCTTTTAACAGGAAAAAATGTTCTATAAAATCTTTTCAAATACAAAACGCCTATATTTCTATTAAATCAACTCGTAATTTAATAGCAAAACTTCTGATTTTAACAAAACAAATATAAAAATTTTCTTTATTAAATTACTAGTATATACTCAGTAAATGCCTGATTATAATCTGAAATTGTAATTTTATTTTATATTATTTTTTTTATTGTGTGTAACGTTTAATACTTTCTAAACAAAGTTTTTATTAAATTTCTAATTATTGTTTTTTTTTCTAGAGTATATTTACAGTTGGTTAAGAAAACAATTTTAAAAATATCATTATTTTCTTTAAATCATTTTGAATTGATGCTTTTCTTTATTATTGATGATAGTTTTAAAAATGGTAAAAATAATTACCAACTATCAAAATAATTTTTATAATCTAATTTTTAGTGATTTTAAAGTTTCAATTATTTAATTAAACATTAATTAAATTTTAAGTATTGAAACTGCTGAACTCAAACACTATACTATATGTACGTACGAGTAAACTTTTATAGTATTTAAGTTAATAAAAGTATTATTGTTACTATTCTAAATGTCCGTTTATCAATCGCTCTGAGACAATAATTGGAAAATTATTTTTAAATTTGAAAAAAGTTGGTTTTTATGGTATTAAATAATATTATTTATTCTAAACAATCATTTTAAAAAGTTTCTCTATTACAGAAGTTTAAGTATAATAAACGAATTATTGGATTTTTTAAGGTCATATGATTAACAATTTTCATTGTGCAGGAAAACCTTGTTCATCTTTTAATAATTTCTTATGCAATTATCTTAATATCTTTTCATGGTAATCTAATTTTTTTGTAGTCGATAATTTTTATTAAGTTCACATTTCAAATTTTTCTTAACTATCAAGGAATGTGGCTATTTGTAGTTGAAAATAGCTCACTTGATAATTTTTAGAAGAAAAAAAACCGATTAAACGAGATTAATAATAAATTTCACAATATGTTATAATGAGTGTCTTTCTCAGTAAATAGGAAGGAAAGTTCATTAATTTGCCGCCTTAATCGCTTAAAACAAAATGTCGGCTTTGTTTACTATTTACAATTCTGAGAATATTCGAATTAAGGTAAATTGGCATTAGAGAGAAAGCGAAAAGAACCAAATAGGTAAGTATCTAGATACACATATGAGAGTGTATCTAAGCAACGCAGAGAACATTTGTTTACAATCGTCAATAACTGGAAGTGAGAGTAATTTTGTGTGAATCGAAGGTTGCGGTAGGAATAGCACTAAACAAAACAATACATACAAAGAGTGCTTGTGAAAATAAACAAATTAAGAAAAAGTGCACTGAAAATGGTAAAGGCATGTGCACATGACTTATGCTATTGTCAAAAGAAAATGTGTTTTATCGATTATTTAATTTTCGTAAAATTCAAAAATTTTATTAAGAATTTTTCTTTAATTAACTAAAAAATTGCAGCAGTGGTTGTTTTAAACAGTTAAAAAAATTTTAACCTAAATGATTGTTTATTTATAAAATAAATAAGGAATAAGTATAAATGATTTGATAAATCTTAAAGAAATAAAACTATTTATATGCTCACAAATTGTTTTTTTTTTATTTTAATTGAAAAGATGGTTAAATTTATTTAGTTCTATTATTTTATTATAATCATAAAAATGTAGAAATAATTGATTCAATAAAATTTTGTGACACTGACGTATTGTTGATAGTGTCAACCTTTTAATAATTTTTTTTGTATTGTACGAGGTCTGTTCAAAAAGTATTGCGAATTTTAAATTTTCGCGGGTTACGTATATTCGATTTTCGATTTTTTTATGGCGTTATGTTGCTAGTCACGTCTCTCACTTATGCCGACAAGTTTGGCCATTTTGAATGTTCAGTTAATTTTTGACAGCTGCTTTGATTGCACGTGCTTTGGCTCATCTTCGATTTTTGCCCATTCCAAAAAGTGGATCAAAGAATCTCGGGAACAAGAAAGTCACAGGGGGCCAGATCTGGGGAATACGGTGGCTGCGGCATTATTAGTATGTTGTTTGTCCAAAAATTCGCGCACAAGGAACGATGCGTGAGCAGGGACGTTATCATAGTGCGAAAGCGAATTTTTGTTCTTCCACAAATCCGGGCGTTTCTGGCGGATTTCTTCGCCCAACTTGCGCATAAATTGCAGGGAATATTCCTTATTCACCGTTCTACCCTGAAAAATCTCGGCAAGAACTCATTATGCACCACGCCCATGCAATCTAACAAAGCTCTAAGCAAAACCTTCACATTCTACCGAACTTTGCGCGGTTTTTTCGGTCTTGGCTCGTGCGGCAGCTTCCATTGGGATGATTGAGCTTTGGTTTCCACGTCATAAACACAAACCTATGATTCGTCACCAGTAATGACCCTCTGGATTTGGGTCGTCGCGGACAGAATCCAACAACTCCTTAGCAATGTTAATGCGATGCTGTTTTTGGTCGAAAATGGGGAAAAATCGAAGACGAGGCAAAATACGTGCAATCAAAGCAGCTTTCAAAAAATAACTGAACATTCAAAATCGCCGAACTTGTCGGCATAACTGAGAGACATGAGTACCAACATAACGCCACAAAAAATCGAAAATCGAATATACGTAACCCGCGAAAATTCAAAATTCGCGATACTTTTTCAACAGACCTCGTATTGTATAAAATAAGGAAATATTTCATTTTCAATTTGTTTGTTTTAATTGCCTCTAATTAATAAAAGAAAAGTTCATATAAACTCCCATAAATTGAAATACTTTTAAAATTAATTTATATTTTCTCATCAATTATACGAAATTAATATCAATTCAATAAAATTAGTCTTTTAAAAATAAAAGACACAAAAAAATGCCCATAATTTCGAAATATGATATTTTTTTATTAAAAATTCAATAATTAACTAATTTATTAATTTAACTAAAAATAATTGGAATTTTTTAATTCAGTTAAATAAAATCGGCATAATTAAATTCTCGGAAATCAAAATTCAGAATTTTTATTCACACAATTCAAAATTGGGTGGGGTAAGTGCTACAGACAAACAGACAGGTGCAGGAAAATAATGCAGTTTAATGCACCTGTCCGCTACTTCCTGCATACAAAAATGACGACGTTTTTTTCAAAATCCGGAATTAAATGTGTTTTTTCTTAAAAAAAAAAAACAAATGTGTGTGGTAGGAATAGTTTTATAGTTTTGCATCTAAAAGGAGGGAGGGGGGGATTTAATTTACGGAGTAAAAATTAAAATTAGTTGGTAAACATAAACCAAATATTGGAATTTAGACTATTCAAAGGTGAACGGAGCCTTAGCTTACGCACACAACATACTTTACTATTAGCTGAAAGTACTCTTTTCGCTCAAGAGAGAAATTTCAGTTGCGTTGATGCTGTGGTGTAATAAAGTTGTTATTTGAGAGAAGTTTAGTTAGTTTGCGGGAAATTGATTAAAATAAATTACAAATATTTTCTAAATAATATTGTTTAAAAATAATACTAAAATGTCCAAGTGTTGCGCTGAAGAGCTCGCATGCTGGTAATTAATTATAATTTTGACGTTCCTCTTTATAAGTGACATTATATTGAATACATAAAAAAATCCGTCTTCAAAATAAATTATGCTTCGAAAATAGTTTTTTTTTCGTAATAAAATGTATCTAATTCGATTATTTGAATTTTAGTAGATATTAGAAAAAAAAGACTGACACTAAATGATATATTTTAGTGATTTACAAATCAAGGATAAGGATATTCGGATGAGTCACGTACGCTTCTATTTCCAAATAAGGAACTTATTGTTGTTTATTTATATGCGTGTGCATGTTTTATGTACCAGGAACCGGAATATATTCGGGATACGAATCTATAGATAACTATACAACATACCTATTGTAATTATCTTAGCCACAAACCGCGTTGCTCTCTGTGTTTCGTTTCTATGTAGCGTGTATGCAATTACATGCACTTCAGTAAATACAGTCTGAGACAACATTATTGGTTGAAAATATTGTAAAAAAATTACGAATTCCATCTAAATTAACCAATTAAGTACAATGCAATATAATTTATTATATATAAATAATGTTTCTTTCAATGGGCTACAACTGAAAGTTAAAGCAAGATTTATTTCGGCGATAAAAAATTCCCAGCATTGTACATTCCCGCAAGACGGAAGGTTTTCAAAATTTCGACAGTCCTACTTTCTGACAATATGCAATTGAGTGGTTACAGTCTGCGACAATATTATAGGATTCACTTGTGAATATTTCAAATATTTTTATTTAATCTTATAAAAACTTCTTTGTTAATGCTAAGAATGTAATTCAAAAATTTAACTAAAAATTAAACAAACAACGGGTTTTATCAACGAATGTAAACAAGAACATCTGTTCTGCTTGAATTGATTTTGGGTCAAATTTTTAAAAAAATTTATATATGCAATAAAATCTTATCTTCAATTGTATATTCTTATTAAAAATAATGTAAAATAATTTTATTTTTCTTTTTCATATTTTTAGCTGCTGCAAATGCGCCTTGAGTCTATTATTCTCTGTCATATCAGGATTGTTAGTTCTGATTGTAATCGTCGGTGTTATTGTCTACTTTACTGCCTATCATGATAAGGACAAAACCGAACTCGAACGCGCTTTTGAAAAGGTTCAGGACGATGTTAATTATAATTTGAAGAAAAGTGCTGAAGATGTAAAAGACTTCTTCCAGGGTTAAATGAAAACTAAACCCCATTAATCACAATAAACTAAGTAATGTTCCTGCACGTGTATTTTTAAAACGCTCATTTAATTTTTAGCTTCCAGTACAAAAAATAAAATTAAAATGAATAAAATTGTGATTATAATTAATATTTATAATCTTATTGGGATTTATTTTTATATTTGATTGAAGAAAAAAAAACACTTAAATAATTATTTCATATTTTCTTTTCTATTGCGAATATATTTTTTTAGACTACATATTAAGAAATGCTTTCTTTGCTATTTATGTGGCATCGAAGAAAAAATATGTATTATTTAAATTTAAGAAAATAGAATATAATTAACAAAGAATAAAACTGAATTATATAAAAAATGAATTTATAAAAGAAAAAATATTTTACAACAAACCAGAGACATGTATTTATATATATTAACAAATATAAAATTTGGAAAATTGCGAATCTATACATTTACAATTGGTGGAACACTATACAATATTCTTCCTAAAAAATAATAAATTATTATAATTAATAATCTCGAATAAAACACATTTAATTGCTCTAAAGTTAAGGTAAATAGACAATGTTGATAATACACAATATATTGCTCCAAGACTAATAATTAATATAAATAAAACCAAATCAGGTAAAAAGAGAATATAAAATCCGTCAGCCGTTTTTTTTTTATAGAATATACTATGTAGATTTATTTAAAAAAATAATTAATGAAATAGTTTTAATATATATGTAACAATTTTCATAATTATTTATATATAAATAAATGTATACAAACACATAAAAAGAAGTTTTTTGAATTTTATTTAAAAGTTATTTTATGTAAATTAGTGTGAATATTGCAATTTATCCATGTGCAATTAATAAGAATAATATACAGAGATGTTCATACACTTAATTATAGTTAACTTACCTTTGTATTTTCTGCGTGAATAATTTTTGAAGTTAGTGGAGAATATTTTTTGGAATTTAATCATTTCCATAAGAACTGATTGTAATAGTTGATATTAGGCGTTTTCCTTTGGACCAATTTTGCTACTACGCGGTAGATGAACAACGGAAAGCCAAATTCTAAACACTAGTCGAAACATAACCTCAAAACAGTCAGAAACAATACTGAGTTTACTCATACAAACAATAAAAACTGAGTTTATTCAAACATAAACAATACTGACAAAAATATGACTTTTCAACATAACCAACGAAACCGCAAAAGTATCTATTTTCACTTAAGCAACTAGAATCCACATAACTTAAATTGTATGCGTAACTTACCGTTCGAAGTGGTCGTTCGTTCGAGGTGGAGTAGATGATGACAGCTACAACTACCCCGTAGTAGCAAAATTGGTCCAAAGGAAAACGCCTATTAATATATGATATTTGTTTAATACGAGGGTCGTTCAATAAGTCCTTAGAAAATCCAAGAAATTGCGCTCGTAGTGTCGGTAAGTAGCATTATCGACAGGAAAGCTGTCAAAATTTCAGCTTGATTCATAGCGTAGGTTAATTTCTATCGTCGATTAAAGTTAACGACATTTATTTGTGCATAACAATGGAAAAAACGAGTTTACGGCTGTCATCAAACATCTCCATTTGAAAGGCTTAAGCCCGAAAGAAATCAAAGCCGAGTTGGATGCAGTTCATGGCACATATGCACCTGTGTTTGCGACGGTTTACAATTGGGTGAATGAATTTAAACGTGGCCGTTCATCCACAAAAAATGAACATCGTTCAGGACGCCCAGTTGAGGTGTCTACTCCTGAAATCATCGACAAAATCCACGATCTGATTTTGAACGATCGGCGAATTAAAGTGCGCGAATTAGTTGAGGCCACGGGCATATCACAAGGTACAGCCGCTTCAATTTTGCATGAAAAATTGTCTGTGAAAAAAATTTCGTCAAGATGGGTGCCGCGTTTGCTCTCAGAGGAGAATAAGCACAATCGTGTAGTGGACTCTGAGGCTATGTTGGCACTCTTTCATCGCAATCCTGCCGAACTTCTTCGTCGATATGTCACTGTGGACGAAACCTGGATACACTACTACACTCCAGAAACGAAGAGACAGTCATCACAGTGGATTTTCAAGGGTGAACGGGCTCCGAAGAAGGCAAAAACTGTGCCATCGGCCGGCAAGGTGATGGCCACGGTCTTTTGGGATTCGCAGGGCATCATTTTTATCGACTACTTGGAAAAAGGAAAAACAATAACAGAAGCGTATTACGCGTCGTTATTGCAACGGTTGAGCGAGGAAATCAAAGAGAAACGCCCCCATCTAAAGAAGAAAAAAATCCTCTTGCATTAGGACAATGCGCGTGTGCACACCTGCGCTGTTTCCATGGCCAAAATTGTGGAATTGAGAATGGAATTGTTGCAGCATCCCGCTTATTCACCAGATTTGGCCCCGAGTGACTATTTTCTTTTCCCCAATCTGAAGAAATGGCTTGGCGGACGACGGTTCACTTCCAACGAGGACGTCATTGCTCAAACGGATGAGTATTTTGCAGAACTTCCGAAATCCTATTTTTTGGACGGGATAAAAATTTTGAAAAACGGTTGGAAAAGTGTGTAAAGCTAAAAGGATATTATGTTGAAAAATAAATTTTTTTTTTTAAAAACAATTTTTTTCCATCTTTTTCTAAGGACTTATTGAACGACCCTCGTATCATATATTAATAAGCTCTGCAAATATAAGCTCTGCAAATATAGGGTTTTCCAATAAGAGTGATATGATTTCTGAGTGACGTTTCGGCCATTTGTAATATATCATGATCTGTCTTTTTTTTTCATTGTATTCAGTAATGTTTACAATTTCATCATGAAGAGATAAACGCAAGAACAACGTTTACAAATTATTCAATTTTATTATCAAAATAATCGTTCTCCAATTGAAACTTTTCGTGTGATTTTGCCATTTTATGGTCGTAATAATCGTCCAACTGTGCTCGCTATTCGTCGAATTGTTAAAAATTCCGAGAGTACATTTTCTTTACATAATGTTTAAGTTTCAATAAGACAAAGAACCGCTTGAAGTAATGAAAATATTGCTGCCGTTCAGGCAAGTGTTGCTGAAGACCTCAATTTATCGATTCCAAGACGTTCTCAAGAATTGGGACTGTCTCAAACCACAATCTGGCGGATTTTGAGAAAGGATTTGGGCTTACATCCGTATAAAATTGTTATTACTCAAGAACTGAAGCCATTGGACCACCGTAAACGTCGTGAATTTGCTGATTTTACATTCACCTAAATTGACAGTTTGGTGTGGTTTTTGGTCTGGTGGAATCATCGGTTCTTTCGAAATGAAGCTGGTAACACCGTTACTGTCAATGGAGAGCGGTATAGATCGATGATAACCAACTTTTTATGGCCGAAATTGGAAGAAGTTGATCTTGACAACATCTGGTTCAAACAAGACGGGGCTACGTGCCACACAGCACGTGCAACAATCAAATTATTTCGACAAAATTTTGGAGATTCGATTATTTCCAGAAATTTTTACATTGAATGGCCTCCAAGAAGTTGTGATTTAACACCATTAGACTATTTTTTGTGGGGTTATTTGAAGTCATTGGTCTTTAGCAATAAACCAGACTCTCTTCAAGCTTTAGAAGTCAATATTGAACGTGCTATCATGACATACAATTTGATTTAGTGGAAAAAGTGCTCGAAAATTGGGTTCATCGAATTCGTTCCTGCAAAAGAAGTCGTGGAGGCCATTTGAATAACGTTTTATTCAGAACTTAATTGTATCGATTGTACTTCACATTAAATAAAAAACATTTGAATTTCATTAACAATTAGTATGTTTTTTTTAAAAAAAAACCATATCACTCTTTTTGGAAAACCCTATGTAGTATATGATATTTAACAAATATCATATATATCAATATATGATATTTGTTAAATATCATATTTGCAGAACTTATGATAAAAATTTAAATGAGTAAAATTTTAAAATCTAAAGTTGTTTGTATTATATAATTTTTAAACAAGCACCAATTGGTGACCTAAAGTTGCGTGTAGCTTACCTATTGAAATTGTTCAAAAAGAATTTCTGAGTTAAGTTGCATTCGTTTAGGATATGAGAGATAGTAAATTGAATACTACAGAAATGGAATAAAGGACGAGGTTAATACCAGTGAAAGATATTTCCAGTACAGATAATAAATTCTAACATTTTGTACAATTGTTAAAATGTACAATTAATTTTTGTTTTAATATAGTATTGTGCACTATAACTGAACCGTCTCACAGGTACTTTAAGAGTACAAGGTTCATCTCCAGAAAGTCACTATTGTGTATTTTGGTCAATACATTAATAATAATAAACTAAAATTAAAAAAAGCACTTTACGAAGGTGGAGAGAATTGTTTGTATATTTTTTCACTATCCGGAATTTTTAATTATAATTAAGTGCAAATATAATGACAGTGTTTGTATTATCATTTATAGAGGATTTTCACAATTGAAGTCGCCTTGTTTTCCTTAAATTGTACTAAATATTGAAAAATTTGAAATGTGCATTTTTCGTTTGTTTTAAATATTTTTGAAATCGTTCGCTTAATAAAACTAGATATATACAATTTTGTTTATTACTTAATAAAATTATTTAAATTTCTTGTATTTATATATTATAAAATTTTATTAAATTTATTTTAAAGATCTGATTCGAAAAATGTGCTGCAACCCATGTAAATTTGCTGGAAATATTGTTTCTTGGTAAAGAAGATATTTTTTTATTTATTTTCATTTTTTTCTAGTGAACAACTTTCATTTGTAATATGTGTTTTCTATAAAAAATAAAGTAATTTATTGATTTTCAAATTAGAGGATATTTGCATGAGTCATACACCTACTCATTCGAATATCCTCTAATTTTCATTGAGGAATCACGTATTTATGCGGATTTCTGAAAAGAAGTAGAGGAATCTTTTTTTTGCAAGTTTTCGTACAGTTTTTAATAATTAATTTAATAAAAAATGCATATAGTTCAACCTTTTGTAATGACCAAAAAAATCTATATTCAAATTTAAGTCTTACCTTCAAACTATTTAAATAAATTGTGAGGATCATTGGATAATCACTATAAATATTTTCTAATCATTATTTTTTTGTCAAAAATTATATGCCAATAAATAGTCATCATTTATTTTCTTTTTTGAAATTAATACATCAATAAAGTAGAGACATGTAATTTTATAAGCCGCCTACTAATGTTAAATTCAAAATATATTAATAATAATTATTTGTAAAAGTTTGTTTAGCTGTTACAGATGTATTTTCGGTTTCTTGTGTGAAATCTTATGTGGATCATTACTTTTAGTATTTATTGTTGGTGTAATTTTATATTTTGCATTCTCTTATGATAGAGGTACCATACAACAATCCTTCGGACATATGTATAGCGGAACTAAGGTTTTCTGGGAGAAGGTTAACGGTTCAATTGTCAACGTTTCCTCAAAATAAGTTGCTCAACATTTTGGTTAATTTTTTAAAATAAATTGGAAAAGATTTCAAGTTAAATTAATTTTTATAAGAATAATAATTGTGTACTCTAAAAAAATTATTTAGAATGAATATATTGAATAATATTCTTGTAATATCAAATAAATTGACAATAAAATATTTAGATTATAATGAAAATATTGTAAAATGCATGTTAATTAAAAATTTTAAGTAAAATTAAAGAAAATAAGACATTGTATATTTGCACAAATAGAATTTTAAAAATTATTATCAAAAATAAATACAATATTTTTTAATTTTTATAGTTAGATTTTTTAGGAAAATACATTTTATGAACATAAATTAATACTTTTAAATCTAGTTTTCATGCCCTAATTAATTTTCACAAATAATTGGTTTATTTCTCACCATTAATTGGTTTATTTCTTGGAAAAAATTATATCATAAAATAAATGCTGGTTGGTAAATATGCTAAAAAAAATGTATGAAATAAGCGCATAAAATGGATTTTGGTTTAAGTAGCTAGTGTATAGTGTGTGTCCGTGGTGTATTTGAAGTCACAGGTTGTGATTCAGGATATATTTTATTAGAATTGAAAAAGCTTTCATTAAAAAATGAAATTTTTCAAAATATTTTTTGAAGAATTTATAGAAATTATTTGTTAACAAAGTTTAAATGATTATAATATTTTCGAAATAAAAAATGATTTAACTAAAATAAATAAAAAAAAAAAGCTTTTGACTCATTAAAACATACAAAAATATGGGAAGCGCTTATAACACAAGGGGTTGAAAACAAGTACATACAAATTGTTAAAAATATATACAAGAACATGAAAGCGAAAATAAGAACAGAAAGAGTAGGTGCATACTTCCCTATAAAAAGAAGAGTCCGACAGGGAAACCCACTATCACCCAAACTTTTCTCGGCGGTGCTTGAATATATATTTAGACGTCTCGAATGGAGTCAATATGGACTAAACATTAACGGAATGCAAATCAACCATTTAAGATTTGCAGACGATCTAATTCTAATCTCTGAAGACCCGAGAAGCCTGCAAGCAATGCTTGAACAGTTGGTGTACGAAAGTGATAAAGTCGGACTCTCCATGAATAATACAAAAACCAAAGTAATGACTAATTCCGACAAAATCACCATTACAGTCAACGGCAACAAAATAGAGTACGTCGATGAATATACATATCTAGGACAGATAATATCACCAAAAGACCTTACAAACAAAGAAATAAACAACAGAGTAAAATTAGTATGGAAAAGATACTGGTCTCTTAAAGAAATTGTCAAAAACCCGCAGGTACCACTTAAAGCTAAGAAAAAAATATTTGATTCCTGTATTCTTTCTATCATGACATACGGATGTCAAACTTGGAGTCTAACAAAACAGAACTTACACAAACTAGAAACCTGTCAACATAGCATGGAGCGAAGCATGCTCAAAGTCAAGTTAAGAGACAAAGTAAAACTAGGAACATTACGTAACCAAACTAAAATTAACGATGTAACATACTGCATAAGAAAATTAAAATGGAGTTGGGCAGGTCATATGATGAGAAGTAAACAAGAAAAATGGGCTAAGGATGCAACCGAATGGTGTCCAAGACAAAATAAAAGAAAGAAAGGGAGGCAGCATCTGAGATGGGAGGACGATATTCGGAAAATAGCCGGTGTTACTTGGAAGAGGACGACTCATGACCGGAAAGTGTGGCAAGCTCTAGCGGAGGCCTTTGCGGAAACGTAAGACAATCTCAAAACCGGTGTCAATTAACATTAGTGATAGTAACTTTCTTCTAAGATTGTTAAATAAAGGCTATTATTATTATTATTATTATAACAGGAGAAACGGCTTTCAATGGTATCTCTAACCTAGTCATAAAAAAACTTACGATAGCAGCAATAAGAATTCTGCTCATTGTTCTCAATAATTGTTTAAATACAAAAATTTCAATTTCCCTGCTGCATGGAAGGAGGTCAATATCATCAATATACCAAAGGAAAAGATTTAAGCGAGTACCATATATCCCAGCCCAGACCGATATCACTCCTATCAAATATTTGTTAACTGTCAGATAGATTCCTCCACGATAGGCTGCTATTTTACTTGGATGATAGGAAAGTAATCATGAATAATCAATTCGGATTTAGACGGAATCATTCAACAACTGATTCTGCATACTGATGTCAGCGAGGCTCTCAACCTGACAAGATGCATTGTCATATGCAGTTTGGACTTCAGGAAAGCATTCGACATGGTTTGGTTTGACGGACTACTATTCAAACTACTACGTATGAATATAGATAGGTGCCTCATCCTCATGTGTTGCTCATTCCTTGCGAATAGATTTTTTTGAATTTTATACGAAGATCAGATATCTTCTAAATGTAGTATGGAAACGGGAGTTCCTCAGGGATCTGTCTCCGGACCGCTGCTTTATTCGGCATTAATTTTTGACATTCCAAGAAATGTTGAGTGCAGGAACATCAAATACGCAGATGATACGCTGATATATGCCTCTCATGCGAACCCTTCGAGTGCAAGGGATGTGATCCCAGATACAAACTGATATGTATCCGAAACTCATACGGAAGAGCTCTTCATAATTTTTTTTCAAAAAAGCAGAATCAACATGAATATAGCTGAAGTAGGGGTAAACGCAGTGAATAGATTTAAATAACATGGAGTAAACTTCACTCAATTATTTAAATTCAACATAAACAGTGAATACTGTCTACTAAAGGCATTAAGGGCCTATGTGTACCATACCATATCGTTCTTATTTAGAAAACGAAACGGACTTTCAGTAGCAACTACACGTAAGCTGCTTTTATACAAACAGTTAACTAGGCCAATCCTCAGCTATGAATTTTCGATTAGATCCCCTCTTTCTGGAGCCCAAGTGTCCAGAATGCAGAAATTCGAAAGGAAAGTAATTCGACATTACACAGGCTTGTACCGCAGACATACGAGGGTCATTCAACAAGTACTTAGCCTCACCGCCCGATGAAACTTTTGTCACAAAAGAAATTTACCATCGTGCAGTACATTCTTTTAGTAGCCTACAGTCAAAGTTTCAGTCGATTCCCTTCATTAGTTTTGTTTTGAGAGCCTTTGAAAGCGAGCGTGTCGGTCGGTTGCACAAAAATGGAAAAAGAACAATATCGTTCGGTGATTAGATTCTTGTTTTTGGAAGGGGAAATGCGCAGCGAAATCAAAGATCGCTTGGATGCTGTGTATGGTGACTCTTCTCCTTCGATGGCGACCGTCAAGAATTGGTTCAACGAGTTTGTTCGTGGCCGCACGTCGGTTTTTGATGAGCCACGCCCAGGTGCCCCAAAAACGGCTGTTACGGAGGAAAACGTTAAAAAAGTCCACGATCTCGTGTTGGCAGACCGTCGATTGAAGGTTCACGAGATAGTCCACGTGGGCATCGCAGTAGGAACGGTGCATCATATTCTACACGAAGAACTGGGCATGAGAAAGCTGTCGGCGCGATGGGTGCCGCGTTTGCTCACACCGGAAAACAAGCGCAACCGTGAGACCACATCGGCGACGTGTTTGGCGCTGTTTCAGCGCAATCCAGCGGAGTTCTTGCGTCGTTTCGTGACCGTCGACGAAACATGGATTCACTGGTACACACCAGAGACCAAGGAACAGTCGAAACAGTAGACTTCACCCGGCAAACGTGCTCCGAAGAAGGCGAAGACTGTTCGATCGGCCGGAAAGGTGATGGCAACCGTTTTCTGGGATTCACAAGGTGTGATCCACATCGATTACCTCGAGAAGGGTAAAACAATCACGGGGCGCTACTATGCTGACTTATTGGCCCGATTTGACGTCGAATTGAAGAAAAAGCGGCTCCGCTTTGCGAAGAAAAAGTGCTGTTCCACCACGACAACGCGCCGGCTCACACCTCCGCCGTCGCCATGGCCAAATTGGTCGAATTGCGCTACGAATTGCTGCCCCATCCACCGTACTCTCCAGATATGGCCCTCTGTGACTACTTTTTGTTTCCAAACCTGAAAAAATCACGCGCCGGGAATAGATTTGGGTCGAATGAGGAGGTCATCGTCGCCACGGAGGCCTATTTTGCTTCCCTCGAGAAAATATATTTTTGCACGGGTTAAAAAAGTTAAAGCATCGCTGGGCCAAGTGTATCGAGCTTGAAAGAGATTATGTGGAAAAATAAATTGCCACCTTTCCAAAATTTTCGTTTTTCTTTTGTAGGCTAAGTACTTGTTGAATGACCTTCGTAACTAAAGGTATTATTCAAATGGCGAATTATACAGGACGGCGGCACTAACCCCACTTGTAGAATACAATCTGGATATATGTAAGCAATATCTGACAAGAATTGAAACCCAACCGAATGCTCTAGTAAAAACATTAGGGCAATTTACTCCAATCTGCAGTACCGGAACGGATACGCATACCCTTCACCATTGATTATTATTGAACCACTATGCAAATTGCCTTTTGACTGATAACAGTTGTGGCTATCAATTGTATTGTTAATTAGTTGTAAGCCTAGGTTAAGTATGTAAATATTGATGTATAGGTGTAAGTTAGATATAAAAGATAAAAAATAAGTATAATAAAGACAAAGATCATTAGCAATATAGTCGATTAAACAAACTCTAAAAGATAAAGATACAAATACATTAAACTAAGTAACCAAAGTACTTAACAAGAAAAAAGTCAAATAATAGTCTTAAGAAATATTGTTAAGAATTGCTTCACAGTTTTTAAGCATATAATGATAAAAAAACTGAAATAAATAATTTGAATTTGAATTTGAGAAACGGTTTCAACTGATGAGATGCCGGCTTAAGAATACACTAAGGAGATATTATGTAAAATAGTTGAAGATTATTATTTTTCGGATCAAGTATTTAACGGAAACGGGACGAATATGTTCTGAAAAAATAATGCCACATAGGACATATCTGCCTGGAAATGAAAGATCGGTTGCAGAATTTAAGGTTTCAGAAGAAGAATTTTCAATTATTTTATGTAACAATACCTCAGATGATTGTCTGATGATGCACATGACCCAGATAAGTATATAGATTTCGATTGCTGTACAAAAGTTTTCAGTCGAGAAATTTTAATAACTGGCAAATCAAGCTCTCCTCAAAAGTTCTTGATTTACGCCCTGAAATCACAAAAGCAGGGAGAATAAGGTAAAAGCGGACAACCAACACAAAGAACATATCATGTAAAAATATGACTTTACTCGATTGCATGTTTTAGAATACAGATTTTCTCACAGTTTGTAAAATATTTGAGAATATTAAGCCGCATAATCATATGAATTTTGACAGCTGATATAGCAAGGCTTGCTTGTGTTAAAAATTCGATTGATATTGTACAGTAGTTTTTGGTTGATATCCTTTTAAATATGGAAAGTGAAAAACAGCATTTTCGGCATATTTTACTTTTTTACTGTAGAAAAGATAAAAATGCTGTTCAGGCAAGAAAAAAAATTATCCGATGTGTATGGAGAAGATGTGTTTAGTGAGCGCCAATGCCACTTAACTGGTTTGCAAAATTTCGATCTGACAATTTTGCTCTCGAAGATGCACCACATTCTGGAAGGCCAGTTGAAGCTGATGAAAACACAATGAAGGCATTAATTGATGCAAACCGGCGAATAACAACTCGTGAGATCGCTGAGAGATTAAATTTATCGAATTCGACCGTTCATGATCATTTAAAACGGCTAGGTTTTATCTCAAAGCTCGACATATGAATTTCTCATCTTCTTACAGAAAAAAATTTGTGCTGTCGCATTGACCGTTGTGACTTACTTCTCAAACGCGAAGAAAATGATCCATTTTTGAAGCGTATCATCACTGGGGACGAGAAATGGGTTGTCTAAAACAATGTTAAGCGCAAAATATCCTGCAGTAGAAAAGATGAACCGGTTCAAAGCACTTCGAAAGCCAATATTCATCAAAAAAAGATTATGCTATCTGTTTGGTGGGATTTCAAAGGAATCGTTTATTTTGAGTTTCTACCGAGCAACACAACGATCAATTCTGTAGTGTACTGTCATCAGTTAGACAAATTGAATGATTCACTTAAAGAAAAAAGGCAAAAATAAAATATAATTTAATTCACTATAAGAAAATCGACTTTTATTTTTATTAAAAAAACGAAATTACTTTCCGAACAGCCCAATAATATAGTAAATGTGCTTGTATCATAATGATATAACCATACATATATTTGTGTATGTTTTTTTTTGTTTTGTTTGAATAATACAATAATAGATCGAATAATAGCATTTTCGAATTCATTTAGCATTACTGTGATAAAAATTCGGCATCACTTTCCAATATTTTGGAATCTACGTGTAACATAGTGTTTGTTAATAATAATACTCGTCGGCCGGCAAACCAACCAACGAAGCTGGATATCGCACGTTTATAAAATACATTTAAGCATGCAAATAAGGCAAGAAAGAATCATTATGAAGGGAAACTTCACTTTTCTTTATGATTGAAAAATTGAAATTGTGCAGTTTTTTCATGTTACAAAAAAATATTTCATATATGCATACTCTCAGTCCTTTAGAAAAGAGTTTTAGGATTTGGCCAACAAATTATTGAAAGCTGCATACCAAGTTCGAATCACCTTGATCCAGGATGATTCTTTATATCAAATTATACTGGTATAATCATAATATTCAACCCTTTAAATTTATGATAATTGTACTGCTACGAAAAAATTTCAAATACACAACCAAATGAACATAAGTATTAATTGTAGACATATTATTTGAGTATAAATTACTTATATATGGTAGGTGTAATTCTGTAATAAAAATAAAAAAGTATTTCAGATATTTTATACACGTAAGGAAGGAAAGAATTCGAAGAATTCAATCTGTTTATTTACTCGAACACAGTAGTTATGTGCGTGAACATTCAATTTTCACTCATGATCTAATTAACATGTATAATCATTTGCTCCTAATTATATCAGAACAAACATTTTTAAAGTTACAACATTTTTAAAAATAAATAAATATAAGTAAAATATTTGTTGAGATTAACCAAAAATTTGTCCATTTAAATTCCACCGGTTGCACAAAAATGGAAAAAGAACAATATCGTTCGGTGATTAGATTCTTGTTTTTGGAAGGGGAAATGCGCAGCGAAATCAAAGATCGCTTGGATGCTGTGTATGGTGACTCTTCTCCTTCGATGGCGACCGTCAAGAATTGGTTCAACGAGTTTGTTCGTGGCCGCACGTCGGTTTTTGATGAGCCACGCCCAGGTGCCCCAAAAACGGCTGTTACGGAGGAAAACGTTAAAAAAGTCCACGATCTCGTGTTGGCAGACCGTCGATTGAAGGTTCACGAGATAGTCCACGTGGGCATCGCAGTAGGAACGGTGCATCATATTCTACACGAAGAACTGGGCATGAGAAAGCTGTCGGCGCGATGGGTGCCGCGTTTGCTCACACCGGAAAACAAGCGCAACCGTGAGACCACATCGGCGACGTGTTTGGCGCTGTTTCAGCGCAATCCAGCGGAGTTCTTGCGTCGTTTCGTGACCGTCGACGAAACATGGATTCACTGGTACACACCAGAGACCAAGGAACAGTCGAAACAGTAGACTTCACCCGGCAAACGTGCTCCGAAGAAGGCGAAGACTGTTCGATCGGCCGGAAAGGTGATGGCAACCGTTTTCTGGGATTCACAAGGTGTGATCCACATCGATTACCTCGAGAAGGGTAAAACAATCACGGGGCGCTACTATGCTGACTTATTGGCCCGATTTGACGTCGAATTGAAGAAAAAGCGGCTCCGCTTTGCGAAGAAAAAGTGCTGTTCCACCACGACAACGCGCCGGCTCACACCTCCGCCGTCGCCATGGCCAAATTGGTCGAATTGCGCTACGAATTGCTGCCCCATCCACCGTACTCTCCAGATATGGCCCTCTGTGACTACTTTTTGTTTCCAAACCTGAAAAAATCACGCGCCGGGAATAGATTTGGGTCGAATGAGGAGGTCATCGTCGCCACGGAGGCCTATTTTGCTTCCCTCGAGAAAATATATTTTTGCACGGGTTAAAAAAGTTAAAGCATCGCTGGGCCAAGTGTATCGAGCTTGAAAGAGATTATGTGGAAAAATAAATTGCCACCTTTCCAAAATTTTCGTTTTTCTTTTGTAGGCTAAGTACTTGTTGAATGACCTTCGTAACTAAAGGTATTATTCAAATGGCGAATTATACAGGACGGCGGCACTAACCCCACTTGTAGAATACAATCTGGATATATGTAAGCAATATCTGACAAGAATTGAAACCCAACCGAATGCTCTAGTAAAAACATTAGGGCAATTTACTCCAATCTGCAGTACCGGAACGGATACGCATACCCTTCACCATTGATTATTATTGAACCACTATGCAAATTGCCTTTTGACTGATAACAGTTGTGGCTATCAATTGTATTGTTAATTAGTTGTAAGCCTAGGTTAAGTATGTAAATATTGATGTATAGGTGTAAGTTAGATATAAAAGATAAAAAATAAGTATAATAAAGACAAAGATCATTAGCAATATAGTCGATTAAACAAACTCTAAAAGATAAAGATACAAATACATTAAACTAAGTAACCAAAGTACTTAACAAGAAAAAAGTCAAATAATAGTCTTAAGAAATATTGTTAAGAATTGCTTCACAGTTTTTAAGCATATAATGATAAAAAAACTGAAATAAATAATTTGAATTTGAATTTGAGAAACGGTTTCAACTGATGAGATGCCGGCTTAAGAATACACTAAGGAGATATTATGTAAAATAGTTGAAGATTATTATTTTTCGGATCAAGTATTTAACGGAAACGGGACGAATATGTTCTGAAAAAATAATGCCACATAGGACATATCTGCCTGGAAATGAAAGATCGGTTGCAGAATTTAAGGTTTCAGAAGAAGAATTTTCAATTATTTTATGTAACAATACCTCAGATGATTGTCTGATGATGCACATGACCCAGATAAGTATATAGATTTCGATTGCTGTACAAAAGTTTTCAGTCGAGAAATTTTAATAACTGGCAAATCAAGCTCTCCTCAAAAGTTCTTGATTTACGCCCTGAAATCACAAAAGCAGGGAGAATAAGGTAAAAGCGGACAACCAACACAAAGAACATATCATGTAAAAATATGACTTTACTCGATTGCATGTTTTAGAATACAGATTTTCTCACAGTTTGTAAAATATTTGAGAATATTAAGCCGCATAATCATATGAATTTTGACAGCTGATATAGCAAGGCTTGCTTGTGTTAAAAATTCGATTGATATTGTACAGTAGTTTTTGGTTGATATCCTTTTAAATATGGAAAGTGAAAAACAGCATTTTCGGCATATTTTACTTTTTTACTGTAGAAAAGATAAAAATGCTGTTCAGGCAAGAAAAAAAATTATCCGATGTGTATGGAGAAGATGTGTTTAGTGAGCGCCAATGCCACTTAACTGGTTTGCAAAATTTCGATCTGACAATTTTGCTCTCGAAGATGCACCACATTCTGGAAGGCCAGTTGAAGCTGATGAAAACACAATGAAGGCATTAATTGATGCAAACCGGCGAATAACAACTCGTGAGATCGCTGAGAGATTAAATTTATCGAATTCGACCGTTCATGATCATTTAAAACGGCTAGGTTTTATCTCAAAGCTCGACATATGAATTTCTCATCTTCTTACAGAAAAAAATTTGTGCTGTCGCATTGACCGTTGTGACTTACTTCTCAAACGCGAAGAAAATGATCCATTTTTGAAGCGTATCATCACTGGGGACGAGAAATGGGTTGTCTAAAACAATGTTAAGCGCAAAATATCCTGCAGTAGAAAAGATGAACCGGTTCAAAGCACTTCGAAAGCCAATATTCATCAAAAAAAGATTATGCTATCTGTTTGGTGGGATTTCAAAGGAATCGTTTATTTTGAGTTTCTACCGAGCAACACAACGATCAATTCTGTAGTGTACTGTCATCAGTTAGACAAATTGAATGATTCACTTAAAGAAAAAAGGCAAAAATAAAATATAATTTAATTCACTATAAGAAAATCGACTTTTATTTTTATTAAAAAAACGAAATTACTTTCCGAACAGCCCAATAATATAGTAAATGTGCTTGTATCATAATGATATAACCATACATATATTTGTGTATGTTTTTTTTTGTTTTGTTTGAATAATACAATAATAGATCGAATAATAGCATTTTCGAATTCATTTAGCATTACTGTGATAAAAATTCGGCATCACTTTCCAATATTTTGGAATCTACGTGTAACATAGTGTTTGTTAATAATAATACTCGTCGGCCGGCAAACCAACCAACGAAGCTGGATATCGCACGTTTATAAAATACATTTAAGCATGCAAATAAGGCAAGAAAGAATCATTATGAAGGGAAACTTCACTTTTCTTTATGATTGAAAAATTGAAATTGTGCAGTTTTTTCATGTTACAAAAAAATATTTCATATATGCATACTCTCAGTCCTTTAGAAAAGAGTTTTAGGATTTGGCCAACAAATTATTGAAAGCTGCATACCAAGTTCGAATCACCTTGATCCAGGATGATTCTTTATATCAAATTATACTGGTATAATCATAATATTCAACCCTTTAAATTTATGATAATTGTACTGCTACGAAAAAATTTCAAATACACAACCAAATGAACATAAGTATTAATTGTAGACATATTATTTGAGTATAAATTACTTATATATGGTAGGTGTAATTCTGTAATAAAAATAAAAAAGTATTTCAGATATTTTATACACGTAAGGAAGGAAAGAATTCGAAGAATTCAATCTGTTTATTTACTCGAACACAGTAGTTATGTGCGTGAACATTCAATTTTCACTCATGATCTAATTAACATGTATAATCATTTGCTCCTAATTATATCAGAACAAACATTTTTAAAGTTACAACATTTTTAAAAATAAATAAATATAAGTAAAATATTTGTTGAGATTAACCAAAAATTTGTCCATTTAAATTCCACCAATTACAGTTGTGCAGAAAAATAAAAGTGAAAGTTTTGTAGTTGGCAGTCTTGAAAAACTTAACCTATAAATTTATTCCTGATAGAGAATGTAAAAATTGACAGGTGTGCTCGAATTGTTATCTGCGTATTAATATTGTTCATCGACAGAAAGTTTTGTCAGAATCTTGTTTATCAAGATATAAGAAGTCTGTTGTTAAAGAAGATCCCACACAAGAAATTTCAACAGGTTATGGGTCCAGGACGACAATAAAGTGACATCTTCGAGAACAAACGTCTTTGGAGACTGGAAAAAGACAGGTTAAAATTGGAGCAAGCAAGTTGGACAGGTTTTGAATCGGCACGCCGAGTTCACACGTCAGGCGAGCAGGATCGCTTCGCAACAAGTCAGCAACGGCCCAACCGACAAGAAAACAGCTTTGCAAACCATTCGTACACAATTGTCAAGAAAATAGAAAACACAAAATTGCCCAAATTGTAGGTACAGTCACATTCAAAGGTTGAGTCACGTGTCCAACATGGATATAGTCAGGTCGCAATTGGTGATGCTAAATCAGGATTTGCATGGTAATGTCAACTATGTGCCATGGAGATTGAAGTTAGATGTCGTTATGAAAACCAAGAAAATGTATGATGTGGCCACGGGAGCAATATCACGAACGGCTGGAGCAGCTGACACTCCAGATGTCAAGACATGGGTTGAAAAGGACTTGGAGGTTCAACAGCACATTGTTTTGAGTGTGAGCGACCAAATAGCGTACAAGATTGCAAACTGTCGCTCAGCAAATCAAATGCTGGAAAAATTAGTTCAACTTTATGGCACAAAGACTGATATGACTATGGAAATTTTGCGAAGAAAATTTTTCACGTACACGTTTGATGAAAATAAATCAGTCATAGAAAATTGTATGGAGTTGTTGTCCATAGGTGAACAATTGGGAACGGAGAATGACCCAGTACGAGATTCATGGATGATGTCGAGAATTTTGAGCATGTTGCCCCCAGGTGCAAACAAAAAGTCCACAACTATGATCGAGCGGTTGAGACTGGAGGATGAGAGACAGACCAACCAAAACAAAGGACAGGAATCAACCTCAACGAACGCATTTATAACTAAGAGATACAACAACAATAAATCGCAAGGAAAGTCAACAAACAAGAATATAAGAAATGCAGCCACCGACGGGTTTCTGACTGACTTGGGAATTTTTCACACATTTACAAATCCTCACACGCCACAACAAAATGGAAGAATAGAACGTGAGATGAGAACCATCGTTGAAGCTGCACGCTCAGCTCTGACAGCAGCCAACTTGAGTATAAGACTGTGGGTGGAGGTAGTTTCATACGCTGTTTTTACAATTAATCAGACTGGGACGAGTACTGTGAAGGGGAAATCTCCAGCTGAGTTATGGTTTGAACTCGCCAACTTATCGGGTCTACATTCCTGGACATCCAGACATTGTCAGCGAGGCAAACGTGAACTTCAATGAAGAATATGAGAGAAGCAAGACTGAAGTTGTGACGCAGACAAATGCTGAAATGCCAAACCAAGAAAGTGCCAAGGAAGAAAGTGAGACTGAAACGGAAGAATACGACACAGACTTTGCAAAGAAAGTGCAAAAGAAGTTACAACTCGAAATAGACTAGTTCGTTCGACAAGAGGAATTCTGCCAAAGAGATATGAGAACTCAATGATGTGGTACAGTAGAGGTATTGGTCAGGAAGATACAGTACTACTCGGAACGGCTGAGGACATCACGGTGTCCGAAGCGCTGAAGGATCCAAAGTGGCGACGAGCCATGGGGGAGGAATACAAATCATTGGTTGACAGGAAGACATGGAAGTTGGTGAAATGCCCCGAGGGAGTGAAACCATTGACCTGCAGATGGGTCTTGACGGAGAAATCAAATGGTATGCTGAAGGCGAGACTGGTGGCTCGAGGGTTTGAGCAACAGCAAGGAATCGATTATGGGGAAACGTTTAGTCCAGTGGCAAGTTATGCATCGATTAGACTTATCCTAAGTTACGTCATTTCAGAAAAGTGGAAGCTGATAGCATTTGATGTGAAGACGGCATTTTTGTACGGCAAGCTGAAGGAGGTTCTCCACATGGTGCAACCGGAAGGATTCGAAAACGGGACTGGAAATGTGTGTCAGCTGTCCAAGGCCATTTATGGTATCAAACAAGCGCCAAAACAGTGGAACAAAGAGATAACTAGTGCATTAGAGGAAATGGAATTGGAAAGTTCGGACGACGACCCAAGTGTATTCTACAACAAAAACAAAACTATTATTGTGGCCATATTTGTAGATGATGGATTGGTCGCTGACAGGGACGAGGGGGAAATCTTCGAACTTTTGAAGGTGATTGGCAGAAAGTTCGAGATAACCCACAGCAAAACTTTTCAAAACCAGTTTACGTTCCTAGGCATGGAACTGAAAATCGACTCAAAAAGAATTTTTTTGAATCAACCGAAATACACTCAGAAGATTTTGAAGAGAATGGGAATGGAAAACTGCAATCCTGCTCCGACTCCCATCGAGCCTGGCATGATGGCTGAGCCACATAATTTTCCAAATGACGAGAAAGCGCCTGCTGGAACTCCTTATCGCGAGGCCATCGGTAGTCTGCTTTACCTGGCGACAATTTCGAGACCTGACATCAGCTACGTGGTAAGCTACCTCAGCAGACAATGTTGTGATCCGAAAAAGAGTCATTGGAAAATGACAAAAAGAGTCTTCCAATATTTAAAAGCGACACCTAGGGCAGGCATTTATTTTGGAGGAGACAGGGAGATCAAGGTGTACACGGATGCTGATTTTGGAGGAGAAAAAGAGTCAATGAAATCGACCAGTGGTGGTTTGATCTTGAGAGGCGGACCAATTATGTGGTAGTCTCTGAGACAGAAGGTAGTGTCAACTTCAACGGCCGAGGCAGAATACAGAGCAGCCTATCAAGTAATCGACGATGTGTGTTGGCTGAAGCGACTGGCCCTAAAACTTGGCATCATGAAAGAAGATCAACCCATTCCGATGTTTGTGGACAACAAATCGGCTGTCCACATATTGCAAAACACTCACGAAGGAAAGTTAAATAAGGGAAAGAAACATATTGAGATTTTAAGAAAGTTTATTAAGTATTACACAGAGGAAACTGTCAGTATTGAGCACATTGAGGGAAAGAAACAAATTGCAGATATTTTCACAAAGCCTTTGAGTAAGGTTCTTTTTAATTTGAATTGTTCATTTTTTGATTAAGGAGGAGTGTTGAGATTAACCAAAAATTTGTCCATTTAAATTCCACCAATTACAGTTGTGCAAAAAAAAAAGTGAACGTTTTGTAGTTGGCAGTCTTGAAAAACTTAACCTATAAATTTATTTCTGATAGAGAATGTAAAAAGTGACAGGTGTGCTCGAATTGTTATCTGCGTATTAATATTGTTCATCGACAGAAAGTTTTGTCAGAATCTTGTTTATCAAGATATAATAAGTCTGTTGTTAAAGAAGATCCCACACAAGAAATTTCAACAATATTATATTACTTCCTCATGTACATATTCTAATTCACCTTATTTTCATTTATGAACAAAATTCTGAAATAGTTTAGAAATCTGAAATCACACCAAAAATTCAATTTTTAAAAAGAAGTACACACAAAAGTTCATACATTCTCAATTATTTAGTTGGAAGAAATAGACAGATTAGCAGTGCATGCATTTGAAAGAAAAGACAAATTACTAACTCATTCATACTTTCAATCAACATTGATACAACAGTAAGAAATACGCAAATAAATAAATAATCGTCAAATAATATATCCTAACGAACAATGCATGATCGTCATATATTCTAACCTACAAATTTTAACGATCGTCATTGCAAAAGTGCCAAAAAGAAAACTGAAATTTGGTATGGATTTCTAACACTTTTTTGCGCTGTACGGCCAAAGAAGAAGTTTGCGAACATTTGATGTTATGGGGAAGAAAAAGATAAAATATTTGTTCCCTTTGCTTCGTCGATTCTCCACCGAAGAAATTGGTTTCGCACTGCATGTTCTCTGACTTAGTTTAAAAAATACCTGGATCCTCCCGTACGTCAGATTTCCGTACATGTGTATGCATACGCAATTTTCTGGAATTAACTTTACAGAATCGGTGAAAAATCGTAACGCTTGCATATTTTCGTGTGATTTTTTTATGCAGACATGACACCCACTGACATCTAGTTTTCGTAATAGGAATTTATTGAATTCCAAAAGCATAATATAATTTAAACACAACAGAAGGTAACTTTTATTTTTTTCCAATCTTCTGGTATTAAATGCAATTATATTTTAGGTTTATTATTTAATTTGTAAATATCAATTAAATATCAAGCGCCTCAATTTTGTAAACTTTCAGAGAGTTTTAAAAACGCTATTCTCCATGAAAGTGGTAACATACCGAAATGCTTGCATACTTTTGTTATTTTTCAATTTGTTATTTTGACACTTATCGGAAATTGCAAGTGAAAGTTTGGTTTGTATCTTTTTTGAAGTATTTAAGAAATAGTAAGTAACATATTTATATAAATAATTTTATTATTGATGATGTTTAATAGGAAGTTTTTTAGTCAGAAATGAGGTTATTCAATGGAATGAGCAAACCGGGAATTTATTTCTTTCGGTAAGTTGACATCTTAATTTTTACTAAAGAAATTAACAAAAATTTTGTTTATACTGTGTTTAAATGGCTTTTAATGATTTATTTGGTCCAAAAAGTGTTTAAAAAGTGAAAAGTTCATCATTCAATAAAAGTAAGCAAATCTGATGTTGACAGTTCAATGCTTACCAAAAAATAGTTCAGTGCCGGCGTACGTAAAGTGTGTGTAAGAAAATTTACTAGAAATTTAGTGCAGATGGGTTAAATAAGTATTTAAGTGACCATGATTATTTATTTAACCCTTCTGCACTAGATGAATATAGTGAAAAAATGTTCGAATACATATCAGGCTTTATTGTTTTTAAGCTAGAAAAGTCTTTGCATTACGAAGGCTGTCTTTCAGCTTTCGAAGAAGAATACACATCAAACAGTTTGAAAGCGTACAAGTCCTTTGACTTTTTAAAGTACTCTTCAGAAAGTGTTGTGAAAATTTACCGAAGTGCTGAAAAATAAATCCGACAGCAGGTGGTGCAGACAAAATCTCATGTTTACGTGTCAGAGACGTCAAAGTTGTCAGCAGACTGTCAGCTGAATTAAAGCTTTATTTTTTAATCTAATTTAAATGCGCATGCCTATTTAAATTACCATATCAATTCACAAACACACATTTATATGATAATGAAGCTTTCAATATCTACAATTGCTTGTTTAACATTAAAATTATATTTACTAAGTTGCGGTGTGGTTTTAATTTCAACATAATTTCAAATTCTCTCATTTAATTCATTTTGTATTTTTGGAATGGATATTTATTTGTGCACATAATTGTTTTAATATAATCAAATAACTTGTAATTGGTATTTTTATATACTCTTCCACTTTATACAATGCTGTTTTAATAAATAATATATAGTGAAATAAATAAATAATATTTTAAAATAGAATTCTGTGTTTTATTGCAAATTTCTTAAACTAATTCAATCAAACAACAAAATCCGCATATGGAATGACATCACATATGAAAATGGTTGATTTACGCCGTTTCTGTTATTTTTCATGTAGGTGCGTTCTACGAATCTATTGCCAACAAAATTCGGAGAGAATTTTTGTGTAGAGGCCAATCCAGTTCTTCTATAATCTAAGGGTTCCACACTGTATATGTGCTGTGAGCAGAATTCTGACATATTTTCTCATTCCTTCTTTGAAAAGAATTTTATTTCGAATAGGTTCCGTGTATGGCGTTTCGTTCGGATTTCGCTACATATTGCGCTTTTCTCCATAAGGAATGGAAATCTGTATACTTATCTGTGCTGATTCTATAATTATTTTGCTCCCAATGTTGAACTTTATATGAAAAAAAATCTGTATTTCAGTGTACTTTCAATTATTGACAACAATCCAGGATATCCTATAGATTTGTGACAGTTGTATTTTTACTGTCAAATTCAACATCAGTGATCTAACCATTAGGCTAGGCTCTTATATCGACGTTCAAGACATTACTTGAAACGTATTTTTAAAAAGATTTTGGATAAACCCACGTTTAGCAAAAATATTCTTCTCTAGATTGTGTGAAAATAATCAAATTAGCCATTAGCGAAATCAAAAATTCAAGCCTAATTGCTTGGTGGGCATCTGTCTGGCCAGATGTATTGGTTTATATTTCAAGTTTGGTACATCAAATTGAAGTAGTTTTAAATTAATTTAAAGAACTAATGGCGGGTGCCGAATTTACAATAATATTATTGATTCAACATCCTGTGAATCTGAAACAGATTATTATGAAACAGTTCCAACATATACTGAAAGCATTGTAGATTAACGACTTGCAATAGCTAAAGATCTCGATAATTTCTTTGTCACGATTGAATGATTCAAACTTGAAAAGAAGTTTAAGATTTAGAAGGGAGACACGTAAATGCTCAAAAAAAAATCGAAGGTTACCTGTATATTTTTAAGGTATTTTTGGTATCAAGATGGTAACACTTTAACACATATGGCTGAGTATCAGAAGTAATAATATTTACTTAAAAAATTATATGTAAATGGTTTAATAAATTAAAAACAATTTAACAACGAACATTTTATGTAGGGCAAAAATTGCAAATATAAATACGAAAATATTTCACAATAATAATAATAATAACTAATCGTTACTAATACATAATATTTTAGCTAATTTTGAGAAATTGATTATAAGCCGTCCGCCCAGATATTGGAATTGTGTCAATACTATTTTAAAATTCGATAATTGTTTACATTCTCGTTTTCATGACTAAGTGATTAAATACAGAGAAAAAAAAACAAATCAAAGAAAGTGAAGAAAAAATATAATTTTCTCATAAAACAAATAATTGTTCAAATAAACAACAACAGCTTCATTTTATCTACCATTCCCACATTATTCATTTTTTGGCAATACACTTATGAGTTATAATATTTACTTGTGTATTATTTGCCGCTCTCTAATCGTAATTTTATCAAAGAAAAATATTAATAAATAATAAAAAAAAAATAATAGTAAACAGTAAGCCATTTTGTGATAATTTAACTGTAGAGCGTGTAATGTCAGCTCTAGACGCCTAGCTTATTTTTAGTACAACTAACGTTGTGAGTTTGAAAGGTTGCTTTTCGTGCCGTTACTGTGTTATCAAAATATACGAATATATAAAAATGTGTGGAATATTTAAATGTGCTGGAGATGTTGCATGTTGGTAATAATGGATTTTGTTTTGTTTTATGTGTTATAAGGGAAATTTTGTGAAGTTTCAATTATTTATTAATTGTATGAACTGTTCAAAATTGTAAAAGAAATTTATTTAAATATTGATGGCTGTGCAATTATTTCAACCATATCAACCCATTATAATTTTTAATATTCTTAGTGTTCTTGAAAACAAAAAAATAGTGTGGGTGTGTGTGTAATTGTTAACAATAAAAATAGAATAAAATCAATATAAAAACAGAAAGAAATATTTTTGGGTATTTGAAAAAAATTATAGAAAAATTGGAATTTTTTCAATTATTACTTATTTGGCAAGATAATAATTCAGACAACCTTGCTTTATGTTAGAATGTTTGTATTGCAGATAAATGAGGAAAAGGGGTAGTAAGAAAGGGAGATACCGCCTAATCTACAATAGTTTCAGATAAAGACTAAAGACAAATTCATCAGATTCAGACCAATTACCTCGTTATTTGTTTGGCTAGATCGCCTGGAAATAGAATACTTCTACTTACAGACAGATTGAGAATGAGTAAATTCCAAAATTTTTAGATTGCTCAAAGTTTTACGTTTTGTATTTGAATTCTTAATTTTTTGCATAGCAAATGTTTACATAACAAATTGTATAATTGATTTAAAGTAGTTCTATATGGTATAAGGCGTATAAAGCTATTTTGATATATTGCAAAATTTTTGTATACAGTTCTTTTGGTTTTATTTATTAATACGGGCACTTCCATAAACACATCTCTTTTTCATCATTTCTTTATCCTTAACCCTATAAAAATAATATATTAAATGGATTTCAAACAAAATCTTTTTTCAGAATACAAGTTATCGTAAATATCTTTTTGTTCCAAATGTATACTTATTCTTATTCATAGTTGCAATTCTTAGTAAGGCTTGACAGTTTTACAGATTTTAGATATTACCATTTAGGTCAACATATTATTATATCTTATATCTATATAATTTTACCACTAAGATCTAAAAAAGTTCTTAATTTTCTATATAAATAATCTTACCAGAATCTAATAAATATTCTAACTTTTTGAAGCTATTACTTTCACTTTTTACGCATTTAAAGTCACATCAGCATAGTCTCATTTTTTAGGTGTACATATATGTTAGTCCCACATTTTACTTCTATACAATTTTTATCTTAATCATTGACATGGTGTTAGCTGAGTAATCAATAATCCGATGAACCGTAAGTTACCAGTTAGTAGTTATCAATTAATGGTCTAAATCTGGTACAGGAAATTAATATCCATGCACAAAAAATAATTATAAAAGTATCATGTTATTGAGTACCACTTATACAATGTTCCACAGTATCTTACCATGCAAAAGGGCCTCAAAGGTTTATAGTTTTTATCATAGTCATCGCAGCACTTTCACATCTTATCTCTGCGGCAAGTTAATGGATAAGTTGCTTTAACATAAACCACCTTTTTGTTGACTTAAAGACCTCCTGTCATATTATATCTACATTTTGGGCTACCAACGACGAGTTTGGGAATTCAATGGAACTAATGCTAACTTACCATATGAAATTTAGTGCCGGCCACATGCGGATGTAGGACTACAGAATAACCTATTTAAGTTAGTTTAGGTACTTGCTTGGCTTTGCTAGTCCTTATATATTTTTCGGAGACTTGGGTCATAAACAAGATTCGTTGCGATTTGAGAGAAGGTTCCTTGGAATGATATTTCGTTGTCTACCCCAACAAGCCTATTTAATACTGACGAGAATGCCAAGAAAAACCCGATAAATCTGGAATTATTTAATTCACCAGGACTAGACTAGATCCATGGTTGATGACGATCGTGAATGTCTTACATGATCTGATTTGTTGGTCTTATAAAATCGTATATTTTGCATTTAATTATAATTAAACGGTTTTTTTTTATATCAAAACACTCTTAACTAATTAACATTTGAGTTTGTAGATACAATTATAAAATTTTCGGCCTTAAATCTACATTCACTAAAATTAAAATTACAAAAAGATTTTCTAAAAATATATACTTCTCTTGTCCCCAGATGTTAATATTTACTTTTTATTTACGTTCTGCTTTCAGTTGCTTCAAATGTGCATTGAGTTTGCTATTACAAATCCTATCTGGAATAATCGTTTTATTGATAGTAGTTGGCATAATAATCTATTTTACAGTCTATCATAATAAAGACAAAAGCGATACACCACAATCGATAGATGAGTTATACGATCATGTTAAAGATGGTTTCGATAAGATTAATCAAACTGCACAACACTTCATACCACAATGAAAATCCGATTTGGCGAGAAAAAAATTCTATTTTAAATAATTATTTCTAAACTCTCATTTAATGTTTATTTTTTTTTGTATTATAAAAGGAAAAACTAAATAAATAAATAAAAAAACTTATTATTTTGTGTTATTATTATTATTATTGTTTTGTGTTGTTATATTACTACCAAGATTTTCAATATTATTATTTGGATGCAGAATTCTGTAAATTAAATGAATCTGTGAAAAAACGTTGTACAAAAGTGTCATGGCAAAAATTAATAATCTATTTTACGATTAAATACTTCTAAACTGTATTTGAAATTAGTTGTACACATAGAACTTATAAATTGCGTCATACCATACGGGGTGTGGCAAAAAAGTAGACTGATTTTTTATTGCAATAATTCAATTTTATTTTTATATATTTTCGATATTTCCGAAGGCAATACTAAGATTGGTCTTGTGCTATTTTTAATCGAAAAATATTCAGTGGATATGGCCGTGTGTAAGGGCGTTATAATGTCTAATCAGATGCAAAGAATCAGTCTATTCTGAGTCTTTCAAGATTTTCTTTTTAAATAACTATAATCGTTAGTCTGACCTCACAAGAGTCCCCATTACCTTCATATTTTTATCAGTTAAACGGCTCCTTTACCGTGGCTTATCTCCCACGGCTTCTAAGTGCTGCCAGATCTAACATACAAGCTGTGTAGAAAAGAAAAGTTCCCTTTCAGTGATGCAGATATTTTCTGACACACCTCATATGATGGGGGAAAGGTTGGCAGCTTTGTCGATTAAGTTGATTTTTCCAGATATTTGCGATTAGTTTTAATTACAAATTAATTTTAAGGGTTGAAAGTCAATTTTGTGGTAAACGATTTTAATTGAATTAATATTTCTAGGAGTAACTAACAAATTGCCAGGTCATTTTCAATGATGGCAGTCCCATTGCTTTTCTGCTACACTTCGTACCTATCAATCCTCGCGGGATTTTGGTGCATTTGAAATCTAATATATATAAAACTCACACTTAAGCTAATTTGCATTCAATTTATTTTAATACAGTTACAACCATACTTTTTACCAGGTTTATAAGCTTAAATCTGCTTTTTTTTAGTCAAAAAATACGTTTTTTTTTTATAGAAAGAAAAAACAGGTGGTAGTCTAAAGGGGCCAGATCTGGTAAATAAGCGGGGTGGGGTAGAACCTCCCAGTTGAGTGTCTCCAAGTAATTTCGGACCATTTTTGACGTGTGCAATGGTGCGTTGTTGTGGAGGAAAATTAGCTTGTCATGTCTTTGTTGATAACCCGTCCTCTTTTCACGCAAAGCATGGTGCAATTTGGTCAGTTGTTGGTGGTAGCGGTGGGCATTGACAGTTTCACCAGGTTTCAACATCCCACAGTAGACGATACTTTGCTGATCCTACCAAACGCACAGCATCGTCTTCCGTCCGAAGCGATTTGGTCTTGGAGAAGATGTTGATGGTTGGCCGGGATCAACCCACGATTTCTTGCGTTTAGGATTCTCGAAATATGTCAACTTTTCATCGCCTGTTACAATCCGATGCAGGAATGACTTTTTTTTTGTCTGGCGAGCAAGATTTCGCATGTGTTTTAGCGTCGCTCCATCTGCCTATCGTTCAATTCACGCAGCACTCATTTTCCGATCTTTTCAATCTTCCCCATGGTACGCAGACGCATGGAAATGGCTGGTTGAGTAATACCCAATTGCTTCGTCCAAAAGAGCTTGCAATTGATGGTCCTCAACCTTCCTAGGACGATTGATTCCAATCACGCTTCTTGTCCCACAAGTAAAATTGCCGTCTTTAAAACGATGATTCCAATCTCGGCACGTTGTTTCCGATAAAGCACTGTCATCATAGACCTCCATAAGTATTCGATGCGATTCGGGAGCAGATTTCTTCAAATTGAAGCAGAAAAGTAGAGCCTCCCGCATATGCTCTTTTTCTGGCACAACACTAGACATGATTACCAAAAGAAAAAAAAAAAATTTGGGAAAAAATAAAACTGGCGAATAGGGTTTGTGAAGAAGCAATTCGAACTTTAACTTGTTGATTTTGGACATCCCTATAACGGATGTTGGAACTGGTGTCATTGTTTTGAGGAAACAACCCATTCTTTTTCGCCGAATACGTCCGTTTTTTCTTGATTTCATCACTCAAATGCTGCAATAAGTTCGTATAATGCTCGCCGTTGATTGACTTTCCTTTTTGAAGATAATCAAAGAAAACTATGCCACGCGAGTCTCAAAAAACGGACGCCATGATCTTGCCAGCAGATGGAACTGTCTTTGGCTTCTTTGCAACCGATTCATTCCTTTCAGTCCATTGAGAAGTAATGAACCCATTTTTCATCCATGGTTATGAATCGACATATAACCCCTACCTCACGACACTATGTTCCATTGTGAGCAAACGCGGCACACATTTTGCGCACAGCTTTATCACGCCCAAATTTTTAATCCATATACGATGTTAAGCACTTTTTTCAATCGAATATTTTATCAATTTGCGTACTTTCAATCGAATATTGCCTAAAAATATTCCTATTTAGGTTACATTACGAAAATTGCTTAACAAAAAAGAACAATTTCAGCATCCGTTCCTCGAGGTATTATTACCCTGTATCGGTTAAAGTCGATAGAACAAGAAATAATCATTCCGACAAATTTAGTTATTTAAAAAGTTTTTCATTTTCATACAAAAAACAATTTTAATTAAGTGACTGCATACATGTATGCGCATATTTCCAATCTAATTATTTGTAAATATAATTAACAGTATATATTATACAGCGTATTATATTCTTCGATATGAATATTCTTGAGGATAATTTGTTGGTTCATTATAATCGGCATTAAACAATTTATTTGCCAAATTCAAATTTTCATATTTTTCTTTTATAAAAATTGTTTGTTTAAAGCCAGTTTTTTGCATATTACTGCAAGAAATTTTGTACTTTTTGTTTATGTGTATTATTCCCGTCAGAACTTATAAAATTATTAGAACAAACTTCCAGTATAATAAAAACTATAAAATTATTAGAACAAACTTCCAGTAGTTTCGAAAGCATAAACTGAATAGTAGTAACTCTATAATTAACTAATAAATATGCAAATAGCTTAATATTTAAAAGTTCATTCATTTCGATTTAAGTGAAAGAAAAAAAATAAAAATTCCAAATGACTAAATTGTGTCTACTAGTTATGGAATATTTTGTTTTTGAATGACTATTGTATTGTATTGTACTATTTTTAATTTTTACAAATAGTAATGCGTGAGTAAGTTTGAAAATATGTTCGTTTTTCACTATAATTCCAATAATTTATGGAGAGTCTGTAGTTTGCCTTATCCGCAAAAAATATGTTTGTACACAAATATCGCATTGAACAACTGGCATTTCTTCTAAAATTATATACAAAACATACACTCACTGTATAGTATGTGCGAGTGTGTGACAAAATGCCAATAAAAAGGTATAAAAAAATTACTATTTTTTCTACAAAAAAAAAATTATTCTAAAGCTAACAAAATAAGTGTAGAAAAAGTGATATCATACCATATCTTTTATCGCGATACCTGCGATAACGAACGTGAGAATTACTCGTATGAGAGTAGAAAGTGTCCAATAATTATTAGTACAAAAAAGCAAAAAATAGAATTTCGATTCAACTTACCTAGGAGACCTGAAATTAGTTTATAAAAAAAGGAACAAATTTTAGGTAATAACTTTTTAGAGAAAAAAGCTCATTTGGAATGGTTCGAATTTAATTATAATTTTTTTAATATCATTGAAAACTGATTAATTGCATTAAAGCTAGAAATAATATAATTAATTAATTTCTGGAAATACTCACATTTCTTATCAGCTGCGTTAAAAATTAAACCTTATCACCAAATAAGTAATGCGGAATTGTTAAAAAAAAAAAACAAATGCAACTTTTCATTCAAACGTACAAATATTTATTAATTTTTTATCAAGAATTTATTTTCATTTTATCGAATACTCTTCAAGTTTTCATATATTAGTTATTTTCTCTTAAAGATAAATTTGTAAATTTCCGCCTTTAATCGATTATTATTCTTTTGAAATTCGTAAGACTTACAAATCCGATCATATTTACAACAGTTGGGCTTGAGTTATGTCTAGAGTATTTTCACTATCGAAAGGTCATGTTTACATGTAAATTTATTTTATATTGAAAAGACTGCTAACATGTTGGAAAAACACTTCTCCTAAATACACTGTTGAGTTGTCGGAAAAGTCAACAGATGGCGTTTGTTAATTTTTAAAAGTTTCAGAGTTTTTCGAATGGAAGACTAAACATTGCATTTCTGCCATATTTTATTGTTTTACTTCTGTAAAGGGCAGAATACGTGCCGAGCTTGTGAAAAGTTGCGTAAAGTTTACTGTAATAATTCTCTATAAGAGCGTTATTGCCATTTGATAGTTTACGAAATTTCATGCTGGTGTTTCTGAGCCCAACAATGTTCCTCGGTCAGGAAGGGAAAACGAGGTTGATGGGGATTAGGTGCGTCAAACCAGCGTTACATGACACGAGAGATCGCAGAAACATTGGACATCCATCATTCAACCGTTTACGACCACCTAAAAAAGCAAGCACGATATTTGGGTTCCCCATGAACTCAAAGATGTTCATTTGACGGCATGCATAAACATCTGCGACATGGTCATTAAACATTAACAACTATCATTTTTTGAAGCGATTGATAACTGGTGATGACAAGTGGATCGTTTACAACAATGAAGTGTGTAAGCGATCTTGGGCTTGGCGTGGATCCGCCTCAACACAGTATTGCAACTAATATAGACATACGGACTTGAACTTTAGGGTTCGACCAAGCATTCCTACTATTCTTATCCTTTAGCAAATAAACTGTTCACTTCCACCCTTCCATTATACACCCATCGGCGTTTAAAACAAAAATTGGAATAGTGCAATAAAATATTTTTTTTTTAAATAAAAAAATATTTCACCAAAGTCTTATAAATTATTATAAAATTGTTAACTAAAATACAAAATATTTTTTATAGCATGACAATTATTTATTACTTTACTAGTTCCGGCCGGTGCATTTTGCTATGCCAAAATAAATAAAAAAAAAAACATTTTTGTGCTCCATCTAGTGAACAATGGATTAAACTCGACCACAAAAAGTTCTCAAAGTCTTAATTTGATTTATTATTTGAATTGAAAATCAATATATTTCAATTTTTTCATTTGCCTAATTCCAGATTTTATACATTTTACAATATTTCCAGCCAATTTATGTTACACACACAATCTATAAATTTGTGATATACGTATAACCTGGCTCTCGCCTTAGCTCTGGCTTAAAATTTTTGACGTCACGGGTTTCTTCTGGCGGTGAGATCTAGTTATTTCTTCTTTATACTCGAACACATTTACTACTTGCTGATATTAACTTCAATTAGAAAATTTCAAGAAAACAGGAGTAAAAACACGTCAGCTAATTAGCTTATTATTTATTTATATGCTTACTTCAATTTTTTTGTTAACTTTTAATTTTAATTTTAATTTTAACAATGAAATAACATTAAAAATTTGAAATTTTTTTCAGGAATTAAAATTACAAATTAGTCTTAAGTTGTCAAGTGAACAGTAATTCGTTTTGGCCACTGTTCGTTCGCAATTGTGTGCACTTCTACATGATTGGAAGAGTTATAAAAATTTTAGCTTCTCTTTTTCAATCGCTCGTTGTAATTGTGCTCTGGCATAAAGTCGCACATGCAATTGTGTTTGGATCATGTTTCTTATCTGCTGCGTTTTTCCAAGATAGGAAAACTATGTAAGTCTTTCATAACTAAAATCTCCCATCTCTAAGCGACCAGTGCTAGTCTTCAACTCTGATGCTGCCACAATATATTAGTTAGTCGGAAAAGTTCATGTCGTTTTCCGACAGTTGGACTTAGGAGCAAATAAGCCAGTAACCATTAGTCCCATTGTAATAATACTAAACGCTCGTTTGAAAAATGATACTTGCTGACGCAGACTAGAATGCATGCCAGACAGTCACTTTTCCAAACATAATTTTATTGAAATCGATGGTGTATCAAAAGTTATTCAAATTCAAAATTGAACCAGAAAAAAAAAGTTGTCATTTTGAAGGTTTCAATGTCAAAGATGAGCACCGTTCTGGTCGGGCATTTACCGAAAATAGTCATGAAATTCTCGTAAAAAATATCAGTAGTTATAACATATTTTATAAATTAAACATTCATCATCAAAGCGTTTTAAACTATTTCTGAAAGGCTGGATTAAAAAAAAACTGGGTGTTGGGATGCTTCATCAATATAAACTGACCTAACGTCTGCGATACGCTACTGAAGCGCAATGAAATCAAACCATTTCTGAAGCGAATTTTAACTGGCAATTAAAAATGCTTGAAGTCGAGAATATCGTTCGAACAAGATTATGGAAAAAGAGAGATGATCGATCACAAGCAATTTCAAAATACTTCGTTATTCTTTTCTCACAGTTATCCCCAATCTCCCATATGTAGACGAAAATGCCCCAAACAATAGAAAAAGTATACTATTGGGTTGTCGGAAAACAGCATTTTGGAAACAAATTATGTTGTGTGTATGGTGGAATTGGAAGGGAATTCGTTCATTGTAAACTGTTGCTATTCGGTCATACTTTTAACTTGGTAGTGTACTTTGAGCAACTCGAGAGATTACGCCAACCGATTGAGAGAAGATGACCAGAATTGATCAATAGGAAAGAAGTCGTCTTCCAGTATACACATCTTTGATGACTTGCCAAAGGTTAAGTGAACTTGCCTGGGAAGTTTTGATATATTCTCTGTATAGCCCAGACATAGCACCCTTAGACTTCCATGTGTTAGATCTCTACAGTACTATCTATTGTAAATATAACTAAGGTGGCTTCAAGTGAGGACTGTGAAAACCACTTGATTCAGTTTTTAAAATAGAAACTGCAGAAGTTCTATACTGCACTAATTATGGCTCTGTACGTAAATGGCGAAATATTGTTGAAAATAATAAAGCACATTTGGTCTGAATAAAATTGGTTTTAACACTCTTATTTAAGCATCTTTATTTTACTGAAAAACCTCTCCGACTAACCAATACTTTGGTCCTGCCTTCATTAATGATCAGCCCAAAATTGTTTGCCGACGATTCAATTTTGGTGAAGAGCTCATATCTCCATTATAAATATTGAATATTTCTGAGAGGGAATCGCCTGGTTTTATCGTTGTCATAATCAACTCAATTCATTTCTCTGGGATACCGAACTTATTTGTGGTTTCAGGTTTTGCGTTGGCTAAGCTTTCGTATGCGGCCTATCTATTATGGCCCAATAATTTCTTATCTGTGGCCTTAAAAGTAATTACGAGTACACCATAGAAAAGATAGTTTCGATTGGTGAGTTCCCCGGAGATAATTATCTATTGCGACAAAAATTATCTAAAATTATTTTGAAATTTAAGCTTTTTCCTAAATAATTGCAATTACAAAAAAATTTTAGCCGCACTAAACCCACTATACGAAATTTTCACTTTTACCCTAAAATTGCCCAGTTAAAATCATATTAATTATTTTTGCAATTTAGCAGTTTAAATAAAATTGTTTTTTTTAAAAGTTTTTGCTATGATGACGCTCAATATTTTCGTAATAAATTTACAAACAATAAATTATGAATCATAACCACAAATGGCGATAAAAATTTTTTCTACTACTATCTGCTTCTGTTATAATCAATTCCCATTTTAGTTTAGTGATTTAATTATATTATATTGTTAACTTAGTATATCAGATTAAGTTAAGTGTTATTCTTAATACGAATTAAATAAAATTACGATTATTGTAAAATAAAATAAATTATTCAAGATAAAATTGTATGAAACTACTTTTACGAGTATATTAAGAGTTATCAAATTTATGCTTTGGAACGTAAAGTTTAATAAAACACGATTCAAATTCAGATTTTAAAATTAAATTCTTTTATTTCGCTTAAATGTTGCTATTGTTCACAAAATGTACAAAAATGGCTGGCAAAATGAAAAAATACGGTTATCATGCGGCGACGGCGCTAAAAATTTACGGCAAGAAAAAAAGCTTTCAAAGAATTAAGGACTAATGACACCTTCAGACCAAACAGAAAGCCATACAGTCACTTTTTGCCGATACAATCTCTACAGTCACTTTTGAATTTTTAGAGTCCCATATTCTTCGATTATAGAAAAACTGAATAGGCCTCTACACAAAAATTTTGTCGACAATACATTCGTAAGATCGCACACCAATGCAAAATTACAGAAACAGCGTAAATCAGTGGGGGCCAATTTTAAAGTTCAGTATGCGATTGACGATGTAATTTTAAAACCATTTTCATTTATGCTATTATTATGCGTAATATATCTATTAATATTGTCAATTTGGTTGTTTGATGGTATAATTTTGAATAAAATACTTTACTCTTTAGAAATGGTAATTTTTTATTTATAAAACTAAGTAACTAGGTTAAATGGTTGCTAATAAATTCTTTAAATTTTTTATATGGGGAAGTATAGAGTTTTCCAAAAAGAGTGATATGATTTCTAAGTGACGTTTCGGCCATTTGTAATATGTCATGATCTGTTATTTTTTTTTCATTGTATTTAGTAATGTTCACAATTTTATCATGAAGAGATATACGCAAGAACAACGTTTACAAATTATTCAATTTTATTATCAAAATAATCGTTCTCCAATTGCAACTTTTCGTGTGCTTTTGCCATTTTATGATCGTAATAATCGTCCAACTGTGCTCGCTATTCGTCGAATTGTTAAAAATTTCGAGCATACATTTTCTTGACATAATGTTTAAGTGTCAATAAGACAAAGAACCGCTCGAAGTAATGAAAATATTGCTGCCGTTCAGGCAAGTGTTTCTGAAGACCGCAATTTGTCGATTCCATGACGTTCTCAAGAATTGGGACTGTCTCAAACCATAACCTGGCGGATTTTAAGAAAGGATTTGGGTTTGCATCCATATAGAATTGTTATCACTCAAGAACTGAAGCCATTGGACCACCGTGAACGTCGTGAATTTGCTGATTTTGTCTTGGCAACTTGAAAACGATAACGATTTTTTTTATTCATGAACACCTAAATTGACAGTTTGGTGTGATTTTTGGTCTGGTGGAATCATCGGTCCGTACTTCTTTCGAAATGAAGCTGGTAACACCGTTACTGTCAATGGAGAGCGGTATAGATCGATGATAACCAACTTTTTATGGCCGAAATTGGAAGAAGTTGATCTTGACAACATCTGGTTCAAACAAGACGGGGCTACGTGCCACACAGCACATGCAACAACCGAATTATTGCCAGAAAAGTTTGGAGATTCGATTATTTCAAGAAATTGTTACATTGAATGGCCTCCAAGAAGTTGTGATTTAACACCATTAGACTATTTCTTGTGGGGTTATTTGAAGTCATTGGTCTTTAGCAATAAACCAGACTCTCTTCAAGCTTTAGAAGTCAATATTGAACGTGCTATTCATGACATACGACTTGATTTAGTGGAAAAAGTGCTCGAAAATTGGGTTCATCGAATTCGTTCCTGCAAAAGAAGTCGTGGAGGCCATTTGAATAACGTTTTATTCAGAACTTAATTGCATCCATTGTACTTCACATTAAAAAAAAACAACATTTTAATTTCCTTAACAATTAGTGTGTTTTAAAAAAAAAAAAAGAAATCATATCACTCTTATTCGAAAACCCTTTACTACAGTATTTTTAGAATTACCGTCGTAAATCGTTTTTTTATACTTGTGATGTTTAAATAGTTCAATTAGTTTATTATTTGCATTATTCTTAATTTAATGTAACCAACATTGCGTATCCTTTTGCAGTGTTAAAATTGCATCACATTTCTATCAAAGCGCACTTAAATAATTTAGATCCTTTTATAAGAATCTATTACATACTTGCCAATACACAGTTATTATAGGTTGCAGCCAAAGGTAAAAGTGGAATTGACGTAGAATATTCCTTAATTGCCAAATAATACTCCTTAAATAAAAATGATCAATTCATATGCTTTCCAAATCAGTATTGATTAACCTGATTGCAAGAACTTCCTTTTCTATTGGCAACATTTTCTTGACATGTTTCCGTGTAATAATTTCTGCGAATAGTTATTTTGGAAGAATTAATACGGTTCTTCTACTCAACTTCACGAATTATATCTTCTTCCAGCTTAATTTGCAAGTCTTATGTTGTGACATCATATTTATTTCAATTTTAATAATCTGTAGACATAATGTGTTTTTTCTCCACTTTAAGATTTTTAATAGTTTGGTTGTTAATATTAGGTGATTCAATAGTATTTTTTTAAATGGGTGGTCAATTTTCAGTAAATTTATTTCCATTATTCGTGCATTCTACTAAATCTTTATATTCGGATTCTATTCCAGTTGTCCATTCCTATAAAGCCACATAATTTGAATTTATCGACATCAACTTCTTACAAAGATGATACTGTACATATGGTAATTATAAATAATCACAACCAAGGCATAATTTGTTTTACTCTCTTCATTAGCCATTAATATATACTTTGACGCTGAACTATTTTCCGATAAACATTGAACTGTCAAAATCACATTTATTTGTCTAATAAAAATAAAGATATCAACTTACCGGAAAAAAGAAATTCCCGGTTTTCTCATTCCGTTAAATGACCAGCAACACTTTAAAAAAACATTTCATATTCTGAAATAAAAATTTCCTATTAAATGTCATCAATAATAAAACTATATATGTCAATACTTAGTAGTTTTTCGTAAATTCTTTTAAAAAGGATAAAAAACATACTAACTGTCAAAATAACAACTTGAAAAACAATAAAAGTATGCAACCATTTCGGTTTGCTACCATTTCATGGAGAATGGCGTATTTTAAAACTGTCCGAAAGTTTAAAAAATTGAGGCGCTTGATATTTACAAAATCAATAATAAACCTTCAATACAATTGGATTTAATACGAGAAGATTGGAAAAAAATACGACAGGATTTCAATTTATTGGTCGTTATCCAATGAGTCGACAAAAATAAGTCACTATCGGTCTAGTCATCGTGACTGTGGGTGGCATGGTGTTAGTTTCCATTCTGTTTGTAGGCGAGGCAGATTGGGAATGACTATTTTGATAAGCCCTATAAGGAAAGATTCCACACATAAAAAAGATGATTGACGACCGAAAAAGATGTAGTATCGATGTCGGCGGCGGGATCCGTGAGTAACAGTCGATGATGTTTTAATCCGTCCGACTGTTCAAGGAATAATTTCCTCCTTGTGGGCATGGGCGGATCACTACTAGCATTTTTAAGCCTGTCAAGAGAAGCAGACACTTTCAACTTTGCTCCCAACCGCGGCTTTCAATCTGGGATTGAAGCCGAGGGATGTTTGAAAATCCAGGGGGGCGGGTGGTGTGGAGAATTCTTTTCTAGGTGGGATATTCAAAAGGATAGCAATGATGCATTCTTTTTTGAGCTGGTGGAGATGAAAATGTTTTTGATTAGAGTGTGGAGGGGGTAATTTGGAAGGCATAGGTTCTTGAAAATTAAGTTTAGATGAGGTTTTTAAAGACAGAACGACATGGGTTTTCTAACAGTCTCTATCAGTATGGATTCCATCGGAAATGTTCTGTGTGTTTCACCGGCTAGTCTGATGCAACGGTTTACGTCTGCCTCGACTCGCTCTTTTCCTGCTATCGGCTCAATGACACATGTACTGAGGAAAACCACTTAAACTTTTTTCCTTCAAATAATACGAGCATCATAAAATCAAGTGTGTAAGTATAGAAATTATATCAATAATTATTTTCAGAAGAAATTCAAGTATGTAAGAATTTCGTATTTACTTTGAAACTAATTTTTTTCTTATATTTTCACTTTAAAGTAATTGTTCAGTAAATTTCTTTTAAAATGTTGTCTTTGGAATGTCTGTAGTTATAGGAAGGAATCCTATTCAAAAATAAATTCCGGGCTAAGTCACATTCATCATGTTGGAACGAGAATGATGGGTAAGTTCGGTATGCCCAATCCGAATTTTGAGAAGTTTTCTTGAGTAGACTGGCTTTTTGATGATTGGCCAATATGTGGAAAGAAATCTAATCCACCGCACTAGATTTTTTTACACATAAATTGGACCAATAAATTTATTTACAACCTAGCCCCTTTAGAATGACTAGGAACTAGAAGATGTGGCTAACGACCCAGATATAACCCTAAGTGATAGTAGCTAATATAAGCAAATTTCCACAAAATGGATAACCCTTTATAATAAATAGAATGAAATTGTATTTTTCGCAAATAAAAATAATTTACTCAATTTTGTAATTAAATATTTTCAGACATTTAATATCTACAATACGTCTTCAAAACATAAAAAAAACACTTCAATTAACAAAAGAAATTGGCAATCTTAATTAGGCTGTTGTTTTAAAAAAAACTTTACATTATCATTTCATATCTGATATATATATATGTGTATGTACTTATCTGTATAAAAAATATTACTATACCCCCAGTTGATTCTGAATCATACCAAACAAAAATATTAAAAATCTAAATAATAATATCAGCACTCATAATTGTTAAATTGTGATTTTAACTTGTTGAGAGAATAAATAATGTAGAAATTGTAGATCTGTATTAATTTTTTTTTAATTTCATATATTATATGACATGAAAATTATGACTAATTATATTTAAGATTAATTTAATCATGAAAAAATAATGAAAAACCTACAGTTTCATTCCAATCATGGAAATTTTTTTAAAATATTAATTATAGATTGCTTAATTATATAAGCACAAGAACAACGATATAATTAATTTCAATATTAAATAATAATTTTATTATACAGTTATGGTCATCGTAATGCTTCAAAAAACAATTTATCATAAATTTTCGCGTCAATTTATCTAAGAATTGTTATGCCATCTATTATTTAGATTAGGCAACTTGTTTGCGATAAAATTCAATGTCGGTCAATTTAGTCTAGTTATAGAAATAGACCCTAGGGTTTAACCTTAGATTAAAGAATAACTGGATATGCGTACATCAGATTTTCGTACATTAATACGCAATTTTCTGTGTGAATTGTTGCAAAAGCGGCGAGAAAGCGTAATATTTGCATACTTTCGTGTAGACATGACACCCAATGACATCTAGTTTTCACAATAGAAATTTATTGAATTCCAGAAGCATAATTTGTATTCATTTTAATTCACTTATTCCAAGCAAAAATATAATTTAAACACGACAGAAGGCAATATTTTTCCCCCAATCTGCTCGTATTAAATGCAATTGTATTTTAGGTTTATTATTTATTTTGTAAATATCAAGCGCCTCAATTTTGTAGACTTTTGGAGAGTTTTAAAAACTCCATTCGCCATTAAAGTCGCCATTAAAGTTTTTTAAAGTTTTAAAAAACTCCATTCGCCTACCGAAATGCTTGCATACTTTTATTGTATTTCAAGTTGTTATTTTGACACTTATCGGAAACTGCAAGTGAAAATGTGGTTGGTATCTTTTTTGAAGTATTTACAAAAAAATAAGTATTTATGTAAATTGTTATATTATTGATAATATTTAATAGGAAGGTTTTATTTCAGAAAATGAAGTGTTTTATATAAATACAATTGCTGGTCATTCAATGGAATGAGGAAGCCGGGAATTTCTTTCATTCGGTAAGTTGACATTTTCATTTTTACTAGAGAAATTAACAAAAATTTAGTTTATAATGTGTTTTATTGGCTTTTAATGATTTATTTGATCGAAAAAGTAGTTAAAAAGTATAAGTTCGTCATTCAAATGAAAGTAAACAAATATGATTTTGACAATTCAATGTTTACCAGAAAATAGTTCAGTGTCGGCGTACGTAAAGAGTGTTTAAGAAAATTTAAGGAAACGTATTTTAATAGTGCAATAAATACGTTAATTTCTGTTAATTCTTTAGTAAGTTGTGGTGTGGTTTTAATTTAAAAATAATATCATATTCTCTCATTTAATTCATTTCGCATTTTTGGAACGGATTTTTATTTGTGCACATAATTGTTTTGATATAATCAGATAACTTGCAATTTATATTTTTATATGCTTTTCCACTTCCACTTTATTATTTATTTCACTATATATTATTTATTAACACTATAATTTTGTTTATAGTTTGAATTATAAATAGATTTATAGTTTTAATAAATAATATTTATGTAGTGAAATAAATAAAATGAAAATATATAATAAATAAATAAATAATATTTTAAAATAGAATAATGTGTTTTATTGCAAATATCCAAAACTAATTCCATCAAACAACAAAATCCGAAATATTAAAAAATCTATTTTTTTACGCATAAATGACATCACATATGAAACTGAGTTTAAAGAAACCGCTTTAATCGCATACTGAAGTTTAAAATTGTCTCCCACTTATTTACGCCGTTTCTGTTATTTTGTATGTGTGTGCGTTCTTACGAATGTATTGCCAACAAAATTTGGACAGAATTTTTGTGTAGAGACCTATCCAGTTCTTCTATAATCACAGTATGTATACGAAATTTTCTGTATAAATTATTACAAAAGCGGCGAGAAATCGTACTACTTACATACATTTGTGTAGATTTTTTTATGTAGACATGATATCCACTAGGACCTACACATAGTTTTTTATAATAGAAATTTATTGAGCTTAATTAATATTCATTTAAACTCACTTATTCCAAGCAAAAATATAGTTTAAACATGACAGAAGGAAAAATCTTCTGGCATTAAATCCAATTGTATTTTAGGTTTATTATTTATTTTGTTAATATCAATCAAATTTGAAGCGTCTCAATTTTGTAGACATTTAGGATTTTAAAGATGCCATTCTCCATAAAAGTGGCAGCATACCGAACTGCTTGCATACTTTTGTTTATGTTTAGATAATTATCGCGATAAATAATTATTTATTTTTTTAATATATTTATGCAAATATATTCTATTTATACTTTTACTCCATAAAAGTATAAATAGAATATATTTGCATAAATAGTTTTATTCTTCACGATAACAAATAGGAAGTTTTTATTTTAGAATACGAAGGTTTTTGTGAAAGGTTAATTTGCAAGTTTGTGCATTCTTAAAAATGTATTCTCGAAAAGATTTGGTTATCCAGTTCTTCTATAATCTAAACGTTTAACAGTTCATTAGCAGGTAAATTTCAACTTTTGAAGTAAAAAAAACTTTTATTAGGTAATATTATACATTTTTAGAAAATAGTTAAAGTATGTAATAAATGAATCAATTTGTAGTGAAAATAGGCTAGGAAATGTATTGTACAGCAGAAGAAAGAGCCAAGATTTCAATTTTAAAAGGGAGATGAAAATTTCAGCGTGAAATACTCAGAATTATCGGTTGTTTGGAGGCAATTGAAGAAAACGCTTGGAACAAAATATGGAAAATCAAGGTGCAGAGCAAAACAGTACTGCTAAAATTAATCGCCAAATAAATCACTTATAAAAATTAAATTAATTTAAATCGTTGAAGAGGTATTAGTGATCAAACGCTTCGCAGAAAACTTCAACAGCATAGTGTCAAGCAAAATTCCCCTTTTATCTAAAAAAATATTAAGATGAACTCTGCAACATAAAATAATAATCCATATTACTGGATTAAAGAAAATATTATAATAAAAATATGCCTCTGAGATGGAGGCTGTAAAAGGATAATCATCCGAAACACACATCTCGGAAGGTAAAAAAAAATTTCACATAAAATTTCCCTAAATTTCGGACCTTAATCCGATAGAGAATTTGTAGAAACAATTGCTGTTAGTAAGTAAAAATTTTCGACCGATGCTAGAAAACAAGTGTTTTAACTTTTTAAAATATATTTAATAAAAATAACTAATTGAAATTAAAATTTTTGGAATTATTTTAATGTCCAATCAATTGTGCTAATTTCCTTTTATCAGAGTAATTTTGGTATAATTTTCTTTGATATATATGATATTATTATACTTTTTAATATCCAAACTATATTTATATTTATTGTTAAACATTTTTTATTATATTATTACTTCATTTGTTTAAGTTATCGTGGTGGCATCCATTTAATATTCAACTTTGCCATATGAGGTGTCTCTATTTTAATGACCGCAACTGTTTTTTGTATTTTCGTAATTTTTTTTAATAAGAAATTCTCTTTACTTTTGAATTTTTTAAATTAACTTTAAAAGAACTTTTTTTATTTTTCCTTTTGCTTATTGGGTGGCATGTAATTGGGAAACGTTTGGAATTATTTAATATAAAAAAAGTTTATTGAAAAAGCTGACTTTGCAGTAGTGTAGTTGCTTGTATAATCATTGACATAAACCAATTGTTAAATGAACATAGCTTTTATGGTTTGAATCTTTGGAATGAATAATAGTAGTTCAGACGATTAGATTTGTACAGGGTGTCTGAAAATAAAATTCGGTCCGTGCTGATTGAGTTGCAACAATTTGTATATAATAAAAAATAATTACAGTTTCTGTGGCATTTTGTTTCAAATAATTGTCCTTGAAGAAGATCTTCTATGGATTTTTTTATTGCAAAAAATATTTAACCATTCGTATTGCTTAAATGGTAATTTTACTCTGAACTAAAATTTAATTAAAATGTGCAAGGAGAAAAATGTTCAATCGGTATTTTATAAAAAAAAAGTTATTATTACCGATTGAAAAATTTCCAATTAATAATCGTGTATGTTTATTAAAATTTATGTTTTTTTTTACGTTTTAAATTGAAATGGTTGACCAGGCGAAATAGTAAAATTCAAGAGAAACTCTGTAAAATGTTCAAAATAATATTAATTTTTATTAAGAATTGATATGAATATAATTTCAATATTCTTTAAATTTTAAAATTATATATTTACAGAAAAAAATCTAATGAAATGAAACGTTTTTATTATAAATATCGTAATTAAAGTAAGTACAAAGCTCTGCAGTAGAGAATAATTATTGTTTGTTTTTCAAGAATTTACTATTAAATAATAAAAATATCGCTCCATTATTTCATAATAAAACCGTATTTTACAATAATTACTTAAATAATTTATAAATAAAATATAAAAAACATTAATATTGTTAAAAGAGGCAATGTTTAACTAAATATTTTCATCTATAGGGGCTGACAAATTCAGTTCCACGACATGAATGCGTCATACACCATACTTGCGGTACTGACACCATCTATTGAGAACTTTGTGCACTTTAAAATGCATTTCATCTACAGTATGCCTTTTTCTGTTCCAGGTTGAACTTTTTTTTTATTAACTTAAAATTTAATAATAATTTTTTTTTATTTCATCTACAGTATACAATTTTATAACTTATTTCTTATTGATTCATTATATGGTCTTTAACATTATGTATGAAATGTGATGTCGGTCAAACGCCCGCCTTTGACCACGGCATAAAGGCGAGCTCTTTTAAGAAGATTTTTTATAACATTTTCGCAGACTTCTGATGTTATTTCAACAATACCGTTTCGAATGTTGTCCTAAAGCATCGATGTTGTAGTTGCCTTGGTGTACACTAAACCTCTTCCTTAACGTACCCTCATACGAAGAAATCGGAAGTGTTCAAATCAGGGAATCGTGGGGGCCAGTCGATATCAACAATTTTTGACATTATTTCGGTTGGGAAAAATTTCTCTCAAAATTGCATCGTAGCACGAGCTGTGTGTGATGTTGCACCGTCTTGTTGGATCCATATGTTCTGTAGACCTAATTGATCCAATTCGCGCAGAAGAGGAGTTCAAAATTGTGTAGGTAACTTTTGATGATTGTAAAATACCACCAGATACTGAAGCTTAATGCCTATGACTGAACTTCGGCAAACGTTTGACATGGTATTCACAAAAATAAAAAGACTGAACAGACAATACCGTCAACTACTTTCATTTCTAGACAACCTTTTTATATTTATTTGAAACCACAGTTTTCAAATAGGAAACCATCGTTTTCCAATAACATAGATGCTGCCAGCAGTAAATAATGGTCTAAATTATCGGAATAGAAATGTCAAATTGTAAGCTTAGGCATCTGTCAACAACTTTTTATTATTACATTTATGACTTTTTGACGTAGTTATACATTTTTTGTGCGTGAAAATGTCGAAATTTGAGCAAGTGTCATTTTCGGAAAGTTTTGCTTTTTGCCTTCAATTCGGAAAAATCTGCAGCTGAGGCGCATCGAATGATTATAGAAACTTACGGTGAGGCTTGTAGAATGTATCGAAAATAATTCAAATGCTACAAAATTGTGGAAGACAAGGAGTGTCCCGGACCGTTGAAAAAGTTTGAAGACGCAGAATTGGAAGCATAACTACGAGGGTCGTTCAATAAGTCCTTAGAAAATCCGAGAAATTGCGCTCGTAGTGTCCGTAAAGATTTTTTTTTTGTAAGTAACATTATCGATTCATTGCGTAGGTCAATTTCTATCGTCGATTAAAGTTGACGAAATTTATTTGTGCATAACAATGGAAAAAAGCGAGTTTAGGGCTGTCATCAAACATTTCCATTTGAAAGGCTTAAGCCCGAAAGAAATCAAAGCCGAGTTGGATGAAGTTCATGGCACATCTGCACCTGTGTTTGCGACGGTTTACAATTGGGTGAATGAATTTAAACATGGCCGTTCATCCACAAAAGATGAACATCGCTCACGACGCCCAGTTGAGGTGTCTACTCCTGAAATCATCGACAAAATCCACGATCTGATTTTGAACGATCGGCGAATTAAAGTGCTCGAATTAGTTGAGGCCATTATTATCACAAAGTACAGTCGCTTCAATTTTGCATGAAAAATTGTCTGTGAAAAAAATTTCGGTAAGATGGGTGCCGCGTTTGCTCTCAGAGGAGAATAAGCGCAATCGTGTAGTGGACTCTGAGGCTATGTTGGCACTCTTTCATCGCAATCCTGCCGAATTCCTTCGTCGATATGTCACTGTGGACGAAACCTGGATACACTACTACACTCCAGAAATGAAGAGACAGTCATCACAGTGGATTTTCAAGGGTGAACGGGGAAAAGAAGGCAAAAACTGTGCCATCGGCCGGCAAGGTGATGGCCACGGTCTTTTGGGATTCGCAGGGCATCATTTTTATCGACTACTTGGAAAAAGGAAAAACAATAACAGGAGCGTATTACGCGTCCTTATTGCAACGTTTGAGCGAGGAAATCAAAGAGAAACGCCCCCATCTGAAGAAGAAAAAAATCCTCTTGCATCAGGACAATGCGCGTGTGCACACCTGCGCTGTTTCCATGGCCAAAATTGTGGAATTGAGAATGGAATTGTTGCAGCATCCCGCTTATTCACCAGATTTGGCCCCGAGTGACTATTTTCTTTTCCCCAATCTGAAGAAATGGCTTGGCGGACGACGGTTCACTTCCCACGAGGACGTCATTGCTCAAACGGATGAGTATTTTGCAGAACTTCCGAAATCCTATTTTTTGGACGGGATAAAAATTTTGGAAAAACGGTTGGAATAGTGTATAGAGCTAAAAGGAAATTATGTTGAAAAATAAAAATTTTTTTTTTTAAAAAACAGTTTTTTTCCGTTTTTTTCTAAGGACTTATTGAACGACCCTCGTAGATGAAGATCCATGTCAAACGCGGAAGAACTTGCAGATTTATTGAGCTTTACTCAATAAATCATTTCTCATCGTTTGAAATCCTTGGGAATGATACTTGATCCCATTCGGGCATAAGAAAGTTTTCCTACATATTACGATAGCGGTCACCAGTAAATGTTACGGCATTGCCTCCAGCATCCCCCAAAAAATATGGCTCAATGATGCCGCCGACCCGAATGCCGCACCATACAGTTACTCTACGAGGATGTAGTAGTCTTTCGTATATCAGTTGAGGGTGTTCAGTGCCCCAAGAACGGCTATTCTGTTTATTAACAAAAACAGCCAAGTCGAAGTGTGTTTCGTCGCTCATAATGTTTTTTTTGCTGAAAATGTTGGTCGTCTATACTGAGCTCTAGTCTCTCGGCCGGTCATGGTCATTTGTCTGCAGCTTTTGGATCATAAAAATTGTATAACGGTAAAAAAGTATATCTTTTTTTTTTTTTAAAAAAGGTGAATAGTTCTAAAATTGCTTTATCACGTTTAGTTTTAAATTGAAAGTCACCTTGCCTTATGACCTAGTGTATTTTTTTGTGTACATATTTCTTACACAAAAATTAAATCATGTAATTCGAACACAACTGAATAATAGAAATATCCTCATTTAATTTTTTTTATGAAAGACTATTTTTGATATGACATTTTCTAAGATATTTATTTGTATGGCTAATATTAACCGAAGTAAAAATAAAACGCAATAAAAAAGTAAATGGAAAAATTGCATTAAAACTTTATAAATTAATATGCAATAAGAAAGTAATTTCTTTTCTTTTTGGTGGGCAAGTAGTCACGTGTCAGTGCACATGGAAATCTATTGAAATGGAAGTCAATGTATTCACTATCTTAACTATTTTGTAAAGTAAGTGGATAAGTTTTATAGATCAAGTTTCTGTTATGTAAACAAAATGCATTTCAGATACAAATTATGTTGTCATGAAGTTATTTTATTTAAAGTTGCATTTTATATATAATCAATTAAATTGTTAACAATACCGCCTTTTTTATATAATATTTCTATAAGTTTATAGATAGTATCTATCCTTTCGATGATGGTATGAGTTTCGAATATAATGCACTATAAGAAAGTGAATTATCTTAAACGTGAATCTGAATATATGACGTTTTATAGAATGCAGAAGATTCGTCCTTTTATACTATCATTTATGGTTTTTTCATAGGGAAAAGGGAAAACTTGAAGGGACAACTTCTCGTTTAAATAAGGTACACCACAAACTATTCTAGATAAAGACCAGAATTACAAGGTATACTCGTATTTAGCTCTAGGGTAACAGCTATTAAACTATCTCCTCAATTATTTTAAGTTTTATAAGAATTTTTGTCCATAAAAAGGATTTCGAATTCTTACTTGACTACAATTAAACTAAACATAGATTGGACACACAGATTTGGCTGCACCCAACATTAACGATAGGGTAGTTTTATTTACCGCAATAGTTAATCTTTTTTAAAACAGTGACAATCTGATTAAAAGGACTTCATAATCAGTGCGCATTGCATAATAATATAACAGAATACAATATAATAAACATATTTCATGCTTGCAGTTGGCAAATTTGGTTTTAATTAAATTCATTCTTTGTTCGGTTTGCGTCATGAAGTTATAAAAGCGATATACTCTATGTGGTAATTGCGTAATATGCACATTAATAAATAAATGCATATTGACCATGAATTGGCAGGAAACTGTGCCGCAACAATTTAAATATTAACTATGCACAGCTTATAAGGTCGCCAATATTAATATTTGGTGGTTTTCACAATTCCACAAATAAGTACGTTCATTTTATTATAATTTGTTCCTTTTCAATCAGAAATTATTTATGCAAATTTTATTTTGTGGTAATATTAACTTTTAATGAGTTTTTATTCTCTTTTAGGCTTTTGAAATTGTCTAATTTTAACTTAAAATTATTGTAAAAAGGAAATTTATCAATATTGTTTATATAATAACGTAAACATTTCATGAAAGTTTCATGGTATTTACTTTTACTCAAATGATTGTGGGATTTTAAGATAGCTGCATTGTTGGGATGATGTCTTCACAAATCCAAAAATTATGATTACTAATTTATTAAAAATTTAGTGCAAAACTTTTGAAAATTTTAGAAGCAAACAAGCAAACTTGATATATTTTTGAATTAAAAACCAGCGTGGAATATGTCTAGACTATTTGATACTAGGTCAGAAAATTTCCGAGACGAGATATACGTTTTATTGGGTTAAGACCTCCAATTAAGAATTATTTGTAAAAATCTTCAAAATTAAATTAACCATGCACTTTTTTTTCAAAACAAGGTAGGCTCCGCATATTTCTAGTCTTCCCATTTCTAATAAGGTCAGACTGACGAGAAAAGGTCTTGGTACATTCTGCAGCTTCGAATTAAAAAAAAAATTAGTTAAAATGTTTAAAATTAAGTTTCAGTAGAAATTTTTAGTAGAAATTTTCAGTAGAAATTTTCAGTAGAAATTTTCAGTAGAAATTTTCAGTAGAAATTTTCAGTAGAAATTGTTAGAAGAAATTTTCGGTAGAAATTTCAGTAGAAATTTTAAGTAGAAATTTTCAGTAGAAATTTTCAGTAGAAATTTTCAGTAGAAATTTTGAGTAGAAATTTACTAAAAGTTTAGGTTTTTCTTGTTTTTACTTTTCAAATGGATAAATTGTGTCGGAACTGAAGCTAATCATTTATTATCTTATATTATTGACACTCTAGCCAGAAGGCAAAGAACTGCCATTGACTGACATTTGACAGTTGCTGAGGACTCTATACCATTCAGCACATCAATAATATTTTATTTCCGATAAAACAACGACTAGAAAATGATTATCATTGAATTTTGGCAGACCAAAATTTTAGTAGAAATTTTCAGCAGAAATTTTGAGTAGAAATTTGGAGTAGAAATTTGGAGTAGAAATTTGGAGTAGAAATTTTGAGTAGAAATTTTCTGTAGGAATTTTGAGTAGAAATTTTCAGTAGAAATTTTCAGTAGAAATTTTCAGTAGAAATTTTGAGTAGAAATTTTCAGTAGAAATTTTCAGTAGAAATTTTCAGTAGAAATTTTCAGTAGAAATTTTCAGTAGAAATTTTCAGTAGAAATTTTCAGTAGAAATTTTCAGTAGAAATTTTCAGTAGAAATTTTCAGTAGAAATTTTCAGTAGAAATTTTCAGTAGAAATTTTCAGTAGAAATTTTCAGTAGAAATTTTCAGTAGAAATTTTCAGTAGAAATTTTCAGTAGAAATTTTCAGTAGAAATTTTCAGTAGAAATTTTCAGTAGAAATTTTGAGTAGAAGTTTTGAGTAGAAATTTTAAGTAGAAATTTTCAGTAGAAATTTTCAGTACAAATTTTGACTAGAAATTTTGAATAGAAATTTTGAGTAGAAATTTTGAGTAGAAATTTTGAGTAGAAATTTTTAGTATCAATTTTCACTAGAAATTATCAGTAGAAATTTTCAGTAGAAATTTTCAATAGAATTTTTTAGTAGAAATTTTCAGTAGAAATTTTCAGTAGAAATTTTCAGTAGAAACTTTCAGTAGAAAATTTTAGTAGAAATTTTCAGTAGAAGTTTGGAGTAGAAATTTTGAGTAGAAATTTTGAGTAGAAATTTTGAGTAGAAATTTTGAGTAGAAATTTTAAGTTGAAATTTTGAGTAGAAATTTTGAGTAGAAATTTTCAGTAGAAATTTGGAGTAGAAATTTAGAAATTTTCAGTAAAAAGTTTTAGTATTTAGAAATTTTCAGCAGAAATAAAACGCTCAGTTCAAATATTCGAAAGTTTTTATAATGAAAATATCTTTTTGTTAAAGCTATAAATTTTATAATTTAAAAAAAAGGTATAAAATTTTATTAAAAAACCATCGATAGATATCTAATAAAGAGGCTGTGGTTAGAAACGGGATTGTTATAGAAATTTTTCTAATGATTTGGTTGAATGGTTAAGTTTACAGCTTATGATGTAATAATATTTAAATAATTCAGAAAATTCAATATTTCTCTCGACGTAGTTATAGTTTAAAACTACATTAGTAAATTACAAAGTACAAGTTGTGCAAAGAAAAAACGTTGTCTTACAAGAATCTGCTGTAACGAAAACAAATCTTATAAACTTTCACGGCGGAACTTTTTCTTGGCTATATAAATTAACTACTCAATTATAATATAGACTTTAAAAACCATTCACTTTGGATTATCTAATCTAAAGGAGAAAATCAAAAGTATAGAGAGAAGTACTATGGTTTGTGTATAGCCTCTTAAATTGTTAAGAATCAATAATTCTTTGAAGTTTTTAAATTTAAGTGATGCTGATTTGAAGATTAAAATTTTCATTCTTATCAGAAACTTAATTTTAAAATATGCTGTATTAAGATTTCTATTCATAAATACTAATTAAAAAATAGTCAAAAATTAATAAAAAAATTTATATACTATAAGCTACTTTTAGGGTAGGAAGTTTCGAACGATTATTTTCATAAAAATTCATATTTTAATAGGAAAATAAAAAAGTGAAAAAGAAAAACAATTTTAAATAGGATTTCGACCTACAAGAACGTTATTTATTGTTAAGAGCATTGAAATAATTTCAACTCCTAATTAGTACTTCAAACTAAATGGATAATAATTACTTACGCATAATATAATGCAATAGATAAATAATTTTTTAAATATAAAATGATTCCGATTTATTTTGGATGTGCGTTGTTGATTTGAAATTTAGTTACCACATCACGAGTACTCGTACAGTCGTGAATTTACCGTCAAGGAAACCTCCATAGCCATGGATTTACAACAGGGAGTAGTGAAGGAATATACCTCAACGAAATATCATTCAACATCTCTAATCGTCATATCCATTAGTCTACCTCTTGATTAAATGAATCTGCATCATTTTTAGATGGTTAAGTACCATTAGTTAATTCTTGAAGAACAAAATATGGTAAATCCTTTGAAATATGGTTCATTACCTTTACTGTTTAGTATACAGTTTTTAAATCTATTCTATGCACAAACTTGTAAAAAAAAATCCAGTCTACTTAAATTTTTTTATTTTGTATTCATTTGAAACATTCTAAAATATTATAAAAGAGATGGAATTTTTTTAATTATAGAAAAGCTTTTTACATAAATAAAAATTCATTTTATATTTATCTGGTTGATAAATATAAAATTTTGTGAAGGTTTTTAAAATTTTCATTTCTCATTAATTAATGCAGATAGATACCTTAAAAGATATTTGTCTAGATTGAATGCGAATAAATTCAGTTTGTCTTTCTCTGTTAATGGAACTAAGATGAGAATTCAAAATAGAAATGGAAAATTATTATGGAAATTCGAATATGAATGAGATGAGTCTGAATATGAAATTATATTGTAATTGTCTGTTTTTCGAATGTCTATAGATAAATCTACAAACAGGCAGGCATATAGAGAATCTTCTGGTCTAAATAGGCAGCAAACATTCGTCCTACTTGTAGAATTTAGGGGCCTAGTGTATGCTAGTCACATAATGAATTGAAAATAATGATGTCGATGATAACAACACGAGTAGGGACGATGACACTGACAATGTCGATGGTGATAGTTTTCCATATCAAAATCAATATCAACCTAAGCCCGGAACAACTGTTAGTAATACGATGATGAAGAAAATCATCAGCACTATGACGAAACTTTCGATAAATATCATTATGGATGGCATCGTCCTAAAAATGGATATAAATTGAAAAAGTTTAGGTTTTTCTTGTTTTTACTTTTCAAATGGATAAATTGTGTCGGAACTGAAGCTAATCATTTATTATTATCGACAATCTTATATTATTGACACTCTAGCCAGAAGGCAAAGAACTGCCATTGACTGACATTTGACAGTTGCTGAGGACTCTATACCATTCAGCACATCAATAATATTTTATTTTCTGATAAAACAACGACTAGAAAATGATTATCATTGAATTTTGGCAGACCAAAATGTATTCATAGCCTTGGGCAAATATTTTTTTATTAAACCCCAAATAAGGGTATAAAAATAAAAGAAGCGAATCCATTTTCAAAAATTCAATAAACCAATCGTTGTTAGAATGATTTTAAAAAAAATATTTTAAAAATATTCATAAGAAAATATATTTGGAAATAAAAAGTATATTAATAAGGTTACTTATTTTTCGTTATATCCTTTTTGCTAGTCCAGATTTATTTATTTATTAAAAAAAAAAAAACAAAATGAAATACCAACAAATACTCGAATACAATTTGTTTTTTTTTATGGTTGTAAAATTGCTCTATCTTGTGTGGAATTTTTTTTGGAACTATTTTCCGAGAATATAGATTTTATAAATTCAATGTAAGATTATAGCAGGACAATTGTTAGAGTCGATAAAAGTATATCCAATTCAATTTGAATAAAGAATTTTCTAAGAATAAACTCATCTTCAATAAAGTTAAGATCATATTTGATCCTATTTGCTTTAATTTTCTATTTGGTTTTAAGATGGAAAAGTTTTCATAACCTATAAAAAAACAAAAAAAATATAAATTTTTCTATGTGTTTTCGGAAATTTAATTTCGGTTGTTTAAAATAATAATTTCAGAGAATAAAAATTTTGTTGCATCTACCAAAATATTTTTTATATTTCTATAAATTTTTTTAAATATACAAAATATTTTATTATCTTAAAGTACTTTAAAAGACGAAAATCATCATTTTTGATGATAGAATCATCAAAAGTGTCACAATATTTTCTAAAGAGAAATATAAATATTTTGATGGTCTAATTAATGATACCATAAATGTGGCTTCTATAAAATTTGTGAGGATTAGTTTCCTTTCAAATATGGGCACTGTCCTGTGCCATCAGAAAAAATTATGAGCAAAATATTTTGAGCCAAATCGGCTTTAAACAACGTTTGACCGCCATTTATTTAGGTTTAAAGTTTCAGAATAGTTATGCTATATTAACAAAGCCAAAGAATGCATTGTTTGGAAAAAAACGCTTTATATCATCTGTTTTGAACGCTTAGTCCCATCTCTTCCGAACCATAAATATGACTTCTACAAACTTCGTGAAGGTCAGTCTCCCTTTCAAATATGGGATGTATCCTATTCATTACAAAAAAATGCTCAGCTAAATTATCTGAGTCAAATTGCATTTTTTCACCTTTTATGAAGATACAAAATTTCAAGATCCAAAAAAGCAAGGAATTTTTATGAAATTATTTCTGAGGCCTCTTATTTAAAAGAATATACGTTCAAAAAGTATCACGTTCAAAAAGTATCACGAATTTTGAATTTTCGCGGGTTACGTATATTCGATTTTCAATTTTTTGTGGCGTTATGTTGATACTCATATCTCTCAGTTATGCCGACAAGTTCGGCCATTTTGAATGTTCAGTTAATTTTTGACAGTTGCTTTGCTTGCACGTGTTTTGGCCTATTTTCGACCAGAAACAGCATCGCATTAACATTGCTAAGGAGCTATTGGACTCTGTCCGCGACGATCCAAATATGCTCCAGAGTATCATAACTGGTGACGAATCATGGGTTTATGGTTATGACGTAGAAACTAAAGCTCAATCATCCCAATGGAAGCTGCCGCACGAATCAAGACCGAAAAAAGTGCCAAGTTCGGTCGAATGTGAAGGTTTTGCTTACAGTTTGCTTCGATTACAGGGGCGTGGTGCACCATGATTTCTAGCCATAGGGTAGAACGGTCAATAAGGAATATTACCTGCAAGTTATGCGCAAGTTGCGCCAAGCAATCCGTCAGGAACGCCCGGATTTGTGGAAAAACAAAAATTGGCTTTTGCCATTTTTGGCCAAAAATAATGCCGCAGCCACCGTATTCCCAAGATCTGGCCCCCTTTGACTTTTTCTTGTTCCCGAAACAGATCTGTGATCCATTTTTTGGAATGTTCAAAAGAAAAAAAAGAATCGAAAATCGATTATACGTAACCCGCGGAAATTCAAAATTCGCGATACTTTTTGAACACACCTCTTATAAGAATTGGCTACACCACAATTTCTTGTATGTTTAGTCTCAAACGTTGTATGGGTTAATGATTTGAACTGATTATGAAACAGTTATTTTTGAGTAGTCATAAATATTCTTATTATAATTTAGAATTACTTGTTTATTAACATTCATGAATAGTTCAATGCCCACCAGATTAAAGCAGCACATTCTATTTAATTGGCAATAATTATGAAAAATTTCATCAAATATTTCCCATTATTTACGAGTACTTTTTCTATGATATTCATTTATCAGTCATTAAATATAAAAACGCCCTTAAATTTGACTATCTCAACCATTCTGCAAAAAGAAAAGAAATTGGAAAAATACCACCAATAATTTATAATAGTAAATTACCACCACTACAATAAAAATCGATACAAGCAATATTAGCTTTAGGCTAAACATAAAAAACAAATATCGAAGAGGGTTAATAGCTCTTTATAATCTGTTTGTCGCCAATTATTGTATAATTTTTTAAGTTACAATCATAAAATTATAAATTGGCTTATTTATGAAAGTAATAAAATTGATGAACATACAAGTGACTTTTGTTAAAATGAACTGGCGACAGTTTATTATCGAGAAAGTATTCCAAATATTGGCAATTTTATTAATTTACGATTACAATAAAAAAATATAAGATTTTCTAAATAATTTTATCATATTTTTCTTTTATAACATTCAAGTTAGTCCTTAAGTTAGTCTTTGATTTTTGCTGGCAATAATAGTTCTATAACAATATACTCCTATATGATGGAAAAGCAATATTTTCATATTCCGTTGATAATGTGTGTTAAGACTTTCAAAGTCTTCGCGTACCCTTCAATATGCGGCAGGATATTAAAGTATGATAAAAGGGTAAAAGTTTGCCAAGAGAACGGAATTAAACTCAATTTGCGCTGAAATCCAAATATTTATGACTTATTTTGTGGCTGTAAATCAAACAGGAAGTTTGCCAAGTATTTTCCTGTCATTGAATCCGTCTAAGAATACGGTTTTATGATCTTGATTTATGAAAATTCTGTGGTAACAATACGAGTACGTTGAAATTTTTATTTACCTTTAATTCTCTTTATTGACTCTTGTTTTGAAGAGTTCACATAAAAGGCTTTATCAATTATGTGAATTTTACAAAATTAATTTTTAACGTATAAAATACTAATTGGGCTTATTTAAAGTGTTGACTTTGAGATGAATATCATTTATACCCATGAGGCATAAAAGCACCTGTTAATTGCTTTTAAAAGATTTTAACGATTACAAATTTTAATTAACTTACCACAAAAGAACATTTTGATTTTAAATTACTTTTGAATTTGTTTATATTTTACTTTTATTTATTTTCTTGTTGTAACGTTAGGAGTTTAAATTATTAAATTTTAGATTATTCAAATTTAAATTACTTAAATTGAAAATTGATAAAGCCGGCCGATAAGTATGTATACTAACGAAATTCGTAAAAAGGATAGAATTTTTCTCTTAATTAATATCTTAAAGTAAATCTGTTTATTGTTTATATAAAAGATATTAAAATCCATTTGTAAATAGTTCATAGGGCCACAAAGATGAGCACCCAAAATACTTGTTATTATTTGAATAGAAGGTTTTTTTGTTATAATTTTTTAAATTAAGTTACAAGTTACGGTATTTTCTAAATACTTTAATATAAACGTCTGTAGATATGTGTCCTTGTATTTTGTTGTTAAAAATTTGCCGTAGTAAATTTTTTTTTGTTTAATTTATTCATGAAAAAAGTTGTAATTTGTATATTCATTAATGTACAGAGTCTTCTAAAGCTACGCTTACAAATTTAATGTGACGCCATTTTGGATAGCTGTCATTCTGACAGTTTATATTTGACAGTTATAGAGAGTAGACATTAGACCTTAGATTAAAGAATACCTGGATAGGCCTGTACGTCATTTATTATTGCAGAAGTGGCGAGAAATCGTAACGCTTGCATATTTTTGTGTAGATTTTTTTATGCAGACATGACACCCACTGGCATCTAGTTTTCGTAATAGAAATTTATTGAATTCTAAAAGCATAATTAATATTCATTTTAACTCATTTATTCCAAAAAAAAATATAATTTAAACACGATAGGAGGCTACATTTATTTCTTCCCAATCTTTTGATATTAAACGCAGTTGTATTTATAAGTTTATTATTTATTTTGTAAATATCAATCAAATATCAAGCGCCTCAAGTTTGTAGATATTCGGAGAGTTTTAAAGAACGCCATTCTCTATGAAAGTGATAGCATACCGAAATAATGGCGTTCTCTTGTTATTTTAGCACTTATCGGAAAGTGCAATTGAAAGCTTGGTTTGTATCTTTTTTGAAGTATTTACGAAAGAGTAAGTATTTATATAAATAGTTATATTGTTGATAACATTTAATAGGAAGTTTTTATTTCAGAAAATGAAGTGTTTTACAAAGGGTTGCTTTTAATTCAACGGAAAGAGGAAACCGGGAATTTCTATCTTTCGGTAAGTATACATCTTCATTTTTACTATATAAATTAACAAAAATTTAGTTTATGATGTGCCTAAAAGGCTTTTAATGATTTATTTGGTCCAAAAAGTGGTTAGAAAGTGAAAACTTCGGTATTCAATAAATGTAAACAAATGTGATGTTGACAGTTCAATGTTTACCATAAAATAGTTCGGTGCCGGTATACGTAAAGTATGTGTAAGAAAACTTAAGGGAACGATTTTTTCAGTTTGTTTTCCATTGCTGTTTTCATTGTGTTAAAATAAAGAAAGTACTAGGGTAGCCAGTGGTCGAAACTCGACCACACATTTCTTCAGCGATTGTTAATAATGAACTAACAATAATTTTTTATCTTTTTATTTTATTTATTAATTTGACTTTTTTTTCTGTAATTCAAATGTGATTAGTAATTTATTGTAGCACATTTAACATGAAATAGATTATTAATTTTTTTTTTCCCGTAAATATTTTTAAATTTTTCTTGTTTATCCCAATCTTTGCCAATCATGTTCTTATTTTTTCTAAGAATTTATATTTTTTAAAAGCATTACCAATGAATTCGCGTAAATTCGCACCATTTCCTTTAAAGCTGTACAATACGCTGTGTATCTTTGCGCTGTGTGCACATTTAATATAAAAAATAAAATTCATCAACATTGATTTGCAGCAAACAAACTTGAATGCTGGTAAGCTAATGAGGTTTGAAAAAATTCCACAGTGTCATTTGACACGCATACAAAAAAAAATGACGTACTTGATGTTGTATATTTTGTTCACTCTGTTAGCTTCCATTGTATTCGAAAAAATTCCACTCGCATCCAATGCAAAAAAATTCACTCAGTTCACCTACTAAGCTGTATGCGCTGATCACTCTATTTATTTTGAATGATGCACGTTGCCGTGCTATACACACATAGCCAAATACACCAATGACAAATTTCCCCAACCAATGAGATATCTTGTCTGCGCTTGGGTTTTTTCCTCGCACTGTGTTGTTCGCTTTCTCAAAAATATCCCAAGCGCAACGACGCACGCTCATTGGTTCATAGAAGTAACACGCTGTTGTATTATGAGTCGCTTACGCAACTCCTAAAGCAGTGTTTCTTTCACATCTAGCTACTCTAAGGCAAAGGCATGCTCATAATCAGCTGTTCTTTGAGAACATAAACAGACGTTTAGGAAAAAGTTATATGCATTTCTTTTTCTTAGAGAAATGTCGACTGTAAGTATTCGTGTTTTCATGTACAATTGTGTTGTTTTTTGTTCAGTTGTGTTGTTTTATTGAACTTCACAGTCATCTGATGTATTGGCTGATACGTATGCTCGTGCATACCGAATAAGTTTGTATTGGGCCCGTGTATTTGTATTTTGTTGTTGTAGCGCTTTGCATCTTTCAAAATCAAATTTACCTGCTTTATGTTCACGTATAAAAAAAAAATTATATTCTGGACTTCTCCAAACGGTTACATATACAATGATATATTTTTTTTTTCCAATACGTGAACAACAACACACTCAAAAAGGTACCACAAACTTTCGTGGTTGCGTATTAATATATAAGATATTCGATAGGTTTATTATTTAAATAAATTTGTTTGCATTTGTGCTTTCGCTTGCTCTATTAGACCATTTTATAGTGCATTTACTAAATAATAATATTTTAAATTTTTTTAGAATACGAGTTGTTAATTATTTAAGTATGATACATTAAATTTTCCACCTTGCAATTTAGCTTTAAAGCATTTGCTATAATGTTGTATACGATTAACTTCTATATTATTAAGAATTTGATGTAATTAATGCTTTATTTTTAATTTAATTTAAATACACATGCCTATTTAAATTACCATTTCAATTCACAAACACACATTTATATTATAAAGAAGCTTGCAATATTGTTTAACATTAAAATTTAGAATTCTGTTCTAATAAATAATATATAGTGAAATAAATAAAACGAGTATAATAAATTTTAAATTTCCAAAACTAATTCAATCAAACAACAAAATCCACAATATTAAAAAATCTATTTGTTTATGCATAAATGAAAATGGTTTTAAACGAACCGCTTTAATCGCATACTGAAGTTTAAAATTGGCCCCCATTGATTTACGCCGTTTCTGTTATTTCGCATATGTGTGCGTTCTACGAATGCATTGTTAACAAAATTGTGCCACAATTTTTGTGTAGAGGCCTATGCAGTTCTTCTATAATTTAAGCCTTAAACTATAGAGTATGTTTTCAAATGTAAACTTTTATATGCGAATAAATGCATTTATGTCAACAAAAAATTTTTTATTTAGTTTCTAATTCTAAATTTATTAAATACAAATATCTGAAAGTAATACCTTTATAGAATAAAGCGTCATCATCTTATAACCGAACGGACAATTGAGAATACTATATTGCAGAGGACCATTTAGTTACCACAATAAGGCATCAGCTACAAGCATTGAATCTTCTTCAAACTGTTGTGTGGAGTACTTTATGTTATTTAAGCACTTAACTATACCACTTATACGGGTACAAAATTTCAAGTGATATAGGAATTTCAGCTCAGAGATCATACGCAATGACGAAAAAACCCATTTGTAGTCAAGACAGATTATTGAAAATAATTGACAAAACGCATTTAGGCAAAATAGCCGCTTTTAGGAACGTATTGAGGGGTAAACCCCAAACGACCTTTACACCATCGTACAGTGACTATGTGGTAGGATGTTTGAACCGGAAGGTTTCACTGGTCTACACATATATTTCTTTGACGATGCTTGATGACAATACTATTACAATAACTGGTAAGCGATCGAAGGTGATGCTAACTGTGAATTGGATCAATTGAGGTCAAAAAACATAGTCTCTAAAAGGGCAGAAATTGTGCGATCAATATTTCCAGACCGAATTATGTTGACAGGTGATAAAAAGTTGGCTCCTTCAAACCTCAGATCCAAACGTAGATATTTAAAAAGCTCAAAGAAAGTGTACGCATTGAAATTTATCCGGAAATATGTGAATGCGTGTTAAAAAACTGTCATCATAAGAGCAGACATTTGCTATAAGGCCAGTGGTGGCCATTTACACCAATATTGGAAAGCCAATTTATTGGTTTTTATTTCAAACCAAACTTTTTAAAGAAAAATTGGTAATAAATTCTAAGAATATATGTATTGGATGATAAGAGAAGTTGTGTTTTTGAAATGCGTTAATTTGATATGCCATCAAATTGTGTGTTGAGCTTGGTGATTCCATGAGTTTAATTTACGAAAAGTTACAATGAGCCTATGCGGAATATTTCTTATCAAGAGTATAAGTTTTTCGGCGGCATGAAGAATTTTTGGAACGCCAAACAGTAGTGAAACATGAACTTTACTCAGAGAGGCCATGAATATCGACAGCTAATGCAAATATGGAATGAGCCTCGAGGACAAATTTTCAATAAATTTTTTTTAGAAGAAGTCCTTGAAAGCCTCAGAAATAGGTTTTTTGCGTCAGATTAGATACTGCAGACATTTGGATGCTCCACCATTACAACGGCAGTGTCACACTGCCATTTGCATCAATAAGTTTTTGTCGGAAAAGGGATCAACCTCATCTTCTTTTGTTCCGTTAAGATCAAAAACAGCTTAGAAGGACCTCATCTTGGTACTGTCGATAACATACAAAGGAGTATAACCGAAAAGGTGAAGGTGATTACAGTTGAATTGTTACAATTCAATACTGCAACAATATTGAAAAAAAATTATCTCTTTACTTTTATGCTACAGCTAGTATATTTAGCTATCGATTTTCCTTTCCATGTGAAATGAATATGTAACTCAAAAACGGCACCTTTCCTGGACGAAGTTTTGAATAATGTTTCCTTAAATTTTAAAAAATAATGAAAAATTTATGGGGAAAAATTGATTGTTTTTCAAGTCTTATTATTTTTTCCAATATAATCCACACGGTTTAATGGGAAAATTTTAATTACTCTGTAGCAACGTACATATTTATTTTTATAGTTACAAGGGCACGCCATATTTTTATGTTATGAATATTTTCTGGCAAAACAATTTCAATCAGTGCAATACTTACTATTTAATACATGATCAAAATATATACTCATATTTAAACTTAAATTATTATAATACAAATATATTTTGCGTATTTAAAGTCATTTTCTATATATATTCTTATTGGTACTGGTTGATTAGATCAGAAAAAATAATTAATTTAGAAAAAATTTATGCAACAGCATCACGTATTTTTACAATATTTTTGAAATATTGTAGTTTATGTTTAATCAAATCACGTTATTAATAATATTAAATAATTTTCTCTCAACTAACCTTTATTGTTAAGCAAAAGAGTTTTAATAAGTTAAATATCAGTTAATTGTGTTTACGAATAGTATAAATTTCGTATAATTTTATATTTTTAACAATTCAAGGATGCTATCATAAAACGATATGAAAGTTTTTGATTAAATTTCGAAAGTTTGTATGATAAATAGCCAAATTTGTTAATAGGTTTTTGTGCATTATTTGCAGTTTTAGTTATACAAAAAAGGAAATGCATTTTAATATAATTATTTATTGCATTTGTTTTATATAATTTCAAAGTTAATGCAATATTGAAATCTATTGTATGCATTTTAACTATATCTCCTATGGAATTCCATAGAAACGGATGGTAAAATTTTTTTGTCGATAGTTTTCAAACTTTCACATTGTAAGCCAAAAGCTTACAATAGTTAATATTGGGTGTTTTTTTTTGTATATGTGTTAGAGCTCTTGATAAGGGTTGATGGCAGACCAACTTTTATCTGTCAAAATTTGTTAATGATTTTTATTTAATAATATTTTGCTATTTTATTATAATGTAGATACACTTACAATTGAATAACATTTTTAATATACTCGTATCTAAATTTACTACACAAATAAGTCGTTAATTCCCAAAAATTTAGTATTATGATTTAACGCAAAATTGTGCTTATTAACAATGATCTCATATTGGGTTAATGAATTTGTTAACAAGCTTTTTTGAATGAGACAAATCTATAAAAGATATTGGAGATACACAAAATTTTTGATGTGGCTTGCACGTCGCCGACATCATCGGTCCCTAACTCTTGCGAAATGACTACAAAACTCGCGTTACGGTCAAAACACAGCGTTATAGAGCCTTGAGTGAGAATCTTTATATTTTTAAAAACATGGAAGACAGAGATCCAAATGATAAATATATGGTAACATTTCGTACAACCATCGATTTTCTGAATTAATGAAATAGCAACAACAATTGATGCCTGGGTAGCCAAAAATTGACTCTGGATGGTCTTAAAACATTTACAAAAACTAATAAAAAAAAATATCTTTCGAATAAAGAAATTGCTTTGCTAAAATTGAATTTCTTATTTTATATTAAAAAATATTCTAATCCTTGTTAAAATATTTTTTTGTACATTTCACTTCATATTTCTTTTCTCTCGTGAACTTTAGTTAGGTCATCAGTCAGAAAAAATATAAGGTCAAATAAGTTTGAAGAATAAAATTTTGATGTTTTTCTCCTAAATTTAAGTTGTCATGGAAATACAATACAATTTTTTTGTAACTTTCTGTTTTTTTTTGTAACTTTCTGTTTTTTTATAAATCCGAACAAAATTTTCGTAAGTCTTTTCTAAGAAATAATATTTTCATTTTTCTTGAATATAGGAGAAATATTTGAAAATAAACACTACTAAAATATTATTAAATAAAATTTGATATAAAATGTTTGGATTATTATTTTTACAAAAAAAAAAATATTTTTTACGTTTCACCGCATGGGTGGATTTAATCTTTATGAAAATAATCATCAACCAACGCATTATGTATTATAAATTTTTCAGCATATTACGACTTTCAAATTTGAAATTAGAAGCTACATTTCGCATAAGAATACCTCAAACGAGTGAAATAAATATTTACTTTTCATATATTGTAAAAATTCTATTTATATGCGTTTAAATATCAAAAATTTCAGAATTCTCCATATTATGTTATATACAAGGCGTGGCAAAGTTATGGGACTAAGAAAATTGAAAGTAACTTTTTTTCGAAGCAATTTTATTTTATTTTTGTACATCAACGCTATTCTCTTCAAAATAAGTCCTTAGGATTGCTATATGTCGGCGGAGGTATTGAGGTATTTTTTCTATTGTTGCTAGTAGTGCTAGGAGGTTATCGGCAGTAACAAAATAACAACGCCTCAGCTATTCGGTTACGCTCCTTTGGAGGTTATCGGCACTATCAAGGTGACATCATTTCAAGGACTTTTCGAACTTTGGTACCAGAAAAGAGTCACAGCAACTTAAATTAGATGAATAGTGTTTTTGGGGAATTACAAGAAATTCTTTTCCCGACAAATAGTCGTTGATGAAGATGGCAATGTGACAGTCGGCATTGTTATGGTTGAGCACCAACGTGTCGGTGATGTTTGAAGTAAGGCAAAGAACCGTCTATTGGTGAGCTTTTCTGGGGCTTCTTCATAAAATTCGTTATGGAAAATCCTCCTTCTATCAAAAATATAAAAAAGCAAATACGTGATTTTCGATTTGCTCATTCGAGCTTTCTTCAGTCGAGGAGATTGTCTTTACTCTTCAAACGTGAGCTTTTTTGGCATTAACTTGAGTAAAATCCGATAAATGGTGAAGCCCCTCAAATTTGGCTTACTACTCATTAGCTTAATTTTAAGTCGACGATTTGACCTTATAAGAGCACTCACTCGTTCCACATTTTCATAAGGTTTCAATGTTAAAGACTTCCTTGAGCAAGGTTCGCCTTTGGTAACTTGTTCGCCTCCCAGAAATTCTTAATACCACCCAAAAACTTGTGCCTTTAGTAAGGAATATTCTCCGTAGGCTTGTTGCGTATCTGCGTAAGTTAAACTCACGGATTCACCAAGCTTAACACAACATTTGATTTCATTAAATTTCACTGTTCCATTTTTTGTAATGTACTACAAAACACATCTTCACTTATTTAGGGTCCCGTAAATATTGGACGAGGTTGTACTGCAAAAGAGAATATCCGCAGTAAAGCAAGATCACTCTCAGTAATAGAAGTTTTATTACTTTTCCACCTCATATAATATTTAATATGTTTACCAGGTGTATAAGCTTAAATCCGCTGTTTAGGAGCGTATTAAGCTAGAATGGGTATGCCATACTTTTTTTTATAAGTTTGACATCTGTCAACATTAATCAGTGCACATTAACACCAATTTCGTACAACAACATACATTTTTCCTTTGGTAATCATGTCTAGGTTTGTGCCAGAAAAAGAGCATATGCGGGAAGCTCTGCTTTTCTGCTTCAATTTGAAGAAATCGGCTGCCGAATCGCATCGAATACTTATGGAGGTCTATGGTGATAGTGCTTTATCGGAAACAACGTGCCGAGATTGGTTTCGTCGGTTTAAAGACGGCAATTTTGACTTGTGGGACAAGAAGCGTGAAAATCGGCCTAAGAAGGTTGAGGACCATCAATTGCAGGCTCTTTTGGACGAAGACGATACCCAATCGCAAAAAATGCACGCGGAGCAATTGGGTGTTACTCAACCAGCCATTTCCATGCATCTGCGTGCCATGGGGAAGATTGAAAAGATCGGAAAATGGGTGCCACATGAATTGAACGATAGGCAGATGGAACGACGGCGAAACACATGCGAAATATTGCTCGCCAGACAAAAAAGAAAGTCGTTCCTGCATCGGATTGTGACAGGCGATAATTTCGAGAATCCTAAACGCAACAAATCGTGGGTTGATCCCAACTAACCATCAACATCCCCAAGACCAAATCGCTTCGGACGGAAGACGATGCTGTGCGTTTGGTGGAATAACCAGAGTATCGTCTACTATGAGATGTTGAAACCTGGTGAAACTGTCAATGCCCACCGCTACCACCAACAACTGATTAAATTGCACCGTGCTCTGCGTGAAAAAAGGTAGGATTATCAACAAAGACATGACAATCTGATTGATAATCTTGACATGACAAGCTGAAAAAAGGACGAATTATCAAGGACGGGTCCAAAACTACTTGTAGATAATCAACTGGGAGGTGCTGCCCACCCCGCTTATTTACAAGATCTGGCCTCTTCCGACTTTTGTTTTTGCTTTCTATAAAAAAAACATGTGTTTTTTCGACTAAAAACAGCGGATTTAAGTTTATACACCTGGTATATAAATTGTTCTCGTTTTGAATTGGTATCTTTGACTATTTACTTTATTAATCTGAAATAAATTGATATTTTAAATTTTTGGAAAAAATTAAATATTTTAAATTATTTTGTAACGTACTTCAGGGTAGTGTTTTTTGTCATATTTTATCTACTGTGTTCTGCTTCGATATTTCTAATTCTCGGCCTTTTTTACCGAATTAATTTGTCATAAAAACGATATTACAGTTTATAAATATTTTACAAATTTTTATCTTTAATTAACAGGGCTCAATAAAATGAAAGAAACAAAAAAGTAAATATATTTTATGAATAAATTTAAAAATTAAATATTGTCTTTATAGTCTCATTAATATTTAAATCAGAAATAAACAAGTAAAATGAATTATATTGCATTTTTTATAAGCTTTAAGCATATTAGATGTATATACATAAATGCGATAAAGGTAAAACTATCAATTATAGTACTATATTTTCTATCATAATGAGCAGAATATACAAAAAATTTAAAATGTGATATTATGAAATATAAGAATATATTTTGTTTATAAAATACTTTTTATATTATATTATTAATTTGATTTATTAATGTTTACTCATAAGTAACGCATTTTTCGAAGTATTAAACTAGTTTAATTTATCTTATCTTCGCACCTCAACCTGTAGTACTGTTGCATTTTCTTTGAACCACCGAGAGAACGTGTTTGAAAGTATTTTATAGTTTAAAAGAAAGACAATGAAATTTTAAAAGGACATCTCAAGAGTCTTATGGTTAAAAGTATTTTATATGAATATAAAATTTATTCAAATACAAAATTCCATTCTTAGATATTTTCTCTATGTATAATTTTAATATAGAATTTAGTACAACATTTAGAAAAAATTTTTCCCTTTTTTTGTGTGCAGAAAATCATAATTTTGCAACTATCTTTATAGTTGAATATTTATACCTTTGGTTTTTGTTAGTTTTAATTTATAATTTATTAATTTGACTTATACTAAGTATATTAGCAAAAAATATATAAATTTTCTCTACAGAAATTCAACTTTCCTTAATTGCTTTTTATCAAGACAAAGAGTTTTAATTACTCTTTTCGCATCTTAATTTATATAATAATTCATAGTATTTTTAATTTTATCTTGTATAATTTTTGCTAGCAATTTTTTATTTATGTATTTTCAGTTTAGCATTTCCGATAAATATTTTATAATTATTCAAAAGCCAAAGCTTGAAATCTTACAATAACTATTTTGTAGTAGCTGAGATATTAATTTATATAGTACTCTAACAATATAAGTGCTTCTGGCGATAATTCAATTTTTAACTTCTATTAAACCTTAAACTAGATACTATTAAAATACAAAGTAAATAATTATTGTTTAGAGTGCATTTTTTTATATACTTTAATTTTTTTTGGATGTATTGCGTAAAAAGTTCCGAAACAGCGTAATTTCGAGATTTGGTAATGTCAGTTGGCCTCCAAGATCGTGCAATTTCACGCATTTAAACTATTTCTTGTAAAATGTTATGCTGGACATATTCCAATCTTAGTAGTATTTAAATAACCAATATCCAAGTAATGGCTGAATTACAGTCCGTAATTTGCAAAAATGTCTATTTTTGTAATATTTTACTACATTTTTTTGCGTAACATAATTTGACATACTTTCAAATAATCATTTTTTTGCGCAGCTTCTTTTGTTTTTAAATAATGATACCTAATTAGTTGTTTTTAATTTTATAATAATTTTTCTTTAATTCTCCGGTTAGACTTTCTCATATATTTTCTAAAAAATTAAAATCTGCTAAGTTGCCTGACCATGTCAAAATTATTTTTCTTTGCCTAGCAAGAAATTTTGGTATGCTTTTTGTTTCATGGTAAGAGGCTGAATCAAGCATCATACCATCTTGATCAAAAAGTGTAGCGCTCCCATCGTTCCGATTTGAGTTTTGTTTAGTTGGTACATTTGTTGTTGATATTCTCTCTAAATTTTAGCGTCATAGCTTGACATTTGCAAAAGTTACGTAGCCAAGAGTACATCTATCTCTGTGTGTGTTGGCGATTTTTTACAATTTTAGAAATGGATTTAAATTTGCAACAACAAACTTGTATTAAATTTTGCGTAAAAAATGGATTTAATGGTGCGCGAACGTTGGAAATGTTGGAAAAGTGTTTCGGCAACGACAACAAAAGTGGTCGTGAGTAAATCGAAGATGATGAACGCAGTGGAAGACCATCGACATCGAAAACTGACGAAAACATTGATAAAGTAAAAGAAATGTTGGTCAATAACCGCAAATTAACCATCAGAGAGATAGCGGAGGACTTGAACATTTCCTATGGATCCGTCCAAGACATTTTGGTTAATGATTTGGGTTTCCGTCGTGTAGCAGCGAAGTTGGTGCCAAAAGACCTCAATTTCATGCAAAAGAGAGACCATGTTGACGTCGCAAAAGACATGATTTGCGAGGCTGAATCCGATCCCGTATTCATCAAAAGGATCATTACTGGAGACGAGACGTGGGTTTATGAGTACGACACGCAATCCGTCCACCAAATGAGCCGAGACCAAAAAAACCACGTCGTGTTCAGTCAAAAAAGAAGGCAATGCTCACGGTTTTCATGGATTACAACGGTGTAGTGCATCATGAATTTTGGCCAGAAGGCCGGACAGTAAACAAAGAGTATTATTTGGGCGTTATGAGACGTTTGCGTGAAGTAATTCGCCGAAAGAGACCAGAATTGTGGGCAGAAAACTCGTGGATTTTGCACCATGATACCGCACCGTTGCACAGTGCCATCATTATTCGTAATTTTTTGACGAACAATGCAACAAATACCATCCAACAACCACCGAATTCAACTGATTTGGCTCCCTGTGACTTCTTTCTGTTCAATCGAGTTAAAAAACCATTACGGGGAACGCGTTTCAACAGCAGAGAAGAAGTAATGGAAAAATCGCAGGAAGCACTGGATTGGATCAAGCACTGGCATAAGTGTGTTAAAGTCAATGGGGATTACTTTGAAGGGGACAATATAGATTTAGATGAATAAAATTGTATTTTTAATTTTCTAAATAAATTCCGTTAACTTTTTGATCAAGGTGGTACTCCTATTTATTAACTTGAACATTTTTCGTACCATTCCTTTACTAATTATATCTTTCCTTTACCAATTGTATAGCAAGAACTTTTTTATTCTTGCAGATGGTACAGCTTCTTTTACAGAGATTAAAAATAAAAAGTAAAATCTCCAAAAAATACTTATAAACGTAATGTAATCTTAATTAACTTTAAATATTTTACGAGTATATTAAAAAAATTATAAAAATTATTTTACACATAATGGTTTAGTATATAATTTATAATGAAATTTTACATTTATTAAAATAAAAATAAAGAAGGTTAAGACAATAAAAAGGGTATAAATATCTATATTTTAAACGTCTAAAGAAGATGGTACGAGGGTCGTTCAATAAGTCCTTAGAAAAAGATGGAAAAAAACTGTTTTTTAAAAAAAAAATTTTTTTTTTTCAACAAAATATTTTTTTAGCTCTATACACTTTTCCAACCGTTTTTCCAAAATTTTTATCCCGTCCAAAAAATAGGATTTCGGAAGTTCTGCAAAATACTTATCCGTTTGAGCAATGACGTCCTCGTTGGAAGGGAACCGTCGTCCGCCAAGGCATTTCTTCAGATTCGGGGCGAAATCTGGTGAATAAGCGGGATGCTGCAACATTTCCATTCTCAATTCCACAATTTTGGCCATGGAAACAGCGCAGGTGTGCACACGCGCATTGTCCTGATGCAAGAGGATTTTTTCCTTCTTCAGATGGGGGCGTTTCTCTTTGATTTCCTCGCTCAACCGTTGGAATAACGACGCGTAATACGCTCCTGTTATTGTTTTTCCTTTTTCCAAGTAGTCGATAAAAATGATGCCCTGCGAATTCCAAAAGACCGTGGCCATCACCTTGCCGGCCGATGGCACAGTTTTTGCCTTCTTCGGAGCCCGTTCACCCTTGAAAATCCACTGTGATGGCTGTCTCTTCGTTTCTGGAGTGTAGTAGTGTATCCAGGTTTCGTCCACAGTGACATATCGACGAAGGAATTCGGCAGGATTGCGATGAAAGATTGCCAACATAGCCTCAGAGTCCACTGCACGATTGCGCTTATTCTACTCTGAGAGCAAACGCGGCACCCATCTTGCCGAAATTTTTTTCACAGACAATTTTTCATGCAAATTTGAAGCGACTGTACCTTGTGATATGCCCGTGGCCTCAACTAATTCGCGCACTTTAATTCGCCGATCGTTCAAAATCAGATCAGGAGTAGACACCTCAACTGGGCGTCCTGAACGATGTTCATCTTTTGTGGATGAACGGCCACGTTTAAATTCATTCACTCAATTGTAAACCGTCGCAAACACAGGTGCAGATGTGCCATGAACTGCATCCAACTTGGCTTTGATTTCTTTCGGGCTTACGCCTTTCAAATGGACATGTTTGATGACAGCCCTAAACTCGCTTTTTTCCATTGTTATGCACACATAAATGTCGTTAACTTTAATCGACGATAGAAATTGACCTACGCTATGGATCGAGCTGAAATTTTGACAGCTTTCCTGTCGATAATGCTACTTACAAAAAAAAATCTTTACCGACACTACGAGCGCAATGTTTTAAGGACTTATTGAACGACCCTCGTATTAAGATAATATGATATTTCTAAATTAGTTCCTTTTTTTAATATTCCGTGGCATCTTTTTTTTAATTACAACTAAATATCTTTTATGCATAGAGTCAAGCAGTTTCTTGTTAAATATAACTTAACAGGTACGTATGTCAGCTAATGCTTCCCTATGTTCCACAAATCTTCAGTATTCTCAGCTACTGTATTTTTAATAATACTCCACAAATTCATCCGTATTTTAATTTTGCAAAAATAATTTACCTTTCCTTCTGGTATGCATATGAGCCTAGTATCCTATGTTAGAAAAAACAACTTAAAAGCATAGTTTATCGTCTACATGCTTGACGGTTTTTTAAATTACTGACGAGGTTTTTAAAAACCGTAGAAGACAATTTTAGACTTATCTGTCCATAAAATATTTCGTTATTTCTCTAAATGACAATTTCACGAAATTTCATCTACGAGTATTAATTAGATGTTGCTTGGTCAATGAAGGAACCTTTCTTAAATTGCTTGCTGGTTGTCCTTTCACTTATTGCTATATTTAATTTATTTTTAAATTATTATTACCACAAGTTTCAATCTTCTTGGTATATTTTAAAGCATTTGAAACCGTTTTCTCAGAATAGTCGACAAATTTTTGAACTTTTTTATATTTATTTCCTTGATTAATGAGAATTTTGTCATAAAATTTGACTGATTTTTAGTACAGTGTTTAGATCGACCCATTACACTCAAACTTTTTAATTCTCGAAAATTAAAAAATCTATTATAAATATATTAGAAAAAACTTTTTTGCTAATCAATTTGAAATAAAAAAAATATTTTTCTTTAGTAGAAATTGAATAAACCTAATTTATATATTTTTTAAAATGCGTTTAGCCTTATTTACCTGTTCACGCCTAAAGTATTTTTTTAATGGGTTTAGATTGATTTCAATCTGAGTATTTGATATCTGAGTAGCTAACAAACTGCTAACTATTTATCCGCAACTGTAGGTGAAATGTAGGTGTGATGAACCAATGATCAAGTAGGAGAAAGAAATTGTATTATAGAAGCTGAAAATTTTATTTATCAGATACAGAAAAAAATTGTTGAGTTCAAAAATGAATCATTATTTGACCTAAATCAGACTTATTTCCTACAACTCCCTAAAAGGGCTGTGATTTATTCTCTAACAATATATTCCCAATCTTCTAGAAATTCGCAATAGTAAAAATTATCCCTAAACCAAAATAACCAAAAAACAGACGAATATGTGTCTTTTCCATCTTCCAAAAATCTTTTAAAAAATTTTTCTCCGCCGTTTATATCCTTTACTCGATTCCTAAATTTAAATCTCAACCACCAATTTGCTTTTCGATCCAAAAGTTCCACTACCCAACAATATTATCGGTTCGTCGATTTCATTGCATCCTTTTTAGAAAGGAAACAGTACTGCTCTGGTATGATTCTTGATATAAGTCAAGCTTTGGATAGAGCCAGGCATCCGGGCTTACTCTGAAAACTTAAGAAGATCCTTCCTTTAATATATTTACTACTTCTGAAATAGTTTTTCATAGGGAACTATACATGGACCCATCCCCTACAATATTTATACATCCGATATCCCAATGCTCTAAATCCAAATACCATCCAGAATAGGTTTACTAAATGGAGAATAAAAGTTAATAAACGTAAATCTGACGATAGTAACTTTTGCTCTCTGCTAACATATGAACCATATTCTCCCATACACCTTAACGACAGTGCCATACCACACGTCGAAGTTCGGTACTTAGGACTAAACTTAGCCAAACGTTTGCCAGAAACTCCATAAACAAGTATAGTAAACTTACTATACAAACTGTAGTCAGCAAAGTACTTTTATACAATGCACTACTGAAACCTATATGGACTTACGAAGTAGAACTCTTAGGTTATACTAAGTCTTCCAATTTTCGATGCTCCGTCGTTATAAAAAATTCCATTTTCGTTTTTCTTATTCCTATTGGGGAGCTATCCTCCACTTCCTTTCATAAACGACTTGAACATCACTGGTAACGTGGTTTGTTAAAATAATAACTTTTAATTTATATTCATAGATGTACGCCCGACCATGAGCCACTTTGATGTATATTTATTCCCTATAGCTCTTCATGTTAATTAATACTATTATATAAATCTACTTATAACTATGTTGTAATTGTAAATATCTGTAAAAATTTAAAAAATAGTCCGATTTGAGTAAGCTAAAAAAAAATTTACAATTCATTTCAAAATTATTCCATAGTCGATTTAAATCTGGAAAACTTTTTAATAAAACCAATAAAATTAATTTAAAAAAATTACAATTTTAAATTTAACCAATCCACTTAAAATTTATTACAAGCAATCGATTTTAACGAGACATGAAATGTTTTTTTTTCTCAATTATATCAAAAATAAAAGGATTAATTTAATTAGCAAATTTCAAAATATCCACTGTTATACTTATAGTTTGTCAATTATGATTTGAAAACAGAACTATTGTTGAAGGTAAATTTTGCAAATGAAAACAGTTTTCCAGAAAATTATAGTATTTAGGGGATATGCCAATTTTAATTTAATGTTCAGATGAGATTTGCACTCTTATTTTCCTCTATTGCGCTTATTGGTTTTTAAAATTTAATTTTTTGATAGAATATTTTAATGAAAAAAGTTAGTTAGTTATGAAAAAAAATCTAAAACTGTCAACAATCAGTAGAAAGTTTTGTGCATTTTCATATTAAATTCATGATTATTTGAATGTAATTTGAATGAAGTGAGAGAATATTGAATTTGCTTCACATTTTATTTGAACTTTTTATACAAACAAACCTTCTAATATTTGAATAGTTTATGAATATCAGAATGTTGTAGGTACATTAGAAAAGGAATATAAGGATTCTGAATTACGATTAAAATTAAAATTATGGAAAATTTCTCTCTCCATTTTCCAATGCATTTTTAGAGCATCGTTTAAATATTTGAGTTTTCAGAAAATTTGAAAAAAATATATTTGCGGAAGATATTATTCAGTTTATAATATTTGAGATTTTGAAAGTAACTTTTGATAATAGTAGTTCTATTTCGTGATAGTAAATATTCTTTAATTTAAATTGCAGTACTCATAAATACACTGGACATAATATTATTTCTTAGCTAATTCTTCTCTTGCAATTGATCTGATTGATTGAGTCTCAAAATTGAACTCGCTGTTATACGAGGTCTGTTCAAAAAGTATCGCTAACTTTGAATTTCCGTGGGTTACGTGTATTCGATTTTCGATATTTTTGTGGCGTTATGTTGGTTATCATGTCTCTCACTTATGCCAACAAGTTCGGCCATTTTGAATGTTCAGTTAATTTTTGACAGCTGCTTTGCTTGCACGTGTTTTGGCTCGTCTTCGATTTTTGCTCAATTTCGACCAAAAACAGCATCGCCTTAATATTGCTAAGGAGCTTTTGGACTCTGTCTGCGACGACCCAAATTTGCTCCAGAGGGTCATAACTGGTGACAAATCATGGTTTTATGGTTATGACGTGGAAACCAAATCTCAATCATCCCATCTCTGCCGCACGAGCCAAGACCGAAAAAAGCGCGCCAAGTTCGGTCGAATGTTAAGGTTTTGCTTACAGTTTTCTTCGATTGCAGGAGCGTGGTGCATCATGAGTTGCCACAAGGTAGAACGGTCAATAAGGAATATTACCAGGAACGCCCGGATTTGTGGAAGAACAAAAATTGGCCTTTGCACCATGATAATCGTTGCTTGTGCGCGAATTTTTAACCAAAAACAACACACTAATAATGCCGCAGCCACCGTATTCCCCAAATCTGGCCTCCTGTGACTTGTTCTTATTCCCAAAACTGAAGAGCCCCCTGAAAGGACGACGTTACGCTACGATTGAGGAGATAAAGACTGTATCGAAGGAGGAGCTGAACAAGATCACAAAAAATGATTTTTTGAAGTGCTTCGAGGATTGGAAAAAACGTTGGCACGAGTGTATAATATCTGGAGGGGATTAATTTTAAGGGGGCAAAATAGATATTCATGAAAAAATAAATAATTTATGAAAAAACACAAAATTTGCGATACTTTTTGAACAGACTTCGTATAGTTCAATAATCTGGAAATATGAAGAAGCTCTACCCTTAAAATAGGCTGCAAGTAGAAACCCGATTCTGGACGGGGAGAGGTGTGAACAGAAATGTATTGGCAGGCAGTCGATGACAGACAGCATCGTGGTCTTCGGTTGGACTTGCAGGAGCCTTGGGACCTTTGAGGTTAATTTTATAATTTAATAAAACTTTATTAATAAGAATTATTTTAGCAATAAAAATTTGAGAAGAGAATTATTATAAATAATTCTTATTAATAAAGTTTTATTAAATTATAAAATTAATCTCAAACTATATTTGGAAATATTGAATATACACTCGTCTTTTATGAATTTGGTGATATTAAAGAAATGTGACCCTTGGGAAATCTAAACGTGATTTTATAATTAGATCATAATAGAGTTTGTTTATTGAACATTTTACTGATAAGTAAGCAGAGACAAAAGTGTCTCCAGAATTTTTTCGGATTGTTCAATTGAGTGTCATGAAACTTTGGCAATAGATAAGTATTTGGATCACGTTCATTTCTACGTGCTTCTTTCTATCTATTAGCCTACACGCAAAAGAAAACCATTTTTAGTTATTTTTCTTTTTAAGTAAAAGAAAAATAGAATATATTCTATCTCAAGTAAAATAAGAGCTTTTATAGTAATTTCATGGGAATTTCAGGTATACTTTTTGAATGATAAATAATTTTAAAATTTAACATGCATCAAAAAACTTATCTATATTTGATTATATCTCTTATTTTAATGCTGGCTAATCTTTGTTAAGAAATACACTCTGAAATACGTACAAAAAAATAGAAATAATCAAAAAAAGCTCTCAAATTGTTTTTCGATAGAAAATTAAAACACGTTCGGTTCATGTGATTTCGATTATATTAATTCTTTAATTGGATTTCACACAAATTAAACAAGAAGAAGGGGTGGGGGGGGGGGGGGGTTTTATTTTAAGATTTTCAGTGAGAGCAAAGCGTGACAAAAATCGATTCGAGTTCTTGTCATTTGTGTGCGTTATAAATAATATTAAAATTAGAAGTTCTCATACATCCAGGATTACATCAAATGTATGACAATATAAATAATTACAAATCCTTAACTGAATAAAAGGTGTTTCAAAATACATAATGTTAACTTAATTATTGGTACAAAGCTGAAATTTTATTTTCGTTAATACCAAACAAAGTAACTCACAGAGATGAAGTAGAAAACTAACTATTCGTAAAAGCCCCCATAGTGTATGTTAAAGTTCAACAGGATTTTATATGATAGAAAACAGAACAATCCTTTTCAGTTGTACAACTGATCTAACGGCTGCTTGTATATAATCCTTGAGTATAGTTGTAAAACCGAAACTGATTTAGACAAATATCCGATAACTCTGAAGAGCTTTTATAGTACGAATACGAGTAGATTGTAAACTACGAAATTCTTAATATGCACTGGAGTGTCAACCCATTTCAATAATTAACTGTGCAGCGACAATGTGTACGAATGAATGTTCATTTCAGTTGATTGAAATCGATTACTATGAGTATTTGCCTTATTAGTTCGGTAACATATTAAAATTTAGTATTAGCAAAATACTACAAAGTCTAATAAATTAACGAAATTGTATAATTATCATAGTTCGAAGCGAAATAACCAGTATGTGCACATACACATAAGTTAGAACATGTGTATGTGTATGTTGCTGTAATTGGGTTTGTTTTAAAGATAAATTAATTAAAATAAGAAATGGATATTCGGGGAGATAGTAAAAGGTTTTTGGGATATTTTTAAAGAAGAATCTTTTATGCAAAAACATTTAAAAAGCATGTTAAAAAACATTCATAAATACGTGTAGTATTGAAAGTACGAAGAGAATTCGAAGTTTAATTGGGATTTTCGATTAGATATGGTTTATACATGGTAATTTTTTTACTGAATGACAAAAATCTCAACATTGCCAATTTGAACCCTATTATAAAAAAGTTTTAATTATACCCGTTATAAATAGGTATGCATTCATCTTACACCAAAACAAGTTCATTGAATCCTCACGGAAACCTAGGTAAATATCAAGGAATTACTCTTCGTAAAGAGTTATCTAATTTGCACTTCGAAAGATAAAGTTAAATAAAACACACTTAAAATTCTGATTTCGATAAGTTTTTAATGGATTATATTGCTTCGATCTTGCCACTATGCATATAAAAATCCACCACAAGAAAGGACTCGATCCTTTTGAGGTTATTTTTGATGATTTTTTCGTACATTTCGGGCTGTAATTCGACAATTACTTGACTGATGTTGATTTTTACATACTCTCAAGTTTGAGGATTGCTCATATGAAAAGTTCAACGGCGTCAAATCTTGGAGGTCAGTTGACAGCACAAAATCTCGAAATTATGCGTCCTGAGAGCTTTTCGCGCAATAAAGACAAATTTTATCATGCCATGTGGTTTGTAGTGCCGTCTTGTCAAAATTCCATGTGGTTTAGATTAAAAGCTATAAGTTTAGGCAAAAAAAGTCGATTTATATACGGTAATAGCACTCAGAATTGACAGTAACGGTCTCTCCTTCTCCATTACTAAATAATCAAGGGCCAATGATACTTTCAGAACAAAATGTATACCAGATAGTAACTTTTCTTGGATACAATGGTTTCTTACAGTCACTTGTAGGTTGCATGGATTATATAATAATTACGGCAGATTTATTTCTTTTCTAGAAAGTTTTTACGATTCATGATATAAAATTGCAAATTTAAATATAAAAGAGAATATGCTTTAAATAACATATGATAGTGTTAGAAACTAAGATTCTTAAAAGCTCATTTAATTATGGGGCGATAAGCAAACTATAGTTATAAAATACTTATGCTCAATTACATTGATCTTAAACATAAATTTCTATGCCAATAACTCTGTACATGATTTTAGATCCATATAAAATTTGCAGGCCAAAAGTATGCCACCACCCTTTTTTTAGGGTTACTTTAGTAACTGCTGGTGTATATTTATTAATTCGATTTAATAGTTTATTAGTGGAAACTTGAATAGGACAATTATTATTATTATTATTATTATTATCTGGATTAACAATATTTTTAGCATGTAAAGGGGAAAATTTTGAGTTTGATTTAAAAAAAAATTATTGCTTTATCTACATTAAGTCAATTAGGATTAATAATTAAAAATTTTATCAATAAGATTTTTTAAATTAGCATTTTTTCATTTATTGACTCATGCTTTATTTAAGGCTTTATTATTTATGTATGTAGGTGCTATTATTCATAATATAAGAAATTCTCAGGATATTCGTCTAGTAGGGGGATTTGTAAATCAAATACCTTTTACTTCTTCTTGTTTAAATGTTGCTAATTTAGCTTTTATTCAAAGGAAACATATTCTCTATAAATACATAATTCTTTTCACATAAGAGTCAAATATATATAATCCTTTTTGCAACCGTAGTAGTTGAATACAAAAAAAAGCTAAATGCACTTTTGAGTCTTCTTATTATATAAAAATCAAAGTTTTTACTTTAAATTCAAGTAAATATCCTCTGATAAAATATGCGTAAAAGCCAAAATTCACAGATCCTTTTGACGAGATCTTATTTGCTTATGTTTGACAAAGGTCAATGACCTAGTTTGACGTAACGTCTAATGACCTTTGTTGGTATGCTTCGCAATTTCAGATTAAGGGTTAATGACTTTGGTTTCTATTATGTGCGATATCCGTCATTTGTATACGCCTGGGATCAAGTGAAATGTTAATGACCTTGGTTTTCCTGTACCTTAAATTAGGTTAGATTTCAGATGCCTTGATTTTTATGCGTGGGATAATATGTGGAATTAATAAATTCGATTAGTTTTTATATAAATATGTGCTCCATTGATATGCCCCATTAGGCGGATATGAGGGGTCAATTACTTTATTTTGGAGTAAATAATTTAATTTTTGTTATGCACATATAAAGAGCAGTGAATTTTATTGTTAATATTTTATTAGATTAACTCGGTTTAAATATGAATAGAAATACGTAAAAGTTTAACCATTTTAGCTGGCTTGTGCTTTAGTTTGTATTTAATCGGGTGATTTTTTTGCTGTTTAGTTTATTATATTTTTATTTTTTATAGATTACATATAATACGTAATATGTGTAAAAGTGAAAAGTGCTCATTTAGGATTGCCATTTTATTATGAAAAGATGTACACCCGAATAACGATTGCAAATTAATGAATTTTATTATAACAATTTGTTCTCTGTGAAAATTGTGTTTCGCGCACTTCGACCATTCTATGATCGTCGTAATCAACCTACTTACTGAGCAAATAATTCAAGCTATAGTGACAACATTTCACAGCAATTTTATGTTATTGGTTATCAAGCCACTAACCCGTGTGCGTAGAATGTGTACAGAGGAAAATATTGCTGCCGTAGCGTCCAGCGTTTCACAGCACTTGGAATATAAAATATAACTCGTGCAAGAACTAAAGCCGAACAACCTGTCAAAGCGTTAAATTTTCGGTGACAGGGCCTTAGAACAACTTGAGGAAAATTCGCTTTTTTACCAAAAAATTGCACTTAGCGTAGAAGCTCATTTATGGTTAAATGGGTATGTGAATAAGCGAAATTGTCACATTTGGTTTGATGAACAACCACAGGCATAACAAGAACTGCCATTGCACCCAGCTAAATGGAGTGTTTTATACGGTTTATGGGCCGATGGAATCGTCGGTCCATATTTTTTTTTAAGATGACGCTGGCCACAACGTTACCGTCAATGGCGTCTGCTATCGCTCGATGATTTCGAACTTTTTTTGTGCCCAAAATACAAGAACTGCAACTGATCGATATGCCGTTTCAACAGGACGGCACTATATGCCATACAGCACGTAAAACAATGGACATATTGACAGATGAGTTCGGTGAGCAATTTATCTCACGTTTCGGACGGGTGAGTTAGCCGCCTAGATCGTGCGATTTGACGCATCTACACTTCTTTTTGGTCTACGTAAAGTCACTCGCCTATGCCGATAAACCAGCGTGACTTGCATTGGTTTTATTCATTTTTTAAAATTCATTTTTGCAATATTTCTGTTTTTTTGTTGGAAATTTGAAAGTCAAACACTTGGTCATAAAGAGTCAATTTCTTTGTTCTAATTAAATAGGTTTGTCGAGTGTAACTTGAAGTGACGATGACATTAGTTTGAGCATAGAGTTGCACGAAGGATTCAGTATAGATGATTCGGAATACATGTCCTTGTATGTTCAAGAACTCGAAGCAATGAGATTGCATTAAACCTATTTCTTTTAACGTGGAGAGGCAATGAATTAGTTTTCTTGTGCCTAGAGTTGCGCAAAGATTTATTTAACTACATGAAAAGGCTTTTTTTTTAAGTGCCTCTGATCATTTGAGTATTCTTTGCAATTCCTTTAAAGAGATTTTTTTGCAACTATTTCTTATTGGAGAATAGTTTGTATACTTTTGAAATATAAAATAAGAAAAAAATCTTCTAAGACAACCTGTTAAATTGACCGTAATAGTTTGAAAAAGATATTCATACTATTCAGCTTTGAAAATGATATATAATATAATCAATAATGACTAATATTGCATGCACATCAGGAAAGTTGATGGAATTTTGGATTGGCTGCAAGGCTTTGAAGTCCTGATTTACAAAATCCTGATAATTTGTGATATTAAATTTTCTTTGAAGTCCTGATTTACAAAATCCTGATAATTTGTGCCTTTTTGATTTTGATTGAATATTTAGTAGCGATTTTAATAGTTACCTGCTAAATATGTTAGATTCGCGTGCTGAAGTGTCTGTTAATTTATTTTGATCATCCAGTAGGGTAATTAATTTAGTTAATAATAAAACTTTCTGACAAAAATATTTGTTATTATTAAAAAATATATATTAAATTTTTTTTACAAGATCTGTTTTTTAAATTCGCTTAAAGCCAAAATAGAATAATATCTTATTGCGACTGGAATATTTCACATCAAAAGGAGATGATGAATAGAAATTAATATTTTTGCAAATCAATTTCAAATATTTAATTGAATGCTAGTTATACTATATAGAAAATCTATAGAGTAAATTTGAGATTATTGTTGTAACTTTTTTAAAGTTAATTAACTTCTTTTATATTCATTTTCCCAACCACCTTTCAATTTTATAAAATATTTTCTCAGTTATTTTACAAAAAAATTGTCAAAACTAATTTAATAATAATAAAAATTTGCTTTTTAAAATTCCGCAAAAGGCAAGTGAAAGGACGCGATAAAAGATGTTTCATTAACACATTTATTGGTGAATTGATTTTTTCGACAAACTCTTAGAGTATTTTCATGTTTTCGTATTCCTCGATGGTTTCATGGTTTTGAATGTAAAAATTACTAATAAAAGGGAGAAAAAATTAATACGTGGGTGATGATAGCGTTCACTTCAATTTGTTCATTTTTGAACAGAATGCTGAGCAAGTTGATAAGACTTTCACATCTAATTTATGGAGCTGCTCCAACTTAGAGTATTATTAAAATTGTATAAGTGAGAGAAAACCAGAAAATAACAAGAATATAAGGGGGAAAAATTTGGTTTTTCAATACCAAACTAATCGACAAAGTCTTATAGGATTTCCGGAAGATGGTCCTTTTTCGGCTATATAATTTTTCACGAATTTCCTTTAAAAAACAAACGCAAAAGATATCTAATAAGTTTGAGTTATTTTTGTATAATCCACCCACCAAGAGTACCTTATTGCGAATGTTACAAAAATGTAGTTAAATTAAACTTCTTCATTGTCAATGTTAGATGAAATTTGGCTCGAATTTAACGAATTAGTTCAAGATAATTTTGTTTGCTTAATTTTCATTTAAGTTGCCAGCAATTTGGGTAAATTGAAAATTTCTCTAACACTGATGGTAAACACGTTTTGCTCATTTATTTAGTAAAATTTTCTTTATTGCTTCTATAGTGAAGCAGCCATACTTCGTTTGGCCAAAGTTGAACAAACTGAGATGATGATGTATATGGAATTTTATAATTAATACACAATAATCCTTCAGACTATCACCTATTTTGTTCTTATTTGCAAATAAATTTATTTGCATACTATTTAGTTCTTAATTAAATGTCAATTACCACAACCACAAATTATTTCTCCAAATAATGGTAAAATACCTCAGCTTGGATTATAAATTAATTAATTGTAATGAAGCCGTTAACTTTTTTAGTTTGGATAAAAATGTAAAACTATTAAAAGATATTATAGACGGTTTTTAGACAATTGCTACAAATGGTGGTTAAATATTTTATTTCTATCATACGAGGATCGTTCAATAAGTCCTTAGAAAAAGATGGAAAAGAACTGTTTTTAAAAAAAAAAAAATTTATTTTTCAACATAATCTCCTTTTAGCTCTATACACTCTCCCAACCGATTTTCCAAAATTTTTATCCCGTCCAAAAAAAAGGATTTCTGAAGTTCTGCAAAATACTCATCCGTTTGAGCAATGACGTCCTCGTTGGAAGTGAACCGTCTTCCGCCAAGCCATTTCTTCAGATTGGGGAAAAGAAAATAGTCACTCGGGGCCAAATCTGGTGAATAAGCGGGATGCTGCAACAATTCCATGCTCAATTCCACAATTTTGGGCATGGAAACAGCGCAGGTGTGCACACGCGCATTGTCCTGATGCAAGGGGATTTTTTTCTTCTTCAGATGGGGGCGTTTCTCTTTGATTTCCTCGCTCAACCGTTGCAATAACGACGCGTAATACGTTCCTGTTATTGTTTTTCCTTTTTCCAAGTAGTCGATAAAAATGATGCCCTGCGAATCCCAAAAGACCGTGGCCATCACCTTGCCGGTCGATGGCACAGTTTTTGCCTTCTTCGGAGCCCGTTCACCCTTGAAAATCCACTGTGATAACTGTCTCTTCGTTTCTGGAGTGTAGTAGTGTATCCAGGTTTCGTCCACAGTGACATATCGACGAAGGAATTCGGAAGGATTGCGATGAAAGAGTGCCAACATAGCCTCAGAGTCCACTACACGATTGCGCTTATTCTCCTCTGAGAGCAAACGCGGCACCCATGCAAAATTGAAGCGACTGTACCTTGTGATATGCCCGTGGCCTCAACTAATTCGCGCACTTTAATTCGCCGATCGTTTAAAATCAGATCGTTGATTTTGTCGATGATTTCAGGAGTAGACACCTCAACTGGGCGTCCTGAACGATGTTCATCTTTTGTGGATGAACGGCCACGTTTAAATTCATTCACCCAATTGTAAACCGTCGCAAACACAGGTGCAGATGTGCCATGAACTGCATCCAACTCGGCTTGATTTCTTTCGGGCTTAAGCCTTTCAAATGGAGATGTTTGATGACAGCCCTAAACTCGCTTTTTTCCATTGTTATGCACAAATAAATGTCGTTAACTTTAATCGACGATAGAAATTGACCTACGCTATGGATCGAGCTGAAATTTTGACAGCTTTCCTGTCGATAATGCTACTTATCGACAGGATAATGCTACGAGCGCAATTTCTCGGATTTTCTAAGGACTTATTGAACGACCCTCGTACTTCGGAAAAATAATTTTAATTTAAATCAGAAAAATAAACAAAAACAATTATTTGTTTTTTGGCGTCTATAGTATCTAATTTTAAAAATATATTCAGATTGAGGAGAATACTAAAAAGAGAAAAATTTGGCTATAGCCAGAAATAAGAGTAAAATTTTATTAAAAATTAAAACTAAATTCAATATTATTATTTTTGGCCAAATAACTAGTCAGTTTTTACGATTTCTTTTACATTTTGCATAAAGTGAATTGTTTGAAATAAGTTTTTTAGGAATAATCAAGCATCTCTAAAACTTTTTTGCAGTTTAATACAATTTTTTATTAATTATCTTGCATTTTATAATTTTTTTTTTTTATAGATATTAGATGAAAATAAGGAAAACGTTCTTGATTAAGAGCATACGTTTTACGGTGGCATAAAACATTTTTTGAAGGGCCGAGGAGCAGTGGTAAACGAACCTGACTTAGCGAGTCTTTTAACTTCGAACACTGATGAAAATAGGGATCGAGGTCTTGTGAGGTCAAAACATCAATTAATTTTTAAGATTTTTGCTAGGCTCAGCTTTTGGCGAGTTTTTTTTCGGAAAAAGAGATTTCTATAGCTTTCCTGATCTTAGCCCGTACGATTTTTTATATGTTTTCTAAAATAAAAGAAACGCTTGAAATGGCGTAATGTTAGTACAGTTGATAACGTCCAAATGAATGTAACTGAGGATGCTGAAGGCGATTCCATATGGAGCCATCAACCATTGCTATGAAGAATCCAAGGATACTACTTTGAATGGGTTGACATTGATGTTTGAAAATAAGTACTACATCTCGTACAGACTAATAAAAATTTAAAAAAAATATTCTTGTATTTAATAGTAGTTTTAAAAAAATAAAATAGATAAATATCAATAGTTTTATTAACTAAGTCTTGCCAATATAACGTTATTCAATAAAACCGTAGATTCTCATTTTTAAATAGAATATACAATTTTTTTTTCGTATTTTGTAGTTTATGCCATGTATGTCTAAAACACAATATTTGTTAAGTGCTTACTACGATTTTTCTGGTACAACAGGATGAGAGTCTATGAAATTTTAGCATAGTTCGGCCTGTATGTCATTTATAATCTATGTGATTTCATCTTTTAGCTCTGGAATATCGCAGTCTATTTTGTTTCGTAATTTAATGTGTTCTAGAAATGTTGTTCGCATTAGGGCCATTTTTTCACGGTTCTGTAACGTATAAGTGGTAACGGTCCATTAAAATAACATATTGTTCAATTATTCAAGTTCATGTCATCCAATTTAGGACGTAAAAAGGTTGTAATAATATCACCATACATTCACCGATCACTGTAACAGCATTACTGGCATTATTTTTGAATAATTAAGGTCCGACAACTCCGCCAGCACAAAAACCGTACCAAACAGTGAATTGTTGTGGGTGTACGAGGTCTGTTCAAAAAGTATCGTGAATTTTATGTTTTTTTCAATCTGGTGGGGATAATAAAATCTATCTATTTTGAACTTCAAAGTTATCCCCACCAGATATTATATACCTGTGCCAACGTTTTTTCCAATCCTCGAAGGACTTCAAAAAATCATTTTTTGTGATCTTGTTCAGCTCCTCCTTCGATACCGTCTTTATCTCCTCAATCGTAGCGTAGCGTCGTCCTTTTATGGGGATCTTTAGTTTCGGGAACAATAAAAAGTCACAGGGGGCCAGATCTGGGGAATACGGTGGCTGCGGCATTATTAGTGTGTTATTTTTGGTCAAAAATTCGCGCACAAGCAACGATGCGTGTGCAGGGGCGTTATCATGGTGCAAAAGCCAATTTCTGTTCTTCGACAAATCCGGGCGTTTCTGGCCGATTGCTTCACGCAACTTGCGCATAACTTACAGGTAATATTCCTACCTTGTGGTAAGAACTCATGATGCACCACGCCCCTGCAATCGAAGAAAACTGTAAGCACAACCTTCACATTCGACCGAACATGGCATTTTTTTCGATCTTGGTTCGTGCGGCAGCTTCTATTGGGATGCACTTCATTTTTTGACCCAGCTGGAGGAGGAGATCCAATTTTATACCAACATTTATTTGATTTTTCGGACACCCAGAAGTTTATATTTTAATTTTACCCGGATTTGGAATAATTTCACATATTATTAGTCAAGAAAGAGGTAAAAAGGAAACATTTGGATCATTTGGGATAATTTATGCTATATTAGCAATTGAATTATTAGGATTTATGACCGTTTCCACGTCATAACCATAAACCCATGATTCGTCACCAGTTAAGACCCTCTGGAACAAAATTGGGTCGTCGCGGACAGAGTCGAGCAGCTCCAATTTCGCGGCGACCAGTCTCACGCCCAAATCATTGGTAAAAATCGAATGGCACGAGCCAATCGATATGTTTAAGTCCTCAGCAACTTCTCTAATGGTGATTCGACGATTGGGCAATACTATTTTCTTCACTTCATCAATGTTTTCGTCTGTTGTTGACGTACTCGGGCGTCCGGCACGCTTTTCTTCGTTTACATCTTCTCAGCCCTCTGAGAACATTTTATACAACCGATAAACGTTGCTTCGGTCCAAGGTAGCTTCACCATATACCACAGTCAATATTCGGAATGCGTCCGCGCAATTAATTTTGTTTTTCACACAAAATTTGATACAGATTCTTTGATCCATTTTTTGGAATGGGCAAAAATCGAAGACGAGCCAAAACCAGTGCAAGTAAAGCAGCTGTCAAAAATTAACTGAATATTCAAAATGGCCGAACTTGTCGGCATAAGTGAGAGACATGCGTACCAACATAACGCCACAAAATCGAAAATCAAATATATGTAACCCGCGAAAATTCAAAATTCGTGATACTTTTTGAACAGACCTCGTATAGATTGAATGACATGTGAATTTTCAGTATATGATATTCTTTTAATAAAAACTTGGTTTAAACTGCTTTTGTTGTTCAAGCAGTCAATTAGTAAATATAAGCCGCTAGAAATGGTCTTTAAGCTTTACTTCCTATATCAATTGGATTTTGTAGCTTTGTAGCAATAGGACTTTTGTAAAAATTTAAATAGTGGTGCTGTAGCAAGGATTTAATTTCTGCACATGACGATGAATGTCGGGGCTTGGGTCATGCTTTCTTCCAGAGTAGCAATAGTTTCGATATGAAGACGCACTGTTATTCTCATTTTTGTACCGATCCAGACCCTTTGAATTTCTGAACTAACTGGCTAATTGTTGTCTCAGATGGTTGGTATGTTGGTCAAAAATATCACACAGTACGTGAAAAGCATTTCTTTCAGTACAACCACTAACATGAAATGTTTGGATTGTTTTTACGAATTGCACAACAGTGTATAGCTCCATGATTTAATTTGCTAAGGCCTGTAGATAATAATATTTTAAAAGTATTGTAGTAAAAAAATATTAACATCGAAGAAAAATTGCTGCTAAAGATCTGCATTACTATTGATTCACCCTATAGTATAAAAAAAGACTATTTCAATTTTCTTATTACGATGTGTTATCTTAAATTAAATAAAAATTTTAATAGGTCCTTATACATGATTCATAAATAAACCAGACGAATATTATTATTAATACTATTTATAAAGTATTAATTCTTTGATTAGAAGAAAATCTATTAAAGCAACTTCAATATGTGCAACAAAATAATCAAGGTGTTGTGCTGAAACTGAGCATTGTGTGACCGTAATTTTGGTTTGGATAACACTTTTTTAAATAGTTGTTCAATTATGATGACGCGGAGAAAATTACATGACTTTTTTGATGCCAATCATATGCCGCATAAGTCAACCATTCAGCGTGTAATGCAAAATTTTGAAAATATGCAAATACTGAGAGATAAAGCGAAGACTGGGTGATAATTAAGCCAACGTGTACCTGAAAAGATAGTTGCAGTGAGGCAGAGTGTTGCTGAAGCATGCCCGGGTACCTCCCATCAATCCCGTGCATAAAAATTGGGAATATCTCCATCATGTTTGTTAAAAATTCTCAAAAAAGATTTGCTTTTTTACCCGAATAAAATTCAATTGGCACAACAGCTGCAGGCAAATGATCATGAACAGTGGCGAAACTGGAGTGCTCGACTTTTACAGCTCGGTATAGATTACCACTATTTTTGGTAAAATATCATTATGAGCTACGAAGCACACTTTGAGTTGGCTGGCTTTGTTAATAAAAACCGAATAGTCACTATTGGGGCACTAAAAACCCTCAACTGATATACCAAAGACCGCTACACCCAGAGAGTAATTGTATGGTGTGGTAATTGGGCCAGCTGAATCATTGAGCCATATTTCTTTGAGGATGTTGGAAGCAATGCTGTAACAATTACTGGTAACCGCTATAGGAACATGTTGGAAAACCTTCTTCTGCCCGAATTACATGTAGATCAATTATCTTGCTTTTGTATCATTTCCAAGGATTTTAAATGATATGAAACGATTTATTGAATTAAGCCCATTAAATCTGCAAGTTCTTGTTGTGTTTGACATGGATCTTCACCTAGTTATGCTTCCAATTCTGCGTCTTCAAACTTTTTCACCGGTCCGGGACACTCCTTGCCTTCCACGTCGAAATCATCAATTTTGTAGGATTGGAATTATTCGCGACACGTTCTACAAGTCTCACCGTAAGTTTCTGTAATTATTCAACGCGCTTCAGCCGCAGATTTTTTCGAATTGAAGGCAAAAAGCAAAACTTCCCGAAAATGCGCTTTCTCAAATTTTATATTTTACGCATAAAAAAAAATATAACGCCGATAAAAAGTCATAAATGTAATGATGAAGAGTTATTGACAGATTCCTAACCTTACAATTTGACATTTCTGATCCGATATTTTTCACCATTATTTACTACTGGCGCCATCTATTGGCAAACGATGGTTTCCCATTTGAAAACGGTGGTTTCAAATAAATATAAAAAGTTTGTCTAGAAATGAAAGTAGTTGGTGGTATTGTCGGTTTAGTCTTTTTAGTTGTGTGGATATTTTGTCAAGCGTTTGCCGAATTTCTGTCCTAGGTGTTAAGGTTCACTATCTTGTGGTATTTTACAATCATCAAAATATACATTGATATATTTTTAACTCCTCTTCTACCTGATTTGGATCAATAAGGCCTACAGAATATGGTGGTTCCAACAAGACGGTGCCACATCACACACAGCTCGTGATACGATGCAAATTTTAAGAGAAATTTTTCCCAACTGAAATAATGGCCCCATGATCCCTTGATTTTAACTCTCCCGATTTCTGCGTATGGTGGTACTTGAAGGAAAAGGTGTACACGAACAAACCAATCACAATCTTAAGCATCACGGTTAATAACATTAGAAATGAAATTACTGAAATAATACCAGAAGGCTGCGAAAATGTTATGAAAAATATGCTTAAAAGAGCTCGCCTTTGCGCCCTTGCCAGAAACGGGCATTTGACCGACATTATATTTCACTATATAAATTATTAAATTGTATTTTATTTAAAAGTAGTTAAAAAAAACTTTGATGTGGAACATAAAATGCACCCTGTATTTCAAGATGATTAAATGGACTGTTTATCATAAATTGTTCTGAAACTCCATAGTGTGAAACTGCAGTTAGTCGAACTTTGAAGTCAAGTATCTTTAGTATACATTGTTTATATATTTGCCTTAAAAAAATTCCATATATAAAAAATTTTTAGTTTCATAAAAAATTCCGGATATAAAAAATTTGATTAATGTCCAGAATAATTTTTCATACAAGCAACAAATACTGCATCGACATACTCATATGGTACAATGTGAAAAAATTTATTTCGATATTGGACTTCTCATATTCCATACATAATAATTCTTAACGTAATTCACAATGCACACAATTTAATCGTATTTTGTTCCGGAACTATTCACTATTAAATATTGGACAACTATTTTTGGAATTGTAGTATTGTTATACATGTGTAGGTATTTATGTATGAAATATCGAAAGTCCTCTACAGTTTAGTTTTGGTTATTTTTATTTTATAGTTTTTTTTTTATGGAATGTCCTTACCGCTCTAAAACGATACTGATTGCTTTTCGTTTACACAGGATTCTTGTTTAATTTCTTTCGGAACACTTTCTGTAGGAAGCATTTGCTCAGCACTCCTTGAATATGGTTTTGTGTACAAACGAATACCAGGAGTATGTCTGGGACTATTCTATGGCTCAATTCCGGATACCATTTTTGCTATCCTTCTATCCTTTAGTCAACAATGACATACCACTTAAGGCAGAGTGAAACGGGAATTTTGCAGACAATTGCTTTGGATAATGCATTTTAAAATTGTCTCGCTTTTAAATAGAACTTTTACTCTATTGTAATTAAGTATTTACCACAATTTTCTACAGTAAACATAAGCCATTGTTTTAGAGATATATATGTATATGTATGAGCATTGGCGAGGCGGTAGTAAAAAAAGCGATTATAATTTATGTTGTCTTGTAAAAAGAATTTCAATTGTCCACAAAAGTAACACAAAACACTATTATTGGTTATAGTGATACGTTTGAAATTTCAAAAGTCGAGCTACTATACAGAAATATAAAGGATTGTTCGAGAAGGTACTTGTATGCAATTTTTTTCAAGTAGGTCTTCAAGGAAGATATTATGAAAAAAACTTGTATTTCTTAAGAAAATAGGTTGATATTAAACTGATGTGGCCATAAGCACAATTGCGAAAAGTTCTTTTCAGAACGATGGCTATTTATTTTAATCATACCACGTACTATTGTAAATTATGTATTGTTATATGTGTGTGTGTTTTTGTTTCATATCACTTTTTGGAAGTGTCCTTTCGATTTGACCTTTGCAACAATTTAGTTTTGATACAATTGTACATTTTCTCGGATTAATCATTTCAATCCAGAATCATTACTTTTAATTGGATTGCAAAAACTGGTATTGTCTTCTCTTGTACCTTACAATAAAAAAAAATGAAGAAAAAAACCAATAAGATATATGAATATGTATTTTCTTTTAGAAATTTTTTTTGTCTTAAACTGAAGCTCATGTCACTTACGAGATTATGATAACAGCATGTTGATTACTGCTGAAGTTGTTTTTTACAAAAATAAAACCAGAATGTGATTAATTAGTCGAGGTCTGGAAAATTTCATCTCGTCATTTGATGTGCGATGTCTTTTTATTTCTTCAACATTAATGATAATGTTTTCTGAAGGGGTTTTTCTAATGCTGGAATAAACTTCCAGTCATCTAGTAATAGCATTGCTGCCGGTGATGATTTTCTGTGCTTTTCATGATAAAGTGAAATTTTTTCGTCTCCGAAAGTTGATGGAATTTTCAATGCTGAATTTTAGTCACGAATAGTCAAAACTACAAATATGATTCGATTTAAGTGATTTCTATAATATGTCCTTAAATTATTTTATAAATATCAAAATTGATGATATTTTTTTTTTATCACCAAGTTCTGTTCATTTATGAAGCTTTAGAAAAATGTTTATAGACCTCCAGTTTTAAGTTTAATATTAATTTTATTTAAATAGTAATTAATTTTTATTTATATTAATTTTTTCTCTATTCAAGGTGGTCTAAAGATTAATTCAAAAGTTTTTTTCAAATAATTTTGGATTGAAATAAAAAAATAGTGAGTTGGTTAAGTTTTTATTATACTTTGCAGATATTAATAACTACAACATGTAATTAGGAAATTTAGATAATAGTATTGATTAACATGATAGGTAATGGGAAGTAAATATTTATCAAAGTTCGTCCTGTTTGCATGTACATCTATGAATATATGTTGAATGTTAATATTTTAATAAATCGCGTGACCAGTGATGTTCAGGTCATCTAGGGAAGCAAGTGAAGGATAGCTCTCGAATAATGAGATAAGTATTATTGGAAAGTCGAGACTTTATGATCAAAATGAATATTTTATAGGCTTAGTGCAACCTAAGAGTTCTATTTCGTAAGTCCATATAGGTTTTCAGTAGAGCATTATATAAAAGTACTTTGCTGTCTATGGTATTGGGAGAATAAATAGAAAACTAGCAATGGACAATACGCCGTTTGTTTTTCAAAATTTGAGGCTTTATTGTGGAAAAATTCTCACATATTCATGCTTCAAAATATTGTCCATCGCTAGCCACAACTTTTTCCAATCTTTGCAGCATACGGATTCCATGTCGAAAAAACTGCTCGTCCTTCGAGATGATCCACGAATCGAGCCAATTTTTGGTCTTTTTCGGAAGTGTAGCTCAGTCAGTCATGGATGGAAAGAGGTAGTAGTCGGAAGGGGCGATGTCTGAAGAATACGGCCGGTCGGGCAGGACGATCCATTTCATTGTTTTCAAGTGAGTTTTAACCACCTTAGCAACATATGGCCGAGAATTATCGTGCTGCAAAATAACTTTGTAGTGTCATTGCTCGTATTGTGGCTGTTTTTCATCCGGTTCCAGCACCTCATAATATACCACGCCGAGCTAGTCATACCAAAAGGATCCAGTTTTCATCGCCAGTCACAATACAATGCAGAATACCCTTCTTTTTTGCTATTGTAGCAGCTGTTCGCACGTGAAAAAAGCCGTTTGACGTCTCTCGGCTTCAGCTCCTATGGCACCCAATTACCTTACTTTTGTATTATCTCCAACGCTTTCAATCGATAGAAAATATCTTATTGAGTCACTCTTAATGAATCTGCAAGTTCTAGTTATATTTTACATTTATCTTCATCCTGTAATGCTTGCAATTGAGCGTCTTCAAATTTTTCACAGGTTCGAGACGTATCTTGTCTTCTACCTCGTAATTACCTTCTTTTTAGTATTAGAACTATTCGCGAAAGGTTCTCTCATAAATACAAGCCTCACTATAAGTTTCTACAATCATTCGACGTACTTCAGCTGTAGATTTTTTTGAATTGAAGGCAAAAAGCAAAATTTTCCAAAAATGACGCTTATTTGGCTCAAATTTCGACATTTTCACGAAGAAAAAAATATATATCACCGAAAAAAAGTCTTAAATGTGATGATTAGGAGCTGTTCACAGATGCCTAAGCTTACGATTTGACATTTCTAGTCCGATATATTGTATCAGTCTTAGATTAAAGAATACCTGGATAGGCCCCTACCGTATGTATACACAATTTTGTGTCCGAATTATTGCGAAGGGATATTATTGTCAAAATTTTTTTATGTAGACATGACACCTACTGCCATCTAGTTGTCATAATACAAATTTATTGAATTGCAAAAGCATAATTTATATTCATTTTAATTTACTTATTGGAAACAAAATACAATTTAAATACAACGATAGGCAATTTTTATTTTTTGTACAATCTTTTGATATGAAATGGAATTCTATTTTAGGTTTATTATTTAGTCCGTAAAATGAATCAAATATAAAGTGCCTCAATTTTGTAAACTTTTGGAGAGTTTTAAAACTTTAATTCTCCATGAAAGTGATAACTTAAGAGCTATTGTTGTCATTTGTCAAGTTTTATTTTGGCGCATCGTAAAGTGCAATTAAAAGTGTTTTTTTTTCTCCACATAATTGGAAGTATTTACAGAAAAGTAAGTATTTTTATAAATAGTTATATTGTTGATAAAACTTAATACGAAGTTTTTATTTCAAAAAATGAAGTGTTTTATGAAGAATTGCTTCTCAACCGAAGAAATGGGGAAGCCGGGAATTTCTTCCTTTTGGTAAGTTGACATCTTCATTTTGAGTAAACAAAATAACAAATATTTAGTTTGTGATGTGCCTAAGTGGCTATTAGTGATTTATTTGATCTAAAAAGTGGTGAAAAAGTGAAAAGTTCGTCCGTCAATAAATGTAAACAAATGCGATGTTGACAGTTCAATGTTTACCAGAAATTAGTTCAGTGCCGGTGTATATCAAGTGTGTGTAAGAAAGTTTAAGGGACCGAATTTTTCAGTTTATTTTCCATTGCTGTTTTCATTGTGTTAAAATAAATAAAGTATATTCTTCGGTAGGCTTATTATTTAAATAAATTTGTTTTGCTTGCTCTATTAGACCATATTATAATGCATTTACTAACTAATATTGTTGTCATTTTTTAAGAATATTAGTTATTAAATATTTAAGTATATACATTAAATTGTTCATTTTCTATTTTTGTTTTAAAGTATTTGTTTTAATGTTGAATACGATTAAATTCTATATTATTTAGAATTTGATGTGATGTTCTATGTAATTAATGCTTTATTTTTTAATTTAATTTAAATGAACAATGCCTATTTAAATTACCATTTCCATTCACTAACACACATTTATATTATAATTCGGCTTTTTGTATCTACTTATGTTTGTTGAACATTAAATTTATATTTACTAAGTTGCGGTGTGTTTTTATTGCAACATAAACATAATAGCTGTATTCCATTGGGAAAATTTTGCTACTCACGAGTAGTTCTAGATGTCATCATCTCCACCACCTCGAATAAATTAGTTGTTCGCATGCGTAGTTACGCCATACAACTTACGGTAGGGTATTTTAGTTCCCGAACTGGAAATAGATGGCTTAGCGGGTTCGTTGGTTATGTTGAAAAGTCATATTTTTGTCAGGATTGTTTATGTGTGAATAAAATCAGTTTTTATTGTTTATGTGTGAGTAAACTCACTATTGTTATTGACTATTTTCAGGTTATATTTTACTGCTGTCAGTAAATTTTGCATTCCATTGGGCATCTACTCGCAAGTACTTGTGAGTAGCAAAATTGGTCCAATGGAATGCAGCTAATATCACATTCCCTCATTTAATTCATTTTGCATTTTTGAAATTAATTTAAATTTGTGCACATAATTGTTTTCATATAATCATATAACTTCCAATCTATATTTTTATATACTCTTCCCCACTTTATAATTCTGTTTTGATAAATAATATATAGTGAAATAAATAAATAAATAATATTTTAAAATAGAATTACTGTGTTTTATTTCAAATTACCAAAACTAATTCCATCAAACAACAAAATCCGCAATATTAAAAAATCTATTTGTTTACGTATAGATAACAACACATATCAATCAAAATGGTTTTAAACGAACCGCTTTAATCGCATACTGAAGTTTAAAATTAGCCCCCAATGATTTACGCCGTTTCTGTTGTATTGCATGTGTGTGCGTTCTACGAATATATACCAATAAAATTCGGACACAATTCTTGTGTAGAGGCCTATCCAGTTCTTCTATAATCTAAGGTATCAGTATATACTGCTAGCGCCATCTATTGGAAAATGATGGTTTTTCATTTAAAAATGGTGGTTTCAAATAAATATAAAAAGTTTGTCTAGAAATGAAAATAGTTGGCGGTATTGTATGTTTAGTCTTTTTATTTTTGTAGATACTATATCAAATGTTTGTCGACGTTCAGTCCTAGGTATTAGGCTTCAGTATCTTGTGGTATTTTACAATCATCAAAAGTTACCTTGATACTTTTTTTAACTCTTCTTGATAAAACCATTCTGAAGTTTATAAATCGTAATCGTGAAAAATAATATCGATTAAATGGTTGCCTTTGGCCTTGTAGCAAATGTCTACATTTTTGATGTTTCTTTCCAACATCCTTGTTGCATATGATTTTATTGCATATGTTTTCTTTAAGTAGTTCAATTGTCTTCGATTATCACAGGACAAGTCTTCGACTTTTGCCTTCTAGTATTCCCAAAGGAAAAAGTCGAAAATGAGAGGGTAACATCATTTCTTATTGACATAATTTGGTCAGACAATATCGGCTGTGGAATTTTGATTTTAAAGCATGTTTTGTATGACGTAGCAAAGTCCAGTCAGAACCACATGCCCAATTGGCCTAATTTATGGATGAACAAGGTTTTTAGCATTTCTCTGAATCACATAGCAGCCACCATATTAATACTACTTATAAGGAGTGTCCTCAAAGAAATATGGACTAATGACAGCTTTGGGTTTGTCCCAAACCACATGACACGAGGGTGGTTTGTCATCCACATGACACGAGGGTGTAAGGATCGTTTGTTAATTGCATCTGGATTTTGACGTCCTCAGAAGTAGTTTATATACGATGCCGCTTTATTTAATATCCGCTTCGATACTCATTATCAATTTCTTATAAAAATCACGGCCTAATCTATAGATCTCTCAGACATTTTCGTTCCATTGCCATCGGTGCATATGATATCTGAGCCAAAGTTCCTGTATGACCTAAATTGTGCACTTATGTAAATGCATATATTTATTCTATACAATGGTTTTAAAAAGATTCAATACCTGTAGGTGATACCTTTTTAGCCACATTCTTATAGACCGCCGTAATATTGTCAGTTGTTCGTCCGGTTCTAAGATGGTCAGGCTTCGTTCTAACGAACACTAAGCCATATTCTTGAAAATTATTTACTACACGGTAAATAGTATCATTTTTTAACAATAATTCCATGTAGTTAAAGGTTATAATACTCCTTAACAATTCTGCCGTGTCTAGTTTATATAATCGTCAAATTTTAACTAACCGAATTACATTTAGCCAAAGCTATAAAAATATTATTAGAACACCCTGTCGAGAATATTTATAAAATTTTTGCTAATACAAAAATCATGTAGAATTAAAAAATGTTCATTTGATAGGTACTGCATTAACTCGAAAAGATCCTAAGTTTCAATGAAATATTGTTTGTTTCGTAGCAAATTGTGGGTTTAATGAAACATGGATCAGTCAGAAATGAACTAACACTTAAAGCAGTCGACTTTAACTGTATAAAAGGAGGTCAAAATTGTGGTCACTATATTCTGGTGTGATAGAGGAATCATATTCATAGATTTCCGGAGAAAATAATAACAACTATTGCAGGGAATAATTATGCGGTATATTTGGAAAGCCATAGTAATAAAATTGAAGAGAAACGACCACATTTAGCATAAAAAACTAGCATTTATACAAGACGATGCACCAGGATAAACATTGGCAGTGGTTGCAGCAAAGTCGATTGAATTACTTTATTATATTCTACCTAACCCAACTTATCTCCGGACCTAGTATGTTTTCATTATTATTTATTAGCTCGTTATTAAGTCAAACATAAAATAAAGGCTTCGAAATGATACAAATATATTGTAATATGATTTATAAATCAAAAAAATCGAACAAAAAAAGGAGGTTAGACGAATGTCAAAAAAAGTTGTAGCAATCATTCAGTAGATTAGATAAGTAGTAACGAATAATTAGACTTACTAAAAAGTGAAAAAACTTAAAATATTTAGACTTTATTTTAAAAATAAAAAGAATTTATATAAATTTCATTAAAAAATATATAAAAAAATTATGTTTATTTTATTTGAAAATATTAGTTCAACACAAAATCTATTTATATAACGATAAAATTTTTACTACTAATTTTATTTCAGATTTAGAACTTCATTTAAATTTATTCAAATGAACTCATCAATTATTTACTGAAAATATATGAACTCACCAAATATTAACTAAAAATTGCCTTTCAAGATAGAAGTAATGTATTTAGTATTTATTTCATATAAAAATATGCTATAATTTGCCAAACAGAATATTTGTTTGAATAAAAATCTTCGAAATCTTTTCTTCTTTATATCTTTATTTGCATTACGAATTTTGTACGTTTTCTCACCGGATATTGTTTAAAACATAGCTGAATTAAATCTAAAAGCATTCGCCAGCATCTCTAGAGTATTTGTTGAATAATTTTTCCAGCTTTTTCAATTCAGTATCCCCAGTGTACTTTTATCTACAAAATTTCTTATTGTTTGTATCATTCATCAAAATTCCCAAGTGGACAAAGCTAGAAAATTATGACAGGAAAAATCTGTATTGTAAAGTATTGTCTTAAAGCCATTTTTGTCATGTAACATATGCACTGCATATGTTACATGACAATACAATCCTTTGTTCATATGGATTTTTTTAATTTACAACTAAAAGGATGATTAAAAAAATAAAACTCTTTTATAAATTCATATAATATATCTCCCTTTAAATATCTGAGATGAATTATTTCTTTTATCTTATATGGTTTCATAATAATGCATTAAGATTATTGCTATTGTGTTTAATATCAATTAGAGAATTTAATCAACTTCAGATTCTGCCTAAACTTTATATTTCCTCTTATAGTTTTATATTAAATTTCATTGTTAGCAAAGGATTTTATTTCTTATTTAAAAGATCCAGTTTCGTGAATAACTAGTTCTGTTATTAAAAAAGTATTAGTTGTAAACTTTTAATTTTTTTTAAACCTATTTAAAACCTATTTTTTTAAACCTATTTTGTAAACTTTTAATTTTTTTTTCAATTTAAAAAGAAAACTAATTACAGGATTGGGTAAAAAGAATATTTAATTGAAACAAAATTGAATGAGTTTTAGATAATTAAGCGATCGTCAGTTTTGTTAATACTATTTTGATATTATAAGATGAATTTTTACCATAACTTTTATACCAATTAAAGAAGTCCTCAATAACATTTTTATACGCACTTATAAGTCAAAACAACTTTTATATATATAATAAGATGATATGGATTTGAACAATATGTAGTTTTAACATGTAATAGATCCCGTAAAATAATTATCGTATCTCTAATCAAATTTTTTTGGAAAACGTTATCTCACGAAACAACAAGGTCAAATGGCCGCCGAGGTCTTGCGATTTGACACCTTTGGACTTCTTTCTTTGAGCATATGTTAAAAGTAAAGTCCATGCCAATAAGTCCGAGATGAATCCAGAGCTGTACGACAAAATCATATATGTTGTAAGCGAGCTACAGTCCGAACTTTTCCAAAAAGATTCGGATTGCCGGAGGAGTTTACGTTTAGCGGATATCGTGTTTTACATATAAATGCCATAAACTACAAAATACGAAAAAATTAACAAAAAAGGTTTTGTATGGTCTATTGTTTTAATTTTTTTATTTTTATTTTTATTTTTTATCTGCAACTACAATTTTATTGTAACAAGCAGATTTACATAACATTTTCATTTACAATCTTGTGCATCATGAAGTGGGAGTAAACACCCATCGGCGTTTCTCCAACTAATAGAAGTTAGATTCCTCTGGAAAATATCTACGCCATTGTCTCTCAAGTCTCCGATGAGTGTTTCCGGGGAGGTCAGTACAGTACAATTCTCTCACAAGTGTATTATGATAAATGGCAGTGAAATTTTTGATAGCGGGAAATGCACAGGTCCTGAACAAAGGGAACATTTAGATTACAGCGTATTACGTTGTTAAGAACATAAAAGGGGGCATCAACAATTTTACGAAGGATTTTGAATTGTAAGGCCTGGACGCAATAGAAATTGGAACGTTTTCGTGAACCCCAAAGATCAATTCCATATGCCCAAATAGGTTTTATAATTGTATTGTAGATTAGAAGTTTACTTTTGATTGTTAGTTTCGAGCATTTGTCCAGTAGTCTAAGAAGTTGTAGGTAACGTCTAGTGGCTTCAAGTTTTTTTAGTCTAGTATGAGGGCTCCATGTTAATCTCTTGTCCAAGCGAAGTCCCAAATAAGCGAAGTCCCAAATAAATGATAGTTTTAGGATCAGATGGGATGTCATGGGTATAAATATTATATAAGATGGGACCAAGGATACTGCCTTGCAACTTGGAAATGTCGTTGGGAGAGATATGAATTTATGATAAGGTAGTATGTTGAAGGAAGAAAGCTCTTGAGTTTTCAGAGGAGTCCAGCATGCCGCACACAATCAAAAGCTTGGGAGATATCGAAAAATACTCCTGGAGAATACTCTTTCCTCTCAAGAGAGAATGCAATATGATCAACAATGCGGTGACATTGCTGGATAGTGGAGTGTTAAGATCGGAGGCCAAATTAGTAGTCAGGACCATGTTCTATTTAAAAATGAAAACTTATCTATTCTCCTTACAAAAACTATTATTAAAAAAACTATGTAAAAAATGTGGCATAAAAGTAATGATACTGACATTTTTTTCCCAACAATTTGATTCCATTTTCTTGCACCAATATTATCCACTTTAAAGTTAAAGTTATCCACTTTAAAGTTTTTTTCTTGCACAAATATTATACATTTTAAAGTGCTTAATGGTTTAACAGAAAACGCCTTCAGCTCCTCGGTGAATCATAAGGACAACGATCAGGGAAATATGAGGTGAAGGCGACAATCATAGAAATCTTTTTTCCAACAAAAACTCGTTGCTGAAGATGATCGTGTGACAGAGGACGTTGTCATCGTAGAGCTTCCAAGTACGTGTATGTGCGTGCAATGTCCAATCTGACGCAAATAACCATTTTTATGATGTTTTCAAGTACTTTTTTAGTGGTTCGTCCTCTATTGCTTCTCGGCCTTTATGCAACGGAATAACACTAGACAAGGAAAGTTTGCTATAGGCTCGTTAAAACTTCACTTCTCATATTCGATAGCAGGTGTGTCAAACTGGGACGCATACATTTACGTTTGTTTCTTTGTGCCAATTGGCGGGTTAAAGATTTGTGGTAAAGGCATTTACAGATATCTAATTGTCAATAACATACCATGGCAGATAGAATTATAGAAATTGTAGGTGACGTCGGTGCATAGCTACAGGAACTATCTACCAAAATCCAGTTCTTTTCGATTGCGTTTAATGAAAATACGGTTGTAAAAGATGGTGCACAAGTTTCTGTTTTTTTTCGTTGTTGCGATAACAACATAAGGGATCATCAATGAATAGTTGGAAATTATCCCCCTTTAAAAAACAACTGGTAAAAATATTTTTAACGCCGTGTGGAATATTTTAGAACAATATAAGCTTCCTATTAGTAAGCATGTTTTTGTAACAAGTGATGGCACTGAATAGATGTCAGGTGACACTAAAGAATTTCTGTTACGACTGACGAGTAAATAAACCAAAAATCCGCATTTTCCATTGACTTATTCACCAATAAGTTCTCTGTTTAAAATTATTAAAAATATACGAAGTATTTAAAAACGTTGAAAAGAACGTCAACTTTATTCGATCAAGAACACTTAACCATCGTCAATTCCCTTTTTTCCTTAAAGATATAGATTTCGAATTTGAATATCTTCCTTATTATACAGAACTTTGTTGGTTGTCTTGCCATAAAGTCCTTAAGAGTTTCTATCTGCTTTTGGAGGAAATAATATTATTTCTTAAAATGAAAGATGAAAACAACGAAAATATATCTTTTATAAAAAATCCATTATGGGTAAAAGACCAAACATTTTTAACTGATATTAAAGTCAAGATCAATTAATAACGAACATTTAAGACGCAAGTTAAAAACCGAATTTATTTATAAGTCATTTGAAGAAAAAAAAACGTTTTGATGTGTGAGCACTTAAAATCATAAAATTAAAATTGCTCTTGTCACAATATTTTGATAAAATTGAAGAAATAAAAAAACGAATTAAATAAACGGTTTGAGGATTTGAAAGAAAAACAAGAAATTTTTGTTTCTTTTCAATAGACGTTTTTCCTTTGAAGTTTGAAAAGTTTCGACTTTGATACAATTGGAATTTAAAAATGAATCAGTTTTAAAAGACAAATCACGAGAAGTAGGAACTCTTAAAATAAATACCTATTTAGGTGAAAAATAACCACAAATGAAAAAGGCTGCTTGCACAAATTTTATGCTTTTTTAAAAGTGCATACTTATACGAGGGTCATTCAACAAGTTCTTAGCCTACAAGAGAAAAACGAAACTTTTGGAAAGGTGGCAATTTATTTTTCCACATAATCTCCTTCAAGCTCGATACACTAGGCCCAGCAATGCTCTAACTTTTTCAACATTTTCCAAAAAATACATTTTCTTGAGGGAAGAAAAATAGGCCTCCGTGGCGACGATGACCTCCTCATTCGACCCAAATCTATTCCCGGCGAGTGATTTTTTCAGGTTTGGAAACAAAAAGTAGTCACAGGGGGCCAAATCTGGAGAGTACGGTGGATGGGGCAGCAATTCGTAGCGCAATTCGACCAATTTGGCCATGGCGACGGCGGAGGTGTGAGCCGGCGCGTTGTCGTGGGGGAACAGCACTTTTTTCTTCGCAAAGAGGGGCCGCTTTTTCTTTAATTCGACGTCAAATCGGCCCAATAAGTCAGCATAGAAGCGCCCCGTGATTGTTTTACCCTTCTCGAGGTAATCGATGTGGATCACATCTTGTGAATCCCAGAAAACGGTGGCCATCACCTTTCCGGCCGATCGAACAGTCTTCCCCTTCTTCGGAGCACGTTCGCCGGGTGAAGTCCACTGTTTCGACTGTTCCTTGGTCTCTGGCGTGTACCAGTGAATCCATGTTTCGTCGACGGTCACGAAACAACGCAAGAACTCCGCTGGATTGCGCTGAAACAGCGCCAAACACGTAGCCGATGTGGTCTCACGGTTGCGCTTGTTTTCCGGTGTGAGCAAACGCGGCACCCATCGCGCCGACAGCTTTCTCATGCCCAGTTCTTCGTGTAGAATATGATGCACCGTTCCTACTGCGATGCCCACAGTCTCAGCTATCTCGTGAACCTTCAATCGACGGTCTGCCGACACGAGATCGTGGACTTTTTTAACGTTTTCCTCCGTAGCAGCCGTTTTTGGGGCACCTGGGCGTGGCTCATCAAAAACCGACGTGCGACCACGAACAAACTCGTTGAACCAATTCTTGACGGTCGCCATCGAAGGCGAAGAGTCACCATACACAGCATCACACGCTCGCTTTCAAAGGCTCTCAAAACAAAACTAATGAAGAGAATCGACTGAAACTTTGACAGTAGGCTACTAAAAGAATGTACTGCACGATGGTAAATTTCTTTTGTGACAATAGTTCTATCGGGCGGTGAGGCTAAGTACTTGTTGAATAACCCTCGTACATGCAATTATTTTTATGCTGAAATTTAAATAATTTGATGATAATGGAGATCAACTGATGAACATCTGACATAATAAAGATTTTTATTGTTCTCTGTCTTTGAATGCAGATATTGGAAAACTAGTAAGAGAAAGAAAGTGCTGACAAGTAAAAAGAATCAATTTTAATTTTATAAATATGTACAATAAATAAAATAAATATTTAAATAAAAGTAATATTATAGTAATTATGTATTGTTGATTTGAATTCACTGAACTACTTGATATGTTTTAATTGCCCTAACGATATTCCTCTTGCATTCTCACTTCACAATATAATTTTATCTAAGAAAATTTTGTAAATGTGATGTGGTTTGACGCACACGCTCTGTATGGTTTCAGTAGGATTCACGCAAACGCTGTGCAGAGACGTAGTCCGTAATGCTGCCAAAACTCATATTAATGGAAAAAATTGTTTTTTTTTTTTTAAATCTAAACTGATTTAAATTATACTAAAATATTAAATTTCAGTATGATTAATCCAAAATGAATCCTAGAATATTTCGAATTTTTTTCGAAAACAATTATTTTATAGAGTAAAGCGAAAAGAAAAGACACATTTTTTTTTTAGACAAATATATATATTTGTGATATTATTCAACAGCTATAAATTCATTTATTATAATTTTATTATTTCTATTATGTATCATTTGAATTTATTTACTATATTTAAAATAAATTTCTTTCTTATATGAATTATTTTCTTATTATTGAACTTATAAAATAATTAGCAATTAAAAGGACATAATCAGAAAATAAGCAATTGTAGTTTCTCTTTAATATTTGGATTTCTTTTTTTGTTGTTGTTGTATTTAATTATTTATTTTAATTGTTCTTATATTTATATTTATCAGAATAATAATATTTAATTAATTGATATTTAATTATCTAATATAAATATGTGAGTAGATATTAAGTAGATATTGATAATAATTCGTATTTATTTATTATTTACATCCATAACATAAGGATATATTCTTATAGTTCTGATATATTTCAATACTTAAGTTAACAATATTTATTTCTGTTATAAATTCATTTAAGGACATAAGAAACAAAATTTATTAATATTATAGGAGTTTAAATAATAAAATATTATAGAATATAAACACATTAACTAATACAATAACTATTGTAAAATGATATCGAAACTTTTTTTAATTGAATTTCTCTCAAGTATGTATAAAATATTTAGATTTCGGAAGTAAGTTTATATGCAAATTAAACATTTCGTAATGATATTTATTACTTCCAAATTGGGGCTCAGTTAATTATTTTATATATACTTGAGTTATTTTTTATGTTAAATATCTTTTTTCTTAAATTATCACTATTATTATAGTATAAGTTTATTATAAGAGCATCCAATTCGGGACTCATAATTACTAATATTATATAGTATTACTTAAGGATATTAAATATTATCCTTTATTTCAGGCCTTTATTTTTATTATTATTAATTTATTTAAAATATTCTCTTTTAACATAATTAAACACATATATTTTGTGTTTTTTCTCAGCTCGTATTTGTGTTTAATTTTTTTTTTTAATTATTTATTATCAATACATTTCTACTTACATTTGCGTACATACATCAATTACTCTATCTAGCCATATATATATTTACAGGACAATATTTTTCCAAAGAGTACAACTTAATAGAAAATCCATTGTCATATTTATAAATGTATGGATTAGACATATACACAATTTATAATTTTTTTTAATACACATTAGTGTACACTTATAAGTACAGAGGGGGTATAGTGCATAAGACATTTTTTTTTATGTAGTTGTTTGTAGGCATACGAGGTTAGAATACTAAGTGTCATGGTGAATTTTTAAAATTATATTATAACAATAGTATGGGTAGAGGTGGTGTTAGTGATTTTGGTGTTTTATGGTGGATGTGTGTGATGGAAAAGCTCTTCCAACGCAACGATTCAATGCGCTCTCCTTTCATAATTTTTCAAATAATATAACATCACCAATAACAAAAATTTTTGGCCAGATGAGCAATATGATAAAGATTCAATGAACGTGTCACATAAGGATATTTTAAAGTGTCACGTTCTTATAAATTTGAATGCCAAATTTGTTGTATACATCTTTTATCATTATTTTATATCCTTTTGAATATGATTTTTTCTATTCATTTTATCGTTTTTATTTTTTCAATCAGGAAATATGTTAATTTTTCCCTCAATTTTTATTCCATTTTATATATGTTATATATCCTTTTTTTATTCTCTGGCGAGTTTTAAATGCGAAAGGTTAGTATATAAATTGAAAAAGAAACTGTTTTTTTTTTTGTTGTCGACTTAATCAAACTCCAACAACCCAGTATGTCTTATGGTGAAATATTTGCTATTCTAGGTCTTACGTTCATGTACAATTTAATGTATTTCAATTCTAAAGTGTAAAATAATATACAATTTACATTTGCATCTTCGTATGAAAGGCCATAAAATAAATTGTATAATTTACATTTCTGTTTAAAAGAACAGAAAAGAAAGGTTGTTTAATTTGGCAATTTGACTGTGTTCAAGTGACTGTTCAGATGATATGAATTTTTTTAAAAGGTGAAATAATTTATATTTTTTTAATTTTATAGCTTTTATAAATTTTTTTTTTTGGAATTTTAAAATGGCTATAAATATAATTATGCTTTGTTTTTAAATCCTTTCTTTTATAGGCTATTTTATTTAAATTGACAGTCATTTTATATAAAATATCATTTGATATATAAAATATCAATTAAAAATTAAAAATCAAGGAAAAAATATATTTAAAGTCTTATATAGGTTAAGATGTTGTTGTTAGTAGAACGAAATTTTTTTATATAAAATAAATAGAGAATTAGTAATAAAGTATGAAATTTTTTAAAATTTTATTTGCAAATAAATTAGAAAAATTTAATTCTAGACTAAAAATTCTATTTTAGTATAGGTTATTTTATTGTTGGTTGCTATGTTATTTAAAAATTTATTTTTAATTTATTCGATACACAATGTCTCATATTTTGATATTTTGATATTTGATAATATTAGTGGGTGTCTTTGGATTGGTAGCATTTACCATGCTGATAGAACATTAATTATAAAATGTATTTCTTAGAAACATTAAAATTCAAAAATACGTTTCTTCGAAATATTAAAATTTATGCGCAAATTCCAAATTAGTTTGGGGTTTTTACATGCAAAAATATAGTGGTATCGTACATAAGAACTCATCTACACAACATATAAAGGGTGATATGAGTATATTCCAAAAAAAAAGTATATAAACTTGACAAAAACAGAATAAATACTTAATATGATATTCCTCCAAATAAGAAATTCCTTCTTTGCTTTGTACAAATAGACTTGTATGTGATCATACCCGATGTTAATGTAATATTTGGTTGCCCTACGCCATGCTTTTAGTATAAAATACTTAAATAATAAGACACAATTATGAAATGGTTTTGCTAAGATCTAATCTCTCTTAGAACCACTCCAACCGTAAAATGATTATTTTAGGATATGCTCATAAGAGTTATAGTCACCAGAAAATCACATTCGATTTCATACTGTCGGGAAAGTTCAAGGTTTCTAAAAGAAGGAATTGTCCTTCTGGCACCTCTTTTTCTTCTTGTTTCTACTATTTGCCATCGAGATTATATTCCATTTTGAATATAATATTTATTCTTCGGTTTTACTGTATGGATATTCACGAATTATTCCATAACCGATTTGGATTGTATGATTTGTAAGAATGGCCAAAGATCAGAATTAATTTTAAGATTAGACTGACTCAGTATCTCTTAATTAATCGCTGGGCTAAAAGAATTTTAATATTTTAAATTGACAGATATATGTGATATCTAATAATATATGCATTAATTATGTAGCACCCGTTTTTATTACAAGTACAAGTAAAACCGTTGATAAGAGAAAACTGAACACGAACTTTTTCGATAGGAGTTGGAGTATAATAAATGCTTGTGGCATTTTCTATCTTATTCAAAAATTATTTTAGTCAATCTGTATTCTTATCTTTATAGCAATATGAATATTCAATATTAAATGTCTGTTTTTACTTAATTTTACACTTCAGTTAAATGCAAAATAGCAGACTCTCAATCCGTGAATCCTTATTTTTGCTGGCAGTATTATTATCGTCTGGTAAATCTTCTAAATAAATTGTCATAGAAAATATTTTTATAACTTTTTGAATTTACTTTGATTTAATATTTAACTTATTATATTCATAATATTTGATTCGAAAATAAAAAATGGATATCTTATTACTTATATAAATACAAAAGTTTGTCTGAATTTTGATGGTTCGTCTGTTATTTTTTTTTAAACCAAAGAAAAATATTGCTATTTTATCATTATTTGTATAGTAAATAAAATTGACAAAAAGCCTTTCAATAAATAAGTTTGTTTACCTTCAAATTATTTTAACGAAAATGGTTTTAAGAATAGCGAAATATCAGAGTATAATTATCGGAGTTTAGAGCAGCTTTAATAAATTTTAATGATTGCAATCTAACACAACTGACACCACCCTTTGGTCACTTATTGTGACTTTATAGGAATTTAACAAACTCTCCTTTATTTATTCCACCTTTTCAATGTCTGGACTTTAATTTCGGAATTATTTGCATTCAGAAAATCATTTTGCTCAATGTTTTAAAAGTTTAATTAAATTTACATAACGTAATTTTCAGGTTAAATAAAGAATTTTCCATTCTATTTTCAAATTTAATTGAACCACGTTCATGAATAGATAAGGTAATTTAAAATTTATTAGATAATATTCAAATATATAATATCAATTTAATTATATAATCAGTCAACTTTAATTTAGTGATGACTTTTATCAATTCAATTCATTTTATAAAATATAATAATATAATTTTTTTTTTATTAAAAATATATTTAATTTTTATATTTTAAATATTATTTTTATTTATAAAACTAAATTTGAAAATACCTTAATTAAAAATTTATTAATATTGAATAAAAATAAAAAAATAAAAATTATATGTTTTATTAAACTAATTCTTAGTATATTTTCATTAAATTCAATATATTTAAAAAATTACAGTTTAACTTATATTTAAATTCTATTTATTGAACGTAGTGATTTTAATAAAAATGAGACTCTTAAATTCGAAAGCACAATTTTTTTCTTCTATTTCAGAATAAATGTAGCTTTTCACAAAGGATCATATTAAAAATAAAGTTAATTTCTTTAATATGAGTTATTTTTTAATAATCAGAAAATTTTCCATTTAAAAATATATTTGGAATTAATTAATTGTAAAAAAATTATGCTTTAATCAATTTTAAAGAAATTTTGCACTTTTCATATTTCCAAATATTTTTTTTTATCTCAAAAGTAAAATATGTTTTGCATAATTATAATAAAATAACAAAAACATTGAACAGATGTAATTAAGTATATTGAATTTAGTAAAATATATCTAAATCCCATGCTAATGCCACTTTGTTATTAAAAAAAATCACATTCTTTTTAATTAATTAAAATTCGTTCTCTTTTAATTGATTTCAAGTATATAAATTTGACTAATTCTTAAATATACTTTATGTACTTTTGCTATTATTTATCCTAGAAATGTTAAAAAAAATCATTTATAAAAATTAGAAAATATAATTTATAGAAAAATATTCTTTAAATAAAATTTTTGTTATTTATAAAAAATTATTATAAAAGCGTATTAAGGAATTAATTTTTTCCATTTAGTTGAAAGATTTTCCCCCTAAAAGAATTTTAAGAAATCATATCTAAATAATAATAATTATATACTTATTTCCTCTAGTTTTACAATTATTCAATTTGTATCTCCACCATAAAATGTGGTTCAGTTCCACCATATACTCGTATTTTTTCACATTTACATATATACTCGTATTATATAAATTATTTATTGTTATTGTATATAACTTCTATATCTGAAGATATAAAAATAATAAAATGAAACTCCTTGGAGTCTTTTTAATTGGCCATTAAATGTGTATTTATTTTCCGTATTACAAGGTGTACGGATATGTTAGTAATATAGTCCTTTAACTTGTGATATTGTGTATGCAATATACCATAGGCAAGCATGAGGTTTATTTGTAGTTCACGTTCAATCACTTTGGAAGGTTGTTTAGTGATAAGGAAGTGCTTATGCATGTACCTATGTACATGTACGGAGTTGTAGAGTGTTTTTTTTCTAGTCAACAGGAAATTTCAGGTTTAGATTCTTCTTCCTTCGATGCACTTGAATAATATCCTCTTCGAATTCCTTTATATTAAGTTTAATGTGAACTGGCATCGGAATCCACAATAGCCGAAGTACAATAGTATATATGTGTAGGTACACACCTGAAATGAAAACAAACAAGAAATTGCTTTTATTCAGGTATATTGGAGGTTCAATGTGAGTTAATAACAAAGTGCTCTAAAGTATTGTCAAGCCGAAATGTTTACACTGCGGATAAATTGACAAATAAAATTAAAATAAATAAATGAAGAATAAAATAAAGAACGAAATGCGAACATAAGAAAATGTGGTTTTCTCGTCAACTAAACGTCAATTACGTAATGGAATGTCAATTAAATTTGAATGCATTGCGGTTGTTATTGTATATGATTGAAAAATTCAGTAAGATATAAGGAAATTGCTCTTAAATTAAATAATTAACGAATGTGTTTTTCATTTCCAATTTCTTATACATTACCAATAAAATCATAGATTAAAATTCTTTTCAAATAATCTGAAAATGCTTTCAAAACTTACCAAAAATAAATATTCCTAATTTCATTGGGGGGAATTTTTTTTTATGAAAAGAGAATAATTTCATAACAAAGTATACGAATATCCTTCTATTATTGTATAAATCATAATCGTTTTCGATCGTTTTGTTAGCCTGAATATAACTCTAAAAGTTATATAAAATCCTTTCGAGAAGACATATTTTCTTACATATAAAGAAAAGCTTTAATAGGAAGTCGAAAGTAAATTTAACATTTATTTGGTTTTGCATTTACGAGGGTCGTTCAATAAGTCCTTAGAAAAAGATGGAAAAAACCTGTTTTAAAAAAAAAAATGTTTTTATTTTTCAACATAAGCTCCTTTTAGCTCTATACACTTTTCCAACCGTTTTTCCAAAATTTTTATCCCGTCCAAAAATAGGATTTTGAAAGTTCTGTAAAATACTCATCCGTTTGAGCAATGACGTCCTCGTTGGAAGTGAACCGTCGTCCGCCAAGCCATTTCTTCAGATTGGGGAAAAGAAAATAGTCACTCGGGGCCAAATCTGGTGAATAAGCGGGATGTTGCAAAAATTCCATTCTCAATTTCACAATTTTGGCCATGGAAACAGCGCAGGTGTGCACACGCGCATTGTCCTGATGCAAGAGGATTTTTTTCTTCTTCAGATGGGGGCGTTTCTCTTTGATTTCCTCGCTCAACCGTTGCAATAACGACGCGTAATACGCTCCTGTTATTGTTTTTCCTTTTTCCAAGTAGTCGATAAAAATGATGCCCTGCGAATCCCAAAAGACCGTGGCCATTACCTTGCCGGCCGATGGCACAGTTTTTACCTTCTTCGGAGCCCGTTCACCCTTGAAAATCCAATGTGATGACTGTCTCTTCGTTTCTGGAGTGTAGTAGTGTATCCAGGTTTCGTCCACAGTGACATATCGACAGGAATTCGGCAGGATTGCGATGAAAGAGTGCCAACATAGCCTCAGAGTCCACTACACGATTGCGCTTATTCTCCTCTGAGAGCAAACGCGGCACCCATCTTGCCGAAATTTTTTTCACAGACAATTTTTCATGCAAAATTGAAGCGACTGTACCTTGTGATATGCCCGTGGACTCAACTAATTCGCGCACTTTAATTCGCCGATCGTTCAAAATCAGATCGTGGATTTTGTCGATGATATCAGGAGTAGACACCTCAACTGGGCGTCCTGAACGATGTTCATCTTTTGTGGATGAACGGCCACGTTTAAATTCATTCACCAAATTGTAAACCATCGCAAACACAGGTGAAGATGTGCCATGAACTGCATCCAACTCGGCTTTGATTTCTTTCGGGCTTAAGCCTTTCAAATGGAGATGTTTGATGACAGCCATAAACTCGCTTTTTTCCATTGTTATGCACAAATTAATGTCGTTAACTTTAATCGACGATAGAAATTGACCTACGCTATGGATCGATTTGAAATTTTGACAGCTTTCCTGTCGATAATGCGGCTTACAAAAAAAACGAGCGCAATTTCTCGGATTTTCAAAGGACTTATTGAACGACTCTCGTACCTTTCCAATTCACCAATTCTGGTCTTTTTTCTTTAAGTAAATCATTCAATTTATCCAATTAATGATAGAACACTTCAGAATTGATCGTTGTGTTGCTCTGTAGAAACGTAAAATAGACGATTCCTTTGTAATCCCACCAAACAGATAGCATAACCATTTTTTGATGAATATTGGCACAAATTAATGTCGTTAACTTTAATCGACGATAGAAATTGACCTACGCTATGGATTGAGCTGAAATTTTGACAGCTTTCCTGTTGATAATGCTACTTACAAAAAAAATCTTTACAGACACTACGAGCGCAATTTCTCGGATTTTCTAAGGACTTATTGAACGACCCTCGTAAGAATTTCCTTAATAATAATTTGTGTTTTTCATGTTATAAAAAGATATAGAAAAAGTTATAACGAGAAAAATAAAAATCATGAACAGTTAATACTCGTATAAAAGGAGGTATCGACGATTTCTTTGAGGACTTCGGATTGAACGATTTGAATTTGAGAGTAATCGGAATGTTAAGCAAAATCCCAAAATTTAATACCGTAAGTCTAGATTGGTTTTATGAAATTATGTTGTAAATTAGAAGTTTCTTCTTTGGGGTCAGTTTTGATCGATTGTGCGATAGTCTATCTGCTGATAACATTAGAGAAGCTCAATAAGTCGTTTATTTAGGTATAGTTACAGATAGCATTCTTTGTGATTTAGTGGAATAATATTTAAGAATGCGGTATTATCTGCATATTTTGCTTTTGTATTGTTTGAACTTAGTTGTAATGCTACAGGTAAAAACATTGTACAGAAATGGATCAAGAATACGGCCATGAGGAACACCACTTATAAATGCGGATATTTTGACAAAGATATGATTTGATAAAAAGAAACTCTTAACTTTGCAGAGCAATCCAGAATACCATAGATGACCAAAACACACCTCAACAGCACACTTTTCGCTCAGTGAAGACATTACTGAAATATGGAATATTTTGATAATATAACTTAAATACTTCCTTCTCTTCGTAATTTTCGGTTTGTAATTAATTTTTTAATTTATTTTTATTCATAAATAAGCCCTAAGAAATATTTCATATTGTTTTATTCAATAAAATACGTTTTTTGAATATAAAATAGTTTCTTTTCTCTATATACGCACATAAGTCTTATCGTTTAATATTAAAGTAATTTTTCTTATAGATGATGGTAAGTAAATTTATAAAAATGTATCACTCCATTGGTGCAGGTTTCGTTTACTTTCGGCTATAATCAAATTTTTTTTACAAACAAAAAATTTGATTATAGTTTAAATACTTTAGAAGTTTTGTGAGAAAATGTTTATTCTGCAAAATTCAACCGTCACAAAAATTTTCAAATCACTATTATGGAAATTGCTGCTGGCCAGAATTTTTCACCATCTTTTAATGAACTTTAAATTCTTAGAGAATATTTTTTGTGTACTAAAATTGCCTATATTATCCACTCAAAGTTTTTTAGAGCATTTTTTAGGAATTTTTTCACCATTAACGTTGACTCATTAAAGCTTTTTAAATCGATATCACGCGAATCGTTATAGTCCCAATTAGTTACAAGAAAAAAGTTTTTCATCGTCCACCATCTATTTCATGAGGAATCAATATGAGATTTTGTAAAAAATCCTTTTATAGGCTGACATTTTCTATATAGAATTATTCAAAGCCTTTAAACACATTCTTTAACTTGTTCAAAGCCTTTTAAACAAAATATCTTGTTCAATTTGATACAAATTTAAATTCCAAAAAAAATTTCAGCTTGTTTTAATTTTGAACGATAAAAAATTCTCTGGAAATGTTCATTAACATTCTTCAAATCCACGTTTTCAAAGGATTTTTTTTTTGCATAAAAGACAAAAGTTATCCAAATGTTATCGTGAGAATGACAAAATAATAATTATATATATTATGCAGAATTAACAATATTTAAATTTCATTTCAAACTGAATTTTAATTTACAACTACAAGTGAAAATCTCTTAAAGCACAACTTTCATGTCAATAGTTACGAAATTTACGATGTTTAAAGTTAAAGAAATTTTATTGTTTTTGGATATAAGATATTGTTTTGTTAGCCATCGACTATTTTCCATTTAAAAAATATTTCAGTTTGGATTCAATTTATTCAATTTAATATTTTTTGCAATAAAAACTCATTTATTTTTAAATATCCTTGCATAAATTTTAACATAATATGAAATAGTCATTCAGATAATTTATGATGAAGCCTATTTTATTTTTTTCAGATTGGTTTTTCAATTTCCAAATAATTTTTTATTCATAAAATATTGAATCTAAAGAATATACATAAATGAGTATATAAATAACTAGATGGCCAGCAATTCAAACGTTAAGGACTGTGAGAATTCTTATATATATATATATACTTTAGATTTATATAGATTTAATCCTTAAAAATTAATGGAATCTTATTGCTTATTATATTAGTAATGGTATTAACGACTAAAAGTGTAATAGAAAATTCACAAGTATTTGCTAACGCGTTCGGCTGCCTCTTAATCAGCTTTCGGTAAAATAATCTTTCAATTTCTGTTTAGTATGGCCGACTTACCGTGGATTTTATGTACTTAATCTGAAAAAATATGTGCATTAATTTTGATAAATTAATAGAATAGAATTTATTTATTATTGAATTAGACCATTGGATTTTAGGTGTAATTTAATTTATACAATATAATTTATTATTGAATAAATTAAATAAAATGTTAGAGACTGTCTTATTAACTTATACTAGAACATCAGCAAAAAAAAATTGGTTGTAGCTGATAGGAAATTATTTGAAGATATTTTTTTTTAATTTAAATTTTATTTGAGAGAAATAAATTTATTACATTTTATAAAAATGGCTTATCCTCTTAAGCAAGATTTCGTGGGCATTCAAAGTTAAATTTCTGTCAGTAATTATTTCAATATTGCACGTTAACACCAAAATAAGTCTCTAAATTATGTATAACATAGTTTTATTGCTGATAAGTTTATTTCCTTCTAAATATAGGAAATATAAAAATTTCTACTAGAAGTATTATTTAATAAAAATTAATAATGAAATTTTGTTTATAAATATATTGTTAATCTTACAATGAATCTTTATAAAACATATCTAATATTTTTCTAAAATATTAACATATTTGGTAGAAATTTAAATAATAAAACTTATTTTTAATAATGTTCGTTTCAAAAAGAGGAGGAATTTTATGAATGAATATAAAATAATTTGAACAGGTAGAGAGAATCATCTTTTTGTAGTCGGATATCCTTAGAGCACGTTTTGAAATAGACACGTTTCGAAATGGTATATAAAATGGCATATTTGAGGAAAAAAAGGCAATTTAAAGCAATTCATATTAGTTCACTTTATGACGATATGCATAGATACTTTGGTATATAGTTGTAGTATTCAGTTGAAGAGGAATCCTTGGAAAAGTAAGGACATAGTATCACCTGGCGGATTTGAATAGAAAATTTATATTACGGGCCTGTACAGGCACGTAGAAGACTTACAGTGTCGGCAAGTGTTATAAAAGGATCAATTAATGTGCATAGAAGGGTGTAAAAGGATTCGATGAAAAGGTGTCAATTATGTATAATTTCATATTGTTGGCGACATATCGCCTACAGAATGTTGAATGTTTTGCGTTGTGACAATAAATTTTTATTTACTTTACCCACTTTAGTACGATCGATTTGCATAAATGCTCTTTTGATTTATGAACCAGTTTTTTTATTTATACTCATAGTATTATGTCTGCCATATATTCTGATTGTATAGTTGATATTTACTTGATATTTTTAATACTACCGTAGAAAATATAATAATAGAAAAGTTTCCGCCATGCATATACCACGTTTTATTGATATTTCGATTAGAGCAATCGTTTTTAATCTTTTCAGTACACTCCAGAGTGCATTAATTTTAATTATCTGCAGTCTTGTACAACAGGTGTACTATGGTATCGATTAATGGTTCTACATCATAAAATCAATATAGAAGCATATGTACTTGTGCTTCCGATATCGATTAGAATGAAAGACTTCACTCACTCACTTAAAGTACTTGAATTTATAATATATGAGTGCGATTAAATAATGACGTGTATTGTTCCTTTGATTTAGGATGACAAACGTGCTCATGACCTATATTGTTATGCTTTTCATCATATTCAATCATTCCTTCAGGCACCAAAAATTCTTATCCATTCTCTTTAACGTGCGTTTCTAATATTTAAATTATGTATTAAAGGTAGAGAGTATACAGCGGAGAAATATTTTGAGAAGGGTAAGGAAAAACTTCAATTTTTCTTTGTTATATTAAGAGGACTATGGAAGAAAACAATTTATGAAATAAAAAAATTTAGATTCTTCAAATTCCAGTATAAATTTACGTTAAAAATTCTAGTACACTAAAATCTGTACTAAGATTTTAACATAATCTAAAAAGTATATTATCTTAATTCTTTTGAAAAAAAAGATATCGCAACATTGAGAATATTTTTTTTTAGATCTGGCTCATATTTTTTAGCTCAATTTATTAGAAATCTCCTAAAAACAAAGTTCTTTTTTTTATTTAATCCAAATTTTACATTTGTAAGAAGCAGATTTTTTAAATGAAAAAAAAAATTACATGAGGGGGGAAATCAATTGATTTTATTCTCAAAAACGGAATTATTTATTTCCGTTTTTGAGGAAAATGGATATAAATAATTCAATTTCAGTTTTAGTCCCAAGCTAAGTGGTACTAATTAACTGTTTATTTATCAGTTTTGAACTTTTACGTTTTGTTTGTGTTGTCCGCTAAGTTCGCCATTGATCAATTCTAGGCGTTTTTAATCAATCGCATAGCGTAATCTCTCGAGTTGCAGTACTGACTTAACAGATTGATCGAGCAGTAGCAGTTCATAATGAACAGCATAATCTTATTGTACGTCAATACTACCTTTGAAATTATTTGTGATCGTTCATCTCTCTTTTCGAATGATATTCTCGTATTTTACCTATTTTGCATTGTCAGTTATGATTTGCTTTAGAAATAGCTCGATTTTATTGCGCTTCAGCAGCGTGTCGCAGATGTTAAGTCGGTCCATAATGTTTTTCATACTTAATTTATGAGGCACCCAAAGATCAAATGGTTTGATGATGAATATTTAATTTATAAACTGTGTCATGACTATTGATATGTTGGTACTGCTCAATTTTTTCGACAATTTCATTAATTTTTTTCGATAATTGGCCGACCAGAACATGGTTAATCTTTGAAATCAAACTTTCCAGAACGAACCATTTGTGTGCTACTGATTTTGTTATCGCCGTAAATACCACAAATTTTTTCATAAGCCTGCCATGCATTGTCGCTTTTGTGGAAGTGGTATTATAAAATATAGCGAATTTTCTCTTTATTTTGATCCATAAAGAAAAATATTTTCGATTATTTAACATTAAAAAATACTCCTGAGCAGTAATCCAAATCCTCAGTTTCAATAATAGTAAAGTTATTTTTAGGATTGTTTTTCTTCAAAGTATTTTTGATAAAATTTAAAGGTGGCTTATGGGCCTATATGATGTAGAAATGTTTTTGGGTTTGTTTGGTTTTGGAATCATTTTGATGACGGAAAACTTCTAAAGTGAAGAAAATAAAAATGTGTAGAAGATACTATTATAAATATTAGTTATCAAGACAAGAATTTTTTTAAAGAAATTTCTTTAGGTATTTTCGAAGTTATCATATAATCTTATTTGATAGTACAAATAAATTCTCTTAAAAAAATTTGATTTTGTAAAATTATTTTTAACATTTCAAGTACATTTTACGTTATAATTGCAAGCAAGAAAATTTTTATAAGAAAATAAAATTATTTTCAGACATCTATTATATTAAAATTAACAGGAATATTTGGAATATTTATTGCTATCTTTGAATTTTCACCGAAAATAGTGAAATAGTTTATAAAAACCTAACAGATTAAAGGTTAAACTAAAGTAGTTTTACGGAAAAGAAGGTGTAATTTTGGGGTCGCCTCATACTACTTACTAACAGAAAGACCCCAGAAGAATTTTCGAAAAGTTTAAAAAACTTTGAAAATAGTTTTCAGAACTTTTTAAAGTTTCCTAAAAATTATTTATATAAAATAGTCGCATTTTAACTCTAAAACTGATTGAAATATAATCAAAGCTATGAGTATTAAATTTTCTATTAAATTTGTGAAAATTGTTCGCAAAAGCAAAGAAACCAGAACACGAAACATATTATATTGTATTATTTGGTAACGCACTATTTAATAGAAAATATTGCAAAATATTCAAACATATGATAAATATTAACGAGTTTCATAACCATAATTCTATTAGCATAAATTTGTTTAAGAAAGTACTTTTACCAAAATGATTGTCAATAAACTTAAATGGGAATCTCCTCCTTCAATAAAGTAAATCCATTGAGATATATTTATTTGCATGTACTTACATTATCGTCTAGAATGTCGTTTCGTGTGTCACTACTTAAATAATTTCTTATCACAAATTGCCTATAAGGACTGATTGCAATTCACAATTTTTTACTTTTATGTTTACTTCAAGCACATATTATATTCATGTTAATATTTTTGTGAATTTTCTGTTAGTGACAGGCAAATTTTTTACTCTTACTCAAGATATTTTCAAAATGATACAAGAACTTTGAACAAATTTATATAAACTGTCAATTTCATAAGAAAATCTGGAAAAGTTTAGTGTGCTCATATTTACATATTTCACAGAACCAATTTTAAAATATCGAGAATATTTAAGCAATTGCAGTAAATTTAAATGTTTGTTATAATATTTTTTTTCTCTATTTAAATATATGATTTTTTCTAATATGATTTCCTATTTTGATAATAACAGATTTATTGGGTTGTCCGGAAAGTAATTTTGTTGTTTTCCAACAAAGGAATTAATTGTATTTTTTCACAACCAACTTCACACTTAAGCCGTATAATCATATATATTTTGATAGCTGATATAGCAAGGCTTGCTTGTGATAATATTCGATTAATTCTGCATAGTAGTTTTTGGTTGATACCCTTTTAAATATATAAAGTGAAAAACAGCATTTTCGGCATATTTTACTTTTTTACTAATAATGCTGTTCAAGCAAGAAAAAAAATTATCCGATGTGTATTGAGAAGATGTGTTAAGTGAGCGCCGGTGCCAAAACTGGTTTGCAAAATTTCGATCCGGCAATTTTGATCTCGAAGATGCAACACGTTCTGGAAGGCCACTTGAAGCTGATGAAGACACAATAAAGGTATTAATGGATGCAAACCGGCGAATAACAACTCGTGAGATTGCTGAGAGATTAAATTTATCGAATACGACCATTCATGATCATTTGAAACGGCTAGGTTTAATCTCAAAGCTCGACATATGGGTTCCTCATCTTCTTACGAAAAAAATTCGTGACGTCGCATTCTCAAACGCCAAGAAAATGATCCATTTTTGGAGCGTATCATCACTGGAGACGAGAAATGGGTTGTCTACAATAATATTAAGCGCAAAAGATATTGGAGTAGAAAAATTGAACCGGCTCAAAGCACTTCGAAAGCCAATATTCATCAAAAAATGGTTATGCTATCTGTTTGGTGGGATTACAAAGGAATCGTCTATTTTGCGTTTCTACAGAGCAACACAACGATCAATTCTGAAGTGTTGTATCATTAATTGGACAAATTCAATGATTCACTTAAAGAAAAAAGACCAGAATTGGTGAATTGGAAAGGTACGAGAGTCGTTCAATAAGTCCTTTGAAAATCCGAGAAATTGCGCTCGTTTTTTTTCGTAAGCCGCATTATCGACAGGAAAGCTGTCAAAATTTCAAATCGATCCATAGTGTAGGTCAATTTCTATCGTCGATTAAAGTTAACAACATTTATTTGTGCATAACAATGGAAAAAAGCGAGTTTAGGGCTGTCATCAAACATCTCCATTTGAAAGGCTTAAGCCCGAAAGAAATCAAAGCCGAGTTGGATGCAGTTCATGGCACATCTGCACCTGTGTTTGCGACGGTTTACAATTGGGTGAATGAATTTAAACGTGGCCGTTCATCCACAAAAGATGAACATCGTTCAGGACGCCCAGTTGAGGTGTCTACTCCTGATATCATCGACAAAATCCACGATCTGATTTTTAACGATCGGCGAATTAAAGTGCGCGAATTAGTTGAGGCCACGGGCATATCACAAGGTACAGTCGCTTCAATTTTGCATGAAAAATTGTCTGTGAAAAAAATTTCGGCAAGATGGGTGCCGCGTTTGCTCTCAGAGGAGAATAAGCGCAATCGTGTAGTGGACTCTGAGGCTATGTTGGCACTCTTTCATCGCAATCCTGCCGAATTCCTTCGTCGACAAGTCACTGTGGACGAAACCTGGATACACTACTACACTCCAGAAACGGAGAGACAGTCATCACAGTGGATTTTCAAGGGTGAACGGGCTCCAAAGAAGGCAAAAACTGTGCCATCGGCCGGCAAGGTGATGGCCACGGTCTTTTGGGATTCGCAGGGCATCATTTTTATCGACTACTTGGAAAAAGGAAAAACAATAACAGGAGCGTATTACGCGTCGTTATTGCAACGGTTGAGCGAGGAAATCAAAGAGAAACGCCCCCATCTGAAGAAGAAAAAAATCCTCTTGCATCAGGACAATGCGCGTGTGCACACCTGCGCTGTTTCCATGGCCAAAATTGTGGAATTGAGAATGGAATTGTTGCAGCATCCCGCTTATTCACCAGATTTAGCCCCGAGTGACTATTTTCTTTTCCCCAATCTGAAGAAATGGCTTGGCGGACGACGGTTCACTTCCAACGAGGACGTCATTGCTCAAACGGATGAGTATTTTGCAGAACTTTCAAAATCCTATTTTTGGACGGGATAAAAATTTTGGAAAAACGGTTGGAAAAGAGCTAAAACGAGATTATGTTGAAAAATAGAAAAAGATGGAAGAAAACTGTTTTAAAAAACAGTTTTTTCTCATCTTTTTCTAAGGACTTATTGAACGACCCTCGTATAGTGTTCCAACAGGAAAATGCAAAACCACATACAAGTTTTTCCTCTAGGCAAAAGCTTTTGGAGCTTGGATATGTTATACTGTTACACCCATCATACTCTCCAGACCTAGCACCTTCCCATTATTATTTGTTCCGGTCTCTGCAAAATTTTTTAGACGGGAAAACGTTTAATTCAAATGAAGATGTCAAAAATCACTTGGATCAGTTTTTTGCCAGCAAAGAATAAACATTTTATGAGCGTAGAATGATGCTACCGCCAGAAAGATGGCAAAGAGTATTGAATCAGACTGGATAATATTTAATTGAATAAAATATTAATTCACTATAAGAAAATCATCTTTCATTTTTATAAAAAAAAACGGAATTACTTCCCGGACAACCCAATATAAATATTTTTGAGTTATGATAATTTTATAAATAAATGCTTTTATTATGAATACAAATATGATGTATCAGATATTTATATGTATCTGAATATTATAGGATAATACTTAAAGAAAGTCCAAACTAAAAGTTACAAAAACAGCTTGAATTGAAACAAAACAAGAGGGTATCAACTAGTTAACTTTCTTTGGAAATTCCTATGGAAAAGTTAAACAGAATTTTTATTAGCTGAAAATTGTATTTAGTCACAATCCTTTTCTTGGAGCTGATTAATTAATTTTACTTGTTCCATCGTCTGATCTTGGCAACAAATACAAGTTAAACTTAATTAAGGCAACTCTTTGGTATTCACAAACGATAGTTTTTCCTCTCCGAACAATTCGGTTGAATTTTACTTTCAATAGGGTTTTTTGGTTATTTTTCTTTTTAAGAAATAACCCTACAGTCTATGTGTAACTTTCAGTAAAATATTAACTGAATATTGCCGACATTAAGTTAATTTTTGCCATTTCAGCTATGTATTTATATGCAATAGTTTTTTTTGGCAATAATTAATTATATCCTTCTGATGATGAATGCTTTTGTAATTATGAAAAGAGTTATTTGCTGATTTGTATTTTGGTTTTTGCTATAAAGAGTGATTAAGTGGTCTGAAAAAAGCAAAAAATCATATAATTACATATGGCATTTGTCATATATTCAAACTATTACAATTTGAACAGTACTCGTACTAAAAGCATAATAGAATTGATATTTATGATATTTTTTAATAATGTACTCAGACAGATTTTTTTACATATTCCTCTAAAAGACTAAATAAAACTTTTTTAACAAATAATTATCTGAATCATAATTTCTTTATGGTAAAATGAAAATATAAAAGAAATTTGACAAACGCATTAGTCATTAGTAAATTGCTTATTTTGGTATCGTCTCGTTTTACATTGAATTCGAACTGAAAATGAAAATGAACACAATTGTTTATTGTGAAACGCTTATAATTTCCGTCAATAGGAAAAACAATAATTAATGTGGCATTATTAATCAAAACTGAAAATTCCATTACGATAACGAATTTATAATGCTTACATTTCATCGGTTTTTGCTACCACCTTTAGTATTTGCCATTATCTAGAAATTCGGTAGGGTAGGACTAGAGGTACTTGTCTATTAATTAGAGTATGAGAAAATATGCGACCAATTGGACTGATTATAATAACTTCTAATAATAATAACGAAAGACATTTGAGGGGTGAACGAATATTTTAATGGTTTATGATAAAATGTATTTGTACTTAGCTAATAGGAGTAAATATAAGTGTTGGTCCTCTTTATAGCATTAGAACAGTTTCAAAAGACAATTTCGTTTGTTATGATTTCATTTAGGTCAAAGGCATGGTAAGATTTAATTATCTAATCATAACAAAAAACTCATTTAGTTTTGGATGTAAATGTGGAGATTAGCTATCCCATATACAATTTTATCTCCTTTAACAATGACTTGTAAGCTTATAATAGACACATTGACAAATTTTTCTTCTAATGGTTAAATAAGTAATATTAAAAAGGACAAATATGAAAATTGTTAATTAGTTTATCAGTATAAACGTAGACATTCATCAATTAAGTAATATTGTAAGTGTTGGCTCTAGAAGTGTTAGTCGAATAAAAGTTTTTATTATTTGAGCTCATAATTTAGTCTTACAGTGGCTTATGAAATTATTCTGTTTCAAAAGTGTTAGCTGAATTAATCTCCAAGGACTACATTTATAACTTTATTAAATATTTTACTTTATTTATGTATTCAATTTCGTATTAATGTGATGAAACACAATATTTTTACACAATATTTTTTGCAACAATTTTTTTCCACATTAATGTTATCCCCTTTCTAAGTAGTTTGCTTGGGCCTTTTTTGGGTTCATTACTTTGGAACTCATTGACACAACCATAATGATATCCTTTCAAGTGTTTGTTTTGATCTTGGGGAAGAAAAAAATGTCATACGGACTATGATCAAATGAAGCCCTCCTTCGACAAAAAAAATCGTTGATGGGGATGGCATTGCGACAGGTGGCGCTGTCAGGGTGGAACTTCGAAATATCTGCAATATTCGATCAGATGCGGAGAACTCTATTTCTGAGTCTTTCGGGTTCAACATTTGCATCAGCTTTCTTGAGAAATATTCGTCTTTCACTACCTGGATCTTCACAAATGCTTTATGCAACCGAAAAACATGTGCTTCTGTAATGTTTCCTATAGGCTTGTTGCAACTTTTTACAATTGAAATCTAATTTTTTGGGCAGTGCAGTTTTCTGATGAGATTAAAACTTAAACTGTACGTCTAGAAGGTAGTACCTTATAGGGTCTATGTAAATGAGATATTATCTATCAGGGGTATAAGCTTAAATCGTCTGTTTGGTCATAGATGGCGTGAGTGAGCGTATTAAGCTACCATGGACACGCCATACTTTTTTTTTATGAGTTTGACATCTGTCAAATTAATCAGTGCACATTGTCAGCAATTTCGTACAACAACATACATTTTTCCTTTGGTAATAATGTCTAGTTTTATGCCAGAAAAAGGGCATATACGGGAAGCTCTGCTTTTCTGCTTCAATTTGAAGAAATCGGCTCCCGAATCGCATCGAATGCTTATGGAGGCCTATGGTGACAGTGCTTTATCGAAAACAACGTGTACCGAGATTGTTTTCGTCGGTTCAAAGACGGCAATTTTGACTTGTGGGACAAGAAGCGTGAAAATCGGAATAGGAAGGTTGAGGACCATCAATTGCAGACTCTTTTGGATGAAGACGATATCCAATCGTAAAAAATGCTCGCGGAGCAATTGCTTGTTACTCAACCAGCCATTTCCATGCGTCTGTGTGTCATGGGGAAGATTGAAAAGATCGGAAAATGGGTGCCGCATGAATTGAACGATAGGCAGATGGAACGACACCGAAACACATGCGAAATCTTGCTCGCCAGACAAAAAAGAAAGTCACTCCAGCATCGGATTGTGACAGGCGATGAAAAGTGCATATATTTCGAGAATTCTAAATGCTAGAAATCGTGGGTTGATCCCGGCCAACCATCAACATCTTTGCCAAGACCAAATAGCTTCGGACGGAAGACGATGCTGTGCGTTTGGTGGGATCAGCAGGGTATCGTCTTCTATGAGATGTTGAAACCTGGTGAAACTGTCAATGCCCACCGCTACCACTAACAACTGATCAAGTTGCACCGTGGTCTGCGTGAAAAAAGGACGGATTATCAACAAAGACATGACAAGCTGATTTTCCTCCAACGACAACGCTCCATAGCACACATCAAAAATGGTCGGAAACTACTTGGAAACACTCAACTAGGAGGTGCTACCCCACCCCGCTTATTCACCAGACCAGGCCCCTTCTAACTACCACCTGTTTTCGTCGATGGGCCACGCGCTCGCTGAGTAGCACTTCGATTCTTACGAAGACGTCCGAAAATGGCTTGATGAGTGGTTTGCCTCGAAAGAGAAGGGATTTTTTTGGCGTGGTATCCATAAATTTCCCGATAGATAGGAAAAATGTGTAGCTAGCGAGGGGAAGTACTTTGAATAAATTTGTTTTTGCTTTCTATGAAAAAAACATGTGTTTTTATGGCTAAAAAACAGCGGATTTAAGCTTATACACCTGGTATCAGTTTTCTGCCATACTTCGTATATAATTTTATTTGGTAAAGTTGAATTTTCTTAAGTCTGATAAAAGGAAAACCTAGAAAATATTAAACTATAGCATCTTTCAAAGTATTAGAAATTATATTTTTCACCTACAAATTATAATACGTGTAGAATTTAAAAATAAAATTTAACGATGTGCTTGTTCTTATTATAACCTTAACAAAATATACAAAAAATAAATACAAAAAATTTGTTTACAAAAATATTATATAAAATTGTTTAGTTACTATTTCTGATTAATTCTAAATTCTTCATTAAATTTTCTATTAATTTGTGTCAAAATAGAAAAAAAAAACATTTAAATTTATCAAAACCAGAAGTTAAAACTATCTAAAATTTGACAGTTGTTAAATTTTTAAAACCAAACAAATTGTAGTAATAAAATGTCCAAAGTAAATAAAAATTAATTAAGATAATATTTAATTATTATAGTTTATAATAAAAATCTGAATTCTCCAGATAGAAGAGAACTTTAAAACTTATACCCTTTACTACTCAAATAGTCAACAGGAAACTTTTATGCTTAAAAGGATGTAGAAGTATGTGTATATTAAAGTCTACTTATCAGTACAAATAATATAGTTCATCAGGATCTATAAACATGAATTCATTAATAAAAACAACTATACGAGAAGAGATTAAATAATATGTTAATATCCAAGTGGACATTGCAAACATGTTTCGTAAGAATAACTTTTGAGTACTATTGTATCTTTCTTTTTGTCTGGGGATTAATTTTACTATTGTGATTGATACATATAAAAAAAAATACTAACCTAAACATTTTACAAGATATTCAACTATTGTTATTTTATATATTCTTTAAGACCCTTAAAAATTAGTATAGATAGGATAAAGGATAATCTGAGGGGAAAAAAACAAATTATCATAAACAAGACCTACAATGACCATTTTTCCTGCTTTAAAAGTTGAAAGATGTCCAATTTTCGGAAAACAACCAGAGGAAGGGGATTAGTTTTGAAAATATGGTATCAGCTTTTTGTTCATCTCCTATCTGTTAGCTACTATTTTGATCTCATGCTTTTGGTAAAATATACCCTTTGGAGAAGTATCAGTTTCATCAAAATTTATGATTCCCTCTCTGAGGATATGTTATGGTTATTCGTTTTACTAAAAATAGTATACCATGATAAAATTGAATTAATAAAATAAATATAAAAAAAATATATCTTAAATTTAATGCCAACCTTTAAACACTCTTTAGTAAAATTGAAATTGTAATATTTCATTATTCTAATGAATTGAAATTTTTCATTTTTAAAAAGATTCGATTACAATTTTATAGATTTTTTTATATTTTTAATTAGAAAACATAAAAATCCTTTGATATTTGATATGAATCTCTTAAATCTTTAATACTTTTTAAACAAATAATCTAAACTTTTAAATGAAAATTGGCTACTACGATTCCCGATTATTTTACATAATCAGATATATTATTTTTTTGAGAAAAAATGTTATTTGGTTTATATTGTAATATTGTAGAAAAATAAAATGCTTGAAATATACATGACGATGTTTTTTAAGATGCCTAAATTGGAATTTGTAGACATCTTTCGATTAAGGTTTCAATACTGTCTGCGTGCCTCCTAAGTATGTACTTCATTATACATCAATCAATATGTCTATAAGGATTATAAAAATAAAAATATATGTAAAAATAAAAAAATTAAAACATTTTCTTTTTAGAAAGAATTTTTATACAAATTTAAAGTTTAATATAAATTGCGATTACTTGTAAATGTAATTTGCCGATTGAATTCTTAGTAAATACATCTTTAGTAAAACTGACTAATTTTTTTATGGTAAGTGCCTATAAATATGGTATCATTTTGCAATAATTTACAGCTTTCGCAAAATATAAACTGAGACATTTTAGTGTTATGCAATAGTCATTCAGTTCGATGTACACAAATTTCACATTTGACCTACTATGCCTTCTGTTACTAGGCATGTAGCCTCTGTGGAATTTCTGTTTTCTCCTCATAAACTATTGATTTTGAATCGATGCTTAATATAGGTTCTTATTGTCGAGGATGTTATGACAAATATTTAGAAACAAAAAATTTTCCAATATATCCTTTTATCAAAAATGGCTGAGAATTCGTCCTTTATATTTAGTGAAAATTTTCATTTCAAATTTCCAAAAAACATATTTTATAAATTGTTGTCTACAAAGAACTCTTGGAAAATATTTTCTGGGCTAAATTTATATCAGTTCCTAATGAATGGTTTAAATTTATAAAAATATATTTTACAAAAGTTTCAATGGAAATTTTGTATAATTTAAGAAAAAAAAATTCTAATAAATATTTACGGTAACTAAATTTCTGAAACTAGTCCAAATTTTATTGACACTTTTATAGAACTTACTGATATATTGTGTATGTATAAAATTTTTTTGAAACATTTTTTTATTTTTAAAATAATATCTTTTAAAATTTTTACAATTACTTAATTAGAAAATTTATTAAAGATATACAATAATGTTGAAAGTATAAGAAAGATTGTAAAAAAAAAAGTTTTAAAGAAACAAAATAATCAATTGACAACTTCTCTACTATTTATCTAAAAGAATAATACTAAATGATAACTTTAAATTAATAATTAAAAGCAGTTAGGATAATCTAATATAGAAGAGAATCTTGTTGTTTGAATTAAAATTTACTGCAATAACTAAATTCAATATTTTAGGTGTTGTGGTCTAGCTTTAATCATTAAGAGCATTCGTTTAGATTTAGAACTAAAATGTACCATCTGAAAATTTATAGTAAATTTTTTTGGGTGCCAAAAGTTATGGCTTTGTTGAACAAGAACCTTTTTCAGCAGTAAACATATACAGAGTATCTTAAAGATAGGCTCACAAATTTAATGCTATAACTTCCAATAACAAGTAATTATTCTTAGAATAATTAACGAAAGTAATTCAACAATAACTGAGAAAATTACCAAAAAAAGTTGTGTCATGCTTTCCAATTACCTCTTTATCGTATTGTTAATACGATGGTTATAAAATTAATACCTGGCTTTGACAAGAAAAAAACTTTTTTATTTGTAAAATTTATTTTATTTTTAGCACAGTTTCTTCCTAGGTTGCTACATTTAGTCTAACATTTTTCTATCTTATGTATCGCATCTATAAAATACGATATCGCCAATTCTATAAAATAGGCATTTGTTTTAGCCATTATGTCATCGTTTGAGAAAGCATTTTTTCATATACAAAAATAGAAAATAATCGCTGGGCCTAACTAAATCTGGCCAATGTCATGGTTGCCGAAACAATTCTAATCCTAACTCATTAAATTTTGCCATGTTGAGAATACAATTATGCATACGTGCATCGTCTTGATAAAAGAGAATTGGTTTTCTTCGATTAATGAGGCCGTTTCGTCTTGATTTTATTATTCAACTGGACTAATAATGCCGTATAATACTGTATACTACACATTTATGTAAGATTGTGCCTACACGTTCTTTTTAGCTTTATACTATATCAGATATCTCATAAACTTTTACTTCAGGGTCTTTTGAAACAATACCGTGAGTTTTTTCTATTATCTCTGATATGGTGACCTCATTTGAACGACCTGGATTATTGTAAAAGGCTATATTTACGAAAAATAGAGTTGTTTTAAAAGCATCACTACCATCTCTTGCGGAGGGTTAGGCATTAATCATACAAGCCTAGTCATTTTGAAGAAAATGACACTTTTTTTGACAGACCGAAGCTAGGTCGCTGAATGCTGAAATGAAAATATTGCTTAAGTGCATGAAATTGTAAATGTTCCCAACAAAATTCACGTTATACAGGAACTTTAGCTCAAAGATCATAAGCGCCGCTGGTAATGGACTTAAAACGTTTAAGAGCTCTGTAGAGAAAATCTTGGATAATTAGTGGTGAAGCGCTTTTTGATTTAAGCAACTTCGGTTATAAACAAAATAGTCATTTTCAGGGATCTAGAGGCGATTCCCGAACTAACTTTATACCCTCATAGAGAGAACGTTGTTTGAGGAAGCTACTAGCAATGCTGTTATGGTGACTGTTGAGGCATATGGAGAGAAAGTACAGAGCTTTTTTTATCCATGAACTGATCAATTTGGAGTTGAATAATATAAGGTCCCAGATACTACTTATCCTGCTGATTGCCCATTTTACTTTATCAGATATTTGATGTAAATAGTCCTGTTTTTAACTAGTCACCTTTTATAATTGTTAAAATTGCAATGACCGAAACAACAAAAATTATATTTTTGCTTCTTTTGAACATTATTGGTTATAATCATTGAAAACAGTGGGAATCTAGTAAATTACGATGAATAGTATAGTATAAATTTATTATATTAATTTATCACTTTACACCATGACTACAAAAAATTCAATTGTTTTTTTTCCAACTTATTCCATCTTAAATTATCTGTCAGGAACACTCTATTAAATAAAATATAAAAAATTTAAGTACAATATATTATAAACTTATTTTTTATATTTCCGTACTTTAACTCGATTTTTATAATCTACTCACGTATATGGTAATATAAATTGAATATCAAATTTGTATTATAAATTGAATTGAAATATTTCTGGTTTTTTTTTTATAGAAAAAAAAAATAGAATATAAAAGTTTACGTTATCATATTAATCATAGAATCATTTATCATTTAACTTATTCCTAGGGCTCTATTTATGCGAAAATTGATTCATTTTATGTACCGTTTGATATTTTTTCATTATTTATGATTTGGGACAATTTTAATCTGAAAATATACTTAAATTTTTTGGCAATAAATACTGAATAATACATGAACAAATCATCCGAAAATGTACTGAAATTATTTGGCAATAAATACTGTATAATGCATGAAGGACCGTTTATCAGACAACTTTCAACACATTTTTCATTAAATTTTCATCATTTGTTTTTAATATAAAACATTTTAAATAAATATTTAATGAAGAGTAAATACAATTATCAGATAAGCGATAATATACTTGTATCTAAATAATTTTATACAGACAATGGAGTCAATCATACATATTTAACAATTTATAATGTCACATTTGAAGATTGTATTCTCATAAATTTATTTATTTATATATAAATAAGTGAAATATTAAATCCTCAAATAATCCTCTGAAATGTTATAAGTTAAGATGAAAAAAAAATAATTCAATGCAGAATGAAATATTTTAAATGAGTGAAGAAGGAAATATTATTTTCATGATAAAAATTAGAGGTCAATGGGGTTTTGAGTGAATATAAATTTATAAGCCAAATGAAAATAATCAGAATTATTTTTTGAATAATTTTGGTAAGTTAGATTTTTGGGTTTTATTATTTGTTACTAAATAAAAACAGCAAAATTCTGAACAACGATGTACCATCAAATTTTATGTTAATCTTGGTGAATCCATAAGTTTGACTTTTGAAAAGTTGCAGCAATCCTATGAGAAATATTATTTATCAAAAGCACAAGTTTGCGGTGGCATAACTCCATTTTTGGAGTGGTAAAGAGCGGTGGAAGACAAACGTCACTCAGGAATGTATTTAACATCGAAAACGAACGAAAATGTGGTACAAGTGAGGGCTTTTGTGAGGTCAGACTGTCGATTAATATTGGAACTAAAGAAAAAATATTTGATATAATCAGAAAAAGGGTTCTCAGTATCAGATCGGATATTGAAGACACGTGGATGCTCCGCCATTAGAACACCTTCTGTCGAACGGCCATCTTTATCAGCGAGTTTTTGTCGAAAAAGGGATTAATATAGTTCAGTGGATTTTAGTCCCTGAATTTTTTTTGTTCCCCAAGAACAAAATATATATGAAAGGCCGTCATCTTGGTACTGTCGACAATATCGAAAGAAGTACAACCAAGAAGCTGAAAATAACTCCAGTTAAAGCCTTCCAACACCGCTATGAAGAGTAAAAACAACGCCTCGCCTATTTATAGCTGCTCCAAGAAATTACTCTGTAAGTCAGAAAAGTAATAATCAGTCTCATTACTTTTCTGACTTACACCTCAAATGTGAAAAGTTAGAAAAATGTGCAACTAAGGAGCTGAAAGTGACCCCGGTTAAAGCCTTCCAATACCGCTACGAAGAGTAAAAACAACGCCTCGCCTATTTATAGCCGCTTCAAAGAAGGAACCTTCCAAGGACTACATACATTTTTCTGTAAAAATTGGCCTTCGGTGAGGAATAATTTTATTTATTGTTTCAGAAATATTTTTTTTAATTTCATTTTTTTGGAGCATTTTTTCACAGAAGATTATCTCCAACAATTGAACTAGGAGCTAGTTTAATAGAAAAAAACCATTTACAAACTACACAAAGATTATTTTTTACTGTATTATTAGGAGTTTATTTTACAATTAAACAAGTATATGCATATATTAAAGCCCCATTTACTATCGCATATGCATTTTATGGATCTACATTTTTTATAGCAATAGAATGTATAAAAATAAAATGAAATTATTGCAAAAAGAGCAAACAGTCTCATTACTTTTCTTACTCACACCTCACATGTAATAAGTTAGATCTAATATTCAATATAAATTCAATGTATTAGCTCGATAAACTCTTGTACAATAAAATTATAGATATTGTTAATTAATGTTTACGAAGATATTTAACATTAAATTATTAGATAAATTTTCTACTATACCATATGCCATATTTTTATAAGTTTACGAGTAAGCAAAGACGTATCACATGTTCGAAGTCCTATAAGCTCAGATGAGTAAAAGGACGTGAGGTCTTTCAAAGAAAATCCAGACTGCGAGTGTGTGGAAATATTTTCCATGTTCACAGTTATACATATTTTCCTTTAATATTCTTTCAATTGAAGTCGTATATTTATTTAAAAAAATAATGCAGTATAATAATTTAAAATGGAAAGACCATCATGCAACTTTCTATATAATAATTATTATTTTAAGAGATCAAGTAAAAAAAATGTTTAGCAATTTTATAAATTCACCTTTTTTCACACTGTATCCTCATCCAAGAGGAAAGTTTTTTATTACCTAATAAATTAAAGTCGAAACTTTTTCTTAGTTTAATTTTTTATCAGAACAATTAGCGTTAAAAGTTTAACTTCCATTTTGATAATTTCACCAAGTAAAAGTTGTTAATAATGAATAATAAAAATAATAAAAATTAAAAAGTTTTCCTATATATATATATATTTTTAGTAATATTTAATAAAAATATTGTAAGAAAATTCGTTATATTTATTTGTGGGCAAAAAGTTCCCTTAAAGAAAATACAGAAAAATAATAAATGAAACTAAAGTAAAAAAGAAATTATGAAGAAAATATTAATTTTTGTACACATTAACGTAAGAAAATGGAATAAAGTTTATGAGTGTGATATTTTATTATATGATGTCGAGCAGGAAGCTAATTGATTTTTGATAGCTACTCTGACTAACAGACCAGTAATTAGATACTTAACGCTGTAAATATTCATGGCGCTGTCAGAGCATACAAGGACTCAGCTGTGCTCAGTCATTCGTTAAATCAACTTTGGATGAATTTGGTGTATTAAATAGCCGCAGGGGTATGAATATGTTTGCCCTTCATCAGATCGATTTGATAAATGGCTGTTCGGTGGTGCATATTCACTTTGAGAAAATATTTACATACGATGAAGTTCAAGCAAGCACACGTACGCATTTTGATGGAAGGCTGTACAATCACATACGCAATATCAATATAGAAAAGTCTATAGTAAAATTTTGTAAGGAAGAAAAAATAAATTTCGTAAGGACGAAAGAAATTTTGTAAGGAAGGGTGGTTAAGCTTACCTACGTTCGAATACAATAAAATAAGCGATGTGATGATGAAAATGGAATACGCAATAAAATGGGAAAATTATTTTCGTAAAAGTTATTGTACTCACATTTTTGGATTCAATAGGAATACTTACATTGTTCGTTGTCTCTATTCCTTGATGCCATTGAGTTACAGTAATACGGGCTTATCACTGTCGCTACTATGGTTGTCCAAATCGGATGTTCCCGTAATGTCGGAGCTTATGAACGGGGTTTCGGTTAGTCTTACATCAGCAGAAACTCTCTCGATACGACAGTTGCCTTGACTTCGAATGGGGTCGTCATTCAGCAGAATATCAATTTTCATTGGTAGTGAAATACCCCGTCCGAAGGTTGGCTCACGCGGTATAATGTCTCGCCGTTTGGATGACTTCCCCGGCAGGATATTTTCATTTTCGATGTCATTGTTGGGGCCGCAAGTGTTACGTTCCGATTTACAACTTCTCGTTATGTTGATTATGTTATTATTCGATGGATTGAAACAAGGCAGAACATGTTTGAATTCCTTTCGAAAATTCTCATTCAACCATGCGTATAAAAAGGGATTGTAGCACGTGGAAGACATCGCTATCGAGTGTGCCACAAAGAAGAGTAAAGTATAAAATCTCCATTCATTGGACCGTGGATAAAAATCATCGAATATGTTTACAACATTGATGGGAAGCCATGATATTGCGAAAACGGCTACCATCGATATCAGCATTCGGTTTGTCCGCTTCTTACGATCTCGGTCCGCTTCCTCCTTCTTAGAACTTTTACTGCCCGGTTTCGCTTTGGCGCGGGCATTTAATTTCAATGATACCCAAGTGTAACATATCGATATAATAAAAAACGGAAGTACTAACTGTAAAATTGTGGTCACAGAACTGAAAACTTTACGGTAATGTTCTGATGGCCAGTCTTCTTCGCAATAAGTGTTTGTGTCACCGTTCGTTTCTACCGAAAACACTTTAACGTACATTCCGTATGGCATTGTTGCCAATAAAGAAACCACCCAGATGCTGACTATAATCCCGATACAAGTGGACAGTTTCATTCTTGGATGAAATGGATAGATGATAACGAAAAACCGATCTATGGCTATCGAGGTCAAAGTTAACGTCGAAATGTATATACTGCAACCTTGCGCGTAAGGGACCAAATGACAAAGCGCCTTGCCAAATACCCATCCACCCAGAAACGTATACAGTGGCGTGAATGGTACTGCCAGCACACACAAAAGTATGTCCGATAGAGCTAAATTCGTTATGAAGATATTCGTTACTGTTTGCATTGCCTTATTTCGCAGGACTACATAGCAGACTAGTACATTTCCGAAAACTCCTAAAACGAAGACGGTCGAATACAGGATACAGAAAAATATCTGTACTATATCGTTCCTAATAAGATCATTCGTTTCTATGTCGGTATCATTTCGTAATAAACTATTGTTGACTTCACCGCCATCTTCGAGAAAATAACTCGTTGAATTGATTCCATTTGCAGCAATGGTATTTGGGGTTGTGATGTTTATATAATCGTAGGTCTCCATAGTGTGTCTAGCAAACGGCCTATTTGTAGAGATGGTTCACACTATATCCTATTTACCAATGCGAACAAAATGAGCAAACCCAAATGAAACTTATCGCAAAATCTCTCTATTTCCAGAGTTAACTTCGTACGGTCATCATCATCATGTGTTGGTAGATGAGATTTGATCAGTTGCACCACAAATTTCTGTAAAGAAAAAGAAAAGAGAAAATATCAAAAGGAGCATATTGTATTCCATACTGTTTATTAAATGTTGTAGATTTATGTTATATATTTCCAAGGATTTTATATTTTTGCTTGCTATTACTAAATATCTTTTATTTGAATCTACACGGATGATTATCCACCAATTTCTTCTGTCGACCCTTATACACATATATAGAACATAAATATATGTTTTTTTTGAACTCTTAATAAAAAGTGTCATTTTTACATAAGATTTAATGGACAAAATATGACCAAATGATATAGATTTTATTTGAATTCATTTTCTATAATGTAGTTTGGATATCTTTACACATAATATACTCATTTGTGATGATTTTTTTTAAATATGAAATAATGATTAGATATTTACAATAAAGTACGTACATATTAGATTGAGCGATTTTCATTACTAATTGATTTGTCGATATAATCCAACAAGTTTGATTCTATATTTAATGGTACCAAATTGTATCTTAATTATATTGCTATTACTGTACGAGTGCGTACTTATAATACTTGATAAGCTTTTAAATCGAAGGTCGATATTATAGTTTTCGTAAGTAAACATTAAAGAGAATTGTTTATGTAACATTACTAGTAGAATTTTCGTATTTATGTACAGTGTAAGATTTTTTCGATAAAGGTTATGAGTCAAAAACAATAATAGTACGAGGGTCGTTCAATAAGTCCTTAGAAAAGGATGGAAAAAAACTGTTTTTAAAAAAAAAAAAATTATTTTCAACATAATCTCTTTTTAGCTCTATACACTTTTCCAACCGTTTTTCCAAAATTTTTATCCCGTCCAAAAAATAGGATTTCGGAAGTTCTGCTAAATACTCATCCGTTTGAGCAAAGACGTCCTCGTTGGAAGTGAACCGTCTTCCGCCAAGCCATTTCTCCAGATTGGGGAAAAGAAAATAGTCACTCGGGGCCAAATCTGGTGAATAAGCGGGATGCTGCAACAATTCCATTCTCAATTCCACAATTTTGGCTATGGAAACAGCGGAGGTGTGCACAAGCGCATTGTCCTGATGCAAGAGGATTTTTTTCTTCTTCAGATGGGGGCGTTTCTCTTTAATTTCCTCGCTCAACCGTTGCCGGCCGATGGCACAGTTTTTGCCTTCTTCGGAGCTTGTTCACCCTTGAAAATCCACTATGATGACTGTCTCTTCGTTTCTGGAGTGTAGTAGTGTATCCAGGTTTCGTCCACAGTGACATATCGACGAAGGAATTCGGCAGGATTGCGATGAAATAGTGCCAACATAGCCTCAGAGTCCACTGCACGATTGCGCTTATTCTCCTCTGAGAGCAAACGCGGCACCCATCTTGCCGAAATTTTTTTCACAGACAATTTTTCATGCAAAATTGAAGCGACTGTACCTTGTGATATGCCCGTGGCCTCAACTAATTCGCGCACTTTAATTCGCTGATCGTTCAAAATCAGATCGTGGATTTTGTCGATGATTTCAGGAGTAGACACCTCAACTGGGCGTCCTGAACGATGTTCATCTTTTGTGGATGAACGGCCACGTTTAAATTCATTCACCCAATTGTAAACCGTCGCAAACACAGGTGCAGATGTGCCATGAACTGCATCCAACTCGGCTTTGATTTCTTTCGGGCTTAAGCCTTTCAAATGGAGATGTTTGATGACAGCCCTAAACTCGCTTTTTTCCATTGTTATGCACAAATAAAATCGTTAACTTTAATCGACGATAGAAATTGACCTACGCTATGGATCGAGCTGAAATTTTGACAGCTTTCCTGTCGATAATGCTACTTACAAAAAAAAATCTTTACTGACACTACGAGCGCAATTTTTTGGATTTTCTAAGGACTTATTGAACGACCCTCGTAATTTTTACTATTGTATAATATAACCAAATGCTTGCAGATTATTAAAAGCCGTAATTAAATAAAAACTAAAGACCATGAAAATATTGCAAAAGAAAGTATCGAAATTTTCAATAAAAATAAATTTATTCAATATTAGTAAAAACGACTTTTATTATTAAAATATATTATTTTAATAAAAAAATGTCTTTCAATAATTAATAAATAAATAAATTTTGTATTTGTTTTCAAATTTTATTTATATTATTGTTTAACTTAAAGACTGTTATTAGTATGTAAAGTTGGGTAGATATTTTATATCAGTTATATTATAGCCAAAAATTAAATAATTTAAAGATTATTTAAAAAAAAAATTGTTTGGTAAAATTTTGAATGGTTCTATATACGAGTATATCCTATAAAAATTTGTCCTAAAAATATTTTCCTCACAATTATATATTTTATTGTCTAATAAAATGTAAAAATGCAAAAAGAAGGAAATGATTAATTTGCAAAAGGAATTTTTTAAAATAAAAGTTCTCGACGGAAAAATTTTTTCCCTATAAAAATATCTCAATAATAAAGTAAAAGTTCATTTTTCTCCGAGAAATATTGTCATTTCAGGTAATAGAAAAAATCGAATAACCTGATATAGAGCTGGTGTTCCATAGGAGAGTATCTTTAATCCCGTACTATACAACATATAAACTTTTGATATTCTGGCTAATAGTAGTATTTTAATTGCAACGTATGCTGATGAAAATATTTTTTTTAGCGCAACCCAAAAATGCCAATATAGATTCCTCACTTCTTTAAATTATATCAAATCTATGCAAGAATGATTTATAAAATGAAATGGACCAAAATAAATGCATGTCACTTCTTCTCTATGTCGCACACTTCTTAATGGAAGTATTATTTCACAAAAAGACAAAATACGGTTCTTCAGACTTCATATTTTAAAAGCGTTAACGTAGGATTAACGTACAAGAATATAAAGAGCTAAATTTAATGGGCACTATTATCTTAACTGCAAGAAAAAGGATCAAAGCTTTGATTTCTTTCATTAAATTTAGCTCTTTATCTTTATCAAACATAATAGTTAAATTAATACGGACTAATGGACTAGATACTTGAGGTTCGATTTAGTATTAAAATGCCCTTCGAATCCAATCCAAATAATCCAAAAATTGTTGATCAAGTACTTTGTAAGAATAAGATATTCCAGTATTTGAAAAAAATGCATAGTCGCTTATTACCTCCTCCGTCATTGTTTTCCCAAGATATATCCTCAACTTTCTTCCAATTAACCAATACACTCATAGAGTAATTAAACAAAATAATAATACCACTTGTAAATGCCTTGATGTCCATTGTGTCAGCTTTATCGTCCACTGTTCAAAAATAAATTTTGTCGCGCACCGAAAATTCCCTCTCCATCCTTTTATGGAACGCAAATAGATTGATTCTCTGTCGACAAGAACTGGACAATCTTCTACATGACAGACGTATTGACTTTGCTCTATTAACTGAGACGCACTTTACATCCAGGTCATACTTTACGATACGAGACTACAATACATACAGAACTGATCATCCTGACAATACAGTGCATGGTGGAACAGCTATCCTTATAAGAAAATCCATTAAACATAACTTCCACTTCAATTTCTCCTCCGAATCCCTGCAATCCACAGTTGTTACTATTGATACCTCCTTATTTAATCCTAATGTAGCCATCTGTACATTGTCCTCCCAATTAAACCATAACTGGTTATGACTTTTTATCCTTCTTACACTCACTTGGAGCCTCGTTCCTTGCGGGCGGTGATTACAATACTAAACATCCTCAATGAGGTTATAGCGTTGCTAATCCTCGAGGAATGATTCCTCAGGAAGCTCTATCCCATACATCATATCAAATAACTTCCCCTCCAAATCCAACATATTGGCCAACTTCTAGTTGGAAAATGACCTGATATCCGCGATTACTTATTTAGCACTTAATCCATTACCATGAATTCGAGTATTAAAAATCTTTCCGATTTTAACTCTGATCATAGTCCTGTCTTTTTACCCTTAATTCTAAGCCAATCTTAAAGACTCTTCATCCTAGGCTGATAAATGGCGAAAAACACTGGATCATATTTAGAAACAAATTAGACCAACAGATTGACTTAAAACGAACGTTAAAAACAGAAAATGACATTAATGATGCTGTAAATGACCTCACTATATATATACAACATGCAGTCACATTTGCTCGCATCTGTTAGAATACGACACAACCACAACAACATAATTTACCAACTAAAATACGTACATTAATTAACGAAAAAAGAAAAATGAGAACGCAATGGCAAACTTAACCCACTACAACATGAACTGAATATGCAAATTAGAAATCACTCTAATGAACGGAATTAAATTTATACAAGATCGCTTAGTGATAATATTTCTTTAAGGGAAGCCACTAGACGAATACTCTCGTACGAAACAACATCACACCTACTGAAACAAAATGACAGTAATTAGGCAAAAATAGACAAAGAAAAATTGCTAAAAATTTGGTAAATACTTTTGCTCTACATGGTGATATAGAAGACAAAATTATCCCTTCCAAAAATTTTAACCCCATGGAAATTAAAACTACTATTCTGCGCCTTCCCAATAAAAAAGCTCCCTCTTATGATCTAATAACATCTCCTATTCTGAAGCAAATTTCCCGAAAAGCTTTAGTTTTAGTTACATAGGTCGTTCAATAAGTCCTTAGAAAATCCAAGAAATTGTGGATTTTCTAAGGACTTATTGAACGACCTATGTAACTCTTAGTGTCGGTAAAGTACAATTATCAACAAGAAAGCTGTCAAAATTTCAGCTCGATCCATAGCGTAGGTCAATTTCTAGCGTCGATTAAAGTTAACGACATTTATTTGTGCATAACAATGGAAAAAAGCGAGTTTAGGGCTGTCATCAAACATCTCCATTTGAAAGGTTTAAGCCCTAAAGAAATCAAAGCCGAGTTGGATGCAGTTCATGGCACATCTGCACCTGTGTTTGCTACGGTTTACAATTGGGTGAATGAATTTTAACGTAACCGTTCATCCACAAAAGATGAACATCGTTCAGGACGCCCAGTTGAGGTGTCTACTCCTGAAATCATCGACAAAATCCACGATCTGATTTTGAACGATCGGTGAATTAAAGTGCGCGAATTAGTTGAGGCCACGGGCATATCACAAGGTATAGTCGCTTCAATTTTGCATGAAAAATTGTCTGTGAAAAAAATTTCGGCAAGATGGGTGCCGCGTTTGCTCTCAGAGGAGAATAAGCGCAATCGTGCAGTGGACTCTGAGGCTATTTTGGCACTCTTTCATCGCAATCCTGCCGAATTCCTTCGTCGATATGTCATTGTGGACGAAACCTGGATACACTACTACACTCCAGAAACGGTGAGACAGTCATCACAGTCGATTTTCAAGGGTGAACGGACTCCGAAGAAGGCAAAAACTGTGCCATCGGCCGGCAAGGTGATGGCCACGGTCTTTTGGGATTCGCAGGGCATCATTTTTATCGACTACTTGGAAAAAGAAAAAACAATAACAGGAGCGTATTACGCGTCGTTATTGCAACGGTTGAGCGAGGAAATCAAAGAGAAACGCCCCCATCTGAAAAAGACAAAAATCCTCTTGCATCAGGACAATGCGCGTGTGCACACCTGCGCTGTTTCCATGGCCAAAATTGTGGAATTGAGAATGGAATTGTTGCAGCTTCCCGCTTATTCACCAGATTTGGCCCCGAGTGACTATTTTCTTTTCCCCAATCTGAAAAAATGGCTTGGCGGACGACGGTTCACTTCCAACGAAAACGTCATTGCTCAAACGGATGAGTTTTTTGCAAAACTTCCGAAATCCTATTTTTTGGACGGGATAAAAATTTTGAAAAAACGGTTGGAAAAGTGTTCAGAGCTAAAAGGAGATTATGTTGAAAAATAAAAAAATATTTTTTTTTAAAAAACAGTTTTTTTCCATTTTTTTCTAAGGACTTATTGAACGACCCTCGTACATTTTTAATAGTATCCTTCGAACAACCTATTTTCCTTTGCTCTGGAAGTTTGCTATCATTAGATGATTCCTAAGCCAAATAAACCTATTAATTTTCCTTCCTCCTATAGACCTATCAGCCTCTTACCAATCCTTGGTAAGATTTTTGAAAAAATCCTATTAAAACGACTTTACACAATCCTAGTTAATGACAAAATTATTCCTGATCACCAATTTGGCTTCCGATCTGAACACTCCACTATCCAGAAATGCTATCGTATTGTTGATCACATTGCATACTCTCTTGACAGGAAAGAGTATTGCCCAGGAGTATTTTTAGATATCTCCCAAGCTTTTGATCCTGTGTGGCATCCTGGACTCCTTTGAAAACTCAAGAGCTTTCTTCCTTCAACATATTACGTTATCATAAATTTATATCTCTACCAACGTCATTTCCAAGTTGAAATTAACTCAGAATCCTCGGAAATATATCCTATTCTAACCGGAGTCCCACAAGGCAGTACCATTGGTCCCATTTTATATAATTAAATATCCCATCTTATCCTAATACTATCATTGCTACGTATGTAGATGATACGGCCATACTTGCTACCCATTCAAATCCTGACAAAGCTTCCAACAATTTTCAATTCCATATACATAACTTTCAATCCTGGTTTAAGAGATGGTGAGTGAGGGTAAATGAACAGAAGAGTGCGCACATTACTTTCACACTTTGTCAAGGAAAACCTACCCCTTTATACCTTAATAGCAACGTAATTCCACAATATGATAAAGTATGTTATTTGGGACTTCGCTTGGACAAGAGATTAACATGGAGCCCTCATACTAGACTAAAAAAACTTGAAGCCACTAGACGTTACCACCAACTTCTTAGACTACTGGACAAATGCTCGAAACTGACGATCAAAAGTAAACTTCTAATCTACAATACAATTATAAAACCTATTTGGGCATATGGAATTGAACTTTGGGGTTCAACGAAACCTTCCAATTTCTATTGCGTGCAGGTCTTACAATTCAAAATCCTTCTTTAAATTATTGATGCCCTCTTTTGTGTTCGTAACAATGTAATACATCGTGATCTAAATGTTCCCTTTGTTCAGGACCTGTGCATTTCCTGCTATCAAAAATTTTACTCCCGGTTATCCTATCATCATAATCCACTGAGAGAATTGTCCTATACTGCCCTCCCCGGAAACACTCATCGGAGACTTAAGAGACAATGGCCTAAAGATTTTCTAGAGGAATCTAACTTCCATTAGTTGGAAAATGCCGATGGGTGTTTACTCCCAATATGCTTGTTGCAATCCAATTTTAGTTTCAGATAAAAAAAAGCGCTTATCCGATCATCACAATTCCTTGAACCGCACATTTGACGTTTGAAACGACAAAACCCACAAGACTTATTAATTGATTAATATAATAATGTGAGATACTGTAACATAAGCCTTTCAATTTTTTTTTGTGTGCAAATTTCTAATATCATCAAAAATAAAAATTAGGCAAAATAATAATAATTCACTTAAGAAATTTGCTCATCATATAAGTTAAAATATAATTTTATAAAAGGGTGCATTTTATAATTAATAACTCCAAACAGTTCAATTGAAAATAAATGTTAAATAATTTATATGAAAAAGTGAAGCTTCTTAAATAAACAATTTAATTGTATATTATAATAACTTTGACTACTTACACATAGTTATTATTATTGATTAAATTAATAAAAATTTCTGTAATTATTATTATTTGCTATAAAAAAATAAATAAATCATAATAAATCTAATAGAAAATCCTTGAATTTATCATATATCTACTCATATTAATTTGATAAGGCCTTTTATGAAATAATTGCCAATTAATAAGGTTCACCAAATCTCCAACTGAGTATATGAATCGTGGGCATGATATCTGCAAGTAAGTTTATATCTATTAAAATGAATAGAATATTCAATAAATGAAATATGAGATTGTAATTTTCTTTACATAAGAACATATATGTTTATTGGAAAAATATAATATTAACAATATTTTGGATTTATGATGACCAAACATCAAATATGGTATTAATACGACTGGACAGAGCCAATCATATGGATTCCATTGGCATTTTACTGACATTCACATTGCTAGTTTTATTTCCAATAATGTAAATATTTTTAATAATTCATTAACCCCTATTTGCAAGTATGCAATGACAGATAATAGATAATGTTGTACGGAATAGAAAAATTCGATATTCAGAAGCAACAAGGTAATTAGAATGAGCTAAGAAGAAAAATTTATAATTATATTATTGTTGGTAATATTTTCAAACCAAACATTTACCAACTAAACTCATAGTTAGTCCTATTTGAAAAAATATATTTTTTTTGGTTGTAATAAAGAACGAAAAATGAAATCCAATAAAATATGATATTATTAAACATAGTCGAAACTGATTAAATATATTAAAATGAAATTTTACCCTATATTGACATATATTGTGCGCTCTGATGATACCCTTAAAAAGGAAACGGAATTTGTTATCCAATTAGTTGATTGAAAGGATTGCAATAGCTTTCGTATAGAAACATTTCTACTAACATAAATAACAAGTTTCCTCGAGCTATGTATACTTCCTTTAGTTCGTGTATCTGCTTTTCGTCCGTTGATAAGCCCTTTCGGATTACTGTTCAAACAAGAAAATTAAGTATTTTTATTTACTTTTTAAAAAGTATTTATTTATAGTATTTCCTTCAAGCAGAAACATTTTTATTTCATCGATAATATATTCTGTACATAATATTTATTCTACTTATTAGCCTATAAGTAGAATAAATATTATGTACAGAATATATTATCGATGATACGAGGATCGTTCAATAAGTCCTTAGAAAATCCAAGAAATAGCGCTCGCAGTGTCGGTAAAGATTTTTGTAAGTAGCATTATCGACAGGAAAGCTGTCAAAATTTCAGCTCGATCTATAGCGTAGGTCAATTTCTATCGTCGATTAAAGTTAACGACATTTATTTGTGCATAACAATGGAGAAAAGAAAGTTTAGCGCTGTCATCAAACATCTCCATTTGAAAGGCTTAAGCCCGAAAGAAATCAAAGCCGAGTTGGATGCAGTTCATGGCACATCTGCACCTGTGTTTGCGACGGCTTACAATTGGGTGAATGAATTTAAACGTGGCCGTTCATCCACAAAAGATGAACATCGTTTAGGACGCCCAGTTGAGGTGTCTACTCCTGAAATCATCGACAAAATCCAGGATCTGATTTTGAACGATCGGCGAATTAAAGTGCGCGAATTAGTTGAGGCCACGGGCATATCAAAAGGTACAGTCGCTTCAATTTTGCATGAAAAATTGTCTGTGAAAAAAATTTCGGCAAGATGGGTGCCGCGTTTGCTCTCAGAGGAGAATAAGCGCAATCGTTTAGTGGACTCTGAGGCTATGTTGGCACTCTTTCATCGCAATCCTGCCGAATTCCTTTATCGATATGTTACTGTGGACGAAACCTGGATACACTACTACACTCCAGAAACGAAGAGACAGTCATCACAGTGGATTTTCAAGGGTGAACGGGCTCCGAAGAAGGCAAAAACTGTGCCATCGGCCGGCAAGGTGATGGCCACGGTCTTTTGGGATTCGCAGGGCATCCTTTTTATCGACTACTTGGAAAAAGGAAAAACAATAACAGGAGCGTATTACGCGTCGTTATTGCAACGGTTGAGCGAGGAAATCAAAGAGAAACGCCCCCATCTGAAGAAGAAAAAAATCCTCTTGCATCAGGACAATGCGCGTTGCAGCATCCCGCTTATTCAATGGAATTGTTGCAGCATCCCGCTTATTCACCAGATTTGGCCCTGAGTGACTATTTTCTTTTCCCCAATCTGAAGAAATGGCTTGGCGGACGACGGTTCACTTCCAACGAGGACGTCATTGCTCAAACGGATGAGTATTTTGCAGAACTTCCGAAATCCTATTTTTTTTTTTTAAAAAACAGTTTTTTTTCATCTTTTTCTAAGGACTTATTGAACGACCCTCGTACATAATATAAATTAAATCAGATTCTTTTCGAATTGAAATCAAGACAGTCTTTTAATTAATCACTCGTTTTATGTTATATACGACTACTAACACTATATAGGATGATTTTAATACGTTTTTTTTATATTATTATAGAGGATCGTTCCGAATAAATAGTTATAAATGACGAAATTGATATCTTCGCTAAAGCTTATATCATGAAAGAAAAATGGATGGAGGAGGGAGTGTTCTATTCTGCACTTTCGATATGCTACAAAAGTGGACATGCAAAATTTAAATCATAACTGCTAAAATTAAAAATTTCAATGACTGATAGTATATTATTACTCACTTAATGAATAAATGTCTAATATGTTAGGTGTCCATTTTTATTTGCTAGAGAAACATCTGCGAAAACTTAGATTTTTGTATTATATTTCTTCAAATTATGAATTCTACTGTAATTAATGCAAAATTTTGTCAGATTAAAATAATCTCTTACTGTTCCACTGATCGAATTGTATTTGTTTTGGCCCTAAAACAGACAAAATTTGTCCTAAATCAGGATATAAGGAAAGGAAATATCCTTTGCAATTTTTTTTTTATTGGTAATCATACAGTTACAAGTTTACAAGAAATTCCTTTCAAATATACCATAATAGTAATGTGACTGATTTATGTTTTATTGCAACAAGTTTTATACATAGACCTGTAAGCCTCCTTCCCATGTTATCAAAAATCCTAGAAAAATTAATCCTAAAACGCCTTTATCCCATTTTTGAAACTGAGGGTGTCATTCCTCAGCATCAGTTTGGATTTGGACCTGAACATTCCACTATCCAGCAGTGTCATCGCGTAGTCGACTACATAGCGTGTTCGCTAGAGTGAAAGGAATACTGCCCAGGCGTGTTTTTTGGCAATTCGCATGCTTTCGACCGTGTATGGCTCCCTGGATTGCTTTGGAAGTTGCAGCGAGTCCTACCCTCAGGTTATTTCCACATCCTTAAATCTTATCTCTCAGACCGATATTTTCAGGTAGCTGAAAATATTGAGTACGCTGACATTTATCCAATTTCCGCCGGTGTCCCTCAAGGAAGTATCCTAGTTCCTATCCTATATAACATTTTTACCCATGACATTCCTTGTCACAACAACATCCTAACCGCAACATATGCTGACGATACAGCCATCCTGACACATCACAAAGATCCTTCCACAGCCATTAGTATCCTACAGAATCACATCCACTCCTTAGAAACTTGGTTCAAAAGGTGGAGAGTGAAGGTAAATGAGCAAAAAACTGCTCATGTAACTTTCACACTCTGCCGAGAACAAATTCCCGACATAAACCTAAACGGCAGTATTATTCCACAAAAAAATAGCGTACGTTACCTTGGACTTATTGTATATTCGACAAACGGTTAACCTGGAACCTTCATACGAAAACTAAAAGACGTGAACTTAACGGACGATACAAACAATTATTACGTCTCCTAAACAGTAAATCAAAACTATTACTATACAATACGGTTCTGAAACCAATATGGACATATGGTCTAGAACTTTGGGGTCCGACTAAGCATTCCAACTCCCTTCTAATCCAATCTCTACAATCCCGAATCCTTCATAAAATTGTCAATGCCCCCTTTTATGTGCGAAACACTGTTATCCACCGTGACCTTAATGTTCCATTTGTTCGTGAACTATGCATCTCCCGATATAAAAAATTCCATTCGCATCTATCCTTCCATCCTAATCCTTAGGAAGGGAACTTTTCACTCCCACGTTTAAAACGGCGATGGCCGAGAGATTCTCTAAAAGTGTAAAATAAAATTACCCTGTTCTAGAGGTAACATCGATGGGTGTTTTCCTCCACATGTCTTCATATCCATGTATATTCCCTTAAAAAATCTACTTGTTACTAGCATAAGTAGTTGTAGATAACATTTAAAAAAAAAAAAAAAGTTTTATACATCAATGCTATCGCACCTACAAAGTAGTTCCCTTGATTAGCTAACTTATTTCCAATCTTCGTGGCAGTGTTGCTGGAAGCTTCATTTGAAATCGCTTTCAGCTCCTTGAAACGTTCTTTCAAGTGTCTATGATTTTAGGAAACCAAAAAACTGCACTATAACCTAAGATGAGATAAATAGGGGAATTGAAACCATAAGAATCCATTTTTATGATAAAAACATATTTGATGGAGATGGCGCTGTGATAGGGGCCGTTGTCATATTAGAGCATCTAAGTCTCTGCCATGTCCGATTTGATGCGAAAACCTCTTTTTCTAAACCATTCGAGGAGCTTTAATGTTAATCGACAGCCAGGTCTCATAATGGCTGTCAGTATGAGTATATACTCATATTTTAAATGGTTATTATTAGTCATGAATCGCACATTTCGAGCTGGGATATTTAGTAACGGCTTTGGTTCCTTCACTGACAGCGTGTGTAGCAAGTTCACCTGGCAATAGTAAACACAGCGATTTGAATCTCCCGACTAGTAATGTTTGATGTTTTATTATAAGGTGCCATTTGAGATGTTTTGGCAGCAATTCATTTAAATATATTATTAACAAAACTGTGTTCATAATACTCATAGCGTTCGATGAAATATCAGTATCGGGATGAACTTGATTCAACACTTTGTAAATGTAATTTTAGAAATATCCTTTTTTGATTTATAAGCATTTGATGCTGTTTTTCCACTAATTTATGGTGTCATGATAATGTTAAAAAATAACGTTTAGTTCGAATTATTGACAAATGGTTCGACTCGAATTGAACAATCGAAAAGTCCAAATTAAAAAGTTTTTTCCTCGGCCCTCCAAAAATGTTTTCTGCCACCTAAAATATTGTGCTCTTGGTATGATATGTTCCTTATAGGGTTGCTGCAAACTTGCGTAAGTGAAATTCGGTACATTTACCAAGAATTCCGATGTTCAATTTTTCGTAACTAGAATATTTATCGGAAATTTTTTTATATAATAATTCAGTGCGCCATAGTATAATCTAAATTCTCAGATTGATAACAAAATGACCCTGTATTAAAAAATTCTTCTGATTTCCGTATTAGTATAAGTTAGTTTTCCAAATTAAATTGATTCATAAGTTTTAATATGAACCAAGTAATTATGTCCTTAATTTATTATTATAAGGTCAGGACCACTTTGTATAAAAAAGGATAATTCCACTATTATTAAATTGATACCACATTGTTTGCATTCGCTGTAATATATTTTATACAATATTTAAATAATAGAATAATCCAAATAGAATTTTTTTTTAATGAATACAAATATATTTAAGGATTTATGCTACAGTATGTCATTTGTGATTGACAATCTAACTTAATATTTTTATTGTCATTTTTAAAGAATTAATTGTAAAAAATTCAATGGAAAAATTGGGCTTCTATTCAACATTTGGTTCTATTTTTAAGATACATCGCACTGTACATAAAAATATTCCCAGCCTATCTTTGTGCGTTAGAGCATATCCAGCTATATTGATTATTAAGATAATTTAGTTATTCAAGTTTTTTTTAACTATGCAAAAAAATATAGTAGTTAAATAGGACTTTGAATAATACATTTTTGCATTCAGACAAAATTCATTTAACACTGGCATAAGCTTTTATACTATTCTGGTACGTGTTGGTAGTATATACTGGTGTGCTTTTTTGTAGGACTATGAATTGATAACAGATTTACGTAAAAAAAGAAAAAACGCGCATCAATTTAGTGCTTTGACAAAAGCTTAATTATTCTTTGTAGACAATATACTCGTATTCTGTTCATTTTGTTCAATTCCTATCGCTAAAACTTTAAAATTCTATAACTTCACAACTCCATTTTTGCATGAGTTCTATTGTATATACACATTTGACTACTACATACGAAGCATAGCAGAAAATGAATGAGACTGGCATTACTTAAATCAATCTAGCAACACTATGGGCTTTTCTTTCTCAGAAGCTTAAATGTGGCCCTGTATGTACGTGACCATATGTGCCATGAGATTTATTGGTAAAGTTGGTGAATCTGTAACTTTAATTTACCAAAAGTTGCAACGAGCTAATGGAAAATATTCCTTATCAAAAATATAAGATTTTTGGTCGAAGAGGAACCTCATTAAAGGAGCTGATAAAAAGGCGGAACGAGTGAGAGCAGACCATCGATTATTAAAAAAGCTCTAGAATGACTCAAAAACTTTCTATTGTTCCCCAAGATAAAAATAATTCTTAAAAGAACGCTATAGCATCCGAAGGAGTTTACGGTGAGCTGAAAACGATTCCAGTTCAGACAAGGTGTGGAAACAACGCCCCTGCCGATATATACTTCAAGGGAACTACTTTGAAGGAGATTTACATTAATATATAAAGTTAATTAAAATAAATTGTTGGAAAAAAGTCTGTGTTATTATTTTTCTGCAATGCCTCGTATATATAAGAAAGTGTTCTAAGTATTACTATAAGCTGCAAAAAATTTAAAAAAGGAATGCACTTTATATGAAATTTTTTTATAGCAAGAACAAGAATTCAACATTAATGGAAACAAATATTATTAAAGGAACAAAATTATATAATTTATTTTTCGAAAAGTAATTTGAAATGAAAATATTTTTAATATTTGCCCAACTTCGTGTATTTTAAAAATTGTTAAATTTTTTTTTTTTGGTATATTCCTTTCTTATTTCAAAAATGAGGATGCATTATTACAAAAAAAGGATGCAGTTTGAATATTATAAGTTTAAAGCTTATTTAAAAATATTATAAAATATTTTACTTTGGAATTAAATGCTATAATTTTAATAACTTTGAACTAAATATTCAATTGATAAACTTGTAGAAAAATCCATAAAACGATTAGAATAATTTTTGGCTTTTTTTTATTACAATATTAAAAAAAATTATTATTCTTTAAATACACTATTAATATTATATTTAATGATGTTAATTGGACTATTTGAATTTGTTTACCAAAGTTTTGTAGATAACCTTATGACCTCAAGTTTCGGCAAACTTAAAAATTCGTAATTAGAACTGTAGTAATAGTCTTTCGTAGTAAAATATTTTAATATATGACAATTTGTAAATAAAAAAAAAACTATTTTTTGATAATAATTTTAAAAAACCCAACAGTTTTATATTAATAAATTTAATTTTTATATTTTATCATGTCATATTCAATCATAAGAATTGGAAAAAAAATTGTTGCGTACTGATATAATTTTTTAATATTTGTTTGTTATTTGAAATGGTAAATATTTTTGTTTTAAATAATATTTTGATATTTTTTCTTATAAATAACTGAAAAGAATTTCTTTAATGTTGTTATACGTTCCCAACTTTTTTTAAGTATGATTTCAATTAACTAAATTCCAGAAAAAGGTTATGTATTGTAAAACAATTAACTGATTTTAATTTTTTTAAAATAGTATCTTTTGAATAATCGTATAACGGTTAGTGAAATATAATTTAAATAAATTTATTTGAAAGACTTTATATAGCAATAATAACAATTTTAAATTTAAATACAAATTATAAGAAATCAATTTACCTCATGAATAAAATATCGACAATATAAATAGTCTTAAATTTTTATTTAGTACACGTTCTTCCAAAAATATCATTATTACAAATTTAAGTCCAACTACTAAACTTAAATTACTCTTGATGCACTTGTTTTTTTTTAAAAATCCGATATTGAATAATAAAATCGAATTATTACAAATATTCTAATAAATTTTTTTTACACTTGTATAAAATATTAAATTTGAAAAATAAACGATCTAAATATAAAATTTATAGTCATTGCACGTGTTCTTTATATTTTTTTCAATAAAAATTACTACAGAAAACTAACTGCTATAAAAGCTGATATTGTTTATAATAAAAAATTTCAAAAATAAATTGTTCTCATTTGATTCGAAAAAATTAGATCGATATGCTTAGACACTCAAACGAATACTGATCATTTTTCAAAATTTCAAGTCAATGAAGAAGTTTTATTAAGAAAAATTACATAAAAATTTCATGAAGAAATCATCATTTTGAGTCATATTATATTTTTATGTAATCTGTTAAGATTGAAATAGTAATACAGAAAATATTTGTTTATAATTATAAAATTTTTAGTTTTCAATTTAAAAATTAAAAAATTATTTTTAACTTTGATTTTCAAAAATTGGATATAGAAAAAATATGGTAAGTAATTTTTTATTGCTTTTTTGATTAAAAAAAATAGAAACTTTAATTGAATTATGTTTTTTTTTATTTTTCTAAAAATTGCTTCTGTTTTCTATTTTTAGCTTCCAATGTATAGTAAAATTTAAATGAATAAGAGTCTCCATTTAAATTTTATTATTAATTGGAATTGAACGTTTTTATTTCTATAAAAATACTTATCCGTGTATGTATTTTTTATAATCCGAACTCTTTTAGTTGGTATTACTGAGCTTAAACATTTCTTAGTTTATTAATAAAAAGAAATATATTAAAATAATTTTTTAATAAATAAATATTTTTAACGAATTATTGCAGATTAAATATATATAAAATAAAGATCTTTACTTCAGTAAAAAGTTAATTATCATATTTGTTATATTATTTCCCAATGAAACCTCGAACGTGATTCTAATATCTGTTTGAAAACTCAATTTATCCAAATAGGGCTTCATGAGGCTAACTTTATAATTTTTTTTTTATTTTTATCGATATCTATATGTAAAAATATATTGTAAGAATCATATTTACATCAAAATTTCATTAAAATTTTTTTATAGTAATGAAGTGGAAGTAAATACAGTGTTTTTGAGAATTATAGGACTCTACAGTGAATACGAGGGTCGTTCAATAAGTCCTTAGAAAATCCAAAAAAAGATTTTTTTTGTAAGTAGCATTATCGACAGGAAAGCTGTCAAAATTTCAGCTCGATCCATAGCGTAGGTCAATTTCTATCGTTGATTAAAGTTAACGACATTTATTTGTGCATAACAATGGAAAAAAGTGAGTTTAGGGCTGTCATCAAACATCTCCATTTGAAAGGCTTAAGCCCGAAAGAAATCAAAGCCGAGTTGGATGCAGTTCATGGCACATCTGCACCTGTGTTTGCGATGGTTTACAATTGGGTGAATGAATTTAAACGTGGCCGTTCATCCACAAAAGATGAACATCGTTCAGGACGCCCAGTTGAGGTGTCTTCTCCTGAAATCATCGACAAAATCCACGATCTGATTTTGAACGATCGGCGAATTAAAGTGCGCGAATTAGTTGAGGCCACGGGCATATCACAAGGAAGTCGCTCCAATTTTGCATGAAAAATTGTCTGTGAAAAAAATGTCGGCAAGATGGGTACCGCGTTTGCTCTCAGAGGAGAATAAGCGCAATCGTGTAGTGGACTCTGAGGCTTTGTTGGCACTCTTTCATCGCAATCCTACCGAATTCCTTCGTCGATATGTCACTGTGGACGAAACCTGGATACACTACTACACTCCAGAAACGAAGAGACAGTCATCACAGTAGATTTTCAAGGGTGAACGGGCTCCGAAGAAGGTAAAAACTGTGCCATCGGCCGACAAGGTGATGGCCACGGTCTTTTGAAATTCGCAGGGCATCATTTTTATCGACTACTTGGAAAAAGGAAAAACAATAACAGGAGCGTATTACGCGTCGTTATTGCAACGGTTGAGCAAGGAAATCAAAGAGAAGCGCCCCCATATGAAGAAGAAAAAAATCCTCTTGCATCAGGACAATGTGCGTGTGCACACCTGCGCTGTTTCCATGGCCAAAATTGTGGAATTGAGAATGGAATTGTTGCAGCACCCCGCTTATTCACTAGATTTGGCCCCGAGTGACTATTTTCTTTCCCCAATCTGAAGAAATGGCTTGGCGGACGACGGTTCACTTCCAACGAGGACGCCATTGCTCAAATGGATGAGTATTTTGCAGAACTTCCGAAATCCTATTTTTTGGACGGGATAAAAATTTTGAAAAAACGGTTGGAAAAGTGTTCAGAGCTAAAAGGAGATTATGTTGAAAAAAAAAATTATTTTTTTAAAAAAAACAGTTTTTTTCTATCTTTTTCTAAGGACTTATTGAACGACCCTCGTATTTAGATCACGACGCTTTACATTATTATATTCATAAAAAGAGCATCAATAATTTTGAGGAGGGTTTGTGATTGAAATTCAATTTTGTAAGTCCAAAAGGGTTTTGTGATTGAATTATATATTCAAAGTTATTTATTATTTATTTGAATTGGTTGTCCAGTAATTTAAGTTCTAAATTCAAAGAAATACACTTTAGCATACTATAGAATAACATTGATGTTACGGATTAAACAGATAAGTGATTCTAGCAAAAGAGTGAAAGTAATATGAACACTTTTTTATTCACTTATCTTTACTTCCCATCTCGTAAATCAGGACTGAATATTATAGATTTGGGATTGTAAATTATTTAAAGCTATGCCAGCATTCAATGGTGGGTAATAACTATTGTCATATCATCTGCATAAGTGGTAATAGTAGTCTTCGAATCGGATGGGGTACCATGGGTATATATTTTATATAAAATTGGCCTAACACAAACCGCCTTCTGGGACTCCAGATGAAATAAGATATATTTCGGAGGATTCTGTTTTTATCACTTATTAGAAATGATATTATCAAAGATATTAATTTATAATAAGATATTGAGTAAAGGAATTAGAGCTCTTGACTTTTCATAGTAGGCTAGGATGCCACACAATTGAAATTCATTATTTATGCCTTAGAACTAGAAAAGAGGAATTTAAAAAAAAATTTTATTTACATAATCAAAGCACGACTTATCAGAAATTTAATAATGGAATATTTTTTCAGAATATTTTAAGTTTACTTTTAGATTAGATATCAATCAGGCAAAAAAGTGATTTTCTCTTTTACTTTTAGATATGATATCAAATGACAAAAAAACATACCATTACACAATGTCACAAAATAAAAGATATTTGTGTCTATGCAATTTATTAAAAACTTTTAGCATTCAATTTAAAAAATGTCACTGAATAAAATCGATTTATTTTATCAAATTATAAAATAAAAAGTCAGCCTATATATATTTGTGTAATTTATTTATCGATTCGTAAGTTCAGTTTTTTTTTATTACAAAACTTATTGAAATATTGTAATATTTAATTAAAATAAAAACGTAAAATGTATACAATGTGGTCGATCGAATTGTGAATAAAGTATTAAATTATTTTGTTGTCGTTTTTAAACAACCATAAATAAATAAAATATATGGAAAAATATAATAGTCTTGCATTTTACCAATGAATACTTACTCGGAAATGGTACAGGATATTTTTGACGTGACTGGATAAAAATAAACGAATAAAGGTAATAAAAATTCATTCTGAAAACTGCTAATGTAAAATCATAAATCTCTGCAGATAACGTCGACATGGTAACTACCCTCACTTGTTTATGTGGGAGGATTAACATATAACATATATATTTTCGGTTTTGACTTTTTACTATGAGAAAGTTCCTTTAATTTCAATTCTTGAAAAAAATATTACTGTTTTGAAGAATAAAATGGACATTAAGGAAAATATACTTTCAAAAACATTTCTTTTTTGATTTATTAATTAGTAAAAATAATTTAAAGGTCTTGAAAAAAAAATTTCATGTTTAGACTTCTATACTTTTATTTCAGTTTTTAGCCATTTTTAGGAAATTTTATAAAAATATATATGTATTAATCTAAAGCAGCAATTTTATCTAAATAAATTATGTAACCTGTTTTTAAAAATAGATATTATAATATTTTTATTATCTACAATTGCGTTCTATTCAGATATTAAGTCATTTAGGGAAAGACCCTAACATACATATCTTCTAAAAATATCCTTGACATTTTAATTTTAAGATTTTAAGTAGAAAACATGATATTTTAATTAGTACGAGGGTCATTGAACAAGTACTTAGCCTACAAAAGAAAAACGAAAATTTTGGAAAGGTGGCAATTTATTTTTCCACATAATCTCCTTCAAGCTCGATACACTTGGCCCAGCGATGCTCTAACTTTTTGAACCCGTCCAAAAAATACATTTTCTCGAGGGAAGCAAAATAGGCCTCCGTGGCGACGATGACCTCCTCATTCGACCCAAATCTATTCCCGGCGAGTGATTTTTTCAGGTTTGGAAACAAAAAGTAGTCACAGGGGGCCAAATCTGGAGAGTACGGTGGATGGGGCAGCAATTCGTAGCGCAATTCGACCAATTTGGCCATGGCGACGGCGGAGGTGTGAGCCGGCGCGTTGTCGTGGGGGAACAGCACTTTTTTCTACGCAAAGCGGGGCCGCTTTTTCTTTAATTCGACGTCAAATCGGCCCAATAAGTCAGCATAGTAGCGCCCCGTGATTGTTTTACCCTTCTGGAGGTAATCGATGTGGATCACATCTTGTGAATCCCAGAAAACGGTGGCCATCACCTTTCCGGCCGATCGAACAGTCTTCCCCTTCTTCGGAGCACGTTCGCCGGGTGAAGTCCACTGTTTCGACTGTTCCTTGGTCTCTGGCGTGTACCAGTGAATCCATGTTTCGTCGACGGTCACGAAACGACGCAAGAACTCCGCTGGATTGCGCTGAAACAGCGCCAAACACGTAGCCGATGTGGTTTCACGGTTGCGCTTGTTTTCCGGTGTGAGCAAACGCGGCACCCATCGCGCCGACAGCTTTCTCATGCCCAGTTCTTCGTGTAGAATATGATGCACCGTTCCTACTTCGATTCCCACTCAGCTATCTTGTGAACCTTCAATCGACGGTGTATCTTGTGAACCTTCAATCGACGGTCTGCCAACACGAGATCATGGACTTTTTTAACGTTTTCCTCCGTAGCAGCCGTTTTCGGGGCACCTGGGCGTGGCTCATCAAAAACCGAAGTGCGGCCACGAACAAACTCGTTGAACCAATTCTTGATGGTCGCCATCGAATGAGAAGAGTCACCATACACAGCATCCAAGCGATCTTTGATTTTGCTGCGCGTTTTCCCTTCCAAAAACAAGAATCTAATCACCGAACGATATTGTTCTTTTTCCATTTTTGTGCAACCGAACGACACGCTCGCTTTCAAAGGCTCTCAAAACAAAACTAATGAAGGGAATCGACTGAAACTTTGACAGTAGGCTACTAAAAAAATGTACTGCACGATGGTAAATTTCTTTTGTAACAGCAGTTCTATCGGGCGGTGAGGCTAAGTACTTGTTGAATAACTCTCGTATTATTCCTTTTAAAATGAATAAAATAAAATTATTTATTGCACTCTTGTGATATTTTTATGAATTTTTTAAAATTTGTATACCATTGAATTTTATTAAAATAATACTACTTTTATTACCAAATAAAGTAAACTCTTGGTGATCATCAGATAAATCAAACATTTTTAAATGGTTTTTCTCAATTTTTGTTACTTAAATAAAACTATTATGAGAAAAAATATAAAAAAAAACATTTAAATAAATTTTTGTTGTTTTGTAATACGTACGAATTGATAGAAAATATATAATTATTTTCCTGCACGGTGATAAGAACTATTGAAATAATTCATTATTATATAAAAAGTTTCACTAGCTTCTGTTTAGATAATTAAAGCTATGTTACATTAATAATGAATTTATAAATAGATTATTTTAGCTGAACGCTCAGGTTTACTCTTAAACGTAATATTGATCAACGAAAAAGGTGATTTTTATGTCTAGAATTTTAAAATTAGAAAATTGTTTATAAAATTGTAAATTTCCTTAAAGAACACTCCTGCAATCATAAAATACATCACATATTCTTATATTTTTTACTTTTTACATTAATTACTGTATGTACGCACTCATTGATTTTTCACAGCTTTTACAAATCATCCATCGACTACACATGTTTAAAAGCTGATCAATCAAAAAAATTATCAGAATTATTATTTATTTTTCTAATTTTTTTTTTTGTCTTCAGATTATTCATAGAAAAATTAATAAATTCTATTTTAATGAACTTGAAACTAAGCGCGAATCGTAATAATATAATCTGTAGTGTGATACTTGTATCTGACTGAAAGTTTATATAGTGAAATTTTTATTTCATTGATGTTCAATTTGGAAATTTTTAAAATTTTTACATTTTGAATAAAAGATTTTAGTGAAAAATAAACAAAACTGCAGATAAAATAATAATAATAATAATAGCCGATAAAAAACTTTTACAAAAAATTATCGTAGTTTTTTTAATGAAGAATATTTTGAGAAAGTAATTTCATGCTACTACGTAATTTGCTTCGATTCGATTTATTACATTCTGACGGAAAAAGTATATATTCCGTCAGATGGTCATAAATCGGCAGTAGAAAATAGACTTTCTTGGAATGTTAATAGCATTAAAACTTTGTATATTTATGCGTTCAAGTTTGAAAAGAATTATAAACCAAAGTTCAATCAGTCACTTTCACAAAAAACATGTTGGAATATATATTAAATGAAACCGTACAATCCGAAAATATTATATAAAGTTGTGATTTTTATTTACTATTTAGCATATAAATTAATTATTCTCAATGTGGGGTATTGATTGAAAAAAAAATTGTTTTGAAAATTACAAGAAATACTATCAAAGAGAATTTTTAATGTATGAGTGTAGAGAATAAAAAATAGTCCTGTATTCACTTTTTATTGTCATAATTCATTTTCAGATAGACAGACAATGATCATTTTATTTCTGAATAAACAAAAGTCTCTATAAATATTTCTTAAAATAGTTTATATAGTATTCTAATTTTTGATAGATACACTGTATTGTAGATTGAATTGTGTGCATAATTTGAAAATATTTTCAGTTAGTTTTTGAGTATCTCTGTTATTAGACTTTTAAGTTTATATTTGATAAAAATATAAACAACTACTATAAATATACATCAATTCCTTTTTTTGTTTTATTTAGAATCTACAACCATAACAGGGATATTTACGATAAATTGAAAAAATTAAGGAATAAACACTCATCAATATTTTTCCATCTGATACTATTATATTAAGAAGCTAATAAATTCTTTTCCCTCTTTTGATTCAAGCATCGATGACTGTTTAATGGAGAGGTTGGAGATAAAAACATATTTAAAGGTAAGTTAGAAACGTTCATAAATTGGCTATTAAACAATTATATTGATTATTTCGGATTGAATAAAAATATCAAGAAATTCTTGATTGTACCGCAGCCATCGAATCCGTAAGTCCAAATAGGTTTTTATTTAGTAGTTGTAAATAAGTAGTTTATTATTAATTGTAAGTCTTAATCATCTATCCAAAATCCTTCCCATTTTGTTGTATTGTCCATTTAATTCTATTTTTTTAAGTTTTTTTTAAGTGGTTCTGTGTGATTCGTTTATCTACAATATACACGTATAAAAATCTTAATATCGCTTTCTATTTTGCTCGAGGATGATAGTGCAATTTGAATTGTAGAGGCAGATTATTTTTGACACAAACTAAAGATGACCTAAATACTGTTTTTTTAGTAAATTCATTAATTTTTTTATTTTCAAAACAATTTTTGTGGTTCTGTAGAATAGAAGAAGCTATAATAGGATCTATGTGATGTACTAGGATAGTAGCATATAAAAAAAAAAAAAGTAGTTGCCATAAGAATATTTTTGTTGGGAGAAATGTCATGTATAAAAGTATTAACCCTTTGAAGTCATGAAAAAAATGTAAGTGGGTTGCCAGCAACTCGTGAGTTGCTGGCAACCCACTTACATTTTACAAAAAACTAAGCTTTTTTTAGAAAATAACACAAAAAAATTTACAAAAAACTAAGCTTTTTTTAGAAAATAAAAAAAAAATATTTTGGAAAAGTGACAAACAAAAACGAGCAGGTTTGTTCAAAAATATGTATTTATTATACAAATTAACAATTATAATGGACAAAAATATCAAAGTTCAGCTTTATAAGTTCTCAAAGTGTGATACTTTTCGAAGCAATCGCCTAAATGCATCCTTGGTTTTCCAGGACAAGTATCACAAAATTCTCTGGTCTCTCTTCTTCCACCTTTTACTGCCCTTTTTGAGCAGACCACACAGTCCCGCTTGGAACCTTTTCTTAAAATATGTAGTTTTCCATTGAGCCTGGTCTCTGATGGAGCTGAAGTAGATGGCCTACTTCGAGGCACTTTAAATTCTCCCACTAACTGGTCGACCAATACTTTGCGAAACTTCAAATGGCTTAGTGGTTTTTCGTTTATTTTTGTTTTTATAGCTTTGTATAGAATGTACGAATTTAAAGCAACAAATTTCTATTCCTTAAAAAAAATAGTTTGCGCCACCATTTCAAAGATTTTCTTAGAAAGCAATAGGATGACGCATACTAATCAGCACGATCAACTCCACCAATTGACTTCGTGTAGTCTAATACAATATTTGGTTTTTGTTTTGAAATAATACGAGTACCACCACCCTTTCCGATTCTTGTGATGGTTGTGAGTCTTGCATTGGCAGATGTACTCAACATTGAAATGACTCTTTTATCCTTCCATGCAAGCAGCATTTTTTTGTTGCGCTTCTTAACAGTGACAACTTTTCTTGGTGTAAATTTAGGTTTCTTTATTAGACTTGGTAAACCTTTCCTATCCGTCATTATTGTTCCAGTCAGATGTCATTTTAATTTTAATAGTTCATCTGCTAATGGAAGGCTAGTATAATATCTATCAGTGTACATGTGATAGCCCTGTGCAAAAGGAATTCTCTGTAAAAGTATACCTATTGTTTACGGCGCCGCTGCAGCGCCTAACGAGTGGAATCATTATTATATGTGTCGCTTTGGCGGCGCCTAACGAGCGCAAAGGGTTAAGCATTATGAGAATAAAGATTCTGCCCTGAGGAACAACCGCTAGAATAGATTAGATGTTATGATCAGGGAATATATTAGGGAAAGAAATGCTCTTAAGCTTCAAGAGCAAAACAGAGTCTCATAGGCGATTTTTATGTGTACAAATATACCTGGATACTACTGTTCTGCTCCAGACAGGAAAAAATATAGTGTACAAATATATCTGGACTAATCGATAATACTGTTATGGTAGTCTTGGTCTCATTTTCAAAAATTGGTTCATTGCCTCATCTTCATTTCAGTTTTTTAGCATTTGGCCGACGCTTCATTGAGTGATCGGGAAAGCATACTCGCTACGATCGACCATTTTATAAAATTATTAAAAAATTTTTAATAATTTTATAAAATGGTTTAACTATTATACTCCTTGTCGACTGGATTGATTAGGGACAGTCGACAACGAGTAGTGAATGAGAAATATGGATTGGGAATTCCATTATTACGAACAATAATAGTTAAACTATTTTATAAAATTATTAAATTTTTTTTTTCATCCGCTGTAATATAACAATTTGGTTGAGTTTTGAATCTGTTCAATTAGTTTTTTTTGAATAGATTTCATTTAGTTAGAACAGATTTCATTTATTTTAATTGTATTGCCAAAAAGAAAATCTTTAAATTATTTATTTATTTAAAATTCCTCATTCTTTGAAGAGATACTCCAAACAATTGGCCTAGGAGTACCAAGGAAGGTTTTAGGGAAATCACTCACAATAATTCTACGTATTTATCTCTCTCTCTCTCGTTAGTTCCTTCTTTGGGTTCCTTTTTTTTTTAGGTTAAAAATTTTTTTTTCTGCAAATTTGACCAAACTCTTTATTCTGATACCTTCCACAATCATTCCATATTTCCTTCTCCATCCTATCCTAATTTTTTTTTGAATAACTACAATATTTTTCTGTTTCTTTCTTTTTTTCACATATACAGATATTACTAACTAAAGAAATTATCTATCTGATATGATTATTTTTTGTTATGTGGTTGTGAGACCACTATGCTTACGAGTTTCGACTCGCCCTCATCAGATACCCAATACTGCGTCGTAATAAGCCATGCTTTTTTAAAATTTCAACTTCATTAACTTCCTTTTCGCCGTCAGATCCTTCTGCATGTTCGTTAACCTCCTCGCTGGATTATTTTTCACGTATGTACTCCTTTAGTAAATCACATTTGTTAACCCTCCTTTTTCCTATTCCTCCTTTTTCTTTACCTCACATAAACCTGAATTTTTTTTATATTTCTTAAATATAACAACACTTTGGCATAGTTGAGTGTTTATTTCTTAATCCGAACAAGTAGAAAAAGGATTACACTTTTTGATGCCAGGATGGGATTATTTTTCTCTATGATTTTTGTAGGAATTCCTAGTAAACTTATAGGTCTATATAAGGTAATAAGATGAGGAGTAGGTCTGTTAGGTTCGGGAATCATTTTTGTAATATATTGGACTTGGATTGAGGAATAAAGGATCAGTAATTAAATATATATGCTCATTTTGTTACCGATATATATAGAACGTTTATTAATCAATGAATTATAATTATACAGAGACATATGAAAAGCATGGCAGTGCCTACGTGATTAACTTATCTATTGCTGTGTAGCATTGACGTGTATGAAACATCACGCCACTCGGTTTATACTCAGGCTGGGTGTACTATATATAGATATTATATATATAGATTTAGTTCAAGAGGAAGAGGACTATCTAAATTTCATGGTGAAAGACCAGCTACCGCTAAGGTGAGAAGACTTAGCGAGAGAAACTAGAAAAGATCCAGTACTGAGCAAGGTATTTTTATACACGACAACTGGATGGCCTAGTCAAATTTAAGAGTCAATTAAGCCTTTCGCACAAAGAAAGCAAGAAATCTTCATAGAAAAAATGTGCTAATGTGGGGATACCGAGTAATGATACAGGAGGACTGCAAGCAAATATTGCTGAAAGACATACACGGAGGTCACATGGGCATCAGCAAAATGAAGGCGATCGCTCGACAGCAAAATGAAGGCGATCGCTGAATGCAGCAGTCCGGAAAAATCAGGATTAAAGAAGTTTCCTGACAGCAAATATGTGTTCGAAAAGGTGCACATAGACTTTCGAGGACCACACAGGGGCAAGATGTATCAGATACTGATAGATGCATACTCTAGATGGCCAGAAATTGTCCACATGACAAAAACAGATTCGACGAATACGATCGAAAAACTGAAGGAAATATTCGCAAGATATGGTATACCAGACACACTAATCTCAGATAATTAGTGTCAGAAGAATTCGAAAGGTTCTGCAAAATTAACGGAATTTTGCACAAAACGGGTCCGCCATACCATCCACAAACAAATGGATTAGCTGAGAACGGAGTGAAATCTTTTAAAAAAGGCTTAGAAAAAGCATTAAAAGATAACAAGGCTCACGACAGCGCAAATAATCTAATCAGCAAGTACTTATTCGCCTACAGAAATGCACCACACCTAACAAGGATGAGCCAATCATATCTGAATCGAACCTAGAGAAAGCAACAGAAGACTCAAAAGGAGTAGTTAAAGAACAAACCGCAGTCCAACAAGAAGTACAACAAGAAGACAATCATCCAAGGGAGATCTAGCCGATACCCAAGATAAGCAGACCCAGAATCAAGTACGAACCGGATCCAAGTTTAAACGTAAACCAAAGGGAGCCACGAGCTCGAAAACCAGTGAACAGAATGAATATGTAAGGTTTAAACTAAGCGGGGAAGAGTGTAGTATATCTATATATACTACACTCTTCCCCAGTTCGTACTTATTTCTGGGTAGACGCGATAATGTGTTGGCTGGCTCATTGTTCTTGCCATCTGTGGTATGCCCTTATGCTCGCCAAAAATCGTTATCAGTGCATAACTTGAAATGCATACCTGCCAAATATTGGTACAATTTCCGAAAAGCCCAATAAATGGCTAAAGCCTCTTTGTGCAAAATTGCGTAATTACCTTCCGCTTTCGTTAGCGTCCTTGATATGAAGGTAACTGGTCTATCCTCCCCGTTTGGCATTTCGTGCATTAGTACTGCTGCTATGCCCTGGTCGGATGCATCTGTCACTAGTTTTATCGGATAATCTGTGTTGTAGTGTACCGAATTTCTGTCCGATGCTAGTTCTTTCTTGACTTCAATAAATGCCTAGTTCAAACTCACCTCTACGAACTCACGTAAATAATCAGGTCAATAGTTTTTTATCAAACGCCCCAACTCATGTTACTACATTTAGCACTGATAACAAAGCAAGTAATCCCAGCCTTCTAGATATGTTTATATCCGAAAACACACTCTACTCGGTAATAAAATCCTTAAATAATAAAAAGTCTGCTGGCATCGATAATATATCGAACTTTATGCTGAGAAAGCTTCCGAAAAAGAGTCTGCGTCCCTTAGTTGCAATATTTAATCACTGTATTAACAATTGCTACTTCCCTAAAGCCTGGAAAATAGGTATTATCTTTAATATTCCAAAAACTCAAGGTAGAGCAGCCATCCAACAACATCGACCTATATCTCCTCTTCCCTGTTTGGGAAAAATATTAGAAAAAATCTTTTACGAAAAGGTAAATGAATTTTGTAATGAAAATAAAATTATTCCCGACCTTCAATTCGGATTTCGGAAAGGTCACTCAACTTTGGATGCTCTTTTCCTACTACATAGTGAGATAACAACTGCGTTAAACCGTAAAGAATCAACAGTTGCTTGCTCCCTAGATATAACCAAAGCCTTTGACTCAGTTTGGCATAAGGGACTAGTGCACAAGCTATGCAAACTTGATTTCCCTCCACATATTACGCTGATGCTGCACTCATTTCTTCAGGATAGATCATCCTGTGTTAGGTATCAGAACGCGACTTCCGAATTCTTCTTAATAGGTAAAGGAGTTCCACAAGGCTCGGTATTAGGTCCTCTGCTGTATTCAATATACACTGCAGATATACCAACAGCCGCAAAAGCACAAATGATACTATATGCAGACGACACTCTTGTTTATGCCAAAAGCAAATCACCAAAATTAGCTCTAAAGAGAACGCAAGAGCTACTTTTTAAAATTATAAATTATAATTATGACTGGAACTTATCAGTCAATCTTAATAAGTCGAATTTAATCTGTTTCCGTAATCCCAGCACTCGCGGACCGAGGAAAATTGCTACAAAGAGCAAAAAGCTGCGTATTCTGATTAAAAACACAGCTATCCCAGTCTCAAATGAACTAAAATATTTAGGCATCAACTTTAACTCAATGTTCAAATTTAACCCACATGTTGAGTTAACTTTGAAGAAAGCCAATAGGGCTATTCATACCTTTTTATTCCTACTTATACGTCGGAAGGAGCTTAGTATAAATACTATACTGTTTTATAAACAACTTATTCGGCCAATTATTGGATATGCATTTCCGATCTATTTTAGTTTCTCGAAAACGTATGCCAATAAAGTCCATGTATTCGAAAGGTCAATCATTAGGAAATGTCTTTCAAAATATCGTAAAATAGACGGTAAGCATTACTCCAACTCCTATATATATCAGAAAAGTAATCTTACTCCTTTTATTTCATACATGGTTGGTCTAACCAAAAACTTTCTTCAGCATTTAATAGACCATACCAATCCACTCATTCAAGAGTCACTAGAAAGGATTAATACCCAAGCCACCCAACACAGAAACTTATACAATGATTACCTCTATGCCTCACCAGTTATCATATCTGATTTTGCGAAGGACAGTGATATTATGAACGTTCAGTTTTATAATTCCTTAACTCCCCATTTCCATCGTGGTTAGCGGAAGCAACACACAATTCCCAAAAATTCCAAACTCCTAATCCGCTCTTCCTGAACATTCCTTTCCCTAATTTTTATTATTTTTTATTATTAAGTCTAGAATAAAGTTTAGTTTATAAGCAATTAAAAATATAGATAATTGTGTTTGAGCAAGCACATTTAATTTTTAAGCCATAGTTGTAAGCAATTCATGTACTTAGTCATTAAAAACTAATTTAATATATAAGCAAAAGATGTACAGAGCATGTTTTAGCTCTACGTTTTAAATACCATGTAAATATGTACAAGTAATATGGAAATAATAAATGCTCTACTTAAACAAAAAAAAAAATTCAATAAATGCCTTTTCTGCATTTCTTGTCCATTGAAATCTTTCTTTGTTTTGTACTTCATAAATCGGCTTCAAAATTTTAGCTAATCTCGGTACAAATTTTCCGTAGAATGTCACCAGTCCTGTGAATGCTTTTACATCTGTTATGTTTTCTGGTCTCTTTGCTTCGACCATTGCTGTGATTTTTTCTGGGTCCTTGGACAACCCATTCTTGCTTATGATGTGCCCCAGGTATCTGATTTCTTCTTGGAAAAACTGGCACTTTTTGAGGTTAAGCTTTAGTCCGGCTTCTTCTAACCTCTGCAAAACTTCGTTTAAATTTTGCATATGCTCGTTATTATTTCTGCCCGTCACCACTATGTCATCTCGAAATGCTGCAGTTCCTTTGGCTTTTTGTAATACTTTTTCTACTACCTTGTCGAACTCTGCTGCTGCTGTTTTCGTTCCATAGGGTAATCGGTTGTGCAAATAAATACCTTTAGGTGTGCTCCATGCGCACAATTTCTTTGATCTGTCAGTCAGCTCTAGCTGATTGTAGGCCGCTGACATATCTAATTTCGTGAACCTTTCTCCACCTCCCAGTTCTGCGAATACTTCTTCCACTTTTGGTGCGGGGTGTTTTACATCTTGCATGTACTTATTGATCGTGACCTTGTAATCGTCACAGATCCTTACTCCACCTCCTTTCTTTAGCACAGGCACTGATGGTGTGCCCGATTCGTTGTGCTTTACCTTGGTGAGTATTCCTTCTTTTTCCAGTTGGTCTAGTTGATCTCCGATTGTCTTCTTGAAAGCAAACGGTGTCGCCCTGGGTTTGCAGAACACTGGTTTCGCATTATCTTGCATCTTTATGTCTATTTTGCCGTATTTATACCTTCCGAACTTGCCGTCGAAAAATGTCTTGTGCTTGTCGATTATTTCTTGTAGTTTTGGTCCTTTTAATATAACATGGTTGATTTCCACTATCTTGTATCCTAGTGCTTCCATCATGTCTCTACCCAACAATAATCTACAGCCTGTTTTTACGACTATTAATTGACATTTTGCTTTTTTTCTACCTGCCTTTATTTCTACGTAGATCTGACCTTCTGGTGCAATTGCGCTCCCATCATAGAATCTTAACGTAGTATTCACTGGTTGCAATTTATGCTGTGATAGATGCCTTTTGTATAATTCCTCCGGAATTACCGATCTGCTTGCTCCTCAATCAAGTTCAGCTAGCAATTGCTTGTTTCCTATCTTTATTTGGATTTGCGTCGGTTTGACGTATCCTGCCTTTGTTCCTTGAAAGTGGACTTCTTCGCTCGTCCAGCTATGGTTTTCTGTCTCCACGAAGTGCTGTTTAGCTTGTTCCTTTCCTTTTTTCTGGTATATTTTTCCTAAATGCCCTATTATGCCGCAACGGTTGCATTTATAGGATTTAAATTTGTAGTCTGCGGACTCGTGGTTGCTAGAACCGCAATGATTGCATTGTTTGCCGCCTTTTGACTCTTTGTTAAATTTCTTTTTATAGCCCTCTTTACTGGCTTTGCTCTGGTTTATGGCTTCACTTTGCTTACTTTTTCTGTCAAAGCTTACCTTATGTACGTTTATTTCCTGATGCGACTGTGTAAGAGCTGCCTCTTTCTTCTTCGCAATTTCGACGATTTGTTCAGACCTCTTTGTATGGTCTTTTTCGCACACGCGATCTTAAATCTCGCCTTTCTTTAGATCCGCTACGAACTTATTCGTAATCATCAAGTCGAGCTGCGCACCCCATTGGCACGTGCTGGCTTTATTTTTCAAGCGTATATACCACTGGCTAATCGACTCATTCTCGCCTTGCTTTAAGTCGAAAAATTCCGTGCGTTCACGAAATACCGATATTGTCTTTGAGAATTGATTTTTCAGTATAGCACATAATTCCTCGTATTGTTTTTTGCGATGGTAATACTGGGTCGCACCTAAATTTGCGAGTACTCCATAACCTTTTGTCCCAATGACCGTTATGAGCGTAGCCACCTTTCTATGTGGCTCCAGTATGTTATTTACTATAAAGTATTGTTCCAACCTTTCTTGGTAGTTTTTCCAATCCTCGTGCTCATTATATTCCGTGACACACCCTACTGTGGCTAAATATACTTGCACGTTTTGTATTGGTGCCGCCGTTCCTCCGTTTCCGCCTGTTGCGTTATTCTGTGTTGTATCCATGTGCGTTCCTCGCTGGTTATTGAACCTCAGCAAATCTTTTCCCATATCCTCTATTACGGCATTTGCTTCGTTTCTTTCCATTCTGACTCTTTCCAGCGTGATTTGGGCCTCTCCTAAGCTGCTCTTGTAATTCTCGTGCTTGGGCTTCGTCCATCTTGTATGAACCTTTTTTGCTTTCGACTTTAATCACAGATTCACTTCTTACGAGATTTTCCGCACTGATTTCACTTCACTTTTTAACTTTCTTTTTTTCTTTTTACCTCGTCGCCAATGTAATATATTGGACTTGGATTGAGGAACAAGGGATCAGTTATTAAATATATATGCTCATTTTGTTAACGATATATATAGAACGTTTATTAATCAATGAATTATAATTATACAGAGACATATGAAGAGCATGGCAGTGCCTACGTGATTAACTTATCTATTGCTGTGTAGCATTGACGTGTATGAAACATCACGCCACTTGGTTTATACTCAGGCTGGGTGTACTATATATAGATATACTACAATTTTAATTATAGAAAATTACCAAAGTGAAGAATAATAATGTGTACGGAGAGTGAAGCTCGAAATATATGTAATTAAAATAAGGGAATTTTTTTTGAAATCGTTTTAAAAACGATGAAGCTCTATGATTGGAACCTGTAGCTTTTTTGAGTGGTAAACGTTAAATAATTTATTTTACATCACTTGGTGCGGTAATGAGTAATTATATTTTTGTATACTACAAAATTTTTAATAATTTTCTTCATGTATACTGAAATAAGACTAAATACTAAATAAATAATAATATGGTTATGAGCATTAAAGGTCTTACAAATCTACTTAGAATATAAACCCTCAAAATTATCGCAATAATTAATAATCTTCTTGCACAATAATATCAAACACTATATCTCGTCTAATATTTTTATAACTACAACATCGTCCTTTTGGCATAAAATCTAAATTTCTGTTAAGCTCTAAATGATCGAACCGTAGTCTATAAATAATATTTCTTTGATGCTTGCTATAAGTCAAAAATAAGTTTACGGACATGTTTGGCTTTTAATATTATATCTTCATTCTAACAATAACTTTTATAACAATTTCAATTTTGTTTATAACAAGTTTTTCTATATACTTTCTTTATTTTAAGATTTGACAGTGCAAATATTTACAATTTGTTATTACAATAAACATTTTTTATTGCACATTTTTTAAATAGACCAAATGGTTATACTCGTACAATCACAAAACTATTAGAAAAAAAGATATACTCGTATTTTGAATGTCCAACTAATTATTTCCTTTGAAAATGATTCCTTAGACAATGTATTTCCTTCAAAACTTTATTTTTCTGTTAAATTAATTGCCACTCATTTATTTTGAAATAATTTAAATATAAAACAAATTAGGAAAATGCAAATAAGTTAATTATGTTGGGTTGACATTAATTTATTTTAAAAATAATTGATTTTTCTTGTAAATTTTCAAAAAAGGTCTTCTTTGGTATATGCTGGCATATATTTTCATTTTTCTTATACAGAAGACGACAGTTAAATTTGACACTAATCAGTCAAAAGTGGTTCTATTGGCCATAACAAGTGATAATCAAATGGTGCAAAGTCTGACAAATAAGTTTTAAATGAAAATATTCTCAAGGATAAGCCATGCATTGCATTATTTTGTATGAGGAAAAAAAATGGAGTAAGTTTTTCCCAAATAATCTCTAATAAATGTCTGCTTCTTAGCATTATTCTAAAAAATGGCACGTTTTAAATTTAATCCATAAACCATAAATTATTTTTGGATTTTTTCCTTAAAATGTACTCATTCGTATTTGGTGTGTTTGAGAACAAAATAAGATAAGAGAAAAACTGAAACAAGGATAAATTTATTTTTTATAAGTAAATCTATCTGGTTACAAGTGTAGAAGGTTTTTTCCTTCTTTAGAATGGATTTGACTGTCATGATAAGAAGAACATTTTTTTTGCATTTTATCTTATATAAGTGAGTATGCAGCAGTAGCTACCATTTTTGTTTTAAAGAAAATTTGATTTCACTCGTTATTCAATAAATAATCTGTTGTTGTAAAATTGGTTTACCTACGAATAAGGAAAAAAAAAAGCCTAACTCTAATAAGGTATTATCTATGCCACAATCTTATCAACTTCCGCTGTAGTTCGTGTAATCCTTGACATTCAGATTTTTATTGGGAATCCGTTTAGAAATATTTGCATGCTTTTTCAAAATAATCGTGATATTTCGTTGGCTTCGACGCATTCTATTTTACCAGCACAGGTACATATTTTCTTGTATATATGCTTTAGATAAATACCTAACGTTTTTTCTTCATTTAAGTATAGGTATACTTACAGATTAGCTTTTCGACGGTTTTAGGAACAATTTTTCCAAACAATTGGGATTTTGTTTGTTCAAATGCCATTTTAAGGCATAGATATAAGTTATTACAAGGTATTAGCAAAGTTATTTTATAAATGAATATACGAGTTAAGGCAGAAAAGTTACTCCTTTCAAAGTAGTTCCCTTGGGCAGCTTAATCGGCGACAGCTCCTCGATTGCACTTCGTTGTATGTTATCGTTAATACCAAGATGATGTCCTTTTAAGTGTTTTTTGGTGTTGGAGAATTAAATCGAATGGGGAGGGTGGCTAGAAAATCATAGGAATCTCTTTTCCAACAAATACTTGTTGATGGAGACGTTCATCTCCATCAACAAGTTTTCTCGCGTTGTAATGATGGAACATTGATTGTTTGGCGTTTTCATTGTGGAGCATCGACAGTCTATCCTCAAAAAAGCCCTCACTCGTTTCACATTTTCAAGTTCTTAATGTTGAAGGCGTCCTTGAGCAAAATTTTGTAATTTCACTGATTCTCAGCCTTCCAAAAATATTTGATACCACAAAAAACTTATCTTTTTGATAAAGAGTATTTCCCATAATGGTTTTTCCAAACTTTCCTGTTCCATTTTCGTTAAGCACTACATAAATTTAATGCTCAACTACTCGTTAGATCATGAAACTTTTGCTCAAAGACAGTTTTTATAAAATTATTTTAAATAAACTGCTTGTACGTGATTCAATAACAATTTAACCAACATTGAAAAAAATTGACAATTTTTTTCTTTTTTTTAAACATATTTTCTTGTAAGACTATTTTTAATTATTCATAAATGGTAAAAGCATTGAAAAGGTATTAATTTTTTAGTAAAAAGCCAGACTTTTCAATTTTCAAAATGGATCTGTTTTAAAGGTTTCTTTTACAAAAGGGACTATTAGAATAATTACATAAAAGAAAAACAAAATATTATTAATCATCAATAATATATAATATACTTTTCAAATAAATACTTTTTGGATATTTTCTATTTTTAATTAATTTTCCATTCGAGAAGTATACTATGATTAATATTCTATTTATAAGTTGTACATACTTATGATTGCAATAAAGTGTACTTTTATCATTATATTTTAAATATAATGATTGATATTTGATTGAATACTTTTAATTAAAAATATAATTAAATTTTTTGATCTAGATATTAAAGAAAATTGAAATTTCATCTTTCTATAGATATAACTACTAAGCAAACAAAGAGAGAAATGAAATAAATCTCAGTGAATATAATATTTGAAAATATAAAAAAAATATTTGCTCAAATGAATATGTTTATTAATATTTATAAATATAAGATAAAATATAATATAATAAAAAGTTTATTCTAAATTTGATCAAACATATTTTTTATATAAGAAGTTTAGTCCTATTACAGTTAAAATTTTAATAATTTGGTTAAAAGATTTTACTTGAAATTCTTCAAAAGAATTTTTTTATTATTATTCTTTGTTCCCCTTAGAGATAAGAAGCAGTATACAGTAGGCACTTTCTAAGAGTTTCTACTTATATCTTTTTTTTTTTTATTTGCCTAATTCTGAATTGTTCTTATATCTCTATGAGAGGAATTTTTTTATAGCTAACGAAAATTGGATATATCATGGAATTGGCAGTGTCGTCATTTTTACATATATTATTTATTTTCTTGCTTCATTTTGAGCTTGAATATTTACTTCATTTATATTACTTAAGAAAAACTAAATTTTATTCAATAATATAAGCATAAAATGGCGAAATAGATTGATTTTAATGTAAATTTTATATACCATATGAGTTTTTTCAATAGTGGTAATATATTTTTAAATGGACAGTGTGACCATATTTAAAATGTTAAAATATTTTATTATTGTCAGTTATATAAGATTTACTATTTATAAAAAAAAAACAATCTTCAAAAACACTTGAAAATTATCCAATTTTTTTTAGTATCAAAATAATTGTTATTTTGTTGCAACTTATTATGCACTTCTTACAATTTGTGGATGCTATAATCGGCCTAGTGTGCTCGCTATTCGGCAAACTGCAGAAAGTTTTGAACGCAATCTTTTTGGCGCGTGGCAGTAAGATAAAGGAGAATATTGGTGCTGTTGAAGCAATTTTTTATGAAGACCCAAATTTATCGATTTCAAGGCGTTCTCAACATTTGGGACTATGTGTCACAACAACATGACGTATTTTACAATTGGATTTTGGCTTACATCCTTACTAAATTCTTATCACATAAGAATTGAAGCCGTTCAACCATCGCAAAACAACCTGAATTTGCTGATTTTGCTCTGGAGCAACTTGAAAATGCTCCTGATTTTTTCAAGAAAATCATCTTCCCAGATGAGGAGCATGTTCATCTCTGTGAATCGGTGAATAAACACAATAGTCATTACAGTGCTTGAACTGAAGCAAATTCACTAAGTGTTCACAAGAAAACTTTTACATTCCAAATATATGTTATGACCGTTTGGTGTGATTTTTGGCATGGTGGCATCATTGGTCTTTATTTTTTGCAAAATGAGGAAGGAGTTGCCGTTAATGTTAAAGGTGACCGTTACAGATCGATGAACTTTTTGTGACCTGAATTAGAAGGATATTGAGTTAGCAAATATGTGGTTTCAACAAGACGGCGCCACGTGTCACACAGCCTATGCCACAATTGATATAATGCAGATGTGCAATGGGTTAGACCTGTCTTTGGCGGAACATAAGACCGAGGCACTCCTTGTGAGTAGCCGGAAGAAAATGGAGACCATCACCATAAGAGTAGGCAATCACGACATCCGGTCGCTACCCTACATCCGGTATCTAGGAGTGGTCTTGGATGCCAGACTCAACTACAAGGAGCACATCTCCAGCGTCATCAGGAAGGCATCAGCAGTACAGGGCGCACTTTCGCGGATAATGCCCAATATCGGAGGCCCCAGGCAAATCCGAAGGCGACTACTGGCAACTGTGGTTACCTCCGTCCTGCTATACGGAGCACCAGTGTGGGCAAAATCGCTAGAGCTTACAACATACCGCAAGACAATGACATCAGTCCAGCGGCTCTCAGCGATCAGAGTGGCGTCAGCATTCCGAACGGTATCGCACGATGCGGTCAACATCGTGACATCATGCCCACCCATCGACATTCTGGCAGGAGAGCGGGAACGCCAACATCGTAGGAAGAAGGAAGAGCGGCGAAAGGTCCTCTGTGAAGAGGAGAGATCCCAGAGTCTTCGCCTCTGGCAAGAGAGATGGGACAACTCGACGAAGGGTCGGTGGACTCATCGGCTGATCCCACATGTTACCAAATGGGTCACTCGCCTGCACGGGGAAGTCGGGTTTTACATCACCCAACTCTTGACTGGGCATGTATGCTTTCGGGCATACTTGCACAGATTCAAGAGAACTGACTCCCCAAACTGTCATCATTGCCGCGATGTGATCGAAGACGCAGAACACGTGTTCTTCCAGTGCCCCCTCTATGAGGAGACGCGGGTGGAGCTGGAGAGAAATCTGGAGCGTTCTATCAGTCCAGAAAATATAGTGGAGTGCATGCTGAAGAGTCAATCGGCTTGGAACAGCATTGCGGAGTACGCGAAATCCATTATCAAGGATCTCCACACAACGTACGAAGAATAGGCCGCAAGGCGTCATAACATCGGGACAGCAGTAGCATCAAACAAGAACGCCCCGGCGAAGTAGTATTTACAAAGAGTGCCGCCGGGGAACCATCGTTCCGGGAGCAAGATCAGAGGTGCAGGTTAGGTTTTAGCGAGGTAAAAATCCCGCATAACTCACCTGGCAGGAAAAACTTCCAGGCGAGTACCTTTTGAAGGTTTCCCCCTGTACCTCATTAATCTGAACAGAAAAAAAAAAACAAAAAAAAAGATGTGCAATGGGTTCTAAGGAGTTCTAATTTTACACCTTTGGACTTTTTCTTCTAGAGTTTTTTGAACTTATTGGTCCATGTCAATAAACCAGAAACCATTGATGCATTAAAATTGAAATTAAAACCGTATTCGGTTCTGTAAACGAAGCAGGAGTGGCAATTTGAATAATAAAATTTTTGAGCATAATTGCATTAATTATACTTTAAAATAAAATAATTAATATTGGTCTGCCATGTTTATTTCTTGTTTTATTTAAAAAAAATCATTACTTTTATTGAAAAACTCTATATAACAACTAGAAAAAGTGAAATATTTTATATAAAAAACTTTTTAAATTATATCATACCTTTTCTTGCAATGTCTTTTTACTACATTTTCTGAATATATTTATGAATAATAAAATAAGATAAAAAATGAATGTATTAGAGGTCCTCAAACATGTTTCCTTTTTTGCCAATCTATCTCACATATTTTAAGTGAATCTCAACAATCCCGTAATTTCTTTGGGAGTAGGGTTTTTTAGTTATCGGGGCTGTTAGATCCCTAAGACCACATGATTATAGTGGTATAAAGTGGCTCCTCCCTTAACCGTTTACGATTGCACTTCTATACCCTACATATGTCCTACTATTGGTGCACAATATAATATTCAATTGCTTACGTCTCTACAGGAGTAGTTTTTAACTTTTTCCGCAGCTTTCACGTTGTTTTTAACATAATATTAATGTATGTAATTAATTTCAAGAATAATTTTAAAAATTTTCAAATAAATAATTTATAGCACTATATACGTAGTACTATGCCAAAAAATTCTAATTTTATAATTCCTATTTTTCGATTAACCTTTATCAATTGAAATGTCAATAAGGAAATAATTGATAAAAACGTATCCCCTTTCTTATTATAAATAATAAAATTCAATTATTGAAAATATACCAATTTATATAATTAAGACATCATTTTCTGATTTTCAATATTTATCAAAAGTTAAGTAAATTTTAATGGATTGTCGATTGCGTAGGTTTTATTTACTTTTATGAATAAATGATTATTATTTTCATTATAAAGGGTTCGTTCGAATATCTATAATTTTAAATAGAATCAAATAGTATATAAATTTGTATAAATAAATAAATACTTACGGAAATTGAAATAGATTTTATTATTTAGTACAATATTATTTTCATAATATATGTTACACGAAACTTTGAGAAGGGTTGGTTTTTTTCTGAAAAATTTATTCACTTGTAAGTAGTTAGTTTGCTTCTAATTTTATTATTGTTTGATCAATAATAAATAATAAAAACGATGAATATTATTAGTTTCGTAAACGATATTGATTTATTTGAACTTGAACGAGTATACTATTTTTTTTGTAAATAATTTTCTTAGTTGAACCATAATTTATGGGGGGAAAGTCAAAAAAAACCGTTTCTATTTAAATATTCGACTAAAGAATTGGGAATTACATTTGAGAACAGATTTTCTACCCTGAGGTTATTAAAATTTATGTTTGAAAAAATATTTTCGTTTGTTTCCATCCTCTGCGGGGGTTTCCATTTCTTTTGAAGAAATACGAATATTCTATGCCAAATTTATCTGTTGCTTCTGATTTTTTCACGAGGTGGTTTATTGCATAAGAGCAATTCCATTGGGAATTCCTAATTTCAGCTTATCTCAACAATTGTTATTCCGTAACTGTAAAAATTTCAAATATTTTTTTTTATGTATATAATACTCTTTTATGTTAAGAGTTAAACTGGCATTTATATTGTCCGATTTTATTTTAAAATTAAAAAAAAAAAACGCATTCGTAATTTAAATCCTAAGGGAAATTCTAAAAAAAGAGAGCCTTATTTAGCTTTAATTGTAAATATTTTTTTTTTCTTTATTTTTCTTTATATTATATATTGTAACATTAACAAAAATACCTTATCCTTACAAATTCATAGGCGCCAGTTCTATATACTACATTATGAATGGAATTTTTAAAGGACCGGAAAAATATGAATATGTAAAAATGGATTTTGTTAATTTTTAAATGAGTTTTTATATATTTTTTCCTTATTTTTTGACTATGAAATTTTCTTTTATTAAAGGATTTTCTTATACAAAATAGTTCGAGTAATTAAAATATTGTCTACCATATAAAATTGGGATATTTTATATAAAAATGAACAATTTTTTATTCGTAAAATTTTTTTTGTGGTACTAAGAAAATTTTTAAATATTGAGCATTCTACTATATTTGCGTATATATAATTGGAGACAAAAATAGTTATATTTGTGCAGATGGATTGATTTACCGAAAACATAAAATAAAAATTATAAGACCACGTATAAAAATATGCACGTATTTTTTTGACAATCCAGAAAGAAAATGCGGCAAAAAAATAGCACCGCTTTATACGAGGGTCGTTCAATAAGTCCTTAGAAAATCCGAGAAATTGCGCTCGTAGTGTCGGTAAAGTTTTTTTTTTTGTAAGTAGCTGTCAAAATTTTAGGTTGATCCATAGCGTAGGTCAATTTCTATCGTCGATTAAAGTTAACGACATTTATTTGTGCATAACAATGGAAAAAAGTGAGTTTAGGGCTGTCATCAAACATCTCCATTTGAAAGGCTTAAGCCCGAAAGAAATCAAAGCCGAGTTGGATGCAGGTAATGGCACATCTTCACCTGTGTTTGCGACGGTTTACAATTGGGTGAATGAATTTAAACGTGGCCGTTCATCCACAAAAGAAGAACATCATTCAGGACGCCCAGTTGAGGTGTCTACTCCTGAAATCATCGACAAAATCCACGATCTGATTTTGAACGATCGCGAATTAAATTACGCGAATTAGTTGAGGCCACGGGCATATCACAAGGTACAGTCGCTTCAATTTTGCATGAAAAATTGTCTGTGAAAAAAATGTCGGCAAGATGGGTGCCGCGTTTGCTCTCAGAGGAGAATAAGCGCAATCGTGCAGTGGACTCTGAGGCTATGTTGGCACTCTTTCATCGCAATCCTGCCGAATTCCTTCGTCGATATGTCACTGGGGACGAATGGATACACTACTACACTCCAGAAACGAAGAGACAGTCATCACAATGGATTTTCAAGGGTGAACGGGCTCCGAAGAAGGCAAAAACTGTGCCATCGGCCGGCAAGGTGATGGCCACGGTCTTTTGGGATTCGCAGGGCATCATTTTTATCGACTACTTGGGAAAAGGAAAACCAGTAACCGGAGCGTATTACGCGTCGTTATTGCAACGGTTGAACGAGGAAATCAAAGAGAAACGCCCCCATCTGAAGAAGAAAAAAATCCTCTTGCATCAGGACAATGCGCGTGTGCACACTTGCGCTGTTTCCATGGCCAAAATTGTATTTTGCAGAACTTCCGAAATCCTATTTTTTGGACGGGATAAAATTTTTGGAAAAACGGTTGGAAAAGTTTATAGAGCTAAAATGAGATTATGTTGAAAAATAAATAAAATTTTTTTAAAAAAACAGTTTTTTCCATCTTTTTCTAAGCACTTATTGAACGACCCTCGTACACATTAGTTTATATTTACGGAGAAGTTTCTTATATTAAATTAGTAAGCAAACATATCTTTTCTAATATATTTATATGTTTTATTTTTACTTTTAAAACACTAAAGTTTTATTGTCTAATTAGATAGATTTAAGTAATGTACTAAAAATAAGCGAAATCTTATGTAAATAAAATTGATTAATTAAGTAAAACGATGTAAAGAAGTTAAGAATTTTATTATGTATTCTAAGAAAATGGTTTTTAATACCTTAAAAAATACCAATCAGTTGGAAACTCGTGGTCGAAAATGTTTGAAATCTAAACAAACTAAACGAAGAATAGCAAATTCTGTTAGAAAAACATCTTTAATATCAGTCAGCAGGTGTTAAAAATAAATTGAATAAAGCAATAAGTGAAAGGTCATTTATTAGGTACTAAGTCGAAGCTTGCTTACAATCACATTTATAGATTAAATTTCGCGAAGGAGCATGTTAATCGTCCTTTGTAATTATAGTGAAATATTTAGTGGATAGATGATTTCGTTGGTCGGCAGTATCTTCAAACGCCACCGGCTAAAAATACAGATCAATACACTTTAAGAAATCTTTTAACCTCGGCCCATATACAAAATTTCTTGCATCACGGACCACTTTAAATATTGTATATGGGACGATCATGATTTGCCATTAAGATGTGTATTTGAACAAAATAATAAACTAAATCCTACCAATAGGACGGCAAAATTATGGTTTTAAGTCTAAAAAGTAAATCATAACAATCGGTGGACTAAAACCCGATTAACGATTCATGGGTTATTATTACAAATGCTGTTGCTATTGCTAAGCTCAAAAATACTGAAGAGTTATGCAACTTATTCTATGCATTAAATAAAGAAGGTATCATGAAATATTGAAATTAAAATTCCTACAGAAATATCATATTTATTTATAAAATCTTTTTGAAAGTTCAAGATATGATTGCAATATCATTCAAACTTGATATACCTTTAAACCCTTCAAACACCAATTTAAAGTTTATACCTTTAAACCCTTCAAACACCAATTTTCGTATATAAAATATGTCTTTTCTTATGTAATTTTATTATAAAAGTTTAATAGATTTAAAATTAGCTATATTGACAATTTTATTATTAACTTTTTTTTAACATGTTTACAGTACGCTCACAAATTTTGTATAAATAATTCAAATTCATTATGAAAATGGTCTATCTGTGAAAGAAGGTTCTTCAGAAAAAACAATATTTTCGGACAAATCTCATTTTAAATTAGACAATGTAAAATTGTCTTATTTGGGCATCTGAAAATCTAAGACCAGTTATTGAACAACCAATAAATTCATCACATTGAACAACCAATAAATTTATGAAAATGAGGCTGGTGGTATATTTACTGTCAATAGAGTGCGCTACAGAGCCATTGCAACCAATAAAGACAAGCCACACTGTCCAAGAAATAATCGATTTATTGAAAACTAAATTCAGTGGACGTCCAAATTCGCGAAGAGGTGATGTCAATTAGCAACCAAGGACATGTGATATTTTGTAAAAAGGATCGATGTCTGTAAATGTAGTCGTAGTGCACATTTGTCCAATTTTGTTTTTTATTAATAAATGGTTTATTCTCTACAACATTCTGTAATAAAAATTGATGAAATTTTTATAAAAAAATGTGTGTTTTTATTAAAATTTAAAAAAAAAGTTCTAATCGGTATATTTGTACTGTCTACAATAAACATTTTATTTTGAGCTCCGCTATTATTTGGTCCATAATTTTTTTGTTAAACCATTAAAGTTATCGCCGTATGACTTTGAAGCTCATAGTAGAACTGAATATTTCCACTCAAAGGCCTATCATATCCAATAAATTCAATTAAATTTTGAAATTGTTTTTTAAGGAATTGTTAATAATTACTTTTGCTTTTATTATTCAAAAAATTATAATTGTAATAAATTGGAAAATAGTCTAATGATTATTATGTAAACGAATGTAAATAAAATTACATTCTAATAAAACGGAGACAATACAACAAAGTCAAACCCTATTTTGATAATATAAATTCTGTCACTTTCCATAATTAGTTAAGCAACAAAAAGAAAATTTTAGTTAGATTTCCATAAAAATAATTTCAATTATGGGATGGACTGCCAAAGTAATTTTCACCTCAGAAACCAATTTGACTTTGCAAATTCAGAAGAAACTTTCTTTCTTGTTCGAAAAAGCACTTAATGTAAAAATTTTACTCTATTCGAAAAAGAATAATAATAATGAAAATAATAATAATAATAATAATAAAAGGCTTTTCCTAGAGTACTTATATTATGTATAAGAAAAATAATTTCGGTAACAAGAATGAGGTTTTAGCCATTTTTGTGGCATCATAGTTCTATTATTAAACATTAACTAGACTGTGACGGTTTACAACACGCAAAGTTTTATTAAAGTTTTGTTAAAAAAAAAACCTAGAAAACAACTTTAGAGATTTAATATTGGAGAGGAAAGAAACGATAGCAAAAACTTGAAAATTGATATAATACCATTATTGATATTCGGCATAAGAAGTGAAATCGAGTTTAGTGAAAGTATATGAAAAACACATAATGTACTGAGGCAATCATAGTTTGAATCTATGCTTAGAAAATAGAAAAGAGCACTTACCAAAGCCTCTAAATCTTTAATTCGAACTAAGTGGTTCTGTATTATAATACAAAGAGTTTTTTTAAAATTTATTTCATAAACTGATAAAATGCAACATTTATTCCACAAAATTCCACAGAATAATGACATTAAATTTATTGTTAGTAGTTTAAATTGAATTAAACCTCCACCGTGCTGGATAGGATAGAGTTGGTTATTATTCAGATTTTTTTCCAGACCGATGAAAGATTTTATTAAAAAGTTTTAAAGTTGTATAATATCCTAAAAGAAAAATCTTCAATATTAATATTTAAATAAGATTTCGAAAAAGTATTATATAGAAAAAGTCCTTATAAAGTGTGTCAATATTACTTTTGCCATAACAAGAAAAAATTGTTAAGCCATAATGTTCGTCAAATAAAGCGGTTGAGTTGAAAATGATATATTACAACGTGGCTTTTCTTTTGGTGATGCTCATATTCATATTGGATACTATAGCTTTGGCTGCTGTGTTATTTAAGTCTATTGTAGGAGTTAAAATATATAACATTTTTCGAAAGGATTCAAACATAATGATCCGTCAGATTATTGAAAAGCCTATGTGCATACATGCTTATTACGATTATAGAAATGCTGAAGTATGTAAAATGAAGAAATCATCTCGTTTCGATAAGGTAAATACCGTTCTAGAGCTATGAACATTTTCCATGTCATCCTTACAGTTGAACGATCCAAAAGGGTAACAGATATTCATGGCAGAGATGAATAGAAATGAAACGGGCTATACCGAAGTGAGTAATTTACTTATCAGAAAATGGAATATCTTTTATCGTACTTTGGAGCTTTGTATACTTACTAGCTAGAACATGCATGTACGTGTATATATAAGAATATTTGTATATTTTCAAATGTGATGGAAGTACATATACCATTGTTGGGATAAATTTGCACATAAATTAAGATAAGGATTTCTGTTGTACTCTCTAAGAACTTTACTATTCATTTGTTGCTGCTACCTTCTCGAAATTTTCTATTAGGAAATATGCTTATTAGTACACACGTAAGCAGCTAAAATATTATTCAATTATAAAACGAATGTCAAATTGAATAATTTTATTAATTATTTAATATGGAATGCTTTGAACCCGTTCATTTCTAGTTTATTTTTAGCGGATGGTTTTTTTTTATGCGTGGTATAAAAGTATCGATAGTGTTAGCTGTCAAACCAACTGTCATCTGTCAAAGTTTGTGAGTTACCTTAGATTAAAGAATATCCGGATAGGCCGATATGTCAGATATTTGTATATGTAAACGCAATTTTCTGTATAAATTATTATAAAAGCGGCGAGAAATTGTAATGTTTGCATACTTTTGAGTAGATTTTTTTATGTAGACACGACACCCACTCATATCTAGTTTTCGTAATAGAAATTTATTGAATTCCAAAAGCATAATTAATATTCATTTTAACTCACTTATTCTAAACAAAAATATAACTTCAATACGATAGATGGTAACATTCTATCAATTTTCTAGCATTAAATGCAATTGTATTGTAGGTTAAGCGCCTTAATTTTGTAGACTTTTGGAGAGTTTTGAAAGACGCTATTCTCCGTCTTTCAAAACTCTCCAAAAGCATAATTAATATTCATTTTAACTCACTTATTCTAAACAAAAATATAATTTCAATACGATAGATGGTAACATTCTATCAATTTTCTGGCATTAAATGCAATTGTATTGTAGGTTAAGCGCCTTAATTTTGTAGACTTTTGGAGAGTTTTGAAAGACGCTATTCTTCATGAAATGGTAGCAAACCGAAATGCTTGCATACTTTTGTTGTTTTACAACTTAGATTATAGAAGAACTGGATGGGCCTCTACACAATAATTCAGTCGAAATTTTTTTGCGAATACATTCTTAAGAACGCACACACTTGCGAAATAACCTTTCATGAAATACTTCGTATTCTAAAATAAAAACTACCTATTTAATGTCATGAAGAATAAAACTATTTATGCAAATGTATTAATTTACACTGACTTGTTCGTAAATTATTTAAAATTTAATAAAATCACACTTAAACTTTTACTTCGCGATAAGTATCTAAATGTAAAAGTATACAAGCATTTCGGTATGCTACCATTTCATGGAAAATGGCGTTTTTTAAAAATCTCAGCAAGTCTACAAAATGAAGGCGCTTGATATTTAATTTATATTATATTTTTTGTTTGCAATAAGTGAATTAAAATGAATATAAATTATGATTTTGGAATTCAATAAATTTCCATTATGAAAACTAGATGTCAGTGGGTGTCATATCTACGAGTATATAAAAAAATTACGATTTCTCGTCGCTTTTGCAATAATTTAGCCAGAAAATTGCGTATACATATACGAAAATCGGCCTATTCAGGTATTCTTTAATATAAGTTTTATAAGTTCTTATTATGTGAAAAGTTCGTGGTTGAATAAATGGTGATTTTAACAGTTCAATGCTTATCGGAAAATAGTTCAGTAGCAAAGTATACATTATTGGCTAATGAATGGAGTAAAATAAATTATTTCTTAGTTGTGATTATTTATAATTATCATATATACAGTATAATATTTGTAAAAAGTTGATGTCGATAAATTCAAATTATATAGACTTATAGGAAAGGACAATTGAAATAAAATCTGAAGATGAAGATTAAGGAGAATGTGACAAATAATAGAAATGAATTTGCTGAAAATGTACCACCTATTTTTAAAACATACTATCGAATCACCTAATATTTACAAGCATATTATTAATAATCTTAAATTGGAAAGGAAATTCTTGCAACCAGGTTAAAGTATATAAATTGCTAATTTTAGATATAAAGAACGCGATAATTATTAATTTTGATTGGAGGAGTTCCAAGTCAGTTCCACTTTTACCTTTGGCTGCAACCTATAACAACCTGTGTATTGGCAAGTATGTAATCGGTCTTTAGAATGATGATAGATTTATTTAGTAATATCTTTTCGCATGGAAATCTTCAAAATATTCGGAGTGAATAAACGGCTGTGAAAAATACTTAGAAAAGGATCCCAAAGATTTAAGAGCCGTTTAACGGAATTGTGAAGCAATTTTACTACTACAAAAGGAACACAATGTTGGCTACATTAAATTTATAATAATCCCAAAAATAAACTAGTTAAATTATTTAGGCACCACAAGCACCAACTGAAGCACTTCCGAATATAAAAAATTTTAAGAATTTATTAGCAACCATTCCACATAGTTACTTAGGTTTATAATAATAAATAAAAATTACCATTACTAAACACTATAGGATTTTATTCAAAATTATACCATCAAACAACAAAATTCCCAATATTAATAGATATATTTGCTTACGCATAATAATACAATATTATAAATGAAAATAATAATCAAATTACTGCGTCAATCGCATACTGAACTTTAAAATAGGCAGCCACTGATTTACGCCGTTTCAGCAATTTTGCATGGATGTGCGTTGGTTTGAATGTATTGGATAGAACTTTTGTGTAGAGGCCTATCCAGTTCTCCTATTGGGTGTATAACTTAAAAGTGCGGGATTTTTGGCAAACTTTGAGTGTTTATTTTGAAAAATTGTTACAATATATTTTATTCAAAGTATTGTCCATCGGAAGCCACTACTTTTTCCCATCTTTCTGGCAATATATGAATTCCGCACCAAAAAAACTGCTCCGGTTTTGAGGCCAAGAATGAATCGAGCCAATTTTTGATGCCCTGTTCTGAAGTGAACCTGTGATCGTCTGGCCCGATTTCAATAGCTCATAATAGATCACACCCTTCTGATCCCACCAAATGGCGTCATGGATATTTGGCTTTGGCGTTGATTTGGCTGGTTGGCCGGGCCTCACATACGATTTTTTGGGCTTTGGGTTGTCGTAATGAATCCATTTTTCGTCGCCAGTAATGATTCGATTCAAAAAGGACTTCTTTTTCTGCCGTTCAAGCAGCATTTCGGACATGCAAAATCGCCTTTCAACGTCTCTCGGCTTCAATTCACATGGGACCCAATTTCCTTGCTTTTGGATGAATCCTGCTGCTTTAAAACGTTTTGAAATGGCTGCTTCAGTAACTCCCAATGATTTTGCAATTTCTTCTTGAGTTCGACAACAGTCTTCGTTGAGTAATGCCTCCAAATCTTCATCTTCAAACTTTTTTGGCTGACCTGGTCGTTCTTTGCCTTCCGCGTCAAAATCACCACTTTTGAACCGCAGAAACCATCTCTCGCACGTTGAAATCGATGGAACATATTCAGGATAAGCTTCGGTGAGCAATCGATGTGCTTCAGCTGTACTTTTTTTTTAAATTGAAGAAGTAAATCAACACTTCCCGCAAATGGGACTTTTTTTGGTACGAAATTCGACATTTTTGACGCAAAAAAAAACTTTGTTGTTTACACTATTTCGTTCAATGACTAATCAAGAATAAATGACAGATGTTTAACCTCCAAAATGCCATATGAGTTACTATTAACACAAACCATGTGTAAAAGTTATGCCATCTGTTGTCAATCCCGCATTTTTAAGTTGTACACCCAATATAATCTAAGTCAGTGACTGAAAAGTTTATAAGGTAACACCGTAAAAATATTTTTTTTTGCAAAATTCATTTTTATTATTTAACATAGTTGCCTTCGAGGGCGATACAGCGATTATAGCGATCTTCCAACTTTTCGATACCATTTTTATAGTACTCTTTCGGTTTTGCCTCAAAATAGACCTCAGTTTCGGCAATCACTTCATCATCGGTCTTAAATTTCGTGCCAGCGAGCATTCTCTTGAGGTCTGCAAACAGGAAAAAGTCGCTGGGGGCCAGATCTGGAGAATACGGTGGATGGGAAGCAATTCGTAGCCCAATTCATTGAGTTTGACCATCGTTTTCATCGACTTGTGACACGGTGCATTGTCTTGGTGAAACAACACTTTTTTCTTCTTCAAATGAGGCCGTTTCTTAGCGATTTCTTTCTTCAAACGATCCAATAACGCTATATAATAGTCGCTGTTGATCGTCTGTCCCTTCTGGAGATAGTCAATGAATATTATACCATGCGCATCCCAAAATACAGACGCCATCACCTTGCCAGCCGACTATTGCGTCCTTCCACGCTTTGGATTCGGTTCGTCGCTCGCTCTCCACTCTGCCGACTGCCGATTGGACTCTGGAGTGTAGTGACGGACATGTTTCATCCACTGTCACATATCGACGCAAAAATTCGGGTTTATTGCGCTTGAACAGCTCCAAACACTGCTCAGAATCATCAACCCGTTGTTGTTTTTGGTCCACAGTGAGCTCACGCGTCACCCACTTTGCACACAGCTTTCGCATGCCCAAATATTCATGCACGATATGTCCAACACGCTCTTTCGATATCTTCAGAGTCTCAGCTATCTCGCACAACTTCACTTTACGGTCATTTAAAATTATTTTGTGGATTTTTTTGATGTTTTCTGCCGTAACCACCTCTTTTGAGCGTCCACTGCGTTCTGCATCAACTGTGCTCGTACGACCAGTTCAAAATTGACGAAACCAATATTTCACAGTTGAAATAGCTGGAGCAGAGTCCGGATAACGTTTGTCAAACCATGCTTTCGTTTCCACTGTATTTTTTTTTCATCAAAAAGCAATGCTTTATCAATACACGAAATTTGTCTATATCCATTTTTTTTTCAATAACAAAAGTTGCTTCACTCAAAATGCTATATCTCACGAACCAATCGACCGATTGCTGTTAAATTTTGACAGGAATCATTTGAAGGATGGTGCTTTGTGATTATTAAGTAGATTTTTGCAAGATTTTCAGTTTGGCTGAAAAGTTTATAAGGTTGACGTCTAGATGGCGCCTCTTGCAAAATCTACTTAATTATCTTTTCCCGCATTTTTAAGTTATACACCCAATATAAATAAATAACTACTGAATATGAAATAGAATATGGAGTGAATGCATGTTATACATAGGAGGCGATTGCTGTTTTTTATTAGTGCAACGCCACCACAGTCATTGTTTTAAAGCACATTAACTACAATATATATAACTTCAACAAAAAAAGCGGTTGAGAAATAGCAAAGATGACAGCGGCATCGTAAAGTCCTTATTTCTTTGGTTTCTGGCAAATACACTTTTCGAAAATAATAATCTTTTTTTTCGAACAAATAATTTTTTTAAAATAAGTTCTTAAATCCATATATATAATTATAAACCATTTTTTTTATATTTTTGAACGCATTTAAAAAAAAATTAAATAATAATGTATTTAATTAAAACTAAAAAGAATATTGTTTGCTTATAATTAAATATAGCGCATATTATTCGCAATTTTTTATAGTTAGAAATTATTGCAGAATCTAGTGGCGTTACACAGGACACTTCTAGAAGTTTCATAAGCATATTCGAAATTTTATAATTGCATACAGATTTTGGTTAGCGATCTTAGATTATGACAGTATTAGCGGTAAAATTGTAAAAGTGTTAGATTAAGGTAGTAACTTGAAAATAGATGATAGAAAATTATAGTATATTATAATGAGAAGATGACTAGGACATTGCTCAAAAGATCTAATTTAAATATTTCTTTTTTGCTAATATTGTACACTATACTAAGTGTTTGGTTAAGAAATTTTATTATAGTGTATGTAAATATGTCCTAAATATTTAGACAGCTTTTCCTATCTAGCTATTCTATAATAAATAGAATTGTATGGAAAAATTTTGCCCAATTATTTGAAAAATTTTGACCAATTATTTCTAAAATACATCCGTAAGAATGCACACATTTGCGAAATAACAGATTTTTATTTCTAACAAAACACTATATTATTTTGCACAATAAATTGCTTTTTATTTATGAAAATTGATAAACTAATAACTTAATTGTTAGAAAATATTTTAAATATATATAAACTTTAAATATAAATGTTCGACATCTGGCAATATTAAAAATATAAACAAATCTTACATATGGTCGGTGTTCGGTTGCTTCATGGAGAATGCCAATTGCAAACCTCTCTGAAAGTCTACAAAATTGACCAACCACAATTCGATTCCATTCAATATGAAAAGATGGTCAAATATATGAATATACTCGTAAACTATCCTTATGATTAAATAATATTTCTCTTTAACCTATAGTAGATAAAAAAGATAATTAATAACGCTTCTGGAATTCAAGAAATTTCCATTACGAAAACTATATGGTATGTCAGTGAGAGTCATATTTAAACAAAAATATCTGCGCATAAATATGCACGTTGTTCGATTTATCGCCGGCAGGTGTTTTTTTCTCCAATATTTATAAGTAATGTAAAATTACGTTTACATGTTGGAAAATATGACGAAACAGCATATCTAGTAGTTCCTTAATTTAGAGTCATTGATAATTACTCAATAAAGTTTGTAAATTCAAACCTAAAATATAATTTTTTTTTAAAAATTGCTACGTATTGGAGAAATAATACAACAGATATTGGAGGCCCTATATTTCATTAAAAAAAACCACCGTCTGTAGTGGATTGCATGACAGCGGCATCGTAAAGTCCTTATTTCTCTCTAATTGTGACTTGAGCTTATGTTATGATCAATGAACGGCATTCATGATTGATGATTATTTCTTTAAAAATATTAGAGAATTAGATTCGGAAGATATGTGGTTCCAGTAGGTTGGCGCTACTAGATGTAAATCTCGCAAAACTGTCGATTAATTGAAAACACGATTAGCAGAGAACGTGATTTTCACTCAATGTATCAATAATTTCTTGTCATGTGAAGTCGTTGGTTTGTGCTGATAACAAAGCTAAAGTCGTTGGTTTATTGTGACCTGGGAAACGAACATTTAGCAAGTTATAGCAAAAATAGAGTCGAATTTGCTCGTGAAAACGGTCAAAAGTTGGATCAATTGGATAATGTTTCGGCTAAAACGGCTTAGGTGACCATATACCCAAAATCATTTTTAATAGAAAGAAACCATATTTTAGTCATAATTGAATTTTTAATTGTATTTAAAAAAAAAAATATCTGCACAATATGTATTTTAAATAAAAGAAGTTACTTTTCGAATTTAGGGAAATAAGTATACTCTGTTAAGTCTTTTTCAATTAAGTTTTCTAATTCGAAAATCTGTTTCAGAAATTTATCTGTTATTTTTGAATGTATGTATTTCATTAGGTGAATTTCAAATTGGAGTATTTGGAAAGATTAGGTTTTGGGTAGTGTCAGAATAAATTATGATAATCTATTATTTATTGAAAATTGGGATTATAATGCTAATGCTTTCTTTCGATAGGCTCATTTTTAGTTTAGTAATAATTTTACGTAAATTTATCGCAACCGCTTTGGCAGGCAATTTATATTTACATAAATTTTTCTTGTTCATTGTTAATACTCTCTTATCTTTGATCTGAATCAGAAGTTATCGTCTAAATAAGTTTTTGCATATTTGTAAATGGTGTCATAAATGTTGGGCGTGATAATAGGAAATTATGATTTAACAGCTTTAATTAATCAGTTTTGATTTGAATAGATTTGTTTAGTTATAACATTTTAGAATGTATAATATAAGTTTTATTTAACTTTAGAAAATTTATTTTTCTAGCATTTTATATTGGTTTTTTTCTGAACAGGGACACTTTTATAACAATGTATGAAGAAGGACTAAACATCTATAGATAATTTTACAGCCTGTCATGATTAGTTAAAAAAATATTTAGGTGACGGTGGATAACACTATACATAATATGGTGTATTGACGATTTAACTTAGGAATTTTTATTGTGAGTGAGTGTCCAAATTGGCTTCAGTACTGTATTGTGAGGTTGGAATTTGCTGTTGATTGTTAGCTTTGATCTTGTTTCTAAAAACCGCAGCAACTGCTTTATTATTATGTTGTTCGTTAAATTTCGTTCTTTAAGTTTTTTTTATGTAGTTTTCATGTTAGACGTATGTTGATATAAACAGGTAACTTTCAGTTTCTTTTGGTGGAATATATAACCTTTACTCTTTACCAAAACGAGATGGTTTTTTGCAAAGAGTGAAGGTGGCGTCTTTGTGATTAGTTAAGATTACAATTTAATCGGGATATTTTGCTGGTAAGTTTTAATTATTTCTTAGAATATCACGGGTGTAAACGTTATAATGTAAAGCACCAAATGTTACTTTAAGAAACACCTGATAGGCCAATCTTTATGTCCTCAATTACTAAAATTATCGCTCCAAGAAGTAAGTTGAGTTGATTTTTTGGGCTGAGGAATCATTATTATTGTTGAACATTTTCAAGGTTGTGGAAAATATGATATACGAGGGTCATTCAACAAGTACTTAGCCTCACCGCCCGATGGAACTGCTGTCACAAAAGAAATTAACCATCGTGCAGTACATTCTTTAAGTAGACTACTGTCAAGTTTCAGTCGATTCCCTCCATTAGTTTTATTTTGAGAGCCTTTGAAAGCGAGCGTGTCGGTCGGTTGCACAAAAATGGAAAAAGAACAATATCGTTCGGTGATTAGATTCTTGTTTTTGGAAGGGAAAACGCGCAGCGAAATCAAAGATCGCTTGGATGCTGTGTATGGTGACTCTTCTCCTTCGATGGCGACCGTCAAGAATTAGTTCAACGAGTCGGTTTTTGATGAGCTACGCCCAGGTGCCCCGAAAACGGCTGCTACGGAGGAAAACGGTAAAAAAGTCCACAATCTCGTGTTGGCAGACCGTCAATTGAAGGTTCACGAGATAGCTGAGACTGTGGGAATCGCAGTAGGAACGGTGCATCATATTCTACATGAAGAACTGGGCATGAGAAAGCTGTCGGCGCGATGGGTGCCGCGTTTGCTCACACCGGAAAACAAGCGCAACCGTGAGACCACATCGGCGACGCGTTTGGCACTGTTTCAGCGCAATCCAGCGGAGTTCTTGCGTCGTTTCGTGACCGTCGACGAAACATGGATTCACTGGTACACACCAGAGACCAAGGAACAGTCGATCGGCCGGAAAGGTGATGGCCACCGTTTTCTGGGATTCACAAGGTGTGATCCACATCGATTACCTTGAGAAGGGTAAAACAATCACGGGGCGCTACAATGCTGACTTATTGGGCCGATTTGACGTCGAATTGAAGAAAAAGCGGCCGCGCTTTGCGAAGAAAAAAGTGCTGTTCCACCACGACAACGCGCCGGCTCACACCTCCGCCGTCGCCATGGCCAAATTGGTCGAATTGCACTACGAATTGCTGCCCCATCCACCGTACTCTCCAGATTTAGCCCCCTGTGATTACTTTTTGTTTCCAAACCTGAAAAAATCACTCGCCGGGAATAGATTTGGGTCGAATGAGGAGATCATCGTCGCCACGGATGCCTATTTTGCTTCCCTCGAGAAAATGTATCTTTTGGACGGGTTAAAAAAGTTAGAGCATCGCTGGGCCAAGTGTATCGAGCTTGAAGGAGATTATGTGGAAAAATAAATTGCCACCTTTCCAAAATTTTCGTTTTTGTAGGCTAAGTACTTGTTGAATGACCCTCGTATCCTCAGTACTGTTATAAGCTTTATATACGCGAAGAGGGCGATGACAATTTTAGACAATTACATTAACATTTTACAAGTAATACGATAATAACCAGAAGTTTTTTTGTTTGTTATGGAGTGGTTAAATGAGGTTTTTAATTTCAGAAGGTTTAAAATATTTGGCAGCTAGGCTCATAGGTGATAGTATTTAAAAGTTTTTGTTTATCATATATTCGTAAGCTTAGTCTTGTATGATGTTTAGCTTAAAAACTTCAGTTAAATAATCAAAAAAATATCTGTCTTTGCCCATTTCACATTTATAAAAAAGGTATTCTACCATACTATTCAAATGGAGATGTAAATATTGATTTTTTTCTAAGAATATTTTCATTCAAAAGAATATTATTGCAAATTTATTGTCATATTTTGAATACGAGGTCTGTTAAAAAATATTTAATATTAATCTAAAAATATATTAATCTTATTTTAAGATTTTTTTTTGGAGAAACACATAAATATTTATGAATTTCATAATTTGAAATTACCTTATTTTTCGTAAAAATTAAATAATTTCTTAATTCAATATGCTTAATTATTGGATATTTTCTTAAAGTTTTATAAAAATACTGAACAAATATTAATGAATATTGACGTATTCTACAATTTTACGAGTTTAATTCCTAATCTATCTCTAGTAAGTATCCACGACACAGTGAATTGTCCAACTGAAGAATTTTTCATATTCTTTTGGTATTAATAGGAATAGCATTAGGATAAGAACAAGAATTACGCAATCAGCGATGACACAATTTATTGTGCAGATCACTTTACAACAAAGTTTTACATTTTTTGTTATTGTTCAAATTAGTAAGGTATATATAGTCTTTTTTTTTAAAATAGAAAAAAATAATTTTACTTTGTAAGAAATAAATTTTAATACTTTTAATAATAAATTTTAATAGTAATCAGCGGACGTTTCATACAAACATATAAATAAATAAATTACATTTATAATAAATTTACAATGTAACTGAAGTTTTTAAAAGCATCTGCATTATCCTTTCAAATACATTAGAAAATTTCCATTGCTTACGACTATTATAAATCCTTGAATCAACTTTAAAATAATATCTTAAAATTGAACAAAAAACACCACTTAAATGCATTTAAAATATTACCATCTTTGGTAGTGTCTATTTTGTGAGACAAAATAAATTTCCTTAAATCCTATTTATGTTAAACCTCTTAAAAAATCCCATTTTCAGATGTTCTACCATAAAGTTTATTAATTAAACCATTTTAAATTAAATATTATAATTTCGCACAGTATTTGGAAATTTTACATCCTCATAATTTTATCATACCTTTAAGTTATGCAATGAAAATATTCTAGCATAAATAATTAATCCTGTCATTTCTTCATGTTGCAGTTGTACTCGTAAATCGGAATTTTGAGGATGCATGTTTATCTTCTATTTCGATTGCATATAATCTGTCAGCAAATATTCCCAATTCTAAATGATTTCTGCCTTGGATTAAATTTTCATAATCAAGACGTTAAGTTATATTTCGGTATATTTCTAGTTATGTTCTTTCACTAATCATAGTCTAAAAGTATTTGTTAACATATACAAAAGTTTTTGTTAACATACATATACGAGCCCTTGCCCATTGAAGTTGGCTCACCCCCAAAATTTTTTTATGTGCTAAGTTGGTGGCCAGAAAACAAATCGTTCCTATAAAATGATCATGATAAACTTAAGTTTTTCTGAAAATTGTATTCTCATAGATTATTTTGCTGTAAATTTTCTGCGAATTAGTTAAATTAGTAAAATGTTGTGACGCATTTAAAAATAAAACAACTTCATTTAAGTTGGCTCAGCCGGAATTATGATTGTTTCCTTTCGAGCGCCGCAGTTAAGCGAATATTTAAACGGTAAATTTGAGTTCTGTATTAAATTAACGGTGCATTTAGAAATTATTATTGTCATAAGTGAGTTTTTGTATCATTTTGAATTCATCATGCCTCGAGGTAAGTGTTTATCGGAAGATTTACGTAAAGTAATTATTAGTTTAAATAACGATGGTAAATCAATGAGAAAAATTGGTTTGGATCTTAAAATTCCATGGACAACAGTTAGAAATATTATAAAATTAAACAAGGAAACGGGTAAGCTTTTGTTTACGTAATGTAGATGGTTAATAATAAAAATATTCAAAATACAGGTGAAATTAGTCCAAAAAAACGTATTGGACGTATTTCACTAATTACTGATGCTGATAGACGAATTCTTCAAAAAATTCTGAAAAATAACAGACGGGATACCAGTTTTCAAATTGCTGATAAATGGAGTGAGGCGATACAAAAAACTGTATCCAGGACTACTTGCACAAGGCAAATGCAAAAATTAGGATACGGTTTTTATAAAGTAAAATACAGAGGCATCTGCATACTTCTCTTTATTTATGTAGACAATTTTTTAGGCTAAAGATAAACCACTCATCACACCCATGCAAAAAAAAGAAGGTTAAATTGGGTTAAATCACGGAAAAATTGGACTCCGCGTCAGTGGAAATCAATTATTTGGAGTGATGAATCCCGTTTCGAGGTTAGTGTTGGTGACACCCGTGGACGTGTTATACGTCAAAAAAATGAAGCATTCAATGAGGCTTGTATACGGAAAAAAGTTAAATTTCCAGCGTCAGTGATGGTATGGGGTTGCATGTCAGGTCAAGGTGTTTGCAGGCTTCATTTTGTGGAAGGCATAGTTAACACTGATAAATATTTAAATATATTAAACGATAATCTACTGCCTTCAATTTCATTGATATCGGATAGGACTGGAGAATTTATTTTCCAACAAGATGGTGCCGCTTGCCATACGTCGAAAAAATCAATGGCATGGATAAAAAATAATAATATACCACTATTGGAATGGCCTGCCAACAGTCCCGATCTGTCACCCATCGAAACTTTGTGGCATAAAATGAAAAAGAACCTCTGAATAAATCCTGCCAGCTCAAAAGACCAATTGAAAGCCCGCTTGCAGGAAATATGGGACAAATTCACAAAAACCGAGTGCGAGGACTTAGTAAATACTATGCCACGGCGCATAGATGCAGTTTTGAAAGCAAAGGGAGGGGTAACGCAGTGGTAAAAAATATTTAATTACCCAAAAAAAATCATAATTCCGGCTGAGCCAACTTATATGAACAGTTGTTTTATTTTTAAATGCGTCACGACATTTTACTAATTTTACTAATTCGCAGAAAATTTACAGTAAAATAATCTATGAGAATACAATTTTCAGAAAAACTTAAGTTTATCATGATCATTTCATAGGAACGATTTGTTTTCTGGCCACCAACTTAGCACATGAAAAAATATTGAGGGTGAGCCAACTTCAATGGGCAAGGGCTCGTATATATAACAAGCATTTATTGAATCGAATTTTTTTTATAATACAATATAATCATTAGTAAAATTGTGCTAGTATTGTTTATTTTGTTTATTAATATAAAAATAATTATTGAATCATTTTTGAATTTTTCGAATAAATAGTACTAGTATATTTAACAATTGTCAAAACTTACTTTTAAGAAAGAAGAGCACATATTGACTTTAGAAGTCTGCCTTATATCAGTTCTGATAATATTGAAGATACTTTATAAAACTGAGATTGTAACCTTTACACCTTATCCAACAGTTTGTCTTTTGAATATTTTCTTTATTTTTATCTACTATCGAATCCCAAAGGTACATATTATTATAAGACTTACTAAATTTGGTGTATTTTTCTGTGTAAATGTTGGTGATAAATCTTAGCTTCTCTTATAAATTTTTCTACGCTGATACAATATCATTTTGTTTCTAAAAATATTCCTCTTCCATCTAATATGTTCAAGTCACGAAATTTATGCTATCTCCAAGTATTATATAGATTAGGCATAAGGAAACACGTTTTACGTTCTTGTCAAAGTAACTAACCTTTTTCGGTACGTAAACGTCATTAGGTAGATTGACTTTTATGTATGTAAAACTTTTCGTGAAGTAACAGATTGTTATGATTTTTTTCTTTTCTTCAATAAAAGTAACATAAATTTCCTGTTGTATGAAAAGTTTTTCTTTTCATAAAAAAAGTTAATGCCAAGTAATAGAATATAACATTTATTTTGAATGAAATTCTCGTATGCTGAGTACTAAGCATAGTGAAATTTTTAATAAAAATAATTTATATCAATTCAGGAAATTTTTTTTTTTTATAAAATATGAAAATTATTTATTCTGAAAAAAGAAGGATTTTTTTTGCCCTTTTCTTTTTGATAAATGAACATTTTATGGGATGTTTACTTGTAATAAAATCAAATGGTAATTTTTTTAAAAAAAAAGAAGGAAAATGAATTTTAATTTTAAAGATTTATAACTGATATGAGAACTTTTTTTTTTCATATGTACAAGCAATAAATGTCATATACGAACATGTTTTTGACACCTTCTTTAAAATGCCAAAGAAAAATTATTATTTGAAAATCGAATAAAAACACCATCCAAATTTATTTTTTTTAAAAATACATATTTTTTTATTTTCGCATTCTCAAACGTAGAATGTTATTTAATTTTTGAGAAGAGTTAATGGTGGATTGGGTAGACATAAAAATTTATTATTTTATGTGGGAAAGAATTAAGTTTTTTCTCATAGCACGTGTAAATCATGTGAATAATTTTTTTTGTTGGAAATGCATTTTTGCATACTATTTAATATTTATTTTAATTTCAACAGCACTAATAAATATTATATTCTAGAAAAGTCTCTATTTTTTATATTTAATTGGGGAAAATTTATGAAAGATTATTTGAAAATTGAATATTTGACAAAAAAAAGAATTAATGATTTTAAGTCTAAAAATAACTTGAACTTTACCATATAGCGTAAATTATTTTGAGATTATTAAAAATCCTTTCCTAATTAAAGCTTCTAATGACAGCTCATTAGATCGTATAGTAGGTAGTAGGTGAGCTACTGTAATTTATAATACCAGATATATTAGCTTCGTCAATTGAACTTTGTGTAAAAAATATTCACTTTACTTTGAATAAACGTGATTAAATGTTTTAAAAATATTTCTTATCAGAAATGATATTTGCATTTATTTGAAAACTGTATAGCTAGTATTTGAAACTTCAATGGCGTTATTCACTAAAAAGGCAATAATTATGATTTTTAATAAGAAATTTTTACAAAGAATCATTTTTCTTAAGATCATTTCTAGTGATATTAATAAATACTAAAATATTCTTAGTGCCATGACAACTTAGGCCATTTTGAAACAGTTAAAGGGCAACCCACTATCGCTAAAAATGTACACATACATATTACAAGGTTTTGGAGATTAATTGCAATTTTATATACCCTTTTATGGAATAGAGAACTTATATTTGGTAAGATTCCACACCAGTTTGCGATATTCATTGCCAATAAGGTGGATGAATACAAAAGTTGTTGTCTAACGACTTCGAATACTAGGAATAGTTTCCTATAGAAAGATGGATAAGAGTTTGCCTGTTTGCATCTACTCATTAACTAAGATATCCTTAACTCCTCTTCTAGCTACGCTTTCTTAAGTGGGAGCAAAAGAGAGTTTTCGGATATCAAGAGAAAGTGCGGATAGATCTCATTACTGCAGATAATTGAAGAGTTTTCCATTAAGAAAGCTTAATATTTTAAATTTAATAAAAATATTATTATTTGATACCGTAAATAATGTTATTCTTCAGCTATGAACGTGTTGTCAATTGATTGGCATAGATTAATGGCGGAAACGCGTATTCGCAACAATAACTTTATTTAAGTTTTGCATTTATTAGGTATATAAGCTTAAATCCGCTGTTTTTTAGTCAGAAAAACACAAATGTTTTCTCATAGAAAGCAAAAACAAATTTATTCAAAGTACTTGCCCTCGCTAGCTACACATTTTTCTCATCTCTCGGGCAATTTGTGGATACCACGCCAAAAAAATTCCTTCTCTTTCGAGGCAAACCACTCATCAAGCCATTTTCGGACGTCTTCGTAAGAATCGAAGTGCTGCTCAGCGAGCGCGTGACCCATCGACGAAAACAGGTGATAGTCGGAAGGGGCCAGGTCTGGTGAATAAGCGGGGTGGGGTAGCAACTCCCAGTTGAGTGTCTACAAGTAGTTTTGGACCATTTTTGATGTGTGCGATGGTGCGTTGTCGTGGAGGAAAATCAGCTTGTCATGTCTTTGTTGATAATCCGTCCTTTTTTCACGCAGAGCACAGTCCAATTTGATCAGTTATTGGTGGTAGCGGTGGGCATTGACAGTTCCACCAGGTTTCAACATATTATAGTAGACGATATCCTGCTGATCCCACCAAACGCACAGCATCGTCTTCCGTGCGAAGCGATTTGGTGTTGGGGAAGATGTTGATGGTTGGTCGGGATCAACTCACGATTTCTTGCGTTTAGGATTCTCGAAATATATCCACTTTTCATCGCCTATCACAATCCGACGCAGGAACGACTTTCTTTTTTGTCTGGCGAGCAAGATTTCGCATGAGTTTTGGCGTCGCTCCATCTGCCTATCGTTCAATTCATGCGGCACCCATTTTCTTTTCAATCTTCCCCATGATACGCAGACGCATGGAAATGGCTGGTTGAGTAACACCCAATTGTTCCGCGAGCATTTTTTGCGATTGGATATCGTCTTCGTCCAAAAGAGCCTGCAATTGATAGTCCTCAACCTTCCTAGGCCGATTTTCACGGGACAACCACAAGTCAAAGTTGCCGTCTTTGGACCGACGAAACCAATCTCGGCACGTTGTTTCCGATAAAGCACTGTTACCATAGTCCTCCATAAGCATTCGATGCGATTCGGCCGCCGATTTCTTCAAATTGAAGCAGAAAAGCAGAGCTTCCCGCATATACTCTTTTTCTGCCACAAAACTAGACATGATTACCAAAAGAAAAATGTATGCTGTTGTACGAAATTGCTGACAATGTGCACTGATTACTGTTGATCGATGTCAAACTCATAAAAAAAGTATGGCGTGCCCATGGTAGCTTAATATGCTCACTTACGCCATCTATGAGCAAATAGCGGATTTAAGCTTATACACCTGGTAAAGAACCATAACATAGTTACATAGTATTAAATACACAAATTAAACTTCAACAAAGTATCGCATACGGCTCTAGGAGCCGCATTTGTCAACCTCTGTTTATAACCTATGGAAAAAAGGCTAAGGGCGTTAAATAGTAAGGTCTTGGCGACCAACTGGCAGTAGTAAATCTAGCAATAACGCAACATGGAAACTTCGTCTGCAATAAGTTTCTTGTTTCAGTTCCTGTGCAGCAAGTCGCATTATTCTGTTAAAATAAGATACGTAATCACTATCCATTTCGAAAGCAGTACGGCCCGAAGATGGGGAGGCCGATTAAAATCCACACCACAGAAAATATTATTCTGGGTACAACAAAAGGTCCTGAAACTGTTGTGATCGCTTTTTGTCCCAGTAATCATTCAGCCAAAAAATGTGCTTCTTAACGAAAGATGATTTTTTCACCAAATTTAGGATATTATAAATTTTTACTATCTTGACGCGTTATTGAATAGTATAGTTCTCCATGTATAAATGGTGGTTATGGCAAAACACAAATATATAAGAATAATAGCGCTGTCATTTGAAACGTCAAACTACCCTCCTGTCATTAGATAGAACGTAACTTTTGAAAAGCACCTTATAAAGATAGTGTAACTGAAGAATAGTTTAATTTTCTAATAATATCATTTATGAAAATATAGACTTGAATAATAAATTTAAATTTTTATTTAAAAATTGTTTCCTGTCGTAAATTTAAATCTATCCACAGGAGATTCTAATGTAAATTAACTATCTATTTTTAAATTGAACATTAACAATCAGAACTTTCAAAAATATTGGAAAAAATTTCATTTTGCAATGCGCAGTAATTTATAAAAAAAAATTAAATTACTCTTAAAAAAATTAATAAATCTATTTTGTTTGTATAAAAAAATTAAAATTAATTCATTTTGTTGCAATATAAAAATGTTACTTTTTAAATTAAAAGAGAGTATTTTTCAATTTAATTTTTACCAGTTTTTATAATGTAAACAAGCGTCTAAAAATGCATAATTTTGTAGATAAATTTTTACTAAAAATCTCTGAATAGGTTTATTTAGCGAATTTCATATTCAATTGAAAGTTGAAATTTTTTAATGTAAACTTAATATTTAAAATGTGAACATTTGGACATAGGAATGAAGGATTTGTAATGAAAAATTTCATTTCTCAATGGGATATCATTTTTCTCCTATATTTGAAATAGCAAAAACTTTCAAATTGAATGAAATTTTTCGAATAATTTAAGTTAATGTTTCTCATTCAGATAAAATAAATAAAGAGGAATTTGCATAATTAATTCTTTTCTTATAAAATTTGATTTCTTCTGCGCTTCTTTTTGCATCCACACATCTAAATAAAACACTTTGTTGTTATTAATTTTAATAAAAAAAAAATTTGAAATTAAGGTTGAACACAAATTATGCTTATTTCTTTTTATAATTTTTTTTTGAACTTGACCGAAGCTTTGGTTTGATAAGAAATGTGTTCGTCTTTTTTTGTTGCTAATAATAGAAAAGTAATTATGTAAATGTTCACATTAACAAAAGCAATTTCATTTAATTTTAAATAATTCAAAGAAAAGTCCTTTTTAGCTAATATGCTGTTAATAAAAAGAAGAAAAGCAGATAGAAAGAGGGTGAACTTTTTTGATCTCTTCCATTGACATTTAAGGGTAGGAAACCGAATTATTTAACTGAATTCTTTAAAGAATTGTATAAAAACAAAAATACTATAAAAAATAGAAAAATATTTTCTTAGTTGGAATGATATAAAATTTCATCGGACTTTTGGCTTTAAACTATTCTTTTAGTATAATCTTATTGGATATAAAACTTTCGCATTCACTTACGTAAATAGTATTTTACATAAAATTCAACTTTTTTTGAATATAATGACACTTATTTAAAAGTCTTTTCAAAAATTATATGATATTTATATATACTATTATGTTATTAAGCATTTATTTTTATGTACAATATATTTTATAGAAAATTCCTTTATATTCATAAAACTTTCTAAATATTCTATTCTATTATTCTAAGTTTAGAAATAAAGAAATATTTCTGAAAAAGTTGGAGAATTTCCGATAAAACTTCTTATGATATTTTTCAGGTTACTTAGTTAAGTTGTAACAATATAACCAAAAATTCATAAAGTTTTTCTTATCAAACTTGAACTATTTGCAAGATTTTTTTTTTATATGTATCTAAAATAGAAAAAAATTTGATTAAGCTTTCTTATCATGTTTGATATTAAATATAAATCAAATAAAAAAAAATTATACTTGATATGAGATTGTTAAAAAAAGAAAATTTTATAACTCAGGTGTAGATTTTGAATTTTATTAAAAACTTAGCCTTACGCATATTAATTTTGTGCTCTTTAACATTTATATTATACGATGAATGATAAACGTTAGCAGTAATATGTTGAATACATTCTTATCCAGAAGTGAACATTATTATAGTAGATTTATATTTTTTTGATTGTTTCAAATTTTAATTTTAATTATATTCTTATATATAAAAAAAATCTACATTAATTTAATATTTCTGTATGGCTATTAACATGTATATTGAAATTTTTATACACAATATTGTGTAGGTTTTTTCTAAAAATATCCTAATAAATTAATTTATTTATTTTTACTTTTTTTTATTACTTATTCAATATTAAAATTATTGTGAATTTTGATTTAAAAATAATATTAAATTAAAACACTTTTAAATTCTTGAGAATATTTACAAAAAATGTGTTTTATCGGTTGAAATTATGAAATTGGAAATCTTCTAGGAAAACTAAAATCAGAAATAATATATATGCCTTTCTGAAATTATGCAATTAAAGATATAAGTAAATATAAGTATTTTCATAGATTTTTACCATTTTGATAAAAAAATTTATCATAGAATAATAAGAGTTTTATTTAACATAGATTACACTAACTCTGTGCTTTCAATTCTCGAACTTCTTTTAAATAATAAATATTAATCGAAAGAGGAAACCCCCTAGTTTCAAATCAAAATATAAAAGAAGAAGATTTTGTTCTTATAAAAATCTTTAATCTTTTATCTTAAATATATATATTAATCCTTGAAATAAGATGAATTTACTTACTACACACTAGTAAATTTGAACCTTTTCAAAAAGTTACTTTTGACTAATAGCGAACTTGTTCTACCACTCAATTTCTAAAATGTAATATTATTAATTACAATGTCTATAATTAAATATAAAAATATTTATTGTACTCGTAATAGGCTATTGCCTAAAAAATATTTCCTAATTTATTCAAAAAGTACTTGTAATTAAGATAGAAACAAGTTTTAAATACATGTAGACCATTAAAAGTTTTATGTTTTCTATTAATCCATCAAGAAATAATATCCGACAAATTAAGAAAAATAGACTATGAAATTCTAAGCCAAACTTTTAAATTCTGAGATTTTGTTGGAAAATATGTTTTTCGAAAGTTTCCTTTTCAAATTGAATTTACCGAGAATAATTTGATATAAAATATTTTCTTCTTCTAAAGTTATAATTTTGTAATTTTATTTCCTATATTTTTTTCTGCTTAGAATCAAATATTTTTCTTACTTAGAATATAAATTTTGAACATTTTGGTATGTGTAAGTCACTTTTCTAAATTAAAACCAATAATTCTTCGAAAACATAGGAAAAGTAAAAATATACATTCTCAAATTATATATAATTAAAAGAATTATGAATCTTGATTGAGGAAATCAAAAGAGGAATTTTAATAATTGTTTTTAATTATATCATCTCTGCTGTTCCTTTTCAGTTGCTAATCCCTTTTTTTGGATAAACATTTAGAAGAACATACCAAATTATCAAAATCCATCAAAACTTTCTAAAAGCTATTATCAATTCTATGAATTAATTATCTTATTAAAATATAAAAAATCGATTATAATTTATTAATAAATATTGAAATTCTATCAACAACATTATTGAAAAATTTTTATAATTTGAGATAAACAATAATACAAGATTAACATTTTGATGTAAAGGATTTTATGAATTTTTTTCAAATGTTGCTGTTAGGACTAAAGCAAATCCGATGATTAAGCAAACAATGATTTTGTATTAAATTGAGCAAATTTTATACGCGAAATATCAACAATAAACTTTATGGAAATTTAATCTTCAAAAATAATTCCTTAGTACAAATATTGATAAACAGGATCCTATAGTAAATACGAGGTATGTTCAAAAAGTATCGCGAATTTTGAATTTTCGCGGGTTACGTGTATTCGATTTTCGATTTTTTTATGGCGGAATGTTGATACTCATGTCTCTCACTTATACCGACAAGTGAGACCATTTTGAATGTTTAGTTAATTTTTGACAGCTGCTTTGCTTGCACATGTTTTGGCTCGTCTTCGATTTTTGCCCATTCCAAAAATGGATCAAAGAATATGTATCAAATTTTTTGTGAAAATTAATTGCGCGGACGCATTCCGAATGTTGACTGTGATATATGGTGAAGCCTTGGACCGAAGCAACATTTAACGGTGGTACAAATGTTCTCAGAGGGCCGAGAAGATGTGAACGACGAAAAGACGTTGTTAAGGTTTTGGCTTACAGTTTTTTCGATAGCAGGGGCGTGGTGCATCATGAGTTCTTGCCACAGGGTAGAACGGTCAATAAGGAATATTACCTGCAAGTTATGCGTAACATAAGTTGCGTGAAGCAATCCGTCAGAAACGCCCGGATTTGTGAAAGAACGAAAATTGGCTTTTGCACCATGATAACGCTTCTGCTCACGCATCGTTGCTTGTACGCGAATTTTTGGCCAAAAACAACACACTAATAATGCCGCAGCCACCGTATTCCCCAGATCTGTCCCGCTGTGACTTTTTCTTGTTCCCGAAACTGAAGAGCCCCACGGCATCGAAGGAGGATCTGAACGAAAAATGATTTTTTGAAGTGCTTCGAGGATGGGAAAAAACGTTGGCACAAGTGTATAATATCTGGTGGTGATTACTTTGAAGGGTACAAAATAGATATTCATGAATAAATAAATAATTTTTGAAAAAACACAAAATTCGCGATATTTTTGAACAGACTTTATATATTCAAAATATTAAAAATTCCAATTCACTTTAAATTATGAAACTTAACAAAGAGTTAAAATGAAATATTTATTAAAGATTAAAAAAATTCTCTTATCTTAAAACCGTTTGCTTAAGAATATTTTATAAAGTTTATTAATAAACTTCTTTCTTTTTCTATTCAATTTAATTTCTTCCAGAATAAATAGATGGAAAGCTATAATTTGAATTAATGTAATAAGTTTTAAAAATTTTGATCATAAACAATTCAACATTTTTCAATTATGACTTTGAAGTTTCTAAATATAAAAATAGATTTTTAGCTATGAAATTTCCTCGTAAATTTATTTCCTAACAATTTATCATAAACAAGTAAGTTTATAAAATTTATCATAATTTTCGTAATACCAAAGTAAATTTTTTCCAAAAATATAAATGGTTTGAAAAAATTTCAAGATATATTTTTTGTCTTTAAAGGGAAATTAATTTCTTTTAAGGCAAATTTGTATTTGTTATTATTTATTTGCAAAGCAATATTTTTAAAACAATTTTTTGTAATTTTTCGAGTAAAGGCTTATTTTTGTAATGGCCTTTTTAATTATATTTATAACATTATTTTTGTAAAAATAAGGGTTTTATATAAAAAAAAATATAAACATATAAGAAATAATTTTTTTCTGTTGAATCTAGATTTCAAATAATAGAGGAAGTCTCTATGCAAAACTTTCCGAAAATCTAAGATTTTTAAAAGTTATTAATACTAAAAGAAACTATGCATTTTTTTTTGCAATCATAGAAACTTATTTTAATGCATTTGAACGTTGAATTTTATCCCTTAGCTAAGGCACAGAGGTTTTGAATTGTAATTCAAGAAAGGTTAAATTTTTTTTTGCACAGAGATAAGCCTCCTGTTTAGTCTAGCAAGCTAACAATCACTTGTTTGTTTGTTTGTCTGTATCTAAGGTCTCTAGAGCATGAGTCAATGATCATAATGTAGTGGCACGATCATAAGGGTAGATGAAATCGACCATTTGAAATTTAATGCGCCAGATTTGGGACAATAATTTTGCTTCAGAAAATAAAAAAAGTACTTTAAAACACATTGGTAGATGTAGAAGCTGAACAATAAAGGGAAAAAGTATTTAAAAAGATATTGGTGGATCTAGAAGCTGAACATTAGAAAAACAATTTCCGAATTTGTTGACTTTCATTAAAAATATGCTGCTATAGTTAGTAGAACACCATACTAATAGAGCAACTGTAGCCATAGGGGCTTCTCAAAGGCTCTTCGGTGAAACCTTGGCTCTTCAAGTAAAAATGATACAGTGGTCATATCTGGTAATAGTTAGAATTATCAATACTTACGCGGCTCGCATTTGGTGGTCTACGGCTGAACAACGCACTACCCATGCAACATTTCTTAAGGTTGAAAGACCCTGGGAACATAGCCAACGATGGTTCTTGAGACTCTTTTAGACAGGCTATCATATAAATCAGGCGACCTTGTTGGAGATTTTAAGGCCGCATCGAACCTAAAAGATATCGAGGAAACTAACTATTTCTCGGACGTAATGTAGAGGAAACCAAATTTAAATCAGTCCTTCAAAATGGTTCTTATAGAGCGTCTAATTTAGACGGAGAGAGGGCCATTACTCAAGAAAGAGGTCCTCGTATTTTACACAGCCGAGGATGTTAGGGCGCAGATAGTCGGACCTTATTACCGTCTATCTAAGGCCCTTAAAAAATCCCCATCCATTTTTTAGGCAGAATTATATGCCATAGAACTTGGTACTAAAGAGTGTATCAGAAGGAATCTACATAACGGAAAGGCCTATATTATGTCATACAGCCAATCTGCATTGAAAGCTCTTGTGTCCTGTCTTATGTTCAACCTTCATTATCCTAAGCGAGCTGCCTAGATACGACAATGTAAGTCTGGGTGCCTGGTTATAAGGTTAACTAACTAGCATACAAACTCAGTAAAGGGGAAGATAACTCTTCCAGAACCTTTTGAGACGATCGGAAGAGCCATCTGGAGTCCATTATCGAGTCTTGAAAATGCGAGGTTTGAAGGTCACACTGGAATAATTCCCATTGTGACCTTCATATGTATCACTCTAAAAAATGCATCGCCTTTTCTAAAAACAGAGCGTTAGAGATATTAAAACTTATCAAGCATGACCTAAGACTGGGCACTGTCTCTTAACATATCATCATAGGCAATTCTGACACGGCAATCTGTTATTTTTTCTCTGTGGAGAACAAAACGCCGGATCACTTCGGTATTTAGGTTTGGGATTCACTAATCCCTACGAGACTTCCCGACTAGCTGCCAACATAATATTGAGGTTTACTAAAAGCTTTAATATACATATTATTTGAGTAAGTATTACTCACCATAAAAGATATTATTGATCGAGGTGGTTTGAGATTATGTGCATCTCGCTATCCTCTATTTCTACGTAAATTAAGATTTCATTATTAAGAGGATCCTTCATATATTTGTGCAAGTTTATCTATATATTTTTGAATGTACTACGTGTAGTAATAAAATAACGATTTTTTTACTACTAAGCATCAAATGTAAAAATTTACAAGTCTCTTTATTAAGAAAAGGGAAAAACAATTTAAGTGAACTTATTTTAAATATAATTTTTTAAAACAAATAAGATCAAAAATTTTCCCTATTCAATGTCAAATTATGCAATTATATGAAACTAAATCTATAATTATATAAGAACATTTATATTAAAGTAGAAATATAATATGTCGATTTCTCTATTTCATGAAGAGTCAATCCTAAATGACTGAAAATAAATATTAGTGAATAGCTTTTTATGATATCAATATTTATCTATTGTAATCAAGTATATATCTCAGAATTGCGTAAGCATCCATATAATAATATATACTAGAAATATGAAAAATATATTCTACTAATCATATCGAAAAGCCTATTTATTTTCTTCCTTTAGTATTGGGTAATCTTTCCTTTACGATTTGGTAATCCAATTACTAATTAAACTGATAAATATGGAAGATAATAATAATGTTCCATGAAGTAATGCTAATATTTGAGGATATTCCTTGTTAAATATTTATTTATCTTATTAGTGGCAATTTTTGACCTTCGATATAACTGTAGAATCAATGGTGAACTTAATAAAATGTTTTTGGGACACAAAAATCGTTAAATATACTTTCATGTATGATTAGTCCAAACTAAAATTTAGCTTAATTTTGGCAAAACTGTTATAATATATAAGTTAAAAAATTTTAACATTGAATTCATTAACAATTTGTAAACTACGTAGGCTACTATATATATTTCTGGCCTAGGCAACACTAAGTGTTGCCAGGTGCGATCTGACATTTCCATTGGAAAGTTTGACATTTTTTAGCATAAACGTACTCAGAACGTTTTGACGTACGACTATCATTTGTGTTGTTTACAGTGACTTGAAAAAATCAATTTGGCAAAAAAATGGAATTAACTCGTGAACATTTTCGTGCGATCATTTTTCACAACTTTCGACGTGGATTATCACGACAAGAGTGCATCGATGAACTTAAATCTTTGTATGGCTATGAAGCACCATCCTATAGCACTGTGAAAAACTGGTACAACGAATTCAATCGTGGCCGACGCTCGCTCAAAGACGAATTCCGTGAAGGTCGTCCAAAAACAGCCGTTGTTCCAGAAAACATCGATGCCGTACGTGAACTGATAATGCAAGACCGTCATGTGACATACCGTGAGATAGAGGCATGCCTAGGCATTTCTCCCACCAGCATACATTCGATATTGCATGAACACCTGGCCGTAAAAAAGGTTTGTTCTCGTTGGATCCCGCACAATCTGACAATCGCTCAAAAAAAGGCTCGTGTGGATTGGTGTAAAGAAATGCTGAAAAAATACGATCGCGGTGCTTCAAAAGACGTTTATAAGATCGTCACAGGTGACGAATCATGGATCTATGCGTATGAGCCCGAAACAAAACAGCAATCGACCGTGTGGGTCTTCCAAGACGAGTCAAATCCAACGAAAGTTGTTCGTGGAAGAAGCACTTCGAAGCAAATGGTCGCTTGTTTCTTTGGCAAAACTGGTCATGTGGCGACTGTTCCGCTTGTGCAACGTAGGACGGTCAATTCTGAGTGGTACACCACCATTTGTTTGCCTGAAGTCTTCGGAGAAATTCGAAAAACGAACAAGAGAAGTCGAATCATTGTGCACCATGACAATGCGAGCTCTCACACATCGGCTCAAACCAGCGCCTTTTTGACCGGACAAAACGTCGAATTGATGGGTCATCCTCCGTACAGCCCTGACTTGGCACCCAATGACTTCTTTTTATTCCCACACATCAAGAAAAAAATGCGTGGTCAACGATTTTCGTCGCCAGAAGATGCTGTTGAAGCATTCAAAAACCATGTTTTGGAGGTGTCTCAATCGGAGTGGAAAAAGTGCTTCGAAAATTGGTTTGAGCGCATGCAAAAGTGTATAAATCTTGATGGAGAATATTTTGAAAAACAATAAAACCTTTTTCGTTGATAAATATTCGCATTTTCATTATTAGGCCAGAAATATATATAGTAGCCCACGTATTAGTTCATGCTATTTCTTAAATTTATTGAAAGTGATATAAATAAAAAATAAATTTTTCTTAAAGGTTGTAATAAAATTTTTCAAATTCTAAAAACTGTTCTGCAATATTTTTGTCAAAAAAGCCGAAACAAATTTTTTTTGAAAAAAATTTTATATATGAACTATTTTCTTTTTTGTAGCAGTTTTGATTGAATTTTATATATGAATAATTACGTTAAAATATGGTATACCCGTTCATAGATAGCGTTATAATCTACTCTGGTGCGATCTTTATCATTTGGCATTAGATATTTTGCCTATCGTAGAATTTCATGCCAATTTTTTGTAATATTAAATGGCTGCAAAGTAGAAGTGCAAAAATTTGTAGAATTACTTTTTGATCCGAAGTCCTGAATTTACTCTGTTGAGGACTCACATTAGTTAGGTACTTGTTATGTAAACTTTAAACTCCTGGTAAGACTGAATTTTTGTTAAAGTTTCAAATATTTAAATAAATAAAAATTAATTAAAAAATTCTAAAAATTATTTCAGAAGTAATGTTAGTTCTTGAATAATAAACTTATTTCTCTGTAGTTTTGCAGCTTTCTTCAAATTTTATTTGTTTTAATTTTAACCAAATTTTCATTTTCAATTATATTTTTGATTTCCAATAAGTATATAATTTGTATTCAAAACTAAAATTCACTTTTAATTTAGTAATTTTTTGAATAATTTCATTATCTTCTAATATGAGAATCAAATTTTCTTATAAATTCGGACGCATATTCCTTTGACTAGTTGGAAAATATGTAAGAAACTTTTTATAACATTTCTGGAATATTTCTGTTAAGAATTTTTTTATATCTAGTAATACAAGACTAAGAAAATAAATAATTAAAAATTTAAAATAAAAACGAATGAATAATATAAAAATTTTCCAAATAATATTTCAGTCTAGTAATCTTATCCATAGAAAATGTATTTTTTTATAATATTTAAAGCATGTTTTTAGTCCTTGCACATTAAAATGTAAAATTTATAAATAAATAAGAAAATTTCTGTTGTTTTTATTTTGTGTCTCGAAAAATATAAATGAAAAAAATTTCCTATATTATTAAATATTTATATATGAAATATAAAAAATATGTTCTAAGTTCTGCTTGCGAAAATTGACAGGGAGTTTTATTCTCGATTGGGGAATAAAGTCTTAGGAGCTATATCCTACAGCAATATTTAATACTTGTGGCTTTATGTAAGTTTATAAATATACAAAATGAGTGAATGGATATTTTGATGAATGAAATTTTTTATGGAATTATTGTTTTATTGTCGTAATATTTTTACTCAGAACTAAACTAGTTTTTAAAACAAATATTTCAGGGAGCACTTTATATTTTCAAATAGTCTTATTATAAAATAATTTTATAATAAGATATTAATGCACATAAAAATTGAATGTATTATAAAAAAAAGTAATATTGTTGAGATATATTTACAGTAAAAACAATTAAATTTAGAAGCCATAAGCTGGTTTACCATAATATTTATTTATTTAGTAAAATTATGCGTAAAAATAAAAAAAATAAAAAATATTCGTAAAATAAGAGGATATACCAGCATTTTATTAAAAATGTTATTCTAAGTTTGTAGAATTTATTTGAAGGAACAAAACAAAACTGTATAATCCTTGTTCCCAATAACATTTTTATCTCAGAATAAATCAATTTCATTTGGCAAATATTTCTTTTTACACTATTTTTAGAAGTAAAAATCATTAAGCATATTTTTTTGAAATAAAATAAGTTCAATTTTTTTATTTGACTGTTTAGAAAATGTAATTAAAAAAATAGTTAAAAAATATATTGATTGATTTTTTAGTGATAATATTTATGTATATGCATTTCAGTTAATTTTAAAATAAATTTATTCTCCATTTTATTGGAATTTCCTATAAAGAATTACTTTGTGGAATAAATTAATGATCTTGCTTGAGCGATGATGTAATCGTTTCAAAATTTTAAATTAAACAAAATATATGATAAAATAATTTTTTTCAAAAAATATCTTTTAATAATATACTTATTAATATGATTAAAAATTTTCCAAAATCATAGTTTAAAGATTCTGTAAAATAATTACAATATTTTCTTTGGGCTTATTGTTATATAATATTTTAAATACTGCAAATTGATGTATAAAATTATAATTATTTAGAAAGATAATTCTATTTGGAAGCCAAATTTATAAAAAAAATTAATTATTTCTTTAAGAAATAGACATTGAAAAGTTTTATTTATATTTTGTTTATTTTAAATATTGAATATTATATATTTTATAAATATTTGTGTACTACTCAGAGGTCTTTATAGTTTTTGCTCAGCAAATTATTAACAAACATATTTTCTATTATTGAATAATACTCGTAAAATGTTTTCTCAATCTGAAAATTATTTATTTTAAAATAATTAAAATGAACTTATTATAAATTATTTGATTAGCCATATAATTATACTAAAATAAAGTTTTAAATTGATTAAATTAAAAGATCATAAATATGAAAATATATGATTTCTAGCGAATTTCGTAATCGAAATTTTATATTTTAGCTAGTACAGAAAATTAATCTTAAAAAAATAATAAGTTTCTGTAATGTTCATATATATAAAAAATAAATACTTTACTTAAATTTTAAATTTATTTTGAATTTTTAATAACATTTTAACTATGCTTACTTATTTGAGTATATAAAAACAAACCTAAATTACACTGTTGGCTATTTGAACACTGAGAATCGTTCAATATGAATTGTTTTATTAATTTTATTACTTGAACAACAAACAAATACAATAAATTTAAAATATAGAAATTAATATAAAAGGATAATGAATCTACTTTAAAAATCACATTAATATATTGATGCATTTACTAATTCAAATGTTTTGCTTCTATTAATTTTTCTAGCATTAGAAACATTCCTAAACTTTTATTAAAATTAATGTAAGAGTAGCTGGAATCTCAGTAAATTTTTTTTTACAAAGAATTCTTGAATAAAGAATATTTGAAGGAAGAATTTCATAAAAAATTCATTCAAAGGAACAAATATTGTTTTCTAAAAATATATTTTAAAAATATTCGAAATTATTTTTTTTTTTATAGAAAATATCCTTTCTAATAAAACCCAAATAATAAAAAGAAACCCTACAGAATAAATAACGAAAATCTGAAAATATTCATAATAAAATTCTTGGAAAAATAATAAATAAATACTGAAGTTTATTCAAAGTAAAAATAATTAAAAAAATTTTTGACAAAAGTAACAGGAACTTTATTTCTTTCATTGATGACATATTATACGACCATATTTCCTATAATATATTTTAGAAGGAGGAATTACGTGATTTTTATATAATCAAAAAGATTTTTTCTCATATCCTTTTACATTTATTTTAAGCACTTGTATTTTTATTTGGGCACAGCTTAAATTATGAATGAAAATATAATCATGTCTCCTTTATTTTTGAAGTAGTAAATATTCGAAGGAATTTCCAGAAAAAAAGAAAAGAACAAAAGGGAAAAAGCATCCCTTTTTGAATTGTTTTGGAATTACTTTTGAAACTTTCGCATTATCTGATATGCTCCACTATTTTCTTTTTTTTTAAATAATTCTATTATAAAATTTCCTTTTACCATATTTTTATATTAAACTTATTATTCTATTAATAAGTTCAATATAAAAATATGGTAAAAGGACATTCTATATTACCTTCCTTATAGTAATTTTTTTCATTAATTTTTTTTAAAGTTGTTAAATCTTAGATAACTTTTTAAAAACAAAAGAAAAGCTAATAGTACTTTTAATGAAGTTTTTCAAATTTTCATTATTTTCTCTTTTATTTTTACTTATTAAGGATAATACAAAAAAAACCTTTTTTCAACTTGTTCAATAAGGATTTTTCGAAATATTTTTAAGTATTCTTTCACATTATTTGTTTCATCTTATTTTTTTGGGGTTTAACTTAAGTCCATTATTAAAACAAAAGGGTAATCTCTTTGGAAAATCGTCAATGATTTTATGGTTTCCAGTTAAATAATATTTTTTTCAAAGCCTTTTAAAGTTATTTCTAAAGTCTTGTACTTATGTATTTATTCTTAAATTATTTCCACCAAAACATGCTTTTCCATATTTTATTAACTTTTATTAAATATAAATTTTTTTTTAATATGAAACATAAAATTTATAACAGCAAATTTGATTTATGCTTACCAAAATATCAACAAAAAATTCTTACGATGTTATCACTTAGAAGGAATATCATTAATTATTTCTGTTTTTATTAATAATTTTTTTTTTCAATATTTCTTAAGATAGTCGGTAAATATTTCAATTATAATCACTTACACTTGAACAAACTATATAATGGATAAATTGTAATCACAGTAATGATAAAATTTTCACGTTTTTATAATAGAGCATGTGTATACATGGCATATGTGTTTATTGAATTACTATCGATAATAATAAAATATCAGAAAAATCGACCGAAAAACAAATTAGATTTTTGATAAAACCATTCAAACGCCTCATACAATTTATTACGAGCATATATTAGAACGTTTATTAATTTAATAATACTACAATATTATGTTTTATTCAAGTACACAATATAGCGTAGACAATCAAAAATATTTATTAATAAAGAAATCGAATAAAAGAGATAGTAATTATTTAAAAAAAAAATTTATTTAACAATTATTATTACATGTATAAGCACTAGATAAAATATAAAAATGAATTGAATCAAGAACATGATAATTTTCTGATAAGAGATAAATTTTTAGATACACAACAAAACGCAACGGCTCCACAAATTTTTGATTAATTTATTCATGTTGGATCACAATTTTTTTAATAATTTTATACGAACGGTGCCTCGAATTTTCTTATAGCGCCAAACACGATTGCTGGTGCAAAGTGAACTGATTTGCTAGGGAAGAATCTGATTCTGAATAGGACTTTAAGTATAACTACATATTGGAATACGATGCCAACAGGTGATTTCCAAACTTCCAATGCATTACATCATAATGGGGTAAAGAAGATTGTGTTCTCCTCCACCAATAAATTCTAATGTCAATTGTTCAACGTTTTTGAAACATACACTTCCCATAGGGGTAGGCATGCGTACTGTAATATGGATGGATACCCTCCATTCGGTGGAGAAATGATATAAACAAATTCCAGATACCATGTGGTCTTTTCAAGAAGCACAACAAAAATACTTTCGAGTAGTTCCAATCGATTTCTTCTTTTTTTATATCCATCATCTCATTATTATTATTATTATTATTATTATTATTATTATTACGATTAACATTATTAGTAGTACTATTTTTACACATTTTTTAGTATTTATTTTTCTTTTTAATCTTGTTCATTAAATATGTACTTACTCTGTTTAAGTGATCCGTTAGCAGCGATTTGTTTTCAAGAAGCTATTTTCTTAATGCTGATAATATCGTCAGTACTTTTAATAGTACAACAAAATAAGATGCATTAATAGTTGCTATTAAGAAACAATTAATCTGGTATATGAATAATTACTTCTACTTGAAATCATTTTAAGAATTTATAGTATTTTTCTCTTGTACCAATGAAAATTATGTAAAAATGGTGCTAGTAAAGTTAAGTATGTGTTGCGGAACTTTAAAATAACATTGTAAGATGTAAAAAAGTTCTATATGTTGTTTTAAAAGAACTCTGTAAAAAAAGCAATAATGTAAAACCATTAACTCTACAAAAAATATTTTCATAATTGTGGTGTGTCACTAATTTAAATTTTATTTTGTTAAAAAAAAATTAAATTAGTGACACAGTACAATTTAAAAAAATTTAAATTAAAAATTAAAGCTTATCTAATAACTATTCGTTGCTACTTGATGGTATTTTCGTCAAGTAATTTGTTTTATAGGAAAAAGTAAAAATTATAGTCATATTTGTTAGTTTGAAAATGCTTAATATAAAGAAATTAAGTTCCAAAGCAACGGCTCCCGTTTTTGCTGAATACAAAACTGGTATCCCGATAAAAGATATTATTTATAGATATAATTGCCAACGAAATAAAAATATTGGGTTGTTCCAAAGTAATTTCATTTTCCCCAACAGAGGATTTAATTATATTTTTTCACAACAAACTTCACACTTAAGCCGCCTCGTCTTCTTACGCAAAAAAAAATGTGTGCTGTCGCATTGACGTTTGTGATTTACTTCTGAAACGCTAAAAAAATGATCCATTTTTCAAGCATATTATCACTGGGGATAAATGGATTATCTACAACAATGTTAAGCACAAAAGATTCTGGAGTAGAAAAGATGAACTGGCTCAAAGCACTTCGAAAGCCAATATTCTTCAAAAGAAGGTTATGCTATCTGTTTGGTGGGATTTCAAAGGAATTGTTTATTTTGAGCTTCTACCGAGCAACACAGCGATCAATTCTGAAGTGTACTGTCATCAGTTGGACAAATTGAATGATTCACTTAAAAAAAAAGAGCAGAATTGGTCAATAGGAAAGATATAGTGTTCCAACAGGATAATGCGAAACCACGTATACGTTTGACCACTCGGCAAACTCTTTTAGAGCTTGGTTGAGATATACTGCCATACCCACCATACTCTCCAGACCTAGCACCTTCCGATTATCATTTGTTCCGGTCTTTACAAAATTTTTTAGACGGTAAAACGTTTAATTCAAATGAGGAGGTCAAAAATCACTTGGATGAGTTTTTTGCCAGCAAAGAACAAAAATTTTATGAGCGTGGAATGATGCTACTGCAAGAAAGATGGCAAAGAGTATTGGATCAGACTGGACGAAATTTAATTGAAAATAATATTAATTCACTATAAGAAAATCGTTTTTCATTTTTATTAAAAAAGCCAAAATTACTTTCCGGACAACCCAATAATAGTATGGAAATAATTAAATGTTGTGGAAGAAAGCAGGTTACAATTTTTAACGAAAATCAGAAAATGGTAAGATCAATTACAATTAACCTTTACATAACGGCTGAAAATATTATGAATAAGATAAATTTAACGAAACACATGAGAATTAACCAAAAATAAATGGCCCGAAAGGTTAAAGAAAAAATATACAATATGAGGAACATTAAAAATCTGATAATACGAGTATCTTATGTAAAATGCTGAAATTTGCTGAAAACACTTACTGTCAATTTTTTGAATGAATATTTTATGGGTTGATGATTTGTTATTTTCTTTAAATGGGACCTATGGAAAAAAGTTCTTCTATTCTTCATCAAATGTATAATACCAGTTTGAAGCCATAAAGGTAAGAAAATAATGATAAAGATAGTGTTCCTATCCTTAGGATACCTGAAAATATGAATTATTTAAGTTCCTATTATGTATAATTTATTTTTTATAAAATTATTTTGTATCTTGAAACAAATAATTTGTGGAGAAAAGGTATTTGCTTTTTTTTGACGGTGTTATTTGAAAATAGTTTAAAAAAGTACTGTGTAAAAAAAACTGAAGTTTTCATATCTTATTATGCATTTCGAACAATTTTTTGAGTCAAAAATATTTTTTTTGTTTAGACAAAATACTTTTAATTAGTATGTCCTGATTAAGCAGCACAAAACTGTCTGCGTTAGATACAAGTGAAATAGCCGACGTGCCTTTCAATTGTTACCAAATTACTTGTAATGCACAAATAAAAATTAATAATTCTCTAATTGGCCAAACAAAAATTTAATAGTAAGGATATTTTCAATGGTAATAATTATATTAAAGAATAAACGAAAATTTTTTTAACTACTTAACAAGATCATGTTTTGTTGTCGAATATTTTCGGAAGTATATTTTAATAAAATACAATTTTTTTTTTATACAAAAATAACCGTAAACTTTCAATAAATCCTCATTATTTAAGTTAAAGTATTGTGGAATCAAACGTCGTAACATAAAAATAATACTAGGTATTTTTATGAGTATTATTAACAAAATAAAATTTGTAAATTGAAATTACATTGTATTGCCGTAATCTATTAGCCAATAAATTGCCAGCCGTAATCTATTAGTCTTTTTGAAGATACCACTTAGCAAATCTATATGGAAACCATGGAGATGTAACTATCTAAAAATTAGTTTTCCTCTTTTATCTGCTGCCTTAAACCTAATTAATCTATATTTTCAAACAGTGTTTATATTTGAGATTATTTTTCATTTTGACTTTTTTAAAGTTGCAACCAAAATATAAAATATAGTTTTAACCTAAAAATAAGAATGCACTTTAAATAAAATTCGACCTTGTCAGGATATCGATTCAATCCTTCTAGCCTTGCTTATATTCTTTTTCAATTCCACATAAGCACTTGTATTTACGTGACTAACAGTTGTGATGCTAATTATTTCTATTATCCAGGAAGGATATTAACCCCGAACAAGAAGGAATTTAAATGCATATATTTAAGATTACATTAAAGGGATGTGATGGTATTTTCTCACATGTATTATAAAGTTATTAAGTTGAATAAATAAAATAGATTCAACTAAATTATATATGTACATTCGAGTACTCATATCTGCAATTGTGCAACGTAAAAAAATGTATTGAATGTATTAATGCTATTATTAGAAGTAATTAAAAATGAATACTTTTAGATGGATTTATTTATTTAAAGTTTTCGGTCTTACATACTCGTTAGCATTGTTTTAGTTATGAACCTTTTTATATTTTTTCGCATTGAATAGATATTTTAAATTTAAAATAATAAACAATGTTTATTTATTTCTCACATACAAATTTAAAAATCGATCCTTGAACAAATCGTAACCAAATAAGGTATCAAGATTATCAGTTAAATATGGCCCATAAACTTTTATATAAATTTATATTAAAATAGATGGAAAAATATTGTTTAATTTTTTGTAAATTTTAATAAATCAATAAGAATTTATTGTAATAGGCTTGAGCTTTAATAATTCTACCATAAAGAAATATATGCTTTTTCGCAAGGCAACCGTTTAAAATGTGTCTATTTGAATAAAAAAAAATCTTCAATGCGTTAAGAAGATGCTTTTATGAGATTTAACCAAAGGCGAGTCCCTTTTCTTAAGAAAAGATGTAGCCATTAACCAGTTGAGTACATTTAATATAATTTTCGTTAAAATTCTAACGTAAAAGTATTTGATCCTTTTATGGTACATAAAGCACTTAATTCTTCTATTATGTGCCTAAGTTTTAGCATGCTAAAGAAAAGAAAATATTTTAATACTAAACTACCCTTCCGTGTATGAAATAGAAAAATTCCGCTTGACGAATCCTGAAAATAGTATTTTTCTAATCCTGAACAGTGTTTCTGATCAAAGGTTCATATTCACCACAAGAGCTTCAGTTCGAATCAAATCTTCTTTCCTTTTTTTTATGCGTAAATGTTGAATAAAAGTAATAATATTTCGCATCACAGAGGGATATATTATTAGGGATACATTCATTTTTTTTTTGTTACAGAAGGACATATTTAAATAATGTTTGGGATTGTAAAAAGGGAAAAACCATTTATCATTAATACAAAACCATGGCATGATTTATAAACTTTTATATTCCAATGGCAGCTTCAAAAATTTCTGGTTAGCACTATAGTTTTATGAATATATAATATTTATCAATATTATAATATAACTTTATGTAAATGTACTGGTAATATTATTTAGCAATTTATCTTAATATACTTATTTATATATATATATATTTTTTTTTTGTAGATGTAATTTTTCTACTATTTGGGTCAGTATATCTTATTTTGATATATTTATTTTAAACACTCCCTTTAGAAGTATCTTTAAGCTTTATAACTATTCATATATGCGTTTTATGGCAAGTATTGATTGCTTAAAAAAAGTATATTGTAAATAATTTTTTTAGTTTTTTTTTTTAATAAATAAATTTAAATTTAAAGACACTTTGCTTTTTGATGTCAGGTATAGTTATTTTAAATTGCAACTCTTCAGCTATGTCATCTCTCATTGTAGGGATCCGTTTACGGATCTTAGAAGTTGTGGGAAAAGTGAATATTGATTCTTTATAAAAAAAAATTGTTACCAATATTTAAGGATATATGAATATTTCAATTCATTTAACTTATCAAGTTATTTAAAATTAATCAACTAGTACTTTAAGAAATTCGCAATACATAAGTTCAAGGTGGGCATAAAGCCCCAGTTCTAATTATATACATAAAGTGCCTTAGTACTAAATTAAGCAAAATTCTTCAGTCCTAAATTAAGTAGGGGGTCTTAGAGAAAAAAATAACCGGAAGGCGTTAGCAATAGTCAAGCATGTAGTGCTTGTGTTTTAAACATAAGCCCCAATATTTGGCACCTCTGATTTTCGTGCCGCTGCAGTCATTTTACTCCTTAGATAATAGAAGAACTGGATAGGCCTCTACAAAAAAATTCCGTCCTAATTTTTTCGACAATTATTTGTGCTTAAGAAGGCACACACTTGCAAAATTACCTTTAACGAAACATTTCGTATTTTAAAATAAAACTTCCTATTTGCTATCGTAAAGAATAAAGCTATTTATGCAAATGTATAAATTTATACTGACTTCTTCGCAAACTATTTAAAATTTAATAAAATCGAGAATTGCGTTTTAAAACTCTCCGAAAGTTTACAAAATTTGGGCGCTTGATATTTGCAAAATAAATAATAAATCTAAAATACGATTGCATTTAATACCAGAAGATTGGAGAAAAGTAAATGTTGTCTTCTGTCGCGTTTAAATTATATTTTTTCAGAAATAAGTGAGTTAAAATGACTCTAAATTATGCTTTTGGAATTCAATAAATTTCTATTACGAAACTAGATGTCAGTTGGTGTTATGTCTATATTAAAAAATCTACACAAAATTATGCAAGCATTACGATTTCTCACCGCTTTTGCAATAATTTAGACAAAAAATTGATTATACATTAACGACAATCTGACGTTCTAGCCTATTCAGGTATTCTTGAACATAAGTTTTACTCAACTACTATATGACATGCGAAAAGTCCTATAGCTTTTTTTTACGATCCAACGCAGATCCGATAGATAAGGTAAAAGATAAAAATAAAATGCTAAACCAAACGAAAAGTCTATACAACAAATTACGCAGCGTCTACGCTTATAACCGTTGCTCTGTGATATGAGTGAGGGTTCATGATGCAGCGCCATGTCCATGAGGCCATTTGGCGAACTATCAGTGCATGGGTTAAATGAAATCGATTTTTGGTTAGTTGGTAGAGCATGTTTATGTCTTAAAAATTAAACTTGGAAAGGATATTGAGGATATAAACTTATTAGAAAAGAACTTTTAGGTAATATGTCATTCCGTTATATAATGAAACTAGATGAGCAAATGGGAAGAGGGTGGTTTCCGAAAAAGAAATTATACTCACACATGAAAGAAACTATCCTCACAATGTCCTGTCCGAATTCTGAGCAGTTTCCATGTCTAAATTTTGGTAACGTTGTCGAGCTAATGTTTTGACAGAAAGTTTTCACAACTTCTTTAGCCGTTCTTACTACGATTAACTAAAGGTGTTATTTGCCATTTCAAGTTTTTAGACTATTTTGATTTAAAGTTTTTAGACTAACATATTTTAATTTTCTTTCGTTTTTATATGTGTTTTGTTTTTTTCAAATAAAACCAAAGAAAAATGGGACAAAGCCGAAAATTATTATTTTATCTGAAGTATAATCAATGCAATTATGTTCTGAAAATGACATCATTCAAATAAGTTTTACAGAACCAAATACTGGTTCCAAAATTCGACCGCCTTGCACAATAAATCTGGCTCAATAAATCAAAAATCACTTATTTGGTATTCAATATTCAATTTTAAGGCATCAATGGTTGCTGGTTTATTGACATAAACCAATGCCTTCAAATAACAATATAAAAAGAAATCCAAAGGTATTAAATTACAACTTCTTGGAAGTTATTACACATTTGCATTTCTTGAAATTATCGACTCGCTAAACTTTTCTCACAACAAATCGATTGTGCTATGGGTTGTTTGGCACGTAGCACCGTTTTATTGAAACCACATATTTGTTAAATCAAAATCATCCAATTCATGCTACAAAAAGATTGCTTCATCGATCTTTACCCTAACAATTGACAGTAACGGCAATTCCTTCCACATTTTTGAAAAAAATAAGGACCGATGACGCCACCGTCATTAATAGTGAACAGAAATTTTGACATTTCAAATATGGTGAACTGTTATTTAAAAACATTTCATTTTTATTGAAAAATCTTTTACTGATCAATATAATTAAAATTAAAAATATAATTATTGTTGTTTTATATAACTCGTATTATTTGTAATTTATTTCGAACACGTTTTAAAGGTTATGTAGGTAAAAAAGTAAGGCGAGTACTTCTCGGGACAGAGACAGTTTTTAAATCTAATTCAGCATGGTTCCAAAGTAAAGTTTGTTTGGTTAAACTTTATTCGATATTATTTTAAACAAGTTTAAAATTAATATTTATTAAAAATCTGAATGTTTAGCAAAATGTTAATATAGAAGGTTAGCTAATATCTGCTTCGGAAAGTAAAGTTAATTAAAATACACTCGATCCCTTTAAGAAATATTTTTTTCACACATTTTCGGCTGTAATGTAGCCATTACTAAAATTTGAAGATTGTCTGCGTAAATATAATCTTTTACAAAACTTAACAAGTTCGTTTCCAAATTACTCCTTCTGGAAACTTTTCACAAAATAATGCCAAAATTGTTCGTGTTCCGATTTGATGGCGACATCTATTTAGAACCATATATAGTCCTAATTAAAATGTTTAGGTTCAGGCCAAAAAAATCCGGTTATATAAAGGCCATATCAAACGATCTCCCCTCGTTCGTTTTGAAAGAAATATGGACAATAACGCGTTTAGATAAAAATTTCAAATATCGCGGATACAATAGCTTCTCAACAACCACTTGCAAGTTTTTATTTATTGATGAGCCTCATTTCTGAGAAAGATTTCGTTCGAAAAATCAGCATCCAAAGTCGCTACTTCCAGCGCTAAATATTAGATGGTTCATAATATAAAATGGCAGTTTTTAATCTAAAAAAATTTGATAGGGTTGTACTTTTGGAAACACAAAATACATAATCAAATATATTATTATTTTTAAAAAGTAAATATCATCTATGAAAATAATAAAATAAAATTTAATGAGTCATTTAAAATTTTGTATATTTTGCTTAATGTATAATACAGGGTGTATTTTAATATACTAATATATTCATATTTTTAAAAGAGGCAAATGTCTAACTAAATAATTTCTTCTACAGGAGCTGAAAATATTCAGTTCCACGATACGATTTAGTGAGCCTTACATGTTGTAATAAGTCAATGCGAATGCATTTTATATACAGGGGGCTTTTTGTATTCCAGGTCGAAGTTTTTTTTTTTTTTAATATAGTCTTATATATGGAATATGATGTTGGTCAAACATCCGCTTTTGGCCACGGCAGAAAGGCGAGCTATTTTAAGCTAATTTTTCATAACATTTGCGCAGACTTCTGATGTTATTTCAGCAATTTGGTTTCGAATGTTATCCTTAAGCATCGAGGTTGTGGTTGGTTTGTTAGTGTACACCTTTCCCTTCCAGTATCCCTATACGAAGAAATCGGGAGTGTTCAAATCAGGGGATCGTGGGGGCCAGTCGATATCACCACTTTTTGACATTATTCGGCCGGGAAAAATTTCTCTCAAAATGTATATCGTAGCATGAGTTGTGTGTGATGTGGCACCGTTTTAGTGGAACCACATGTTCTGTAGGCCTAATTGATCCAATTCAGGTAGAAGAGGAGTCAAAAAATGTATCAAGGTAACAGTAAAATACCACAAGATACTGAAGCTTAATGCCTCGAACAGAAATTCCGCAAACGTTTGACATGGTATTCATAAAAATAAAAAGACTATACAGACGATACCATCAACAACTTTCATTTCTAGACAACTTTTTTATATTTATCTGAAACCACTGTTTTCAAATGGGAAACCATCGTCTTCCAATAGATGACGCCAGCAGTAAATAATGGTCCAAAATATCGGATCAGAATTGTCAAATTGTAAGGTTAGGCATCTGTCAACAACGTCTCATCATTACATTTGTGATTTTTTATCGGCGTTATATATTTTCTTGTGCGTGAAAAATGGCCCAAATGCCACACACTACAGTTACTCTACGAGGGTATAGTGGTATTTCGTGAATCAGTTGAGGGTTTTTAGAGCCACTATTCTGTTTATTAACAAAACCAGCCAAATCGAAGTGTGATTCGTCGCCCATAATGTTTTTTTTGCCAAAAATGGTGGTCGTCTATACCGAGTTTTAAGTCTCGAGTACTCCAGTCTTGCCGCCGTTCATGGTCAATTGAACCTTTTTAAAAAGTTTTTAACAAACATAATGGAGATATTCCCAATTTTTGTGCACGGAGTCGAGGAGAGGTACCCGGACATTCAGCAACACTCTGCCTCACTGCATCAATCCTTTCAGGTGTACATTGGCTTTATTATCGGCCAGTCTTCGCTTTATCTCCTAGTATATGCATATTTTCAAAATTATTTATTACACGCTGAATGGTTGAGTTGCTCGGCAAATGATTAACACAAAAAAAGTCACGTAATTTACTTCGCGTATTCACAATTGAACAATTATTTAATAAAATAATATTGCGGCATTCAGTAGTCGATAATAAATTGTTGTCGACCACTGTCTACACTATCAAATTCCAACGTCTGTTTTACCAATGACCATCTTGGTCACATGGTCGAACCAAAATGGCGGCCAAACAAAATCGACCTGAAAATTAAAAGCACCCTGTATATCTAGTATAGTAATAATATTAGGTCATTTTCTAAGTTATAGGTATAACAACCAGAACAGCAAACTTTTTTTACTCGTACCTAAGTATTTATTTTATAATATTAGGCTTACATTTTCATCCCATCTTCTTTCGGCTGAAAAGTTTATAAGGTTGACGTCTAGATGGCGCCTCTTGCAATAATCACAAAGCATCATCCTTCAACTGATTCCTGTCAAAATTTGACAGCAATGGTCAATTGGTTCGTGAGATATAGCATTTTGAGTGAAGCAACTTTTGTTATTGAAAAAAAAATGGATAACGACGAATTTCGTGTATTGATAAAGCATTGCTTTTTGATGAAAAAAAATACAGTGGAAACCAAAGCATGGTTTGACAACCGTTACCTGGACTCTGCTCCAGCTATTTCAACTGTGGAATATTGGTTTCGTCAATTTCGAACTGGTCGTACGAGCACAGTTGATGCAGAACGCAGTGGACGCCCAAAAGCGGTGGTGACGGCAGAAAACATCAAAAAAATCCACAAAATAATTTTAAATGACCGTAAAGTGAAGTTTAGCGAGATAGCTGAGACTCTGAAGATATCGAAAGAGCGTGTTGGACATATTGTGCATGAATATTTGGGCATGCGAAAGCTGTGTGCAAAGTGGGTGCCGCGTTAGCTCACTGTGGACCAAAAACAACAACGTGTTGATGATTCTGAGCAGTGTTTTGGAGCGGTTCAAGCGCAATAAACCCGAATTTTTGCGTCGATATGTGACAATGGATGAAGCATGGCTCCGTCACTACACTCCAGAGTCCAATGGGCAGTCGGCAGAGTGGAGAGCGAGCGACGAACCGAATCCAAAGCGTGGAAAGACGCAACAGTCGGCTGGCAAGGTGATGGCGTCTGTATTTTGGGATGCGCATGGTATAATATTCATTGACTATCTCCAGAAGGGACAGACGATCAACAGCGACTATTATATAGCGTTATTGGATCGTTTGAAGAAAGAAATCGCTAAGAAACGGCCTCATTTGAAGAAGAAAAAAGTGTTGTTTCACCAAGACAATGCACCGTGTCACAAGTCGATGAAAACGATGGTCAAACTCAATGAATTGGGCTACGAATTGCTTCCCCATCCACCGTATTCTCCAGATCTGGCCCCCAGCGACTTTTTCCTGTTTGCAGACCTCAAGAGAATGCTCGCTGGCAAGAAATTTAAGACCTTATTACTAAAATTTAAAAAAATGATGTATTAAATTTATATAGTATTTTTCTATGAAGACGGTATTGTATACTTTGTTAATTTCAAAATCATGAAAATTGGCTGGGTACTAAAAAGACAAAATAGCCCAGAACTAAATATTGGGTTGTCCGAAAAGTAATTTCGTTGTTTCCCAACAGAGGACTTTATTGTATTTTTTCACAACCAACTTCACACTTAAGCCGTATAATCATATGTATTTTGACAGTTGACATAGCAAGGCTTGCTTGTGAAAAAATTCGATTGATTCTGCACATTAGGTTTGGTTGATACCCTTTTAAATATAGAAAGTGAAAAACAGTATTTTCGGCATATTTTACATTTTTACTATAGAAAAGATTAAAATGCTGTTCAAGCAAGAAAAAAAATTATCCGATGTGTAGGAGAAGATGTGTTAAGTGAGCGCCAGTGCCAAAACTGCTTTGCAAAATTTCGATCCGGCAATTTTGATCTCGAAGATGCACCACGTTCTGGAAGACCAGTTGAAGCTGATGGATGCAAACCGGCGAATAATAACTCGTGAGATTAAATTTACCGAATTCGACCATTCATGATTATTTGAAACGGCTAGGTTTTATCTCAAAGCTCGACATATGGGTTCCTCATCTTCTTACGGCAAAGAACAAAAATTTTAAGAGCGTGGAATCATGCTACTGCGAGAAAGATGACAAGGGTATAGGACCAAACTAGATAATATATAATTGAATAAAATATTATTTCACTATAAGAAAATCGTCTCTCATTTTTATTAAAAAACGAAATTACTTCCCAGACAACCCAATATATTAAATGAGTCAATACTGAATGAATAAAATATATTCCAAAGCTGAATTTATTACATTTGTTAGCACTTCTTTTTTAATAACTTAAACCTAAATGCCTAACAATTTTTTAGTAGCAAACATTGCTATTGTTAGAAACAAACTTTTTTGCAAATTTTTGTTTTAATTAAAAAAATATAAAACTTTATTTATAAATAAAAATCACTGCAAAATATTTTTAAAGTAAAGTTTAATAAATTTTCCACAATTTTTAATACTCTTGAAATAGGAAATATTTTTTTTTATAGAAACTATTCTCTATTGCACATAAAATCCTAATATAATTGGGCTTTGGTAAATTTCCGGCTCTTAAAATAATGTGATATTTATTATAATAAACTTGAGTGAATTGTTTGAAGAGTTTTGTATTACCAAAAAACAAATATCATTCATCATTATTGTGGAAAACTTTTACTGCGAATGAACGAACAAAATATTTTATTGAAAAGGATGAGAACAGTTGTCATGATTTTGTTTTATTTCCTCCAATGGGAATGACAAAACTCTTGCCATCCCTTCTTCTGATATACTATAGGGAAATTCTAATGGGAGGTATGAAATTTAAATCCATATTAAAATATTTTATATCGATTAAATTTAATTCCTATAATAGAAGCATATGCAAATATACGTCTTTTATAAGGACTACATTATATTACGCAAATATGATTGATGTTCATATGAGCATTTGTGTAGAAAGTTTGCGTTAATGTTAGGAAATTTTATTTTTAACTGTAAAATTAATTTAAATACTTGTAACTATGGTTATTTTAATTTTTAGAATATCTTAATTAAAATGTTAATATCTTTAATTTTGCTGTTAAAGATTGATAGTAAATATCATTACAAAAACCTAAGCATGTCTACGTCCGGACGTGATATTGCGTGACCTCTGTGCTACTAGTATAATATTTAGGTACGTCTACAAGTTGTCTTTTTCTTATTGGCAAATGTCTATCAAAGCCTTGACTAGTTACTTATTCTAGTGCAATGGCATCCTGTTAAGTCAACTGTGAAGCAATAGCTTCTGTATAATATATTGCCTCCATTTTAATTTGACCATTCGTTTTCAGTTCGAACCACATTTGTCAAAGTTTAAGCCATCCATGTTCAGATTGAGTTGATAACTTACATTGTGGGATTGGATAAAATGTAGAACAAAGTCATCCTGAGATGTCATCGCTAGGATTAGAAAACACTGTTCACTGGACAACATTACCGAAGATGTTATAAATTTTATTTCCCAATACAGTGTTGTTTTTCGATAAATCAGTGCTGGCGGTAAATGGTTTATGGACCATAACACATTTTTACAAAGTAGACTAGGAAGTTGAATTTATTTCTTATCAGAGAGAATTTAATACAAAGCGAAATTGGTTCTTGTTCGAACGTAAATTATTATTAGACTTTGTATAAAAAAAATTAGTTTTTGAAATTGGTTGTGAATTTTTCTTTTTCTAAACTCATTTTTGTGTATGAAAAATATTTTTTTATGTCTTTTTTAATTGATGTATTAGATATCTTCAACTACGTGTAGTACCAGCAATAACAAGGTGTATTAGTGAAAATTTTATTATAATCACGTCAGTTGTTTGAACTAGAATTTGTTTCAAAGTTCTTGCAGCTGGCATGATCACCGAGCTAGGGTTGCTAGCTACTGGAAGATGAGGCGAAATTGCATGCAGATAGAATATTCATGAACAGAAGGTTCCATTAGAACGTATTTAGCAACTGAAATTGAAAAGAGGGTCGGGAGGGATTTGGTCCCCTCACAGTTAGTGTGGCCGTGTTCGCAAGTGAAAATTATTCGATCAGGAGTGAACGTTTTTTGTTTTTTGTGACTAGATACGGTCTTTCTTGAAGCAAAGACACCAACAACATTTTTGCAGTAAATGTGGTATAATCGGCAAAGTTAGAAACAACAGCACATATTGGAAGATATAATCCTGAAAAGCTAGCCATCCAGCATACCCTGTCACTCCCTCGTCTTCTGAAGGTTCTGGTTAACCTATCAGATCTATTCTTCTAGGATTTCACATACGCTAAAAGATACCACCGCCCAATCTCTTTACTCTTTTAGAGTTAGGAACTACAATAAATAAGAAACATGAAGGTTCAGCTAACAACCACCGCTGCTACTTCCACTATTGGGACTCAATTAGCCTAATCTTTCATTAGCTCAATAAGTGTTGTAGCCATTTACATTTTAAGCAGTATTGGCTATTACTAAAGAACATCACTGAATAAAGATTCCCTTACAAGGCAATTGGTATAGTACCATATGAATATGAAACTTTTTATAACGAGGAACAGTTTATTTACGTACAATAGGAATTACGAGATAATAATATCAAATAATTATTGTAATAGTTTATTTGAAAAACCCACAGAAAAAAATGTAAAACTGTTTTGCCGTTAAGTTGGTATTAATAGTATAATTGTCATGCAGAATTTTTTGTTAGTCGACGACAAGTGTTTTATGTTATTTTTAAAATGCAGAATAATATCGAACAAATAATGGGCTTGAAATTTTGTATTGTTAACCAAATTTTTAATTATCAATTATTGCTAATTTTGAAAAAGGCATACGGTGGTACAAAGAATTCAAATATGACCGAAAGTAGTTGTCTTCGACTACCGACAATGTTGACAAAACGGGGATAATGATAATGGAAAATTAAAATTCTAGGTTAAAAAAGACTATGCAGGATCTGAATATATCTTTTAAATCCTTTTGCATCATTTGAGTTCGGTATTTTGGGCATTAGAGAAGCCGCAGTAGTACTTGGTTCGAAGTAGCTAAATTTTATTCAAAAAGAGCATTGCTAAAAGGCCGCTTAAAAAATTTTTGAATAAGCAAATTTAGACCGCACTTTAATTAAATGCGTAGTAACAGAAAACGAAATGTGGTTTTATGAGTTTGATATGCAAACCAGTCAATAAACTTTGAAAAGGCGCTTCCATGACGAGACAAAACCGAAAAATATTGTGAAAAAATTAAACTAATTTTGATTGTTTTCATTGATTATCATGGATTTATTTACTAGATATTTCTGTCTTCAAACGTTTTGCCGGAAAATTCCTGACAGAACAATTCTTGAAATTTCCACCACGAAAATAAATTGTCTCACACAGTAAAAATTGTCTACAATTTGTTGGAAAAAACTTAACGACGATATTTATCAGATATAGCTCCCCATTCTCAAATTCTCACTTCATGGAATATCATATATTTGAAATTTATTAAAGGCATGAAGAATAATTCAGAAAAAAAGTTGAATTCCAAGGACTAGTATAATTTTTGGCATCAATGTATTGTTTCAAATGGAGTCTATTTTGAAGGTGAAGAATGATATCTAAGAAATATTTTTTTTTGCAAAATTCATTTTTATTATTCAACATAGTTGCCTTCGAGGGCGATACAGCGATTATAGCGATCTTCCAACTTTTCGATACCATTTTTATAGTACTCTTTCGGTTTTGCCTCAAAATAGACCTCAGTTTCGGCAATCACTTCATCATCGCTCTTAAATTTCTTGCCAGCGAGCATTCTCTTGAGGTCTGCAAAAAGGAAAAAGTTGCTGGGGGCCAGATCTGGAGAATACGGTGGATGGGGAAGCAATTCGTAGCCCAATTCATTGAGTTTGACCATCGTTTTCATCGACTTGTGACACGGTGCATTGTCTTGGTGAAACAACACTTTTTTCTTCTTCAAATGAGGCCGTTTCTTAGTGATTTCTTTCTTCAAACGATCCAATAGCGCTATATAATAGTCGCTGTTGATCGTCTGTCCCTTCTGGAGATAGTCAATGAATATTATACCATGCGCATCCCAAAATACAGACGCCATCACCTTGCCAGTCGACTGTTGCGTCTTTCCACGCTTTGGATTCGGTTCGTCGCTCGCTCTTCACTCTGCCGACTGGCGATTGGAGTCTGGAGTGTAGTGACGGAGCCATGTGTCATCCATTGTCACATATCGACGCAAAAATTCGGGTTTATTGCGCTTGAACAGCTCCAAAACACTGCTCAGAATCATCAACACGTTGTTGTTTTTGGTCCACAGTGAGCTAACGCGGCACCCACTTTGCACACAGCTTTTGCATGCCCAAATATTCATGCACAATATGTCCAACACGCTCTTTTGATATCTTCAGAGTCTCAGCTATATCGCTGAACTTCTTTTTACGGTCAATTAAAATTATTTTATGGATTTTTTTGATGTTTTCTGTCGTAACCACCTCTTTTGGGCGTCCACTGGGTTCTACATCAACTGTGCTCGTACGACCAGTTCGAAATTGACGAAACCAATATTCCACAGTTGAAATAGCTGGAGCAGAGTCCGGATAACGTTTGTCAAACCATGCTTTGGTTTCCACTGTATTTTTTTTTATCAAAAAGCAATGCTTTATCAATACACGAAATTCGTCTTTATCCATTTTTTTTTCGATAACAAAAGTTGCTCCACTCAAAATGCTATATCTCACGAACCAATCGACCGATTGCTGTTAAATTTTGACAGGAATCATTTGAGCATGGTGATTTTTGCAAGAGGCGCCATCTAGACGTCAACGTTCTTAACTTTTCAGCCGAACTGTTAGACTATCAACTAATATTTTCTGTTTTATTTAAGAATTCTAAATACTTATTTAACAAACACAACAAGGAGCAAGGATAATTTGTCGAAAGATGTTTGACTGATTAGATTAGATATGACATGGTTAGTAAAATCTCAGACTTCTAGTCCATAAGTCCAAATAAGCTCACAAACTAAAAGTCTGGTGTTCTACTAATCTTACTAACTATTTCCAACATTCTAAGTATGTTAGTTGTGCATTTTGTTTGTTTACTTTAAGACACTTATCATTTCTTTAGGTATGTTATAGTTCTAAATAACGCACTTGCTGTTAAGGTTTATGAAGGAATAATACTTCACAACGATATTTAAAGTTGTTGATAACTTTTCGTATAATCAAAAATAATTTTACTTCGGAAAAAATCTTTTCTTTTCACAATTTAATTATAATTTTAAAATATATAGTTTGGTGTATGAAAAATTATGGGTTTTTGTATAAAAAAAAAAGTTTTATATTGCCAAATAGGCTCATGGTCTTGCCGCTACAGCAGGAGTTGCATTTATCACACTTTTACAATATATATGACGCAGTCACTTATACCATACCAAAGTGACGCAGTGACCTAGATACGCACAGTTGATTGTTGATTTCAAGTGAAAATTTGCTTTTTGGTTTTGTTTTGTGGGCTGTGACTGCAGGATAATTATTTTAATATACCTGTACTTCAACAACATATTTAAAACGACAACAGCTAGAAAATAACTCCTATTAAATTAAAAATGACTTTTAATTTAACAATTAAAAATATAATGGGAAGTTTTCTTTTTCATAGTTCAAAATACAAAATTATTGTGTTTAATTTGCTGAGAGGGTCTTTGCTGTATTTAAGGAATATAATGTTAAGAGGCATTACGAAACAGAACATAAGGATTATTTAAAGTTTGATAAAGAAGTGAAACAATCGAAGCTCAAAAAGTTTAAATCGCAACTAAAAGCTCAGTTTTTTAAGGTAAGCTATTCGGTTTAATTTGTGATTGCAAAAAAAATGAAAACATTTTCGGATGGCGAATTTGTGGAAGAATGTTTGGAAGCTGTTGTGAAGAATATTTTGCCTGATAAAAGTAAACTGTTTTCGAACTTAATCCTTTCTCGATAAACACTGTGTTGTCGAATTAATGATATTTCAAAAGAAATTATCTCAAAACTGTGCAACAGAATTAGAGATTTCAAACATTTTTCTTTGGCATTTGACGAAACCACAGACATTTCAGACTCAGCTCAGTTTGTAGTGTTCCTTTGTGGCATAATTGAATTATTTCAAGTAACTAAAGAAATGTTAAATTTGATAAGTTTAAAAGGTACAAGAACAGGAAAATTTATTTTCCATGTTGTTAAAAACTATTTATGCGAAAACAACTTGGATTTGGAAATAATTTCTGGAATATCAACTGATGGAGCACCTGCTATGATAGGGAGCTATAAAATTACTAATCGATAAAATATAATCCAACAACAAAACTAGCAATCGCTCCTAAAGAGGGGATTTAATTATAATCCACTGTTTGATTCATCAACAAAATTTATCTGCAAGTAGTTTTAAAAACAATTTAAGGAGTTCTGAAAGAATTAAATTGTGAATATGGGGACATTGTATACTTCAGTCAAGTCAGATGGTTAAGTCGTGGAAAATGTTTACAGCGGTTTTATGAGTTATGCGAAGAAATTGAATTTGTTTATGAATGACAAGCAAAGACCTGTACCAGAATTAAAAAATGATAAGTGGTTATTGGATTTATGATTTTTAGTAGATATTGTCGAAAAACTTAATCAATTAAATAAACACAAAATACGCTCAAACATAAAGGACGCGAATACCCAAATTGAGATCGATTTGTAAAAGAGTGGAGAAATAAATATCGCACTAGTAAAATAAATATTTTTTAATGATTAAATTTTTTTTATTTCATTTATATTTATATATTTTTATATTTAATTTTTAGTGTTATATACCAGGTGTATAAGCTTACATCCGCTGTTTTTTAGTCAAAAAAGCAAATGTTTTTTTTCATAGAAAGCAAAAACAAATTTAATCAAAGTATTTGCCCTCGCTAGCTACACATTTTTTACATTTCTCGGGCAATTTGTGGATACTACGCCAAAAAAATTCCTTCTCTTTCGAGGCAAACCCCTCATCAAGCCATTTTCGGACGTCTTCGTAAGAATCGAAGTAATACTAAGCGAGCGCATGGTCCATCGACGAAAACAGATGGTAGTCGGAAGGGGCTAGGTCTGGTGAATAAGCGGGGTGGGGTAGCACCTCCCAGTTGAGTGTCTCCAGGTAGTTTCGGACCTCTTTTGATGTGTGCAATGGTGCGTTGTCGTGGAGGAAAATGAGCTTGTCATGTCTTTGTTGATAATTCGTCCTTTTTCACGCAGAGCACGATGAAATTTGATCACTTAATGGTGGTGGTGGTGGGCATTGACAGTTTCACCAGGTTTCAACCTCTCATAGTAGGCGATACCCTGATAATCCCACCAAACGCACAGCATCGTTTTCCGTCCGAAGCGATTTGGCCTTGGGAAAGATGTTGATGGTTGGCCGGGATCAACCCACGATTTCTTGCGTTTAGGATTCTCGAAATATATCCACTTTTCATCGACTTTCTTTTTTGTCCGGCGAGCAAGATTTCGCATGTGTTTTGGCGTCGCTCCCTCTGCCTATCTTTCAATTCATGCGGCACCCATTTTCCGATCTTTTCTATCTTCCTCATGACACGCAGACGCACGCAAATGACTGGTTGAGTAACACCCAATTGCTCCGCGAGCATTTTTTGCGATTGGGTATCGTCTTCGTCCAAAAGAGCCTACAATTGATGGTCCTCAACCTTCCTAGGCCGATTTTCACGCTTCTTGTCCCACAAGTCAAAACTGCCGTCTTTGAACAGACATGACCAATCTCGGCACATTGTTTACGATAAAGTACTATCGCCGTAGACCTCCATAAGCATTCGAAGTGATTCGGCAGCTGATTTCTTCGAATTGAAGCATGCTCTTTTTCTGGCACAAAACTAGACATGATTACCAAAGGAAAAATGTATGTTGTTGTACGAAGTTACTGACAATGTACACTGATTAATTTTGACAGATGTCAAACTCATAAAAAAAGTATGGCGTGCCCATGGTAGCTGAATACGCTTACTGACGCCATCTATGACCAAACAGCGGATTTAAGCGTATACCCCTGGTATTTCTTTACAATGTTATTTTAGTATCATTATTATTTATTATATCATCTATGTTTATATGTAAGAATAATATGGTAGTAAACACAAAAAGATTATTATGTATCTAATATTGGGATATATAATTTTATATGTGGCCCGCGGAGTTATGATACATTTCCAAAGTGTCCCGGAAGATTATTTATTTGATGCATTTCCAAATGGCGTCTGCCTCTTGTCTCAGAGACTTGACAAATAAACACACATAGTGTGTATGTACGATGTGACACATACGCCTATATTAATCTTTTGCAAACTCGGATATTTTTCAGTTCTGGAAATCATGCAGATAGCAAGTTGTGATATTCAAACAAAATTTTATAAATGATTTATTAAAAAAATTAAGAAACATTAGACTCAGTTAAATGGATTGATATGTGAACATAATACAAAGATTATTGGTAATTTTAAGCTAGCTTCAAGTGAACAAGAAAGTTTCGGTTTTGAAGTTAAATAATTATTGTTACTATTTTATTTATCGAATATACTATAATTTATATCCTTGATATAAACTATCGTAAATTTGTATGATAGATAAACTGAGAAAGTAGCGCTTTTTTTTGGGAAAAAACTCTTTTAAAGCAAAATAGAACTTGTAAATAAATTCTTTAGTCAATATTGTTAAAAAAAATAGGAGAACCTCTTCTCTCAAAATAATGTTTGTTATAAAAAAATAACCAAGTATATGTGATGATTTGCTTATTGACACTGTTGATTTATTGAAAATACAGTGTAACTCAGTGTATAAATAATTCTCTCTTTAAGTTTATGTAAGTTATTTTCAAAAGTAATCCACTTCACGCTATTGTAGGCGTAAATATGATATCAAAAAACATTTCAGGATAATCTCTATTCTTTGGGTTTTTGTTGTACAGCATTATCGTTCCAAAAAATTCCATTGAAATATATTTTCATTACATTTCAATCGTAGATTGAGTATTTTCGATAGACACCAATCACCAATGTTGCAGACCATATGATCTTGTAGAATAGTCTGGAATTATTGTAGTAAATAAAACAAAAATATGGAGCACGTCTGTAGAACTTGAAGAAATTTTAGCAACAAGTCCATTCGAAATAATAACTTTCATATTTCCACTCGCATTTGTATCTTGTACTTTAGCAAATATTTCAATAAAATATCTTATATTCACTTAAAGCGATGTTATTTTGAGTTGTAAGGAACTGAATAAAAGTATTTGTCTAGCTTTTGCTTCGTTTTTCTGGATAAGATTGTCTACATACATACTAAATAATTTCTTTACGTCAGAAGAAGGAGGATTTTATCGATATTTTTCCAAAGTCTACGAAAGGTAATGGTTTCTTCTGCCTATTCATTTTTGTATTATATTTTCTTTTACTTTTAAAAATTCCATGGCAATATAGAAAAATACTTTTGTATAATGTACAGTTTAGATAATACACGTTTGTTATAAATAGTATACATTTTATATGATTTTATAAATTCTTGTAGTTATATTTGTTTTTGATCTTGAAAATTTTTATGTACATTTCTGAGAATTTAATATTATTGGCTACTTTCTACACTATGCAAGTCATTGTCCATTTTGAGGGTTATAAATTGTTTCATATTTATTTGGGTATACCGAAATCATATGAAAAGTTGTTGATAAATCAAAGTTTATTATACTTTGAAAATTGATATAGAAAATTTCTGGTAAATATTAGTTTATATTATGTTCGATCATATCGAATATGGAAGATTTTTGAATATATTATAGATTTGTTTTAAAAGTATTGTTAAATGATAGAAAAGAAATTCTGTTATTAAAGGTATGAACAAATTCAAAATAAATTTTCAATAACAAATGTAATAAATCATAAAGTTTTTGATATTTTAGTAATGAAAGAACAAAAAAACGATGGTTAAATAAGTTTGTCTGGATAAGTTGAAGGAATGTAAAATTATTTCTAAAGTACGTGTAAATATACGTATCATCAATAATATTTAATATAAAATATTATTGCTATTATAAATTTATAATAATAATAGTGCAAATTTATATTAATAAAGAGAATAAATAGAATCAATTTATTTGTAAAAATGGTCATTTTCAATAGAAGCTTTCCATAGAACAAATTTAATGAAAACTTTTTCTAACATATTTTTTTAAAAATTATTCTATTTAAAATATTCCTTAATTAATGTAAATATATCAAGTTCATAAATAAATTTTCATAAGATATCTAAAAAATTATGTCTACAAAACATTCCTTTTCTATAAATTTTTATAAATAATTCTTTCTGTGTATAGTAATGTCCACATAGTTGCGTATCTTTCCGAAACATGTTAATAGAAGTTGATTTTTGTTACCATTCTAAATACATTAAAAGCAAATAATAATACAACCAAATTATAATATTATTTTTTTTTATTGCAGAATATTGCTAAAAAATTGACATTGATTAAAATCATGTTAAATAAATTATTTTTTGTCCTTTATATATCAAATCAGCTACTCCAAATAATATCTCTTCTATTGTTCTAAAGAGTTATTCTTCCAGGTTTGCAAGATCACAGCGTAAGATTTTCAATGTATTTTTTTCTTTAAGAATCTTTCCGAGTAAATGTGAAACAGAAAATATTATTTGCCCAAAAAAGCAAAGTTTTTTTCATTCTCAGAGTATCACAACCTATTGAGCTAATGTCCCTCAATAGGTTATCAAATATATCGAATCGGGGATACTTCTCAGTGATCGTCAGCAGTAGGGGTTAAACCACTAGGGGTTTAATGGCATATTTAACCATACTCACGGAAGCTTCTCAGGTAACTTCAATTTTTTACATTCGATATCTCTAGGCATTTCACAGAGTTTGTAAAATGCCTAGAGTTTGTGAAAAGAGTGCTTCCTTAAAATAAATAGAAGCTATCTTTTGGATGACTACGAATCTGCAGACCAGCAAAATAAAAGCTGCTGGTATTCCCCAGGATTCTGACATATCTCCAACTGTTTTTTTCTATTTTCATAAATATCTTGACCGATACTTCTAAAACAATGCACTGTTTTGCTAATAATAGAAGTTCGTTTTCCAATTTACGTCCTTGGTTTTCGGCCGTGGAACTAGAATGGCAACGTATGTTAAACTGATAAAATTTCGATATAGACAACATGCTACTATGAAGCTTAAAGAACGGAATGGAATTTAGTATTTCCAAAGTACATTGCTGTCACTTGTGTTTGAAGCGATATCAGAATCCCTGGCAATTATCCATTATTGGCTCTTGCATAGCTGAAACCGAAAAACTTTCCATTCTTGGTATATGTTTTAATGCCAACCTACGTTGAAATGTCCACAAATTTAGGGCAGGTGATTCCAAAACATCATTTCATTTACTTGATGGCATACAAAATCAAGCGATTAAATTAGTAGGCAACAAAAATAGTACGATGTCATTAGACTTATTAGAACACAGCTTTAATGTCTCCTGTCTTTCCTTATTTTATCATATTTTCTATGAACAATATTCCAGTGAACTGGCTAGTTGCATTACATGTCTACAATTATTTAATCGTAATAGGCCTCTCGCCAAGAATGCACAAATTTAACCTGAATCCCTTGTTTGGCAATACTATTAAATATAGAGATTACCCCTGCCTCATTTGGGTTTTCCGACTCATTTCCACCAAACAGTAAAGTTCACCAACATCTCTCCCGTTATACGTTCTATACTTTCTACACATGCGATATACCAAAACATTTTAAGGACATTCAAAATTCCTTTAGCGTGTGCTTTAAAAGAAAAAAAACCAAAATTAATTAAAGCTTTGTTTAAAAATATGTTCCCATTCTTACGTTTACATATAAGAAATTTTACTAATTTGGTAAATAAATTTAAAAAAAAAATGAATAATTTGGAAAAGAAACTTAAATAGCAACAATATGCTACAAAAGAAAGTTTTTTAAACGTCTTATAAAAAATTACACTCTTTGTTGTTTTGAGTACGTGTACTTACTGGAATTAGCAAATTGAGATTATATTTTTAATTATTGTAGCAGAATAATGAAAGTACAAATAATTTAACTAATCAAAATAAGAAAATAAATTCTTGTAAACTGTCAATGCACCTTTTAGATGCCATTTACAATGTAACAGACATCTTCAAATTTTATGTAAAAGAATCTTTCTTTAAAAATTTCACCTTTTTTTTCATAGTCTACAAATATAAATAGCAATGAAATTGTATTCAAAGGATAAATACCTTATTTGATATAATTTCGATTTAATTAAGTTCAAGTAGCAGTGTTGTATGTTTTGGTTATAGACACAGTGTAATAATGAATGGTCTTTTTGGGAAGTTTTCACCTTTAATTTCATACGGTATCGACAAGAGCTTTTACTTTAACTAACCTAGATGAACTTGTATAGGTTATTGTCATTTGATATTAAGGTGGGAGAGCTAGCTACCCTTGCATTCCAGTATTTCTGGTAAAGTGTAGCTACAAAAGTAATTTTGTTTGGGCCATAAAATTAATTAAGAGATAAAAGGGAGACACTTCAAGTTTGTCTAAGTACATTTGTTGTTAAATTTTTGACACTTTTAGACAATATTTATTGCACAAAGAGAGTTATTTCGATTTAAGAAAGAAAATTGATGTGAACACGTTTTTTGCTGTTTTCAATTTTTTATTTGTGCTTTTCAAATTGGTAGCTATGATTTTTTAATTTATCCCTTAATTATTACAATATATCATTGTAGACTACATATAATTATAAAACTTGAACACATTTTCCTTTTCAATTTAAATATCCTACATCAAAAATACGAATTGACTACTTTAAACTTATTGTGTTATTTTGATATTATTTACTCTCAAATACAGTCAATTAAATTCTGAAAATTAAATTCATTATTTACAATTCAATTATAAAACGTACTTATTGGTAAATTAAATTCCGCAAAATAATTTCAGATAATATTTCAGTGAAATTGATTTATTAAGAAAAACTTTGTAATTAGTTTGGTATATGTCCTAAGTATAAAATCTTATTGGAAGAGTTCTGTTGAGACCTTTGAGTTAAATGAACAATTTACTGGCAGGAAGTGCTAAGAGTTCTTAAGTATAATTCCTGTCAAAAGAGGATATTTTACTTTAATTTTAAGTACTTGAGCTTAAAGCATATAAAAGGTTTATAGAGAAAAACTTGTTTATTGGTACGATACAAATTCAAAGAAAATCAATCCGAAACAGAAATTTTCACAAAAATTTAATACTTTTAATTGTAATTGAAATCAGAATATATGTGTATGTAAATTAACAACTTTCCTCGATGAAGTGCATGACATGCATTTGTAAATTTTAAAATTGTTTAATTTGGAGTCTCTGCACGTATTGGGTGACCTAAACTTAGGTTTTATTTTGATTAATTATTTTGATTCAATAAAGTGGTCGGATTCGAAAAATGATGATTTGTTAGTTATTTTTAGTTTAGGAAAATCGACTGGATGTGGTGTGTATTCTGAATATGGCTTATTGACTATTCATTAAATAATTAAAACCCCAAAAAATATCGTATTGCTCAGAAAGGACTAAAAATTGACTTTTTTTTTTGTATACTAAGGCTAGCTAATTAATAATCATCCTCTCTCAGAATGAACTTTTAATAAATTAATTTCAAGATAGCTTCTATTATATTTAATATCATTCAGAAGCCTTTTAAATATTTTTCTTAAGAAAATTATTGAAGGGTTTTCACTTATACCTATTGTAAACTATATTATTATTTGATAATTATATTAACTTTACTTTTGTGCTTATATATAACTAAATTTATTCGTAGTGGAACGTACATTTTTATAATTTATTATACGAGGTCTGTTCAAAAATTATCGCGAACTTTGAATTTCCGCGGGTTACGTATATTTGATTTTAGATTTTTTTGTGGCGTTATGTCATACCAACAAGTTCGGCCATTTTGAGTATTCAGTCAATTTTTGACAGCTGCTTTGCTTGTACGTGTTTTGGCTCGTCTTCGATTTTTACCCATTCCAAAAAATGGATCAAAAAATCTGTTTTGGTAACAAGAAAAAGTCACAGGGGGCCAGATTTAGGGAATATGGTGGCTGCGGCATTATTAGTATGTTGTTTTTGGCCAAAAATTCGCGGACAAGCAACCATGCGTGAGCATGGGCGTTATCATGGTGCAAAACCCAATTTTTGTTCTTCCACAAATCCGGGCGTTTCTGGTAGATTGCTTGGCGCAACTTGCGCATAACTTGCAGGTAATATTCCTTATTGACCGTTTTACCCTGTGGCAAGAACTCATGATGCACAACGACCCTGCAATTGAAGAAATCTGTAAGCAAAATCTTCACATTCGACCGAACTTGGCGCGCTTTTTTCGGTCTTGGTTCGTGCTGGTAGCTTCCATTGGGATGATTGAGCTTTGCTTTCCACGTCATAATCATAAACCCATGATTCGTCACCAGTTATGACCCTCTGGAGCAAATTTGGATCATTGCGGACAGAGTCCAACCGCTCCTTAGCAATGTTAATGCGATGCTGTTTTTGGTCAAAAATGTGCAAAAATCGAAGACGAGCCAAAACACGTGCAAGCAAAGCAACTGTCAAAAATTTACTGAACATTTAAAAGGGACGAACTTGTCGACATAAGTGAGAGACATGAGTACCAACATAACGCTATAAAAAATCGAAAATCGAATATACGTAATCCGCGGAAAATCAAAATCCGCGATACTTTTTGAACAGACCTCGTATATAAGCCCTAAATAGGAAAGTTTTTTTTTTTATGGAGAACAAAATTTCTAATTTCGACGATTGATACAAAATATCGTAGAAAAAACCAGCTCCTCGGTTTCGCGCTCTTGTATATTATCGGCAGTACCAAAATGACAACCTTTCAAGTGTTTTTTGATCTTGGGGAACGAAGAAAAGTAACACAGGGCTGGGGAACTGAAGAAATCCTTTATCCAACAAAAACTGGTTGATTGAGATGGGCTGTATGACAGTAACAGAAACAACGCTTTTTTCTAAGCTCTTCAAGGACTTTTCTATTCATTTTATAAAGCACTTACGGTAAAGAAATTTTGAATATTCTTATAATGTCTTCTATGTGTACAAAGTTTAGAAGTGTAAGGGAAGAGATGTTGGTGCACTTTGTTCTTAAACACTTGTTGGTGGAAATGATTCGGAAAATCCTACGATGGCAGCCCATTTCATATTCAGATTAAATGATTGCAAAGAGAATCTTTATATTTAACAGTATTCGCATTCTTAGCCAAATGCCTATTACCATTAAATAATTGTAGAGATGGAATGCAACTGGACAGTTCACTGGAACATTCTATATATAAAATATGATAAAATAAGCAAATACAGGAGTATTCAGGGCTAATGACGCCGTAATATTCTTGTCACCTACTAATTTTATCGCCGGATTTTGTATACCATCAAGTAAGTGAAATGATGTTTTGGAATCACCTGCCCATAATAAACGATTGAAAAGTTTTTGATGTTGAAAGACTTCCTGAGTGGGGTTCATCTTTCACTGCTCCAGAAATGCTTTATGCGTAAAACAAATTATCCTCTTTATAAAGAATGCTCCCCAATATCGTTGCTCAAAATTTAACTGTCCCATTTTTGGGAACGCGCTTCAAAAACACAATTTCACTTATCCGCTCTATAAGATCGCGTAGTTTCCGAATGAGGTTAAAACTTTTACTGCACTTTTAGGAAGTACTTGTGTACAGTCTCTATGGGGGAAAAGTAATCACATCAAAAATTGCTTTTTTGCAGTGTACAGTAACATGGACTTATGTACAGTCTAACATTTTTCTGCCACACCTAGAACGTGAATATATTTTTACAAAGTCCGGTTTTTCCTTTTCTTGAATTCAAAGTAAATTATTTTAGACTGATTTCTGGGAAAATACGTTAATATTTTTTTTGTGTTGTATATTAATTTTTATTGAAGTGTTTTTATAAGTATGGCTATTTAATATCGTTGATATTAAGTTTTAATTATGCAAAAATAGAATTTATATAACAATTTATCTGTTTTTTTTTAAATCTACAATATATTCTGCGTATCTACAATATAAAAATATAAATATTTATATATAAATTTAGTTTGAATCTCACAACTCTCCCCATTTTCTACACTTAATGAGTACGAAATACAGTTTTTCATGATATGTTACGAGGGTCATTCAACAAGTACTTAGTCTCACCGCCCGATGGATCTACTATCACAAAAGAAATTTACCATCGTGCAGTACATTCTTTTAGTAGCCTACTGTCAAAGTTTCAGTCGATTTTATTCCTTCATTAATTTTGTTTTGAGAGCCTTTGAAAGCGAGCGTGTCGGTCGGTTGCACAAAAATGGAAAAAGAACAATATCGTTCGGTGATTAGATTCTTGTTTTTGGAAGGGAAAACGCGCAGCAAAATCAAAGATCGCTTGGATGCTGTGTATGGTGACACTTCTCCTTCGATGGCGACCATCAAGAATTTGTTCAACGAGTTTGTTCGTGGCCGCACGTCGGTTTTTGATGAGCCACGCCCAGGTGCCCCAAAAACGGCTGCTACGGAGGAAAACGTTAAAAAAGTCCACGATCTCGTGTTGGCAGACCGTCGATTGAAGGCTCACGAGATAGCTGAGACTGCAGGCATCGCAGTAGAAACGGTGCATCATATTCTACACGAAGAACTGGGCATGAGAAAGCTGTCGGCGCGATGGGTGCCGCGTTTGCTCACACCGGAAAACAAGCGCAACCGTGAGACCACATCGGCGACGTGTTTGGCGCTGTTTCAGCGCAATCCAGAGGAGTTCTTGCGTCGTTTCGTGACCGTCGACGAAACATGGATTCACTGGTACACACCAGAGACTAAGGAACAGTCGAAACAGTGAACTTCACCCGGCGAACGTGCTCCGAAGAAGGCGAAGACTGTTCGATCGGCCGGAAAGGTGATGGCCACTGTTTTCTGGGATTCACAAGGTGTGATCCACATCGATTACCTCGAGAAGGGTAAAACAATCACGGGGCGCTACTATGCTGACTTATTGGGCCGATTTGACGTCGAATTGAAGAAAAAGCGGCCCCGCTATGCGAAGAAAAAAGTGCTGTTCCACCACGACAACGCGCCGGCTCACACCTCCGCCGTCGCCATGGCCAAATTGGTCGAATTGCGCTACGAATTGCTGCCCCATCCACCGTACTCTCCAGATTTGGCCCCCTGTGACTACTTTTAGTTTCCAAACCTGAAAAATTACTCGTCGGGAATAGATTTGCGTCGAATGAGGAGGTCATCGTCGTCACAGAGGCCTATTTTGCTTCCCTCGAGAAAATGTATTTTTTGGACGGGTTAAAAAAGTTAGAGCATCGTTGGGCCAAGTTTATCGAGCTTGAAGGAGATTATGTGGAAAAATAAATTGCCAACTTTTCAAAATTTTCGTTTTTCTTTTGTAGGCTAAGTACTTGTTGAATGACGCTCGTATATCTCTAAATTGTTTTATTTAAAGCTTCCTGAAAACAATATTGTAAAAATAAGGCTATAGTGTCGTATCTACTTAAATATTTAACAGTTAATTCATTTCTGTGCTAAAACTTTTATTTGTACTCTAAACGTATCATATATTATTTATGAATATTTTGTATTATTCTTGAAAGTTTATTCTCGAAAGTTTTTATGTGTGTTTATGTTAGTTTAAAAATCTTTTAATAATAATGCCCACTATTATATATCACTTCACCATATAATTCTGAGTTCTGTGTATTTATTATATATTAAGAATTTATATGTTTATGTTTAGATGATGTGTAATATACAATAGAATATTGCATATCTAATGCTTTCACTGTAAAATTGTAATTAAACGTATAATTAATTTGCCTATAAAGTAATGGCCTATTGTAAATGTATTAATTGTGTATGCAATATAAAATTATGTAATAAACTATAAATACGAATCGTTAGAAAATTGTTTATTCGAACAAAGTAGAAAATAACTAAAACATTTTAGTCAGATTTATTAATACGACGTCATAAAAGAATGTTTATGAAAAGGAGAACTGTCCTTTTATAGTCCTTTTCACAAAAATAAGCAAATAAAAAGATAATCAGTTAATGAACGAGTATATATTAATTTTGACTATATGGAATGCAAGTAAAAATGGTGCTTTTGGATATGACTTGACACAGATGAATGAACAAAGTTTTGTAGCTTTAATTTATTATTGTAATATCAAGTAATAGAAAGTGCGGTGCAAAAAATTAATTTACTAGAAAAGATAAGATAGTGTCAATTTATAAAGTTTTCAAATGCATGAGATTTTTGAATAAAAATCTGCATTAGAGTGATATAAAGCAATAATAACTTCAATAGGACTTAAACATACGGGAAGATCTAGTTTTAGTTTCTTTACTTAAAAAAAAACATAAATTTAAGGAAATCTGTAGACTTTTTTTTAATAATCAAACACTTCATGTGTTGCATTATTTATGAAAAATAGTATCAAACAAATGACCGTCTGTAGACTTTCTGGAAGAACCGATTCTTTCGAGGAAATTTTTAATGACTTGTTAGGTGGTGGTTTATAGTCGCTCCAACATTTCGGGTTTGTTGGTGCAGATACGAATCTTAGCGTAACTTCTCCAAAAAATTCAACGGCATTAAATCGTTTGATCTTGCCGGCCAGTTAATGCCACCAGAACGTGAAATACGAGGGTCGTTCAATAAGTCCTTAGAAAAAGATGGAAAAAACTGTTTTTTTAAAAAAAAAATTTTTATTTTTCAACATAATCTTCTTTTAGCTCTATACGCTTTTCCAACCGTTTTTCCAAAATTTTTATCGCGTCCAAAAAATAGGATTTCGGAAGTTCTGCAAAATACTCATCCGTTTGAGCAATGACGTCCTCGTTGGAAGTGAACCGTCGTCCGCCAAGCCATTTCTTCAGATTGGGGAAAAGAAAATAGTCACTCGGGGCCAAATCTGGTGAATAAGCGGGATACTGCAACAATTCCATTCTCAATTCCACAATTTTGGCCATGGAAACAGCGCAGGTGTGCACACGCGCATTGTCCTGATGCAAGAGGATTTTTTTCTTCTTCAGATGGGGGCGTTTCTCTTTGATTTCCTCGCTCAACCGTTATAATAACGACGCGTAATACGCTCATGTTATTGTTTTTCCTTTTTCCAAGTAGTCGATAAAAATGATGCCCTGCGAATCCCAAAAGACCGTGGCCATCACCTTGCCGGCCGATGGCACAGTTTTTGCCTTCTTCGGAGTCCGTTCGCCCTTGAAAATCCACTGTGATGACTGTCTCTTCGTTTCTGGAGTGTAGTAGTGTATCCAGGTTTCGTCCACAGTGACATATCGACGAAGGAATTCGGCAGGATTGCGATGAAAGAGTGCCAACATAGCCTCAGAGTCCACTGCACGATTGCGCTTATTCTCCTCTGAGAGCAAACGCGGCACCCATCTTGCCGAAATTTTTTTCACAGACAATTTTTCATGCAAAATTGAAGCGACTGTACCTTGTGATATGCCCGTGGCCTCAACTAATTCGCGCACTTTAATTCGCCGATCGTTTAAAATCAGATCGTGGATTTTGTCGATGATTTTAGGAGTAGACACCTCAACTGGGCGTCCTGAACGATGTTCATCTTTTGTGGATTAACGGCCACGTTTAAATTCATTCACCCAATTGTAAACCATCGCAAACACAGGTGCAGATGTGCCATGAACTGCATCCAACTCGGCTTTGATTTCTTTCGGGCTTAAGCCTTTCAAATGGAGATGTTTGATGACAGCCCTAAACTCGCTTTTTTCCATTGTTATGCACAAATAAATGTCGTTAACTTTAATCTACGATAGAAATTGACCTACGCTATGGATCGAGCTGAAATTTTGACAGCTTTCCTGTCGATAATGCTACTTACAAAAAAAAACCGACACTAGGAGCTACTTACATCTTTACCGACACTAGGAGCGCAATTTCTCGGATTTTCTAAGGACTTATTGAACGACCCTCGTAATACCCCCCAGGTCGAATGCAACGTTGCACCCGATGTATCCAACCTTCGTCGTTTTCAATACAGAAAGTTTTAATAAAGTCGTCTGACCACATTGCGCACTAAACAGTCACTTTTGGGGCTTGTTATGATCTCTCGTGAATCATATGAGGATTTTTCTTGCCTCATGTGTGGTAATTTTATTTATTGATATACCCAGAGAGGTGAACATGTCATCCATTAGAGAAGATTTAGTTTGGAAAATCACTGTCAACTCCCTAACATACAATTTGCGTAAATTTTTCGCTGCACGTCACCACTACATTTCAATTATTTTATTAGCTGGATTTTTTACAGATGTAGGTGTAAGTCCAGAAGCAAAATACAAAAAAAAACCATAAGGAGAGCCCAAAAGCTACGAACGAAAACGGATCGTCTTCAGCCACACTTTAGCTCACAGTCCGACAAATCGCATAACATAAACAACTTGACATAATTGTTATTAGCTTTTAAAAAATTTCAACAGAATTTATGAGAAATTTTGTTTTCTGTGTCAGCAAAAAAATTAAGAAGGTAAAGAGATTGTATTGTTTCTTTTCTGTAATGTGGGTATGATTGTTCTACAAATAATTCAGATTTTACCATAAAATGATGAATTTAAATAGCTCGGTTAGAAATGTTCTTTGCAAGTTTTTATAGCTTATCAAAATATTACTCTTGTTGAAAGTCCCTGAAACTTCGGATACAATGCAATCAAATAATATTCATAGTTTATGGTACTTGCATATATTTTTTAATGGAAAATACGTCTGATTGATCGAAAACACGCATAATTTTCTAATTTGTTCTAAAATATTTTGTATTGTCTCAGCATTTCGGCTTTAACACAGATTTTCATATCTTTTCCAATACTATAAGTGTTTCTATGCGTTCACAACTGGAAAAATCTTCAGAATAATTGCAAATTTCAATTTCAATTTAATTTTAACTCTGAGGTTGCGTGTAGATTTTTCGATATGATTTGGGTAATAAAACTGTAGATTTTTTCATAATGGCTTGTATAGAGTAATACATTTCCTAAATGAAGTTAAGGTTTACTGATTGAATATTTGCTTATGAAAATAAATATTTATGAGAATTTAAAATAAAAATACATCGTCTACCAGAGAAGTTTCACCCCAACTTTGTTATTAATAATTCAGGAAAATTTGAATTGAAATACGGTTTCCATTTTTTAATGGGTAATTGCATAAAATAAGGTTTTTGGGAATAATAATGAGTTTTTTGAATCTGGAAAAATATTCGTATATATTACATACGTTTCGATATGATTAAAAGCCATTTTAATATTAGAACCCTTAGTAATTCATAAGATTTCCAATTCAAATGCTAATAAAAGAGAGGATTAAACTAAATGATTGCTTTTGATATTCAATAATATAAAATGGAAATTATTTCTTGATTTTATAAGCATAAATATATATTTTTAAGTGTTAAAAAAATACTTTATAATAAATTGCCAATAAATAATTTGGATAAATTGCTATTTTTCAATAGAAAAAATCATATTTGGCTAACAAAATTGAATGGTAAAAAATTTTTTGAGCTCGAAGCTATTGTAATTATATTGATTAAGTTATTTGCATTATTGTGTTAGTTTTTTAATATTTTGACTATAATTATGATAAATATAGGAGAAATAGTATGTAAGCAAATTGAAAGTAATAAAATTGTATGATACATAGAATTTTAGGAAATGGGAAGATAGACATAATATCTCTGTAATCATGGATCCTTTAAATTGGAAGTTCATGATGCCAATACCGTCTTAATTCGATGGTAAAAATATGACTGGACACTATTTCTATTTTAAATGATATATACTCACTCTCTTGAAAAGATTTCTTCAAGAATCATGTGGTCTCCATACAGAATATTATTGCATAGCTGAATGAACATGTAAAATTGTTTTCAAAATTTCCTTTATTTGGAGAAGCAAATTATTTTATGATATGCTTATATGTACTTCCTGTAGCTATAGAGTCTTCACCCTCAACTTCATAAAATAATTTGCTTCTTATTTCCTTATTAGATTGGTTTCTATACAGAGAAATTATGTAAGTGCTTGCCAAAAATTCTAATATGTGAAGCATAAAATTCAACATAGTTCATCGAACTGAGATAATTCTATCTAAATAACTGTCTATTAGGATTTCATGCAGTTTTAACATTGATTTTTATGTTTATAATTTTCAGAACAGGAAAATACAAAAATTGACAGTTTTCTGATATTATTGTCAGTATTTTGATTCTATATAGAACATGTTTTTCCATAAATAAAATTGTGTAAATTAAATATTTTATTTTATATCGAATATAAAAACGTATAGATATATAAGTAGGTAAATGTATATTAGAACATGACCAGCTTTGTAAATTTATTGAACATAAACTTGATTACACATGCAAGAGCGATTTTTATTTATTATTATTGTTACTGTCCATATTTAAGTCAAAACGTATTTATTTATTAATGCATGGTTTTCCGAACATTAAAGTTCAAACATGAGTGTATTTTTGGTATTGTTTTAAAAAATGTTTTCTTCTGTCGATTAAGAAAATGGTTTTGTTTCTAATATCATAGTTTCATTATTTAGCAGTGGTTCATTTTGAACAACTTTAGGAAATAAATTGGAAAGTAGTTTGTGCCTAAACAAAAACTCCTAAACAACACAAATTCAAGAAGTTAAAGATAAATAAATTCATTGGTTGACACTTTTTTTTTAAATTTAAATGATCTGTACAACCACATATCAAATAAGTTACAATATCCTTATATCTTATAAGGATATTGTATTTTATTTGTCATTAACCATAAAATCATTATTGGTGATTCACGCTCAGCAACTAGTTACAAGCTGATCACTCCACTTGTTTATGGCGGAGCCTATATAAACCTCTGCTACTGCAGTGGCAGCATAAATCCCATGATCCGGATTGTATACCCAGTTTAGTAATGAAAAGCCTACCAGAAGAAGGAATAACATTGCTAACACTCATTTGCAACAACTGCATTAACAATTGGTACTTCCCTACAATATGGAAGTCTGTTGATATTATAACCATCCAAAAGAAACAGCACTCCTGTACGGAAGCAGATTTCCGGCCAATATCACTCCTTTCTAATGTAGGAAAATTGTTTGAAACTTAATCTATTCATTGAGAAAGAAAACATAATTCCAGAATTCCAATATGGGTTTCGTGAAGGCCACTCTTCACATCACGCACTTTTAATGGTACACACAGACGTTATACTGGAACGAATTTAAAACCGTTCAACATGGCTCTTTCGTTAGATATTTAAAAAGCATTCGATAGGATATCCCACTTGGGTATCATCAAAATGAAATTTCCAAAATATCTGGTTAATTTAATAATCAGTTTTATAGCTTTTAGAAAAGCAAGACTGAAATGTAGAGACGTATACTCGCGGTTCTTCCAGGCATTGTCAGGCATACCCCAAGGCTCATTAATTGGTCCTAAGCTATATAACATTTACATTAGAGATATATGTAAGGTCCAATTAAGCAAAAATACTCATATGGTATTATACGCCGACGATAATCTAGTTTACAGTGAATCAATGCGACCTAAAGTAGCATTGAAAACTATGAAGTTATCAGTCAATAAACTAAAAGCATACTATAAGGAATGGAGTCTTCAAGTAAACATTCCAAAGTCAGAGTGCTTATGCCTCACGCCGTCAAGGAAGAAGAAATTCGTAGACTACGGGTTTGGAAATAAGGGTACTCGATAATGAGATGCATGGTGAATCTTAAGTATCTAGGCTTAGTTCTTAACAAGAACCTCAAATTCCACTCCTTTGTCAGGGATAAAATTAAAAAAGTCAACGGCATATATTGTAGGCTTTTGTAAATGTATTGCTCCGAAATCTTACGTAAGGTTTCAAGGTTTCTACTACAACAGTAGCAACAGAACTACACAGGATGGAAAGGAAGATCCTACGAAAAGCCACAGGGTTCGGCAGATATAGGCAGACAAAAAAGTTTATATCAACCGACAGCTTGTACCGGGAAGCAGGCGTAAATGGGTTAAATCATTATCCCATCATCAAAACAGGGAAGCAAAGCGGCTAACGGATAACAGGTGTATAAGCTTAAATCCGCTGTTTGGTCATAGTGAGTGAGCGTATTAAGCTACCATGGGCACGCCATACTTTTGTTTGTTTGTTTGTAAGGTCCCTTAGACATGTGCCAGGGGCCACTTCATAGCGCCACGACCGTGAGGCCATTTGGCGACTTCGTAGTACGTGTGGGAATTTTTCTGAGAGAAACTGGTCTCTCGTTAGTAGTATAGAAAGTTGAGAATTTTGTTATATTTTGTGGAGCAGATTAGTATGTTGTAGAAGATTAAATAGGGGACTAGGGAATGGAGTTGTTGGATCGAGGAGCTCCATAATGGGAGGAATCCTGCTCGCAAAGTAGTTCTTGGTTATGTGGCATTCCTGTAGAATATGGTAGACAGTGAAATGGGTGCCACAGGATTGGCAGAAGGGACGGTTGGTGTTGCCAAAAAGGAAGTTATGGGTAAGAGCAGTATGTCCAATCCGGATTCTGAGGAGCTTTCGCGCCCAGAATTTCGGTATGGATGTTGAATACACTGGTTTGTTAGTGGTTCTCCAATGAGTCGACAAAAAAGTGTCGCTATTGGTCCAGTCATCGTGTCTGCGGATGGCTAAAGGTGTTAGTTGCCATTCTGTTAGTAGGCGAGGCAGATTGGGAATGACTGTGATCACTGGCCGACGGAGTGTTTCTCCAGCCAACTTGTCAGCACTTTCATTACCCACAATTCCCACATGCCCTGGCACCCATTGCAACTCGACACTCCTATTGCTAAGTAGCACGCCATACTTTTTTTTATGAGTTTGACATCTATCAACATTAATCAGTGCACATTGTCAGCAACTTCGTACAACAACATGCATTTTTTCTTTGGTAATCATGTCTAGTTTTGTGCCAGAAAAAGAGCATATGCGGGAAGCTCTGTTTTTCTGCTTCAATTTGCAGAAATCGGCTGCCGAATCGCATCGAATGCTTATGGAGACCTATGGTGACAGTGCTTTATCGGAAACAACGTGCCGAGATTGGTTCCGTCGGTTTAAAGACAGCAATTTTGACTTGTGGGACAAAAAGCGTGAAAATCGGCCTAGGAAGGTTGAGGACCATCAGTTGTAGGCTCTTTTGTACAAAGACGATATCCAATCGCAAAATATACTCGCGGAGCAATTGGGTGTTACTCAATCAGCCATTTCCATGCGTCTGCGTGCCATGGAGACGATTGACAAGATCGGAAAATGGGTGCCGCATGAATTGAACGATATGCAGATGAAGCGACGCCAAAACACATGCGAAATCTTGCACGCCAGACAGAAAAGAAAGTCGTTCCTGCATCGGATTGTGACCGGCGATGAAAAGTGGATATATTTTGAGAATCCTATACGCAAGAAATCGTGGGTTGATCCCAGCCAACTATCAACATCTTCCCCAAGACCAAATTGTTTCGGACGGAAGACAATGCTGTGCGTTTGGTGGGATCAGCAGGGTATCGTCTACTATGAGATGTTGAAACCTGGTGAAACTGTTACTGCCCACCAACAACTGATTAAATTCTCTGCGTGAAAAAAAGACGGATTATCAACAAATACATGACAAGCTGATTTTCCTGCACGACAACGCACAACGCACCAAAAACAGCGCATTTAAGATTATACACCTGCTTATTGGAGATCTTGGGAAACTTCACGTAACGTGTCATCGTTACTTCTATTGGAAGACACAGAAGAAGCTCTGGAGCAACGTCTTCAGATCTACAAAAAGAAGCCAAAGGGACAACATCGAGGTTAGTAATTACATCACTCGAGGTCGGGGGCACCGAAGAGAATCAAAAGGACACAATAAACGCAGCAGATACCGGATTCAAATATAGAATTTAGTTTTAAGATTAGTTTTAAGAATAATTGTATAAAAACGCATGTTTAGTTTATAAGAGTAGATTTAAAGGATAAGGTTAGATTTAGGGTGTACGCATGTTTTGTAAAAAATAATAAAGATAAATAAAATGTTACCATATATATGTATTAGAAATAAATTCAAGGATAACAGAAAGCTAAGAACCAATAGAGACAAAGATTGAGCTAAGATTAAGTATTCTTAAGAGAAAATAGTATTAAGATTGTATTAGAAGAAAAATGTCAAATGTCTAGAGTAAACTTGAACTTGAACTGAGCAGTAGCAGCATTCGAGGTAAGAGCCGATATCTCCCACCAGCAGTCCTGATGTGGGTATTAATCCCAGCCACCACGTCACTATGTTATATGTCGGGTATAGTGAATACAAGAATATTAAGATGTAGGGAAAATACCCATCAATATTTCCTTAAGAAAATGATGATTTATTTACGAGTAATAGGTTTCAACTATTTTAAACTTCTGTGGGTACATGATGGAAGGATAGTATTTAATAGTTTTCTTTCTAGAGGATTAGGATAGTTAGATAGATGCGACAGTTATTTTTTAATAAATATGCACAGTTCACGAACTAATTGAACAATATTGTTTCAAGGTCTAGGATTCGATGGGAATTAAAATGCTTGTTCGAACTCCAAAGTTCGAGTCTATATGTCCATATTGGTTTCAGCACCGTGTCGCATAGTAACAATTTCCTTTTTGTTGTCAGTCTTCACTTACTGTCTAGGAGTCACCGTAATTGTTTGTGTTTGTTAAGTTCACTTCTTTTTATTTTCGTGTAAGGGTTCCAGGGTTAATCGTGTGTCGATTGTAAATCTAAAATGTTGCACGCTTGTTTCTTTTTGTGAAACATTACAAAAAGGAACCTTTTCTTGGTAGTGTTTAAAAGTCACATGTGCATATTCTAGCTCATACTCTTCGTCTTTTGAAATAGGTTTCTACGGAGTGGATGTGATTCTGTGGAATAGTGATGGCTGTGGAAATATGTTTATGACGTGTAAGGATGGCTGTATTGTCAGCATATATTACGGTTAGGGTATAATTGTGACAAGGAATATCATGGATGTAAATGTTATAAAGGATTGGAGCTAGGTTACTTCCCTGCGGGCCACCGACGAATATACGATAAATTTCAGAATACTCAGTCTTTTCAGCTACTTGAAAATATCGATCTCTGAGAAATAGAATTTAAGGATGTAAATACGAGTATAACCAGAGAGTAAGACTTACTGCTGCTTTCAAAGAAATCAGCGGTCGAAAGCGTGCGAAATATCATGAAATACGCCTGGGCTCTAGCGAGCACACTATATAATCGACTGGATAGTTGAATGCGCAATTTTAAATCCAAACTCATGCTGAGTAATCACGCACTCACTTTCGATAATACGAGTAGGATGAAGATATTGGAAGATTAATTTTTCAAGGATTTTTCATAAAAAGGGAGGGAGGCTTATGGGTCTATATAAGGTAGGAAGGTTTTTCGGTTGGTTGGGTTTTGATGTGCGGAGGATACTGTAAGAAATATAGGTTATCAGTATTTTCGAAGGTATTGGCTTATGTTTTGGGGCTCTGTTGTTTGATAGGAATTTCACTTCGGAGATGCATGACCTTGAACATATTTTTGTAACACAAAACGGGTTTTGCACGTGCGTTATCCTTCATTTTATACTACGTCAGACTAACGAAACGATTTTTTTTTTACCGCATAACACTTCTAATTAAAATATTGCCAATTGAAGACTACAAAATGGAAATATAGCCATTGATCCTGAACATTTTTTTAACACAAAAGAGGCTCGGCAATTGTTGTAGTAGCCTCTTTCAAGATAAGTAAAGCCGTTTAAAGACGGTTAAAGCTCAAAGTACCATTTAGAGACAGCCGAAGAAGTTTGTAAATGCGTCTTTTTTTTGACAGTTCAATTAAAAAATGTACGGTGTTCATAGAATAATATGTGTTTACACGTGAAATGTATAGACAAAAATAATTGAATGAATTAATAAAATATAATAAATATTGCAAAGAATATGCCGTATTTTATTAAAATTAATCTAGCTAAATGTCCATTGAAGTTAATAATTTTGCTATAATTTTCCCTGCTATAAATTAATATTAACTTTTTTTTTTAAGAAATCCGTTCTCCCTAACTAACACTTAAATTCTATTCGAATAAAAACTTAAATTTGTCAATATAGTTTAAATTTCATAATAAATTTTTATAATCGGACAATATCAGTTTTATTAATAATTTTATGTATAAATACGAAATAGGACAATTTTCATTTTAAATAATTCCTCCATTAACACATACAGTTCATACTACATGTGTAGTACAGAGAAAAATTGTTTGATTTTTATATTGAAATGGTTATTGTCGTCCTATCTTGATGATATGGCAATAAATTTAGTTTTAAGGAGTTTGTATATGACGATGGATAGTAAAAGTCGAGCTATTGCTGAAAGTTGGCTATTACCCATTCGTATTCGGTATGAGTGCCAAGATTCTGGAAACATTTAAATTTATCGCTTTGCTTGGAAATGCTGGCCACCAAAATGACTTGCTCTCTTGCACATTTAAGGAATTTACGATGCAATAAAATCGAAATTAATGGAACTGTGATTCAACGCTATTTCTAGACCATTACAGATGGAATAGAATTGTTTGTCTTGACATTAAAGGATGCATTGAGAAATTTTATTTTTCCTTATATTAGATGCGTTCGGTATTGAAAAGTGGAGATGGTAGTTTCGTCTGTTGGTTGGTTGGCTTTAGTCAACAGGGAATAAAACTTATCCGGTTTCTTTCGGATTGCATGCAAAGAACGTTATGTATTTTAAAAATGGCCGTGAATGTGCATTTAAATGCGTTCTTACATTAACAGACAATAGCTATTATAGCAACAGTACGCCAGGAAAACTGATCGAACTTACTGCAAATGCGTGCAAGTTTGCGAATGAATGCAAATATTCTCAGTTAGAGAAGAAATTCTTAATAGTATAAAGATTTTGTATGATAATTAGAATCAGAGAAGAGCGTATAGTATTTGCTTTTATATCGCTTGTTCTTCCCTTCAATCGAAAAGTTTATATCTTCAACAATACAAGAGAGTTTCATGAACTGTTTCGCAGATTACTTTAATGGAGGGACTGCAATATCACAAGTATGTTCAAGAAAAATAAATGCTTATCTTTGCACTATCATTATGGTATTAAAAAAATAAGAGTTTGTAGTTAGTTTCATAACACTTTTGATAACAATAACATTGCTAGTTTTAATTCGAAACTTTTCTATAATCTCAATAAAGTATTTTTTTGGACATATTAAAGATTATCTTAGGTAACTAGCTAAAAGTCATTTCGAATTAAAACTAATCGAAAAGCATCTGAATATCAACGAGGACGTCAGTTTTTATAAAAAAAATTCAATATTAACATAATATTCAATTTTTGTATTGTATAAAAATCTTATTTTGGTGATTTTTTTCATATAAATATGATTAATAAATATGAATTTGAAATTTTTATTTAAACTACTTTTTAAGCGTTCATATCAAAATAGTTTCACTTATTTAGTCTAAGTAAATGATAGCTTGAAGAAGCTATACACTACTTTAATAATGCCTATTCCTAGTAGACCATTTAGATGCACATCTCCAGTCTTCTTCTGATTGACGTAAATACAACGGGAGTGCTCTACGGTTGTTTTGGAGTAGAATTTTGATTTTACTTGTAAATTATACATTTTTGTGCAAATACGGATAGTGGTCAGTGCCAAATTAAGTTCAGTCTTAAGTGTTTTTGAGAAAGTCATGGAGATAGGCAACATTCCGCTGGATTCGCCTCCAGCACCGGGTATTTCTCGGGTATTTCCCCTGCCCCTTAATGCGTATACCGCCACACTTATCAAAAGAACCAGACTGAACCATCCTATTAATACTACAACAACAAAAAATAAATTACTATCATAACACTAACAACAGCCGAAAAAACCTAAATTTTTCTGTTCTCAACAAATTGGTAAACTTACCCTTCCTCCCAACTAAAGTTTCCGATTATTCCGGCTTCTTAATTATCTTCACTTTACCCGAAGCAAAATTTAAAGCGAACCAGTTCTGCTCTTTTAAAACCAGTCTGGAGCTAATGAATATCAGTAATCATATTATATAATGCCAAATCGGTCATTGTAAAAAGGACAAAAGTGACCTTTCCCCTCCATATCTCTCTAAATAAAGAAAATGGAACTATTTTTTACAAGTGACTAGCTAATACGGCCGATGAGGGAATTATTAGCAACCTCAGAGACTACAATGTGGTAGAGGCCAGGAAGATCATATTTAGTCTTTTAAGGGGTATCGTTCTTCTAATCTTCGATGCCTGCGACCTTTCTTCTAACATCAACATTCTGTTCTATAGATCGTAGTGAAAACGAATGTACTATTCCAACGCCATGAGATGTAGTAACTGCCAAGAACTGTTTCATATGTCAAAACTTTGCAATGCTTAGGAGGTATGTGCCATCGCATCCTGCTCAATGAATCTTGAGGAATGAATCCTCATCATCACCATCTACCTCTCTTATTTTCAACTCAAATCTCCAACGCTGTAAGCTATTCAAATCTCCAACGTCAACTTTCGAAAAATCAATAATAAAAATAAACCGCACCGTCAAAATCTCCAAACCTTAATTTACAACCACCTTTAACCCTCTCACGCCTCTCGATCCACCAGCGAACAAGTTACCACGTTAATAGATATATTAATAGATTTTAACTCAGAAGAACGGTATACTGTTCTTAACATGGAACAAAATAAAGTCTGCAAAACCAAGCACACGCTCTAAAAAAAAGTGAGCGTATTAATCTAGCATGGACATGCCATACTTATTTTTTTATGAATTTGACATCTGTCAACATTAATCAGTGCACATTGTCAGCAATTTCGTGCAACAACATACATTTTTCCTTTGGTAATCATGTCTAGTTTTGTGCCAGAAAAAGACCATATGCGTTAAGCTCTGCTTTTCTGGTTCAATTTGAAGAAATCGGCTGCCGAATCACATTGAATGCTTATGAAGGCCTATGCTGACAGTGCTTTATCGGTAATAACGTGCCAAGATGGGTATCGTCAGTTCAAAGACAGCAATTTCGACTTGTGCGACAAGAAGCGTGAAAATCGGCCTAGGAAGGTTGAGGACCATCAATTGCAGGCTCTTTTGGACGATATCCAATCGCAAAAAATGCTCGCGGATCAATTGGGCATTTTTTGCGATTGGACCAGCCATTTCCATGCGTCTGCGTGCCATTGGGAAGATTGGAAAGATCGAAAAATGGTTTCCGCATGAATTAAACGATAGGCAGATGGAGCAACGCCAAAACACATGCAAATCTCGCTCGCCGGACAAAAAAGAAAGTCGTTTCTGCATCGGATTATGACAGGCGATGAAAAGTGAATATATTTCGAGAGTCCTAAACGCAAGAAATCGTGAGTTGATCCCGGCCAACCATCAACATCTTCCCCAAGATCTAATCGCTTCGATTGCATCTTCCCCAAGATGCTGTGCGTTTGGTGGGATCAGCAGGCTATCGTATACTATGAGATGTTGAAACCTGGTGAAAATGTCAATGCACACCGCTACCACCAACAACTGATCAAATTGCACCGTGCTCTGCGTGAACAAAGGACGGATTATCAACAAAGACATGACAAGCTGATTTTCCTCCACGACAACGTACCATCGCATACGTCAAAAACGGTCCGAAACTACTTGGCGACACTCAACTGGGAGGTTCTACCTCACCCCGCATATTCAACAAACCTGGCCCCTTCCGATTACCACCTGTTTTCGTCGATGGGCCACGCGCTCGCTGAGCAGCACTTCGATTCTTACGAAGACGACCGAAAATGGCTTGATGAGTGGTTTGCTTCGAAAGAGAAGGATTTTTTGGCGTGGTATCGACAAATTGGCCAAGAAATGGGAAAAATGTGTAGCTAGCGAGAGCAGGTACTTTGAACAATAAGCTTAAGCGCATCTAAGCTTATACACCTGGTAAAGTCTAGTTCTTCGCTACCCTATATTTTCCACTTTATACAACACTATTTTCTGGGAGTTTACTGTTTTAATATTTAGCTTATCTTATTCTGTAGCCATAGTAGTAGTATAAATAACAAGGTTAGATGTTCCATTTTGCAATGGAACAACTACGGGTTCGTTAATAACATGTTAGATCTGCTGCTAAATCAGTAAAATAGTTGCTTTATAAGAGACTAAATTACCCCACTGCTGCAACAAACCTATTTACCAGCAATGAAAATGCGTATTTTTCAAGAAAATTTATAACGACAAAGGGTTAATACCTTCCCCAAAGTCTACATTGTGAATGTATACATTGAACACAGCCTGCCCTTTCATTCATCTGCGACCAGCTACCCAAAAACAGTATCATCCTCGAAGATTTAAATGTACACAGTTTCCCAAAGAAAATGTTAGGGTTGAAACTTTTTCGAGGAATGACTCAATTCCACTAATTTTTTTAGTATTTAAATGGCTTTTTATGATTTATTTGGTCCAAAAAGTGTTAAAAAAGTGAAAAGCTCGTCATTCAATAAATGTGATGTTGACAGTTCAATGTTTACCAGAAAATAGTTCAATGCCGGCGTACGTAAAGTATGTGTAATGAAAATTAAATGCAGAAGGGTTAGATAAATATTTTTAGTGACCATGATTATTTATTTAACCCATCTGCACTTAATGAATATAGTGAAAAAATGGTCGAATACATATCAGGCTTTATTGTTTTTAAGCTACGCATATTTTTGCATTGCGGAGACTGCCTTTCAGCTTTAGAATTAGAATTCACATGAAATAGTTTGAAAGCGTACAAGTCCTTTGGCTTCTTAAAGTACTCTTCTGAAAGTGTTTTTTCTGAAATAGAAAAATTAAAGGTGGTGCATTTAAATTAAATTAAAAAATAAATTAATGCTTTATTATTTTATTTAATTTAAATGCACATGCCTATTTAAATTACCATTAATTTCGCATTTTCGAAATAGATTTTTTTGTGTGCACATAATTGTTTTGATATAATCAAATAACTTGCAATTCATATCTTAATATGCTCTTCCCAACTTTATAATACTGTTTTAATAAATAATATGTAATGAAATGAGTAAAATGAAAATATATAATAAATAAATTAATATTAATTTAAAATAGAATACTGTGTTTTATTGCAAATTTCTAAAACTAATTCCATCAAACAACAATATTCGCAATATGGTATTAAAAAAACTATTTGTTTACGCATAAATGACATTACATATGAAAACGGGTTTTAAACAAACCGCTACAATCGCATACCGAAATTTAAAATTGGCCCACACTGATTTACGCCGTTCCTGTTATTTTGCATGTATGTGCGTTCTTACGAATGTATTGCCAACAAAATTTGGACAGAATTTTTGTGTAGAGGCCTATCCAGATCTTCTATAATTTAAGCTGCTGGTAGCAGAACCGACACCTGAGAAGGTAGTCAACAACATCAGCAGCGTCATCTCAACTGTCAACAAGTGGAGCAGTAAAAATTGGATAATTATAGAAACTTCCAACCCACCGTGTCTCGATGGTTATAGGAAATGGGTATTCCAGGAGGAGCCTGCCTCCTCCGACCGACAGATTCCACAAAAATCCTGGGTATTATTATTATCCGCGGAGGGAGATGGAATATGCATATACCATATAATGCTCTATTACGTCACTTTATGTGTCAGAATCGAAAATTCGACAAACCAGTGCAGCACACCGGACCTCCCCGATGGAGTCTATCCTTATTGAAACTTGTCAAAACCTTTACATATGCCGTATTAACCTCATATTTAAAATCTTTGCTCTCTTAAGTATTTCCTTAACAATTTCTTAAAGCAAATCTCTTCCACCGCCTTTTCTAAAAGAAATTCGTCTTTCATTTCCCTATTGATATTTGAATCAGAAAGAAAACCATCCACCCTTTCGTTCGATTTTCCAATCTTTCTTCCGCACCCGGAATGGAAACCATGGTTAGGAGCGAAGTTGAGGATATCCACGTCACTCAGCAAGTACAGTAAAGCAAACACCAATCTGCATAGCTACAGAAAACTATTCCTAAAACTGCTGGATGGACTCTGTAATTCAGTTCTATTGTTTACGGATGCAGCTGTTGATGACCATAGAACATCTTTTGCTGTCATCCAGCTTGTTGGTAATACATACCGTGAACTATGTGTATACAGTGGAATTTTTCCAGCTATAGGCTTACCATTTCATTGCGAGCTATGTACGAGGGTCATTCAACAAGTACTTAGCCTACAAAAGAAAAACGAAAATTTTGGAAAGGTGGCAATTTATTTTTCCACATAATCTCCTTCAAACTCGATACACTTGGCCAAGCGATGCTCTAACTTTTTTAACCCGTCCAAAAAATACATTTTCTCGAGGGAAACAAAATAGGCCTCCGTGACGACGATGACCTCCTCATTCGACCCAAATCTATTCCCGGCGAGTGATTTTTTCAGGTTTGGAAATAAAAAGTAGTCACAGGGGGCCAAATCTGGAGAGTACGGTGGATGGAGCAGCAATTCGTAGCGCAATTCGACCAATTTGGACATGGCGACGGCGGAGGTGTAAACCGGCGCGTTGTCGTGGTGGAACAGCACTTTTTTCGTCGCAAAGCGGGGCCGTCTTTTCTTCAATTCGACGTCACCAATAAGTCAGCATAGTAGCGCCCCGTGATTGTTTTACCCTTCTCGAGGTAATCGATGTGGATCACACCTTGTGAATCCCAGGAAACGGTGGCCATCACCTTTCCGGCCGATCGAACAGTCTTCGCCTTCTTCGGAGCACGTTCGCCGGGTGAAGTCCACTGTTTCGACTGTTCCTTGGTCTCTGGTGTGTACCAGTGAATCCATGTTTCGTCTACGGTCACGAAACGACGCAAGAACTCCTCTGGATTGCGCTGAAACAGCGCCAAACACGTCGCCTATGTGGTCTCACGGTTGCGCTTGTTTTCCGGTGTGAGCAAACGCGGCACCCATCGCGCCGACAGCTTTCTCATGCCCAGTTCTTCGTGTAGAATATAATGCACCGTTCCTACTGCGATGCCCATAGTCTCAGCTATCTCGTGAACCTTCAATCGACGGTCTGCCAACACGAGATCGTGAACTTTTTTAAGGTTTTCCTCCGTAGCAGCCGTTTTTGGGGCACCTGGGCGTGGCTCATCAAAAACCGACGTGCGGCCACGAACAAACTCGTTGAACAAATTCTTGATGGTCGCCATCGAAGGAGAAGTGTCACCATACACAGCATCCAAGCGATCTTTGATTTCGCTGCGCGTTTTCCCTTCCAAAAACAAGAATCTAATCACCGAACGATATTGTTCTTTTTCCATTTTTGTGCAACCGACCGACACGCTCGCTTTCAAAGGCTCTCAAAACAAAACTAATGAAGGGAACCAACTGAAACTTTGACAGTAGGCTATTCAAAGAAGTAGTGCACGATGGTAAATTTCTTTTGTGACAGCAGTTCCATCGGGCGGTGAGGCTAAGTACTTGTTGAATGACCCTCGTAAGATTCCGACGACAAGGGAGAATTCAATTTTTTTACTGATAGCCTATCGGCGCTCGAAGCAATTCGTAGATCGTCAAAGGATCCGCTGCTCAATGACGCAATTTGTTAAATAATAGATCAACCTTGTTCATCTTGCCATTCCTGTGACGTTCAACTCAGATTAAAAAGAGGGTTTAGAAAAATAATTGTTGGGTCTAGAAGCTTCACATTGTAAGAAGTTCTATTCAGAATTTCTTTTTGAATAAAATTTCTTCCAATGTGAAGCTTCTAGAGCCAACAATTATTTTTCTAAACCCTCTTTTTAACCTTCTTAATCATCTTAATTTGCTCCATAAAATTTAGCAAAATCTGACTTTTCCCTCCAAATAACCATACAGAACAGTCTCTGGCGTTACAACAACAAAAACGGGATTATCGAAAAAAGTCCTTTCTGCAGTTGGATCAATTGCGGGTTGATTTCTGTCTGGATTTTGTTTTCGTTAAAATCTTTGAATTTGGCTATAAAATTTGTTGTATTGCATGCGTTTTTAAGTTTGCGGACCTAACACAAATTTTGTCGAATTCTATCGATATTCTACTAATACGTAAATAGAAGAAAACCCACTCTTGAACGCCGTTCTATCTATATTAACATTATCATACTATTTTTTGCAATTATATTTTTTAATACTAGTCGATTCAGTCCGATTATTGTTCAGTACTAAACTATATTAACTGCATTAAAATTCGATAATCATACGTGTATACACATATATGGGCGTTTTCATAACTAGTGATAATAGGAATGACGTGTTTGGATACAGTTTGATAGAGCTCAAACTAAGTAAACAAGGGAGGTTCTGAAAACTGTACCTTATAAAAATTTTAGTATATAACATTATTCAGGTTAAAAAATATATTAACTACAAAAAATTTTATCTTTGAAATTTATATAAAAAATCCCATTTCCGTGCTTTAGTTGCAATTTTTTTTCCCAAAAAATACTTCTACAGTAAAAGTTTATATTTAATCTAATTAAGTTAAACAAACAAAAAATTGATATATCCTAAAACACAGCTTATGGATTTCAAGTATTATTTTCATACGTTAATGCAATTTTCGCAGCAACAAAAATATAATCAGAACTTTTTATGGGTGTATAGTAATCGTTTAACTAGAAGGCACTCAAACTTAATTTGACAACATTTTTTAAAACGGGATTTGTTTTTTAAATTCACTTTTTTTGTAGAAAATTAAAAATTTCCAAATAAACTTTATGATTTGGTCATTTTTATTTAATAAATCATAACTAAACTCAATTTTTCTTTTAACATAATTATTTAATATTTATGTGTTTTTTTATTGCATGTATAGCTAGCTTCCTTCTAATCTTGAGAAGGCAAATTGGCTTCGACAAGCTGCACTTCATCCATAGCTGTTTCTAGTGGACCACTCGGTATTGTTTCTTTAGTCTCCTCTCGATCACAGAACATGGGATTGTCGAAAGAAGTTCTTCCTTCAGCTGGATCAATTGTGGGTTGATTCCGGTATGGTATATCGACGGCCACATTTTGTGTTTCGACCTCGACTGGGTTATTTTCGAAACGAGCAAATATAAAAGGTGATCTAAAAACACGGTATCGCTGCAAGGACATCCACGGCGGTAGAGTGACAAGAGAATTTTCGGGAATATAGTACGAATGCATAACGAAGAAAAATGCTATTACAGCAAAGAACGTCGAGAACACTATTAGCCATTCTGATATTCCGCCCGATATACGTTCTCCGGAAGTAATGATATTGACGTGGGTATCCTTTGGAATCATTGCTCTAAGATCATTCTCTATCAGTTTAAGGAAATTAGTGCTGAGTTCATTGTAATCCATTATATCCAGTAGAATAACCTGGAGATGAGGTACATTATTGTCTAGGACGTATGATGCCCAAAAAGCTAGTTGATCTGTTAATTTTTGCTCCCTTCTTTCCTTTGAGATTTTCACTCTTATTTTTACGGCAAAATCTTCCAAACATGATGTTACCTTAAATTTGAAAATAACACCGCAAACGGCACAACAATGCCCTATTGGAACTATCGGATTCATGCAACGTGGTAGTTCACACAAGGGCTTCCGATGGTCACACACTAATCTTTTGTACAAATCTGTAGCCTCCCCATGGCATGAGCATATTCCATCCGAAGCTGATTTGATTCTTGTACTCGCCGAAGACCTAAATATCATTTGACCCAGTTCTGTTTTGAAAAATGTCTCAAGAGCATCGTTTGGAATTCGTTGCATAGCGTTAAATGAGACATAAGAAACATGCAATTCGGGAATATTTTCCATATCAAATGAGAATAACCCATCATCTCTTATTATAGCAGTTGTTTTCATGCAGGGTACAGCTTCGACATGTGGTACTGCTGGTGACAAATCGGCATGAGCGTTGCCCATCCAATTATCTGGATCAAGCCAGTATCTTCTCTTTGCGGTCTTGAATTTTGCTAAAACATTTGTTGTGTTACAATTTGTTCGAACTAGCGGAAAATTTGTTCCAGAGTAAGGATGACCTTCTGTTTGTAATTCTATTACTGAATCAGGTTTTAAGATGATTGCTCCAGTTTTTGGCAATATTAAACCACTAGTATCCCAACGATATGGAAGTAGTAAAGAACCGAATAAATCTTCCGGAAATGTCAACTTGTCCGAGTAACAAGGCAATATATTATCTTCCCAACTTTGTGCATTTAAAACACTCGATTTTGTTTTCCATACTCTAAGTGCAACCACACTATTCAGTATTAAACTATATAAAAATATCAAACGGAAAACTACCCGAAATTCCATCATCTTTACGAAAAGTGGACAAGAATTGAACTGGCGACAAAATTAACGAAATTCAATGATCGTGTTTGTGGGCGTCTCTGATATGCTTTCATAAAAACAATGACGTTTACCATATAAATACAGTGCAATAGAGTCATAATTAAACCTAAAAGGGGGGGGGGGGCATAAAAGATATATTAATTCATAATTTATTTAACTGATTAAATCTTGTTATTCAGTTTTGGCAACATAATGAGAGGCGAATATCTTTTATTTTAAGGTTGTGATGTGTTTGCTATTCTTTATTTATTTCTAGCGGAGATGGTCACTGCGCTTTCAATGGTTTTTATTATTTTATAAAATATAAAAAAATTCAAACAAATTTTACAATTTAATTTGTTGTCAGTTTATCAATAATATTGTGGATGTGATTTCCTAATCGGCAGTAGATAAATCGGCCTCAACAAGCTGCTCTTCATCAATGGTTGTTTGTAGTCGACCATCGCTTCTTTAGTTTTCTCTTTTTCACATGAACCATGGGACTGTTGAAATAGGTTCTTTCTGCGGTTGGATCAGTTGTGGGTTGATTCCGGTAAGGTTTGTCTACGGCGACAAATTTGCGTTTCCACCTAGACTGGGTTATTTTCGAAATAGGCAAAACTAAAAGTTAATCTAAAAACGTACATTCACTGCAAGTACATTCATAGTAATAGTAAATTAAATTCTATTGTATAATCAAGTTGTTTTCATTTTATATGATTTTAATTTTTTAGTACATTGATTTCTTGAACTATTCTTATTATTTGAATTATTATCTACACCTTTTATATAGAAAGTATTATATACTAATAATTGTAAAATTATATATTATAAAACATCAATATTGAATATTTAACAACTTTCAATATAAATAATAAAATTATAATATTGAAAGTCGTTAAATATTCAATATTGATGCTATTCAAATCTTGTTGAGAACTTATTTTATATATTCATTACTGAGCGTGCATGAAGAATATTCACTTTAAGACATTTTTATGTATTACTTTGTTATAATTTTTAGAATTATTTTTAATCTCGACGGGGAAATATTAATTATTTTCAACACTTTCAATCGATTGTCCAATAAATATATCAATTTTCCAACACTGATTAATCGAAATAAAAAGTAAATTGTACAACTATAAATTTTCTATAATTAAACCTTATCATCCCCGTAACATCAAATTATACTATTATTTAGTACCTATTTAGATAATAATTATTTTTAGTGATTATATAAAGCATAGTATATTATTATTCATTTTAAAGTTTGGAAAGTGTAACCATATAATTTAAGAGATATTAAAAATATATACTTTCGTAGATAATTTTTAATTATAAATAAGTTTGCCATTTTATATTTTGTACTATTTAACTAAAAGAAAAATTATAAACATTTTCTAAAAAAGTATTGGTACTATGGTCGTCACTTTTTACGCTTTAAGAAACATAACTTTTTCCGAGATAGAGCAATTTTCTTGATCGGTGGATATGTCAATAAGGAAAACTGTCATATACGAGGGCTGTTCAAAAAGTATCGCGAATTTTGTGTTTTTTTAACAATTATTTACCAGGTGTATAATCTTAAATCCGCTGTTTTTTAGTCAAACAAATTTATTCAAAGTACTTGCCCTCGCTAGCTACACATTTTTCCCATTTATCGGGCAATTTGTGGATACCACGCCAAAAAAATCCCTTCTCTTTCGAGGCAAACCACTCATCAAGCCATTTTCGGACGCCTTCGTAAGAATCGAAGTGCTACTCAGCGAGCGCGTGGTCCATCGACGAAAAGAGGTGGTAGTCGGAAGGGGTCAGGTCTGGTGAATAAGCGGGGTGGGGAAGCAGCTCCCAGTTGAGTGTCTACAAGTAGTTTCGGACCATTTTTCTCTTGTGCGATGGTGCGTTGTCGTGGAGGAAAATTAGCTTGTCATGTCTTTGTTGATAATCCGTCCTTTTTTCACGCAGAGCACGATGCAGTTCGATCAGGTTTCAACCTCTCATAGTAGGCGATACCCTGCTGTTTCCACGAAACGCACAGCATCGGCTTCCGTCCGAAGCGATTAGATCTTGGGAAAGATGTTGACAGTTGGCCGGGATAAACCCACGATTTCTTGCGTTTAGGATTCTCGAAATATATCCACTTTTCATCGCCTGTCACAATCCGATGCAGGAACGACTTTCTTTTTTGTCTGGCGAGCAAGATTTCGCATGTGTTTTGGCGTCGCTCCATCTGCCTATCGTTTAATTCATGCGGCACCCACTTTTCGATCTTTCCAATCTTCCCCATGCCACGCAGACGCATGGAAATGGCTGGTTAAGTAACACCCAATTGCTCCTCGAGCATTTTTTGCGATTGTGTATTGTTTTCGTCCAAAAGAGTCTGCAATTGATGGTCCTCAACCTTCTTAGGCCGATTTTCATGCTTCTTGTCCCACAAGTCAAAATTGACTTCTTTGAACCGACGAAACCAATCTCGGCACATTGTTTCCGATAAAGCACTGTCACATTAGGTCTCCATAAGCATTCGATACGATTCAGCAGCCGATTTCTTGAAATTGAAGCAGAAAAGCAGAGCTTCCCGCATATGCTCTTTTTCTGGCACAAAACTAGACATGATTACCAAAGGAAAAATGTATGTTGTTGTACGAAATTGCTGACAATGTACATTAATTAATGTTGACAGATGTCAAACTCATAAAAAAAGTATAGCGTGCCCATGGTAGCATAATACGCTCACTCACGCCATCTCTGACAAAACAGCGGATTTAAGCTTATATACCCGGTATTAATTCATGAATATCTATTTTTCCCCCTTCAAAGTAATCCCCACCAGATATCATGCACTTATGCCAACGTTTTTTCCAAATTCTCGAAGCATTTCAAAAAATTATTTTTTGTGATCTTGTTCAGCTCCTCCTTCGATGCCGTCTTTATCTCCTCAATCGTAGCGTAGCGTCTTCCTTTCATGGGGCTCTTCAGTTTCGGGAATAAGAAAAAGTCGCAGGAGGCCAGATCTGGGGAATACGGTGACTGCGGCATTATTAGTGTGTTGTTTTTGGTCAAAAATTCGTGCACAAGCGTTATCATGGTGCAAAAGCCAATTTTTGTTCTTCCACAAATCCGCAACTTACGCATAACTTGCAGGTAATATTCCTTATTGACCGTTATACCCTGCGGCAAGAACTCATGATGCACCACGCCCCTGCAATTGAAGAAAACTGTAAGCAAAAACTTCACATTCAACCGAACTTGGCTTTTCGTCGTTCACATTTTGTCGGCCCTCTGACAACATTTTGCACCACCGATAAACGTTGCTTCGGTCCAAGGTAGCTTCAGCATATGCCACAGTCAACATTTGGAATGCGTCCGCACAATTAATTTTTTTTTTTCACAAAAAATTTGATACAGATTCTTTGATCAATTTTTTGGAATGAGCAAAAATCGAAGATGAGCCAAAACACGTGTAAAAATTAACTGAACATTCAAAGTGGTCGAACTTGTCGGCATAAGTGAGAGACATGAGTACCAACATAACGCCATAAAAAATCGAAAATCGAATATACGTAACCCGTGAAAATTTAAAATTCGCGATACCTTTTGAACAGACCTCGTATATGGGGCTCTAAAAACTTACAAGTAATTGTGCAGAATCCATTATATCCGAAAAAGTGACTGTCTGATATGTAACATGGTTTACAGGTGTCATTGACCCTTATTTCTATTAAAATACAGAAGGAGATAATTTCGCAACTTTGTAATGGCGATTAGCCTCGAATATCATTGGTCTTTTTCTTGCAAGAATATGCAAGCGGACAATTCTCAAACTTGAATTTTTTTAATAACTAACATCTGTGAAGTAATAACCAAATTGCAGTTTAAAATATGTAAAAAAATTATTAAAAAATTACTTCAAACGAGTCGAGTCATACAAGAAGTCTCATAGCAACTAAGAATTCTATATTGAACTTTACGTCTCGAAACACAAATTGGATCATTTAAAAGCTATGAAATAAATGGCATTTTAACATTATTTTTTGAACTTCTAAAAGAATTCAACCGAAGGATTTGATTCAGCATAGATACGTCAAGTCAAGCCGAAGATTGTTTTTGTATCTTAAATACTAATACGAATAGAAAAGAGAATCTTCTAAAAAGAAAAATAGTCCAGATATTAAACTTCTACTTAAAAAGTTAATCTTTAAAGATAATGCACACTTTTGTAATTAAAACGGGTGAGAAGACATTTTTTTAAAGCAATGTGGTATTTAAGGAAAATGTTGAGATTATCAAAACAATATCCAAAAAAATCTCTTCCAACTTAGATAAGCAAAAACTGAACTAGACAAAATATTAAACTCTTGTCGTATTGATAGAACGTGAAAAATAGCATATGAACAAAAAAAGTACAATCTGATTAGATTAGATGAAAGGTAGAATATTAACGAAGACAAAAGGTTAAATTTTAATCAAGAATAGAGTAATTTTATGATGACATGGACTTTCTTAGAAATGGTTGGAGTGAAAGTGCGGAGAAATTATATAAGTTGGATGCATTCGACTAGGTGTACGTGCGAGTGCGTATCTCTCGGGGATCCCCTGATTGGTTACAAAGATGAAAAACACATGGTAGGGAAACCTTGAATATGAAGTGGCTAAACAATATGGCTGTGTCACTTCAAGATGAAAATATTCAATATGAATCATAAATCGACTCTGTCAGCATATTGAATATTTTATAGACTACAAACATACAAGCATGATTATTAATATTTATTTTCTTATTCATACTTCCAAAATATCAATATTTGAGATTGAGAATATTTTTTTAATTAAATACCTTATTAAGTAAATACAGTTTCCCATATACTTATTTTACGAGTAGTTAATCTTGAGAATTTTTCTAATAAATTTCGTTAACAATATTGTCAGTTTTTTTGCTTTTAAATTGTTCAAAAACTTTGTCCTTTATTAGTTTAGATTTTGACGACGATATTTTATTGTATTATAAGCAATTTGCGGTTAATAATATGCCTAAGAAATTCTACGAAATTCATAGAAGAGTTTTTTTTAATAAGTTTATTTTTATTGAAAAGTTAAAAAATCTTAATAAATTTTTTTACGCGTGTTGATTAACCAACAAATTTGAAGGATATCGTTTGTTGTTGACACTTGACTTTCGAATATCAGAAGTTAATTTAAAATATCAAATCTTTGGTTGACTGTATTTTAGAAGGAATCATTTTATTTGAATTTTATTTTTATATTTTTATTATAGAAGGAAATATTAATAAATGTACGGCTTGACGGAAATTTCGAATTATTTTTACTTTAACCTGTCAGAGGCAAATCTAAAAATCAATATTTTGTTTCATCACCAGAAATAATATTGAAAATGGAATTTCGAATTGATTGGAGTTGATGGTTTCAATTGAGGTGAAGTAAATTTTGACCAAATTTACAGAAATCTGGAAAAAAACTCTATAAACTCGAAAATTGAATTCCTGATTGTTTTGGGAATACCTTCAAATAGACGTGTATACTGTTTATTTTATTATTCTATGGGAATATACTTTATGCTATAATAGAAAAGAAACAAAAATGCTCTGACCAACATTCGAAATGAAACTTTTTCGTACGAGATATCCTTTTCGCATAGCCTTCATGATGTGGTTTCTGCATAGTTTATGAGCTTTGCCGAAAAAATAAATCAGGCATACACGTAAATGACTCGAATCGATTTGCTAGTCTATCTTTGCGGTTTCTGGTAGTTTAGTAATTGAGATTGAAAATGTTAGGATAAGTTGGTTATTTGAGCAGGATAGTAAAAGTGCTCATAACTGTCGTAAAATGCTACAAAATATTTGTGGGAATACATTTTAGTCGATGGTATTTTATTTAGTTTTAGAGAAAAATGATACGAAAACCTTTTTACGACTCAAATTCTGAGTGTTTCAAGATTTTCATTATAGCTTTTTATCAGCAGACATTTTTTTTCTTAACTTTTCATTTTAAGTAAATTTGCAAAACACTAATTAGATTCTCAAAAACATCAGAAAAACTTTACTGAGTGGTTTATCTAATATTTATTTCGTTATCATTGAAATAAAAATAATTGTATTTTCTTGCGACAGGAATAGCATCTGATTTTCAGAAAGTATTTAAAATCATTTCAAGAGAATCGTTCAGAAAAAGTAGCATTTTTAATATTTAAAATTTTTAATAATTTTTGCATATTTTCCGTCACAACTTAATTTACAATTTTGTTAAGTTATAAAGTAGGATTAAACGAGAGTTAAAAGATTTTAATTAATGTCAGGCAACTATCTCTTTAGGTTCCGATGAGTGTTTTCCGGGAAGAAAAAAAAAGAAAGTTTTTTTTTAGAAGATTATGATAAAGCCCTATTATCCCTATACGGAACTGAAATTTATGATTAAGAAAAATACAAAAAGGAGTAAATTTAAATCCGGACATATTACATTATTAATAATCAAAGATTTCGGTGGGGATCTTGGATAATAAGATTTGTTTCCGCGAGTAGTTGAAACGTTTAGTTGAATCCCATAGCTCAACTCAATCAATCAAATTGCATTTTTTAATACCTTTGCATTATAAGTTCATTAACTATTATTACAGAATTAGTTTTCCAATAGTCTAAGTAGTTGTTAATAACGTTTTATAATTTCAAGTCCTTTTGTTCTAGTGTGTGAGTTTCAGATTAATCTCTCGGATAGGCAAAATTAATTTTCCTTTAGTATATTGTCGAGTCGTGTTTCCATTAAAGTGCAAAGGGGTAGGTGAAAGTATTGTTAGCAGTCTTCTGTTCATTTACCGAACCAAGATTGAAGATTGTGCATATGGGATTGCAAATTATTGGACAACATGTCAGGATTTGAATGGGTAGCAAGTATTGCCATATCATCTGCATTAGTAACAATGATAGATAGTATCAGAATCAGTTGTGGTATCATTAGTATACATATTATATAAAATGGAACCAAATCCATAACTTCTTTTTACCAACACCATCCATTGTCTATGCCAATTCTCTGACACCTAGTTCACAATCACTGACATACAATATGAATTATTTTGCGAGCAGAACTCCTCCTACTGTGGAACTCCTGAATTCAATATTCCACACCCAAGTCTCCTCTTTAATCATCTACAACATACTAATCTATTGCATACAATCTAATAAAATTCACTACTGTACCTTATAAATCGCAGATCAGTCTCGTTTAGATAGCTTTCGACACGAGAAAAAAATCGCCAATTGGCTTCACAGCAATTATAAAGTGTCCCCTGGTGCTGTGACAGACAAACAATCAAACAAAGTGGAAAAAGTGGTACTGTGTGTGGTACTTCAGCTGAATAAGAATATACCATATTTCTGAGGATTTTGTATTAACTTCCACTTAGAAATTATTTTAATAAAGAAATGAATTTTTACTAAGATAGTATGTCCAAAGAAGTTTCCAGAGGAGCACAGGATGCTACACACGCTCAAGAGTATAGAAAATGTCTAAAAATAATCCTGGACAATTCTCTTTCCCCTGAATATATTATTTATGGACTATGGAATGTTCAGGTCGAATGCACTATTGATGATCAGGTATATTTTTTCTTTTATCTAGAAATGTATAGAATCGATTTAAAGGAAGTTTTTCAAAAATTTTACCGAGAATTCGGAGGAAAATACAGAATATTTTTAATAACTAAATATTTCTGAAATAAAACTTAGATTACACCGTGCGTCTCATACACAATAACCCTTTTTTTTATCTGTCTGACCGTGTAATATAATATATGCGCGCGCACTAATGCATTTTGCGCGTGCATGGGTTTGTGCAGGTTTGCCGCAAGCAAAGTTTCTATGTTTCGCCATCAGTCTAGTAATAGAATAATTAATTGCGATACACGCGTGATGGTTTGCGCATTTTTTATTGATGCATTCTCTAGTTAGTCGCTGCTGTTCTTATTTTATTTACGTTGTATTATTTTTTTAGCGAGCATTTTATATTTTATATTTATTCATATTCAAAATATTTCACTGGCACTTATTTAAAAATAAAACCTATTTATAAAATTGGACGCGAACAATTTTTTGCTATACACTAACATACACTAGTTTTTTCGAACTTTTTTTTCAAAGAATTTCAGCAGGCAATCTCAGTTTTCATATATCAAAATAGCTCTTCTTTTTATATAATAAATATTAAAGTCATAAATAAAATAAAATAAATACAAATGAGTAAATACAGGCACAGAACAAATATGGAAACTTAAAATGGCAAAATAAACGACGCGCACATGACGAGTTCGAAACAATCAACATGAACAACATCATGTGTCATACACATAACATATATGAGATAGGTTCGCTCAATTTTCCCTTTACCCTGCGTGTTGCGAGCAAAAATTGTGCATTCGCACATTTGGTGTACTATACCAGTGAACTGCTCGTAAAATTAACCGATTTGACAGCGAACTATTGGCAGGAGAAAATCGTGTATTAGACGCACGGTGTAATCTAAGCTTAAAGATACAATGTGTGTAATGAGAACTATTTTTTTTATAATTTTGTTTAAGGATAGGAGCTGTTAAAAGATCGTAAACTGGATCTTTTTATTGGAAAGGCGAGAATAAGTAGATTTAATATCAGGGCTTGTAAAATTTTTGGGAGAAAGAATAATAGGGATTAGGAACATACTCGTAAGGCTAAGACTTACTTTATAAGCATGTGATTTATTTTGTACACCAAATTTTTCATAAATATCTCAGCTCTTTTTTTGTATGTTTTTGTCTAGTTACCGTCATTTTGGTGGGTGTAATATTCTTTTGTATAAGAGTATTCAACTAGTGACTTCCCATAAAAAATGTTATCCCTAAGTAAACTTGTATAATGTTTATGCCGTTAATTATAGTACTCTTTAATATCCATGTTTAGCTCTACTTATAGTTGGCTAATTTTTTATTAAAAAAAAATTAAAAAAATTATTGTCTTCTTTTAACTACAATATTTAATTTATGTATACTACTCAGCTTCTCTATAGGAAATGTTTACAAGATTTTATTAAAAATTCTTATAATTTACTGAAAAGAAACTTTGGCTTTCTTATAAATGATAATATTTTGCTTAAATCTTCAATATAAAACATTAGGAATTTTTTATTTTTTGGCCACCTAATTCAGCTTATGAACAATTTAAACCTAAAAGTTAAATAATATTATTTTACATATTTAAGCTAGAATCTTCTTTATGATCTGAATTTGTCTGGATTTTAAAAAAATGAAATTAGATGTTAATAATTATCCAAACGACATAAGAAGGTATTTTTTGCTTTCAAATGCATTTTTTTAACTTTAAACTCCATTAGGTGATTTCGGTTGAAACTTTCTCATATACAGGGTGCTTTTATGTTTCAGGTTGAATATATTTGATCGCCTATTTGGTTTTGATGACACTCGTCTGTTGGTATTTAACAATCGTAGGGAGTAATTGATAATAATTTATAATATTTAGTGCCGCAAAAACAGGTTAATATTATTAGAACCTTTTATTTAAATAATTGTTCAATTGTGAATACGCGCAGAAAGTAACATGACTTTTTTGGTGTTAATCATATGTCGAGCAAGACAACTATTTAGTGTGTGATGAAATATTTTTAGAAATATGCATACACTGGGAGATAAAGCGAAAACTGAGCGACAATTAAGACAATTAAGCCAATGTAACATACACCTGAAAAGATTGATGCAGTGAGGCAGAGTGTTACGGAATGTCCAGGTACAATAATTGACAAAAAAAGATTCAAATGACCATGAACGGCGGCGAGACTGGAGTACTCGAATTTTACAGCTCGGTAGAGACAACCACCATTTTTTGTCAAAAATCATTATGGACGATGAAGCACACTTCGACTAGAGGGCTTTGTTAATAAACAGAATAGCTGCTATTGCGGCACTAAAAACCCTCAACTGCATTGTACGACATTTGGGCCGGCGGCATCATTGGGCCATATTTATTGAGGATACTGGAGGCAGTACCTGCTATCGGGACATGCTGGAAAAATTTCTTCTAACCAAATTGAATCAATTAGGCCTACAGAACATGTGGTTCCAACAAGATGGTGCCACAACACACACACAGCTCATACTACGCTAAAAATTTTGAGATACATTTTTTCCAGCCGAACAATGTCAAATAGTGGTGATATTGACTGGCCCCCACGATCCCCTGATTAGAACAATCCCGATTCTCCGTATGCGGATACTTGAAGGAAAAGGTGTACACTAAAAAAACAACTACAACTTCGATGCTTAAAGATTACATTCCAAACGAAATTGCTAAAATAACACCGGAACTCTGGGAAACTTTTATGAAAAATATACTTAAAAAGCTCACCTTTGCGCCGCGGCCAGATGTGGACATTTGACGAACATCATACGCCATATATAATTCTAAAGATCATATAGACAATCAATAAAATATAAATATACAATTATATTTAATTTAAAACTTATTAAAAAAAAAACTTCTATTTGGAACTTCTTAAGTATTACTACTTAAGAATTCAATAGGAGATAAATGTCTCCTATTGAATTCTTAAGTAGTAATACTTAAGAATTCAATAGGAGACATTTATTTACTAATAACGTTAGGGCTTTTAAGTTTTGTTTTATATCATTTAAGGTTATATAAACTTTTGTTCATTGATTCTATTTGAAAAATTGTGCGCATCTTCATTGAACTAATCGTTCCCAAATGTTTCACTATTATTTTTCTAGTATTTGAACTTCTTGAATATTATTGATTTTATTTATTAATTAGTTATATTTAAGTTAAAATTGATCTAGAATTAAAATTTACCTACAATTAACCTCGAATAATAAAACTGATTTGTTCTGAAATTCGATCGTCAGAATAATGAATGTAATATTTTTAACTATACAAAAGCCTGGCCATTATATAATGTAATAAATTATAATGACATGCTTTATTGTAATTTTAAATAGGTTATCAAAATCTAGAATACAAGTTGTTGAACATGAACATTTCGAAAATTTTACACGAAGATAAAAACAAAAATGTTCATACTATGTAATTAAAATGATTAACGATAACATGTTTTATTCTGAATTTTAAATTTGATTATTTTTCGAAATAATTGGAAAATTGTTGTTAATATGAAATTCAACAGCGTAATCTGATCTGCTAGCATATATTCAACATGAACTTTTGTATTATCAGCCCCAAAAGTGCTTTGTTACATACACGTAGATGACTATTCCTCTGCGTTTATAATAGGTAAATGATAAAATTGCAAAAAAGCGAAATATTAAATAAATGATTTGGAAATTTATTCTATAGCAAAGATAACAAAATCCACAAATCAAAAATTACATATGGTTTGATTACATTGTACAATACATTGCCCATACGAATAGTGGAAATAGTGGAAATCTGCTGTTGGATGAATATTTCGAATCCGTATCCAACATACCATATGCCAATAGATTGCTGATAATATTTTGTGCTTTGTACAGTCGAAATTATATTTTTATGCAAAGGAAAAAATTTATTAAATTATTCTTGTTATTTCGTATTTAAATGATGTAACATTTAGCTGCTACTATAAGATTTGTTTTATATGTTTTGTTTCATTTGCTTAGCACATTATCTAATTTAATAAAAACTAATTGTTAAGGAAATTCAAATGTTTTTCATTTAATGTAAAGTACAATCGATACAATTAAGTTCTGAATAAAACGTTATTCAAATGGCCTCCGCAACTTCTTTTGCAGGAACGAATTCGATGAACCCAATTTTCGAGCACTTTTTCCACTAAATCAAGTCGCACGTGTATGTCATGAATAGCACGTTCAATATTGATTTCTAAAGCTTGAAGAGAATCTGGTTTATTGCTAAAGACAAATGACTTTAAATAACCCCACAAGAAATAGTCTAATGGTGTTAAATCACAACTTCTTGGAGGCCATTCAATGTCACAATTTCTTGAAATAATCGAATCTCCAAATAATTGGGTTATTGCACATGCTGTGTGGCACGTAACCCCGTCTTGTTGGAACCAGATGTTGTCAAGATCAACTTCTTCCAATTTCGGCCATAAAAAGTTGGAAACTCTCCATTGACAGTAACTGTGTTACCAGCCTCATTTCGAAAGAAGTACGGACCGATGATTACACCGGACCAAAAACCACACCAAACTGTCAATTTAGGTGAACAGTGGGTGTTCATGAATAATTTGTGGTTTTTTTTCGTACCAGAATCGACAGTTTTGTTTATTTACTGCACCACTCAGATGAAAGTAAGCCTCATCGCAGAAGATGATTTTCTTTAAAAAAAATCTTTATCGTTTTCAAGTTGTTCCAAGACAAAATCAGCAAATTCACGACGTTTACGGTGGTCCAATGGCTTCAGTTCTTGAGTGATAACAATTTTATACGGATGCCAGCTCAAATTCTTTCTCAAAATCTGCCAGGTTGTGGTTTGAGACAGTCCCAATTCTTGAGAACGTCTTGGAATCAACAAATTGCGGTCTTCAGCAACACTTGCCTGAACGGCAGCAATATTTTCATTACTTCGAGCGTTTCTTTGTCTTATTGGCCCTTGAACATTATGTAAAAAAAATGTACGCTTGAAATTTTTAATAATTCTACGAATAGTGAGCACAGTTGGACGATTATAACGACCATAAAATGGCAAAAGCGCACGAAAAGTTGCAATTGGAGAACGATTATTTTGATAATAATATTGAATAATTTGTAAACGTTGTTCTTGCGTATATCTCTGCTCTATAAAATTGTAAACATTACTAAATACAATGAAAAAAAAAACAGATCATGACATATTACAAATGGCCGAAACGTCACTTAGAAATCATATCACTCTTATTGGAAAACCCTATATATTGTAACAAACATATTTTATGGCAAAGACACTATAATGACAGGACAGGAACATGTGAGAGTAAACACCCATCGGTGTTTCTCTACCTAACGAGATTTTAACATTTTAAGAAATATCGTGGCTAATTTCTTGTTAAACGCCGACGATTGTAAATAGGTAAGGTAGCAGAGGAAAGCTTTTGATATGGGATTGTAGGTTTCTGGAAGCGATTTTGATATAGGAGTAGGTGTGGGATGGAAGAATAGCAGTGTCATCAGCAAAGGTAGCGGTTATATTTTTGGGATTAGTTGGGATGTCAAAGGTATAAATATTGTATATTATTCGACCAAGAATATTACCATGAGGAACAAAAGCTGTAATAGAGGATATTTCGGAATGATCAGTTTAAACTGTTACTTGAAAATGACGTTGGAAGAGATATAACTTTAAAATAAGGAAATATGCAGTCCAAGGTACTCCTTCCGCTCAAGAGAGGACGAAATGTAATCAACTACACGATGACGTTGTTGGATTGTGGAGTGTTCTGATCGAAAACCGAATTGGTGATCGGGAATAATTTTAGCGTCTTCAAGGATAAGATAAAGTCTTTTTAAAAACAGTTTTTCAAAGATTTTTTCAAGCATTGATAACAAGCTGATAGGCCTATACGAGGATTGGGAATTTACAAGTTTTTTGGGTTTCAGTATCATTTTAATAATTTGAAATTTTCAAACTACCGGAAAATAGGTAATACGAAGAATACTTTTAAATATTTTCTTGGAGGTTTATTTGAGGATATGAGCTGTTATTAAATCATAACCAGGAACTTTTTTATTGAGAAGTTGATGAATTAGATTTTTAATAACGGACGGGGTAATTTTTTTAGACGAGAACTCAGAGAATGTAGAATTGTGAGTTTGTCATAAATTTTCTGTGAGTGCATCTTATCTTCTATGTTCTTGTGTGGAGTTAAAGTATTCAACAAGTGCCTGGTAATTACTTCAGCCTTTTGTATGTCCAATTGTGCCCAGGTGGTACTATAAGATAAATTTGGAATGAATTATTGTCCTTTAAAAGACTTCCGTACGAGATGAAAACCACACAGTGAAATGGATGCTATTTTATTAAAAAGTTATTACGAAAAACTTTTATTGTGCAAACTGCAATATTAAAAATATTCTAAAAGCGTACATTTAAATGGATTTTTTAATTATACGAGTATCTTAATAGAAACCTGTAAAATATAAACTTTTAATGAAATTATATAATTTTACTCTAAAATAAATTATAACCTTCTCTTATTATATAAAAAATTTTTAAAAACTTTTTTTTTATACATACTGAATCATATTGAAAAAACGGATTGTATTTAATATAAATTAAAAATTTTATTAATATATTATATTAAGTATTTACAATTCATTTTTCATTTTCATATTTTTATGATTTTCATTTAATTATACTTTATATCATTTAATTTGACATTTTATGTTACTAATTCCGAAACATAATCAAATAAAATAAGTTAGGAAAATTTTTAATCCTTTTTAAAATGCTTTTTTTCATATTTTTATTTTTAATTAAATTTAAATGAAAATTATTTATCAAATATACGTAGTAAATGCTATGGTATAATATAATTTTTTTAAAAATTCGAATAAGAGAAAATTATTTATTATATCAGATTTTTAACATTATTATAAATACTTTAAAGAAGTAATGTTTTGATTAGTTATTTTATATCTTAACTTTTAATATATCTAGAAACCTACCAATTATCTTGATAACATTGTGGTATTTCTTAGATAAAAAAGCTAAATTGGAAATATAATTCTGTAAATGTAAAATATAATTTTTCCAAATACTAAAAGCTTTAGAATATATTCTCCAGTTCTTATAAAAAAGTCTAATTTTTATAAAACCATAGCTTCTAAGAATATGGTTTTCAAGCTATTATGAGCCTCCGCCATTTTAAGATTTCTGAAGGTGGTGTTCTCAGTTCTTTTCTTTAGGCACTAAAAATATTCACAAACAAAGCCCCGTTTCTACATCCATATTTATTGTTTTATAATTTTAGACATTTTTTTATGTTTTGAGGTTAATTTTCTTAATTAAAATAGTTCCATTGTGCATCGGTACACCGGTGGCTACATTGTTTCCACCCTTCGTAGCAGTGCTGGAAGGCTTCAACTAAATGTGCCTTCAGCTCATCACTCTTACACTCCTTTAGTATCAAGAAGACGTACCTTTACATGTTTTTTTTATCTTGGTAAACAAAAAAGGTAACACGTACGAAGAAGGGATCCGGGGAACCACAAGAATTCCCTTTTACGCCAAAGTATCGTTAATAGAGATGACCGTGTGACAAGGGACGTTGTCATGGTGGAGGCGAAGAACTTCTTTTCTGAGCTTTCCAAGGACTTTTTTTTTATAAAAATAGGTTTTCGCTGTTTAAAACCTGCCTAAGCGAGTTTCACTGGTTTTCAAGTTCACAAAAATGCTTTATGTCACCGAAAAATGTATGCTGTAGATAAGGAATGTTCCCCCTATAGACTTTATAAAATTTGATAGTACATCATCCATTTTTCTGAATGTACTACAGAAACACAACTTCAATTTTCTTATATATATGCTCTATAGGCTCCCGTAGCTACTGAAAACTTGAACTGCAGTTGAAACTTGTACTGTACGTCTACGTAGGATAAACGTATAATCATACGTTTTCTGGCATACTTCCTACATGTAGAAATTATATTACGTAAATCTACAGCTTATAAATTTTGTTGATGTTTATTTTTATTGAGACTATTGTAAAAACTATATGGACTTTTTAAAAGGACTCTTTTTTATATTGCCATGTAAGAAACTTGAACTCATTTCCTGCGGTTAAATGCTCCATTCAATTTTGCCGATTAAACATCTAAAATTTTAGCTGAAAATAGTTATTCGTTTTATATATTATTAATGTTTCAAATAATAGTCAAGTAAAAAATTCAAAAAACGACACCATTAAGGAACATTTTAGAAATGTGTATTTGAAATAGCCGTTGAGCAGTTTAAGGAAAAGATATCTTTAAGATTATAATTACATTTTTTTTGCCATTGTATTTAAGCGTATTAAATTTATAGAATAGGTTTTTCAAATGACCCGTGTGGTTACTGTTAAATTTTTAATTTATTTATTAACAGAAACATTTTGTTCAAAATATTCGTTTTTTTTATTTGTCGAACTGTGGAAAGTTTTGAACGCAAACTTTCTTAGACAATGTTCGCGTACCAGTTAGATAAAGGATCAGGGCAAAGTGCCAAAAATTTATCGATAAAGACCCAAATCTATCAATTTTAAGGCGTTCTCAATATTTGGGACTGTCTGCTACAATAACATGGTGTATTTTACGTGTGTTTTTAGGCCTACATCATTACAAAATTCTTATCACACAAGAATTGAATCAGTTGTATCAACGCAAACGCCATGAATTTGCTCATTTTGCTCTGTCACAATTTGTAAATAATGCTGATTCTTCTAAGAAAATCATCTTCTCAGATCTATCTGAAACGGTGAATAAACAAAATGATCATTTCTAGGCCTAAGCTGAAGCCAATCCACAAATTATTCATGAGAAACCCTTTATATTTTAGAAAAGTGACCGTTTTAGGTGTGGTGTATCCCAAGGTAGCATCATTTGATCCTTATTTTTTCAAAAACGAGTAACGAATTATCGTTACTGTCAATGGTGAGGATATCGATCGATGATAGCGAACTTTTTGTGGCCTGAATTGGATGGTTTTCATTTAACAAATTTGTGGTTTCAACCAAACGCCGCTACGTGCCAAACAGCCTATGCCACAATCAATTTATTTTGCAGGAAAAGTTTGGCGAGTCGATAATTTCAAAAAATGCAAATGTGTAAAGACTTCTAAGAAGCTGCGTTTTAACACCTTTGGACTTCTTGTTGTGGAGTTATTTAAAGTCATTAGTTTTAAAATTGAATATTGAAGGCTAAATACGTAAAATAAAGCCGGATTTATTTGGCAAGGTGGTCGAAAATTGAAATCATCATATTCGGTTTTGTAAACGAAGCAGATGTGACCATTTGATTGATGTGATTTTGAGAACAATAAATGTTGCTTTGCCACGTTTATGTTTTGTTTTATTTTTTAAAAAAACTTACATCTTTTGAAAAATTCTGTAAAGGGGCGTAAGATATTGCGACAACACCAAGAGGCCATTCGGTGACCTATATGTGTGTGAGTTAGATGAAATCGGTCAGAATTAGATAAAAATTGAAAGTTGCTTAGATTAAGAAAAGCATGTTAGATTGATTAGAGCAATTAAAAAAGGACCTAAAATTTATTTTCAGGGATCTTCAAACTACATAATAAAGATAATCTCATTGAAAAATAAATATTGAAGTTGAGGTATAGTGAGTTGAACGTCACAGAAAAGGCGGATGGAAAAGGGTGTGAGAGCAGAATGTCCTATCAGAATTCTTAACAGTTGCCCTGCTCAAAATTTTGATAAGGCTATCGAGCAGACTGGTTGAGAAACCGTTGCACAATGTTACCAAAGAAAAGCTTCGCTATGGCTGCGAGTGCCCTATGGCTACGAGTGGATAAGTGTGTTTTCTGTTATTAGGTAGGCAGGTATGACAAGTTATGAACTTATGCACTCATTTTTTGAGTGGCAGTTAAAGAACACCTTCTTTCTGAGATAGGTAAATAATATGATTTTATTATTTTTTGGGAAAACAGTTGTTCTACGAATCCCTAAAGTTGTTATTTGTCATTTGGTTAGTAGATGCGGCAAGTCGTTCGGATCAAATAAATAAAATATACACGAAATAGAAATAGTTTTCTATAAAAATATTCTATTTCTGAGCATATAAGAAGATAATCCTGAAAAACAACTTTTATGCGAAATCTTGTATAACTGAAAACTATAGCTTCTAGAGATTTTTACTTTTGACTATTTTTCAGCTGGATATCTACAATTTAAAAATAAAGAGAAATAATCCAAATATTTTTTAAAAACTAGATTTATCAATATTGAGAATTTAATGTCAATAAACGATAAACGTTTTATAATTAAGTACACGGTGTGTTCCCGAACTTTATATTTAAATCATACAACATACAGCGCCATCTATTGAAAGATTTAATACAGCATTAAAAAGATACATTCATCTTCTTTCAAACGCACCTAAATTCATGTAAATCGGATGACAGATGTGAAAGTTACAGTCATTTATAGGAATGTTCTTCAGCACCTCGGTTACGGCTGCTTGAATGGCTGCATATACATAAAATGCTCCTTTCATCTTAGTCACATGGTGATAGATCAGGCGAATACGGAGGGTGGTTGATGAGAGAAATCCGTTTTTTTTATCAAAAATTCGTTCACTTTTTTGGTCTTGTGAGGTGGTGCATTATCGTGCAATAAAAACAGCTATTTTTCTGCTGGATATTCAGGTCTAACACGACCAATTCTTTTCCACAAACGATCTAAAATGCCTAAATAGTATTCTCCATTAACAGTTCGACCTTTTGGAACAAATTCCTTGTTGACAATAGCCTTCGAATCATTAAAAGTAATCAACATTGTCTTGATTCGAGACTTCTGAAAACGCAATTTTTTTGCTTTTGGCTCGCCTTTGGACTTCCATTCAGCAGATTGACGCTTAGTTTCAGGGTCATATTTAAAGCACCATGACTCATCACCAGTTATGATCGAATAAAGAAAGTCTGGATCGTTTTCAGCAGTTTCAACAATGTTTTTGCAATGCTCCACACGAGCGATTTTTTGGTCTTCATTTAATCCATGTGGAACAAAACGCGCACAGACCTTTCTTTTACCCAAATCTTCAGTTAAAAGTCTCCAAATAGTCTTTTTAATCGTAAATGACATAAAAAAATCTATGCATGCGCTGGTTATTCGTTCCAAACGTTGTATAGAGTCTAATGGAACCTATTTTGAATAAATAATAACTTTCAAAGATAATATAATGTGTACTTTATTCTATATCAAAAAAGTTCGGACATACTGTGTATATAAAAGTATCACTTAATTGTATAAAGTATCACCATTCAAGAGAATTATATTGTATAAATAGTATCAAACTACTAAAATTTGTATGTAAAAATACATTCTTGGTTTGTAAAATTTCGTAAATATCCAGGCATCATAAACAAGTATTGCTTAGAGCGCTTCTAAGGCAATATACTCGTAATAATATTAAAAGGGAATTTTGCATAAAATTACTATCGACACTTATATTATTGCAAAGATAATCTTGCCATAGGCGATTAATGCCAAACCAATAAGTATATAAATTTATATTAGTTTCTATTGTTTGCCAGGACATATTATGTAAATTACATTTAACATAATTTCTTTTGAAATACGATTTCCATAATATGTTCAACTATATTTAGGTTAATTACGATAAATTCCATAGTAAATTGAAATTATATCGTTTGATTATAGATAATATTTATTGAGAATATTCTATGTTGAATTATTTATAATTTATCGGAGAAACTAGCAACAGAATCATATTGACCATAGCCAAAGGTAAGATTTCTTCATATTAAGGCGTATTGGAAAATAGGATCAAATGGAAATGCAGTCTGTACATTCGATAGTTCATGATTAGTATTACTTACGTGTATAATAGGAAATATTATACCATACAAAAACACTTCATTAAACGAAATTCTGTACTTGAACAAAATGCTATTTACATTGAAATTAAATTCATAATGTAGGCAATATCCGATGACAAATATAATTAGTAGAATGGAAATTATTCATTTGGAAATTTCTGGAATTTAAGTTTTCCCAGGTAGGTTTGTTCAATTAATTAAATATGCTCGGGAAGGATGTTCAAGAAATTCAAATTTCCCAAATAGCCAATATAACAGATAGAGTTCTGTATGAAAAAGATACAAATTCTGAAAAAACAGCCAGTCCACTTAGTCTTGATATTGTATATAAGATAGTTACTAGAAATCATAATATTTTGGAAAAGTCACAATTTGTTCATTTTTAATATTTTTGATTTTTTTTTAAAACATGTCCATTTTTAATCTTGCATTTTACAGAGGAAAATATCAATAATATTTTAATGTCAGAGTATTTTCTATCAGCCGGTGACGCAGTCGTGAAAACTGTATCTTAAGAATCAATCTGTCTCTATCCGTTGTTGCTCTTTTCAAGTAACCATCTTCAGAATATCGCTAAAACTGGATTTAAAAATGTTTCTATACAAGATCCATATGGTGCAAGCTTTACTATCCCAAGATAATCAGTAGAGGATATTTTTTATATAATAAATACAATTTTTCAATACCAGTTTTATTGAAAAAAAATTATAGTCTAAGTCTAATGTTCTGGGCAAATAAACTTCTCCGAATTTCGATTATGTGTAACGCACTTATTCATAGCATTTCATTGGTATTCAACTTACTATTCCTCATATCCTAAACGAATCCTACTTAATGCAGAATTTATTTGCATAGCACTCCTTCCATTGTGGAGCTTCTAGACTTAACCATTCCTGTCCCAAGTCTTCTCTTTAACTTTCTAAAACAAAATCAATATGCTTCACAAAATTGGATCACATGTAATTGCCCTCTCTAACTATCTATAAACCAGCTTTATTAGGGAAGCTAGCAATGCTCACTCACACTAAACATGAAGTCGCTAAAAGTGACGTTATAAAATGATCTCTGTTTCTTGTCTCACAGACCTTACAACAAACAAACAAAATACCACCTTGATCAAAAAGTGTGACGCTCCCATCATTCCGATTTGAGTTCTGTTTTTTTTTTGTTAAGTTGGTACATGTGTTGTTGATATTCCCTCTAAATCTTAGCGTCATAGCTTGACATTTGCAAAATTAACGTAGCCAAGAGTACACACACAGAGATGTTGACGATTTTTTTACAATTTTAGAAATGGATTTAAATTTGCAACAACGAACTTGTATTAAATTTTGCGTAAAAAATGGATTTAATGGTGTGCGAACGTTGGAAATTGTGGAAAAGTGTTTCGGCAACGATTCTCTAAAGAAAACGGTCGTTTACCAAAGGCACGAGCGGTTCAAAAGTGGTCGTGAGTCAATCGAAGATGATGAGTGGCAGACCATCGACATCGAAAACTGACGAAAACATTGATAAAGTAAAAATGTTGGTCAATAACCGCAAATTAACCATCAGAGAGATAGCGGAGGACTTGAACATTGCCTATGGATCCGTCCCAGACATTTTGGTTAATGATAGCAGCAAAGTTGGTGCCAAAACACCTCAATTCCATGCAAAAAAGAGACCGTGTTGATGTCGCAAAAGACATGAATTGCGAGGCTGAATCCGATCCCACATTCATCAAAAGGTTTATGAGTACGACACACAATCCAGACATCAGGCAAGTGAATGGCGTTCACCAAATGAGCCGAGACCAAAAAAACCACGTCGTTTTCAGTCAAAAAATAAGGCAATGCTCACGGTTTTCATGGATTAGAACGGTGTAGTGCATCATGAATTTTTGCCAGAAGGCCGGACAGTAAACAAAGAGTATTTTTTGGACGTTATGAGACGTTTGCGTGAAGCAATTCGCCGAAAGAGACCAGAATTGTGGGCAGAAAACTCGTGGATTTTGCACCATGATAACGCATCGTCGCACAGTGCCATCATTATTCGTAATTTTTTGACGAAACATGCAACAAATACCATCCAACAACCACCGAATTCACCTGATTTAGCTCCCTGTGACTTCTTTCTGTTCAATCCAGTTAAAAAACCATTACGGGGAACGCGTTTCAAAAGCCGAGAGGAAGTAATGGAAAAATCGCAGAAAGCACTGATGGACATACCGAAAACCGAATATAAAAAATGTTTCGAGAATTTGATCAAGGTTTAAGTGTGTTAAAGTCGATGGAGATTACTTTGAAGGGAACAATATAGATTTAGATGAATAAGCTTGTATTTTTAATTTTCTGAATAAATTCCGGTGGTATAGCTCAAAAAATATATTCCCCAAAAGTATATTTCCTGGAACTATTGTACTTTTTTTTGTTGACTTAAAAAATTTGAATTCCTAATTTTTTGTCAATATTTATAATATACAATTTGCAATATTAAAAATTATTTTCCAAATATGATTTCTTTCTAGAAAACATCTTAAATTAAATCCAAAAATTAGCCTAACATAAGCATTTGCAACGATTTATAAAATAAATTTTTACAATTATTACGGTTGCTAGACAAGAATTTAATTTTAGAAATATGAACTCATTAATTTTTGCTTGTTTCCGTATCGTTGGCTAATTTAAAAGATAAACTCTTTATGATTAGAACGACAGTATACTCTGTAGCAAGTAATATCTAGTGACCGTTGGACTATTATCTATGTGGAAAGGAGCATTATTTATGGGAGCAACCACCCGCAAAAATATCTTCACAGAATAATCAATAAGTTACACGTGCGTTTATTGCCATAGTAACGAGCAAGGATCATAATATTTTTCGGCTTTGCTGGAATTTTTCTTAGTCTTCTTAATATAGCATATTTGTACAGAAATTCTTAAATTTTGAATAAATGTTAACTTTTGGAGGCCTAAATTTTGCATTATAAACTCTATGAGAAAAAGGATCCTCCAAATTATCAAAGAATACTTATTTAAAAGTGAAAATTTCTAAACTATCACTAATTTAGAGTAAGTTATCATGTAAATTTCACTCAGCACATATGTTATTGAAATTGTACTAAATATTTATTAATTTTTGTTAAAATTTGTTCTTCTATCAAATAGATTATCTACCTTTGGTAACTAAGGAGAATTTTTCAGATGTTATTTTTTTTCTATTTGCAAGAAAGTAAAAGCTGGTAAATTCATTCAATGAAGATTATTTTGTTTCTTGGAGATGGACTGTGGTTGGAAAAAACAACATTAATACTAAATATTAAATCCCAATTCTTTGATAAGCCTTACGACGATAATAAAATATTTTTATTTTTTTTAGAAGTTTAATCTGTACTTATAAAAATTAAATTTGATTTGTGTACTTATTATTAATATTTTCTTGTTAGGATTTGAAGTATATTTTTGATATAATAATCATTTCTGGCGAAATGGGTTTTCGCATGTAATTTACAAATATTGTATACATCAGTTTATATATAACAACTATGATAATCTAGTCGTAGATACTTACAGTATCTTTGGTAACTTAGTTAATTAAAAAATAAATATAATGTTCACATAAAATTTCATTCTCTGGTTTAGAAGTATTTCGAATTGAGATGTTGCACAAAGAAGGTATTTAATTTAGCTATTTCAAACTGTCAACAATTTAATCCTTTTCGTCTGAATTTTATTAATTTTTTTTTCAATCTGTTTTAAAAATGACAAAGTCTAGTCAAGCCATTTTGGATTTTAAACACATTTTTTGGGAAAAATATTTAATATTGCTCTATGAAATTTCATAACTTTGTCAAAATATATTTCATCGAGGATTAAGTTACGATAATAAAAATGTATGAATGCCTTTGTAAACATAAAAGGACAAATATCAATATTTCTACCTATGGTTAATGAAATCATTTTTGAGAAATATCAATATTTCTACCTCTTGTTTGTTGTAATCGTTTTTGGGTTTTATATATTTTTTTTTATTGTAATTTAAATGTTAACTACAACTACATATAATTTGTAACAAGCAGATATAAATACAATGACATAAAGACATGTAAGGGAAAAACAACCATAAATGTCTCTTCAAGAACGGAATTTATTTATTTTATAGATTTAAAAAAATCACGAGATCATTGCCTTTTCAAACGTCGATGGGTTGACGTAGAAGGGTGGGAGTGAACAGTTGTCTTGCTAAAGGATTAGGATGGTAGGATAAGGGCGCATGAAATTTTTTATAATGACATATACGTAGTTCACGAACGAAAGAAATATTTAAATCAGGATGGATAACAGTGTTTCGTACGTAACAGTTCGGCTGAAAAGTTTATAAGGTTGACGTCTAGATGGCGCCTCTTGCAAAAATCACAAAGCATCATCCTTCAAATGATTCCTGTCAAAATTTGACAAGCAACTTTTGTTATTGAAAAAAAATGGATAAAGACGAATTTCGTGTATTGATAAAGCATTGCTTTTTGATGAAAAAAAATACAGTGGAAACCAAAGCATGGTTTGACAAACGTTATCTGGACTCTGCTCCAGCTATTTCAACTGTGGAATATTGGTTTCGTCAATTTCGAACTGGTCGTACGAGCACAGTTGATGCAGAACGCAATGGACGCCCAAAAGAGGTGGTTACGGCAGAAAATATCAAAAAAATACACAAAATAATTTTAAATGACCGTAAAGTGAAGTTGAGCGAGATAGCTGAGACTCTGAAGATATCGAAAGAGCGTGTTGGACATATTGTGCATGAATATTTGGGCATGCGAAAGCTGTGTGCAAAGTGGGTGCCGCGTTAGCTCACTGTGGACCAAAAACAACAACGTGTTGATGATGTTGAGCAGTGTTTTGGAGCTGTTCAAGCGCAATAAACCCGAATTTTTGCATCGATATGTGACAATGGATGAAACATGGCTCCGTCACTACACTCCAGACTCCAATCGCCAGTCGGCAGAGTGGAGAGCGAGCGACGAACCGAATCCAAAGCGTGGAAAGACGCAACAGTCGACTGGCAAGGTGATGGCGTCTGTATTTTGGGATGCGCATGAATAATATTCATTGACTATCTCCAGAAGGGACAGACGATCAACAGCGACTATTATATAGCGTTATTGGATCGTTTGAAGAAAGAAATCGCTAAGAAACGGCCTCATTTGAAGAAGAAAAAAGTGTTGTTTCACCAAGGCAATGCACCGTGTCACAAGTCGATGAAAACGATGGTCAAACTCAATGAATTGGGCTACGAAATGCTTCCCTATCCACCGTATTCTCCAGATCTGGCCCCCAGCGACTTTTTCCTGTTTGCAGACCTCAAGAAAATGCTCGCTGGCAAGAAATTTAAGACCGATGATGAAGTGATTGCCGAAACTGAGGCCTATTTTGAGGCAAAACCGAAAGAGTACTATAAAAATGGTATCAAAAAGTTGGAAGATCGCTATAATCGCTGTATCGCCCTCGAAGGCAACTATGTTGAATAATAAAAATGAATTTTTTTTAAAAAAAATATTTTTACTGTGTTACCTTATAAACTATTCAGCCGAACTGTTAAAAGAGAGAAGTGAATTTGTTTCGAATGATTCGAAATTGCAAAGTTTAGATTCGATGGAAGTTGGAATGCTTGGACTAACCCCAAAGTTCGTGGCCGTAAGTCCATATCGGTATCAGTATCGTATTGTATAGTTACGTAATTTACTTTTCAATGTCACTTTTGACCTACTGTCTAGCAGTGGTAGTAATTATTTGTATCGTTCATTAAGTTCAATTCTTTTTGCATTTAAGTGAGGGCTTTAGGTTTGTCTATTGTAATTCCCCGGTAACGCAGGCTTATTTGTTGTGGGATATTACTGCTACTTAGGATTATATCAGGAGCCTGGTTTTGGCATAGTGTAAAAGGGACATGTGGACATTTTTGCTCATTTACCCTTACTTTCCACCTTTTAAACAAGGATTCTAAGGAGTTGATATGGTTCTGAAGGATAGTGGTGGCTATGGAAACATCTCTGTGATGTATAAGGATGGTGGTTAGGATATTATTATTGCAAGGAATATCATGGGTATTAATGTTATAAAGGATTGGACTTAGGATGCTACCCTGAGGGACACCAGCGGAGATAGGATAAATTTAAGAATATTCAATACTTTGAGCTACCTGAAATTATCAGTCTGAGAGGTAGAATTCGAAAGATAGAAACTCGTTCTAGAGAGCACGCTTTATAATCGACCATGCGATAACACTGCTGGGTAGTAGATTGCTCAGTTCGAAATCAAAACTGATGCTGAGGAATCACACCCTCGGTTTCAATAATAGGATAGAGACGTTTTTTTTTTTTTTTAAATTAAAAAAAAAATTTTCTTGGATTTTAGATAAAAATGGGAAGGATGCTTATGTGTCTGCATGAGGTAGGAAGAGTTTTAGGTTTGTTAGATTTTCGGATCATTTTAGTGGTGAAAAATTTCCAAATTGAATGACAAAATGATGTGCAGTGGATACTATTATAAATACAGATTATTAGGACAAGGTTTTTTTTGGATATTTATTTAAGTATTTCCGATGTTATCAGGTCATTTTCTGGGGATTTTTTTATTGGTTGGTGCTGTATTATAGATTTAACTTTGCAAGGAGTGAAAACCTTAGGACGTAGACTTATGGGCAACTGCGTTGATATTTCTCTATATTTTTTTTTGTCATATTGAATGTCTTAGATGGCTTCGTGTGGTTTAAAGGTGTTAGATTAATGTTTCTTAAAGGTGTCGGCTTTTTGTTTGTCTATTTTTGCAGAAGTTCCGTTGGTATTACGTAGCGGTTGTTTGGCTATTTTGTATTTATATTCATCCGGTAGATGTACAGAGTTATTTATTGGTTGTCAGTAATTCGGTGTATACAATAAATCGTTCGTTATTGTAGTTGATTATTTATTTTTTCAGTTTTAGTAGTAAGTGATTAAGTTTTTCTTGTCATTTGACATCTTTGAACGTTGCCACCTTTGAATATAGAAGGTATTCTTTAATCTAAGGTTGCCACTGGGCCCTGAGATTAGCGTTTGTTTTGAATTTGTTGTGGCACATTATTGGTTATGTGATTGTATACTAGGTTTGCTTCCCATAAAGCACTGCTACCATAGGCCTCCATAAGCATTCGATGCAATTCGGCACCCGATTTCTTCAAATTGAAGCAGAAAAGCAGAACTTCCCGCATATACTCTTTTTCTGGCACAAAACTAGACATGATTACCAGAGGAAAAATGTATGGTGTTGTATAAAATTGCTGACAATTTGCACTGATTAATGTTGACAGATGTCAAACTCATAAAAAAATAAGTATGGCATGTGCATGCTAGATTAATACGCTCACTCACGCCATCTATGACTAAACAGCGGATTTAAGCTTATACACCTGGTATGTGGGCGTTAGTGATTGAGCTTTGTATGTAAACAGTTAGGTAGTTGGATTGGACGGGAATTAAAAGCCTTAATAGATCCCCAGAGTTCTAGTCCGTATGTTCATATGGGTTTCATTAATGTATTGTATAACAGTACTTTGCTGTCTATAAGTAAGTTTGGAATGTTTGTCTAGAAGTCGAAGTAGTTTTAGGTATCGTCTTTTAAGTTCTTGTCTTTTAAGTCTTGTATGTGGGTTCCATGTCAAGCGTTTGTCTAAGTTCAGTCCTAGGTATCGAGCTACGGTGTGTTGTGGTATGGCACTACCATTAAGGTATATGGGAGGGCATGGCTCACGATGGAAAGTGAAAATTACCTGGATAGATTTTCGTGAATTGACTTTTATTCTCCACTTAGTAAACCAGTTCTGGAGGGTTTGGATATGGATTTGGGGATTTTCGCTATATGCAAGGCAGGCCGTATCATCGGCGTATGTAGCAAAGAAGATATTAGGGCAGATTGGAATATCGGATATGTAAATGTTGTAGAGGATGGGTGCAAGTATGCTCCCCTGAGGAACCCCAGCCAATATCGGAGAGATATTGGAGAGAGCCAATATCGGTGCCAAACTCTATCAAAAGCTTGACTTATATCAAGAAACACACCGGGACAGTACTCTTTTCTTTCTAAAGAGGATGCAATGAAATCGATGACACTGCTGGGTAGGGGAGTGTTCGGCGCGGAAACCAAATTGGTGATTAGGAATTAATTTGCAGATTCGAGTAGAGGATGTAAGCGGCGAAGGAGGGTTTTTTCAAAGATATTTGAGAGTACTGGAAGGAGACTTATTGGCCTGTAGAAAGTGTGGCGGTGTATTGGTTTATTGGGCTTCGGGATTGGGAAATGTGTTGTTCTAAGGATGGAGTTATATATTGTGGCAAGGAAAACTATTGCTCTTTCAGGGAGTTGTTGGAGTATATTGGAGGTATTCAGATCATAGCCAGGAGCTTTGTTTTTGGGAAGGAGCTTGTTTAAATTGACAACTTTGGAAGGAGTGATTGCATTAGGGGGAAGACTCATGGATAAGGAAATGGATAGTTCCGTCTCGATTGTAGTGCAATGAGTCCTGTCTAATATGTCCTCATGCGGAGTAAATGTTTGTGCAAGGTGTTCAGCAAAAGCGTCTGCTTTATGTTTGTCCGTTTTGGCCCAGGTTACGTCAGTTTTTCGTAAAGGGTGCTTTGTTTTTCTATAAGATAGTATTCTACTACAAGAAAAAGTAGTTTTTTATGTGGCAGGTATAACATAGATCAGTTCTTTTTTGCGATAGGTAAATGTATCTTTTTTTATTATTATCAGTGGAAACAGTTGTTTGAGACAAAAATAATATTTTTTTGTAAAAATAATTGTATTGTATATATGTGTATAAGATACAATTTTTTTAATGATATTATCCACAGGCAGACTTGTTCATAAAAATGAGAGTGAATGTAATTGAAATTATTTTATTGATGATGATAATAATTATGTTCCAGATGTATACGATTCTGATATGAAATCAAAAATAGTGTTATAAGGTCTAAACGACGTTCAAAACTGTAAAAATGAATAAATGAGTACTCAACTACAAAAGAAAAATGAGGCTGCTATTTTTAGAATGTGTTTGTTGTCGCAAAATTAACAACCAACGTTAAAACATAAAATAATTTAGAAACTAGTACTAATCATTAAAGTTTTGCATGGGTTTTCCTCAAAAATCTAGTAAAACCTGGTCAGACCTCTTCAGTTACAGGTAATATCATTAAGAGTTGATTATACCTAACAATTATTTCATCACGTTCGGGATCGTGACAGTATGTCGGAAGATATTGATTTTTGTAATTTTCCTTAAATTCATTTCAGCATTTTACTAGAACCTACATATTTTACAAGAAAGAGTATTTTCCGAAATCCTAATCTCCTTACAATAATAAGAATTATAATATCCTGCAAATTTTTTTGAAATATTTTGAAGTCGATAGATTCCACTTTTAAAACTTTTCATATGATAAACGGAAAACAGTTATTCAGTTGTTCAGAATTAATTAAGCTACTAATAACAATTCAAATAGTTTTGGGGCACAGTAACTGTACTATAAAAAATATAGAGTATTTTTAATTAAAATTCACAACTTTAACTTAATGCCATTATTTATAGCTGTTTTTCTATAAGTATTTATGTTATAAAGAAATGACACCTAAAACTATTATAGTTTTATTAAAATATCAAATAATGTTTGTAAAAATATTTCATAAAAATAATGTGATACTCCCAAAAATTACGCGCTAAATTGGGTAGGAATAACGTACGTACATTCAAATTGGATCGTTTATGGTAAGTGAATAATTTTGAAAAAACATATGGTAAAGTGTTTGATAGATTGAAGCCTGGCCATATAATAAAATTATTGTTATTCTTGAAAGTATAACTAAAAGCGCAGGAACCATCTGATGCCATCAAGTAAAAAATTAGGCCTTCTTTCTCATCCCGTTTTGTGGAATATTTTGAATAGGGATTTGTATATCATATTCAGGTTATACATGAGCTTAATCCAGAGATCATATGCGCCACAGGTAATAGATTAGAGCTCTCTCTTCAAGACAATGATTATTACAGGAATTTTATAATGAGAGACGAAGCATATTTTGACTTATGGGTCTTCGTTAATAAACAAAATAGCCACATGAAAGGAAGTTCAAATCCAGAGGTACAATTCCGAATGACCTTGATACCTTCTTAAAGTAACCGTATGGTGCAGTATTTGGCCATGTTTCCTGACCAAATTAGTTGATTTCCTCAGATATGACCTTAGCAGATTTTGATACATTTAATAAAAGGGGAAGGACTATACTCGTTGAATTGAAATAATCAAATTATCATAAAAAGAGTGAACGAGTGTTAAAAAATTATCATAAAATAAGTGAAAGTGGATTTAAAAATGCCATCAAAGGAGCAGGTATTTGACACAAAAATAGTGGCGGCCACCTACGATATATTATCTTCCCAAGTTTATGTAAACTACTTCGGTCAACCAAATCACTTGTTTTTATTTCAATTCAAAATTGATTAAAAATAAAAGTTGTGAACTTATTTTTAGAGCACACTGTATTTTTCCTATAATAAATAAAATTCTCTGATAAAAATTTATAAATAATAATTTCTTTAAGCAAATCCTTTTAAAAGTTTACATTTAAAAAAATATTATATAAGATATGAACAAAATTTATTAGTCCTTAAATATTCGTGCTAGTTTCAATCTGAAAATTGAATATCATTAAAATAACATTAATTATCCGTAAAATATTGCAAAAAAAAAAAATGGAACCGTTTCGTGTACAGGAAAAAAAAGAAATGATTTACAAAATACTTTCCGGTGAACCAATTTTATGATGGTTAAGAAGTTCGGGACTCCTATCCTTGGGGGGTAAATATTCTTGAACTGATTGCGTATATTCGTATAAAATAGCTTTATTTAACAATTTTTCCTATAATACTTTTATTTGTAGTCATCGTTTTGTTCATTTTTTTCGGTAATATCTTTTCTGCTGTTACGTGAATATGCAAATGAGAAACTGAAATTCGATATTCTCGCTGTCAGAAAAACAAATCGAAAAAACTAAAAAGCTTTTCACAACAAAGTATTTTCCATATTTTTACCTTATATTTATAGAACACTTATAACTTGTGCAATATATTTCATACAAAAATTTGATTTTTTTTCTATTGTTCACTTTGTGCTTAGGCAGGTATATTATATTTGGAAATTTATTGTGAATTGCTTGGCCATTTGGGGGGAGAAAGGTATTCAACACCTGCGTGTCCTCATAAAATTATCCGACTACGAAGATATAACATTTAGAAAAAATGGTTTTTATGGACTTTCCAAAATGATATTTATGAGGCACAGTATTTTAACTTATCGCATATATTTATTTATAATTGCATGGTATTTTTTCTTATATACAAATTTAATATTTTTCAAAAATTTCTGAACAAATATTCTAAAGTTAAAATTTATTGAAAAATTAATTTAATATAAAAATCGTTTACACAAATCATTTTAAAATATATTTTTTTACTCTAAGACTTTTAGAAAAGCATGCTTTACTACTATCCTTATAGTTGAAGCGTCTTTTCAAAACATCTTTTAAAGAAGAAAATGTTTTAAATTATGGAAAATACCAAAAAGTTCAGTAAGAGAATATTTTCTGTATTAAACAAATTTCCTTTAACATCAGTCCTGTTCAATTTTTAGTGGACACGTGTTAAAGGGAATTTTTTTATAAAAGGACCACTTTGATCTTGATCAAGATTTTTTTGTATGTGCTTTAAGTTTTATAAATTTACTATTAACAGTTCGACTGAAAAGTTTATAAGATAACACAGTAAAAATATTTTTTTTGCAAAATTCATTTTTATTATTCAACATAGTTGCCTTCGAGGGCGATACAGCGATTATAGCGATCTTCCAACTTTTCGATTCCATTTTTATAGTACTCTTTCGGTTTTGCCTCAAAATAGACCTCAGTTTCGGCAATCACTTCATCATCGGTCTTAAATTTCTTGCCAGCGAGCATTCTCTTGAGGTCTGTAAACAGGAAAAAGTCGCTGGAGGCCAGATCTGGAGAATACGGTGGATGGGGAAGCAATTCGTAGCCCAATTCATTGAGTTTGACCATCGTTTTCATCGACTTGTGACACGGTGCATTGCCTTGGTGAAACAACACTTTTTTCTTCTTCAAATAAGGCCGTTTCTTAGCGATTTCTTTCTTCAAACGATCCAATAACGCTATATAATAGTCGCTGTTGATCGTCTGTCACATCTGGACATAGTCAATGAATATTATACCATGCGCATCCCAAAATACAGACGCCATCACCTTGCTAGCCGACTGTTGCGTCTTTCCACTATTTGGATTCGGTTCGTCGCTCGCTCTCCACTCTGCCGACTGCCCATTGGACTCTGGAGTGTAGTGACGGAGCCATGTTTCATCCATTGTCACATATCGACGCAAAAATTTGGGTTTAATGCGCTTGAACAGTTCCAAACACTGCTCAGAATCATCAACACGTTGTTGTTTTTGGTCCACAGTGAGCTCACGCGGCACCCACTTTGTACACAGCTTTCGCATACCCAAATATTCATGCACGATATGTCCAACACGCTCTTTCGATATCTTCAGAGTCTCAGCTATCTCGCTCAACTTCACTTTACGGTCATTTAAAATTATTTTGTGGATTTTTTTGATGTTTTCTGCCGTAACCACCTCTTTTGGGCGTCCACTGCGTTCTGCATCAACTGTGCTCGTACGACCAGTTCGAAATTAACGAAACCAATATTTCACAGTTGAAATAGCTGGAGCAGAGTCCGGATAACGTTTGTTAAACCATGCTTTGGTTTCCACTATATTTTTTTTCATCAAAAAGCAATGCTTTATCAATACACGAAATTCGTCCTTATCCATTTTTTTTCAATAACAAAAGTTGCTTCACTCAAAATGCTATATCTCACGAACCAATCGACCGATTGCTGTCAAATTTTGACAGGAATCATTTGAAGGATGATGCTTTGTGATAATTAAGATTTTTGCAAGAGACGCCATCTAGATGTGAACCTTATAAACTTTTTAAGATTATTAACGTTATTTTATGAGGCCTTTTTTATCTTTTAATATTTTTATCCATATCTCTACATAAACAAACTTTGAAATTTTTCTTTTGATTTTTAAACGTTTGTTTTTAAGTAAAAATGTGGATTATTTTTATTATTATTTATATCACATCCTCTTCATTACTAAAAATTTGTAAATTACTTTTATGTTATATTGAAGTTGACAGATTCTTTACTTAAGCTTTTTCCCTTGGTTTATTTAACTATATTCTTAATATTTTAAATATTGAACTTTCTTTTGGAAATTGTTTGCTTTTTCTCATAAAAATTGATAAGAAATTTACCTATTGATTTATACAAATTTTTTTATAAAAAAAACTTTTTCCGGTAGTATTTAGTAATTTTTTACAGGATATTATTTAATTATAAAACAAATAATTTTTGAACAGCAACTAAAATGCATTTGAAATATTTTTAATTGGATTTTATGATAACGCTTATTAATAATAACTATTAAGCCATTAAATTTTCATTCAGAATAATTTACGGTAATTTGAACTTTTTCCAATAAAATTAAATATATCTACAATAAAAATATCATTTACAAATTGAATTTTTGAATATACTTTCAAAAATGCTAATAAATTTGCCATTCGATTTTCATTCTGCCAATTCTCTAAAATTTATTAAATATACTTGAAGAAAATAGATTTCAATTTGTAAGTTTATTATTAGAAATATTTTAAATCAAATAAAACATTAGAAATTGATACCAACAGATTATTATTGGTTCCAGTCTTCCAGTACTATTCCCCACTTAGATTATTATTGATCTTTGTATACGAATAATCTAAATAGGTAAATTTTCCCCAATATATTGTAGATACAAAATGTGATTGTTTTCTATGAAATTGTACTTATGATGATTCTGCGCAATCGTAGCCATAACGTTATATATTTTTTAAGAGCTGGATTCGATCTCAAGACTGCTTCGTACTTCACGAAGACGTCCTAATATCGTTAATGCTTTTATTCGATTTTAATAAAAAAATTTGCGATGAAGTTCTTCTTTTATTATTATATTTTTCGGGGTTTTAAATCAAAGAAGCTTATACAATAAACATTATTTTTGATTTTTTTAGATTATATAATAAATAATATTTTAGTAACGTACATTTTATTTTTTTTATTTTAAAAAAAAATTGCATGCTTATTAATTATTGAAAATTATTTCTAATTAAAATAATTTAACTTTTCTGGATCTAGTTTTTATCAATAGCTCAATATAATTTTATTTTGTAGATTATATGATAGTGCTTTTATTTAAATAGATTATACGATAGTGCTTTTGACACGTACAGCATAAGTTACAACCTTGTCCGGTAGCTACGCGACCATATAGAGCATGATAAGTGAAGGTGTGTTCTTGTGATATTTTGCGAAAATGGAATAGGGAAATTTGAAGCAAAAATATGCCATCAAATTTCGTGTTGAATTTTATGAATCCACGAGTTAGACTAAGGAAAATTTGCAACGAGCTTATGCTGTACATTCCGTTCCAAGAGCATACGTTTTTTGATAGTATAAATCATTTTTGGAGAGCCAAGAAGAAGTGGATGATGGACCTCTCTCAGACAGACCTCCAACATGGTGGAAGGAGTCAGGACTCTTCTAAGGTTTAGACAGCCGATTAACATTAGGCGTTTTCCTTTGGATCAATTTTGCTACTAGTCGGTAGCTGCGAGTAGATGACCAAAGGAAAGCCAAATTCTAAACACTAGTAGAAACATAACCTCCAAAGAGTCAGCAACAATACTGAGTTTACTCACACATAAACAATAAAAACTGAGTTTATTCACACATAAACAGTACTGACAAAAATATGACTCTTCAACATAACCAACGAACCCGCAAAGGTATCTATTTTCACTTTAGCAACTAGAATCCACCTAACGTAAATTGTATGCGTAACTCCCAGTTCAATGTGCTCGTTTGTTCGAGGTAGAGTAGATGATGACAGTTAGAACTACCGACTAGTAGCAAAATTGGTCAAAAGGAAAACACCTATTGTGTGATCACTATTAAATAAAGGTCCGACCTTAGAAGAGTCAGACTGTCGATTAACATATCTCGACCAAAGAAAGCTCGAATGAGCAAATAAAGAATCAGGTCTATGCTTACTTTTATTTTTGATAGTACGGGGTTCGTGCAAGGATATTTTGTTCCTCTTAGTTTTTTTATAAAGAATCTTTTGAAAGGCTCAGAAACATGGTTGTTCGCGTCAGATCGGACATTGCAGTTATTTGGATATCCCGCGTTGACAATGTTCCCTCTCATACGGCCTTCTCTATCAAAGAGTTTTTGTCCAAAAAAAAGTGATATAACTTTCCTTGTTTTTCAGCCCCATTTTCAACTTATCTAGAGAACTTTTAAAAGAACATCATCGTGATACTGTTGATGAAACTAGAACCAAGGAGCTAAAGGTGATTCCAGTTTAATACTTCCAGTATTGCTACAAAGAATGGACAGAATGTCTCCGCCGAATTAGAACTTTTTTCAAGGTGATAACATTAATGTGTAAAAATAAAATAAAATATTTTCATTTCTTTTTATCCCTATGCAAATAAACCATGTGCTCTATTTGATACCAAAGATAAAGGAATTTTTTTTTCGTGAACGATTATTGCTCAATTTGTCATGCGAATTTTGATATTTTTCTATGCGAGCTCCTTATTACTCGTATTATACATATTATTGAACTACAATATTTAAACTCTTATATAAATTATAAATCTTTAATTCAATATAATTCATTATTATATTTATTGTGAATTGTCTTTTCATCGGGCATCAATTTAATTTCTCAGAGAAGAATTTCCTATTAACACATCTCCTATGTCGATAAACAATTAAATCCTTAGTGGTTTTGGAATCAGCATCTTGACTTTAGGCATTCACTGTTGCCATAAAAATTTTATAAATTAAATTTTATTAACGAGCGTATTCCATTTAAGTAAATTTATTGAAAAGACTTTAATTTAAATTAAATGTGCTAGAATGAAATGTTGATAAATTCTTCTTCTCAGATATTCCAAAATCAATTACTGTACGAATTTAAGGAATTCTATTGCAAACATCTTCAATCAAGTTGTAGTAAATCGAAATTCTGATTGAATATCTTTAAAGGTATTTTAGATTAAAGTGTGGTATTGAAGCGCATATAAAATCTTAAATTTGGTAGAAATACTAAGTGCTGTGGTCTATTACATTCGATTCTATCCTCCATCATTTGATTTATATGAAATATGATCTACTCGACCACCTTAGTAAGTAAATAGACAAACTGTGTATGTGTCATTTTAATAAATTATTCCTTTTTTTCTCTATCGATATTCTTAAACGAAATATTGAAAGTTTTTTAAAAATATCAACGATGACAGTATGAGTATACCGAATAATCTTATCAAACGATATAAGCACGGTTCTCTAACAAGAAATATCATAAATTCGGTTAGAACCATTCAACTTCTTATCTTATCAATATTGATAAATAGAAAATAAATATATATAAAATATCATATCTGAATACCCAACACCTTTGTTTAAGGGATACCAATATTCATGTCACGTTTCTGCTTTCTTATTTAATGCATTTTCAAAGAAGATTGGATTTTCTTACAACAACATCAATGTAAGAATATTGCCACAGAAAAATTCATATGAAAAGTGAATTTTTATTATCTGCTTGATGATAAAAAGAGAACAAAATTAATTTAATATTTTTGACCATTCATATAGATGGCCAGTTAAATGTGTTGGAAAAAATATTAGCCACATTATAGAAGGTATCGATAGCAATTTGGAGCAGTTTTACTTATTGTAAAGACAAACGATCGATATGGGAAATATTATTTTAAATCTACGTAAAGGATACCATTAGTAAAGTGGATTTTTTAAAGAAAATATTTTTATTTAGTAGAAAGTGAAATTTTCGTTATATCAATAAAGGCTAATAATCAGCAGTAATATTAAAAATGTCTGCTATTTGAATAGCAGCACTTTAACAGATAGATATGAACATAGATAATTTGTAACAGAATTTGGTTTTTATTATATTAAATTTCTAATATTCATATTACATAATATGAAGGATTTTGAATTAAGCAAGTGAAATTCATTTCTCTACGTAGTATCTTCCTAATTAACAGCTACAGAGATTATTGTATCAGTGATTGCATGTTTGTCATATTTCCCTAATAAATAGTCTTTTATATTGTAAGAAAATCCATTTCATAATTGAATAGCTCATTATTTTCTGCAAATAAACTCAGATTTCAAGACACTCCGCTTTCAGACGGAATAACCTAAACTTCAGTTGACTGCCAACAAATATGTGCAGATTTCCTCCACCGAATGTTATTATCGACTGTTACTATAATAATTTTAAATTGAAAGTATCCTATATGTAAAGGATTTGATCTTCGATTCTTTTTTTTTAACCACAATTTTTTGTATAAATCCAAAATACGAGGTCTGTTCAAAAAGTATCGCAAATTTTGTGTTTTTTCAAATATTATTTATTTATTCATGAATATCTATTTTGTCCCCTTCAAAAAAATCCCCACCAGATATTATACACTTATGCCAACGTTTTTTCCAATCCTCGAAGCACTTCAAAAAATCATTTTTTGTGATCTTGTTCAGCTCCTCCTTCGATGCCGTCTTTATCTCCTCAATCGTAGCTTAGCATCGTCCTTTCATGGAACTCTTCAGTTTCGGAAACAAGAAAAAGTCACACGAGGGCAGATCTGGGGAATACGGTGGCTGTGGCATTATTAGTGTGTTGTTTTTGGCCAAAAATGGCAAAAGCCAATTTTTGTTTTTCCACAAATCCGCGCGTTTCTGACGGATTGCTTGGCGCAACTTGCGCATAACTTGCAGGTAATATTCCTTATTGACCGTTCTACCCTGTGGCAAGAACTCATGATGCACCAAGCCCCTGCAATCGAAGCAAACTGTAAGCAAAACCTTCACATTCGACCGAACTTGGCGCTTTTTTCGGTCTTGGTTCGTGCGGCAGGTTCCATTGTGATGATTGAGCTTTAGTTTTCACATTATAACCATAAACCCATGATTCGTAACCAGTTATGACTCTCTGGATCAAATTTGGATCGTCGCGGACAGAGCCCAACAGCTGCTTAGCAATGTTAATGCGATGCTGTTTTTGGTCAAAATTGACCAAAAATCGAAGACGAGCCAAAACACGTGCTGCTTGCTGTCAAAAATTAACTGAACATTCAAAATAACTGAACTTGTGGGCATAAGTGAGAAACATGAGTACCAACATAACGCCCCAAAAAAATCGAAAAATCGAATATACGTAACCCGCGGAAATTCAAAATTCGTGATACTTTTTGAACAGACCTCGTACATGTTGACAGCTAAATAAATACAAAATCCAATATTGCATTCTTTTCTCATATAAGTCTTCGCATTAATTCCTTGCTCATGATAACTTAAAAGGATAAATGTTTTCTTCTTTTTATTAAAAATTAATTGCCCAATAATAATATTATATTATCTACATAATTACAAATAATTATATCTATTTGTTCTGTGTTTCCATATATCTTGAATTATCCAAGTAGCTTTCTAATATTCAAATTACTATTCGTATTATCCCCACACTCTTCATCTCAAATTCAACCCTTGATACTCGTAGTTGTCACTTTTGTTAATTCGATTATAAGGAAAAAAATCAATTCTGTTTTAATTAAAATATTGAAAAGGATAAGATTTCAATAATTTCCAATATGAAATTTTCGATTATCGAAATAATTGAGTAAATATTATTGGTTAAAATTACTGGTTATCAAAATAATTAATTCAATCGTTTTTTGAAATATCAAAATTGGATGTGATAAGATTTCAACCTAAATGAGCAGTTAAAGTGAATAATCTCCAGAATATCGACTTTGCAATCATACAAACTCTCAGCCAAAGATCCTTAATACGCTTGAACGACCAAGAAATGGTGGCATATTGAATGTACAAATCAATCAACGGAAACTTGAAAATCATCAGTCAGAGTCTAGAGTTTTGTGGATATAATGTTGAAAATCAATAAACTGTGAATAGAGAGGGTGATTCTTTCATTTCGCTAAACAAGACCATCCATCTACTTTTTAAGATGAAAAAAGCTTAAATGTCAGTACAAAATTCTTCGAAATGAAACTGTCTGCAAAATTTTTTCATTCGACTGGCTCGCTAAGTTGCCTATACTGGCTCGCTTGGTTGGTAAATTTTACGATCTTACATACATACCAGAATAAACACTCAGCTATTTATTTGAAACCCTTTTTGATTAAGTCAAATGTGGGCCATTTGTCTAGAAAATGATCCTCTCTTTTTGATTTATTACTCCTTTAATATATCATATTCGCTTTCGAAGCTTACGAATCATATAGTCGTAGTTGACTGAGGAGGTGTATTTATTCCGAAATATCATTGAGTATAGATACATTTCTCAGAATATTTTTTAATTTTATTTTATGTAAATACGAGCATAAACGATTCCCGCTAGAAAATTATTTCTATCAAAAATTCCAATATTTACATACATGATGGATTTTGTTTTATTCTATAAATTTTTCAAAGGAATCTGACTATGACATTTATGTTTATATTATCGATACTAAAACTAAAAAGGACAGTATCGAGAAATAAAATATCTGAGAAGAAAATGATATGAAATTTTTACGAAGCCAACGAGTTAAAGGCAATAAACATCACGTTCAGTTATTCCACAAGTCTATCACTAAACATAAAATTACGTTAAACTGGCTGTGACCTTTAACTATAAAATATTGATTTTATTTGATTGTATTTTTTTTAAGGTTAATTTTGAAGTTTTATCATGAAAAATAAATTTTTAATGTATACATAAAAGAAAAATTTGAAAATATTAAAAGTAGACTAATGCGGCTTTGATCTAGTCTATTTCTCAAATGTTTGGGAAGAATTTTAATCCGGGACGTTTTTATTTGGCCTTTTCAAATGATCAACTCTCTATAAAGGTTCTTTTAATGGATAAAATATAAATTTCGAAAAATGACATTGCCTTTTTAATGATATTCCTGGTACTTTTAATATTATACAATAGTTTCATTTATTGCTACAACTGTGATAGAAATTGTTATATGTACAGCTGGAGTAGGTACATCTGGAGTCTAAACTGTTTTTATTTATTTTAAAGACAATAAATTTATGCAAATATTCTTGTTTCTTTTTTAGTTCGAAACCATTCAATGCTGGACTAAAATTGGCTTAAAGTATTTGCAATAAATGTTTCACGTAGAATATATTTTTGTTGTAGGTAAACTTTTAAGGTGAAAAATCTCGCATATTTTTTAATATGATTCATAAGTTACTGGTTAATAAACGAAAAATATTTTTAACAAGCTTATTTATAATAAAACTTATTTACTAAATATATAAATTTGTATAATCTGATATTAGATTAATTGCCTATATTTAAATGGTCCTTTTTTAAGGAATCAAAAACAAATACTCTAAAATATTCCATATTTCTCTAAAAACAAATACTCTAAAATATTTCATATTTCCCAAGCAAACAATTTTTTTGAATACAATCTTTTCTTTACTGGATAACAAATAGAGTTCGCTCATTACTTTTTATTCTTAAATAAGCCACTATATGCTTAAAGTGTAGATTATAGATAAATTGGGTCAGAAATACTGTGAAAATATTGGTTATTTTTATGCACACTGCAATAAAAGTACTAAACCAAGTACAATAGTCCAGTGTCAGTAATATTTTGTAGCGGACTTTTTGATTATTGATCATGTAATGTTTGTAAGGGAAAGTTCTGTCATTTTTTTTTCTAAAGAAAAAACTAAATTTTTTTCACTTTTTATTCAAAAATAATTCAAAATATAATTTTCTTTATTAGTTACAACTGTCTGCCAGCGTTCTGGCAGCTTATCCAACCCCCTGGAAAAGAAGTCTTCGTTTTTGGACGCAAAGTATTCTTCCATGAATATATAAATTATGAGGGTAGCCATTTCGATACCCTCATAATTTATATATTCATTTCCATCAAGAAAGTTTTGCAGCGACCTGAAGAGTTTCCCAATCCAACTCTGCAATTTTTTGTACGGTTTTTCTTGCCACGTGAGGTCTAGCGTTGTCATGGTGAAGACTTTTTTCTGTTGGCCAAGTATGGATGTTTATGTTAAATTTGTTTATTCCAAACATCAAGTTGCGATTAGCTTCGACCATATAATTTTCTTTCAGAAACTCATAGTGAACAATACACCTCCGATCCCACCAACAACACAACACAACTTTCTTTTGATACACGCCAGGTTTGGATGTGGTTGGTAGTGTCTCCTCTTTGTAAACATATGCACTTTTTTCTTACCACATGTTTATAAACTATCCACTTTTCATTACCAGTTACCAGACGGTCCAAAAACGGTTCCCTTTTGAGACGAGCAAGATTTGAAGAACATATTTAAATTCGATCCACAAAATTTTTTTCGTTTAATCCGTGTGGCACCCAAACAGAGAGTTTGGACACAAAACCAAGCCTTTTAATGTGCTCTAAAGCACTAGTCTGACGAATTCCAAGCTTGAAGGGCACTTCTGTGAAATTTAAAATGGGATTTACCCTGATCATACTGCGTAGCACTTCGTCATTGACATCTGATGGCCTTCCTGATCTGGGTTCATCTTTCAAAGAAAAATCACCTGAACGAGATTTCGCAAACCATCTCTGGCATGTTCGAGCTGTTACTGCGTCTTTTCCAAACACGCCACACAAGTTTTTTTTTGCCTCCATCCCGTTGTTCCTTTTTTGGAACTCATACAACATACAATGTCTTAGGTGCACTTTTTCTTCACACATGTTGACTGTTTTGCAAATTTAAAAGAACTGACAAAAATACGAAAAAATATGTATAAACCATCAATCATACAGTAACCGAACGGTTTAAATCGATTACAGTCGAATCAAAATTCTCGTTAAGAATCGACAACGCATACAAGTGCAAGTGTTCAAAAATGACACAACTTTCCCTTACACCCAATACAATATTAGACGATAAGAAGAATGAAAATTAGTGCCTTTAAGCATCTTATTATTCCCTAACATCTTATTATTATGGTAATTTTTTTATTTTCAGCTAGCTCCTTAAAAAACGTATTCCGCCGCCGATACTGCCATAATCCTAGATGGAAAATTAAAACATATACGCAATTGTGACATTGCAAATTCAGTGTGTGAATTGCTTAAAGGAGTTCTGCTTGTTGCCACCAGATGCTGAAATTTTTTCGAACTCTTAAACCTGGTTTTCAAATATTACGCGCTATATTTTATGGTAAATTAGTAATGTTGATTTTAAATTTTAACCTGATATATTATAAATAAATTTAATTAAAATAGAAAATTGAAAAGTCACTCCATTAAAGAAAATTGTTTTCCTTGATTTTTTTATTTTCATCCAATTGTGTATGCTAGTATCAGTTAATATTGTACAGATATACTTAAAAATTCCACTTAAATTAAAAAAACTTATATTAGTTTATTCGAAAATGGAACTTATTTGATTTGCAAAATATGTTACGTATTAAATTGAATCTTATTGTGACTTGAATTAAAAATAATAAATGGGATCTAAAACAATATCGGCGTAAAAGTGATTTCATCCTTATCTTCACTTCTTTTTAAAATTTTTAGTGATTGTGTTAAAAAATGGTTTAATATAAACATATTTTTAGAAGGCGTTCTTTTTGCTTGAAGTTTTCTTATTTTTTTTTAACGATTTTATGTTTTAATTGTTTTATATTTTAATACAATATATAAAATTTTAATATTTTAATTGCATTTAATGAAGTGTATTATCGAAAACTATTGATCATATTTTGACAAAATACAAAGCGGAATTTTCGAAATTGCAAAAGAATGCTGTACATAAAAGTCGTTGGAACTCTAAAGCATAGACCACAAGAATTGAATCTTTCTCAAATCGTTATGTAGAATATTTTACATAAGAATTTGCATTAATACAATAAATTCAGATAATACGGCTTATATTATCTCTGAATAATATTGGTGGCTTTTTTTTGAGTAAAATAGAAAAGCTTAAATCAGAATGTTAAAATTAATTTATTTAAACTAAATATTCTCCATTATTGTCGACAATGTTTCACCATTTTTCATGCTAGGCTGAAGCATAATTATATCATTATAGAATGTTTGTGCTTTCAAGTTTAAAAACTGAATCAAGTAGTTTTAACAGGATTTTCTTAAAGCCAGCTTGGTTTAAGAAGCCCGAGGATACTATGTCTGAGCTGCACGATAGATGCATTAAAATTTCTCAGGAAAACTGTCTTAATTTTTATCGAGTCATAAAAGATGTGTGTTCCAGGATTTTTAAGTAGGAAGATGAACCCTTTATATTGATCAATTTTCACAGTGCAGTCCCGAGTTAACAGATTGACCGAACGGTGGCAGTTCATAATGAAGGATTCTCTTTCAGTCCCATCATACACACAGCATAACTTTATTGGCTGGCAGTGCTGGCTTTGAAATTTTTTTTGATCGTTCATCTGTCTTTTTCCATACTTTCTTTCGAATGATATTCTCGTATTTTGCCCATTTTTCACTTTCAGTTATGATTCGCTTCAAAAATGGCTCGATTTCACTGCGCTTCAGTAGTCTATCGCAGATGTTAAGTCGGTCCATTTTGTTTTCACACTCAATTCATGAGTGTTAAAATCAAATCAAATATTTGTCTACAATATTATGAAGGGACCTGTCGAAGAAAATAAAACCAAATTGGCTCGTTTAAATTAGCCCTATGATTCATCAGTTCAGTAATCGATGTTCAAATTAACCTCAAATATATAACTTAGAAATAAAAGTCGACGTGAAATGTGCTCCAGAGGTAAAAGACTGATCTACAATTAATTGGAGATATCCCGGCAAATCCCAACAATGAGGCACCCAAATAAAGTTTCCTTCCGCACCCAGGTTTTTGCAAAGGACTTAAAACAGTATGATGATGAATATTTAATTCATAAATTATATCATGACTCTCCATATTCCGATTTTGCTCAACTTTTTCTAAAATTGTATCGCTTTTTTCGGTAATTGGCTCATTTTATATATCAAAATTTCCAAAACGAAAGCGAGCAAACCGTTTAGCATGCAGCTGTTTTTGATACAGCATCTTTACTATAAATAGCACAAATTTTTTTACAACCTTGCAATGGGTTTGTCGAAGTGCTATTGTAAAATATAGCAAATTTTCTTTTTATTCTGGTCTATTTTTGATGTTGAATGACTTTTGATCTACTACACCGAGTGTCATCTTTCAAATGTATTTCTAGTATTTGAAATTGTTTGTGATCGTTCATCTCTCTTTTTCGATAATCTCTTTCGAATGATATTCTCATATTTTACACATTTTTCCCCTCCTGTTATAATTCGCTTCAGAGACGGCTCGATTTCATTGCGCTTCAGCAGCATATCGCAGATGTTAAGTCGGTCCATCTTGATTTGCACAGTCAATTGATGAGGCACCCAAACATCGAGTTTCATAAGCTTGCGATGCGTTGTTGGGTTTGTCGAAGTGGTATTGTAAAATATAGCAAATTTTCTCTTTATTCTGATCTATTTTTGATCTTGAGTGACTTTTGATACACTACACCAATTATAACAAAAATTGCCGCTGCACAAAGTTTTAAGTGTCATCTTTCAAACGCACTTCTTGTATTGTTACAATGCTGCTAGTGCTTACTGGATTATTTGCTTGCAAGTCCATCTATTGGAAAACGCCAATACTTTAATCCAGAATACTTTATGCCCTATTGTCAAGGCACTGATTTTTACAGGAAATCGATATAGTGTGACGAAACGTAATTTGAGTTAATCGTCTTCATTAATAAACAATATAGATACTTCCATAGATATATGGTAGATACTAAGGCCGGAGATGTTACTGGTCTTTGAACCGTATGGAGAGATGCTAGCGAACTTTTTTTTCACTGATTCTAACTAATTAAGATTGGGGCATATGTGCCAGGACAACTGCACGGTACTCACAACATGTGCTACAATGAAAATTCTGTGACAAATCTTTTCGATCGAATTATGTGAAAAAGTGGCGATATCGCTTAACCCTCTTGATTCATATATTTAACTGCTTCTGATTGAAAAATGTGGAAAATATCATCAAAGATTAGACATTGGCTATAAAAATAACTGATATTACTTTTTCAATCTTATATGAACGATTTTGATCAACTAAATCACAGTTTTTTATTTCAATTTAATATTATTTGAAGATAAACTTGTTAGCTCGTCTTTAGACTTTCTCTCGTATAAATTACTATCTTCATATGATTTTTATTAAACTGAAATATTTCTTATTTTTGCAACAACATTAACTAACCTAATTTTTAAATACCATAAATATTTTTATTAAAACTTACTAAATTTATCTATTTGTAATAAGAAAAGTTTAAGTATAAATAAAACATAATATGTATATAACAATATGAAATAAAAGTTAATCAAGCGTATTTAATAGAAATTTTTTATTATAACAAAATGTTGAATTTTTACTTTGTTGAAAGTTTTTAATTCTAATTTTCCTTATACTACAAATATTCGACTTTTGTTGCAGTAGTAAAATTTAAATTTACAACATAATAATTTAGTTTGTTGGTACATTAAACATTTGAGTATAAATTGCACTCTGCATATTTACAATAGCTGTTGCAATAAGTTTTCAATATTTAGTCGTATAGAATTTTTTTTTCGTTGGTTTTTTTATCAATTTAGTATACCCCTTTTACTGAAGTATGGTAAATTTCTTCATTTTTGTCAAATTGAATTTTATAGCATCGTAAATTACTTGAATGCGTTCGAAAGAAAATATAAGACAAGTCATTTTCGTAAAAAGCAAAACCATAAATTTAAACGGTTTGCATGAGTTCTGACTATTTCATTATAGGAATGAGATTTCTGAAAAGTTTTTGTAACAAATCAAGTCGGTATTGGAATCAACTTGGTCAATGATTAAAGTTAATGTCATGAAAATAAAGATTCAATAAAATGCAAAACAAAAAATTATTTTCCTTTTCTCAATAGCGAGAAATTTTTAAAGTGGAAGTTGAGATTAAATTGTAAAAAATTTTGAAAAATATGAGTTACATTATTGATTGTTGGAATTGTTTTTCATTAAATAATTACTTTTTTTCAATTGATATTTTTATAATGTTTAAGAAAAAAATAATAATAGTTTATTTTTTTCTTAAAAAATGTGAAAATATTCAAATTATGAAATAATGCTGTCTCAGTGGAAGATTTATTTCTTGTATTGTAAGTATAAAATGATGGGTCATTTCTGAATTTGAAATAACTAGCCATAAAATAGAGTAAATGGTCAGGTACTTATCATTAAATATCGATTGATGCCTTGTTCGGTTGACTGTCGATGTTTGACATTAGAATTTGTCTTATCATATTATTGTAATAAACCTGTAAAGTTGCTACATATCTATAACTAAAGAAAATAAAAAAATACAAATTCGTACGGACAGAATTGATTTTTAATACAAATTAATTATAAGTATAAAATATTTCCAACAACCCAGTCGATTGAAACTAGCTCGACAACCGTAATACCAAACTAATACCATTAATTTTAAGTACATATATTTGATTCCTTAGTCACTTGCCATCAACACCACAGCGCTGAATATTCTGCACAAATCCTCGCATTGGAATTCAAATTGCTCTATGGTATTCTCTGACTGTTATAAAAGCTGAGAGATCCGGAGTCCTATATTTGTGATTATAGTTATGGATAATAATAATACATACAATATTCAAAATGTTGATAGCAATGGTAATGGTAATGGTTAAAAAGGTGTAAGGACAATGTGATCAATCAGAGCAACAATAATGAAGATAATGATTAATAATAAATGATTCCTTAAGAATATTATTAGCGAGTACGTAAGGATCTAGATTTTTAAATAGGACTAACTTAACATATTTTTAAGCTAGAGAACTATCTCCTATCTACCCAATATATCATTTTTAATTAATATGGAGTTTTAGACCATTTAATTTTCTATATTTAATGGTGCTATACCTCATCGTGAGACAAAATAGCACCGGTCGCCCACGACCATTGGGATTGAGATACGCACAATCAGCGCGTACAATAACTGAATATATCGAATGCCAATAAACTGAATACTAGCAGTAAGTAATCACTTACAAGCTGATCACCTCAACTGCTTGTGATGTGGCCTACCTTAAACCTCTGCTGTCATAAGCAGTGATAACACCCGAGATAATTGCAAAGTATTATACTTTTGCCAGTTATCTCCTTCCTGCGATTCGTAGATCGTACCCGCGATGTAGATGTTACCCACAGCCACCACGTGAATGCCTAAGCACCTCACAAATAATCGAGCACAGAACTAGTTCATCATATTTTACAGAACAACAGGGTCGACTCCACTCGCATTATCATACACACATATACTACAACTATACTTTAAAAAAATCCAGCTTCAATGCCATAACCCCAAAGATCTATTTAATATTTTGAATTTCGTTCTGTTGGGTGTCTCGGTTCCCGTGGTACCTACTTTATATATTAGAGTACTTTAGGTTTGCACCCCGCTCAGTGAACAGTGGTCAGCAATCTTGTAACCTACTGACCTTTTTCCTGATCCTCTTCCTTCTCTACTTCCATCTTTCTTCCTCATCATTTTGAGTACCTGCACTACCATTATTGTGTGATATGAGGGAGTTTTAGAACAATAAAAAAAGTAATTTATTCTTTTTAAGTCATGCCTGGTAATATTTGTACTGAAATATAAATTCTTAGCACCACAACAACTCAGTCCATCCACTAAAAACTTCACTAGCCGGGATTCGAACTCTATACTGCTGCTTCCTAATTTGTTTGTTAACGACTGACCATACCTCGCCAGACACTAATGCGTTCATCTGATTAAGCGGCTGATGGTCCGAAAGGAAAGGATAACAGATAAAGAAATTAAAGTAGAATAGAAAGTAAAGCGGTGAGGTAATTAGCGTAGGACTATTCCGCGTAAGATTTGATATTATGACCCCTTGGATAGTAGTCTAGCACGCTATCGACTGTGCTACCGGGCCGGCTAAGACTGTGCTATCGGGACGACAGAACACCATAGATATACAGGGTTGCGTTTTATGTTCCAGATCGATGCTTTTTATTAATAACTTTTAAATAAAATGCAATTTTATAATTTATATTTTATTGTTTAATTACATAGTCCTTAAGATTATGTATAGAATATAATATCGGTTAAACACCCGCCTGTGGTTGCTGCGTAAAGACGAGCTCTTTAAAGCACATTTTTCATAACATTTTCGCAGACTCCTCGTGTTATGTCAGCAATTTCGTTTTGAATGTTTGAGCATCGAGATTGTGGCTGGTTCAAACCGGGAGTGGGGATCGTGGAGGCTAATCGATATCACCAATTTTTGACATTATTCGGCCGAGAAGAATGTCTCTCAAAATTTACATCGTAGCACGAATTGTTCGTGATGTGGCACCGTCTTGTTGGAACCACATGTTCGGTAAGGCCTAATTGATCTAATTCGGGTAGAATAAAGTTTTCCAACATGTCCCGATAGCGATTACCAGTAACTGTTACAGTACTGCCTCCTGCATCCTCAAAGAAATATAATGATGCCGTCGGCCCATGCCGTACCATACAGTTACTCTACGAGGGTGTAGTGGTATTTTGTGTTTGAATTGAGGGTTTTCAGTGCCCCATGGTTCCGCCGCCGTTCATGGTCATTTGCTTGCAGCTGTTGTATCAATTGAATGTTAAGGAATTGATAGTATGAATTATTACTCAATGCATAATAATAGAAATAGAGTCTCTCAAATAATACGTACTATTAGCTTAAAGGTTTTTTTAACAAACATTTTAAAAAGTATTTTAGTAACATGAAGTCGACGTTTATGACTGAAAGTATCAATATTTTTTAAATAAATTAATTTTACTCGTAGTTTAAATTGTCATTAGTAACTTATAGAATATTTTTCTAAAGTCATAAATTACTTATTATAGTGATCATAGTACTAATTTATGAAATTCAATTAATATATGCACAATTTAAGGGGATATTTGTCCATAAAATAATTTAAAAAACGTTTATTCTAATTGCGGTTATTCCTAATAATTGAGTCATGTTATCTTTTTACTGTGTTCATTAGAGTTACTGCTGAAACGAAGGATAAATAATACGTTGTGGGCATATACATAAAAAATCAAAAACTCTATAATAATAAACTTTATTAAATCAAGCAACTTAAATAATGATTAATAAATATTTAATGAGTATGTCATTTATGATTTGTAATAATAAATTATTCTCTTGAAATAAATTTATAGATTATTTAGTATAATATAAACTATATTATAGAAAAAAACTTTTTTACATATTAAAATCGTAAGTAAAAATATTTCCTACTAAAAGCTTTAAGAATATTTATTGTTTTTTATGTAATGGGAAGGAAAACCACAATCAATTCCTAATTCATTTATGAGGAAATGAGGAAAACTAAAGCAGAAATGGATATAATTTCTCTTTTTATAATGTGGCGTTTAGTAAAACGTCACTCACATTATATAACTTCACATCCTTTTTATTCACATTCTTTACCAGGTAATATTTTTTAACAAAAAATGTTATTGAAAAAATTCCTACATAGTAAAGAGTGTGAATAAAAAGAATTTCATAAATTTTCTTAGGTTGACAATTGGTACGGAATGTTCTGTAAATAATATACAAAAAGAAGAACCTTTTTCAGCGAATTTCCATTGTACAATTTTATTGCAATCACGCAAAAGGAAATGAATCAGCAAATCCAAATTTCATATATCATTGGTCCTTGCTACAGAATAAAACATTTTTCCTATCAATTCTCTTCAAAGTATATATATAAAAAATAAAACTTTGACTGTATTTTACATGATTTGTAAACCTGTTGCTATCGTTTCCGAATATCGGAATGCACATTGACAGATTGGGTTGAAGTAGTCGTGGTTAAATAAGTTTTATAAACTTTATATTCAGTAACTTTGTATTTACCTTATTACTAAAAAAAAGTTTGGAATATAAAAAAAGTTTTATTGATATTTTCTTCTGCAGTTAGTCTTCGTAGTTTTCAAAAATTGAGTGGTACTCATAGTAGTATACATAATACTATACTATATTAAGACAATTAGGTCATTTATACTTCATTTCATTTTTGCAAATCAATTATAGAGATTGCCTACGATTGCCGAAAAAAGTTTGCCGACTTTTCGGCAAATTTATTAGATTTTCCTATTCTAAGAGAATACATTCGTTCTATAACGCCACTATAGTGATTTTTCTTATAATAATTTTACTACCCATAAAAATGGAATTTATTATACCCTTTTCCTTACCTACATAGCTTCAAAAACTGCCCACAATATTTCAATAGGATTTTTTTAAATATACCTGATTTCGTGTCCGAATTTTCATCATCCAAGCTATATGGTACGCACGATTAGCTGAGGTGATCATGATACCAATTTGTCAATATTTTTAACCAAATTTAATTGCTTTGTTATTTATTTAATTTACGAGTAGTTCTGCAGGGAATTTCGAATAAAAGTGTCAGTCAAATTGATTTGTTTTTCCAAGTATTTATTACTAAATAATTAGATATATTCACAATAATAGATCCTTAAGCAAAATAATTTTACCGTAGTTTTTACGTTTTATACATATACATATACTAGTATCTTTTAGTTGATTTACACATATAACATTTCTTTGTTAAATATTTATTCATTGTATAACTTAAAAATGCGGGATTTTTGGCAAACTTGGAGTGTTTATTTTGAAAACTTGTTACAATATATTTTATTCAAATTATTGTCCATCGGAAGCCACTACTTTTTCCCATCTTTCTAGCAACATATGGATTCCGCGCCAAAAAACTGCTCCGGTTTTGAGGCCAAGAATGAATCGAGCCAATTTTTGATGCCCCGTTCTGAAGTGAAGCGTATTCCGGTGAGGGCGTTTTGTATGGATCTAAACAAATGGTAGTCGGACGATATACGGTCAGAGCCTATCGAAGAATACCTCGATAGGCTCTGACCGTATATGTATACGCAATTTTGTGTCGGAATTCCCGCTTTTGCTATCCCGTTGTTGCCATTTCTCGCCGTAGTTTTTTTTAGATTTTTTTATGTAGACATGACACCCACTGCCATCTTGTTGTCGTAATACAAATTTATTGAATCGCAAAACCATAATTTATATTCATTTTAATTCAGTTATTGGAAACAAAAATACAATTTAAACACAATAATTGGCAATTTTTATTTTTTGTACAAACTTTTTATATGAAATGGAATTCTATTTTAGGTTTATTATTCATTTCGTAAATATCATTCAAATATAAAGCGCCTCAATTTTGTAGACTTGCGGAGAGTTTTAAAACTTTAATTCTCCACGAAAGGGGAGACTTAAGGGATAGCTTTGTCATTTGTGAATCCGATGTTGACAGTTCAATGTTTACCATAAAATAGTACAGTGCCGGTGTATATAAAGTGTGTGTAAGAAAGTTTAAGGGACCGAATTTTTCTGTCTATTTTCTATTGCTGTTTTCATTGTGTTATAATAAATAAAGTTTATTCTTCGATAAGCTTATTATTTAAATAAATTTGTTTTGCTTGCTCTATTATACCACATTATAATGCATTTACTAAACAATATTTTTTTAATTTTTTTAAAAATATTAGTTATTAAGTTTTTAAGTACATTAAATTTTTCATTTTGTAATTAAGTTTTAAAGCATTTTCTTTAATATTGTATACGATTAACATCTTATTGTGCACATAATTGCTTTCATATAATCAAATAACTTACAATTCATATTTTAAGTACTCTACCCCACTTTAAAAATTCTGTTTTAATAAATAATATATAGTGAAATAAATAAAATGAAAATACATAATTAATAAATAAATATTTAAAAAAAATATACTGTGTTTTATTGCATATTTACAAAACTAATTCCATCAAACAACAAGACCCGCAATATTAAAAAATCTGCTTCTTTACGCATAAATGATATCACATATGAAAAATGGTTTTAAACAAACCGCTTCAATCGCATATTAAGTTTAAAATTAGCCCCCAATGATTTACGCCGTTTCTGTTGTATTGCATGTGTGTGCGTTCTACGAATGTATTCTCACAAAGTTCCGACAGAATTTTTGTGTAGAGGCCTATCCAGTTCTTCTTTAATCTTAGTTCTAGCCTATGTGTATGTGGTAGTTTTAGTCATTTGTTCATGGCTGAATTTCTAAATCAGCAAGGCTTTATGTAGAATATTCAGAGTGGCAGCACTACCGTCAGAAAATTCCATGATTCGATAACGTTTGTTCGAACAAGCGTCGAAACTAGTCGTGCGAGCAGGCCGTGTGCGTGCAGCAAAGTTGCGTAGCTGCAAAAAGTACGTTTGAGGTTGCATTTTCGGAATGCTTTTTTCTGGTAGAGAGTCGAGAGTTGGACATCGAATGAGAGATGCAACGCATTACCTTCACTCAGATAAAACCTATTAAAATAATTTTGACATTTCTATTATATTGGAATTTAAAACAAAATTAATATTAACTAAATTTGCATGTGATTTAAAAATTTTTTTGTTAAAGAATATATGCGTTATTAATAAGTATGTGATAAATTTGCTTAGAATATAGTAATAGTACCGAGCGACGATTTCAAATCAGCTAATTGACAATTGATATTATATATAAACATTAATTAATGCAAACAAATTTTTTTAAATAAATTGCAATTTGATTAAAATCGAAAATATTTCGTAAATAAATACTGCTAATTATAATTAATATTAGTGCGAAAGTATTATAACGCAATAACGCCACGTGAATAATGTTTATTAATAGAATTAATTGTTCTTTTGACTGTTCGATTTTATATAAAAAAAAAGAAGAAATATATAATATTTTACTTCTCTTTTGATATTTTAATTAATCTTTTAATCATTTCTTCTATCTCCTTCCTTTGTAAATGACAAAAATATGATAATTGAAAAGTTTATTTTTATTTTCAATTATCATATTTTCTTATTATAAATAAAAGTCACAGTTATAAGTAAATGAGAAAAATATTATATTTTTTATATCTCTCCCTAATTCCTGTTTTTTTTTTTGCCAACCAGTCTTATATTTTTCATTATTGTTTTTTTTTTAATTTAACTGGTCTCCCTATTTGATTCACCTCTCTCTTGAAGAAGTGGTGAACACATTCGATTTTTTATGCAATATCTTCAATTTTTGTATAATCGGCACAATTGTTTTTGATAAATACGTGTAAGCACAAAATAAGTTCAAGCTTCGAACCAAAAAAAATATATGCGCAATGTTAGTCACAAGCAGGCGAATGTTAAGATATTGCCTGAGCACGATCTTAATTGACCGTACTCCGGTTGAACTTAACGTTAATTTTCATTCTAAATTTTATTACCTCCCTACTAAAATTACTACGGTACCTTGACATGGAACCCACATACAAGACTCAAACGTCTATAAACCAATACCGCTAACTACTTAGACTTCTAACCAAACGTTACTATAGATAGCAAAATATATTTATACAATGCTGTACTGAAACCAATTTGAACTTATGAACTGAATCTTTGGGTCTTTACTAAGTCTTTAAATTCCTTTCGAATCCGAACCCTTTAATCCAAAATTCTTCTTAAAATTATCCATACTCGTCCATTATATTCTTAATACTGTTATTCATTGTCGTCTTTTCAATCATGATAATTCAATTTTTTGGGGCTATCCTTAACTTGCTACACCACAAACACCTATCGATGACTTAAGCGTCACTGTTGCCGCAATTTGCGAAAATACTTAATTTTAACGTCGTCATCGAGAGCAGGAGAAACTTCGATGGATGTTGGATGACCTTGCACGTTAATCAAAAATATACTGCTTATTACTATGGTGTAGTTATACACGTATATATTTGTAAGATGAAAATAAATAAAAATAAAAAAAAAATTTCTCAATTAAGAAAATATGAGACCACTACACCATAGACTCCTTATTCTCGACACAAACCATAACAAGGTAATGCATTTATTATAATTTAATCAAGTTCTTTGACTATTTAATCGAATTAAGATCCAAAAAGTATTTATTAAATAATCTCAAAATTTCATTTATGTTTGTGTCCATATTTGATTAAACATTTACCACAAAAAAAAATTATTGTCTCTATATGTGCAATATCCAATAAAATTCAACTGAATTTCCATTTATTAACATTAAAATTACATTAAGGAAATAATATATTTATCTTCTGTTTAAATAACATAGAAAATAATATAATACGATATAATTGAATGTTGCTGATATTATTTTATTTAAACCAAAATTATTGTGTAATTAAGCTCTCACTAGGATTATGTGCCGAGATTGTCAGTAACATTCAATTATTTTCTCTACATTTACTGAAACCACAAGGACTTGCCTTCAACAAAAACCATTATTAAAACTGTAACTATAATTTTATATCTAAACGAATAATTTAATTAATGTGACGAAGACAATTTTGGTATTTGTTTCGATATTAATTTGAAATAGAAATTATTTGATGGCGACAGTAAGGAAGGAATTATATTCCAGTAGACAAAATCACCAAAGGAGGGTGTAGTTGTTAAAATGTATCATATTTCAGTAACTATCAAATCGGGGTAAAGATATCCTTGGAGGATTACGTAACCTATAACACAAAAATTATGGTAAATATGTGGTTAAATGTTGGTTGTCCTTATTTTTGATTATATAATAATTTCAAGTGATTTATGTATGCTAAGTTTCTTAAACAAGTAAATATATGCTTCGGATGGTATTGTGCAGTTATAGTGCCCTTGTGTTGATTTTATTAGTAAATTAAATTAGAATTGATATATTTTTATAATGTTAAAAAAATGCACAATTTCTGTCATTTTAAATTCAATGTCCCAAATAATTTCGTTTTAAAGTGAAGAAAATATCGAGCTCATAGACAGAAGCTAACTATTAATATTTTGATTTGAAGAAGCCCAAAATAAAAATAATATATCAACTATACCATATAACGTTTTTTGAATTCAAAGTATACATTTTCATTCGAGAATGCCCTTTTTTTAATCGTTTAGTCTGAAGTTTTTTACCTTTAATTATAAGATTATCTATCAACGTTATTTATGATTAAAAACTTTCCAGACATTTGGTCTAAGGGTGGAATATAAAGAGCCTATCAATCTCGTTTTATGCCAATTTAACAATAATTTTTCCGCAATATGAAAGTTCGTAATTTTTTTTACATATTTCATCAATCTTGAAATTCTATGTCAACTCCATTATTTCTAGTTGCTTGCATTTTATTTTCAAAGTAGGCATCGACGCATTTTCATAAAAACTAAGATCTCAATCTAATTATCTCAAGTTGTTAATATTTACACTGCCTGGTGTGCTTATTCTTCTTAGATTATGTTGAAGCTGAGGCCTCATTAGTTTTTTATCGGTTAAATTAATTTCGATCTCATTAACGTTCAAGGGGTTTTAGCTTTATAAGGATACGGTCGAGAGTTATTTAAACTTGAAGTTGGAATAGCATGCATTTCATCGCTTTTTATCTTCAAAAAAATTTGGTACTGCACCCTGATTAAGGGTTCTAATCCATATTAGGATATGCCAAAGTTGCCCTTTAGTTGAAGCCAAATGTTTGGTGCTGTCATGACTCTAAAGATATAATTTGGAGTATAAATGTTAGTAAAAAACCTTTAAGAAAAATCAATCCTACCTTCTATAGTTATTGACGTTTAAAATTCAAATTGCCTTCGAACCTAATTTTATATTAAAAATTGAAAATTCTTTGAGATCTGCAATTATTTATAAACAAGAAAATATTTTTAAATAATCTAGATTCAATTTATGTAGGTTCCACTTGAAGTCAAAACACTCATGCTAACAATAAACTCGCATGTCGGAGTGAGCTTATAAACAATTGTTGGTGAATTCAAAACGTCTTCCACGAAGTAAGGTAACACAGTAAAAATATTTTTTTTTTGCAAAATTCATTTTTATTATTCAACATAGTTGCCTTCGAGGGCGATACAGCGATTATAGCGATCTTCCAACTTTTCGATACTATTTTTATAGTACTCTTTCGGTTTTGCCTCAAAATAGGCCTCAGTTTCGGCAATCACTTCATCATCGGTCTTAAATTTCTTGCCAGCGAGCATTCTCTTGAGGTCTGCAAACAGGAAGAAGTCGCTGGGGGCCAGATCTGGAGAATACGGTGGATGGGGAAGCAATTCGTAGCCCAATTCATTGAGTTTGACCATCGTTTTCATCGACTTGTGACACGGTGCATTGTCTTGGTGAAACAACATTTTTTTCTTCTTCAAATGAGGCCGTTTCTTAGCGATTTCTTTCTTCAAACGATCCAATGACGCTATATAATAGTCGCTGTTGATCGTCTGTCCCTTCTGGAGATAGTCAATGAATATTATACCATGCGCATCCCAAAATACAGACGCCATCACCTTGCCAGCCGACTGTTGCGTCTTTCCACGCTTTGGATTCGGTTCGTCGCTCTCTCTTCACTCTGCCGACTGCCGATTGGACTCTGGAGTGTAGTGACGGAGCCATGTTTCATCCATTGTCACATATCGACGCAAAAATTCGGGTTTATTGGGCTTGAACAGCTCCAAACACTGCTCAGAATCATCAACATGTTGTTGTTTTTGGTCCACAGTGAGCTCACGCGGCACCCACTTTGTACACAGCTGTCGCATGCCCAAATATTCATGCACGATATGTCCAACACGCTCTTTCGATATCTTCAGAGTCTCAGCTATCTCGCTCAACTTCACTTTACGGTCATTTAAAATTATTTTGTGGATTTTTTTGATGTTTTCTGCCGTAACCACCTCTTTTGGGCGTCCACTGCGTTCTGCATCAACTGTGCTCGTACGACCAGTTCGAAATTGACGAAACCAATATTCCACAGTTGAAATAGCTGGAGCAGAGTCCGGATAACGTTTGTTAAACCATGCTTTGGTTTCCACTGTATTTGTTTTCATCAAAAAGCAATGCTTTATCAATACACGAAATTCGTCTTTATCCATTTTTTTTTCAATAACAAAAGTTGCTTCACTCAAAATGCTATATCTCACGAACCAATCGACCAATTGCTGTCAAATTTTGACAGGAATCATTTGAAGGATGATGCTTTGTGATTATTGCAAGAGACGCCATCTAGACGTCAACCTTATAAACTTTTCAGCCGATCCTGCGGTTTTGCCATATAAACGAGTACAATGGTCACTGCGTGAGGAGAAGTATTATCGAAGAATTGTCCAGCAACGAATCTGGGGTACAATGGTCACTGCGTGAGGAGAAGAACGAAAATCGAAGAATTATCCAGCAACGAATCTGGGGAATACTCCCTCAAACGCCTCATAACACTAAGATAATTTTTTTTGTCGATGATTTGCCTATCCGGAAGAAATTTCGAATGATTAACACCACGATAATCAAATAACGCTGTTTTTTCGTTTAACTGGTTTACATATCAAACCCACAACCTATATTTAACATCCCTTATTATATTTTTTAACGGAAATACAATAGAATGTATTTCAATACAGCCGTCTGAAGTTGGTCAAATTTGAATTGGAGATGTTAAAATATACTTTTTGGATACTTTTGAAGTAAAGTTCCAATAGACTGCTTTTTTTTAATTGAAAAAAATCTGGTATCTTAGAACCGATCGACCTAATTATATGTTAAATATATTATTTGTTTATAATTTCAAGTTAGCACAAAAGATCACAATTTGTTAATATCTAAAATTCATGGTGTGCTAAAAAAACTAACGTTTTGTCGAAACTCACTTTATTTTAGATACCTTATTCATTATAGTATTCTGTCAACACAATATTTTTGAAGTATTTATACAATAATATACAAATTTTTTCCCTTATACCACTAATGGACAAAGTGGCTTTTGCTGCCTGGTGAGTAGCCAAGAAAGACTTATAAAATAATTGATATTTGAAGAAATGTGATGTTTTCTAGTTTATACCATATTTTATGCATTTAATTGATGTCAATCCGCAAAAAGATATTGCATTGTTACCAAAAGTCATTTAGCATTTAGAATTTTATTTCTTTAGTATTTCATAAATATTTGATTCAGTATACAAGTAGAAACTATTTCCATTCGATAGAATCATAAGTTGTCCATTTCGTAGATTTGTCTTACATGTTAAATTTACAATGAGGACATTATTGAACGATACTCAAATGCCAGACATAAATACTCTTAAAAGCATTACTGACTCTAGGTCTTAATAGTACTAGAAATTATTAAGATTGAATAGATTTTCAGCGAATGGTTGTTATTAATGGTAAATTATTAGAACTATTGACTATTATCGTTAAATTATTATTCGAGAAATTTTTTGGTATTTTTCTAGGTAGATATAAAATATTAACAAGTAATGTTAGGAATATACATTAATTTGGAAATATTTTACTAGAAAATACTTGTGCATTGAAAAGATTATTCAAAAGTCAATTTACTATTTTGTATGTTATGCTGTTAGTAAATTATTCACTAAGTCAATTTTCTTATACTTGTAATAATGTCAGCAATTGTTTGTTAAATAATTTCGGAATATCTAGTCTCTCTTTGAATATTTCATTTTTAAGATATTTTTTATATTTAATCCTCAATAAATATATATATATTTTTTTTAAAAAAGAAATCGAAGTTTTTAACAAAAATAATTCTATTCTAGTTAATTAAAGATCAAATTTTTCCATTTCATTTTTTGCTTATATTCTAGCTTTACATAATATATTCGCCTCATTCAGAATGATTATTTGAGTGTACTAAGTATACCTGTCTAGACGTAAATAAGAATACTAAAATATTTTCTATTGTATTATTACTTTTTATAGATTTTTCATTTTTTTATAAATCAATTACTAAAAGACTCAAATATTCCAGGAAAATATTCTGTAGTCATTGACTCTCTTTTATAGCAAAACTTCGATAAAACATTGTGTTAAGCTATCACTGAAAGAGACTTAAAATAAAATTATTATCTTTGATAATCTCCATTTCATGTTATTTTTCTTAAATTGGGCAAATCTGATCGAAACTTCGAACCACACTTTCCATTTTTCTGGAGAAAATGGAATTATAACGTTTAAAATTCCAAAAGCATTTATAAAAGTTTACCTTCAGTATTTTTTGTTCTAGTATTAATCAATTCCTTTTTCAATGAAGTAAAAGCTACTTTTTGAGCTATTTTAGATAAGTTGCTATGGCCGGTTTTATATTGGTAGTTCTCCGTATAAATGGTGGTTTTCCTTAGAACTCTGTTTTATGTGTAATACGTTTCCATATTAGTGAGAATAACAGTAACCATAATTTTCCATAATTATTTCCCGAATCACATCCTTGTTGGAATAGCAACACATACAAAACTCATTAAATGCTGACCTAGACAGTATATTGGATTGAGCTAAAGCAACCTATCCAATATGTGGAGAATTGAATGCTTCGAAAAGCCAATGCTGACTTTGCCTATGAAGGTCAACCTTTATCCATGAAGAGAATATGCATAGCTAAGGACCGAAAAAATTTACATTCTTAGTAAAAAGGTAAATATGTAAAATTTGGTACATTTTATGATCCACTCTATGACTTCGGAGCGTATAGTCACCCCATGCTGAAAAGTAAACCTCTTTCTTTAATGTAAATTCTCGGCTTTTACAATGTTTTCAAATAAGTTTTGCTATATTTAATGGTTCGTATAATCGAAAGTACATATTAAAAGGACTTTCTTAAATATTTTTTTAATTAAAAACTTTTTTACTATTTCAAATTGCAAGATATGAAAATACACTAATTTTTCTGTAATATGGTTTATATTTGAAATTATTGCACAATTACACACAATATGTCCAATATGTGTAGATGATCAGAAAAAGTACATCAAGTGTGAATGGTAATTTGAAGTTGTACAATTAGGATTAAAGTCATCCCTTATATAATTTACCCTCTTAACTAAATTATTTAATTTTTTTTAATCATCATTTCACTTATTCTAAATCCATGTTTACATTATCCTTTATTTTATCATATTTCTTCTGAAAATTGAACCCTTCGATTTTTAAGGTTAAATTTAACTTAATGAAAATGTTGCTAACACTTTAACCACATAATTTTTAAGGTCAAAGCTTATATAATTAGAAAAGATCAATAAAAGACCTTTTTCGTCCTTGATATTACTTATACTTTTTTGATTTCGATTCCTTCACCCAAAATAATTTTTTTTTTTATTTCTAATAGTTTCGTTTTTGTGCTGTAAGTTGCCTAAAATTATCATGAAAATCATGAATTATTTTTGAATAAATTAGTTTTCTATGATGACATTTTTACCAGAAAATTAATGAGCTGTAAAATTACTTTTCAAGACTTCCAAATGTCTATCAATCGATCCCAATATATATTTCCAAAAAGGAAATATTCTTTTATCATTACTATTTTTACGAGTATATTTATTTATTCTTTTCAATAAACGCTGTGATTTATTCTACTTAGTGGTGATGACTGTAAAAATAAACATAAGAGATTAGTGTCTATTTCTGCGATAGCGTTTTCTATTCAAACGGAATAAAATTGTCAAATGTCTGGTATTATTTATTCTATAATATTTTCTGTGCGTACTGCCTACTTATATAAAGATGAAAATATACCAGTGAATTAGTTACGAGTACTGGTATCCTTAGAAATAGAAAAGAAAATCCCCAAAAGAAGATATTGTAGTATGTCTCCCAGTGGTAAATAAACAGAAAGTTGAATAATTTCGATTGGGGATGTTTATAGTGGATAGCCAAGGCAGTATCTTAAACATGATAAATTGGCGGCCGTATGGATTAGGGAAATGTGACGATTTTGAATGATATTGTAGCTCTTGAAAAGTATTTGATGAGGTTGAGCAGGCAATTAAATGATGAACTATTGCCAATTTTCTAAATGTTCATTCTGAATCCTTATTAGTTTGATATTTTTTCTTTTTGATATTCAGGAATAAACATCAAGTTAACGAGTTGATTTACATTTCAGCTTATTTTTTTAGCATGCTTTTATTATAAAATTTAGTAAATGTTCTGCGCTAAGTAATAGTGTTATGCAGATTTGATGATACACAATAATATAAAAATTAAATGTTTTTAAGATTTAATAATTTATGCTTTTTCTAAATTAAAAACGACCTTTTTTCTTTTTGTAATCATTTTTATTGATAATTGTTAAGAATTCTGAATGAACATTTAGTAATTTTGGGAAAAATTGTTCATTATTTAAGTGCATGCTCAACTTTATCGAATACTTTTGTTGGGAAAAAGTTTTTTTCATTAACTTTTTGTTGTGTAAAATTCCAAAATAATTTATTTTACTATATACTATATTACATATACTTTCCAGTTTTACCTACAGCTGATAACTTTGGCCGTTACACGCTTCAGCGAAAGCTGATAACTGTTCAAGAGTATAGTATATCGCTCTAACTAGTACATAACAATTCATAGAACAATACTAAACAATAAAAAACTTTAGTACGGAAGGATTGTATGGCTTTCGAGACTCTTATTAAAGAGTTTTGCCTGTGCTTGTCTAGTGATCGCGTAGTTCAATTTTGGTAGACTTCGGCACTACTCCAAATTGAACTTACAGCCTTATTGAATGTTCCGTGGCCTAATCGTCATTACGCTGAACGTGTTGGTAAAACAGGCTACCGGCATCCTACGTGGCGTGACTTCATCATAATAGACTGGGAACGAGCCAAGTGACACCAGTAGAGGCCTGGATTGTCCTTTGCGATCATAGACCACCGAGGAGGATATTCATAAATAAATCTTATTTTAGAAAGTGTGGAACGCCGAACAATTTTTTATGATCCTGCTGTGATTATTTTATATTAAATTTTTATATAATTAATAGTGTTCTGATGAAAGTGTATGCTAGCCCAAAAGAATGTCAGCCATACTCTCATCTTCTGAGAAGTTTAGCTACTCCTATTAGACTTCACGTCTAGAAATATCTTTTATTTGGGGATGTTTATAGTGGATAGCCAACAACACTTTGTTTAAGCTTTCCGACGTCATTTTCTGGGAATTGCGCAGCTGCAGTAGCAACTAGAAAAAATCATTACGCATCGCGAGTGGCCCTTCTATTGGCCTCCAACCATAGTACGTACCCAATTGCCTCATCGCAGGGTGGAGATACCAAATATCTTAAGTGTTCTTGCATATCCTTACCTAAAAATACATCTAAAAAACTGTTAAAAGCTACGTGATGTTTTGCAGGTTTAAGCAACCTTAAATATAAAACAACAAATAATATTCTTAGAAATAAAACTCTAGCATATTCAACTTAAAAAAATTAAAGCAAATCCATCCACCTCTTCTATGTTCTATATTAAATCCTGAAATCCAATTCTGGTTACCCTTCAGCAAAATCAAAAGGAGTTCGGTTAGTTTTAGCTAAACAAGAAACAAATCAAAATAATATTAAAAGTATTAAAATTACTGCAAATCAAATATATAATTGGTAATAATAAAAATCAATTAAATTATATCTACCAACAAAAAATACTAATGATAATAAAATATAATGCTAATCCTCCTAATAATGTATAATTAAAATTAGAAGATCAACGAGCAATTATCACTGTATAAACACCTAATCTTGTACAATATAAAAAAAATAAAACTTTTAAATTAAAATTATATTATTTAATTAATAAAGGAATACATATTTACACAGATAAAGATAAAAATAAAGAAATAATATAAGAAATATAATTTGATAATAAAGGATAAGTTTGTTCTTTTGTACAATAAATAATTTAATTACATCACAAAATGGTTGAGGTAAACTAACTAATCCAACTTTATTAGGACCCTTACGAATTTAAATATAACCTAATACCTTTCGTTCCAATAATATTAAAAAAGCAACACTAACTACAATATTATACAAACAACTAATAATAAACTTCCAATTAAAGGTGAAATTAAATCTAAATAAAACATAGTGCTATCTGTAATTTTATTATGAGCTTTGACTAGCAATATAACTACACTGAATATTAATTGGCAACGCTGGGTACAAAGAAAATGCCGTGCCACAAAAAATAAACCGCCAAATACGCTATCCTAATACGAGTACTTTGCTTGCTCGGCTGCCTCAAACTGTGTAAAATATTTCTATCAGGGTAGTTTGCCACTAAACTACTTGACGAGCTATAACTCATTCAGCAAAACTGAGTAGTAGAAGTTAAAAAACCCCTCTCTTAACACATCTTCTTAGGATTCAGTTTATATATTTATCAATAAAATAAATATTTAAATTGAACTATTAAAGAATGAAATAACAACGATACTTTTTTGTCAATATTACAATACATTTAAAAATTTCAATTGCAGTAAAATAACGTCCAAGAAATAGACGATGCCGTAAACGACTTGACTGTTTGCATACAGAACTCAATCACTAACGCCCACATAACTCATAACAAACCAACCATACGAGAACATGACTATAATCTTCCGCAAAAAATTCGCAGCTTGATGAGCGAGAAACGTCGAGCCAGGGCCCAGTGGCAACGTTCAAGAATGCCAAATGAGAAGAAAAAACTGAACCAACTACAACGAGAACTGAAACAAGTAATAATTAATTATAACAACGAACGATTTACTGAATACACAGAATCACTGACAACTAATAAGTCACTCTGGACAGCTACCCGACGAATTATCAAATACAAAACAGCTACACACCCGCTCCGGAATACCGACGGAACCTGGGCAAAAACAGATAAACAGAAAGCCGACATCTTCGGCAAACACTTAGAAAACATCTTTAAACCTCACGAAGATGTCCAAGACATTCTGCATGACGAACAAATATTCCGACAAATATCAACTCAGTTGCCCATAAGTCCACCTCCTAAGTTTTTCACTCCTTCCGAAGTTAAATTCACAATAGAACACCTTTCCAATAAAAAAGCCCCAGGATATGACCTAATAACTTCAGAAATCCTGAAACAAATTTCCAAAAAAACCCTCGTCCTTATAACCTATATTTATAATAGTATCCTCCGCACATCATTTTTTCCTTCCCTGTGGAAGTTTTCCATAAATAAAATGATCCTAAAACCCAATAAGCCCAAAAATCTTCCTACCTCATATAGACCTATAAGCCTCCTTCCCATGTTATCAAAAATCCTGGAAAAATTAATCCTAAAACGCCTTTATCCCATTTTTGAAACCGAGGGTGTCATTCCTCAGCATCAGTTTGGATTTCGACCTGAGCATTCCACTATCCAGCAGTGTCATTGCGTAGTCGACTACATAGCGTGTTCGCTAGAGCGAAAGAAATACTGCCCAGGCGTGTTTCTTGACATTTCGCATGCTTTCGACCGTGTATGGCACCCTGGATTGCTTTGGAAGTTGCAGCGAGTCCTACCCTCGAGTTATTTCCACATCCTTAAATCTTAACTCTTAGTCCGATATTTTCAGGTAGCTGAAAATATTGAGTACTCTGACATTTATCCAATTTCCGCCGGTGTCCCTCAAGGAAGTATCCTAGGTCCTATCCTATATAACATTTATACCCATGACATTCCTTGCCACAACAACATCCTAACCGCAACATATGCTGACGATACAGCCATCCTGACACATCACAAAGATCCTTCCACAGCCATTAGTATCCTACAGAACCATATCCACTCCTTAGAAACTTGGTTCAAAAGGTGGAGAGTGAAGGTAAATGAGCAAAAATCTGCTCATGTAACTTTCACACTCTGCCGAGAACAAATTCCCGACATAACCCCAAACGGCAGTATTATTCCACAAAAAAATAGTGTACGTTACATTGGACTTATATTTTTCGTATGAAGGTTCCAGGTAAACGGTTAACCTGGAACCTTCATACGAAAACTAAAAGACGTGAACTTAACGGACGATACAAACAATTATTACGTCTCCTAGACAGTAAATCAAAACTTACAACAACAAGTAAACTATTACTATATAATACGGTTCTGAAACCAATATGGACATATGGTCTAGAACTTTGGGGTTCGACTAAGCATTCCAACTCCCTTCCAATCCAATCCCTTCAATCCTGAATCCTTCGTAAAATTGTCAATGTTTTCCTCCACATGTCTTCATGTCCTTGTATATTCCCGTAAAAAATATGCTTGTTACTAGCATAAGTAGTTGTAGATATTATTTAAAAACAAAAAAAACAAAAAATTGCAGGAAATCTATCGCAAGATTTTAATTCAGAAAAAATTTGATTCAGTAAATAGTTTCACAAATATTATTCGTAGAGGTTAGTTATTAAAAATATTTTTAATTTAACAATATTTCTGTTTTATAAATCTGTGTTCTTTATGTACTTTAGATTTTGTGATAATTTTGTGCTACAAAAAAATCTATAAAAATTGGGTTATCCGGAAAGTAAATTCGTTTTCTCCTAGCAGAGGACTTAATTGTATTTGTTAACTTCACAGTTAAGCCGCATAGTCATATGTATTTTGACAGCTGACATAGCAAAGCTTGCTTGTGAAAAAAATCGATTGATTCTGCAAAGTAGTTTTTGGTTGATACCCTTTTAATTATGAAAAGTGAAAAACAACATTTTCGGCAAACTTTACTTTTTTACTATAGAAAAGATAAATATGCTGTTTAAGAAAGAAAAAAATTATCCGATGTAAATGCAGAAGATGTACTAAGTGAGAGCTATTGCCAAAACTGGTTTGCAAAATTTTGATCCGGCAATTTTGATCTCGAAGATGCATCACGTTCTGGAAGGCCAGTTGAAGCTAATGAAGACACCATAAAGGCATTAATATATGCAAACTATCAATTACCAACTTGGGAGATCGCTGAAAAGTTGAATTTTTCGAATTCGAACTTTTATGATCATTTGAAACGGCTGGGTTTTATCTTAAAGCTCGACATATGGGTCCTCATCTTCTTACGGAAACAAATTTGTGACGTCGCATTGACGTTTGTGATTTGCTTCTCAAACACCAAGAAAATGGTCCATTTTTGGAGCGTATCATCACTGGGGACGAGAAATGGGTTGTTTACAATAATGTTAAGCGCAAAAGATCCTGCAGTAGAAAAGTTGAACCGGCTCAAAGCACTTCGAAAGCCAATATTCATCAAAAAAAAGATTATGCTACCTGTTGGACAAATTATATGATTCACTTAAATAAAAAGGCCAACAAATAAACTATTGGGTTGTGCGGAAAGAAGTTTCTTAATGAAACGAAATTACTTTCCGGACAACTCAATAATAAAACCATTTTCAGCTTATATCTTAAATACATTTCTTTGCAAATATTCACTTTGAGATACGATAGTTGAATGATATGGATTTTTATATTATAAAAGTCAGGCGACTTTAATTATACACGAATATGTTTCTAATATAATTGTATTAAATACTTACTATCCTATTTGAATAGATTCTATTCTAGGGCTACTATTGCAGACAATATTTCAAAATGAACTTGATAATGTCCAGTAATATTTATGCGATCGTCATACATGTTGAGATACAATCACAAATACTAATAAAATTTTTCACAATTTTATTTTTATTTTAATAAAATTTTTATTCACATACGTGTACCACCCAAACGCAAAAATGTTCGTCTAGCTGAAATGTTCATGCAGTATTTGTAAGTAAAACGTTTTTTTCAGTTCAAAACTGGTTTTTTTGTTTATATTTTAAGATTTTTAATAAATAAATAATAAAAAATTTCGAATTCAATAGAAAAAAAAAACAAAAAAAATATATTCAATAACAAAATATCACAAAATTAAAACTGCAATTCGATGTAAAAATGTTCGTCCAGCTGGTTTTCAGTGCATAAATGTTCATCTATAATACAATTAATATATATTTTCACCACTTCCGAGCAAAAATTTACGGTATTTTTTGAACGCGATCAATTATTTCACCACTGTGTTGCGTCTCCTTTTTGTTTTAAAACTGCTCGTAGTCGCCTCGACATTGTCCTTGTAAGATTTTGACACTCCCTTGGTATAAAGTCACGCCAAATTTCCTTTAACCTGTTCTTTAGATTTTGTATTGTTGTAGGGGGTCTTTTTTTTAAATTTTTTTTCATTAAACCCCAAATGAACTCAATCGGCGATAAGTCTGGGCTACTGGACGGCCATTCCCCTAACAGAGGAATGCTCCGAGCCTCAAACCAGGTCTTCACTGTTTTTGCCGTATGGCATGGAGCTCCATCTTGTTGGAAAACATATTCTCCTTCCGGTGACTGAAGCGTTGGTAGAACCGGAAGGAGATCTTTTTCTAAAAAAATTTTATATTTTTCGGCATTAATAATGCCCTCCGCGAAATGCAAGTTGCCTACACCCCGTGCAGACATGCATCACCACACCATTACCGACGCTGGAAATTTAACCGAACGCTTTAAGCAATCTGGCCTGAAAGCTTCGGTTTTCTTTCTAATGACTCGATTTAATGGAGCACCAACGTTCAATATAAATCGAGCTTCATCGCTCCATATGACAGAGTCCCATTGTCTTTGGGTCCAATTCAAATGATTTTTTGCCCATTTCAACCTATTTTTCTTTTGCCTGGTGGTTAACAATGGCTTCTCCTTTGCCTACAGTCAATAAAATTGTAACGTTTTGTACTGACGTTAACAACAAAATCATATTTAAATTTACCTTATAAAATTTTAAACCAATTTTTTTTAATGAACGTTTACAGGTGTCTACCGAAACGTCTTTATTAATGACTTCCCTCAATTTTACCGTTATATTTGCGGCCGTTGTATGACGGTTTTGTGTAACAATTCTTTTTAAAGCCCGTAAATCACGATCATTACACATAGGGGGGCGGCCAGGATTCTTACGCGGAACCACGGATTTAGTTTTTTTATACACTGTTATTATTGATTGCGCAGTACTACGTGGTTAATTCAATTTTTTTGCTATTTTATAAGTTGAAGTACCTTTCTTAAACTCTTTTATAATCAAATTTCTCAAATCAATGCACACTGGTTTTCCTCTTGCCATTCTTAACGAATGATTGATATCAAATGACTTTAATTATAATTTATCCAACAGAAATTAAATACCCAATTATAGATTAATAATAGAATTAAAAAATACCGTAAATTTTTGCTCGGAAGTGGTGAAAATATATATTAATTGTATTATAGATGAACATTTATGCACTGAAAACCAGCTGGACGAACATTTTTACATCGAATTGCAGTTTTAATTTTGTGATATTTTGTTATTGAATATATTTTTTTTGTTTTTTTTTCTATAGAATTCGAAAATTTTTATTATTTATTTATTAAAAATCTTAAAGTATAAACAAAAAAACCAGTTTTGAACTGAAAAAAACGTTTTACTTATAAATACTGCATGAACATTTCAGGTAGACGAACATTTTTGCGTTTGGGTGGTATATACCTTTTTTTAATGTAAATATAGGTATTATAATTTGTATAACGCTGCTTTTGAATTTAAATACAATAATTGAACAATTTGTATGCTTTTATGTGAGTTTTTCTCCTAAATCTTGTAAGGTAGGATAAAAACTATGGCTATTAATTTATCTATTGCAGTTAAAAAAATCTCTTAATTAAATGGTTTATAGTAGCATAAATTAAAAATATTCAATTTTACAATCTGATTATATAAAATTAGATGTAAGCCTTCCATTTGAATATCAATAGAAATATTTTGCATTACTCATCATTTTGGAGGTTCTTGTCTACATAGATCTTTTTTCAATGATATTGTATTTGGATGCACTATTTTTGAATAGTAACTGTCGTTCCTTAATATTCGTAATTACGGACATTTTCATAAATAAACTCAAACTCAACTAGTTTTCGTTACTTCATAACTTTCTATTAATATTCCGCATCTCTAAAGAATATATCCGTTTTAGCTGGTAATATGATCTAAACTTCTTGATCCGAACTGTCCTTTGAACATTAATTTCATAGAGGTGATATTCAGTTAAATCTTAAGTAATAATCTGATTAAAGAATTCATTTTGTGTTTACCGCAAACGTAGAAGATAAGGTTAATTACGAACCGCCATTATTTTTATTACTCTTTGAATACTTAGAAATACCAAATTTTCAACACTCACAATCATTTTTTTCGAGTCCTTCTCGACGACTAGACTTACCAAAATCTAAAAACATCCTCGTCAAAATTATTAAAGAACTTTAATAATTTTATTTTTGTCTTTAACCCTATAAATCGGATCTACGTTGGATCGTAACAATATTTTCTGATCAATTAACGAGTGTAATAAAAAATATAAAATCTGAATTTATTTGGACAAATTGCATTTATATATCGGACCAAAGATTTTCAAAAGTAATTAAAAAATACTTTTCTTAAATCTTATACGTAAATTATTATTTGTTTGCTATAATACGAGTATATATTATCTTCCCAAAATTCTATTATTTTAATTAAAATATTTTAAAATTTTAGGTTTGGGAAAATCCCTGTTTAGAAAAAATTTAAATTAACAACAAAAGTAAGTTTTTATAAGAATATACCAATTGGCTGTTGAAACAAATTTTATTTTGAAATTAAAAAAAAAAACATAATTCATCTTAAATCTAGCATATTTATAAAAAGAGCATTAATATTAAATTGATTATATTAAATAATGGTACATCCTTTTCAGTTTACATACTAAATTGAATACAAACTCATCATTTAGATAGATACAAAAATTTAAAGATATTCTGAACTTATACATAATTATTAAGTAAAACATTTTCTTTGTACAGAAGGACTGCTGGTTTAGTTATTATTCGATATTTGCATGAATTTCCTTAACTAACCGACACATGAATTCGGCGCATACAGACTGTCGACTTTTACCTACACTAACAACTTCTGCGTGATTTGGCTCCTGTTGGGCATCATCGTAATCAGTAATACAAATATTCGTAATTAAACTAAATGCAAGAACTTTAAGATCACAGTGTCGTGCTGTGATAACTTCGTGAACGGTTGACATACCAACTGCATCAATTCCGAGGACCTTTAGCATTTGTAACTCAGCAATAGTTTCATAGTTTGGCCCTCCCAGGCATGTATATACACCTTGATGCACTAATTCATTTATACCCATTTTGTCCCTGACTTTGAGAGCGCACTTAATTAAGGATTTGTCATACGCATGTGCCATCGGGGGAAACCTCGGTCCGAAACGTAGATCATTCGGTCCTTGCAGGGGATTATTTCCAGCAAAGCCCATTATATTGACATGATCCTTGACTAGCATAATATCGCCAGTTTTGAATTTTGAATTCAGACCACCAGCAGCATTAGTTGCGATAAAGTGTGTCACGCCAAGTAATTTCATAACACGAATCGGTAGAGTACATTTTCCTAACGAATATCCTTCGTAGTGGTGGAATCGTCCTTGCATGCATAAAACTGGAATATTTTCGATATATCCCAATACCAATTGTCCCACATGGCCGTCGACTGTTGATACAGGAAAATGTGGTATATTTTGATACGGGAAAACGTCTGTCTTCGTTAGGCAATCTGCTAATGAGCTCAATCCAGATCCGCATACAATTGCAATTTTCGGACGAATTTTCGTTCGCTGGAGTAGATAGTCCGCAATTTCTTCAATTGTTTCGTAACAATTACTGAAAATTAAATTTAAAAAAAAATTTAATATATTTTTCTCAAAATAAAGTGTTATAAAAAAAACACTAGTATTGATACTAATTTTGTATTTTTTTATTGTATAATAGATAATTTTTCGAGACTGAGACTTTTATTAAAATATTTTGTATTGTCATAAATCTATTTTTTTTTTAAAACAGGAAAAGGTTAATTTTCCTCATAATTCTTGAAAATTGCTTATGTACACATATATAATTCTATAAGTAAGAGAACTGAGGCAGAATAAGATTTTTTAGGAAAAAATATGTGATACTTCAAGGACTTTCTTTAATGGTTCTAAGGAAAATGTTTCAACAAAGGATTTTAATCGTTAAATAAGATTACCTCTAAGCTTATTCATCAAATATTGTTGATTGTACTAAGAATTCAATGAAAACACTAACTCTCAATTCTAACTAAAATAAAAAATCCAGTTTTAGTCTCCAATTATCAAAAACCGAAATCGAATATTTCCCTAGAAGATACAAATTATATATCTTCTAGGGAAATATTCGATTTCGGTTTTTGATAATTTTTTTAGCATTACAAGTTTTAAGAAGTATTTTGAAGAAGTTTTTATAGTTTGATGAAATTTGTAATAAAAAAGACTATCTATTTTATCAAAATATAGTGAATTTTTATTTTATTGAATCGGAATTATATTTATCAATTATTTTATATTTGGAGTAAAAAAACTTATCTTATGGCTCAATCATATGTCGGTAGATTCGTATTATCTTCGAAGAGATAGAAACATTTTTAATAATGCATATAAGGGTGCGATCACTTAACATTTTTGATAAAAACTTCTACTAATTAAAATGAAATATATATTTTTCAATCTTGATAAAAATATAGATCAAGGATAAGCATTTATTATGGTATTACCAAAATTCAGTTGATTAATTATTATTCTACAGGTGTAATATCAAAACGAAACCTTTCGATTCTGAGTAATTGGCCACTTGTTTAATGACATCAAATTTTTTTTGAACTGTTGAAAGAAATGTTTGTAGTGCAATAAGATTATCTATCACCTTTAAATGAACTAATTTCTCCCGCCACTCCTAATATTATAGAAAATATTATGGAAACATTAATCTATTGCTTGGTCAATCTAAAGTTTTACTCTGTCATATTTGAATTTTCAAATTATAAAAATTATATATATTCGATCATATCAAAGTTATTTGAAATAAAATTTAGAAATGTCTGTGCATTATATTCGAAATAATCTTAATCAAATGCATTTTTAATCAATTTGGATTTACTTTCAGTATTAATCTTATGCTGATTATGAAAATAAGTGATTAAGTATTCATTTTTGCAATTTATTAGAAAAGCACACTCACAATCAATCTGATTATAAAATATAAATACTTATAATAATAATAAACTCAAATTTCTCCGATTAGAAAATATATTATTTCATTTTTGGAAAATTAGATTATATTTTGCCTTTAAATTTTAAAGGGGTAACTGGGCAAAAATAGACAAAGAAAAAGCTGAAGTATTTACTAAATATTTGGTCAATACTTTTGCTCCACATGATGATATAGAAGACAAATCGTATAGTAACAAAATTATCGAAGAACTAATTTTTCCAGACCCTATGAGTCTTCCTCCTAAAAATTTTAAGCCCTCGGTAGTTAAATCTACTATTCTGCATCTTCGCAATAAAAAAAACTCCTGGTTATGATCTAATAACAGCTTCTATTCTGAAGCAAAATTATATTTTTAATATCATAACCTATTTTCCTTTACTCTGAAAATTTACTGTCATTAACATGATTCCTAAACCAAATAAACACATTAATTCTCTTTCCTCCTATAGACCTATCTATCCTTGGTAAGATTTTTAAAAATCTACTATTAAAACGACTCTACCCATTCCTAGTTAATGAAAAAATTATTCCTGGTCACCAATTTGGCTTCCGATCTGAACACTCCACTATCCAGCAATGGATTTATCACATTGCATCCTCTCTTGAGAGTAAAGAGTATTGTCCAGGAGTAACAGTTCGGCTGAAAAGTTTATAAGGTTGACGTCTAGATGGCGCCTCATGCAATAATCACAAAGCATCATCCTTCAAATGATTCCTGTCAAAATTTGACAGCAATCGGTCGATTGGTTCGTGAGATATAGCATTTTGAGTGAAGCAACTTTTGTTATTGAAAAAAAACGGATAAAGACGAATTTCGTGTATTGATAAAGCATTGCTTTTTGATGAAAAAAAATACAGTGAAAATCAAGGCATGGTTTGACAAACGGTATCCGGACTCTGCTCCAGCTATTTCAACTGTAAAATATTGGTTTCGTCAATTTCGAACTGGTCGTACGAGCACAGTTGATGCAGAACGCAGTGGACGCCCAAAAGAGGTGGTTAGGCAGAAAACATCAAAAAAATTCACAAAATAATTTTAAATGACCGTAAAGTGAAGTTGAGCGAGATAGCTGAGACTCTGAAGATATCGAAAGAGCGTGTTGCACATATCGTGCATGAATATTTGGGCATGCGAAAGCTGTGTGCAAAGTGGGTGCCGCGTGAGCTCACTGTAGACAAAAACAACAACGTATTGATGATTCTGAGCAGTGTTTGGAGCTGTTCAAGCGCAATAAACCCGAATTTTTGCGTCGATATGTGACAATCGATGAAATATGGCTCCGTCACTACACTCCAGAGTCCAATCGGAAATTTAAGACCGATGATGAAGTGATTGCCGAAACTGAGGCCTATTTTGAGCCAAAACCGAAAGAGTACTATAAAAATGGTATCGAAAAGTTGGAAGATCGCTATAATCGCTGTATCGCCCTCGAAGGCAACTATGTTGAATAATAAAAATGAATTTTGCAAAAAAAAATATGTTTACTCTGTGTTATCTTATAAACTTTTCAGCCGAACTGTTATTTTTAGATATATCCCAAGTTTTTGATCGTGCGTGGCATCCTGGACTTCTCTAAAAACTCAAGAGCTTTCTTCCTTCAACATACTACCTAATCATAAATTCATATCTAAGTTGAAATTAACTCAGAATCCTCAGAAATATATCCTATTCTAGCCGAAGTCCCACAAAGCAGTATCCTTGGTCGTATTTTATATAATATTTATACCCATGATATCCCATCTAATCCTAATACTATCATGACTACTTATGCAGATGATACGTTCATATTTAAAATCCTGACATAGATTCCAAAAATGTACAATCCCATATACACAACCTTCAATCTTGGTTTAAGAGATGGAGAGTGAGGGTAAATGAAAAGAAGAGTGCTCACATTACTTTCACACTTTGTCAAGTAAAACCTACCCCTTTATGCTTTAATACAAACATGATTCCACAATATGGTAAAGTTCATTATTTTGGACTTTACCTTGATAAGAGATTAACATGAAACCCACATACTAGACTAAAAAAACTTGAAGCTACTAGACATTACCTAAAACTTCTTAGACTACTGAACAAATGCTCGAAACTTCTAATATACAATACAATTATTAAACCTATTTGGGCATATGGACTTGAACTTTGGGATTCAACGAAACATTCCAATTCATATTGCGTCCAGGCCTAACAATCCAAAATCCTCCGTATAATTGTTGATACATTGTACAATACATTGTGATCTAAATGTTCCCTTTATTCAGGACCTGTGCATTTCCCGCTATCAAAAATTTCACTCCCGTTTATCCTATCATCAAAATCCACTTGTGAGAGAATTTTCCTGTACTGCCCTCTCCGGAAACACTCATCGGAGACTTAAGAGACAATGGCCTATCGATTTTCTAGAGGCATCTAACTTCCATTAGTTGGAGATATGCCAATGGGTATTTACTCCCACTTCATGATGCATAAGATTGTAAATTAAAATGGTATGTAAATCTGCTTATTACAATACAATTGTAATTGCAGATTAAAAAAAAAAATTTAAGGTATTCCACCTTATAGTTAATGACTTAATTATGCTAGAATACAATTGATTTTTAATATATTGTGTCCGAAATGAGCAAATTCATACAATTTGAGAATTGATTGCGGTAGATTTTTTGAGCTCAACCATTTTGGAGGCTTTGTATCAAAATCTTCTGAAAATATTTATCTTTTGTGATGAATTTTAAGTGATAAGCAAATCCGGTTCTATTGTATATGCCAATTCTTGTGATACTCCATTTAATAATAACTCGTTTATCTAAAAATTTTAACAGCATACTTTCGAGTATATTTTCTAAAATAGCTTAAAAACGCTTACTATTCTAGACTACTAATCACAAATTCGTGTTGTTGAGTAAACTCGAATAGCTTATATCACCTAACTTTTCTCAAGAGGCCAAAATTACAATAAAATTTCCTTTAAGCCACTGTAAAGTATTGAATACCAACTAATATCAAAATACTCTCGAAGTAGGTTATATTGGTGCCGGAAGTTGCTACAGCATTTTGGACACTGTTTCTGATAGTGTATTATTATAATGTATATATTTATATTACGAAAACCTCCAAAAAATTTGTAAATTACTACTGCCTGTAGGTTTTTTTTCTACTTTAAGCTTATGGAAGTTATTACTTTTATTTTAAAAAATTGAGAGTGATGCAATATTTTGCAATGTTTTACTATGAAGCTACATTGGTGAAGTAATACTAGGTAATATCTGTGTAAGTCTTATTTATAATAACCTTTGTTTTTATAAATAATACTTATACAGATATGTTTGCTACATAATTTTTTTCTTAAACAAAAACAAGTTCATTCCCCATTTCCCTAATGATCTCTAAGAGATCCATCCACTTTCGCTTGATTTCCACTCGGTCAACATGCCTCAGCAGGTACAATACGGCAAACACTGATCCATCAAGCCACAGGAATCTTTTCCTACAAGTGTTGAAAAGATTCGATTATTCAATTATAATATTCACAGATGATAACATAACATATTTTGCTGTCATTCAACTTGTTGGCAATATGCATATGAACTACTCGTATATATTGTAATTATTCCATATAAAAGTCTTTTATAAAAGAAAGCATAGCTATACACAATTCTCAGAATCTGGATTGATAATAGACCACTATGATTTTCTTTCTTCGATAATCAGCCTCGTCGTCCTTCATGAAATCTCTGCGGCATTAAACTCAGTGTTACTCATATTTTAAATGAATGCTATTTTCCAAAAATTTCTGTTGAATAGAATTACAATACTGTAGAACTCCAAAATCCAACAATTCCTTTTCCAAAGCTCTATTTTTAACTTTTTCAAACATTTAAATAAGTCCGTATAAAACATGAAGTCCCCAAACGGGCTTATACAAAAAAGTTGCAATTAATATTGTATATTAATTAAATAAGAAATTAATTAGATATGAAGTATATAAAAACAGCTCAGAATAGTATAACATTCTATAATCAGATCTATTTTTTTTTGTCATTAACCACTCAGATTCCATTTGGCATTTTATTCACTATATCTCATCTTTTAATGGAATTTCACTAATATATATAAGATTATAGCACTAAAATAATTTAAGTCGTAATAATAAAATTATATATAGAATTCTCTGAAACTGTTTAAGTTTAACAAAGAATATATTTATTCGCAAAAAAAAAAAATGATTATAATCTTAGTAATCTTATTGAATCATAAATAAATATGCAAAGAGAAACACAAGGTTTTATATTACATTCTTATCTGAAAATACCCATACAAGTAATTTGAATTAATTTGAATATTTAATAGTGTAAACTTTCAAATTTTTATAATAACAACTTTTATATTAATAATATTCTAATTAACAGGCAAAAATTGTAAATTATTTTTTAGAAAAAAACATTTTTTTTGTAACAATTTATAATTTGTTTTTTTTTTTTTTTTTATATATAAATTTGAAAGTAATTTGAGCAAAAAAATGGAAGAAAATTCTGTTCTGTTATCTGCTCATATTGCTTTTATATAAAATTCTAAAATATATAAACAAAATTAAAAGCTCCACACGATATTATCTCGCATTTATATTACGTAAGTTGTATTTTTTTTTTTTTTTTTGAGGCAGAGTCTTTAATGTGACATAATCTCGAACCTACTTCTTTACACGGTGGCTAATTTTTTCGATCTATTATTTAATTGGAATAGATTTTTTTATAAAATTGTGACCCCTGAAAGTAAAAAATCAAAGTATGGTCCTGAGCGACTCCATGCATCACTTCTTATCTAATAAAACCAAAACTAATTATTACCACAGCGCAATTTATTTAATAATTTTCTAAATTTTCCTTCAGATATTTTAAAAACTATAGCAATTATTTTTCGTGTATTTTTCAACATTAAAAAAAAACAACTAACAAACAATTTTTTTATTTTTTTAAATAAAACTTATAATTTTTATTTAAACATATAATTGATAGTTAGAAACAAAATTATTAATTATTAAAAAATAAAAAAAATCAACGCATGCTAAATAAACATTGATTGCCAAGATTTTAAAAATATTAACAAATTGTTTTTTAAACTAAAATTTTAAAATTAAAATTAAAAAAAAAAATAATTTTGAATGATAAAAATGGATGATAATTTAAGACACATTCGCTCCTAATTAAGCAAATTAATTTCCATAATTAATTGAAAATTTTGACAGAAAACAATAGCCAAAATTGACGATGATTTTTAATAAAACATTTATTAAATTTTTTACTTACTATGCAGCACTATGACCACATAGATTTAACCGGACATTCTCCAACAAATAGTAAGTAAATTAAAAGGAAGTCTATTTATTTTTAAAAATAAAAATAAATGTCGTTTATGAACAATTTTTACGAATAAATATCGAAATGATTTTATAAGTATGAAATTTATTTGATTAAAAATAACTTTTTCTCATTACTAACAAAAAAAAACAAAGTATTATTCACTTTATAGAATATAATCTCCTACTTGATTTTAAACAAAAAATAAATTTTCTTTCATTTTGTCTCCTAAATTCAAAATTTAACTAATTAAATAAATTTTATTATTTACACATTCGCATACGAACAAGTACTTTTTTTTTATAAGAAAAAGTTCCACTTACAATGCATTATTATTTTCAGCTTCTGGCATTGTTATTTTTCTTATATAATCTTCAATTTAACTTAGACAAACCGCTGAAATTCACTTCAAACTGTTTATGGAAAGAAAATAATCTTAAAAACAAAATTTGATATTAATACTACGATAGTTAGTCGATTACTGAATGTTTTTGAAATTATTATTTAATATTTTTCCCTTTATCAGTAGTTATTAAATCAATTATCTGTTTTGTTAATGACAATTTACTATGCTGTACAACAGAATTTAATCACTATTCTAAACTGATTTAAAAAATAAATAATAAACATAAAATCCAAACGCGTCTTAGTTTAAAAAACCAATTAGAAAAGATCGTATCACTTCTGATCAAGATCGACTATAATTCTATACTGTGATGACGGGTTATCGGGCTCTTGGCTTTTATATAGACTCAACTGATGTTGTTTTGTTCAATACTTTCATATACTATAAAAATATGTTAATAAAGATTTTTATTTTTTTATTCAATTATTAATAAAGATTTTTCCTGTTTTTTTCTTTATATTTTTGCTTATTAATAATTTTGTTAATTTGATTTTGATTTATCAAAATGAATAGTATCAGTTGCTGTTTTATAATTAATTAATATTATTGAGAATTTATTTATAATTAACGTCACTTGCTGGTATTATTTTATTAATAAATATTATAATTAACTGATAATTATATAAGGAAACATACTAATTTGCTATAAAATCAGATAGATGGTTTGTTGAGAATTCTTAAAGATTTCGTTCTTATAGATTTAGTTGATAAATTTTTGTGTATATATAGTTAATAAATGGTTAATTTATTTTTACTTAAAATTTGTTTACAACCTTTTTGCCTTAAAGTTAATATTTTTCTAATATGCAAATTGTATTCTTCAGTATTTAAAAAAAATACTATTATTGCTATTAATAATTATTATTGTTTTCATTTACTGACACTACAAAACTTTTTGGATTTGGACCTTATCAAATTGAAAGTAGTTTTATTCATTGTATGTTTGCTAACTGGCAAAAAAAAATGTGAGTCCGGATTTTTCCGAAACTTCAACGGTGAATAATGGTAAGCATATTCATTTAGCTGAACGATGTTGCAACATGCCGCAGTTACCGTCCTACAACTGAGAATGTTCACGCTTAACTGAAAAAAGAAATGAATTGCAGAAAATCATCGACGAACGCCAGTCCCAGAAGGTTATAATTTCAAAAATGATAGTATTGATAATAGACTAGAAGTCTGCCAGATCTTCCTGAAGTAATGCTTGACGGTGGTGCCATGTGATAGCATATTTAAAGTAAAATCTGACACACTGTAGGATTTTGTACCTCAACAGCGTTTTTAGACGATATTACCCTAACTGAAAATAATACATACAGCGGACATTATAAGGTATTCAAAATAAATTCTTTAACAATATTTCTAAATTAGACTTTTAAGATTAAATTGTTATTTATAGTTCAAATTATTGTGTTGCACCAATAAATTTTTAAAAGATAAAATTAATAAAGTTTTTTTATACTCAAAAATGCAAGTTATTAAATTACAACCAATTTACCATTATTATCAATAAAAAACATAATTTTTATTAAAACTGGTTGAAAATTATAAAGATTATTTTAATCTATTTACAGCATGAATATTTTCTCTTATAATATAAGAAATATTTTAAAAAGAAAAAATAAATAAATATCATTTGAATAGATCATCAAAATTTAATAATTAAAAAGGATTTTGTACAAGTTCTCTTCTTATTGATATCAACTGAAATGAATTGGTATAGAAATACTACTATGGGTGAATAAATATTTATCTAAGATATTAGAATCGGAGAGAATAATTAGGATTCATTTATTATTCATAAGAAATGAGACCAAATTAGAAAATAAGTAGAAAATACGCGTCCTGAAAAGATATTTATTAAATTAGGGTGTTTCTTCGAAATATTTTCTATAAATACGTGTATTTTTGCTTCGCTTGCTGTGAAATTCAATTTTATTTTCTGAACTTGCTTTTCTGGACCATTAATAAGATCGCAAAAGCTCTATTAAATTATTGGTAAAAGTTACACTACCCACTTTTATCATTTTTCTGATTATTTTTATTCAATAATTTTTTTACAAATCCTTCGTACTTTATTGAGGTTATTGATTATAAACTCATTTTAATAAACATCACTTAATGGCATGATATTTTTATGATTGATATTATATATTATAATATATATTTTTTTTCCAATTGAAATTGTTTGGAAATATTTCTTACTTGATAAAGTACGAGTAACTGATTGTAGTCTTATAATCATCCAAATATTTTAACAAAACTATAAAATAAAAAAAATTTTTTTTTTCGATTTATTATAAAATTAGTAAAAGCTATGATTTTCCATTAGGCAAAGTCGTATTTATTCAGTAAAAATGTTAATCAATCAAGCCTACGTATTAAAATACCTTTTGACCTTTTATTATCAATCTTATTAACATAAAAAGCGGCTTATCAAATTTAAAAAGATTGCAGAAAATCGCTTTCTATTTAGTTTTTGAAGCATAAAAATGGAATTGTAAACAAAAACTAAATGGATTTTTATGTAAACAAGGTCTATTTATATTGTGTGTGAATTTTTTTGCTTTCGTTAAAATTAACAATAGTACATAAGCAATAATATTCATAAACTGGTTCCATTCAATAGAGTTTCGTCATACGCCGATCTTGTGTTGCTACTTCTCTGATACCATGACTTGTATAATCACAATTGCTAAAAAAGTTGATGGGGAATGCTGATTTTTACATTTAATTATTTTTCGATAATATAATTAAAAGACCATAATTACGCATTTGTTAATCATAAGAATAATTATATAATTCTGTACAGACTGACATATTTCTAAAATATTATGTATAAGATAATAAAAAAAATTATTGCGCGTAAGCCAATTCTTTTTTGAAAAACGTACAAAAATTTCACATATTAGAAAAATTTTGAGCATTTTAGTAACATGAATTACTTATTAAAAAACGATCATATTATAATAATAATAAAGTAGTAAATTAATTATCAGGAAATAAGTTTTTGCAAAAAAATATCAAATTCAGGTCATGGGGCTACAGTATTTTGTTGTGATAATATTGAGATGTAGTGTTTCCTAAGGTTTATCTTAAGTAACATTAATTTAAATGGGGTTTTTTGTTGGAACTACAAGAATATCTCTAAAAACTTGTCTCAACTAATATAAACATGGCAGAAAAGTAATGATACTGTTATCTCTGAGAGCAATCTACCAACACAACAGCCTCCGTTAAGCTTGTAGGTTAGTCCCTCCTAGATGCACAATTACCCCGTCTGGTAGCTACGTGACCCTATAAATCGTGATAAGTAATGTTACATTTTCGTAATGTGCCATTATATTTGGTGTTAAACTTGCATCTGCGAACTTGACTATCAGAAATGTTTCTTATCAAGGAATTAATGAGAGATCTTGTCAGGTGACACCTTCAAAACATTGAAGCTAATGAAGAAGTTTTGTAAAAGGTTACGAAATAGGTTTTCGATGTCAGGCCGGACATTCTCCTCTCCCATACCACTCTTGAGGTCCTATCTCCTCCCACGCCCACATATTGGCCGACCAGTGCCAGAAACCTTCCCGATATTCTAGACTATTTCATAACCACACCCATACACTCCTTGACTTGAATTCCGACCATTCCCCTGTTCTCCTAACACTAGACACTTCTCCTTCCTTAAAATCCTATCCTGCCAAACTTGTAAATGGGAAAGTTGATTGGGACATTTTCAGACAGAACTTAGACCAACAGATTCATTTACAACAAACCCTAAAGAACGTACAAGAAATAGACGATGCCGTAAACGACTTGACTGTTTGCATACAGAACTCAATCACTAACGCCCACATAACTTATAACAAACCAACCATACAAGAACATGACTATAATCTTCCGCAAAAAATTCGCAGCTTGATAAGCGAGAAACGTCGAGCCAGGGCCCAGTCGCAACGTTCAAGAATGCCAAATGAGAAGAAAAAACTGAGCCAACTACAACGAGAACTGAAACAAGAAATAATTAATTATAACAACGAACGATTTACTGAATACACAGAATCACTGACAACTAATAAGTCACTCTGGACAGCTACCCGACGAATTCTCAAATACAAAACAGCTACACACCCGCTCCGGAATACCGACGGAACCTGGGCAAAAACAGATAAACAGAGAGCTGACATCTTCGGCAAACACTTAAAAACATCTTTAAACCTCACGAAGATGCCCAAGACATTCTGCATGACGCACAAATATTCCGACAAATATCAACTCAGTTGCCCATAAGTCCACCTCCTAAGTTTTTCACTCCTTCCGAAGTTAAATTCACAATAGAACACCTTTCCAATAAAAAAGCCCCACGATATGACCTAATAACTTCAGAAATCCTGAAACAAATTTCCAAAAAAACCCTCGTACTTATAACCTATATTTATAATAGTATCATCCGCACATCATTTTTTCCTTCCCTGTGGAAGTTTTCCATAATTAAGATGATCCCAAAACCCAATAAGCCCAAAAACCTTCCTACCTCATATAGACCTATCAGCCTCCTTCCCATGTTATCAAAAATCCTAGAAAAATTAATCCTAAAACGCCTTTATCCCATTTTTGAAACCGAGGGTGTCATTCCTCAGCATCAGTTTGGATTTCGACCTGAGCATTCCACTATCCAGCAGTGTCATCGCGTAGTCGACTACATAGCGTGTTCGCTAGAGCGAAAGGAATACTGCCCAGGAGTGTTTCTTGACATTTCGCATGCTTTCGACCGTGTATGGCACCCTGGATTGCTTTGGAAGTTGCAGCGAGTCCTAACCTCGAGTTATTTCCACATCCTTAAATCTTATCTCTCAGACCGATATTTTCAGGTAGCTGAAAATATGGAGTACTCTGACATTTATCCAATTTCCGCCGGTGTCCCTCAAGGAAGTATCCTAGGTCCTATCCTATATAACATTTATACCCATGACATTCCTTGCCACAACAACATCCTAACCGCAACATATGCTGACGATACAGCCATCCTGACACATCACAAAGATCCTTCCACAGCCATTAGTATCCTACAGAACCATAACCACTCCTTAGAAACTTGGTTCAAAAGGTGGAGAGTGAAGGTAAATGAGCAAAAATCTGCTCATGTAACTTTCACACTCTGCCGAGAACAAATTCCCGACATAACCCTAAACGGCAGTATTATTCCACAAAAAAATAGCGTACGTTACCTTGGACTTATATTTGACAAACGGTTAACCTGGAACCTTCATACGAAAACTAAAAGACGTGAACTTAACGGACGATACAAACAATTATTACGTCTCCTAGACAGTAAATCAAAACTTACAACAACAAGTAAACTATTACTATATAATACGGTTCTGAAACCAATATGGACATATGGTCTAGAACTTTGGGGTTCGACTAAGCATTCCAACTCCCTACCAATCCAATCCCTACAATCCCGAATCCTTCGTAAAATTGTCAATGCCCCCTTTTATGTGCGAAACACTGTTATCCACCGTGACCTAAATGTTCCATTTGTTCGTGAACTATGCATCTCCCGATATAAAAAATTCCATTCGCACCTATCCTTCCACCCTAATCCTTTAGGAAGGGAACTTTTCACTCCCACCCTTCCAGTATACACCCATCGACGTTTAAAACGGCGATGGCCGAGAGATTCTTTAAAATTATAAAATAAAATTACCCTGTTCTGAGGTAACATCGATGGGTGTTTTCCTCCACATGTCTTCATGTCCTTGTATATTCCCGTAAAAAATCTGCTTGTTACTAGCATAAGTAGTTGTAGATATCATTTAAAATATATAAAAAAAAAGGCCGGACATTATAGACACTTGGTTGCTCTACTATGATAACACACCATATCACACGGATATCTCCGTCAACGAGTTTTTATCATAAAAAAGAATAACTTCTCCGTTTAAGTGGGGCTTTTTCTGGGGAACAATAAAACTATGATCAATATCAGAAATGGTCTACGGGTCTCGGCAAACCTACGGTACCTGAGCTGATCTAGCAATGCCAAGAAATTTAAAAAGTTCCTTCTACTGTAGCTCTTTGATCTACTCTTTAAACAAAACTCGTACAATGGGGGTGGGGGTGCCCCATGTTGGTTCGTCCACTGTACCTGGCCAAGGTGAGGAGCTTTTGGCTGGAACGTGGTGGCTGTTTTTAAATACTTAAATCACGGGTACAGTCCTATACATACATTTAATCTACGCGCAAAACAGATTGAGATACTCCCAATCTACGCGTAAAACAGTTCAGCTGACTAGATCCAGATAGCTGGAACCAACATACGCACAAATTCATCTTTTCACAAATTCATCTTTTCACAAATTCCTCTTTGACTTCCTGCTTGGACTACTTCATGCAAGGAATACTCAATCAGGGTTTCTCCTTTTCAAAAGCTCATATGTTATACGAATCACTTTCGGTTGCAATAACAATTGGTCTAATATACTATCTACCATTCCATCCTTCGCGTTTCTTACATGAGGCAATCAAATATTCCATCTTAACCTTCCGTTCAATTCCAATGGTGAGTGGTTTCAACCCGTAGATCGCTCCCTCTTTTTACCAATTCCAATGGTGAGTGCTTTCAATCTGAACCAGCTACTTCCATAACAGGTAGGACCATTGCTAACAGAACACCCATTAACCAGTTACAAGCTAGTTGCACTAACTGTTGGTAGCAAGGCTTACCTTAACCTTTATTGTTATCTGTAGTGATACCACCCGGAAACCTGGTATCCCTCAGCTCCAGTCCTACACAGTGTGTCCCAAAAATAACGGTTATTTTTCCAACTTTTTGGTTATAGAATAAAATTCACATTATATTACTCGTACCTTTGAAAGTTATTATTTATTCAAAATAGGTTCCATTAGACACAATACAACGTTTGGAACGATCAACCAGCGCATGCATGGATTTTTTTATGTCATTTACGAGTAAAAACACTATTTTTAACTGAAGATTGGAGAATTTTAACTGAAGATTTGGGTAAAAGAATGGTCTGTGCGCGTTTTGTTCCACATGAATTAAATGAAGACTAAAAAATCGCTCGTGTTGGGCATTACAAAGACATTGTTGAAACTGCTGAAAACGATCCAGACTTTCTTGATTCGATCATAACTGGTGATGAGTCATGGTGTTTTAAATATGACCCTGAAACTAAGTGTCAATCTGCTGAATGGAAGTCCAAAAGCGAGCCAAAACCAAAAAAAATGCGTTTTCAGAAGTCTCAAATCAAGACAATGTTGGTTAATTTTTATGATTCGAAGGGTATTGTCAACAAGGAATTTGTTCCAAAAGTTCGAACTGTTAATGGAGAATACTATTTAGGCGCTTAAGATCGTTTGTGGAAAAGAATTAGTCGTGTTAGACCTGAATATCCAGCAGGAAAACAGCTGTTTTCATTGCACGATAATGCACCACCTCACAAGACCAAAAAAGTGAATGAATTTTTAGATGAAAAAACGGATTTCTCTCATCAACCATCCTCCGTATTCGCCTGATCTATCACCATGTGACTATTTTCTATTTCCAAAACTGAAAACCAAGATGAAAGGAGCATTTTATGATGATATCCCAGCCATTCAAGCAGCCGTAACCGAGGTGCTGAAGAACATTCCTATAAATGGCTGTAACTTTCACATCTGTGTCATCCGATTTACATGAATTTAGGTGCGTTTGAAAAAAGATGAATGTATCTTTTTAATGGCGCTGCATGTTGTATAATTTAAATATAAAGTTCGGTTATTTTTGGGAAACACTGTGTATCTCAATCCCGACAGACGTAAGCGACCCGTGATAGTACACATATGTCTAACGACGGGTATGCCATGCAAAAGATTATACAAAATTTTTGTAGATGACATCCAAAGGCGTGTAACCGAGAAGCTGAAGGCAATTCCAGTTTAAGCATTCCAGTACTGCTACGAAGAGTGGAATAGAATCCTTTAATACATATCATCTCTTTTCTGCCAAACCTTTACATCAGTGTTTATAACCCAAATTATTTTTCTTGTATATATACATTACATTAATTTTAATACATAATTTATATTTTTCTATAAGCTAAATTATATTGTAGTTACAAAACTAAGATACCAATTCTGAAATCAGAAAGTTTGTTTCGTATTGTTTGTATTAACTATTGTATATCTTATTTGACACTTGACATTTAGTTTGTTATATACATAGATCAGTAGACTTTGATTTGGTAATTTTTAATTTTCGAAATATTTAACTTTTTTTATTATTAAACAGAAAATTCTTACAGAAACTAATGAGCGAAAATTTGCACAAGTCATGAGAATGAGTACAAAAATGGTTTAGGGAATATTTTTGTAAAGTATGATAAATCAGAACAAAATCAAGGTAATTCTTCGAAATATTATCGAGATACAAGACATGAGCAAAACAATTATCATTAATTACTTGGGGCAGCTTGACAAATATTGCCCAGTTAAATGCCTGCGTGTTATACCTAAGAATATTTTGGCGTAAGAAAAATCAACCACTGCAATAAACGTTAAAAGATTGATGCCAAGAAAAGTATGTTGCCACAATAATGGAACTCCAAAAGAATTATTTTTATTGAGTTGGCTCCAAGTAAGTAGACATTAAATTCGGGTATCTATTGAATTTAGTTCGCAAATTTAAAGCACGACTTGAACTTATCCGCTGAAAGCGTTTTATCGCAATAATGCGGGACCGCGCATATCAACACAGGAACGTAGATGAATAATCGCCTTTGTTTGAGATATTTTACATATACTCGTATTTTATTCACCAAAAGTTGATCCATACTAAACTTCTTTACTAAAAAATTCTTCTAAAACCAAAACGATATAAGATCGTCTAGTACCAACATATCTCGAAAGTTTTTTCTATTAGGCAAATATTATAAAACTAAAATAACAAAATGATAATCTTATAAATTAATAAAATATAATTAACAAAACGATACGCTCTTCATTTATACTCCCAAAATAGAAACAAATTTTTTCACTAACCATTCATTTCCCAAAATTAATTGATATAAAAATATTCTACAGTGAACAGATGAGGCGAGAAAACTGCTAAATAGTTTTATTGGTGAATTTGAGAAAGTTATAATGAAACGATTTATTTTTAACCCCTTTTTAGTGTGATCGTTCCATTTTTTTACTTTTTAATAAGAAATTTGATTTTTTGTCAAATTTTTTCATATCGATGCCAATATTGACATTCAAAATCCTTAACTCAAAAACTGATGTTAATCAATTTTTTATTACTTCCTATTTTAATATGGCTCAGAAAGTTTAAAAATTTAAAGTTTCTCTATATTTTTGTTAAAGAGAATATAGCATTTATTTTATATTTTTAAATGTAAGATTACATATTTTTAAATATAGTATAGAACGATAATATTATCCACTTATCCAGCTGAAAAGTCAAACTTGTGGTATTGCTAAAAAGCCTTATTACTCAGGTCTCCAAATAATCATCAAGGACTTTGAAATAAATGTATGCTGTTACAGTAAATCTGTTACTTGTTAAATCAACACTTCTTCCTTTTAATTATCGTTATTAGTCCCACTATTACTCTAATAATAATTGCATGATTGTCAGTCTTATTGTTGATCTTTTTCACACTCCCAAATGAAATGACAATCCGAGGAGCTGACATATACAGCGACCATCAGCTGTTACTTGAGGTGGTCAGACTAAGGCCTGCGGCAACAAAGAAACGACAAGATCGCGCAGAACGCAGGCACGACATCCAACGCCTGCAGAATCCAGAGACAGCCGAGTTATTTGCGAACAAGCTGAAGGAAGTTAGCCACAATGCCGAAAGGCTGACATGGCCTTCTCTACTGGGCAAACTAAAGTCCGCTGCAGAGGAAGCAACGGGCTTTCGGAACTACAAGAGGAAAGAGTGGATCCGCGAGTCAACCTGGACTCAAATAGGAAAACGAAGAAAGCTGAAAGGTCTACTCCAAACTGCTCAAACTCGCGAGGAAAGGCACCATCTACAGACGAGGTACGACCTTGCTCAAAAGATGGTCAAACGCATGGCAAGGGATGACAAGAGGAACTACTTCAACGAAATAGCAAGCGAAGCAGAAGCCGCTGCACACCGGAGCGATATCCGCAGTGTCTATGCATCAATTCGCAAACTATCCGAAAAAATAACACCCTCACTGCCACCACTTAAGGACAAAGACGGTTAAACTCTCCCCACGGATGAAGAACAACTCGACCGCTGGAAGGAATTCTTCTCAGAATCCCTTCCAATAGCTCCAGAATTCCATCCTCCTCCTACAGTGATGCGCAGAAACCCACGAAGATCCATCCCAACAACACCACCTACGATTACGGAGATCACAACAGCAATAAACAAGCTTAAGAACAGCAAAGCACTCGGACCTGACAACCTGGCCCCAGAAGTTCTGAAGTTTGACCCGCCACTCCTGGCCTCGCTGTTGCATCCTATAATCGTAAAAGCCTGGACACAATGCCACTTCCCGGACAGCTGGAAAGAAGGAGTAATTATCACCATCCCGAAGAAAGGTGACCTTGGCGATTGCAAAAATTGGAGGGGAATCACGCTGCTGAACACCATCTAGAAACTAATCGCATCAATCATCCTGACTCGCATCACTCCAACAGTGGAAAGTGCCCTCCGCAACGAGCAGTCTGGCTTTAGACCAAACCGCTCCTGTATTGATCACATCAACAGCCTAAGAATGATCATTGAACAGTCGAACGAATGGAACAGCCCGCTCTATCTTCTCTTCGTTGACTTCGAAAGAGCCTTCGACATGATTTCTCGCGACGCCATCTGGAGTGCTCTGGCTGAACTAGGCATCCCGCAGGCCATAATCGATCTAATCCGAGAACTATACCGCGAGGCCCCATGTAGAGTGCGTCTCAAAGGACGAAACAGCGATACATTCAACATCTCGAGAGGAGTCAGGCAGGGTTGCATAATCTCGCCTATCCTCTTCATAATCGCCCTAGACCTAGTTCTTCAACGCACTAACAGCACAGCCAGCAACGGTATACAGTGGACACTGCGTGAGAAGCTCCACGACCTGGACTACGCCGACGACATATGCCTCATGTCCCACACCTTCAACGGCATTCAGGAGAAACTGAATGCACTGGCCTCCAACGCAGAAAAAGTTGGGATGAGAATCAACATCAAGAAGACCAAATTGATGCGTGTCGGCGCCACCTGCGAGAGACCCTTGATGCTACACGGTACCCAAGTTGAAGATGTCGAAAAGTTCTGTTACCTTGGCAGCATGCTCAGCAAGGATGGTGGAACTGAAATAGACATCCAAACGCGCATCAACAAGGCGCGACAAGCATACACCTCACTTGGGAACGTATGGCGTTCCAATCATCTCTCCATAGCACTCAAACTTCGAATATTCAACTCAAACGTCAAGCCAGTCCTGCTGTACGGCTGCGAAACATGGAAAGTAACAGACAGCACGACTCGTAAGCCTCAGGCATTTGTGAACAGATGCTTGAGGCGCATAAGCAAGATCTTCTGGCCGAACTGGATAACGAACGATGAGCTGCTTCTTCTCACGAAGCAAATACCCCTGCTAGATAACATCAAACGCAGGAAATGGAATTGGATTGGCCACACCTTGCGAAAACCACCTACGGACATAGCAAGGATGGCACTAGATTGGAACCCACAGGGCAATCGCAGCAGAGGACGTCCAAGGACCACTTGGAGAAGATCAGTCGAGCGCGAACACCAACAAACTGGCAAATCATGGTCGGAAGTAAAAAGGCTGGCTCAAGACAGAAGCAGATGGAGAGAGTTCACAGAGGCTCTAGTGCCGCTATATGCTCCATAGGAATGACTGTGTTCTCATGTCTATGTGTAACATAGAAATGAAAACCTGTCAAATAAAAAAAAATAAAAAAAAATAGATGAAATCGGTGTGGGGCATATTTTTTTTGAACACCACTGTATTTTTGGGTATAAAAAAAACCAAACTGGAAGCGAAGCTGACGGGTAGGTAGCTCTACGAGGTAAAAAAAACGTAATTTTAGATCAATTTTTCTCTTTAAGATTAAGTGAGTTAAGTTATTAAATATCCTGATTTTTTTTTTTTAAATCTGCAACTACAATTGTAGTGTAACAAGCAGATTTACATAACTTTTTAATTAACAATCTTATGCATCATAAAGTGAGAGTAAACGACCTAGAAATTTTCTATAGAATCTAATGGAAGTTAGATTCCTATAGAAAATCTCTAGGTCATTGTCTCTTAAGTCTCCGATGAGTGTTTCCGGGGAGGACAGTACAGGACAATTCCTCACAAGTGGATTATGATTGTAGGATAAACAGGAGTGAAATTTTTGATAGCGGAAAATGCACAGTTTCGAACATAAAAGTGGACATGAACAATTTTACGGAGGATCTTGGATTGTAAGGCCTGGACGAGATAGGAATTGGAACGTTTCGTTGAACCCTAAAGTTCAATACCATATGCCCAAATAGGTTTTATAATTGTATTGTATATTAGAAGTTTCGAGCGTTTGTCCAGTAGTCTTAAAAGTTGAAGGTATCGTCTAGTAGCTTCAATTTCTTTTATTCTAGTATGAGAGTTTCATATTAATCTTTTGTCCAGGTAAAGTCCAATATAACATACTTTATTATATTGTTAAATTATGTTACTATTAAAGTATTGTATAAAGGGGTAGGTTTTCTTTGACGAAGTATGAAAGTAATGTGAGCACTCTTCTTTTAATTAATTCCTCATTCTCCATATCTTAAACCAAGATTGAAGATTGTTGATCTACTATTGTAAATTGTTGGAAGCTATATCAGGATTTTAAATATGGACGTAGAATTAGTAGCAATGATAGTATTAGGATTAGATGCGATGTCATGCGTATTTCTAGAATTAAATTCTTAGAATGGTATTTTTATATTTATGGATCATATTTTATATTTTTTTTTAAATGTTTTTTATAATGAAATAAAATTTAATTTTTTAATTTCTTTAGTTTGAATGAAAAGATTTAAATTTTAAATTTTAAAGTCTTCAAAGTGGAATGTTATTATATTATATGTTAATATACTCATATTAGGCGACCTATAAGTTTTCGAAGTTGTTGCAATATATTAATTTAATCAAACTAGAGACTATTACAGTGTAGTAATAACTGACCTATATAAATTTGTTATTCTCATCATAAACATGAATGAGTTGTTACTACATCCAAGCGTGAAATTTGAATACCTTTGAGAAGGCATTCATTGTCGACTATTCTCACATGACATGAGTGCACACTCATGCCATGAACTAGGAGCGATGGGGTGAATCGCATTGGCCTGATGCTTAGTTTGAGTCACTGGATTCAAATTTCAAATGTATTTTTTGTGAATTATTGCCATTTTGGCAATAAGTTTCAATTCCTATATTTCATTTCTCAAATTCTCAAATTACTTACTGTGATTTATGCTAGTACATGAACATTGATGCATACACAAAGTGCATCGATTGCTCTTTAAAAAATCAAGTATTTACTGTATAAGTCTGTTATGTATCATATTACTTATTTTAAAATTGATTTCATATAAATTTAATTTCCCATTCCCAACCTCACTGGCAAAGATTGTATTGCCTTAAAGCTCAGCCTTAAAGTCTGACTCTGGGCTGAGTGGTGAAATACCAATAACCACTCAAATAAGAAAATCGACTTCTATTACTACAGAGTGATTCAATAAGTTCGAAAAATTTCTTTTCTAAATAAACTACAGAAAATATTTCTTTGAGATGACTTTTTTTATTTCATCTTGTTTTTTACTCCATGACATTTATACATAAAACGCAATATCCACTAAATGGCTACTATAACTCTTTCGGCAATATAGTATGTGTGTATAAACATTTTCCATAACTTTTTCGCATAGTTGGAGCTGTATTTCATTGACCTTCAAACTTTGGAATCATCTCAAGCTTATTGGCATAAACCTTACTTTTCACGTAGCCTCAGAGAAGAAATTCTAATGATGCCAAACTGCAAGATATCGACGGTCATTTGACCTTGTTGTTTTACGAGATAATGCATCGTGGAAGTTTCGTTCATTATAGGGCCATTATTTCTGTTACTGTCCAATTCAAACTACAAATTGTCCAAGTGAAAGTCTAATGCGGGACCTAAAACGATAACGTTCACCGTTTACCTTAATAGCGATATTGGTATTCATTTTGACTCTTCTAACCTAAGAAACGTACCAAACAGCATCTCATCGTTGTGGGTGCATAAGTCTCTAGTCTTCAATCCCTGTGTCGAATTGCTTTGCACGATGACGAATTAAGATTGTCCGGGCCTGGACTACACTTTCTTGATGTTGTCACATTTTTCATCCATCCAGAGTCTTCGAATTTTCATACTAAATGGATTATTTTTGTCTCAAAAGTACGGTTATGGTAACACAGTGCGCGAAATGCATTTCTTGCAGAACGATCATTTTTATGAAATGATTGGATCACTTTTACGCATTCCATAGCAGAATTTGTTAAAGTCTGTAAATGAACATTACTTAAAAAAATATAAATAAGAATATAAACATTAAAAAAATACTGGCTGTCAAAAATCTCCATAACCTTTGAACCAACCTTTATTAACAAATACTTTTTCGATTACTATTTGGAAGAAAATTATAATTTTTATGTAATAGAAAAAAAAAATATCTTAAATTTTCAGAATTATCTGTTTTTAGGTTTTATTATTTAAATTTTTAAGGTCATATTATTTACTTCAAATGCAAAGCTTCAATTAGCTAATACTCATTTTTTATACAATAGTATAATTTTTTCATAAAATACACTTTCTAAGCAATCCATTTCATTCAACCAGAAACAATATTCCCTATTCCTTTTTTTATTAAATCAGTGGAAAAAAATAAAAGCCAAGAAATTAAAATAAACCCAACCGCAAATCTGAAGATGGTAATGACAATTGTTTCATATACTGAATGTTTTATATACGACTTATTGTTAAAGCACACAAAGCAGCATCTCCTATTCATGGTAAAGGATAATACTATCATTCCATATTTCCTTATAGCTTCTGTACAGGAGATTGAGTTTTCAGCTTCATTTCCCTTCCAGGCTATGTTTAAAAATGATGATAATCCTATAGTGATGTTGTGTGCAAATTTTCCTTAAGCACTATCTTCGCTTTTCCAAAATAAGTGGAATTGTAAAGACTTTACATTTTATAAATTATATGACCTAAATATTATTATCATTATTTTTTTTTGTATATTTAAAAGTTTATTTTAATACAAAAAATGTTTTAAATAAAATTTTTTATAATATTCTTTTTCAAATTTTTTTTTCATGTAAATTTAAAACAACATTTGAAGCTTATCATCGCAATGTTTCGAAGTAATGAAACTTCCACCAAAGTGTTACTAATTGAAATCTTTATAATAGAGTTATTACAAAACATTTTAGATATTGTTTTTTTTATTTTTTTAAATAGTTTTGGGACGACTGTACTTAAAAATTAGTTAGTACTAACTCTACTTTCAAGTTAATTAAATTACAAATACTTTAATTAAAATTGTTTGTTTGTTTCTTTGTAACGTTCTTTTTGTAATTTTGTAACACTTTTATTATAAAGCTATATGGCATCCTATATATTTCGTTTTTTATTCAGGACTTTTATATAGGAAGGACTTTTCCTAGAAAGGTAACTTTGGGTAACTAGAAAGGTAATGATTTGGTATATAAAGAATTGTAAGCTAAGTACCACCAGTGCAACCAATCCGGATATTGAACAATTTTTTGGCGTCTTTTTAACAATGTTTTTTAAAGAAGAAATCTATTAAATTACAAAATTGTTAAGAGTACATTTCAATGTAAAAATCTTACCGTCTAGTAACACTCGTTTCTTCCATTGCGAAAAAATCTTATCGGCTAGTAAAACTCGGTTTTTCCATTGAACTGTCATAGCCACTTTAGCAAATAGTACGGGCTATACTTACTACATAAACAAATCCTGACTCAGCTTCGATCCCATACCCACAATCTCTAAGCCTGGCTTACGAGATAGAAAATGAAGATAAATGAACAAAAAAGTGCTCGCATTAATTTTACATTTAGACGAAGTTCATGTATCTTTTCATATCTAACGGCGAAATGATTTCACAATGTGATGTAGAGCGTTACTAAGGACTTCACCTAGACAAGAAATTAACCTGTAACCGCTTAACAGAAAAAAGTTAGAACTAACGGAAAGTTAGAACTACAACTACTTAAAATATTGGACAAGCCTTTAAAATTAATAATAAATAATTAATTTTTACTATACACCTCGATAATAAATCCCATTTGGACTTACACAAATTAACTTTGGGGTTCAACCAATTCCTATCGTATCTAGTCCATATAATCCAAGATCATCCACAAATTTATTGACGCATTTTTTATGTTCGTAATGATGTGATCTAATTGTGGCTTTTCTATTACCCTTCTTAACATAGTCACCAGAGACTAAGGAGACAGTAATCCGCCTTGAGATATATTTGAATGTTCTAACTCTCGTTAGTTGGAAAAACGCCGATGTGTGTTTACTTCCACTAAATGAAAAAAATCGAAAATATTTTGTAAGCATACAGATCCATTGAACTTATATAATCGTATAGAAATTTCATTTTATGATTGTCTTTAGAAGATCCTAAGTCAAAACTTCGAAAAATGGGTTTTGTAAAAGATATGAATTCAAGTAAAGTTAATATTTCAAGATAAGTAGATATAATTACAAATGAATGCCGGTTGACCCTATTTTAACATAAAATAACTCTCTTGCCTAAATTTTATAAATGATCAATCAAGCATATTTATAGCTATACTCTAATAGAAGTTACGGAATTTTTTGGTGCAAGATGGAAGGGAATTTGAGCAAATGATATAAAATAACATTCAGAATTTTCTCTGGAAAATAAAAAAAAGCGTCAAGATCTCTCTATATATCAGTCTGGTTTAGCGGAAGGGTCAATATAAACTTCAACTCTCATTTTCATAGTTCAGATATTTGAGAAAAATGTATGGTGCTCGCGTTCCTAATTATTTTTGCAATGTTCCAAAATTAGCGCATTGTTTTCCTTTCTACGTAAATGAACACTCAATTTAAAAAAGTCCTTTTACATATGATAAGTACTTAATCAACCCATCATTATATCTACCAAAAATTCTCTCATCTTATTTTCTAATTTTAATAATTTCACTCAATATTATGTGTTGTTATTGTTGATCTTTTTTTGCTGCGAAAATAAAATATAAAAATAATTCTCATAATTTCCCTTTTATGATGCAAATATTGTTAAATCATTTTTTGTAATTTGGTTAAAAGTGTATAAAACTGCTTTAATCTAAGAATAATACGTACGTGAATTATGAGGAATAATTTGCATTTTAAACGGATTCAATTACATTGCAAGTGTGAATAGTCGACGTTCTGTTCTGTTATGAGCAAGAATAAATGAGCAAAATATTTTCATGAATATAAATTTGAATTAAAATTCATTACATTTTATCGTCCTTTTTTCTATTCTATATTTAGTATCTATGTATCCGATATAATATAGTACAAGGATACTAAGATTTTGTCAATGTTTGTCTAAGTCCATCTTTACGTCCTTATCATAATGTGCAGTAATGAAATTGAAAAAATAAGAAAATATTCTGTTCTTTTATATAGAGAAAGGACGATTTTTCTTGTTAGTTGAAAGAATCTTTCTTTGTTGTTTTTTTTTTTTTTGTTTAGTTGCAGAAGACGTTGTAGATTAAGTTGTGGTGTTATCAACCAATAGAGTAGGAAGAATAATGAATTTCTTCGAAGCACAAAATATATAATTTGACTTAATTTATTTGTGAGCAAAACGGGACATTATGGTCTATAAAAATGTTGCTCCAAATTATTTGATTTTAATTGTTATTAGCTTAATTAGTTTCTAATTTTAGTTCCGCAATAGTTTCTGAAAGTCTTCCATACAACATTAATGAAAATGGTTTTTTCATTATATTAGAAATAAGATTTTCCATATAATTTAATTTTTCTCAAGGAACATTTTCCAATATGACTGAGTTGGTTTTTGAAATTCTGGTCTTTCAGCCTTTGAATTGCAGTAGGAATGGCTATAAGTCAACTGAACCGAATTCTTTCATCTGATTTTGGCGTTGTTTTAACAACGCTCTTGCCTTGAAGTAGATACTTGAAAACGTTATGATCCACCTGCACTACATATCCTTGCCATGAAAGTATTTGCAACTTAACTTAAGTAAGTGGATGCTTTGCTTTTGTCTAACTCTCCTACCTTACTAGAAGTCTCCTATTAGGAGTATTTCTTTTATTATATTTATATATAAGATCTCTAGGACATGAGTCAGGAGCTAAGATGCAGCGCCACGACCAATGGCTCATTTGGCGACCTGCAATTGTGTGGGTTAAATTAGTTGGATGGACCAATTCTAGGTGCGTCGATTTGGTAGAGCTTTTAGTTTATTTTAAGAAATTAAATGGAGAAACTGGATAATTGATTGAGGAATCTAAAAGATCCAGAATGGAGGAAATTTCATTAAAAAAAATGTGGGATAAGCGAGAACTGCATTCGAATATGACTGAAATTATATTGAATGTCACAGGATGAGCAGATGGGAAGAAGGTGATTTTTGAAAAGTTAATTATGTGTGAGAGAAGAATGTCCTACCCGAATTCTGAGCAGTTTCCGTGCTCAAAATTTTAGTAAGGTTGTCGAGTTAACTAGTTGACCAGTAGTTGGCTAATGTTGCGAAATAAAGCATTGCTATTTACCCTTGTACGTTTACCCAGAAATCGAACAATTAGTCTTTTATCATTTTTACTATCATCTACAACCTTTACAACTCTTCTCTTTATTTACTATTAACATTAGAAATTTTACAACTTTTTAAAATACATTAACGAACATTTTTTTAAATTTTTGAATGAACTGAACATTTTAATTGCTTTAAATATCTTTATGATCTCATTTTGTTTGACTACCGACTTATGGATCATGGTGTCATATATTTTATTGCCCCACCCCCTACCCAGTAAAAGAAAAGGGTTTTACAATATGATATTTCACTGAAATTTTATATTAACTTACAATATTTTGTCTGAGAAAAATAGTTCACGAAACATTTTTAATTTTTTAAATTTAAAAACATCAAAAGCTTCAAAGAAATGTTAAATATGTTAGCAAAAATTTCTGTTGGCTGTTGCTGTTGCTGTTTCTGTTGATGGTACTACAATATTAGTATTGCAATTGTTATTGCTGTTTCTGTTGCTATTGCTGTTGCGGTCGCTGTTGTAGTTGCTGTTGCTGTTAATACTGCTATTGCTTTTATTGCTGTTGATGTTGCTATAACTATTGCTAATGCTGTTACTGTTACTGCTCCTGTTACTGTTGCTCTTGCTGCTCCTGTTACTGTTTCTTTTGTTGCTGTTTCTCTTTCTGATGCTGTTACTGTTAATATTGCTGTTCCTGTTGCTGTTGCGACTGCTATTACTGTTGCTGGTGCTATTGCTATTGCTCTTGCTGTTGTTGTTTCTGTTGCTAATGCTGTTGTGGTTGCTGTTTCTGTTGTTATTAATGATACTATTACTCTTGCTGTTTATGTTTCTGCTGCTATTGCTGTTCCTGTTGCTGTTACTTTTGTTGCTGTTACTATTGCTGTTAATTGCTGTTTGACTATTCACCTTTCTCCAAAAGTGATGATTCTGCCGCAGCCATGTTTTGCGCATTAAGAAATAAAATTTTCTTCAGCCTGGAGCTCATTTCTCGTTCGGTTAATTCGACAATAAGTAAAATTGCCGTATAGGAAGCTCTGCGAATCCATATATAAATGCAAATATGCTATTTTATTGGCGAAAAGGTACTGTCTGATGTGCTTTTTGGTCGAAAAATGTCATTGGCCCGTATTTCTTTTAAAATAAATAAGGAGACACCATTTACATCAATTTTGAGCGCTATGTCTGTATGATAACCAACTTATTTTAGCCTGAGCTTGAGTTATTTTTAATCTTAACTATCTATGGTTTCAACAATATGAGGTAACATATTTAAAAAAAAGTAACCAGGATGTAATTTGGCAATTTCATGATGTTAATTGGTCACCAAGTGCAGTTTACGTCATAATATTATGTAGCATTTAAAAACAAAAATCTATTAAGTAACACTTAATAAATTTTGGTTTTTAAGAAAAATCTTAATTTGAAGGGTTTTTTATTGAAGTTTACTTTCCGAAGTAGGTACGAGATAACTCTTTTTTTCTTATGACTAAATAGGTTCGTATTTTTATTTCTATCATCTCATCATTATTAACATGTAAGATTGTAATCCAATTAATTAAAAATTCATAATTATTTCTATGTTGTGCCTATCTATTACTTAGTCATTGTATAATTTTTACTTTTATTTATTCCAAATATATGATTAAAGATTGTGCATTAATAAAATTCCAACAATATTTATTTAGGAATATGTATTTATGTATGTCTTTGCATAAAAGAAAATCATTATTCATTTAAAAATGTTTCTTATATTTTCATAATTTACAAAAATAAATTGCGTATAATTATGTAAAAACGCATGTTCGTAGAAATTAAATTTGAATACATTTACTATGTGAACAAAGTTAATATAAAATTTATAAATACAAATTATTGCATTATTGCTAGAATATTCTATAATAATATTCAAAAGAAGCCCCCTTCCGTCCCCAAAAAATATCAAATATTTGAACAAACAAAATGTGCGGCGTACGTACATATTTAAATTGCCTTCAATAATAGCTTATCATCGTTATCAATGTTGAATTATTCAATAAATATTATAATACGTCGAAAGTGGAGAGGGTATTATCACTCACCATGTTATTTATTAAACTTTTGATTACTTAAGCCCCTGATAATACTTCTTGATTTTTCATAATTTCCTATTTTTATCAGTAGTACATGCGACATGCCCCTTTTTTATATTAAATGCACACACTTAATATTCTGTTTTAATTATGTTTATGCATATGTTCTTAGGGATTTATTTGTTTTATAATTTTTGTCTAGACATTCTTTTAAAACTATAAAAAAAATAATTTTAAATTTTGTAAATATTCCCTCGAAGATATTAAAATTTTGTTTTTATATCAGAAAATTTGTATTATTTTTACTTTGTACTAGAATCATAAAATTATGTCTATGAAGCTACAAACCTCTTTCAAAATTTTATATTTAAGGTGTGAATGGCTTTTTGTTTTGAATATTAAGAATCTACTAAAAATGGTCCAACGATGGGGTTTTGTAGATGCTCTTTTGTTTTGCCAACTACTATTTTGGCGCATACTTTTTCGAAGTCTTCTAATGCATCATCATTGGCGAGTCTAACATAGGCCTGCTGATTAAAACAATACAGGATCTATAGTACTCTAGTTCGGTATTCCCAGCATAACTCATGGCTTCTGGCTGATACCATCCCTTTATCAATGATAGGACCTACCTTGTCACCTTCTACCATTAGAAAAAAATTTAATACTTTACGATCAAGAAATCTTCCTTAATTATATAAATTAAATGCTCCGTTACCAAAACTTATTTTTATCAACAAGCGGATTTATAGCTTGTGAGTTTTGAAATTTCAATCGTTTATCCTCAAGCGGGAAAATCTTCACAAAGTAATAAGAATTCTTTGTGCAATACTGAACAATAATAGATTAGACGACACAATATTGGTAAATTATGCAAAGTTTACAACCGCGAAGGACTAGAAAGATTCAAGGGGATATTGTTAAGTAGAATGTATTAGGATGGATTGACCAATGCGTACAAATAAGACGGTTTCCATTATTATCTCTGATTAAGTCTGTATGCCTGAACATATTATATGCCGAAAATTAATTTTCCAGAACCAAATGAAATCCTTTGGATATAAATCGGAAATACCTTCGACTTCAGTGAAATATATTATTAAGAAGTATTTTACTGCATGTCCAAAAATATTTTAAACAATTCCAATAACTCAGTTTTGGGAGTGTTTTTTTAAAGGACTTTCCAAATGTACTTTTTTTCCTAAACCATGATCTGATAATGTTTATATGAACGAGTCATGATTGACTATTTTTTAAAGAACCTTCAGATATCGTCAAATATTATTGAGAATATGTTAAGTTAAATTTTGTTTTCTTGTACATTCAATAAGTAATTTTTGTAGCGCTATGACGATGAGGCCATTTAGCGAGTTCACATTATGTAAGTTTTGGCATATTCAGATTTATTATAAAAACTATGGTATGTAGTCGATTGGATCAAATTACAAAAAATCGATCAATTTGAGGAAGAATGTTGATACTTTTGAGTAGATTAAATAGAAAATCAAATAATTATAATTTTATAGCTGAGAAATTCGATAATGGAATAACTTTTAGGTGAGGTAATTGAAATTGATTTACAAAATATGTTAGGAATTGTCGATTAAGTACTACAAATTAGCATTGTTACCAAAAAGGAGAGCTAAATGATTTTAGCATAAAAAACCGAATTTTGTGCAATTTCCGTACCAATAATATAGTTTGGGCTATTTAGTTTTGTAGTTTTTGACCCATAAATTGATAGAAATGTGTCTCTATTGGTCCAATCTGTATGTTTTGAGTGGGTTAAGTTACTGTAGGCACAGTGTGAAAGAGAGATTCAGTAAATCATTCCCCAAAATACCCATATACCCCAGCACCTAATGTATTTTCACACCCTGACTATTATGTAAGTGTGGAATTAAACTGAGTTTGGGTTCGGAGTTACTCGTTTAGCCACGGATGAGTTTAAAGGTGGGCATTTCAATCACTATAAATGATAGTTTTGCATGAATTCAGAGAGTTGTGAATATTATTTCTATCCTAACTAGTCAGGGTAGCCGAGATAAAGATTTGCATTTTTAATTTTATCTATTCAATAAAGAAAGCGTAGATAATTATTTTGTTGGAGAAGTGTAATTGAATTTTAAGAAAAATTAAAATTTAAAAATAATTATTTAATTAAAAATCAAATGTTGCTCTAATCTATCAGCTTTAATGTAATATCAAAAACTATTTACAATTTTTCTCAAATATTTTGTAAGAAAAATTATCGGATTTAATATAAAATTTTGGTGTATTTTCGGAATTTATTCTAGTCAGAGTTATTATTATTCTCGTATAACGTTTCATAAACAAGTCCAGTAACATTAGAAAATATACTCCTAACGCTCGTTGTTTCCAAGCACAATTAACGTATGTATATCGCAAAAAATATTGTAGATTTATGCAAGTAAACAATCACAATCATCGACTTATCGATTACAGAAAAGTCAACAAGAAATATTTATTCTAAATGTAAACTGTCAACGCTCATATTAGTCCCGTTTTCTTACAAAATCTATCGGATTTATATATACATAATTCTACCCAACACAGGGGGTACTCTATCTTATCTTATCAGTTGAACTTGTTTTCCTTTAGAGTCAATCGATGATGAAAACCATCGAATAAAAATGAAGCAACAGAAAATGTTGTTTGCTTTTTTTATAAAAATTTAAATAAAGCCATGTTGGGGATGAGCTGTTGTTGTCGTTGTTGCTTTTTGATAACCCTCCTGATAATCTAGTTTATAAGTTCAAATCTGGTACGAGAACGTGTTTATGAAAATACAATATTGATGATACTGTTCGTTATTCGATCAACTACTCATAAATACTATCTCACGAGACTTGTAAAGTATTCGTATCACGAGAGTCTTAACACATTGTTCCTCGGTATTTAGGGCACTGACTTTGCCTTTCCGCTTGTCCTATTGTTTTCGGAGTTCCAGGGGATTGTTACTATTTAAAAGTGCTTTTTCAATTTTGTACATAAATGAGGATATTTATTTTTATTTATGCGAAGAAGTACTCCTATTTCTATTTCTATACATGCAGACCCTTACACCTTTAGGAGCAGTATTTGTAATTGCCACTGAATATAACTAAATGGTGCTCCTAGTTTTTAATTTGTTCTAAACCAAACATTATTATTCTGAGAACATTTAATTATGCTATAAAAAAATACAATGTATTTCACACCTTGTAAGAGAAGTAAAACTGAAATAGTTTAAAGTTTTGATTTTCACTAAGCCAAATATTTGAAAGAAAAAAACTTTCAAAATAATTTGAGCTACGAGTATCAACAAATAAAATTATTATCTGTTTAAGAGGTGCCTACGAAGCTAAAGGATATAAACTGGTTTTTACATATTGTAATAATAAAAAAAAGGGAAACATCACCCCCCGGTAAATCAATAATGTAGACGTAAATTCTCAAAATTTAAGTTCTCTATTTATGAGAAAAAAACTGTTTTATATCCCTACATTGAAGATTTACCGTTAGTCACGATAATTATGACGAATACAGTTTTGTAGAATTTTCTGATTTCGGAAAAAATAATTTCTTTTGTTTGTCCCATAGTCACTCCTTTTGTGGATTAATTTTTGACGTGGTTTTAGATATAAAATCTTGTCTTGTAATTTCTTAAGGTACTGTCATGACATCCACCATATTTTCCGTATAGGTTTTCCGTATTTTCTTCAACATACAATAGTATACAATTGTTGGTTACCTGTCGTCAAATAGCTCTAGATCCAGGATAGTCTCCATTATAATATCATTAATATTTGTTGTATTATTTTTATTGTCTTCTTTTATATTCTCAGTCCAAAAGGCTAAAAATATTCAATGTTAAAAAGTGGAAAGATTTTTTTTTAAACATGTTGAATTATTCAAGTCTTGAAATCTGTTGCAGTCAGAAAGTTACGTCAGAAAGTGCTACGATGAATAATTGGCTCAGTTGATGCTATAATTATTCTTGCACATATTCATATATTCATACTCGTAGAGTATGAAAATATTTATCAAATTCATTAGCAGTTAATTATAGCTTGAAAAGGTATATTCCAAGCAAACTGAGTTAAACTGTGAACAGTGCAGACATAACATCTCCTAGAGTACCGAAGCATACGGAAATACATTTGTTTTCAATGGTGCTGTTAGTGTGTAACGTACAGTGCATACAGTGCATTAAGATAGATTCCTTTAAACCAGTTTTAACTACGATCACGTTTTGCAGAGAACTGCAGTTACAATCTTCAATTCTGCTGTTATAGTACGTCGGACACTAATAGTATGGGATTTTCAGTAGCTTAAACAAAAATGAAATAGGATTTGTTAAACAATCCTATTGGGGGTTCAGAAGTTTCTAGTTCTACTCTTTGATTATGGCAAAAATAGTGGACCTACCCTAACAAATCGACAAAATATCCTTAACTACAATACAATTCTCATTTAAAAAATAATAATTCTTAGTTATGTTAATTCTATCGATATATAATGAAGTTAATATACAATAGTGTATTAAGATGCGTCCATAAACCTGTAATATTAACAGAAAAATTATTTATAAACAGAAATTCTTTCACACCAAAATGTTTATACATTAATATTAATAAATATTTAGATTTTTAGTGTGTTAGTTTTGGAAAAAAAGCTGAGCCGTTTTAGTGATTCAACAGCTTCTGGCTGAATATTCACATTTAGTGAAGAAAGATCATTTTTATGAACGAAAAATTTACTATAATTGCTGAAAGGTTTTTGTTAACATTGTTAACCTACTATACATAAATCGATCCGCGTTTCTGTCTCAAGATAAGATGCTCCTCCTTTGAGACGTGAGAGAAATTTTAACAATTCATTTTTGGAAATATATTCACAATATTCAAGATAATAAATTTTCGAGCAGTTGTTACCCCATAAAAATTGATATAAAAAATTTAAACTAAATAAATAAACGAAGGTGCCGATTAACCAAGGCTGTACAATTAATTATTCTTTGTACACATTTATTATGAAAGTTAAAACAGATAATTTTTTGTCAGAAAACAAATTTCATAGCTGATAATATTGAAATAAATACTCTTATTATTATTTAAAAAATCAGAATAAATCGCATATTTTAAATATTTTGTATTTGCAGTGTATAAAAATAAAATATAGAAAAAAAAATTAGAATCTTTTCCTTACAAAAAAAAATAAACAGAAAATAAAGAAAAAATGTTACTTTTCCTGACTTATCTCTCTCTCTGAACGTAACGGATTCTTTCGTAGACTGTAGAGTTGTTGTTTTTGATGTTTGTAAGGTCCCTTAGAAATGTGCCAGAGGCCACTTCATAGCACCACGACCGTGAGGCCATTTGGCGACTTCATAGTACGTGTGGGAAGTTATCTGAGAGAAACTGGTCTGTGGTTAGTAGTATTGAATATTGAGAATTTTGTTATACTCGTATTTTGTGGAGCAGATTAGTACACATATGTTGTAGAAATTTAAATAGGGGACTAGGGAATGAAGTTGTTGGGTCCAGGAGCTCCATAATGGGAGGAATCGTGCTCGCGAAGTAATTCTTGGTTATCTGGCATTCTACATGAATATGGATGATAGTGAAATGAGTGCCACAGGATTGGAATAAGGGACGATTGGTGTTGCCAAAACGGAAGTTATGAATAAAAGCAGTATGTGTATGTCCAATCCGGATTCTGAGGAGCTTCGACTCCCAGAATTTCGGTATGAATATTGAATAGACTGGTTCATTCGACAAAAATGTGTGACTATTGGTCCAGTCATCGTGTCTGCGGATGGCTTATTGTGTTAGTTGCCATTCTGTTAGTGGGCGATGCAGATTGGGAGTGATGTGATCACTGCTCGACGGAGTGTTTTTCCAGCCAACTTGTCAGCACTTTCATTACCCACAATTAGCACATTCCCTGGCACCCATTGCAACTCGACACTCCTATTGCTAAGTAGGCTATGACGAATTGCGCTAAGTACTGGGTCACTCGATGGGCCACAAATGGCTTTAAGGGCAGCAAGACTGTCGCTAAAAATAATAACGATTTATTGGCTAGGAATATTGGTCGCAATTTCAATTGCTGTTTTGATGGTCCACAACTCCCCGTAATATGGAGCTGCCCTATAAGGGAAGATTCCACAACATAGTGTGCGGGTGCTGCAGCCAAAAAGTTCGACGACCGAAAATGATGTAATATCGGTGTCAGCGGCGGCATCAGTGAACAACAGTCGATGATCTTTTAATCCGTCCAACTGTTCAAGGAAAAATTTCCTGTATGTGGATGGAACAGTTCTAGCCTTCTTAAACCTGTCAAGAGAAGCAGTCACTTTCAACTTTGCTCCTAACCACGGTTTCCAATCTGGGTGTGGAAGGGAAGTTTGGAAAACCAGGGGAACTGAGGAAGATGATAATGTTTTTGATTAAAGTGTGGAGGGGGTAATTTGGAAGGAAGAGGTTTTTGTAAATTAAATTTAGGCGAGCTTTTTGAAGACATAAATAGATAAGTTTTCCGCTGTCTCGACTAGCTGTTTCCCTGCTATTGGCACACTGACGTTGCTTATAGAGTAAGGTTCCATCCAAAAGGGCGTTGGTTACTCTAATTGCCTCACTTTATCTTACTTTACTTTTGCTGCTGACTAAAATTTTAACCATTCGGAGAATGGTGTTAATTTTGTCAACAGCATTGTTAATCTGTAGATTCCATTTTCTTCCACGGGTAATTGAAATACCCAGAATTTTCATGGAATCTTTTGGGTGGGGAGAGAAGGGGCTCAGTGACGAATCAGATACACTACATTTTTTTTTTGCAAACATGTACCGATCACCGCACTTGTATCTCCAAGTGTTGATGTTGCGGATAGCGTTATTAGTTTAATATTGCGACTCTAGAGTTGTTTTTGGCAATTTGAATACATGCATCCTTTATACAAAACAGTACATTGCCATAATAATTATAAAATTATATGTTAAAAAAAAATAAAAAGAAAACAAACTATTATAAAACAGTTCGAACGGAAGGAAATTAAATTTTTAATATTGAATTTGCAGTTGAAGTCTGAAGCTGCAGTAACTTTGCTTCACAACGCACTACATAACGTCAATTCTCTCATGAATACCCGTGCACTTGCGAATAGCGTATGCACTCTCTCCTTAGTCGCGACATTGATCTCTCAACTTAATGCTCCGACAGCGTACCAGTCGTTTTGAACGAAAACGTCAATTTTGCCTGAGGAAAAGAAATTTGATAAGCAGCGCATATTCGCTTTCTAAAATTTCTGATTGCTGGGCTTCTGGTAATCCTCTCAAGTACGTAATGCATAAACCGCTCGGCCACATCGTACCAATATTTGGTGGCACAGTTGATTTTATCTTTTCTAGACTGCTTGTTTTTTTTCTATAAAAAATATTAACGAAAATCTAACTTCATTAAGAAAAACAGATCATTTTTATTTATATAATTATTTTCAATACATTTAATTTCTATATTCTACAAGTTTTCTTTTTAAGATTCTACTCTTTTATACTGTTTTTTTTTTAATTTTTTTTTTTGGGAAATTATTTAAGGTTGACATAGTTTTTTCTTTTTCTTTAATTGAGCCAATGTACTTATAATTAATAAGTAGAGTAATAATACAATAATAAGAAGATTAAATTAAAAATGAAGGATTTTTATGGCATAGAATTTAATAGTATTCCTTAAAAAAATTTGGTTATTACAGATTTTCAATAGTTTTCCAATTTGCTACTTAATTTTTAATATATTGATTTAGTTTTTTCTAAAAGATGAATTCTTTTTAAAATGTAAAACTACAATATTTTTAATTATTAAAAATTTTGCTTACGTAAAAAAAATGCAATCCTGAAAAAACAAAATTTTGCTGTTCCTATGTTTTGGACATCAATTCATTAGATTTTTCGTATTGGATTTAGTTCAGTTCTTTAAGCATGAACAAATAATTCAAAAACAGAGATTTTTCTAAAAAAAAAAATATATAAAACTTATTTGTGAACAATTACTCTGCAGTGGAATTAATCAATCAAGCACTTCTTTCATTGTAGAGTTTCTAGACCGAACAAATTATTTTTGAAGCCATATTTTTAACATTTTTAAACATTTAAACATGCTTTACAAAATTTAACAATGTGTGAATGTATTCTACAACTAACTATCGACCAGTTTCTTTAGAAAAGCTAGCAACACGAAACTACAATAAATGACCCCATAGTCATATATTTTTTCGCCCGCACACTTTTCCACTGTCCAGTTTGAATTTAATTGCTTTAAAAGTACGACTTTTATTAATATTATTACAAAGCCAATGTTAAATTTCAATTAATTAGTCAATTTCTGACAAACTGACATAATATTACGAATGTGTGCGAAGTGATCTAATGTAAATGAATCAAAACAAAAATTGTTGTAAATATTATTCTCTGCTGACGATAATAGTCATTAAAAATTTGTTTTTCTTAGTCAACTTTAATTTATTTTGCAATTGATGCAATTATTTAGTAAAAACATAATAATAAACAAGCTAATAAATAAAAACATAGACAAATAGACAAATAGGAGACGGAAAATTTAAAATTCTTTCTCTCGAAAATATTTATGATCTTGGCAGAGCATTTATAAACAATAATAGGAAAATTAATAGAATCTTAACTATTTTATAATTTTAATGATTGTAACAAAAGGGCATAACCCTAAATAGTTTTCTGTAATTTTGCTTGATTATCAAAACAGTACCAACATTTTTTTGTTTAGTTGGAAACTTTAAAAAAAAACCATTTCATTTTAAATCTTCAAGTTCAAACTCTTCCTGATAGCTAAACCGCAATGTTTTTCGTGTCCAAAAAATTAGTCCAACATCGGTTAGAATTTTTTGGCGCTCAAAAATAAGTTAAGCCTTTAGTGAATAATTCATTTTTGGTAGGCAGCATACAATCTTTACCAATAAAAACTTTATTTAAGAGAAGATTGTCGAAGACCGTCAAATTTACACTATTTGCATGCGCCTACCTTACAAATGTAAAGATATTCAAATTTGGCATATTCTCAATCCGCAGACTGAAGATCCCTAACAAAAGTGGCTCGTTTTTTTACAGTTAAAGATAATTAAAACTGATCGAGAGCTCAAAATGTGTGATATGTTATATTGTTACGAAACCACATAGAGTTTTTCTTGTATTTATTTTTTGTTGCTAGAAGTCTCCGTTTTTTTGCACTGTTTCAGTTATTTTTGCAGTTAACTCCACCACTGTAGGGCACAAAATATTAAGAAACCATTGCTGATAGTTCTAAACCGAAAACATTTTTGACCTTTATATTGAACTTTCAACCATGCAATGGCAATTTTTTATTAACGACAGTACTTGCTTACAAGGCTTAGGTCGCATGACCACTGCAGCAGCATAACTAAACCTGTTCAGTCTAAGCCACCGTGCGTTTTTGTATGCAGCCTGCACGAAGCTGCTTATTGTCACACAAAGCGTCAAGCACGCTCGACGTTCGCTGTTGTATTTACCCCAAGTCCCGACCCAGAATTGTTCCGTGTATTACTAGAGTCGAACCATTATTTTTTCTCTAAGAATTGGTTTAGTAAATTGATCTCCAACACAATACAATGAAATTACACAAGATTTTTTTGTGATTTAATAAGATTTTTTTAAAAAAATATTTTATGAATTTTTCTTTTTAAAGGAACGTTAAATCAGCAAGCAAATAATTATTATTTGGTTATTAAAACTCTTGTTTGTTATTATGCTGAAATACTAATTACATCTATGCGAGGTGTAGTCCTTATGTTCGTAGTTCGTATTGAATTCAAAACAATTTGCATAGTGTTAGGCGCGAATATTTTGAGAGAATTTCTTTAATTTACGCCTAATTGCCTACTATCAGTAAGCTCAGCAAGTGTAAATGCATAAGAAAGGTTAACTTGAAGAGCAAATTTTAAATTAATGCATCCCCCAAATGTATGCGATCTACAGCGCCTAATTGTATGCACGCCAAGCTAGACCAATTTGCCTCAACAGCATTTTAGTTTTCAATGTGTCTGTTCAATTTATTCACTAAGTTTCAGTATTTTATTTTTAATTTAAATAATCATAATAATATGAACGTCATTTGTTTGATAAAAAAAATAAAAGCAATTATTAATCTTCAATGTCGACAAATTAAAATAATAGGTTTCATGGGCTAATAATAATTTTCCTCACTGTCAGCTTCCTGTTTATATTTCCTCCATTCATCATTCGAGTACAAAATATGAGCACTGATTGATAATAATTTCACTGACGAATATGATTATTTTCACTTACGATATGAATCTGAATTGCGTATTGTTTTCTAAGAATATGTATTTGGTCCCAGTAGGGAATGGCTTCAACATCGGCAAATTTAACTGATAAAAATCTCCTATATCAAAATGAACTTAAACCTAATAGCCCCAGGAACATGTCTTATGTTTAATTAAAAGTAAAATATGTTAATAAATTTTTTACTTTTATGTGACCAACTTTCTTTTGAAGAAATTACTTTTAAATGTAAATTGATAATAACAAAAATATTATAAAATAATGTTTGGCATATTTTAGTACATTGCTTATAGGGAAAAGCGTTCATTGACAGTAACCGTCTATCAAACTGTCAATTGACTGTAATTTTCTGTCAAATTAGCTACTGAGAATGTTAGTTTTTGGTATGAATTTCAATTTCAATTCAATTTCAAACTTCCAACTGTATCAAGAGTAGACATACCACTGAGAATATCAATGAATCGAAAAAGACCATGGCACCTCCGATTGTAGCCATCCATCCGAATTGGATGTTTTCACAACGTTTACATACAAGGTGCACTTTGCATTGCTACACGCCTCCTTTGTACTCGGAAAATATGTTCTGGATTCATCGATATTGTGAATAATAGTCTTCCCAAGTATGGCTATATTCGTACATGCCATGGAAGTGCATCGAAATGCGCTTTTATGCATACACAACCACAATTTGAATTGAATAAATATATATATATGTAATTTTTGAGTGTACATAAAAGTTGTTACGGCAGAGACCATAAACTGATATTATTGCCCCAGACGGTGGAAGAATTGCACCAGAACGTGCCAGAGTTGGTTCAGATTCCAATGCAAAATTCCGCCAAGGTAGAATCGATTTGTATACAAAATGAACATAAAAAAGAACGTTCCATCAATCCTAGCAAGTTTAGTCGCTTCGATAACTGGTATTCTTACTGCATATTAAGTTGTTTTTGCTATTTTACCTCGTCTTCCGGTATTTTTAAATAGCAATTTTTTGCTTATTTACAATGATCTATAATATATTATGATTCACTATACACTACTATTCAAAATTATCATAGTCATATACATATATTGTACTTTTGTCAAGATATTGTAGTAGGCAATATTTTTAGACCGCAAACACCACTTCTATAATTAACGACTGAATTTTGACTTAATTGTTTTTAAATAATAGACAGTTTTTTTTTAATTTTAAAGAAGTCATAAAACTGAAAATATTCGTAAACAGGTTACCTTTCAAAAATAACGTATTACCTTCCAAAACACTAAAGATTAAGGTTAAACATTGAAAATTGATTTTGTTTTTCTATAAAATAAATTTTCTTGTAAACATTCTATTTATATAATTTATATTTAAACTAATCTATATCGGCATTTTTTTTGTTCGAACATAAAAATCACTAATCGATTATTAAAGAAAATACATTCTATTTATTTGTTCATAAACATAAATAATTTTTGAATACATGTTGAGATTTTTAAAATTTTCTATAAATTTTTTTTTTTAAGGAAAATAAGTTTTTTGGTGGAATTAAAATAAAAAAATTGTTAATTTTTGTTAATTTTTATACACTATTTAAAAATAACCAAAACTATTTTTTGTTCAGCGAATACTTTTATATAAATATATATTTTCAGGGGAAGTCCCATTTAAACTAACAGTATGTCACGTTCGTGAGCAACACAATTAATGGACAGCTGCCTAAATCTTTGTTTAATACTATATACTCTATATTTAGAAGTGCTTTTCGTATATCTAAAGTTTAAAAACTTTTAAAAAAATATTTTTTTGTCTAGATCTTTTTGTAATTGTTTGAGTACATATTTCGGCAAATTAATTTACGCTATCATTGGAAACAATAATTAATTTGGATACAGCCTTAAATTTATTTATAAGTTACCATATGAAAACAATACTTTGTTTTAATAATTTGATGATCTTTTGTTTATATTATTTTTAAATTAAGTATTTTTGATCCTAGAAACTGGATTGTATTTTTTGTGGGACCAAAACAAATCTAATATTTTTTTAAGATTTGGAGTTTAGATTAAAAATGTTGGTAATATTTTTTTTTTGTTATAAAATCGATTTTACCTCAATTAATTTTCGTAACTTATACATTTTATTTCCCTTTTTTTCAACTTTAGAGATTTAAAAATGTAAGAGAAAATAATAACATTTAAGAGAGCATATCATACGTAAAAGAGAAAATATATTTTAATGTAACTGTATTTGGAGCAGAATGTTAGATAGAGAAGCTATGATTTACGAGAGAGTAATACATTTTAAGATAATAAAGCATTGAAAAATCTTTTTGACCAGTATTGTACTCATGATGCACAGCATTTGTCCAGTTCGTATATCCAAGGCGTGGTAATATTTCTTTAGAATGACTCTTCAGAACTGGAAACTGCATAATCGGCAGACTCCATACTACGATTAGCCTGAATATTGGCAATTTTCAAGAACTTCCCTGAATTGGCGATCATTTCAAATTTTAGCATTGCCTGTAATGCTCGGGGAACAATAAAAAAAATGTGAAAGCTAACATTTTGAATGGTAAGAATAAGGTATTTATAACGACACACTCTGCTTTTATGGAAATCCCTTTATGACCACATATAATTTATTGTATTATTATAATTTTTATGATGATAGTTTATGCACAAAAATTACAGATAACACAATGAAACACCCTTTTTTTAACAAGAGAGACCACGAAAGAATACTATAAATATGACTGACTGACCGTGGGCATATTCACACAGTAATACTATTCGCGCTCTGAAGTTGATTAAGTTCACTTAAGCAACAAGGTTTTTTATATAAAATAATTTTTATCATTCGTTATCGTATTGATAACAGAAAGACAATAATTCACATTAATTCGGCCAGTCAAATATCTAATATCACAAACGCTGAACGAGTACAATTGGTAATTGACCGTCAGCAAGTATGGATAAAATTTTGTAAGTGAAAAATATGATTTATTATTATTTTCTTTTAAAGATTGTGTTTTCACGTGATTTGTTAACTCATAGTTTAGGAGTGATTAAAATTAACATAGTTTCGATTGTTGAAATAGTGACATTTTTATTAAAACAGTACAAAAAAAAAACACGTAACAAAATTTAATTATGAAAAATGTTTGTGAATACTCTAAAATATACCCAATAATATCCCATAAGTTGTTTGTTTTTGAGTTGCAGTATTTATTTGCAATTTTATTTATAGTAAACAATTTTAGTACCCTTCTACGTTCTCAATTAATATTATTTTTATTTAAAAAAGAAGGATAAATTATAATTTCTATTTAGTAGATTGAATAATTAATTTTATATTCCAAGATTATATAATTTTTTTAGATAATTGATTAAGGTTATTTTTTTCTATTAGTAATGATACAAAATTTGTAGTAAGCAGAAAAAACTACATTGTTTCTCTATAAATTTTGATTTTTTTTTCTAAACATGGATATGAAAGTAGAATATGTGAATTCTTAATTCTACCCTCGATTTAAAAACAAAAATTAGTTAATTTAAGAAAATATTCACTAATTATTTGTCAACTTGATATTAAAATATTTTACACAAAAGTTGTCTAGAAAAGAAACTTTTTAAATTTTATTTTGTTTATATTGTTTATATATTTTTTATACCGGCAAAAAAAGCTTCATACTTGTTTAAATTTCTCTGGAAAAATGCTAAGAACTATTTTTGAATAAAGTTTAATTTTAAAGAAAAATTTCTCAATAAATAATTTCCGCCAAGTACATTTACTTTTTGTAAAAATTTCTTAATTTTTTAAAATTTAAATTGAGTTAAATTTCAGTTGGAAGAATTTTTCGTTTATTTAAAAATAATGAAAATTTATATGAAATTTTTAACAAGATATAAAATTTGGTAAAAATGTGATCAATTGTGCAATTAATATATTTTTAAGCGACTGCATATTAGATATTTTTCCATTATTGAAATAATAAAAATACAGACTTTAAACTAATGATTTTGCTTTCTTTATGGAATTACTTATTGATAAAAACAGTACATATGTTCACAATTAGTCAATAACAATTTACACAGATAATTATAATCTTTTCAATTTGATATATGATATAACATATAGCAAAAAAGTAATACATTTTATTTTGCGAACAAGTAGTTCGCTTGGATATTTGTGCAGAGTTGGAACTGTTTTTTATGTTATGGATAGTATCAAGATAACGTGTTCTTTTAAGTCACAAGGACTGAGTTCTGATGAATCACAGAATCCCTTTTTTTGACAAAAAAAGAGATAGCCATATTGCAGGCGTTGATGTCATGGTAGAGCATCAAAGTGTCTGCAATGTCCGAACTAACGTGAGGAACCATTATTTTGAGCCTCTTCAGAATTCGCTTAACTCAGAACTCATCACCTTCAATGTTTTCGGTGTTGATGGCCGTTTGAGCGATGTTCGACTTCCTTTGTTTCTGGGCCCTCCAAAAATACCTTATGCCACTGAAAAATTGTGTTACTTGTCGTAAGTTAACGAACGAGGTTGAAGCTTGCGCTGCCAGTCTAGAAGGAACTAAGTCCACAATGACGCAAAATAGCTCTCAATTATGTCAGTCTCATTACTTTTCTGTCATACTTAGTTAAAAATTAATGCCAAATCTACTAATGATGAATATTAAAGTAAAAAAAATGTGTAATTATGGTGGTCATATTTTCTTTGTATATGTGTGTATTTTAAACATTTATATTTAATAATTCAAACATAATAACTAAAAATTAAATAAACCTTATCTTTAAAATAAAATAAAAAATACAAAACCACCCTTTATGTGTATGTAACGGAATTAAAATGAATGGAAGAAAAATTAATTTTTCAGATACAGACTAATTTGAATACCTAAACGCAGATTCTAATCTATCGATAGAAATATTTTTATCTACGAGTATATATAAAGTATACCATATTTCTATAGATAGATTAAAGCTCGCGTATAGAAATTTAAATACGAATAATGTCGTATTTGATTTTGTACAATCTTTCAATCCAGAAGACATAAAAATTCAAGAATTGTCATATATGGTTGTTGGAATCTTCGCCAAGGAAGGAACTGAGACTCGGAACACTAATGCGTATACTAATTCCGTTAATAGTATTTTAAATTTTCTTTAAAACTAGTACGAAGACTTTATAGAATTAACAATAGTTGATCCAACTTTTAAGCACACCAGTGCTTGAGAGTTCGATCTCAAAAACTGATAGCAGATCCTTTGGAAGCTCAAACGGGTTATCGCATCCGTGTTCAAAAAACTGAAATCGAAAATATATTTCTTGATTTGGCTAGCCCCTTACTCAGCTGGAGTAGGCTTCCCAATTGGCTTTGGATTCGAGGTGGCTGTTGTTAAAATTTTAAAGCCGACTAGCTGGCGTTACAGCCACTAGTGAAAGCATTAAGATACTTCAATAATCCTCATAAGTTTTCTTATTTTATTTCATCGTTGTACGATGTGGAATCGGAAAATCGTAAAAATGTCCAACTCACTAACCAATTGGTCAAAGAGTGGAGGATATGGCCAATCGGCTGAGGTATTTCCTAGGGGCAGTACGAATATAGACGTGACATAGAAGAAGTACTCGTATGCATGCATTAATATCTACTGTGATAAAAAAATGTTATTTTAGAAATATTGTCGGAAAAACCTTTCTAAGATGAAAACTATGAAAAAAGAAGGTTTAAGATAAAAAAAAATTCGTCAGTTTTAATCAGGCCTAAAATGAAAAAATACTCGGAAATGTTCATATAATATTGACTATTTCAATAATGTGTAAGTTATTAACAATATATCGAATTTTTCCACCTTTAAATCAAATATTTTCTAATCTATATGGTGGAAATATCAATTATCATCTACTTTAATTAATTAGAAAGAAATTTTCATTAACATTTTATCGATTATCATAAATAAATTGAAACCGTTCGAAAATATTACTTTAACCAATAATTTATATGATAGAATCGAATTCCAATCATTGATAATTGATGTTTGCTATTGAGAATCATATAAAACAAAAAAAGTCATGAGTTTTTATTATGCTCGTAGGGGGGGGGGGGGGGGAGGGTGAATTGTCTGATTTCTTGTAAGTTGCTTGTGTTATACACATAAGATAATAAATCTGATAAGAGTAGATGTACTGTCTTATTAGATTTATTATTAGTTCTTAACAGAGCAGGTGATATTTATTTTTATTGTTGATTTCCCTAATCTTTTATATTATAATACTTAAACACGAATACACGAAATTGGCTAATATTTGTTTTGGTTTTTTATTTTCATTATCACAAAAAATTAGACGTAATGAAATCACAGGTATTATTTTTTATTTATAATTTGATAAAAATGAACAACGAAACGATTTATGTTCGTGTTTATTAGGCAGTATTATATTGTTCAATATTAGTAAACCAATACTAAACCAATTTTTATTATAACTTTACCAACTAAATTTATATGTGAAAGGTTCAAAATTATAGGAAAATGTCACCATTTAATAATAATTTATAATCATAATATGAGCGCAATGGCTTCAGGACTCTATTGCTAGAATATTCTATTATGGTATCCTGCATGAAAATGTATACATCATAGGAGTTCATAATAATGACTCTTAAGCAATATGCATAAAATATACAATCAACATCATTCACTACAAAAACACATAGTTAATGAACAATAAAATCACCTACTATAGAATGAATATGATTGAAATCATGATAAAAATGAATAAAGCGAAATCGATAGTTAACTGATATTCGCTGAATCATAATTATATGTTAAAAAGTCAAATTGTTTCGAAATGGTAATATAAAAACTTTAATACGACATCATCTATGTGTATGATCCGTACATAGTTAAAATTATTTGGAGAAAAAAATATTAATAACCAAAAAAAAAAAAATTGTAAAAGCAACTGATTTCATGGTTACATCCAAAATTCCCAAGTTCATAAGAATCAATTATGATTTATCAAGTAGTTTAGTTTCTTTTTCTTTATTATAATAAATAAGAATATATAAAAAAAAAACATAATTGATATGCAAGTCATTTTGAAAATAATTTGTTTGCAATATTTTTATTTTAATAAACTAGTAGTAATAATAAAATAAAAAAAAATAAAGTGTTGAAATAACAAAATTTATATTTACCTTAATTTTAATTATATTAAATCTTTAGTAAATTAATATCGAAAATCGCTTAAAAATGCAATTACATCAAAAGATTTTCTTTTTTTAAAAGAGAATTTCGTTTTTTTCTCTATCCATGGTAATACAATACTTAAGATCTTTATGGAATCTGACTGTTAAAAAGGAAGATTAAAATTTAATAGCACCAAAGAAATGAAAGTGAACAGATTATCGTCAGAGTGGAAAGTTGTAGTTAAAAAATAAAGATTAATATTAAAGAGGCGTATAGAAATATTGTATCTCTGTGGGATACCATTTCTAGTTCTGCATAAATATTAGCAGGAGCCGAAAAGTTTGCATCAGACAGGTATGATTAAAAAAGGCTTAGCGTGTGGAAAATAGGAGTCCTTGTGCAAAACAATTGATTGGCCTGTACTTCAAATAAAAATGAACAATTGACCTAATAATTAAGGCTATTCCAGATGGGTACATACATGTATTCACAAAAGGCTCAGCCTATCAAAGTCAATTTTCTTTCAGACTGTTTAAAATTCAGTGTCAATTTCCTATTCTGAGAGAATTTCTGATATCACCTTAGTAACTATAGAATCAATGTCACAATCCTCTTTCCTTACTAACTTTTTATATACAGTCACAGCAATTACAATGCGGGCAAATAAATAAAAACCTTTTTATTCTGTCATTTTTTTTTTCAGAATAAGCAAATAAGTGAAATGTGTCTACCTTTCTAAATTTTGTAGATCACTTTTTTTCTCAGAATAAGCAAATAAGTTAGAAGTTTTTACCTTTCTAAATTTTGTAGATTTTCGTGTGTAATTTTTTTAGCATCTTAAATCTTTATTCAACCACTTTAACTTTCAAAAGCCGCAACATGTTCTCAATTGAATTTATATCAAGGCTACGCTCCGGCGGCCATGATAGTTTGAGGATGTCCCAAATATATGCAAGAAGTAATTTTGATAGAAAACATAGGTTTATAATTAAAAATTGTAAATTTTTTATTAATTCATAAAGTATACAGTATATCGGGTGAATGGCTACACAGTTATGCTGGCTCAATTTGCTTGATAATAGCGCTTAATATAATCCTTCAAGGCATAAACCTTAGACTTCAAAAAAAAAAAACCAAAGAAAAAGTCCCATGACGTTAAATCGCATTATCTGGGCGACCGATTCTCATCAGGAAATTACGCGACCAAGAATGACCGATTCGCGCACTTTAATTCGCCGATCGTTCAAAATCAGATCGTGGATTTTGTCGATTATTTCAGGAGTAGACACCTCAACTGGGCGTCCTGAACGATGTTCATCTTTTGTAGATGAACGGCCACGTTTAAATTCATTCACCCAATTGTAAACCGTCGCAAACACAGGTGCAGATGTGCCATGAACTGCATCCAACTTGGCTTTGATTTATTTTGGGCTTAAGTCTTTCAAATGGAGATGTTTGATGACATCCCTAAACTCGCTTTTTTCCATTGTAATGCACAAATTAATGTCGTTAACTTTAATCGACGATAGAAATTGACCTACGCTATGGATCAAGCTGAAATTCATATTCGATAATGCTACTTACAAAAAAAAAATCTTTACCAATACTAGGAGCGCAATTTCTCGAATTTTCTAAGGACTTATTGAACGACCCTCGTAATTGAATTATATCTCGTACTGTATAGCAAGTGACACCGTTTTGTTAAAACCGGTGTCACTTGCTATACATTCTTGCAATTTAGGCACAAAAAACTAAATTATCATGTCGGGATAGCGGCGCAAAATTCAAATTTTGCATGATTTTGGAACTCTTTATATAAGTAAGGACGTGGTACAGAGTGTTCTTGGGGGATTATGTCTCCATTGATCATGTCTCCATCGAAAGGTGTTTTTTCGGTCAATAGTACAAATTTTTGTTCGGAACTTTTTTTATATTGACTCCATTTGAATTCATACGTATTGAATTGGGATTCAACTTAGATTACATTTTCCCAATTTATGATAGGCCAATCCTCATAATGTTTGGTCTACTGAAATCTCTTCTACAGTATTTGTTTTGTGAGTAATAACATGTGGGCAAGGTTTCTAGCACACAATCTAGCTATCTGAAGCCATCTCCTTACAATGTGCATACTTATTTCTAACCACTTACGTCTATAAACTCCTTTCTTATATCAGCCGCAGTTTTCTCCACGACATTCTTAATAAGAAGTGATCTTGACGTATGAGTGTTTTCCCATTTGCTTCGGATTATTTTTGCTGCATAATTAACAAATTTCTCAAATTTTTTTTGCTGAATTCAACTTTATCAGCAATTTTCCAAATACTTAAATTTTTTACTGATAAAACCACAATTTTAATTTAATGTTGTTCGGTATTTTTTTTTTCTTATTTGCCATTTTTATTTTTTTAACACATTTTACAATTGATACTAACTGTATTAATAAAAGGGTAAATTATATCATATGTGATCCTACGTATAAATAAAACTTAATAATCAATACAAATAAGTTAGGGATATGAAAAAAAAATCAAAAATAGTATTAAATTTGAACTCATTTCCAAAGGGCATTTTTTACAAAAGAAGAAATTTTTACATAAAATAAAATCATATAAATAACCATTATTATGAAAACAAAAATAATTTAGAAATTGTATCCGAAATACTTAATTTTTTGTTATTATTTTGAGCTCAGAGCAGTATTAAAGTTTGATAATAATTCAATTAATTAAATAAATTTTAACCTTTATTAATCTTCTTGAATATTGGAAACGTTCAATCTTATAAAGCTAATAAATTATTATTAGAAAAATTTAAAAAAATGGTTGGAAATAAAAAAAATAGGAAATTAAGGATATTATGAAGATAATCGTTGCAGGAGTTTTGAATATTTTAAATATTGTGAATAACATATTTTCAAAAAAGGATGACGGCGGCGTGTGAGTTATTTTGAAACAGAATTTTGGTCCTATCAATTTTTGCTACTACGATTTACCTTCAGAAATTGAAAGAAACAATTTAGTTCAGTAACTGTCTTATCTGATTAATGATTCTGAAAGCACAAAAAAATAATATATTTTTGTACGTACAGTGTAAAATCTAAAGAAAAAAGAAAATTTAAAATATCAGTAATCAAATGTTTCATAATTTTCCACTTAACAAATATTATCAGTAAGAAAAGGAAGAAATCACTCACTTTTTAGATAGTATCCAATAAAATATGAAATATAACGTATGTATTGTTATTATGAAATAAACCAGTAATTTCTTATCAGTGTAGTTTCGAGAATTTTTTTAAGAAAAATATGGAAGGAAAAGAATAACGATAATATTTTTGATTCTACAATATTATCTATGATATGCATTTATAGAGAAAATGCATTTTTTTATTGATAAAACAGTAATTTTTTATTGAAAAGAAATGGAAAAAACACAACTGTTTTCAATTTGAGTTAAATATATTACAAATATTATTGATAATAATAAATGATAACACTATCTTTAAAAAATTTATAATCTTTTCGAAATAAAGTATTTTCTATAAAAACAAAAATTAGTTTTTAGTATTTGGGTATCAATTTAAGCTTAAAAGTCATTTTTAAGGGAAATTCGCAGAAATTTTTAAAAGTATTTTGCGAATATCGTAATAACTTGATAAGATAGAATTTGAATTTTTTTCACAAGGTAATTTATATACTCTTATAATTAATAACTCAAACATATGATATTTTAGATTTTTTTTTTCACTTTTGATCAGAACACTTTACAAATGAACAATATCATCGTCTAGTTGCATTCTCATTTGAGTGAAAAGAGTACTATCAAGATATATCACACGTTCATTAATGCCAGTCTCATTACTTTTTTAAAATAACTCGTATAACCTCTACCTAGGTGGAAAGTGAACGCAAATCAGCAAAAGAATCAGCTTTTGCAGTAAACCATCCATCCCTATTAAGCGTAATCGCAATTTTAGTCCACCAAGTAACAAAGTACTCTACCTGCGAGTATTCATAGATAAACCACTTACTGATGAACCTTCATAAGATATTAAAATATTTTGAAAATCAACAGACATTACAACAACTACAAAAAACAAACTTTTAATCTACAGCACAACTTTAAAAATGATCTGGAATTGTGGGGTTCAAAAACAGTCCAATTTCTACCGAATCCAATTCTTTCAATCAGAAATCCTCGGCGTTTAAAGATAATAGATTTAATTTCTATCGAATCCAATACTTTCAATCCATCGGCGTTTAAAGATAAATTGACCCACATTATCTCTTTTAATATTAAAAAGCCTCACTAGGTACAAAAAAACACCGATGGGATAACAAATCTGCTTAATACAATATTAATGTAGTTGGTGGTAGTCGATAAAATTTAAAAAAAAAGAGAAATTATCAAAAGTTTCATTGAGATAAATATTTTTGATTAGCTTTAAACCTCTGTTTTAGCCAAGATTTTCAAAAAAAAATATTTTTTGTAGTATTTTTTTATATTTTAAGAGGTTTTAAAAGCAAATATTTTTAATATATTTTCGTTTATTTCGCAGCTATTCTTACGAGGGTGTACAAGAAATTGCAAACGATTTATTGGGAAAGACAAGTATTCGACCAAAAATAGGAATCATCTGCGGATCAGGCCTTAGCTCAATAGGAAACTGCCTTACAAAATGTCAAAAATTTCCATACAAAAATATTCGGAACTTTCCAGTTTCCACAGTTGAAGGACATGCTGGACAACTTTTATTCGGTAATATTGGAAATGTGCCAGTAGTTTGTATGCAGGGACGATTTCATTATTACGAAGGTTATCCGTTATCAGTATGTTCACTGCCGGTTCGAGTAATGAAATTACTGGGCATCACCCACTTGATTATAACAAATGCTGCCGGTGGTGTAAATCCAAATTTCAAAGTGGGAGACATAATGTTAATTAAAGATCACATCAACATGATGGGAATAGCTGGAAACTGTCCACTTCAAGGATTAAACGATAACCGTTTTGGACCACGGTTTCCATCGATGACAAATGCCTACGATAAATCTCTAATAGCAACTGCCATGGAAATAGCAGCCTCATTGGGATTTGAAAATTCAATTCGACAAGGTGTATTCACCTGTGTCGGTGGTCCCAACTATGAAACTGTAGCTGAAGCACGTATGTTAAGAGTTATCGGTGTCGATGCTGTTGGAATGTCAACCGTTCATGAGGCTATCACAGCCATACATTGTGGTCTGAAAATTTTCGCATTTAGTTTAATTACTAACATTTGCAATACGGAATATGATACAGAACAAAATATTGCCAACCACGAAGAAGTTGTCAATGTTGGTTTAACCCGGCAGAAAATTTGTGAACAGCTAGTTTGTGGACTAATTAATAGAATAGAAGACGAAATTATATAGAATGAACATACACATAACACTTAAAATAAATAAAATATTAATTAACTATAATTTATAATAAAAATATTTTACTTTGTTTAGATTATCTATCTTGGGTTAATTGGTTATTAATTTTTAAGAAAAGTTTATAATTATTTGTTTATTAATAAACGCATTTCTATTTATAAATATTTTTTGCTCGAATATGATAAAATTTTAAAATATCTTTAAATATCTATAACAATAAAAAATATATAAAATTTTATTTTTTTTTAAATAAAAAGATTCAATTATTAATGTTAATGGTGGAATTTTATGTTCAACTGTAGATACTGTAGAATTTATGTTCAACAAAAGAATCGATATTTTTGATTAGAATTATATAAAAGCAGTTACTTTTGAAAATATTATCTTTATATTTCTTAAAACTAAAAAAAAATCTTAAAAAATATTGGGTTGTCCCGGAAGTAATTTCTGTTTTTTTTTTTTTATAAAAATAAAAGATGATTTTCTTATAGTGAATTAATATTTTATTCAATTAAATATTGTCCAGTCTGATCCTTTACCATATTTCTGGCAGTAGCATGATTCCACGCTCATAAAATTTTTGTTCTTTGCTGGCAAAAAACTGATCCAAGTGATTTTTGATCTCCTCATTTGAATTAAACGTTTTACCGTCTAAAAACTTTTGTAGAGATCGGAACAAATGGTAATCGGAATGTGCTTGGTCTGGAGAGTATGATGGATGTGGCAGTATATCCCATCAAAGCTCTCAAAGCTTTTGCCGATTGGTCAAACTTGTATGTGGTTTCGTAATATCCTGTTGGAACACTATACCTTTCCAATTGATCAATTCTGGCCTTTTTTCTTTAAGTGAATCATTCAATTTGTCCAACTGACGACAGTACACTTCAGAATTAATCGTTGTACAAGCTCAAAATAAACGATTCCTTTGAAATCCCACCGAACAGATAGCATTACCTTTTTTTTGATGAATGCTTTGATCCGGTTCATATTTTCTACTCCAGAATCATTTGCGCTTAATATTGTTGTAGACAACCCATTTCTCGTCCCCAGTGATGATACGCTTCAAAAATGGATCATTTTCTTGGCGTTTGAGAAGCAAATCACAAACATCAATTCGACGGCACACATTTTTTGTCGTAAGAAGATGAGGTACCCATATGTCGAGCTTTAAGATAAAACCTAGCCGTTTCAAATTATCATGAACATTATTCGATAAATTTAATCTCTCTCACGAGTTGTTATTCGCCTTCCAGAACGTGGTACAACTTCGAGATCAAAATTGCCGGATCGAAATTTTCCAAACCAATTTTGGCACTGGCGCTCACTTAACACATCTTCTCCATATACATCGAATAATTTTTTTCTTGCTTGAACAGCATTTTTATCTTTTCTATAGTAAAAAAGTAAAATATGCCGAAAATGCTGTTTTTCACTTTCCATATTTAGAAGGGTATCAACCAAAATCTACTGTACCGAATCAATCGAATTTCACAAGCAAGCCTTGCTATATGAGCTGTCAAAATATATTTCATTATGTGGCTTAAGTATGAAATTGGTTGCGAAAAAATACAACAGATGTCCTCTGTTGGGAAATAACGAAATTACTTTCCGGACAACCCAATACATCATCGAAAGATATATATACTATGATAATTTATACAAAATTCCAAAAATTTAATAATAAAATAAATTTCTACCATTTTTAAGCAATTTTCAATAGGAGTAAATTTCCATTATTATTTAATAAATTTTTAGATTAAATTAATTTAATGAAAATTTCACCTCTAAACACTCATTTTTCAATCAAAAAGGAAATTTTCGATTTCCATCTAAATTTTCAACCGATCAAGTTTATTAAAATCAACTGAAAATGTATTAGTACTATTTGCCTATGAATTAATTCAATATTCGACAATTGAACATTCATCATTTTCGGAAACCATTAATTTTCCATTCTATTAATGTACTAATGGATCTAATCTGAATGGAAAAGAAACTTTTCATCATTGACAAATTAATCAATTGTTAAAATTTTTCTAAGAAAAAATTTATTTTTCTCAATTATAAGGTATTCATGTAGAAATGAAATATAATTTGGAAAAAGTTTTAGTGTATTTTTTTTGCAGGCTAATATTGAATATATAATAAAGTGCAAAATTAACTAGGAAATTGTAAATTATACTATTTAAAATGGATTTAGGAAAAATTTTTTTATAAATAGTACTTGGAAATACTATTGTAAATTAACAAATAATTTTATCAATTTTTTTAACAACAAAATACAGGAAATCAAAAAGACAGAAGGGTTACAGTAGTGACAAATTTATTAAGTCAATATTGATAGAAGTGGTTTCGTATTGATGAAAGAGGCTTAATCCAACAAACTTATCTTTCTGACGATATCCTTATAAAAAAATATTATAGTAATGTTAAGTAACATTACTATAATTTAACTGAATCCCATGAACATTAAATTGGCAGCAACACTAGTTAAAAATGAAATAAACAAATAGAACAAGAAAACAACTAAAAGAAATTTGTTTTTATTTGGATTTCAGCAATTTATATGAAATAACGATTTATGATATGGAAAAAAGTCTCGTAATGTAATTTTTTATATTTTTAAAAAGTTTGTTTTTATTTTAATTTCTAAGGTATTATTATTGTTTACAATTTTTAAGGATAGAAATTTTTTTGCAAATATTATATATATCAACTCAATTAATACAAATTTAAGTAAATTTAATCTCGAAATACAACAAATATGAGATGCAAATATTGGGTTGGCAACTAAGTAATAGCGGATTTTGTCAATAGATGGTATTAGCTCATTCTTTTGTTATGTCAACGTGTTCAAAGCATCTAACCTATATTGTTTTCTTATTGTTTGGACTTCCGCCTTTAATTTAGTAAAAAGTTGTACCGTTTAGCTATTTAGTTTGTTTTCATCCAAATTTAAAAATGGAAGGACAAGACGTGCATTTTAAACATATTTTATTGCATTATTTCCGAAAAGGCAAGAACGCATCGCGATCGTCCAGTTGAAGTTGATGAGACCCATATCAAGGACATTATCGATTCAGATCATCATAGTACAACACGTGATATTGCAGAGAAGCTCAATGTATCGCATACATGCATTGAAAAACAATTAAAACAGCTTGGCTATGTTAAGAAACTTGATTTATGGATTTCTCATCAACTTAAAGTAATTCATTTGACGCAACGCATTAGCATCTGCGATTCACTTCTGAAACGCAACGAAACAGATTCATTTCTGAAACGACTGATAACTGGCGATGAAAAGTGGATAATTAATAATAATGTTAGTCGGAAACGATCGTGGGTGATGCGAAATGAACCACCTCAGACGACATCAAAAGCTGAGATGCACTAAAAGAAGATTATGCTGTCAGTTTGGTGAGATTATAAAGGAATTCTAAACTTTGAACTTTTACCCAGAAACCAAACGATTAATTCCATCGTGTACGTTCAACAACTCATCAAACTGAGCAATGCAGTTCAAGAAAAGCGACCAGAATTGGCAAATCGTAAGGGTGCTATTTTCCAGCATGACAATGCAAAGCCGCACACATCTTTCGTCACTCGCCAAAAATTATTGGAATTAGGTTGGGATGTGTTGTCACATCTACCATATAGCCCTGACCTAACGCCTTCAGATTACCATTTCTTTCGTTCCAAGCAGAACTCCTTAGATGGTAAAATTTTTAATGACGCTGATGATGTAAAATCACATTTAATTCAGTTTTTTGCTAGCAAAAGATGGCAAAGGGTCATCGACAAAAACGGACAATACCTAATTGAATAGTTATATTTTTAAGTAAAAATTTTGAATATTTCTTCTTATGTAAAATCCGTAATCACTTAGTTGGCAATCCAATAGATATCTATAATTGTTTACACACACATGCTTATAATAAATTTATTATCTCTCCAAGAACATCTCACAAATTTCTACAGTTTCTCATAAAATTTGTTTTTTTTTTTTGCTCATATCAAAAGCTATATACAATATCTCATGGAAAAATTTTTTTTTTTATTAAATACTCCCGAGTTACCGGTTAAGCAATCTTGGATTTTGTTAATCCAGTGAATAGGTTCATCGTCGTTATTGCAGTCATTAAAAAGGATCAAGGAGTGCCATGGAAGGTTTTGGAGTAATAGCGATGCTAAACAATACTCAACACCTAACCTTACCACTATAACTGGCGGTCAACTCTACAATTTTTTTTCCATCATTGGTCCTTGGTTTTGGGTACTTTTTTTAATTTTTATATAAAAGTTCTGTTTTTCTTTCCAAATTTTGCTCGGCAATAATTATACATTCTACAATCACTCCTTATTTCCTCCCATCCTCTAACCTACATTTTTATTCATTTTTTATTAATAGTTTCTTTTGTACATTATCCCCTCCCTCGGAGAACTTAGCACCTTCAAAAGTCTCCAAAAATATTTACTACCCTTTATATATATTGTATATATGTATATGACAATTTTATATACTGGAACGCCTCTCATTTTACATTTCTACACAACTCCTTAAGCAATTTCTTGGCAATGCGATCAAAAAGTAATACCAAAATATACAGAAATTTTGTACAGTCTAGGACCGAGTTTGCTATCCTGGAGGAATACTACAATTTTTTAAGCCATTATTTAGAGTCTTCTATTGTATATTTTTAAATCAATATTATTTTTTAATGTTGGGAAATAAAGAGGAAGAAAGAATTCTCCAAGTTTCTAAAATAGATCAGACTAAAATGTCTAAAAATACACCACGATAATACTTTTCAAATTACAATAGATTAGCTTTTACCTTAATCATTATTAATACAAGGTAACTATGAGTTGTACACTACATGTAAAATATAATAAACGCAAATATAAAATAAATGATTTACATATTGTATACTTTAGAACAAGTAAAAATATTAACCTTTAATCAATAAGTAAATTCTATTAACGATGACCAGATTTCATGAACACCAATACATTATCTAAAAGCAACATAAATATGGATTTAATAAAATAGGCCAACTTTAATGGCGTAATAAATATTGTGAATAAAATATATTCGCCAATATAAAATTTTATAATTAAACTGTATAAGAATATTATTGCAATAAATATCCTAACTTAAATTAATTGCGTTATTATACAAAAATATTTACTAATTATAACACTTCGATTATCATATTCACTACAATTTAATAAAATTTTCTTTAATTAACATTTTAATGCTAACTATGCAACATTGTAAAAATGAATACACATGTTTTTTTTTAAATTATAGAACAGACATTATTGATTACATCATAATTTAATTATAGTGAACGTGAATTTATTATACTATGTTATATATCTGCTGATAGTACACGATAAACGTTATAATTTTATGGTTGAACAAAGGTTTGGACTGGAAAATATCAATGCAATAATTTTTGACGTACTAATGAAATAATTATAAATCAATTGAATTTACCTAAAACGCCCATCAGCAGGAACAATGTTTTTATTTTGACAAAAATTTTATGCTGCACTGACAAATTATCAATCTTTTATGATTTTTTTGGATAAGTATTATTTAAAAAAATTTTAGTAATTAATATTTATATATGAAACTTCTAGAATTAAATAAAGTTTATGAAAAATATTCTTAATTGCCAACAATTTTGGTAGACAGATTTATTGCTCATGCTTTCAGAAAACAGCCAAAAGATTAAATGTATAACCAAGTAAATTTAACATATAAATGAAAAAAAATTGATTTCTAAAAAAAGGATTTTTTATTATAAAGATTTGAAAAATACTGAAATCAACTATTATTATGTGTTAATTGATTTTGCACAAAAAGTTACCCAAATTCGACATTCTATTTTTCTTTAAAATTCGATAAGTTTTATAAAAATAAAGTTTATTAATTTTTAGAAACACATAATATGCTTTTTCTAATTGAGTTACTCAAATTAATTTAATGGTTCTCATACGAACCAAGGTTATTATTCTCAAATATTTATGAAAAAAATCACGAAATACAAAACTTTCCACACAAATCAATAATAATGGAATCTGATGCAATAGGTGCCGTAATGCAATAATCGCTTTTCTCATGGAATAAGGGTACGGACTCTTACATGAACGTATCACAAGTTATTTCAAAACAAAAGCAGCTAAAAGGACGGCAAATAAAATGAACCCAGTTTTGTCCTTTTAAATATTGGTATCATAGATATCCAAAAAAATGAGTTCATTAAAAACGCCCGTGTCACAAATAGAAATGAAATGATTTATATTCCGGAAGACTTTCATATCCTATTTCGTTGGTGATTTTTGAAATAACTCCAAATGTAAAGACACAACATAATCTAGTTTAAATTTTACGAGTTTAAATCTTGTACAGTTAGTAACCAATTTGGTGGTTAAACTAAGAAAAAAACTCGAGTTTAAATCTCTTTTTGTAAAAAAATCTTACAGACAAGGTAATAAATTTGGGATATCTTAGGCTACGTAAAGCGGTGTTAAAAAAAGTTCACCAACTTATAAAGCTCGATGCATTTTTACTACTTCTTCATTGCTCCAATCTAAAAATATACGTCAGAGGTAGAATAATCTCTTTATACTTTCACCATATATGCTCATCGTCTTAATCCACGTTATATTCACCAACTCTTATAGTCGAATATCGATTGTGACGTTCTTGTAAATAAAGTAAATTAATAGAACCTATTAATTGCAATTGTTTTTCTTAACGAAGGACAGAGTTAAACGTTTTTTGTTTTCATTTGTGTCATCTGAGCCCAATCTTTAATGATCGATGAATATTTCTCAGCTTTCGCTTCGGAAGTGAGGTTTCATGTTGAAGGCTAAAGTTAATTTAAAAAAATAAAATATTCCACAAAATGCCAATTGTATTCTTTGAACATGAACAAACGAACCACAAAAAACTAATATAATATCAGTTAAATGGTAACTCTGTCCTTGTCGCAAATGTCTGCTCTTTTGATGAATTTTTTCAATACGCTTTCACATATTCCCGGATTAATTTAATTGATTTCATTGAGTTTTTTAAGCAATTCACTTGTCTCCGACCAGTTATCGTTGACCTTCTTCTTTCAAGTATCGAAATAGGAATAAAACAGGAGTGGGAAAATCTGGCAAGTGAAACGCACAGTAAACATCTCCGGCCTAAGCACCACAGCTACATTCCGCTGTCATGTCATGAAGTTCGTTCTTGAAGTGACTCTGGATTGGTACGTCACCAGAAGTGGCAGTTTCGTTTATTAATAGAGCTGCTTAAGTCTAAATTAATAATCGTCACTCATTATCAATTTTTTATTAGAATAAGGGTTTTGTTTATGGAACTCAAAAACATTTACGGTACATTGCCGGTAGTTGTTATGTCCTTTAGGCTGAATTTCCTGTATCTCCCAGATTTTTGTATGCGGTATCATTGGAGGTTCCCAGTCTGTCAGCTACACTTCTCGGTTGCGAATGCCTTTCTAAGGTGGTCAGACTTTGGTCTGTCGAATGCCCGTTATAATAATTAAAGAATTATTTTTGGAAAAGCTATTTAAAATAATTACACCTTATAAATATTCTCTATATAAATTTTGCTTATAAACGAGCCCTGTTATGTTATGCGAAATGTTTTTTGTGTAATTGTAATTTTAAAATAAAATAAATATCGGCCAACTAAGTCTAATCTGACTTAATACATATTAGTATTTAAACATTTTACAATAAAAGAGTTTATAAATACAATAACAAGTTCCGAATATTGCCAACGAAAATTATTATCTCATTATGATAAAAAGCTTTCAAAGAGAGAGGATTATATTATTAAGAAAATCCTCAAGAAAATAAATATCAATTATTTTAAAAAAAAGAAACGTTGGAAAATATTTACTGATTAATTAGATTTGGCTCAGATGGTAGAAGTATTAAAACTACCCTTTCCAAACAAAATGAACCAGACAAATTTTATCTACCGGTCAAGTGATAAAAGAAGAAGTTCAATGAATTCTTAAAAGTAGAAAGACGCACTCCTTTCATGTTGAATTTGGATCGTCAAAATTTCTACTAGAATTAGCTCCCACATTTTTCTGGAGGAACAAAAATACCAGTATACTAAAATTACCTAACCCACGACCATAAGGATTGAGTTACGCAACTGGCGATCTAAAGTCAGCAACCTACGACCAACCGTAACTGGCGATTTAAAGTATGCAACCAATTACAAAAAGCCCACACCAATTGTTTGCGACAGGTCCTAACTAAACCTCTGCTGTCATAAGCAGTGACCAACGCCCGGGATAAGAACTGATATCCATTACCAGCTATCCGGAGACCGCACTCGCGATGGGCGTATTAACCACAGCCACCACGTTTAATAACTATCAGACCATGGTCGGACGCAGTGCGTTGAAACGCCGTAGGGCACACGGACCCCATGAAACCAATTTGTTTTTTAAGAGTACTTCTGCGCTATTGAGCTCTGAAACGAAATTTTGTAAATTCCTGAGCTTTGCTACGTCAGTTTATGTACGCTGGTTTGCCAAAATCCGAAGGCAAGTAGGCGTAAAGGCATGCAAAATGAGCCACAGTACAGATAAGAAGATTTCTTGTTTATTGCCATACGTGTATAGTATATAATAGTTTTGCCTGAAGTTGACCGAACCAATGTAGATGATAGTCCTGCCAGACAGAAACTAAACCAAATTGGATAATAATTCTGACAAAATTAAGCGATTGAATTCTTACTAAATTAAAAAGAGTATTTTTAAACTTTTAACAAGTCCGACATAGATTAAGGAGAAACTTTTAGAAATAAGTTTTCTGTGTTATAGCGACAACGAATCTTCAGTTTTTGTGGCGTTTAGAATTTTTAGTTTTAGTATTAATAGTATTTGAAATGACTGATAAAAGTTTTGTAAAAAGGATATCGACTAAAAACAGAATTCAAAAGCATATATGTAGGAATGGTGAAAGGTGAATTAGGAAAAGTATTGGCAGGCAGGTGGCAGCACAGGATGGAGGGCACAAGGAGAAACGTCATGGGTGGTGAATTAGGATTGAGGTGAAAAAGAGGGAGTTTTGGTTCACTTCTTGGGCTGCAGGCGTAGGGAAAAGACGTGCCATTAAAAATAAAGTAAAATAAAGAAAGAAGTAAAAAAGAAATCGGGTGTATTATTTGAACTAATATTAACTTAATATCCTACATGGGGGCTCAACCAAAAGCCATAGTCTAACGCAATAATGACAACTGGAAAAGACGATGTAAGTATGTTAACGCCGGAGGAAGTCAAAGAAAAGCTCGAAACCATGTGTAAGTCAACGAGAGGTGATGAAAAAGAGCTAAGGGAACGATTGGTTAAATATTTAACCATTGAAAATAAAGAATGTCCAAGACGTACTGAAAATGCATTAAATGAAGACGATAATGACGACGAAGATGAAAACGACGACAATAAAGACGAAGACGCACGAGGACATAATCGCGACGATGCAAAAATCTCACACATGATGAGGGTAAACGAGAAATCGCAAACGATTAAAAAAGGCGCCATTAGTAAAAAATATATGGGTAAAAACGCGGGTGAATCAACATCGACGGAAACAGCAGATAAACGGAAGCAGCAACTAAAATCTGCAAAAGCAACGCAAATGTCTGAATCTGCAAAAGAAAAGCAAATGCGCGAAAATATGAACGTTTTGCAGAAAAAAAAATAATGTAACCAAAGGTAAAAACCACAGCCGAAACTTCATTAAATTTTGTGACCTGGAAAATGCAGTCCAAACTTTCACAGGCGACAACAAAATAAAAATAGAAAAATGGATTGACGATTGCGAAGATTTTAATGAAGTGGCTATGTGGGATGACGTTCAGTTGTGCATTTATGCGAAAAGATTGATTGGTGGGTCTGCATTGGAGTTTGTACGAGAACAAAGAAAATTAATATCGTGGAAAAAATTAAAAAAAGCACTGGTTGAGGAGTTCTCGACCAAAATAGACAGCAACGACGTTCACATGCAGTTGCAAAAGCGAATTAAGAGGGCCAACGAAACGTGCATGCAATATTTCTATGAAATGCACTCTATTGCACGTCAAGTTAATATGGAGGAATCGGCCATAGTCAAGTATATCGTCGCGGGCATCAGAGACGATACGCCGGACAAAATTGTTTTGTATGGTGCGAGAACTGCCAAACAATTAAAATTAAAGTGCATAGATTACGAATATCTAAAGCAAACTCGAAATAAAGCAAAACCTAAAATCGACAATAAGACCACAAAAATGATGGTTCGAATGAGAAACCTAAAGAGACGAAAATTAAAAACAGTTCGAAATGTTTCAACTGTGGTGGGGCGGGACATGAGTCAAAAAATTGTCCAAATGCATCAAAGGGGCCGAAATGTTTTGGTTGCAATGAATATGGTCACAAAAGCAACAACTGTCATAACAAAAAAAGTGAGGGTATGAAACCAAATATGAACGTAATAAAGAAAAATGAAATGTACCATAACATCTCGATAAACAACGTCAAATTAGTTGCATTAATTGACACTGGCGCTGATGTGACCATAATGAAGAACAACATTCTCAGAAAAATTAAACCAAATCACCACAAAATAGAAAAGTCAATTTCAATCTCTGGAATTGGGGCGGAATTGAACACAAGAGGTATCACAAATGTTAACATCACAATAGATGATGACACGTTCGAAAAAACTGAAGTACACATTGTCGAAGATAATGTGATGTGTCCTGATCTTATAGTTGGGATGAACGTCATCAACAAATGTGACATAACATTTAATAGATTTGACATGAAAATAAAAAAAAGACGTGATGACGAAATCGAGCATACCAATAATGATCAAACCACGAGTAAAGATCATGGTGATGCCAATAAGGGCGACGATTGTACGTTTTTATTCAATATTGAGGTGGTATCAAATATGAAAGAAACGCTATTACAAAATTTAATTATTCCAGATAAGAAAATTTATGATGAAGTTGGCGAAATGATTTTAAATTACAATCCAAACAAAATAGATGACACTGAAGTTAAAATGAATATTGTTGTAACCGATGATATTCCTGTACATCAACCACCACGACGACTACCGATAAGTGAACACAACATGGTGAACGATCAAATTATTAAATGGATGAAAGATGGTGTGATACAACAATCCACGTCCGAGTATGCGAGTCCAATAGTGTTAGTTGCTAAAAAGGATGGCACCAAAAGATTATGTGTTGACTATCGGCGAGTAAATCAAAAAATTTATAAAGATCGCTATCCAATACCACGACTAGAAGATCAAATAGATAAATTGCAAAACACCAAATATTTCAAAAATATATTTTTCCAAAAATATATTAATCACATTTTCAGAACGCAAATAAACAATGGTGTAGTGATCATATACATTGACAACATTATGATCCCATCACAAACGATGGCTGAAGGAATGGAACGGCTGAGAACAGTATTGACGGTGGCAAAAGAAAATGGACTTGAAATAAATTGGCGGAAGTGCGAGTTTTTACAAGGGCGAATCGAGTATCTTGGTCACAACATCAAAAATGGTAAAATAACACCATCTGAAGAGAAAATGAAATTTTCCAGAACCGAAAAGTATTCAACAAGTTCAGTCATTTCTTGGTTTGGCGGGCTACTTCAGGAAATTTTTTATGGATTTTTCGACGATTGCTAAACCGATGTCTGACATGCTAAGGGGGGAAACAAAATTTAAATTCGGAATTGAGCAAAAGAATGCGTTTGCAAAACTCAAAGCAGCAATGAACGAAAAACCAGTGTTACAGATTTTTAGGCAGGGTGCTGTAACTGAGGACACACTGACGCTTGTAAAGATGGGTATGGTGCTATTTTATTCCAAGTCAGCAATGAAGACAACAAATTGTATCCAATTTATTACTGGAGCCGAAAAACATCGAAAGTTGAGCAAAATTATACAAGCTACAAACTTGAAGTAATGGCCATAGTCGAAGCTTTAAAAAAATTCAGAGTATATTTATTGGGTCAACCTTTTAAATTAATAACAGACTGCAAAGCTTTCACCATGACTTTACAAAAAAGAGAATTAATCACCAAAATTGCACGATGGGCAATGTTTTTAGAAGAATTTGAATATACGGTAGAGCACAGAGCTGCAAGTCGCATGCAACATGTCGATGCGCTTAGTCGGAATCCTGTCATAATGAACATAAAACAAAATGACAACATAACCAGTCGAATTCAAAAATCACAAGCAGAGGACGACCAATTAAACGCAATCATTGAAATTTTAAAAATGTCACCGGGTCAATTAATATTTGGTGTCAAAATGAAGATCATGAACGAAATGAATATGAAAGACATTTTAGACGATGAGAACATAAAACTCTATATGGATGAACGGGATGAAATGCGAGATAAAGCCAAAGAACAAATTCAAGAAATACAAAACGAAAATTCTTTGCAATACAACAAAAACAAGAAAAAAGCGGTTCGTTTCAAAATAAATGAATTGGTGGGGATTGAAAGAACCCAATTCGGCAGTACACTCAAAATTAAGCAAAAATATTTTGGACCATATAGGGTAGTAAAAATCCCAAATATTTTGGGCCATATAGGGTGGGCGAACAGGAAGGTCCTGTGAGGACATCAACTAGTGCAGACAAAATGAAAACCTGGTGTTCATCTGAGGCCGAGTGTAGGAATGGTGAAAGGTGAATTAGGAAAAGTATTGGCAGGCAGGTGGCAGCACAGGATGGTGGGCAGAGGGAGAAACGTCATGGGTGGTGAATTAGGATTGAGGTGAAAAAGGGGGAGTTTTGGTTCACTTCTTGGGCTGCAGGCGTAGGGAAAAGACGTGCCATTAAAAATAAAGTAAAATAAAGAAAGAAGAAAAAAAGAAATCGGGCGTATTATTTGAACTAATATTAACTTAATATCCTACATATATATAGAAAAATTATTTAAAACTAAGTTAGTTAAGCTGAATGCAGTTTAGAAAAAATAATCTTTTAAAAAACTAAATATAAAATAAATAAGAAAATAAAGTAATCGAATATTTATAAGATGTAGTTAAAATACTTTTAGCATTTTTTCAAAAACAAACAACTACGTAAATTATGATTGAATATTTGATAAAATAAATATTATCAAAAAATAATCGACTTTGAGTGAAGGAATATAAAATTATACAAGTATGGTATATTATTTAAATATCGAACAGAAAATAAAGTATTTTAAAAAGGGTGCGCCCAACAGTAAATGCTTTTATAAAGTTTAATTTTCCTTTTTCTAACTCAGTGCTTTTCTTTAAATATATTTTTCTTATTTCATTTCAACTTTTTAAAGAATTTTTTCATGTTGCCTATGAAAATGTTATATTCTATTGTTATACTAAAAAAAAGACCTTGGCTGGTTAAATAAAAAAATTTGGCTACTCGTAGAATTGAAAAAAGAATTGGAACGAACAGTTTTATTGATTTCCTGCAGAAAATTGATTACAAAATACTTCCTTAAAAAAAATATCACCAACATAATATAGAATGGAGCAAAAAAATTACGAATTGGATTTCAGCACCATAACTCAATAGTCCTTTTTTAGGATATATCCTCTTTTAAAGGTAAAAATGTTTTTAAGAGAATCGGTCACAAAATATGAATTTTAGGTAAAACTTTTTACGATAGTATGTGGCATGGATTTTCCACTGAAGTCTGCCTTTCCAAAAAGTCCAGACGTAAAAAGGGTAAAAACAGTTTTCAATGGTAAATAAAATTTGATATGTTTGTTAGAAAATTTTACCACAGGAATGTTATCGACTTCAATAAAAACAACTTAATGCAATAAATCCCAGAAATCCTATTTCATATTTTGAGGATATTTTCCAATACAAAAAATAAAGCAGTTACACGCAAAAATAGTCTGTTCCTGGATGAAATATTGAAAAGAGCATAAAGAAGGTATATTTGATTGTTCAACATATGAAAAAGTTTCATTTGCAATAAACTGAAGGAAATTTACAATTTCCATTTTACAATTTCTTACAGGATATTTTTTAAATGAATATTTGAATGTATACAATTTAGAATGAAACTCAACTTTACTGAGAATATGGCTAAGGAAGTATTCTATTTGATTTAATAATGGGTAAAAAATATTGTTAAAACTTACTGTATTGAATACGTACTCATATTTGCACATGTTTGGAAAAGGATATTATTTATACATACGAATATATCCGTCTGTACGTTCGTATTTACTTTTATTAAAATTGAACATTCCAAAGATATTTGCTATTTGATGAAAATTAATCAAGCATAGAATATTTATTGGTAAATATGAGATTATCGATTGAATTTTGATTTCTATAAACATAAAGACAAAAGTTCTTTGTTAGAAGTTTTTATGAATATTTTAGAAATTTCATATCCAAAGTTACAAAATATGATATGTTTTTTGGTGTATTATATTGCGTTGCAATATATATATATTGTACATATTACTCAAATGTAATTATACTTCTATTAAATATATATATCCAAAAAATACGTGTTTCTATAACAAAAAACTGTGTAACCGGTACAAATATTACTTTGATAAATCTTATCCTGAAGGCAATAAGTTTTAAAAGTTGTATTGTCTATTCAAAGAAGACAAAACATTTAAAAGTTGTTAGTCTATTTAAAGAGGACTTCTTGCTCAGATGAATCAATTACAGTTTTTTTTCTTCAAATTTGTTTAGAGATATTGGATATTTTATATTAGGAATGGATTTTTTTCCAAAAACCAAATGGTAGGATCCATTACAAGGGATGATAATTATGATAAATATGCTGTATAAAAAAAAGCGCCTGAAGTGTACTCAGAATGCTCACAGCTTATTGATTTACTCTTATAAGCTTATTAAAAAATAGACACCCCCTCAAGAATTTTTTAGCAGCTTACTAGATTAAAATCAGATTTACTCTTATCAGTTCACAAATGATACCTTCTCACAAAAAAGAGAAATTTAAGGACCTAAGGAAAGAGGTAATAGTTATCATCTTAATATGAAATATATTATATTTACTGTTATTGGGAAGAAAATTATTATCCGATTATTGTTTCTATATAAAAATCACCAGTATTTTAGCTATTAAATTTTATACAATAAATCTCGAAATTGACAAACAGATAAGTTTTGAAGATCCTTTTTATTCGTTCTGTTCATATGTATAAATGCGTACTATAGAAAGTCTGCAGAAAAAAGTCAAATTTAATTTAACAGATCCGAAACAAAATATTTGTAAATGACAATTGGGTTATACTTAAACAGCTAAACTGAAGACAATCTTTCAACACAGCTTTTTCTTAAGTTTGTAATTTAATTTGAAAAAAAAGTAATCTCGTCGAAAATTTTTATTTTATTTTCGAATAGAATTTTTAGTAGATATTATTTGAAATTAAATAATTTATTTATCTGATAGTCATCAATAATGATTAAAAATGTATCTTAATTTTTGAAATTGAATATTATAATTAAATTTTAAAGTAATAATTATTATTAATTTTATACTGAATAATAGATTAAGTTATATTAATGTGTTCAACAATTATTATTTGTTTAGTAAACCATGTTCTTCTATCAGTCTTAATGGCAGTGAAATATCACAAGACACTAAAGTTTGATGCTTAGGACTACACTTAGGCAAACGCCTAACATGCAAACCATACACAAAACCTAAAAAACTAGAAATAAACAAATACGAGGGTCATTCAACAAGTACTTAGCCTACAAAAGAAAAACGAAAATTTTGGAAAGGTGGCAATTTATTTTTCCACATAATCTCCTTCAAGCTCGATACACTTGGCCCAGTGATGCTCTAACTTTTTTAACCCGTCCAAAAAATACATTTTTTTGAGGGAAGCAAAATAGGCCTCCGTGGCGACGATGACCTCCTCATTCGACCCAAATCTATTCCCGGCGAGTGATTTTTTCAGGTTTGGAAACAAAAAGTAGTCACAGGGGGCCAAATCTGGAGACTACGGTGGATGGGGCAGCAATTCGTAGCGTAATTCGACCAATTTGGTCATGGCGACGGCGGAGGTGTGAGCCGGCGCGTTGTCGTGGTGGAACAGCACTTTTTTCTGCGCAAAGCGGGGTCGCTTTTTCTTCAATTCGACGTCAAATCGGCCCAATAAGTCAGCATAGTAGCGCCCCGTAATTGTTTTACCCTTCTCGAGGTAATCGATGTGGATCACATCTTGTGAATCCCAGAAAACGGTGGCCATCACCTTTCCGGCCGATCGAACAGTCTTCGCCTTCTTCGGAGCACGTTCGCCGGGTGAAGTCCACTGTTTCGACTGTTCCTTGGTCTCTGGCGTATACCAGTGAATCCATGTTTCGTCGACGGTCACGAAACGACGCAAGAACTCCGCTGGATTGCGCTGAAACAGCGCCAAACACGTCGCCGATGTGGTCTCACGATTGCGCTTGTTTTCCGGTGTGAGCACCCATCGCGCCGACAGCTTTCTCATGCCCAGTTCTTCGTGTAGAATATGATGCACCGTTCCTACTGCGATGCCCACAGTCTCAGCTATGTTATCTCGTGAACCTTCAATCGACGGTCTGCTTCAATCGACGAGATCGTCGACTTCAATCGACGAGATCGTCGACTTTTTTAACGTTTTCCTCCGTAGCAGCCGTTTTCGGGGCACCTGGGCGTGGCTCATCAAAAACCGACGTGCGGCCACGAACAAGCTCGTTGAACCAATTCTTGACGGTCGCCATCGAAGGAAAAAGGTCACCATACACAGCATCCAAGCGATCTTTGATTTCGCCGCGCATTTTCCCTTCCAAAAACAAGAATCTAATTTTTGTGCAACCGAGCGACACGCTCGCTTTCAAAGGCTCTCAAAACAAAACTAATGAAGGGAATCAACTGAAACTTTAACAGTAGGCTACTAAAAGAATGTACTGCACGATGGTAAATTTCTTTTGTGACAGCAGTTCCATCGGGAGGTGAGGCTAAGTACTTGTTGAGTGACACTCGTAATATCGACGACTCCTTCGACTTCTAAACGAATACAATAGACAGCAAAGTACTATTATCCAATGCCCTATTGAAACCAATATGGACTTATGGACTAGAACTCTGGGACTCCGTTGTTCAAGAGTTATCCTCTCTTTTCTATAAATATCCTTCGATGACTTAAATAATCATGTTAATTAGCACTGTTGTAAAAAATTTCTTTTTATTATTTTGTAGTTATAAATATCTGTAAAACACCAAAATAATATTTAAAAAACTTCAACAAATAAAAAATATCCGTTAATTCCTTTTATTATTTTAAATAATCAACATTCAGAGAGTGATGAAGTTGAAGAAAATTATTTTAAATATATGATATTGCTGTTTTGACAAAATAGAAATATTTAAAACAAAATTTCTTTAAATTTCTAAAGCAATAATTTTAAATAAATAGCATTGTCAAATATCAAGATAAAAAAAGTAGTTAATACTAAATATTAAAGTAGTACATTTGATTTGGAATCTAAAATATTTAATTTAGTATCGAACAACATTCATCTTTGACGCTCATCCAATAAATATACATTTTTTTTCGAATTAAAACAATTATTTGCATAAAAAGAATGGTGGTATCTTGATAATAGATTTTTTTTTAAAAACAAGTTGGAAATTGGAAAATATGTGAAATGTACTCTTTTGTCATTTTAAATTAACGTTCTTCTGTAAAAATATGCCAAAAAAATTATTACATTAAAAAAAAAATTGTGTATTGTAAAATAACTTTTAAAGTTAATGAATGGATTGGATTATCAAACAGCAGTAAATTTAAGCTTAAAAACAATTTCCGTTTGTGTCCATAACAGCATCACTGTAATTTATCGCACAAAAGGCATTTTCATGAAATTTTTAGTAATAATTCAATTTTAAAGCCACAAAATTGATTATATGATTTCCTTTTGAACTTTCCTTCATACACAGAGAGAGAGTGCACTGGTATCAGATTTGATCCAATGTACCGTCAAAAAGTTTTCCCTTTCATGTTCCAGTGAATATAATGTCATGAGGCCAATATTATTTTGTAGGATAATTTTCAATTGATTTTAACTTCAGTTATTAGGAACCAATTTTTTTCTGTGAAATTTAATCAATTTTATTTATTTTTGTTTTCCGAATAGAACAATGTAAAATGTAAAAGTTTTCTGGAAAATAATTGACTTTGCTTTTTCATCGATAAGAGCTAATTACGTGAAAGTTATTTATACTTTCACAAAAAAATTTAATATCAAAACAAATGAGTTTTATTGTGGAAAAACTGCTCTTCTTAATATATATTAATAATTATATATAAATTAGACGTACTATTGTAAAAATGTTTGTTTCAAAATATTCGTTTTCAGAGAAAAATCTATCTTTAGATAGAATCTGTTCTTAAATAGAAGGTTGCTCAAATTTGAAGCTATTTTAATGTTAAAAGAACTTTTCAAGATATATAAATTCTTAGTTGACACCATAACAGCGCAGGCCATTTGATAGAACTTCGGCTATTTGACTAGTATTCGAACTCAAGAACGCTACGTTCTAGACGCAAATGTCTATCGCTAAATTTTCAGGTGTTTGGTTTTACCAAATATAAAAATATTTCTTTAGTAATAATATGCCCAATTTTTAAATAGTAATACAGAAATTCATACGATGAGCGCCAAAAAAAATGGATCGATAACTAAGCGACCCTGTAGAGGCGTGATAAATGAAGTTATGTTTTTTGTAGTGCGTTATAAAAAATGTAACAGCGAAATTGGAAAAAAAAGGTGCCATCAAAGTTTTACGAAAAATTACAACGAGCCAATGTGGAAAATTCTTTACTAAAAGCACGGCGGCATAGAGCTGTTTTGAAGGGTCGAAAATTCAGTAGTTAACGATTATCGCTCAGGGAGGCTCTTAACATCGAATACTGATAAAAATGTGAAAGAAGTGAGAGCCCTTGTAAGGTCAGACCATCGATTACCATTGTAGCTCTTTGAGAGGCTCAGAAAACGATTTTTTTTGTCAGATTGGACATTACAACCATCACAATGCCCCCTGTCATATGTGTATGACAATTTGTAAGAACGAGTTTTCGTCAGAAGAATGGATTTCTGTGGCTTCTCAGTAATCTTATTGGTCCTGTCAGTAAGATCCAAATTAGTATAGCCGAGGAACTGAGAGCGAATCCTGTTCCAGACTTTCAACACTGTTCTGCTATAGAAAGAAAAGAAAATTGTTCCAAAAATATCCCAAAAAAATGTATTTTGTGTAAACTAATCAAAAATTCTCTGTCACACTTGCTACACCAACTACCATATGTGTATATACAAATAATATCAGAAAGTATTCATAAACATACATATTCAATCGGAAGCAAAATGCTTTTTTTTAATATTAACTAATTATATTTTTTTTTAGACTCGTTGCGCGTATTTTGCAGTTTTATTATTTTATATTCTATTTATTAAAAAAATATAGATTATGGCTTATGAACAGAACACACAAACTCATTAACTATGGTATAATTTTTAAAATGAATCTTTATATTTAATTAGGTTTTATCTAGTGTTAATATTATGAAAGCAGAATATTTATTTTTAAATAACAAGAAACAAACCAAACAAAAAAAATGTATATTAATTTGATGGTAAAAATGTTAAAATAATAATTATCAAAGCAGTTATAATAAGATACTTAAAATGTCGGCAACATTATATAAAGTAATTCTATTCGTTTTCAATTTTAATATAATCTACTTGAAAATCTCGTAAAAGGTTTATGATATAATAAATGCGTACCATCTAAAGAGCTATTAATTCTTATGTTTATGCAATTTTATCTGAAATTGTATCAATTCTAATTCTTGTTAATGTTTTCAAAGCAATTAATTTAATTATATCGGACGAGTAACGAAAATCTATATTAGATTTAAACATAAACAATATTAACCAAACTATATTATTATCAGCTAAATTCTTAATTAGTATCTGATAGCTAATAGCTATCCTAATCCTTCTTTGCTTATTTTAATATTCGTATTAATAAACTACTAATATTTTTGGTAGAAAATTGTCAAAACATCTGCTTACAAAAAAGTTTATAAAATTTTTCAACAACAATACTGTATAATTGATGTTTTTTTACATACAAATTATGCAAACATTTCCAAATACTGTGCCTGAATTTAGAAGAGGTATGTACGGCAGATAAGGGCATTTTTACATAAAGTTTTGTTTATTGTTTACAAAAGGCATTTTTTATTTTAATTTTAATTAACTGTTTGTAGAAATTGTGTAATTTTTTATTAGGATGTCCTTCAAAGAGCTTTTCGCAAAAAATATTCATTTATTTAATTCGAGCTTATATAGTATGTAAATTCGAGCTTATACACGTATGTATTCTATATAGGTTCAGGCCCGTTTCGAAATCGGTTGTACTTTTACTGAATTAAGTAGAATTTTAAAAACTTTTGCTTATTATATTTTTTATTGTATTATTTTAGAATTATATAAAGTATTTAAAAAAATGAGACGTATGAATTAAAAATGTTCAATAACAATTTGTTTATAAAAAAAAACCGAAATTTTAATATTTATTCGAATTAATATTTTATGGTACATTGTTTTAAAAAAAAAAATTGTTCATTGGTTTTTAAAAACAATCTAAAAACTAACAATTTTAGTTTACCTGTAATTTATTTTTTTTTTCTTTTGGAATCTATATAAAATTTTATGTTTATTTTAAGTTACCACGATTATAATTTTGCTATAAAAAGTTTCTTAATCAATATAACGAAAAGACAAAAAAAATCCTGTTGGATCCATTAATACGTCAAATGGTAAGAATACTGTAATTTTTTAGCTGATTTTTTTTGCTAATCAATACTTGTGGAATGGTATCGTATCGGATCTCTATGTGGAGGCATAAATAAATAACCTTTTTTATAAATTTTGCAACGCAATAACACCTGAAGGAGAAGCTTTGACAATACGATTTGGACTTTTATTATAACAAGGCATCGATATTAGAGTCTGCCAAATGGTTGAAGTTCATGCTTTAATTATTCGTTCAACTTTCTTATTCTTCAAGTATTTATTTTTGTTATAAAAAATCGCAACTTTTCTATATTAGCAGAACTGAATTACCCTATACAGAAAGGATAATTTTCTGGGATTTATATTCTTTTTAGTCATAAATATTTGAATTTTTCGGCATTATGCTTCGGTTTTTTTTAACTACCCTCATAGTTTGTGACCTTTGTTTATGGGTAGTTTTATTTACAGTATTGATGATATGTTCGTCACCCAAAATTTAAAGAGGTCTATATTTAAATTTTAAATCATCAAGACGATACCTGGAATCTTCGTTCAGTTTGTTGCTTCTGGTAGCGCTACTGCCAGAAGATTCCATTGTTCGATGACGCTTCGTCGAATCAACGGCGAAACCGACCGTATGATCGTACGATACGATCGTACGTACGAGAAAACAACGAAGTAGCCGCCATAAAGGAAAAATGCTACACAGGCATTCTGTGTTGGGCAGTCGATGATATTAGGTGTTGATGTGGTGTGCTGCGTTAATAGGAAAGCGCCGATTAATATTTATTTAATTTAACTTTAACAAGTATAAAGTGTACGTTTAAGTGTTTTTCATGAGTTGCTGTCAAATTTCTTCGCCGTACAATCGTTGTTTCCATATAATAAAAAAATATTATTTTTTTTAAGTATAATAATTATTTTTGTTGTTAATAGTTAAATTTTTCTGTTCTATTAATGCAAGCCCCATAAAAACGATTTGTTAAAAACCATTTCACTGTTTTTTTCCTCTCTCTCTCTCTCCCTCTCTCTCTCTCTCCCTCTCTCTCTCTCTCTCTCTCTCTCTCTCTCTCTCTCTCTCTCTCTCTCTCTCTCTCTCTCTCTCTCTCTCTCTCTCTCTCTCTCTCTCTCTCTCTCTCTCTCTCTCTGTCGGTATTAAATAATGTGAAGTAGCAGAGGACACAACAAAAGAAATTATCATAGAAACCGAAAATTAACTGATGCTGGTATTATAAAATAAAGAAACTAATTGCTTTTAAATTGTAATTTGAACCATATAAAATATAATATAAGTAAAAAGAAAAATAAAAAATTAACTGATTTAAATTTAACTCAAATAAGAGCGAAATAAAAATTACCGATTTAAAAATAATGAAATAAAAATTAACTAATTTAAATTAATAGAGGAATAAAGGTGCACTGATTTAACGACTCAAATACTAAAACCAGACAAATTTACTGATTTGGATTTAATTCGAATAATAGGAGAAAAATTATATTGAAAATAAAAATTAACTGATTTAGAGTTTATATTTAAGAACAAAATGGAAAATTTAATAGAACTAACGTTAAATGATTTGAATTTTCATAGAAATAAGATTAATTGATTTATTATGGTTGTCATTAGCCATACACCTGAAAAAATTCACATTTTTTTAACCAAATTTTTATACCTTAAATCCCCCCCCCCCACACTCCACACCCAAAAATTCGTTTAAATTTTTTTCAAACCACAGCTTTTTTTAATGAATTTTTAAAGTAAATTTCTTTCTCGTCCCTATCAAAAAATAATGATTATATATATTTTCAAAAATGTACTAATAAATTATTTCTTCATTCATGATCAAATATTATTCTTGAAAGATATTAATTTAACAAATACTGACTTTTCCCTTCCGCAATGTTTATACAAGAAAAATTCATTTATATCAACTTTTCTCAAATGTTTTTAAATAAAAGCAACGAATAAATATTCTAAAATATGTATGTATTTTGAGAAGTTCAAATGTTCTTAATCATGATGCAAATTAGTATAAGAAATTTAAGGAAATAATATTCAATATTCTTGTTTCAAGTAGAATGGGTGAAATGAAACAATGTTTAATGAAATAAATATTCATTCAGATTTAATGAATATTTATTTCATTTCTTTAAGTGCAGCTCCAAGATTGAAGTAAAAAATTAAAGGATTTTAAAAGTTATCCAGTGTTGCTTATTAAAAAAAATACTTTTAAATCTTAAACTGAGTGACAAAACATGGCATTATATTTGGATTATTTGAATCAGTTTGCTAAACCGAACTTTCTGATTTGCATTTATATTAGAGATTTTTGAATGTAACATACTTAAGGAGAAAAATTAGCTTATTATTCGGACCAAGAATTTCAAATGTTTCTGGAAATCATTTCTAATTTGAAATTGTTTTTTTTTTTTTTTTGTAAAATATTAAGACGAAAGTAGTATAATTTATTATATTTAATTTATATTTTTTTTAAATAAGGAAAAATCACACGTTTTTGGTCACGATTGACTAGAAATTTAACTCTTCACAAATACCAAAATTTCATGAGTCAGTTTGAGAGTTCGAAAGCTTTATGTAGCATCATCGGCAGTCAGGATATGATAAATTATATAACAAATAGTTATGATGATAAATAAACGAGTACAGCCAAAAAAAAATTATCAAATTATATTTTCCTAATTGACAATAAATTCTCCGTTTTTTATCATATGTTATTGTATTTGTAACGGGGTTGCTTATTATAAAAGGTTTTCGAATAAGAGTGATATGATTTCTTTTAAAAAAAAAACACACTAATTGTTAAGGAAATTAAAATGTTTTTTATTTGATATGAAGTACAATCGATACAATTAAGTTCTGAATAAAACGTTATTCAAATGGCCTCCACGACTTCTTTTCCAGGAACGAATTCGATGAACCCAATTTTCAAGCACCTTTTCCACTAAATCAAGTCGTATGTCATAAATAGCACGTTCAATATTGACTTTTAAAGCTTGAAGAAAGTCTGGTTTATTGCTAAAGACCAATGACTTCAAATAACCCCACAAAAAATAGTCTAATGGTGTTAAATCACAACTTCTTGGAGGCCATTCAATGTCACAATTTCTTGAAAAAATCGAATCTCCAAAATTTTCTCGCAATAATTCGGTTGTTTCACGTGCTGTGTGGCACGTAGCCCCGTCTTGTTGGAACCAGATGTTGTCAAGATCAACTTCTTCCAATTTCGGCCATAAAAGTTGGTTATCATCGATCTATACCGCTCTCCATTGACAATAACGGTGTTACCAGAAAAACCACACCAAACCGTCAATTTAGGTGAATGTAATGGGTGTTCATGAATAGTTTGTGGATTTTCTTCGCACTAGAATCGCCAGTTTTGTTTATTTACCGCACCACTCAGATGAAAGTGAGCGCACGAAAAGTTGCAATTGGAGAACGATTATTTTAATAATAAAATTGAATAATTTGTAAATGTTGTTCTTGCGTATATCTCTCCATGATGAAATTGTAAACATTACTGAATACAATGAAAAAAAAGACAGATCATGACGTGTTACAAATGGCCGAAACGTCACTTAGAAATGATATCACTCTTATTGGAATCCCTATATTATTGTGCAATATCAATATATGCTGGTTATATGAGTATATGGTATACGATTATCATATTTGGTTTTTGACGCTAAAAACATATCAAGATGGTCGAACGCTTACTTAAACCTAAACTTATATAAACCAATTGGATTAAATCCTCAAATTTTCGTGAGCATATACAGACAAGTATATTAATTCTACACATAAGCTAGATAATAAGGCCAGTCATTAATACTTTACAAAATGCTAATTATGTATGTTATCACGTCGATCCAAATAACATATAAACAAAGCCTATTGATCCTCGCGTAATGAAAATACAAATATTTACAAATCAGGGTTACTGATGCCCCATTACATCTTAGGTGTACACAAACATGGATCGTAAAATGTTCTTATGATGTCAAATATGGTATATACAAAAACTTATATTATTGAATCCTTATGACAATCTATCTGCACAAGTACTAAATATTTTGATAGTTCACGCAATTCTAGGTGCAATCAAATCAATCTCATTAAACAAACTAACACCGTCCTTCCATTCCTCCATACGACATAATGTACAAAAAAATGGAGGTTATTGCATTCTCACCTCAACTCAAGCACATAACAATATAATTATACCAAGGGCCTTAGTTGGTACAAAATCATGGTCACGTAACAGGTCCACAACTTTCGTTTTCTTATTCTTAGAGTTGCGTCAGGAATCAATGATCTTAGTTTGTATGTATCTTGATTCTGGTGAGGGACAAGTATGCTAAGATTTTATACATCTATTCATATTTTGACCAAAAAAATCTTAGGTATGTCATGATCCACTTCAATATAATCCATATTTGGTGCATTTATTGTACTGATATCTAAAAAAAAACATCTTCGGTATGTTTATGAAAACTTTTTTGGCAACACAAAGTTATACAAGTGAGTAAAACTTCGCACTATTTACAAAATTGATTCTTCCGACTTATTTGATATTTATTATCAAACTTGCTTACCTAATGGCTCTATAAAATTAATAGTTAAGATAGTTTGCAAACGATTTTTATTGGAATCAACTTTTTTCAATTGTTAGAGCAAAAATTTGTAAATGGACTTGTTAACAAACAAATAAATGGTAATCAATTTCTCAACCTCAAGTTAATTTATTGTCTCACTATGAAAAGTTATTTGAACAAGCCCTTATTCATATTAAATTAATTTAATGAGTATATTACTTCTGAACAATCAAACTTTTGTTTGTACAAGTTAAGGATTTTTATATCAAACTAATAAAATTCAAATCGTGCAAATATTTTATTAATTTATTTTTTACTTCTAGTTAGTTTAGTTAGCAGCATACTTATAAAGCAACGATGAAACCCGTTAATAGCAGTTTGAGATCAGCCACATTCTTTTAGAAATACAGGCACAGATGATATTTCGAAAAAAGAATCTAAATATTGTGAACAAAATAAAAAACAGTTCTTTTTAACGTACGAAAAATATGTGTAAGTATCACTTCATCGTACTTATTTTTTCGTTTTTTTTAATATTATGAAAAAATTATATAAAAACCTACAAATACTTTAACTTATCAATAATAATAATACAGAATTTTATTTTAAACTATATTCTACGAAATTTTAAATACATTCGCATTTGCCACACCTTGCCCATTATGTACGATGTGAATTTGCATTTGGTCATTGAAAGCGAGATTCGGAAGTAACTAAAATATATAAAAGAGAAAAATATTTAAAAAAATATATAATCAAATTGAAAAATGAGGAAAATTTTGTCCTCGTCTAATATATGAAACTAAATCTACTATATTTATGTAAAAAATCACAAATGTTGCAAATCATTTAATTTGTGCTTATTCTAAAGAAATGATTATAAAGAAGATCTACAATATGTGACATTTTGTCATATTTTGTTTCGGTTTTCTTCCATATAATTCGTTTTTCCGAAATTAATGCATAAAAAAAATATTCGCAACAATCGACCAGATACATTTTGTATATTGTAATATCATCTTAAAAGTGGCACATACTTTTGGTGTAATAAAAAAATACTGTGATTTCCCTTCCCGGGCAGTTTCTCGTACAAGCATATCGTATATTTTACGCTCATTATTTGGATCCATCCCCTGATTGATTTCATCGACACATCTAGAATGATTATATTTTATAATAGAAAATTCTATTCATAAATATATACTATTTGTAAGCATTACCTAAAAGGCACATGTGTTAAATTTTGTAATGATAAAGAGTAAACGGCAATAGCAACGGCACGTTCACCGCCAGATTGTACATATCCATCTAAAGCGCATAATTTTCCCGTTTTCCTAAACTGAACATTAATGCAAACTCCATAGCTGTCATAGTCGCGCTACAACAATAAAAAAAGAGGAAATGAAAATTCAGTCTAATGGCTTTTTGAAGGGTTCCAAATACTAATTGCTAGCACATTAAAGCAAAATAATAGTAGAGAAAAGCAACAAAAAAAGAGAAAACAAACTATTTACAAACCTCATTGGCTGCGTTTAGTTGAACTTCACCCGCATAACTCATTGAAGCCATAAATTTTGAAAAATGTTCACTGATCTCTCTGATAATTTCAGTGATTTTATTATACCAAATTCTATGAAATTTTGCTCGATCCGCTTCAAGAGATTCCTCTGATTTTGTTTTATTTTGCATTAACAGTTGGAGCTCATCAACTTTTTGCTTCGTTGCTTCATATTTCGCTATAACCTATATTTTATGAAAATTTTATAAAAATATACTTAATTTTATTGCTATTATATAAAAAAAAATATAATTACATCTCCTCGCTCATCAGAAAAACAATCGATTCGCGATTGTAATTCTTGAATGCGATCTTCAAGCTCGTTCATATCGTCTGGTAACGTGGTGAAGTACCTTCTGTATGGAAATTTTGGATCTTTTATCGACTTTCCTCCACTAACTTCAATTGCCTCATCATATTTTTCTTTACATATTCTTTCCTTTTTATCAATTTCCTTTAATATATTTTCTACGATTTTCTTTTATAGAGTAAACATAAAATTGTAGGTGAAAATTTTCATCTTATTTTACAATTATTATATAATAAATAACATTATTAATAAAAATATAATTTATGCACATGTTTGAACGAATGACTTAACTTTCCAATATCAATATATGTGAAGATATATTTAAAATGATAAAAATTGCAGGTTCTTGGCAAGTAATTATCATATCGACGAAATCGCATATTTCGAATAAAAGCAGTTCCTACAATCTCTTCAAAGAAATTTTTCCAAACGCAAATGGTGCTATTTTATAAAGGATCACAAGTTTAGATTCTAAATTTAGTTCTCTTAAAGCGTTTCAATGTTAAGAAATAGCTCACAACTTCTAATTATTTTTCAAAAACATAAATATATTTTTCTCATTATTTTGAAATAATATCGCGTCTAGCAAATGAGCATAATTAACGCAGTTAATGATCATCAAAATATAAAATAAACTGACAAGTTTTAACGTCCTGATATGAACCTTAGATATCTCTAAGGTCTATACGATTATTTTGAGGAAGACAGTTTTCATCAATTTATTTATCATAAGAGAACACGACATTAACAAAGATTATTGAGTTTAAATATATGAACCTTCAATGATTTTCATAAACATGTTCAATTATAAGACTTATTTTTACACGAAATAACTATAATGAAATAAAATAAAAATAAAGAAGTGAACGAAATAAATTGTATCATATTCAGTTTTTAAATAAAAGTTATTTTTAAGCAAATATCTTATAACAAAAACATTTTACCGGGTGTCCTCAGAATTATTGTATAGCTTTGACATGACGGCATTTTAATGTAGGTTACTTATCATAGTCTTTATTTGGCGATTGCGTATTTTAGAATTATTTTGGATTAGTATTCGATTAATTGATGTGTTTAGTGATGAAATCGATTTACCAAAATCAATCGTCGGTTATGATAAAAATACGAACAAATAAAAGTTGAACACAAAATGGATTGATCATGTCAGCATTTGTAATGAAATGTGAAGACTTCAAGACAACTGCAAATTAGGCCTCCTTATATTTCGGTGATTGGATTCGAACTCAAGATAAAAATGCTCAAGTGACCTTACATTATGATACAACTTTGCTTTTTTTTTGTTTAAAGGTAACAATAAAACCCACCGAAAGTATATTTAATATTCATTCATCATCATTAATAAAAATGGAAGGCAATTTTTTTTAAACATTTTGGTAATTTTGAATAAATTAAAATCATTAACTTTTTATAACTTACTTGGTATGAGGTATACTCTTCTTCAGCTGATTTAAGCTCATCGAACAGTTCAACATTTTCTTTTTTTATAACATGCAATTTGGTATCAAAATATTCATGCTTTCCGTACGAGTCATTACATTTTTGAAGACATTTTATGCGATCCGATTGTACTACATACAATTTTTCAATAGCATCTTTGCAGATTGATTGAAATTTTTCTGTTTCTGTCTTGATATCTATTCAAAAAATGGAAAGAAAACTATTATTTTTTGTTTTTATTATGTATACAAACAAAATAGATGTTGCAATTTTGTTTCTTTTTATTAATATTATTTACAAGAGCATTGAAAAATTTTTTTTAGCATTTTAAAGGCATCATTACGGATTTTTAGTCACGCATGCTTACGTGACTTTCCTAAATCGGTATTGCAAATACATAAATAAAGTATTATTGTATCAAAGTAAGTGAAAGATGATTTAGGTAATAACTCAGTTAATAGCAAGCAGTCTAAAAGCGAAAAATTCATGAATGTAAATAAAATGCCAAATTTGAATTGAATTTAATTGTGAAATGTTCTAAGAGTACGAAATGCTCCCAGTTGGGATTATTTTAAAATTATGAAGAGCAAATAAACATTTTAACATAAATTTGCTAAAATGAATAATTGGGTCCATTTTGTTGCTTGAGATTAATAAAAGAAAAAATTAATATTACAATATTTAATTTACAATTTTCATAGAACATGAAATTAACTTCAAACTTACCAATTTGTTTACTGTTCAAGTTTCTACAAATCTCAATTTGACGTTTTAATTTGCTTTTGATATCAAGAATTTTACTATAGTTTGCCTCTTTTGCTTTTTTTTCCTCCAAAAATTCTTGCTTTTTCTTCTCATTTTCGCTTATCAATGATTGGACCTCATTTCGAGCATTCTTTAAACTATCTGATTCAACTGTTACATGTTTAAGCCTGCAAATTAAATATTTATTTACATTATTGATTATAGAAAATAATATAGGAAATAAAACAAAATATTATATAATATAAATAAATAATAATTTACTGGTTTTTCAACGAAGTTAATTCTTCTTGATTAACAGTTACATTTAACCAATTTCGGTCCATAATTGGAATTTTAGTGGTGCTTTTTTCACCAGTATACGCAGAAAATTTAAGAGTATATCGTTTGTTACCTAAACAAAAATTAAATTTAAAATTAGATAAAAATATTGAATAATCCATTATGAAGAATAATCCAACAAGAAGGTATTTGCAACTCATAAACGTACTTACCAGCAATAAACATTCTAATATAATGCGGTAGATTGTCAGAGTGCATATCTGCAGTATCATTGCCTACAAGAATATTTTGAATACCATACGTTTGACAAAGATAATTTAGAATCGGTGCCGGAGCATCTACAAAATCACGTACATACGCATGAAAACCATACTTTCTAAAATATATATTTGAGAAAACAACAAACAAACATAAATACATGATAATTCATTAAAAAAAAATCTTTAAATTACTTTAACAAAAAAATTACGACTAGTGAAAAACGAAATTCTTTATTGAAAATTCTTACTTAAATGCGTTAATAGATTCCTTCGGCATATAACGGCATCGATCAGATTTCTCCGAATAAAGAAAACTCAATTTCAATTTCATTTCTTTACTTAATTTTTCAGATAATAATTCCATATCCGATTTACTACAACAAGTAAACGCCAACAGATCCGCTTTTGATATTATATTTTCAAAATATTTAGCGTGAGATGGATTTTTTAAATTCATCTAAAATATAAAATTATATAATTAAATTTTAAATATTTTCAAGAATATATACCAATAAGAAACAGTTATATAATTTTGTCAAAAAATTTTTGATAGTTTTAGGGTTCAGAACAATTTTATATAATAAATAAAATATAGTTTTATGAGTAATATATTCAGTATTTTGTTTATATTTTTTTTTTGACAAATTGTACTACACTGGCTATAGTAATAAGATTTCTGTTACCTCTAATATCATTGGTTCGTAGACCATGTCATCGAAAAGATGTCGATTCTCCCTGACCCATTTTACAGCTTTATATGCATCTGGAGACATATTTTCTAGTTTCTGCAAAATTTATGAAAATTAATTGCTTAAAAAACTTTCAAAATTAACTATCCATAAGGTAATTTCTAATAACTTACGCCCAATCTAATATTGGCAACATTTTCAATTCTTTCAATTCTCCTCTTAAGGGATATGAGTTGTCCTTCAAATTCGATATCCAAACGATTATTTATTTCTCGATAGTTTTTATTATGATTTATAATCTCATTTTTTATGGATTCGATCCGATTTTGAATATCATTTAATTCCTCTTTATGTTTATCCTCTTCATGAGAAAAAAAGAAAAATAAAACCCGAAGTATGTGAACTTCATATGCAAAATAATATGAAATATCTTACCATTACCGCAGGATACTTTTGCATCATTTAAATCTTGTTTAGTTGTCTCCTGAATTAGACATGCATTTTCTAGCATTCGTTTTTTCTCAACACATTCGGTTTTCTTTTCCTAAACATTATTTAGGAATTGAAAAGACAATTATTTTTTTTTGGACAGTCAAGAGTTTTTTTTATCAACTTACGTCAAGTTCTAATTTCGCATTACGAATTGACCTTTCCAAATTTTCACACTTCTGATCAAATTCATTTAATTTATTTTCAAAAATATTTTTATTTTTCCCCTAAAAACGAAAAATTAACATTTTTTATTCGATTTATATAAATTGCGATTGTTTGAATATTTTATAAATATAGATTTTTCCTATTTTTTTTTTGAACAGGATTAAAATCTATTAAGTTTTTTGCTACTACAAGACTTTTTTTCTTCGGTAGTAAAAATGCATTTTGAATTTTCGTAACAAAAATTAGAATTAATTTAAAGTATTTTGCGCTAATTAGAAACCTTTGATTTCTATCATATGGTATACTCTAATATTTAGAATTGATAGTGTGCACATATATGTATGCAATTTAAAATTAAGTATGTCTACTTTTCAAGCTTAAATCAGTTTTTTTTTTTTAAATCTAAAATGTTGATTTTCAAAACCAAAATTCTAAATGGCAGTTTTTAATTTTGGTATTTAAAATCAGAAAATTTGAAATTTTTGCTTTAAAGTCTCTCTATTAAAAATTCGTTTCAATTTATTGCAAATACCTATAAAACATAAACATTTAGAAAATACCTCATTACTCATATTATTTTGTAGATCTTGTATAATTCGATCAAAATGTTGCATTTTCTTTTTTAACGAATTAAGGGATTGGCTTTTCTGTTCATAATGCTCTTTTGCCGTTTTTAAGTCACTTTTGAGTGTTTCAATAACCGCTACTTGCTGCTGATAATTTAGCCAATGTTTTTTCATTTTGTATATTGTCAATTCTTTCATGAAATTTTTTCTCGTTTCTATTTGAACAACACCGTCTTTCAGACTAAAAAAACAAGAAAAAAAATATTAAAATTAAATTATCAAATACAAAAAAACATTTGAAAACTATTTTAAATAGCGAACTATCAAAGCATAACAGTAATTAGAATTTTATTTTGTAAAATGTAAAATTCATTATTTGTTGACAAGCCTAGCAAAATTAGAAAATGAAATTATCTTTAAAATGTTCGTATATTTACCGTAACAATTCCTCTTCATTCTTTTTCAGCTCTTTTTCCTTCTGTTCCATAGTATTTTGCAAATTAAATTGCTCCTTTTGAATTTCTTTCAACTTCTGAAAAAGAGTATTAACTTCATCGTTGCAAACGGATTTCTGTGTGTTCTCCAATAATGCTTTAGGATTCATTTTGGAAAAGTCCTAGAAAGTAAATGAAGTTTTAAGTTTAATATTTATTATAGTTTTTGGCGACATTGTTTTAACTGACCTGAACTCTATCCTGCGGCAGAAACTGGCACAGATTATCGACTTGAATGTTAAACGCTGATACTTCTTTAAGGAATTGCTTTTCAGTGACTATTTCATTGTCGACTTTCCATGTAGATTCTGATGATTTTTTAAATGACCTTTGAAATTTTTTGGTACCACATCTTATGTTGTTGTACAATAATATCGTCACAGTAGCAGATTCTTTGCCCGTTTGGATAAATTCACCGATTTTATTCGATCGGGAAAGTAATTTCGTACTACCACCCATGCCTAAACTAATAGCAGCAGCTATTGTCGACTTTCCTGTACCGTTCGGACCAATAATCACGTTAAGTTGTTTATGTGGAAAAATAGTCACATCAGAATAAGTCCTGTTAAACGAAAATCCAAATCAAAATCGTCATTCAGACTCAGATTTCAAATTGTTGAAAATAATTTATTTTGGTCGTTCACTTACATGAAATTCTCACATCGAACACTGTGGATTTTCCCAACTACACTGTGATCAACTTTAACTTTTTTGGGATTCATTTTTATGTTTTTGGTATACAATTTTTTCTTATTTTAACCGCTACCAAATCGTAATAATAAATAACAAACATAATAATTTTCCGCCAATTTGAAATTGACATATGTTAATGTCAGTTTAGAGAATTACCCTTAGATTAAAGAATCAGAAACTATAATCCCTTTATTTGATGATTTTGATAGTTGTCTCCTCTACGCGAGATGCTGCTGTAACAGTAATTTTAATTTTTTGACATTTTTTAATTTATTGATAAATCTTATAGTAATTTTTGTTAAAAATATTTATATTATAACATATTTATATATATTTACATAGTATCAATACCATGAATAAATATAATTAATTTAATAGCTGTATTCCATTGGGCCAATTTTGCTACTCGCAAGTACTTGCGAGTAGATGTCCAATGGAACGCATAATTTTGCGTACAAATCTGTGTAATTTGCAATTATATGCACATAATTTTCAACTTTACTTTTCTTGATACATGGAGGCACATCTTCATCAGAATCTGATGATGATGTAGAGTCTATAAAGTCAAATAAGTAAATATAACAAAAATATGACACTTCAACATAACCAATGAACCCGCTAAGCCATCTATGGCCAGGTAGAAAACTACAATCCCCTTACCCTAAGGGGAGAAGTGCAACTACTCGCGCGAAATACTTATCTGTATGAGCAAGAGTAGCTGCGAGTGGCTAGACGTACTTGTGAGTAGCAAAATTTTCCCAATGGAATACAGCTAATGTCATTTTTAACTCCTCTACTTTCCGCTGCATTAATAATATTGGAAGTATGGCGCTAAAGTCAGTAAAAGTATCAGTTTGTATTTAGATACTTTCGTTATTTTATAATAGATAATAAAAAGAATATGAATTCCAAACATTTGGAAATTATTTTTTATCGGATGAGCTATTTAATTTAAGGGGCTATTGAGATAATTGCAAATTATTTTGTAATTTACCTAATAACCGACCGTACAGATAGAATAACAAAAAAGAACTTGACAACCTAAAAACGTCAATTTTGAAAAAAATCAGTCGTTCCTTCTGTGTATGCCATCTATATTTGAATAGTTTAAATTCCATTTCAGTTACCAAATAAAGTTAACTAATTTTATTGTTCACTCCCCAATTAACTACCGCCTCCCCCCCCCTCCCTTTAGAAACAAAACTATAATACTATTTCTCCAACACCCATTTGTATTTTTATTTAAGAAAAAACACCTTCAATTACGGATTTTGCAAAACGTTGACATTTTATATGCAGGAAAAAATTATTGCTGCACCTGTTCTCTGTCTGTAGCACAGCTACAATTTGTCTGTTTGTCTGTAGCACAGTTACAATTTGTCTGGCTGCCCGTAGCACAGTTAAATGTTTGAATTTTCTCAACAATTCCTTATAGCAGCACCAGTTACTTTATGGGCATTTTTCTTTCATTTTTATTTGTGTGACTTATTTATTTACCAGCTTATTGAATCCCCCCTTCTATTTCCAACATAATATTTTAATTAATAAATTTATTATTTATTAATAAATAATATTATTAATTATATTTCTTTCACTTCATTTTTATTTTTATTATAGAGTTTATAAAAAAAGTTATATTTACTTTCTGAGAGAATTTTCTTTTGTTTTTAATTTTATTGCTGATATTTATTTATTTCAAATATCTTGCGAATAATTTTATTTTGGTTGGAAATAAATAAATTTAATAAATATTCTCGAATATTCATCAGCAGTTGGAATACTTAATTACTATGCGAATTTCAAAATATTTTTAAAAAATTAAAAAAAATTTAACCAAAATGAAGTTTATATAAAATAAAAATAAGATATGAAAGAAATTACCACAAAAATATAAAATTTTTAAAAAATTTTTGTTCATTTAGAATTTTTTATGCCGTATATGGTAAATACAAATGTTTTTTGACAAAAAAAGGGGGCTAGAAAGTTACTGCAGTAATAAGAATTTAATTGTACATGAAATCTAAATAGTTACTATAGTTGAAAATATTATTACAATTGATAATTTTTTTTATATCTATAATTATTTCTCAAATAGTTACCTTTTTAGGTTATATTTTACTTGGAATTACAAATAGTTACTTTGAATATAATCACCCAGTTATTAGTGATGAATAAGCAATAACATGATGGAATGCAAGGAAAATTTACAAATTACAAAATCAAAATATTTCTATATTTAATCGTTTAACCATCGTTGGAAAACCGTAATAAAATTAACAATTCAATAGACACTCGGTATTTGATGGTTAAATTCCTTAAGTCAATCTTTATATCAATTTGCATTTTATAAAACGTCAATTATTAGATTTAATTAATAATTAAATTATTAGATTTTTTTAATTAGCTTTAAGAATCAAGTTAACCAATTACATATTTCTATAAATAACACCTTGTATTATTGCGTTCCTAAATCATAAATAACCAATATCAAACACAAATTATATTAATTGACAAAACAAAACTAAAAATAATAAAGTGTCAATTCTATTCAAAAATAACAAAAATTTGTATTTTTTTATTATTTAATTAAAAAATTGTCAAAACTTTAAACTATTTTAGTGTAAGCGTAGTAGTTAGAAATTTTATTCTGAAATAATTTTCTATAATATTTAATGGTATGAAAAAATATTCCTTTTTTTAATTTTGTAGCAGATATCATTTTTTATTATTAAACTCATTTTTTATAATTAAACATATAACTTAAACCCTTTTAACTTTTGAAAAAAAAAAACACATTTTATTTTTTTATAAATAAGAAAATTTGAATAATCAAAATTATGTCCCATGTATTTAGAGGTCTTTTTTAAAATTTGTCTCTATTAAAAACGTCCTTATTTAGCAAAAATCACCTCACCTATTTTGTTATACACCAATAGAATGTACTATAATGTATGCAAATATTTAAAAAAAGGTATTCATCTTTAGACAGAAATAATGCTACAGTACAGCTATTTCAAGCAACTATTATTCAAAAGATATTTTTTTTAAAAAAACCAATAGAATATATTATTATATAAAAAATAATGTAAAAAAGCATTAAAGAAATAAGGCAAAACATTACAAAGAAGTCCTATCCACAAGCTGACCACACGCCTCTTTGTTGCAGCAAAACTTAACTGCTCAGATTCCGATTCCACATCACAACGAATGCACCAAAGTTATGCATAAAATGCAGAACATCAGATAAGGCATGAAAAAATCGCTTTGGGGTGCATTAGACACATCTACCACAATAATCAGTACTAGCCGTGCTTCGATTTGGATACAAGACATTCAGATGAAGTGCACCACCACAAGGCATCAAGCATCAGACATCAGGCATGGGCGATACTCGTATCAGGCAGTCAGGCAACAGGCCTAAAGTACCATACAGCATCCTAAGCCTTACCAAATGAGATCGTTTCAAAACCGATAAGCAATGGTCAGTCACTGTGCAGTTTTATCGACGGCACTGTACTCGGATTCCTTTGAAACGCCTCACCTTTTGTATGTACTTCATCATTACTGTTGTCTTCTTTTTCGTTTCCGGACGAGCATTTCTAGGCCCCAATAATATTTTGTCTCTTTTCTATCTTTGGTCAAGGGCTCATTTCAAAACTGAAAATAATATTGTTTGTATATACTACCTTAAATTATAATAAAAGTAAATCGCGAGAGGAAAAAAAATTGTAGAATTTGCGGTGCGTTTACGGTAAAGAACAAGAAGTAAAATAAGGATTAATAAGAAAAACCTGTAATTAAACAATTAAAGTAACTCCCCCTTTTTTTGGGTTGAAGTATTGGCGGAATTTTTGTATACTACTCCGCCCTTTTTTGGATTCTCTTTTACTTTATATATAGATCAGGATGTACAAAAATATATAAGCTACAAAAAATAATAATAAAAACAGAAAGAAGAAATACTCTAAAAATACTACGCGAAAATTGACATTAAAAAAAAATTTATACAATTATGATAAAGTAGGTTATTTTGAAGAAAATACTCGAAAAGGCTAAAAGTACTTTTTACAATTTTTATTGAATATTTTTTTTTTTCATATAGTGTAATAAACATAATTATTTCATGTATTAAAATTTTCATGTTTTTATTAAATATAGCAAAAGAAAACCAAAGCAAAAAATTTATTTATAATGGTAAACTCTCAGCACACTATAATTCATAAAGTGAGGTTAGATTCTCGACAAAAGTAAGGTTATGATGGCATTTCGAAACGTACTAATTACATATCCGATAAAATTTTTGTTTTTAGCTTAATGCAAATAGTAATTAATATGAGAAAATACACGTTAGGAATATCATTTAAGGGCGTCTTTAATGGTGTCTAGCGAACGATAAAAATGTTATGTGTAAATCACCGGTTTTGTGGTACCTTTATGATTATTATTAATTATTCAGTTGGTTTCTGTTTGGGCGGATATTTTAGTTTTACCTGGTATTTGAATTTAGTTTTATATTTTCTTACATTTATTTTTTTTACTTTTCACATTTGTATTTTTTCTATTTCAAAATTTTTTCTGCATTGTTTTAATTTAATAAAGTTATTTATGTGTGATGTCATATAAAATTAATTATTATTACTGTGTAATGTGAAATATAATATATATATATATAAATATATACTAAATTAGGGACAACATAAAGGTTGGGACATCTGTTGGTAATTTTTATAGTTAAAGAAAATACATATTTCAAAAGCGATTATGGATAAAAAATATCATTCATGCGACCACCACGACTAAGTTTGCAAGCCTGCATTCGAACGTCAATAAAAGTGGTTCTTCCTATTTGAACGGAATAGTGTATGCTAATCATACAAGTAGATCTTCAATTATTCTTAGATGATTAAAATATACTTTTACATTTAAATAGCCCAAAGAAAAAAGTCCAACGATATCAAATTGTAAGATCGTTGCGGTCAATTCATTCGATCACCGAATTTAATACGCTACAAACTGAATTTTTTACCGTATTGTGTGAGTCGTAGCGCCGTCTTGTTTGAAATGTTGAATTTACATTCAATTTCGGACGCAAAAAGTTCGTTAATATATCGCGATATCGTTAACAATTCACTGTAATTCCACCAGCCCATAAACCGCACAAACAGTGACTTTTTTTTAAAGGATTCACCTTTTTTTTTTTTGTAAATTATATGTTTGGTGTTCCTCACTCCAGGTTTGACAATTTTGTTTATTAATCTAGCCGTCGATGGGAATATGTGCTTCGTCGTTAAAAATTATTTTTTTTTTAGAACGACCGTTTTCGAAGTAAGGTTTGGAAGAAATAATAAGTTGTTCTATTGTTCATGACTACATGATTACAATTAAACTACTTTATACTTGACAGTTGTCAAAAGAAAATCATGATGTGTAATTTGACAGATATTTTGAACGTTAAGATGGCTCACCTCTTAGATTATAGGAGAATTGGATAGACCTCTACACAAAAATTCTGTCCAAATTTTTCCGAGAATACATTTGTAAGAACGCACACACTTCGTATTCTGAAATAAAAACATCCTATTTACTGTCATAAAGAATAAAACTATTTATGCAAATGTATTAATTTATACTAACTTATTTATAAACTATTCGAAATTTAATAAAACCGCAATTATACTTTCACTTCGCGATAAGTATATAAATGTAAACAGAAGTATGCAAGAATAACTCTCCGAAAGTCTACGAAATTGAGGTGCTTGATATTTGATTATTATTTACAAAATAAATAATAAGTCTAAAATACAATTGCATTTAATACCAAAAGATTGGACAAAAATAAATGATGCCTTCTGTCGTGTTTAAATTATATTTGTCTGTGGAATAAGTGAGTTAAAATTAATATAAATTATGTTTTTGGAATTCAATGAATTTCTATTATGAAAACTAGATGTCAGTGGGTATCATGTCTACACAAAAAAATCTACACAAATGTATGCAAGCAGTACGATTTCTCGCCGCTTTTGCAATAATTTAGGCAGAAAATTCCTTAGATTATAAAAGAACTGGATGGGCCTCTATACAAAAATTGTTATTTTGCATACACATGCAAAATAACAGAAACGGTGTAAATCAGTGGGAGCCAATTTTAAACTTCAGTATGCGATTGAAGCGGTTCTTTTAAAATAATTTGCATATCCGATGTCATATATGCGTAAACAAATAGTTTTTTTTAATATTGCGGGTTTTGTTGTTTGATGGAATTAGTTTCTATAAATTTACAATAAAACACAGTATTCTATTTTAAAATATTATTTATTTATTTATTATATATTTTCATTTTATTTATTTCAATATATATTATTTATTAGAACAGAATTCTAAAGTAGAAGAGCTTATACAAATATAAATTGCAATTTATTTGAATTATATCAAAACAATTATGTGCACAAATAAAAATCCATTCCAAATTAACAAAATGAATTAAATGAAAGAATGTGATATTATGTTGAAATTAAAACCACACCACAACTTATTGTAGTAAATGTTAAACAATATTGAAAGCTTCTTTATAATATAAATGTGTGTTTGTGAATTAAAATGGTAATTTAAATAGGTATGTGCATTTAAGTTTAATTAAAAGTAAAGCATTAATTACGTAGAATATTACATCAAGTTCTTAATAAAATATAAGTTAATCGTATATATTTTTATAAAATATAAGCAAATACATTAAAACTAAATTGCAATGTGGTAAACTTAAATAATTAAAAACTCATATTATAAAAAAATTTAAAACATTATTATTTAGTAACTGCATTATTACGCAGATGCAAAATATTTATTTAAATAATAAGCCTACCGAATAGACATTATTTATTTTAACAAAATGAAAACAGCAATTCGTTCACTTCAATTTTCTTACACTTTATGTACACCGGCACTGAACTATTTTCTGGTAAACATTGAACTGTCAACATCACATTTGTTTACATTTATTAAATGTCGAACTTTTCACTTTTTAACCACTTTTTGGAAAAAAAATATATCACTAAAAGCAATTTAGGCACATCATAAACTAAATTTTTATTAATTTATGTAGTGAAAATGAAGCTCTCAACTTACTGAAAAATAGAAATACCCGCCTTCCTCATTCCATTGAATTAAAAGCAACCCTTTGTAGAATACTGCATTTTCTGAAATAAAAATTTCCTATTAAATGTTATCAACAATATAACTATTTATATAAATACTTACTTTTTCTTAAGTACTTCAAAATAGATAGAAACCACACTTTCACTTGCACTTTCCTATAAGTGCCAAAATAACTTGAAAAATGGCAAAAGAACGCAAGCATTTCGGTATGCTACCACTTTCATGGTGAATGGCTTTTTTAGAACTCTCCGAATATTTTTCTGTGGAATAATTGAGTTAAAATGAATATAAATAATGTTTTTGCAATTCAATAAATTTCTATTATGAAAACTAGATGTCAGTGCGTGTCATGTCTACATAAAAAAATCTACACAAAAGTACGCAAGCGTTACGATTTCTCGCCGCTTCTGCAATATAAAAGCACACATAATAAAGTCAAACTGATTAAAAAAAATGATAGCTGTTTTTTTTTAAGTAAGTATTTAATATATTTTTCAATTGATTTTTTTATAATTGATCATCTTTAAAACAAAAAGGGAAGTTCTGCAATCAATATGTTCCCTTGTTCAATAAAATGTAGAAATTTAATATTAAGGTAAAAATAGACAATTCTACTGCCAAATATGTTTTTTTACATATACTATATCTAAAAAATAAATAGATTGTAATAATATGAATTTCAATGCTATGGAATTAGTTCAGCATAAGGACTTTCTATAAATGTTTAGTTGATTAAAATCAATTAGGTGTAAAATATTATTTAAAGCACTTATGTGCATTAGATGAAAATTGAAAAATATATGATAAGTAGCCTTTTCGGCTACATCATTTTTACAAGTTAAACTGGATATTCACAAAAGTTTGATTCTTGCTAATTAGACGGTAAAGAATGACATATGTAAATACATTTGATGGGTTCCTTTTATTATTATTTAAATATAAAATGTGAGTAAAATTCTTACGGTTATTTACAGAATCTATATGGAAATATTAATAATATTAATGTTTAGTCTACCAAAGACAGTTTAATTTTTTGTGCAAAATAATTTCGTTTACCTACAATTACAGAAAATCGAAAGTATTTTTGATTTATGGATTATTCAACAAAAAAAACTGCATTATTTATCATGATAAATCAAAAAAATTGAACAAAAAATTTCTTTAATTAATTATTTTTGTATTTAAATGTTGAAAAATATTTTATTAAGTAAGACATATGGGTTAATATTTTTAGTTGAAAAATACTCTATTGCAATATAATTAGGTATCAATATTTTTTTTAATTGGGCAAAGCAAGCATATTTTTAATTCAATACAGCAACACTTAGCGATTATCCTTGGGCTTTGTTGATAGTAATTGTGAAGGGAATGCGCACTGGGAACTGAAGTCGCTTGAAATCGAAGGGCAAATTGTGGGGAATCATTTATACCTGAGTTATACCTGTAAAAATATAGCATCATTTATACCTGAATTATACTTGAATAAATTTGCCATTGGGTGTGACTTAAAAATTGTAAAAACATACAAATAGTTGAGGCAAATATAAAATAAAAAAAACGGGAAACAAATGCTTAAAATGCAAACAAACGTATTTTCTTAAATTAAAAAATGCAAATAAATGATAAAAAGCTGGAAAAAAGGTAAAACATTTTTTTTTTATTGAAATAGCTGCACTATATTGCCATTTTGGTGACCAGTTAGAGCAAAATGGATAGCGCAACAACACTCCCCGTACCCAAAAACTCTTATCTATAAATTTTTATGATGATCCGTTGAGCTTTTTAGTAGTCTATAGGAAATATACAGACAGATAAACTTTAATTGTTATATATTATACATAGAAGATTTAACTTATAAAAATAGTATATACACAAAGCCTATTTTAAAGAATTTGTGTGATACTCATATAGCCAAATGTATGTGTATTATCGTCAAGCTTTTGAAAAAATAAATAAATAGAATTAACTGCAATATAGATGATATTTAGTTAAACTCATAAAGTAATTATGATTTCTGTAGTAGTCTTAAACTAAATATGCACTGCTTCCTGTAGAGTTTTGGCATATACAAAAATTTACTGAGACAAAATATTTTTATACACAACTGAAAAATTGTAAGAGGGAGATTTTTTTATTAATACGAGGGTCGTTCAATAAGTCCTTTGAAAAAGATGGAAAAAAACTGTTTTTAAAAAAAAATTTTATTTTTCAACATAATCTCCTTTTAGCTCTATACACTTTTCCAACCGTTTTTCCAAAATTTTTATCGCGTCCAAAAAATAGGATTTCGGAAGTTCTGCAAAATACTCATCCGTTTGAGCAATGACGTCCTTGTTGGAAGTAAACCATCGTCCGCCAAGCCATTTCTTCAGATTGGGGAAAAGGAAATAGTCACTCGGGGCCAAATCTGGTGAATAAGCGGGATGCTGCAACAATTCCATTCTCAATTCCACAATTTTGGCCATGGAAACAGCGCAGGTGTGCACACGCGCATTGTCCTGATGCAAGAGGATTTTTTTCTTGTTCAGATGGGGGCGTTTCTCTTTGATTTCCTCGCTCAACCGTTGCAATAACGACGCGTAATACGCTCCTGTTATTGTTTTTCCTTTTTCCAAGTAGTCGATAAAAATGATGCCCTGCGAATCCCAAAAGACCGTGGCCATCACCTTGCCGGCCGATGGCACAGTTTTTGCCTTCTTCGCAGCCCGTTCACCCTTGAAAATCCACTGTGATGACTGTCTCTTCGTTTCTGGAGTGTAGTAGTATATCCAAGTTTCATATACAGTGACATATCGACGAAGGAATTCGGCAGGATTGCGATGAAAGAGTGCTAATATAGCCTCAGAGTCCACTACACGGTTGCGCTTGTTCTCCTCTGAGAGCAAACGCGGCACCCATCTTGACGAAATTTTTTTCACAGACAATTTTTCATGCAAAATTGAAGCGACTGTACTTTGTGATATGCCCGTGGCCTCAACTAATTCGCGCACTTTAATTCGCCGATCGTTCAAAATCAGATCATGGATTTTGTCGATGATTTCAGGAGTAGACACCTCAACTGGGCGTCCTGAACGATGTTCATCTTTTGTGGATGAATGGCCACGTTTAAATTCATTCACCCAATTGTAAACCGTCGCAAACACAGGTGCAGATGTGCCATGAACTGCATCCAACTCGGCTTTGATTTCTTTCGGGCTTAAGTTTTTCAAATGGAGATGTTTGATGACAGCCCTAAACTCGCTTTTTTCCATTGTTATGCACAAATAAATGTCGTTAACTTTAATCGACGATATAAATTGACCTACGCTATGGATCGAGCTGAAATTTTGACAGCTTTCATGTCGATAATGCTACTTACATATCTTTACGGACACTACAAGCGCAATTTCTGGAATTTTCTAAGGACTTTTTGAACGACTCTCGTAACATAGAACGTTTTTGTATTTCCGGTTAGTCAGGAAGAAAGATGAGGAGAACTCTCAAACAAGAGGATTCGTATGATTGGATAGACGAAAAAGAAACCTTTTATAACGAGACATCAGAAATATATGAAATTTTAATACTATTACGTAAATACATAAAAAAAAGAATCGATAAAACGTTTTCCATAGAGCATTGCATAAAAGTACTTTGCTGTCTATAGTAAGTTTAGAATGTTTTTCCAAGCCTCAAAGTAGTTGGGTAGTTATCGCCTGTTTTTTTTTTTTACTATTGCACTGCTAAAAAGATATATTAATAGGTGGACAAAACTATCCTCTTTAGTTTTCAAAGTAAGCCCTAATGCCAAACTTTAATATGTAATCGGATATTCTCAATTTAAAAAAAATTAAACGTCCAAAATTTAATAAAGTAGCCTTAAAAGAAAAGTTTATAATATACGAGTAACAAAAAATTTTAATAATCTTAAATATTGTGAATACTAGGCTTATTTTCTAGTTTGAAATTCTTGAACTTTTTTTTTTGAATATTGAATATTGAATAATTATATTAAATTAAATCATATAATAAGAGCTAAAATGTATAGTAGATTGGAATAAAAATATTTATTAAAAATAGTTATTATAAATAGTGTCTATAATTATCCAGTCATTTGTGGTGTAGATTTTTTTATAAAAATAATTTGTAGATTCCTTATCTATGAGAATACCCTCGAAAAGTACTTTGCTGTCTATAGTAAGTTTAGAATGTTTTAACTAGTAAGACCAGATTATTACTGATAAAATAATCATTTAAAATAAAAATATCGAACAGATTATTGTTTTTCATAACTAAAAATATTTATACCATATATTCAATAAAAAAAATGTAAATGGATTGTGGAAAAATTCAGAAACAAATTTAAACCATTCATAAATCAATATGATTATCTCTACCAGTTCGAAATTCAATAATAGTTTAAGTCAACAATTTGTTCATTTATCATAGATCTAATTATTAAGGAATATGCAATTGACACATACTCGTATCTTGTTAGGCATTCTTTGAATATAATGCATTCAACAATAAGTGCACTCTAGCATTCAATAAGCTACAAATATATTTGTTTGTCTATTTGTCTATCGGCTAAATTGAAAACCAAATGATTAACAGTAGAAACGGGAGAACTCTATTCGATAATAATAATTCGAAAACATAGCCTTCATTATAACATAGGAGTTCCCTTTATCAAATCCAGAAAGGACTCTACTCTTTTGTGAGCATTATACGATAGCAAGTGTCAACATAAACAATAATTTCACACGCACTTGCCTATAATTCTCTTAAAAGGATTACTTTATGTTAATCCTGATGCGATGGCTCTTTTATGTACGTTCTTGACATTATTCCAACTACGTAAGGTATTAATCTGTACGAAAATGTATATTAGTATCTGTACACATTGAAATTATATAAAATTCTTTTGGGAGAGAATGTCAATTGAAAACAATAATTTTACATTAGGCTGCCCCCTATATTTTCAATTTTTTTTTTAAAAATATTCAATACTTTTGATGTTGTAACTTTTTACAGACTAAAAATAAAAATAATATAAATAAAAGTCAAGTATTTGCTCGTTATCAATAATTTATCAGTATTTGAAGTTATATACAAATCTAGTAAAGTATAGCCTAGAGCATCACCAAAGGTGGAAAAACAACTACAATAGAATAAAAATCATCTTCTAAGAGATTTAGAAAAAAGAGTCCCTAAGGTTTGTCGATATATACTAAATCTTACTTATGCAAGTAGTGCAAAAAACAGGTAGATACAGCTATGTAGATAAAAATGCTCTTAAACATTTTCACGTGCTTGATTGATTTAAGAAAAATGAAATGATTTAGAATCAATTTTAAAATTATTGCAGCGCGCAGAAGCGTATTAGAAGTTCAAATACTGTCATTATCATGTTAATCTACCCTCTAATATACAAATCAACTCAGATATCCTTAAAATACTGAATTCTTATAGGTTTTTATATTTGTATACACTTAAAAACATTTCATTGGTCATAGTGGCAAATAGGTAATTTGCATAAGTATGCGTTTTCGATTACCATTATGATTACGATTAAATTTAAATAAACCCCCACAAAAGAATGATGTCATATGTCTATCTACTCCACTAAAACTTCCTTTCAACCCTAATTTTAAATGTACGTCAAAGTAAAAAACTTTAAAGTAATTCACTCCTAATTGGGGGTGTAATAGCGAAATTAAATGCTCGGTTAAATTTTGAGTTTTGATGTGTCTATTTAGCCGTCTATCCCCTTCTAAATACACACTAAGCCTTTTCAGACATCCCTAAAAACTATACAAATACAATCATGTTTAGTTAAATGAAGGGAAGAAGTGTTCTTATTTAACTACAGAGGACATATTTTTGACTGTTCGATATTTTCAACTCAACCCTTACAGTGACGATTTGAATACTTTCTAAGCAATTTCGAACTATAATTTTAATGTAAATGATAAGCTTGGAATTTGTACAGATGGTTGGACTGTTATGTTTTTGGTTTTTCGATGAGGATTCTTTTGAAAGTTATGTTTTTAATTCTTCTGAATGGGTGAACTCTATTTAAATTAAGATTAAGCAACTATTTTTCCTTTTTTTCTTCAATTTTTCATTTCGATACAATCTAATATAATTTACGTATCACATATATTGACAAGAAATTATGTTCGATTTTATTACAATTGAATGTGAAAATTATTAAATTGCCATTTTTTTTTAATATTTGGAAAAGTTATATTAAATAATAAGAAATATTTTTTTAAATTGGTAAATTAAATTTTCTTTAAAAAAAAGTGTTGCATTTATTATGATATAATTTTGTATTCGCTAAAATTTAAAAAAAAAATTGATTTCAAATATAATATATTAAATCTAACTGATGAATCATGTTTTCTAAATTAATTTATATATTGTACAATATATCTTTTCAAAATTTAGCTTAATTTCTATTTAATGTTGTTGTTTTATTAATTAATGTGGATCTAAATTGATCATACGTGTAAGCAGAAAAGAATTGTAATAATGGCTTTTATAAAAAGTTTGTAAGAGGGGAAAAGTTATGACAGAGCTATCTAGCAAAACACTTGTACTATAATATTTATCATCGTCCGGTAACTCCCCGGACCCTATAGAGCGTGATTAGTGAAAATCGGTTTTTGAAGTGCGTTACGAAAAATGGGACAGTGAAATTTGAAGCAACGATGTGCCATCAAATTGTGAATCTGCGAGTTTGGCATACAAAAAGCTGAAACGAATCTATTGGGAACATCCCTTATCAAGGGCATACGTTTTGCGGGTATACAAAGCAAATTTTGGAGGACCTAGAATCAATGGAAGACATTCGGAACACTCATGAAAATGTGGAACGAGTGATGACTTTCATGAGGTCAGACTTTCGATTAATAATAAAATCCTTGAAAGGCCTAGAAAAATATATATTTCAATTTTTTGTCGGGAAAACGTATTTCTGTGATTCCCTTCTATTCACCAGATCTAAGCTCGTTTGACTAATTTTTTATCCTCCAATATCAAAATATTCTAAAAGGACGTCATCTATATATATTTGATAACATCCAACGGAATATAGCCGAAGAGCTGAAGACGATTGGTGTTGAAGCCTTCCAGCCCTCCTCAGAACAGTGGAAAGCAATGTCTCCACCGATGTACGATAGCTACCCAAGATAATAAATTCGAACAAGATACATTTTGGATTTATATTGTATATTTTCTATTTAAATTCTCTTATACAAATTTCTGTAATACTAAATAACACTGAACATTTTAAGATCAGAAACAATTCGTATTGTAAAAGTTGAATTTGTTTTTGCTGTCATAAACATTATTTGTTAAAATAAACAATTTTCTAAAAGAAAAAACTGTTCATACATTATTTTATTTAAAAAATTCTTAATTATTATTTTATTTTCTCAATTGAACCATTAAAAAATTTACAAAAAAATATTCATAATAAATAATATATTCTAATAATAAATTTATTATTCAGAAGTATCCAAACCAGCTTCTCCTTTTAGAATGAGGTCAATATAAAATGTTTATAAACATTATTCTACATTTTATGATATACTTTTATATAATTATTAAGTAGAAGGGATACGAGTATTTCTATATATAGTTTTCTTATATTAATTATAAATTCTCACCTGTTTTTTGTTCTTTATGCAAGAAATCTACGCTGGCTTATAAAAGCAATATTTCGAAGGAGTGCGAAGTTTCGTTAAATTATTTTAGATGCAATTGAAAAATGTCTGACGAATAATATGCGCGTGCTATAAACGTGATCGATTTGGAAAATTAGAAATCGTACGACGGGCACAGGTCAATTTTTACTCTGAAACATCGAATTTGACTGTAGTTAAAGTATGTAAATGTTCACGGTAAAATGGCAGCATTCCATCAGATTGTCTGTATTTATTCCTTCAACACTAGTGTGCAATGTATGTATGTGTATTTTTCAAAGAATTCTGTAATCCCAATCATTCACATTAACTCGGTGCCCTGACCAAGAAAGCCGTTCGAACTTGAGGATCATATGATTTCATGATGGGCAGCTAGAATACTTTTTTCTTGTTTGGACATAACGCAAATCGATATCTTACAGTTTTCCATGCAACAATACATCGATCCGCTCGGATTAAGAGAGTCAAATACACTCTCGGAATTCGTATTTTCCTTACTCTACGTACTTTTAACATAACATTCCTTTCCATCTACCATTAGCCCCTCTGCATACCTCAATCAAATTATCTGTGAAATCCTGAGACAACTGAACGATCCCGAAGAAAGGTTCACTTATAGTTAGCGCGGTATACTCTTATCATGGTCATTTTGTATTGAACTTTTTTTTAAACCCTTTTATGTTAGCCATTATTTCAATAAATGTGTATAATTTGGGTGCGGGCGGATCTTTTTTGCATGTTTGGGGATACCTTTCGTCAATAGCCATTTGGACCATATAAACGAAGACTTGAAAATGTCTGTTTCGTGATAGTATCCTAACAACGATGATAGCAATTTTAGACACGCAACGCACGTTCCACTTTCGCATTTTTCAAATCATTACAATAACATTTTTTTTAAGGTTAATTCTTTAAAAACTTTTTTTGGTATTTTAATTTATTTAATTTGTTTTTAATTTTAGACTTTCATTTTTAAATCGGTAATAATAAAATAAGTCTATAAGGCGTGGTGTTCGGAAAGTTTCCTGTATCGACATATAGATGTCATGTTATTTATTAAAGATTTTTTTTATATACAAAAGTATGATCTGTTAAAGCACTGTTAGTAAACTTTCAGACCTCTAACATTGTTGTTTTCATATATACGCGCATTGACAGCTGCTGAGTTTGGTAAGATTTTCACTAGGGATAAATTTCATATTCGAGGTCCTAATCGCAACCTTTTTTCAAAAATTAAAAGCTACTAATAATAAATCTGATATGAACGAAATATTAGATAATTCATCACCTTCTATGGGACCATTCGATCTTCGATTTTGAAGTTCAAGTGTGGTTGTGTGAGCGTGCTTGATGAAGAGAAAGAATTCAGGGAGGTCAAAATCGGTAGCTACGAAAGAAACTGTGGACAAATTTTATGTTAGGTGAGCAAAAAAGCTACTACTTTAAAGGTTTCGAACAATCGTGGTCACAACAATTTTGTACGACTCCTTAGGATTCAGAAAATTATCAACAAGAAGAGTATCAGCTTTGGTTAGAACCAGGTAGAAGTGCACCTAAGAAGGCAGATCGATCTCAATCACTTGGAAAGGTTATTTCTACGGTGTTTGGAATGCGAAAGCAAAAGTTCTCTTTGACTGTACTGAAAAAGCAATACCATTTTATAAAAATGTTATACATTACTATTGGACAAATTAAGAAAAATGACTAGATCTGGCTAAAACAAAAAATTCTTTTATATAATGACAAAGTAGCAGCTTTTATTGATCGGAATTTTACCAAAATTTTCAGAATTACCTCTAAATTTAATGAATAATCAACCTTTTTACCATATCCAGAGGTGATAAAAGACATCAATATATATTTTAATGGGTTGGAGAAATCATATTTTACTGAAAGAATAAAAAAGCTACAAATATGGTTGACTAAGTGTATGCAGATGAAGAAAATATAAATTTTATTGAAAGAATTTTCTTCAATTCAAATAAAATAAACTTCCCGAAGAACTCTTGGTACAATAAAACTTACTCAATTTGGTATTAAAATAATGTGAGAACATGTCATATAAATTTGAATATATAGAATATTCCGTATTATTGGGTTGAAATTAATTTCGTTGTTTCCAAACAGAGGATTTAATCTTATTTTTTCACTTATCCTCATAATCATATGTATTTTGACAGTTGACATAGCAAGGCTTGCTTCTGAAAAAATTCGATTGATTCTGCATTATAGTTTTTGGTTGATACCCTTTTGAATATGGAAAGTGAAAAACAGCATTTTCGGCATATTATATTTTTTACTATAGAAAAGATAAAAATGCTGTTTAAGCAAAAAAAAATTATCCGTTGTGTATGAAGAAGATGTGTTAAGTGAGCGCCACTGACAAAACTGCTTTGCAAAATTTCGATTCGGCAATTTTGATCTCGAAGATGCACCACGTTCTGCAAGTCCAGTTGAAGCTGATGAAGACACAATAAAGGCATTAATTGATGCAAACCGGCGAATAACAACTCGTGAGATCTCTAAGAGATTAAAGTTATCAAATTCGAACGTTCACGATCATTGGGAACGGTTAGGTTTAATCTCAAAGCTCGACATATGGGTTCCTCATCTTCTTACGCAAAAAAAATTTGTGCCGTCGCATTGACGTTTGTGATTTGCTTCTCAAACGCCAAGAATATGATACATTTTTGAAGCATATCATCAATGTGGACGAAAAATAGGTTGTCTACAACAATGTTAAGCGCAAAAGATCCTGGAGTAGAAAAGACGAACCGGGTCAAAGATCTTTGAAAGCCAATATTCCTCAAAAAAATGCTATTAATTTGGTGGGATTTCAAAGTTATGCTATTTATTTGGTGGGATTTCAAAGGAATCGTTTATTTTCAGCTTCTACCGAGCAAAACAACAATTAATTCTAAAGTGTACTGTCATCAGTTGGATAAATTGAACGATTCACTTAAAGAAAAAAGGCCAGAATTGGTCAATAGGAAAGGTATAGTGTTCCAACAGGATAATGCGAAACCACTTACAAGTTTGACCACTCAACAAAAGCTTTGAGAGCTTGGATGGGATATACTGCTACACCCACCATACTCTCCAGACCTAGCACCTTCCAATTATCATTTGTTCCGGCCTACGCTTAATTCAAATGAGGAGTTCAAAAATCACTTGGATCAGTTTTTTGCCAGCAAAGAACAAAAATTTTATGAACATGGAATCATGCTAATGCCAGAAATATGGCAAAGGGTATTGGCTTAGACTGGACAACATTTAATTGAACAAAATATTAATTCACTATAAGAAAACCGTCTTTCATTTTTAATAAAAAAACGAAATTACATCCCGGACAACCAAATATAATAGTAAAAGTAAAAATACGTTACTTATTAGAGGAAGAACTTTTTTATTCAAGTTCAGGAAAATACAAAATATACAACAGTCATTAGGCAATAGTAATACTTTATATAAATGAGTACTTTTTGTTATTTGCGTTACTATGCATTCTAAAATCGAACTAATGATTTTTTGCACTATAATGCATTTGTATTTGGCATAATTTCTAATATTAGACATTCGATGATGCTTGACATCAATTTGAAAAATTTATTTGTACTTTTCTTTCTCAAACCTAAAACTTTTCATACACACCACACTTATTTGTATAAAATATTTCTTCTTATTAGAAGTTTGATTTTTATGGAATTTCTACAATTTTGTTACAGTTAATCTAAAACATTATAATAAAAAAATGTTGCATGTTGATTTTTTTACTTATTTTTTCGTTATAAATATTCAATGATCCAAATATAAATACCTCAGCTTTTTCTTAAAAAAATAATTTCGATTTTAAAAAAATACATCAACCGTTATATGTAAACATGAAATAAAAACAAAAATTTAATCAATATAAAAAAAATCAGTATGATTTCGATAATTAAGTGGTAAACTCATCAATTGATGTGCATCTCGTAAAAAGTGAATATTCGAGAGGCAACCCCAACAAGAAACACTCGTTGTGCCTTTAGTAAATTTCAAGTGCTCTTAAACGAAATTTTCAATTTCAAATTCGTTAGAATTTCAATTTTATCGCAAAATTATTGAAGGGATAAGTAAGTATAAATGAATTGAGATACTTTTTTAAGAAAATGATTAAAAGTACAAGCAACAATGGATTTGCATCCATAGAATTTATTTCATCATTTGTCACCATTCGCTAACTTCGGATTGTGCCTAATCAATAAATCTGAAATAAAATCATTTCTTATCTCAATTTTGATCCTTGATTTTTATGCAGATTCGAAAATAATTTGCATATCAAAATGACGGAAATCTTTATTCTATAAATAATATATATTCAATACTAGAACATACTACTATATTATTGGTAAAAAATCAATGGTTGTTGAATCACAATTCATGCAAGATCAGATGTACTTCTAACAACTTCCGTTTAATATAACTTTTTTTAGTGTAAAGAAGAAAAAAAAACCTAAAAACAATTCTTAAATCAATGCGATTTCTACTGCCACAGTTAATAGAAAAGTATTGAGTATATAAATCGAATTTAATCGACTTCGTAAATCATCCCCTTATAAAAATATAAGTAAGTTAACTGCGTTCTCTTTGAACTCGTCTCTTATAAGAAAATGCCTACAGGAAAATATAATTTGCATTTCGTTACAGTTAGTTATTTTTTTCCGTTTTGTTACAGTCGGTGTCATATTATGCCATATGGACTATAAAAAAAGGCGTAAAATAGTGAAAGAAAAACAAACCTGTAATTATGTGATTTTTCACCCTCCACCAAAATATTTTTTACATTCTATTATGTTATGGCTATACTATTCAGGTTTTACAAATTTTAACAATTACACCGTGAATAAGACCACAAAACAAACAAACATGCACAAGGGATGAAAGCCAAAAATAAATTGACACCAGAAATAGAAGAGTGACATTGCTAACATAGTATTCCCCTTTCAAAAATTTACTTACTATCGTGGGTGATGTGTTGGTTAACCGAAAATTTGAAAAGAACTAAAGCACATGGGGGATCAGAGAGTTGATCATTTAAAAAAAAAACGAACAAAAAAAAACAAATGACCTCGTTAGATTTGTAGATGCACCAGCAGGGCTATCAAAAAAACTACCACAGCAATCGCAATATTAAAAGTATTGAGGGTGGCTAAGCGAGCGTATAATTTTCGATTTGATTTTGGTCACGAACTATTTCCGGTCGACTATTAGCACCTATTGGCGTTGATGTACGAATAAGTGTGTTTTCGACTTTTAGAATATGAAATATAGTCCATTAATAACCACATACCTATATTAATATTACTTGAATATACATAATATATTTAAAATGGTATTTTCCCTTATTTTTTTCTTCTATTGCTTTTATTAATGAAGTGTAGTTTTATAGAAGTTTTTTTAACATTAATTGAATTTGTATTGATATATTTTACGTTGTAATATTGTATAATAATTACTACACATATATACTCATTTTAACCAAAGGTGGTTATGCACATATGTTATATACTCATTTTTAAAAAAATTGCTGATTGCTCCAAAAAAAATATAGTAAATTTCATACTTTGTTGTTAAAACTATTTTTGTATCGGTGCGACTAAAATTTTTCTCAAGTCATGTTTACGACGAATATTTTTAAAAAAATATTTTTTATAAAGTTTAGGAATGTCGAATAGATTAATTTTTACTTGACTTTTTGTAAAAAGTGTTTTACTTTAGGAATTTTTTTGATTTACTAATTTTTGATTTATTTACTAATAATTTAAAAAAAAATTGTCTAATTAATGATTTTTATTTATATTAATTGTAAGAAAATTCTTAGCATGTGGTGTGGCGGATTGGCACCGCACAGCATGTACCATAGAATATGCTTCAACCTCATCCGGTAAGAGTGTGATCCTATAGAGATGGATAAGTGAACTTATTCTTCATCAAATTTTATGTTAATCCTGGTTAATCCGCGAGCTTGATTTATGAAAAGTTGCAACGAATTTACGGGGAACATTTCTTAATTCGATGGCATGACGTATAATTTTAGACTCTTGTGAATCCAGACTGATGGTTGATGAGTGAACTCTTAAAAGTCCCAGAAAAAGGATTTTTTGTATCGGATAACATATTGGAAAGAAGTTGGGTGCTGTACCATAATAATGCTCTCAGTCATATGGTCATCAGCATCAACGAGTTTTTGTGAAAAAAAAGGGATTTCTGTGGTTTCTGAGACCTCCTATTCACCTGATCTCATTCCGTGTGACTTGTTTTGTTCCTTTAGCTAAGTGAAGGTGATGACTAAAGGTGATGCCAGTTGAACTTTTCCAGCACTGCTACGAAAAACTGAAAATAGTTCGAAAAAATTTGCTTTTCTATCACACCTCTTATATTTGATAAGCCCAAAATAAAGTTCAGTATGAGACTCGAGCACAATTCCGATGACCGACTATTTTAGCGCTGTCAACATTTTTAAGATCTTCACAATTTAATGGGAGTACACACAATTGCCGAAGAGCGACGAGAACTCATCGAATTAGGTCTGATTTCTAAATATTCGTTCTTGTCGTAGTACTGCCAAACATTCCGATATTTTGTTATATGGCAGCAGTGTTTGTTAACAAATTGAAATCGAAATTATTATCGAAGTGATTCTTGAACGATTTTAGTTGTCATCACTAAGATAGTTTATTGAGGCAGATTATTCATTCGACTATATTATTTTGGTAAGATTGCTACTAATCAATAATATAAGACTTATTTATATGTAGACAAATAACGTAATTCGAACTGCTTCATATCCACGCCAAAATATCCACGAAGCAGTTGGCGAAAAATTTCAAATGTTCCATCGAAAATTTTACCCAATCCTGCTGCTATGCAACAAATCTTCACAATCCATATCATTATTCCATAGTCTATACATAGATTCATACAAGTGAGAATGTATTAGTAAACTCGGGTATATGGGAAGATGATATGGTTTTTGCCTGAGGATATATTTTATATTATATTCGGGTACTATAAGATATTCTGTGCATTATTCTGATGCTTCCACATCATTCTACGAAAATATATATTATTTTCCATTATATCTATGGCTATAAATGCATCTCTACAATGTACTGTGTCTTCGTCTCTGGTATCTATAATATTACTTTAGATTTTGTCAGTAGGTAGTTCAATTCTGGCCTTAGCCTAAGACAGTGGCCATGGCTGTACTCGCAGGTCCATATGGCTCCATGATTCATGGATGATTCCCTTTTATGTAAATGAATTTAAGAGACCTTCTATGTTTACTAAAAACGTGCATATACGTGTATACATATATTCTCCCTAAGATACTTTAATACATGCATAATTTATTGTATACTGGCAAGAATTCGCAAATTACATGCTCTGTAACAAGTACGTGTAAGCAACTGTCTAAAGACGTATACACATACTAACATAAATAAATAATACGCATTAATAAAGCCCTCTGGTGAATCTATTTGTAGTTCAATTTATATATTAATAACAATAATCAAATGAGAATCTCTAATTAATCGAAGGCTGCTTGTTTACGAACATAAGAAAATATCGTCCATGTGATTATGTCGATATTGGTCCCAACAATGTCTTATTGTAATTGCACCTGTCTAGCTAATCTGCATAAATTAGTATGGCTTTCAATATAAAAACAGGTGAAAATTTTGTCTTTGTCAAAAAGCTTAAATTTTTGTACATCCTTTTTTGTAGTATATAAGAATATTTTAACTTTAATCAACAGATTATGTTATAAACTATTTTATTTTATGTAACAAAGAAAAGGAAATATTTTATTACGTGTATTCTATTTTAGTATTTACAGAAGATTCTTGTGTTTGTATGAATGGTAATATAGCAGAGGAGTTACTATTAAGTTTTTTTTATTCATTTATAATCCTTTAAATAATTATCCCATATTTAAAAAAATATTATTGAGCATGTTAGTTCGCATAAATGAATTTTATTAATATATAATTGAAATTGTGTATTTAAATTAAAATTCCTTAAAATATAATTGAAATGTATGGTTATCGATAAAAATTTTGTAAGTGCAACATTTCTTTAATACTATATATAAACATTGTTTCTACACTTTTTATATTTAATTTAAAATTAGTAAATTACAGAATTATTTTTTCAGTATATAAGTAAACTGTAAGTTATGTACTACTATAAGTTTCTCTAAGAAAATGCAGTTGTTTATTGTAATTTTATCAAAACTTTTAATAGAGTGGTTTTTATTGAAAATATTCGAGTTAACATAATTTTCACCCACCAAATTAAATTTTATGTAATTGTCTTGCTATAAAACGGAATAATTATAATGATTACTACTCGTATTTCTACCCACGACTTATTTTGAATTACATCCATTAATTTAATTACTCAGTTTAGATCTAGAAAGTGTGCATATATAAAAAATCACTTATGTAACAGTACCAATATCCTAATGTCAATTGGTAGGGATTAAGTACGGACAATTTATAAGAGGGTATCCTTCTGACAGTTACATATTTTTGCTTCTTGTCAAAATGCTAAAAACGAAAACGAGTAAAAAAATTTGTTTGAAAGTGAAAGAACCGGTATAAATTTTTAGATAATTTAAAAATTTGATTCAAACATGTTTACCTTAACGCATTTTAAAAGATTTTCATACTCTCCTCCCCATACTTAATAAATGTAAGCCTTCTAAAAAATGCGTAATACAAAATTTTTGAGTTTTTTAACTACTCCGCTAATGTAAAATGTCGGTATTAAATACTGTTTGATCCTGTCTATTCCCTTATAAGTCTAGACTTATTTTTATACTGTAACAACTGCAGCTCCTATAATATATTACTTCTGTTTGCGTAAGGATAATAGTAAAAGGGTACTCGACTACTGAATGCACTCATAATTTCAACAGCTTGTCGAATGGAGTGAAAGCAAACAGAAATTGACGGTAGATGAAAAAGTGGTGTTCCCAGCTTAAACAACATCCTTGTTGTAGATGATTTTAGATATTTTCGCATATGAACAAACAAATCTTCTGCTAAGATCTGGCAAATCCTTTAGTATCATAAAGGCAGGTATTTGTTCGAATACATCTACCATTCTTTTGGGTAGTTTTTTTTATACGGATTTATGTATAATTGTTCATTAAAAGAAAACATAAAGGAGAATTCCAGATACATACAAAGGGTACAGATTTTGATAATTATTTCTTTACACTTAAATTGTTATTTACTTTATGTTTCTGATATTCTTCTCAATATCGAAATGTAAACAATTTTTCATTCTTCTCAAAATACATTTAATAAAATATTCAATATATTGTTTCAAATAAAAACATTTTTCTCGGTTGATATATGTAGCAAAAGAAAAAAAACCGAATAAAATATGAGAAAAGCATGCCTTATTATATCCTTTTGCTTATAGAAAATATCAGATTATATGGAAATTTTGTTATCCAAATAATCTCATTATAAGTGGCTATTATGCTGATAGTGTTAAAGCGTGTAGCTTCTCTCTTGTGTGAGTCTATACAATGGAAATCCGAGTAGAAAGTTATCTATGTGTATCTCAATAGTGGTAGGTATTTATGCATGCATATTAACTAATAATAAATGGCCACTGTGCAAAAGGCAAGCTACCTAATTCAAGTAATTTGCGTCATGGAATTGAATGCCAATTAGGAAATGATATAGTCAGTCCCTTTCTGCAGTTGAATATGTTAATGAACTATTATAGGTAAAATTCTCAAAGGAAATTGAAATAGGAATTAGTCAACTAGCCACATGGGATACTCAGGATATCCATATTATTATGCAAGTAAGTGCGGTAATACAGAATTGATCATATTACCAATATCTGGTCATCATATTTATGAATAGGATTGCAGAGTATATTTCTGTGTCCATTTTCGTACCTACACTAGATGAGTTCCTAATCGTAGGACATCAAATTCCTTTTGACATTGGTTTAATAGACTTTGCCGAATGCGCAAAAAAATCTTTTGAAGCTCTTACGTAATTCCACATTAGTTTTTTTCTTTTAAATAATATTAGTTTTATTTTTATAATGGTTTTATTATAATATACTTTTTATATTCTATTCACGATTTAAAACAAAAATACAATAAAAAGCAATTTTTAATTTTTTTGTTGTGAAAAATAAATATTTAAATAATTTTCTGTATTCTTGTTTATTTATTGAAATTAATAAGAACGCTCTGATAACACTCCAAACTTCCCTTCCACGTAGTTTATTCGTTAGTCCCTTCCAGCCGTGCAGTACAAGTTTCAATCTCGCCAAGTAATTACGCGACTCCATATAACTTCCTCTTCACGTTACGAAGAATGGAACATCAAAATTTGTAATAATGATGTGTCATCAAATTTGGTGTTAAGCTTGATGAATCCGCAAATTTGACTTTTGTAAAGTCAGAAGGAAGCTATGGGAAACACTCCTTATCAAGAACACAAGTTTTTCGATGGCCTAGAGTTTTTGTGGAGGCCAGAGAAGCAGTAGTTGACAAACCTCTCTCAGAAGAATCTTCAGATTCCAATTAAAATATTTCTTAATTTGCTATAAAGAGTGGAAACAACGCCTCTGCCGATTTATAATTGCCCAAAAGAACCACTTCTTTTTATAGTTACTGATTTATAGTTGCAAACAGAAGTCTCATTACTTTTCTGTCATGCTTCGTATATTCTTAAATTTTTCAATCTTTCTAAAAACAATAAACTATTAATTTTTGGTTTTTATAAAAACAAAAAAAAATTAATTTTCGCAGTAGTTAAGATTCTTTTTTAGATATTCCAAAATATAGGTACATATGATAAAAACGGTTGACATTACATATAAAAATATATTTAAAATCCCTAAAAATTAATATATTAAAAATATTTATATCATTAGTTTTCCTATTTTCATATTTCTGGGTATAGAATGTGCCATCGCTTAGGGCATTAGAGGTCCTGAAACTCAAAAATAGGGTATAAGAGGTCCATAAACTCAAAAAAGCTGACCTAAGGCTACTCTTCAGCCTACTCACTGAGTACTGTCTCTTAAGATATCAAATTAATAAAATGGGCAAATCTGACACGATAATCTGTCGTTTCTGCTCTGAACAGGATTAAATGTCGGAGCACCTACTCTGCGATTGCAAGGCCATTTCTCGCCAGATAACATACTTCGGAATCTTGGTTCGGAATTTTCCAGCTATTAGTCAATATGATATTATATTTTTCCATTTTGGGTTCATGAACATATTCAAATCATTACTTTCACATTTAAATTTCAAAAATGTTTGTCTCAAACTAAATACAATTTTTTACTTTCATGTCCGAATTTTATAATTTATTGGTTGTTTTCAAGAAATTGCTGAAAGAGTCAATATTTTTTCCCATCAACGCATTATTGCACTGACTTTTATAATGTAAATAAAATATTGCTTAAATAGTTAAAATTTGGCGAAAATAAATAAGTATTAATTTATCAATGAAAGGGCACCTAATTACAAGCTTGGATTCGTATGATCCCCAGAGCCAAATCATCTTCCTTCTACTAAAATAAGAGAAAAGTAACAATAAAAATATTAAATTGAAATACTAAAAAAATAAATATGAATAGTAAACTTTAAAAATAATATTCACGTCCATCATAATATTCAGATAGAAATATATCAGTGAAGTTATCTTATATCACTTTTACAGGTTTAATAGTACTATTACTTGTAGAAAAAGATATTTGCCTTTATTTGTAGAAAAAGATCTTTTACTTTTATATAATTTATTATAATTTATTTTAAAATATAAAGAATTTCGAATATTCTAAAACATTTATTCAAGATGCTAAAATCGTATAAAATCTAAGATTTTCTTGGTCAAGACTATAGAATACAGAACTATTGAATAGGTCTCTACACAAAATTTTTTTTAGAATTATTTCAAAAATACTTTTGCAAAAACGCACATACTTACAAAATTTTTGATTTTAAATTACAAAATTATTGTTTTTTAAATTACTCTACGAATTAAAACTATTTATGAAAATGGATAATATAATAAATATTTATTCAAAATTACTTTAGCTATTTAATGAAAATAAATTTTAAATTAAGAAAAAATATAAACAAAAGTTTTATTCGGAAGTTCTGCAAAATACTCATCCGTTTGAGCAATGACGTCCTCATTGGAAGTGAACCGTCGTCCGCCAAGCCATTTCTTCAGATTGGGGAAAAGAAAATCGTCACTCGGGGCCAAATCTGGTGAATAAGCGGGATGCTGCAACAATTCCATTCTCAATTCCACAATTTTGGCCATGGAAACAGCGCAGGTGTGCACACGCGCATTGTCCTGATGCAAGAGGATTTTTTTCTTCTTCAGATGGGGGCGTTTCTCTTTGCTTTCCTCGCTCAACCGTTCCAATAACGACGCGTAATACGCTCCTGTTATTTTTTTTCCTTTTTCCAAGTAGTCGATAAAAACGATGCCCTGCGAATCCCAAAAGACCGTGGCACAGTTTTTGCCTTCTTCGTAGCCCGTTCACCCTTGAAAATCCACTGTGATGACTGTCTCTTCGTTTGTGGAGTGTAGTAGTGTATCCAGGTTTCGTCCACAGTGACATATCGAAGAAGGAATTCGGCAGGATTGCGATGAAAGAGTGCCAACATAGCCTCAGAGTCCACTGCACGACTGCGCTTATTCTCCTCTGAGACCAAACGCGGCACCCGTCTTGACGAAATTTTTTTCACAGACAATTTTTCATGCAAAATTGAAGCGACTGTACCTTGCGATATGCCCGTGGCCTCTACTAATTCGCGCACTTTAATTCGCCGATCGTTCAAAATCAGATCGTGGATTTTGTCGATGATTTCAGGAGTAGACCCCTCAACTGGGCGTCCTGAACGATGTTCATCTTTTGTGGATGAACGGCCACGTTTAAATTCATTCACCCAATTGTAAACCGTCGCAAACACAGGTGCAGATGTGCCATGAACTGCATCCAACTCGGCTTTGATTTCTTTCGGGCTTAAGCCTTTCAAATGGAGATGTTTGATGACAGCCCTAAACTCGCTTTTTTCCATTGTTATGCACAAATAAATGTTGTTAACTTTAATTGACGATAGAAATTGACCTACGCTATGGATCGAGCTGAGCTTTCCTGTCGATAATGCTAATTACAAAAAAATATCTTTACCGACACTACGAGCGCAATTTCTCGGATTTTCTAAGGACTTATTGAACGACCCTCGTAACTCTCCGAAAGTCTACAAAATTGATGCGCAAGAAATTTAGTTCCTATTTAATATCAAAAGATTGTAAAATACCATATTTAAATATGGACAGCCGTTGTGTTTAAATTATATTTCTTTTTGTAATGTATAAGTTAAAATAGGTAGTTAATTAAACGTTTGGAATTTAGTATTTAATATTAAGTATTAAATGAATTATTGTTAATATAATACGAAAGAGTAGTAGATAGTATGAGAAGTATCATCTGATGGAGTGGTTGTAACGAACTAAAACTAAGAATAATTATTTTTTTACTAGAAACTTGAAGGAAGAAGTCGTAAACAAAAACTTGAAGAAGCTCAAACCAGAGTCCATAATGGATTGTAGAGTTTATTTCCAAAAATTTTCCCTTACCTTACTACTAGTTTTGTTATCAAAACAAAAACTTTAAAAGTTGTTGAAAAGGCCAGTTCTCTTTATTTAAATACGATTCGACACAAGAACATTGATTTATCACTATTAAAATCTAAGTAATATTAAATTGATTTATAAAAAAATATGTAGTAAACAGAATTTTAGAGTAATGTGCAGGCATGTCAACCGTAGAAGAATATCGAAATAAAATGTTCACTTATATAAAATAGAATAATTCATTTTTTTTAGTTAATTTCCTGTAGTTCTAGCTAATTTTATTTTATATTACTACAAATGCTCTGGTATTAACGATTAATTTATTCATTGCAATTTGATTTTATTTTATTGTGATAAATTTAATGAATATTTAAAAACATCTGCCCATTGAATCCAGGCAAATATAAGAAATGCTATCCAATAAGCTGATAGCGACCAAGGAAAGGCACATGAATTCTGAAGATCGAATACTTGAATTCACGCAACAGTAAGAAAAGTGCAATAAATTTCATTATAGAAAATATTGCATAGAAGCAGTATGCCACTGTCTGAATAAATGGATACCATAGCATAAGGAGTATACCAGTTTGCGAAAAGGAGCAAAGAGGAGAACTTCCTTGAAGATAATCGATTGAAATGAACTGATCCTCAAGGAAATGAAAACAAATTTATGGTATGGTAATCTTTTAGAATGTTCCACGAAAATTATGTGAAAATAAGCAATAAATGAAAAGCAACAGCTGAATAGATTGTTTGAAGTGATTGGCTAGAAGATGACTTTTTTAAGTTTATAAGCTGAAAATTTTCTTAAAAGAAACGAAGAGGCATAAAATATTCATATAACTGCATTAAAATAGTATAAGTGCATATTTACTACCATATTTCCCCATGTTGCTCACTATACTATATGAATGCAGGTTCATTACAGTAAAATACATACGGTACAGCATAAGAAAATATGTCTTGTCATGAGCCCCCAACAAAGCCGATCGATACAGGAACAATAATAAAACGACCCAAAAAAGTTGAAAATCATATTTCCATGAGTGCCGGACTCCGGACAAGAGATACTGGCAAGTAATACGTAAGTGCTCATTACGTTAGATACTGAACCAATACCTTCATACTGACCATTTAGGTTTGTTTGCAGTGCTGCCTCGTGTAGTAATGACACTATGGCATGCAAAAACCTATACTTATTTGTACCTATACATAGAGTTGATGAAAATTTTCAATAAATTAAAACCACAATCGTGGATTTGATATTTACAGATTCAGTACCCAGGGTGTAGCCAGAAGCAACCAATGAACGCGTTCTCGGTTTCTCTTTGGCGGGATTAACCGCGAATAAGTACACCACAATGACGGCCACCATAGCCACTGTAGCAGAAGAATCTTGAAATCAGACGCTGGAATTGGCCACAACTTGGCTCAATGGATTTTCATTTTGAAGTGCCCAATACTCCCCGAGCTGATTACATTCGATACTACTCGTAGTAGGGCTTCTGCCGTCGCCGCCGAATGCACGAAATGAGAATAAGTGTAATTGATCATTTTATATCGGCAAATAGTAAACACGAGCACAAAATCACCAACCAAGCTACCCTTGGAGGTAAGTATTTAACAATCACAAAAATCACTGGTAGACATTACGTTGTTTTGCGAAGTACAATTTCTTTAATAGATAATTTCGACAAATGTGCAAAAATGTTGAATTCATTAACGAAGAAATCGTGCCGGAATTAGCAAGAAGAAACATGCGGAAAATTATTTATTATATAGTATTAAGTACACACTATATGTCTTAATATATACATTTATAATAAAAGTAGTAGAAATTATTAGATTTAACTTTAAATTTCATTTTATTCTACTAGAATTTATGTTATTTAAGGTATTCAAAGTTGAATTTTTTTCATAATATTTTTTTGATGAAATTCTATAATTTCCATAATAAAAATTAAAGAAAACATATTCCGAAGAGCTCAAAGGAATATAAGCATATTATAACCAAACTTTAAATATAAAATTGATATACGTTTTCTAATTATCTAATGTTTTAATGAAAGTATAATTTTATATATTCAAAACTCAAATATCGCCTTTATTGAGAATTTATATTTTTAGAGACTGGCCAACTTAAAGACCATTTTTTTTAAAGATTTTTAGTGTGTCAATTTAATAATTTTTTCTTATTATAACTTCATTCTAGATATACACTGGAGGCCAAAAGTATGCGACCACCACGATAACAACATATTCATAAGAAATTTCAGCCTAAAGTATTAATTAATCGAAAACTTATATTATTGCTTCGGTTATATATTATAATATATGATAAATTATTGTATAATAAATACTCGTAGCAATTGAAATATTTCATTATATTTTGATATATTAAAAAATAATACTTAATTTCCATTCATGTCCCTATTTTGTCATAACTGTTCATGTTATTAACAATAAAATTACTAAGCTCTCAGTTTCGGAAGCTTACCAAGCCTAAACATAATCCTGCATATTTACGAGCTCTGTTCAAAAAGTATCGCGAATTTTGAATTTCCGCGGGTTACGTATATTCTATTTTCGATTTTTTTGTGGCGTTGTCTTGATACTCATTGTTCTCACTTATGCCAACAAGTTCGGCCATTTTTAATATTCGGTTAATTTTGGACAGCTGCTTTGTTTGCACGTGTATTGGCCCGTCTTCGATTTTTGCCCATTCCAAAAAATGGATCAAAGAATCTGTTTCGGGAATAAGAAAAAGTCCCCGGGGGCCAGATCTGGGGAAAACGGTAGCTGCGGCCTTATTAGTATATTGTTTTTGGCCAAAAATTCGCGCACAAGTAACGATGCGTGAGCAGGGGCGTTATCATGGTGCAAAAGCCAATTTTTCTTCTTCCACAAATCCGGGCGTTTCTGGTGGATTGCTTGGCGCAACTTGTGCATACCTTGCAGGTAATATTCCTTATTGATCGTTCTACCCTGTGGCAAGAACTCATGATGCACCACGCTCCTGCAATCGAAGAAAACTGTAAGCAAAACCTTCACATTCGACCAAACTGGTTGCGCTTTTTTCGGTCTTGCCTCGTGCGGCAGCTTCCATTGGGATGATTGAGCATTGGTTTCCATGTCATAATCATAAACCCATTATTCGTCACCAATTATAACCCTCTGGACCAAATTTGGGTCATCGCGGACAGAGTCCAATAGCTCCTTAGCAATGTTAATGCGATGCTGTTTTTGGTCGAAAATCGAAGACGAGCCAAAACACGTGCAAGCAAAGCAGCTGTCAAAAATTAACTGAATATTCAAAATGGCCGAACCTGTCGGCATAAGTGAGAGATATGAGTACCAACATACCACCACAAAAAATCGAAAATCCAATATACGTAACCCGCAGAAGTTCAAAATTCGGACATCAAAAATGTACTTCGATAGGATGAGTCCAAGTTCAAGGTCTTTGGAGCTAACAGAAGAATCTACGATTTTTAAATATTTTAAGGAGCAATAATTTTCCATTAAGACTTTGGTTAATTTGTGAAGAGTTCGTTATGCAGCAGGATAAAAACCCTAAAACAGTTTGAAATTATGAACAGATTTTCTATTGTATAGAATAAAAAACAAGAAGGCATTTTGGAAAATATGACATGGCAGCCACAATCACATGATATCACACCAAAGAAACTTTATGACAGGCCAGTGCGAGAATATTGTGCATCCTTCAAGAAAAACTTGTAGAGGATCCTTTGTAATGCTGAAACATTATTTTAAAGGATATGATAAAAAACGGATCGACTGAATGACTAGAATCATACAAGCTGTCATCGAACATAAAGGAGACTTTTTTTTTGAAAAAAAAAACAATTTGATCTTTTATATTGTCGTTTTTATTTAATAATAATAAAAACAAAAAAAATATTTTTTTTTCATATTTAAGTTAAAAATTATTATAATTTTTAAAAAATTGATATTTTTTTCGCTTGTTCCTTTTTAATTTACGAGTTTTATCAAATATTTTCTTTCAACTGAACTGTTTAAGCGATTATAATATCTCAGTTGTTTTTTAATTTTATTTTTTGCTAAAATTGACGTATTTTTATAGACATAGACAAGTTTTTATTTAAAAATTTTAAAATTAGTTTAAATAATAGTAAACATTTTTAGACTTCATCTGTAAGAAATTCTGGCAATATTTTTTCAAAATACTATATTAGGCCTGAAAATATATATACAATATAAAATTATGTAAATTATTTTATTTTATATCAAATGCATAAGAAACTTTCTTTACTACATATAACGATGAAATTCTCAGCTTCTGTCTAGTATATATAAATGGTGTTCATCCTTCACGTTTTCTACCAGTTAATAAAGCAAATAGAAAATATTTGATTTTTTTTTCTTTAAAGTTCAAATTAACAATTTAATTAAAAAAAAATATTTTAGTTTATAAGTTAAGATTTAACTCAGTCAAAAAAACTATATATTAAATTTAGATACCAAAAGGACACCCAAAAATTATAGTTCCTGTCAATGTTAATCAAAAATACAATGGAACCAAATACATTCATAAGAAAATATAACTACACGTTAGCAAATTTTCCTTCTTCCTTATTATATTCTATTTTTTTATTAAATATACCCTCTGGTTATAATAACACACGTGCACATTTCATTAGAAATGCTTGTATGTATTGCATTGTAGAGTTTGATAATTTTGGTAGAGTCCTGTTCCTGACTATAGACATGTTTAACAGTTGGATTAGATTGAAATAGATTGGATTGGGTTGTGATGGAATATGCCTTTGCAGCATATATTGAAGATAAATAGCCTAGAGGCGGGATCTCTGAAATCATATCAGAGAACTAAAGCAATTGAGGGATGTTTAATATATACAATATACACGCACGTTCATACATACAAATTTTGTATACACAATATTAGATCTTTTCTGTATAAAATTTGAACGTTTCAATGCTGAAGTCCATTAGTTGATGTGCAATCACATACAATTTATTCTAACGTCTACATATCTAGATTTTTGTATACAAGTATACTAGTAAGTATATAATAATGAAAAGTTTCCGACATGAAATTCCAATAAATGTTCGACATAAAAAGCCGACAAGGATAAGCATAGGAGTGTGCTATATGTAAACATTCAAATATAAAAATTTATGTTAAGGGGAAAATGCTTCTAATGAAAAAAAAAATGGTAACGCAAAGGAAGAGGGTATAAAAATATGGAAAATGGTTGCATCCCCTCAAGCTATACGTGCTTTTTAGAGAACCTATCGCTGCCACCAATATCCATACATGTTGTGCCCAAAAAAAAAACCAACGAATGTTCACTTGGGGTTAAGAAAATACGAAATAAATCCGAAATGTACTTGGATCTAGAACAGAGAACAGATACACTTTATGAATACATACTTAAATATGTTTACATGTAGTTGTGCATCCCATTCATACCTATAAATATTTATTGAAATCATTGGAAATAAAATCAATTCTTTCAGGAATATTTTTAAAGGACTGCAAAAACAGTCCCTTCGCCAATTTTCTTTTTTTCTGTTCTTTAAATAATATAAAACAACATCAAAAAATTTCCTTCCTAAATAAAAAGGAATATTTCAATCTAATTCAATTTATGTATTTTATTTCTTATTTTTCCAGTGAGTATATTTCCCAAGCTCTGTTTTATCGATACATACCTTGAGGTATCATCCGGCCATACCGAAAATAAGATTTCAAATAGACGAATTCGAAATATACAATATGATTTGTCAGATTTTCTGTTTTCATAAATCACTAATATTTATAAAAGGATCAGTTACCTTCTTTCTATATGGATGTGGAAAAGTTGGCAGCTGTATAAATCTTTTTTTTTTATAAAAATTTAATCAAAATGCTTTTATTTGTAATTTGAGATTATTATTTGTGATCTTTTTAGATGAAAGAAAATAAAATGAACTATCTTGTATATATTATTTAATAATTAATAATACAAACAATAGAATTAATTGGAATAAAAATAATGTTAAAAAGATTATATTGCTATAAAATATAATAAAACTAGAAAAAAACCTAAAAAAATTACGGATAGTACGAGGGTCGTTCAATAAGTTCTTAGAAAAAGATGAAAAAAAACTTTTTAAAAAATTTTTTATTTTATTTTTTAGCATAATCGTCTTTTAGCTCTATACACTTTTCCAACCGTTTTTCCAAAATTTTTATCCCGTCCAAAAAATAGGATTTCGGAAGTTCTGCAAAATACTCATCCGTTTGAGCAATGACGTCCTCATTGGAAGTGAACCGTCGTCCGCCAAGCCATTTCTTCAGATTGGGGAAAAGAAAATCGTCACTCGGGGCCAAATCTGGTGAATAAGCGGGATGCTGCAACAATTCCATTCTCAATTCCACAATTTTGGCCATGGAAACAGCGCAGGTGTGCACACGCGCATTGTCCTGATGCAAGAGGATTTTTTTCTTCTTCAGATGGGGGCGTTTCTCTTTGATTTCCTCGCTCAACCGTTCCAATAACGACGCGTAATACGCTCCTGTTATTGTATTTCCTTTTTCCAAGTAGTCGATAAAAATGATGCCCTGCGAATCCCAAAAGACCGTGGCCATCACCTTGCCGGCCGATGGCACAGTTTTTGCCTTCTTCGGAGCCCGTTCACCCTTGAAAATCCACTGTGATGACTGTCTCTTCGTTTGTGGAGTATAGTAGTGTATCCAGGTTTCGTCCACAGTGACATATCGACGAAGGAATTCGGCAGGATTGCAATGAAAGAGTACCAACATAGCCTCAGAGTCCACTGCACGATTGCGCTTATTCTCCTCTGAGAGCAAACGCGGCACCCATCTTGCCGAAATTTTTTTCACAGACAAATTTTCATGCAAAATTGAAGCGACTGTACCTTGTGATATGCCCGTGGCCTCAACTAATTCGCGCACTTTAATTCGCCGATCGTTCAAGATCAGATCGTGGATTTTGTCGATGATTTCAGTAGTAGACCCCTCAACTGGGCGTCCTGAACGATGTTCATCTTTTGTGGATGAACGGCCATGTTTAAATTCATTCACCCAATTGTAAACCGTCGCAAACACAGGTGCAAATGTACCATGAACTGCACCCAACTCGGCTTTGATTTCTTTCGGGCTTAAGCCTTTCAAATGGAGATGTTTGATGACAGCCCTAAACTCGCTTTTTTCCATTGTTATGCACAAATAAATGTCATTAACTTTAATCGACGATAGAAATTGACCTACGCTATGGCTCGAGCTGAAATTTTGACAGCTTTACCGACACTACGAGCGCAATTTCTCGGATTTTCTAAGGACTTATTGAACGACCCTCGTAGTATAATAAAATAAATTTGTACAAGCATTTTATTCTACATTTAATAACATTAATCTGGTTTCTTTTACAGATTATATGTTATCTTACGGAATCAAAGAGGTCTAGTTTGATAAATTCTGCAAATTTATAATAAAAATAAAGAAAATGTCCAAAGTTTATCAAATAAATTATGCAATTAGCTTGATAACAAGCTACTACGATTATCTCCTACCGATTTCTTACGGTTCTGACTAATATAATTAAAAATAGTCGCTATTCTCCAGGAAATGAACTGAGGAATAGTAACTACTGCTCTTTTTTTCTTTTTTTTTTTGCTACAATTTTTTTTAATTTTTTATACATTAATATTATCATTTTCAAAGTGGTTCCTTTGGATAGCCGGAACATTTTTCGTAGCCAACAACCGGAACATTTTTTTTCCACTCTTCGTAGCAGTGCTGAAAAATTTCAACTGAAACTTTGAATATTATCGACTGTACCAAGATGATGTCCTTCCAGATATGTTTTAATCTAGGGACACCACAGAAATTCTTTTCCCAAAAAAAACCTCTTTAATGAATATGGACGCGTAACACGATGTGTTATCATGGTAGGGCATTTAAGTGTCAGCGAATGTTCTATTGACACGAATAATTTTTGTGTTAAGCCTATCCAGGACTCATTCAGGAGCTTTAATGGTAGTCGATAGTCTGGCCTCACAAGAGCCAGAAGGTTTCCATTAGTGTGGTTCATCTCTCACTGCTTCTTGGCCCTCCAAAAATTCTTTATGCCATCCAACAACTTGAGCTCCTGATAAAAATTATTCCCAATACTTTCCGTAACGTAAACTCGTAGATTCACCTATAGAGCCGAAGTCCACCAGACCGCGCTTATAGTAGTGCCAGTCCCAATTTTTGCATGCCTCACCTCGTACTGACTATTTCTCCTTACATCCTTGTATTGAATTATTTAAACTCTTATGATAACCATATCCTTTCATAAAGATATTTTACCGGTGCTAATATTTGAACGTAAAAGTCAAATTATGAAATGTACAAAAGGTGATAGGTAGAAATTTATATTAATAAAAGTTTTAATTTAAGTGAATTACTCTAATTGATCGCTAAATGGTCTTGCAAGGAGAAACAATTTATGCTGAAAATAGACGAAGTATCTGTCTTTCAATTTTAAAAGCCGGTAAGTAGAGCAGGAGCATTAAGAATTTTTACTTAATGGTAGAAGATAACTCAGTATTTTACTTAAGTGTCAAAACCAAAATAGGGTTTTGTCAACAGTCAATTGTATCGATATCAATCAATTCTATATTAGTCCTTCGTCAATAAGCTTCAATAACAAAAACATTTCAATGGTGAATAAATTTTTCATATGGATGGTGAGTAAATATGTATTAATTATTAAATCATAAAAATTTATTCTGATATAAGAATTCTTATTAGAAAAATAAATTCTTTTTATTTATTAATAAGTGATGAATGATTGTCTTTATAATTTTTTAATTTAACTTTCTCTATTATTTTCCCTTAAAAATTCTTTACAAAAATAAGTATTTAAAATAATTTTTTCTATAGAGAAAATAAATAATCTTAAAAGTTGCATATTATGAGTGTGAATTGAGCTTATTTTGAAAAAAAAAAAAAAAAAAAACATCGAAATGCATTCTGAAAATTCTTACAAACTGCCAATGAATAGTGTGGTCACTTAAAATATTCTTAGTTCCTTCAAAAGTGTTCCTTTTATTTATTTATAATCCTTTTTATACGCATGGATTAAAAATTCTATCTGATTCAAAACAGAATAACAGAAAATACACTTTTAAAATATGGTATGTATAGTATAATTAATTGAAATATTTTCTTTTTTATGTAGGAGTATTTTCAAGTAAATATATTTTCATTTTTTTAATGTGTACTTTTATTTTTTTTTAAATAATATCCTTTGTATTCTTTTTCCTATATTTGAATTTCTTTTTTTTTTCATTTTAAAAAGAAATTCACTTCATTATAAAACGTTTCATCTTCGTTTCGTTTGTTTTAGAAACATTCAGCAAAGCTTTGTTAATATTTTTAAAAAAATCTCTTAGAAAAGCAAATATTTATGTTTATGTTAAATTCTTGTATAAAAGAGAATATATAATATCTACTGTCAAAAAGAAGTTTTCAAAAGCGTAAAAGATATCGAATAAAAGAAGTAAATAAGAAATAATTTGTGTTGACAGTATATGAAAAGCTTTTTGTGAGTATATATTTTTCGTATTCTTTTGTTGACATTTCACTTTTTATATAGAAAAAATATCTCCGTCAGCATAATTAGTATGACTTCTTTTATCACCATACTACTATGGAATATATAATTTGTCCAGTTATAACAAAATGCGTTTTATAGCCGTTATTTACTATTGCTGTCAGAATAAAGTTTTACAATATTTACAGAATCAAAATAGGACACATGTTTTTGGTTAGTCCTTATATACTCTAAAATAAATAAAAACAAAAACTGTTTTTTATTTTTGATATACAATGCTTTTTGTAAATAATAGTTTATATTATGGTAATAAGTAAGGTTATCCGTTTTTTTAAATTTTTTTTTTAAATAAAAATCAATAGGCTTTAATAGTAAAAATATCGATTAAGAAACTAAATTCATCTTTATTTTTACTGAAAGTGTTAAGTACTGATTAAATATAACATTAAGTATTGATTAATAACATTAAGTACTAATTAAAAATTGAACAATTTTTAGTTGTTTTTAATTAATTATTTGTTATTTATGTTCATTTTTAGAAAATATATTTTCTAATAGTTATATTCTTTTTTAAAATTTACATATACTTAAGAAAAAATTCATATTATTTTGCAGTTCAATGACATTATTTTTCAATCGCTTACGTATTTAAATATATAAAAATACTTTTAGGAGGGCACTAAATAATATTTAACATACAAACATACAGCTAAAGTTACGCTCAATTAATATTTATTTTTTTAAAAGTAGTGATATCAGAAAAAATTTGTTTGTTTTTAAAGTTTTTAATAAATTGCATATATAAAAAATGTTAGAAATTTGAAAAATTAAAACTTGCAATAGAAACTATTTATTTTGTAAGAGAATACTAAGATTGCCATTTAAAATAAAAAGTTAAAATTCAATTTTAACCATTAGTTCATGTTATATTGTAGTAAATTATTTTTTATATATTTATTCTTTGAGTTACAAAAATAAAAACTATCAAATTAAAAAACTATGAATTCTAACTTATGTGTATCTCAAGAAATTGATTAAATGCATAGCTCTTCAAAATTGAAACAAAAAAGAAAACAAAATTGCCATACATCATTATAATATTAAAATAATTGTAAAAGTAAAATTTTACATACGTGTATAATTGAATATTTAAGAAAAAAGTATGTAAATAAAATATTTTAAAAACACCTAAATTATGTTTGTATATTTAATAAATAAATCTTAGTATCTTTTCTATAATTGCTTTATTTTATATTTAAATATAAAATAGAATAATTTTAAAGTTTTACTTAAAATACTTTTGCATTTACAAAGCATATATATTCCACCCAATTTCTTAAATGAGTCTTAAATAAAAAAAAAGCTCTAAATTAACTATCATAACTATCACATTTATTACAGAAATGTCACTCCATAAAAATAAGAAACTATTTCAACTTTGCATAGTTTCAACACTATACAATATGATAATAATATCACAATAAAATTTTATTATTTACTGTATGTGCACGTATTAATAATTAAAGAAATTTACACAAATATTTCAAAATCAATTCAGTTTTTTGTTATAAATTGTCTATAACTAAAATTTCTAAATTTATTAGATCATATTACATATAAATGAAAAATTAAAAATTCTAGGAAAATTAATATTAATACTTAGAAAAAAAATCAATTTTAATTTTTATTTAAAATTTAAATAAAATATTTATGACACTATGCTCTACTATTCTGAATAGATATTATTCTGACTTTAGAACTTTAAAACAACGCCAATTTAAATCATTTTATAATACTAAAAAGTTCACTAGTTCACTACACCCCCAACTGATAATTTTATATATTGTATAAAATGAAAAAGGAACTTCTAATTTTTTTTTGTAGTTCATAAATTTTACAGTGAAATGAAAAGTATACTAAAGTAGAAAATTTCAAATTTTTTTTAATGTTCATCTTTTATGATATGTGCATTATTGAAGAATGAAGCTTTTTTTCCTCTAAACTAATATGAAAATCTTCGAAAGTATTAGTATATATGTTCATGTATTTATTTAGGTATACATGTACGATTAAAATAGGGGAAATTATGTATAAAAGTTTATATGGGATGATAATAAAACAGATATGAGAACGATATGAAAAGCTTTTATCTATATTCAAGATTCGTTAGCGAAAGCTTAAACTAGTATATAAATAATATATTATATATTTCACACACATGCAAATATCCTATTCACAACGTAGTTGTGTGTACGCAAAGCCCCGAAAAAGCCAAAATACTGAACCGTTCTATTCTTAGCTTGGGGCGGATACATCGAGTAAAGTTGGAGGCTATATTCCATAGAGCAATGTACCAGTATCTACCTCTTTTGTATGCTTGGAATAGTATGCGTTTACATATAGAATCTCTTTTTACCCATAGAAGGATATCTCTGTCGCAGGATTTTCCACATTATCTCGACTAAATGAAAAAGAACAACAACCAATTGCGTATGTGTTCCGAATCCTGTTTGCCATAATATGATTGTATGCATCTAAAACGCCTTAACAGATATTGATAGTAGAGAAAATAAGGGAGGTGCGACTGAAATATCCTTTTGGGGTTGCAATTCTATAACACACAATTTATAGACAACTAATTCACAATGCTATCACTACTATATGTGTTCAGTTATATTAGATCACTGCAGGCTTCTGTTTGAAACAGTCACGTTTTCAAAATTTACCTAGGAATATATTTACAGAATAGTGATCCGTGGACACATATACATACATATGTATACAGAATGAGATCATCATAAAATCTAGAATGTTTATATCAAAAGAGTCTCTTATAAGCTACTCCACAAACATCCAACCGTGTTTTTAACTGTTTCTTTTAAATACATGCACGTATACGCATACACACAAATTTTACATATTTATCAAAATAATACCTTAAAGCAGATTTTAGTTAAATATATAAATTCATATACATAGATGCATATATACTGTATACTTTCTATATATAAAAACATATTTAATATTAAATAGAAGCAACGGTATGCAAAGGGAAAAAAGAAGGGGACCATCCTAAAGCCAAATAAAAAATACAAAAACAAGAATTTCCCAGTTTTGTTATATACGCATGAAGATAGTAACAGAAGCTGTATCCGAATCCGAAGTATACACCCCCAGGTATTCAATAGCCGAGGGCTGAAAAATCGTTGCAGTCGTATTGAAACCTTAAACGCGTAAGTTTCGATTTTTTCCCAATACAAAAAAATAGTTTTATAATATTTTTTAAATACAATATTTAAATTCATAAAATAAATATATTTCCCGCCAAAAAAAAATTAAATAATATGACACAAATAGAGACAATATACGGCAGCTATTTCTTTACGTTTAAAATACACTATCATGGGATATAACTTTTTTTTATGAATATCGAGAAAATGATAGTAAAACTATTAGTGGAAATAATTTTGATTGGAGAATAAAAACAAAACATTTCCAAATATAAAAACTTTAGTTAAACTTTTGTGAATGGAGTGAAGTGATTTTATGGTTTATATCATAAAAAAAACGGTGTCTTTCTCTATAAACAATTCGGGTTTGCGCTAAAATTTTGCCCCAAAAATTATCCTATATCAGATTAATATAAATAAATGTTTCAATAAACCTAACAAAAAAAAGGCAGATATTTTCATAGTCGAAATTTTTTTTAGAAAAAACTTTTAGCAGGTAAAAATTGAACTTAAAAAAATGTGTCCATAATTTTTACGCTAAATTTATTGTATGGGATAAAATAATTTAAAATTTTCCACCATAAAGGAGTTATATAATTTGAATTAAATAAATACTATATAGTTGTATATTTAAAAGAATTTACAAAAAAAAAAATATTTTATAATGGTTGCATGGCCAAAAGAAAAATAAAATAAAACCCCAAAAAAAAAAATCAAATAGTAAAACGGAAATAAAATGTTTGTGTAAGTGTTGGTAAAGTGAAAAATTTGGACGCATACGATTTTGGTTCGGTTAAAATCGTACTTTTTGACAACAGGCTGCCGATTAGGCTGATATAGCAATTCTGGAATTCGTAACTAACTTCAGGAGTCGGAAGGTGGTTAAATATTAAAACTTTTATTAAATTACCAAAAAAAAATTTACATTCATGTTTAAATTATATTATATAAACTATATTATAGTTATATGTGTAAATTTCTCTCCTTTTAAACATAATTCAGATCAAAAGATATTGCTTTAAATTATTTAAATAAATAAAATGTATATAAAATTATTTTATTTACAATTAATATAAAAATAGTTTATGGAAACGGTTTCATTTTTATAATAAGTAAATAGCTGAATTTAATAAAACGCTTTAAAGAATTATTGCTTAAAGAAGAGATTTTAGAAAAATAGATAATCAAATCTTATTAAAATTATTAAATTAAACAATTTCAATTAACAAACAAATATAATTTTTATTTTAAAATAATATACATACTATGTATAAAAATATGTCATTTATTAATCATTTTTTATGAATAATTTTAAATTTTTCCATTACAAATGCCGTCGGATATAAACTAATTTAAGTATCCCCTCATTAAAATTTTCGGTTTACAATTTTTTAATTATTTAAAAACAATAAAACTTGCTATACAAAATTATATTAAATATATGGTATTTACTAAGTTTTATAATTAAAAATAAATTTATTTAACAAAAATTTCTAGTTCTAAAATATTCACTGGTATTTATTGTATATTGGACTATTTGAATGCTTATCTAGAAGGGACTTACTAGTATCGTTGAATTTTGCTATGTATTTTGGAATAAATAAATAAAAAAGATTTTAAATTCATTTAAAAATTAATACATTAACGAAAGCAATTTTTAAAAAAAATCATAAATTGTAAAAAAAAAATTATCAATGGTTTAAATAGTAGCCATATATGGATATGTATTGAACAAAGTCCTTTTTAAGCTTTTTTCCGAATTTCCATGATTCTTGAGAAATATTTACATTACAAATAAGTTATTTTATTATTCTAAAGATTTCGAGATCTAATCTAGCTTATGATTAATTGGGTCATATTTAACTTATATTACACGGTATTTGAGTTGAAGTGTAATAATGCAAATTCAATTATCTCTGGAAATGTAGGAAAAATAAACGCTAGCAAAATTCTCTTTAAAATATATTAACACATTTTTCAGTATAACCACCTTTGAATGAGATCACTGTGTTCAATTTGTGCGTGAACGCATTACAAAAGGATCGAAGGATACTCTGTGCAAATTTATTCAATTCACAAACCAGAGTATGCTTTAGACATCAAAGCTGTGGTTTTTTTCTTCTGCAGACATTGCTTTCCAAAATACCTCACATAGTAAAGTCCATTCGATTGAGATCATGCGATCTGATTTCCTGGCTTTGTAAGCGAATGCACGGTCCTGATTGAAAATTCAGTGATCTCCTTTGAATTGTGTGGCTGATTACGTTTTCACACAACTCTTCAAGGCCAATTATTAATAGGTAAACTAGTTCATTTTGACATTTTTAGACATAAATACAAAGGCACTGGTTTTTGTTTAGGCGCAAAAATACGTACGGATGCCGCACTCTTGGAATCCATATTCTTAGCAGAGCGTTCCATAAATAAAATTCTATCGTTCTGCTTGTCCACAAATTGACTGCATAATGAAAACTTTCCCATCAGTAAATACGCAATTTTTGCAATAGTTTTTTGCCTTATCGCTTTCGATCAGTAAATTTGATGAAAATTTGCTCCACACCTTTTTCACGGTCACAACGGCGGTTTCAGTCGGTCGGCGGCTACCACCATAAGTTTTCTCTAATGAGCCAGTACCATTTAAGTTTAGGTGTCACAATTGATAATCTATTGTAGAAGATGGTTTTTCGGACAAAAAAGGACGATCACTGAATAATCACGTTTCGAGTGTATGCACATTTGATATACGATTTTATGATAAATAATCGCTAAACAAGGTTAGACATTTTCGTTTGACATTCCCGAGATGCAACCGCTTGAAAGTCGTTTATACTTGGATTGAAAAAAAATGGTTTCATGTCACTTAATACTCAGAATGCCTACTGAATTAATATGTCCATTTTGAAATCTGCGCTGTTATGCTTATTACTTATTTTAAATCTGCGGTGTTATCCTTATTCATAGTGGGAAATTTTTGGCAGCAAGCAATCTTTTTAATATAGTACTTATACTAAGTCGCAAATAATATATTTTATAAATGGACAGGTTGTTATGAAAGGTGTGCTTTGAAAACTTACCAATCATTGCTCTATCAGTTTACTTAACAATCTTACAAAATTTAGAGCACATAAATTCAATATATAAATTCTTATCTTTTATTGGTATATTCAATCATAAAATGACGAATTTCACTTAATCCGACCGAACACTAATAGGCCGCTAAAAAGGTTCATAACAGAGGTACTGAAATATTTCCTCTACCTCATATCCTAGCGATTTAATATAAAAAAGAAACAATCAGAAAATATATTTTCCAAAATAATATAATTATAACAGATTATTATTTAAAAAATATTTATTATCTAAACTTTTAAGGAAAATTCATTTAACTAATAAGAAATATAAAAAGGAATAGCCTATTTTCATGTTACATATCCGTAAAGACTTTCTACAAAATTACGTTAAAAAAATTCACTTAGCATAAATTTTCATCCCTTATTTTACTTTAACTTTTCATATTATTCTTATTGGTTAGAGTCATAAATATTAAATTGAATTTGATAACTTTCAGGAACTGGACATGTCATTCCTTGCCACATTGGATGCAAATGCGTGGCAGGTAAGTAGCAAGCAATCAATTTACCAGAAAATTTTTCGATTGAAGTGAATCAACACAACAATTGCAAATTAAGTTTCCTGTCGAGAATGAATACGATCTATACTGTTGGGTTACCATACACTTTATTGTGAATGGGACTATTTTAGTAGTCAATTTCTCTGATATCTTGTCTACCTGTTTATGTTGGACCTACCTGCAGAAGCATAATACCACTCCGATTATCTAGGGCTATATTTAGTGTAGATTTGTGTGAAATTGAATGTGAAATTTAGAGACAAAGCATAACCGGACTCTCCCATGGTTGAGTTCACCTAAACTTCAGGAAATTTCATATTTCCTTCATGAATAGTCCACAAGATTCAATAATAAAATATATATTGTACATCCAGTCGAAATGAGGCGACATATTTTTACTATGAACATCCTTATTAAATTTTCTTTCATTTTGTGTTAGTCACCATGTTTTCTTAATCTGAAATGGCGATGGTTTGTTAAACCACAATTCAATAATATGGCAAACCTTAAAATTCATGAAGAATGCAAACGATGTGTTTTCTTTGATCTTGACTTTCGATTAAGTTCTTCTCTTACCGATAAAAGGACAAAGTGAAATGTTAGTGAAAAGTTTAAGTAAATATAAGGCACGTGCCTATTTCTAATAGTTTTTATTAAACCATCTAACAAATATACTATGCACGTGTCCCTATATGAGTGTCACTTTCAGCTAATATGTTGCTGTTATTTTTAGTTTTTTAATTTTATGTTTTTTTCTTATTTTAATTACTTTAAATTTTCAATTATTTACTATTGACAGTCTTACACATATATATCTTGTAGATGTTTGATATTCTTTTTACAACTTCGATGCCTCATGCTTCTTCCTATGATATTTACTGCTTTAAATAATAAGTTATACAAAAAAAAAAATTCAATTTATCCATATTGTCAATTCTTTTAAATAGTGAAGAAAAGAATTTATTTAAGATTCAATTCGAAACAAATATGAACCAATGAAATTTTTTTTTAATGAGACGGAAAATTAGAATATTTATATTATTTTTAACCTACATCAGTGACAGTTATGATTAAAAATATTCGTTCCCATCATTGTTTTATTACAGGCGTAAGTATTTTGCTGTTGTGTAAATAAAATCGAACACAAAAGTCGAAACGAATGGAGCCAATATTAACGTTGTCAACCACTTCGATTTCTTTGTCCTTGCATCGCTTGATTTTAATTTACTGAACATTGTTTATTTGGTTTGAAGGACTCTACTGATCCCGTGATTATCAAACAACCCTTAACAGCTCCGATAATAAGAACAACAAGAGCAGCCAGCAGAGCAGCAAGAACCGTAACAATGACAACAACAGTCAGACCGACAGCAGTACCAGAAGATCTGACCGTCCACACAAGGTTCCTATATGACGCCCCCAATTTTTATGTGCAGTTTAGTTTCAAAAGTTGGCATGCACACAAAACATGGGTACATCCCCGTGTATTTAGCCTCATCTTATTTGTCTGAACCTGTCTACCAAATGAACCGAATAATACATCAAACATGGTTAAATAGGGGTGACAAGTCCAGCCGGTTGATTACCGTATGCCTCACCCTAGAATAGATTCTGTTTGCATTGTTAATCCACCACATACTCGCCGCAGTGGTATATATTCTTATCCTTATTTCTCACAGGATTCATTTCGAATTTTTCCATTTTAAGCTCTTTGTTTTTCACTGAATCTTACCTTCGAGTACGTGCTGCCATCACTTACCTCCTAGGACTTACACAATCGCAATAACATACGCAGTTAAAAGCAATAATTCACAATTCACAGTTTGTGGTTTGCCTAATTCAATGCGGCAAATTTGCTTAAATAAAATAACGAATGATAAGAAATTTATAGAAAATACGTGTTTAAATCCTAATGAATTCCCGCAGTTCCCAGCAACGTGAGTACTTAACTTATGACCAATTAAAAACAGAGTCTTGCTGTTGGCGTTTGTTATTATACTATAAAATTTTAATTTTCGTATACCTAAAATAATTATATAAATATTATTAAAAAACTAAAGATAAATTTAGAATATATGTTTGGAGAGTAATGAACATTTTTTTTACTAATTTTTTTTTATACCTAAGCTAAAGTTCGAAAATTATATGAATTAGCGTTTAAGCAAATTGTTTGGATTTAAACTCAGAAAATATTGACTTCAATATTAACCTAACAATAAGCCAACATTTAAGCGCTCTTCTTCTTAAATATTTTTAAATTACGGAATTTGGTTGAATGACTTTAAAAATGTATTTAAAAAAAAATTGGCAAAATGTATTTTAGTTTAAGTGTTTGCAAATCTGTCATATTATCTATGTAAGTCCCATAAAAAAATTATTTATAATAGTCTTTATTTTCCCAACCATCCCCTTTACAATCTTTTCAAACAAATTATTTCCACTATCTACTCAAAAATTCATCCTTTTTTTTAATAGAATTGGTTGATTGTGATTTTTCATATATTTTAACAGATACTTCTGTCTATAAAAATACAATATCTTTAGATGTCATTAAGCTTTGCAAAGGCAATTCTGGAACCTTGCCAAATATCGGATCTGCTATCCATGGAAAACTGTAGATAATTAGGACGGCAGTTGAGACTCCTATCAATCTTCACAAACATCGCAGTGTAACAATGCTTAGCGATAGTCTCGAATCCTTGAAAACCATTTGTGGCTCATCAGTTGATTCGGTTCCCAAGGAAGCCTTGCAGATGATTCGTGGCTTATCATTCGACCCGATTCTCTTCGATATAAGTTGTTGAACAACCAAAATATTGAGTTGTGGTAAATTCCAGGTAATGCTAGTACCCTCAATAATTAGCGGCTTTATCAACTGGCAGAGGGACTCTCCCCCGTCCAACGCCTACTGTAATTTCAAACCTGCTCCATCTATTGGTATTTAATGTCTACAAATAACAAGTAGACTCAGCCAAAGTTGGAAGATTTTCATCCAAGCTTTGACCAAACACCAGTACACAAGTCTACCCAATATCCATTTCGAAATTCTGAGCAAAGAACCTTCTCAGAATCCGAATTTGAGATATCACACACTTATAAATGAATTCCGCTTTGGTAACCAACCTGGAATTCCACTTTTGTAATCAACTTCCTTATCAAAAGAGAAGATTAATACCTCTTTGATAACCAACTTCGGAACATAACCCAGAATATCATTTGAAATAGGACTCTTTCCATTGCGGAGCTCCTAGACCCAGAAATTATTTTTTTCAATCATTTTTTTTAAATTTGGTAAGACAATCTTATATATTCTATAAAATTTAATAGTTTCTAATTGTTCCCTTCGACTTACGTTTAACTAGTTTCATTTAGAAAGCTGGCAATACCAACCCACACGAGACATATGAAGTCGCTAAAAGGCCTCATGGTCGTGGCGCTTCACAATGGCCACTGGATATTGTCTCAGCGACCTTAAATTTTCACATTAAATGTCAATTGCTTGATTACCGTAGTACAGATTCAAGAAAGTTTTCATGATAAATAAAATATCCTTTATTCGTTTTCATTAACTGTTAATTGAAAAAAAATATTTCTGCAACTAATCACTAAGCACCATCGCCCTAAATTAACATAATAAGGATTTTTATCCGATTACAAGATACACGTATCGATTTGTTTTAATTAAAAAATATAGTTTTATTAATAAAAGTTTTTTAAAAAAAACTATGTCTTTCAGCATACTTTTCACTTGAATACTATTAGCTTACCACCTACGAGTATCAATCTAAATATTTTAGACCAAAACTGAACTCTGAATTCTTCTATAATAACGAGCAATAATGTAATATCCACGATTATCTTTAAATTCAAGACCAGATGTTTAGATGGTCATTCCACGTATTAGTTAGTATTCATATTAAAATATAAATCTTAATGGTTTTGATAACAAATTCAGTGATGTGTAGAATATAGAAAGAAGATAGGAACCCATTTCATTAAATCGTTTTCATATTCTCAGTTTTCATTTAACCGTCTGCCTTTCATTTTCTTTAATTGTTTATTACTATTTTTTTTATTTCGAATATGGATTTACCGCACATACGGACATAAACAATGTTTGAACATATCCGCTGTGTTATAAAGTTTCATTTTTTTTTTATTAATTTTCATTCCAACTATTCGATCATAATTTTTCAAGAAGCAAACTTGTCCAGCATCAATTTCCGTTCTGTTCTCATTTTGCATGCGTTCAGGTAATTTCCGATGTACGTTTACTTGGATTTCATCTAATATACATACATGATCACAAATGGCGAACTAATTTAGAATTAAGTCGGAGATGGTATTGGATAGCAACATATTTGTACACCGGTCCGGTCCGATGACTTCTACTTCCATCTTTGAGCATTTGGTCGGCTTGATATTATGAATGGTGAATGAAATTCGTATGAGCTGCAATATGGTTATTTATTGCTTCGTTATTTAAATTAAAAACAAATCGTTGCAATGTTGAGACTGAAGTGATGCTCAGAAGGAGTTATTTCTCTTTTATATGAGAGATGATCAGCTGAAGGAGTCCAACTACTTCAACAAGGAGTCCCAATAAGGGTGAGATGACCCCCATCTTCATTTCGATCTGGATTTCGAGTCTGAATACCTTGATGATAATGGCAATGGCAAAAGAGGAAATGCAATTTGTTACGCATAAGCGAAACGTCGAAATTTTAATACGTTCTAGTATAGAGTTTATGTTTTTTATTTTTTTTGCATTTTAAATATTATTATTGGGGATTGTTGGCTTGTTGTGGTGATCATATATGGACTATTTTTTATATCAAATCAGTTGCTGAAATTAGTACAAATCAGAACGGAATCAATTATTTTGGGGATATAATTCATATTTGATTTCTTTCCATTTATTTAGACATCAGCGTACACATATTTAGTTTCTTCAGTTATTAACGAAAAGGAATGCACAATAACCTTGCGAATAATGAGTTATTGAGAAAATATTTTATATTCAGAATATTTTAATCTCATAGCAAGGACGACTTTACTACAATGTAAGCTTTATCATAGACTATTATTAACTTATGAAAAATTTAATATTTACTGGAATACATGTTTTGTATTTATTCTACACATTTTATCTGTAGTTAATTTGATTGTTTGAAAACGTTAAAGTACAATATTAACATAGCTTAATATCAATATTATATAATTACTAATGAGCGTGTTAACAAAAATGATTTTACTGTAATTTTATTCGACAACCGTAATAACAATTGAAAAAGTCCTTCGACATTTCAGTATTTTTCGATTTCTTGCTCAATCAATATTTTATGTTAATGTTTAAAAATTTCTAATTTAATGTTCATTACGTACTCTTTAAATTTATTTTAAGATTCCTGAATAACCATTAATTATAATATAATTATAGATATGCTCATTAAATTTTTCAGAAAAAAAGAAATAATAAAAATAATTTAAAAGATCCAAAATATAATATTAAAAAATTTCTCATTAAATATTTTTCATTGTCAATAAAATAGTAAAAATTAATTGTTTTTATCCTATTTTCTTTATGAGACTATCAGCACAACTTTCTCAAATGTTGTGTAGGCGTTTAAGATAATTTATTTTCTTTACTCTTGTACAATACTGTACAAGACATTATCACCTTTTCACACCAGTTAACAAGGATTCTCTCTCTACTTTTCTTAATGTTTACATTAAGTGATTTTTATCGTTAAGAATAAGAATAATGCTGAGATTTATTTCTGGCGGTGGTGTATCGTTAAATTCGCTCTGATTGAACTCCAGCCGATACCTGTCAAAACTGTTCAAGGAAACATAAATCATATGGCGAAAGAAGCAAATGAACAAGGGGCATTTCTGATGCAAGAGCAAGTCGCGGTTTATTGCGTTCAAGAAAGGCAATTCGTGTCTAAAGCGCATTATATGCAGTCAAAGACATTAATAAAGATATCGAGAGATGTGGTATGCCTTTTCAGTTTAAGTTTCAGTTTTAGCTTTAATTTGAGTTTCAGTTTAAGTTTTCGATTCTAGAATCCCATCTAGGTATGATGGCACCAGTGCATAAGTTAAATCTTAATTGTTAAATGAAAGGAATGAGGCGAAGAAAATTACCTGTTGATACAACAAAATATCTTTAGTATCATTGAAAGTATCTAAGGCATCTACAGTATCTACGGATCGTGTTTAAGAATGAATTCAACCGTTAAATAAGTGCACTAACACCTAGTGAAGACACATGCTTAAGACGGCAGGGGAGCGTCTAACTGCGGGAATTCTCTCAGTTGCGGAGGACTCCTTACATACCGACGGCCAAAAGTACTGAGATTTCTTCGTCTGCCCATTTTGTTGTATGCATTTTTTTAAAATACCTGCAATACCATATGCACGTTATTCTTCTACCTTAAGTAATCTTAAAAAGCGGCAATGCATTTCGAATGCATTCGTTACGATTACGCGTGCCGACCCCCATTGACAAATTTGTACCCCCATTTAATAATGCTAATATATCGATGATATATCTTATAAATTCTGCTATCATAGAGCGTCCGCCAGATGAATGTTCCTTTAGTTTTTAAGTTTTTTCTCCTTCCCGTTTTTTCTACTTTTACCTTCTTCTCAATATCTAGTTCTATATTATTTGCGAATTGTTAAAATTCCAGAACCACACCAAATATGCTTTTAAATTGAAATGTAAACTAATATATATAGGTCTAAGAAAAATAAATCAAATATGTTCAAGTTAACATATTAATATTAATGGGTTTATTGCTTCCTTCCTTTAAAAGAATGAAAATAAATTTCGTGTCGTCTGGACTATCTTAACTGTACAGCATCACTTAGTCAGGATGAATTATTTTCATATTTTGTAAATTTAGAACAAATTATAAATATTAGATATTGAGAGTAATTATTCATATTGCGAATATGTTGGAATTATAATTTTTTATAAATTTGCATAATTTAAGTAGTAAGTTATATTAATATTTATGAGTAAAAAAAATATGAGAGCTTCGTACTTTTGAAAATTTAGCCATTTCACTAGTTTAATTACTCGTAAAGCTCGATATCTTTTATATATTATTTTGTAATAAAATATAAATTATATAATGTTAAAAATATATCTTCAATTCAATTTTTTTACTAACTTTAATATAAATAGTTTTATTTTTTTTTCCAAATACAATTAAACGTATATAATTAAATATTAATAGACATTTTAATCATAACATTAAGTTCAAACATTATAATATAGCTAATTTCATTCAGAAACAATATTTATAAATAACAAAAACTTCCTAAATTTCAATAACTAAAAATTTATTTGAAAAAAATTAGTTAAAATTTATTAGCGGGATTTATCGATAATAACTAAAATAATATTGTATGATTCCAGCTGTGAGAACAAATTAACACATTTTCTTAAATGAAAATCACACTCTGCTTAGTAATTTATCAATCGCCCTTAGTCAAAATGAGAATGAGAAAAATTCCCACAAAAAATATTATGAACAGTTTAGTAATAATAAAAAATTGCCAGAATTAACATCAAAACAATGTGATGAGTAGATTTATCTAAAAACTTTCTAGAGTTCCTTTTAACAGATGCTAACAAGAAGCGTCAAATAATTACCATAAACATATCTTCCTCTTCTTGTTGATGCTGTTTTTCAACATAATTTTGTCTACCTGTACCATCAGCACTTATGTTGATATTAATCCACTGCTACCTAAAACCCATAGAAGTAAAAATGAATAAACTCTTAGAAACAACATAAATTGATCATCTCTTTTGAGTATATCATAATAGCCCAACTGATTTTTATGGCCTAAAATATCTCTCGTGTGTAGCATAAAAACTGAAGATAATCGGGTTTTATCTGAAAACGAAGAAATATTCAATTTGAATTTTTCCCGAATAATACCCACAAAAATATTTGTCCGAATTAAGAAAAGAAAAATCCAAGAAGTAAACGAAAACACGATACGGGAATGATTCTATCTCCTTAAGCTATTTGAGTAAGTTCTGGTATCTATACATATTCGTACACATCTGAATAGTATAAAACCTACATTTAAAAATCAAAAGCTTCCTTTTGCCGAAAACAAATATTAAATCCACAACCTTGGGGTACTTTGGCTTTGGAGTAATCTATTCCAACAAATTATAAAATTTCAATAATACTTTTTTGTTGATGTGATAAATTTATTAGATTTTTTTTCAACTTTAGACATTTCTTATTATTTATATTAGTATTATAGTATTATTCTTTATTCCTTCTTAAATTTGTTTATTTAACAACACATTTTTCGATAGTAATTTGAATCAACAACTAAGCAATCAATTATCCTAAAAATATACATAAATCATAATTTAATACTAATTTGTTAGTAATAAATGAAATTAGTGACCTTCTAAATTATACATAATTATTATTAACGGAAATGATTTATCGCTAATAGTTAAACAAAAATTTAAGATTGCCAGGGGTTATAATGTTATGATCTCAAACATAATCATATGATATATTCATAATCGTATATGAAAATATTTTGTTCTATACTTAATAAAAAACATCAGAAAATAAGAAAGAGTGCTATTAAGACTAGTACAGGAATTGAAGGGAGTTACTTATTTCTAAAAACACAGATTTTACCAAACTTGTTCACTATAGTGAGATCAAAAGGCAGAAAAGTAATGAGACTTGCAGTACTGAGAGTGACGTGGCAGCCCTCTAAATTTGTACGTAAGTCTCTCCTCCACATGCAGTACATACCAATTTCAACTTTATACGGCAAGTTTCCGACCCTATAAAGTGTAACAAGTTAAATTATAAATGATGAGAAATGAAATAGCGAAATTTGGAGCAAAGATATTACATCAAATTTTGTGTTAAGCTTGGTGATTGCGAAATATTGACTTCCGGAAAGGTTGAAAGAGCTTATTGGTATCATTCCTGATCAATGGCACGATTTGTCGGTGACAGAAAGCATTTTTGTAGCGCCGACAAGCAGTGGAAGACGGACCTTGCTCAAAAGAGCGCGTTCAATATCGAAAACTAATTAAAATGTGGAAAGAGTGACGACGCTTGTGAGATCAATTAAAAAAGGGCTCCCAAAAATGATTGCTTTGCATCAGATGCGACATTGCAGATACATCACATGCCATCTCTTTCAAAAAGTTTTTGTCAGAATACGCATTTATATGATTTACCACCCACCTCTCCCTCCTAAACAAATTCTTTTTCTCTAAGTCATTGTGTTTTTTGTTTGTTTCCCAACGTCATCTTGGTACTGTCAATAGTAGCCAAACGAGAGCAACCAAGGATCTGAAGGCTATTCCAGTTAAATCCTTTCAGGATTGTTACGAAAAGTGGAAACAACGCCTTCACCGATATATGTCTGTCCAAGGGAAGTACTATTAAAATAAACAACATTGATGTATAAATAAAAAATAAAAATTTTGCGAAAAAGAATCAGTCTCATTACTTTTCTGTTACACTACGTCAGTAACATTTGCTCATGTAAAAGTGTCTCGCAAAACTAAATACGATTCTAATAATTTAGCATACAAAACTTTCTGAGATGCGTCTGCAGGTCTATAAATTTATGTAGATTTGTTTCGTTGCATTCTATGGTATTACTAAGCAAATGTTGATAGATCTTGTGGGCATAAATCATAAATTACCGAACAGCGTATGAAATCCCTTAATGAATTGGTGAGTTCCTGGTTGTGCAAAATCTTTCCACACAAGGTTATGAGGGTCATTAAATGAAGTAAACAAAATATCCCAAATGTGCCCTGATTTAGCAGTACTAGGATGATTGGGTCTACTAAGCAGTGATCCATAGTTCGAATCCAGCTCGTGACATAGTTATTCCCAAATAGCCTAAGTTTCTGTGCCACTAAGAATTTACATTTCAGTACAAATGTTACTAAAAATTACTTTGAAAAAAAAAAACCCGCTTAGACAAAATTCTTATAGAAAATTTACTACCTTATTTTGTGGTTTGCTAAGGATTCCTAGAAGAGCAATATTAGTTGTTTGTTTTTGTTGAAAAAAATGAAGTTTTATGATGGAACATACCCAATATTGCTTGTAAACGTGTAAAAATTGGAAGAAATGATAAAAATTTGGTTATGTTGAATTTTGAAAAACTCGCATTAACACTGGAGGCTATTACTTCATAAAAAAATCGATTAGTAAAAAATACAAACATGTTGGAAAAAATTGATTTTATTTTTGTAATCACAGTGTTTGTATTACTTAAAAATAGTTGTGGTTTTGCAAACGCCAAAATTCCTGTATGCCTTTGTTATCAGAGTAAAATATTGGAATTTACTCAATGAAAAATTTTAAAAATTAAAATAAATGTGAATATTGGAAAAAAATTGTTTTTTTTTAAATACTGATTCATGTGTATTTAAATAGTTACAGTAAATCTATAAGTTCTTTTTTTTTTACAATAATATTCAAGAAACTTCCATAATAATTATTTAGGATTATCAAAACATATCGACTTAATTAAACAGAAAATTTACACATACATGACATTTAAACATATTCCGTATTCTGATTTAACCCTAATATGCAATTATTTCTAAAATCTATTCTAGTTCTTTCATACCTATAGAAAGAAAAGTAAATGTTTACTCATTGAAGCGAAAAATTAGCAAAAAAATAAATGTAGGTAACGTTCATCTTCTTTAATAAAATTATAAGAAGACGTATTGAAAAGGTACTCGAATACACTTGCCACCCATTCAAGAGGCTCTTGAATCTTTTACGTAGACATATTTGTAGATTAAATTAATCAAGGGTCGTCGGACAAACAACGCGCACGTGACCATCGTAATGTATCCGTTTTGCCTTTTCTTGGGCCCATTCGATGGAACCGCCTCAAATCGTTCGCAGTTCATCTCACTGTTCAATTTGATCCATCCGAAAGGAATGCAACAACGTGCAGATGAATGTAAAAATTTCCAATCGCAACAATAACAAGAACTCGAAGTGAAATGAAACTGGTGAATCTACAAGCATCAACGTCAAACGACTTCATTAAGAGTTTAGATGGAGGGATTCATTTTGTGGCCCATAACAAAGAACAGGATTTCGTTTTTTACTCATACCGCCCCAGTGGTTTTTTATCCATTATAGCCGTGAATATGATAAATATGGTCACGTGCCATACTCATAGATACTACACAGGATAACCCTACAAACAACGTGCTCAGGTTACTCAATCATATCCTTCTTCCTGTTAAACTAAATTCGAACCACTTCATATGGTTACATAAACTACAGCACGCACTGTACTGTACATTATTCGCAGAGTGCATGTAGATGCCGATTAGAAATTAGCTAGAGAAATAGATCTAATATAGCTAACACTATCATAAAGTATAGGGCAGTATCTAAAAAGAGACGAACACCACTTGGATTGTTTATCACTGTTCCCAAAATTAACATCAATCTACCCTGTAAATACCACCTGCAGAATCGTAGTGCATACTCGTTCCGTGCACGCTTTGACTTCAGCGAATGTCAGGCTATTCGAACAAACGCGGGCGCTAGACCAGATAATAGAATCAGGCAATTAATTAATTATTTACGCTGGATTTGAAATTTGATAGTAATTACCTTAAATCATATGCATACGCGCACAGTTGAGTCTATAATTGGCTATCATTTTTGAACGTCGACTATAGCACGAATCATATTTCATCTGAAATTTAAAATTTTCACGGCAGTTTGACAGTTACTTATTTGGAAAATTCGTAAATCTGAATGGATTTTTATCATATCCTATGATTTTTATAATTATATATTTGAATAAATACTAAACATTAAACGCATAACATTTCTGTATAACTATTGATGGTCAAATGAAAACTCATACAATATATTAAAAATAGGTTTTTGAATTATTTTTTATTTTTTAACTATTAAATGTAAATTTTTGCAATATTATTATTTAATAAATGAAATTTTCAATTTTATTTCAGAAAAATATTCACGAAAATCCGTTCATTTCATCTTCCGTCTTCACGTTCAGTTCCATTTTTGATAACACTTGACAGAACCCTATGCTAACCTTTACTTGCCATCATCAGTTTATGTACATATTTTCTCGATGAAAAACATAGAACTGATATTAAGCCCTTAATTGGATTTACATCGGAACGTTTGATAACTCTGAAAAACCAATTTCAATATTTATTCATGCGTCATGATGGTATATTTTTCGGTCGTTGAACGCCCTACGCAAAAATTAACCAACGCAGTGCGCTGTATTATCTTTAAAGTTGACATATTCCGAACTCAATTGATTTACTCCTTATTCATGTCCCTCTATTTTAGTGGTTAGAATATACTTTTCTATCATACTATTTTATCATGGATAGAAAATATAAAATAATTTAAACTCTTTAAATAGTTGAAAGTTAATTTTGGATAAATTTTCATATTTCTGTAATAAATTATGCAGATAACTCTAAACGATTTTATAATATTTCAAGGCAGTTGGCAAAAGATATTTTAAGGATACAACAATTTGTTTAATAATTTACTAAGATGTACTTAATAATTTACTGTTATTTATTTACTTATAGTAGTAATAAATAGATTTATATAACCGATGTTCCTCCTGTCGCTGTGTGTAGAACTAAAAAACTTGGTATTTCAATAGATCGCAAGACCAATAACACTTACACATCATGCACAAATAGAACTTTAAGATCACATCGAAAACGACTTACCCAAACATAAAAGGAAGCATCGATAAATTTGACGAAGTATTTCTTGGAGAAGGGATTGAATTTGATAGGAATTTAAACATCTAATATAGCCCGAAAATCTAGTTTGTAAGTCCATATTGGTCGGGTATAAAAGGACTTTTTTGTCTATTGTAAGTTCTTTTCATAATTGAAGTAGTTTCTCTAAAGACATTGCTTGTTTCGTATTATAAGGACACAAAAAGAATGTTTTTTTCATAATCGAAGTAGTTTCTCTAAAGGCAAAAGATTAAATAAGTACGCAACAATTTTTTTGATAATTTACTGCGATGTACTTAATAGTTTACTGATATTTATTTACTTATAGTTGTAATAAATATATTTATATTACTGATGTTTCACCTGTTGCTGTGTGCAGAACTAAGAAACTTGATATTTAAATAGATCGTAGGACCAGTAAGACTTACACATTATTCAGATATAAGACTTTAAGATTACAACGAAAAAAACTTTCCAAAATATAAAAGGAAGCATCGAAGATTTTACGAAAATCTAGTTTGTAAGTCCATATTGGTCTAGTGTAAAAGAACTTGTTTGTCTATGTAAGTTCTGAATGTTTTTCGTATTTGTATTCCATTCCACCGGTTATCTTCATTCAGTTGTAAGTACCAAACTTTAGTGTCTTTTGGTATAATACTACCATTAAGTAATATGAGAAGGCATGACTTATGTCAAAGAGTAAGAGTTATATGGACACATTTGAATTCGTTCAATTCTAATATCCACTTCGTAAGCCAATTTTGGTTGAATTTAAAGTTGGGTCGTAAGCAATAAAGTTAACATCTCACATAGCTAGAACAAAGTTCTATTTAAGTAACATTTGTACTGAAATATTATATAGTTCGTGCCGCTATGATAGCTTGAACTTAAAACCATCGCCTACATGAGCTGAACGTCCTAGAGCCGCTAAATCAGGCTAATATTTAAATAAAACTTTATTTATATTCAAAGGCAATATATTAAAATATGAAATAAAAACACTCATGTTAGAGTTATTTTATAAAAGCTTAATTAAAGTTTCTTTTTTTAAAATATATTACCAAAAAAATAATTTATATAAAAATTTTACAATATACTGTAAAAAATTCTAAAAAAATATTGAAAATTATTAGATTTAGCAAATATACTAAAATTATATGGAAAAAAATAATATTTCATAAAAATGTTGTAAATTTTTACATAAAAAGATATTTAACACTATTGTAATTATACAGTCATAGAACAATAAAAATTACAATATTCCTTCTTTTTTTGGTGTATAATCACTACAAAAGGTATAAGAAAAAATAAATCAGTATGACCATATTAAAAATGACTACAGTCTAAAGACAAAGAATCACAATATACTATATTGAACATTAACTTGCCATTTTTATGCTTGTCAAGATATTAGCATACACGCGTATGCAGATGGACTGCTCCTGATGTAGGAAGCAATAAGACACTTAAAACTAAAACCAACTAAAACTAAGAAAAAATTAAACTGCACTAATCCGTTTATGCATGGCGAATAATTATGCATAATGTTTATGCACCATAAGTTACACGTTCATCCCCCGAGGAGGAAATTCTTGAAAATGCTCTAAATTATAGGGCAACGGCCACATTGTGTCTGCTTCTATACACGAAAGCACCGACGCACTAAAATCGACATCATGCATCATGCAGCCGCATACTCATAAGTCTATCGAGATAAGAAGTTTTTAAGTAGAAATTTTTTTTTAAAGATTCGACCCCCGAAATGCGGCAGTCAACGTTATCCTGGAATCTGCAAGTGAAGAAAGAACAACGGCTAATATTTAAAACTGGCTGATATGCAAAAACAAGAAAGTTTGTATCGACGTAGCTGCAGTTAGGAAGGCGTAGTAGCTAGCTCCATAAGAATATTTATATGAGCGGAAAACGTATAGAAATAGAAGCAAAAGGGGATCATTTAATTCTTATAGTAATGCCGTGGTAAATTTGTACCATAGATGGATGCGTGTCGTTGATGAGTCCAACGATGAAATGGATTATCGTACAAAATGAGCGATAAACGATTTTCAATCGCAATTCAAGATATTAACGCAATTTCACTTATGCTAGACTCCAGGACCCTAGCATTACTTCCACTTAGTTGTTCTCGTAGTAGTAGTTTTGACAATTCCTTACAAGTGTTCACACTTGTCGCTCTACGAGTTTCCTCTGTTATATCGACGGATGGTTGTACTCGTAAGTATATATTTCCTGTTCATACTGTAATGTTAGCATTTTATAAGTCTACCAAGAAATCGGGCGACTTTAGTAATCCTCCTGAAGGAATTTCAAGTAATTACTACACTCTTCTATGAACGTCCTGGCAATATAATGCTTTTGATTGAGAAATCGTTGATTGGGTAATTTTTTGTTCTGTCTGTAGCCGGTATGATAACAAATTGAGGATACGATCATCTTTTCAGAGAGACTGAAGACGAATGTAATGCCTCGAGGACAATTTCGTGGTCATCTCATTTGCTCGATGCCCGAGTAGATCGATCGTATTCAGTACTTAGTGCAGACTGTAAACTGCATACTGAAAACTGCAAGCTGCACATTGTAGGATGTACGTTTCATCCTCAGAAGCCAAAGATATGCTTAAATTTCCTACGTACCAGTTCCTACGGTGTAAACATAAGATATATCACTGGTAGACTATAGATTGTATATTTTGTTCTATATCCATTCTGAGCTAGGACCAACCATGGATAAGATAAAAACATTATGCGCAACTGAACGCGTGCGCATCTTCCATGACCAAAATGCTAACAGAAAGTCTAATAGAGAAAATGGTGATTTTTTAAACTATTTTTCAGATTGCTTCACTTTTCACTCGGAAAATCCTATAACGTTAACTTATCTTTCATTCTGACAAAATTTCCTTGTTTATTAGAATTATAATAACCAAAAGTGCAGCAATTTAGTTGCCGCGTAGATGTAATTTTAAGTTGATAGAATTCAATTGAAAAGTTCACGTACAATTTTTATATTCGAATTGGTTACCGCCAACATCTTTTTGTCTTGAGTTTTACTGTTTTGATTGCCAGGCTTTTTATCCCCTATATGATTCCTTGATTGTCTGTTAAATTCAATTGCTTCTGGCTATTGGATGAAGAGTCTTAAGCTGCTGTGGTTACTGTTACTGTTACTGTCAATTCTGTCACAACAACTTTAACATACTCACCCCGCGGACAGACATTTTCGATTGGTTTTAGCATAGGTTACGACAATCTGTTTATTTACTATTGCATGTGAGTTTTACCTTTCTTTAGGCAGGTACGTTCTTATAGTTCTACAAAGAATAAGTTCCATATTTGATAAATTCAAATAAAATATACTTTTTGAATCGAAACAAGTACACAGGCTTAACAAAACAACTTTACTCAAAAGAAAATTACATTTTTATGTGGAAGCGTGCCGGCCAATGACTACATCTTATGGGCAATCAGTCTTCATTGTCAGTTCATAGTAAAATACTGTCAGCTGAAGAAAGGTGATTCCTAAGAAATTACAAGAAACACCATATTGCAGTATCGAGGCATAATAGTTCATTCGTCATCATTTGTCAAAGTGTATCCACATCTATCTCTCTTTGGAATGGCTTACAATTAAATCTTATCATTTGAAGGCTAATCTGCAACCACTATAATCGTCCATTTAACATATTACAAAACGAAAATACACATACTCGTAAATAGCAATAAGACTTCCTTTATATTTGGTCAAAATTGATTTTTCTTAGTTTCAAATTTCATAAATATTTTTATAATATTCAAGGAAAATAATATATATATTATATAAAAATATTTTCTTTATTATATGTACGCGAAAAGTTGCCCCCAAAATTATATTTTAACCTCCCAAAATATAAAAATGTTTTTGTACTTTATAGTAAATTATTATAATTATTATAACAAAATTTCATTTATCAGACTATTCCCTTTTTTCTATATAATTTTTCTTAATACCAAACCGGAGGGTAAAAAAAACCACATTCAAATAAAGGAAAATATACGCACCTTTTTATATAATATTTACAAAAATTCTAAATATAAGCTTACAGGAACTTTTAATATTATCATATTATATATCAAATAAAATAAGAAAATAAAAGATAAAGATAAAAAATAAAAACTGTAATAATATTGACTAATATTTATTAAAATATTACTTATACTTTTTTGTATGTATCACGTATTTTTATCCTTAAACTGTTACTTTAGCCTAAAGTTAATGTAATCTAGAAGAAACTAAGATGCCATCACATTGCAAAATAAAGGAAAAATTTCATCCTCACGAATAGCCTGGAGACATCTTTGCAAGAAATTTTATGTTCATGTCCATACTCCGCCCTATGTTAGTCTGGAAAAATTCAGTGTACAAATTTTTTGCTCCTTTTCTTCTTTTGGCTATTTTTATATTTTTATTATTATTACTTATATTTTTGTTTAGTACTTTTATTATTAGTATTATCATATAATAATTATTATAGAACTTTCGTATTAAATAATTTTTTTATAATATTAAAAAAGTATCTTTGTTCTTAAATCGTTACTATTTTGTTAAAAGGTTTATTTGCAAAACTACACACATATGTAAATAGATAGAAATAATATTGTTAGAAGTAGATGTACGTCTAAAATGTCTAAGCACAAATATTATCAGAATCAACACCTTCTATCACAATCGTAATTTTTTAACATGAAAGATCTATTATCGTCGTTGTATAGAAAGTATTTTTTTTTACACAATCGTATAGAATATACTTTATTTAATGGTAAATAATAAAAAATTTGTTCTATTGTTATTGTTTCTCCCTTTTATTACTTGTAAAATAGCTCCACATAAACAAAAAGGTTCTCATTATAGTGGATACGATTAGATAAAAAAGTATGTAAAGAGTATAAAATAACGAGTAACAATCATTTGTATTTTGTATACTACTCATAAAATATGAACAATATTTGAAAAGTTCAAAACTTCTGAATAAGGGAGGACTTTTTATTTTAATAAGTTTTCTTATAATAAAAAAATATCCTATCTAGATGCCATGTGGATACCTTCCATTATTTTGAGTATGAATTTATTATTCAATAGAAAAGGTTATAAAATAAAAATGTACGAATTGTTATAAAAAAAAAAACTTATGTAAAATATAAAATGTTATTTATAAAATTTTTCTTAAAACAAAATTTCAGTTAAAAGTAAAAATGATTTTTTAACATAATAAATTCTATTCAAATTTTATAACTATTAAAATATATTAAATTTCAAATGAAAATAAAATGAAAATAATAATAAGAAAACTTTTAAGTTAATAAACTATATAAATTGTTATTTATTACAAGGCTGGTTTAAAAATATTTTTGAAAAATATTAAATATTGTCTTTAAAAAGAAGTCGTTCAATACAGGTTCAACAGGTACATGATTACCTGATTCGATTATATTGAAAATATCCTCATCGGAAATCAAGTTTAGCCATGGAGATATTAGAGCCAGTGAATCCAATTAAAGCTTCATTATTCTGTCATGTGCTAAGGCACACATCTATCAAGTGGTTAACCCATTTTAGACTCTAGAAGATGAGTTTGATAGACTTCAAGTTTATAAGCAAATTTAGTTCACCGCCCCATCATAATAACCACTTTTCGTGATATATTGTTCTGAAGATGCAATTTAAATTGCTTGACTGATTATTATTTTAGATGGAAAAGTTAGTTAGCTCTTTCCTTAAACTATTACTATACATACTATAAATATTAAATACTTTTTATGCATCTGGAGAAGAATTTTTGTATCTGTTTCATCTTTATTAGTTAGCATAGATTTTTTTGGGAAAAGAAGTACTGTTTTTTATGCGCAATATAGTAAATTTAATATATAGTATCTAATCAGAAGTTTTTAAAATAATGATTTTCAAATAAATAAAATTAAAACGATTATTTTTAAATTTTAGGAACATAAAAATATAGTTAAAAATACATTTTTTGTTACAATAAATTTTCATAATTAAAACTATTCACTAAATTATTTTATGAAAAAAACTTACCGATATTATAATTTAAAAGTAACAATAGTAATTAAATTTATTCAGCAGAATACAACTTATGTGTAAAAAAAATTAGATTTCATGCATTTTTGAAATCAAACGTAGAATTTGAGAACAATTTTGAAAAAAAAATTTTCTAATATGTTAAATCTTCAAGGTGTGACATAAAAGTAATGATAATGGCATTATTCTCAATTTTCAATATAGAAACTAGACTATCAATTAACATGAAAATTGATGAGTGAGTTCTGGAAAGGCTAACACCATGACAATTCCCCCTGTTACATGGTTCCCATCAATGAGTTTTTGTTTGAAAAAGAAAGTTCTGTGATGTCCCAGTCCCTCTACGTCTATTCCCCTAATCTTAATTTCTACAATTATTTTTGTTGTTGATCGGGATCAAAAATTACTTGGAAGGACATTATCTTGGTACTATCGATAACATCCAACCTAGGAGCTGAAAAGCCGTTCACAACTGCTACGAAGAGTGGAAAGGATGCTCCTGCTGATATATATATACCTAAGAGAACTATTTGAAAAGGGATAATATTGATGTATAGAAATAAAATAGAGTTGTTAATAAAAATCAGTTTAGGGTGTCAAATTTGAAGATCGAGGTTCTCTCATTATAACTTTTTTAGTCAGCCTATTCTGAAGAATTATTTGAAAATATTAACATCAGTAAAACATAATACAAACTATAGTTAACTTGCTCATATGGAAGCAATCTATTTTTCATCGTTGACAATATAAGGCTGAATAGGCTATCACAAGGTCTATGCGATAGAAAATTTCGACCCTACAAATTTGCTTAAAAGACCTCAATGCGAAACCGAGATGCCTGAATTTTGCTCCAAAAAGTATACACAAAACACGCGGTAATTAAATTTAAAAAAAATTTGAAGAAACTATTAATTTATAAATACTTTTCAATGTCTCTTAGTTATAAAGTTTTATCACTTCATAGCTTCGATTTTTAATTAATTTTGAAATGTATCTAAACTATCATTGAATATCTCCTAAATATCAAAATAAGAAATGAACTAATCTCAGTTCAGGACATATCTAAATATTTTTCATAAATATGCTTTGAAAAAAAATCAAAGTTTTAATATCTCCAAAAAATAAAACGAGGAAAAATACCTTTTAATAACAATGATATTTTTTGATCTAATATGTGTACATATTTTTTTTCTATTAAAAACCAAACATCAAAACTAAAACAATAATTTTTGAAAAAAAAAAAATTGAATAAAATTTTTCAAAAATAATTTAGAATAAAGCATTAAATTTCTTAGAAAAGAAACCAATGTGCGCATAAGGATTTGTGTTTTGATGTTTTAAAAATTCTCAAATGAGAAAATCAATTAAATAATGATTAATGAGTTGATATGATCGTCTATGATATGTTTCGACTCGTACAAGTTGATATTTTCGTGGTTATGCTCAAACCCTAATGACTGTATTTCATGGAGTTAATTATCACAAAATAAATATTCTATAGAATTGGTCAAAATCCAAATCTTTTCTGGCCATCATTAAAACAATCAAACAAATTATAATCAAATTTTTTTCCTAATCGAAAAGCACTTATAGTAGAATGCTGATCTAAAGAAAAAAAAATACACTATACCTAATGCAGAATTGCTCGCTTGTATTAAATCAATTGAGAATGTGAGGATTCTAGATGATAGCATAAAAAACATGAAAATAATAGCAATCACACCCTAAAAAATAAAAAATTTGGAATAACATAACAATATCAAAAAACGTACATACTTATATGGGTATCAAGGTACGTGAACAGGTAGTTTGATCAAACGATGAGTAGCTCGGAATTGCTTACTGAGAATTGGTATCAAGAAGATCAACAATACTCATCACGGATAAGTCATAAAATTCTAGTCAGAGACGATCTAATTCATATTTTAAAATTAAAGTTAAATGAAATCTTCTAAAAGTGATAAAAACGAAGACTTAGTCATCCTTTATATAACATAGCATTAAAATAACATTGAAAATGTTACAGTCACAAAAGTTCTAATCATATATGTCATATATGAGATTGGTCCTTTTGCTGCTATCGACCAATAAAGATTGACTGTATCCGTAAATGTTACACGAACACAAATGCGGAGGAGTCTTCTCTCCTACCTAATGATTTGATTGTGGCCCAATTTATTTTCAAGATAATGACCAAACCGTAGAAGCAGATAGTACCGAAGTGAGATGATCGTGCAATTCAAAAATGTTTATCTCTGGAGGCGCCTCACGCAATATGCTTTATTCGGACATTAACAGTGGCTATTCAGTCGTCGTGAAATTTCCACAAAACAAATTTCAATGACATGATTTCAGGTCCATAAGTTCCTTGTACTATACGTTCATTATACCCTGAATAAAGATTTACGAAATTAGTTTTGCTTTTATTAGAGTCCAACTAACTTCTTTACATTTTCCTTTATAATACATCTCCTAACATGAGCCTCTAATACTCCTGTAACCAACCCATGTAAAATCAATGCCAAACTCTTTGTTAAATCACCTCGTAATACATTTGAAAAAATTATACACTCCCATCTTTGGCAAAATTGATTTCGAATTTCACAAAATTATTAACAAAATAATGTATATTTTCTATTCGATAATAACCAACAATGCTAATAATAGTAATATATCGAAGATAAATTTTTAACTGTTTTTATGGAAAATGGCCACATCAAATTTTATTAAATGTGTTTCGTTTAAATTAAAAGGTGTTTTGTCGAATTAGAAAGCGCATTGCCAAATAATATGAAAAAAGGTAACACGCGATTTGTTCATTTCTTCATCTACAGACAAATTATTCTCTATGAGCCAATGTTAGTGGAGTAAATTTTCTTTTGGAGATTTTTGAAAGTATGAGAAACCTTAAATTCAATTATGTGATATTCACATAAACCGGCTATGAAAATATTTATTTCCGAAATTTAAATCAAATCAATCATTAACGAAAATTTAACTATTATTTTGGAATTGCATAGTCACTAATTTGAAATAAATATGAGTGGTTAACTAAAATTGTACAAATGCCGAAATCTATTTGAACAAAAATTCCAAATCCATTAATATCGATTGGCAAACATATTATAAGGTCTTTGGTTTTTATTGTATATTTTTCATTATATAAAAAGATTTAACTTTTTAATAATCAATATGAAAACCTAAATAATTGGTTTCTTTCCTAATATCAAAAATACTGTATTATGAAAAATTGAAAACTAATTATTAAAATTTTTGCTTAACGGGGGGCAGGGGAAATCTTCTAAGGACATTGTAGAGGTACCGTATCTTAGACTGTGTGTGATTTTTACTCACTAAAATCTGGCTTCTTATTCTTCAACCATGGGACCACCGTAAGATACTCGTATTACTTGAAGCGAAGCAGACTGGCTTCAAGCTTATTATCCTATCTAACTTTTCTTGTATGATGGAGCTTCTGTATTTCTCAGGATGCGTACTCAGCTACCACATTCCAACATATTTTTTGTTGTTGCAATAATGCGTTTCTGGAACAGGCGGTGACCGATAATTTTTTTCAGTTCCTTTTTTTCGGTAAAAAATGGACAGTGGAAAAAGACATGACCCGCATTTGTAATTGTGGGCCTACTACTGGGACTTATTACATAAACGTCGAGCTTCAAGCGATATACGAGGTCTGTTCAAAACGTATCGCGAATTTTGTGGTTTTTTTTTTAAAATTCATTAATATCTATTTTGTCCCCATCAAAGTAATCCCGACTAGGCACACTTGTGCCAACGTTTTCTCCAATCCTCGAAGCACTTCAAAAAATCATTTTTTGTGATCTTGTTCAGCTCCTTCTTCGATGTCGTCTTTATCTCCTCAATCGTAGTGTAACGTCGTCCTTTCATGGGGCTTTTCACTTTGGGGAACAAGAAAAAGTTACAGGGGGGTCAGTTCTGGGGAATACGGTGGCGGCGGCATAATTAGTGTGTTGTTTTTTCTTCCACAAATCCGGGCGTTTCTGGTGGATTGCTTCGCGCAACTTGCGCATAACTTGCAGGTAATATTCCTTATTGACCGTTCTACCCTGTGGCAAGATCTCATGATACACCAAGTCCCTGAAATCGAAGAAAACTGTAAGCAAAACCTTCACATTCGACCGCACTTGGCGCTTTTTTCGGTCTTGGTTCGTGCGGCAGCTTCCATTGGGATGATTGAGCTTTGGTTTCCACGTCATAACCATAAACCCTAGATTTGTCACCAGTTATGACCCTCTGAAGCAAATTTGGGTCGTCGCGGACGGAGTCCAACAGCTCCTGTTAATGCGATGCTGTTTTTGGTCAAAATTGACAAAAAATCGAAGACGAGCCAAAACACGTGCAAGCAAAGCAGCTGTTAAAAATTAACTGAACATTCAAAATGGCCGAACTTGTCGGCATAAGTGAGAGACATGAGTACCAACATAACGCCACAAAAAATCGAAAATCGAATATACGTAACCCGCGGAAATTCAAAATTCGCGATACTTTTTGAACAGACATCGTATGTATGCCTTGAACCCGCCATGGCCCGTCAGAAGTTGTGACATATAGTGGTTACTTCTTCATGAGATCTTCTGTTTCACATGGTTATTTCTGGAACAAAGTGATTATTTACTCCATAATTCCCAATGACATTGCCATCTCAGCACTACCTTAATTATTTTCTCCTTGCTGACAGTGTGCCATAGAATTTTATTCTCCACCCGCCATTAATGAAAGATCTTAGCCTTTTCATCACACACAATTTCAGTTGACGGTATGTAATGGACTACAAATGGCAGCTTCATACGAAAGAATACGAAATGCTCTAGAAACTCAACGTACGCTGCGAAGATATAGTAGAATCGTTAGAGCTTCTGTCCTAATAGGGACCGTGTAGAAGAGCATAGAACTAATAACAGTGGACTAGAGCCTGCGTCGACAGTTAGATATGATCAAATATTATTAGTTACAATATAATTAGCATAGTATACGTTTTCAAAAATTATAAGCTTTCGAAAAATTTGAGCTTTCAAAAATTTTCTGGCAATTAATCCTGATCATATGTATATAAGTCCTTTATCAATTCACCTACACAATCAAAAACATTCTTTTAAAACTTAATAAACCAAAAGTTGGCTTTTAGAAAATAAAGTTCTCTAAAATTCCTTTATCAGAAAAATTGCATTCTTTTTGATTGAATGACAAATGGATGGTTTGTATAAACACGAAAACTTTATTTTTCTGGAATATATCATTTTGTCCACAGAAAATAAGGAAGTTAATAATTAAAGAATAGTTGTCAATTGCCAAACAGGTAAATTACAGCGTAAGAAAAATTAAATTAAATGACTCCATTAACAAGTTGATATGATAAAATAACGAAAATACTATTCAATTTTCCGATAATGTAATTAAATCGATGGTGTCAAGGATAAACAAACCGGGATCCGCTCGTCAAAACTTAAAAAAGACTCAATTTACTTCGATTCCAAACTAAACAAGATTGTTATTAAAGTATTTTAAAAGACATGTATATATTTATTCTTACCCAAGATCCTGTATATTTTACTATTAATGGTAAGTTGATCCTGTATATTATAATTGTACCTAATGCCAATACAGCTAACTATCGAGGTATGACTCTTGATACTAAACTTAAGTGGATGGAGCATGTGGAGAAGAAAAAAAAAATTATAACAAATATAGAAAATTATATTGGCTGCTGGCAAGGAGCTCCTAATGCACAATAAAATTTTAATTTAAACCTGTTTGGATGTACAGTATCCTTTAGGGTTGTATAAGCAGATTTAACATAGAGATAATACAAAAGTTCCAAAACAAAGCTCTACGTGACATAGTAAATTCTCCATGGTACTTGAGAAATAATGATCTGGAAATTAATTCGGTTTGTGACGAAATAAGAAAAAAACTATTTAAATGTGATCAACAATATACGTCGTCTTAAAAAGATCAAACCCCACAAATTAGCAGAGTAAAATAAGAATTAATGCAATTAAAGTAATAAAAAAAGATAAGTCGATTTTGACTAAAAGTGCTCATGACACAATTTAGAGAAGTGTTTTTGATGCGCTAGAGTCCTACACTGTTAAAAGGAGTTCTTTAAATGTCTTTTAAAATTTTCACCTACCCGGAAAAAAATTCTTGCACAACATCGGAGATTACCACATTTTGTTCGAACTAAAATAGATATTAGTCCTTTATACTCTCAGACTTATAGAAGTTGGATGCAGCTTTTAATGCTATTATATTCTTCTACTCCTGCAGTTGCTATAGGCAAAACATATAAAAATTACTGGTACAAGCAATCTTTAATAAAACTAGGATTTAGTCTTTTATTCAAATTTATAAAAATAATACTCACTTTAGTAAAATATCAAAAAATTCGTTAACCAAGACATAATCCAAGACATAAAAATATTATATAAGTAAAATTTAATGAAAAAAAACACTAATATTCCAAACCTTTTTTTTTTTGATTAGCTTTAAATGAAACTAAAAATTAAATTCGACAAAGGATAGACCGCATTGTTTGCTAATTGCCATTTCAAAAAAATACCACATTAGCGGTAAACAGTTAAACTGTATTTAAGGGGAAACCCCCTTCAAATATTGAAAATAAAACGAATAAAAATTCTCCAAAGATCCTAAGATAAAAATCTTAATCATACTATGGTAAATGGGTGTAGCGTAAGAATTTGAAAATATTTATATGATTGTACATGAATTTTTGGATTCGGTGTACCAAGGCGGTCGTCTAGAAATGGAATCGACTAAAATGTGGGTGTTGATACTGTTTTGAGAGATCGTGGAAACTCAGCCACAAGTCAATGCAGACATATGTGATTATAATTATTACATGCAACCAAGCGCCTAGAAGTGAACCTAAAAAAAAAGATTTTTTTCCAAATCCATACAGAAAATCAGTCGTTTATTCAGTTTATTCGTGTCTAAAAAAGAGTTGAAAGTTGAGATTTTGAGTGTGTATCTATCGACCAAAATATTTGTGAGGTTCATCTAAATTAGAGGGTCGCGTTCGGGCTTTTTTATAAAATGATTATACCCTTTCGAATAACAACGAAAAAATGGGAATTTAATGAAAAATAAAATAACACCCAACGACAATAACAACAACTAAAGTCATTCCAGTAAAAAGACTAAAATCTCAGTTAAAACCTTAAATCTGTGTAAGAGAAAAAAATTGGACAACAACAACAACAACAATAACCTCAATAATGTCTTAGTCGGACTGTTCAAATGCATGATCCGTTCAAGTTTATTTTCGGATGATTAATAGAGGTCGTGGCGTTTAGTTTATCATTATATGAGTATGTATCTTTGATCTTTGATAAATATAATTTTCTCTGTCCTACTCTATCTAATAGTTCATCCCCTTTACTTTTATTTTTGATTTTTTTTTTTTTTTGGATATAACTTTTATATCGAATACGCCAAAAGGCTAACAAAACTGAACCGTTCAGTATGATAGGCGGTCATAGGTCAATAAGTCAATTTCTATCGTTGATTTAGGTTAATTATCACTTTATAGAGGAAACATTTCTAATTGGTTTATTTGGGAAAACTTTTACTTTTCTAACACTTTTTAGATATTTGTTTTTTTTCTCCAGGCATTTCGATATTTAATCTCAAAAATTTTCACTTCAGTTTTAATTCGTATTTTTGTGTTTACTATTAATTAAAAATGATTTAGAATTATAAAAAAAAATAACAAAATTATTTTATTATTTAATAATAATTAGACTTGTGATTAATTATTAATTTAAATTAATGAAAACTTTACTTTCAACATACGATAATTACAATTTTGTGAATATTACAATATAAATTTTTAATACAATATATTTTTTTGAAATTTTATTTTTACCTTGTCTTAAAAATATAAATTCATATTTTCTGAAACTTTATGGCTTCGTATAATACAGAACCGAAAATTGCTATTCGGTCAGAATTTTAAATATAATTTTTCAAACATATTTACTGACAGTTATCTGTAGGTTTAGATAAAAACAAATCTGTTGAGAATTTTGAGAGATAAGTTTTTTCTATTTGTTGACCGAATTGTCCTCTAAACAGTTAGGAATAAATATTTTTTGTAGCCATAACGTTTTATAGAAGCTTAAATTTTAAAATAAACGCATGGGAATTAACAGCATCAACGACACTTAAATAAATATTCGTGAAAAGTGCTATATTTAACTTTTTTTTTTGGCAAATTCTTGATCTTAAATGCAAAAAATATATTTTTAATTATTTTGTATTCAAAGTATCTAATCACGAAGTTTTAATTGTTCTGTAATTAGTTTAAAAAAAAGTATTTACTTATAGAATCGTAACTTTTTAAGAATTATATGGTTATTTTCTTTAGTTAACTATTCAAAATTCAGGCGAAGGACTTAGTCTAAGATAATAAGAGTCTTCACTATTTGTTCACCTTAAAAATAATATTTTTTTGTAATTTTCAAACAAAAAATTAAAATTTTCAACTTCACTATTGTTCACTCTAAACTAATATTTTTTTGTAATTTTCAAACAAAAATTAAAATTTATTTTTGTGTTTGTTTTTTGTTTTTTTTTTTAACAAAAATTAAGATATAAAATTTATATTCTAAGCGTCACTACACTAAAGGCCATTTGTCGACAAAGGATATCGTTATGAGACAATGAAAGACGAAATGGAAAGGAAAAGAGGTTTTTTGGGAATTGACGTAGGATCATGCTTTGGTGGGCTTAGTACCCATGTGCCTTTCGATGGTAATACAGTACGCTAACGACTATGCTACCGTTTTAGATATTTTTGTTATATTTTTTAATTTAAGTTGACATAATGTTACGCTTTTAGATCGTAAAATAGCTACGTAGAAATTAATATATTTTTGTGTGTTTGCCTTTATCAGTTTTTTGCAATATTTGATATGAAATGTTAAGTCATATGCCATAACATCTCCGGCCATTTTTCTGGCTAAACTTGGAAATAGGACTTGATGAAAACATCTCAGGAATCTATTTGTTCCTTTGTAGTAAAAAATAAGCTAATTACATGGTTAAATAGTAGAATCAGTTATTACTGCTGCAATCAGCAACCATTAAAAAGTATTATAGTTGTCGAAAAGGATCAAGAAGCTCTTTCAAAATTTCTATCTAAATCTGAACAAATTTTATGAAAATTATTTTTCAAAGCTTTTGAAATTGTTTCAAATATTTTGCATTCTTCCGAAATTATTGTTCGTCAAAGGGAATTGAAAATATTTCGAAATATATTAAGGTTTAGGCCTTGTTGCAAAGCGTAATTCTACAGAAACTAACTCTGATTGATAGTGTACACCTTACCATTATGCTATTATCGTGAGTATGTACTTAATATACTTGTAGTTTGATTCGTACGCCTCAAACATTTTTTAACAGCACGCAAGCTCGTGCTGGTTTCAGGCAAAGAAATAATTTTTCTTTAACTTCTTTTCTTTACTGTGATTTTACTTCTACTTATTTATTTTGTAATTTTTTCTTTCAGATTTAATACCGACTTTGATTATCTTTCACCTTACTTTTGTTTATTGGATCTTTTCCCTTCTGATTAACCCTCTTTTGTATCTAATATTTATAATGAGTTGTTCTATTTTTCAGTTATTCTCATTATTATATTACATTGTAAACCACAAAAACTTTTTTAACTTTGAAATGAAAATAATTCTGTATACCATATTAAGAAATATTAAGTATGAGCATATCAAAATATAATAAAAGCAGACGAAGAATAAAGCATCTCAATTATTGTAGATTTTTTGCTGTAGCATCTATTACAAAACGCCACCTACAATGTGGTATTCTCCAATTTCAATTGATGGTATTTAATAACCGTAATCAAAGTGAAATTATATCATATAAGTACGTTAATTAAATTTATTTTATATAAGATTATATCAACTTCCTTGATATATAAATATGTATCTTCTTTTTATAATATCAAATTCAATATCAAAGTTGAATATATTTTCAATTATTCTAAAAGGTTGTTCATTTTGTGATTTGAAAAGTATAGCTCGGTTATTTGACAGCTGTCAAACATAACATATATGTCATTCAAGTTTACATTTGTTTGTATTTTTTGTAAAAACTTTTGGAAAAAGTCGTGATTTTACCGTGTGTACGTTGCATGGCTTTTTGAACAGAATTATTTTCTAACAACGAGGGTCCTTTTTCGTTCGGTGGATACGTCAACAAGCAAAATTGAAATCCACAAATGACTTTGAAGACACCATTCTAATCCTGAAAAGTTACTTTCTGATATGGATTTTGGTCTGTAGGTTTCATTCGCCTGTATTTCCTTGAAAATGAAGGAGGAGAGACTGTTTTCGTTAGTTTGAAGCGCTTTGACCATTAATAACTTAATTTTTTTGGTCTAAACTTTAGGATTATAATCTGAAACATATTTTATATCAACAAGACAATATCTCAAAACTACACAACACGATAAATTTTAGTTTTATTGACCGAAAAGTTCTCAGGACGTGTGGTTTCAAGATTTGGTGATGTGCATTGTCCTCCAAGATCGTGCGATTTGTTGCCGTTAGACTTTTCATTTGTAAGGTTATGAAAATATTATATTTAGGCAGATAATTTTTAAACTCTAGAGCATTTAAAAATAAACATCTGTCGAATAATAGCAGAATTAAAACTCAATATGTGCGAAAAAATCAACAAAAATTATCTCTAAAGAATCAAGTTCTGTAAGAAGTCACGTGGCGGCTATTTAGATTATGTGATATTCTATTCGATGCACAATTTAAAATTCAAGTAATAAAATGAAATAACAATTTTGAAATCTGAAACTTAACTATGATTTAAAGTCTTTAAGTTTACTTTCTGAAGGACAAATTCAATAATCCTTTATCAGTGTATAATAGACACAATTATTGTATTCATCAAGTTTTAAGAACAATAAGTTTGATAGTTTTAAAAAAAATGAACAGGAATTGAAAGGTATATAATTTGACATTTTGTACTTATGAGTTTTAAAATATTTTTCCAATAAATATTTTTTATACTTTCATAAACGTCTCAGTAGTAGCCTAATCAAAGCATATTTCAAAATAAAATATTGTACATTTCTTGTATTTAATTTATTATTTTTTATTAATATATATATCAAAAAATAATTCTATTTTATATATTTAATTTATTTTAGTGATTTTCAGGATTTTTAAAAGAAATTACGGTTTTTCATGAATTATATTGTCATCTTAAATTTAAAATTAACTATAATTTCGTATTAAATATCAGTGAGCTTTTTAATTTAGTCTTAAAAATATTGTAAATTAATAAGAAATAATTTTAATTTTGTTTTTTTAAATTATTTTAGCCAAGTGAGTTTTAGCTTTTTAATAAAAAGTAATTTGCCGACCAAAAAATAAAATAGTGTTTGCCTATTTCATTCTACAATAGTATGTGATATGCTTCATGGATTGGGAAACTTAGAAATATCTTTTGTTAAAATTTAAGACTTGACATAAATATAATCTGAACTTAAAATAATATAAAATATATTTAAATGAAATAAAATTTAACATATATTATTTCTATTTATAAATATATAACTTATAATTTGATTACAAAGAAAATTAAAATTGTGATGACAAAAGATGATAAAACATCAACAATAAAAGAGAAAGTATCCATTTTCTCATTTTTAAATGTAAACACAAGAAATAAGAAAATTATTGTAATGTTAATTAGATTTTTTCCGGGTTAGTTATTCATTTTTGTTTTCCTTTTTGATTATAACAAAAGAAGGAGGAATTCTTACTTTTAAGAAATTAGTTAAGAACGGACCTAATAAAGGACTCCATCTGTAATACTTGTAATGCAAATGAAAAAGTTGAGCAGGAAATTTGGAAAGCAACCCCAATAAAATGAAGTCATTCCATGAATTAAAAACTTTCTTATAACGGCAGTACTTTTCTACCAAAAATTTTTAACGCCCATTATCCCTCAACTTAATTCGGCGCCATTTCTTTTGCCCATTAAGGAGCCATCATACTCATTCCGCTATTTTACGGTTTCTCATTCTTCTAAATGAGTTTTCTTACTTTATTTTTGATTCTATTATCTGTGCGCAATTTTATCTTCTATTCCGTTTCATCCCTTTTTATTTCATTAAAACTTAGTTATTTGGTAGCCATGATTATCTTATTTGATGAAAAACATCCAAAAGTCTCTAGGGGTGGTAAACTTCTTTTGTTTTTACTTAACGAACTCATCATCTTCACCAACAAATAAGTTGGAAAATTTTACTTTCTTTTTTTCAATATTATGTGGAAGTAGTTTTTTTTAAAAAAACGCAAAAATTAAGACCATTTTTTTTATTTATTTATTCATTAATGAAAGTTTATAATAAGATAAAATTTTTTTTAGAAAATATAACATATTAATTGTCATTTTTATGATTGACATTGACACATGTGTTGTGAAATAAAAAAACATTTGAATAGGTTTGTGTAAGGTCTTTTACAACAATATATGAAGGTATGATAATAGCTAAAAGTGTAAAAAATATTGTAGACTATGCCGGGAAATTGGAACACAGAAGCTGAAGACGATATTGAGCATTTAAAATTATATTGGCTATAAGTAAAGAATATCTATAAATACACTATATATAATTTCGCTCGTAAATACGCCCTCTACTCATGTATTGCCTCGAGACATAGTATAAGGAAGTATCTGTCGTTTTAATAAACATAGTTTTTTTTTTTTTTAAAAACTGTGTTTTTGAATAAAGATGAAAATAGGAGATGGTATAGAAAAGTTACTTTTTTGTAAAGGGAAAAGTGCTTATGTTATTTGTTATAAGCTCTCCTCTTTTTATAATCCTCTTTATTTTATTATTTTTTTCATAATTTGATATTTCATCGTATTAATATTCATATAACTAAAATTCTTATAATTGATTTCACCAGCAATAAAGTTTTTTTTTCGTATCTAATACATATAAGGAATATAGGCAATTCTTTATGGTCAAGGCACACTCGTGCTAAACAGCTCCTAGCGTATCGGATAACTTTTCATTTTGATAGTAGTAAATGGCACATATTTAATAGCTCAGAGCATATTGGCTATTATTGCATCCTTGATATATAGTATTCCTAATGGAAACTTAGAAAAGAAAATGGAAAAAATAAACTGATTATTGAACTGTTTTTATTGCATTCGGTTCATGAGCCTTGTAAAAATTAATGACATTTGGGAGGAAAATAAGGAAATAAAACTGAGGAATTACTATTAAGAGTATGTAATATGAAATTTGAATTAATTGTAGACATTGAAATTGATGGAGTTTGATAGATGCTGCCAGCTTAAGCACTTGGGCCAATCACCAATGGAAATACCATCGCCATCTTCCAATCGCAACTACTGCCTAAGCCATCGTCATCTCATGATCGTCAATCGTCAATTTACAGTGGCCGTCGCAACAAATTTTCTGCCATTTCGAAAAAAATTAGTTCGCCGCCAATATCGATAAGCATTGAACTGAAACAAAAGGTTCGTGATAGTGAACTGACCCTCCGGTTATCAGGATTTTGTACTTTGAAACAGTAACCATAGGATACTGGTTGAATGCAATTCGCCACTACAATAACGACATGTGGAATTGAAAATCGCATTATACCTCTAACCATTGATCCCATCTCCTCTTACTAACACCTGCGCTGCTCCTTCTGAAACCGAATTACGATCCGAATTGCGAATTTGAAATTCTTTCTTCAGAAAATTATATATGCCAACCTAAACCAAATTACCTAGAAATTATAAAATTCATTTGAGCAGTTACAAGTTCGTGAGATGAATTTTATCTTACAATAAGACTTTCAGACTCCTTGAACTTGATAGCAGAAGTAAGCTTATCAAAAAACAGTTCTAGGGTATCAGAAAATAGCCGTTACTAATCCGGAGGGGCTTATTGAGAAAATACACTAGTAATTCTGATATAAAGTTTCTTTCACCCATAGGCAAGTCTTCTTATAAATAATCCAAAGGATTTCATACAAGCACTACCATTTTTATTCACATTTACATATGAATAAAATTTCTACTGTAAAACTATCTAATATTCTATTAACGATCAATTTAAATAATTTGAAAAATTCATTTTAGTTTTTTATGAATGTTAAAAATATTTGATGAAGAAATTGTATGCAACCTGTATAAGATCAAAAAACTGGAAAGGTAGAATTGCTCTATATTCTGAAAAATCTTTGGAATTTTCTTTTACAGTGAATGGGCTTTGGACCGTTGATTTGTAGTTTGCTACCCATTAGCTAGTTATATATATTTAATTTTAAAATAGCCTAAAACCAAGGGTAATCTTAGCTAAATTTTTCATTTAGTTTTTAATAATAAACAAGCTAGTTGGCATTAAAAACGTCTCGATAATAAAACATTATAATAAATAATGTTGCCAAACTTTTGTCATTGAAATGTCACTAAAAAATTAATATTTCCATCATATTCTATTTAGTTGAGAATCATTTTTCTCTCGGCTGTAATCCGATCATCTTTAATATAGTTGAATAACTGCCTAAAAAAATGTTAAATTTTCTTTTTATATTATATATCTCAATTTTCTTAACAATACATTTTCCAATTTCTTGAAAATTTTTAATAATTAAAATGATTTTTGAGTCTTATAAACCAATTCCTATAAAATATTCGAAAAAATATTCCTGCAACGCCAATAAGACCTACACGTAATTCAGTTCTTAAAATTAATTCCCAACCATCAATTATCTTTAAAAAAAGTCCCGATATATTTCAAGATATTAGTCAACTTATTCATTTAGTCTGGTATCAGGATTTACTCTGGAAACTCAACAAATTATTTCTTCCACAATAGGTAATAATAAAATAATTGCCTACAAGTCAGTATTTCCAAGTAAATAAAAGTAACAAACTCTCGAATATCTTTCAGGGTAAAATACTGGGCCCCATCATCTGCAATATTTATACATCCGACATTCCAATCTGTCCTAATAAGTTCTTTACTATATATGCAGATGATAGACCATACATGCCTTCGAAATTCTCCAAACCCAAATCCAGAACTAGTTTACTAAATAAAGAATAAAAGTTAATGAATGCAAATGTTTCCACATTACTTTTAGTCTCCGCCGTGAACCATAATGACAGTAAAATATCACAAGACATTGAATTTCGGTAGGTAGGACTGAACTTAGACGAACTCTTCACATAGAATCCACACGCACAATTTAAAAGATTAAAACTAAACATACGTCCACTTCTAGACAAGAGTTTTAAAATTACTATAGACATCAGAGTACTTTTATATAAAAACATACTAAAACCAATATGGACTTACGGACTACAAACCAAGCTAAGCCTTCCAATTCTGTCGAATCTAATCCCTTCAGTCAAAAATGCTCCCCTATCGAATCTAATCCCTTCAGTCAAAAAGCGATTTGTTACAAAAACTAAGGCTTTTTTAATTTTTTATATTCAAATCTTAAATGTATAGAAGAAAAAAATTGTTTATGTTTAAACAGAAGAAAAAATATTTGAACAGAAATTGAACACAATAAATTCAATATTATCCCATACCATAAATTGTAGAAAATTTCTCCTACAAAATCAATAGTTAAATCCAATTACTCGCTTTCGTTTTTATGAAAAACGTTAACGCGATTTGAAATGAAAGTGATTTACTTTTTCTAACAATTTCTGCCTAAAGTAGCAAATAAATCCTGGTGAGAATCTAAATGATATCAACCACTTTTCAATGATGATATTCTTAGCCAAAAATAAATCTGATCCGTGTCTGAATTTTTAAAGAGCGGCTGAAAAATAAATCTTATCCGGTTCTTATCTCAACAAAATAAGAATACTTCAATCTCGACATAGTAATTTTCCGGTAAGAAAGTGTAATTAAACGTAAACACTTGCTGAAGAAGGTGTAAACACAAGAACCTGCTTTCCTCAACAAAACATAATCCATTTTGGGATTATCTACAAAAAAGTACAATACTACGGACAAGGATATACTCTATTAAAAGTGAAAGTTTCTTGTATAAAATTTTAAAGATTGATCTTTTCTTAAAATTTTCTTTTTTTCAGAAGTATGAATACGTACTTTAGAAAGTAGAGACGAACTGAATTTTGCGAGAGTATTCTTTAGTATTTATCTATAAAAATATATTAAATGAAGTATGAAATTCAATTATGTTCATTCAATGAATTCTGTTAATTAGAATTGAATGTTAATAAGCCGAAAAATTCGATTTATATAACTATAACCATAATTAATTCCCTTAAACTGTACTTTACTACAGTAAATATTATTATCAGTGTGTACTCTACAAAATCCATAAAAAGGATATTCGCGCTGAACCAAATAATATAAATTGTTGCAAAATAAATTATTTCCTTTTCTCCAAAAAAAACTCCTCTAATCGAAATCATAAATCATCAAAAATGGTCTAAAGATAATTTTGTTTCAATCAAAATTGAGAGATTTATGAGATTTGATGGAATTTTTTGATTATTCCTTGAGAACATAAACGTTTTTCTGCCAATCTTAAAATCTTCGAAAATATAATGATTTATGTTAGTGCGAGAAGTTATTTTTACCTTAGATTTATCTTAGTTGATTTTTTATATGTCTTTTTTTTATACAAAAATTGTTAAATTTTATTTTATTTTTATTCAAATAATAGTGGTTTATTATTATATTGTGGTTTATTATTATATTAAATTGGATACAACAGCAGTTTACAAGAACAAATGAATATAATCGTGGAAATATTTTGCAGATGCTCCATTATTTAGTCCTTAAACTCTATTCAGGATTAAAATCAGAAGATTATTTTTTTTAACCCTAAATCATCAAAAAAAGGATGTTTTTTGATTGATAAACCGTAGATGGATTTCTGTTACAAACTAAGAATTGATCTTGTACGTAAATTATTAGATAATTCTGAAAATATAATATTTTTCAAAAATTCTTTATGATGAAGTGAAACTATTTACTTAATTATTTATAATTTATAGTTATTTTTAAAATTGTGAATGAACGAAATAATTAAAACAGATTAAGGAGAATAGGGGAAAATTTTTTTTTCCCCTGTTCTCCTTTATTTGTTTTAATTTTTTCGAGGGCAGGAGGAATTATTCTAAAGACGCTGTAAAGCTATCGTACCCTGCAGTGTGTTATATTCTACTAACTAAAACTCACCTCCCCATTCTGCAAATATTGCTCCTCATCGGTCAATTATCAGGCATTGCTTAATGCGGAGCAGACTACGTTCAAGCATGCTGTCCTTTTTTCACTCTTTTCGTATTACTCGGGATGCTTACTCAGTGACCGCACTCCAACTTGCCGGCAAAGCTATAATTGACATGAAACCCTCCTACGACAGGCATTTGTCAATAATTTTCTTCAGTTCCTTTCTTTCTTTGGTAAAGCGTGGATAGTAGAAAAAGACATTATTTACTTTCTAAAAGTAGGATTTGTCCTACGGATTGTTCAACTTAAGGCGATATAAGTAAGTCCTGGAGCACCCATGTCCCGTCAGAAATTGGGCCATATAATGGTCCGCTTCTCCATGACCTCTTCCGTTCCAAGTGGCTTTTTAAGGAATGAGGCATTGCATCCATCTTTTTTCCGTTAATAAATCCCAATATCATTGTCATCTCGCCACTGTCCAGTTTCTTTTCTTCTTGCTTTGATGAAAAGATTGATTGGCATTTTAGCATTTCTGCAAACAGCGTTATATGAGACAATAAGGACTGCTATCGAAACTCGAAGCGCGCTCTGACCATATACCGCCATTGCCCGACGCTTGTAAGATTTGGTTACCAGAGCTTTTCATCAAATGGGGGCTGCGTAAAACAGCATAGAACTTATAAATCAGTTGGTTCTGTCTGGGCTCTCTTTTTTAGACAAGTCCGTTACGGAGGCACGTTGGCGTGCAAAATTTTAGTTCCGCCCCACGATTTTGCAGTAACATATGCCGAAAGTAACTTTCCTATTAGTTACCAGTGTAGCCTTGATTTTTTTATCAGAAACTTCCAGGCTCACCGATAAAAGCTACAGAGATCCTTTTAATCAGTAATTGTGTTATGCATTCTGTTTTTCTACACGAAATAATATGTTACGTTTTCAGAACAAATTGTTTTCTTATCTAATAATTGACAGCTCGTAATTAATAATACGAAATTCTTACCAACACTCGAATAATTCATGACTTGAAATTCAGCCCGTTTTTGATAAATTTTTGAAAATACATTAATAAAATACTAATTTATTCGTTAAAAAACAACTTATGACATTACAGAAATATATCAAAAATGCAGTTAAAATATTGTATCTATAACAATTTGGGTCACAACTTCTGCGATTACCATGACGAGGACTATTAATATTGAAAGAAGTTTCCGTCTGCATAAACAGGATCATACTCCCTTCATTCTTAAAAATCTTCAACAGTAGTTACATTTACAATCAAAACCATTAATAATTCAATTTTATTTCAGTTTTTTATTAAAAATATATAAATATTTTGCAAAGTAATTGAGGTTTTCATAACTAATAATTGCAAATAATATCCTTGTAGACTAAGACTTCTACTAGTAGATTATCACTCAGTTAGTCCAAATAATTATAATTTGATATCCAGATAAATCACAATTTTATTTCTATAACATACTATGTCAATTAAAATACTTAAGATATCATAGAAATATATATGAAAATAACAGTAAATAAGTGGCTGAAAAAAAATTTGTTTCCGTGAAGATGCTGCCATTATATTATACAATCAAAGCAATATTCTTAAAAATTAATTGGTTTACGATTATTAAAATAAAAGCATCTATTCATTTATACTAAACAGAGGTATGCACATTTTTTGTAATGAGCAAAATTTCATCATGCAATGCTTCAATTTAAATATGTTTCTCTTATATTAGAAAAGAGTAAAAAAGTAATTATTCTGCCATTAAATATATATAAAAAAAGCTATATTTTTTTTAATTATAAAATTGATTTAAACAAAATTCAAACTACTAAATAATAAATTTAATTATATTGTAGCATTGAATTTGTACATTAACTATTTGCATAAAATCATATTTTAATAACATATTAAATAGTATTTAATTTTAGGAATGATTAAATCATAATTTATTAAATTTTTTTTGGTATAAAATTTGTACGGAAATCAACCTTAGTATTTGGAAATTGCCAAGATTCATTTGGAATTGCCAAAAGTGATTTCGAAAAATATAATCAATTTTAATAAGATCTCCAAAATAATTAAAATAATAATATGAGTACTGTCGTAAAGAAAATATTAAATGGAGAAAAATTATCTGAAATTAAATGAAGTTAAGCGTAGTTATTAGTAAATACTTGTAGTATTATGATAGATCCAGTTAAGTAGCTAAGGTGTAAAAAAGTCCCAACAATTAATCAACATAATGATTGCAGTTAGTTGATGTGACAAATTTTTATATGGTGTGAAGTTTGTATCCTTTCATGTGCAGAGTAATTTTGGTTGCACGAACATATGTACGTTAATATGACATTTTAACTGAAAAATGGGGATGGTAGAGTGTAAAAATGCCTGTGGCAGTACGGAATTATTATGTCGTATTTATGTTTTGCCTTTCATTTCTTTTTCAACCTAAAAACATAAGAAAAAATTAAAAAATTATATTTTATTCTTAAAGAGTTTTTGCAATAAAGAACTTAAGCGTTGATATAACTCAATTTCAGTTGCAATTTGATTAAAATTCTTGATAAATAATTTATAACCTTTTGATTTGTTCAAGAAAAGCTCCAAAATGATGTCATTAATAATTGGATCATTTTTCAAATGAAAACCATCTATTAAGAAATAAGACAAATGAATGGTAATAAATTCGATGTTAATAGTTAGGCATAAGATTTGAGTATACTACAATAGTAATACTAAAGCTAGAAATGGAAAATTTCGAAATGATCCATATTATATTATGTTCTTTAAACAATAATTGTTAATAATTGGTGAAAAATAAAATGTATTTTAGACTTCTGTATGGAATCTTAGTCTTGCTGTTATAGTCCTACGAGGGTCATTCAACAAGTACTTAGCCTACAAAAGAAAAACGAAAATTTTGAAAAGGTGGCAATTTATTTTTCCACATAATCTCCTTCAAGCTCGATACACTTGGCCCAGCGATGCTCTAACTTTTTTAACCCGTCCAAAAAATACATTTTCTCGAGGGAAGCAAAATAGGCCTCCGTGGCGACGATGACCTCCTTATTCGACCCAAATCTATTTCCGGCGAGTGATTTTTTCAGGTTTGGAAACAAAAAGTAGTCACAGAGGGCCAAATCTGGAGAGTACGGTGGATGGGGCAGCAATTCGTAGGGCAATTCGACCAATTTGGCCATGGCGACGGTGGAGGTGTGAGCCGGCGCGTTGTCGTGGTGGAACAGCACTTTTTTCTTCGCAAAGCGGGCCGCTTTTTCTTCAATTCGACGTCAAATCGGCCCAATAAGTCAGCATAGTAGCGGCCCGTGATTGTTTTACCCTTCTCGAGGTAATCGATGTGGACCACACCTTGTGAATCCCAGAAAACGGTGGCCATCACCTTTCCGACCGATCGAACAGTCTTCGCCTTCTTCGGAGCACGTTCGCCGGGTGAAGTCCACTGTTTCGACTGTTCCTTGGTCTCTGGCGTGTACCAGTGAGTCCATGTTTCGTCGACGGTCACGAAACGACGCAAGAACTCCGCTGGATTGTGCTGAAACAGCGCCAAACACGTCGGCGATGTGGTTTCACGGTTGCGCTTGTTTTCCGGTGTGAGCAAACGCGGCACCCATCGCGCCGACAGCTTTCTTATGCCCAGTTCTTCGTGTAGAATATGATGCACCGTTCCTACTGCGATTCCCACAGTCTCTGCTATCTCGTGAACCTTCAATCGACGGTACGCCAACACGAGATCGTGGACTTTTTTAACGTTTTCCTCCGTAGCAGCCGTTTTTGGGGCACCTGGGCGTGGCTCATCAAAAACCGACGTGCGGCCACGAACAAACTCGTTGAACCAATTCTTGACGGTCTCCATCGAAGGAGAAGTGTCACCATACACAGCATCCAAGCGATCTTTGATTTTGCTGCGCGTTTTCCCTTCCAAAAACAAGAATCTAATCACCGAACGATATTGTTCTTTTTCCATTTTTGTGCAACCGACCGACACGCTTGCTTTTAAAGGCTCTCAAAACAAAACTAATAAAGGAAATCAACTGAAACTTTGACAATAGGCTATTAAAAGAATGTACTGCACGATGGTAAATTTTTTTGTGACAGCAGTTCCATTGGGCGGTGAGGCTAAGTACTTGTTGAATGACACTCGTATTTCCTTATGTCGACAATTTAATAGATTTAATTTTTTAAGACAAATTTTTTAAGATATTTTATACAAAATATCTTTTCAACACAAACTACGAGTGTCTTGTAGAATTCAAATTGATTACAATTAATTCTTGTAGAATCCAAATTGTATTGCGTCTATAAGCAAACCGTTTATTCAGCGTTTGCGATTTTAATCTATAAATGGAATTTTATCTAAAGGCTGATCGAAATCTATAGCCTGTATCCTATTAAGGTTATATATGAAATAACGAAATTCGTATAAATTTATGAATATTTTTGATACTAAATGAAATAATTTACTTGAAGGAATTCCCAAAAATAGGCATTTTTAGTTTTATTCAATTGCCTTTTTTTAACCTAAATATCGAATTAAGATATTTCGATTCTCTTTTTTTTCCTTTTATCTTATCTAGATTTGTAAAAGAGATTATTCGATTCCTCTTCGTACACCGATATATTTATTGTATATAGTTTTCTGTGATATAGATACTTTTTCTACAATCGAAATTTTAGAAATATTACAAGATGCGTGACATTCTAAAATAATATAAAAATATTTTCTCCGAATTATATATGCATGTAATTTTAATATTTTTAATAAAAAATATTTATTGTCATTTCATATAATTGATTCAGAGATATTTGTGAAATTTACAAAATATTTGTTTTATTATGTTAAGATTTTTCCCAATACACGAAAGTCAATTGTCAGAGATTAAAAACCATTTTCATAGAAGCTTTTTAATATCAATTCCTTGGAAGTACCTAAATCCTCTTTTGCTTTTTTTTTAGAAGTTCCTTCCAAAATTTATACCTTTTCAATTTTTAGTTTTGAGTCTATCTACACAGGAAAAAAATTCAATTAATATTAAAACTAGCTGTAATGATCTTTTAAAAAAAAAAGTAGAATTCAGTTGAAACTGCAAAATGGCGTCTGATACTAAAATGATACCTGGCATAAAATGATTACTTTGATATTTTTTCCAAGTCTGAATAAAATTTTTTTTAATTTATATAAAATAGGACGATTGAAAATAGTTCATCAAAAAATAAGTTACTTTAGCCCAATTGGCATGGACAATAAGATCATGGCCTAGCTACAAATATTAGTGAACAGTCATTCTTATTTTATTGGAAGCTTCTGTAGAGCTGTTGTGGGGTCTGACACCGGGAGGTATGGGCGTCTCGCAGCAGCCAATACAATATGAATCTTGGGCAAAACCAACCAGACCGCAGCGACTGGCCCCATCTGAGAGCACGTTACCTTTGGCGGCTGTTCAGTTTCTATGCATGACAAGCGGCACAAGCCGATTGGCATCGCCATCGACATCTACTCGGACATCGGCAACGGATAGCGATATCGATTTTCAGTCATCTCTTCAGCAACCGTTTGAGGTATGTCCAACGTCAGACCAATGCCAGAGCACCAGTACACCAAATTCCCCCTTCAATAAGTGCTCCAACTGCTGTTGAGCGAAGTTGACGCGTGGGGGCGCGAAGATGTTCAAAGCGGCACCCCCCATATGCTCCAAACGGCATGATGGAATTACTATGGTTAGCGGCGCACTGTCAGGCTCCATTGCCTTCTGACTTCGTGGATTGGTTTGCTGCGAGTATAGCCGGCGGTGATGTGCGTGGTTGTGGTGGTATGATTCTGCGTTAGCAAAGAGGTCTATGCTCCTTCCCAGAGGCTATCCACTTCGACAATTGAGAGTGGAAATGAAGGCGGAGTTAATCATTTCGGAGGTGTGGCTTCAGTATATAAATGGTTGAAAACAAGTTCGAAGTCGGACGCAACCAATAAATTTCAATACAAACCAAACTCTGACAACAGCAGCACACTTAGTCACGAATACACACGTGACCTAAACCTTTATATCTTCTAGCCCATATCTGCCACTTTATTGTACATAACATCCTGTTGGCAGATTCGCAGGCAGGCAACTTTCCACAGCAGGCAAATACATTAAAATACAAATTCACTTACACCAATTCACTTTTCCATATTTTCTTCCTTCACCTAATCTTCTTATATGAATATGGTAGTATGCATGTGTGCAATCTATAGGAATAATGGGTTCATACATGAATAATGTTTAGTATCTGGATTTGTGTTGAAGTATAAGTAAAAATATGGTTAGGGGTTTATGGTTGTGTTTCAACGCGTGTTACTGACAACGAGTTTGAAGGCGTCGCGTATACCCTGCAGCCTGGGATCCAGGGCAGTAAGAATTTGTCTAGTGCGCAGAGTGTGTCGTGTGCGCGCGTCCAAATTTCGTTCTTCTTGCTCCCAAATAGTGGGCTAAATTTCACTAGTAAAATAAATAAACAAAAATTCGCGTACGATTCTTTTGCTAACATTTTACAAATTTATTTACTGGAAATTTGGAATATTCCAATTTTTTTTTTACAATTTTCAAATATTTTCTTTATCGAAATTCTGATAATCTACGTGCCAAAACGTTGGAATTTTTATGAAAGCTTATAAAATTTTCGAAAGTTTGTTTTTGATAAATCTGCTTATTTAAAAACTGTTTAAAATAAAGGAGTTATTTTTTTATACAGAATAAAGTTTTTTGCTAAAATCTTCAGCTATAGAACCAATGGAAATAGGACAAATTTTATGCTCTTGAACAAAGGAAAAAATTAAAAAAAAAATACAAATTAATGTGAGTGTAGTGTCCATAGACAATAAAGTAAAGTGTCAGTTAGTCGATTTTCAGAAAAATTATATCCAGCAACTGGCGCCATAAGCATTTTCATCACCATCTCCACCGTCATCATCACTGAGATCACTTGGGTCACAAGGCCAACCAAATCTGGACATTGCTATTTTTATGATATTTGTAAAACATAAACGGGCAAAAAAAAACATTAATAATATCGTATTCCATGATACTTTTATGTATTTACTTAACATTTAATGTGCTCGTATGAGACGGATTCTTAAATATGAGTACATAAATCTTACTGGTGGTGTTATGTGCGTGTTAATGTGTCTCTATCGTCAGTAGTTCTAATACATTTTCATTAGTAATAGTGACTATTTGAATTTATTTGTGCGTATTAGTTTTATATACCTTTCTTCTTGTTTTAACTAACTGCTATTCTAATAAACTACTATCCATGTTTTCATATAAAGTGTGTAAAAAATAGCTAACTATGATTAATAGGATTGGAACTAAAAGTGCAATGAATTGAAATTGGAAAATAAAAAAAATAACACCTTACCTTTTAGACAATTTTTTTTAAATTTTTCTATATGATTAACAAGATTGTACTCATACATGAACATTAGAGCAGCGATTGTTTTTTTTTTTTTTTTTGTAACTTTTCTTTCGTGCTACTATTGCCTTTGATACATCGTATAAAATATGTTATGAATACACCTGTCCATATTAATGCATTAAACTATCATCTACCATCTCAATATTAAAAATATAGATAGTATCTAATAGTTAAACATATATGTTGTTTTACGTAAAAAATCACAAACCTTTAACGCCCCAACAGATAGTGTAATTTTTGCTATCGTTTCAATACATCATATCATATTTTACGGAAGTGTTATGAACACCATAATAGTTTGTGTATAAAAAAATTTCAATATTTTATAATAATTTATTAAAGTTTCAGTTTTTAATTCTAAAAATTTTCGTCTATTTAAAAATAAAATTTAAAGGTTAAATAAAAAATTAAAAAACTTTCGTTTAAATAAAAACAAACAATATTTACTATATCTGTGATAATAAATTTCATATTTTTTATCGACGGTATGATTATTTTATATGAAAAACAAAATATTTAATTCCTTATACATTATTAAATGGAAATATTAATGAATCTGTTTTAAAAGCATAGTTAAATAAAGAGTTTCAAAAGCATAGTTAAATGAAGAGTTTTTAAGACCAAATACACAAAATTCAAAAGAGAAATATGAAAACTATTTAAAATTTCACATATCAGGAGTGTTGCCTTAAAATAAGTGCCAAATTTTTCTATAAATTTACTTATTATAAAATTATAAAAACATAAATGTTCAAAAATAATTTTACAAAGATATTATTAAAAAAAATAGAAATCAATATTGTACAAAAAAATACAACGGAAAATTATTAGAATAAATAAATGGGAATCAAAGAAAATATATCTACAAATTTATAATAATATATATTAAGTGCCTAAAATAATAAAAATAATATAATACAATATATTTAAAAGAATATTTTTATATAAAAATTTCCATAAATGAAATAATTTCTCTGTTATAGTACATCCTAGTGACTTATATATGACTCCGACCATTTTTAAGCTCTTGCCATTATAATTTATCCGTGCGGTGAAATTTAAATCAGGGTGTTAATATTTATTTCAATATGATTAATTTATAATTATAAATATAAACAGTTTCAAAAGGATATTTTATATAGATAAATTTAAATTTTATAGACCAACTATTTGTGTTAAACAAATAATCAAAAAAGTTATAGACTAACTATTCGTATTAAACCAATCATCCTTTTTCGAAGGATTAAAATATCACAACCGGATTCATCATCCTTTACTTTATTTCTTTGGATATTATTGAAATAGGATTCATTAAAAAATGCATATTTTACATAGAACGAATGATCATCAATTTGAGGATCAAAAATTTATGATGGTAAGATTTATTGTATTTTTTATTTTGTTTAATTAACTTTTAGTATATATGTGATTCGATATTGTTTAAAAATTAGAAAAATTGTGAGATACTAAACTGGTAAAAAGAATCGCTATTTAATTAGTAAATTCTATTTACTTTTATTATTAAATTTATTAATAAAATATAATAATTTATTTAAGAACAAACCTTTAAAAAAATTAATAAAAACCAAAGAAATTTTTAAGTAACCTTACGAATAATATTTCATTAAATGAAAAAACATTCTATTATATAAACAAATTTATAGTTTCATAAGTATTTAAATTAAGAAAATTTTAATATTATTTACTGCAATAAAGAAAAGAAAATTTCTAAAACATTTATTAAAAATATACATTATATTGTATAATAGAAAATATCAACTACTGAAAATAGTGGTCACATAATAGTAAAACGACAGGACAGTTTCTGTATCTTGAAATTATTTTTAAGTAAATCTGCTTAGCTTTAAATACAAAACAAATTATGGGCACAAATAATTTAGCCTCCAATGGCTTATTATATGAATGAGACTATCAACTTACCAAAAATACAGATTTTATTGAATTTAGAATAAATAGGACTGATTTTCAGATTCAGAATAGTTTACTATATTTTTTCATGAAATTTTGCAAAAAAGAGCCAAAATCAAAAAAATTCCTAAAAACATAATTTCAATATTCAAAGGACTATTTAATTTTCACCTACTTTATAGTTATATTGACCTACTAGTCCTTTAATTATACTTTTAGAAAATTTTCCTTTAAAGTCTGCTACTTACAAGTATATATAAAATCAAATCTATGTTTTGAAATTAGGATAAAAAGTGTACTTACTAACATTTTTTTGTGGGTTCTAGAACTATTTTAGAATAACAAGCAGGTTTTGAAATTGAGGAGCAGAAGCATGACATCCATTGACGCTTCTCTAAACCATGAGATTTACTCTAGATTTAATTTCATAAAGTTAGGAAATCTCGTGGCCATTGCCTTGTCAAGCATCTATGTATGTTTTCGGGGAGGGGAAGTGAGTCGACTATGAAATTTTTTGTAACCACTAACGGGACATTGAGGTCGGGATGGATCACACTATTACGCACATAATAGGGACCATCGACAATTGTTCGGAGAATTTTCGATTGGAAGGATTAGATTCGAACGACATCGGAACGCTTGGTTGACCCCAAAAGTTCTATTCCGTATGTCCATATGGGTCTGATTACCATATAGTATAGAATAAATGTTTTATTAACTGTCAGTTTTGATCGTTTATTTAAAAGTTTTTGTAGTGGTCTGTAGCGTATGTTCGTTTCAGCTTTTGGGTATGCGTACCATATCAAATGTTTATCCATATGCAGTACAAAGTAATGATTATCCATTAATAAATATGGAAAGAGATGTTTCTTGCCAAAGAGTAAAAGTAACATGAACACTTTTTACTTATTAATGTATTGATATAATAATAATGTAGCATCAAATTATGAAGAAATAGCAGAATTAATTATTGAAAAAATTATATTTTATTATTTTTCGATATTGAATAATAATACACTATAACTGAACATATAACGAATATTAGATAATTGAAGATAGAAATTATTAAAACTTTGTTATTAGATTTATTATAAACAGATGATCTAACATTTACTTGGTAGTTTTTAATAATATCAAAAACTTAAATAAGAACTGATGAAAATTTAATAAATAATAAAATATTATTAAACAAATTATCCAAAAAAAAAATATTCTATTGTAAAAAATAAGGAAAAAAAAATGGATACAGAAAAGAAAATTTCAGACATTTTCTTTGCAGTCTTTTACTCATAATGGGAAATAAAATACATATTTTAATAATTGTACATTTTCGATATTTTGCGTAAACCTTTCAAAGTTTTTTTCATAAAAAAACAATACAATTTACTTAAAAGGGGGGGGGGGAGTCTTTCAAGTAAAAAGCTTCCTTTTAAGTGATTCAATATAAATTAAAAATCTTTCTTCATAAAATTAATAAATAATAATTTTAAACATAAATAAGTAGACATCATATTTAACTGCAAAAAACACCATCATGTACTTGAGGTTAAATTAATCAAAAAGTAAAACAGAAATATTTTCCAATATTAAAATAAAAAAATAAACTAAATATTTCAAATTTGAATATAAAAATTAGTAAGTATCCTCCGAAAACCTTGTATATTCTTAGTCAATATGAACAGAATCATCCAAATCGCTGACAACCAAAGTCTGAGCGGACTATTTTGCATAATAAACCAGTTCCGGATATACCTGTATGAGGTGCTTTTAATTAGCATCATACTCGTACTATATCTTGTCTACTGCGCATAGTTACGATAATCACAAATTGTAAATTATAACCACAAAAACACTGTTCAACATAAGAAATTCCAATATTAAAAAGACACACACGCACTATTGTACATTCATGAATTCATACAAAATTTAAATCCAAGTTTGCATATGCTCTTGACGCTGCGCCATTTATGCTCTGAATTGTAAAAGGAAAAATTGCAACAACAAAAAACAGAGAAAAGAACAAAATAAACGATATAAAGTATGTCTTTTCTACAAAAAAAGCAATGAAATAATAATAATAAAAAACAAAGAAGTTGAAACATTTATTTTGATAGATGTTTTTAATGCAATGGTTAGCCAAGAAGTAAAGATTGAAGGAAGAACGTGCGCACAGGTAGTCTAGAATAAGTTGAAGCATGAGCGATGGATCTCAGCTCAATCGGTGGATACGGCCAACCATCATTCTATCTTACCTCGACTATAACTCATTATCTATGAAGGCCCTTTAATATGCCGTTTTATTTAAAATTTAATATAATTACCTAGATGGTAAGTTGAATTTACCAGTTTGGTATGTTATGAATCTACGCGAGTGTACACATATACTACTTTTTTTCATTTATGCAGATACGAGCACAAAACTGAATTATGAGCAGAAATACAAATTTCATAGTATCGAGAAGGTGCTGATCGCATCCGAAAGAATCACAGACGTAGATGAAGATGGTCTGAAAAACTAGATTACCTCAATGCGGAGCATTTTGCAATACATTTTATGACACCATTATCATTATTGTTATTATTCTTTCTACTTTTAAACATGAGATCTTGGCTGCTGCAGAAATGCTCCTAGTTGCTTGTCCATGACATCTCTAAATATCAAATCGTATTTAATACGATGTAACTATGCCTTATCCTTTTATAGTATTTCGAAAAGGTTTCTTTTTTTTATCGACTTCAAAGGAAAAATATGGACGATCGTTCTCTTATCATAAACTGAAACCTTTTGACTACTTCCTTACTCTTCACTAAATTAAATTCAAATTGATAAAAATAACATACCAAATGGCTTCCATTCAATGGATGAATAAGTTTCGAACTTAACTATGGGTTGTCGAATGGCCATAAATCAAAAGATCGTTTACATTCCTGAACGATTCATTAAACAATTTCTATGCATTTGCACCTCAAGTTCGAATTGGTCCAATAGTTAAGTATGTCTTAATGGTCTCATCAACTTTTAAAAAGAAAATAATAAAACAATTTCTAAATTACTTATTAATATACTAATCAGTTTTCTGTCGAAATTGTAGAAATTTTCCATAAATTGTTCCATAGTTAAGTACATATGAAAATGGATAAACTCAGTATAAAGGTGAGAAAGTATATGAAAATTTATATATTCTTTTATTATAATTTATATTGAATGAGTATTTTTCTAATAAATTATGTTATACGAATTATTTCAAAACTTATGAACTTTTCAAAGTGATTTAAATAGTGTATATTTATTGCTGTTATTTACGAAAACTTCACTTTTGATTTTTGAAATAAGATACAAATTATCGTAAATTCTATTACATTTCATCATGTTTAAGTATAAATAAAAACTTGCTAAGAAAATATTGTCAATATTATTTGTACATTCCCAGCCAACAAAACGTTATTATTTTTAGCGACAGCCTTGCCGCCCTTAAAGCCATTTGTGGCCCATCGAGTGACCCAGTACTTAGCGCAATTCGTCATAGCCTACTTAGCAATAGGAGTGTCGAGTTGCAATGGGTGCCAGGGCATGTGGGAATTGTGGGTAATGAAAGTGCTGACAAGTTGGCTGGAGAAACACTCCGTCGGCCAGTGATCACAGTCATTCCCAATCTGCCTCGCCTACTAACAGAATGGCAACTAACACCTTTAGCCATCCGCAGACACGATGACTGGACCAATAGCGACACTTTTTTGTCGACTCATTGGAGAACCACTAACAAACCAGTGTATTCAACATCCATACCGAAATTCTGGGCGCGAAAGCTCCTCAGAATCCGGATTGGACATACTGCTCTTACCCATAACTTCCTTTTTGGCAACACCAACCGTCCCTTCTGCCAATCCTGTGGCACCCATTTCACTGTCTACCATATTCTACAGGAATGCCACATAACCAAGAACTACTTTGCGAGCAGGATTCCTCCCATTATGGAGCTCCTCGATCCAACAACTCCATTCCCTAGTCCCCTATTTAATCTTCTACAACATACTAATCTGCTCCACAAAATATAACAAAATTCTCAACTTTCTATACTACTAACCAGAGACCAGTTTCTCTCAGAAAAATTCCCACACGTACTACGAAGTCGCCAAATGGCCTCACGGTCGTGGCGCTATGAAGTGGCCCCTGGCACATGTCTAAGGGACCTTACAAACAAACAATATTATTTGTACACATATGTAATAAGCGTTTTGATGTTATTACTAAATATTTTTCATTTCTGCGTTGAGAAATATTAATAACTCAATATTTGAGGACGTTTAACTGCGTATCATCAGTTCCGTCGGGATAAGTAAGATCAGTTAAACTGAATATATTCAAAAGAATCTGAACTTTTTGACCAATTTGAAGAATTTGTATATGTATATCGATTGTAACTATCTTCGTGCAGGACCAATATTCCTAGGAATATTAAATATTTGTACTCTTAAAACAATTAAATAATTTGAATTACTGAAAAATAAAGATTATATTTGGTTATCAATTATCAATTACGATTAATAATGCTTTGGAATATTTTATAGTATTTCGATTATGCTTGCTTAAAAAAATAAAATTCTCAGAAAAGTATTAAAAAACAAAAAAAAAATATGGATAAATACGATTGTAGTAAAAAATATTTAGCTTCAAAAGCAACATAATTCTTCTATTGAAGTCTTCGAAAATAGTTTATTTAAATACAGCATAATCAAAAGTTCCTTTTTCTCAATTCCTATTTAAAAGAAACTATATAACAAACATATTTTCCTCGGTATACAATTTCTAAGATCTTTATGGGCACCTTGTAATAAGATTATGCTTTCAAAAGAATATTTGATCGAATTTTTCAGTAAAATCTATTAAAAACTGAATGCATTTTTGCGTATAGATAAAAACTAATTGTATTTACGAAAACATTCAAATTTTTTTTATTATTGTACTATATCCTAACACTTTTGAAAATATTTTTTATGACAATATTATATGTAAAAGTTTTACTATGAAAAAACAGTTTTTTTAATTAAAAATAAAATAGTGCTTTTTGAAAAGTATTAACATTTATTATATTTAGGTTATACGAATAGATTTTTCAATAGAGAAACTTTATTTAAATAAATAGTTGTACTTCCAGATAAACATTTTTAGTTTATAATATTAAAAAAAAATTACACTCAATCGTGCAATTTCTAGCAAATAAATATATTCTGACAAATGTTCGATAATTATATCTATAAAATATAAGAGAACAATTTCGTGTAAATATTTCTATTTTTCTAGTTCACATTTTAAATCATATTTTATAATTAATTTTTTAAATTGAAAATCAGTATTTAAAAAAAACTATATTTTTTGAAAATATGAAATCGTTTCTTCACGATACGTCAGACGCTTACCATGCAATCGTCAAAATGTCTGCTTCTTCTTCTTCTTCTGCGAAAGAAAACCTGTTAGAAACTTACGGTGCTGTGTTCAAAATAAATATTTCATATTTGAAACTTACAGTTGCTGTGTTTTTTTGCACCGGTACTATGAATTATCCTGGTATCTTGAAATTAATTTTAAGGATGACGAAGCTCATATATAAGTGTTGAGCATGAAAGGATAGATATATTGGCTTTCGCATCCTTTGCCTGATGATTGGTGTACTATTAAAAGGTTTCTTTATCTATCACAGATCCTTCAAAATGATTTAATCTATCATAGATCCTTGGAAAAAATTAGAAAAAAACGATTTTTTTTAAAAATAAATGAAATGTTTTCTAAACAAATCGTCGGACGCTTACCATGCAACCATCAAAATGTCTGCTTCTTCTTCTTCTTCTGCGAAAGGAAACGCTTAGAAACTTACGGTGCTGTGTTAACATAAAAAATTTCATATTTGAAACTTACAGTGCTGTGTTTTTTTCCACCGGTACTATGACCTATCCTGGTATCTAGAAATTAATTTTAAGTATGACGACGCTCATGTATAAGTGTATAAGTATATCTATCTTTCCATAAGACCATGGAAAGATAGATATATTGGCTTTAGCATCCTTTGGCTGATGGTTGATGTACTATTAAAAGGCTTCTTCATCTATCATAAATTCTTGGAAATAATTTCATCTATCACAAATCCTTGGAAAAATTTAGAAAAAAAAACGATATTTTGAAAATATGAAATTATTTCTACACAAATCGTCAAATGCTTACCACGCAACCGTCGAAATGTCTGCTTCTTTTTCTTCTTCTGCGATAGGGAAACCTCTTAGAAACTTATAGCGCTGTGTTCATATTTGAACGTTCAAATGATAGTAATTAGGAACAAAATGAGATTGGAACGCAAAAAAAAAAAGTTTTCTTTATTATTTAATAAAGAAAAAATAAAATTAATTTAATTTTAACATTAAATTATTATAAAATAAAATTATAAATAAAAATAAATTCGTAATTTATCAAACAATTTGATTGCAAAATATTTTTTAAAAAAATGCATATAAAATTTTTTTGTAAAATGATTGCTAAAAATAAATTAAATAGAAGAATTTGTATTAAACTTTTTTTTCTAAAATTTTGTGTATATTATTATGGGAAATATTTATATATAAAATAAATTGTCAATTTTTTTTAGAGATGTTTATTATTAGAAAAGGATTAAAAAAATTTCATTGCAAGTTACAATTATAAATCGATATTTTTAAGTAGATTTAGTCTGTTTTCTCTTATATATAAAATAACATGAAACTAAAGCTACTAGAAATATGCTCAAAATCTTTTTCGGAAACAAAGCAATTAATTTTAGAAAATTTAAAATTATATAAAATAGTTTCTGGAATTCTGGCAAACGAACTTAAATTAAAAATTTACGGTATAGATTGACTCCCTACAAATAGTAACAGTCCAAATAATAGAAAATATGAAATTTAAAAAAAAATTCAGATGTTTTAATAGAAGAATACTGAAGTAAGTAGCAATTAAGTATCTTTGTTTTTAATAATATCAACTAATAAGAGTAATACCTGTACTATTAATTATAAATTAATTTAGGTCATATTCTTTTTGCACCTTCCATGCTGTAAGCAAAAAATATCTTAATTTTTTATCATTTCCCATTAAAATGAGTATGTAAAATTTGCTTGTAAAAGTATGAAAAATACTTTTTTTGTAGAATAAAATAAGCATACAATCAAATACAATATTTCAAATAAAACTCAATTTATATAGTAAGAGTTTGAATAAATAAATTGGCAATTTTTATGAAAATATTTTTGCCAATTAAAATAATACGAATTTTCTTTCTTCATTATTATATGTTCCTCATAATAAAATTTCTGTATTATTTACCTTTTATTATTGTTGATCATTCTATAGTTGTCATTATTATACCTCCAGTTCAGCTTTTACACACAAAAAAAACATACTCTTGAATACTCCCAATAGTTATTGGACACGCAAGCAATTCTTCATCAAAAAAACAAAGACAAAATAAAAACTTATCCACAGACTAACAATAATAATTTAAAATGAATGTCCTATTACTAAGTATGAATGAATATAAGGTCAGAATTGATTATAATACTACCACCAGGTTGAAAATATTAAAGAAACTACCTCTTTGGTATCAAAATTAAACGCTGACCCATTTTATATCATCGTTATTGCTACATTTCAGTTCAGGAAATTATTACAAAATGCCTATTACTCTGTTCGTGTGCTATTCTATTTATTACAAAAAAATGCTTACATTTATTAACTAAAAATAAAAAAATTATTGGTAATTTTTGAAATTTTTCTCTTAGAAATTTTTAGAAAAAAAACAAAAGAAAAATAGAGCTTTTTTTAGCTCTAAAAACATCATTAAAATGAAAGGTATTAGACACCTTAGCAAATGGCTTATTTTTTTGGTATCTAAAATTGAAAAAAGAAAAATACTCAAAACTATTGATATTTTTGTCAGCTTTTTTTCTATTCAGCCATCTTGACTTTTGATGTTCATTCATACAAAAAAAAAAAAGAAATTAAAGAAAATATTTTTGTTACAAAAATTAAAACCCCTGCACCAACCCCCCCCCCCCCCCCCCTCCAACAAACAAAAAAAAACCAACAAACAAAAAAAAATATTATCAAATATAATAATTCCATTCAAACACGGAAAACGGGAGTTAAGGTAAATTACCGAAAAATATTTTTGTGGGTCCGTGATATCATTTGTACAAGGTAATTATGGTGCCCAATAATGTGTATAAGGTCTTTAACTAAATCTGGCTCTCAAAATTCCTCTCTCTTTAAGTATTTTATTATAATTATAGTCATTTGGTTTTTACTTTTCTTTTCGAAAATTTCTATATTTAGTTGCTCAACTAGTAGTTCTCTGTAAACGATTTCTGAATGGTTTTTTTTTTTCTTCTAATTTGAACTTTGTTTTGCATGTAGCTTATTCCGAAGGCCTTCAATTTAAATTACTATTCTATAATATTAATTATAACAAAGTATATTCACATATATTTAAAAAGGTGGCAGAGAAATGAAAAAATGCGGCATTTACTTTTATAGACAATTACTTCGACGATTACAACCTCAACTATAATACATACTTGAACAACTGTCATTTAATATCATTATTAACTTTTTCAATAATTAAGAATCTTTCATCTATAAAAAAAAAGCTTTCCCACAAAAGATTTTCTCAGAATCCTTGCAAGTGAACAAGGAACAGAATCCTTGCAAGTGAACAGGTTTTAAGATTCGAGCATAAAGTTAACAAAACAATGATAAATTGTATCCAAAAATTATGTATAATTTATAACTCGATTCGGTGCGTAATCTTTAATTATAATTGCCGATTAATTTCTGAAGGCCTTTGTATTATGAAATTTTTGTCTAGACTTACGCACGATATTTTTATCCACCCACCAGACATACAGGATAAAACTCGAACGGACTTCTTGTATTTAACTTTATTCTACCGTAAAAGACTCACATAAAATCTAATGGGAGACCTATAGTTAGGATGAAATCAAAATGGCAAAAGTAAAAATTGACGCTTATTTTTATATCTGGTCCATATAATCGGCAATCAAATCTTAACATTTCGTGATTCGTTTCGAACCAATTTGATCATAAGTTGCGTGCATTGAAGAGATGATGAAATGATCGAAACTCTAAATTAAAAGGGGCAAAAGAAACCAAATATCTCGCCTTCCCACAAAATTCGAAAAATGTCAGAAATTCACAGAAGAAACAATGCCGCACTTCGGCCTCGAAATTCCCATCCATTCGAAGGACTAGCGCGAATTTGGAGGGCGGCCAAATATCATGCCAATTTTGTTGGGCTCCTAACATCAAACTAGAGACCACAGTGCAGAAATCCGATCGTGCCACGTAATTTATACTCTGTTGCGGTCGTTGGTCCATTTCGGAACTGTGCTGCATGGTTTGATGGCTTCAAGATTTGACGGGGAACATTCCATGCGGAATCGACAACTTTAATAATGGGCACACGATCATCATGGATTGCATCGGTAAAATTCCTTTAACATCAAATCCACGATCATCGCGATCTTTGCTTCTGATTTTCATATATAAGCCTAAGTTCATCCCATCACAATCATGTCGAATCATGGTGTAAGTTTATGTACTTAACTGGGTAATTGTATATTGTTTGTTCTTACACTCTTTAATGTTCGGCATTTTAACTTAATTTTTAAGCGAATTACGTACACTTTAGAAATGCAATTTTTGTAATATTTCTCTTTGTTAGTTAACTTTGTCAGCCGTCAATTGCATTCTACTTAAACGATAAAAAAAAAACCTTTCCTTTTAGAAATTTTTAATCATAATTTGAAACTGCTATAAAAATATGTATAATTACGAGGGTCGTTCAAGAAGTCCTTAGAAAACGGAGAAATTGCGCTCGTAGTGTCGGTAAAAAAACTTACTTTTTTTGTAAGTAGCATTATCGACAGGAAAGCTGTCAAAATTTCAGCTCGATCCATAGCGTAGGTCAATTTCTATCGTCGATTAAAGTTAACGACATTTATTTGTGCATAACAATGGAAAAAAGCGAGTTTAGGGCTGTCATCAAACATCTCCATTTGAAAGGCTTAAGGCCGAAAGAAATCAAAGCCGAGTTAGATGCAGTTCATGGCACATCTGCACCTGTGTTTGCGACGGTTTACAATTGGGTGAATGAATTTTAACGTGGCCGTTCATCCACAAAACATGAACATCGTTCAGGACGCCCAGTTGAGGTGTCTACTCCTGAAATTATCGACAAAATCCACGATCTGATTTTGAACGATCGGCGAATTAAAGTGCGCGAATTAGTTGAGGCCACGGGCATATCACAAGGTACAGTCGCTTCAATTTTGCATGAAAAATTGTCTGTGAAAAAAATTTCGTCAAGATGGGTGCCGCGTTTGCTCTCAGAGGAGAATAAGCGCAATCGTGCAGTGGACTCTGAGGCTATGTTGGCACTCTTTCATCGCAATCCTGCCGAATTCCTTCGTCGATATGTCACTGTGGACGAAACCTGGATACACTACTACACTCCAGAAACGAAGAGACAGTCATCACAGTGGATTTTCAAGGGTGAACGGGCTCCGAAGAAGGCAAAAACTGTGCCATCGGCCGGCAAGGTGATGGCCACGGTCTTTTGGGATTCGCAGAGCATCATTTTTATCGACTACTTGGAAAACGGAAAAACAATAACAGGAGCGTATTACGCGTCGTTATTGCAACGGTTGAGTGAGGAAATCGAAGAGAAACTGAAGAAAAAAAATCCTCTTGCATCAGGACAATGCCCGTGTGCACACCTGCGCTGTTGCCATGGCCAAAATTATGGAATTGAGAATGGAATTGTTGCAGCATCCCGCTTATTCACCAGATTTGGCCCCGAGTGACTATTTTCTTTTCCCCAATCTGAAGAAATGGCTTGGCGGACGACGGTTCACTTCCAACGAGGACGTCATTGCTCAAACGGATGAGTATCTTGCAGAACTTCCGAAATCCTATTTTTTGGACGGGATAAAAATTTTGGAAAAACGGTTGGAAAAGTGTGGAGCTAAAAGGAGATTAAAAATTTTTTTTTTAAAAACTGTTTTTTTTCCATCTTTTTCTAAGGACTTATTGAACGACCCTCATATTTAATTCAAATTGTTTTGCTTCAAATGAAAATTGCTTAAAAATGTCGTTTATAAAATCAAAAATAAAATCAAAAAGAGAAGAAACAAGATCGAAATTTATAGAAATTTAAGAAATGTCAAAATAATCTAACCTAAAATGTCAAAATTTCTAACCTAAAAGTGACTTAACCCCATAAATTAAAGAATCATCTTTGTTTTAAGGCCAAAAGGAACCTAAACTATAAATGAATCTGGCAGTCTGAATTATATCAAGTAAATATTGTATTACTGTTTATATATTAGGTCACTGAGACAAGAGGTAGACGACGACATTGACGCCATAGCAATAAGGTCATTTGGTGATTGTGTAAATTTGTTTTCCATCAATCTTTTTAATGCGAATATAACAAAAAATAGGACGTCTTTATTTAGTGAAGCTTAAAAAAAACATTGATGAAAAAGCTCCAATTCAACGAGTTTTTAGTTAATTGAATTTTTTGTTAAATGAAATCTACTACAAACATTTTTTTTAAATAGTTCCATTATATGAATAATAAAATTGGAAATAACCAAATTTAAATTGATTTTAAAAATTGTATTGGAATAATATAAAATAACAGTTTCCATTGGGGAAAAAAAAATTAGTTTTTTTCTTATTATTTAGTTTGGTAGACATTCTTAGCATTTGACGATACAACAACCATTGAAGAGATTTGAAACTGCTATAAAAATATGTATAATTATTTAATTCAAATTGTTTTGCTTCAAATGAAAATTGCTTAAAAATGTCGTTTATAAAATCAAAAATAAAATCAAAAAGAAAAGAAACAAGATCGAAATTTATAGAAATTTAAGAAATGTCAAAATAATCTAACCTAAAATGTCAAAATTTCTAACCTAAAAGTGACTTAACCCCATAAATTAAAGAATCATCTTTGTTTTAAGGCCAAAAGGAACCTAAACTATAAATGAATCTGGCAGTCTGAATTATATCAAGTAAATATTGTATTACTGTTTATATATTAAGTCACTGAGACAAGAGGTAGACGACGACATTGACGCCATGGCAATAAGGCCATTTGGTGATTGTGTAAATTTGTTTTCCATCAATCCCTTTAATGCGAATATAACGAAAAATAGAACATCTTTACTAAGTGAAGCCCTAGAAAAACATTGATAAAAAAGCTCCAATTCATCGAGTTTTTAGTTAATTGAATTTTTTGTTAAATGAAATCTGCTATAAACATTTTTTTTAAATAGTTCCATTATATGAATAATAAAATTGGAAATAACCAAATTTAAATTGAATTTAAAAATTGTATTGGAATAATATAAAATAACAGTTTTCCATTGGGAAAAAAAAAGAAAAATTATGGTAGTTTTTTTCTTATTATTTAGTTTGGTAGACATTTTTGGCATTTGACGACACAACAACCATTGAAGAGATTTCAAGACGATTTCACAGCAGACAAGCGTTACTAATTTAACTAGACATTGATTACGATGGTTGGCAATTAAAGCAAGAATCTACAACAATAAATATGTTTGAACTTATAACAGACTATAAGGCAGTATGTAGCATACATCATACAACACATAACCCTGTGGTAGTCCATACGCAATTGTTAGTTGTGGTCGTCACTATTTTAAGGCTATCGCACGCTCACCTAAAACCAATCGATTCTTCGAACAAAATACCTTTTAATAGTCCTATTTAAGAGGTTCTCTCTGACTAGTGACCAGTGACCCTCCAACTACAATAAATGCGCCATAAAAAGGTTTGGCGCATACGAGCAAATTCGAAATGGTATATGGCACTTTCAAACTCTTTAGTTTCGTTTCTATTTTTATTTTTTCGCGTATTAAAATTATGCTGCCTAAACCCCTCAATAATGGCCAGAAGTCTATAGTTCTAAGTTTATAGTAAGTCACTTTTATATGTGTTAGATCTCTTATGAAAATGTACCTCTTTCCTTATAGTAACAAGTATTTTTTTTAAATATTGGAATATATTCTAAAGAACAAGATTTAATATAAAAAATCCATCTTACACAGCTCACAATACGAAGACTCACAATTTTAATTCCAAAATTTCAAAACAAATCATTTCGAATCTTTTTCAAAACGATTCTCTTTCAATCGAAATGGATACTGAATGATTTTGTATAGAATTTTTTTTTTTTAGTCCTAATGAAGAAAGAGTTAATTTAAAGATGTTCATACAGCTTAAAGAATAAGCACACGAGCCAATATTTTTTCCAAGCAATCCACTTGTACTCAGATCCCCATTTAAGTTTTATTCAACTCTTCTTGAGTATCCAACAAACTGACTGAATCATGATTCAGTTGTAGTTGAACGAGTATAAGTAGGATAGGAAAAGTCACAGACCACTACTGAGATCTAGAACCTTTAGAGTTGGGTACTAGAACCTCAGCTTGGATGATATTCTGATTCTGAAAGGAAGACATACACAAACGGCAATCTCAGCCCGGATTGCTTCTTGGTGATACGCTCAAAAGTGTGGTCAACTCGTGGTTTCGTGTCTTATTTGACCTGAAAGACTCTGAAATGATCATTCTGTCTTTCTGGGCGAGTTTTATGAATGAGTTTTTACTACTTCATTAAAATATATCTGTGCGCATAAACAGAAATCGATTATCGTCTTCCTTCTTCGGCTATTTGATTTATTGCCAAATACCCAAAGTCTGGTGGGTGCAGTGTAGAAATGAACGAAAACAGATCGGCGAGGGGTCAGCAATGACACTATTACTAGTACCCATGAATCTTGTAGTATTAAATTTACTATTTAAAAACAAAAAAAATTCAATATACCATCAAGAATTGAAAAATCTTATTTGGCAAGGACGTATCTAAAAGTATTAGGAATGGGGGGATGGGGTATGGGGATTGGTAGATGAGGACTGGAGGAACGTTTAAAAAGAGGTATTGAGTGGGCGCAAAAAAAAATTAATTCCATCGGAAATAGTGCCTTCCATAATTAACTTTTGAGTGTTTTTGATTGTCAGCCAGTTGGCAGGTTGAATACATTATGCAGCAGATTTTTAACATTAAAGTTTATTTATAAATGAAATGATTAAAAAAAATTAATAAATATTGTAGTTTTATCAAGTGAATTTTATTTTGAATGTTTTTTTCTGAACTTCACAAATTTCAGGAATAATGATTTTTTGACGGTTTGTTTTTCTTAATTGTTTTAAGGGAAAATCTTTAAAAAAAAACATTTCTTACGAGCTCTTGTAAAAATAATCTAAACAAATACAACTATTTTTATCTTTTTTATTAAAAGATTAGCTCAATTTGTTAGAATTAGTGGATTTTATAAAAAAATCCTGAGGATAATATTGCTCATTTTTTTAATGGAACATTTTCTGTTTAGCAAAAAATAATTTTTAAGATACTTTTAAATTCGAAATAAATTTATCATTTGTGTACTTGCACATGAAGTCACTAATACATTTATGTTCCAGCAGATACTAAAATAAATATATCGCAACAAAATGAGGTCATTTGGCGAAATTAACAATTTTTTATATTTTTTGCACATTTTTAATGGTTTTTTTTCTTAGAAAAAATATAAAAATAAATAAATTTTATTAAATTTTTGACCAAAAAAAAAAAAAAAATTTTAAATTCAACTTTTTTTCCTAATATTATAGTCTCCCTAAAAATGTCGAAATAGTAATTTTTATTATTTAAAAATGTACATTTTTTTAAGTGCAACGTAATGAATAAAATTCCAATAAAATGGAATGGAAAATAATCTCTTCCCACTATTAATTGTTTAAATTATTCCTGAGATGACAGGTAAAAATCATTACTGAGATGGCATGTTCTGATAGAGAAAAACCCTTCAATAGTATATCAATCATCTTTCTATGATCAATACTAATACATGAGCTTTGTTATCCTTAAAATTAATTTCTAGGATAGGTCATAGCGCCAGTGGAAAAGATCTAGCCAACATCTTACTTTCAAAAATCCTATTTATTATCCTCTCTTTCCTAGTTATTATTATACTTATTTTAAAATCGGTAAAAAAAAAAGTATTAATAAAAAAAATTTAATATTTTTTTCAAAAATCTTAACTTTTAAATAAGGAAATGTGATTTTTTATTGAATAAAAATTTTTGAATTAAATTGGAAAAAATATTTAATTATAAAATGTTATTTTACACAAGAAAAACTGAATAAAAATTAGAAAATTATAAATTTATATAAGGTGGAGTAAAAAGAAATCCATTATTTTTGCATTAAATTGAAGGTTTTATTTAGCATAGATAGAATGATACGATTTAGGTCAAATATGCACCGTTTTGTTCGATAACTTGTTGCCATTTTGGAGGTAATATCATAATGCCTCTCTCATAGAAATCCTTGTCCCTATTGGCAAAAAACTGGGACAGTCGGTTTTCACAATCTTCTCTTGAGGCTAATTTTTCACCTGCAAAATCATTCGTCATAGACAGGAAGAGGTGGTAATCACTGGGTGCCAGGTCCGGACTATAAGGTGGATGCATCAGAACATCCCAACCAAGGTCCCGGAACTGCTGGCGAGTCACTATCTATGTATGCGGCTGGCGTTGTCCTGATGGAACACAATTCCTCTCCTATTGGCCATAGCTGGCCGCTTCTGGGCGATTACTTCTTGCAGACGGTCCAATTGTTGACAGTATAGTTCCAGTCCCACCAAACACACAGCAAAACTTTCCTGGCTTGACCCCCGTTTGCGCCGGGTGACCGCGATTTGACCACGACCGTTGTCGCTTGACGTTGTCGTAAGTGACCCACTTTTCATCACCAGTAACCATCCGCTTCAGAAATGGATCGAAATTGTTGCGATTCAGCAGCGATTCGCAAATAGAAATTCGGTCCATTAGGTTTATTTGCGATAACTCGTGTGGCACCCATACATCGAGCTTCTTTTTGTATCCAACCTTATTTAAGTGGTTCCAAATGATTTTTTGTGCAATGTTTAGCTCCTGGGCAATCGAAACAGTGCTTACGTGACGGTCGGACTAGACGATTTCCATTATTTTATCGACATTTTCGACAATTGGCCTTCCAGAGCGTGGTGCATCTTTGACATCAAAATAACCGGAACGGAATCGACGAAACCAAAATTGCGCATGATTGGCTGTTACAGTATCAGGACCATAAACACTATTCACATTTTCAGCTGCCTGGCTTGCGTTTTCCCCTTTATCGAAGAAAAACTGTAAAATATGGCGTATTTTCTCTTTGTTGGTGTCCATCTTTGACGCGTGTTAAAAAAATACTGAGTCAAGTAATCACAAAACTGTATGAGAAGCTTTTTTAGTAAGAAATCTTATCTTTCTAACGCCATCTAGTGCAACCCGATCGCACTACAGGAGATACAAACTCCTAAAGCCATCTATTGGCAAAATAATGGATTACTTTTTACTACACCTTATATTATGGAAATTATGGAATTATACGAAGAAGGAGTTAAACTATCGTAAAATATTATGAATTATTAAAAAAAACTTAAATTATTAATGCCAAAACGAAAAGCGAAATAATTTATAAATATTTTATAAGAAATGAATAATCTTTAAAATGAAGGATAGAAAAAGAAATTACAAAAATTAAACTCTCGACATTTCCTTAATAAATTGTCTGTGATCACACGAAAAAGGATTCACCAACCGTTTGTGATCTTAAAAGAAAAAAATGAAATTTATAAATTTTTGCAAAAGTATCAAAATTGTTATGATGAGTCGATTTGGAATTCGAATAAATAATTTACTAAACATTAAAAATTAAAAATGTTAAAAAAACAACAAACTATTTAAGAAATCATGTTTGGAATGCAAAATTTAAAAAAAAAATTAAAAAAAACAAAGCATTTCGGAACTAATTGCAAAATTTTTTGCAAAAAGGAAATGAGGTGAGCGTAAGTGACGGCAGGCCATCGTCTTTGCTGGACGAGTGTTACGCACTTTCGTACCCTTGCAGGTAGGACAGGCTGGGCTGGTATAGGCAGTTGTTGATGGCAACTAACCGGTGCCACTATAAATGATCAATGGTAAAGGCAAAAGGGTCTGAAGTGGGGCAAAACACAAGATGATTGCAGAGACGAAGAGAATGCCGAAAATTGTGCTGAAAGACGAACTGCGGAGGTATTCAACTGGACATCGCCACGACATAAAAACAAGATAACTCCAAGAAGTGTAGCCTGTCCACGTTGTGTAGGATGTAATTTTGGGCTGGCATATTTCAACGAATTATTGTGCTACTGGAGCTACACACAAATAAGCACTACAATTTGATTGAAATGAAATAAAAGCACAAATTTACCAACGTAAGGGCACAACTAAGAAACGACGGTGGACAGGAATCTTGATCAAGAATAAAAGGGAATCCAGCAGGAACAAACCAAAACTAATGAAAAATGGAATCAACAAGAATCATTAGAGATCAGAGAAGAATTATGCAAAAGTAATAAAATAAAAACAAAATTTGGTTGGGATTACCGTCGATCGCCAGGCAGACTACTAAATCGAGTGCCCTCTTCATATTCGAAATAAATAATTTGTCTGCAAAATCGAAATTTGTTACCAAGCATTACGAATCTCAAGACTGAAATCCAAGGAATATAATAAATATAAAAAAGAAAAAGAAAACACACACAAATTGCCCCAAAGTGGGATGGATGAGCATTGCTATCAAACTATCCGTAAGACAGGCAGCAGTCATAACAGATACGTGAAAAATCGGTGATTAACATTCAGTGGTAGTAAAAAAGTAAAAAGGACACCAAATATTTTTATTGATTACTGGGGGAGGTGCCACTGATACCTCGAATATCTACGAGTAGTCAGAAGACCGAAATTAAATTATTCCAGAACAAGATCAAAATAAAAATATTTTAAAAAAAAAACATGGTAAACACATTCACAAATATTATAATTGCTATTGAATGTGCATTTTCTAAATTCTTTGGATGCAAACAAAAAGAAAATGTCATAATTTGCTTCGGGAATGACGCAAAAACTTTGCCTTTTGATGAAACTGGAAAATATTGGCAATTTTAATGGAAGTGTTCGAAAGAATTTTGGGAAGCTATTATTTTTGGATTGCGATTAGATCGCATCTGAGAAGACGTGAAGATGAGGTTCTGTTAATGTTTTGGTGCTTATGCTTTTGTAACTGAAATGCAAATTCTTATTAGTGTCTCGATATGTCATGCCATTTGGAAGCAAATAAAAGAAAGGCACTTCAAACTATATTACTAGTTGGGTTCGAACTTAAGACCAAAATGTACAATGAACTTTTCTTAATTTTACACAATTTTTTATATTTTAAATTCCGATGTTGAAAATAATATAAAATCTAAGCCGAACTGATAGCCCCTCAATAAGTTAAAAACAATATTTTGTAATAATTAATTGCGATAATATGCCACTTGCTTGTTATTAAACTGGTAGAAGTAAATGGGTTCATGGACTTTAAATTATTCCTAATGAGTCAGATTATATGTGACTGCATAGTTTGAAATAAATTTCGGAAATCCCAAAACACCTTAATTATCTCAAAGAGGCCTCGAATGTTTTGATTTACAAAAAGTTGTCTGTACAGTACAGGATCCTTAAAACCTCCACTGTTAATTCGATTTTTAAGATAAATTCTTTCAAATTTCATTAAAAAAATGTTGCAACTAAAGTTTTCTATTTCAATATAGAAACCCTGGTTAACGTTTATGTGATTAGTAAAGATAATTTTATTTACTTTTAGATTTAAAAAAAAATACAACTATATAAAAATAGGAAATTTCGTAAATAGTTTTTAAAAATTATATTAATTTAAGAAAATATTTGAAATGATTTTGAAAAAACTTCATCAAAAATATTGTTTGTATATCAATTTTATCGAGAAAATCTCAAAAAAAGCCAGAGTGTTTTTTTACACTTTATTAAACTAAATATATTAAAACATACGCGAGATCTGTTCAAAAAGTATTTTGTGTTTTTTCAAAAATTATTTATTTATTCAAAAATATCTATTTCGTCCCCTTCAAAGTAATCCCCACCAGATATTATAAACTTGCGCCAACGTTTATTTCCAATCCTCGAAGAACTTCGAAAAATCATTTTTTGTGATCTTGTTCAGCTCCTCCTTCGATGCCGTCTTTATCTCCTCAATCATAGTGTAGCGTCGTCCTTTCATGGGGCTCTTCAGTTTCGGGAATAAGAAAAAGTCACAGGGGGCCAGATCTGAGGAATACGGTGGTTGCGGCATTATTAGTGTGTTGTTTTTGGCCAAAAATGGCAATAGCCAATTTTTGTTCTTCTACAAATCCGGGCGTTTCTGGCGGATTGCTTCGCATAACTTGCAGGTAATATTCCTTATTGACCGTTCTACCCTGTGGCAAAAACTCATGATGCACCACGCCCCTGCAATCGAAGAAAACTGTAAGCAAAACTTTCACATTCGACCGAACTTAGCGCGGTTTTTTCGGTCTTGGCTTGTGCGGCAGCATCCATTGGGATGATTAAGCTTTGTTTTCCACGTCATAACCATAAACCCTAGATTTGTCACCAGTTATGACCCTCTGAAGCAAATTTGGATCGTCGCGGACAGAGTCCAACAGCTCCTTAGCAATGTTAATACGATGCTGTTTTTGGTCGAAATTGAGCAGAAATCGAAGACGAGCCAAAACACGTGTAAACAAAGCAGCTGTCAAAAATTAATTGAACATTCAAAATAAACATTCACAAATCGAATATACATTAACCGTGGAAATTCAAAATTCGCGAATTTTGAATATACATTAACCGTGGAAATTCAAAAAAATGTACTTTTTGAACAGACCTCGGTATTAAGCTTTGTTACCCCAATTAACGCCTAATAGTGAAGAATATTTATAAAAACTTATAGTATTCTAGTAAAGTTCAAAAAATCCTAAAACCTTTCTTGCATAAAAAAATAAGTTCTTGGAAAATTTCATTTCTGTTTGAATTATATTTTCTAAAACGTAACTTCAACTTTAAAAAAACAATTTATTTGGTATAATTTTCGATGGCATATAATGTTTTTTGTGTATTTAAGAAAACAATAAAAAAATAACCGAAAAAATGTACTAAACAAATTTTGAAATCTTTAAAAAATTTGTAAGAGGAAACCAAAAACAAAAATCCACAACGGTTCTCGCAACCCTCTGAATTCAAAAGACGTACGTGCGCAATAAAGCGCACGTGTTCATTTTGGTCTTGCAATTTGATTGATACTTGCCGATTGTAGCGCTATCAGAGTTTCTAGCAGCGAGTAGCTGAACTATTGAATTCATGGTTCGCGTCTACGGGTTCGCATCTACGATTATTTTTCCAGTTTGTGTATTCACTGCCATCTAACGGATAATGGCTATACCAGTCTCAGTATGCATTCAAAATATGCACACAATCACACACAACTCACTACTACTTTGATTATGTGTGTGCATTTTATTCTGAATTTTTACAATTTTTTATTATTTTTTGCTAAGTTTCTTTATTTTATTTTGATTACAAATATTAAAGGTGTCTTTAGTCTTGTAATATAATAAAGACTTGGTTACAAAAAGGAATAAATTTTCTAGTCCTTTTTCAAAAAGCAAAATTTTCTTATTTTGTTCCTTAAATGTTTTTTTTTATTATTTAACTTCTGCTAAGTTTAAGTGTTTTTGATTTCGTTTGAGAATTCCAACTTAGTCATTTGTCTAGTACTTTGTCTTTTGGTGGAATGTTGTAACTCGTACTATTAAGGTGTATTGGGATGGGGCGATCTTTGCAGATAATAAAAGTAATATGAACACTATTCTGCTCATTTACTTTCACTCTCCACATCGTAAGCCAGTCTTGGAGATTTTTTATATGGGATTGTAGTTATTTTGAAGCTATTTTTATATTGGAGTGGGATCGGTTGAGAATTGGTTGAGATGTTGAAGGTATAAACATTGTATAGGAGTGGACCAAGGATACTGCCTTGAGGCACACCAGCTGTATTCACTGTAAATGGAAGAGATATGATTTTAAAATAAGGAAGTATGTGGAGGGAAGGAAGCTCTTGAGTTTCTAGAGCAGTCCAGAGTGCCAATCTCGCGATATATCTAGGAACATGTCTGGATGTTACTCCTTTCACTTAAAAGAGGACGCAATATAATCAAGTACACGATAACTTGTGGTTGGGGGGATTTTTGGGGAATTATCCCTAATGTAATCGTGAATAATCCTAACCATCTTCTTCAAAGATATGGTAAAGATGCTTTAAGAGGAGTTTTTCAACGGTTTTTCCAAGGATTAGTAACAATCTGATAGGTCTATACGAGGATGGGGAATTTACCCAATTGAGTTGATTGTAAATTTCCAAAGTATGACAAAATAGGTAGTACGAAGAATACTATTTAATGTATAGGATATGAATGCGAGAGTTTTCTTGAGGATTTGTTTGAGGATAGGAGCGGTTATCAAATCATAACCAGGGGCTTTTTTATTGAGAAGCTGGTAGATTAAATATTTAATTTCGGATGTGATAAAATATTTGGGTGGAGGACGGACTCATAGGAAGTGGAATTGTGAGTTCGTCATAAATTTTCTGTGATAGTGTCTCATTTTCTATTTCTTTGTGTGTAGGGAAATAATTTACCAAGCGCTTGGCAAATGCTTCAGCCTTTTCTGTGCCCGATTTTGCCCAGGAACCGTCGTATGTTTGTAGTAAGGTTGTTTTCGTGTTTTGCTTTTAAGGTTAATCAGTTGGTCTACTTCGCTTCCTGTAATAAATGTTAAGTTCCAGTCAACTGTTCCTGTAATAAAAAAAGGAGAAATTTTGAAAATAGGATTTGTGTCAGGAGTAAGTAAGACTGGCTGTGTTCGGAATTTAGATCTCTTATCAAATGTGAGCCTTAGGACCTATGACGAGAGTCATCGAATCTATCGTAAATTTCCTCTTTTCTTAGTAAAGAAATATTTTTATATCTTTACAACACAATAAGCCGATAGCGTACTGGACTTACCATCCAAGGGGTCGTGGTTCCCACTGAGCCATGGTCCTACGCCAATTCCCAAAAACCACTTCTCCTTCCACTATCTACTTTCATTTTTCTATCCCGATATCCTTGGCGCTGATGGTCTTTTAGTGTCGTGGCGCTTAGAATATAAATTTCAGTACTAAAATTACTTGAAATGATAGCAAACAAACTAAAAACACTTTTTCCTAAAAAATCGGTCTCATTAATTTGACAAAAAAAATGTTTATTTTCTAATTTTTAATTTTGATAATTTATTTACTTTTTTTTTGTTTTTCTTATTAAAAAAAGAATTGGAAATTATTATTTCTGGACAAAATCACATTGAAGGTGTATTTAGTCCAATTTAAATTACGGTTTCAAAGTTTCCCTCAAATCCTTTTTGGAGCGTTTTTCAAATATAATTTATGAAAATGAATGAACATTTTGAGCATAATATAAATTTTTAAGTAAATTTTTGTATATAAATTATCGAGAGACGCCTTTAAAAACAAGAACCTTTTCTATTACATCATAAAAATTTGATATTTATTTTGGAAGAATTGTAAAAAAAAAAGTTTTTTTATATCAAAATGTGTTTAGAAAAAGATCCTAAAATGAGTTTTATTTAGAAAACGAAATAAAGAAAAAACCCACAGGAATGGAATTTAGAAAAATCCCTAAAAAAGATGCGAACGGGAATGTTTTTATGAAAATCTTCAAGAAATTATTGAAAATTGTATCGATTTAAATATGTACCGATCGCATGGGGAGGAAGTGGGGAACTGGTCAGTACACTTTTACGTAGTTGCATTAGGTATTAATGCGCTCTAGTGCAGGCAGAGCCCCCAGACCACTGGACACGTTCACATTCGATCTTATGTAATATGAAAATTGTTACTGCCACCGTCATCGAGACGATGTGATGCTGATAAAAGAACAAATACAATAAAATTTCCAATTTGTGCATGCGTCGACCCACTCCGCCTTCATCCTCCCTCACATGCTGAAGTGAAGAAATGGAAAATCTAAAAAGACCAAGTGGAAGATGGAATTTTTTTACCTTACCTCGTGTGCGAATGTAGATGTCCATTAGTGGTAGCTTAGTGCTAGTCGATATGGGCTCATAGAGTGGACGCGAAGGTGTCGAACAAGTTTCTGATCCAGCAGAGAACAGAATAGAGCAGTCCGAGCAATAGGAGTGAAGTGGCCTAAACGGCTAAAAGTGGATTTGGACGACTGGAAAAAACCAAACCAAACAAAACAAAAAGCTTCGCCGACGAACCGGAAATAATTTCTGTGTCAATGCACGGGTGCAAAGCCATTAATGCTCTCCCCTCCGTACTTGTCAACGTCTTTCAACTGCAGTTTATAGGCACTCACGTATCGGGGGTGCTGATCTCTTAAGTCCGCAGTTGAAAATAGTTCACCGCAAACTCGGAGATCGAATTAACAATTTCAGACGGAATTCGAATGGAGCGCTTAAGAGACGCACACCAGACAGTCAAGTGGGGCAGATTTTTAACCAAAACTATGGATTAGGTATTTGGCGTATCGACTAGTCGGACGGAAGAGCCATACCAATCCTAGTGTTGTATGTGCTTCCAAACAGATTCGCTTATATTGTACCGACCGATTTTGGTAGCCTAAATTCCAGTGGGTCTCATTCACTCGTCACTATTGTTATTTTTCATTTCGATTACAGTCCTCCCACACGGATTGTCTGTTTATAACAGTGTCCACTGTTGCCATCCCGCCAATCTCCATTTTAGCATGTTTCCTTGTTGTCTGTTCCTCTGTCCACGTTTGACTTTTCATAATACCACAGAGCCCATTATCAGGTTCCGTACAACCTGACCAGTCAAACGCGATTAGAGAACCTCTTAAATTGCTATTAATTGAACTCGCATCGTGCGTAAAAAGAACAGGCAAACTTGGGTGATAACATCATGTCATGTACGCTGTCGCTGGAACCATGACATTACGAGGAAGAGAAATCCTAAAATGAGTTGGCCAATTACGAATTAGTTATTCGCACAAAAACGAGAAGAGTCTCATCGATCATCATCTCAAAATGGAAGTTCCACTTTTTATCTGGAACTGTACGAGTTTCAGGGATTATGCAATGCGTTTACGAGGTAAACCGACCAGAGATGTGACCAAGCAGAAAATAGGTAACCCCAAATAGCACCGATCTAGACACTCATCGATTCGCGGACTTACGCTCTAGATTCTGATCAGCAGACGACGTCTGATAACTTAGCCAAAGTATGCGGCTGTCCCCAAGCAGAAGGAATTTCCAATCCATTTTGGAACACACGATAAAACACGTTCTGCACAAAAGAGACTAAATCAATTCCATTCAAAGCTAGTGAGAGTATCTATGTTTTGTCGGTGAATGTCTTTGCCATAAACGGTCGCGATTAGTTCATCAATCAACTGGGTTAGTACAAATGGGGATGCCCATCTAAGAACAAATAGGATTCTTTGAGATCTACGAGGGTCATTCAACAAGTACTTAGCCTCACCGCCCGATGGAACTGCTGTCACAAAAGAAATTTACTATCGTGCAGTACATTCTTTTAGTAGCCTACTGTCAAAGTTTAGTCGATTCCCTTCATTAGTTTTGTTTTGAGAGCCTTTGAAAGCGAGCGTGTCGGTCGGTTGCACAAAAATGGAAAAAGAACAATATCGTTCGGTGATTAGATTCTTGTTTTTGGAAGGGAAAACGCGCAGCGAAATCAAAGATCGCTTGGATGCTGTGTATGGTGACTCTTCTCCTTCGATGGCGACCGTCAAGAATTGGTTCAACGAGTTTGTTCGTGGCCGCACGTCGGTTTTTGATGAGCCACGCCCAGGTGCCCCGAAAACGGCTGCTACGGAGGAAAACGTTAAAAAAGTCCACGATCTCGTGTTGGCAGACCGTCGATTGAAGGTTCACGAGATAGCTGAGACTGTCGGCATCGCAGTAGGAACGGTGCATCATATTCTACACGAAGAACTGGGCATGAGAAAGCTGTCGGCGCGATGGGTGCCGCGTTTGCTCACACCGGAAAACAAGCGCAACCGTGAGACCACATCGGCGACGTGTTTGGCGCTGTTTCAGCGCAATCCAGCGGAGTTCTTGCGTCGTTTCGTGACCGTCGACGAAACATGGATTCACTGGTACATGCCAGAGACCAAGGAACAGTCGAAACAGTGGACTTCACCCGGCGAACGTGCTCCGAAGAAGGCGAAGACTGCTCGATCGACCGGAAAGGCGATGGCCACCGTTTTCTGGGATTCACAAGATGTGATTCACATCGATTACCTCGAGAAGGGTAAAACAATCACGGGGCGCTACTATGCTGACTTATTGGGCCGATTTGACGTCGAATTGAAGAAAAAGCGGCCCCGCTTTGAGAAGAAAAAAGTGCGGTTCCACCACGACAACGCGCCGGCTCACACCTCCGCCGTCACCATGGCCAAATTGGTCGAATTGCGCTACGAATTGCTGCCCCATCCACCGTACTCTCCAGATTTGGCCCCCTGTGACTTTTTGTTTCCAAACCTGAAAAAATCACTGGCCGGGAATAGATTTGGGTCGAATGAGTAGGTCATCGTCGCCACGGAGGCCTATTTTGCTTCCCTCGAGAAAATGTTTTTTTTTGGACGGGTTAAAAAAGTTAGAGCATCGCTGGGCCAAGTGTATCGAGCTTGAAGGAGATTATGTGGAAAAATAAATTGCCACCTTTCCAAAATTTTCGTTTTTCTTTTGTAGGCTAAGTACTTGTTGAATGACCCTCGTATAGAATCCCTGAAAAATAATATTCAACTGGGTTTTTAGATAAAAAATAATTCCTAATGAAAATATTTAGAATTTTGTTGAGAAGCAACACTTATCCAGTGAGAAAGAGTCTAATTTATTAGCTTAGTAATGCTTCAACCTGACTAACTGTATTAAGAAGCACAGATGGTCTGAGGAAAGGAGTAGGCCCAAATTATATATGATTGTCCTGTGAGAAAGTGTAGGTCTAGCTTCTATGGTTACTATTCACCAAATGGTCTAAAATTTTAATGCTTCATATAAGAATAGGTGATATGCTATAGACGTACTTGGTTCCGAAGCTCTCTTGTAGGCTTACAGCAGGAGGTCTCTTCGGTAAGCATTAAATTTTAACTGCTCGAAAAAATTATTGTTTTTTCTAGGACATCCACTATGGGAATGAGATAATTTTCATAGGATAGCATTTACTTATAGTATCAAAATAAGGTTACCTGAGTGCCCCAGGATTGAGTTAATGCTGAGCAATTTCCATTCCTAAAATTTCAGTAAGATTTGTGAGCAAAATGGTGATTGTCCCCTCCACTAACTAAAAACTTATTTTCTTTGACGATTGTTTTGAAAGCTTCAAAAACCATGGATCTACTAGTATCCGGAATTTTTCATTTGAAAAGCCCGCGTAAAATAGATGAAAAATATGTTTTGTCTCGTCTTGGCGCGATATGTCAACTAGTTTGTATCAGAAGTAAGTCGGTGTCAAGTCTGCTCTGTGATATCAATCCTTTTGTATCATTTGAGTTGGTGTTTTAGACATGAAACGCGTCGGAGTGCATTTTGTTTCGAATATTGCTGAAAATATGCTTGAACGAGCCAATTTGGACTAATAACGGGTAATAAAATATGGGTTTTTGAGTTTGACATGAAATGTTTCTCCCGTAAACTAGGTCGTCAAAATCTTTAGTGATGTCAAAATTTCTTCCAAGAAGATATCAGCTAAAATTGCCTTCAACCGCTCGATTGGAATCCTTTGGATATTATCAATATTATCAATTTAATGTAATTTCAAGTAGTTTTTGTTATTGAAGAACAAAAAAAGTATCACTGACTAAGACCGGGTGAACGGGGGAGCTGGAGATCCTTTTCATAGAAATTCGTTCCGGAAAAATTCGTTGATGGAGACGGCCATGTGTCAAGAGACATTGTTATGGTTTCTACAATGTCCGAGCAGTTAAGTTTCTACAATATCCGATCTGACGGGAAGAATAATTTTTTCGGACCCTTAGATTAAAGAATACCTGGATAGGCCCGTACGTTAGATTTTCGTGTATGTATACGCAATTTTCTGTCTGAATTATTGCAAAAGCGGCGAGAAATCGTACTGTTTGCATACTTTTGTGTAGATTTTTTTGTGTAGACATGACACCCACTGGCATCCACTAATAGAAATTTAGATTTTTTTATGTGGACATGACACTCACTGATATCCACTAATCGTGTAGACATGACACCCGCTAATAGAAATTTATTGAATTCCAAAAGCATAACTAATATTCATTTTAACTCATTCCAAAAAAAAAATATAATTTAAACACGATAGAAAGTAAAACATTTATTTTTGTCTAATCTTTTGAAAGTTTATTATTTATTTTGTAAATAACAATCAAATATCAAGCACATCGATTTTGTAGACTTTCGGAGAGTTTTAAAATATTCTCCATGAAGTGGTAGCAAACTGAAATGCTTGCATAATTTTGTTATAATTAATGTGTATATTTAGTAATTATCTATCGCGAAGTGTAAGTTTAAGTTCGGTTTTATTAAATTTCAAATATTTTACGAACAAGTCAGTATAAATTAATATATTTGAATACGAAGTGTTTTGTGAAAGGATATTCTGCAAGTGTGTGCGTTCTTAAGAATGTATTCTCGGCAAATTTTGTACAGAATTTTTGTACAGAGGCCTATCCACCTTACTAGAGCCTTTTGTATCGTTGTTCCGATTTTACCTGTTCCATATTTCGTAATGCACTATAAAAACACAACTTAACCTATCACGCTCTATAAGAGCGCGTATTTCGGAGGAGATTCAAACTTGTACTGCACGTCTAGGAAGGACCATGTGGAACTTAGATTATAGAAAAACGCTGTTCAAATTTTGTCGACAATACATTCGTAAGAACGTACAACCATGCAAAATTACAGAAACGGCGTAAATCAGTGGGTGCAAATTTTAAAGTTCAATATGCGATTAACGAGGTAATTTTAAAACCATTTTCAATTATATTATGATATTATGCGTAAACAATTTTTATTATGATTCCTAGTATAATTTTGAATAAAATACTTTACTCTTTAGAAATGTTAAATTTTTATTTATTATAGTATGATTTTTAATTTATAAAACAAAGTAACTATTAAATTCTTAAAATTTTTTATATGCGAAAGTGCTACAGTATTTTCAGAATCGCCGTCGTAAATCTTTTTATATACTTTTAGTGCTTAAATAATTTAATTAGTTTATTATTTGCATTATTGTAAATTAAATGTAACCAACATTGTGTTCCTTATTCAGTAGTAAAATTGCTTCACATTTCCATTAAACCACTTTTAAATCATTGGGATCCTTTTCTAAGTGTTTTTAACACTCAGAATATTTTGAAGATGCCCATTCGAACCGATCATTCTAAGAATCTATTACATACTTGCCAATACACAGTTATGATAGGTTGCAGCCAAAGGTAAAAGTTGAATTGACTTAGAATATTCCTTAATTGCCAAATAATACTCCTTCGCTCGAAACTAATAATTTACTCGTTCTTCATATCTAAAATGATAAATAAAAATGATCCAAATCAGTATTAATGAACCTGCTTGCAAGAACTTCCTTTTCTATTAGCAACATTTTATTGAAATCTTTAAGTATAATAGTTTCTGTTTCATTTGAATAGCTTACTTTGGCAAAATTAATACGATTTTTCTCCTCAACTTTAGGAATTATATCTTCTTCCATGTCAATTTTCAAATTTTCTGTTTCGGCATCATATTTATGTAAAATTTGATAATCTGTAAATTTTATTATTTAAAATAGAGAGCGTATTATCTCTCTCTTTCTCCACTTTAAGATTATTAATAATTTGCTTGTTAATATTAGGTGGGTGATTCGATAGTATTTTTTTTAATAAATGGTAACTTTTCAGTAAATTTATTTCTATTATTCGTACATTCTACTAAATTTTTATCTTAAGATTTTATTGCAGTTGGCCTTTCCTTAAATTATAAATACTCACAACTAAGGCATAATTTATTTTAATCTATTCATTAGCCATTAATGTATACTTTGACAAAACTGCGATTACGTTCTTAGGACTACCATTTCTTTACAATAACTCCCTTTCGCACTGTTCATACATTTTAGGCACGCCGGCACTGAACTATTTGCCGATAAACATTGAACTGTCAAAATAACATTTGTTTACATTTATTCTATCACGAACTTTTCACTTTTTAACCACTTGTTTAACTGAAAAAAATCATTAAAAACTATTTGAACACATCACAAACTAAATTTCTATTAATTTGTCTAGTAAAAATAAAAAGATGTCAACTTACAGAAAGAAAGAAATTCCCGGTTTGCTTATTTCGTTGAATAAAAAAACATTTCATATTCTAAAATAAAAATTTCCCATTAAAGATCATCGACAATAAAACTATTTATGTAAATACTTACTTGCACTTTCCGGTAAGTGTCAAAATAACAACTTGAAAAACAACAAAAGTATGCACTTCGGTTTGCTACGCGGGTCGTTCAATAAATCCTTAGAAAAAGATGGAAAAAAACTGTTTTAAAAAAAAATTTCTTTCTATTTTTCAACATAATCTCCTTTTAGCTCTATACACTTTCCCAACCGTTTTTCCAAAATTTTTATCCCGTCCAAAAAATAGGATTTCGGAAGTTCTGCAAAATACTCATCCGTTTGAGCAATAACGTCCTCGTTGGAAGTGAACCGTCGTCCGCCAAGCCATTTCTTCAGATTGGGGAAAAGAAAATAGTCACTCGGGGCCAAATCTGGTGAATAAGCGGGATGTTGCAACAATTCCATTCTCGATTCCGCAATTTTGGCCATGGAAACAGCGCAGGTGTGCACACGCGCATTGTCCTGATGCAAGAGGATTTTTTTCTTCTTCAGATGGGGGCGTTTCTCTTTGATTTCCTCGCTCAATCGTTGCAATAACGACGCGTAATACGCTCCTGTTATTGTTTTTCCTTTTTCCAAGTAGTCGATAAAAATGATGCCCTGCGAATCCCAAAAGACCGTGGCCATCACCTTGCCGGCCGATGGCACAGTTTTTGGCTTCTTCGGAGCCCGTTCACCCTTGAAAATCCACTGTGATAACTGTCTCTTCGTTTCTGGAGTGTAGTAGTGTATCCAGGTTTCGTCCACAGTGACATATCGACGAAGGAATTCGGCAGGATTGCGATGAAAGAGTGCCAACATAGCCTCAGAGTCCGCTACACGATTGCGCTTATTCTCCTCTGAGACAAACGCGGATCTTGCCGAACATTTCACTATCTTGCCGAAATTTTTTTCACAGACAATTTTTCATGCAAAATTGAAGCGACTGTACCTTGTGATATGCCCATGGCCTCAACTAATTCGCGCACTTTAATTCGCCGATCGTTCAAAATCAGATCGTGGATTTTGTTGATGATTTCAGGAGTAGACACCTCAACTGGGCGTCCTGAACGATGTTCATCTTTTGTGGATGAACGGCCACGTTAAATTCATTCACCCAATTGTAAACCGTCGCAAACACAGGTGCAGATGTGCCATGAACTGCATCCACTCGGCTTTGATTTCTTTCGGGCTTAAGCCTTTCAAATGGAGATGTTTGATGACAGCCCTAAACTCGCTTTTTTCCATTGTTATGCACAAATAAATGTCGTTAACTTTAATCGACGATAGAAATTGACCTACGCTATGGATCGAGCTGAAATTTTGACAGCTTTCCTGTCAATAATGCTATTTACAAAAAAAGTAAGTTTTTTTACCGACACTACGAGCGCAATTTCTCGGATTTTCTAAGGACTTTTTGAACGACCCTCGTACCATTGCATGGAGAATATCTTGTTTTAAAACTCTCCGAAAGTCTACAAAATTGAGGCGCATAATATTTAAATGATATTTATAAAATAAATAATAAACCTAATATACAATTGGATTTAATACAAGAAGACTGGAAATAAAATAAATGTTTTGCCTTCTAGCGTGTTTAAATTATATTTTTACTTAGGTTAAAATGAATATTAATTATGCTTTTAGAATTTAATAAATTTCTATTATGAAAACTAGATGTCAGTGGATGTTATGTCTTCACAAAAGTATGCAAGCAGTATGATTTCTCGCCGCCTTTGCAATACTTAAGAAAGAAAATGGCGTATACTCGTACATGTACGAAAATCTTGGCCTACCCAGGTATTCTTTAATCTAAGATGTGGAAGGAAAGTCCGCAGTATTGTCAGATCACTCTCTATTTTTATGCTACACCTTACACACGTTAGCGTTTTATTGGTTTAAAAACAATATTGAAAAAAGTAAAATATTTTTTAATAAGCCTACCCTTGATTTAAACTACAAATAATTATTAAAACATTTAAACTCTCACACAAATATGCAAAATTTAATTAACGTATCCTGATTTCTCAATAATTTTAAATAATAGAAAATTGGTTAACGATCAATTTCCATTAGTTAAGAGTACACTGGATATACTTGTTGTTTCAGTCAAGCTACGGGCAACCTCACACATGAGATGAGGAGAAAACATTGGCGACTCTGATAAACCCTCTGCCTCAATCTTTTCAACTTTTTCCAATGAAAATCTTCATAATTTTTTGGATGGAGTTGATTTTATAAAAAGTATTTTTAATATGCAAATTCCGTCCATCTCCACTAGTAATAGCCATATTCAGTTTGGGGCCTAGCGACAATTTAGAAAGCGTGCATTTACATATATCTTCTGCGAACGTGTGGGCAAGAAGGGTTGTCCGTTGGAATAATAGAACCGTTAAGTAAACACCAGTCCTTAACTATAGAAATAATATGACGAATTTGACTAAAATACCCTTGTACGTATCGCTATAGAAAAACTGATAAGCTAAAGAGAGATGTAAACATTAAAAACATATGTAGAAAGTGGAGAGCCTTCGTTTGTCTGAAAAAATAACCGTTCGAGATCCTTTTATTTATGGAACCTTTAGACTTACTGAAAATATTAAAAAAAAGTGACTAATTAATTAGATGTAGATAACAAATTTTTTAAAGAAAATACTTTCCAATGGTTAGGAGGTTAATGTGTCTACTCAAATGAAAAATACTGAACTTTTCAGGATGGTAAATGACTGCCATAAAATGTCAGAAATTTAAAAAATATTTATTAATAATAATTCTTGCTTCTTAGATAATTAAAAAATAATTAGAAAATGTTATTAGTATTTTTAAAAATAAAAAAAAATAGCGCTATCTATGTTATTAATGATAAACTAATAACTTCACTGAGTAAATATTATAATTTCGTAAACAGTAGAATGACATTCTATACACCAGTGTGCATTGTTTAATTATTCCGATCTAGCGACTGTGTAGGGCCATGCGCTTTGTATGCGGAGGTCTTGACTTCGAGGTGTGCTGAGCTTTTCCATAGAATTATTAATCAATAAGTATTCAATCTTTAACTAAATGTAAAAATGTATTTTATCAATATTTTTTTAATGGGAAAAAATTATTAATTTCAAGAGTTTTTGTAAATTTATTGCAATTTCGAAGCTGAATAAATTTTTTCATTAAAAATTTCCTTACACAAGCAAATTATTTTTATCTAAATTTTCTTATCATCTATCAATTATTAAAAGATTAATTTTATAATTAGCTTGTTAGAAAACGATATCTGTCATTATTTTGCATCGTGTGACTTATGAAATAGAGTCCGTACTTTTTTTTTAAAAACAATCTACGGACTCTATTTATCGCTGATAATTGGTAGAGATTTAGAAATAGATTATATACAATATAAAAATCTTGTAAATAATAGAAGGGTAAAAAAATAGAAGATTGCATGTAAAAATATTTACTTTTAAGTAATTTCATTTAAATACTAATAGATGGCGCAGTTTTATAATGGAAAATTAGACAGCGCCCAACTACTCGTATAATGTTTTACTGGAAAATAAATGTTCGAAAAAAATATTTGTAATTTTTTTTTTTTCTTTTACAAAATATAAATACAAAAATCATTACAGCTATTTAAATATTTTACAAGCTTTCCATAAACACATACATAATTAAGACCTCAAACCATAAATAATTTATTTTCAAATCGACAGAGTGGTTATGTAAAGAAAACTATTTTAAATAAGGGGTATTTTTTAGACTGTTTGAAATTGAAAGAAATTCTTCTGTGATTTCAAGTCGGTGTATCCATTCTATGATAATTAACACGACAGAAGAGTAGATAAATATAATTTTATGAGGTTCTAACTAAGAGGTTCAACTGATCGTATAATTTTTTTTTTCTTTTGCACATATAATCATCATACAAAAAATTTATGTCGAAAGCAATATTTTGGTGCGAGAATTTACAATGAATTGTGGGTATTACGAATATGTACGCTATAAACAGGCTCGCCACAACGTCTATCAGATCAGTCCAGATACACTAGTGCACAGATACTACTACCCCTTGCTCAGGTGTATCTTAAAGAAAAACATAAAATTTCATAAACAAGATAAACCTCAACATGGCTTCAGGCCATTTGTATCTCTTATAGACTCTCCAGTTAACATGTGGTACTCAAGATGTACGCATCTCGTATATTAGAAAGTCTCTTAAGAAGTAGTACCTCGTTTTTCATTAACTTGAACCCGTTCTCGTTGTCGACGTCGTTGTTGTTGTCGTGGTCGTTATTGTTAAAAACTAAGTTATCGCCACTGCCGTTGTCATAGTTTTTGTCGCTTTCGTCGTCGTTATTATAGTCGTAATTGTTGTTTTTGTTATCTATTCGAATCTCATAATCTTTATTGTACCATATTTTTATTATTATTATTATTATTGTTACTATCCCAACTATTAATATTATTAATACTATTTTTCTCCTATTATTGACATATATACACAAATATTTGCGCGTATATAGGTTATCATGTGTATGTGTAATCGAATTAATACTATTATTGGCTATTATTTGTTATTATTTATAATAATTATTGCGCTATCGTTTCAAGTGCTAAAATATTAATTTTTAATTTTTGTTTTCTAAATCTATTTTTTATTTTTAAACATTATTACAACTTATTTTAATGTGTGAATTTTTTTTAAATTCAAAAACTATTTTATAGTATATTAATTTATTTCTTATAACTTTTAAGTGCCTTAAATTATTGTAATAAATTCAGTTTAATTAATTTTTTTGCAATCATACAATAATTGAAATGTATCAAAAATATAATTTCAAAACTATGAATTTAATGAGGTATTATTAAAGTGATATAAAATTTTTATTTTGATTATTCAATAAAATCTTAGGCAGATAAAATACTGAAAAAAGTTAAATATGAAAACTTTTAAATAAAACAAATGCCAAAACTCCAGAGCTATTTTTGAGTAAAATTTTTCTTTATATTAAAAATATTAATGTTAAACAATATACGAAATAAAAAAAAATCTTAAATAAATTTTAAATTAAAAGTAAATATTATAATCATTTTTATTTTTATTAGAAAAGCTTAACGTAAAATAGTTACAAAAAATTGTATGAATTTCAATTTTTGTAAATTCAGGATAAATGAGAATTTTGAGAAATTTAGAAAAGGATACAAAATTTGCTAAGTACTTCTTTTTTTTTTCTAAGATTTCAACAGCGAAAAATTTTTATAGTCCTTTGGAAAGAAATAAAAAATTTGATCGATGTAAATATACAAATATACGCTATGTAAGAAAAATATAAAGAAAGTTATTAATGTTAAATAAAATTTAAAGAAAATCACTTTATCAAAACACACTAAATTTAGGAAATTTATTTTTACAAATAATTTTGACTTTTTAAGAATAATAGTTAAAATACGCTTTAGTGAAGGATAATAAAACTTATAAGGGTGAAAATAAAATCAGTATAATGGATGACATCAGTGCAACTATCAATAAACGTCATTTGACAACAAACGAGATTCTATCGGCAAATTCGACGAAATTTTTTAAGCCAATGACCTGTGATAATAATAAATCGGATGAACGTATTCTGTTGCGAAATAATGACTTAAGCAGCTATGATCTTAAACAAGTTCTGATTAAGACAAATTTGGACTTTCTAAGACATCCTAATACGGATGATGTTGATACACAACCACCAGAAATCTCTGATTTGGGACATGAATCATTGAATACCATTTTAAAAAGTAACATTGAAATTATAAAAAACCAACACTTTGATTATAAAACATATCATAATATAAATAACAACAACAGCAATAATAATAATAATAATAATAATAATAAAAATATTAATAATAATAATAATGATCTTCATAATAATAATAATCATAATAATAACAATATTAATAATGATAATGGCAACGATATTCGATCCGAAACTGCCAATATTAGTACGTGCGCTGGTAGTCGAAGGAATAATAATAGCAGGATAATCGGTTGCAATGATGACAATCTAAATGATGATGATGATTGTGATAATGATGATGGCAACGATAACAATAATAATAGCCATCATAGTAATAATCATGGACAGACTATTTGTTTACCGAATAACCGATTAACTGGTGATAATGGTGAGGATCTTCCGAATGCGAATGATTGCAATGATGCGGAATTGCAATTTTCACAATTGTTGGATGATGAGCAAAATTCTGGTGAACACGATGACGAGGATGTAAGTGGTTCACTAATGTAGTTTTCTTTTTTTTTTGTTAAATTAAAAAAGTAATAATTCTTAAAAAATTAGAATAATAAAATTCAAATTCAACCAAGCAAGAAATTATACGAGGTTAAATGGTCACAATTTTACTGACCTTCCCTCTGAAGACCTGAACCCATAGTTTTCACCAGCATATATTCTGTTTCGTTTTGAAGCGCCATCTACGAAAGGACCAACTAAAGAGTTTGAGGTTCGTTTTGGTATAGAATAGTACCTTTATTTAAGCAGCATTATCTGAAATGTCGTAAAATAATATGAATATTAGTAGAACAATCTATCAGGTAGTATACGAGTTACGTCATAATAATTATATTCTTATTTAAATACACGTTCGATAATTAAAATTAACATACTACTGATAGAGTTTTTTTAAAAATATTGTTAGAATTATTATTAAAATTGGATCAATTGACGATGGTAGCTCTCCGTAGCCCAGTGTTCACAACAGTTCCTAACTTTGCGCACCACTAACCAAACGGTAAATAATCCCTTTAGCCTTTCGCAGATATACGGACTAGACAAGGTTTCTTTCGTAACATTGACCAACCACAACACAACTAGTCTACTTGACAACCTTACCAAAATTTTGGGCATGAAAACTACTCAGAATTTCGATACGACATTTTCGTACATTCATCTCGCTGTCACTCATTTTATAACGAAATGTCAACTTACCATCTTATATGGAACTTTTAGATACTATATTATCCTTCTTCTTCGAGTTATCTTCTTAAATTAAAAGAAGGCTAGAAAATCTAACCAGAAATTTTCGTAAAAATGTGGGTGGTTCCAAAAAGTTGTCGGGCCGTGAAGGTACGAGGGTCGTTCAATAAGTCCTTAGAAAAAGATGGATAAAAACTGTTTTTAAAAAAAAAAATTTTTATTTTTCAACATAATCTCCTTTTAGCCCTATACACTTTTCCAACCGTTTTTACAAAATTTTTATCCCGTCCAAAAAATAGGATTTCCGAAGTTCTGAAAAATAATTCCATTTGAGCAATGACATCCTCGTTGGAAGTGAACCGTCGTCCGCCAAGCCATTTCTTCAGGTTGGGGAAAAGAAAATAGTCACTCGGGGCCAAATCTGGTGAATAAGCGGGATGCTGCAACAATTCCATTCTCAATTCCACAATTTTGGCCATGGAAACAGCGCAGGTGTGCACACGCGCATTGTCCTGATGCAAGAGGATTTTTTTCTTCTTCAGATGGGGGCGTTTCTCTTTGATTTCCTCGCTCAATCGTTGCAATAACGACGCGTAATACGCTCCTGTTATTGTTTTTCCTTTTTCCAAGTAGTCGATAAAAATGATGCCCTGCGAATCCCAAAAGACCGTGGCCATCACCTTGCCGGCCGATGGCACAGTTTTTGCCTTCTTCGGAGCCCGTTCACCCTTGAAAATCCACTGTGATGACTGTCTCTTCGTTTCTGGAGTGTAGTAGTGTATCCAGATTTCGTCCACAGTGACATTTCGACGAAGGAATTCGGTAGGATTGCGATGAAAGAGTGCCAACATAGCCTCAGAGTCCACTACACGATTGCGCTTATTCTCCTCTGAGAGCAAACGCGGCACCCATCTTGCCGACATTTTTTTCACAGACAATTTTTCATGCAAAATTGAAGCGACTGTATCTTGTGATATCCCCTTAGCCTCAACTAATTCGCGCACTTTAATTCGCCGATCGTTCAAAATCAGATCGTGGATTTTGTCGATGATTTCAGGAGTAGACACCTCAACTGGGCGTCCTGGACGATGTTCATCTTTTGTGGATGAACGACCACGTTTAAATTCATTCACCCAATTGTAAACCGTCGCAAACACAGGTGCAGATGTGCCATGAACTGCATCCAACTCGGCTTTGATTTCTTTCGGGCTTAAGCCTTTCAAATGGAGATGTTTGATGACAGCCCTAAAATCGCTTTTTCCATTGTTATGCACAAATAAATGTCGTTAACTTTAATCGACGATAGAAATTGACCTACGCTATGGATCGAGCTGAAATTTTGACAGCTTTCCTGTCGATAACGCTACTTACAAAAAAAAATCTTTACCGACACTACGAGCGCAATTTCTTGCATTTTCTAAGGACTTATTGAACGACCCTCGTAAATAGGTTTTTTTGATAGTATCTTAAATTCCTACAAAATTCAACATTTATTTCCAGTTTAAAGACAAAACTAAAATTTTTATACTCATCCGTCGAAAGAAAATTATTTCCTTATTTTTTGTTCCAATAGATGACACCAGTTGTTTAAAACTCATAATTCATCTAATATATGTGGTGCCATCTATGTTGAAAATTTACTATATTTTTCATTAAAAAAAAATATTTTTTTAGTTATACAAAACTCTGCTGAAAATTGTTTGTAAGATTTTTTAGTTTTTTTCAAAAACTCAATAAACAGAAAAACAAGTAATTTCTTAAGCACTGACTTAGGTGCAGTTAAATATTACATAAAATACCTAAACATAATAAATCAAAACTAGCCTCACCCACAATTTTACCTGCTACAAACTGATTATGTTGTCAAAAAGAAGAATCACTCACTCACCTACAAACAATTTATTCCAAACTGAATTTTTATGCTATTGAAAATTAGTACATTTGAATATAATTGAATATGATTAGTTTCTATTTGTAAACTTCTACAAAAAAAAATAGAAGTAAAAATCATATTGTAGTTAATTTATATATAGCCATAGTAAGAAAAATATTTAAAACTGTTAAATATGATATTTAAGAAAATTCCATTTAATTTATTATGAAACTAATAATTTATTAAAAGTGTTCAAAAAAATATATATCAAAATTAACTATGTTAATTTAACATTTATTTTAAAATTGTTTTTATCATTTTATAGTTGTTTTTTTTTTAATTAAAAAAAATGAATGCTTTTATTGTTTAAACTTGAGAGTATCAAGTCCATGAAAATCTTTATATTAAAAATTTATTTAACAATAAAAGTATTACGTCAACATTATACGTACCAAACGTCCGATTTGACAAGTTTTACTTTAATTTTATACATCAGAGTTACTTCCTTGGATAGATATTCATCGGCATCACCTTCAGCTCCTCGGCTGCACGCTTTTGGGTGTTTTCGACGTTGGCAAGGTGTATATTTTAAAAAGTTTTATAATCTAGGATAACAAAATAAGTTTAACGTATTTTTATCAGGTAAATATCATACAGTGCATAAAGTATACGAAGTCTGTTAAAAAAGTATCGTGAATTTTGAATTTCCGCGGGTTATGTATATTCGACTTTCGATTTTTATGGCGTTATGTTGGTACTCATGTCTCTCACTTATGCCGACAGGTTCGGCCACTTTGAATGTTCAGTTAATTTTTGACAGCTGCTTTGCTTGCACGTGTTTTGTCTCGTCTTCGATTTTTGCCCATTCAAAAAAATGGATCAAAGAATCTGTTTCGGGAACAAGAAAAAGTCACAGGGGGCCCGATCTGGGGAATACGGTGGCTGCAGCATTACTAGTATGTTGTTTTTGGCCAAAAATTCGCGCACAAGTAACGATTGGAAAAGCCAATTTTTGTTCTTCCACAAATCCGGGCGTTTCTGGCGGATTGCTTGGCGCAACTTGCACATAACTTGCAGGTAACATTCCTTATTGACCGTTCTATCCTGTGGCAAGAACTCATGATACACCACGCCCCTGCAATCGAAGCAAAACTGTAAGCAAAACCTTCACATTCGACCGAACTTGGCGCTTTTTTCGTTATTGGCTCGTGCGGCAGCTTCCATTGAGATGATTGAGCTTTGGTTTCCATGTCATAACCATAAACCCATGAATCGGTGCAAATTTGGGTTGTCGCGGACAAAGTCCAACAGCTCCTTAGCAATGTTAATTTGATGCTGTTTTTGGTGGAAAATGGGCAAAAATCGAAGACGAGCCAAAACACGTGCAAACAAAGCAGCTGTCAAAAATTAACTGAACATTCAAAATGGCCGAACGATACTTTTTCCGCGAAAATTCGCGATACTTTTTAAACAGACCTCATATGTATAAGGAGCTGAAAAGTACTGAAACTAATTTGTTTACAATAGTTTTGCTTTATTTTTATACACCATCCTTTAAAGTAGTTCTCTTGAGCAGTTAAACATCTTCAAATGATGGAAGACTACAACTGAAACTGCCTTCGACACCTTGATTACAATCTTTTAGATGCTATCATAAGGAAAAAGATGACATCCTTTCAAGTAGTTTTTGATTTTGGGCAGCAAAATAGAAATCCTTTTTTTTTAAATAAAAACTCGTTGATGGAGATGGCCGTGTGCCATCCAATCTGAAATCTTATTTCTTTCTTAAACAAAGAAATCCTTTTTTGCACATTTTAATAAGCTTTAATGTTAATCTCTCTGACCTCATAACAGATCCCACTAGTTCCACATTTTTATCAGTTTTTATCAGATGTTGAAGGACTCCCTAAGTAAGTTTCATCTTCTACAACTTTTCTGCCTTCCAAAATGCTTTATGCCACCGAAAAACTTGTGCTCCTGATAATGAGTGATCCCCATAGGATCATTGAAACTTTTTGTAAGTAAAACTCATGGCCTTGCCAAGCTTAACATAAAATTTTATGGTACATGCTTGCTCAAAATTGCGCCCTTCCAGTTTTCAAAACGCACTACAAAAACGCAAGTTTACTTATCATTCTCTATAGGGTCGCGTAGTTACTTTTATACACACTTTGTATATTTAATCAATCATCTAAGCTGTTTAAAAATCCAACAGATACTCGTATGAGATATAATTAGCTTTTGAGACTGTAGCAGCATGGTCCTACGCTAATTACCTCACCGCTTTACTTTCTAAATCTTCTTTCATAACCTTATCCTTTATCCTTCCCTCTAAGCGCCCTATGGCCCAAGCAGTCGCGTGCGCCAATACCAGACTGCCCAGATTTACTCTGGGACAAAATCTGCCTTTAAAAAAAAAAATAATAATTAGCTTTAAGAGTTTTAAATTTTTTAAAACGTGTCATATTAAATTTTTTACAAAAATCTTTTGAAATGTTCCAGAGTTTGAAAAGTATTTTATTAGAATCTATAGCATCGAAAAGAAAGAACCATCGAGCTCTTGTCCCCGAGAAATTTTGTCTCGAATTACATACAGTCTCGATTTCTACTAGAGGATATCCAATTCAGTAGTTTTACATATTTTTTAGAGTCTTCTTCTATATACAACCATAACTGTGGCTTTTATAGAATTTATGGGCAGGATCTTCTCCATCCATACAAATTGAGTATTTTCCCTACATAAAGCCAGAATTATACCAAAATTTAAAAACTAAGCTAAAAATATTAATTTTTTTATGTTTATTTAACAATCTTCGAAATAATCAATTTATTAATGAGGAAATCAAAATATTCTTCGGACCTAAAATGTACTTACATCCTGTTGAATAAGGCGAAGAGATCAAAATAATTTTTTCAAGAATAGAAATTGTGTGCTGTAAAAAAAAATATTTTAATAATTACATAAAATATATATTTTTTACACAAGATCTATCCATTTTTTACAATATTAGCACAGAAAGTGTAGATCTAGGGTGCAGACATTGCTTTGAATATAGATTTCTTATCCTTTCTGCTGCAATTTTCTATAAGAAATCAGCTCATTGTGATTTTTCTTAATATAATATTAGAATAGTCCACAATTTCGAGGAATTTATACAAAAATAAAAATAAATTTCTTGCAAAAACCAAAATAAATATTTACTCATAAATAAACAGTATATAGTAAAATTAGATTACATATCACAACATGGTAAATGATTTTAATCAAAAATTAAGTACATCCGCAAGTTTGAAGTTGGCAGTACTCGAACTCGTTAAGTGTTTGTACCTTTACCTACACCAGACTGCCATATTAAAAAGCTAACAGATATTCGTAAGATGAAAACTTATGACATCCCATCTGAACCTTTTAACTTTTGTGTAGCAATTAATTGGTTTTGGCTGAACAATTTAAATTCCGATACCCTCTGCAGGTCTTTTATTGGTTTTTATACTATTTGACAAACAGTTATGATATGATCAGCATTGCCAATATGAACTAATTAGTCTCATAAAAAGACTCTAAGCTATAGTAGGTCCACGACCCAACATACATGCTCGTGTGTATGTATTTGCGAATGAGTATCAGCACAAATGACTACAACCAATTCGAAGGAACAAAACTTCTGCAATTTCAACTTTAATTCTTTATGTAATACTCTCTGTATTATAGTCACAGCTACGAGCATGATATTCGTATTAGGTTGGATATAAGTCCGTAGCTGAACCCAGCAGGGCCCAATTAAAATTCTCAAAAAGGTTTAATTAACCCAATTATACAATCGCATAAACAGATCTTTGTCAACAGTAAAAATTGTAAAAGAAAAAATCCACAGTCAATAATTGTTTCGAAATGCTGCACAAGTTATTGGTGACTAATAATGAAAAATTAACATTTTTCCGTCATTTAATTTTTATTTTTTATCATTTAATGAAATTTGTTGTACATTATTCCTGATAGTATTTTACATGTGAAATTAAAAAAAAAACCAATACACACCAATTTGGCCAGATGACCCCTAAACGTGAATTAATGTGACTGCAATACTCAACTGAAAAGGAGGTACTTGCATCTTGAAAAATCCGAAAATTATAGCCCCCAATAGGTGCGGCAATTCCGTTCCGTCACACAGCATTTGCACATTTGGTAAAAGAATATGTGAGAGAATGTACGAGTATGCTTCCAAAATAATATAATAACAACTTAACACCAGATGAGTTATATAAAATGATCTCTCAAAAGTGTATAATCGGCAACAATGGATGCATTTTAGTTGCAATTTTCTTACAAACATTTAAGAACTTGCCAAATTCTTTCTGTAAATGGAATCAAGTGGCAAACTTTAAGGTCCAAAGAGTATCAGTTTTATTCAGTTATATGTTTTATGAAATACCTCTAAAATTTTATTGTGAGTTTTTTTCAAAGTTCTTAAAAGTATCCATTAAAGTTTATTTATTTTATCATTTGATTTTTTCTTTTATTTCAAAATCATCAACAGTAATGCAAATAAAATATTATTTTAAATTTTGAGTATTTGCTTCTAAAAATATAAAAAAATTGTACTAAATATTCATAATTAAAAATATTTTGAAAAAAAAAATAATCAAAAATCATTTCTGGGAATAATTTTCAAGAAAATTAAAAAAATATTGTTTTTATTCTAAAAGTACAGTTTAGCTGCTGAAAAATTGTTAATAAAATGTATTATTTACTTAAAATTATTTGGTAACATGGTTAAAAATATTTCCCTATCTAAAACGGATACAGACAAAAAAAGGACTCGAACATCAAAAACTGTAACAATTTTTTTAGATAGATTAATTTGCATGATCAATAGCAACCTAAAAGCCTATTAGACATTAAAATTTGGTAAATACAATATAAACTTGTTATATAATATCAAAAAATATTTTTATTATGGACCCTCTAAAGTTCTAGAGGAGTATAGTTAAATCCTCTTGACTACTTTTCGAACGCGTGCTTAACATAATAAAAAAATCATGCCAAAATGCACAATATTTTAATTGGGGAAAGCTGAAGGAAGCGTTACGAAAAATGTATCAGCGAAATTTGGCAACGACGTTTCACCAAATTATGTGTTTTGGTGAAACGTCGTTGCCAAATTAGGAAGCCTAATTCCGAAAAGCAGTGCAAAATAAACCTCGCTCAGAGAGAGGCATTCAATATAAAAAACTTGAAAATATGGAACGATTGAAGTCTGTTTGGGGCCCAGTGGAAAAGTTCTTCGCATTAGATCGGACATTGTAGATACTTGCATGATCTGCCGTAACAACATCTCTTTTCACACGGCCATCTTCATTAACGTGGTTTTATCAGAAAAAGAGATTCTTGTAGTTCCTCTACCACGTTATTCAACCCTACCCAAGTCCGTGTGACATTTTCTCGTTCTCCAAAATCGAAAAATACTTGAAAGGACATCATATTGGTACTGTAGATAACATCCAAAGGAATGTAACCAGCAACTGCTACGAAGAGTGGAACGTCACCTCTGCTGTTGTATATCAGCTGAAGGAAGTACTTCAAAAGGGATAATTTTCCATAAATATGTATTTTTTATATTGTAATCAAAGCAATGTAATTCGGTTTACAAATCAACCATTTTTTTTTTTTTAAATCCTGTTTCACGCTTAGAAAATCTTAAAACTAATATTAATAAAGACCTTAACATCTTGACCCAACAATTATGTTTATTACTAAATGGCACCAGATAAGACCAATGGAACCCTTGATTGCTAGTTTTACTAAGAACTTTATTTTTAATATTAAGAACAGTCTATAAAGAGAGTAACTTTTATAATATATTTGAACAAATTAACTTATCTAAAAAAATTACTGAAAATAACTTTTGAATAATAAACAAAATTATAAATTGAGAAGAAATTGTAACTTTATTTGAATCAAAAATTAAAACTTTAAAATCATTGGAAAAAGCTAATAATTATTTTAATTTGAACTTCAGTTAAATTGTAAGAAAAACTGAACTTTCTTTCAATTTTTTTTTTTTAAATCAAGATTTCAACATTGATTATTGAACCAAATTACATGAATATTTCCGTATTGAAAAAATCCACCTGACTTATTCGTACCTCGATACTGGTTACCTTTTGCACTTTTATCCAGTTATTTATTGTAGGTCTTAAAATTTCATTTTAGCACGACCCTATTCCCAAGATCGGACCAGTTTTCTGGAAAGTTATGTTTGTTTATTAATTTTGTCATTTAACATCTTCACTTACATATGTCTTCGAGAAAATCAAAAATCGAAACTGGAAAACATCATCAAAAATCCGAACAAGAAGGCATCAAACGAAGAGTACCAAGAATTTTGGTAAGCCAATTATTTCCGCATATTTTCCAGAGTAAATCAATTTTGATTTCATAAAATATAATACAATAAGTTAGCTTTCTTCGGGCAACTTCGTCTTCTTCTTCTTCTTCTTCTTCTTCTTCATCTTCTTCTTCTTCTTCTTCTTCTTCTTCTTCTTCTTTTTCACTTATTTATTGTCTTCTTAAATATAAATACTCCACTTTGGAAATTTCACCATTGAGCAAGAAACTTTTTACAAGCTTTTTAATCGATTTTTTCTTTGACTTAATTTTTTTATGTATTTTTTTTTTAATTTTGTACTCCTCTTTGATAAACAGTATAAATAAAGTAGAGGATTTGCACAGGGTAGAATGATCCACTGAAGACACTGAAGACAGGCGATGTAATTTTTTATTCAATTTTTATTTTGTTTTGTGGTTTTTTTGTAAGCAACAGGTTGATACCAGTTTTTTTTTTTTTTGGATGAGGTTCTGTATAAAAGTCTTATGACAAGAAGTAGTCAGTTGGCGAATGTACACTTTGCCCTTTTATTGATCACTTCCACAGGTAACCATTCAACATAAATAATGGAGTCAATCAATAGTGGAATCAGTCGTACGGTCGAGCTCCATTTAAGTCGATGGAACTGACGGTGCCGTCGGTAATACTGAGGATCACAGATTTACTGAATTCTACAACTTTTTATGAATCAGGTGTGTACACATATTGGTTGTGCCATTGATGCTGGGGATCGTGTGAATATTTCCATACCATGGAGACAGGCGAACATTTACCACATGAGCACCTTGAAACGTACCGAAATCTGTCATAAAATCAATTATTTCCGATGATATTGCGGTATTTTATGGTGTTTATCTGGTTTCGGAACATCTTTTTTCTCTCCATTTTTTTTTCATATTGTGCGGTTTTTGTTTTTTGTTCGATAGCAAAAATATAAACAAAGAATAGTATTTTCTTTAAAAATCCTAACAATTATATCTTATCGAATATCTTACATAAAAAAATAACAAATTTAGATTATGACTAAAAATAGAAATTTTTAAAAAGATTTTTTTGGATGATATTTTTTGAATGTTGAGTAGTTTTCATATACAAATGCTTTTTGACAAATTCTAACGTTTCTGTACACAACATAGGGACTATTTTTGAAAACCAAAACTAAACCTCAAATTATAATAAAATCTCTTTTATAATAATTGAAAAAATCTTCTAGTAAAAAATTTACTTATACAAAATATATTATTTTCATAAAGTATATTTTAGTAATTTTAAAGTTATTTATGAAAACATTTAATTTTATTAAGAAAAATATTCACTTTTATTTTGAAAAATTCCTATAAAAGTTATGATTACATTGCACTAAATAAACTTGATTTTAAAATTAATGCCAAATTACTAAATTAACTTGATTTTAAAATTAATGCCAAATTTTTTTATAGGAAAAAATTATTATTTTCTTCTTCTTAGGTTAATTAATTTATGCTGCTGACCTGTCTAATTGTACAAGTCTAAATAAAAGAATAGCTCCTAATCACTCTAAATGTTATTTCTATACTATATTTGTTAGTTACAAGCAAAGGTGAAAAATAGTCAAACAATTTTCAATGTTATTTTGATAGCTCTTGTTCAATGTAAACCAATCATAATTTCATCGAATTTAAAATATATTTTCAATATAATAACATTCTCATATATAGAAACATAGCCAAAGGTTTGGCTATCTAGAATTTGTAAAAGTTGAACAATGCGAATTTAAAGATATTATATAAACAAGACCCCAAACCACATTCATTCGGTTTTTTTTTTAAACGTAAATGGCTGATTTAACTAATGTAGAAGTAAAGAAATTCATACTGTTACAAATGAAATTTTTAACAGTCTTTGGACCACTATACGTGCACGATCGGACGGATAACAGGTAATCAGGCCCGCATAAACTTAGACACGTGTGAAACCTCAAATCTTTGATCACGCACGGCTATGGGCGCATCTGTGGTCGACCCGCTTGTATTATAATAATTTGCAAAGTTACTTTGGCATACCTTAGCTGACCACCGATTAAGATGAATTCTGAGATTGTGCCTTCGACTAGGGACCGATGCCCGAATTCATGCCTATGTGTACACGCAGAGTCCGCCGTCGGTTCGATATGAAGTTGTAACTCTAACGGAACTTTAATTCTTGAATTGCTCGAAGGCGGGATGCCTGCTCTAGAGGCAATTCCGCAATTCCTCTACCTGACTAGCAGGTTACTTCATCGTTAAGCCTCAAAACTACCTTATCCACATTGCCAAGCCCCAAAGTACCCTGGCACTTGGTTACCTCACTACTTATATTAGCATTTCAAACAAGCCTATAAGTAGACGTAAACGAGTATGCATGAATACGTATAACTAACTACTTCCACAGCCTCAAACTATTGCCCGGATTACAAGAATCTCTATTACCTCAAACTTGTACCTGTACCTCTCATTTATACCGTAGATACATATTCTTTTAATATTGCCCAACATTCAATTGTGACCAAGTATTGCGTATTTTTACACTACGAACTCAAGTAATTCGCATTCTGCTAACGAAAATGTGATATTTATGAATTAATGATAATATTTTGTGCTATTTTTTCTTGCATATTTGTTAATACCACTATTGTGTGTGGCGGAAGATGAATGAGTATCGAACAACATTAACACCGGAATCCTCATTGAGGTGTCCCTCTTTGCAATATTAAAATAAAACGAGAACTTGTCCCCGACCAGGCTTCGAACTCCATCACTGTTCAACTCCATCGCTTACATTTTATTCTGACGTTATTCTGCGAACGTGTGCGCTCGTCTGAGCAAATAATTCATAGGACAAGCTTCTGGCCAGTGATAGATATTCCATGAAATTCTTTTAGAAATTTCTAATTTTTTTTTATTGACAAGCATAAAGTGCCGAGATCATGTCGAACGGGTCTGAAGAAGTTTGCGCAAAAGGTGTTCCTACAAGTCTGTTATTTCTATCAGGAAACGCTCATTTAACATTTCTGGGCAGAAACTATCCAGCTTTAAGGAGAAGTTCAGCAAAAGGTTATTTGTACCATAGCAAAACCTGTAATATACATGCTTCGACCATTAATATTGGTGGGGTGGTCCCTAGATTTATCTTCTCTCTTCGTAATAATTTACACTGAAAAAAAATTGTGATAGTAAAAAAATATTTAATGAAAATAAATTATATTCTCCAAGTTGACAAAAGTCATAGTCGAATCTGAATCCATTCACAATTCATAATCCAAAGTTGATCGGACTCTGGTCTCTAATGTCATGATGCTTTTTTCTCATAACTAATGTCATTTTGCGCTAATATTCTACACACGATTTGGTTTTCGTGATTACAGAAAAATTCAAACATGATTTTAATCGACATGCTAGTGTTTTGATTAATTGACTATTTTGCAAGTAAATTTATTATTTTAGTTAAATTAAAATTTTTTGAAAAGATTGATTATATGAAATGGTCATAAAGTGGCATGTTGTCATAGTTAAGATTTATTATTGAATATTTTGAAAAATTTTCCAAAGAACATCAATTGTGAAGTAAAAATTGTGAAATATTATTTTTTTTCCTTTTCAATCCTGTTTTTAAAAAAAAAATATGACTATACTATTTTAGAGATAATTCTAAGATATTCTCATTCGCACTTGTGTATATTTTTAAAAGAAAAAAAATATTTAACGAACAAGCATTGAAGCCCTTTTTAGAAGAAACATATTATTAGCACGATACGACCAAATGAGCCTAATGTATGGTACAAAAGTAATGAGACTAATGAGTTACTCAAAGTTTGAAACATGTACGATAACTACATGTCGTGCGTTATGAAAAATGAGGCAGGACAATTTGGAACCCGAAAGCGCGAGTTTGACTTACGAAAAGATACTACGAGCCTGTGGGGCATATTTCCTACTAAGGGTACACGTTTTTCGATGGCATACAATTTTTTTGGAGAAGCAGTGGAAGATGTACTTTGCTCAGCGATACCTTCAACATCCGATGGAAATGTTGAACAAATGAGGATTCTTATGAGATCAGATCGTCCTTTTAATATTGAAGCTTCTTGAAAGGTTCATAATATGGGGTTCAATGCAGAATTCCGTTTTCCGATGAGAACTCATCACTTAAAAGGACATCAACTTGGTCCCATATATAGGCCCGTTTTATATTTCATAACAACAAAAAAATTAAAGGAGCCCCCTTTTTATTTTATTTTATTTTTTCATTCGTTGAGTTTTTTTTTTGTTTTTTTTCAGCATTTAAGAAAAATTACTGCCAACGTTAAGTTTATATTAAGTTTATATTAGGGGAAATTATAAAGTATGCTTTGCTGAGCATATATTTTTATGCTGAGTTACAGACAGTAAAATATGATATTAGGGCGGTTATATTTATGAATATTTATCTAGAATTATAGGTATAACTAGAAAAAGAATCTATGCCACATCTGATATAATCTGTTAAAAAATAGAAAAGTTGAGCTAAAGTGGTTTAAAAAACCTATTTTTAAAATTATAAAAGTATAATTTATAAAATACCGCACTATAAATGTATTTTAAATAATTCAGGTAAAAATATTATTTTTATAGTTATAAGCAATGCTTCTAATTGGTCAAAAATAACATTTAAAAATGCTTACGAAAATATGAATAAATCATTTATGATATAAATAAAAAAAAACGTTAGACTTGTTAGGGTATTGAGTTGCTTTTGAAAACTCTTTTCCTTAACTTACAGCACCTGTTAACCAAATGGCAAATAACGACTATAACCATTCGTAAACATAATGACAGGGCAAGTAGCGAAATGTTACTTTCGGAATATTGGGCAATCAAAACTTTAGACACGTAAACTGTACTCACATATAATTTGTTTTTAACCAATTCACCCTCTTCCCATCAGCCCTTACTATGACGTTTAACTCATTTTCAAATCCTCTTTTAAATTTCCTAAAATAAACTTATACATGTATGCTCTATAAAATCGAATTACCTCTAACTGGGTTATCAAACTAACCCAAGATCGATTTTATCTAACCCACACACTTATAGGGCGCCAAATGATCATGTGGCTGTGGCACAGTCTCATGACACTTGGCTAAGGTTCTAGGGACCTTACCTTAGATTAAAGAATACCTGTATAGGCCGTTACCGTATATGTATACGCAATTTTGTGTACAAATATTTACTAGGGGGATACGACTGTCAAAATTTTTTTATGTAGACATGACACCCACTGCCATCTATGTGTCGTAATGGCAATTTATTTAATTGCAAAATCATAATTTATATTTATTTTAATTCACTTACTGGAAACAAAAATACAATTTAAATACAATGATAGATCATTTTTATTTTTTGTACAATCTTTTAATACGAAATGGAATTCTATTTTAGGTTTATTATACATTTCGCAAATATCAATCAAATATAAACCGCCTCAATTTTGTAGACTTTCGGAGAGTTTGAACACTTTAATTCTCCATGAAAGTGGAGACTTGGGGGTTAGCTTTGTCATTTGTGAATCCGATGTTGAGAATTCAATGTTTACCATAAAATAGTACAGTGCCGGTGTATATAAAGTGTGTGTAAGAAAGTTTAAGGGACCGAATTTTTCTGTCTATTTTCCATTGTTGTTTTCATTGTGTTATAATAAATAAAGTTTATTCTTCGGTAAGCTTATTATTTAAATAAATTTGTTTTGATTGCTCTATTAGACCATATTATAATGCATTTACTAAATAATATTGTTTTCATTTTTTTTTTAGAATATAAGTTATTAATTATTTAAGTACATTAAATTTTTCATTTTCTATTTTTGTTTTAGAGCATTTCTTTTAATGCATATTATCATGTATTGTAATGTTCTATGTAAATAATGCTTTATTTTTTAATTTAATTTAAATGCACAATGCCTATTTAAATTACCATTTCCATTCATAAACACACATTTATATTATAATTAAGGTTTTTCCATCTATGGTACTTATGCTTGTTTAAGATTAAAATTTATATTTAATAAGTTGCGGTGTTGTTTGATTTCAACATAAACAAAATATCACATTTTCTCATTTAATTCATTTTGCATTTTTGAAATTAATTTAAATTTGTACACATAATTGTTTTCATATAATCAAATAACTTGCAATTTTTATTTTTATATACTCTTCCCCACTTTATAATTCTGTTTTAATAAATAATATACAGTGAAATAAATAAAATGAAAATACATAATAAATAAATAAATATTTAAAAATAGAATACTGTGTTTTATTGCATATTTACAAAACTAATTCCATCAAACAAGACCCGCAATATTAAAAAATCTGCTTCTTTACGCATACGTGTAAGTGTAAATGATATCACACATGAAAAATGGTTTTAAACGAACCGCTTCAATCGCATACTGAACTTTTAAATTGGCCCCCAATGATTTACGCCGTTTCTGTTGTATTGCATGTGTGTGCGTTCTATGAATGTATTGCCAACAAAATTTGGACAGAATTTTTGTGTAGAGGCCTATCCAGTACTTCTTTAATCTAAGGACCTTACCTACATACGACGAAGCAAAAAAACGTTAGTACTGTGGGTAAACATGTTCTAAATTGATTTTATTATCTTAGTTTTGCGATTTTCAAATTGTAGATTGCACGAGAGATGACTTGTGAACTTTTAAAAGAGGTCATTTAAATAATCGTAAAATTACTATATATATACAGTTTATTCTAAATTATTCTTAATGTTTATGTTTTTTTTATTAACTAAAAGTATTTGATGATTAAGTAAAAAAAAAACAAGAAAGACAAATAATATTGTACAATAAGTATTTAAGTACGAGGTTCTTTTAAGCTACATTACCATACGATGTAGGTGGAAAAGTATTGAGGAATGCGAACATTTTATAATCCTCATTAATGGAACCTATATAGAGTAGCTTTTAATAAGTTTAATTCTGTAAAATTTACATAAATCCTATTAGTAGTTGTAGATTGTTAAAGTAATTAAGACAGTAGCGTTGAAAGATCAAAAGTAAGTTATGAAGAAAAAAACTGCAAATAATAAAATAAATTACAAATAAAATATAACGGCATTCATTATTATACTCTTAATAAAAACAAATAGTAAAACAAAAATTATTATCTAGTTCGTGGGAAAGAAATTCTTTTTAACACTTATCAGCCCCCGTTGGCGAAATGTTTTTACGTTCCACTAAGTCTTCATACTAGTACCCACACTGTTAAGTGTTAAACAACTCAATTAATGTTGAAATATGTCATAATAATCTGTAAATATTTGAGATATTTTAGATGTCACTACTGTCCATTTTGACAATATGATTGTCATATTTTATGGAGTGAAATTGCGCAAGCGTTAAAATTAATGCTATTCGATTGGCTGATAAATAAACAGATCAGTTGGCTTGTAAGGTTAGATTTTTTGGGTGAACTACAAATGTACACTTTCTATACATGCACGCGCAAAGGTTAATTTCAATATACAAATTAATGCATATATGAATATCTGTACTGGTAGATATTTCAAAAATGTAAATGCTTTCTTTCAACACCTAAAAATAATTATGTTTAGAGGCATTTTTATCTGTCTTTTTTTTTATTGTGTCCACATAAGATAGTGTCTCATGGTTGGGATATATCCACATTCAATTTTTATTGGAAATTATTTTTATGGCTATATTTTTATAGATACTATATGAACTTATGGAATAATAACAAATGATTTTTTTTTGGTGTGACTAAAATAGTAGCTATGTTGACGCCAGTTTCGTAATCTCTCAATAAAACGGAAAGTAGATTTTTTACCACTTATCAATACTATATTTAAGATAATTCTTGATAGCCTAGCTAGATGTATGAACTGACCAGGCAAAATAAACTGCATAGCGGCAGCATCGGAATCATATTCTTTTCAGTATTGCTAGATATTATTTTAAACTTGGGTCTTCAGGAACAGTCTTTGAAAATTCTCAGTTCATAATTCTTACACCTATCCATCGACGAAATTTTAGAGCACCAGCAGGTGATCTTGATAGTGCTCTGAATCACCTGTCGGAAAAGCACACAGGCGCCTTTTTTTATTATAAGCTTTTTTCCAAACACAATTTGACGATTTCGATTTATACGGTTTTCTGAAAAAACAATTATAGTTAGTTAATAATATTGATCACAAATATTAAATCTTAGGCTTAATTTTTAATAGCTAATTATCTCTTTCACTTTTTAATAGCTAATTAACTTTTAGGCTTATTTTTAATAGCTAATTATATCCCAATAAAATCCTATTTCCTAAATATTATATGTGAATTAGGAATTAATTACCTAATATTTATGATTTAGAACAGACTATTTATCATTTGTAGATATTCGATAATTTTTGAACTGTTTAGCTATCTCGAAGTGGGCTCGTGAATGCATTTTATTTTAAATAATCGTGAACAAAATTTTAACTACCCTCATGAGTGTAAATTTAAGAATTTTAAAAATTATATGAGTGGCTCAATTCGTATTACATAGTTTAATACGGTATTTGTTTAGTTATTAAAAAACTAATATACAACAATTGATTAGTTATTGGTGGAGTCGGATGGAAAATGGAAGCCCAAACTCACTGTACTACATCCCGTAATTTGGCTTTTTCAAATATTTTTTACTTTCCATGGAAAACTATTCTGCCATAGTTAGATATGCACTTTGGATTATTATCCTGCTGCAATGTCCACCTTAGAGCCATATTATATTTTGTAAAAGATATTAACATAACATATTCGTGCTGGTCTATACTTTCTTTAATTCAGTAAATAGGACCAATTTCGTTGGTCCTACGAGTATAATCTTAATTTTTTTTAACTTTCTGAAAATATTAATTAAAAAATTTCCTTAAGCTTAATTTATTCAATAAAATAAGTCAATTATTATGACTTGAGCTTAGAACAGAAAAGAGCTTTACAAATTATAGTACTTAAATTTTTATTATAAATTACAATGCTTGTAACAATGTACAGAAAATAATCAAATTTTTATAACTTAACTCTATTAAATTATAGTAAAAATTTGACTTTATGTTATTTTCAAACCTTATCTTGTCTCTGAATTTAATAATTCGAAAAATCTATTTATTTAAATACGCACTTAAAGTGTAGATAGACTAGAATACATTATGACCGAATTCTCAAACACACTGACATAGTATAAATTAGGGGTTTTTTTATAATAAAATATGTCCTCTAATGGGATGTATGTTCATAGTAGGAAAATCGTTATATTTTAGATACACTTATTATAGGTAAATAGTTACATACGCTTATTATTTTAAGAAAAATTTCATTTAAAATAACTATGATTAGTAACTTGTTTTCAGTCCAAATGTAGATATTCTGAAAAAAAACATTTTTGGTGGTCAAATAGTTTTCTGAGCCATAACTAACTGAAAGTAGGATTAATATTTATTTTATCCTAGGTGTGGCAGAATAGTAATGAGATGGATTTATTTTTTTTTGCAAAACTTTTATATAATATTTATATATAAATGTTATCATCGTCAAAGTAGTTCTCTTGGGTAACCATACATCGGCGGAGACGTTCTTTCCACTCTTCGTAGCACTACTGGAAGGTTTCAACTGTAATCGCCTTCAGCTCATCGGATACATTCATTGGGATGTTATCGATAGTACTAAAGTGGCATCCTTTCACCAAATAACATTTTTACCTTGGGTAGCAAAAGAAGTGAAACGGACTAGATCAAGTGAATAGAGAGACTGACAATCCACCGGAATTTAAAAAAAAATAAAAACTCGTTGATGGAGATCGCAGCGCTACCGGGAGAATTGTCATTGTGGAGTATCCAAGTTTCTGCAATATCCGATCTAAATTGAATAACCCTTTTTCTGAGCTTTGCAAGGACTTCTCATCACTTTTAGTGTTTATCGACGGTCTGCTCTCACAATTTTGAAGGACTCCTTGAGCAACGTACGTTTTCCACGACTTCTTGGCCGTCAAAAATTCTTTATGCTCACCGAAAAACTTGTGCTCTTGTTAAGAAATGTATCCTATAGACGCGTTGCAACTGGTCGTCAGACAATCCTCAGGATTCACCAAGCCTAATATAAAATTTCAAGTCGCATTGTTGTTTCAAATTAGACTGTTCCAACTTTCGTTGCTTCAATTAGGCTGCTCTTATTATCACGCTCTATATGATCGCTTAGTTATGAAAGGATATTAAAACTTTTAGTGCTTGTTTCGGTGGCACTAACATACAAACTTTATGAGGGGAGGGGGGAACTCCGTAGTACACCCTGATTTCTCTTTATGATATCAGGTCGTATTTGTACAGGGAAAATAATATGTTCAAAATTGTTAATAATTTTTATCTACCAACACATGCGGATATTTATTAATTATTAATGAAGGGTCAACAAAGTTACTCTATGTGATTGTTGAAATTATTCATTATAAAAAGAAATTAATAAAATAGTTTATGAAATACAATTTTTTCAAAATTATTTTGGAAAAACATTTTTACTGAAAAATAAATTCTTAGCACCACTAGAAGTGAAACCTTTTGGTGGCAACTGTAGAACACCCCAACTAAAATTGAACCCATAACTATTGCATACTAAACATGAGATATCCCAAATATAAATAAATCGATGCACACAAAAAAACTATTTCTATCCATTAATAAAAAATAAAAATACTAGGAAAAATACAAATAAATTATTTACAACTTTTTGATCACTTATTTTTATTAGAAATATTTGAATAAAAATATACAAATAAAAAATAATCTAAAATTTATCATTTAGCATAGATAAGCTTTAACAGGTTATTTTAACAAGAAGTACATGTCATTTAATTAATTTTGTTCTTTTTTTGATTAAGGAATTTTTTTTGTTTTATTCTTGTACACATTTATTTTGATATCATTTCTCTTCCTCATTTTCAATAGCAAAAGGAGGCTTATGAACAGGTAAACAGTCATCACTGTTTCCTAACCATCTTCCATAAAAGCTTTTCAATATGGTCATACAATACCATAAATAAAAAAAAAATCATAGAAGGGGGAAAAAAAATTTCTTTTTTTATGGTGGCAAATATAAAAACCAAAGATCAGGCAGGCATCATTGCGCTATGTGGTTGGTGTCATAAATGACCCCAGGCCCATGTTTGTTAGTTTTATCAAGAGTTAAATATCATCAATCATCAATTTCTATTCGTATCTAAGCTTTGAATTCAGTATCATAAACATTTTTTCTTGTTATTTTTTTTCTACATTTTTTTTTATTGAAGTCAATTTCGATAGTGTATAGTAGTGGTGAGTAATATTTTTCTTAATTTTTTTTTTTTAGTGTCTATACGATTTTTAGTTTGAGGTGTTTAAAAGCCACAAACAAAATAAAAAAAATTGTGACTTGAGAAAATAAAAAATCACTAGTAGAAAAAGATAAAAGTAGAATTATTAAAAAAAAAATTAATATAAAAATAAAAAAGATCAATAACCTATGATAGAATGATTCGCATAGAAAGAAAATTGATACTCTCTAAACATACTCGTTCTGGTCATATACAATTTTGTATACTTTGACGAGCATATTTAGATTATGAGTCTGAGTATAGGTTCTATACAAGAAATCACATCACCTTATGAGTATGATCCCATGTACCCATGCGTTGGTGTGAATAGGTTGCCATTCTTATGAATTTTAAAATTGCTATTCAGTTTTTTTTCTTTCTCCCACTTTACTTTGAGATTTTAACAGTTCGCCAATATCTTACCTCAACACTTGACAAGTGCCCAAAAGTGTCAATCTGGTCGATCTTTTCCGAATTTTATTTTATTTTCCAAGACTTGCCACAGATAGTGCGAATGGTTTACATATGAAATAATAATCTAGATTCCGTACTACCATGCGATGAGTATGTTAGTACATTCTATAGTGAAGAACAGCACTCTACAATCAGTACTCTGTACTTACTGTTCGTCTAGTAGATAGTTTAAGCTTAATGCTCTATCGAAGTACTAGTATTACCACCTCTCCGATGTCGATGCTACTCGAAATAAAAAAAAAGGTGAAGAAACCTTGTCTTCTACCTTTTAATTTATATGCATACGTTTACTTGAGAAGATTAACTAGACACTTGGTAGTATAAAGAAGATAAAATACTGTAGTAGGTGCGGCTGACAGTTTCAGTCACCTATATTGTCAATTATTATAATCGTGTTGGACCGAACTTGTACCAGAGAGCAAGTATCTTTTTGAAAGCAAAAAAAAAACTCTTCAAACTCTCTAAAATCTAATGGATAATGAGTAGGCAAGTTTCTATAACCGGTATAAAAATTTCTTTATAAAAGCTTTGATTATGTTTCTTTAAAATATACAACAATCTAATAATAGTTAAAGTTTTGAAATACTAATGAAAGTATGCAAAATATATAAGAGAGCATAGTTTGCATTTTTTTATTGTTTGTATTAGTATCAATAGTTTTACAATACCTAATACAAACTATATCTATACACTATAGTATTTTTAATGTAATAACATAACATATACACACGTTATTATTTATTGTTTAAAATTTTAATAGCAAAAAAATCCATAGTATTCATTAGACAATCAAATTCAATATGACTTGGAATTTTTAAAACTAGTTTTTCTTATCGGTCAAAATGTTTTTTTCTTCTATTTTTATAGAACAATATTACTAATAATTTAAAACTCAATCTAATCATTTATAAATACTTTTCATTATTAATCCTTTCAATAGTAATCATATTCAAATGTTGTTAAGGAAAATCAGAAGCATTTAAAAAAAAATATTTTTCTATTTATTTGAATGGTATTATTGGAAAAATTTCTTCATTTTTTAAATAATATCATTCAAATATATATATTATTAAAATTTTAAATTATAAATAAATATTAGTGATTTTTTGAACGTTTTTTAAGAGCTGGATATTTTTCGGATAATGAATTTGTTACACTACTGCTAAGTATCTAAAATGTACCATAGTATTATTTTTTTTAATTAACTAGTAATTGCAATATTCCTAATATACAATATTATAAAGGGATATAATGTATTATGAATGATTCCTTTTTTAACTTCTATGGATAGTATAAGGCGACCTATAATTTGTGCGGCCGTAAATTGAAAAACTCTCCGGTTTACTCTTTTTTAATCCGAAAACAATTTTTGCATAAGAACTTTACTTAAGAGCCTCAATAGAAGAAGAGAGTATTGATACAGGAAAAATTTCATATAAAACATAAAATAAGCTTTATAAAAAAAAATAAACAATATTTTTATCAAAGCTCAGAATATAATTCATTTGAGATTCTCTTCTGCAAACAATGCATAACATTTATAAATCTCCTTCTTATGTTCGTATAGGTCGGCATTTATTAAACTGGTTTGTTGGATAGATAATTTATTGTCTTGAAAAAGTTTGAAAAGGATAATTATATGGCTTGAAAAAGGATTTATTGCGCCCAGGAGCTCCATAGTGGAAGGAGACCTGTTCTAAAAAGTGGCACAGTTAGTTTAACGCCATAGAAATGGGGCTTAATGGACGAAGTTGGTTACCGAAGAGGAAATAATTGATAAGTGCGGTATGGCCTACTCCGGATTCTGAGAAGTTTCCTTGACTATAATTTCAAAATAGTTGTTGAGTAAACTGGGTCTCTGATGTTTAACGATTCTATGTAAAGAAATTTTTCAACGTTGGTCAAGTCTATTATTTATGCCTAGCTAATGATGTTAGGCGCAATTTTTCTAGCAGCTGGAATAAATTGGCGATTTCAGTGAGCCGTAAAGACCACCCGCTACCAATCTTTCAGCCCACTTATTAACCAGGACGACAATATGAATAGAGACCCAATGCAACTCAACGTTCATCACTGAGCACTAGATCGAATAGCTTCGAGGCCTGAGTAAATATCAGAAAAGATATGTGTATGTATGTGTATTGTAGTAGACTCAGAGGTTGATCGCATTGTTAACTGTCGTCCTAACTGCCCAAAGCTTACCATGGAAAATGGATCTCTTAAAAGGAACAATTCCACTGTATAGTTTAAGGTGTGTATTATCGACTAGGTAAATAATAGCAAAATAAGTTTCATAGTCATCAACAGCTGCATCTGTGTATATTAGAACCGAATTGCCAAGTCTATCTAACAGTTCTAGGAAAAGTTACCTGTAACTAGATAAATCGGTGTTTGCCTTATTGTACCCTCAACTCCGCTTCTTACTATCAGAACACCCTCAACTCCGCTTCTTACAATCATTTTAATTATTTGCGTGAAAGGAGCTTTTTAAATAACGCCAAAAATTAGATATATCTCTTTTGGAGAGCATTGTTGAGGAAGTAAATGTTGTTGTAAGCCGAAGTTTTTTTCGGGACCAATCGGCGCTATACGAGGTCTATTCAAAAAGTATCGCGAATTTTGTGTTTTTTCTAAAATTATTTATTTATTTATGAATATCTATTTAGTTCCCTTCAAAATAATCCCCACCAGATATTATACACTTGTACCAACATTTTTCCCAATCCTCGAAGCACTTCAAAAAATCATTTTTTGTGATCTTGTTCAGCTCTCCTCCTTCGATGCCCTCTTTATCTCCTCAATCGTAGCGTAGCGTCATCCTTCCATGGGGCTCTTCAGTTTCGGGAACAAGAAAAAGTCACAGGGTGCCAGATCTGGGTAATACGGTGGCTGCGGTATTATTAGTGTGTTGTTTTTGGCCAAAAATTCGGGCACAAATAACGATGCGTGATCATGGGTATTATCATGGTGCAAAAGCCAATTTCCACAAATCCGGGCGTTTCTGGCGGATTGGTTCGCATAACTTGTAGGTAATATTTCTTATTGACCGTTCTACCCTGTGGCAAGAACTCATGAAGCACCAAGCCCCTGCAATCGAAGAAAACTGTAAGCAAAACCTTCACATTCGACCGAACTTGGCGCGCTTTTTTGGGCTTTGGCTTCCACTGAGATGATTGAGCTTTGGTTTCCACGTCATTACCATAAACCCATGATTCGTCACAAGTTATGACCCTCTGAAGCAAATTTAAATTGTCGCGGACAGAGTCCAACAGTTCCTATCTCACGACCCGTCTCACGCTCAAATCATTGGTAAAAATCGAATGGCACAAGCCAATCGATATGTTTAAGTCCTCAGCAACTTCTCTAACAGTGATTCGACGATTGGACAATACTATTTTCTTCACTTCATTAATGTTTTCGCCTGTTGTTGATATGCTCGGGCGTCCGGCACGCTTTTCGTCGTTCACATTTGCTCGGTCCTCTGAGAACATTTTGTATCACCGATAAACGTTGCTTCGGTCCAAGGTAGCTTCACCATATACCACAGTCAACATTCGGAATGCGTCCGCGCAATTAATTTTGTTTTTCACACAAAATTTGATACAAATTCTTTGATCTATTTTTTGGAATGGGCAAAAATCGAAGACGAGCCAAAATACGTGCAAGCAAAGCAGCTGTCAAAATAAACTGAACATTCAATATGGGCGAACTCATCGGCATAAGTGAGAGATATTAGTACCAACATAACACCACAAAAAATCGAAAATCGAATATACGTAACCCGCGGAAATTCAAAATTCGCGATAGTTTTTGAACAGACCTTATATACATATAAGAGGTTTACGACTGATTTTCATGAAGATAGATCCAGAGTGGATTGGCTAGTCGAATCCAGCGATTTAACAGCTACTTCGCCATGTCTATTACAGTATATATTATTTTATCTATTAATATATGCTTTATAACAATTTAAATATATTTTCTTGGAATATTTTCATATAATTGAACTAAACTCTATGCTCTATTAGCCAACCCGGTAAACCTGCCCCTATCCAAGGGGTCGTAGGTTCGAATCCCATTGAGGCATGGTCCAACGCCAATTTCCAAAAAAAAAACAATTTTCCTTCCTAATTATATTTTATATTTATTATCCTGATATCGTTTGTCGCCAAATGGCCTTTAGAGTCGTGGCGCTTAGAATATACATTTCAGTACTAATGTTACTTGAACAAACTCTATACTCTTTATTAAAAATTACGGTTATTTTCAATCGTCATGCATACAATCTGAATTTCAAATTCAGTTCAAACAAATTACTATCATTTAACAGTAGTTATTTTGTTCATTTCTATAATCAAACTATAGTAAAAAAATATTGAAAAAAAGATACTCCAAAGTACGCTTTTGAAATCAGAAATAATTATAAATAGTTGTAGGCAAAATTTTACGCAAATTTACTAAATATACCATTTATTTTGGTTGGGATCATCTTTCTTTGGCGTTTCCATTAATATTTTTACTTCCCAACTCTGGCGAAAACTAGTTCTCTCTGCCAATCAAAATAGACGCTTTTTTCGCGTCTATTTGATTCCTCAAGCTCATTTTATACTCGCATGTATAAAGGAATTTCTTCCGAAGTACTCTTATTTGTGGTCATCTTTTCAAGCATAAATCAGAAGAGGTTAAACTTTTTAAAGCATTCTCTGACAACATAAAAAATTGTTTACATGAAAAGTACCCAAAATTCTTAACTATTTTGAATCGAACCATTAAAACAGTCTAAGAAAAAGAAGGCACAGACAATTTTTCTGGTCATCTGTTCATAAAAAGGTTACTGTTAATAATCAGTTAAAAGAAAGAGTAATTAAGCTGATACACTCAAATTTCCATCAGATGAGCCCCATCTTGACAGGTTCAATTATGGAAAATCGCTTTTAATGATCAATGCTTACAAAATTGGATAGTTTTTTCTCAACTATCATCCTAGATGTGGTGTTCTTATTAGTTTTTAACCGTTTCCATTGCTCCATTTTATATTCTATTTTAGTCTAAATGAAAGGAGTGATTTATCAGACTTTTTGTGAAAGCTTTTAACGCAATTTAGTTAATTGAATTTTCTTTAAAATAAAGCATCATAAATGGTTGTCTTCTGAATAAATTTTTTTCAATTAGTTCAGTTTTTGATCATTTAAAACTGTTCCATTATTAATTATAAATATGTGCGAAAAAAAAAATTTATTTTACTTATAAAATGTTATGAACAGTTATTGTTATATTATTTATTTTGAATAAGGGCCAATTCCATGATAATAAAATCCTTACAAAAAATTTCAAATAAAACGATTTTGCTGAAATTTTTCTGATTTTAGTAGCATGGTCATTTTTTTAACCACATCAAATAACATGTGGGAAACTAAATCAGTTTTAAATACTTTAAGTAATTATTGTATAAAATTTATTTAAATTCTAAAAAAAAATCTCCCTGCAGAAAATATAAAAGTGTAAAAAGAAATTGAGAAATATATAAAAAATTAACGGAAATTTCAATCTGAAGATACTTGAATATTAAAAATGTGAGTATTTTATAGCATATGGTAAACTAAAAATTACTTATGATATTTCGAAATGGCATATGATGCTTTTCTAAAAGTCCCCTCATATTAGTTAACCTTTGCCGCAGGGCATTTTCAAATAATTAAATTGAAATCAGAACAGGAAATTATTTCGCATTGACTTGGAGGACTTTTTAGGAAAGTAAAAATCATATTTTTTTTTCTTATTTTTTGAAAATTCTAAACGCACAATATTATTAGCGCTAGTTAGAAAAAATTGTTTTAAAAGAACTTGATTTTTTTTTTAAGAACTAAGATAAATCTTATTTATTAATATTATTTTCTACAATTATTTTCATGTTACCATACATATTTCAATATCAGTATTAAAAAAAATATATTTTAAGAAAAGTTATACTTTAAATATTCATAAAGTATTATAATATATTTAGTTAGAAATGTCCAGAAATATTTAATAGTTTATCTTAAATTTATTCGTTATAAGAAAATATCTACTTTTAAGAAATTCTGATCTAAAGACTGTAAAACTATAATTTAAGAAGAGATATTATGAAAAATCCAATACTGAACACGAGAGTAAGCATTCCTGCCATCATTACTGGTTTATGTACTTCCACAATAATAGATTGTACTATCTCGTACCATATTATGATTATTAGTCGTTAAGTATTACTAAACTAACAAGTATAAACCAACTATATCCATTTAAGGTAAAAACAGGTGATTTGGTTCATAATTACCGCATTAAAAATATTTGAATTGTATTTGAATTTCTTTCATCTAAATATGGTAATGATGTGTGAATATATTTACATACTATTGTCTTGTCAATTTAAGGATAGGGAATGTTTTCCAAAGTAAAGCAAATAAAACTTGTACATAATATTTACGCATGAATATTATCAATTTATGCGTTAAAATAAATAAACAAGTTTAGTTTTACAGATCGTTTTGAATTTATAAACAATGAGCTTCAACGAAAACAAAAATATATTTTCTTATTCATAAATATAATAAAAACAATTTTGTATAGTTTTGATTAATAAATGAACTTCAAATTTAACATTATCTGGAAATTTTCCATTTGCACATTGCATATTTTGGCCAACTACAATTTAGTTTTAATAAAAAAAACTATGCAAACATTTAATAATATAAAAAAAAATGTATAAGGAAAAACACTATACTCGTATCCTTAATTTGTTAATTGAAATAATATTTTTTAAATATTGTTACCGAAAAAAAATTCTTGGATCTTGTTAGACGGTAAGAGGTAACTTTTCATAAGTATTTTTTTACGACAGCAAGGAAATACCATAAGGATGTTCCTTACAGGAAGATAGATGATTTTAGTATCTAAACTAAATATCATAATATTTTATTCATTATACTACATAGCTTATATTTAACTTGAGTAATTAATTACTAATAACTGAACTAAATAATTTATAAAAAATAACACTTTTGTTATAATAGAAAATTCATAATAATTTCATATAAAATTATATACTAAAGTGTTTCTTTAAAAAAAAAATGAAATTGCAACAACTCGATTAATATCAAATATTCATTGAATTGTCAATAATTACAACCAATAAAATGAAGTAGAAATCGTTGAAAAATTAGCTGGCAGGAGGTCACTTTTATAATTCACAGCAGTCTACCACCATATTGAATCTTACAAATACGTACATACATTCACATTTATTTGTAGTTCTTTTGAAACATTGTATAAAACGAGAGCTCCTCCTAGTTTTTCATTTATTCGGAATTGTATACAGTATAAAATAAGCAACTGAATGCACTATTTTTTTCTTACCTTTTATAAAACTACTTTGAAAAATGCTACTAGCTACCCCAAAAACTAGGTGACAAAAAAGTAGTTTGCAGTCCAACCCTTCCTTTTAAGTACTGACTGTAGTATTAAACTACCACTCATAAATTATTCTCATATATATTGTAAGTTTTTAAATAAAAAATGAACAAATACATAAGGAATAGTTATTCCTTATTCAGAAAGGTAATGTTCTAGCTTTAAAATTAAACTTGACAAAAATTTATAACAACAATCGTATTATTTAAGCGATCTGTCCAATTAATCCGATATTTTTGTACATACTCGTATATTCATTCTCAAATAATATAAGCGTGTACATATAATAAGTATATGTTATTATATATAATCGCTGTTTAAAGGTTATAATCATTCATAAAAATTCAAAAATCCTAAGTTGTGAATAGAAGACTATGTATTGTTCCCCTTACCTGAAATGTTGTTTTTATGGTAAGAAAATTGCACAAGTAAAATCTTATCTAAAATGCCTTAATGCATCCTGTCAACAACGCAACGCTTCATCTATACCAGTACGCTAGCTTTTCTTCTTTAAAACTTTTGTGTCACTTCTCCCCCTCCTCTTGCCATCATATGTTACCGAGACATATTGTAATATTTTTGACATCGAATAAAAATGGGCATCAGCATTAACTTGATTCCATCGATTTGTTGGCGATAGTCGCGAATATAGTACTTCCGGCAGGAATATGTCCTATTATATTTTATGTGATCTAAAAGGGTTTAAAATTTCCGCCCACATTCAATAGAGCTTATACTATACACTTTAGATAAGAAGTTTGATTGTTGAACATAATCTGGCTTGCTGATGTCCTTTTTATATTCAACTTTGAACGTGATAAAATATTTGTTAAAAAAGCAATGATTTTTCGTAAGAAAAATATTTAGGATAAAAATATTTCACGTGAAAAATTTTTTATTCATACTTCGAGGCTGCTTTAATTTTTTAAAAAGAAGTGATTTTAATAAACAAAGTTAAGTTCCACAATACAAAATTATTACTAGTGGCATCATCATTGGAGAATAAAACTCGACTTGAAAAGTTCCAAACTCGGGAATACTAAATTGTACTATCTTATAATGTGTTCAATTTTATTGTTTTAAAAAACAATAAAATTGTTTTTGGACACGTAAATTTTATTCTCTATTTATAAAATAATTTACCTATTTGGACACTAAATTTTATTTTCACTAGATTTATTTTTTAAACATAATATACCTTATTAACATTGTTTTTAATTAATTGTAGTAATTATTCTATAATTAACGAATACCTTATCTTGGTGCTTCTTAAATACAAGATAATCCATAATATATAGTTTTTAATTTTTAATTTGCATGAAGTATCAGAAAAAAATATAACTCAAAAAATAGACCCATAATTTTAATTTATTTTTGACACCCTTTTTTTTCAACACAACACAATAATTAATAAATTAAGAATGATTAAAAAACTAGTTTGGGTAAATTCTTAAAATCAATAATTTTTATTAAATAAAATTTAAATTAAAACGATAACAATTTTTTTTAATGAAATATTAAATTCACAAAATATTAAGTTAATATAGAAAATATTGTAAACGTTCGTAGAAAGCTCATAAATTAAGCTAAAAAAATTGTAAATTCATATAATAAGCTTTTGTATAAAAAAAATTAAAGTATTCAATTTTTGCCACATAAATAAATAAATAAAAATAATAATAATAATGACAGTAGCAGAATTTTTTGTTTTTATCATAAGTATTTGAATAAAAATATTCATGCACATCAAAAGACCGCCTCGAAGCATACCTGAACACAAAACTCTTTATGAACTTAATTCTATGGCACAAAAATAACATGGTATGATATAAAATGCATAAGGAAATTATTTAAAGTCCAGGTAAGTAATCAAAACTGTAGGGAAAACATAAAAATTCCTTAAATTCCTTCGCTGTCTCGCGCTGAAAATTGCCTTTTTAGAGAGCAATGTTTAAGGGAAAATAAATACAAAAAAATTATATAAATTAGAGGATTTTATGATTTAATATGTAATATATTATTGTATTTTACACAAATTTATTTTTTAATTTAAGTACATTTATTAAAGTATCTATAGAGCTTGAGCTGAGGTGTCTCTTTTTATTTTTAGCATGACACTTGAAGGTTTAATTTTTTTTCTTTTATTAAAAGATGAGGATATGAGCATTTCGTCTATCTAGTAGCATGAATATGATAAAAAAATAAGATTGGAAGGAATCAATATTTGGTGACCACTAAGATCCTTAACAATATTCATACATATTTTAGAGCATTTAAAGAGGCGCTTTGTAGAGCAGTCGCCAGACCTCAAAAACATAATTTAAAAAGAAAATTGTTCAAGTAAAATAACCATTTTTTTTATAAAATCTTTAATTATTTTTCTCCAAATACATACTCAAAAAGCAAATATTTAATCTATTAATAGTACATAGATCTTTAGGTACCTGTAACTACATTAAATAAAATTTATACACGTGACCAATAATAAACTTTTTCGAAAGTGTTCTTGTACGAAAAATTTTTAAGCAGATTATCGCGGGCCAGTGCACAAATATAACCAAATAATATAAAATTATCAAAAGAAAAAGTACTTCTGATGACAAAAATTGACAAAAACAAAACCACACAATGTTTTAGTGTTATTCGGTGTGAAGTTGTCAATTGAGAAGTTGTCCAGCCATCAGATTTTAGTATTAAGCGGTAGTTAGATCAAAATTCAACATTTCAAGACAGTGCATAAATTACACACAAGATTTAAGATCTACATTTAAGACCCACACAAATGAATAGGCAACTCGGAAATTTTGAGACTCATTGAAGCCAATGTTTTTGAAGCCTGGGGATAACATTTTTTTATTTCTGATCAAAATCTCCCAACAACACTTCGCCATTCATCAAAATATGTGTACGAAGATAGGTACTTACAAACACACACCTAGCGAATGCTGAATTTTGGGTGCTTACAAAACGTTCGCTGAATATGAGTATAATTTTTTACCAATTGAAGTGTGCATACTCATATACGACCACATTATATCAGGTACCTACCTCTACGCCTATGAATATATTCAATATTACGGGTACATACACTCGTTCATAGCTCCCTATCATTAGATGTAAAAATGGAGGTAAAAAACTATGAAAAGATCGCCCTGTTTTATACGCTAATACGTTGTACCGTGTGCCGTGTCATGCTGTGTACAATGCCTGATATACGGAGTGGTTCCTTCTGATCCGGATGGCATAATTGGCTACTGAGCGATGAAAAATGGCAACTATATTTAGTCGACATTTACTGGGCCGACGGTTAGCATATTCGTTCGTTTAGCAATATTGACGGACACATTTGGAGAGTCCCAGTTCTGTTTTTATTTATTCGATTTTTTCTTCTCCGACAGCATTAGTTCCATTCGATTGTCATTAGACGTGCGGTTTTAACAATTTCTACGAACAACATATTATACGGCAACTGTTTGAAGTTGAACCAATCTGAGACAAATTGCTTTTGAACTGTGAACATAACTCAACCTCATCCAACCCCCAATCTTAATCCGCCTTTTTATAACTGGTCACAGTGGGGCGCATGCGCCTCCCTCAATCCGTTCGAACTATATCCTTGTTTGCATTATTAAATAAGGTTTTACATTTTATTCGAGATCACGTGGTCGTTACAAGCGTATCCTTCAGTAATTAATAAATTTTGCCGGTGTATTTTGTTTTTATATGGTTTCCAAAATCATGGAGTTATTTATTTAGTGGATACTATTAAAGAAATTAACTGAGGTGCTAATAGAAGTTTGAGTGACAAATTAAAAATATAATAATTTTTTTCTGAAAAGAAAATTATTTGTGAGCAAAGTTTTTGGCAAATAAATCATTATTTTACACAAGTTTTTAAGAAAATAATTGGAAATAAAAAAAATTAATTTGTTTTTAATTTTAAAATGTGAAATTTTCTATCAACTACAATATATAAATATGGATGCTGTGACTTTTATTGTGTTGGCTGAAAATAAAAAATCATGTATTTCGAAAATTATATTATTAAAATAATAAATAATAGAAAATGTGAACGCATTAAAAAATTGCTTAAGAATATTTTAAAATAATATTTAAAACGTTAGCTTTATGTTTATTTCACTGACTTTTCAATGACTAGAAATTTTATTTTTCAAATTTTCAAATAACTAAAAACAAGTTCAAAATAAAGATATGTTAACGGACATAATTCATTCAAAATCTGCTATGTAATGATATAATTACCAAAATAATTTGGTAATTATTTAGAAAAATTCATATTTAACTTCAAAATATTCCCTAATTGTCCTTATTTAATTATTAAAATATCAGTGTATATATTTTTATCAAATCATATATTATTTTTTAAAAAACTAAAACAACTTTTAAGACCCCGAATTTAAAATCGGAAAATTTTTCAAAATATTAACAAAAATTTATTTTCTATAAAGCGTTTTTAAAAGAATATACTTTTTTGGTATTCCAAAAATTTATATAGAGTTTCAAATTTCTAAAATAGTTCAAGTATTATTGAATATTCAACGTACAAATTAACTCAAGGAACAAATTAAAATTCAGAAAATATTCTTTAGGATGTTAATTAGGAGCCAACCCATTCGAAAAATTGATGATATTCGAAAAATTGATGACTTTTTGTCAATGTTTTTATTTATTTTTATGATAATTTACAATATTTTTAAAATATTTTCTAAGATTTATGGAGATTTTTTTAATATTATTCACTTTTTCTCCATCAATTAATATTTAAAAAACTACAAAATTCTAGGCATAAGTTATGTTTTAAAAGTTTTCAAGGACAATATATACATACATGTTCAAAAAACTGTCTGTTTTTAAGAGATTCCAAATCGAAGATGAACCTTATTTAAGCATAAAGTAAATAATATTTTAATTTATATAAATTGTAAAAATTTTTAGATAAAATTACATATTTTAAATAGATCTTAAATAATCAAGAAAAATAATTATTATATCGAAAATTCTTTATAGTTAAAACAAAATGGTGTAGAAAAAATAGAGAATAAACAGAGTTAAAATTTTTGAAAAATCGTTAAAATATACTACAATTTTTCAGGAAGTTTTTTCTATAAATGAAAAAAGTAGCAAATGCAAAATAATTCTATTTTAAAAAATAAAACTATAATTATGGTTAAAAAAGTTCTGACTGGCTTATGACTAAAATAAGAAAAAAGCGTTCTATAAAAAAATCATGCGACTTAAAAATCGAGTGTTAGTGTGGATAGTTACATTAAAACCACTCTAAAGTATAGTGGTTACTGATATTTGCATGTGCTAAATATATTATCTTTTATAAATATTTAACTAAATATATAATAACATATCTGAAATAATGGCATTAGCATATGTGGATATGTCTTCTGTTATAGAAGTACAGGTAAATTAAAACTTGTTGATATTTTTTCTTTTTGGCAAAATCTAAAATTTTATAAATGAACACTTGTTAATCTCGCTAATAATTTTTATAACAAATAATTTTTGTTAAATTAATTTTTTTTAAATGCTCAGAAAATAAAAAATTCCTTTAATCATGTTACAATATGCTTGGAATACTAAAAATTGGTTTTTTTATTTTCAGGAACGCTTGACAAGCCATAGTAGTATAGGTTTGTCAAGCGGCAGTCCAGCCTATACAACACATACCGGCGGCCATACCGGTCGAGGTGGCCCAACTGGTGGGCATGGCGGCGGGCATGGTGGTACACATGGTCCAACACCATCAATGCATCATCAAACGTTGCAGTCAGACTTTCAGCCGCCATATTTTCCACCACCATTCCATCATGCCACGCAAAGTCCACCACAGCAACAAGTGAGTATATACATATACATATTTGCATATGTTCGGCTATTTTTTATTCAATCACTTAATTAAAACAATTATTTTACTGCTAAAACATTATGGCAATTATCTGCTGCACCTCCTTCAAATATAGTAGTTACAACAAACTGTAATTTTGATCAAATTAGCGTGTTTTTAATTAAGTTAAAATTATGTAAAGTAGTAACTATTTTGACGAAGAGAAGTGACTTAAAAAAATATAGAACAAAACTTTTCTAGGTAAAACATAAAATATGTCAAAATTATAAAAAATAATTTTTAATAAAAGTCATTTTATTTTTAAATTTTAGTACTTTTTATTTCTACAATAAAATTACTATAATTATTGGAAAAAATTAAGTAAAAATAATATTACATAATCTTAAGTTTCCCTTTATTGTTTATTTTTATTTTAATAAATTATAAAAATTATTTGCAAATCAAAGTTTTAAAAAAAAGCTGGTAAAGCCCATTTTAATGGTACTTTTTCAAAATTACTCCATTTTATTTACTTTTCAAAAGTTTTTCCATTTTAATTATATGGTTTACGCTATTCTATTTAATTTTATATAAAATATAAAGAATTACTTGTATTCTGTAAATTATTATTATTATTAAATAAAATTTAATTTTTTTCGGTATAGTCATTTTTATTTGCAAAAATAGTAAACCAAACTATTTTTTATGGCAAAATTTATATCAAAAATTATTTGTATTCTAAAAATATGGATTGTGTTAAACTATTTTTAAGATTCGATTTTGTTTAAAGATAATATTATTTATTTTAAGATTAAAATAAATAATACGTGGGCTACTATATATATTTCTGGCCTAATAATGAAAATGCGAATATTTATCAACGAAAAAGGTTTTATTGTTTTTCAAAATATTCTCCATCAAGATTTATACACTTTTGCATGCGCTCAAACCAATTTTCGAAGCACTTTTTCCACTCCGATTGAGACACCTCCAAAACATGGTTTTTGAATGCTTCAACAGCATCTTCTGGCGACGAAAATCGTTGACCACGCATTGGGTGCCAAGTCAGGGCTGTACGGAGGATGACCCATCAATTCGACGTTTTGTCCGGTCAAAAAGGCGCTGGTTTGAGCCGATGTGTGAGAGCTCGCATTGTCATGGTGCACAATGATTCGACTTCTCTTGTTCGTTTTTCGAATTTCTCCGAAGACTTCAGGCAAACAAATGGTGGTGTACCACTCAGAATTGACCGTCCTACGTTGCACAAGCGGAACAGTCGCCACATGACCAGTTTTGCCAAAGAAACAAGCGACCATTTGCTTCGAAGTGCTTCTTCCACGAACAACTTTCGTTGGATTTGACTCGTCTTGGAAGACCCACACGGTCGATTGCTGTTTTGTTTCGGGCTCATACGCATAGATCCATGATTCGTCACCTGTGACGATCTTATAAACGTCTTTTGAAGCACCGCGATCGTATTTTTTCAGCATTTCTTTACACCAATCCACACGAGCCTTTTTTTGAGCGATTGTCAAATTGTGCGGGATCCAACGAGAACAAACCTTTTTTACGGCCAGGTGTTCATGCAATATCGAATGTATGCTGGTGGGAGAAATGCCTAGGCATGCCTCTATCTCACGGTATGTCACATGACGGTCTTGCATTATCAGTTCACGTACGGCATCGATGTTTTCTGGAACAACGGCTGTTTTTGGACGACCTTCACGGAATTCGTCTTTGAGCGAGCGTCGGCCACGATTGAATTCGTTGTACCAGTTTTTCACAGTGCTATAGGATGGTGCTTCATAGCCATACAAAGATTTAAGTTCATCGATGCACTCTTGTCGTGATAATCCACGTCGAAAGTTGTGAAAAATGATCGCACGAAAATGTTCACGAGTTAATTCCATTTTTTTGCCAAATTGATTTTTTCAAGTCACTGTAAACAACACAAATGATAGTCGTACGTCAAAACGTTCTGAGTACGTTTATGCTAAAAAATGTCAAACTTTCCAATGGAAATGTCAGATCGCACCTGGCAACACTTAGTGTTGCCTAGGCCAGAAATATATATAGTAGCCTACGTACGAAAGTCGTTCAATAAGTCCTTAGAAAAAGGTGGAAAAAAACTGTTTTTAAAAAAAAAAATAATCTCCACTTTTCCAACCGTTTTTCTAAAATTTTTATCCCGTCCAAAAAATAGGATATCGGAAGTTCTGCAAAATACTCATCCGTTTGAGCAATGACGTCCTCGTTGGAAGTGAACCGTCGTCCGCCAAACCATTTCTTCAGATTGGGGAAAGAAAATAGTCACTCGGGGCCAAATCTGGCGAATAAGCGGGATGCTGCAACAATTCCATTCTCAATTCCACAATTTTGGCCATGGAAACAGCGCAGGTGTGCACACGCGCATTGTCCTGATGCAAGAGGATTTTTTTCTTCTTCAGATGGGGGCGTTTCTCTTTGATCTCCTCGCTCAACCGTTGCAATAACGACGCGTAATACGCTCCTGTTATTGTTTTTCCTTTTTCCAAGTAGTCGATAAAAATGATGCCCTGCGAATCCCAAAAGACCGTGGCCATCACCTTGCCGGCCGATGGCACAGTTTTTGGCTTCTTCGGAGCCCGTTCACCCTTAAAAATCCACTGTGATGACTGTCTCTTCGTTTCTGGAGTGTAGTAGTGTATCCAGGTTTCGTCCACAGTGACATATCGACGAATGAATTCGGCAGGATTGCGATGAAAGAGTGCCAACATAGCCTCAGAGTCCACTGCACGATTGCGCTTATTCTCCTCTGAGAGCAAACGCGGCACCCATCTTGCCGAAATTTTTTTCACAGACAATTTTTCATGCAAAATTGAAGCGACTATACCTTGTGATATGCCCGTGGCCTCAACTAATTCGCGCACTTTAATTCGCCGATCGTTCAAAATCAGATCGTGGATTTTGTCGATGATTTCAGGAGTAGACACCTCAACTGGGCGTCCTGAACGATGTTCATCTTTTGTGGATGAACGGCCACGGTTAAATTCATTCACCCAATTGTAAACCGTCGCAAACATAGGTGCAGATGTGCCATGAACTGCATCCAACTCGGCTTTGATTTCTTTCGGGCTTAAGCCTTTCAAATAGAGATGTTTGATGACAGCCCTAAACTCGCTTTTTTCCATTGTTATGCACAAATAAATATCGTTAACTTTAATCGACGATAGAAATTGACCTACGCTATGGATCGAGCTGAAATTTTGACAGCTTTCCTGTCGATAATGCTACTTACAAAAAATCTTTACCGACACTACGAGCGCAATTTCTTGGATTTTCTAAGGACTTATTGAACGACCCTCGTATTATCTAATTATATAATTTTTATAGATTAAAATAATTTTATTATAACTAACCGTTTTAATTTTACATTTACAAAAATATTTAATATTTTTCAAAACTGACTTTATTATAATAGATATTGTAGAAAAAATTGTCTAGAATTTTTTGTCCAAAAAAATACATCTTTTCAACAGTGGATATTAAAGGACCAAATTTTGATATACCAAAATCATCTATCTTTTACATTTTTTCTTTTAATTGAAAAATTTGATAAAAATTTAATTCACATATCGTTTAGAAAGCATTTTTTAAATGAAACCGTAATAAAATGAACCGACCATTAATAAAAATTATTACAAAAAATAGGATTATATGAATTTTAAGCATTAAAACTCTTTATTTTTCTTTCTGATAATTTTTGAAAATTTATTAATGTTCAACTTATAACTAAAATTAGCTATTATTATTAATTTATCGAAAATGGATATCGTCCAGTGATGTAGTCTCATGAGATATAAATTTGTATATCCATAATGTTTTTTACAAGGTAAACAAAATACCAAATTTCAAAGTCAGTTATAAACTAGATTATTTTTAAAAAATAAATTGCAAAGATGCCAAAAAGCTTATGATCACTAACTAAAGAAAATATTCCTTGCACACAGTAACATAATCCACTCATTCACTTAAAAAAGAATTGAAAATAGATATTCTATAACTAATTAAGGATATTGTTAATTTTCTATATTTATTTTTGGATGTTGAATCATTTAGAATATGTTACCCGTAAGGTAAGCCCAAAATTAAGTTATTTATTCAAGTACAATATTTTAAGTAAACAAATTATATATAAAGTATTCTAAAGATAAACTTATAACTTCAATTTAATGCCATTTTAGTTAACCGTCAGTTTATTAGTTGATTTTAAACAGCAATAAGGAGTGGACGACACAGCTAAACTATTATAAAGTACTTATAACCTTCAACAATGTGCAATTATTGTTGAAACAATTTATGAAGGCAACTGACCAATTTTTAGATATATCTCTAAAATTGTTATATTTTTAATATTAATTTATCAAAGACACATCCCTGCGCCTATGCAGCACGGTTTAAAGTAACGCCAGATTTGTTGCGGCTTTTTGCTACACGAATAAAAAATCCTAAAAAAATTCTTAGATTAAATAGGAAATTTTCTGATCGAATATTTTCTTTAATCGATTGATTATATCAGATAAACGTCTAAGAAACTTTTGCATACTCGTTTTATATTAATTTTTAGGGGCAGCCATTCAGTGACAAAAAAAATTGTTTTTAATTTTAAAATGCGCACCCAGTTTACAAAAATAAAATAATAATTTGGAGCTTATCTAGCCAAAGAATTTCTTACTTACTCATATCTAGTACCTTCATATACCATATTCGAAGTTGATAGGTGGTAATTCTTCACAAAAATTTGGTGAAACAAATACCAGTTTCCATAAAAATTTGAGCATTGGCCTTTCATAAGAAAAATCCATTTTTATAGTATTGTTACGATCTTACGTAGATTCAGTGGATAGAGTGAAATACTGTTTTTGTTTATTTAGGATTTTGTTTATTTAACTAAGTTATATTTCATAAATAGATTTGTTTAGGACACTCAAATTTTGATTGAATCTTTTCGCTGTATTTTCACTTCACACTATATTTCTGCGATCTAACTTTATCCACGGTTTCTAGTTTATACTTCCTGGCTTTATTCGCCATTCTCACTATTAACTCCCGACTTTATGTTCAGACTAAAATCACTCGCTTCTGAGCAGCGCATGTATTTATACTGATCCGGCGTGCTTCTACTCTGTGGAAACTCTTTTCTAAAATGTTCCAGAACACGCCAAAGTCATTTTAATTTTATGTAATTCTCTTTACAGTATGTATTTTTTTTTCAATTTGTCATTACGATTTTTAATAATTCTTTTTTTCTTATCTATTATAGAATCACGGTCCATTAGAGTATCTTGGAACTGATCCTTATGGTCAGCCACTATCATCACTTCATCATGCACCATTACATCATTATAACCAATTGGCTGGTCTTCGGCCAACACAAGATCAACTTGGAATTCACCGATCGCATCGAGAAGCAGAACTTCAGGGTCACGTGGTAAGCTTTAACTTATTTTTTTTTTATTAAATAAAATTATAATATTTCTCTTTTTTTATGTACTATGATTGAATATATATTTTTTTTATTTAATTTTACCAAAACTCTTCTTAAAGATAATATTTTTAATAGTCAGATTATATTTATATATAAATTATAATATTTTATTATTTAATTCTTGTTTGTTTGTTATCATTTCAAATAATATTAGTACTGAAATGTATATTTTCTAAGTGCCACGACACTAAAGGCTATTTGCCGACAAAGGATATCGGGATCAGGAAATTAAATTAGAAATGGGGAGGAAAAATGTCTTGGATAGTAGTCCAGTACGCTAGCAATTGTCTTTTCATAAGGCTAATATAGGGTTTTGAATAAGAGTGATATGATTCCTTTTCAACAAAAAAAAATATATTAATTGTTAAGGAAATTCAAATATTTTTTATTTAATGTAAAGTACAATCGATACAATTAAGTTCTGAATAAAACGTCATTCAAATGGCCTCCACGATTTCTTTTGCAGGAACGAATTCGATGAACCCAATTTTCGAGCACTTTTTCCACTAAATCAAGTCGTATGTCATGAATAGCACGTTCAATATTGACTTCTAAAGCTTGAAGACAGACTAGTATATTCCTAAAGACCAATGACTTCAAATAACCCCAAAAGAAATAGTCTAATGGTGTTAAATCACAACTTCTTGGAGGCCATTCAATGTCACAATTCCTTGAAATAATTGAATCTCCAAACTTTTCTCGCAATAATTCGGTTGTTGCACGTGCTGTGTGGCACGTAGCCCCGTCTTGTTGGAACCAAATGTTGTCAAGATCAACTTCTTGTCAATTTAGGTGAACGTAATGGATGTTCATGAATAATTTGTGGATTTTCTTCGCACCAGAATCGACAGTTTTGTTTATTGCACTCAGATGAAAGTCTGAAAGCAAAAGCGCACGAAAAGTTGCAATTGGAGAACGATTATTTTGATAATAAAATTGAATAATTTGTAAACGTTGTTCTTGCGTATATCTCTCCATGATGAAATTGTAAACATTAATTAATATTACAAATGGCCCAAACGTCACTTAGAAATCATATCACTCTTCTTCGAAAACCCTATATATATTCAATAAGGCGCATTTTCATCTCTCTGGATCGGTGAATAAACAAAATTATCGTTACAGGGCTTACTGTAAGCCCTGTAACGATAATTTGTTAAATTATTCACAAGGAAGCTTTGCATACCAAAAACGTGTCTGTTTCGTACAGAAGCATTAACGATCCTCATTTTTTATCAAAATGAGGAAAAATTGTCAACGTTGAGCGGTACATATCGATGATAACGAACTTTTTGTGATCTTAATTGGAAGATATTGATTTACCGAATATGTGGTTTCAACAAAACGCAGCTACGTGTCACACAGCATATGCCACAATCGATTTTTTGCGGAAAAAGTTTGGGGAGTCGATAATTTTACGAAATGCAGATGTGCAATGGCCTCTAAGAAGTTGTGATTTAACATATTTTGGACGTATTCTTATGGGTTACGTGTATATGAAGTCATTAGTTTATATAAATAATTGGAACAATCGTATTCGGTTCTATGTATAAGGGGAGCAGATGCAGCCATTTTAATGATGTTATTTTCAGAACATAATTGCATCGATTATACTTCAAAATAAAAAACTAAATTTTGCTCTACCAAATTTGTTTTTTCTTTTAATTGAAAAAAACATATTATTCTTATTGAAAAACACTATATAAGAAATATAGTACAAATTCCATTATATTGTATAGTAAATTACTTTTAATACAAGTGGAAATATGTCAACACTTGTTCAAATAACAAAACTATAATTACGAGTATTTTCTAAATATAATTAAGAGTTTTTCGTTTTAAATTTTTTACCTAAAGAACAAAAACAAATATAATGCCATGATTGGCGACAGTACGCATCAGTCTTGAGTTCGACTCCAGCAAGTGGAATAACCGGAGTGAACCTTAGTTATCCCCAAATACCTCAGTTATCACCTGGAAAAAGACACCCGAAAAAAAAATTTATGACCGTACGTGATTATTTAGTATATGAATGTATGATCAGCTAAACTATAACTATACATAATAAATATACAATAAATTTTTTTACATCATATTATTTGTTAGATTTTTTTTTGTCCTAAAAAAAGAGAAGATTGTTAATAAACTGATCATAATATGGACATTTATAAACATTCCAAAGTGATCGTTTTAGTTAAATTTTTTTTATCTAACAAAGTCTTCGTTTTAAATATATTTTCTTAATTTCAAATGCACAGTTGGACTGTACTTTGCGATTAAAATAGTTGCCTATTACAACAATCTAAAGTAAACATAATTAGATACTCTTTTCTACGGACTCGTATTTTGTTCTAGATGATTTTTTTTTTAAATATTTTTTTTCCAGTTAACTTTTTGAAAGAGAAGATAATTAGAATTTATGTATATGATGTGTGATATCTTTTCACAAGCTTTATAATACACACTTTTTGTACTCATATAAGAGTAAAATGGTCAATGGTAAAAAGCATTTCAAATAAAATTCAATCAAAGTAACAATGTTTAGAAATACATTTATACAAATGGAGTAGATTCGTACTTATTAATGTATAAACTAGAACGTTGATCGATCAGATATTCGTACTATCAATGCTGATTTATTTATTTATTTGTTCAGCTTTCATTTCACTATGAAAATCGTTGTGGCAAGAAAGCGCTGAAGCTTACGAAAAAAAAAGTACAATTTTCTCGTACCCTATAACTCTCCTACCACTTATAAGATCAGATCGGAGAAGATTTCGATCAATCGAACTAATTCAAAAATCATGTACCAACAATCCGTTTGCTGTACGACGATCATTTCATAGTATAATTCTTGATCAATTGAAATGACGGCATTTGACTTGAGAAGATGAAAATCTCATTTTTGGCCACATTCGAACAGATTCCAGTTGAGATGGACCAAAACTTCAGATACAATCGAGTAGGGGACGTATTAGAAGAATCATAGATAAATAGAAAAAGAAAAAGATTTGAGGAAGGGAATCAAAAATCCAGATGATCGAGGGTCGTGGGCTAAAAATTCGAAACTATTCCAATCTTTTACGTATGAGCACTTATTTACTTGTAGGTACAGGTTGCAACTAATTCTCTAACTTTTCAAACTGAATGACTTTGTGATTGTTACGTGGACAAGGTGAAAAGCAAACCATATAAAAACAAACTCTTTCAAAACTTATTTCATATTCAAGATTTTGATTTGATTTGAAAAGATTCTGTACAACAAGTGGTCCATTTTTATCAACATCTTTTTTTTTCATCATTCATTTCAATGGTATGTGCATATACTTGTATAAATATATCCAAGTAATGTGTCTGTTAAATAAATTTTTTCTGTACAAAGTTAAACTGTTTTTATACCTTTTATTTATTTATAAGATAAGCAAACGTATTAATGTAGATTTATTTAAAGTTTTTTTTTCCTTCTGATTTATCATCATCTCTAAGCTAATCTGTTCATTTTAATCTTTTAATAATTAATAATTTGATTGGTTCAGTTTAAAGATTCCAACACGTGCCATTTGGTCAATAGTCAATATTTTAGCAAGCATATTTACATACAATTATTACTATCATAGGACCATTTAACCAAAGTACATAAAAATTCTTTTTTTTTTACTAACAGTAGTCAATCCATTCATGGAATTTGTATGTAATCGAAAGTTTGCATCAAATTGTTCGAATATCGTATTAAAATTTATCTGTTGAAATTATCAATTTTAGAAAAAATCTTAAATAGTATAAAAAAATGGAATAGAAGATAAAAATGAGCTCCTGCCGAGAAAAGTTAAAAGCTCTTTAACGTGGTGCTCTTATCCTACTTCATACAATAATAATAGTATAAAAGCATCATGTAGTAGGGCAAATATGGCTGAATTTCTTACTAATACATTTTTATACTAAATGATTGTTAAAAAATAGGGTCGATAGACAATATTAATTGACAAATTTTATCAAATCAATCAGTTTTGAATACATACAACAATCTTTGTATATTTCTTAATGCCAAATAAGTATGTATACGCACAAATATGTATTTTTAATATAAAAAACAGTAATACTCTTTTTTATATAGAAATTTTTTTTTTCTAATATGAGCACATGGGTGGTAAAGTATGTATTAGGATTTTGTTAAAGCTTAAAATTCTATATCGAAAAGAAAGCCAAAAAAGTTGCTTTGTCACAATGTACTTTGTAGGATTTATTAAATTTTCACTATTTTTTTTATTTTTTTTAAATATTTTTTTTTATTAAAATATTATTTTTTATTTTTATATTTTTTATTGCAATGGAGATCTTCTAAGATAACGTAGCCAAATGGTGAGCTCACGATTATTATATTGTAATATTCGTGATACGAGCAATATGTAGTATGAGAATGTACTAGCTAATTAAAAGATTTAACAAAAATGTATTCCTTATTCAAAAATGTCATCAATTAACATACTACTGATATATTCAAATTTTAACGAAAAATAATTTGTTTTTTCTCTATTAAATGTTTTGTAAAAAAAGATAGAAAATCTTTTCAAAAATGACTGGATATGTAAGAATTTCTTTTTTAATCTTTCTGTAAGTTTTATTTTAAAAATATATTTCTAGTTTAGATTTCTTTCTAATACTTAATTGTTCTATTAAAAAAATATATCAATAAATTTTTATAAACTACGAGGGTCGTTCAATAAGTCCTTAGAAAATCCGAGAAATTGCGCTCGTAGTGTCGGTAAAGATTTTTTTTTGTCAAAATTTTAGCTCGATCCATAGCGTAGGTCAATTTCTATCGTCGATTAAAGTTAACGACATTTATTTGTGCATAACAATGGAAAAAAGCGAGTGTAGGGCTGTCATCAAACATCTCCATTTGAAAGGCTTAAGCCCGAAAGAAATCAAACCGAGTTGGATGCAGTTCATGGCATATCTGCACCTGTGTTTGCGACGGTTTACAATTGGGTGAATTAATTTAAACGTGGCCGTTCATCCACAAAAGATGAACATCGTTCAGGACGCCCAGTTGAGGTGTCTACTCCTGAAATCATCGACAAAATCCACGATCTGATTTTGAACGATCGGCGAATTAAAGTGCGCGAATTAGTTGAGGCCACGCGCATATCACAAGGTACAGTCGCTTCAATTTTGCATAAAAAATTGTCTGTGAAAAAAATTTCGGCAAGATGGGTGCCTCGTTTGCTCTCAGAGGAGAATAGGCGCAATCGTGTAGTGGACTCTGAGGCTATGTTGGCACTCTTTCATCGCAATCCTGCCGAATTCCTTCGTCGATATGTCACTGTGGACGAAACCTGGATACACTACTACACTCCAGAAACGAAGAGACAGTCATCACAGTGGATTTTCAAGGGTGAACGGGCTCCGAAAAAGGCAAAAACTGTGCCATCGGCCGGCAAGGTGATGGCCACGGTCTTTTGGGATTCGCAGGGCATCATTTTTATCGACTACTTGGAAAAAGGAAAAACATTAACAGGAGCGTATTACGCGTCGTTATTGCAACGGTTGAGCGAGGAAATCAAAGAGAAACGCCCCCATCTGAAGAAGAAGAAAATCCTCTTGCATCAGGACAATGCGCGTGTGCACACCTGCGCTGTTTTTATGGCCAAAATTGTGGAATTGAGAATGGAATTGTTGCAGCACCCCGCTTATTCACCAGATTTGGCCCCGAGTGACTATTTTCTTTTCCCCAATCTGAAGAAATGGCTTGGCGGACGGCGGTTCACTTACAACGAGGACGTCATTGCTCAAACGGATGAGTATTTTGCAGAACTTCCGAAATCCTATTTTTTGGACGGGATAAAAATTTTGGAAAAACGGTTGGAAAAGTGTATAGAGCTAAAAGGAGATTATGTTGATTAAACATTTTTTGAAAATTAAAAAATTTGTAGTTCCAAAAAATGTCCTCAACCTTCTTAGGCCAATTTTCACGCTTCTTGTCCCACAAGTCAAAATTGCCGTCTTTGAACCGACGAAACCAGAAAAGCAGAGCTTCCCGTATTAGCTCTTTTTCTGGCACAAAACTAGACATGATTTGCTGACAATGTGCACTAATTAATGTTGACAGATGTCAAACTCATAAAAAAAAAGTATGGCGTGTCCATGGTAGCTTAATACGCTCACTCACGCCATCTATAACCAAACAGCGGATTGAAGCTTATACCCCTGGTACTTAATAAAAAGTATTAAAACATTATTGGGAACAGCAATGGGACTGTTTTTTTTTGTTAAATTTTATTTTATTTTTTTATTCTTAGAAGTTGTTTTGGTAGCTATTCATGGGCACAAGCATTATTTCTACTCCTCGTAGTGGTTCTGGAATGTTTCAACTCGTCGATTGTACTCCTTCGAACCTTATCGACAGTATCAGGATGTCGTCCTTTTAAGTGGTGTTTTATCTTGTGGAGAGAAAAAAAGTCATGTGGACGAAGATCATGTTAAGAGTGGCGTCGAGAAATCACAATAATCCTTTTTTACGACAAAATCCGTGTAACAGGTGGAGTTGTCAAGGTGGAGCATATAAGTGTCTATAATTAGGAACTATTTATCTGAGCCTTTCTCTAAGACTTCTTTAAAAAAAGATTGGATAATTGACGGTCTGACCTCACAAAAGCAATTATTCGTTCAACATTTTCATCAGTTTTTGATGTTGCACACCTCCCTGAGTGGGGTTCATATTCCACTGCCCCTCGGCGCACCAAAAATACTTTATGCCACGGAAAAATTTATGCTCTTTCCTATACACTTGTTGCAACTTTTCGTAAGTAAAAATGGCGTATTAACCAAGCTTAACATAAAATTTTTCGCAACGTCCAATTTTTCGTAACAATCTACAAAAATACAATTTCATTTATCATATTTTATAGGGTCGCCTAGTTATTGAAGGAGGTTGAAACATTTATTGCATGTCATACAAGTTTTGTAGTAGAGGGAACTCCTTACATTTCTGCCATATCTCTTAATTCTTCTTTATATGTAATTTTGAATTATTTTTAGAGTATCAAATATGCGTACGAAACTTCGTAAAATATCATAAAGAAATCTACTTACAAATAATAAGTAACCTATAGTAAACAACATAATTTATGAAATTTATTTATTTTTGTACAATAATTTTCCAGATTGTTAAAAGATTTTTAAGAAACTAAATTATAAGATTAATCATTTTTGAATAAACATTGTTAAAAAATATGTTGATTTATATTCATTTGGAAGTATTTTATAGGACTAAATTACCTTATATTCTTTTGTTACTTCTCATAATAATGAACACAAACATGTTCACTAACTATAAAAAATGTTTGAAAAAATGGCGTAAATTTCTTAAATCACATCCAAGTTTGAAGTTACAAACATTAGTAAACTTCCATAAACATAATTTATAATAAATTCGATTGAAAAGCAAGAAATCACCAATGACATGTTCGAGTATACATTTTAAGCCTACAATTTAAATAATGACTACTGATCGATTACATGATATTACTTGAAATCATGTACCAATATCGGTATCGCAATTTTTCTCTTCCAATCTTCAATATTCAATCAACTGGATTCAATTTTTGGTGAAATTTCAAAGTGTTTTATTTTTGAATTAAACTGATTACGTAAATAAAAAACACACCTTTAATAAATAACTGTTCAAAAAAAATATTGGAATGAGATTTCAAAGTAAAAGGAATGAAATTTATTCATTTTTTCTTTTCAAAAATATAGATAACCGAAGAATTTTATTATTTAATTATAATATAATTTTTGTCTTTAATGGTACTTTATTCTTTTTTATTTGATTGACTATGTTATATCACTGAATTATCTAAAAAAAAAAATAATCGACGCATTTTAGAATCTTCTGCGATGCACACTATAAGTAAAAATATTTTTAAGCACACCGTTTATGATACGAGGGTCGTTCGATAAGTCCTTAGAAAATCCAGGAAATTTGGTAAAGTATTATCGACGAAGTGTCGGTAAAGATTTTTTTTTGTAAGCAGCATTATCGACAGGAAAGCTGTCAAAATTTCAGCTCGATCCATAGCGTAGGTCAATTTCTATCGTCGATTAAAGTTAACGAAATTTATTTGTGCATAACAATGGAAAAAAGCGAGTTTAGGGCTGTCATCAAACATCTCCATTTGAAAGGCTTAAGCCCGAAAGAAATCAAAGCCGAGTTGGATGCAGTTCATGGCACATCTGCACCTGTGTTTGCGACGGTTTACAATTGGGTGAATGAATTTAAACGTGGCCGTTCATCCACAAAGGATGAACATCGTTCAGGACGCCCAGTTGAGGTGTCTACTCCTAAAATCATCGCAAAATCCACGATCTGATTTTGAACGATCGGCGAATTAAAGTGCGCGAATTAGTTGAAGCCACAGGCATATCACAAGGTACATTCACTTTAATTTTGCATGAAAAATTGTCTGTAAAAAAAATTTCGGCAAGATGGGTGCCGCGTTTGCTCTCAGCGGAGAATAAGCGCAATCGTGTTGTGGACTCTGAGCCTATGTTGGCACTCTTTCATCGCAATCCTGCCGAATTCCTTCGTCGATATGTCACTGTGGACGAAACCTGGATACACTACTACACTCCAGAAACGAAGAGACAGTCATCACAGTGGATTTTCAAGGGTGAACGGGCTCCGAAGAAGGCAAAAACTGTGCCATCGGTCTTTTGGGATTCGCAGGGCATCATTTTTAACGACTACTTGGAAAAAGGAAAAACATTAACAGGAGCGTATTACGCGTCGTTATTGCAACGGTTGAGCGAGGAAATCAAAGAGAAACGCCCCCATCTGAATAAGAAAAAAATCCTCTTGCATCAGGACAATGCGCGTGTGCACACCTACGCTGTTTCCATGGCCAAAATTGTGGAATTGAGAATGGAATTGTTGCAGCATCCCGCTTATTCACCAGATTTGACCCCGAGTGACTATTTTCTTTTCCCCAATCTGAAGAAATGGCTTGACGAACGACGGTTCACTTCCAACGGGATAAAATTTTAGGAAAAACGGTTGGAAAAGTGTATAGAGCTAAAAGGAGATTTTTTTCCATCTTTTTCTAAGGACTTATTGAACGACCCTCGTATAAACTAATTATAACACGAATAGTTTTTATTCTTCACTTTATGAATCAATTAATTTTCTACCTAAAAAAGATAAATCGTATTATCAACAAAGAAAGCGAAATTTTACTGAGAAAAATAAGATAGCATACACTATACATAGGACTAGATTTATCAATTTTTGGATGGTCTATTACTGAATGATATTTTGTTCAAATCAATTTAAATAAAAATTATTTTATGTAGATAAAAATATTAAAATTATAATATGTGTATTATGAACTAATTTTATATGATTTCATATTAAAATTAACAATACAGGAAATCATTGAGGTGAGCATACTTATATAAATAACAAAACTACAATAGATCAATATCATATAATTGTTTCAAAGCTATCTATTTTATTATTAAAAATTATCAATAAAAAAATCGATAATTTAATCTAATAACTATAAAATTCCAATTAGTTTATATATAAACATTGAAATCAATAAAACAGTATCGAGAAGTTTCCCAATAACGTATTAGATATTAAAAATGCTAAAAAAAAACGAAAGAAAAAACTTTAAAAATCGAACTAAGAAAATTCCACTTAAAAAAATAATAAATAAACCTAAATTCTCTAAATATTTTCATAGGGATAAATCTAATAAATCAATTATTAACTCTGTACTCGTATATTATTTAAAGATTTTAAGAAAATATTCTATAACAAATATTATATAGATTGGAATGTTAGCATGGCTAAGAAGAATATTTTTATTAAATAGAGTCTAATAATAATGTCAAACCATGGAGTAAACTTATACCCAACCACTTTACTGCCCAAAGAAAGTTTTATAAATTCACAAAAGCTATCGCGAATATTCAATGAATGTTACAACAGACTATGTTCTTCTGGAACGTAACCGAATCTTTCATCCCCGACTAAGAATCTTCCTTTATAATAAGCAGAAGGTTGTCTTATTCTACTACAACTGGTGATGTGCGGAATATAGTCTCCAACGTCTTAACCCACAATAGTTTGTGTTTGTACTTGTTTATCTTAAATGAGTTTCTTCTGCACATACTACCGTTTTATTCCTAAAGTAGGCAGAAATTTTTTTGGACTCCTTGAATTATATTAAAGCTAAGGAATATTCATAAATTTCAAATAAACCATCTCCGAAGAGTGCCTGAGTATATTTTCGTATGAGTGAAGAGAAATGGAATGTTAAATACACTCTTACTACGCGAATAATTGAGGGGTTTTAGTTTATAGTATATGAGCATATCGAAGGTTATAACTCTCCCTAAATTGGTATTCCTGGCAAGGGTAATCATCATCTTCCTTGGACTTTGCATCGTAGAATAAGAAATTAAGATAAACTCGAAGGGGGCTTAAATTCCTCGGGTAAAAGAGATCCGACTCTAAAACGGCAAAGTTATGCATAGCTTCTGAAATATTTTCTTGTTGTTGGGAACAATTTTTCAAATATTTAAGAATTGTTCTGTTTGCTTTTGCAAATCTTATAAATCGCAGCTTTTCAGCCAACTAAGTAGTATCTATTTTTTTAGTATTTCTTCTACTTTGGTATTTATGAAAATAAATAATTATTAAATAATATTTTACTTTATCTTATAATTAAGAGTATATAAAAATTAATAATATTAAATTAAATTATTATGAAATTATGTTTAAAAAAATAGTTTATTCTTACTTTTAGACACAACTTTCACATGGATTTCCCTATACAGACCGAAGAGGTGATTATGGTGGTGGTATTGGTGGTGCCGGGGGACCTGGAACTCGGTTAGGTCATGAGCATGATCCTTTAGCACTGCATCAGGCATTACAAAGTGCCGTCGATGATGGACAAAATCCTGGAATGGACGATAATACTCCCTTTATGTCGGATCTTCCATTACTGAAAAGTGAGTTTTTTTTCTCGATAATATTATCTGAAGTTTTAAATAGTTTATTTACTTGTAAATATTACATATAATAGTTATTTTTTTAACAAAATAGTTTTTAAAAGCTTTCGTATTGTTAAAAGTTGATCTCTTTAGCATATTTACTTTCGCATATCTACCAAATTGCTTACGAAAACGTTTTGAAAATAGTTTGTAATTTTGTTTAACAAAAAAAAGGTAATAAATTACTCGAAAAAAAATATACATATTATTTAGAGTTAAAATATTTTTCAAGCACTTGAAATTTCAAAAATAAAAAAAAACTTTCCTTTTGAAAAATTTGAAAATAGACACAATTGCCAGTCGAATGGCAGTAAAGCTTGTTACTAAATAAATATAATAGTTTCATTAGATTTATAAAAAAAAATTCTTATTTTCTTTATATTAGAGTTGTTACAAAATTTTTAATTTATAAGATTTTCAGAATAAATAGTCCAATACCCAAAATCCGCTATTAAATGAATATTTTTTATTTCAAAGATAGCCCTATATGTGGGCATAGAGGTTAATTAAAAAATACCGTTATTAGAATAATATTATTAATTATTTATTGTTTCGCCTCCATAAAATATTGTCCTATTTATAACTCCCACAAATGATAAATAAAGTTTTTCCAAATCCCCAGTTTGGTTTTTTCAAATTTTTCTGCTTATATACCTTAAGTGTACAATTGGTTTTTAATTACTCTAAATACAGCGCGTTATATCCAGAAACGTTCTCAATTGATTTGATCCATAAGTTAACTATCAGTAATTCTTAATTCTAATTAAAGATAAACATCTAAATTTATATAGATCTTCAATAAAAAAAGAGGATTTTTTTTTTAAATACAAAAAAGAGTTAAATTGTTCGAAAAAAAAACGTATTTAAAAGATAATTTTCAACCCTTTTGCCAGATTTTGAGAATCTGGCCACCTCGGATCTTTTTGACGCAGCTCATCTGATCGCTAACTACGTGTAGTTTTTGACCGCTTTTTTGAGTAAAATCAGCTCTATGTGTATCTCGACAATTAATCGATCAATGTTGGCTTCCAAAGTGCCAATTTTTGCTGGTTTATCAACAGATACCAACGATTTTATTTATCCTCGCAAGAAACAATCGGCGGATGTCAATTTGCATGATCCTGAGGACAATTGCGTGAAAAAAAATTGGTTCGTCCGGCCTTATTTCGGAATAAGTATGGTCCGATTATTCAGCCGACGGGGCAGTCCACTCTGAACAATGAATAATTGTGAATAAAATTTAATTCCCAATATTTCATCGAGCATTTCTCTGACTCCAAACGTGACAATTTTTCCTTTAGGATATTGCTTCTGTGTTGCCAAGTTACCCTATAGATAATATAGAAAATGTTGTTTATGACGGTTATTTTCAAATCCTATTAGCAATAACCGTTATTTTCAATTAAAAAGAAAAGACTGATTATTATTTCTATTTCGTTTATTTTTGTATTCACTTTTTGTATTTTCTTATCTTTATCTTATAATCGCTTGGTTAAATTACATTTTTATTATTCAACATCTTAATTTTTAATTAAATATTAATTTGAATCAAGAACATCAAAAAACAACTTACAAATAAAAATAATATAAGTAAACTCTTTAATTCACACCTAAAGCCTACCAATAAAATTAATATACTCGTACTTTAGTTTGCCAATGTACTGCCATATATACTCTAGGTACACTACATCGTTCAAGCGTAAGTTTATCCATGATCAAGTGCCAATATGTTATATAAAGAGTTATTATCATTAACAAACTTTAGGAGATGACTTCTGTTTTGCCAGGCTACCCTATCGGAAGTTCTAGCATACCAAAAAATACCCAATACATAATGTGCTCTTATTTTATTAATAAAATTATTTTAAAAATGCAGATTTTCTTTATTATACTGATGCATTTCTAGTTTCTATATATTTATTTGCGTTTTATACTTTATCTTCTTATTTTTTTCATAACTACTTAAATAACAGCTTATAAAAGAACAACCCTCAATTATTTACAAACTTCAAAATATCATAAATGCACCAGTATATTGTTGAAACATCCATAATCGAAATGCTGACTATGAAGAAAAATCCAAGTTATGTATTATATTTTTAATAAATTTTTATTAGACATCTGCTTTCGTCGAAACCGATATTAATTAGACAAATTTCATAAAGTAAAATGACACTATGCGAATTGATCCAACTGAGCTATATACTAGTTGCCCAATTCCGAAAAGGAATTTCCCTTCTCTAATAGACCTTAGGTGTCATATTTTCAAAACGTATTCAAACAATGACGGGTTTTTTGTCGTCCTTGTATAGAAATGAAAAATAGAAGTTACCAACCCAGCTAATAATACGTTTCTCGTATTTATCATATTTATAAAGGGCGTTACGCAAACAACATTCTTTTCAGGTGTTGTATTATTTTTTTCCATCTCTTTACTAGTACTTAAATGGTAATATCACATTCAAGACTGTATTGTTGATAAGTAAATGAACGTTAGTTCGATTTACTAATACAGTCAAGCATTTACAAATATTCAAATAGTTGTAATAATTTTAAATAATTTCAGATATGAAAACTGGCAAAGATGTCAGCAATATTGGGATTGGTTCGCCAGGTGATGTGTTCTGTTCAGTTCCCGGACGTCTGAGCCTCCTATCGAGTACATCAAAGTACAAAGTCACCGTAGCTGAGGTACAGAGGCGACTTTCACCACCTGAATGTCTAAATGCATCACTTCTTGGAGGTGTTTTACGAAGGTAATAATAATCTTATCACCTATCAGGTTTTTTTCATCTCTAATACATGCTATTACAAGAAATTTAATTTCGACATCCTTCTTAACTGTTTACCAATTCAAAATTACCTACAAAATGATATAAATCACGTTCCTTTTGTCCAAATTTGAACCTCTTCGTCTATGTACATTCGTATCGATTCATGTCCATCTAAAGTCGAATCGTGGCGGATTAGTAAAATATTTTTAAGATACTTAACTGTGTCATCCTATACCTTTAGGGCAAAAAGTAAAAACGGTGGACGACTATTACGCGAGAAATTGGAGAAAATTGGATTGAATTTACCTGCCGGAAGAAGAAAGGCAGCTAACGTTACACTTTTAACATCACTAGTTGAAGGTGAAGCTATTCATCTAGCTAGAGATTTTGGATATGTTTGCGAAACAGAATTTCCTGCCCGACAAGTTGCCGAATATTTATTAAGACAACATACAGAGCCTCAGGAATCGTATCGCCGAAAGGAGCTATTGCTTAATACAAAGCAGGTAACATAATTTTCTTTAGTTTCACTATTTTTTTTTTTTTACTATAAATTTTTACTAGTATACATTTTCAATAATCCAAAAATAGTTAAAAATATCAACAAAATGATTTTAAATTTAAAGTTTATTTAGTAATAAAAATAATATTTATTTAAATTCGAATAATTTTATTAATATTGGCACTTTCGAAATAAGTGAAATTACACATTAATTATTATCATATGTTGACACATACCGGCCTTTTACAAAACTTTATTGAAACGATCATGAAGACTTATTATAAATTTTTATTACTTGCAATAAATAATTTTGAATAATTTTTTTCTTTGTGTGATATTTATGAAATTATTTTTTTGCTTTATTTAATATTAATTAATAGGTGACCAAGGAGTTAATGGACCTTCTAAATCAAGACAGATCACCTTTGTGCAATACACGACCGCAACATATTCTCGATCCATCAATACAAAGACATCTTACACATTTTTCTCTGATTTCGCACGGGTTTGGATCACCTGCAATTGTAGCTGCTCTTACTGCTATTCAAGTAAGAAATATTTTTTTAAAAATATCGTTTATATACATAATAAAATTTATAGAAAAAATAATCAATTTTATTGATTTTATCTTTTTTTCCGAATAGAACTTCCTCAACGAATCTCTTAAATATTTGGACAAAATGTATCCAACAAACGGTGGTGGTATGGTATCATCATCGTTAGATAAAAATAAAATGGATAATGATAAAAAATGATAATTCCTTAATTATTATCAAAAAAATTTAAACTTATTTAACTGAACATTTTCTTTGAAATTATTTTTCACTATTCATTTAGTAGCACCAATTTATCATAGCATTTATTCTAATAAAATAAATTAAAAGAAATACTTAGTAACGTACTTAATCAAAATAAATTTGTACAGAATAATGACTATTTCATTTTTATTATAATTATTATTAGTATTATTATTATTATTATTATTATTATTATTAAAAAATACAAAATAAAAATTATATCAAATCGTAATTACAAAAAACAATGTTTACATCCGAAAATATTTGCCTTTTACAAAATAATCAATATTTTTTGTGATATGAATAGTATTTTTTTTTTGTTATATTCTAAAATGTATTAAGGCTATTATTTTTATTAAAGATTTTTTTTAAAATTATTTTCATAACTAATTTGGCCTAATCATATTTATTTAAAGTATAAAAAAATGTCCAATTAAATATTGTACATAATTGACTGTGACTAGCCCAAATTTTAATATAGACTCTGAAAACAGTACATGAAAAAATCTAATAGAAATTTTATTATTATTAAATTTATTTAATCCATTGTTTTTAAATAATATTATACAATTATTAATGTAAGTACTTTAAATTCATATCAAAATGAAGAGTTAATGTAAATGGAATTAAAACTTTTTGTGATTCATAAAGAAAACGTTTTAGGAAATAACATAATATATTTATAGTGAAAAAAAAAAACAAATAAAACTCATTTATTATATTTCTCAATATCACAATAGTAGGATTTTTTTTTAAATATTCAATAAACTCAGGCGCTAATATAAAAATATAAAATTTTGTTTTTAAATGTTATTCAGTTACACTTCAATTTAACTAAATTATAATATCTAAGAGCTTTTTCTTAAATTTTCTGTTTTGCATTTTTATTTAAATTATATTGTAGTTACTCAAAAAGACATCAAAAAACTTATGTCAGAACATTTAAATTAATTAAGAGCTATTAAATCGTCCATAATTTTATAGCTAGAGTATTTATAGTCAATAAATTTTATCTACCAGAGCAAAATTTTATTAATTTTCTATTTTTTTAATATTTTAAACTAAAAAAATATAATTATTATCTTTTAAATAAATTTTATTGTACTTAAAAATAACATCTCAATAGTCATTGAATTTATGGAATAAATATTATTATAATTGTTAAATTAAATACACACTATTTTAAAGGTAAATTCATTTAAAACTCATATCACTTTTTATTTGAAATAAATACTTTAATTTCGTATAGTAAAAATATTAATAGTAATAAAATGAATTTAAGATCAATCAAGGTTCAATCAAATTTTTACTATTAGCGCCCCGAGTTTTGAAGCTCGATTTGTGACATTTTATTGACGCCATTTTGTATTAATGAATTTGTGGAAGCCATACTGTTCAATTGTTTCCATTATTAATTCTGATTTTTTTCCTTTCACATAAAATTTTATAAATGAATACTTATTATTTTAATTAAGTTTTGTAATATAATAAAAATAGCTCATATATACATATATAATAAATAAATTCAAATCAATAGTATACGATATATTATGCCAATCTAGTAAATTTTCTTCATTTTGCCATTTATGGTATATTTGTACAAAATAGTAGAAAGAAAAATTTCAAATATTCAAATTTACCAGAATTGTGCCAAAACTGATTCGAAAATGTTTTATTAGACAAAATAATTGTAAAAAATATATGACAATTGCCATACAAATAAAAACAAAATAGGAAATATTTACATTGTGTTAATTTTTATAATTTGCTATAATCATTTCTGTAAGCTTTACGGAAAAGTCTATGGATTTTTTTAATTATTTAAAGGATTTATTTTTACTTTAGCTAAGAGAATAAAAAAAATTCTCTTCAACTTCTTAAGGAAAACAATTGGCACAATTTGATCCTAAAGATACAGAAAAAAATTTAAGAATAAAAGAAGAACCGGAAATTTTAGAAACTTGAAACAATGAAATTCTTATCAAAAACAAATTTTGAATTTTAAACTTAATAAATTTTTTTTATTTAAATGGCCATTTATCTTAATATGTCTATAAAATAATCCAACCATTACCTTTAAGTCACAATCAAAATAACAAATCATCAATCTTGCCATTTCTTAAATAAAAAAAAACATTACGAGTATAAATTTATATATTATTTAAGGAAATTTTTATGAAATATAAACGAAGAAAAACCTTCATAAAATATCTAAAAACAAATTAATTAGTAAAATAATAAAATTAATAAGTATTAAAAAAGAGAAATAAAACTAAAATAAATTATATATAATTAGTATTTAAATAGAAATCACAAAAATTGATGACATTATAGGCAAAAATAGTATCAATACGATTACTATGTAGAGAACATTTATACAAAAAAAAAACTTAAAAAAATAAAAGTAATTCTATTTTATTTATACATACATTCAAAAATATAATAAAAAAAATTGATTCGATAAATTTTAGAATGTTAATTTTATATAAATAAAAAGAAATTATAATTGATAAATTCCAAGTAAATATAAATTATATAATTATAATATATTATTGTATAAAAGTGTAAAATATTAAAATGATTTAACTTTGTATTATTAAAAGAACTAAAACTAATTATTTTAGCTATTCTTTTTTTCAATTTAAAAATTTAAGAGAAAATTTAAAATTATAATTAATTAGTAAAAGGAAATAAATATATCTAAATATATAAGAAAATGTAATTATAGGGAACGATAAAATATTGTTTTATAATTAAGAATTTCATTCACTAATAAAAGTAAAAATCATTCAAAAATTTACGAAAAAAATAATCAGAAACTTAAAATTTAAATAAAAATGTAAAAACTTATAATTGTGTTTAAATTGTTCTGATGGGATATTGAGGATTAACCTCATAATAAATTTTTTTCTTGCAATCTGGCATAAGCTGAACTAAATATTTGTACTCAAAATACCCTGCAGCGACCTTCGTGTCGAACGTCTGGAATGTCCTCCATACCCTCCCGTATACGTTCAATATTTTGAATTTTTGGCACCAGCAAAGTTCCTTACTGTCCCTTGTTCTCAAAAATTGGCAACCATACGGTTTATTGTTGGTTCTGAGATCCAATTCGCACATTAAAATATCAACAATATACACGTTGGGTCAAAAAAATGGACCGTTGATTTTCAAAATAAAGTTCAACGATTTTGGTTCGTTGTTCGATTGTCTATTGGTCCATTTAAAATTTCTTAAGTTTTGCTTACAATATACTGAAATAGAATTAAAAAATATGAAAAGTTTATGATAAATTTGAACTACAACGTTAATTTTCCGCCACCCTGTATTTTGATTTAGCGATACTGAGACGCGTGACTTCAGTACTATACCCTGGCGCCCAACATTAAACTGTAGTTAGGATGCCTTTAGTTGTTACCAAAAACTTGATTTCCGTGACACATACGTTTTTTGTAACAAGCAGATTTACACGCATCGGCGTTTCTCCAACTAACAGAAGTTAGATTCATCTAGCAAATCTCTAGACCATTGTCTCTTAAGTCTCCTATGAGTGTTTCCGGGAAAGGCAGTACAGGACAATTCTCTCACAAGTGGATTATGATGATAGGGTAAACGGAAGTGAAATTTTTGTTAGTGGGAAATGCACAGGTCCTGAACAAAGTGAACATTTAGATCACGATGTATTACGTTGTTACGAACATAAAAGGGGGCATCGACAATTTTACGGAGGATCTTCGATGGTAAGGCCTGGACGCGAGAGGAATTGGAACGTTTCGTTGAACCCCAAAGTTCAATTCCATATGTCCAAATAGGTTTTATAATTGTATTGTGTATTAAAAGTTTACTTTTAATTGTTAGTTTCGAGCGTTTGTCCAGTAGTCTAAGTAGTTGTTGGTAACGTCTAGTGTCTTCATGTTGTTTAGTCTAGTATGAGGGTTCCATGTTAATCTGTCTAAGTAAATTCCCAAATAACGTACTTTATCATATTGTGGAATCATGTTGGTATTAAGGTATAAAGAGGTAGGTTCTTCTTGACAAAGTGTGAAAGTAATGTGTCAGGATTTATATGCGTACCCATCGTCTGCATAAGTAGCAATGATAGTATTAGGATCAAATGGGATGTCATGGGTATACATATTATATAAAATGGGATCAAGGATACTGCCTTGCGGGACTCCGACTAGAATAGGATATATTTCTGAGGATTCTGAGTTTATTGTAACTTGGAAATGACGTTGGGAGAGATATGAATTTATGATAAGATAGTATGTTGAAGGAAGAAAGCACTTGATTTTCTAGAAGAGTTCAGGACGCCACACACGATTAAAAGTTTAGGGGATATCTAAAAATAATCCTGGGAAAGAATCTTTACTCTTAAAGTGTTCAGATCAGAAGCCAAATTGGTGATCAGGAATAATTTTTTCATTAACTAGGAATGGGTAGAGTCGTTTTAATAGGAGTTTTTGAAAAATCTTACCAACGATTGGTAAGAGGCTAATATGTCTATAGGAGAAAGGAGAATTAATGGGTTTATTGTGGTTTAAAACAGAAAATTTCCAGAATAAAGGAAAATAGGTTGTGCGCAGGATACTATTAAAAATGTATGCAATTAAAACTAAAGCTTTTCGGAAAATAGGAGCTGTTATTAGATTATAAGCAGGAGATTTTTTATTGGGAAAGCGCAGAATAGTAGTTTTAATTTTCAAGGGCTTAAAATTTTCGGAAGGAACACTCATATGGAATGGGAACATGTTTTTCAAATTTAAAGTTAAACTTTATTCGAAATTATCTATTGTAAAAAAACCAACTCTCTCTGAAATTAACTAGAATGTGAAAAATTCACATTTTTATTAATTACTTATTTAGAAGAAAAAAAATATCAAAAAATTGTTAAATTTTTGAAATATTTTCTTCCATTTAACTGGAAACGAATTTCTCATTAATTTATTTATTTTTTTCTCAATAAAAAAAACCATTATTCAATTGGGAACTATTTACATAATCATCAATTGTCTTTTTCTATATAATTTTCTAGATTTTGTATTTTCTGCCTACAGTTTTTTACGTTGAATTCGTTTGACTTCAACGTCGCCATTTTGATGTTGTTTTTTTTTCAATTGAATAGAAAGTTGATTTGTTTTACCACCATTCATAGCTTTTGTGAATAAACAATAGCAGTTACAATATGAGTCGGATTAGTTAGTATGAATTTGATGAATGAAAAATGTACACTCATTCACCATCGCCACCGCCTATTGTATTACTTGCATTGTCAACGAAACAACGTTTTTACGTTGGTTGGTTTGATATGGTTTCGGTTCTGGTTCGATACAATTTGGTTTCGTTTTGCAGTAGCCACTGTCGTCGCTATCATCGCCGCACTTGGTCAGTCCGATAGTTTGTTCTGATGGAATATTGGCGATTAACCTCATAATAAAATTATTTCTTGCAAACTGTCATTTTTAGTAATTTGGTGTTCTACAATACAGTAATTTGGCGCCATTCAATACCAAAATTCACCAAAATCATTCCAAAATTATCCAAGTCCAAATCATATCTTACAAAATAGATTTACTAAGATTTACTTAATTCCTGTCTCTCATTTCCTACCTTAAGATATACAATTTGCGCTATTATGTCTTAATTTATAAGGTAACCAATAATCCGACATTATCAATTTCCAGTGTGTAAGTCTAAACAGGTTTCAACAGCATTTGTTTAAAGAAAATGATTTTGCTTGCAAAATTTTTGTGTGCAAATTTAGAAACAAAAAATTTTAGGAAATTTTTCTTTGGATTACAATTTATATTGAAATTATCTAATGTAGGCAAGCTTACATTTTCTTTATTTCCACATCGTAAAATTTTATCTCTTAAACCCGATATTTTCAAAAAGCGGATAGCCGTCTGGGTGGGTAGCTTGCAATGTCCAATAATTTGTAACATTTGTAAAAACACTAAAAAACCTTACCCAGCATAAAAAAAATTCCTGCAGCCACCACTATTTTTTAAAACCACATTAGTTCAAAGGATGGAGAATAAGCGTTATTGAGTGAAAATGTGCTCATATAACTTTTACACTTTGTGATATATACGAGTTTCGTTCAATAAGTCCTTAGAAAAAGATGGAAAAAAACTGTTTTTTAAAAAAAAAATTTATTTTATTTTAATCTCCTTTTAGCTCTATACACTTTTCCAACCGTTTTTCCAAAAATTTTATCCTGTCCAAACAATAGGATTTCGGAAGTTCTGCAAAATACTCATCCGTTGGAGCAATGACGTCCTCGTTGGAAGGGAACCGTCGTCCGCCAAGCCATTTCTTCAGATTGGGAAAAAGAAAATAGTCACTCGGGACCAAATCTGGTGAATAAGCGGGATTCTGCAACAATTCCATTCTCAATTCCACAATTTTGGCCATGGAAACAGCGCAGGTGTGCACACGCGCATTGTCCTGATGCAAGAGGATTTTTTTCTTCTTCAGATGGGGGCGTTTCTCTTTTTTTTCTTCGTTTCAGATGGGGCAGGATTGCGATGAAAGAGTGCCAACATAGCCTCAGAGTCCACTACACGATTGCGCTTATTCTCCTCTGAGAGCAAACGCGGCACCCATCTTGCCGAAATTTTTTTCACAGACAATTTTTTATGCAAAATTGAAGTGAATGTACCTTGTGATATGCCTGTGGCTTCAACTAATTCGCGCACTTTAATTCGCCGATCGTTCAAAATCAGATCGTGGATTTTGCGATGATTTTAGGAGTAGACACCTCAACTGGGCGTCCTGAACGATGTTCATCCTTTGTGGATGAACGGCCACGTTTAAATTCATTCACCCAATTGTAAATCGTCGCAAACACAGGTGCAGATGTGCCATGAAGTGCATCCAACTCGGCTTTGATTTCTTTCGGGCTTAAGCCTTTCAAATGGACAAAAAAGACTTATTGAACGACCCTCGTATCACAAAGTGAAGATCTCTGATATATCAGATCTCTGATATATCTCTAAATGGCATTCATAAGTCCTAGGGGAGAACAGATCTCTGATATATCTCTAAATGGCATTCATATTCCACCATGAACGATTGTTACTTCCCTAGGACTTATAATCGACAAACTATTAATCTAGCATGAAAATAAAAAGCAGTAAATTTAACGAAAGATGCAAAGAACTATTAGGACTAATAGAAAAATCTCGAAACTAACAATAAATCGTAAATTATTACTATACAATACGGTAATGTAATAAATATGGATACATGGACCCGAATTTTATAGTTCAACTAAGCATTGCAATTCCCATTAAATCCAAAGCTTACAATTCCGAACCCTTGGAATGCTGTCTTTTATGTCCGAAACAGTATTATTCAACGTGTTCTAAATATTTCCGTAATCTAAATATTTCAGCAAATAAAAAATTGCATTCGTATATATCGCGATTTACAATATTATTAAAATAAATTATCCCATTCTTGGGCAATATTGATGGGTATTTTCCCCTATTTCCTTCATGTCTTTGTAGGTTCGATAAAAAATTTGCTTGTTACTGTAGATATCATTAAAATGAAAATAAAATTATCAGGTAAGTTGTCTATTGTTGAACACTAATTTTTAGAATCAACAGAGCAATACAGATTTAAGTGAAATTATAATTAACTCAGCAATAATAATTATTCTTAAAATTTAAAATAATTATTAAATATAAAGTATGCTCTGATCAACTTGACATTATAATAAAAATAAAAAAATGACTAGAAAATTTTTAATAATATTTTTTCGAATTTCATTGCTATGTCATATAACATTAATTATAAATTTTGGGTAGCCACATCTGAGGAGCTTAAAGACGTTATTTTGCGTGAGAAGGTTTTTCAAAAGCTGAAACCAACTCAAAATGCTAACATAGCTCATGAAGTTTTCGCTAGTTTATATGCAAAATATGTGTCATTGGTGAACAGTTTAAGCGACATTTACGATCAAACATGTCAAGTGCAAAAACGTGATTTGGTTAGGCGGCTTCTGGAATCTGCAACCAAAAGGCTCTTAGAGCTAAAGGCCGAACTAAAAAACATCGAACTCAGTGAATTTATTTATGTTGACAAAACTCTAATTCAGCAAAAGCTTTTGCCCAAAAATATACAACTACTAAGACCTTACCATTTTCCCCAAAGAAGACCAAGAGAAATTCAAGATTTGATTGATGGCAAAATTATTAAAGAACCGGAAGTCCTGCCAGAAACTTTTGAAGGTCTGTCAGACGATGAAGTTAAACGAAGGAAAATACGCTTTAAATTTGCTTCAGAAGAGCTAATAAATGAATTACAAATTGATCCTGGAAAGCAAAAAATAAAAAATGCTGCTAATTTGATAAAAGCACACGAAAAGGCCAGAAAAGCCCGTTTACTCTATTTCAATATAAAATTATATCCAGAAAGTTATAAACCAAAACCACCACCATTGAAGGAAGGAGTCAAATATGAGTTCACTCATAGGCCTGACCATCCTATGCTGATACCTGTTAAAAAAATCAAATATGGTGCAAATTTTTTAGTACAAAAAAAGAATTTCGACAATGTTAAGTATTACGTTCGTCCAGCTCATAGACAGTTAAGACATTCTGCCGCAGGGCATGATCACGAATTAGCGGAAATTTTATCGGCAGTTAATTTATCTGACATAAAAATTTTAGGAGAAGATGATAAATTCAAAAAATATAAATTAAAAGACATAACTTCCAGAGGTGATATGAATGCAGGTAAATGGAGTAGCCATTCAGAAATATTGATAGCAGAAGATATGAAAATGTTTGAGGAACAAAAAAAAGCTGCTATAGGTAAGATTAATTCGTTGACCTTTTTATGTACTATGTAAATTTAGATGTTTATAAGCAGATTCAGGTAATACTATTCACATAGAAGTTGGGTGATGATATATTAACAAGAAAATTATTCAAAGTTAATGTTTAATATGTAAACAAATTTGTAAATTTCAAGACCCCTATATTTATTTGAGGAAATATTATTTTTGTACTAGATTCATGTTAGGTTTGCTACGTAAATTCTATATAAAAAAAATTCGATTTTTATTTTTAAAATACAGCCAAACATTTATCCGTAAAATATTTTTGTTTTAATCTCGCAAATTTTCAATTTATATCATTTTTTTCGAGATTATTTGATGCTCGAGATATCTTAACGTTTCGTAAATATTTTAAAGAATCCCAAAATATATAAAAAAATGGGTTTATTTTTAACTTAAAAAATATTGAAATTGAAATTTCTTCCTTGGCAGTCATGCGAAATAATGATGCTGCTATGAAAATTCAGTGTTATTGGAAATACTATAAATTGAAAAAACGTGTTGAAGCACGTAGAATTAAAAAGTTTATTTTATATGGGATGATTGAGGAAAAGAAGTGGAAAGACAATCGGAATAAGGAATTGGATGATTATAGAGAACATCAACGGAATAAAAAGGCGGAATTTGATAAGAAATTTATCGAAGCAGTTGAAGATGAAAAAGCCCGTATACTCAAAGTAAAGTCGCCATGGATTATGGAAGATATATCTGATCATATAAGATCATGGTTTAGAGAATTGTAAGTGAGAGTTTTTTTATTAAACAGCGCAATCTTGTTGATGTCAATTAATTTTATTTCTGAAAAATTATAATTAAGTTATGAAAAATGTAAGGATTTCCATCCTTATCCTGACGAAATGAAGGGTGGCACTATACTTCTATTACGCGATGAGACTATGACGCCTGATGAATATAAAATGTTTCTTAAAAAACAGAAAGCTTCAAAACAAAATGCAGCCGCAGAAAAAAAAGAAGCCGAAAAAAAGAAAAAAGCCGAAGAGGAAAAATTAAAGGCCAAGAAAGAAAAGGAAGCTTTGCAGGTACAAATGAAGAAACTGCAAGAAAAAATGGGCGGTAAAAATTATGAATTTGATGGAGAAAAGTTTATAACGAAGAATTTTCGTAAGAATTTTGGAAATTAATTTTCTGGTAGAATGTGGAAATTTATAATAAGAAATTGATTATTTTTTCATTATCAGTGGAACTTGATAGTGTAATGAATGAATACGAACGTGAATGGTGTTTTATCGATGAGAAAAATAATATCAACGATGCTCCATATATGGATTGGATTACTTTGGATAAATATGATGAAGTGTATAAAGAACTGAGAGTTATTGTTGATGAATTGATGAGGTAATAATTATAATTTGATCATAAAAATGCTTATTTTCATACTGTTCGTTATTTTTTTTGCTTTTTTCTTAAAGTTTGCAGACATTTTTAACTTTTTCGTAATTTTTGGAAAATAAAAAAAAATTTCTTTAATTAAAATTTCTGTAAGATCTCTCAACTTATTTAAATATTTTTAACCCTGAAAAAATTAAAATTTTAAAACGTTTCTTCTACTTTATAAAATATAATTTGCGTAATAATTGAAGTAAACTTAAATGGCATTTTGAATTCTCTTAGAAAGCAATCTTGAGAATGTTGAATAATTATTTTAAAACTTTACACTTTTGACACTTATAGTTAACATAAAATTTAAAAACAATTCATCAAATTTGTTTTATAATTTTTATGAATGGTATGGCAGCTACAAATCAGATCTAGGCAATCAGATAATATCAATAGTCCCAGTTTTACGCCGAGATACTCCAAATCGATAGTCCCGAAATATTTTTGGTGCCTGTGGCCACCGAAGATAAAACATAGTTTTCTATTTCGATATTGCCCAAAGATTCCATTATTAAAAACTTGTTGCAAATGTCTATCGTTATAGCGAGGGCCAAATAATTTAAAACGATTATTATCTTATATACGGCTTAGAGTTCGTAACCCTTTTTTCGGCTGTCACCTTTGATACTATATAAGACATAAATTTATGTTTTGATATTTCATCAGTGTTTGCATACATAATTTCTTTACCTAAACTACCAAAAAATAATATAAATCAATAAAAAATTTATTTTTAATTAAAAATATATTGACTGGTTTGAAAATTCCTTCAATTTGATTGAAAAAAAATAATCAATTCAAATAAAACCAAATTTATTGAATATTATTGTTTTTTAATATCAAAAAAAAATACTCAAATTCTCCAATAAAAAAAGAAACAATTTTTTTTTATTTAGAATTGAATATGAACTTCTTAAAAAGGCTTTGGCCAAGGATAACAAGAAAAAATATAAGCCTTTGAAAAAACAGAAACCGAAAAAGAAAGGACGTGAGAAGAAAGCAAAGAGAGGTAAAAAGGAACCAAAAGACATAACTGCCGATAGATCAATCGAATCGTTGTATTATGAAATGGAAAATAGCGGATTGATCAAAAAGTACAATAAACGCAATCTTAACGATTACATTGGAGACTATAATTACACAGCTTACGAACTAAGGAATAAATTTCAATTGTTAGTAAGCTACTTCTATTCGAAAATCAATTAAATTTATTCGTTACATTTGCGTCAATTTTGCTAGGGATCCTCAGCCATCTAAGGGTGAAATAAAGGACATTTTAAGAGAATGGTTACCTGGAATGGGTCCGTTAAATTTGCCTAATCCAAAATCCATTTGCATTGCTGGTCCAGAGCTTACTGGTAAAAAATTTTTGACCGAAGCAATTGCCACCGAATTAGGTTAGCAAACGAACAAAAATCACATAAATTTTGTTGATTATTAAATTTCAGTTTGATCAAATAAAACATATTTTTATTTTGTTTTGCAGATGCCGTTATTATAGATATTAGTCCGGAAATTGTAGTGCGATACGAAAACGATATAAAATATTTTATTCATTTAGTGACGAAAATGGCAAAAAAACTGCAACCAGCAATATTTTATATTAATGGTGCCCATCGGCCATTTTATAAAAAGGTACCGAAAGACGAAGAGCATATCAAACCGAAACTTTTGGGAAAATATTTGATTAAGAAAATTGTAAAGCCCATCAAAAAGGATGAAAAAATCTTTCTGCTAGGGATAACAAATGATCCATGGTTGGGAAAAATTGGGAAAATGAAAAAGTGTTATGAAAAAATTCTTTTAGTTCCCAAAACTGACTATGGGACAGGATATTTACTCTACAAGACAATTGCACTATCAAAAAACGGAGTTCCAAGAGATTTTGACTTTTCTGCCGTCTCTTTGGTCACTCAAGGATACTCATCGTCGGTTTTATACAACAACATAGAAAGTACTCTCGATATTCGACGTAGGATTAAACTTGCTATTGAACCCCTGAAAGCGGAAGAATTTGTTGAAGGCTTAATAAAGGGACCAAGCCCGCGTTTTCCAATTATAAATGAGGTAGTTAACCATTACTTTCTATTAAATTTATGATAAAAAGCCTCTTAAGAAGAATATTCTTTTTTTTAGTTATATAACAAATATTTGAAATGGTATGCAAACGTGAATAAATTGGCAAAGAAGAGAACAAAATTAATGGAAGAATTGGAAGTGCAAAAACAAAAACAGTCGAAAACTAAAAAGTGATTGTTGGAAAAATTTTGTATCTATAATTATTCAATTAAATTTTATTTAATTTATGTGAATTCTTTAATGAAATATAAAAATCTGCTGGGTTGTATATATTTTATGGTAATCTTTTAATTATTATACGAGTAAGAATGTTCATGAGAATGTTTCGTAAAGATTTCTTTTCTATACGCTTAAAAATTGAAAAAGTTGTAATGATCAGTTTCCCCTTAATTATTTGTGGGCACACTTCTTTCTAAAAAAAGTACAAGCAATCAATCAGGAGCACATCAGAATAATAACTACCAAGAAAATTACTTCTAAAATTTGGATTTATTTTATTATTCTAATCGTAATATTATTCGTTTTAAATGTACAATATTATATTCGTACAATAAAGCAACAAACTAATAAATATCTTCAAGAATCACTAATAACAAAGCAATTGAAATAAGCACACGCGTGAATAACTGTAGCTTATCAAATAATCACTCAAGTCTGAACAGTGGTCCTACAGCACGTAGGAAATTGATTTGAAATTCCTTCTCCGAAAAACGGTCGACGGACGATCTACCAAAAAGATGTTATATGTTATTTATTTAATATTAACAAAATCTGAAAAATTAATAACAAACCTGGCCGCATTTCGTAAAGCGTCATTTTGCTCTTTCGAATTGTACAGAATTTGCAATATGCAATTGGCATACTCGACTGCGTCAACAGCTAAAAACCCGTTTTGACTGCCCTCGGACGTTTCAACGATATCGAGAAGAGGACCGCCAGATCGATTGGCTATCATTAGCAAACCGGCAGCCATACATTCAACCACTCCGATTCCAAAGTGCTCGTTCCACATCGTATGAATTCCGATACGAGAAGTTTGGAAGCACTGCATCAATTCCTGATATGATATGTTTACTTTGAACTCGACCGAATTTTCGAGCGACAAATGCTTGCTTAAATCTTGCATATTCTTCAGGCGTTCATAGTCCTCTTCGTGCCGGCACGAGCCCACAATCACAAGTCTCATCTTATTCCAGAGATCCTCATCTTTGACTAAAAGTGTTCTCAGCTCATACATAGCCTGCAGCTGCAGCGGATGATCTTTTTCGGGTCGAAATTGTCCCACTGACAAAACGACAATTTTCTCATCATCATTCCCAATAAATTGCAACTTTTTCAAATGATTTACTTCACAGGGTGGATAAACACGATGCGTTTTAAATGGTGCATCCCACATTGTTAGTATGTGATCCTCTGTCCAGGACGAATTCACCATAATCGTTTGTGAACAACGACCCACTAAACGATAGAGCTGAAAAGTCATACTTTTTATTTTATCTATTTTTCAAAAATAATATTCGAAATATTTACCTTCGCAAATATTTTATAGTAGAGCAATTTAATCCATGTTAGAAAGGGATTTCTGACCACGTAACTTTTATTATTGTACGCATATACTCTGGACTGTACACGCCGTAACATATCCGTACTAATTGTGGGGTAGTGAACATAACAGCCAACCCGGCATTGTCCTAGAAACCTAAATATTGGCAGGGTGAACGCATAACCCATTGTGTCAATATAGACATCAGGTTGGAATTTCAATAAGGCCTCAAGTCCAAGGATCATAGATCCAATACTCTGACCCAATAACGTAAAATAAGGATACATTCTCGCCTCTACCCAATGCCTCTTTTTTAAGTACACAAAGCTAGTATTCTCTGGATCCACTTCGACATTAAACACATTTTTAGCTTTGGTTAATATAGTGCTAGGTGAGGCATCGCCGTCTCCCGTATAAATAATAATTTTTACATTATCATATCTAGCCTGAAATAGATTTTTGTCGTATGCTTAAAATTAAAAAAAGACTTCTAGATAAAAAAAAATTTTTTGTTATGCTTAAAATAAGTTTAATTTTTTGAAGAAAAAAATAATGCAATCACATTTGCTGGGCGCCGAAATTTTTTCAAAATTAATGTTTTTTTATTATTTTTTCCTTTTTGTATTTAGTTTTCATTTAGTAATTTTAATCAAAAATACGATTTTAATAAATGCTTATTCTGCACGTCCTTTAGTGAATCCTAATCACGCACGTTAATATTGGCGCACGTCTTCTCATTCATTGATTGCACATGCGTTCCGATGCTTGGTGAAGACAAAAAAATTGACACTTGCCTGCAATGCACGGATTGCACACCAAAGTACACGTTCCCCTCCACCACCCGCATTGCAATACGGATGGAATATTCCAATGTGTACATATTCGCTATCTTGTTGAAGTTTGTGTTTCTGGGCTAAGATATATTTTTTTAATGCGAATATCACCGAAAACAGCACAGCCACTGCCAAGAACACGATAACAATCAATACATACAACCTTAAAGAAAATACGAATTAATCACAAATTTTAAGATTATTTTCACGCAAAATTTACAAACTGAGAGCGGAGAACATTTTGATCGAATCGTTAAATACGGACAAAATTCTGTTAATTCGGCAAAAGAAATCATAAACTTTTACCGAAAAACTTTGTTTACATCGCAGAACCGCTCTGCAATTTCTATTTTGACGTTTCTGACTTCTGTCAATGCCATGCCATCACAAATTCTTGCCAGCTCAACATATACGTTTGCGATACGACGTGTTTTTTTTACTTAACTTATCAATGTAAAATAAATTTCTTTTTGCTTCTTATAAAATTTAGGAATTTTGAAAGTGGCAAATAATAGAAAATCATTTGTTGCAACCAAAAAAAGTATTTATAAAAACAAAATATATATTTTTTTATTATAAATACGGAAAAAATATAATTGGAAAAAAATAATTCACCACAAATTAATTTGATTTTAACATACGTTCCTAAATGCACCCGATCCTAGATTTACCAGTTTAAATAAAAACAAAACATGAAAGGTACAAAAAATAAACTGTCATATGGAAATGTCAAAATTATATTCTTCAGTTTCGATGTTATTTTAAAGGAATTGAGGGAGAAAATAAGATTTCAATTTGTAATGAAAATTCGCTTGTACGAATTTAAACAATAGATCAAACTGATAATAATGGACTATATAAGACCAGTAATAAATTGCTTATCCGGAATTTGCAGTTGTATAAATTGTACAGATGATTCGAGTGGGCAGGTACGTGATTTTGTCGAATGGATTGTTCAGAAAATACCGATGTTAATGCTTATTTCTGTGTTTCTTTGTTTTCTTCGCTTAGGGTTTGGAGCCAAACGAGAGGACACACCTGTTTGTTGATACAGTCAATAATAGCCCAGCACTTCGTAGAACAAATTCGGATACTTTGAGTAATGAATATTCACAATCGTTACCGAAGAAAGACGAACAAACAGCCCTAAATAGAATTGTCCAAAACACAGCAATGTACGTCATTGAAATTAATGCATTTTCTGCCTGACCTAATAACTGTTTCATATAGAAAATTATAAAAATTATTTGGTATTGTTAAAATTTTAGAAATATAATCGATGTAGCCGCAATGGATTCACATAACATAGAGCCACAGGAATTTAATGACAGATCAAAACTATACGCACATAAGCTGCAGCAACAGTGGAGCACACTCCATCATCCTAGCAATACGCCAACAGGTATTAAAAAATATTGCAAAATTCCATCATTTTGAAAAAAAGTAACAGGTTTGACCGCTTTTGTTGTAGGTCTCCTAAAAGACGTACCAAATCCAGAGCTTCTATTGACAATGAGTCCGATATCAGCGACAGATCTATTTTTGGTAAATTTCGATCAAATTTACTCAATTCCGCTTGCTATTGATAAAAAACAATGCAAAATTTTATTATCCCAACTCATTTGTGAGTATTTTGCTTTTTAGGTTAAAAGTGCCATAAATAAGGCCCATTCTGCTCTGGAAGAGATCAAAGTTGAACACAAAGAAGATCTTATTGTGCCTTTTCGTATTCCTTAAACGTTGTACTTCGTATTTGATGTGCACGTTGGAGCGAACGTCTGTTCTAAATAATCTACTATTGATCGATACGACAAAGTCATTGTGAACATTTTATATTCACTTTGGAATAGTAAAACAATGAATTAAAAAAAAAACAATATAACAATAAAAAATATAGAAAAATAATTAAAAAAAAAAAAATTACTAAAAATACCGATTAAATAAATGTTGAAAATATCCTTATAAAAAATCGATTATTTGTTAAAAATGAAGGGAAGAGCAGAAAAAATTGATAATTTGAAAATAATTTTTTTTGGAAAGTACATAGTTTGTAATTATTAAATGGAAAAATATTAAATATTAATACAAATGTGGGTGTTGTAGTGGCGAATGTTCGAAGAAAATAAAGAGGATTTCATGAAATAATGTTCAGTTATAATCGCTTGTAATTTTCTACTATAACTATTTAAAAGATTATTAAATAAATATTATAAAAATATAAATAAATCTATATTCGTAAGATATTATTTGTACTTTCAAAATTAAGTTAATATGATTTCTTTTATAAAATCAGATACATTTTTTCAAAAAAGGTAATATAGTGTAATTTCTATTAAATATTATTTATAAAATTGTTTTGGTTAATATTAACATTTAAGAATATTTAATTCTTTTGTAGTTTGTGTCATCAGAAAAATTTTTATTTTTCAACTTTTAAAGAGAAAAATATATAAAATAGTTTATTTTATAATAAAATATTTACAATTAAAGGTATTTTTTTTTATAATTTGGCATAAAATATTTTGCTGTTTCTGGTTATTGGCGCAGACTGTTAAAATCTATTACCTTCTTTCGTTTTGTCTATGCGAAGTAAAAAATAGGCAGCCATAAAGTAAACAAACGTCTGATTTGACAATTAAATAGCGGGAGACCGCTAAAAATAAAAATTTAGTTTTGTTTCTATTTTTTTTAGTTTAGTATAAATTTTTTTGTTTTAGCCAATATTGTGTTAATAATTTTTTGAAAAATATTATCTTTTTTATCTCTACACGTGAATTAATGTTAGGAAATTTCACTTTACGAGTCAGAAAAAAGCAAAGTTGTATTGCAAACATTTATTAAAATAGTCAGAACAAAAAAAAACTGTTTATTTGAAATGGATTCTAGTGGTTTTCTATCTGACCTAATATTTGGCCATGATAAATCCATAAATTCCAAAACTAAGCAGTCGTCAACGCCAGATCAAAACATTTTTAAGAAACCAAATCTCCCCGAAAAAATGATTTCTGATCATCATTGGGAGTGTGGGGATAGCATGTTCTCGGTTATTGATGATATCGATGAATGTGGTCCATTGGATACAAATGAACACAATGAGCTACAGTGCACACAACGTTTTATTGACGATGTTTTCCAGCAATCTTCGAATTCATTTCTGGGCCAGTCGTTCAACATTGGAGGTTCTCAATACGAAACAAAAGAGGATATAAGGGAAAAAACAGCCTTCAGGAGGGACGAAACTATTAAGCGTGAGCTTCAGGACATCAAAGACATAACATGGGAAAGTCAAGTGTTTCCCGAAGCACGGCCAGCTTTTGAATCGAAAGGACCATTTTACGGACTTCCCGTTTCTGTGGAGAAGTTGATTTTCGATCTTAAACATATCACCGATCTTTATGGTAGTTTCCCTAGTCTTTATTTGCTGTAAACATTATTTATTATCGGTTTGCTTTAACTTAGATTGGCAAAAAGAATGCCTACAGCTGCCGGCAATAAAGAAGCGCGAAAATCTCATTTATGCTCTGCCCACAAGTGGTGGGAAAACATTAGTTGCTGAAATACTGATGCTGCGGGAATTGATATGCCGTGAAAAAAATGTACTTTTCATTCTTCCTTACGTGTCTATTGTCCAAGAAAAGGTATTTAAATCCTAAGTGTATAAAAATGAGCAACACTGCAATTAATTATAGGTTAGCAGTTTAGCACCGTTTGCACTGAATTGCAATTTCCTCGTCGAGGAATACACTGCCGGAAAAGGTCGTTGTCCACCGCCTAAACGTCGCAAACTGAAGACATTGTTCATTGCTTCAATAGAAAAAGGCGCCTTACTCTTCGATAGTCTGATAGAGGCGAATCGCGCGAATGAAATTGGTCTTGTCGTCGTTGATGAAATGCATTTGATCGGAGAAAAAGGTCGTGGATCAACACTAGAAGCATTCCTTACCAAAGTTCTTTATATAAGTGGTTAGTAATTAAATCGGCCATTTTTGTATTTTTAAATCCTAAGTACTAACGTATGTTTTAATTTTTTTAGCCGGAATTCAAATAGTGGGTATGAGTGCGACTATTGGGAATTTACCGGAAATTTCCTCGTTTTTGAACGCCGACGTTTATACTAGGCACTTTCGTCCAGTCGAGTTGAAAGAGTATTTGAAATGTGGACGCGATATTCTTGAGATAAATACAGGTGGGCAGGTGGTTGAGGACATTTTCAGTTATAGCAGAACCGTTAACTTTAAGGTTACTTCGAGAATTACTTCATTCTTTACTGATTTTCCTAATCGTTCATTTTTAGTACAGTGAAAATATCACTAAATTTGATCCCGACCATCTAGCTGGGTTGGTATCGGAAGTTATTCCGGATCGCTCGTGCCTTGTGTTCTGTTCGACAAAAAAAAATTGCGAAAATGTTGCGTTACTGCTTACCAAGGTTCTGAATAAGTGAGTGAGTTGTGATGTCTCAGTTGTAAAATTAGAGGTGTTCTGGAGTATTCCGAGTCAGTCAGATAAATGCTGTTTTAATTTTAGGAATGTCCATACTGAACACAAACGAAAACAGAAAGAGTCTCTCATGAGTGCTATCGACAAGATGTGCGGAGCGTTGAATCCGGTACTGAAGAAGACCATACCGTTTGGTATAGTATTTCACCATTCAGGCTTGTCCGTAGATGAACGGAAGCTGCTCGAACTGGCGTATAAGTTAGGGACGATATGCGTGATATGCTGTACATCGACGCTAGCTGCAGGAGTGAACTTGCCCGCAAAGCGGGTTATTATACGAGCACCGTACGTCGGTTCACAGTTCATGACGCTTTGTCAGTACAAACAAATGTCAGGTCGAGCGGGACGAGCTGGATTAGGTGACGCTGGTGAAAGTATTTTGATTTGTCCAGCAAAGGACAATTTCCAGGTGAGTCAGATGTTGTTCGCGCCGATGGATGAGGTTGTGAGTTCGCTAAACGATAACGATGCATTGGGCATGAAGAGTCTCATAATAAGTGCAATAGGCTTGCGTGTAGCTGATTGCCTTAAAGACTTACTTCAACTGCTGTCAATGTCATTGCTGGCTGTGCAAGCAGGTCGTCTCAATGTGTCCATTGAACAAGAAGTGACCAGTCTCGTGAGGAATATGTTCCGACACAAAATTCTTCAAGTGGCAAGCAATAAGAGTAAACAAGTTCCTAGTAATAGCGGTGAAATTATAACCACTCAAGAGGTGCGGGACGGCACAAATTTTGATAGGAGTTCAGTAGGTGCAGCAGTAGACGGAGTGCCCAATGATGCAATTTCAGCTCCGACTACGACTATAGCGGGCACAAAACGTTACATTCTGAGCAAAAGTGCTAAATTCGATTTGACTGTAATAGGACGGGCAACATTCAAAGCTGGAATCGACTATAAGCGTTCTGAAGCAGCGTACAATGAGCTGCGCAGTGCACAAAAGTCGCTCGTCCTAACAGATTTCTCGCATCTCGCCTATTTGGTGGTTGGCTTTGGTCGCTTAGCAGAAACGATGGTTGTTGAGCCGACGATACTGTTTCGCGAGTACAAAAATATCGACGAAGGAATACAGCATCTTTTGAAGGTGATTGGAATCACTGAGGTGCACATTGTTCGAATGTTCAAGACGAGATCTCTGCGTGGACCAGTCGAGGATATGTTAGGCCGCATATACCGCGTGATGATTCTGAACGACTTCCTGAACCTGGTACCGGTGCACACTCTTTCGTACAAATACTCAGTTGAACGGGGAACGATTCAGTCTCTCGTTAACCAAGCCATTTCGGCCACGTTCAGCATCAATAGGTTATGCGAAGAAATCGAGGAGCTTTGGTGTTTCTGTCCGCTTTTCGAGAAACTTTGTTATAAACTCGACTATTGCTGTACGGCCGAATTGGCACCACTTCTAGACTTGCCGGCTGTCAAACTCGTACGTTCGAATATAGCTAAGCCGTATATAGCTGTGGATAATTAATTTGTTTTCTTTATTTTTCTGTTTCTGAAGGGTCGTGCCAAACAACTCTACAATGCAGGCTACGGAACTCTGGAGGATCTCGCAAAAGCTAAACCTGGTCAGTTGGTTGAAGCAATCGAGTTCATGCCATTCCGTGTTGCAAAAGAGATCATTTCTGCTGCGAGGGTATACTTAACAAACGTTTTCTTAATCGTTTATCAAAATAAAGTTTTCATATTATTTATTATTATTTTCAGGTCAGTTTACTCAATCGACTAGAAGTGTTGCAAGAGGAAACCGAACAAATTATGAGCTGCCTTCAATGATGTATTTTGCAATAATTTACAAAAAACGAATAAAGAAAACAAAATATTGTGATTTATTATTTATTAAAGATATTTGTACATAATTTTTATAATGATTATTGTATATAAAGAGAAAATATATTTATTTGTCTATTAGAATTTTGGTCGTTTTTTTCTTCTTTTTTTATTTTGTAGCTGAAATAAAACTAGACTTATGAAATTGTAAGTTTTTAATGTTAATATGAATAATAAAATTCCAAATCATTAAAGTAGATTTTGTTCCCAATTTACTCAAATGGCAAAAAAGGTTTAATTTTCTTTTCTGAGTAAATGCATATGAAAATACGAGTACATTTATTCCCAAAGAATAAAAATAAAATTCTTTCACCCAAAAAGTTAAAATTTCTTTGTTAATGGGGACTTCTTTAGAAATGGTTACTCACAAATATGTGCTACATGGCTCCCATTTATAATTCTGATAAAACAAATCGTAACGGTCTAATTTCCTTATTTATTGGCATATTTTAACTAAAAATGGTCAATCACAATAATATACCAGACCACAATTGGAAGTCTAATTTCTTTGTTAATAGGTACTCCTTCATTGAATTTACCAAATTTTCACTTCTTTCCAAAAGTGTCAATGAAATTTCAAACCTTGTAAAAATATGAATTTTTGTTTCAAAAAGTATTTGAAAAATACAAAAAATGTTTTTAATGAAAATTGCGAATTTTAATATATTTGAGGAAATAATTTCAGGATTTTTTTCTTTTCGGTTGGTTGGTGGGATAAAAAATTTAATTGTGGTTGAGAAGTTCTAGAGGGATGAGTATAATTATTCTCTAGCGCTAAAGTATAAGAGGCAAGAGAGGAGAGGGATAGAAAATTCGGAGTGTCGAGAAGAGAGAACTTTTGAGGAAGGATCGTTGATGTTGATTTGACTCCGTTCTTGGCCATGCCCCAAACAACCAACAAATTTTATGAAATGTCTTTTTATATAGAACAACATTCATTCCGAAAGGTTTATTTAAACTAGATACACCAAAGGTGTAATATTCTTCAGGCGAAGAGGAAATAGGAAGGTCAAGATAAAATGGGGGAGGAAAAAAATTCGATAGGAAAGAAAAACACGTGATAGAGATTGAGGATAGAGAGCCATTTCGGAAAGGAGTCTTGATGTTAATTGCTCCTTCCTGGCCATTCCCAAATCAACCCTTGCCATTTTTTCGGCACGTTCTGATGTTGAAAGCACCCCTATTATTTATACGACGACTTACAATTTTACTGGCTCAGCTGTTGAAGATGCAATTATGTGGACGACGATCATTCATCAGATCGTTTTTACTTTTTTCTATAAAAACGTTACAAAACAGATTCGAAAGAAAGTTCTCTTTTTTCCTTTCGTTTTGTTTTTTTTTCCAAGAGAAAAAATAACATTCTTATTGACTTAATGCTCACGTTCCTGGACGAAAACAAAATAAAATTACCATTTAAATTTTCCTTATATACATAAGTATACCATATATCTTATAGAACAAGTTTCGTTATCATTTGTTTTTGTTTGGAATAACAAAATATTGGATATTTGTTAATGGTTAGTTTATGCAATCGAGTATTATACAAAACCTTAAAATTACTAAGGATTAGTTCATGCAATAACAATCTAAGAGAATATTAAGTTAAAATATTCGTTCGTTCTTTAGTTCCTCCGTTTCTTGTTATCTTCATGGCCGCATCGCTGTCTCTAAACCACTATTGTTTCTTCTTTATCCTCTTATACGTTTCTTTTTTTCATTACAATTATTATTTTATTATTTCATAGCAATTCTTTCCTCTTCTTATTTGAAGACATTTTTTTTCGTTACGTACTTTCCAGCCCGAAGTCCATTCTTAAACTGCCTCCAACCCCATTTTACTATTATTTTTAGGGGGGGGGGGGGGGAAGCCAAAATGGATTTTTAGGACATTCATATTGGTTTCTTTTTTTCAAACATACGATTTTCAAATATCCAAGAAAAACCATCATTTTAGGAAAATTTAATAATTCTGAAATACTTTTAATAATAATCAAAGTCTTAATGAAGCATACCACAAAAAAACCATCATCATTTGAGCGGCTACTACTCGACTATCCAAGCATAAAACTGGTCCAAAAACACGCTCTTCTCTACTCGAATACCATATTTCACGTGCCTCGAATTTCGCTTCATTTTCCAGTAGCTCGTTACTCTTGCCCGGCGAAGTGAGTCAGCTGCATGAACTTTGAAACAATTCCAATTTGAAACAGCTACGATGACTTTACTATTTGTTCAGCTCATCCATGCTAGGTGACGAAACGACTAATAAGGACTTGAGGAGTAGGCAGATGTTAAGCATAAAATTAAATATTGGGTTGTCAAGAAAGTAATTTCGTTGTTTCCGAAATTGAACAGAGGACTTAATTGTATTTTTTCACATCCAACTTCACACTTAAGCCGCATAATCATATGGTATGTATTTGGACAGCTGACATAGCAAGGTTTGCTTGTGAAAAAATTCGACTGATTCTGCACTGTAGTTTTTGGTTGATACCCTTTTAAATATGGAAAATAAGAAACAGCATTTTCGGCATATTTGACTTTTTTACTATAAAATAGATAAAAATGCTGTTCAAGCAAGAAAAAAAATTTTCCGATGTGTATGGAGAAGATGTGTTAAGTGAGCGCCAGTGCAAAAACTGGTTTGCAAAATTTCGATCCAGCAATTTTGATCTTGAAGATGCACCACGTTCTGGAAGGCCAGTTGAACCTGATGAAGACACAATAAAGACATTAATTGATGCAAACCGGCCTAATAACAACTCGTTAGATCGCTGATAGATTAAATTTATTGAATTCGACCGTTCATGATCATTTGAAACGGCTAGGTTTAATCTCAAAGCTCGATATATGGGTTCCTCATCTTCTTACGGAAAAAAACACAAAAATCTTCTTATTTGTGCCGTCGCATTGACGTTTGTGATTTGCTTCTCAAACGCCAAGAAAATGATCCATTTTTGAAGCGTATCATCACTGGGGACGAGAGATGGGTTGTCGACAACAATGTTAAGGGCAAAAGATCCTGGAGTAGAAAAGATGAACCGGCTCAAAGCACTTCGAAAGCCAATATTCATCAAAAAAAGGTTATGCTATTTTTTTGGTGGGATTTCAAAGGAATCGTTTATTTTAAGTTTCTACCGAGCAACACAACGATCAATTATGAAGTGTACTATCATCAGTTGGACAGAATTGGTCAATAGGAAAGTTATAGTGTTCCCACATGATAATGCGAAACAACATACAAGTTTGAGCACTCGGCAAAAGCTTTTAGAGCTTGGATGCGATATACTGTCACACCCACCATACTCTCCACACCTTCCGATTATCATTTGTTCCGGTCTCTACAAAATATTTTAGACGCTAATGTCATTATTTAATTTTTCTTTACTTAGGATAATATTGAGTAAATTTGTGTTTGCTTATCTTAAGAATTCTTTTTTTTCTTTTCGTTCAATTGATTTTAATTATTAAGAGAACTAAGATTCTCTTTTTTCGTGAAAAATAAAAAACTAATATATACAAAGGGAAACCTTTTTATTTTAAATATTGTAAAAAAATAAAAAGGTTTCCCTTTGTATATATTACTTTGTACCATACACAAGCAAGTTTACTTTGTACCACACAATCAGAGTAGTGATAATAATTAGTACTATACAATAATAATAATTGTATTTTCAATTTCGTTTCGAATAAAAATTTCAATTGAACAATAAGAAAAAAATTAAACAAATAAAAAAACTATAACTGGTATATAAATATTTATGGCATCAAGCAGTAATGATGTTAGCGGTATTCCTAGATTCGTAAAACTAATTTTCCAAAAAAATCGGGTATGCATGTGCACTTGAATTATATTTCTTTTTCTCTTTTGCCTTTATATATAATACTATTCCCATAGTATTAAAAGGGCCAGGACACTAAAAGGCCACTTGGCGACTATTTATAACCCTGAGATACGTGATGTTTCTAAACGGTCACCCATCTGGGTAGTAAGTAACACCGCACGCAGTTCTGCTTAACTCTGGCGATCCAATGAGATCTGGTGGATCCAGGACGGCTTGCTGAATGATACTCCTTCTTCACTTAAAATAAAATTATAACTTAACATTTAAATTTAAGAATTGATAAAACAATTTAATTTATTTTTACCTTAAGTAAGAATAAAAAAGAGTGAGCTTTGGTGCATTCCAAATTCGATCTGCTGAATTATACGCCCAGGGCTTTTCAACAATATTTTGTGGAGAAAATGAGTAAATGGTGCTTTTATAGGGTGGACCATATATGTGGTGCAAATTTAAAAGTTGCATTTTAAAAAGTAAATTTAAAAAAAAACTAGTGTTTATTTTTTTAAATTTCCAGTTTTATTAAAAACGGCTGGCCTTCCAGTACAACATTCGCTCGACCCAGTTTTTCAGTACATTTTCGATTGTCTGGGCCTGTATCTCTTTAATGGCAACTTTGATTTTGTGTTTCAAGGCCTCAATTGTCTCTGGATGGCTTGCGTAACATTTATCCTTAGCGGCTCTCCACAGAAAATAATCCAACGGGCTCAAATCACACCTCCGAGGCGCCCAATTGACATCAGAATTTCGGCTGATTATTCGGTTTTCGAAAGCTCTTAATATTTCCTAGTTCTCCGGAAATGATGTTGTGTATCATTATTAAATTTCAAGGTTCAATCTTTCTAATAAAACCGGAAATTAAAAAAAATATACACTAGTTTTTAAATGGTCCACCATTTAAAAATGCAACTTTTATATGGCCCACCTTTTATACAATAAAAAGTGACCATAAATCTCTCAAAACTATTAATTTATTGCAGACACAATTTGGCAACAACTTGATTTGATGCAATGGTTTCCAAGATTGTGCCATTTGACACCACTAGATAAATTTTTGTGTTGATATGTAAAATCGTTGGGCAAAATAGAAATAATTGACGGCTTTGAAGCCAACATTGAACAAGTACGAATTTACTAAAAGCGGTGAAAAAAAATATATTTCGAACAGAAATATTTTGAATTTTATTATATATTTCTAAAAAGAAGTTTTAAATCTCTTTAAAAAATACACTATGCGTATGTAAGGTAGCTTTTATATTAAGAATTTTGTAAAAAATTCAATATTATTCATTTATCAAGAAACTGTAATATTCAATATTAAGAGTTTTCATTTTTTTTATTTAATTCAACTTAATAATTTGTTATATCATATTATTTTGTATTTCAAAAATTTAATAATGTCTAGAGAAGAGATTTTATTAGAATTTATGATATGTATAGAAAAATGGAAATAAATAAATCAAAACTATTTCAGATATTTTGGTCTTCTTCAGAAATTTCCTAATAAAAATATTACAAATCATTTGGTAAAATGTTCAATATATATTTTGTATTTTTATCAACTTATAAGTCTAGGCAATCCCTTATTTGATACAACATTCTTATGAATACGTGGGCTACTATATATATTTCTGGCCTAATAATGAAAATGCGAATATTTATCAACGAAAAAGGTTTTATTGTTTTTCAAAATATTCTCCATCAAGATTTATACACTTTTGCATGCGCTCAAACCAATTTTCGAAGCACTTTTTCCACTCCGATTGAGACACCTCCAAAACATGGTTTTTGAATGCTTCAACAGCATCTTCTGGCGACGAAAATCGTTGAAAGTCATTGGGTGCCAAGTCAGGGCTGTACGGAGGATGACCCATCAATTCGACGTTTTGTCCGGTCAAAAAGGCGCTGGTTTGAGCCGATGTGTGAGAGCTCGCATTGTCATGGTGCACAATGATTCGACTTCTCTTGTTCGTTTTTCGAATTTCTCCGAAGACTTCAGGCAAACAAATGGTGGTGTACCACTCAGAATTGACCGTCCTACGTTGCACAAGCGGAACAGTCGCCACATGACCAGTTTTGCCAAAGAAACAAGCGACCATTTGCTTCGAAGTGCTTCTTCCACGAACAACTTTCGTTGGATTTGACTCGTCTTGGAAGACCCACACGATCGATTGCTGTTTTGTTTCGGGCTCATACGCATAGATCCATGATTCGTCACCTGTGACGATCTTATAAACGTCTTTTGAAGCACCGCGATCGTATTTTTTCAGCATTTCTTTACACCAATCCACACGAGCCTTTTTTTGAGCGATTGTCAAATTGTGCGGGATCCAACGAGAACAAACCTTTTTTACGGCCACGTGTTCATGCAATATCGAATGTATGCTGGTGGGAGAAATGCCTAGGCATGCCTCTATCTCACGGTATGTCACATGACGGTCTTGCATTATCAGTTCACGTACGGCATCGATGTTTTCTGGAACAACGGCTGTTTTTGGACGACCTTCACGGAATTCGTCTTTGAGCGAGCGTCGGCCACGATTGAATTCGTTGTACCAGTTTTTCACAGTGCTATAGGATGGTGCTTCATAGCCATACAAAGATTTAAGTTCATCGATGCACTCTTGTCGTGATAATCCACGTCGAAAGTTGTGAAAAATGATCGCACGAAAATGTTCACGAGTTAATTCCATTTTTTTGCCAAATTGATTTTTTCAAGTCACTGTAAACAACACAAATGATAGTCGTACGTCAAAACGTTCTGAGTACGTTTATGCTAAAAAATGTCAAACTTTCCAATGGAAATGTCAGATCGCACCTGGCAACACTTAGTGTTGCCTAGGCCAGAAATATATATAGTAGCCTACGTAGTAACTTTTAATATAAAAAAATTATGTTACAAAAAAATTCTTTAAAAAAAACTTATGAGTTATATAAAAAAATATCTGTATTGAAACTACGATTGATTGAAGTGATACACGTATAGAATAGAGATGAACATTCAATAAATCAAAAACTTTTATAATATGTAGAAGATTGACTTACCGGAAGGAAGCTATTAAATGTTTTTACACAAATGGCATCTCATGTTTTGAAATTACTTTTGATTGTTTTCGGCAGAAACCATCTGCTCTAAATATGTGATAATTTTTCTAAATTATTTAATAGCTGGTAATGGATTTGAAGAAATATTTCGGAAGCTTTATCATCATTTTAAGAAGTATGTTTATTTACATCTATTATTTAGCAAATATTATTAAAATTTGTTATAATTCTGTTTATTTATAGTCTTCTACTACTAAATATTTTTCATTATTTCTATCAATTTTTAGCCTTTGCCAGATTGAGTTTTTAAAATATTGATGAATAAATAAATTGCTACTAAATATTTTAGTCGATAAATTAATTTTCTCTACTTTGTAAACAAATAAAGTTTTAAATAATAGTAAATAATAAACATAATTATTAATGTTTTTTTAAAGGATAGATATTTATTTTTAAAAAATCACAAAATGTTAGGACTATTTAAATCATTAAAAAATATTTAGAAAATATCATGAGTAAATGCGTTATATTATTTTAGTCATAATCTTTCTTGCTACATAAAAATTATTTACAAATAATTATAAGAAATTATTTGTTTTCTAAAAATATTATATTATCTTTTTTAAAATATACTTTCAATAACATTTACAGTGATATTAAAATTTCTAACGCACGAACATTTCAGCGTATCTGTCGACAGCTTAAGGACGCCTCTGTTATGTCACTAGTTAGATTTGAACTTGGCCCCTATATTTAAGGATATTAAATAGTGTTTTCAGATTTTGCATTGACTAGTTTTTGTTACTTATTAAAATTATTTTTGAAAATTGAATTTCAGTACTTAGAAATCTTTGAAATTATTACTCAATCGTGAGCACAGTTAACATAAAAAGTTTAAACAATACAAATTTAAAAGTTGAAACTATCTTAAAAATTTTATTTTTTTGATAATCCAAAAAAAAATTAATATGCAGACTATCTGCCATATACATTCAGATAAGAATTGATTTATATCAGTTCTTATCTGAATATATATAACAACTAATAAAGTAGTAAAATATTAAAAGTTCTATAAATATTTTCTTTATTTTTGCAAATACTAATTATTTTCAATTATTTTTATCTAAAAACTTAATTAAGTTTTCCCAAAGTATAATATCTAATTTTAAATACAAGCATTAAATTCATATTTAATTCAATTTGTATATTTACTTTAAAATTTAAGGAAATTACCTATTTTGGTAGATATTGTAGAAATACTAGAAAAGTCATACTTGAAAATAAATATCCTGAAAAGCATTGAAGTTTTCTTTCAAGAATATCGACAAGTTTTCTTTCAAGAAAAGCTTTAATAATAAAATGAAAGCTTTTGATTAAAGGATAAAATATTTTTACTAAGAATATTTTAGAATATTTTTGGAAAATTAAATAATTTATTATTTACAAGAAATTCATTTTTAACTCCAAAATTTATATAATAACTAAAATATAGGTAAATAAAAAAAATAATTTCTATGCAAACCTATTTTAGTAAATTTCAATATATTTGTAAGCTTTTTGTTGCAAAAAAAAGGATATTTTAAGTAATTCAATATTTTAACATATAACTTTCTTAGAGACGTCAATATTTTTACTATCAAATAGACTATTTGCAATAGATAACCAATAATTATAAATCTTTAAAAAATATTGAAACATAAAAAAAATTTCTGAGGTTAGATTTCAGATTCTACTATTTTTAACATAATATTTAAGATTTAAGATGAGCTTGAGAGTGCCTTGATAAAATGCCGAATAGATTTTTTCTTATTTTCACAACTGTAGACTTTTGGTCACAAACAAAAAATGTATGTGCTTATAAAATTTTATAAATATGTTATCGTAGAAGCATTTATTTTACAATAATGTACAATATATTTTCAGAAATACTAAAATTTATATATTGTATTTTTAATGGTTGTAAAAACTTGGAAAATCTACTGAAGTTCATACCAAAATTTAAGAAAAATTTATATGAGAATAGGTGAAAAAAACAATTAAAATAAGAGTAAATTCTTATGAGTAAAAAATAGAAATTTATCTAAGCAATTAAAACGAAAATTTTACTGTTCTATTTAAATAAAATTTCTTCTAAAATTAGATTTATAAAGATAAAAGGAAGTATGTCCTGATACTGTAACGGACTTTTGCACACGTTTGAAAAAAGATATCATAAAATAATTTAATTTTATTATTGTTAATTGATTGCAATTTACCCTTGCCATACTTCAGTACATTTAAGATAATAAATACACAACTTTTCAGACCATGTGTAGTTATTAGAAAAATCTAATAAGAACTTGTAGAAGGTGGCTTTCCTATTCAATATTCTATTAAATATCATAATTAAACTTAAACCCTTCGTTTATGGGTTTGTTTTCATTTAAAAATAGAAACTTTCACAAAACCCACAGTATCACATAAACAAATGATATTTTCATCAGGTGTATTCTGTATAAAAATCAATTCCCAATACATGGCTTACATTTCATATTAACTTTCTGACATTTTATTTAGTTTCTTTTGGTTCATATTCCCAGTATTCTAGTTTTTAGAAGTAGATACGTGTATATCTTCAATTTTCATCGTATCTATGTTAAGTGTATTTGATGGGTTGAAGATCTCAATAAAGTCTTGGAAGCACATTCCTAATAGGCTTAAAAGGAACCACATCCCAAAATAGTACCAATTCTTTATCATCCGCCCTTATTATATCTGTTTTCAAGCATACGAATTTAAAATTTACATAAAATATTTTCTATATAAGTCAAGATGTTCGTACATAAAATTTTGCTTCAAATAAGTAAGGAAAGTTTATATTTTTCAAACTTTTTATTTTGTACTCAAACTCATAAGAAGGTATGTTATACGAGTCCAGTTTAAATTGGAGAAGGGTATTTCAGCGTTCAGAAACGAAAGCACAAATAAAAGGGTGTAAATTGTTTTCACAAGTATTATAAAAAAAATACGCCAGAGGGAAACACAAAAAATGTCAGCTAAGCGTTTGAAATCGTTTGCAAACAATTCGAAAGTATTTAGAGTGCAGGCAACATTGTGCACCGGTGTGGTAGTATATAGTGCGTGAATACTTAGCACATACTTTAATATTTTAGTTAAATTGATTAAATTTTACCTTAACAGCTCTAGTAAAGTGATTGTTTTGAAATTATAATCTGAACTAAAATATCGTACTTATCAGGATGTTTGAGTATATTCTGAATGTCGCAGAGGAACTTATTGTAAGAAGTATGTTATCCTGACTTATTAAATATAAAAATATTATTTAGAATATTTTTCACATTAATTAAACTGAATTGTTTTAAAAAATTAAAGAAACGATTTTAAAAAGGAAAAAAATTATTACTATGATGGAAAATTTAAATATTTGAAGAAAAAAAACTAGATTATCTCATAGTAAGTAAATAAGAGTTGATTAGTTAAACATTTGGTAATAAATAAAGTTTTAAACTAAGAAATATGAAAAATCATGAAAATTTGAATTTATATTAAAAATACTGTTTAAAACTGCCATAAAAAATTGGTCAATTTATTAAAAAAAATTGTAAAAAAATTTATTGAATTTAGAAGTAATTTATAAAATTATTATTTGTTTTAAGGATAATTTCTTAAACTTAGCCAATGTCGTGGCTATTGTCTTTTCAAGAGTTGATGTATGTTTTCGGGAAGGAAAAGTGATCTTATACAAGAGGGTTGTTGATCTTATTATTGTCATAAAATCTCTTTATTGCGAACATAAAAAGGATTACTAACAATATTACGTAAGGTTCTCAACTGTAAGGATTATCTATGAAGACGAGAGTTAGAAAGCTTGGTTGAACTCCAAATTTAAAGCCCGTAAGTTCATATGGGTTTAAGTACTGTGTTGTAAATTAGCAGTTTGCTTTTTGTTGATAGATTAGTTAGACCACTAATAATTTTTAAAATTAGTTGAATTCTCTTTTCAGTCAATCGTTTGTCAATGTAAAATCCTGGACTGTAGTTTACTCCACTATTATATTGTCATTAAAGACGACAAGAAGTAAAAGTAATGAGTATACTTTTATTTTTCAAGAATAGGGTACTGATCAGTTATTAGAACTTTCTTGTTCAGTATTCCTTGTAAGATAATCTTATTTATTTTGCTTTTATATTCAAACTACTACCTTTTTAGTTAGAAATACCAGCTACCTCTATGTTTTCTCTTCGGACCGGTGAGTTGGCCGCTTCGTGAAATCACTCGTCTATACCGATAAACCGACGTTACTTGCCGTCTTGGTAGACAATATTGCACGTGGTATTAGTAAGATATCAGCCGATATGCTCGAAAAAGTGGTTCAAAATTAGACCTCTAGCGTGAATCACTTAAAACGTAGTTCGTGGCAAAATAATCTTTAAACAGTAAATGGCAAGCGTTGATTTATCGCTTCAAATGTAAATGAAACACTTAAAAATTCACCGGTTATTATTGTATGAATGAAAAATAATAAATATTATAATTCTTATAGTACAATATAAATTATCTTGAATAAATATTTAATTTGAGTTAGCGCGTGTATTACCAGGATTTCTTAGGTGAATTTATTAAAATATTTTTGTATGTTTTATTACAAAATTAATTTAAATTATTAATTTAGTCTTACTTATAAAGTATATAAAAAAGGCTTTACATTTTTTTCCTATCATTAAAATTTCTTATTTTTAGAAATAATATTAGTTACTCTTAAGTTTGGTAAAATTATCATTTTCAATTTTAAAATTTACTGACAGAAAATAGTAAAAAATGTATTTTTCTATATATTTACTTATGCATAAATCTCCTTGAAAAGCATAAAATAAAAGCTTTTTCATTAAATAAAAATTTGTCCTTACATTACGAAATTGCATTGATGCTGAATTAAAAATGGGAGATGCCCAAATATAATCATCTTTATCTGTAGATAAAATACTTAAATTAATTATCAACAATAAAGAACGTTTTCCATTAAAATTATGTTTTTTTTAAAAGAAAATGTTAGCAAATAATGAACTGTGGGTGAATTTGATTTTCAAAGATTCATTTGTAAAAAACCATACATTTAGCAGGATATTTACATAAAAGTTATTTTTTATATCTTCTTACAACGTGAATAATCTTTAAAAAGGCTTTGTTCATATTATAATAATTATTGTACATACAAATTTTATTATGGCTTTTGGTTAGAAATTTTTTAAAAACAAATTAAATAAAAAATATATTTAATATGTAGGAATAAATTTGAATGAAAAGAATCTTACTAGAAATGTTGCTGGAATTGATATAAAGAACATTTATTGTATTACAAATTTTTATACAGAAAATTAAATTACAATAAATTAAAAAGTTGGTTCAAAAATAATTAAATAACAAAAAGTTTTTACTATCCTTATTTATATTGGTATTGTTATCAACATTTAATTGTACTCGTATGTCTAATAAATATAAAATAGCACATTGTCTAATAAATAAGGAAGAAATCATCAATCATACATTATTAGTCTAGTTTTGTCCTGTTTAGAAGAATATTGACGAGGGCTTTCTTCAGTTTCATATATTTATTTATGCATACATCGTTGTAATGATAGTAGATATTCGATTTATTAAGACAATTATCGAGATAATCAATCATAAATTAACTGTTTCCATAAGATAAAAGATAAAAATGCAATAAAAATACATCAATAAAGAGTTATAGCTCATGAACTTTATTAACAAAACTTTTTTTCGTTTCTGAAGAGAAATACACGTATATGATAAAAAATTGATAATTTGAACTATTTAAAAAGTTTACTTTGCGTTTTAAAAGAATTTAAGTACACGTTTTTTTTTAAATTATTTATATTATAAAACATTTTAAAAATTAGAAAATTTATATTTACATATAAGATATTATGCACGAAAACATCACATAGTAAAATTACACCTATAAACTCTAATATATTTTTTGGAAACTTAAAGCCTGAGCAAGGATTATTATCAACTCTTGGCTGCACTTTTTAGTACTTGGATTTTATTACCAATGAGTATTTGGCCCAACCCTATGGTGGAAGGCTGCTCTCGAAGACGTTCTGGTAATTGCTGATCACTTTATTTTTATGAATCAGAAAAATCTCACCTGAAAAAGAGTATAGTGATTTCATTTATGGAAAAATCGTTAAATACTAAATTTAAACAATATCGCTCGAGGATCTTTAAAAACTGTAAATTTTCGTAGAAAACAAAATTAATATTTTAAAATTCAAAAAAAGTTAGCTCTTGTTTTAATTGTTAATGTCATATGGTATGAAAAATATTGCATTTTAATTAGTGTGTAAAAAATATTGACTTTTAATTGAACATATTCAATGTAAAATTTTTACAATAAAAGTATTAAAAAATTATCTAAAAATTAATTAGCTGATAAAATACCTTTAATTAAAATACATTTAACTCTGTTCTTTTTATTAAATTTATATCTCCATATACGAGGTATTGCAAATTTTAAATTTCCGCGGGTTACGAATTTTTGGCCAAAAACAACACACCAATAATGCCGCAGCTACCGTGTTTCCCAGATCTGTTCCCGAAACAGATTTTTTGATCCATTTTTTGGAATGGGCAAAAATCGAAGACGAGCCAAAACACGTGCAAGCAAAGCAGCTGTCAAAAATTAACTGAACATTAAAAATGGCCGAACTTTTCGGCATAAGTGAGAAACATGAATACCAACATAACGCCATAAAAAAATCGAAAATCAAATATATGTAACCTGCGGAAATTCAAAATTCACGATACTTTTTGAATAGACGTCGTATATTAAATGAGGAAAAAATCATTTTCAAAAAGCATGAAAAGTTTGAGTATTAAAGGCAAAATTAGATTTTAATATGTAAAAGTCATTACATAATTAGGGAGAACTGTTGGGTGTTTTTTTTTTAAAGAAAACATCAACTTTACCATATAGTTCTTTTATAATGACAACTTAGAAATTATTTATTATTTTAATACAATTTAACACCTTTAGAAATAAGCTAAAAAGTATACTTTTGAAAAAATACGGATTTTCTGGACATATTTGGTATTCTTAGTAATATTAATAAAAATATTACTGGTATGGCAACATTTTATTTAATCTTTTCAGAATATTCTAGAATGTGTTGAAAATGATTTTCTTAAATAGTCTTATTAGCTATATTCTAAATGACCTTTTAGAGAGTTAATTTTTATTGACTAGTTTTCTTAATAATTTTGTATAGAATTTAAAAACTTTTTTCTAGCATATGAGATACCATGACATACAGACAAATATAGGATATACTATGGTAATATTTTTGATAAATTAAGTATGAAAATATTATGAAATAAAAGGTGAGTGTCAGAAAGTTCAATAAATTGGAAAATCGACAGGAAATAGACGAGAATTATGTGTTGTACTTGTTTCTAAGTAAATACACGATTTTTATGATATTTTTTTGCTCAATTACAAATAAATTCTATAGTACAGAATTGTTCTGTTTTTACTGTTCCTTTCCATAAATTTAATGAATTGGACTTGCATATTTCTAGTCCAAAAAAAATGTATAAATAGTTGTAGTCTAGCTTAAGTCCTTGTGAATTTGACACCTGTGTCTTTTGGGAACCCAAAAGAAACATATAAAAAGAACCTTAATATTCTGAGTACGCAGCTAACTACAGGGTGCTCTTTATGTTGCGCATCTATTCTGTTTAGCCGCCATTTTGGTTTGAATCACAATTTGTCTGTTGGCCGCCATTTTGGTTTGGATCATATTTGTCTGTTGGTAGAGAGTGGTCGATAACAATTTATTTAACGCATGATGTAGTGAGGCAGAGTGTTGTTGCAATGAGGCAGAGTGTTGTTGTGAGGCAGAGTGTTGCTGAATGTCCATCGGCGCCGTGCACAAGAATTGGGAATATCTTCATTATATTTGTTAAAAATTCTCACAAAAGATTCATTTTTTTATTCATATAAAATTTAATTGACACAATAGTTGCTCAAGTTTTACAGCTCGGTATAGACGACCACTATTTTTGGCAAAAAATTATTATGAGCGACGAAGCAGACTTCGACTTAGCTGACTTTGTTAATATAATGAAAAGCCGCTTTTGGGGCACTGATAAACCCTCAACTGATACATCAAATACCACTGCACCATCGTAGACTAACTGTATGATGCGGCATTTGGGCTGGCGGCATCATTGGCCCATATTTCTTTGAGGAACCCTATTGGGACATGTTGGAAAACTTTATTCTGCCCGAATTGGATCAATTATACCTATAAAACATGTGGTTCCAAAAAAAAACGTTACCATATCACACACAGCTCGTATTACGATGCAAATTTTGGGAAAAAATTTCCCGGTCGAATAATGTCAAAAAGTGGTGATATCAACTGGCCCCTACGATCTCCTGATTTCTTTGTGTAGAGATACTTAATGAAAAAGGTGTACACTAACAAATCAACGTCAACTTAGATGTTTATGAACAATATTTGAAACGAAATTGCTGAAATAACACCAGAAGTCTGCCAAAATATTATGAAAAATGTGACCGAGTTTATATTCAATACATAATATCAAAGACCATATAATCAATCAATAAAATACAAATTATAAAATTGTGTTTGATTTAAAAGTTATTAAAAAAAACTTCGACCAGGAAAATAAAACGCATCCTGTACAATTTTTGTGTATAGCCATATGACTATGAATTTTTAGTAAAAGAAAACAGGAAAAATAAACGTATACATAATAAAGAGGAAAAAATTGTCTAACTTTAAGATAATCGAAATTAAATACAATTCAACCATTTTTTCTGTTACAAGTACAATATATCCGTCTAATCATCCGTCAGCTTAAACAAATTTCTATCTACTTCAAAAGGAAAAACAAATCAATATTCAGTGAAATATTCTGCCTCTTACCGTTAATACACTCAGCATGCTTTGATACATATTTCACGACTATGTATATACCTTGATCTAAATAATATTTAATGCTTTAATGGCATTCCCGTTGGCTTATTTAGTATAGCGTTCAGACAACAAGGACGATGATATCAATAACGATGTTAAAAGCAGTGGTGCTTAGTTGCCATATACACATGATCCTTAACGCGTAAAATTATTAAGGAAGTCGTACCTATCAAATTAAAAAATGTCGCTTTTCCAATTTCTAGTTAAGTGTCCTATTAAATATAACACATCCTTCAGTTTTATGATTAATTTCAATACATCTGTTCCGACGAATTTCCATTTATTATTCGTACTCGAAAAAATTACATCTTCTTGGCACGAGTGAGCTTCGACTATGGTACTAGGAATTCGTATGTGTTAAGTATTTTAAATAAAGCTATACATATATATTACCTAAAACTATTATTAATATTAGCGGATTATTTATCTATAAATTTATTTTGTTGCATCTTTAATTCATTTTTTTAGTGAAGTATAAAATAGCGAAATAAACCTAACCAATTATAGAATGTGCGGGGCGAGGGGTACTAATGTTAAGACATATTTCTTCATAACTCATTTTTGATAATTTGCTTAAAATTTAGAGTTATTTAAGTTACCGAAAAGAGCGCCAAATACTTTCTAACTCATTTCAATAAGTACGATTTTGAATATTTTTTATCGAAGAGTGAAGGTAATACGTTGTATTTGCAGAGTAAATTAATTAAAAATAAAAAGAATCGTTATCAATTTAATAATTTTCTATATATATCCCCTAATTTTCCTATGCTACACTTAAATACACTTTATGTGTATTTTCATCTTTACTAATGAGAAAAGTTCCATTCTAAAATGCACGTTTAAATGATAGCAAGCACGTACGTGAATTTATACGTGCGTTCATTTATTCTGTAAGCAATTATTAAATAAACATTTTCTATACTTACATGCGTGTCCGTTTTAGAAATAAATGTAAACAATTATTAAATAATAAAAAAATTACAGATTTGATAATAATAATATAGTTTTTCGTTAACAATTTTTTTCAATTTTAATATGACCATGTGATTTTTTTTATTTGAATCATTTTTAAGTTTGTTTTGGAATTATTTTTAGGTAAACTGAAAGATTTACATTGAATTTTTGTATAAATTCTTCTTTTTTTAAATCCGTTCAATAATAATTTTTTTATATTTAGTATTGCTTAGTAGACAAGAAATTTTTGATATAGTTTATCTCAATTTTAAAAATTATAATATTATAGTAATTTGGATTGTTCGAATATCTGTTAATAAACAATTTTTGGGGTTTATTTTTCAACATTAATGCTAAGAATAAATTCACAATAGATCGAAAAACGTATCCAGAGAAATAACCGCGGCTACTGCTTAGATATGTTCGACTATCCTTTACGATATATTTTGGTAATTGTGATTGCGCGAAAATATTCATGTCCTTTGCACTATAAATTATCCCCCGCCATCCTTATAGTAAATTTTGTTTTCTCCACGAAAGTTTCGTTATAGTAAATTTTTCGTTTTCTCCACGAAAGTTTCGTTAAAATGAATTCTGCGCATGCATTTTGTTTGTCGGGTTCATTTCGAACTGAGACTGTTTTCGAAATTGTTGAAATTCATTTGAGAAAATTGACTTTTTGATTATTGACCCCAAGAAAAATTTCACCTTCGCCTTGTACTTTATTGCAGTTTCTAGGGGTAATATACCGGCGCTACAGAACTGCCACTACTACATTTTTTTGTGTGCAGATGATCAATATATTGAACTGAGGAAGTATGTTCTAAACCATATAATCAAAAAAAAGTAAACTTACTTTAGATTATCTTATAAATTTCTCTAGAACCTCCTTGGCCTCTTTTCGGAAGAGAAATATTCAGTATATAAAAATATTAGTGTTTTTGACTTTTAAGTAGTTGGTTATTTTTTTAAGATTAATACTTCAAATATCATAAAATTATTTTTCGGTCTATGTAATTAAAAGGATAACGGCGAGAAGTACATAGATGTTGTTGTGCACATGATATTATAGCTATTATGGAACTATGAAATTTTAATTCTTATTCCTTCTGAGATATACAAGTTTCTTAGTTACTTCAAAATCCAAATATAATTAACAATAATAATAATATAAGCTACGCATTATCTTCTAAATATGCTTTACATAATACGAGTCCTTATTATATTAGAAAGGATAATTTCTTATTTAATTTTTTTAAATTTTCTATTGGCAATTTTTTTAATTAGACTATTTTTTCGGAGAACCACTAATCATAGTTTTTTGATTATGACTAGCAAGGCTGTATTTTTTTTAAATGTTTCAATAATTTTGTAAAATTTTTGCAACTCTTAATTAGACATTCCTATTCCCCCAATTATTATTTTATCTGACGATTATGTATTAGTTTTTATTAATGAGTGGCTAAAAACTAATTTATTTTATTAACATAAAATAAAAATTGCAATTATTTTGCCATATTTTAGTACATATTCATGTAAATTTTGTTAAAATAAACTTAAAAAATATCCCATATATCAAAATAAACATAAACAATGTAAAAATAATGAATTAAAATTTTAATATTTATCTTATTTATTATGTTAGATTAATTAGCTTATATTTTGATTAAAATTATTTATGATGAATAACTATTTTAGTATGTAATATTTTATTTAGAGAAAAGAATATGGAAAAATTTTAGTCGTACATAATTGAGTTAATTTCCCTATTTAGTATTAATCTTGATTTTGTGCCTGTTTCTTTAAAAATCTTTAAATAACGATGCAAACAGATTTATGATAATTTATTCAAATTAATGTCCGAATTACTTAGTAACAAATATAAAATTCTTCCTCTTTGGAATGGAGTTATAGTCAAATGAATCGCTCCTAAAATCGCAATGGGGAAAAAATCTATTAATTATTTAAATTAAAAACTCTTCCATAAATTCTTTAAAAAATTTCCTCATTGATTTATGTATAATTTTCTTAAAGATAAATCTTTTAATAAAAGAAATATGTGAAACATATAAAAAAACAGGAAACTTTTAATGAATACCTTTTGTAAATTATAAATTGGCCCTGATTATTGGTTTAAATTCGAAGAAACATTTAATTATTTTACTATTATTATAATTATTTTTGGTAAATTTTAGATATTCTTACTGGATAAATTGTAATGGATTAATTTAGCACTTTTTAGTTGTTTTTTTTTTAAATATAAGTTTTCTAAAATTAGAATTAAAAATATAAATAGTTTTAATAGCAATTGTTACTATACCATTGTTAATATAACTAAGTGATTAAAAAAAATATTACAGAATAAGTTAAAAAAATAATTACAACCAGAAATTAACCCATTTTTTCCTAACAAAAAATGTTCATCGACAATTGAACATATTTGAAAGTTTAAATATTATTTAATTAATATTTACACTGTATATTCAGCTCATTAATTTATTGCTACAATAAATAAAAAATTTCATGTATGATGGTAAATTATATACAAAATATCTCTTAAATCACTTAAATTCTAACGTATATTAATTAAAATAAATATCAAAATGTAGCTAAAATAACTTCTTGTAATTTTTTATTATTAATTAACTTTTTTCCAACATTAAATATTATCCTTAATTATTTTAATATTAAATATTCTTTTTAGTATCTCCTATGACTTTCTAAAAAGGTATATGTCGATAGAAAACCAATATTTCGAAACAATAAAAGTTGCTTACTCACATCGGAGTGATTTGAGAACATTCTTATATTAGATTAAAAAAAACTATATATTCAGTAATTCCCTGATGAAATTTCTTCTTATCATGCTTTGATAGAAGGAAAAAGATAAAATAACAATGAAGCATAATAGGAAAAAATTGTCCTAATTACTTTCACCGCATTTATTTTAATTGCAGGAGACATATGATAAATTCACAACAGGCCTTTTATCAATTTCATTATCATAATTTTCACGTGAACAAATAATTAGAATGAGCACAGAGGAAAATTAAAATATTATAGAACTAAATAAAGGTGAATTTTTAATTAATAAAATTGATGGAGCACATCGTACTTCAGTACTTCTATTTTTATATTTAACTAGAAAATGGTTAAATGAAAATTTTCTATCATAAAATAAGAGCCTCTATAATATAAGACAATTATAAATAACTTGGACAGTGTTTATTACAGGCTTTGGTAACTTTAGTTATGGACCGATATACAAGGTTGAACAATGCCTTAAAGTAATGCGAAAAAACGCATTTCAAGCACTGTGTGAACATAATCAGCCATTTGAGATAACAATAAGCCATTTGATGCAGAAAGTGTGCATTGCTAAAGAAATTAGACTTCTAGTTGGACTGTCACAATTTCCTTTATCAGGATTGAAAACATCTTGACAAAGAAATTGGACCTCCAATTGGACTGCCACGATTTCATTTATCAAAACTATTTTATCACTTTTGTTTTAATAAATATTTGTAAATAATTTTTAGAATAAGTTGTCATAGTATTACAATTTTTGCAACGCCTCCAAATATACATACCAATAAATATTTAGTTACTACGTCTGGATATTTTTAAGGGAACAGCCATGGAACAAAAATACAAATTTATCTTATAAAAAACAATTTATTTTTATAACAAACAAAAATACAAAATTATAATATAAATAATTATTTTTTGCAGGTATTTTTATATTTTGGGTAATTATATATTGGTTAATTAATAAATATTCTTCACATAATATTATTAATATTTCAATTAAAAATAATCAAATATAAAATATGTTATACCCAATATTAACTAGTATCCGGATTGTAGGGAGGTGTTGTTAGTGGGTCAGAGTAGCACACTATTAAGAGGAGTCCCCTTAATGTTTACTGAGAGGAATCCTCTTAATGTCTATTGAGATTTTCACCTCTCTTGGGAAAATAAAAAAACAGGACAGGAAATTTACAGACCTATTCAAAACTCTTCTAATAAATCCATATGAGAAAATTTGTAATTTGCAGTTATATTATTCGGCCACGCAGCACATCAAACCATTTTCCGATGCTCCTAGGAATAAAAACAATGAAAAATATAAACAGTATAAAAAATGGGTGCTCTTAGCGAGGAATTTTTTTTTTTTTTTTTTTTATATTTGACAGGTTTTCATTTCTATGTTACACATAGACATGAGAACACCGTCACTCCTATGGAGCATATAGCGGCACTAGAGACTCTGTGAACTCTCTCCATCTGCTTCTGTCTTGAGCCAGCCTTTTTACTTCCGACCATGATTTGCCAGTTTGTTGGTATTCGCGCTCGACTGATCTTCTCCAAGTGGTCCTTGGACGTCCTCTGCTGCGATTGCCCTGTGGGTTCCAATCTAGTGCCATCCTTGCTATGTCCGTAGGTGGTTTTCGCAAGGTGTGGCCAATCCAACTCCATTTCCTGCGTTTGATGTTATCTAGCAGGGGTATTTGCTTCGTGAGAAGTAACAGCTCATCGTTCGTTATCCAGTTTGGCCAGAAGATCTTGCTTATACGCCTCAAGCATCTGTTCACAAATGCCTGAGGCTTACGAGTCGTGCTGTCTGTTACCTTCCATGTTTCGCAGCCGTACAGCAGGACTGGCTTGACGTTTGAGTTGAATATTCGAAGTTTGAGTGCTGTGGAGAGATGATTGGAACGCCATACGTTCCCAAGTGAGGTGTACGCTTGTCGCGCCTTGTTGATGCGCGTTTGGATGTCTATTTCAGTTCCACCATCCTTGCTGAGCATGCTGCCAAGGTAACAGAACTTTTCGACATCTTCAACTTGGGTACCGCGTAGCATCAAGGGTCTCTCGCAGGTGGTGCCGACACGCATCAATTTGGTCTTCTTGATGTTGATTCTCATCCCAACTTTTTCGGCGTTGGAGGCCAGTGCATTCAGTTTCTCCTGAATGCCGTTGAAGGTGTGGGACATGAGGCATATGTCGTCGGCGTAGTCCAGGTCGTGGAGCTTCTCACGCAGTGTCCACTGTATACCGTTGCTGGCTGTGCTGTTAGCGCGTTGAAGAACTAGGTCTAGGGCGATTATGAAGAGGATAGGCGAGATTATGCAACCCTGCCTGACTCCTCTCGAGATGTTGAATGTACCGCTGTTTCGTCCTTTGAGACGCACTCTACACGGGGTCTCGCGGCATAGTTCTCGGATTAGATCGATTATGGCCTGCGGGATGCCTAGTTCAGCCAGAGCACTCCAGATGGCGTCGCGAGAAATCATGTCGAAGGCTCTTTCGAAGTCAACGAAGAGAAGATAGAGCGGGCTGTTCCATTCGTTCGACTGTTCAATGATCATTCTTAGGCCTTAGCGAGGAATGGATTAACGATATTATGCGGCGTGCCCAAGAGTATCCAGAAGAGTCAGCGACAACCACCGAAGATTTTGCACATCGACCGCCTGATTCGTTATTTTGGATCAAATGATGCTCGAGACGAGTATCTCTTGGAAGGGACAGTGTTACACCTTAATATGGCTTTAGTGTATTCTGGAACATTATAGAAGATCGGTTACAGATAGATCCAGAGTATTCCAGAAAGTTCGGTTCCGGAGCGCGCCTGCCAGTGAGTAATAATCCTGAACATTGATTTTGGAACGACTAGTTAAAATAGGGAATTAATAGAGTGAACGATAAATAAAGTCAGGAAGTATAAACGAGAAACGCTATTTAAGTAATCGGTGAATAAAGTTAGATTGTCCAAATATACAGTGTGAAGTGAAAATATAGTGAAAAGAATCAATTAGGATTCGAGTGTCCTAAGCAAACAAGCACTTGTAATCTATTTGTAAAATATAATTTAGTTAAATAAAGAAAATCCTAAATAAACAAAAACAGTATTTTACTCTATTCATTGAATCTACGTAAGATCGTTACAGAATTGTAGAAGTTCTCTTCCATATTTTGAAATATAAACTTTTATAGGCAAATAAATGAATTCACAGCAAAAAAAAAAATTTTATTTAGTTTCTAATACTAAATTAATTATTTGAAATAATCACCGTTGTTATTTAATTAATTGAGGAAAGTACGACCATTATTTTTAAGATATGATTTCTTTAAAAAAAAACACACTAATTGTTAAGGAAATTCAAATGTTTTTTATTTAATATGAAGTACAATCGATAGAATTAAGTTCTGAATAAAACGTCATTCAAATGGCCTCTACGACATCTTTTGCAGGAACGAATTCGATGAACCCAATTTTCGAGCACTTTTTCCACTAAATCAAGTCGTACACGTATGTCATGAATAGCACGTTTAATATTGACTTCTAAACCTTGAAGAGAGTCTAGTTTATTCTTAAAGACCAATGACTTCAAATAACCCCACAAGAAATAGTCTAATGGTGTTAAATCACAACTTCTTGGAGGCCATTTAATATCACAATTTCTTGAAATAATCGAATCAACAAACTTTTCTCGCCATAATTCGGTTGTTGCACGTGCTATGTGGCACGTAGCCCCGTCTTGTTAGAACCAGATGTTGTCAAGATCAACTTCTTCCAATATCGGCCATAAAAAGTTGGTTATCATCGATCTATACCGCTCTCCATTGACAGTAACGGTGTTACCAGCTTCATTTCGAAAGAAGTACGGACCGATGATGCCACCAGACCAAAAACCACACCAAACTGTCAATTTAGGTGAATGTAATGGGTGTTCATTTGGAGGGGAATCACGCTGCTGAACACCATCCAGAAACTAATCGCATCAATCATCCTGACTTGCATCACTCCAACAGTGGAAAGTGCCCTCCGCAACGAGCAGTCTGGCTTTAGACCAAACCGCTCCTGTATTGATCACATCAACAGCCTAAGAATGATCATTGAACAGTCGAACGAATGGAACAGCCCGCTCTATCTTCTCTTCGTTGACTTCGAAAGAGCCTTCGACATGATTTCTCGCGACGCCATCTGGAGTGCTCTGGCTGAACTAGGCATCCCGCAGGCCATAATCGATCTAATCCGAGAACTATACCGCGAGGCCCCGTGTAGAGTGCGTCTCAAAGGACGAAACAGCGATACATTCAACATCGCGAGAGGAGTCAGGCAGGGTTGCATAATCTCGCCTATCCTCTTCATAATCGCCCTAGACCTAGTTCTTCAACGCACTAACAGCACAGCCAGCAACGGTATACAGTGGACACTGCGTGAGAAGCTCCACGACCTGGACTACGCCGACGACATATGCCTCATGTCCCACACCTTCAACGGCATTTAGGAGAAACTGAATGCACTGGCCTCCAACGCAGAAAAAGTTGGGATGAGAATCAACATCAAGAAGACCAAATTGATGCGTGTCGGCGCCACCTGCGAGAGACCCTTGATGCTACACGGTACCCAAGTTGAAGATGTCGAAAAGTTCTGTTACCTTGGCAGCATGCTCAGCAAGGATGGTGGAACTGAAATAGACATCCAAACGCGCATCAACAAGGCGCGACAAGCGTACACCTCACTTGGGAACGTATGGCGTTCCAATCATCTCTCCACAGCACTCAAACTTCGAATATTCAACTCAAACGTCAAGCCAGTCCTGCTGTACGGCTGCGAAACATGGAAAGTAACGGACAGCACGACTCGTAAGCCTCAGGCATTTGTGAACAGATGCTTGAGGCGTATAAGCAAGATCTTCTGGCCAAACTGGATAACGAACGATGAGCTGTTACTTCTCACGAAGCAAATACCCCTGCTAGATAACATAAAACGCAGGAAATGGAGTTGGATTGGCCACACCTTGCGAAAACCACCTACGGACATAGCAAGGATGGCACTAGATTGGAACCCACAGGGCAATCGCAGTAGAGGACGTCCAAGGACCACTTGGAGAAGATCAGTCGAGCGCGAACACCAACAAACTGGCAAATCATGGTCGGAAGTAAAAAGGCTGGCTCAAGACAGAAGCAGATGGAGAGAGTTCACAGAGGCTCTAGTGCCGCTATATGATCCATAGGAGTGACTGTGTTCTCATGTCTATGTGTAACATAGAAATGAAAACCTGTCAAATAAAAAAAAATAAAAAAATGGGTGTTCATGAATAATTTGTGGATTTTCTTTACACCAGAATCGACAGTTTTGTTTATTTACCGCACCACTCAGATGAAAGTCTGAACGATTATTTTGATAATAAAATTGAATAATTTGTAAACGTTATTCTTGCGTATATCTCTCCATGATTAAATTATAAACATTACTGAATACAATGAAAAAAAAAGACAAATGGCCGGAACGTCACTTAGAAATCATTGCACTCTTTTGGGAAAACCCTACACAAATATAAAGTTGCCCTATCTGAAAGTGATGCCTTTAAGAAGCATGTGTGTGTGTGAGTAAGGTTTAAGGTTAGATTCAGTTTTTTTGGCTTCAACGGTACTGTAATAGTCTATCCTTATACTCCATAATCTAATGAATTGAATGTGAATTGGCTTTAGTTTCAACAAGACGGTCATACAAGCCACACAATAGTCAAAACGTCGGATTATTTCCCACTTAATTCTGTGATCGAATTTGAAAACGCTGATGTTGATGATCTTGCAATTTGGAACCGTGGAGCCAGGATCTTGTAATTTGGAACCGTGGACTTTTTTCTTTAAGGCTATTCGAAAGAAAAAGTGTATACCAATCGTCCAATAACAGCTCCAGACCTAAAGAATAACATTCGATAATAAATTGAGCAAATACCATTTGTGATTATTATGTATATTTTTAAATAAAGTAATAACTTTTCCGGAATATTAAGAGTGTAAAAATTTCCAAAAAAAAGTCACTATTACTATTTTTTTTAAATAAAAACATTTTTAGTTGATTATTTCATTTAAAAGCACTGATTTCGAATGGTGCTAGAGAACTATGAAAAAAAAATCTATCCACCACACGACTTCAGTTCTCCTTCATGAAATTATTTTTATCAATAGTAATTTTTAAAATATTTAAATGTTTACTTATTTAAAAAAAGTGTATTTACAATAAATGAACTAATTAATTATTGCCTATTATTAATATTACTTTAGCGTAAAAATTATAACCAATAAGAAAAAAATTGCCCCCGCATAAAAATTAGAAGTTTACAAAAAAAATTAATATTTTCTATTAAATATTAGAAAATATTAATTTTTTTTTTTAATTATTGTTAAAAAAATTATTTAAAAAACTACAACATTTTGAATTATATTCTTTCTAAAATATAAATAAAGTTTAAATGTCCTTTTTAATTTTTACTTAGCTAAATTAGAAAAAAATATTTTCTTTACAAAATTCAACTAATCAAATTGTTAATATTATTTTGGTGTTTTTACTTTAAAAAATTATAAGAGAATCTCCAAGAAATTATAAAACAATAACTAAATTTTTTTAAAGATTTTGTAAAATAAAAGCAAATTTGTTACAGAAAATTATTGGAAAATAATTTCAAAATTCTTAACAATAAATAAAAATTAATAGAAAAAAAAATTAAAAATTAAACAATTTTCAATAAATTATTTTTAATTATATTTTTAATAAAAGGGAAAATACTAAATACTTTTTTTTTAAACTTATTTTATAAAAAGCAACATGTTTATTAAGAATAATTATTGGAAAATTCTATTGTACTAAAAGTTTTCATTCATGTTTAATAATTATCAAAAAATATTATCCATAATTAATGTTTTAGTAAACAAAAATACTAAAGAGTTAACACGTATTAGTATAGAAAATATATTCACTTAATTAAATTCACTTTAATAAGACAAAATAAAAATAAAACAATATAAAATAAATTGTTTTATCATAAATTAACAATTCCAATTTGGGATGTAAACGCTTTCGAATAATTTTTTCTATAATTTATTTAAATTTTGTTAAAGATTTTTTTCAATGTAAATATAAATTATCAATTGCATAAATAAATTTATCATATGAATTAAAAAAGAAAATACTTTAAAAATATTTGTTGGAAATATTTTTTCATATTTTATGTACTCGTAAATGGAAAACAAATTTACACTCATCCATTGAGGATTTAAACTGATCTGATTGTGAATGAAATTCGATGAATATCGATTCCTTGCCACTGTGGAGATTTGACCACAATCGACATATTCACAATGACATAAAAAAACAGTTTTTTTTGTATACTCTACTCATTTATATAAGTTTTGTGTATGAATATATATAATAATATATGTGTATGTTAAATAAACATTTTTGCTTTTTATTTTCATGTATTTATCGACTGATATGATCAGAATTTTTTTTTTGTATTTATTTTTTCGTTTATTTAAATTTTATTTTTTTTATTATTATTATTATTATGAACTTTTTTTTGGTTAAAAATTTTGTGGTTATTAATTTTTTAAAAAAATTAATGCCACCGGTTTTAATAGTAAACAAAAGTTCACTAACTGCAGCGCTAACTGATTTCGATTCACAATTAATTCTTTACTGGAATGACAACTATTGATGTACTGCTGGTCAGATGCATGATGTTCGGGCTTAAATGAGAAAAACTAGTTACAGCTGAGGAGTCCCATACAAAAGGTGACAACAGATATCCACTCTTTCACCCCCTTCTTTTTTTCCATTCATATTTTTTTCTTCTCCTTTCATATTACCAACTGATAATATGGAAGATATTTTTTTTTACTTCTTCATCTATATTACTTCTTATTATACTGATTAGTAATTATTATTATTTACCTTGATAGTCGAATAATAATCATAATAGATATTATTTCATCTTTTACATGTTTAGAGAAGAAAAGTACGAGGATGGAGGAGGAAGGGCATGGTAGACATTAAAACAATTGAAATGAAAATAGATATCAATGAAGATAGTACACCAACTGTAAAAAATTAGATAGTCATTTTTAAAAAAATATCAAATATAAAAACTACAATATTATCACCTTTGGTTAAAAAATAAAATTAAAAAAAATTATAATAATAATAATGAGTAAATAAAATATTTACATTTAAAAAAAGAAAATTATATGTGTAGAAACAGGAGGATTTAATATGCTACATATTTGGACGTAAATTAATACAAGTATGCATATCATGTCTAAAATAACGGGTGAACCGAGACGCAAAAAAAAATAGTATTAGTTTACATAAAAAAATAAAAAAGGAATGTAATAACATGGGGGAAAATGTAAAAGTGAATAAGAAGAAGAAGCGGAGATGAAAAGTTGAAGTGAACAAGAAGAAGAAAAGAATAAATTCATGAGGAATATCATAAATTCTAAGAATGTAAGGTTTCTTAACAGATTTTCCATTTATTTTATCACACGAAATACTAGAAAATATTCTGCAACAACTACTAAATACAGGGTGTTTGTTTCAACAATAAACGAACTTTTAAGTGTGAAGTCTTGGGTTGGGAAATGAAACAAAATTCTATGGATAGTGGGAGTCCATTTTCGATTCCCTTAGATGCTGCAGGATTTAATTTTTGTTTTACGTTGAATAGTAATGAAAAAAAAATATTATGGATCCTTTTTATGAATAATTTATATTTTTCTATGATATTTTTGAAAAATAATTTTTTTTTACAAAAATGATTGCTGACACTTTTGAAAATAACTAAGAGTTGGTAAGGTTGGACTATTCGAAATATTTACAAAATGTAATGAAACCTTGTGTTTTTAACAATTTTTTTTCTACATTAATATCATTCTCTTCATAATAATTCGCTGGTGCAGCTACACATCGGCGGATCCGTTGTTACTACTTTTCGTATCATTGGTGGAAAGTTTCAACAGGAACCTTTGGACGTTATCGACAACACCAAGATAACGTACTTTTAATTGGTATTTTAATTTTTGGTGAGAAAAAAATGTCACACGGAATAATATCATGGGAATTCCTTTTTCTGACAAAAAATCGTTGATGGAGTTGGCCGTTTGATATAGGCCACTGTCATATCCGATATGACGCGGAAAACCTCTCTTTCTAACTACGCATCAATTTCCACATTATTAGTTCTACATTTTCTTCAGGTTTTGATCTTAAAGGCCTAACTGAGTGACATTTGCATTCCACTGCTCCTAAAAAAAAATGCTTTATTCCTCTTTCTAATAAAGCACGTTCCCCGTAGGGTCGTTGAGACTTTTCGTAAGTCAAAATTGTATATTCGCCAAGCTTAACGCAAAATTTTATGGGACATTGTTGTGGTTAAGATTGAAGGACTAGGTTTAACGGTAATATTCAAGGAATGTAGGACATACTTATTGGGTTGTCGTTTTTTTTTTGTAAAAAGGAAATACGATTTTCTTATAGTGAATCAATATTTTATTCAATTAAATATTGTTCAGTATTATCCAATACCCTTTTCCATCTTTCCTTCAGTAGCATGATTCCACGCTCATAAAATTTTCGTTCTTTGCTGCCAAAAAACTGAACTGATTTGGTTATTATTGTATTGTAGTAAATACAATAATAACCAAATCAGTTAAAATTCCTCATATCGTCTTGATTACTAGACTTGTTGTAGTAGTTGAAAATGGATTTTATTTATTTAAAGAAAATATATAAGCATTTTGTTTTATTCAATCAACTTCATTTCGTTGGCATTGCCATTGGGGAGAAGTAACGAATTTATTATTAATGATCCTGAAGGATTTCGATCATTGGTAGAGTTTAATCGATATGCTGAAAAAAGTAATTCGTGGTTTTTCTATATTGTTATGACCCTACGTACGACCTTATATATGGTTGAAATAGTGATTTTTCTATATTGTTACGATTCTACGTACATTTGAGGGATAGAGTAAAAGACGCTTATATATTTCAAGTTTTTTACAATTCTTAAAACTCTTTTGATCATTTTTTCTTCCTTTTTGCGTACTAGTTCACGAATCATAAGCCACTAATTCCTATTTCACTGAATCTTATTGGACCGAATTCTATTTCACCGAGTCACATTTCGCCGAATCCTATTCCACTAATTCTTATTTCACCGAGGAATATTCCACTGAGTCCTATTCCACCGAAGACTATTCCACCGACTCCTATTTCTCTTACCGAGTACTATTTCACTGCCTACCATTTCACATCTTACCTATTATCCTCACCGAGTACCATTCTCCAACATCCTTAAAGCAATGGAATTGTTAAACTGTAACAAAGCAAACTGAGTTATATTTGCACAACTCTACTAACTACTAACTCTACTACTAACTACTAACTACTAACTACTAACTACTAACTACTAACTACTAACTACTAACTACTAACTACTAACTACTAACTATTAACTACTAACTACTAACTACTAACTACTAACTACAAACTACTAACTACTAAATACTAACTACTAACTACTAACTACCAACTACTAACTACCAACTACTAACTACTAACTACTAACTACTAACTACTAACTACCAACTCTACTAACTAACAACTCTACTACTAACTACTAACTACTAACTACCAACTACTAATGACTAACTACTAACTGCTAACTACTAACTACTAACTACTAACTACCAACTACTAACTACAAACTACTAACTACTAACTAGTAACTCTACCAACTACCAACTACCAACTACCAACTACCAACTACCAACTACCAACTACCAACGACCAACTACCACCTATAAACTACTAACTTCTAACTCTACCAGCTACCAACTACCAACTACCAATTACCAACTACAAACTACCAACTACCAACTACTAACTACCAATTACCAACTACCAACTACCAACTACCAACTACCAACTACCAACGACCAACTACCACCTACCAACTACTAACTTCTAACTCTACCAGCTACCAACTACCAACTACCAATTACCAACTACAAACTACCAACTACCAACTACTAACTACCAATTACCAACTACCACCTACCAACTACTAACTTCTAACTCTACCAGCTACCAACTACCAATTACCAACTACAAACTACCAACTACCAACTAACAACTACCAACCACCAACTACTAACTACCAACTACTAACTACTAACTACTAACTACCAACTATCAACTACCAACTACTAACTACTAACTCTACCAACTACCAACTACTAACTACCAATTACCAATTACAAACTACCAACTACCAACTAATAACTACCAACTACCAACTACTAACTACCAACTACTAACTACCAATTACCAACTACAAACTACAAACTACCAACTACCAACTACCAACTACCAACTACCAACTACCAACTACCAACTACTAACTACCAATTACCAACTACCAACTACCAACTACTAACTACCAACTACTAACTACCAATTACCAACTACAAACTACAAACTACCAACTACCAACTACCAACTACTAACTACCAATTACCAACTACCAACTACGAACTACCAACTACTAACTACCACCTACTAACTACTTACTACTAACTACTAACAATAGCTTGAGCCACGTTCACAGTATAGTAATTTAACAAAATGACTATGGTGGCGTTGTATTAAAAGCAGGGCGCAACTTAGAATAAATTTTACTAATTTGAAATAAATTTTAATTTTTATATATGCAATAAATATTTTAAACAAACAAATTTTAATAGACCAAAATACTAGTAGTGTAGTATTTTGGTCTAGACCATGGGTAGAAAAAAGTTAAATTTGAGTGAAGAGGAGATGAAATCGAAAATATTCAAAAGAATACTGCGAGAAAGCGTGTTTATGCAAAAAATCGAGAAAGGGAGATTAAAAATGTAATGAAAAATTATAACGAAAACAAACCTGAAAAGAGAAAAGCTGCTCGCGAATATTACCATGCGACTAAAGATGAAAAAAGGGCCAAAAAGCAAAAATTGATGTAAGGATTGAATGGAGCGGGAAAAAAAGTAGAATATTTGACATAGGGCTAGAATATTTGACATAGGGCCCCCCCGGAGATCGTAGGAGGGTTGTGGGTTGGTGAGCAAAGCGAGCAGGGGGCGCAGCCCCCTGGTTTATTATATTAAATAAATAAATTTCCATTCATATTTTTATTATTAAATATTAATGTTGGTAAGCACATTTTTTTAAGTAAAATATTTTAATGCAACCATAAAAGGTTAAAGTTTATACATTTTTATTTAAGTTATTTTTTGTATACGAGTACTTATGGTTTTCTTTTTAAATGTTTCTTATATAGTTTAGATTATGGTTTTTTTGTCTATGTTGCAATGAAATTCTTCTAACCATGAACAAATTACAGACGAGTGCTTACATATATTCTGTTGTACAGAGGGGTATGATTGCTTCTATTCGAGGATATTGTAGGGTATCAGTTAACATAGAGTTGACGAAGTAACTAGAGTTGAAGTTCTATTTATTACGGAATCTGATTGTTCTTTTAGCGAATAATATAATAGGACAATCTGAGCTTTTTCAATCTTTCATTGCCTATTTTCTGATCTCATTTGCTTTTATTTTATATTATTTAAAAATATAAAAATAATGATTATGATACCTTCCAATGAGATTTGTTAGAAGTTGTTGAAGGTACTTTTTTTTTAAAATTCTTATTACTATATACTACATACATATAAATGCGTATAAGTAAATCATCATATGGCAATAAAAAATTACATTTTATTAAAATTATTTTATTTTTATTTATGGAAAAACTATTTGTATTTATTTTATAAATTGATCTAATTTTGAATGCTAATACAATAACTCTAAGATAAAAATAATAATGTAAATATCTTTAGTCGATAGCATACTGAACTACCATACAAGGAGTGTTGTGGGTTTGAATCCTATTGTGGCATGGGCCTACGCTAATTTCCAAAAATCACTTTGGTTTTCATTCTGATTTAATTTCCTTTAGTGTGGTGGCTCTTAAAACAATACATTTCAGTAATAATATTACTTGAAATGATAACAAACAACACCAACAGCATACAATATGGAGTGTTTGTTTCCTATATATATTGTACATATAGATGGCTATTGAATACAAGCGGCGAAAAATCAGACTTCAATTATTTTCCCGTAGCATGACGTGGTTGTTGTTTGTCGCTATTTGCTAAATTTTATTACACTGCCATCCCAGGTATTTTGCTGAACGTTCCCGTCAGTTAAAGAGGGATAAACAGGATCTCAGATTTTATAAGAAGTGGATGCGAAAAATTGTCAAAATGTGAGGCACAAAATTACTCCGCAAAAATGCTAATTTTGGAGTAGGACAAATTCACAAAGATGCATGGTTTGGTGTAGGTTGCGCATACTAAAACGGTACGATAACGTCATCCCTATGCCATCAGCAATAACGTCGAAGTTTACGTTACGATTACAGCGCTATCGGGCTGTGATCAACGGTTATTTTTTTTAAGCAAGTTCATGTCATTCCAGCAAGATAACGCTGAAAACAGGTTTTGGCGACAATTAGATTCCACGTCAATTGGCCTCCACGATCGTGCGACTTATTTCTTGCAAGGATAACTCCACCCACTCGATTATTTAATGTGAGAATATGTAGTGATGTTAGTGTATGCTGGGGATCCGGAAGTGTGTTCCCCCGAGCGTATATATTACAGAAAATGCCGTGTGTTGTGTGAAATCGTCTTATAGAAGAGTAGAAGACAGTAAGTACTAAATAAGGGGATCCGTTCCAAAAACGAAATATTTTTTTTTAATTTAATAATTTATATTAAAAATATAAAAACAATAAAAGAAATAAACAAAATAATGATAAGCTCTTATATAATCATATGCTCAACACAATGAGGCGAGAGCGTTTTTTCGGTCGAACGATATTGTCGCTTTCCAGACCTATTTCTTCGCTAGGTTTTTTGCATCTTTTGCCGTTCTTAAAAGACCTGTTATTTAAAGATTTTATCGTCATATTTAAATAAGCATAAAGTGTAAATAATAGGATGATCGATCATATAACATTTCTTTACTCGTTGCAATAGTGTTTAATTTATTCTATAGAGCGAGATGCGTTAACTTTTTACCTCAATTTTGTTCTAACGTGTACTATGTTAGAATAAGCAGTGTTGCATGCTGTCGTGTTACAGGAGGATTTTCGCAATTATCTTATCGAGTACGAATGAAATCGTGCTGTAGAAGGGTGACCTGTATTTAGTTTTTATTTACTTTACATAAAAATATAGACGATAATTTTTATATGTTAGAATTTATATTTAGGATTGAATTTTTTTTTTTGATATTATGTATATTATTAACTATATTCCACAATTAATTTACCATGAAAAAATACATGCTGCTTGTTTTTAAACAAAAGTATGTAAGAATTTCGGTATGCTACCATTTAATGGAGAATGAAGTGTTTTAAAACTCTCCGAAAGTCTACAAAATTCAGGCGCTTGATATTTGATTGATGTTTACAAAATAAATAATAAACCTAAAATACAATTCCATTTAATACCAGAAGATTTGCAAAAAATAAATATTGCCTTCTATCATGTTTAAATTATATTTTTGTTCAGAATAAGTCAGTTAAAATGAATATAAATTATGCTTTTGGGAGTCAATAAATTTCTATTACGAAAATTAGATGTCAGTGGGTATTATCCCTAAACAAAAATATCTACACAAATGTATGCAAGCAGTACCATTTCTCGCCACTTTTGCAATAATTTAGCCAGTAAATTGCGTATACATATACGAAAATCTGACGTACGTTCCTATTCAGGTATTTTTTAATCTAAGATTCCCTGTCAATTATCCTTAATCTGTTGGGTTTCTTTGTTGCCCGAATTTAAGTTTACGGCAAATCAGTATGAAATTTTCTTCTGGCATGGCTGATTTTCTTCTGGTATGGCGAAACCGTAATACAAACAATAGATCTGATCAAATGACGCGGACGAGACTAGGAAGCAAGAAAAATCCGGGCGGTGTGCAAAAAATAAGTATAGATAGCAGTAGAGCAGTCGGTAAGAGATAGTTGCAGAATGAATGGTTGTGCCGCGAGTTTTTATTTCATAGAATGCATCCCATTAATTGTGATATTTTTCAAAAAGGATTTAAGTATTTAAAAATTGGTAATTTCTTTATATTTAAAAAAAAGTAATTTCTTTATTCTTTATAATTATTGTATTTCGAACTAGTCCATTTTTTTTATTTAAGATTCCTTAGTCCCAAAGTTGCAAATGTGGCTGTGAACAGGATCATCGTCGTTGTCGTTATCATAGGAGCACTCCAAACAACAGGTCAAGTAGTGCGATGAGAAGTTTGAGTAAATGGCTAGAGAAAGAGAAACATAGCATCTTAGCTCTCTCCCACGGTAGTTGCCGATCCAATTCCTTCATTTTTTTATTTCTTATAAGTATTGGTTTCCTGCTTGTAAGTTCCGCCCGTAATCATCAATTGATCCGGTTATCGACTCTGTATTCAGTAGTGTTGAGTTGTGCCAAATTCCGAGTCATGCTGACAATGATCAGGCTAATAAACCGGCGGGAAAGCTCTCCACCATTTCGTTGCCACTGACCAAATAGCATTTAACATCTTAAGCTATGCGTAGTCAAAAAAAATGCATCAGCGGTGAAAGATTTCTTTCCACACATTGGCCTAGCAGCCAATCTACTCAACAACCATTTCTAAATTATGGACAAAGAAACTTCTCGGAATTCGAATTGGGCACACCGCATTTACCCATGATTTCCTCTTCGGTAACATACTCCATCTTTCATGCCATTCCTGTGGCGTTCAACTCACTATTCTTCATATTTTAAATAAATATCTTTTAACCCAGAATATCTTTTTGATTAGGATTCTTTCCATTATAAAGCTCTTAGCTTGTTTCCCAAGTTCTCTCTTCAATTTTCTAAGAAAAATCTAATATACTCTATAATATTTAACGATTCCTAATTTCTTCCTCCAAGTAACAATCGTTCTGATCAGTTAGCTGGTGTGCTCACTAGCTCCTCAATCTACCATGTCTACTAAAAAAATTAAAAATACTCAGTGGCCTAATGGTGAGACATTTTTAACATCTCACTGGCCCAACACCAATAATCCAGTCTACTCAACATCCTGACCGAAATTCTAAGCACGAAAACTTAGAATTTGGAGAGAGCATACGGCTCTGACTCATAACTTTCCTTTTGGAAACTAGAAACATCCCTTCTGTCATTCCTATAGCGTTCGACTAAATAGTTCACATATGTTCAGGCGCGCTGATCAAACATATCAACATGCTTCACCAAATTAACCGATCTCTAACTGATGTAGCCGCCAAATGGCCTCATGGTCGTAACGCTACAGAATAGCTTCTGGCTCTTGTCTTAGAGATCTTCCATATAAACTGAAACATTTTTTGTTTAATCAATTTTTTTTCTTTAATTTTTTTGTTTCCAAATTTTTATACCCTTATTTCTTACCTTATCCCTTTTACAACCAGTATTTAAAATAATTTCTTTTATTTTATTTAATAATAAATTTTTATTATTAAATTTTTTATACCATCATTTGGAAAAAATTATCACTCTTTAGGTGCGTCAAGTAAAAATTTGTGTCTTCTTTCTTTTAGTATGATTTTTTTTTGTTATGTAGGTTTGAGGACAGCAATGCTGGTTAACAAGCATGCCAATAGTAATAAATTCCTTTTTTTTCCTTCCTCCTGCCAAGTCCAACACCCACAAATATTTTAAATTAATCTTTTTTTTCTTTAACATAATAATATTTACTAAGAATAACGAAAAAATATTTATTGTCTGAAATTCACGATAAAATATGGTAAACAATCTCGAGGTGTAAAATGTATCAGGAAATTTAATAGAAATAATCTTTAAATAATTTTAAAGCAAACAGAAAATATAACTGAAATGCTCTCTTAAATATCTTAAAATAATCCAAGAATAAAATTTATTCAGTTAATTAATATAATTTTTAATGCAAAACAAATCATAAAAAAATTTTAAGGATAAAAAGTGTTTTTTTTTGTTCTCTATTCAATAAATTAAGAATTCTTGAAATTGAATAAGAAATTCTTCTACACATACTAATACATAGTATGCCCAAAAAATAACCGAACTTATTTTTAAATCAGCGCCATCTATTTTTTATTTTTTATTTAGGAATTAAATACGAGTAAAAACACTATTTGGAGAATTTTAACTGAAGATTTGGGTAAAAGAAAGGTCTGTGCGCGTTTTGTTCCACATAAATTAAATGAAGACCAAAAAAGTGAACGAATTTTTGATGAAAAACCGAATTTCTCTCATCAACCACCCTCCGCATTCGCCTGATTTATCTCTATGTGACAATTTTCTATTTCCAAAACTGAAAACCAAGATGAAAGGAGCATTTTATGAAGATATCCCAGCCATTTTTGTTTTGTAACATTAGCACACTTTTTCTTTTATTGAAATGGCTGTAACTTTTACATCTGTCATCCGATTTACATGAATTTAGGTGCGTTTGAAAGAGGATGAATGTATCTGATGGCGCTGCATGTTGTATGCAGTTCGGTTATTTTTTGGACACACCGTGTATGCTTGTTCAAAAGGTACTAAATGCAATCTCACTAAATTCAATACTAATTCCGACATTAAAATTATTTAAGAATATTCTTCCATTTACTCTATTTTGTTCTGTTTTTATTTTAGCAGCTTATAAAATCAAATAACATTTAATCAGGTTACTGTTTTATTTTCATAAAAAGAGTTTCGAATGTACATAAATGATAAAATTTCATGTAAGACAAAACATTCGCTCACTTATAATAGAAGGACTTTTTAAGATTAGAATTGTTAGTTCCGTGCTGCAGCATCTACACAGTCTATCCAACCCCCATCGTTGCCCTCCCCATTATTATAAATACACTCATAACTCTGTACATATTAACATCTAAATAAATCCATTCTAAAGGTAAGTGAAAATGCTTGGATTTATATAAAAGTGCATACCAATTACTCCACAGAGTTGAGATTTTACCATATTTGAGTCAGTGGCAATTGGCAATGTTGAAAGTGACTCAATATCAAATTACCCACCACCACCGATCTAGGCATACGATGTATAACGGATAACATTCGATACTCATCCCACTGTATAGTATTACAGACATTTTCATTCTTGGATATATTTCAATCATAACAATTATAATGATCGCACCAATTACAATAAAATATTTTATTTTGTTTCACTTTAGATATTCGTGCATATAAGTGCGTATGGTAAGAAGGGAGGGGGGGGGGGAATTGTACACATACGAATATTCTATTTATAGTAAATACAATAATAACCAAATCAGTTAAAATTCCACATATCGTCTTGATTACTAGACTTGTTGTAGTAGTTGAAAATGGATTTTATTTATTTAAAGAAAATATATAAGCATTTTGTTTTATTCAATCAACTTCATTTCGTTGGCATTGCCATTGGGTAGAAGTAACGAATTTACAATATTATTAATGATCTTGAAGGATTTCGATCATTGGTAGAGTTTCATCGATATGCTGAAAAAAGTAATGCGTGGTTTTTCTATATTGTTACGACCCTACGTACGACCTTATATATGGTTGAAATAGTGATTTTTCTATATTGTTACGATTCTACGTAGATTTGAGGGATAGAGTAAAAGACGCTCATATATTTCAAGTTTTTTACAATTCTTAAAACTCTTTTGATCATTTTTTCCTCTTTTTTGCGTACAAGTTCACCGAGTCATAAGCCACTAATTCCTATTTCACTGAATCTTATTGGACCGGATCCTATTTCACCGAGTCACATTTCGCCGAATCCTATTCCACAAATTCTTATTTCACCGAGGAATATTCCACTGAGTCCTATTCCACCGAAGACTATTCCACCGACTCCTATTTCTCTTACCGAGTACTATTTCACTGCCTACCATTTCACATCTTACCTAGCACTATTATCCTCACCGAGTACCATTCTCCAACATCCTTAAATCAATGTCCAACTACTACAGTTGTTAAACTGTAACAAAGCAAACTGATTTATATTTGCACAGAAAGTATTTGTTTAATTTTCTCTTCTAATTTCAACTATATTATTGTATATTTGAATCGAAATAAAATCATGGATACTTATTACTTTTAATACGAAAAAAAAAATAGTAAGCGAAATAGTAGACAAATTATAAAAAAGTAGTTTGATATTAAAGCAAAATAACAAATATTCAAAATTCCAAGATTCTAAAATCCTTTCTCTCAGATCCAATATTTAAAATTTAATGTTTATTCAAAGTCTATAGTTGAGGACGTCGTTATCCTCAACTATGGACTTGAAGTAAACATTAAATTCAAGTAATTTGCCAAAGATCAACATTGTTTCAGCATCTTTGTTTACGTCAAAGAATGTAAAAATACTATCAAAAATCACCGATTTCTTTATATTCTCTACTTGCCATCATCGGAAAAAGAAATCGGAAAGAAAAAAAAATGATATAGAAATGTTAAAATACTCTTAGTTCCATTGTTTATATAAAAAAAAATTAAGAATATTGTCAATAACAAAATTAAAGAACATTTTAATATGGGGATGTCCCTCAACTCGCCTAAATCGGAATGAAAACGAAAATTGGCACGGAATTTAATAATATAATCAAAAAATTATGTAAATAGAATGAAAATAATTGCGCGGACCTAAGACAAAAATCAAGCTAGAATGTGTTCATTCGTAAAAATATTATAAAAAATTTAAATTGTTTTTAAACATAAATAATAATTTTTTTTTTTTTTTTTTTAAATGCAGATTTTGTCCTAGAGTAAATCTGGACAGTCTGGTATCGGCGCACGCGGCTGCTTGGGCCATATGGCGCTTAGAGGGAAGGATAAAGGATAAGGATATGAAAGAAGATTTAGAAAGTAAAGCGGTGAGGTAATTAGCGTAGGACCATGCTGCTACAGTGGGATTCGAACCCACGACCCTTTGGCTGGTAGTCACAGAAATAATAATTATTATTACTTTAATGTGTGATAAAAGTTTTGTTATTAAATTTTACGAATGTCAGCTCATCGTAGTTGGTTCAGAGCTGAGATAAATTTTATAGCCAACCCCATTGCTTCGAACTGTCAAATTTATTTATAACTTTTCGAAAGTGATATATGTGGTTATTTTTTTTCTTTACTAAATAATTATTTGTTTTCAAAATATAATAATTGCACTCCGACAAATATATTTCAAGTTTTATTTATTAAATTGCAAAGCTGACAGTCAGTGATTATGGATGAAAGTTTCCAACAACAAGCACTGCATGTACCAGACATTGATGAGAATTTCGACCCATACGCTGACCCCACCGATGGCGAACAATATTTAATGCAAGTGATTTACGAACGTCGTAACTGTCCATCAGTTGTTGTGAAGCCCTATACTATATCTTCACAAAATGGGGAATCATCTGCGAAGAATACAGAATTGGTAAATGCGATGGCTTTCCGGGTGGTTAAAACATGATTATGGATTTACCTTGTTTTCAGTCGATTGCAAATCAAATGTTAGAAGATTTATCGGATCAATTGCATCCAACTGATGAATGGAAAGCATCAAAGTTAATAGAATTTATGGAATTGCGTGAGAAAATCGTCGAGTATCGGGGAGAGCCCGATTTAAGTAGTCGCTTTCTTAAATGTGAGATTCCACCAATTCGAGATGTCGTCCAATGGAAGAACTTTTGCCAAAGTCATCTGCCCCTTCTAAGCATAGTTCTGCAATTAGATCAACCAGTAATGGAATATTTAATTGAATTTTTCGCTAATCGTCTAGACGAATACGATAGTCAAGATCAAGCGGATACGTTCACTGCCAATTCTTGGCTAAATAAATGGATATACTCAATATTCGCTTGCATACACATACCGTTTGAACCAAATGTGTACGGTTCACTAAGGCAAATCGCTAAAACATGCATTCATATACGGAATCAATTAAATAATGGTGATGAAGAAAATGCCACTCATCTTAATCTTTTTATATTTTTAATTGCACAATTCTTTCGTCAACTTGATTTGGATTGCTATGTATAAACTTTCAAATAACAGCTATTTATATATATATTTTTAAAAAATAACATATTTTAAACATATTTTGCTTGTTTGTATGTATTGGAGGTCCCTTAAAAATAGGCTAAAAGCTGTTTTACAGCCACAAAGCCATTTGGCAAGACCAGTTAAAGTTTATCAAATTTGGTGCAGCAACTTCGAAATGAAATTGGTGGATCTAAGGAGGAATTCTGCCCGGGAAGAAATTCTTGATTTGCTGACATTTGCTCAATATATGAGGAATAGTTAGCAGAACGCTACAGAATAGGTGGATAGGACGTGCGAAGTTTCCAAAAAGAAAATTATGCCCTCTCCAAATTAGTTTTCGTTCCCAGAATTTTGGTGAAGATGTTGAGTATCCTGGATTGTTGATAAATAGCTAGAGTCTCACTATCAGGCCATCAAAGTGATCAGCACTTTCATTCCATATAATTCCCACATGCCTTGGCGCTCTTTAAAACTCAAAACTCCTACTGTTGAGTAGGTTATGTCGAATTTCGTTTTATACAGGCATGTGGTAATTCTGAGCAATCTCGTTGAGGTTAGGCTTGGCTTTCAGTAAATGTGATGTTATTGCGTCGATTGAAAATCCCGATAACAATTTCAACCGCTATTTTTGTTGCCCTCATTATTTCCACATCACGAATTCGGGCATCATTGACCTCGATAACTGTAAAGTAAGATGTATTGAGGTCGGTCGCCGTACCTGTGAATAGAAATAAACATTCTCCGATCCCGTTCAACTGGCCCAAAATAGTTTTCTGTAGGTATCTGGAAGATGTAAATCGTCAGAACACCGCTTCCAAACATATCTTCAAATTTGAATGCCGAAGGGAAATTTGGAAGTTTATAGAGAAGTGAGAGGATCTTGAGATTTTAAATATTTTTGGTTCGTTTTCCGTAACATTTGCATTTGCCCGAAACAGTTAAGTTGCCGTTCTTGTAAGTCAAATGGGAGCCGAAATGTCGCCAACACAGGCGAATTTCAAGTTATTTGAATTATTAAACTTTTTTAAATCAGATTATTTTTTGTGACAACTGACTAACAGGAGTTACTATAGCGACAGGACATGAAAAACAAACGATAAAACCTTACAAATTCGAGCATTCTTTCTTAGAAAAATTGCTTAATTTCTAAAATATTTCAATTCGGATAAAAAAAAAGCGAGTAAACAGTGTCATTTTATTTAATCAATTTTCAACAGTATAATTATTTTACTTGCAAAAAAATTTAATGACTAAACAACTAATTGTACAAATTGAATTAACATTGCATGCGGTAGTATTTATTTGAACAATAAAAATTCACTTCAATAGTTTTGATTTATTTATTGGAATTGGCCATATTTGTTTCGTTTTTTTACTTCTAATCTTGTAATTTAATTAAGATAACATGTCCCGGTGTATGGCTGTGTCAGCGTGGTGGCTCAGTGGAAGTGGTTATCAAAACTTTGGGCTATCAATTCAGTACGGATCCAAAGGAACCAAAATTCCCATTGTTGTACCATAAAGTATACTTTATCGACGGCTACTTCTATGAAGTCCAGATGTTATCCGATCTGGAATGTGTACTCTTAAATGAACCAGTGGAAATCTGTTTGGTTCAAAGGAATTTGAAATTGGCCTACTATGTTGGTAAATTGGGGCAGTTACTAACAGTGAACCACAGTCATCGAAAGGTGGATTCGCACTGCCGTCATTTAGAGCATGAATTGTTAATGGTGCCCCTAAATATATTTCCTGTAATCTAATAGATAATAAATGGCTAATTCTTACGTAAATTTATGTTATATTCCTTTATTTAGGGTATAATAGCACCAAAAATCTATTTAAGTACTAAGTTCAGAGTGAAAAATGAAATTATATCTCGTGATCCTACGCACTCAGCTTCCGGTAATAGTACTTCAATATTCTTATCTTCTGAGGAGCATCAGTGTGAAGCTAATTGTAAGAAACACAAAAGCGACAATTCGAACGCACCAAAATTCTTCGACTCTAAACGACAAAAATCCGTTTGTCACACGAAAGGATATTTTCGGTAAATTTTCTTCTTTTTTTTTAAATCGTAGATTTTATTTTTTTTCTATTCAATTTCAGAAAGCACAATAAATCCAACAATTTTCCAAAATCTGAATCTTATTCAAGAACTCCATTGAGTAGTGAGCCAAATAAAGATGTGCAAATTGGTCAAAGTCCTTCGGAAACCGGAAGTCGTTCATTAAAACATAGTGAAAATATTTGCAGCTCAACAGAGTAGATTTTTCTAATAAAACATTTCCTTTTTTTCAATATATTTAATAATTTCAGCAAGACCAGCCATTCCGGTCACTTTTGTAGTTGTAGTACGGCTTCGCCTTCATCATCTTTTGTCAGTTTATGTTCCAGCAATTCAAGAAGAGGCTCTTGTTGCAGCTGCTGTTGTTGTCCTTATTGTTTTTGCGTACAAAATCGAACCGAAGGAGGTTCCGATCAATTTTGCTGCATTTGTGATTCCTACAAAAATATTTTTCAATTAAAATAAGCTAATTTCTTTCTATATTAACGCTGATTTTTTTCACTTTATTTTCTATTACATTTATTAAGAATGATTTTGATTTACGATAAATACGTGTTTTTTTTTTGTTATTTAAAATGTTGCAAATCAAAGTTCCATAACATCCCATTCTTCATTTTTGTAAGCTAAAATTGGTTTGGAGCTTATTTTCTCTCCGAAGACTTGTTGGAGTGTGGCAATCACTCGACTTTGAATATCATCAACTTGATGTGGTGGACAATAATTATCTTCTGATGATCTAGAAATGGTAATAATTTTTGGTATCGTAGGCATTTGTCGTACAAACATTTCAAAGTTCTTATAGTATTTCTCCAAATCCTCCGAACTGCTCTCATGGTGGGGTAGTCCATCGTGATCACAACTACTTCCCGCATAATGAACCATCAGCCAATCGATTTTATCGTCTTCATATGAATTTCTAATATCATCTACTAATTCTAGAATTTTCTTATATTTATCGGAGGAGATGGATTCATTTCGGAAATCTTCCAAACTACGATTTTTGTCCAAGTGTAGAAATAAGATTTCGAAATCGTTTAACTGCCGTTGCCTTTTTTCAGATATTTCCGCTTTACTGGCACATTCATTGGACAAATCTTCATAACTGTAAATTGCTTCTAACTTTGTAAGCGCATCGGCTTTTTCATAGATCTGCAAGAAAGGATTATGTGTGCTAAAAAAGTCCAAATCAATGTCGAGTATAACAGTTTCGGATGTCTTGCTTTCGCCATTTTCAGGTTTAAGTGCAGACCCAGAATCCAATACGTCCAAACCTATTGTTTTCGCTTTAGTAAGATTGGTTTCTTCACAATAATTACCCTCGGAGATGAAATAGTCGATTGGAACATCAACGAAAATCTTTTCTTTGTATTCGCCAATTTGGAACTGGTAACTACCGATAGGGATTTGCCTACACCATGGGTTTTTAATCCAAACTAATTTATTGAAAACCCCCATAAAACAGCAGGGCATTATCCAATTTTCTATACTCAGTTCCTGTAGAAGTTGCTCTTTTTGAAAGACAGTTGCCGCTTTGAGATGAGCCGGTATCACCATATCAGGATGAGAATCAAAATGAACCAAAGTATTTTCAGCTATTGGAAGATGCCTTGTAGCTACACAGCGTAGAAAAAATTCCACCACATCGTTATGATATTCAACAATAAATATTGGTATTTTTGAAAAAGTCCTTTGCTTAGGCGGTATTGACATTTTCATCCTCTTTTTCGGAATCACTGTAGTCGCTGCCATTTCTACATATCAAAAGAGATTTTTTTATAAAATAGATAATTCTCAATGAAGACAAATACTTTTACTGCAATGCTTGCGATTTTTATATAAAAAAAGAAGCGGTTATTTATAATGGTACGACTCTAAAAATAATAAAATTAACATCACACAATTTTCAACATAAATAAAACCAAAACACAAATCAGCTGTTATCTGGTGACAGTTAACACCCAGCATGGTTGTATGCTTTTTTTTCTTAAAATTTTCTTTTTAAGTAAAATATATTTTATATTTTATTTTCTTAAAACTGTACTATTAAATATAGTTTTTATATACATTCTCATACGTGTTTCAATATATATAAATTTAAAAAATGGAATTAATAAAAACTATTTTCTTAATTTTTTTGTTGTAAAAAAACGAAAATAAAAGTAATTTTATTAGAAATAAAATATTATAGAATTTTTAAGTATTAAATCAAAATGTTATGCTTCTTTTTAAACAAAATTTAATGAATATTAAATATTTGGCGGTGAGTGTGCTGCAAAAATTTTATACCAAACATGGCAACAATGTATAAAATTATTTTTATAACAAATTAATACAGATTTGATTGCCATCTATTGGTAAAATTGTGTCTAACTATAAATAAATCCAGCATATGTCATTTGCTTAATTTGTATTTTTCGATTAAAATTATATAAATAATATAAAAAATTCCTCTCTTTTGTAAATTTCTACAAAAAATAGCAGTTATTTCATTAAAAATGTTCTTTTTAACTATATACTAGGAAATTTTATACAAATTTTTTCAATATTCTCATTTATAAAGTTCTCCGTAAATTTAAATATCGAAACAGCGCCTTGCAGTAGGTGAAAGAAAGAAAATTTTTCACAATCCGTATGAAACTATTTTTCAGAATCCTCCCACACACATTTGAATTTTTTTAAAGAAAATACACCCTTAATTACGGATTTTGAAAAAACGTCGACATTTTTGTATGCAGGAACAATATAAATAAAAGTTCTTCTTTCTGCGCGTAGAATTGCGTTTACGTACCGTTTCGAACCGATTGCTAGCCTTTGGATGTTGAAAAACTGCCACGGATGATTGCTGTCCTTAACATCTTCGACTCAAACCACACGAATTTGTCAAAGTAGAAAACCAAAGAACAGTTACGTCGTAGTTAAGTTTATTTGGTTGTCAGTTACCAACTAATTTTATTTTTTACTCATCAAATTGGATACCCCGCCCCCCTTTGAATGCAAAACACTAAAACTTTTTCTCCTACACACATTAGTATTTTTTATTTAAGAAAAAACACCTTCAATTACAGTTCAAATGTCTACTTTGCTGGGGACACTCGAAAAACTGCTATAAAAATTACGTGTTCTCGTCCCTTTTATGTTATAAGGACATTTTGTTAAAGGAAATACCAGCATGCGGAAGTAACCGGGTAGGGTGCATTAAACTGCATTACAGTTCAAATGTCTGTCTGTCTGTATTGGGTTGTCCGGGAAGTAATTACGTTTTTTTTTCTTCTTTGCTGGGGGAATACCCGAAAAGCTGCTATAAAAATTACGTGTTCTCGTCCCTTTTATGTTATAAGGACATTTTGTTAAAGGAAATACCAGCATGCGGAAGTAACCGGGTAGGGTGCATTAAACTTCATTACAGTTCAAATGTCTGTCTGTCTGTATTGGGTTGTCCGGGAAGTAATTACGTTTTTTTTCTTCTTTGCTGGGAATACTCGAAAAGCTGCTATAAAAATTGCGTGTTCTCGTCCTTTTTATGTTATAAGGACATTTTGTTAAAGGAAATACCAGCATGCGGAAGTAACCGGGTAGGGTGCATTAAACTGCATTACAGTTCAAATGTCTGTCTGTCTGTATTGGGTTGTCCGGAAAGTAATTACGATTTTTTTCTTCTTTGCTGGGGGAATACTCGAAAAGCTGCTATAAAAATTACGTGTTCTCGTCCCTTTTTTGTTATAAGGACATTTTGTTAAAGGAAATACCAGCATGCGGAAGTAAACGGACAGGTGCATTAAACTGCATTATTCGGTTGCACCTGTCCGTCTGTCTGTGTCTGTCTGTGTGTTATAAAAATCTATAGCAGATACTCGAAGTACATACAGGTGAGTGGGTGGCGGCATTCTGAAATTGCGCAAGTAATAATTTCTTTGAATAAATTTACTTACCAAAATAATAATTCCAAGAATAATGTGATAACATAATTTGTGGATTCATTTAAGTGGTTCGATTCCCAATAAAGTAAATACCACAGTTTCCGTCTGTTTTTAGAGCCAAAATTAAACCTCAATTTTAAGTGAGGCCATTGTTGTTTCAAATGGTGGTGGATGTATAAATGGAAGGGTGGAAGTGAAGAACTCTTTTGCTAAAGGATTAGAAGGAAGGGTAGATGCGAAAGTAATTTTTTATAATGGGATTAATAATAATTTATTATTAGATTAATAATAAAAATAATAATTTTAATGTTAAATTAACAGCAAAATACTGCCCAGGCGTATTTCTTAACATTTCGCACGCTTTCGACCTTGTTATGATATGCTGGATTGCTTGGGAAGATGCAGCGATTCCTACAGCCTAAAATTCTATCTCTCAGACCATATATAAAGGACATTTATCCTATCCATGCCGGTGTCCCTCAGGGAAGCATCCTAAGTCCAATCTTTACAATCTTTACACCCATGATAAAAAAAATTAGGCGATGCCGAAAGGCGCTACGGGTGGATGCACACCTGTTTATTGGTGGAATGACGAGGTGACTGAAAGGTGTAAACAAGCGAGAGGACTGTGCCAACGTCAAGGGGTAAGCACAGCATAAAACATCAAGAAGAGAGTTGAGATGCACCATTAAACGGAGAGCAAACGCCGATGCTGGAGAGACTGAGGATTTCTTTCTTGGCAGCTCCAACTAGCCGTGAGCTGCTGGACAAAATAGTCACCCAGTTGTTCTCTCAGCAACCAGTAGCAATATGAAATTATAGTTCGAGCCCTAGCACTGCCAGGTCCCACAAATTACCCAGGACGAACTTCTTCGGGCATGCAGGAAAATTGGTGACAAAAAGGCATCTGGACCCGATGCCATTACCCCTGTTGCCCTTAAAGCGGCCGTCGCGGTGCATCCGAATTTATTTTTGGAAGTGTTTAATACCTGGCTTAGTGAGGGAATTTTTCTACAACTTTGAAAGAGGCAACGTCTGGTGCTTCTACCAAAGGGAAGGGCGTCACTTGGGGACCCTTCGTCATACAGCCCAAATTGCTTTCTGGACACGGCTATTAAATTCTTAGAACGCTTTCTATGCAATCGATTGGTGGAATTCCCCAAGGGGCAAAGGCCCTTGATGTGAAGAACGCCTTCAACTCGGCGATATGGAATGGTATTCTTCACGTCCTGGGCTCCAAAATAATAGTAGACTACCTTAGTAGTAGAATTCTGTGGTACAGGACGAGCTGTATGGAGAGATCATACAGAATCACGAGGAGCGGTCCCTCAGGATTCGTTTCTGTACCATCTGTTGTGGAATGTGATGTATGACGGTATTCTCAGGCTCCATATCCCAGAGGGGGCGGGAATTATCGTATTTTCTTAAAATGTTGCTGTGGTCGTAGTGGCCAAATGCGTAGAAGAAGTGGAACAGATCTGTAATGAGACTGTCGATTCAGTTCGAAGCTGGCTTCTGGCAGCTGGTCTTAGCCTTGTGAACCATAAGACAGAGGCAGTCCTAAACACGGGCAGGAAGAGAAGAGAGAATATCTCCATAAGGACTGGGGAACATGAGGTAATTTATAATAATAGGTGGCAAAATCGTTGGAATGATGCCACCGATGGCAAATGGACCCACCGTCTTATCTCGGCGGTGAATCCGTGGATGGACCGATGGCATGGTGATGTTGGATACTATTTATCACAATTTTTGACATGACACTGATGTTTCTGGGCTGACCAATTCCGATTTAAATTGGATTCTAACCTAATGGGCCCTACTTGTGATGGGATAGAAGAGAGCGCAGAGCACGTGTTATTTTACTGCGCCCGATTTAATGCGGAAAGAGAAGAGGTCAGAAGTGCGCTGGCGAATCTCTGACACCGGAGAATGTAGTGGCCTCGACGTTGAACTCAGGAACGGCCTGGGAGGCTATCGAAGTCCTTTCGACAACCGTCCTAAGAAATCCTACGTCTGGAGGAGAGTGAAAGAAAGCAATAGTGATAATTCACCAGAGTAGTGATTTCGATCAATACCTGCCCGACAAAGTAATGTCTGATGGCGGTTCCGTGTGGTGATATAGATATGTGACCAAGTAAGATAGTTTTAGTGGGTTAAAGTCCCACACTTTGTCTTTAGATGATTTCCACCTTACTAAAACAAAAAAAAACCATCATATTTTTTGTCACAATGATATTCTTAATGCAACATATGCTGATGTTACAGCCATCCTTACACATCACAATGATGCTTCCGCAACCATCACAATCCTTAAGAACCATATCCACTCCTTAGAATCCTGATTCAAAGGGTGGAGAATGGGGGTAAATGAATAAAAATCTGTTCATGCTACTTTCATACTCTGCCGAGAAGAGATTCCCGATATAACCATAAACGGCTGTAATGTTCCACAAAAACGACCGTGCATTATCTAGGATTTACAAATAGACAAACGGTTACCCTGGAGCTCTCACTTGAATACAAAAAGAATTACTACGACTGCTAGATAGTAGGTCAGAAATGACATTAAAAAGTAAATTGTTACTACACGATACGGTGCTGAAACCAATATGGACGTACGGACATGAACTTTGGGTTCGACCAAATATTCCGATTCCGATCGAATTCAATTCTTTAACAAAAGAGTTGTTCAATCACACTGGCCTCGTGATTTTTTAAACTTATAAAATAAATTATCTCGTTTTTGGGAAGACATCGATTGGTATTTTCACCTACTTGCAAGAAAAAATGCAAGAATTAAAATTTTAAGGTTAAATCTGAACAGGAAATCTGAAACTATATTTATATTTAGTGATGTATGTGTATATGTGTTTGCTTGTCAGAATATGCTTGAAGCGAATTCATCTATGAATGATAATTGAATCTTTTTTCTTATTCGACATTTTTCTTCAAAATATGATCAATTTATTCCATGGGTTCATATGTTTATTCAAGATCGCGTACATATTTATTTTAGAGGGGGAAAATCCAAATACGTAAGTTATTATTATTTGGTTTTATTATTAAAAATGTTATTTTTTATTATATTAGATATTTGGTGAAAATAGATTTTTTTTCCTACAAAATAATTGCCTGCGGAAATAATTGTCTAATTATCTTATATAATTAATTAAACTAATTAAGGTATTTTGATTATGCGAAAAGTTAGTATATTTTTTTAGATATTTAATTAGACATTTGGTAAAAATAGATTTTTATTTTACAAAATTTCAAAACACTTTATAAAGTATCGAAGATTTATGTATAAAATAAAAATTTTAAGTTGACTAAATTAGTAGAGAATTTTTAAAATTATTAATCAAAATCCGATTGAAAATAAATTGAAAAAAATAAAACTAAAATGAAGTGAAGTCTGTACAAAGTAAGCTAAAATGGCCGACATTTAAATTTTAAATTTGTCTGAAAATAAGCCAATTTTTGAACAAAAAAAAAACTAAGCAAAAGATATAAATTGTGTATGAATACTGAACCGAAAGTAGGTGGTGTATTCTTCCTCTAATGTTCTGTTCACTATTTGTTACTCATTCGTTTTCACATAGGACTATTACCATCGTGGCGCTCTAAGATCCAAAAAGTCCATTTCAAAGCGACCAGTATAAGGAAAATAAAGGAGACTATCATACTAAACATCGGTAACTGCGATATTATTTCACAGCTGTCGGTTCGATACTTGGCAGTACAGATAGACACAAGGTTGAACTTTGGAAAAACATCTGAAAATCGCGGCTGAAGAGCCATGTAGGATTGGGATTGCTTTAGCAGGAAATATGCATAATAACGGAGGGAAGAGAGAACTCCTGGCAGTTCAGATAGACACAAGGTTGAACTTTGGAAAAACATCTGAAAATCGCGGCTGAAGAGCCATGTAGGATTGGGATTGCCTTAGCAGGGAATATGCCTAATAACGGAAGAAAGAGAGAACCCCTGACCGTTCAAATAGACACCATGTTGAACTTTGGAAAAACTTCTTAAAAACGCGGCTGAAGAGGTAAGTAGGATTGTGAATGCCTTAGTAGGGAATATGCCTAATAACGGAGGGCCCTGAGAGAACCGACACAGTTCTAGCCTTTGGTGGATAGGAGGTTAATTAGATCCATTGTCTGTATTTATCATCCAAAAAATTGGGATTTATCTACTAAATGAAGATGGACATATTACCATATTACTCACAAAACCAAGTGGGACAGAAGAGGCCATAGAGAAGTGGACCACAATATGACCCAATTTCTGACTGGACGTGAGTACTTCAGAGCATATCTTAATCGTCGTTCAACGCCTGTCCCAGAAGGGCCCAGAAAGCATCGCAATAATATTATTATGCGGTAGCTAAATACGCATTTTGAAGTAATCAAAAATCTTTGTCATAAGAAAATAGCGGGAAAAGGCCAGCTTACAGCCTAAATAGGATGACAGGTCCTATTTAGGCTGTAAGCTGGCCTTTTCCCGCTATTTTCTTTTCCGTGAAGAACTGGTTTCAAGCCTGTTATCGTATTTACCACTAAAATCTTCAAATATGATTCCCCATAGGACCAGGATAGGGTGGTCTTATGCGGAAGCATATTTGACGAACAGGAAAAAGGATTTTAGTGGGTAAAAATCCCATATACTGTAGGATTCGGTATCTCTACAGTGTCCTTAGAAGATTTTCTCCTAGTTTCTCGAAAGAAATCTTGAAGTTGCCACAAAGTAACTTTTATCACATGTCTCAGAGAACTTAAAATATAAAAAAAAGAATATTCGATAAAAAAAAATAACAAATTTTATTATATATGATACGCGATTTGAAAAAAAAATTGTTGTTATAATAAAAATACAAAAAGTTGAAAAATTCCAAAAATTGAATAAAATTTGTTTAAAACTTTTTTTAAAGCTAATCGGAAAATTTACTAAATGCTATTTCGCACTTGAGAAAATTAAAATTTTGATTTTTTTTTTTTTTTTGAAGTTCATTAAGTACAGGAGAAAATGAGTTTTTTTTTTCTTAGCACAAAATATCCTGTTCAGGGTGTATCTGAATTTGTTTACGATCTATCGTAACCTTGACCTCGCTTTTAATAGTGTGTGCACTTGACATGGCAACCTAACCTAGCCGACCCACCACCAAACTAATGCGATGGCGCCAGGCATAGTTGCACTCCAAATAGTGTTCGTTCGTATTTACAAATTGTCCTCGTACACATTTTCTTCATCTAGTGCAAAAATAATTCGACAATATTTCTGCTAAAGATGCGCATATTCATGAATTTTATTTCGAAAAAAAACCTTTAACTGCGAAGAAAAGGGAGATAGGGGGAATAAGCAATTTGACAAATGTTCATTAAAACGAAGCAATGCTTCCCCAGAAATATTTAAATTCGACGAATATAAATAATCGCCCATTAAAAGCACAATAGAGCAAAAGGAGAGAGTGCAGACAAGAAACCTAGAAGATTCACTTTTCAATTCTAGGCAGATTCATGGGTGCACATAATTTTTTTTTGGTTGAAATGGATCCGGGATGGCTTACAGGACATCAATACGCCTATGGGAATTGAACATATAAAAGGTACGTTTGTGTTTGTCTGGGATGGCCATGGACAAAAATCAATAGTAACTCCTTAACGGTGACCTAAATGTGATGATCGGGAACAGTTTGTGTTCGTACAGACCAGGCACATGTGCAAAAGTATTTAGGTTAACAGGAATTCAGATTTGTTTGTATTGACATTGTCATAAGGATTTTGTACTTTTAAGAAAGCGAATGATAAAGGGGAAAGGGGAGAAGTGCTCAATTATCCTGTTGTGATTGCCAATTTGTTGCTCTAACAACATATTCGGACTACATGAGTGAGCTGTTATGGTTTCTTTTACTGTTTATACTTACGAGTGTTTCCGCATACAGTAGAGCCTAAAATAAGTTTGTATCTAAAAAAGTTTTATTTTCTACTTTCGTAAGAATAAATTTGATTTTAGAAATTTTAGACTTTTGGGATAGAGACTTATAATCTATGAAATATTCACAATAATACAAAAATACCTATGTTTTAAAAGTCCTTACTTTGTAACACCAAAAAGAATTCAACAACAACAAAAAACTAGATATACACATAGTCAAGACTGTTTTAATTATAATTACGTTTGTTAGGGATTAATTTTTTTTTAAGGAAACATTTCAATTGCATCTTAAATTTTATCTTGATATGAAATCAAGTTTTCATATTTGGTGAAAAAAAAGTTTTCATATTTGGTGACTATTTTACAAAATAAAATTATTAATATTAATAAAAAACTAAATATTTGGTAAAAAAATATATTTCCTGTTATAGATTTAACGACACTGGAAATGTTACGGTCTTGTGTTCGAATCCAACTAGTGAAATAACTGAGAGGATGCCCTTAAGTTTATCATAAAATCGTCCTGAGTTCAAAACTTTTTAATAGAAATAACCAAAAAAACAAAACAAAATTTGATGAAATTAATCAAAAGTTTCTTACAATTTTTCTGTTTTTTTCCCAATTATATACTTTTTTATAAATTATATATTTTAAGGCGGCTTTCAACAAGAAATTATTTAAAAAAAAAAAAACAATGAAAATAGTTGGGAATTTTGCCAAATGGCCTCAAGGTTATGGCGTTACTTCAATGTCCTAGAGACTTTCCTTACAATATAATACCATAGTTAAATATTTATTTGTACATGCAAAAAAAAGGAAGAAAACCCAATCCAGATTCAGTAATCAATTAATCCCAGTAAGTTTTTAACGGCGTTTTTCGACCCAAACAAGTTGTTGCATCGGCTACATTTGTGGCGCTTACTGTAATAGCTGCTTTTGGCAGCGACCACAATTGCTGGCATTTTTGTAGCGCCCACCGTCGAATACTTTCAAATTTCGTTTGTTGCCGCAACAATGCTGTTGGCTTCTGTAGCCATCATCAATATCTGCAGCACACATACACGTATATAATACAATATCGTGAATGGCCACCGCAGTTGATAGTAGTTGGGCTCTTCTTGGGGAATTGTGGACTGGCGGCGGTTGTCATTGCAGTGGGGTTCACATAACTTTATACAGAAATGCGTGGGCTTTTCCATTAGAACAACCAAACAAACAAACAAATTTTATTTTTCCATTTTTTGCCGTTCCATATCCGTTGCTGTGGGGCGGTGGCTTTAACACAATTTACCTCTTCATTACATTTATACATGTTTATTGTGTGTATGCGTGCAATATTTACTGATACATTTTAAAAGTGTTAAAAGCAAATTTCAGAAATGCGGGGGCGATTCGTGTTCAGTTGATTTACTAAAAATCTATGCCTTACCATATAGCTAATAATTTACTTATATTTTTATTGCGAGTGTGTGCGTTGCGTTTGTGTAAACATAGAAAATAATGTGCTTTTCACCTTGACGGCTTTCACGCATGCATACTGACACACATGTATATACGAACGTACGAAACGTATAAAAGGAGCAGCTACTCGTTAGTATAGTGTCAAACGAACTAACAAACACAATTGAAGGAATTTTGTCATACCCACATACCCTACTGTCTGTATTCAGCCGTGATAACATTATAATTTGTGTGCTTGGAGTTTTGTTGGTGTACGTTAGAGAATTTGAATGGAACCCACGGTCGTGTCACCTCGTGCTATAGTAAAACTTATTACTGAACTGGAACTGCCCACACAACAAGAGTCTGATTAAAATGGAATTCCACAGGCTGATGGGTGAGAGAGCATTTTTGGAACGGTCGGCGTGCGGTGAATTACCATTTGTATTATTGATTCCGATTTCATTGATAATTCGCTCCCATCTACGGTAGTAGGACTTTGTGGGTATAGATTGTAAATAACCGACTAATGTGGGGGATTCTACGCGTATACATATTTATTTACGCTTCTACATATTTACCAGTGTATTTACCAGTATTTAGTTGCGTATTTATTTTATTTATTTACATACCTCCCATTTACAGACATTTCTACTATATTATAATCGTATGAATGTACATATTTGTGTCTATTCAATTGTGAGAACCTATATTTATCCCAGTTCCATTAATACAGGAATCTATTTATTGAAATATTATTCCTTGAAAGCACAATTGATGAAAACTATCGCATTTCATTACGAAATATTTTATAGATTATTTCGTAATCAATTTTTTAAGAATAGAGAATGTCACACCATTTTTGGCAAATAATTATTGCTGGAAAAAAAAGTTTCTATTTTTGGTAGCTAAAGATTTTTTTTATCTGTAAAATAATTTTTTTTTTGCATTTTTTAGGCAGCTTTAGGAATTTCTAAAAATTTGTGCGTAATTTAATAAATATTTTACAAAATTAGGAAAAGTTTCAAATTTTTCAAGTACAATTTAATGAGTTTTGATTGGTGGCCTAATTATTGTTTTAGATTTTTTTGGTCAAATTTTTTTTAGACTTGTTTATAAAAAATTCTATAAATGTAGACCGTGAGAATTGTTTTATTGCAAAATATTTCAGAAAAAACGTAGGTTACCCAAGTTGTAGTTTCCTTTTGCACGGTGAATTGTGGATAATTAGGACAGTAGTAAAGATGTGAATTCATGTTTTCAGTAGTAGACATATTGTAATGTTCAGTGGTAGTCCTGGTGCTGTTAAAGCTTTTCGTTGTTAATCAAATGAAACAGTTGTCAACAACATTAGACACAACCTACTGATCAACAGAGGGAATATTGCGTAATTAGCCCGCGGATAAGATCGCAAGGGAAACCCTCCTGCGTCCAGTGTCCATAGTAGTGCTCAAATTACATTGCCCGCTAACCGAATCGAATTTAATATATTTAGTAACTCGTAGACAAATAGACTGGACAATGAGCAATGCAGCCGACCCGCTAGAAAATTCGCTAGCGTGTTGGACTACCATCCAAGAAGGCGTGGGTTCGAATCCCATTGAGGCTTGGTCCTACACTCCTCCCGTTATCCTTTGTCGCCAAATGGCCTTTAGTCTCGTGGCGCTTAGAAAATACATTTCAGTACTAATGTTACTTGAAATGATAACAAACAAACAAAATAAACAATGAGCAATACCTTTTTTATCAACGCATTGGCATACTACCAATAAACCAATATTCAGTATATCCTTAACAAAATTTTAGAATTTACTTCACAAAATATAACAAAATGTCAGTAGTTTTCTTTGCTTTAAAAAATAGTTGTAGTTTGTTGAATTACTCTTGAAAAACTATTTCAGAAAATATACATCATTTCGGATTCTGTCACATTTTATTTGTCAAATAATCAGTTCCATATTTACTAACTTTTGATGAGATTAGCAAAAATATGCCTTAGCCCTGGAATTCTAAACAATCTTATTTCATATCTCATTAGAATTCTATATTTTGTATGATTTTAATTTCGTTTAAAAAAAACATCTACTAAAAGTTCCTTAATTTACGCTAGTATGAACTTATATGAGTGTAAGAAAAAAGTTACGATTAAAAACTGATAGATGCACATCATCTAATTCCTGGCATAGTCACGTGGAACGAAAGAGGCTATAAAGAACTGGACCACCATAGGGCCAAACTTATGTGTTTTACTGGACATTAGTGGTCCCACATCGCTTTAAAGTGGATGTTGATGCGGCATGCCCTAATTGTCAGTCCACAATCGAGTTGGGGTCCGGTAGCTGAATACGCATCCCGAGTTATAAAGAAGCTCCGTCCCGAGTTATAAAGAAAGAATCGTCTTTAAACGAATTCCCCCTATCTACGTATAAGAAAACCACTAATTAAGTAGCCATAAAATTCTATTAAACTAATCTTTTTTTTTCTAGAATTCATAAAAGTATTTTTCTGGGGTCCTAAGATTTTCAAATAAATTGAAAAAATTTTCAGTTTATCAAAGGCATTGTCCCATTGCCTTTTAAAATTTTCATAAAATTTCCAGTTTATCGAAACCAATGTCCCATTGCCTTTTACAATTTTCATAAAATTTTTATTGAGTAAAAATATCTGATTTCAACGCTATTACAATCACAAAATATTTTAAATTCCATATTGAAAAAAAATATGAATTTTTTTATATAAATAAATCTTAACTATCTTAAAAAGGATCAAAAATAAAATGCACCAAACAAAATTATCCCATTTTATTCGTATGAATTTTAAAGAGGGAATAAAAGGTTTTTTTTTTAAATGGTGTCTCTTATTTTAAGGAAAATATCCCCCTCTGTTTTTAAAAACTTTTCATTAGCCAAAATTCCTAAGGCCTCCAATATTGTTACTGATCCTCTACGTGTAGTTTAGTTTCCATGCTAGACCTTCCACCGTTCATCAATATCATTAAATTGTGGAGTATTCATATACAAATCGGTAGTATTCATATACAAATCGCAAGCCCTTGTTGTCGTCTGGAATGGTAGAGTACTTTGGAAAGTCAAAGGTAGCTTTTATTCTATCTATTATCTCATAATTAAATTCTAATAGGCAAAACTTAACTTCCAAATTTAGGAAAACCAAGAATATTCCAATATTTCCTCTACTAAAGCTGGCATTCCTCAGAGTAGCATGCTTGGTGCCATTCCTTATAATAGTTTCGGTATCTTTACTGCAAATGATATCCTAATGGCCACATATGCTGATCACATATCTTGATATCATGTCTTAAAAAAATTTAAAAACTTTATTCCAAAAACTCCAAGATGGAGAATTAAAGTAAATGAAGAATAAAGTATATAAAATAGTTGAAGTCTCGAGTAATAAATCAAAAGTGAACTGACAATTTCCAGCATAAAACTTCAACATATATGGACTTTAGGGTTCAAGCAGGCCTTACAACTTCCATCGGATCGAATTGTTATAGTTAAGAATCCTTCGCTAAATTATAAACTCTCATTTCTATATCTGTAAAAAAGCGATCCATCGCGACCCTAAATGTCCCTTTTGTCAAATCACGTTGACCCGAACCCTCTTAATTAATCCTCTAGTAATGCTTCCTAGGATCATCTATTGTCGTTTTAAACAAAATTGATCAATATTATGCTTTGCTTATATCAAGAGGAAATTATAATGAAAAAATCTTTACATAAAAATTTCACAAATTTTCTCCCCAAAATATTGTTATTTCGAAAAAATTTCAAATTTGTTTCTTTTTTTTTAGAAACAAAAAATTAAAAGTTTATTGAGCAAACTTACCGAAACACTTATTGATGACACAAAAATTTCTATTATTTTGCAAAATTTTCAATAAAAAAAAAGTTTTTATTCAACTATTTTTTATTGAAAAATAACAAAAAATGTACTATCAAAAAATGCACGTTTACCAAAAAAAATGCTGAGTAAATTTAAGGAAAAACCTAATGTTGAACGAAACATTTTTACTAAATCAATTTTTATTGAACGAACAATTATTATTGACCGGATAATTTTTATTGAAGGGGAAATTTTAATTCCGCAAACAATTACTATTATTTGAAAATTTCAAGGAAAAGGAAACTTTAATTTAATGAACTATTATTATTAAACGGGATATTTTCATTGAAGGTGAATTTTTTTTTAAAAAAGAAACTTTTATTTAACGAACAATTATTACTAAAAGGAAAATTTGTATTGAACGGACACTTATTATAGAATGAGAATTTTTTTTGATAACGAATAATTTTTATTGAACAAGCAATGAGGAAATTTTCATTGAAGGGAAATTTAAATTTAATGAACAATTATTATTGAAGAGGAAATTTTCATTGAAGGGGAAATTGTTATTCAACGAACAATTATTATTGAACGGGCACTTATTATTGAAAGGGCAATTTTTGTTTAAAGTTTCCCTTCAATTTTCATTGAAGGGAAACTTTAATTTAATGAACAATTATTATTAAATAGGAAATTTTTATTTAAGGTGTAATTTTAATTCGACGAACAGGGGTTACTGAACGAACATAGCAGGTCTGTTCAAAAAGTATCGCGAATTTTTAATTTCCGCGGGTTACGTATATTCGATTTTTGATTTTTGTGGCGATATGTTGGTACTCATGTCTCTCATTTATGTCGACAAGTTCGGCCATTTTGAATGTTCAGTTAATTTTTGACAGCTGCTTTGCTTGTACGTGTTTTGGCTCATCTTCGATTTTTGCCCATTCCAAAAAATGGATCAAAGAATCTGTTTCAAATTTTGTGTGAAAAACAAAATTAATTGTCCGAATGTTGACTGCGGCATATGGTGAAGCTACCTTGGACCGAAGCAACGTTTATCGGTGGTACAAAATGTTTTCAGAGGGCCGAGAAAATGAGAACGACGAAAAGCGTGCCAGATGCCCGAGCACGTCAACAACAGACGAAAACATTGATGAAGTGAAGAAAATAGTATTGGCCAATCGTCGAATCACCGTTAGAGAAGTTGCTGAGGACTTAAACATATCGATTGGCTCGTGCCATTCGATTTTTACCAATGATTTGGTGTAAGACGGATCGCCACGAAATTCGTACCCAAATTGCTCAATTTCGACCAAAAACAGCATCGCATTAACATTGCTACTAAGGAGCTGTTGAACTCTGTCCGCGACGACCCAAATTTTCTCCAAAGGGTCATAACTGGTGACGAATCATGAATTTATTGTTATGACGTGGAAACCAAAGCTCAATCATCCCAATGGAAGCTGCCGCACGAGCCAATACCGAACAAAGCGCGCCAAGTTCGGTAGAATGTTTTCTTCGATTGCAAGCACGTGGTGCATCAAGTGTACTTGCCACAGGGTAGAACGGTCAATAAGGAATATTATCTGCAAGTTATGCGCAAGTTACGCGAAGCAATCCGCCAGAAACGCCCGGATTTGTGGAAGAACCAAAATTGGCTTTTGACATTTTTGGCCAAAAACAACACACTAATAATGCCGCAGCCACCGTATTCCCCAGATCTGGCTCCCTATGACTTCTTCTTGTTCCCGAAACTGAAGAGCCCCATGAAAGGACGACGCTACGCTACGATTCAGGAGATAAAGACGGCATCAAAGGAGGATTGGAAAACGTTGGCACAAGTGTATAATATCTGGTGGGGATTACTTCGAGAATTGGAAAAACGTTGTATAATATCTGGTGGGGATTACTTCGAGAATTGGAAAAACGCTGGCACAAGTGTATAATATCTGGTGGGGGTTACTTTAAAGGGGACAAAATAGGTATTCTTGAATAAATAAATAAATAATTTTTGAAAAAAAACGCGATACTTTTTGAACATACCTCGTACACATATTGTATTGAAGGGGAAAGTTTTATTCTAGGAATAATTGCTATTGAATAGAAAATTTTTATTGAAGGGGCAAATTTTCAAATTTTTATTGAAGGGGCAATTTAAATTTTCATTTAGATTCATTAAAATTTTTATTGAAAGTATAACTTTTATGTAACAAACAATTTTTATTGAACGTGTTTTTTTTAATTGAAGAAACTATTTTTCTAAAACTAAAAACTTGCGTTGCATTAAAAATCTTTGTGAAAACAATAAATTAAAAATATTTCATAGCACAAAAATTTCTATTGAATAAAACAATTTTACTTTTTCAAATAATTCTTATTCAAATTTTCTTTTATTAAGCTAAGATTACTGTTTAAAAAAAGTTAATTCAATTTAAAATATTTATTGAATTAAAAGTGTTAACAGATCACCGCAAAGTAGTTTTTATTTAAACTTATTATTAAATGATAAACTTTTTTTTTTAAATAGAATAAAATTGAACAAACACTCTTTTATTGGACCAAAAATTAAAAATAATTTTATATCATAAGACTTTGTTTTGTAAAATTTATTTTTAAATTAAGTAAAATTTAGTATTAAACCCCCTTAAAAAAATATTAGAACCAAAAGATAAAAACCTTAATAATAAAAAAAAAATAAACATTGGCCTTCATGTATAAACACGAGTGTACTTACTATGTTATGACGTTATCAAAACGTTTCAATGAAATTTGTCGTAATGATTTTTTCATCATTTTTTTTTATATATTAAACTTACACTTCCAGACTTTCTTTGACAAAATTACATAAAGTAAAATCTCCTAATCGACTTTAATATGAGATACGCGAGTGTAGGGCAGTCGGTGGGAGCCGAAATTCCGATGACGCAATAATTTCCTTAAAATGTGAAACGGTTTCGGGTATGACGTCAAACGAGCATGAATCACAATCTTCCTTTGGCTGGCTGTCTTTAAGTACTCGTATTTATTGCCTCTGCTTTTCTTTTATTCTTTTAGGTTTTTTTTTCTTCCCCCCACCCCCAGAACATTTGTTATGGTTCTCATTGCCATTTTACTGTTTACACTTAAAATCATTTCAGGGTTTTCATTTAATAAAAGCTCGTGCCACATGTACTCTTATCATACCGTTTTTTCAGATTTCTAGGAATTTTCCTTTTAAATTTTCTTCTAGTCCTAAATTTTATTGTATTTTATTTCTTTATGCAATACCCGTAACAGTATAACCGTTCCTATAACCACTGACATTGCTTAGCGTCCTCATAACCAATCACCATTGACTAGTTGGTTACGTAGTTCGTTACAAGCACAATTCCACCGCCACCCATTTACATAAATGACCTCAAGTAAAAGGCGTAGGCATATTTCTGCAAACATGATTCAAGTTAAGGATGCGTTGGTGTAATCGTTCAACTTTTGAGAGAAAGAGATGTAAGGTATGAGGTGTGCGAATTAAAGATATGAGCCCAAACTATGGTAAGTAGTTAGAAGACTGTTCACATCCATGAGAGAAACTTCTGCAGAGGAGTCAGAGAGAGTTTATGGGCCCGCATCCATAATTGATGGAAATGAATGAATCCATGAATGGGGACGGCAGGATTTAGAATGCTATCATCTATAATTATTGTACTGCTATTCGAACAATGTTGATTAATCGAGCACACACATAAACAAAAACGGTAGATAGCCTTAACTAAAATTCAACAAACTCATCTGCCGCCCCCGCCTTTCTATTAAATATACTTTCTATGTGCAATCAGTTGTTACCATTTGTGTACGTTACAAAAATAAACTATTACCTCCGCACGTAAATAGAATCAAAATCAAATGAAATGGAAACGTATCGATTTATGAATGAATGAATGAATGGATAGACGAATGGACGGATGAATGGACGGGTGGATGAGTCGATGGATGGGTGGATGGATTTCAATTATAAATTTGCAAAGTAGCTATTCAATCAGAAATGCGGTAAATGTACGATTTGTGTATGTAGAAAGTGTGTAGGTGTAGAAAATAAATAAATCTCAATAGTTGGTGGTGGGTGGTAGAGTCGGATTGGATTGGTGGAGCTGTTTTTTTGTCATTGAACAATATGATTTTATAATTCATAATTCAGAAATAGATCAACAATTGAAAACTTTTTAACCTACTTTATTGTTTATATTACGTAGTCGTATCGAGTAGGTTGAATGGCAAACTTCTTGACAGAAAGTAACGAAAGAAAATCAAAGCACCAAAAAAAAATAATCCTGCACTCCCCCCGTTACCAAGGTAGGTGAACAGGTAACTAAAAATGTGCTCATACGTCACACAACTTTCGACACAATATTTGAAAGTGATATATTCAGTCACATTTATGGGGTACATTAATATTTATTCGATGCTTCAATTCATATTGGTAGGCCAAAAATAAAGTTGCTTGTGAATCGTAAAAGGAAGTATGGGCTTGGTGGGCGACTTTGCGCTGGGCTACATATGTTATAAGCTTCTCTCTTATGGTGATAATTATATTTTATTTAACTAGAGTTCCGAAGAAGAATAACTTTGTTTGTTTGTTTGTTATCATATCAAGTAACGCTAGTATTGAAATGTATATTCTAAGCGCCACAACACTAAGGGTCATATGCCGACAAGGAATAACGGGATAAGGAAATTAATTAAGAATGGAAGGGAAAGTGTTTTTTGGAAATTAGCGTAGGACCATGCCTCAGTGGGATTCATACCCAGGACCTCTTGGATGATAGTCCAATGCGCAGCCGAATAGCTTTTTTAGCTTCTTTAGGGTCTAATAAGCTAAATTATTGCGTCCTTTCTATATATATTTACTGATTAGAGAAATTTCTTAGAACTCATTATTAAGAGTTATATTATCTCAGTCACATTGTCAATATTGTGACTGCAGTTTGAATCTATTGTATGATAAGAACAGTAATAGACGTATTTGACCCTCAATGATGATGTCATTACAAATACTTTTTACTGGCCAATAGGATGCATCGAATTGAACTTTCCTGATGGTCTTAATCCTAATCGAAACTAGTCGAAAACCCGTCTTTCTACATCTTCACAAAGTCCGAGTTAGATTAATTTACAAAAGTAATTGCTTTGCTTATTATCCACTCCATAATCACGACATTAGCGACAGACCCTTTCACTTTATCTCTTCACTTCCAAGTTTTCCTAGCGCCCACAGAGTAGATGCCGTGGTTGGGAGCAGTGTTTTAAAGATTTATGTTTCTATATAGGTTGAAAACGGCTTCTATAGACACGTCCATCTACTGGAAAAATGTTTTCGAATAGTTGGAAGAGCTCGAAGATTGTTTATTTCTATTCGCAGTTATCGAAGTCAATGGCTTCAAAATCCTTGATGAATTCCGCAAGTAGCTATCGGAAAAATCCTTGATTAATTCCGCAAGTAGCTATTTGGACCCAAATCCGTTATCTACATTATGGAGTGTTTCCATACAGGGCATCTTCATACTATAAGGAGACTGGTGATATCATCATCTTTACGGATCGCCATTTCGCCCTCGAAGATATTCGCGACACATTGAATGAACCTGTACTCAAGGAGATTGGACATAAACTCCTGAACAATAGGAGTATCGAGTTGTGTTGGGTGCCAAAACAGTGAGAACACTTTGCTGAAAAAAGACCAAGGCATCTGGTGTGTAGAAATACAGACTGTACTAATAGTGAAGCAATAATCCAGTCTACACAACATCCTTACCAAAATTTTAAGCACGAAATCTTTTCACAATTCAGATAAAGCAGACTGCTCTTACCCATAACTTTCTTTTTGGAAACCAAAAACTTCCTATCCACCTATCCTGCGGCATCCTGCCAGCTATTCCACATATATTGAGTAAAAGTCAGCAAATTCGAAATAGCTTTGCGAGTATAGTTGCTCCCATTCTGGAGCTTCTAAATCCAAATATTTCATATTTGAGTCCGCTTTTTGAAGCTCCTTAAACATAATAGCGTTCTTCACAAAATCTTACAAACTTTAGCTTATCTAACCCACTAAAAACTGACCAGCTCCGCAACGCGCATCCACACAAATGGCTCATGGTAGTAGTGCTATAAATCGGAAGTCTGGTCTAGGCCTGCTGAATCAAAGAACTCCAGACGTCGCTTCGCGGTGCGGGCATCCAGTTTGACACTCCCAACATGTTTTTATCGTCCTGTCTAACGCAGTCGCTCCACGGAAGGTACATGGAGCCACTGTGAACTTTCCAAGATCTTCCTCATCCATACGAATTAAGTATCCAGCCCACCGAACACGGAGAAGATTTCGCAATGGTTCCTGCTGAGAACCCAACCTTCCGAAAAATACATGAGAACTTGCAAAATTGTGTCTTGTACAGCAGTAGCTTCGACATTATGGTAAGAATTTTCGAGTGAAGTAATTGAGACTGCCAGCAGCCCTGCGCAAATTTTTTTCATCATGTTATTATCGTCTGCGACCCTTGGTCTTAAATAGAAAAATCATTTAACTCTTTTGAGGCTATAATATACTATGTGTATGTGACCAATGCTAGCTGGTATTGTCTTACACACCGACGCTGCCATCATATTACTTTGTTTTTCCTTCAGTTATGTGCATCCCAAAATGTTTTGCCGTCATCTCAAACTTAATGAATGCTTCGCGTACAGCTCTTTCTGATCGACACATAATATTGATGTCGTTGGCGTATGTCAAGAACTGGGTAGACTCAATGAAGATGGTACCCCTCATGCTTACTCCAGAGTTTAGAATCACTTTTTCCAGTGCCAGGTTAATGCTAGGTCTCCTTACCACAGATCATTGTAGATGTTGAATGGTTCTGATAGTGATTCGGCTGCTCCTACTCTTCCTCTCACACTAGTCATGGTAGCCTAGTCAGTCTAATGAATTTTTCTGGAATGCCGAACTCTCTCAGGTTATGTAGATTTTCACCTTGGCTAAGCGATCATAAGCGTTTTTAAAGTCGATAAGCAGATAGTAAATTTGTTGAGCATATTCAGATACTTTTTTCACCGATTGCCGCAGAGAGTGCGGATCTTGTTCTAATAAAAGAACGGAAATGTCAGCTTCCTGTTTCTTAAGCGGCTAAAAAGTGGAACAAATCAGTCATATTTTTAAACGTTTTAATTGCTAAAATATTTCTAAATTTATAAAAATATATTTATCATAACTTATTTTGTTTGAATTTGTTGATCCAAAAATAACTAATATTAAGTAATAGCAAAAATGTATTTCACGGACACGTTTTTAGTATCACGGACACGTTTTTGAATTTTTATCATTCTGACTGTTTGGTCTTATCATCGATAAAGAAATGGATGCATTTTTAGCTAATATAAAATAAATATTTTCATTCGACTGTTTACGAATTTGGCTTCAATGGGAAACAAAAATGTCAACGCAAAGAGGTTAGCAAATTGAAAGGATCAGTCACGTTTTCTACACAAAGAATTTAAGACATTTAAGTTGTAAATCTTCATTTAAGGGATTTTTTTTGTACTTTGGTCATCTCTCAGCTCGAAAATGGAGTCCCTCTTCTTCAAAATATTTAAGTTTGTTGAATAGAAAATGAATAAATTTTATCAAGCATAAGTTTATATAAGATTTTAAGTATTATTGACTATATTTAATATTAAAAAACCACAGTCAACAAAAGTTATCCATTTTATAATTTGAAAAGTACAGCCCTTTCATTTTGAATTTTCTAAATATTTATGTATATTATTTTATTATTTGTTTATTTTAAAGTTTTCCATTAGTTTAATTACTAAACAATATATTAAAATTGTGCCAAAGATGTAACGGAACAATTTTTTTCGATGTTGATTTTTCAAACGAAACTTGGCTCATTAAATATTGCCTCCAAAAGATCGGCTTCTGTAAGAAGTCTCATTTGAATGATGCTATTTTTCAACTTTACTTTAAAATATCGCTTTAAATACAATCAGCTGCATTAGATTAATTCTGCCTACTCTACGTATAAATCCAATTACCCAACTTTGATTAAATAACTCCTCAAAACCAACTTTGATTAAATAACTCCTCAAACCAACTCGCCTAATAGTCGTATAGACGTAACACTAAATTATGGTTCAGAATACAAAGATGCAAATTACAAAATAGAGGATGCAGGTTGTGTAGACCTAAATTTCCGTAATTAATAATTAAAGAAAACATCTGGAATTAGCAATACTCGAATAATCTGCTTCTAGTACGTAGCGATTCTAACTTCGAATTTAGCTAGTGATGTATCGTAAGTTGCATCTAGTTGACGCCAAAGCCCTTTGGTTGTGGCGCTAAGAATCTACATTTAAGTAAAAGTATTACTAAAATGCCAATGAAAAAAAAATATGTCTGCTTTTCTTGGATTTTCCTATTGATCATACATATTGATGAAAATTTCTTTCTTGTTCAGGGGTTTTCCATTATTTATTATGCCGGAATTTCACTCATTCCTGTAGATTCACAAATAGTTACCTGAACGGTATCTTGTAACGTTTTGGAGGTGTTAACAATTGTATTATTTAATTTTGAGAGGCTGCCGACAAGCCCAATTTCATTTAGTTTGGGAGTTTCTAAAAATTTTAATTTGCTAGGAATTGTATTATAATTTTAAACTGAAAATAGAAAAAAAAATATATTATGATTAAAGTTCTGTGTTGCCTTAATTTTTTATTTTTAAATAATGCAGATATTGTTAATAATTAAATTTGTCTTTTCAGGTATAAAAAAGCATAAATCAAGTAATAAATTTTTTGAGAACAGGCTTTATTAGTAGTTTGAAGTATGTTATCAATCGGTGGGCAGAGCACTTATATGAAATATTGAAAGGTGTCTGCAATTCATCAAAGTCCACCTTCAAGAATAATTTAGCAGTTCGCATAGATAATGGCCACTTGAGCATTAAAAAAATGAAGAGTACAAAAATAGCCGGCTCGGATCTTATTCAAGCCGAACTAAATAAAGTAGGTAGTATAAATTCGGTGAAATGCATACATCAAATTTTACAGAAACTATGGCTTCACGAACGAATTCCAATCGATTGCAACATGGCTCTTTTATGGCAAATCTATAAAAATGTCCTCAAATTAGCATGCTAAGCAGTCGAAGTATGGTGTTTTTAAAAACATCATTTAAAATAGAAAAACACCCAACAATTTCAAGTTAGCACTTATCATATGTTTGTGTATTTTCTCAACAGCTTATCACAGCGTTAATAGAGATGAGTTCTTTAAGGCATTGATAGAAGCTTCAGTATATACAGAATGACTATGACAAATCTCGAATTTAAAGTTCGTGACAGGATTCTCCAACTTTTCGAACAATTATTTCAACTACTTACTTCTGCTGATGATATAGACATCGTATTATCGATCGCCATTTATATGGGCCTAGAAAGAAATGAGGATATGATTTCTGCAAAAAATAGATCGGACAAGATACCATAACCGATAAACCCAACCTTCACGTTATAAACAGTTTATTTATTTAAGGGTCATCGATAAACCCCCAAAAGGAAATCAGTGCGAAAATAAAGAATAGGGCTCACTAATAGAACCTAATTAAGCTTGAGTAAAAATATGTTTGTCCAAAATAATTTCACGGGTAATCAAGGTATTGATTATAGTCTATCTAAGGCCCTTGGTAAAACACAGTTCATTTTTCAGGAAGAATAACAGGTTATAGAACTTTATGCTGGAATATCTACATTATGTCAGACACCAAACTGCATTGAATGCTCTCATCTTATCTGATGTTTAATCCAAGCTAGTTTGCGTTATCCCCACGGTCCTAAATCAGCTTGCTAGGCACAACAATGTAACTTTGATGTGAATGGTGGGTCATGGGGGAATACTCCGTTCATTGGACCATAACCATTCTGTGGCAATCCAAAGATCAATCTAGAGTCCATTATTTAGTCCTGGGAACGCGATGTTAAAATCTCACACAGGCATAATCCGCCAGTTATGAATCACTCTAAAAATTTCATCGCTTTTTCTAAAAACAGGTTATTAGAGGTCCTGAAACTCAACAAGCTCGACGTAAGGGTACTCACCGACCTGCTTACTTGGTGCTGTCTTTTAAGATATAATTTGAATAAGATGGGCAAACCTGACACGACAATCTGTTGTTTTTTCTCTGAAGAAAATAAAACGTTGGAGCACCTACAGAGGCTTCGGAAGCTTTGTTTGGAATTCACTTATCCTTAGGAGATATCCCGTCTACCTGCCAATATGATATTGTGGTTCGCCCAAAGCCCCAATATTATTATTATTTAAGATAGGGTTACTCACCACAAAAGACCTCATTGGTCGAGGTGGTTTGAGACTACTTTTTTTTCTTTCTACTCTCTATATTACATTGAAAGGTACAGATTTAAAAAACCTTAAGCTTCCCACTTCATTATGCGGTGTTTTTCTGGTGTTACAAAAATTCCGGTATATTTAAGTCTGAGCCCAACTGTCATCCGTTAAAGTATGCTAACGGTTTTTAATCACAGTATATTTTTACGCTTGAACAACGTTACCAAATTATGCCTAGTGATAACGGTCATTTCTGGCATAATGGTTTCATTAACAAGCAAAACTGTCACTTTAAAAGTGAGACAAACTCACAAGAGATATTGGATACACAAGGCAAGCGGCATCAGCAATTCCTATTTCTGGCATAGTGAGACCGGATATGACGTTACCATTAAAGGCACAGGGTTTAAATGAATATTTCTTTGAAAACAAGTCAGACATAAAACCGAATAACACCTGCATCTGGTTCCAGCAACATGGCTATACTACACATACAACTCGCGAAATCATCAATTTATTGAAAACACCAATTGACTTCCAATATTGTAGAATTCGTTTCTTGTGGCGTTAACTCCATCGGATGATTATTTCTTGAGGAAATATGTAAAGTCGTTATTGTATGTTGATAAGTAACGCCTTGGAAGCCAATATTGAATGAGTTATAGCCTATCTAAAGCCAGATTTATTCGACAAAGCAGGATAAAATATAAAAAATTATGAAAATCGAATGCGGTTTGTCAAAATTTAATTTTTTATTATAAAGAACACCAGATATAAATACTCGTAGGAATTGGCCAAGAGATATTTTTCCAAAAATAATCGTAAGTATTTGTGTGTGCAAATTACCTGAAATACGTAAATTTTCGCATTAAATTATCAAATATGAACACATGCGCAATACAATAACACGACACACACTCATCGTTGATTAAAAAGAAAGCAAAAAAAAAAAATTCCAAAAATGATAATAAAAATAAATAAATTAATATTCAAATAAAAAAAAAGAACACCAAAGAAATTTTGTATTATTTTTTTTTGAGTTTGTGTTATTTTTGCAACCCTCTTTATCATTGCTACAACTAGTTATCCCACGCAGCAAGCACTTGAACATTTTCCTGCATTTGACCCCAATAGTGTAGCCATCCACCCCCAAAAAATATTTGTACCATGACCACATGCCACAGGCGACCTCTACTGTGAATTAGAGTGCTGTGTCACGACCTCTGCTATGTAAACGTATCACCTAACCGCTATAATTTTTTAGCAGCAAATAATCAACATTTACGTGGGCGTGAATTAAATTTTTGCACGATATTCAAATGCAGACTGTAATGATGGCAAGAAATCATTAAAAACAATCAAAGATTAAGGGAAAGTAATCCGAACGAAAACAGACTTAATATTCTTCTTTTATTTTTTATTAGAAATTAAATCGAATTGAACTTGTATATAATAATTTTTATTAGTTTTATTGAATCTATTTTCAAGAAGAGAGTCATCAAGAGATATTGGATGATGATGAAAAAGAAATCATTATTTGGAGAATTGACAATGTACACATATGTATCTTAAAGGCACGTAGTATCGGATCCACGTTTTCACTTATAACATTTTCATATATAAATTATCACAATTGAAACGTTTCTCATTATCGCTTAAATAGTGATTAATTAATTAATGTGAAAATGAATGACCATAACGAAAACATAAATATAGTCGTTGATCATTATTTAATTGTAATATTATTGAAGATATAAACGTCCGATAGCCAGACGGTATATTTTTATATGCGAATGCACACAACACACCCATATCCATTGGATATTAACTCTATTAGCGTGTATGGTTTTCGTAAGTCGATACAATGCTATGCACTTCTTGTTACCTAATAGTATAAACAATTGTAATTAATATCGTTAAGGTATACCATCTTCCCTTCCCGCTATCTTTATGAGTCGAAAATTAAAAATATATAATCACTTAACTTTCTTCGCCCATCTGTAAGCTTTTGAATTATTAATGGTACCCTCTTTCCTCAATCTAACCAGACGTATATCTAGTCTCGGGTCACTATTTTTTTTTTGAGTCACTCGCGGCAGAGAGGCGATGATAGCGACGACAGTGGCTACTGTAAAACCAAACCAAATTGTATCGAACCAGAACCGAAACCAAATCAAACCAACCAACGTAAAAACGTTGGTTCGTTGACAATGCAAGTAATACAATAGGCGGTGGCGATGGTGAATGAGTGTACATTTTTCATTCATCAAATTCATACTAACTAATCCGATTCATATTGTAACTGCTATTGTTTACTCACAAAAGCTATGAATGGTGGTAAAACAAATCAACTTTCTGTTCAATTGGAAAAAAGAAAAAAGACAACATTGAAATGGCAACGTTGACGTCAAACGAATTCAGGGTAAAAAACTGTAGGCAGAAAATATAAAATCTACAAAATTATATAGAAAAAGACAATTGATGATTATTTAAATGACTCCGAATTGAATACTGTTTTTTTTTTATTTAGGAAAAAATATATAAATTAATGAGAAAATCGTTTCCAGTAAGGTAAATGGAAGAAAATATTTCAAAAATTTAACAATTTTTTTGATATTTCTAGTTACTTTTAGAGATAGGTGGTTTTTTGTTATAGATAATTTCGAATAAAGTTTAAGTTTAAATATAAAAAAAAATGTTCCCAGTCCCTATGCGTATTCCTCTCAAAAAATTGAAGTCCTCGGAAATTAAAACTACTATTCTGCGCCTTCCCAATAAAAAAGCTCCTGGTTATGATCTAATAACTGCTCCTATTCTAAAGCAAATTTCCCGAAAAGCTTTAGTTTTAATTACATACATTTTTTATAGTATCCAGTGCACAACCTATTTTCTTGTTCTCTGGAAATTTTCTGTCATTAAAATGATTTCTAAACAAAATAAACCCATTAATTCTCCTTCCTCCTATAGACCTATCAGCCTTTTACCAATCCTTGGTAAGATTTTTCAAAAACTCCTCTAAAACGACTCTACCCATTCCTAGTTAATGAACAAATTATTCCTGATCACCAATTTGGCTTCCGATCTGAACATTTTGAGAGTAAAGAGTATTGCCCAGGATTATTTTTAGGTATCTCCCAAGCTTTTGATCGTGTGTGGCGTCCTGGACTCCTCTGGAACTTCAAGAGCTTTTTTCCATCAACATACTATCTTATCATAAATTCATATTTGTCCCAACGTCATTTCTAAGTTACAATTAACTCAGAATCCTCGGAAATATATCCTATTCTACCCGGAGTTCCACAAGGCAGTATCGTTGGTCCCATTTTATATAGTATTTATACCCATGACATATCATTTGATCCTAATACTATTATTGCTTCTTATGCAGACCATACGGTCACACAAATCCTGACATAGCTTCTAAAAATTTACAATCCCATATCCACAACCTTCAGTTCTGGTTTAAGAGATGGAGAGTGAAAGTAAATGAACAGAAGAGTGCTCACATTACTTTTACACTTTGTCAAGAAAAACCTACCTCTTTATACCTTAATAACAACATGATTTCACAATATGATAAAGTACGTTATTTGGGACTTTACCTGGACAAGATATTAACATGGAACCCTCATACTAGACTAAAAAAACATGAAGCCACTAGACGTTACCAACAACTACTTAGACTACTGGACAAACGCTCGAAACTAACAATCAAAAGTAAACTTTTAATATATGTTACAATACAATTATAAAACCTATTTGGACATATGGAATTGAACTTTGGGATTCAACGAAACGTTCCAATTCCTATCGCGTCCAGGCCTTACAATCGAAGATCCTCCGTAAAATTGTTGATACCCTCTTTTATGTTCGTAACAACGTAATACACCGTGATCTAAATATGGTATTCCCATTGTTCAGGACTTGTGCATTTCCCACTTCCGTTTATCCTATCATCAAAATCCACTTGTGGCGATTGTCCTGTATTGGGCTTCCCAGAAACACTCATCGGAGACTTAAGAGACAATGGCCTAGAAATTTTCTACCGTTAGTTGGAGAAACGCCGATGCGTGTTTACTTCCACTTCATGATGCATAAGATTGTAAATTAAAATGTTATGTAAATCTGCTTGTTACAAAAAACGAAAACCAAGTTTTTGGTAACAACTAAAGGCATCCTAAGTACTGTTTAATGTCGGGTGCAAGCGTATAGTACTGAAGTCACGCGTCTCAGTATCGGTAAATCAAAGTACAGGGTGGCGGAAAATTAACTTTGTAGCTCGTATGTTGTAAGGAAAACTTAAGAAATTTTAAATGGACCAACAGACAATCGAACAACGAACCAAAATCGTTGAACTTTATTTTAAAAATCAACGGTCAATTTTTTTGACCCAGCGTGCATATTGTCGATATTTAAATATGCGAATTGGACCTCAGAACCAACAATAAACCGTCTGGAGGACATTCCAGAAACATCAGCAAGGAGACGTTCGACACGAAGGTCGCTGCAAAGTATTTTGAGTACAAATATTCAGTTCAGTTTATGCCAGAACTGAACCTGACAGACTACCAGCAATGGCGCTTGATTATGCTATATTTATTTCGATATTGATTTTTCAAACGAACCTTGGCTCATTAAATATTGCCTCCAAAAGATCGGCTTCTGTAAGAAGTCTCATTTGAATGATGCTATTTTTCAACTTTACTTTATAATATCGCTTTAAATACAATCAGCTGCAATAGATTAATTCTGCCTGCTCTACGCATAAATACGCGTATGACATTCTATTCAATTTGTCGTACCAATTATCATTACCAAGCTTTGATTAAATAACTCCTCAAACCAACTCGCCTAATAGTCGTATAGTTGTAACACTAAATTATGGTTCAGAATACAAAGATGCAAATTACAAAATAGAGGATGCAGGTTGTGTAGACTTAAATTTCCGTAATTAATAATTAAAGAAAACATCTGGAATTAGCAATACTCGAAAAATCTGCGTCTAGTACGTAGCGATCCTAACTTCGAATTTAGCTAGTGATGTATCGTAAGTTGCATCTAGTTGACGCCAAAGCCCTTTGGTCGTGGCGCTAAGAATCTACATTTAAGTAAAAGTATTACTAAAATGCCAATGAAAAAAAAATATGTCTGCTTTTCTTGGATTTTCCTATTGATCATACATATTGATGAAAATTTCTTTCTTGTTCAGGGGTTTTCCATTATTTATTATGCCGGAATTTCACTCATTCCTGTAGATTCACAAATAGTTACCTGAACGGTATCTTGTAACGTTTTGGAGGTGTTAAAAATTTTATTATTTAATTTTGAGAGGCTGCCGACAAGCCCAATTTCATTTAGTTTGGGAGTTTCTAAAAATTTTAATTTGCTAGGAATTGTATTATATTTTTAAACTGAAAATAGAAAAAAATATATTTTATGATTAGAGTTCTGTGTTGCCTTAATTTTTTATTTTTAAATAATGCAGATATTGTTAATAATTGAATTTGTCTTTTCAGGTATAAAAAAGCATAAATCAAGTAATAAATTTTTTGAGAACAGGCTTTATTAGTAGTTTGAAGTATGTTATCAATCGATGGGCAGAGCACTTATATGAAATATTGAAAGGTGTCTGCAATTCATCAAAGTCCACCTTCAAGAATAATTTAGCAGTTCGCATAGATAATGGCCACTTGAGCATTAAAAAAATGAAGAGTACAAAAATAACCGGCTCGGATTTTGTTCAAGCCGAACTAAATAAAGCAGGTAGTAAAAATTCGGTGAAATGCATACACCAAATTTTACAGAAACTATGGCTTCACGAACGAATTCCAATCAATTGGAACATGGCTCTTTTATGGCAAATCTATAAAAATGTCCTCAAATTAGCATGCTAAGCAGTCGAAGTATAGTGTTTTTAAAAACATCATTTAAAATAGAAAAACACCCAACAATTTCAAGTTAGCACTTATCATATGTTTGTGTATTTTCTCAACAGCTTATGACAGCGTTAATAGAGATGAGTTCTTTAAGGCATTGGTAGAAGCTTCAGTATATACAGAATGACTATGACAAATCTCGAATTTAAGGTTCGTGACAGGATTCTCCAACTTTTCGAACAATTATTTCAACTACTTACTTGTGCTGATGATAAAGACATCATATTATCTATCGCCATTTATATGGGCCTAGGAAGAAATGAGGATATGACTTCTTCAAAAAATATATCGGACAAGATACCATAACCGATAAACCCAACCTTCACGTTATAAACAGTTTATTTATTTAAGGGTCATCGATAAACTCCCAAAAGGAAATCAATCCAAAGAATTGGACCTCAGAACCAACAATAAACCGTCTGGTTGCCAATTTTTGACAACAAGGGACAATAAGGAACCTTCCTGTTGCCAAAAATTCAAAATTTTGAACGTATACGGGAGAATATGGAGGACATTCCAGAAACATCAGCAAGGAGACGTTCGACACGAAGGTCGCTGCAAAGTATTTTGAGTACAAATATTCAGTTCAGATTATGCCAGAACTAAACCTGACAGACTACCAGCAATGGCGCTTGATTATGCTATATTTATTTCTGACAGAAGGTGGAACAAATTCCTGATTTTATATACAATTTGATAATGAACGATCACGCAGATTTCCAATTAAATGGCTTCGTAAGTAAGTAACACTACAGGATATGGACTACGGAGAATGTAATTGTTCATCAGCGACAATTACACCTACTTAAGTGTACTGTTTGTGAGGTGTATCGGACGATGTTAGAAAATTTTTTAAGGACAACTGTGGGAAACATTCCAGTTCGGTGGTTGCAACAAGATGGAGCTACAGCGCATACTTTAAGGTACTCAACGGCTCTCTTAAATGAAATTTTTGGCGATTATTGAATATATTTTGTTCAATTATCTTGTGATCCAAAATGATATAAAAAACGAGATGTTATAAGTTTTAGTTTTACTAAAATATTTTTGAATGCAAGCATGGCTGAGTGAGGTCCTGATAGTGAATATTTTGGTTGATGGTAATAAAGTGTGAACTCAATTTCTCTTGGGAGTTTTTGTAATTTCAAATTAAAAATAAATGTATTGTATATATTACGATTTTCTAAAATTAACACGAATGTACCTGTTTTCCACTCGCACCAATTTTTTTAGGATGTGGGGGTGTGGTTGTTGAATAACTAAAACTAATTATAATAATTGAAAACAATAATCAACAAAAAATGAATGAATGAATTTAGGTATACGTGCACTCGACTATATTCACAAACGAATATTTCCATTTATATACTAATAAATGAGTAGATATATTTATGAATGTGTTTAACATCGTTTGAAGATAATATACAATCATTTGTGCAAATAAGAAAAACTTTTACTTGGAAAAGGAAACAAAAAGAAGACCATTTTTATATAAGATGGATTGTTCGTGGGTGCGAAAGCATTTTATTTACGAAAATTTCTCCATAGTCAGTCAGTCTATCAGTTAAGATTATATATAAAAATAGGAATATCTATTAATATATTTAGATATTATTATCTACTTGCATCAGTTTGTATGTGTGCGTGTCCATATAGTATGCGTATCTGGCGTAACTTTTGGTTGGTTGCTCTTATTTTTGGATTTAAATTCAACACTCCATGCATATATGTACATAGCCCGATGGATTTTGTCAATGCGTGTGTAATTTAAGCCCATTGAATGTATTTACTGATAAAAGTGTGTGTATACTATTCGTATAAATTCATAGGAACTAAATATACTTAACTATGTATTGTGTATCCTTATATACGAGTTTGTATATAATCTAATATAATATGTCTGCCCTAAAACTTTTCGTTTCGGAATTGTTCGATTGTGTGCCAGTTTTATGTTATTTACTTGATTTTATGTGTAACCCACCCACGCAAATACTTAATCCAGTAACCGACGAAACCGTCGTCTTTCTGTCATGAATGAAATCTGCCCCATTCATAAAAAAATCCTCGTGTTTCTTTGCGTTTTTATTTCTCATTTTTGCAAATTTTCTATACGCTTTGAAATGGTTTTTGCCTTTCATCTTACCCCACTTTGCACTCCATAACTTTCTTGAAAATATTCCGCTTTCTTATTCCTCTCGTTACTGTTTTTACTTTTATCAATCACTAACTAGTTTTATTTTTTGTTTCGTTGTTTTTAGGTTTTTTTTTCCAAATATTTATTTTCTTCTTAATTTTTCACCTTCTCAGCGAATATAAAAACTAAACTTGTTTTTAAATGGTAGTGCAGGTAATCAATTGTTTGTGTTTGTGTATGTGGGAGTAGTATTTGCAATACGAGTTATAAATGATAAAATATTTATAAAAATTTCTATTATTGGTTAATATTTTTAACAAATTTTATATAAATTACGAAATAAATTTAAAATAATAATAACTGAAAGTCGATTAATTAAAATAAATATTTTAAAAATAAGAAAAATTTCATCTATTTTACCTACGCTAATTAACCGAAATTTCATCTCAAAATACAACCTTATTAAAATTATATCAAAATGAAAAAAATTCAAAAATTCGTAATCTAAGCTAATGTTGAAATTTTTTGATAAAAATATCCTAAATTTATACAGGAAATATTTAAATGAATCAGCAAAGGAAGGAAGTTCTTTTATGAAATTGATCAATACTGTCAAAATTAGAGGATGTTGTGTTTGAGAAAATTTAATTTATTTTTGGTTATTTTTTTTTCAACATTTCTTGTTATGAAAAAATTTTGCGTCTTTAAAGTGAAAACCGAAAGAAAAAACTCTATTCGATGAAAGACTGATGCTAATAAAACTGAAAATATTTTTATGAGCTGACTAAGCGATCTCTTCCATAAATTTATACGTGTATAAATTTAAATTTGTAGTTTAAAGAGAAATGCCCTACCAAAAGGGTAGAGAAGGCTAGAAGAAATATTGATAAAAGAAATTTTGAAAAGATTTGAAAATCATCTAAAAAGTATTAGAAAGAATAAGACGAACCTCGCCTCTTTCGTCTTCACCGCTCTATGGTGACTTGTCGAACGTAAATATAATATTGAAGGTGTTTCACAGCCACTTTCATTCATCAATTGAATAATAAAAATTCTACTACTGATGGATTTTATTTGTGTTTGAACTATTGTGGGGGATAATGTATTACGAATGAAGGAGGAGGGCCAATCTATCAAAGAATGTACCGTGAATGAACCCCGCTTCGCTGTTGGGTTGATCTAAATAAAACTGGAAATCAATGAAGGCTGAAGGAGTAGCTCAACCAAAAACCATACATTATTGGTATTTGAAGAAGAAAAAAACAAACAAAATAGAAACAGAACAATTTTTATTTGTGTGGGGCACATGCAAATAGCTACGTTGCTGTCGGCGACGACCTCCCTCTGTTCGTGGTTCCACTCACGCGTTTAGCGTAGGCGTCCGTCTTTAGTTTGCTTTAGTTCAATAAATTTTTCTTTCAAAAAAAATAAAGACTGTACGCGGCCAATATTCGCGCCCAAAAATAAAATACCGAACAAAAAATAAGAAAAACACACAATGTAAAAAAACAGATAACTGGGGAAACATAGATGGAAAAAAAAAGAATAATTCACTTTGAACAGGTATGAAGTCTTGGGTATCGTAAAGAGAGTATAGAGTGAAGAGAAAAACGGTGGGCAGATGTTAAAAACTACTGAAGTTGATCTCAGCCTCGTCGTCGAAATTGTGAGAGCTTCGCCTTTCGTGCTGTATTCTTATTTAATTTGCAGTTGACACGATTGTTACTCCCGGCTTCAGAGAATTTCTGCCACAATCAATTCATTCATTCATTTACCAGAAATTGTTCGCAATTTTTTTCAATGATTCTCTTTTAATTTCTAGAGCACTGAGAATAGCCCTATAAAAATTGTTAATATTATATTTTATAACTAAATGAATATATAAGATATATATTTTTAAATTTATTCTAATTATTTATAAATTATTTCCGATATTTTGGAAATTTTTTTTAAATGAAATTTAAAAAAAAAAATATGCTGCTAGAATACATTAACAACTCAAGTTAAAAAAAAATCACGAGTAAAAAATTTAAATAAAGAAAAAAATACTACAAAAAAAAGTAGTCTATGCAACCTAAAAAATCTCATGAAAAATTTAATTGAACAGACACCTTCTTTTTTTAAGATATTATATATTATTTTTTTGAAATTTTTGTTAGTACCCCCTGCAATAAAGCAAATTCTTTAATTACAACATACCCACACCCCTCCATCCTCCATTCCATATACAACAGTTTTGTTATCATTTTCAAAAATAAAATGACTCACACCACACATACACACCTTTAATTTTTGAAAATTAATTATTGAATTTTTTTTTTTATATTTAAATTATTATCCATATTATTTCATGAAATCACTTTCTTTCCAATGTAATCAGTTAAAATAATGAATGAGATTCGTTATTTACCAATTAGTAAAATATTTTAATCTAAAAATTAAAAATAAAGAGAAAAAAAGTAAGAAAAATAAAACCAACAAAAAAAACCAAACCAAACGAATCATGAATAAGCGCCCCTGATTAACACTCATTCATTCATATACACTCTAGTCTTCAATCTACGAATAGGTTGGTTTAGTATTTTTGGTAAAGTGTATTAGGGGAGAAGTGGCTACCGAGTAGGTTGGTAGACAAGGAGTGAGCGAAATAAAGTTTTTGCTATGCAAAAAAGATAGGAACACGTTTTCATTTCGATGACAACTACCACCAGCCCCACTACACAAACATAAATGCCCGTAGAAATGTGCGCTCGAATGAAAGCAACGCAACCTAACGCTGTGGACTCTAAAGAGATAAGATGATGACTCGCAATGGAACACAACGCAACCGAATAGCGCGACAGGAAATCAACAAAACGACGCATGACGACACGAAGTATTCTTATTGTGCGAAAAGTTGGTGTTTGGGAAGCTAGAGTCAGTCAAGGTCTTATGTTCGTGGGGAAAGGGGTCATACACTGAGGTAGCGAGTAAAATTGACATTCCCCGTTATTTTCGCGTGGCGCAGCCGAAAGTTTGATTTCTACGGCTCGCCGAGATAGTAGTATATGCTTCTGTTGCGTGTGTGCATGTGTGAGTTAGATTTTATATATAGCAATAGAAATTTGGGCCTAAGTATTGACTGGAACTGGAAGTGAAGTTGGAAATTTTTCGTTTTTGGTTTTGGTTGTTTATTTTGTTTGGTTAATTTTTTGTTATGTATTTTGAAGGGGTGTGAGGAGGAACAGAAAGAAAGAATGTATGAATGAAATGTGACGTAGTAGCATATAGAGTTGAATGTGTAGTTATTTGGTTAAGTGTTTAGTGTTGATTGTATGCATGGGCGTGGTGGTGGTCTATCAATTATTCGAACGATGGTTCCCTCTCATCATCCGGTCGTTCCGTCTGACTGTCTGACGGTTCCGTGCTGTCCCGTCCGCTAATCGTTTGCTTAGCCATGGTCCGAGTTGAAATAATAGTGGCTGTAGGTCGTTTTGTTGATTACTTTGAACGATTTAATCCCGGTTACCAATGGTTTAAATTACTTCCTTAAGTCTCTTTTTCAATTATTTCCTTTCTTTAATTTTTCATATACACTTGTAGACAACGTACTTCCTCACAAATACACCAGTGTATATTCGACGAGAAGATATGGTGTACATAATCGAAATGTGTGATATTTTTTTCAATGAAAAAAAAAAAAACAATTGAACAAAAATAAGAAGTTCTAATAATGAAATATTCAAAAAGAAATTATGTATATTTTAGGATTAAAAGAGGTTTATTTTTCATTTTCTTCTTTAGAAGACAAATTGTGGTAGCCTTCAATGGATTCTATGTATACTTATGGGCATATGTACAATATGTTTATCTATTCATTCATTTTCAACCATTAGTAATATGCGTGGGTGGACGAATTGTGTGTAATGCAAATGCGCAAGCCCAATAAGACCCTGAATTAGTATGAGAGAAAATTGTAAAGTAAAGAGAGAAGAGAATTATTGTGGTTCTCGCAAAATTCGTATTTAGACTGGATAGTAAATACGAGTATGTGTACATATGCATTTGAATAGATTTATTATTAATAATATATAGAATATGTACATAGAAATCTTTATATATAAAAATAGGAACAAGTTAAGAAAAAGAAAAAAAATAATGTAAAAATTGTCCAGAAGCAAAGAGCCGCGAGTGTTAGAATTTTTCTGATTTTCTGTTGATTCTAATACTGTCTATAATGATGCTATGTAAAAACAAAAAAAATTTTCAAAAAAAAAACGGATGTAAACTATTTAACACACCCAAAACGAAATAAATTTTTGCTTACACAACTCATCCATCCACACAGTGATGAATTCCATTTCATTCATAAGTCAAATTTTATTTTTCAATAGAATTTCTTACAATGGAATAATATCAGTTTTATAGTTTCTCTTTAATTTGATTAGCAAAAAAAAAAAACAAATAAACCGCTTTGTGTTTTCCAAAAATCTTAAACAAAATTAAATGTTTTTTTTTTTAAATAAGAAAAATCATTTCCCAAAAATCTTCATTAGCGTTTATAATAATTCAGCTCTGGCAAGTTTGGTGTATCAAGCCCCTAGTAGCTGCATTCTCATATAATCTTATCCATATCCACGTGTGTATTGCAGTATGGCGGTAGTATGGAGAAATACATATGCTTATAAAAGCTAGTAAAATCTTAAAAGAAATAGTGAATATGCGTGCGCTAATATGTTTAGAAGTAGTGGTTTGCTGTGGGAAAAGCTGAGAATGGCAATATGATTGTTTACACACCCATTGAAAAGAGTTTGCCCCGACGTCAGAGCAACGATGGCTATTTCGCTTTGAATGAATTCTGATTTCTGAGTGGGGAGAGTAGCACGGAACAGCATTGAACTCAACCGAATAGAATCGAACTGAAAATTTGATTCAATAAAATTTGGTGCAGTTGTGTTGGTTTGGCACAAAAATTCTAATCGTCTCTAAAAGTGTGTGGGATGAATTTTGAAATGTGCTTGGGTGTGTGTGAGAGCGGTTGATTTTTCCAATGCCCGGTCCGGACATGACACATGCTCTGAAGAATAGAATCGTACAAGCGAATGAGAGAGTGTGAGAGCAGCTACAAAGAGGGAAATATGATCTCATGAACGAACAAACGAATGAGCGGGCAGCAGTTCAAAGAAAGGAACCAAGTTGAGAATGGTTTGGGTTTTTTTTTTATTTCAATTTATTTTTTCCATTCTGAAATGATATGCGAGAAATATAGTATGTTTGAATAAAAGCAGCTGAGGTAGGGGCGAAGCACACACAATGAAAGCATTTGCGGAGAGAATATTAAGTGAGAAATATTTTTTGAATGAGAAAGAAACAGGTGCCTGAAATAATGAACGATTGTGTGCGAAAGAAAAAGATGGAACATTGTAAATGGGAAAGAATGAATTTGAACGAAGCTGGTTGGGTTTACGGTTTTGAGATGGTGTCACTAAATGCAGAGTTGGATAAGGCGACATAGAGTAAAGTCGAGCTAAATTTCACGGTGTCGAAGAAGTAAATACGCGCCCTCTTTTTAAGCTTTTTACCGATTTTATTTTATTTATAATTTTATGTTTCTTCTCAAAATATAACAATTGTACACAAAATATAAAATAAATAAATAATCATCATAATTATAATATACTGTGTGTGTGTATCGTGATTTTTGGAGTGGTCTATTTATTCCCAAATTGATTAAAAAATAAATTTGTTTTATACAAATAATCGCATACAAAAATCGTAAAATCAACAAAAAGCTTTTCTGTTTCTTAATAGAATTTGATGATATTATCGGGAAGTTTGTGATTGAAAAAAAGTGCTAGAGAAGACAAACCAAAATGAAATAATATATAATAAAATAAACAATAAAACAAGTAAGAATAAAAAGGACATAAAATAAAACAACGAAAAAGTTTATTTTTAAAAATGAAGTTAAAAATTTTATGCAGTCGTTTATAGTTGTCGCCAGCGCAAATGTATTTTCTCTAATGTGTGATAATAAAGAATTAGTTTTCTTTTTTAACGAATATACAAAGTGAACCAAAAAAAATCTATAGACACCTGGAGATAAATGAAAAACTTTAATAATAAATGGGAAAAGGAAAATATAAATTAACACACAAATATCATAAATAGATTCATCAGATTATTTTGACAGTAAAAATCGAATAAAATTAACATTTTTGTTAAAAAATGAAAATTTATTGATAATAAAATCATAATCAGTAATCAGTTTTCGAAATAAATAAATACGTACCATCCATGCATATATACATACATACTTACAGATCTATGCATGAATAAATGTGCCACAAATTTTGAAGCGAATCGAATTGAATTTGCTTAATTACATATATTTTTTATGTATAATTAGAGTAATTGTTATTGATAAAAAAGGAATTTCCTCAAATTTTATTTTATTATCAAAACCACGCCAAAAATCCAAAAATAAATGGAATTTATCATCTGAATAATTAATTTGTATCTTGGCGATTGTTTTAAAAAAAATCTTTTATTCTTGTTCAATTTTTATTTGTGCGTGCGCGTATATAACAATATATAATATAAATGTGCGAGAAAGAATATATACAGTCATTGTTAAAATATAGAAAATAATCAATAATATTTTCGAAAAGAAAATATTTCCAAATCTAAAGAAAATATAGATAAAGGTGGTTTCAATTAATTTAACTTATAATGCCGGAAACTGATGTTGATATTATCAGCAAGGAGTGGCTTCAATCACAATTGCGGTCAACTTCCTCAGCCAAAGATCTTATCATATTGGATTGCCGCAGCTCAAATGAGTATATGGAAGGTCATATACGATCAGCTGTTAATTTTTCGATACCAAGTATTATGTTACGGCGTTTGGCAGCTGGCAAAATAGATTTAACATCGACGATTAAATGTCGTGATCTAAAACAACGAATACAGTCTGGCTATAAAATTAGTTTGTTTGTTTTGTACAACGATACTAATTTGAATTCAGCTACTGGAAATGGTAGCGGCAATAATACGACGGCGGCAACGTCGAATGCAATTCTCGTCGGCAGCAATAGTAATAGTGTCGGTGGTGGTGAATGCTGTGATTTAATAACGTCAACGGCAGCCGATCATCATAATCAACAACAACAGCAAACTTCAAATCCAAATGCAATAACAACAAGTAGTTTAAACAATATGAATAGTGATTTAACTAACACAACTACAATCAACGTGTTGCATCGTCGGCTGAAACAAGATGGCTGTCGTGTTGTTTGTCTTCAGGGTAAACAAAAAAAAAACATTTTTTTTTTATATTACAAATTTTTCTTTTATGACACATTCAAAAGTTTTTTTCTCTATTGCAAAACTCTTCTTTTTTTCAATTTATTAACAATAAACTATGTGTATTTCGGTGATGTGAATGAATAAGAAAAAGAATATTCAATTTTTTTTTGCATGTTTTTCCATCTTAATACCTAAGAGAAGAGAGAAGTTGAGATTTGAACGTTCATTTTCTGATGATGGCATTTTCGTATTATTATTTTTGGAAACTGTCAAATACATATTTTGACAAAATGTATACTCATAATGTGTGTTGTTATTGTTGTGTTTCTGGTTCTAGGGTCAAATACTCGCCGATGTATGAGAATAGATATGCAACTCAGTGTGTGTGCGAGTTTGTGTTTGCTTGGATTTTTTTCTGCATTTACAATAGATAATAGAGTTGATTAAATAAATAATTGATAATGTAGACCTTTTAGTATATTTTACAATTAAAATAGATCTTTTTATTGAAACTGAAAAATAAAATATTTCTGAATAAGACAATTTTTGCATATTTAAATCGAAACATCGTGTACACACACATGTGCACGCCCATAAAAAGACAGTATATGTTTTGATTGATATTAAAAGTTCGTTTGAGAGGGAGAATGAGAGTAGAGTCAGAATAGGCGGATGATTTTCATCTCTTTCCATAGAACCGCACACACACCAAGAGAGTAATGTGTCATCGCAGATAGTGAGAACAAGAATGAATATGGTTCTTATCTTTTGGAAGAGAGAGTGAGAGAGAATTGGAGAGGTAGTGAAATATTAACGAAAATTCTCCTTGCATGTACAATATGAACTGAGAGAATACCACTACTGGCTATTGAAAAATGGTCACCTTTACGTTTACTATCGCGTTCGTTTGGGCTCAAGTCAAATTCATTGTTTATTATTTGTCGGGTTGTTCTATAAAATCGAAAGAGAAGAAAACACCAATAAGAGTGCATGCTAACAAAAAAGTTACATCTACCTCAGCATCGGTCTCCTCGTTGATAAAAATTATAAAACAACAAAACGAAATTTTTTTTTCTAAATTCTGTAACGATGAAACTTTAAGCAAACATTTCACGCACTATATCCAAAAGTTTGGTTAGTTTTTGTTATCAAACTTTTACCTAACATTGATCTCTAACTCCCCCGCCCATCATCAGCGTTTTATGTGTGCCATTTAATTTTGTTTTCATCATAACATGTACCACATTTTTAATATTGTTTATTCTTTGCTACCGGAAATGATTGTTGGCCTCTGTCGGCGGCTGTGCGCATACAAGTAATTTCAATGGAAACTATTTCAATAATGCGAAAAAAAGATTATAAACAAAATCCCCTCTCTCTGGACTTTTATATTTTATGATCCAGTTAGTGAAGTAATTTTTATCTGATGATATCCAATTTTCATTAGTCGAGCGCGTCCGCATTTGTACGGAAATTAGAAAATGGTGGAAAATAAGAACAGAAAACCGATATTGGGAAGGTTTTTTTTTCTATTTATATTATTATTTTCAAGGTCGCAGTATACGAAATTTATATTATTTGTTTTGTACCTCGTTTAGGTAATATTGTATGAATATATTTTATCTTATGAAGACAAAAGTATATACATAAAATTTAATAAATAGGGTTTTTCAAATTACTTTTTGTACTGATTTAAATCGTAGAAGAAGAAGTTATGCAATTATTATGTACATATTTTTTTCGTCTAGATAGTTTTCGTACCTTATAGATAACGGAAACTGAAAATCCATCTTTCGAGATTAGAAAAAGAAAAAAAAATCAGTATTAACAAAGTCTCATAAAATGTGAGTTATTTTAAAGAAAGTGTCGATATACTCGTATATATAATTTTCTTCTCTCATTAAGAAAAATGCTCTTACGTAAAGGTCCCAGACACTTTGGGATGCTGTACTATCAGGCATTTGTCTACTATAATAAACACGAGTACTATAGTTTTTAGATAGGAGATATTTCTCGTTTAAATGAACTCGTACTAAAATTAGCCTAATTTCATTTACAAAGGAGATAAAATATCTTCGAAATAGTCCGTTTTCAAAAGCTTTCTCTCCTTTTTTAAAAATACTCTTCCTGAGTATTGCGTGGGTGCGCAAGATTACCAATAATGTCCAAACACAAATTTATCTCTAAACGGTGGCAGATATTTTAAGATTTGATTTTTTATAGAATCATAAACTTATTTCGATATCGTGCTATTTAAAAAGTAATTATCAATATAAGCATATTTGAAATTTTCTTTAGCAAAAGGAATTAATTTTAATTAGCGAAAATCCAGTAAGGGTCTGGCCTAGTATAGGTTCTTTTTAATTCATAATCTAAGTACTTATTCTATTTTTATTATATTTTCTATTTATGATCAAATAGTATCTTTTCTACATACCAAAACCATTTCATTCGGTGTTATTTCTCTTCCTGTCATATAATCTACCAATTATTAATATTAATAAGCAATAAGCTACGTACTAATATGAGTATGTGCTATAGTGCTTACTTGGCATAATGTACAAGCAATTATAAACAAAAATATTTTGCAATAAGTTCTAATTTTTTCTAGACATTGTGTTATCGTTAATCGATTTAATGATAATAAAATATGTTTTCCTAACTATCAAATTTAATTTCATATTTATTTATTTCGTTGACATATTAAACGATCTTTACAATAAGAAAAATATTAAGAAAAAAACTACAAAACTTATGAACGAATAAATATTAAAAAAAAAATCATCAACAAAATGCTTAACGACAAAATGATTAGAATGGAGATGCAGCCAACTTCAGAATCATTTTAGTGTAAAACTCCCGAGTAGTTGCGAGTAGATGGCCAAAGGAAGGCAATATTTAATGATAGCAGTAGAAATATAACCTCAAAATAGTCAACAACAATACTGAGTTTACTCACATATAAACAATAAAAACTGAATTAAAATGACTCTGAAGTTAGCCTCAACTGGCTGCGTCGTTTCGCATCAACGCCGTGTAGCGCGACATTTCCCTTCCTTTTCCATTTTCTATTTTATTTACCTAAAATATAAATATATCAAGGCTATATAAACAAGCAATAAATTTTTAAATAATCAAGGTGGCACTTACACACATACATACAACTTCTTATAGAGAAGAATAATAGTTAAATACAAAATTTTCCATTGAACAAATATGAATAATAGACACAATCGCCGGGAATCAGTGATGACTACTTTATGGTCTCACGGAAGTTCCCGGTATTTTAGACGCATTGCGTATTATGAACATTTGCCATTTTACCAGACCCCCCCTTGACCATTATACTATTCTCATCTACTAGGCTCATCATCATTCCATTTTCTAAGAAATGCTTCAGCGGAATATTCGCATAATAAAGCAATATAATGCTGAAGAGGAAATGATTCACAGAATATTTAATATTAAAAATGTTACAGATTTTGTTCTAATGTCTTTAACCTCTTCTGGTTTGTTGGTTTTTTATTTCGAATTGTTTAAAAATTTTCCATACGATTAATAATTATTTAAGTTTTCACATAATTGTGGTTTATTATTATGCGTAATAAAACCAATAAAATTGGGAAAATCATTTTTCTGAGTCTCAGATTGACTGTGTGCGTGATATTCGGAACAGATTAGGTTTTTTTAAATGGTAATATTCAACACAAACGTATTAGGGTCGTTAAATCAACGTATATTAAGATTTTATGGCAAATATTTAGGCTGTTTGCTAGGAAGGCTATTATTTGTTGACATTTCGCACGCTTTCTATCGTGTATGGTAACCTGGATTCCTTTAAAAGTTGCACTGAGCCCTACATTCTGGTTATTTCGATCCTAACTCTTAGGCCAATATTTTCAGATACTAAAAGTATAGGTGTTTGTCAGGGTAGCTTTCTAGATCCAATCCTTTATAACATTTATATCTACGATATTCCTTGTCATCATAATATTTTAACTGCAACATATTCGGACCATACAACTATACCTACCCAGCATAAAGATCTTCTCACAATCACCTTCAGTTTACAGAATCAACTCTTTTAGAGGCCTGATTCAAATGGTAGAGAGTAAGTGTGAATTATCAAAAATGTGACCATGTTACTTTTACACTCTGCCAAGAACAGGCTCCTGATGTAAACCTAAATGACACAAAAACGAGTATAAGTTATCCTCAGACGAAAATAAAAGGAATTGAATTTAACGTACTATACAAACGATAACTACGACTCCAATACAATAAACAGCGAAGTAAAAACTGACAATAAAAAGTAAATAATTGCGGTATAATACGGTACTGAAACCGCAATGGACATACGGACTCGAACTTTGAGGTTCGACTAAGTATTCCGATTCCCATTGAATCCAAACTCCGCAATTTCAAATTCTTCGACAACTCACCTTTCTGTGCGAAACAATATTATCTATCATGATCTCGATGTCCCAGTTATATACTGGAAAATAAATCATCTCGTACTTGGGGCCGCATTGATGGGTGTTTTCTTCTATTGTACATGTCTTAAGAAAATTCCCTTAAGAAATCTGCTTATTATAAATTGTCTGTAGTTTTGAACCTTTTATTATTTGCCTTTTTTTAATTTAGTTAAATTTGTATTAAAGTCAACGAAGCCTAGGCTTTTTTATATAAAAAATTGCAGTTAATTTATTAAAATATTGTAATAAAAGAATAGTTTACAAATAAATTAAGGATCTCCAGGAATAGAGAACTTTACCCAGAAAACGATCATTCTTTATGTGGGATTATATTTAGGGCCTAAAAAATGTAATCAAAATTATGATACCGATATCATAAAAGGGATAAGTAGGTGAAGGTCATATTATAAGTAAAAATTACCCCAATAAATAAACTATGTTATTAATTTAGTTAATCACCTATGCGAATGATACCGCTATTCTTACATTCCATCCATTCAAATATTGAAATAGCTTCCAGTAATTTAAAATCCCATATTCAATATTTTCAAGACTGGCGTAAGAGGTAAAGAGTGTAAAATGTTATCTTCACTCTGTGCAAAATTCACCCTTCATGGCAAAATTACTCCATCAAAGAAAAAATAAAATAAGCTATATGTGATTAAATCTCAAAATAAGACATGAACTTAACTGACGTTATCAAAAACTACTTTGTCGACTACTCCATAACCGATCGAAACTGACATTAAAGATCATATTTATAACTTGCAACATAATTTTCAAACTGATCTCTAAGCATCCTCTCGAATACAATCTGTTCAGTCTAGAATCCTCCGAAAAATCGTTCATGCTTCATTTTATGTTCGTAGCAAAGTCAGTTATTGTTACTTGTGTTACTCGTTATAAAAAGTTCCTTGTGTTACTCGTTATAAAAAACACTCATCGGCGCCTAAAGAAAAATTGGCCAAGAGATAGATTGCTTGACGCGTTAGAAGGACTTGTTAGATTGAGAAACTCAAATGGGGGTTCTTATTCTTTTAATGTAACGTATTTGTCATAAAATTATTAACTGGACCTACTCTTTTGCCAAACATTGTATTGAATCTGGGACATAAGCAGTGAAGCCATTTGGCGGCCATTTTTTTTTTAGTTGAATGGACCATTTACAGTTAATTAGATTTTGTGGACACCTTAGATCGTTTTAAAGAAATTAAAAAAATAACCTGGAACAGGAAGTCAGGGATCAGAAAGCTCTTCCTTTAATTAAGGAAATTTATTTCCTTATTTTTAATTATAAATTTCTAATAACATTTTATATGGAAATGTCGATTTTTAGGCGCCACAACAACACCGATTATTTCAATACCTGGAATCGAACTCTTTCCAATTTCATTCCACTTCCGTTTCAATTCAATTTAATATTCATTTCATTTTCAAATTTCATAATTCTTATCAACAATAGGATCACAATTAATTATAAAGTCAAAAAAAATGGCAACAGTGAACCGAAAACTTCCAATCAAATACACTCATTTGGAACTCGAATCAAGTTCTTTGCCGAGAGATGCCCGATAGTACATACACATACAATACATTGTGCATGTTTAAAAATATGTCCACATTTGGTGCATACAAATGATAAGAACCATGTACGTACATGTATGGTCGTGTACAAATTTTGACAATTTAAATAATAATTAAACGAAACTTTTTCATTTCAAAAATGTTGTCAAAGGAAGTGTTTCCTTTAAATTGTGGCAAAAGAATTGGATTTTTGGGGACACCTGCTTACAGAAATGTTTTTATCTCTTATTTAAATGTCAAACAGAAGGAAAAGGGATGACTCTTATATTATATTATATTAGCGTAACTGACATTTAAGAGATTTTATTATTTTGTATGAAAATAATTAAAAATATCGAATTAAGTAAAGTGTAAATAGCAAGGAAATTTTTGAAAAGGACACCTTTTCGTTCCTGTTAAATATATTTTTTTTTATCATTTTAATGTGATGAAAATTACTGCCAATATCCGACATGCATACTTTTCATAAATTTACTATTGAAATCCAATATTTCTATCGAATTAAACGCTTATAAGTGCTATTAGTAAAATAAATAACAAAAAACCAAAAAAAAAACAGTAGACAAGCATGCATCATCGTAGTGCAGACGCAATCGTTTTATGCTATGCCATGGCAAAGAGCTGTGGGGTGATAGATAAGACCCTATGGTCACGATGTTTCCAAAGGCGATCCTCTATACTAATACCAATAATAGTTTGAAACGGAATATTGAAGAAGAAGGGGAAGAAGACAATGGGGATAAGGTCGTTGTGGCGACAACGGCAGTAGGTAGTGACGACAGCTTTAATCTTAGTCGTTTTAGGTGGTGTAACGCAAGGGAACCAGTCATAGTCCGCGCTTTATTCGAATCAATTGAGTGGTCAACGACCGGAGAACAGTGCCGTTCGGTACACAAGTAAATTCTGTATGATCGAAACGTTTCGCATACACCAATAAGTCTATGTCTCGTTCTTAGTCCAGCAGTTTATACAGCATCCAGAGCCTGTATAGCCTTATCGTAATAAATTTTTAATTTCTTTCAAATATCACACAAGAACTTTGACTACAAATTGGTGTTGCGCTAGTATTCTGCTAATATATGTAAACTTGTCGCCCGTTTTTGTTTTTGAATTTATCACTTCCTTTCGATTAATTTGTGCGCAATTACGTCATCTTAAATAACCAGAAAAGATGCGCAGACTCATCAATTTGCCTAATGTTCACATCAGAAAATCGAGCTGTGAAAATATCTATCGCCTCATTCAATTCAAATTTTTGGGAAGAGTCGATTTGAAAATAATTCGCGTAGCTTTTATGCATTCGTGTACAAGTCCATGTGAACGAGTCTCTAAAATTATTGGGGAAGTTATTATAATATTATAATATATATTCGCAAATGACTAAATTGGGAGGAATTATTTACTATGCCAGTAACATTTTGAATTACGAGCACCTATTTTTTCCTTCCTTCTTATTTAAACAATATGACATTGATCTGCAACAACTATCTCCCCTTTGGTATGTGTGTCGCTAATAGAAGAAGTCAAAGGATCACTTTTTGGTTGTACACATACGCGTTGCCTTCGATGAAGTCAATTGTGACGATGATGTCGGTTATGCTTTGCTCCATAAGCTCCAGTTCAGTTAATTGGCGCATCATAAATTAGACCCCAAAGGGCAATTTAATTATGATATTGGTCTTTTTTATTATTATTAATAATATTCGAATAATAGCAATTTCGAGAATTTTTTTTTATGCATTTACATGGAACTGCATAAAATGTGCAGTCAGCCATTTTCTAAAAACGATTATTACTTGCATTATTCATTAATGATTCATTCTATTTACTATTCAAATACATATGAATACGTGATTTTTTGGTAGTTGGAGCCTTCAATAAAAGCTATTAACTAATTTAAGCAGATTAAGAAAGAATTTTATCTTAAAAACTCTACTTACTGTTGTGATATGATCGAAAATACTCTATGGTGTAAAATATTTGGTCAACTTCAAGTATATATTTTTGATCATTTTTTCTGTAAGTCCAAAAGTACAAATTTTTTTCAAAAAAACCAAGCTTTTAACAGTTGTTTTTGGTTTGAAAAATTTCAATTTAACTCTTTGCTTTTCAATTTAACTTTTTACTGGAGTTTGAAAAACATAAAACTTGTCCCGAAATAAATTTTGGGAATTTCTTCAATATTCGATAAAAAAATGCCTTTTTCATATTTTTACAATTTTTTTATTTATTTGCAATTTATTTAAAAGACGTAAATAATCTACAAAATTCCCATTTCGATATTAATTTTACTTATTTTGAATTTATTAACGAGAATCAAAATTTTTCAGAGATTTGATGGACAATAATTAGATTTGTTTTAAGTGCTTTTTTTATAATGAGCAACTCGATTTTGATTATTTTTCTTAACATTTCTACTATTAAACAAAATAAATATAAATAAAAAGTAATTTAAAATGATTTTTTCTTAAAAATTTGATTTGTACTTAAAATGTTAAAAGAAAAATTTAAAAAAAACTTGCATTAAACGAATTTTGGCAAAAAAAATAATGAGACTGATTTTTTTGGTATTGCAATATTTTTTTCAACTTTTACATGCCAATCTTACCTAAATGTCCTTAGCTTGAGCAGCTATACATAGGCGGAGGCGTTGTTTTCACTCCTCGTAGCAGTACTGTAAGGCTTCAACGGGTATCACCTTCAGTTTCTCGGTTACAATCTTGCAAGTTGTGTTTGATCTTGTGGAATCTAAAAATTCACACAGACTTAGATCAGATAAGCAGGGTAGGGAGATGAGAAAACACTGGATTCCTTATTTTTTCGACAAAAACTCGTGGATGGAGATAGCCTTGTTTAGGAGGTGTTGTTAGGATAGATCTTCCAAGTATTTGTAATGTTCAATCTGAGCATTTCGGGGAGCTTAACATCAGTCAAATTGTCTGACTTCAGAAGAGCCCTCACACAGTCTAAATGCTATCCAGTCCGCCAAATATGCTTTGTGCTATTGATAAGAAATATTCCCCAAAAATTAAATTAGCGGATATACCAAGCTTAATACAAAATTATTGCTCCAAATTTCACTGTTCCATTTTTCGTAACGAACTACAAAAACGCAATTTCAATTATCACACTCATGGGGTTGTATATTTACCAGATGAAGCTGAAATTAGTACTGCCTACCAAGGAGAAATTAATGTTCATGCTATGTGGAGTATTTTTATAACATTGCTCTCATTACTTTTATGCCGCACAGCTTGGACATAAAAAACGCATTACATTTGATATTTTCCAATAGTTGTGGGAGTATTTTTATAACATTTTTGTTAATATCCTTTAATATTTATATAAAGACAAAAAAAAAATTTGCTATTTTCACAATTTATAATATATTATTTTTAGAATATTATCAAATCTATCATCTTTGATAGAAGAAATCATATAAAATCTCAATCTACGTAAGTTCGCAAAGTTTTGTGTTGATAAGAAGTTTGATGGTAAAAAAAGGGAAACGGTACGAAAAAATGGCGGATGGACGGGAGACCTTTTAATACAAAAAAAGGAAAGTGGGCAAAAAATTGAAATCTAAAGAAATATTCAAAAGTTTTTCATTACTGGTATTTTTATACTCCAAAAATATCCTTTATGCCATACAATTTGAATGTTTACCACTCGTATTACATACAAACCTTATTCGAATATATTTCTGTACATAAAATATTTGTTTTAGAAAATCTAAACCTTTATTATACAATTTTAAATAAAAATAAGTCAATGTTGTTATATTTTAAAAATAGCATACACAACCAAGGATGGATATTTGCTTGATTTACTTTTCTAATGAAAATAATAGGTAGGAGGTGAAAATAAGGATAAGAAGAAATATTTCTGCTTACAAGATTTGTTGTTTATATTTTTAGATACTAAGTCTATCTGTACGCCCTCGCTAAATGGAGTTTATTTCTAGTAACAGCACCAATAGCACCAAACCAGTCCAATAATCGTTACCATAACAATATCTGTTATAGTATCCCATTTTGAATAATATTTTTCTTAAAGAGGATGTTTTTAGTACTAAAAGGATCTACAAATATCAAATGCGTCATAATAAGAGATTTTTCTTCATTTATTTTGCGTGTTTTTTTATTATTTGAAAATAATGTGGGATTTAATGAGAATTTGAATTTTTTTCTCTTATTAACACTTTTCTGACTGTTAATTTCATAACCTTTTCCTTGACAACTTTCTTCGAAATAGAAAATTCAAAAATATATTTAGTTTATTAGTTAGACTATAATATTTGTTTGTTGGTTTGTATGTAAGGTTGCTTAGACATGAGCCAAGGGCCACTTTATAGTACCACAACCATAAGAGGGCATTTGGCGACTTCAAGTTTCTAGGTAGTGTGTTTTTTTTTTAGAAGGCGAGATCAGTAAGAGCTTGTTCAATTTAGTGACTACTTTTGATCAGGTTAAAAGGTAGACTTGGAAATTATATTGTTGGATCTAGGAGCTCCACAATTGGAGGAATCTAACTCGCAAAGAAATTTCAGGTTTGCTGACATTTGCTCAATAAACCTGAAATTTCTTTGCGAGTTAGAAAAGAGAAAATAATGGGTGAGAGCAGTATGCTGAGGAGTTTTTGAGGAGCTTTCGTGCCCAAAATTTTAGCAAGAATGTAGAGCAGACTGGATTTTTGGCAGTTGGCCAGTGAGTTTCTAAAAAAGTGAGATTCATTCTGTTAGTAAGCGGGTCAGATTAAGGATAGCTATGAGCCTGATCAGCACTGTCGTTCCCCATTACTGACACATGTCCGGCATCCAATGCAACTTGACCGTCCTATTGTTGAGTAGATTATGTCGAATCCTGCTGAGTAAAGGATCATTTAATGGGCCACGAGTAGCTTTGACCGAGCCTTGGCTGTTAGTAAAAATAATGATATTGCGTTGATTGAAAAAAAACGATGGCAATTTTAACTGTTGTCACATCCTTGAATAGAAATATACATTCGAAAAAAATTCCCCTGTTAATAGACGGGTCGGTACATGGCTTCTTAAACCTATCAAGAGATGTAGATTTTGAAAACACTCCTCCCAACCACAGTTTCCAATCTTGATGCGGAAGGGAAGTTTGAAAGTGAAAGGATCTGTCTTTAATGTAGAGATTATTAAAAGTTAAGCAGGAAGAATTTCTTTTCGATATTTTTAATTATATTAAGGGGGAGATAATTAGCAAAGTTGATTTGGGCTTAGTTAAGGTGTAGAGAGATGGGTTTTCGACCAGTTTGGATTAGGGTTAAGTTAGGAGAAAGTCCTATGTGGACCACAAACTAGTCTGATGCAATAATTAACCGGCCTTGACCCTGCTTTGGCATTTTAACGCATATAGTGAGGAAATAGAGAACTGTTTCATCTAAAAGTGCATAAGTTACTCTAATTGCCTAACTTTATCGAACCTTACACGAATAACTGATCAATATCTTAGCCAACCTGTAGATAGCATTGACTTTGTCAACAGTGTTGTTGATCTGTAAATTCCATCTTTCTTCATGCGCAATGGAGGAGTTAGACAATATTTTTTATATTCATTTTGATATGTTCATTCTGCAAAGCCTTAACTTAAATGTCTAAATAACACAAACTCAATATTTATAATAGTATTAAAAAATTTTATCTTCTCCAAATTTTTCTCAATAAGACAAAATTCTGTATTCTATTTTCTAAGTTCATAAGTATTGCCCAGCTAACTGACAGAATTATTATAATAAAATGTTTTATTATAAAATGACACACTGAAATACAAAGAATAAAACAAAAAAGCAGATTTTCTTGGAGTATTATTGTGTAGAGTTTATAAGAGCAAAATTAATAGTTAAACCGCATGAAAAATTGTTATTTACTTTTGGTTTTTCTTCGTACCAGAAAAATGAATTCCTTTCGATAGTTCTTTTTTTTACCTATAACCGAGTAATTTCAGATATTCTTTTAAAAGTATTTTTAAAATTTTGTAACAACTTAACAATACTCAGAACTTGATATTTAATTTAATAGCACACAAAAAAAGGCTTTTTTTTTAATACTTAATATATTTTCTTCACTCAAACTGAAGTATTTGTATAAAAAAATGGCAGAATCAATAAAACCCTCTAAAAGAAAATTTCAACGTTAGCAGAAAAAGCAAATAGTGGAAAGAGGGGGTTCTTAAGAAAAGTACAAAAATACCTAAAATACTCGTTCATGGAATCATTATCGAAAATATCAAAATAAATTTCTACGAAATTATCTATTTTATATAAAGTTCATTAATTTTCTATATCAACTTTTATGCTTACATATACCTTCGTATGCATTGCAGGCCGAAAGTATATGGCTACGTAGGTTTTGGAGTTGAAAGTTAACTAAAATTCGGGAATTCAAATGAACAAATGGTAAAAATATGCATTTTTTTTTCTCCAGAATTGCAACAGGACTACCTGGAAGTCTTCCTTGGAGGATGACCAATACCCCATACGCTTTTTTTGTTGTTTTTTTTTTTTGTATTTGTATATAGTCCCTACTTAACGACTACATAACCAATTTACCGACGTTTTGATGTAAAAGCATTGGTTTTAAAAATATTAAGATGCTGGTTTTTCTTAAAATTCCTTCGATTTGCACCTAGAAGTATCCTACTCTATCCATACAGAAGCAACTCCAAACCATAATCGGACCATCGCGCTTCCGTCACGGTTGGCACCACAGCATTTTTTCTCCAACACTGCGACGCCAAATAACTTCTGGCCGGATTATAACGTTTTATAGTTCTATTTGAAATTTTATACTTAGCCGCTATGAAACATCTTTAAATAAAGTAAATTAATGAATATTTCCATTATTTGAATTTTTTTTTGTTAAGTAGAGCTCCTCGATAGTTTCAAATGTATATACTCGTAAATATTGTGAAAAAGGGATCATATTAATCCTTTTATAAATCCTTGTACTCCTTCCCAAAAAAAGGATCATCAAATTAAATGTTTACTTTTATCTACTATAAACTAGGATGGGAACTTGATAAATAACATTTAAATACTAATTTACCAAAGATTAAATAAGTTTTTAACCAAAGATCTCTAGAGAATATGTTATCATCAAGGTGGTCAGATACTTTTGGCCTGTAGTGTACACATGTGCATACAGACATACAAATATTCTCGCCAGCTATTAAGTTAATAAAAAAAGCGAAATTCTAGTTAGAATCTTTAACTGATCCAATGGTTCAGGGCTTAAATTCCGAGAAATGGTTTTAGACGTAGAAGAAGAAGAAGAAGTAAAAGAAGAATAAAGATGACCATCCGCTCATTCAGATAATGCATCTAAAGAAGTGCATTGCTACATACAACCTTTATTCATAAAAAGAAAAAAAAGGCGTTTCTGGAAAACATGTTTAACTGAAAATACTGCGTGCATTGATGAGTTGTTCTTCTAATCAAACTATTTCCCATGAGAGAGGTCATTGTAAGGAGGCGGTGGAAAGTCGACAGCAAAGCATTCATAAAACCCATACACACTCGGAACAGAAATATTCGTAATGGCATGGAAGGTATTTTGATGGTAAGGAGTTAGCAAAAGGGTTATAAGGGTAATAATACTCCAAAATATCGACTGCAATCGTTGGGGATAATGGCGGAAATGGTGGAGATGGTAAAAAGTATTTCTATTCGATGTCTGGAGTAGTTGTGTGGGTGTGGATTGTGGGAAACAAAAGGGGATCTTATTGAAGCCAAACGGAATTAAAATGGAAGAAGAGAAAGGAGAGACGGGACTGCGCAGACAGACTATACCGGGAAGCGGATTGTGCGTGCCATGATAGATGATTAGTTATAATTCGTTGTTATCTTTGAATGCGTTGTGTGCATTCGTATTTAATCGGAAAGAAGCCATTTTGAAAACTATTGTTTAAGCGGTCATTCCTTATTTCTTTTTATATCTGTTAACTGACCATTATTGGACTGAACGAATTGCATTCAAAATCTGAAGCTCTCTTCTACTGATCACCATTGCGTACACACACGCACACACACACTACTGAGCAACACAATCCGGATGGTGTAATGAGCGACGACCTTCGAAGGAAATTAATGAAATGCATTTGATTTGATTCCATTTAGTTTGAAAGTGCAAACATCATCCTTTTCTTCTTCACGTAGAGAACTTTTCCTGTTTTCCCTTTTCTTTTGTTGATAGAACTAAAACTTTTGTCAAGTGCGGGTTTTCTCTTGTCTTATTTTGGTTAATTAAATTTTCTCCTAATATTATTAGGATTGATTTTTAGATAAGCCTCATTAAATGAATAATAATTAATTTAATTAATTTTATACTCTTTTAGAATTGAGGATACATAAAAAACCATTCCTTCCTTATTCGAAAAACAAAAAAAAAACAAAAATTTTCGTTTTGATTCATTCAAAATATTTGAAAAACAGTTCACTAATAATTTCGTCAATTTTCATATATACACATAAAAGGGGAGCTTTAAAAAAAAAGACTTCAAAAAAACAAAACCAAAACCACCAAAATTTTTGTACTTAAAAATAAACGCACGTCAAAAAGGTGAACTCTTATTCTATATGGGTCGTTATCGTAATGTAAATGTGGGAACATGGCTGATAAGCACTATGCGATGTTTTTTTTAAGAAAGATGAAAGGATTGCACTGATGGCTTATGAAAGTAATGAAAAAGGAAAAAAACCTTCGACTTCATACAACAACTAGTAAAGAATTTCCATTGATAAATACTAGTGTTATGCCCTTAAATACTTGTACCACCGAAATTGAATGGTTGTTTGCATGCAGAAAGTTTTTTTAATCGATAATGCGAAAATAAAATGACAAAAAATACGATTCCGTGAGGTGTGTAGTAGCAATGGCAGTGGCAGTGACAGTGGCAATGGTAATCGTTATCAAAATGGTAAGCAGCAGCATCAGAGTGTATGTTAGTACCAACAACAGAGACAAAAAAGGAAAAAAGGAAAAAATACGAAAAAGTAGAACAAATGTAACAACAACAAAACAATAGCAGAATGTCGATAATGCAGTACACAACCAATACAGGTTTTTATATGTTTTCTATTAATTTGATGGACGTCTGCCTCTAACTGTGACCCCTCCCTCCTGTCCATTAGATAGTGCTTCAAATATTAAGTTCTACTTATTTGTTGTTGTTGTTGTTTAAACTTCATCTCTACCTCTCTCACACTCTCTTTAGGTTCTTTAGGAAAATCAACTTTCTCAATTGGACTACTTGTATAAGAAATCCAACTTACCCATCGATCTTTGTAAATTGTACTTATTATAATGATGTTGCTGTGCGCGCGTGTTTATGTTTGGGTGTGTGTGTGCATATGTGAATGTATGCCATCTGTGGGAATTCTATTGAATAAAGAAACCACTACAGAACATCAATTCAAATGGCCAAATTGGTACAATACACAGGCAATAGTTACAAAAAGTAAAAAAAAAGATTCAACATTGCAGAAGGAGAAACAAAACAAAAAAGTTGTGAATAAAAAAATAATTCGTTATGAAGTGAAGCTCTCCATTTCCTGTTCTATTTCCCCAAGTTCTTTGAAACGGTTGGAAAGTTGAACGTGGGCAGTGACTGTAAAGATGTGTTATACGAGTTCGTTTGGATGTGTACGGCTACAAAACCATAAGGGGAGCTACCAAATATGAATGCATGCTTTTATGCAGTTGTGCAAATAAAGTTTTGTACAATTTTGCCAATAAGAATGTATCGATGCTAATGGATATATGTCCTTCGATTATACATACATCTAGTTTCTTTATGAATAAATAGTTTTTACCAATGACAATTTTGTGTTTTTTAGAGTTCGGCTATCATCAAAAATAATTTGATATCAATTTCATCACATCTAATACATACAAACAAGAAAACCCTAACACCAGGTTCAATTTCTTCTTATGAATGTATTTTTAAAAAAAAATCAAGAAACATTTTAATTCATGGAATATGTATAAATGTGTGCGCACACGTATTTACTTTAAAAGAATTGTTCGCGCGCGCATGCAAGAGAAACAGTTTTATTCGGGGAGGACTTGCGCAAAATTTTCCATATTGCAGAAATTTGTTTATGACGTGTGTGTGTTTGTGTGTGCGTTCGCTTGTAGGGATATGTTATCTTCAGTTTTCCATTATTCACAAATTGTACTGAGAACACTGATCATTATGCTCCCCTGTGAACTGTTCGCGCCACCATCTCTAATGTATTTATTTACTTTTCTATCAACGAGAAAAGTAGGATTTGTTTTCGTTGTTTCTTTTTTTATTTTTACCCGTTTTTTTTTTTTGTTCCAAAAAATCTTATGGGGCTGCACAGAAATGGAACTGAACAAATTGTGTAATATTTCGGGGTTATGCAAAAAATCAACAATATGAAATTTTTAAGATTTTCCTAAATATCATCGTCGGATTGAAGAAAGTGGTTTTTGAAATTGTCTTCCGTTTTTCTCATGGAATTTGTTTCTTTTTTTTGCCATTCCTTTTTTTTTTATTCAAAATATTTAAACAGAATAGAATTGTTAATTTGTTGGATAGAAAATTTTATCCAATTAAATGAAACAAAAAAAAAATAAAAAGTGTTCGAAAAAGAATTTCCTTTTAAAGAAATAAAAAAAATTCTATTTACCACTTTATAATGGAATTGATGGGAAACTTAAGGATTCGTATTTGAATGAAAGAAGAGAGTTTCAAATTTATTCGAGAGAATTTATTTTTTTCATTTTTATTCTATTGGTAGCAATAATGAATCATCATTTCTCAAGTTTTAAGGGAAAACTCTGAGAGAGACAAAATATTGTTCGAAGAATAACGAAATGGTCGAGAGATGGTGTTGGGCTCTGTTATGGAATATAATGAAAGAAAGTGAAAAGTTTCGTCAGAAGGGGGGAGGGGATGGCTTGGTTTTGGTATTCCATTCAGTTTAACCAACGACTTTGGGAGCAAAAAGTGACAGTTGCTTCCATTGATCAAAAACACATCAACCCAAATGCGAAAATTTAGTCACAAATCTCATTGGAATGGCTGGTTGGCTGGTTGGTTGGTTGGTGGTTTAGTTATTATTTTGGGGAGCAGCAACCTTGCATTCATTTAAAAAACGTTAGTTTTTTTCTATACAACTACATATTTGTGTGCATATCGGTATTAAAACATTTGTTGCAGATTTTTTTCCTTTTGAGTGTTAATGTGTATGTGAGAATGTGTGTATGTAGTGGGGATGATAAGACATTTATTGTATGCACCAGTGTATGTAATTTTTTATATTTGTTTTATTATATCATTTACTATAGTGTCCTTTGTTACAATTTATAATTTACATAAACATAAATAGATGCCTATGCATGGAATGTAGAAAGGGCATTATTATTTGTTTTTTGTTTTTGCTTGTATACAATACATAGGTGCCTATTTAATGAAATATAATAAATATGAAAAATACTCATGCATATAAAACGGAAACGTATACGAATTTTCGAATTGGAACTGAAATGAGAATTACACCCACGCAAACTGGCACGTGTCGCAAAAATGTTCATCCGACAAGATAGGCTATGGGTTGTAGGCATTCGTGTATAAGCGTAGGCTGTGGGTTATGAAATAATGGACTATAGGTGATGTGGGCGTTCGAAATGAATCTGACTCCGGAAACCTGCTTTTCTGTGTAACGAACACACTTGCTCGTACATTCTTGTACTACCTATAAACGCATTAAATTTTGCTACAATAAAGATTTTACATTAGTTTTTCTTTCGTTCTGTTTCTGTTTCTGGTTTTTTTTTGGTTGAATATATTTCGGGGTCAAGGGGACAAAATATGTTAGCAGACAATAAATAATAAGTGTAAAATGTTCTCTTACTCGGTTAATATGTTTGTACGTCTCTGAGAGAATCATTGAAAATCGAAATATTTTGTTGCGAATGGAAGAATTTTGAATGTCCTTTTACATAACAAATATGGAAAATTTTCATGAAACGAAAAGGATAATACTCGTATATCTATAGGTTTGTTCGTATAGTGGAAATTTTTGAGCTGTTACATAATTGTTGGAAAGTGATTGCATACCTTTCTTTTTGTAGTTTCTCAAATATTTGAAGCAGTTTCTTATTCTGAAATATTTCTTTCTTTATTTTCTAAAATAGTTCATTATTTTTAATGTATTAAATTTTTTTCAAATGCGCATTAATCTTTTTAATTATATTTTTAGTTTAAATCTTAGGCTAAGACTATGAATATCCTATATGAAGATGATACGGCTATACCTTCTGTTCTAGCTTTTAATAATTTACAATTCCATATTCACAATATCGAAACCTAGTTTAGTAGATAGAGAACGAACATAAATGAACAGAAAAGTGTTCACATTAATTTCCCTCTATGCCAAAAGCTAGACATATAGCCAACCAATCGAAATCAATAATAATTAGTAAATTTTTAATATGCAATTCAATAATAAAACTCTTTTTGGACTTACGGAATTGATCTTTGGGGTTTCTATCGCATCCAATTCCGATCATCCTCAAAATTGTTGATGTCCGTTTTTGTGCACGACCGGTTTATTTGCTATTATCCAAAATTTAATTCCATTTTTTTTCATTATCACAGTCCTGTTATCAAAAACACTTATCGGGGCCTAAAAACACAGTTATTGGAGTTTTCTAACTCTGGTTAGGAGGACAAACACTGATAAATGTTTACTACCTCTTCATAATTTCACAATTATTGTATTGATAAATTGTCTTAAAAAGTGAACATATTTGTCTTAATTTTTCAGAATTCTATTGATCATCTTTAACCATAATAATAAAATAAAGATCGTCATAGAACATTAGTAGTTTTTGTAATAGATTCTTAACCGATCAGTAGGAGTTGTTTTTTTTTGGTACTAGAATACATAATATTTATTTTGAATAACCTTCATTGGTTTTGTAATGAAAATTTCTATCAAATCACTGATAATATTTTTAATATAATATTTAATCCAATCTGTTTAAGAAGATTTTTTACAATATTTTCATTTTTAATCAACCATCATTTTATAGTTAATTAAAATATTGTAAATTTGTTTAACTTTTGAAATATTTCCAAAAAATTAAAATAAGTTTAAGTTAAAAATGGGAAGCATACACAATTCTGTTGGCAGTGGTACTATACATAAAAAATTTATCTAAGCGTATAGTTATGCTAGTTGTTTACTTAAAAATCATCTTGTGTAGGAGTAAAAATCATTCATAAACGTGGGTGTTAACAAGTTCTCGTATCTACTGAGCACTTTACCAAATTGGATATAAGAATGCCAACAGCACATTGGCCAGCAAAAAGTATAGATCTGATTTAGTATTGAGAAATTTTGCTTCCAAAGTTATGTGTGGAGACCATCTAGGTACAGTAATATTATTCGAAGAAGAATCGAATTTGAATTTCTAATCTTATAAACAATTTATAAACAATCATCCGTTCCATGCTCGTGGGATTCGACGACAACTAAAAAAAAAGAGGCAAAAATTGGAAACGAGTAATTGGCCACCACTGCTGGTTCAATTGCAATTAGAATGGAATTAAAATTGTTTGCCTTTTGTTATTATTATTACTATCTAAACACCCACACATTCTAGTTACATACTTTTATACACATACAAACAATATATTGTATATATATGTTTATAGTGATAAGAGACTGATTATATACACTAAAATGCTGCTATTATTAGAGTTTCGATAAATTTTTGCGGAGGTGTAATTTGACTTAGCGCATTCAAACAATTCCAAAAATTTTGTACAATTTTTTTTTATAATACTTTCTGTGTATTTTTGGGTCCAATTGTTTTTATATAAATTATAATGGAAGAGCCCCACAACCACGCAAATAAAATATATATATGTTTGTCAAAAAATAGTGTAATTTATCTTTTCATCTTTGGACTAAAACTAAGTGCGAAACTGTTTCAATTATTAATTTTAGCCCACAACAAGCCTACTTCCACAATGAACTTCTTCGGAAGTGATGATATTAAGATTATTAATTTTTTGGTATTCGAGATGGAAATAAAAATATGTGGACGAACTAATTACAGGTAAACTTATAATTAAAATGACCTTTTCAACAAAACACTCAACTTGGATGAGGCAGATCGAGTATGCAATTAGGACAAGTTCGCAACATTTATAATAGGAATCTTTAATAATGTCCATTGGAGCAACAATGTTGACTTTTTTATCTGTTGATTCAAATTTTAGTTAAATTAAAATCCGACCCAATTTCTTATTTAATTTATTTATCAATAAATTCTATTTGTCAAGACATGGAACGTATTTGAAAGTTTTTTTTTAAAGAAATATTCTTAACAAAGAAAAAAAGTATATTTGAAATTATATAATTTAGGAAATTCAAGAATATAAGAGGTTACGTAAATATAACCTATCATTTGACAGCTGTCAACCATATAAATATGTCATCCAAGACAATTTGAGATTTACCATTTTACTATATGGATCCTTTAACCACCAAACATAGCGTTAAATTTTAAAAATTTTCTTCAGCGAATGTGGCTTATTTCTAGCTCGTTCGGTACATCAATGAACTAAATTGCCGTATATAGGGCTCTGAAAACCCACAAGTGACTATGGAGAAGGTATAACTTGATCGAATTCCTTTGAACCGTCAATTCTGAGGCTATAACGATATGATTACTGAATATTTGTTGGTCTGAACTTGAAGATATTCATCTGGACCATAAAGGATTTCAGTAAAGTGGCGCCACAAGCCACACTTTACTTTCTGGTGGTTTTTTCTGCTAATTGTTTTTTCACAGCTAATTGTTTTTCGTGTCGCGCCTAATGAAAATTTATAAGTTTCTATATCGAAATTTGCTGCCAGAATAATTAAATTCGATACGATTATGTCAACTGTTTACAGTAGTTATGTTTATTGTAGTGGCGTATGTGAACAGTCTCAAAGTGATCATTTTAAATGATGACCATAAGATGTCGCATAAATGGATCGCCATAAGACGTCATTTAAGCTGGCCATATGTTCGCAAAGAAATGAAAAATTCGTTCACTTAATAAGGTTATGTTGAAAAAATAGAATAAAACGGAATCGTGAAAAATTAGAAAAATAATGGCATACGAAAAAAAAATGATTTCTCAAATAAAAAGTGCAAATATGTGTACATGCATACAATATTTACACTTTTTATTTTTTCTCATTGACATTATCTATAGTTGGTTGGCATATGTATGTGAATAAAATTATGTAGCTTCTTTTATACGATGATAATAAATACATTGTAGGCCAAAAGTATGCGACCACATTGTTTTTGTTGGCAAAAGTTAAATTACAATGAATTCTGAATTTAATTATAGAATTTTAGATTATGCGAGTACATTGATAATAATAAAATTATAAAAAAGATTAAAAAAATATTATCAACATTGGTTTTTTGTCGAAAAAAAATCTTATTTACGTTTGATGAGAACTGGTTTACGATTTATTGTGAGATATTTGGTCGATCAGTTTTTTTATCGTTCATCTTTTAAAATACTGTTCCAGTATTGCATAAAAGGACTCCCCTTAAGTCTTCCTTGGAGGATGGAGAGTGCTCTCGCATGCTTCTGTATACGACATCCCATAGGAACTTCTATGGGGTTGAGATTGGATGATTGTGGTGGCCATGTCAATATTTTCGAAGAAATTCTCCATATGATTGCGGTCCTGATGGTTATCTTTAAAATCGTTAAAATATTTAAATACTGCGTTTATTTAAAATTATGCATGTAAATATAAAATAGTTTTTATTTAATCAGAACCGAATTTAAGTTGCTGTAAGTTTTCGATTTCTCATATTAGTTGTGCAAATTAGGCATTTAAACTATTAATTTATGATCTATCTGGATTGTGGTGCTATAGTTTTATCTTCTTTAAATAAAGTAACAATAACAGCCCAAAAGGTCAATCCTAAAATTCACGAATATTTCCTTTTTTAATATTTTAAAAATTCCTTTTTTAAGCTTTAAAATTTTTTATTAAATGGACTCCGATGGTTTTGATTTTAAATAAATATTAAGAAGAAAAAAAAAACGATTATATTATTCCTTTTATATTTATAGAAAGTAATGTTGAGCAGAAGTATGAAAGTAAAAAAACTTCCATTAAAAAAGCATCATAAAAAAATTAACATTTATTTTTACCTAGCACAAACATGGACGGAAACTTGATAATTGTACTTGGCCTTTAATGGTATAAAAAGGATATGAATGGAAATAGCGATTTCTTTTCTTACTACTTCATGAAATAATAAAATATTTAAAGTATTATTTATTCTAATTTACCAAAGAAATACTGTAAGTTTTCGATTATAATAAGATTTTAACCAAAGATTTCTAGAGAATATATTGTTATTCATACTTTTGGCTTACAGTGTACAAGCATTGTGCATAAAAAATACGATTCACATATATATGACACAATTTATTCGCGCGCCATATACATACAACTATCATCATACGTATCAGTCAACTGATCCATCTACGCGCCTCTATTCAGATTGACATTTTCAGATTAATTTATTTACATAATTTTTCTATCTCGTTCGTTTTACCATTATGAGTCCGTCCTGTTTACCATTCTAGTTTTTTTTTTAATATCTCTTCGTCTGTTCAGTTCTCTCATATTATTTATTTATTTAATCAGTTCAAAGAACTCTAGTGGTCAGAGACGACAAATATTTAACTTTATTATAAATTTCGTAGAAAAATTTTCACCCAAAAAAATAGAATAAAATAAAACTAAATAGGAAAAAAAAGAAAATAACAAAACGACATTGAGCTGTTTGGTTGGCTGGTATTTCCGTTTTCTTGTTATGGAAATTATCACACGATGAGATATGGTCGATGGGGTTACTACTGATCGTATCGATAACGTTGTATATTCTGTTATACAATATACGCGATATGTTCTCTCTTACATATGCCAATAATATAATCTATAACAATATGAATATTATTAACCATATATGTACACATACATTAAAGATAAAAATTTTGTGGTTATTTCATTTGATTGCTTTTTTGCTGTTTATTTTTGCTCATCCATTTTGCCAACCACCATCTCCTTGAAGAGGCACCACATTTGATCCGCCGCGAGTCTGCCCACTTGCAGTAACTCCACTGACTTCTTATTTACCTCACACCGCGTCGCACCGTGCCTTCCATTTTATCCACTTTTGATCTTTTCGGATTTTATTTATTTTTCGTAAATTTTGGAACTCGATTAATATTATAGCCTCCCCAACTACGTAGGCAATTCCTGTGAATTAAGGCGTTAACTACATAAAAAAAACCACATTTTATTTTTATTTTTATTATTGTTATTATTAGCAGTTAGTAAGAAAAACACTACGTCCTATTACTATAGAAATAGTGGGCTAAATTTTATAGATACTATCATTTTTACATTATACTATTTCCCATAAAGAAAATATATATTTTTTTCAGTTTATAGAAATTGTCATAGAAAAATATATTTTTTTTTTTTATAAAATAAAAATTTATTCAGGTGGGTGGGTGAACAAAACATCCGGGACCGGTTCGATTCAGATGCTCTTAAAGAGTCTCCTACTTGTCTGTTATTCCATTAGCTATTATACAACTGTACATGTATCCATGAATCAAATTCAGATTATCTACTTAATTTACCTTAACAATTTTATTTTTGTAGAATTTTTTTCTCGATATTCCCGTTTAGGTTTTTTTTACTGAAATTTAAAATATTGGAAATAAAATTATTAATTTCAATCAAAAATATTGGAAATTCTGTTGTTAATCTTAAAAGATCGTTGTTTTATTAATGTAAGGTATTTTTAGAGGGATTTTTCTCCAACAATTTCTGAGAAATGAACACAATCGACTATTAGAAGACTATAAATATATTAAATATTGGATAGGTGGTGCAAAAAAAAATTTAAAAGAAAACGATTGGATTTTTAAAATAGTTTCTAGAAAATGAAAATTGATAAGTGAAAATTCATAAAATTTATTCCAAAACTATCACAATGAATTCGAAAACTAATAAACTTTTTAAATAATACGTTTACTATTATAGCACTCACGCTATAAATTTTATGAAATAAATTCCTCATGAAATGTGGGATATACCATATAAAATTTCTCTGTGTTACATAAATTATAAAAAGCGAAAATATTAAATGCTATTCAAATTTTTGCGCCAGTTTCCGTCATTATTCTTGAGCTGTGTCAGCATCGATTACTCTGCCATCTAAACTCTTCAAAAGTTATTACATTTAATGAACAACTTTTCTTTTGATTTTCTTTTTTATTATTAAATGAATTTATAAAATACTTTCATGCCTTTTAATGCTATTTCCAATCAGTCCTTTTGAAAACTATTATTCTACGATATCAAACCTCTAAAAGATAATTCACATTTTGTTTTAAATTTTATGTACATAAATCCATTTTTATGCTATTTTTGCATATATTTTATTAATAAAGTTTTTAAATTTTTATTTCTTATTAACTTATATAAAATGCGTGCTTATATTTTCTACATAAATATTAGTTATCATCTACATAAATATATTAAAATAAGAGAAATTTCTACAGCAAGCAATATTAAATTTACAAAAAAAGTTTGGCTTACTGCTATACCATAAATATCAGATTTTTCTGGAATCACAATTGTCATAATGACAATGTCTTACACTTATGTGTAGATTATAGAAGAACTGGATAGGCCTCTACACAAATTGTGGCACAATTTTGTTGGCAGTACATTCGTAGAATGCACACACATGCAAAATAACAAAAACGGCGTAAATTATTGGGGGCCAATTTTAAAGTTCAGTATGCGATTGAATCTATTCGTTTCAAACCATTTTGATATCAGTATTCTATTTTAAAATATTATTTATTTTATTTATTTCACAACATCACATTTATTGAATAACGAACTTTTCACTTTTTAACCATTTACAAAATAAACTATTGAAATATATATAGGCACATCACAAACTAAATTTTTATTATTAAAATATATATAGACACATCACAAACTAAAGTAGTAAAAATGAAGATATCAACTTACCGAAAGAAAGAAATTTCCGGCTTCCTCCTCATTCCGTTATTTCATAAAATGAAGTGTTTTATAAAGAATTGCTGATATAAGAAATACCAGCAATTCTTTATAAAACACTTCCTTTTATGAAATAAAAACTTCCAACAATATAACTATTTATATAAATACTTCAAAAAAGATAAAAATCACACCGATAAGTGCCAAAATAACCATTTGAAAAACAACAAAAGTATGCAAGCATTTCGGTATGCTACCACTTTCATGAGGAATGGCGTGTTTTAAAACTCTTCCAAAGTTTACAAAATTGAGGCGCTTGATATTTAATTGATATTTACGAAATAAATAATAAACCTAAAATACAATTCAATTTTTATATCAAAAGATTGTACAAAAACTAAACATTGCCTATCGTTGTGTTTAAATTATATTATTGTTTCTAATAAGTTCATTAAAATGAATAATAATTATGCTTTTGTAATTCAATAAATTTCTATTACGAAAACTAGATGTCAGTGGGTGTCATGTCTACATAAAAAAATCTACACAAAAGTATGCAAGCTTTACGATTTCTTGCCGCTTCTGTAATAATTATGCTAGAAAATTGCGTATCCATATACGGAATTCTGACGTACGGGTTTATCCAGATATCTTACATATTCAGAGTCCACGCCTCCAAAACACTAATTTTTTTTTTTTAAATTCAACAATACTCTTTTACTTATTAATAAAATTTTTATAAGCGATTTTTTTTTCTTACAGTAAATACATACAAATATTTACATAACATAAGTAAAAATTTTACATAATATTTTTCTCTAAATAATATTGTTATGCGAATGAATTAAAAAATATTGGGCAGAAATGTATTAAAATTCAAAATGTAATTATAAATTTAAAAGAAAAAGATGTTTCTCTCCTATTTTCCCCATAACCACCCCCCCCCCCCCCCCCCCCCCCCCCACACACAACAACGCTCGAATTGATAAATTAATAGTCCAATCAATGGGACATAATTCCGGTTCGAATTTCGATTAATTTATTGTGCTTTGAAAATTAGTATAGTCTCTCTGCTAACTACTATTTTATGAATTAACTAATATTTTCTTTCTTCTCTTTTTCTTTCTAGTACAATTTTAGTTGTTGTTAGTTTATCTCTATGCTTTTTCTTTATGTTGTTAGCAGCGTATACGGGCGTTAAAACGTACGCAAATGAATTGATTGATAATTATCCGGTATGCCTGGACTATAGGTCAAGGAAATTGAAAATTGCCCAAAAATAATAAATAACAACAGTTGAGAAGAAAGCAAAAAAAGAAAAAAACCGAAAAATTGCGCAAAACAGCTTAGGAAAAAAAACAACACAAAAATACCCCCCAAAATTTCCATCTTTTTTTTGTTTACAAAAAAGTTTTTTTTTGGCAAAGAAAAAACATTTTTTTTTTGGTTTATTTTGTTATCTGTTTATTGTTCTGATTTTTTCGTTTTATATTCATTTTTTTCATTTGCCTATTTTTTTTGGCTATCGTATTCAGTTTATTTCTTGTTTTTGTTGTTTTTTTTCGCATCCGTTTGTGAAATGATCGAATGATTTCATTTCCGGTGATCAGTCAGTCAATTGATACAAATACATATGGTATATACATATTTACAAGTGCACGAATAACAAGAATGCCAAATTAGATTTGTTGTTTGTTTCGGCAAAAATGCTTATGTGTACACGAATTGATTGGATTAATACCTTTTCACATTCGTATGTGTGTTTGTGTTTGTATTGTGTATGGGAAATATTTTAGATGAGCTTTCAATAATGTTTTCGATTGTCTGGTCAGTCTGTTTATTTTTTTCTTTTTTTTGCTTTTCCCTTATAATGTTTTTCGGAAATGAGCGTTTAGACGATGACTGGGAATATTTTTCTGTTAGTTTTCGGAATCTATATGTTTAAAACGGACTCAATAAAAAAAATGTGATTTTTACGATTTTTGCTTGAGTATATTTATGAGCTTTTAAAACTGGACAAGAAACCTTTAGATATTTTTGGCAGGCATAGAAAAAAATCGTATAAATTTTTGGTCTTTTTTTTTTGTTAATATTTTATATTTTTTCCATTTTTATTTATAATATTAAATCAGTAAATAAGTGTAAGGATTAGTTCTACGCTCATTTTTTTACGTTTCTTGCTTATTCTTCACCTTTGTTTTTTTTAAATATAATTCATTTAAAATACCTGTCAAATAACTACCCTTAAGAAATTTGTGTGAATATTTTCGAATTTATTTTTAAACTTTATGAACATAACCATAAATTTTGTTGTAACGCCATCTGTACACAAATAGCTCCATTATAACGATTATCTAAAGAATGTAACTAAATCCCTTATTATTAAGTGTGGATGGGCTTTTTTACTTAGGAAAAATTATTTTTAACCGGAAATAATTAAACTCAATATAATTTTTTAAATAAATGGAATTATCAATTTCGGGATCATATTAACGATAAAATTCTTAATTATCGATAAACAGGAAAGAAAAATACCAAGAATTAGTGCATTATCAATCGAATGAACGATTAATTCCAGTTTAATCATATTTCTTTGAAATATCTATCAAATTGAGACTAAATTCTTTACTAATCAAAAAAAAAATAATCAAAAAATAAAATATAAATAATAATGTCGATAAAAAAAATATACCATATTTTATTGTACATACGTACGCATATGATTTGACTTATATGTCAAATTATAAGTCAAATCATATGCGTACGTATGTACAATAAAATATGGTATATTTTTTTAAGGATTGTTTTTTTTTTAAACAAAATCTTATCAAAAAAGAATCCAGATAGAAAATTACAATAATAGATAATATTTTAATCATTAATTATGTTTGTCTGAGCAGTGTATATTTTTTCACTCTTTATTTTATTCATTTTTCGAAAGTATGCTTAAGAATATTTAAAATTGCTAACTGAAAATTGTACTTTTTTGACTAAAAGTTAAAAAAAAAGATTGTATTTAAATATTTACTTCTTTTCTAATAAAATAATTAAAAAAAACAATATCGATTACTTTGAAAAAATTCAAACTTCTTCTTTTGATGAAATATATAAAAAAAAATTCTTAGTTTTTGTAAAATTTAGCTCCGAAAACTTTCTTTTCTAATAAAATCAATACTTTAATATCAAAATAACCATTTTTTCTTATATAAAACAATCCCAAGTATTGGAATGTTTTGACTGATTGGATTTTTTTCGAGAAAACTTAGATTTATTTATTTCGTAAAATTCCATTTTAATTGTGGACATTTTTTTTTAAAAATCCCATTAATTTGAATGGAGCTCATTTAAATTTAGCTGAAACTACAATTTTTAATATAAGTCTGAATAAGCGAATATTATTAAAAAATCAATTCATTCAGTGGAATAAACTTTATTTATGAAGTCTGAATGAAGTTATTTTCAAAAATTCATTCTTTGAAGCTATACAATTGATAGTAGAAATATAAAAACGGTTTTTACTCGTATATGAATAAGTGGGAATATATATATATTGTATATAAACAGGCTCATTAATAGATTTACGTGATTAGACTTCATAATAGACGATAAATTGCCATAACCTCGAAAAGGAAAATCACCTGTATTCACCGGAATCCAACAATACGAGCATAAGAAAAATGGTTAATTAATATTAAAGAAAAGTATTGAAAATTTCCTGAAGCCCATACAGGGTATTCAATTGATACCCTTTAGTCGTATTAGAGACATAATAATTTCACGTATTATTAGAAATTTGCTTACAAAACAAACTTTCTTGTTTAGTGTGACTATTTATTTTTTTCTTATTTCAACCGAAGTTTATCGTAATTTATACCTATTTTTGTTGTTGTCAAGAATACCATAAAATCAACTCTACGGAAAGTTTATAAAATTAGCAAGTTTCCATTTTGATTTTTGTTTTTTTTATTCTTTATCCAAAATTAACGACTCGCGCTAGTATTAATAAATTCCATAAAGAATAAAAGGTAACGTCTTACAAGGAATCTGTTTTTAGATTAATGATTCTTCTAAACGATATAAGAACAATCATCAATTTTATTTCTTAGAAATCCATACGAAAATGTAACAGAATTCGAAGTTTTCGGTTACTAAGCAATGACGCAAATGCTATTTCGCAGAAATTTTTTCATTTTACTGAACGACAAATTCGAATAATTCTACAGAACGTTTTCGAATTTATAACAAAAAAATTTGTCTTTTTTTTAAAAAAAAAAAAAAACTTATTGGGAAGAGTTTCTTTATAAGCATTTGTTAATATTAGAAGTATTGTAAAAGTTTAGGGAATTTTTTTGGTAGATTTTGGTAAATGTTTTTTTGTTCTTCTTTTGTGTGATTTTCGAATTTTGACTCAATAGACTAATTGAGGTAAAAATTGGCATTAGCATTCGGAGTTTAACTCTCAAAATTTTTACAAAATAAAGTTTTCGGTTTTTTTTTTAAAAAAAAATGGTAAAACGACTATAGAACTAAAATTTTAGACTGTTTAAAAATTATCAACAAAAAAAAAAAGAATGAAAGCTGAAAAATTTTCTCTGAATTGGAAGAAGTTAATTTTCGAAAAAAGCTTTATTCAGTTTTGATCATATAACTATAACTTTAGAAAAAATTCCGATTATGAAGAAAAACGAATTTAGAAAAAATGCATTATTTGGGATTTTAAAAAGGTCAATTTCGCAATTAAACTAATAAAAATAAAACAAATGAACGCCATCTATCGGTGCATACGGCACCTAAACTAAGCTTTCGAATTCGGAAAAAGAAGTTTTCCAAATTTTTAAAACTATATCAATTTGAAAAAAATATTTAAAATTATAAAAAAATTGCAATTTAGTAAAAGTAATGAGAAAGTCCTTTTTCTTTGGTTAGAATCTTTCAAATCAGCCTTAATATTACCGAGTTTTTTGAATGATATCAAAAGTTTCCAATGTTACCAAATATCTGAGTAAATTTCCCAGCCACTTTTTTTTTAAAATAAGCACTTTATTTTTATGGACACTTTTTTTTAAATACGCATTTTATTTTATTCGCACCTACATTTCTTCCTGTAAGAAAATAATTATTCTTAATTTTTTTTTACAGTATAAACGGAATAATAATACTTCCAAGTACTTGTAGGAGAATGTTTTCCAAATAAGTATATTTTAGAAAATTTTCCTTGTTTATTGTGGATGGATTGGTGGGTGGGTGTAGGTAGTAAAAAAATTCATTTACACAAGTATTCAGCATAAAGCAATATTTTTTATTTTTTTTTATCGTTTCTACCATTGTTTTGTTGATTTCTTATTAATCGGATAAGTACAAGTGCAAGCATGCGCGCCCGAATTTGATCTCATAAGAAGAGTGTGCGTTTGAAATCGAACAACCTACAAGAAAAAGTCGAACAGACAAAATTTACTCTTGGTAATTATTGATTTTTCCGTTTCCGGTTGTTGAAAGCTTCAACAAACTAAAAACAAATATTGTAGATTCTCTTATTTTGTGATTTGTTGATTTTTTGATTTTATTCAAGAGGATATGAACAATCTAAGGAAATTCGTATTGAATTTAAATAGACGATGATATATTGTAAAATAAACGCAAAATTTGAGATTACGTTTTAGAGTGTTATCATTATCATTATTATTAATTGTTCAATAAGGTATTTTATATTTAATTAAATGTGGCCTTTTTTTTATATCGATAAATATAAATATAGATTATTATTGATTACCGTACGTACACTCAATTTTTGTGCCAGAGTACTTTTATTGTCTATTTTAAGTAGATTCTCATGTTTATTTTTATTCAAAAGTGCTGATGTATTTCTCTTTTATGTAAAAATTTAACAAAAAAAATATTACATAAACTTAAGCACTTTTTTTATGAGAATACCATTGAAACTTATTTAATAACTAAGAATTATTTAATTACTTTTCATATTCGTTCTTACTTTAAAAAGTTTCGGCAGTATATGATTTTTAAGCAATCAAATATTTTAAAGAGGTTTAATAGGAAATTAATTAGTTTTGTTCAATAATCAGCAAAACTAATTAATTTCCTATTGTTTAAAGAAAATTTGTAGAATTGAAATTATTTAAATATTTGAAATGAAGTTAGACATCAGATGTTAAAAAAATGGTTTTACAATTTTAACATTAACATTAAGGCGTCACCAAGAATTTCATAAAAGAAAGTTATTTTGGTAAAGATTATATTTTGTGAATAAATTTTATAAAGCAAGAAATAGTAAATAAGATGTCACAGTTTTGGCGTATATTATAGAAATGAAATTGTTCTTTAAAAAGGAAATAAGAGTAATGGTTATATGCTTTTAATTCCAATAATATTCTTCAATAGATTTATTGAGCTATGAGCATATTTTATAAGTATATGGAGCATAATTTCTAAATTGATATTAAATTTGTGAATTCTAATATTTTAGAGACAAAATCATTCGTCTGATAATTAAAAATTATCTTGATAAGGAAAAGAGGATATTGAACAAAATTTATTGCCAAATTGTTCTATTTATTTGATCCTCTTAAGCTTGACACAATAACGCCTATTATTATCGTTTGGAAACAATTCAAAAATAGTACGCTTTTTCCAATATTTAATCACAAAGATGCTAATTTCACTTAAGAAACTATTAAAATAATATAATTTGTGAGAAAAATATCGAAAGTCTCCGCTTTTTTCGTCAAAATTTTGTCCGCCATCTCAAAATAGGATGCTGTATAGTTCTTTTTAATATTTTTTCTTTCATTTAATTTCTGCCTCCCCAGAGCGGTGTAAAATCCTTATGTAGAAAAAAAAGCAAAAACTAAATTGGTCATACTAGAAAAAAATCGAAATGTTTTCTGGGTACACAATCCCACTATTACAGGGTGGTCACTAATCGAGTGGAATAGTGTGTGCAGGGGCTGCTGGAGTGTGTTGGAATAGTAGAACTTTTGGACCTTATATGGAAGCAATGCTTTGACGACGACTCAGAGACACTTAGGATCTCTTCCCATAAGATAGTCGACTCATCCGGTTCTTTAAAATCGGGCGATTACGGTCCGAATCATGTTATCACTAGCATATTAAAATATTGCCAGAGTTAGAATAATTGACCTTTCATTGGAATAGAAATACTCAATAAGTTTTACTTCAAGTAATGCTCTACACATATATCCTATAAAAAAAGAAAATAAAAAAAGAATAAAAATCAACAAATTATATGATTTTTTCGAACATTTCACTTTTCTAATGGCCACACTGTGCATTTATTAAGTACAATTTGTTGAAGGAGCTTAAGTACAATTTTTTGTGTCGAACTCAACGGAAGAGGAGGTCATAAAGCACATTGAAAATTTTTAAAATCGATTAAAACTATCGTAATTTAAGTGTGCACCCCTCAGAGAACATTATTCAGTTCAGTTACAACTATTATTACTTTTACTACTATTACTCTTAGTTGTGCACGACAGTTACAATTCCATACTTGTAGGTACAGGTGGTCTCGGATACTTACATACATATATAAATTCGATTGCATATATGTGCATATTAATACTACGAACCCACACCTCTTCCCTTGTATAGTCAGTGTAAACTTACATGAATTTAATCGTATGTACTTGTCGAAGTATTTATTTTTCAGCATTTTAGCATTTTACATTTTGTATGTTATTTTATATACAGTATCAATATTGTAAGCATTTTGTTTTGTGTGGTCCGGATTTGTTTGGTCTGGAAATATTTATGGATCTTTTCAATGAATTTTCTGTTTCACTTTGATTTAGTTTGGTTTTGGTTGGTTTTTTTCTTTTCTATCCGGCTAATGCGCACATGTTTCCGTTCTAAGCACATATATATATATTATAATGCTTATGCATTTGTTAGTGCATTACCAAATAAGAAAAGCGAACACAGAAAATAAATTCATTCTGATATTTCAAAACGACCGGAAATGACAAGTTCCTTTACTACTCGTATAATTTCCGACGCATACTTAATGTGAGAATGTTCATCATCATCCAATCCAATCCAGTCAGTCAGTCAGTCAGCTAATCAAATCGGAAAATTTCTGTCTCTTTTTGTTTTAGTCGCCCGCCGCCTATGCAGTTAACACCAAACAAAGCAGGAGTATGCATATTTAATTAACTAAACGAATGCGTTCCGATGCGATGCAGTAACATTTTACTGACTGGCAATAACTCCAACGTATGCAGCATATAATAACGCAACAATAGCGCAGCTTTGACGGTGCATACTTTCCATTGTTCTTCTCATTCTCTCATACGCAACTCATCATCTTCCGTGTTTTGCAATAACAATAGTTATATGATAACAATGATCGATTTTATTAATATCATTAACTGGAATTTTATGAATGGCTGTTTATATGTTTGTCTCCTCCTCCACCATCCTCTAAAGACTCATTTTTATTCGATTGTTATTATCAGCTCATATACTAATTACAAATAGCATGCGGGTACATGGTCACGTAAACTTGTTTCCTGAATGACAGTTGAGATAAGAAAAAGCCTATACACACATAGACTGTTTATGAATAAATGCATTCACAATTAATAATTTTAAATTATTACAGCGGCTTTTATCCAACATTAATCGTTATTATTTTTTTTCTTTAATTTCTTCTATACTTAATCTTTTTTTTTTGTATTTTTTTTAAACTTTTATCATGATTTTCTCTCATCAAAATTAGTGCGAATTAATCTTTTAATTATTATTCATTTTACATAGAAATAATTTTTGGTTATTTTCTTTTCTTCAAAAATAATAGTTTTTACATATTTTAAAAAAAAATGGGAATTCTGAAATTTACTAAAAAAATTTATGAATTCTGATTTTGCATAAGAACAAAAATATTTTCTTTTCTCTATACATAATTATTTACATGCATATATTGAAATTTATCAATTACCGGAAATATCAGATTTTTATTAGAGAAATTTTTTTTTGAAAGTAAAGAAGAAAAAAACAAAACAGAATAAATACAAAACAAGAAATAGAAGAACAAATACTGAATAGATTATTTTGATTATTTAATTGAATTTTCTTTTAATTGTTTAATTTACATAAATACAAGTGCATATTTGAGCAAGTTTATTTGTATTAGATTTTAAACTGTTCAAAGTACTCTTCAGACCACGGAACATATGTGTTTAGACTCTGGACTCGTATACGGATTCTTTTTCTTTTCGTAAGAATTACACACATTTCCGGTGTTTCTCATTGATTCCAATTTATGTATACAAAGCATAAGATTTTATACTGTCGAAAATATGATCGTAACTAATTGTGATTAAATCAGAAATTATATTTTAATTGACAACCATTTACAATAAATATTCTTACAAATTTTAATAAAATTTAATTCCAAAAATTTCTACCATCGTTAATATAAAATTGTATTTTTTTTTAATATAAAATAAATTTTGTAAAATAGTAGAAAATTAAAAATAAATTTTTGGTTGATGCGAAAAAGTTTTAAAGGTACAATTAATACTGAATTCAAATTTTGCGTTTAAATAAATTCAAATTTATATTATCGTTAAAGTAGAAATGTTAAAATTTTTATAATAAATTTAAAAAACATTTCAATAATAAATAAATAAGGTTCAAAAACTTATAGTAAATATTGGTATGCGCATACAAGTCCTTAACTATAATGGCTATTTAATCATAGACACCTTAGCGATTTTGTAATATGAAAAATTGGGACTGATGGAATATCCCATAAGTACTCGTATGCTTTTTTGTCGCTTTTAATTGCTACGCCTCTACAGTCATTTTGCTGAATCATTTCTGAAGAAAAAAAAACGGATCTCGATAGTTCTAACACATGCATTTTTCGAAAAAAAATAATTTTTTTTCATATGAAAAAAGTATTAAATAATATTATATATGAAAATTTTATTTATTAAAAACCTCATTAGCCTTTTTAACCTATTTCAATTAAAAATGATTAAAATTACAAATATATTATAAATTAATAATTTACTACAAAAATTATTTTGAACACGTTATAAAGTTTGAAAATATTTCAGCGTCTAGTGGCGTTATGCTGAACCATTTTCTTTTGGCTTATGACAGTGGCAGCGGTGATATTTGTGTCAATTGAAAATATAAAACTGAAATTATAGATGATTTTTATTTATTACGTAAACTTAAAGTATATCAAAATAATAATAAGATGATAGGGATTAAAACAAAAGTACTAAATTTAAATTTTTCCAGTCGTTTTAATATTGTACATGGCCAATAATCAAAAATCCCCCCAAATAAGACGCTACTGAAACTGTACAATTGTGCTTTTGATAGTATTTTTATTGCAGTGCATGTGATTATGATTTGAATATTTCAAGACAGCTTTTTCTAGTCAGTTCTTCTATAATTTATGGAATATTCATTATATCTACAGATGTGATTAAATTATATCCCAAAAGAACAGAAAATCAAATAAAAATTTTCCCATTTCTTTCTCCATTTTAGAAGTGCGTTTATTTTTTATTTGTTAATCACATTCGTAGGCACATACACGTACACATATTTCTTTTATAATAGATTCATTCTATTTATATTTTTATTAATATAGTTTCATTTTCTTCTGTTACAGATGGTTTTTCAAGATTCAGAGATACATTTCCGGAATGGTGTGAAGACCATCAAAGTCAAGAGATAGAATCGAATAGGGGGACTACACAAACGGAACAGTTGATGGGACTCAGGTAGGTTTCTACATTAGATATGTAAACTTCTATTCAGATCGAGATGGCATGTCTTGTCTTGTCATTCTCACATTACTTAAGTTTCTTACTGGAATACGATGCCATTGATTTTTACAGGTCTCTACGGATATCAACACCTCATTCCGATTCGGCATGTAGCAGTTCAGCAGAATCATCAGATTGCGAAAGTACAACGCATCACCATATAAGCGAGGCTCCAATTGAAATAGTGCCAGGCCTGTTTCTGGGGAATGCGTCACATAGTGGCGATTCCGGGGCATTGCAAAAATACAATATCAAAGTGAGTATGAACTAAAACTTTTTTATTTTTATTTACCGGATAATCTTACCTTACCAGTCTTTAGATAATAATTCAGAAAAACTAACTACCATTCAGCAAAGAAAAAATCTCTTTTTTCTTTGTTGCATAATTCTACATATTATAATTAATAAATTTTATTCATTTCATTTTACAGTACGTGCTAAACGTTACACCCGATCTTCCCAATGTGTTCGAGGCTTCGGGCGGCATACAATATTTGCAAATTCCAATTACGGATCATTACTCACAAGACGTAGCTGTACATTTTCCTAAAGCCATACAATTCATAGGTAAGTTATTTTTTCACATTAATTCTGATTTGGTAGAATTTTTCCTGTTTATTCTTATTAACTATTTAGGCGCGTCCTGCTCCTCATGAACAAAATGCCAACAATAAAAACTCTCAAATCTTATAGTATCACCTCACCATCCACTCTCCACTAAACTATCTAGAAAGAATTCCTTTCTGGGCACATTTTTGTAATGATTTTTTTTTAATTCAACATTTGTTTATGTTTTCATATTTAATTAATACAATCAGTAAGAGTAACGGAAATTGTTTGCTGTTTGGATGGGAAAATTTGTAAATTGTACGAATTATTTTTAGTCATCATTTTCATCGACTTTTTAATAATCGATTGTTGGGGAATGAGTTTAGGTATTCATTTTGTACAGAAACGAGGATAGCATATATAATATTATAGTATGTACTCTACTCGTTGTACGATAAGTCATTACTATAATGTAAAAAAAAATATGTTTATAGTAAAAAATGTCCGTACTACAAAAACCGCACGATTATGATTAGTCACTCATTCAGATTCCGTCGATTCATTACAATTCAATAGCACCTTTGCCCATTACCACCCACTCTACTAATAATCATTAATTTATTAATTTATTCTTCATCGATCGGAATTTTATGCAAAACGTGCACGCACCAAATTCCATCGATTATGTTGAATTTTCTATTTTGCCAAAAGATAAACCGTAATTATTGTTACTATTTTCAGTTCTTTTTTCGCATTGATTTAAGATATGAATTATTAATTATTTATTATTTTGTTCTATGCAAATTAGAAAAAAAAGGATAAATCCCAACTAAATCTACTTTTTCCGTTCATACACAATTTGTGTATCTTTTTTTTTGTTTTGTTTTATTGATGAACGAGATGTGAGAAATTTTAAGAAAACTCATTTTTACAAAGATGAAAGAAAACCAATACGGTAGTCTGATAAAGTGCGGAATTTTGAAGCTTCATTTAACGCATTTGATAGCTCATTTCAGTGATCTCTATTGAGAGCAATATTAGAACTATTGAGGATTAATCGAAAAGAGGAATAGATTGAGGCAAGGTCTAGAGAAAATTCTTGTTGTGAGTTTTTAACTTAATTGTTATTATTATTAATTGGTACTTCGATCTAGTCCTGCTAAACCAAATAATTCCAGTGAGTCAAGCCCAATAATATCTCTTTGGTCCTGTTTTTTCTTTGCCTTTCATTAGTGTGGCCACCGTAGACTTTCCGAAAAAGGCCTTCTCTGTTCATACGAATTATTGTAAGTGACCGAGGTACTGTGATCTCTTATAGAATTCACTATCAAATAGGTGTCAAAATCGTTATGTACGGACCCACTTATTATTCCTCTGAGGAATTTTCTCTTGACTGCTGTCTAAGTGTTCGTCGTGATTCTTACTGAGGACTAAAGTCTCCGAAGAAAACATGTGTATTGGCAGTACCAAGATTTTGTAAAGAAAGCACACTTTTTAATTTTATGGTCAGAATTTGTAAGGGAAATAAATTAGATTGACTGAAATAGGCTCAATCTCACTTTGTCAAGTTAAAGCGAATCCTCGAAAGAATTTTTCAAAAGCGTGTGCTATGCTAAGTGAGGTTAAAGTCGATGTAAACACTTGATGAGGGATTTTATCCGTACTCAAAAAGATTTTCAATAGCTATTTTTGATCTGTTAATGATTTTTCTTAAAGTTATACCTTTTATTATTTTTTTGGTGCATGCTTAGTGAGATAGTGCCTAGAAAGATAGTGGAGAATATATTCTAGACTACCCTATGCATCAACAAAAAAACAAAACAACTCTCATCAAAAAGTGTGATAACTTCTTTTAGTTAAGCGAAAATATTAATAAAAAGAGTAAATTAATTTTTTTTCTTTCTTTATTGCAGAGGAAGCTCGCCAAAAAGGTTCGGCTGTGCTGGTTCACTGCCTAGCTGGTGTGTCACGTTCCGTGACAGTGACATTGGCCTATTTGATGCACACAAGATCACTTTGCCTGAATGATGCGTTCTCGTTAGTCCGCGATCGGAAACCGGACGTTTCGCCAAACTTCCACTTTATGGAGCAGCTACATTCGTTCGAGCAAAAGTTACGTTTAAGTCCGAATCGGACCCTGATGCCAAATACAATATCGACGAGGGATTGCGATCGGTATCCGTTAAATCAGTTTTCCTGTCCGTGTGTCGAAAGTGAATGTAAATGTATGCATGCCGGTATATTGGCGAATTTAAAGGCGACCGGCGTATCACCAGATTCCGGTATTGAATTTGACAGGTGGACCCCATCCGATGGGGGGCTTAAATGAGATCAGTTTGTAGGAAAGAGTTTCGTATTACCGCCAACTACTCAAATGGAACAATCCGAAATGGATGCCATTACAATGCAGCACACAAAACAGTGCAGCGGACAACAATAAGTTGAACAGTAAACGAAACTCTTTCCTACATTATTAAGAATCGTATTTAATTATTATTATTATTATTACTATAAACATTATTATTAATATTATTATTATTATTTTAAGACTATATAATTGTTGGGTTGTTGTTCATAATAATAATAATATAATTATAAGACATACATTTACGCATACTGCGCACACATAATAAATCCATTAACATTAAAAAAAAATAAAAACATACGTGACAGGTGGAAACATAGAAACACGACAAAGAAACAAGTAGAAATATTGTGTCAGATGCACTAAAGAATGCGTACCGGAAATATGTTAAGGGACACGGACACATTCGTATTGTTACAATTCAGTACCAATTCTTCCCAGTAGGAAATGTAATGCTTACCGAATCGATATAACAGATTAATTACCGGTAAGGGAGAATGCCTACAATGTTGCTTACTTTTCCATAGAAAGTCCGAGAAAATGTAACCGATTACTTTCTACATAACCAAGAAAAAATTTCACTGATTCCATTTTACACCACCAAGAAGCCATTACATTTGGTTTAAGATGGTAATCAATGACAGAATGCATTCGCAAATTTGTAAAATTGTTTTATTGAATAGTTTAAAAATACAATTACTATTTGGAAATTAATTGTTAATTTATTTAAATTTATTTTATGCATCAGTTTTTATACTTAGTTATCTATCGACTGTGAGTGAGGCTCTTGCAAATAGAGTTTCTTTTAGTCAAATTAGATAATAACTTGAGAAGATTGCCGCCCTTGGTGTTCCTTAGTATATAATCTGATTGGCTGTTAATAGCTGTAAAGATTTTCGAACCTGCTATGGCTTTGGTTAGATTGAAATAAAGTTGCATTCGGTCCACTTTAAGTTGGTGTTGGATTCTTCTTCAATCCTAATTGGAGGTTGAATGTTTCACGGAAGTGTGATTTCTAGTTGAAGCATAATTTTTCCCATTTCAATGGTTTTTGACATTTTATTCAGTGAATCTGTCCCATGATAATTATTTCATCTTGAATAATAAACTTACATACTTTGTTGAGGAACTTGTAAACGGTGGCAATCAATATGTTCCGATAACTAAAATAATCTCTATTCAAAACCAACTTTCCAAAACCTAAATAGTAGTGGATTCTTAAAGCTACTGTTCCTGTTATAAGTGATCAGTGTTTTCCTCTAAAAAAAAGGTATTTTCAACTTTTAGGAACATCAAAATTTTGCGACTTTAAATTTTTAGAATCGCTTGCATACCTTTCCCCTCTTAACTTTACATTTATACCCTCTTCAACTGCCCTTTTTTTATCATCCATTTTTAAAAATTATAAAATCAATTGTGATAACCCACCCAGCCGCCTAATGTCTCAATTTTTATAAAAAGGACTCTCTTTTCTAAGTAAACATCAAAACTTTATACAACATATTAAATTTCAAGTAAATATTATTATCAAAATTTTCACACTAAAAATAAAAGGAAATTTGATTCTTCAACAAAATTTTAAATCTTACTTTAATTTTAAATAACATTTCTAATCTATGTTTTATGTACATTCATCAATGAAATGATCAATTACCAATGTGATTGCTTTTCAAATATCCCACGATTGTAGGTTAGCCGTTTCTTAGGGTCCAAAGACTTATGCCATGCTGCATCACTTTTCATACAAATGTCCGTCTTTGTAATGAGTCCGTTTCTGGATTATCAATAATCGATTATGCATTCCAATCAATAATTATACCGAATTTTATTGATTTTTAATTATTAAATTCACTATTTTACTTTGCAACATTTTGTTTTGGGCGTGCAACTCTGTATGAACAAAATAGAAAAACAATTAGGGCTTCACTGCAATCAGATGCATTTAACGGTTCTAGTTTAGTTCCATTTCATTGCTGATATATGCAGCTAATCTCAAAATTTCCTACAGCATACATACAGAAACCTACAAACACAAATTTTGGACAGACATATATATATATTGTAATAAAACTAATTTTTTTTAATTAATTACATTAGAATTTGTTTGTTATTTGTTTTGTATTGTTTTTTTGTTTTTTTTTGTTTTTTTTGGGGGGGGGGGGGGGGGGGAGATGGTGTTTTTTTTAATTTCTCATTTATTTTATTTTTTGTTATCATGGATTTATCCAAAAATTTATGTTTCCATCGTTTTTTTTTTATACTATTTAAAAATTTCTATTTTTTTGCAATTGTTTTCAAAACATGATTCGATTGAAAAACATAATTTATAGAAGAGAAGCAAATGCAATTGAATATTTGACGACTAAAAAAAAATGCTGAAAAACAGAACTTTCGTTGATAAAAATACGAATAATAAATTGGAGAAATTCAAAAAAGTTTTCAATTTTCTTGTTTTTTTCTTTATTGGGAAAATTGTGTACACTAAATACTAAACTATCAGAGTACGAACACACATATATATATTTACGAGTAAATAAGGACATCTCATACACTCAAATAGGTATAAGAACATATTTTTCTATGAAAATAAGTGAAAAATGACATAAGAAGTATTCAAGAAAACAATATTAAATTCAAAAGTAAAGAAAATAGTTTTAAATACATTAAGACCTAAGCAAAAAAATAATTACAAAATAATTTGAAAAATTCAAAATGTAAATTGAATATTTTTGTATGAAAACGTAAAAGTTGATCCAAATAAGAAAAACGAAACAAAAACTAGACCAAAAAAAATTGAAGTGAAACTGGAAGAAATATTGGAAAACAATTTTTAATGGAAAATAAACATTGATGGCAACTAATTTGGTGGTTTTTTAAAATAATTTTACAAGAAAATTAAAGGTTCGACAAAAATTACTTTGATTTGCAAAAGTTTTTCGTTTAAAAAAAAAAGGACACCATTTTTTTCGTATTTTGGAAAGTTTTATTAATTTGGAAAACTCAAAATAAGTACAATTGAACAATTAAATTTTTTATAATTTAAAATATGAAAAAAAACGTAAAATTTCCATCTACATTTAAATATGAACATCTACTTTTAATGAAAATATTGCTTTTATCCAACAAATAAGGTAGAAATAATAATGAGTGGCGTGAAATTTTAAAGTGCATTTTATAAACTCGTTAAATGTGCAAATATCATAACTTAATTAAAAAGATTCAAAATCAAATTAATAATCAAATATGTTTGCTTTATATACACTGTCCAAAATTTTCTTTTATAATTTTTATTATCAATATTTTTATTTAAATGAATTTTTGTTGATTTAACAAAGCAAGGTTAGTAGAGAAGAAAAGACTCAATCTATAAACCGTTGAGTATAACAGAGAGGCACAACATAATAGTTTTTTTTTAATAAATTTTTTAATTAAAATCTGACAAATAAATAAATTGAAAATATTTTTCAAACATTTTATTTCAATATCAAATAAATTTTGCAGTGCACAAAATTCTCAATAGATGGCAGTAGCAGAAATTAAAAAATTGCCCCATTCAAATCCGTAACCATGCTTATGCCTTTTGAACTCCTATTATTGTGGTTGTTTTTTTTGGTCATATTTTAAAGGTTTTTCATTGTACAAAAATTTAAATTATTACTTTTTAATTTTGTAGTAAACGTTTTTTTTTTCATAATTTATATTTTTTAATAATGGAATATTGGAATGAAAATTGAGCTACGAATTTTGTTGTAGTGTAACAACTTGACTAAGAGAGCGCCAAATTTGTTTAGGAAGTTCCAGTGAAAATTGAGTTTACATTTCGGAAATAACATTTTCTTTTCGAATTTAGAAAATTCGGAAATAATTGTAAAAACTCAATAATGGCATATCTAGTTATAAAAGAAATTGAAAATAGCCTCTTTATTCAGCATAAACTGACACCTAGTGGTAATTGTTGGCATTATTTTTTTTGATTTACCGGTTTAAGTATTTTCTTTAAGAATAAGTGCATTTTTACCTCAAGTTTTTAAATAGTTTTTCTCATAAACGTCTTCTATAATGAAAATGGCTACCCTGAAAATAATTATAAACTAAATAATAACCTCTCTTTTGATTCTAGTGCCACTTTGGTTTAACCTCTTTACCCCTAAGAAAAGTAATGTTTTTAATTATAGAAATATATTACATAAAATTAAAAAAAAAACAACGTTAACTTAACCAAAATGTCCGCATAAAATGTATTTTTTTTCTTGATTTAATTACTTTCCTGTTATATGAACATCATAAAATAATAACAACGAAACTTGTTGTTAATTTACAAAATGGCCGTCGTACAGTCAAAAGCAATTTAGATGACCGACGCCATTTTAAAATATTTTAATGTGTTCTGTTTGGTACGAGTTGATTTGTTTTAATCGACTTTATATGATTAATTTTTATATTTAAATATTTGCTATTTTGATGTTTTTTTTCAAATTTAATAAAGCAAATATTCGCCAACAATTATAAACGGTTTGAAGTAGAAAATTAAAAAAACGATGGTACTCGTAGGAAAAATTTTCTGGTAAAATATTTAATATGAAAATTTTGATCAATCAAATAATTTGTGTTGTATTTAGTGTCAAAATTTTCCTATTCCTAATAGAAGAATCCGATAAATGAAAAAATTTAGAAAAGAAGACGAAAAACAACATATTTTTGATGCAAACAAATATTAATATTAATAATAGTATTATTAGAGTTTTATCATATAAAATAATCATAATAGAAAGTTCAAAAATATAATTAAATAAATAATTTAAAATGGAAAGGATTTGAATAAAAATGGTAGAATTTTTTGCCATATTAAATAAATTAAAAACAATGTACCCTAAAAGTAAAATACAAAATAAAAACACTAAATAGAAAGTTAATAAGAAAACCAATCGTGGTAATCACAAGAAACACGACGTCAAAAAAATATATAAACACATGAGTTCGTACAAATTTTTAAAATTAAAAAAAAAAACAAGTAAAAAGCTTAATTTCATAAAATTAGAAAATGAATATTGAACCGGATACATTCCAAATATTTAATTGAAAAACAAGAAATTCTAAAAAAAAAAATGGCAAAATAAAAATTAAAAAGTTATCGCCATTTTGTTTTTTACTAACTCCAAGTGACAAATTGCTTAAAGTCTTTCAAAAAATGGAGAAAACATTTGTTAAGTTAATATTTCAGAAAAAGAATAAAGTAAATTGTTTATTTCGATTTCATGCAATTGAAAAAACTTTGTGAAAATCTGAAAAATAATTTAAAATCCTTTATTTTATATCAAAAATAAACTAAACTGAATGGAATTAATTCAAAAGAATAAAAAACCATTAAAACGAAGAAGAGTGCAACCCCATCTAGAGTTCTTCTCGTTGCTGGTATTGTTGTATTTATTAATGAAAATAAAGAGAAAATGCATCAAGAGACTTAGGCGAGCATAGAGTATGAAAGAACTGACATTGATAACTTATGTTTTGGAAAAAAACAATCGAAAGAAATATAATTTCAACTAATTTTCTTTATAAAGGGCATCTATAAATTGAATTAAGACTATCTACATATTTAATAAAATTTAATTATTTTGTTTATATTGATTGACTGAAATTAAAAGAAAATATAAACGAGAAATTTTATTACAATAAAAAAACAACAAATCAACAATTTCGAATATGTCAAAGAAAACAATATTAAAGAAATTTAAAATAAAAGAAAATATTTTGAAATAATCTACAAGAACCGAAAATTAATATCTAGAAAGAAAAATTGAACTCGAAAAAAATCACTCTAATTATATTAAAACTCCAAGAAAATGAGTTCATTGTTATTAAAGCCAAAAATAAAAACAAACCTAACAAAATATTCAATCGGAACATTTTGAAAATAAATATTTGCGATAATATTTATGTTTAAAAAAAACCAAGATAATAACAAAAATTTGAAGAAATAATGAAAAAAAAATACTTCAAATAGTGCACATTGATGGTCACAGTTTATATAATATTTAAAGAGAAAATGAAATTAAAAAAAAATTATAAATAATATAAAATTAAAGAGAAAATTTGTTCCAACGTGAATTTGTAAAATGTTTTGTTGTTGCAGTTGTTTTAAAAAAAACAAAACATCTAACGTTGGACCAAATGCCATTTTATATCAAGCCATAAATTAAATTATTCTATAAACAATATTAATTAATAATTATAGCAAAAAAAACAATTCTTTTAAATTTTTTAAAATTTACAAATACCGTCAGAGCAAAACCGTCATAATCTTAAAGAAATAAGAAAATAATTTTTTTTGTCTTATTTTTTCTTAAAGCAAATAAATTCTAAAAATATTTAATAAAAATCGATATAGAAAATAGCGGAAATGCAAATTTATAGTTAAATTAGAAGAAAATTATTCAAAATGGATTAATTTTAAATCGAAACTAACAATTTACGGAAAATAGTCACAAATAAAATTATTTGAAAACAACAACAAAAAACATTAATTTTTTTATTAATAATACGAAAAATAGACAAAAAGCAACTATAATAAATTATTTACAAAAGTTGCCTCCTATTAAAAAATTATTTAAAAAAATTAACAAAAAAAATATGTTCTCAATAAATGTGCCATTAAAATAAAAAAAATTACACATAAAAAATTTATTCAGACACAAAAAAAGAAGGAAAATTAAAAAAAAATTAATTTAAAATTAATAATAAGAATATAAGAAATAGAAATAATTTTAAAAATATCATAATAAATATTTGCTGTCTTTTTAAATAACAAACGATATTAACTATTATTAGAACTAATACAAAGATAAAAATTCTAATTAAATTGGAAAGAAAAATTTCATATAAAAATAATCATCGTTAGTAAGAAGAAATTTTTTTTTTGTAAAATATAAATTATTTAAAAAATTAAATTTGTTTGTTTTTTTTTTCAATCAATCAAACAAATTTAAATTTATTTGCAAAAAAAAGAAGTTAATTTTAACTAAACAAAAATAAAAAAAAATATTAAAATAAAAAATGATTACAATTTATTTCTTAATTACGGAAAAAAATATAATTTAAAAAAAATCGATGAAAATAACTTTTGTAATTGCAAAAAAATCATGGAACTGAAAATAAATTATAAAAAGAAAGATTACAAATACAAAAGGAATTGGGTTGGGCATGGACTTATTAAAAAATATATTAAAAAATGTGAGAGGAGAAATTATTATACTAAACTTAAGTGAACTTCATACCCCATTCATACAAACATATACATATGTATAAAAATAAACTTAATTAATATGGAAAATTTGTAAATAAAGAGCATATGTATGGGCGTGTGAACGTGTAAACCTGAAGAAAGAAAAACTAAAATTGAGAATTGTTTTTATTTTTATTTTTGGTGTTTGCCATTTTTGAACAAAAAACTGATAAAATAAATTTAAAAATGTTTAAAAAAAATAATTATAGATACACACCGATGTATCTAGTTATTATCAACATAAAAAAAAATGACAAAAACAAATGCTAATAAAGCAAAATTAAATGGAAGGAAAGGCATTAAGAAATTAAAAATACAAAATAAAAACCTATACATATATACATATAAACATGTAAATATATATATATACATATATATATATATATGAAAATAATAATTTTAAAACATATACAAATAAACATTCATATTAAAATGGCATTGAATTAGAATTGATTAAAAAGAAATTTTTTTAAGTATAATATTAATAATTGAAGCGTTCAATATTAACACAAATAAAAAACAAATAAATTACAAATAAAATAGAAGGAAAGAAAGAAGAACAATGTAAAAAAATATATAAGATGAATAATATTAAAAAGAAAACAACAAAAGATAAGAAAAGAAACAAATGCAATTTTTGTTTTTGATTTTTCTCATTCTTCTTCTTATTCTTATTCTTATTATTCTTAGCTTTAGAATTAAATTTAAACAAAAGAAAAAGAGTTCCTGTTTCCTTTTTACTTTTTTAAAGTATTTATTTTCAACGTTAATGAAATTATTAATAAAACAAAAATGTTCGTTCGTTGTAGATAAACCTCCTTCCTCCAAAACAAATCACGCACAACATTGACATTTTTCAAACCGTTTTATATAAAATTAAAAATATTTTCAAAAAATAAGAGTATTCTGAATATTTTATTGAATATTAATGAAGAATAGTAAAAAAATCTAACGAACGATATTTAAAAAAAAAATTGTTTGCCTGTTAAAACTGATATTTAAAATTATTTTTTTTAAACTTAACTTTGAAGTTATTAGCAAACGAATAGGCTATCAGTATGCCAAACATACATGATTTGACAGTGTTACCAATTTGCAGAAGGGCCCTTTAAGCAATTCTATGCACTGCCATCTATTGAGTAATTTGGGATCGGAAAAATTCATTTTTATCAATATATTAATAATATTTGATTAAAACCAATAGAAGGCATGCGATCAAGTTAAACAAAATATAAATAATAAGAAAAATATTTTTGATTGATTTCTTTCTGTATTTTGTTTTAACGAAATTCAAAAAAAATTATTCAATTCATGAAATGTTATTCGAATGTTTACGCCATTTTCTGACATTTTCTACCATTTTCCACCATTTTTGTTGCGATCTATCGTTATGTCAGAAAAGTTTATTTTTTATTTATTTTACATTTTGATTTTGTTTTAATAAAATTATTTTGCTTTTATAAATAGAATAATTGCAAATATTTTATTACATATAATAACTAAAGCATAACTTTTGATAATTTGCAATTTGACTGTTAGGGCAATATGGCGTCTGCATTTTTGATATTAATAAAAATCTTTTTTTCTGAAGAGAATTTTTAAATAAAAAATGTACAATATTATATATAGAATTTGTTATTTTTTGGAAGTCGTTATAATAACATAATAACTTTTTAAAGAAAATTTTCTTGTTAACATGGTTGCGCCATTTTTTTTAAAAATTGGAAATGTTAGCTAATCGAAAATTGTTGTGCACGGGCGTGTTTTTTTTTTTTGGTTTTTAGAAGGGAAAATTTTTAAGTAATGAAAAAATATCAATTAATTTGTAACTCAAATATTTAAGAGGTAAAGTCGATTGGAATGTTTTTTTTTTAAGAAACGGGAAACGCAAGTCTACATCAAATAGAGAAAAAGGGAAAAGTTCTTGAAAAAAAGGAAACAGAAATATTGTAGCTATTTATAAGAACATTTTCATTTGTCATACTTTTACGTAGATATTGTTGTGTGCGTTTGTGTGTGAATTTGTGTCTGCATTTATTTTTGTTCGTTTGTCTAATTTCTTTCAAAAAAATAGTGTGACCCCAAACTAATCCATTTTAGATGTTTTGTCAACCATTTTTACGTACACATACATATAACCAATATCGTATCTATACATGTAATGTTTATAAAATATTTGTATGTATGTATATGCATATGTGATTTTCTTCTTCTTTTTCTTTTATTACAGGTAATCCTGGATACGTTATTGTATAAATTTTCTTATGAAAATAAGTGCATAGATCAAAGGAAATGATAAGAAAAAATCAAATTGAATAGAAGAAAAAAAAACATTAGGAAATTAAAAAAAAAAGATAAAAAATACAAAAAAATTGAATGACATAAAAAACAATTAAAAAAAAACTTATTAAAAATCATCGAAAATTAGCAAAGAATCCAATTTTGTATCTGTTTCTAGTGGATGAGATGATGAAGATGATGATGATAATGATGTTAAGGGATGAGGGTGTGTTAATGATATTATAATTTACGCGGATTTAGAGTTTTTTCGTATCCTTTAATTTATATTTTTCAATCAATTTATTGTTTACTTTAGTGTCTTTATAATTGGTATTTTTAAAAAATATATTAGTTTAACTCAATAAATGTTAGTTTGGTAATAAATTTGAAAAAAAAAATTATATTCAATTGAAAAAAGTCTCAACTGTTATTATTATTTTAGTATTTCCTTAATTAATTATTGTTATAAAAAAGTACCATAAATAATTTTTTTCGTGAGGCCATATTTGCTGTTAATTATTTATTATTACAGAGTTAATAACAAAAATAAAAAAAAATAATTTAAAATTATTAAAAGAAAATTTTTGAAATTTTTTTTATAAAAATTATTAAAAATACAATCATTTGCATTAAAACCGTTCAAAATGAGTGAATTCATTTAATATTCTGTGAAAGCTGAATTTGGAGAGTTGTAGTAGGTTCTATGTAATCTTACTAAAAAAATAAGAATTTAGGCAAAAAAAAATTCAATCGATTCTGTATTCGTGATTGTCCTGTTTTCTGCCGGCGATAGAACTAATAGAGGATGAGCCTTATTTAGCTGGTCTTCCCGTCTAGATTTTGATTTATTTTTTATCTTGCTAAAAATTTATTATTGGTATTGAAAATTTTGTAGTAAAATAGAAAATAAAAAAAAAACCTCCTAATTAAAAAAATATTTTTAACGAATCGAGGAAATTTGTTGTGTTCTTTTTTTATAGAAATCAAATTATTATTTTTAATAAGACATCACGTTTCTGTTTTGTATTTTTGTTTGTTATATTTTAAGGTAAGTGATTTATTTATTTATTTATTTATATATTTATTTATTATTATTTATAAAAACCTTTTTATTTTTTGTTCAACGAACAAAGAGTTTCTTTATACGCATTAACGTAAAACTATAAATTTAAAAAAAAATCATCAACTGTTTTTTAATTAAATTTATTCAGTTTTATTTAGTTTTAAGTAAGAATTAATTTATTGTTATTTACTTTTTTTTATTTATTATTTATTGATATTAAGGAAAAGCATAAACTAGTTGTTAGTAAATTGACAACAATAATTATAATAATACAATATTTTGATTTTTTTTATGAATTAAATAAGAACGATTGCATTGTTTTCTTTATTTGGAATCGAAATGAGTATTTTTCAGTAATATTTTAATTAAAATTAAAACAAAAGTCCAAAGCAAATGCAAGAAAATAAAACACGAAAAAGGAGGCTATTTGCAAAAAATTGAAATGTAAATCATCCAATTCAGTACTAAATTATATTTACTTCTCATATTCTGTTGCTTAAATTCGGTAATTCAAATGTAATTTTATTTCAATTTAAAGAAAAACTAATAAAAATTATTTTATCATCAAAATTTTTACATTGTTCAAAACTAAACGAAAGAAAAAAAAATTAAATTGTTATTAATACTAAATTTAAAAAATTAATATAATAATTAAGTAAAAAAAGTTCATAATTAAAATAAAAAATATATCAACAAAATTTTAATTTGTTTTTAATTAGTTAATAATAAGGGGCAAAAAAAAAACAAACAAACAAGCAAATAGTAATTGTACGAACATATATTAAATTATATCAATTTTATCAAAATGAAAATGTTTCATAAAAAATTTCCAAAATAAATAATTAACAAAAATTAAGAAAAAATAATAATAATAAAAATATTAACAAAATAATATTAAAATTTTATCACCATAATTAAAAGAAGAAGAAGAAAATATACATGTTTATTAAATAATTAAGAATAAAACGTATAAAAAGTACGTATTTACTTTGAAAAAAACTTCCATTTCGAAAACGAAAATTATTTAAAAATTACAAAAAAATTTAAATAAATAATATTTAAAATAAAAGTAAATATAAGAAAAAAAATTCCAAATGAATTGTCAAATGTTTTTAATTTTTTGAAAATGAATAAAAAAATATTTAATAATCAAAGTAAAAACAAAAAAATTAGAAAACGAGAAATTTATAATAAAAAACTAAAAATTTCTCACAGCCCATGTTGATCGTGGGCTTTCTTACTACTATATTGAACAATATACGAGAATATCATAAAAGGATTTATTTATTTATTGTGCGTTAATGTATGTATGTAAATTAGTGTAGAGTTTTTATTTGAATTTTTATCTCTATTTAAAACTAACGAAAATTATGTAAAGCACAATTCATGGGATTCCATTTTTCTTCTTAGGTTTTTTTTATTGGGATTTTAAAGTTTTGGTATAACTGGTGTAATTTTTTGCCAAATTGAAGTTGTTAGCAATTCTTTTTGGTCAGAGTTAAGAGTACATAATTGCAATAAGGTTATTTGGCTATTAATGCGGTAAAAAATTGACAAAAACACAGTTCCCAACACACACACACAAAATCCCTTCCAAAGACAACTGGCTTGTCTAATAAATATAATAGAAAATGGAGTCCGCCAGAGTTTAAATTGTGCTTTTCAGTTACATTTTTTTTCTATATCTCTCTAAAAAATATAATAAACCAGTTGCTTAAAAGTGAGACTAAGAAAATAATATACAACAAATAAAAATAATATTTTTATCATTACAAATTACACTAAAATAAACCGCTATTATCAGATTTAAACAATAAACTAAAAAATAAGAGCATATTAAAATAATAAAACTTGTAACAATAAAAACTCAACAAAAAAAAGAAGATATTTTTTACATAAACAATAAAAGAAAAAAACCAGTTTTTAAATTAACTATAAATTTTACATACATATATGCATACACATAGGAAAATTCTTACAGATCTTTAGAAGAGAAAATAGAAGAGCAACATTGTTGTTTTGAGAGATAAACAAAAACAATTAATTTGCATTAAAGAAGAGGCAAAAACACTCTCTTAAAAAATTGTACAAACAGAAAAGTTAATTTTTGAAAACTACAATACAAAAAAATAAAATAAACTCTATTTTACAAATATTTACAAATCTAAAATATATCAAATAAATAAGAATTAAATTTTATAAAAAACTAATTATAAATACATTTAAAAATTTGTAATTATAAACAAAAAATAATAATAAATACTGTAAAATGTTAATGAAAATTCGTTCAGGAAAAAATCTCAGTAATTATGACCAGTAGTAAAAGAGCGACAGAGCGAGAGTAGTAATACTCGTAGAATGGGTTTTTGGAAGAGAAAAGAGGAAAGGAAAATAAATTTATAGTTTTTCTCTTCTCTTTTACACTTTAACTACTTAATAGGATTTTTTTGCAAACGCAAAAAGGCTAGAATTTTTAGAGAAATTAAATAAAAAAGAACCGATTTTTTGCATAATAGTAAGTAGCGGATGACAGTGCGACAGAAAAGAAAATAAAATTTTTGAGAAATCCGCTGTTTTTTATAAGGTTTAAAAAAACCAGGTAGATGACTGTTGAAAATTTTGATTGTACGCGGTTTTTTTTAAAAATATGTGCCTGTGTGACTCCTATAAACGAAATGGCAGCAGAAAAAAGAGAGAGAGTTGAATAAAAATAAAAGACATTTCGAAATTTCGAAAGTGTCATAGTTTTTTTGGTCTGTTTGAAAAGAATTTTATAAGAAAACAAAATTGTTTTCTTTTTCCTTTTTCAAATAGTTTCATCTCGAATGAGATGAAATGACAAAAAAAAAATGTATTAAAAAAGAAAAAGTACAGAAAAAATTCATAATTTTTTTTCTTTTCTAATCGTAAAATCAATGGAAAAAATATTTAAAATCCTTTGATTTGAAAAAAAAAAGAATTTTTTGAATTTAATTGCTCTGGGAAAAATTTTCAAAACGAAACGAAAAACAAATTCGAAAATCTATTCAAATAAAGTCAACAAATTTAAAAAAAAAAATTACAAATAAATGTAAATTAATTCAAAAAAAAAAAAAATGAAAATTTCTCATGAGTCTCTCGTTTGTTGTCAAAATTAAGAAAAAAAATATTAATAAAATTATATACAAAAATTTTGTCTAAGATGGTAAGTGAATACAAAAGTTCAAAAATGTTATACAAAATAAGAAGAAAAAATTTGATTAAAACAAAAAACTCAATTGAAAAAAATGAATTAAAATTATTTTGAAAATAATTAACGAGTTTTTGTGTGTTAATTTATTTGCTTTTAGGTGTTTTTTACCTTTTTGCTTCATATTATTATCATTATTATTTTTTTTTGATTAATAATAAATTTTTGTTATTGAAACTATTTTGAATAAAGTGTATTTTGGTAGCTGGACCGATATTGTTGGTAACAAAAATACCTAGAGTAGCTTGAGGACGGGAATTCCCCCAATTCATTTCTTGCTTCCACTCCATCTCTCTTCTTTGAAATAAGTTTATTGTCTTATTAAAAAAATAATCTTATAGGAAAAATTCCAAGAAAAAGGGAAAAAATACGTAAAATTATTGTGTCAAAAAACTTAACATAATCATTTTAAGGAAAAAGTGAATTAAAATTATTTTAAAAATAATTAACGAGTTTTTGTGTGATTTGCTTTTAGGTGTTTTTTACCATTTTACTACGAATTATCATTATTTTTTGATAATAACAATTTTTTTTAAAAACTATTTTGAATAAAGTGTATTGGTAGCTGGACCGATATTGTTGGTAACAAAAATACCTAGAGTAGCTTGAGGTCGGGAATTCCCCCAATTCATTTCTTGGTTCCACGCCATCTCTCTTCTTTGGAATAAGTTTATTGTCTTATTAAAAAAATAATCTTATAGGAAAAATTCCAAGAAAAAGGGAAAAAATACGTAAAATTATTGTGTCGTAAAACTTAACATAATCATTTTAAGGAAAAAGTGAATTGAAATTATTTTAAAAATAATTAACGAGTTTTTGTGTGATTTGCTTTTGGGTGTTTTTTTACCATTTTACTACGAATTATTATCATTATTTTTTGATAATAACAATTTTTTTTAAAAACTATTTTGAATAAAGTGTATTGGTAGCTGGACCGATATTGTTGGTAACAAAAATACCTAGAGTAGCTTGAGGTCGGGAATTCCCCCAATTCATTACTGGCAACCCACGCTGATGAATTTGAGGATTACTTTAGTGTGTCACATCCTCTTCTTTGGAATAAGTTTATTGTCTTATTAAAAAACTATACTTATAGAAAAAATTCCTATTGAGGTAAAAAATTTAACATAATCATTTTAAGGGAAATTGATATTTTCTGCTTAAGAATTTTTTTTCCTGTGTAAATTTATTCGATTTTCACCTCGTTTGAATGGGAAGCTTTTGCAATGGTGAATCTCAGATCAGAACCATTTCATATTGAAGACACGAAGGTAAAATTGTCGGCGATGAAATGGGCAAGCACAGCGAATTTGTGGAGCTTCGTTGGCGCATATTTGGGGGAAGTTTGTAACAGCGCAAGTGTCCCAGCTGATTTCGCCGCCATCGCTTGTATTGTGTGGTGAATAAAAGCATCGCGAGGACAGATTTCTACCACACTCTGGCCTCAGTTGAACTCAAGTCACACGACCGTCTGATTAGTTCTCGAACTTGCCACACTGTGTGTTGTCGATGGGAATCAGTTTACTTTGAAGTACCAAAGCGAAGAGAACGTGTGTGCAGCGTTTCGCTCTTAAATGCGATCAGTCTGGGTTATGCGATGTAGTGTTGTGATGTGCTGATCGCGGTCGTCGCTAACACGATTTTGCCCTCTCGCAGCCAGTCTTGCTAGATAGTGTTCGTGTGCAACTGATTAGAAAACTGATTTCCCCGCGGCTGTACTATAGTGAGTCGGATTTATATTCGAGTAAGAAAACAGAAAACGATTCAGTCCAATAAGAAAGAATTTCGATGTGGTACGTTTGGGGCTCCCCAAAATAAAACAAGAAAAATAATTTTTTTTTCTGTGGTACGTCCGCTCTAATCGTAAATAAATACCGTCCCGTCCGTGCTGTATGTGCTGTGGTGTGCGGTCGCTGTTCGATTATTTCGGTTGATTTTGGACGGCGGATTTGGTCGTTTAGCTCGGGCGGCAGTGTCACCATCGTCACCGCCATCGAAATCCGCCTCAATCGAACTACTCTCCAATGTTCGCTAATGCTTCCCAAACATTCGGAAGGGAGAAGGGCCTAACGCGAGTGCAAACAATATCCACAAAGTGCAAGTGTTCATATTGAAAGTAATTTTTTTTTTGCTAATTTTTCATTTGTTATTATTTTTTTCAAAAAAAGGAAAAATTATTTATTTTTTGTTTTTGTTGGTATCAAAACTAGTTGGAATTAGCCGATATAGTTTGGTTAAGAAATTTTATTTTGTTTCTGTTCTAATAAAAAAAAAAATTACCCAAAAAAATATTTGTTTTTTCAATTTGAATAATTTTTTCTTGTAATTTGTTAATATTGGAAAGATTAAAAAATTAGGACTGAATTTAAGTTTTAATTATTTTTAATTATCGTCAATGAAAAAAGCAAATACTTTTCACTGAGAAAGAGAAATTAGTGTTGAAATGTTTGTGAGAAGAAAAAGAAATTTGAAAAGAGCTGCTAAAATTACATTGACCAACAATGAAAAAAATTATAAAAATTAAAGAAAATAAGACAAATAAAAAATGTGAGAAAAACTATTTTTTTAATTTTTAATAGAACAAAATTTAAGAGAAGTTTTGAAAGAGAAAATTAAGAAAACATTTGGAATAGTTTCGAAAAAAAAGTTGTGAAAATTTTGATAAAAATTGAAGAAAAAACAAATTCGAAAAGAGAAGATTTGTTCTTAATCAATTTTTAAATGAGAAGTCGAATGGTATATGAACCAAGGGAGGAGATTTTTAATATCAACAAGTTGTTGCCCGTTGGCCTGTTGCTCCCCTCGAATTGCTGGAGTTGGTAGTTGGATACTTATTGAATTTGGTTTTATTTAGGGTTGGAGAGGTCTTCGTGTTAAATAATTTTTATATCAGCAGGTTTTTCGTTAGTTTTGTTAATACGATTTTTCTTATGTTTAGTATCCGTGCGATTTTTGTCGAGACTGTTTATTCGGTCCAACAGTCTTTTCTCTGCTGACCATTTAAATTCATTTTGACTGTGTTGAAGCTCTTTTCTTAGCGACTGATAAGCTGTGAATGTTCAGTCAGGCAGCTTCTGGCCGATATTCCAATTCCAAGTCAGTCGTCAGTCTATTGGGGATAATGCTGCGAATTTGTTTACTTTTTCTTAAAATTTTATTTTATTATCTCGTGTTTGCTATTTTTTTTTTATTGCAAAAAAATCCTCAATACAGTGTTCTTCAGACATGTCTAACGTCGCCGAATACCGAATTCCGTATCCTAACTAGATTAATAAGTCGCCGGTGACATCGACGAAAAACGAGAAGACGGTATTAACCGATCGCGCCCGGAGTGTATGTTTTCGTTGTTGTTCCTCTCGCAACGTAGAAGATTTGCCTTCTTCTTTCCACGTTCATAAGCATTATGCTAATAAGCAGCACGTACTGATACTGAGGCGGCTGTACAATTTAACACGGTGGCGATACCCACAAACCGATTGCGAGAGCATAAAAACACGGATCATCTCTCACTTTCTTAGCCCCAATACACTCGAATTGCTGTCTTTTCCACTAATCCCCGTAATTTGCGAGAGTTTTCTATTGTTTGCAGTGATTTTGCCGTAGCCTCAGATCTTCTACTATAAACAAGAATATTTTCTCTTAAAATTTTATTTTGACATATTCGTTTTTCTCTTATAAATAATACAAGAATTTCTCGCATTGTTTTTGTTTTGTACTATTTTCCCATTATTTTTTTGGGCAAACTTTAAGAGATGAAAAGTAGAAGGAAAATTCTTTAATTATTTTCTTGTAGAAATAAAATTTGATTGAAGAAAAAAATATATTTCCAAATTAACAAATATTTAGGGAAGGGGGAAGAGGGGAGAGGGGTTGGTTGGGTCTAGAAATGTTTATTTTCTTAAAAATTTTATTTAAATATTTTGTTATATAAAAAGTTTAATTATTCATTTCATAATGATTGTTTACAAACAAATTTTATTTCATGCAATCAAACAAAGTTGAAAAAATTAAATAAAAACTTTGAAAGCAGAAAATTTAATTAAATTTAGAATATTTTTAAATTTTTTAAAAATAAATATAATGAAATAAATGGAATATGGTATATGGTTTTATGAGGAATGGTTGAAGGGGGGAATATGGTTTTATGAGGGGTGGGGGGGGAGGAAATTAATGGAATATGGTATATGGTCGATAGAATGCGAGAAATAATTTGCTTATTATAATAACGTTAATTGAGAGAATGTGAAAGCAAAAAAGGATATAAGAAATAAAAGAAATTAAGCGAAAAGCATGTAGAAAAAATTATGGAATTATAAAAGCTTAAATGAAAATTTAGTCAAAAAATGCTTTTCCAAAATTCACGGAACCTAAAAAAAAAATAAAAAAAATAAAAAGAGAAAATACCAAGAAAATAATTAATAATTTTTAATTAATAATACGAACTCAACTTAATAGAAATAATTTTTTTTTTTGAAAATTTAAGAAGAAAATTTTGGAATTGTTTTAAAAAATTTTTTTTTTAAGGACATATTTTTAGTGTTTAAAAATAACTTGAAAATATAATTTTTCGGAAGAAAAATAAACCAATTTAATAATTAAAATGTATATTAAAAAAAACCAACATTAAAAATAATAAATTTATTAAACGAAGAAAAGAGCACAAAAATTACAATAAACCCACAAAGAGTAGTTACTTATGAAAAAGATCTCTACAGAAGCACAGGAAAATAGGAGAGACAGAAAAAGAGAACTGAATACGAAATGCAAAGAATATGAAGAAAAAAAAAGATTGTCGAACAGGAAAGAGAGAGCCAGAAGCTAGCGATTGGGGCTAGAGACTAAGCACGAAATATACTTAATTAAATAGAAGACGATCAATTTCTCGTGTAAATAAACTCGAATTTGTGTTTTTTTTGTTGTTGTTTTAACTCAATTTGATCTTTTTTCTTTTAATAAAGTGTGATTTTTTTTCTACTAGTTTTTGTTTGTACATCAATTCATGTTTGTAGTTGTATTATTTGTATAGTTTTTATGATTTTGTATTTCGATCTCCCAACAAAAGAGTGATCGATCCGATCGAGTGCGCCGCTCTCACATCCATGGCTCATATCAGACAGCAGAGCGCTGGAATATTTAACAGTGTTCCGCTTTAAGTGTTAATTTGTATGCTCTTGTATGAATGGATACACTGTAATTATTTGAGTAATTTTTATTTCCGTATCCATGCAGACAAATTGCTTATCTACATTTGCTCATGCATTTCTATGCAGACGTGATTTGTGTGTGTGTGTGTGTGTGTTCGTGATCAACTGGATCATGATCAGCAGTAAACAAGCTCGGAAGGAATTTTCACTAATAGCAGTGTACGCGGTTTATCCACAAATTTGTTTTGTCCAATTAATGTGTATCTAATTAGGGGGAGGGGAATATGGCAATAATATGCTAATATTTACATTCTATTTATCTATTCTACTATTGTTGCGATAGTGGAATGTGTGTGAGTGTGCGTTCATGCGAAGAGTGCAAAAATTGCGAGACAGTGACCGGTCAGACAAGCTGGCGGTCATGTGTAAGCGGGAAAGTGTAGAATTCTGATAAGACGGTTTATACACAATGGATGACAGTGAAAATGGAAGAAAAAAAAAACTACGAAAACATGTTAAAAAGTCTTTTTGGAAACGAATTAGATTATTTTTAATTTGTTATAAGTTTAAAATTGATCATTTATAAGATTCCAATGGGAAAAGTGAAAAAAATACGAAGAGAATTAATACAAAAGCAAAGTCTGAATTTTTAAGAGAAATATAAAAAAAATATTTTGTGTAAAGAGGCTCATAGTGACTTTTGTGGTGGACTCCATGCTTATTGACATGGTCGAAACCCCGTCGCACACTATCTTTACACATTTCGCAATAAACTTATTTATAAAAACATTTAGTCTCCCGACTATCCCCTTCATAATTTTTTAAAATAAAGTTCTTCCCCAACCTATTCTAAAAGAAGTCCCTTATCCATTTGCTTGTTGATCTCTTGTATTAGGGAGAGATCCATCAACCCTTTACCTCGATGGCCAACCTCCCTCTCGCATCCGGACTGAACATCGTGGTTAGGACCGAAGTTGACTTCACTCAGCTAGTACCATAAGACAAATACCGATCCATTTAACTATAGGAAACTTTTCCGATCATAGAGCATCTTTTGTTGTCATATAGCCTGTTCAGAATAAGCTACTCTTTTTATGGCGAATTATGTGCAATTAAAAATTGCGATCAACCTGCAAATCAATAACAATATAGCCATATTTGCCGATAGTCTTTCAGCCCTCAAAGCTATTTGCTTCGCTTATAGAAAAACTAGACAGGCCTCTACACAAAAATTCTGTCCAAATTTTTTCGACAATGCCTTTATAAGAACGCACACACTTCCAAAATAATCTATCACGAAACACTTCGTATTTTGAAATAAAAACTTCCTATTTACTGTCATGGAGAATAAAATTATTTATGCAAATGTATTAATTTATATTGACTTGTTCGTAAACTATTTAACATTTATTAAAACCGCAATTAAACTGTCACTTCGCGATAAGTATCTAAATGTCAACAAAAGTATGCAAGTATTTCGGTATGCTACCACTTTCATGGAGAATGGCGTGTTTTAAAACTCTTCGAAAGTCTATAAAATTGATGGGGCTTGATATTTGATTGTTATTTACAAAATAAATTTTAATAGCAGAAGATTGGAAAATAATAAATGTTACCTTCTGTCGTGTTTAAATTATATTTTTCTTTGGAATAAAGAATAAATGATATTAATTATGCTTCTGGAAGTCGATAAATTTCTATTAGTGGGTTTCATGTCTATACTATTAGTGGATAGCAGGGGATGTCATGTCTACATAAAAAAATCTAAATTTCTATTAGCGGATGTCTCCGGGTATCAAGTCTATACAAAAGTATGCAAGTAGTACGATTTATCGCCACATTTATAATAATTCAGACAGAACCTTGCGTGTACATATACGAAAATTTGACGTTCGTTAAACTTCAAATAAGCTGGTGCTCTAATTGATTCGTTGCATTTTTTAAACAACAGGAACGTCAAGCTGCATTGGGGTTTCGGTCATTTTTGCATCTTGAGTAATGATCGGGCTGAGAGTTTGGTAGAGAAGGCACTCCACCTTTCCATCCTCACTGAAATCTCGAGCTTGCCATCATTAGCCATGCATGTTTTTTTTTTGGGCTACCAATAAGATGTAAAAGTATCAATACTGTGTATTTGGACAAGAGTTACTTTTTGAGGTTATGTTAGTATATGAAGAAAGCTGCTATAAATGAATGGAAACCTTATCAACTTCATCCTTAAATATCCCTAAATATCCAATAAAGTTTAATAGTTTTGAAAATATGAAAATCTCATTGAATTTACTTTTGAGTATTTTTGGATGATTTCCGCATGTTCTTAGCAGTTTTTTTCCATCTACACTAAACACCTACAAACTTTTTAAAATTTTGCACTTCTTGGCATTTTACCATAAAGATTAAGGTGCATTTTTTATCAATAAGAAATGCTGATATCACAGTTATGTATGAATATACCTTAGTACGCAAAAACAACACCATTTTTTTCGGAAATATTGTCAATTTTGTCACGTTCGATTAATTTTTGCGTTTTTTTATTGTCAAAGTTTAATGCTAATATTTGCAATATTTTGTAAGTTCACTTATTTAAAAACGTGTTTTGTTTATTCGTTATTTTTTCTTTTCTTAAACATTTTCTAAGAAATCAATTTTAGAGATTACAAATCAGTTTGTTGGTTTTTTGTTTCTTCTGCAAGCAATTATTTAGTTTGTATTACAAGCAAAGCAGACAGCTTGAATGTTGCTAATATTGTTTTTTGAATCTATTTTACGTTTATTTCATTAAAAGTTTCATATGATGAGAAGTAATTATTTCAAAATATTCTATTCTATTTATTTTGAATCTTTTCTTTAAAGAATCGAAAAATACCACCACTAGAAAGCCATTTATAATTTCTGTTGTTACTCCTTTTACAAAATTTCACGTGATCAGGATTTGTTTGAGAAATCTTGACTTTATTTTTGCGGAAAAGATCTTTCATTTTTGTCTAGAATCTCAAAATCCAGTATCTGATTCTAGAATTCTTAACTAGAAATTATAACATTTTATTTAAATAATTGTTCCATTGTGAATACGCGTAGAAAATTACGTGACTTTTTTGGTATTAATCTTAGCCGAGCAAGTGAACCATACAGCGCGTAATAAATAATTTTGAAAATATGCATATACTGGGAGATAAAACGAAAAGTGGGTGACAGTTAAGCCAACGTACACCTGAAAAGATTGATGCACTGAGGCAGAGTGGTGCTGAATGTCCGGTTACCATTCATCGACGCCGTGCACAAAAATTTGGGAATATCTCCATCATGTTTGTTAAAAATTCTCAAAAAAGATTTGCTTTTTTAGCCGCGTAAAATTCAATTGATACAAAAGCTGCAGGCAAATGATCATGAACGGCGGCGAGACTGGAGTGCTCGAGTTTTATAGCTCAACATAGACGACCATCATTTTTTGCATAAAATCATTATGAGCGACAAAGCACACTTCCACTTGGCTGGCTTTGTTAATAAACAGAATAGCCGCTATTGTGGCACTAAAAACCCTCAATTGATACACCAAAGACCACTGCACTCTTGTAGAGAAACTATATGGTGCGGCTTATGAGGCGGCGGCATCATTGGGCCACATTTCTTTGAGGATGCTGGAGGCAATGCTATAATAGTTACTGGTGACCAATTTTAGGTCTCAATTGGATCAATTAGGCCTACAGAACATGTGGTTCCAACAACACGGTGCCACATTACACACAGCTCGTGCTACGATGCAAATTTGTTCAGGCCGAATAATGTCAAAAAGTGGTGCTCCCCTGATTTCAATCTTCCCGATTACTTCGTATGAGAGTACTTGAAGGAAAAGGAGTACACTAACAAACCAACCACAACCTGAATGCTTAAGGACAATATTTGAAACGAAATTGCTGAAATAACACCAGAAGTCTGCGAAAATTTTATGAAAAATGTGCTTAAAAAAGCTCGTCTTTGCGACGCCGCCAGAGGCGGTTATTCGACCGACATCATATTTCATACATAATCCTAGAGACCATATAATCAATCAATAAAATATAAATTATAAAATTATATTTCATTTAAAAGTTATTAAAAAAAAACGTCGACCTGGAACATAAAACCCTCCCTGTACTATCAACCTGGTCTCAACTCATACGGGCTCGTTCGTTGACATTTGGTCGCCAATATGTTTTTTTGGATCTTTTTACAAAGGGGCACATTAATTTAAAAAAAACTATTGTGTATATTACTTAAGTAGTATTAAAAATTCAAATTAATTTAAAAAAAAATGCAAAATTTTAATTTGTTTTTAGTCGTTTTGTGAAAAAATCTTCGCACCGTGATCTTGAATCATAAACGATTTTTTTTAGTTAGTATTACTAAATTGCGTTTAGTCTTTTATTTATTATATTTTTACGTTCTTACGTAGATTCATGCACTCAGTAAAATACTGTTTTTTGTTCATTTAGGATTTTTCCTTATTTAACTAAGTAGGAATTTTCCTTATTTAACTAAGTAGGAATTTTCCTTATTTGACTAAGTAGTATTTTTTTGTTTAGGTCGCTTCCCTCTTAATTGAATATTTTTGCTATATTTCCACTTCTCGATGGATTTCTCCGATCTAAGTTAAATAGCTTTTCGCGTATGCACTTTCGTCGTTCGCTCTACTAATTCCCGACTTTAACCATTGCCTAAGAGCCTCGAAAACTAAGCCCATTTGTTGATAAACTTAGGGAACTCCGGCTACCTGGATTATATCTAAACAAGGAACACATATCATTTTTTTTATTGTTAAACGTAAAATTCGAAAAGGCTATTTATTTCTAAAAAGGCTACTTAAGGATATCTCGGCTACTGGAATTCGAACTTATGACTGCTGCGATCTTTTAATCCGGAATTCGAATTTATGACTGCTGCTCTAATTAAGAGGACATGAGACGCAGACGTCTCATGTCCTCTTAATTAGAGAACATTCTTTTTAGTTTTCTAAATTATTAAGGTGTATTTTTCTATCTATACATATTGCACAGGATTTTTGGGCTGATAAAAAAGCTGGGCAACTAAAGGTCATCGCAGGTATTACCAGAGTGACAGTATTGATCCCTACCCACCCATTAAGGATGTTCACGCTATTCTGATGATATAATTTTAATAACTTTATTATTTAGACTTTTTTTCTCAGACTGTATTTATAATATATGATATTAACTAAAATTTTCTCAATTTTTTGCTCATAAATGCAATCTTAAAACTAAAGCTTTGAATGCATTTTCAAAATTTGCAAGAAAAATAAATTTTTATTTAAATTTTCATAAAAATATGGTCGTGGATTTTCTGTTCCGATTTTTAGCATTATATACAATTATATTCGTACTACTTAGGAAGTTATTAATTGTAGTAATAATATTAACAATCACTTCTCATTTGTATAATATAGACTGAGCTGAAAGTTAGAAGACTTCATTTTGCATTAATTTGTCACGTTTTCATTCAAAGCAGACCCCATTTAATATTTTTCGTGGGTTTTAAAATCAAATATTTTCCTTATAAGTAGTATCGATTATAAATTTTCTCGAATTTGCTTATAAGGATGCCTTCCAAAAACTTCTTCATATTCGAAAATGTGCTTCCAATAATACCCAAGTTCACAAACACTATTTAATAGTGGAAAAAAGGAAAGAACGTGGTTTTCCCCGGAAATTAATTAATTGAATTTTCACAAATTTAGTAGGAGTTCCACTCCTCAATATTGACTAACCAAAGGCAATTACGAATATTTTGGTTAGTATTTAAAATATTTCAGGTAAATTTATAATACACAGAATCACTGACAACTAATAAGTCACTCTGGACAGCTACCAGACGAATTCTCAAATACAAAACCACTACACACCCGCTCCGGAAAACCGACGGAACCTGGGCAAAAACGGACAAACAGAAAGCCGACATCTTCGGCAAACACTTAGAAAACATCTTTAAACCTCACGAAGATGTCCAAGACATTCTGCATGACGAACAAATATTCCGACAAATATCAACTCAGTTGCCCATAAGTCCACCTCCTAAGTTTTTCACTCCTTCCGAAGTTAAATTCACAATAGAACACCTTTCCAATAAAAAAGCCCCAGGATATGACCTAATAACTTCAGAAATCCTGAAGCAAATTTCCAAAAAAACCCTAGTCCTGATAACCTATATTTATAATAGTATCCTCCGCACATCATTTTCCTTCCCTGTGGAAGTTTTCCATAATTAAGATGATCCCAAAACCCAATAAGCCCAAAAACCTTCCTGCCTCATATAGACCTATAAGCCTCCTTCCCATGTTATCAAAAATCCTAGAAAAATTAATCCTAAAACGCCTTTATCCCATTTTTGAATCCGAGGGTGTCATTCCTCAGCATCAGTTTGGATTTCGACCTGAGCATTCCACTATCCAGCAGTGTCATCGCGTAGTCGACTACATAGCGTGTTCGCTAGAGTGAAAGGAATACTGCCCAGGAGTGTTTCTTGACATTTCGCATGCTTTCGACCGTGTATGGCACCCTGGATTGCTTTGGAAGTTGCAGCGAGTCCTACCCCCGGGTTATTTCCACATCCTTAAATCTTATCTCTCAGACCGATATTTTCAGGTAGCTGAAAATATTGAGTACTCTGATATTTTTCCAATTTCCGCCGGTGTCCCTCAAGGAAGTATCCTAGGTCCTATCCTTTATAACATTTATACCCACGATATTCCTTGCCACAACAAGATCCTAACTACAACATATGCTGACGATATAGCCATCCTGACACATCACAAAGATCCTTCCACAGCCATTAGTATCCTACAGAACCATATCCACTCCTTAGAAACTTGGTTCAAAAGGTGGAGAGTGAAGGTAAATGAGCAAAAATCTGCTCATGTAACTTTCACACTCTGCCGAGAACAAATTCCTGACATAACCCTAAACGGCAGTATTATTCCACAAAAAAATAGCGTACGTTACCTTGGACTTATATTCGACAAACGGTTAACCTGGAACCTTCATACGAAAACTAAAAGACGTGAACTTAACGGACGATACAAACAATTATTACGTCTCCTAGACAGTAAATCAAAACTTACAACAACAAGTAAACTATTACTATACAATACGGTTCTGAAACCAATATGAGCATATGGTCTAGAACTTTGGGGTTCGACTAAGCATTCCAACTCCCTTCCAATCCAATCCCTACAATCCCGAATCCTTCGTAAAATTGTCAATGCCCCTTTTTATGTACGAAACACTGTTATCCACCGTGACCTAAATGTTCCATTTGTTCGTGAACTATGCATCTCCCGATATAAAAAATTCCATTCGCATCTATCCTTCCACCCTAATCCTTTAGGAAGGGAACTGTTCATTCCCACCCTTCCAGTATACACCCATCGACGTTTAAAACGGCGATGGCCGAGAGATTCTCTAAAATAATAAAATAAAATTACCCTGTTCTAGAGGTAACATCGATGGGTGTTTTCCTCCACATGTCTTCATGTCCTTGTATATTCCCTTAAAAAATCTGCTTTTTACTAGCATAAGTAGTTGTAGATAACATTAAAATAAAAAAAAATAAAAAAGAAGGTAAATTTATATACTTCTTTAGGTGAAACTTGAAAATTATTATAAAAGGATTTGGTAAAGTAAATCGAATTTTTAGTATTGCCAACAAAAATTATATTTAGATATTGGGGAATTTCGGATTCGATATTTATAGTAGGTCCTTTAGAAATATACTATAAAAAATTTATAATTTACAAAATGCTTGTTAATATTGCTGTGTTATCTATTACTGACCCCTAATATTCCCTATTATTGCCATATTTGAACTGTACAAATTGCCATATTTGAACTGACCCCTATTATCGCCATATTAAAACTGACCCAAAGGAACACCAACGATAATAGGGAATATTAGGGCTAAGTTCAAAATTCACAGCGACTTCAAAATACCATTAAAAGGTAGGATTTTATTATAAGGAAGTTAATAGAAAGAAGCAATAATTTCATTCTTTCCAGTAAGCCAGAGTGCCAGACTTGATCCAATGCCTTCCATACAACTATTGTAGAAATTAACCTGCGCACTATTCTTTCCTCGTAGAGGAGTATGCAATGGCGTCTGTCACATGATGGGCTTATTAGATCTAAAGCCGAATGATGGTTTGCAAGTATGTTGACGGATTCAAGCAAAGGACAGAATCTTTTTAGACTTAGTTCTTTAAAAAAATAAGCTAAATTGGAAGAAAGCTTATGTGGCGATAGAGGATATCGAAAAATAGTTCGTGCGGTGGCCTTATTTAGATGGGATTATTTTGATTAAATCCCTTCAATTATTTACTTATGTATAATAATATAGGCATTATTAGTTTTAGTGAAGTGTTTGTAGCTTATGACAAAATATCAGAATAGATTAATATAGCCTTGAGGTCTTTAAGAAGTTTGTTTATTTAAGATCTTTAATAAAGTCCCAAAAAAAAAATCAATGCGAATACAAAGGCTAAAGATTATGCTTGCTGATAGAAGCTTACAAAGACTGTGTAAAATATTTTGGTAAAAATTAATTTCACGGATGATCAAGGTGCAGACTTCAATATTAGGTTGCTTTGAAAGAGAAGTCCTTTGTAAGATTTTTGGTCGTTCCTATTATGATGGAAATACTAAAAAATTATTTTTACGAGGAGAGCTATACACCCTCTATTGATGTTGTCTGAAAGATAAAAATAGCAAAGTTACGGCGATTATTATTATTATTATTATGACGGCTAGGACATATCAAGCGAATGAACGAGGCGACCGTAAAGAGGTAGCCACATTTTGGGGGATTTTTGTTCAAAGGGTAGACCAATTTTTTTGGTGGTAGGGTTCTGCCGAGTAGCGTCTAACTAGACACGAAGTCAGAAATTGGCTGAAACTGTCAATACAGAAATTTAGTGAACTCTTCTTAACAAGACCAAAACTTACAATAATAATAATATTTTTGTAGAAAAATTGTCCGCAGAAATTTAAATTTGCTTACAGTTTTTATGGTAAATAATTTCTCCTTGGACTGAGGCTTGATTTGACTGTAAAGTTCTCTCAGAATATTTTTAAACTTAAAATCGTATTTGATAAAAAAAAAAACTTATTTTTTTAAAAACTAAATTAAAAAAAAAATAATTTTTTTTACTCAACATAATTTGTAAAATACTCTCGAATATTAAAATTAATAATCTTTATTAGTTTTCAAAACATACGCCCTCAAATGTTTTTTTTTGTCATATAAAAAATCTATTATGCAACATAACTTTAAATTAATTTTGATAAGAAATTCTGAAAAAAATAAATTTATCAATTAATATTTATTTTTAAAGTGTTCACCAGTCGACTGGGAATGATTGGAAGACTTTTTCTCCAAATTTTCAGGTGTACTTTTTACTACCGTTCGGCATATTTATATCGGGGACACCTTCTATATGCACCCAGAAAATAGCTATTATTGTATATATACGAGGTCTGTTTAAAAAGTATCGCGAATTTTGAATTTCCGCGGGTAACGTATATTCAATTTTCGATTTTTTGTGGCGTTATGTTGGTACTCATGTCTCTTCCTTATGCCCACAAGTTCAGCCATTTTGAATGTTCAAATATACAAATAAACATTCACTCTGAGAATTATATTAAAAATAATAAGAAGTTATTCCATACCGTTTGGTGTTTAAAAAAAATAAAACTTTCTCCAAATCTTTGTCATTATTGGATATAAAATGTTTCCAGAATCGTTAAAGTGATCCAGATTGGGTTGTCGGACACTATCGTAACAGATGGTATTTATTCATTTTTCGAAGTTATTCGCTTCTATGTTTTATTTCTACGAGTATGTCATTTAACAGCTGCTAGATTCATTTTTTAAAATTGTATTGTAACACTTTCATAATGGGAAGAACGTGCGTCAAGCTTGTGCAAAGTTTCGTAAAGTTTACGGCGACAATTCTTTATAAGAACGTCAGTGCCAATGATGGTTCCAGAAATACCGTGCTGGTGACTTTGATACCAACGACACTCCTCGATGAAAACAAAATAAAAACATAAATTGAGTCAAACCAGCGTTATACGACACGAAAGATTACAGAAGCATTGAATATCCATCATTCAACCGTTGTCGTCCTTTTGAAGAAGCTAGGATACATAAGCTAGCTTGATAATTGGGTTGCTCATGAATACAAAGAAGTTCATTTGATGGACGCATAAACATCAGGAAAATTATCTATTTTTGAGGCGATTGATAACTGCTGATGAGAAGTGAATTGTTTTTGTAACATGATGATTCGCCTCAAAGGACATTAAAAGCAAACATTCATCAGAGGAAAATTATGCTTTCAGTGCGGGGTGGGATTTTAAAGGTGTCACGATTTTTAAGCTTCTATCAAACAATCGATTCAGAAGTGTACTGTTGGCAATTGAATAGTTTGAATGAATCCATCATATGGAAACGTGTAAAGTTGTGTTCCATCACGATAACGCAAGGCCAAACCCACCATCCTTACCTGACCTTGCGCCATCAGACTTCCACTCCTTGCGTGGTATGACGTTCAATTTAGATGAGGCTCTAAATCACCAAACACGTTCAATTTAGATGAGGCTCGCATACACTTTTTAATGAAAAATACACTTTTCAAAACATAGAAAAAAATCCGTCATGACTTTGCCGATTTAATATTAAATATTAAAAATATTCACAATTTGGAGCTCATTTTTTAACCTTTCTAGCGTTTTTCTGCTCTTAAATTTGCATACATCCCAATTTGTTACCTTAATTCTACTCGTTAAATTTTTTGCAAATAGTTCTATTCAGAATAGAAAATATTTGAAAAATAATTTTAAAAAATTAGAGAAAAGAATTCTCATTTTACCTAAAGAACTTAGAGATGCATTCTCATTACTCTTGCAAATATCTTCAGTAAGGATACTTGCTTAATCCTAGAAATTGATGGATTACAGAATCTATGTTAATTCGATTTGAAAAATTCTCGTTCAGTAACTCTAATCGGATGCACTTAAAACAGAAGATATTCGATAAAGGATGTTGCTGAGAATTACTAATTAATTAGTTAAAATCTTGGAATGTGGAGTAATGGACTCCTGCCTGGATTAATTATTCAATAATTGGTATAGAAAATTTTACTGTGCAGAGTGGAAGTAAAGTTAGTCAATTGATTCTACTCCAAATCCTCAATTTAATCATCCATTTTCTACGAAAGGATTGCACATTAAAAGTAAATTGATTAAATTCTTAACTAAGTCAAAATACTGATTACTCCTAAGAGAGTATTCTTAATGGGCAGTAAAAATACAAAAAACAACAACAAATAAACAAAATCCGACAGGCATAAATTTTCAAGTCTAATGAGTTGATATCAAAGCCTGAAATGCCTTTTATCATATCTTGAAAAAGTCCAGGAATTGTTTTTTCTTCCTTTTTGTTGTTGTTGGAAAACTACCAAAAATAGAACAGCCATTAATCACGTTCTACTCTTTTAGTTTTGTTTTGTTTGTTCAATCAAAACTTACTGAAATAATGAAGCAATATAAGTTATTTTTCGTGGCGAATAAAATACAATTCTCAATAAAGTATTATCCTTTCAATATGAAAGTTTTCACATAATTAAGTAAAGAACTTTTTAAATATCATAACTTTAATATAAACGGGTGATAAACCAGGAGGAGATGTTCTTCGATGGTTTGTAGGTTTAACTGGATTTTATTTCCAATTAGATTGTAAACTAAACGTTAATTAATGACTTGGAAAAAATGTTCATCTCATCGTCCCAGTTTTGTAAATACGTTCTCATTAATAGTAGGTTTAAAATTGGTTCCAATTCAGGCTCTTTTATATGGACAATCTTCGCATTTTCTCAGTATTTTACCAAATCAATAGAATAGGAGGAAAACTATAAAAAAAAATTTCACCCAATGAATTTATTTTAATAACAATTCAAAGAAGAACTTCCAACTTGATAGTATTACTCCCACTTATAATGGACTGAAAAAAATTTAATAGGATTTGCAGCAGTAAAATTAAGTCACAGATCTATTTTTGCTAATGCGGAAGCTTAGATAGTCTGGGAAAACGTCCCTCTCAGATCAAGTATGGATGGTAGTGGTCTCATGCTGTTTAATTCAGTTTTAAAGAGATTTTTTCTAGGATTATTGATTAAATTTTTGTGTATGCATATAAAAACTTGAAGTCATCATTTCTGGGCTGTTTAGCACAGTTGGAAATGTTCGGCAGTTCGGTGGTAGTTTTGGCAGCTCTTTGCAACCAGGAAAACTTTTAGGCAAATGTGGGAAAACTTTCACCGACGAACACGCTCATTTTGCTTATAATTAATATCTTATTTATTAAATAAAGTTTTGTGTTTTAGAAAATCAATTGAAAATTGTATTCAATGTGCAAAGTTGAAAATCTATTTTGTAAAACGTTTGCTAATTTGATGGTTTGGACAAACGTTTTACAAAAAAGATTTTTCAACTTTGCAAAATGAGTGATTTTTTAAATTTTAGATAAATTGTTTTTGAAATGATAATTTAACAAAAACAACAAGCAATTTGCTCTCTAAAATCTCAATTTAAGTAATGGGTGATTTTGCGATAACATGTATCCGTAAAGAGTTATACTAGATAATATAACGCCCTAGGTTCACTAAAAGCTTATATTGTATTTGTTATTTTGGAAAAATAAATACTAATTGTGGTTTTTCGATCCTAAACAGTGCTTTAGGACCAAAGGTAAGACAAGGAAACTATAGCTTCGAAATAGTTAAATTTTTCTCTCATCTGGGTTTGAAAATTGCAGCCGATAATAACACGGAGAAGGATATTCTCACTAGGCTGCTGCAAGTCAAGAAAGTCTAATTTAGTTAATCGAAATTATTTCGTTAGAAAACTCTGAAAAGACTTACGTGTAAACGATTAAGTTTTAGCAGACGTCATGTATTCTTCGAAAACTAGAATCCTCCGAATACTCTTAGTCCGCCCTACATGAGAATGGACGATTTTGTACCCTTTTTAACGATGAGATAATGGAGCGATACCAGGACCGCCTGATATGGTGCGGTGGGCTGGACATTTAATATGGATGAATAAGGGGGGCATCTTTTGTGGTCCCAGAAGGCGAAAAAATTGACAGTGACATCTTTTGTGGTCCTAGAAGGCGAAGCAAGTCGTAATTGACAATGACATCTTTTGTGTCATCTCTTTCTATGGCAAAAACCAAACGCAATATGGTGCGATGTGCTGGACATTTAATACGGATGAATAATGGGGGCATCTTTTGTGGTTCCAGAAGGCGAAAAAATTGACAGTGATATCTTTTGAGGTCCAAGAAGGCGAGGCGAATCGTAATTGACAGTGAACTCTTTTGTGGTATCATTTCTTATGGCAAAAACCAAACGCAATATGGTGCGGTGGGCTGCACATTTAATATGGAAGAATAATGGGGGTATCTTTTGTGGTCCCAAAAGGCGAGGAAATTGACAGTGACATCTTTTGTGGTGCAAGAAGGCGAGGCGAAATTTGGGTGATCTGGCTGACAATAATTGTCCAATCAAAGGAAAGATCTTCCCGAATTTCTGCTATTATAAGTGAAGTTATCACAACTCATCAAACGTAATTCCATAAATAATTTTGATTATTAAAGTGCGTCGGAATTTGTCCTCCTTCTGGGGGCCTATGTGAACAAAAGTCAATCCCAATTTTTGCTGATGACACAGGTTTCCGAAGAGAGGACTAGGATCTTGTCTAGTAAACTTTACACTCGAATAGAAAAACTAGGGTACCTTTCTGTATGTTTTTGTCAGCACTGGACTGTCCATTCCGTGGTTTCATTTTGATGACTACAGGTCCACCTTGTATTTTGTTTTTGCATCTTATGCCTACGTACAATTAAAAGCTTATTCGTATTTTTTTAATAGTTAATATTTGTTATTATTTTGTATAATTTCTATATTATTTTAAGCAAATCTGATGAGTTATTTTTACCCTCACTCATATTTGACATGCGGCTTACAAAAAAATTAATATTATTTGCATTTGCATTATTATTTTTGGAAAAGTCTTATCATGTTTGGAAGAAAATTTTCATCTTAAAACGAAAACATATCAACTTTTCCCATTCACGCTAAAGAAAAAAAAAAATTTCCTTGATCTTTCAGATGTAAATACATTCAAGTATTGTACTCCTTATCAGGGAAGGAACTTCGGTGAACATAAGAAAATGTAAAATGTCTCATCGAATATAACGATATCCTGTTAGGTATAATTTTGAAGGATATTTTCCTTACAACTCCAGATTATTCACAAGTTCTTCTATTCTTTTTAAAAATAAATCCTTTTTTACACACCTTTTCTTATAAGTACATGTCAAATGGAGCCAAAAAAAAACAATAAAAAACGAACATTCTCCATTCTTCCTTCACACAAGTTGGTAACTAAATTTACACTTTACTACCAAAAAGGATTTGAATAATATTCTCGTTCACAATTTAACATATTTTTATGTTCAGTGGAACAATATAAATGGAAAATTGGGAGTTTTGCTACCCTACATTATGTAACAGAGAGAAACAGAAATCTATTCAAATGTAATATTTGTGGAATTTCGTAAAAAATTATACGTTTTTTCTTTCTTTCGGCAATAAACAAAAAAATATTTTTCTTTCTTTCATAAAAAAAAATTGTATATTATCCTTGAATATATAAATATAGTTAAATTTATGCCCTTATGGGGATGTTAAATAAAATTAATATTATTAATTTGGAACGGCTTGGCACAGTTTGATATTCTTTTTGTATCAGAATTTTTTTAGCGATTTAAAAAGGAAGGAAGAGTTTTTATTTTTATTCTTTGATAATATATTAAAAGGGTAGCTATTTCTGACAGGGATTTGGAAAAATATTATGGAACATCGCGAAGGAAGGCTTCTTTTGACAAGGAAGCAGATTTTTTAAAGAATGGTAGGTACATAATACCGATGGCAACTGTGTAAACACACAATTCCGCCCAAAACAACCTATTCAAACAATTACAATAAAATTTGATATTTAATTTATTATTTTAAATAAAACTACAACTAATATATTTACTTACCTTAATTCTGATTTCAATTTAAATTTTAAAACAATAATCTTGCCATATTACAAATCACTGAAACGGACGGCGATAAAACAGTCGGAGTTTTGTGGATTCCTATAAGATTTTGAAGGTTTTAAAATTTTGGCGAGTCCGGCTGGATGCAGTTTTCAATTTTAGTCGGAATTGTGTTCCTATCATAAGTCATTGTTCGGTTAACTATCACAAAGTTGCTTGATGCAGCCCAACTGAATGTAAAAGTTCCAAAGAAAAATCCTTCTCAAGCGATCATAAATGCCATAACTTGCATAGGTGAAAAATACCTTGTTTCAATTTTTTGATTCCTTAACACACTTACAAAAGTTAAAATATGTTCAATTATAATAAATATCTCTTAATATATGTACTTTTAGATAATTTAAATACGAGGATAGGTCAAAACGCTTGCAAATTGTTGGGATCTTGTATAAAATAAGAGCAGAATTTTTTTTTGCCAAATATATTTTGAATAAATTCTTAAATATGTTTTTTTTTTTTAAATTATTTCATAAAAACTATTTTTATTCTTGTACTCTGGGGAAAAAAATTTGTCCTTTTTCAAAAATAAATTTTCTATTTGCCCATTAAATATGGCAATGATTTTTATTTGAATTTTTCGTCCAAGAGGGATTTTCGTCTGTAAAAATCGTTTTCAAAATAAATATTATATACCCGATATTAGGTCCAGACTATAAAGGATATGCGATATATTCAGAAAACATATTTGTACAATAGAATTAAGATCTGTCATCAGGAGCGTTGTCATAAAAGAGTATCAAAATAGTAGGTCACATTTTCTTTACTTTATATTCGATTTTCGTTTTTTTGTGGCGTTATGTTGGTACTCAAGTCTCTCACTTATGCCGACCATGTTGAATGTTCAGTTAATTTTTGACAGCTGCTTTGTTTGCACGTATTTTGGCTCGTCTTCGATTTTTGCCCATTTTTGACCAAGAACAGCATCACATTAACATTGCTAAGGAGCTGTTGGACTCTGTCTGCGACGACCCAAATTTGGTAAAGAGGGCCATTACTGGTGACGAATCATGGGTTTATGGTTATTACGTAGAAACCAAAGCTCAATCATCCCAACGGAAGCTGCCGCACGAGCCAAGACTGAAAAAAGCGCGCCAAGTTCGGTTTAATGTGCAGATTTTGCTTACAGTTTTCTTCGATTGCAGGGGCGTTGTCATAAAAGAGTATCAAAATAGTAGGTCACATTTTCTTTACTTTTTCGTCCGTTGTATTTCAATGGATTGGAAGTCGTACTCAAAAAAACCGTCGGTCACATTATCAACTTTTCAGGCGATAATGTAACATTATATTTTTTCAGAGACTGAGGGTATTAAGTTATCGTTTGTACGTTACTCGAAGGACGCATTTTTTGAGTAAAACCAAAGTTTACTTTTCAGTAAAAAATTAACTGTAAAACGTTTATTTATCTACGAAAAGATTTTTTACTGGTAAAAGGATATTTGAGGAAGGACTGCAATTGACCTCCCGGAGCAAAGATTATCTCAAATTTACTCTTTCTCTACTTGAAAAGCTGCTTCACTAAAGTTTTTCTTTATTGAAGAGAAAATCTACCACCACAAACTAAAAATATCTATTTCCAAATTAGTTTTACTAGTTTTCCAGATTATTTATGGTATTTTGTGATAATATTTAAAATTAAAATTCCTACAAATTGCTTTAAGTAGAAAATATCAGGAATTCTTCTTATCTGGTTTTATAGATTTTTATTTGATCTACAAAAATATTTTAAATCTACAGAAATCTAGAGAATTTTTTATAATCAATTTTTTTAATAATCGGATTTTTTTGATAATGATTTAAAATTTATTTTATCTTTTGATTGTATTTTTTGATAGTTGATCTTAAAAATTGTTCTTTTCTTATTAGTTCGTAGTAGCCAATGAAGGACACTAGGACTTTTTCCCTATAATCAAATTGCTTAGAAGAAATTTTTTTTTTTTTTTACTTTAACTTTCATTAACTTAACTTAAAAATTCAGTTAAGTTTATGAAAGTTAAAGTAAAAAAAATCAGTATAAACCAAAAAATTTACAGTGACTAATGTGAACATTTCAACCTGGAATCTTAGGCATTCCAATTTTTATAACACTCATTTTACCGCCTCTAGATCCCCAATTATTTATAAGATAATAAATTCATTTTTAGATACGATTTTTCGTTGGTTTTTTTTTTTGCAAGTAAAACATTAAATTTACAGATATGGTCTTATATTATTATATCATATGTAATTAAGGATATCAAAAGTTTCGTTACAGTATCCGTTTTGACATTGATCATATATTCTTAGGAAAAAAATTGAAGATATTTTATGGTAATTTAGTTGATATTTTTCAGAAAAGGACATTAATTTTTTTTTGTAGATATTTAAGAACACTACTTTTTAGGAAGTCTTGAAAAGATCGAAATTTTTTTCCATAATTTCCATTTTCTAATAAAACTTTGAAAATTTCTATAAAATATTATGGTTGAGAAAAATTGGAATAAATTTATAAAAAAAAACACCCTCAAACTTAAGAAGCACCTGACAAATAAAATTTTATGAATGTGAAATTATGTTAAAAAATTATATTGTTGCCACTCTCGAGTATGTCAAAAATATCCAAAAAAAAAAACTTTCAAAAGTTTTCCCATTAATTCATTTTACATTGAATGACATTTATTAGGCTCTATGAACACTTCAACGGTTCTCAAAACAGCTCCCCCAGTTACATAAACTTTTTTATTAAATGTCATGAGATCAACTCATACTTCAAAATGGTTCAATTAATATTTTCCAGCTCCTGAAATAGAAATAAAAATACGACTTTATCTTAGAAGGATTAGTTTTTCTAAAAAAAATACTATGAAGTCAATCATTAAAGTTACAAATTTCCTAATTTTCTTGAAAACAGTATATTTTCCTTAAGCTCAGAATTTATTGAGAAAATACATAATAATTTGTTTGGATTAGTTTTTATTTATTAGAAAAATAATCGATTAATTAAAATTATTACCAAATCGAAGTTTACAAAACCTATGAAGCAGAAAACTTTTCTGAACTTTCTGAAAAAAGTAAAATAAGTTTCGTAAAAAAGTTGGAGAACTGAAATCTTCGTTAGAGTCGTCAGATTCGTATCTGACATGGGGAACTGAAATCTCGTCATGAGGTTTTGTGCTATGTTGTTATAACCAAATCCAAAATTAAATAACTTCGAATCGAGGTCTTATAGATCCTGCTGTGAATAAAAATATTATTTTTCATATTTTAATATAAAAATTTCTTTATCACGTCAAATCTTCTAAATATCAGCTCAAGATTGATGTGGTATTTCCATTTAGAACTTTCCTTGCTATGCAGTGAATTTTGTTGATAAACTTTGGTAGTTCCTTTTGCTAACTTGCAGGTTTTACTCTCAAATTCTATTTTTTCCTATTTTATCATATAAAAAAGATTTGCTCATAAAATTGTTCAATTGCAGGGAATTGAATTTGGTTACGAGCACTTTACTTCTAAGTGAGTGTATCGTTTTTTCTGAAAAGTATAAGTAGTGCGACGCAAAAATCGCAACAAGACGATTCAAAACATTTTCCATGTGAAGAATTTTTCGATTCAACGTGGAAAAGGAGGGGCTGGCATTGTTAAAAGTGGTGCAAGGAATCGAATTGATAAAGGGTGGCTTTTTCTACAAATAAATTCTATGAGATACTCAAATACCCTAAAAAGAACGAAATTTCACAACTCACACCTACAAAGATACTCCGACCCTAAACAGTTTTTTAAGTGGGATTGGAATTTTAATTTCTAAAACGTAGTTTGTGCACTCAGCCAAGCATAATTTCATATGGAGAAATTGATTGTTTTCTTTAAGAAATTTTACTAAACACACATTCTAAAAAGCACTAACATAAAGTTTTGTAATATTACACATCGTTAAATTTCCCAATCGAACTCGTATCGTATCGTTAGTACGTGTTATTTACTTTAAATTCTATTGCAAAATATTCAGTCCAGAAATTAGTTTTTGTGAATATTTTGTTGATTTTGGAAGACCTCTTTTGAAAATTGCGCAATAGCGTATGTTATGAAAATAGATAATTTTTGAACTGTTTTTTTTTTTGAATATTTAATCTGCAAAAAAGTAATAAACACTTTCTTATTTGATTTCCGGTTCGATAATTTCTAGTTTTTTTGTGGTTTAATTTTGTTATTATTGTTTTTTTCATAGTTGATAAATTTTATAATAAGTGAACACACACAGAAAATATACGCTCTCCTCTAATTCGATATCACTTTTATTCGATATAAATTTTATTCTGAAGAATTTTAAGCTCGCCGTTTTTCAAGTGAATAAGTTCTAAAGACTTTGTGGAAAATTAATTCGCTGAAATGAAAATTAATTTATGTGTATTTTAAAAAAAACAGGTTTTCCATACAAATTAATGGAAAAAAAACTGCTAAAACACAAAAATTGCCTACAAAGTTATGGTAAGAAATGTAAATGGTATCAATTAAAAATTATATAGGTTTCGAAGCTTTCAAATGATTTCAGATCGATTTTCTGCCAAAAATTAAATATTTCTTGTCTTAGTATCTTTTGCGCTACATCGCGGACAAAAAACTGTTAATTATATGGCCGTCTTAGATCTTGAGAATAATTGCTCAATTCAAAATGAAAAAAATAATTTTTTGGCGAATTTTGAATTTCCGCGGGTTACGTATATTCGATTTTCGATTTTTTGTGGCGTTATGTTGGTACTCATGTCTCTCACTTATGCCGACGAGTTCGGCCATTTTGAATATTCAGTTAATTTTTGACAGCTGCTTTGCTTGCACGTATTTCGTCTTCGATTTTTGCCCATTTTCGACCAAGAACAGCATCACATTAACATTGCTAAGGAGCTGTTGGACTCTGTCCGCGACGACCCAAATTTGGTAAAGAGGGCCATTACTGGTGACGAATCATGGGTTTATGATTATAACGTAGAAACCAAAGCTCAATCATCCCAATGGAAGCTGCCGCACGAGCCAAGACCGAAAAAAGCGCGCCAAGTTCGGTTTAATGTGAAGGGTTTGCTTACAGTTTTCTTCGATTGCAGGGGCGTGGTGCATTATAAGTTCTTACCGCAGGGTAGAACGGTTAGTAAGGAATATTACCTGCAAGTTATGCGCGAGTTGTGCGAAGCAATCCGCCAGAAACGCCCGGATTTGTGGAAAAACAAAAATTGGCTTTTGCACCATAATAACGTCCCTGCTCACGCATCGTTGCTTGTGTGCGAATTTTTGGCCAAAAACAACACACTAATAATACCGCAGCCACCGTATTCCCCAGATCTGGTCCCTTGTGACTTTTTCTTGTTCCCGAAACAGATTCTTTGATCCATTTTTTGGAATTGGCAAAAATCGAAGACGAGCCAAAACACGTACAAGCACAGCAGCTGTCAAAAATTAACTGAACATTCAAAATGGTCGAACTTGTCGGCATAAGTGAGAGACATGAGTGCCAACATAACGCCACAAAAAATCGAATATACGTAACCCGCGGAAATTCAAAATTCGCTATACTCTTTGAACAGACCTCGTAGACCTCAAGTTTAATTGTAATCAACAGCAAAATTAGTAGCGGTTGTTGAGTATATAGGGTCCGAAGTCTACAAAAGATTTGAAACTGTTTATCTGACACTAAATATACCCAATACTATGAAAATTTTACCTTATTACCTCCCTCATTATATTGGGTGGCAATTGAAAAACCAAATCATATAAAACAAACGAAACTTATACAAATACAAAATTTTAATTATTTTATTTGGAAGTATTATAATTAATGAATATGAAAAACAACATCCCTCAAATGATCATTCTTAGCCTGCGTTCACAAATACAGGCCTTTCCACAGTATTTTCCAAGACCGTACGAAAGGATTCAGGCGCTAAGCATCGGATCTTCTGCTTAAGATCTTGAATTGTTTGAGGTTTACTTACGTTGTTTTAAGAAGCCTCACAAAACGCAGTCTGGTGGCGTTATCTCATATAAACGCTAAGGCCGAACGAATTAGGAATAATTTTTTTTTAAATTATTTGTTTACAGAATTTCTCACGTGAGGTACATCGTCCCTCGTATTTTCATAGAAATATGTGCTGATAAGTTTTTCTGCATAACACCCCAGTGCATTTTTTGGGGGGTCCAATTGATGCCGATGTAATTTCCTGAGCTTCGCCCAGTTCTCAAAAATCAGCAATTTTCTGAAATCGAATGGCATACGGTAGATGCTACTGAGTATCTTGGAGTAGTCAAATTCGGACCATTTGGGTCTTGTATAGAAAAAACTGTAAAATTCAGCTACAAAATCTTCTAAAGCGGATGCTCTAGCGATGCCTTGTTGAGTAGACGGACAACGGATTAAGGCAGATGCTGCGTCAATGCTCTTAGGATCTCTTCCCGGAAGATTACCGACTAATCCAGTTTTTTTCAAATCGGGTAATTAGGTTCCCAATCATCTTATCACTAGGAAATATTTTAACATTAAAATGTTGATGGTATTTTATCTGACTTTAAATAATTAATCTTTAACTGGCATAGATAAACTCAATAAGTTTTACTTGTTGTTGGACATCATACGTCGCCATTTTAATCTACAAGGGATGTGCTCTTATAACCTATAAAAAAAGAAGATCCAAAATGAACATGTTTCAATCCCTCTAGTTTTTCAGTAGTCATCCTTTATTAAGCAAAAATACTGTTTATTTTGTTGAGACTTCAGAGCATCGAAATTTATTAGATAATTCGGCGTAAAAAAATATTTTTTCAACCAATTAACTATCGTGTAGATCTCAAAGTACAATTAGACTCAGAAACATTATAATCCGCCTACGAAATACTAAAGTTTAATTTTCTAAAACCAAAAATAATTTTATAGTTTAAGTTATTATTTTTCACATGATCTTAAGGATTAAAACTCCTTAGTACTAGGACCTGTTGCTTAGGGAGAACTGGACAATTACATTTCGATCTTTTTATTAGTACATTTACAGACCTAAAATAAAACCAAAAAGACTAAAATTTTTTTTTATCTGCGTCTTGTTTGGATAAATACTGTCAAATCCAGTAAATTCAGTATTACTCGTAATAAATGATGAAAATGCTGATTTGACCAAAGTTTTAGGCGGTACAATTTTTTTTAGGGGTTAATTTGATTAACGATGACTTTGAAAATATTTTTCAACGAATTTTTTTTTTGTAAATTTAATATCATTTTAAATTGAGGACCTCAAGAAGTCGTTTCAGTTTCGCGGTATAATTCGAACTTATATTTTGAAAATTTTTAACATATTTTATGGTAATTATGTTCGACTTTTTCTAAAGATTTTTAATATTAAAAACGGATTTATGTTAAAAAAAATAATTATATCAAAGGAAAAAATATAAAATTAATTTCAAAAATTTAATCAATTTTAATATGATTTTAAGAAGAAGACTTATCCTCAGAGAGTCTAAATGAAATTATAAAATTACTAACTGCACACATGTCAGTTATATGGTTTTTAATTTTACGAACTTTGACAATTTCTATTTTATATTAATTCCCATTTATAAATATTAGAAGAAAAAAAAACCTTTTAATTACCTTCTCAAATGTGCCTTTGAAGATGTTGGAAAAACATTGTAGTTTTCCTATTGATTCATTTTACTCTGAAAAAGATTTATTATTTGATGAATACTTCAAGGATTTGCACAAATTGCTATAAGATTTCAATTTGCTTACTATTTTCTCGGCTATAAATTCATAACGTATAACATTGGATAGAGCATCATTTCAAGGATACGTGTTGGTGTTCGTCCTACTCCGCCATTGTATTGCTTTAATTTAATTCAAAAAGAAAGGATACGCAAAACCTCTTGGTAATTGTTATAAACTGACATTTACGACTACTTGAATTTCATGTGTGCACAATATACGAGCATATGTGACAAATATCCTTGTTGATTGATTACGCATATTCACTTTTATAATTGGTTACATAGATTTTATCTATATGAGGAAATGTACAAGTATAAGCCGTTCAATTGAAGACACATAAGTTACTTTAGAAGGTAGCAATTTCAGTATAATAATGTACACTGCTTCTATTCCTTTTGATAAAATAATGTTATTGATTACTCAAATAAGTGTAAAATTTGTTTTATTTTCAGAGTTATTTTTATATCGTTAATAGCGAAGTACTTCTGTTTCGTTAATTTTTATATAGGGCGGTACGTGTCCCTTTAATAATTTGGTAGGCCTTTTTTTATAGAGTTTTTGTATCAACGATGGTCCGGCTAAAAAAATTAATAATGAAGAAAGTGATTTTTTGGATTATTTTTGCAAAAATTTCAAATTGGAGCAATTATAAAAAAAAAGTTGAAAACAACCTATAACTGGAACCATTAATAAAATTTATCCACTCCATATCTAGTATGTTTTTATTTTCATAAAATAAACGCAATTTTAGACCCTTCCTGATAATGATATTCTCTGTATAATATTTGAGATTTTTAGAACTTTCATTTATCATTAACAAATAATTAATAAAAAAAAGGACTGACTTTGGGTTATTACAATAAAAGTTTTGGCTAAAAACTGTCCATTTTTTGTAGAACTTGCTTAAATGTCTAAAAATCTTTAACACTAATAATAATATATTAATGTTAAAAATATGAGAAAAATTCAAAAAGGGATTTAAATAACAATGACAATATTTAGAAAAAAAAATTAAAGAAAAAAAACAAAATTTAAACCAAGTGGATATTCATTTATTTCCATGTATTTACTCCCACCCCTAATATACATACACTATTTCAAGGGCGTTCATCTACACCTACAAGGAGAACATACAAAATTTAAATTTAATAAATTTCTTTTTAAACATTTAATTGCAAACAAAAAAAGTTATACAAGTTCCCTTTTATAAGAAAGAGGCTTTCCATCCAAAAAATTCCATTAACTAAAACAAAATAAAAAAATTAAATACATGAACTTCAAACATATCTTTTTTAAAATAATTTATTTTTAATTTTTAGTTTAGATTCAAACTAAAAAAAGAATAAGGTAAATGGTTAATATAGAGAACAGAAGATAGATTTAAAAAAATTGATTGTTTTTTAATAAATAATCTAATAATTTTTAAATTTTTTTCTAATTATTATTTAAAAAAAGATAACAAAATAAGGATGAACAATTGTACCTGAATTTGTAATTAACCAACTAAATTGAAAGGCAATGAAATAAATAACTTCCTTGATCCTGAGTCGCCTCACAGTCATATCATCAATGAGTTTAACATCAAGGTAGTAGTATTATGTTATTTAACGTAACTTATCTGTCGTTAAACATAAAACGACGAGTCACCTACGACCCTTAGATTAAAGAATACCTGGATAGGCCCTTACCGTATATGTATACGCAATTTTGTGTACAAATTTTTACGAGGGGGATATGACTGTCAAAAATTTTTTATGTAGACATGACACCCACTGCCATCTATGTGTCGTAATGGAAATTTATTTAATTGCAAAAGCATAATTTATATTTATTTTAATTCACTTATTGGAAACAAAAATACAATTTAAACACAACGATAGGTCATTTTTATTTTTTGTACAATCTTTTGATACGAAATGGAATTCTATTTTAGGTTTATTATACGCCTCAATTTTGTAGACTTTCGGAGAGTTTGAAAACTTTAATTCTCCATGAAAGTGGAGACTTGGGGGTTAGCTTTGTCATTTGTGAATCCGATGTTGACAGTTCAATGTTTACCATAAAATAGTACAGTGCCGGAGTATATAAAGTGTGTGTAAGAAAGTTTAAGGGACCGAATTTTTCTGTCTATTTTCCATTGCTGTTTTCATTGTGTTATAATAAATAAAGTTTATTCTTCGGTAAGCTTATTATTTAAATAAATTTGTTTTGCTTGCTCTATTATACCACATTATAATGCATTTACTAAATAATATTTTTTTATTTTTTTAAAAATATTAGTTATTAAGTTTTTAAGTACATTAAATTTTTCATTTTGTAATTTAGTTTTAAAACATTTTCTTTAATATTTTATACGATTAACATCTTATTGTGCACATAATTGCTTTAATATAATCAAATAACTTACAATTCATATTTTAAATACTCTTCCCCACTTTAAAAATTCTGTTTTAATAAATAATATATAGTGAAATAAATAAATTGAAAATACATAATAAATAAATAAATATTAAAAAAAAAATACTGTGTTTTATTGCATATTTACAAAACTAATTCCATCAAACAACAAGACCCGCAATATTAAAAAATCTGCTTCTTTATGCATAAATGATATCACATATGAAAAATGGTTTTAAACGAACCGCTTCAATCGCATACTGAACTTTTAAATTGGCCCCCAATGATTTACGCCGTTTCTGTTGTATTGCATGTGTGTGCGTTCTATGAATGTATTGCCAACAAAATTTGGACAGAATTTTTGTGTAGAGGCCTAGACAGTACTTCTTTAATCTAAGCCTACGACCGTTACGTTCAATCAACACACCACCATTACTGGCAGTTTACAGTCAGTAACCAGTTACAAGCGACACCTTATCTAAACGTCTACTGACAGCGCCCGAGATAATTACCGGTATCTCCCACTAACGATCCGGAAACCGTACCCGCGATGTGTGTATTAACCACAGCAACCACGTTGCTCCCTAAGGCGCCTCAAGTACAGTGTATTTTAACACCATGGGGCATTCTGATTCCTTTGGTACTAATTTTCGTTTTAAGAGTACTTCGGTTTTTACTCCGCTCATTAAGCTACGGTAAGAAACCTTATAAATCCCTAGCCACCGCTAAGCCAGCTCAGGTACGCCGGTTCGCCAAGATCCGAAAGTAAACCGGAATTGACTTTAGTCTTTTACCCGGTTGCTCTCCCCTCAAAAAGTGCCATGGAAAACCTATTGAACATTCATACCATTCTCTCATACCTAACACACCACTCACGTCCACACTGTCATCATTCACTACAATTATACATACACTTAGGTCACGCATCTCCGTATAGAACACACTCGATGAAAAGGTCCTTGGCACTCTCCTCCACCGTACCACAAGGGCATCTACCCTCTGCAGCCAGACCACGCCTGTACAGGAACCCATTCATACTGCAGTGTCACGTGAGTAAATACCCGTGGTACAGACCAAATTCAAATCCATACGCAAATGCAAAGTACACATCCGAAATGAGCATGTGCCTCCATCTCTCATTCACACTCTCATCCTATCGACGTTGCCAAATTTCACACATTCTTTTCAGGACCAGTACACGCCGCTGGCGTGGACTAAGATCCTGAACCTCTTCATTTGTAATCGGACAACCAGCAATCGGGATGCTTCATCGTAGACGGTGGTAAATGCTTCCATGCAGTACCCCGCCCACCACTAAGCGAATATTGTGTATATGAGCGCCAAAGAACTCATTTTTTTGCGATATTCACTCCTATTTCATTACCCTATTCGCACTCCATCTGCATGTAGCGGCTTCCCGCTACCTAACATCAAGGTCGGTCTCTGTGAGTAATAGCGGCACTTAAGAATTTTTTCTGGTCAATCAAGTGTCAGGGCTTTCTGCTCGATCTCCAAAAACCGTGAATCGCACATGGTTACGTCAACACTGATTCATGGCAATGAACTGTGGTAGTTTTTTTAAAATATACAATATCTTTTGAGGCAAACGTGCGCCTCCTATTTAATCCTGTAATGCTAGCCTACCAACATGCCAACTATTCCCTCGCTCTCTGGATAATCTTGTTTTTGTACCATATTTATCCATCTTGCACTAATCGTCCTCTCAGCAATCAATTTTTATTCAATCACCCACCGGCAAGAGAAGATAACCGCGATCTCATACCGCAACAGCAAAAAATAAAGATCCTACAATAAAAATCATATGTCCTTTGGATAATTTTTATCTTAAAAAATATCTCGTATCCATAAGATTGGTTTTTTTTTATTGCAAGGAAATATTTTCGAAATTCCACACAAACATGGTAATGGGATATTTGGCGTTGTCATGGGAAAATGATGGTTTAAGATCTGCTTCTGTAATTGCATATTCGTCTTATATGTGCGTTCATATCTATTTAGTGAAGACTAACAAAATTTTATCGAAATAGGGTCCTTGAAAATTGCTTTCAAAATATAATCAACATTTATCTTATTATCACTGATTTCAAATCTAAATTTACGGTCATATTTTAATATTAAGAAAAAGTTATTTGCTGGTTCCATGTCGTTTTGAAATAGTCAAATTTTTAAATGTTGCTCCTTTTTTAATGCTCAAAGTGAACTTTAATGTTTTGTGGTTTCGTTTACGAGTGTTTAAAGATAAGAATCAATTTGGAAATTTTGAGGATGAGTTGATTTACCGCAATACGAATTTAATTTGAACAAATCGAAAGCACTTCAATGTAAATTGACATAAGAAATTGTCACGAACTACTAAAATTTTGCATTCCAACTATTCTCATGTTTTTACGTACATGGCGTACCTTTCAGGTAAATTTTCATGATGGAATCGATAATTTAATGAAGTAAAATATTACAGGATAATTCCGAAATTCAAAACTAACCACGAAAATTACAACTAGAATATTATTTCCTATTCACACCAAAATTATGTGCATATGCATTGACACCAATGAACAAATCCTCATAATATGAATATGCACATAATTAAAGTCTTCTTCCAGTTTACGAGAAAACAATTTTCATAATTTTGGCAATTACCTTTTTTTTGTTCGTTTGTTCATTTTCCTAATTATGCGAAATTACCATATGTGGGGCTTTGAAAAGCCGCCAGCGGCTGTGGAGAAGCCATTGTATCTGCGAAATGTGTCTGAAGTTGGTATTTGTCCGTATTTCTTTGAAAATGAAGAAGAACAGACCATTACCGTCAATTCTGAGCACTATGATCGTATGCTAACCGGCTTCTTTGGCCTAAATTAGAAGATTTCAATTATATATACAATACATACAAATGGCCTCCAAGATCATGCCGACATTTTTCTTATAAGACTACATAAAAAATCATTTCTCTAAAGAAAAATGTCCGCCAAGTAACGATCGAAATACATCCCGAAATGCGTGAAATTTTTTTCGAAAAATTACTTCCAAAGGATCGAGTCCTGCAAAAAGTCTCGTAAAGGTCATTTTAATAATTTTATATTTTATTCATGATGGCAAGGTCAAAGCAATTGAAATTCGAATTCTGATGCATTTTACTGAACATTACCGTCCAAAGCGTAAATTGAATAGTCTTTTTTTATATTTATATCAGAAAAATAATATGTTCGAAAAAGGAAAAAATTATTATTTTCAAAAATGACTCAGACATCTGTGCTATATCCTTACTTGTTTTTTTTGAAGTTTGCGTTACAGGGGCGCCTGCAATAAAAGGGGGAAAATAGTGGCTTTTTATGTACAAGATCCTTTTACTTCATGCTAAACTCTATGAATCTAACCACTATAAGCCAAAATTGAAGTTCCTTTTTTCTATTGTCTTTCAATAAGTATTAGCTTTCTTGTGATTGTGTGCAAAAAAGCATAGCTTATAATGAGTGGTAATAAGAACAGTTGATCTTTTAGCGATTTAAATTGCATTCAATTATGAAATAATAAAATCCATTTTAAAACGAGAAAAAATAATAATTAATTCCATATCGTAGCTATAAAATAATTTGAAAATAATAAAACAAACTTTAAATTAATCGTAATACGTACGAATTTGTGACTAATTTGATACGCCATATCTCGTCGTGAATTGGGCGTTTCTTGCTAAAATGTGAACGCCAAACAAAATCTCATTTTCGAAAAAAAAAGTTTATTTATTTAATTTTATTTGTTTATAATGTAGACTTTTTTTTTACTTTTGTTGGTTATAAAAACAGATGTTATAGAACATTTTCCATAATTTTTGTAATCATGAAAATTCTTGCAATTTAAATTTGGTAAAGATTTAATTTGGAGAAATTTTCGTGAAGATTCAATTTGCTGATACTATCGGTGGATAATAGGAGAGGACTGTGAGTTGGAAAAAAAGTGGGGAACCGATATTCTAATGCTGATTTGTTGAACGGGGACGGACACTAGCCAATAGAGGGAGTGAAATGATCGAATTTCAGCTCCCAAAACTTTTTTACTAAGTGAAAACTTTCCCCTCCGATTTGTATTTTGATCATTTTTCACGAAATTTAAAAACGAGCTTATATTTTAAAAAAAAAAGCTCTCTAGGCTCTTTTTTGCCTTCCTAATATCTAATCGAGCTTTACTCTTAAATTTTTTTCAAAAAAATTCGTTTGTACTTTTACTCTTAAATGTATAACAAAATATTTAACTGGATTTTTACTTGGAATACGTGTTCATGGTCCAATAGTAAAAGTTATATGGTTTTTTATTATTAGGGGAGGTGGGCTTTTAATACATAGGCGATCATCTTTCCACGTGCTTCTAATTATGCTCATATTGAAAATGTTTTTCTAATTAATTATTACTCGTAGAATTGTAAGAAAAAACATTTCTTAATTTATTTAGTTAAATTTTTATGGCAACTTTATTTTTTTATAATAGAAATTATGCGTTTGGTTAGGTGTTTGTGTCGGGATAACCGTAATATTATTATAAATGTTCGAGAGAATATTTTATTATTATTTTTTAAAGAAAGTAATTTGAAATAGAAGCGATCTTACGTGAAAATTAATATATGATCAATTTGTAAACTCTACACAAACATGAATTAACAAAAAAATGAAGAATAAATCCACTAAACTTTCTGTAATAAAAATGAAGAAATACAAAAATTTTACTGGATTAATGCCTTATTCATATAATTGCGTATAGAAGTATTTAAGGGGGATATAGCATTAGTTTAAGTGCCGGGGATTCTCGGATTATTTTGAATAAAAAATTACAGAGCGCAGCAAAATTTTATCTATAAAAAAACAAAAATATTATATTTAACTTGGATTTGTTCGAAATTGAAACAGATTTTTTTTTATGAATAGAAAATCATATTAAAAAAATTATTATTTTTGGCTTATTTATTACTAGACCAATTGATCTGAATAAATAACAGAAAAAAAACATGTCCATTGCATGTGTTTTTAAAAAAATGCCCCTTTTGACTGCATAAGTAGCTAATTAGACTAAAAAAAAGGTAATTTTGCGACAATGAACTCTATGGAAGTTATGAGGCCATTTTGATACTAAAAGAAAATATGGTAGTAACCACGTTTTTGTTCGAAAATATCCGCCATTAAATTTACTGGGTAGGCATTAGACACTTTAATTTAATAGACCAAAAATATGAATAGTATCGAAAGTGAAACACAAAAACTTGAATTTTACTAGAAATAAAATGTTTCGTCTTTGCTCTGAGTCAAAATAATATGTGGTGCACTTGAAAAATATAATAAGTTATGAGTAAATTTTTAAAAGAAAAATCCGTTTTACTAAAAAAACATAATAAATAATTATAATAATAATAAGATATAGCTTATCTTAGAAAACATAATAAATATTTAGAATATAATGAAAATTTCTGTCAAAATCCCTTCCAAAATATGTTGACATCTTTCTTTTGACCCTTTTTTGACGCGCACTGTAATGCTAGTGTGTAAAAATTTTCTCGTCTCTCATATAAATAAAAGTTCAAATTTTTTTTTTTAGAAATTATTAAATTGAATATTATAAAATAAAATGTATATTTATAAAAGCTCAATTAATACAAATATTTATAATATACTAATAATTGTATAAAAAAAAACCATTTTTTTTCTCGATAATGACATTGAGTGAAAATAGTTGATACTAACAAGAAGTTGAATAAATAATTAAAGTAATAATAAATAATAGACGATTTATTAAATATGAAAAAGTTTATGTTCAGTTTTATAATAAAATAAAAGAAAAAGAAGAAAAAAATACATTATCAATAATCGACATAACCAATGTGGGAGAAATTAAACACAGTTCATATTTGTTATTGAAAGAGAGATCGAATTAAAGAGGAACTGAGTGAGTTAGTTGGTAAATGAATAGGAGCAATCTCTGAAGAGTAAATAATGCTAATCTTTATCTTCACTCATATTTATATTCATACAATTTATGCAATCACATATTAATCGGAATGAGTATGAAAGGGGCTGTGTGTTTATTTAAATTGATGCATACACATCCATATGTATGATACAGCATATGTGTTCGATGCTCTTTAATGTGTGTTGTAATATGCAATAAGTACTCCCAATACAATTGATCATTGAGAAAACATAACAAAAACCAAAGCTGAAGAAGGGTCTTAGGAAATAAAGAGAAAACTTTGAAAAAAGAGACAACCTAAATATAATTAAAATATTTAAAAATCTTGCAATAAAAAAAAATGGCTTTCTTTGTGATACTTTGTCTCTTAATCTCTTTACAATATTTTGTTTATTTTGTAATATTTTTATACTCTTTACTCGTAGCAATTTGAATTTTTCTCTTACAATACGATAAGAAAAAAACATATTTTTGACTTCTACTTTTAAACATTTTATCATTGTTTTTAATTTATTTCTTTAAGTTTTATTTTGTATTTGTAAGAAGATAATTTAGTGATTTTTTCTGGCAAATTTTGCAAATTGGAATCTTTCCAAGAGTCATTTACATGAACTGTTACCACCCCCACCTAGAGGAGAGTATAGGTCAAGAGAGGAATTTTTTGCATATTTTGATATTTTTTTTAATTTGGTTCTCTTATTTACAAGTGCTGTGTTATTATTTTTCTGTATTTTTGACGCCTTATTACTGATAATAGCACATACTAAGCGGAGCATCTGTTGTTTTTCTATTTGTGTATGTTAAATAGCGTATAATTAATGATATTTGCACAATTTCTGTTTGATAATCTCTTTAGCCGAATGGATCTTCAGCTATTTGAGTCGTGATTGTATGATTTCGAAAGAGTAATTTAATATTACAAGCTAGGATTTTCAGAGTGTCCAGAGAGCATTATAACAACGTTTAGTCAAATGAGCATGCATCTACATACACATATGTGTACTCATCGTGAGTACGATACGAACATTCCGAAAAGTTCTTTTTCAGTCGAATCCGTCGAGGTTGAAGATCGTGTGCGCGCCAATTTTATCAAAAATCAGTATTTTCTGTTATTGTTTCTGCTATTTTTTTTCTTGGTTTTATTTTAATTTGTAAAAATATTATGTTAATATAATAAAAATTAAAAATAATTATTATAAAACATATACAATAGAATATTATTAACAATAAATTTTGATCAAAAACATTTCATTTCCGGTAAAGAAAAGTGTTTTATTTTATTTTCGTTATTTTTTTCTATTAATTATATTAAAACTATTTGTTTTTATTTTGTTTTAAATAAAAATTTGTAATAAAAAAATTGCATGTGAATTTTGTACGAAATTATTATGTAAAGTGAGTTTTATGTAAACAAACATACATACACACTTGGCACAAGTTCATAAATATATACACATGTGAAATTTTTTTAAAGTGCTTTTTTTAAAAGTAATTCAAATTTTAATTTTGTTACTTTTAAAAAAAAAAAAAACAATTATTACGATTTATATAATCAAATATTATTTATTCGACTGTATGATAGTTAAAATTAAAACATTTTTCTATAAATTCTGAGGTCCAAAAAGTATTTATGCTGGTTTTTTTTTTTATAGAATAAATATTATTTTGAATTTTTTTAAATAATCGACAATGTGTACACTTATTTAAGTGCTAATAATTATTATTCTTTTATGGATTATGAAACTTATACAATTTTTCGTTAACGCAATAAAATACAAATTTTTCCAATAATTACAAAAGTCAATAAAAAATTGCGGTAAAACACTTTAAATAATTTTTAAAAATGCTTCAAAAAAAAATAATTATTATATAATAACTGAGAATTATGTGAACGCCATAATTATGTGTTATATATAATCAAGATTAATTAGATTTCCATGATTTCTTTTTGGGCAACTAACCTCGTCCTTAATGCCTTTGTTTTGGCGTTCAACCCACAATTCCAGATATATTAAATGAATATCACTTTCTTTCTGAATACGAGTCCTTCCATTGTGGAGTTTCCGGACCCAACAACTCCTCTTCCGAGTCCTTTTTGAAACCTGCGTTAACATTTGATTAATGCTCCACAAAATTGAATAATCTCTTGCAATTTAGTCCAAATAAATATCGGACAGTTTTGTCAACAAAAAAAAAATGATAACGCAATCCTATACGAGACATAGAGTCGTCAAATTGCCGCATGGTTGTGGCGCTAGAAAATGGCATCTTAATTTTGGTTGTTTTTGTTCTAGCGGGGAATGGGAGAGCAGAAATTATTAATTTTTGATTTTTTTTTAAATCTAAATAAAACTTATGAAAAAACGTATGCAAATTTTTAATTTTTAAGATTAGTACAAATATTTGTAGTCTCATTGCTATTGTAAAAGTTTTATAATTTTCAAGAGGTCTTTTTTTCGTCTAAAAATTAAATTATATTTTAAGTTAAAAAACTATAGTAACGAAAAGATAAGTTTCAAGTAAGAATCCTTAGAATAATTTGGATTATTTTCGAAACTATATTATTCACTTCTGCGTTTTTTTCCGAAAACCTTTAAAAATTCTTCCCAAATAGAAGAGATTATTTTTGTTATTTTTGAAAAATATATTAAATTTAAGTTCTTATAGTAAAGAGCTTTAAATTTCAGTTACTTCTCCCAAAAATCAATATTGCTAAATAATACCGAATATTAATTATTAATAAATAAATCAATTAAAATTTTTTTAGATGTTATAAAGTGCCATAAAAATTCGATAAAATAAAAACATTCACATTATAATACAAGAAAAAAAAATTCTCATTTATTATCACATGAGTAAAGGTGAATATTTATAAATAAAAATAAATTAATTCAATAAAATTATAATTTGTGATATAAAAAAAAAATACGATATCAATATTGCGAAAATTGAGATAAGAAAAGCTTTTCGCTTCGATAGCAGCAACTTTTAAATACTAAGTGGTAAAAAAGTTAACCGAAAAGTGATAAATTCTTAAAGTGTATACAAACCGAGTAAGATTAGGAGGGAGGGGGGACAGAACTGTATTTTGGGCTGAGATACTAACACATGGTAAGTCCAAATTGGTTAATTTTATTAATAGTATTTTTTAGAATAATTTTTTTCGATAGAATTTTTTGTATTTTTATAGTTTTTGTTGTTGTTGAATGAATTTATTTTAATAATAATTTCAGTATTCAAATTGGAATGTAGAGCCATCGATTTTGTTTAAAAGAAAACTAGAATCACTTTCTGTTAAGAAGAACGCCAGAAGCACCGGTTTTTTACATAAGGAAAGTTGGTAGAACATGTTTCTTAAAAAAACTACTTGTAAAGTCCTTTTCTTTTTTTAAAAAAAATATTTTTTTAATAAATTCATGGGTAACTTTTTTGAATGCATAAACGAGTCTCTTAAAAATAATTTTCTCGTTCAAATTGGAAAAAGAATGTAGTTCAGTCATGGTAGATGTATCCAACCCTAAAAAATTATCGACTTTAGTCTCTCAATCAGCAAAATACTTCTTTTAGAAAAATGATTTGCGTATGGCATTACTCCTATCATAATTGGAAAAAATATGTTTGATAATTGAAAAAAAAATATTTTCAGAATTGTATTTTCATATATCAGGCCGGTTGAACGTTTCAACCTCGAAAAATATAAGTTATATGAACTAAAAAAAAGCCGAATGCCACTTTTTGAAGCTATATAACTTCAGAAGTATTTAGTTACTATTTTCATAAAATTACTGAAGACCCCAGTTTTTATGTTGACCTCAAAAACTATTTAGTGCGTCTTAGTTTAAGATAATTGATCTCCAAATAATTGCGTACCTCTTTTATGAGGTTAAATTACCTCAAAAAATATTTAGTTCCTTTTTTTAAGACGAAATTACATCAAAAAATATTTAGTGCGTCGTTCCTGCTATTGCCGCTTTTTGAATAGATAGTATGACCTCAGAAATTTTATTTTCTCATTTTTAAGAATTACTTAGTGTCTATTTATTGAGTTTATATGATCTCAAAAAATACGTTATGCCTGTTTTTTAAAGTTATATGATCTCAACAATATATAATGCCACTTTATTGAGCTGGTCTAATCTTAAAAAAAAGTTTAATGCCTTATTTTTGGGGTTATCTAACTTCACAAAATATGTAGTTAATACCACTTTTTGAGGTTAAAGGACCTCAGAAATGTTAAGTTTCCATTATTTAAAGATTATATTACCTCAAAACTACTTGATGCTTCTTTTTATTGTTATTTAACTTTAAAAAAATACTTTAAACCATTTTGTTTTGGCTTTATATAACCTTACAAACTTTTATTACTTCTTAGTTGAGGTTAAATGATCTCCAAAATAATTTCGTGCCTCTTTAATGAGGTTATATTACCTCAAAAAATATTTAGTGATGAAATGACCTCAAAAAATATTCAGTGCGTCGTTCCTACTATTGCCACTTTTTGAGTTGATAGTATGACCTCAGAAATTTTACTTCCACATTTTTTAGAATTACTTAGTGTCTATTTATTGAGTTTATATGATCTCAAAAAATACGTTATGCCTGTTTTTTAAAGTTATATGATCTCAATAATATAAAAAAATTACTTTATTGAGCTGGTCTAACCTTAAAAAAAAAGTTTAATGCCTTATTTTTAGGGTTATCTGGCGTCAAAAAATATAAGTTGTTATATGAGCTCAACAAAATAGTTAATACCACTTTTTGACGTTAAAGGACCTCAGAAATGTTAAATTTCCATTATTTAAGATTACCAACCTCAAAACTTCTTGATGCTTCTTTTTATTGATATTTACCTTTAAAAAAATACTTAAAATCATTTTTTTGGCTTTATATAACCTTAAAAACTATTTAGTGCTTCTTAGTTGAGGTAAACTGATCTTAGTGCCTTATTTTTGAGGTTATATCATACTTAATGCCTATTTTATAAATTTTCATATAAACCAGAGCTTATACAATTTTTTCGGATTTTTTAAAGATTAATTAATTATTATTGATAAATCGACTAAAATAATGCATATAAGATCATTTAAAATAATAATGCTTTAGTCTAAATTAACACCTCAAGTGTTTTTCATATGAAAATATTGAATTTTAATTAGTTTACAATAAATTAAAAGTAATCACCATTAAATAAAGTATGTGAAGTTTAATCATTTCATGAATTTGAATATTCATTCTCATTTAAATAAATTAAATAACTTCTATTATAATAATTCTAATAATCCGATCGAAATAGATAATATAAAAAAAAGAGTTCAGAAAATCTAAATAATAAAATTGAATTAATTTAATTCTAAATTTATTGTCAGATAGTAAATAAAACAAGTCCATTTAAAAAAAACATATTAAAATCGCATATTTTTATGCACATTACACAGAAGCACATTTTAATCAATTCGAGTGGGAGTGATGAGAAAAAGGGGGAGAATGAATGTTAAACATAAAATCTTCTAACCTTTCCGGAGTTGAATTACAATAGCATAAAAATTTAACGAAAATATGGGCTAAAATGAATTAATTTGATTATATTCCGAATGGAAATTTTCAGTATATTGCTCCATTATTGGAGAGTTAATGGAATGTGAATATAGAAATTTTCGCAAATTTCAGATTTATTGGTAGACCGAGGGGCCATTGGGCACATTTGACACAGATGAAAATTAATAATCATTTTTGATGAGGTATGCGAATACAATCAATCGTTCCATTTGATCAGGTTCAATACTCCCCAATAAAAAAAATTAAATAAAGTAAAAATTGATGACCACACACACAATCATCTATCGATGAATAAAAATAAAAATTTTAACAAAAAGCTTACTATATTCTGACAAATTTGAACTCGTTTCCACTATTCGCTGTAAGTTTTGTGAAGAATTTTCTGTGAATTTGCATTTTAATCTCCCCAATAAGCTTCGACTTTGTGCACTGATAACAAAAGTAATAATAAACTTTGATTATCTTTTTAGTAAATAAAAATCAATAGATTATGTGATATTGTCCAATAATCTAAAGCCAATGGGAAAATAACCGTGTAGCTGTTGTTATTATTAACCATTTGGATCTGTGGGCCTTTTTTTTATTATTATTGTTGGTGATGTTAAAATATTCCAAGAATTTCATATTTATTTCTTGTTTCGGTTCAATGGGGGATTATAGTGTCCCCCCTTTCCCTTTAAATAGAACAGCAAAGATATTGAAAGAGAGAAAATGGATTAACCAAAAGTGGATTAACGAAGAAAGAATATTTCATTTTTGATCTTGGGAAGTTCTTAGCTGAATAAAAGGCGGATATTATATTTTTTCTTTTTCATTATTTATTATTGTATTCGATTGGTTTCTATGTTAATGACAGGTTAACCATAACAGTTGGTAAACTCTTATAACATTAAATTAAGTGTATTTGGCAAATGCTCGGTAATACTTTAGATATTGCATAGTGGTTTTTTGGGTTATTATTATTGGATATACTTTATTTGTTTTCATTTTATTTACTTTGATAAATGTTTGATTTTCATTATAATAGGAGGAAATCAAGTATGTAAGACTATGTCATAGCAATAGTTTACCTATTATACTTGATAAGAAGTATGCGAGGAGTATTTGTTAAGATTTAAGCTTCAACTTGAAGCACAAGGACTTCCACAATTAACGTTGCGAAATAGTCAATGATTTATTAGATTTGGATCAGATGGTGGAAGCTTAATTAAAACTACCCTTCCCAGAAAAAATAAACGAAAAAAATTCGATCCACAGGTCAAGAGAAAAAATTGTCTTTACAACGAGTCCTTAAAAATATACATACGGTTAATTGGTTCATGCAATCCATAATAAGACGTAATAGGGTTGAAGTGTAGAAGAGACACTGTTCTCAAATTGTATTTGAGTCATCTAAACCAGACTATTTTTGCAAGATCCTGACCGTTAACATTTGAGTTTAAAAGTTGGTAAATGAACTCGAAATCAGCAATTTTGCGTCTTGTTTCTAGTGTAGGTTGAAGTCTTAATATTAGGCGATCCAAGTAATGGTGGATCGCCAACAAGTACAAATACCTTGGTATATTTATGTTACTCCTTAGGTCTAACTAAGGAGTAATATAAATGTACCGAAGTACTTGAAGTTGACAGTTCTCTTGACCATGTCTTTTTGGTTCAAGTCAGTAAAAGAATGAACACATTTTATATTAGTTCCCGAAAAATTATAGTTAAAAGTGCGAAAATTGAGGCCACTAGACAATGTCATAACTTCAGAGTTTTTTCAGTATTTTATTAGTTTAACAATGCCATCAGTTGGAAGAATAAAAAGCAAGGTACCAAACTGGCTACCCTGAGGGATATCAGACAAAAAATAAAATGTGATCAATTAGAAACAAGAAAAGGTAGAGACACTGGTACTTACATTTTGAAGAATCATAATAGAAGGCAAATTACTAAAACTTACTTTAAAAATAATTTGGATCGGCGTTTTAGGATCAAATTTTAAATTTAAGATAAATTTTAATTTTATGGATCGTTTAATTATCGTTTAATTTAACCAAATGCCATCTATTACTGACTTGTTAGAACAAGAGGCTCTCAATGGACCATTTAAGTCTCGCTCACCACATCGTCGACGGTAGCATTCACTCTTCTTTTACTTTTCCTTAGGTTTTTGGATGATTTTTAAAATTTTTTTTTATCTGCGACTACAATAGTACTGCAACAAGCAGATTTACATAAGATTTTAATTTACAATCTTGTGCACCATAAAGTGGGAGTAAACATCCATCAGCATTTCTCCAACTAACGTAAGTTAGATTCCTCTAGAAAATCTCTAGGCCATTGTCTCTTAAGTCTCCGATGAGTGTCTCCGGACAGGGCAGTACAGTACAATTCTCTCACGAGTGGATTATGATGATAGGATAAACGGGAGTGATATTTTTGATAGCGGAAAATGCACAGGTTCTTAACAAAAGGAACATTGCGATCACGATGTATTACGTTATTACGAATATAAAAGAAGGCAACAACAATTTTACGGGTGAGCTTGGATTGTAAGGCCTGGACGCGATAGGAAATGGAATGTTTCGTTGAACCCCAAAGTTGAATTCCATAAGTCCCAATAGGTTTTATAATTGTACTGTAGATTAGAAGCTTCGAGAGTTTGTCGAGTAGTTTAAGAAGTTGGCGGTAACGTCTGTTAGCTTCAGCTTTTTTTAGTTTAGTATGTGGATTCCATGTTAATCTCTTGTCCAGGTAAAGTCCCAAATAACACACTTTATCATATTGCGGTATCATGTTGCTATTAAGGTATAAAGGGGTAAGTTTACCTTGACAAAGTGTGAAAGTAATGTGAGCACTCTTCTGTTCATTTACCTTCACTCTCCATCTCTTAAACCAAGATTGAAGGTTGTGGATATGGGATTGTAAATTGTTGGAAGCTATGTCAGGATTTGTATGGGTAGCAAGTATGGCCGTATCATCTGCATAAGTAGCAATGATAGTATTAGGATCAGATGGGATGTCATAGGTATAAATATTATAAAGATGGGACCAAGGATACTAGCTTGTGGGACTCCGGCTATAGCTCCGGATAAATATGATATAAAATGGGACTGAGGATACTACCTTGTGGGACACCGGCTTGTAACTTGGAAATGACATTGGGAGAGATATGAATTTATTATAAGATAGTATGTTGAAGCAAGAAAGCTCTTGAGTTTCCAGAGGAGGCCAAGATGCCACGCATGATTAAAAGCATGGGAGACATCTAAAAATACTGCTATGCAATAGTCTTTCCTCTCAAGAGAGGATGAAATATGATCAACAATGCAATGGCATTGCTGGGTATTGGAGTGTTCAGATCGGAAGCCAAATTGGTGATCTGGAATAGTTTTTTCATTAACTAGAAATGGGTAGATTCGTTTTAATAGGCGTTTTTCAAAAATCTTACCAAGGATTGGTAAGAGGCTGATAAGTCTATAGGAGGAAAGAGAATTAACGGGTTTATTTGGTTTAGAAATCATTTTAATGGCAGAAAATTTCCAGAGTAAGGGAAAATAGGTTGTGCGCAGGATACTATTAAAAATGTATGTAATTAAAACGAAAGCTTTTCGGATAATTTCCTTCAGAATAGGAGCTCTTATTTGATCATAACCAAGAGCTTTTTTATTGGGAAGGCGCAAAATAGTAGATTTAATTTCCGAGGTTGGCCGATTTAATTTTTTTTTATTTTTCTTTTAAAGTATTTTTAAATTTTTTCCAATTTTTTTAATATTATTTTTTTCGACAAATTTTAACTTTCCCATAAATTGATACCTTCGCTGTCAATTTCTATTCCTTCCCTTTTTCCTGGATTGTTGTTTTGTTTCTTTTTCACTTCCATTATCCCCTATACTGGTTATAGTGGCTGTGGGAGCACATTTCCTAGCGACAGGCATGAGTATGGTGTGGGAGCACATTAAGCTAGCGACAGGCATGAGTATGGTCTTCATTGGCCATACTCGTATAGTACTTGACGTTCAACAAATTTTTATTTTTATCCAAATTTTTATACCTTCTCTTTTCTTCCAACAACCAAGGATTCAGCGTAATAAATTATGGTCATGTAAAACTGACTCCAGTCAGAATGGACAAAAAACTAATCTTAAAAATGATTTGCTTAATTTGCGACTCAACTGCAACTAAAAATCTCCCTTTTGCATTCCCGTCCACACTGCGTAACAGTGCGGACGTACTTATATCCCTACGTAGATCCGGTGAAAAAATTTTCGGTGATTTTTCTCTCTTTCACGCGTAAATTCTATCAGTGTTTTGACGTTTTTTAATAGTTTCACTTATTATTTTTTTTCCTTACGTGTGAAGTGAAAATCGAGTGAAATTAAGTGTTGTTGAACCCATAACAATGAACGTGGACGTCGACGTCAGGCCACCGGACCCCCCCTCGCCACCAGATACAGGTATATCCCTTTCAATTCTCGACGCCTCTACCACAAAATCCACGAAAAGAGCCAGACTAAACCAATCCATCAATACCACAACAAAAAATTTAAATAACAATCACTACAACCACAACCAAACAAACACGAACCTATCTGTATTAAGCAAATTGGTTAACTTCCCCTCCCTTCCGACTAAAATTTCCGAACATCCGCGCTTTCTGGTAATTTCTACTTCACCCGAGGCAAAATTCAGAGCGAACCAACTCTGTCCTTTTAAAACTAGTCTGGCTCTCAAGAATATCAGCAATGATATTCTTAAAATAAACGATTATCGTAACGGTGATCTATTGCTAACAACCAAATCAAGATTTTCGGCCGATAAATTTATTCATGCCAAACCGGTTTTTTGTCAATGACATTAAATTAAATTTCACATTTCACCCCTCCCTCAACCAAGTAAAGGGGACGATTTTTTACAAGTGGCTTGCAAATACATCCGAAGAGGAAATCGTTAGCAACCTCATGGATTACAACGTGGTAGAGGCTAGAAAAATAATCTCTACGCGCGACGGTACCCAGTCATTTACGGGTATTGTTGTTTTGACCTTTGACGCGTACGAACTCCCTTCCAACATCAACATCCTTTTTCACAGATTTGATGAGAAAACATATTATCCGAACCCCATGAGATGTCGCAACTGCCAAGTACTGGGCCATACAGCTAAATACTGTAAGGCTTCGACGGTATGTGCTAGTTGTGGACTTGCGCCCCATCCAGAAAAGCCATGCACACGTGTCTTTTGCGTAAACTGCAAAACAAACACACACACGTCAGGAGACCGTTGTTGCCCTTCTTACTCTGAGAGAAAAACTATTCTCAAAGTAATGACGGACAACAAATGTTCCATGGCTACAGCCACAATAATGTTCAAAAAAAACCAAATGGATGCCTCCACAATAAAATCGAACACCTCCTTTGCACAAGCAGTCCGTGCGTCATCTCATTCCGTTAATACATCAGCATCCTCATCATTGCCACCAACGCCTTCTGCGTCCACTTTACCACTGCCACCATCCCCTCTCACATCCAAAAAAATTTCACCCTCTCCTTCCAGAAAAGCTTCTCAGCTAAACTCTTTAACGCCAATTGTCAAAAAACCTTCTATAAATACAGGAATCAACACCTCTTCTGATAAATCAATTACCACCCCATCAAAATCCCCACTCTCAAATTCCCAAACACCGTCAACCCACCCCCGATCCACCAGTGAACAAGTTGCTATACTAATTAGCACGTTAAAAGACCTCGATCCAGAAGATCGCAACACCGTTCTTACCTTAGCACAAAAAATGAAGTCTGGAAAACCAGGCACAAGCTCCAAAAAATAACATTGCTAATGTTTTTTCTAAGAGTACGAGCCTGCAATCTGGTGAACAAGAAGTGGTATGCCTTTCGGCAAACCTCTAATGGTTCACAGACTTACAGTCCAGTTCTTCTCCACCATATTTTTCTCCCTTCATGCAGCACTACTTCTGGGCAGATTACTGTTCTAGTTTTTAGTTTGCCTAACCTTCAACTATGGTAGTTTTCCATAGAAATGGTGTAAGTAACAACGCCAGATGTTCCACTTTGCAATGGAACATCTACGGGTTCCTTAATAACCTAGAAGGTCTGATCCTGCTGCTAAATCAGTACTCTCCAAAAATAGTTGCTTTGCAAGAAACCAAATTATCTCACTCCTACAACCAACCATTTTACCAAAAATACCAATGTTTGTTTTACAACAAAACTAACAACAATAAAAGAGGTGGTGTATGTTTCCTCATACACCCCTCCATATCCTACTCACAAATTCACATTTCAACAAATTTTTTGACAATCCTTATTTCTGTAAATACCTCTCCCAAAGTCCACATTGCCAATATATATATTGAACACAGCCTGCGTTTTTCTCCAGCAGATTGGCAAGGTCTAATTAGCCAATTACCTGAAAATACCATCATCCTTGGAGATTTCAATGCCCACAGTCATGCTTGGAGTTCCCCAAGAACCTGTTGGCGCGGGAAAATCTTCGAGGAATGGCTCAACTCTACCGATTCGAGCTTCACTCTACTAAACGATAGTTCACCGACCTTTTTTTCAACCAGAGGTACTACCTCTGTTCTCGACCTCACCTTCGTTCCTACACGAAACTTTGAATTATATTCATGGAAAGTTCATAGCTTCCTTGAAGGAAGTGACCACTTGCCCATACTTGTGGAGGCAAATGTTGCGCACGTTAAAATAAAACCACTGTCACGGTTCATAGAAGAGCGCGCAAATTGGGAAAATTACAGAGCTGCGATTTTTAAAGCTTTTGCTGATCTACCCGTTGCCCAATCTCCTAACCTTGAGGCAGAAAACGTGATAAAAGTCTTCAGACGTGCAGCTGCTGGGACAATTCCCTCTTCAGTTGGCATGTCTAAAAAACAACCAAAATGGTATTCCTATGAAATCGCAACATTACGACGTGAAAGAAATATGGCCTGGAAAGACTACTCTCGTTTTTCCAGTATGACTAATCTCATCGAATTGAGACTTAGGACTGCTCGAGTCAAAAGAGCAGTGAAGTAGGCCAAGCGAACAGCTTGGAATAACTTCACCGCTTCAATTGATTCCCGAACTTCACCGAAAGAAGCATGGAAAGGTATTAACTGCATTCTTGGTCGCCAAAAAAATGGCATTATCCCATCTATTGAGTCTGAGAATGGAGTTATATCCGACTCGACAGCTATCGTTGAGGAACTGGCACAGTCCTGGGCCTCGTTTTCATCCAACAACCACCTTAGTATTACATGGCGTAGAGAGAAACAATACTTCAAGGAAAATGTCTCGCCTATACCGTCAGCCTCCACTCTAATCTTGAACCAACCAGTAACGCTTGCGGAGTTCAACTTTTCGTTGAATTCCTTCAAGGGAACCACACCTGGTAGGGACAAGGTTTCTTTTAAAATGATTAAAGAGGCATCTTCGACTTTTCATATTAGAATTGTCAACATCTTTAACAAAATTCTGGAAAAATCTATTTTCCCAAATTGCTGGAAGGTCGCAACAGCCATTCCAGTTCCCAAGAAAAATCTCTCCCATTCTTCGGCTAACAACTTTAGACCAATCTCATTACTGCCTTGCACTTCCAAGATCTTGGAAAAGATCTTAGCTACAAGACTTAACCAGGCGCTTGCCAATAGACTCAATCCCCAACAACATGCCTACAGGTCAGGCAGAGGAACTCTGAGTTTGCTACTTGAACTCCAACATTCAATCCACAATTGCTACAAACGTAGACATTGTGGTTTACTGTTGTCCTTCGACCTAGAAAAGGCGTACGACCGAATTTGCCCACATAGGGGACTCTTACAGCTGGCAGAGTGGGGAGTAGACTCTGCAATATTGGCACTACTACGTTCCTACCTAACTAGTAGAACCTTCACGGTACGCGCCAACGGTCATTTTTCGTCAAAACGCGAAATGAAAAACGGCATCCCACAAGGATCCCCTTTATCAACGATCCTATTCAATATATATATTCACTCCCTTTCCCACCAACTATCATCCTTTAACCACTACATATATGCCGATAATATTTTTATACTTGATCTTCAGCAACAAATAAATAACGCCATCCGCAACATCAACACTTGGAGCAGCATAAACGGTGCGGTTATCTGTACATCGAACCCACCTTGCCTTCATGTTTGCAGAAAAAACATTGTAGCGTATCGGACTCGTCACTAAACCCCTTCCCTCTCCGCCCAAACGATTCCATGAAAATCCTTGGTATCTCAATTGCCCGTGGAGGAAAATGGAATCTTCAGATTAAAAATGCTGTTGACAAAATTAATATCATTCTCCGGATGGTAAAAATTTTAGTCAGCAGCAAAAGTAAGGTAAGACAAAGTGAGGCAATTAGAGTAACCAACGCCCTTTTGGACGGGACCTTACTCTATTTCCTCACTATATGTGTCAGTGTGCCAATAGCAGCGAAAAAACTAGTCGAGGCAGCGGTAAACCGTTGTATTAGACTAGCCAGTGGAGCACATCGGACATCTCCGGTGAAATCCATACTGATAGAGACTGGTCGAAAACCTTTTTTTCTCTATCTTCACAAAGCCCGCCTAAGTTTAATTTACAAAAACCTATGCCTTCCAAATTATCCACTCCACACTTTAATAAAAAACATTATCATCTCCCCCAGCTCAAAAAGGAATTCATCATCGCTATCCTTATTAATATCCCACCTTGAAAGCAATTCACCCATCCTCCCCCTTGATTTCCTAACTTCCCTTCCACACCTAGATTGGAAACCGTGGTTAGGAGCAAAGTTGAAAGTGACTGCTTCTCTTGACAGGTTTAAGAAGGCTAGAACTGATCCATCCACATACAGGAAATTTTTCCTTGAACAGTTGGACGGATTAAAATATCATCGACTGTTGTTCACTGATGCCGCCGCTGACACCGATATTACATCTTTTGCGGTTGTCGAACTTCTTGGCTGCAGCACCCGCACACTATGTTGTGGAATCTTCCCTTATAGGGCAGCTCCATATTACGGGGAGCTGTGGGCCATCAAAACGGCAATTGAAATTTCGACCAATATTCCCAGCCAACAAAACGTTATTATTTTTAGCGACAGCCTTGCCGCCCTTAAAGCCATTTGTGGCCCATAGAGTGACCCAGTACTTAGCGCAATTCGTCATAGCCTACTTAGCAATAGGAGTGTCGAGTTGCAATGGGTGCCAGGGCATGTGGGAATTGTGGGTAATGAAAGTGCTGATAAGTTGGCTGGAGAAACACTCCGTCGGCCAGTGATCACAGTCATTCCCAGTCTGCCTCGCCTACTAACAGAATGGCAACTAACACCTTTAGCCATCCGCAGACACGATGACTGGACCAATAGCGACACTTTTTTGTCGACTCATTGGAGAACCACTAACAAACCAGTGTATTCAACATCCATACCGAAATTCTGGGCGCGAAAGCTCCTCAGAATCCGGATTGGACATACTGCTCGTACCCATAACTTCCTTTTTGGCAACACCAATCGTCCCTTCTGCCAATCCTGTGGCACCCATTTCACTGTCTACCATATTCTACAGGAATGCCACATAACCAAGAACTACTTTGCGAGCAGGATTCCTCCCATTATGGAGCTCCTCGATCCAACAACTCCATTCCCTAGTCCCCTTTTTAATCTTCTACAACATACTAATCTGCTCCACAAAATATAACAAAATTCTCAACTTTCTATACTACTAACCAGAGACCAGTTTCTCTCAGACAAATTCCCACACGTACTACGAAGTCGCCAAATGGCCTCACGGTCGTGGCGCTATGAAGTGGCCCCTGGCACATGTCTAAGGGACCTTACAAAGAATACAGCTTATTCTAGTTTAATTCGAAAGGCAAATAATTACCAATACGAATATTTGTTGAAAGATTTCAATAAATTTTGTATTAATTTTCTGCATTTTGAAAATTTTATTTTTAAATGCAACCATTTGGCTGGGAACATTATAAACTTTTGCCAAATACTTTGCTCTTGAGATTCTAGTAAACAAATACTAAAAATACATACACTATTCCATCCATTCTGAATTAAAAATTTAACTATAAATTATCATAAAATATAATCAAGAAAAAACTAAAACTAATATTTACAATGAAAATAGTTTGTTTATATTTGCATATAAAAACAGCATATTGTGATTTCTTATGATGGTTTTTGGTAATTGAAAATTTTACACGTGAAAGTATTTAGTTCACTTTAATTTGCTTTGTTTTAAATATAAAATAAAAACGAAAGCTTTAAAAATTCGTAAAACATTCGTTGTATAAAAAGCTAAAAGTGTATTTTTGTCCATATAAAAATTCTAGCAACTTTTGAAAGAGCAAAATTAACAAAATGTAAAATGTAAACTATAAGAGCTTCTTTATTTTATCTTGTAAAGATTTTTTTAAATTTTTAAAATATTTTAAGGCTTAGCCAAAAATTTTTTTTCAAATTCTTGATGCTTAAGTAAATAAATTATTGGTTAATAAAAAAAACTAAAGCATTATTATTCTTGAAAATAGTAGGCAAATTTTTCATGGGACATTTTCGACATCTTTCAGTATTTTGTTCAATAATTTATCTTAAAAGAGACATTTTTAAACCTTTTTGGCATGCTGCCGAACATTGTCACTTTATATCGTATTTCTGGATCCTTTTTGGAGTCCTCCTTAATTATGTCACAATACCGGAAATAGGAGTTACTATATGAAAATGTTCGAATCTGCAGTAATAAACAATTGTGGATTTTTTGGTTTAACTAATTTCGTAATTAGACAAAACGAAAACAGGACTTTCCTCCTTATTTTTGATCATCAGCTGAATTCAACAATTCTGTTACTACATCTAAAGCAGCACTTATCTAATTTTCTACTTCTATAAATGTAGCCACTGAGTATTTTTTATGAATTCAGTGTCCCGTCCATCTTAGTCTAATAAGTTTCAGTGTATAAAAATAACCGCCCGAGTCTATTGAGCTTTCCTTTATCAACGACCGGACATAAAAGGATCCTTTCTTATCTGCAATGACGACTTCTTAAATGGTTTTTTAAGCAACTCAAGCTTACTGAGAATAAAGATGAACAAAAAGGATCAGGGTACTATATAATAAAGGCTTCGATATTATGACGATAAAACTAACTATCATGTTGTTGTGGCTAATTGCTAAAAAAATTTACTTCACCTCTTGCACCTTTACGGCCTAGACTGGAAGGACTCTCAATGAATCTTGTTAACTTTAACCGATAAAATAGTCTCCATTGAATGTAGTCTGGTTTTCGTTAAATAAAATTTATGTGCTTATACATTCTCAAAATAATTTTGTAATAAAATTGAAAATAACGTACAGTGCTGGCCAAATAATTTTACTAACTTTCATCTTTGAAAATTAAAATGTTTAATTTTATTTCTTTTTATTTAAATAAAATATGGAAATAATTCTTATAATTTTATTGAACATCATTAATTTTTCTTTAAAAAGGTAAAAGTATGAAAAGATAAATTTAACTTATTTCCTAATATTTTTTCAGATATAATTTGTACTTTTTCTATAAAATAATTCTTTACTATTATTGAATAAACTCCATGTAAAAATTCTCCAAAACTATAAGTTCGAAATGTGTTTATCATCAAAATTATTTTCAAATAAATTAGAACGAATTTGCATAGAGAAATTAGAACAGAATGAATGATTGCATAGCGAAATAAATCAAAAAACCAAATCATAAATATGAACGGAGACTATATTAAAATGTCGAATAATCATATTTAAGATTATGGAATATACACATATGTATTCGAGTAAATTCAAAATTCACGATTAAAATATCACAGATAATTTTAGATTTCGTTTTTGACCAAATAGCAAATAAGTTTAACGAGCTAACAGAGACGTGCTAATGAAGATGTCCGATTTGTCAAAATAGTTGCTTTTGGACCCACAGTATTCAGGGAATATCATGACATCTCTGAAACAGGTATTTTTGGAAAAATCAAGATAGGCTCCTTTGAATAATAAATTAACAAGTTGACATGTGAAATAATCTGAATGCATAACACTGTCATGTTGAAAATGATCACACAATCAATAATAGGAGACGGCAATCTCATCATATTCAACATCCAATTTGTTATTGTTGTTCTTGATATATTCGAAAATAATAATTTATTTCATTAGCACCAATTAGATGGATACTGCTGAAAAATTTTTGTTATTTTTTTTTCAAGATATAAAAAAAAGATACTTTAAAAAAAAAAACCAAATCAATGAAAATAAGTTTGAAGGCATTCGTGGGAGTTGAGCAGTAAGGTTGTACAAATTGAATTTTCAATAAAATTATTATTCAAATTAATTCCTTCTAATTAGATTACAAAATATTTAAATTTGATCAGTTTTTGATAAAATTTCTACTAAATAGTATAATTGTTATTAAATTAGTTGAAAACCTAGTACAGTAGGTTTATTATTAAAGAATTAGCATTGAGTTAATTAAAACTGAAATTTATATTTAACTAAGAATAATTAAGATTTTAATAAATATACGACCGTATAAATTTTAATTTAATATTGACTTATAAAAATATTTAAACTTATTGAAATTTTATCATACAAAATGCTGTTCCATTCGAAATGAAAAAAATTGAGAACCACTGGTATATAAATATAATTTTTGAGAACACACGAACATTGAGTTTAAGAACCACTGGTATAAATATAATTTTTTTTTGGGTACGTTAATTGTTATTCTATTGAAAAGTAATGTTTGAGAGCGACTGATCTTAAAATTATGACAACTTTGTGTTCGATGCTTAGACGAAGTATGAAAATGACGCGGCAACTTTCATAACTTAGGCAATTTAGGGATAATATTAAAAGCATTGCCGCTAGTTGGATTCGAAGTCAGGACCACATAAGATGTCCTAGTTTCTCTAATTTAGAGCACTGATTGTACAAAATATTGCACCACTCATATAATTTTAACGTACTCTACTTAAAAAAGGTTATTAAATAAATTCAGATACTTTCTATTATAAAGAAAACATTTAATTAAAAGGTATATTTTTGCAAAACTTTGATATGAATTTTGTCAAGTTTTCTATTTTATTGGCTTATTGAGTAATATTGTGGCAAAAATTAACTGAAATTTTATTGGCCTTCTTACATAATTACTTAATTATTTATTATCGTGATTCGAAAATTAGAACCCTTTTATTAGAATTTGGTATATATTATGATATCAAAGGTGGTAAATGCTTAGTTTAGTTCAGGTCTGCCATATGGTTTAGATACCATCAAGCAAAATTGTCATATATGGCGTTGAAAATCCACAAGCACTGTGGTGAAGCCATTGTATCCGCGAAAAATGACTCTCTGGCGGGAGAGGCTTTCAAAGCGAATAAGGCGAGACTATTACCGCCAATTCTGGGAGCCATGTCCGTACGATAACTGCATTTTTTTTGCCTAATATTCGTTTTGAAAGTTCTCAGGACGCGTGCAATTTGATGTCTCTGGACTTTTTCTTGTGGTGCCACGCAGAAAATTGTATTTACACAAAAAATCCTCAAACCTTAGAGCATTTCGAGACCAACATATATAATCGTCGAATTACAACCCGAAATGTGCGAATAAAATCATCAAAAAATTACCTCACAACTGCAAGAAGTTTCGTGGAGGACATTTTAATGATATTATAGTCAATCTAAGCAATATATAATATTTGAATGAAGTGTGTTTTATTTAATTTCACTTTCCGAAATACAAATTGGATAATCCTTTATTTACAAAAATTGCTCACTCTAACAGAAGTCAAGATCTTACTATCACACAGTCCTAATAATCGCATTTGGAGATAACTAATTAATTTTCTGAGAGCGAGAAAAACGCGCGAAATTCCTTCTTCATATACTCAGGGTTTTTACTAAGTTACTGCCATTTAAGCTACAAATGAATTACGAACGATTTTTGTACTACATTTTATAGTTGGTGCTCCTCTTCCCCCATCTGGTCTGATAACTCAAACAACTTAAACTTGAGTGAATTTTTCATTACCATCAAAGGATTCAACTTTCCAAATTCAAATTATCTACAAAGAACTTTTCTCTTTTTAGAGTTTTTTTTTTAAATCCGGTTTTAAGAAACCGGTTTTTAGATATATTTTTTTTTAAATCAAAATTCTGTATTTCTAATTAATGCACGCAACTACGTACATAGACTCTTTCATTTACAAAGAACCTAAAGAATTTATTTTCGCTAATTCATAGATGCACTGTTAAAAATTATTATTTACTGTAAAACATATTAAAAAGAAAAGGATCTATTATTATTTACTGTAAAACATATTAAAAAAAAAGGTCTTTCATTTTATATACATAAAAATCCTTTTTATTAGAGGGATTTAAATTTTTTTATTTTTATCGAAAATCCTTTTTTTATAAGAAGAATTTAAATCCTTATATCTGCTAACAAATTTTATGTCACTAATGCTATAAAGTAGAATTATTCAGTATATTTTCTCATATTTCGTTATGGTATTGAAGGATGTATTTTAAGTGATTGCTCACAAACTATACACGTCAACATTTTTAGTTATATTTTATAGTCGTCACATTGAAAAGGATTAAGTTTTCCTTTCTGTATTACATTGTATTATGTGATATTGCTAATTAAAAAGCGTTTAATAAAAGAATTTACATTATTATGAGTAGAGTTTATGTCTGCAAACGAGTTAAAAAAAACTTTTCTTTATTATTATTAGCTCGAAAATTAAATACGAAAGTTAGAAGAGAAATTTTTATCTGGAAAAAGTTGTCCTGTACTTATAACTTTATAGAATATGAAATAAAATTCTTTACTTGTAGTTTGATTATTGTTTTTGTTACTGTTGTGGGGGAATACTTAAATTATAACGACAACTATGAGTATGGTTGGCATCAAAAACTATTCATAAATACGTAATAATTGGAAATGTGCATCTAGTTTGAAATTTTGAATAGATCTCAGAAGGATACTTTCATATATCTAAAGTTCTTATTTATAAGGTTTAACGACAGTTATATATATACATATGTCCTGATTGTATTTATTGTCAAGCAAATTATTACGAGTCATTAGGATATTATTACTAATACGACCACTCAGATTACGTTCAAAAATTTTTATGGTCAAAATTTTTAAAAATTTTTTTTGCATTGTAAAATAACTTTTCATATCCTTTATTTTTTTTAAATACCTTTTGAGTCATTTTAAATGTCCAGTTCTGCTACCAGAATATTATTGCTTCATCTTCACAGCTGTAGGACTTTTTTTTTGTCAAAAATGGACGTTTTTGGTTTCTAAAAGAGTTTTCGTATCCATTTAACAGGACACCTTAAAGGATTTTTGATTGTCTAAAGGATTTTTATGAACAGGACATCTTAAAGGATTTTGGTTGTTAAGAGGATTTTTATGAAAATGTGTATTTTGTCTAATAGGCATTTTTAATTCATCTAATCGGACTTTTGGTTTATATAAGAAACTTTTTTTTCTTTTATATAAGAAACCAGGTGGTTGTATAAATTTTTGGTGACAAAAATCTACGAAGAGATTCTTGTGAATCTACAATTTTCTATTTACAAATGTTCTTATTACATTTGTATCGATTTTAAGAACATGTTTTTGTTTTCGCTTAGAAAATGATCGGTCTAAGATGGTTTCTCCTAGATTGATAGCTTTTTCAAGTGTTTTGTTCGCACTCTATGTTGAAGAAAGAATAACAGGATGATGAAATTAGAGTAGAATGGGAAGAAAGTGGTTTTTTTTTAATCAGCGCGGTACCATGCCTAAATGGGGTTCGAATCCACGACCACTTGGATGGTAGATCGTAAAGAGTACTAAAAATTAAAGATTCTATAGTAGATCACACATTAAATTTGCTATGAGTCACTATTTAATCAAATGTTCATGATTTGTGATACACTTCAAGATCTCTATAGACAAAGATAAGACTGATAGTAATTTGTACGAAATCGCTTACTTCAAGTTGACATAATATAAATTAGGTAGCCAAAAGAGTTCAATATTTGTATTCTCGGTTAATAACCAGATATGATCTCAAATGTTAAAATATAAAAAAAGTTTAACTTCAAGGTCGTTAGTTCTAGAAACGACATAAAGATGGTGTTATTTAAAAGTCTCGACAAATTTTTTAGGTCAACATTTATAGTTCAGGATTCCTATTTTATTGATTGTATATCTTGAACTAAGATATTTTCATAGAAAATCTAGGGATAATAGTCCAGGATATAATCTTGCAATATTTTAATTCAAAGGCGACAAGAAAAAAAGCTTATCGTAAGATTAATAGCTCAGACAAAATCTAACAAATTTGCAAGTTTAGGGTTTCGCGGTAGACCTGTTCTGTCGTTCAAGGGGATTTTAAAAAATATCTAAGCTCAAGATCGATAGTCCAGGAGAAATTTAAAATATGTTTTAGTTCAGAGTTAATAGCAAAGCAAAAGCTAATAAAATGTTAAGTTTGGGATGAATTCATAGGTGAAAATCTACAAAAATGTCTCAGTTGATATGTCACAGACCTGAAAAGTATTTAATTTCAAGCCCAGATTAGGTCCAAATAATTTTCGATTAAATGCCCAAGAAAGTTCATAAAAAATATTTTATTTCAAGACCTAAAAACTTACTATGTCTGAGGTTACAGAGTAGACCTAGAAAATATGAATAGTTTAGGGGGAAACTAAATAAATGTGAAGTCCGAGGAGACCTTTAAAGGGTTAATATCTCAAGGTCCAAACAATTTTTAAGTCCTAGATTGATAGTCCGCGCAGACCTAAAATAGGTCAAAACTTCCAACAACACTAAATACAGTCTGATAACTCAGAGCAGACCTAAAATAATTTATAATAATAATAATCTATCTAAGCAATTTGTAAGTTCCAGACAGGTTTATAGTACGGACAGGCATTAAATAGATCAAAATGCAAGACGAGATTCCAAAGCGGTTTAGTTTTGCGCTAAATATTTTAGACAAGATCCAAAAAATTTATTTCCAGATTCGTAGGTTGGGGGAGACCTTAAAAAAATTGATATTTTAGGTAGAAAGTCAAAAAATCTACGAAGACACAAATACGTAACAGGTCATTGCCTAAACAATTTACAAGTAAACAATTCCCGGTCAGACCTAAAATAGGTCAAAACTTTTACTCAATTTGTATGTTGTTGCGCAAATATTTAAGATCTAGGACCGTTTGGAAAAAAGGCGCGAGTTCAAAATTGTAGCCCCGGTTAGACCCAAAAACGTTTCAATTCAAGGTCAGCAACCCAGATTCAAAAGATTGAAAGCCCGGGGAAAGAGCTACAAAATCTTTGAAATCAATGTTGATAGCTATTTCGTAGTTACAATAAATTAGAGGGTTAATGTTATTTTTGCAATATCGCATAGAAAATTATAGAAAAAGGATATTCGTATATAAATAATTTCGGTCGCTATACACGTAATAGGTTTTGCTGTATGTTAACGTCAATAGAAATTTATAAAAAAGATTTTTTTTTAATTAACAAAAAAAATAATTATGTTTTTAAATTGCGTTTAGTACAATAATTTTTTGTAATGCAACTGAAAAGATTAATATCAATAATTAATGATTATTATCGATAATTAAGAAATTCTTTTTTTCGATAATTAAGAAGAGCTTTTTTTGTTGGATAATAATTTAGGGTGTTTTTCATTCCATTTAGCGTAAAATTCCAGTTGCGTACACAATTCAGTTTGGAAAAACGAAACTATATCACATGTTAAGTTTTAATTCGCTGGATGTTAGTCTAATAGGCTAATTTTAGAATGCTTTTTTTAAATTTATGTATTTCGTTTGTTAATGCAGTTGATGTGAAAGCATAAGTGATATTGTCAGTAAAGTCCGAATCCGTAGTTATTTTTATTTGTAGACCACAATTGTAATGATACTGTACATTAAATGGGAAGGCAATTAGACCTGCAAGCTTATAGTATTTTTAAAAAACTTGTAAAATTTAATGATAATAAAAAAAATAATGTACTATTTTTATGTATATATTATTTTAATAAGTTAGGTATCTACAACTACTACAAGTAACAAGCAGATTTGTATCAATATCGTGTAACATGAAGGAGAAGATAACAGTAACAATTACTGTACTTAATTAAGCCAACTTTTGATATGCTTTATAAGTCTCGTGGGGAGGGTCTCAAGCGACCAGGGGTGTCCCTGCGGAGGGTTATTAAGGATAATGATCTTACACGAGCATGAAACTTTTTATAACGAGCAACAGTTAGTTCTCGTTCAAAGGGAACATTGACTAAATAGACGCGATACGACGAAAGTTGGATGGAAGGCTTGGTAGAACGCCGCTTGTGGACTCCAGGACAATCGTCTAACAAGACGCATTTGCTCTTTTTGAGGAATTATACTGCCATTAAGGTACTATGAAGAGTAAAGTTTATTGTAAATAATTTTCAAAAATTTTGTATTTTTACTTAAAATTTTTTTTTTTTAATATTAAAAACAGAATGTGTTATCGAAATTTTTAATTCTAATTGATATTTTTCCTTTTTGAAATTTAAAAAAAATCCTCCACTAAAATAAAATATTTTATGTAAGAAATAATGAAAATATGAAAATCTTGTCTTGTTAAAATTTTCTTCGTACTTTATCTATGATAAAGTAAAGTAAACTTTAAGACTCGAAATATCTTTTGAGGATAAATCAATTTGCTTCGTAAATATGTGATTTACACTAAGTCAAGAAGCTAATTTGAAATGAAAATATTTACACAAAATTTTCAGTCAACTGTGAAATCAAACTTTTTATTTCTTTTGCTTCTCTTTTTTTTTGTACTAATGGAAGAAAATAGAATTATTGGAGAATAATTTCTAAATGGAGCACTTGAAAAAATTACCATAAAAAAATTCTATTTTTGATGAGGAGAAATTCAAAAATAATGGATGAATATTCTTCTTTAAGAAAGGAATTGTTTATTCTTAATTAATTTTCTATAGAATAGACTAAAATGCTAATTTGCTGAAAATAAATTCATTTGTTTATCTTCTTATATTTAGAAAAATACACTCAGGAAAATCAAGATGTTGGGAATATATTCAGAGTCTGTTCGTTGGCAACAGAAGAATTTCTAAAAATCCCAATATTTCAAGGAACTTCAATTTTGACATTGATGGGGACTATTGCTATTTTCTGTTGTGTCGCCTTTTATTCTATCGACTAAACAAGATCAACTTATGTCATAATAAATTTTCATATTCGTTTATTAAAAGTCAAAACGTGTGCAAATTAGTTGATTCGGAAGGTAAATTCGCTGTCAGAAAAAGGCTTTTCAACTCTTCACTATTTAAGTGTACTTAAAAATGGAACACATACTCACCCTAAATAAAATATCTTCTAGGAAATGAAGAAGTTAATATGAAATCTTTTAAGATAAAGTAAGTAAGAAGCTTTGGTATAGGCACATAGTCGATAGACGATAATGACGTATTTGTTTAAGAGTATGAGTACTAGAAGAATGAAATTTATCCTGTAAAATTATTATGTATAAATTCTTCGTTTTGCTTTTTTTACACTTTATATTCATCTCCGCCTACTCATCATGAATACTTTCTCTTACATGCATATTTAAATAATTTTCCTTTGATGATATTTAACTGCATAATTATGCTTAAATTACCGCTATTGAAAATATACCAAAGAATAAGAAGTAAACGTACATTTTCTTATAAAAAAAAAGTTTTAAGAAAAATTGTACAATAACTCGATGTACCATAATGTAACAGAAATGGACACGAAACCAAAACAGTTTATAAGAAATATGAATCCAAACACTTGTCCAATTAATTTTAATACCATTATTTTTTATGAGAAATTTTTAAGAAAAGAATTATAACAAATTTAAAAATTCATTTCAGAACAATAGCAATATGAAGTTTTATTGTAAATTTGGGAAATATCAAAAATCATCTGAAAATTATTGAAAATTCTCTTAAAGATTTTTAAAGATATTTGCAATTGTCCTCAAGTGATCTTAAAATATTTTTGATATTGAATAATATCAAAGAATCTCAGTTTCTATTCTAAAAATTTCTGAAAATTTCTTTAAGTACGTCCTTTTAAAAACGTGAGAATTGTTAGTAAAATTTCGCAATATTTTTCAAATATTATTAACTCTTTGAGAACCATTGGGCGGACACTGGTGACATGTTTGCTGTATTTTAATTTGAAATTTTTTTATATGTGAATGTGCCAAAAAAAATAAATAATAGAAGGAATCCGAAAAATTTCAGCGATGATAAATCGATGACAAGGAGGGGTGGGGGGTTTCAATCAATCAGTTTTTATGCTTTCTGTTAAAATTGAAAAAGTTACCAGGCATCAAGCTGGACGTGCTGAAAAATTATCAAACAAGTGTCCTCTCGGAGTATATGTTAAGGACCAAAAACAGAGCTAATACATAAGGTCAAAAGAAATTATTATAATTGTGAATTTCTGTTTATTCTTTTGACATGGCGATCAATAGCTCCTGTGTTGTGTATAATCAAAAATAAATTTTGTATCATATTTCGACCAAAATGATGATCAGGCAATTATACAAACAGGATGCAAAATACTCCACATACCAGACTATCTTGTAAGACGATTGATTCTTAAGATTATTTTTAGAATAAAAAACTGCAGTTCTAAAGAAACAATTTTTTCCGTTTATATTCATATTTTTTGACCATACCCGTCAATACGGTCAATTTCATTTTAATTGGCCTATGTTAATATAGTATGGATTAGTTAAATGATTAAAACCGTAACAGATTCCTTAAAGCTTCCAGAGGCTTAAACATTCTTAAATTTGCAATAATCTGTATACAAAAATGAAACATTTGCTAAGTAATCAATGTTCTTGTAGTAAACTTTTTTCGAATATCTTTTTAAAAGTATACCAAAAATCCTTGTCAAAATCCTCCTAAAGGACCTGGAGAATAAAGTAATAAAGGTACCGAAGATTGAGGAATTGGAGAAAGTCCTCCTCTAACATAAAACCATCCTATAACTAATAAAATTATCATCCTTTTGATCTGCTAGTCTGAATATTGAAATAATTTATCATTATTAAAAAGAATATTTTTTCTAATTAAGTAAATCACTTTATTACCAAGATTGTCTTTTCTTTTTTGGAAAAGCCCAATGTTAGCTTAATAAGAATTTTTTTCTAACCTGTGTTAAAAAGGTACTACAATAAAGTAAAATCCTTTTTGATTTACTCTGGTCATTTGTTAATTTTTAAAGAAATTTTATAACTAATGCAATAAGCGAATTATTAAAACTTATAAATTAATTAAAACAGGATACAATTCTATATCCTGTAAATTAATTCGAAACAGGACACAATAAGAGTGTTGACAATTTTCTAAATATTTCTCTTGAAAGTTATGTTCATTCAAATTTCTCTTTATATTACTCGTAATAAAATGTCCTTGCAGTAAAACTAATTTGAACGTGCAAAATTAACTTATCTCATAGTTAAATGTTATCTACTTTATTGGGTAGGTTAGTCGTTAATACAAGTCAACATTCATCGTTTATATGGTTTTAATTAAAAGAGATATTTCTTTTTTAATTAATTCATTTTAATTAAAATAATGCAGTTTTGCTGCATTTTTCTTCTACTAGAACACTTTGTTAATTAGTTCTAAAATATATTCAACAGGATACGGCATAGTTGACATTCGCTTCCACACATTTTTTTACTAAATTTTTAATATCACGTAGATACGTAATGTTGTTGAATTTCGATTCCTTGATTTCGTGATAAATTAATTCATTTTTTTGTAGAAATACTGAACCTTTTCAAAAAGATAAAAATGTTCAATTTCTTAAAAAACCTAACATTTTATTTTAAGCAATTTTATGTCATTTTTTTACATTTATTATAGGAAATTTAACTGTTTAAATGGTCAAAACAAAATGGCTTTGCTGGCTTTAAACACTACGTTTTGCACTAAATTCAGTTAAAATAAATGAATTTAATAAAAAAACGAAATATAAAAGATACCATAAATAATACTTAAAAATTAAATATTTTATAGTAGGTCACATATTAAATTTGTTATGAGCCACTATTTAATCAAAGGTTCAGGATTTGTGATACACTTCAAGGATTTTTTAAAATATCTAACCTCAAGATCGATAGTCCAGGAGAAATTTGAAATATGTGTTACTTCAGAGTTAATAGCAAAAGCTAAAAAAATTGTTAAGTTTAGGATGAATTCATCTACAAAAATGTCTCAGTTGATATGTCACAGACATAAAAAGTGTTTAATTTCAAGCCCAGATTAGGTACAAATAATTTTCGGTTAAATGCCCAAGAAAATATTTTATTTCAAGGCCTAAAAACTTACTATGTCTAAGGTTACAGAGTAGACCTAGAAAATATGAATAGTTTAGGGGGAAACTAAAAAAATATGTAGTCCGAGGAGACCTTTAAAGAGCTAATACTTCAAGGTCTAAACAATTTTTATAGGTCAAAACTTTAGACAACACCAAAATTACGTTTGATTTGAACGTGAATATTTTAGGCAAGACTAAATAAATTGACCTACAGACTTCGAACAGACCTAAAATAATTTATAATTAAGGAAAAACTACAAAATGGTAAGCTCGAAATTAATTGTCAGGGAAACTTAAAAAGGTTTAATAATAGTCTACCTAAACAATTTCTAAGTTCCAGCCAGGTTTATAGTAGGGGCAGGCATTAAATAGGTCAAAATGTTAGACGAGATCTCAAAGCGGTTTAGTTTTGCGCTAAATATTTTAGAACAGATCAAAAAAAAAATATTTCCAGATTCGTAGCTTGGGCGAGACCTTAAAAAATTGATAGTTTAAAATTTATTATCTACAAAGACACAAATACGTAACAGTTCATTGCCTAAAAAATTTATAAGTAAATAATTCTTGGGCAGACCTAAACTAGGTCAAAACTTTTACTCAATTTGTATGATGTTGCACAAACATTTTAGATCTAAGACGGTTTGAAAAATATGCCCAAATTCAAAGTTTCAGCCCCGGTTAGATCCAAATATGTTTCAATTCAAGGTCAGCAACCCAGATTCAAAAGATTGAAAGCTTTCAGTATCGCATAGAAAATTATAGAAAAAGGATATTCGTATATAAATAATTTCGGTGGCTACGCACATAATAGGTTTTACTGTATGTTAACGCCAATAAAAATTCATAAAAGGTTTTTTTTTAATTAACAAAAATATTATTTTTTTTATTGTTTATCCCATAAATCGGACGTTGTTTATTAAAATTGCTTTTAGTATAATAATTTTTTGTAATGTAACTGAAAAGAAAATCAATAATTAACGATTATAATCGATAATTGAAAAATTCCTTAATATTGAGCTTTTTTTGTTGGATAATAATTTAGCGTATTTTTCATTATAAAAAGCAACGTTTTGAGATAAAGTGGATGAAAAAAGTGAAAGGAAGATTGTAAAAAATATTCTTAAAATAAATATGAAACCATTTTGCATTTGATTTATTCTATTTTTTGAGTGAACAAATTCCATTTGCGTATACAACTCAATTGGAAAAACGAAACGATATCACACGTTAAGATTTAATTCGCTTCCTTTCGATACGATTCGATTATGAAGCGTATTTTTTAATTCAATTTTTTTTAATAAGTTCAATAGCACTGAATTAATTTGCATAAAATTTCATATGAAGAATCTTCAAACTGATTGTGTCTCTTTGACTGGGCCTTATTCTACGGAATTTTCAAGGTGTACAAATATTTGCTTTGCTTTTAAATGTTATAATGACTGCCGCCGCCTGCCTATATTATTATAGCTTAATTTGCAGTTTTATTTTGAAATAAATTTTTTCCAATTTTTTATAAAGTTATATGTTTTGTGAATATTCAGAAAATTTCGTCTTTTTTTTCAAGCATTTCTTTTTAAAATTTAAAAGCAATTCAAATATACAAATACAATTTCCAAATGGCTAAATCACAAATCCGAATTTTGTAGACTTTATTTAGCTTACACTTTTGTCGGAAAATTCTTTTTAAACTCTAGGAGATGATGAGCTATTTTCAAAATTCCCTTGCTCATCATATTTAAGTGTTGTTCATTGCAAGGAATGCTTATTCTCAAATATTTTTATATAAATATCTTTTTCGCCATTAATTTGAAGCTTTAAAAAGTTTTGCAAAATAATCAAAATAATTTCATACCTTTAAAAGTGCGTGGTAAAGTTAGGAAAATTGTTTGTTTAATAAATTTTTATCAAAAAATTAAAGAAATTTTTATAAGAATTCTTTTAATAGAGAACAAATTTGCTGAACTTTATATTATTTTTGACGCTTATTTTTCTTCGAGATGTTTTGATAACATTTCAAGTTGGATATTTTAAATTTTTAAATTAGGAAAGTTAATTTTATATTTTTTTTATTATTTTACTAAACACAACATTACGAGAGTAATATGATAAGTCAGTGATAAATACAAGAGTTGAAGCTGAGGTCATTAAGCTTTTTAAAAAAGACGTCAATGTCTATTCATTAGTTTAGTTTTGCAGAAACCAAACTTCAATAAAAACAATGGACTTCTACTAGTAAACGTGCATCAAAAATGCAAAAAAGGTTCTATCGACAGGAAAGGTTATGGTTACAGTTTTTTTCATCGATTATCCTGAAAAATGCACCGGTTCAATAATTAATTCAAAACAAAACGACCACATTTGGTAAAGAAAAAACTTCCTGAACATTCAACTAATATTGCAACAGCAAAATTAGTAAAATTAAGTTATAAATTTCTTCCCAACCCATCGTATTCTCCAGATTGGACTTCTTGCGATTTTGTTCTACTTATTAACATAAGAAAATGGGTTCGATGGATAGGAGTTTCTGCCCACTTCTGAAGTAAAAACTTTTGCAGAGTTTGATAAATCTAACTATACGGGAGGTTTAAAGAAGTTCGAATATCGTTGGATGAAATAAATCGTACTAAAAGCAGACTATTTTGGAAAAATAAAACAATTTTTGTTGAATAAATTAATACTTTCTTATCTTCTATCACTGACTTATCATATTGCCCTTGTAAATGGTAGCTGTGAATCCACTTTTAAACTTTTCAATTTAAAAACAAAAAAAAAACTACAATTAAATAAAAATAACTTTCTTATCTTTATTTCTAGATACAAAAAGTAAAATTTATTTTTATTAAGAGAACACTCCCTCTGTTGGGGAAGTTCCATTTTGTCTTTGCGAAAATTATTATTATTTGCCTAAAAGTTGCTGCAAAAATAATGAACAACGCTATACACGTAGATATAGTCTGTTTTGCTAATAAAATAATGTAAAATTTCATTAAAAATTACAAAAACTTTTTACTTTATCAACTTTAATGAAAATTCCACCATTGCAGAAAATGCTGTTAATCACACGCTAACGCAAAGGTGGTAAGCGTAGTATTCGGAAGACTTAATTATTGTGTCAGGATAGTATCTATTAGTAGGAGGCGTTCGTAGAGATTAATTCTAGTTAATCCAAAATGATTGTCATCATCGTAACGAGTGGTGTTCAGCTATTTTCACAATCAGATGTAAATTAAACCAATTGTTTGATAAATTTTATGATTTCATTTGCCAAAAACGGTAGATGAGATCGTACTAACGAAATTGACTAAAATTAATGTTATTGATTAGCATTTATTAATGTTTTCATAAGTCATTCGTTAGTTGTATTCCCATTCATCATTCGTGTCGCCTTTCCATTGTCTTCTTCGAAAACTTCCCAAAAAGAGGGAGCAAATTTGTACTTACTTTCAACAAATCGTTACCAAGAAGACATTGTTTTTTTTTTTTGAATAAATTAAAGTCTTAACTCGATGTCAATCTTAACACTTAATTTTCAATATTTAATTTTATTTTTTTTAGTTTTGTTTTCAATTTAGTTTTACAGCGATGCTCCTTTAAAACATAAAATGTTGTTATTGAATTAATTTTTGGATTGTGCGAAGTACATTTACGGAGATTTTGCGGCTCTGAATTGAATAGTAAATAAAAATTTTGTATCAGAATTTAATGTGTGTTCATTGGAGATTTGTTACAAAATGCTTGTTTGTAGGGTGCGTTGCTCTTTAACAAATAGATTTTCTTCTATTTTTTTTAACAATTTTTATTTGCATATTAATTGAAACCATATTCAACGAAGGTAAAATTTTTTTTGATATGTCAACAAAAATAAACTTGAAATTGTTTATTAATGAACTTGAGCAAGGTCAGAAGAGGATTTGTGAGTACTTCATTTTCAACTGGCAATACTGGAAAATCAATTATTCAAAATAATTGTACTGAAATTAGCTTTTCTTAATGTGCCCCTAAATAATTATGACTATCCTTGAAATGCTTTAGTACATATAGCGCGTGTAAAAGATCTGAGAGGGTATCTAATGACCTGGAACACCAGAATAAGGCAGGACATTCCACAGTTGGATTGAATAGTTTGAAAAAGAATTTACACAAAGTGTTACAGAAAAGTAATGAGATTGATTTGTTCAGTTTTATTATATACATACCAGATGTATAAGCTTAAATCCGGTCATATATGGCGTGAGTGAGCGTATTAAGCTACCATGGGCACGCCATACTTTTTTTTAATGAGTTTGACATCTGTCAACATTAATCAGTGCACATTGTCACCAATTTCGTACAACAACATACATTTTTCCTTTGGTAATCGTGTCTAGTTTTGTGCCAGAAAAAGAGCATATGCGGGAAGCTCTGCTTTTCTGCTTCAATTTGAAGAAATCGGCTGCCGAATCGCATCGAATGCTTATGGAGGCCTATGGTGACAGTGCTTTATCGGAAACAACGTGCCGAGATTGGTTTCGTCGGTTCAAAGAGGGCAATTTTGACTTGTGGGACAAGAAGCGTGAAAATCGGCCTAGGAAGGTTGAGGACCATCAATTGCAGACCCTTTTGGACGAAGACGATACCCAATCGGAAAAAATGCTCGCGGAGCAATTGGGTGTTACTCAACCAGCTCTTTTCATGCATCTGCGTGCCATGGGGAAGATTGAAAAGATCGGAAAATGGGTGCCGCATGAATTGAACGATATTCAATCTTCCTCGCCAGACACAAAAAAAAAAGTTGTTCCTGCATCGAATTGTGACAGGCGATGAAAAGTGGATATATTTCGAGAATCCTAAACGCAAGAAATCGTGGGTTGATCCCGGCCAACCATCAACATCTTCCCCAAGACCAAATCGCTTCGGACGGAAGACGATGCTGTGCGTTTGGTGGGATCAGCAGGGTATAGTCTACTATGAGATGTTGAAACCTGGCGAAACTGTCAATTCCCACCGCTACCACCAACAACTGATCAAATTGTACCGTGCTCTGCGTGATAAAGGACGGATTATCAACAAAGACATGACAAGCTGATTTTCTTCCACGAGAACTCACAATCGCACACGTCAAAAATGATCCGAAACTACTTGGAGACACTCAACTGGGAGGTGCTACCCCACTCCGCTTATTCACCAGACCTAGCCCCTTGCAACTAGCCGTCTGAAAATGGCTTGATGAGTGGTTTTCCTCGAAAGAGAAGGAATTTTTTTGGCGTGGTATCCAAAAGTTGCCTGAGAGATGGGAAAAATATGTAGCTAGCGAGGGCAAGTACTTTGAATAAATTTGTATTTGCTTTCTATGGAAAAAACATGTGTTTTTTTGACTAAAAAACAGCGGATTTAAGCTTATACACCTGGTAAATGTTATCTCCTTCAAAGTAGTTGTCTTTGGGCTGGAGATGTTATATCCCTCCGTCGACCAGTGATCAGAGTTATTCCCAATCTGCCTCACCTACTAACAGAATGTCTACTAATACCATTAGCCATCCGAAGACACGATGACTGGACCAATAGCGACATATTTTTGTCGACTCATTGGATAACCACCAATTAACCAGTCTATTCAACATCCATACCGAATTTCTGGGCGCGAAAGCTCCTCAGTATCCCGATTGGACATACTATTCTTACTCATAACTTCCTTTTTAGCAACACCAATCGTTTCTTATCCCAGTCCTGCGGCAACTATTTCACTATCATCCATATTCTACATAAATGCCACATTAGCAAGAATATTACTTCGCGAGCAGGATTCCTCCCATTGTGGAGCTCCTGAACCCTACAACTCCATTTCCTAATTCCATATTTAAACTTCTACAACATACTAATCTGCTCCACAAAATACAACTAAATTCTCAATATTTTATACTACTAACCACAGACTAGTCTCTTCCCACACGTACTATGATGTCGTTAAATGGCCTCACGGTCGTGGCGTTATGAAGTGGGCCCTGGCACATATCTAAGGGACATCACAAATTACAATTTAACTCTTTCGAAGCTATATTCTCCTATCTGTATGCGACTAGTGCTAATTGGTCTTGTCTTCGATGCCAACGCTGCCACCATGTACTTTGTTTCGCCATCATTTATGTGTAGCTCAAGATTTTTCGACGCCGACTTAATCTTGATGTTTTGCCTCTCGTACATCTCTCTCTGATCGACAAATATTATAATATCGATGTCGTCATATGCTAAAAGCTTTTACTCTTGCCCTCACACTAATCATGATCAGATTAGTCAGTCTAATCAATTTTTCTAGGTTGCCAAACTCTCATGGATGGATTTGTAAGGTTTTTTGGACCACATTCCAATAGTTTTTCTATTGATTGCCGCAGAGAGAAGATCTGATCTGTTGCCGATTTCCCTAAAGTAAAGTTTCTCTGGTATGGGTCAATAATTTTTTTGGTGAATTTGGCTATCCTGCCTAGTAAGATAGTGGACAATATTTTATATATGGTACTCAACAAAGTAATACCTCTGTAATTGCTACACTCTACGATATCTTTTTTTGAGTATTGAACACATAATACTAAGGTGCCAGTCGTTGGGCGTTGATTCACTGTCTCATACGTGGACTATTAATTGGTGAGCCGTTTAGTGCAGTTTGTCACTCCGTACTTAACCAGTTCGCTGGTGATCAAGTTGATACCGTGCGACTTGTACTTCTTCAGTCGACGGATTGCTTCTTTAATGCTTGGTGGTGGCAGAAAATGTTCCACTAATCCCTTAATATACCCATTTGGTTGGAAATTAGATCACTGTCTTTTTGCTGGGGCATGATGAGCATCATTCGGACTAAGACAATATGTATAGAAGACTGTGAGGAACCAGAGGAGGCTGGGAATCGACAAAAACTCTACGGTGGACTGCATTATCTGATCTAAAGCAAAGAACCCTTCTCCTGAGCTTTTCAAAGACTCACTCATCATATTCAATGTAAATTGACACGCTGACCTCAGAAGAGCCCCCTGACTTCTGCCAGATTTTTATCAATGTTCGATGTTAAATTCCTTCCTGAACAAAGTTCGTCTCTTTTATACCACCGCAAAACTTATGCTCTCAAAAAAGTGTTGTGCCCTCAAAAATCAAAATTTGATGGAAAATCTTTTTTTCATAAAGCACTTCAAAACTACAGCTGCACTTATTACGGTCTATAGGGTCGTATATTTACCGAACAAATTTGAAACTTGTACTGAACGTCTGACCCAAAAGCTATGTCGAAGGGAAGTCTCTTTTATAACCAGTTGTCTCCCAGTGATGCCAGTCTTATTACTTGTCTTTTTGTATGTAAGGTCTCTGAGAGAAGAGCCAAAGGTCATTTTGCAGTGCCACGATCATGAGACCAGTTGGGCTAACTCCATATTTGCGTTTGTCAGCTTCCTGAAATAAAATGGCCGATAGTTGAATGGAGGAAAAATTCAGAGATTGTTAAATTTTGTGGAGCATATCTAAAAGTTGAAGAACGCTAACGGTTTCATTACTTTTCTACCACAGATTTAAAAAAAAACGCCCGAAAAGAGAATTCATGAAAAACTGATGAAACGACTATTACAGTGAAAAACTGGAATACTATTTATAATAAGTCCGATAAAATAGAGAAAGGCACTGGGGGCTTTCTAATGGATCTGATGGCTCCATAATATTTATGCCATTTATTAACTTTATTGCTTCATTTCGTCTAGTACAAATTGGTTAAAGCAAATGAAGTGTAGAACTTCTTGCATCGTTTTAGGGAACCTACACATTTTGCCACTTTGAATATGTGGTCATTCAAAGGGTGGTTGTAATTAACACACATTATGGCAATAGTATTAAAGTATTTGGGGATAGTGATAAATAAATTGTACAGGGTAGCTTCAGTCTCCTACTTTCGAAATGGAGCTGTAGCTGCTCCTAACGCATTCCCACAATTTTTTGCTCACTCTGTAATCAAGGAATCATCCCTAGGCATATTCATATCGGACAACGTCCACCTTTTAGAAAAATATGCACCTATTTTTGTACATAAAAAAGGATCATCAAAAACAATCTAACGTGTAGTAAAATTAAAAATATAAAAAAATTTAACTTGTGTTTGTGCATCGAACCTATTTTATCTTTAGTTTAGGATCTAAATACATAACATTGTTTTTTTATATTTTTTAGAGTTTTTTTGCTTTACCGTTGATGATTAATTTTAATTTACATTTAATATTAAAATACAAATATATTTTAGATTTTTCTACTATTTTATTTTCTATAATAAAATCGATAATTAAAAAAAAAACCAAAAAAAAAATCTGGACAAACTGACTTTTTTCACAAGAAGTCTTTATAATAAAACAGTATTTTTATTTGTTTATATTCTAAATATTAAATTATATTAACTATAAAACAAAAGAAGTAATACCCTTACACTCTGTCATACAAAATACACTCTTAATCACCTCGTAAGTCGTTAATTATTCGAGTAAGACTCGTGATTAATTAGCAGTTTGCTAATATGAATTTTTGGTTTAAAAAAATTATTGGTATTTATTTTTAGTAATTTTTAGCTTTTTTAAAATTATATTTTATCTTTTTCGATAATTATTGGCAAATAATTTTCTCTACTTTGAACTTTTTTTTTACTATATTCTTTTGTACCCAGTAGCATAGTGGATGCTCGTATTTTCCTATATTCACCTCAAGAAAGTATATCTTATAACCTTCAGAGATTCTCCTCTCAGTTTGAACAAATAAATCAATTCGATTTTAATTAATTCCTTTTCGTAATGAATGATTTCTTCCCCTTGTAAATCTGAATTAGCTAAAAACGAATTGATAAGTAAAATTATTTATTATTAGTTGTCATTAGTATATTATGAAGAAGAAAAATGAGGAAAATAAAAGTAATTTTTTTTTATGTCTTGCATACTAATAGAGAATTATTCATTTCTTTACTCTCGTCTCTTTATAGTCTGTTATAAATCTATCTATTACGAGTATTATCTACATCAATAAATATTCTTACAAAATAGATAAAATTATGCTAAGGATAATATATGTCCGTTTGATGGATAAAATTATGCTATGATGTTTGCCTGATATTTGTAGTGAGGAGTCCTTTTTTTCAATAATTCTCCCTTTTCGGCTACATGTAAGGAGCAGCTCATCTCTCGTAATATCTTTTTTGAGATTCTGAACAAAGACCTTTTTTTAAAAATTATTTTACCGAAAAAATATTATAAAAATAAAGACAAACAAATGCATTTAGAGTGGTGAGTATTTTTTTCAGTTACGAAAAAATCTTCAGTTTATGCCAAAAATTTTTACAACACTTGAAAGTGAAATAAAACGTGGGTGAATGAATATTTCATAATGTATCTAAAAATACGAATTAATGGATTTCGTAGAAGAAATCTTGTGCTGCAAAGTCAAAAATAATAATTTTTTGGTGGTCATGTTTTCAATGTCCGTTGTAAGAAATAAATTGATTTCTTGAAGTAAAGTGGAAGAGAAATGATTTTGGTGAAATTTTTCACTTATTTTTCAAAGATGTGACAGAATGTTTCTTCGTTTTAATGTTTTTTTTATAATATAAATTTTAGTTAATATTGTTTTTCTGAATATTGATACGATTTTAGGTATAAGTAAAACCCTATCATGGTCATAAGTTTTGGTAAAGACCTGTCAAGATTTTACGTCTTAGCAAAAATCTTAATCAATATTTTTGGTTTTTGATAAATTGTTTTTAAAATCCTAGGTTTGAAATAAAACCTTTCCAATAGTAGATCTTTTGAGAACTAAGGTCTTAATTAAAGATCTAAGGACAAAATATTAGGTCTTAGCAAAAAACTTTCTGGAACTTAAGTCTCAGTTAAAACTGTTCATGATCTTAGGTTTTAATAAAAACCTTTTAAGATTTGAGATCTCAGTAGAAGCCTTTCAAGAAATGGAGTCATAGCAAAAACCCTTCAAGAACTTAGGTCTTAGCAAAACCTTTTAAAATTTTAGGTCTTAGTTAAAAGTTTTCGAGGTGTTCGGCCTAAACTAAAACCTTTCCAATCGTAGATTTAAGTTAACATTTTTTATGAACTTAGATTTTAATTAAAACCGTCCAAGATTTAAGGCTTTTAGTTAAAACCTTCTAGTTAACCCCTTAATTTAACTTAATTTTTAGTAATATTTTAGGTCTTAGCGAAAACCTTTTAAAATTTTTGGTCTTTGATAAAATATTTCAAAATCGAAGGTTTCAAAATAAAATTTCCAATCGTAGATCTTTCGAGAACTAAGGTAAGATCTTAGGTCTTAGCAAAATACTTTCTGGAACTTAAGTCTCAGTTAAAACTTTTCATGATCTTAGGTTTTAAAAAAAAACTTTTAAGATTTGAGATCTCAGTAGAAGCCTTTGAGGTTTTAGAACTCAGTTAACCCCTCAATTTACCTTATTTTTTAGTAAGAACCTTTCAACATCTTAGGTTTTAGTGAAATTTTTTTAAGATCTTTGCTTCTAGACCTTTTTGTGATTTGCCTTTTGGAGGATTTTTAGTAAAAATTCATTTTATATTTATTCCTATAATTATAAAATCTAAAATTTTTGGTAAAAAATTATTTTTCAAATTTTTATATATAAAAAAAATTTTTTGTTTTCTTTTTGGAAGAAACATTTTTTTATATAAGAAAATTTCTGGTGTTTTCTTTTTGGAAGAAACATTTTTTTCAATTCTCTTCTGTATCCTGATAAGATATTACCTTTTGCAACAGTATATTTTTTTTTAAAGATCGTTTTTATAACTTCAATCAATTATAAGAAAATTCAATTTGCTTTTACGTGAAGTATTTTGTTTTTGTGTTGCAGAGGAATAGGTAAAATTATGGACCAATTATTCAAAAATTATCTATCTCCTTTCGTTCCTGGAAGCGGATTTTTATGTTTTGTAAATTAAAAATGTTTTTTTTCTCTTCCAAAATTTTTAAATTAAATCATTTTTAAGTGATATGTTTTGTTAGAAAATTTAGGTGGTTTTTTTTTAATGCAAATATTTCTTAAATAATCAAAGGAAGAAAATTTTATATAAGTGTAAGATTGGGAATTTCTTGAATCAATTTTAAATTCATCGTAATTTCACGTAAGGATAATAAATTTCTGATAAATAATCTATTATTAGATTATTAATAAAAATTATATTAATTTATTCAAAATTAATATAATTTTTATTAATAATCTTATTTGATTTATTATTTTATTATATGTGAAAAATTAATTTCCAATTTATTTGGTAGATTTTTCTCATTAAAAATGTGGATACTTTTCAAGCGGGTATAAGGACCTTTACGAAATAGGCACTTTTTCTTTTAAGCGACTTTGTATTATTTAAATTAATTGTTTCTCCTTTTATTAAAATTCTAAATAATAAATGGGTTGTCCTGTTTCCTATCGTTGGAAAAAATAAAAGGTTTTCATTAGTTTCGTAATATTTCTATTATTTTTTAATTGCCAAGAGTTTTCTATAAAAATTATAAATTGTATTGTAGTTAAAAAAAAATAATTCACAACATTTAAATAAGTTCAAAGATTTTTCTTAAATTCAATTTACTATAATTTTAGGCTAAGACCAGTTTTTGTGCAATCGAGTTTTATTTTTGGAAATTTGCGCAATTTTTACCAATTAATTTGAAGTATGGCGAATTTTGAATCCTCAACGAATAAAATGCTAGAAATTTTTAGGTAAAAAATATTCAAATTAAAAATATAATTAATTTTAAACCAAATAAAATAACGAATGCGATCAGTATTTAAAAAGAAAGTTTAATTTGATATCATATAAAACTGAAAAAAATTTCGTAAATTTTCTTTAAAGTGCATTACTGATTTTTGCAGGTGAAAACTTTAATTTTAAGTGAAATCGTTTTTTTTTAATATAAAAAACCAAAAGCACGACAGTATTTTTGTTTTTGTATTACACTTATTTTACACAGTGTATTTTTGTTTGTTTGTTGGTGAATGTGTTTGGATTTATAAGCTTCTCCCAATGACAGTGAATCTTCTTTGATAAAACTACAATATATGAAAAAATATATTTCGAAATCCATATAAGCAGACTTTGATTTATATCCAACAAAATTAATCAAAAAGGAGAGCAAAGTTCAGCATGTGTTTACATATTTTGGAGCAACAAAAAAAGAAGGAAAAAAAGAAAAAAAAACATATGTTGCCATGAATATGTTATGTGTGTCATAATCAAATTTGCTGACGTTTAAAATAATAATTATGGCAGGGTTTTTTCCCTTTGTTTTGCGTTTTAATTTTTGTTTTATTTACCCAATAGAGGTGGAGGACTCTTAATTTAATAAAGTAGTTACCGTATGCTGGATATATTTATAGCCAGACGTAGAAGTATGGACATTTGAGAGTTTATGTTTACTATCAAGAATGGTATGGATAAAACTCATACTTGAAAAGAATGTAATATTGTATATATACACTGATATTAAGTAGATTGGCATATATTATTAGTTCCTTTTGGTGCGTAGTTTTTGATTCCAGTCATGGATTGGTCGGTCTCTAATCCGTATTGATTTTTTGACGGTTCAAATACCTTTCACTGAGCTTGCCAAAATAACAACAATAAAAAATTTATTTTGGCAACTTTATTATACTACAAGACTATAGTAGAGCGCAGTGGAGGGGACCAGGTTGTATCCCTGTTTCTATAACGAGTATATTTAGTAGTTCATTTCCAATCAATTACAGCTTATACATCTTTTCAGCTTTAGTTAAGATGAGTATGTAAATAGGATTTTTTTTTTTAAAACAATATCGAGTGGGAGTGTGTACGTTGATGTAATAAATAAAGGGTAGACTGGAAATATGAAAAAATTTAAAAAAAAAAATTGGGCAAAAATAGGGTACAGCTATATGGTTAAGAATAAACTTCTATGCGACGACACGACATAAAATTAATGTTCACAAATCATGGAAGATTTATGGTATCTCACCTTCTTACCCATTTTATTTTTTAAACAAGAAAATTGGATTGAATTTTGATATCGTATTTCTTTTTTTTCCAAAATATGTTTTTTTTAAGCGATATAATGTAAAAAAAGGACGAGGGTAGATGTGTATTGAGAGAAAGAAGTTCTTCTCCTATTTTTCTTTTTCAATATTATCCATTAAGAAAATTTAAAAGAATTAACAATCTTTATGGAAACTTAGTCTTTATTTCGATCCAAAAAGTATGCTCAAGTTGCCGACTTGAATTTTTCATTATTTTCAGTATATGTCTCATTCTAGAAAAGCATTTGTTATTTTGACTACCATCAGTAAATGTGACTTTAAAAAGTGTGAGATTCCAAAATTTGAAATACTTAATTTTGGCAAAGGTCCAAACTTTTGCGTGAATTCTGAGCTGTTATTTTTAATGTTGTTGATATTTTGTTACAGAATTTAAAAGTTTTTTTTAAAGATATTTAAGGAGAGAGCTTCAATAGGCCTATTTGATTTTTACATAAAAACACAATCCACAATCCTTTTATAAGGAACTGATCGCAGTTTTTTATTTTTCTGTATACATTAATTTGCTTAAACGGCAGCAACCTTAGGATAAATGAATCAATCAAACTGAAATTTCGTACGTTTACTATTTTTCTTTAATCCACAATCTTTTCAATCTTAAGAAATAAAGCTCATATTAAGCACTAGTATTAGTATTATTTTTCTCTCTTCTACGAGGTGTGGCTGAGAACGATATGGCATCACAACGAAGTTTCTTTCCACGTAACTGGGATGTTAATCCCTCCTACATATGCAGTCCAGGTTTCACCATCGTCCAGTTACTACGATATCCCGTAGAGCGTGACAGATGACGTTGTTATTATTTTTTCTTAGCTTAGTGAATCCGCGTGTTTCAACTCTCAAAAAGTTTTCGACAGTTGAAATACGCGGATTCACAAAGCTAAAAAAATAATAACTACGTCATCTGTCACGCATCATTTTTTATGAAGAGCACACATTTATCGATATCCTAAAGCCAACTTCGCTTAGGAAGGTCTTCCACGTCGAAAACTGATGAAAATGAGAAATGAGTAAAGTTATTTGTGAGGTCAGACTGTGTGGAGTCTTCATATTGTAGCTGATGAGTGCTTCCTTGAACGGCTCGGAAATAAATGGACAATTCGATGCTCCACCACATGATAACGCCTATTCTCGCAAAGCCATCTGATTTAATGAGCTTAATCGAGGTGCTTTCAATATTATACGACGAAAATGAAATAAATTTGCTCATAACTTTTCTGCGATACCTCGCATCCTTTGATAAAACTGTGTTACAAGACCCCTTAACATCCTTCTAGTCTTTCACAGCATACAAAAGACCAACTCGATAGATATCTCAGACTATTTCAAAATAAGTTTAAATTCTATTAAAATAATTTCGGTACCCCTTAAAATTGTCGGTCTTTATTTTTTTGGATTTTGAGGTGGTGGATAAAAATTACACTGTAAATGAAATTTTAAACCATAAAAAAAATTTATAACTGGTCTTTTGAGATATTATTTTTTATTTTTAAGTTTGAAGTTGTTTTTGTAAATAAAATTTAATTGACAAGAAAAGAAAATTGTGTATTTGCGATCGATGATGTAGAGGAGGAGCATTTGGAATTTATTTTGAAAGGTTTTGGCTGAATTCTCGCTTATTTAGCGAGTAAGAAATACGAACAATCTTCTTTCTGATTAAACGATTCCTTCCGCATTGGACCAGATTATATCCAATTATGAATGGATTTATGTATACATATGCATGTGTGTATTTGTAGTATAAACGGAAGTGATTTTATCTGTGCTATTTGCAAAAAAGGAAGTATCGGAGAATGTGCACATCAAGAACATCCGTAACTCAGTGCTATGACTTCGTCTTGATTCGCTGATCTGGATTTGTTGCGCATAGCACATCAAATTAGCTTAACACGACCTAACAACACGGAATTATTTCCTCCTAAATTGACGTAGACGATTACAAATTTATTATTTTTCGCCTTTATTACTATTTACCGACTGATTGTCAGATATTATTTATATCCAAGCTGTTCACAATCGTATCTTTTTGCAATTTGTTATCACATGAAATTTTTCAAACTTTTATTTATTTTTCGGTTTATTTTATCTTCTATTCAACGAATATTGTTGTATGTGTACTCGCTTGTGAATAATTCTTTTCGGTGTTCAAAAAGATTGTGAATCCCAGTTTTATAACTATTCCTATTTGAATAACGACTATCTCTGGTTGGGTAAAAAATATCACAAAATTAACTCGTATGATCGTAGTATCACTTCCATGAAATCAGTTACATGACTCGAATTTATTTTATAATGTGCCCGACGCGTTATCTATTTACTCTTGTCACAACTACAGTACAATGAAGAGCAAATGAAGGAATCCAGCTTTATATATTCTGGAATTTTGTATTTTTTTTTACTTTATGCTCATCAAATAGCTTATTTGAAGTGGAAGCTGTAAAGCGTGAATTTCCAGTGACAGTTTTGAGATTGTGGAGAATTGAATTTAGTTTTTTTATGCGGACAGATCATGGACTCAAAGGAAATTGTTGGGGAACATATTTGGAATGCGATATTTTAAGCGAACTTATATTTGGGGGTTGTTTATTCAAAAAAAAAAAAAAATTTGTATGAGTTCTGCTGGAAAATTAATTTTATTATTATTAATGGGGAATTTTTTATATATGTTTTTTGTGAATGGGAAAAATCAAAACAGAAATAAAATAAAAATACACTGTTCAAGCATAGTAAAAATGAATTTATTAAGATATGCACACAACCCACCTAAGAAGTTTTTGTACAAGTCAATATATTGTAGATACAAACAAAATATTTTTTAAAACCAATTATATATAGATAAAATAAATAAAAAAAATTACACCTAATTTTAAATGATAAAAAAATTACACGTAATTTTAAAATAAAAAAATTACACATAATTTTAAATTATAAAAAAAATTATACCTAATTTTAAAATAAGAAAAATTACACCTAATTTCTGCACCACCAAAGTATCCCGGATGGACAGCTCATGTGTTTGCTTGAAACTTAGTTTCTTTTAATTATTTTAGGTTTAGTTGCATTGCAATTTTGTTTAATAATAATGCCTTTGCCTTTTTTTCTTCGAAGACCTTTTTTTTTAATAGTTGAGTAAAAAAGGTGAATAAAATTGCTATCACCAACAAAAATAAGGATGAATAGAAAGAAATTTTCGAATTTATTAGTGTATTTCCAGCGGTTTGATAACTCTGCCAGCAGTACAGTGACTAGGCCAAAAATATTCAAAAATACAAAAAAGATATGTTTGCAAAGCTTCTGGAAAATTCAAATGAAGTGTGCAAGTGCCAAGCTGCCAGACGCTTTTTTGGTAGTTTATTTTATAATTTGATTTTCATACACCTGGGTTTTCGTACTAGTGCACGATTACGGATCATAGTAAAAATGATGAGTATTCAAAATTCGTTTAATCAAGTAAAAATGAAGAAATTTCCTTTTCGTCAGAAAGTTCTTAAATGGAACTTTTCTAGTTTACAAAAAAAAATATTTATTTCGAAGTTATTTCCATATCATCCCCTACGTGCGCCTGTATTATTGGCTATATAGTCTAGAATATAGTTAAAATACAAAAATTCCGTCGTAAACTAGTAACGATCATGAAAATCGCTCAAAAATCTTAAAACCTTCACAATCTTATCGGCGTGCACATAATAACAACGAGCGAAAAGTATGCGTACCGATTTGCTCGTTCTCAATTAAGTCGCTTCTAATTCTTCATTCTCCGTCGTCGCACTAAAAACGCAAGCTTAATGTACATTGCGAACCAAAAGTATGTGACCACCTTAATGACAACATATTCTCTAGAAATTCATGGTTGACATCTTAATAAATTGAAAACTTATATTATTTCTTTGAATGTATAATGGTAAATGTTTTATTACGATTTTCTGAAATGGTAAGAAAATGAGTTGTAATTTTTATGCAAGCATATCTGTATGCTACCATTTCATGGAGAATGGCGTTTTTTAAAACTCTCCGAAAGTCTACAAAATTGAGGCCCTTGATATTTGATTGTTATTTACAAAATAAATAATAAACCTAAAATACAATTGCATTTAATACCAGAAGATTGGACAAAAAATAAGTGTTGCCTTCTTTCGTGTTTAAATTATATTTTTGTTTGGAATATGTGAGATAAAATGAATATGTGTAATGCTTTTGGAATTCAATAAATTTCTATTACGAAAACTAGATATCAGTGGGTGTTATGTCTACAAAAAAAATCTACAAAAATGTATGCAAGTAGTACGCTTTCTCGACGCTTTTGCAATAATTCAGACAGAAAATTGTGTATACATACACGAAAATGTAACGTACGGGCTTATCCAGGTACGAGTATTCTTTAATCTAAGTTCTGCAATATCCAATCTGACGTGAAGAACGCTCTTTCTGAGCCTTTTTCAATATTATTCGACTGTTTGACCTCACAGGAGCTCTCTTTCACTCGTTCAACAATTGCATCAGTTTTCGATATTGTGGTCCTCACTGATCGCGGTTTGTCTTTAATTGTTTCTGGACCCCCAAAAGTAGCTTTTCACACTTTTTCGTAAATCAATCTTTAAATGCAATTTAAGGAAATGTCCCTTATTTTGCCATAACAGTCCAAGTGCAATTACCAAGTTTCTCGACTTGGAAGTGCAAGTATTTTTATTCTTAATATGTCATTATCCTACATAGATAAAAGAAGAATGAATTAATTTTATTCTTTTTCCTTAATATTCATCTATCTAAAGTTGAAGCTATTTAATTCTATTTACCTAAAAATTAAAAAAACTTTAAAGAAGTTTAATTTTTTGTTTTATTTAATAGAGGTAAATCGGAGCGTTCCATGGCGACTAAGTTTAAAATTTCAAAGAATTGCGTAGGCTTTAAATTACTAGTCTTAACGAGAATCTTAGTAAAAGGTCAGAATCGAATAAAAACCAAACCGGTGTTTCTAGCAATGATGAAAATATGACTGAGAGCGGGTGGTGTATTTGGCCTCGTGGCAGTGAGAAAAACTACGCCCTCAAAATAAAAAAAACCTTTCAAATTGGGCTTTAATTTTATCAAAACTGGACTGAATTTTTCCCAGATCCTTGCGTCTAACCGTGAATAAATCCTGTGGCTTGACTTTTGTTTTGAGTTGCTTCTCTATATATGGAGTAGGAGACTTGGTGCACATTGAAGGAATTTTAAAGAAAATCAGTAACTAAATATTTAAATGACAAATGATTTTCTATTAGAACTTCAGTTAATTGCTGAAGCATAACTTTTACAGCAGAGTAATTATCCTAAATATAAAACCAAAATTATATGAAGAATTTCTTCAAAATAAAAAATGAGAAAATTTTGGAAAATATACCATATCTACAATAATCATCCGCTTAGAATTTTCATAGGGATAAGCTAGACAAAAGAGTGCGAAGGCGCTGCCCATCCTCTAAAAAGGACTTATGGAGAGGATTCTTTTGCAGTGCTGGAGCAGATATCATTAAAAAAAACTGATCGACCAAATATCAGCCTACCAGCAAACGCAAAAGAGACCAAAAAGCAATTTGTCCATTTTTTTAAATATTTAAAATCAAAATTAAAATATTTTAAGAAAAATTAAATATTTCTTTCGTTTTCTCATTTTGATTTTCCCATAAAACCAAAGTGGTAGCATTCTTTTGGCGTACAGTGTTTATATGTTATAAGGTTAAGTGAACCTAAAAATTTCATTAAGTATAAAAATCTTAGATTATAGAAGAACTGGAGATAGGCCTCTACACAAAAATTGTGGCACAATTTTGTTGGCAATACATTCGTAGAACGCATACAGAAACGGCGTTAACCATTAGGGGCTAATTTTAAACTTCACTATGCGATTGAAGCGGTTTGTTTAAAACCATTTTTATTTATGCATAAACAAATATATTTTTTTGATATTGCGGGTTTTGTTGTTTGATGGAATTAGTTTTGGAAATTTGCAATAAAACACAGTATTATATTTTAAAATATTTATTTATTTATTTCACTATATATTATTTATTAAAACAGAATTATAAAATGGAAGAGTATATAAAAATATAAATTGCAAGTTATTTGATTATATGAAAATAATTATGTGCATAAATAAAAATCCCTTCCAAAAATTCAAAACAAATTAAATGAATGATATTATGTTGAAATTAAAACTACACCACAACTTAGTAAATATAAATTCTAATGTTAAACAAGCTTCATTATAATATAAATGTGAATAATATAATGATACAAAAAGCTTCATTATAATATAAATGTGAATAACATTACATCAAATTCTTAATGATATAGAAGTTAATTGTATACAACATTATAACAAATGCTTTAAAACTAAATTAAAAGATGGTAAATTTAATGTACTTAAATAATTAACAACTAATATTCTAAAAAAAAATTGAAAACAATATTATTTAGTAAATGCATTGCATAGTGGTCTAATAGAGTAACATAAGTGGAAGCACAAATGCAAACAAATTTATTTAAATAGTAAGCCTACCGAATATACTTTATTTATTTTAACACAATGAAAACAGCAATGGAAAAAAGTCTGAAAAATACGCTCCCTTAAATTTTCTTACACACACTTTACGTACGCCGGCACTGTACTATTTTCCGGTAAACGTTAAACTGTCAAAATCACATTTGTTTACATTTACTCAATGACGAACTTTTCACTTTTTAATCACTTTTTAGATGAAGTAAATAATTAAAAGCCATTTAAACACCTCATAAACTAAGTTTTTGTTAATTTATGTAGTAAAAATGAAGATTTTAACTTACCGAAAGATAGAAATTCCCAGCTTTCTCATTCCGTTGAATGACCAGCAGCAATTCTATATAAAATACTTAATTTTCTGAAATAAAAACTTATGAAATGTTATCAACAATATAACTATTCATATAATTACTTACTTTTTCGTAAATACTTCCAAATAGATAGTAAATATAGACTTTCCGGTGAGTACCAAAATAACAACTTGAAAAATGACAAGAGAACGCAATCATTTCGGTATGCTACCACTTTTATGGAGAATGACGTTTTTAAAAACTATACGAAAGTCTACAAAAAAATACGAAATGAATAATAAACCTTAAATACAATTGCATTTAATACCAGAAGATTCGAACAAAATAAATACTACCTTCTCTCGTGTTTAAATTATATTTTTGCTTGGAATAACAGAGTTAAAATGAATATCAATTATGCTTTTGCAATTCAATAAATTTCTATTACGAAAACTAGATGTCAGTGGGTGTCATGTCTACATAAAAAAATCTACACAAAAGTATAATCGTAACGCTTGATTTCTCGCCGTTTCTGCAATAATTATGCCAGAAAATTACATATACATATACTCTAAGATAAAAATATCTTAGATTAAAGAATACCTGGACAGGCCCTGACCGTATATGTATACGCAATTTTGTGTCGGAATTCCCTGTTGTTGCCATTTCTCGCCGCTTGGCATAGCTTGTTTAGATTTTTTTATGTAGACATGACACCCACCGCCATATAGTTGTCGTAATACAAATTTATTGAATCGCGAAACCATAATTTATATTCATTTTAATTCACTTATTGGAAACAAAAATACAATTTAAACACAACAATTGGCAATTTTTATTTTTTGTACAAACTTTTGATATGAAATGGAATTCTATTTTAGGTTTATTATTCATTTCGTAAATATCATTCAAATATAAAGCGCCTCAATTTTGTAGACTTGCGGAGAGTTTTAAAACTTTAATTCTCCATGAAAGGGGAGACTTAAGGGATAGCTTTGTCATTTGTGAATCCGATGTTGACAGTTCAATGTTTACCATAAAATAGTACAGTGCCGGTGTATATAAAGTGTGTGTAAGAAAATTTAAGGGACCGAATTTTTCTGTCTATTTTCCATTGCTGTTTTCATTGTGTTATAATAAATAAAGTTTATTCTTCGGTAAGCTTATTATTTAAATAATTTTGTTTTGCTTGCTCTATTATACCACATTATAATGCATTTACTAAACAATATTTTTTTAATTTTTTAAAAATATTAGTTATTAAGTTTTTAAGTACATTAAATTTTTCATTTTGTAATTTAGTTTTAAAGCATTTTCTTTAATATTGTATACGATTAAAATCTTATTGTGCACATAATTGCTTTCATATAATCAAATAACTTACAATTCATATTTTAAATACTCTTCCCCACTTTAAAAATTCTGTTTTAATAAATAATATATAGTGAAATAAATAAATAAATATTTAAAAAAAAAATACTGTGTTTTATTGCATATTTACAAAACTAATTCCATCAATCAACAAGACCCGCAATATTAAAAAATCTGCTTCTTTACGCATAAATAATATCACATATGAAAAATGGTTTTAAGCAAACCGCTTCAATAGCATATTGAAGTTTAAAATTAGCCCCCAATGATTTACGCCGTTTCTGTTGTATTGCATGTGTGTGCGTTCTACGAATGTATTGCCACAAAATTTGGACAGAATTTTTGTGTAGAGGCCTATCCAGTTCTTCTTTAATCTAAGAAAAATATAAATATTAAACTGATCAGATGACATTTCTTTACTTGTTGCCATTTATGTTACGTTATCATTACTAATTATTGTTGGAATTGTGTTGCGACCTCTACAAACGGCATGTAGTTTGTCCTATCGAAATCTTGAAACCTTCACAGTCTTATGGGAATGCACAAAACTATGACGAGTTTTATCGTTGCCCCTGAAGTATTACCACACATTTCAGTGTTTTCTTATGTGGCAGGATTGTTGTTAAACATTTGAAATTGAATTATACATAAGCATAATGGAATATATTATTTTTATTTATATAAAAATAGAATGAAACATCATTTATAAATAGTTAATTTTATTGCAATTGCATTTAATTAGTTGATACGGCCGAATTGTAGTTGTCCTTCGTAGTTGTCGTCGAAATTTTTTTTCTACCATATAGCGGAATATTGAAAAATGAAGAGAAAAAAACAACACAAACAAACACAAAATGAATGTGAGAACATTCCATTAACAGTTGTACGAGGCTATACACCCAGTTGTTAATATTATCAATACCGAACATTATCAACACCACCAACTTTGGATAAGCAGATCTAAAAATAGCACAAAGCATTTCTTTGTTATCTCAGCACCCACAATAATCTTAACTGTTAATATTATTCACGTACGAGGCACAATAATAAACAATACAAAGGCGATCACGGGTAATAGTTGTGCGCACGCACGCATTGGCAAACAAAGTGAATATTATGATTTTTGTATGAAAATAGATCATGCGCGGAAAGTATTTCAGATTAATTTCTATATTTAGTGCTGCCAGATTAGAACAAGAAATGGTTCGACTTAAAAACGCAGAGAGTTTTGTGCGTTTAATTTTTGTTCATTTCGAAATTATACCAACGAAAAAAGGAATTTTCTAATTAATAAAAAAAAATCTTATCGATAATGAGTTTTGTTATCGAATTTCAAAATATTGAACAACCTTAAAATATGGAAATTACAAACAAATTTGAGATGCCTTTAAAATTTAGATACACGAATAAATTTTTGTAGAACTTAATTATGCTGACATTTGATATAAATTATAGTTCTAAATTTAGTTTGATTTTCGTAAAGCAGGTTTGATTAAACAGAGTGAGTTGTACTAAAATAATGACGGTTTGTATGACTGAATAAGAAAAAGTTTTACAAAAAGTAGGTTTTATTTAAATTATAGATATTGCCCAGTATTAGCCATAAAGTTTTTCTACCATTCTGGTAATTGACGAACCCCATTATGGAGTAAAAGGTATCGTCCTTGGAAGCAATAAACACTTTCTGCTTTTTGAATGAGAAGTAAAATGACGTCAATCAAAACAAGTGGAATCCTTTACGGCATCGATCAATACAATTGGAATCAAATAGGGAGTAATGTGTCTAGAGAAAACGAGGGTTGGGGTATAATATCCCAGTCAAGTGCTTCCAATATGTCCTTGATCGTCCTAGCAACATGTGTGCATACTTTGCCATGCTTGAAGATCACTTCGCCATGTTTTGTGACATATTCTATCAGCTTTGATTAAAATGGCGGGTATTTTTTTGAACTGATTAATTGTTGATAAAGTTCAACATTAACGGTTTGACTAAATTGCAACAGTTCTCATAATAGAAAATGGCCTTCTGATCCTACGTAACCTTTGAACCATGAATATTTTACTTTGGTGTTGATGTTGATGTCGATGGGATAACTGCCATACACTTTTTTGCGTTTCAGATGACCGTTGAAGCAGCAACTCACCTGTCATGAAATCACATAACATCTTTCGGCTTCGATTCCTTCTTTTTGGATTATTTCCTTCCCAATGCTTCTGCAAGTCCTTTGGAAATTGCTTCCACTTCATCTTTAATTTTTTTTAAATGAAATTAATATGAAAGAAATTTATTACAGTCACACAATCTAGAAAAAAGTATATTTAAAGTTAAAGTCAATTTGATGAAAATTTCACTAATTTTTAACTTTAAAAAAATATAAGTTTTGATATTTTTTTTAAAAAACAATGTTTTTACGAAAAGGAAATTTTATGCATTTTCAAATTTTTACAAGGACATAATTTTGTTCAATAATTTTTTTACGAATACCAATCATTTGAATTTAAAAAAAAAACAATCCTAAAGGGTGAATTTGAGGTGTAGGAGTAACTTTCTTTTCAAAATAAAATTTTATTGAAGATAAGTCGAAAATTCGAAATAATTTTTCAATAATAAACATTACGAGTAAGGGCAGATAAGTAATGCGACTGTTTTTTTATTTTTTCTGCAACAATTTTATTTCAATTTTCTTCATAAATGATATCCCGTTTAAAGTTTTTTGAAGGGGATAGCATTTATGTATCAAGAAAGTAGGGGCGCTGGAGAAACATCGGGTAAAAGCTGATTGATGCAGATGGTCGTGTCACAGGGGGTAGAGCATCGAAGTGTATGGAAATTAGATTGTAAGAAAAACTGGATACACTTTAAATGTCCAAAATTTTTCGAGAATACATTCCTAAGAACGCACACACTTACAAAATAACCTTTTACGAGACAATTCGTATTCTGAAATGAAAACATCCTATTTACTGTCGTGAAGAATAAAACTATTATATTTATACAAATGTATTAATTTTTACTGATTTATTAGTAAATTTAATAAAACCGCACTGAAACTTTCACTTCGCGATAAGTATCTAAATGTAAACAAAAGTATGCAAGCATTTCGGTATGATACCGCTTTCATGGAGAATGGCGTGTTTTTTAAACTCTCCGAAAAATTGATGCGCTTCATATTTTCAAAATAAATAATAAATCTTAAATACAATTGCATTTAATACTAGAAGAAAAAAATGTTACCTTCTGTCGTGTTTATATTATATTTTTGCTTGGAATAAGTGAGGTAAAATGAATATGAATTATGCTTTTGGAATTTAATAAATTTTTATTACGAAAACCAGATGTCAGTGGGTGTCATTTCTACATAAAAAAATCTACACGAAAGTATGCAAGCAGTACGATTTCTCGCCGCTTTTACAATAATTCAGACAGAAATTCTTTAATCTAAGGTCTGCAATATCCAATCTGACGTGAAGAACGCTTCTTCTGAGCCTTTGTCAATATTATTCGACGGTTTGACTCAGACGAACATTCTTTCACTCGTTCAACATTTGCAGTAGTTTTCGATATTGCGGTCCTCACTGAGCGCGGTTTGTCTTTCATTGTTTCTGGGCGCCAAAAAGTAACTTTTTACAGATTTTCGTAAATCAATCTTTAAATGCAATTTAAGAAATTGCATCTTTTCAGGTGAATTAAGGTTAGCACAAAATTTATTGGCACATAGTAGCCGCAAATTTTACTCTTCCACTTTTCGTTATGCTGTCCAAAATATAACTACACTTATTACATTTTGTAGAGTCGCGTAATTACCACACGAGGTTGGAACTTGTGCTGCACGTCTAAGAGCGATTAACGTACAACTATATTGAGGTGAAGTTGGCATCACTGCCTAATCACTCTCAGTGATACCAATCTCACTACTTGTCATGTAATATGAATAAGAAAAATCAACTGAATTTTTTTAAATATTATTAAACACGAACAAATTGTGAATGAAGTATTAAAAAAACTACACATTAAAACTTGTACAATTTTCTTATATTTATAGTCCTTTCCCTTTGTCGTGATTTTTCCTTGCTATTTTTTTTATCTGTATTATAGAAGAAATTATAGAAAAGAAGAAAACCGTCATCTACATTACAAATGTTTGAATATGAAGATGGAAGAACCCCAATTCTTGGTATTGAATAGGGTATTTTTTTTATAAAATATCATTGTTTGCAAATAAGGATGTTTTATATATTTTTAAGCGACTAGTTAAAATGTAACTAACCGAAAATATAATCAACTGCCGCGGACTTTCACAAGCAAATATTTATTTTAAATGTAGCCAAGTGTAAGATTCCAAAAGCTCCTCCAAACAGGATAATGATAATCGATTACGATTGATTAGTTGTTCTTTGCTTATGTTAAAAGTTGGGTTAATGTTAATTGCAATGTAATTTTTCCACTTCGTTTAATAGACGCATAATGTTTTCTTCTGTTTCGTTACCCTTCTATACGTATTTATATTTAATATTTTAAAATTTTTTTTTTTTTGTTTCCCGCTCCTTTTTTTATTGAGCTGAATTTCAATTTATGAAAAATCGATTCCATTGTTGACAGGAATTTTCAATTATGATCCAATGTTGATTTTGTAATCATAATAAATCATTTTAATTAAATGCTTCTAATTTCATCAAATTAAGTGTTAAACATAATATCAAGGATTCAGTATAAAGTTTCCATAATTTATTGGGACTAATATTTTTTTAATGGAAAACATAAAAGTTCTCTTCCACTTTTAATGAGCCAATTTTCTATTATTTAACAAATATTAAATTAATTAAAAATTTTTGTATCGAACAATGCCTTTTTTCTCTTTTTTTTGAAAGTATACTTCTTTTGAAAGGACGTAAAATTAACAAAAAAGTATAATTCTTAAGGTTTTAAGAATTGGCCATGTACTAAAAATAGTGTCATACAGCTGGTATAACCTTAAAATAAATTCTTAAATATCATAGAATTTATTTATTTATTTTCAAATAAAAACCCCTAAAAAAATAAGGAATTTTTTAAGGGTCTTTATTTGAAAATAAATAAGTAAATAATTTCCGTTTTTAAAAAAATTTGGTGTTTTTTGGGTAATTTGAACTTTTACGATTGTTTACATATTTTTACAATATAATATAATAGACATTTTTGCCTAGAAATAAAAGAATAATTAAAAAAGTTACATTTTTTAAGGAATTTTTAGTCCTTAAATAAAAATAATAAAAAAGTTAGAAAAACTTAGAAGGAAAATTGTAATAAAATAATAGAAAACAAAATTTTCTATAATAGATGCAATCTCATGGGCGGCTTTTTACAGGATTTACAGTAAACTGGCCAATTTTTGTAAAGGATATTTTTACAAAAAAGGTTAAAAGTTCTACAAATGCAAATTGGAAACTTTCTAAAATTGCGATAAAATGTGGCAAAGTTTTGAAAGCTCTAAAAATTATTTATTATTAAAAAAGGGATTTTTCTATGATTGTGGTAATTTTCTCGTAAAATATAGAAACAAAACCATTTTCTTGGTCATATATTTAAATATCTATGCTATACAGTCACAGAAACAATAAGTTTACAGGATTTCAATTTCTGTTTATGTATTGTAACTGAATCCACTGCGACCTTTTTTGATCGGATATCTAAATGCCCAGACATATGCTATCAAGCTGAAGAGAACTACTGAACTGAAAATTGAAATTCAACTGAAATCGATGTGACTATTTTCGAACACGTTATTAATAATTTTGCCAAAAAAAAGCAGATCTAGTTAGGTGCCTCCTACATCCTGTAACTTTATTATGGAATCTTTCCTTTTAGGCCAGATCCGCATTAGAATAGCTGTAGAGATTGCAGTTGACACTCCTAATCGTCGTTATATTATTATAGTCAATGTCAGCCATACAACCCTGGAAGCTATTCGTGGTCCATTGAGTGATCCTATTCTTAAAAATATTCAACATGATCTGCTTAACAACAGTGGTGTTGAATTGCTTTGGATTCCATGTCATGTGGGAATTTTGCGCAATGAGCGGACCGATCAACTGGCGGGAGAAACTCTCCGTCATCCAGTATTCACAGCAGTTCCAAACTCATTGCGTCTACCAACCAAATCGCAAAGAACTCTATCAGACATTATTAGACACACGAACTAAACAAGTAGCGACAAGGTTCTTTTGATACTTTCGCCAATACTTTTTTTTGCTTGTATTTAAAGTTCCGAAGGCATTACTATAATGTCTTCGAAACTTTCAGAACAAGCAAACAAAAAACCAACAAAAACAGATCCTTCTGCCGTAGTATGGGTAATTATCATTTTTCATAATCTAAACCCCACAATATCTACAGCAGCAATAACAAAGTTATACTTTATTTAAATAGCAAAAAGTTCTGTTTTATGATAAAATTAATTTCGGCCTTCAAACTGAGTCACCACCCTCTATAACTTCTGTGAAGTACTTTTTATCAATTTGGAAGTATTTTTAGCTATTATATGGCCTTAAATATTCACCACTCAACTTTTAGGAATAAAAACTTTTTTTTTTATCAAATTGCCGATTATAAAAAGGTTGGGTTCAGTGCCCCAGGAAAATTATTTCAAATTTATAAATTTCTTTTTTTTATGCCGAAAATTTGATGAAAAATCAATATCCTTTTGGATTTATTTTCTTATTTTCTATACAATTGCAATTCGCCTTGAAATTATAGGAAATCAAAAGTAAAGGTTAAACGATCATCATCGAAATATATTAAAATTTTCTCGAAACAATAATAGAAAATTTATTTCCAATAAAAATGTATAATATCCTTGCAATAATAAGTAAAATATTGGTTTTTCTTAAAAAAAATAAGACAATTTATTTGTTTAATATTAAATTTATTTTGAAATGTCATCGTTTATATTAAAATTTCATTATGACAATTTACTAAACGAAATCAACAAAAAAAAACAGATTATTGAGTTTGAAGAATTACACTAAATTCAATAAAACGAATATCCTCCCACGCATTATATATTCATAGTCTGTTATTTAAAATTACTTACAATACGTAGCCATGTATATGTTTGTATGCGTATATATTTATTGTCAATAGTTCTGAAAATCCTCAACATAATTAAATTCGAAAATCTTTGTTGCATTTGAAAATAATCTCCTCAAAAATAAATTACCTTCTCTCGGGATACTCCATTTTTATGTTGTATGGCCAGGATTTGATTTAAATAAAATTATTGGAAACCTTGAAAGCTGAATTGGTGAAATGAATTAATTTTTCTTTATATTTTCATTTGATTAATTTCGAAAATAAATTTATATTAATTTTTTTTTTGATTTGTGGTACTGTTTTGGTATCCTTAAAGCTTTACTATACTTTATGTGGGGCTATTTTATGCAAAAGTTGATGAACTTTAATTTTATTATTAAAATTTTTTGCATAAAAACCGAGTGGAAAAAATATTTATTTCGATTTTAAGTATAAGATATTTGAGTATAATTTTATGAAAAAATACAGGATGTTCTAAAGATTTTTTTTCGAGAAATTTGGAACGTACGCGAATGTACGTTCCTTTGATGATGTTTTTCAACACGATTTTATACATTTTCAGGTTAATTTCATTTAGTATATTTCCTTTATGGTGTTGAACCTTTCCCTTTGAAATGATTTACCCGCTTCCGATTTCTTCGTTTAATACAGGAAGAAATCCAGAGCAGTTAAGTCAATGGTACGAGAAAACCAATCCGCGTCACCGTTTTTAGATATTATTTAGTCAATCAATTGCGACTGATTAAGTCAGAACTATTATTTAGTCAATCAATTGCGACAAACAATAATTTTTAACGACATTAGAGATCATTCGTGCCTTATCGATTGACCCCAATCCACAACTGCATTCGATATTAATGTCTGAACAACCAAAATATTGAATTGGTCTTGGTTTCCAGGTCATACTGGATAGTTAATGTGAATAGTGGGACTCGGTAATTTCTGAATATTTTCTTCCACACATTGACCAAGCTCCAGCAAACCAGTCTATTCAAAAGCAGAAAATGATAACCCATCATTTCCTGTTCGGGAACTAACCTCATCATTCATGTCCTTCCTGTAGTGTTCAACTTACTATCTCTCCTATGTTATTCTAAATGAATGTCACTTAATCCAGGATATCTTTTGAATAGAACTTCCACTGTAGAGCTCCTAGGCCCAACAACTGCTTTTTTCTTTTTAATTTTCGAAAACAATTTAATTTAATACACAAAATTTTACAACTTATAATTGTTCCCTCCAACTAATGTTAGACCGATTTTATTAGACAAACTGACTATGCCAACTCACCTGTAACATGATGTCGCCAAATAGCCCCTTGGTCGTGTCGCTATAAATTGGCCTCTGGAACATACCTTCTATAGAAACGAACAAACAACCGCCGGTCACATAATTTAAATTGTAGCGCATGCATTGTCTGGCTTGGCACCGTCCTACTGGTACCAAATGTCGTCCAGTCGTAATTGATCCAATACATGGATGAACCAGTTCTGTAGCAATAACTTTTTCAGTTCAAACACCGACGATGATGAGAAGATCGCTCACGTCTGCAGAAGCGGCTTTCTTGCCTATAAACGAAGCCGCTAAGTCCAAATATGCTTTGTCACTGCTTGTGACTTTCATATAAAAATTAGTGTCTTGCCTATGAAGCTCTAAAATTGTTTTCACTCCCTTATTGGCGGGACATGTGATCTCTATGCTGAAGATTCTGTATCTCCTGAATTTTATATGAGAATAGATGCAAATCTGTGCAAAAAAAACTCCCTACAATAATGATCGCGGATTTGAATGCCATTGACTTCAATAACTGCAAAGGAATTTAGTGTTGACGTCGGTTACAGTATTCCTAAACAGAAATAAACATTCTTCGAGACTCACCAAAAAAGTTACATTTAGAAGACTTTAAAAAGAGTCGGCTTAGATCTATTCAGACATAGATCTGAATAGATTTAAGCCGACTCACAATAGCAGCTTCTAGGCTTGATGCGAAAGGAACGTTTTGAAGCGGCGAGAGAAAGTGAAATTGTGAGACTATTAAAAATAAGGAGGATGAATTTCTTTTTGTGTTGGAGCGGGTGGCCATAATAGTTGAAAGTAAATTATGGAGGGTTGGGGATTTTTTTTAAATAATAAATTTGCTGATAGGATTGGTTGGGGATTTTTAATAATTTTGCAATTTTTTTGTAGTTTTTTTTATTTAAATTTGGTAACAGAATTTCCGATAAGAGCTTTCCATGAAATTTGTATAAGAGTTTATTGCTGATGAGTATTCTTTCAATAATGTTTTAATTTTTTTTTCATTGAGTTCTAAATTTCGTTGAGTTCTAAGTATATATCTTCCTTTGCAGGATTAAATAGTGCATTAATTTTTATTTCATGAAATTCCGAAATACTTAAAGTGAAGAAGAAATAAGATTATTATAAAAGAGCTTTTCCATGTGCACTTGCGGGCATTCTGAAAAAGTAAAAATACTCGTAAATATTACTAAGTTTATTTGATATATGATTAGCAACATATTATTAACTATCTGTTATGAAAAGAAAAAGAAAAACCAAAACTTGATCTGCTATTACAGTGATTAAGTGCATTAATTGATTGATGATGACGTGTAGACAGATTTTTGTACTATTTACTTGCACAATTTTGGTTTCTATATGTTGGGAAAAGATTAATTAAATTTTTCAAAAGTAATATTGGTAATTAAAAACAATACAATTACACCCAACTTGTTAACAATTATCCATGCATTATTTTCTCGAAAATATTCTGACGTATTTTGTTGTCGGTAAATGCTCAAAGAATGCGGTTCAGTTGAACTATGAGCATCTGAGACTTCGTGTTAGAATATCTCATCTTAAAACTATTGTATCACGTTATTTACATATTAACGTTGCTCTTAATATAGATCGTGGATCACATTGGTAGTTTTATAGAATTAGAACACGATAAATTCTATTCGGAATTTATATAGAAAATAGTGAAAATGATTTCAGACTCATTTCGGTGCAAAGAAATTCTTATTAGCTTTATGTGATAATGTTTCTTAGCACGCATCCTCAAGAAATTTGGGGGAAAATTTTTGGCACGTAATTTGGAGAGTGTAGAAAATATCCAGTTTAATTGAGTACAATTATTGCTTAATATTAGAGGATAACAGGACAAATAAATTGAATAGAATATTTAAATTAATAATAATATGAGAGTTTATTTTTATAAATTAATGTTATCCACTTGAAAGTAGTTTCTTTAAGTAGCAGCTATACGAGGGTCATTCAACAAGTACTAAGCCTCACCGCCCGATGGAACTTCTTTCACAAAAGAAATTTACCATCGTACAGTACATTCTTTAAGTAGCCTACCGTCAAAGTTTCAGTCGATTCCCTTTATTAGTTTTGTTTTGAGAGCCTTTGAAAGCGAGCGTCTCGGTCGGTTGCACAAAAATGGAAAAAGAACAATATCGTTCGGTGATTAGATTCTTGTTTTTGGAAGGGAAAACTCGCAGCGAAATCAAAGATCGTTTGGATGCTGTGTATGGTGACTCTTCTCCTTCGATGGCGACCGTCAAGAATTGGTTCAACGAGTTTGTTCGTGGCCGCACGTCGGTTTTTGATGAGCCACACCCAGGTGCCCCGAAAACGGCTGCTACGGAGGAAAACGTTAAAAAAGTCCACGATCTCGTGTTGGCAGACCGTCGATTGAAGGTTCACGAGATAGTTGAGACTGTCGGCATCGCAGTAGGAACGGTGCATCATATTCTACACGAAGAACTGGGCATGAGAAAGCTGTCGGCGCGATGGGTGCCTCGTTTGCTCACACCGGAAAACAAGCACCTCCGCCGTCGCCATGGCCAAATTGGTCGAATTGCGCTACGAATTGCTGCCCCCATCCACCGTACTCTCCAGATTTAGCCCCCTGTGACTACTTTTTGTTTCCAAACCTGAAAAAATCACTCGCCGGGAATAGATTTGGGTCGAATGAGGAGGTCATCGTCGCCACGGAGGCCTATTTTGCTTCCCTCGAGAAAATGTTTTTTTTTGGACGGGTTAAAAAAGTTAGAGCATCGCTGGGCCAAGTGTATCGAGCTTGAAGGAGATTATGTGGAAAAATAAATTGCCACCTTTCCAAAATTTTCGTTTTTCTTTTGTAGGCTAAGTACTTGTTGAATGACACTCGTACATTGGTGGAAGCCATCACCTCGACTACACTTCTATGTATGTTATCGATTGTATCAAGGTGACGTCCATTCAAGTGTGTTTGATCGTGGAAAACAAAAAAGTTACGTGGACTTAGCTTAGGTAAATAAGGATGCTAGAGAACTAAAGGAACCCGTATGCGGGATGACCATATCAAAGAGGACATTGTCATTGGGTAAATCCTAGTGTCTGTAAGATCCGATCCGACCGAGCAACTCTCTTTCTGAGCATTTCCATGACACACTTATCAACTTAATACTGTCGACGGTCTAACCTTTCAAGAGGCCTCACTGGTTCCACATTTTCATTAACTTGGGATTAGGAAGTTCTCTCGGAACAAGATTCGTTTTCCACTGCTTCTCTACTCTTTGAAAATTATTTTTACCTTGTGCTCTTAGTAAGGAATTTTCCCCATAGAAAAAAAAAATTACAAACTATAAGTGTTGCCATATTGGTTTCAGTGATATCAGTCTCATTTCTTTTCTGTCACTCCCCGTAGATAAAAATACCAAAAAAAATGAATATAAACAGAACATGAAATGTGCCAAAAATTCACGGAAATAATACTTGTTTTTGCTCATACATATTTGACAAAAATGTTAAAGCTCCTCAAAGTATAAAATATTTGGTAGAAAATTTTCAATGATTTCTAAACTTAAAGTTAATAACCTCAGTTTCTCCATTATTAAAAGCTTAACATAAATTTTTCACCATTATTTATTGATTAGTCATTGTTAAGTTTATGTGCTTTAATCTTTAACTTAATTAGTCTATTTCTTTGAAAGTTTACGAGTATTTTTATTTTTAGTTTCTTAATCAGTATTTTATTTTTACTAACCAGGCCCCCCCACCTCTAACCACCAACCCTTCTTTCGATTTCATTTTTTTTATAAATTAAAGAATTTTAATTATATTTGGAAATAGAATTGAAGCAAAAAATAAAGTTCATGTACTTTGTGTAACGATAATGATAAATAGTAGATTAATTTTGCGGTTCAATCAATAGGCTATCAACAAACAAACAAAAACAAGGAAAAAAATGCTTGATATTATAATAATTGTTGTAGTAAACTTTATTGAAAATTGATGAGAATATTGTAAAAATTAAGTACACTGAATGAATTTTTTGTTTTTTTTTGGAGACCATTTGAGTGGCTACGATAGTATTTCGTGGTTTGACACACATCGTCATAAGCCAATTAAATAAAAGCTTGTCACGTGCAATTATATTTGATTAGTAATAGTCTATTTTTAATTATCATAATTATCACCTACACTGTAATCAAATTAGATATAATCTTATCGGTATACGTATAATATAACTTTCCATTTTCCTGCTTTTAAATTTGGTATATTCAAAATATTAAATTATTTTTTTATCGTTTTTTTTTGATTAATAAGAAATAGTTGATTAAAAAAATTGATGTGCATATACACTACCGGTCATATTTCGTTTTCCTGTTCTTTGCAGTTTTTTTTATTTCTTTACTTTTGAATTTGAAAGATATTTTCAACTTTAATTTAATTGTAACAATCAGATTTATATCTCAATCTTTTTTTATCTTCATTTAAACGTTAAAGTAGTTCTGCAAAAACGCTCACGTACCATGGAGGAGCTGCCATTTAATACTCCTTTTTGTCAGTTATTTGAAGTAGTAACCCCTAAAGTGGTCATTAGTAATCGTAATTGTTAGTTTTGGTTAATTTTAATGTTAGGTGTTATAAAAAGTCATCCATTATTTTGCCAATAGATGGCTTTAGGAGTCTGTATCTCCCGTTGTAAAAGTGCTATCGGGTTACACTAGATGGCGTTAGAAAGATAAGATTTTGTACTAAAAAAGCTTCTCATACAGTTTTGTGATTACTTGACTCAGTATTTTTTTAGCACGCGTCAAAGATGGACACCAACAAAGAGAAAATACGCCATATTTTACAGCTTTTCTTCGATAAAGGCGAAAACGTAAGCCAGGCAGATGAAAACCATATTTTACAGTCCTGATACTGTAACAGCCAATCATGCGCAATTTTGGTTCCGTCGATTCCGTTCCGGTAATTTTGATGTCAAAGATGTATCACGCTCTGGAAGGCCAATTGTCGAAAATGTCGATAAAATAATGGAAATCGTTGAGTCCGACCGTCACGTAAGCACTGTTTCGATTGCCCAGGAGCTAAATATTGCACAAAAAACCGTTTGGAACTACTTAAATAAGGCTGGATACAAAAATAAGCTCGATGTATGGGTGCCACACGAGTTATCGCAAAAAAACCTCATGTACCGAATTTCCATCTGCGAATCGCTGCAGAATCGCACCAATATCGATCCATTTCCGAAGCGGATGGTTACTGGTGATGAAAAGTGGGTCACTTACGACAACGTCAAGCGACAACGTTCGTGGTCAAATCGCGGTCACCCGGCGCAAACGGTGGTCAAGCCAGGATTGACAGCCAGGAAGGTTTTGCTGTGTATTTGGTGGGACTGGTAGGGAATCATCTACTATGAGCTGCTGCCCTACGGCCGAACTCTTAATTCGGACCTATACTGTCAACAATTGGACCGTCTGAAAGAAGCAATCGCCCAGAAGCGGCCAGCTTTGGCCAATAGGAGAGTAATTGTGTTCCATCAGGACAACGCCAGGCCGCATACATCGATAGTGACTCGCCAGAAGTTCCGGGACCTTGGTTTGGATGTTCTTATGCATCCACCTTATAGTCCGCACCTGGCACCAAGTGATTACCACCTCTTCCTGTCTATGACGAATGATTTTGCAGATGAAAAATTCGCCTCAAGAGAAGCTTGTGAAAATCGACTGTCGCAGTTTTTTGCCAATAGGGACGAGGGTTTCTATGTGAGAGGCATTATGAAATTACCTCCAAAATGGCAACAAGTTATCGAACAAAACGGTGCATATTTGACCTAAATCGTATCATTTAATGCAAAAATAATGGACGCCATTTTTACTACACCTTATATTAATAATTGTATTTATGGGATTCTGCTCACACTTATCATGAGCTTTTCTGACATTTGTTTTAAAAAAACATTCGCTTAACTAGAAAAATTGCTTTGTTTGTGCCTTTCTTTTAAATAAATTATTAAAATAATCGCTGTATAACTCGGAATTTTGCTGAATTGTAAGTAAACTGTATAATTTAGCTTAAAGGTTATGCCTCGAAGAGTTGTTCTTCTTTAATTTGAACTAAAAATGTCATCCTTTTTTTTAAATATTTTTTTTTTAAATTTTTTATCTGCAACTACAATTGTATTATAACAAGCTGATTTACATAACATTTTAATTTGTAAATGAAGTGGAATTAAACACCCATCGGCGTCTAGAAAATCGGTAGGCTAATGTCTCTTAAGTCTCCGATGAGTGTTTCCAGGGAGGGCAGTACAGGACAATCCTCTCATAAGTGGATTATGATGATAGAATAAACGGGAGTGAAAATTTGTATGAGTGGCAAGTATGGCCGTATCATAAAATGGGACCAAGGATACTGTCTTGTGGGACTCCGGCTACAATAGGATATATTTCCGAGGATTCTAAGTTAATTGCAACTTGGAAATGACGTTGGGAGAGATATGAATCTATGATAAGTTAGTATGTTGAAGGAATAAAGCTCTTGAGTTTCCATAGGTGTACAGGATGTCACACACGATCAAAAGCTTAGGAGATATCTAGAAATACTCCTGGGAAATACTCTTTCCTCTCAAGAGAGATGCAATGTGATCAAAAGTGCGATGGCATTGCTGGATTGCGGAGTGTTTAGATCGGAAGCCAAATTGATGATCAGGAATAATTTATTCATTAACAAGGACTGGATAGATTCGTTTTAATAGGAGTTTTTCAAAAATCTTACTAACGATTGGTAAGAGGCTGGTAGATCTATAGGAGGAAGGAGAATTAATGGGTTTATTTGGTTTAGGAATCATTTCAATAACAGAAAATTTCCAGAGTAACGAAACATAGGTTGAACGCAGGATACTATTAAAAATGTATGTAATTAAAACTAAAGCTTTTCAGGAAATTTGCTTCAGAATAGGAGCTGTTATTAGATCATAACCAGGAGCTTTTTTTATTGGGAAGACGCAGAATAGTAGTTTTAATTTCCGAGGGTTTGAAATTTTTGGGAGTAAGACTCATAGGGACTGGGAAAATTAGTTCTTCGATAATTTTGTTAGTATGCGATAGAGCAAAAGTATTTACGAAATTTTTAACAATTTTTCTTTGTCTGTTTTAGCCCAATTACCGTCATTTTGTTTCAGTGGGTGTGATGTTCTTTTGTATGAGATTATTCGTGTAGTTGCTTCCCATAAAGAAATATTGTCACTAAGCGATCTTGTATAAATTTCATGCCCTTCATTATAGTGCTTTATAATTTCCATATTCAGTTCACGTTGTAGTCGGTTAAATTTCTGTTTGTAGCTAGGCATTCGTAAACGTTACCACTGAGTTGTCATTTTTCTTTTTTCGTTAGTTAATGTACGTATTTCCGTCATTATTTAAATTTGAAATAATTTTATTTAAAAAAATCTAGCATATTCCGTACTAACTCGATTTAATTTAATTCAAGTTTACTGTGGTTATCATTCAAATATGAAAATAATATTAGCTCAAAATATCTAAATTTACCTAAATTTAAATAGTTTCGAAAAAGATTTAAAAAAAAAAACAATTATAGAAATTTGGATGAATATTTTCTATTTCTTTTAATAGAAACCGTTTATAAAACTCCAGGTTAGACTTTGAAAAAACAAAGTCATTATTTCGCAGGTTAATAACGAAATAGAATAAAAATAAATTAAAAAAACTACTGGCACGTTAAAGAGGAATATATTAGAGGAAAAAAAATATTTTTTTTTTGTTTATTCACTGATGAAAAGCCTTTCCAGAAGGAGGACAATTAATAGTCAAAGGGTTAAGTTGTTAAAATCATAGTGGATAAAGAAGAAGTGCGCTATTACATTTACGAAGCTTGTAATGCTCGTAATTTCCCATTGCATTTGACATTAATGTCGATAGATGCCAAGCCCAAAGTAGCAGCTTCTTTATTTTGTTGCTGGTCAGATTTGCTGAAGGCAGGACATGATATTTCCACGAAGAGTTGAAGGACAAAAGGTTCGAAAATTGATTGGAATGTCGATTCTTATGCATATTAGCTCTCTTTAACCATCGATAGACTATTTATTTTGTGTACTAAAACCATTTCTATCCAATCCTGTTTGAGACTATTTTCCTATTCCTATCCCCATTTGATTCGTGTTTTTTTCCATCTTTCTGTTTTGTTGAATTATGTTCGTTTTTGTTATTTTTTTTTTCATTTTTATTACTCGGGGGAAAATTTTCGTTATGAAGTTTTGAACATATTGCGCAGTTGGCCAAGAAATTGAAAATAAAACAAACTTTAAAACTGAGAATGGTTTGTCTAGTGGTGAACAGAATAATTATCAACGAGAAATAGTGGAAATTGATCGAATATTATGAGTGGATGGCAATGTGGAAATACTGAAATGAATAATTTCAAATTTTTGGATATTTATTGTTAATTTTTTGCACGAAAAAATCATTACAAATTAAGTTGAGTTTTTGTTCTCTATGTTTACGAACTAATTTTAGAGCAGAGATTTCTGGATACTAATTTTTAATTCATTTTTTTGCAGTTAAACATTTAAACGAAAATTCATCACATATAATTTTTCAAGTATTTTTACATTAATTTCGATTAGTGATTATTTGCTTTTAACAAATGCATTGCATCTTCTTTAAAGCCAACAGTAATCAAATGATAATGTGTCTATTTACATATAAAAGTTATTTATTTTTATGGCAAGATTTTACTGATTTTTATTTGCTTTTATGCACTTTCCATAGCAATAAATAGCATAAGTTCGGCTAATTATTAAACTTGCTCTACTAAAACTGTTCGAACTTGTTAAACTGCAGGAACTGCAAGAACTGCAAAAACTGCTAGAGCTGCAAGAACTGCAAGAACTGCTACAACTGTAAGAACTGCTAGAACTGCTAGAACTGCAAGAACTGCTAGAATGGCAAAATTGATGGTGTTATCGTATTATTAAAACTGGTTTAAAAATTTCTAAAATTTTATTTCAATATACAATTTATTTTGCTTTTTTTTTGGATAAAAAAAATCATTCAAAATGGCGTAATTGTGAGAAATAAGGCTTCTCTTCATGATATTCTGACAAAAAAGTTTCCTAATATTTATTTCTTAGCTTTTTTATGCAAAATAAGTAATATTTTCTCCTATTAATTTTCCCCTACTCGATGTTCTACCTCGGAGGACAAAAAATATTATTGTTGTCGAACAAAAAATTTAAGGTGTTACAAAATTTTTGAATACTTTAAATACTCTAGAAATAATTTTATACATCTAAAAGTGCTAGAAAAGCTAGAATTGCAACAATTAAGTGTTAGACATAATATTAAGGATTCAATATAAAGTTTCCATAATTAATTAGGGGTAATATTTTTTTTAACGAAAAACATAAAAGTTTACTTTCGCTTTTAAGGAGACAATTTACTATTATTTAACTAATATTAAATTAATTAAAAAATTTTGTATCGAACAGTGCCTTCTTTTCTCTTATAAGAATTGTAATTTTTATTTAATTGTTTTTTAAAATTCCTTAGCAAGGACGTAAATTTAACAAAAAAGTTTGATTCTTGAGGGTTTTAAGAACTGGTCATGACTAAAAATAGTGTCTTACAGTTGGTATATTCTTAAAATACACAAAACAATATTTAAAATTTTTATTTCCAAATAAAAACCCTTAAAAAATCTTTAAATATCGTATTAGATTATACAATTCACAAACAAGTAAATAATTTCCGTTTTAAAAAAAATTGTTTTTCTTTTTTGGATAATTTGATCTTTTACAATTGTTTACATTTTTTATAGTAAAAAATACAATTTTAAATTTTGTCTGGAAATAAAAATTTTAAAAATTATTTTACTCCTTAAAAGAGAATAATAAAAAAGTAAGAAAAACAAAATTTTCTATAATAGATGCAATCTCATGGGTGTTTTTTACAGGATTTAGAGAAAACTGGCCAATTTTTATTTAGGATATTTTTCGAAAAGCTAAAAATGCAAAAATTAGCGCATCCTTTCAGAGCGTATTTTTTTACAAGTTGTAATTTCAATTGTATCAGTTTTAAGAATATGTATTTCTATTCGTACTGCTTTTGATCACCAGATGATCGGCCCGCTGCAACTATCGTACTGCTTTTTTACGTGCAGTTTGGCGCGGAGCCTTGCTTTCGACCAGTATAAAAGGCAGCCATTAAGTCCATTTTGGGTTAATATCTTTGACCAATACAGGTGTTTATCCACGATTGCTTTTTTCTTTTGCAAGTTGGTCTTGATAATTTCGCTTTTCTGATTGGATTTTTCGGGTGTTATACCACATTTTTGTTGTTAAGAAAAGGATAAAAGGACAAGAAATTACAGTGGTAATTGGTAATTAGAGCAGGTTAATGCTTCAGGGAAAGATCATTAAAGTAAATGGGGAGTAGGTATTGAAAATGAATTGTATTAGAAGATTGTGCAAAGGATAATTTGGGAAGCAAAGGTCATTTTTTATAGAATAGTGTTACTAAGAAAATTTTATGCTTTAAAATTTTTTTAATGAATTTTGTTCGGAATTCATAATTGCTTTAAAAAAAAATTTTGTCAAAACTAAACGTGTTTTAAAAAGAAGAGATCAGGTCTTGTTGATCTTTTGAGAATACGTGGTTAAAGCTTATTTTGATATCTTTTTTTAGATAGCTAATCTTTTAGGTTGGATCTATTAATCTTAATTTTTTAAGTAATTTTAGACTAATATATTTTCTTTAAAGAAATCGGAATAAAAATTCACAATAAGATATTAAGTTAGTTTATTAGGGGGGAAAATGTAGATGCCAGTATCTGCAGTTAATTTCTTATCAAAAAGATTAAATATACATTAGTCTACAACACAAAAAATAGTCTTTGTCTCCAAATTTGTCTTGAGATTAATTGAAATTCAATAAAACAATTTTTGAAAAAAAGCCGTGAAACATATTTTTTTTTTTTTTTTTTTGTGTAATAAGCCAACACATAAAATGACATTCAAAAAATAATAAAAACTATTGATAATGTGTATAATCGATATTATTTATTACGAAAATTCGAAATTTTCCTTAGTACAAGTTAATAACAAACAACAGTGGCGACTTGCTCCACATTTTCGATTTCTCATTCTACTCGCCAACCTCATTTAGTATTGATTACTGCCTGCCAGTAAGCCTATCCGAAGCAACAAGTCGTTCACTATTCGGTTTGTGTTCGGGTGCGTCGGACATTAGTGAATCTCACTTGTTGCTCGTGTTAACAGGTGCTGAGTCTATTTCCGTGACCGGCCGACAATGTTGACTGTTGAAAGCATTTGTTTCACTTCATTTGTTTGCTTGTTGTAAGGTCTCTGAGCCAAGAGCCAGAAGCCATTATGTAGCGCCACGAGCATGCGGCCATTTGGCAACTTCATGTTACGCATGGGTTAGCATTACCAGTTTCCTTAATGAAACTAGTCGATAGTTAGCTGGTGAGCGCAAAAAGCAGTGCTAAAATTTAATGAAGCATATTCGTTTCCGTTAGAAAATAAAAGAGACGATTTGGGAAAGAATTAGAAGCTCCACAATAGAAGGTATCCTATTCAAAAATAAATTCTCGCTTAAGTGACATCCATTTAAAATATGGTGCATAAAGAGTTGAACGTCTCCTCTAATAGCATAAAGGACGAGATTGGTTACCGACGTGGAAATCATGGATAAGTGAGGTATGCCCAATCCGAATTCTGAGAAGTTTCCTTACCCAGAATTTCAGAATGGTCGTTGAGTATACTGGTTTTATAGTGTTTGGGTAATGTGTGGAAAAAAACCTTCAACCGTTGGTCCAGTCTGTTTGTGTGTTCATGGCTAGTAGTTGCGGAAAGTTTGAAATTTCAGTGGGAACAGGACGGTGGAGTGACTCATTGCCGAGAATACCAACGTAACCGGGAACCGGACGGAATTCGACGCCTCCATTGTTTAACAGACTACGACGAATCTCGTTGAGTACCAGATTATTTGATGGTCCACAAATAGCCTTCAAGACTGCAAGCCTGTCGGTAAAAATATTCACGCTGTGATGTTTTGGGAGGTTAACTGCAGTCTCAACTAATTGCTCAAAGTTCACCATGAAAATGGGATCTCCTTTTAGGTAAGATTCGACACTTTATACAACATTGTTATGTTACCCGCCACCAAGCTGGATGACAGCATAGGATGTTGTGTAACCATCTCCAGCGGCGCCTGTGAATAGAAGTGTGGAATCACAAAATCCATCCAACAATTCAAGGAAAATTTTCCTATATATGGATGGATAAGTGTTTGCCTTTTTCTTACTACTTAATGTTGTTGACACCCTTAACTCCGCTCCCAACCAAAGTTTCCAATACCGGTATGTCAGGGATGTTTGGACAGTAAGAGAAAGAGTGGGTGTTTATCTTTCATTAGGCCAATGGAGGATAAATTTCTTTTGAGTAGGCGGTGGAAATAACTTTGTTTAAAGATTGAGGAATGGAACATTTTGGAAGCAAAGTTTTTTGTAGATTAGATTAATCGGGATTTATAAAGACAGAGTAAGATAGTTTTTCGACCAGTTTTAATAAAGATAAAGTCCACCGGCGAAGTCCGATGTGCTCCACTAGCTAGTCGAACTCAACGATTGACCACTGCTTCGACTTTACTTTGTCCTGTTACTGGCATTCTGACGCATAAAGTGACGGAATAGAGCAGCGTTCCGTCCAGTAGGCCGGTAGCTACTTTGATCGCTAATCCAATCTTACATTTCCTACTAACCAAAATGTTCACCATATTAAAGATGGAGTTGATTCGTTTGACAGCATTGTTAATCTGCCAAATGTACTCATGGAATCTGTCTGATGGAGAGGGAGGGGTCCGGACGCGTATATTTCTGGATTGAATTTTCGCTTCCGGCATATGTGGTGCGATGACGGTTTTTCTGTCGGGATGATAGTTTATTTATTTGATGACCAGTTTCTTGTCCTAGAAATTACTTCTAGAGATTGTCCGCATAGAAGACGTGTTCGACTACTGAGAGGGATATGGATAGGGAGTTAATATAGGTATTGAAAAGTGTTTTAGACAAGGGAGATCCTTGAGATATGCCATTTTCCCTTAACCGTTAAGGTCGTTCCAGTAAGACAGGGTTACAGTAATGTTAAGGTAGCCGAGTTGACTCCCCACTCAGCCAATTAAAGTAGTATCCTGTGTGGGCAAATGTGTTTGTATGCATTTTCTAAGTCAAAAGACAGCAGCAAACCGCAGACTTACGTTTGATGGGGGCTGAGCTTGTTTTGAAGAATCTGATGCAATCTAATTTTTTTCCAGAATCTTCGATATACGTGGCAATAGTGATATTCGTCTAAAGTTGTTAACTGAAGGTCGAAAAATTTGCTGATTTGGTATTGATTAAAAAGATTGACTATTCCACTATGGAATGTCGAAGGAGCCGCTTTTATCATTTTGAAAGATACCTTGTCCCTGCCAGATGTAATCCCCTGTAAATAGTTAAAAAAACTGAACTCTACAAGTCTAACTGGCTGGTTACAGGTAAATGTGAAAGAAGAAGGGCTTCTTGTCTATACGACATTAAACACTGAGGCGTTTGTTCGAGGAGTATGATGCCCAAGCTATTGCGAGTTCCCCATTGATAGAAGGTGAGTCGGTTATAAACCCATTCTCGGTCTTAATCGCTGGAATAATATCATTCTTTTGACAACCGGGAATCCGATTAATTCCTCTTCATGCTTCCTTCGGTGGGGGGGGGGGGTATCTGGTGTCAATGCTGGTAAGAGAAAGCAAAGGAAGAGAGTCCGGCGGCGATATGTGATCTGACGTTGCCTCGTGCACGTCTATTATGGACAGTAAACTGAATTACGTCGTTTATTTTATACGGGGTCTGTTCAAAAAGTATCGCGAATTTTTTCAAACATTATTTATTTATTTATGAATATCTAATTTGTCTCTTTCAAAGTAATCCCCACCAGATATTATACAACCGTGCCAACGTTTTTTCCAATCCTCGAAGCACTTCAAAAAATCATTTTTTGTGATCTTGATCAGCTCCTCCTTCGATGCCGTCTTTATCTGCTCAATCGTAGCGTGGCGTCGTCCTTTCATGGGCCTCGTTAGTTTCGGTAACAAGAAAAAGTCACAAGGGGCCAGATCTGGAGAATACGGTGGTTAGGGCATTATTAGTGTGTTGTTTTTGGCCAAAAATGTCAAAAGCCAATTTTTGTTCTTCCACAAATCCGGGCGTTTCTGGCGAATTGCTTGGCGTAACTTGCGCATAACTTGCAGATAATATTCCTTATTGACCGTTCAACCCTGTGGCAAGGACTCATGATACACCACGCCCCTGCAATCGAAGAAAACTGTAAGAAAACCCTTCACATTCGACCGAACTTGGCGCCCTTTTTCGGTCTTGGCTCGTCCGGCAGCTTCCATTGGGATTATTGAGCTTTGGTTTCCACGTCATAATCATAAACCCATGATTCGTCACCAGTTATGACTGTCTGGAGCAAATTTGGGTCGTCGCCGACAGAGTCCAAGTACGAATTTTGGTACGAATTTTGCGGCAACCCGTCTCACACCCAAATCGTTGGTAAAAATCGAATGGCACGAGCCAATCGATATGTTTAAGTCCTCAGCAACTTCTTTAACGGTGATTCGACGATTGGCCAATACTATTTTTTTCACTTCATCAATGTTTTCGTCTGGGCGTCCGGCACGCTTTTCGTCGTTCACATCTTCTCGGTGCTCTGAGAACATTTTGTACCACCGATAAACGTTGCTTCGGTTCAAGGTGGCTTCACCATATGCCACAGTCAACATTCGGAATGCGTCCGCGCAATAAATTTTGTTTTTCACACAAAATTTGATACAGATTCTTTGATCCTTTTTTGGAATGGGCAAAAATCAAAGACGATCCAAAACACGTGCAAGCAAAGCAGCTATCAAAAATTAACTGAACATTGAAAATGGCCGAACTTTTCGGCCAAAGTGAGAGACATGAGTACCAACATAACGCCACAAAAAAATCGAAAATCAAATATACGTAACCCGCGGAAATTCAAAATTCGCGATACTTTTTGAACAGACCATGTACTTATAAAAATAATAAATACAGTAAATAAACTTTAGTAAATAACTGTTATGATAAAAACCGTTACTGGGAAATTTTAAATATTTGTTTTTAATTTATTGAAGCAAACAAAATCTGTTGTTTCTCTTCGTTGTGTGGTTTCTGAAAAATATTTCCAAACATAACTTTTGTTGCTAGTATTTGCTTTTTAGTAAAAAATTTTAACGAAATTGTATAATAATAACTTATTGTTGTTGCAAAAAGTGAATTACTGCTCAATAAAAATTTGTTATGGGTTTTAAAAGATAAATATTACGAGAAAAAGGATTTTTCCCGTGTATTGGAAGAGGACGGGGAAGGTATTAAAATTTGGATAACATTTTTCTTAAGAAAGTTAAGTTTAACAGGAGTTTCGTCTATAACTGCCATACTCAGAGAGCACATGTGTCAGCTAGGCATGCTTGTCGCTAGCTTTATGGGCAGACTCTGAGGGGTTCGAAATTAGTGCTGCACTATGAACAGAAAGATCATGCCGAAATCATAAGGATCCTCCAATGTTCCGAGAGATGATAGTAAAGATTGCCAGTAACGATGATCAAATACATTGAACCACTTCATTATTATTCACCAAAACAATTTTTGATAAAATTTTGCTCAAAATAATTTGTTTTTCTTTTCTAACTGGAACTTTTATTATGTTTTTAATTAAACAATCATTAAAATCAAAGTTAATTTAAAAAAAAAAGTTGTGTTTTGGAAAATTCTCATATTATACCATATTTTCAATTCTACCAATAAAAAGAGTCGAAACAAAAATGAAAATAATTCTCGTTATTTATGGTAACTTTTATAGTTAATTAAATCACAACAGACTCGAAAATAAGAACAAAATTTTTCACTTTTATTACTAACACAAAATGCCTATTATTCATATTAAAGAACTCATTACCACTAATTTATTGTAATTAGTTTATTTTAATTAATTTTTACTCTTTCATATTCGCATCACATCTTGTTGACTCAGCAGCCCAACGCCGACCCACTCGTAGGCATTCGTAAGTTCGATCGTATCGCCTGATCGTACGGTCGGTTCTGCTGTTGATTCGACGAAGCGTCATCGGATCATGACATCTTCTGGCAATAGTGCTGCCTCAGGTAACAAACTGGACCTTAGATTAAAGAATACCTGGTTAGGCCCGTACGTCAGATTTTCGTATATGGGTATGTATGCGCAATTTTTTGGCCGAATTATTGCAAAAGCGGCGAGAAGATATGACACCCAATGACATCTAGTGTTCGTAATAGAAACTTATTGAATTCCCAAAAGCATAATTTATATTCATTTCAATTCACTTATTGCCAACAAAAATACAATTTTAACAAAAATATTGGCGACAGGCAATATTTATTTTTTGTACAATTTTTTGATATGAAATGTAATTGTATTTTAGATTTATTATTTATTTCGTAAATATCAATTAAATATAAAGCACATCAATTGTGTATACTTTAGTCTGTGACTTAGATTAAAGAACTGGATAGGCCTCTACACAAAAATTCTGTCGGAGTTTTTTGGCAATACATTCGTAGAATGCACACACATGCAATACAACAGAAACGGCGTAAATCATTGGGAGCCAATTTTAAACTTCAGTATGCGATTGAAGCGGTTCGTTCAAAACCATTTTCATATGCGATGTCATTTATGCGTAAACGGATAGATTTTTTAATATTGCGGATTTTGTTGTTTGATGGAATTAGTTTTGGAAATTTATAATAAAACGCAGTATTCTATTTTCAAATATTATTTATTTATTTATTAGATATTTCAACAGTTATGTGCACAATAAGAAGAAAAACTTGATGTACTTAAAAAATTAATAACTAATATTCTAAAAAAAAAGAAAAAAATATTATTTGGTAAATGCATTATAATATGGTCTAATAGAGCAAGCAAAACAAATTTATTTAAATAATAAGCCTTCCGAAGAATATACTTTATTTATTTTAACACAATGAAAACAGCAATGAAAAATAGACTGAAAAATTCGGTACTTTAAACTTTCTTACACACGCTTTATATACACCGGCACTGTACTATTTTATGGTAAGCATTGAACTGTCAACATCTGATTTGTTTACATTTGTTCAATGTCGAACTTTTCAGTTTTTCACCACTTTTTGGATAAAATATATCACTTAAACCCATTTAGGCACATCACAAATAACATTTTTGTTAATTTATTTACTAAAACTACAGATATCAACGTACCGAAAGAATGAAATTCCCGGCTTCCTCATGTCATTGTAGGAAAAACAATTCTTCACGAAACACCTTATTTTCTGTAATAAAAACTTCTTATTAAATGTTATCAATAATAAACTATTTATAAAAATACCTACTTTTTTTTAAATACTTTATAATACATAAAAACAACACTCTAAATTTCACTTTCAACACTTTATTATTTTTATCAATGACAAATACCAAAATGACACCTCTAGTTAGATTAGTTCGAGTTGTAATCACTTTCATGAAGAATGGCAGGTTGTAAAACTCTCCGAAAGTCTACAAAATTGAGGCGCTTTATATTTGAATGATATTTACGAAATCAATAATAAACCTAAAATAGAATTCCATTTCATATCAAAAGATTGTAAAAAAAATAAAAATTGCCTATTGTTGTGTTTAAATTGTATTTTTGTTTCCAATAAGTGAATTAAAAAGAATATAAATTAGGCTTTCGCAATGTAATAAATTTCTATTACGAGAACTAGATGGCAGTGAGTGTCATGTCTACATAAAAATATCCACAAAAAGCTATGTGATAAATGCCAATTCTCGCCGCTTGGCATGTAATTGTTACACAAAATTGCGTATACATATACGGTCAGGGCCTATCCAGGTATTCTTTAATCTAAGGTCTGTGATGTGTTTAAATGGTTTTTATTTTAAACTGTGATGTTGAATAGTTCAATGTTTACCAGACAATAGTTCAGTGCCGGCGTACGGAAGGTGTGTGTAAGAAAAGTTTAAGGAAAATTAAGTGGAGATAGTTTAAATAAATATTTTAAGTGACCATGATTACAATATATATATAGCCACAAAAAAGTGGTCGAATAAATGATATGTATTCGACCACTTTTTCACTACATTAATGAATGTAGTGAAAAAGTGGTCGAATACATATCAGGCTTTATTGTTTTTAAGCTGCATTGCGAATACTGTCTTTCAGCATTAGAAGGAGAATTGAAGACACCGCTGCAAAAAGGAGTTAGCTCCATTTTACCAATTTTTTCAGGAGAAGCAAAAAACTTTATTACTACGAATTCTGTGGATTTTTTTACTTTATTCATATGTGGAGTTAAACTCTATTATTTAATACATAATATACTCTCAAATTACTCCTCTTGGATACTTGAATAGATAATGATATAAAAATTAAAACGATGGAGCTGCACCCTTTTTGCACCGGAAGATGCGAAAAAAAGTCAATAATAAATTTTAAGTTATGTATTAACAATTTTTTTTTCAAAAGTACATAATAAAGTAACATTACATTAGTCTGTTAAGCTATCTTCTTTGTGCCCAACAGTTTGCTCTTCTTCTTGGCTCTTTAGCTAGTCATAAAACCACATACAGCCTGGGGGCACATATTTTGTTGCGAGTTCTCGGACATGTAGATATTTGGGGTGCTTAAGTGGTAACGGCCCAGAGTAGAAGAGAGATGTATAAACAGGTATAGTTAATAAAACGCCATGTTTCTGAAGGATAAACAAGTCCTTTAGCAAGGCAGAGGCAACACTGCTGCATTCTACGCCTTTTGCTGTATACGCCATGACACGGTATGGCCAAATTTTTGTTTCCTTTTGTTTGAAACTGTTGTTTTGAAAGCCCCTTTAAAATGACCAGTGAAATCTAAAATCTTATCTTGGGAAACTGGAACTACTATAAATTTGCGGCATGTATTTTTAACCAGTTGAACCCATTCTTCTGGCAAATAGATCCTTTCCTAAGGAAGAAAACTGTGCCCCGGTTCTGGAAATCTGTGTATTATTTCAGAAAATCTGTTAGTATTTGCAAGATCGTTTTTCCACTATTTCCTTAGTGAATTAAGGCATCTGGATCGTTTTTCCACTAATTGATAGAGCAGCTTTGGAATAATTTATATCCACTGAAAAAAAAATCGCAAAAAAATGGAGCTGCCTCCTTTTTGCAGCGGTGTCTTCAATTCACCTCAAACAGTTTAATAGCGTACAAGTTCTTTGGCTTCTTTAAGTACCCTTCTGAAAGTGTTATGAAAATTTGCCGAAGTGCCGAGAAACAAATCTGACAGCAGGTGGTGCATTTACACGTACACGTATATTACATGCCTATTTATATTACCATTTCAATTCACAAACACACATTTATATTATAATGAAGCTTTCAATATCTAACATACAAATTTATATTTACTAAGTTGTGGTGTGATTTTAATTTCAACATAATATTACTCGTACATTCTCTCATTTAATTCATTTTGCATTTTTAAAATCAATTTTTATTTGTGCACATAATAATCAAATAATTTGCAATTTATATTTTTATATGTTCTTCCACTTTATAATTCTGTTTTAATAAATAGTATATAGTGAAATAAATAAAATGAACATATAATAAATAGATAAATAATATTTGAAAATATTGGGTTGGTGCAAAAGTTATGACCGTTTTTTATGATTCTAGGTAAAAAAAATTTTTCTTCAGAAATGATGAATAGTTTCTTCTTTTAAATGATTCCATTGTATAAAGGATGCTTCCCCTCAACTTTCTATTCAGTTTTGGCCTGGCCAAGAGCCCTTGTATTTTTTCAAAATGTCGGTCGATAAAGTGCATTTACGTCATTATTTACTTTATGAATTCCGTAAAGACAATACCGCGAGTGTGGCAACCAAAAATATTTGCGAAGTGTATGGAGCAGATGTCATCAAAGTTCGACAGGTACGAAGATGGTTTACAAAATTCCGATCTGGGGATTTTTCACTAATTGATAAACCACGTACCGGGCGGCCATTGATGTCTGATGAGGACAAGTTAAAAGTCATAATTGACACCAATCCACGTCTTACCACCAGGGAGATCGCGTCGATGATGGGAGTCAACCATACAACCGTATTAAGGCATTTGAAGCGTATGGGGATGGTTTCGCGGTACGACGTTTGGATACCTCATCAATTGTCGGCTGCCAATTTATTGGATCGTGTTTCAACGTGCGTTGCTTTGAGTGCGAGACAAAAACATGAACCTTTTTTGCATCGTTTGGTAACGGGAGAAGAAATGGGTCGTGTACAACAACGTGACAAGAAAAAGACATTGGGCTATACCTGGACAAGCCCCATTAACAACTTCGAAAGCCGAAATCCATCAAAAGAAAGTTATGCTTTGTGTTTGGTGAGATTGCAAGGGTATTGTGTATTTTGAACTCTTGGAACGCAATCAGACAATTACAGCAGAACGATATTGTCAGCAATTATTAAAATTGAACATCGCCCTTCAAAAGGATAGACCAGAATTGGTAAACAGAAAAGGGATAGTGTTTCATCACGACAACGCGCGACCACATGTGCCTGTAATGACCCAATACAAGCTGAATTGGGACGTTATCAAGCATCCACCGTATTCTCCAGATCTTGCTCCTTCCGATTTCCATTTATTCCAATCACTGCAAAATTTTTTAAATGATAAAAAATTTGATACAATAGAGCAGGTAAAAACATCCCTTTCTACATATTTCGCATCAAAATCCAAGGAATTTTACACTAATGGTATTAATAAGTTGATAGAAAGATGGGAGGAGGTTATAAGAATGGATGGAAATTATATAATTGATTAAATAAATAATACAAATCTAAAAAAAAAATGTTTAATTGTATATGCAAAAAACGGTCATAACTTTTGCACCAACCCAATAGAATACTGTGCTTTATTTCAAATTTCTAATACAAATTTCATCAAACAACAAAATTCGCAAATTTAAAAAATCTATTTTTAGATTGTTATTAAAAAATCTATTTTTAGACCATAAATGAAAATGGTTTTAAATGAACTGCTTCAATCGCAACAAAATTCGGTCACAATTTTTGTGTAGAGGCTTATCTCCAGTTCTTCTATAATCTAAGAATTGGACAAAGATTCCATATATGGCTGATTAGTGCGCCATCTATTTGGTAACGACCAAACCATCAATGCCATCGATAAGGCGGCTACCATAAAAAATTTTATCAATCGATTAAATTTCAATTATTATCAAAATATTTACGTTTATCAAAAAATTCATTATCGATAATGTGTTTTCAGTTGGTATATTCCACAAAAAAATAAATTGTTTTACTCTCTGCGAATTTGTATTATACAATACATTAGCGATATTTTGTAAATTATTATAAAGGAAAATGTAAATATAAATTAATTGTGTATTATCAGTAATATAGTAAGCACATATGCGTTTTAGTTATTGATTAATGGTGTGAAAATTATAGCATTTTCATTGGAAAATTGATGGCGTTTGTAGTTTTTGTTTACGTAAAATTTTTTGAAAATTTCCATTTTTTTATATTTTATATTAATAGAATTTTTCAACTATTTAAATACATCATTGGTATTAGGTTCATCCTATTAAGAATGGTAGAAGCTGTGTTCATGAATTTTGATCCTTTTTTAAAATCTGATTAAATTACTCTTAATATGCACCTTATAATTGATTGGAGAAAATAATATTAAAAATATTTAAAATTCAGTACAATTTTTTTTTAAATCAATTCAAATTTTTGATAATATTTTATTTGAGTAAAAATGGCATTTATAATAAAATTTTATTTAAATATAAATTTATAGCGTCAAGATTGCGAGCACTTCGGCTATATCACTACTATTATGTTTAAATTTTTTTTAATATGTGAGAAACTTTTTACTTAGTTAAAGTCGATAATATGCTATTCTGAAGTTAAAATACTATAAAATCGAAGTCTAAATTCACTATAACGAATTACATTACATATAAAATAAACAGTTATCAATTTTAAAGTATATCAGACGTGCTTATAGTGCTGTTAATAGAACTTTATGATTACAGAATACTTTTTCGTTGGTCTTACGAATATTTGAAAGTTAAATGGATGCATTCTCTCTGATAAGTCAGATTGAATACAAGCACAAGTATTGAAATTTCAAAACGTGCTCTTAAAATTGTAAAAAGAAAAACTTTTAAATTACTTTGACTTCGAATGGCATCATGTTTCTTTACCTTTTTTTTTGTTTAATTGTTTTCCCAAGTTTTTAATGATAACAAATGTTTATGTTTGTGATCATCTGATAAACACTATAAAAATAATTATTAAGAGTAAAAATCAATGTACAAATTAAAATCCAAGACTTTACTAGTTAAACTATTTTCGTATATACTTCAGAGGATATATCTGCCCATGATTGTAATTAAATATTGATAAAAATATCCTTTTTTGTGTTATTGACAACTTTATTAGTTCTGCCAAAATTTGTATCGTGCATGACCAAGTGCGTTTATAGCAAAATCAATAAAATCTCGATTGGAAATACATGTAGTTTTTAAGAAATATGCAATAACGTATTCAGAAACCGGAAACAATTTCCGAATTTCGAAATTACTATTAAATGTTAGGAATATGAAAATTGGAATATGTACAAAGTGCGAACAAATATTGAATATTGATTTTCAAATAAACGGAAATGAAAGCTTACAAATATTTACTATATATTTTATTAATACAATTTCTGGAGTTCTTAGAAGTTATTAATTTCCGGAAGAAATTCTAACAAACCCAAATGTTTTTATGAAAATTTTTAAAATAACTTATTTTCACTGGCAAAAAAAACAACAAATAAACATTTTTTATCATCTTTTGCTGATATTTGATATTTTTTGAGCAAGTAAAATAGAAGTTTTAAAGTAAAGTTCTTTTTATCAACGATTTGTAAGAAAAATAATCAATACTAACAATGGAGACTTTCCCTTCACGTAGCTTATCTCTTAGACGTGCATTAGAAATTTCAACCAAGTCCGGTGATCACGCAGCCCTATAGAGCCTGATAAGTGAAGTTGAGGCCTCAAATTTTATATTCAACTTGGTTAAGTTTGACTTTTGAACAGTTGTCACGAGCCTATGGGGACTATTGTTGATCAAAAGTGCACGATTTTTGATGGCATAAAACATTTTTGGAGGGTCGAGTAGCAGTGGAAGACGTAGTTCAGTCTGGGAGACCTTAATCAAAAAGTGATTAAAATGTAGAACAAGTGAGATAGGACTCTTCAGATAGGACTCTTGGGATTGATCGTACTTGTTATGGATTTCGCCAGCTCAGCCTGACACATATTTTCTGGCCTTCAGAAAACCTTCCCACATGTTTACTATTTCGTCTTCGCGACTTCTAATGAATCCCATTCCGTTGCTTCTAATGGATATACCATCTTCTACAACTAGTATATCGCTCACCTCATTTTAATTCACCATTTATTGTACTTGCTTGGAACCAGCTACATCCAACACAGGTACAACCATGCCAACAGTTAGTAACCAGTTACTAGCTAGTTATCCTAACTGTTGGTGGTAAGGTCTACCTAAACCTCTACTATCGTCTGCAGTGATAGCACCCGGGATGTCAAGTATTCCTCACCACCAGTGAGACTGTACTCGCGACATAGGTATTAGACACAGCCACTACGTTTCAACCAAAGACATCTCACCTTGGTCGGACACGGTATGACCAACCACCGTGGGGCTCCCGACTCCCATGGTATCACTTTTTGTTTTAAGAGTACTTGGTCGGTACTCCCACTCAAAGAGCTGTAGTAAGGAACCTTTAAATTCCACACACGACTTGGCCGGTCCTGAGACTTCTAGTATTGCTCATTGTTTGATCGTCCTCCGAGAAGAAACCCACATGCGGGAGGTTAGCTCTGACAGTTGTATTATATTATCTGTCATTAAACATAAAACCACGAGTCGCCTACGACCATAGGGATTGAGTTACGTTCAATCAACGCACCACCATTACTGGCAGTTTACCGTCAGTAACCAGTTACAAGCTGATTACTCCAACTGTTAATGGCGAGGCCTATCTAAACCTCTACTATCATAAGCAGTGATAGCACCCGAGATAATTACCAGTATCTTCCACCAGCGATCCGTAGACCGTACCCGCGATGTGGGTATTAACAACAGCCATTACGTTTCTGCCTAAGGCGCCCCAGCATTGTCGGGCGCAGTGTGTTTTAATACCATGGGGCACCCCGATTCCCGTAGTACCAATTTTTTTTAAAGAATACTTCGGTTTGTACTCCGCTCATTGAGCTATGGTAAGGAATCTTGTAAATCCCTAGGACCGCCAAGCCAGCTCAGGTACGCGAGTTCGCCAAGGCCCGAAAGTACAATCGGAATCAACCTTGGTCTTTCACCCGTGTGTAGCCACCTTGCGTCCCATTTATATACTCATTCACGCACCATTCTCGCTCTCTTAAAAAAGGGCCACGACAAATCTATTGAAGCATTTATATTGTTCTCTTATACCTAACACTCCATTCACATCCACACTATCACCATTCACTATAATTCCACGTGCTGCCGGGTCACGCAAATCCTCGTACAGGCCACACTCGATGAGATGATGCTTGGCATTCTCCTCCGCCGCACCACAAGGACATCTATCCTCCACAGCCAGTCCGCGCCCATACAGGAACCCGTTCATACTGCCATGTCCCTTGAGTTAATACCCAAGGTACAGACCAAATTCAAATCCAGATGCAGACACAAACCACAGATCCGAAAGAACATGTGTGTCAATCTCCCATTCACACTCTCATCCCATCGACGTTGCCAAATTGCATACATTCTCTTCAACACCAAAGCACGCCGCTGACGGGATGCCCCGCCGTAGACGGTAGATGAACTTTGACAATCGATTAGCATTGAAGCTCCTTGAAGGACTTATTAAAGGGGTTTTCCCCGTCAAATCAGACATTGCGGACATTTAGATACTCCGCTATGATACAGCGCCCCTATCACACAATTATCTCTATTAACGCAGTTTTTAAGAAAAAACGGATTTCCTTGGTCTCTATTCATCTGATCTAAGTACGTGTGGCTTTTTTTTCTGTTTCCCAAGATCGAAAAACATATAAAATGGCGTCGTCTTGCCACTGTCGGCTGCATTTAAAAGAAAAGAGCGTAACCGACGAGTTGAATGTTATTCCAGTTGAAGCCGTCCAGGCACTGCTACGAAAAGTAGAAACAAAATATTATTATTATTAATAATATGCAATAATTTTACTTGATTAAACTGGATATTTTCTGCAACTCTCCGAATTACGTGCCAAGAAATTTCCACCAAAATTCTTGGGGATGCATGCTAAGAAACTTTATCACAAAAGCTAATAAGAAATTCTTTGCACAGAAATGAGTCTGGTATAATTTTCACTATTTTCTATATTAATTCCGAATAGAATTTATCGTGTTCCAAATATATAAAACTACCAGTGTATCTACGGTCTATATTAAGAGCTACGTAAATATATAAATGACCCCTGATAGAATAGTTTTAATATGAGATATTTGAGCACTCAATATCGAAATCGATCATCTACTTCACTTTTTGCCATTGCTCAACTAACCATTCCCAATATTTTATACTAAAACCAAAATTTTTTTTAGAGCGGTTGTTTGTTTTGGGTTAAGGAGCTCTACAATAAATGTCCTCTTTTTTATTTTGTAAAATAATTTAATATGCTCCCTCCAACTTACATTCGAGTGATTTTATTGGGGAAGCTGGCAAGCCCAAACTCAGACAAAACATGAAGTTGCCAAATGGCCTTAAGATTGTGGCGTTACAAATTGGTTTTTATCTTAGACACAATTATATTTAAAAGAAAAATTTGTTCTCTTAATACAATATATTTTTAAAAAAAAAGTTAATTCATTTTTTCAAAACTAAAGATGCCAGGCGTCACTGACTTGTTCGATAAGCCATACTCATTAACTAAGCATTCTTGCTGCTATGATTTATAGTATAATTAAATTTTTACCACATGGTCTCGTCTTAGTCATGGAAAAATCTGATACACCTCGCATTTAAGGTAGTTGTTCCCTACAAGCTCGAAATCTTGCTACCATTCCTCACAATATTTTTTTAAATAATTCAAAAATGCTGTACCAATAACAGAGTTTACTTTTCATTCAAGAAAACAAATTGAAAATATTTACAACAATAACTTAGCTTGATGGATATATAAATTACGTAGAATATTGTTAAAAAAATTAAAAACAAAGTAACTGAAAGAATACACCACAAACCCGGTGGTAATAGACAAATTACTTGAAATGCCTGAAAATTGCCTGGCTCATCGGTGTTGATGGCAGAAGGGTACTAAAGTTAATTAAGATTTTCTCTTAAATATTTAATAGAAGTCTGAAAATATTTATACGGCTCTGTCAGACTATCGCATTGAAAAGGTCATTTGTAATTTGCCTTTAGGATAATTTTCCTATTTTTGGTTTTAACCGTTTTTGTTTGTTTGAATATTTAGGCGCCCAATTCATCCCTTGAAAGCGCACAGAAATTAATAGTTTAAAAAAACCTAAGTTCTTCTATAAAATTATGTTAAAATATAGATTACGCGGCTTATTTTAATTATTTAATGAAAAACGATGTTGTTTCCTATTATTTTTTTTTGGTAGTCATCGAGCAACGTCTAGGCTTCGGGACTATGAGAATTCAGACCATCCCATGTCAGCTTAAAGTACTTCCAGCTAGATTAAAACTCAATCCTATATTTTTTTTTGATTCAGTAGAATATCTGAACACCATAAATTTTGCAATTGATTATTTTCTTGTTACTAAAATTGATTTTACCCTTTTTTTATGAATGCAGTCTAGTTTAAAGTAAATTTAGATGATAATACCATATAAATATTCCGTCATTGGGATTTTTAATAACTTTTTATAACTTTAAATTTGTAGTGATATCTTTAATTAAACCCATTTAGAAAAAAACGAAATTTAAATAATTTTAAATTATTATTACCCTAAAGTCCTTAATAATTTATTGAGGTTATATCTGGGTTGAGTAATAGAATGTCTGGATAACTTCGAAGTAGAAATTAATAGGATCACCAGAAAACCAATAGAAACTTCAAAAACTGTATTTTGATATCGCGATTATCTTATACCTTATTTTCGAAAAATCTTTAATAATTAGTTGAGGTATTCTGGGAAGAATATCAAAGTTTCGAAACGTTGACTTCTACATGGAGAGATATTTTCCGCTTATCAAAGCATGTAATAGCAAAAAAAATTGTAAAATTGAGTTTAAAAAATTGTTAGTTTCCGGCATAAATTTCTCATAGTTATGTGGTCTGATACTTACTTAAAATCATTGATAATAAATCCAAAAAGGAAGTCTGGCTGTTTATCTATGTGCACTAAGAGTAACCATATTAAAAGTTTTTACACCAAAATGTGTTGTAATATCGATACAATTTTGGAAAGCTCTTCCAAAATTGTATCGATATTACTCTGGACATAAAAAAATAACATTTAAAAAAATTTCCAAACCACAAAAACTGACTCATTTGAAATGGGTTTTTTTGTTTACCAATGCCAACGAAAAACCAAATATTTTTTTTAAAAATTAGGTCTAAAATAAATTATGTTAATTCACATAAATTTAATGGTTTCATTTTATTTTATCATGAATTATTGTAAAGAGTGTCTCTAAAATCATGTAACATTTGAATTTTGCGCCATTTGTGCGGTGACAGTTTAGGGCTAAGCTGATAGTTTAGGGTTATTTAAAATGGAGCGCTACACAAAAGAATAATGAGTTTTCATTGTTGAACAATATTTCAAAAATAATAAAGGTTTGGCAGCTACAGTTTGCAATTAACATCTACTTTAAAGAAATTAATTTTAAATATTTAGGTAGACTGGACCAATTAAAGTGATTTTAAACACTCTGGCCATCCTTCAACGAGTCATCCAACACAAAACAACGGAGCAGTTCGTGAGGAACATCAATTCAGTATCATGAATTGGACATTTCGAGAAGCTCTCTACAGCGAATTCTCACGAAATATTTATATCTCCACACGCTTACAAAGTTCAATTGACTCAAGAACTGAAGCCTACAAAAAAAATGCTGATTTATCGTACAAAATCATCTTCAGCTATGAGGCTCACTTTCATCTTGATGGCTTGGTTAATTGTCAAAATTTTCGCATTTGGGGTTCAGAAAATCCACGAGTGATTGTTGAGAAACAAATTCATCCACAACGTGTTACTGTATGGTGCGGATTTTAGATTGGAGGCATTAATCGAAGTCTGTTTGCTTGTCTTTATATGTACCATATAAAAGTTAGAAACGTAGGACTTTAATTAATGATGGGACAAGTGATGATTAAGTCGTCCATAGGTGTTTCTAGGTAAGGAAGTGGAGGACAACTCCCATCAGGAACAAATCGGACCTTAAGATCATGTTGAACTATTATGAACATAAAAATTGCAGCGAAATTTTTACGAAATATTTTTGGCTGAAAGGAGTGGATTTGACAGGAATTGAAAGATTTAGTAAAGCCTCAGAGTTCTATAGGTTTCAAAACGTGTAAGCTTAGAACGTCTCTCTAAAATTCAAGTAATGGGCGGTATCGTATGCTTCCAAGAATTTTGAGTCTTATATGTGGGTTCCATGTCAAGCGTTTGTCTAAAGTCCTAGGTACCGAGCTTCGGTTTGTTGAGATATGGCACTGCCATTAAGGTATATGACTCACGACGGAGGGCATGACTCACGACGGAGAGTGAAAATTACCTGGGTAGATTTACGTTCATTGACTTTTATTCTCCATCTAGTAAACCAGTTCTGGAGGGTTTGGATTTGGATTTGGAGAGTTTCGGAAGCATGTTGGGGATTTTCGCTAGATGCAAGGCAGGCCGTATCGTCGGCGTATGTAGCAAAGAAGGTATTAGGGCAGGTTGGGATATCGGATGTGTAAATGTTGTAGAGGATGGGTCCAAGTATGCTACCCTGAGGAACCCCAGCCAATATCGGAGAGATATTGGGGAGTTCGTTGGATTCATTTACTTGGAAGTGTCGGTTGGAAAGGAATGATCTTAGGACTAGGAAATAGGTGAAAGGAAGGAGCTTCTTGAGTTTCCAGAGTAGACCCGGGTGCCAAACTCTATCAAAAGCTTGACTTATATCAAGAAACACACCGGGACAGTACTCTTTTCTTTCTAAAGAGGATGCAATGAAATCGATGACATTGCTGGGTAGTGGAGTGCTCGGCGCGGAAACTGAATTGGTGATTAGGAATTAAATTTGAAGATTCGAGTAGAGGATTTAAGCGGCGAAGGAGGATTTTTTCAAAGATTTTTGAGAGAAGTGGAAGGAGACTTATTGGCCAGTAGGAAGTGGGCCGGTTTATTGGTTTATTGTGCTTCGGGATCATTTTTAATAATGGCAAATTTCCAGAGGATTGGGAAATGTGTTGTTCTAAGGATGGAGTTATATATTGTGGCAAGGAAAACTACTGCTCTTTTAGGGAGTTGTTGGAGTATATTGGAGGTAATCAGATCATAGCCAGGAGCTTTGTTTTTGGGAAGGAGCTTGATTAAATTGGCAACTTCGGAAGAAGTGATTGCCTTAGGAGGAAGACTCATGGGTAAAGGAATGGATAGTTTCGTCTCGATTGTAGTGCGTGAAGTTACTTAAAGCAGACTATCCGCGCTAAACGTCTGGCATTAATTAAACCAATTAAAGAAAAATTAACAAAGAAATGTGTAAAAAAAATGTCATCAGAGGTGACCGTTGAGTTGATATTATTTTCCATAACTAAGCCACAGTTTTTAATTTCAATCAAAAATTATTTGAAAAAAAATTATCAGCTCTTCTTTATAGCAGCTTGAATATAGTATCAATTCTGGCTTTGAGATTTGAGTTAAATTCGATTAGAAACAATTCAGTGCTCACACTAAAAATCCACTCAAAATAATGAGTTTACTAAAACTAAGTGTTCTCCATTTATTTACATTGAATTCTTTCCAAATAAATATTTTTTATTAAATTTTTAATCCCCACAACACATACAGCCCCTACCAACTGGTGACATACTCGTACCTTGCGCGATTGACGGTACCTTGCGCCACACGACGTGGCTACTATTCGGTCAGATAACATTTCATTGCGAGCAGTACTCGTATTCATCTCGCTGATTGGTTTTTTTTAAAGACTGGATTATCGGCTCAGGTATTGGAAAAAATCACATATGGTAAATATTGAAATAGAATTCCATGAGAAAAAGAAACCGAATACTTTTATGGATTTTGCGGTATTTTAAAAAATCTAAACAATATCAAATATAAAATAATTCCGAAAAGACTTAATGAAATATAAATAATGTCTTCCACGACTTGTGATTATAAAAGATAGTTCAGTGTATGTGTATGATTATAAATAATCGTTGATTAAAATGGTTTGTAGACTGTACGTAGGGAGACACTAGAATCTCTGTTATAATTGAAATTTTCATAGTAAATGATGTGAACATGTTGTGTTTGCGTAAACCGCTGATTACAAAAATTCATCACAGGATTATGACTTAATGAAATGATTTCTTAGATAATTCACACAAAAAAAATACTTTGTGGTTTTCTGTCTCACCGATACAATATGTGTTCTGTAAGGGATATTCGCAGTTGACCATCACTCGTAACAACTATCATTCACGCCGTTTGTTTCAAAGTCTAGAATGTACTTTGTAGAAATGGAAAAACATTGTTTTTTCTCCATTTCTATCATATACAATATATTGTGAATAGTTTGTATAACAAGTAATATTATTGTTATCTTTGTAGTTCTGCTCTCTTTTCTTGTCTGTCACTATAATAATTCCATATTACAGAACCGTACAAGAAGATTACATTATAAATCAGATTGTATTTCATACAGAAAATGTGGTTCAGATTTTCTTGTACTAACATTGGACTTTTGCCCATGATACACTCCGTGGTAAATAATATAGAAAATTGTGCGCGTACGAGTGATTTTTTTGTTCCTTCCCTAATGGAAGAGATTTTTCACTGTGTCTTTAGTTTTCAGAAATAAATTTTCACTGTGAAAACACATAAATACGGATGGGGTATTTTTAATGAATCGTAGAAATATTGTCTAGATCGGCTATAGTATATTCTCGTCAGATTATTTGAATCATTGTAAGAGTTTTATTAAGGGTTGATTATTTGAACTGCAAAGCATTTTTTCAGACCATTAATTTATATAAAAGCGGCACACTTTTGATTGCTTGTGTTATCTGGTATCACGAACTGTGACAGAAAAGCAATAACACCGGCATCACTGAGTGCGATCTGGTAACTCTTCGTACTTTGCCTTCACAAAATTTGTATGTCAGCATCAAGAGCATACGTTCTTCGGTGATTTATAGGAATTTGGAGGGTTAAAAAGGAATGAAAGACAACCCTAGCTGAGCAGTCAACCAAGATTTTAATAAAAATGTCCTTGAAACGGTTATTCGCTTGAAATCAGATACTGCACTTTTGAAGAACTGAAAAATAGTGGAGATGAGCCACTATTTTTCAGTTCTTCGAAGCACTTCGACATCAAAAACTGGGCAAAATGTGGATTCTTGTGACGTCTGACCGACGACTCACATCGACCCTTTATATCAACGGGTTTTTGTCAAAATAAGGGATTCTTGTAGATCCACGGTTTCCCAAGATCAACAAACACTTGAACGTACATTAGCTTAGTGCTTTTGGTAACAACCATCTGGGGAGGTGTTGTTTCTGCTATTCGTAATAATGCTGGCAGACAACAACGGCAATCATCTTTCAGCAGTGCTACGAAGAGTAGAAACAAAGCGTCCGCCGATGTATAGGTTCCCAAGGGATCGAATCCCGCTTAGAATATTCATTTCAGTACTAATATTACTTAAAATGATAATAAATAAATAAAATAAAATACTTGCAAAAAAAACCGTCTCATTACTTTTGTTATATTATAAAGGACGTTTGTATGATCTTGGCTGTATTTTTAGAGCTGTAAACTTAAATAACTCACATTTTTGGAACTAAGATTTTGAAATTCCTCAAGCATCTTGTCGTTGTTTTCACAAAATCCTAAAATAAATTTATAGAAATAAACATGCTTCCTAATTTATTTTTAAACATTTTCATAAAATTTGTTTAAGTTTATTCATCTATCAGTCTCCTACCAATCCTTTGTAAAACGACTCTATCCATTCAGTCTCCTAGACCTATCAGTCTCCTACCAATCCTTTGTAAAACGACTCTATCCATTTCCAGTTAATGAAAAAATTATTCCTGATAGCCAAAACCAATTTGGCTCCCAATCTGAACACTCCATAATCAAGCAATGCCATCGCGTTGTTGATCATATTGCATCCTCTTTTGAGAGGAAATAGTATTGCTACTCCAGAGATTTCTTCCTTTAACATACTACCTTATTAAAAATTCATATCTCTCCCAACGTTATTTCGAAGTTGCAATTAACACACATTTTTGTCTTTTCTTGCCAGAGTTCCACAAGACAGCATTCTTGGTCCCATTTTATACAATATTTGTACACATGATATCCCACCTGATCCTAATACTATCATTGCTACTCTTGCAGATGATACGGCCATACTTGCTACCCATACAAAATCTGACATAGCTTCCAACAATGTAAAATCACATATCCACTACCTTCGATTCTCGTTTAAGAGACGGAGAGTGAAGGTAAATGAACAAAAGAGTGCTTACATTACTTTCACACTTTGTCAAGGAAAACCTACCCCTTTATACCTTAATAGCAACATGATTTGACAATATGATAAAGTACGTTATTTGGGACTTTACCTAGACAAGAGATTAACATGGCACCCTCATACTAGACTAAAAAAACTTGAATCGACTAGACGTTACCAACAACTACTAAAGCTACTGGACAAACGCTCGATATTAACAATAAAAAGTAAACTTTTAATGTACAATACAATTATAGAACCTATTTGGACATAAAAACTTGAACTTTGGGGTTCAACGAAACGTTCCAATTCCTATCGCGACCAGGCCTTACAATCCAAGATCATCCGTAAAATTGTTGATGCCCTTTTTTATGTTTGTAACAACGTAATACATCGTGATCTAAATGTTCCCTTTTTTCAGGACCTGTGCATTTCCCTGTATCAAAAATTTCACTTCTGTTTATCCTATCATCATAATCCACTGTGAGAGAATTGTCTTGTACTCATCACATACCCCCCGCCCCCTTCTCCGACCCAATTACACTTATCAAAAATAAGCCTTCACCACCTCCGAATAGAACCAAATTTTCAAAAACAGAAAGCAATGCCTGAAAATATTTTAAGTCTCAATTAAAAATAAAACAAGATTATTCTTCGATTTAAAAATCAATTCAAAATCATTATTGAAATTATTTTATTTTTCTTCATGCTTAGTTTAATTTTAATTTAATATTTCCAATAACAAAAAAATATTCCAATAAAAATTGTTTTGCTCAAGAATATGTTAACAGTAACACCAATTTTAAGGTTTCGATTAAAAAATATGACTATGCGCCTGGTAGAAATAGCACGAAAATTTTATGGTGGATAATTCCCATAATGGGTATAATTCCCAGAATTTTTCATCGAACAGATAAACAAAAAAAAAGATATAAAAACATGTTATAATTTCCAACATTTTTTTTACATTATTAACTTATAAAAGTTAAAAAAAAATTTTTGGAATTTATTATCACCAATTTTATGTTGACAAAAATGCAAAGCAAAATTTATTTCTAAAAATACACTCATTTCTTATATGTAATCACACAGGTATGACTATGTAAAGAGAGAAAATCTTTTTATTTCTTTCATGTCTAATATGCTAAACGTACCTTCGTATCTATACTATCATTGGGTTGTGTCAATAGCGTTGGTCTAAATATATTTCTATATTTACCATATAAGAGAGAAAATACAGAAAAACCAATAAAAATAAAAAATAAATAAAAATCTTAAAAATTCTAAAAATAAGCGCTTGAAGATTTTAGTGTTTTTCCTAATACGCCTAAGCATATGATCTTAACATTGTACTTCATATCTGATATCTGTGTTATCAGCTTTGTGTTTTTTTTGTTTTCTTTTCTTTTGATTTTTCGTAACTTAATTATTATATTTATTACTTAATTTTTGGTCAGATACCTTGCCTTAATACAGACAAGCACAGGTGAACTTGTATAGGAGTTATTGTATGAAGGAATGCTGTTTCTGTAGCGGATTTATGATGGAAAAATTACATTACTGATTGAAATTTTCTTAAAGTCATATACAATTTGCTCCAAATTTTATGTATCTTTATATGATTTGCTTATTAACTTGTAATTATTAATTGTATGAATAAAATATCTAAGGATAAATATTAGATTATATATGAAGAAAATATCTAAGGATAAATATTAAAATAAAATATTATTTATACTCGCCATTGAATTCTAAAAACAAATAAAAATTATTCCGTAAAGCTTTTGCACAGGCCTATATATTTTTCTGCAATCAATCTTAAATTCTGATACTGTAGGGAATACACTATATTGCGTAACTTTAGACCACTCAGTTAAGGGCATGGTTTGTGTCAAAATTGTCTTTCTACGTGTTAAAATATATTATAAATTTTGATGTTGTTTGCACAAAATTAGTTAGCTCAGCTTTTGCTCCATTTGACTTTAGTGCAGTACGGACATATTTTGTTATTCTCAGCGGTAGACAGACGATCGCAATTTAATGAATTCGCTTATTAACACGGAAATATTTTTATTGTGCAGTTAAATTAACGAACTCAGTATTTCATTAGTAAAGAACCATGGTGCTGTTGAAGCAGAGCCAGATTCAGAAAAAATATTCCGGAAACCGGTGGGAAAACTTAAAAAAGGACAGCAGAAAAGATCTAGTTTGGTAATTTAATCTACCGTTTCACCACAAGGGAAAAGAACTAAGGTCATCGACGGTCAGGCAACAAAATCGAATTAATTCATTGTCCAAGAGTGTCGGTAATGATCATCAAGAACAAAATCGATTTGACGCCTTATCCTTGAGTGATAGTATTGAATACAATCCCTTCAATTAAAAATACTCCGTGGAATTGTCGATGCTCCCTTTTATGTTCGCAATACTGTTATCCACCAAGTCACTTTTCTTCATGATGTTACTGTGTCTCGTTATAAAAAGTTCAATTCCCGTGTCTTCAATCATACTAATCCCCTCGTTCAAGAACTATCCTTCACTTCCTTTTCTAAAAACACCCATCAATGAATTAAGCATCACCGGTCACGTGATTTACGAAAATACTGAGGTTTAACATAAGCACACGCTGGCAGGAGAAACTTCGATAATTGGTTACTGTCCATAACCTTTCACGTAAATTAATACTATTATTCACATCGGCTTTACACTATGTTTTAGTTGTAGATATCTGTAAAATTTTCAAAAAATAAGCTCAGCTTTAAGCAAATGTTTATATTTTGGATAATTTAAAAATATTGAGATTCTTTGTGGGTAGTCTTTTTGCTGGTAGTTATTTTTGTTGATAGTCTTACAATGTAAAAATACACGAAAAACGAAGTTCATGTTAAATATTTGTTATAAGAAAAAATAGGTACTAAAGATCATCATAATCAATACTGCGACAACTGGGCACACGGTCTAGGCCAGGTGGTGGTCAATCAAGAACTCCTGACGTCCCGGTTTCGTGCCACTGTTCCAGTACTTACGAAAAAAATTAATTTAAAATATCTTAAAAGAATAAGTAAATCTTTGTTTCCTCCATAACTATATTAAATAATCAAATTCAAAGTTTTATTTAAAAAAAACTAGGGGGCTTTAACCCCTGCTCGCTTCGCTCACCAACCCGCACCCCTCCTACGATCGCTTCGCTATCTCCGGGGGGCCCCTATGTCATATATTCGACTTTTTTTCCCGCTCCATACAATGCTAACATCAATTTTTCCTTTTTGGCCTTTTTTTCATCTTTAGTCGCATGGTAATATTCGCGAGCAGCTCTTCTCTTTTCAGGTTTGTTTTCGTTATAATTTTTCATTACATTTTTAATCTCCCTTTCTCGATTTTTTGCATAAACACGCTTCCTCGCAGTATTCTTTTGAATACGCTTACGCTCTTTCATCTCCTCTTCACTCAAATTTAACTTTTTTCTAGCCATGTGTATAACATCCTTACATATATAAATGACTACAAAAAAAAATGACTTAAAAAAAATGACTTCAAAAAAACACACATTTTGAAACAACAAAAATGCATACATATGTGTACATCATAATAAAAGACTACAAAAAAAAACTTTTTCATATTATATAATAGAGGGATAGAAGATATTAATTAAATCAAAGTCATATAATATGAATAATAAAAACTTTTGACCAATATTGTACATATTAGATTTGTTCATTCCATGCGTAAGCGTAGAGTGCGTACGCATGTGTACCTTTATGAGCATGAGTGTATGGCAAACTCAGAGTATAACCTTTGTGGGATATTGTTAATTTTTTAATAAAGTCTACTGGAATTCTCTTACGTCAAGTACACACAATTGTTACTACCTCAAAAATTATTCGCGTATATATTTTTGTGTTTTGAGTGAATGTGAGTGTATGCAATATAGTTGCGGTTATAATAATGCTCGTTTTATTATTATAACCGCAACTATATTGCATACACTCACATTCATCAAATGAAGTAATGTACACTTTTCAGTAATATTGTACACTCTATTTGTTTTCTCTCTAAACCAACTGAATCTATTATTTTTTTCTCTCCGAGATTATTTTTACATAAAAAATGTAAAAATAATCTCTTTTAATTTGATTAACTACGAGTATCTATTTCAATCTAACATTATGATTGATTTTTTTTTTAATTTCTAGCGTGAAAACTTTGTTTACTTTATGATTTCGTGGCATTATATATATTCTTATATTTTCTCTCTTTTACTCTGTCGGTCAATCTCTATTTTGCTGCCCCTTTCCTCTCAAAATTCCTCATTATCTTTTTAATGCTCTTAGATAATAATCTATCTCTTTCCCTTAATTACTATTGAAGTTCTCATATTTATTTATCGTCAAAAAAAAGTCAAAGTTTTTTCTCTCTTCCGATTAATTCCTCAAATTCTCTAAAATAATTGTATACATTTATCAGAGCATACTTGTATAAATATAAATAAATTTTCTGTGAGTTTATTTTTAAGAAAACTTATTCCAAATTGACAAGTACACGTATCACCAATATTCCATACGACTTATAATCACAGCTAATAGTTGAACGTGCGCATAGTGGTTCTTATTTGATTCTGTTAAGTTTTCTGAATGCACTTTTGTACTTACAAGACCCGGTCGCGTACAAAAGCACATATGAATACTTTACTTATATACATGCATACACACACGTACTAATGGCAGTTTATAATAATTTCAATGCGCTTAAAAAGCATTAATATGAGTATCAAGAAGAGAGCATATAGATTATGTTTTTTTTCTCTCTTGTTGTGATAACAATACGACCGGGAAATTCGGCTTTACTCCAATTGTTGTACGATTTGTTCTTCGTATTAAAATTCTCATACATCTATCTACTTATCCATCCATATACGTATAACCATCCATACAAATTTCTCGTATTGCTATGTTATCTTCTCAACAAAAATAAAAATGTGGCAAGCAAAAAATTATAAAAAATAAATAAATAAAAATAATTACCATAAAAAAAGCACAAATAAATAAATAAATACAATGGAAAAAAAGGAAATGCAATAAAAATAGCGATTATTGTGCTCTTTTCAATTTGTTTTGTTTCGGTTTGCTTTTGGCTTTGTTGTTGCTCATTTAAATCAAATCTTGTTGAAAATTGAACGGCCGAGAATGGCCGGTTATTGTTGATGGTGGTTAGTTGGCTGGTTGACTGGCTGGTTGGTTGTCGTTGCATTTCTTTTTGTTGCTCGTGCGCCATGTTTACAAATCACAATCTATTTTTAGCTTTGGTATTTATAAATGGCCTTGAAGTGTTTCTAAATATATATGTATATTCAGTTATGACTGCGCTTGTGTGTGCACCTATAGGTATGTGCAGATGTGTTTGTAAATGCATCCAACTTCAACCATATTTGTCCCCACCCATCGATGAATATGTGTACGCACACAGATATGATTTGTGGTTAAGTGACTATTGATATGAGTATGAGTTGGTGATTTTTTCTCTTTTATTTAAAGATCTATTAAGGAGACAACAAATGAAAATATGTGACAAGAATTTGTTTAGTTGACTGTTGAAATTGTTTGTTGCTCTGCAGTTCTTTTATTTGGAATGTTTTCTGCTTAGAAAAAGACATCCGGAGAGAGGCTGATAGTTTTATTGTACAACTGTTGCTGTTACTACTATTTGTGGAACAGTAATTGTTTTCGCCACACTCACTTATGCTGTTGCCAACAATTTTTGCTGCCTGAAATTGTCGGCATTTTTTAACTTGGACTCGATGGAGCACATTGTCTTTCTATAAACTTTTAAAATTGCCAAAGCTTTTAACCTCTAGATTTTGTCAACTTTTACAAATTTTTTTATGCAAAAATTTATAAACGGGGTTCCATTTTTAGGCTCAATTATTTCCGACTTGCGTAAATTCGTTTTCGGATTTTTTAAATTTTGCCTAAATTTAATTTCGATTATGTAACAATCACGGCGAATTTACAGAGTATCACCTAGCAATAACATGAGTCGGAAACTAATAGCTTGCTTAGAATGAACAGGATCAATCGAAAACTTTCCGGGAAGAGGTCCTAAGCGCACTGATGCATCGGTGGTAGCTGTACGGCAAAGTGTTCTTGACGATCTATCTGTTTCCATACAGCGGCTTTAGTACATCAATCTGATTTGCATACTTTGTCTGGGATGACGACTTGATAATGAATGCTGAGATCCATTTTCATTTAAACATTATCCGCCCCTATATCCTATATCTCTGAAAAGAGGAAAACAAGCCCCGTATAGGGCAATCCTTGAAATTTTTTCCCCCCGGCGGTCAAAGATATTTGTCAGGTATGGTTTTACAGGATAGACGTCCTGCGAGTGATTTTAGATAAATAAATAATTTAAATAAATTCTGAATTGGTTTATTCTCCACGTTCTTCTGATTTGACGGCACCGGACTTTTTTTTGTAGGGCTTCAAAGAATGGGTTCACGTTAATAAACATCGAATAATTCAAAACTTAAGGCGAACATTCGAGCCGGAATCCGACGCTTAGGACCTGAAATCTTGCGTACATTCATGAAAAAAAAAAAATGCCAAGAGACACAAATAATGTTTTTTGATAAATATTGTGTTTCTCAGAATTCTGAAAAAATTAATTTATTTATAATTTCCAAATCGAATAATAATTTAAAAAAAAAATGTATTTCTGAAAGTTATTTTATATCATTCAGTCTTTCATATTTGATTGTTTTTTCTAATTTGTAATTCTTTCCTAATTACGACAAGCTCAGTTAAAATTGAGACGTTCCATTTTAATAAAATTACAGTTGGTCAGTGGCTTTTTTTAATAGTTTTCATCAACAGTAGTGATTTTGTTTTAAATTTTTGGAAAAGGCTCAAAGATGCATTTTGCGAGGTAGCGGGGAAAAAATATTTTAAGCCCTCGTCTTTGTAAGGAACGTATTCCGGGTATTTTGAAGATTTCAATGCCATGATAACTTTGTTTTTATTGTCTCACAAGCACAATATCAAAATTAGCGATTTTATGTACTAAAAATATTGTGGTAATATTTTTAGTACATAAAATCTCTAATTTTGATATTATACTTTTAGTAAAAATATTTCTAAAATTGGTCAGATTTTTCAAATAAATATTTTTGCTCAAAATTAGTTGTAGTACTTTTTGCGAAAAAATTATTTTTACTACTTTTAAGATTTACACGTAGCATCTAAAGCATTATTTTATAGATATTTATTAATATTTAATTTTTATTAAAATAACCTTATTATGGAACAATTCATTTGAGGATTCCTGAAAACAAGACAGTAACGAAATTGTTCTTAAAATATTTTTCAACTAGTTTAAAAAATAAAAACATCCGTTTTCTTGCTGTTTTGATTTTAAAAAAAGTCTACATTTTATCAATTATGTGAAAATAATAAAGTTTAAAAAAAATAACTATGATTGTTATTATATAGTTTCGATGTTATTTAAAAACTTTTCCATTTTAATATTAATATTTACTCACTTAATAAATTCCATAAATTCTTATATCATATTTACTCTGTATGGCAACCGCCTTTATTATTATTACGAGTACGATTACCACATTTTACCCTCTGTTGCCATCGCATTTATAGCATCTAATAATTCTGATACTGATATTCATAGCAAAATTGATCGAATAATAAATTGACACAAATTCTTTAAGCGACCCGGAGTATTTGCGGTTTAATTAATTTTGAAATAATATCCTCATGTTGTGTTTAGGTTTTTGCGCTTGACCAGCGCACATTTGTTGCTGATATTTTTGTAGTGACGACTAAACAACCGATCACATTTAAGATCACCACAAGAGTAGAAAAGTTGTACTTGCATCAACAACCCCAGTAAGATAAGATCACTAGTGCCGCGAAGAGATAGAAATTGTGACCGCTGCAACGCTACAAGCTTCAATCAAATAGCAACGAACAACAATTCTAGTCTCTTTTACATAATTGATCGATCGATGAGCAAGCATGCATACACTTACATGACACTTCAATTGACGCAGTTTATTGAAAACAATTTTTAATTGAAAGTTTACTCGATATTTAGTGTTGTTTTCAATCAAAATAAACGCATATCTCAATTAATAAAACTATACTTTTTCCGATACTTTTATTATGTATCTTTTTCCAATAAGAAATTACTTGTTGAAAATGTAAGAAAAAAGCAAGTGTTTTTAGTGTGTCGGTGGGACATTTATTCGGTTATCATATGTAGGTGGATATTAGTTTGCTTAGAATAAATTACCAAAAAATGTTGTTTGGCTGAATTTTTTAACTCTTTTCTAATCAAATCTATTTTTTAGTGTTTTTTTTTTCGTATTAACGATATTATTAAAATTTTTTAAATATACGTTTTGAATAGAAAAATTAAATACAAAAAAAAATCACTACGATAATTAATAATTAAAAATGGCATTATATAAAAGTGTGGTTTTTCAATAAAAGACTTTTTTTATGATACTAATTTTTATTAAAAGAAAAACTTGAAAAAAAACAAATGCACGTGCTAATAAAAACCGGTAGTATCCGGTGAGATCTTGCCCGAAAGCTTTTGCTACGGAAAAGGGCTTTTTCTATCAGGTATGATTTGATTTATCGGAAATATAGTGACTGGATATTTATCTTTTATTAACCAGGGGAATTTTTTTTAAGAGTAAATCATTTCATTATTTATTATATTTTTTTTAAAGTAACATTTTAAATAAAGATGTTTGCAAAAATTCACTATATAAATTTCTTTTAAACTGATAAATGAGGGGCTTTTCAATAGGCATACTTTATCTTTGATAGCCTATCACTTTAACGTTTCAAGTAATAGCGTTATCATTCTTATACGTTTGTATTCTGTTATAACTACTATTTAATAATAGAATTCAAACACAAATTCAAAAATGCATCGAAATATTGGCAATTTACGAGTATTATAAAAATTTGTGCTCTGTTCGCCAAACGTGTCGTGAGCTTCGTAAAATTTATACTCGAAATGGATATCGTACAGCGAGCATAATTCAACGTTTTATCTGCATATTCGAGGAAATCTGTTCAGTTGCCAATAATCAACCAGTGCCTGTCAGTCAGCGAAATACTCGATCGAAGGAAAATATTGCTACTATTACGAAAATAAGACCATAACCTTTCAAGTTCCGCATCGTTTACAAGAATTAGGACTTCTTGTGACTTGAATTTGGCGAATATTGCTAATATTTGGTTCTTTCTACGTAATTCAAGTACCTCAGGAACTAACAACTAGCAGTTGGAAAGCGACGAAGTGTGTTTTTAGTTGAAAAAACACAACAGTTCCAGGGGCTTCCTTTCTATTTAGAAAAACTCACTGTCTGCTTTCGAAATGACGCTGGTGACACAGTACCTATCAATGGCGAAGGGTATCAAGCGTTGGTAGTAGATTTTTTGGGCATCAGTTGGACAACATAAGCTTAAATGGTGCAACTTGCCGCACAGCAGTTTAAACAAGAGACTTATTTGTAGAAAAAGTTCGCCACATGGTAATAAAAGCTGCCCGGCAAGATTGTGCGCGATTTAAAATTTTTTTCTATTGTATAAGGTTAAGTGAAATCAATGGTCTATGCCGATAAGCCGATAACACTTTCCAAACTTGAGAACAACATCATTCAAGCCATCGATGAGATTTAGCCCAATGGAAGAGTCATGCAAAATTGGACTTTCAGATCACCTCCTACAAACAAACCCGTGGGGGACATTCAAACGGTGTAATTTTGAAATAATGTATGGTAGATAACATACAATTATTTTTATTATATTTTAAAAATTTAGCACAAAATTATGAAAAACTCCTTTTATAAAAAACTAGTTAAAAAATGACAATTATACAATAGTTTTTAAGAAACTGGCATTTTTGATATTTTAAACATTTTTTATTATGTTTTTAACACGAAAAGTAATTTTTTCATGTGCTTCTATAAAAGCTTGCATTGAACGAGAAAAAAATTTTACTTAGTAATATTTGTAGAAATGCATATGAAATATTTATTATTTAATGTTTTAAGGATTGTTAAAATAGGAGAATTTCAATTAGTGTTTTTATTATTCTAAGAACAGATTTTTCGTTATGGCATCACTTCGAATTTCTCTCTGATGAATTGTTATTAAAGTAATTGAAATTGTTAATAAAAAATTCTATGAAAAGGATAGTGAACCTGTTAATTTAATTTGGCGGGATTTTAACAGGTTAACTATGCTTATAGTACTCCGTGTAAGTCGGATATTTAGGAAAGCTACAAGGCTGTAAAAGGTGACTAATTAAATTTCGATCCGCCAGAATATCCTAGGCATATGTGTATAAGTGTCGTGAAACTAGAATTTTCACCATGTAGCAAAAGTTGTTCTATTTTATTTTTATACAAAAATTGTCATATTTAGAATGGACAAAAAAATTTATTTTCTTATTAGTATAGGCTATGTTGGAAGAACTCAAGAGTTGACATTTTACTATATCTCAACAAAAACAAACAATTTTTGTAAGTTTTTTTTTTGTAATTCTTGCTAGAATATTGTAAATTTTATGGTTTTGCATAGATTTTAAAATCATCAATTTGCTTTTATATAAGAAAAATTCCACCTGATGGCTCTAAGAGAACTTAATCTTAAAGATCCCCGATGGATATCAGTCCAGGGTTACATGACAATAAATTTATGTGACTCAATTGAAAAGAATATAATTTTTATTATTCTGATGATCCTTTTGTCTGTCGTTAATTTTAATCCTTGCAAATGTCGGGTTTGTTTTGACGTTTTTCATTGAAGGGTTCGTATCATTCTTGAATTTGCTCAAAAATGCATATAAAACTAGTGAACTTAATCTTATCTCCTTGTTTTTATTCTTACTAGGCGACACTTTAGAGTTCCAAGAAACCTTGAAAACATATTATTGCTCTCTATAAAAACATTTAAAAAATCTGATTAATTAGTAAATAAAATACTTGATATAAGGATACGTAGTGAAGTTTCCACTTTCAAGGGAAATAAAAATGTAAATTAAGAATGGCAACCAATTTTAGATTCTAGATGCGTGGTTTTTTTTTTTTTTTTTTTTTTTTTTTTTTTTTTTTTTTTTTTTTTTTTTTTTAAATCTGCAACTACAATTTTATTGTAACAAGCAAATTTACATAACATTTTAATTACAAACTCGTGCATCATGAAGTGGGAGTAAACACCCATCGGCGTTTCTCCAATTAATGGAAGTTAGATTCCTCTAGAAAATCTCTAGGCCATTGTCTCTTAAGTCTCCGAGGAGTGTTTCCGGGGAGGGCTGTACAAGACAATTCTCTCACAAGTGGATTATGGTGATAGGATAAACGGGAATCAAATTTTTGATAGCGGGAAATGCACAGGTTATGAACAAATGGAACATTTAGGTCACGATGTATTACAGTGTTACGAACGTAAAAGGGGGCATCAACAATTTTACGGAGGATCTTGGATTGTAAGGCCTGGATGCGATAGGAATTGGAACGTTTTGTTGAACCCCAAAGTTCAATTCCATATGTCCAAATTGGTCTTATAATTGTATTGTAGATTAGAAGTTTACTTTTAATTGTTAGTTTCGAGCGTTTGTCCAGTAGTCTAAGAAGTTGTAGGTAACGTCTGTTGTCCAGCAGAAGTCCCAAATACCGCACTTTATCATATTGCGGTATCATGTTGCTATTAAGGTATAAAGGGGTAGGTTTACCTTGACAAAGTGTGAAAGTAATGTGAGCACTCTTCTGTTCATTTACCTTCACTCTCCATCTCTTAAACCAAGATTGAAGGTTGTGGATATGGGATTGTAAATTGTTGGAAGCTATGTCAGGATTTTTATGGGTAGCAAGTATGGCCGTATCATCTGCATAAGTAGCAATGATAGTATTAGGATAAGCTGGGATGTCATGCGTATAAATATTATATAAGATGGGACCAAGGATACTGCCTTGTGGTACTCCGGCGAGAATAGGATATATTTCCGACGATTCTGAGTTGATTGCAACTTGGAAATGTCGTTGGGAGAGATATGAATTTATGATAAGGTAGTATGTTGAAGGAAGAAAGCTCTTGAGTTTCCAAAGGAGTCCAGGATGCCACACACGATCAAAAGCTTGGGAGATATCTAGAAATACTCCTGGGCAATACTCTTTCCTCTCAAGAGAGGATGCAATATGGTCAACAATGCGATGGCATTGCTGGATAGTGGAGTGTTCAGATCGGATGCCAAATTGGTGATCAGGAATAATTTTTTCGTTAACTAAGACAGGGTAGAGTCGTTTTAATAGCAGTTTTTCGAATATCTTACCAAGAATTGGTAAGAGGCTGATAGGTCTATAGGAGGAAGGAGAATTAATAAGTTTATTTGGTTTAGGAATTATTTTAATGACAGTAAATTCCAGAGTAAAGGAAAATTGGTTGTGCGCAGGATACTATTAAAAATGTATCTAATTAAAACTAGAGCTTAATACGATTTTAGTTTTGTTTGTTCGTACCAATAATAGACTTTAACTATTAATTGAAGTTATGGTCATTTAATAATCATCGTCATAACGTTTCTATAACAAATAATTCCAGACATGCGAGGTCGTCTAGTTTATCAAACCCAACAATCGCTTCATCGAAAGTGGAATCTGCCTTGTTTCTTCCTATCATAAATGTGTTCATTGAAGGCTCTTCGAACAGAATCTTCCTTATTCATTGGGATTAAGTGACTATTTTACTGTTGCCTATTAATCCTTATTTTATTAACAATCAACTGGTCAAGAAATCGCTCATACACATACATTTCCTTATTAAATAGGCTGCTAAGAAGTAAGAGACAAATATTGTTTAAATAATTTGGCTGTCAAATGTGATCAAGCCTTCGCAGGGATTTTTGCATAGGACACAAGTCTCCACAAACTACGAGGGTCGTTCAATAAGTCCTTAGAAAAAGATGGAAAAAAACTGTTTTTTAAAAAAAAAATTTTTTTTCAATCTCCTTTAAGCTCTATACACTTTTCCAACCGTTTTTCCAAAATTTTTATCCCGTCCAAAAAAAAAAAATTTCGGAAGTTCTGCAAATTACTCATCCGTTTGAGCAATGACGTCCTCGTTGGAAGTGAACCGTCGTCCGCCAAGCCATTTCTTCAGATTGGGGAAAAGAAAATAGTCACTCGGGGCCAAATCTGGTGAATAAGCGGGATGCTGCAACAATTCCATTCTCAATTCCACAATTTTGGCCATGGAAACAGCGCAGGTGTGCACACGCGCATTGTCCTGATGCAAGAGGATTTTTTTCTTCTTCAGATGGGGGCGTTTCTCTTTGATTTCCTCGCTCAACCGTTGCAATAACGACGCGTAATATGCTCCTGTTATAGTTTTTCCTTTTTCCAAGTAGTCGATAAAAATGATGCCCTGCGAATCCCAAAAGACCGTGACCATCACCTTGCCGGCCGATGGCACAGTTTTTGCCTTCTTCGGAGCCCGTTCACCCTTGAAAATCCACTGTGATGACTGTCTTTTCGTTTCTGGAGTGTAGTAGTGTATCCAGGTTTCGTCCACAGTGACATATCGACGAAGGAATTCGGCAGGAATGCGATGAAAGAGTGCTAACATAGTCTCAGAGTCCACTACACGATTGCGCTTATTCTCCTCTGAGAGCAAACGAGGCACCCATCTTGCCGAAATTTTTTTCACAGATAATTTTTCATGTAAAATTGAAGCGACTATACCTTGTGATATGCCCGTGGCCTCAACTAATTCGCGCACTTTAATTCGCCGATCGTTCAAAATCAGATCGTGGATTTTGTCGATGATTTCAGGAGTAGACACCTCAACTGGGCGTCCTGAACGATGTTCATCTTTTGTGGATGAACGGCCACGTTTAAATTCATTCACCCAATTGTAAACCTTCGCAAACACAGGTGCAGATGTGCCATGAACTGCATCCAACTCGGCTTTGATTTCTTTCGGGCTTAAGCCTTTCAAATGGAGATGTTTGATGACAGCCCTAAACTCGCTTTTTTCCATGCACAAATAAATGTCGTTAACTTTAATCGACGATAGAAATTGACCTGCGTTATGGATCGAGCTGAAATGTTGACAGCTTTCCTGTCTATAATGGATCTTTTCCGACACTACGAGCGCAATTTCTCGGATTTTCTAAGGACTTATTGAACGACCCTCGTACTTTCGGCCTGGCAAGACTAAACTCTTCTACAGTGAAAGCTTTGATATTTTAGTAAGAGCTTTGGTAACAGCCGTACGTGGGTTAATTTAAATAAATATAGAAAATAACTCATTTTGTCTTTGGTACCAATCATGTTTTTTCATAAGCTTAATGATGTAATTAATTCAAAATTTTTTTTAGTTCTATTGCTCCAAAAGCATTAAGAATATCTCCAACAAATAGACGGAAAGCCAACTTGTCCAAACAATAATAATTAAGTCAACATCGTGAAGTGAATTTTCTCATTTATCATATTAGTTAGTACTACAATAAAATGGCGAAATTATTAGTATTTTGGGTTTTATCAAATACAAAGTTCATTTTCATCCTCCCATCTTGCCAAAATTCACCAAACTAAATATTGAAATTTCGGTCATTATAATTTTCTAGTAATAATAATAAACAGAATTTGATGACATGCAGACTAATATTATTACCCAAAAAGTTAATAAATCTTGAAAATTCTTTGTTTAATTTTTTGGAAGAAATGTATTATCATCAAAAATTATCTAATATTTACAGAAGCCTAAAACGAGTGACGAATATATTGAATGGAAAACGAAATTAATTACAGAAAAGGCAGTAATTGACAATCTGGAATATCTGTTTGAATATTCAACAAAATTTCTTATAAATACAACGTCAACGTTTCAATGCTGCGAAGTGGAAAAGGATTAAATCTATAATAATAATTGGGTTAATTAATGAGATTCATCAACGAAATTATATGAAAGTAAATTTAGATATTCCAAACCCGTCATTAATTATTCCTTAAATTTAACTTAATTTCATTGAAGTTACTCTTTTAATATTATTAAGTATTTATTTTTAAAATATTCCATGTTTTTGTAATGTAAAATAAGAATTTATCTTAATAAGATAAGTCAATAATTCGTTTTTTTATATTTTAAAATGTGAGTAAAATATTTTCGTTGATCTTAGAGTCCTTTAAGCCAAAATGGAACTTAATTCTTTGGTTTTAAATAAAAACTACACCGTTTTTTTGGTGTGTATAACATAATTAGCTTGTTTGGATTTTCTGGATTCATTTGTAGATATTTACAACTGGAAAATAGGTGTTCACAGCAGTTTCTTATTTACTGCACCTACTAACCAAGTGGCAGATACTACATTTAGCCATTCGTGAAACTAAAGTTTTGAGCACAAAAACTTCTCAGAATTTAGATACGACATCCTTTTCAGAAATCATTTTCCTCTTATCTGTCCATTCTGTGATGTTCAACTCAGTATCACGGAACAAAATCGTAAAAGACGCAGACTTTGGTAATATTTTTAAATAATAAGGAAGGGTGTTAAGGGGGAACGTCCTTTGAAGTCTCTCCTGTTTGCGTGTGATTATATGTATTATATAAAAGTTAGAAACTTAGGACTTCAATAAATCGCGGGATAAGTGACGCTTTAGCGGTAATTGGGTGTTAATAGGAAAAGAGTAAAAATACACATATCTTTCGTGAAGCTTTAGTGGTGGATGAGTTTTTATAGGGAACATCCAAACTATAAGGACCTTAAGATCATGAGTCCAAATCGATTGCCATCATTGAAATCATGATAAATAAGACTACAGAAATAAAGTTTCAAAAATTGTTTACGTGGTTTTATCAACTGAAGAGATTTTTGCGTTATGTTAAAGTACTTTGCTGTTTATTGTAAGTTTCAAACGTTTATCTAAAAGTCGAAGTAGTTGTCGACTGAACTTTAGTGTTGTTAAGCCTGGTCTTACTAATTGATAAACCCGGTCTAGAGGGTTTAGATTAGGCTTGGAGAATTTTGGATGCATGCAATGCTGATCGTATTATCTGTATGTGTAACAAAGAATAAGAATGTTGAATACATAAATGAGGTAGAGGAGAGGGCCATGCATGCTACCTTGCGGAATACCGTCTAATATTGGAGAAGAAACCGGTTTGATTATATTAGGTAATATGTTAAGGTAATGCGATGCAATGAAATCAATGACTTCATGACAGGTCTGAGTGGAAACCGAATTAAAATTTGATGATTCGTTGTAAGGACACTAATAGGTATGTATGGGGTGGGACTGTTTACTGGTTAATCTGGTTTAGAGATTATCTTAATCATTGCAATTTTCTAGGTAATTGGAACAGATATCATTTGAAGGAATGAGTTCTTTTATTTATCAATGAAGATTAATGCTCGTTTGGGTGGAGTGTAGAGAAGACTCATTGGGAAGGTCATACTACTGTACAAGAGCTGAGACTAAATTTTGTTAGTCTCAATATATTTCACGTGTCAGTGGAGGATCTTCATAAGAAAACTATGTGATAAAAATATCGTCAAAAATAAATAAAAATTTAAGATGAAAGATCCTGTTTTAAAAATCTGAATGTGGACGATCCTATTTTTAGAATTTTCACCGGTTATCCTAGTCTATTCCTGTTAATTATTGGCAACGAATTTTTCAAAAAATTCTGACAAGGTATTTTCGAAAAATTGTTAGCTTTTGTACAAGAAACGGTTATTGGGTGAAATAAAATCAATTATTATGAGTTATAGATATGGCGGTGTCGTTAGTACTTTATCTTGTCCAATGGCAACTCAAAAAAAAAAAACCATTTCTGTACCAAACATTCATTCGAGTCCAGATCTATTGGGTGGTCTTTCAAGTAAGTTCCTATTGATATCAGAATAACTGAAATATTATAAATTAAATTCATAATTATTCGAAAGTAGGTAATTAGCGGCCTTAAAACCGTCAAAATTGTACTTTCATAGTTTCCTACTCAAAAACACTTGTGTGTTTAGCCATACTTTTATAAATTTTAATAAAGAAAATAGTTTATTCCTATGGAAAATTAGCAAAAAATGGTACGAAATCTAATTAAATAATTAATATTCGGCTTGCTTAAATAACTACTCTTCAACCACTTTGAATGCTTCCAATTTTTCTATTAATATAAAATTATTCTTATAAGATTCAGAAAACTTACCGAAAAACTCGTTTACATCAAATCTGAACTGAAATATCGATAAACTTTTCAAGATATTTTTGAGTAAAAAAAAATTGTTTTAAAAATAAGCTTTTTTTGTCCATAGGGGGAAATTTTTTCTGTTACTTTTTTAAGTTTTTTTTTTAAAGAAGTTACCATTTTTATATGTTGTAAAAACTGTCATGAAAACGAGTCCCTTGGTGGATTTTATAAGCTTTTAACTCGTCCTTTTCATAGTACTATGAATATGAAAACTTGTCAGAGAAAATAAGAATTTAACGCCATAAATTGACTGGAAAATACCCACTGTTGTGCAACAGATAAGAAAGTTTTCCTGTGTCAATAACGAGGAGGAGGCCTTATTGTGTTTGTCGGAAATTTATTATATTGCCAAATCTTATACGAGTTTTTATTATTTTGAAGACATTAACGATATGCGAGTATAAATATTGATGTTCCTTGATTTTCTTGTTATCCGTTTCCTTTTTTTTTTTTTGAATTGTTATCACTTGTCATATTAAATATTTAAAAAAAATTAACGATATATGTGCGTTATGATTGGGTTATTTTTTTAAGGATATTTTGCTATAATAATAATGTCTTGAACATAAAAAAATGTGTGTGCTTCTTTTCTAAGATAGAATGATGAAAATAATAGTTTTTTTAATACGACTATTAAATTTAATGTTCAGAGTGTATGTATATGTACCCAACTTAAAGTCATCAAAAAAATTTGCCTAAATTTCTTTTAAACAATCTGAAAAATGACTTTTAACTTACAATTAACTTCGAATGATAATATTTGGATTACTCGGTAAGAAGTTGTATATTTTTGAAGCTATATTTCGAGATACGTTTAATATGTCTCTTTGCACACATTTAATTTTGAAGAAATACGTAGACGAAATGGTCTGAAATTGTTTACTTTTCGAAGTTTATTTATACATCGACCGAATATTTAAGAAAAATAATTATTTCTATTCAGTTGGGATAGATTTTCATATAAAGATCAAGATGCTTTTTAATTTAATTTTGGTTTCGATTAAAAAATCTGGAGCACGTCGTGTGAGTAAAGGGGTCTGTCTACGTAAAATAATTAAAAGGCTTAAGAGGTCTACTAATTCTCTTTTTGACCTACTCAATGCATGCTACTTTTCCAAACCCCCGTTTATTAAAAAAGGAGCATGCGTTCCTATTCTATACATGATGTCATGGTTATCATGTGGTGCTACACGATGGTTTCTGGCTCTTGTTTCAAGGACTTGTGGCCAAGAATTATTTACTTTTTTTTCCATGTGGCCAAGAATTATTTACTTTTTTTTCCAATTGACTGTGTTTAAATTGTCCTTTACAATAATAGTGTAAGTCGTATTGATCGACTACAATATTTTATTTTAAAAAAATTATAATTTTTAAGGAACCTTTTTTTTTATTACTGTACACATTTTTTTAAACTATAAATTAATTACTTTCATTTTTACTTTTCAGGTAAGATGGAAGAAAAATTGTTTTACATGCATATTTTGTTGTTGATAAAGCAATTTTAATCGTAAGTAAAATTGTTAATTTAATTTGAAAAAAAAAAATAGTTTTTATATTATATGAGAAAGTTATACAATAATTTGGGAATGAACTCGTCTAAAGTTTGACCAAAAGAAAAATCGTAAAAAAACTTGATAAAAATTGACAATGACATATTTTGAGTAATATTGTTAAAATTTATCTGTTACCAAGGCTAAATGATAGTTCGTCTCTTCTTTTGGTATGCCAATGAAAATTGTTTGAAAAATATCACCTCTTTGAGTGCATTATTTTCTGGTGAAATAATTTATTCGCCCCGTGGTGGAATGTATCTTTGACTCTCCAAAAATATACTCATCCATTGGAAATAACTTAAAAGCCCATCAATTAGAAAAAGACAAAATGATCCAACGAATAGTAGATAATAAATCCTTTTCGATCCTAAATTAATTGTGCTCCTGATCAAAAACGTAAAAGTTGACATATAAAATATTGCAAATCGGTTTTGGTAACTTTTCTCTTTCTAGTATAATTTTTGCTGTATAGATATTTCCGTTAATCTCTTTATAAAAAGGATTCTACCAGAATTCTTAAGCATTTCATAGAAGTTCATAAGCAATAATCCGTAAAAGGGTTTCTTGTTATAATAGAATAGTTAATGAACTAGCCTGTTAATATTTATTCGGTCAATCGTTTTATTTTATTTGCTTATAATTACTCACAAAATGAAAACTTTCCTTCAAATCCTTGTTTAAATATTGTTTCAAAGTTTTTTCTTTCCTTTTTTCCAAGTTTATTTTCTATGATGTCCAATCTTTGGTTTGTATTTCAAGTAATACGAGGGTCGTTCAATAAGTCCTTAGAAAATCCAAGAAATTGAGCTCGTAGTGTCGGTAAAGATTTTTTTTCGTAAGTAGCACTATCGACAGGAAAGCTGTCAAAATTTCAGCTCGATCCATAGCGTACGTCAATTTCTATCGTCGATTAAAGTTAACGACATTTATTTGTGCATAACAATGGAAAAAAGCGAGTTTAGGGCTGTCATCAAACATCTCCATTTGAAAGGCTTAAGCCCGAAAGAAATCAAAGCCGAGTTGGATGCAGTTCATGGCACATCTGCACCTGTGTTTGCGACGGTTTACAATTGGGTGAATGGACTTAAACGTGGCCGTTCATCCACAAAAGATGAACATCGTTCAGGACGCCCAGTTGAGGTGTCTACTCCTGAAATCATCGACAAAATCCACGGTCTGATTTTGAACAATCGGCGAATTAAAGTGCGCAAATTAGTTGAGGCCACGGGCATATCACAAGGTACAGTCGCTTCAATTTTGCATGAAAAATTGTCTGTGAAAAATATTTCGGTAAGATGGGTGCCGCGGTTGCTCTCAGAGGAGAATAAGCGCAATCGCGCAGTGGACTCTGAGGCTATATTGGCACTCTTTCATCGCGATCCTGCCAAATTCCTTCGTCGATATGTCACTGTGGACGAAACCTGGATACACTACTACACTCCAGAAACGAAGAGACAGTCATCACAGTGGATTTTCAAATCCAAAAACTTTAATCGACGATAGAAATGGACCTACGCTATGGATCGAGCTGAAATTTTGCCAGCTTTCCTGTCGATAATGCTACTTACAAAAAAAAATCTTTACCGACACTACGAGCGCAATTTCTCGGAAGTAATAAGGACTTATTAAACGACGCTCGTACATTTTCGAAATTATGTGATGGGTCCATCGTGTACCATTTCTTTATTCCTATCTACTAAACTATAAGTTGTAGAAAAATGTAATTGGTAACGTTTGATTGCGTATTATTTTCCCATTGAATTATTTATTATTAAATTTTAAATTTTCAAATTTACTAAATTTTCGATAAAAGCTGATCTTTCACATGCTAATGCAGAAATTTTTTTTCTAACTATTTTAGTAGAACTTTATCAATACTACAAATATACATTTTGCATACAGGTAGCTCTTATATAGGGTTTTCCAAAAGGAGTGATATGATTTCTTTAAAAAAAAATACACTAATGGTTAAGGAAATTCAAATGTTTGTTATTTAATGTGAAGTACAATCGATTCAATTAAGTTCTGAATAAAACGTCATTCAAATAGCCTCCACGATTTCTTTTGCAGGAAAGAATTCGATGGACCAAATTTTCGAGCACTTTTTCCACGTTTGTGGATTTTCTTCGCACCAGAATCGACAGTTTTGGTTATTTACCGCACCACTCAGATGAAAGTGAGCGCACGAAAAGTTGCAATTTGAGAACGATTATTTTGATCATAAAATTGAATAATTTGTAAACGTTATTCTTGCGTATATCTCTCCATGACAGATCATGACATAAAAAAAAAGACAGATCATGACATATTACAAATCATATCACTCTTATTGGAAAACCCTATACTTTAAACATTATTAACTATGAATATCGTTGCAATAATGGATCCTTGACGGTTTTTGAATTTATAAAAATAATTGAAAATAGTTCGTATTTGCAAGTTTGTCAATTTTATTCGTCATGAGGTGATGGATATTTAAACTGATTTTAACCGCCCCTTCCCCCCCATTCCACATATGTAAATCTGATGTTTTCGTGGATATAGTAAAAATAAAAAAGTTACTAAAATTAAAAAGAAATAGTTTTACTTTTCGCATTCGAAATTTCCTGTTACATATTTAATGAATTCAGAAAATTGAGCCCTGTTCTTCTTTCCTTTAAATACAATATTGCGATTATACCTAATCAAGTTTTCTTTTATCGAGACTATTATATTAGCTAATAAAATTTAAAAAAAATTATTCAAATATCTTTGTTTGTTTTTAAAATTTTATTTACTAGGAAAAGAAAAAATATTGTTTAGAAATAAAAATGCTGATTTTTCTAACCAGCATTTTTATTTCTAAACCTAAACAACAAACATCTAAAAAAAAGTGAAATATTTATGAGATTATCCACGTTAGATTCTAAGTCGAACTGTTATACTACCAATATTGGTTGATTTATGATATATTATATGCCAAAAAACAGACCGAAAATAAATCAAACAAAAATATATGTAAATCAACTTTTCGAATAAATTACCATAAGTAGTAGCTCTATCCAAAAGGAGGAAGAGGAAGAAAAAGGAAGACTACAACGACCAAGTGCCCTGTTGAAAACTATCCAGGGACGATATATAAGGCAAGGAATTTCCATCGATGCGAACGGGATTTAATCTGTCAAATTTCCAATAAACAAACAACATGAGTACACTGCAAGTATGTGTGTCTTCTCTCGAATATTTTCTCGTATGTCCTTTAGTGTTTTCTGTTTCGAAAATTGGAAAATTCTCTCATGCGAATAGATTTAAACAAAAATTAATCATAAATTCATAAGAAAATTTCTTTGAACGAGTACAACTTGACTATTTCGTTTTGATAACTTGATTTTGAAGAGATCTCCCAGTTTGTCGTTTTTCTAATTAACATTTTTAATTCCAATATCTTCTTTTTTTTATTTCCAATTTTCCAACAGATGGCACTGATCTTTCGGACATTTCTAAATTTTGTTTTGAAATATACTTTTATTATTATTTTTTCATACAAAGTTTGGTGAAAATATTTTGTTGTAAATTTTCATATTTTGTTTCTATATCTACAAGCGATATTTTCCAATAGAATAAAAATAATTATTCGTCTTTATGTGATGTGGGTGAATGGAAAATAGAAAAATCAAATTAAATAAACTAAATTCCAACAAGTAGTATTTGAGGTTCTGTCTTTAAAAAGTTTTCATATTACTATTAACAGGGGCAAATGAAATAAATCGAAAGGATCTCATACCAAAAAGATCAGAATCAGCATAAAATACCATATGAGGAATTTATGATTTTGAAATCATTTGAAAGTAATCGCCTCAATCTGGTGAATGGCTGGCTAGTATTTATACCATTCAAATAATTTGTATATTATTTAAATAAAATTTCCATGAATTTAATATAAAATACGATATTATGTTAATAATATTGTTTAATATATTCGAAGATGAAATGTTTTCATCGCTTGCGTTTTTCATCTTAAAAATGGTCCGAAGAATAGAAGTATTTTGCATCAAATCTTTGTGAAAATATTTCCATTCTTCAAAAGAATTATGCTCTGGAAATATTCGTAACATATTTGCGCATATAAAGACTGACTCTCATGTGATTTCTGTATTTGTTTCGTATTTATTTGAATAGAGAATGGAAATAAAAAAATATTCGTACACAAAACATTTTTAGTAAAGAAATAAAAAATATTTTCACCCACCCTATAAAAGAAGATGAAAAAGGACGAGAAAACCAAATGACGGATATAAAAAATATGTTTTGAAAAGGCAACATTTCAATTTTCCATTCTTCAGCATTTAACTCGTAATATTTCTGTGAGTTTAGCAAATTTCTCTGAAATAAAATAAAATTCGAAGAAAACAAAATAACAACAGACCAATATAATACAACATCCTCCCCCCACCCCCACGTGTTTCATAATATGTCAATAATCATTGATATGAAAGCCCAATTTCGACCAGACCTCCTTGGTTTTCTCTCAGAAATCATTTCCATTTTTCTAAACTTTTGATTTCCTAAACGGAAACGGAAAAATATTAAAATTTGGCATTTTTCTTTAGATCCTTGCTTTGTATTATTATTATTTTCGCAATTGGTGACATTTAGTCCTCTATTACGTTTGCTTTCCTGCTTTCAAATGTGTGTTCGAACTCCTTATTTAAAAACTAAAAATTTTCTATCTTTGGTTTTGAATTTGATTTTAAAGGGTTTTGCCAAAAATACATATGTGTGTGTAAGGGAAATTCTGATATATTTATGAAAAATCTGCTTAACAATACTCGTATTTCACGCTTTTACATTCTCTAAACGATTTTTTGGTTTTACTGGTATTGGAAGGAGGCAAAACTATTACGCAGTTATTAGACTCTCTTAATTACTCTTATCTTTTCTTATTTGGATTAAATTATTTCACTGTAATACCGATTTCGCCAAGAATGAACATCCGTTTAACCTGAATCCTGTTTTCTCACGTACTGTAAAATATAGGTAAATATCATCTATAACCGCTGGTGTTCCTCAGGGTTCATATAACTTTTCCTTAATCATCCCCCTTCGTAAACCTGAACGACATGATGATTACTGTGGAAATTCTGCACTTCTTTTTTCCCCTTTTTATAAGACATTTGCACTTAAGGAGTTATGAATATTCTGGTAATGTTTGAGTACATATTATAATTGGAAGGGTTACCGATACATTGGTAAATTGATCATTTTACTGTTGAAGAAGGAATCTCTATACTTTACAGTAAGTCCACAAAAAGGAGCTCAAAAATAAACTGGTGAGTATTCTCGGCGAGACGATTATTAAAGTTAAAACTTCAAAGCTTTGCAAATACTCAATGTACTGGGACACTGTTTATGAAGTAACATTGCGACGGTATTCTACGAGGGTCATTCAACAAGTACTTAGCCTCACCGCCCGATGGAACTGCTGTCACAAAATTTACCATCGTGCAGTACATTCTTTTAGTAGCCTACTGTCAAAGTTTCAGTCGATTCCCTTCATTAGTTTTGTTTTGAGAGCCTTTGAAAGCGAGCGTGTAGGTCGGTTGCACAAAAATGGAAAAAGAACAATATCGTTCGGTGATTAGATTCTTGTTTTTGGAAGGGAAAACGCGCAGCGAAATCAAAGATCGCTTGGATGCTGTGTATGGTGACTCTTCTCCTTCGATGGCGACCGTCAAGAATTGGTTCAACGAGTTTGTTCGTGCCCGCACGTCGGTTTTTGATGAGCCACGCCCAGCTGCCCCAAAAACGGCTGCTACGTAGAAAAACGTTAAAAAAGTTCACGATCTCGTGTTGGCAGACCGTCGATTGAAGGTTCACGAGATAGCTGAGACTGTGGGCATCGCAGTAGGAACGGTGCATCATATTCTACACGAAGAACTGGGCATGAGAAAGCTGTCGGCGCGATGGGTGCCGCGTTTGCTCACACCGGAAAACAAGCGCAACCGTGAGACCATATCGGCGACGTGTTTGGCGCTGTTTCAGCGCAATCCAGCGGAGTTCTTGCGTCGTTTCGTGACCGTCGACGAAACATGGATTCACTGGTACACACCAGAGACCAAGGAACAGTCGAAACAGCGGACTTCACCCGGCGAACGTGCTCCGAAGAAGGCGAAGACTGTTCGATCGGCCGGAAAGGTGATGGCCACCGTTTTCTGGGATTCACAAGGTGTGATCCACATCGATTACCTCGAGAAGGGTAAAACAATCACGGGGCGCTACTATGCTGATTTATTGGGCCGATTTGACGTCGAATTGAAGAAAAAGCGGCCCCGCTTTGCGAAGAAAAAAGTGCTGTTCCACCACGACAACGCGCCGGCTCCCACCTCCACCGTCGCCATGGCCAAATTGGTCGAATTGCGCTAGGAATTGCTGCCCCATCCACCGTACTCTCCAGATTTGGCCCCCTGTGACTACTTTTTGTTTCCAAACCTGAAAAAATCACTCGCCGGGAATAGATTTGGGTCGAATGAGGAGGTCATCGTCGCCACGGAGCCTTATTTTGCTTCCCTCGAGAAAATGTATTTTTTGGACGGGTTAAAAAAGTTAGAGCATCGCTGGGCCAAGTGTATCGAGCTTGAAGGAGATTATGTAGAAAAATAAATTGCCACCTTTCCAAAATTTTCGTTTTTCTTTTGTAGGCTAAGTACTTGTTGAATGACCCTCGTAATGAGTCTATTGACTTAGAATCGCCAGTGTAGATGTGGGAAACATATTCCAGAATCGTCAACCCTACATGGGCGCCTGGTAGATTTGGCTAATAAATTGCATGCACCTTGTAGTGGATCGATGCCTATAGTGTTTGCTGGAGATAGCATTTACTATAGCGCATCGATACACTGTGTTCAAAGAAACGAAATAAATATAATTCATTTTTTTTTTAAAACTAGTTGCCTAAGATGTGAACGAAATAGTTTTCGATTTAGCTGCTTGAATTTGCTGATTATATTAAGTTGTAAATTATTTGAAATTATTGTTTATAATTAGTTGGTCTAAATTATTAAAAGTAGTTCTTTTAGTTGTTTTAAATTTATTATAAATAAACTGTTGTAATATTAATATTAGAAGCAAATTTAAAAACGCAAAGATCAATTGTGCAATCATAGAAAATATAAAAAAAATCAATATTTAAAATAAAATATGAATGTTTTAATTAATCTCATTAATTTAATATCGATACACCTCAAAATAAAGGCTAATTCTTTCATCGCGTTTTTAGTTATATTATGTATGGGGTGAAATAGTGAACATGAAAAGTTTTCGTTATGCAAGTGGCATTCATGGATAATGGTTCAGCAATCAAATTTTGATTTATAGACGAGGGGAAGCATTGCATTTAAGAAGGAAGCATTTAATTGCACGATATTTTTAAGCTTTATCTTCATATACTGTCTAGATAGGAATCCAGTAAGTTTAATAAAGAGCATGAACCCTGAGAAGAAATTGTGATCAGCAAAACCGTGGATTGGATTAGAAGTGACAGACAGACAATCATTTTTGACAATATGCAAAAGTAGTGGGAATAGAACTGAGCCCTGAGGAACTGCAGTATTCATTTGCTTTGAATATTTTTGAAAGTAAAACTGCTGTATTGGGAAATCCAATAAGTTGAACAACACAGGAATTGCTTAAGGGACGTGGCGGCTCCCTGGAGGTAGGGAGGGGCGGGTTTGAGAAGGAGTCGGCTACGCAGAACTGGAACCCTATGCAGCTCAACGTTTTTGGACTTTCAGCAACCAATACCGAGCAAGGCTGCGAGACTATCACTAAAAATTAATACATTGCCAGGCTTACGAATGTTGATTACAAATTTAGTGATAATATACTATCACCACCCTCAACAGGAGCCAAGCAATAAAACCATAATATTCGAATATTGTAAAACCACACCACAACCTTTATAAAAACAACTCAATTACCAGACATTAAAGTTTAATTCATTCCAATTCTACTAAACACTCTTAGATTGCAATTAAATCAAGTGTTCCACTTTAACATAAAGCCAATCCTCCTCGTAAGTGCGACTATTTCGAGTGGATACTAATTAAATAAATAGTAATAATATCATTTATCAAAGGTAAACTGCCTACTATCAAGTTGGTGCTTCAAATTTCAATCTAACGTGAGTGTGCGTCTATTTAACAAATATTTTGTCCAAACTCCATTTAAAAAAAACCACTTGTAGATAAGATCTCATAAATCGAATTAGTAATATGATAAGGGTGCAGAAAAAAAACTGCTATTTTTTGCGTGGAAAATAATCCTCATCGGTGAGAGAATTGCTTTTTTACCTTATGGGGAATAATCAAAAATAATTTCCTAACGATGACATTTGGATAAGAGATTGACGTGATACGATAGCAAATAATGAATTCGAACGTGCCATTTTTAGTTTTCTTTTATTTTCGGAATTGGATTTTTTTGTTTCGAGTTTTTTCCCAAATTAATGAAAATCTCAATCAATCGAATTTTCTATAGCAAATGGATATTTTCTGTGAAATTCGATTCATTACGTAAGATCGAATCAAAAATAATAGCCAATATCCAATTGATTACTTCATTAAGGAGTAGACCTCCTCAGGGTAGTTATCTATTCACTTTTTATAATTGATTATTCGACGTTGTACTGTCTATTCTAGGATTAATTGACAATTTTATTATTTAATCTTCATTTTCATATACGTATGCATACTAACATCTTCCATCCACTGTAAAAAGTTGCCAAATTGTCAATGTGCGCTTGTTTTGTGCTCCATCAATATCGATTGTCCTTTGGCATCGGGGATATTGTGTTAAATATCGTCTACGGAACTTTTTGCTATCTCCTCTCACTAGTTCTGTGACGTGAGAAGATATTATTCAAAAGGAATTAATTAAAAGCCTAAAGCTAATACGTTAAGCCCCTTTATATAAGTGGCAATAATATGGATTCACCAAATGATAACACATTGCCGACTGGCATTGAATAGCTGACGGGTGTAATTATGTCAGAAATTTGACTTTCTTCTTGTAATATTGAACCACCACTCATCGATTGAAGTTCTTATCGTTCCATTGTCAAAATTTGTTCTGGCCCATCTTTCAAAGTATCACCCAAACTAAAATAAACATTCCACCTTTATTATTATAGCGTTTAATGATTTGTGTTGGCAAAACTCGAATACGTAAAAGTTTCGATTTCTTGTGGTTGATGTACTCATACTTTAGACAATTCATCAGATTTCGTACGTGTATCCAAACACTTGTTATAGGTTCATACCCTTTCTAAGACATTGTACGTACGTCTACGCATTTGACTTTTGAACTTTTACATAAAACCTTAAATTAGAGTAGTGTGCAACTTAAGAATAAAGGATAAAAGGAATGTTACACTTAAATTTTATGTTAAAAATCTAAGCCGAACGAAATGGGAAACTTTATAAATATTTAAAAGAAGCCGAATTAGAGGAATCTTGTTTCATCGTTCGTAATTTGTTATTCTTCATTTCTCAAGTTCAAATGTTTCGTTATCTAAAATAAATAAATTTTAATATAATATTTTTAAAAGTAAATATGGTACATATTGAATCGACTTGCGGAATCGATAACAAGTAAACGAAAATCGAGCGGATGCCCTAGCTATCTTAGAGTACTAATAATACCTAATCGACTACGAAGCGGCACATATTACCGGCTTAGAATACTAATGAAAATAAATCGAAATCGTGGCGGCATATATTACCGGCTTAGAGGACCAATAATAACTAATCGAAGGAGTACTGACTCCTGTTAACTGCTTGGAGAGCCAATAATAACTAATCGAAGATTTAGCGGCTCCTGTTAAGGAGTTTCGGGGACTCAGAACAACTAATCGAATACGTATCAGCTCATGTAATCGGCTTAGAATACTCAAAAAAAATTGGCCAAAGTCACAACGGCGTAGAGGACCAATAATAGCTAATCGAGGATTTAGCGGCTCCTGTTAACGGTTTTGGGGACTCAGAACAACTAATCGAATACGTATCAACTCATGTAATAGGCTTAGAGTACTCAAAAAAAATTGGCCAAAGTCACAACGGCTTAGAGGACCAATAATAACTAATCGAGGATTTAGCGACTCCTGTTAACAGTTTCGCAGACTCAGAACAACTAATCGAATACGTATCAGCTCATGTAATAGGCTTAGAGTACTCAAAAAAAATTGGACAAAGTCACAACGGCTTAGAAGACCAATAATAGCTAATCGAAGGAGTACTGGCTCCTGTTAACTGGTTGGAGGGCCAATAATATTTTATCGAAGATTTAGCGGCTCTTGTTACGGGCTTGGAATAACATAACAATAACATCTAAACGAAACTTAGCGGCTCCTGTTACCGGTTTCGGGGACTCAGAATAACTAATCGAATACGTATGTGTATCTGCTCATGTTATCGGCTTAGAATACTAAAAAAAAATTTATAGCGGCTCTTTTTACCGGCTAAGGTATTTTTTCAGTTTGAATTTAAACTACTTTTAACTAAATGTCAAGCTTAAACTAAGTTTTAAAACTAATTGTGTTTTTCACTGCTAGTTTAAATCTAATAAAGACGACTAATAATAATTAATCGAACGAGTGACTGCTGCTCCCGGGTTGAAGTACAAATAATAACTAATTGTAGAGGTACCTGGTTCTGTTTACGGTTTTGGAGCACTAATTATAACTTATCGAAGATTTAGCGGCTTCTGTTACGGGTTTGGAATATTAATAATATCTAAACGAAACGTTGCGGCTGTTTTCTTCGGTTAGTAATCAACAACTTTAAGAATGACTATAGTTACTGGCACTTATTTAATAACAATTATAAAATAACTCTTAGAATAGGTACTTAAACAATAGGGTTATTAAATGGTGCACAAAATCTCCACCTATTCGTCTGGTCGCACCATTAAATTTTGCTGCAGAGCTTCTAGGTAACTACTCTCTTTGAAGCAACTTGACTTATGCAATTTTGTCATTAGAATCGGTGGCTATTAATACCTAGACGTCAAATAGCGGTTCCTGTATCGCTATTTATCAACCTTGATTTTGGACATGACCAATAGTGTGGTATCTGGAGTATCTTCTTATCAGTATGACACTACTTACCAGTTACTTACAACGCAATCAATGACAGATCTCATCAGTGATTCTGTTCACTGATACTCATCGTTTAGTTAGACTATAATATTTGGAGCAGCCTTTTAAAAAGTGGTTCATGTTACTGTTAACAGAAGTCACTTTTAAGAAAATACGTCATTAAATATGAATCCTGTTACTTGTGCTTGAATGACGAGCCATATACTAAATTAATGTGATTAATAAGGTTTTAGGTGGGCAAAGTGACTCCTGTTATCGCCGCATATCAATATCGGCACTGATTTTGGACATCACTAATAGTTTACTTTCTTATCATTATGCCAACTTGTTATTTGAGTACTTATACAGGTACCTGTAATTTATACAATAACACAATCATTGACTGTTACCAGCTATACGTATATCCTCTAATAGTGTTTATCCATTTAGTTAGACTAAAATATTTGTAGCACAGGCGCACATAAAGTGAATTATGTTCCTGTTATTTACCGATTCATATGGTATTACTTAACTCCTGTTCATTACTATTTATATCATTTGATAATTGGAGGTTGACTCTCCTAAAATACTAGGTAAACAGCGGGCCTTTCTATTGTCTTCAATAATCATAAATCTATAATAAAACGTGATTATGTGAAAAATAATAAAACGTTATTAGTTTCTCGAAAAGACTAATTCCTTTTATCAACATTGAGACATATTTATTAACAGTTACACATTAAATTGTAATTTTTAAGATTTCGACTAGTTTTCTAACATTCAAAAAATATTTCTGTTTATTTTTAAAATGAAAATAGCCTGAAATTTTCATCCAAATCACGTTGCGTAATATTTGGAAAGGACCAAATATGAATTGTTGCAAGTTTTCGGAACAGAGTTGAATAGAATAGAAACTTTTCTATTAAGATTGGTTGAGGAAAACCAATCCAGTCGAAGGGCAATAAACTTTAAACAGATAACACAGTACTTGGAAGAATTTTCAATACCGGAGGGAAAGAATTATATCGATGAGCTATTTATGAATGGCAAGGTTCAGATTGTTCCAGTTCGGAGAAATCTATTCTTCCTGTCCCAGAAGATACCCGAGGGTAGATATTAAAGTCTTTAAATTTTATTGTTTATCGATTGCAGCTTTACCTATCGCAGTACTGAAGTGTAATTGTTTATTTTTAATACCCATCGAAGTCCTTGCAACAAGTAGACTTAAGGAAAACGTTAAGTGGTTGACAATTTTTTACTTTGTAATGCTTACATCTTAAGTTCTAGATTGTTACAGCTGCTATAAAATATGTGTAAGCCTACTTACACATATTTTATAGCAGCTGTAACAATCCAGAATTTAAGATGTAAGCATTACAAAGTAAAAAATGTATTTTTTATAAACGGAGAAAAAATGTGTTTTTTATAAGTTCGTAATATTTTTCTGTTTGTATAGCTCCTTGCTATTCGGGAAGGATTTAAGAATAAAGTCAATATGCAAAAGTGCTTATTGGATTGTTCTATCTTTTTATTGAAGTACTAAGCATTTTTTTTTATGTCAAAGAAATTCCTATCAGTATATTTGTCAAACCAGCTATAATCTATAAAAATTTAATAATAATTTTTATTCAGTATAGTTTGCCATTTTATTATGGATGTACTCAAACTTTAATAGCATTTCCAAATTATCTAATGCATCCACAATAGCGGCATCGTCTATTCCTACTTCTTCTAAAAAGAGGCAGAAACAGAATTTACGGTCGACGAAGAGCATTACCGGTCCAATAAAGAAGAGCGTTCATCGACAAAAGGAGAAGTTCCAGTAGGATGGCGCTACTATCAATGCATCCCGTTAATCCACCAGTCAGTTGGGCTCGACGACCTCGAAAATAGTTTCGTGTGCTGACAAAAAATCATCCAATCACCCTAACAATTGACGGCTTGGAAGCCGATATTGCCCGCTGATCCAGCTCCAGCCAGATCTAATTAAAAACGCGCTGTCGAAAATTGGACCGATCGAATAAGCTTTGTCAATAACAGGAAATTTAACATTTACCCCTCCCCTTCCCCCAAAAAAAATTAAATAAAAAATTGAAATGTTACATACGAATGGCAACAGAATATCAGCCATTTCCATGAGTCTGCGTGCCTTGAAGAAGATTGAAAAGATCGGAAATTGGGTGTCGCATGAATTGAACGATAGGCAGATGGATCGACGCCAAAACACATTCGAAATCTTGTTCGCCAGACAAAAAATAAAGTCGTTCCTGCATCGGATTGTGGCAAGAGATGAAAAGTGGATATATTTTGAGAATCCTAAACGCCAGAAATCGTGGGTTGATCCCGGCCAACCATCAAAATCTTCCTAAAGGCCAAATCGCTGCGGAACGAAGACGATGCTGCGCGTTTGGTGGGATCAACATGGTATCGTCTACTATGAGATGTCGAAACCTGGTGAAACTGTCAATGCCCACCGCTATCACCAACAACTGCTCAAATTGCACCATGCTCTGCGTGAAAAATGCACGGATTATCAACAAAGACATGACAAGCTGATTTTCCTCCACGACAACGCACCATCGCACACGTTAAAAATGGTCCGAAACTAATTGGAGACACTCAACTGGGAGATGCTACCCCACCCCGCTTATTCACCATACCTGGCGCCTTCCAACTACCACCTGTTTTCATCGATGGGCCACGCGCTCGCTGAGCAACACTTCGATTCTTACGAAGACGTCTGACAATGGCTCGATGAGGGGTTTATTCCGTCGCTATGTTTCCCATCGACAATGGCTCGATGTCTTTTATTCCGTCGCTATGTTTCCCATCTTATGTCAGAGCCTTCCAGATACTGTCTGTGTGGTCTTACTACTCACAAATAAACAATTATTCAATGCCGTCTAGGGCATGAGTTATGTTGTATTCTGTCTCTGCCATAACCGTCAGGACCTTAGGACTATATGGCGACAACTTTTAAACAGTTCATGATAGAAGACCATATTCTTACTACAATATATAGTTTTATTCTCCACGCGATGCTTAAGTTTTGTCAATTTTTTCTTATTGTTCATAGGGAAGTTTTACCATAAAGAATTTTAAAAATACTAATATTTTGATTAATGTAATATCATGTATATATGTGTATGCCTACAAAAAATTTCCTAAACTTTACTGAAAAATGACCACGTGCGCATACCGATAATTTGTGAAGCACTATTCCTGATGTATAAATTTATAAGGACGCAAATTTGAGTCAATATCAAAACTGAGGTTTAGTTCTAAAAGTTAGAAGATTTTTAGTAAAATACTTCCTATTTTAAACAAAAAAAAAACTATTTCGTAATTGGTTATGCCAGAAAAAACTGCAACAAAATTGTTATTCCTTAAAATTTCTTGCTAAAAGTTTTTGAATTTATATTTGACTCTTATTGGAAAAATTAAAAAAACCAAAACAATAAGTTTATTTTATTATTGGACTAATTTTTATGTATAAAAATCTGGCTTACAAAATATAAGTTTTATGATTAATAAATAGTTTAGCAAATAACCAATCGAATCAATATGAATATTGATAAAATTTCAGCAAGTTTGCCATAAAAGGGTTTTTTAGTATGTACCAGATGTGCCACATCCTTTAGGCTCTTCTTGACTTCATGTAAAATGCAAATCATAAAGTTGGTATATTCTTTTGAAATTTTTTATGGCGATCCCATCTTTAATTTTTAAATTCGTAAACAGTGGAAAATCCCATCATTTTAAAGATGGCGATTTTAAATTTTCTAAACAGGACCCATTTTGAACAGTTTTTTAATTGAATTTTTCTGTTAATTTTTTAGTGCTGGAATTTTTGCTATTAGATATTGCGTCCCATGACCTAATCCTTTGTAGATATTAGATTGTCTGTTTTATCGTAAATGTACACAAAGCACTATATGACAGGCGTATATGAGTAAATATAAAAGTACATATTTCTAATATTAATATAAGATTATGTGTAGAATATAAGAAGAAAACCAAACTCCAGGGAATGCCTTAGCTTTGATATTTTTATGTCCTGAGAGATGAAGAATATTCAGATGGAATGTAAAATAGACAAACGCGATGTTCAGAAGCTTTTGATTTTGTGTTGCGTTAAATTTTCAAGATTTATTCAACAAACATTTTCAACTAGAATTTTTTGTTTCGAAATTTAATTTTTTTGTTTGGTTCAATTATTGCCTAAAAGGTAAAAGTTTAATAAAATTATATGCAAGGTTTTACGTATATTATTAGTTCAGTTTTTACTTTGTAATTTATTTTAAAATATACAATTTTTATGCTTTTCAAAAATGAGAACATTTTGAAAATTAGTTGTTAAAACTAGTACGTGTCATTTAGATTATTTTATGTACCAACCAAAGTCTGATCCATTTTCATCAAATCTTATTTATTTATTTCGGATCACATAAGAAAATATGGTCTGACAAAGAGTGGGGCTGTCTAATAATTTTATTTCCCGTATACTAATATTATTAAGCCTCTAGATAGCGAGGCGTAGTTGAACTGTAATGGGACTAGCGTCACTGATGTACGAGGTGTGTCGGAAATGCGACGAGACTAGCACCACTGAAAGCAATCTGGCAATACTGTGAACTTCTCCATCACATTCCTTATGTGTTAGTCCATCATAAACGTGAATTACAAGCCACAACCTCGTGAGGTACCTACGTGACGCTGTAGAGTGTAATACGTGAAGTTGTGTTTTTGTATGAGTTACGAAACATTTAACAACGAAAAGGTAAATCCATGAGTTAGACTTATAAATAGTTCCAGTGAGTGTACACATACGCATATGTGGAACAGATACAACATTCCGTATCAAGAGCATAATTTCCTCGGTGGAATAAAGCTTTTTTTGCAGGGCCCAGAAGCAATAGAAGATGAATTTTGCTCAAGGACACCTTCACATCGAAAAGTGATGAAAATGTAGAACGAGTGAGGTCGTTTATGAGATCGGACATTAGAAGCACTGTGGTTCTCCAGACACCATATTCTTCTGATCTATGTTGGTTTGACTTTTTTGTTGTTCCATCTTGTTACTGTAGATAACATCCAAAGGAGTGTAATCGAGGAGCTAAGGGCGATTCAAGTGGAACACTTCCAGCAACCGCCGATATAGAGCAGCCCAAAATAACTATTATTATGGGGATAACGTTGATGTATAAATATTAAATAAAATTGTTGGAAAAAATCAGTCTCATAATAATTTAGCGATACTTCGTATAAATCAAAAGTTATATAATCTGTCTATAATATCAATGGTGTGGATATCTCACGTGACAATATAAATGTTTCTATTATGAATGTCATCCCCTCACATCTGCTAGTATATGTACGAATGTAACCCTAGAGCAATGATATACGAAGGTCGTTCAATAAGTCCTTAGAAAAAGATGGAAAAAAACTGTTTTTTTAAAAAAAAAATTTTTATTTTTTAATATAATTTCCTTTTAGCTCTATACACTTTTCCAACCGTTTTTCCAAAATTTTTATCCCGTCCAAAAAAAAAAAATTTCGGAAGTTCTGCAAAATACTCATTCCTTTGAGCAATGACGTCCTCGTTGGAAGTGAACCGTCGTCCGCCAAGCCATTTCTTCAGATTGGGTAAAAGAAAATAGTCACTCGGGGCCAAATCTGGTGAATAAGCGGGATGCTGCAACAATTCCATTCTCAATTCCACAATTTTGGCCATGGAAACAGCGCAGGTGTGCACACGCGCATTGTCCTGATGCAAGAGGATTTTTTTCTTCTTCAGATGGGGGCGTTCTCTTTGATTTCCTCGCTCAACCGTTGCAATAATGACGCGTAATACGCTCCTGTTATTGTTTTTCCTTTTTCCAAGTAGTCGATAAAAATGATGCCCTGCGAATCCCGAAAGACCGTGGCCATCACCTTGCCGGCCGATGGCACAGTTTTTGCCTTTTTCGGAGTCCGTTCACCCTTGAAAATCCACTGTGATGACTGTCTCTTCGTTTCTGGAGTGTAGTAGTGTATCCAGGTTTCGTCCACAGTGACATATCGACGAAGGAATTCGGCAGGATTGCGATGAAAGAGTGCCAACATAACCTCAGAGTCCACTACACGATTGCGCTTATTCTCCTCTGAGAGCAAACGCGGCACCCATCTTGCCGAAATTTTTTTCACAGACAATTTTTCATGCAAAATTGAAGCGACTGTACCTTGTGATATGTCCGTGGCCTCAACTAATTCGCGCACTTTAATTCGCCGATCGTTCAAAATCAGATCGTGGATTTTGTCGGTGATTTCAGGAGTAGACACCTCAACTGGGCGTCCTGAACGATGTTCATCTTTTGTGGATGAACGGCCACGTTTAAATTCATTCACCCAATTGTAAACCGTCGCAAACACAGGTGCAGATGTGCCATGAACTGCATCCAACTCGGCTTTGATTTCTTTCGGCCTTAAGCCTCTCAAATGGAGATGTTTGATGACAGCCCTAAACTCGCTTTTTTCCATTGTTATGCACAAATAAATGTCGTTAACTTTAATCGACGATAGAAATTGACCTACGCTATGGACCGAGCTGAAATTTCGACAGCTTTCCTATCAATAATGCTACTTACAAAAAAAGTTGCTAAATCTTTACCTACACTACGAGCACAATTTCTTGGATTTTCTAAGGACTTATTGAACGATTTCTTGGATTTTCTAAGGACTTATTGAACGGGTCGTTCAATAAGTCCTTAGAAAATCCAAGAAATTGCGCTCGTAGTGTCGGTAAAGATTTTTTTTATAAGTAACATTATCGACAGGAAAGCTGTTCCATGAGGAATGTTGTCCATATCGTTGCTCCAAAATATTGTAGTGCACTACAAGAACACAACTTCACTCATCACACTCTATTGGGTTGCGTAATTACTGTCACATCTGGCATCAAAATTACAATAAATATTTGCTTGAATTTTGCTTTTTGTGGAAGTTTAATATCAAATTTTCAAAAAAAAAAATATATCGGTCATTTTAGTACTGATTATAATATACAGAAGAGCGCGTTAATTTTCAATTTAATTTGCAGTTTGACAATTTTCTATTAAAATTTTGAAGGGGTTGCTAGCGGTACCCAGAAGGGTCACTTGAAATTATCAAATGGGTCACTCAGTGACCCGCGGGTGACAGGTTTCCAACCTTTGCCATAGAGCTTTGTGCTAGAAATTATATCAGAAGGACATACTTAACGCAAAGATTATTGTCATATCAGACAGCTAAGCTGCATTGAAAGGTCTTGTCTCGTTTGATGTTCAATCTTATCTAGTTTGGGTCATCCTCATGGTCCTAAATAAGCTGGCTAGATACAACAATGTAACTTTGATTTGGATGCCAGATCATGAGGGTATTACGAGTAACGAACTCGCAGACAAACTTGCCAAAAGGTACGAGTACATGTGTTGTCACGTGATACTATAAGAATGGTAGTCAAGGTCATTGATCTGTGATGGGAGACAACGTCATTGTCCTTTTTCACCTAAAGGGATGAATGATCTTCGGTTCTGTGAATGTAGGGTTGCGTCAAATGTCAATGGTTTTGGTGTGTATGTCCCATGAATGACGGTAGGAAATTATGATGCTTAGGAATTGACTAGTGTCATAAAGCCTAGTTTGTAGCTGCCTAATGCGTAAGGATTTATTATTATGGGTTTGGTCCATAAGATTTTTCGAGGTTTTACTTTATAATGGTCGGGTGATGTGACCCTAATTATAATAACCAAACAACATCATGAATGGAATTACACGCTGATTATTGATCTCTTTTCTTGACTGTGATTTTGCAAAACAGAGTTGAGTTCTACCCTTTACTATTCATAACCATTTTTTTTGGAATCCGTTTTAATTGGTCAAAATAGGGCTATCTATCTTTTTCATAGTAGCCGATATATTTTGGCATATAAATAACTTTAAAATTTCTGGACAAATTATAAATATTTTTTGCATTTATAATTTCTTATTCAATAATGGAAACGAGTTTGTTATGATGTGGCAAATCAGCCCGCATATAGGGTCGTGAAAAAAATCGAAGCCGCTTGTATTTATTCTTTACTAGCCAGTTTTGTGAGCCATCAAAACTTTAGAGAAGGCAAGCGAAAAAATTTCGATACAAAATTGTCAGCATATAAATTTTAGTTTATTTTTAAAATTAATATTATTATAAATAACGTAGAAAAAATGATTATTTTTTAAGCTCCCAAAAATTAATATCAAATCAAATTGAAGATGCTCCAATATTATTGATTCAATTAATACGAAATTGTATATTACAATTTATTCGCATGCTTATGATATGATATACGACCGAATATGAAAGGAGTTCAGCGGAATTTTTTTAGCACACATCCTTCAATTTATATCTGTTAACATTGCTTCGGTTTTGTATTTAATTTGGAATATTGATGAATACCTCAAGAGTTTGTTTTTTGTTGAAGGAATTGAAAGGATTTGAAGAAGAATCACATCTCTAAAAAATGTTATTAAAGGATTCTAATGGAAGACGAATTTAAAGTTGATTTCAATTCCATATTTGATTGGCACTTATTGATGTTTGTTGAACTGAATTCAATTTAACTGTGTGCGTTTTATTATTTCAAGCCTCGGTACGTAAACTCAAGATATTCATGTTTATGGCCCCATTTTTATATATTGCCTTCCATAGACTATCGAATGAATTTGTCTATCAAATTAAAAATATAAATCCTTCAGTCCTATTTGATTGCGTATCATCCCTTGATTTCTTAAAATATTCCATTGGGAAATGTTGTAACATTTAGAAACTTGTCTTGTTACCATGATTTCCATAATGAGGAGTATACGGAATTAGCGATTCAATTCGAAGAAAAGATCTGATTTAGCAGTTATTGAAATTTTATTATCCTATTATCCTGTTGAATCCTTATACTCTTCAAATTGATTTTGTAGAAGTACAGACTTAGATCACTAATATTTTTTTTGGATTCTTTTGTGAACAAAGTTATTTTACCAATTGGCATATTAGAAAATTAGTTGAAGTAATACTTTTGCATCATGTTTTTTTTTAAAAACAATGAAAGATGGATCAACAATTTTTTTTTAATTAAAAAGACAGTGATTAAAAAAAGGGAACTTGGAAAATAAATTTTGGTATCTAAAAGCTTCAAAAAACATTAGTGCTTGTTAAAAATGCGGTTTTAAAAGCATTTTTTTAGTTCATCAGGAAAACTTATACGAAAAGAAAATTTATAGTTTTATGCGGTCCCCCTTTTTTTGCTATTAAAAAAAGGGGGACAGCATAAAACTATAAATCTGGTTACAATCAATATTTTTACGTTGTTGATTATGATGCATCTTTTTTTGAAAGGATATAGAATTGTTTGAGAGCATTTCAAAATAATGGGTTATCCAATTCATGCTTCGGAAAGTAAACTTAAATAAAATACACTTAAAATTTAGATGTCATTATATTGCTTGGAAAATTGCCATTTTGTACGAGTATTAAATATAACATGATTCAAATAATTGCTATATGATCTTGCAAATTTCCTTGATTTAATTTTTGATGACTTCTTTGTACATTTCGGGTTGTAATTCGGGCATTAGCCTACAATAGAAATACCAACGGCGTCAAATCTTAGGATCTTTAAAGCCAATTGACATAACAAACTCTCACGCGTACTGCAAATGTTTCGAGCACTGAAGCCAAAATTTGTGTTGTTGTGTAACTTGTGGCACCATCTTATTGAAACCATATTCAAATCTTCAATTTAAATCGCTTATCATATGTAAGAAATACAAGTCAATAACACCTTTAGATCAAAATTATCAATTGACATGGATTTCCTTTATAGCTACTTAGACGTCAGCACCAGTCATTGAAACAATTTGCCACTGATATGAATTGTGAGATTCAAGTCATTCCATTTAAAATTCAGAAAGCTATTATACAAATTTTCCGACACAAAAATTAATTAATTAATTATTTAAAAAAAAATACAAAATAAATAATAGTTATTAATGTCAAAATTTTGTAGTGGGGGAGGGGGAGTGTGTGTTATGCGGCTAATAGTAATTATAGCAGGTTTCGATAAATATTTAGCGAATTTTCTAAAATTTATAATTTGTGCTTGTTTTGTCGTAAATTTCTTCAACTTTGTTGGAATTATTTTTCACAAATAGAAAATAATTTAACTTCCCGAAAAAAATTGTCCTCCGTCGACTTTTTCAATCTCTGCTGAGATTATTTGAATTCGAAGTAATTCTAACAAGGAAAAACAACTGTTGGAATTTTACTTAATAGCAAAAGTATTTGCATAACAAAACATTATTCAGATCACGTTTATGTCTAGAACAACCCAAGAGGAATTTTTAACCAACTTTTGATTTTAGAACAAATCCTTCGTTTTTGTAATTCTTCATACTGCGTCGTAATATTTTTTGGAATATAAAATTTATTAATTTAAGGGCACACTTTTGGAGTGACAACAATTGGAATAAAAATTTCTTAAAATTAATTATAATCAATTCTATGTAGGTTTTCCTTTCTTCGAATGAATCCTTAAAATTACACAATTACAACGTGTTTGGATAACGTCTCGGTTAATTTTGTTGTTATTTAAAATCACTTGTTTGGAAACCTTTCTGTTCAATATTCATAAAGCTAAACGATTTCTTTGGCTTTTAGTAGCATTGCAATTTCAATTGTCCTTTATTTAAAATATAATTACAGTATTAATTATTGTAAAATAATTAAAACAAATTGAATTCGCATTTCATTAACAAATTTGCCAAGAAGAATGAGTACATTTGTGCTAAGGATTTAGAGAAGAAGGCAAAGGATAATATACTCTAAATTGTGAATAAATTTTAGCATTTTCAATGGCCCTTGAAAAAATTCCTTAAAGCTTAAATGATAACATTCGGTATAAGAGGAGGAATTAAGAAAAATGTTTTTACTTAATTCTTTTTGCTGCAAGGGAAAATAAAATTTCAAGTCCCAAATTTAAACTCATATTATGGCACTGTGATCAAATCTCTCCAAGTAATTGCTTATCAGTCATTGTTCATTCTAGACTACTTGATAAGAGATATAGAATAAAAAATGCAGCAGAGTAATTTTTCGTAATAAATAATATCTTTAAAAAGGATATAAAAAATTGAATTCCTTTTTTGCTTATTTTCCTAAAAAGATATTTCTTAGGAAATATTGTGGAATTGCTATTTTCGGTATCATCGAATAAGAGTTTGTCAAATTTTATTTTTTTTTGGTTGAATTTATTGGGCTTTTTCTTATAAATTTATTATTAATTAAAATAAAGTTTCTTCGAGGTGCTAAAAAGTTTTTGTCGTATTGAATTTTGTTATAAAAAATTGAGAACATTATAAAAATGCGCATTTAATTCTGTCGCCCAAAATAAAATTTAACGCATTTTAGCTTTAATCGCAAACACATACTTTGTGTTGCTCTGATTTTAATAAATTTGATTTTATGTGATATATATATAAGGATATTTATGGAGCAGAACAACTTAACGAGATTGAAATTTTTTTTTTGCCCAAAATCTGATCTGGTTAACAAAATTTTATTTTTTTAAATTTTTGTATACAAATTCTTATAACTTCGCTTTTTGGGGACTTATTAGTCCAATTTTATTTGATATTTCATCATGTTATCAAAAAGAGTATTTCTATATAAAAAGAAAATTTCGAATAGCAATTTAGGAATTTTGGTCGGATTTTATTTATTAATGAAACGAAATTAATTTAATCAGAAAATGGTTAGCTTGCACAAACAGTATTTATAGTCAAGCAGCGTTTAGTTGATGGCATTTACACATCACTCGTCAAGTACCCTCAAAATCTCAGGTCAGATGTCCATTGGGCTATATTTCCAATTTAATAAAAACTCTAATAATTTTTTCGGCATGTATATTTTGGTGATTTCTTTATCATAAATACAATAATAAAAAAAAAATCTCATTTATAAAACGACTTCAGTTTATATTTTCCCCGCGAAAATACCAAATATAAAAGATCAGAAGTTCTCTGACAAGGACAAAAACTTCTTAACATTTTATTTATAAAGTAAATAAATAGAATTTGAACCAAGATAACTTCTTGAAGAATGTTAGAAAATAATAGAAATATTATATATAATATAGAAAAACGTGGACTAAAACACAATTGAAATGCAAAAAAACTTACTGTAGCAAGACTTCCAGTAAATACGAGTATAAAGAGGATTGCTTAGCAAACATAATAAGAAGAAAATTACGTTAAAGAAAAATATGAAATATTTTTATTTAATATTTTGGACCATACTTTCGTGCTTATGCAAGTATAAGTAGAATAAAATGGGAAAATTTTTACAAATGTAAATATTAAAATGAGAAAAAGTGTGGGTGTACTAACGATTAAAGTTCGTAAAATCTTCAAATTCAAAATGCTGCAAATTGAAATTATTTATTTTCAAAATTTAATGTCTTTTGACTATTCGTTCGTTTTTGAAATAAACAAAACACCATATTTTGAGATGAGATTTCACTTTATAGAGATGATGGTACTGGGTGTGTTTGGTTTCCTTTCTATATTTTTATATCATTTATCTAGTAAGGATGAGTTCTTTTCTTTTGAGAAGGTAATTTTTCCCCAAATAATAATATTAAAAGGCCAACAAGAATTTTCATTTTATTTTAACGGATATCATAGTGGAGACGTTGTATCCACTTTTGGAGGCAGCGCTGAAATGCTTTTGGTTGTTATCGACAATACCAAGACGATGTTCTTTCAAGCGTGTTTTGATTTCTATGGAAAAAAAAGAAATCTGAGAAATTGCGCTCGTAGTGCCGGTAAAGATTTTTTTTGTAAGTAGCATTATCGACAGGAAAGCTGCCAAAATTTCAGCTCGATCCATAGCGTAGGTCAATTTCTATCGTCGATTAAAGTTAACGACATTTATTTGTGCATAACAATGGAAAAAAGCGGGTTTAGGGCTGTCATCAAACATCTCCATTTGAAAGCCTTAAGCCCGAAAGAAATCAAAGCCGAGTTGGATGCAGTTCATGGCACATCTGCACCTGTGTTTGCGACGGTTTACAATTGGGTGAATGATTTTAAACGTGGCCGTTCATCCACAAAAGATGAACATCGTTCAGGACGCCCAGTTGAGATGTCTACTCCTGAAATCATCGACAAAATCCACGATCTGATTTTGAACGATCGGCGAATTAAAGTGCGCGAATTAGTTGAGGCCACGGGCATATCACAAGGTACAGTCGCTTCAATTTTGCATGAAAAATTGTCTGTGAAAAAAAATTCGGCAAGATGGGTGCCGCGTTTGCTCTCAGAGGAGAATAAGCGCAAACGTGCAGTGGACTCTGAGGGTATGTTGGCACTCTTTCATCACAATCCTGCCGAATTCCTCCGTCGATATGTCACTGTGGACGAAACCTGGATACACTACTACACTCCAGAAACGAAGAGACAGTCATCACAGTGGATTTTCAAGGGTGAACGGGCTCCGAAGAAGGCAAAAACTGTTCCATCGGCCGGCAAGGTGATGGCCACGGTCTTTTGGGATTCGCAGGGCATCATTTTTATCGACTACTTGGAAAAAGGAAAAACAATAACAAGAGCGTACTACGCGTCGTTATTGCAACGGTTGAGCGAGGAAATCAAAGAGAAACGGCCCCATCTGAAGAAGAAAAAAATCCTCTTGCATCAGGACAATGCGCGTGTGCACTGTGGAATTGAGAATGGAATTGTTGCAGCATCCCGCTTATTCACCAGATTTGGCCCCGAGTGACTAATTTCTTTTCCCCAATCTGAAGAAATGGCTTGGCGGACGACGGTTCACTTCCAACGAGGACGTCATTGCTTAAACGGATGAGTATTTTGCAGAACTTCCGAAATCCTATTTTTTGGACGGGATAAACATTTTGGAAAAACGGTTGGAAAAGTTTATAGAGCTAAAAGGAGATTATGTTGAAAAACAGTTTTTTTTCATCTTTTTCTAAGGACTTATTGAACGACCCTCGTATCTTTGTGCAGTATCCAAGTGTCTGAAATATCCAATCTTAAGCAAAGGATCCTTTTTCTGAGTCTTTCAAGACAATTTTTTTTTTAAAATTCGATAATCGAGAGTCTGATCTCACGAAAATTTTCATTCGTTCTACATTTTCATTAAATTTCGATGTTGATGGCACTTCTGAGTGAGTTTAATCTTTCACTGTTTCTGGATCGACCAAAAATGCTTAATTTAATGCCACCGAAAAAATTGTGATCTTGATGAGGAATGTTTTCCATATCGTTGCTCCAAATATTGTAGTGCACTACAAGAACACAACTTCACTCATCACATTCTATTGGGTTGCGTAATTACTGCCACATCTGGCATCAAAATTTCAATAAATATTTGCTTGAATTGTGCTTTTTGTGCAATTTAATTTGCAGTTTGACAATTTTCTATTAAAATTTTGAAGGGGTTGCTAGCGGTACCCAGAAGGGTCACTTGAAATTATCAAATGAGCTTTGTGCTAGAAATTATATCAGAAGGTACCTACTTAACGCAAAGATTATTGTCATATCAGACAGCTAAGCTGCATTGAAAGGTCTTGTCTCGTTTGATGTTTAATCTAATTGGGTCACCCTCATGGTCCTAAATAAGCTGGCTAGATACAACAATGTAACTTTGATTTGGATGCCAGGTCATGAGGGTATTACGAGTAACGAACTCGCAGACAAACTTGCCAAAAGGGGACAAGTTTGACCCCCCGTTCCCAGGACTCTATAATGAGATCTATTATAGAGTCGTGGGAATGCAGGGTTAAAAGCTTACACTAGGGTAGCTCCCTGGACATGAATCACTTCAAAAAAAAAAAACGGTGGTAAAGAGCCTGAAACTTAGCAAACCAGACCTACGGCTACTCACTCGACTAACCACTGGCTATTATCGTTTAAGATATCATCTTAATTAGATGGGAAAATCTCATACGACAATCTATGTTTGTGTTCTGAAGAGGATGAAACGTTGGAGCATATACTCTGCATCTTGGTTTGGGATTCCCTGACACATACGATATTTCTCGGCTACCTGCCAATATGTTATTGAGGTTTGCTAAAAGTCTCAACATTACAATTATTTGAGTCGCCCCAAAATACCTCATTGGTTGAAGTGATTTTGAGACTATGCACCTCAAAACTCTTTATATTATTATTATTATTGTATAATCCTCAGAGGATAGCAACTCTTTATATTATTATTATTATTGTTAAATTACCAGAAAAAAAAACAAAAATATCTCTTTTAAACACGACTTTATGTACTGGGAAAAATGTTTTATCTTTTTAGACCTGAGGTATTTGTCCAAAATTAATGTTCTGATTAAATATTCGGTGATAGGACTAAAATATAGGCCAAACATATTCCTTTTTAGCCAAGGCACGACCGCGTATCGTATACCGAAGCCCATACTAGTTAATATCTACACATATGTATGAAAAGGATCTAAACTGAAACTTTATTACAAATGCCATTGATAGAAATTATAACTATTGGAAATTTAAAATGTCAAAAATATAAATATATTAACTTTTTCTTATTTTCATTTTAATTACAGCGGAAAAATACTATTTATAGGAGTCGCGCCGATCGGCCCCGGCCTAGGGGGCCATGACGTGTTGGCCCTTTAAGCTGCTCCTACTGCTCTCGGTGGCAGCAGCTTTTGTCCCGGGTGTCATAACGGTGCGAGATAAAAGTAACAAAACAATCCTAAACGTTGGTTATTTAACAGCTATAAAAGGTGAACTCAAGGACAAACAAGGATTAGCCATATCCGGTGCACTGACAATGGCCTTAGACGAGGTAAATATCCAATTTCCTTCTTAATCTATATTTATTTCCTTCCATTTTTATTGTGTTTATTTTTTATTTTAAATTTTCTATAATTCATTACATTTTTGAATGAAAATTCACTTTTTTTTGTAAATAAATACAATATTTAGAAAATGATTAATGGTAGAACCAATACAGGAAAGATATTAATGATATTAGCAGTATTGATGATATTGCTGTCCTGAAAAAATGTTAAGTTTTAAATTTTTGCTGGAATTTAAAAGACAGGATTCTGTCCTTTTTTTGATTAATTCTCCAATCTAGACACGTCCAGTATTCGTTTTTAATTAAATTTTTTGTTGTTAGGTTAACAACGACGACAACTTGTTACCCAACGTTACTCTTTCACTGCGCTGGAATGACACTCGGGGTGATACTGTTCTGGCCACTAGGGCCATAACTGAGATGATATGCGATGGTATTGCCACGTTTTTTGGACCGGAAGGACAATGCCATGTGGAGGCGATAGTTTCCCAAAGTCGTAATATTCCGATGATATCGTATGTAAGTCTTTTTGTACAATTTAATTTACTATTTTTGCATAGGAAATTTCAAATTTGTCTACATTGTTTGCTTTTCATAGAACTATAAAAGTATTCTAAGTTCATATGGTATGTGAAATTATTTTATTTTCAAAGGGAAAGTTTAGAAAATGTTAAAAGTTTTAAAGTATAATAAATATTTTTGGAAATTAAACGTGTTATGCGTCTTGAAAAGAAAAATAGTCTCAAATCGAGTAACACCGATTTCAAACCAAGCATTTTTTTAAAAACAATTTTCATTATTATTTTAATTTTCAACAATTTTCTCAAAAACAGTTTTAACAAAATATTTTTTATAGTTTTAACAAAAACAATATTTAAAAGGTAAGTATTAATATTAAATTATCTTTGTTAAAATAACATTATTTTTGGGCAAAAAAATCTAAGCGTTCAGCTGCAAGATTTTTTATTATTTTTTTAAAATTAAGTACGCTTCAAAATAAAGGACATTCTTTAATCGAGGACTATTGTTTTATGAATAAATGAAAAATACCGGGAAAATCCCGATATTATAGTATCTGATTTGAAAATGGGAACTTTCCGTTTTATATTTTAATTTTCATTTTATCAGTGAACTGTCATTGAAGTTTCATGGGAGTAGTTAAATTGAAGAAACGACTTCGCTTAAATTACTTTTTTTTTACATGAATTTAAATGATGGTACGTATATAATGTAGTGAAGGCAACGAGGACTAATGCTATTGCGTTTAGGTATAAACCAGCTTTTACAGCACATCACACGTTATTGGCTTGAAAAATGATCAGGTGATAGAAACTTTAGCCTTTAAAATGATACACGTGGTCAACCCGATGCAGCCATTGATGATGACACAATTCAATATTTTGGCGACATGTGAATTATATTGTTAAAGTGCACAAGCGGGATGAATGTATACTACACCAATCGATGAAAAGGCATAAAATACCTTGACTAGAAATGGGGGTTTTTCTACTTGCTAATTATTTTTGAATAGAGTTATAACCTGTGGGGGGGAATTTACTTTTTTCGGGAATCGGAGACGATGCTTTGGAGGCCGCCAGTCGATGTTATTTATTGTTCCTTTCTGAGATCAGATGAAATGATTAATCCGAAAATGATAATGAACAGCTATTAAAGAGTATCGGAACTTTAGAAGGATGTTCAAAATTCATTTAGCAAAAGTGCTTTATAAAAAAAAAATTAGTATGATGACATCGTGTCATACTCCTTCAGGATAATGCTAACCCATATTTGTTCCAGACGTTTGTGAAGAAGTTGAATGAACCGTGATGTGACACCTTGCCTCATCCACCATATTCCCTGCACCTATAAGCAATTGATTGTCACTTTTTCATACACTTTGATTACTGCGTTAAACCCATTAAAAATGACTTGAAATGTGTTTTTAGTGTAGGAAATCAATTTATTTTTAAAAATATGTTATGGTATTTAATTTTTTATTGGAAATGTAAAAATATTTTTCGAGTTTTGGATATGGTAGAGGGAAAGTAAAAAATATTCGGAATTAATAAAAGTGAAGTTCAACAGGAGTACTGCCTATTACGAACGTATTCAGAGAACACTTTAACTTTGCTGTTGCATGCCTGTAACTACGAGGGTCGTTCAATAAGTCCTTAGAAAATAATGGAAAAAAACTGTTTTTTTAAAAAAAAAATTTTAATTTTTCAACATAATTTCTTTTTAGCTCTATACACTTTTCCAACCGTTTTTCCAAAATTGTTATCCCGTCCAAAAAATAGGATTTCGGAAGTTCTGCAAAATACTCATCCGTTTGAGCAATGACGTCCTCGTTGGAAGTGAACCTCGTCCGCCAAGCCATTTCTTCAGATTGGGGAAAAGAAAATAGTCACTCGGGGCCAAATCTGGTGAATAAGCGGGATGCTGCAACAATTCCATTCTTAATTCCACAATTTTGACCATGGAAACAGCGCAGGTGTGCACACGCGCATTGTCCTGATGCAAGAGGATTTTTTTCTTCTTCAGATGGGGGCGTTTCTCTTTGATTTCCTCGCTCAACCGTTGCAATAACGACGCGTAATACGCTCCTGTTATTATTTTTCCATTTTCCAAGTAGTCGATAAAAATGATGCCCTGCGAATCCCAAAAGACCGTGGCCATCACCTTGCCGGCCGATAGCACAGTTTTTGCCTTCTTCGGAGCCCGTTCACCCTTGAAAATTCACTGTGATGACTGTCTCTTCGTTGCTGGAGTGTAGTTGTGTATCCAGGTTTCGTCCACAGTGACATATGGACGAAGGAATTCGGCAGGATTGCGATGAAAGATTCGCTACACAATTGCGCTTATTCTCCTCTGAGAGCAAACGCGGCACCCATCTTGCCGAAATTATCTTCACAGACAATTTTTCATGCAAAATTGAAGCGACTGTACCTTGTGATATGCCCGTGGCCTCAACTGATTCGCATACTTTAATTCGCCGATCGTTCAAAATCAGATCGTGGATTTTGTCGGTGATTTCAGGAGTAGAAACCTCAACTGGGCGTCCTGAACGATGTTCATCTTTTGTGGATGAATGGCCACGTTTAAATTCATTCACCCAATTGTAAACCGTCGCAAACACAGGTGCAGATGTGCCATGAACTGCATCCAACTCGGCTTTGATTTCTTTCGGGCTTAAGCCTTTCAAATGCAGATATTTGATGATAGCCCTAAACTCGCTTTTTTCCATTGTTATGCACAAATAAATGTCGTTAACTTTAATCGACGATAGAAATTGACCTACGCTATGGATCGAGCTGAAATTTCGATAGCTTTCCTGTCGATAATGCTACTTACAAAAAAATCTTTTCCGATACTACGAGCGCAATTTCTCGGATTTTCTAAGGACTTATTGAACGACCCTCGTAGCATTTACGGAGATTTTGTGGTGGGATCGAAGATTGGCAAATAAATAAAGGGAAAATGGAGATACCAAAGGTGTTAACATCTGCTAGCAAAGGGTAGGCGAGAGAGAGAATTAAATAAAAAAATTTAAGTTTAAAAAAAAGATTCAATATAAGGTGGAAAAGGAACACGAATTTGGGAAAGGTACAAAAATTGAGAAGGGATATAAATTTAATTTGAATAAAAAAAATTAAAAAATCATATAAATAAAATTAAAAAAAAAAACCACCTGAAAAGGGTGGGGTGATCGGCGACTGAAGTGAAAGAGAACTAGATGTTAAGCTTCTTCGTGGCCATACTCCAAACTCCTTGGACAAATTGTTTGTAGTGTCCTTTATTTGTGACGATGATCTATTTTACGACATTCTCTAATTCAAGTACTGGAGTGGGACCGTGGGAGGAACTATTATAACGTACCAATTTCCCAGGTTGCTTTCCTCTAGTCCGTCTGTTGTGACTGTACCTTAAATTAATTTTATTTTATTTCGAATTTTTCTTTTATAGTATTATATAGTATATATTTTTTTCACTTATATGTTTTTCCTTTCGTTTTATTTCTATCCTAATTATTATCGTTCACTCGACGAAGCGTCTTTGAATAATGGAATTTTCTGACGGTAGTGCTGCCAGAGGCTCCAAAACCGTCCAAAAATGGCACTTTTAGTCTTGCGGATTTGTACGCCCTCTAATAAGACGATCAAATCACCCAAATCATCGCCAATGGTACCATGTAAAGATTACTTCTTATTTTACTCTTTTGATGAGCTCCAATCTTTTTTTTTGTTGATTACAATTTTTTGCGTAATCACGGCCTGTTTGGTGACAAATGATGACTAATAGAAACTTTCTTCATCACTTAATGATATTTCTATGTAGTGTTCGTGTAGAATTTTGGATTGTCTCCATAAAAGGAATGCATTCAGTAATATCATAAAATAGGTTCTTAATTCCCTTTGTTGAACTAGAAGGATTTCTGATTTGCTTAGAATACGTTTAATATCATTGTGCCGAGAACATGAACAAATTCAAAAGTTTCAGTTAAAATAGGTATTCAACCAATTTTGTTTTAAATTTCAAGACAAAGAATATTTTCTCTCAAATATTTGTAATATTCGTTATTTTAGAGAAAACTTCCAAAAAACAACTGTTCTGAGTTTACTCCAATTTGAAAATCAGAGGCATCTCATAATTTTTGGCAAACTCTCTGATTATAGAAAATTGATTTTGGTTTTTTTTTTTAAATTTCCAAATATATAAATTTTAAGAAAAACCAAAGTCAATAAAAAGTTTAAGAAATGCCTCGAACTCATATTATATGATAGATGATCTTTGCAAATAAATTTTTTTTAATACTTATTGCCTGTTCAAATTATAAGCACACGTTTTCAATAAAATTATACGTAATCCGATTATTGATATAGTATCAATGGCAAAAAAAAAAATACGTTAAAAATGTTTACCCAATAAAAACTGAATTTATATTCATAGGAAGGATATACTCGTATAAAACAAATAAGCCCATTTATTCCATCGTGCATTATCATCCACTTCTTGACCAAATAAAGGACAATCGATAAGTAGAAGTAGGGATTTCTGGGCATATAGAAACCATATCGTATTTACAGAACTTCTTTATAAGTCCAATCAGTAAAATAAAGTTTTATTTGCCAAACTTTTGATTCCTTTTCGATATCGTTTCATAACTTTTGTTGAGTTTTGATAATTTATTGATACGTTTTTTTGTTAAGACTTTTTCTTAACATTTTCAAACTTTATATTTTTTATAATAAATCCTTGTTTATAAATAAAGAAAAATATGGTAAAATAATATGTTATGATTTTATTCTTTTTATTGTGAACAAGGATTAATGTTTAAAACAATTTAAATGTTAATTAGTTTTGCAAATTGTCGTAGACAGCCAAATTTCTGTAAAAAAAGGAAAAAATATTGTAAATTAATTTTTTGGTGAGGGTTTTTTGCAAACTCTAGATTATATTGGATATATTGAATAAATTTTGATGAAAATCCTGCACCAGACTGTCGATATTACTGATAAGTTTCACGTGCAGACTTTCTCCTACTTTTTGGTGAGAAAAGTATTATTTAACAGAAATGGTTCTTCGAATATTTTCAATTTGTAATAGTCGAACTGATCGGTCGTATCATAGAAACAGGATCCTGATTGTGAATAAAAATAAAGTAAAAGTGCAGTGGTAAAACAAAACAATATAATTATGTTTAGTGGTATTAAAAGACATTTAAATTTAGTGTAATTTAGTTGAGTGGCAGTCACGAAAAAAAAATATATTCTGACCAAAACTTAATACTGTTTTAAAAATAAGTGTTAAAAAATTGTAATATCTTTTTTAAGGTTTCAATTTACAATTTTATAATTTATTGAGTCTTCAAACAGAAAATGGCCCAGTCTGGCCCTGCTGAGTCAAAGGACTCCAGACGTCCGGCTTCGCGCCGTGGTCTTCCAGTTCGACCTTCCTGCATATTTTTGGCGTCCTGACTAACGCCGCCGCCTACCTCGTCTTCAGAGACCATAAATATAGGGCCAATCTCGTCTTCGGCATTTTATATATAACAGTTTAAAAAAATTGGCATCATATAACAATTTTCTCTCCCCCGTAAAATTTTTCATTTAAAAAATGACTTTTATCACTTTCGTAGTTACATTTTTTTGGTTTATTATTTTTTTTATCAATTCAAAAATAAAAAGGATCCGGAAAAGTACGGTTTGATCAATAACGAACTGCTTTAAATACTGGAACGGAATTTTAACCCAAACGAAAAAATAATCCCAACAATTAGGAAACAAGTAAAAACAAATGTAAAAGTAACTTAGTTTTAAGATTTTCTTAAAAAAATATTATTTTTCTTATATTTGTTTTTATAAAAACTTTTCTATCACCCTTTAAACAGATAATAATCGTATACGCAAATATATTTATTTTCATATCGAGGTGCTACGTATAAAATATCCATTTTACTTTCACCTTTTCTATAAAGTTTAGCCATTCTTTTTTGAAAAGTTTACATTTTTGACAATAGCCCAAAATAACTCTGCAGCTTCATAGAAATTGACAGGATGAAATCTTTAAAAAGTTTAAGGGTTTTTCATCTTTCATTTAACCCTTTTTTAAATGTTCAATTTTCCTACCCTCTTATGGTCAAACTTTTGAAACCAAAAATTATTTCAAAAAGGATTCTAGTTCTGCTATTATTTTGTTTTGTTTATAAAAAAAAAAGTTTATAAAAAAGTTTATAAAATAAAGTCCTTAAAATATTGTATTAACCTTGATCTTGCATAAGGTAATTTTTCTTCAATTCTATAATAGGAAAATTATTTCTTAGAAAATAATTAGTTTTCAGGATATTTTCGGTTTTTTTTCCGTTTTGATAACAATATTGACAGGATATAAAAATCTTTTCCTTTTAAATAAAAAATAATTCGAAAACTAATTTAAATGGAAAACACCTATTTTTGTTATTAGAAAAATAGGTGGTAGAGTCAATTCCATTAAATTGGATATTTTAAGTAGGCATCTTTCGGTAAATTAAATACAAAGTTTTTATGGTAGACTAAGATATACTCTTTCGTATAATTTAATACATTTATCAGCGGTGGGGGATGTTTGGATCATAAATTTTTGCATTCATAACAAATGTGGAAGAAATTCTTTTAAGAAAACGAAACGAAATTATTTTATTTTTGAATATTCTACGCACATGGAGGTGTTTTTTTTAGATATTTTTTCTATTTTCTGACAAAAATAATCTTTTTAACCGTGGGAGTAAACTGTAAAAAAGCTTGAATACGTAAATAAAGTGTGCAAATCTTCATTTATAAATATTTTCAAGCTTATTTATATTAAAATCGAATCTGAAAATTGATTTGATTGTTTATAGTTAATCTGCTTTCTTGTTTATTTACATTTGGAAAGTTAACTTCCGAATAAATATTTCTTTTAAAAAAAAAATATTTCGAGTGGATACTCTATGCTAGTGGGTTGAGATATTTTTTTTTTAGAAATAAAACAGCCTTTCAGGATAATTGATTTATTATATTTGCGTTTGGTAATTTAATTTCATTAGCAGCATTCTGGTAAATACTGTCTGTTTTAATAAGCTAATTAATTGGTTTAATTTTTTTTTTTTTGATTTTGGTAAACGAATTTCGAATTATTGCATTTCAATTTACGTTCAATTTTGAAAAAGAAAGTATTTTTTTTAGAATATACGAGGGTCGTTCAATAAGTCCTTAGAAAATCCGATAAATTGCGCTCGTAGTGTCGGTAAAGATTTTTTTTTGTAAGTAGCATTATCGACAGGACAGCTGTCAAAATCCATAGCGTAGGTCAATTTCAATCGTCGATTAAAGTTAACGACATTTATTTGTGCATAACAATCTAAAAAAGCGAGTTTAGGGCTGTCATCAAACATCTCCATTTGAAAGGCTTAAGCCCGAAAGAAATCAAAGCCGAGTTGGATGCAGTTCATGGCACATCTGCACCTGTGTTTGCGACGGTTTACAATTGGGTGAATCATTTTAAACGTGGCCGTTCATCCACAAAAGATGAACAACGTTCAGGACGCCCAGTTGAGATGTCTACTCCTGAAATCATCGACAAAATCCACGATCTGATTTTGAACGATCGGCGAATTAAAGTGCGCGAATTAGTTGAGGCCACGGGCATATCACAAGGTACAGTCGCTTCAATTTTGCATGAAAAATTGTCTGTGAAAAAAATTTCGGCAAGATGGGTGCCGCGTTTGCTCTCAGAGGAGAATAAGCGCAATCGTGTAGTGGACTCTGAGGCTATGTTGGCACTCTTTCATCGCAATCCTGCCGAATTCCTTCGTCGATATGTCACTGTGGACGAAACCTGGATACACTACTACACTCCAGAAACAAAGAGACAGTCATCACAGTGGATTTTCAAGGGTGAACGGGCTCCGAAGAAGGCAAAAACTGTGCCATCGGCCAACAAGGTCTTTTGGGATTCGCAGGGCATCATTTTTATCGACTACTTGGGAAAAGGTAAAACAATAACAGGAGCGTATTACGTGTCGTTATTGCAACGGTTGAGCGAGGAAATCAAAGAGAAACGCCCCCATCTGAAGAAGAAAAAAATCCTCTTGCATCAGGACAATGCGCGTGTGCACACCTGCGCTGTTTCCATGGCCATAATTGTGGAATTGAGAATGGAATTGTTGCAGCATCCCGCTTATTCACCAGATTTGGCCCCGAGTGACTATTTGCTTTTCCCCAATCTGAAGAAATGGCTTGGCGGACGACGGTTCACTTCCAACGAGGACGTCATTGCTCAAACGGATGAGTATTTTGCAGAACTTCCGAAATTCTATTTTTTGGACGGGATAAAAATTTTGGAAAAACGGTTGGAAAAGTGTATAGAGCTAAAAGGAGATATGTTAAAAAATAAAATTTTTTTAAAAAAAAAACCAGTTTTTTTCCATATTTTTCTAAGGACTTATTGAGCGACCCTCGTAGCCTAGAGTTGGTTTCTAAAAATCATCAGAGAAATTTGAAATTCTGGTGCAGATATCCGCCTGATACAGACTATGTGAAAGTAATCCCAAATGCCCCAGTATTCCAACTGCTGGTACCAAAAATCTCTTCCATATTTTTAATATGTTAAAAGTGATGAAAATAAAATAATATTTACCATAAATAATATTCTTTTGGGGTTTAGAAATGGCAACTTTCATGGTTTTTTGAAACCATGCTTTCCATGCAACCGTGGAAAGCATGGTTTTTATCTAAATGGTCTTGGAGTCATCGGAACTGATTATACCTTCAATACGATGAACTTGACCAATACCTTATCAGGAGAAGCAACTTTAGACTATACTGTTTCCTTGGTAAACCTAGGGTTAAGTATCTTATGTTTATGCCTCATCACATATTGCCTTTCATCCGATCTACAGAAACTATATTAATACTCATTAAGAACACTGAAAGGTTTTACATTTCTGTAAGTTCTAGTTCCGATAAGTAGTAGCGATATTAAAACAGGATTTCAGATAGCTTTGTAGTCTGGTATTTAGCGTCCTCCTTTTTTTATGAAGATCAGTTAATAAATACTTAAAGACCGAATAAAATTCAAATTTTCCGAAGACAATTTACAATTAATCGAACTTTAAGAAAGGATCTTCAAATTTTCCGAAGACTATTTACAATTAATCGAACTTAGAAAGGATCTCATTAATTGCAAATAATACAACGACATTTAGTTCTATTATATATAAATCTATAAAATGGCAAATTATATTTTATTTGTGGATCCAATACTTATTTGAAATTTTTTTGTTCAGATATAATCAATTTTGAAAAATAATGTTTTAAATTGAAAAAAAAATTGGGTTTGTTAATTATTCTTAAGCAAAGTAAAATTATTGTTCAACTGTAATTGGAAATATTTTGCACAACACTGTACTTTGTTTTCTGCAATAAATAAATGTAGCTACTCTTGACTTTTTTTTGGCAACACTTTATTTATACGCAAGCATGTCTCGTACCGTAGCCTTTTGAACCTAATTTTCTTAATGATTGTTCATAATAAAAATTATCTATCGTCATGCAGTGCTCCAAATATGCTGTGAAAGATTCTTCTATCAAATGTAGGCACGAAGCTCACCTTCATTATCTTTTAGGGGCCCAGGATTTAAGGTTTATCCTGAAAAAAGGATAATTTTTCATAGTTTTCATATAAGGGCCATTGTGTATAAAAGGAAGTAAACAATGTGAAAGGGTGTTAGCGGAAGTTCCTTATTCAAGTATTTGAAGTCTAATTGAGTCTAGGAAACAAAGTTCTAAAAGAGGATTTTCTGTTCCAAAAGTTGTTTCGTTTTCAGGAGAAATAAATTCGAATACTCGAAATTGTGCACTTTTGAGGTCATACGACATATAAGAATCTATAATACAGGGTGTTCTAAAGATAAGTTCCCAATTTTTTCAATAAATTTTGGATTGAAATAATAAACATTGATTTGGTTTTATAGACTTGGAAATTATTTATAGCATTTTTCAAAACACTTTCACACATTTTTGGGTCGAATTCATTTATTTATTTATTTTTGTTTCCTTTGAGATGTTTAGTTGTCTTCGGTAAAAGAGCATTAATCTTGCCCGTTTAATATTTCCCTTCAGACCTATGGAACAGGATGCCAATCGATCTCATCACTTTTTGGTATAGGTCTGTCAGATCACATATCACATCGGTCGCGGAAATTCCATTATCGGAGTTGAATGACATATGATTTCAACAGAACAGGTGACGTGTACCGCCCTGCTGCAACCATATTTTATTGAACTCCGATTGATGCAAGTGTCATATTAAAGAGTTCTATATTATCTTACTTTACTGCTCATCAGATACCAAAACAGCACTACCAGTAGCGTTCTCAAAGATATACGGACCAAATAACACGTTCAGTTTATTAACGAAGCCGCTTAAGTCAAAATCAATTTCCTGTAAAATTTTGACTCTATTGCCAATAAATCATATAATATAAAGGCTGAAGTTCTGTATCACATGCATTTTGTACGACTATACATGCAAATATTTATGCACAATATTCCGAATAAAGTTTTATGGAGGTTCCTGGACTTTCAGCTACACTTTCACACGCTGCAGTAATATTTTCGTATGAGGGTTTGGTTCTAAAACTACATCATGTTCTGAAAAATAATTCACTTTATGATAGGCACTACAATTTGAAGACACGTTGATAAAGGTTGTAATGTTGTGAAGGTCGTAAACAAATCTGAACCTACCTTTAAAATACCCTGTTTAATATTTGTAGCAATATATTTATAAAAAAATTATATTTTAATTTTTATTATTTTTCTACAATTGTTCAAAATGATTGAATTTTTTGTTTATTTACAGAAATGTTCCGATTATACGGCATCGACAATACCAACATTTGCAAGGACTGAACCACCTGACACACAGGTAAGTTCTTCGTAAATATTTGCACAATAACATTACGTTGACTTATTATAATTGAACAAATGTACGAATGAAAAACAATATGCGTGGGAAATAGTATCATCTCAATTGGTATTTATTGCTATGGAGTTGGAATTATTTTAGGCATCGTATCCCTTATTTTTATTACGAATATTGTCATGCATGGATACTGTTCAAAAAGAACATAAATAATTGATTTTTGTGCTGCTTATTTACATTTAAGTATATTTCGATGTAAAAGCCTTTTTTCTTTTACTTATTGTTAAGCAGAATTTTGAGATAAAATGACGAAGAGGCATGCATGTGCGTATTTATATAATTTCACGGACTCGGAGGAAAGGAAGTCTGCACACTTATCAAACAAGAAATAATCTATAATTTAAACAAATACAATACAAAATAACATCTCCTTTAGCATATATACTTATTTTGGTTTATTTATTTTTTAATGTTCTATGAGGACAATAATTATCTTCAAGGTACTTAATACAACTTGATATGGCAATGGTAATCAATGCTTTATTTTTTGAATGATATAATCTTAATAAATTTGATATTCAAGATAACTTTTTGATAATTTCCAATTAGAGTTCTGCACATTCTGATTCTAAAATTTGTTAAATCTATATAAACAAATATTTATAAAGGCGAAGGGCTAATTTTCAGCCATCTGGAAGACTTGTACTGGAGCTCCTCGTTTTCACTCATTTGTGTGTTGTAGTTTTTTGCTTTTGGAAAAATAAATAAAGTCGCATGTACTAGAATTGGGTGAATAGAGAAGCTGATGGACTACAATAATCCCTTTTCCCGAAAAAAAACTCTTTCATTGAAATGTCCATGTGGCAGAGGGAGTTGTTATGCTAGATCATCACATCATCTGATCTGACATGAATAACCCTTTTTCTGAGCCTTTCAATGACTACTTTATAGAATACTGATGACAGTTCATCCTGGAGGCCGAGAAGGTCTTCGGATTGTCTGTTTAATCGTGAGCTTATTTAGCACCATCTTGGTAAACAATATTCTTATGCCCAAAAAAAAATTTGCTGATGGATTGAACGCTTCAAATTCTACTTACTACTCATCAGCTTCAACCTAAATAAGTGGTCCGATCTCACAAGTACTGTCACTTATTCCATATTTTGCCTCCCTGAGCAAAACTGTGCTATGCCCCCGAAAAACTTGTTCTTTTTATAACGAATGTTCCCTATAGGATCAGTGCAACTTTTCGTAAGTCTAAACTCACTGATTCACAAAACTTTACACACATTTACTAGAAAAATACAATTTCACTTATCATACTTTGTGTATTCATTAGTTACGGGACAAGGTGGAAATATGGAGGAAAACGCCACAGTGTTGCCATATCGCTGTCAGCGATGCCAATCTCATTATTTTTCGTATACGATTTCTAAACCCATACCAGTAGGAACTTCCAAGCATGAGTCTGGTTTGTTTTTGTGCTCTTATTGGAAGTGTTAAATCGAATTTATCCTTCATAAGTAACATTACCAACTATTGGTAATGTTACTGTTAAAATATAGTTGACTCCCGTACAGATTGCTGTAGACCAAAACTCCGTTGTGAAACAAGTAAACAAATAAAAATACCGGTACTTTGATACAAAAAGTTAGATAACAAAAATCAGCGTGTTTTTTATTGTTCGACTAAAAACGAGAAGTGAAATGACTCTTACACTTGAGTGCGCTAGCCGAGTCGAGCATAGCACACTCAGACTAATACAAATGACATGCAAAGTGTAAAACAAAAAAACTGTAACTAAACTGCAATGAGTGCACTCAACGAATTTCAACACTCCCACTTTTAGTTACCAGTTACCCTAATTCAAAATATTAATATTTCTTTGGCACAAGGCCCATCAATTTGCAAAAATATTGATGCTTCTTCCTTGGTAATGCTTTGGTCATTACATCTGCCGCCTGTTCATCCGTCGCCACGTATTGCAAATCGAAAATCTCGTCTTCGTACTTCTCGCGGATGAAATTATATCGTACGTCGATATGCTTTGTCCTCTTATGGAATTCCGGATTTTTCACTAGTCGAATCGCGCTTTGATTGTTGGTTGGTCCAACATAAAGAATGTTGGTTGGTCCAAATCTGCTGACAATATTTCGGACAACAATCGACGCAGCCACACCAATTCGTTTATTGCATGCGATGCCGCCAAGTATTCGGACTCCGTTGTTGATACCGCCACTGCCTTTGACGCTCTGAGCCCCAACTGACAACGCTGTTGCCAAACGTGAATACGTATCCCGATGTCGATCGTCTGGTATCGATGTCTCCTACATAATCTGCGTCGCTGTAACCGCACAAATTCAACCTAAATTTGCCTTCAAAACGGATTCCCATATCCGCCGTTCCTTTGACGTATTTCAAAATGCGTTTAACCGCATTCACGTGTGCTGGCGCCGGTTTCTCCAAGTGTCGACTTACGCTGCCAACAGCAAAACTGATGTCTGGACGCGTAGCAACGGCCAAATACATCAAACTACCGACTGCCTCACGATACGGAAAATTTACTTCTCTGTCTACATCAAAATCGCCAAGAATTTGTGCACTGTCCAATGGTGTAGCAACAGCATTACAATCTGCCATACCAAAACGGTTGAGGACCTTTCGTGCATACGCCTGCTCATTTACGTGAATCGATCCGCCCAAAAAACATTTGAGCTCGGACACTTTCACCTCGAATTCCCTGCGCAAATGTTCAATGACTGAAACAATTTTGTTCTCATCTTCTGATGCAATTAAACCGTCGTCGACGTACATATATCGCAAGTATCATCATTCCATTTTTCCCATTGCACACAAAAACGCATGGATCCGATTCACTGGCCACGAAATCGAATTTGCCAATGAATGACATAAATTTCTTATTCCAGCAGCGCGATGCCTGCTTCAACCCATACAAGCTCTTGAGCAACTTGCACACTCGTCCGCTCGTTCCAGTTCGATTCAGCACATGTACTGCCACGTTTACAGCCTCCGCCCAGAATTTGTAGTCCATTTGTTTCGAATGAATCATCGTTCGCGCTGACTCCACAATTGTACGATTGTCACGCTCCAAACAACCATTCTGCTCCGGCGTGTACGGCACAGTTCGCTGATGTTCAATGCCCATTTCATTGAAAAACTTTTCCGATTCCGCATTGACGAATTCTGTCCCGTTATCAGATCGAAAACAACGCACTTTATGTCAATTTTCTCGCTGCATTTGCATCACCATCATCTTGACTTTTGCTGCTACTTCCGACTTTTGCTTCAGAAAATACACAAAACGAAAATGTGAAAAATCGACCTTAAGAAGCAAAAAATATCTCGAATCGCCAATTGAATTTGTTTGCATTGGCCCACAAACGTCGGCATGAATAATTTCACCGCATTTCCTTGATTTCTCCTCACGACTCTTATAGCTGCCACGATGATGCTTCCCATAGACGCACGCTTCGCACGCAAATTCTTCGTCAACAAAATCAATCTCGTTGCTCCGTAGAAATTTCCTCACATGTGTGACGTTTTGATGTCCCAATCGCTCATGCCATGCTTGAAGCGACATTTTCTTGATCGCCACATTTGCAGTCGCTCCATCGACCTCCGACGATTCCCAAACTTTGAACAACATTTGAAAAAGCCTTTCGCGTCGAACTCCCACTGCAAAAATGTTTCCATCTTTCACCAATTCGCAGCTTGCTATTCGATTGCAATTGATAGCCTCGGTTCATGGCCCTTCCCGACGAAAATAAATTCAGATGAATTTCCGGCACATACAACACATTCACCATGCGTCTGCAAATCCATTGATCGCCATTTAATGCAAGAATATTGATGCCGCCCTTTCCTCGAGCCATAATCCTTTCGCCATTTCCAACGGTTACGTGTGACGATGCGTCCACAAAGTTCTCGAACCATCCACGTCGATGACACATATGATCACTAGCTCCCGAGTCCAACACCCAAGTGTCTTTGTCTCCAGTCGAAATTGAGCTATGACATATAAATGCATCGCTTGGCGCACTGTCCTGTTTCTTGTTGTCGTTCGAATTGTTCTTGTTTCTTTGACAATCACGCTTCCAACGACCACTCGCCGCACAGAAAACAATCACCTTTTGGTCTGGTGTTACCACCCTTGCCCCTATTTTTATTATTCTGTCCAGACGAGAAACTCTTCTTCGGATCAAATGTTTTCTTCGAAAAATTCGGCTTGGCCATCAACGCTTCCCCATTTTCGACTTGTCCCTACGCTTTTAATCGAAGCTCTTCTGCCATTAATCGCGCACGCAAATTTGCCATCGTTCGATCTCCCGAAGCCGTCGATTCCCAAGCACTATGCAAATGGTCTTTGTCATAACCATTGTGTCAGAAACACCTTCATTTTGGTCCCTTAATTGCTGTACGACCTCCATGAGTTTCGACATACACGTTGCAATATCATCGCCCGGCTCCTTTGTGAAACTGTAATACCGTTGTTGCAAAAATAGTACAATATATTTGCCTTTGATGCTTGGTCATATGTGCTCTTGAGCGTTGTCCACATCGCATTTGCCGTTTCACAATTCATAAATTTCAGTAGTGGCTGCTTTTTGCACGCCATCGAAATTGCACATCTTGCCCTGGCATCGCTCTTTTTCCATGTTACGATTGCCGTTGCATAATCCTGAGCCTTAACTGTCGGTGCCAAATCCGTACCGTCCACTACGTCGAACAAATCTTTGGCTTCCAGCACTTGGCGCATTTGAAACTTCCATGTTAGCCAATTGCTTCCACCAATTTGTTTTTCTTCGAATTATACCGTAAAATAGATTTACTAAATTCGCCCTTCTCGTTGCGCACCACTTTTTCCGAACCGAAATAGATTTCTCGACGCACGGCAACACAAACTTCCAAAAAACAAAAAACGATCACTGAAAAATTTGATTGAACCAACACAAACCTCTTTTTGTGTACTGCACCGCCCGGCACTTTTACGAATTACCGAAATTCGATTTATTTAATTGTTCACTTGCTATGGTCTGGGCCCATAACCTGTTAAAATATAGTTGACTCCCGTACAGATTGCTGTAGACCAAAACTCCGTTGCGGAACAAGTAAACAAATAAAAATACCGGTACTTTAATACAAAAAGTTAGATAACAAAAATCAGCGTGTTTTTTATTGTTCGACTAAAAACGAGAAGTGAAATGACTCTTACACTTGAGTGCGCTAGCCGAGTCGAGCATAGCACACTCAGACTAATACAAATGACATGCAAAGTGTAAAACAAAAAAAACTGTAACTAAACTGCAATGAGTGCACTCAACGAATTTCAACAGTTACTTATGAAGGATAATATTCTGGGTGTCAGTTCAAATATTGAAATTATATGAAAATATTTCGGATTTTGGGTGTCAGTTAAAATATTGAAATGATGCTACTATATATGCAGGATTTTTTCAAAGTCAAAATCTCTTTTTCGTTATCCTGTAAAAAGGTATTGGTCCCAATCGAGGTGCCCTCTAGTTGAGTTGCCACAACCTCCTATTGGTTGGAGGCAATAAAAGAAGTCTAAGATTTTTAAAAAAGCTATAAAATACTCAGAAAAACAAGAGAAAATCTGTCTGAATTTTATAAAATCTAGACAATCTTCCTAGTAACTAATATTAGACAATTTTTTTTTCTCAAAATATAAAAGAAATTTTTTGTTGCAAATTAAATTGTAAATTTGAGCGTTTTTAAGTAAAATAAATACTTTAAACTTATTGAAAATCCAAAAATTCTTAAATATTAAGAAAATTAAATCCCTTATGGCAAGGATTTTCCCATTTTTATCAATAGCAATTTTTATATATAAAAAAAAACATATATTTTTCAAGATTTTTTCCCTCGACTTTTTCCAGCAATAACCGTTTAGTGAACATATAAATTAAACTACCCTATTTTCATATGATTCTGCGTATTACTCAACAATATATAAAAAAAAACCTTGTATGTTTTTTTAAACAATTTATCAACAGTGGTTGATTCATTTTTATGAAGTAGATCCAATACAATTTTCCCAGATAATGTGGGCTTTGATTAAAGGACTAAATATTTTCGTCTACATATTTTAAGGAATACACTTTTTAGGCATAGTTTGTATTTTGGATATTTTCTATATATTCACATATACATTTCCACAGGACATTTGAATCCGAATCCATTTTCGATTTGTATCCTTTCAATGACCATCGGATGTCCCTGCCATCGATTACTTTTGCTCCTTTTCTATTTATAGCTCCACTGGTAATATATTTTTGGTTTGTTGTTCGAATTTTTGTACAGATATTTCCAAAATCAATAAAGAGTCCTTTTCTACATACGTACAAGTATGTATATAGATTCGTATAACTTAAATAAAATAAATCCAAGTAAATAAAAACAAAAGAAAAATTTCGAAAATTTCATATTATTTAAATATAGTAATTTTGCCTGATTTCGATTATTAAAATGTTTTTTTACTAAATAAACAAATTTAAATAAATACACACGTTGTATTGCCATGTGAATGAAATTTAAGGAATAAAATGTCTTGCACACGTTGTATTGCCATGTGCATGGAATTGAGCTTCAAATTTTGAAAAGTTGATTTATGAGAGAGAGTATTGTGAATTCCCTAACCAATTCCTTTATTAGAAATGATACCGTAAAACTATGCCATTTCATGAATTAATGTGTACACTAAAGGTATTTAGTGAATAATTTGTAAATTTTAGTGAAACAAGTCAAAATAAGTAATATAATAATAATTTAGTTATTTTTTAATGGTGTAAAAATTTGTATTTGTTTTCCAAAGGTTACCAAATCTGTGATATCGTTGCTACGTTACTATGGCTGGAGGAAGTTTTCCATAATTCACGAGGAGACATGGACAACTGTGGCGAATTCATTAAAAGAGCAGGCGAGAAAAAAGAATATGACCATCAATCACAATGAAAAAGTGATTGACAATCATAAATGTTGTGAAAACTATTTGGAATGTTGCCGAAGTGGTTATTGGTATCAGGTGAGTTCATCGGTCCTAGAGTATTTTCATTTTCATTTCGAAACTAAGGATTATATGTAGTATATTCTCTCTCAATTTGGCAGGTTATTCAAAATACAATGAACCGAACGAGAATTTATGTCTTCCTTGGAACAGCAAATGCACTCGTCGATATGATGGCCTCAATGGACACCGTTCAGCTTTTCTCCAAGGGTGAATATATGGTCATATTTGTCGATATGATGACATATTCTCCAAGGTAAGAAAACAATTGATAAACTTAAAGAGAAATAAATTGAACAATCAATTTTTATTGGATAATTTTACTCGAAGAATATAAAAAGTAAAGTGTACAAAAATCACAATAAATACGTTAGATCGGTTGGGTTCTTAAAAGTTTAGTAGTGCTGGGACTATTGATGAATTTTATCCAACTGAATGCTGTTCTAGTTCAGGCGTAGTCGAGGTTATTCTAGGACTACTTTAAGGAAATGTTTTGTTGAAGCGTGCAGAATATTCTATTCGGAAGAATTAATTTGTAGTTAATTTAAAGGCGAAAGTTTCCAGGCACAAGCGAGAAATTATTGAAGAAGTGATGGAAGCTGTAGACATGTGTCGGTGGAAAGTTTCTGTTTACTACAAGAGAAAATATATTAACTCCATATACAACATACCCCCCCCCCTCCCGTTTTTGTGTCTATACCAGACCATTATCCACAAATGGACAAATGGCCTGGGCCACAAATGGTTTTCCAATTTTTTTTCAATTCCCGACATTTATTATTATCTAAAATTTTGTATAGGGTTTTCCAATAAGAGTGATATGATTTCTAAGTGACGTTTCGGCCATTTGTAATATGTCATGATCTGTTTTTTTTTTTCATTGTATTCAGTAATGCTTACAATTTCATCATAGAGAGATATACGCAGGAACAACGTTTACAAATTTTTCAATTTTATTATAAAAATAATCGTTCTCCAATTGCAACTTTTCGTGCGCTTTTGCTTTCAGACTTTCATCTGAGTGGTGCGGTAAATAAACAAAACTGTCGATTCTGGTGCGAAGAAAATCCACAAATTATTCATGAACACCCATTACATTCACCAAAATTGACAGTTTGGTATGGTTTTTGGTCTGGTGAAATCATCGGTCCGTACTTCTTTCGAAATGAAGCTGGTAACACCGTTACTGTCAATGGAGAGCGGTATACGAGTAGATCGATGATTACCAATTTTTTATAGCCGAAATTGGAAGAAGTTGATCTTGACAACATCTGGTTCCAACAGGATGGGGCTACGTGCCACACAGCACGTGCAACAACCGAATTATTGCGAGAAAAGTTTGGAGATTCGATTATTTCAAGAAATTGTGACATTGAATGGCCTCCAAGAAGTTGTGACTTAACACCATTAGACTATTTCTTGTGGGGTTATTTGAAGTCATTGGTCTTTAGCAATAAACCAGACTCTCTTCAAGCTTTAGATGTCAATATTGAACGTGCTATTCATGACATACGTGTACGACTTGATTTAGTGAAAAAAGTGCTCGAAAATTGGGTTCATCGAATTTGTTCCTGCAAAAGAAGTTGTGGAAGCCATTTGAATGACATTTTATTCAGAACTTAATTGTATCGATTGTACTTCATATTAAATAAAAAACATTTGAATATCCTTAATAATAAGTGTTTTTTTAAAAAAGAAATCATATCACTCTTTTTGGAAAACCCTATACAATCGATACTCAGTGAACACAGCAAAAATCTGCTGTGACGTACACCTATGTACATGTCATCAATTATGAATTTACTAAGAAGTAATGTTCAAGCTAAAATACTTATTGAAATATGTTATCTTAGGATTTAGTCCTTTAAGGAAATTAGGTGGAATTATGTGTCTTTGGCTGCATGAATCCTATTGTTATGTTTTCTTATGAATTGTAATATTACGAGTAATATTATCCAGATGGAATGTGTTTTGTGACAAATTTCCCAAAATGAGGAACTTTCAATAAATACTGATGAAATATCAGAAATTCCCTATAATTTTTCATTCAAAGTTACCCATAGTCTTCCATCAGGAATTTCTACGCATTATGTTCTAGAGAAGCTAAATTACTGTTTGATGTGTTTGTGACAGTAAAATATCGCCTCCATTTTTCGAAGTCATCGATTTAGTCCTATTCGGAATTTAGTCTATTTTATACGCTTTACAAAATGAACAAAAACGTATATGAAAGGAGAGAAAATTGATTTTTGCACATTTTTCTGGTAACCAAACTTGAAGTAATAAAACAAACTCTGAAAGTATCTGCATCCGAAAAATGGATGATAGAATTTCTATGTGAGCGGTTAGCCAAGATAAATAAAATAATGGAACCGGACGCTTAAAGTATTTTTTTAGAAGGATCATGCTTAAAGCTTACTATTAAAAGTTGACTGATGTGGATGACTCATCAGCCGACCCATTTCAGGGCTGAAAACAAATCCGACGAGAACTAGTAACGATAACTAAAATCGTTCCAGAATCTCAGTCGCTTCCAAAAATTAAACACACATGCTACGAGTCAAGAAATATTTTTTATGCATAATTCAATTTTTAATGCTACTTAACCTCATATTTCCGTTTATATTGCCTGTCAATTTAAACAATTTTGTTATATAACAAAACACTGAAATATGTGGCAGTACTACGACGAGAATGAAAAATTTCTCGTTCTGCTTGGAATTGTGTTCGTGCATTTTGGCTGATGCAGTAGTTGACAAGTTATTAGTGTAATGATATTTAACGTGGCATACCTGTCGTTAGACTTTATAGTCCAATCCTTAGATTAAAGAAGTACTGGATAGGCCTCTACACAAAAATTCTGTCCAAATTTTGTTGGCAATACATTCATAGAACGCACACACATGCAATACAACAGAAACGGCGTAAATCATTGGGGGTCAATTAAAAAGTTCAGTATGCGATTGAAGCGGTTCGTTTAAAACCATTTTTCATATGTGATATCATTTATGCGTAAAGAAGCAGATTTTTTAATATTGCGGGTCTTGTTGTTTGATGGAATTAGTTTTGTAAATATGCAATAAAACACAGTATTTTTTTTAAAATATTTATTTATTTATTATGTATTTTCATTTTATTTATTTCACTATATATTATTTATTAAAACAGAATTTTTAAAGTGGGGAAGAGTATTTAAAATATGAATTGTAAGTTATTTGATTATATGAAAGCAATTATGTGCACAATAAGATGTTATTCGTATACAACATTAAAGGAAATGCTTTAAAAGTAAATTACAAGATAAAAAATTTAATGTACTTAAAAACTTAATAACTAATATTCTAAAAAGAAAAGAAAACAATATTATGTAGTAAATGCATTATAAAATGGTCTAATAGAGCAAGCAAAACAAATTTATTTAAATAATAAGCTTAACGAAGAATATACTTTATTTATTATAACACAATGAAAACAGGAATGGAAAATAGACAGAAAAATTCGGTCCCTTAAACTTTCTTACACACACTTTATATACTCCGGCACTGTACTATTTTATGGTTAAGATTGAACTGTCAACATCGGATTCACAAATGACAAAGCTAACCCCCAAGTCTCCACTTTCATGGAGAATTAAAGTTTTCAAACTCTCCGAAAGTCTACAAAATTGAGGCGGTTTATATTTGATTGATATTAACGAAATGTATAATAAACCTAAAATAGAATTCCATTTCGTATCAAAAGATTGTACAAAAAATAAAAATTTCCTATTGTTGTGTTTAAATTGTATTTTTGTTTCCAATAAGTGCATTAAAATAAATATAAATTATGCTTTTGCAATTAAATAAATTTCCATTACGACACATAGATGGCAGTGGGTGTCATGCCTACATAAAAATTTTTTGACAGTCATATCCCTCTAGTAAAAATTTGTACACAAAATTGCGTATACATATACGGTAGGGGCCTATCCAGTACTTCTTTAATCTAAGGTCCAATCAATGTGCAAAGCGGATCTGTCAAGTAATGGATTTCGCCACCTCAGCTGATTAGATCCAGGTAGTTGGACGCAACTCAATCTATATCCTAGCTTACTTACCACCAACGCATGATCATTCCAGCTCACTTCAGTCCAACGCATTTGATTTCCTGCTTGAGCCACTTCATGTATGGAAAATTCTTCCAGATTACATCGTTTTTCAATATTTTTTTCTAATTCTCTGAAAATATGTTTCCACCATGGCAAGATGGCCTAAATACCATCTCTGTCATTCACGGCCATTAACCATCTTTCGTGTCCCATGCATGAAGCAGGCAAACATTCAATCTTCCGTCAATTACTGCGGTAAGCGGTCTCAACCAGCAGAGTACTTCCTCATCACTCCACGGACATTTTCGCAACTACCTGGTTCTGCCTCTAACCAGCTCCATCCATTATAGGTGGGTCCATTTGCTAATAGTCAGTAACCAAGTTTCAAGCTAGTAACCGTAACTGTTGTTTGCCAGGACTACCTAAATCTCTAATATTATGTGCAGTGATAGCACCCGGAATTCTGCTATCCCTCAGCACCAGTCCTAAATCTGCACCTACGATATAGATGGAAACCATAGCCACCACGTTTCAGGCAAAAACCAAAAAACCATCATAGAGATCCCGACCCCCATGATACCAGTTTTTGATGGGTACACTCACTCTTAGGGCCACTTCTGGTATAGATCTTATAACTGAATCATTAACCGTGAAATAATTCCGTTGCGAGAGGTTGACGAGTCAGTAAACTTTGGCTGACCCTGTAATAGCATGATTGTGACATTTGTCTGACGTCTACCTCAATTTGGCTCGTCAGCCACTGTTTCACGTCAGCCACGTTTGTCATGCCATTCTATCGCTGTAAAAAGCACTTTCGTTTGTTTTCGGTAAACTATTTTTTAGAACGTCTGCCACAATTTGGCTCGTCATTTTGGTTTGTTCTCGGTAAATTTTTTTTTTTTAGTTCTGACGTCTGCCACAATTTGGTTTGTTAGCCACTGTTTCACGTCAGCCACGTTTGTCTGCCATTATATCGCTGTAAAAAGCACTTTCGTTTGTTCTCGGTAGAAAACACTTTTATTTCTCGGTAAAATTTTTTTTAGAAATAAGTAAAAAACAAACTTTCTTTTCGACATTTTCAATTTATTTTCACACTGTTCATCAGCCAATTCATCAAACTCGGGTATGCCTCACTGGATGACGAGTGAGTACCGGCTGACCGCTTGAGTTGTCTGCCAAAAATTTGTAATTTTTATCAACAAAGTGACTTTTGCTGACGACTTTGGAAAAGATTTGGCTGACAAGTTGACCAACTTAGTTGACTGTCAAATAACTTGACTTTTCGTCAGTCACAAGTCAATTTTTTTCGTGGCGTCATGTCGGCTGACTTCTGTCTAATAGTTCCATTAGTTAATAAGAAAATTTTGAAAAGAGGAATGCATAAAAAAACAACAAAAAACCCACATTGGTCATTGTCCTGACAATATCCAACCAACCAGGCTCAATTTATGCTTCATCAATTAGAGAAAATCTGTTGAGGAGTCTTGATGATATTGGACTCCTTTCGTGAATACTTTATCGAAGAAAAAATATTGAAGAGCTCCATTTTGTTCAGGTCAAGCACGACGAGACGACTTGATGCGGAACTCAGGAACCGGTGACCAAAAGCAAGAATTTATTTCAACGTTTCATGGTGCATATTAATTTTCTTTCTTATTGAATCAAACGATTGCAAAAATAAATTCATAAAAAAATATATATATTCTTTCCTTGTAAGCTTTAAGAATTAAGAATCTTTCCTAAAAATTGTTAAAGCTAGAAACATCTTGGTCTGGATTTGGATGTGACTGATAAGAGATAACAAATTTATTTACTACTTAAAACGAGTACAAAAGATAACAAATTTATTTCCTGTTTTTATATTATGCTCGTCAAAAGCCTTGTTTTTTCCTCAAATTTTGTAAATTACTTGAAATTTTATTCTCCTTAGTATTTAATGTATATATGTATATATATTCTTATACTCATATATATTAGCAGTTTGTTTGTGTCCTTTTAAAGGTTTACAAACATCTTTTTTAAAGGGAATGATTTAAGTCGTTGATATGGCTTGTTTTTAGAGGTTCAGTGTTCATTTGAATAGAAGTTCTTAATTGCTGACGGGAAATAATATTTATTAATAATTAGAGAGAAATTATTTATAAATATTATTTCTTGTTAAATTTGTTGAAATAACATCATAAACAAAAATTAGCGTCTTGCTGAAAATTTTATTATTGACGAAATTATTAATGCCGATAAATACGAAATTATGATAACTATTTTAATGGCTTTATTATATATTAGGACATTTATTAATATTAGAAATTTAAGATTAGAAAAAAATTACGGAACTGCAAATAAATTTAAACATTTTGGCAAAAAAAAAAAAAAATTCGAATTTGTAGAAAAACTGACCAATAAAATTTTTTTAATTTTTTTTATTGTTTCATAATTTAGAGAAGCCAAAAAATATTTATGGAAACCAGATGATCTCGAAAAAATGAAGTCCTGCTCTGATAGTGAAAATTTCATAAAGCGCGCTCGAAGTTTACTTGTTGTGGTATCAACACCGCCAACAGAAAATTATGAAAACTTTACAGCAAAAGTCCGACAGTACAATGCAAGGGAGCCATTTAATTTTTCTTTACCATCATTATTTTATGCTAATAATTATACTAAGGTAAGAAAACTTACTAAATTTGCTAACAAGTCTTATTATTGTTAAAAAAAATGTCTACAGTTTGTATCAATATATGCCGCCTACCTCTATGATTCCGTTAAACTCTACGCCTGGGCACTGGATAAACTACTACGTCAGGAAGAGAGAATTCTAACGGATGACGTGATATTTGATGTAGCTAGTAATGGAACTAAAATTATAGAAACTATTATTAAAAATCGTACTTACAAAAGTGAGTAGAAAATGAAAAATTCATTGAAATTTTGTAGTTTCGCAAAAAAATAAATAATAACATTTTTGGATAATAACTGAATCATGAATATGTGATCGGAAGGATTAGTTTATATACTCGTAATACTATAAATTTTATCATTTAAATGATATTCTATGTTCAGTCTTCGGCTTATTTGTCCTAAAATATTTTTTTGAATATATTGTTTATTTGGTGTAGGTGTGACGGGAGCCACCATAAAAATTGATGGAAATGGAGATTCGGAGGGCAATTTTTCAGTACTAGCTCTGAAGCCATTCTTATTTCCACTGCGAGAGAATTTATCCTGTAAAATGCACATGGTACCTGTTGCATATTTCCAACAAGGAGACGATTTTCCAGTGAGTGAGTCGTCGTTTTTTTTTTTTTTTGTTTACGTATATTTTTTTTGCAAACATTTTTGGTATTTTTATTACAAATTTTCTTTTGTTTTTAAATTTTATTAATCATTTAAAGAGTAGTTGAATAAATAAATATTAATAAATTTTTGAATCTTCTTATTTCTGATTATAAATAAATAAAGGACAAATGTCGTTTTTTTCGTTTATTAATACTCTTTCGAGGATATTTTCTACATTTAATTTTTTTATTTTATTTTTAATTTATATTCAATTAAACCGTGACTCCAAAAGTTTCAAGTGTAAAGACTTGAAATTTTTCTTAATTCGAACATTGTAAGTTATATATTTAAAAAAAACTACTATTTTGGCATTATTGATTATCACAGTAAAATTTATCTTTTAATTTCCTCTATACGAAAGGGTTTGGTGCTATAAAATTAGTGTAAGGATCCTGACAACCAATTGAGTTAGAAGTTTTACAAAATAATTGTCCTTCCGAAAATTAGCAATAAGAGGTCCATTGTTGGACTACATTCTTACTGCCACCACATTCCTCTATTTAACTCAACTGCAGAATGCATTATATTCTTAAACATGTCTCAAAACCCTTCCACAGTAACTGTTAATCGGTTTTTTACTCCCATTTACAAAGAAACACGTGCCAGGATCCCCTTTTTGAACTTATAACAAACGTTACATTTATGGGATGTAGCCCACGTTAGTTGAGATCCCCAAAAATCAAATATTTTCTTAAAAAAAAATCTGTTTGGGTGGAAGTAGATACCGTCACTCATAATGAGATTGATTATTAAATCACTTTCTTGTGCTCACAATTTGGTGAACCCCAACTCCAACGCCCCCCCCCCCCTCACTTTGCCCTTCCTCCCTTCCTCCCTTCCTAACCATTTGATGTATCAATCACAGACGCTTTCATTTCCAAAACCCTCTCAGATAGTGACAGTTTGACTCCCGAGTAAGCTCATTTCGTTACCACAATTGATATCTGATATTGGAGATAAAAATTGACTATTTCCACAAAAACTTCTTTATAATTAATTTCCAAGAATGACACTTAAAATCCGAGAGGAAAATTTTATAAATGATTCAAATTAGACAAGATCAAGTCACCTTAGACAAAAATAGATAAAATTTTTTGACAATTATTGTTTTTTTCTTAATCTGGTTTTTTTCTTATTAATTCCAAAAAATATATTTTTATGGGTTTTTTACATTTAAAATTTCTTATAAAGTTGCAACCGTTATGAATCTTTATGAGAAATTTAAAATGTACAAATGAAGCAACTTACTATAAGATAATTAGAGGGCTGCACAGTCTAAGTTAAATATATTTATTAAAATTTTATACTAAGCAATTATATATTTTTTTTAAATAATATTTTAGTGATATTTTTTTATTTTTTTATCGACATCCTTTTTTATGAGGTTGTCCAAAATAACTCGGCATCCTTTTTTTGGGTTGTCCGGAAAGTAATTTCGTTATTTTTTTAAAAATGAAAGACGATTTTCTTATAGTGACTTAATATTTTATTCAATTAAATATTGTCCAGTCTGATCCAATACCCTTTGTCATCTTTCTGGCGGTAGCATGATTCCACGCTCATAAAATGTTTGTTCTTTGCTGGCAAAAACCTGATCCAAGTGATTTTTGACCTCCTCATTTGAATTAAACGTTTTACCGTACCTAAAAAATTTTGTAGAGACCGGAACAAATGATAATCGGAAGTTGCTAGGTCTGGAGAGCGGGAACGCCAACATCGTAGGAAGAAGGAAGCGCGGCGAAAGGTCCTCTGTGAAGAGGAGAGACCCGAGAGTCTTCGCCTCTGGCAAGAGAGATGGGACAACTCGACGAAGGGTCGGTGGACTCATCGGCTGATCCCACATGTTACCAAATGGGTCACTCGCCTGCACGGGGAAGTCGGGTATTACATCACCCAACTCTTAACTGGGCATGGATGCTTTCGGGCATACTTGCACAGATTCAAGAGAACTGACTCCCCAAACTGTCATCATTGCCGCGATGTGATCGAAGACGCAGAACACGTGTTCTTCCAGTGCCCCCTCGTTGACGCGGGTGGAGCTGGAGAGAAATCTGAACCGTTCCATCAGTCCAGAAAATATAGTGGAGTGCATGCTGAAGAGCCAATCGGCTTGGAACTGAATTGCAGAGTACGCGGAATCCATTATCAAGGATCTCCACACAACGTACGAAGAATAGGCCGCGAGGCGTCATAACATCGAGACAGCAGTAGCATCAAACAAGAACGCCCCGGCGAAGTAGTATTTACAAAGAGTGCCGCCGGGGAACCATCGTTCCGGGAGCAAGATCAGAGGTGCAGGTTAGGTTTTAGCGAGGTAAAAATCCCGCATAACTCGCCTGGCAGGGAAAACTTCCAGGCGAGTACCTTTTGAAGGTTTCCCCCTTAATCTAAACATAAAAAAAAGGTGCTAGGTCTGGAGAGTACGGTGGGTGTGACAGTATCTTCCATCCAAGCTCTAAAAGCTTTTGCCGAGTGGTCAAACTTGTATGTGGTTTCGCATTATCCTGTTGGAACACTATACCTTTCCTATTGATCAATTCTGGCCTTTTGTCTTTAAGTGAATCGTTCAATTTGTCTAACTGATGACAGTACACTTCAGAATTGATCGTTATGTTTCTCGGTAGAAGCTTTACATAAACGATTCCTTTGAAATCCTACCAAACAGATAGCATAACCTTTTTTTGTTGAATAGTGGCTTTCGAAGTGCTTTGAGCCGGTTCATCTTTTCTACTCCAGGATCTTTTGCGCTTAACATTGTTGTAGACAACCCATTTCTCGTCCCCAATGATGATATGCTTTAAAAATGGATCATTTTCTTGGCGTCGCAAACGTCGAGCTTTGAGATAAAACCTAACCTTTTCAAATGATCATGTCTCAGCGATCTCACGAGTTGTTATTCGCCTATTGCATCAATTAATGCCTTTATTGTGTCTTCATAAACTTCAACTGGCCTTCCAAAACGTGGTGCATCTTCGAAATCAAAATTGCTGGATCGAAATTTTGCAAACCAGTTTGGGTACTGGCGCTCACTTAACACATCTTTTCCATTAATGTCGGATAATTTTTTTCTTGCTTGAACAGCATTTTTATCTTTTCTATAGTAAAAAAGTAAAATATGCCGAAAATTCTGTTTTTCACTTTCCATATTTAAAAGGGTATCAACTAAAAAGTACTGTGCAGAATCAATTGAATTTTTTCACAAGCCAGCCTTACTATGTCAGCTATACGTGTACATATGATTATGCGTCTTAAGTGTGAAGTTGGTTGTGAAAAAATACAATCAATTCCTCTGTTGGGAAACAACGAAATTACTTTCCGGACAACCCAACGAAATTACAATTCATGACAATTCCACATATAATATTCGATTTGTATTATAGACTTGTGGTGAAGGAGTATAACGTTTAATTACTGTAGAATTTATTCTATTAAGCCTGATTAAAATAATGAGAACTTTGATATTCGTTTTTCCCTTAAAGACAATTTTCTCCTACAAAAGTAGGTGAAGACATAGCTTTTTTAAATTTTTAGAGGCAGTTTTAGTTAACTGCTTTAAATAATTGGACGTTCTATTAATCTTTTTATATAATAATTTAAAGAATTGAATTGACAAAAATCTAAAAGACAAAATTATTTCCTTTCAGTTTATTGTTAATCGGACTTAATGATGTAGTCATCAAAATACTTTCATTTATCAAAACTAAAGAAAATCCATTTTCTTCAAAAGACATGAATATACTTTTCTTCGAATTTCGCAAAGAAACTCATTAGTGATAATCAATTTTAATTAGTTTATAGCCCACAATATTGATTAGATTTTAGATCCTCTTCGATTAAAATTGAATAATGGTGAAAAGGTAGTTTCCAAAGTACAAACAAACTTTGAAGTTCTGTCAAATAAAACGTGTAATCAGAAAATTTCTTTATAAAATACATCATCCTGTAAAGCATCCTTTTCCGTTGGTAAATTTCACTTAAATTCTAATAGTTTTAACTTCCAGGAATCACCTATTTTTTAAAATCTCCCAATTCAGATTGCTCTAAATATTCGTATTAGGAAGTGAGTAATTCACTATTAAGAGCGGAAAAGTTTAAAGAAAAAGCTTTTATACAAATAAGCTATTGTCTTAATTATGTAACATAAAAATACAATAAACACAAATTGACAAAAGGGAAAATTGTTTAAAATTAATTTTTTTCATACAAAAAGTGTTTTTTTTTTTGGATTTAGTTGATTTTTTTTAAAGAAAGTTTCAATTCAAAACAACATTTTTCTGTACTTTCTAAAAAAATAACATAAAATCAAATTCTAGGAATACAAACTGATCAATGGGAGTGTTCGAGTTGATTGGCCAGGCAATGAAAAACCATTCGATGAGCCGATGTGTGGTTTTTTGAACGAGCTTTGCGAAAAGGACGATCGTCATATAACCTCAGTGGTTATAGCTGGTGTCCTTGCGCTATTCCTGTTCTGTTCTGGTGTTATCACAATGAGCATCTATAGAAAGTGGAAAATCGAATTGGAAATCGAAGGATTGCTATGGAAAATCGATCCATCCGATATTAAAGGATATTTCAACACGGATATCGTTTCATCACCGAGCAAGGTGAGAGAAGTGTACCGACAATCTAGGAAAATTTTATAAAATATTTTCTTTTGAAATTTTCTATCATTTGCAGTTAAGCTTAGCAAGTGCCGCATCCTATGGGTCTCGGTGTTCAAATCAGGTATTCACTGCGACAGCACGGTTCCGCGGTGTTGTTGTTCGCATCAAAGAGTTGAAATTTTCACGCAAAAAGGACATTTCACGTGATATCATGAAAGAAATGCGTCGGCTGCGCGAATTGCGTCACGATAATATAAATAGCTTTATAGGAGCATGTGTAGAACCAATGAGAATTTTACTAGTCACCGATTATTGCGCCAAGGGCAGCCTGTATGATATAATCGAAAATGAAGATATTAAATTAGACGATTTATTTATTGCGTCACTTGTACACGACTTAGTTAAGGTAAATTGCTCTTTATCAAATATTTTTGCCATTCATAAATAAATATATCTAATATTTTAGAGCTATTAAAAAATTTAAACTATGTTCTTTTATTGATTAAAATTTTCTAATGAATAAATAGTCAAATTTATTTAATTAACAAATAATTAATAAACACTAAAAGTTTTCATAAAGGTTATTTAAGACGGACTTGTTTTAGAGTAGAAATAATCTCATTAGTCTCTTGAAAATGTCCGTCATATCTTTCCTCTTCCCTTATCTTTGAATAAATATCTAGAAAGTTTTTTCAATTAACTAAATTCAGGGAATGATATACATTCACGATTCTTCGTTGGGATTTCACGGAAATCTAAAATCATCGAATTGTGTAGTTACATCACGGTGGATGTTACAAGTTACCGACTTCGGTTTGCATGATTTGCGTCATTGTGCCGAAAATGAGTCGATTGGGGAGCATCAACAATATCGAAGTGAGTCTTAACAAAATATTTTTATTATTTATTTAAAAAAATACTAAAATAAATAAAATTTTTATGAAGATAAACAAATACTTAAATTTGTTTGAAAAATTACAAAATTATTTTTCTTATACTTACTAAAAAAATCCTTTTCCTTTTATTTTTCTCTTATATATTCACATTATAAATTGTGAATGTATCAAGATCAATTTTGGAAAGCTCCAGAATTGCTAAGGAATCCAAATATTTATGGAACACAAAAGGGTGATGTTTATGCATTCGCGATAATATTGTATGAAATAATAAGTCGCAAAGGTCCTTTTGGCACGACTAATTTTGAGCCAAAGCAGATAGTCGATTTAGTTAAATGTAAGCCGAAAACAAACGAACTACCATTTCGACCGAGTTTGGATTGTATTACAGAAGGCGGCTCTTGTCAGGATTATGTTATTAATTGTATTAAGGAATGTTGGGACGAGGATCCAGATGCTCGTCCAGATTTTCCAACAATAAGGTAAGATATCAAATTTGATTTTCATTTTCTTTTTTTTTTTGTTATTTTCATACCAATTTAGTTTCTGTTTAATAATTTTTATTAATTTCTCTGTAATATTCAAAATCGATTTTGATAAGAAATATTTTTATATTCAAGCCTAGTTTCGAAGATTAGTGGGCCTGAAAAATATTATTTAAATATGATCCATATCATCTTATCAAGTCAGCAAGAAACTTTTTCTTAAATAATAATATTAATAATTTCGTACTAATTAAATGAGGATAAAATTCCTTCAGTAAATTGATGCCAAAAATTGGGAAAACATATTAATCCAAATTATTTTGATTAAATACACGTAATTATAAAAAAAACCCTTCAAATTTATAGTTTCTGTATCGGCAGCTCTTAGAACATCTTATAACATTTTTCTAGACAATTTGAAAGAAAATTTAAAATACAATCAAATTTCTTTCATGTTTATTATTAGTATTTTCCTATTGAAAATTAGGATATATTTTTTGAAAATAGCTTTTATCTCATTCCAAACCTTCATTTGATAATTTTCGTTATACTAAAACTAATTTGAATAGCTTCGAAACTTTTCTATTCATCGTTGAAGAAAAGTATCATTAACTAATTGTATAGTCTTTTAACAAAAATAAAGAGGCATAAAACTCAGTAAACTTGAAGGTAACTTTATTCGTTAATATTTAGGACAAAGGATCTCCAAGAAACGTACGCCACTCATAATTGGGTAGTTGGTTGTCCTTTAATTCAATCATTTTTTTATTTTTGTAGTATTTCACAAGAAAATTGAATTTAATGTGAGATGCTGATATAAGGCAGGAATGTAGAAATTTTTGTTGGTAATTTGTTTCGTCTTGTGCCGATGTAAATCCTTCCCATCCCACAAAGTATACTTCTTAATTCAAAACATAACCAGGGCACATAACTTTTGCTCTATCATAAAGTACAGTAAAAGAAACCATCCCTACCTTATCGTAATGTTGATTTACTTTAATGAGTTTCTCTTATTGGGAATGTCTGTGTTATGTTTGGCATACTTATAAGATTGGGAATGGTTTTTTTTTTTATTATTACAACTTCTTATTTTGGCTACTTATTATTCGGTCTATTGGTGCGTATACATTTCTTTGGGGCTTATCTTTATTTTGTTGTTACTATTAATTTTTTTTATATTCAAATAAGGACACGGTTGAAGAAAATGCGTGGTGGAAAATCGAAAAACATTATGGACCAAATGATGGAGATGATGGAAAAGTATGCTAATAACTTGGAGGATATCGTGAACGAGCGTACGCGTCTGTTGTGCGAAGAGAAAAAGAAAACGGAGGATCTGTTACACAGAATGTTACCACAATCGGTTGCTGAGAAGCTAACGAAAGGTCATGGGGTCGAGCCTGTCTCCTATGATTCGGTAAGTCATCAGCTAAGTTCGCTGATAAGATTATATTTTTTTTTGTTGTATCCTGAACCGACGGTCGATGGTCTACTCTTCGTCCTCACTCCTCTGTGAAATTGTAGATAAGATATGATGAAGCTGTAGAAGCTCCACATTTATACATTTACGGATTGTTCATTTGCTTAACAAACAGCTACTAAGTCTGTTGGTCACGTTCTCAATTCGATTAATAAAAACTATTCGTTCTTTGTTGCAGGTTACCATTTACTTTAGTGACATTGTTGGCTTTACGTCCATGTCCGCAGAGAGTACACCTCTACAAGTTGTCAACTTTCTGAATGATCTCTACACAGTATTCGATCGAATTATCAAGGGATACGACGTCTACAAGGTGGAGACAATTGGCGATGCCTACATGGTGGTGAGTAAATTTATTACTTATTATATGAGTAAGTATGCGTATTAGTATGCATGGTCGTTTCGTAATTTCTGCTAGGATATTCGTGCGAATAGAGACATGGTTATTTTTTTTTTTGGCATTGGACTTCTACGAACATGTACTGAAGCACATTTAAAGAAGCAACGCTAACTGAATGTGAAGCAACTTCATAGATTCCAATCGCGTTACCATACAAGCAAAATGTGTTTTCATTCTTAATTCATTCTTCATTTAGCTAAAAGATAATAAAGGATAATTTGATTAATCTTCCATTACAGTTTTTCATTTTTTTTTGTTGCAAATAAACAACTTGATAGAGGCTATCATATGTGTTCTTAATTCAGGGCTATATGTGCAGCTGGACACGTGGATGGTAGTTCAAGTATCAAATTTTTTTTGTACTTTTTATTGAAAAATTCTTTGCTTGTGAACTTGTCTATAGGTTTGAATATTTTTTTCCTTTAATTTCACTTTATTTATAATTCAAATTTTATCCAGGAATTACTATCGAAATATTAGTTTAGGATTTTTGTAATAACTATAATTTTATAGACTATTCTTTTAAGTTGAGTTGAATCTATCAAAAGTACCTGAAGTATTGTCTATACAATTATAGTTATTTCGATTTTCGTTAGATTCCTGGTGATGTGAGTATTTTGGGGGAAAATCCTCCTGCCTAGCGCTTATTTACCCGAATTGTACTCGTATTTAACATGTTTAGCCACTCGTAGACAAATAAACTTTTGGGCAATACTTTTTCTCAACTTATTGGTCTACTCTACCAATAAACTTGAATATTATTTTTGATAATAAAGGATAATTTGATTAATCTTCCATTACAGTTTTTCATTTTTTTTTGTTGCAAATAAACAACTTGATAGAGGCTATCATATGTGTTCTTAATTCAGGGCTATATGTGCAGCTGGACACGTGGATGGTAGTTCAAGTATCAAATTTTTTTTGTACTTTTTATTGAAAAATTCTTTGCTTGTGAACTTGTCTATATGTTTGGATATTTTTTTCCTTTAATTTCACTTTATTTATAATTCAAATTTTATCCAGGAATTACTATCGAAATATTAACTTAGGATTTTTTTAATAACTATAATTTTATAGACTATTCTTTTAAGTTGAGTTGAATCCATCAAAAGTACCTGAAGTATTGTCTATACAATTATAGTTATTTCGATTTTCGTTAGATTCCTGGTGATGTGAGTATTTTGGGGGAAAATCCTCTTGCCCAGCACTTATTTGCCCGAATTGTACGAGGGTTGTTCAATAAGTCCTTACAAAATCCGAGAAATTGCGCTCGTAGTATCGGTAAAGATTTTTTTTTGTAAGTAACATTATCGACAGGAAAGCTGTCAAAATTTCAGCTCGATCCATGGCGTAGGTCAATTTCTAACGTCGATTAAAGTTAACGACATATATTTGTGCATAACAATGGAAAAAAGCGAGTTTAGGTCTCAAAACATCTCCATTTGAAAGGCTTAAGCCCGCAAAAAATCAAAGCCGAGTTGGATGCAGTTCATGGCACATCTGCACTTGTGTTTGCGACGGTCTACAATTGGGTGAATGAATTTAAACGTGGCCGTTCATCCACAAAAGATGAACATCGTTCAGGACGACCAGTTGAGGTGTCTACTACTGAAATCATCGACAAAATCCACGATTTGATTTTGAACGATCAGCGAATTAAAGTGCCCGAATTAGTTGAGGCCACGGGCATATCAGAAGGTACAGTCGCTTCAATTTTGCATGGAAAATTGTCTGTAAAATTTTTTTTGGCAAGATGGGTGCCGCGTTTGCTCTCAGAGGAGAATAAGCGCAATCGTGTAGTGGAAGGGTGAACGGGCTCCGAAGAAGGCAAAAACTGTGCCATCGGCCGGCAAGGTGATGGCCACGGTCTTTTGGAATTCGCAGGGCATCATTTTTATCGACTACTTGGAAAAAGGAAAAACAATAACTGGAGCGTATTACGCGTCGTTATTGCAACGGTTGAGCGAGGAAATCAAAGAGAACGGCCCCATCTGAAGAAGAAAAAAATCCTCTTGCATCAGGACAATGCACGTGTACACACCTGCGCTGTTTCTATGGCCAAAATTGTGGAATTGAGAATGGAATTGTTGCAGCATCCCGCTTATTCACCAGATTTGGCCCCGAGTGACTATTTTCTTTTCCCCAATCTGAAGAAATGGCTTGGCGGACGACGGTTCACTTCCAACGAGGACGTCATTGCTCAAACGGATGAGTATTTTGCAGAACTTCCAAAATTTTTTTTTTTGGACGGGATAAAAATTTTGGAAAAACGGTTGGAAAAGTGTATAGAGCTAAAAGGAAATTATGTTGAAAAATAAAATTTTTAAAAAAAAAAAAAACAGTTTTTTTCCTTCTTTTTCTAAGGACTTATTGAACGACCCTCGTATTTAACATGTTTAGCCACTCGTAGACAAATAAACTAGACTTTGGGCAATACTTTTTCTCAACTTATTGGCCTACTCTACCAATAAACTTGAATACACTGAGCAGCGTTTGCGCTCAAACTTTTGGGCTCTCCCTCACAATTTCCTCGTGTCAGAAGTGACGTTCAGATTACATTTCTCTCACATACCAAGCGATTACCAACTAATCCAATATTAAATTTTCTCAAACTAATTTAATATATAGGGTGGTTCATCTAGCGGTTGCATTATGAGCCACTATTTATTTGAAGTACTTGAGTGTTAAATGTCATCACGAATTGACAGATTGTTAGTTGAAAGTCTGAATTTTACGAAATGGTAATCCATATGATTGAAGAAAACTGGGAAATATTGAGAACTTACTTCCAAAGTGGTGAGTCTGTAACCCAAACTGTGAGAAATTTAAAAAAAAAATGAGCAAAGATCGAATGCCATCACGTCAACTTGGGGACAAATTCGTGAAGCGAGTTCGCGAAAGTGGTTTGTTGGTTGCTAAAGCAACTCGTTCCCGCTCTAATACAGTGCGTACGACCGAGAATATCGCCACCATTGCTGAAAATGCCCATGATCATCCATCAACATCAACTCGTCACCGTTCTCAGGAATTGCACATTTCTCGCACTTCTCTGTTGAGAATTTTGCACAAAGACCTCGGTATGAAAGCTTACAAATTTCAATTAGTCCAACAGCTAAAGCCGAATGACCATCCGATGCGTTTTCGGTTTGCCCAATGGGCTCAAGATCAATTGGCCGAAGATGAGCATTTTTACCGAAAAATCATCTTTTCGGATGAGGCCCATTTCCACCTCGGTAGGTATGTCAACAAACAAAATCTGGGGCTCAGAAAATCCATACGTCACCATGGAAAATCCGATGCATCCGCAAGGAGTGAAATCTGAGGCTCAGAAAATCGGATCTGGGGCTCAGAAAATCCATACGTTACCATGGAAAAGCCGATGCATCCGCAACGAGTCACGGTTTGATGCGGATTTTGGACTGGATGCATCATTGGCCCGTTTTTCTTCGAAAACGATGAAGGAGCCGCCGTTACGGTCAATGGTGAGCGCTATCGTGGCATGCTCAAAGTATTTTTGTTTCCAAAAGTTGAAGAGAATGGCATGGACATTTGGTTTCAATAGAACGGGGCCACTTGCCACACAGCCAACGTAACAATCCAACTTTTGGGCACTGCTTTCGAAAACCGAATAATCAGCCGAAATTGTGATGTCAATTGGCCGCCTCGGAGCTGTGATTTGAGCCCGTTGGATTATTTTCTGTGGGGAGCCGTTAAGGATAAATGTTACGCAAGCCATTCAGAGACAATTGAGGCTTTAAATCACGAAATCAAAGTTGCCATTGAAGAGATACAGGCCCGCCGGGCTGTAAGGGCAGCCGTGTCAGTCATTTAAATGATGTTGTGTTTCATTCTTAAATTTCAAGGTTCAATCTTTCTAATAAAACCAGAAATTTAAAAAAATTAAACTAGTTTAAAATTGTAAAAATATAAAATCATTGGTACCCCATTCGGAACCCCAAACGTAATTCTTATCAAAATTAATTGTCTGTTTACATTCAATGCGGCAAAATATTTTTTTAAATCTTAAGCAATTATAACATTTGAACTTTAATCAAATTAATTGAATGATAGGTAACCATGATGGATATGTATTTATGTTTACTAAAAATTTACCTAAACAACAAAATTGGTTTCCAAATACACGTAATTACAACAATTCCTAACCAAACACTTCGTTTCGGACAATTTACTTAAAATTTAAATGTTATTTACTACTACATACAATTTGGAACAAGGAGAATTTTTAATGGAACATACCAGGACATGAAGACAATGAGGGGAAACCACGCATCGATGTCTTCCCAAGAACGGAATGATTTATTTTATAGACTTAAAAAACTACTAGGTCATTGCTGCTTCAAACGTCGATAGGTTTATTATGGAAAAGTGAGAGTGAACAGTTCTACTGCCAAAGCTAAACCAATATCAACAATACAAAAATTAACACCAACACAAACACAAAAAACAACTAAAACCACAGAAGCACAATCATAACCAAAACGCTTACGCACACAACACAAATGCCAACAATACTTATAAGCACTCAACAAACTTTTCTCTTCAATAAAACTTTAGATTCTCCCAGCTTACTCATTACATCCACTGAACCCGTTTAAAATTCATGCTGTAATAAAAAACATTTCTGCCGATGTGGTGAAAATAAATAATTGCCGTAACGGTAATTTTTTAATAGTCACAAAAAATCGAGATGCCGCCAACAAATTTTAAAAAACAAACAGCAAGCGAATATCACTTTTACAATGCACCCGACCTTTTACAATCTTCCTTTTTTTTGCCATTCCAAGGACGATCAAAAAATTATTCCTGATCACCAATTTAAGTTCCGATCTGAATCAATTTAAGTTCCGATCACAATCCAACAGCGCCATCTCTTGAATTAATCTTTAATCCTGGTTTACACGATGGAGAGTAGAGATAAATGAACAGAAAAGTGCTCGCATTACTTTCACTCTCTGCTGAAAGCCATCTCTCCCTTTACACCTTAATGACAACATGATTTAACAATATATTAAAATACGTTAGTTAGGATGCACTTTACCTAGATAAGAGATTAACCTAGAATCCACACACTGGTCTGAAAATTCTTGAAACAATAAATAATAGTCTTTAAATATACAACTCAATTGGACTTAGGGTATTAAAATTTGGGGTATAACCAAAGGTTCGATTGTAATTGCTATCGCATCCAGTTCTTAAAATCGAAGATCCTTCAAATTCTTACCAAAAATTTAATTATCGTTTATCCTGTCATCATAATCCACTCGTAAGAAAGTTTTCTTCCACTACCCTCCCTAAAAACACTTATCGCAGACTACGGAGACAGTGGCTTCAAGATTAATTAGAATCTTCTGACTCTCGTTCGTAAGATGGAGAAATCCCGATAGGTGTTTATGCCCATTTCATTGCTTTACAATATTACAAATTAACTTGAGCTGTAAATCTGATTGTTACAGTATACGTAACACTGTACTATCGGGATTACAACAATTTGCAGTTGTAAATATAGAGTAAAAATGAGGACGATTTTATCAGAGTTGATAAGCTTTTGTTCGAGTAACATTCTTCACTTAAGAAATGCTAAGAAATTTTTATAATCTTTAGTATTTTTTATACTAGGTTCCAAAGAATGTATTTTCATTTATCTTTCATTGATATCATCTTTCATTGATATCATCAATGGATCAATAAATTTATTTTCGAAGCAATACGAAAATTTAATACCAAATTTATAATAATTTGAAATTGTTGAGAAATTTCTGAGAAAATTTTATTAATATTTTCAGCTTTTTGGAAAACCAATTCGATGAAGTGTCCCGAATGCATGCATGATTTTGGGTTTTTTTTTAAAAGTGTTTCATGTTTTGCTTTTTACGTAATAAAGAATTCACTTCAATAAAATATACTTTATTGAATAAAAAATATTAGAAAAAATTTGGTAAATTATATGCAATAAAGAAAATTTGAAATTGTGTTGCAGGTTTCCGGGTTACCAATAAAGAATGGTGACCGGCATGTTGGTGAAATAGCCTCGATGTCCTTGGATCTGTTGCAGGCTGTTCGTATGCACAAAATTTCGCACAGGCCTAACGAGACATTGAAACTTCGTATTGGAGTGCATACTGGCCCAGTTGTGGCGGGTGTTGTAGGTCTAACAATGCCACGTTATTGTCTGTTTGGCGATACTGTAAATACGGCGTCCCGAATGGAATCAAATGGTGAGGCGTTACGGATCCACATATCAAATCGGTGCAAGGACGCTCTCGACAAGCTGGGCGGCTATGAGACCGAGAGACGTGGTCTAATTTCAATGAAAGGCAAGGGCGAAGTGGTCACATATTGGCTAGTTGGGGCAACCGAGACGGCAATTCAAAAGAAGCCAGTCGACATAACCGACTTACCGCCACCACTATTTTGCCGTCCACGCAAAAGTCCAAAACTGAACTGTGATTCTCGCCAACCTAGTTTGGTGGGAGCCCATTTTTTCGGTAAGTAAACAAATTGTTTATCAAAAACAAACAAAATTTATTACAATAAAAGCAATAATTAAAAAAATATATTTTAAACTACAATAATTAAATTGTGTTCAGAAAATGCGCATTCCCATTTTGAAAAAAATTCGTTTGTTATATTACATAATTGACAGTTTTTAGTGAATATTTCCACAAAGGCTACATTTAATCATATTTATCTTTTTTGGATAAATTCATTGATTAATTTGTAAATTTTCATTATAATCAAAGGTAATGGAAGAATTTTACAAATTAATATAAAAAAAAATATTAAAAACATTCCCACAATTTTAAAAAAACTACCAAAAAATTTAAAAATTGTAAAAAAAAAACTCAAATTTGTAAAAAAAACGAACTAAAAAAAATTAAAAAAAAATTGTAAAAAATATAAAAAAAAGGTTGAAAAAAACTCCAACAATTTAAAAACAAAACACGACAACATTTAAATTAACCGTAATGAAAAGTTTTAAAAAAATTTTCTGGTAACAATGCACCAATAAAAAATTATTCAAAAAGCACGTTTGGAAAAACAAATTAAACAAAAATTTAATTTGTTTTTCCAAACATGCTTTTTCATGCGATTTATTTTGAATAAAATATGAAGTTTTCAAGTTTTCAATAATTAATATTGAACAAAAAATGTCTTTGCGGCAGTCAATATTTTTGTTTGTTATCATTTCAAGCAACATTAGTACTGAAATATATATTTTCTAAGTGCCACGACACTAGAGGTCATTTGGCGTTAAAGAATAACGGGATAAGGAAATTAAAGTAGATATTTTTGGGAATTAGCGTAGGACCATGCGTCAGTGGGATACGAACCCACGATCTCTTGGATGGTAGTCCAATACGCAAACGACTGTATGCTACCGGGTCGGCAGAGGATTGGATTGAATTATTTTGTTAACCACCAGACCTCGCCAGACGCTTTCGCATCCATCTGCGCAGGCGGTCTGATGGTCCGACCCATTTTGCTCTTTTGGCCCGATGGTTCGAAGGGGTAGGAGAGAAAGGATAAAGGAATGAAAGTAGAATAGAAAGTAAAGCGGTGAGGTAAATTAGCGTAGGACCATGCCGCTACAGTGGGATTCGAACCCACGACCCTTTGGCTGGTAGTCTCAGCACGCTATCGACTGCGCTACCGGGACCGGCGAGTTGGCAGAGGAGGTTTATGTTTCTTTGACATCAATTCAATTCGTATATATTCGTAAACATATATGCCGATTGCCCATCATTATGCTATGAAAAATGATCGAATTATTCAAACATACACCATTCGAGCAATAGACGGATTATTGCATCCGCTCGAACATTTTTGTTCCAGTCTTTGGAGGGGAAATGAGAAAGTCTCATTCATGGGCTCGAACCCTCGAATAATTTTCAAGCAGTAATTACACGTGAGGTCGATCAAAATTCGTCCCGTCAGAATTTTGTCTGTTTGATAATTTCAATATGTTTTTTTGCGTTTTGCAGTCCAATACACTTGGAAATGAAGGAAAAGATAAACAAATATTTGAGCAATATAAAAGGCAGTACGGCAATGGGAGCGGCAGTCGCAGCAAGAGCTGCAGCGGAAACAGCGCCTGGGGGGGGGGGGGGAGGGGAAGCGCAGTTAGGATGGTGCATACGGAAAGTTACTGTCGGAACTTCGCGGTGTTGATTTTTTACCGCAATTTTTACAGTCTTGGCAAGGACGATTTCGATCGCCTTTTGGAACTGGTCTGGCCGTTGTTTTTTAGGCAATCAATATATCTGTATATAATGTGTTTATTTTTTCTACCTAAACAAAGCTCAATTTCTGATATTTTTCCATTACTCGTGTAATTAATAACCCGTCGTATTTACATAACCCGTCCAGGATGATTGAACTTACAGATCAACAACACTAGGAATAAAATCAATGCAATCCATAGGATGGTTAAGATGTTGCTCAGTCGTAAGACAAAGTGACTGAATTTTAGATCGAACAGTTCTCTATGTCCTTACCATAAGCGTCAGAATGCCAATAGCAGGATCAGGGCTTGTCGAGGCAGTGATTAATCACTGCATCAGACTAGCCAGTGGGCTTCCCCGGTGGACTCATTAGAGACAAATCGTTTCACTTTCTCTCGTCATTTTCACACTTCCTTTCTACATGGTTGGGATTGGTGCTGAGAATAGGTGTGAGGAGGAAAGTATTTCCATTTAATAATGTTTATTTTTGCTCACGAATGCAGCGGCCGACGTCAACACAGCTTTCTTAGCAGTTATCGATGTCAATGGTACTTGAATCCTTGATCTGCATTTTGGCGGTTCCGTACGGGGCTAATAATGACTACTCTTGAAATTTCAATCGGTTTTATCAATCGACGTAATATCATCATCTTTATTGGCAGTTAAGGCGCCCTCAATTCTTTCCGCAGCCCCTTGAATGTTTCAGTATGAAAAGGAGTGTCGAGATTGTTGGGTGCCGAGCATCGGGCGTCCTGTGCTCACAGCTATTGCTAATTTGCTCGTCTACTAAAAGAATAGTAATGAAATCCTCAGCCATATGTCAGAACTAATTCTGGCATATTTTTTGCATCGCACTGACTAAGTAAATCCTCAGAAATTAATCAAATTTAGAAGATCTGTGAGCTTATAATTAGATCCGACAACCAAACGACAGCTAATTTGGAGTCTTATTAACATTTTTCTTCATGGGCTAGAAAATCAAGAAATCATAAAAGTAATATCGACAGTATGTCGATAATTAAAGTCTTATAAAAAGCCATAGTAAAAACGGAGTTTCAAAGATAAATTAAAAATTATTCACATAAAATTTGTTTTTATATTTTCGAATATCAGTTCATATTAACAGTAATAATGATAAATTGAATAATTAAAAAAGCAGCATCCAATTTGTTAAAAACAATTTCTTTCAAAATCAGTATTTTAAAATACTTAATTAGATGAGAAGAAATTAAAGAAAATTCTTATAGTAAAAAGCTAACATTAAGCTTCCATACTAGCTAGCCAGCAATGGTCTTATAAATATTTATTTTGCTAATAAAACAATGAAAATAAAGAAAATAAATTGTACCTTCAAAGCATATAAACAACCGCAATTAAGCTAAGGGCAGTAAGAGTATTTGCAAACCATTGCGAATACGGTTTCATCAGTTAATATTTTATTATTTTCAACTTTTGTTAAATTGCCATAATTACGAGTACGAGTAGATTTGTCATTTCACTTTGAAAATGAGAATAAACTGAAATGATTCACTAATTGAAGTGGTTCCAAATAATTAATTTTTTTTAGTGCCTGATTGTTTATATTTTATTCATTATGTATTCCTTAAGAGAAGACAATTTCCCAAAATATTTGTTTAATTAGAAAGAAAAAGCCAAAAATGTCTTTCTGCACAGTGCGTTTTATGTTCCAGGTTGAATTTTAAAAAAAATAAGTTTTAAATTATATATAATTTTATAATTTATATTTTATTGATTGATTATATGTTTTTTTTTGCATTATATGATGTCGAATATGTAACCGCGTCTAGCCGCAGCGCAAAACCGAGCTCTTTTATGCACATTTTTCATAACATTTTCGCGGACTTCTGGTGTTATTTCAATAATTTCGAGGTTGTTATTGGTTTGTTAGTGTGCACCTTTTCCTTCAAGTGCTCTCATACGAAGAAATTGGAAGGGGTTCAAAACAGTGGATCGGGGGGGGGGGGGGGGGGGGTAGGATGGAGCACTTAATATCACCACTTTTTGACATTATTCGGCCGGGAAATCACATGTTACCAAAATTTGCATCGTAGTTCGAGCTGTCTGTGATGTGATACCGTCTTGTTGGGACCACATGTTCTGTAGGACTAATTAGGATCCAATTCGGGCAAAAGAAAGTTTTCCAACATGTCCCAATGGCGGTCGTCAGTAACTGCCTCCAGCATCTTCAAAGAAATATGGCCCAATGATGACGCCGGCCCGAATGCCGCACAATACTTTACGAGGGTGTAGTGGTCTTTGGTGTATCAGTTGAGGGTTTTCAGTTGAGGGCTGGTATTAACAAAACCAGCCAAGTCCAAGTGTGCTTCGTCACTCATAATGATGCTTTGCAAAAAATAGTAGTCATATATCCCGATTTGCCTGCAGCTGTTGTGTCAATTGAATTTTATACGGGTAAAAAAGCAAAACCTTTTATAAGATTTTTAACAAACATGATGGAGATATTCCTAATTTTTGTGCACGGCGTCAATGAGAGGTACCCGGATATTAAGCAACACTCTACCTTACTGCAACAATCTATTCAGGTGTATGTTGGCTTAATTATCGTCCAGCCTTCGCTTTATCTCCCAGTATATGCATATTTTCAAAATTATTCATTACACGCTTAACGGGTGACTTACTCGGTTATGATTAACACCAAAAATGTCACGTAATTTTCTCCGCGTATTCACAATTGATCAATTATTTAAATAAAATGTTTTAATAATTTCAACACATTGTTGCTGTGTTAAATGCTCCATATTAAATTGTTATCGATCACTCTCTACGACTGTCAAATTCCAACAAATAAATGTCATCCAAATCAAAATGGCGGCCAAATAAAATCGACAAAAGCAGCCTGTGTTTGCGAAGGAAACATTATTATTTTTATAATGTTCTGATTAAGTTCGTCCTTTTCATGAAAATATTATCTTCTTCTTTAAAAAAGAACTGAAAATTATTGATTATCTCACATTTATTATATTCTGTAACTTTCTATTTTTTATATAAAATTCAGGTTCTGGAAGTCGACGACAATCCACAGTTCCGCGAAGTGGTGATGGTGAGAGTATGTACAGTTTGCAAGGTTCGATTACAACAACGAAAGATTCACCGCGACTGGTGCATAAAAAGATGGAACGTGCACCACTTTACTTAAACAGAGGCAGTTGTGGTACCACGACACCCACTGGTGCTAGTTTGGATGGCTGTGGTAGTGACACAGGTAGAGCGGGCGGTTCCCGAAGTACATTGGACCATTCCGAAATCGATACATTTTGTGATAGCGTCAATAAGAAGCCCTTGGCAATGGTGAAACCTCATCGAATATTGTCAGCAAGTATTGGCGCCACATCTGCTTCCCAGGACTATCTACCATTGAACGATAGTGAACGCACACTAAGAGAGAGTCGATCGTTGGACCCGTTCCCTGTGCAGCTGCGCAAACGATTCGAATCTTTGAAACCATCGCGTTTATCAAAGAATAGCTCCAAATCCTTGGACGCTGGTGTCGCTCTGATCAGTAAGAATCCCGACGGAAGTGATGACGCCTCAGCTACCGCCACCACCGAAGCGGTAAGTAGCTGCAGTGGTAGCAATGCCATTAAAAACTTAAACAACAACTGTAACGGCTCGATCAGTACCGAGGATCCAAATTGTCCGCTACTACATCGACAAGGCTCACTTACCGGACCACCAGACGAGACCATCCTTCAGTCGAAACGGTGGCGATCACTCGAGGCGGTTGGGGCCTCAGGGGATAATAGCAACAACAGCTTTACTAATAAAAAGGCAATTGGCGGTGGTTCGATTGCAACCTGGCTAGTGAATATATTCCAAGGAAATGGTTTACGTTCAAGTGATGCCTCATTGCGTAGAGTTGGTATTGTACAAGGTGGTGTCCGAGGAATGTCCGGCTTCGGAGAACTACCATCAGCACCGGAACGCGAAAGCATTGTCTAGTATAAATATGTATCTGTGTATGTATGTTAAAGATTATTATTATTATTATTTTTATTATTAATTGAAATTACTATTAACATTATGCTATTATTATTATTATTATTATAATTATAATAATTACTATAACTATTATTAAAATTATCCATTATTATTTATTATTATTATTATAACAATAATAATTATTACTACTTTTGATGTTATTTAATATTTTTCTCATTAAATATTTTCATATCTTCATTTTTCCCCCATTCAAAATAGTTATTTTCATTCAATTTATTTTATTTTTATTTATATTCTAATCAATTTATTTATAAACTGAATAGTTAAAGTTAAAAATAAGAAAAATTTAAGTCAGTAATTAACAGCTATAAAAATTTCGCATATTGTTTTTAGTTTTTTTAGATTTTTCAATTTCGAACAAAAAAAATATGAAACGAAATTGAATGGTACCAAAATAATAGCCGGAAACACAAAAAAAAATATTTAATAAGAAATGAAATAGTCGAAATTATATTGAAGCAAAACTAAAATAATTTGAGAAAATCCAAGAAAATTTTTATTACAACATCGAGTAAAGTAAATACTTTAATTAAATAAGAATAAATTAATTGAGAAGAAAAAAAACAAATTAATTTTTGCCATATTCATGTAAATACATTTTAGATTCATAATACATGTGTAGCTGTCTACATGCAGAGTCATATTCATGAAATAGTAATCATGCACATCATCGTATTCACACACCAATACAACCTTTCTCTATCATTAATAATTAATTAATATAAAAAAAAATCTTTCCAAATTAATTTCATTCTTTTTTGGTCATATTTTATACAGTGAACAGATATAGAACATCCGTTAAAAGATATATGTAGAATAATCATCCCCTAAACTAAGTACTCATATATTTTCCTAGCAAATCTCAATAGATAACATTGTTATATTAGCGACAAAATTTTTCCATCCCCTAATATAGGTGATACATGGACTTTATCTTGAGTTCAGAAATTTTCTGCATAACATTTACATAATATTTAAAAGTTTCCAGCATTATTTTTGAAATTGAAAATGTTACCCTTCAATTATCTGGAGGGATGGTTTTGATTTTTTTCGCGCAACCGATTTTTTTTGTTGATGCGTTTTGAACGCAGTAGCCTTTATTGCGAATCTAACTAGTGAAATTGCTGCTGTTGCCTTTCAGTTGTCGCCAAAGAACCTGAACTCGAATTTCAGTACAATAAAAATATAATACATATCTACCCATCACAAATACGAAGAGATTATATTGATCATATGCTAGATAAGAGCACCCTTAAAATTCGATTATCACTTTTATTTTAACCAAAAACATACCTCTACCATATATTTTTGTATATTTTATTATTTCATTTTAAAACCAAGATATAGAACTCTATTTCAAAAAATCATTTTGATTATATACGTTCTTAAATAGAACTTGCTTTGGTTAACATAAAGGTTCTTAATTTTAACTTGACAAGTTAATCTGTTCTTTTAAATTTGTCGAAAAGGAGATATAAATGATCAAAGCAAAAGAAAAAAAAATTTTTTTAAACACTTTCCTATTAAATAAAAATTAAAAACATCTATTAAATATTATTCTTTCAATAAAAAAAAAATATTTTATATATTTTTAGAAAATATACAAGAAACCAAATAATTCTTTAATCTAAAAATAGTTTGTATTTTTTTATTTTATTTAAATAAATTATTTTACAAAAACTTTGTACTTTTACCCACCCATCCATACCACTTTTAATTTGTTTTTTTTTTTGGCATATTTTTTCACAGTACAACATTGTTTTTTTTTTAAATAAGAGTAATACGCGGAAAATAAAAAAAACGAATAAAAATTTGAACGAACTTAAGTAATTTTCTGATTGTCCAATTCTAGTTATAAAAACGCCATAATATTTTTATCCTCTCAACTCTTTACATCATTCCGTAGATTAATTATTTCTAACCACTTGTATTATTCTCAAAAAATTTAATTTAATTTACCTTTCATCAAATTGAATTATTAATTAATCAATAAAAATGAATCTAATAACTTTCTATATTTATATTTTCTTACCGCCATATTGTTTTTTATAGTACAACTCGTCTGGTCATCCCAATTTCCATATATTTCAACATTTCACATAATATATTATAATAAACCACACTTCCCCACATTACCATTAAATGTTGTTCATTTTATTAGTAATCATTGTGATATAAAGAAAATATTCATAATTAATTATATATTTTTCTTTTATTATTATTATCATTATCATTAATTATATTATTAATTATTATTAATTATTATATTTATTATTATTATTATTATTATTATTTTTATTAATAATTATTATTTTTGTTATTCATGAAAAAAAAAATGTTTAAACTAGTTTTATAAATTATTTTAGTACAGTTAGAGAAGAGAAAGAAAAAATAAATTTAAAAAAAATCAAGAAAAGAAAATGTATAAAAAATATAACATATGTAATTTTATAGTAATGTGACAGGGTGAGAACGTGGCATACGAAAAAAAATGTAGCATAAGAAGGGATACTATTTAAAAAAATAAGACCTAGAAATTTTGTTGTTTGTTTTTTAAATAAGAGAGAGATAAAAAACGAAAATTCTTACAAATAAAACCATATAGCCTTATTGAAAATGGAATATAAACAAACAAATAAAAATTATATAATAAAAAAAAAAACTAAGAAAGAATATATAAGTAACTATTAATAGATATAAAAATAAGTTTAATATTTAAAAAAAAAAAACACATCAAACTACTATAGACAAAGTGAAAAATAAAAAATAAAAACTTAATGGTAAAAATTAAAAATGAAAAAAATCAATTCTAAATGAAAAAAATACATAGAAAATAAATGAATGCAAATGTATGAATTCAATTTAGAAGAGGTTGAAATGAATATTTTCCTTTCACTCATTTTAACGATAATAACTTATTTTATTATATAAATAATATAATATTAAATACTATAAATTAAACAGAAACATAGAATTTTTTTCAAAAGAAAAAAATAATAACGTTATAAAAATATTTAAAAAAAAATTAAGTAAATATATAATAAAGGAAAAAATGGAGATTATTAAAAGAAAGGAAAATGAAATATTGTGTATAAAAAAGGAAGAGAAATAGAAATAAAAAAAAAACGATAGATAGATAAATAGAAAGAGATGAAAACTGTAAAATAAAAATAATTTTAAAAAAATTTCAATGATTCAAAAATAAAGAATAAAAAATATTTAAAAAAATTAAATAAAAATATTTTATGAATTGTGGGGTTTTTTTTTGTTGCTATTGTACTGTTTTCCATTTGTGATTTCACAAAAATCATGTCACACCTTTGGGCGCATATAAGACAAGGTCCTTCAAAGCATATTCTTATTCCTAGCAGAAGCATTCTATGAATACGTTTGATGACAGTACTTTTTGCTCAGCTGTTGATCAAGTCAGTTAACTTATACATTTACAGGTTTTGATGTTGTTAGCTATGGATTTCTGGAGACTCGCAAAACATGTCAGGACTGTTGAAAGGAAGGTCATACCACTAGCTGTCTCCATAAATAGGACTCGTAGATATGTTCTTCTAACGAAAATAAATTTTACTTTCTGGGTTTGTTATGTTAGTCCGTTTGCAGAAACAAAAAAAATTCTAACTGATCTGCCAATAATTTATTGTTATGCTAAATTAAAAAATAACATATACAAATATCGATGGAAATTTAATTGATTTAATAATAATAACTTAAAAAAATTATAAAAAATCAAACTATTTCTATTTATTTTTCCAAAAAAATTGACACGATATTACAAAGAGTATATAAACTATTGTACTTAATTAATTCCTCTGTACACTCAATCAATTTACACCTACACGTAGATGGGGTATAATTGAATTAGAAATTGTAATTAGCCAGGTGTTGGAATTAATTCGTAGCGTTTTACAAAAGATGGCGTTAGTATAGTCACATATACAAAAGTAAATATTCTCCCAGAAGCTACTGACATAACGCAACTTTTCCACTATATGACATTTTGTTATAGTGTCGGTAGCACTTGTTGCGCAGTGTCAAACATGTCGAAATTCGTGCCTGAAAAATCGTTTTTGCGGGGAGTGTTACTCCATTACTTCAACATGAAGAAAAGTACCGCGGAAAGTCATCGTATTTTAGTGGATGTCTACGGCGAACATGGTCTTGCTGAGCAAACTTGCAGAAAGTGGTTTGCGCGGTTTAAAAATGGAAATTTTGATTTGGAAGACATGGAACGTCCCGGACAGCCGAAAAAGTTAGAAGATGAAGATCTGGTGACGTTGCTCGATGAAGACCCGTGCCAAACACTCCGGGAGTTGTCGACATCGCTTGGAGTCGACTTTTCGACGGTCGGAAAACGCCTGAAAGCCATAGGAATGGTACAAAAACACGGAACGTGGGTTTCACATGAGTTGAAGCTAAAGGACGTCGAACGGCGTTTAGTCACCTGAGAGATTCTTCTCCAACGGCAGGCAAGGAAGGGATTTCTGCATCGAATCGTCACTGGTGACGAGAAGTGGGGCTTGCCCGGTCATGAATCGACATCGTCCCCCAAGTCGAATATTCATGGAAAAAAGATCTTACTGTGTATTTGATGGGATCAGGTGGGTGTTATTTATTATGAGCTCCTCCAACCGGGTAAAACCATCACTGGGGACGTATACAGACGACAATTGATGCGTTTGAACAGAGCATTACAAGAAAAGCGGCCGCAATATAAAGATCGACATGACAAAGTAATTTTGCTCCACGACAATGCAAGACCCCATGTTGCGAAAGTCGTGAAAACTTATTTAAATACGCTGAAATGGGAAGTTCTGCCTCACCCGCCATATTCACCAGACATTGCCCTATCTGATTATCATTTGTTTCGATCCATGGCGCATGGACTTCGATAACTACGAAATGACCAAAATTTGGATCGATTATTTCATCGAATCTAAAGAAGAATAATTTTTTCGACGCGATATCCGAGCATTACCAGAAAGATGGTAAAAAGTAGTGGATAACGAAGGACAATACTTTGAATAACGCTTCTGTAATGATACTGTCATAATAAACCCCTAAACTTTGCAAAACGCTACGAATTAATTACAACACCTGATAATAATAAGGGGAAAATACTGTTTAAAAATATTTAAAAAAAAGTTTTTTAAAGAGGGGTTGAGTAATTTTAATAGTAAAGGTAGAAACACCACTGCGACGAGTGACTGCATATTTTTTTTAAATCTTTACAATCTAATAGGAGTGCACACAATTAGTGCCGATATCAAATTTTCAGTCCTTCCCTTGGATAATAGAAAAACTAGATAGGCATTTATATAAAAATTCTTCTTATTATAAAATAGAAACTTCCTATTTGCTGTCGTGAAGAACAAAACTATTTATGCAAATGTCTTAATTTATACTGACTTGTTCGTAAGCTATTTGGAATTTAATAAAACCGCACTTAAACTTTCATTTCGCGATAAGTATCTAAATGCAAACAAAAGTATACAAGCATTGCGTTTTGCTGCCACTTCATGGAGAATGTCGTATTTTAAAACTCTCCGAAAATCACAAAATTTAGGCGCTTGATATTTTGCATTTAATAGCAAACGATTGGAAAAAATATATATATTGCCTTCTATCGTGTTTAAATTATATTTTTGTTTGGAATAAGTGAGTTAAAATGAATATTAATTATGCTTTTGGAAATCAATAAATTTCTATTATGAAAACTAAATGTCATTGGGTGTCATGTTTTCATAAAAAAGTCTACACAAACGTATGTAGGCATTACGATTTCTCGCCGCTTTTGCGATAATTTAGGATAGAAAAATGAGTGTACATCTTAGATTGTAGAAGAACTGTATAGGCCTCTACGCAAAAATATTTTGTTCAGCCAAACGTTGAATTGATTTTGGAATATTCCCTAATTGCCAAAGAATACTCCTTTGCCCGAAAGTAATAATTACATCATTTTTTATATCTAAAATGATAAATAAAAATGATCAATTCATATGCTTTCCAAATCAGCATTGATTAACCTGCTTGCAAGAACTTCCTTTTCTATTGGCAACATTTTATTGACATCTTTCAGTGTAATAGTTTCTGCTTCATTCGAATAGCTTATTTTGGCATAATTAACACGATGATTTTGTTGCTCAACTATACAAATTACATCTTCTTCCAGGTCAATTTTCAATCACTCCCACTCGCACCGTACACATTCTTTATGCACGTCGGCACTGAACTATTTTCCTTTAAATATTGCACTATCAAAACCGCATTTGTTTACATTTATTCAACCACGAAATCCTCACTTTTTAACCACTTTTTTAACTGAAGAAATCATTCAAAACCATTTAAACACATCACAAACTAATTTTTATTAATTTGTCTAATGAAAATAAAGTATCAGCTTACCGGAAGAAAGAAATTCCCGATTTTCTCATTCCGTTGAATGACAAACAACAAAAGTATGTTAGCATTGTAATTTGCTACCACTTCATGGAGAGTGGCGTGTTTTAAAACTCTACGAAACTTTACGAAATTGATGTGCTTAATATTTAATTGATATTTACGAAATAAATAATAAACCTGTCGTTGTGTTTATTTTGTATTTTTCTTTGGAATAAGTGAGTTAAAATGAATATTAATTATGCTTTTGGAATGCTATAAGTGTCTATTACGAAAACTAGAGGTCATTGGGTGTCACGTCTACTTAAAAAAATCTACACAAACGTATGCAAGCATTACGATTTCTCGCCGCTTTTGCAATAATTTAGGCAGAAAATTGTGTAAACATATACGAGAATCCGACGAACGGGCATATCCCAAGTATTCTTTAATCTAAAATCCTTTCTGTGCGGAGTGCTGCCAACACATTTTCACATTTTGAGTCAGCATTTTTAAAATTAAAACCATAGATAATGTAAGTGCAACTTTAATGTTAAATGATCTTAAAAATTTAATAAAGCTTCATAATATATAAATAATATGGTTAATTTTTCCAATCGATGGAGGCGTTATGATATGTAATGAAACACAATTCCGACGGAACTGCCAACTGCGTGCAGTTGCCACTGTCAAAATAAACGTATTTCCATCGAATCAACCAATTTAAAATATTTAATATAAAATTTATTATTTTAAATGATTTTTCAAATGTATTTATTTACCTTATTTCTCTTACAATGTCAACAGTTAAACAAAATAAAATACCTTAGATTAAAGAATACCTGGATAGGCCGGTACGTCAGATATATATACGCAATTTTCTGGCTAAATTATTGCAAAAGCGCCGAAAAATCGGAATGCTTGCATACTTTTGTGTAGATTTTTTTATGTAGACAAGCCAATGACATCTATTTTTCGTAATAGAAAGTTTTTGAATTCCAAAAGCATAATTTATGTTCATTTTAATTAAATTATTGGAAACAAAAATACAATTTAAACACAACGACAGGCAATGTTTATTTTTTGTACAATCTTTTGATATGAAGTGAAATTGTAATTAAAGGTTATTATAAATATCAAGCATCTCAATTTTGTAGACTTTCGGAGAGTTTTAAAACACGCCACTCTCCTTGAAAGTGGTAGAATACCGAAATACTTGCACACTTTTGTTGTTTTTCAACATGTTATATTTTGACACTTATCGGAAAATTCAAGTGAAAGTGTAGTTTTTATGTTTTTTGAAGTATTTATGTATAAATAGTTATATTATTAAACATATTTTATAGGAAGTTTTTATTTCATAATAAGAAGTGTTTTATAAAGGATTGCTGTTAATTTTTTACCAGAGAAAATGAACAAAAATTTAGTTTATGATGTGCCTAAGTAACTTTTAATGATTTATTTGGTCAAAAAATTGATTAAAAATTGAAAAGTTCCTCATTCAATAAATTTTCTTAAACAAATGTTATGTTGACAGTTCAATGTTTACCAGAAAATAGTTCAGTGCCGGCGTACGTAAAATGTGTGCAAAAAAATTTAAGGGAACGAATTTTTCAGTCTGTTTTCCATTGGTGTTTTCATTGTGGTAAAATAAAAAAAAGTATATTCTTCGGTAGCTTATTACGAGGGTCGTTCTATAAGTCCTTCGAAAAAGATGGAAAAAACTGGTTTTTTTTTTAAAAAAATTTTATTTTTTAACATAATCTCCTTTTAGCTCTATACACTTTTCCAACCGTTTTTCCAAAATTTTTATCCCGTCCAAAAAATAGGATTTCCGAAGTTCTGCAAAATACTCATCCGTTTGAGCAATGACGTCCTCGTTGGAAGTGAACCGTCGTGCGCCAAGCCATTTCTTCAGATTGGGGAAAAGAAAATAGTCACTCGGGGCCAAATCTGGTGAATAAGCGGGATGCTGCAACAATTCCATTCTCAATTCCACAATTTTGGCCATGGAAACAGCGCAGGTGTGCACACGCGCATTGTCCTGATGCAAGAGGATTTTTTTCTTCTTCAGATGGGGGCGTTTCTGTTTGATTTCCTCGCTCAACCGTTGCAATAACGACGCGTAATACGGGATGCCCTGCGAATCCCAAAAGACCGTGGCCATCATCTTGCCGGCCGATGTCACAGTTTTTGGATTTGAAAATCCACTGTGATGACTGTCTCTTCGTTTCTGGAGTGTAGTAGTGTATCCAGGTTTCGTCCACAGTGACATATCGACGAAGGAATTCGGCAGGATTGCGATGAAAGAGTGCCAACATAGCCTCAGAGTCCACTACACGATTGCGCTTATTCTCCTCTGAGAGCAAACGCGGCACCCATCTTGCCGAAATTTTTTTCACAGACAATTTTTCATGCAAAATTAAAGCGACTGTACCTTGTGATATGCCCGTGGCCTCAACTAATTCGCGCACTTTAATTCGCCGATCGTTCAAAATCAGATCGTGGATTTTGTCGATGATTTCAGGAGTAGACACCTCAACTGGGCGTCCTGAACGATGTTCATCTTTTGTGGATGAACGGCCACGTTTAAATTCATTCACCCAATTGTAAACCGTCGCAAACACAGGTGCAGATGTGCCATGAACTGCATCCAACTCGGCTTTGATTTCTTTCGGGCTTAAGCCTTTCAAATGGAGATGTTTGATGACAGCCCTAAACTCGCTTTTTTCCATTGTTATGCACAAATAAATGTCGTTAACTTTCATCGACGATAGAAATATGGATCGAGCTGAAATTTTGACAGCTTTCCTGTCGATAATGCTACTTACAAAAAGAAGTACCGACACTACAAGCGCAATTTCTCGGATTTTCTAAGGACTTATTGAACGACCCTCGTATTTAAACAAATTTGTTTGCATTTATGCTTCCACGTACTCTTTTAGACCATTTTGTAATGCATTTACTAAATAATATTGTTTTTATTTTTTTTTAAATATTAGTTGTTAATTATTTAAGTACATTAAATTTATCATCTTTTAATTTAGTTTTGAAGCATTTGTTATAATGTTGTATCAATTAATTTCTATTTTATTAGGAATTTGATGTAATATTCTACGTAATTAATGCACATGCCCATTTAAATTACTATTTCAATTCACAAACACACATTTATATTATAATGTCAATATCTACAAATGCTTGTTTAACATTAAAATTTATATTTACTAAATTGTGTTATGGTCTTAATTCCAACATAATATCACATTCTCTCATTTAATTTGTTTTGCATTTTTGCAATGGATTTTTATTTGTACACATAATTGTTTTAATATAATCAATTTAACTTGGCAATTTATAGTTTTATATACTCTTCCACTTTATAATTCTGTTTTAATAAATAAATAAATAATATTTTAAAATATAATACTATGTTTTAGTACAAATTTCCATAACTAATTCCATCAAACAACAAAACCCACAATATTAAAAAAAATCTATTTGTTTACGCATAAATGACAGCATATATGAGAATGGTTTTAAAAGAACCGCTTCAATCGCATACTGAAGTTTAAAATTGGCCCCCACTGATTTACGCCATTTCTGTTATTTTGCATGGGTGTGCGTTTTATGAATGTTTTACTAATAAAATTTGTCCACAATTTTTGTATAGAGGCTTAGATTAAAGAATACCTGGATAGGCCGTTACCGTATATGTATACGCAATTTTGTGTACAAATTTTTACTAGGGGGATAGGACTGTCAAAAATTTTGTATGTAGACATGACACTTACTGCCATCTATGTGTCGTAATGAAAATTTATTTAATTGCAAAAGCATAATTTATATTTATTTTAATTCACTTACTGGAAACAAAAATACAATTTAAATACGACGATAGGTCATTTTTATTTTTTGTACAATCTTTTGATACGAAATGGAATTCTATTTTAGGTTTATTATTCATTTCGTAAATATCATTCAAATATAAAGCGCCTCAATTTTGTAGACTTTCGGAGAGTTTGAAAACTTTAATTCTCCATGAAAGTGGAGACTTGGGGGTTAGCTTTGTCATTTGTGAATCCGATGTTGACAGTTCAATGTTTACCATAAAATAGTACAGTGCCGGTGTATATAAAGTGTCTGTAAGAAAGTTTAAGGGACCGAATTTTTCTATCTATTTTCCATTGCTGTTTTCATTGTGTTATAATAAATAAAGTTTATTCTTCGGTAAGCTTATTATGTAAATAAATTTGTTTTGCTTGCTCTATTATACCACATTATAATGCATTTACTAAATAATATTTTTTTAATTTAAAAAAAATATTAGTTATTAAGTTTTTAAGTACATTAAATTTTTCATTTTGTAATTTAGTTTTAAAGCATTTCCTTTAATGTTGTATACGATTAACATCTTATTGTGCACATAATTGCTTTCATATAATCAAATAACTTACAATTCATATTTTAAATACTCTTCCCCACTTTAAAAATTCTGTTTTAATAAATAATATATGGTGAAATAAATAAAATGAAAATACATAATAAATAAATAAATATTTAAAAATAGAATACTGTGTTTTATTGCATATTTGCAAAACAAATTCCATCAAACAAGACCCGCAATATTAAAAAAATCTGCTTCTTTACGCATACGTGTATGTGTAAATGATATCACACATGAAAAATGGTTTAAAACGAACCGCTTTAATCGCATACTGAACTTTTAAATTGGCCCCCAATGATTTACGCCGTTTCTGTTGTATTGCCTGTGTGTGTGTTCTATGAATGTATTGCCAACAAAATTTGGACAGAATTTTTGTGTAGAGGCCTATCCAGTACTTCTTTAATCTAAGTATAGAGGCCTATCCAGTTCTTCTATAAGTTCAGTGATGTGGCGTCTGTTTGTTCAAATATTGAAAACTTGTCTGAAAACTTACAACTTTATATGGCGAAAAGCTTTTAGTATTGGGACTGGGCGAAAAATGTGGTCTAAACCTATGAAAAGCTTTTCAGTGAAAGCTTTTAAATTCTTATAAATGTTGTTCCTTAAAAGTTGATGCACAGATAATGTGACAAACATGAGTGACAGGGGCATAGTTAAAACGAACAAATTTTTCAAGAAGAATTATTCGAAATTTTTTCTTTATGGTAAAATATTATCTATTTTCTCGTACTAACACTGAATTACTGAGAATTATTTTTATTAATATAAATTCAGAAAATAACCTCAAATTTATTTACAGAAATATAAAAATCTGCGCACAAGTACCTTCTTTATATAAACTTTTGAGAGCTTTCCAGCATAAAGAAATTATATTTGGACTTTTAACCATAAAGTTTGTAAATTTTATAGTAAGGATAGTTTCTTCAAAAACAAAAGATTTAACTTTAAAAAAATTCCTTTTTTGGGCAATTTAAGAAATTGACATTTTACTAATATTTAATAGTTTTTTTCTAACAGCATTTTGTAATAATATTAAATCGAATAATTTTCTCGTTCATTTTACTACTTTGTTGTTTGGGTGATAATTTTGGCATCAACCGAAAAATTACTGAAATTTGACCTTATGAAATTTTTTTTTACAAAAAATAAAATCTTCAAAATTTTTTATTTGATAAAAAAATGAACAAAAATTTTTTAGTTTTGAATAAAAATTTTTAGGATGCAAATTGTCTCTGTTATTTATAAAACATTATTGGTTTTATTTAGCCAGTTTATTCACTTCAACATATTTGTAATAAAAGATAGTTTATTATTTATATTCGCTCAAAATTTTTATTCTCGAATAGATAGAATCGAATTGGTTTTGGAATTTTTTTTCCTATATATAATTTTTCATTCGAATGCCATTATTTTCGCGTACGATGGTTTCGCTTCCTTCGGAATGTGTTTGATGAATTTCATAACATCGGCTACTTTACAGCAATAAGTGTACCCCTTCGGGAAGTCTGAGAACGAAGGGTGGCTCCAGCCATATTTGTCACAAATATCGTCACATAGTAGGTTTACAGATTCAGCAAACGGATTATTCAGTGTCAGGAATGCAATTGCTGTCTTTTCGTAAACAAGAATTTTCCAGTAGTAAAGCGGAACAGGGAGAATACCATCTGGTTCTAAGGTAAGCTCTATCTCCTTGCCTTCGTCATTGGGAAGCGATAATATGCCGTGTACTCCGGTGAATACTTCGATAGTGTCGTCTAACCTAATCGCTTTGGCACGTGCTAAAGTTTCTATTCTCAACCAATTGCCAGCATTAATGGCCTGAAAATCGAAAGTTAAATTTTTATTTGAATTGCGCATTAACTGGACTTAATGAGGTGTAAAAGAATTTCAATTACCTGCCATTCGGGTGCAGCGTTCACATAGAAGAAGCTTGCGTATTGCCAACTTCGGAAAAGGTTGTCATGATCGGGTGTTAAATGGCCACGGGCCAAGAAGGAAGTTGAGTTGAAGTATTTAGCGGTGACCTGACTCCCCAATACGTCCGAAAATCTGCTCACTTGATTCTGCTGCTTGTATGCGTCTTGCGGTTTGGTGTGCTTTGGCGTGCCGGTGCTCTTAAATGCTGGACGATTGCTTTCGGAAACAGTATCTGTTAGTCAAATCCAATTAGAAAATATTGCATTATTCACAAAACTATAAAAGAGCTGCGTCTATACAAGACTTATAATCGCAAATTGCGTTATACATACATTTTGCCGCTTTTCCGTAGATATAATGATGCGAGTAGAGGACTGAGGCCATGTTCATATCGTAACAGATGTCAATTAGGTCAAGGAAACCACCCAAAGTTGTTTGGAAGCCAATTTTCTGAACAGTTCCGATGTTTTTGTTACCGCAACTTTCGCTGGTCGTAAGAATATCACCAGTGATCCCAGACGAGCAATTCACTGATGCCGTGTCGTAAGCTTTTTTGTTCATTTGAAGACCTGTCTTTGCATTACAGCGAATTGATGCTTCAGTTACCAATTCTATTCGAAAATTGAAACAATATTTAGTGTTCGTTCAATTAGATGGAAGGCAGCTTTTATCGCTCTTTCACGTAAATAGTTAAAGATTTTATAGTTAAAATTAGCCAAAATTTGCAGGCTAATGTGGGATTTGGAGGATGTATTATAGGATTTAAAATGTTCTCGATAATTTCAATTAAGGCCAAAATATGAAAATGATATTTACCACATTTAGAGGGATTTAAATATTTTTTCCAATTGGTATTAGCAAACTGACCTGCGACTGAATCTGGAGAAATTTAAAGTGATGTAATTTTTTTGGAGATCTCACTACTTGTGTTTTGGACTATTTTTTTGAAGGAATAAATGCAAAACGTGTACAGTTTGTTGCCGAGTTAGGCATTAGATTTAAACTAGGAGATGTGACAAAAAAATAAAGAGAGTAGTTCCCCAGCGCTGAAAGGCTTTAACTGAAATTGCTTTGAGCTCCTCGGTTATACTCGTTTGGATGTACTCTACAAAATGAGGATCTTTTAATATGGGGTCTGCGAAACTACAGGAATCCTTTGCTCCGTAAGAAACTCGTTGTAGGAAACAGTGTGACAGAGGCGTCGTCATGGTGGAGCATCCAAGTATGTGCAATGTCGGATTTATCACAAAGATCGCTCTAATCATTAGCTTCAATGTTAATCTATGCTCTGGCTTCAGAAGTGCGCTCACTCATTCCAGGTTTTTATCACTTTTTAATGTGGAAGGCATCCCTAACCCTTAGTCGTCTAATGCTCCTTGGCTTTCCAAAAATGCGTCATGCCAGTAAGAATTTTGTGCTCTTGATAAGGAATGTTCCTCAAAGGCTTATTGCAACTTTTCGTAAGTGAAATTCGCGTTATCACAAAGCTTAGCACAATATTTGATGGTTCATCGTTGCTTAAAATTTCGTTGTTTCATTTTTTGTAAAGCACTACAAAAATACAACTTCACCTGACGCGATCTATAGAGTCGTGTAGTAACCGGACGAGATAAGGGTAGCCTATTTCTAGGTTTTATAAAGTATTGGCCGAGGGAATTCTCTGGTCTATATTCATCAACTCATTTAATTGTGGTCAGACCAATATTTGACAATGCATCTGTCATATGGCGGCCTTTTTATTAGAAGAATAGCGTGGGTCCAACGCAATTTGGTTAGATTTCCGTTACGAGACTTTCCGTGAATTGAGAAAATGTGCCTGGTTTAGAAAAAAGGCGTACATTTTGATCAACTTTTAAACGGAAATATTGACTGTCATGCCAAATATTTATACAAGAGGTGTGCAAATACTTCTTATTAATTGTTTTGCGTCTAACTATTGCCGAAATGAATCAAACAATCGAATTTGTTCATCTGTTAGTAGCTGTAAGCTTTTTAAATAAAAATATTTCTAATATCAATTATTCCATTGGTTTGATCTGTGTGTTTATAACAAGAAAAAGGATCAGTTAGTTGAGACATCCTAAAATTAGATTTATGGAAAAAAATCGTATCTCTTACAAAATATTCTTACCATTTGCAATTAAATTAGTTCCAGTACATGAAATTACGCCCTCATCACCCACTTCCCAATGCAGGTATGCACTTTCAGGTATCATCAAGCGTCCATCTTTAGTCAGAAATAATGGATCCTTTTCAGATAATTCCTTTTTAAACTCTACTCTGCATTCTAAAAACAATATGAAACTAATTAAATTTAAGAAAATAGACATTAAATAAATAATTAAAAAAATCTGTGAAAAATTAATTTACATATTTTCGAGATGAGAAATTAAGATTTGCAATATTAATTTTAACGGTAAAATCATAATAAAAACTTTTAGGTTAATTTTTTCGATTAATTTGAAACTCTTTTTTGCATTCACATAACGATACGAGTATGTACGAATATTAGAGAAAAAGCCAGAATTATTTTTGAAAAATATGCAATTTTTTAAAATTTTCAAATTGCCACGTTTACTCTTTTTTTGAGGTTGTTTAATAATTGTTATGATATTGACTTGGGGCCTCAAAAATATATCGAAAGTGTTAGATTACATAATTTAGCCAAACAATGTATGTCTCCAAAAGGTTAAACTATGCCTCCATCAAACTTTTCGCATAGTAATGAGATTTTTTTATGACTTGTGTGACATATTAGGGCAGTCCTACAGGAAATAAAGGCTGTCCAAACTATTCACGGCTACAAAAAAGTCAGCCAACATCAAACGATAATATAAACCATTCACTGGGATAGTTTCATCAGCTCTATTTAAAATACAAAACATTTATCGTTAAAAATCCACTCATTATAAATAAATAAGTTTTTCGACTATTTCTCTTGGATTTTCAGAAATATCTCGACGTACGCGGGGATTCGACAATAGTTTCTGCTATGGAAGTAATATTTCTGGATGAAATATTGAAGGTTTTTAATTGATGTTTTTCACATCTGTAACTTGATCAAGGTTTTCAAATTTATTGATTAAAGTTACAATTGTCAAACGAGAAGACACTTCACTCCAACCAAATGCTGTTGAAACTTTCGTTGACCGTATTTTCTGTACACAGATTTACCTTTAACTTTTAAAAAATAGCGCGAGATTCGAAATTACACTTTTTAATCATGTACATAATATTTATTGGTTTATAAGAATCCGAGAATTATTTCATATGTCTGAGGTCAATTTCTCCATCGATGATCAGAGCTGCCGCATGTCCTAAGACCATAAATTTGAATTCCACGAATGGGGACGTCGTTATCATCTTTCTATGCAGAGTTTGAAAAATTTAATTCAAGGCAATTTTAATATTGCAAAACTGGAGATTAACCAAAACGTTTTGTAAAACTATTAAATATGAATAGTAGCAGAGCAAAATGGCCAGTTTTTATTATAATTTTTTTTCTTTCAAAAATAAGATCTCATTTAACGTTTAAAAACCAAAAAAATTCCAAAAATTTCATTAAAAAAATGATTTATAGCAAAAAGTATTTTCGTATTTCGAAACTATTTATTTAAAATGAATGTAAATAAGATGTTGGTTTTTTGTTGATTTTTGTTATATAAATTACATACAAACATTGTATAAAATTTTATCAGTCTATAGATAAAAAAGGGGAAAGAATAAGAAAAAATTATTGTATCTGTTTATGGTTTTTGTGTTTGTTAATAAATTGCGTATGAGATAAAATTTGAACAGCCGGTCACATTTGGAGGTGATAGACAAAGACTTCGTTAATTTTAGTTCTGCTGTTTTTCTCGATTTTCGTAAAACTTTACATAATAAGGTATATTTTAGTTTAATTAGTTCGAGGATGTTTTAGCTTACTTTCCATGAAGCGAGTATAACAATAGGGGAAGATATTGTTCCAATAGAGGCAGTTTTCTGATATTAAGTAATTCATATAATTACTAATATTAGTAATAATTTTTTAAAATTTTAGGCTTATCAGTCCTAAAAATTTTTAGCCCTCGGAAATTAAAATCTACTATTCTGCGTCTTTCCACTTTCTCTAGTTATAAACTAATAACAGCTCCTATTCTGAAGCACATTTTCCGAAAAGCTTTCATTTTAATTACATACATTTTCAATGGTATTCTGGGCACAAGTCTGGAAATTTTTTATTATTAAAATGATACTTAAACCAAATCAACTACTTAATTCTCTTTCTTCCTATAGACCTATCAGCATCTTACCAATCCTTGGCAAGATTTTTGAAAAACTACTATTAAAACGACTCTACCCAATCCTAGTTAATGAAAAAATTATTCTTGATCACCAATTTGGCTTCCGATCTGAACACTTTGAGAGGAAAGAGTATTGCATAGGAGTATTTTTAGATATGTCCCAAGATTTTGATCGTGTGTGGCATCCTTAACTCCTCTGGAAACTCAACAGTTTTCTTACTTCAACATAGTACCTTATCATAAATTCATATATCTCCCAACATTATTTTCAAGTTGCAAATAACTCAGAATCCTCGGAAATATATCCTATTTTGGCCGGAGTCCCACAAGGTAGTATTCTTGGTCCCATTTATTGTAATATAACATTTATATTCATGGTATTCCATCTGATCCTAATACTATCATTGCTACTTATGCAGATGATACGGCCATACTTGCTACCCATACAAATCCTGGCATACGAGGGTCGTTCAATAAGTCCTTAGAAAAAGATGGAAAAAAACTTTCTTAAAAAAAAAAATTTTATTTTTCAGCATCTCCTTTTAGTTCTATACACTTTTCCAACCGTTTTTCCAAAATTTTGATCCCGTCCAAAAAATAGGATTTCGGAAGTTCTGTAAAATACTCATCCGTTTGAGCAATGACGTCCTCGTTGGAAGTGAACCGTCGTCCGCCAAGCCATTTCTTCCGATTGGGGAAAAGAAAATAGTCACTCGGGGCCAAATCTGGTGAATAAGCGGGATGCTGCAACAATTCCATTCTCAATTCCACAATTTTGGCCATGGAAACAGCGCAGGTGTGCACACGCGCATTGTCCTGATGCAAGAGGATTTTTTTCTTCTTCAGATGGGGGCGTTTCTCTACGATTTCCTCCCTCAACCGTTGCAATAACGACGCGTAACACGCTCCTGTTATTGTTTTTCCTTTTTTCAAGTAGTCGATAAAAATGACGCCCTGCGAATCCCAAAAGACCGTGACCATCACCTTGCCGGCCGATACCACAGTTTTTGCCTTCTTCGGAGCCCGTTCACCCTTAAAAATCCACGGTGATGACTGTCTCTTCGTTTCTGGAGTGTAGTAGTGTATCCAGGTTTCGTCCACAGTGACATATCGACGAAGGAATTCGGCAGGATTGCGATGAAAGAGTGCCAATATAGCCTCAGAGTCCACTACACGATTGCGATTATTCTTGCCGAAATTTTTTTCACAGACAATTTTTCATGCAAAATTGAAGCGACTGTACCTTGCGATATGCCCGTGGCCTCAACTAATTCGCGCACTTTAATTCGCTGATCGGTCAAAATCAGATCGTGGATTTTGTCGATGATTTCAGGAGTAGACACCTCAACTGGGCGTTCTGAACGATGTTCATCTTTTGTGGATGAACGGCCACGTTTAAATTCATTTACCCAATTGTAAACCATCATAAACACAGGTGCAGATGTGCCATGAACTGCATCCAACTCGGCTTTTTTTTCGGGCTTAACCCTTTCAAATGGAGATGTTTGATGACAGCCCAAAACTCGCTTTTTTCCAATGTTATGCACAAATAAATGTCGTTAACTTTAATCGACGATAGAAATTGATTCTCCTACGCTATGGATCGAGCTGAAATTTTGACTTACAAAAAAAATCTTTACCGACACTACGAGCGCAATTTCTCGGATTTTCTAAGGACTTATTGAACGACCCTCGTAGCATCCAACAATTTACAATTTCTTATACACAACCTTCAATCCTGGTTTAAGAGATGGAGAGTGATTGCAAATGAACAGAAGAGTGATGATATTACTTTCACTCTTTGTCAAGGAAAACGTGTTCTTTTATACCTTAATGCAAACATGATTCCACAATATGATAAAGTACGTTATTTGGGACTTTATCTAGAAAAGAGATTGATATGGAATCCACATACTAGACTAAAAAAAACTTGAAGCCACTGGACGTTATCTGCAACTTCTTACACTACTTGACAAACTTTCAAAACTAACAATAAAAAGTAAACTTATAATCTACAATACAATTATAAAACCTATTTGAACATAAGGACTTAAACTTTGGGGTTAAACGAAACGTTCCAATTCCTATCGGATACAGGCCCTACAATCCAAGATGTTCGTAGCAACATCATACATCGTGATCCAAATATTTCCTTTGTTCAGGACCTGTGCAATTCCCAGTATCAAAAATTTCGCTTCCGTTTATCCTATCATCTTAATGCACTTCGTAGACTTAAGAGACAATGACCTAGAGATTTTCTAGAGGAATCTAACTTCCGTTAGTTGGAGAAATGCCGATGGGTGTTTACTCCCACTTCATGATACATAAGATTGCAAATAAAAATGTTATTTAAATGTTCTTGTTATAATACAATTGTAGTTGCAGATAAAAAAAAAAGAAAATTTTAAGTTTGAAGAAAAAAAGATCACATTTAATAGTTTAGATTTCAAGACCTTAAGCCCATGTGGATTTATCTTTGAATTTAACAATTATTTTTGCTAGTATTAGGACCCATGTAGTGCTAGTTTTATTTTCCGAAAAAATTTTGTAATAAAAATCTACGATTTGAAGGCATCTCGTAAGTTTCTATCGACATGATATAGAATCAGGAATATATGTTTTTTTTCGTCGGCATAATTGATTTATTTTTGTTAATATTTGTCATTATTTTGTAACTTTTTTGAGCTAATCTTTATTTATATGAAGAATTTCAGCACTATTACAAAAAATATAAAAACAGTATTATTTAGTAACAATAATGACTAATAAGTCACAAAACTATCGAAAAGGTCAAGTATTTTAAATAGATTAATAGAAATATATTTTATGGAATTGAATAAATGTCCTTTTTTGACTAAAAAATATGTTACTACTCACACACTCGTATTAAGATATTAAATTGCCGAAAAAAATTCAGACAACTTGTTTTATATTAAAATGAATTAGATTAATTCTAATCTTATTTGCTTATTGACTGTAAAATTTTGCCAATAAATTTCTAAAAACAAAAATCACTAAAATTTGCTTACGTGAACGTGCCAATGATAAGTAAACACTCAAAATAAGAGCTGTTAGCGTAATGCCCGTCTTTCGAAACATTTCGTTCGAATCTAAAAATGTTAATCAATTCTTGGTTGCCTTTTATAAGTTTCCAAAATTTAAGTTAACTTCGTACAAATAAGTAGATATTATTACAGAAAATTTTGAAATTCCTCCGAAAGCGCGGGAGTATTAAAAAAGACTCTTAAGCAAAGCTGAGTAAAGTTATTCTTTTCTGAAATCGTATTTAATCAGTTGTTTTTGGCTCTAGAAAAAATATTTTACGAACTCTAAAAATAAGGTATTTTGTTAAGCAAGTGATGGAATTTTTTCCAATTTTGAAAAATAATTTATTTTCTTATTATTGATATTTACTTTTCTTCTAATAGGTAGTTTTGAACAATTTATGGTAAATATGTGAAAACAGGCCTTCACCTTACCAGATGTACTCGTTTTTATAATGTGTCTATTCCCAATAGAACTTCGTTAAATTATTCAAAATATTCAATAAAAGGACTATAAATTAGAAAATATTTTTATTTAACTGTACAAATACTTTACCGTTAGGAAATTTTTTAATTGAGTCAGCAAAAGGCGATTCACATTTGATTGCGTATAACACTCTGGTCTACCCTGGAAAATTAAGAGATTGTTTCTATCCAACATATTTTTGAGCATCACATTTTCAGTGTTTTTTTCTGAGACTTTCAAGGACTTCTTGATAAAAGACTTAATTGACAGTTTATCCAGGAAATCATCATTATTTATTTGTTGAATATTTTTATCATTTTTTAATGTTGAGCGAGATTTGTTTTTTAATGCTCCTCGGACCTCCAAAAATACTCTATGCCACCGAAAAATTTATGCTCTTGATAAGGAATGTTCTTAAAAGGCTTGTTCCTATTTTTCGTAAGTTAACCTCGGTTAATCACAAAGCTTAACACAAAATTCGATGGTTTATCATTCCTCCAAATTTTACTATTCTATTGTTTGTAATGCACTATAAAAATATAAGGCTCTATAAACTATTCGAAGTTATCAGTATTACTGACTCATACTCAGCTATCACTCGCACTTTGCTGTATCAGTGATACTGAACGTATGTCACACCTCGTAGATACTTTGAAGTAGTTGGATATAGTGAAGAGTGCGAGATGGTATTTTTCAGTGCAGCATCCTTATTACGATATTGTAAATATCTTAATATATGAAGTCCTTACCAACAAGAATATACTAATTGCAATATAAGCTGTTAACTCTGCTATTCTAACAGATCGCCGAGATCCTATCATAGATCCTTCGATTTAACAGAACCACAAATTTCTTTACAACCAAAGGATGAGTCAGTCAATACTACAGTACCCCAAGGATAGTAAACAGTTTTGGTCATTCGCCAAAAGAATCAAAAATCTGCCTGGTTATCCATCCCAACGCTATTTCATAATGAAACCCCGATTGTCAACTTAAAAGATAATCACAATTTGTTTGCGGATCACTTTTTGTCATCTTCCTTCTCTTCCAGATTGGGCCTTACTTCCGCCTGTATTGGAGCACGTGGAATTTTTTATGGGCCAAATTAATTTTCGCACGCGTACTGTTGGAAGAGTCTTTAGAGATCTTGATATACAAAAATCCACGGGTCCAAATGATATGTCGCTCATAGTTCTGAAGATGTGTTCTTCTACATTAGCAAAAACACTGCGTAAGCTTTTCCATCTATTATTTTCTTTTGGAATTTTTCGGATTCCAAAATCACAAAAAAGGTGAGTCCCCTTTCCCCTAATTATACTTACTAACTATCAGCTAATGAAATATCTTGAATCAAGAATACTCCTCAGAGACCGTCAATATCGTTTCTGTAGCGATAGATCTACTGGTGGCATATCTAGCCAGAAAGAGGGAGTACACTCTCCTTTTCTCTGGGGAGCGTAGAATTATTACATTTCACATATTAAATGCATTTGACATAGTTTGGAATCCGGCTCTTTTGTCAAGTGGTTTTGGATGGCTTCAAGTCTGCAGTCTGGTATTCCCGAGGGTTCCTTCCTATCTCCGATTCTTTTTCTAATTTTCATAAATGGTCTCTTGTCTGTTACTCGTATCCAATCCACTGTTTTGCTGGTGACAGTACTCTTAGTTTTTTATACTTGTTTCCTGATTCAAGTTTGGCCTAGGATGTTAAACTAATTAAATTCCTATATCTATATAGACAGTATATTACTAGGGAGCTCGAATACTCCCAAAACACAGAGCTGTCTTCTGTCTCTAAAGCGAAACCGAAATCTCCAGCCATTATCATGAATGTCACTTGCATAACTAAAACCGAAAAACTTTCCATTCTTGGTATGTTTTTTAATGACAACCTCCGTTGGAATGGCCGCATATTTAATAATACCAATAATGCACAAAATGTTCAGGTTTTCATAAGCAATCCAACAAATTTTTTACTCCATCTGATCTAGTCAATATGTGCAAGACATTCATTCGCCCCAAGCTGAAATATAATTCCCATGTATGGGCGGGCGCTTCTAAAGTGTCATTGTACTTACTAGACGGAACTCAAAATCCATCAATAAAATAAATAGGAGACGAAGTGTTTTCTGTTTTTCCTTATTTTATAGTATTTTCCATAAACAGTGTTCCAGTGAACTGTGTAGTACGTAAAAATCGAGAGAAATTTTTAGTTTCGTTACAAATGTCAAACGCCTATAGAGAAAATGCAGCGAAATTCTTTGTTAGCGCCACTCGTGCGGATCTTTTGGTCGACAAAATATATTTCCGAGGATCAAATGAGAGCATTTGTAAACTACCTCTCAGCGCACGAACGTGGAAGAGAAACGAAGGTGTCAAGTGCAGATATGTTTTATCACTCTCTGCTTTATTGCTGTTATGTGATTTCGACTTCTTTTCTTCTTACATGTGGGTACGGTCATTGCGAAGCTAAGTTAGTTTTTTCAATCAACGGTACCAAAATCAACACAACAATATGAACAGAATACCATGATAGATTTCTTATAATCGCAATTGTGGGAATAAGATTGTATTATGAGTATGCATATGTTAGTAATTTGTCTTTTTTTTCGCACCAGTTACAATAACGGTCCTTTTTCGTTTTAACTGAAAATAGGGAATTGCAATTGATTTTCATATTTCTGATCCACAATTTTTGCTATGACTTCTGTTCGAGTAAAAATTGAGGGATTTGCTCAGACAATTCCAACATGTTTTAACAACTGTATTTCTTAATTTGAAAAAGAGAACAGGTCGCTTGAATTTATGGCAAATGTAAATATATATGTCTATTAATAATTTATAATTGAAATTATTTATAAAAATAATTAATAAATAATTCTAATATAGGTAGTAGGTCCCGAACTTATTTTTTAATATATCATATAATTGCATATATGTGAACTTATTTTTTGTGTGGCAAATTTTCGAAAAGAAAACTTCAAGGAACTTCACAGACTTGACAAAATTTATTCCATCATTTATTAGAAAGACTACCCTGAAAGATATTTAATGGTAGTATCTGCTATGTACTCGTATGTTTCAGGAAGTATATTTTGCTTAGTACTACTAGGTATATTATTCGATCATATTTAAACCATTAATTTTGTAATTTCAAATAATCTCCTTTTAGCTCTATACACTTTCCCAACCGTTTTTCCAAAATTTTTATCCCGTCCAAAAAATAGGATTTCGGAAGTTCTGCAAAATACTCATCCGTTTGAGCAATGACGCCCTCGTTGGAAGTGAACCGTCGTCCGCCAAGCCATTTCTTCAGATTGGGGAAAAGAAAATAGTCACTCGGGGCCAAATCTGGTGAATAAGCGGGATACTGCAACAATTCCATTCTCAATTCCACAATTTTGGCCATGGAAACAGCGCAGGTGTGCACACGCGCATTGTCCTGATGCAAGAGGATTTTTTTCTTCTTCAGATGGGGCCGTTTCTTCTTCAGATGACGGGGCGTTTCTCTTTGATTTCCTCACTCAACCGTTGCAATAACGACGCGTAATACGCTCCTGTTATTGTTTTTCATTTTTCCAAGTAGTCGATAAAAATGATGCCCTGCGAATCCCAAAAGACCGTGGCCATCACCTTGCCGGCCGATGGCACAGTTTTTGCCTTCTTCGGAGCCCGTTCACCCTTGAAAATCAACTGTGATGACTGTCTCTTCGTTGCTGGAGTGTAGTTGTGTATCCAGGTTTCGTCCACAGTGACATATCGACGTTGGAATTCGGCAGGATTGCGATAAAAGATTCGCTACACAATTGCGCTTATTCTCCTCTGAGAGCAAACGCGGCACCCATCTTGCCGAAATTTTTTTCACAGACAATTTTTCATGCAAAGTTGAAGCGACTGTACCTTGTGATATGGCCGTGGCCTTAACTAATTCGCGCACTTTAATTCGCCGATCGTTCAAAATCAGATCATGGTTTCTGTCGATGATTTCAGGAGTAGACACCTCAACTGGGCGTCCTGAACGATGTTCATCTTTTGTGGATGAACGGCCACGTTTAAATTCATTCACCCATTTGTAAACCATCCCAAACACAGGTGCAGATGTGCCATGAACTGCATCCAACTCGGCTTTGATTTCTTTCGGGCTTAAGCCTTTCAAATGGAGATGTTTGATGACAGCCCTAAACTCGCTTTTTTCCATTGTTATGCACAAATAAATGTCGTTAACTTTAACCGACGATAGAAATTGACCTACGCTATGGATCGAGCTGAAATTTTGACAGCTTTTCTGTCGATAATGCTACTTACAAAAAAAAATCTTTACCGATATTACGAGTGCAATTTCTTGGATTTTCTAAGGACTTATTGAACGACACTCGTAGATAAATTTGACTTTACTGATTTGGTAAAATAATACTTACTTATCAGACAATATTCAACGTCTGTAAATGAAGTCGTAGTGGACATTTGCCCGATATTGTTTTTTATTCATAAATGCATTTTAATAAAGAATGACGGAATTTCCATGCAAAATGTTTGTTTCATTCAAATTTAAAAAAAAAGTTATAATTTATAGACTCTGTAGCAAGGTTGTGACGTGTGCAACATATCACACTGAAGTTGCAGACGTCCTGCAATAATACGAATAAATTTATATTTATGCTCAAGTTGGTCGAGATCACTACCTTAGTTTGCTTGTATTTATATATTATTAGGCAAGGTGTAAATATTCATGGTTTTAAATATTCAAAAATCTTACCTTTAATTTTTCTTGGATTGGGTATGAATGTAATGACCGATAACTGATTAATTTATGATTTGCCGAAAGTCAATAATCTTAGTCTTTATATACTTAATTGAAGATGGATTCAATAATCTCGGAAATATAATAAAAATAACCAACTAATGTTTTTTTTCAATTTTAGGGAGAAGAAAATAAGTCTGAATCAAATTTTCAATATTTATTATTATCGTTACCATTTTCATTTACCATTATTATAATAATTATTATTATTACTAATTTTAATTACTTTCTAATCAGTTATTATTCATTATATCAGTTTTAATATAAGTTATTACATTTTGTTATAATATGTTTTTATTTTATTTCATTATAATATATTTAATTATTTACTTTTTTTTTGCTTTCGATAAAAATATCGTCTAAAATTACGCCACTAAGTTAATAAATGTACACAGTGAAAATATGTTCAATCAACTAAATTAATGATATGATTCTACATATTATTTATTTTTGTCCTTTTTCTTCCATGTATACCATATAATTAATATATATTTTTTAATTATATATTTTATTACTAAAATTATTTACTATTTTCTTTGTTAATATATTTTTCAGAGTTTTTATTTAAATTTATTCATTTAACTTAGACATTTATTATTATTGATTTTTACTATTATTCTCTATATGTTAAATGTTTAAAACAACAATAATTTTTTAAAAAGAATTTTACATAATTTTTTTTTTGCTATAATATTTTTATTATTTTTTATATATTAATTATAAAAAAATTATCTGCCTTAAAAATAAAATATTTCTTAAAAACATTGTTTAGAAATAATAAATATATTACAATAGTAATTTTGTTTTTTAGTTTTAATGGACATTTGGAATTTTTTTTATAGGGGCTATTTATGTAATTTAAATAATTTCTGTAATTGTTTTTTTTTACATTTTTTTTCAATTCCACATTATTAATTTTTAAAAAATATAGCTTTTATTTTAGTATTACATTTTTCTGTTAATTATATAGTTTTATTTTTTTTTTATATATAATATATTGTATATTTTTTTTACTATATTTGCTCTAAAATCTTTTATTTACGTATTTTCAAATTAATTTGAATAGAAAATTTATAATTTTTTGTTCAATTATTATAATATTAATGTTTTTTTTTTAAATTTTCGAAAATGATTGAAAAAAAAATATTAAAAGTAAAATTTCAAAAAATTTTATTTTTATTGTAACTAATATTTAATATACGAGTATAAGTTAAAAAATTTGAAAGTATGACCTTATCATTATTATGTCATATTATTATTTTTATAATAAAACTGCTTTTCGTTAAAAAAAATATTTTTAAAAATTAAATTACAATACAATTAAACAAATTTTATCTTTTTGAATTAAACGTTCATTTATTCTTTCAAGATTTGTTTTTTTTTTTTACTTTTAAGTTTCGAGTTTATAATTTTTTATTGGGTTTTTAATTTTTCTTCTTAATTTAATCGTTAATTCCTTCCTCATTACTTTTCTTAACTATTTGAAGAATTTTTTAAATATTTCACTAAGTGTGTTTTAAATATGTCCACACGCTTTTCTATTACTTACTTGATTTGTTCTTATTTAATTATTAATATATTTTTTTATTTAAGTACATTTATTAGAAACTGGTATTTCTAATTTTTTAAACTATTTGCATTTTTTTTAATTTATTTATATTTTTTGTTGTTAATGTGTAATAATTCTTCCTGTTGTCGTATACATCTTTACAATGATAAAATTTCACTATTTTTTTTAGTCGTTGAAACATTTGTGTTCTAAATATGGCCTTTTTAAAAATATATTTTATGTTAATTTTCACAATTATTAATTTATGTGCCTGGTTTAAATTACTTTCGTTTTTTAATAATTTACTTTATAGGTATTTATTTGCGTCATATTTGTTTTTATTTGTATTTTGTATGTTTTTATCTACTACCTTCAAAACTATTCAATTATTTATCATGAAAGAGTTAGTTTTTGAATTTATTACTGCAGCTATTATAATTTAAAAAAAATATATTTACGAAATAAAATTATTTTTAGAAAAACTTCTTTTAAAAAAATTACATTTGAGTGGAAAATTTACTACACTTGAAACTCATTAGAATAATTATTAAGTTACTGTCGGAGAGTCTATTAACAAAAATTGTTTTCGGCAACATACAAACTAGCAATGGGGAGGTTGGATGCTTTTTTTTAATAAACTCTATATAAATTAAGATTTATTCAATAAAAATATTGTCTATTCAAGGATTAGTTGAATATTATGATAGGGCAGGACTTGGGAAATATATAAGTTGTTTTGGATATCTCTAACATTATTAACATAGTCTTTAATACAGGATCCAATTTGAAACCTATCCAGTGATAAAATCCTTTCAGTTTGAAAATTTATTATGTCCGTATATTTGGCTATAGAATATGGGAGAAGATTTATCTTTAACTTCCCCAAAAGTAAAAGTATCAAAAGGATTCAAAATCCCCAAAAGCACGAGTACCAAAGGAATCAAAATAAATCAATATTTTTTTTAATTAAAAAAAAACAATTAAATTTATATTAAAAAAAAATAATAAAAATACCAAATTAATAGTTTATTTTACAATTTATTTTATATTTGCCAACTTTTAGTTATTTTTTTATTTGATAAGACCACGATTGCAAATATAGCAAATAATATTCATATTTTAAAAGCGAAATTTAAACTTTTGTTCTTGATACTTTTAATGAAAAATCGTACTATTAAGGGTAGCTATCAGCTCCACAATATTGGTAAAGCATTATTGATAAGAGAGCTTTACTCCTTTTCAGTAAACTTTTAAGTAAATCTCTTCCGTTAATTAGAATTCGAAAAATATAATTTTTTTTTTGTTAAGTAAAGGTAAGTAAGCAATTAAAAAATTAATAAATATTTAATGAAATTATTGTAAGAATCACGGAAAGTTAATGAGAATTTTTGTTCTTTTCTCTTTTTTTTTTGTAAAAATTAGTAAAAAATCTAAAAGTTTAAAATTTTTTCACTTTTTGTTTTTTTTATGAAAAAAGTTTCTTTTCAAAGTAAATCATTAGTAAATTTTTTTAACATAAAATCCCCTCCACTATGTATTTAAGAAAATTTTCATTTTCTTTTTAAGTAAACTTTTCACCCAATTATTCGAATCAATGAAACGCGCAAGGAAGATTTTTGTTCGCTTTCATTTCTTAATAATTGCAATTATTTTAAGAAAAAAACATTCTTACTGCCTATGTTCTTAAAAGCTCGACTTTTTTCCTGTTATATATCGATTTTTTTTTTGCGTTTTGAATCCAAGCATAAGAAATAATCTTCGTCGTTACGCATAAGTACTGTGTATGTCCTTGATATTTTTGTTATTTAATTTTAACATTTATGTTTTGAAATTTTAACAAGTAATTTTTCTTTTTACTGCAGTTAGCTAAACGCTAGCTACTTAAATTTTCAAAATTTTTTTTTTTACTATTTTATATTTCGAATTTCCACAAACAATTTTCTTTATTCATTTATCTAAATATTTCTTTAAAGATTATTTTTAATTGCAAAACAAAAATTTGCATTCTCATTCTAAACAAGATTTTATATTTTTTATTTATTTATTATTTTATTATTTTTTTATTATAATAGACTAGACTTTTTACACATGTTCATAGTATATAATTGTAGTTTTTTTTTTTTTTTAGTTTTTCCTTCATAATATTTTTTTTCGGCAATAAAAAATTTAAATTTAGTTTTATTTATCATATTATTAAATCTACATATTCTAATTATAAATAGTCGTACATAAATTACATACATTCATAGATACATATTTATAATATACGATGATGATCAAAATACAAAGTTTTATGGTAAAAGTTATGCAACGAAAAAATGCATTAACAAATGTTAATGAATAAAAATGGACATTATTTAATAGTGTATAATTAGAGATTATGGGTTAAATGATTGAATTACGTTAACCAAAATCTTATTAATATACATATATCTATAATAAAAATATTGAATGAGAAGAAAAATGACAGTGTAAATTTGAAGGCTCGAATACGGTGTTCCTATGACAGTGTAAACTTGAGGGTCTCGAAGTACGTATAAATTAAAGTAACTAGCTAATACCATCGCTCCATCGAAGTCTTAGACTACTTCGTCTCGTGCTCCCATAAATGTAAACACTGATGACATTCCGAGTAGTCCGGGCAGTATCCTGGATTTGGTCAATTGAGTTACTAAAGAGCCTTAAAAATTTCATTACTATATAGAATCCGGAGTTGTTCATCCTTTAATAGGCCAAAAATTAATCAGCTGCTAGAAGTTCGCTTTGACCCATGCTAAAAACCCAAGCCTCAGAAATAATAACAAGTCTCAGAAATAATAATGACTAAATAGATTCTGTTGACTAAAAACAATAGTGCACGTATATCTTCTTCTATAGTGAATTAATTTTTTAAAGCAACCCCAAACAGAAGATTTAATTTCCTTAGAATGATTGCTCATAAAAATAAATATTAAGGATACATTTAATGAGACATTATTCAAAAATTTACTATTTTAAAAATATAAGTTTTTAGCAAATATGAATACGAAATCTTAACTTCGCTTAGAATCAGAATATGTTATTTGGAGAATAATTTTTTTGGAATTTTCTATGAGATAAAATTATATTGGGGATCGTATTAGCATAATAATCAAGAGACTACAGGTTTTTCTTTTATAAAGTACTTGCCATAAATTATTAATCAATGTCTTTTTTTTTAGAATAGAGGAAGACAAGAGACATTATGATGGTGCTTTAGGGATTTCGTGAAATCTTTTTTAAAGGCAAGAGGCATCATTGTGCTTTGGAATTATTATATTTTACTGTGTTCTTTTAACTTATTAGTAATATACTGTCTATATCGGAATCTGATGAGATTCACCTATATTCATTTATGAAAACATGAAAGATAAAAGAGGACCATGGGGAACACCAGCTTGCATTAAACGACCGAAAAGATAGATTCTTATCCTATGTTTAGAAGAAAAATTTCTGTAAGAAAAGCATAAGTGAAAACGCTTATGCACTTCTTATCAGCATATCTCAAGATGCCCAAGTACTCCTTCTACTGTACGATAAAACGCGTTTTAATGCTGGCGAGGGCAAGATATTAGTTCTTGGTTTGTATATGTAAATATACTTTTGGAAAAGAAATATCCTCGAAAAATATTTTGAGATTCTGGTAATAAATTAGAAATTAGTTTAATTGCAATTTTCGTCAAAGTATGCGGGATTAAAATGCGGGATTTTTGGCAAACTTTGAGTGTTTATTTTGAAAAATTGTTACAATATATTTTATTCAAAGTATTGTCCATCGGAAGCCACTACTTTTTCCCATCTTTCTGGCAACATATGGATTCCGCGCCAGAAAAACTGCTCCGGTTTTGAGGCCAAGAATGAATCGAGCCAATTTTTGATGCCCTGTTTTGAAGTGAAGCGTATTCCGATGAGGGCGTTTTGCATGGATCTAAACAAATGGTAGTCGGACGGGGCAAGGTCTGGGATATAAGGCGGGTGGGGCAAAACTTCCCAGCCACTGTTTTCTAAATAATTTTTAACCGGTCTTGCAAAATTTTCCGAGCGTTGTCATGATGGAAAATTATGGCTTCGTGTCTGGTCGCATATTCCGGGCGTTTTTCGGCCAATGCTCGCTTCAAACGGATAAATTGTGTTCGGTAGAGGTCGCCTGTGATCGTCTGGCCCGATTTCAATAGCTCATAATAGATCACACCCTTCTGATCCCACCAAATACAGAGCATTACCTTGGCGCCATGGATATTTGGCTTTGGCCTTGATTGGGCTGGTTGGCCGGGCTTCACATACGATTTTTTGCGCTATGGGTTGTCGTAATGAATCCATTTTTCGTCGCCATCGATTCAAAAACGACTTCTTTTTCTGCCGTTCAAGCAGCATTTCGGACATGCAAAATCGCCTTTCAACGTCTCTCGGCTTCAATTCATACGGGACCCAATTTCCTTGCTTTTGGATGAATCCTGCTGCTTTCAAACGTTTTGAAATGGCTGCTTGAGTGACTCCCAATGATTTTGCAATTTCTTCTTGAGTTCGACAACAGTTTTCGTCGAGTAATGCCTCCAAATCTTCATCTTCAAACTTTTTTGGCTGGCCTGGTCGTCCTTTGTCTTCCGTGTCAAAATCACCAATTCTGAACCGCACAAACCATCTCTCGCACGTTGAAATCGATGGAACATATTCAGCATAAGCTTCGGTGAGCAATCGATGTGCTTCAGCTGCACTTTTTTTCAAATTGAAGAAGTAAATCAACACTTCCCGCAAATGGGAATTTCGTACCGAATTTTTTTTGGTACGAAATTCGACATTTTTGAAGCAAAAAAAACTTTGTTGTTTACACTATTTCGTTCAATGACTAATCGAGAATGAATGACAGATGTTTAACCTCCAAAATGCCATATGAGTTATTATTAACACAAACCATGTGTAAAAGTTATGCCATCTGTTGTCAATCCCGCATTTTTAAGTTATACACCAATATTTTTATAAAGAATTAAAAAAAAACAATAACACATTTTTGAAGGAAATATTGTCTTAGAAGTTAATTCTAGATTATTTCCTATTTTTATTCATAGGAAGAAAATTCATATTAATATATGGCAACAATAAATAATTATTACTTGAATTATTTAAAAATAAAGGATTCTATTGAGCAAAATATTAAAACAGTCACTTTGAAATTACCATTAAAAGAGAGAATCAATAATCACATATGATGTGTATTAGTAGACACATATTATGAGATAATTGACTTATTATAGTGTATTATGAATAAATGTCCTTTTAATGTTTCTTTAATATAAAAAAGTATCAGTATATTTTTATATATATGTGTTTGTATATGGTAACGGAAGAAAAGTATGCTACTGAAATTTCAGGATACAGTATAAGCTAAATTTGATCTTTGGAAAAAATTAAATAATTATAAGAGAGTCGTTCAATAAGTCCTTAGAAAATCCAAGAAATTGCACTCGTAGTGTCGGTAAAGATTTTTTTTGTAAGTAGCAGTATTCACAGGAAAGCTGTCAGCTCGATCCATAGCGTAGGTCAATTTCTATCGTCGATTAAAGTTACCGACATTTATTTGTGCATAACAATTGAAAAAAACGAGTTTAGAGCTGTCATCAAACATCTCCATTTGAAAGGCTTAAGCCCGAAAGAAATCAAAGCCGAGTTGGATGCAGTTCATGGCACATCTGCACCTGTGTTTGCGACGGTTTACAATTGGGTGAATGAATTTAAACGTGGCCGTTCATCCACAAAAGATGAACATCGTTCAGGACGCCCAGTTGAGGTGTCTACTCCTGAAATCATCGACAAAATCCACGATCTGGTTTTGAACGATCGGCGAATTAAAGTGCGCGAATTAGTTGAGGTCACGGGCATATCACAAGGTACAGTTGCTTCAATTTTGCATGAAAAATTTTCTGTGATAAAAATTTCGGCAAGATGGGTGCCGCGTTTGCTCTCAGAGGAGAATAAGCCCAATCGTGTAGTGGACTCTGAGGCTATGTTGGCACTCTTTCATCCCAATCCTGCCGAATTCCTTCGTCGATATGTCACTGTGGACGAAACCTGGATACACTACTACACTCCAGAAACGAAGAGACAGTCATCACAGTTGATTTTCAAGGGTGAACGGGCTCCGAAGAAGGCAAAAACTGTGCTATCGGCCGGCAAGATGATGGCCACGGTCTTTTGGGATTCGCAGGGAATCATTTTTATCGACTACTTGGAAAAAGGAAAAACAATAACAGGAGCGTATTACGCGTCGTAATTGCAACGGTTGAGCGAGGAAATCAAAGAGAAACGCCCCCATCTGAAGAAGAAAAAAATCCTCTTGCATCAGGACAATACGCGTGTGCACACCTGCGCTGTTTCCATGGCCAAAATTGTGGAATTGATAATGGAATTGTGCAGCATCCCGCTTATTCACCAGATTTGGCCCCGAGTGACTATTTTCTTTTCCCCAATCTGAAGAAATGGCTTGGCGGACGACGGTTCACTTCCAACGAGGACGTCATTGCTCAAACGGATGAGTATTTTGCAGAACTTCCGAAATCCTCTTTTTTGGTCGGGATAAAAATTTTGGAAAAACGGTTGGAAAAGTGTATAGAGCTAAAAAAAGATTATGTTGAAAAAGTAAAATTTTTTTTTAAAAAACATTTTTTTTCCATCTTTTTCTAAGGACTTATTGAACGACCCTCGTACTTGTCCTCTGCATATTATTACACTTTTAGTATTTCGGTTCATCATCGTAAAATATTTAAATTGATTTATATTTGTTTGATTATTATAATATTTTTTTTATAATAAATAATTTCATTTTTTTGATTTTTTGAAAAACATTTTTACTATTTAATTAATACTAATTAAATTAAATTTTTATTCAAAGTAATCATAAACTTATGCATGCATACTTTTGCTATCATTTTCTTATTAAACATAGTTTTGAATATTTATGTATTTATTAATACGCTAATAAATATATTATATAGATGGTATGTATGTACACATTATAAATACTATTATTTCATATCATATTAATTCCATTATTTTTTGTTTTTATGTTGTCATTGCTAATTATAACTTATTTTATTTTAATTATTTATTTGGTTTATTTTTCATCATTTATATAATAAAACCTTTTTTTTTCATCAAAATTTTATAAACTTAAACTTTTTCTATGCACTGTTTTTTTTCAATTTAAAAAATATCTTTTAAGGCACTTTTCACTAATCATTTCTTTATTGAAATGCTTTTCTTTAAAAAAAAATGAAAATAGAATTGAACGTTTTAATTAAATCAAAACTGAAAAAATACGAATTTATCAAAGAAAAAATTTCCTTTTTTATAAATTCAATATGAACACCCTCGCAAATGTCGTATTGGTTCGTAAAGACTCACATTTTTACACATTTCCACAAATTACAGAGACGTACACGTATACTAAAATTTGTGCCACTGCACATATGAGTGTATATGCACTTATATGTAATTACAATTAAATATATTTCCATTTGGTACACGCATCCTAACACAAATATAGATCAACATTTATTCATACAAATATGTGGACTTCCTCCTCCATATACATTCATACATACATGCATACATACGCATATGACGATTGATGTAAAATATGAAGTGGTGAAAAATTCATTTTAATAAGTTATGGACAAAAAGGACGATATTGAAGATAATTGGCAGCAGGATTGCTGATGCTTGTTGACTCGATGGCTTCCCAGCACTCGAGGTGCCAATTTTATATTCCATGTCAACGTCTAAATGCATATCGTGATCTCTAGTGTAGAACTGGTGAATATCGCTGATCTGAAAATCGAAAATAGAATAAAACCAATTATTTTTACTTAGTTTTTATTTATTTTACCAATAATTAATTAATATATTTAATAGAATTTTCAGTATAAAAGAGAAATAGTGCTACACTCACAGAGAATGTGTGCTCAAATACAAAGAGGTGCCATTGCATTATGAACATGGACTCAAATGTTCAAATTCAATTCAATATCATCTTTATGCTTGGTTTAAATGTGCCCATTCATATTTAATTATTTTATGAATTCTTTTAATACAAAAACGTATAAAAACCAAAAAAAGGCTATATAAAAAATATGTTAATAATAATTAAAATTTGTCTAATTTCAAATTTATTTCCAGCAAAAGGATTTATCTAAATGCACTAGAATCCCTGCACTCCTATTAGTTATATTCGGTTTTGAATATATTGTGGGCGTGTTGGAATTTCTGAAGCATTTTTACATTCAACACCAATGTTTTGGTGCATTTGCTAATCAAAAGCTCTTAACAGATTTGTACATGAACATTGTTCATATCCTTTTGCGCTCCCAATCACGCTGTATAGTCTGTCAATACAATATAGTCAATGAGAATGCACTCATTTCTAACGGTACTAAAATCCATTCAATAGTATTTCCTATTCATTCGAAAGCTCTTTCAATTGCGCTGTAAAGTGTTCATCGGTTACTGTGAACGGATTCTCTTATAATTTTCATCCTTTTTTCTCACAATTTGTTTTAATTGAGCTTTTTATTAACACGATGAGAGCGTTTGAGTGGATTTTTTTGAAATTACACTTTAGAAATTGGCTCTAAATGTTGGTGTTTTTGTATCTTTTTGATGTCTTTTATTAATTATAAAAATATAAAATAGAAAAAGGAAATTTTTCTGTTACGGTTTTATTTTTTTCAAAAGCAACAATGTTACTAAAACTGAGTGTACGATGCATTAATAGGAATATGGCGAGAAGGGTTTTTTTTTTCATTTAAAATAAAATGGAATCGTTAGTCTAGTTTCGCATTTATTCAAATTAAAATTGCTGGACTGTTTAACATATACACGTATGTGTGGTATCAGTTTTATATAAATTTGAAACCTTTATTAATACTAGCTATCAATAAAATTAGAATTTGTGATTAGGTTTTTTTAAGTTAAAATGCAAATCGGCGAAAATTATGAAATCTCAGTTAGAAAACTTACAAACCCTAAAAGAAAATTGTAATTTTTATAATATATATAAATGTTGGGTTTTCTAAATACTCGTTAGAAACCTAGTATATGTGCTCGTATTTCTGGGAAAATTAAGACAATTTATTAGCTGGTATTAAAAACTAGGACAATTTTTTTACTGATAGTAGAAAGGAAAGATTAAAATATTTTTAATTTTTTTAATGGGTTTCTTTTAATTATATGCCAAAAGAAATTAAATATTCCCGAGGTATTTGTGATAGTAAAATTCAAAAGCTTAATAGTCTACTTAACTATTTATTCATAAAATGAAATCTTTTGAAGTTCATCCTCGGTTACCGTGTGGTGGCGGAACAATGTTTATTCGATTGGCTGCCAACTTCATGATATACGATATGATATGTTGTTTGAAAGCTCCTATCTGAAGTGTCATTTGTATAGATTTTTGTTGTTATTAGTATTTTGATTATAAAACTTTAGCTTTGTCAGTAAACAAAGAGCAATTTCACTATATTGTAGCGCACCATCCACAATAGAGGATAAAAATGCAACACAAACTTGCGAAAGTATTTTTATTATCTATTAAGATAATGAAATTAATAATTGAATGGGTAAAAAGTGATTTAGAAGATTTATTGATAAAAATTTCGACCTCAGAGAAGAACCTTGGGCGACTTGTGACTACAGATTTGGATGAAATTAAAACTATAATTGCAGATGATTATCATTTGATAACACGTAGTATCGTTGAAGACCTGAACATTAAGGCCATTCAAGTTTAGAGACATTTGAAAAATATTTGAGTGATCAAAAAGAACTCCTCGCATAGGGGTTTTTTCTGGGAGAATGATCTAAAAGAACTACGCCAGAAGCGGCTATGGGTATTAGCGCATCTGCGTCCGGACAGAGCTTCTCTGCTAACTGCGAGGAGGTTTCTTTATGTGATAATGATCTATAAGGACTATACCAGCATTGGCTATGGGTATTAGCACACCCGCGGTTCTTAGTTGGTCTAGCAGTGCTGAAGGAATATACAAGGTTCCTACTGTAGCTCTTTTAAGGCAAAGCGCACCTACGCGGTATCTTTAATGATAAAATTGGTCAGAAGCCCAACGATGGGTCGTCCGACATGCCCGGGAGAGGTGAGGAGCCCTTGGCTGAAACGTAGTGGTTTTGGTTTATTACCTACATCGTGGGTCCCGAGTGCTATAACATCAAATGATAGTAGAGGTTTCGGTAGGCTTTGGTATTAATAGTTAGGGTAACTAGCTACTGACTGTTAGCACCTATAATGGATGTAGCTGGTCATGTGGCGGGACCAGGTAGTTGTACAAATGTGACTGGAGTAATGAGGAAGCGGTCTGCTGGTTAACACCGCTTAGCGCAGGACTTGTAAATATAAATAGATTGGCCTGCTTCATGCCGGAATCATGACAGATGGCTAAAAAGGAGGTATGACAAAAGATGGTGATGAGGTATGGTAGAGTGAGGATGCTGTGGCCACTTGCTATACCTGGTATAAAATTAGGTATAAACTAAGGTACTTTGAAGAGGACTATGAGAAGAGCGGATCCACTTCTCATACAGAGGTAGCCATATTGAGTGTTTCTTGCATGATATTGTCTAGCAAGAAATCAAATTCAGTGTTGGAAGGAGGTGAGCTGGGTTGATAATGCGTTGGTAGCGAACTGGGTTGCGATTGAGATGCGTGCAACTACCTGGATATAATCGGCAAAGCTGGCGAAATCCATTATAGAAAGGTGTATGAGCGTGTTGATTGGGCATATCTCAATCCCGAGGGTCGTAGACGACCCGTGGTATTATATCTAACGATAGATATGCCACGTAAAATAACAGTACTTACTGAGCAAAAAGCTCGTCCCATAAGTGGGTCACTTCTAGGTCACCACGTTTTCTTAGAAGCAGAACTGACTAGTTCCACGGGAGTCAGGATGGGTAAGTGGACCTACCTGTGATGGATAGAGCTGATTTAGAGGTAGAATCAAGTAGTTGCACATCTCAATCCCTATGGTCAAAAGCGACTCGTAGTTTTATGTTTAACGACAGATAAACCACGTCAAATAATATTACAATACTGATCAAAAAACTCGATGAAAAAAGTGCCTTTTTACGACTAGAAAAGTATTGCTGTATATCCTGCATACTGCCATTAAATCAAATCATTGATTCCATTGCGTAAGTGCTTATAACTAAAAAAATCTAAGGTAGATATCGACAGTAAAAGGTAAGGATAAGCTAACCGAAAATATTTATTGTTGCACCATGTCAATTTCAGACCAAGCGTTTTTTGTAGACTCAGCAAAAATTATATTACCATTTGGCTGGGATACTTTCCCTCAAATTACCATTTATTCAGCACCTTACAAAATTCCCTGAGTCTACCAGACTTAAAATCCTGAAAAAAAACACTCAGTTGACTGTTACCCAGAAAATTCCACGATTTTGCCAAATAGTCATACGCTTGTGGTGCTATAAAATGGGCCCAGGCATATGTTAAAGGACATGGAGGGTCGTTATGTTTAGACAAACAAACAAATCTCACAAATCTTACAGAAGAGGAATTTCAGAGGTATCAGAGACATGCAAGAAGACCAACAACAAATATTCAACCATATATAAATTAAATAAAATATATTTTAGAAAATAACTAAAAAAGGTATTGTAACAACCAAAAAATTACAAAAAAATTTGTCTCATAAAATAATTCAATTAAAAACTCTTCAAAAAAATTGGAATACGTTGAGCTTGAAAATCTGCCATTTTAACTAAAATAATTTTCCATGTGCATTCCTATTCAATATTTTATTAATAATAGAAAATTCAACTAAACGTTTTATATTTTCTATAAATCTTCATAGAAGATCTTATATATAAAATTCTAATATCTAATAATAATTATTGATTATGCTAAAGTTTCAGATGAAAAAAAATTCACAAATTTGAACAAGAAAAATAGAGTTTAAAAACATAAATAAAGAAAACCCGAAAAGAAATTCGATACAATACTGCCGAAGAAAATAGCTAGGAAAATAACAGTTACTAGCGGTTATTTGGTGTTTGACCTATTAGGGTCATTTGCAAGTATCGTATTACTATTATCAGTAATGAGTTGAAGAAACTTAACCCGAAAATGAAAATGAAATGCGAAAACAAAAATATATAAAAAACAAACAACTACAAATAGTAAACGATATTTGCTTAGAAGAGGCCATTTTCTAATTTAAACAAACGTTTACGGTAATAAGTTTTATATTGTATTGCATGCGGAGAAGCAATTAAAGCAATTAAAAGTTACGAAACTTGACCTGAATCCTCATAGCATGGTTTCTACGTTTCAACTATCCATTAAGCTATCTTTATTTATCTATCCATTAAGTTATCTATCAAAATATACAGATCTCAATCTATCATTCTAACAAATTCATCTGTGGGCGCAGGAATAGGATAATCAAAAGTTGGAGTGGGAGTGGGAGAAGGATCAGTTTATCTATTACGAATATTGCGAATATAAATCCATCTACTCATCCATACATTTCTTCTATCTATTCTTCTATCTATTAGTTATCAGTCTATTGTATGTACATAGATATATTAGTCGATCTGTCTATTTATTCAGGAACTTTTTTATTTATCGTTTCAATCTTAAAATCAATGCCACTAACGTGTATTTATTACTACTACTTAGATTATGATAATAAGATAATATCCATGTTCTACTCCTTGCAAAAAAATATTCCTTTTATAAATTAGTGAAGAAATATGATACAATACATCATTAATAATGTTTAAATATGAAATTTCAAAGTTGGGTGCTCTTATTTCAAAAAGTGATTTTTTACGGTTAAAAGTTGTTGAACTGGGCAATGATTATTTTCGTAAAAAGCTACCTGACCTCACCAAATTTCCCTGATATAACATATACTCTTCTGCTGATAGGCAGGAAACCAAGCAGGCTATACCGTTGGGATATTCTAATCTCTGACCTTACACAGGGTGGAGAATTTACAAGTCACAGTAACAGCCAGAAACTATTTGCGAAAAACTTTTTTAAACTATTCCACTGTGAAAGCATTATTTTTGTTAAACAATTTTTTTTTCCTTTTTAGGTCAAATTACTTTTGGTTAAAAGGTTTCAAATGTCAAAACCCAGTAGGTTTCCATTACGTTTGTTTTTATTTTTGTTTTTTTTTTCAACTGAAATTCAAGTATTGCAATTTTTAGTTAATAATTTTTGAGTACAAATTAAAAAAATATTTTTAAATAAAAACAATTTTTTTATTAAACAGAGAAAAATTATTTGGTACGCTCGAAACAACATTATTGTCTGGATACTTATTTTGGTTCGTACTTTTAAGAGCAACCATTTGAAGTAATTTAATAAAATATGGAGAATAAAATGATAAATTATATTGTATATTTGCTAAACTCTAGACTAGCTCTTTGTAGATAAATTTTAAGCAATTTTTCCATCTACGGGTGGTTTTATCTTAAATCTATTGAAAAAGCTATTATGAGTAGGACTATTGTCACTTTTAGGGACAGCCACAAAACTTTTGAAACCATTCGTGACCATCCATAGAGTAATCCTGTTATCGACAATATTTAAGACAATCTGTTAAAAATGTCATGAGAAAATTTTTGGCAACTATTGTAGATATCAGCTGGCAATGGAAACTGCATATTGCCTGGTGCTAATGGAAGTTTCTAATTTGACCTAACCGATTGTTAAATTACACCCTAAACTATCCGTTAATATGCGGACTCGCAAAGTAGCGAAAGGTTCATTTGGAAAAATTGATCAACCATAATATAAATCGTTACAGGCTGCTTTTTCAATAATCATCGCACTTGATTTTACCAAAACCAATAAGGAGGGAACAATGACTTAAATTTTATATCCAAGGCTAGGCTCCATTTTGTGTATAAAATATATACAAAATGAAGCCTAGCCTTGGATATAAATTGTGCAAACCAAAATATCGCACCTCGGATACAGTATAAAGAATGCGTCGATTTATGAATAATTTTTTGCCTATTTGATATCTCTTCATAATATATTTGAAGCTTCTCAGTAATTGCTCAAAAAAATTTAATGCACTTCTGATTAAAGTCCTTTCTATTATTTTTTAGTTGATTTATATTATTCTTATGACTTCACAATTTTATAACTTATAGTTGTGCTTAAAATTTTTTGCAAAGGTAAGAAGTTCGCGTAGAAAATTATTTTCAAAAAAATATTTGTTTCTGCTTACAATCATTTGTACAGAATATTCAAAGACGGTAATAGAAAAACTTACAATTAAATGTATATCATCTTTAAGAAATTGTTAAAATATGTACAAATAACGAAACTCTCTAGTAGCCAACGTACGATTGATTAATACTTCTTCCATAAAGAATAAACAGTTTTAGAAACTTAAAGTAAATATAATAAAGTCTGAAAATGAACTAAACGGAGTCTCTAGATTGGAAGACTTCCCCATTATGGAGCTTCTAGATTCTTCAACACTTTATTAATGAATATTTGTTTAAAATAAGTTAAGCTGCTTTCATAAAATCTAACAGAACTCTAAAGCTTAGATTGGACTATCCGTGGAATACACGATTTCTTCCTGATAAATGGTCCACTGTCAAATCGTTTCATTCTATGAACACCTCACCAGTAATGACACTGATCATGCAATGGAATAATTTTTTCTCGAGAACGAGCAATATTTGCTTGTGGCAAGCATGGAGGAGGGGAAATTGTGTGTACCTATACATGATTTGATCGTGCATGTTCGTATATATATTACATACGATGTCATTCATGTTGCTGGTTTCGAACTTAATATTTAGTCTGTGCTTGCATATTTATTTTATATATGATAAATTTTATTTAATTTATGACTTTAATATTTATTATTTATAATTTTCAGCTATTTCGATTTATGCAAAGTGAAGTTTACCTTAAGAAAATTTAAAAAAAGTGTCCAAAACTATTGTAGTGTAGTGTATTAAATAAAAACGTTTGCGTATGAATTTATAAATAAGTCCAATAAAATGACAGTGCCAGTGAAATATGAAATATAAATCTTGAAACTATTATTGAATTAAACGTTAAAATCCAATATAAAAATAAATAAACGAATTGAAATAATCAAAAATAATATAAAGTATATAATATAAGAACAGCAGCGACCAACTAGAGAATTTACCAATAAAAAATGCATGAACCATTTGCATGTTCGAACATAAACAGTGCGCGTTTTGTTCCACGTCGAAGTTTCTTTTAAATAACTTTTAAATGAAATACAATTAAATAGGTTGTATTTTCTTGATTTATTATAAGATTTTAGCATTATGCATGGAATATGATGTCGGTTAAATGCCCATTCCGGCCACAGACCAAAGCGAGCTCTTTCTAGCGCAGTTTTCCTTACATTTTCGCAGACTTCTGGTGTTATTTCAGCAACTTCGTTTCGAATGTTATATTTAAGCATCGAGATTTGGTACACCTTTTCTTTTAAATACCTTCACACGAAGAAATCGGAATGGTTTAAATCAGGGTACCGTGGGGGCCACTCGTCTTCTTGGAACCACATGTTTTGTAGGCCTAATTGATCCCATTCGGGTAAAAAATTGAAAATTTCCAACATGCCCCAATAGCGGTCGTCAGTAACTACCTCCAGCATCTTCAAAGAAATATGGCCCATTGATGCCACCGGCCCGAATGCCGCACAATACATTACGAGGGTGTAGTAGTCTTTGGTGTATCAATTGAGGGTTTTTAGTACCACAATAGCGGCTATTCTGTTTATTAACAAAACCAACCAAGTCGAAGTGTGCTTCGTCGCTCATAATTTATCGAGCAGTCTCACCGTTCATGGTCATTTGCCTGCAGCTGTTGTGTCAATTGAATTTTACACGGGTAAAAAAAAAAATCTTTTTTTAAAATTTTTTAACAAACATGATGGATATATTTTCAATTTTTGCGGACGACGTTGATGAGAGATACCCGGTCATTCAGCAACACTCTGCCTCACTACATCAATCTATTCTTAATTGTCGCCCAGTCTTAGTTTTATCTCCAAGTATATGTATATTTTCAAAATTGTTCATGACTCGCTTGCTCGGCATAGGTCATTAACACAAACAAAGTCATTTAATTTTCTCCGCGTATTCAAATTGGTACAATTATTTAAATAAAATGCTTTAATAATTTTAACATGTTGTTGCAGCATTAGATGGCTTATGATAAATTATTATCGACCACTCTCTACGACTGCCGAATGCCAAAAGACAATTGTCATTTAAAAGATAATGTCGGCCAAACGAAATTAACCTGGAACATATAAGGCATCATGTTGTTTGACATGTTGCATCGCAGATGTTCATTCAAGCGATTATACTATGATAAGACTGCTTGTGCAATGCACAAACATTGTTTGCGGTGAACCCGCATAATCTTATGCACGAGCAAAATTTGTACATGCTCGTACAAGTGTTACTGTTTTATATTATTACTGCTCCAGCGGCCTGTGGCAAACAGGGGCAGTAGTATATAGACAGATATCTATGTAGACCTCATGCAATTTCGGAGCTTTCTGTTGTGGTAGCGTCAAAGTATCCTTGTGCGTGGCAAGCCTTTTCGCTCTATTGCTTGTAATTGCTAGCAGCATATTACATAAGATGGAAACATTTATGGATACAAGAGAATGCACTGGTACCACGGGATCATTGAGGTCCAAAATTGTATTATAGGCCTTGCTGTGTTATGTAGTGTGGGACTCCTAGTTCGAGCGACATGGTGGCTGTAGCTAACAAAAATGACTAGTCATTGTATCATTCTACTGAAAATGGCAGGAGTGCTTGCAACAGTCTTGAAAGACTAAAACCGGCTTTGGGAAGTAGCATAAGAATAGTAGAAGATATTCCCAAAAAAATTAACATTTGAATATGTTAATATTAAAAAATAAAAATTATTGTATATAAACTATTGCTGAATTATATAGAATTATTGTTGTCTGTTAATGATTTAATATAGCGCCCGCTTATAAGACATTTCAAGATTTTTTCTTTATTAATATTTTCTTCACTAAAATCTCAGTTAATTTCTAAAATTTTAGCTAAGAAATGCGTACTTAATGTTAATAAAAATGTAAATTTGATGTAGAAGTTTGGCAATATTAGAACAATATAAAGGATAATTACAGAAGGCAAATAATTACCAGGCTTTGTCATGTATTAAAACCACTCAATTATTTTTGATAAAAGTGATAACTAAAAATATGTTGTATAAGGTGTAGTAAACAGAAATCCATTATTTTTGCATTAAATTGAAGGTTTTTTTTAGCAAAGATAGAATGATACGATTTAGGTCAAATATGCACCGTTTTGTGCGATAACTTGTTGCCATTTTGGAGGTAATTTCATAATGCCTCTCTCATAGAAACCCTCGTCCTTATTGGCAAAAAACTGGGACGGTCGATTTTCACAATCTTCTCTTGAGGCAAATTTTTCACCTGCAAAATCATTCGTCATAGACAGGAAGAGGTGGTAATCACTTGGTGCCAGGCCCGGACTATAAGGTGGATGCATAAGAACATCCCAACCAAGGTCCCGAAACTTCTGGCGAGTCACTATCGATGTATGCGGCCTGGCGTTGTCCTGATGGAACACAATTCCTCTCCTATTGGCCAAAGCTGGCCGGTTCTCTTTCTCAGACGGTCCAATTGTTGACAGTATAGGTCCAAATTAAGAGTTCGGCCGTAGGGGAGCAGCTCATAGTAGATGATTCCCTGCCAGTCCCACCAAACACACAGCAAAACCTTCCTGGCTGTCAATCCTGGCTTGACCACCGTTTGCGCCGGGTGACCGCCATTTGACCACGACCGTTATCGCTTGACGTTGTCGTAAGTGACCCGCTTTTCATCACTAGTAACCATCCGCTTCAGAAATGGATCGATATTGTTGCGATTCAGCAGCGATTCGCAGATGGAAATTCGGTCCATGAGGTTTTTTTTGCGATAACTCGTGTGGCACCCATACATCGAGCTTCTTTTTGTATCCAGCCTTATTTAAGTGGTTCCAAATGGTTTTTTGTGCAATGTTTAGTTCCTGGGCAATTGAAAGAGTGCTTACGTGACGGTCGGACTCGACGATTTCCATTATTTTATCGACATTTTCGACAATAGGCCTTCCAGAGCGTGGTGCATCTTTGACATTAAAATTACCGGAACGGAATCGGCGAAACCGAAATTGCGCATTATTGGCTGTTACAGTATCAGGACCATAAACACTATTCACATTTTCAGCTGCCTAGCTTGCGTTTTCACCTTTATCGAAGAAAAACTGTAAAATATGACGTATTTTCTCTTTGTTGGTGTCCATCTTTGACGCGTGCTAAAAAAATACTGAGTCAAGTAATCACAAAATTGTATGAGAAGCTATTTTAGTACGAAAACTTATCTTTCTAACGCTATCTAGTGCAACTAAATCGCACTTTTAAAACGAGAGATACAGACTCCTAAAACCATCTATTGGCAAAATAATGGATTACTTTTTACTACAACTTATATATAATATATTAACTAGCATTAATACTATCTCATTTAGCAAATTAAACAGAAATTACTCCACTCCAAAAAAAATTTAACTATTTGAAATGTTTGGATATGCTTCTATACTTTTATGTAAAATCACATTCATCATTTTTGTCTAGTCTGTGATAAATCCCTGTTTCAATTAGATGTGGAAATTAGAGTAGAAAATCAGAATGAAAAAGTAATGACCGCAAATTAAGAGCTGACTTTTGACGTAGATGAACTCATTTGGGAAAGCTTTGCTTATGCACGAATAATTGGATTCTTGGTATTACTTACTTCTATAAAATAGAAACGTAGAATTAATAAAAAATGAGTTTTGTACATACGAGTACATGATACGAGTATGCTATAGACTTCTGAGGAGACTTTTGGAAATAAGATTTTTTATACAATAGAAATTGAATAAAAACAACTAGTTTTTGTTATGGAATTTGTTTTTGGAATTTATCAATTTTAAACATTAAAATTGTTTAAATTATTTTTAATTAATTAGAGAGATAACTTTCGACAATCTTATTCAAATTTCACTAATTAATTTAACATATAAAATGTATTTAGATAATAAAATAATTAATGCCTTTTATAAATAATAATGTTTTAATGGGCCTGAAGTATCTTACAAAAACTAAGCTTTCTGTAACTTTTTTAATTTTTGGGGATTGTGATTAGAAAATTTTGAAAGCATATTGTGGATTTTCGCAAGATTGGAATGTCGGATGTGCAAATGTGTTCGAGTACATTTCCCTGTGGAACACCAGCCAATATTGCAGACTTATTGTAGAGTTCGTTGGATGCCTTTACTTGGTAGTGTCGGTTGGAAAGGAATAATTTTATGAATAGGAAATACGTAGAAGGAAGGATCCTCTTGAGGTTCCAGAATAAGCCCGGGTATCAAACTCTATCAAAAGCTTGACTTATATCAAGAAACACACCGGGACAGTACTCTTTTCTTTCTAAACAGAATGCAATGAAATCGGCGACTCGATGACACTATTAGATAGTGCGAGTGTTCGGTGCGGAAACTGAATTGGTGGTTGGGAATTAAGTTTGAGGATTCGAGTAAGACTCTTTTTTTCAAAGATTTTTGACAGGATTGGAAAGAGACTTATTGGGCTGTAGGAAGTGTGACGGTTTATTGTGTTTCAGGATCATTTTTATAATAGCAAATTTCCACAGGATTGGGAAGTATGTTATTTAAAGGTTGGAGTTATATAGTGTAACAAGGAAGACTATTGCAGTTTTAGAAAGTTGTTGGAGTAAATTGGAGGTGATCATATCATAGCCAAGAGCTTTTTTTTTGGAAGGAAGTTTGATTATATTAGCAACTTCCATGGGTAAGGAAGTTGGATAATTCAGTCTCGATTTTAATATAATGAGTCCTGTCTAGCATATCATCTGTGGAGTAAATGTTTGTGCAAGGTATCCACGAAAAGCGTCTACTTTATTTTTATCCCTTTTGGCCCAGGTTCCGTCAGTTTTTCATAAAGGGTGCGTTGTTTTTTTAATAAGTTATTAAATTTGTCTTCCAAAGCGTTCTGTATTGTATTTTTAAATTTTGTCTTGCAGTTCCTTTTGCAGTTGGTTAAGTTTTGTTTAAGTCTCTGGGCATTCTTGTCTGTTGCCTATGGGCTCTTCGTTCTGTAATTAGTCACCTAATTGTTAGTTGTGGATTTTGTGGAGATTTCATATTTTTAACTATAGGTGAAGAGCCTTTAGCGTTTTGTAGTAAACATGTAAAATGATGTAGGCATCACCTAGTTTTTGTTCTCTTTTTGAGCTTTGTCGTCATTCTAAGTTCTTGTTAATATATGGTTTGAACAATTCCCAGTCGATTGGTCCCTTAATGAGTCTCGGAGCATTGGCTTTTGGAGTAGGTTGGGAATCTAGAACTAGTAGAACAGCACTATGATCAGAGTTAAGAGCTAGGAGGGAATTAATATGCATATAGGAGGAATTTATAAAACCAGTTATAAAATTATCTAGTATGTCGGGAAGCTTGGATCGGGAAGTTGGCCGGTATGTAGAAGTCGGAGGAGAGATTACTTGGTAGGAAGAGGATGAAAGCACTTCGTTAAGAATAATCCCGCGGAGATTGGAGACACAACAGTACCATTGTTAGTGCTTGGCGTTAAAGTGACTACCAGCAATGAACGATTTTCCAAGAGTTTAAAGAAAAGACCCCAATCCACGGGAGTTTATAGGCTTATTCAGCTATAAGGAGGCAATAGTTAAGGGGACAGGGGAGCAGCCAATTGATATGGTGGTGGATTGAAGAACATATTCTGTAATATAGAAAAGAAAAAAAAGGATAAGAAATTTCTCGTAAGGATGGTGGGCAGTATTGTCAGGATGGTAAATTCTAAAAATTGTGTACTCGCGTATGTAGAATTTGGACCTGGACGTAAAGTGTGTTTCTGTAATGAGTAGTATGTCTATGCTTCTGTCATGTAATAATAAATCCAGTTCTTGTCGTTTGGAACTCAGCCCATTAGCATTCCAAAGGAGGATTGTAAGGGAATTAGAGGTTGGAGATGACATTTAAGAGAGAAGAGAATTTGTGGAAGACTATAAAGGATTAATGATAGTTGTAAGATCCTTGACTATGGAGGTTAATGTAGATGTTATTTGATCAAGAAAGTTTCCTGTTAGTATTGTGAAAAGGAATGTTATGTTTGTTGAGGAGGGAATGGGAGGTGGAATATGTACCGGTAGTTGTTTTGGATGTGTTTTTTGTTGTTGCTGCTGATGCTGATATTGATGTTGTTGCTGCTCTTGGTGTTGCTGTTGGTGTTGTTTCTGCTATTGCTGCTTATGGTGTTGTTGCTTCTATTGCAGTTATTGTTATTGTTGCTGCTGTTACTGGTGCAAAGAATTTCCAGTTGTTGTTGTTGGGGCATCTGTGATGCCAAAAGCTATTGCCGTATAAGATATTTCTGGGATCAGTATTGGAAGTGGCTCTTTAACATCCGGCCCGGATTTTCCAGCATGCTGGTAGACCTTTTTTTATAGCGTTTTATAGAAAGTACTCCTTCACCTTCTCCGCAGGGTGACTACCTCCACAGATTGCACTTTTTGCTGCAGCTGATCTAACTTTAGAGCAGATTGACATTAAATGTTCTCCAGCACATTTAACGCATTTGGGCGGATGCCTGCAATAGGCCTTAGTGTGCCCATAAACCTGCCAGCGATGTCACTAGGCGATGTCCTTAACAGGATATGGCTCTTCTACTTTTATTATCCTTAACGGGATATGACTCTTCTACTTTGATTTTAGAAGAAGCTCCAAATTAATAAAATTCAGAGGCAGAGTTATGTTGTCGTTCTCCTTTTTCTTTTTGTATTTCCAACTCGTTCTTGATTTTGCCATACTACGGGCGTAGTATGCTTATGGTGACGACTTACCATACGAAAAGGCTTATTTGCTTCTTTTGGTAGTGTGGTACAGTTTTTGCATATACTGCAAGGCCTTTTACTTGGCCTGCTTCAATTAGCTCATTGATTGCACGACAAAAAACAACAAAATTGTACGTCACGTATATAGATTGGCGGTGGTTTTGCCACGTGGTATTGCTGTTTTCGCGCCTTCTCCTTATTTGTGAGTAACACAAACTGGTTTTACCATTTTGGGTGGTTTTTGTGGGCTGAAGAAACTGTTGACGGATACTGAATCCGTGTCCTTATCAGACGCTGACATTGCCAATTGTGTTCGTGTGCACGAGTTTTTTTATTTTTTATTTTAGTTTCACCGGTAAATGTCTTATCACAATTCATTTTTACACTTATTTCTTTCACTTTTTTATTATATCTAACACGCACAAGCAAAGTACCACTATGCACTTGTCTATAAATAGTTTTTAGCTTCTCTTTCCTTCAATTGAATTACTCTGTTTTAGAATAACTTTTGTAACTTTAGTTTTAAATGACACAGGTTGCGTTTAATGAAGTTTTTCAAAATTGATCAATTCATTTAAAAATACATCAGAAATTCTCCGAAGGACGTCTGCACCGATTGAATTTACAAACATGATTTCTTTTGTCTAACTTAAATCTGACCTTAAATTCGATATTCAATAAAAGCCCATTTGGACGTACAATTAGTTTGAACCTATTTAAAAAAAAGTTGAAGTAGGATCTTTATTTGATTTGCAATTGAAACAAAAAATTGTTACAAATTTACCACGGCGATAAGATTTCCAAAAATTATTCAAAGTGTCCTAATCATAAATTATATGTTCTTTAATGAACATACGATTAGTGTTAATAAATTAAAGGACTTGAAAGTTAATGAAAGATTTACTCAGGGTCCTAAAATTTTGGAGTTATATCGAAAAAGTTAATATTATTTATAAATTGCCATTATTTATTAGCACTTGGGGGTCTGCATGGGGTATGCAGCGGTCTTCAATCCGGATAGTTAAAAAGTCAAAGTGCGGTTTAGTTGTAGCCAAATTGTATGAGTTTATCGTGGTATTTTTATGTAAATATTGTTAGAAATGACGATAATTCTTTTCGTTATGAATTTGCATACAGAACTTTTTAGCATCATTAACTGTAGATGTTTGCTTGAATCAAAGAGCGTCACATGTCCTGGTTTCACACTGCGATCTTCGAGTTTGACAATTTTATAAAGTTTTTATTATACTGACTAAGAGTCCGGGCTTCCTTTGGGATCATAAATAATGGTACTGTAGCATCTTATACCTCACCATAGCCTATTGAGCTTTATTTTAAGTACTGTAGTATCTACCTCACCACAGCCTATTGAGCTTTATTTTAAGTACAATCGGACTTTTATGACAGCGCTTCATAACCTCATTGTTAAACAGGATCGGGAATCATATATCTTTATGTCGGGAGGTTCTTGTTTAAATTCTTCTCTCAAACCCACGTAAGCATTTGAAATGGATTTTTCTGAGGATCGAAGTCTCCAAAGAATACATGCAGAGCAGCAAATTTGCTGAAATAGACTCTGCTAAACAACCATTTACGAATTTCATCCTTCAATCGTAGGTGGCTGCAATCCTTAAGTCCAGATAGGAAAATGATTTAATTTTTTTCGAAAAGTTTGATTTTTAAGTCGTTGAAAAGGTGGTGAAGCTGAAAATTAATGACTAGCTAATTTACAATAGTATGAGTTTTTAAATTGATTGAAAATATGGCTTTTATTTCAAATGCTACAATATCTTTATATAGGCAGAAAAATGTTAACTGCTTTTAATAGCTATTAGAAAATTCAGAAAAAATTATGTTATATTTCTGTACTTGTTTTTGGCATTTTACTTTATTCATTAGTATTTAGATAAAGTATTGTAATACAATAAAAAAAAAGCAAAATTAAAAATATTTAAATTTTCAGATTCTTTTTAAATAATAGAATTTTTAAAAATTTCAAAAGACTGCTCTCCAAATCTATAACTGAATAAAACAATTTTTGTCAATTAAAAATTAAGAGTATTTGTTTGGTAAATTTTATGAAAAAGGACTCAGCCATAAAATCAAAATGTTACAGTACAGCCTCTGAGTATCATTAGGACTAGTTTCAACTTAATTAATTGCTTAGCTTGTGCTTAAATTAATCCATTTACAGATTATAAATTTCAATGAATAAATTTCCAAAAATAAAACAACAAAAAATTATAACTTATCATTTTGAATAAGCATAACCAATATTTTTGATTTTGCAAATCAAATCAAAATAATAAAAGGGGAAGTACGACGGATGATGAAATAAAAATATGGCATTCAGTGCTGACTTTCATTTCAGAGATAACATTTAAAAGTGGTTAATATTTAATAAAAAGTTCTAAATTAATACTTTAATAAGTAATGAAGAGACTCCGTTAAGGATAACGAGTTTTGTTATAAAACATAAAAGTCCAAATTGACTGATAAAGAAAGTTTATTCCCGAAATTGTTGGTTTATTGGGTGGTTGAATGGTTTAATGGCTGATAGTCAATAGTATCGTAGCAACAAAGATGACGACTATCATCATAACGATTCATAATCAAAATTTATTTATTATTGCCTCTAACCACATAAGCAATTCATTCGTTTATTCCTTTGTGCATATTTTATTTGGTGTACTGTTTATGAGAAGACGACCCAAAACATTGGGGAGCAATTTAAATTAGAAAAGTTAGACCGACTATAACCATTCATTCAGCCAGTTCAGTTCGGTTGATTGAATTAATTTTTCGTTTCATTTTGCGTCAACAAAATTATGAAATTATGAAAAACTTCCTGACATTAGACCATCTTTGTAGCCAAAATGTAATAATTTTTACTGCGACTATGCGGAATAGTGTTTGAGAATATTTTCAGGATCATTTTATCGGTTTCAAAGATTGTTCATTTTTGCTAAATTAACTTAATTCCATTCTACCCAAACTGTATCCCCGAGGTTGGTTGCCATTTAAAATAAAGTAAGAGGAAATATATTAATTGTTTAGTATATAATTTTGCCCCTATTTAAGTAGATAGAAATTCTTTACTTTTGAAGTAGATGAAACCAATTTACCATCCGAAATATACAATATAATACGAGTATAATAATAACCTCGACACAATACGAAATTAGTTTATATGTACAAGTACGAGAAGGAGCCATGTAGTCACAGCTACAGAAGAAGTTTCGTTAAAACTTTTCATTCCATTTCGATTACTAAAAGTATTTTCCTAATGGACGTTTTTAGAAATTCAACTCTAATCCCTATAAGAACTTTAGATGCTTCGGATAAAATTTTCTAAAATCTCAATTTCAGTTCTTTGAATTGTTTTATTCATCGGATAATGAAATGAAAAGAAGAACAAAATAATCAATTCGAATCTATCTGACGGTGACCTTATTCCGAATCCTCTGACAAAGATTTCCACTGATCCAAAATTTTGTTGGGATTTTTTTTTGGAATTTTGAAATAGGATTGATTATATTTAGCTTTGTAAAAATTAATATAAACTTACTGATATTATCTGAAGGTTATTTTTGGTTAATATCAAATTTTCATGCAGAAGTGAAATTTTAAAAATCTCCAAACCAAAAATATTGAATTTTTTTTAAAAATAAATATAATGAATAGTTGATTTATTAATAAAGATATTTTAGATAAATTATTAGTAGATATAAACTACTAATAAAAATTGAAAGAAAAACATAAATGACATATTCTTAAAATTTCGGACTAGTTTTATATTCATTTTCAAAGCTTTTATTCGGATTTCGTAAATAAAATATATTCAATAGATATCCTTATTATACTAAGCTTATAACATAATTAAAAAATCGAAATTATATGATGTAATTATATTGGAAACTACCCATGCTTAATGTTCTAAAATTATTCGAAAATTTCTAAATGGTCTTATTTCCTAATGATGGTATAAAAAATGTCATTTCAAATTAGTAATAATATCAAAGCATATATGTGATTATATAAAAAATGAAAAAATATTTCCAACTCTTGCGAAGGCATTACTATGAACGATCTGACAATACTGTGAACTCCTTCTCCAGAAATATTATGCGTTAGTCCCGAATTTATAGTACGTGATAACTGGAGTTGCGTTGTTATAGTGCGATATGAAAAATGGAACCGAAAAACAAATTCTGAGCAAATTTCGTGTCCCGATTGGTGAATCCGTAAGTTTGACTTACGAAACGTTGCAACGAGCCTACGGGAAACATTATTTATCAAGAGTACACGTTTTTTTAGGGGAGTTTGCCAAAAAACATTGGAAGCCAAACTTTGCTCAGTGAAAACTGATGAAAATGTAAAAAGAGTCAGGCTGTTGGAAGGTCAGTCCTTCGAATTATGTTGAAGCTAATGAGTAGTGAGTTGAAAAGGGTGCTTGAATGCTCTGCCATGACAAGGGCGCTTGTCACATGGCCATCTCCATCAACGAGCTGTTACCAAAACCAGATAAAAAATGTTTTACAGGAGGTCATATTGGCACTGTCGATAACATGCAAAGAAGTGTAACCGCTGAGCTGAAGGCAATTTATGTTGAAGCCTTTCAGGACTGCAGAAAAGAGTTTATGGAAAGGGGGATTAGATTTGTACTATGGTCTATTTTGTACTTCTTGAAGAATACTATTTTTCTGAATATTGAACTAACAAAGGATGAGAAAAGATGATTAAAATATTATTCCCAGTTTTTGGATATATTGAATTATTACTAAAGTTTCCAAAAATGTACTTCGAGGGCTTCCAAGATAGAAAGTAAGCTACCAACTCTAACTCAATTTAGAAATAGTATGGGTGTAAGCCTTCGAAACTTAATAGCTTTTGACCTCTAGTGACACGTCATCAAAAGTTGTCTGTCAGGCCTAAACTATAATTGCGATGACAAAAAAAACTAGGGCCGCAAGCAAACAAAAAAATATATCTGAAATATCTAAAACTAACATTAAAAATAAAATACACTTTTCTAAATAAAAAAAAAAGTCGATTTTGATTAAAAAAAAACAAACTTTACCAAAAAGTGCATATAAAGAAAATTGTTTTATTTTTTAAAAACTAAAAATCAAATTAAAATGCTAGAGCTTCTTTATTTAACGCAATGCTACTATTTCCACAGTAGCAATTCTTATAACTGATATTCACCCAATACCTAATTTAGAGTTTTTATTAATTATAAATAAACTTTTAATACAAAAACTACCTTGGATAGCTATTTCAGACTAAATCGATAATAAAGCTACCACATAAGACATAAGCAAATTTCCTCTCTTTTGAATTTTTTTTGACTGAATAGAATCGATTGTGTTAATATGAAAACTGAGAGTTAATTTAATTATAAAATAGTTTTAAAAATTATTATGGGATTAAGTAAGTAAATATAAGAATTATTCTCTGAGTAAAAAGTATAAAAAATAGAAAATAATGAATAACTTAAAAGATTTTAAGCTGAATAAACATAAACTTAAAATGTACTTTTAAATCACAAAGTTTTCCCAGCAAATATATTGAAACTGTTCTCACGTCGAAAATTTTTAGAACAAAAACCCTAAGCTGACAAGAAAAAAAATTGTGGTCAAACAAAAGCATGGTGACATGATACAAAAAAAAATTCCAGGAATAATAAAGTACAACGAAAGTTTAAATTGAACTTTAATTTCATGAAATAGATTCGCTGGACATCCATAGTTTCTCTTTTGACATATTTGGACTTTTTTCCCTTAATTCCATAAGTCAAAACAAAAACCAAATAAGTAAATCGTAGTACAATACGACAAAGATATTATAGCGTTTAATTAAAAAATAATTTAATTAACTTTACATATTTTTATGAGTAGGTATGTAAACAAAAATATTTGAAATATTTAATTTGTCCAAATAGAGCAAAATATAATAATAAAATTTTGTACCCAAAATCATCCAGTTTCAACTATAAATGATAATATTGAAATGGAATTTTTTGACCAATCTACATTGTTTCGTTAATAAATTTACATGATAAAATATTAAAAGAAAAAAAAACAAGTCTCTATGTATATATTGGATAAGTATAAATATTGGGGAATTTTACCTCGTTCCAACCGTATCGATTTTTCGCCTGCACAATTGCCTCATACACGGCATTATGTTCCAGGTTTCTGATAACATGTGACATAACAAAATGGCTAGCATCGTACCGGATCGGTGTAGGAGCAATCAAAAAATCGTGCCATTTACCAGGATGTTGATAGGATTCATTCATCTGGAAAAAAATTTTAAAAAATTGAAATCACATAAAATAAATACAGAGAAAAACAGCCAGCCAATCAACCATATATCCGCATACACCTACACACCCACTCAGTCAATTGCTTGCTAACCCACTCGAATGCGAAGAATTATATAATGATTTCTCTATTTTTATATTAGAATATTCCCTGTACTAAGGGATGATTTTATTTTGATGTTTTTCTTTGAGTTATATCTTTTGTTTTGGTATTATTTTGTTATTTTTTATATGAACTTATAATCTGCTCTTGTCGATGAAGCCTACATCGCCTACACGTATAAATAAATATAATTTTTCTATACTGTAAGATATTTTTGAAAATAAACAGAAGATATTAATATAAATCATCGAATGGTTTTCCTTTTGAAATGGTTAAACGAAAGTTGGGGATGCTATGATGCTGGCAAAAATATATATACTCTTAAAACATTGATATTTTCGTATCTTATAATATTAGAATTTATGTGCTGAAAAACATCAAATTTATTGACAATAATTTGGAAAATTTTATGGGATTCAGTATAAAATACATTCATCTTGATCAATGTGAAAACAAAAAAAAAAAACAACAACAAAGGAACAAAACAATAAAATAAAAAATAACAAAAATAATAAAGGAGAGTAAAAAGATTTTAAATGAAAATGTTCAACACAAATAAATATATTAGAAAAATAATAATACAAAATTAATGAAAATTTTAAAAGAAATTACGTCGCATTTATTTTGTCTAAAGCAAATTTTTCAATTATATGTCAAACTGTTGGTGGAAAAATATAAAATAAAACTACCACTGCAATCGTCGTATTTTGTTGGTGGAAATACGACGATTGCAGTGGTTCATCCCCTATATTTGTCACCAAAACGCCGAAAAATACTTTCGCTAACAATTGACCCCCATTTTCACTGTGGTTGGTACTGCACTGCCTATCAACCTTATTCTATGAAATAAATCCGCAACATTTCCATACATTTCAACTTGTATAAAAATTAAACTGTTCTTTTAATTAAAAATAAAATTCTTTCTGTACTTGAATTCATATATAAATTTTTGGTTTTTCTACAACATTTTTTTAAAAATTAATATCATCACAATCTGTCAAATATTTTCCAAAAAGGCTCAAAGTTAATGAAATGTGGTTGAACCATTGTAACTCTTATGAAAGTACATTTTAAATTGCAATGCCAAAGCTCAACAAAATTGATGTAATTTTTTTTAAGCTAAATAATTTTATTTATTTTATTTTATTTTATTTATTAAAATTAACATTGATTTGTTGTATAAAATGAACGACTGGTAATTAAATAATTTGTATTAATTACTTAATGGACTAAAATTGATAGATTGATAGATGAGACAGAAAATTATACTGTGTGCGAACGTATTGATGTACCCAAAAATATATTCAAAAGCTAACAACCATTTTATTTTGTTGAATTTGACTAAAACTACTTTCAATCTTAATGTAAATATTTAAATTATTCTAATGGCGGTTCACAAAGTGAGGCTTTGGACAGTCATGGGATAAATGCAACTGATACAAGTTCCATTACGACATTTACAGAATTAATGAGAAATATTAAGTGATAATTAATATAAAACCTTTTATTTATTTGGAAATATTTGTAATAGTGCGTTAAAAGACTATAATAACGAGGATAATTAACTAACCGAAATTATTAACTAACTAATAACTTGCAAATGGTTTATTTTTCAGTTCAGAATTTGTGAAATTTGAATTAAACGGCGAGTTTTTAGTTACTACCAAATACCTTGTGTAATCAATTTTAAGGCAATTTGCACAGGGTTTTTATATAAAAGAAAAGGCACATTTGACAGCAAATACGTCCATGTTGGTACCAACAGCTGATAGTAGCCATATTGCTTTTTTCGACGCGAGGTTCCGAAAATTAAGAGAAGGTCTTGGGATTAGGAATTTTCAGATCTAGGAGATTTACATTGGATAGATTTGTTTAAAATATGGAGAATGGTGAGTTGAATGCCAGAGAAATGGCATGAAGGACAAAGATAATTACTAAAGAGGAAATCATGAGTAAGCGCAGTATGCCCAATCCGAATTCTGAGAAGTTCTTACTTGTCCAGTTTCCTTGCCAAAATTTTTTTAATGTGTTCATGGCATTTATGTCGGGTCTTTATATAATTTGAGGGTTTAACTTAATGCCTGTTCATTCAACAAGTTCCCATCAAAAAAAAAAAAAAAATTCAAGATTGACGGCCTTCAATGAATTTAGAGCTGATTTTAGTTTCTTTCAGAATAATGCTGGTGCTGATGTAACTAAAAATTCTGATAAAAGCAATAATGAATCTGATACACAAATGATTTCAATAAGACTGCATCACATGTCATACCGCCAGATACACAGTATCTCATAAAAAGAAAGAAAAATTCTTTATATAGATTTGAGACCATAACGTAGCCTTCGTGATCATGTATTCAAATATGCCACAATTTAAAAAAAAAGTCTTTTATAGCCACGTAATATCAATAAAATAGAAAAGCCATAAAGTTAAAAGACCGGTAGGATAGTCTTTAGCATACAGAACTGCCATCCAAGGGGTCGTGGGTTTTAATCCCACTCAAGCAAGGTACTACGCTAATTTACAAAAAAAAACAATTTACTTTCCATTATACTTTAATTTGCTTATCATATTATCCTTTCCTTAGTAAAAAGTGCAGGATAATACCTGATAAATCATAGAAATCTCAAATATCGATAAATACCCTTATTGGTTAAATACAACAACCCAAAATGGACACATAAAGGCTGCTCCCTTTATGTGCGGTAAAAAGATACCCAAGTGCGAAAGGAATGTTAAAAGGGAAATGTATATAAAACTAATGGAAAATTAATTAAACTTTTCCAATAAAGGAAAAAGAACAACCGATACGTTTTTATTTCAAATCAAACCTACACGGTCCTTATAAGAAAGTCCTGTAAATGTGAAAGCAAAATAGAAGGATCTAAGCTTACGTGCATCTATTATTGACAATATTTATAAAGGATCTTAAACCCGTAATTTGGAATATTATAATTTTCAGGAGATTATAAAATATTGCGGCAGCTTCTGTACGAGAGTAGTTTCTGAAGTACCCCACCTTAAGTATTAATGGCGACTATTGTTTAAAAAAAAATTACTATTATCGAAAGTACTAATTTTTGAAAGCTTCAGTTTGATGTTTGATGACGCTGCGTTGTTTAGTATTTGTTTGACAGCCAGTAATAGTAAACGCTATCAGTAAATTTGCAAACATGGAAAAAATGGGTCAACGTGATGTGATACAATACTTTCATTTGAAAGGTATTCGTCCAACCGGTAGGGGGAGTCCATCTTTGTTTACAACAATATAATATTGGGTGGCACAAATTACACTAGGCAGTATGAGCTGTCAACACGAACTTCACAGTAGTCTCCCAAAGGTGGTGACCACACTAGGAATGGTGAAAAAAATCCACAAAATTATATTGGATGACCTCGACTGAAAGTTGCGCGCAAGATAGTTGCTGCGTTTGCTCACAATGGAACATATACAGCGTCGTGAGGATGTTTCAAGCAAGTGTTTGGCGACGTTTCGCAGCAATAAAGCCGTATTTTTTCGTCGATTCATAATCATGGATTGGACATGGGTCCATTACTTCACATTTGAGATAAAGGAACAGTCAAAATAATGAATTGAAGGGGAGAATCGGCTCCAAAGAAGACGAAGCCAGTTCCATCTCCTGACAAGGTCATGGCGTGAGTGTTTTAGGATACGCGTGGACTAATTTTGATTGATTATCTTCAAAAGAACAAACCGCTGACATTGGCGATAAAGAAAGTGTTTTTTTAGTTTTTTTTATCAATTTGCTCCATCTTCAATAATAATACAATCTAATAATAGTAATTTTAAATAATTACAAATCCAAAATTTTTTCCAATGTGCTTACGCTTAACGTTGTATTCGAAATGCTGTCAAGTTTTCTTTACGTGTCGTTGATATTTATTTAAAATTAAAAAATAATTTTTTATATGTAAGAAATGGTTTTTGAAAAAAAATTATATTAGTCTGAGACCAGTAGTATTTTATTAAATTCCTGAATAATTTCAAGTGCAGAGCAGATTTTTGTTTGCCGAGAATTTTAATATATTAGATAACTCAGTGTCAAGCATTCTTTCCAAATCAAATTCGAATTTCTTTGGACAAGATATTTGAATATTCCTGTATATAATTCGCATTTTTAAAGAGCCATTAAATAAATCGAGCACTAGATTTATGTATACTGTTCTAAAATTACATAAAACTGGTGAGAGTTTTTTCCATCAGTGTCATTTAAGACTATAGCATACATAAGATTTTTAGACAAAATAAATTAACAAAAAAATATCACCCCAATTTATTATTGCTTACATTAAAACAAAAGTTCCAATTTGCTTATACTTTCAAAACAAAATCTTTATAAAAATTCAAATCACATATTTTATTTTTTATTTTCTAAATAAAAGCATTTTCAAAAAAAGTCTTTACAAATTACAATATTAATAATAACTCCGATAATCAGTAGTAATAATCGCATAAGGTACTAAGGATTGCAAACTTAAATTGGGTACCATTTTTTAGGATCATTGAAATTTTATGGATTCGTAAAAAACTGTACGCAAATCATAAAGGGTAAAGTCTTTTAACCATCTGCAAGAATAGAATTTTTAAGAAAAAACAGAAAATAATCCTTTCGTAAGAGGGTTCTCTTTATAGTTAATGATTTGAGAAGGAATCTGTTGAACGTAACTGTTTGAGAAACTTTGTTGGTTTTGATGACTTTTTCAAAAGAAATACGTTCAAATGGAAAAAATCTAAAAAAAATGATAAACAAAACTAACGAAGGATATTTTTCTAACTGATGTATCTAAAATGCTTATTAGACGAAAAAGGAACAAAATTGCTCAAATCAAAAATGTGCAATAGCAAGGAAAATACAAATTGCTTGACCCTTGAAATGAGGCAATCAACTTAAGTTTATAGAAAGTACAACAAATTGCAATATGAAATTGGGGAAAATTGCCCGGAATATAATTATAACTTCATCTTAAAATGTGAATGCGAATGTGAGGGTGAGTATGAATTTTTCGACGTAGTCGCCATGCGAAATGAAATTCTGCCCGGTTGCACCCAACACTGTCCACTACCAGATGCCATTCGGATAAGTCTCAGACACTTCGACTTTCATTTTGATAAATTTCACCCTCGAAACTTTGCCAATAATTTTACAACGAATCAAGGAGATTCTGTCCAGCATTAAAATGCTAAATTTTACTCGAAAAGGATTTTATCAAATCATAAACACTAAAATATTGCCCGTACTCTAAGTTAGGTCTTAGTCCATAGTAATCTATCTATATTTTGTATTCTGTTCAACTTTGAGTCGAACTTTGTTTCAATTGATGCTTTAACGATATTTTTTTCATTTTTTTACCACTATTAAACATTAAATTATATATATTGTACTTAAAATGAAAAAAAAGGACTTAACAAAAATTAACACCCTCAGCAATAAAATTTTTTAAGAGATTATTTCTTTAGAGCTTTTTTGCTTATTTTAGTTTTTTTTTTATTACAAGTACAACAAACTTTCCATCTTCCCTTCCCCTTTCGGATATGGGGTATTTTATTTCAGAAAAAGGGCATTTTTTATGAGATTCATTGGATTCCTTTTATACGATTCAACTTTCGTACTATGCTTTAAGGTAAAAGTGATGATAGTTAAAGCATTTTGCATAATCTTAATGGAGTGTTTCGTTAAACTTGGCTAGTTTAATTAATAGCATCAAATTTTCAAATACATTAGAAACGAACGAGAGGAGATTATTCGGAATTGTTAAATAGGGAATCAACCATTTAGATGAGAGCCTCATTTAATTCATTTCCCCTTTTTATTTTTATGAGTATTTTAATTTTTTTCTATTATTTTTATTTTGTAACTTTAATTCTACAAGATTCGTTATATTTAGTATTATAGAAAAATGAAGTGATTCTTTTAGCTTTCGACTATGTTAAATGGAAAACATTTTGTAGGCGGGCGGCATTGTTGGGAATGATTTTTATTTTTTTTTTTGTATTTTTCGTTGAGACTTATTCCATTTGGATGGTTTTTCTGTCTTTTAAAAGGACTGTACAAAATCTACTTTACATTATTTTTATTCTATTTGAAAGAAAGTCATTTCAAATAAAATGGGAAGTTTTCTTCTTTGCAAATTAGTAGCAAGCATGAAATCGTTTTTATTTATGAGGTTTTATAATTTGTTCAGAAATAGGCTTGCCTTTTTTTGTTGCCTCCTTTTGCATTAGGGCTTAAGTTTATCAACCCAGAAATATTTATCCAGGAAATATCTAAATAGCAGAGCACTTATCTATTAACCCATCACCGAATAATGTGTTAAGGGATTTGAATACCCTTAACACATTATTCGATAGCACCTCTTATAATTTTCGAATAGCTTTTTTTCCCCCCTTTTAATGAGTAATAATTTGAATAATTTTTTGTTGTAAAAATTTGTAAAACCTTTTGTATATATATGAAAAAATTTCAATAAATAATTAAATTTATTTAATTGTGGATGAAATACAAATAGAAAGTACTTAAGAGTTTTACAATGCAATAATCAAGCGGAAGTGCCAACGTATTTAAAACTATGTATTGTGCACTTGATTTGTTTATTGGAAATTCTGGAAGATTTTTATGTTATTTCATTGTCAAAGTTTGAAACCCCAATTAATCTCAACTAAAATATATAAATTCTAGTAACGTAAAAATCTAAAGATATTCATAATTGTGGCTTTTACAATTCCTAATTTTTTTTTCTTACCACATTTCTTGGAGTATTTGCTATAAATAAACAACCGACAATATTAAATTAAAATTATATGTAATTAAAATTTTTATACTCTATATTAATGTAAGATTTTATAAGAAAAAGTGTGAATGTATAAAATGAGTTGTCATCTTATTATGTCAAATTACATTATCAAGCAATTACAATGCTTAATAAAATTCTAGTGGAGATTTGATGAATTTTTAGTAATTTCTGTAGCTGCTGGCAATGACAGTTAAGTGTATATATTTTGTGTCCTAAGCACAATAATTTACTCTTAGTTATTTTACACAGTTTTATAAAACCAATTTGGACTTATGGACTAGAATATTGACGCAACTTACACCAACTACAATCCATTCAATCCAAAGTCATTCATAAAATTTCTTCTATCTATATCTAAAATTTCAATATTTTATTTTCGTGATTATACATTTTGAATAGAAAAAAATATGCTTGCCCATTCCCTCATTATAATTTCATGTATAATAAATTTTATCAATCATAGATGTTGAAATAAGTCCCGTAAAAAGTGACCTGCTTAAAATAGTCACGTTTTGAAATGTTCGCGTTAATTTCTAAAAAAAATTCTTTGGTTTATTTTATTAAATCTTTGAAAAACTTTTATACAAAAAAAAGTGAAATAATTATTTAAATGCATAAATGTACTCTTCATAAAACAAACCAAATAAAATTCTTCATATTTACTTAAATGAAATTTGTGGACTTTTGCCAAAAGCTAAACTTTACTTTACTATAGTTTCAATATAAAAAGAATTGTGTCAGAACGTGAAAAAGAACAGTATACAAGTAGAGAAGCTAATGGAAAATTCATTATTATTATGTTTTTTGTTTGAATTTAAAAAAAAAGTTTTAAAGATAGCTTTTCGAGTCCAATTATTTTCGATGAAAAAATCTTAGCCAAAAATATACAAATTGAGAACTTTTCTCGCCAAATATTATAGCTGAAATAATAAAGACTATTTTAAAAAGGTTCAACCATCAAAAAAAATAATTTAATATAATTTGTTATAGTCTGTTTAAAAAGAAATTAAATATATAATGATTAAAAATCTAAATGATAAGAAAGTTCAGTTCAAATATTGACAATAAAATGTTATATATTATTAACTATTTAAATGGATTGTACAGAGATTTTTTGAAATAAGTTAAAGAAGCTAAAAATGATGAAGATAGTAGAAAATATCTTAGAGGTTTTTTGTTTGTTTAATACTACATTCGCTTAATAGTAGTAAATATTTGAAAAAAAATTCACCATTAGCCTTCTATAAAGCAATCGAATCTCTTCCAAAACTGGTATGGATTCAATAATCCATGTTAGGTTGTAATGATCTAGTGCCCCACTCATGGCTGGTGATATAAATTCTGCGGCACCTGGTCGACCTGACACTTCAATGTATTTTTTCGTCCTTCCAAGAGCATTATCAGCCACACAACTATAATTTCCAAAATCCGAATGCTGAAAATTTCTTATTGTTAATGTGTAACGATCATCACGTGAATGCATCGATCTTCTATCTGTTGGATCCAAAAGGAAAGAGTTCTGGTACCATAACATCTGAAATATAATAATTTATTGTATAATTTCTTTGAAAATTTATGAAGGATAATTCCTCTTTATGGAACTGATGAAATAGTACTCATTGATATTGAGATATACTTTATCAAGGAAGTTTAAACTTTAATAATTAAGGTTATAAAAAAATCTCTTTGAAATTAACTTGCCAATTTTTTTAAATTAAATTAATCAATCTTTTTTAATTTATATTAAAAACTCAATAGTTTCTGTAAAATGTCCTTAATATAAGGCTTACTATAAACATTTTTTTATGGTTAACAAAACATTGAGTTTTTTTATTGTAAAATATTTATTTAAAAAGGCAATAAAACTATAGCCTTTTATGAGTATTATTTTGAAGATTCTCATTACGATAGCTACTGCTTCAAAGTTCTCATGGCCAATAAATAATAATCTATTTCGGAACTGATATTTTAAATATATTTTTTTAAGAGAAAATTTTAATCATTTCAACAAAAAATAGTGAATTAGACATTTTGCCTAGTAACGCAATAGATAAAGCTTATCTTTTTAGAATGTTTGAGAGTTCTGATTTTAAATTAGCATTATTTAAGAGTTTTTATTTAAATTAATATCAAAACTAATTTAAAATGGGAAATTAGACGTAAAAAATATCTTGCCTTTATTACCTCTGAATTGACATCACCATGGACTATGCACACCAATTCAATATCGTATCCTTCACTTGCATGCACCCATGATTTTTCTACTGTAATTTCTGGCGGAGCTGAAAAAACAAAATTCGAAACAAATTTTATTCATACTAAAATAAAGCTTATATGAATATGTGTATATGCTTGTAAATTATAAAAAGAAAATTAGTCAACATATTTCTTCTGACAACCTATTTATAATAGCACTTCTTTAATATTTCATAAAATCCTTTTGAAATTTTCTATAAATTTTAGAACTTTTCATATATGAAATGCTTTCATGTATCAACGCACCCACTCCACTTCTGTTTTCTCACTGAAAATGATATCTTGTAGAAAATGAGCAAACAATTTGAAAATCCTTTCATCATAATTCGTCCTTGTATATTTATCTATTCAACATGTACTCATACAAGTAGGTCTGATAAAAAGTTTTCTGAATAGAATAAAAATCTGAACTAAAGACTTTGCTTATATGTTAAACGAAAGACGGTTAATATCACCATATGAAATATTTCTTTAATTAGAGAAATGAAAAATATCAAAAGAATAAATGGGACCAGAATTTCGCCAATAAAATATTAGACATTTTTAAGCATTTATTCGCAGTCAATCATAACTTGTCTGAAAATGAAACTATTCGTAAAAAGTTATAAAAGATATCGTCAAAAATAAGTATCATAATTTAGTTAAGTTTAACTTAAACATCCCCGCCTCTCTCTTAAAAAAAATTAATATTAACCTATTCCTACTTCTGTTCTGTAATATAATATTTTGAAATTCAGAATATTCATATTCTGCTATAAAGAATGGATATTAAGGCTTCCTAAATTATGGACAATCATTCTAGTCTTAAATTTGACTTTTAATAGAAAAGTTGGGTAAACAGGAAATAGCCGAGAAAGAAAAAAATATCTGAAAAATGTATGAATAACGTAAATCCTTAAAAATTATGGTTTCCTTTTCCAAATAAATGAAAATTTTCTGCTCAAAAAACTGATGGACACGTGAACTTCTTTTTTCCTAATTTAGATAAAAAAAATAAATTCAAATTTATCATTACAATTTTTTTTTGTCGAAAAAATAATAAAATTTTGGAATTGCACAAATTTAAATATGAAGTTTTTATTATGAGATTATTAATTTCTTTTAGGTATTATGGTATAATAAAGAAACTTGAACTATTATTAAATCCATAAAAAATATAAAATTTTTTAAAATAAATATTTTTTTATGATATATAAAATCATTTTTGCCATTGATTAGAAGATTCGATTATTTAAGATAATAACAATTATTTTGAAGCTGCTTAAAAAAATTAGTATTCATATAAAGTGTAAACTACATAATTTTTCTTCAACAGCTTTAAACCTAATTTAAAGTTTTTGCCAAAATGTTATTAGAAAATAAAACACTTTAAATAAATACATTTTGTAAAATTTTCAATGCTCCCCATTTATGTTTGCAATAATGTTATTCATTGTAATCTTTAAAATTCATATGGTTCGTAATGTGACTGTATCTCGTTATAAAAAGTTTAATTATCATCTTTTTAATTATATTAATCTCCTTGTTCGGAAGTTGTTATCAATTTCTTTCCCTAGAAACAACTAACTTTTCATTTATATTCACATAGGTCTGTATTCCCCATAATCCTTCTATCTAAATCTGCTTGTAACTTTATTATAGTTGTAAATATTGTACTTCTCTTTTAAGACGACTAACCGAGGTATCCATTTTAAACATCATTATTACCTCAGACAAAGTATAAGAGAAGTTTTACTAAATCTCACTTAACCTCAAAATCAAATATTTATAAAATTTTCTTCAGAGTATCATTTATATTAAATTTTTATGAATAAGACAATATAATACACTATAAGAAATAATTTAATTTCCATATTTTGATTAAGTATTTGCGATTATAAATTTCAAAAGTATCAGTTTTGGATTGTGTTTCTGAAGTCGCACGATGAGTGATTTTATTTTCAAAGACGATTAACAGAAGAAAATATTGTATTTGCACTGCTCTATATAGGATTTACCCCCAATTATGCTGATTTAGTTATTCATTTTAGAAACAATGACACAAACAACTAACAAATCAAATACTGTCTTTGGTAAGAAATTTATTATTGCTAAAAACGTGTATTTTCAATGTTATTAAAGATTATCAGACAGACACTCAAAACCTAAGAAGATTAAAGAGATCATATCAAAAATGAAAATTTGATCCTTAAACAATTTACTATAAGATTTAAAAGAAAAATATTCAATGAATTATTTATAAGTATTTATATAGACTGCGGCGATGTATTTATTTATTTCGTTTGTTATATAATCTGGTAAATCCTGAATTTGAAAATTTTCTAATATTTACTATTATCTGCTATTCATTAAATAATGAATTAATGCTAACTATTCCATATTTTTCTTAAATATTTTTTTCTTCAATAATCCACCTTTTGCATGGAAAAAACAGTTTGGTAAGTAAAGAGCTTTTTAGTTTTACAAAAATTGTACTGCAATATTACGAATCGTAATCGAAGTATTCATTTAAAAGAGGATGCGGAAAATATATTTAATTAGAAAAGTAATCTTTTGCAGATTTTTTTGGAAATCCAATGTCTGAGTTCACAAAAATTTTCCATTATTTGAAAGTTCGTTAAGAGATTTGGACTATTTTTAAGGTTATGGAGAAATTGGATCTTCAGTTCTCTAAAAAGAAATTATGAATAATCAAGGCTTTTTTTAGTCAAGACTTTTGAAGCAAACAATTTGCAAATTATTGTAGCCAATTACTATTCGGCAGGCTATTAAAACCATTTATAGATAGTCTTTCATCAAGTTTGGTTATAAAAATATTTTTCTAATAAAGAATAAGATTTTTAAAAATCTTTAGTAATTGAAAAGCTCTTCAAATAAAACTTAAATAAATTCAAAGATAATGAAGTAAATTAACTGAACGAAAAATAAATTTAATAATAATCGAAACTAAAATAATCCTATTCTGATTAATCCATAATAAAACGAAATAAAATTTTAATAAAATTCGAATAATTATTGTGGTTTATTCCCTGCCATCGAGCCTTATGGTTACCCTTTCATAAAAGTACAAATTCAAATTATTGTTTTAATTACATGTTTACCCCAAATGACGAGTATATAACAGCATACTCAGATGTATATGTATAGGTGTGCATATATACGTACAAGTATGTGTATATGGTGAGGGGGTGTAAATAAATTATTACGTAGCATACCGAAATAATCAAATACCTTCCATCGAAATTGTTATGAACATGTTATATGATAATTGTGAGTCGCCTTAGTAAGCACACATAACTACGAGTACCAAAATGTTCATAAACCGCTGAAAAATCAATAAAATGTTGAAATTATTTTCTACACAATTAAACAATCATTATCAAGGCAATAACTCCACCAAATTAAATGAAAATTTTGTTCAATTTCCCAATCTACCTGCTTACCTGATTCGAATATCATTAATTAAACTTTTCTTTATTAAAAACTTTTCCACTGAAATATGTACTTTAACATTTGAACTGAACTTTCAAATTCAAACAGCGACAAGTAGTATCGTTGGTGGTGAAATTTTTAAATTTGATAATTTCACTACAGCTACGGATGGTTTTTATGGCAGCTATGGGGATGGGGTGAATGCAAGCCGCCAAATTAGCTGCTTTGTAGATATGGGCTTGGGTATGTTGTACACGTCCTATTAGGAATTCCATGAAAAATTTATTTTTCAAGTATTTAATTTATTTTACCAAAGAATTTCCATTGAAATCGGAAGTTAATTGAACTTTAATAATATTTTATATGTACGGAAGTCTATATTGGAATCAAAAATTCTACTTTCTATTGCATTGAGTTGTACAACGAAATTTATGTAAATATTTTAAGAATAGTATTTCGTACAAGAAGTTGATAATTAATGGAAAAAAACGTAGATCAATTTTGTATGCAAAATCATATTAAAAGTGATGGGAGAGTAAAAATTGTTTTTGCAATATAAAATTAGATGAATTTTGAGCAATCTTAAAATGGTAAATTTTGAGCATAATCTTCAAATATAAGCCTTTATTTTTTATAATATTAAATTGGGTTAACTTTGAGCTTCAAGGGACAATAGTCACGTTGGAATTAAATTTTAAATATTATTAACACTCAAGTCAAGATTGTTTTAGCATGAAAATGGATCGCAAAGTGCGACATTAAATTTAATCTTCGTAATTAAATGTAAGCAGTAACTTACGGTGATGTCAAGATTTATTTTTTTATATGTTAAAAATTGTTGGTGGGTATCTTCAATTGAAAAATTTAACATAAATAGATTAACATTTTAAAAAACGTACTTTGGATTGCGTGGATTCGATTTGATAGAAATTGTAAGGCTGTGTCAAACTACGAAGCTCTAATTCATAAGTCCATATTGGTTTAAGTATTATTTTGTATAGTAATAATTTATTTTCAATCATCATATTTGATGTTTCAATAGTATAGTTCGTTAAGTTCGGTTATTTCTAATCTTGTATGTGGGTTTTCGGTTAGAAGTTTATCTATATAGAGTCGCAATTATCACCGTGTTCAAGAAAGTGATCCTGCGAAGAATCTATGGCAATCTACATGAGGAGCAATGATTTCACCCCCTATTTAACGAAGAGATTATGTAGCGATCTCACTCCACTACTCGGTTGTGCCTTAAATAAGAAAGGCACTCCCAGAAGACGAGGCAGACCTTCCCTTAAGTACAACTGTGGAGGATTCAGCAAGCTTATACCGGAGTCCTGGCTCTCGTACCATCAATGAAAATAGTGATTGTTTGAAGGCAATAACTTTTAGACGGTCGTGTGCTTAGTTTTGTAGCTAAACTGCTAGTTAAAAATAATTTTATTGGATTCTTAGGTGGAATGAAAGCTTTTCAGCAGCAAATTTTTGAATATTTTATCGGAATGGAAAGTAAACTTTCTCGTTTATATGACGGAGTTGTGTATTTTTTTCTCTTATACCGTAAATTTAAAGTATTCACTTAGAATTGATCAAGAGTGATTTATAAGTTAGCTTTGCTTATTCAATAAATTGGTCATAATTGTTTTTTTTTCTATTTTCAGCCTGCATTGTAGTCGATTAAGACATTATTTATAATTTAGCATTTCGGAGCGCTGTTTATTTGCATCACATTTAAATTCCATAAATTATAAAGTAGTGTCACTTTGGATTTTAAACTTAGAAAATGTCTAATCGCAAAGTCGATAACGTTTCAGTATAAAAAGTCTTTATAGTTTAGTATCAGATAATCCCACAGAGTGTAATATTTTTTCTTTTTAGTATTTAAAGGCATTTGTTTTTCTTTTTAGTATTTAAAGGATAATCGCACAGAGTGTAATAAGTTTTCTTTTTAGTATTTAAAGGCATTCAATTAAGAAACAAATCCTATAAATATGAAACCTTATTAAAACTATAACATTATTAGTAAATGTTTTTAATAAATCGACATTTTGATAAAGGATATTAAAAACTGTTTTTCAGTTTGCATGAAATTTCCATTGAATAAATTTTTCCACAATTCTTTTAAAATCTAGCATATTTGTTTGAAGATTTTTTTTCCAATTTGCCTAAATATCCAACCAATAGAAAAGTTCACGTTTATCTATTAAATTTTATTCGAAACAATTTTGCAAAAAGGAAATCCTTAAGGATCTATAATTTGCTTTTTTATACAATACAAAGGAGTGGCTAATGTCAGAATAGGCAACTTAAGGAAACCTTTTCGTTTTTGCTATCAAATCCAAACCCACAATAAGTAATTTTGAATACGATGTCATTCGTATTGGCGGCTTAAGTTTCCGCTATTCAAAATTTATTGCTTTCGCAAATTTTTTGTAAGTAGCCAATAATGCTACTTACAAAAAAAAATCTTTACCGACACTACGAGCGCAATTTCTCGGATTTTCTAAGGACTTATTGAACGACCCTCGTATTAACCTTCGTGCAATTTAATTCCTAATATTATTTTTATTGGTCCCTTTTAGAGTATCTTACTAAATTTTTTTAGAAATATTAAAAGTAAAAATTTGCTTTATAATTAAAAGTGTTTAAGTTTTTTTTTTAATTTTTAGTAAAATATTAAATGTTTCTAAAATTATATTATAAAAATTTACCATTTAAAAATAGAAATGATATAAGTCATTATAAGAACTTTCTCAAAGAATATTTCAATAAAGAAAAGATTGTTTAAGACCTGATCAGAAGGTGTACAGTTTAACGTTGTGTTACATGACGTATTGGGCCAAGTAGCGCTAACAATCGCTGGCCAAAAAATAGACAAACCAGACTAATGCGAAAAAAGCACAGAATTTAGATTTAACATTGACTTCTATTTTCTTTTGACAAATTTCATTCTGTATTCTATTTCGGTAAGGTAGTCAACTTACCTAGACTCATAAACTACACAATTTTGTTTTAAGTTTGAAAAAATTATTTTGTTGTTATTGTCCTTTAAATTTCTATTACTTTTCCAATGGATAATTCAAGATATTTAAAACCAAATAAGTGAAGTATAGTGTATATTATATGTTCGAGGTACTTAAGAAAGGCATCAGACAATGGTATACAAAAATATTTTTCTTATAATTGTTGGAAAGATTCTTGTTTTAATAAAAATGATGGAATTCCTTTTCTGAGGTTATATTGATAAAGAATATTTAGTATTAATTTGTGAAAAGAATTTTTGCCCACGTTATTTGGTATTTCATACCTGAATTAATTACATCAACCGCACTATTGGTCTTACAATGAGAAAATACAAAATTTATTATCCTGAAGAATATTCATACCACTATATTCATAGTATGTTAGATAGTAAATATTCAAAACTCTATAAAGAGTTGTTGATTTTTTAAAATATAATAAATTGTAAACTGAATTTTTTTTTGACAATATCAGACTTAAAAGATTTACAAAAAAGAGACTTTAAAAAAGTCTTGATAGATTCAGTTCATAGCTGTTTTGCCTTCATAATCAAAAAAGGTCCCAATAAACGGGGATAGTTATGAGAAAAATGGTGATGCAGTTATGGTAACTTTTATTGGAAAATGTTTGCTGAGATCGTATTTGTTTTACACGTCAAGCGGGTATTAAAATCATTTTGGGCTATTCGAGCGTCTAATTTTTCAAAATATGAACTGAATACCCACACGACAATTTTACAATCGATAATTAAGCAAGCCATAATAGCAACCCATCAAAATTAAATTTGTGTAAAAGAAAAATACTTGAGCTGATGTTCTTCGGAACCTTCTTTTTATGTCTAGATTTAAGTATTAAAAAAATAATTTTAAATAAAAAGCAGATCTATAATTTTCAGGGTATAAGTCGGTATTTCTATGGGCAAATTTAATATACTCATTAATACGACTTAAAAAAATTATATTGTACATATTCTTTATATAATACGAGGGTCATTCAATAAGTACTTAGCCTACAAAAGAAAAACGAAAGTTTTAGAAAGGTGGTAATTTATTTTTCCATATAATCTCCTTCAAGCTCGATACGCTTAGCCCAGCGATACTCTAACTTTTTTAACCCGTCCAAAAAATACATTTTCTCGAGGGAAGCAAAATAGGCCTTCGTGGCGATGATGACCTTCTCATTCGACCCAAATCTATTCCCGGCGAGTGATTTTTTCAGGTTTGGAAACAAAAAGTAGTCACAGGGGGCCAAATCTGGAGAGTACGGTGGATGGGGCAGCAATTCGTAGCGCAATTCGACCAATTTGGCCATGCCGACGGCGGAGGTGTGAGCCGGCGCGTTATCGTGGTGGAACAGCACTTTTTTCTTCGCAAAGCGTGACCGCTTTTTCTTCAATTCGACGTCAAATCGGCCCAATAACTCAGCATAGTAGCGCCCCGTGATTGTTTTACCCTTCTCGAGGTAATCGATGTGGATCACACCTTGTGAATCCCAGAAAACGGTAGCCATCACCTTTCCGGCCGATCGAACAGTCTTCGCCTTCTTTGGAGCACGTTCGCCGGGTGAAGTCCACTGTTTCGACTGTTCCTTGGTCTCTGGTGTGTACCAGTGAATCCATGTTTCGTCGACGGTCACGAAACGACGCAAGAACTCCGCTGGATTGCGCTGAAACAGCTCCAAACACGTCGCCGATGTGGTCTCACGGTTGCGCTTGTTTTCCGGTGTGTGCAAACGCGGCACCCGTCGCGCCGACAGCTTTCTCATGCCCAGTTCTTCGTGTAGAATATGATGCACCGTTCCTACTGCGATGCCCACAGTCTCAGCTATCTCGTGAACCTTAGATCGACGGTCTGCCAATACGAGATCATGGACTTTTTTAACGTTTTTCTCCGTAGCAGCCGTTTTCGGGGCACCTGGGCGTGGCTCATCAAAAACCGACGTGCGGCCATGAACAAACTCGTTGAACCAATTTTTGACGGTCGCCATCGAAGGAGAAGAGTCACCATACACAGCATCCAAGCGATCTTTGATTTCGCTGCGCGTTTTCCCTTCCAAAAACAAGAATCTAATCACCGAACGATATTGTTCTTTTTCCATTTTTGTGCAACTGACCGACACACTCGCTTTCAAAGGCTCTCAAAACAAAACTAATAAAGGGAATCTACTGAAACTTTGACAGTAGGCTACTAAAAGAATGTATTGAACGATGGTAAATTTCTTCTTTTGTGACAGCAGTTCTATCGGGCGGTGAGGCTAAGTACTTGTTGAATGACCCTCGTATAAGGCAGCAGCTAAAGACAAATAATACAAATAATAACAAACTGTATTGTTTGTCTTTAGAGGCTACCCTATAGCGCCATCATCATGAGGCTATTTGGCGGCTACATATATCGGGTACATTAGTATAAGTTTTTTTTTCATAAATCAGAGCGCTAAAGGAATTATGAATATCCTTATAATGTTATGGTACATTTTAGAAGTGCAATGACATATTTACTTGTTATCAATACTAAACTGGAATTATACAATATAAATTATGTTAGTCATTTAAAGAAATTAATAAAAAGGACTTGGAAAAGACATCAAGGAATATAGAAGTTCTACAATATGGACCGAATATGACTTCAAAATTTTTTTAATATGGTGATAACCACTTAATAAATGACGTACAGTTAGCTGAGGGCGACGGGATTGATAGACGCGAGATTGCCAAATAGGATATTATTGGTAAAGGTGATGTGATCAATCTGGATTTTGAGCAGCTTGCATACTCTAAGATGCAGTTATTGCGCTTGTAAATCAATGATACAATAAGAAATAAAAAAATATAGATAAAGTTATTGAAACTTTATATGAACTATCATACATCCCTACGACAGATTAGAGCTTAGAAAAGAATATAAAACCTAATTTTATATGTTTTTATTTCTTTTGGAATCCAATTTATCTCTAAAAAATCAGGATTACCATAGCTTCTTTCTATAGTATTTTATTTAGACAGCAAAAACATAATCTTGCCTAGCAGTCAAACTGAATATGTTTAGGATAATTTTCACAATGGAAAAGGAAGAAACAAAAATATTCGTATTCGCAAATATATAGATTTGTTTTTGTTTTGTATAACTACTAATAGAAAAGTGGAATTCTTATAGAAGGCTTCATCTCCAAAAGCCCGGAAACGTTTACTTTAAATACCGATTATCAAAAACAAAAGTTAATCGATTTAAGACCATTTTCAATTTATCCCAAGAAAAATAAAATAACAACCATTCGAGCATAGTTTACTGAGACCATTTAAATATCTTTAGTATAGATAGCGTCTATAAAAGTATATATGCTTGTACATACATGTGTATTAATATGAATATAGTTGGATGCATGAAAACGGAAGGATGAGAAGTGGGTGTAGGTGTATGTGTGTATAATGACTGTCGATTAAATCGTTTTATAACTTTGCTAATATGTATTTATCGATTACGGGGTTTAATTTGTCTTTAGCCTAGCGGGGATTCGTTTGATGTGACTTTGAATCGTTATCCCAGGATCTGATATTCTACAAAGACATCTATTCGTATTTAGTATACTAAAGAGAGAAGAGGATAGTCTCGATAAGTTTATAGTTTTAGTTCCTGTATGTCATCCTTTGTGTAGTAGTGTATATTTATGTGCGAATATCTGGATTTGAATGCCTTCAGTTGTTTTTATTGTATGATAGAATGTTTAGTTATTCGCATCGATCCAAATGTTATAGCCGGCCGTTACCTCTGTGCAAAAACAGAAACAGAAACAACAGAAACGGAATATTCTCTGGAATATGAATGGGAATGATGGGTATATGAATGGGGATGCTACTCGAATGTGTATATGTTTTTGTGCCTTCGACTGTATATTATGATATGTCCGTAGCTGGAAGCAAAGTCAATAAATAGAATGTCTTAACATTGTAGGACTAACTAATAGAAGAAGAGAATCTGTCTGAAATTGAATGCATAAAATTTCCAGTTAGTTTCACTTACATAAAATATTCAGTTGGATATCCATAGACACACGTTCCTTGACGCCGTTATCAGCAGAGCATTGATAAACGCCAGCATGATGTCGGTCCACGTTGTCCAAGATTAGAGTTGAACTATCCGAAAGATGTGTTGTTCCAGAAAACACGTCCTTTTTGTACCAATATATGGTTGGTACAGGATTTCCAGATGCTTTGCATTCTAATGTTACGGTGCTGCCTTTACGTGCTGTGACTTGGCCATTGTGCGGTAATGCCCGAAGTGTTGGCGGAACTGAATATTCACGAATTTTTATTTCATTAACACCAAATTTGATGGAAGAGGTGTTTTTTCAGGTGCACACCACATTTGATGATTTAAATGATAGCAGTTTTAGTGATGAATATGAAAATATTCAGAAGAAAAAACGAAATCGATTAGAACCTAATCCATATCATATGTTGGGATTTTTTGTCAATACTTAATATATTGAAGATTATTTTGGAAGAGAAAAGAACAATGTATCTTACCAAGAATTTCCACTGTGTGCACCTGGTCACGAGTCTCTTGATCTCCTATTTGGCATATATAATCGCCGGCATCCTGTGTTTTAACGCTACTGATTTGCAAATTGTAATCGCCGACAATTTTAAATCGTGAATCCCTTGAGATTTTTAGATGGCCGGCTGTGAGAACTGATGTACCTTTTCGCCATAGCAACACAAACGAACCTAAATTCTGAACTTTGCATGGTAATTCAATTGTTTCGCCTACAATTGCCTTGTAAAGATGTCCACGTGATACGAATTTTGGAGCAACGGTCGGATTATCATTGTCTGATGTGGATGCGAATGAATTCATCTGTTGACATATTCCTATTAAATAAAATAAAATTAAGACAATTCATTAAATTTTATACAAAACCAAAGCAGTAATAATAGTGGATAGATTTTTTTTTACTTTTTAATTTTTTGTTTTAAAAATTAAGTATGAAAATTGGGAAATCTCCCTTTCGTAATTCATTTTGGATATTATTATCACTTCAAAATAGTTAATGATATTTTTGTACGTATAAAATATTCAGAAATAATAAGAAAATCTTTCATCTTATATTAGGTGTATAACTTAAGAATGCGGGATTTTTGGCAAACTTTGAGTTTTTGTTTTGAAAAATTGTTACAATATATTTTATTCAAAGTATTGTCCAACGAAAGCCACTACTTTTTCCCATCTTTCTGGCAACATATGGATTCCGCGCCAAAAAAACTGCTCCGGTTTTGAGGCCAAGAATGCATCGAGCCAATTTTTGATGCCCTGTTCTGAAGTGAAGCGTATTCCGGTGAGGGCTTTTTGCATGGATCTAAGCAAATGGTAGTCGGACGGGGCAAGGTCTGGGCTATAAGGCGGGTGAGGCAAAACTTCCCAGCCACTGTTTTCTAAATAATTTTTAACCGGTCTTGCAACATGAGGCCGAGCGTTGTCATGATGGAAAATTATGGCTTCGTGTCTGGTCGCATATTCCAGGCGTTTTTCGCCAATGCTCGCTTCAAACGGATTAATTGTGTTCAGTAGAGGTCGCCTGTGATCGTCTAGCCCATTTTCAGTAGCTCATAATAGATCACACCCTTCTGATCCCACCAAATACAGAGCATTACCTTGGCGCCATGGATATTTGGCTTTGGCGTTGATTTGGCTTGTTGGCCGGGCTTCACATACGATTTTTTGCGCTTTTGGTTGTCGAAATGAATCCATTTTTTGTCGCCAGTAATGATTCGATTCAAAAACGACTTCTTTTTCTGCCGTTCAAGCAGCATTTCGGACATGCAAAATCGCCTGTCAACGTCTCTCGGCTTCAATTCATATGGGACCCAATTTCCTAGCTTTTGAATGAATCCTGCTGCTTTCAAACGTTTTGAAATGGCTGCTTGAGTGACTCCCAATGATTTTGCAATTTCTTCTTGAGTTCGACAACAGTCTTCGTCGAGTAATGCCTCCAAATCTTCATCTTCAAACTTTTTTGGCTGACCTGGTCGTTCTTTGTCTTTCGTGTCAAAATCACCATTTCTGAACCGCACAAACCATCTCTCGCACGTTGAAATCGATGGAACATATTCAGGATAAGCTTCGATGTGCTTCATCTTGGAGAAGTAAATCAACACTTCCCGCAAATGGGACTTTTTTGGTACGAAATTCGACATTTTTGAAGCAAAAAAAACTTTGTTGTTTACACTATTTCGTTCAATGACTAATCGAGAATGAATGACAGATGTTTAACCTCCAAAATGCCATATGAGTTATTATGAACGCAAACCATGTGTATGTTAAAAGTTATGCCATCTGTTGTCAATCCCGCATTTTTAAGTTATACACCCAATATTTTCCTATTTGTTATCTTTTATGGAAGGAAGACAATTTAATTATTAAAATAAATTTGTTTAACAAAATGAAGTTTTTCTAATAAAATTTGTAAATCAACTAAGTCTATTGTAAATAAACTTTTCAAAATTTTTGGAAATTTACTTATTGAGAAAGATAGTATTTTTAATAATTCAAATTCTGCGTAGATATGTGTAGCTACTGATACATACCCGTCTTCTATACTGATAATCTTTCTATGTTAGTCGAACAACCTTTCCCCGCAAGAAACAATCGACTAACTTGGCGAAGTTATTTATACGAGTAGTATAAGATACTGGATATCAAATAATGCAGCCAACATCTATTGAGACTAAATAGATATTAAAAAGCCTAGATGACAATGGAGATCCTTGAGGTATGCCATTTTCGAACATACGTTTCTGCAAAAAATTACCGTTTGGCTTTACTGTTAAGACCCTACGAGTTAGATAGGATCGCAGCAGGATTAAAGCGGCTAAGTCGAGTGCCCACTCAGCTAATAGAGGAAATATCCTGTGTCCGCAGATACGGTTATATGCCTTTTTTTAAATGAATGATTGCAGCAAGAGTGGATCACTTCTTGGGAAGATTCTGATTCAACTGAGAGATGGTAATTTTTTCCAGGAAAACAAGGCAGAAGTGAGATTGGCCATAATTATAAGACGACGCCCGAGAAAACCGTTGCTTCGGTATAGGAAATATTGGTGTTTCCAGTATATGATTTAATCGGTGAACTATTCTATTATAGAATGTAGAAGGCGCCTTCTTAATAATTTTTAACGATACTTTATCCCTGCCAGGTGTAGAAATCTTAAAAGAGTTCAAAAAGAATTGAATGTACGTGTTGAAGAAGACGATATTGGCGAGAAATTTTGAGTGACGAATTCCTTATCTCTACGATATCCAACACTAAGGCTGTTCCGATTTCATCAACGATGGAAAGGCAGTCGTTCATAATCCCATTCTTTGTCTTAATCGATGGAATAATTCTATTATTTTTTAGACGACCGAGATTCCAGTTAATTCCTCTGCACGCTTTCTTCGCTTCTTCTTTTTGAGTACTATAACCGTGTATGGGATAAGAGGCTTTCTTTAATATTTATTGCCATTAACCTGTACCTATTGCTTTCTGCTTCCAATTGTTGTTGACTCTAATCTTCTTCAATGTTTCCTGCATTCCATCCAGCCTCCTATTTCTAGATTTTCCTTGGCTTCTTCTTCTTTCGTGTTTACTATATAACAAGTTTCTTAAAATTCTATTTTTTTTGAGCTTTTAAAGCAATTTTTATTGTTTTCACTATGCCATCCTCCATGAAAAATTGACCATTTTCATCCAATATCGGGCTGTATATTCTTCGGAGTATTTTCCGCTGAAAGGTCCTCGGTAAGTTTTCATTTTGATTCGTAAGGCATCACGATTCTGAACCATAGACCACTACTGGTCTTATTATAGTTTTGTACAGGGTACTCTTCAACTTTCTACTAAGCTCGCCAGATTTCATTAATTTTCAATATATTCAATGTACTTCAACTTTTAGTTGGTCTTACTGTCTTCTTGACTATGTCAGTTTAACGTCTCGAGAAGGTTTGTATTACTGGAGGAACGGATGTATTTCTTCTAGGCCTGGTTTTATTTCTGTATTAATATAGCAATTTCTTGCAAATACCAAAAATATCGGTGTCGAAATATACCGGACGAAGGTGATATGGGATCACTAGTTACATATCTGAGAATGCCAACTACATTTCATGCTTCTTTGTTAACTAGCTGTGTAGATGGTGAAGCATCCATGGCTTAAGTGACCGCAGACCAAATCCCAGTTTGCTCGGTTTTCCATGAAGTGTGAAAGTGGTCTTATATCAGCGTGCCTAACTTTTGCTTTTGCTATTGTAAAATGGACAAGTGAATACTTTCTTCGTGGATGAATAAAGGTTAGGCCAAATATAGAAAAAATATCCTTGGTTGAAAAGAAGGTTGGCGTGTAGCTCGAATCAGTTGAGTTAAGCCATTTTTCCAAGTCAACATATTCTTGATGAGCTCCAAAGAAATTGCCGGTTCTTGAAGTCTCCAAAAATGATGGTGTTTTCACACAACGGGCTAAAAAGATACACCGCTTCTTTTGCTGTTCTAGTATTTGTTGTAAAATAAGCAATTATAATTCTTTTAGCGAGGTTGATTAAAGGAATAGGATCATTTAGTTTCCAACAAAGCTTAAGCCCTCTAGATTGCTCAAAAATCTAAACATTTTTTCATTGTAAGATGTAACAACCTACGATATATTGGAAGTAAGTAGGCAAGTTTCTATAGTTGAGAAGGAGCAGGTTAGTTCACAGTGTTAACAGTAAACTAACCTGCTCCTTCTCAACTAAAGTAACTTGCCTAATTACTTTAAATATATTTTTTTAAACTATAGTAACTTGTCTACTCCCGATAAAGTGTTTACAGCTGACGAAACTGAGGGGAAAAAGAAAACCTGACTGAAATTTTAGAAGTGCATACAGAAATGGCCAAAAACTAGGTTTATTTTTTTTGGAGTCTGCTTTTCCAGGCATAATAAGTTGTGCCATTTCGAAAATGGTATTTCTATCTTCCGCACTGGAAGTCCTTGATACTGTTGATAATTGCAGCAATTTGTTCCATTGTATCGTGTGGAGGATTATTGGGTCGTTGAGGAGGACAATTATTGGGTTGTTTAGTAGAGGGTTTTGGAAAAGGTGGACTGAATTATGTTTTATATGTTTAGGTTGGATATTTTATTAGAATATAATTGGAACTTTTATTATCTTTGCAAATTGATGGTATTGTAGTGGAAATAATAGTATCTGTGCTGAGTTTGGTGAGTACACATTTTTGGATGGCCAATTTTAATCGAAAAATATATTTTTGTATCTCTATAATGAATATTATCACTTTAAAGATATTTTTCCTATTTATATGAGATGTACAATTTCGATGACCTGCATTGTGCGAATTCACTTTGGTGTTGACTCAAAAAAGTCTACGTGTTAGACCACAATTATCACAAACTACTAAAAGTTCTTAGCTTCGGCCCTAAAAGTTCTTAGCTTCGGCATGTAATAGTACTTTTTCACGTCGAAGTTGTGGCACAGAACTTGAACCTTTAATGGGAAACCATTGTCATCAAATGTGAATAAAATAATCCCAATAAATGTTGGAATACCATTAGTTATTTTTTTAATATTTATCAAATTTCATACTAGATTAATTAATGTTTAACTTATCCATACAAAAAATATTGAAAAATATTCTTTTCTATAAATAAAAGCAAAATAAGAAAACCGCACTATTAAAATCAAATTTTTTAATATCTTACCTTTTTTATATTCTGTTTAACATTTTATTAAAATTCTTCAAAGAATCAAAATTGAAAATAAATAAATAAGTTTTAGAAAAAAATTTTGTTTTTTAATTATAGATCATTCTTGTAGGAAAAAGAAAAGAGTTTAATTATAAGTCTTGATTTCTATTTGCATATTTACAAAGATTAATTAAATTTGAATAAAAGTCAAAAACAGTAGACAAAAGGTTGGCTAAAATTGCTTAACTTTTAGTTTAATAAAACTTTCTCGTCATATTTTTGTACAACCAAAAATTTCTAGAAAGATTCAATTTTATTGACTAAAATTGTAAATTAATGCGAATATTTTGTTTGAACTTAATTTTTTTTTAAAAAAAAAAAACACCGAAAAATAAACTTAAGGAAAAAGAAGGGTTTTGTGCGAGAGTATTTCAAATATTTTTAAAGAATATTGTTCATATGAGAAATAATTCGGAATATTTTCGGCATGATTTGAATTTTGAATGTAAGTATTTCTTAGCTTTGATTTTTGGCAGATGTTAATTAGTTTTATTTGTTATGTCAAAATTCAGAACAATTTTGATATATTAATTCTAAAAAAAGGAATAAATTTTAATAATAATAAGAATATCATAATCAATTTCATTATGCAGGGTATTATGTTCTTTGATGTAAATATTATTTGGGTTGATTCCTTGTTTCATTCGGAGTAAAAATCTTCTGAGTGAAAGAAAGAAGTTACAGCCCATTTTTAAGTGGATATATTCTATACTATCTATTTGTAGCTATCTTAATAATTATAGTTATTAAGAAAAAAGGATAATGGGAAGAGAAGAATAAATACAATTCGATATCAGGCTCAAAAAATGTTAGCGTGCATTTGAAGAAACAGAGGAATTTTCTTAATAGTTTCTTTACTCATAATTCTATGGAAGAAAACATGTGCGTCAGGGGTCTGCCAAACGGGAGTTCAGACTTCCAACCTGTTTTTAGCGGACTGCCTTACTTGCACTCGGCCTCATTATCTTCTGGGAATATAAATAACGACACTGTAAATTTTCCAAGGAGGTTTTTTTATCATTCCTACGGATTAAGTGCCCAGGTCACTGCAGTCTATTGAGCTTAATCTTATACACAACCGAGCGGTCATGGTTAAATATGGTCCGGAATCGTCTATCATCATGTAGGGCGGCGAAAATTCTTCAGGGGATCCTCCTATGGAACGCAAACAAGAGTTTGCAACGGTTTTTGTTGATAACACAAGTTTTTAAAAAATGCATGACTGACAAGACTAGTGTACTCGTATTATATAGTAGTAGCTGCGATGTTAAGAGCGAAATAATTAAGAGTGGCTAAAATAGACTCTGTTGGTCGTCAGCAGCTATTTGAGGATTTTTTCCTTTATGTTATTGTTAGCTGCAATCCTTGACCTCAAATAGGGACATAATTTAACTCTTTCGAAGCTATAATCATATGCTAAAAGCTGGGCAGACCTAATGACGATGGTAACCTTCAAGCTTACGCCAATGTAATGAATCATTTTGCTAGCGTCAAGTTAAAGAAAACATTCGAAAGTGTATCTCCTTTTACGTTGGTCTCATGTTTGAGTATGACGCACCTACCCAAACACACTATGTGATATGAATGACTAGTGGATGACTCCAGTCTACGTGTACTTAAACTAAGGGATTCCAATTTCAAGAATAGTTCTTAAAATTTCAGAATTAAAACCAATATTTTTTTATGAATAAAAGAAGGGCAATTTAACGGTGCTCTATTTACCACTCTCACCAATAATCACTGGCAAAGACTAATTACCTTAAAACTCAAGCTAAGCCTGGGTTGAGTGGTGAACGCAACAGAAATATTCAGAATATCTCCACAGAAATATTTCTACTCCCGCGACTTTTACCACAATGTTAAATGGCTCTAAAATTAATTCGGCTGCTTTTAGTCTTCCTCCTTAAAAAGTCATGGTCAGTCTAATCAATTTTTCTGCGGTAGCCAAACTCTCTCGTGGATGGTAAGAGTTTTGCCCTGGTAATGCTAAAATCGATGAACGGATAGTGGTTCAACGACTGCCGCAAGGATAAAATCTGATCCATTACTAATTTTTCTGGAGAAAAGTCTCTCTGGTATGAGCCAATATTTTTTTGTGCGAATAGGGCTATAAATTGTTACTCTTTAATTGCTACATCCTGTGATATCTCCTACTATTTTGAGTATGGAATAGATAATGCCATGGTGAATAGATAATGATCCATACTTGGACCATTAATTGATGAATCATTTGATGCAGTGTATCACCTCCGTTTAGTGGCGATACCGTCAATATCGCGTGACTTGTGGTTTTTCACTCGATGTGTCTATGCTTGAGACAGTATGGATTCTTCAGCTGGTGGGACCTCCAAATCGTATTCTGACTGCTTAGTTTATAGGAGCTCATCGAAAGCTGTCGGCAATAAGATCATCCTCTTTGGTGCGGCATGATGGTCATCGGATTTTAAATCGTCTAATTTTGGTCACAGCTGGGTAAAACTTCTACGCCTCATGCGATAGGCACCTAAGTTTTTGTACTTCGCAGACTTTTTTGTTCCCCAGACTTTTTACCTTCATCGATAATTCACGATAATTCTCTACGAGTTTACAGCATTATTTTGTTCAATTACACCGGTTGTAATAATCGTCAAACCAGTCGGGCAGACTGTCTTTGCCACTGGAGCCTAGTTCTTTTTCGGCTGTATCAATGATAATACCCTTTAAGTTTCTCTAGTACAGATATCTATGGTTTTGTTTCTGATTCCTGCATCCCACTCACATTTGTACTTCCACCGAATATGTTCGTCCAGCAGGGCATTCTTGTTGAGTTCAACTTTTTATTCGCCTCTACTCATCGGCGAAGATGGTATTCGGACTCGGATCACTAAGCCAATAAGGAAGTGATCCCAGTCAACGTTAGTACCCTTAAATATTCGAACATTTGTTGTTGTTGTTTGTAAGGTCTCTTAGACATGTGCCAGGGGCCACTTCATAGCGCCACGACCGTGAGGCCATTTTATAGTACGTGTGGGAAGTTATCTGAGAGAGACTGGTCTGTGGTTAGTAGTATAGAATATTGAGAATTTTGTTATATTTTGTGGAGCAGATTAGTATGTTGTAGAAGTTTAAATAGGGGACTTGATTTATTTGGTCTAGGAGCTCCATAATGGAAGGAATCCTGCTCGCGAAGTAATTTATTCGAATATTTTTTAAGTTGTAAAGAAGCCTGCAATTAATATGTGATCAATTTAGTTAAAAGTGGTCTCGTCTTTATATGTCCAGGTGGTATTATGGATATCTTTCCGCGCAGACCTAGTACTTCCAACAACTACTTCATTTGCCGGTGCTAACTGGATGGGTCGCAATCCATTCTATTTATTTTCCCTTTAATATATCTTTCAGAACATGAATACCTTTTTGCATCGGTTGCCGAATCTCATCGAATGCTTATGGAGACCTATGGTGACAGTCCTTTACCGAAAAAAATGTACCGAGATTGGTTTCATCGGTTCAAAGACGGCAATTTTGACTTTTGGGACAAGAAGTGTGAAAATCGGTCTAGGAAGGTGGAGGACCATCAATTGTAGGCTCTTTTGAATGAAGACGATACCCAATCGCAAAAAATGCTCGCGGAGCAATTGGGTGCTACGTTACTCAACCAGCCATTTCCATGCGTCTGCGTACCTTGGGGAAGATTGAAAATATCGGCAAATGGATTTGAACGATAGGCAGATGGAGCGATGCCAAAACACATGCAAAATGTGCATTGGATTGTGACAGGGGATGAAAAATGGATATATTTTGAGAATCCTAAACGCAAGAAATTTTTTTGGCGTAATATCCACAAATTGCCCGAAAGATGGGAAAAATGTATAGCTAGCGAGGGCAAGCATTTTAAATAAATTTGTTTTTGCTTTCTATGAAAAAAATCATGTTTTTTTGACTAAAAAACAGCGGATTTACGCTTATACACCTGGTGAGTCGTTCTACATCTCTGAAAAAGGTATTTTTACCTTCATATGGGTGCAAAAATATATAGCTGGTAAATTTTGTAATTTATCGTTTATCATTCTCATATTTACAAAACTGCAAAGGATATCTTTATCTAAAAAAATATATGCACTATCTAAACGTTCTTTTAAATTTTAGGGCAATTATAGTTTTAAAACTTTTAGAAACAAAAACTATATAGAGTTTTAAAAAAAAGATTTTATTCATTGGCAATTTCTTTTCACAAACATTCTTATATCTTTGGAAAATTTATTTCAAAATTCTTGCTATCTTAAAAAAGTGTGAATAAACTCAGAAAATAAAACGAAAACAAATCAATCTGTTTGTTAAAAAAAAGTCAGTTTCATTATATTCTGTGTATATTTTTTCTGGAAGTAAAGATATTTGTTGAATATTTTCTAGAATTGCTATATTTTAAGGAGATTTATCGTTTCTCTTTACAATACAAAGATTTTAACATTGACATAAACTTATTAAAATGTGGTTAAACACAATTTAAGAACTGAATAAATTATTCACAAATTTACCGAAAGGTCATTAAAAAGTCCTTAGTATATATTGGGTTTTTCAACAGCACCTTGACACTTTTGAGTATTTTCCTATTGAAAATACTCAAAAGTGTCAAGTTGCTATTGAAAAACCTGATATTTAAGCCTTTCGATTCAACTTTCTACATCACAAATACTGACTGACTCAGTAGTGATTCTTAAATATAAAATAATATATTTAAGAATCAGCACTGAATTATCGAATAGCCTTAATCAAATGAATGTTGGTAATGTGACATTAGAAGCAATGTCATCAAAAAAATGAGATGGCCATGAGAAGGGCAACATTGCTGCATGTGATAGCTGACGTTCATTATTAAAAAAAATTGTATTAATAAAGCTAATAATTTTATACTTAAATAATATGTTATTTTATTAATTCGCTTGCATATTACATGGTGTCAGAAGGGAAAAAATAAAATTCTCGCGAAGTTTCACGGATTTAATTAATTTATCGGATATTTTTGCCAATTTCATCGGAACAAATTGAAAATGGGTGATACACGGAAAAATTTGCGAGAGCTGGATTGTTCAAATTTGTCATCGGATTGGAAAAATTGGAAACGAGATTTTCGCATCTACATGATAGCAAACGACAAAGAGACTAAGTCGGAAGTAAAGAAAATTTCAATTTTTCTATGGTTAATCGGAACAAAAGGTGCAAAAATTTACAACACGTTGTTTCCAAATGATGGTTCGCAAAATTCATTGCTGGGTACAGTCACAACACAACGAGTGGTACCAGCAGATGGCGATGTAGCAGAGCACACGGAAGATGTAACAACACAGCGTACATTGGACGATGTTTTGACGGCATTTGATTATCATTGTCTGCCACAAAAGAATGTGACAATGGAATCGTACATATTTAATAACATGATGCAAAAGGAACGTCAACCGTTCAGTGAATTTTTAACTGAGCTTCGTGCTCAAATAGAACGTTGTGACTTCGAAATTGAAGGGAAATCGTACGAAGATCGAATGTTGCGTGATCGTATTATCACTGGGGTTTTCGACAAGAAACTGCAACTCAAGTTGCTAGATGGACGTGACGAAAAATTGGACCGAGTGATCGACATTTGCAAAACATTCGAATCGGCAAATGTTAACAAGGGAATTTTGGCATCAAAACAAACGATCTCAGCGCTGTCATTGGTGGAAAACAAAGAAATCGATTCAATTAACGCAATTAATGCAACCAATAGGCGTTTTTGCTTCAACTGTGGTGGTGATTGGAAACCAGATCACAAAAGCAAGTGTCCAGCCAGGGATTTCACGTGCCAATGCGGAAAAAAGGGTCATTTTCGTCGGATGTGTCGCAAAACAAACAAGACGAACAAGTCGGGCGCAACTACATCGGAATCGAATGCAAATGGAAAATCACGGATTGACAATGTTCACTGGAGTTCGCTATCAGGTAAAACGACTAAAATACACCGGAAATTAACGACTAAGTTACTTAATGTTAAGAATCATATGTTTAGAATAAATTCATTGGGACGACAAAAGACACGTTGGACTAAGGCATACCGAATAGGGAATAAGCTAGTTAAATTCAAAATCGATACAGGAGCGGACGTCAACTGTGTTCCATTGAAAATTGTCAAGGAATTAAAATTAAAAATGAGCCATGAGCAAAATGACTTTCATGTATTTGATTATAGTAATAATAAAGTTAACATTTTTGGTATTGTCGAAATTAAATTTATTGATTCGAAATCTAATATGGAAAGATTAGCGGAATTTGTAGTCGTTGATAACGCATTTGAACCGATACTCGGACTTGATACATGCATTGAGTTTGAACTGATTAAGCGATTGGATATTGACTCGATTGAATTCTTGGATAAACAGGAAAGATTTGTAAGTGAAAATAACGATGTATTCACTGGACTTGGAAAAATTCCTGGAAAAATTACCATACACTTACAAGAAAATGCAAAGCCAGTCGTGCATTATCGTAAACGTTTCCCGGACACAATAGTTAAAAAACTCAAGCCAAAACTTGATGAGATGGTTAAAAATGGAATCATTTCACCGGTGTCTTACCCAACAGACTGGGTTAACAATTTACAAGTGGTGGAAAAACCAAATGGTGATTTACGGATTTGCTTGGATCCAAAACCACTTAATAAGTGCCTTAAGCGCGAACATTTTTTGATTCCAACCATCGATAATTTTACTTCGGAATTAGCTAACAAAAAATTATTCACGGTTTTGGATTGTTCAAATGGATTTTGGCAATTGGAATTGGACGAAAAGAGTTCAGAACTGACAACGTTCATGACACCCTTTGGTCGTTACAAATTCGAAAGACTTGCTTTTGGATTGAACGTTTCACCGGAAATTTTTCAAAGACGTATGATACAGATATTCGGTGACATACCTGGCGTCTTTGTTTACTTCGATGATATTGGAATCCTAGCATCGAACGAAGAGGAACATGATAAAATTTTGGCAATTGTTCTTGAGCGTGCACGCGTGAATAATGTTAAATTTAACTTGGAAAAAATGCAATATCGTAAATCGGAAATAAAATTCATGGGTCATATCTTATTGGATGGTAAAATAAAACCGGTTGACAAGCACATTGAAGCGATTCTAAAGCTTAAAAAACCAACCGATAAACATGGTGTAATGCGCTTGTTGGGTCTTTGCAAGTATTTGGCAAAGTTTATTCCAAACCTGTCCAAGCTGACAGCAGAACTAAGAAGATTAACCGGAAAAGACATTCCTTTTGAATGGACGGAAAAACATGAGGCGGAACTTGAGAATTTAGTAAAAATCATTACATCGGACCCAATTTTAAAGGCATATGACCCGGAAAAGCCAGTTGTTATTCAGACTGATGCATCGAAAGATGGACTTGGATCAGTTTTGATGCAAGATGGTTATCCGATTGCATTTGCTTCTCGAACTCTTAGCAAATGTGAACAGAGATGGGCGCAAATTGAAAAAGAACTTCTGGCTGTGGTTTTTGCATGTAAACGTTTCCATCATTTCATTTATGGGCGTGATTTCACTGTTGAGAGTGATCACAAGCCGCTGGAAACATTGAATTTACGCGATATTGACGCTGTAACGCCAAGATTGCAGCGAATGTTCATGATGCTACTGAAATATTCGAAAATGGACATTGTTTTCAAACCGGGAAAAAGCATGTTGGTAGCCGATTGTCTCTCTCGTGCTCAGTTGGCCACGATCTCGGAGGAAACGGAATTGAGTGGAGTCATTCACACAGTAACCCGATCTGCTTGTGTGTCAAAGGATAATTACGATTACTACAAACAGATACTGGAATCGGATGAAAACCTTAAACGCGTGTGTGAATACGTAAGAAATGGTTGGCCTGAGTATCGAACTCTGAATGATTTTTGTCGGGAATTTCACAAACTTAAATCGGAACTCCACTTTGAAAACGGACTACTGTTCAGAAATCATAGACTGGTGATTCCAACGGGATTTCAAGGAAAAATGACAAAATGGTTGCATGCACCACATCTTGGAATCGAAAAAACACTTGCAAGAGCCAGAATGTTATACTTTTGGCCTGGAATGAATGCACAAATTAAAGACATGATTGTGTCATGTAATGTGTGTGAAAAATTTAAACGAAACAATCAAAAGGAACCATTGGTTCAAGAAGTTAATCCAAAATATCCATATCACATTGCTTCTGTGGACTTGTTTGAATATGCGGGTCGTGATTTCATCTCAATTTTTGATGCATATTCAAATTTCTTAGTTGCGACTAAAGTAAATAACAAAACTTCTGGGCACATTATCGATATCTTTTGTTCTATTTTCAACATAATCGGATATCCATCGATAATAAAAAGTGATAACGTTCCGTTCAACTCAGCAGAGTTCGAAAAGTTTGCACGGAAATTTAATGTGCAATTCAAATATTCGAGTCCTCGATATCCACAAAGCAATGGGCTGGCTGAGAAAGGAGTCGCCATTGCAAGGAACATTTTGAAGCGTTGTTATGAGACTAACAGCGTGGATCAGTTTCAATACAGAATCATGGAATATAACACCACACCTGTCGCAAGCATGCAACTTACTCCATCGGAATTATTCTTCGGAAGATTGGTCAAAACAAAATTGCCAGTATCGGAACAATTACTGATCAGAAACAATATCAATGAAGAAATTATTCAAAAAAAAATTGACAAGAAAAAGGAAAAACAAAAGTATTACTATGATCGGAACGTAAAGTCGTTGCCGGCATTAAGCCTGAGCGATTTAGTAATTTTCAAAAAGAATGGAAAAGAATGGCATTACGGAACAATTGTTGGAATAGTTAACGACCGCTCGTATATTATTAAGGATTCATTCGACAATCATTTTAGACGTAATCGTAGGTTCATTGCCAAAACGAAGAATAAGGATTTTAGCGCTAGTGATCTAGTTTTTGAAGAAAATGTTAAGACAGGGTACTTGCACAATTTGCCAGAAATTCAAATTGCAAAGCCAGTTGATCTCGGTGAGTCAAATGTTGGCGATAATCAGAATGGCAAAACTCCTATGAATATTGTAATTGCGGATAAACCAGAGCTTCCAGTAGAGGTGGAAATTGACGATTATCATAATTCGTCTTCGGAATTTGAAACTGCTCGAATTGATGATTCAGATGCAAATATGGGCAGTGATGCAGAAGTCGTTCCAGAACCAGTGGTTCAGGACAGTTATAGAACGCGCAGTGGTCGTACTGTAAGACCACCGCAAAGATATGGCTGGTGAAAATTGTAAAAGTTATTAGGAGTAGCCTAGTCCAAATTATTATTGTTACTAATTTAGACTTAAAGAAAAAAGCGTGTAATGTGACATTAGAAGCAATGTCATCAAAAAAATGAGATGGCCATGAGAAGGGCAACATTGCTGCATGTGATAGCTGACGTTCATTATTAAAAAAAATTGTATTAATAAAGCTAATAATTTTATACTTAAATAATATGTTATTTTATTAATTCGCTTGCATATTACACTATTATTTGAAATTTGTTATTTGTTATTTGATTGAAGCTCTCAATTTAAAAAATTTACAAATTTTAACAGTCTATAAATATTTTATTACAAGAGAAAATTACAATTTGTGAAAACAACCTTTTTTGATAATAATGACGTTATGACAAGGCCCCAGAAACACATATAAAAAAGGATCAAAAACATAAACAGTAATTAGAAAACGTTTGAGCTTAAGTATGTCCGCAATCCATATTATGTCAATTAAATTTCTATAAGAAATTCAACATGGAAATAAAAGGAATTTTTGTCCCGTCTCCAAATGGGGAATAACTTTTTTCCGAAACAATAATTTTACAAAATTATAAAATTGACCGTATATTATTTATTAACCTTTTGAAAATACGTGTACGAGTTTGTAGAAAGAAATCTCGATTTTTTCTCTTAGTAAATGTTATTTAAATCGTTTTTATAAAATATTAAAAATAATATAGAGAAAATGTCTTACATTTAAGCTTTTCCAAAGAAGTGAATTTGAAATTTTCCCATTTTATTAATTTCATGTTTGCCAGAATAAAAAAAGAAACATTACGAAAAAGGTTTGCTTAAATCCTGTTCATAATAATTCCTCTGAATATATTATAAATTTTGTTTATACAAAACGTATATTTATGCGCATATTTTTATATTTACCTTGTAAGAAGTTTACTGTACATTTGATATCGTAAAAGATTAGAAACTCAAAAGACAAAATAGCCTTAAAATATAAGCAGATGTAAGGGCTTGTTGTTAATATTCGAATTTATTTTTGCTTTTTTGAAAAGTTTCATATACGAACATGTTCCGATTCGAATTATTAAAAGAAAAATTCTTCCTCTTTTATTATTCCTATTGGTTCGAATACTTATTTTTATATCAAGAAAATTTATTTGCTGCCCAATATATATAAGGTCTTTTATTTTAGACCAAACAAAAATTTTTTATGTTTGATTTAAAACCAAATTATTTGAATATTCAAAGTAATTTGACTACTTCTGTTTTTACTTGTACAGTTCTTAGCCTGAAGCATCTTACATTGCCGATTTACTTTATTACGTATTTTTTATTTATTAGAATATTTCTTTGTATTTAATTTTTTTTTCCTATTTTCATAAGTCTGAACTTTTAGACTAATACAAAATGGACATGGTGAATTAAAATAATTTCAAAGTACAATGGAACTGAAATTGGAGTCTGTTTTTTTTCTGATTCATAAAACCGACAAAGTTTTTAAATTACATTTCTATATAAATAATTTTTCGTTTAAAGTAAGTAGAATTGAAAATAAAATTCATGAAACTTTTCATACAGTAACAACTCATGTTTTTGTACTGTCCGATATGTGATGTCGAAATTCGGAAGTAGACCATTATTATTCATGAGTATTTGTTCAATAAAATAATGTTGAAAAGTTATTACTGAGGCTTTCCATGCAAATTTTAAACTTCTATTAGTTCTTCATGACTTTTTTCAATTTACTAGTATAAAACAAAGTTTTCAAAAAATTATTAATTTTATTGTAGAAAAAATTTTTTTTACCAGAGGTTACCTAAACTAAAGAATCACTAATAATTCATATTAAAATAAAAAAGGAATATTTTAATACAAGTTATAAATAGTTCTTTGTATTGGATATCCTTGCTAATGTCAAGCTCTCGTTTCCATGATAAATATGGCGCGGGTACTTATTAAGGATCTTCTTTGTACTGAATATAACCCAGTAAATGTAGAAAGTGAAATGAAAGCTGAAAACCAGCATATAAATATTGTAATATAAATTTATCAGAGTTTTAATTGAGCTTTTATTTTTTGATTAGATCCAAGTTTTGAAAACCAAATATTTTCTGCATAATACTTTCGTTGCAATAATGACTATTTTCTGTATATTATAAAAGTTTTACTGGTTATTTTTCTTTTAGCTAATCACATAATAATATCTATTTATCATTGATTCTATTTTTAGCTTATCAAGCATGGTAGATGCTTTATTTCACCAAATTAGCACTTTTAGATCAACGAAAAATAACCTTTTAACAATTCACTTCAAACATATTGTATTTTATATATTGTACAATATGTTTATGTTGTTAAAATTTAAAAAACTCTATTACTCTATTATTTTGTTAAAGCTTAAAAAATCGGGCTTTTCTCCAATACTTCTTGATTCGTTTGGATCCTATTTAGCAGGTAGGACTAAAAATGTATTTTTTCATAAGCCTACATCGACTGTCATTAAAGGTCTATTTGGTGTACCTTAAAGTGGCCACCTTAGTCCCTTACTTTTTATTCTTGCAATTAACGACATTGTAAAACTGATTAGGCGCTCTCAAATTCTGATGTTTCAGAAAATGGTATAATAATTTTTTCTAGTATTGGTAATACGAATGTTAGAAAGCCCATTTAAAGGGTTTTAAACGTCTTTTACAGTTGATGTATTTCAAATTATATAATAAACTTGAATTTATTTTTCATGTGAGCTATATTGTTTTAAAAATTGGTGCAGTTTTAGGATTTATGACGTTTAAATATCTCGGTATATACACAGTGTGTCCCAAAAATACCGAACTTCATATTTAAATCATACAACATGCAGCGCCATCTATTAAAAATTTGCAGGATATATTCATCCTCTTTCAAACTCACCTAATTTTATATTTGCTCTTTGTTCCATTTTTGTTTTGTAACATTAGCATATATTCATCCTCTTTCATGTAAATCGGATGACAGATGTGAAGTTACAACTTAAAAAAAAACCGCTGAGACATACGAATTGATGGAAAGAGTTTATGGTGATGATTGTATGAGTTGTACGTAAGTTTATACGTAGTTTACACGATTTAAAAATGGTCGTAAGTATTTAAATGACGACCTAAGGCCAGGTCGACCAGAAGCTAGTAAACATGCTGAATTGGTGGAAAAAGTCCGTGAAATCATTGGTATCGATGCAAATTTTACTACGAGAATGTTGGCTGAGGAATTAAATACGAATAAAAACACTATTTGGAGAACTTTAACTGAAGATTTGGGTAAAAGAAAGGTCTGTGCGCGTTTTGTTCCACATGAATTAAGTGAAGACCAAAAAATCGCTCGTGTGGAGCATTGAAAAGACATTGTTGAAACTGCTGAAAACGATCCAGACTTTCTTGATTTGACCATAACTGGTGATGAAACTAAGCGTCAATCTGCTGAATGAAAGTCCAAAGGCGAGCCAAAAGCAAAAAAATTGCGTTTTCAGAAGTCTCGAATCAAGACAATGTTGATTACTTTTTATGATTCGAAGGGTATTATCCACAAGGAATTTGTTCCAGAAGGTCGAACTGTTAATGGAGAATACTATTTAGGCGTTTTAGATCGTTTGTGGAAAAGAATATCCAGCAGGAAAACAGCTGTTTTTATTGCACGATAATGCACCACCTCACAAGACCAAAAAAGTGAACCAATTTTAGATAAAAAAACGTATTTTTCTCATTAAACACCCTCCGTATTCGCCTGATCTATCACCGTATGACTATTTTCTATTTTCAAAACTGAAAACCAAGATGAAAGGAGCATTTTATGATGATATCCCAGCCATTCAAGCGGCCCTAACCGACGTGCTGAAGAACATTCCTATAAATGACATAAAAAAATCTATGCATGCGCTGGTTGATCGTTTCAAATGTTGTATTGAGTCTAATGGAACATATTTTGAATAAATAATAACTTTCAAAGATAATACGAGGATCGTTCAATTAGTCCTTAGAAAATTCGAGAAATTGCGCTCGTAGTGTCGGCAAATATTTTTTGTAAATAGCATTATCGACAGGAAAGCTGTCAAAATTTCAGCTAGATCCATAGCGTAGGTCAATTTCTATCGTCGATTAAAGTTAACGACATTTATTTGTGCATAACAATGGAAAAAAGCGAGTTTAGGGCTGTCATAAAACATCTCCATTTGAAAGGCTTAAGCCCGAAAGAAATCAAAGCCGAGTTGGATGCAGTTCATGGCACATCTGCACCTGTGTTCGCGACGGCTTACAATTGGATAAATGAATTTAAACGTGGCCGTTCATCCACAAAAGATGAACATCGTTCAGGACGCCCAGTTGAGGTGTCTACTTCTGAAATCATCATGAAAAAAAAAGTGCGCGAATTAGTTGAGGCCACGGGCATATCACAAGGTACAGTCGCTTCAATTTTGCATGAAAAATTGTCTGTGAAAAAAATTTCGGCAAGATGGGTGCCGCGTTTGCTCTCAGAGGAGAATAAGCGCAATCGTGTAGTGGACTCTGAGGCTATGTTGGCACTCTTTCATCGCAATCCTGCCGAACTCCTTCATCAATATGTCACTGTGAACGAAACCTGGATACACTACTACACTTCAGAAATGAAGAGACAGTTATCACAGTGGATTTTCAAGGGTGAACGGGCTCCGAAGAAGGCAAAAACTGTGCCATCGGCCGGCAAGGTGATGGCCACGGTCTTTTGGGATTCGCAGGGCATCATTTTTATCGACTACTTGTAAAAATGAAAAACAATAACAGGAGCGTATTACGCGTCGTTATTGCAACGGTTGAGTGAGGAAATCAAAGAGAAAAGCCCCCATCTGAAGAAGAAAAAAATCCTCTTGCATCAGGACAATGCGCGTGTGCACACCTGCGCTGTTTCCATGGCCAAAATTGTGGAATTGAGAATGGAATTGTTGCAGCATCCCGCTTATTTACCAGATTTGGCCCCGAGTGACTATTTTCTTTTCCCCAATCTGAAGAAATGGCTTGGCGGACGACGGTTCACTTCCATCGAGGACGTCATTGCTCAAACGAATGAGTATTTTGCAGAACTTCCGAAATCCTATTTTTTGGACGGGATAAAAATTTTGGAAAAACGGTTGGAAAAGTGTATAGAGCTAAAAGGAGATTATGTCCTATAATGTGTATTTTATTCTATTACCAAAAAGTTCGGTTATTTTTAGGACTAACTGTGTATATATATGATTTTTTCTGGAGTGTACCGAGCTATTTTTACTCGACAGTTCTTCTTTCATTTGAGCCGGATCTTATTGATTGGTAAATGTTTCACAACTTTTGTTATGGAAGCATGTGCTTTAAATAGGAGCTTCAATCTTGAATAAAATATTATTTCGAAAATGCTTGAAAATAAGCTCTGGAACATAGCATGTTACATGGTAGTTGTTTTCCATATATTCGCAGCTCTTGTAACTATTGGTAATTGTTCCAAAGACCCGATCCTGCATAGATAGTTAATCCTCAAACCAGTCTTCTCAACTACCATTTCATAATTTTGTGTGAGCAAACCACTCTAAGAGTGAGCATACCGCTATAACTCATAATTTCCTCTTTGGAAACTTTTCACATTCAATTTGTCTATCTTGTGCCAATCTATCAACCGTTTTTTTTTCTCCACCTCTCATTTCCATTTTTGAATCTATTTAAGGTAAGTAATTTTCTTCATGAAATATGAATTCAATTTTTACTCTCACCTCACTAATACTGCGAAAATTGTCAAAAAGAAATCTGGCTACTTTTATATTATTTTAGTACTTTCATAAGATTGTGTTATTAGATGTTATGGGCCCAGTTTTAGGGACACTTTTTATAATACAAAACAATACTAAAACGTCAAATTTTTGTAGGCTCCAGTTAAAAACTAAATTTTTGTTTATTTTTTTTATTTTTTTTTATAATACAAAACAATACTAAAACGTCAAAAAAATGTAGGCTCCAGTTAAAAACTAAATTTTTGTTTATTTTTTTTATTTTTATTTTCGTGATTTTTCCTGTCATAAAAGACAATAAATATTTCTACTTGAGATAACAAAGCTTTGGCGTAGAGTGCTTTTACTTAGATATACACATATATACTATTAATACTTTAATATTAGAGCTTCTTAAAAAAATTCAATTTGGTGTCATATTTGTCTGCCTTGCTGAAAGAAGTTGTATAACTTATGAGTTGCGGATTTCCAAATAAATTTAATATTTCTCAACTTAAAATATTTATTCCAAAATTATCTTATTTAAATTTTTCGATACTTAAAATTGTATCCCATATTAATTTGATAAAAAGCAGTAATATACGAGTGAGTAAGCCAAATAATCAAACTAAAATTTATTAATTATACTATGCCGAACTCTCTGTTGCCCTAAACGCAACTATTAGTATGCATCCAAATTTAGTTTTAATTATTTTTAATACTTGCCTGAGTGAGGAAACTTATCCACTTCCTTGGATAAATTTCTCTTATAAATGTGGACGAAAAAAAACTCCTACCAAAGTGCAAAGAGAATTGTTTTAAGGACAATATGAATTCAGAAAAATCTGGAGAATATAAAATACTGATGATCATTTCGAATCGGCGATATACACTTTGTGCTTGACTCTCGGGACCTAATGGGTGTTCCGGAGAACATTACCAATATAATAGCAGACTATTAACTGAGTAGTAGAATTCTTTTGTTCAGGACGAGGAGTATGGAGAGGCTTTATATAATTACGGAAAGAGTGGAGTATTTGCAGATGGCACTATATGGCACCTTCAGAGACTCTGGCAAAGTAAGAGGACCCTATTGGTAACCGTCGTCTGGCCAATATTGTTGTATACTCCACCAATTTGTGTAGATGGGATTATTAGAATTCTCTGAGACTACGCATTCCAAATTATATCATACATGGCCAGAATCAAACTCATAGAAATTACAAAGGATTAGCGGCAAAGGATGTACTGACGGAGAGGTCCTAAAATACCTCATCTGGATGAGCCGGAATAAAGACGGTTGGGGTAATTCAGCGGAATAGTGATTGTAATGAATCCTTGGTCCATGAAGTGATGCATAATAATGGTTTCATGGGTAGATATAGAAATAAGTCCCAAACTTAAACTTCCACACTTAAATCGATGATTTCCACCTTACTATAGGAAAAAACTCGGCGATTATTGAAGAAACTGTTTTGCGACAACGTGCTTTAATGTAATGGACCAATCAATTGACCTCTAAGATCGTTTTGATGTCGCTTGACTATTTCTTCTGGGGATATGTGAAGTCATTTTCAAAATAGAAAAATTTGTCAAAAATTGTGTAGACTGAATAAGAATCTTTGGCTCCATACTTGAGATTAGACGATTCCAAAGCAAGTTTAGTGGTGAGATCATGAGGAGCAACTACAACCATTTGCTTGAGTGTAACTGCAAGCCTAATAGGCTATGGTAGGCTGGATGCTTTATTCATATGGATGGGAAATATTCTGCCCAGAAAGTTTAAAATGGCCCTATTTATATTCATATAAAATTGTAATTGCCAAACTAGAAAATGCGTTACCGGAAGGCCAACATTGAAGAAACATCAGTTGGACTGATCGGATGAATTTCTTTAAAAATAGGGATGCCAACATTTAAGAAAAAATTGGACTGATCGGATGAATTTCTTTAAGAATAGTTTAGGTAGCCATATGCCCGAAAATATAATTTAAAATTGACTGGCACAAAAATTTTTACTCAAATTGTAAACATTTATTATTATTTATATGATTTAAAAAAAATTCAAGAAACTTATTTTATTGACATTTGTGTTTTGGTTAAAGGAATTTTTTTCGAACTCTATGCCAATATATAATTAGAAATTTATTGAAAATATAATGTTATAAGGATAAAATGAAGAGCACTTATAACATGATTGCAATAATGTTCAAATATTTAATTAGAATTGAAATTTGAAGTCTTTTAGGTGGGAAATAGTCTTTGGGCTATTAAATTAAGGTGTTTTATAAAAAGATAAGCTAAATAGAAAATCATTAAACGCTTCCCTGCTATAATATAATCAATAAAAACGAAAATGAAACACCAAAATTGAAGATAATTTACGAAAATGGTTCTAAGTATCCCCAAGTCATAATTTACTACGGAGAAAAAAAAATTTGTTCTCAATTTGATTGGCCTCTTAATATAGGAAAACTGGTGAAATTTTTCTTTATAAGCATAATAATAATGATTATTTATTTAATTGCATTTATTAAATAATATAATTAATTTTTCATAAATGATTTTGGAAAAGTTTTCAACAGTAGACGAGCTTTAAAATTTTCGGTTTAGAATAAATTTTAAAGATTTTTATTTTTGTAGAAAGAAATAATTAATTTTAATCTAAAATAATTTTTTTTTGATTTATTCATTTTTTCATTAATTTCGAATTTAAATTAGTTCTTATAGAGAATTTGTAATATTATTTTTACTCTATTATAATTTGTTTTTTTTTTGTGTGAATATATTTGCTGGCTAGCTTTCGAGAGTGAGTGAATTTAGGAATTCCTATTTTCATTTTCACCTTTCACATAATTTATTGGTTTACAAGGTTTCCTTTGAATAAATCCATCAATTTAGGAAAATATTATTGCCTATAATACGACAGAGTATATGGCTGAAGCGGGGTTAGGAATAAAAATATGGAGAAAATGCGGCTAGATTGCGTGACAGAATTTCTTTACATTTCACCGTCTGTCAATAATCTTCTCTTTTATGAAGTAGCATTTGTGAATCCTCATTTACGAAATTAAATGCAAAAATTCTCATAGGGTGGAGTTTGTAGAGTTAAGAATATCACCAAAGTCTTCAGTAACACTACCTACCCTATATAAAATGCCTGTACTGAAAGCTATTTATTATTTTGTTATTTACTGGTATTAAAAAAAAAAACTTTTTATATTCCATAATTTTTGAAGGAAACAAAAATCAAAGTAATAACGGCAAAAGAAATTTTTATGCTGTAAGTAAAATTAAAATTATTTTAAATTTCTTTTTAAGGAAGCTTTCATTTATTCATACATGAGATCATGGTCAAAAAGGTGAAAAAATCCCTTTGGAGAGAATGAATGATTTTATAGGCGCAACAAATTTACTTTTAATTAATTTTTTTTCTCTTAATATTTTGTTCAAAAATATTTTCTTTTAACGAAGAATTAAATAATTTTTATTCCCAAAAATGAAAACTGCCCTCCTTTTGAGTAGATTGTAATAAAACGTTTTTTGTATAAATAGTATATTATTCTAAAATTGATATAGCTCCAAGTATACAAAATATCGAATTAAATTTTTCAAATAAAAGCTCTGATTTCATTCTGCATATGATATTTTTTGATTTTTTTTTTGATTCCACACTTTTTATTATACTTTTTGATGGAATATTAAATTTTCTTCTTAAAAGGTAGATCAACATTATTCGGAATTGCAAAAATGCCAATCTGATTTCTTTTACGATTATGTATACAAAAATTCAACAGATTATATTAAATTGTTTATATTTCATATGGAAAATCCATGAAAGCCTGCTTCTGGGCACAGACGTAAGTAAATTCGTTCACAAATTCCTATATGACGTCGAATCTAATGTGTTATTTTTCATTTAAATTTTTACTCAAAAATAGAAGCCTTTGCTATTCTCAATTCTGAGCTTAAATATTTAGTATAGTGAAATTTTTTAAAAAATAAATAAAGCGTTTACCTATACAAATCCATTTCATAACGAAATAAGTAAAATTAAATTTTTTTAATGTTTTTATATTGTAGCGAAAAAAGTTTTATTATGGAAAATATTATTGAAATAATACTACTTATAGGAATTACAATATTTGATAATGAAGCGGATAATGGATTCTATTAAATGGTTTGTTAGTTTCCGAGAACTTTTTTAATCAATATTTTTTATAGTATCCTTTTTATTGCATTTTAGTTGTAGTTTTAACATATATTATATATTGGATCCGGATCTTCCCTAGGACGACTTTTCGTACAATATATTTATGTTGATCGGCCTTAGTGTTGAGTCCATTAAGTTTTCAATCGACGCATTTCTTTTTCATAATATTTCCAGATATTTAGGTTCAGATTTGCATACACAAAAGATGGGTTCTAGCCCATAAAGGCATAACATTTTTATTTGAGAATAATATCGGTTTTTACATACACTAAGTATAAGGTTTTCCAAAAAGAGTGATATGATTTCTTTTTTTAAAAAACAACAGAGTAATTTTTAAGGAAATTCAAATGTTTTTTATTTAATGTAAAGTACAATTGATACAATTAAGTTCTGAATAAAACGTCATTCAAATGGCCTCCACGACTTCTTTTGCAGGAACGAATTCGATGAACCCAATTTTCGAGCACTTTTTCTACTAAATCAAGTCGTATGTCATGAATAGCACGTTCAATATTGACTTCTAAAGCTTGACGAGAGTCTGGTTTATGGCTAAAGACCAATGACTTCAAATAACTCCACAAAAAATAGTCTAATGGTGTTAAATCACAACTTCTTGGAGGCCATTCAATGTCACAATTTCTTGAAATAATCGAATCTTCAAACTTTTCTCGCAATAATTCGGTTGTTGCACATGCTGTGTGGCACGTAGCCCCGTCTTATTGAAACCAGATGTTGTCAAGATCAATTTCTTTCAATTTCGGCCATAAAAAGTTGGTTATCATCGATCTATACCGCTTTCCATTGACAGTAACGGTGTTACCAGCTTCATTTCGAAAGAAGTACGGACCGATGATTCCACCAAACCAAAAACCACACCAAGCTATCAATTTAGGTGAATTTAATGGATGTTCATGAATAATTTGTGGATTTTCTTCGCACCAGAATCGACAGTTTTGTTTATTTACCGCATCACTCAGATGAAATTGAGCGCACGAAAAGTTGCAGTTGGAGAACGATTATTTTGATAATAAAATTGAATAACTTGTAAACGTTGTTCTTGCGTATATCTCTCCATGATAAAATTGTAGACATTACTGAATACAATGAAAAAAAAGACAGATTATGACATATTACAAATGGCCGAAACGTCACTTAGAAATCATATCACGCTATTTGGAAAACCCTATACAAACATACTATTTATATAGCACATATATTAAGGCCGGTATGCTTAATTATTACAAAATAGACCCACCATTTGAGATTTTTAAATTTGAATTTTTGAATAGTTCTTCTATATTGTACAATAAAGTGTCCAAATCATCGACAATATTGCGTTCACTCTTATATAGTACTGCTGTTATACACTTCGAAATTCATTTAATAATGGGGCTTATTTATGGGTCAATGGTTTCATTGACAATTAAAATTGTTGCTTCTGCAATTAAACATATCTACGGTTTAGACTGGCTTTTACAATCACAGCATCGTGGGTTCTAATTTCTTTCGAAATGACGTCTGAGCTCGCATTACAATCAATACGCAGTGTTAACGAACCAAAAATAATAAATATTTTTTTTAAGACCCAGCGAACATGTGGATTCGTTGGTGTATGCTTTAGAAGCCAATATTTAGTAAATTGTTATATATCCGAGCTTATGCCAAATTTACTTGGAAAATTTATCAAAATTTTGAGCCTATCAATAAGCTTCCTTAAAAAGAGCCATTTAATGCCCGACAACATTTTTAAAGACTAATGAATTTTGCCTAAATTTAATTTTTTGTTGTATTTCCTGAAATAAAACTGTTAATTCTCTTAAGAAAACACCCAATATAGTGAGTAATTAGTTTTTAAAGGACATTTTATCAAGGATATTTTCTAGACTTATTATATTAATAACCAAGAAGATATAGAATCGAAGACCATATATAAATTATTTTTTACAGTTTCCTTATATACTCATTTATGTAAGGAAAGATGAGAGTTAAGACTATCACTGCAAGGCCAGAGGATTCACTTTTTTATGTCTTTTTTTAAAATCTTTATTACAATATTGAATACTACTAAGAATACCAATGTTTTTTACAAAAAGATTAATGCATTTATAGCAGAAATTTCAGATGAAACTGTTATAAACTTCAAATAAAGTTACAGTGATTTGTAACTGTTATAAACTTTAACGCTTTATAAAAAAATTACCTAATATGTTGGGAGTTGAATTCAGCAATCCAGACTTGACCGCATGTTTTTAACATCCATAAAACAATAAGTAAAGATTTTCCACTTTAAGATTTTATAATACTATTAGTTGATAGAAAAAATAGAACACCTTTCTTTAACTACAAAAATTTCTAAAAGCTGCAATCATTTCATAAATTTTCTAACATACATACAAGTTTATTAAGATGAAATTTTTTCTAATTATATTTCATTGACAATCTCTTAAAATGCCATCATCTACTTTCTAGTTTTTAATACTTACATAAAAGTTGAATAGGGGACATTCATAAATGAGTGTAAAACGTCTAAATAATATCAAACATAATCTTTAATTTTGTATAGTCTAATTTTAAGGGGCCTTCTTTTATAGCACTTATTGGCAGAGTATAATATCTATAAAGTGGTTTATAATTGATTCTTTATTATCAGAAATAAGTGCCAAAAAAAAACAAGAATAAACTGCAAAATAATCTCTTTAAGACGATTTGAAAATTTTACAGACTTCCATTCAACATCCTGTCCTATATTTTAACAACTTCAAGATTGATTGTGTGAGCACATTTCAAATTAAGGGAAGGTGTATGGAAACAATGGGCGGAAGAAATACAACTGTTACCAGCCATTAGAAATTTTACAAATTGCAAGAGCAGAGACTGTCAAAAAGCTTCGGTTTTCTTGAAACGATAAAAACGATAAATTTTCTGACTGTACGCGATATGAGTGTGGGTGCTAGCACTTTAACCTTTTATTAAAAAATTTCCGAAACTCGTAAACTGTTGTACTTAATGTCATCGTTTGGATGCTGGGCATTAATGTACAGTCCAATGTCACTTTTTAGAATACCTTTTAACCTAATATCCTTATGGTATATCGTATATTCTCCTGTAAATTACCATTGTACCTTATGTTGTGGTTATCATATAATAACAGGGTGGGTGGGTTGCTATTTTTCCTATTTTCTGCTTGGTTATTTCTTTTTTTTTACGAGCGTAAACAAGAATATTGGTGTGTAGAACGCGATTTACATACACCAACTCATTAAGGTACGAAAGATGTTTTTATAATGAATAACTGATATACGAGGCTTTTGGCTATAAAAGTATAGGAAGAATTGCGTGTCATTTGACCGGGTGTGGTACGAGTTTTAGGAAATTATTAATGGTCAGTGAACTTTTTTCACATTCTTCCGGTTTCTTCTTCTCAGGTTTTTTTCGCTGTCATACTTAATTTTTCCAATTTTATTTCTTGTCTCTTCATTTCATATTTTATTACTTTTTATGCTTTACGAATAATTGAAAAATATGTATCCAATATTTTTATACCTTCCAACTATTATGTTCAATAGAATTTTTGCTACTAAAAAGCAGACGAAGATTAGCAAAAAAAAAAAACTCATATACAGAGATACTCCCACACATTCTTATAAGTTAATCGATATGTTATATTGGTAATATCAGTTGGTATTATTGAGATGGGCAAGACCTTTCGGACAAATGGAGATAAAAAAGAGACCCTACAATGGATTATTGGAAGCCATAGATTATAATTGTTCAAAGACTATTATTTTTCCATAAAAATTTATGTGAGCTGAAATCAATTGAATATGTTTGTAAAGAAAAGGAGATGGTTTTTCCGAACCTAGACTCGTTCACATATTCACAAAAACAAGCATGTCTATTACTACATATACAGTTATTGGATTTTATTACAAGAAGGTTTTAAATAAGAATTTTTTTTTCACAATATTTCCTCTACCAATAATCTGATTTTCGGATTAAGTGATCATACAGAAGGTAGAAAGTCATCAATTCACATTCATTTCTGTAAGACCATATAAGCACAGATGCGCACAATGGGATTATAATGCTAATATTTTCACGATTAAATCCAATTTTTACTAGTTTTTGTCTGCTTTTAAATTTATTTTATGAACCATTAAATAATTTCATTTTTATTAGATTTTCTTTTGGATACTAACGAATTGGCGTTATTGATATCGTAAAACTGTGAGTGCTATTTAACAGAGATGAGCTTTTCTAGATTCTTAGTCAAATATTTCTAATACTAATACTTAAATCTGGAATTTTCGTTTTAAGATTCTGTTTAACATATAGACATGACATTAATCGTTATTAAATACTTTATATTAAGAATAGATGTTTTGCTCTCAATATTGTTGAAGATATTTTATTGCTTAATTAAGTCAATGATATCAATTTTTGTGGTAGGAAATGACTTTTTCAAGTTTATTATTATTTTATGAAATTAAAATCGTATTTAAAAAAAAATAATAAAGACAGTATAATACCGAAAATATAATATGAAAATCCATTTACTTGTGACTTTGAAAAAAATTTACCTGGTATTTTGCATTCAGAAAAGGATAATTTGGACAGTCAAATAAGTTAACTTGGATATTTGTTTTGTTTTTTTATCCCATTTTACTAAATGGATGCTGATGTTCTGCTATTTTTCATCTATTATCAAAAGGACCTATACAATTTTTATTCTTATAAAATTCTTATAATAATTGACGGAATTTTTTGGACCAAAAATTGCCTGCTAGTTCATGAGTGGGCTAGAATTGATATTATAAATCTTCCAAAATTTCGTGCTGAGACCTTAGTTTTAGAGAAAAATTTGTTTTCTATTTCAAATTAATTTGGTAACATATAAGCTAATGAAACTATTTCTGGATTTTTTCTCTAGTTCTGCAGTAGAATACTCAAGAAGCCGATCGATCGCGTTATGTAAGATCAAGTAGTCTGGAAGAGAGTCCCGCATATAAAAAGTCGGTCTATCTTTTTTTGCATACTCAATTCATGAGGTACCCATACATTTTTTGAACACAGGCTACACAGGAACACAGGGTTACTTTTTGAACACAGGCTTTCCCAGATGATTTAAAATGGTTTGATGATGAATCTGTAATTCATCAAACCGTTTAAACAATTTGTGCACTTTTTTCGAGAATTTCATCATTTTTTCGGTAATTTTCGGACCAGAACAGGTCTCATCTTTGAAATGGAAATTTCTAGAATGAAAGCCATAAACACTATAATTTTAAAAATAACTTTTGATATCCAATACTACACCGATTTCAATGAAATTATGCACCAGACAAAGCTTTAATGTCACCTTTCAAACTCGATATGGCTAATAAGTTATTTGTTTTTAACTCCATCTATCGGAAAACGCCACGAATTTTTTCGACAAACTAATATCTTAGTTTATTGTTATAAATATTAAAAATTCCAAATAAAGGCATAAGTTTGAATGTTAATGCAATTTTTTATTTAAATATTAATGCAATTCATTAGAAGTTGGACAATTTCTTTTGATTTTGTTTTTTTGCGCTCATTTCAATGATCAATGTACTAATATAGTGTAGTCCATCTACCGATTCCATTTTGAATTACTATTTATTTGAAGTACTAGAGTGTTAAATGTCATCACGAATTGACAGATTGTTAGTTGAAAGTCAGAATTTTACGAAATGGTAATCCATATGCTTGAAGAAAAATGGGAAATATTGAGAACTTACTTCCAAAGTGGTGAGTCTTCAACCCAAACTGTGAGAAATTTAACAAAAAAAATGAGTAAAGATCGAATGCCATCCCGTGAATTTGTGGGAAAATTCGTGAAGTGATCATCCATCAACATCAACTCGTCACCGTTATCAGGAATTGAACATTTCTCGCACTTCTCTGTTGAGAATTTTGCACAAAGACCTCGGTATGAAAGCTTACAAAGTTCAATTAGTCTAACAGCTAAAGCCGCATGACTATCCGATGCGTTTTTGGATTGCCCAATGGGCTTAAGATCAATTGGCCGAAGATGAGCATTTTTACCGAAAAATCATCTTTTCGGATTAGAACCATTTCCACCTCGGTGGGTATGTCAACAAAATATAATCGCATTTGGGGCTCAGAAAATCCATACGTCACCATGGAAAAGCCGATGCATCCATAACGAGTCACGGTTTGGTGCTTCGAAAACGATGAAGCACCAAACCGTGACTCGTTATGGATGCATCGGCGCCGTTACGGTCAATGGTGAGCGCTATCGTGGCATGCTCAACAAATTTTTGTTTCCAAAAGTTGAAGAGAATGGCATGGACGGCATTTGGTTTCAACAGGACGGGGCCACTTGCCACACAGCCAACGTAACAATCCAACTTTTGGGCACTGCTTTCGAAAACCGAATAATCAGCCGAAATTCTGATGTCAATTGGCCGCCTCGGAGCTGTGATTTGAGCCCGTTGGATTATTTTCTGTGGGGAGCCGATAAGGGTAAATGTTACGCAAGCCATCCAGAGACAATTGAGGCCTTGAAAAACCAAATCAAAATTGCCATTGAAGAGATACAGGCCCGGACAATCGAAAATGTACTGAAAAATTGGGTCGAGCGAATGGGGTACTGTAACGCCAGCCGTGGCAGTCATATAAATGATGTTGTGTTTCATTCTTAAATTTCACGGTTTAATCTTTTTAATAAAATCGGAAACTTGAAAAAACATACACGAGTTTTTTTTAATTTACTTTTTAAAATGGAACTTCTAAATGGTTGTATCTTTTTGGAGTAGTTATTGTTCAGTTACTATGAAGTCATAATATGGACAAAAATACTCCGTTTATTTGGCGGCTCTAAGTTTTTTTTGGAAATAAGATGATATCTTTAGGAGGTTCATTGTTGTTGACGCAATCATTTTAGGGTCCCTCCAAATAATTGGTCTACGTGTGCCATAGGAGGTTTCAGAGTAATGCCAATACCTTAGCTCTCTCCTATTACAGTCATCAGTCTGCTCCAGTAATTTTGATCCCATGTTTTGAGTTTCTCGTTTTTGAAAAGAAAAATATTATTTTTTCACATGTACTTTTTATTTGATACCCCACCCAGTCTACTCCATTTTTTTTATCCTTGCAGGTGTCTTCAAGTAAACATTTATATATTTGGTACAATTTATTTTTATTTTGCGCTTTAAAAAGACACTTCCATTGTAGACTTCGAACTACCCTCCTTCTACTGTACATATTAGCATTATAAAAAGCATTTAAAAAGTTGTCCTGAGTACGATCGTAATTAGTTGTACTTCTCTATATCTACACCTATGCTAATCTCATATACACGTATCTCCTCGGCTTAATGATTTTATAATCATTAATATAATATTCATTTACCTCAAAAAGTCTTCTTACAGTGATTTAAATAGTGTTGGTTAAGGGCAAATACTTATTTTTATTTAATTATTTCAATTTTAGATTTATATTTTGTACGAAAATAATAAAAAAAAAGTATTTAGGTTAATTTTTTCCAAACTACGTTGTAATCAGAAGAAAAAAAGCTGTTAAATATTTCGAAAACCCCATACTTACACATATTACTTACATGTCGATATCCGAAGTATGTTGTATTGATATTGCTCTGTACTCATATAAGCAGATTTCTATCTCAAAAGTAAATAATATTCTACACCTGACGTGAATGTCCATTCATAGATTACGAAATGCTGCCGGTTTCTCTATACCTTTTTATCAGATAAATATTTACATTCCATTGTTATTATGCAGTAAATTTTTTAAATTGTTTTTTGACACAATATATCGGTGGTGGCACGGACATTTGTCGCATTCAACAAAGTATGCTTTACTGTTTTGACTGTACAAAGAGTGCGTCAATGGGTTAACCACCATACCCACATATGTGCTCGTCATCAATGGTCACAATTACTCTGTTGGTGGCGGCGTTTGTTCAATATGTTCTCTACACACTTTTAAATAAATTATAGACATTTAATTTACGTAAATCACAAGTAAACTTACGTACACGCAATTCTATGAAAAATATAACCACAGCTCCATTCCACTTTTTTTTTCGTCGTCGTACTTAGAAGTTAACATTTTCCGTTTTGGTTTGTCTGTTTTGGATTTTTTTTATTTTTTCGTCCACTAGCTGACCGTGAGCGATACTCTTTGAATACAGCGTTTGTTAACATATTCTTCTCCTAGCATAAGAAGACATATTTTGGTGTTGTCCTTCTTCTTCTACCACTACACTTTTTGTTTTTATTCTCGTTACTAATCTAATAGGTTTTCTATGCTATAAATACTTATGATAGAAAAGAAGAAGGTGGAGAAGATTTGATTGTGTAATTGATTATTTGCGTGATTTTATCCAATTTGTCTGTTTATTAATCATTAGGCGCCCAGGACTTGAGGATATGTGCCAAGCTAATATAAATCTGCACAAATAATAAAGTGTGAGTGTCAAATCAACTAGGGAAGCTACGTGGAAATACAAACAAAATTTATGTTTAGAGCACTATGGGAGCAAATAATAACAGCATGACTAAAGAAACAAAGGTTGGGTGGTTGGAAGGCCATTCATTCAAAAGAGATTATTTAACGTTATCTTGCCAAGGGGGGGGGGATAAGTAATATGGTTTATCTTTAATGGCGGATACTCACAGAAATCGGTCTACGAAAAGAGGAGCTCATTGGCTTCCAAATAGAAAGGGGCGTCTGATATTCCCAAATTCCTGAAATAGATTTTGTCGTTTTGCACTCATGTACCATCGGTTCGTATACAGGCACGGCCAAGGTAACCATTCCAAACTGACTATTTGCCGCTGACTGTTTCGTTTCTTTGTGAATATTACACAGAATACTCACGTACTCTTGCTTAGGTAGACAGGGTATCCCGGTAACCAAAATACAGTATAAGCGATGAGAATTTGATTTTAAGCGCCTCCATAAATGTTAACCTTGCCTCTAAGCGGTCTTTAAGGGTGAAAAAACATTAATTACCCATTTGCTTAATTAATTAATATATCACCCTTGCTATGCCAGCCACTATACCAACCGCTACCCATGTCACTGTCCCCCAACCCCCTCCTCCACACAACAAATATACATATCCCAAATTCTTCGTCAAAAACTAAAACATAAATAATCATCTACTTATTCTGTCATAGTCTTATAATGTGAAAACCTCGTAAAAGATGATGGAATAGGGGAAATCTTATTCCTTGCTAATGTGAATATCTTTGACTTTAATTTGGGTAAATTATTCTGAAAACTTATCTAATCGGATTGTAATGTTAATTTATGTTAATTATTTTTTCTAATTAATATGAAAATTTCTTTAAAAGAAAAATTCAATTGCCCTAAGAGAGATAGAATTGATTACAGCAAACATTTTTCTTACACCAACTTTCCTACCGTTGTATTTATGAAGTGAGATCTATTTTAAAATTTAGATTTAAAATGTAAGAATTTCCTCGTCAATTTTTGTATGTATTCAAATTTTTAATAATTTTTTTTGTTTTCTAATTATAATTTTGCGAAAAGCAAATTATAGAATGTATAGATTCATAGAATTATTTGATAACTTTAAGATTCGTTTTGAAAGCCACAAATTATAATGTTTTTACTAAATTACGTAATAATTACTAATTGTAAGATATTTAATATTACCCTCATTATGTTTAAAATACTTGGTAATGTAAAGATTAAATAATCTATAATAAGAAATTTTGATTTTAAACCAAAAATCTTTGTTATATAAGACGAAATAATGCCAAATCTGGAAAAAAAAGTTCTGCTAACTGCCTCGATGGCTAAAGTATTTTTTAAAAATATTCCGTTAAGAAAAGATACTTTTCTTTATAGTCATTTGGACATGGACAATACTATTCACTATGATAACTTTAGCTAATTCGCTTGCTGAATTTGAAATCAAGACTGAAGATGTCTTAGCGCCTTTTAATTAGAACTGAATGATAGGAATTTTGTTCTCATTAATAACGACTATCCAAAAATAAAATTTTTTTCTAAGCTTTTTAGCTATTCAAATTTTAAATAAACACGTCGGTTATTCAAATTCCTAATAAGCTAACAATATTTTTTCTTTAAATAGTTTTAAATTGATACAAAATTAGTGATTTTTTTAACCAAAATCGCCTATATAAACTTTTGAATAATGTTTGGAAAATAATACTGACCAAATAACCACCTGTGGGGCTCGTAGCAAATGTATGATATTTTGGTGACATTTTTCAATACACTTTTACAAAATATATCGGGGATAATTTCATTGATTTCGTTTCATTTAAGTTCCTTAATTGTACAGTAGCAGTCAAAGCTAAGGAGTACTGGTTAAAGCTAAGTAGTGACGGGGCCAATCGGCATCACCACTTTTTGACGTAGTTTGCTCAGCAAACATCGGTTTTTCGTTGTAGTGAAAGCGTTGGCATCCAATCCCAACTGATCCGATTCAAGGATGAACAATTTCTATGGTATCTTTTTATATTGCTCACCAATTAATACAAACACATGAACATGCTGCTGCAATAATATAAGGATCGTTCGTGATTCTGTTTATTAGCAAACTACTTCATCACATATCATATGGAAGTAAATTTTATTTAAAAACCTTACTATTTGAGAGCCGTTTATTTCGACCTAATTGTTCACCTAATATTGTAAACTTTACAGTAATTGACGAATTACTTTCGTAAAATGGTTTTACAATAGTTACACAATACTAAAGGTTGTAACACTCCAAAAAACCATATTCTCGATGATTGTTAAATATCAACAAACAAAAAAATAAATTTAAAGTTGTCAATATTGCTCTATTAACTGAAACGCACTTTACATCCAGGTCATACTTCACGATACGAGACTACGATACATACAGAACTGATCATCCTGACAATACGGCGCATGGTGGTACAGCTATCCTTATAAGAAAATCCATTAAACATAACATTCACTCCAATTTCTCCTCTGAATCCCTGCAATCCACAGTTGTTACAATTGATAGCTCCTTATTTAATCTTAATGTAGCATCTGTATATTGTCCTCCCAATAAATCAATAACTGGTTCCGAATTTTTATCCTTCCTACACGCACTTGGAGCCTCGTTCCTGGCGGTTGGTGATTACAATGCTAAACACCCTCAATGGGGTTGCCGCGTTGCTAACCCCCGAGGAAAGATTCTTCAAGAAGCTCTATCCCATACATCATATCAAATAACCTCCCCTCCAAATCCAACATACTGGCCAACATCTGTTTCAAAACGACCTGATATCCTCGATTACTTCATTAGCACTCCTTCAATTACCATGAATTCTAGTATTGAAACTCTTTCCGATTTAAACTCTGATCTTAGTCCTATTCTCCTTACCCTTATTTTTAAGCCAATCTTAAAGACTCTTCCTCCTAGGCTGATAAATGGCAAAATTGACTGGAAGGGATTTAGATACAAATTAGACCAACAGATTGACTTAAAACGAACGTTAAAAACAGCAAATGACATTAATGATGCTGTAAATGACCTCACTATATATATACAACATGCAGTCACAACCGCTCATATCTCTAACAATACTATACAACCACAACAACAAAATTTACCAACTAAAATACGGACTTTAATTAACGAAAAAAGAAAAATGAGAATGAAGTGGCAACGCGTACGAATGCCTAGCTACAAACAGGAACTTAACCCACTACAACGTGAACTAAAAATGGAAATTAGTAAGCACTATAATGAACGACATGAAACTTATACAAAATCGCTTAGTGACAATATTTCTTTATGGGAAGCCACTAGACGAATACTCTCGTACAAAAAAACATCACACCCACTGAAACAAAATGACGGTAACTGGGCAAAAACAGACAAAGAAAAAGCCGAAGTATTTGCTAAACATTTGGTAAATACTTTTGCTCCACATGATATAGAAGACAAATCAGATACTAACAAAATCATCGAAGAACTAATGTTCCCACTCCCTATGAGTCTTCCTCCCAAAAATTTTAAGCCCTCGGAAATTAAATCTACAATTCTGCGCCTTCCCAATAAAAAAGCTCTTGGTTATGATTTAATAACAGCTCCTATTCTGAAGCAAATTTCCCGAAAAGGTTTAGTTTTAATCACATATATTTTTAATAGTATACTGCGTACAACCTATTTTCCCTTACTGTGGAAATATTCTGTCATTAAAATGATTCCTAAACCAAATAAATCCATTAATTCTCCTTCCTCCTATAGACCTATTAGCCTCTTACCAATTCTTGGTAAGATATTCGAAAAACTGCTATTAAAACGACTCTACTCTGTCTTAGTTAACGAAAAAATTATTCCTGATCACCAATTTGGCTTCCGATCTGAACACTCCACTATCCAGCAATGCCATCGCATTGTTGACCATATTGCATCCTCTCTTGAGAGGAAAGAGTATTGCCCAGGAGTATTTCTAGATATCTCCCAAGCTTTTGATCGTGTGTGGCATCCTGGACTCCTTTGGAAACTCAAGAGCTTTCTTCCTTCAACATACTACCTTATCATAAATTCATATCTCTCCCAACGACATTTCCAAGTTGCAATCAACTCAGAATCGTCGGAAATATATCCTATTCTTGCCGGGGTACCACAAGGCAGTATCCTTGGTCCCATCTTATATAATATTTATACGCATGACATCCCAGCTTATCCTAATACTATCATTGCTACTTATGCAGATGATACGGCCATACTTGCTACCCATAAAAATCCTGACATAGCTTCCAACAATTTACAATCCCATATCTACAACCTTCAATCTTGGTTTAAGAGATGGAGAGTGAAGGTAAATGAACAGAAGAGTGCTCACATTACTTTCACACTTTGTCAAGGTAAACCTACCCCTTTATACCTTAATAGCAACATGATACCGCACTCTATTTAAAAGAAGGAATTTGATGCAATTTGATGTAATAGTAAGTAAATTTTTTTTCAAAGTTTAATTATAATAATTATAGAGAAAATGACTATATTGCTGATTGGTTACATTGAAAATATCACTTTTCGACAAAATTTATTAAATATATTTAACGTAACAGATAATGTTTAGCCTTGATTATTCAGTTTATAAATGGTAAAGAACAATAAATCAGACAAAAAAAACTATTTTCTAGAAACTTTAATTGACTCCAATAATACGGATACTTAAGAATAAGTAAATTTCAAAATTTTTGCAAGGTGAAATGCGTTTTTATGAAAATAAAATTAAAAACCTTTAAATAATATCATAAATAAATTTAAATCCTGCCCTAATACTGAGTGATTTATAACAAATGTTATTTAAGGCAATTTAAGATCAAATATATACTATGGAAAACGTATAAGAGTGGCTTATGTTTAGGATATCCTGTGTGTAAATACTATATATACGTACGTTATATCTTCTTCATGATATTTTTTTTTTCTTTTTTTCCAACTATTTCCGGATATTATATCGAGTAGTATTTATCCCATATTTCTACTGACTCTCTGAATAAATACATTTTTCACAATAAAGTTTAGAGTAAACAAGGAAGTAAATGAAGGTGCTTTTGGTGTGTACAATTTAAAGAACAAACTTGTAAACATATCCTAAGGTACAAGTGAGTGTGTTTCATCTAAAAAAGAAAAAAAAATGGTTTTTCGTTCGAAAGGGATTAAAGGATATTTTGCGATGCCTTTAAAAAAATGTAATAGATCTGTAATATTTACTTTTCATACAAGCAAGTATTTGTATGTCTATAGTTGAACCTACTACTATATAGGAAGAATAGATTAAATCCCACTCGATCCTAAATTGTTCTGTTACTCCTACAATATCTTTTGATATACTTTTATAATTTCCCACTTATTTGATCAAATATTTGAAATTTCTCTCAATAGGTTTTGCTTAATACTTTTATCTGTTTATCTATAAAATCTTCTAGATTTTTTTTTCGTTTTATCTATGATAATAAAACATAATAAAAATTGAGATATTCTTTACTAGCCATGAGTTTTTAGTTTAGATAAATTTATTTATATCACTTATTATAAGATTATATTAGAAACACCTCACAAGTAACTTGCTTAAATTTTGCCCTTTACCATTATTTGAATAATTTTTAAATAATAGAAATACACAACTGTATATTCCAAGTGACACGATAATAAAGGCCATTTGGCGCACATTAATCAAATCCGTTTTAATGAAGAAAATTAAAATTACCTTTTATCTGCCTCGAGAGAAAGGGATTTTATTCGATAAAAAAGAGAGCTTCTTTAAAGAGCTAACAGCAGTTGTAAACGTTATTTACCTGTTAAATCCACTATAATTTCATAAAGTATAAGAATAAAAAACTATACCAGGGGTATAAGCTTAAATTCGCTGTTTGATTATAGATAGCGTGAGTGAGCCTATTAATCTACCATGGGCACGCCATACTTTTTTTATGAGTTTGACATCTGTCAATATTAATCAGTGTACATTGTCAGCAATTTCGTACAATAACATACATTTTTCCTTTTGTAATCATGTCTAGTTTTGTGCCAGAAAAAGAAAGCTCTGGTTTTCTGCTTCAATTGGAAAAAATCGGATGCCGAATCGCATCGAATGCTTATGGAGACGTATGGTGAAAGTGTTTTATCGGAAACAACGTGCCGAGATTGGCTTCGTCAGTTCAAAGACCGTAATTTTGACTTGTGGGAAAAGAAGCGTGAAAATCGGTCTAGGAAGGTTGAGGAAGAAAATACCCAATCGCAAAAAATGCTCGCGGAGCAATTGGGTATTACTCAACCAACCATTTTCATGCGTCTGCGTGCCATGGGAAAGATTGAAAAGATCGGAAAATGGGTGCCGCATGAATTGAACGATAGGCAGATGGAGCGACGCCAAAACACATGCGAAATCTTCCTCGCCAGCCAAAAAAGAAAGTCGTTCCTGCATCGGATTATGATAGGCTATGAAAAGTGAATATATTTCGAGAATCCTAAACGCAAGAAATCGTAGGTTGATCCCAGCCAACCATCAACATCTTCCCTAAGACCAATTCGCTTCGGACGAAAGATAATGCTGTGCGTTTGGTGGGATCAGCAGGGTATCGTCTACTATGAGATGTTGAAACCTGGTGAAACTGTCAATGCGCACCGCTACCACCAATAACTGATCAAATAGCTCCGTGCTCTGCGTGATAAAGGACAGATTATCAACAAAGACATGACAAGTGGATTTTCCTCGACGACAACGCACCATCGCACACGTCAAAAATGGACCGAAGCTCCTTGGAGACAGTCAACTGGAGGTGCTACCCCAATCCTCTTATTCACCAGACCTGGCCTCTTCCGACTACCACCTGTTTTCGTCGATGGGCCACGCACTCGCTGAGCAGCACTTCGATTCTTACGAAGACGTCCGAAAATAGCTTGATAAGTGGTTTGCCTGGAAAGAGAAGGAATTTTTTGGCGTGGTATCCACAAATTGCCCGAGAGATGAGAAAAATGTGTAGCTAGCGAGGACAAGTACTTTGGATAAATTTGTTTTTGCTTTCTATGAAAAAAACATGTGTTTTTTTTAATAAAAAATAGCGGATTTAAGCTTATAAACCTGGTATTTAATAATCCTACATTCCTCATTTCTAATCTTTTAAAGGACATTATATCTATCTGGGAAAGGAGAGCACATAATCTCCTTTCTATAATTAATCTTCAGCAAAATTGATTACATATTATTTGATAAGATTACTTTGATTATGAAACTCTGATATTTTTTCACTTTTCTTTTACATTAAATTAATAAAAATTCTCTAATATTAGTAATTTATTAAATGAAATAAGATATTATATGATAATAATTTTTCAAGAATTATACGAAAAACTAAATTAAAATTGATGATTTGATAGCAAATCTAATTTTAGGGCGCTTTCGAAAATCAACATTTCCGTTTTTATTATGAAAAAAATTCTCTATAACCAAGCAAAAATATTCTGCAAAATACTCCACAATTCCATTTTAGCTTCAGTTGAAGATATTTCAAGAATATTTCTCTTGAGTATTATAGTTGTTAGAAGAGTTTTCCGAAATAAATAAATAAATATCTTATTCAGGTAGAATAAGTCAATGGCAAAGACGAATGTTAACGTTTTGTCGACAAATTTCTATTTCAACTTGTCGAAAATATTTTCCACTGAAATTGAGATAGATGCTCTGTGGAGGATAGTTTACATTTGCAAAATACTATTTCCAAAAATTAGATTTTCAAAATATCCACCATGTTCAAATCGAATGCTGTATAGAAAATGCTCCCTCTTCTTAGACAATTCCATGAATAATTTCTAAATATTTTCTAATATTTAAAATTCACTATGGAATTTTCTACATCGTTCTCTCTTCAAAAATAAACAAAAATTTATTCAATATTAATGGAGCTTCCATGTTATCAAAATAATCGAGAATGAGAGGAAATTTGAAAATATTTTAACGATATCCTAACTATACGTTCAAAAAATTTCTATGTATTCGAATATAATAAAATATGACTAAAATACATTCTTATTTAGAAATTTAAACTTAACAGAGTAAATTTTATATAATATTCAGTTAATTGGATTCTATTAGGAAAAATCGGATTATAAAGGTCGAAGAAATATTTCCAATGAAGGCGATTTTATTAGAAGAAATGGACTCTAAGAATTTTTAATCTTTCTAATTTATGAAATTCTTTTTTTAACAATATATATTTAGGGTAAAAAGTTTCTTTTGATTTTATAAATTCAAATTTTCCGAAAAGGTTGTACTTTTTGTGCTAAATGTTAAGTTGAATAAATTTCAATTAGTACGTATATAAAGCCACATAAAGGAATATTTATTTTTAAAGTAATAAGGCTTACAAGCAATTATAGGAATAATGGTCTGGTATTTTTGGTAATTAACTTTACTTTACATTATTTAAAAAAAAAATGGTATAGATGGAAAAGGGATATTTTGGGATTTTAATTAATTACCATATGGTAAGGAATATAAAGTTAAAAGTTTCTATTATTATTAATATTAATATTATTTATTGGGGCTACAATCCTTTGTTGGTTTGGGCTTCGTTAAGAAGATTTCGCCATTTATTCTGTTGACACATTTCTTCTTCCAATTTCTGACATCGAGTCAAGGCTCAGTGCAGCGTTTGCATTTAAAGAACGTTTTATCCGTAATACGTTTGTGAACTGGACTTTCGAAGAAAATTCTTTTACGGGTGTTTTTTCATTCACTTGCATGACGGGTTCAAGCTATCTCAGACCTTGCTATTTGAGCTTTCCGATATAGTTTTTATTGTCCATGATTATATCGAATTCTGCAGTTTACTTTCTTTGCGGATAGGGTCATAAAGCCTGCGAAAGATTTTTCATTTAAGCTGAACAAACACGGCTCTATTGCCAAACTATATTCCTCAAGCTAATAGAGCACTATTATATATTCTTTTACTTTATTTGTAACATTTTATTTCTTCTTATGTTTATCTATCAGGTGTTGTAATTAATTCGTAGCGTTTTGCAGTTTCGTGATTTATTATGACATAATCATTACAGAAGCGTTATTCAAAGTAGATTTTTGCCATCTTTTTGTTAATGCTCGGATACCGCGTCGAAAAAATTCTTCTTCTTTAGATTCGATGAAAGAATCGATCCAATTTTTGGTCATTTCGTAGTTATCGAAGTGCTGCTCTGACAAGCCATGCGCCATGGATCGAACCAAATGATAATCAGATGGGGCAATGTCTGGTAAATATGGCGGGTGAGGCAGAACTTCCCATTTCAGCGTATTGAAATAAGTTTTCACGACTTTCGCAACATGGAGTCTTGCATTGTCGTGGAGCAAAATTACTTTGTCGTGTCGATCTTTATATTGCGGCCGCTTTTCTTCTAATACTCTGTTCAAACGCATCAATTGTCGTCTGTATACGTCCCAGTAATGGTTTCACCTGGTTGGAGGAGCTCATAATAAATAACACCTAGCTGATCCCACCAAATACACGGTAAGACCTTCTTTACATGAATATTCGACCTGGGGGACGATGTCGATTCATGACCGGGCAAGTCCCACGATTTTCTGCATTTGGGATTGTCGTAGAGTACCCACTTCTCGTCACTAGTGACGACTGGAAATCCCTTTCTTGCCTGCCGTTGGAGAAGAATCTCACAAATGACTAAACGCCATTCGACGTCCCTTAGCTTCAACTCATGTGAAACCCACGTTCCGTGTTTTTGTACCATTACTATGGCTTCCAGGCGTTTTCCGACCGTCGAAAAGTCGACTCCAAGCAATGTGGACAACTCCCGGAGTGTTTGGCACGGGTCTTCATCTTTGAACTTTTTCGGCTGTCCGGGACGTTCCATGCCTTCCAAATCAAAATTTACATTTTTAAACCGCGCAAACCACTTTATGCAAGTTTACTCAGCAAGAGCATGTTCGCTGTAGACATCCACTAAAATACGATGACTTTCCGCGGCACTTTTCTTCATGTTGAAGTAATGCAGTAACACTCCCCGCAAAAACGATTTTTCAGGCACGACATTCGACATGTTTGACACTGCGCAACAAGTGCTACTGACACTATAACAAAATGTCATATAGTGGAACCGTTGCGTTATGTCAGTAGCTTCTGGTAGAATATTTACTTTTGTATGTGTGACTATGGATAGTTGGCTAACGCCATCTTTTGTAAAACGCTACGAATTAATTCCAACACCTGGTATTCTGACATTTTGTTCAAATTTTTTTCGTTAGAAATCTCATATGTTTGGTTTTATATATTATACTTATCCTCAAAGAATTGGTTACTATCTCTAAAGCTACAAATGCCTCACTGAAACTACGATGGCTACGCTTAATCATCAGGTGATGATTGACAACTTTAAATTTTCGGGTCTTCTCCAGGGCCTGTCGTATCGTGAAAATTGAGTTGGTTGTTGATCCGCCTGGTAAAAAAACTACATTAGGATGACCCGACGTTCACTATTGATATTTGACAGAATATTCAAATCTGACATTGAGCATACTATTCTAATTTGTACCCAAGGCCTTTTTTATAGATTGTTCTCCCAAATTGGTATCCGTTTTTATAGTCATAATATCTGTAATATCTTGAAATAATATTTATACAGCTTTAACTCGATTTCTGCAAATAAAATTTTTTCACTATCTTTTCCAGAAAAAGGAGGAAAATACCATCTAAAGGTTATTTATTTTTTACTCTTATTTATTTGTATACGTATAAATATTTACTTTATAGAAAGAAATTTGAATAAATGTGAGTAAAGTACACATAATAAAATGATGATATTATCCGCGGGAGTTTTTCCATTTTGTTCACCATTCGAGACTAGAGCATACGAAAATTATTGAAATCAAACAGAAAATTCAAATGTTTACTCTACCGTGGGGAATTATCAAAATCCTCTCATAAAATATGAATTCTTCAAACAAACCCCGTTTTCTCAATTATATGAAAAATTTTATTGATGATTTTTTTTTTGAATTAAACAGTGGCGTAGAGTAAATACTATTGAAGAACGGATTGAATCGAAAAGTTAGAAAAAAATATACCAAACGTCTATAGTTGACGGTGGATAAAAACCACCCCTTCCCAGTATCATTAGTTTCTACAGTGCTTTTGGTTATTTTTTCACTCTTTTACATATTTATCGATCGATTATTTTTATAATATATTTATTATGATTGCATTAGTTAGTATGTAAGGTCCCTTAGACATGTGCTAAGGGCCACTTCAGATTGCAATATTTTTTTAGACGAATTAATGATAAAACTGTGGATGATCAATTCAAATTTTTCTTACTTGTACTCTTATTTCAATGAATTTATAATTTTTGCAATATTTTATTTCACATTTCTACATAAAGTTATAGTAACATAATTATTGTTGAATCAAAAAAATACTGATTATATGTGTAAATTCGTTTGAATTCGGGAATTTTCTTTTGTCTCTGTACTTGTTAATTTCAGTTAATATTGATTTATAATTAGGAGGTGGAATAATTGACTTATGATTTTTTATTTATTTTGGTTTTGTTTCAAATATAAAATTGGGATTCGAATTATAATGAATAAAAAGAAATACAATTGAAATATTGATTTAGGAAATAATTTTCTAAGACAAATCAATTTTTTCTAAGAAAGTAGCAGTAATCGAGGTCAATGGTAAATTAATGATTAAGGACTACTATTATTATTTAAAATTATTGTAGATATTGGAGCAAAATTATATTTTTTCGATCTTTATAAAATTGCAAAATATTAACCATTAAAAATTATATTTGAAAAAAAATTATGGACAATTAACAAGAATATAAAGTCAGAAAGGAAACTTTTTTTGATAAATCTATTTCTGAAATTTGTACAAGAAATTCTTCAAATTTTATGCTACCAAAAACATTGTAATAGTTTAGCTACTTATTACTATAGTAAGAATGGGACGGGACTTATAAGGATGACTATTCGCTATTTATACAATTGATAGAATTGTGCGTATTTTCATAGGGTTTATTATTAAATAAAATCCTGAAAAAAATATTAATTCACTTTGCATTCAGTTTAGTAGGAACTACATACCTACTAACGATATTTGTAATAATGAAATTGTGGTTAGGCACCTGTAGATACCGGAAGGACGACGAAAATTATATATAATTTAAGATTTTTTAATTTTTAATAAAAGTTTTAGTAATTTATTTATTATTAATTTAAGGAAATTTAGATATAGTTATATTTTATAAAATTAACTAATTTTGTGCTGGAAAATGGTATTCACGATCAGGTGCGTCTATTTTATCGACTTCGAAAACTCAGATCCGTTGTTCAATTATCAACCGCATAGAAAGTAAAATAATTTTTTCAGCTTTGTACTCCACTTAACTCCCAGAAATAATATTTGTATTCCCTTAGCACAAATAAATGGTAAACAAATTAGGAATCTTATTGATTTCCTTAAACATTTACCAGGTGTATAAGCTTAAATCCGCTGTTTTTTAGTCAAAAAAGCACACGTTTTTTTCATAAAACGTAAAAACAAATTTATCCAAAGTACTTGTCCTCGCTAGCTACACAATTTGTGGCGCTCAGCGAGTGCGTGGCCCATCGACGAAAATATATAATAAGCGGGGTGGGGTCTGGTGAATAAGCGGAGTGGGGTAGCACCCCCAGTTGAGTGTCTTCAAGTAGTTTCCGACTATTTGTGACGTTTGCGATGGTACGTTATCGTGGAGGAAAATCAGCTTGTCATATCTTTGTTGATAATCCGTCCTTTTTTCACGCAGAGCACGGAGCAATTTGATCAGTTGTTGGTGGTAGCGGTGGGCATTGACAGTTTCACCAGGTTTCAACATTTCATAGTAGACGATACCCTGCTGATCCCACCAATCGCACAGCATCGTCTTCCGTCCGAAGCGATTTGGTGTTGGGGAAGATGTTGATGGTTGGCCGGGATCAACCTACGATTTCTTGCGTTTAGGATTCTCAAAATATATTCACTTTTCATGGCCTATCACAATCCGATACAGGAACGACTTTCTTTTTTGTCTGGCGAGGAAGATTTTGCATGTGTTTTGGCGTCACTCCATCTGCCTATTGTTCAATTCATGCGGCACCCATTTTCCGATCTTTTCAATCTTTCCCATGGCACGCATGAAAATGGTTGGTTGAGTATTACCCAATTGCTCCGCGAGCATTTTTTGCGATTGGGTATTCTCTTCATCCAAAACAACCTGCAATTGATGGTCCTCAACCTTCCTAGACCGATTTTCACGCTTCTTTTCCCAGAAGTCAAAATTACGGTCTTTGAACTGACGAAGCCAATCTCGGCACGTTGTTTCCGATAAAACACTTTCACCATAGGCCTCCATAAGCATTCGATGCGATTCGGCATCCGATTTTTTCCAATTGAAGCAGAAAACCAGAGCTTCCTTTTTCTGGCACAAAACTAGACATTATTAACAAAGGAAAAATGTATGTAGTTGTACGAAATTGCTGACAATGTACACTGACTGATGTTGACAGATTTCAAACTCATAAGAAAAGTATGGCGTGCCCATGCTAGCTTAATACGCTCACTCAAGCCATCTATGACCAAACAGCGGATTAAGCTTATACCCCTGGTTCCAAAAACTCTAAAATAATATATTCTCTTCTATTCAACAGAAATTATGAGCATTTTATTTTAGATAACCATCCTATGATAGGACTGATAGCTGTTTATACTTTAAAACTATATATTTTTATGTATAAATTAATCAGAAAAAAATTCAAATTTTAAAATCTCATAATTCGGAACTTTTAATTTCAGACAATATGCTCAGTATTTTTATATTACATTTTAGTACAAACCATCACAATAATATTATTTCAAATATCAACAACACAAGAACCAATAATAATAAACAATTTTAAATTAGAAATAAATATATTTTTTTAAACTTTGATTATAAAACTTTCTAAATTAAAACTAACATGATATGCAAATGGTTAAAATTGCCAATCGTATTCACTCTTAATGGTATTTTTTCCTTCCAAATACACATTTAAAAAAAAAAATATTTCATAATTCTAATAAAAATATGTTTTGCTTTAGTTAGAATTAAACTTTTTTATTTCCAAGTATATCCGCTGCTTCATAAAATATATACCTACCCATATATCCTTATTCTACAAATTTAAATATAAATGTTCTCGCCAATTTTTTAAGTATAATGATTATAAAAACTTTTCATAATTAAAGTTTAAATTGGAATGTATTAATAAAGATTAAGGATAGGAAAAAGAAGTTTTTATGCAAAACTTTGAAAAAGAATACAAACTTACCAGAATTCAAGCTAACAATACAAAATAAAGCTGCAAAGAATTCACAGCGCAGATATTGCTGCATTGTGTCCTCTCCTGAAAAGAAAAGAAGGAAAAAAACAATTTTAATTTTTAGGATACAGGATAACGTATATTAGACGTGTGCACTCAGATAAATGTGAAATAAATTTTCGAACTAATGTGGATATTATTCTTATATTAAAATGTAGGAGATGGTTTCATCCTTACGAGTATTTGCTGTTTTTTTTTTTTTTTTCACGTACTTATTTTAAGATATCGTCAATGGATAGTATTATCAATGGTAGCATTTATGTGTTAGTTAAAATGAATGCATTTGTGTTTCAATATTTCATGGAGAAAAACCAAATAAAGACAAAACTAATGTTGAGAGGCGAAAAAATGTAAACTGTTCATTGGTATGTTCAGAAAAAGTATGGAACAATAGTGAATTTTGCTTTAGATTTAGTGCTAGAGTAGAGAAAGCATGACCGCCCATTCCTAGTAGAATAGTCGTAACATTTGAAAGTAAAAGAAACTTAGTACATTATTACGAACTTAGCATGGCCCAAAATGGAGTTTGACGTGGTTGCAGAATGTTGGAAGGTAGAGTAGAATAATACTCTAGAAGCAAGAACTCTCTCCGATGGGGAATAAATTCTCTACGGACGTTATCTGAGAACAGTGAAAGTACTAATAGTTTAGGAGTTGTTCCCAGAATATGAAACGCCAGTATTCCATTGGTAGTAGTGTTCCCAGAGTTCTGAGAATATGTTGTATGTTGAATAAAAGGGAAAAATCTTACAAATGACAAAATACATCTTAGCTGAATGAAAATATCACTGCGAAAATATGGTACACTTAAATACGCTAGATTAATCTTACCGTTTCTTAGTATCTTCCTGCCTTAACGAGTGAGCTTTTCTTATTTTTAACTACAATATATTCCTTGTATTTTAATGTATTTTATTCTCTCCACTTGTTTTGTATTTTAATTTTTTTTTTTTGATTTTGTGTCTCCCAATAAATTTCAACTGTTAAAATTCTACTTATGTATTGCTGTGATATCCTTTTAGATGGCTACCAGTTCTAAATTTGTACTTGTACTCCTGTTTCGGATTACATTTGGCAGCAGTAAAACTATATTTTTCCTCTATAACCTATGTAGAATTTTGGATGGTAGGATCAACCCTCAACCTATAGATTAAGAGTTGTTATTTCTAAATTGCAACACTTTCATTGGCTGTTTGTTATCCTCACTTTTCAAAAGGATTTCACTTAAAAGCCGCGTATACATGCTCTGAAACAGAATATTATAGCATGATTCAGTTTTGTGATTTCAGTTCACGTTCACGATAGTTGTAAAATTTGCAGCTACGTGAGATGTACTGTTAGTAAAAGGGTATAACTTTCAATCTCACTTAAATGTATACAAGCTATATTCACAACCTTTTCATGTATTGTTATAATAATAACTTACTGAGTTCTGTTTTTCCTTTTACTCGTCTTTTTATAGTTAAGTTGTATAAAAATAGAATAGAAAAAAGTAAATTATTCCAAGAGTATAAGTAAATTTTTTTTTTTTTTTTAAATAAGACTTTTTTAAAATTCAATTTATTTTATGAGAATAGAGGGTAGTATTTTTTTAATTTAATTTTTATTTACACTTTATGATCGTAATTACTAATGTAGAGTATTTTGAAATTAAACTTTTGTTTATAAATCTACGAATATAAATATTGAATTTTAAAAATTAATTTTCTTTAAGTAAGAATAAAATTTTCACTGGTTAACTTTAAATTTTGGATATTACAAGTTCGGCTGAAAAGTTTATAAGGTTGACGTCAAAAATCTACTTAATTATCACAAAGCATCATCCTTCAAATGATTCCTGTCAAAATTTGACAGCAATCGGTCGATTGGTTCGTGATATATAGCATTTTGAGTGAAGCAACTTTTGTTATAAAAAAAAAATGGATAAAGACGAATTTCGTGTGTTGATAAAGCAATGCTTTTTGATGAAAAAAAATACAGTGGAAACCAAAGCATGGTTTGACAAACGTTATCCGGACTCTGCTCCAGCTATTTCAACTGTGAAATATTGGTTTCGTCAATTTCGAACTGGTCGTACGAGCACAATTGATGCAGAACGCAGTGGACGCCCAAAAGAGGTGGTGACGGAAGAAAACATCAAAAAAATCCACAAAATAATTTTAAATGACCGTAAAGTGAAGTTGAGCGAGATAGCTGAGACTCTGAAGATATCCGTGTTGGACATATCGTGCATGAATATTTGGGCATGCGAAAGCTGTGTGCAAAGTGGGTGCCGCGTGAGCTCACTGTGGACCAAAAACAACAACGTGTTGATGATTCTGAGCAGTGTTTGGAGCTATTCAAGCGCAATAAACCCGAATTTTTGCGTCGATATGTGACAATTGATGAAACATGGCTCCGTCACCACACTGCAGAGTCCAATCGGCAGTCGGCAGAGTGGAGAGCGAGCGACGAACCGAATCCAAAGCGTGGAAAGACGCAACAGTCGGCTGGCAAGGTGATGGCGTCTGTATTTTGGGATGCGCATGGTATAATATTCATTGACTATCTCCAGAAGGGACAGACGATCAACAGCGACTATTATATAGCGTTATTGGATCGTTTGAAGAAAGAAATCGCTAAGAAACGGCCTCATTTGAAGAAGAAAAAAGTGTTGTTTCACCAAGACAATGCACCGTGTCACAAGTCGATGAAAACGATGGTCAAACTCAATGAATTGGGCTACGAATTGCTTCCCCATCCACCGTATTCTCCAGATCTGGCCCCCAGCGACTTTTTCCTGTTTGCATATCTCAAGAGAATGCTCGTTGGCAAGAAATTTAAGACCGATGATGAAGTGATTGCCGAAACTGAGGCCTATTTTGAGGCAAAACCGAAAGAGTACTATAAAAATGGTATCGAAAATTTGGAAGATCGCTATAATCGCTGTATCGCCCTCGAAGGCCACTATGTTGAATAATAAAAATGAATTTTGCAAAAAAAAATGTTTTTACTGTGTTATCTTATAAACTTTTCAGCCGAACTGTTATATTAGAAGTTGTTGCGCTATGGCCCGCTTTAGAGGTGGGAGGTAGATAGACACCAACAGACTTGTTTTGAGGTAGTATCGGAATTGGTCCTATTATAAATTGTTCTCATTTAGCATAAAACATTTTAAAGAAAAAACCGACCTAGTTTATAAACTAGAAATGATTTTACGACTACTACTGACTCAAGATCCTCACCGAGGGAGGCATGAATAGTAATTAATCGGATTTTTGGTCTTCAAAAAATCCGATTAATTACTATTAATTAGAATGGGATTTGAGAATGGGACTGAGAATGGGACTATAACTAGCTTTACTTCCATCGTTGAGGAACTTGCAATAACCTGGGCATCTTTCTCCTCGAGCAACCACCTCAGTGTTGAATATCGTAGAGATAAGGAATTCTCTATGAAAAACCTCTCGCCGAATCCGTCGTCTTCTTCTACATGCACCTTTATCCAACCAGTATCTCTAGCAAATTTGAATGTCTTTTTAAACACTTTTAAAAGGAAAATACCTGACAACGATAAGGTATCTTTTAACATGATTAAGATAGCTCCTTCAACTTTTCAAAAAAGAATAGTCTACCTCTTTAATTTTATACTAGAAACGTCAAAATTCCAAATATTTGGAAAGATACCGAAAAAGCAAATTTCTCGACCTTTAAGAGATCTAAAGGCTAACAACTTTTTAGTCCTTATAGAAAATGACACTCCCGAAGGATCCTCTTCATCCACAAACCTTTTCAACAACTATATACAGTCCCTATCCAGATCACTATTAGCATCACCATATGTCCTATATGCTGACAATCTTTTTCTATTTGAATATGAAGCTTCTTTGCAGGAAGTACTCAACAAAATTGGAAAAGTCATTTCAAAAATCAGAGAATGGTCATCAAAAAATGGAGCCACTATTGTGATCGAGAACCCGTCACGGCTCCATGTATGTTGAATTCAAAAGTGCACTCCAGCAAAACACGCGTCTGCACCCCATCCCTTCCATCTGACAGATTCCATGAGAATCCTGGGTAGTAGCATTGACCAAGGAGGGAGATGGGATCTGCAGACTAACAACATTGTCAAATCAACTTCATTTTTGATACGCTAAATATTCTGGTTGGTAGTAAATATAAGATAAGACAGGATAACGTTGTTCTATTCCCTCAATTTATTCGCCAGAGTACCAGTAGCAAGCAAAAGACCAGTTGAATCAGCAATTAGTCGCTATATTCGGCTAGCCATTGGAGCATACCGGACTTCTCCCGTGGACTCTATCTTTATTGAAACTAGTCAAAAACCTCATATATAAGACCTTTATAAGTCCTGTTAAAACCCTAACACCGACTCATCCATCCAAACGAAACTGCGAGATTGTCTGTATTCGGGGCTCATCTAGACTGCGAGATTGTCTATAAAAAAGCTAACAAGTAAACTGGTCCGAAAGTGGAGGATTTTATTCCACACGTTGTGCAAACCTCAGTGTACTCAATAACCAATCTAAAGTTCTGGAGAACTTTTTGGGCATACCCATGGTTTCATCTTCGGTAATCAATCTCGTCCTTCATGTTATTGATATTTTCCATATTTTAAGTTTATCTAAAATTCCTTTTTTAACAAGAATCGCTCCATTTTTCAGCTCCTAAATCCAACAACTACTAATGTAGGCAATACCAGCCTACATGTAATAAGAAGTCGCCAAACGGCCTTATGTACGTGACGCTCACTATATCATAACTTATAAAAAACTAAATTAAAAATTTATGAAAAATGTTGCATAGCAAATATTTTAGCGACATTAAAACCAATGTCATTAAATGCCATCGCAACATGTTACTTCATCGCTAAAAACTTTCCAATTTAGTAAATTGATTTTTTTATTATTTCGCAGTTCTCAATTATTACAATGAAATTGTTTTTTAATAATATTAATATTCTTCATAAGGATCAATTTACTATATACGATTAACAATTCAAATCAACTTTTGGAAATTTTATTTGGTTTGGTTTATATTATTTGATATAAGCAAAACAGCTAGTATCTAACAATTTAAAGGACTCCTCGTTGTCAATTATTGCAAGGAATACAAAATAAAGAATTTCCGACTGAGTCACGAAAGAGCATTATTGAGAGAGTTAGAATGAGGGGTTGTACTACCTACCCTAGTCGTTTCAACCCAATATCACCTCATTGGCATTTTTTCGTATCTGAATTCAAGTATTTAGCTTAAAGTACAATATTTGCATGCAAATTTCTATATAAACTGTAATGTTCATACATAAAGTTTTATATTAAATGAATGAAAGGAAGTAATATTTTTAAGCTCGTATTATTTTGGCTGCTGATTGTCCGGACGCCAGAGTGCTGGTAATCGTTCCGTAAAAGAAAGCACAAATAAAAGGGTGTAAATTGCTCTCACGGGGAATATAAAAAAATATGCCAAAGGGGCGATATGCTAGGCTAATGGGCAAATGGGCAACTGACAAATAACCATACAGGAACTGACAAATAAGTTTACAAGCAATTTGAAGGCATTTCTGAGAACGTCGAATATGAATAGGAGTCTTCTCCAATATAACACACTATGCACGATTATCTTTTGTCAATGTTTTTCAAATTTAGTCGAATTGATTAAATCTGCTGTAATTTTACCAAATTATCCCCGGTGAATTGATCTTTTTAAAGTTATAACCTGGAAAAGGCAAACTTCGTATAAGGATGTTAGAGCATGTATTGGTTATACTGTCGGTACTTTTCATTTTCCAGTCCGTTCAATCACTAAGAGTCTAGAAATAGTTATTTCAATAAATATCAAATAGGCTGTATAGGAATAAAAGGGATGTTTTTTTGCTGTGGTAAAGAAAAGGAGGCTAAGCGGGAGGAGTTAGCATAAAGCTGTTTTGGTGGTATGTTAAAAAAGAGGATTATTTTGATACTGAAAAATCATAGGCGCAAATGAGAGAGATAATAAAAAAGTGTGTATAATCTCTCTTATTAGTGTATATATGCTTATGGATACGTAAATATATATTTATAGGAAGCAGGTTGATAGCATCCTACAAAGACTTCACGTATCTACGATAATATTTATATACCTTACAGCTATTACCTGTGCTATTAGCGTTTATATGCGTAGCAAAATGTCACAAAAACATAACTGGAGAAAGAAAAAAAAACAAAATAAGTGCGAAAAGCAAAAAGGTCTCCAGTAAAAGGCCAAAGTAAACAGCAAATTCATAAGTAGAGGGTGTCTAGTTGATGTATTAAATATTAAATGAAGACATTTTTCAAGAACATGTGATACGCATTTAGGTGACGTTGAATGTTATTCACATCTAAGCACACCCCCATTGCCGCTGTTATTTCAATTTCAAATCAAGTAAAGAATAAAAAAAAACGAAGACATATTAGAGTAGGGTACGCTTAAGTTTATACTCACGTATTAAGCAAATGTCAACTAAATTATTCGTAGTCTTATGAAATTGTAAAACTCTCAAACATGAAAAGGACAAACGAACAATAACAACAACACCAACTAAAATTATGGCAAACTTACGAATACAAGTAATTTTCGATTAGAAATTTTCAACAAAAAATTGTTGTGAACTTTGCGTAATTTAATTCACTTAAATAGTAGTGCAAAATAATGTGCCATTTTATTTAAGATTGGAGATAAAGTGAAACACTAAATGTTAACTTGTTACCATAAAAATTCTATTTACGTAAGATGCTTTTTCATAATTTCTTTTTTTTTAGTATAGATTTTTTCAATATAAAGTTAAAATAAGAAGTATAAAAAGCTTTATTTCTCACATAATTTTGCAAAAATATTCTATCAATTTTTTATCCAGAATATTTTAACAAAGTTTTATATAAAAATTATCAAGTAATTATATATGAATAATTTAAGAAAGGATATCATTTCTTTTTACTAAATTTTTTTGATATAATTTAAGAATTTTTATGAACAATTTAATGCAGTTTGCGAGAAATTATTAAAACAATAATAAATAAAAAAAACCGAACTTATAATGAATAAAAATGTGAATGCTTTTGAAGAGAAATTATAGCTTGTTTGTTTGTTTGTATATAAGGTCCCTTACACATGAGCCAGGCGCCTTCTTCATAGCGCCACGACCGTGACACCATTTAGCATCGTGAGACCATCGTATGAGTGGACGTTACCGATTTCCTAAACGAAGCTGGTCTGTTTTTTTGTAAGTTGGAACATTTTTGAGGAGTATGTTAGTATGTGGACTTGGAAATGAAATTGTTGGATCTAGGAGCTCCATTATGGGAGTTACCCAGCACTGAAAGAAATTCTTAGTTTGCTGACCTGCGCTAAAAATGTGTGGAATAGTTAGTAGAATGCCACAGGAATGGCAAATAGGGCGCGTTTGGTTTCCAAAAAGAAAGTTATGGGTGAGAACAGTATGCTTTATCTGAATTCTGAGCAGTTTTCATGTCCAGAATTTTGGTAAGGATAAAATGCTAAAAAGCTTTCACTGTCAGTCCAGTCTGTGTTTCTAAATAAGCCCAAGAATGTTATTTGCCATACTGTTGGACATCGGAGAGTTTCACCCGCCAGCTCATCAACACGTTCATTTTCTCATGATTCCTATTTGACCCGGCACCCTACGCAACTCGACACTCCCATTGTCAAGTTCGCTATTTCGAATCTAATTGAGAACAGGACTATTCAATGAACCGCTAATACCGTTGTGGGGCCTTGACTGTCAGTTAAGATGTTGATACTGCGTAGATTGATGTATACAATAGAAATATCAACAGCCGCCCTTATTAGTGTGTTGTTTTTGGCCAAAAATACGCGCACAAGCAACGATGCGTGAGCAGGGTTGTTATCATGGTGCAAAAGCCAATTTTTGTTCTTCCACAAATCCGGGCGTTTTTGGCGGATTACTTCATACAACTTGCGCAAACTTGCAGGTAATATTCTTTATTGACCGTTCTACCCTGTGATAAGAACTCATGATGCACCACGCCCCTGCAATCGAAGAAAACTGTAAGCAAAACCTTCACATTCGACCGAACTTAGCGCACTTTTTTCGGTCTTGGCATGTGCGGCGGCGTTTATTTCGATAATTGAGCTTTGGTTTCTACGTCATAGCCATAAACTCATGATTCGTCACCAGTTATGACCCTATGGAGCAAATTTGGGTCGTCGCGGACAGCAAAGCAGCTGTCAAAAATTAACTGAACATTCAAAATGGCCGAACTTGTCATTTTATAATGGAAAGAGTTAGGATTAAAATTTTTAGTAATGGGTAATATATAATTCATACATAAAGGGTACATTCAAATTCTGGTATAATAGACTGTTATGTTTATTAAATAAAGCGGCAGGAATTGAAAAGCTTATTTGAGTCCCACAGTTTTAGTCCACATATTGAGATCTTTTTTATAATTTAATTATAAGTATATAATTAATTGTCCAGTGAGAGTTTGGAATATAAGAATTTGATAGCATTTGCTTAGTTCCAGTCTTTTAAGCCTTATCAATATATAAGGTGTAGTAAAAGGAAATCCACTATTTTTGCATTAAATTGAAGGTTTTATTTAGCATAGATAGAATGATACGATTTATGTTAGGTCAAATATGCACGGTTTTGTTCAATAACTTGTTGCCATTTTGGAGGTAATTTCATAATGCCTCTCTCATAGAAACCCTCGTCCCTATTGGCAAAAAACTGGGACAGTCGATTTTCACAATCTTCTCATGAGGCGAATTTTTCACCTGCAAAATCATTCGTCATAGACAGGAAGAGGTGGTAATCACTTGGTGCCAGGTCCGGACTAAAAGGTGGATGCATAAGAACATCCCAACCAAGGTCCCGGAACTTCTGGCGAGTCACTATCGATGTATGCGGCCTGGCGTTGTCCTGATGGAACACAATTCCTCTCCTATTGGCCAAAGCTGGCCGCTTCTCTCTCTCAGACGGTCCAATTGTTGACAGTATAGGTCCGAATTAAGAGTTCGGCCGTAGGGGAGCAGCTCATAGTAGATGATTCCCTGCCAGTCCCACCAAACCTGGCTTGACCACCGTTTGCGCCGGGTGACCGCGATTTGACCACGACTGTTGTCGCTTGAGGTTGTCGTAAGTGACCCACTTTACGTAACCAGTAATCATCCGCTTCAGAAATGGATCGATATTGTTGCGATTCAGCAGCGATTTGCAGATGGAAATTCGGTCCATGAGGTTTTTTTGCGATAACTCGTGTGGCACCCATACATCGAGCTTCTTTTTGTATACAGCCTTATTTAAGTGGTTCCAAACGGTTTTTTGTGCAATGTTTAGCTCCTGGGCAACCGAAAGAGTGCTTACGTTACGGTCGGACTCGACGATTTCCATTATTTTATCGACATTTTCGACAATTGGCTTTCCAGAGTGTGGTGCATCTTTGACATCAAAATTACCGGAACGGAATCGACGAAACCAAAATTGCGCATGATTGACTGTTACAGTATCAGGACCATAAACACTATTCACATTTTCAGCTGCCTGGCTTTCGTTTTCGCCTTTATCGAAGAAAAACTGTAAAATATGGCGTATTTTCTCTTTGTTGGTGTCCATCTTTAACGCTTGCTAAAAAATACAGAGTCAAGTAATCACAAAACTGTATGAGAAGCTTTTCTAGTACGTAATCTTATCTTTCTAACGTCATCTAGTGCAACCCGATCAAAACGGGAGATACAGACTCCTAAAGCCATCTATTGGCCAAATAATGGATTACTTTTTACCTTATAATATCTAAAAACAGTTTCGCCATTTACCGGAATAGAAGAACATGATAGCGAGTGAAGAGTGAAGACTATAATATAATTATTTTCCCATTGACCTTGGTTCTTCACCATAAAAACTAATTTTGAAAGCAAGAGATATAATTTAGTAGTTTTTTTGGAGTCAGTAATTAGATTTTTATGACAGGTTAATTCTACAGTGTCATCTGCATATATAGTTAAAAGTTTGTCATTAGAGGAAGGAATATCGGTGGCATAAATATCATATAAAATGGGTGGAAGGATGCTCCCCTGAAATATGACAGGACCCTGAAGTGGGGTAGCTTCTGAAGTTTGGTAAAAATGAATTTGGACAAATGCTTGACATAGAACACACACACAACACTTGATTAGAATTAAACAGATGATAGATCAACTACTTCGACCTCTAGAAAAACGTTCTATACTTTTAATATATAGCAAATTAATTTTATACAATACCCTACTGGAACCGAAATGGGTTTACAGACTAAAAATCTGAAGTTCTACTAAACATTTCAAAGAAAAATAATATTTCCCAAAAATATCGATGCTTCTATTTATGTTTGCAACAATGTCATCTTATAGTCCCATATGTTGCTGTTGTGATATAATTTCGTTATATAAAGTTTTGTTCTCGCCTTTCTATTCATACTAATCCCCATGTTTCAGAGCTATCTTCCGTTTTTTTCCCTAAAAATACTAATCATCGACTTAAGCGTCACTATATTTTTTAACTTTCAACTTATATTCACCAATGTACACTCGAACAGGAGAAACTTAAATGGATGTTTACTCTGTATACCGATTTGCGTTAATCAATACTCCTATCTAAATCTGTTTATTAATATGTTGTATACAGACAATTATTCACGACCAATCGATAACGAGCCTTTCAATTTTTTACTACCAATAATTGAAAAATAATTATCCTAACGCGTCACCGTACTACATTTCTTAACACTAAATTTCTATAAGAATTAATTAAATGACTAAAAAAATATATAAATTAATGATATTTGTGCACACGAAATGGTTTTTGGTAGTTATTCACATTTTGTGTGTGAACAGCAATGCCTTGGAACAGTTTATTATATACTATTTTTATAAATAATAGAAAAATTTAAAAGTTTCCGCCATTAAATTATTATTTTTCTGTTTTTTTTTTAATTCTATTTTAAAGATGATATTAGCTTTCCTGTAGGGGACATAAGGATACAGCTATTTAGTGTATGCAAGATCCCTAGTATAAAAAGCGGGAGTGATGATGAAGTTCCATGACCTAGAGGCCATCTAGCAATCTGTCAATATTTCAAAAAATTTAAAAGTGACTTAAAAAGGGTATTTTGTGATCTTGAATCGCTTTCATGATGCTAATCTCATTAGAAAAGAAGGTACCATTAGACGATGAGTTATAGTTCGTTGAACGTTATATGATGGGGAAATAGTTTCCAAAAAGGAAACTCTGTGTGTGGTCTGAATATTCTATCTGAATTCTAAGCTGTTGCGTGCCACAATATTTTGTTAGAGTTGTCGAGTAAATCGGTTGGGCAAGGGTTTATAAAGTCTCCACTAGTTGAAAATTCGGGACAATAACAACGGCAATTGACCCGGAGAAAAAATTGTGAATTTTTTCATGGAATGTGAGTCTGCTATATAAATCGAGAGGTACTCAGCAACAGCTATTCAAAACACCACGTGCTTGGAACAGGCTTTTTAGTCAGCTAGAAGATCAAGCCTGTTATTATCGGATTTGAAATGATAAGTAAAAATCTGCCGATTCTGAAAAAGACACATTTTTCGAACAGGTAGAACGAGCTCTCGACGCCTGTCCCAAGTATGATAAAAAATCCTACTTGGGGACTTTAACCGTAAGATAAGGAGATAGCCCGCATTCTAGCGATATGTCAGTACCCAAAGCTTATATGTACATACAAATGAAAGCAGATTGCAAACTATCAAGTTAGTAGCGGCAAATCAAATGGTGATTGGATGTACCTGGTCTACGCGGAAAAATATCCATAAGCCCACCTCGATATCTCCAGGCGGGACCACTTCCAACTAAACTCAGTATGCACTGATTAACTGCGGCTATGTCTCGAAAACAAACAGGTCTGTGAAATCGAAATATATAGATAGCTAACCGCACAGAGCGAGGAAGTTTTACCTAGCTATGAGGAGGATGAGATGATTTATAGCACGATGCCAATTATGCCGGAGCAAATAGAGTGATCTAATATCCGAACAAACCGAGGAACAGAAAGAGCTGTCGTAGACGCCTTTATTAGGATTCAGCCAGATGGGAACAATTTTGAGCTACACATAAATAAAAGCAAAAGAAAGTGCATAGCGACAGTGTCGGCATCGAACACAAGACCAATTAGCACTAGTCGCATATAGATAGGAGATCATAGTTTCAAAAGGGTTAAATCGTGCTCCTACTTAGCCCTTTTGAAGATAATCTCCTATCTGTATGCAACCCCAAGTAGAAACACGATTTAGCCCTTTTTAGTTTCAAAAGGGCTAAATCGTGTTCTTATTTGGGGTCGAAGCCGATAGCAACATGGAATGAGGAATTCGTATATGGCTGCTGCCAGCCAACACAGCCTAGTTCACTTAATCTAAATAATTTCGCTCGAAAAATCTAACCATAACATTAAAGCTTTTGCTGAACAAGACACTAGTCTTGCCAGTTCTCATGTACTCTTCGGAAACTTGGGTTCTTGTCCGAGTTTGAGAGGAGAATCATTCAAAATTTTTTAAGTCCCCTACGTGAGGACGGACGATTCTGAAAGGTTTTTATCAACGGGTTCCTAAAGCGTTTTTAAAAAAAAAATCGATGGATAAAAAAAATTCTGTCTGCAAATTCTTGAGTAGCTCAATTTAAGATCCCAGAAGATACGGTAGACCCTGCTTTTGGTAGAGTGATGGTGTTAGCCAGGACGCCAAAAACATGCTGTGAGCATTGAACTGGAAGGAACGAACTACATTCGTTGATTCAACAAGCCTGATGATGGTGGAAGCCATCTAACTCAATGACTATGTAAGACGTGGCATTGAGTTTACAGAACTGCTCTTCAAAAAAATAAATCTATTAACATTAATAAGGGATTTCAAAAAAATATATCTTATTATTAGAAGATATTATTATTAACGTCCTCTCTTGTACGTCAAAGTTATCAAATAATACCGAATTTTTTCATATTTCTTAGATATTTTTTTTAAAAATGACATTAATTCTTTTTAAGATACTTATTAAATATTGGGCAAAATATTTACTTTAAACCTTTTCTTTACAGTTTCATATTTCTTAAAATTTATTTGTGTAATAAAAATATTGAAATTAATAATTCTTGTACCAAAAATAAGACAAATTTGTATAAAATTTCGATTAATGAAGTTCCATTAAATAAACGCAAATTATTCTCATTGGTTTTCAATTAATACCACTTCTGAATTTCGTCGATAACAAAAAATTTACACATTAAATGCAAAAAGAATGGCTATGTACTAGTAGTTGATAGTATATAAATGGTTCTAGAAAGAATACTCCTGTCTAGCTATGCACATAGTAACTCGAGTAATCCATGAAAGATATGAGCAGACAGTGTAATATATCTTCAATTACTCATAGATTGTTGCATGGCTTATCCAAAGGATACTGAATGTCATTTTTTTTACTTATCATCTTTTTTGTATCTTAGCACATTTTTTTTTATTTTTAGTTGATTTATTCAGTGAATTACGTAATAAGTTAACATTTTCCATCATTAATCATTCGATAAATACTAGTTAAGAAGTACGTAAAAGCTTCAGAGTAAAGTACAATAATTTTTCTATTCAAGGTTGTTTCGCTATAAAATTTTTTTCAACTAGAAAATAAGTACTTAATTTATATGATTTTCATTATAAAAAAAGCTATTTTGATCGAAAATAAATAATATTACTTAAATATAATAAAAATAAAAATTAATTATGAATGCCGAATATTCGTTCTAAAGCTTTTAACAGAAATTACATTTTCATGTTAATATTATTCGTAGAAGTATAATTTTTATACGTATTTTTATAGATATTTAATTTAAATATAAAAAAAATACAATATATACTTCTATTAAAAATTTAAATGATACCTTTATTTTAGGTAATTTTTAAAAGATGAAACAATCTGCTTAAAGTTATAGAAGAAGGTATTAGACATATTTCTAAGAAAAAGGCAGCCCAGAAAGATGGCTGCCTTTTTCTTAGAAGATGGAAGGACTTGAAAGAGTACCTTTGGATAGATAGCTCGGAAAATGTAAAAACTAGGCAATTTATTTATAGCATAAGTAAGGGTAAAAATATCCTAACTTTTATTTCTTTATCCTTTAATAACTAATTTTTTTTTTTTTAATAAAAGAATATAAGAAATAGAAATGATTTTGGTTATGTTACGATTATTTAGGATATGAGAAAGCACGAAGGACGAGAGTAGTCACTGAAGAGACTCCTTGGTCAGTGCGGTATGCCTTATCTAAACTCTGAGAAGTTTCCTTGCTCAGAATTTAGGAATTGTTGTTGAGTAGTTTGATTTTCCTATGTTGAAATTTTTGTTGTTGGTGCAGTTTATTTATCTCCAAATGATGAGAGATTTATAATGTCATTTAGTCAGCAGATGGCACAAGTTTGAAATTATAATGGCCACAGGTGAATCATCAAATATTTTGATAGTCCATAACAATTGGACTCGTTCCTTGAGATTCGTCGCAATCTATTAAACAATAGAAACATCGAATTGCATTGAGTTCCAGGTCATGCTTGTATCCTCTGCAATCAGCGGGATGATTACCTGGTGAGGTAATTTCAACCATCCTATTAATACTGAAACTCCAAAATTGCCGAATCTAGTGACCAAATGGTATTTTACATATTAAGCCTTGCGGAGCCAAACGGACTGGACAAACGATGGACGACTTCTTTCCACACATTAGTCAAACCTCAGAAAACTAGTTTACTCAACAGCTATTTCAATTTCTGAGCAATAAAAAATGATATCGTCTTCGGTAACTTACCCCCTTCCACAGGCCTTTTTTATAGCGTTCATGTGACCATTCTCCATGTTTTAAATTAATATCATTTAACTCAAAATTTATTTGAAAATAGATTTTCTGGTATTTTGGAGCTCCTACATCTAACAATTTCTTTCTCAAGTCCTTTCTTTATTTTCTAAAATAAACTAATATGTTTCACTGAAACTTAACCATTTATGATTGCTGTCTCCATTTAGTTTTATTGGGAAGTTGACCAAGCTAACTCACACGGATTAGGAAGTCGCCCAATACGCTCAAGATCTTGGCGCTATAGAATCGCCTGCAGCCCTTATATCAGAGACCTTACAACATACAAACAAACAATACCCACAGGATGGTGGTTGATGAGCCTGCTCATTGCTGAAAGTACCAATATGATACCGTATCGGATGTTTTAAATGAAAAAGAAAAATTGTTTTAAATTGAAAATTTTGATTTTTGTATCAATTGTAATACTTTTTTTAAAATCAAGTAATAAAATTGATTTTAAGTTGTAATAGGACAAACATAAAGCAGACGCTTTTGCTGAACACCTTGCAAAAACATTTACTCCACATGAGGACATATTAGACAGGACTCATTGCACTACAATCGAGACGGAACTATCCATTCCTTCACCCATGAGTCTTCCCCCTAAGGCAATCACTCCTTCCGAAGATGCCAATTTAATCAAGCTCCTTCCCAAAAACAAAGATCCTGGCTATGATCTAATTACCTCCAATATACTCCAACAACTCCCTAAAAGAGCAATAGTTTTCCTTGCCACAATATATAACTCCATCCTTAGAACAACACATTTCCCAATCCTATGGAAATTTGCAATCATTAAAATGATCCCTAAGCCCAATAAACCAATAAACCCGCCCACTTCCTACAGGCCAATAAGTCTCCTTCCACTTCTCTCAAAAATCTTTGGAAAAATCCTCCTTCGCCGCTTATATCCTCTACTCGAATCTTCAAATTTAATTCCTAATCACCAATTTGGTTTCCGCGCCGAACACTCCACTACCCAGCAGTGTCATCGTGTTGTCGATTTCATTGCATCCTCTCTAGAAAGAAAAGAGTACTGTCCTTGATATAAGTCAAGCTTTTAATAGAGTTTGGCACCCGGGTCTACTCTGGAAACTCAAGAGGTTCCTTCCTTCAACCTATTTCCTAATCCTAAGATCATTCCTTTCCAACCGACATTTCCAAGTAAATGAATCCAACGAACTGTCCAATACCTCTCCGATATTGGCTGGGGTTCCTCAGGGTAGCATACTTGGACCCATCCTCTACAACATTTACACATCCGATATCCCAACCTGCCCTAATACCTTCTTTGCTACATACGCCGATGATACGGCCTGCCTTGCATCTAGCGAAAATCCCCAACATGCTTCCGAAACTCTCCAAATCCAAATCCAAACCCTCCAGAAGTGGTTTACTAAGTGGAGAATAAAAGTCAATGAACGTAAATCTATCCAGGTAACTTTTACTCTCCGTCGTGAGACATGCCCTCCCATATACCTTAATGGCAGTGCCATACCTCAACACACCGAAGCTCGTTATCTAGGACTGTACTTAGACAAACGCTTGACATGGAACCCACATACAAGACTCAAAAGACAAGAACTAAAAAGACGTTACCTAAAACTACTTCGACTTCTAGACAAACGTTTCAAACTTACTATAGACAGCAAAGTTCTGTTATGCAATACCTTACTGAAACCCATATGGACATACGGACTAGAACTCTGGGGATCTACTAAGCCTTCTAATTCCCGTCGAATCCAATCCTTTCAATCAAAAATACTCTGTACAATTGTCAATGCCCCCTTTTATGTTCGCAATACTGTTATTCATCGTGATCTTAAAGTCCCATTTGTTTTTGATATGGCTGTATCTCGTTATAAAAAGTCCCGTTCCCGTGTCCTCAATCATAATAATCCTCTTGTTCAAGAACTATCCTCCACTTCCTTCCCTAGAAATACCCATCGAAGACTTAAGCGTCACTGGTTGCGTGATTTACTAAAATACTGAGGCTTAACAGAAACACACGCTATCAGGAGGAACTTCATTGGATGTTTACTCCCCACAACCTATCAAGTTAATTAATACTATTGCAAAAATTTGCTTATTACTATGTTGTAGTTGTAAATATCTAAATAAATTAAAAAAAAAAAAAAGTTGTAATAGCGTTTTATTCCAATTTGATAAATAGAGAATTGTACAAAAATTAAAACTTCTCATAATAGCAGATCTAAAGCTACAATCAAAAAAAATGTTCATCTATTAAAATTTTTCTAATTCAATAATATCTTTGAATATATATTTTTTGATTAAATTTTCATTCCTTTATAAAAAGAATGTCCTCTAATTCCGTAGAAAAAGAATCTCTTTAATTTTAATAGAATATTTTTCATTTCTAATTTTCTTGTACATTTTTTAGAATTAAGCTTAATGGAATACATTCCCAAAGCCACGTATTATCCGTGTTTGTTCAAGAGCTTTCTTTTAGGTAAAAAATTATAAATCCAAAAGTAATTTTTAAATTTTTCACCTTTTCTGTACATAAAACACAGGATTAAATATTCTTGTAAATGATGGAAAAAATTTAATAAAATAAATCATGAAAGAAATGCAAAGATATTTTTTCAAGTGTGTGAAGTGAAAAAAGTGGATTATTTTTTTTTTTTGGGTGGCTATGAAAGTAACATGACCATCTCCTCTGTAGATTTGCGTGACAGAATGTCGTCCTCTGAAAATAATTATCCTTATGCACCATTTAGGTAATATATTTCGATTAATACCATGTGTACATAGTTACACACAAATATATGTGAACACAAAAAAATCATCATTGCAAATGTAGTACAATATTTTATGATATTCAGACATGGATGGAAGGGCCAACTGGTTGTATGGCTGAATATGGGAGGAATGGTTGTAAGTCTGAATAAAACTGTGTATACACATCCATACATAATTCTATGTGTGAATTGGAAAACATAAAAATTAATGCGGTGCTAATTTTATGTTTCCAACATTCACCTACAATCTCGTGTAAACATAATATGGCATCGAAGGTAAAAATATATAATATATTAAAATGAGCAATTTTGAAATAATTTTATCGCAAATATAAAGCTCGATGTGATGTATTTTGGCAATATTTTTATTTTATTTGATTCATTATTTTTGCAAAACGGAGCAAATGTTACTTATTTTTTTATAAATAATAAATTCAAAAGAAAGTATACAAAAATGGCAAGTAATTGTATGTACTTATTCGGCAATCTGAAAGGACGATAAAAATATTCACTAACAATCATTATTTATAATAATATTTAGTTATTTTGTATTTGGTTTTTATTTTTGATTTTTATTTTTCTTTTATTAAAAAAACTCCAATTTCTAAGACATATTGAAAAAACATGATTTTGATCTATTCTATTTTGAAAGTTTTTATATGATAACTTGAACAGTTTTTTTGTAAGTTAATTTTCAAGTTAAAGGCTACATAGTAAAGCTGGCCTAAATAATGTATAATTATTTGGAAATGAATAGGACCATATTTAATAACACAGTTTTACTGAAAAGGATATTTTAAAACAAGATATTTAAGGGTAATTTTTAATTTTGCTAAGATTTAACCTTTTCAACTTTTAAACTTATTTTAATTTATATAACGTGAAATAACACTAAAATTTTACACTACATATTGTATCTTATATTGATTATTTGGTAATAAACTGCAGTTATAAGTAGATACTTAAATTATCTTCAGAAATAAACATTTATATTGATATTTTATATTCTGTTATCATAAGGCGCATGACAAAAATAAAACTAATATGAAGGCATTAAACTCAAAATAATAATTCATAGCTAAATATCCTAAATTAATATATTATATTGATCATATTTACAAATATATTTAATTAAAATATTTGAAGGATTTTTTGATATACGTGTAAGTATTCTAGCTTAGATTAATAGAAGAAAAGGATGGGAGTTGTCAAAAATTTGAGGCATAAATTTAACCATACTAAAAGAAAATACTTCCCATAACTGGTACCCATAAACTAAATACGCCTTCAGAACTACGTGTATTCATACAAATAAATAATAATGATCCAAATAACTTACTAAATGAATCAATAGTAAATAATTCTCTATTTCTATCATAAATTATTCAAAATAAAATTTATATAAAAAAATATTACTAAAGTATTCTGCGTACAAAAAATATATAATTTGTTTTACGTTCAAAAAAGTATTTGTTTACATTAAATATTTTGCTAAATATATATTCAGAATTTTTAAAATGCCTGCGTATAAGATGTGAAAAAAATGTTTTACTGCTAAGTTGGTGCAATTGTAATGTACCACCTTGATCAAAAAGTTACTAAGGAATTTATTCAGAAAATTAAAAATACAAATTTATTCATCTAAATCAATATTGTCCCCTTCAAAGTAATCCCCATCGACTTTAATACACTTATGGCAACGCTTGATCCAATCCTCGAAACATTTTTTATATTCGGTTTTTGGTATGTCCATCAGTGCTTTCTGCAATTTTTCTATTATTTCTTCTCGGCTGTTGAAACGCGTTCCCCGTAATTTTTTTTTAACTCGATTGAACAGAAAGAAGTCACAGGGAGCCAAATCAGGTGAATTTGGTGGTTGTTGGATGGTATTTGTTGCATTTTTCGTCAAAAAATTACAAATGATGGCACTGTGCGACGGTGCGTTATGATGGTGCAAAATCCACGAGTTTTCTGCCCAGAATTCTGGTCCCTTCGGCGAATTGCTTCACGCAAACGTCTTATAACGCCCAAATAATAATATTTTTTATTTACTGTCCAGTTTTCTGGCAAAAATTCATGATGCACTACACCGTTGTAATCCATGAAGACCGTGAGCATTGTCTTCTTTTTTGACTGAAAACGACGTGGTTTTTTTGGCCTCGGCTCATTTGGTGAACGCTGTTCACTTGCCTGATGGCTAGATTGCGTGTCGTACTCATAAACCCACGTCTTGTCTCCAGTAATGATCCTTTTGATGAATGTGGGATCGGATTCAGCCTCGCAAATCATGTCTTTTGCGACGTCAACACGGTCTCTTTTTTGCATGAAATTGAGGTCTTTCGGCACCAACTTTGCTGCTACACGACGGAAACCCAAATCATTAACCAAATTGTCTTGGACGGATCCGTAGGCAATGTTCAAGTCCTCCGCTATCTCTCTGATGGTTAATTTGCGGTTATTGACCAACATTTCTTTTACTTTATCAATGTTTTCGTCGGTTTTCGATGTCGATGTTCTGCAACTCCGTTCAACATCTTCGATTGACTCACGACCACTTTTGAACCGCTCGTGCCACTTTCCCATCATTTCCAACGTTCTCGCACCATTAAATCCGTTTTTTACGCAAAATTTAATACAAGTTCGTTGTTGCAAATTTAAATCCATTTCTAAAATTTTAAAAAATCGCCAACACACACAGAGATAGATGTACTCTTGGCTACGTAACTTTTGCAAATGTCAAGCTATGACGCTAAGATTTAGAGGGAATATCAATAACAGATGTACCAACTTAACAAAAATGCGCCACACTCCCATCATTCCGGGAACTTTTTGATCAAGGTGGTAGAGTCGCACTTATCATCTACAAAGCTTAATTTGCGGTGCAAATATTGGTTTTGTTAGTCGATGGCAAGTGTGCTCTGCGACTTTTAATATAATAAAACAAATGATTGAGCTGATAATTTATGTTATTAACGCAATTTCTTTCTTTTAATATAAAAAAAAACCAAAGGATTTGAAAAAGCTTACAGTGAGTCAGGTATATTAAAAATACAAGCTCAAGAGTGGTAGAAAGTATTGAAAGACGGCTGAGAAGTGGTTGAAAACTTCCGACATCCCGATCGATCTTCAAAGTTTTCGAATTCCGAATACATAAATTTAGCTCAAAAAGGATCTGAAAATGGCTCACAAATTCGTTCACACCATTTTGTGCCGAAAAATTTCTTTAAAAAAGTAACATTAGTACTGAAATGTATGTTCTAAATGCCAAGATACTAAAAACCATTTGGCGATAAAGTATAGCGGAATAAGCAAATTTAAGAATTGTAGAAATGGAAAGGAAAAGTTTTTTTTTGCGAATAATCTCAGAGCTATGCTGCAGTGACATTCGAATACACGACTCCTTGGTCGTGCAATCTGGCAGGGTAATTTCAACATGTATTTCATAAAATATATAATAAAAGATCATAATATATGGGTCAATAAGCTTTAGAATAGCGAAATTGAAAAAAAAAACACGTATAAGCCGCTCAAAAATATAAAAGATTTTGATGGTTTTTCTGAGCATTTTTAATTGTTTGAAAAATAGTTTGTTAGAAAAAGCCAGATTTGTGGCAGATTAATTATTGAAATATTTTGCAAAAAACTCAGAGAATATCATAGACTAAGCATCGTATTTACCAAATACGGCTTCGTGCATCTTTTTGTTTGTTCTAAAAGCTGAAATGACCACTCTCTGGAAGACGTTTTAAGTCCATTGAAGCTATGAAAAGAAAGTGCAGAAGGAGCTGAATACCATACCAATTGGTGCTCTCCAAAAAGTATTTCGAATAGTGTGCTTATCGGTGCCGCAAACAATGTAATTTGAAACAAAAATCATTAAGCTTAGTAAATTAAACTTAAAAAAAAATATATTTATGACCGGCTGGAAAAGGAATAGAAATTATGGAAAGGTATAAATATTGAATCTGAATAAAACAAATTAAAACATAAACTCTAAAAGGAAAAGAGAAAAAGGCAAAAACACTCCGAAATTTTGTATGTACTCATAAGTCAGCAAAACTTTAATTCAAATTACAATAATTTTCTTTTCTACTTTCTTTTATATGCTCTTTGAGGATGCTGGAGGCAATGCTGTAACAGTTACTGGTGACCGCTAGAGGGACATATTGGAAAACTTACTTCTGCCACAATCGGATCAATTAGGTCTACAGAACATGTGGTTCCAATAAGGTGGTGCCACATCAAACACAGCTCGGGCTACGATGCAAATTTTGAGAGAAATTTTTCCCGGCCAAACAATATCAAAAAGTGGTGATATATTGTATGTAGAATGAGCCCCATGATCTCCTGATTTGAATCTTACCAATTTCTTTGTATGGAGGTACTTGAAGAAAAAGGTTTACACTAACAAACCAAGGACAATATTCGAAATGAAATCGCTAAAATAACACCAGTAATCTGCGAAATTATTCCGAAAAATGTGTGCGGCCACCGACATCATATTCCATACATAATACGAAAAACGATATAATCAATCAACAAAATATAAATTATAAAATTGTATTTCAATTAAAAGTTAATAAAAAAAAACTTCGGCCTAGAACATAAAACTCACTATAATCTACGAAACGTCAGAGCCACCAAAGCCATCCGCCGAATATTCCATATGCTCGTATATAGCCACGCAGGTTTGTGCGTCGCTTGCGTAGAGCTTCGGCGACGAACAAATCACCGAAACTACTACAGCAGAGGCTATCGTAACTAAGTTAATTCTAATAAGTTGCCAAATTAAAAACTCTCATCACTTTATTCACATACAGAGCTTGACCCACTGAATCCTTTTATTGGTGTTCAATAATCCTTTTATTGGAATCCTTTTATTGGTGTTAGATATCTTACTTAATTTTTATCGTGCGTGACATCCTGGGATCCTCCTTCCTTCAACATACCAGCTTATCATAAATTTATATCACTCCCAACGTCATTTTCAAGTAGCAGTTAGCTCAAAATCCTCCGAAATATAGCGTATTTTAGCCGGAGTCCTACAAGGCGGTATATTTGGTCCCATTTTTTATAATATTTATATCCATGATATCCCATCAAATCTTAATACTATCATATAGCAAATAATACGGCATACTTATTACCAATACAAATCCCGACAAATGCTTCCAATAATTTACAATACCATATCCACAATATTCAATCCTGGTTTAAGAGATGGAGAGTGAAGGTAAATGAACAGAAGAGTGCTCACATTACTTTCACTCTTCGTCTAGGAGAACCCAACCCTTTACACCTTAACGAAAACATAATTTCAAAATATGATAAAGTACGTTCTTTTGGACTTCACCTAGACAAGAGATTAACATGGAATCCATATGCTAGACTAAAAAGAACTGCTTAGACAACTGGGCAAACGCTCGAAACTAACAAAAAAAATAACTTCTAATATGCAACGTAATTATAAAACCTATTTGGACATATGGAATTAGATTTTGGGGTTCAACTAAAGCTTCCAATTCCTATCGCGTACAGGCCTTACAATCCAAAATCCTCGGTCAAACTTTTGACGCCCCTGCCCCCCTTTTTATATTCGTAACAACATCATATATCGTTATCTTAATGTTTTCTCTGTTCAGGACCAAACATTTCACTCCCGTTTATTCTATCATCATAATCGACTTGTTATCAAATTATCCTCTATTACCCTCCCCGGAAATATTAATGAAATATATCCTTTTTTATGGTTACTGAATAAATGGGTATGGATCTAATAACAAATTTTTTAGTTTTGAATCTTTTATTGAAGAAATCAGAACTGCATCAAATTTCCATAAATAAAAGAGAAAAACGAGAAGAAAGGAGTTTTTATAATATACGAGGGTCGTTCAATAAGTCCTTAGAAAAAGATGGAAAAAAACTGTTTGAAAAAAAATATCCTTTTAGCTCTATACACTTTTCCAACCGTTTTTCCAAAATTTTTATCCCGTCCAAAAAATAGGATTTCGGAAGTTCTGCAAAATACTCATCCGTTTGAGCAATGACGTCCTCGTTGGAAGTGAACCGTCGTCCGCCAAGCCATTTCTTCAGATTGGGGAAAAGAAAATAGTCACTCGGGGCCAAATCTGGTGAATAAGCGGGATGCTGCAACAATTCCATTCTCAATTCCACAATTTTGGCCATGGAAACAGCGCAGGTGTGCACACGCGCATTGTCCTGATGCAAGAGGATTTTTTTCTTCTTCAGATGGGGGCGTTTCTCTTTGATTTCCTCGCTCAACCGTTGCAATAATGACGCGTAATACGCTCCTGTTATTGTTTTTCCTTTTTCCAAGTAATCGATAAAAATGATGCCCTGCATCGTTAACTTTAATCGACGCTAGAAATTGACCTACGCTATGGATCGAGCTGAAATTTTGACTTCCTGTCGATAACGCTACTTACAAAAAAAATCTTTACCGACACTACGAGCGCAATTTCTTGGATTTTCTAAGGACTTATTGAACGATCCTCGTATTTTAAAAAAAAGAACATATTTCGAAGCAGTTTCAAGAGTGTACGAAATAGTGGCTTTTAGTGAATGATCTGAATATAACTGCTGAATTCCTGTCAAAAAATATTTGAAAATTTGGAGGAAAACGTGCTGATGTCCCAGCAAACGAAGTGCCTGAAATTTTTTAAACAACAAAGGGACACAACTGCATATATAGTTAAATATTTTCTTATACTTTTCGTTATGATAAGCAACACAAAAGTTTTGCGTATGAATTACATAAATAAATATTTTACTAAAATTTGGGAATAGTTATTGGTTTATAAGAATCCGTTCTATTGAATGGGGGCAGCCAATTATTCGAAGAATTGTTCTACCATAATTTTTAAGGATTTAAGTTTATATAATTTTTATAGATATTTATGCAAATACATCTACAAGATTATTAAATTTATTAAGGATATAATCTTAGGAGTATGTAATGACACCTTTTTACGAGTTATAAAAATACGTTCTTGACTATTGCAATTTTTGATATATTAAACCGGGATTAGCTGAATATCCTTATGGAAATGGGTATAAACCCTTATTCAAATAGATAATAATTTATATGAAAGGATATAAAATTCACATCAAATTTAACTGGATTAATAAGAATGAAGTTTGTAAATGTTTACAAGTAAACTCATATCAGTATTTATACGAATCCTTATGGCTGTTTGTCAAATTATAAGAGCATGCTCATGAATATGAGCTTATGCTGAATAGTACCCGAAAATTTAAATAGAATGCCCATATGGATGGCTATAAGTCAATTTTTTATAGCATTTTGAAGGACTAGTTATTAACTAATCCAATCTGATAAATATAATAAATATTTCTTAATTCACTAGTTCGCATGTATTATCGTATACCATTAGTTCCAAATTTTATTCTCTCAGCACTGGAATTTGAATTTCTACATAATTTATTTAATTTAATTATAAAATTGAACTGATATTAATAAATTTTTATAAAATTGGATGACAAAATTTTTTTGTATCATATAAAGCAATTAAGCCGCCTAATTCCCATTACTGTTGACAACGTCTAATTGCAAGGATTATTAATAGAAATCGTTCGGCGACACAGTCAATTCATCGATTATATATCATTAAGTAAGTATCGTCTGGTTAAAGTGACGACCATTGACACTTTTAATATAAATGGTATTGTTGAGGGCTACAGTGTAATACGGGCGAATGAATTTACGGTTCATTAAATAATTATGTATGTAATCAATCATGTGTTAACACTCTCCATCAATATGCATATGTATTCATAGAATGACTTTTAGAATATGGTTAGTATGCCTTAAAATAATAGTCCTTGCATACCAAAGCACGTATAATGCACTAAAAATAATGAAATTTTGATTAATCCTTTTCATTTATGCATACTTCTTGTCTTTTTCTTATAGAAAAAATATTTTATTTCATTCATAAATTAATTATTAATATAACTTGAATATTACTTTTTCTATAAAACCGTACATATGAGAGGAGCCATCAAGTTGTTATCTGGGCTATAAAACGGAATTATTCTACAGTATTTATCACTCCATAAAAGCTACTTAACAGAATCTGTGATTATTTTCAAATTTATCAGTCGAAAATAGTATAATAAAAAATGTAATAAGTAAACTTTAAAAATAAAATTGTTTCTAACATGATTATATGCACATCCTAATAACAAAGCCAATTTCAAAATATTAGAACAAATTCAAAATTTTAAATATTAAATCAAAGAGAATTTTTTTAACATATTTGGGTTCACTCATAAGATTAAATGCATCCACTTAATTGGATCTTTTTGCTTGATTACTACCAAGGACCTTTTTTTATAGCTTGATTGCCTTTAATACATTTTGTAAATTATTATATATATTATCTTTCTTTAAAATGTGCTCATTTTATATTTAAAAAAACACATCGAATTCGTATTTTCGCATAAAGTTATTATATAACATTTTCTGAAGAGTGGCCATATTTAAAAGATATTTTATAACTTATGAACATATAAATCCTTTTTTATGAAAAAATATTAATACAATTGTAAAAGAGAATACTAAATTTGTATTTTACCGATGAGAAGAGTTAAATATTCCCAAATGAAGACTTAAAATGAATTCCTTTGAAATGTACTTTTCTGTTCTAATTTTTATTTATTGCTAAGATCGTTCTTTTAATAAATATAATATAAAATTTATGTAATTTTTTATTTTAATTTATTTGAATCTTTTTTCAAACATCTACTTTTCTTTAAACGAAAATTTATTTTCCATTGAAAAAATTCAAACTTTGTGCAAAAAACTTTGATCAAATTTTTTTTTTAGAAATCTTATCACGTAAAACTGCAAATAAATTTACCTTAATTGATTTGATATTCAATATTTACTCTCACAAAATCATCCTCTAACAAAATATTGCTGTCGTCATGAGAAATTCTTGATTTTTGAATTAAAAAAAAACACATAAGCTGATTAAGGAAATAATTTTTGATGAGACTGACTTTAAAAATTCGATGTAAGCACAAAACCGTTTTTTTGTTGTACAATAATTTTCCGATCTAAGATAAAATAAATGAAAGAAAATGTTTGTAAGCTTTAGTAAACACGCGCGAAATTTATATTTTGTGCAGACTTGTATTTTCTTCTATGTACTTAAAATAAAATTCAATTATGTATTTGAGAATATCCTGTAAAAAAAAGGATTTTTCTTTTGAAATTGCAATCGTCATGAAAAATAGACGGCGTTATGTGAAATTTCATATTTGGAAATGAACAGGATATAAAAAAAATATTGTAAATACTAATAAATATAAAAAAGGTTGTGTAAATTCTTATATAATTTTAATAATTTTTTGAGAATTCTATTAACAAATAAATTTTAAGAAAATATAATTTGCCCTTGCTGAGCCTTTTTTGAATAAATAAATTTTTACTTATCCTGTAAATTGAAATTTATTCAGAGGTAAAAAACCAAGAAAATTTATTTTCTCATAAAAATTTTTGTATTTTCTATTTAATTTTATTAATAATACTTTCTTCGATAATCATAGTATAACTGAAAATATCTTAATACTTGTATAATAATAATTTGACTTAAGTTTTATTAATTTTTTTTTTGATTAATAATTTGCATTTATAATAAAAGTTTCTAATTTATTGAAGTTTTTTTCGAAATATTCACAAAACTTGTTGGGTAAAATTTAATGCTAAACATTTATAAATTTTTAATTGATTTACTATATATGTTATTTTAAGTCATATAATTTTTGAAAAAAGAAACTAATTTTCCCAAATTTTTTAAAATATGTTTTTAAATATCTCTAAAATACAAAAAAACTCAAATTACAAATATATAAACTAACCATACGAGCATATATAAATATACATAGATTGAATTTCATACGATCCAAACTTAATCGGCAAATTCTATAATTTTCTTATAGATTTATTCAATCAAAATTCATTTCAAGCTATACGAAGAGATAATAAGAAAATTGCATAACTTTTGTGAACACAATAATATTATCCACAAGAAAATTAAACTCACTTGAACTTAATTGACTCCGACAAAATAGTATAAGATAAAATAGAATAAAACATAAAACTTTCCAGCTACTCGTAACTCTGAAATTCCTATTAAGATTGATGAGGATGGTGTTGATGTGCCAAATCATTCTATAAAGTTTTTAGTTGATGATAACTATCGAAATCATATATCCAGTTTTGGTAAATAAAGTATTCGTGTTCGTATGAAATTTTAGTCCCTCTCTTAGAACACGTCCAATTAAACTCCGAACATACTTACAATTTCCTTGTATATAGCTCAGAGAATCTAGATTAGACTGTTTCTAATCCGGATCACAGTCGAGTTCAGTTTTCAACTTTTCCCGTTGACAAAACAATTCACATCTATGTATTTACCTTCCAACTTCGCTCTTTTGATTCTTTGTCCTTTTGGCAAGACAATCTGCAAAGTAATCAGCGAGCAGACGCAGAATTTTCTTAAATATTCCTATTTACAGAGAATGTACAAACTCCTCAGACATATTTAAGACTATTGGCAAAAGTTTTATGTACCATATTCATAACTGAAAATGGGGTTAATTAGAAATTAAATTAACATTACTATATTCGTAAATATAAAATTATACATGCAGTATTTATTCAAAATGTTGCATATAAAGAAAAAAACGTAAAATAACGAATGAAAAGTTTTTATTGCTATTATTATTATTTATATTATTGTAAATTATAGGATCGAAAGTTCAAAACTGACAGGTAATAAGCAAAAATCATGTATAAAGCGAGTGTACGTGTTGTGAAATGAACAAAAGCTGTTTATGAGAAAATTTTCTGTTTCGTAAACAACTTCCCATAAAAAACAAAAATCCCATTTCCAAAACAAATTTTTTTTACCATATATAGAAAAACATTCCATAATAATGTATACAAGAAGAATCATTTCATATCCTCTATGCGAGAAAATCAATATAATCTTCTCGATTTTAATATAATTTTGTAAAGTTTCATTATTAAAACACAAAATTTCGTAAATTTTTAATAGAGAATAACGTTCCTGAAAAACAAAAAAAACAGGAAAAAATATTAAAATAAGAAATGAATTCTGCTATGACATTTTTAAAATGAACAAAAAATTTATTTGGGTAAAAATGTAATTTTTTTTCATGTGTAAATGTTATTCGCTAATTAAATTTTATCCAAATAAGTCCATCTTAAACGTATATTTCCATACAAGAAAACTAACACAATAGCTATTATGGGAGACAGGAAGCAAATGAAAATCACCATTCATCTTAAAACATAATCAAAAGAGAATAAAATCCAAGCATTCCTTCCGTTATATACCATTCCATTCACATGACATGGGCAGCATAGTCTTCCCTGCTATCTGCATAATCAACGTACTATGCACTCGTAGATCAACTTGGGGAGGCACAACAAATATTCTATGAAAAAATGCCTAAGGGCAGACTAAACACTCCAATGTTATTTTCTTCGAGGAGTGAATGCCTATTTATAGGAGCAATATCTACCCACATTTATGTAGAGAACTTCATAGACGACTGTGTAGATATGGCTATGGTATCGTTTTTGAAGGCTTAAGTTGATTTTTTGTATGCTTTAATGTCATTCCCCCTTAGCGCGCATTTCGAACAGGATTCCAACAAAAAGCAGTACGATGAGAACAACGTTGGTGATTAGGATGATGACAACTACGATGACAAAAATTATTAGTAGTAGTCGCCGTGTACACAATCCTTAGCGCGAAAAATGAATAAGGAAATGGTACTTGCAATTATGATTAAAAAAATAAAAACGAAAGGAAAAGCTCTCAATTCTGGCTGGCAACTAGAGTTCTTGGGTGGTATCCTTTATAGTTGACATTCTCTACATCTGTCGTAACGTTGTAAGTGTAGCACATCCGTTCCACTTGGATTCTGTTTATTTGTATTACCGTAGAGCCCCACATTCGTTTCATCGCGTTCATATTTATTAAGCGTGTCCTCTTACGCGAAAAATCACATCATTTTAATGTGTGGTGTTGACACTTTTTCGTGTAGATGAGTAGGCACTCTCACTTGTGTCTATGGGTACTCATACCGATACGGATTCTGATTCCAAATCTGATACTGACACTGACACTGATACTGAAACGGGTACTGACACTAAGTACTGATGCTAAGACTTTGTATTCTAAACTGTGATTTCCATTTTGGTCTTGTTTTAATACCCACCAATGACTATGCATTAATCTAAACCATTTGATTAACTTCTAGCGCTTTACAAAAAGCGCAACAAAGGGTATATTTGTCTGAAGGAAGCTAATGATGCTCAAGGGTGATTTAAGGTTGTTAAGATATCCAGAGAAGAGGGTCGATTATTTTCATCCTCAATGTTATTAAGTATGGTTTTCAATATTAATCATAAAATACGATGCAATATGAACGGCAAGAATTAAAAAATATTTTTATACTTTAAAAAGGAAGATTTATCACTCATGCGAAAATTGCACGAAAAAGGACGAAATACTTATAAAACTAACCGTCTAAGCTTGATTAAAAATGATAATTCTTATCGTTTCTTATAATTTTTTATTGGTTTGTTATCTACTACAATTTGTGTAGAAATTCATTGAGAAATACTTCAATTCGGAAATAAATAATCCACGGACGTGCACTTGAACGGTAACACGCATATGCACGGACGCTCATATGCACGTTCGAAAGCAATACTGAACAAAAGGACAGAAGAACGTACGTTGACCGCAATCACGAATTAAGTTTAATGCAACTCAGCACTTAAGCTTAATGAATTCTTTTGAATAATAATTTGTACACAATTCTTACTAGTAAAATTATAGTGTACAAGTGACACCTTAAATTATGAATATTACAGGAAAAATATTGTGTTATGTAAAATTCTAATTCCATAGGTTTTTGTTCACCTTTTCTATTACTATGATAAGCTGTTGACGTTTTGATTAATTAATGTTCCATCAAATAAATTATTCTCCGTTAAGTAATAGTAAATAGCATAATTTTCAGCACAAATTCTTATTCCAAATTCATTGTGTTATCATTAATGATAAGTCGTATTTACTATACACTCATTTGTTATTTTTCCTTTTCGATTATGCTACTGTAATACTGTTAACTTCACTTTTTAACAATTTATTTTTTTAATAATTATTTAATTTTTATTAACTTTTCTCCGATCTATGAACAATTTATTTATTTTCCACTTATTCGCATGAATGATTTGAGATAGTAAAATTGTTGGAAAACACTGAAACTAATAGAATTAGTTTTGCAATTTGATTGAATCGAATCGAATTCACTTTAGACCGAAAAACGTATTCTGCGAGACGAACACGACGACTGTTCAGATATTTTCGTCTGTCGCTTGCGAAACATTTCCGTGGCTTGATTGCACGAAAATTTTCCACTTTTCACGAAGCTATCGTTGCGGTCAAAAATTTTCCCCGTTGCCATTACAGAAAATTCTAGCGCTCTACATCTTCTCTTTCCATCCCTCGTTATCTTAACGTACGTTCAGTTTTCGTTAAGACGAACAGGGCGCATGCACCTGACAGTCATGTTTATTCAAACGTGAAGGTGCTCAAATTCAATGTTGCTTGAATTCATATCAGACCAACGACTCATTACTAGGGGTTGATGATAGCAAAAGAATCTGCACTCGCTCATTTAAGTTTATTACACTTTTGTGTGAGGGGTGTTTTGACTTTTTTATAGTGCTGCCATTATAACATTTTTGTGTTTTCGACTGTTTAAGTATTGTTTCTCCTTAAATTGTATTTCATGATACTTTTAACTTGTAGAGTTGGAGATTTTCTTGAATCGTGTTGAATTGTTGAATCAATCTTGTTACGTAGTTGAACAATTCAGTTTTCTCGAAACTGGTAACTTTGTTCCGATTTTATATTTTTTATATAATATTGTACTATAAAAATATATTCTTTTTTTTTATTTTTTAAAATTAAATCAATAAAAATTTTAACATGTTTCAATAAAACAATTCAGAGAAATTAGATTTCTTTGCATCGTCTTTACAGTAACTTCAATTAAATTTAGTTAGTAACTGAGTTGGACTTAATTTAATACCTTTAATTTCTTTATTTCCTTTTTTCCGGAAATAGAAAAAAATTCGTAAATGCTATTAGTTTTAACTGATTAATATTGGGTTGTCCGGAAAGTAATTTGGTTTTTTGTTATAAAAATGAAAGACGAATTTCTTATAGTGAATTAAAATTTTTTTCAATTAAATATTGTCCAGTTTGATCCCACATCCTTTGCCATCTTCCTAGCAGTAGCATGATTGCACGCTCATAAAATTTTTGTTTTTTGCTGGCAAAAAATTGATTCAGGTGATTTTTGACCTCCTCATTTGAATTAAACGTTTTACCGTCTAAACATTTTGTAGAGACCGGAATAAATGATAATCGGAAGTTGCTAGGTCTGGGGAGTATGGTGGGTATGACAGTATATAGCATCCAAGCTCTAAAAGCTTTTGCCGAGTGTTCAAACTTGTATGTGGTTTTTCATTATCCTGTTGGAACACAATTTCTTTCCGATTAACCAATTCTGGCCTTTTTTCTTAAGTGAATCATTCAATTTGTCTAACTGAAGATAGTTCACTTCAGAATTGATCATTGTATTACTCGGTAGAAGCTCAAAATAAACGATTCCTTTGAAATCCCACCAAACCGATAGCATAACCTTTTTTTGATGAATATTGGCTTTCGAAGTGCTTTGAGCCGGTTCATCTTTTCTACTCCAGGATCTTTTGTGCTTAACTTTGTTGGGACAACCCATTTTTCGTCCCCAGTGATGAAACGTTTCAAAAATCGATCATTTTCTTGGCGTTTGACGAGCAAATCACAAATACGCCAGTTTTCATCAATTAATGCCTTTATTGTGTCTTTATCAGCTACAACTGGTCTTCTAGGACGTGGTGCATCTTCGAGATCAAAATTTCCGGATCGAAATTTTACTTAACAGTTTTGGCGCTTACTCTTCTCTATATACATCGGATAATATTTTTCTTGCTTGAACAGCATTTTGATCTTTTCTATAGTAAAAAAGTAAAATATGCCGAAAATGCAGTTTTTCACTTTCCATATTTGAAAAGGTATCAACCAAAAACTACTATGCATAATCAAGGCTTGCTTGAGCATTTTTTCACAAGCAAGCCTTGCTATATTAGCTGTCAAAATACATATGATTATACGGCTTAAGTGTGAAGTTGGTTATGAAAAATTACAATTAAGTCCTCTGTTGAGAAACAACGAAATTACTTTCCGGACAACACAATATTTAGTATTTTCCAAAAGTTTTTCTTAAATCAGAAAATTTTTTTTGTCAAAGTGAAAATGTTTAAGAATAATTTAGCTAATATATATTTTGCATACATTATAATTGGTCATTAAAATGCTAAAGTATCTGTAATGATTTTTTTTTAAAGTTTATTTTTAAAACAATTATCAAAAAAAAATTGGAATTTAATTTTAAAAATATAATATACGATAGATAAATTAGATTAGTAGTTTAAGTACACTTATTTAATATTACTTAGACCTTAGTTGTTAGTACGTTAAAGTATAAAATGACTTATTAGAAAAAATTGGATAACCATTATTATATCTTTAACCATTTTAAAATAATTTGTTATTAACTTAAGTATATAGTAATTTAAAATTACCTCTTACTTATTTAAACTAAGAGAAAATGCAATAAATAATAATATTATGGTAATAATAATTTTTTATAAAATTATAATTAAGATAAATTTTTATCGAAAAGAGAAGGTAAATATTGTATTAAAAGAGAAAAACAAAATTGGTACTTATGAAATTTTATGAAAAAAGATCGATCAGTTTACTCATAGCCGTATTTTAATAAATATTAACCTGTTCTGGATATTTAAGCAAAATAAATATAAAAATAAATAACAAGTACCAGAAGTATTTATGTATCCAGCCATACTTGGGTGTAATGTACATCTGTGTATGCGTATCATAGAAAATATTTGTATTTACAAGAATGTTAACATTACATGAAATTAAAACAATATTTTTGGAATATTGTATAAACAAAATATCGTTTTGAACAGTTTTCAATTTATAGGAATAACATAACATAATATAAAACCCCACCACTCCCACTTGTACTTATGCTTTTTTCAATAAAGAAAATGGTTTTTTTTTCAAGTATGCTTCATTAATTTATTTTGTATTTTCTTCTACTCTTCTACTTTTAAATACAGATACCAATCGGAGTAGGACATTTTTATTTTAAGGATATTTCATGTAGGCGGATCTTGATTTTATCTAGTCTATGTGGATACATGATATTAAGTCTATTTAGTTGCATTCCATTGATGAATTTATTGTTACATTTAATAAAATAATGTGTCCTCTCATATTGTATTTTTTGTTTTAAATAAATTTGCTCTGCATTTTTTTATTAAAATTCTGTTTTAATTCTATATTATTAAAAATTCTTAATATTTTATGGTATCTATTAAAAATTCAAAAATGATATTCTTGAAATTTTTTCAAGTTGAAATTACTCAAACATTTTTATTTGATATAATTTAAGTTATATTTAATATCGGGTATTAATTTGATCCCATTTTGTTCAATTATGAAATTTACTATTTTTGTACTTAAAAATTAACAAAAAAATTATATAATTCAGCAGAAGAAATTTGTATGAGGTTGCATTTGGATGAATAGACGATTATTTTGTCTTGAAAAAAAATGAATAAATGTTGTGCTCTAAATGGAATTAGAGAAAACATTCATAGATCCAAACAAACAGACATTTATACTATCTGTACCGGTATACCTTATGTCCTATCCTTTATAATATTTACACCTATAGTATTTGTTGTGATGGTGATTTACTCTCTGATGTTTACTTTCGCCCTAAACAGTTTCCTGTTAAAACTTAAACAGCAGTAATATTACACAAAAAACAAGCGTGCGTTACCTTTCACTCATATTCAGTAAACGATTTACCTGGAACCCTTACACGAAAAATACAAGAAGTGAATTAAACGGACGATACAAACATTGCAGAAACCAATATGGACATATTACTATATAGAAACCAATGTGGATATACGGACTCGAACTTTGGGGTTCGACCTAGCATTACAATTCCATTGCAATCGAAACCCCACAATCTCGAATCTTTCAACAAATTTTTAATGCTCCTTTTTATGTACGAAACACTGTCATCCATCGTGACCTAAATGTTCTATTCATTCGTGAACTGAGCATCTCTCGTTATAATAAAATCTATTTGCGTCTGTCCTACCATTCTAATCCTTTAGTAAAATATCCTTTAGACTCCATCCCTTCTATTATAGATCGTGATTTTTTTTGGGCATTAAATTTTTTTCTATTTATTGTATAAAATAACTAGCTACCCGTTGCCCGCCGTTGCTCGGGCTTATTCAATTAAAATTAAAACATGTTTTTTTGGTTTATGCCATTTGCAGATATAAAATAATTGTTTATTCAAATTACTCAATATTCAAATTATTACTCCAACGCTTTTGGATATACAATATTTTTCGTTGTTCCATTTGGTGCATAAACAAACAAATCCGAAGAGAGCCAGCACGATGATAAATTTGACCTGGGATTTTGAATGTTGGCATGTAATTATCTCTGATGATATTTTTTTTTTTTTTTTGGTTATTGAGGTACAGGGGGAAACCTTCAAAAGGTACTCGACTGGGAGGCCTTCTACCTGTCAGACGAGTTATACGGGATTTTTACCGCGCTAATACCTAACCTGTACCTCTACCCTTGTTCCCGGAACGATGGTTCCCCGGCGGCACTCTTTGTAAATACTACTTCACCGGGGCGTTCTTATAATATTTTACTATTTATTTTATTTTACTGCTGTACCGATGGTATGACGCCTCGCGGCCTATTCTTCATACGTGGTGTGAAGATCCTTGATGATAGATTCCGCGTACTCTGCAACTTTGTTCCAAGCCGATTGGTTCATCAGCATGCACTCCACTATGTTTTCTGGACTGATGGAATGGTCCGGATTTTTCTCCAGTTCTGCCCGTATCTCCTCGTAAAAGGGGCATTGGAAGAACACGTGTTCTGCATCTTCCAGCATATCGTAGCAACGATGACAGTTTGGGGAGTCAGTTCTCTTGAATCTGTGCAAGTATGCCCGAAAGCATCCATGTCCAGTCAAGAGTTGGGTGATGCCTGCCTGCGGCAAGGTGTATTTCTGACTCGATGGAAGCAACCAGCATCCTATCGTCCACTTTGCATGCTAGATTCGGACGGGAAGAACTTGGAGCGGATAGTGGCCGACAGATTGGAGCAATACATCGATTCTCAACTTTCCGAATTCCAATTCGGATTCAGGAAGGGGAAATCGACCATCGATGCGTTGGAACTCGTCACAAACATCGCAAAGGAAGCCATCTCAGGAAAGAGATTGAAAGGCGGTTCCAAAAAAGTATTGTCTCATTGTCACCCTGGACATCAAAAATGCTTTTAACTCGGCCCGCTGGGATCGAGTCCTGGAGGCTCTTAAGAACATGGGGGTACCCTACTACCTACGAATGATGGTCAGATCATACTTCAGTAATCGACTTTTACACTACGAAACGGAGGATGGACCAGCGGAGTATGGGGTCACGGGTGGGGTACCTCAGGGCTCTGTCCTAGTGCCAATCTTGTGGAACGTCATGTATGATGGCCTACTCCATCTGGAATTACCGACGAACACAACGCTCGTGGCCTTCGCGGACGACGTAGCTGTTGTCCTTGTAGCCAAACACCTGGAAGATCTGGAAGCCGCATTCTCCACCACCATCTGGAGGATAAGACAGTGGATGACATCGGCAGATCTGTCATTGGCAGAACATAAGACCCAAGCACTCCTTGTGAGTAGCCGGAAGAAAATGGAGACCATTACCATAAGAGTAGGCGTCCACGACAGCCATGTGCTACCCTACATAAGGTATCTAGGAGTGGTTTTGGATGCCAGACTCAACTACAAGAAGCACATCTCCAGCGTCAGCAAGAAGGCATCAGCTGTACAGGGCGCGCTTTCGCGGATAATGCCCAATATCGGAGGCCCCAGGCAAATTCAAAGACGACTACTGGCAACTGTAGTTACCTCCGTCCTGCTATACGGAGCACCAGTGTGGGCGAAATCGCTAGAGCTAACAACATACCGCAAGACAATGTCATCAGTCCAGCGGCTCTCAGCGATCAGAGTGGCGTCAGCATACCGAACGGTATCACACGATGCGGTCAACGTTGAGGCATTATGCCCACCCATCGACATCCTGGCAGGAGAGCGAGAACGCCAATATCGCAGGAAGAAGGAAGAGTGGCGAAAGGTCCTCTGTGAAGAGGAGAGACCCGAGAGTCTTCGCCTCTGGCAAGAGAGATGGGACAGCTCGACGAAGGGTTGGTGGACCCATCGACTGATCCCAAATGGGTCACTCGCCTGCACGGGGAAGTCGGATATTACATCTCTGATGATATTGGTAGCACCGAATGATGTCATTTGAAAATATGTATTGTATTTGCGAATATTGGTCAAAAAATGTTTTGATTCTTTTGTTTCTCCAGAAAGTAATGATAATAATGTTTCGGGTGGTGGATGTAATTCTGGTAATTGAACCTTTCCGCTACAACAAAACATTCTTGGTGTTTCATTTTTAAATTTCGATGCATTACAATGCGTACAAACTTTGTCCATGGTTCCAATACTGATGGCTGGATTTTCCTCGAGATCGAGACCTGCATTGTATTCGAAAGCCAATCGATTCAAAGTTGCAAATTGACGTGTACGACTTACTTGTCGTAGTGTTCGTTCATTCATATTTTGTAGTTGTGTGTACGACTTACTTGTCGTTGTAACTGTTTTTATTAAATTTCATGGATTTTTTTGTTTTAGAATTCTAATCTATATAGTAATTTTTATTCCGATGCAATAATTAGAATTGAAATTGTCAAATTTTTCGTTATACTTGAAAAACTGATCAGCGCCATCCACCGGTAGCTTTTCATATATATGCTCTGAATTCCCTGGTATAATACCGAATACAAATAGTATCTTTGTAAAGTTACTATTTGTATCTTATTAGTATCTTTTTATGTTCTCTTTTTTTTCATACTAAAATAAAGTATGTTTGAAAATTGGCATATACAGCTACCGCCACCTACCGGAGGGGTGTCGGAACTATATGAAACCATTCTCAAGACTCAATGAACAAATTGGTATAATGGTTCAGTATGATTTTATGCATAGTTTTCGAGTCTATAAGCCTCACACAAACGGACATTTATTTTTATATCCTATTCTCGAGGCAACATCGATGGGTGTTTTCTTTACATGTCATCATGTCCTTGTATTTACGTTTATAAAAAATCTACTTTTTGCTAATTGTGAGTAGTTGTAGATAATATTTAAATTTGAAAAGAAACGATCTAAATAATGAAAACTTAGGTATAAATTATTGCTTTAGAAAATGAGAATTGAATATTAATAGCCTGAATGAAAAACTTAAACAATTTCCTTCCAATAAAGTTCCTCAATGCAGAATACACGTAGTATCACAAGAAAAAGAAAACTGCATGATCGGTGGTGCCAAAGTTTCTAGAGTAGAAATTTAATCTGAATTGAGGGAAGAAGACTGTGTAAAAAATAATTCAGTTCATAAATGCAGAAACTTCTCTATGCATAATTTTTACAAAGAATAAATAACCGAAAAGGAGTTAAATTGTTTCTGTAGTTTAAATAAATTTCTATTACATGAATTTGTCAAGGAGGAAAATGAGATTATGAGTTTTGCATTTATATTACATGACATACCAAATAACAACGAGTACACCATGCATTATTTTCGGTTTAGTTGAGAGGTTCGAAGTACTCGAACAATCCAAATGCAGTGATACGTTTGCTTGTGTTGGTTTAGGGAATTCTATAAATTCCAATGTATTTCAACAAACTGTTCCATAGAACAAAGTTTGTAAGTATGTGAACAGCACTTCGGATATGCTTCCTTAGAATTTTCCATTTTCCTGTTTTAATTGGGTAACATTTTATGCAGAGATCTTTTCAGACCCTGGTTCCGTGACAAAGATTTTCCATTTTAACATTTTATCAACTAAAGTTAACATAACATTAGATTCTACTGTACGTGTGATAGGATGTGTGCGTTTGTTGGGTTTTATTCGCCTTTTTATTATTTACTCACAGGAAAAATATCATTTATTGAAATGAATTGAACTCCTTTTGAAATCAATCATATTTTGAAATTAAAATTGCTTAATACTTCTTTCAGGGAAATTAAAAAATATATATTTAAAGCTAGAAGTAAAAACTAAGGTTGATGAAATTGAACTAGAATTTAAAAGCGGAAAAATATAGCTCGGAAAATTTAAAAAAAAAAAGTGAAATTTTGCTGCGTTAACAGGAGCAACGATACACACCTTGTTGTTTCTGTTAACGCAGCTAAATAAGATATTTGATTTATGTTAAAATAGGAACCTACTTTGATGAATATGAAGACAACTTATTGCAGCCACCGAGTTTGAACGAGAAAACAAAAATGGTCATTGACAGCTGGCCGGCAATTATCTGTTCCATAAATAGAACCGAAGATGTCAGTGTGTGCAACAATTAAAGTGAAAACAGTTGCTCAGTAGCATCTAAATGAAATTCTCCGCTATCTTACGAGTCAGAACAGCTCCATATACCTAAAAGGTAAAACGCTATTGCCAGAAAAGTTGCACTCCAGGGAAATCAGCAATAGATCAGGTCGATGGAAAATCTGAAGTAGACCAGTCGATGAAGCACTGGTCACATAGAGAGAACAGACAAAAGGTTTGAAAGATTTATATTGTTTTTCTATTTGGGATCAATTTGCCAATAGCAGTATGAAAGAAAAAATTAACCAACATAACCTATTTCAGTTAATCTAGATTATTCCGATAGACACACCTCACTGTAAAATGGAAGATACTTTGGTTTTACCAGTTCTGATTTATTGTTTAGAAACTTGTGTTCTTAGCAATAATTTTTGCAAACTCTTACGTGTGGTCCTAAGAAGAATCTTTCAAAAATATTAAATTGTTTACATACTCGTAAGAAGCGACGATTCCGGATATTATGACTGCTCGATAGTTGATAAAATTGTGCTCAATGGGTCGTGGTGGGCTAGATAGTTACGCAGTATGGATGATGAAGATAGTGCTCCGAAAGTATAAATTTCATGAATACAATAGCTTTTTCACAGTTATTTGTAGGTTCCACATAACAGTTCGGCTGAAAAGTTTATAAGGTAACACAGTAAAAATATTTTTTTTTGCAAAATTCATTTTTTTGCCTCAAAATAGGCCTCAGTTTCGGCAATCACTTCATCATCGGTCTTAAATTTCTTGCCAGCAAGCATTCTCTTGAGGTCTGCAAACAGGAAAAAGTCGCTGGGGGCCAGATCTGGAGAATACGGTGGATGGGGAAGCAATTCGTAGCCCAATTCATTGAGTTTGACCATCGTTTTCATCGACTTGTGACACGGTGCATTGTCTTGGTAAAACAACACTTTTTTCTTCTTCAAATGAGGCCGTTTCTTAGCGATTTCTTTCTTCAAACGATCCAATAACGCTATATAATAGTCGCTGTGGGTCGTCTGTCCCTTCTGGAGATAGTCAATTAAAGCCGACTGTTGCGTCTTTCCACGCTTTGGATTCGGTTCGTTGCTCGCTCTCCACTCTGCCGACTGCCGATTGGACTATGCAGTGTAGTGACGGAGCCATGTTTCATCCATTGTCACATATCGACGCAAAAATTCGGGTTTATTGCGCTTGAACAGCTCCAAACACTTCTGAGAATCATCAACACGTTGTTGTTTTTGGTCCACAGTGAGCTCACGCGGCACCCACTTTGCACACAGCTTTCGCATGCCCAAATATTCATGCACGATATGTCCAACACGCTCTTTCGATATCTTCAGTGTCTCAGCTATCTCGCTCAACTTCACTTTACGGTCATTTAAAATTATTTTGTGGATTTTTTTTAATGTTTTCTGCCGTAACCACTTCTTTTGGGCGTCCACTGCGTTCTGCTTCAACTGTGCTCGTACGACCAGTTCGAAATTGACGAAACCAATATTTCACAGTTGAAATAGCTGGAGCAGAGTCCGGATAACGTTTGTCAAACCATGCTTTGGTTTCCACTGTATTTTTTTTCATCAAAAAGCAATGCTTTATCAATACACAAAATTCGTCTTTATCCATTTTTTTTCAATAACAAAAGTTGTTTCATTAAAAATGCTATATCTCACGAACCAATCGACCGATCATTTGAAGGCTGGTGCTTTGTGATAATTAAGTAGATTTTTGCAAGAAGCGCCATCTAGACGTCAACCTTATGTCAATTAGCAAAATTACCCCGTACGGAGATCTAAACCCACATGTAATCGTGACGAAAGTGAAAACTGAGTATTCTCGCTAAGAAAATTTTGGTCGAAAAATCAGTATCGAAAGCCGATTGTTCCATCACCCAGTCGACGTTACTTCTGTGTTATTTTTGGTAATTTAATGATCCATAAATATTACCTTTGCCTAAAGAATTAAAAAATAAAATGGCAAATTTATCCACTAAGTAAATATTACCTTTGCCTAAAGAATTAAAAAAATAACAAATCAGTAAAATAAGTAAAATCCTTAACTAAAAGTGCAATAAAAATTAATTATCTTTGAATTTTTAAATAGTTTTATCAAACTGTATTAGTCATTGGCAAACCTTTTTAAATATGAACTTTTCCAAAAAAAGCATTGCTAAAATACCTTGACAGATTTTCTATTTGGTATTTTCATATTTATTAATTACTTTGTAAATTACAATTTGAAATTGATTGATTTTCTCCCATAGACGTCGACGTTACTCAAAGTTATTCCCACAGGGGATTAATTTGGACATTTCATTATTGGCTTATAGTTCAAGGCCTACTTCCTGTGATTACATTCGAGATCAATTTTCCTTTTATTTAATCCCCTCTAATTATCAGAATTGAAATGGTCAAACTTATAAAAGCAATTTCAAAATATAAATTATTTTTAGTATACGTGTACGAGAGTATTGGTTATAGTTCAAAATGGATAAATTTTCACATTATTATGAAATGCATTTATTTATAAATTAATAATAATTCTAAGTAAAATTGCAGTATTTATTCGCAAATGTTTACATTTTAAGTTCATTGTATCCATACATACACATTCAAATGCATTTTATCAGATTAAATTCAAATAATTTTAATAAATGAACAAATTTCATAGTTGGATATTGTACAAAAATAATCGGATTTGTTGTGATTTTCTAAATGCGCTTATATGAAATGGAATCAAAATTGGGCTAGATAAAGTGTTTTTATTTTAATGAAAATACGAATGGAACATTATTTAAAAATATGAGTATTAAATAGTATTTAATGTTTTCAGTATTTCAATTTATTTAAATTTGGAGTTTTGTTGGCTTGGAAGAATATTATTTGAAGCAATTGTTGATAGTATTAGAAATTGTATTATTAATATTTTAATATAAACACTTAAATAATAGTGTAATAAATATTACTAGGGTAGCCAGTGGTCGAAATTCGACCACAGATTTCTTCAGCGATTGTTAATAATGAACTAACAATATTTTTTTATTTTTTTATTTTATTTATTAATTTGACCTTTTTTTCTGTAATTCAAATGTGATTAGTAATTTATTGTAGCACATTTAACATGAAATAGATTGTTAATTTTTTTCTTCCCCGTAAATATTTTTAAAATTTTCTTGTTCTTCCCAATCTTTGCCAATCATGTTCCCTGATCTGCCTTGCGCAATGATTCTTCCATCAGCGAACATATTTATTATGTCCACGCATTTAGCGTGTTCACCGTACTTGGCAGCGTATGCACCTGTAATATATTATAAATGTTTTATATTATTTTTTCTAAGAATTTATATTTTTTGAAAAAATTACCAATGAATTCGCGTAAATTCGCACCGTTTCCTTTAAAGCTGTACAATACGCTGTGTATCTTTTGGTCACTTTCATGCTGTTCGCCCTCTGCTACAACTGGGTAATTGTCAGCCCTCTGCTCGAACTGAGTAATTGAAAAGGCTATCATGTTTCTTTCGAAAGGTTGCTCCCCATCAACAGTCGTAAATATAACAGCTACATCAGTCTGTGTTGTATCGTTATACCTACGTAAATCTGTTTCTCGATTCACTGTAATGACCATACATATTTCTTTATCCGCATTATCTATACTTTCACAGTGATCTTTAATTGAGCGAAACGAACGAATAAATTTATTAACTCTTTCTAATTCAAGAATAAAGGCATGCGACCGTATGGATTTGTCAATGGTCCAGATCTATGATAAAATGTATCGTGAATTTTAAAGTTATATACACCACCTAAAATCGTCTCAGAAATATTCGCTTCAGAACTAACCATCGCAAATGCTGAATTATAGTTCCGTATATAATTGAAATAATTTTGTTATGTTTTTTTTATTTGTGCATCATTTGATGTGAGCCCATGATAAAGTGAATTAAATTTGTCATTTTGTGTGAATGCCGGCAAATTTACTTTTCCCTTATGACAACACATGGTAAATGCTGTTCTATCGCGCATCGTGATTTCTGATTTAAAATGCATTGCCTTACAATATCTGCATTGTAAAATCAACAAACCAATATCAAAACTTTCAAAATTAAATGGAACCACTTGCAATGCACATTTAAACGAATTTTTCAATAAATCAATTGAATCAATAACACCATGATCATCATTCTGAATTAAATTTCCAACACTTGTATTTGTTACATTAGTAATTCTACGAAAAACTTGACCCTTCCTGTTTCTTTGCCTTTCTACCCGCCCCGAAAGCGTTCGACGCCGTGGCATGAAAATGGTTTGTATTTGTTTCTTCGAAACTATATATATTAAAAAAATACAAAGCATTAACATTGATGGAATAAAAATATTTGAACGGCTTTCTACTGCTTTCGTTCAAAAAATGAACTCTCCGAATTTCAATACGTAACGAAACGTTTGTTGTCTGTACTCTCTCGATATCAATCTGCGTTGTTCGAAACTATGATGTTTTCTACATTTAATAAAAAAAATAAAATGCTTCAACATTGATTTGCAACAAACAAACTTGAATGCTGGTATGCTAATGAGGTTTGAAAAAATTCCACAGTGTCATTTGACACGCATCCAAACAAAAAAAAAAGACGTACTTTATGTTGTATATTTCGTTCACTCTGTTAGCTTCCATTGTATTCGAAAAAATTCCACTCGCATACAATGCAAAAAAATTCACAGTTCACGTATTAAGCTGTATGCGCTGATCACTCTATGAATTTTGAATGATGCACGGTGCCGTGACATGCACACATAGTCAAACACATCAATAACAAATTTCTCCAACCAATGAGATATCTTGCCCTGCGCTTGGGTTTTTTTCCTCACACTGTGTTGTTCGCTTTCCCAAAAATATCCCAAGCGCAACGACGCACGCTCATTGGTTCATAGAATTAACACGCTGTTGTATTATGAGTCGCTTACGCACAGTCATAAAGCAGTGTTTCGTTCACATGTACAGTAACGAGCAGTGAAAAGGCCACACTTAAAATTTTCAGATAAAATGGTGATTTTGCAAGACAGTGTGGATTTAGGAGGGGAGTGTTTTTTTTTTATATATATATATATGTTTCGGAGTATTTAAGTCAAAAAGTGCAAGTGACTCGGCAAGTGCAGTGTAAAAAAAGTTAAATTAATAAAAAATGGCAAATTTCAACAAATTGACGAATGACCAGAAAAGCAGGATTTTGGCATTGTCAGAAACATGGGGAATGTCAGCAAGAGAAATTGGGAAAGAAATTGGATGCAGTAATTCGTCGGTGAGCAGATTTTTGAAAAAATTCAAGGCTACGGGAGATCTGGCTCGCAAGACAGGATCAGGTTCAGAGAGGAAGACAACGGCAGCAGATGACCGCTTAATGAAGCGAATGTCATTACAAAATCGGTTTTTGACAGCGGTGGATATCCGAAAGCAGTTAATAGAAGGTGGCGGAAACCCAATTGGGGTGCATACAGTCCGCAGGAGGCTTCGCGATGCAGGATTAGTGGCCCGCCGACCCGCCAAAAAGCCCCTTTTGACAGTGAAAATGCGACAAGCACGACTAAATTGGGCAAAAAAACATGAAGTTTGGTCTCTAAATGATTGGCAGAGAGTCATTTTCTCTGATGAGAGCAAGTTTAATTTGTTCGGATCGGATGGGATCCAGTATGTGAGGCGCCGATCTGGAGAGCGCATGAAGGAAAACTGCCTCTTGAGAACCGTGAAGCACTCTGCAGGTCTGATGATTTGGGGGTGCTTCTCATACCATGGATTGGGAGAGTTGGCTTTTGTAAAAGGAATTGTTAATTCGGAAGTCTACAAACCCTCCTCATCAATCACTTAACACCATCACTTGAAAAACATTTATCTGTGGCAGGTGAAGTGATTTTTCAGGACGACAGCGCTCCATGCCACAGATCCAAAATGGTAAGCATTTTTTTTTTATTGTAACCCCACATAATGCGAATAAGTTTATCACAAAGCTATTAATAATATTTTTTTTTTCCTCTTCAGATCAAACAATTTATGAGCGAGAACGGCATTTCGACATTGGACTGGCCAGGGAACTCCCCAGATTTAAACCCTATTGAGAATCTGTGGCATATAATGGCGGTCAAAATTAACAACAACAAGCCTTCCTCATCTCAACAACTTAAGGATCTTTTGGAAAAAGTTTGGCACGAAGAGATTTCCATCGAACACCTGCAGTCTCTTGTGAATTCAATGCCCAACAGGATTGCCGAGGTGATTAAGAATAGAGGAGGGCCCACCAAATATTAAAATATTTTTAATCCTAGACTTAAGACTGTTAGAATTAAGACTGCATTTTTTTTTTTTTAATTTCGTTCAGGTAATCAAATAAAATTATTTTTTTGCAAAATAACAAATTTTTGACTTTTTATCTGATTTTACCTGTCCCCTGATCTGTGTTGATATTAATCTAAAAAAAAACTATCACAGCGGTTTTACCGATAAGAAATATTCCCCGTAAGAAATTGTAGAGCAACTTTTGTGTATCTGTTAAGTCTGTACGAAATAATTTACGAAAAACTAGTCTTTTTTAAGTGTGGCTTTTTCACTGCTCGTTACTGTAGCTACTCTAAGGCAAAGGCATGCTCATAATCAGCTGTTCTTTGAGAACATAAACAGACGTTTAGGAAAAAGTTATATGCTTTTCTTTTTCTTAGAGAAATGTCGACTGTAAGTATTCGTGTTTTCATGTACAATTGTGTTGTTTTTTGTTCAGTTGTGTTGTTTTATTGCATTTCACAGTCATCCGATTTATTGGCTGATACGTATGCTCGTGCATACCGAATAAGTTTGCATTGGGCCCGTGTATGTGTATTTTGTTGTTGTAGCGCTTTGCATCTTTCAAAATCAAATTTACCTGCTTTATGTTCACGTATAAAAAAAAAATTTATATTCTGCACTTCTCCAAACGGTTACCTATACAATGATATGTTTTTTTTTCCAAAACGTGAGCAACAACACACTCAAAAAGGTACCACAAACTTTTGTGTTTGCGTATTAATATATAAGATTACAATATATATAATATTATAAGAGCATTTTTAAATGAACTAATTTAAATAAATACAATAAGAGATAATGACTGCAGCTGTTCTATTAAAAAGCTCATAAAAAATATATGGATTTTTAGTTAGATTAAAATGATCTATTGTATTATAAATTTCTGCAAACATTCTATTAAAAACTTTTTTTTTATTTTTAAAATAAGTTTGAAATATAATATAACAATTATGAAAAACATTTTATAAATTAACGTTTAGGAAGGGAAGTACTAATTTGTCTATTTACAAGAAAATTTTTCTCGAACAGTTGGACGGGCTCGAAGAATGTATATTTCTGTTTGCAAATGCAACTTGATTTATGATCTATGACATCCAAATCTGTGATCTTCATTGTAAGGTCTTTTCTCTCAGGAATATCCTCATCTTTACTTACAGCCAAACCGGTCCCAATGCTATTCGCGCTCCATTAAATGATCCTGTCTCAACAAGATTGGCTATAATATACTCAACAATAGGTTTGTTGGGTTGCGTTGGGTGTCAGGGCATGTGGGAATTGTGGGAAGTGAACGTGCTGATCAGTTGGCTGGATTGTCATGAACCACATATTATCTTATTTGACTAACCATTCCAATTCCCATCGAATCCAAACCTTACAATCCCGAATCCTTCGAAAAATTGTCAATGCTCCCTTTTATGTACGAAACACTGTTATCCATCGTGATATAAATGTTCAATTCGTTCGTGAGCTATGTATATCCCGTTAAAAAAAATTCAATTCGCATTTATCCTACCATCCTAATCCTTTAGCAAGAGAACTATTCACGCGGCCATTATACCATAATACATCCACTGATGTTTGAAACGGCAATGGCCGCGTGATTTTATAAATCTAAAAAATATATTATCCCGTTCTTGTGGAGACATATCTTCATGTCCTCGTATTTTTGTCTCAAAAAAAAATCTCCTTGTTAAAAATTATATGTAGTTGTAGATGACATTGTGTTAATTATTTGTAATTTAATATTTTTATGGTCTTGTAATTTTTATTTCTATATTCATAAATAATATAAAATTGAAAAATATAATAAATAAAAAATTAATATTTCAAAAGTACTGTTTTTATTTTACTAAAAAATTCCAAAAACTAATATTTGTTTACAAAAGATACATTTGTTTACGCATAATAATATAATTTATGAATTTTTTTCTAAAAGTACCTCGTCAATTGCATTTTGAACTTCAAAATTAGCCCTCACTGGTGTATGTTCTTAGAATCGTTTTAATTTCTTCAGTTATACTATTTTTGTTATTATTGCGAGTACCAAGTCCTTTTAAGCAGTTTTTGATAATGGGATATGAAAAAAATCATACAGACTAAGATCAGGTAAAAATACTAGCTAGGAAATCAAAGAAATACTTTCTTCCTGCCAAAAAATCTGTATTTAAAATTGCTGTGGGGCTAAAGGGCGCTATTATTGTGGAGCATGAAAGTATATCTGATGCGAAAAACTCTGAGCCTTTCAAGGACTACTTATCCTAAGCGCTCTCATTTGTTCCACATTTTCACCAATTTAAAGGCATCCTTGGTTGCGGTTCTTCTTCCACCACTTCTTGGCTTGCCAAAAAAAATTATTTACTACTCACCGCGTAAAAAATATTTTTCATACAAAAATACAGCTTCATACATTACGCTCTGTAGGGCTGAATATCTCCCGGACGTCGTTGAAGCTTCTACTAGACATCTAGGAGGGATCTTTCCTTAGTTGAAGATTTAGTTTTCTTGAATCTAAATTGATTATATTTTCTTTCAACAGATTTGAATGTGAAACTAATTTTTTTCATAAAAAATAATAGTAATAATTTTAAGTCATGTTGTCAAGAAAATAACTTTTCAAGGATACATATTTTTAATTATGACATGTTAATTAATTATAGTTAATGCATCTGGTAAATAATATATGTAATTAATTGTTAATGTTTCTATATAAAAATTCTGCCCAAAATATTTATAATTCTCTTTAGAATAAATATCGCAATCCTTATAAATTGTGTATTCAGACTATGTGACAAGTCCAGACGTTGAAAAAGTTTTGGAATATTTAAATAAATCTTTTGAAATTTGTAGAATGCATGCACACGATTTTGCAAATAGTACTGCTTCAAGAACAGAAAATCGAATTGAATATAAGTCTCATTAGAATTCTCTAACTGCAGCAGGAAAATTCTACTCAATTCAAAATCAGTTAGCACCCTAGACCATATTTATTATCTGTAATAAGTCTATACAACTATAATATGACGTGGAGACTGGTCTTTCGACTACTGATCAAACGTTCATGATGTGATGGATCCTGAAAAAGGCTCTCCATTTAGAACCCGACATATAGACTTCCAAAAAGCTTATAGAAAGAGATGAGGTTCTTTAGGCAATGGAAAAGTTTGGAATCTCTGAAAAAATCATGAAAATATATTAAATATTATCTAATCCTCTTTGAAAGTTGGTGGTAGGTTCCCTCAACCTCTTAGAATAATCAATAAACCTAGCTAAGGCAATATGTTATCTTGTAATATTCTTAATAAGAGTCCATCAGACTCTATTTTGAGAGTATTCTTTTTAATTAATCCCTCCAAAGGACATCAGTCATTTATAGTTTTTACGTGCGCCATTCACAACTTTGAAGGATATAAGAACTAACTCGAAAAAAATATTCCCAATCAAAAAATATAGCCTTAAAATTGTACGAAAGTCGTTCAATAAGTCCTTAGAAAATCCAAGAAATTGTGCTCGTAGTGCCGGTAAAGATTTTTTTTGTAAGTCGCATTATTGACAGGGACGCTGTCAAAATTTCGGCTCGATCCATAGCGTAGGTCAATTTCTATCGTCGATTAAAGTTAACGACATTTATTTGTCATCAAACATTTCTATTTGAAAGGCTTAAGCCCGAAAGAAATCAAAGCCGAGTTGGATGCAGTTCATGGCATATCTGCACCTGTGTTCGCGACGGTTTATAATTGGGTGAATTGAGAATGGAATTGTTGCAGCATCCCGCTTATTCACCAGATTTGGCCCCGAGTGACTATTTTCTTTTCCCCAATCTGAAGAAATGGCTTGGCGGACGACGGTTCACTTCCAACGAGGACGTCATTGCTCAAACGGATGAGTATTTTGCAGAACTTCCGAAATCCTATTTTTTGGACGGGATAGAAATTTTGGAAAAACGGTTGGAAAAGTGTATAGAGCTAAAAGGAGATTATGTTGAAAAATAAAATTTTTTTTTTTTAAAAAACAGTTTTTTTCCATCTTTTTGTAAGGATTTATTGAACGATCCTCGTTATATAATAGCCTATATACATATTTAGGGTTTTTGTAAGGACACTTCACAACATCAGTGTGCAAGTGAGGATAATAATTCACTCGCTTTTTACGTATATTTAAGGTACGATGGTGGGCAAGATTACACATTTGAAGCCACTCTGCTAATAAAGACGAACTTTCAGTAGATTAGTTAATGAAAATATCACAAAATTATAATAATAAAAATAGACCATAATAATGATTGCTAGAAAGGATATTTTCAGAACATATCCTTCTAAGACCTCAAATAATTTAAGGAAAAATATAATATAATATTTTTAAATACAAAAATAATAATAAATATTTATTTATCAAGGAAAGATAATTTTCTATAAATATTTAAAATTTAAAATTAATATAAATTTCGTTCAACACTTTATGATGAGAATTTATTCAAAGCAATTAGAAATAAGAAAATTTTCTTGTTTACATATATTAATTGAGAAAAATATACAAATCACAAAATAATACCGTACATTTTAAGTAACTCACTTAAGGTGTACTTCATAATTAAACCATATCTAAGCATTTAATAATTTTAATATTAATGAGCATATTAAATTTGTTCATAAAATTTCTCCGTTTTTGTACTTGCACTTTTGAAAAATCTTTTTCCACGAATGAGCGGCAATTTTAATAACAAGAAATAAAACAGAAACAAAATAAATTCAACGAATGCAAATGTTACAATAAAATTGTAAACAAAAAGTATTAAAATTATGTTAATTTTTGTTTTAAGCAGAACCAAAATAACTATTATCATATGTTATAAAATGAATTATTTGAAATAATTCTGATGAAAATTATTCTGTATAATTTTAATTTTCTGAATAAATTATAGACTCAAAAAAAGAAATTTAAAATATACTTGCTGGAGTTTCGAGGAATTATTTTGATTGAATATTTTATTATTAGGACCTTCTTCCATCAATTTTTTTACCCCGACATACGACTTACTTCAATGATGGCAATGGTAAAACTCACTTAAATAATTAATTAGTTACAACTGCTAAAATAATAAAATTTAACCTTCCATTGTTACTAGAATGCTAAATTTATCAAAAAAATTATATAAGACCTTCTTGGCTTACGTCATATCACATTTAATTCATTCACTTCCGAACCTTTTTATAAATAGACGACAGCAACTAATTATAAAATCTCTTCGTCTCGAACTGTGTAAATTACCATATCGCGTGCAAAAGCCTTCAAAATATGTCCAGTTTATTTTAACTCTTTTAATCATTGATAAAATTATACCATTAATTATGATCATTAACTTTAACTAAATGGAACTAACGTGCAATTAAAGATTTTTCGTATTCAATGGTTATTTGTACGTGTCGAAAAAGTAACCACAAATAAATTTTTCTTCACATAAATTTTTAATGGTTTGTTCAGCATAGATTGTTACAATCGAAGAAAATTTTAACATTTTCATAAAGTAAATATGCTAAGAGTATTCGATAAAGTTAGTTAAATATATTATTTCTTATGCTACATTTAAAAATGGGATTTTTCGAATGCATTGAATTTTTTTTTCAGGCAGCAAAATTTTCTTGGGAATATAAAATTGAGTTCAATATGATTTCCATTATTTTGTATCATCAATTTCTATTGTTAACTTTTTGAGAGATATTAAATTTTCTGTGGCTTTCAACAAGTAATGCACCTTAAGATTAATCAGTTATACAGGATGTAGGAATCTACTCAGCAGTGAACTATACTTGTTCAATAACATTTTACTAGTATTTTTTCTTGAAGCGAGTACTGGGAATTCATCGATGCCGCTACAACTGGGAATCCAATCCAGATCTGCTTTTAGTACGCTGTAAAACTATTCTACGACAACTCTGACGCAAATAACTTTGAAGAACCATATGCTCTCTTCTCATTTCAGTTGATTACAATCTTAGACGCTTTGTCGCCGGTCAGTTAAGACGATAAGCCTCTAGTCACAAGCCCGATGCATGGATTCAGTACCAAATTTTGCCTTAAAGGCTGGTGTTAAGACAAGGCCGGGCAACTGTCATACAGCCTTATTTGTTTATTGCAAATGACAAATAAAGTATTGCAAACAAGGACTTATTATCACCTAAAGATGAACACCGAGGGGCCGAAGATTTCTCAAGAAACCAATATGAATTTAGAAAGGCTAAATCTATAGTGAACGGATCACTATAGTCGTTGATATAACCTATAAAGCCGATGAAGAAAAACGATAAAACTAAAGTGCCGAAAAATACCTCGTAATTATTAAAGTTGAGGTCAAGGATGATATGTAGCTGTATTCTAGACGGGCTTCCGATGCCAAAAGGTGTTAGTCTCGTTAACAAAATACATTTATAAAACTTTTATATAAAAATTACGAAAAAAGTTAAGATTTTGAAAATTTTCAAATTAAAAGTGAAAATAGAAACTTTATTTCTATAATTAATCGCAAAAAAAAATGGTATTTACAAATTTAATAAGAGAAACGAAAATGCCATTTTGTTGAAATTTTCCATAATCATTTACTATTGTTGTCTTCTATTATTCTTCTTAAATGCTATTAAATACTCTATAAATGACGTTTAATTGATAGATACTAAAAATCTCTCTTTTAATCAAACAATTAAGACTAGAAGAAATAGTTCTAAACATAATATTAATACTACAAAAGGTATTAACAAAGTTATCTAAACTTCCAGTTTGACCAAATTTATTTCAAAAGTGTAGAATAGAGAATTAACAAACAATTCAGGCTTAATGTTCCTATTTAAAACATAATTAAATCCATTTTTAAATTACGAATACTTATCAATATTAACGATTATTTGAACAGAAAATATTCATTCTTTAATATATATTTTTATAATTTTTGAAGTACTAGGGTTTTATGACAAATACGATATTATTTTTAAATTATAAGTAAAAATAAACTTTTCAATATTCCCTTGACAATTGTAAAAGAAAACAAGATCCTCATTTTCAACTTAACAATTATCCCTTGATACTTTGATCCAGAAGAGTATTATATTCATGCCGAATCATGTATGAAAATATTTTAATACACTTTCGTAGGAGCCTTTTATCCTTAAAAAAATTTCTTACATCTCAACATAATCAATTATTCAAAAGGTGATTTTGAAAAGGTTCGTCCTAACAATATTCAATGAATATATTTTTATATATCCATACATCCACATTACTCCCATACTCATATATAAATAAAACTGAACCGAATGACAATTATTTATTTGTGAAAATTTGTAAACTTTTAATAAACAAAGTGAAGTACGAGTAGTTCACTTGTTCTAATGATGTTCATATTAGTTTTATAATTTGATAAATATTTAATTGGTACCAACTCCTATACGTGTATCGAATAATAAGAAGACGTGGTATTTGATACTACTAGGCTATGAGCACTTCTCATTTAAGCAACAAAAGTGCTCAAACGAACAAATTTCGAATTGAATCCGTCTCGTGAACTGAGCATAATTCTGATATATGCCATGTTAATTTTGTGACATAAGTGCAAAAAATGAAGAAGCACTTTTGCCGTTCGTTAGTGAATAATGGACTAAGATTGCTATTGTCTTAATAGACGTATACACAAGCTTCTCATCTGGTTTGAAACAGTACATCTTATTTTCCAACTTAGCTCAGAAGAAACTTCATCGTACTCGTATCCTTCAAAAGATAATCCTTACATGACATATGAACAAGTATTCATAAAGTTTTATAGAAAAAATATATATCTTAAAGTGTCAATTAAGCGATACTTTATTCTAGTATCTTAAGTATTTTATGGCCATAGTGAGTATGTATAACTTGACATAAATCAACGACTCTATTTCACTTTTGAAAGGAAAATTTTCCACATCGTATAAATATCTTCCCGCTTCAGCCATGTCATTTTGCAGAACTGTTTTTTTTTTAAGTTCTTATATCCCTTTCTAATTATTTTATTATTATTTTCTTCTCTCAATTTAATAAGAAAACTTTAAAGATTAAGTAAGAATTTGTAATGTGTGTTAATTTTTATGATAAAAACTGATTTGTTCTCATTTTCTTTCATTTGTTTCCTTCTAGCTTCGCTCAATAGATAAAAGAAGATTTTTTACTACTTGCTATTACGCTTAACCAAACTCAATTGTAACAAATAAAATTACATAAAAGTATACAAATTAGCGTAAATTTTTTATTTACAAAAACTCACACTACGAGAAATTCTAGATGCTGTGCTAAAAAGATTTTATGTGTTAACTAATGTAACTAATGACATAGTAACATAATTATTTTCTCTTTTATTTTTATTTTTTTTCACGTTGCTTTTAGTTATTATTTTTAAGAAAACTTTCTCTTTCGGATTGCGAATTATAACACTTGTACTAGTAACACAGTTTCAGTTTTATGAAAAAAAGAAGATAGTCCACACAAACACAACAGCACATTAGGAAGAAGATAAAGGGTGTATTCGTTATTTATATTTTAATTAGTGTATAAGTTTATTTTAAATAGATTTAATAATATTTTTATTTGAATTTTTTCTTAAAGGATTTATATTTAGGAATAATAGCTCTAGGAGTATTAGAAAATATTTTATCTGTGCATATCTTATTTCCGCTGCTTCCGCATTTAGGTGTAGAATGATCATAGCTGGGTTGTAAATGGAATTTATTTCTGTTTGGATCCTAAAATTAATGAAAACCTAAAGCATACGAGAGTCATTCAACAAGTACTTAGCCTACAAAAGAAAAACGAAAATTTTGGAAAGGTGGCAATTTATTTTTCCACATAATCTCCTTCAAGCTCGATACACTTGGCCCAGCGATGCTCTAATATTTTTAACCCGTCCAAAAAATACATTTTCTCGAGGGAAGCAAAATAGGCCTCCGTGGCGACGATGACCTCCTCATTCGACCCAAATCTATTCCCGGCGAGGGATTTTTTCAGGTTTGGAAACAAAAAGTTGTCACAGGGGGCTAAATCTGGAAAGTACGGTGGATGGGGCAGCAATTCGTAGCGCAATTCGACCAATTTGGCCATGGTGACGGCGGAGGTTTGAGCCGGCGCGTTGTCGTGGTGGAACAGCACTTTTTTCTTCGCAAAGCGGGGCCGCTTTTTCTTCAATTTGACGTCAAATCGGCCCAATAAGTCAGCATAGTAGCGCCCCGTGATTGTTTTACCGTTCTCGAGGTAATCGATGTGGACACCTTGTGAATCCCAGAAAACGGTGGCCATCACCTTTCCGGCCGATCGAACAGTCTTCGCCTTCTTCGGAGCACGTTTGCCGGGTGAAGTCCACTGTTTTGACTGTTCCTTGGTCTCTGGTGTATACCAGTGAATCCATGTTTCGTCGACAGTCACGAAACGACGCAAGAACTCCGCTGGATTGCGCTGAAACAGCGCCAAACACGTCGCCGATGTGGTCTCACGGTTGCGCTTGTTTTCCGGTGTGATCAAACGCGGCACCCATCGCGCCGACAGCTTTCTCATGCCCAGTTCTTCGTGTAGAATATGATGCACCATTCCTACTGCGATGCCCACAGTATCAGCTATCTCGTGAACCTTCAATCGACGGTCTGCCAACACGAGATCGTGGACTTTTTTAACGTTTTCCTCCGTAGCAGCCGTTTTTGGGGCACCTGGGCGTGGCTCATCAAAAACCGACGTGCGGCCACGAACAAACTCGTTGAACCAATTCTTGACGGTTGCCATCGAAGGAGAAGAGTCACCATACACAGCATCCAAGCGATCTTTGGTTTCGCTGCGCGTTTTTCCTTCCAAAAACAAGAATCTAGAAACAAATTCCAAAAAAAGTTCTTTTCAATAGCTCAAAAAATAAATGATAGGCAGTGCCTAGCTAAAATTTAGATCATTTCATCGTTAAGTAATTACTATGTAAATAGATACTTTATATCAGCCTAGAAAAGTACAAATGAAGTTCATTTAAATATGTTAAATAACTATATGAATATGGCTATCAAAAGAATGTCTCTTTACGTGCCTTTAAGTACATATAACCTGAATAAAAATGCATTTCATTTAGTCATAAATACAGACAAATCAACATTAAATGCCATTGGTGAAACTATGAAGGTATCAGTCAATAAATTGACAGAATACTATAAGGAATGGGATCTTCAATTAAATATTCCAAAGTCAGAGTGCTTGTGCCTCACGCCGTCAGAGAAATTCGTACACTGCGAGTTCGGAGATAAGAGTGACTCAAAAATAAATAAAATAAAATAATGAAATTTATTCCTGACAACTTAGTTGAATTTGAGGTTCTTATTAACAATAACCTCAAATTCAAGTACTTTGTCAAGGATAAAATTAAAAATACCAACGACATATACTACGATATTATAGGCTTCTGTGAATGTATCGCTCATAAATCCTACGTAAGGACGTCAAACTAATTATTTATAAGTAATTTATAAGATCATACTTATGCTACGGCTTCCCCATATGGTCTTTCCCCTCCCCTTCCCAGTAGCAACGAAACTGCACAGGATGGAAACGAAGATCTTACGAAAAGCCACAGGACTCGGCAGATCTAGACAGACAAAAAAGTTTATATCAAATGACAGGTTATACGGGAAGACAGGTGTTTATCCTATTTGTGATGGGTCAAATAATTAGCCCATCATCAAAACAGGAAAATAACGCAGCTAATGGAAAAGAAATTACTGCAAATCCAGCGTTACTTCTATTGGAGGATACAGAAGAAGCTCTTGAGCAATGTCTCCAGAGCTACAAGAAGAAGCTAAAGGGACAACATCGGGGTTAGCAACTATATCAAACGTGGTCGAAAGCACCAAAGGGAATCAAGAGGACACATCGAATACAGCAGTTGTCGGATTCAAACATAGAAATTAGGTTTAAGATTAGTTTTAAGAATAATTGTACAAAAATGCTGGAGACTGTAATCCAGAGCGGTGAAGGTCCTGTTTGTATGGGCTGACATTATGCGCCACCAGTATGCAAGGGTGGTCATAAATTCAGTTCAGCGTTGACTTTGTATGCATGTTTGAATGTATGTAGAACCATGTCAATCGATGATATGCAGGTTCTCATGGGAGAAATTCCATGGGACCTGGAGGTGCTGCGTGGAAGCATTCAATACCGTCTACGGCAGGGCATCCCACTTGCTGGTTGCCCGATTAGGAATGAACAGGTTCATGATCTTAGCTCACTTCAACGGCGTGTACTGGTCCTGAATAGAATATTTGGCAACGTCAATGGGATGAGAGTGTGAATGGCAGATGGACGCACCTGTTTATTTCGGATGTGTGCCTTACATTTGCGTATGGATTTGAATTTGGTATGTACCTCTGGTAATTATTCATGGGACACGGAAGTATGAATGGGTTCCTGTTCAGGCGTGGTCTGGCTGCAGAGGATAGATGCACCTTCTCATTGAGTGTAGCCTGTGCGGGGATTAACGTCACTTAGGTGCATGTGGAATCGTGGTGAATGATGAGAGTGTTGATGTGAGTGGTGTGTTACGTATGAGAGAACGGTATGAATGCCTTAATAGATTTGCCGTGGCACTTATTGAGAGGAGAGCGAGAATGGTGCAAGAATGAGTATGTGAATGACACGCAAGGTGGCTACAACCGGGTGAAAGACCAAGATTGTGCTTAATAATGGGATCTGCGGAACCATTTGAGCAAACGCATACCGGGAGCGTTATCAAGACCCTTAATAAAAGAAAGAAAGAAAGATAGTGTAGCGTATGCAAGACGCGGCAAAGGACATCAACTCACCAAACATCCTCTAATATCGTGGCGCTTATAATATTCAATTTAGCACTAATATATAATAAAAAAAAACAAAATTATGTTTCAGTGATAAGCGAACACTTATTATGAATTTCAGAAAAAATTCATTCAACACTAAATTACATGTTTAAAAATTCTTTTTTTGTACATATATCTAAAGCAAAAAATATACCACAATCTTTTCTCAGTTAATTTAATAAATGGATCATATTACCAACAACTATCGGTTATGACAAAATTATATTTACATAATATTTTTTAATAATGCTACTTGTTAGCTAAACAAATTCCAAAGTGTGATGGAAACGCTATTTTTTGCAATATTTTCGATTCCGTACCGGTAAATAAAAATTGCATTTTCCCTAGATGGACATGCAAAAATTCAATTACAAATTATTAATCGACAAGTGAGTGTACAAATAACGCATTAAACTAAGGAGGAAAAATAATTTTTGATGCCATTTAAAACGCTTACCAACTCGTAAAGCGAATATGAAAAATTAATATTTAGATTCTCTGTTAGAAAAATATTATTTCTAACCATACTTACTATAGGGTTAACTATAAAAGGGTAAAAAATAAAATATTATTTAACCTTACCAATGCTAATAGAAAATGATAAAAATCGCTGGACTACTCGTATATAGAAAAAAATCCTCCAAACGCAATAGCCTTTCCCTTTAGTTGAGAACATAGTGTGAAATCTAATCAACAGTATTTCCGCTATCAATTTTCCAGAGTGTTCACTTATACCACATGGTGGGTGGAAAGTTTTCTTTGACAAATCAGGGCTCTAGGATTGCAACTATTTTCAATGAATTTTCTATTTTAATTGCCTTATTTGCATATGTATTTGTATGCTGACTTGATGCTTATTTGCATTTAAAACGAACACACATTGTTTTTTTTTTAAATTTTATCCTACGTTCGGTAAAATTTTTTTATTCAACAGAACCAGCCAACATGTTAAAGGGTTGTAGGTGGTTATCCTCCATTTTCTAGATTATAACCGTTAGCGTTTTCAAAGTACATTTATATTTCGAATCTAATGTTTGTACGCCATGCAAGCTAAATCAATCAGACAACTGTGAGACGTGATATTGCAATTAGCCCCTGGCATACTTATCGCCTCTTTTATGGGAAATACTCGACGGTATGGAACGCTTATGGAATATTTTACAAGTACTTACACATACATATATAAAATGATAAAGATTGAGAGGAAAAGGTAATCGAGAATTGTATAGGAAAAGAAAAGGGAATAATAAAAACTACAATTGATGACTAAAATTTTCACGTGTCCGAACGTGTGATTTTTGCACGTGAATAAAGCCATGTGCTCTCTAGAAAGTCAAAGCAGAAAATATAATTAAAATCTTTTCAATTGCCCGAATACCTGTAAAGTTAACAATATTTTCATTATTCACATTTAATATGTTTTTAAAATGTTTGAAAAGTTATTCAAATACTTAAAATCATTTCCATGCACATTCTAAAAGGGTATTTAAAGTAATAGTTCTTATGGCATCATCAAAACTGAATAGGACCCACAAGCACTATTAACATGCGATCAATCAATTTAAATCTATTAAAAATTTTCTAGTTTATTTTTCGTAAGAAATTCTTAAGTAAGATTGAGAATTTACTACGAATAATAACCCAGTTTTCTAGGATCATATTCGAATATATTAAATAAGATTGCATAGTCATAAGATATACTACAATATATGTAAATCTTTGAGCGTATAAGTTAGGTAATAGTCCTTAATTGAGTTTCTGCTTCCGACAGAGTTGCATAATTTCTGTTCTTCAGAAACTTACGTAAATCATGATAATTGAGATTTTCTAAGAAGTTTATAACCTACGAATATGAACATATAAATTATTCAGAAGAATGTTTTTTGATGGATATATTACTTGTAATAGGAAGATTTCCTTTCAATTCAGGACTCTTATGGATACTTTTATAAATATTCCATGATTAATTCTAGAAGATAATAAATTGATATATCAAAAGCGATTTATTTTCGAAAGAACGTTTGTAAAAAAATTATTAAATTATTTTTCTATTAGCTTTATTATTTCTATGGATTTTTTGTGAAATACCAAAAAGTTCAAAAACTTAACATTTAAAGGTTTCATTTATAATTAACAAAGCTTATCTTTATCAGTAGCAATTTTAAAGCTTTTAAGAATTCGAAACATTTTTCTTCCAAAGGTTTTAAAGAAAATTCGTTTCAATTTTTCTTATTATGGTGTTGGGTGTATAACTTAAAAATGCGGGTTTTTTGGCAAACTTTGAGTGTTTATTTTGAAAAATTGTTACTTTATTCAAAGTATTGTCCATCAGAAGCCACTACTTTTTCCCATCTTTCTGGCAACATATGGATTCCGCGCCAAAAAAACTGCTCCGGTTTTGAGGCCAAGAATGAATCGAGCCAATTTTTGATGCCCTGTTCTGAAGTGAAGCGTATTCCGGTGAGGGCGTTTTGCATGGATCTAAACAAATAGTAGTCGGTCGGGGCAAGGTCTGGGCTATAAGGCGGGTGAGGCAAAACTTCCCAGCCACTGTTTTCTAAATAACTTTTAACCGGTCTTGCAACATGAGGTCGAGCGTTGTCATGATGGAAAATTATGGCTTCGTGTCTGGTCGCATATTCCGGGCGTTTTTTGGCCAATGCTCGCTTCAAACGGATTAATTGTGGTCGGTAGAGGTTGCCTGTGATCGTCTGGCCCGATTTCAATAGCTCATAATAGATCACACCCTTCTGATCCCACCAAATACAGAGCTTAACCTTGGCACCATGGATATTTGGCTTTGGCGTTGATTTGGCTGGTCGGCCGGGCTTCACATACGATTTTTTGCGCTATGGGTTGTCGTAATGAATCCATTTTTCGTCACCAGTAATGATTCGATTCAAAAATGACTTCTTTTTCTGCCGTTCAAGCAGCATTTCGGACAGGCAAAATCGCTTTTCAACGTCTCTCGGCTTCAATTCATATGGGACCCAATTTCCTTGCTTTTGGATGAATCCTGCTGCTTTCAAACGTTTTTAAATGGCTGCTTGAGTGACTCCCAATGATTTTGCAATTTCTTCTTGAGTTCGACAACAGTCTTCGTCGAGTAATGCCTCCAAATCTTCATCTTCAAACTTTTTTGGCTGACCCGGTCGTTCTTTGTCTTCCGTGTCAAAATCACCACTTCTGAACCGCACAAACCATCTCTCGCACGTTGAAATCGATGGAACATATTCAAAATAAGCTTCGGTGAGCAATCGATGTGCTTCAGCTGAACTTTTTTTCAAATTGAAGAAGTAAATCAACACTTCCCGCAAATGCGACTTTTTTGGTACGAAATTCGTCATTTTTGAAGCAAAAAAAAAACTTTGTTGTTTACACTGTTTCGTTCAATGACTAATCGAGAATTAATGACAGATGTTTAACCTCCAAAATGTCATATGAGTTATTATTAACACAAACCATGTGTAAAAGTTATGCCATCTGTTGTCAATCCCGCATTTTTAAGTTATACAACCAATATAACATCAAACTAGCTGTAATACGAGTAGTGTATTCTGTTTAATGTAAGGTGTCTTAGATATATGTTAGGGCCCAAATGAATCTCAATGAACATGAGGTTTTTTTGCAATAATAATTTTAGTATTGATTGTACTTTACAAATTAAAATTATAATTTCAGTATTGTTTACAAATTGATAATGCAAACTGAAGGAAATGATGTTGTAAATAATTTTTTCTCATTATCACTTCAAGTAACATAAATACTTATATATACCATAAATGCTAAGCTCCACGACACCAAGGAGATTTGGCGTCAGGATATCCTAAGCTGTAATCAAATTCGAGTACGTTTGCGCATTTATCGTTAACCTATTCGTTTTCATCATACCAGGAAGACTATAATCCATAAATTAATCATTTAATTTATGAATTATAGACTTACTATGTCATGAAACTATAAAAATGTAAAATTGTATTAAATTTTTAAAACATTGTCTTATGGCACGTTATAAACCTGGACTCGCACTGACAGAAATCGGTCCATTATTTACTTTTATTAGGTGGCTCCACTCTTAAAACCGCTGTCACTTATAATTGAAGAGTACAACGGAGTTCAGTTCATAATTCGCCTGAATTCGCCACCGGAGAAACATTATATAAATATAAAAAAAATAATAATATTAATTTAAGTACTCAATAATTTTGTTATGTTTTATCTTTACTTTTTCAGCCATAAAAATACTTCCTTTTCGAAAATACAATGAAAAAAATATGTATATTATCCTTGCAAACTCAAATTAAGGGATAGAAATCATATAAAATTCTATGATAGGATAGAAAGTTGTATAGGACTAACGTAATATCAATAATTTGGATTTGATATTCTGTATCAATTTTTTCCATATAAAGTAGAGAATAAGAAATATATATTAATTAGTAAACTAGTTCCTATTTCCGAAAAATATGCTCTGAAAAATAAAGCAAATATATGCTAAGATATTATTTACATATGTGTATGTGTATACTAAATTTGAAATAAGGTAAATTGCCAATTAGTGTTATTAAAAAATATGCAATGAAGTGTAAAAAAAATTGTTTACTACTTCTTCAGGCAAGAGGTAAGCCGTTTCGGATGTGTTATTGATCGGTACTTGATTCTTGTTTTCCGGCTTGCTTTGTCGAGTAAGGATTTTGACGGCTTTTCAGTTTGCTAACAATTCAAGTTATTGTGATGTTAAGGGATCCTTATTAATTATATTATTGGTGTTGTAATAATATTCCATTGACTTGAAAGATATTGAGTATATAAAACTTTACATAGGAAATATATCCTTACAATAGGAAGATGGATTTAAAATTAAAGAATTTCAGATGTATTCTAAGAACTATCAAATTAATATGAAAAACTAAGTTACCATAGTATTGATAATTGCAAAAACTATTTCTCATCGTAAATAGACGCTGAAGGATTTTTTTCTTAATAAAAATAACGTAATCGCCTAACATTTAGATATGCCCTGATAGCTCAAATAATTACAGTAAATATATTACAATTACTCGAATTCTTTGTCACTGCTCCTTGAAGGCAGCTAAAAATAAAATATTTCTATAGTTTTGTTATAAAACCAGCAAAAATATTTTTCAAGGTTTTTGGTACAGCAATTTTATGTAACCGATATTAGGACTTGATTCTTTCAGATAATGTCGATAGTATTTTCTTCAATTACACAAGAGAAAACATCCATTTACGTTTCTATAAATTATTTAAATTCTCATGGAAATAAATTTGGTTTAACCGATTATTGGTGATCCTGGGAATGAAAAAAGAGGGTAAGCGAGTATAGAATGATATCTTTTAAGCCAAGGTGGGTTATATAGAAGTGGTCCTTGATAATTTTACGCAGAATTCTTGGCTATCCGGATATGATTTAATCGAAGTTGGACGACTAGGTTGAACTCCAAATTTCAATTCTCCAGGTCCATATGTATTCAAGTACTAAGTTATAGATTACAAATTTACTGTTTTTATAATTTAGTAATTATCTATATCGTCGATTAAGTTTCGGTCCTTGCAATCGTATTTATGGGTTAAAGATCAATCGTTTGTCCACATATAGTCCTTAGAATCAGATTGTTAAGGAGTAATGCAATATATGGTTTACAGGAGAATATAAAAGTAACGTGTATCCTTTTTCCGTCATTTACATTTACTCTCCCTTTTGTTATAGACTTTTGGATATAAGATTAGGATCATCATCAGCTATTAAAATTAGTTTATAGGGATATTATGGGTAATAGAAATATCAGAGGCATAAAGTATGGGACCAAGAATACAACCATGAGGGGTGTCAGATTTACCATGACTAATGTCTACATATTTTTCATAGTTGTTAATTTTGACATTATGTTCTTTTAGATATAATTTCACTGAAAAGTAATGGAAAGAAGACAGGATGCTCTTGCGTTTCGAAACTAATCCATAATGCTAAATACAGTACAAGAACTATGATGTATTTCTTGTAAATTGAAGTATAAATTAAAGTTTACATTTTTGAAATACATTTTTTTTAAATTAAAACTTAACAAAAAATTATAAAACAAAGGAGATAATCTAATAAAAATTAAATATTCAAGAATTTTAAATTATCAACAATATTTTTAAAAAAACTCTTAAATATAAAAAGTCTAATTTTTTTTCTATAAAATTTTATTTCATGATTTTGAAAAATTGTTTTTTCTACTTATGGTGGGATTGCTAGTTTTATTTTTACTATTGTATAAAAAAATATTTATATGAAAATAATCTATAATAATATTTATTATTGTTATTAATATTTTTAGTTATCAGTTAGTTTAACTTAACTATATAATTCCACTCACGTTCGCTAACACTATATATTTCTTGAAGACAACATAACAGTGTCTGAGTAGTTAGTAGCAATTTTAAGATGAAACACTATAAAAATTCTAAGAAATATTTATTGATGGCGAATAATTATTTATTAATGAAGAGTAAATTTATTGAGATAAGATTTTGTTTACCATCTCTACAAATATTCCATATATTTGCTTAAATAGCAATGACTTTATTGTGTTTTCGTTTGGCCCTTTTTAAATTTCTTATAAAAAATTGTTAAATGTCAATTAATTTAAAGACTTTTAAAAACGATTTTGCAGAATTAGAAAAAAAACTCCCTTACTTTTACTATATAGGAAACTCCAAGATGTTGATGGAGCAAAATATATAAAATTATATTAGAGTATTTATTACTATAAGACATCCTCGTAGTATGTACTTTTCTATCAAAAGCCTACGAGTATAAAAATATGACCTTTTCTATATGACCTTTTTTTAAAGAATTCAAATTCAAAGACAAATCGGTACATGTCTCCTTAAGTAATCGATAAGGATTCATCGGTAATATTTCAATATTGAAGAATACTCAATAAAGTTCCTTGCATCTACTCCTTAAAACTTTTGTATTCTTTCGCTACTCTTTCGTTAAGCAATATGTTAGACTACAAAAAAAAAATCTAAATCAACGCTAAAAATCGATATTTGCGAACATTTATTTACTTCATTCCACTGATTGATGTCACGGATATCCATTAGATTTGCGAAGTAATCTTTTCCATTTATTGAAGGCATTATTTGAAATTTTATAGATTGTTGTTATGTGCTGTTTGCATGATAAAATTCATTTTCTGTCGATTTCTATTTGATAACATAAAATTTGAGCGTATCAATTTTAGTTATTGCCATTCTACACGAATATGCGTCTGCTTTTTTTCTGTATTGATAATACAATAACTAACCGATGTTCCACAACGCGAATATTATTGCATGAAAATTAACTGATGACAAATACTTTACGATATTATCCTTCACTAATCCTGCTACTTTTTTTTGGGGAAAGCAAATTATTTTTTATTAACTCACAACTCTATATCTGGTTAATCAATCAATTTGGGAATTACGTAAACTATAAGAGAATTTATTACGATAGTTATAGATTTATATTATCTTGACTAAAAGAAGCATACAAGAAATAAGCATAAAAAGAAAGGAAAAGAGAATAATTCTATTAATACTGATATGATAATCTAGAAAAGGAATGTCCTGAGTCGTCGTTCATCATCAAAATGCGAGCATAATACTGGCATTAATTTTGGATGGATTTAATCCGCTTTTGAAAAAAAAATTTATATAAGAAAACGCATTTATAAAATAATGAATTACGAATGGATAAGATTTTCAATATTTTTAATTATTTTTAATTAAAATATCATAAATGGCATGGTAGAATAAAAGTTTCGACAGAGCTTATGAAATATCGGGTTATCCATTTTGTAGTTTGGAAAGTACAATCTGAGATTTGAAAATTGGTAATTATGTGTATTATTTAAGATCTTAAAACGTACAAGTGACTGTGAAAAAGCTATTGTGTTCATTAAACATGGCTATTTGGTGTGCTTTTTTGTTCTAAATATATGATTGCCCATATTTCTTTGAAAAAAGCAGAAGGATAGGAAAAATTTTACTTTTAAGAACGGAATGTTAGCAGGATAGTTTTACGAGATTTGATGATGCCAATTGGCCTGCAATATTCACTAATCATCAAATTTTAGAGAATATATCCCAAAATGACGCAAAAGAACGTCAAAAGGATTGAGTTCTACAGGATGTCTCTTGGCAGTAACTTGAATGATATTATGTATCAAGCATAATGACAAGCTAATAATTATAGCAATATAATAAAATTGTATCGAAATTGGAATTTAATGTGAACTTTTTCAATCTTTATTTGTCAAAGCATAAAAAAGTACGATATTATTTATCAAAATGATACTATTTTTTTTCTAACAAATCAATGTGATTTTTTTAGCTTACGTAAGCAGCCACTTTTATAAATAAGATCTGTACAAGCTCTAACACGGATCGGAGTACAAAATCAACGAGACTAGAGAAATATGAAGTAAATTTAATATTTTTTAATTTTATAAAACACAATAAGTACGTAGCATAGTTTCTATAAAATTCTTCTAAAAAGGATCCACAGCAACACTGTTAGTTCTAGTAGTAGTATTATAATATGGCTTTAATAGGATTACGATAAAAATTGTACAACATTATTACGTTAAGTACTATTTTAAAAATCCAATTAAATTTAATTGTTCATTTTTTCTTATTAAAAAAAAAGAAAATGACTGTTTAAAATATTTATCATATTTTAAGGGGTGCAGTAAATTTAAAATGTACTTATTTTGATAATATTTGATCAATTTTAATTAAATCGCATTTTTTATTGAAGATACATTCAAGAAGAAAATCAATTTTATAAAATTAGAATACAGAGAAATATAATACTAGTCTTATTTTTTATTAGGATAAATTCCAAATATATCCCTACAAATTTTGATTGACTTTATAAATTTTAGAAGATAGTTCTCATATAATTTATTGGGAGTAAACTTGGGAAATCACCGTTTGCAAATAAATGGCGCCAGCAGTAAATTCTGGTTCAAAATATCGGATCAAAAATGTCAAATCGTAAGCTTAAGCATATGTCATTTGTGACTTTTTATCGGCGGTATATATTTTTTTGTGCGTGAAAATGTCGAAATTTTAGCCAAATAAGCGTTATTTGGAGGATGTTTTGTTTTTTGCCTTCAATTCGAAAAACATCTGCCTCTGACGCCCTCGAATGATTGCAGAAACTTATGGTGAGGCTAATTTTAATGAACAAACTTGCCCCGAATGGTTCCATCACTACAAAATTGGTAATTTCAACGTGGAAGATAATGAGCGTCCCGGACCGGTTTGAAGATGCAGAATTTGAGGCATTACTGGATGAAGATTCCCGTCAAATACAACAAGAACTTGCAGATTCATTGGACGGGACCTAACAAGCCATTTCCCATCGTTTGAAAGATTCGGCAATGATCGAAAAGCAAGGAAATTAGGTGACATACGAGTTGAAACCGATCGACGTCGAACCGCGTTTTTGCACGTGCGATCAGCTGCACCAACTGCAAAAGAGGAAGGGTTTCTGTATCGTATTGTGACTGGTGATAAAAAGTGTCAAAAGTAAAGAAAATCGTAAGGACATCGCCAAGCCTCGAAGCTCATGCTATGTATTTGGTGGACGCAGCTCGGTGTGGTATATTATGAACTGGAGCTTCGAGCTATGGATGTTTGGCCATGGATCGAAGCTCCAGTATATATATATTGTCACAGAAGCTTGCTACCGAACACAACTGATGCGTTTAAGCCGAGTATTGAAGAAAAAACGCCGAGACATGACAAAGTAATTTTGCAGCATGGCAACGCTCGGCCACATGTCGCTAAAGTAGTTTAAACCTACCAGAAAAAACTGAAATTGAACGTCCTACCCCACCCGCCGTATTCCCCATACATCACCCCTATAAACTACTACCATTTCCGATCGATGACACATGGCCTGGTTGAGCAGCACATCCAATCTTACGAAGGTACCAAAAATTGCATCAATACGTGGATCGCCTCAAAATACGAGAAGTTTTTCGACATGGAATCCGTGTGCTTCCAGAAGGATAGGAAAAAGTTGTGGCATTTTTCCACAATAAAACCTTAAATTTTGAAAAAAAATTGGCGAATTTCCATTTGTATTCTCAGTATTAAAAATAAATTTTAAAGAATATTTAAGCAAAATACCTAAATATAATAAGTACAATAAAAATGACTAAATAAAAAAACAATTTCATTGCATAAATACGAAATAAAATTGACTCTAAAAAATATTTATAGTATACTTTTATATAAGAAGAGATACTCGAATTATCACATCTTATTTTGAAATGACCACCTCTGAATTCTTTCTCTTATTACTTCTCGGAATTTCCTTTCACAATTTTACTCATTTATTTTTCTATTTAAAAATCAAAAAATATGATTAAGTAAGGATGAAACGTTTTTTTTTCCAAAACATCCCATCACAAGGAATAGCATTTGTGAGATTTTATTAACAACAACATCCCAAGAATAACCGCGAATAAATATTAATAAATAACTTTTCCATTAGTTTATTGAAATTCCAATTCATAATATTATCCTTTCTCCTTAGTGGAGACTTTTATTATAAACGTGATAAGAATTATTAAAAATCAATCAAATTGGAAACTTTTAAGATATTTCGAAATTCCTAGATTGTTTTAATCAGTGAGTAGGATGATTTTATATGCCAACGAAATTAATAAAAGCTATTAGTAAAAAAGGACAAAGTAAAGAGTTTTCTTTCCTGAAAGTTTATGTAATTTCTAAAAGTAAGGTTATTTAAAATTCATTCTTATTTATAGTTTTAAGGGGAACAAACGAGTAAGTGCTTTAATAGCTCACAGGTATATAAATACAACACAACATAGAACTAACGCTATAACTTATTATTGACAAATTCAAGTAGAACAGCCCTTTTGTAGTTAAGTCTACCTATCACCTCATAAGTCTTAATAATAATTCTTTACACGGAATATAAACTATTTTAAAACAATTAAACTTTAGCACTCGCCATTGTCAAATAGAAAATATTGAATTGCGTGCGTATTTAACATGTACTACACACCTTGAGTACTTTATCTACATTTGTTGGTGGCCACTTCAATTTTTCTTATTTGAATAATATTTATTTCATGTTCAATTCTCATTAAAGTGCAGAAATTCAAATAAAAATTTAAAAATTTTCGTCGTAGACTTCGGGAAGCATTCCAAGTCGATTAGTAAATATTTCTCCGCTCAATAGTATCCCATTAGGCATAAGAAATTGACAAGTCAACATTTAAAATATGGACAAATTTGTAAGTAGATGTAGATTAATTAGATTTTAATAGAAATATTCCAAGAATTATCGCAATTTAGTTATGGTTTCTTATAAGTAACTGTGCATAGAATTTTCAATAGTAGTACATTAATTTTACGTCCAGTATACTTTGAGGGCGGCTGAAAGGTCATCTGCATTCTAAATACTTTAATTTTCTTAAGAAAATTGTAAACAATCTAATGGAATTTTAATTTTATTTAGTAATCAACCTCAATACCGATTTGGTTGATTATTTTTTGACACTCCAATTTTACATAAGAAAAGGGGGAAACGTTCCATTGCAGTTAGTCAGTATACGCTAAACAGAAGTAAATATCCAAAATACAATACTATAAAGCACACTTAAGATAATATATTAATTATAGTGTGAGTTATTATTCTAGAAAATAATTGTTTATAAGAAAATATGAATAAATTGTAATATATAAAAATGCAATTGTTGTCATAGAAGTAATTTGTTTTGAATTCTTCTATTGCACTAGTGCATTTTATATCCTATTTAAAAAGTTTTCAAATATTAATAAATTTTTTTTTGGGTAAGGAGAAGTGAAAATATTATAAATCTATTTAACAAAATATATAAAAAAAATTGTTTAATCAATTTATTGAGAAAAAATTGAAAAAAAAATGATTGTACGTGGCCTATTCAAAAAGTAACGCGAATTTTGAATTTCCGCGGGTTCCGTATATTCGATTTTCGATTTTTTATGGCGTTATGTTGGTACTCATATCTCTCACTTATGCCGAAAAGTTCGACCATTTTGAATGTTCAGTTAATTTTTGGCAGTTGCTTTGCTTGCACGTGTTTTGGCTAGTCTTCGATTTTTGTTAATTCCAAAAAATGGATCAAAGAATCTGTTTCGAGAACAAGACAAAGTCACAGAGGGCCAGATCTGGAGAATACGGTGGCTGAGGCATTATTAGTGTATTGTTTTTGGCCAAAAATTCGCGCACAAGCAACGATGCGTTAGTAGTGTCGTTATTATGGTGCAAAAGCCAATTTCTGTTCTTCTACAAATCCGTGCGGTTCTGGCGGATTGCTTCGATCAACTTGCGCATAACTTGCAGGTAATATTTTTTATTAGTCGTTCTACTCTGTGGCAAGAACTTATGATGCACCACGCCCCTGCAATCGAAGAAAACTGTAAGCAAAACTTTCACATTCGACCGAACTTGGCGCGCTTTTTTCGGTCTTGGCTCGTGCGGCAGCTTCCATTGGGATGATTGAGCTTTGGTTTCTACGTCATAGCCATAAACCCATGATTCGTCACTAGTTATGACCCTCTGAAACAAATTTGGATCGTTGCGGACAGAGTCCAGCAGCTCCTTAGCAATGTTAATCCGATGCTGTTTTTGCTCGATATTGAGCAATTTTGGTACGAATTTCGCGGCGACCCGTCTCATACCAAATCATTGGTAAAAATCGAATGGCACGAGCCAATCGGTATGCTAAAGTCCTCAGTAACTTCTCTAACGACGATTCGACGATTGGCCAATACCATTTTCTTCACTTCATCAATGTATTCGTCTGTTGTAAACGTGCTCGGGCGTCCGGCACGCTTTTCGTCGTTCACATCTTCTCGGCTCTTTGAGAACATTTTGTACCACCGATAAACGTTGCTTCGGTTCAAGGTGGCTTCACTATATGCCACAGTCAACAATTAATTTTGTTTCTCACATAAAATTTGATACAGATTCCTATCATCCATTTTTTGGAATGGGCAAAAATCGAAGACAAGCCAAAACAAGTGCAAGCAAAGCAGCTGTCAAAAATTAACTGAACATTCAAAATGGCCGAACTTATTGGCATAAGTGAGAGACATGAGTACCAACATAACGCCACAAAAAATCGAAAATCGAATTTACGTAACCCTCGGAAATTCAAAATTCGCGATACTTTTTGAACAGACCTCGTATATTATTTAAAACAAGATATTTTGTATTAAAATATTTCTTTATGACACATCTGTCAAAATATTGCTATTTCAAATATATTTGTAACTATTCAAAGTTCCTACATTTTTTTTTTATTTTTTTAACTCCAAAATTTTTTTTATATAATTTTAAATGTAGTTTCAACCTCAGAAGTATCTAATGTTTAATTACTTTTAATAAATATCTATTAGAATTATTGGAAAAGTTTCTATTAACTGTTATATTTAGCTTAAACTATGCTCAAAATCAGGTTAAATAAAAATCCTGGGCGAATTTCAAATTATCTAGATAGAGAATCAAATTTATTGCATTCTACAAAAAAAAATGTTATCTAATTTAAAACAAATGCCAACGTCTACGCGAAAATGCCTCCGCAGTTATAAAAATATAAAATCTTAAGCTAATTTTGTACAAATTATAAGTTTTGCTACAAAGTGGTAAGATTTACAATAGTTTATTTATTGTATACGAAGTAAATTTGTTTCAAAGTTGTTATAGAGACGCAGAAAAAAATCTAATAAAAAATCAAGTTTAATTATATTGAACGACTAAACTTAGCGCTATCAATAAAAATTGACACAAAAATAGTAAGACTAGCATCAATGAGAGTGATCTGGCAGCTTTGTCGTCCCTTCTAGATGTGTAGTACTAGATTTAAGATCGTCCGGTATTAACGCGACCCTCTAGCGCTGTTGCGTTTTTATAGTGCAATACGCAAAATCAAATAGCGAAATTTGCAATAATTTTGTGCCTTAAAATTTGGTAGTAACCTTCGAGAATCTACGAGATTGACTTACAAAAAGCTTCATCAAGTCTACGGCCAACATTATTTGTCAGGAGCATAAGTTTTTTGGTGGCATAAAGCATTCTTAGAAGGCCGAGTAGCTGTGGAAGCTTAGGGATCTCTTATGCTTAGTAAGTTCTTCAAAATCGAAATTTGATGAAAATGTGAACCGAGTGTGTGTTCGTTTGAGGTCAGGCCGATTTTTTTTATAAAAATGTAATTAAAAGGCGTTTCTTTTCCACTGAGAATTGGGTGCTGCGTATTAAATTGGACTTAAATACTTAACCATGATAACTCCCTAAGTCACCAGCAAGTTTTTGTCAGAAAAGGTATTTTATGTAGTTTCTTAGCCTTATCTCTAACCATGTGATTTCATCTAACCTCTGTCCTTGTGATATTTTTTTGTTTCCAAAAATAATCACATGAAAGGAATAAGCACTATACCAATGTATCTGTTAGCTGCCCAAAGAAACAACTTTAATATTGATAATATTATAAATCCCATTACTTTTCTGTCACATATAAAACAAAAGAAAGTGGACAGAAAATTATCGAGGATATCAACACACCTAATCCTTGAATCAATTTTACAATTGATCAAAGCAAAAAGTTCTGTTCAATCAAACTTCTTCTGAAGTTTTTTTTTTAAATATTGGGTTGATTACACTTTCACAGAATCTGCATATACTCAAAATTCTTATATGAATATTCATAAAGAGCCTTGGACAATTTCAAAAAGAATAATATTATAAGTTGAGTTATTATTTTCATCAAATTGTGCATACTTACCATATTAACAATTTTTATCTACAAATATTATTTAGTATTTATGAAAAATCCATTAAACAAATGAGATCTTAAATTGAAAACATCCTCGAAATGAAATTAATAATAGTCATAATAATAATAATAATAATAACAATCTGCAAATGAGTAATTCCTTTTAAACTTGGCTAATATTCAATTGATAAATTATATGCAGGATATTTATTTTGACATGGCGAAAATAGTAAAAGAAAAAAAAGGGAAAATAAAAAAACATTCCACGTACGTGATCTGACCATAAAAATTGTAGAAAGGTACATTTCAACTGCCATTTGTTACGTGTTTGCTCCCTAATTTATCAATATGGGATGCTTTTATAAGTGTTTGAATAGATTGTGAAGAACAAGATCTAATAATGGATGTGAAAGGACTTTAGTGTTGTTAACCTACAAAGAAGTCTCCACGTACCAAAAATTTCTATACCATATACTCGTACCATAATTCGTTAGTCAAGTTTATATTGTAGTAGATTTGTATGTTTATAGTTTTATGGAGAGTTACGATTTGTGGCTCTATGGCTGGCTACGTTGATATATTCATATTTGACAGGCTGTTAGCAACTCTCTATAAAGCAACCCTCGTTTAAATTGGCTGTAAAGTGTGATTCAAGAATATTATGATCCTTGTTAACAGATGCTCTAAAGATTGTAAAGAGGGCATTTTGTTGTATTTTGTGTTTTGTTATTTTATCGATGTTAGTATAAATAAATAAAGCTATTTTTCACAAATAAAAAACCAAAATCTTTTCACATTTTTTTCCTCATATTTATTTTTTTACCTTCATTTTGAACTTATCAGTTAATATTTATGGTTATGTTTACTATTATTATTCCGTTTCTTGCATTTTATATTTTAGGTAATTTCAGTTTTAATGTTTACCATATAAGCAAACTTTTTAGAGAATTTTTCTTTTCATAATAAAATTTCCGATCTAATTTAATATAAATTTTATACGAGTACTATAGACGAATTAAATCAGCATGATATAAAATCAAAAAATATGCAACATAATAATATTTTCAAATAGTTAATTATTTTCAATTAACAAACAAATTCATAACTATACAATTTATTTTATAATTTGTAATTATTTTTTAATGATAATTTTTATTTTTTTACAATTTATTACCATATTTAGATAAATTATTATATTTTATATTATTTTTAAACCAACAGTTGTACTGCACCAAAAATTTTAAATTAAACTATAATTAACTAAAAATTTTTCTTTAAAACTTTTCAAGATTACCTCTTTTTTTTAAATTATTAAAAGCTGGCAACTATTTTAACAAATTTAATATTCTAACGTAAACTTTTCCCTCACATCTCAGGCAACTCGATTTGAAAAAAATTATTATACTAATTTTCTTTTTTAGCACAGTATATTGATATTACACAATATATAGAATTTGCACGGATCCACTACAAGTAATTGCGGTCTATCAATTTATTTGGCGAACATAATTCAAGTATTTGGGTACTAGCCAAATCAACATATTTGGGTCAAAGTTACTATATTTTCCGGTTACATCTGAAAATCTTTTAGTCGAATGGAATGATAATAATTTTTTTATTAACGTACATAAAATTAAATACACTTAAATATAGCACCAACCTTTGTAAGTTCAAAAGGAGAAAAGATAAGACTTCACTGATAAGAAGAACAATGTAACAGCTTCAAAAGCAGTTTTAAACTAAAAATTATTTTTCTTTAATATTTAAAAAAAAAAACCTATAATATTATTTAAATAAAATATTCTCTTAATAGAACCAATAATAAAAGGAACCGTAATTTTTTATACTTATTGAAAAAAAAAGAATAGAAAAACTACATGAATATTTTTAGTGCCCTGACTAAAACATTAAAAATATTGAACCAGCTATTTTTACTATAGTTTAATATAATTGTAGTGTATTTTCATATATATTTTTATAATAATATGTTTTTGGCTTTCATAATTTTTAAATTTAAGTGTCTTTTAATTAAATATCTAAAACTCCCATAAAAACGACTTTAAATTGGTTAGAATGAATAAAAATAAAACAATGACTACCGAAAGAACTATAAGAAATTTAAGGATAAAAAGTATTTTCAAATTTTTATTCAAAAAATACTGAATAGAACACCATTAAAAATATATTTAAAAAAAAACAAAAACAAAATAAAAATTACATTTTTATCGGATTTAAAAAAAAAATTTCTATGATTTTCGTAAAAAAAAAATAATTAAAAATCGCTACTTCTACGAAGCGAAAACTATTTCGATTTTACTGATACGATGCCAAATGAAGACCATCTCCACTACCGACAAATTTCCATTGAGCGTATGAGTAATCAGCCAATTTATATGCGGCACAAGACAGTTTCCCCAACGAGAAGTATTGTTTTTCGTGCTCCGCGATTCAGTACTGATAAAAGTTCATATTATAATTTTTTAGCGGAGCACAATGCTTGCAGTGGAGAGACGTTATAGGTGATAATTTCCGATAATCATTTTACAGATTTTTTTCAAATGTGGAAGAACGGGAGACGGGTACAGCCAATTTTTTTTTTATCAAAGCAGAACTTTTCATTTGATTTGGTTTTTGAAATAAAGGAAAAATTTAGAATAAAAAACTATGGAATTTATATTTACTGTTATGTAAGGTCTCTGAAATAAGCTCCAGAGACCATTCTACAGTGCCATGACAATGAGGCCACTAGGTGACTTCATACTTCGTGTTAGTCGAACGTAATTTAAAAGAAAGAAAATAAAAATGAGTTGAACACCACAATATAGCTAAGAGGAGAAAATCAACCCGGTTTCTGAAAATTTTCCTTACTGAGAGTTTCGGAATGGTTCTGGGTAAAATCAGGAAATAGATCTTCTTTAGTCAGTTTGCCTACAACTGCCCAAAAATGTTAAATGCCATTTTTGATTTTCATTATGTGTAGAAAAGTGAACATTTTCTTGCGCACACTAATTATCTTAAAATATTTTTTTTTTAATATTTTGAGAGTACTTAAACTCATCGAATTTTATTTTTCAGAGTAAATTTATGCGTACGAATTCAGTAAATTAAACTAGTCAATAAAGGTATTAAGAAAAACTTAACAAATAAACTAAGAACCAATTATAAAACGTTAACAAAAAGGTGTTTGCACAGAAGATAGATTCTACACAATTTTTTAATACAATAAAAAAGGACAACAAAACTATTTTCATTCCACAAAAAATTCGTTCATAAAAATAACCGTGTGATAGGTGGCGTTGTCATGGTGGAGCATGCAAGTCTGAGCCTTTCAAGAATTCTTTATTAGCTTTAATTTAAATCGATCGTCTAACATCACAAAAGCATTGACTCGTTCCATATTTTTATAATTTTTCAATGTTGAAATCCTCATTGAACCTGGTTTGTCTTCCAGAGGTTCTTCTTTCGGGAGTTCTTTGATTACATCGACATAGTCTTTATATTTTATTTTTATTATATTTTTATATATTTTCTGCTTCTCTCACAATAATTATAGTTTTTTGCCATTCGTCTTTTATTTGTAGGATGATAATTTTAATGGAAGTCTATCTTCTTAAAGTTTCATTATGTGCGAGAGTCGTTCAATAAGTCCTTAAAAAATCCGAGAAATTGCGCTCGTAGTGTCGGTAAAGATTTTTTGTAAGTAGCATTAGCGACAGAAAAGCTGTCAAAATTTCAGCTCGATCCATAGCGTAGGTCAATTTCTATCGTCGATTAAAGTTGACGACATTTATTTGTGCATAACAATGGAACAAAGCGACTTTAGGGCTGTCGTCAAACATCTCCATTTGAAAGGGTTAAGCCCGAAAAAAAGCCGAGTTGGATGCAGTTCATGGCACATCTGCACCTGTGTTTGCGATGGTTTACAATTGGGTAAATGAATTTAAACGTGGCCGTTCATCCACAAAAGATGAACATCGTTCAGGACGCCCAGTTGAGGTGTCTACTCCTGAAATCATCGACAAAATCCACGATCTGATTTTGAACGATCGGCGAATTAAAGTGCACGAATTAGTTGAGGCCAAGGGCATATCACAAGGTACAGTCGCTTCAATTTTGCATGAAAAATTGTCTGTGAAAAAAATTTCGGCAAGATGGGTGCCGCGTTTGCTCTCAGAGGAGAATAAGCGCAATCGTGCAGTGGACTCTGAGGCTATGTTGGCACTCTTTCATCACAATTCTGCCGAATTCTTTCATCGATGTGTCACTGTGGACGAAACCTGGATACACTACTACACTCCAGAAACGAAGAGACAGTCATCACAGTGGATTTTCAAGGGTGAACGGGCTCCGAAGTAGGGCATCATTTTTATCGACTACTTGGAAAAAGGAAAAACAATAACAGGAGCGTATTACGCGTCGTTATTGCAATGGTTGAGTGAGGAAATCAAAGAGAAACGCGCCCATCTTAAGAAGAAAAAAATCCTCTTGCATCAGGACAATGCGCGTGTGCACACCTGCGCTGTTTCCATCGCCAAAATTGTGGAATTGAGAATGGAATTGTTGCAGCATCCCGCTTATTCACCAGATTTGGCCCTGAGTGACTATTTTTTTTCCCCAATCTGAAGAAATGGCTTGGCGGACGACGGTTCACTTCCAACGAGGACGTCATTGCTCAAACGGATGAGTATTTTGCAGAACTTCCGAAATCCTATTTTTTGGACGGGATAAAAATTTAGGAAAAACGGTTGGAAAAGTGTATAGAGCTAAAAAGAGATTATGTTTAAAAATAAAAAAATATTTTTTTAAAAAACAGTTTTTTTCCATCTTTTTCTAAGGACTTATTGAACGACCCTTGTACTTTTTTTATTGTTCAGGTACTTTTGAACAATTATTTTATTTTTTAGGCATAATTGAATTATTACATGAATATATATTTAATATATTTATCATTTCTACTAAGTTTACTGTCAAGTTCGAAATTAAAATTTGTTTAAACTCTGCAATTAATGTATTATTGGGTTGTTCGGAAAGTAATTTTGTTTGCTGACGAAGATACAATAAAGGCATTAATTAATGCAAACCGGCGAATAACAACTTGTAAGATTGCTGAAACATTAAATTTATCGAATTCGACCGTTTACGATCATTTGAAACGACTAGGTTTACTCTCAAAGCTCGACACATGGGTTCCTCATCTTCTTACGGAAAAACATTTGTGCCGTCGCATTAACGTTCGTGATTTGCTTCTCAAACGCCAAGAACATGATGCATTTTTTAAGCGTATCATCACTGGGGACGAAGAATGGGTTATTTACAACAATGTTAAGCACGAAAGATGCTGGAGTATAAAAGATGAACAGGCTCATAGCACTTCAAAAGCCAATATTCATCAAAAAAAAGGTTGGTGGGATTTCAAAGGAATCGTTTGTTTGGAGCTTCTACCGAGCAACACAACGATCAAATCTGAAATGGACTATCTTCAGTTGGCCAAATTGAATGATTCAGTTAAAGAAGAAAGGCCAGAATTGGTCAATATTAAAGGTATAATGTTCCAACAGGATAATTCGAAACCACATAGAAGTTTGACCACTCGGAAAAAGCTTTAAAAGCTTAGATGGAATATACTGCCATACCCACCATACTCTCCAGACTTAGCACCTTCCGTTTATAATTTGTTCCGGCCTCTACAAAATGTTTAGACTGTAAAACGTGTAATTCCAATGAGAAGGTCAAAAATCACTTGGATCAATTTTTTGCCGGCAAAGAACAAAAATTTTATGGCGTGCAACCATACTACTGCCGAAAAGATGGCAAAGGGTATTGGATTAGACTGGACAATATTTAATTGAATCAAATATTAATTCACTATAAGAAAATCGTATTTCATTTTAAAAAAAAAACCGAAATTACTTTCCGAACAACCCAATATTAACAAAAACGCATAATGTCCATAAAAACGAGTTAAACTAGAGATGATCTTACTAGTAAGCCATATATAAACAACGCTAAATCAATTACGGGTAAGTAGAGTGAAATACCGTTCGAGAGTGCCAATATATGATGGGGCGGGTAGCGGAAAGAAAACCTTTACTTTCCCCACAAAATAAAAAAAAAGTTTAGAATGGCCAAAATATCATCAACTGGAATAGTGAAAATGGTTCCTTTATTGTAAAGAGTTGAAAATTGAAAGTTTTGTATTTAACAGGCATGTTGTTACAGTCTGGGGATTTGTCAGACAACTTTTACAGGCAAACTTTGTTACAACAAAGAAAAACTTACAAGGAAATGCGATAAGGATGCAATGGAGATATTCCTTCATACATAAATAAGTAACGATAAAGATTTTTTTAATAAGAATCAATTAACTTCAAGATCATTTCCATAAAAAAATCAGCTCCAGACTACAATATTGAAATATGCTTGGAAGTTGTATATATAAAAGAAAAATCTGAACACATTCCACTTTCGTTAAATGGCATGCAGAAAATTCGCAGAGGAGAAAATTTCAATTTTTTGTCATCGTCAATAATATCATTTTACCGAATTTAATGAAAATTTTACTAATTTTAATAGTAAATGAATGCTCAAAATTTATATAAAAACTTGGTCATCTGTAAAATTGGAAATCAATTGTATTATGATAAATTTATTGTTTTTAGATATTAATCGAAGCAATAAAAAATAAAAATTATGTCAAGTCATCTTGTTCATGTAACTGGAAATTGTAAAAATATTGGAAAGATGAGATTTTCGGAATTTTATTTTAAGATGAGCCTATAATATATTTATTAATTTGACGTTACTAGTACAATTTGAAACTTCTCTTAACTACAATGAAACTATAAAAAATTTCAAAATTTTATAATGCCTGCATAAATAGGACGTTTTATCCTTATATAGTTATGTGATTCTAAATCGTTTTAATTTTTTACTAGTGTTTACTAGTAAACAACTTTTATTTTAAAAAAAAGAATATGAATACGGGAAAAATGAGTTCCTTATTATCAAAATTGCATTTTAAAAGTGAACATATTGAATTTATGATTCTTTTCTATGAAATTCTCTTTCAATGTTAAATAGGGTACTGAATATAAAAATCCAATTTATAAATGCACCTTCCTCACGTTTATAGTAAATCACTATTTGGTACAATAAAATTCGTTTTTGTCACATTCAAAGAATCGAAGCACTTCAAAGAATGATATCGAAGTACTTCAAAAAAAGAAGTAATCTTATCGACAGTAACATTATAATTTGAGAATAAAATCGAAGAGAATTTATAGCAAGTCCCCCATCGCATATGGCATCATTCATTCAATATGGAAGCGTGTGGACTATCTGAAGTTTGCTAGTGTGTGCTTGTGTCAGTTCTCATATGTTCAGCATATCTCTGGTATCAAAATGGATCAGGCAAGCGAATCAAAATGTCATATCAATAGGAATAGCATGACTCCCCGATTCCACCAAGTAAGTGTTTAAGAGAAAGAACTTTTGCACAATTTATCAGTATACTCGTATATGACCTCTTCCCATTCATATCAAAATCATTGAACGAAAAACCGAAAACTAGTATCTTTTACAGCGATTTATGCAGAGTGGAAGTATAAATCTTCTTTGAATGAAGCTCTTTACTTTAAATACGACTAACTCTTCGTTAAGATTTCGATCTGCGAGACTTTATTTCGAGATTGACTCTTGGTGATTAATGTAGAAAATAGTTGAAACCATGAAAGATATCTCCATGATTTATTTGGCAGAAGCTCCATCCATCGTACAATAACCCAAATACGAATAGAATAGGTTTCGTGTGACAGAAGCAAGTTTTTCTCTATTCGATCCGCATCCAAGCTTAAGATTAAAGCTCTACAAGTTATTCGGAAAATATTAAGATATTCGGAAAATACTGTGGGCTAACCTAAATTGTAGGATAAATGCTTGGACATTGGATGGAACTAACTATTGGTTAAGGGTTTTTGAATTAAACATATCCAATTTCAATTCAATCGTACCAGTATTTGCTTGTTTATTTTAGATTTACATCATATTTATTGTCTTTAACCCTTAATGTTTATTTTTTTTTTGTATACGTACTAAATCTTTTCTTGCAAAAAATGAGAAGAAAATTAAAAATAAAAGTTATAGTTAATAAATAAATTTTCAAAAAGTAATCGAAATTGTTATATGGTAATAATAATATTTTTTCATTCTTTTATATTTAAAGAATATTCGGTAGCATTTTTAATAAATTTTTGACTTACAATTTAACATAAAAAAATCTTCGAAATTTAGTTGACGCCATATAGCCTGAATTGTCGTGGTAGTTTCTTTTAGTTGATATAATATATTTTTAAAATGAAATAAAGAAAAACATGACAAGCATTAAAATTGTAAACTTTTACAGCATAAATTACGTGTAAGAGTTATAAATTTGGAAAAATTAAATAAAATTTAAAATGAGATATATTTTTAGTTCTACTTCATTTTTGTGATACATTATTTAATTGAGTCTCAATAATAATTTAGCAATTTTTTCTGGAACGAAGAAAACTGCTTTAAATACCAATAGTAAGGGAATACCACAAAAAAACATTTAATTTTTGTTGGCTACAAAAAAATAAAATAACATTTAACATAAATAAATTATAAAGCATTTTAATGAGATATAAATAAATTCTTATTTTTTCAAATTTAAGGATAATGATGAATTTTGGAATTAAATACTAAAAGCTAAAAATCTACTAAAATATAATTCAGCATAATCTATTTTATTATTTATAGTTTTCTAAAAATAAATCATTACTTTATATAAAAGTTCTCGTACATTCGTAGTCTATCGAGTAGAGGATAAAATTCCATTTAATCAAGCATCCTTATAAGAAACCTCCTATAAACTGACATTTTCTCCAGGAATATTGGTTAAAATAAGAGCAAAGCATAATCACGTATTTTCACATAAACTGCTAATAAAAAGAATATAAAAATAAATGAGAGCGTATTAGGCTGTAATAACTTTCAGAAAAGTTAGAAGGTAAAAGAAACCATTAAATTACATTTGATGATATTTTGAAAAGGATTTCTTCTGTATTATCCGGATATAGCCAAAACAAAGCTACTCGTCTTTATTGAAATTATGGACTTTGTAATGGCGTTTAGCTGCTGTTCTATTTATGCTCTAAGGGCCTACCTGCAGAATATATTCGTTGAATAAAATCAACAAAAAAGACAATACCTGTGGAATAATTTATGGGAATGCCATGGTACATAAAAGGACAATTGAATTATTCATAGACTGTTTAATTATTCGTGTTTTTAGGTTTATAAATCAATCTGTTCCGCAAGTGAACTTGAACAAAAAGTAATTCTTCAAATCTAAATTTTTTGTACTCGTATTTGCTTGAAAAATTAAACAATTACATCTTGACAAGTTTTAAAGATTTATCAAAGTGGAAACCTGATGAACAAGAAAGGAGCAAGGCAATTGCTTATAGATTGTACTTAAAAAATCTTTTCAGAACTAAAAAAAAAATTTTTTGTGACAGTTTAATTTTTTCAGTTTTATGACATTTTCACAATAATAGGTTTATCATTTGTTATAATGTCTTAAATTTTGCTCAAAAACTGTACTAAAATATTTTAAATAATCTTCAGAAATTTAAAAATAAAAATTATCGCATTTGGGCATTTGAAAATCCAAAATCATTTAATTAGCAACCATTATGTGTCGACTCTGTATGGCAGCTTATATGAAATATCAACTGCGTAAAATAATCATGAAATAAAGCCACAACTATGCATAAATGTAATCAAAAATGTGTATTTTACTCAAAATTTAAAAAAAAAAAATATTTTTGACCCTGTATTTGGCAGAGTATATATCTTACAGAATATTAACATTCAACAAGAAAATTTTCCTTGCATTTTTCCAGTACGAGGGTCGTTCAATAAAACCTTAAAAAATCCGAGAAATTGCGCTCGTACTGTCGGTAAAGATTTTTTTGTAAGTAGCATTATCGACAGGAAAGCTGTTAAAATTTCAGCTCGATCCATAGCGTAGGTCAATTTCTATCGTCGATTAAAGTTAACGATATTTATTTGTGCATAACAATGGAAAAAAGCGAGTTTAGGGCTGTCATCAAACTTCTCCATTTGAAAGGCTTAAGCCCGAAAGAAATCAAAGTCGAGTTGGATGCAGTTCGTGGCACATCTGCACCTGTGTTCGCGACGGTTTACAATTGGGTGAATGAATTTAAACGTGGCCGTTCATCCACAAAAGATGAACATCGTTCAGGACGCCCAGTTGAGGTGTCTACTCGTGAAATCATCGACAAAATCCACGATCTGATTTTGAACGATCGGCGAATTAAAGTGCGCGAATTAGTTGAGGCCACGGGCATATCACAAGGTACAGTCGCTTCAATTTTGCCTGAAAAATTGTCTGTGAAAAAAATTTCGGCAAGATGGGCTCTCAGAGGAGAATAAGCGCAATCGTCTAGTGAACTCTGAGGCTATGTTGGCACTCTTTCATCGCAATCTTGCCGAATTCCTTCGTCGGTATGTCACTGTGGACGAAACCTGGATACACTACTACAGTCCAGAAACGAAGAGACAGTCATCACAGTGTATTTTCAAGGGTGAACGGGCTTCGAAGAAGGCAAAAACTGTGCCATCGGCCGGCAAGGTAATGGCCACGGTCTTTTGGGATTCGCAGGGCATCATTTTTATTGACTACTTGGAAAAAGGAAAAACAATAACAGGAGCGTATTACGCGTCGTTATTGCAATGGTTGAGCGAGGAAATCAAAGAGAAACGCCCCCATCTGAAGAAGAAAAAAGTCCTCTTGCATCAGGACAATGCGCGTGTGCACACCTGCGCTGTTTCCATGGCCAAAATTGTGGAATTGAGAATGGAATTGTTGCAGCATCCCGCTTATTCACCAGATTTGGCCCCGAGTGACTATTTTCTTTTCCCCAATCTGAAGAAATGGCTTGGCGGACGACGGTTCACTTACAACGAGGACGTCATTGCTCAAACGGATGAGTATTTTGCAGAACTTCCGAAATCCTATTTTTTGGACGTGATAAACATTTTTGGAAAAACGGTTGGAAAAGTGTATAGAGCTAAAAGGAGATTATGTTGAAAAATAAAATTTTTTTTTTTAAAAAACAGTTTTTTTCCATTTTTTTCTAAGGACTTATTGAACGACCCTCGTATCATCTGATTAAATTTTATTTTAGTTTTCGTTCCATCAAACTATCGTAAATTTATTGAATTCAATTCAGAAGCTGACACATAAAAAATTTTTAGTGTGAGAAATTTTTAAAAATACTATTAATAAATCCAAATAAATGAATGGCACTTAAATATTTTTCGACTGGATTGAACGGATTTCTATCTGTTAAAGTAGTGCAAAATTGTGTTTGGTATTTTTTTCTTATCGTTCTATAGATAAAAGAAACTACAAGAAAAAGTTTTCAACATAAATATTCTCGAAGAAAGTTTTATAGTTCTTAAGAAAATATAAAAGAAGAAAATTGCACTATAAAAATAAAATATGACTTTACGAATAGTGTACTTTCAAATGTGGAAATTGGAATAATATCCATTAAGGAAAAGTGAATATTTCATATTCTTTTCAGGAATTTATGATAACTAACTATTGTACTATCAAGTATACTCGTATCATAGACTAGAAGGAAATACAATTTAACTACTCGTGCATCTTATTTTTCACGTATTACCTATTAGATCTCAACTTTATTTGACAAATAAAGAAGTAAACTTCACTTTTTTTTAAATTTATTTTCAATATTTTACTTTATAAATATTAGAATTTTTTTCAATGCTACAGAAGCTATGAATGCATATACTTTTTTTTTTGGTCTAGGAGCCATGATGTAGTCCTACAGTTCTTATATCATTTTGCGACCTGTATATATATGGGTTAAATGAAGCTCCGGTCATTCGTTAGTTTGAAGGACCACTTAGAGGCGATAAAATGTTGGAGAGCATTATAAATTTATCTTAAGAAAACTAAAAGGAGGATTTTATAATAATATTGAGTGATCTAAAACGTCCACAATGACGGAAACATCATTATAAAAGAAATTTAAATGTATTATCCGAATTGTAAGCAGTTGACATGACCAAAATTTTAGTAAATTTTTTGGGTGAATTATTTAAAAAACCTTTCGCTGCTTGTGCAGTCCATACGTGTATGTCTACGAATGGTTATTTGATGTATTTCTCACTTCGTTTGTAGGTATGGTGACCAATGAACTGAAGTGTAAACAGGCGACGGATGATGTCCCCACTAGTTGATTGCCAAATTCATTACATAAAATTCCCACATGACCTGGAACCCTATATATTTTTACACCCTTATTGTTGAGCAGGGAATGTCGAATACTATTGAGAACAGAATCACTTCATGACTCACGAATAGGTTCAGGGATGTAATTGTTTTCACTAAAGATTGTTTATGATTGAAAGTCGATGATGCATTATGGTCGCCATCGCGATCGCCCATAGTTCACCATAAATCTGCCCTAATAGGAATAATGCGGACTATTATTAGCCTCTTTGTATCTGCCTAGGGAAGTAAATACTTGGAACTCTGCTTTTAACCATGGTTCCCAAAAAAAATTCCGGTAATTGAGAGTGAGAGTGGCAGTAGTAAAAGGAAATCCATTATTTTTGCATTAAATTGAAGGTTTTATTTAGCATAGATAGAATGATACGATTTAGGTCAAATATGCACCGTTTTGTTCAATAACTTGTTGCCATTTTGGAGGTAATTTCATAATGCCTCTCTCATAAAAACCCTCGTCCCTATTGGCAAAAAACTGGGACGGTCGATTTTCACAATCTTCTCTTGAGGCGAATTTTTCACCTGCAAAATCATTCGTCATAGACAGGAAGAGGTGGTAATCACTTGGTGCCAGGTCCGGACTATAAGGTAGATGCATAAGAACATCCCAACCAAGGTCCCGGAACTTCTGGCGAGTCACTATCGATATATGCGGCCTGGCGTTGTCCTGATGGAACACAATTCCTCTCCTATTGGCCAAAGCTGGCCGCTTCTGGGCGATTGCTTCTCTCAGACGGTCCAATTGTTGACAGTATAGGTCCGAATTAAGAGTTCGGCCGAAGGGTAGCAGCTCATAGTAGATGATTCCCTGCCAGTCCCACCAAACACACAGCAAAACCTTCCTGGCTGTCAATCCTGGCTTGACCACCGTTTGCGCCGGGTGACCGCGATTTGACCAAGACCGTTGTCGCTTGACGTTGTCGTAAGTGACCCACTTTTCATCACCAGTAACCATCCGCTTCAGAAATGGATCGATATTGTTGCGATTCAGCAGCGATTCGCAGATGGAAATTCGGTCCATGAGGTTTTTTTGCGATAACTCGTGTGGCATCCATACATCGAGCTTCTTTTTGTATCCAGCCTTATTTAAGTGGTTCCAAACGATTTTTTGTGCAATGTTTAACTCCTGGGCAATCGAAACAGTGCTTACGTGACGGTCGGACTCGACGATTTCCATTATTTTATCGACATTTTCGACAATTGGCCTTCCAGAGCGTGGTGCATCTTTGACATCAAAATTACCAGAACGGAATCGACGAAACCAAAATTGCGCAAGATTGGCTGTTACAGTATCAGGACCATAAACACTATTCACATTTTCAGCTACCTGGCTTGCGTTTTCGCCTTTATCGAAGAAAAACTGTAAAATATGACGTATTTTCTCTTTGTTGGTGTCCATCTTTGACGCTTGCTAAAAAAATACAGAGTCAAGTAATCACAAAACTGTATGAATAACTTTTTTAGTACAAAATTTTATATTTCTAACGCCATCTAGTGCAATCCGATCGCACTTTTAAAACGGGATATACAGACTCCTAAAGCCATCTATTGGCAAAATAATGGATTACTACACCTTATATTTGTTAAGGATTTTATTTAATAACTTTGTTAGGGTATTGAAAAGGTAATGATAGATGGGTTTGGAACCAGATCTGATGAGTAGAGAGTCCATCGGTGAAGTTCGATATACTCCACTAGTCAGTCTAATACAACTGTTAATCGCTACCTCAACTAGATTGAGCTTTGCTGTTAGCTTTTTGCCACATACGAGTATAGTGAAATAACAGAGGACAATTCCGTTCAACAGACTCTAATAGTCTCAGTTTGTCAGGCCTTAAATTTACTGTCAACCAAAATCTTTACCATATTTAAAATAAAATTTACAGTAATTTTGATGTGTAGATCCCATCTGCCTACTAGAGATTTTACATTACACATATTGGTAAATATTTTGAAAATGCTATTTTCAGTTCCGAATCTTATTTTTGGTAAAGATAATAACAAATTTGCAGATTTCAATGAAAAGTAGATATTATGCGTCAAATAAAAATTCTACAAAAAGTTGGTATTTCCTATCAGTCGGCCATATGTAATATTTAGGTTTTCAGATACTTTATAAAAACCTTTGGAATCTCATATTAAATTCAGAAAAGAGCAAATATTTTCAATTATTTTTAGAACAGATTTTTTTTTTATCTGTACCTACAATTGTTTTGTAAAGAGCACATTTACATAAAATTTTAATTAACAATATTGTGCATCATAAAGTGAAAGTAAACACCCATTGGCGTTTCTCCAACTAACGGAACTTAGATTGCTCTATAAAATCTCTAGGCCGTTGTCTCTTATGTCTCCGATAAGTGTTTCCGGAGAAGGCAGTACAGAACAATTCTGTCACAAGTGGATTATGATGATAGGATAAACGGGAGTGAAATTTGTGATAGCGGGAAATACGCAGGTCCTGAGCAAAGAGAATATTTAGGTCACGATGTAGTACAGTGTTACGAACGTAAGAGGGGGTGGGGGGGGGGCACGTAAGTCCTGGATGCGATAGGAATTGGAACGATTCGTTGAACCCCCAAAGCTCAATTCCAAATATCCAAATTAGTTTTATAATTGTATTGTAGTCTAAGAAGTTGTAGGTAACGTTTTTTAAATCTAGTATGAGCGTTCCATGTTAATCTATGTCCAAGTAAATCCCTAAATAACGTACTTTATCATATTGTGGAATCATGTTTGTATTAAGGTATAAAGGGGTAGGTTTATCTTGACAAAGTATAAAAGTAATGTAAGCACACTCCTGTTCATTTGCAATCACTCTCCATCTCTTAAACAAGGATTGAAGGTTGTGTAAATGGAATTGTAAATTATAGCAATGATAATATTATGATCAGATGGGATGTCACGCATATAAATATTATATTAAATGGGCCAAAGGATGCTGCCTTGAGGGACTCCGACTAGATTAGGATATATTTCCGAGAAATGACGTTGGGCAAGATATGAATTTATGATAAGATAGTATGTTGAAGGAAGAAAGCTCTTGAGTTTGCAGAGGAGTTCAGGATGCCACACACGATCAAAAGCTTGGGAGATATCTAAAAATACTCCTAGGCAATACTCAAGAGAGGATGAAATGTGATTAACAAAGCGATAGCATTGCTGGATAGTGGAGTGTTCAGATCTGAAGCGAAATTGGTAATCAGGAATAATTTTCCATTAACTAGAATTGGGTAGAGTCATTTTAATAGGAGTTTATCAAATATCTTACCAACGAATAGTAAGAGGATGATAAGTCTATAGGAGGAAGGAGAATTAATGGGTTTATTTGGTTTAGGAATCATTTTAATGACAATAAATTTCTAGAGTAAAGGAAAATAGGTTGTGCACAGGATACTGTTGAAAATATATGTAATTAAAACTAAAGCTTTTCGGGAGATTTGCTTCAGAATAGGAGCTGTTATTAGATTATAACCAAGAGCTTTTTTATTAGTAAGGCGCAGAATAGTAATTTTAATTTCCGAGGGTTTGAAAAATTTTTGGGAGGAAGGCTCATAGGGACTGGGAATATTAGTTCTTAGATAATTTTGTTAGTATGCAATTTGTCTTTTATATCATCATGTGGAGCACAATTATTTAACAATTGTTGTATGGGAGTTTTCGTCTAGTAGCTTCCTTTAAAGAAATATTATCACTAATCGATCTTGTATAAAATTCATTCCATTCATTATAGTGCTTTCTAATTTCCTAGGATGAAGAGTCTTTAAGATTTGCTTAAAATGAAGGGTAGTGAGAACAAGATGAGAGTCTAAATCAATAAGCATTTATAATAATAAAAATTGAGAGCACTCTTAAAGATCTACCCACTTTGCTTATACAAAATTAATTGAACTAATCAATTAGGCGTTCAGAATTTTGCACCAAAAAAAATTAATTTTCTCAAACTAAATTTCAATATTTTGTATTTAAAGTTAAAAAAAATTGAATTGTACATTAAGAAAATATCTCAAATTGTACATTTTGTTAATTATTGGAGTTATTAATTAATAGAAATTAAAATACAAAAATTGAGTAAAAAGTTTCCTACTTTACTAATTTATCAATAAAATATTTATAATTTCCTAAAATAAAGTTTCTGAATCATGTAGAACAATTAAAGTTTTGTTGATAATTTTGAACTAAGATTGAAATAGTTCAGTGGTTAATGTACAACATTTTCTCAACAAATTTTCCCTTATAAATTAACTGGTCGATTTATCTGAATTGGAACTTGACTATTTGTTCATCTGAACTTTCAGAATTCGACGGCGAAAAGTTTTTCATAATTTACCACTTCGATATATATACATATAATATAAATATCGTTTATACTGTAAAATCGTATAAATCCAAAACTTTTTCCAAAAACTAAAATTTACTAAAATATTCCCAAAACTACAAGAAATTTCTATTTGCCGGTAAATAAATTTCAAAATTGCTTTTGGGATAAAAATTTAAAAATCAATACCACAGTTTGTCGGGATTTATTGCAGATACTAAAAATTTTGACCAATAATGATGTTGATTCAAATTTTAAATATTTGGAAATTATACCATATATAATTAAGATGTTTGAAGTGTACAAAAAATATTTTGCATCAAAAGCAGATATGGTAAACATTAATATTAAAGCTCTTTTATTGAAAATTTTGTACTAATTCTGAACTTATAAATTTATAAACTAAACAATATACATATGCACTTCCATGTTAATACATTAATTTAAATTTAACTAATTAATAAATGGTTTTTGACCGGTCTGGTAGCACAGATTGACCGCATTGAGGTATGGTCCCACGCAAATTCCCAGAAATCACTTTCCTTTCCATTCTAATGTAATTTCCTTGTCTCGTTATTCCTTGTTGACAAATTTCCTTTAGTATCGTGGCGCTTAGAATAAGACATTTCAATACTAATATTACTTGAAATGATAACAAACATCAATAAACGCTTTTATCTAAAGCTTTTAATTTATTTATAACATCAAATTTGATCGTTCATCAACTAAATAAATTATGATCACTCATAAGCAATTATTATCATTCTTTCTAAAGTAAATAATACAATAAAGAAGTTTGTAAATATTTTATGTAATTTCGTAAAAAATACTAAAGTTATTAATAATTTTTTGTAGCTTTTATGTAATTTATTATTGTAAGATATAATAAAAATGAAGGCTTTTTATTTGGATAGATTTTATAAGGCTCTATGGTAGGGACATTTTTGTTTACTATAACTAAATAGAATCATGCATAACCACGAGTAAAGATTTCAATAATTTTAACAAGAATTTCATTTCAATTGTACAAGTATAAAAAATTTATTTTGTAGATGGTAAAAAAATTACAAAAAATTGCAAACAAAAGTACTCTTCTCAAAACCATTATGAACAAAAACTAGTCAAATGAAAAACGTTTTCTCATTTTAGATTTGGATTTATAGAAAATTCTACCTATGACTACGGAGGTTATCTATGATCGGATATCTGCCAATATTATAGAAGATATACTCGTATTCCATTTCCTGATAGACGAAAACTTTACCGACTCCTAGAGTACGAGCACAAAAAAAAGGTAAAATAAAACAAAATTGTTCATAGAGCAAAAAAGCACATTGAGAGTAAATTGAATCTCATAAACGTGAACTAAAATTTAACTTTTTGCTATATCAATAGACAGACAATAATGTTTTTTTTCTTCAATTTTGTTATTTTTACCCTTGCTGCTTTTGGAGAAAAAAGGAGGATTCATTGTTCGATACACCAAATCTAACAAGTACACACGATATTGAAATTTAACTGTAACAACAACCAACATAAATTTAAATTCCCTGTGTAGTTGTTACATAAGAATATTATAACTAATACAACAAAAAAATGAATTACATTTTTTTTAACGTTAGAGAGAGTATTTGGTTTGTTTGTGCTACCTTATTTTTGTTATGGGAGATCTAGGGGATGAGACTTTTTGAAGCCAAACATTTGATATCAAATATCGAATTTAGGTATAGAGGAACACCGATTTGATACTATTGTATTTGATGTTGGGATAAAAAATGATGAAATATAATGAATCAATGCGAATTGAGTATTATTGTACCAGGAAAGAGGGTAAGTAATAGAATTTCCAATATTGTCTTAAGTAGACTTTTTGGAAATGGAGTTTTTGAACACAAAACAACGAGGAAAAAGATAAATGACTTCAAAAAATCTATAGACAAGATTTAATGAGGCGGAAAATAATAAAAAATTGAACCGAGCATAATAGAATAATATGAGGCTAAGGAGCACAGTGTGCTATCAGTAGAGTAAGGTTAATATTGTATTGTGTAGTCTAAAGGTGGTTAGGAGGATATACTCGTAATGTACTCATTGAAGTTTTGCTCGTGCAGTTCTTTTCGTTATCAAAAATAGTTGCTTCTCAAATCGTGTAAGTAATATCGTTAAGGGTAGCTTGTGTGATTCTTTTTCGAGGCTGGCTATATTCATTGTCATCATACAAGATTTTTTTTACTTTAAAACAATCTCGGATTTTCTCCTACTGTCTCGGTTATTCTGGAAAGTACTCTTTTGATACGTCTAGTAAATTGAAATACTCGTTCAATAAAAAACCGTAAATGCTATCGATTTTCTCTGTACAAAAAAGGACGATCAGGAATAAAACGATACAAAACAGTAGTGCAATTGAAATTGAAAAGAATTTTGCGCCTGCAGCGAAAACTTTTTATCAACTGTGCAGCAAAGTTTTCCATTCTCTTCTATTCAGGATACAGAAACAGCAGGACTAACCATCTATATGTATAATGTATTATATTTTATTTACCCACATTTGGTCCGACTTTAATTTTTTCCCAAACTGGATACTTTTCTATAAAACAAAAATATTTAAATACGAAATGAACGTAAACAATGAATGAATAACTAATACTGAATCCAACCAAATCCTTGTACTATGAGCATGTAAACTTAATTTAACTAATTCCATTTTTTTATTTTTGAATTTTTACGTATACTAAAATAGTTTTCTTGCCATTTGTAATTCATAGTTTATAAAAATTTAATAAATTTATTTGGCTATGTTGCAGGAGAGATTTATTTGTAACATTTCGTATAGGAGGAAATACATAAATTAAAATTGATTTACTTATTTATTTAAGTTTTTTATATATAAAAATTGTTTAAGTTTGCAAAAAAATGATTTGAAGTTCTATTTGCTTTTATATGATTTTCATCAACGTATAAAATTATTGTTACAATTGTGTAAATTATAGCTTTTACCTTATAGATAGATTAGTAATATCTAAGAAAGTATGAAAAAAAATAGTAAATGAGATAACAAACGAGCACGAATAGCTGAGGATAGATAGTGTCTAGATTAAATTAGTTTGCTGTGGTCTTAAATTCAAATTCAGCAATCAAAATAGTCGGGATGCTCTTTTATATGCCAACATATCGCCAATCTACTCGTAGACTTCGGACAACTTCAAAAGATTTGAAAGGCAAGATCGGCGCTAGATTATAGGACCACGATTTTTAACGTGGTTAGAGGAATATCTTTTAAAAATACCAAAGGCCACAAAAATGTATCTTCCCATCTTCAAATATGGCTTCTCATGGTACCACCGTCAGACATTTCTTCATGGGAAGCAGACTGGCACACGCCTTTTATGCTATCTAACATGCAGCCCAGCCTTAAATACAGCTACTTGATTACGCAAAAATCTTATTTAGATATCGCAGTTCAATATTCTTGCGATAATAGCGTTTTTGCAATGATTGACGATATTCTTTAAGTTTTTTCTTTCTTCAGTCAAAAATGGACCATAGAAAACGAAATGATCCGCAACGTGAATGACAAGTGAGTTATGTCATATTATCGTGGTCGACTAGTGGGATATGCCATATTATCGTCCAGCTTAAAGCTTTTATTATTATTAAAAATTTGCACTGATACACCCAGGATATACTTCCTCATAACCTCTTACGTTCCACGTTAGGCGATGAAACTAAATTCCTTTAGTTGATTAATCTCAATTTCATTATTGTTTCGATGGATTTCTCAATCCTCCTCCAGTTTCTCGATGATAGATCCTAGCCGTTGCACTCGCCAAAAACTTGACAGCATCATATCAGATATAACAGAATGCTCTCGAGGTTCAAAGTGCACTCTGACGATACATCGCTATCACTAGACTCTTGCAAAATACGGTCGTCATATCAAATAGATTGATAGGAGCCTGGGTTAGCTCGGTTTGGGCCCTCCATTATTAGGCATAAAAATTGCAGGTATTGATACGTACTAGTCACATGTACTGCCTCCGTTTTTAATCATAAAACTGAACGCCCACTGATAACAGCTACTGCCAGATAATTTGGACTGCGTCTTTTGCGGTTTGAGTGATCTCCTCTAGTATTAGTTTCAATATTATCCAAAAAATCACATGTTTTGTCCTATCTATCGGTAAGTTAATTCTATCTATCGGTGAGTTAATCTGTAATTATTCTTCTAATCTAATTTAGGTATTTCAAACGATAAGGCAAGTCTAGAATACGGCAAATATACCTTACTATCTAGAAAAGAAATTTCTAAATGGTCTCGGTGGAGAGATCAACCCTGGGTAAATTTTAAAAAGGGAGGACATAAGTAAAACAATAATCTTTAACTATAAATTCTAATATAAAAAATATAGTTGTCGTTTAGATTAATTAATATTACTACTAAAGATTAGCATCTAGGAAATTTTTTGATCATCCATTCGATTTTGTGTAGGCCAATTGTGTAATAAGTAAAAATTTCGGATAAAAGAATTGCGTAGTTAAAATATTAAAAAAATAAATAAAAAATGCTATTTTGAAGTTAAGATTATTTTGGACATAAAACCAGATCCTTCCACAAAATGACAAACTATAAAATAGAATTCGAAAATTAATTTTTCTTAAAAGATATTGAAAATTTTTAGATTCTCTTAAATTTTCAAATAATTCTCGCTACTTAACTTAAATCTAAATTTATTGTATCTAAACATTGTATGATGAGATTGTAGTTTATTATCAATTATATTAACAACAAAGTACGAGTATTTACTCTTATTGCTATTCACTTGCGCTCATCTAATAAATTGCCAATTTTTATAAATTAAATTTACCATTGAGAAATTGAAATTCTTCCTTTATTAGTAATTGAATTGTCATCAAAACTGATACAAGCTCAAATACTGAATAGAATTTAGAATGACATTCGAAGTAACTCGTGCATAAATGAACCCAAATTATGAATCCATTGTTTTTGTAGAATGGCAGAGTTTATCGACTATTCAATGTTTTCTTCTCAATTTCAAATTAAAAACAAAAATTTTTAAATGTTTATTTTTCTATGTCACAAAGAATTTTTTATGTATTTATAAATAAATATTATTATCAATATTTAAAAATTTGTCATAAATAAATTATTATCTACAACCTCTCAGGTAGAACTTTTAAAGTAGAATTTAATTATTGTAAAAACTGAAATTTTAATAATTAAACTATATGTCATACTTTAAGAATATTTATATATATTCTATATTTTCTAAAACACAGGTAAGAAGATATTTTCAGTCTTTATCTGAAGTCTGAGGAATTCTTCGAACACTTTCTGGAAGAGCGGAAGAATAGATTGTAACTTTAAGTTTGGCAAATTGTCGAAACTTTTATAATTTTAGATGATATTAGAGTGAAATTTCTGAAGGATATATGGCAAAAGCATATATATTAACTATAATATGAAATTTTAATTAGTTCGTTCATAGTCGAATTTTCTATTTTGTGAGCACTAGAGTAGAAAGAATTTAATATAACTGATGTAAAACTTCAAAGTTCGCCAGTTCGTCGATATCCGTGGGGATTTGCTTAAAAATTTCTACTATATTGTGATTATCCGAAAACTTTTATGGCTTATTATTAATAAATCTATTAGAAAATTACTTTATTATATCTTGTATTATTTAAAATTATAAAGTAATTAATTAACAAATATTAAGAGGTACATAATCGTAAGTAAATATACACTGAGAGATTTGCAATTACTTATTTAACAAAACATTTAAAATTTTCGGTCCTGCTTTGAGTATTTTATGTTACATTTACTTTTTTTTACAAAATTTTAGAGTTGATTCATTTGATAAAAATTTGTTTGTCAATAAATTTGATCTTCAAGAGTTGGTTTCTTATAGATGCTATTGACGCATCAGTGTGTTTGATCTGGCAGGACTTTTCCGTTTGCCTTTTATACTCGTTGGGTAACAACGCGATTCTGTAGAGCAGAAGTAGTTAACCTGATCCATGTCGCCCACTTGTTGTATATTTAAGCTTTCATGGGGATGGTAGGAGTTATGTACGATGCAGATATGCAGCATCAAATTGTATTTAATATATACAAATATAAAAGATTAAAGATAAATTTACCTAAAAAAATTTTACTAAACTTAAATCACGTATTAGTAGACAGTATGAATCAGGTTAAGTAATTCTTAATTGCACTTGATTAAGTTTTCTGTGCAATTGATGGGCAGTAAAAAAATTTAAATACCAACAAAAATACAAAAGTAGGCTTTGGGTATAAAAAGGTTGACAAGCCCTGCTGAAGTTGTGATTTTATAGTACGTTACGAAAAATGCAACAGTGTAATTTGAAGCAACGATGTGCCATTAACTTCTATCGTAACATAAAGGTTATGAATCCACAAGTTTGTCTCACGTAAATTTGCAAGAAGCCTATAGTGGACATATATACAAGTTTAATGATGGGATAAAGCATATTTGAAGGTTTGCGAAGGAGTGAAGATCAAACCTCACTCAGAGAGACCTTAAATATGAAAATCTAATAAAAATATGGAACGAATGAGGTCTCTTGTGAGGTCAGACCGTTGATTAATATTGGAGTTTATGAGTAGTAGTTGAAAGGCTTAGAAAAATGGTTAGGTTGAATATCGCTGATAACTTGACGACGCCCACTGTCACACTACCATCATCGCCAGTAAGTTTCTGTTGAAGATGGTAATGTGACAGTGGGCGTCGTCAAGTTGTCTTCTTAAAGAAAAAGGGATTGCTATGGTTTATCTTTTCAGGAAAAGGGATTGCTATGGTTCACCTGACAAAGCCCATGAATTGTTTCCCCCCTAAATATCAAATAACACTTGAGAGGACGTTATCTAGATATTGTTGATTCAACCAAGGATCTGTAAAGAATTTATATGAAGACTTCTAGCACTGATACGAGAAGTGGAAACGACACTTTCGCTGATGTATAGCCGCCCAAGAAAAATCTTTTGAAGGAGATAGCATTGATATGCAAATAAAAATGAGCAAATTTGTTTTAAAATAAAAAAGTCTCATAAGTCTTGCACGTCATACCTCGTTGTACTCTGTGATGAAAGCGATTTTATAAACTCTCGGGTAAAGTCTAGACAGTTCTTACAATTTCAACATTAAATAACCATGACTTATAATATATTCAATAAATAGTATAAAATATTTCAAATGATATAAAGGAAAAAAACTCATTCATAAGCAAAACAATTTCGAGATCAATCTGATAAGACAAATCATATAAAAGCAACCTTAAATTTATTTTCTTTATTAATTATTTCTAATAAAAACATATTTAAAATAAAAAGAAGTAGAAATTATCCTACCGCCATTGGTGGCTAAACTGCGAACAAATTTACGAAAAATCCATTTACGAAAACATTATAAATAATTTTTTTTCGAATCAGTTTAATATTAAATTAATTTCCATAATAAATATCATTTTTAAATTATATCATCATCAACCCTCCTGATATTAGCAAAATAATCATTTCATAACCAATAAATACTCGTAGCTTATTTAATGTTAGCTATAAGATATGTGTACTTGAGATAAGATAAAATAATACTACCTAAAAGGGGAAAGAAAGAATGGATGAGTACTCGACTTGGATTTATTTCGAAAGTGCAGATAAATGGAAAAAAAATTTAATGATAAATTCCAAAAGTTAATTTAGATAAATGGTTGTAATAGTAGATTTTAGTCGAGGTGAATCAGATAAAAATTTGATTACTTCAAGTTTGTGCGGAGGATGCTAGGATAGGGGATTAATTCCCATATCATTTTGAAGAACTGAATTAAAAAATGATTATTTTGCGTAACTTGCAATTTCAATTACGTGATAATAAAATAGAATATTCCACAATCTAGAATGACTTTGCATGTGAAGCAAGACTATTTATTGTGGTGACTATTCAAGTTGCCTCTGTTGTTGTCTTTTAATGTGGATTCATAGTTTGTGTATTAAATGAGATTGACCCAAGGGAATAGAAATTGGTGCTATAGAAGGAGTGATTAAAAGTTATTCAATATTCATATAGATTTGAACCAGCAGACTAGCTGTAATAGTGTGTACACGTATTATTTAATGCGTGATAAAGCCTTGGTAAGAGTTTGTGTTAGAAGTGCTTAATAAGAAATCCTTACTGGCAGGCAGTTCCCATAGATTCTACTTACTTTATATGCATGAATAAGCTTCAGACTGCATGAAATTCACATGTACGAAATTTGAGTAAAAGCATCAGGCTTGAATGTGACTAGCAGTAAATAAACTTTATACTGGACGGGGGTCATCGCACAAATTGAATGCATCCAAGAGTAAATTCACTTCAATTTTAGTTAATACGATTTCAATTATCTTTTGACATAAGGTTATAAGGTTTACTGGTAATAGAAATAGAAACAATACTCATTATTATATTGTTATTAATAATTCGAATTTACTCTTCGAATTATTAATAACAATAAAGCTCCTTAGCTCCTCTCCACTTACTGAATTAATTCATTCAAGAAGCTTTAAAAAGTCTAATCTAATTTAAATTATTGCAGAGAATTTATAGTTCTTTATTCTAAAAAAAAAGGTTTAGTTACTTTAGTAAAACACTGTTACTCATTCAACATCGGCCATAACTTTACATTAAATTAACCAATGAAAACTTAATGTGGAAAAGCATCTTCTCTAGACTTTCAGTACTTCTTTTACAATTCATCTCTACTTTCTGCTCATAACTATCGAAAATTACCTTTTCTAAACCAGGTATAGTAAAATTTACGATCCAATTGCTAGGTTAAATAGTATTTGGTATCGTCAAAAATTCTTATTTCAAGTAAAGTATATTCAACGCCTGGTTTCGGTCGTATAATCCCAACGCAAAATATGAAATAGAAACGGCCGTAATTTCATTGCTACTACGTATAGTTTCATGGATGATATTCTCAGTAAGATTACCTTTCGACTTTATTTAGTCTTAAAGGTTAACTTGTAAAAGAAAATCAAACTTTTAAAAAATGGAAGATTATTTAGTCTTGAAGGCAAACTTGTACTAAACTTATTTCTGCAATATAATATAAAAAAATGAAATCTTTATACTATGAAATTTTTGGTAAATTAAATTTTCAAGGTTTACACAGTAATTTATAGTTATAGTTTTTAGTTATTTGTCACTTAAACAATATTTTTTACTATCTTTAGATCGATATTGATGACTTACTTGCATTCTAATCATAATATTCATGTTTTTGAATGCTAAAAATTAAGAGGTATTATTATTATTTTTGTATCGTGACGGACAATTGCTTTCATTAAATTTGGTTGAGGGGAAGGAATGGGTTTCGTCGTGAATTTCCAGAGGAGAAGCTTAAGTACCTAGAAGACAACGGAGTGGCCAGGCATACCTATTGGCCAGAATTTACGGTAGATGTTAGGCGTTCTTTCTATTTCACCGCTATCCTCTATGCACTCCAACATAACAGAAATACTTATCATGCCAGTTATGGGAATTGTTTGTTTATTTGTAAGGTCCCTTAGACATGTGCCAGGGGCCACTTCATAGCGCCACGACCGTGAGGCCATTTGGCGACTTCGTAGTACGTGTGGGAAATCATCTAAGAGAGACCGGTCTGTGGTTAGTATTGTAGTATAGAAAGTTGAGAATTTTAGTATATTTTGTGGAGTAGATTAGTATTTTGTAGAAGTTTAAATAGTGGACTAGGGAATGGAGTTGTTGGATCGAGGAGCTCCATAATCGGAGGAATCCTGCTCGCAGAGTAGTTCTTGGTTATTTGGCATTCCTGTAGAATATGGGTAATAGTGAAATGGGTGCCACAGGATTGGCAGAAGGGACGATTGGTGTTGCCAAAAAGGAAGTTATGAGTAAGAGCAGTATGTCCAAACCGGATTCTGAGGAGCTTCCGCGCCCAGAATTTCGGTACGGATGTTGAGTACACTGGTTTATTAGTGGTCACCCAATGAGTCGACAAAAAAATGTCGCTATTGGTCCAGTCATCGTGTCTGCGGATGGCTGATGGTGTTAGTTGCCATTCAGTTAGTAGGCGAGGCAGATTGGGAATGACTGTAATCACTGGTCGACGGAGTGTTTCTCCAGCCAACTTGTCAGCACTTTCATTACCCACAATTCCCACATCCCCTAGCACCCATTGCAACTCGACACTCCTATTGCTAAGTAGGCTATGACGAGTACTTGGTCACTCGATGAGCCACAAATGGGCTTTCAGGGCGGCAAGGCTGTCGCTAAAAATAATAACGTTTTGTTGGCTGGGAATATTGGTCGAAATTTCAATTGCCGTTTTGATGGCCCACAGCTCCCCGTAATATGGAGCTGCCCTATAAGGGAACATTCCACAACATAGTGTGCGGGTGCTGCAGCCAAAAAGTTCGACGACCGCAAAAGATGTAATATCGGTGTCAGCGGCGGCATCAGTGAACAACAGTCGATGATCTTTAATTCGTCCAACTGTTCAAGGAACAATTTCCTATATGTGGACGGATCAGTTCTAGCCTTCTTAAACCTGTAAAGAGAAGCAGTTACTTTCAACTTTGCTCCCAACCACGGATGGATGAAGTGCTTTCAAGGTGGGACATTAATAAGGATAGCGATGATGAATTCCTTTTTGAGCTGGGGGAGATGATAATGTTTTTGATAAAAGTGTGGAGGGGATAATTTGAAAGGCATAGATTTTTGTAAATTTAACTTAGGCGGGCTTTGTGAAGATAGAAAAAATAGGTTTTCGACCAGTCTCTATCAGTATGGATTCCACCGGAGATGTCCGATGTGCTCCACTGGCTAGTCTAATGCAACGGTTTACCGCTGCCTCGACTAGCCTTTTCCCTGCTATTGGCACACTGACACATATAGTGAGGAAATAGAGTAAGGTCCCGTCCAAAAGGGCGTTGGTTACTCTAATTGCCTCACTTTGTCTTACCTTACTTTTGCTGCTGACTAAAATTTTAACCATTCGGAGAATGATGTTAATTTTGTCAACAGAATTTTTAATCTGAAGATTCCATTTTCCTCCACGGGCAATTGAGATACCTAGGATTTTCATGGAATTTTTTGGGCGGAGAGGGAAGGGGTTTAGTGACGAGTCCGATACGCTACAATTTTTTTTCCTGCAAACATGCAGGCAAGGTGGGTTTGATGTACAGATAACCGCACCGTTGATGCTGCTCCAAGTGTTGATTTTGCTGATGGCGTTATTTATTTGTTGTTGAAGATCAGCATCAGATACAAGTATAAAAATATTGTCAGCATAAATATAATGGTTAAAGAATGATAGTTGGTGGGAAAGAGAGTGAATATATACATATATTGAATAGGATCGTTGATAATGGGGATCCTTGTGGGATGCCGTTTTTCATTTTGAGTTTTGACAAAAAATGACCGTTGGCGCGTACCGTGAAGATTCTACCAGTTAGGTAGGAACGTAGTAGTGCCAATATCGCAGAGTCTACTCCCCACTCTACCAGCTGTAAGAATACCCTGTGTGGGCAAATTCGGTCGTACACCTTTTCTAGGTCGAAAGACAACAATAAACCACAATGTCTACGTTTGTAACAATTGTGGATTGAATGTTGGAGTTCAAGTAGCATACTCAGAGTTCCCCTTCCTGATCTGTAGGCATGTTGTTGGGGATTGAGTCTATTGGCAAGCGCCTGGTTAAGTCTTGTAGCTAAGATCTTTTCCAGGATCTTGGAAGTGCAAGGCAGTAATGAGATTGGTCTAAAGTTGTTAGCCGAAGAATGGGAGAGATTTTTCTTGGGAACTGGAATGGCTGTTGCGACCTTCCAGCAATTTGGGAAAATAGATATTTCCAGAATTTTGTTAAAGAGGTTGACAATTCTAATATGAAAGGTCGAAGATGCCTCTTTAATCATTTTAAAAGAAACCTCGTCCCTACCAGGTGTGGTTCCCTTGAAGGAATTCAACGAAAAGTTAAACTCCGTAAGCGTTACTGGCTGGTTCAAGATTAGAGTGGAGGCTGACGGTATAGGCGAGAGATTTTCCGTGAAGTATTGTTTCTCACTACGACATGAAACACTAAGGTGGTTGTTGGATGAAAACGAGACCCAGGACTGTGCCAGTTCCTCAACGATAGCTGTCGAGTCGGATATAACTCCATTCTCAGACTCAATAGATGGGATAATGCCATTTGTTTGGCGACCAAGAATGCAGTTAATACCTCTCCATGCTTCTTTCGGTGAAGTTCGGGAATTAATTGAGGCGGTGAAGTTATTCCATGCTGTTCGCTTAGCTTGTTTCACCGCTCTTTTAACTCGAGCAGTCCTGAGTCTCAATTCGATGAGATTAGTCGTACTGGAAAACGAGAGTAGTCTTTCCAGGCCATATTTCTTTCACGTCGTAATGTTGAGATTTCGTGGGAATACCATTTAGGTTGTGTTTTAGATATGCCAGCTGAAGAGGGAATTGTCCCAGCAGCTGCACGTCTGAAGACTTTATCACGCTTTCTGCCTCAAGGTTAGGAGATCGCGCAACGGGTAGATTAGCAGAAGCTTTGAAAATCGAAGCTCTGTAATTTTCCAGTTATGGGAATTTTATTGTACTTGGGAAACCTCTCAGGAGTAAATATTTCCTAAAGCGTAAAGAATTGGACGAACATAGAAGGGAAAGCTGTAAAAACGTGAAAGTCAATAATATAAGGTGGAAAAATTGATCGAGGTATATTGGGAGTAAAAAAATGAGACCTAAAACTAATGGAAATAGGAAAAAAAAATTTAAAGAAAACACCGACAAAAAAAAGAGAGACAATGAATTTGATGGAGGAAGCATACGTCTTTATTAAATGATGCACTTACCTCAGAGTGATGCATGGAATCGGAAGCAGAGGGTTCAAGAAAAAAAAATTAGTAATTAATTACATGTATTTCTTTGTAATTAGTAATAGTAATATATGAATAATAGAAGTAATTATAACAAACAAAAGAAGGTAACTCAAAATTTACAAAATAATATTCAATTTACACGTTCAAGTATATTTGATTATGATAAAAACAAATTATATATTTTCTCATTTAAATGTAAGTATTTATTTAGGCAGATATGTATACCTAGTATACTATTCATTATAGTCTTGTTTGTATGTGTTGGTGTAAGGTCTCTGAGACAAGAGTCAGAGGCCATTATGTAGCGCCACGACCATGATACCATTTGGCGATATACGCTATAGTCTATTTGCTGTTATTATTATTCGTATTATTTTTATATCGATTGTACAATTCATTTTGCTTCTACGATATTATATATTATTTTATCACCAAATATCCTTAAAAGTTAAAAAACTCATTTGTTTGCTATGTCTTTTTCTTTCTTTTTCTTCAATTTATTCATTCTTAATAATTATTAATATTTTTATAATTATACGTATTTGCGTTTAAAGATAATTTTTTCAAGTCCATATACGTATAATTATATAAATAATAATTAATAATATTATTTGGGTTTTCTTTGTTTTCAATAATGATTTTATATTAATATATTGGAAGTGGTTTTTTTTAATTTTTCTGTTTAATTAATACAATATCAATTTTGAAATACTTTATTTGAAGACTTTTTATTTTAATAGATATATATATTTATCATGTATGTACTTTATAATATAATTTGACTCATTTAGTAAAACGTGTTTGTTGTATATTAGATATTATAGTTATTATTAATTATATTATTATTGATTGATTTATTATTTTTGTTAATATTATGATTTTTTTCTTGTATTAATGAAAGCAATTTTGATTCAATTTACGAGTGCATATATTATTATATTGTATTTTGAATTTATAGTATGATTAATTATTTACTGACCCTTTTTGTATTTTTAAATTATTCTGAAAATGTAATAAATTTATCCTTCAACATATATAGGTTGCTTTTTATGTTCCAGATCGATATTGTTTGGCCGCCATTTTGGTTTGGATGATGTTTGTTTGTTGGCATTTGACAGACGCCGAGTGTTATTTGGTCGATCACAATTTATTATGGAGTAACAGCTGCAGGCAAATGACTATAAACGATGGCGAGACTAGACTGCTCCAGTTTTACTGCTCGGTATAAACGACCACTATTTTTGGTAAAAAATCATTATGAGCGACGAAGCACACTTCGACTTTGGAGACTTTGTTAATAAACAGAATATCTGCTATTGGAGCACTGAATATCCTCAACTGATATACCAAATACCACTACACCCGCGTAGAGTAACTGTGTGGTGGTGCATTTGGGCCGACGGACTCATTTCTTTGAGGATGTTTGAGGTAATGCTGTAATAGTTATTGTAGGAAAACTTTCTTCTGTCCGAATCTGATCATTTAGTCCTTCAGAACATATGTCCCCAAAAAGACGGCGCCACATCACACACAACTCGTGCTACGATGCAAAGACTGAGAGAAATTTTATAAAATTATACATTTTTTAAATGTTATTAAAAAAATACTTCAACCTGGAACATAAAATGCACTCTGTATGTACTAACACTTAATTTAAGGGAGAATCAATGCAACATTCGCACACGAAAAGATATCATCGTACAAATGACCATCTTCGTTGGATGTCAGAATTGAAAAGAACACTTACTTACTTACTTTATTTTATTGCATAACATTAATATTTATATATTTGTCTAATACAATCTTAATACTATTTTCTCTTAAGAATATTTAATCCTAGTTGAATTATTTGTCTTAATTACTTAGCTTCCTGCTATCATTGAATTAATTCCTACTACTCGTATAAATAATATTTTAATTAATTAATTTGACATTTTGAAAAACATGCTTACATCCTAAAACCTAACCTTTAAACTTAATTCTTCTCTTATAAACTAAACATGCATTTTTACAATTATTCTTAAAACTAATCTTAAAACTACAATGATGTTTACATCCAGCGACTACTGCGTAAGACGTGTCCTCTTGATATCCTTCGGTGCTTCCGACCTCGTGTGGTATAGTTGCTACCCTCGATGTTGTCCCTTTGGCTTCTTCTTGTACATCTGGAGCCGTTGCTTCAGAGCTTCTTCTGTGTCCTTCACTAGAAGTAAGGGTGATAGTTACTTGTTGTTCCTCAAGGTCTCCAGTAAGTTGTCTTCCGTCAGCTGCCTAACTTCCCTGTTTTGATGATGGGCTAATGACTTCACCCATTTGTGCATTATCCCCATTTGCCATACTATAAATGGGGAAACGCTTGCCTCCCGGCATCACCTGTCATTGGAAATAAACTTTTTTGTATGTATAGATCTTCCGAGCCCTGTGGCTTTTCGTAAGATCTTCTTTCCAACCTGTGCAGTTCAGTTGCTACCGTTGGGGAAATAGATTACCAGATGGGGAAGCCGAAGCATAGGTACGCTCTTATAAATTCTTTATAAATAATAAGTTTGACGTCCTTGCGTATGATTTCTGAGCGATACATTCTCAGAAGCCTGCAAAATATGCCGTTGGCTTTGTTAATTTTATCCCTGACGAAGGAGTTTAATTTGAGGTTCTTGTTGAGATTAACGAGTCACCCTTATCCCCCAAACCCGCAGTCTACGAATTTCTTCTTCGTGATGCACAAGCACTCTGACTTTGGAATGTTTACTTGCAGACCCCATTCCTTATAGTATTTTGTCAGTTTATTGACAGCTACTTTCATAGCTTTCAGTGCTAGTTTAGGTAGCATTGATGCACTGTAAACTAGGGTATCATCGGCGTATAATACCATATGAGTATTTCCGCTTAATTGAACCTTGCATATATCTGCAATGTAAAGGTTATATAGCTTAGGACCAATTAATGAGCCTTGGGGTATGCCTGACAATACCTCGAAGAACCGTGAGTATACGTCTCCACATTTCAGTCTGGTTTTTCTGAAAGCTAGAAAACTGATTATTAAATTAACCAGGTATTTTGGAAATTTCATTTTTATGAGTTTGAATATGATACCCAAGTGCGGTACACTATCGAATGCCTTGTCAATATCTAACGAACAGAGCCATGTTGAACGGTTTTTAATTCATTCCAGTATAACGTCTGTATGTAACTTTAAAAGTACGTGCTGTGTAGAGTGGCCTTCACGAAACCCATAAGGGAATTCTGGAATTATGTTTTCTTCCTCGATGAAGAGGTTAAGTCTGTCTAGGATGAACCTTTCAAAAATTTTTCCCACATGAGAAAGGAGTGATATTGGCCGGAAATCTGCTTCCGTGCAGGAGTGCTGTTTCTTTTGAATGGTTACAATATCTGCAGACTTCCATATTGTAGGGAAGTACCCATTATTAATACAGTTGTTATAAATGAGTGTTAGCAATGTTATTCCTTCTTCTGGCAGGCTTTTCCTTACTAAACTGGGTATACCATCCGGACCATGGGATTTTTTCCTAGATGCCCTCACAATGTCTTGCCTTTGTCGGATTCGTACTTGGATTATCAGACGAAAAGTAAGTCATTGGTGCCGAAGAGCTGTCCTCGTTCCTGTATCCGGCTTCGCGTTTGAATTCATCTACGGTATCTTTCACGATCGGTTTATTTCCGAAAATATTTTGGCTGCCATATAGGTTAGAATAGTAATTTGCGAACATTTCGCTTTTGATTTTATAATCCGTGATAATTCTATTCCCTTTCTTCAGACCTGGGCTGCCTTTTGTTCTATCTCTCATTAATTGCTTAATTTTAGAATAAGCATGTGGACCGGGCTCTATGTTACGTAAAGTGCGTTTGAATGCCCCGTTCCATTGGTCATTAAGTCGGGCGGTTATTTCTTGCTTAAGGCTTTCAATTTGAATTTTGATCGTCTTGAAATAATTTTCGTCCCTACTAGGATTATTGTATGCCCTGAAGAGTGCTTTATTTAAATTATTTTTCCGTTTAAACAGCTGCTTAGTGTGTGGATCGATAATGTCTGCTGTGCTGGCAAAAGTGTCAACCATTTTGGTGGTTGCTTCCATTGAGGACACCAAGGATTCGTTCAAGGAACTAATTATGTTATCAATATGATAACAAGAAAGGTTATGATATGCCGGCTTTTTGAGAAGCCTTAGTCTTTTCTTAAGGTCTTTCTTGAACTTTTTCCAGTTTGTGTCTTTAAAAGATCTAAAGATTCTCCTTGATCCTTTATTGGGTCGTTGCCTTATAGGTGTTACTATTTCTAAGTATACTGGGAAGTGGTCAGAGAAAAGTGGCAGCGTGGTACAAAGCTTCACCGGTAACAGAGAGCTCGATACTAGAAAAAAATCGATAATAGAGCCCGAAGCTTCAAATGTGGGTTGGTCTGGTGCGATAATATTGCCGCGGAATTCATTTTTATCATTTATGCACTCTACGAGAGCTTTACCGTTAAGGTTGTTTTTAATGTTCCCCCTATTGCAAATGCCATGCATTAAAATCCCCTCCTATAATGAAGTGATCAAATGTGTTGCACTTCTTTAAGAACTCCGCTGTTTGCCGCCGTTCGTTCGTTATTACCATTAATTACGTTGAATCCTTTAAATCTGAGGTACTTGTCAGCCTGTATGTTGATTTCTTGGATTCACGCAATGTCTGGAGAATATTCGCTGAAGAAGTCACGAAAAACGTTCTCTTAATTTGACTTTGAATCGAATTTACATTGACAGTTACTACTTTTAATTTACCTAGACCCATGTAAGTAACTGCTCGACTAATTTCATTTTCCTCTTAAACTCGTCTTTCTCATTTAAGATAGGCTGAATTAATTTGAGTTTTTGGAAAAGCACGTCCAGAGGCATGCCAAAGGTATCTTCGATACCTTTTTGCAGTGGTTCAGCGCCCTTTTCATGCTGAATCTTATTCCCTGCTATTGACGTCGTCTGGGTATTATTTTGCCTTTTTATTATGTCGGCAAATGAAATCCCTGTTTGCACTTTCATGGCTGCAGGTCTTAATTCAGAGGCTGAAAAGAGCACATTTCATTCGTCGTTCTTTATTGTTTCCTACGTCCGGCTATGGCATATTAACAGCATCTAGCGTGCCAATGCGATTTTGCCTATAAGACGCTAAATAGTGGTCATCCGATCGAGCAGTTCAATTTCGAGCAGTCCAAAGTTTGTGGAAATTCAACTGCTCGATCATCCGACCAGAACAACTATAACATGTATAAATAAATTTTAGAAATAATTGGACATTATTTTCGGAACATAGGGACCTTTTTATAAATATTCTAATGACTTTTGTATTGGTTTTAAGATCATGTTTTTGTCTTCGCTTCGCAGATGGTCGGTCCACTGCAGCTAGTCTACTGGTTATTTTCGTGCGGCGCCATGCTTTAGTCTAGTAAGAGAGATGGCCATTATCTCAATTTTGGGTTTTTGTCTTTAACCAATACCATAAAATTTGTCTTTGGCGAACAAATAAACAAAAAATCCAATCGCGGTTGTGTTTTATTCTACCGAAAGCTGGTATTGATATTTTCGTGTTTCTAATGGTTGATGGCTTTTTCACGTAATTTTTCCTTCATTATTTTTTTTTGATAATGAAGCAATAACAGAATAAGGTAATTAAAGTAGAATGAAAACTAAAGTTATTTTTTGGAACATGTCTCAGTGGGATTCGAAACTACAACCCCCCTTGGATAGTACTCCAGCACACTAACGACTGTGCTACCAAGCCGGCTGGACCAAATTCAGATATATATTCTTTTTCTGATTAAATTAAAGCAATTATTTGTGGCGGAGACTATATTCTTTACTAACTTAGAATATGTAAATAACTATTACAAAATATGGATTTTTTAAATTCGAAGACCTAATGGAAAACGTCATAGCTCGTTGCTAATAAAATTAAGTCTAGTATTTGCACTATGAAGTGACTTATTTGTAGCAGCTCTAAAAATCGTTTAGATAAAATTATTTCATTAACTTACATAAAAAAATATCTTAATTCTATCTATTATTTTATAAAACAACAAAAAATTACAATGCCCGTGGCCTAAACTAATTCGCGCACTTTAATTCGCCGATCGTTCAGAATCAGATCGTGGATTTTGTCGATGATTTCAGTAGTAGACACCTCAACTGAGCGTCCTGAACGATGTTCATCTTTTGTGGATGAACGGCCACGTTTAAATTCATTCACCCAAATGTAAACCGTCGCAAACACAGGTGCACATGTGCCATGAACTGCATCCAACTCGGCTTTGATTTCTTTCGGGCTTAAGCCTTTTAAATGGAGATGTTTGATAACAGCCCTAAACTCTGTTTATACTGTTTGATAACAGCCCTAAACTCTGTGGAAAAAAACCACAAGTCCAAAATACATATTTTATTTAATGAAAGACATTTCCTGTAACCTTTTATCAGGTCGTAAGTCGGGAACTTTACTACTAATATGCTTTACTTAAGTAGAAAATCAACACTATTTTATACTGTCAATTTATTAATGCAAGTTTATCATCTGCAAAATCCATTTTACATGAGATGGAATTAGTTATGCAATAGAACGTAAAGAAAACGTAAACTGAACATTAGGTTGACCTCCAATAAAAATAATACTTTTTTTTGTAATAATATGCGAAGAGGCAATCTATCAACTCAGAAAGCTTATTCAATTCAGTATTGACAGACATAAGCTTTTATCCTTTGTATATATTCAAAAGCTGCTAATTACTTACAATCTATCTAATACATTTTGTGATACGTAATTAACTAGAGAATTTCAGAGTCAAAGTTTAAAAAAAAACAATCTTTATTCATAGACCTACCAATGCTTTTGTGGTTTCTGGAATTATATTAATTGTTCAATTGTAAATAACTTTATCCATTATATACTCCTTTCTATACTCATACATAAACATAGAGAAAGTTTACAGTTAATTTGTTAAATTTATTTGATAGTCAACGGAAGTCAGGCCACTGTAAGAGGGAAAACATATTAGGTACTTGTAACTTCATTGAACTGACCACCTCAATTGGCCATAAAGTGTCACAAAGTAATCCACAGAATCGAAATTGATCGTAAAATAAATAGAAAATATTTCACATTTAAAATATTGTCATTTGTGGTCATTTTATCGGTCGTTTGCATAGATCCTTTACTAACGATACCATAATAGTTAATTACTTTTTCCGTTTACAAAATTTATCTAGTTTAATTCTAGAAAATGAACCTTTACAATTTTATTTAAAATTGCTAGGTTATTGTACTTTTAGTATTCTTGATTTTTCCTTTGATACTTTACATCCTGCTTATGTTTTCGTTTCATTCCTATTTTAAAGACTCTTAATATTTACTAACTTTGCATATTGTTTCTGTAATTTTAACTGAAATAACTTAACGTTGACTTAATTTTTTAGCCAAAGCACTTTAAATTATTAAAATTGTTGAATAAGGAGTAGTAAGTTTACAGTTTGAACAGTGCAAAATACTTGTATGTAAATTTAATAACTTGTTTTTGTAAAGCACTCTTGCATCACCAAAATTGACATTTCCTGAAATGAATTTCCTCGCAACCATATATGAAAAAGTGAAAATAATGAAAATGATAACGATTTACATCAGCATCAGATCGTATGTAATTTATGCAAAGTGCATCCTTATACTCAACCTGTAGTTAAATGTATGACAAAGTGCTGTAATCTTATTCGCATACGAGTATTAATTTAAATTAAACTAATGCATTTTCATATTCAAAGAAGTAGCTGAAGTATCTGATATGTTAGTTTTATAAGTACATCCTTAAAAGTCGTTTGTATACATAAGTAAAAATCCGAACATTAGGAGAATTAATTTGACCCTTGCAGTTGTACTATAAAAAAAGAAATATTTCATTCTGTTCGATATCAAAGGGAATAAAATATGTTATTGAAATTTTGAAGGATATCAAACTTGAACAGAATTCGCTTATATTCTTATTTGCAAAAAAAATTTCAATTATTCAAGATATTTACTGAAATTTTATATTCTTTTGAAAGAAAAACTTCATATACAATCAGGCTAAATCTGACTCTGTTTAATTTAAAACGTAAGTTACTATTAAAAATTATTAACAAACAAAAATTAAATATTTTATTTTATTTTTTTTAATGAAACTAATAAAAAATTCATTAAAAAAAATAAAATAAAATAAATTTAAATAAGACGAAATATTGCCATTTAATTAAAATTGTCCTTTCAATATTACAAATATCTTTAAACTACAGCAATAAAAAATAAAGATTCCTAATAATAAATAAATAAATAAAAATGTAATTCATTATTCTGAAAAGGGATAAAACCATAGTAATTAAATCAAAATTCTCTCCAGCATTAAAAGAAAATAAAAATATTAAAAAAAACTGCGGTATTTAAATAAAAAAAAAGTTTTAAGATTTTTATTTATTTTTAATCTTAAAACTTTCTATTTATTATAATTATAAATTATTTATTATAAATAAAAACTTTTTTAATTTAAAAAATTAAAAAAGTTTTAAGATTTTTATTTATTTAAATACTGCAGTTTAATAAAAATAAAAAAAATATTATATTGTAGTTCATAAAAAAAATATTTAATAAAAAGTCCTAAAACTCCAGCATTAAAAATAAAAAATCTTATAAAAAATTTATCATGTCAGCATTAAAAAAAAAGTCTTCTAATTATAGTATTAAAAAGAATAAAAATCTTAATAATCCTAAAATAATAAACAAATATTTAATTAAATACGAGAGTTGTTCAATAAGTCCTTAGAAAATCCAAGAAATTGTCGGTAAAGATTTTTTTTTTAAAGTGTTACTATTGCTAAGTATACTGGGAAGTGGTCAGAGAAAAGTGGCAGCGTGGTACAAAGCTTCACCGGTAACAGAGAGCTCGTACCATTACCGACAGGAACAGAGAGCTCGTACCATAAATGGTAAAGTACCATTACCGACAGGAAAGCTGTCAAAATTTCAGCTCGATCTATAGCGTAGGTCAATTTCTATCGCCGATGAAAGTTAACGACATTTATTTGTGCATAACAATGGAAGAAAGCGAGTTTAGGGCTGTTATCAAACATCTCCATTTAAAAGGCTTAAGCCCGAAAGAAATCAAAGCCGAGTTGGATGCAGTTCATGGCACATCTGCACCTGTGTTTGCGACGGTTTACAATTGGGTGAATGAATTTACACGTGGCCGTTCATCCACAAAAGATGAACATCGTTCAGGACGCTCAGTTGAGGTGTCTACTACTGAAATCATCGACAAAATCCACGATCTGATTCTGAACGATCGGCGAATTTAAGTGCGCGAATTAGTTTAGGCCACGGGCATATCACAAGGTACAGTCGCTTCAATTTTGCATGAAAAATTGTCTGTAAAAAAATTTCGGCAAGATGGGTGCCGCGTTTGCTCTCAGAGGAGAATAAGCGCAATCGTGTAGTGGACTCTGAGGCTATGTTAGCACTCTTTCATCGCAATCCTGCTGAATTCCTTCGTCGATATGTCACTGTGGACGAAACCTGGATACACTACTACACTCCAGAAACGAAGAGACAGTTATCACAGTGGATTTTCAAGGGTGAACGGGCTCCGAAGAAGGCAAAAACTGTGCCATCGGCCGGCAAGGTGATGGCCACGGTCTTTTGGGATTCGCAGGGCATCATTTTTATCGACTACTTGGAAAAAGGAAAAACAATAACAGGAGCGTATTACGCGTCGTTATTGCAACGGTTGTGCGAGGAAATCAAAGGGAAACGCCCCCATCTGAAAAAGAAAAAAATCCTCTTGCATCAGGACAATGCGCGTGTGCACACCTGCGCTGTTTCCATGGCCAAAATTGTGGAATTGAGAATGGAATTGTTGCAGCATCCTGCTTATTCACCAGATTTGACCCCGAGTGACTATTTTCTTTTTCCCAATCTGAAGAAATGGCTTGGCGGACGACGGTTCACTTCCAACGAGGACGTCATCGCTCAAACGGATGAGTATTTTGCAGAACTTCCGAAATCCTATTTTTTGGACGGGATAAAAATTTTGGAAAAACGGTTGGGAAAGTGTATAGAGCTAAAAGGAGATTGTGTTGAAAAATAAATTTTTTTTTTTTTAAAAACAGTTTTTTTCCATTTTTTTCTAAGGACTTATTGAACGACCCTCGTATTTTGAAAGAGGATACAAAAATTATGATTAATATGAAATTATCATCTTAGCGTGAAAAATATTTAAAAAAAACGTAAAACTATAGCACTTAAAACAATAAAAAATAAGATCATTTATAAAAGAAGCAAAAATCTAATGAACTAAATTTGCGAACAATAAAACAATTATGATTTAATAAAAGTTGTCATCTGGTCAGTAGAAAGAAAAAAACAACTCTAAAAAAATCAGCATTAAATACATTAAAAAACTTGAAATTTTTTTTAAAAATAAAATAAAAATACAGTATGATAAGAAGATAATAAATGAAAAATATATTTCGAAAAAGTTGGGGATTAACCAATTTAAAAAGGTACAAGAATGCAATAAAAGTACAACTTTTTGATTGACCTAAAATTATATTAGGTCAATCAGTAATTCTTAATCAAAAGTTTTGATAGAATTTAAAAAATTTTAAATGAATTTTGTAAAGTACAAACACCAAAGATGATCCAAAAGAAATTCATCTGAAAATATTTATTTTTAACATAAAGTTTAATTTTGAAAAATTAAACTTTTTTAAAATCCTTAATAGACATATTCAAGATAATTTGTAATAAACATTAACAGCTTCAGCATCTTAACTTAATTGCTTTACTTCAGAAAAATAAATGTGAACTTTTTCAGTGAGCAAAAAGTAGTTAGCTAATGAAATTCTTTTTAAAACGAATTGAATAGAATAAAATGCCAGTTATTACCAAAGCTAAAAACAAGTTGTACGCGGATGTGGTAATAATAGGTTCTTCTGTGAAATAATTTCCATTAAGTAGAGGCGTGGACGTACTTAATAGTACGATCTAGTTTTAAAAATGTGGCATTGAATTAAGTGAATTCCTATTTTCCTTTGGACGTAATTTTATATTACTATACAAATGTACACATACTATATATATATTAAAGCTTGTACTAATAATGCTGAAGCTTATACCTAGAACCTTGCTATTTAAAGGCCTAGACACTTAACAGAAAAACGCAATTCAAAATGATCCAACAGAAATAAATGCCAGACTTTTCAGTCATTCATCAAACTTTTAACTTATTTTTTATCGTTTCTTAAAAGGTCTTTAGATTTCAGTTTATAAGGATGTATGCTTTTTTCCTTCATATTGTAGATTCAGTTGGAACTGGAACTATAAACTGTTCAGAAGCAAGTCTTTGACTTAAATAGCTCATTCACAGTAAGCATTAGTACATTCAATAGATTCGAAAGTTTTAAGTGTCGAGGAATAAGACACAAAAAAAGAAGGAAAATAATAAAAATTCCACCTCTATAAGTTTTCCTAGGTAATTCGAAAAATGCTTCAAATTTATGCTATAATAGGAAATTGAATTTTAGACGAAGGAAAAAGTAGTGCTTCTCGCATAAAAATAAAAAATTCACACCAAAAACTGAAAATATTCTTGCACAATTCCGAAAGCGAAAAAATGATGCACTGCTCTGAGCTCGTAATGATAATTTTTTATAAGGATTTCTGTACATCTGGAAAAGTTGGAGTGGTGATAGTATTGTAGTTTCTGGAAATAAAAAATCATCAGCAGTAAAAGTTTTTAGTTTTCTGATCTTTTTTCCTGAATCGTTCTACTTTTGCTAAATGTAAAAACAGAATACATTACGATTATTTGCATACAACACATGATGAGATGTGAACATAAATAAACTGTAGAATAAAAAAACGACTAGAAGCATAAAAAAGTATACGGGAAAATATATAAATGTGGAACAAAAATTGTACAAACTCGAAGGATTGTAAATGCGGAAAGAAAAAGGACTGAATAAAGAACAAATTCAGAAAATATCAGCCATTCTAGACTTAATTTATGGTTGCCTGTTTACACAATCTCTGCTTGCATTCATGTAGGAGTGTATTGAATAACAAAAATAAATAGTTTTAAAACAAAAGTATTGATGCAAGCCTTAGTGTATTATTTACTTTCATACACTTTTTACTTTATGATTATGAAAAGTATTCCCTTACATTTTTGTCTACTGTACTTCGACAGAATGGATTCTAAAAACTTTATTAGAACAACTATGAAAAAGCAAAAATTGATCATGTTCAAACAGAAATTTGTTTTTCATATCTTGAATTGTGCTATTTATTTAACATAGACTCTTGTATTTAAGCTAAATATTCATATATATTTTTAATAAATTTATTTTTATTAACAAAAATTACCTTTCTAATTATAGGGTGCGAGTTTGTACTTCGAGTTTCAAACAATTTAAAGCAAAGGAGTATCCCTTCAATAGATAATAGAAAAATTTTCAAATTATTCTTACATGTTAAAAAAGATTTTTTTTTTTATTATTTTGCTTAAACTACTTTCAATACAATAAATTTAAATGAACTTCTCAACAAAACTTTTACTACTATCCCACAGTGTGTTTCAAGATACTAGGTCTGTTCAAAAAGTATCGCGAATTTTGCATTTCTGCGGGTTACGTATTTTCGATTTTTTTATGGCGTTGTGTTGGTACTCATGTCCCTCACTTATGCCGACAAGTTCGGCCATTTTGAATGTTCAGTTAATTTTTGACAGCTGCTTTGCTTGCACGTGTTTTGGCTCGTCTTCCATTTTTCCCCATTCCAAAAAATGGTTCAAAGAATCTGTTTCGGGAATGAAAAAAAGTCACAGGGGGACAGGTCTGGGAAATACGGTAGCTGCAGCATTATTAGTGCATTGTTTTTGGCCAAAAATTCGCGCACAAGTAACGATGCGTGAGTAGGGGCGTTATCATGGTGCAAAAGCCAATTTTTGTTCTTCCACAAATCCGGGCGTTTCTGGCGGATTGCCTCACGCAACTTGCGCATAACTTGCAGGTAATATTCCTTATTGACCGTTCTACCCTGTGACAAGAACTCATGATGCATCACGCTCCTGCAATCGAAGAAAACTGTAAGCAAAACCTTCACATTCGACCGCACTTGGCACGCTTTTTTCGGTCTTGGCTCGTGCGGCAGCTTCCATTGGGATGATTGAGCTTTGGTTTTTCCACGCCATAATCATAAACCCATGATTCGTCACCAGTTACTGGAGCAAATTTGGGTAGTCTTCGTACAAACGAGGTATGTTCAAAAAGTATCGTGAATTTTATGACCCTCTGGAGTAAATTTGGGTCGTCGCGGACAGAGTCCAACAGCTTCTTAGCAATGTTAATGCGATGCTGTTTTTGGTCAAAAATGGGCAAAAATCGAAGACGAGCCAAAACACGTGCAAGCAAAACCGCTGTGAAAAATTAACTGAACATTCAAAATGGCCGTACTTGTCGGTATAAGTGAGAGACATGAGTACCAACATAACGCAACAACAAAAAATCGAAAATCGAATATACGTAACCTGCGGAAATTGAAAAAATTCGCGATACTTTTTGAACATACCTCGTATATTATACATCTTTGATCGTTTGTAACATCCTGGCTTTAACTGGGAACCTTAAAATCATACGGTTAATAAGAATTTCATTTTGATGTAACAGTTAATAAGAAATTTTCCGACATATCCATTAATTCAAGTGGTGTTACTCAAGGTAGGTTTAAAGAAGACGCAGCGCCACAAAACACAGCGCGACACACAATTGATATAAAAAAAAAGCGATTTTGACTGGCTTCTGCATTCGTCTGATTTAACGCCACCTGTTTTTTTTTTCTGTGGGGCTACTTAAAGTCAAGTTTATTTATTTAAAATTGTCATCAACAACCCAATGCTTCTAGACGAACTTAAGCTCAATATCTGCAAGCATATAGTCGCCATTTTGGCCAAAACACTTGAAAATATAATGGAAAATGGCAAACAGCGGGTAAATGACACCATTCGACTCCAGGGCAACTACTTGCGCGATATTATATAATATTTAAAAAGTGAATATAACCAATATCTTAGAACTGAATTATATGATTTTTTACTTGAACAGCAAAAATGAATTTTTTATGATTTTTTTTTGTAATAAATAAGTCGTGTTAATATGGGTCATAATATATTGTAAATTAAAAGTTTAAACCTCTAGTAAGAGCAAACTTTTAATTTATAATAAAATTTCAAATTCATTCTTGACATTCGGTATTGATCTCTGGGGCCTTACGTTGACTTTAGATTTGTGACAAATTCAATTCCTTCAAATTCAAAATATTCAGAAAGATGATTGATACGACCTTAGAGGCGTTCAGACATAATCCAGCGGACGAAGCATCATACCACTATTCTCTCGAACAAGTATTGTACCAATTGTCCTTACCTGCGGTTTCTATCGTACTACGCAGGTATGCTGTTTTAATAACTATATTATAAAAAACTAAATTTTCTCGCGACGGTCTAAACCCAGCTTACTTTCCCTTGTATGGGTGAACAATCCAAAGCTTGGTGAATTTTGCAATGAAAGGAAGAGCCGACATCGAAGGATCAAAAAGCGACGTCTCTATAAATGCTTGACCGCCACAAGCCAGTAATCCTTGTGGTAATTTTTCTGACAGCTCTTGTTAAAAACTATTTAAACTAAAAGGATCGCTAGGCCGAGCTTTTACTGTCTCTGTATGTACTGAAAACCGAAACAAAGTCAGCATATACCCTTGTGCTCTATGTGTGGTTTCTGTCAGCACTGAGCTGGCCTTGGGACACCTCCGTAATTATTTGAGAGATGTACCGCCCCAGTCAAACTCCCTAACTGGAATTATCCTTGAATTGGATCATATCTAATTATAAGAGTTATACCGAATAAAACTAATATTTTAAAATTCACATAGAAAAGCCAAAATTATTTGGCTTTTCTATGTGAATTTTAAAAAATTATTTGAAATTTCATTTCATGATAATTTGTTTGGTATGTATAGGGTTTTCCAATAAGAGTGATATGATTTCTAAGTAACATTTTGGCCATTTATAATATGTCACGATCTGTCATTTTTTTTTCATTGTATTTAGTAATGTTTACAATTTTATCATGGAGAGATATACACAAGAACAATGTTTAAAAATTATTCAATTTTATTATCAAAATAATCGTTGTCTAATTGCAACTTTTCGTGCGCTTCTGCCATTTTATGGTCGTAATAATCGTCCAACTGTGAATTGTTAAAAATTTCGAGCGTACATTTTCTTTACATAATGTTCAAGTGCCAATAAGAACCGTTCGAAGTAATGAAAATATTGCTGCCGTTCAGGCAAGTGTTACTAAAGACCGCAATTTGTCGATTCCAAGACGTTCTCAAGAATTGGGACTCTCTCAAACCACAACCTGGTGGATTTTGAGAAAGGATTTGGGCTTGCATCCGTATAAAATTGTTATCACTCAAGAACTGAAGCCATTGGACCACCGTAAACATCGTGCATTTGCTGATTTTGTCTTGGAACAACTTGATAAAGATAACGATTTTTTTAAGAAAATCATCTTCTCCGATGAGGCTCACTTTCATCTGAGTGGTGCGGTAAATAAACCAAACTGTCGATTCTGGTGCAAAGAAAATCCACAAATTATTCATGAACACCCATTAGATTCCCCTAAATTGACAGTTTGGTGTGGTTTTTGGTCTGGTGGAATCATCGGTCCGTACTTCTTTCGAAATAAAGCTGGTAACTGTCAATGGAGAGCGGTATAGATCGATGATAACCAACTTTTTATGGCCGAAATTGGAAGAAGTTGATCTTGAAAACATCTGGTTCCAACAAGATGGGGTTACGTGCCACACAGCATGTGCAACAACCAAATTATTGCGAGAAAAGTTTGGAGATTCGATTATTTCAAGAAATTGTGGCATTGAATGGCCTCCAAGAAGTTATGATTTAGTGGAAAAAGTGCTCGAAAATTGGATTCATCGAAGTCGTTCCTGCACAAGAAGTCGTGTAGGCCATTTGAATGATGTTTTATTCAGAACTTAATTGTATCGATTGTACTTCACACTAAATAAATTTTGAATTTTCTTAACAATTAAAGTGGTTTTTTTTTAAAAAGAAATCATATCACTCTTATTGGAAAACCCTTTATAACAAACTCATAATATTTCAAACAAGAAATTTGTATCAAAACAAAATGCAATAAAAACATATAAATATATACAATATATATATATATATACTTAATCAAGTAAGTAAGGAAACAGTAAGAGTTTCATTTTTAATATTAAACCGAAATTTAATATCTACCATTTATGCTGTACCTCTTAGGTGTCCTTACATTACCAGATTAGAGTCCAACTCAACAGAGTCTTCCTTTCTCGCTAATTATTCTACTAGTGTATTCGTAAAAAAGTTATGCGTCCTAACTTAAATATGGTATATCTTTTGTTCATGATATATATTTATTCTATCACTTTAATTCGCTCATTAAAAAACTATCTTCTATTATGTTATTATTTTCAAAAAGTCTGGTCGACGCTTAAATATTTATTTGAACCGTAAAATGTCTGACAAGGTGGAGATGCAACGATTGGTATTTACTGTCATATAATTACTTTTTATGATATTCTAGTGTCTTTTTTAAAAAAATAATAATAAAACAAATACCATAATGTTAAGCTTTACAATTCGAGGCTGTCAGGTAGATCATCACATCTGATATCGGGTCTATTGGTAAAGACCTTACTTTTCACGCAGCCCGAGCAAAAAATGTCCAGTTGTGTGAAGTCGCAAGAGCAAGGTTGCCATTAGACCTCGTTGTTACGTAATATAATGCGTCCTAAATATTTCGTTTTGAACAGGGCTATTGTTTCGCGAGCCTTGTTATAAATGACACCATTCTGTTGAAATCATCACCGTCCGGGGTACTGTTTGATAGGTTAAATTGCTGGCAACGATAATGAATTGGGGTTGTCGGGACCTGGGCTACACTTTCTTCTACAGCAGCAATCTTTTTGGCCAATCAACCCCTACGAGATGTTTCGACTTATATTCTCAAATAGGCGGTTACGTTGATCAAAAAATTCATGTAGTGCGGTGCGCCGAATGAATTTTTTTACGAAAACGACAATATTTGTAAAATGTTTAGATCACTTTAACACGCTGTTTTCTACGTATCATTCCATAACTAAATTTGCCAAGGCCTGCAGATGATAGTTACCTAAGAAAAGATAATATCAACATCTTTAAAATAATTACTGTTAAAGATCTGCCTTCATAAAGTTTTGATTTTCCTTTTTAATTTTTGCAAGATTCTGTTTGTTTTTTGTAAAATTAGTTGGATATCGTAAAAAACCTACAAACAAAGTTTAATAAAAATATTTAATATAATATGATAACCTTTTGTGAATGATGAATAGAAGTAAACAGGCACAGAAATTGCAGCATTTTATGAAATGCTATTAGGATTTATTCATCTACTGCAAAAATATACTTCTAATAGGTATCGCCTACATTATTTTCTATTATATATCATTTTTCTAGTGCTCAAAATACAATAAAATAGAAAAACGAAACTAAACTTTCCAGAGATTCTGTTATTATAATTATAAGCTTTGGAATTTTGTTTCTCACCAAACAACAAATATTACGAGTAAATTGCTATGTACTTACTTATTAGTATCGATTAGAATGGACAACTTGTGCAGGCAGCGACCAACCGTTCTTCTTGTACAATAATAACTGAGTCTAATAGTAAATTTAACATGCAATTTTATTCAATCAACATCATTTAACTGCACGCAAACATCAAATTATTGTCCAAGTTCAGTATTTTACTTACTCTATTTTAATACTACAAAAATGCATGCTGAATTTTGCTGGTATCTACGAGTATGATAAAAGAGGCAAGCTGAAATATTAAGTGTTGTCTTAATAAATAAACTGAAATAATATTGTTACAAATTGTAATATTTATTCTTTGTTTATAATTTATATAAGCAATTTCATTCTATGGATTAATTTGATTATATCTTTGTTCTGTGAAAAATTACGTAATTTTCAAAATGGATTTTGCTTTTATATGAAATATGTTCAAAAATGAGGGATGGTGGATAAAGTTAATTCCTATCAAAAATATCGTATACACCTTGGAAATACTGGAAATTTTTCAAAATTCTTTCTGAAATACATACAAGGTAAATTTTTCTCTAAAAATACGATCGTAAGGGTTATACTTTTTTTAAATTATTACTTTAATTTTTTAAAGCTTTTAATTTTTCACACTTCATACGTGGTGGGGGAGAAAATAATGCGACGCACATCACTAAAAGCGATCTAGAGATGCCCTACTAATTGGGACGTACGAGGGTCATTCAACAAGTACTTAGCCTACAAAAAAAAACGAAAATTTTGGAAAGGTGGCAATTTATTTTTCCACATAATCTCCTTCAATCTCGATACACTTGGCCTAGCGATGCTCTAACTTTTTTAACCCGTCCAAAAAATACATTTTCTCGAGGGAAGCAAAATAGGCCTCCGTGGCGACGATGACCTCCTCATTCGACCCAAATCTATTTCCGGCGAGTGATTTTTTCAGGTTTGGAAACAAAAAGTAGTCACAGGGGCCAAATCTGGAGAGTACGGTGGATGGGGCAGCAATTCGTAGCGCAATTCGACCAATTTGGCCATGGCGACGGCGGAGGTGTGAACCGGCGCGTTGTCGTGGTGGAACAGCACTTTTTTCTTCGCAAAGCGGGGCCGCTTTTTCTTCAATTCGACGTCAAATCGGACCAATAAGTCAGCATAGTAGCGCCCCGTGATTGTTTTACCCTTCTCGAGGTAATCGATGTGGATCACACCTTGTGAATCCCAGAAAATGGTGGCCATCACCTTTCCGGCCGATCGAACAGTCTTCGCCTTCTTCGGAGCACGTTCACCGGGTGAAGTCCACTGTTTCGACTGTTCCTTGGTCTCTGATGTATACCAGTGAATCTATGTTTCGTCGACGGTCACGAAACGACGCAAGAACTCCGCTGGATTGCGCTGAAACAGCGCCAAACACGTCGCCGATGTGGTCTCACGGTTGCGCTTGTTTTCCGGTGTGAGCAAACGCGGCACCCATCACGCCTTTCTCATGTCCCAGTTCTTCGTGTAGAATATGATGCACCATTCCTACTGCGATGCTCACAGTCTCAGCTATCTCGTGAACCTTCAATCGACGGTTTGCCAACACGAGATCGTGGACTTTTTTAACGTTTTCCTCCATAGCAGCCGTTTTCGGGGCACCTGGGCGTGGCTCATCAAAAACCGACGTGCGGCCACGAACAAACTCGTTGAACCAATTCTTGACGGTCGCCATCGAAGGAGAAGAGCACCATACACACCATCCAAGCGATCTTTGATTTCGCTGCGCATTTTCCCTTCCAAAAACAAGAATCTAATCACCGAACGATATTGTTCTTTTTCCATTTTTGTGCAACCGACCGACACGCTCGCTTTCAAAGGCTCTCAAAACAAAACTAATGAAGGGAATCGACTGAAACTTTGACAGTAGGCTACTAAGAGAATGTACTGCACGATGGTAAATCGCAGTTCTATCGATTTTTTGTGACATCAGTTCTATCGGGCGGTGAGGCTAAGTACTTGTTGAATGACGCTCGTATAAGTTTCAAACTCGTTCGGTAATTATGCGACTCTATAAAGCGTATGCTGTTTTTTATTGTGTGAAAAAAAAATAGAAAGAGTTATTCGCATTTTTTATTGAGCTTGGTTAATCCGCTTATAGAAAAAAATCCCTATCAAAAGTATGAGTTTTTTTTGACATAAAGCATGTTTGCCGGAAGGAGAAGTCGAAAACTGATAAAATGGTGGAATAAGTAAGGGCTCTAATAAGAGTTAGGTCAGATCGTTAGTTAAAATTAAATATTATAAGTAATGACTTAAATTTATAAATAAGTCCTTGGGAGGTCGAAAGACAGTATTCTCCGCGATATATCGGATATTGCAGACAACGTCCCCTCCATGAATGAGTTTTATTGAAATAAGGAATTTCTCTGTCCAAGAACCCTTTTCAATTGATTTGTGTGCGAGTGACAGTTTTTGACTGTCCAAGAAAAACATTGAAAGAATGTCATCTTGGTACTATCGATAGCATACAAAGGAGTGTGACCGACGAGCTGAGGGCAACTTCAATTTAAGCCTTCGAAAATGTCAACTATCCCTAGAGCACTTCTTCAACTGGCATTTATATAAAAATAAAACAAAATGGTTACCTAAAAGAAGTCTCGTTTCTTTTCTCTCGTATTAGTTATTTACTTATTAGTTAATTTTAATTATCACCACCAATTTAATAACTAAAAGAAAGTATTTGCGTGTGATTAATTTAATTTTTTACTTAACTTGACAATTTGATGAAATAAATTAAATCGCATTTAATAGAAAAATGATTTTTTTCTCATAATAAAAATCTCACCCTATTAGACTGTTTCTTATTACAAATATAGCATAAATAAAAACTATAAGAAATACTATCAAATTTTATTTAATAACTTTCGTTAAACTATTTATACTTACTAGAATAAAATTAATAAAATGTAGACTATAATACAATAGTTTAAGGAGCGTGTGTGAATTGAATAAATGACATCTTTGCACGCTATAAGTTAATCTTCTTGCATTTATTCTAATAAAAGTTTGTGGAAAGTTTTTCATATCAACTTACTTTTATTAAACCACATGTTGAATCAAAGTATTTGAATTCGTTTTCGACAAAACTTTTAATTTGAGTTGATTTTTTTCTTTGAAGCTACTTCCTAATTTGAATGTATTTAAAATATAATTATAGCTTGTAAAAACAGCAGGTGATGACATACTTTATGAGTTTTACCAAATGAAAAAATAAAAAACGAATACTACCTATTGTGAACTAAGATAACTTTTGATTGTAAATTAAGATAACATTTTTATTGTGAATTAAGATACACTTTCTATTATGCATTAAATGGTTTAGTGAACTTCGGTAATCAACCTTGTCCATCATGACATTCTTGTGGCGTTCAACTCACCAATTACCATATTTTAAATAAATTAATTTCAGATAAAATAAAATTAAATTTTGTACACGTCCTGGTTAAAGCTCTAGTTTTAATTACATATATTTTTAATAGTATTGTGCGCACAACCTATTTTACTTTACTCTAGAAAGTTTCTGTCATTAAAATGATTCCTAAACCAAGTAAACCCATTAATTCTCCTTCCTCCTATAGACCTATCAGCCTCTTACCAATCCTTGGTAAGATTTTTGAAGAACTCTTATTAAAACGACTCTACTCAGCCTTAGTTAATGAACAAATTATTTCTGATCACCAATTTGGCCTTCGATCTGAACACTCCACAATCCGGTAATGCCATCGTGTTGTTGATTATATTACATCCTCTCAAGAGAGGTAAGAGTATTTTCTAGAAGTATTTTGAGATATTTCCCAAGCTTTTGATCGTATATGGCATCCTAGACTCTTCTGGAAACTCAAGAGTTTCCTTCCTTCAACATACTACATTATCATAAATTCATATCTCTCCTAACGTCATTTCCAAGTTGCAATTAACTGAGAATCCTCGGAAATATATGCTATTCTAGCCGGAGTCCCACAAGGCTCCTTGGGTCTATTTTATATAATATTAATACACCTTACATCCCATCTCATCCTTATACTATCATTCCTACTTATGCAGATGATACGGCCATACTTGCTACCCATACAAATCCTAACATAGCTTCCAAAAATTTACAATCACATATCCACTACCTTCGATCCTGGTTTAAGAAACAGAGAGTGAGGATAAATGAACAGAAGAGTGCTCACATTACTTTCACACTTTGTCAAAGAAAACCTACCTCTTTATACTTTAATAGCAACATGATTCCACAATATGATAAAGTACGTTATTTAGGACTTTACCTGGACAAGAGATTAATATGGAACCCTCATACTAGACTAGAAGGGATTGAAACTAACAGACGTTACCTACAACTTCTTAGACTACTGGACAAACGCTCGAAACTAACAATCAAAACCTATTTGGACATAAGGAATTAAACTATTGGGTTCAACGAAATGTTCCAATTCCTATCGTGTCCAGGCCCTACAATCCAAGATCACCCATAAAATTGTTGATGCTCCCATTTTTATGTTTGTAACAACGTGATACATCGCGATCTAAATGTTCCGTTTGTTGAGGACCTGTGCACTTGTGAGGGAATTGTCCTGTACTGCCCTTCCCGGAAACATTCATCCTAGACTTAAGTGACAATGGCCTTGAGATTTTCTAGAGGAATCTAACTTCCGCTAGTTAGAGAAACGCCGATTGGTGTTTGCTTTTTACAACATAATCTGCTTTTTACAACACAATTGTAGCTGCAAGTAAAAAAATAAAAAAAAAATTTCTATAAAAAATAAAAATATACCAAATACTATTAACTATAAGAAAATTTAAATATTGTACAGGTTTTAATAAGTTCATATTCGAGCAAAAATTTTAAATCCATGGTTAGACACATTAGGTTCCCGGTCATGTTTGGATTCTGGGAATGGGCTGATAGTTTGGCGAAGGAGGTTTTCCATCATCCTAATAAAATAAAACTCATTATCATTAGTCATACATTGTTATGGCAACCCTGGCCAGGTGTGTGAGTTACAAGCTAACGGATCGCTATATGGTTTGAAGTGGCCATAACTAGGCTAGAAAATTCGAGTAGTACGTGCATTGAATGCTGGTGCATGGATGGTTCGAGATTCTTTGACGAAACAGACGCGTGAGTGGATACTTGGATACAGGTAAGCTGAAATAAGCATTGTCGGATGCATAAAAAAGAATTAAAGTAAATTTATAATGTTCAATTCGATCGCAACAAAAATGTTTGTTTGTTTGTTTGTAAGTTCCCTTAGACATGTGCCAGGGGCCACTTCATAGCGCCACGACCGTGAGGCCATTTGGCGACTTCGTAGTACGTGTCGGAATTTTTCTGAGAGAAACTGGTCTCTGGTTAGTAGTATAGAAAGTTGAGAATTTTGTTATATTTTGTGGAGCAGATTAGTATGTTGTAGAAGATTAAATAGGGGACTAGGGAATGGAGTTGTTGGATCGAGGAGCTCCATAATGGAAGGAATCCTGCTCGCAAAGTAGTTCTTGGTTATGTGGCATTCCTGTAGAATATGGTAGACAGCGAAATGGGTGCCACAGGATTGGCAGAAGGGACGGTTGGTGTTGCTAAAAAGGAAGTTATGGGTAAGAGCAGTATGTCCAATCCGGATTCTGAGGAGCTTTCGCGCCCAGAATTTCGGTATGGATGTTGAATACACTGGTTTGTTAGTGGTTCTCCAATGAGTCGACAAAAAAGTGTCGCTATTGGTCCAGTCATCGTGCCTGCGGATGGCTGAAGGTGTTAGTTGCCATTCTGTTAGTAGGCGAGGCAGATTGGGAATGACTGTGATCACTGGCCGACGGAGTGTTTCTCCAGCCAACTTGTCAGCACTTTCATTACCCACAATTCCCACATGCCCTGGCACCCATTGCAACTCGACACTCCTATTGCTAAGTAGGCTATGACGAATTGCGCTAAGTACTGGGTCACTCGATGGGCCACAAATTGCTTTAAGGGCGGCAAGGCTGTCGCTAAAAATAATAACGTTTTGTTGGCTGGGAATATTGGTCGGATCGTAACAAAATTGTTCACCAATAATAAATGTAATAAATCACACGTAAAAAGTTCAAAGTAATTTTAAAAAAATACTAGTATTATTGTTTTGGTTGACGCAGCTTGCTTTTAGTCGAAAATCTAGTTAGTAGAGGGATGCAATTTGTATGAAACACAAATTCATAAAATTCATACTAACCATAGTAAATAGTGCACGTGGTGATATTGTAGTTAATATAAACAAATTATTTAAGCAGGCATCGGCGTAATTTAATTACCAAATTTACATAAACATCAAATTGGGAAAAATTGACGAAAAAAGAATTGTGTCACTACTACTACTCGAGGCGATTTTTCATAAAGTAATTTATTTCATAATAATTAAGAAAAAAAACCAAAAGTAATCTCGTCCTGACTATATAACTTGACACTTTTAAGGAAAATTTCACTTTGCCTACATTTTCTAATTGTTCTTTTTTCTAATTTGTTTTTTGCTACATCTTTTTGTAATTTTTCATAAATAATTTTTTAAGATTGGAAAATTATAATTTAATACACTAGAAAGCAATTATTTTTGACTTTGTTCATTTAAATTAGTTAAATACCATCAATTACGCTAATAATTTAGAGATTATCAACATTATTATTACAATATTACTTAAATTTTATTTTCGTTACCAAAATAAATATTACTCAATAAAGTTTATATCATAAAAAGTTACTTTTAATAAAAAAGAAAATCTATTGGCTAACGGCGGATTATTCAAAAATACACACATTCAACCTACGATGATATTTTAAATCAAATACGAATTCATTAGTTTTATTTTATATTATTTTTTTTATTATAAAAAACACATGCAGGACAAGGCGAATATATTTTTTAATTTTTGATTCCATTTTTTTTTTTGCTGTTGATGAAAATGCATAGCAATTATTTAATATCTTGTGGACACAACGTTTTTTAAGAATATTTATAAGTAGTTAAAATGCATTCAAATATAAATGTATTAAATAATATTAAAGTAGTTAAATATGAACAAATAGAAAACAATTCAGGTTTAAAATTAAAAAAAAAAACCTATTTCATTTTGCATTTTTGTCAACAGCTTATATTAATTATAACATAGTAATCGTTATTTCAAATTCAAATTCAAATAATTTATTTCAGTTTTTCCTATATAAGCTTACTTACTATCATTATATGCATAAAAACTGTGAAGCAATTCTTAACAATATATCTTAAGACTATTTATTAGGCCTAATTCAATTATTTGACTTTTTCCTTGTTAAGTACTTTGGTTACTTAGTTCAATGTATTTGTATCTTTATCTTTTAGAGTTTGTTTATTCTACTATATTGCTTATGATCTTTATTTTACTTATTTTTAATTTCTTATATCTAACTTACACCTATACATCAATATTTACATACAATATTTACATACTAATTAACAATAAAATTGGTCAGTCAAAAGGCAATTTGCATAGTGGCGCTGCTTTACCTGTCCTACCCGTAGTGAAAGTTTGGTCTACGAGCTTCATAGAATTTAATGCCTCCTTTGTTCACGAACAGGTGCTTGTATCAATGGTCAATAATCATCAATGGTATAGGATAACGAATCCGTTTCGGTACTGCAAATTGGAGTAAATTGCCCTAGTCTTTTTTACCAGAGCATTACGGTGTGTTTCAATTCCTGTCAGATATTTCTTACATATATCCAGATTGTATTCTACAATATCTTTTGTATAATATCTTTTGTTATTTCTGCGGTACAAGCCTGTGCAACGTCGAATTACTTTCCTTTCGAATTTCTGCATTTTGGACACATGGGCTCCAGAAAGAGAGAACCAAATCGGAAATCCATAGCTGAGTATAGGCCTAATTAACTGTTTGTATAAAAGCAGCTTAGTTTCTGCTGTGAGTCCGTTTCTTTTTCTAATTAAGAACGATATGGTATGGTAGGCCCTTAATGCCTTTTACAGATTCTATTCACTGTTTATGTTGAGTTTAAATAGTTGAGAGAAGTTTATTCCAAGGTATTTAAATTTATTCACAGCGTTAACCCCTACTCCAGCTATATTCAGGTTGATTCTGCATTTTTGGACAATTTTATGAAGACCTCTTCTGCATGAATTTCGGATACATATCAGTTTGGTTTTGTCCGCATGGGTATCTATTGCCCCATTTTCTTCTGGATCACATCCATTACAGTCAATGAGAGGTATATATCAGCGTATCATCTGCGTTGAAGATATATGCCGAATAAAGCAGCGTTCCGGAGCCAGATCCCTGAGAAACTTTGCTTTCCATACTACATTTAGAAGATATCTGATCTTCGTAGAGAATTCTAAAATGTCTATTCGCAAGAAATGAATGGATACATGAGGATGAGGCGCCTATCTATATTTATACGTAGTAGTTGGTATAGTAGTGCTTCCCACCAAAACGTATCGAATGGTTTCCTGATGTCCAAACTGCATATAACAGTGCATCTTTTCAGATTGAGAGCTTCGGTGACATCAGTACGCATATGCAGAACCATCAGTGCATCTGTTGTTGAATGATTACGTCTAAATCCGAATTGATTATTCGGGATTATTTTCATATCATTCAAGTCGAACATCAGTCTATCATGGAGGAATCTATTCAACAGTTTACCAATATTTGATAGGAGTGATATCGGTCTGTACTGGGATAGTAATCGTTATTCTGTATTATAGCAATAAATAAGATTTTTTTTGTTTTTGTTTAACTATCTACAACTACATATATATATTATAATAAGCAGATTTTATGACAAAGGCTCTACAATGACAGGACATTTATACTCGTAGTTTATTATTTAACGTGGTTTAGTTGCTCGCGCATCTTTCGTCCGAATTTAGTATAATGGATGAGAATGTCGGTATGTCGAAAGATATGTTGCATTTATTCCAAATGATGAAAAATGAACTAGAAAAACAAACTACAACAATTACACAGAATGTAACTGACACTTTGATGCGTGCTATAGAGGATAAAATTCAACCAATCCTAGGAGAAAATAAAAGCCTAAAACTAGAAGTACAAACATTGAACAGAAAAGTAAAATACTTGGAGGGTGCCAGCAGGAAAAATAATTTAATAATACACGGTGTCATGGAAACTGAGAAAAACTACGAAGAACTTTTTTATATAATAAGTAACACCTTGGTAAAAACCAATATCAAAATCGAAACATATGATATAGATAAATATTAAAGACTGGGACGAAAGCATGGAAAAAAAATTAGACCCATACTAATCGCCTTTACTTCTCATCAAAAGAAAGTAGAAATACTGAAAAACAAGATAAAAATGCCTGACCAGACTTACATAACGGAAGATTTTTCAAAGGAAACAATAGAACTACGCAAAAATCTACAGCGACAATTGAAGCAAGAAAGAGAAGCATGGAATGAAGCTTTAATTAAGAATAATAAACTCATAGTAAAAGGAAAACCAGAAGTTGAAAAAAGAAAAAGAGACTCGTCCTCGTCACCTGCGAACATTCAAACACCAACATTACCCACGGAAAAGGAAAAAATTACCTTAGCCCCATCCAAGTTGCACAAAACAGATGCATTTGCTTATATGAGAGCCAGATCTCATTCACTGTCGGAGAAACACCCACAACAACATAAAATATAGGAAATACCAGACACCGGAAACTTGAGATCAAAAAACAATAAAGAAACAACATTAATAAAAAACGAACTGATTCCGAATACGGTTGGTCACCGCGGGATGATAGACCACTACCCCCAAGAGCTTAAAGAAGAGAAGTTCAACGAAACACTACGTAAAAAACAATACTCTGAAAGTACGAAACAAAAAACAAGGAGTAAATTCAACATAGCTACACTTAACACAAGATCAATAAAGTCACAAGAATCTTTACTAGAGCTAGAACATGCATTAGAAACCGTGAACTGGGACATTATAGGCTTAAGCGACGTAAGAAGAACGGAGGAGAAAACGGAAGAACATGACAAATAACAGTTCGGCTGAAAAGTTTATAAGATAACACAGCAAAAATATTTTTTTTTGCAAAATTCATTTTAATTATTCAACATAGTTGCCTTCGAGGGCGATACAACGATTATAGCGATCTTCCAACTTTTCGATACCATTTTTATAGTACTCTTTCGGTTTTGCCTCAAAATAGGCCTCAGTTTCGGCAATCACTTCATCAACGGTCTAAAATTTCTTGCCAGCGAGCATTATCTTGAGGTCTGCAAACAGGAAAAAGTCGCTGGGGGCCAGATCTGGAGAATACGGTGGATGGGGAAGCAATTCGTAGCCCAATTCATTGAGTTTGACCATCGTTTTCATCGACTTGTGACACGGTGCATTGTCTTGGTGAAACAACACTTTTTTCTTCTTCAAATGAGGCCGTTTCTTAGCGATTTCTTTCTTCAAACGATCCAATAACGCTATATAATAGTCGCTGTTGATCGTCTGTCCCTTCTGGAGATAGTCAATGAATATTATACCATGCGCATCCAAAAATACAGACGCCATCACCTTGCCAGCTGACTGTTGCGTCTTTCCACGCTTTGGATTCGGTTCGTCGCTCGCTCTCCACTCTGCCGACTGTCGATTGGACTTTGGAGTGTAGTGACGGAGCCATGTTTCATCCATTGTCACATATCGACGCAAAAATTCGGGTTTATTGCGCTTGAACAGCTCCAAACACTGCTCAGAATCATCAACACGTTGTTGTTTTTGGTCCACAGTGAGCTCACGCGGCACCCACTTTGCACACAGCTTTCGCATGCCCAAATATTCATGCACGATATGTCCAACACGCTCTTTCGATATCTTCAGAGTCTCAGCTATCTCGCTCAACTTCACTTTACTGTCATTTAAAATTATTTTGTCGATTTTTTTGATGTTTTCTGCCGTAACCACCTCTTTTGGGCGTCCACTGCGTTCTGCATCAACTGTGCTCGTACGACCAGTTCGAAATTGACGAAACCAATATTTCACAGTTGAAAAAGCTGGAGCAGAGTCCGGATAACGTTTGTCAAACCATGCTTTGGTTTCCACTGTATTTTTTTTCATCAAAAAGCAATGCTTTATCAATACACGAAATTCGTCTTTATCCATTTTTTTTTCAATAACAAAAGTTGCTCCACTCAAAATGCTATATCTCACGAACCAATCGACCGATTGCTGTCAAATTTTGACAGGAATCATTTGAAGCATGGTGCTTTGTGAGATTTTTGCAAGAGGCGCCATCGAGACGTCAACCTTATAAACTTTTCAGCCGAACTGTTACATAATATATCACCTTAATGTAAAGGCTGGGATATACGGAATAGGGTTTATGATTAAAAAATATTTGAAAAAAGAGATAACAGAATTCCGAGGAATATCAGACAGGACTGCCATTGTGAATATAAAACTCCCTGGATATAAAGAACCAACTTCAATAGTCCAAGTATATGCCCCAACAGAAGTTATGCAGAAAGACCTAAAAGATGAATTTTATAATAAACTTAATCAAATTATGCCTAATTTAAGTAAAACAATTATCTTAATGGGAGATTTTAACAGCCAAATTGGAAAGAGAAACAAGAACGAGGACAATATACTCGGACCTTACCCTACTGGAAAAAGGAATGATAATGGACAAAGACTGATAAATTTTGCATTAGAAAATAACCTACACATCATGAACAGCTACTACAATAGAAAACAAAATAGAAAATGGACATGGGTGTCATCAGATGGGAAGACAAGAAATGAAATAGATTATATCCTCACCAACAAACCTTAAATATTTTCGAATATTGATGTTGTCCATCAACTCAACTACAGCACAGATCACAGAATGCTTAGAGGACAAATGTACACATTTGAGCCAAAAATACCGAGGAAAATTATTCATAGTAGCAAAAAAACCATTACCTCTCCCAATTGTAAGCGATATTCTAGAATCATTGAAATGTAATTTGAAAACAAAAAACAATGCCAAATATGTTCAGGAGAAATATGACGTTCTTGAAAACGAACTAAAGAAAGTAGAAAACGAATCTAAAACAAATAACAAAATTAAGGACAAAATAGGTCCAGAGGCAAGAAGTCTACTTATGCAGAGGAAGTCCATATTTAAAGACAGAAAAAACAACAAGAAGAAGATCGAAAGTCTAAGTAAAGAAATAAATATACAAATCAGGAAATATAGACAAGAAAAAAGGAATAATATAATAAATGATTATATAGAAAAAACAGGAGGAGTTAGGATAGCATTAAAAGAACTTCGAGAAAGTACAAACTGGATAGACAATATGACACACCAGAAAGATAAGAGAAAGAAGACCGATAGAATCGAAATATTAGACATAGCCACGGATTACTACCGTGAGCTATATGACAACGATAAAACACCAGACGAAATCCACCAACTAACTGAAAACGATACAAATAATAACGAAGAAATTCCAAGTATACTGAAAGAAGAAGTAGAAAAAGCTATTAAATCTCAAAAAAGAGGCAAAGCACCAGGAGAAGATGGCATATCTAACGAAATTATGATAGGAACATCTGATATTATAGTAGACACTATTACATATTTATTTAACCAAATTTTTGAGACAGAATGTATACCTCACCAGTGGACCACGTCAACTATAATACTACTACATAAAAAGGGAAATAAAGACAACATAACTAACTACAGACCCATCAGCCTGATGTCGAACGTATATAAAATCTTTTCCAAAATACTGTTGAATCCTTTAACAAAGACTTTGGATGAAAACCAACCCAGAGAACAAGCAGGCTTTCGCAAGGACTTTTCAACAATCGACCACATACACACCATAAAAAAAGTTATCCAGAAATGTACAGAATATGGTATCAATTACTATTTGGCGTTTGGAGACTATAATAAAGCTTTTGACTCATTAAAACATACAAAAATATGGAAAGCGCTTACAACACAAGATGTTGAAAACAAGTACATACAAATTGTTAAAAATATATACAAGAACATGACAGCGAAAATAAGAACAGAAAGAGTAGGTGTATACTTCCCTATAAAAAGAGGAGTTCGACAGGGAGACCCACTATCACCCAAACTTTTCTCGGCGGTGCTTGAATATATATTTATACGTCTCGAATAGAGTCAATATGGACTAAACATTAACGGAATGCAACTAAACCATTTAATATTTGCAGACGATCTAATTCTAATCTCTGAAGACCCGAGAAGCCTGCAAGCAATGCTTGAACAGTTGGTGGACGAAAGTGATAAAGTCGGACTCTCCATGAATAATACAAAAACCAAAGTAATGACTAATTCCGACAAAATCACCATTACAGTCAGCGGCAACAAAATAGAGTACGTCGATGAATATACATACCTAGGACAGATAATATCACCAAAAGACCTTACAACCAAAGAAATAAACAACAGAGTACAATTAGCATGGAAAAGATACTGGTCTCTTAAAGAAATTATCAAAAACCCGCAGGTACCACTTAAAGCTAAGTGGTACCTGCGGGTTTTTGACAAAACTCCAAACTTGGAGTCTAACAAAACAAAACTTACACAAACTAGAAACCTGTCAAGACAGCATGGAGCGAAGTATGCTTAAAGCCAAGTTAAGAGACAAAGTAAAACTAGGCACATTACGTAACCAAACTAAAATTAACGATGTAACATACTGCATAAGAAAACTAAAATGGAGTTGGGCAGGTCACATGATGAGGAGTAAACAAGAAAAATGGGCTAAGGATGCAACCGAATGGTGTCCAAGACAAAATAAAAGAAAGAAAGGGAGGCAGCTGGTGCTACTTGGAAGAGGACGACTCATGACCGGAAAGTGAGGCAAGCTCTAGGGGAGGCCTTTGCGGAAACGCAACACAATCTCAAAACCGGTGTCAATTAACATAAGTGATAGTAATTTTCTTCGAAGATTGTTAAATAAAGGCTATTATTATTATTATAGTTGCTCGCGCATAAGACCACGAGTCGCCTACGACTATAGGAATCGAGATACGCTCAATCAACGCACCACCATTACTGGCAGTTAACAGATAGAATCAGTTACAAGCTGACTTTCCACCTACTGGTGGCGAGGACTATCTAAACCTCTACTGTCATTAGCAGTGACAGTGGCCAAGATAAGTGCAATGGATTGCTGCATTTGCCAGTCCCCTCCCACCTGCGATTCGAAGACCGTACCCGCGACATGGGTATTAACCACAACCACCACGTAGCTGCCAAATGGCGCCTCACCTCAATCGGGCAAAGTATATACTACTGTGGGATGCCCCGCCGCAGACGGTAGTGGATACTTTCACGCAGCACCTCCAGGTCCCATGGAATTTCTCCCATGAGAACCTGCATTGCCTCGGTCGACACGGTCCTACGCACATTTAAACATGCATACAATGGCCACCCTCGCATACTGGTGGCGCATAGTATCAGCCCACACACACGACGCATACATCGCACATGGAACAAACACACTTCTGTAAAGGATTCTCACCGTTCTGGACCGAAGCCTCCATTCCTTGCGAAGCACTCGCACCAGCATGCCAACCAAACACACCACGCGCCCCCTCAGACGTTGCAAGTGAGGCCGAAAATTCAGCCTCTCCCCAACCTTCAATCCAAGGTACTTCACTTCCCGCGCGTATCGGACCCCAACCGTCTCCAAACGAATATTGGGCGGTCTCCTGGCCGCCAAAAAACCTTTCAATAACATACACACGGTTTTCCTGTCGGAAACCCTCATACCCATCCTTTCCCCCCATTCACAAACAATACGCATATAGCGGCTTTCTGTCACTTCCACCGCAGACCTACTGCCCCCCTCAATCAAGAGCAGAAGATCGTCCGCATATGCAACCACAACAAGGAGCCGGCCTCCTCCAACTGCACCAAGAGACCATTCATCATCATATTCCAGACAGTAGGGCCGGCCACAGATCCCTGTGGACAGCCACGCACTATCTGACGAACATCCCTCCCATTATTCCCGCACACCACCACATACCGTTCATTGAAGTAACTCCGTCATAGCGGAGCCTCCTCGCATGAAACCTCCACTAGTCAATGATGCGATCCCATCGCAGGCAGCCGAACGCATTCTTGAAATCTACAAACACACCATATACGTACTTACCCACACTTTCATCCACATACTGCTTTACATGCATCCAGGGATCCTCTCCCATGTCCCATCGGTGTTTCTTTACCTAACGAAATTTTAACAGTTTAAGAAATCTCGGGGCCAATTTCTTGTTAAACGCCGACGAGTTGTAAATAGGGAAGGTAACAGAGGAAAGGTTTCTAATGAGAGGATTTAGTGATAGGATATTCAAGAATGAAAATTTTTATAACGGGAGACGCACAAATCAAGAACAAAGAGAACATTTAGGTTACGGTGAATAAGAATTTTTGCTAGTAAATAAAAAGGTAAATTTTTTTTCAAGACTATACTTTTTATGTATAAAAAAATTAAAAGTTATACAATATTATTAGTATAAAATATATATTCTACTTAATTTATTTTAAATATTGTATTATTAATTTTTCTCTATTTATATTTGCTTTAATCATTATTGCTTTTCTTTAAATTGAAATAGAAAATTATTGATTTTATAATAAATAGATAAATGACTATTATTTATTCAGTAGTAAATTATTGGGTATTTAAAGTCCAATTAGATTATTTCATGCTAACAACAATATTCCAAAAAATTTCCCTAAAATAATAATTAAAGTAATAATAAATATTCAATATGAATGTTATATTATTATTCTGAATATATTATATAAAATATTGTAATTGAATATGAATAAATTACTTTAATGAGAATACAAATTTAATACACTTTAATTGTTGTTTTTTTTTCTTTAAATATTTTTCAAAGATTAGTTTTCTTGATGAGTGTGTATTGTTTTCTTTTATTTTTATACAAATTTCTTTAAGAAAAAGTCTACTTCAATGTATTATTTATAAAAACAAATAACAACAACAGCAAAAATAATAATATAAATAAAATCAATAAAATACTAGTAAAAAGTAGTAACCGTAAAGGAGGTTTTTTTTCGTATAAAATCGTTTGTTCATACTTAAATATTATCTGAATGCAAAATTTTTTGTAGATTAGGGTACAAAAAATTTTGCATTCAGATAATATTTAAGTATGAACAAACGATTCATACCAAAGGTAGGACCTAAAGCAATTTAAATAAAAAATATGACAACAATTATTAATTGAATCTATAATGGCTAAAAACAAAATTATAAGATATGCTTTGGCTTAAATTATAATTATGTATTTAATTGCCTTTCTTCGTCGCCCACATACATGAATTACAAGTGAGTAGAAAAGTATTGTGGTGAACGAGAAAAAGGGCACTCCAAACCATTGGCCAAGGAGTACCATGGGCGGTTTTGGGGATAATAGCAAGAGTGGGAGAGCAACCTATAATCGAAGCTCTCTACCACCAAAATCGACGGTCCGCACCGATCGTTTTCTAATGATTTTTTTGTAGATACTCGGTTTGTTTTTATTTATTCTATATTTTTTGTTAATTTTTTTATTATTTTCTTCTTCTTTAAATTTCTTTCCTCGCTTTCAAATTTCATATCTTTCCTAATTTTTAAAACCCTCCCATTCCTACCTTACTCCTTTCCCAACACATTTGAATTCTCCTGTAATAAATTTTTTCTCTCATTCTGTGTTTTTTATTTTTATTTTTGTTTTCTTATTGCACTTAAGACTTTTCTGTATCTCCTATTAAAATGGTATGATTCTGCCATGAATTATTTTGTTATGTGGGTGTGAGAACACCGTTACTGTACACGTTAAACCAAACCAACTTCCCAACCCCACCCAAAAGACAAGTCAAGCTAGTCAGCAAGCTACCTTTACTCAAATGGGCCGAACATCGTAAATTCACTCTACACAACAACCATTCCAAAATGCTTAGCAAGAAAACTTCTCAGAATTCGGGTTGAGCATTCCTCTACTGATCAATAATTTTCTTTTCGGGAACCAACCTTCGTATCTGTCATACAATTCCTGTGATATATAAATTACTATATCTCATTTCCTGAACGAATACCACTTAAAGAAGAGTTTCTTTTCTAAAAGGACTTCTTCCACTACGGAGCTCTTAGGCCAAATCACTACTATCTAAAACATATCTAAAATCAAATTTAACAACGTCTAGAAGGTAAGCTGGCAATGCCAATTCACACGTCACATGAGGTCGCCAACTAGACTCATAGCATCTCATAGATCTTACATGCAAACAAGCAAATAGATTTTAAATCCATCATTAACATCAGCAATCATAAGTACAGTCTAAATCTGCTGTCTATTTCGAAGAACACCATTTTTCTCGGTTGCGAACACTGATCGTCCAGTTTGACAATCCTAGCATGTTTTTTGCGTTAAGCTTGCTGTCTTCTATGGAACAATAAATGACGCTACTGTAAACTTTCCTGGGAGGACCCTCTAGTAGGCCGCATCCCATGTAGAGGACTAAAAATTAATCGAAGGATCCTCCTCTCAAATGCGGTTAAGAGTTAGCAATGGTGTTTGCCGGAAACATAAGTGTCTGATTAATACACAGTGCACTGTCAAGACTAGTTTCTTCAATTTAATGATCAGAATTTTCGAGCAAAGTAATTTAGATTAACTAAAGTAGACACTGTTGTCTGCCACCACGTGGTTATCAGCGGCGATCCTTCACCCCAGATAGAAAAACAGTTGAAGTTATTCTTAATTTCTTATCTCCTAATTAAATGTGACAACTGCTGGATGTTGTTTTTGGTACCGATGCTGCCACATTGTTTTGTCTTCAATGACGCACTTCCCAAAACTTCTTGATACTAACTTAATTTCAGTGAAGACTTCTCATACAGCTCTCTCCTATCAACACGATATGTCGACGTCATCGGAGCTCTTCATATTACCGTCTGAGTCATAACTTACTTTTTTATTTTATTTATTTTATGTTTTAAATGTTATCTACAACTACTTATGCTAGTAACAAGCAGATTTTTTACGGGAATATACAAGGACATGAAGACATGTGGAGGAAAACACCCATCGATGTTACCTCTAGAACAGGGTAATTTTATTTTATAATTTTAGAGAATCTCTCTGCCAACGCCGTTTTAAACGTCGATGGGTGTATACTGGAAGGGTGGGAGTGAAAAGTTCCCTTCCTAAAGGATTAGGGTGGTAGGATAGATGCGAATGGCATCTTTTATATCGAGAGATGCATAGTTCACGAACAAATGGAACATTTAGGTCACGGTGGATAACAGTGTTTCGCACATAAAAGGGGGCATTGACAATTTTACGAAGGATTCGGGATTGTAGGGATTGGATTGGAAGGGAGTTGGAATGCTTAGTCGAACCCCAAAGTTCTAGACCATATGTCCATATTGGTTTCAGAACCGTATTGTATAGTAATAGTTTACTTGTTGTTGTGAGTTTTGATTTACTGTCTAGGAGACGTAATAATTGTTTGTATCGTCCGTTAAGTTCACGTCTTTCAGTTTTCGTATGAAGGTTCCAAGTTAACCTTTTGTCGAATATAAGTCCAAGGTAACGTACGCTATTTTTTTGTGGAATAATACTGCCGTTTAGGGTTATGTCGGAAATTTGTTCTCGGCAGAGTGTGAAAGTTACATGAGTAGATTTTTGCTCATTTACCTTCACTCTCCACCTTTTGAACCAAGTTTCTAAGGAGTGGATATAGTTCTGTAGGATAATGGCTGTGGAAGGATCTTTGTGATGTGTCAGGATGGCTGTATCGTCAGCATATGTTGCGGTTAGGATGTTGTTGTGGCAAGGTATGTCATGGGTATAAATTTTATATAGGATAGGACCTAGGATACTTCCTTGAGGGACACCGGCGGAAATGGATAAATGTCAGAGTACTCAATATTTTCAGCTACCTGAAAATATCGGTCTGAGAGATAAGATTTAAGGATGTGGAAATAACCCGAGGGTAGGACTCACTGCAACTTCCAAAGCAATCCAGGGTGCCATACACGGTCGAAAGCATGCGAAATGTCAAAAAAACACGCCTGCGCAGTATTTCTTTCGCTCTAGCGAACACGCTATGTAGTCGACTACGCGATGACACTGCTGGATAGTAGAATGCTCAGGTCGAAATCCAAACTGATGCTGAGGAATGACACCCTCGGTTTCAAAAATGGGATAAAGGCGTTTTAGGATTAATTTTTCTAGGATTTTTGATAACATGGGAAGGAGGCTTATAGGTCTATATGAGATAGGAAAGTTTTTGGGCTTATTGGGTTTTGGGATCATCGTAATTATGGAAAACTTCCACAGGGAAGGAAAAAATGATGTGCGGAAGATACTATTATAAATATAGGTTATAAGAACGAGGGTTTTTTTGGAAATTTGCTTCAGGATTTCTGAAGTTATTAGGTCATATCCTGGGGCTTTTTTATTGGAAAGGTGTTCTATTGTGAATTTAACTTCGGAAGGAGTGAAAAACTTAGGAGGTGGACTTATGGGCAACTGAGTTGATATTTGTCGGAATATTTGTTCGTCATGCAGAATGTCTTGAACATCTTCGTGAGGTTTAAAGATGTTTTCTAAGTGTTTGCCGAAGATGTCGGCTTTCTGTTTATCCGTTTTTGCCCAGGTTCCGTCGGTATTCCGGAACTTACTTTTGAAAGAGAAACCATGTGTTTTCTTGTTAACCATAATCAATGCAAATTTTTAAAATTTAAAAGAAATTTTTTATGAATGTTTATAATTAATCTGTTGGATTTTTATAAAAGAAAACCAATTAATTCTTTAACACTAAAACATGTTTAAATAACACTGAACGAAAGATTATTTTTAAATTAAAAAAAAAAGGTTTTAATTACTGGTATTATAATATTACCATATCTACAATATATTTACGATAAATTCAACAAGAATATAAATTATATAAGTAATAGAAAAAAATTATTTAAACTTTAATAAAAAGTTAAATAATTGAACAATGTTTAAAAAATACTCTAAAGTAAATGCGCTCGTATGTCCATAGAATACGTAATTATTTCACAAGAACTTTATACAAAATAAAAAGAGCAATGCCTGATGATAATTTAAATGACAATATTTTTTTTACCTTGTCTCTAATTCTGTGCATTTTAAACTTAAATCTTTTTGTTTTTGTCTTATGAATTTTTAAATATAAGGAATACAAATTATCCTCTAAGTCTACATAATATTTTAAAGTCCATAAAATTTATTCCGGAAAGAAAGGAAGTAACTTTCATGCTGAGATTATTTTGTTCATATTTTTACATTATAAAGTTTTATGATGAATTCAGTTTGTGAAGACTTACACTTAAAACTTTTTAGTGTAAGGACGTTTTAGAATTTGTCGAATACTTAAAATTGTTCCTCAACTCTTGAAGGTTAATTTTAATATTTTATATTTTATTTTTTCGTTTACTGTTGTTTGGTAATTTATTAAAAAAAAAAAAAATAAACAATTTTTTTTTCTATTATTACTACATCATAAAGTATTTAGTCATAAATTGAGACATGCTTTTTCTTTCACAAATAATTTTTTTCCTTTTTATTTATCGCTAAATTTGATATTTGCCATTTTATATTCATTTGCTAAAATGTGTTTCCATTTAAATTTACAAAATTTAAAAAAAAATCATATTGTTTAGATTAGTGAGATATTTGAAAATTATATCAGGCATACCGATTCTACTACACCATCTTAACTATTATACGATCTTAACCTCACTTTTCTGGAGACAAATAACTAAACGAAATATTTACCTTTCAAAAATATAATTAAATTTCCTTTTAAAACGTATTTATTTTATAATCTTAAATAAATAATGGTAACATTCAAACTAATAAAAAAATATCTGTAAAAACTAATATTTCCGATTTTAATAAAGACTGAAGCTTTTTCTATAAATACCGTCTATTATTTAATAATTTCTTTAAAATAAGATATTCTCTATTAAATTGGTTATTTGAACATAGCATTATATAAGTTTGGAAGTTATCGTTTCTCCCTTACCTAAACCAATTTTATTTAAGACTATCATTATAATTTATCGTATATTCTAATCAGGATATCTGTACAAATTATCAGAAACACGAAGATCTTATAAGTCACAAATGAACGAATATATAATAATTTACAATAGGTTCGTAGTTCTACTAGTCTGAACTGCTATGCCAACGCACGAAAAATATCCTTTCAGACATTGAGGCGTCTTCGAGCTCATATGCAAAGAAAGGAAAATTACTAACACTCACGACAATATTCATTTTTAGGGCTTATGCAAAAGCCTTCATATTATTATCATACGTATAATGAAACCGTAAATTTACGAGTACATATAATAATCGGTAAATTCTGTATAAAATATCTAAAATAAGTGTGATTTAATTGAAAATAATCCTGAACATGATTGTGAAAAAATAAATAAAAATTTCGGTTTCCACCAAATCAAGCAGTTGATGGACCAGAAAATAACAATCGGATTTTAGTTTTCGAAAATTTCTATTTGACATTATCGTTAAGATATTATTTACGTATTTATCAAATATTCTTAATAGATTTTATCTATTCAAATTACATCTAAATTTATTGTTTTATTTATGAAATTCTAAAAATTATTGATATGATATTCACATAAGCTTTTATGTTATTATAATTTATTTGATGACTATTAATGTTCCTTATTCGAAATAGTTTTTTTTTTTTTTTTTTTTATATATATATTTACAACTACAACATAGTAATAAGCAAATTTTATCAATAGTATTAGTTAACTTGAAAGGTTGTGGGGAGTAAACCTCCAATGAAGTTCCTCCTGTTAGCGTGTGCTTCTGTTAAGCCTCAGTATTTTAGTAAATCACGCGACCAGTGACGCTTAAGTCTTCGATGGGTATTTCTAGGGAAGGACATGGAGGATAGTTCTCGAACAAGAGGATTATTATGATTGAGGACACGGGAACGGAACTTTTTATAGCGAGATACTGCCACATCAAAAACAAATGGGACTTTAAGATCACGATGAATAACAGTATTGCGAACATAAAAGGGGGCATCGACAATTGTACGGAGTATTTTTGATTGAAGGGATTGGATTCGACGGGAATTAGAAGGCTTAGTAGATCCCCAGAGTTCTAGTCCGTATGTCCATATGGGTTTCAGTAAGGTATTGTATATCAGTACTTTGCTGTCTATAGTAAGTTTGGAACGTTTGTCTAGAAGTCGAAGTAGTTTTAGGTATCGTCTTTTAAGTTATTGTCTTTTAAGTCTTGTATGTGGGTTCCATGTCAAGCTTTTGTCTAAGTACAGTCCTAGGTACCGAGCTTTGGTGTGTTGAGGTATGGCACTGCCATTAAGGTATATGGGAAAGCATGACTCACGACGGAGAGTGAAAGTTACCTGGGTAGATTTAGGTTCATTGACTTTTATTCTCCACCTAGTAAACCAGTTCTGGAGGGTTTGGATTTGGATTTGGAGAGTTTCGGAAGCATGTTGGGGATTTTCGCTGGATGCAAGGCAGGCCGTATCATCGGCGTATGTAGCAAAGAAGGTATTAGGGCAGATTGGAAAATCGGATGTGTAAATGTTGTAGAGGATGGGTCCAAGTATGCTACCCTGAGGAACCCCAGCCAATATCAGAGAGATATTGGAGAGTTCGTTGGATTCATTTACTTGGAAGTGTCGGTTAAACAGGAATAATCTAAGGATTAGGAAATAGGTGGAAGGAAGAAACCTCTTGAGTTTCCAGAGTAGACCCGGGTGCCAAACTCTGGCAAAAGCTTGACTTATATCAAGAAACACACCGGGACAGTACTCTTTTCTTTCTAAAGAGGATGCAATGAAATCGACAACTCGATGACACTGCTGGGTAGTGGAGTGTTCGGCGCGGAAACCAAACTGGTGATTAGGAATTAAATTTGAAGATTCGAGTAGAGGATGTAAGTGGCGAAGGAGAATTTTTTCAAAGATTTTTGAGAGTACTGGGAGGAGACTTATTGGCCTGTAGGAAGTGTGGCGGTTTATTGGTTTATTGGGCTTAGGGATAATTTTAATTATGGCAAATTTCCAGAGGATTGGGAAATGTGTTGTTCTAAGGATGCAGTTATATATTGTGGCAAGGAAAACTATTGCTCTTTTAAGGAGTTGTTGGATTATATTGGAGGTAATCAGATCATAGCCAGGAGCTTTGTTTTTGGGAAGGAGCTTGATTAAATTGGCAACTTCGGAAGGAGTGATTGCCTTAGGGTAAAGGAATGGATAGTTCCGAGCTTTATTTTGGGAAAGAGCTTGATTTAATTGGCAACTTCGGAAGGACTCATGGGTAAAAGAATGGATAGTTCCGTCTCGATTGTAGTGCAATGGGTCCTGTCTAATATGTCCTCAGGTGGAGTAAATGTTTGTGCAAGGTGTTCAGCAAAAGCGTCTGCTTTATGTTTGTCCGTTTTGGCCCAGGTTCCGTCAGTTTTTCGTAAAGGGTGCTTTGTTTTTCTATAAGATAGTATTTGTCTTGTAGCAGTCCACAAAGTTCTGTTTTTCGTTAGGGTTGAAGTGTAGTTTCTAAAACGTTCTGTATTATATTTTGTGATTTCGTCATGTAGTTCTTTTTGCAGTTTGTTCAGTTTGGTTTTGTCGCTCGGCATTCTTGTATGTTGCCAATGAGCTCTTGCTTTTCGTTTTTCTGCAATAAGACGCCTAATTGTTAATGGTTGATTTGTCGGGTTTTGTGTAGGTTTCGAGTTTTTACTTTTTTGAGAAAAGGCTGTAGCGTTTTGTAATAAACATGTAAACTTGTGTACCGCGTCATCTAGTTCTTGTTCTGTTTTTAAGCTTTGTCGTAAATCTAAATGCTCGTCAATATATTGTTTGAATAATTCCCAGTCAATTGGTTCATTAATAAGTCTCGGCGCATTGACTTTTGTAGTGGATTGGGAATCGAGGACTAGTAGAACAGGGCTATGATCGGAGTTAAGATCTAGGAGTGAATTAACATTAATGTTGGAGGAATTCATGGGACTAGTTATAAAGTAATCTAGAATGTCAGGAAGCTTAGATGGGGAAGTTGGCCAGTAAGTGGGAGTCGGAAGAGAGATGACTTGGTAGGGAAAGGATGAAAGCACTTGGCTAAGAATAATCCCACGGGGATTGGAGACTCGACAGCCCCATTGTGGGTGTTTGGCGTTAAAGTCACCTCCAGCAATGAAGGAATTCCCAAGAGCTTGGAAAAATGTCCTAAATTCAAGGGAGTTTATAGGTTTATTAGGAGGGCAATAGGTTGCGGCAATAGTTAAGGGGATAGGGGAGCAGTCAATTGATACTGCGGTGGATTGAAGAAAATCTTCTGCAATACAGGAATGAAAAGAAAAGGATAGAGAATTTCTTATGAGGATAGCAGTGCCACCGTGGGCAGTATTGTCAGGATGGTCAGTCCTGAACGTTGTGTAGTCGCGTATGTAGAAGTTGGACCTAGACGTAAAGTGTGTTTCTGTAATAAGTACTACGTCAATTCGTTTGTCATGTAGTAATAAGTCAAGTTCTGGTCGTTTGGAACTCAGTCCATTAGCATTCCAAAGGAGGATTGTAAGGGAATTTGCAGTACAGGACGACATTTATTTCTGAACGATGGACGATAAAGTTGACACAATGGACATTAATGCATTTAATAGAGGTGTTAGTATTTTATTTAGTTGCTCTATTAGTGTGTTGGTTAATTGGGAGAACATTGAGGATATATATTGGGATGAAAATGATGGAGGGGGAATATAATTCGTACTATACTGTTGTTGTTGTTGTAATTTTGGCTGCTGATATTGCTGTTGGGTAAGTTCTTGTTGAATTTCTGGAACTCCTGACGGGATAGTAGTCTTAGAATTTTGTCCTTGTTGATGTTGTTGTTGTGGCTGCTGTAGTTGTTGATGTTGCTGCTGCTGCTGTTGCTGTGTCTGGTATTGTTGTTGCTGTTGTTGTTGCTGTTGCTGTTGTCGGTGTTGAGTATTTGGAATACCTGCCGCAACCGCAGCAAATGATAAATCTTGCTGCACTGGTTGGCTATTTATAGTAGTCGGTTGGATGTACTTTTTTGCGTTTGGGCTTATTTTCTCCTGCAGCTTTTTATATGTGGAGCAACCCTTGTAGTTTGCGGGATGGCTACCGTCGCAGAGAACGCATTTGGCTGGGGTTGTTCTGTTTTTACTGCATTCCTTAGTGAGGTGTTCACCTGCGCATTTCACACATTTCGGATTATGCCGACAATAAGATTTGGTGTGCCCGTATTCTTGGCATCTATAGCATTGGACTATGTCTTTGGTAATGTATGGTTCTTCTACCTTTATTCGGGTATACATTAGTGTATCGACTTTGAATATATCCTTGTTGTTGGGTGCCGGTTTCAATGACACAAAAAATATTGGCAGAGGTGCATCTTTCTTTACACTTGAAATACTAGTGACGTTATGTCCTAGTATTTCTAACTCGGTTTTTAATTCATCGACGCATGTGGTGTGATTAAGGTGACGAATCACCACCTTGTAGGCCTTTTCTGCCTTTGGTTGATACGTATGAAACGTTTGCTTCGTTTCCTCGAGCAATTGTACAATGCTTCTATAAGCACCACCAGAGTTGGCTTGTATTGCAAGACCTTTCGCATTTGATTTGCAGACGAATTGGTCAGCACCAATACGTTTCGCAATGGCACGACCTAGGTCAACAAAATTCGTTACATTTGTGACGAAGATGGGTGGTGGCTTACATGTGTTGTCGGTATTCGCTTGTGTAAGTGAATTTGATACCGTCGCACTGCATGTATTTTCAGACAATAGAGCAAATCTATTGCCTGAACCTTTTTCTGCTGGCATGTTCGTTGCCTTTTTTTGGTTCTTGGCCTTTGGCGATGCACCAGGCGAGCTGATGGTGTTAACGTCTCGTTTCGATGTTTTTGAACGCCGAGGACGTCCAACCGGTTTCAAAAATTCACTGCCGAGTGTGGAATCTGTATCATCACCAGCAGTCGACATTGTCATTGTCTGCGATAACCGTGCATCGGTTATCGTCGACATTCCGTGCTTGGTCGGTCAGTGACCTCAGATTTATTCACTTATAAACACTTTAGTAAGTTTTTTTTTTTTTTTGTTCTATTTTTTCACTGAAATATTTCACTTTATATTATTATTTTAAATACTTATTATATGTTTCTTTTTATTTATTTGAAATGGATATTATTATAGTTAGAATAAATAAATAATAATATAATTTCACAAAATTTAAACTGTTTATAAGGAAAACTGTAATTTTTATTAACACTGCTTATTTTCACGTCCGTACTCATCGGTAGATCGGTTGTCTAATTTAAGTTAGAGAATAATTATCAATTGCTAAAATTGTCTCCAGACTGAATAAAAATATTTTCAAAAATTTATCTTTAACGATTTTTTAGATTTTCTTCTAACTCACAATAGCTGCGAATCTACTACCATGAACATATTTGTAACAGCAAACAAATAATTCATGAAAATTTGTTGGTTGGAGCATCACAAATTAGGAGGGATAATGGATTTAATGGGTTGTAGTCAACGGGAATAAGAAGGTTTGATGGGTGCACTCACATTCGTGTTCCACATCTAGAAATGATCGGATCTGACGAATAGGAACAATATTAGTGGATCTGGCAATCGTATAATTTTTGTAACTAGGAAAAAAAATCTTGTAACTATGTTTTCCTAAAATAAAATATAACTTCAATCAAGATTTGAGGACACTTTGAAAATATACTATTTGTAAGATCCTTGATTCACTAGCCCAATGCTAATGTCTTTATAGAATTTATACATTAAAATTTGACTTATGAATTATTTTATTTTATTATCTCTATTACTGGTAGAATACAGTGTAATTTATTATATATGAGTAGTCCACATTTCTTAATTTTTTTTATTTATTTAAAAAAATTACAATAATATTTGATAGTACTTTAAGAAATTAAATGCAATTTCATACTTTAACGCAGAAATATATTCCACATATAATGAAATAATAATAAAATAAATTTAGCAATAAAAAAAATAAATAAAATTATTTAAATTACTTTATAACTTAAAAATGCGGGATTTTTGGCAAAACTTTGAGTGTTTATTTTGAAAAATTGTTACTTTATTCAAAGTATTATCCATCAGAAGCCACTACTTTTTCCCATCTTTCTGGCAACATATGGATTCCGCGCCAAAAAAACTGCTCCGGTTTTGAGGCCAAGAATGAATCGAGCCAATTTTTGATGCCCTGTTCTGAAGTGAAGCGTATTCCGGTGAGGGCGTTTTGCATGGATCTAAACAAATGGTAGTCGGACGGGGCAAGGTCTGGGCTTTAAGGCGGATGAGGCAAAACTTCCCAGCCACTGGTTTCTAAATAATTTTTAACCGGTCTTGCAACATGAGGCCGAGCGTTGTCATGATTGAAAATTATGGCTTCGTGTCTGGTCGCATATTCCGGGCGTTTTTCGGCCAATACTCGCTTCAAACGGATTAATTGTGATCGGTAGAGGTCGCCTGTGATCGTCTGGCCCGATTTCAATAGCTCATAATAGATCACACCCTTCTGATCCCACCAAATACAGAGCATTACCTTGGCGCCATGGATATTTGGCTTTGGCGTTGATTTGGCTGGTAGGTCGGGCTTCACATACGATTTTTTGCGCTTTGGGTTGGCTGGCCTGGTCGTTCTTTGTCTTCCGTGTCAAAATCACCACTTCTGAACCGCACAAACCATCTCTCGCACGTTGAAATCGATGGAACATATTCAGGATAAGCTTCGATGTGCTTCAGCTTGAAGAAGTTAATCAACACTTCCCGCAAATGGGACTTTTTTGGTACGAAATTCAACATTTTTGAAGCAAAAAAAAAACTTTGTAGTTTACACTATTTCGTTCAATGACTAATCGAGAATGAATGACAGATGTTTAACCTCCAAAATGCCATATGAGTTATTATTAAAACAAACCATGTGTAAAATTTATGCCATCTGTTGTCAATCCCGCATTTTTAAGTTATACACCAAATATATTAAGTGCTCATTTGAGAAAGTTTATTATGTTCTAAAGTCAGGTATAAAAAAACCACTAGAATTCGAAAGAAATTTGTTGGAATTTGTCATTAAAATGACTTTTAACCCATTTTAAGAAATAGATTTTAAAAAATATATACTCGTACTCTTAAATTAATAAAATTTAAAGTATTTTCCAAGCAAACATCGTAAGCTTTCCCTACAAAATTAGTTTTTGAAAATTGGCTTAGAAAAGTTATGCCATCTGTTGTCAATCCCGCAGTTTGCATATTGTTTTGAGAATAGTAAATAAAATTATTTAAAAAAAACTATTTTTTAACAGATACCCATATTTTTTTTACGATTAATTTCTTCGACTGCTACCAATTTAATACCACACACATGATAGCACCTTTATATCTTTTAATGAACAAGTTTAAAAGTATAATTAAGATAATAAAAAAGGTATTATTATCGTTCTATTACATTTGAAAAATTTTTATTTAGCATAATTGAATTTATTTAATAAAAAAATTTCAAAATAATATTTTTATAAGGCAAAATTATAGTAGAAAATTATCAGAGAAAAGAATTAAGAAAAGTACAAAATGTTTATCAAGAAATCTATAAAAATATATATTACTCGTAACATTTATAGAAATGTTAAAATATATTTTGCCATATTTCAGATTTTAATGAAAATAAACTTATAAGTAAATTTTAGTGTAGAAACTTTTTGATGTTCTTTTAAAACTATTTTCTGCAAATAAACTTATTTTATATTAATTAGTTTTTGACTTTTTAATTTACATTAAAGAGATTCAATTTAAACAGATAAAAGTAAATAATATGGTTAAAAAATATATATAATAAAATAAAAATAGGTAACAGTTTTGCAAATAATTTATTTCGATTTCTGACTCAAACTACCATAAATTATGTAAATGAGACACATTTCTGCCATACGTTTAAGGTTTATTTCTGTATCTGATTTCAAATATGTTTTACTATATCTATAGTGCAGAACGGAAACGCCTTCTCTCCCTTTACCCTGAAAATTCATTTATACTAAATAGATACATTTACAAAAAGCCAGCTGGTATCATCCTTATTTAAATGACGTACATCAATGTTCGTAAAGTTATAAAACTATAAATATACCATGCGGTATATTCAAGGATATGCCCCTAGCGAGTCAGGAATTTATCCCAAAAGGGGAGCAAAATTTTCTGTATAGCCTAGTAGTATAGACATGTTTATGTACATACACGTATAATAGTATTGAAAATACCCATTGCAAAGTACAAAAGAGAATGTAAATCAAGATTTATTAATCTGATGTATTAAGTTAAATTTTTTATTATTGTCATTTCTCAAATCGAAACCTATTTCCTTTTCTGAAAAATTCATATTAATTTTTTGATTTGAGTTTTAGTTTAGATAAAAATAATATATTAAAATGGCCACCACCTCCACATATATTTAGGAATATGTAGATTTGATTATAAGATATATTACAAAAAATACAATATATTTAAGGAATTTATAATAGAAAAATATATTTAAAAAAAAAACACAAAAATATACTACACAAAATAAGTACAATAAAATATGTCAAAAAGTTGATAGGAAAAATAGGAAAAGAAATTGACCAAACGATTGATAAAATAGTCATAAAAAAACGAAAGAAAATTTGATGAAAGCAAAATATCCCTTTTTAGTAATTTATTATAGTTGTTTTTTCGACAAGATATCAAAATAAATTATTCAGGAAAGCATTGTATTCATTTGAAAGTCTGATATTGACGAAAATCCTTCTCGATTTTGGGGCCATTTTTCTAAATCAATCTAAATTAAAGTAGCTTTAAATAAGGACAGAAAAAAATAAAGGCAACGACAGCATTCAAACTATACAAATGTTGGATAATATATATATATACTCACGTGTGTGTGTGTTTGTAAGCAACAATGCTCGTATATAGGTTTTATATCAACCTTGAAACCATTTTATTCATGTTTTGGGAATTTAATCAAAATTTTTTTCCTTCCCCCATCTTATTTAAAAGTACTTTTTTTTTGCCAATGTTTATCTACCCTAAAATGTACATCAATTTGGAGGATTTCTTACCCAATTTATTTAGAAAGAAAAACTTAAATGGCTTTTAATTAAACATCTTCCTTGTTTTCCATTTTAGTTCAAGAAAAGTTTGAATATATATTTTTTTTAAAAGATATTAGAAAATTTTAGTTAAGAACCACCATTCGAATAAGGTTTCGTTATTTTGGAACTTTTGCAATAGCTTCGCATTTTGTATCGTACGACAGCCGGGCCACGAAGCACGATCGTACGATCGAGAAACGCATTCGGTATCATTTCGTGGAGTGGTGGTTAAGCTGTTTTACAAAATGTGTTAAAAAGATGATAGTGAAAAGCTTAAGACGTTTAAATAAACATGAAGAATTCGAACTGTTGCATTGTGGTTTTGTCTTCAAGTAAATATTCCATTTCCTAGAAATTCGTAGACTGTGGGTTAGGAAATAAGGGTGCCTCGATAAAGAATAAAATGAAATAATGAATTTTTTCCCTGACAAAGTAGTTGAATTTAAGGTTCTTATTAACAAGAACCTAAAATTCTACTCCTTTGTCAGGGATAAAATCAAGAGAGCCAACGGCATAAATTGTAGGCTTCTAAGAACGTATTGCTTAGAAATCCTACGTAAGGACCTCAAACTTATTATTTATAAGCAATTTATAAGAGAGTAGTTATGCTACGACTTCCCCATCTGGTCATATTTTTCCCCAACAGTAGCAATGGAACTGCACAGAATGGTCAGGAAGATCTATACAGACAAAAAAGTGTATATCAAACGACAGGTTATACCGGGAGGTTGGCGTTTCCCCATTTGTAGTATGGCAAATATGAATAATGCACAAATGGGTGCAATCATTAGCCCATCATCAAAACAGGGAAGTAAGGCAACTAAGCCAAAGGGACAACATCGAGGTTAGCAACTACATCACATGAGGTCGGAAGAACCGAAGGGAATCAAGAGGACTTTTTTTTTTAGTTTAGATTAATAAGGTACAGGAAGAAACCTTCAAAAGGTACTCGCCTGGGAGACCTTCTACCTGCCAGACGAGTTATGCGGGATTTTTACCTCGCTAAAACCTAACCTGTACCTCTAACCTTGCTCCCGGAACGATGGTTCCCCGGCGGCACTCGTTGTAAATACTACTTCGCCGGAGCGTTCTTATTTGATATTACTGCTGTCCCGATGTTATGACGCCTCGCGGCCTATTCTTCGTACGTGGTGCGAAGATCCTTGATGATAGATTCCGCGTACTCTGCAACACTGTTCCAAGCCGATTGGCTCTTCAGCATGCACTCCATAGAACTAAAATAGAACTAATAATAGAGAGGAGAAGTACTCGTACATGATTTCTGCTTTGTGTTGGATTGATAAAAGTGAATTAGAATAGTCAGATGAATTGAAAATAATTGTAAATATCTGCTCATAAATAGTGTTGTTTAATTTAGATAAACTCGAAATATGGTATGCAGTGTACAAATGCATAGAATAAATAATTGGCATTAGGTGTTTAGAATTTCAGTACTTGATATTCAACCAATTGGAAATTTTGAGGTTTGAATTAATCTAATTATTAATATTCGATAAAAAATCGTGGAAAAGCGAATTAGTTTTGTTAGGCATTTTTTCTTTGTAGTCATTTCAAGTAACATAAGTAATAAAATTTATATTCTAAGCGCCATGACGCTAAAGGCTATTTACCGCTAAAGGATATGGAAATTAAAGTGGTTTTTCGGTGTTAGCGTGCCTCGGTGGGATTAGTACCCACGAACTCTTGGATGATAGTCCAGTATGCCAACGATTGTGCTACCAGGCATGCTTGTTAAGCATTTTTTAATAATATTGAAAATAGCAGAATTAATTCCAAATTTAAATTTTTAACCATTTCATTAGATCATAATAAGAAATTCCACATCAACACAACGCGTAATTTGAGATTGTCAATCGCGTTTTCATGTTTATTATACAGTGTAACTTATAAGATTAAAAAAAAGAAACTTTTAATAAAATTATTACAAAGATTAGGATGCATTTTTACTTTATTTCCTTTTAAGATACTTTTTGCATATCTGATAGCCGAAAAGTTTATTTTGTTTTAATTTATCTTTCAGTCTTTTCAGTATGAGAAAATACGATAATTAATAGAAAATTCACAGTCAGAATTGAATAAAAGAAGACATTATTTATAATTGAAATAATAAATTTAAATGAAATTCACAGTTTGAAAAAATAATTTGAAAATTTAAAATGAAACGTTAAATTGGTTAAGGTTGCTTTCTGAATTTATTTTTTCGATAGAAATTTAATTTAAAAAAAAAAACAATATCATATAAACAATTGTTACCGAATAGAATATGACTAATAATTATAATGATAATTAAATTTATAATGAAGTATTCGCTTTTTTTTATTGAAGGTTCCACCTCGCTACAGGTATTAGGTCCCACTATTGTTACCTGAATTTGACGATTCTGTAAGAAAGAAGATCAAACAGTTAGTCAAGGAGTGCCATGAGTGGTTTTAGGACATGGCCAGGGAAAGCTTCAACATCAAGTTCTCTCCAACTTCAGTCGTCTGCCAACTGTACACTTTTTATTTTATTCCTTTTGAGCCATTTTAATATTTTTTTATTGATGATTTTTTATATTTTTTACTAAGTTTTTGTTTTAAAATTTCTAACCAGAGTCTCCTATTCGTGTTCCTTTTTCACCCGGTCGTGATTTCTTTTATTCTTCCTTGAAAAAGTTAATACGTTTGGTATCTAAAATTTGTTGTGTGTCTTGGCATTATTTTTTTTGGTTATGTGGATGGTAAGATATCGAATTGCCAACAGCCGAACCCACCCTATAATCTCCATAATGCTAGCCATAAACACACCACGGCAATATTAAGGTCATAATTGGCCGTACTCCTGTTGAAGGTCACGTTCATTAATTCCAAACTTTACTATCTCGCCTCTCCCATAACCAGCTTTAAGGAAATATTTTCAAAATTTCCAACAATTACAAATGCTATTTATTTACAAAGCTGAATAATCCAACATCCTTAATTGATAGTCATAAGATTCTAACAATATTTGGCGGCTTCAACTTTAGTAATTGTGAAACCCATTTGCATTGCAATTACAGAATTGATACGATAAAGTTTTCCAATTTTCTCAAAGGTTTATGTTGAACTTGTTTTAAACAATAGTTGTACATATAAGTTTATTTTAAAATTTTAGAATATATAATTTATTTCAATTTTTTTTTTGCACTTTCTTGTAATATTTTAGTCTGTCGAAAATTCACAAAAGTTAAATTTGTTCAGAAATATTCTAACTGAATATATATTGGGTTGATGCAAAAGTTATGACCGTTTTTTACATATACAATTAAACATTTTTTTTTTTTAGATTTGTATTATTTATTTAATCAATAATATAATTTCCATCCGTTCTTATAACCTTCTTCCATCTTTCTATCAGCTTATTAATACCATTAGTGTAAAATTCCGTGGATTTTGATGCAAAAAATGTAGTAAGGGATGTTTTTACCTGCTCTATTGTATCAAATTTTTTATTATTTAATAATTTTTGCAGTGAACAGAATAACTGATCGGGTCATCATAGCCACATGTGGTCGCGCGTTGTCGTGATGAAACACTACCCCTTTTCTGTTTACCAATTTTGGTCTATCCTTTTGAAGGGCGATGTTTAATTTGGATAATTGCTGACAATTTCGTTCTGCTGTAATTGTCTGATTGCGTTCCAAGAGTTAAAAATACACAATACCCTTACAATCCCACCGAACACAGAGCATAACTTATTTTTGATGGATTTTGGCTTTCGAAGTTGTTAATGGGGCTTGTCTAGGTATAGCCCAACGTCTTTTTCTTGTCACGTTGTTGTACACGACCCATTTCTCATCTCCGGTTACCAAACGATGCAAAAAAGGTTCATGTTTTTGTCTCGCACTCAAAGCAACGCACGTTGAAAGACGATCCAATAAATTGGCAGCCGACAATTGATAAGGTATCCAAACGTCGTACCGCGAAACCATCCCCATACGCTTCAAATGTCTTAATACGGTTGTTTGGTTGACTCCCATCATCGACGCGATCTCCCTGGTGGTTAGACGTGGATTGGTGTCAATTTTGACTTTTAACTTGTCGTCATCAGACTTCAATGGCCGCCCGGTATGTTGTTTATCAATTAGTGAAAAATCCCCAGATCGGAATTTTGTAAACCATCTTCGTACCTGTCAAACTTTGATGACATCTGCTCCATACACTTCGCAAATGTTTTTGGTTGCCGCACTCGCGTATTGTCTTTACGGAATTCATAAAGTAAAAAATACAAGGGCTCTTCACTGTACTCTGGCCAGGCCAAAACTGTATACAATGGAATCATATAAAAGAAGATACTATTTATGATTTCTAAAGAAAAGTTTTTTTTACGTAGGATCATAAAAAACCGTCATAACTTTTGCATCAACCCAATATTATTCAAATCAAATACGCAGTTAAAAATATAATATTTTATTTAGAAAATTTACCACAAATTGTGGTAATATATTTTCTTATGTGTTCATTTAAATTTTGATTATTAACAAATGAATACTATATAATTTGTATAAAAACAATTTTTGCCTGATATTTTTAAAAGCATCATTTTTGCGCTAGTTTGAAATTATTTAGAAATACATAAATCCAATTTTTACAAGTTTTAATATAATTTTAAATGTAGTTCAGAACTTCGTGATATTTTCATTTAGGCTGAATACTCAATATATTATGGTAAATAATGAACTAGTAAAATTGCTATAATAAAAGTGTATAAACATCTCGTAAAAAAAATGACATAATAAAAGTTTAAGAAATTCATGCAGTACTATACAAACATATAAGTAAAGAGTGTCCTTAATGATAGAGTATAATTTTCATAAAAATAAAAAGTAGTTTATTAGTTATTCGTTTTAAAATTCAATTTATTATATTAAGTCCATTCTAAAATTTTTATATATTCCAGAAAAAATTACATTTATGGAGAAATAATTGCATAAAATATTTTATTCGAAATTTCTTAATTTCACTTATAAAACTCTTATTATATATTTTTCAAGAATATCTAAATATAAAGTTATTAAATTATGTATATAAAGTGTTTAATGTATATTATAAAATTAAATTGAAAGAATTTTGTCAATTATATGCTATTTAAATATAAAAATGGTTACGAAACAAAAGTTTTTCATTTATTATGTAAACCAAATATAAAATAAATAAAATAACTATATTTTATTCAAAATAACTGAATATCTTAACCTATAGCAGATATCTTTTTATAAAAAAAATTATTTAATAATAATCAAACGTTCTTAGAAAGTACAAATTATTTATTTATAATAAAGAGATTTACATGAATATTTCTTACTTAGAAGCTGTTCCCGCTGTTATATCAGCGACGACTATTTCAATTTTTGAAAAAATAATCGTTGATATTTCCATTTTCGAAAAAAAACTCCTGTCGTCCCTAAGTGCCTGATATTATGCGAAGAGCTATTTGGCTGAAAAGTTCAGGAGCTTCAATGTCTGACCTCATAATAGCCTGCACTCGGTTCAAATTTTCATCGGTTTTCAATGCTAAAGTCGTCCTAACCTATAAAAATACCTTATGCTCTCGATAAGAAATGTTAACCATAGACTCGTCGTAACACAAACAAAAACACAACTACACTTATCATGCTTTACAGAGTCGCAGAATTACCGAATAAAGTTCAAACGTACTGGACGGGTTGGTAGACCTGAGTCTTCTTAGATCACTTTCGTGCCACTGATCGTATATATTGGGATACTTTATATTTGAAGCTATATGCTTTGTTATAAATAACCCAATTTTTTATTTCATAAGTTTTAATTTTAAATTGAAAATAATTTGTCCATCTAAAAGTCATTAATTTACTAAAAAATGAAATGAAGTTTGCAAAAAAAAAAATTATTGCTTGATGAATTCCACTTTGCGACCGTGCCATCCTGGATCCACCGGTTTTGCGATCGTGCCATCCTGGATCCACCGGTTCTCGTCAGATCACCGAAGTTAAGCAGGACTGGGCGTGGTTAGTACTCGGATGGTTGACCGCTTGGGAAAACCGCGTGTCGCAGGTAGGTAGAGGGTTCGACTCCCGCTGCCGCCATCTCGGCATTGGTGCCGGGGTGAGAGGTCGACTACAAAGCCTTACATATGTAGTCCGTAGGGTCCCCCAACGTCACTGGGGGTTGCTTCGCTGGCCTGATAAGCCGCAAGCCATAAAAAACATTTTATCATGAAACAGCACAAGAGTAAACATCCGGACAATACCTCAGGCAAAACGACATTTGGCTTTCACCGAACAACCCGAATAGGTACCTGGAACGTGCGGACTCTCTCCCAAACTTCTCGTCTGGCGCAAGCTGCTTCCGAAATGCGACGCTACAATCTCGACATCCTGGGAATCTCCGAAACAAGGTGGAAACATCAAGGAAACCTCGCAACGCAGACGGGTGAACACTTCATCTACAGCGGCAACGACAGCGGCCACCACTGTGGAGTCGGATTAATCCTATCAGCCAACGCAAAGAGATCTCTCATGGGCTACAAACCGGTATCCGACCGCCTTCTGACAGCTAGGTTCCACTCGAAGTTCCGAAACATCGCTGAAGTAGATAATGACGTCAATAAAGAAGCCTTCTACCACCAATTAGAGACGTGCATTCAATCTGCCCCGAAGAGCGACATCAAAATTGTAATGGGCGACTTTAACGCTAAAATAGGCCGGGACAACACTGATCTTCGCTCGATCATTGGAACACACAGCCTTCATGCAGAGGGAAATGACAACAGGAACCGTCTCACTGACCTCTGCTCAACTCATCAACTATTCATCGGTGGCACCAAGTTTCCTCACAAGAACATCCACAAATACACCTGGCAGTCTCCGGATCGCGTGACCCGCAACCAGATAGACCACATCCTAATAAGCAAAAAATTCCTCGGATCGCTCCTGGACGTCAAGACAATCCGAGGAGCTGACATATACAGCGACCATCAGCTGTTACTTGGGGTGGTCAGACTAAGGCCTGCGGCAACCAAGAAACGACAAGATCGCGCAGAACGCAGGTACGATATCCAACGCCTGCAGAATCCAGAGACAGCCGAGATATTTGCGAACAAGCTGGAGGAAGTTAGCCACAATGCCGAAAGGCTGACATGGCCTTCTCTACTGCGCAAACTAAAGTCCGCTGCAGAGGAAGCAACGGGCTTTCGGAACTACAAGAGGAAAGAGTGGATCCGCGAGACAACCTGGACTCAAATAGGAAAACGAAGAAAGCTGAAGGGTCTACTCCAAACTGCTCAAACTCGCGAGGAAAGGCACCATCTACAGACGAGGTACGACCTTGCTCAAAAGATGGTCAAACGCATGGCAAGGGATGACAAGAGGAACTACTTCAACGAAATAGCGATCGAAGCAGAAGCCGCTGCATACAGGAGCGATATCCGCAGTGTCTATGCATCAATTCGCAAACCATCCGGAAAAATAACACCCTCACTGCCACCACTTAAAGACAAAGACGGTCAAACTCTCTCCACGGATGAAGAACAACTCGACCGCTGGAAGGAATTCTTCTCAGAATCCCTTCCAATAGCTCCAGAATTCCATCCTCATCCTACAGTGATGCGCAGAAACCCACGAAGATCCATCCCAACAACACCGCCTACGATTACGGAGATCACAACAGCAATCAACAAGCTTAAGTACAGCAAAGCACCCGGACCTGACAACCTGGCCCCAGAAGTTCTGAAGTTTGATCCACCACTCCTGGCCTCGCTGTTGCATCCTATAATCGCAAAAGCCTGGACACAATGCCACTTCCCGGACAGATGGAAAGAAGGAGTAATTATCACCATCCCGAAGAAAAATGACCTTGGCGATTGCAAAAACTGGAGGGGAATCACTCTGCTGAACACCATCCAGAAACTAATCGCATCAATCATCCTGACTCGCATCACTCCAACAGTGGAAAGTGCCCCGTATGGAGTGCGTTTCAAGGGACGAAAAAGCGATACATTCAACATCTCGAGAGGAGTCAGGCAGGGTTGCATAATCTCGCCTATCCTCTTCATAATCGCCCTAGACCTAGTCCTTCAACGCACTAACAACACAGCCAGCAACGGTATCCAGTGGATACTGCGTGAGAAGCTCCACGACCTGGACTACGCCGACGATATATGCCTCATGTCCCACACCTTCAACGGCATTCAGGAGAAACTGAATGCTCTGGCCTCCAACGCCGAAAAAGTTGGGATGAGAATCAACATCAAGAAGACCAAATTGATGCGTGTCGGCGCCACCTGCGAGAGACCCTTGATGCTACACGGTACCCAAGTTGAAGATGTCGAAAAGTTCTGTTACCTTGGCAGCATGCTCAGCAAGGATGGTGGAACTGAAATAGACATCCAAACGCGCATCAACAAGGCGCGAAAAGCGGTCACCTCACTTGGGAACGTGTGGCGTTCCAATCACCTCTCCATAGCACTCAAACTTCGAATATTCAACTCAAACGTCAAGCCAGTTCTGCTGTACGGCTGCGAAACATGGAAAGTAACAGACAGCACGACTCGTAAGCCTCAGGCATTTGTGAACAGATGCTTGAGGCGTATAAGCAAGATCTTCTGGCTGAACTGGATAACGAACGATGAGCTGCTTCTTCTCACGAAGCAAATACCCCTGCTAGATAACATCAAACGCAGGAAATGGAGTTGTCTTGGCCACACCTTGCGAAAACCACATACGGACATAGCAAGGATGGCACTAGATTGGAACCCACAGGGCAATCGCAGCAGAGGACGTCCAAGGACCACTTGGAGAAGATCAGTCGAGCGCGAACACCAACAAACTGGCAAATCATGGTCGGAAGTAAAAAGGCTGGCTCAAGACAGAAGCAGATGGAGAGAGTTCACAGAGTCTCTAGTGCCGCTATATGCTCCATAGGAGTGACTGTGTTCTCATGTCTATGTGTAACATAGAAATGAAAACCTGTCAAATAAAAAAAAATTAAAAAAAATTCCACTTTTTGATTGCAATAAAGAACATAAATAATTATACTCTAAGGCTGAATTTAATAATATTTAAGCTAATGAAAGGAATAATTTCTTAAAATCAGAGTTAATGAAAGGAATAATACGAAAATATTCGTCATGGCATTAAATTTAAATTTTTTCCTTTAACACAAAATGTTAAAGATTTCTTAATATTGAACTTTAATATTTTAATCATGCCAATTACATCAAACCTAAGATTAATATTATTAACTTCATTAAGATTTTTTATAAAATAATAATATATAAATTAACATTAAAAATATAATTGTTTATAAAAGTTAAAGAAATTGTTACTACTGAAAAATTATTTAAGATACTTAAAATTCTTTTCTTTTGAATATAAATCGAAAGTTCTTTTTATTTCGAGGGCTGTAATATAACAACAAAATTGTATCATTAAAAATTTTTTATTTGAAATTTATAAATAAAATATGATCACTAAACAAAATTGTAACTTGGTTAAATACACAGACTGTATTTTTTAATAATATTTAAGATATAAGTAGATTATAAAATGCTATTTAAAAATAACCATTTTTTATACTGAACAGTTTGTTTTTAAATAAAATATGTATTTAATATTTTTACTATCCCGAAATAATATTTATATTAATAATAATAATTTATTTGTAAAATAGTTAAATATTCTATACATTTCAAAATGCTCATTTTATTTCTTATTATATATGAGTAAAATTCTACAAATTATAATACATAATTTTATTCGAAATCTCAAATAATGACAGCAACAAGCATTTGCAACATATTATAGAATAATGTCGATACATAAAAAAATACCCTGGATATTTAGAATTAGAAATAAATGTAAATACTAATCAAGTACCTATTGGGTTAGAAATTTGCCTAAAAACTTTTATTCATATTCACATCAATATTAGCACATGAAAGAGTCTACCATCATACTAAGTATGGAGTCAATTTCAAAAAAGTGTAGATTCTATGCGATAATACACAACATTTTGAAATTGAAGTTGAAGTTGAGTTTGTATTTTTGTATAATGACTTCTATTTACACGTTTCGCCTGTAAAATAATCCTAGTTTTATTTGGGTAATTTGAAAGAAAATCAAGGAGTTAAATAATCCCTTTCACATTGCTTATGGGTATCGTGAATACTGGTCTAAGTCATACGTGACCTTGTTTAATTGCCATTTCAAAATAAATTATATTCACGATCCTGAAATTTTCACAAACGTATACAATGTTACAAAACTAATGACAACGAAATTATAATTAATTGCCATAATGACTGGCTATTAAATTTAAGTTGTAAAAGCTTCAAATTGACTATACCACAATATTTTAGAAAAAGAAAAGCAAACATTATTATTAACAATGTCCTCAAAAAGGATATCTGTTAAGCTATGGATTAATAACATAGTAGCATTGGTACGAGTAGTATGCATTTAAATAAAAATTAGGATAATACCCGAATATGTACATGCATTGTTGTTATTAATCTATAGCAACATCATAAGAGAGTTATTATGTCCTAAATTTTTTTAAGAAAAAATCAATTTTGAAAAATTAATTTTCGTAAACTGTCTGTGCTGCCTCTTTTCTTCATCGAAAGATTGGTCTAGCTTGAGATGTTGTGTCTGCTGCTTTATCTTAAGTTGATATTTGTCTATATAATTTAAATGATAGTATCCTTTATTCCAATATACTTTGTCGCCAGATGGTCTTAGAATAGATATTTCAGTTAGGAAAAAAATTAAAAAATCGTCTTTCTTGCTTCTTTATAGAATTTCATTTTTTGAAAAACACGTTTCCAAATCCTATGCAAATACTCAATAATAAAAGTTATCCCTAACTTAAATAAACCATTAAGCAATCGCACTTCCTAACTTAACCTAACTTAATACACCAAATTTTGGCACTTAGAACTGAACTTAGATAAACGCTTGCCATGGAACCCACATGCAATACTTAAAAGACATGAACTAAAAAGACGATACCTAGAACTACTTCGACTTCTAGACAAACGTTTTAAACTTACTATAGACAGCAAAATACTTTTATACAATGCCTTACTGAAACCTATCTGAACTTACGGACTAGAACACTGGTGCTCTACTAATCATATTTCCCAATCCTATGCAAATTTTCAGTAATAAAAATTATCTCTAAGGCAAATAAACCAATTAATAGTCCCACTTCCTACAGCCCAATAAGTCTTCTTTAAATTCTGTAAAAAAAATTTTATCGATTTCCCAATTTTATTCCAACTTTTAATTTAGCTTGCGCTTTGAATAAGGATATTATGACCTTGGCGCTCGAGTCGTTGATTTCATTACATCCTTCTTAGAAATAAAAGAGTAATGCCACACTTTAACACACATATGTTGAGTACGAAGGACTAAACTTGACATGGAACCTACACACACAACTTCAAAGAAAAGCACTAAACAGACGATATCTACAACTATTTCTCCATCTAGACACACGTTCAAAACTTACTATAGACAGCAAAGTACTTTTATACAATGCCCTACTGAAACCTATCTGAACTTACGGACTAGAACGCTGGTGCTCTACTAATCATATTTCCCAATCCTATGAAAATTTTCAGTAAAAAAAATTATCTCTAAGGTAAATCAACCAAATAATAGTCCCACTTCCTACAGCCCAATAAGTCTTCTTTAAATTCTGTAAAAAAAATTTGATCGATTTCCCAATTTTATTCCAACTTTTAATTTAGCTTGCGCTTCGAATAAGGATATAATGACCTTGGCGCTGGAGTCGTTGATTTCATTACATCCTTCTTAGAAATAAAAGAGTATTATCCCGGTGTGATTCTTGATATAAATCAATCTTTTGATAGAGTCTGGCACCCGAACTTAATATGAAAACTCACTAGGAACACTCCTTCCACGTTTTTCCTAGTCCTAAAATCATTTTTTTCCTTCCATTTCCATAACATTAATACATCCGATATCCCAATATATTCCAAAGACCTGCCCTTATCTAGTAAAAATCTCCAAACATGCTTCCGAAATGCTTTCATTCCAAATATAAATTCTCCGGAACTGTAAAATACAAGTTAATGAACGTAAATCTACCTACGTAATTTTTTCTCTCTGCCATGAACCATGTTCTACCATATAAATTAATGGTAATGCCACACTTTAACACACATAATTTGAGTAAGAAGGACGTCTGTATAAGACGATATCTACAACTATTTCTCCATCTAGACACACGTTCAAAACTTACAATAGACAACAAAGTACTTATATAGACTTACGGACTACAATTCTGGTGCTCTACCAAGCCTTTCAATTCCCGTCGAATCCAATCTCTTCAGTCACAAATACTTCGTAAAATTGTCAAAGTTCCTTTTTATATTCACAATAGTCTTATTCATCCTGATTTTAAAATCCCTTTTGTCAGTGATGAATGAAAAGTTGCACTCTTATTTCCAATTATAATAATTTCCTTGTTTAAGAAATATCCTCTGCTTCCTTCGCTAGAAATACCCATCGACGACTTAAGCGCTAGTGGTCCCGAAATTTTTTAAAACACTGAGTCTTAGTACAATCACACACTAACAGGAGAATCTAGATGTATATTTTTTCCCCATAACCCTCCACGTTAATTAATATTGCCATATAAATCTTCTACTTACTATTTTGTTTTTGTAGATATCTGTAAAATTTAAAGAAAATTATATTATATCTTTTATGAGGATTTAATTCTCTATTTTTAGCTATATACAAAAAAACTAGTGCAATGATGTTATTATAAGTAATTAAGATAATTCTATTAAAAATATTTATAAGTAGAATTTTAATCAATCGAAATAAATAATTCAAAGGTTGTCGAATCATTTAGATTGGAAGTGCAAAGGGACTTTAGTATATTACTGAGAATGATGTGGCAACTATGCGGACTTTCACTTACAGTGATCTGACAACATAGGGGATGTAGCATTTAAGTTAGTCCCTCCTATATGTCAGTACAAATTACAACTTTATCCGATATCTACATGACGCTATAAAACATCGAAATGTGGAAGGAGTGTTTTTAGTGTATTTATTTAGTGCGTTACGAAGAATAGTAACGGCTAAATTTTAAACCAGTGCACAAGTTTTTAGTGGCAGAAGACATTTTCGGAGAGTCGAGATGCAGTGAAAGATATATCGAACTTAGAAAGGTCTTCAACATCGAAAACTGATGAAAATGTGGAAGGAGTGAAATTCTTGTGAGATTAGAACGTCGATTTATATTGAAGATAATAAAGAAGTGTTTAAAGAGCTCAGAAAAAAGATTATTTCTATCAGATCAGTTACTTGGATGCTCCGCTAAGGTAGCGCCATCTATCAACGAGTTTTTGTTAGAAAAGGGATTCTAATACTAGATCCTAGAAAAATCACAAGATCCTAGAAAAATTGTCGGTTCGTGCCGAAATCAAATTTCGTTCATTATGCGGACGCTGGTGTAATTGACATTACATGCATTGCGAGAGGGTAGTTTGCAAGAATCCAAACGTTCCCCACTACAGAACGAACCAAAGTCACGGACAGTTTTAATCCGTGCAACTATTTGACACATTCAAAATATTTTTGTTGTTGCTGTTGAAAGGTCTCTGAGACAAGAGTCACAGGTCATGCTGTAGCGCCACGTCAATGAGGCCATTTGGCGACTTAATGTTACGTGTAAGTTAGCATTGTCAGCTTCCCTATTGAAACTGGGCGATAGTTATTTGGAAGAAAAAGTCAGACATTTATAAATTTTGTGCATGAAATTAAGATGATTAATAAGGTTAAGAAGAAGGCTTGGAAAGAGTCCTATTTAAAATAAATTCTGGTTTAAGTGGCAATCATTTAAAATATAGGGAATGGTGAGTTGAATGCAACGGGAATGGTGCGATGGACAAGGTTGTTTACCGAAGAGGAAATCATGGGTAAGTGCGGTATGCCAAATCTGAATTCTAATACGTTTTCTTACCGAGAATTTCGAACATTAGATTTACAGATAAATTTCGCTTCTCAATAATGCAAATAAGCTTTTTATAATGAAAATCAATGAGCCAAAATAAAGGAAATATAAAATATATTAAAGTGTTAGTTTAAGACTACTGGGGGGAATATATAATTGTTCTTAAAAAAGTATTTTCTATATTATAATCTGAAAAGCAAATATTATTAACTAAGTCATTTTTTTTCTATATTATAACCTGAAATTAAATAAAATTTTTAGTTTCAAAAGAAGTCGAAATTTCAGCCACACAGGCACCTTTTACGTCTACTAAATTAAATCATACTTTTATCTGATCAAAGAAAATGACTTCACCAACCCCAGAGAGAATAAAAATTGTGTCTTTTAAAATTTAAATTATTTGTGGAAATTCTACGAGTATTTTGATATCGTTTCAGTTCTCATCGTAGTGCACTATATCTTCGTGTTAATATCTCCTCGTGAAATTTACTTTTCTCGAAAGTATGATTCATTGCCCCATAAAAATTTCTACTTCATTTTGCATTTGTGCATAATACCGTAAGTTTAACTGAATATATTTTTTAAAAAAAAATTACTATTGTAAGTCATTTTTATAGTGGAATTTATGGAAGCTCGACGCTTTTGCATATCCGCATGAAAGAAAACACTTTCATAAATGATTTCCATCCTTACAAATTACAAATTGAAATGCTCGACATTATGTACTAGAAAATATTCGTTTTTTTGTCAATTTAAAATAATATGCTTACGAGGAAATTTAATTATAATTAAAAAAATTCTAAATCATAAGCAATAATACCAGAAACGTAATTTTCTTTATAAATTATAAGAGGAAATTTTTGTAAATTAATAGCAAAAAACTTATAATAATGTTAAAATTAATTCACTTAAGCAGCTTATATTATAAATATAAATCACGATATAAAATTGATGGAATCTGATAAAAAAAAAATACTATCACCATGTTTATTAAATTAAAAACTGTCAAATTGAATGTTATTTACTAATTGAATTTATTGTTTTCTATGATCGATTATATTTCATTCTTCGAAAAATTAACGAAATATTCTTAAAAAACGGTTATTCGGATTAAAATTGTCTTATTAGAAAAACATTAAAGTTCTAGACAAATATCTTTAAGTTAATTCTATAAGATAAAAACGATTAGAAACAAAATATTTCTAAAAACAGCAGAAAATATTAAAATCTTTTATAACTATTTTATATTAACCTACTATATATTGCATAATCATACTAAAATTTTATTTTAATAAGAAAATTGATAATATTTTATGATATTTAATACGAGCTTATTAATTAGAAGGAGAATTTCTTACTTAAAGATTAGTGCTATGATATATACCAAAAGGTGAATATAGTATACTAAAAGATTATCTTCCCCCCTTAAGATTCCATGAAATTCCTGGGTATTTGCATTAGACGAGGTAGAATATGGAATCTGCAGATTAACATGGTAAACAAATTTTTCGTAAATGTACAATAAGATAACATAAAGCGGAACAATCAGAATATCTAAGAATTTAAAATTGTATTAGTACCACTTATCCAAACTAACAATTCCATCACAAGTTCAAGCATAAACAATGAACGACTTGATAGCCCCGCAAACTTGGAACGAGAGCAAAGTCAAGAGCCAGGTTTACAAACAATACGAGTGTCGTTCAATAAGTCCTTAGAAAATCCAACAAATTGCGGTCGTAGTATCGGTAAAAATTACTTTTGTAAGTAGCATTACCGACAAAAAAGGTGTCAAAATTTCAGGTCGATCCATAGAGTAGGTCAATTTCTATCGTCTATTAAAGTTAACGACATTTATTTGTGCATAACAATGGAAAAAAGCGAGTTTAGGGCTGTCATCAAACATCTCCATTTGAAAGGCTTAAGCCCGAAAGAAATCAAAGCCGAGTTGGATGCAGTTCATAGAACATCTGCACCTGTGTTTGCGACGGTTTACAATTGGGTGAATGAATTTAAACGTGGCCGTTCATCCACAAAAGATGAACATCGTTCAGGACGCCCAGTTGAGGTGTCTACTCCTGAAATCATCGACAAAATCCACGATCTGATTTTGAACGATCGGCGAATTAAAGTGCGCGAATTAGTTGAGGCCACGGGCATACACAAGGTACAGTCGCTTCAATTTTGCATGAAAAATTGTCTGTGAAAAAAATTTCGGCAAGATGGTTGCAGCGTTTGCTCTCAGAGGAGAATAAGCGCAATCGTGTAGTGGACTCTGAGGCTATGTTGGCACTCTTTCATCGAAATCCTGCCGAAATCCTTCGTCGATATGTCACTGTAGACGAAACCTGGATACACTAGTACACTCCAGAAACGAAGAGACAGTCATCAAAGTGGATTTTCAAGGGTGAACGGGCTCCGAAGAAGGCAAAAACTGTGCCATCGGCCGGCAAGGTGATGGCCACGGTCTTTTGGGATTCGCAGGGCATCATTTTTATCGACTACTTGTTAAAAGGAAAAACAATAACAGGAGCAATGCGCCGTTATTGCAACGGTTGAGGGAGGAAATCGAAGAGAAACGCCCTCATCTGAAGAAAAAAAAAATCCTCTTGCATCAGGACAATGCGCGTGTTCACACCTGCGCTGTTTCCATGGCTAAAATTGTGGAATTGAGAATGGAATTGTTGCAGCATCCCGCTTATTCACCAGATTTGGCCCCGAGTGACTATTTTCTTTTCCCCAATCTGAAGAAATGGCTTGGCGGACGACGGTTCACTTCCAACGAGGACGTCATTGCTCAAACGGATGAGTATTTTGCAGAACTTCCGAAATCCTATTTTTTGGACTGGATAAAAATTTTGGAAAAAACGGTTGGAAAAGTGTATAGAACTAAATAGAGATTATGTTGAAAAATAAAAATTTTTTTTTTTAAAAAACAGTTTTTTTTCATCTTTTTAAGAACTTATTGAACTACCCTCGTATATGTAAGTTTCTCAGAGCACTCTAGAATGCTATAGGTAAATAAATGGTAGGTGTGGGAGCCATCAAATAATATTTCTGGGCAATTATTAATTTTTAAATAGACTAAAATGCATTTGAAGTGAAAGGAGCCGTTGATCAAAAATTTTATTAATTGTGAAAGTAAAGTTTACAAAATAAATATTTTTACAGAATCAAATATAAACACAATAACGTTATAGATTAATAATATTTATAATGAAAATCCTGTAGAAAAATATTTTTGTTTAATATATATAAAAATCAAATCGAAGAGAAAAAGTTAATTCAAAGAAAAAAACAAGGAGCAAAATAACTTTTCGTACTAGAGTGGCTTATCAAAATTTTATCTAATAATCTATATATAAACATGTACGTGTTCAAAATAAATGACAAGCTAATTATGATACTGACTACCTCATTATTTCTAACAGCTATGAAGTTAAAATTAAGTAATTTTTTCAAAACCATATGCATTTTCATATTTTACAGGAAATTATTTTGAATTTAGCAATGCCAACTGGAAACCAATATAAATGTGACTTTATAAACGATTGTAATCGAGAGAAAAGTTACGAAATTTTGTTCGTTGTCATTTAGTGCCATATTGTGGAATATATAATAAAATGTACATTTATGCGAAATTGTATAAATATAAATTTAGAGAAATGCTAATTGGTATTCATGGAATGTGCACAAATTTAGAAATGGAATCTGGATTGTGCATGGAAAATAATTGCATTCGTAAATGTTGAATTTAGACATAATCGTTTTTTAAACTTTTCCGCTATTTATCATAAATTTGAGGATAAATATGATGATATCTTTTATTGATGCGTTTTATATTGAATAACAGTGAAGTTTGTTTTTAATTTTTATATCATTCTTGCTCCTACAAATCATTTTTTTGTTGTTATATATTGTAGAATATTTTTTTCTTGTTTTTTCAAAAAAATATAGCAGGATTATTATCAAAATTTTATCGTTTTATACTATTTCATTTAATTACTAACATAACAAAATAAAAAATAAATATACTTTCAGAAAGTTTTTTATGTCATTTTTATATTTTTCTTTAAAATCAAATTTATTTATTCTACCAAAACAATAAGAAAGCTTATAAGATAATATCCTTTTGAAAATAACAATAAATCACCAATTTTTTGTGTAATACTAGAAGATAATAGCTCATAATATGATGACAAATTCTAGATATGGTATGACATCTAAAATACAATATATTTCGGTAAAAGAAAAAATCGCTAGAACAAAATTGTGACTAAAAATATATAACAGACTTACACATTTCCGTTGTTTCTAGGTTTTGAGAATTAAAAAAGGATATAAGAGAGAATTTTTTATATACGTATCCTAGTTTCAAAGGTTGAAAGATTGAAAAAAAAATGAATCCTTTTTATATACAACATATCCTTGGATACATATTAGGAGTGTGAAACTTTCCAGGAGTCAGCAAATTGTCTGTAATTTTTTTACTTGTTTTTGTCGAAATTGCAAAGTGAAGAAAGATTTCCATCGAGCTGACTGAGTTAAAGTAATAAGAAGATGAAAAAAGTATGTCGATGTGTTCGGGTATATATTTATTTACATTTCTACCACTGCTACTTAGGCTTCTAGTATATGTGTAGCTATTAAGATACTAGTATTTAAGAAAATACCAAAATTTGACTATTTATGGAGTACGTCAGATTCAGATATTCACATTTCCGCTATGGCTTTAGGTCGAAAATAATAATGCAAATTGGCTTCCGTCGAATATTTTTATACACGTTTTACATGTTTTCTTCTTGCTCCGTTGAATTAAGTACTTTTCTTATATAAATGTTGTCTACTTTATTGAATTATATATAAGAACATGCAATATAATTGATAAAAAATCAATAAGTACTCATACAGAAGCAAAATACACGAGTATATTGAATAATGTCAGTCATTTTTCTATTTATGAGATGCTCAATTTATACTGATTGATATAATATCAATACTTTCGTATAATATTGGTTTACCGAAATTTTTTATTTGTTTTCTTATTTTTTTTTATTTGCAGAATGAAAAAAAAATTCTATTTATTCAAAGTAGATTTTTTATTAATTATTTATTATTGTATAGGAAACCATTTGGAAAATACACCTTCAGAAAGTGCTATATGCATGAAAATCATGTCATTTTTCTGAATACTAAAAATTTATCTGAAAATACATATAGATAAGGATTTGACAATATGTTTTATAGTAAATAAAATTAAATGAACTTTAATTTGGTTTTTCTGTTATAGAGATCATGCACAGTAACGATGAAAATGAAATTAGTTAAAATATAAAATTACTGAAACTTTAAGCTAAAATTTTTCTCTTTAAATAATCGTTCAATAAGTCCTTAGAAAATCCGAGAAATTGCGCTCGTAGTGTCGATTTTTTTTGTAAGTAGCATTATCAACAGGAAAGGTGTCAAAATTTCAGCTCGATCCATAGCGTAGGTCAATTTCTATCGTCGATTAAAGTTAACGACATTTATTTGTGCATAACAATGGAAAAAACGAGTTTAGGGCTGTCATCAAACATCTCCATTTGAAAGGCTTAAGCCCGAAAGAAATCAAAGCCGAGTTGGATGCAGTTCATGGCACATCTGCACCTGTGTTTGCGACGGCTTACAATTGGGTGAATGAATTTAAACGTGGCCGTTCATCCACAAAAGATGAACATCATTCAGGACGCCCAGTTGAGGTGTCTACTCCTGAAATCATCGACAAAATCCACGATCTGATTTTGAACGATCGGCGAATTAAAGTGCGCAAATTAGTTGAGGCCACGGGCATATCACAAGGTACAGTCGCTTCAATTTTGCTTGAAAAATTGTCTGTGAAAAAAATTTCGGCAAGATGGGTGCCGCGTTTGCTCTCAGAGGAGAATACGCGCAATCGTATAGTGGACTCTGAGGCTATGTTGGCACTCTTTCATCGCAATCCTGCCGAATTCCTTCGTCGATATGTCACTGTAGACGAAACCTGGATACACTACTACACTCCAGAAACGAAGAGACAGTCATCACAGTTGATTTTCAAGGGTGAACGGGCTCCGAAGAAGGCAAAAACTGTGCCATCAGCCGGCAAGGTGATGGCCACGGTCTTTTGGGATTCGCAGGGCATCATTTTTATCGACTACTTGTTAAAAGAAAAAACAATAACAGGAGCGTATTACGCGTCGTTATTGCAACGGTTGAGCGAGGAAATCAAAGAGAAACGCCCTCATCTAAAGAAGAAAAAAATCCTCTTGCATCAGCTCAATGCGCGTGTGCACACCTGCGCTGTTTCCATGGCCAAAATTGTGGAATTGAGAATGGAATTGTTGCAGCATCCCGCTTATTCACCAGATTTGGCCCCGAGTGACTATTTTCTTTTCCCCAATCTGAAGAAATGGCTTGGCGGACGACGGTTCACTTCCAACGAGGACGTCATTGCTCAAACGGATGAATATTTTGCAGAACTTCCGAAATCCTATTTTTTGGACGGGATAAAAATTTTGGAAAAACGGTTGGAAAAGTGTATAGAGCTTAAAGGCGATTATGTTGAAAAATAAAAAAAATTTTATTTAAAAAACAGTTTTTTTTTATCTTTTTCTAAGGACTTATTGAACGACCCTCGTACTGAGTCTATGAGATAAAAGAAGCTTTATTTCATCCTTCTACAATAATAAATTATGCTAATAGATTTACATGCAAGCACAATGTTTTTTTATATTGAACAAGGTTACTGGTTATATTGTATTTGCCAATTCACATATGTACATGCGGTCTTTACAGAGAACTATTTTAATGGTCATGTTTGTTTACAACTGAAGTGCGCTCATTGACCTTTTAAAACAAACTTACTTAAAGTCCATATTTACATATAAACTCCTTTTTACGTATACAGGACGATTAACTTTATTAATGTCAGAATTTTGCTTATATACAAGCGACTGCTTACATAAAGCTCCTCGGAAGAAGGTGCAGTTTCATTACTGCATAAAGTTATGAAAATTAATAAATAGAAATTATTTGTCTTCAAAATAGTTTTCTTGGCAGCTATAACTAGCGGAAGAGTTGGTTCCACTCTTCGGAACTGTACGGGAAGGATTCAAATGGAATTGCCTTTAGTACCTCGGCTAAACTTCTTTAGATGTTATCGATAGTACTAAGCAATATTACTTCAAGCATTTTTGTGGAACAAAAAAAAAGGCAGAGCACAGCATCCTGACCTTCAAAAATGCGTTATGCTTCCGAAAAACTTGTGAATTTAATATAGAATATTCCCCATAAGTCCGGTGCAAGATTTTGTGCGACAAGCTCGTGAATTCACCAAATTTAATACAAACATTTATGAAATTTATGGCCCCAAATTTTGATGTTTAATTTTTCGTAACGCACTACAAAAACACAACTTCACTTGTCACGTTATATAGGGCCGCGTAGTTATCGAACGAGTTAAAAGCTTGTACTGTGGGAGTGGAAATCCCGAGTTTTTTTAGATCCTTCTCAACAATGTCACTCTTATTACATTTGTATCACTCCTTGAAAAAAATAGTAATTAACCATTTTTCATAAACGCATAAGTTGAAAGTCAAAAATAGTGCTTCAGAAGATAAAAAAATAATAAAACCGATAAAGTATAAAGACAAGGCAAATATGGTCAGTAATATTGTTCTCGTATTTTTTTTAAACTTTGTAACTCCGGTTATTGAGAAAATATCGCATTTATACTATATTTTTTAGCAACTTTATGGCAATTTTCATATTCCATAAGGAATAGTCATCAAAACAAGTAAATGGAATAATTTGACATAAACACGATAATATCCTAAGGCTCTTATTTTATATGTGCAGAGTCTGTTAAAAAATTCATATTCAATTTCCAGAAAAAAATTTATATAATTTCAAAAATTTCGGAAAAAAATACCAAATAAAGATTATTTTACAAGATAGAAAAATAACACCAACTCCCATAATAATTAACTTAATTTCCAAAATATTACAAAATTTTCCAACGGCCTTGACAAATTTTAAGATTGTTGAAATTTTAAAAATTTGAGTGCACCCTATTTAGTATGTATCATAACATAAATTTTGCATTAAATGGTATTGCGTTAAAGCGGATAAATAAAATTTAACTCTAATTATTTATGAGAAAGCACAATTAAATAAAACGTTAACAGAAAGTACAAAGAATAGTATTATGAATGTTCTATGAAATAAATTTAAAAAAAAATTTCACTAACAGAAAATATGGTAAATAATTTTTTAATAAATAACTATGACGGCAGACCATACAGAGTTTAATTATTTACTCTTCCCATTTATTCCCTCATTCAAATTAGGTCCTATTTTCAAAGTTTCATTTTAATAACCAAGACTAAAACTAAGAAGACCAAAATCGTATTTTTCCAACAAATGGTAAATAGGAGCACTTACTTGTCAATAGAACAATCATCGTCCGTTCAATAAATATTTAGTGTTCTGTTCCAGTAAAAAGTAATGATGTGGAGAGATGTCCTGTTAAACTCCTTACGAGTAAAATTTTAATAAATATTTAAAAATTCATTTAACTATATTAACGTTCATTGTTCAACTATTCGTCCAAAGTGAACGTCAAAAATCATTTATTGTGAAATGTTTTTTCGAAGGAAACAACAAAGAAAAATTATGCCAAAAAGGATATTATAGAACACCTACCTGTCGCATATATGTAGCTCACGTTTAATTTAAGATTCAATAAATGCCGTTTATGATATAATTCAAAATATATTTCATATCCTTTTTCCATATTGTGATACTTGCAAGAGTAATATTTCCTAAAATAATTTTTCTGAAGTTGTTATTTTAACCATCTACGTTTTTCTATATCAAACAAATTTCCTCACATTTTGGCATATTTTACTTTTTTCTTGTTAAATCTATTTGAGGGATTACTTATTTTTGCATAGATTTCTTGACATAATATTTTTCAAATTAAGAATATAATTTTCTCATATTTTTAATTCAAATACTGCGATTGTAATATCTAAAAAATTTCGTATTCGTATATAGTCTGTAACGGAATTTTTGTTTTTCTTTTTATTTTTTTTAAAAGTAAAACACGTCCGTTTCTTAAAAATTAAATATTTTGAAGGCAAACGTCCTTTTTTTTAGAACAACCTCCAAAAGGGGAACCTCCATAAACGTATAAACATTTCAATTATAATTGCATTTTCAAATTTATTATATTTTTAAAATAATGCTCTTAAGGTTAACATTTCTTTCCTTGTGCGTATTTTAGTTTTTGGATTTAAGCTTTCTTTATTCTATTATTACTTATTCTAGTCATCTTCATATATAACTCAATAATACCATTTTGCTAGAATCATTTTCATCTCCAAAATAAATAATATTCTATATTTTGGTTGAACATTTTGGAAGCTTTCGAAATGGTCTATAGCCCAAAGTAGGTAATTGTGCAAAAACATTCGCTTCGTTGTCCATTATAGAAGAACTTCCTTCATAAAGATTGTCATGTTCTTACAAAACGTGTTTTAAGCCATAAAACAAACTAAACAACAAGGCGTTCTGTACACTTTCTACTCGTGCTTTGCTACTTTGATGATGGTCATGGTAATAATGCCAAAGGACAACTCCTCGACTCAATAATATCAGTTTTCGGTAGGTATAGTCGTGCTTGTATTTTATCATCTAAAGATCTAAAGAGGTATTGACAGGATTTTCTACCCACGTTAGGGTGCAGGGCAGGCCGGTGCAAGTAGGATGGCCCATCAGGCTAGTGAATCATTTGAGTGCTTGTTAACAAGATTTGTGATACGTAATATGACAGGCGTTAGTCATAGTAATTGATGCGTTCGAAAGGAGTTTTTCCAACAATTGGACTTGTTCCCATTTTCTCATTTCCTTGTATTCGCTTTATTAAATAGCAATAATAAAATGAATCGTAAGAAATATTTTATCGTAACTTTTCAGAATTTTATTCTAAGTCAAAAAATCAAGAAATTCTTTCTGTTAAAGTGTTTTTAAGTAGAAGTAGGGCTAAGTTTCTTCTTGTGATGATAAATAATTGATTATAAAAATAGTAAATTTGCTTTGAAATTACCTTTTCTGTAGCAAATATGGGGGAAGTCAACAATCTTCTAAATGGAGCAATCGCATGAGAACTCAATTCATCTCATAATTATTTTGTAATTATTTTAAGGTATCCTTTGAAATCCTTATAGGCAACGAAACATAAACAATATTGTTACTGACTAAGTAAATAAATTTATTTCCTCGGTTTGTCTACTTTTTATTTGAATAAATTAAGACTAGATAAATACCAAACTATATGGATACACAAATATTAATCATTAACGTTAGTAAGAGCATATTCTTCCCGTAAAACGATATGCTTTAGCAGATTGAGTTAATAAGTGAAATTATCGTCCATATTAGAACATAATCATTCCAATTAGGATACGTGCTACAACAGAAAACTATTCTTTCTAGTATCGTAAGTTGTGAGGATATTTGTCATCTAACTGCCCTTGATACAAAATTCTTTAGGTTAGCTCTTAATATATCAAAATGACTATTTTTTGATTCCTTGTGCAGTATTTCCGTATAGTATTAAGAAAATTGCTTTGTCCTATCAACGCAGATTTACCAGGTCTTCCATTCGTTTGAGTTATTCTATTTTAATAAATACCCCATCATTTGTGTTAATTTACGTCGTTTGGTTAGGTTATTAATCCTGCTTACTTAGCTACTTAGAATGATTGAATCGAACAATTTACGAAAAATTCGAAATGTAATCTACCAATTATGTTGACTTACACTTACCTGTCGACTATGTGACAAATTTTCATTAAAATAAATTTGGAAAGAAATGTTAAAGGGCAGACCTGATGTCAGTTCCTGTATCAGCACTTTTATTTGTGATTCTTGGGTAATACCTTGAAAGATCCTTCAACGAAGTAAGCTTTTGTATTTATTTTGCTTGATAGTCTTGAAAATTACAAATTAAATAATAAGTTAATTATTCTAGAAAATGGGGTGATTTTTCATGTAAAGTTTTAAAAAATCTTTTTCCTATTGTAAGATACTATGACTTTTGAAAAATGATATCATAACTGTTAACGGCCGTAAATTCGAAATGTTAACTATTATTTTGCTAATCCATTTATTATATTATATGAAAATACATACAAAATGATAAACTATGAATATATGTTTGTATAGCAAATTCATATAACTATATAATAATATAAAACTCAAATATAGGCACAGATCATATATTTCCTTTTTTATTTTACTAGATATTTTTACTATCACAAGCTACAATGTCATAATAATAACAATCTTTTCGATTGCAAACAACCCTTCCAAATGGGCAATTTTCCTTTTTGAAGTGTTCCGATATATTCCGTTTTAATCTATTTACCCTTTCAAAACTTTCTGAAATAAAATTCTTTAAAAATATTTTATACAAATTCTCATATTATTTTCTGATATATAAAATTTTATTAAAGTTTCTAAGAAATTGTCCTAAAAATTATTACAATGTCGACTATCAACAGAAAATTCTTAAAGTGAACATCTTCATCCCAAATCTATATGGATGAAGAGAGTCCTGTAGAACACAAATTATATTATTAAAGATTTTTTTGTAAGGTTATTGAATCATAATTAAACTTGTTTAACTTAAGAGTAAAATATTTGCAAAATACTAGTTACCACGTCGAGTAATTTTTTTCATATCTTCTATTATCTTAAAGAGTTCTGTTGTATACATATAATAAAGATCCTCTTTTCATATTATAGACAAGAGAAAAATAAGCTGAAAATTTAATTCTTTTAATTAGCCCCTAAAAATGATTGAATCGAATAATTTTCGAAAAATTCCAAATGTAATACAGCAATTATGTTGACTTATAAGACCATGAAGATTGTTTCTTAACGACAATATGACAAATTTTCATTCAAGTAAATTTGAAAAAAAATGTTATAGGCCAAATATGTGTCAGCGCTTTTATTCATGAGTTTTTGGATAAGTCCTTATAAAATACCTCAACTAATTAAATTTATTTAGTAACAGTTCCAGGTTAACAAATTACGAACCTTTTAAAGAATCTTTTTTTTATTTTTGACTTTTAAAGATGACATCATAGTTATTAAACAGCTAAAAGAAATTTATTTGAAAACATTAATAAAAATCGAAATTTTAACTATTATTTTGGTTATGCGTAAAGTATATTATATTCGAGGACATATAAAAATATAAAATAAAATTTGAATAACATTTTTCTTATAGTAAATATATATATATATATGAAGAACTAATAAAAATAGCCATACAAACATAAAATTAAAATCCGAATTCTAGATTTCTTTTTATTTTATTGGGTATTTTACTATCAAGAGCCACAATGTCATAACCATAACAATATTCCCAGTTACGAGAAACCCTTTTAAAATTGGCAATTTTCTTTTTGAAAACCCTTTGATATGTTTCATTTTAGTTCATTGGCACTTTCCAATAGTTTTTATATAATATTATATACAATTTTAAAGTTTGTTTTATTTTTTTCTTAAAGTTATTATTTTTTATCTAAAATAAATCAAATTATCATAAATACGGTTTTATATAAATTCAGTTATCAGAAATGTTGAAGGCTTTTTATTGTTGTTTTTTTAAGCTATTAAAAAATTTAGTGATAGAAAACTTTAATCAAGTTTAAATTCTGAATAGATTTGTGTAAAAATTTCTAGACAATAAAAATATATTATGTAAAAAGAAGAGGTTGTCCTTCTCATAATATAATTTAAGTTATTGAACAACTCTTTTGAAGAAAGCATGCAGTGCTCATAGTGAAATTTGTTGTTAAATGTGAAAATGTTGACATTAATTGGAATCCTGATGAGGCTCGATTTTCTAAAAACAGTGCAGTCTATACTATTAGTGAAGGAAATTACTTTTCGGCACAGAATCCTAACCATTTTTTATGAAATGTAACAGAAAACTTGTGATTTAATATAATTTCTCTGGGATATCTGCGTTAGGTATGCTTTAGTCTTCCCTATAAATGTAGCTAGTGACAAAGTCAGGCTATTGGAAAATGGTCTGAGTGGTTATGGCTCTAAGAATGGACATTCCAGTACAAATGTTATTTAAGGATTTTTTTACTAGCAGCGCTCAATTTTTAAAATTAAATAATGAAATTGTAGGCAAACTATGACAAATATGTTTATTATAAAATCAAGTATATTTCTTATTATTATTATTTAAATATAAAACATATTGATCCGAGAGGTAAAATTTAGGATGACTCTTCCACATAAATCGAGCTGAATCTTACAAATAGCTTAAATGATTTTATTTCTACAGATCGGAAAATGTTGCCGGTTTTTAGGCGTAGACCATTGATTTAACGTTTTTCTATAGAAATACTAGTATAATTTGCAGAAAGTTAGCTACAGTACATCTCGAAAGAATGTGACGTGGAAACTTGATTTGCAATAAGTATCTTGTTTTTACTGATGTATGGTTCAAGTTCATATCGTCTACATCAGGCCAAAGGAAATCTGCTATCGGCGCTCGATAGCTGTCGTCATTGATAATTACCGCCTGACCAAAATCCACACTACATTGTAAGTTTTTCTGGATGCAAATGAATATCCTAGAACCGTTGTGGTTGCTTTTAATCCTATATCTGACAATTTTTCTTGTTTACGTATCCATCCAGACAAAAATGCGTTTCGATGCTGAAGATGATTTTTTCACTAAATCTGGAAGAGTTTTCCAATTGCACAAGGGCCCAGTTAGTAAACAACCGATACTTTATATGGTGTTCTGGGTTCACTTATTGAGTCAATCTTATCTTATATTGATGTAGTGTTTTTCGCAATATTTGCCAAGTCGAAGTCACAGGAGGCTCAATGTTTGTGAACGACGCGCAATCGAGAGTTTATAAACATTCAAACACATTTTAAGGGAATTTTTCTTTCGACAGAGCATTTCACTGACGTTCTGACAAATTTGACTAACCGCGCAGCTCACGGAACGTTTGGCGAACAGACTAATTTTTACTGTAATAAATATTCACTATCTTGTTGGATCACGTGGTTCTCTGTCATTAAAATAGTGTCTAGGAATTACAGCGCTATCAAACGTATACAAAATAACAACGCTGTCAATTAAAACATAAACGAGGTCTGTCCCAAAAGTATCGTGAATTTTGAATTTCCGCGGTTTTCGTATATTCGATTTTTGATTTTTTATGGCGTTATGTTGGTATTCATGTCTCTTACTTATGTCGACAACTTCGGCCATTTTGAATGTTCACTTAATTTTTGACAGCTGCTTTGCTAGCAAGTGTTTTGGCTCTCCTTCGATTTTTCGCCATTTTCGACCAAAAACAGCATTGCATGTATTTCTGTGATTTTTCAGCCTCCTTATTCATCTGATTTTAGTCCTTGTAATGAATAGACAACTTCTCAATTAATAATGCAAAGTCAATATCAAAATATGGGATCCAGAACAACAGTGTTAATAAAGGTTATTGTACTTTTCATTCATTCAAAAAAAAAATCTATTTCCTAATTCCATGTCAATTCTAATACAAGATGCTACTTTTCGGATTTTATATAAGGAAGCTTTAGACTAAAATTTTTTCAAATAGAGTAATAAAATGTATCCACAAAATATGTTTACTGATATGTACTCCTTATAAGAACTGTATTTTACTCAAAAAATGTCTGTAAGAATATGAAAATTCCCTTAAAAAAATGGTAATAACAAAAATTGGGTTTCAAAATAGGCTTCGTCAGACTAACAGATGAATTTAATATATCTTATTGTCCAAGTCTTTGCTAAAATAGTTCCTTTTCGCAAATATATTTTATTGAAAAACTCAAAATATAAAAATAAAATTTTAGGTATTATAGAGAATGTACATACGAGTATATAATATTGAATGTAAATTTGTTCTGAAATTCTTAACACCAGATCGCTCCTGAAATAATTTTTTAACTTTATTTTAATGAATTTTACGCTGAATCTCTTTATTAATTATTAAATAAGTTTAATTTAACAAACAATAAATCAATTTTTCGAGATACATTTTCTTCATTGCTATGGACCCATTTTCTATGGAACATGTACTCTGGGATTTAAGACGAAATTTTATTAACCGTAAAAGTATAATTTCGTAAGTTATTTTGAGTAATTTTTCGTATTTTCGAAAAACATTTTTTTATTTTTAAGGAATGTATGAACAGTAAAATAATGACTTGGTAAGCAAACTTAAAAATACTATTACTCATTTTGAATTTTTTTTGGTAGATATGCATACATTTTGGTATTTCTTAACTAATTTGAATATATTTTATGACTAGTTCTATTCAAACATTTAAAAAAACGCTTTTAGATATATTCGGTCTTTTTTTTATATACTATGTAAAAAACGAAGTCTTCATTGAATCAAACCAAAAGAGTCCACCAATAATAACTGGTACACCCTTCAGGATATCTCATAACTGAAAAATAAATTATAAAATAATAAAATTGACTAGAAATAAGATATTTTCGAATATTAGATTTGTATTTAAATTTATTTAGAATGTAATTTCCGATCTGACGCGAAGTATAGTTTTTATGACCTTTTCAAAGCCTAACACATCAGCTTGAATGTTTATCGACAGTTTAACGTCACAAGAGCCCTCTCTCGTTCTTCTCCGACACACGAGTATATTGAAAAGCTGTTACAAATGAACTGAGAGAAAAGAGAAAATGTAATTCAAAATATTCCTAGCATATCATAATCACTCCTTAATGGTTATAAACATTGTTTATGTTACTAAATAAAGATTTTAAATTAAATTTATAAGAAATATAAATAAAATTTTAATAATGATTTTTAGTAAATTGTTACGGCTTGTCAAATACTTTTTGATATCAATATCTTACCGATATTCAGAAAGCTTTAAATTTTTGGATCAGCAGATATTTTCACTACTATAATATAAGAAAAAATAATATAAAATAATGTGAAAGCGAATTATGAAACGAATCCAAATGGATAGGAGAAGGTGAAATTTATTCCAATATCAAAACCTTTTCCATATTTCAAGAAAGAAAACTTGAATTCAAATTTAGTAATTAAAACACGAAATAAATGATAATTTCTCAAACGTGAAACGTATTACAATTTCCTTATATGTAAAATCTAATCCAGAGCACTGGAATAATCAGCAAATTAAACTTAATCCAATTTCGTTTTTCTTTTCACTTTTATGCACAAGCATCTTTGGTGAAATTCACAAAATGTTATTCAGACTCAATGTATGTAATCTTAAGAGTATATATTAATTATGATCATATACTATTTTTAATATTTACAAACATTTCAAATTATAAGGATAACATCCGATCTATCTGCACACTCACTTGAAATAAATAATAATTGTCATAGTTACCATGAACTCTTACCAGAAGCTACATAAACTGATAATTTTATAGTTTTTAAAATAAATTTATTAATTTGTAATACTACATAAAAATAAAAAAAATTTGAGTATATTTTTTATGTGTTTCAAGTTTTTATATCTATTAGTCATTTCTGTCACTTTTATTGAAAACAAAAATATAATACCGAATAATGAAGATTAGCATATCAAATGAAGAATGTTTTTACTTAAACTAAATATCTTTCTAAAAGAGTTTTGATCAGTTTTACTAATTTTTAATATTACGAAAATATTATAAAATATTTAAAACAAAACGTCAACAAAACCAGGAAGAATGTTTCAATAAACAATCACAGATTAAAATATATTTTTACAATATGGAAAAAATCATGAAAAAATATTTTTATTGAATCAAGATGAAAGCTTTTAATTTAACGCAGTATAAAGAAGAGTAAAACGTACACAAAAGGATAATTTGTCCTTAAAATGTATTCTCTTTTCCTGGTTATTCTAGTCACCACTTCGTATATTACCATTTTATTACGTTGACCCAATATTTTGTTTTCGTATTAGTTCGACAATGAATTTTTCTGACATTTTTCTTACAATTTCCAACAGAGTTTTTATCCTTTATTGATTTTTTATCACAATAAATCAAAATGAGAAATTAATACACAAAAGAATAAAAAATATAACAGAGAAAAACTTGAAGGAAACTGCCTTTCAATATTTTCAACAATCGAAACAATAAGAAAATGGAAGTAAAATTAAAATCCTTTTGAGTGCTCAGTATTTACTGTTTCTATTTAATACATTTTTATTGTCCTAATATTATTGTCTTCTGTACACGTACGTAAACATAATTCCTTTCTTGGAAAATCCTCCGAAAACATTCGTAGAAAAATATAATTAAAGCTTGAAGAAAAGTCGAGAAGAAAAAATTTTGATATAAAGAGTAGCACCGGAAAAGTTTCTTTTTCTTTAAGAGTGTATGAACAAATTTCAACAGTAAATCGCTCATTTTATATCAAATCCTGTCATCTTGAAGAAAACAAGCAACCCTCAAAACAAAGAAGCCACCTTTTTATGCCCAATTCTATGAAGAAAGTAGTATCAAAAGAACAAAAATGTTTCTCGAGTTCAGTCAAATAATTAACCCTCATTAAAGGTCGGTTGTCCGAATGATGTTAAGTATTGTTTAAGAAATTTTCATGTTTAAATATAAATTAGGCCCGAAAAAATTTGAATTTTGATAAGGAAATTTCAGGATTGACATTTAAAAAATATTTCATCAGTAAATTCGAAGATTAACTAAGATGAATTTTACAAAAATCTCATTCCGAATTTCTAATAAAAACTTTAAATACTTTTACTTCGAGATCGTGTAATTTTTATTTTTTATATTAAATTTAAAGAGTTGTTTCAGTTAAGTGTCACTAGAATATGGAATTTGAGTTCATTTTTAGTAAAAAATAGAATGTTTATGAAATAATTCTGAATAGCAATAATAATTATTGTTTGAATATAGTTTAATATTAAGTGTAGGATCAGTGAGATGACATTTATTGAAAAGGGCAACCCACAATTTAGAAGCACAAACCGTCCAATTATCTACCAAATTGTAAGAATTTATTTATTCAATCCCGTCTACTATTTAATTTAGACAAGTCCTTGTAATTTTGTACATTTTTCTTATGATCTGAAATCTATTCGAAGAAATGGCAATGCAAATTCGAATCTTGTGCATTGGCAAACTGAGTTTTTATCGGAACTGCGTGAAATTTGAATTTTCTCGGGAGTCGAATTACTGATCTTCCATTAGTTTATAATAGCGACTTTTTTTTACCTTCAAGAATTCATAAAAACATAATTTCCCTATTGAAGTACGAATGCAACTAAAGTAAATCTTGTCTCCCCGTTTCTATAGCATTTTAATCATTTTGTATAAATTTTCGTCGCAAATAATTCATTCCCTATAAATAATTTTGTTCAACTTTTCCTTAAACTTTTATCATTTTGCCATACTTATAGGAATTCTGATAATTTTATTGCGATATTGCGAGTAGTTTTTGTTAAAGAATATAATTTGGATAAAGACATGAATTATAATAAATCTGAAAAGTATTTGATTTTCCATTTGAAGTTCTATTAACATTTTATTCTATTTGGAAATAATGTAAGAAAATTTAAAATATGTCCTTTTATAAAATATTTACTAAATAGAATAAATAAAATTTTATTCAATCATGACAATTTTGAAAGATTTTACTACTCGTCCGTATGAAAAAATATTCTAATCGTATATGAATTTGTAAATCTTATTAGTAATATTTTTATGACACTCCAAAATAATTTTGCAAATTTGGCAAAATCTTCGAAGAAATGTTCAAATTGTTGTAGTTTTTAGATGCGAAAATTAATTCATAGCTCTAATTAACTAAACTTAAATTTAGTACTAAAACTCAGATTATTTGTTCGAATGTTTTACGCTTAGAAAAGAATTCAAAAGTTCAAATTTAAGCATCCAAAATACTAACTCACCCTGTTAAGATACCCTATTCAACAACAGTAATATTTTACAGGTTAATTTTTCCGTGAGAATGAATTCAAAAAATGAAATCAATCAGAAATGTGAAATCAATACGATTAGTCGTAGTGGAATATTCAATAGTTGTGAGTGCTTTGTATCTGGATAGCCACCCTTAGGTAGCCACCCAAATAACCGATTCAGAACAGAATATTAGTGTGCGGGTAATGGAATCCTCTAGTGATGAGGTGGTGGCACACAATAGAAGATCAAGTAGTGAATTTCAGATTGATATGACTCGGAGGAGAAATGGAAGTGGTAAATTTATTACTATTTTCCCAAAAACGAAATATCTTTTTCAGACTTCGTTCTCGAATATAAAAACGATCAAACACCATTTCAAGTACGAATAATAAAGCAACTAAAGAAGGAAACCATAAATTGAAACGAAAATAAATAAGATACAACAGGATATGCCAAAAGCAGTGTGAATGGGGTCATGCACAGCCAGCAGGCACTGCTGGAATGATTCTACATAAAATCCCCGAATTCTCACAATCAAATTACTTATTCCGATGCAATAATGGCGACGAAATATCCTTTCAGATACGTTTCTATTCAGATAGAGCGCAAGTCCTTTTTCAAATTGCAAACCTTCGAAAGCTGAAATTGTCAAATTTTTTCTCCTGAAATATTGTCATTAGCTTACCGGTTATCCTATCGATTTCTGAGAGTGTTTTGGAGTATATTGGAAACATTCCTATCTTATATTAACGTCTCTAAAATGGTTTTGTAGAAAAAATGTAGCATTGGTTTCCTGAATCAGATTCTAGAATACCTGCGGGGAAAAGTAACAAACATTATTTGAACAGAATTCATTTTCCGGTTAGTCTTTGACACTGTAAACGAGCACGCGCCCTAAAACTTGACGAAAGAGTATGAGCTTTCAAAAAGTTTCCTTATCCTTGCAATTTTAAAAGATTTGTTATTCAAAAAAGAAATTTTAAATGAAATTGGCTGCCGTAGATTGAATGTAGTTTAAAATTCCTTTTTGGCGGTAGTTTTAGGATACATAACCTAGTTTCTATACTACTCCGAAAGGCATCATATTTTATAAAAAATTATTTAAAATTTTGGAAACTATAGAAAGTTTGATTAATTGTATGGTATGAACTTTCAAGAAATATTTAGTAATTGAATGAAAAGCATGTAAAGAATTATAAAAGAAAAATTATTAGAAAGCTTTACTTTTTGTATTTGTATTAATTTGTTTATCTGGCAACACATACACATATATAGCTAGTAATATATGTATTTGTCAGCTAGAATCAATAAGTTACAATCCCGACCAAGGATATTGTTTGCAATACACATTTGCTGGCAATTCATTATGAAAATGGTTCTCGTCCAATCAATTCCAGAAAATCAGTGCTGCGACTAATTGTGAACGAAACGTTTCGGTATGCCAGAATGAACCTTAGCCAATATTGTAGATATTTATTCACAATAATTAATCTTGTGGTTTCGTTGTCCATGCGTCTGCTTTTAATTTCATTCTAATAAGCACCAGTTAGTCCAGGACACTACGAATATCGCATATCCCTTCAAATTTTCGAAAAAGGCAAAAAGAAAATTTTTTATGTAGTTGGGCTGTATTTTTGTAGTTATAGTAAAATTTGTTTATGCTCGCGAACACAGTATTTTAAGACATAAAAGTAGTTACTATTATTTGTGTAATTTTTTAAATTTAATTACATTCCTCAAGATTGAAGTTCTTTAGAAAGATTTTTTGAAAATATATTTATTTGAGTTTTTCTATGTTAAAACAAATCTTCAAGGAAACTGCATATTGAGACTTTCTAGAATTATATAATTAATTATAGTTCAAATATTTAATATGAATTTCTCAATTCATTTTCATAGTAAGACGTTCATATGACATACAATATTACAGTATCGATTAATTAAAAAATTAAATAAAAAGTCGAACTGATATGATTCAGATTTTTCTTATTTTGCACTGTTATAATGGAATGTCCATTTTGTGGTTTGGAAAGCACAGCTCCGTCATTTAAGAGTTATCATACAAGATATTATTTGTTCAGAGTAAAGTTTGTCATCCCAATTTAATCTGTTTCCGTAAGCCCAGCACTCGCGGACCGAGGGAAATTGCTACAAACAGCAAAAAGCTGCGTATTCTGATTAAAACCATAGCTATTCCAGTCTCAAATCAACTAAAATATTTAGGCGTCAACTTTAACTCAATGTTTAAATTTAACCCACATGTTGAGTTAACTCTGAAAAAAGCCAAAAGGGCTTTTCATAACTTTCTATTCCTACTTAGGCGTCGGAAGGGGCTTAGTTTATATACAAAGTTACTATTCTATAAACAACTTATTGGACCAATTATTGGCTATGCATTTTCGATCTATTAAAGTCCATGTATTCGAAAGGTCAATCATTAGGAAATGCCTTTCAAAATATCGTAAAAGTATTATTCAAACTCCTATATATATCAGAAAAGTAATCTTACTCCTTTTATTTCATACATGGTTGTTCTAACCAAAAACTTTCCCCAGCACTTAATAGACCATACCAATCCACTCATTCAAGAGTCACTAGAAAGGATTAATACCCAAGCCACCCAACACAGAAACTTATACAATGATTACCTCTATGCCTCACCAGTCATTATATCTGATTTTGCTAAAGATAGTGATATTATGAACATTCAGTTTTATAATTCCTTAACTCCCCATTTCCATCGTGGTTAGCGGAAGCAACACAAAATTCCCAAAAATCCCAAACTCCTAATCCACTCTCCCTGAATATTCCTTTCCCTAATTTTTTTTAAGTCTAGAATTAAATTTAGTTTGTAAGCAATTAAATATATTGAATATAGTGTTTGAACAAGCACATATAATTTTTAAGCCATAGTTGTAAGCAATTCATGTATTTAGTCATTAAAAACAAATTTACTATATATTCAAAGGATGTACAGAGCATGTGTCAGCTCTACGTTTTAAATACGATGTAAATATGTACAAGTAATATGGAAATAATAAATGCTCTACTAAAATAAAAAAAATATATTATGAAAAAAAGATTTCTATAAAAGTGGCGATTCTGTCAAAGCCACGTTCACTTCTTTATGATGAATATATTTTCATCATAAAGTAAAATTAATGTATATGGGGCTTTGATTTTCATCATATTACTCGTCCATAAGTAAAATTAATGTATATGGGGCTTTGAAAACCCTCAAGCGGCTGTCTAAAAGTCATTTTGCCGCGAAAAGTGGTGTGGATTTTGGCCTGAAGGACAGATTTTAACGTTTATTCTGAACGCTATAACCGTATGATATCTAAACTGAATATTAAAATATTGATCATAAATATAAGGGATTTCCACAAAATGGTGCCGCAAGCTATACAACGAAAAAAATTGGTTTCATTAATCGAAAAGTTCCACGGCCGCGTAATTTTGAGATTTCGTGAAGTCAATTGACCTCCAAGATCATGCGATTTTACGCTGCTACACATTTTTTTATAAACCGATGCAACATATTATATTAACGCAAATAACTTTCAAACTTTGCAGCACTTATTATAACAATATCCCTCAAGTAATGGCCGAATTACAGCCCGAAAATTATGTAAAGATAATCCAATATTACCTCAAAATGGTTGAGTTCAGCAAAAACACTCGTATAAGCAATTCAAAAGTTTTATATAATTTACATAATGAATATACGTAAGAAATATAATGATTAATTTTTAAAAAATAAAATCTGAATATTATATATGCTTATGGCATAATTTTACTTTCCGAAGCACCAATTGGATGACCTTTTATGATTGATATATTTTTATTTTAATACACGTAGCATAACGTTCTTATCATTTACTGTAGTATCTGGTGATAGACTTTATTGTTATTTTATGGTAAAAGAATTAATTTTTATACAAAAAATAACTATGTGAAGAGACTGTGTGAATTTAATTTTAAACTTGTTTACTTATATAATCCAATATTTTTTGACTAAGAAATATTAAGAAAAATATCAAATTTAATTTATTTGATAATGTACCCATCCTTTACCAGAAGCTTAAACAATATGGAAAGCTTTGAAAGAAATTCTCTTCCTACAGCCTCGACGCAGTTAACCAGGCACCAACCCACCCACGAACATTTCATTTCACTGCAAGTTAATTATTTCGTAAACAGAAATCAATTTTTAAAATTTCTCTCTAATACGTAGGCTACTATATATATTTCTGGCCTAGGCAACACTAAGTGTTGCCAGGTGCGATCTGACATTTCCATTGGAAAGTTTGACATTTTTTAGCATAAACGTACTCAGAACGTTTTGACGTACGACTATCATTTGTGTTGTTTACAGTGACTTGAAAAAATCAATTTGGCAAAAAAATGGAATTAACTCGTGAACATTTTCGTGCGATAATTTTTCACAACTTTCGACGTGGATTATCACGACAAGAGTGCATCGATGAACTTAAATCTTTGTATGGCTATGAAGCACCATCCTATAGCACTGTGAAAAACTGGTACAACGAATTCAATCGTGGCCGACGCTCGCTCAAAGACGAATTCCGTGAAGGTCGTCCAAAAACAGCCGTTGTTCCAGAAAACATCGATGCCGTACGTGAACTGATAATGCAAGACCGTCATGTGACATACCGTGAGATAGAGGCATGCCTAGGCATTTCTCCCACCAGCATACATTCGATATTGCATGAACACCTGGCCGTAAAAAAGGTTTGTTCTCGTTGGATCCCGCACAATTTGACAATCGCTCAAAAAAAGGCTCGTGTGGATTGGTGTAAAGAAATGCTGAAAAAATACGATCGCGGTGCTTCAAAAGACGTTTATAAGATCGTCACAGGTGACGAATCATGGATCTATGCGTATGAGCCCGAAACAAAACAGCAATCGACCGTGTGGGTCTTCCAAGACGAGTCAAATCCAACGAAAGTTGTTCGTGGAAGAAGCACTTCGAAGCAAATGGTCGCTTGTTTCTTTGGCAAAACTGGTCATGTGGCGACTGTTCCGCTTGTGCAACGTAGGACGGTCAATTCTGAGTGGTACACCACCATTTGTTTGCCTGAAGTCTTCGGAGAAATTCGAAAAACGAACAAGAGAAGTCGAATCATTGTGCACCATGACAATGCGAGCTCTCACACATCGGCTCAAACCAGCGCCTTTTTGACCGGACAAAACGTCGAATTGATGGGTCATCCTCCGTACAGCCCTGACTTGGCACCCAATGACTTCTTTTTATTCCCACACATCAAGAAAAAAATGCGTGGTCAACAAAACCATGTTTTGGAGGTGTCTCAATCGGAGTGGAAAAAGTGCTTCGAAAATTGGTTTGAGCGCATGCAAAAGTGTATAAATCTTGATGGAGAATATTTTGAAAAACAATAAAACCTTTTTCGTTGATAAATATTCGCATTTTCATTATTAGGCCAGAAATATATATAGTAGCCCACGTACTCAACATAAAATTTCCTGTTAATGGTGCTTGACTCCTTCCGGTAGCACGTTGATTTACGTTATATAATTTCCATGGTGGAAGGCTTTTTCATTTCCTGTCTTTGATTGCAATTGCAATTCGAAATAAACATTTTTCCACGCTCTGATACGACGCTCTCTACCTCATCTCTAGCTCTTCAGTGCTGAAGTATGTACTTTTATATGTTCCTGAGTTAGTCGATATCTGATCAGCGTGGAAGCTTTTCAATTCCTACTTGTGGATATAAGTGTCTGCTACAGGTGCCAGAAGGGGAGTAGAATCTTTATTTGTTTAAATATGCGGTTTGTGTTAAGTAGTATTTCGTTGTATGCTGATGAACGTACGTCGGTTGGTTTGCTAAACATACTGGCAATAGGTATGAACTAACCTTTCTCCGAGCATGTCTACCTGTGCCTATTTTCGGAAAACTAGGGTAGATTTCATATACTCTTATAAAATGAACACATTTTCTCGAATTGGTTACGGTAGCTGATATTTACATTTTTCCCTTATATTTTCTTGTATTTTTAACCAACATTTACTCATAGACTAAATTGTTCGTGTACGTAACTGTTATTGACATTTATTACAAGCCCCTTCAAGGTAAATTATAAGATATGATTTGTTCAAAATGTACACAGCTTCTTTGCTGTATTGTTTACCTACATTCAAATAAATATATTTTTCTATATAAGAATTATTTAGTAAAATTCCTACGCTGTAATTCTTAAATTGAATCATATTAGATATCTCAAATAAGTGATGTATAGTTTAAACAAATGGTCATCTTTTTTCTTTATTTGACTAACAATAAATAATTGAACAGCAAAAATAAATTTTCAACACTATAGTAACAAAAATGGTTAAAAATAAAATTATTTCAGGAAATGTTATTTGAATCAATATAACATAAGTTGATACTTATAGTGATAACTGACCTGGCAAAACATTCGGTCAAAGTAATAAACATGAGCGATAAATTTGTCCAAGCGATAAAATTTGAGTACCCTAAGAGGAGGACATTCATTTATTGTTTATTTTAACATGGAATTGGTGCAAATTTGGCCTAAAAGTACTTCAACCAAAGCGTCCAAATTCCAGATATTTCGCAAGCAATAATGATAATAATTAATGATGGCCCATATTTTCCGTATTACTTGTTGGAATTTATTGATTTTCTTGCACATTGTTGCATAAATGCATCGATGACAATTTTGTCATGTATTATTTATTTTTTATGATGTATTTCAAATTATATTTTTGTATCAGAAATAAAAATTCAGAATTAAAAACGAAATCAAACGTTCCATTTTTGATTTTTCAAAGAAGAGAAAAGTGAAACTTAACAGTTCTGTACTGAAAGAAAAAAGGATAACTGGCAGAGACTGTAAATGATGAGTAAAATATGATTTTTATAGAAATCGTATAAATACAAATATAAATATATGATAAATACAATTTCTCATCGTAAAATTAAAGGGGTTGTAAAGAACTATTTTTAACATCAAATCAACAGAAATATAAATATTCGTTGTGTTAGATTCTGAGCCTATGTAAATTATATAAAATTAGTGTATATTCTTGTAAAAAATTGACGATATTCATAAATCAAAAAAATATTTTTGAAATCATATCACTTTTAAATAATTTTTTTAAAAATATTAACCTCTATAAATTTCATATTTATGTACAGTATACTATCATAACTGATAACCAAATATATTAAAAGCAGGAATCTTTTGATAGTAGTCTTAATAAAACTTTCTTCCATAATATTAAAAAATAGAAAAGATTCGATGTAATACTTCCCTTTTGATGAAAAACTATAAGGGTTCTTTTTCGACTGTTATATCCATATATCAAAAAGATGATCAAAATGATATAAAATCTAATGAATATAAAATTAAAATGTATAGGAAAGCTAATGCGGAATTAAAAAGAGAAATACGCAAATCAAAAAAAAATAGTTGGGAGAACTTTGCTTCCAACATCAACCCTCAAACACCAATCAAGGCCTGTTGGACTTCAATTAATAGGCTACAAGGAAAGCAATGTAAGCATCATTTGCGTACCTTAAAGTCTGATTCGGGGATTCTCTCCCATGCTTCAGAAATAGCCAATGAACTAGGCAAAATTTGGTCCAGCTAAAGTGCTGACAGTAATTTCAACGAATCCTTTTGCATTGATAAAAGACAGTTCCTTCAAGTTTTAGATTCTTTTCTCCCCAACAGAGATAAATACAAAATTGATGTTCCTTTAACGTTTCAGGAACTTTTCACCAGATTATCATGTCTGAAAGGATCTACTCCTGGTTTCGATCGCATCACTTACTCTATGATCAAACACTGTCCGACTTCCTTCCATATAAGATTATTGAATTTATACAATTCCATCTTAAATTATGGCTACTGGAAACTAGCTGCGCTTTTTCCGCTTTCCAAAGGCAAAGTGGACCAAAGCGACCCTGGTAACTATCGTCCAATATCCCTACTCCCTTGTATGAGTAAATTATTAGAAAAAATGATTGCAAAAAGATTATCTTGGCTTTTAGAATCTACTATATCTCCGAATATACACAGTTATCGCCCTCTTAGAGGAGCTCAATCCCTTTTAGTCAACCTAACACATTATTTAAGTAAAAGCATTTCGACCAGGAAGCATGCGCACATTCTTTCTGTGGATTTGGAAAAGGCGTTTGACCGGGTTGGTTCCCACCTGGTCCTAAGTCAACTTCGTGACTGGGGTGTTGGGCCCCGTATCCTGCACCTTTTAAGCTCTTTTTTGACAAATCGTAACGTCAGAGTTCGAGTCAATGGTTTTTTATCCCAAGTATATAACAGTCAAAATGGACTACTTTGTCAGTGCCACTGTTTAACGCCTATATACATTCCCTATCAATTTCCTTAGCTAATATTCAGAACCTTCGTCATTTGATCTATGCCGACAACATCATCCTGTTTTCCTCCTCATTGCTTAACACCCCCCTAACCCAAGCCCTGGGAGATGGTTTGCATCAACTGTTCATGTGGATGAACCAAACTGACGCATTTATTAATCCTGGAAAATGTGAGGCTATCCATATTTGTCGGAAACGATATTGCGAACCTCCAAGGATTGCATTTGGTGCACACCTTATTGAGAATAAGCGAGAGCTGAAAATTTTGGGACTAACCTTTACCAGTAAATTACAATGGAAAGCACATCTAAATGATATAGCCTTCAAAATTAGTCAAATAAGCAATATGCTTAAATTCCTTTGTGGTATAAAAGTGGGTGCACATCGTACCACAATTTCCTACATTGCTAAAAATCTTGTTTATGGTACAATCGACTTTCTTATCCCAATTTACGGCTTCAGTCCTGGTCACTCTAAAATCGACACTGTTCTTAACAATATCATCCGTACAGTCACGGGTGCTTTTCGCACTTCTCCGGTAGAAAGTCTTTATATTGAATCGGGATTAGTTAATTTGGAAACACGCAGAAATCTTCTGTCACTTCGTCTCATTGCGAAAGGTCTCTCTTTCCGCTATCATCCGCTGCATAAGTTAATAATTAATTTGCTGGATTTAAAGCGCATACCGCGATTTAAATCCGGTCTTTTGGAAATCTGCAACTTGTACAAAAAATGTAATATGCCCATTCCTTGTAAAATTAAAAATTCTCCCATTCCGCGATACTGGCTATTAGATCCTACAACGTGTGATACTCTCCTTAGTACGCATAAAAAGCTTTCCACTTCCACTCCACTTTTTGTCCACGAACACAACAAATTTCTGGCAACACACGTTGAAGCCGAACACTTTTACACAGACGGATCAAAAAGTGTTCATTATAATCAAAAAAAATTATAGATAATATAAGGGACAAAAATTTGGTTAATTAAGAAAAAAATAGAGTTAATTTTTAAAATTATTCTATTAATAAAAGAAACTCTTTGAGTGATGAACATATTAATTTAAATTGATTTTTGCATAATTAGTATTCTATTTAATTAAGCTTATCTACATTTTTTTCTTGAAAATCTCTTTTACTTTATCCGTTTTTACTAAAAATATGTAAAAAAATTGGTAGATAATAGATTAAATTATAAAAAAAATCATGAAAAATTAAGTACAAATTTCAAGTAAATGCCTAGGTTAATCTTAACTCATAGTTCAATACTAAATCAAAGTTGTTTATCATTAAAAAAAAATAAAATTTGTTCAGGAATTATTATTTTCTGTAAAGTTTTTATAAAATATAAAAAAATAATAAACTGAATTATAGAAAGAAAAAAATGAATAGATTAAAATTTGCGTTTTTAGTAAAAATTCCGGACCTATCTGATAACTTTGTGATAATCAAGTTGTTACTGAGTATATTTGTAATACAGATAGCCTTTCTATACTAATAAGTTTATTCAAGTCATTTTGTTGACTCTTTTAAATATACTTCTATCTCTCATTTAACAAACTTCAAAACTGGTAACGCCAATACACACGCAGTAAACTTGCGTTATTTATATGATATTATAAAGCAGTGGCTGATATATGCTCCTTTTTTTGTATGATATTTTCAGTAAAAAAAAATGTGCTAATATATTTTTAGAAAAACCACACTGTCTAAGATTAGTAGAATGTTCCATAAAATTACATTTTTTTATTTAAATTAATCAAGACCGGCTTGAGCACAAAATTATACTATTAGAACATTTTTCGGATTAAATTATAATATTATATTAACCATAAAATATACTTTCAAAAATTTTACGAAAGATTTTTATGCACTTAAATGTTGAATTTTCATGAACTGAAGAAATTTTCCATATTCCAACTTATTAAACATTCAAATTGAATTTTTTTTATTAAACAATTTTTTAAAATAAATTTTATCCATCACATAAAAAGAAGCATTTTCCATATAGATATTTAAAGATATTCTTATTTCGAATATATTAGAAAAAATCTGCTTATCTTTATTTATAAGACATTCTTATGACATTTATATATAATATTGTTGATAAATATTGTCAGAAATTCATGATATCATTTCCATATTTTATACGACATTTCGCACTTTACAATGCTAATATGCACATCCTTTTATAAATTTCTATTTTGTTTTGAGTATATTCTTAATTTTATATTTTTTACTGTATACTTTTGATATGATTTTAAACAGTAGATAATCAATCTCACACCAATTCTCTTCTATAATATGATTTATGATATTAAGTCAGAATTTTGAAACAGGAAAACACAATTTTATTTGGATACTAGCCAATTTTTTGTCGTATTCGGTTTTCGAAATTATTTTATAGGATCTATATGTACGTATTTTTACATATACCTGCATATGCATATAAATTTTTGTGAATAAATTGTTATTTTCCTAGTATTCTATACGATTTTTTAAATATTTTAAATATTTTTTAAGTCTATCTGTACTATTAGTTGTCATACATTCTCCATTATTTCAAATATTTATTTACATTTGTCATAAATAGGTTATGGGAAATTGAAGCTATTAATACGGGAGGAAAATTGGGTGCATTTTATACGAAATACAATTTGGGGTAGTCGATTATATCCAAAAATACAAATGCATACAATTTATAATCGTATATGAGCAGATGATAAATATTTAGTGATTTTGAACAATATGCATACATACACATTCCACTCATCATGAAATAGGATACTTTAAAGAAATGAAGTTTATGTTGGTACATGAGGTAAATTGGATCTTGTTTTTATTCAAATTAATTTACAAAAGTTTTTTTTATTTTAAATTAAATTAAAAATTGAAAAAGGCAGATTGCTTAAAAATTATATTCTGCGATTGTTGAAAAATACTTTTTCAGATAAATACTAACTAAGATAACCAGATGATTAAGGTATTCAAAAAAATTTATCAATAAAAGTTTAAACTATTAAACTACCATAGTTTATAATAAAGAATTTTTAAAATAATAATCTCTAAAAAAGTCCCTTAGAGATTGTAAATAATTTTTGTTATTGGATGCGGTTAAAATTTAGTTTAATTTAAAGCACTCAATATTTGGAAGTTAAGTTTTCTCATATTTATATTGCGCTGATATGGTTTTAAAAAAAATAATATTGCCAACCATAAAACATGTTCCAATATTCACAATAACTGATGATTCAATTAAGTAAAAATGGAATATTTTGTTATAAAAATATAAAATAAAATAAAGAGATTAAAAATTATCTTATATTTTTTAAAATTTGGCATTGCAATTTCCTTTTAAGAACCGATAAATTAATTATTTACAATACATCTCGTTTAATCTGAAGAACGATAATATTAGAATTTTGTTGTAAACATTTTCGGTTTAAAAATTTAGTCAGTGGAACCAAAACATTACGAAAATTATATAAATATATATATAAGCATACAAGCTACGTAGTACCGACCATTTCATATGCATCAGTAGCATCAGGTCAACCTCAACACCGACAACAACAACAGCAACAACAACACCAGACACAGCAACAGCAGCAGCAGCAACATCAACAACTACAGCAGCCACAACAGCAACATCAAGAAGGACAAAATTCGAATACTAATATCCCGTCAGGAGTCTCCGAAATTCAACAAGAACCAAACCGACAGCAATATCAGCAGCCAAAAGTTCAACAACAACAAAAATATAGTAAGAACTATATTCCCCCCTCCGTCATTTTCGTCCCACGATATAACCTCAATGTTCTCCCAATTAACTAACTCACTTGCAGGAATTAAATAAAATCCTAACACCTCTTGTAAATGCGTTAATGTCCATTGTGTCAACTTAATCGTCCACCCTTCAGAAATAAATGTCGTCCTGTACTGCAAATTCCCTTACAATCCTCCTTTGGAATGCTAATGGACTGAGTTCCAAACGACTAGAACTTGACTTATTACTACATGACAAATGAATAGACGTAGTACTCATTACAGAAACACACTTTACGTCCAGGTCCAACTTCTACATACGCGACTACACAACGTTCAGGACCGACCACCCTGACAATACTGCCCACGGTGGCACTGCTATCCTCATTAGAAATTCTTTATCCTTTTCTTTTCATTCCTATATTGCAGAAGATTTTCTTCAATCCACGGCAGTATCAATTGACTGCTCCCCTGTCCCCTTAACTATTGCCGCAACCTGTTGCCTTCCTAATAAAACTATAAACTCCCTTGAATTTAGGTCATTTTTCCAAGCTCTTGGGAATTCTTTCATTGCTGGTGGTGATTTTAACGCCAAGCACCCACAATGGGGCTGTCGAGTCTCCAATCCCCGTGGGATTATTCTTAACCAAGTGCTTTCATCCTCTCCCTACCAAGTCATCTCTCTTCCGACTCCCACTTACTGGCCAACTTCCAGATCTAAGCTTCCTGACATGATAGATTACTTTATAACTAGTCCCATGAATTCCTCTAACATTAATGTTAATTCAGTCCTAGATCTTAACTCCGATCATAGCCTTGTTCTACTAGTCCTTGATTCCCAATCCACTCCAAAAGTCAATGCGCCGAGACTTATTAATGGACCAATTGATTGGGAATTATTCAAACAATATATTGACGAGCATTTAGACTTACGATAAAGCTTAAAAACAGAACAAGAACTAGATAACGCGTTACACAAGTTTACATGTTTACTACAAAACGCTGCAGACTTTTCGCAAAAAAGTAAAAACTCAAAACCTACACAAAACCTGACAATTCAACCATTAATAATTAGGCGTCTTATTGCAGAAAAACGAAAAGCAAGATCTCATTGGCAACATACAAGAATGCCCAGCGACAAAACCAAACTGAACAAACTGCAAAAAGAACTACATGACGAAATCACTAAATACAATACAGAACGTTTTAGAAACTACACTTCAACCCTAACGAAAAACAGAACTTTGTGGACTGCTACAAGACAAATAATATCTTATAGAAAAACAAAGCACCCTTTACGAAAAACTGACGGAACCTGGGCCAAAACGGACAAACATAAAGCAGACGCTTTTGCTGAACACCTTGCACAAATATTTACTCCACATGAGGACATATTAGACAGAACTCATTGCACTACAATCGAGACGGAACTATCCATTCCTTTACCCTGAGGCAATCACTCCTTCCGAAGTTGCCAATTTAATCAAGCTCCTTCCCAAAAATAAAGCTCCTGGCTATGATCTGATTACCTCCAATATACTCCAACAACTCCCTAAAAGAGCAATAGTTTTCTTTGCCACAATATATAACTCCATCCTTAGAACAACACATTTCCCAATCCTATGGATATTTGCAATCATTAAAATGATCCCTCAGCCCACTACTCTCAAAAATGTTTGAAAAAATCCTCCTTCGCCGCTTACATCCTCTACACGAATCTTCAAATTTAATTCCTAATCACCAATTTGGTTTCCGCGCCGAGCACTCCACTACTCAGCAGTGTCATCGAGTTGTCGATTTCATTGCATCCTCTTTAGAAAGAAAAGAGTACTGTCCCGGTGTGTTTCTTGATATAAGTCAAGCTTTTGATAGAGTGTGGCACCGGGGTCTACTCTGGAAACTCAAGAGGTTCCTTCCTTCCACCTATTTCCTAGTCCTAAGATCATTCCTTTCCAACCGACACTTCCAAGTGAATGATATAAATCCCACGAACTCTCCAATATCTCTCCGATATTGGCCGGGGTTCCTCAGGTAAGCATACTTGGACCCATCCTCTACAACATTTACACATCCGATATCCCAACCTGCCCTAATACCTTCTTTGCTACATACGCCGATGATACGGCCTGCCTTCCATCTAGCGAAAATCCCCAACATGCTTCCGAAATTCTTCAAATCCAAATCCAAACCCTCCAGAACTGGTTTACTAAGTGGAGAATAAAAGTCAATGAACTTAAATCTACCCAGGTAACTTTCACTCTCCGTCGTGAGTCATGCCCTCCCATATACCTTAATGGCAGTGCCATACCTCAACACACCGAAGCTCGGTACCTAGGACTGTACTTAGACAAACGCTTGACATGGAACCCACATACAAGACTTAAAAGACAAGAACTAAAAAGACGTTACCTAAAACTACTTCGACTTCTAGACAAACGTTCCACACTTACTATAGACAGCAAAGTTCTGTTATACAATACCTTACTGAAACCCATATGGACATATGGACTAGAATTCTGGGGATCTACTAAGCCTTCTAATTCCCGTCGAATCCAATCACTTTAATCAAACATACTCCGTACAATTGTCGATGCCTCTTTTATGTTCGCAATACTGTTATTCATCGTGATCTTAAAGTCCCATTCGTTTTTGACGTGGCTGTATCTCGTTATAAAAAGTCCCGTTCCCGTGTCCTCAAACATAATAATCCTCTTGTTCAAGAACTATCCTCCACTTCCTTCCCTAAAAATACCCATCGAAGACTTAAGCGTCACTGTTCGCGTGATTTGCTAAAATACTGAAGCTTAACAGAAACACACGCTAGCAGGAGGAACTTCATTGGATGTTTGCTCCCCACAACCTTTCAAGCTAATTAATACTATTGCTCATATTTTCTTATTACTATGTTGTTGTTGTAAATATCTGTAAAAAAAAATATATATATTCTTGCTAATTTGAAGTTCGGCAACGAACAAATCAACAAAACTACAGCCAAGGCCACATTATTATATTTATTTCAATTTGTCTTATTTTCTGTACGAAATTCTATTATTTTTAAAACGTCAAAACTTAAAAGTAAAGTTTTAAATTAAAAAGTCCTTTAATTGTTTCTGTCAGGGATGCTGGAATGTATCTGTTTTGTTTACAACAATCATTGAGCTCAAACTCAAGCAGTGAGATAGGTGTCGGTTGGTTTTTGTACTAAAAACTTGTTAGATCGAAATATTATTTACTACAATATATAGAAAAATTAACTCATACTTTTCTTAACTTTTGAAGATATTTCTTAAAGATTTAATTTTTATTTAACAAATAATTTTAGGAAAAATCAAATGAAATGTTTTAAGAAATTTTATATTATCTGATTAATATATTATTTGATATTATCAACGTTGATGTGTTATTGAAATGCTAATTTTTATATTCTTTCATGATATGCCTTCTGTGTTAATAAGTTTTTATTAAAAGTAATCTTATGAGCATTATAAATGTTGTCTATTAATTAAAAGGAGAAAAAAATTATATTTATAAAATAAAGTTATATCTGATATAAAATAATGGTAAATAGGCGAAAATAGGCAATGAAAAAGCTGAGGTATTTACCAAACATTAGTAAATACTTTTGCTCCATAGACTAATCACATACTTATTAAAATTCCTATTAGTCTTCCTTCTAATAAATTTTAAACCTTGTATTATTCTCCTTTACAAATAAAGAAAAACTTCCGACTACGAGGGTCGTTCAATAAGTCCTTAGAAAAAGATGGACAACTGTTTTAAAAAAAAAAAAAAAAATTTATTTTTCAACATAATTTCCTTCTAGCTCTATACACTTTCCCAACCGTTTTTCCAAAATTTTTATCCCGTCCAAAAAATAGGATTTCGGAAGTTCTGCAACATACTCATCCGTTTGAGCAATGACGTCCTCGTTGGAAGTGAACCGTCGTCCGCCAAGCCATTTCTTCAGATTGGGGAAAAGAAAATAGTCACTCGGGGCCAAATCTGTTGAATAAGCAGGATGCTGCAACAATTCCATTCTCAATTCCACAATTTTGGCCATGAAAACAGCGCAGGTGTGCATACGCGCATTGTCCTGATGCAAGAGGATTTTTTTTTTCTTCAGATGGGGGCGTTTCTCTTTGATTTGCTCGCTCAACCGTTGCAATAACGACGCGTAATACGCTCCTGTTATTGTTTTTCCTTTTTCCAAGTAGTCGATAAAAATGATGCCCTGCGAATTCCAAAAAACCGTGGCCATCATCTTGCCGGCCGATGGCACAGTTTTTGCCTTCTTCGGAGCCCGTTCACCCTTGAAAATCCACTGTGATGACTGTCTCTTCGTTTCTGGAGTGTAGTAGTGTATCCAGGTTTCGTCCACAGTAACATATCGACGAAGGAATTCGGCAGGATTGCGATGAAAGAGTGCCAACATAGCCTCAGAGTCCACTACACGATTGCGCTTATTCTCCTCTGAGAGCAAACCCATCTTGCCGAAATTTTTTTCACAGACAATTTTTCATGCAAAATTGAAGCGACTATACCTTGTGATATGCCCGTGGCCTCAACTAATTCGCGCACTTTAATTCGCCGATCGTTCAAAATCAGATCGTGGATTTTGTCGATAATTTCAGGAGTAGACACCTCAACTGTGCGTCCTGAACAATGTTCATCTTTTGTGGATGAACGGCCACGTTTAAATTCATTCACCCAACTGTAAACCGTTGCAAACACAGGTGCAGATGTGCCATGAACTGCATCCAACTCGACTTTGATTTCTTTCGGGCTTATGCCTTTCAAATGGAGAAGTTTGATGACAGCCCTAAACTCGCTTTTTTCCATTGTTATGCACAAATAAATGTCGTTAACTTTAATCAACGATAGAAATTGACCTACGTTGTGGATCGAGCTGATCCTGTTGATAATGCTACTTACAAAAAAAAATCTTTACCGACACTACGAGCGCAATTTCTCGGATTTTCTAAGGACTTATTGAACGACCCTCGTTCTATCTAATAAGAGCTCCTATGCCGATGCAAGTTTACAGAAATATTTTTGTTTTTGGTACATGTCCTGTGTACAATTTCCTTACTCTTATTCCGAAACTTTTTCAGGTATTAAGAAGATCTTTTGCCCAAATAAAGTCATTATTCTTCAGCTATCTATTGAATATTGAAATACACATATTAGCCTCGTACGAACCATTGGTGCAATATTTTCTATTAAAATAACTCTATCCATTCCTAGATAATAAAAATATTATTTCTGATTTGTTGATTACTATTGACCCATGATTTTTATTGTGTGTGGCATCATGGACTCCTCCAGAAAGACCAGAGCTTCCTTCCTTCTACATACTAGCTTAATATAAACTCATATCTTTACCAACGTTATTTACAAGTACTAGTTAACAAGGCATCTTTAGAAATATATATTTTTTAAGCTTCTATACTAATTTATAATACCATATCCAATATCTTCAATCATAGCTTACGTTCACATTAGTAACTCTATAATCCAAGGACAAACTACCCCTTTATATCTTAATGACAATATGAATCGATGATGTGTTAGAGTAAATTGCTCAAGATATTACTATAAATTAACAAAATTTATTGATACCCCCTTTTATATTCGTAATATTGTAATGCATCGTGATCTTAAGCTCCGTTTACTCAGGACCTGTGTATTTTCCGTGACCAAAATTTTAATTTCCGTGTCTTATGATGATAGAAAGATAACTTTCTGATGATAGAAAGATAACTTCTGAAGCACTCGTTGGATACCAAAGGATTGCTGGTAATCAATTCTAGTAAAATCGGTGCTGTGACTAATTGTGAACGAAACATTTCGGTATACCAGAATGATCCTTAGCCAATATAGTAGATAACATATTTATTCACAATAATTAATCTTGTGGTTTCGTTGTCTATGCGTCTGCTATTTTCAATTCATTCCATTAGTCCAGGACACTACGAATTTCGCATATTCTATACAATTTCCTTTCAAATTTTCGAAAAAGGCAAAAAGAAGATTTATTATGTAATTGGGCGATGTTTTTGTAGTTGTAGTAAAATTTGTCTATGCTCATAAATAGAGTATTTTAAGACATAAAAGTAGTTACTATTTTTAATTTTTCAAATTTAATTATATTCCACAAGAGTGAAGAAAGATTTCTTGAGAATATACTTATTCGAGTGTTTCTATGCTAAGACAATTCTTCAACAAAACTGCATATTGAGACTTTCTAGAATTATAGAATTAATTATAGGTCAAACATTTAATGTGAATTTCTCAATTAATTTTTATAGCGAGACATTGATATGACATATTACAGTATCGATTAATTTAAAAATTAAATAGGAAGTCGAGAAATGATTTTGCTTCTTTTGCACTGTTATAATGGGTTGTCCATTTTGTGGTTTGGAAAGCACAGCTCGATCATTTAAGGGTTATCATAAAAAGATATAATTTGTTCAGATTAAAGTTTGTCATCCTACATTATGAAAAAAGATTTCTATAATAGTGTCGATTCTGTCAGAACAACGTTCAGTTCTTTTAGATGAACATGCTTTCTTCAGTGATCAGGCTCATTTGTCACTCGGTAGAGACGTCAATAAGTAAAATAAATGTATATGGGGCTTTGAAAACCCTCAAGCGGCTGTCTAAAAGCCATTTTGTCCGCGAAAAGTGGTGTGGATTTTGGTCTGAAGCAGAGAATTTTCACATTGTTCTAAGCGCTATAACCGTATGATACCTAAACTGAAATTTAGAACATTAATCATTAACATAAGTGATTTCCACAAAATAGTGCCACAAGCCATACAATAAAAAAATTTAATTTTATTAAAGGAAAAGTTCTACGGTCGCATAATTTTGAGATTTGGTGAAGTCAATTGACCCTAAAGAGACAGTGACCTCAAGTTTATAGAATCTTCTTACTCTCGTTAGTTGGAGAACAGCGATGTGTGTTTACTGCTTTTACATTACTTCATAAAATTGTGTTTTAATATTTAATTTAAATCTGCTTCTTATAATATATTGTGTTGATTGTTGTAGATATCGATAAAGAATAGTTATATCTACTTCAATTAATTTCGTGGTCTACCTTAATAAAGATTAAGAAAACAAATATACAATTCTAAAAATACTGAAAAATACTAACTGACCTTAGCTGTCATTTGGATTAATAAATCATCTACAAGGATATTAATAAAAGAATATATCTAGTTTTAAATTATTCTTGTATCTCAAATAAAATATATATAATCTATATTTGCAATCGTGAATGGAATGTGTATTTTTATGTATATACAATACTATAAAAGCAATGTCCTTTTTTTATATTATTGTTTATATATAAATTAAGAATATTGATTTTCTTTATATTGCCTATTAATATGTTGGATTAAAAATATATTTATTTGAATGGCAATCCTTTTTATATTGGGAAATTATTGAAAATACTCCATTCAGTATTTTTTATTTGATACTATGAAAATAAATAATCTTCCTTCAGGGCAAAAAATAATTTTATTTTATAATTTTCAATATAATACTGTCTATTGACGAATAATTATAGTAAAAATGTACTAAAAGAGGTAAGCGGCTGATGAACATTTGCAAGTTTCAGTATTCTAAGTTTATTAATTAAGAATCAACGTTTAATTTTTAAAGTTTGTTTAGTAAATAAATTTATTTAAAAGCAAATACGCTTGAACGTCTCTGCAAAGAACATGATAATATCAGGTTCAAATTCAGCAAAATAAAAATAGTGTTTAAGAAAACTATTGGAAATTATTGGAAAAGTGTTCAAAAAAAATTCGAAAAGTCCATTAGTAACAAATTTATGGTAAATTATGGATGAAATCGTTCAATACAGTTGCTAGTATAGCTAAGGTTATTTACCTTAAATTATTGATTTTAAAATAGAAATGATCAATATTAAAAATTATTTAAAAAATATAAAACAAGGAATGATTTTAACATCCTTAAAGCAAAAAAAAACTTTAATATATCTTTAATTAGTCCTTCTGATAAAGAATTCTTCAAGTAAGTTGAATTAAGATTTCTTTCTTTGGCAATTAAACTTTGATCCTCATAACTTTGGAATTTCAAAAAAAAAATCTGCTTTCAAGTATATTGAGTCCTCGTATCCTTCAATGGGCATAAATTAGAAAAAAAGCTTTTTACCTTTCGTTAAATTTTAAAGCGCGTGCTCTTACATAATTTCAGAACAAATTGAAAAACTTTATTTCACGAGTATATGTTTAACTAAAATTCCTAAAATACCCATATTAAAGTCTTTTACAGCTATGATTCTATCAAATACTAATACACAAACAAAAATCACAAGGATACTCACAAGAGATTATTAAAAATACAAGAGCTTTTATTTTATGACATTTAAAGGGCAGTATTTATCACTATTACACTCTATTGAAAATATGGAAAAAGATCCTGCGCTCTATCAACACTCTATCAAATCACAAAAAAAATAATATCAATAACAGCATAACCAAAATAATATTTAATTCCCATTATTGCATCAGAATAAGTAATTTGGTAGTGAGGAATCGATGATTTAATGAGCAATCATTTCAGTAACACCTGCTAGCTGTGCATGACTCCATTCACTCTACTCTTGGCATATCCTATTGTATCTTATTTATATTCGTTTCAATTTATGGTTTCCTTCTTTAGTTGCTTTATTATTCGTACATGAAATAGTGTTTGATCTTTTATATATTCGAGACGGATGTCTGAAAGAGATATTTCATTTTCGGGAAAATAGTAATAAATTTGCCACTTCCATTTCCATTTCCACATCTCCACCGAGCCCCATCAATCTGAAATTCACTACTTGATCACCTACTGTGTACCACACCTTGTACATAAACATTTTGTGCCGAATCGGTTATTTGGGTAGCTATCTAAGGGTGGCTATCCAGATAAAAAGCACTCACAACTATTGAATATCCCACTACGACTAATCGTATTGATTTCACATTTCTGATTGATTTCATTTTTTGAATTCATTCTCACGGAAAAATTAACCTGCAAAATGCATACTGTTGTTGAATAGGGCATCTTAACAGGGTGAGTTAGTATTTTGGATGCTTAAATTTGAACTTTTGAATTCTTTTCTAAGCGAAAAACATTCGAACAAATAATCTGAGTTTTAGTACTAAATTTAAGTTTAGTTAATTAGAGCTATGAATTAATTTTGGCATCTAAAAACTACAATAATTTGGACATTGTTTCGAAGATTTTGCCAAATTTGCAAAATTATATTGGAGTGTCATAAAAATATTACTAATAAAATCTACAAATTCATCTACGATTAGAATATTTTTTCATATGGACGAGTAATAAAAACTTTCAAAATTGTCATGATTGAATAAAATTTCACTTGGTATATTTTACTATACAATAAATATTTTATAAAAGGACGTCATTTCCAAATAGAATAAAATGTAAATAATTTAGTTTATTTTGTAATAGAACTTCAAATGGAAAATCAAATACTTTTTAGATTTATTATAATTCATGTCTTTATCTAAATTATATTCTTTAACAAAAACTACTCGCAATATCGCAATAAAATTATCAGAATTCCTGTAAGTATGGCAAAATGATAAAAGTTTAAGGAAAAGTTGAACAAATTTATTCATAGGGAATGAATTATTTGCGACGAAAATTTATACAAAATGATTAAAATGCTATAGAAACGGGGAGACAAGATTTACTTTAGTTGCATTCGTACTTCAATAGGGAAATTATGTTTTTATGAATTCTTGAAGGTAAAAAAAAGTCGCTATTATGAACTAATGGAAGATCAGTAATTCGACTCCCGAGAAAATTCAAATTTCACGCAGTTCCGATAAAAACTCAGTTTGCCAATGCACAAGATTCGAACTTGCATTGCCATTGCTTCGAATAGATTCCAGATCATAAGAAAAATGTACAAAATTACAAGGACTTGTCAAAATTCAATAGTAGACGGGATTGAATATATAAATTCTTACAATTTGGTAGATAATTGCACTGTTTGTGCTTCTAAATTGTTGGTTGCCCTTTTCAATAAATGTCATCTCACTGATCCTACACTTAATATAACACAATTCAAATAAAAATTATTATTGCTTTTCAAAATTGTTTCATAAACATTCTATTTTTTACTAAAAATGAACTCATATTCTATAGTCTTGTGACACTTAACTGAAACAACTCCTTAAATTTAATATTAAAAATAAAAATTCCACGATCTCGAAGAAAAAGTTTTAAGGTTTTTATAAGAAATTCCGAATGAGATTTTTGTAAAATTCATCTTAGTTAATCTTCGAATTTATTGATGAAATATTTTTTAAATGTCAATCCTGAAATTTCCTTATCAAAATTCAAATTTTTTCGGGCCTAATTTATATTTAAACATGAAAATTTCTTAAACAATACTTAACATCATTCGGACAACCGACCTTTAATGAGGGTTAATTATTTGACTGAACTCGAGAAACATTTTTGTTCTTTTGATACTACTTTCTTCATAGAATTGGGCATAAAAAGGTGGCTTCTTTATTTTAAGGGTTGTTTATTTTCTTCAAGTTGACAGCATCTGACATAAAATGAGCGATTTACTGTTGAAATTTGTTCATACACCCTTAAAGAAAAAGAAACTTTTCCGGTGCTGCTCTTTATATCAAAATTTTTTCTTCTCGACTTTTCTTCAAGCTTTAATTATATTTTTCTACCAATGTTTTCGGAGAATTTTCCAAGAAAGAAATTATGTTTAATTGTCTTAAATAGAAACAGTAAATACTGAACACTCAAAAGAATTTTAATTTAACTTCCATTTTCTTATTGTTTCGATTGTTGAAAATATTGAAAGGCAGTTTCCTTCAAGTTTTTCTCTGTTATATATAATATTTTTTATTTTTGTATTTTAATTTCTCATTGTTTTTTAAAAAGAAACTTTATGAAAAATGTTAGAAAAATTTATTGTCGATCTAATACGAGCACAAAACGTTGGACTGACGAAATATTAGAAAAATATTGTATATACGATCTGTTTTGTTGGCTTCATTAAATTAATCAAAAATACAAATACATTTTAAGGATAAATAATCCTCTTGTAAGTCTTTTACTTTTCTTCTAACGCATTTATCTTGATTTAATAATAATTTTTTATTTACTACTCTTTCAATAATTATTGGAAAATTTGTACTGGGTTTGTTTATATTTGTTCTACAATACAATTTTTTATAATTTTTTTTTGGTATATTGAAAATCAATAAAAATATTCAAAACAAATTCGTGAAGATATTTTAGTGAGCTAACTATAAATAGGTAACATTTTTATAAAATTAGCTTTTTATTTGCATTGGTATTTCTTACTATTGTTATTAAAAACAAGAAATTGTTCTTAGAATATAATTTTTCTTCCTATGCCATAAATATTATTTATCTAAAATTTTTATTTTAAAGATTATAAAATAATAATTTTAAAATCTAGTCAAGTAATATATTTCTTTCAATATTTTAGAAAATATATAGCTATATGTACTTTCCAAAATATTATTTACTTTGAGGCCGCTTTTAAAAGAAATCTTTTATTTTTTCTAATATATATTTTTAATAAACATTTATTTATTCTACTGCTTTTTCAAAAATTCATATTAGTCTAAAATTATATTTATTGATTTCCTCAAATCCGTGATTCCAAGACAATATTTACACATGACCATAGTTGAGACAGAAACCAAAACTCCAATCAAATTAGATAAATTATCACGAACATATGGTATATTTTGGTTTTAAATTTATTTAATATTTGTTAAAACCATATAAAAGCTGGATCAGATATATGTAGATATTACATTTATTGATTTTCTTAAGATTTTGGTTATAATTCTTTTACAAATATATAAAGGATCTTATTATAAATCCTGTTATATGATTTTTTACATTTCAACGAAGATGAATGCGCATAGAAATGGAAATAAATTCGAAATCGGAATAAATTTAATCTGCTCATTATTCCAGTACTCTTGATTAGATTTAACATATAAGGAAATCGTAATTCATTTCACATTTAGGAAATTATAATTTATTTCATGTTTTAATTAATGAAATTTAATTGGAATTTTATTTGTCTTTAAATAAGGATAATATATTCACCTTGAATTATCATCAGAATAAATATTATTCTGACTGTCTCCAGTGATTATGGTTATTGCTTATTTCATTCTGAATACGAGTATATCATAAAGATTAATGATATATTAATAAATTTACGTAAAAATATATCTACTTGATATTCTACAAAAAAGCTTCGTTTTTCTAAAATTTATCAAACAGCCATGTTTTATTTTATGATTCTTATTTGTACAACTAAGGAAAAATATAATACATCAAAAATTAAACAAAATACCTGTAATTATCTAATTGTGTAATGAAATTTGCTTATAAAATGTTTTCAGACATTTAAGCACCATTCAATAGGGACAAATAGCAGGTCGCGCTGAAACCGTCGGTAACTGCCATTTGCATAAACAATGTTGATAGCAAAATTTGTACTATTGTGATATGCTCGCAATATTTTCAATTGGCTCGATTATTTTTTTATTGTTGTAAGATCTCTTAGACAAGCGCCAGAGACCATTATGTAGCGCCACGATAATGATTCCACTTGACAACAGGTCGATAATGGTCGTTAATCAGTTGGAGAGAAATTGGAAAAGAAGCTGTTGGATCTAGGAGCGTCACAATAAAAGGAGTCCTATTTAAAAATAACTTCTTCGCAATTCTTTTAGTATATGAGATATAGTAAGTTGAACGCCACAGGAATAGAATTAAGAATGAGGTTGGTTATCGAATAGGAAATTATGGGTATGTGCCGTTTACCCAATTAGAATTCTGAAACATTTCTATGCCCAGCATTTTGAAATGGTTAATGAGTAGACTAGTTTGCTGGGGCACTACAAAAACACAGCTTTTCTTATCAAGCTCTATAGGATCGAATAATTACCGGGCGAAAAGGTATGACAGTCATGACAGCGATCCGGCAATACCTTTGATATAATAGTTGAAAAAAGGACATTATATTAAGTAGAAGAAAACTACATCCATATAAGGATGATTTAGGACTTTTGAATGTCCAAGATACTAGCCAGAAATAATATTGCTTTGAAAATAATATTTTAATTTGTCAATTTATTTCTAAATATCTGGAATTATTTATTATTAATGGTATGTATGCATTTTTACAATTGTATATTTATTTAATTTTTATCAGGAGCTTATAGAATTGATATAAAATATATATTTTTATCAAATTATTAACAATGAGTACGGTTTATGTTTTTGTGACAATTTGTGAATCGCATTATATCATTTTATGAGCGTTACTTGTATTTTTATAATTTTTTACAAGCACATATATAAAAATTTCAGTTGATTGTTAGAAAAATAAATTGGTAATATTGTAAATTTAGTAAATTAAGTTGAAATTGAATTTACATAAAAATAAATTTCATATTTTTTGTTGAATCCTATTCTTATTACTGAATTTTCATAAATAGAGAGAATATATTTGATTACATAATTTGGCACGTGCTTACCTAATACGGCTTCCTTATTATTTAATTTGCACATTTTATAACAAAGTAATCCTTGCCTGTGAAATATATTGTATAAGAAAATTTCTGAAATATATTTTTTTCCATTGCCCATATAATATTATAATTTAAAAGTTTGTTGGAATTTTCTAACTTTGGAAAGAGAATTTGAAAAGAAAATTATTACCTTAGATTGTCTTTGAAGATTTTTTAAATAATTATTTATTATAAAAATGAGAAAATTCATTTTTTTTTCATATCTATTATATAAAAATAGGTTGAACTTGTTTGTTTAAAGTAAATATTACTTAAAAAGATTTCGAAGAATAGTTGATAAATCAAAATGTATGCTCGTTAATGATAAATTGCTTACTGCAAGTATTATATTTAATAATTATTTTAGTTGCTCGACTAAGTCTTAAACCACATATAGATTATATTTGCAAAGAAATTGTAAGAAGTGCTAATTTCTTGGTTAAGATAAAATAAGATATTTCATATATGAGCTCAATTAAAATTTAAAATGCTATAATTAAACCAAATTTTGAGTACTGCTCATCAATTAGGTTGCCAAATAAAGTACTGCGAACAATTTTTAAAGTAAATAAAGATTTATGCAGATTGTTAGTGCTAAATTCTTTAAATTGGTTAAGTCAGGATTTTACATTAGAATATTTAATGAATTACCTAAGGAATTAAAATGTGAAGGAGAATTAGTGAAATTTAAAAAAAAAATTAATAATTACGTTAACGATAAATTTCTATTATATAAATTTTGTACTTTATTTTTTTATTGCTTATCGAATTATTTTAATATCTGACTGATAAAATTTAGTTAATTGTTTAAATAGTTTCTGAAATAAATAAATAAATATTTTATTATTATTATTTAATAACATTATAAAAGGGCTTTAATAATAAAATTTTTAGATATGAAAGTTATCTATTATAAGACTCGGTCTAGTTTTCGATGAAGATTTTTACTTTAAAAAGTTATCGTTGATAATATTTATTGGATTTTGGAAGGGTTGTTCGCAATCGAAAAGATTGTTACTATTATGACATTGTAGCTTATAATAGTAAAAATATCTAGTAAAATAAAAAGGATATATATGATCTGTGCCTATATTTGAGTTTTATATTATTATATAGTTATATGAATTTGTTATAAAAACATTTATATTCATAGTTCATTTTATAGTTTTGTATGTATTCTCATATAATATAATAAATGGATTAGCAAAATTATAGTTAACATTTCGAATTTCCGGTCGTTAAAAGTTATGATATCATTTTTCAAAAGCCATAGTATCTTACAATAGGAAAAGGATTCTTTAAAACTTTACATGAAAAATCACCCCATTTTCTAGAATAATTAACTTATTATTTAATTTGTAATTTTCAAAACTATCAAGCAAAATAAATCCAAAAGCTTACTTCGTTGAAGGATCTTTCAAGGTATTATCCAAAAATCACAAATAAAAGTGCTGATACAGGAACTGACATCAGGTCTGCCCTTTAACATTTCTTTCCAAATTTATTTTAATGAAAATTTGTCACATAGTCGACAGGTAAGTGTAAGTCAACATAATTGGTAGATTACATTTCGAATTTTTCGTAAATTGTTCGATTCAATCATTCTAAGTAGCTAAGTAAGCAGGATTAATAACCTAACCAAACGACGTAAATTAACACAAATGATGGGGTATTTATTAAAATAGAATAACTCAAACGAATGGAAGACCTGGTAAATCTGCGTTGATAGGACAAAGCAATTTTCTTAATACTATACGGAAATACTGCACAAGGAATCAAAAAATAGTCATTTTGATATATTAAGAGCTAACCTAAAGAATTTTGTATCAAGGGCAGTTAGATGACAAATATCCTCACAACTTACGATACTAGAAAGAATAGTTGTCTGTTGTAGCACGTATCCTAATTGGAATGATTATGTTCTAATATAGACGATAATTTCACTTATTAACTCAGTCTGCTAAAGCATATCGTTTTACGGGAAGAATATGCTCTTACTTACGTTAATGATTAATATTTGTATATCCATATAGTTTGGTATTTATCTAGTCTTAATTTATTCAAATAAAAAGTAGACAAACCAAGGAAATAAATTTATTTACTTAGTCAGGAATAATATTGTTTATGTTTCGTTGCCTATAAGGATTTCAAAGGATACCTTAAAATAATTACAAAATAATTATGAGATGAATTGAGTTTTCATGCGATTGCTCCATTTAGAAGATTGTTGACTTCCCCCATATTTGCTACAGAAAAGGTAATTTCAAAGCAAATTTATTATTTTTATAATCAATTATTTATCATCATAAGTAGGAACTTAGCCTATCTTGTACTTAAAAACACTTTAACAGAAAGAATTTCTTGATTTTTTGACTTTGTGTAGAATAAAATTCTGACAAGTTATGATAAAATATTTTTTACGATTTATTTTATTATTGCTATTTAATAAAGCGAATACAAGGAAATGAGAAAATGGGAACAAGTCCAATTGTTCGAAAAACTCCTTTCGAGCGCATCAATTACTATGACTAACGCCTGTCATATTACGTATCACAAATCTTGTTAACAAGCACTCAAATGATTCCCTAGCCTGATGGGCCATCCTACTTGCACCGGCCTGCCCTGCACCCAAACGTGGGTAGAAAATCCTGTCAATACCTCTTTAGATCTTTAGATGATAAAATACAAGTACGACTATACCTACCGAAAACTGATACTACTGAGTCGAGGAGTTGTCCTTTGGCATTATTACCATGACCATCAAAGTAGCAAAGCACGAGTAGAAAGTGTACAGAACGCCTTGTTGTTTAGTTTGTTTTATGGCTTAAAACACGTTTTGTAAGAACATGACAATCTTTATGAAGGAAGTTCTTCTATAATGGACAACGAAGCGAATGTTTTTGCACAATTACCTGCTTTGGGCTATAGACCATTTCGAAAGCTTCCAAAATCTTTTGGGCAAAATGTTCAACCAAAATATAGAATATTATTTATTTTGGAGATGAAAATGATTCTAGCAAAATGGTATTATTGAGTTATATATGAAGATGACTAGAATAAGTAATAATAGAATAAAGAAAGCTTAAATCCAAAAACTAAAATACGCACAAGGAAAGAAATGTTAACCTTAAGAGCATTATTTTAAAAATATAATAAATTTGAAAATGCAATTATAATTGAAATGTTTATACGTTTATGGAGGTTCCCCTTTTGGAGGTTGTTCTAAGAAAAAGGACGTTTGCCTTCAAAATATTTGATTTTTAAGGAACGAACGTGTTTTACTTTAATAAAGAATTAAAAGAAAAACAAAAATTGTGTTACAGACGATATACGAATACGAAATTTTTTAGATATTGCAATCGCAATATTTGAATTAAAAATATGAGAAAATTATATTCTTAATTTGAAAAATATTATATCAAGAAATCTATGCAAAAATAAGTCATCACTCAAATAGATTTAACAAGAAAAAAGTAAAATATGCCAAAATGTGAGGAAATTAGTTTGATATAGAAAAACGTAGATGGTTAAAATAACAACTTCAGAAAAATTAATTTAGTAAATATTAATCTTGCAAGTATCACAATATGGAAAAAGGATAAGAAATATATTTTGAATTATATCATAAAGGGCATTTATTGAATCTTAAATTAAACGTGAGCTACATATATGCGACAGGTAGGTGTTCTATTATATCCTGTGTAGATTTTTGGCATAATTTTTCTGTGTTGTTTCCTTCGAAAAAACATTTCACAATAAATGATTTTTGACGTTCACTTTGGACGAATAGTTAAACAATGAACGTTAATATAGTTAAATGAAGTTTTAAATATTTATTAAAATTTTACTCGTAAGGAGTTTAACAGGACATCTCTCCACATCATTACTTTTTACTGGAACAGAACGGTAAAAATTTATTGAACGGACGATGATTGTTCTATTGACAAGTAAGTGCTCCTATTTACCATTTGTTGGAAAAATACGATTTTGGTCTTCTTAGTTTTAGTCTTGGTTATTAAAATGAAACTTTGAAAAAAGGAACTAATTTGAATGAGGGAATAAATGGGAAGAGTAAATAATTAAACTCTGTATGGTCTGCCGTAATAGTTATTTATTAAAAAATTATTTACCATATTTTCTGTTAGTGAAATTTTTTTAAAAATTTATTTCATAGAACATTCATAATACTATTCTTTGTACTTTCTGTTAACGTTTTAATTAATTGTGCTTTCTGATAAATAATTAGAGTTAAATTTTATTTATCCGCTTTAACGCAATATCATTTAATGCAAAATTTATGGTATAATACATACTAAACTGGGTGCACTCAAATTTTTAAAATTTCAACAATCTTAAAATATGTCAAGGCCGTTGGAAAATTTTGTAATATTTTGGAAAATAATTTAATCAGCTTGGGAGTTTGTACTATTTTGCTATCTTATAAAATAATCTTTATTTGGTTTTTTCTCCGATATTTTTGAAATTCTATAAAACATTCTTTCTGGAAATTGAATATGAATTTTTTAACAGACTTTGCACATTTTAAAAAAGAGCCTTAGGACATTGTCGTGTTGATGTCAAATTATTCCACCTGTATTTTTTGATAACTATTCCTAATAAAACATAAAAATTATTATAAAATTATTAAATAATATTATTCTAAAAGCACTTATTTTTATAAATAAATTTTCTTTATGTAGTAAGAACCTTTCTTTGGACCTTGTGAAGTTTATTGTAGAATAAATTAATTTTTCTGGACTGAGTTCATTAAAAAATGGTTTTAAATGATTTTTCAGGATAAAAAACATCAAAAATTTTATCTTTTTCAGAATAGTTTTAATCAATATGTTTTCCATTATTATTCAAGTAACTCCATTTTTTAACTCAATTTTATATGAACTTAATTAACGATTAATATGTACATGTTTAGAATAATCTATTGCATCAGAATAGCTATTAAAGTTTTATCTTCGTAAGTGATTTATTATTTCAAATTTCCATATTTTTCAAATGTACAAGCAAACGGATTTTAATAAAACATTACAAAACTGCACGAACAGACAGTCATTATAAATATTATAGGAATTGAAAATAGTATAAAGTATTGTTTGAAAATTTATTTCCTATCGAAAGTTTAAGTGAGAACAGATTTAAAAGCATTTAAACTGATTTTTGCTCACCTGCTGGGATTTAGGTAAATTCTCTTATAACTTATTCACGTTAATATTCTGCTTCACAGAGAAAATGATTTTTAACTTTAGGTTAGTATACTATAATTGATGCAAGAAGTTACCATAAAATATAGACTTGTCACCTCGTTTCAATATAAAAGGATACAAAATAAAATCGAACAGAAATAACTCGAAAGGACTCACAGGAAGTTTTGGTATCCGATAAGTTTCCCATTCGTGGAAATCGAACATGTGTACAGGAAAACTTTTTTGAGAAATGTCAGCTATTCGAAATGCATTTTTCAGAAAATTTTGCATGTACTTATTTATATGAGTATTTGACTGTATAGTATGTCATCATTCAAACTTAAAGATTTTCTTAAAATAACTCCAATATTGGCTTAAATATATATCGTAAAGTCATAGTGTTATGGATACAAATAATAATAAAGTAATTAAATGTTGTTTATGATATTTTACCATGTCAGAACAGTTAAAATATTATATTATTTCTATAGTGACAAAACTGAACATCATATAGCCATTATTGATCACGATATAAGATTTAAAAGCTTCTCTTTGTAACACCTAATGCGAGTTTTAAAAGCTTCTCTTTGTAACACCTAATGTACAAGAGTTCCTTCGATTTTTTATTTTCTGACTTACAATGATTGCAGGTGTACAAGAATATTTTTCACAAAATCAGAACATATTGTTAAGTTGTCTACTATTGCTGGCAATATAATCTGAACATCGTAGAGTAATTTTAACAAACTGAATAGCTTAAGGTACTCATGAGTTCATGTGCATAAAATTCGATAGAACCGCTTCCAGCGAACATTGAAATTGCGAAACACTATATTGGCTTCGAAAGTTCAAGTTACTTTTCATTCTGCAATTTTGTTGATTTCAGCATGAAAAACGTATTTTAGTTATACTACCAGAATTTAACAAAGGTTCTACTATCGTTTACAAAATGAATCAAACTTACTAAATTTCAACGTTTCACATAAAGCCTTTCAACTACGAGTATCAGAAAGCTTGTTGGAAAAATATTTCCTAATTTACGTAAATGTTTATAGCACTTTTTAGTTTTAGTTAAATAAAAAAAATGTTTTTTTTTAAATATTATATAGAAAATTACTTTGTAATAAGCATAAATATCTACGCAACTTATTTTTTTATTTTCACCCTTAAATCGACAATTTATAACATTTAATGGATTTATAAAAAAAATATTACAACTAAAATGTTAGAGTTCAAATAAAAGAAAATTTTTCTTTACTTTTTAAACTAAAGTAAAAGTTTGTTGATAATTTTATTAACATAAGCATGTTAAGTTTGTAGAAAGAAAAAAAAAACATGTTTCCAGGAAATGAAAACAGGCAAAATAACTTTTGACAAAATTCGAATAAATTTTATATAAAGTGAGAAAATATGAAACGTTATCAAAATCATTTACAGATCTTTTTCGTAATTTTCTTAACATTATTTACTTTATTTTATTTATAACAAAATCTATTATGGTATGTTAGGATCCTCTATAAAATTTCCAAGTATCTAAGGGTATTAAGAAAATTTTCAAAATATTCTAATATTTCAGATAAAAGTATTTTAAAATACAATTTACTCACTTTTTTATATTGCTAAAATAAAATTTGATTAAAAATTACAATTTTTTACTCCAAATATATTGTACCAAAGGATTTTCTTAATAAAAATTTTTAATTGGTTATTTAATGTTATTTAAAAATAAATTTGCAAATAAATTTAATAATCCTCAACTATATGTAATTTTCTATTGGAACGTTGACAACGGAACAAAATGTCTCGATTATAGTACTTACACATATTTGGACATCAACAAAAATTTTGCTTCGAAATTTTTTAATGTAATATTTTTGAAATTTGCTGATTGTTGTGACTTTAAAGTTGTTATAAAATTTTTAAAATACTAATCTATAAGTTCCTGGGCGTGGTTAGTACTCAGATGGGTGACCGCTTGGGAAAACCGCGTGTCGCAGGTAGGTAGCGGGTTCGACTGTCGCTGCCGCCATCTCGGCATTGGTGCCGGGGTGAGAGGCCGACTACAAGCCTTACATATGTAGTCCGTAGGGTCCCCCAACGTCACTGGGGGTTGCTTCGCTGGCCTGATAAGCCGCAAGCCATAAAAAACATTTTATCATGAAACAGCACAAGAGTAAACATCCGGACAATACCTCAGGCAAAAACACATTTGGCTTTCACCGAACAACCCGAATAGGTACCTCGAACGTGCGGACTCTCTCCCAAACTTCTCGTCTGGCGTAGGCTGCCTCCGAAATGCGACGCTACAATCTCGACATCCTGGGAATCTCCGAGACAAGGTGGAAACATCAAGGAAACCTCACAACGCAGACGAGTGAACACTTCATCTACAACGGCAATGACAGCGGCCACCACTGTGGAGTCGGATTAATCCTATCAGCCAACGCAAAGAGATCTCTCATGGGCTACAAACCGGTCTCCGACCGCCTTCTAACAGCCAGGTTCCACTCGAAGTTCCGAAACATCACCATCGTGCAGTGCTATGCCCCAACTGAAGTAGATAATGACGCCAATTAAGTAGCCTTCTACCACCCATTCAATCTGCCCCGAAGAGCGACATCAAAATTGTAATGGGCGACTTTAACTCTAAAATAGGCCGGGACAACACTGATCTTCGCTCGATCATTGGAACACACAGCCTTCATGCGGAGGGAAACGACAACGGAAACTGTCTCACTGACCTCTGCTCAATTTATCAACTCTTCATCGGTGGCACCAAGTTTCCTCACATGAACATCCACAAATACACCTGGCAGTCTCCGGATCGTGTGACCCGCAACCAGATAGACCACATCCTGATAAGCAAAAATTCCTCGCGACCATCAGCTGTTACTTGGGGTGGTCAGACTAAGGCCTGCGGCAACTAAAACACAACAAGGTCGCGCAGAACGCAGGTACGACATCCAACGTCTGCAGAATCCAGAGACAGCCGAGATATTTGCGAACAAGCTGGAAGAAGTTAGCCACAATGCCGAAAGGCTGACATGGCCTTCTCTACTGCGCAAACTAAAGTCCGCTGCAAAGGAAGCAACGGGCTTTCGGAACTACAAGAGGAAAGAGTGGATCCGCGAGTCAACCTGGACTCAAATAGGAAAACGAAGAAAGCTGAAAGGTCTACTCCAAACTGCTCAAACTCGCGAGGAAAGGCACCAACTACAGACGAGGTACAACCTTGCTCAAAAGATGGTCAAACGCATGGCAAGGGATGACAAGAGGAAATACTTCAGCGAAATAGCGAGCGAAGCAGAAGCCGCTGCACACCGGAGCGACATCCGCAGTGTCTATGCATCAATTCGCAAACTATCCAACAACACTGCCTACGATTACGGAGATCACAACAGCAATCAACAAGCTTAAGTACAGCAAAGCACCCGGACCTGACAACCTGGCCCCAGAAGTTCTAAAGTTTGATCCACCACTCCTGGCCTCGCTGTTGCATCCTATAATCGCAAAAGCCTGGACACAATGCCACTTCCCGGACAGCTGGAAAGAAGGAGTAATTATCACCATCCCGAAGAAAAATGACCTTGGCGATTGCAAAAACTGGAGGAGAATCACTCTGCTGAACACCATCCAGAAACTAATCGCATCAATCATCCTGACTCGCATCACTCCAACAGTGGAAAGTGCCCTCCGCAACGAGCAGTCTGGCTTTAGACCAAACCGCTCCTGTATTGATCACATCAACAGCCTAAGAATGATCATTGAACAGTCACGCCATCTGGAGTGCTCTGGCTGAACTAGGCATCCCGCAGGCCATCACCGATCTCATCCGAGAACTATACCACGAGGCCCCGTGTAGAGTGCGTTTCAAAGGACGAAACAGCGATACATTCAACATCTCGAGAGGAGTCAGGCAGGGTTGCGTAATCTCGCCTATCCTCTTAATAATCGCCCTAGACCTAGTCCTTCAACGCACTAACAACACAGCCAGCAACGGTATCCAGTGGACACTGCGTTAGAAGCTCCACGACCTGGACTACGCCAACGACATATGCCTCATGTCCCACACCTTCAACGGCATTCAGGAGAAACTGAATGCTCTGGCCTCCAACGCCGAAGAAGTTGGGATGAGAATCAACATCAAGAAGACCAAATTGATGCGTATCGGCGCCACCTGCGAGAGACCCTTGATGCTACACGGTACCCAAGTTGAAGATGTCGAAAAGTTCTGTTACCTTGGCAGCATGCTCAGCAAGGATGGTGGAACTGAAATAGACATCCAAACGCGCATCAACAAGGCGCGACAAGCGTACTCCTCACTTGGAAACGTGTGGCGTTCCAATCACCTCTCCATAGCACTCAAACTTTGAATATTCAACTCAAACGTCCTGCTGTACGGCTGCAAAACATGGAAAGTAACAGACAGCACGACTCGTAAGCCTCAAACATTTGTGAACAGATGCTTGAGGCGTATAAGCAAAATCTTCTGGCCGAACTGGATAACGAACGATGAGCTGCTTCTTCTCACGAAGCAAATACCCCTGCTAGATAACATCAAACGCAGGAAATGGAGTTGTCTTGGCCACACCTTGCGAAAACCACCTACGGACATAGCAAGGATGGCACTAGATTAGAACCCACAGGGCAATCGCAGCAGAGGATGTCCAAGGACCATTTGGAGAAGATCAGTCGAGCGCGAACACCAACAAACTGGCAAATCACGGTCGGAAATAAAAAGGCTAGCTCAAGACAGAAGCAGATGGAGAGAATTCACAGAGTCTCTAGTGCCGCTATATGCTCCATAGGAGCGATTGTGTTCTCATGTCTATGTGTAACATAGAAATGAAAACCTGTCAAATAAAAAAAAAAAAATCTATAAGTTCCAGCAGTTCCATCACATATAAAATTGCATGTTAAAAAATACAACACATATGAAACCACAGTAAAATGTAGTACTGATATGTGATAAAAAATAATGCGTTTTAGTTATAAAATTGAAAATATTTATTATTCTATAGAATTAACTTATTTGAAATTAATAAATATGCTACTAAGCATACTTCTTCCAATGTAGTGGTTGAAACAAACAAAAATTTATCCTTATTATATCAAAGCAATAGTGAAAAAGTATAGTGAAATGGTAAACGAAAAAATATAGAAGCATTTTTATCATATTTTATATTCAAAACTCTTCTAACTTACATTAAAAAAAATTAAATTATAATAAATACTTTTCAATGCAGTATTTATTATTTTAAAAAAAGAAATCGTTCAATGAAAAGTTTACTTAAAAAATATGAATGTAAATTTAGAATTGAATGAAATATGCTAAAAGGTTCACTGTATGCCATTTTTTATTTTGATAAAAATCTAACCATAAATTTAAAATAATATAAATAAATCTTCATATTTTCCCCTTTGACCTAAATGTCATTTACAATAAAGGACATTAATTAAAACTCTAAGAAACCATGTACGTCCCATAATTGGTATTTGCATGTCAGCATATCTATAGAAAAATCACCTTTATAGAAGCTAAGTAAAATCATTTTTTATATTAATGTCAACTTGATTAATTAAAAGTAAATTAAAAAATGTCAACCTGTCAGAAATATAATATTTATACGTAGTTACTTTGGATATTTATAATTGTAATCAACAAATAAAATCTAGACATCCACGGGTAAGTGCATATCTGCATTTGTTCATGTGTAATTACTTTTCGACTATAGATAGCATTATTTAGATCTTTAAATAAAAGTTCTCTTATAATTAATATTTCATAAGTGTAGTGGAATTGGTCTGTTTCATAATTAAAAAAGTATTAAGCTGAGATCACACGGTTCGTGCAATGCACGCATTATTTGTGCAATACGGCAACAAATCTGAGTGATAGCCGGAATTTGTTGAACGAACTTAGAAAAATGCTCGGTTCGTGCATTTTTGCACAAACCGAATTTCGTGCATTGAGTGGATAGTGAGTAATGGTGTATTTTCTATAGCACGAACCGCAAGAGGCAGTTTGTACGAATCAAAACGTCCGCCACTACAGAACGGACATTTATAATCCGTGCAACTTTTTGACACATCCTAAATGTTTTTGGCGCGGGTTTCACTAGATTCAAATTATTTTTGTTGTATGGTAAGTGATTTTTATATTAATATTGTCTCAACTTATTTGTTTAATTTTTGACATGACATAATCAGGTGGAATTGATTTTCGCATGACAGTGTCCGGTTTTTGGAACTTCGGCAACCAGAATACATTGAATATTCCCTTATCCATGCGTAAGAAAAATTTATAAGAATATTGTTGGTCTTTCATGACTCGAAATTACTGAACCACTTTTCAATAAGCATCATGTTCAAAAATTCACTCCATGCAAATTAAACTTTTTTTATAATTCAGATAAATTTTACCAACATATAGACTTTACCTGACTTATGTTAATTATTTTTTAATCAACCTACATACAATATATAATGATATTTTTTTTTCATGAATCTCCAAAATAAATCTTTATAATTAAGCATCATCAATGAATATTTACAGGCAATTTTACAAATCTCAATTACAGCATTTGCACTTAAAATGGAAAATGTCAATTTGTTTCATTAAATTAATGGTTAGTATCGAATAACTTATTGTTTTAAGTCGAAATTGCTATTGCTTGTTAATTAATAATCAATATCTAAAAATAGTATTTCACCTGCTAGCCACCGTTTGCATTAAATTTTTAATCCAGATCTGTATGCAACTCTGATAGGAACAGATAGAATTAACAATCAAAAAACTTTTTTTCTTCTTAAATTCTTTATAATTCAATTTATTCAAAAAACTATATAAGTCAAAATAAACCTAGTATTTCGTCATGTATAAAATAATAATACACATTTTCATTTTTGACATAAACATTTAATATATCTTTTAATTAAAGTATAATAAAATTTTAACTTTTATTATATTCTGGTAAAATTTTAAATATATTAATTTCTATATTTTATGCTCGAAATAAAGGTGAACAAAAAATCACTATAATAACTCTTAACTATAATAGCTTATATACCCAATATTCGATAAAATATTTAACAAGCATAACTTACATTATATACAAATTCCAAATAAAATTCTAATAACTCGACTATTAAAGTATGCTAAAAAAAAATCCAAAATTATTGCTAGTCAACCAAGTAATTAATTCATACAAAAATAATAAGTTTTAAGGTGCATTTAACAATAAAAAAATTATTAGCTAAGAGCACAACTGTTAAAAATTTACTCTATAAAAAACCTTTATTGAATTATAAAACTCTTAAAAAGCTTTTTTAAATAAATAATATAATAATTATTCAAACTCTTTACAACTTGGAAAATTATGGTACATAAAACAAACTACATAATAAGGATTGACCTCAAAAACAGAAAGTAACAGTCATGCAATTACTTGGAAAAACAATAAAGAATATTTCACCTCACTTATACCACCACCTCGTATATTTATTATATTCGTGAAATGGCAAAAGCTTATTTTTACAAACATTTAATAAAAAAAATACAAAAGAAAAACAAAGCAGCAAGAAAAATAAAAGGAAATTGTTTATTTACATTTCTTATTGAAAAATGACAAAGTCATAGAATTTACATGGAAATAAAAACTTTATTAAACGAGAAGGAACTCGTATTTGACACCAAAAATGAAATTATTATTTTTGGACTTTTGATAGTCAATTTCTGTGCGTGACAAAATTTTAATTTATTTATCAATATATAAATTCTTAACAAGTATTTTCTTACTTACAATAATAATAAAAATTGAATTTTTATAGGTCATTTTTCCCAGAACATTAAGCTTTTGTGATAAAATAGTCTTGCCCGGTGCGCTTTGCTGTGATAAAATAAATGACAAAATATATTTTTTGTACTCAGTCTTAATTCTCATGCGTTGGATTCATTACTTGAATTGAAATTTATATTGTAATTCTTTGAATTTTGCGTTGTTTTTTTTTGCAGATTTTTGCTTTTGTCTTCTAAGATATTTTAAGTTCATAGTACTTTTCGCGGCTTTCCGCGATGGTCAAAAATGTTCTTCGACATTAATTGCTTGTTTGTTTATTATCATTTTAAGTCATCGGAGGTTGATTTTTCGCGAGATCTGGTTATCTCACAGCCAAACTGAAAGTACCCTCGGAAATGTCTTTAAATTTCTAACAATCGATATGATATCCTGCGAAACAATATTTCTCACCATATATGAAATATTCGCACTTTACGCATTTTCGCAAGTTCATTTTCAATGGTTGGTCGAAAAAAAAAATTTCAGTTTTTCGCATTTTCTGCAGGAACTGCGAATACTATCAACAAAAGCAAATCTTCTTAATTTATTCTAGACTGAACTAAAGAATATTGTAAGCTTTCATTTATACTATGATAGTATGTACTCAAAAGATTTTATTGAATAAAGTTTGAATTTATTTTATCGGCTAAAAAGAAGTTATATCTTTTAAATATATTTACAACAGCTTCAATTTATGTTACGTTTGGTAATCTAGTATTAAAACAACAACTACTAAGAGAACTTTTCAAATGAATTTTTTAACAAGCTCTCTGCATATTATATCAGCTTAAAATATATATTTTCAAAAATTATATTTACATACACCAAAAACAAAATTAACACTATTATTTCTTTAATTATAATTTTGTTATATTCTGTCGATTTTATTGATTTATTATTTATTAATTTATGAAATTTATAATTAAGAAATATTTAAAGAAAGATTTTAACAGATATTATATATGTGGAAAAAGGTGTAAATCCTTTTTTAAACAAAAGATTACTTGGTAAAAACCTATAAAAGTAACCAAACTCAAGCTCTAGTTGTGAACATTTTTTACCAAAGCACATATGGGTGGACATTCAGTTTGAGATGTGATCAAAAGAGCGTGAAGAGTTTTTTTTACAAAAGTTCAATCTTTTTTAAAAAAAAATCAAATTTTTATAAGTAAACAAACACCACGTGGTAACAGTTAAATATTGTCCAATAAAAACCGGACTCCTCACATGTCTGAAAGTTCACTTTTAGGCAAGATAAAACTAGCTGGACGAAATTTTTTCTTGATTTAGCCTTTCAATCAAAATATGCGAAATCTTTATTTGAAAAAGTACGGTTGTTCAATAAATCCTTAGAAAAAGATGGAAAAAAACTGTTTTTTAAAAAAAAAAATTTTATTTTTCAACATAAACTCCTTTTAGCTCTATACACTTTTCCAACCGTTTTTACAAAAATTTTTATCCCGTCCAAAAAATAGGATTCGGAAGTTCTGCAAAATACTCATCCGTTTGAGCAATGACGTCCACGTTGGAAGTGAACCGTCGTCCGCCAAGCCATTTCTTCAGATTGGGGAAAAGAAAATAGTCACTCGGGGCCAAATCTGGTGAATAAGCGGGATGCTGCAACAATTCCATTCTCAATTCCACAATTTTGGCCATGGAAACAGCGCAGGTTTCTCTTTGATTTCCTCGCTCAACCGTTGCAATAACGACGCGTAATACGCTCCTGTTATTTTTTTTCCTTTTTCCAAGTAGTCGATAAAAATGATGCCCTGCGAATCCCAAAAGACACAGTTTTTGCCTTCTTCGGAGCCCGTTCACCCTTGAAAATCCACTGTGATGACTGTCTCTTCGTTTTTGGAGTGTAGTAGTGCATCCAGGTTTCGTCCACAGTGACATATCGACGAAGGAATTCGGCAGGATTGCGATGAAAGAGACCCAACATAGCCTCAGAGTCCACTGCACGATTGCGCTTATTCTCCTCTGAGAGCAAACGCGGCACCCATCTTGCCGAAATTTTTTTCACAGACAATTTTTCATGCAACATTGAAGCGACTATACCTTGTGTATGCCCGTGGCCTCAACTAATTCGCGCACTTTAATTGGCCGATCGTTCAAAATCAGATCGTGGATTTTGTCGATGATTTCAGGAGTAGACACCTCAACTGGGCGTCCTGAACGATGTTCATCTTTTGTGGATGAACGGCCACGTTTAAATTCATTCACCCAATTGTAAACCATCGCAAACACAGGTGCAGATGTGCCATGAACTGCATCCAACTCGGCTTTCAAATGGAGATGTTTGATGACAGCCCTAAACTCGCTTTTTTCGATTGTTATGCGCAAATAAATGTCGTTAACTTTAATCGACGATAGAAATTGACCTATGCTATGGATTGAACTGAAATTTTGACAGCTTTCCTGTCGATAATGCTTCTTACAAAAAAAAAATCTTTACCGATACTATAAGCGCAATTTCTTGGATTTTCCAAGGACTTATTGAACGACCTTCAACACTAAAAAGAATCAGTATATAATAAACCATCCCTTTGAGGCTTAATCAAAATTTGCTGGACAAGATATTTTTTGAAACGGAATTTGACATCTAATTAGAAAAATACAAAATCAAATCTGTAAACGTAAGCAAACCCAATAGATGATGTTTTCCGACATAAAACCGACTCGGCACATGGTAGACATTTACTTTGAGATTACGTGAAACGCGATGAGAGGGCAGAACATTCAATTAGAAACGCGCAATTTGCAAAAGTAAACAAATTTCATGGGGCTATTTTTAACACTGTTATGAATGCAAAACATATTATATTAAAAACCAGATTTTACCGATTAATTTTTTAAAAACCTTCGGAAGATGAAAGTTTATGCATAATTTATGATTATCAATCTTTCTTACATTAATTATAAGTCTATCAAATACATAGTATTACCATTTCTATGGTATTCATAATATTAAGTGCTAAATCCAACAATCCAATATAAAAGCTATTTGTCTGGCCGTATAAATAACTAACTAACTAAAACGTCAGCATTTAAGCTTCAGTAAAATTAGAAAACTTTCTCATATTAGCTTAATAATTGTAATGCAAATGGGCTCTGAAATTATTAAAGTTAAACTTAGTGTGAGTTCAATCTGCCTGATTAGCAAACAAAGTTTTGGATTATTATGCTCGGAAACTAAGAGCACAACCGAACATATTTTATCGTTACGTATATAATTTCCATTAAATACCAATTAAGAAATTTTCAATGAAAATTATTCAATTATGAGTTCATTCTATGAAATATTTATCATAAAATTCATAAAAAATATGGTGGTATATTTGTACCAGCATATAAAGTATAATTTACGAAAGTTTGGTTTAGTAATTACACAACAATTTCTGTAAACCAATTCAATTAAACAATTTATGCTTAAGTAACGAATAGAAATAAATTAAAAAGGATCCGATTTTTAAATAATAATAGAAGATATATAATTATTTTGTCATAATTACTAGTTATAAATATTAATATAAATTAATCATCAAAAAAAAAGTAGTATATTAAAAAGTTTAAAATTACTCTACCGGAAAATTAATTTGTTTTAAACTGAAATTTATAAACTATTATTAAGTATTAATGAGAAATTTCACAGGATTATTTATTCTTTCACATTGTTGCCCCCATTTTTAAACATAGAAAATACTTGTAATAATTTATTTGACGTTATAATTTAAAAATTCCTTATAATTTTAATGAAAAAATTTACTAAATAATTTTAGACCTCACGAACAGACAAATAACTTCCTTAGAGCAACATTTCGCTTATATAAGACATTACCTGTCTAATCATGATCTTAAAGGATATTACACTATCGCATCTATTTTAGTACAATATAATTTTTTCAAAGTGAGTTAAAAGATCAGTTCACAAAAAGTATTCGTTCTCTCTATTTGTGAACAACTCCAAGTTTTCTTTTAAATAAAAAAAAGCAGATATTAATAGTCCTTCAAATGTAGTATAATTTAGTTGAGTGAAAAAACCCAAAAAAAAATAAATAAATATATATTGAATATAATCTTAAATACTGTTTTAAAAATAAGTGTTAATAAGTTATAATATTAAATAGGACTAGTTCCGTATTGAGTTTTAGGGCAGCGGCAAACAAACTGTGCCGTGAATATAAAAAAAGAAATACGATAAATCTCGAATGGCATCAATGAATGTAAAAATTCCGGTGTTATCGCAGTCAAATAAAATTTGACTCTGACTGGCACGGAGGATAATTCAAACCAGAGTCATCAGGAAGGGTAAAAATGTAGTCAAAGCCGCCGTAAAGCCGCTTTAAACTAGCGACCAACAAAGGAGGGCATATTCAAAATAAATAATCTTGAGTATAGTAAAATTGAAGTTCAGGAACCATTCCCAACCACAGAAATTCCACAATACCATAGGTTTGAAGAATATGGGCACACACAAAAGTATTGCCGACATACTCCTTAGTGTGTCAAATGTGCTGATAAACACCTAATAAAAGGGTGTAACAAGATAAGAGAACCAGCGGCTAAATGCGCACTGCATGGAAGGAACCATTGAGCTAACTATAAGGAATTCTCCACTTAAAAAATCATCAACAAAACAAAAAAAGTACACTCCACAGCATCAGCTTATAACACTGTACCGTTTTGTCTTGATCTGTCATTCGCTCTAGTAGTATCGGAAGTATCTAGCGAACAACAGCATGTAGAAATTCCTCTACTTACACCTTCCTCATCAGACCTAACAGCCCTATTCTCAAACTTAATGAATAAAATAATTCAAGAAATTTTTCTTTTCCTCACTCCGCTATTCCGCAATAACGTCCAACGTAATAAATAAATTTGTTCGTGAACCGATAAATCCCTATCAATTCCTTCTCTGGAATGCTAACGGACTAACTTCACACTGATAAGAACTTGACGTTCTTTTACATAACGAACGCATATACGTTCTTTTAACTACGGAGACTCACTTTACGTCCAGGTCGTTCTTTACTATACGTGACAATTTAACATACAGAACTGACTGTCTGGATAACACAACGCACAGTAGAACTGCTATACTAATAAGAAACACTTTAATCATTCCTTCCACTCACAAACCCCTACAGAATCCCTACAGTCAATAGCTATAACCCTCCAAGATACATCCTTTGCCTTCAGCGTTGCATCTGTTTACTGTCCTCCCAATAAAATTTTAACTTACTATGAATTTAAGGCATTCTTTAAGTCACTTAGAATCTCCTCAGCGCGGGACGAGATTATAATCCCAAGCACTCCAAATGGAGTTGCCGTATTTCGAATCCCCGAGAAAAGATTATCCAAGAAATGCTCTCCTATACCACTTTCATCGTTGCTTCTTCATCTCCCACTTATTGGCCTACACGTACCAGAAAATTTCTTGATTTCCTGCATTATTTTATGACCACACCTCGTCATTCCATTAATACTACAATAATATATAGCATGAATTTAATTCCGATCATTCTCCGATTCTCCTTATAGTAGACACTTTTCAAATTTTAATATCCTTTTGTCCTAGACTTATAAATGGGCAAGTTTATTGGGATATTTTTGGATAGAACTAGGACCAACAGATTAATTTACAATGCAGACTTAAAGAAATTGACGATGCCGTAAACGCATTAACTGTTTACATACAAAACTCATTATTAACGTTCACATATGGTAAACTCACAAGAAACCAAGTATACGAGCACATGAACTGAAAATTCGTAGGTTGCTTAGCGACATTTGTCGTGCCAGAGCCTAGTGGGAACGCTCAAGGATGACAAGTCACAAAAAACACTAAACCAACTACAACGAGAAATGAAACAAGAAATAATTAATTACAACAATGAACAATTTACTAAATACACCAGATCATTGACAACAAATAAGTTACTCTGGACAACTACCAGATGAGTCCTTAAATACAAAACACCACCGCATTCGTTACGTAATATCGACGGAACCTACGCAAAACACGTCAAGGTATTCCAAATGACGGAAAAATATCTACGCAGTTGTCTACCTCCTAAATTCTTCACTCCTTCGAAGATAATTCTTCAATCTACCATCTATCTGAAAAAATCGTCGTCCTTATAACCTACATTTATACATTTATAATAGTATCCTGCATATATCAAAACCTCACAAAACCAGTAACCTCCCTGCCTCATACCATTTTAGCTAAAATCCTTATAAAATTAATTCTAAAACGCCTTTATGCCATTTTTGAAACCGAGGGTATAATTCCACAGCATCAGTTTGGATTTAGAACCAGCAGCCAGCAGGGTCATCGCGTATTCGATTACATAGCGTGCTCACTTGCGAGACATGAATACTGCCCAGGAGTACTTCTTGACATTTCCTACGTTGTCGATCGTGTATGGCATGCTGGATTGCTTTGCAAGCTGCAGCAGATCGTACTCGCTGGTTATTTCCATATCCTAAAATCCTATCTGTCAGACCGATATTTTCAGGGAGCTGAAAATATTAAGCTTTCCGCCATTCATCCTATCTCCACGGGTGTCCCTCCGGGAAGTTTCCTAGCTTTAGTGCTTTATAACATTTATACCCATGATATTCCTTGTCGCAGTGATCTCCTTACCGCAACATATGCTGACGACAGAGCCAACCTTATACATCACAAAGATCCTTCACAGATATAAATATCTTACAGAATCAAATTCACTACTTAGAAACCTGGTGCAAAATGTGAAAATAGTGGGGGTAAATGAGCAAAAATTTGCTCATGTAACTTTCACACTCTGCCGAGAACAAATTCTGATGTAACCCTAAACGGGGTTTATATTCGACAAACGGTTAACCTGGAAACCTTACACGAAAATAAAAGAAGTGAACTTAACTGACGAAATAAACAATTACTACGACTCCTAGGCTGTAGGTCAAAACTGATAATCAAGAGCAAACTATTCTATACAATACGGTTCTTAAACCAATATGGACATATGGACTTGAACTTTGGGGCTCAACTAAGTATTTTAATTCCATTCCCTACAATCCCGAAGCCTTCGAAAAATTGTCAATGCCCCATTTTATGTGCGAAACACGATTATCCATTATAATCTAAATGTTCCATTTGTTCGTGAACTGTGCAATCTCCCGTTATAAAAAAATCCATTCAACGTTTTCCTGTCGCCATTCAATTTCTTTTCTTTTTATATTTATTTTTGCTGTCACATGAAGTTACCAAATAAAAACTTATCGCCTGCCAACTTAGATCAGTGAAAATACAATAGAAAGCATATTACCAACTTTAAATCTATATAAAACAAAAGATACCCGTTGGGTTGGGTTAGGTCGGGTCAGCTGTCAATTGATCAAATCTCAACACTCCTCCTTGATCAATTTATAGCGGAGCGTCTCAAAAATTCTTCTGTTGAGTGGCTTCGTGAGGATGTCTGCGATCTGCTTGCTGCTCTCGACATGTTGCAGTGCCACAGTGTTGCCGATGTGTTGCTGGATGTACTTTCGTGGTATTTCGATGTGTTTTTTTCCTCTGCTCGTCTTGCCTTCGTGTGCATTCTGTAGCATGTGTATGCCTGGCATGTTGTCGACGTACAGAGTGATTGGCTGCTCAGCTTCTAGAATGCCAAGTTCCAGTGCGATTCGTTTGATCCAGCACACATCGTAAATCAATGGCATTGCTGCTAGGTACTCAGCTTCGGCGGTTGAAGACGCTGCTTTTGTGAATACCAGATCACTGGACCTCCTCTCATCACTAACACTCCACTCGTTGACTGTCCTGTCTCAGAGTCTCCTCCAAAGTCTGAATCAGTGTAGGCCACGAGTGTCTTGTCTCCTCCAAAATGAATTCCGGCTGTCGTGGTCCCTCTCAGGTACTGGAAAACACGTTTCACCATCGACTGATGGCTCTTCATGGGCTTGTTGCAGAATCGATTGAGGTAGTTCACGGCGAAGCTTATATCTGGCCTGGTTATTGTAGCCAAGTACAATAAGCTTCCTATCGCCTCGCGATAGTTGTTGTTCGCTGGGAGTGCCTCGTCGTTCTTGAAGTCCGTCTTGTGGTTGATCATTCCAGGCTCAGTGGGTGTGGATGCTGGATTGCACTGTTCGAGTTTCATCTTTCTCAAGATCTTCTCCGTGTAGCGAGGCTGACTCACGAAGATACCGTCCTGGTCGATCTTGATTTCCATGCCCAAATACGTTAACTTGTCGTGTACTTTCTTGCTGAAGGTTATCTCGAATTCCTTGCTTATCTCCTCTAAAAGTTTGTATATTTCTTCTTCATCTTTGCCGACTACCAATCCATCATCCACGAAGAGTGAGAGCATAATGCTCCCGTCCTTGTTATAGTATATACACGGGTCGACATCTGTGTTGATCAAGCCTATCTTCTTCTCAAAGTGAGTGGTGACCCTCTCGTTCCACATCCTCGGAGCTTGTTTAAGTCCGTAGAGACTCTTGTTCAGCTTGCAGACTTTCCTGGTTTCGTCGTCAAAACCCTCAAGCTGGTGCATATAAATGTCTTGCACTAGGTTCCCATACAAGAAAGCCGTTTTCACATCGAACGATACCAACTTCATTTTCTCTGACGCTGCGTGACTTAGGAGTAGGCGAATGGATTCATGGCGGGCTACTGGGCTGAAAGTTTCCGTGTAGTCCACTCCCTCCTTCTGTTCAAAGCCCCTTGCCACTAGTCTGGCCCTGAATCTACTGTTCGCCTTCTCTTGAAGTACTCAGCGACAGGTTTTGCTCCTTCTGGACAGTGAACCAGCTTCCAAGGTTTCATCTCCATCAGCGAATCGTACTCCTCCTGCATGGCTCGTCTCCACTTCTCATCTCTGAGTGCCTCACTCACCGGGATGTCCTCCGTTTCACCAATCCTGACTACTTTTGCACTCTTTCCTCCACGGCGTGAGTCAAGCAGACAGTTTCTCAGTCTTGGTGGTGGTTACAGAGTCCGACGATCGCGCAAAACTTTCCTTCCTGACTCTTCTTCTGGCGCTGGTGTCTCCCTCTCATTGTCACTTGCCTCCTCAGCACTCTCTCCAGTTCCCCAGTTCCCATCTTCTTCGTCTGTCTCGCTGCTGCTTTCCTCATGCTTCTCGGGTGTGTTCTCTGGTGCCAGTGTCTCAAGTTCAGTTCCTTGCCTCAGTCTCATCTTTTGCTTGTCGAAGATCACATTGTCTGAGCTGATAATTTCTCTTTTCTCTTTCAGATAAACCCGATAGCAGGGTGAATCAATATCATAGCCAACCAGAATTCCCTTTTCTGATTTTCTGTCCATTTTGCCTCTTTTCTGTTTTTGTGTCAGCACGTAACATTCGCATCCAAAAGATCGCAGCTTCTCAATCTTCATTTTCCTTCCGAACCAAAGTTCTGCTGGGCTTTTCCCTGGTACGTTGCTGATTCAAGTCTGTGGGCATTGCTTCTGCCCACAGTTTCTCGTTTAACTCGTTCATGTGTATTGCTGTTCTGGAGAATGAGAGTTCTCATTTCTCTTCGATTCCGCCGTTCTGCTCTGGCGTGTGTACATTCGTAAAGGTGTGGAAAATTCTCAACTTGTCCATCATCTGTTTTGTTTTTGCATTCTTCAGTTCGGTACCGTTGTCGGACTTTTCACTCTCCTCCCTAGCTGGTTTTCAACAAGTCTCAGATAACATTCAATCTTCTCAGGTGCTTCACTTTTCGTTTCCTAAAGTAACAGGTTCGGTAGTGAGTGATATCGTCCTTGAACATGAGCCAGTACTTTGCTCCTCCCAATGACGGGATGTTCATCTCGCCGGTGTCGACGTGTACGAGATCCAACGGCTACTGGGCTGTGTTGGGGTTGTTTGGGTGCGAGGATTTGTGTAACTTGTCATACGAGCACCCTGTGCATACATAGTCATTCCAGTCATCAATGTATTTTATTCCTTTCCTCTTCAGTATGTCCCTCACATACTTGACATTCTGATGGGCAAGTCGCTCGTGCCAGACTTTGATCGAAACGGCCATCAAATTTGTCTCTTCTTCTCTCCTGAGCATCATTTTGTAGAGATTTCCTTTGTGTTTTGCAATTGCCACAATTTCTCTGCCATCCAGACTCTAAAACGTTGACTCGTTTCCGTTTGCCTTCTGTACATGTCCCTTGTCTAACATCTGACTCACTGAGAAAAGATTAAAGTTAAGATTTGGCACGTAAATGACATCCTCCAATACCACTGGATACCACTTTTGACCATCAAATGCCTCCATCTCGATGTTCCCGACTGCAACGCCATCCAGCCTGGTTGAGTCTCCAATCACAATTGGAATAAGCTCGTCCAACTCAACAAGTTTAACAAACCACTCTCGATAAGACGTCATGTGTTGGCTGGCTCCACAGTCCTGATACCATGAAGTGGCCCTGTCCTTGGAGATGTCGTTGTCCACCGTCGAGAGTGCCGTGGTTAAAAATGCCTTCCTATTTTGTTTCCCGTTTGTTGACTTATTCGGTTCTTCTCGAGATTCACAGTCTTTTGCGAAGTGTCCTTTCTTCTTACAGATGTTACACGAATACTTCTTCTTGCAATAGGCAATGTATTAATCGCACGGTTTTCCCCTGCACTCCTTGAGCACGTGACCCTTCTTCCCACATTTGTAGCATGCGAACTGTGATTTTTCTTGCTTGCTGTTTGACAACTGTCCTTGTTTCCTGCGTCTGGCCATGAGAGCGTTGTTGGTGCTGCCCGCTGCATTTGTCGTCGTTTCTTTAAGTCGCTCGTCCTCGAGTCTCAAGCGTTCCATAAGAGTTTCCACGTTCTTTGCTGCTCCGGTCACGTTGTCCCAGGATGTCCTGAAATGAGCCAGTTTTGGTGGCAGCACACTCATGATCCTCGCCATGATCCAACTTTCCCTCACAGGATCATTTTCAGTTGACACTTCTTCCGCGAGATCCAAAATCTCCATACAGTTCTCAACAGCTGACTTGTTTTCATCATACTCATAGGTAAAGAATTTGATTCGGGACGTTTCTAGGGTTACATCAGTCTTTGTACTATATAAACTAACTAATTTGTCCATCATATCTTTGGCAGTTTTACAATTTGCAATTTTGTTTGCAATCTTACTGTTTACATTTAAACCTATCAAAGTTTGAGCCTCAAAATCTTTCTTTAACCAAGCGGCGACTGTATCAGTTGATGCAGCACCCGCTGGTCTGGGTTTTGCACCCGTTATCATATCATACAGATCTTTGTTCTTAAGTGCTAGGTTTAATTTAAATCGCCATGAAATAAAATTGACATTTCCCTGACTATCTTCACTTAACATTTCCAATTGAGACTTTACAGTATCCATTTTGCTTTTAATTTTGATAATTTGACTGACTTTTGACGATTTTTAAATAAACAAAATGAATTTATAAACTTTCGTGGCGATTTTGCTGACTTAAAGCGACTTGCGTGTTCGTTGCTCAACGTTGACTTGCTGTGCGATGGCTGCTCCAATGTCGCTGATTTGTAGGTTATGTTGCCCTTGCCGTTTCTGACGTCTTGGACTGCTTTCTCGACTTGCCCGACAATTTCCCTTCCTTACTTTTGAAAAAAAAACACTTTTACAGCCATATCTGGGCCCATAACCTGTTGTTAATTTCGGTGGGTTTGGGTTTTTGGATTGAGAAAAGTCGAGTCCAAAGTTGACAAAATGTTCAATTTATTGAATCTTGCGTAACAATCGACAGATTGTTGCTCAATATTTTACACTTTCGTTGATTACAAATTTTGGAGCACGTTTTCCTGTCGCCATTCAATTTCTTTTCTTTTTATATTTATTTTTGCTGTCACATGAAGTTATCAAATAAAAACTTATCGCCTGCCAACTTAGATCAGTGAAAATACAATAGAAAGCATATTACCAACTTTGACTCTATATAAAACAAACGATTAGTGTAAGGTAAGGATAGATGTCGTTGGGTTGGGTTAGGTCGGGTCAGCTGTCAATTGATTAAATCTCAACACTGTCCTACTATCCTAGTCCTTTAGGAAGAGAACTGTTTACTCCCACCCTTCCATTAAACACCCATCGAGGTTTGTAACGGCGATGGCCGAGACACTTTTTATAGTAATAAGATAATATCCTGTTTCTAATATAGCATCGATTGGTGTTTTCCTTTACATGTCCTTGTATTTCAGTCATCCAAATCTGCTTCTAGCTAGTTGTAAGTAGTTTTAGATAACTTTAAATTTAAAAAAAATGGTCTTAATACTTAGAATATCTTTTTATTATTTAAATTACATAGTGGCACTTATAAAGAATATTCAGTTAGGAACAAAATGGAATAAAAACATTGCAATATTAACATTATTTCAGCTAAATCAAAAATTCAGAAACAATATTTTATTAATTTTAGTTTCAAATTTTTTGTTGATTATAAAATAATCCTTTTTATTTTAAATGTACTAAAATAATACAATATAAAGAAAATATAAGAAAAGTATAGTTTTTATTAATGTTTAAAGCATAATTTTCGTAAAGAAAACATATTGGATAATATAGAAAAAATTTAAATATTTATTCACCAAGTATATAAAAACGAAAAAAAGTATAAACAAATTATTGAAATAAATATTATTTTACAATTTCAGTTTATTGATTTATTTAAGTAATATTATTTAAAAAATTATACCCAGTTGGGACAAAGAATACGAGTATATGAACGAAAGATGCAAGTGGAATGAAAAATGTAAATGGGAATGGATGAAATAGGAAACAGCGAACAGTTTTAGATATAATTTATTACGACTTCCGATTCAAAGTACAATAAATTATGTAAATTACAGAAGTCCTCTTTCATAATAGAATTTTATCCGGTGACTAAGTTGAAGTTTATCTTTAACTAACTTGCAGATATTGGTGGCTATATCGTGTATGTTCGCAACTAAACTAATAATAATAAAAATAATAATAATAATAATAATAATAATAATAATAAAAATAAAAATAATGATAATATAGTAATAGCATATAGTTCTATCAATCGTATAATTTGGGGAAGCCATTATACGGACTTTTATACATACTTAGCCAGATGGTATCCTTTTCTTCGAAATGACGTACATCAACTTCAACACTGAGAACAAAGTTATAAACAGTATTCACGGATATACCCAAGAAGAAAGGCAGCTGTCCTTAAGCAAATACAAAAATGTATAAAATATAACAAAATATGACATAAAATGTAAATCAAGATTTATTAGTCCGTTGTATTAAGTTGAACTTGTTAAGTTTCTCTTTTTTATTATTGTCATTTTTCAAATAAACTTTTTTTTTATTTATATCCTTTTTTAAAAAAAATCATATTTTGCATTTGATTTGAATTCTGGTATATCGTTATATGTGGATAATAAAATAAGGGTATCTGGAATGTGTATTGAAGTTAAAAAAAAAAAACGATAAATGTACATAGTCAATCTTTAGAAAATGTATCAAAGAAAAGGAACATTTCTAAATCCGATAATAATATAAAAAGGATCTGATAATTTTTAGAAGGACAATAAAATAGTTGTTATGGAAAATAATCGAAAAGGATTCTAAATAAATTCAGAATAGAGAGAAAATTGTTATAGCAGTAAAAAAATATCCTTTGCCTAATTTATTATAGTTTTTCTACAATAAATCGAAATAAATTATTCAAAAGGATACAATATTTGTTTAAGGGATTAAAAGATGTTATTTGGATTGATTTTGATGAAAAAAACATTCTTGATCAATTCCTGGAATTTGACTAAATTGGCTTCGAATATCGTAAAAATGCTTCAATATTTGTCAGTCTAGAAATTTAATCACAGCATATTGATGTTTTTTTTTAGCAAATCAAATCGATTGATTGGATTGCCATGAAGTTTATTTGCAGTGATAATTGATTTTTGAATATTATAACGAAAAAAACTTCTAAAATTGAGTTTAACATACATAGGATAACTTATATATATTGTATATGGCACAAGATTGAAGAGGAGTTTTCAAAACCTTTACGAGAATATTGAATTTTTGTTAATATTTTTTTTGTATTTTAAATGTTATCTACAACTACATATAATTTGTAACAAGTAGATTTTAGGCAAAAATATAATGACATGAAGACATGTAGGCCAAAACACCCATCGATGTCTCCCCAAGAAAGGGATTATTTTTTTTATATTAAAAAAATCACGCAGCACTTGCCGTTTCAAACATCGATGGGTGTATTATGGAAGTTTGGGAGTGAACAGTTCTCTTGATAAAGGATAAGGATGGAAGGATAAACGCGAATGGAATTTTTTATAACGGGATATACATAGTTCACGAATGAATGGAACATTTAGATCTGTTTCGTACATAAAAGGGAGCATTGACAATTTTTCGATGGGAATTTGAATACTTGGTCAAACCCCAAAGTTCGAGTCCGTATGTCCATATTGGTTTCAGTATGGTACTATTTAGTAATAATTTACTTTTTACTATCAGTTTTGCCCAACTGTCTATGAGTCGTAGTGATTGTTTGTATCGTTTGTTAAGCTCACTTCTTATTGTATTCAAGTGGGGTTCTAGGTTAACCATTTGTCTATAATTAGTCCAAGTTAACGCACACTGGTCCTGTGTAGAACACTACTGCTATTTAGGATTATATGAGAAGCCTGAATTTGGCAGAGTGTAAAAGTAATATGAGCAAATTTTTGCCCATTCACCCTTACTGTCCATCTTTTGAACGATGTTTTTAAGGAGTGGATGTGGTTCTGTAGTATATCTATGGCTGGGAAAATATTTTTATTACGTGTAAGGATATATTGCGGTAAGGATATTATTGTGGCAAGGAATATGATAGGTATAAATGTTACAAAGGACTGGAACTAGGAAACTTCCCTGAGGGATACCCGTGGACATAGGATAAATGTCGGAAAATTCAATATTTTCATCTACCTGAAAGTATCGGTCTGAGAGATGGAATTTTGGAATGTGGAAATAACCAGAGGGTAAGACTTGCTGCAGCTTCCAAAGTAATCCAAGGTGCCATACACGGTCGAAAGCGTGCGAAATTTCAGGAAATACGCTTGGGCAGTATTCCTGTCTATGTCAAGTAATCACGTTATCGAAAGTGGAGTGCTCAGTTCTAAATCCAAACTGATGCTGTGGAATCATACCCTCGGTTTCAAAAATGGGATAAAGGTTTTAGGATTAATTTTGCTAGGATTTTTGATAAAACGGGAAGGAGGCTCTTAGGTCTATATGAGATCGGAAGGTTTCTTAGGTTTGTTGGGTTTTGAAAAACTTCCAAACGGAAGGAAAAATTATGTGCGGAGGATACTATTATAAATATAGATTATTACAACCAGATTTTGTTTTGGATACTTGCTTCAGAATTTTCAAAGTTATCAGGTTATATCATGGAGCTTTATTATTGTGTAGGTGTTGTATTATGAACTTAACTTCGGAAGGAGTGAACAACTTGGTAGCTGGACTAAGTTGAATATTTTCATCATGCTGAATGCCTTGGATGCTTTTGTGTGATTTAAATATGTTAGCTAAATGTTTTCCGAGTGTGTCTTCTTTTTGGTTGTCCATTTTTGCCCAGGTTCCACCGGTATTACGTAGCTGATGTGTAGTCGTTTTGTATTTGAGCGTTTGTCTGTTATTTGTCCAGAGTGACTTATTTGTTGGCAATGATCTGGTGTATTTAGTAAATTGTTCATTGTTGTAATTAATTATTTCTTGGTTCAGTTCTCGTTGTAGTTGGTTTAGTTATTTTTTTTGACTAGGCATCCTTGAACGTTACCACTAGGCCCTGGCACGACGTTTGTCGCTAAGCAACTAACGAATTTTCTCTTCATGTGCTCGTATACTTAGTTTATTGTGAGTTTATGTGAGTGTTAGTGATTGAGTTTTATATGCAAACAGTCAAGTCGTTTATGGTATCGGTCATTTTTCGTGCCGAAAAAATCTCTTGGTTTAAGTTCTGTCTAAAAATGTTTCAATCAACTTTTCCATTTGTGTGTTTATCATGATACGATTTTATAGAAGAAGACGTGTCTAATGTAAGAAAAACCGGGGAAGACTATTTGTTAAATCTTAATAATGAATAAATAATAAAAAGATGCTTAAGTAATAAGATTAATTGTCAAATTTTCTAAAATCTATTGATATGAACAATAACTTTTGTAGTAATTGAATCGAAAAAATAAATTTAGTTTCATTTTATTTCTGAATATAGATTATTTCTTTATAGCTTAGTTTTTAAAGTTTTTCCATGTATTATAAATGCGTAAAAATTAAAAAAAAGAACTTCGATTTAAGGATTTTTACATCGAATGTGTATCTGTTATTATATCCTCAGTGCCTTATACGATTTAAAGATTTTTGCGTGAAAGCACTGTTATTATATCTACAGTTCCTTATTTTGTTTAAGTTACAAATTAATTAAAATCAATAAATATAATTAAAAATGTAAGAAACTCTAAAAAAAATATCAATATTTTGTAATTGTATAGTATTTGGATAACTATAATTGCTTATCCCAACTAAACCTATTCAAAATTCTTATATTATTTTCAAATACTATCTTGATCAAAAAGTTACCGGAATTTATTCAGAAAATTAAAAATACAAGTTTATTTATCTAAATCTATATTGTCCCCTTCAAAGTAATCCCCATCGACTTTAACACACTTATGCCAGTGCTTGATCCAATTCTCGAAAAAAAAATTTTCCATTACTTCCTCTCGGCTGTTGAAACGCGTTCCCCGTAATGCTGTTGAAACGCGTTTCCCGTTTTAACTCGATTGAACAGAAAGAAGTCACAGGGAGCCAAATCAGGTGAATTCGGTGGTTGTTGGATGGTATTTGTTGCATTTTTCGTCAAAAAATTACGAATAATGATGGCACTGTGCGATGGTGTGTTATCATGGTGCAAAATCCACGAGTTTTCTGCCCACAATTCTGGTCTCTTTCGGCGAATTGCTTCACGAAAACGTCTCATAACGCCCAAATAATACTCTTTGTTTACTGGCCGGCCTTCTAGAAAAAATTCATGATGCACTACACCGTTGTAATCCATGAAAACCGTGAGCATTGCCTTCTTTTTTGACTGAAAACGACGTGGTTTTTTTGGTCTCGGCTCATTTGGTGAACGCTATTCACTTGCCTGATGGCTGGATTGCGTGTCGTACTCATAAACCCACGTGTCGTCTCCAGTAATGATCCTTTTGATGAATGTGGGATCAGATTCAGCCTCGCAAATCATGTCTTTTGCGACGTCAACACGGTCTCTTTTTTGCATGAAATTGAGGTCTTTTGGCACCAACTTTGCTGCTACACGATCATTAACCAAAATGTCTTGGACGGATCCATAGGCAATGTTCAAGTCCTCCGCTATCTCTCTGATGGTTAATTTGCGGTTATTGACCAACATTTCTTTTTCTTTATCAATGTTTGGGTCGGTTTTCGATGTCGATGTTCTACCACTCCGTTCATCATCTTCGATTGACTCACGACCACTTTTGAACCGCTCGTGCCACTGGTAAACGACCGTTTTCTTTAGAGAATCGTTGCCGAAACACTTTTTCAACATTTCCAACGTTCGCGCACCATTAAATCCGTTTTTTACGCAAAATTTAATACAAGTGCGTTGTTGCAAATTTAAATCCATTTTTTTAAATTGTAAAAATTCGCCAACACACACAGACTTTTGCAAATGTCAAGCTATGATGCTAAGATTTAGAAAGAATATCAATAACAGATGTATCAACTTAACAAAAAAAAAACAGAACTCAAATCGGAACGATGGGAGCGCCACACTTTTTGATCAAGTTAGTATGTCCACAACAAAATTTCATAGATTCTCGTTTCGTAACTGTTGGATTGATGTGGTTACCCACTCCTGGCTTTTCGATACATTTTTGACCTTGCAATTATATTACTACTTTTTTATTATATTTTAAAAAATCAATCCAAAAATAACAATATTCAAGTTTATCTAAATTTAGCTAAACAAAATTGTGGATATTATAAAAAAGTCAATACTCTTTCCGAATGGTAAACTTTCTTCAATTTTTACTGATGATAATATAATTTCATACTCTGTTGATGTTATCACATACACTATAAATATCCTTAGACCAACATATTTCGTTAAATTCATATTATTTTCTGGTATTTTAATAACTGCAAAAAAGTAATCGTTTTTTCTTCTAGTTTATTCAAAAAAATTGGGTCGCCTTGAGTGATAATTTACATTTTTAGAGCATGTTCAGCAATTTTTGTTTATATTTATTTATATGATGATTTTAAGTTTAAAAAGATACAAAATAGATTACAAAGTAGAACAGATATATTATCTCAACTTTATTAGATTTTGTATTATTATGTATTTATTTACATATTTTAAGTTAAAGAATACATCAAGGTACGAACGCGTCTCGACTCAATTTAATTGCATGTGTATCTTAGCTTCAAAATTTTATCTTGCATACTAGATTTGTTTTTATTTTGAGTCTTCCTCTAGGTAGTGAATATGGATAATACACAATTTTCGATACATATTTTTAAGAAAATATGTATTGTATTAAAACAAAAATAAAGTTAAATTCGAATAATGTTAATCATACGTGAAAGTAATAAGTTTTAAATAAAAAAATTAATAATAATCTTACATACGAGTATAAGATAAAATTTTTATACATGTTAAAAGATATTTCAAATAATATTTTTGCAATCAATCAAACATTTGTACAGAAAATAATTTAAATTATTTATAAACAATAACAACTTAAAGCTTTAGCAGCTAAAAAATCTTTCTTTCTGTCCCTCTCTGAATATAAAATTGTATTATAATATTCTTTTAAAAAATAAAGGATGCTATTAGTTTTTTTAGAAATGCATATGTAAAAATATCAATAATTGAGAAACGCAATTTTTCTGTTATTTTCCTTTATAGTAAAAGCAGATTTTTATAATAGTACTGATTAACGTTAAGGATTATGGCGATTAAATATGTATCGAAATTACTCCTGTCCATACGTGCAAACCAGGTCTGATCAAAAAGTATCGCGAATTTTGAATTTCCGCGGGTTACGATTTTCGATTTTTTGTAGCGTTATGTTGGTACTCACGTCTCTCACTTATGCCGACAAGTTCAGTTAATTTATCACAGCTTGTGCATTGCTTGCACCTGTTTTGGCTCGTCTTCGATTTTTTCCCATTTTCGACCAAAAACAGCATCGCATTAGCATTGCTAAGGAGCTGTTGGACTCTGTCCGCGACGACCCAAATTTGCTCCAGAGGGTCATAATTGGTGACGAATCATGGGTTTATGGTTATGACGTAGAAACCAATGCTCCGAAAAAACTCGCCAAATTCAGTCGAATGTGAAGGTTTTGCTTACAGTTTTCTTCGATTGCAGGGGCGTGGTGCATCATGAGTTCCTGCCACAGGGTAGAACGGTCAATAAGGAATATTGCCTGCAAGGTATGCGCAAGTTGCACGAAGCAATCCGGCAGAAATGCCCGGATTTGTGGAAGAACAAAAATTGAAAACGGCTTTTGTACCATGAAAACGGCCCCTGCTCACGCATCGTTGCTTGTGCGCGAATTTTTGGCTAAAAATAACACAATAATAATGCCGCAGCCACCGTAATCCCCAGATCTAGTCTACTGTGACTTTTTCTTGTTCCCGAAACAGATTCTTTGATCCATTTTTTGGAATGGGCAAAAATCGAAGACGACCCAAAACACGTGCAAGCAAAGCAGCTGTATAAATTCACTGAACATTCAAAATGGCCGAACTTATCGGCATAAGTGAGAGACATGAGTACCAACATAAGGCCATAAAAAAAATCGAAAATCGGATATACAGAACCCGCGGAAATTCAAAATTCCCGATACTTTTTAAATAGACCTCGTATATGAATATATGCTAAAAGTTAGTTTACGTCGTCGATGGGTGTTTTTATGGAAGTATGTGTAAGTGAAGGATCGTTCTCGAATGAGAGGATTAGTATGTGCAGAACGACGAGATTGAAGCTTTTCGAGATCACAAGATCACAAGAAATAACACTATTGCAAACATAAATGGGAGCAACGACTATTTTACGAAGTATTTTTGACTGAAGTGATTGGATTCGATCGGAAGCAGAAGAGTTGTAGGCCTTGACTCTATATTGTTTTTAGTAGGGCATTGTATAAAATTACATTGATGTGCTAAATATCTGCCTAAATAGCAAAAATGGAAAAAGTACAATTTACAGTATCGGATGCATATGTGTATTTAATTATATTTGTTCATTTAATTAGAATATTTGTACCCAAAAAGACATTTTTATTCTTAAAATACAATTGAACTATTCTTTTTGGATGTTGGTAAATTTGTGAAACTTTTTGATTATTTTTGTTGGAATTTAAATTGCATCCTTATTTCTTTATCCCAATTTTGTTATATTTTAAAAATATGTTGATACTATTTGAACCAATATTTGTGTATAATTTATATGAGATATTTAAAATAATTTTCAGATTAATCTGTTCATATGATTTTAAAAATATAAGAGCATTTTAGTTAAAATATGGTATTTATCGGAAATTAAATGGAATTTATTAGTTCATCCAATATTATTATAATTACACGAAAATTACTCCACACGTAAATAATTGATTTTCCCTAGTAATTATAATCCAATTTGATTGAATTGTAATTAGAAAATTATCAATTATATAAAAATATATGCAGATTTACTTAAAATAATAACTGAAATTTTCTATTGTAGCATAATTTATCGTAACCGAATTAAAATGAACCGCAAAATAAATTTATTTATCAAACCGCTAGAATAGACATTCGTGTTACATATTCCCAGTAAAATAGTTTTTGTATAGTTGTTTTAGTGACTCCTAATATATCTGCTGACCACTAATATTATAGCTACTGACCACTATTAACATTTATTTTTGTAGAATTAAAATAGAGTAAAAAGAACTTCTGAACTTGGGCAATAATTTGATGTTTGCGTGCAGTTAAATGATGTTGATTGAATTAAATTGCATGTCGAATTTACTATTAGACTCAGTCATTGTAAGAAGAACGGTTGGTCCTTGCCTGCACAAGTTCGATACTAATAAGTAAGTACATAGCAATCAACTCGTAATATTTGTTGTTTGGTGAGAAACAAAATTTCATAGCTTATGATTATGATAACAGAATATTTGAAATTTTTTTTATGATATGAAATCATATTTGGAAAGCTTATACTATGTTAGTTAGAAAATTATAAGAACATAACAGCAGTTGCTTGTATATTGTTTGCAAAAATCTTCCATTTTATTGTTAAAATTCTGAATAATTGAACTTGTAAACTATAATAAATTTACATACACATATAACACCGTCAAAACGAATAGAATTATAAAACAAATAAATTGCATTTTTTTAATAGTACTTTTAATTAATAATTTTATGTTAAAAATGAAAAAACATATAATATTATAACTGGACATTTTATTTTATTTTGTTAACTTAAAAGAATAATTTGTTTAAATATTATTCTTGGATAGATATTTTTATGTGAAATAATATATAAAACATTGTGCAATAATTTAAATTGGTATTTTTTAGATTTAAATGTTTGAGTTATTTCGATTTTTGAATGGAAATGTTCAAAACATGCAAAATAAAACTGAAAAAACTCACAACGTCGTAAATGTTACTCGTAGTTTTGACTTTACATTGAGGTACTTCTTCGAACATGTTTTTTTGGACTCTTGTTGTCGTTTGAAAAAAAAATAATGCAAGTTGAACGGGATAAGGAAGATATTAAAAGTTGAATAAAAATTTTATGAACGATAAGTTCCACAGGAGTATGGTCAATGACGATCATGCTCAGAGAACACATGTTTCCGCTAGACATGCTTGAATCTTTCTTTCTAGAAAGATTGTGGGAAGGTTCGAAATTGATGCTGGAATGTGCCATAAGCAGAAAATATCATTCCAAAAACATAAAGGGAATTATTTTGATATTTAAACCTGATTAAATCTCTCATATGGAGTTAAGATTATCTACAATATTTCCAAATAAATAAAGTTACCGAAATATCTAATACCTCTCTAATTTTCTCTGGTTTTTCAAAAAGCAGTATACTTACCCCCATTTTCTAAGCCATTTACAAATAAATTTATAAAAAAATTCGTTCACGTATAAATTTCTCGCAATTAACCAACACACTCATAGAGCAACTAAATAAAATACTAGCACCACTTGTAAATGCTTTGATGTTCATTGTGTCAGCTTTATCTGTTCAAAAATAAATGTCGTCGTGCACCGAAAATTCCCTCTCCATCCTTTTATGGAACGCAAATGGATTGAACCTCCATCGACAAGAACTCGACATTCTCCTACATGACACACGCATTGACATTGCTCTATTAACTAAGACGCACTTTACAGTCAGGTCATACTTTACGTTACGAGACAACGATATATACAGAACTGATCATCCTGACAATATGGTGGAACAGCTATCCTTATAAGAAAATCCATTAAACATAACATTCACTCCAATTTCTCCTCCGAATCCCTGCAATCCACAGTTGTTACAATTGATACCTCCTTATTTAATCTTAATGTAGCATCTGTATATTGTCCTCCCAATAAATCCATAACTGGTTTCGAATTTGTATCCTTCTTACACGCACTTGGAGCCTCCTTCCTTGCGGGTGGTGATTACAATGCTAAATACCCTCAATTGGGTTGCCGCGTTGCTAACCCTCGAGGAAAGATTCTTCAAGAAGCTCTATCCCATACATCTTATCAAATAACCTCCCCTCCAAATCCAACATACTGGCCAACATCTGTTTCAAAACGACTTGATATTCTCGATTACTTCATTAGCACTTCTTCAATTACCATGAATTCTAGTATTGAAATTCTCTCCGATTTAAACTCTGACCATAGTCCTGTTCTCCTTACCTTTATTTCTAAGGCAATCGTAAAGGCAAAATAAACTGGAACAGATTTAGAAACAAATTAAACCAATAGATTGACTTGAAATGACCTCACTATATATACTACAATATATACAACACACAGTCACAACCGCTCACATCTCTTACAATACGATACAACCACAAAAAATTAATTTACCAACCAAAATACGGACTTTAATTAACGAAAAAAGAAAAATGAGAATGCAATGGCAACGCGTACGAATGCCTACCTATAAACAGGAACTTAACCCACTACAACGTGAACTAAAAATGGAAATTAGTAAGTACTATAATGAACGGCATGAAACTTATACAAAAACGCTAAGTGATAATATTTCTTTATGGGAAGCCACTAGACGAATACTCTCGTACAAAAGAACATCACACCCACTGACACATAATGAAGATAACTGGGCAAAAACAGACCAAGAAAAAGCCGAAGTATTTGCTAAAAATTTGGTAAATACTTTTGCTCCACATGATGATATAAAAGACAAATCACATACTAACAAAATCATCGAAGAACTAATGTTTCCACTCCCTATGAGTCTTCTTCCCAACAATTTTAAGTCCTCGGAAATTAAATCTACAATTCTGCGCCTTCCTATTAAAAAAGCTCTTGGTTATGATCTAATAACAGCTGTTATTCTAAAGCAAATTTCCCGAAAAGCTTTAGTTTTAATCATATATATTTTTAATAGTATCCTGCGTACAACCTATTTTCCTTTAGTCTGGAAATATTCTGTCATAAAAATGATTCCTAAACCAAATAAACCCATTACCTCTCCTTCCTCCTATAGACCTATCAGCCTGTTACCAATTCTTGGTAAGATATTCGAAAAACTCCTATTAAAACGACTCTACCCAGTTCTGGTTAATGAAAAAATTATTCCTGATCACCAATTTGGCTTCCGATCTGAACACTCCACTATCCAGCAATGCCATCGCATTGTTGACCATATTGCATCCTCTCTTGAGAGGAAAGAGTATTGCCCAGGAGTATTTCTAGATATCTCCTAAGCTTTTGATCGTGTGAGGCTTAGGAGATATCTAAAAATATCTCCTTTGGAAACTGAAGAGCTTTCTTCCTTCAACATACTATCTTACCATAAATTCATATCTCTCCCAACGATATTTCCAAGTTGCAATTAACTCAGAATCCTCGGTAATATATCCTATTGTAGCCGGAGTCCCACAAGGAAGTATCCTTAGTCCCATCTTACATAATATTTATACGCATGACATCCCAGCTTATTCTAATACTATCATTGCTACTTGTGCAGACGATACGGTCATATTTGTTACCCATTCAAATTCTGGCATAGCTTTCAACAATTAACAATCCCATATCCACAACCTTCAATCTTGGTTTAAGAGATGGAGAGTGAAGATAAATGAACAGAAGAGTGCTTACATTACTTTTACACTTTGTCAAGGTAAACCTACCCCTTTATACCTTAATAGCAACATGATACCGTAATATGATAAAGTGCGTTATTTGGGACTTTACCTGGACAAGAGACTAACATGGAACCCACATACTAGATTAAAGAGAGCTAAAGCTAGCAAACATTACCTAGAACTTCTTAGACTACTGGACAAACGCTCGAAACTAACAATTAAAGTAAACTTCTAATCTACAATACAATTATAAAACCAATTTGGACATATGGAATTGAACTTTGGGGTTTAACGAAACGTTGCAATTCCTATCGCATCCAGGCCTTACAATCCAAGATCGTCGTAAAATTGATGATGCCCCCTTTTATGTTCGTAACACTAATACATCGTGACCTAAATGTTCCCTTCGTTCATGACCTGTGCATTTCCCGATATCAAAAATTTTACTCCCCTTTACGCTATCATCATAATCCACTCGTAAGAGAATTGTCTTGTACTGCCCTTCCCGGAAACATTCATCGGAGACTTAAGTGACAATGGCCTTCAGATTTTCTAGAGGAATCTAACTTCCGTTAGTTGGAGAAACGCCGATGGGTGTTTACTCCCACTTCATGGCGCACAAGATTGTTAATTAAAATGTTATGTAAATCTGCTTGTTACAATAAAATTGTGGTTGCAGACAAAAAAAAAACCTATAAATTTATAAATAAGTTTATTAAAATGGTAGTGCGAGTGAAAAATGAAATATTATTGTTGAAATGAATATACAATTAAACTAAAATAAATAAACAAATTGAAATAATCAAAATAAATTAATGAATATAGAAATGTCAGGCATAATACATACCAAATAACATTTAATAAAATATAATTTCTTCATTTATCTCTTATGTTTCTTCTTTTAATGCTGTATATTTTGCATCGTGACTGGTCAAATGATAAGGAGTGTTTGGCGCACTATTTCCGCACATGTAAGTAGCCTATACGATGAATGTCTGGAGAGTGATGTATTTCCGTATGAATGGAAATTAGGAGACGTGGTTATCCTTCCCAAGTCTCCGGACGGGATACGAACCGACCCGTCCTCCTATAGGCCGATATGCTTACTGGCAGTATTCGGCAAGGTCCTCGAGCAGATGATGTTACGCCTGGTGAATGCGAATTTGGCAGACTTTAATGCGTTCAGCTCTCAGTATGGATTTACAAAAGATGAATGTGAATGGAGTGTTTGGTATGAGATAAGGGTAAAAATGCCTTAATAGACTTTCCGTGTTACTTTTTGAGAGGAGAGTGAGAATCGTACGTGAATGAGTGTGTAAATGGCACGCAAGGTGGCTACAACCAGGTGAAAGACCGAAGTCAATTGCAGTTGTACTTTCGGGCCTTGGCGAACCCGTGTTACCTGAGCTGACCTAGCGGTGCCTAGGGATTTACAAGATTCCTTACCGTAGCTCAATGAGCGGAGTACAAACCGAAGTACTCTTAAAACAAAAATTGGTACTACGGGAGTGGGGTGACCCACAGTGTTGGAACACACTGTGCTCGACAAAAGTGAGGCGCCTTAGGCAGCAAAGTAGTGGCTGTGGTTAATACCCATATCGCAGTTACGGTCTACGGATCACTGGAGGGAAATACTGGTAATCTTCTGTCGTTTATCGTCGAGTTGATCGCACGTTTAATTTCTGTGCGATAACATTTATTATTAATTGTAGATAATCGATTCATAATCAGTGTTTATTAATATAACAAAATTTAGTTTAATTTAATTAATTATTAATAAATTATATTAAATATTTATTAAATATTTATTATTTAATAAAATAAAATAATAAAAATTAAATAATAAGAAACAATTGAACCGAAGTGGAAATTATTATTAGTGTAAATTTTAATTATAGAACAATGATTTCGGGCTGGAACAAAGAAACTTATTTGTTGGTCGGGCTGGAACAAAGAAACTTATTTATAAAATTATCATTCGATAATCATCAATTTTAATTTTATTAATTTTAATTTTATATTTTATTTTATTTTATGATCAATTTTAATTTTTAATTTCAATTTTATTACTTTATTTTATTTTATTTTATTTTTTATTTTATTTTATTTATTTTTATTTTTATTTTATTTATTGCTTATTTATATAAATATATGAATGAGCAATGAATGATATTTGATATCTAACGTAAGGGAAAGAATAAAGAAATACACATACACACATATATACACACATTTACAAACACACACATGCACACATGCATCCGAGTTTTATAGTTTCGGGTCGGGGGTTGACACCACCCGTCCACCCACATAAGAGCGGCAGTGAAGGAGATCTTCCAAACTTGGGACTTCATATCGAGACACTGCAGTACATGAAGATGGGCTGTCTAATGAAAAAGCTCATGGAATTCATTGGTCCAAAACACAACGTACATAAGGAGATAAAGCAAATGGTAGCTAACATACAAACTGCGTTTAATAGATTTGGAGTGGAACTACAAACCGTTTCCAACGAAACGCAAACTACTCCGACGTTACAGAAAAGCTGGGCGCAGGTATGCGGAACACCAGACAATGCGCAAGGGAGCCAGAACGGATCCAACAGAAAGAAGAGTAAGGCCTCGTTTCCACCTTATAACCAACTCTGGAAGGGGAAACGAGCACAGAAGTGCATTAATACCGTGCAACTGACGCCCCCAAAAACTGACCACACGGGAGGGGAAAACAGCAAGAACAACATCGGGAGGGAGGATATACCTCCACAACCAACTTCTGATCCAGAGCGTGATCGGCAGAAACAGTCAGGAAGGATTGCAGGTGTAGCTCCCGACGGACAACAATGGGAGCAAGCCAGTGGGAGAAAGAATAAGAAAATAAAACCCCCGGCAAAAGCTCGAAGGAAACCACCACCGCCAAACGCTATAGTGGTACATGAGGCGCAGGAGGAGAAGACGTACGCTGACATAATACAGAAGGTGAAGGCAGACCCCGCATTGAAAGACATTGGGGAGAAAGTCAAAAATATTAGACGGACGGCAGGAGGCAAGCTTCTGATTATGTTTGGGAAAAAAGAGGAGAAGGAGATGGAGGCCTATCGGGCGACTATTAGGGAGACACTCAAGGAAGAAACGACAGTAGAGATGAGGATTCCGGAGTCGGAAATAGAAGTCAGAGACCTGGACGAATGGGCAACTAAAGAAGAGGTAGTTAAACTACTAAAAGACCACATCCCAGATCTGAAGGACCTAACCACTGATGCGGCGAAATCCCTGAGAAAAAGCTGAGCCCCAACGCAGATCACGGTGGTCTCCCTGCCGGCCGTTGACACGAGGAAAGCGGCGATGCCTGGTAAGATCAGAGTAGGCTGGGGCACATTGCGCATCCGAGAGAAAATATCGCCAAGTAGATGGTTCAAGTGCTGGCATTTTGGCCACAAAGCTTTTGATTGCAGGAAGAGAGTAGACTGCAGCAAGACCTGCTTTAGATGCGGACAAGAAGGGCACAACGCACCAACGTGCAAGGAGCCTCCCAACTGCATCCTCTGCAGGGTGAAGGATCCAAAGAGTGACTGTAACCATACAGCCGGGGGATGGAAATGTCCCATCTTCCAAAATGCCAGAAGAGCTGTCTAGAGTACGGAAAATGAGAGTACTACAACTTAATCTCAACCACTGCAGGGCAGCCCAAGACTTGCTGACACAGCGAGTCAGAGAACTGGACGTTGACGTGGCTATGCTGTGCGAGCAGTATGACGACCTTGACACCCAACCATGAGTTTCAGGCAGCACAAAAAAGGCAGCAATATGGGCATGCGGTAGACTGCCTTTCGAACAGCTACCAACTAACCCCACCTCATGGTTTGTCAGGGCCAAGATAGGAGGGGTGTACCTGTATAGCTGCTATGCTCCACCGAGTGCTCCGATTGATACTCGTATGTTCGAAGACTTCCTGAACACTCTCGCAGAGGACGTGAGAAGACACGACCCGGTCGTAATCGCCGGAGACTTTAATGCCTGGTCCATTGAATGGGGCAGCCGTAAGTCTGATAGAAGGGGTGAAGCACTGCATGAGGCTTTCTCAAAACCCTGAGGAACAACGATGTTATTAGAATAAATATCACAATACATTTAAAATAAAAAAGATTTAATTAATTCAGTTAAAATTGATGTATATTAAAATAATAAAATGACAAGAATTTTATACTGAAACATTGCACAAAAGCATTGATATTAAGTTTTCTTGTGTGTATAATCAAAAAGCCCCCAACACTTATAGGGATTCATTAGCTGTATTCCATTGGACCAATTTTGCTACAGCGCTGTAGACTCGCAATAAAATGAACATATCACTACAGCAGTAAAATACAATCACACAATAGTCACCAACAATACTGAGTTTATTCACACATAAACAATAAAAACTGAGTTTAAGCACACATAAACAATAAAAACAAAAATATGACATTTCAACATAACCAACGAACCCGTAAATCTATCTATTTTCACTGTAGCAACTACAATCCACCTACCGTACATTGTATGCGTAACTCCAGCGGAAAATTACTGCTCTGTTCGAGGTAAAGTAGATGATGACAGATACACAACTAGTGTAGTAGCAAAATGGGTCCAATGGAATAGAGCTATTTTTACAGTTCTTGTAACATGTTCTCTAGTAGATTTTCTCACTTAATATCAGAATGAAAAAAGTGTAAAATTTTAAGGTTGAAACACTAATTTCGGATCAGAATTCTCTGAACTCAATCTGAACTCAACTTAATCATCATTTTATAGTTGTAATAAAAATTAATAGAAATATTTAAACCTAATCGAAATTTTTTATTAAGGAATTCAATTAACATTAATTGCTTAATTCTGTACATCAAATACAATCAATATAATTGAACAATTCAGTGTTCAATAAAATCATAGTATTTTCTCTATAAGGATGTGCCGGAAAAGTAAAATTGATTAAGTGCAATTAGTCTGAGAATTCTGTCGATTGCATGCGGGATTTCTTCTTCATTATTTTTTGCAGATTTCCGTAGATTCTCTTAGAAAATTAGTCCATTCAGTATAACAGGATATAAATCATTTGTTTAAATATATCTTAATTAGTTCATTAGGCTAAAATAAAGTGTACCGATATTTAAATGCAAAAAAAATTTGTTCATCCAATTTGTGTAAAAGTTAAATTAATAATTCTTAGTTATCGACGAAGAAATTTATTTCTAAAATTTTTCAATATTTTTCGAGAAAAGATCAGTAAATTTAAATTTAATTCAATTATAATTGAAAATTAAAAATGCTTGTATTGTTTTTTTAAGATGCTGAAAATAGCCAAATTAATCAAGAAATCACTACTCAGAAATAATTTCCTTAAAAGTGTTGGACTCTATTTTATGCAATACCATATTGTTTAGCAAAACTGTAAACTTCTCACCATAATAATGAGCTATTATATAAGAATGAAAGCTTATTGAATTTTTTTAATAGAAAAAAAGTATATACGTGTATCTATTGAAATATGAATATATGAAATCTTATTTACCTGTGGAATATTTTGTGTATGTGTATGACGAAGTTAAGAAATTCACAATAAAGTGCTCAAATGTTATGACAAAACCTTTTTTTCTAAATTTTTATATTCTCTCTTGGAAGATTTTATTATTATTATTGATGCTTTTACTCAAAACGAGTATTTTTCTAGCATTTTATTTTTGAATGAATCTATAGAAATATTAATTTCAGAAGCCATATTATTCTTTACATTTATTATTAAAGTATAACATATCCACTTCCTTTTCATATTATTTTATCGTAGAAGAAGTTCGATTGCAAGTAAAAGACTTGCTTAAAAGAATTCTAAACAAAAATATGATAAAAACAGGGATTTTTTTTAAAAAAATATCAATTTTTCAATTGTTCTATAAAATTTGGACTTTTTAAGGGTTCTTTGCTAACAATTTTATTTATTATTAAATGGTAATATAATATTTTTGTGATATGTTCACCGTAGTATTTATTGACTACTTTCTCACTAGAAATCTTTTGATAATCATTTTTATATTATTGTGAAATTTTAATAAAATCCAATTATGTGGAAACGTCTATTTATATTTTAACAGGAAGTAAACTTAACGTCATATCGTAATATACGAGGTATGAGAGCAGTAATGAGACTTATTTTTTGCCGAATGTTTTATTTTATTTTATATACAAATGTTATCTTCTACAAACTGCTTTCAACTCATTTTTTACACCAATATTTTTACATGGTTTTGAAAAAACACATTTGAAAAATGGAGTAAATACCTATACTTTCTTCGATCATAAATTCAAAAATAATTTTATAAAAAAATAATAAATATAAAGTTTTTATCATAACATCTATAGAAAGATTCAATACTTCAGGTATCCCAATAATAGGTCCAGTACCTTTATATGCTATACAATCACAAATCATTATTTATCCAACGCTTTCGGCTTCAAACAGGTACTATACATTTTTGCTTCTCTTTTTAATTTGGTGAAGAATAGAAGAACTTTTTCTCATAGGACCCATGTAAACAAAATGATGACTCATTATTCCATAAAATATTCCTCCAAAAATATGAGGACTTGCACCAGTGTTTTAAAGCAACTTTCGGCCTTTTTTTATAATTTTCGTCGATTTGTAGGCTCCCTCATGTTCCTTATATTTTTTTCTTTATTGTCTTTCATTAAATTTATCTCATTCATAGAGAATCCTTTCAAATATAGTTTAATCTTGGTGAGCAGAAATAGTTTCAAGGACAATGATTAAGTAAATAAAGGAACCAGTAGCTACAGCAATTCCTTTTCCGACAAGAATTCGTTGATAAAGATGGACAGAGGAGTATGACAGAAGAGCATCAAACCGACTGCAATGTCTGGGCTGACGTTAAGAACTTTTTTTAACTCTCTCCTCATCAGCTTTAATGTTAATCGAAGGTCTGCCCTCACCACAGTCTTCGACAGTTTTCGGTGCTAACGGCCTTCCTGAATGAGGTTCGTCTTCAACTGTTTTTCGAACCACCTAAGAAGCTTTATGTCACCGAAAAAATTGTAATACGAGGGTCGTTCAATAAGTCCTTAGAAAATCCCAGAAATTGCGGTCGTAGTTTTTTTGTAAGTAACATTATCGACAGGAAAGCTCTCAAAATTTCAGCTCGATCCATAGCGTAGGTCAATTTCTCGATTAAAGTAAACGACATTTATTTGTGCATAACAATGGAAAAAAGGGAGTTTAGGGCTGTCATCAAACAACTCCATTTGAAAAGCTTAAGCCCGAAAGAAATCAAAGCCGAGTTGGATGCAGTTCATGGCACATCTGCACCTGTTTTTGTGACGGTTTACAATTGGGTGAATGAATTTAAACGTGGCCGTTCATCCACAAAAGATGAACATCGTTCAGGACGTCCAGTTGAGGTGTCTACTCCTGAAATCATCGACAAAAACCATGATCTGATTTTGAACGATCGGCGAATTAAAGTGCGCGAATTAGTTGAGGCCACAGGCATATCAAAAGGTACAGTCGCTTCAATTTCGCATGAAAAATTGTCTGTGAAAAAAATTTCGGCAAGATGGGTGCCGCGTTTGCTCTCAGAGGAGAATAAGCGCAATCGTGTAGTGGACTCTGAGGTTATGTTGGCACGCTTTCATCGCAATCCTGCCGAATTCCTTCGTCGATATGTCACTGTGGACGAAACGTGGATACACTACTACACTCCAGAAACGAAGAGACAGTCATTACAGTTGATTTTCAAGGGTGAACGGGCTCCGAAGAAGGCAAAAACTGTGCCATCGGCCGGCAAGGTGATGGCCACGGTCTTTTGGGATTCGCAGGGCATCATTTTTATCGACTACTTGTTAAAAGGAAAAACAATAACAGGAGCGTATTACGCGTCGTTATTGCAACGGTTGAGCGAGGAAATCAAAGAGAAACGACCTCATCTGAAGAAGAAAAAAATCCTCTTGCATCAGGACAATGCGCGTGTGCACACCTGCGCTGTTTCCATGGCCAAAATTGTGGAATTGAGAATGGAATTGTTGCAGCATCCCGCTTATTCACCAGATTTGGCCCCGAGTGACTATTTTCTTTTCCCGAATCTGAAGAAATGGCTTGGCGGACGACGGTTCACTTCCAACGAGGACGTCATTGCTCAAACGGATGAGTATTTTGCAGAACTTCCGAAATCCTATTTTTTGTACGGTATAAAAATTTTGGAAAAACGGTTGGAAAAGTGTTTAGAGCTAAAAGGAGTTTTTTAAAAAACAGTTTTTTTTATATCTTTTTCTAAGGACTTATTGAACGACCCTCGTATTTCTAAGAAATGTTCCCCATAGACTCGTTGCGACTATTTGTAGGTCAAACTTCAGATTTACATACATTATTGCTAAAAAATTCTTTTTTTGTTACAAAAAAATTCCATCCATCGTCTATAGGGTCCCAGAGTACATTTTTTGGAAGAAATACATGTCATATTAATAATTTCTTATTTTGACACGTCATACTTTGCGATAGCATAAATTATAGAATTATTAAATCACTAATTTTCAATATTTTGTAATTTAAAAGATTTGTTTTGATTCTGAAAATGGTACTATACAAAATATAAATTCCTATCACACTTTTTTGACCTTTTTTTTTATTTAATCTACAAACTTTTCCAGTTCAGTGAAATTTTTTTGGGATTTTTTCAAAAAAATATGATTAATCTTAGTTTAAAAAATAGTTTAAAATTAAAATAAGATAAATATGTATCGTATTTATTATTAAAACAATAATAGAAAGATAGATGACAATATTAAAAATTTGAAAATTCAAAATTTTTGTTAAAAAACATATACCAACGACTAGAACATTTAGAAGGTAATCATAGCAAGTTAAAAATACCGCTTATATGAATTATGAATAAGTTTTGTTTATGAAATAAAAAGTAGTCAAAAAGTACCCTTTCATTTGTTCAAAAAAAAGGTAAATAACTTAATAATTAATTAATAATATCCTGGCTATCAAAATTTTCAAAATCAAATTTCATTATGAACGGTCAATTGCCTCAAATTAATTTCTTTATAAATGGAGACGAGAATTGGAAAATTTTCATACTAAATGAATATAATGGCAAAAGAAAATTGTTGAAAATAAATTAAGAATTATTTTTTGAACTTTATCTACTAAGAGTTGAAAAGTACCAGCTTTATGAAAATACTAATAATAATAATTGTACACAGGACTTTATGTTTGTTCAATTTGCTCATCATTATTTTCTCTTCATGGCAAAATATACATAAAAGCATATTTTTCATTATACAAATTTTAGGAATCTTTTCATTACCGGTAAGTATGCATTTTATTATTTCTATATAATAAAAGAGGTCCTGTTGATGATTTAAAATATAAAAGTGTAATACTTCATATTTATTGATGATTTAAAATATAAAATAATTAAAGCGGTTTTCTCATATAATATAATAAGAGTAGAAGATATAAAACATAAATAAAAGGTAATGAATAGTTTAATAAAACTGTTTTTTGAAGAAAATATAGCATTCTCATATAATAAATAATGAGTAACATTTGCTATTTAAATCGATTTTCATACATACTAAGCCTATCAAAAAATAGATTTCAATTTGAATTTTTTTTTAAGAAATATATTTTATTTTTACTTTTCTTTAAAAACTTCTAATAAAATTTCGCAAATTATTTTGTTCTTAGAATTTTTTTAAAAATTCATTTTTGAGGAAACCAAAATAAGTTATTTAATATCCAAAATTACTATGAAAATGAACATTAGGAAAACCACAAATTTTTCGGGATATTTCGCTATCAATTCAGGTTTAGTAATTTGCTTTGTCACTTTACTGCCAATAGTGTTGGTCTTGTTATTTCCAAGAGATTTTGTACACCAGGATAAAATTGTCCTGTATACCATTTTCATCAATTTTATTAAACAAATTATGTGTGCTCCAAATCTAGGATAGTAGCAAAACTTATGGAGAGTAGATAAAATGCTAGAAGCCACAAAACCTTCTGTAGATCGTTTGTTCAACATTTAACTTCTATTCCTCTTGAATCAAAAATTCTAGAGTTAATTATGAAACTCAAATTTTATTTTGAGATTTATAATTTACTATAAAATTTTCTACAGTGAATTAAATTACAATTAAATCTAATAGTTTCCAAATGTAAAATAAACAACAGCTTCTATTAATTGAATATTCTCTTCACAAACTGTTTTTTTTTTTGTTAAACAACAGCTTCTATTAATTGAATATTCTCTTCATCGTACCATAGAATGAAATACTGTTATAAATCTGCTTTTCATTACTCAGACATCTGTTTCCAAAAAATCTCCCTATTGCTTGTGAAAGTGCAAAATTCCATATACCATTAATACTATCAAGTTTCAGTTTTCAATGCAATTTTGTTCCTTACAAATTTTAATGAAATAGATTTTAAAATTATTGATAAATTATTTTATTAAGTTTTCTTTTAAAAAAAAACAAATTCCATATTCAGACTGGAAATTTTTTTATAATTTATAAGTGAAAAAAGTCTGATTCAGTTGATGTTAAATATTTTCATTGTCAACGCCAATACAGCATATTATTTTTTGTCAACGCCAAAGCAGCATATTATGTAATTTGGAAAAAAATCTTTTCAATACAAGAAATTTTTTAGCTTATAAAGGTCCTCTGTGAAGAGGACGGACACGAGAGTCTTCGCCTCTGGCAAGAGGAATGGGACAACTCGACGAAGGGTCGGCCAAATGGGTCACTCGCATGCACGGGGAGGTCGCGTATTACATCACCCAACTCTTGACTGAACATGGATGCTTTCGGGCATACTTGCACAGATTCAAGAGAACTGAGTCCCCAAACTGTCATCATTGCCGCGATGTGATCGAAGATGCAGAACACGTGTTTTTCCAATGCCCCTTCTACGAGGGGATACGGGCAGATCTGCAGAAAAATCTGGACCGTTCCATCAGTCCAGAAAACATAGTGGATTGCATGCTGTAGAGCCAATTGGCTTGGAACAGAGTTGCAAAGTACGCGGAATCTTCAATCAAGGATCTTCACACCACGTACGAAGAATCGGCCGCGAGGCGTCATTATATCGAGACAACAGTAATATCAAATGAGTAAGCCCCGGCGAAGTAGTATTTACAAAGAGTGCCGCCGGGGAACCATCGTTCCGGGAGCAAAGATAGAGGTACAGGTTAGGTTTTAGCGAGGTAAAACTCCCGTATAACTCGTCTGGCAGGGAGAAGGTTTTCCAGGCGAGTACCTTTTGAAAGTTTCCTCCTGTACCTTATTAAATTAAATAACATTAATTTTTGTATTTTTTTTTTTAGTAAAAATTGTTTATTTCCCTCATACGATGTCGAATTCGTCAAGTAGCGATGATGAAAACACTTGCGGTGAAAATGTTTCTTTTAGAGACATTAAGGATGAAATCACAAATTGAAGAATGCGTATTTGCAGTGAAAGTGAAGCTTCCGAAGTTGATTCTACAATATTTCTTTGGACGGTCTTAATACCGATACTTTCGTGCAACTTCCTTCCGAGCTAAATTTTCCAACGAAACCAATAACAATTTTTTCGAAATTCCCGGACCGAAACATTTACCTGTCGGTATTGAAAAGCCTATTGGATATTTTGTATTATTTTTCACGTCTTTGCTCCTTAAAACCATTGTAAAAGAAACCAATCGATATGCTCAACAGTGGGAGTGAGTTGAATTCTGGAAGTGAGCTGAAACCGAGATCACATGCTAAATTATGGAAGCCAGTTACGGAATTAAAAATAAAAGCATTTATCGCAGTTTTGGTATTACTACAATAAAAGACCAACTATAAATTTATGTTGGTTTAATAACTTCAGATGTATCCCGTGGTTCAGAAAAATGTTTTCGCGGGGCCGTTTTCTGTTAGTACTTAAATTTTTTCACTTGGTTGATAACAAAAATTTAGCTTCACCAGGTCAGCCAGATTATGATCCATCTGCCAGATTTTCTCCACTAGTTGATCACGCCAACAAAGTTTTTCGACACTATTACCAACCTCACCGAGAATTATCAATTGACGAGTCTTTAGTTGGAACCCAATGCAACTCTGTTATGAAACAATATTTACCGAACAAGAAACATCATAGATGGGGTATAAAATTTTGGATGTTGTGTGACTCCATCACTAATTATTGCCTAGGATTTTATTTTTACAAAGGAGTAAGGTTAGCGGGTGATAAAAATTAATTAAAAGAAGATGGACTTGGTCACATAGTTGTAGAAAAATTACTCAATATGGGGGACTATCTGAACAAGGGTTACCACTTATTCACAGACAACTTTTATACAAGTTTCAAGCTTGCTAGAGCATTATTGGAGAAATGTACATATATTACAGGCACAATAAGAAGAAATCGAAAAAACATTCCTAAGGAAGCAGAAACAGCCGATGTTGGTTTTCCTAAATATTTCAAAACCAAAGATATATTACTATTTTCATTTAGGGATAAAAAATCCAAAAAGCTCCCCGTTTTACTTATTTCAACAAATGGAAATACAAGTAATGTAACCACAAAGAAAAGAAAAGGATCATTTGAAATAAAAAAGACAAAACCAAGCATCATTCACAATTATAATAAATTTATGAGTGGAGTAGACGAATCAGATAAAATGTTATACGTATATTTAGATGAACGGAGAACACTAAAATTTTGGAAAAAAGTCACATTCAATATATTTGGAACTCAACCAACATAAATGAAAAAAGAATGACTAGACTACAGTTTACTTCAGAAATCATCGAGGATATTGAGAAAGAGTGGATGGATAAAAAAGGCGTCTCGGAGACACTATCAACATCAAAGCAAAGCTTTGGTTTGGAAAAGTTATCAAGGATGAAGCTTCAACGCTGTACCGTTTGCAGTAAAAAAGGAGGTAAAGGAATAACACGATCTTCACTAATTTGTGCACGGTTTAAGAAGGGACTACATGGAGTTTGTGTGGGAAAACATTTTTGCATATAATTTTTTTTATATTCTTCTTTGTTTTTTATTTTTATTTTTAAAAGATAAATAAATACAGTTGTAGTTAAAATTATCTTTTATTTGAGTAGTTTGATATGTTCCCTACACACAATCGAAAGAATTACAAAAATCCATCTATATTTGATGAAAATGTATGTGTACACAATTTTGTGCACACTTATTGAAAGCATATTTTTTCTCTAAAATTCTTATATGCTTATTGAAAGCATATTTTTTCTCTATGTGAAAAAAGGCTCAGCAGTAAAACGGTTAATGAAAAAAAATAAGGATTGACAATTGAAGCACCAAGTTGAAGCCAAAAAATGTAATGCTTAAAGCTGCTTACATATTGCAAACTGATCAAGGGCAACACTTTCAAATAGGGACAATTTTATATTTGTACATATTGTTTTGGCGCACATTTTAAAAATAAAAGTCGAAGTTATTTAAATTAATTGTATTTAAATTCGTTGTTTAATTTAATAAATTTACAATTAGAAATTATATGAAAATTATATTTTGCTATGAATTCAATTATTTGCATATAATAGTTTAAATTTCTGATTAAATTCTGAAAATACAATAAATTAAAAAATTAAATAGGTTCGTCGAATCATTTTTATGATAAGAAATTTACTCACACCATTTTCCAATGGAAGCAGTGCTACCTTTAAGTTTAAATATGTTAGTATATAAGCATTGTGAGTAGCCGGAAGAAAATGGAGACCATCACCATAAGAGTAGGTGATCACGACATCCGGTCGCTACCCTACATTCGGTATCTAGGAGTGGTCTTGGATGCCAGACTCAACTACAAGGAGCACATCTCCAGCGTCAGCAGGAAGGCATCAGCAGTACAGGGCGATTGCCAGACCTGGCAACTGTGGTTACCTCCGTCCTGCTATATGGAGCACCAGTGTGGGCGAAATCGCTAGAGCTAACAACATACCGCAAGGCAATGACATCAGTCCAGCGGCTCTCAGCGATCAGAGTGGCGTCAGCATACCGAACGGTATCACACGATGCGATCAACGTCGTGGCATCATGCCCACCCATCGACATCCTGGCAGGAGAGCGGGAACGCCAACATCGTAAGAAGAAGGAAGAGCGGCGAAAGGTCCTCTGTGAAGAGGAGAGACCCGAGAGTCTTGCCTCTGGCAAGAGAGATGGGACAACTCATCGGCTGATCCCACATGTTACCAAATGGGTCACTCGCCTGCACGGGGAAGTCGGGTATTACATCACCCAACTCTTGACTGGGCATGGATGCTTTCGGGCATACTTGCACAGATTCAAGAGAACCGACTCCCCAAGCTGTCATCATTGCCGCGATGTGATCGAAGACGTAGAACACGTGTTCTTCCAGTGCCCCCTCTACGATGGGACGCAGGTGGAGCTGGAGAGAAATCTGGACTGTTCCATTAGTCCAGAAAATATAGTGGAGTGCATGCTGAAGAGCCAATCGGCTTGGAACAAAATTGCAGAGTACGCGGAATCCATTATCAAGGATCTCCACACAACGTACGAAGAATAGGCCGCGAGGCGTTATAACATCGGGACAGCAGTAATATCAAATAAGAACGCCCCGGCGAAGTAGTATTTACAAAGAGTGCCGCCGGGAAACCATCGTTCCGGGAGCAAGATCAGAGGTGCAGGTTAGGTTTTAGCGAGGTAAAAATCCCGCATAACTCGCCTGGCAGGAAAAATTTCCAGGCGAGTACCTTTTGAAGGTTTCACCCTGTACCTCATTAATCTAAACATAAAAAAAAAGTATATAAGCATTGAGTTATCGTATCATATTCTATATTAATACTCATTGACATTAGTATAAAAATTCGGAAATTCAAAATTGTATTCTTATAAATTTTTTATATACATGATTAATTAGGATATTTACCTTGGATTCTTGCCATGCACCATACATAGATTTATATTTTTACATATATGAAAAGTGCACATTAATAGATACAATTTTGCCAATGCCCCAAAACCAAAAAAAAAAACCCCATCGGAAAGTAATTATGTAAATCGTCTGTTTATATTCAATGTTCTACAAGAATTTTTTAGTTTTTAAGCACTTGAAATCTCATTAAAATTAGTTGAATGGTAAGCAACTATGATCTTTATTCTAATATATAATTAGTTTTTAACGACAACTCATCTGAAAAATTAAATTCGCGGATATTTAGTTTTCGCATAACTAAACCAATTTTTAACTCATTTTCTGTTAATTTATTACAACTTTAATTTTATAATAACTTCACTTTTAAAACGACTTAAAATACAATATCAAAAAATTACCAGTTATACGCGATATTTCTGTTCATATTTCATCTGTTCATATATAAAGAAATCCATTATTTTTGCATTAAATCGAAGGTTTTATTTAGCATAGATAGAATGATACGATTCGGGTCAAATATGCACCGTTTTGTTCGATAACTTGTTGCCAATTTGGAGGTAATTTCATAATGTCTCTCTCATAGAAACCCTCGTCCCTATTGGCAAAAAACTGAGACAGTCAATTTTCATAATCTTCTCTTGAGGCGAATTTTTCACCTGTAAAATCATTCGTCATAGACAGAAAGAGGTGGTAATCACTTGGTGCCAGGTCCGGACTATAAGGCGGATGCATAAGAACATCCCAACCAAGGTCCCGGAACTTCTGGCGAGTCACTATCGATGTATGCGGCCTGGCGTTGTCCTGATGGAACACAATTCCTCTCCTATTGACTAAAGCTGGCCGCTTCTGGGCGATTGCTTCTTTCAGACGGTCCAATTGTTGACAGTATAGGTCCAAATTAAGAGTTCGGCCGTAGGGGAGCAGCTCATAGTAGATGATTCCCTGCCAGTCCCACCAAACACCCAGCAAAACCTTCCTGGCTGTCAATCCTGGCTTGACCACCGTTTGCGCCGAGTGACCGCGATTTGACCACGACCGTTGTCGCTTGACGTTGTCGTTAGTGACCCATTTTCCATCACCAGCAACCATCCGCTTCAGAAATGGATCGATATTGTTGCGATTCAGCAGCTATTCGCAGATGGAAATTCGGTCCATGAGGTTTTTTTGCGATAACTCGTGTGGCACCCATACATCGAGCTTCTTTTTGTATGCAGCCTTATTTAAGTGGTTCCAAACGGTTTTTTGTGCAATGTTTAGTTCCTGGGCAATCGAAACAGTGCTTACGTGACGGTCGGACTCGACGATTTCCATTATTTTATCGACATTTTCGACAATTGGCCTTCCAGAGCATGGTGCATCTTTGACATCAAAATTACCGGAACGGAATCGACGAAACCAAAATTGCGCATAATTGGCTGTTACAGTATCAGAACCATAAACACTATTCACATTTTCAGCTACCTGGCTTGCGTTTTCGCCTTTATTGAAGAAAAACTGTAAAATATGGCGTATTTTCTCTTTGTTGGTGTCCATCTTTGACGCGTGCTAAAAAAATACTGAGCCAAGTAATCACAAAACTGTATTAGAAGCTTTTTTAGTACGAAATCTTATCTTTCTAACGCCATCTAGTGCAACCCAACTCTAGTGCAACCCGATCAAAACGGGAGATACAGACTCCTAAAGCCATCTATTGGTAAAATAATGGACTACTTTTTACTATACCTTATATATTACTAAACTTAGTTTATTTAATTAGTAATTTACATTTTAAATCCATTTCACTTGATTTAAAATGGAAATTACTAATAATTATTTTTTTTTTTATTTAATACTGTTCGTTATAAAATATACTAGAAGTATCGGATTTTGTTTTGTTTGTTTTTATACTTATATTAATTATGTTAATTTTTCCACTTTGTATTATTTGACTCTAACTTTATATTTTTACCCGTTTTTAATAATTTTTGTCAATTAAAATATGAGTTCATAACGTTAAATATTTATTTTTCAGTTCACAATTTTATATATAAATCTATTAGCTGTGGTTGTTTTCACGTCCGTACTTATTGATAGATCGGTTTCAAAATAAGTTTACTCAAGTAATACTATAGTAGGTGCCTCCAAATTGTCAAATTGTAAAAAAAATGTACATATAAAATAATATTAAAAAAAAGTCCTCTGTGAAGAGGAGAGACACGAGAGTCTTCGCCTCTGGCAAGAGATATGGGACAACTCGACGAAGGGTCGGTGGACTCATCGGCTGATCCCAGATGTCACCAAATGGGTCACTTGCGTGCACGGGGAGGTCGCGTATTACATCACCCAACTCTTGTCTGGACATCGATGCTTTCGGGCATACTTGCACAGATTCAAGAGAACTGACTCCCCAAACTGTCATCATTGCCGTGATGTGATCGAAGATGCAGAACACGTGTTTTTCCAATGCCCCTTCTACTAGGGGATACGGGCAGATCTGGAGAAAAATCTGGACCGTTCCATCAGTCCAGAAAACATAGTGGATTGCATGCTGAAGAGCCAATTGGCTTGGAACAGAGTTGCAAAGTACGCGGAATCTTTAATCAAGGATCTTCACACCACGTACGAAGAATCGGCCGCGAGGCGTCATTATATCGAGACAACAGTAATATCAAATGAGTAAGCCCCGGCGAAGTAGTATTTACAAAGAGTGCCGCCGGGGAACCATCGTTCCGGGAGCAAAGATAGAGGCACAGGTTAGGTTTTAGCGAGGTAAAACTCCCGCATAACTCGTTTGGCAGGTAGAAGGTTTTCCAGGCGAGTACCTTTTGAAAGTTTCCCCCTGTACCTTATTAAATTAAATAACATTAATTTTTGTGTTTTTTTATCAGTAAAAATTGTTTATTTCCCTCATACGAATTCGTCAAGTAGCGATGATGAAAACACTTGCGGAACTTCGCGTGAAAATGTTTCTTTTAGAGACAGTAAGGATGAAATCACAAATTGAAGAATGCGTATTTGCAGTGAAAGTGAAGCTTCCGAAGCAATATTATCTTGACGCATAAATACCAGTAAAAAATTTCCAATTTTATAATCCAAAACCACTTATAATAAAAACAAAAAGAAAATAAAATATTTCTTATTATAAATTATGACATATTTTGAACAGGAATTTTTGCTCAATACCCGAAAATATCTGTTGGTAATTCCACCGGGAATATTTTCACCCAGCCATGAAGTTAAACGGAAATCTTTTGAATAAAGTTACGATATTCTTCCTTTCACATTTTAAGATGAAATTACATAACCGGAACCATGGCTCCACAGTTGCGCTAGACTATGGACTCCGGTTCGAAAATCACATTTTTAAAGTTATTCGTGTGGTGGTTCCTATTTAACCGAACAATTAAGTCATAAATTCGGAAATTTAATGTTGGCATAGTTATGAGGCAAAGAGTTCCTAATGTTGCATTAACTTTTCATTGGTTTAGTGCCACATAGAAATTATAAGATATTGTGTATACAGGCATTTAAATAAGGTAAGACACTAACGAATATTATATCTAAAATACGTCGAACAAACGTCTTAACTTACGTTAATATTTTAAAGTTTAGCTTCTTTAACTAAAAACGGAATAATTCACACTTCAATATTGTTCAAGTTCTCAAAGTTAGCTTAAATATTTATATAGAAATGAACTGATTAAATCTATTAACATTGCTAGCTGAATATAAACCATAGTTAATAAAATGAAATTTGATTACAATATAAATTATCAGATTTAGTTTGTATTAATCCAATGGAAAGAGATAATTTAACATCAAAAGGTAATTGAAAATATCTTAGCTGAATTAAATTCAAGTGATAGGTTTAATTTGTATAATGACCTGACATTTGAATCAGATACACTTTGCCACATTTCCAATATGCGTACATTGAATTATTGTAAATTTTCACTTCGTTCTGAGTATATATGAGTATTGAACTCAGCAGAAGCCTTCAGATAAAGATTTCTCGATAAGTACATCCGTACGTCCACCACAAGCCATTATATGGGCATAAACCGTATTGCATATTAATACGAATCAAAACCCTTCATGTAGCTGTGGTTACAGTGTCTGTTAATATTGCGAATGGTACTTTCTCTAACCATATGTGTATATAGAAATTTAACAACTCCCTGGAAGTCCTTATACATACAATATGCACAGCACACAGAAAAACAACCACAAAACCGACAAATACGAATGCCTCCGTCCTTAACAAATGAATTAAGTACGCATGGATGTTGGGTCTTACTTCACTACCGTATAACTGAACTTGCAAGTTAGGCAAAATAATTATTTTTTTATTTAACTTTTCGTAAATGACCAGCGAAGAGGGTTGGATTCCTATCATTTGAAACCATTGCACTTTCCATCGTTGACACAAAATCCTCGACTAATGAAATTTTTATCGGATTCATTTTGAAAAAAAGGTCTACGTCTACAATTCCATTAATAAGACTTAATTTCAATATTTATTATAAAATTATAACATTTATCTTATGTATCTGTGCTTAAAAATTTAAATCGAATATTAAAATTTTACTTTTATATAAATTTGTTGTTATAATTGTAGTTAATTCCCGTTTATGTGCCTCCCCTATTTTTTTTTACTTATTTCTATTTTTTGATATTTCGTTAATATTTTCAAATGTAAGGACGATGAGAAATGTTCAATTATCTGTGAGTAAATATTAGTAGGGTTCATTTAATAACATTACTAAATTATCTATCTTAATGGTTTATCTTAATGCGAAAGTATGTATTTCTTAATGCGAAACGACGACTTATAAAATTGTATTTGCTGGAATTTTACTTGACTTGCAAAAGCATTTTTAAAAATAATCTATAATTTATGTATGTGTTTATTCCTATTTTTTTGGCTTGTTTGTAAAATTTTCGTTATTTTTTTAAGGCATAAATTTTAATTTTTATTATTATTATTTTTATTGTAAAAAATTATATTCTATTAGACTAGGTATTTATTTTTTTTGTAAAAAAAATTATATATACATAGTTTGATTTAAAACAAAAATTTACGTAGAAAAGCAAAAACAATATTTATTTTTAATTGAACAATTATAAAGCACAATGTTAATAATAAATAAATCGAATTTCAAAATTTTAAAATTACTCATAAATTAAAAGTAAATAAAAAAAACAAAACCACAGAAAAATAAATTAACAATAATTGATCTAGAAATTAAATATTAACAAATTAGGGAAAGTATTGGGTGTATAACTTAAAAATGCGGGATTGACAACAGATGGCATAACTTTTACACATGGTTTTTGTTAATAATAACTCATATGGCATTTTGGAGGTTAAACATCTGTCATTCATTCTCGATTAGTCATTGAACGAAATAGTGTAAACAACAAAGTTATTTTTTGCTTCAAAAATGTCGAATTTCGTACCAAAAAAGTCCCATATGCGGGAAGTGTTGATTTACTTCTTCAATTTGAAAAAAAGTGCAGCTGAAGCACATCGATTGCTCACCGAAGCTTATCCTGAATATGTTCCATCGATTTCAACGTGCGAGAGATGGTTTGTGCGGTTCAGAAGTGGTGATTTTGACACGGAAGACAAAGAACGACCAGGTAAGCCAAAAAAGTTTGAAGATGAAGATTTGGAGGCATTACTCGACGAAGACTGTTGTCGAACCCAAGAGGAAATTGTAAAATCATTGGGAGTCACTCAAGCAGCCATTTCAAAACGTTTGAAAGCAGCAGAATTCATCCAAAAGCAAGGAAATTGGGTCCCATATGAATTGAAGCCGAGAGACGTTGAAAGGCAATTTTGCATGTCCGAAATGATGCTTGAACGGCAGAAAAAGAAGTCGTTTTTGAATCGAATCATTACTGGCAATGAAAAATGGATTCATTACGACAACCCATAGCGCAAAAAATCATTCGTGAAACCCGGTCAACCAGCCAAATCAACGCTAAAGCCAAATATCCATGGCACCAAGGTGGGTGTGATCTATTATGAGCTATTGAAATCGGGCTAGACGATCACAGGCGACCTCTACCGAACACAATTAATCCGTTTGAATATGCGACCAGACACGAAGCCATAATTTTCCATCATGACAACGCTCGGCCTCATGTTGCAAGACCGGTTAAAAATTATTTAGAAAACAGTGGCTGGGAAGTTTTGCCTCACCCGCCTTATAGCCCAGACCTTTCCCCGTCCGACTAACATTTGTTTAGATCCATGCAAAATGCCCTCACCGGAATACGCTTCACTTCAGAACAGGGCATCAAAAATTGGCTCGATTCATTCTTGGCCTCAAAACCGGAGCAGTTTTCTTGGCGCAGAATCCATATGTTGCCAGAAAGATGGGAAAAAGTAGTGGCTTCTGATGGACAATACTTTGAATAAAGTAACAATTTTTCAAAATAAACACTCAAAATTTGCCAAAAATCCCGCATTTTTAAGTTATACACCCAATATATAATAAAATATTAAGTCGCTAGCGTACTGGACTACCATCCAAGAGATCGTTGGTTCGAGTCGTACTGAGGCATGGTCCTGCGCCTAATTACCTATAACCACATTTATTTCCTTTTCCCTTATCATCTCCTTTTGGTATCACATCGAACCCAAATTTTTTCCAAGTGTGTCCGCCAGAAACAGCGGACAGCCACTTTAAAATAAAAAAGGGAAATGTATAATATTTTACCCCATAAATTTTTAAAAATACTTATTGTTTTTTTTTAATACTTTTAATTTTATGTACTCTTCTCTATGGATAAAGATATTTTCCAATAATATTTTTTTTAGCATATTTTTTTGCCGATTTTCCAAATCCAATTATATTTTATAGAATTAAAATGGCTATAATATATTAAACATATTTTCCGTTCCAGGAAAATATGTAATTTTTTTAAATAAATTTTTCCCAGAAAGAATTTCAATGTTGAAGAAAAATATTTTGGGACAACCTTGTTGAAATTAATATATTAAGACTGATTTTTTGTTGCAACAATATTATTTTAGTTTTTTAAATCCATTGGAATCGCCGTCAGGTCTTCGCTTCAACTGCAATTGTTTTTAGCTTTTCGATTAAAATCCTTCGAATTTGATCAATAGTCCCAAAATGACGAATCCTTTTCTTCGACAAGAGAATCTTCCATGTACAGATAATGGTATTGTAATAGTGGAATATGCAAGTGTATGGAATTTTTCAAGGACTGAATATCAGCTTCAATGTCAATCGAAGGTCCTTTTCAGCAGTTTTTAATATTTATCCTCTACTAATTCTCGACTCAACATAAATGCTTAATGCGTTTAAACATACAAGCTATATGAAGGGAATGTCAGATTACTCGCAGTAATGCCACACCTCATATTTTAAAAGGCATTCTTATAAATATTTGTTAAAAAAAAAACAAATAAATTATTTTTAATAATCAGAGTATGCAATTTTCTTCAAAGCATTTTGATTTTTACAAAAAAACGAGAAAAATTAAAAAAACATAAATTCATGTACTTAAAGTTACAAATTTTTATTAACAAAATATTTTGTTTTCTTTACAAATACTTTGTTAGTTTCCTCACACTAACTAGCACAATACCGAAGGTTATTAGCTGATACTTAATATTAGACGAATTTATATATTTAGTAACCTTATGATTATATTATGGCATATTAATATAATAAAAGATATTCTCGTTTATTATCCAAAATTTAATTTTAGATAAAGTAAGTTTGCATTTTCTTATTCATATCAGTACAAAGTTACATAGTGCATAAAGTGAGTACTAAAAAGTTCCGACAGTTTGCCAAAGTAACTTTCTATTCATTCGTTAAGTTTAAGGGTTCTTATAACTTCAGAAACTTTATAGACAAAATTTGTATACAAAACAAATTTTTTAGCTATTAAATTTTTAATTTTTATTTAATTTAATAATAAAAATTTATTTTCAAATAAATTATTCTTTAAATAAACTCTTTCGAGAATTTTTCCTATAATATTTATTAATCCATAATATTATTTATTGATCCATAATTTAAAAAAAAATCTTTTCATAATTTATTTATTTCGATAACAAACAAATTTTAAACATTTATTCCTTCGAATAATGTAAAGGCAATATTTGAGACCACAAAATTCCTTAAAAAATGCTAAATTTGATAGAAGATGCTTATTTAAGGTCTAATATAATTTTGGACTATATTCATTAATTTTCAAATAGTATATAAATGGAATTTATCTATAGGACTTACTTGATATAAATTCAAAATATTCCGTTCTCCCATTGTAATATTATTGGTGAACTGAAAAATGCATAATATTTTTAATACAGAATATCTTATATTCGTCCTTATGGTTTAATCGAGTGCATAATTGAAAAAATGTTTCGATATCGAAAATATAGCGTGTCGGTCGGTTGCACAAAAATGGAAAAAGAACAATATCGTTCGGTGATTAGATTCTTGTTTTTGGAAGGGAAAACGCGCAGCGAAATTAAAGATTGCTTGGATGCTGTGTATTGTGACTCTTCTCCTTCGATGGCGACCGTCAAGAATTGGTTCAACGAGTTTGTTCGTGGCCGCACGTCGGTTTTTGATGAGCCACGCCCAGGTGCCCTGAAAACGGCTGCTACGGAGGAAAACGTTAAAAAAGTCCACGATCTCGTGTTGGCAGACCGTCGATTGAAGGTTCACGAGATAGCTGAGACTGTGGACATCGCAGTGGGAACGGTGCATCATATTCTACACGAAGAACTGGGCATGAGAAAGCTGTCGGCGCGATGGGTGCCGCATTTGCTCACACCGGAAAACAAGCGCAACCGTGAGACCACATCGGCGACGTGTTTGGCGCTGTTTCAGCGCAATCCAGCGGAGTTCTTGCGTCGTTTCGTGACCGTCGACGAAACATGGATTCACTGGTACACACCAGAGACCAAGGAACAGTCGAAACAGTGGACTTCACCCGGCGAACGTGCTCCGAAGAAGGCGAAGACTGTTCGATCGGCCGGAAAGGTGATGGCAACCGTTTTCTGGGATTCACAAGGTGTGATCCACATCGATTACCTCGAGAAGTGTAAAACAATCACAGGGCGCTACTATGCTGATTTATTGGGCCGATTTGACGTCGAATTGAAGAAAAAGCTGCCCCGTTTTGCGAAGAAAAAAGTGCTGTTCCACCACGACAACGCGCCGGCTCACACCTCCGCCGTCGCCATGGCCGAATTGGTCGAATTGCGCTACGAATTGCTGCCCCATCCACCGTACTCTCCAGATTTGGCCCCCTGTGAGTACTTTTTGTTTCCAAACCTGAAAAAATCACTCGCCGGGAATAGATTTGGGTCGAATGAGGAGGTCATCGTCGCCACGGAGGCCTATTTTGCTTCCCTCGAGAAAATGTATTTTTTGGACGGGTTAAAAAAGTTAGAGCATCGCTGGGCCAAGTGTATCGAGCTTGAAGAAGATTATGTGGAAAAATAAATTGCCACCTTTTCAAAATTTTCGTTTTTCTTTTGTAGGCTAAGTACTTGTTGAATGACCCTCGTATATCGGCTATTTAGTTAATAGAATTAAAAAGCAAAATTTCATTGTATTAGTGTTAAAAAATTATATCGGTTACACAGCTGGTGTATTTAATGAAACTTATTTCGTCAACTTATGTGGTAAAGTCTCTTGCACATGAGTTAAGGCCATTTTATAGCAGCATTACCATGAGATCAAATTTTGTTGTTGATCAGATAAGTGGACGTAGAAATGAAATTGTTTGGGTCCACAATGGGAACAAACCTACCCGCAAAAAAATCCAAGTTTGCTGACATTCGCTCAATATACAATATGTGGGGTAGTTAGAAGGATAAGCGTATAATACATGTGAGGTCTGCAAAAGGAAAGAGTATGGCCTCATTTGAATTCAGATCAGTTTCTTATTTTGGAAAAACAGGGAGCAAAGATGCCTTTGATTTCAAGCTAATCCAGTAAATGATAAGAAACGACATTTTCGAAGTTAGTTCGTGTAATTTGAGAACATTGTTAGGAAGGTCCTATCAGAAGTTCTATCAAACCAAAAAAATATCCGATATAACAATTTCATGCGGTGTCCTCTAGTCATATTTGACAATTTTACAATAAGTTGAAAACAAACAAATGGCATAATTGATGGGCGTTACGTAATGGCCGCAGTATTTTGTATCAAAGACTTTATATACAAACAAACAAATATTTCATGTGCCAATAGACAATAAATACATAAAGTCAACTAGGAATTGAATAATTTTAAGATAATTTGAATTATTTATAACTATTCTACTAAATAAAAATTATGTTTTCATAAAATTGTCTATACAAATATTAATAAATCATTCTGTTGAGCTTCTTTACATACACATACTTCGATTTGAAAAATAAATGGATAAACATGAGATCCTTTCAAAAAGACTTCTCTGCTATTATAAATGCTATACCTCTGTCTTTTTAATAGCTTTCATTTTTTAATATAATAAATATTCGTTTTTTTTTAACTTTAGCAGAGTTTTGTCTGATCTCTTTTCAACTTTTCGTCCTTTTTAGTACATTTATACCATGTTTGTATCGACATTATGCTATATTTTCTATTTAACCATACGAATATCTATTATAGCATACCATATTTTTTATATATTCAGTTTTTTTATATTTATTTATTGATTTCTTTTTTATATATGTCAGACTCAGTCTATACAATAAAATGCTGAGCCAATTATACCTTATTTGTCATATGCTTTTCAGTTTCTTTTGCAAATTATTGCCAACATTATCGCCATCTGTGTATTGAAAATTCATCGTGAGAAGGAAGAAAAACTAAAAAAATCAATCCTTTAATATGTCATTTATATCGATTTGACTTAGAATGAGATTTTTTCTTTACATATGTGCCCCAAAAAAAAATGGTAACACGTGTTCTGTCATTTGTTTTCTTCCCCACTGAAATACTCTTCTTGTAAAATATAGTCAACGTTTTACATCATTTTCATTTATAAAAATGAATACATGTGAAATAATATTAATAAAATAGGATACAAAATGGCAGATGATGACATGGAAGTCATAAATTTATTGATGGTATTCATATAAATTGAAAATATTGAAGGGAGAATACAGAAGCGATACTTTTTTTTTCATATAAATTTGAAGAAGACGTGCATATTTTTTAAATCATTTAGTTAATGTTGTTGTTGTTTTTTTTTTGAATTATATAAAAAATATATATGCTAATAGTTCAAGGTAAAAATTATAAGAAATAAAAATAAAACATTTGCATGTAGGGTCTATTGACTGAATTCTATAATGTTTATTAGTATATAATAGAAAACTAAATTTTAAACACAAAACGGTTATGATTTTATTATTGCATAACCTTTAAACAAAATTAATAATTAAAATAGTACAATATATAAAGACATTTTCTAAATTAAAAATTGATTTGGTCACATCATCATGCCATTAACAGGCTTAATAACCATAAAAAATCTCAAATTTCAGTACTAAATATTAGCGCATAATTTAAGAGAATTAAAGTTCTTTAGCATTATTTAAGCAGATCATAATTAATTCAATCGTCCTGTTATATATATCTAGTATTACCATATACTATTCCACAGTTAATAGCTTACAAATACTAAAGTTTCCATCCACACAATCGATTATCAAACATTATGAAATGTATTAGAGGCTCACGAAAACTAGAACATATTTATGAAGAATTAAATTTCAATTTTGGAAAACTTTGCCCAGTACCAAATCTGCAGATCCTAAATAAATTTCATTTCTCATTTATTCATACTGAAATTTCCATCCAAACTTATGTCAAATATGTACAAATGTCTATAGCTTTGACTTAACCCTTTTACCAACTACAACTTCTTACGCTTTCCTGTAATTGAAAAGGTATGGGAAGCCCTGCACATATTTTTGAAGAAAATTGGCTTAAAATTGTGTGCTTATATCCATTTCAATATTGGTGGTTATTTGTGACCCAATTTTGTTCACTATGTAGAACACCTTTAAGACTTCTTACACTAATACTAATTCAACATCGGAACTATATGCATCAGCATCATAGCTTCTATCAGCGGCCATAAAATTATCTCAGGCACTTTCACCATCTTCTTCATAAAATACTTCTTAAATAAGGCAGTCTATAAATTACTGTGTTTTGTGCTTCGAAAACTCTTTTGCATATATAAAACCCGTATTTCTACTCAAAGCAGCAAACAATTACTTATTAAAAAATTTACTTCATATCAAGAACCAATATCTGCAAAAAAAATTGTATCTGACATTTTTATCTAAAACGTATTATCTACTGAAAATAATAAATTAATTAAACTTTTCTATGGTCACCCAAAAAAACAATTTTATCTACCAGATTTATCTAACCTGGTTAAAACTTTTGATTTACAAGATGTGCAAGTATTGGCAACCGCCCATAGGAACAGGCAGATTTTTATAATAGTAATAATTAACATGAATGGTTATGGCGAGTGAACATCCATTGCAGCTTTTCCTGCTACCATATGCTTTTGTTAAGACTTTGTATTTTAATAAATCACGGTACCAGTGACGCCTAAGTCTGTGATTACTGTTTCTAGGACATAAAGTAAAGCATAGTTCTTAGGAGGCTTAGTAGAGCACCAGATTTCTTATCCATAAGTCAATTTAGAAGGCTTAGTAGAGCACTAGACTTGTAATCTATAAGTCCAGATGGGTTTCAGCAGGGCATTGTATATTAGTACTTTGTTGTCTATTGTAAGTTTTGATGAAGAAGTAGTTGTAGATATCGTCTTTTCTTTGAAGTTGTGTATGTAGGTTCCATGTCAGCAGTTTTTCTCAGTTCAGTCCTTAGAACCCAACTACTTGTATAATGATGTGACATGGTCTTTAAGTTATATGATAGAACATGGTTCATAGCAGAGAGAAAAAATTACATTTGTGATGAACGCATCTTGGAAACTTGTTGGAGATTTTTGCTAGATCAGACCAGATCGTATCATCATTGTATGGAGCAAAGAAGATTTTGGAACAGATTGGGATATCGGATGTACAAAAGTTACCGAGGTGGAAGGAAAAACGTGGAAAAAATGTTATCGAGGTGGAAGGAAAAACGTGGAATGATTTTAGGACTAGAGAAAACGTGGAAGGAGGGTTCCTATTGAGTTTCCATAGTAAGATTGGGTGCCAGACTCTATCAAAAGGTTATTTATATGAAAAATCACACCGATACAATACTATTTAATTTCTAAGAAGGATGTAATGAAATCAACGACTCGAGCTCCAAGTTCATTGCATCCTTTTTGTTAGGAGCGCAAGCTCCTAACAAAAATTATTTGATTGGAAAATAAAATTGGGAAATCCATCTAAATTTTTTGACAGAACTAAAAGAAAACTTATTGGGATGTAAGAAGTGGAACAGTTTATTAGTATATTTAACTTAGGGATAATTTTTATTATTGCGAATTTGCACAGACTTTGGAGAGTTCTATCTGTAAGTCCAGATGGGTTTCAGTAGAATATTGTATAAAAGTACTTTGCTGTAAGTATTTTTTTTTAGTTCATGAATTTGAAGTCTTGCATGTGGGTTCCATATCAAGCTTTTATCTAAGTTCAGTTCTAAATACCAAAATTCGATGTGTTGTGCTATTTCGCTGCCATAAAAGTATATGGAAGGACACACTTCATAGCGAAGAGTAAAAGTTACGTGGGTAGATTTACATTCATTAACTTTTATTCTCCACCTGGAGAACCAGTTCTGCAGGGTTTGGATTTGGATTTTCAGAATTTCGGAAGCATGTTGGGAATTTTCGCTAGATTTAAGGTATTATCGGCGTGTGTATCAAACAAGGTATTGAGACAGATTTTTATGTCGGATGTGTAAATGTTGTAGAGGATGGGTGTATATATAGTACCCTTTGGAACACTAGAAATATTGAAGAGTTCGTTGGATTCCTTTACTTGGACGTGTCGGTTGGAAAGGAATAATTTTAGGCCTAGAAAATAAGTAGAAGGAGGAATATTATTGAGTTTCCATAGTAAGCTTGGTGTCAAACTCTATCAAAATCTTGACAATTCGACGACACTGGAAGGTAGTGGAGTGTTCGGAGCGGAAACCCAATTGATGATTAGGAATTAACTTTGAGAATTCGAGTAGGGGATTAAAGCAGCGGAGGACTATATTTTCAAATAGTTTTGACAGGATTGGAAGCAGACTTATTGGTCTGTAGAAGTAATATAGTGTAACAAGAAAGGTTATTGCTGTTTTAGGAAGTTGTTAGAGTATATTGGAGATGATAAGATCCTTATTTTTGGGAGGGAATTTGATTAAATTGGCAACTTCCATGAGTAAGGAAGTTGGATAGTCCAGTCTCGATTTTAGTATAATAAGTTCTGTCTAGTATGTTATTATGTGGAGTAAATGTTTGTGCAAGGTGTCCAGCAAAAGCGTCTGCTTTATGTTTATCTGTTTTGCCTCAGGTTCCGTCAGTTTATTTTCGTAATATTAAATTCTTCTTCTAGCAGTCCATAGAGCCCTATTTTTCGTGAGTGATGAAGTGTAATTTCCATAGCGTTTTGTATTGTATTTTGAGATTTCGTCATGCGTTTCCTTTTGCAATTGGTTACGTTTTGTTTTATCTCTGGGCATTCTTGTCTGTTGCCAATGAGCTCTTTCTTTGCATTTTTCTGTAATTAGTCACCTAATTATTAGTGGTGCCTTTTATGTGAAAAGGCTTTAGTATTTATTAATAAACATGAACAATTATGTACCGCGTCACCTAGTTTTTGTTTCGTTTTTATGCTTCGCCGTAAGTCTAACTGCTTGTCAATATATTGTTTGAACAACTCCAAGACGATTGGTCTATTAATGAGTATTAGAGCGTTGGCTTTTAGATTAGGTTGGGAGTCTAGGACACGTAGAACAGGACTATGATCAGAGTTAAGATATAGAAGGGAATTATATATGTATATTGGAGAAATTCATAAAACTAGTTATAAAATAATTTACTGTGTCAGGAAGCTTGAATCGGGGGGTTGGCCAGTATGTAGGAGGCGGATGTGAAATTATTTGGTAGGAATGGGATGAAATTACTTTGTTAAGAATAATCCCGCGGAGGTTGGAGACACAACAGCACCATTGTTAGTCCTTGGCGTTAAAGTGACCATCTGTAATGAAATAATTCCCAAGAGTTTGGAGAAAATACCCCAATCCACGGGAGTTTATACGTACACATATATTCTGGTATGTGAAGGCAATAGTTGATGGGACAGGGGAGTAGTCAATTGATATGGTGGTGGATTGAAGAAAGTCTTTTGCAATATAGGAAAGAAAAGAAAAGAATAAGGAATTTCTCGTAATGATAGTGGGAAATATTGTTAGGGTGATCCGTTCTGAAAATTGTGTACTCGTGTATGTAGAAGTTGGACCTCGGCGTAAGTGTGTTTCTGTAGTAATAAAATTAGTTCTTGTCATTTGGAACTCGGTCCATTAGCATCCCAAAGGAGTATTTTAAGTGAGTTAGAGATTGGAGATGATATTTAAGGTTGAATAGAATGTGTGGAAGACTATAAACGATTAACGATAGTTGTAAGACTCTTGACTATGGGGGTTAATAGAGCCGTTATTTGATCAAGAAGGTTTCTTGTTAGTATTGTGAAAAGGAATGTTATGTTTGTTCAGGAGGAAATGTTTATTGTTGCTGCTGTTGCTATTGATGGCGTTCTTGCTGTTATTGTTGGCGCTTTTGTTGGCATTGTTGATGCTGTTTTTGACGTTGAGAATGAACATTTTCAGTTGTTGTTTGTGTGGCTTTTTTGATGCCAGAAGCTATTGAAATATAAGATGGTTGTTGAACACCCGGCCCGGATTTTTCTGTACGCTGGTACACCTACTTTGGCAGCTATTTATAAGTAGTGCACCTTTTATAGGTTCCGGTGTGACTACCTCCACAGAGTGATGATCTTATTTTAGAGCAGGTTAACGTTAAATGTTCTCCAGCACATATAACGCACTTAGGCGGATGCTTACAATAGATCTTAATACCTCCATAAGCCTAGCTACGATGGAATATGCGATTTTCTTTACGGGATATAGCTCTTCCACTTTGATTTTAGTATACGTGTAGAATATTGATTGTACAATAAAAATATCTTTATTTTTCGGAGAAGACTCCAAATTAATAAAAAATAAAGGTAGAGTTCTGTGGTCATTCTCCTTTTTCTTTTTGTTCCAAATACTCCGGACTTGAAATTCGAGTATTTCCAGCTCGCTTTGAAATTCGCCAACTGGCGTAGTATGGTGGAGTTAACAAATTACCACATGGAAAGGCTCATTTCGGTTTGTTTGTTTGTTTGTTTGTTTGTAAGGTCCCTTAGACATATGCCAGGGGCCACTTCATAGCGCCACGACCGTGAGGCCATTTGGCGACTGCGTAGTACGTGTGGGAATTTATCTGAGACAGACTGATCTGTGGTTAGTAGTATAGAAAATTGAGTATTTTGTTCTATTTTGTGGAGCAGATTAGTATGTTGTAACAGTTAGGCTGAAAAGTTTATAAGGTTGACATCTAGATGGCGCCTCTTGCAAAACAAAGCACCATGCTTCAAATGATTCCTGTCAAAATTTGACAGCAATCGGTCGATTGATTCGTGAGATATAGCATTTTGAGTGGAGCAACTTTTGTTATTGAAAAAAAAATGGATAAAGACGAATTTCGTGTATTGATAAAGCATTGCTTTTTGATGAAAAAAATACAGTGGAAACCAAAGCATGGTTTGACAAACGTTATCCGGACTCTGCTCCAGCTATTTCAACTGTAAAATATTGGTTTCGTCAATTTCGAACTGGTCGTACGAGCACAGTTGATGCAGAACGCAGTGGACGCCCAAAAGAGGTGGTTACGGCAGAAAACATCAAAAAAATCCACAAAATAATTTTAAATGACAGTAAAGTGAAGTTGAACGAGATAGCTGAGACTCTGAAGATATCGAAAGAGCGTGTTGGACATATCGTGCATGAATATTTGGGCATGCGAAAGCTGTGTGCAAAGTGGGTGCCGCGTGAGCTCACTGTGGACCAAAAACAACAACGTGTTGATGATTCTGAGCAGTGTTTGGAGCTGTTCAAGCGCAATAAACCCGAATTTTTGCGTCGATATGTGACAATGGATGAAACATGGCTCCGTCACTACACTCCAAAGTCCAATCGGAAGGCGGCAGAGTGGAGAGCGAGCGACGAACCGAATCCAAAGCGTGGAAAGACGCAACAGTCGGCTGGCAAGGTGATGGCGTCTGTATTTTGGGATGCGCATGGTATAATATTCATTGACTATCTCCAGAAGGGACAGACGATCAACAGCGACTATTATATAGCGTTATTGGATCGTTTGAAGAAAGAAATCGCTAAGAAACGGCCTCATTTGAAGAATAAAAAAGTGTTGTTTCACCAAGACAATGCACCGTGTCACAAGTTGATGAAAACGATGGTCAAACACAATGAATTGGGCTACGAATTGCTTCCCTATCCACCGTATTCTCCAGATCTGGCCCCCAGCGACTTTTTCCTGTTTGCAGACCTCAAGAGAATGCTCGCTGGCAAGAAATTTAAGACCGATTGCCGAAACTGAGGCCTATTTTGAGGCAAAACCGAAAGAGTACTATAAAAATGGTATCGAAAAGTTGGAAGATCGCTATAATCGCTGTATCGCCCTCGAAGGCAACTATGTTGAATAATTAAAATGAATTTTGCAAAAAAAAATATTTTTGCTGTGTTATCTTATAAACTTTTCAGCCCATAATGGGAGGAATCCTGCTCGCAAATTAGTTCTTGGTTATGGGGCATTCCTGTAGAATATGGGTGATAGTGAAATGGGTGCCACAGGATTGGCAGAAGGGACGATTTGTGTTGCCAAAAAGGAAGTTATGAGTAAGAGCAGTATGTCCAATCCGGATTCTGAGGAGCTTCCGCGCCCAGAATTTCGGTGTGGATGTTGAATACACTAGTTTATTAGAGGTTATCCAATGAGTCGACAAAAAAGTGTCGCTATTGGTCCAGTCATCGTGTCTGCGGGTGGCTAATGGTGTTAGTTGCCATTCTGTTAGTAGGCGAAGCAGATTGGGAATGACTGTGATCACTGGTCGACGGAGTGTTTCTCCAGCCAACTTGTCAGCACTTTCATTACCCACAATTCTCACATGCCCTGGCACCCATTGCAACTCGACACTCCTATTGCTAAGTAGGCTATGACGAATTGCGCTAAGTACTGAGTCACTCGATAAGCCACAAATGGGTTTAAGGGCGGCAAGGCTGTCGCTAAAAATAATAACGTTTTGTTGGCTGGGAATATTGGTCGCAATTTGAATTTCAGTTTTGATGGCCCACAGCTCCCCGTAATATGGAGCTTCCCTATAAGGGAAGATTCCACAATATAGTATGCGGGTGCTGTAGCCAAAAAGTTCGACGACCGAAAAAGATGTAATATCGGTGTCAGCGGCGGCATCAGTGAACACAGTCGATGATCCTTAATCCGTCTAACTGTTCAAGGAACAATTTCCTATATGTGGACGGATCAGTTCCAGCCTTCTTGAACCTGTCAAGAGAAGCAGTTACTTTCAACTTTGCTCCCAACCACGGGTGGATGAAGTGCTTTCAAGGTGGGACATTAATAAGGATAGCGATGATGAATTCCTTTTTGAACTGGGAGAGTAGATAATGTTTTTGATTAAAATGTGGAGGGGATAATTTGGAAGGCATTGGTTTTTGTAAATTAAACTTAGGCGGGCTTTGTGAAGATGGAAAAAATAGGTTTTCGACCAGTCTCTGTCCGATGTGATCCACTGGCTAGTCTAATGCAACCGTTTACCGCTGCCTCGACTAGGCTCATTTTTTTTCCTTTGGAATATGTGGCATTCAGCTTTGTTTTTGTCCAGATATTTGATGTATTTATATATGGTATGTCAGTTTTTTCATATACCGTTGAACATGAACTGACCTGTCCCAATTTGCTCATCTATTGCACGACAAAATACAACAAAATTTTGTACGTCAATTATGTAGATTGGTGGTGGTTTTACTACTTGGTAGTAGTAAGTTTTGGCTTCTCCTCCGTATCTGTGAGTAACGCAAACTAGGTTTGTTGGACGGCGGCTATGGTGGTAGCTGTGGTCGATTGATTTCCATGCTGGGCGGATGACCATTTTGGGTATATTTTTCACGGCCTGACGAAACTGTTAAAGGATTCAGTGCCCGTATCAGGTGCTGACGTTGCCATTTGAGTGCGTGTGCATGCGTTTTGTTTTATTTTTTTTTTTATTTTAGTTTCAATAGGAAAAAAACAATTTTCATTTCAATTATTTTTGTTCACTTTTTTATTATATCCAACACGCACAAGCAGAGTACCACTATGCACTAGTCTACAAATAACTTATTGTGTCTCTTTCCTTCAATTGGATTAATCTGTTTTTCTTTTTGCTTCACTTTCAATATTTAAATTTTTAATGACACACCTGGGCTCAGTTAAATTTAGTCGTTTAATTTCACAAGAATACTGAATTTCAGTTATATAAAAAGAAGTTAATATTTTTATTTTTATTGATTATTATTTAACATATTATTTACTTTTTTTTATACTTATAATAATTAGTTTAGTTTATCCACTTTATATTAATTGACTCTAATTATATATTTTAAGTTTTTGATTTAAAATAAAATTAATTTATTTTAGTTTACAATACTAGTTTATAATTTTAAATTTAATCTCTCAAATCACAATATTATATAACAAATATTTATTCACAACGTTAAATATAAGTTATTTTTTACTAGTGTTAGGAATAAGCTGGTCTATTTATTTTAACAATAAAACTTCTAAACTTCGATGGAAATCAATTTTACAGAAACTATTTTTGCGATTATAGCCTATAATATTTTCTTTATTTATTATATTGCGATAAATATTTTTATGGTATTCATATTTTTAAGAATATAATTATATCCTTTTAAATATAATATCAAAAATTAACTATAAAAGCCTTTTTTTATGGAGTATGGAAAAGCAAAGATTTAAATATATATTTAAGTATTAAAATATATTTTCTTAAAATATGAGTATAAAAAAAACCTTATTTTTTTCATACTAGGATATTAATTTAATAATTTGTTTGCATCAAAACAAATATCACTTCAATATAAATTTGGTAAGTTTTCAATAAACAAAAAAACTTTATAAAGAAAATATTATATTAAAAACTTACAATAATCTAGACTTTAATAGAATATTGATTTTCTATTGTACACAAATTCGATAAAAATACAATACTAAAAGCAACCTCATAAAATTGCTATTTACAAAACTAGTCAAACGAAAATCATATCCCCATTTTCGATTTGACTTCATTGAAAATATTGTACAATCTCTGAATGCAATGGTTATCTGTGATCATATATCTGTCAGTATTATAGAAGATACACACGTATTCCATTTCCGGATAGAAGAATAGTTTAGATTTTCCGTAGGCAGAGAATAAGAAAAAATATTCTATTGAAAGCAAATTGAATTTCACCTATGAACGTGATGAAAATCTCACTTTTTCCAATATCAATAGACGGGCAATAATATCTTAGGGTTTAAGAATCATTTCAAAATTTACTTTAATATCAATAATACTAAAAGTAACAGCAATGATAAGATGAATAAGAAAACATCCGGTAGTGTTATTGTACATATATACTCCGAAAATAGGATTATAGTTACCTTATTCCATCGGTAAGATGTAATATGCATTAATAATGTTACTTGCATACAGATTGAACTGGAATTTCCGGAAATAGAATCTTTCAAACTAATATCCATGGAACAAAATTCAATTAATATCTTTTACCATTCTTAAAAAAATTAATGTAAGAATTAATGTCGTAAGCAGAAGCTCTCCTTACGACATCTCCTCCGTGCTCAACCTTACCTATTGCCGCAGCGACAGTTCCAATACTATGCACTGTTCCACTGTCTAAGCCATCGATTTTCCAATCCAGTACACTTTCCCTTCATCCAAAATCAGTTTCCTTACAGAAACCAAAAAAATCATTCAATTCCAAATCCACTAATGCTAAAGCACGACAAACATTCAATGCCGCAAGTACCCTATCGGGCGAAGTCGCATTTCAAAGTTAGCTCAAAAAACTTAATTCTCCTAAGTCAGATTCGAAGTTCGGTAAAGGAACATATTACTACTAGCTCAAATGCAATTTTACTTTCAAATAAGAAAAAATCGATTTACCGTCAGCTTGTCCTTATTTTATTTTCAAATTTCAATCCAGAACACCCTTTTAACCTCTTCTATATTTTCTGCTCGACAGCTATTCGATGGGATCCACTGATCTAGAATCTTGCTTGATCGTACTAATCGGGTCAATAAAGGCATAGATGATCCATGGTTTCCTTAATAACGGGGAAGGTCTGAGCCCAAAATAGTTGCCTCACAAGAAACTAAGCTTTTTTACTATTACAGCTCCTTTGTCTATAACAAACCTTCTCAGTGTTGAATGTTGTAGGGATAAGTAATTCTTCATGAAAAACATCTCCCCTAAATTAAACACAGCCTGCGTTTTTCTCCAGCAGATTGGCAAGGTCTAATTAGCCAATTACCTGAAAATACCATCATCCTTGGAGATTTCGATGCCCACAGTCATGCTTGGAGTTCCCCAAGAACCTGTTGGCGCGGGAAAATCTTCGAGGAATGGCTCAACTCTACTGATTCGAGCTTCACTCTACTAAACGATGGTTCACCGACCCTTTTTCGGAATGGCTCAACTCTACTTTTTTTCAACCAGAGGTACTACCTGTGTTCTCGACCTCACCTTCGTTCCTACACGGAACTTTGAATTATATTCATGGAAAGTTCATAGCTTCCTTGAAGGAAGTGACCACTTGCCCATACTTGTGGAGGCAAATGTTGCGCACGTTAAAATAAAACCACTGTCACGGTTCATAGAAGAGCGCGCAAATTGGGAAAATTACAGAGCTGCGATTTTCAAAGCTTCTGCTGATCTACCCGTTGCCCAATCTCCTAACCTTGAGGCAGAAAACGTGATAAAAGTTTTCAGACGTGCAGCTGCTGGAACAATTCCCTCTTCAGTTGGCATGTCTAAAAAACAACCAAAATGGTATTCCTATGAAATCGCAACATTACGACGTGAAAGAAATATGGCCTGGAAAGACTACTCTCGTTTTTCCAGTATGACTAATCTCATCGAATTGAGACTTAGGACTGCTCGAGTCAAAAGAGCGGTGAAGCAGGCCAAGCGAACAGCTTGGAATAACTTCACCGCTTCAATTGATTCTCGAACTTCACCGAAAGAAGCATGGAGAGGTATTAACTGCATTCTTGGTCGCCAAAAAAATGGTATTATCCCATCTATTGAGTCTGAGAATGGAGTTATATCCGACTCGACAGCTATCGTTGAGGAACTGGCACAGTCCTGGGCCTCGTTTTCATCCAACAACCACCTTAGTATTACATGTCGTAGAGAGAAACAATACTTCAAGGAAAATCTCTCGCCTATACCGCCAGCCTCCACCCTAATCTTGAACCAGCCAGTAACGCTTGCGGAGTTCAACTTTTCGTTGAATTCCTTCAAGGGAACCACACCTGGTAGGGACAAGGTTTCTTTTAAAATGATTAAAGGGGCATCTTCAACTTTTCATATTAGAATTATCAACCTCTTTAACAAGAGTCTGGAAAAATCTATTTTCCCAAATTGCTGGAAGGTCGCAACAGCCATTCCAGTTCCCAAGAAAAATCTCTCCCATTCTTCGGCTAACAACTTTAGACCAATTTCATTACTGCCTTGCACTTCCAAGATCCTGGAAAAGATCTTAGCTACAAGACTTAACCAGGCGCTTGCCAATAGACTCAATCCCCAACAATATGCCTACAGGTCAGGCAGACGAACTCTGAGTATGCTACTTGAACTCCAACATTCAATCCACAATTGCTACAAACGTAGACATTGTAGTTTACTGTTGTCCTTCGACCTAGAAAAGGCGTATGACCGAATTTGCCCACTCTTACAGCTGGCAGAGTAGGGAGTAGACTCTGCAATATTGGCACTACTACGTTCCTACCTAACTGGTAGAACCTTCACGGTACGCGCCAACGGTCATTTTTCGTCAAAACGCGAAATGAAAAACGGCATCCCATAAGGATCCCCTTTATCAACAATCCTATTCAATATATATATTCACTCCCTTTCCCACCAACTATCATGCTTTAACCACTACATATATGCCGATAATATTTTTATACTTGTATCTGGTGCTGATCTTCAGCAACAAATAAATAACGCCATCCGCAACATCAACACTTGGAGCAGCTTAAACGGTGCGGTTATCTGTACATCGAACCCACCTTGCCTTCATGTTTGCAGGAAAAAAAATTGTAGTTTATCGGACTCGTCACTAAACCCCTTCCCTCTCCGCCCAAACGATTCCATGAAAATCCTAGGTATCTCAATTGCCCGTGGAGGAAAATGGAATCTTCAGATTAAAAATGCTCTTGACAAAATTAATATCATTCTCCGAATGGTAAAAATTTTAGTCAGCAGCAAAAGTAAGGTAAGACAAAGTGAGGCAATTAGAGTAACCAACGCCCTTTTGGACGGGACCTTACTCTATTTCCTCACTATATGTGTCAGTGTGCCAATAGCAGGGAAAAAACTAGTCGAGGCAGCGATAAACCGTTGTATTAGACTAGCCAGTGGAGCACATCGGACATCTCCGGTGGAATCCATACTGATAGAGACTGGTCGAAAACCTATTTTTCTCTATCTTCGCAAAGCCCGCCTAAGTTTAATTTACAAAAACCTACGCCTTCCAAATTATCCACTCCACACTTTAATAAAAAACATTATCATCTCCCCCAGCTCAAAAAGGAATTCATCATCGCTATCCTTATTAATATCCCACCTTGAAAGCAATTCACCCATCCTCCCCGTTCATTTCCAAACTTCCTTTCCACACCCAGATTGGAAACCGTGGTTAGGAGCAAAGTTGAAAGTGACTGCTTCTCTTGACAGGTTTAAGAAGGCTAGAACTGATCCGTCCACATATAGGAAATTGTTCCTTGAACAGTTGGACGGATTAAAACATCATCGACTGTTGTTCACTGATGCCGCCGCTGACACCGATATTACATCTTTTGCGGTCGTCGAACTTTTTGGCTGCAGCACCCGCACACTATGTTGTGGAATCTTCCCTAATAGGGCAGCTCCATATTACGGGGAGTTGTGGGCCATCTAAACGGCAATTGAAATTTCGACCAATATTCCCAGCCAACAAAACGTTATTATTTTTAGCGACAGCCTTGCCGTCCTTGAAGCCATTTGTAGCCCATCGAGTGACCCAGTACTTAGCGCAATTCGTCATAGCCTACTTAGCAATAGCTGTGTCGAGTTGCAATGGGTGCCAGGGCATGTGGGAATTGTAGGTAATGAAAGTGCTGACAAGTTGGCTGGAGAAACATTCCGTCGGCCAGTGATCACAGTCATTCCCAATCTGCCTCGCCTACTAACAGAATGGCAAATAACACCTTTAGCCATCCGCAGACGCGATAACTAGACCAATAGCGACACTTTTTTGTCGACTCATTGGATAACCACTAACAAACCAGTGTATTCAACATCCATACCGAAATTCTGGGCGCGAAAGCTCCTCAGAATCCGGATTGGACATACTGCTCTTACTCATAACTTCCTTTTTGGCAACACCAACCGTCCCTTCTGCCAATCCTGTGGCACCCATTTCACTGTCTACCATATTCTACAGGAATGCCACATAACCAAGAACTACTTTGCGAGCAGAATTCCTCCCATTATGGAGCTCCTTGATCCAACAACTCCATTCCCTAGTCCCCTATTTAATCTTCTACAACATACTAATCTGCTCCACAAAATATAACAAAATTCTCAACTTTCTATACTACTAACCAGAGACCAGTTTCTCTCAGAAAAATTCCCACACGTACTACGAAGTCGCCAAATGGCCTCACGGTCGTGGCGCTATGAAGTGGCCCCTGGCACATGTTTAAGGGACCTTACAAACAAACAAACAAACATCTCCCTTTGAAACCACCAAAATACCTTTCTGAGTTCAAATTATTTTTGAATTTTTCGAAGGGTACTACACCGGGCAGGGACAAGGTATCATTCAAAATAATTGAGCAGGCACCTTCGACATTCTGCAGTAGAATCGTCAACCTCTTTAATTCTACACTCAAACGTTTGTAAAAATTTGGAACAACAACTTTCTCGGCCTTCGCCTAACAAATGTAGACAAAGATTCTATAAATAAACAAGTTTAAGTTGTAAAAATAAATTTTTAACATATATTAAATATTATGACACCGTTCTTACATTGCAACTAGAAATATATTTTTCAAGCCGAACAAATAATAATATTAATTAAAGTATAAAAAATCGATTTCAAATAAATTAAAAAATTTTAAAAAAAAAATAAAATTTACGTGTACATACAATAATGTCTTTTAATTATTCGATATTCCACAATATCTAATGCCAAAGTTTTATAATAAATATAGTATAAATAAAATATGCTCACTCATTTCTCATTTATTCAGTTTCCGCCCTGATAACTTTTTTCGTGCTTGTCAAGTTCTTATAGTTGAACTAACAAAACAACCATCAAACAAAAATGGCTATTAAAAAACTTCAGTACGCTATTAATCTAAACAAGTACATTTTTGTTTAAATCCACTTGGAAAACAAGGTGATTTATAAACTAACGATGGTAAAGTATGTTAAAAAAACAAAAGAATAATTAAACAGACCATAAATAATTCAATTGTCCTGTTATACAGTACGAGCATTACCATAAATTATTCCACAGGTAAAAGTATCTTTTCTAAGCTCTTTGTTTACCGGAATTTTCATTTAAATCGTCTTATCTTATAAAAATATTCCCCTAAACGACTCTGAACCCCATTCCCCAACTCAACATGTGGAATAACAATTGATGTGCCTAACCTTCACGGTATTCTAACGATACTATTTCTATTAATTGACGATTAATAAGAGTAAGCTTTTATTGTATAAAATTTAGTAAAATGAGAAGGATTTTTTTAAATATATTCTCAAATAAATTTTATGGGCTTTTTATGTACTTGTTTTTACGATTTTTATGTACTTGCTTTTTAATTAGCTGTTTATTTCCAACTAAAATAGAATAAAATGCTTTGATTTATCGATCGTATAACCTACTCTTGATGTAGGGATTAAATTATATTCTTAGAAACATTCATGATGTTTTTTTTAGATCTCCCCTTCACATAGCTTGAACATAAGTCCCTCCTAAACGTGCAGTAAAAGTTTCAATCTCGTTCGGTAACTATGCGACCATATTGACTCTATTAAGTATAGAACCTTATAAGTGAAATTGCGTTTTCGTAGTGAGTTGTAAAAAATGGAATAGAAAACTTTGGGACAATAACGTTCCACCACATTTTGTGTAAAGCCTGATGAATCTTCGAGTTGCCACGATACTACGGGGGACATTCCTTATTAAAAGCTCCAGTATTTCGATGGTATAAAGCATTGGAGGGCTAGAAGCAGTTGAAGAGAAACCTATGTTAGTGAGGACTTCAACATCAACATTTGATAAATATATAATACCAGTGAGAGCTATTTTTAGGTTAAAGCGTCGATTAACATTGAAACTGATGGACTCAGAAAATGGGGTCTTCGCCTCAGATCACTTGAATGCTCAACCATAAAAAGGTTTCCTGCTTCACGGCCATCTCCGTTAAAGAGTATTTATCGGGAAAAGTAATTCCTGTGGTTTTTAGCCTCCTTATTCATCTGATGTTAGTCCTTGTGAATTTGTTTTGTTCGCAAAGGTAAAAAATACTTGAGTTGACGTAACCACTGTACTGCCGATAACATTCAAAGGGATATAGACAAGGAGCTGAAGGCATTTCTATTGGAGTGGAAACTACGGCCCGTCGATTTATTTTATTTTTATACACAAATGTTATCTCCTTCTTATACTTTTCTGCCACACCTTGTATATTTGTTCCAATTGCTGTTATTAGACGGTCTCTGAGACAAGCGCCAGAGGCCAATTTTGCATTTAAACTACTAAATTCTATTATGGAATTTTCGATAAATACTTGAACACACAACTTCTCAATTAATAATGTAAAGTAAATCTCAAAATATGGGATCCAGAACAACGGTTTTAACAAAAACTATTGTGCTAATGTCATACGATATTCTTGAAAGTAATAAGTGTCTATTACACGTATATCTAATAGAAGACTATTTCCTAATTCCATATCAATTCTAATAAAAGATGCTACTTTTCGGATTTTATATAAGAAAGTTTAAGACCAAAATTTTTTCAAATAGAGTAATAACATGTAGCTAAAGGACATGTTTACTGATATGTACTTTTGATAAGAACTGAATTATACTCAAAAAATGTCTGTAAGAATATGAAAATTCCCTTACAAAAATGGTAATAACAAAAATTGGGTTTAAAAATAGGCTTCGTCAGACTAACAGATGAATTTAATATTTTTTATTGTCCAAGTCTTCGCTAAAACAGTTCCTTTTCTCAAATATGTATTATTGAAAAACTAAAAGTATCAAAATTAAACTTTACGTATTAAAGAGAACGCATATAAGAGTTGATAATATCGAATGTAAATTTGTTCTCGAATTGATAACAACAGATTGCTCCTGAAATAATTTTTTAACTTTATTTTAATGAATTTTTTTATTAATTATTAAATAAGTTTAATTTAACAAACAATAAATAAGTTTTTCTAGATAAATTTTCTTCATTGCTATGGAGCCAATTTCTATGGAACATGTACTCTGGGATTTAAGATGAAGTATTGTTAACCGTAAAAGCAAAGTTTCGTAAGTTATTTTGAGTAACTTTTCTTATTTCGAAGAATTTTTTTTTATTTTTAAGAAATGTATGATGGTCATTCAACAAGTACTTAGCCTCACCGCCCTATAGAACTGCTGCCACAAAAGAAATTTACCATCGTGCAGTACTTTTTTTTAGTAGCCTACTGTCAAGTTTCAGTCGATTCCCTTTATTAGTTTTGTTTTGAGAGCCTTTGAAAGCGAGCGTGTCGGTCGGTTGCGCAAAAATGGAAAAAGAACAATATCGTTCGGTGATTAGATTCTTGTTTTTGGAAGGGAAAACGCGCAGCAAAATCAAAGATCTCTTGGATGCTGTGTATGGTGACTCTTCTCCTTTGATGGCGACCGTCGAAAATTGGTTCAACGAGTTTGTTCGTGGCCGCACGTCGGTTTTTGATGAGCCATGCCCAGGTGCCCCGAAAACGGCTGCTACGGAGGAAAACGTTAAAAAAGTCCAGGATCTCGTGTTGGCAGACCGTCGATTGAAGGTTCACGAGATAGCTGAGACTGTGGGCATCGCAGTAGGAACGGTGCATCATATTCTACACGAAGAACTGGGCATGAGAAAGCTGTCGGCGCGATGGGTGCCGGAAAACAAGCGCAACCGTGAGACCACATCGCCGACGTGTTTGGCGCTGTTTCAGTGCAATCCAGCGAAGTTCTTGCGTCGTTTCGTGACCGTCGATTCACTGGTACACACCAGAGACCAATGAACAGTCGAAACAGTGGACTTCACCCGGCGAACGTGCTCCGAAGAAGGCGAAGACTGTTCGATCGGCCGGAAAGGTGATGGCCACCGGTTATTGGGATTCACAAGGTGTGATCCACATCGATTACCTCGAGAAGGGTAAAACAATCACGGGGCGCTACTATGCTGAGTTATTGGGCCGATTTGACGTCGAATTGAAGAAAAAGCGGCCCGCTTTGCGAAGAAAAAAGTGCTGTTCCACCACGACAACGCGCCGGCTCACACCTCCGCCGTCGCCATGGCCAAATTGGTCGAATTGCGCTACGAATGACTACTTTTTGTTTCCAAACCTAAAAAAATTACTCGCCGGGAATAGATTTGGGTCGAATGAGGAGGTCATCGTCGCCATGGAGGCCTATTTTGCTTCCCTCGAGAAAATGTATTTTTTGGACGGGTTAAAAAAGTTAGAGCATCGCTGGGCCAAGTGTATCGAGCTTGAAGGAGATTATGTGGAAAAATAAATTGCCACCTTTCCAAAATTTTCGTTTTTATTTTGTAGGCTAAGTACTTGTTGAATGAACCTCGTATGAATAGTAAAATAATAACTTGGTAAACAAACATAAAAATAATATTACTTTCCTTGAATGTTTGTGGAAGATAGGCATACATTTTGGTATTTCTTAACTAATTTGAATATATTTTATGACAAATTTTATTCAAATATTAAAAAAACGAGGTCTTAATTGCGTCAAACAAAAAGAGTCCATCAAGAATTTCTAGTACACCTTTCAGGATATGTCATAACTGAAAAATAACAAATAAAATAACAAAATTTACAAGAAATAAAATATTTTCAAATATTAGATTTGTATTTAAATTTTTTATGATAACATCAAATTCTTGAGTCGGTATTCATTATTATTAGCAAAATTATTTTCAATAAAAAGAATTAATTTTTACTTAAAATTTTAATATTTAAAAATCATCTTTAAATAAAAGAGAAAAAAACTAAAAAAATATAAATTCCCATACTGAAAAAGATAAGTAAAATGAAAGCTCACACTTAATATTAGATATAATAGACATTTATTACTTTTAAGATTATCGTATGACCCCAATAGATATACTCCTTACATAGTAATCGTATGACCCCAATAGATATACTCCTTACATAGTTTACCCATATAGTTTTATATAGGCAAACTTTACATCAGAGTTAAGCCTTTCAGTACTACCACAAGAGTTTCTACTCGTTACTCTCAATAACATTGGAAGAGTATAATTTAGCTGAAGCCAATTTAATTTAAATTCTTTTAGCACTGCTTCAGGTCGATTATACTCTTTCAATGTTATTGAGAGTAACGAAATAATGCCTTTTCCAGTATTTTTAATTTTGGAAAATCATAAGAACCACTATTTCCGATTATTCCTCTTTTCCCTGTGGAGACGGTCTGGTGGTAGTGGCTGTTGTCGAGGTGGAGCATTCAAGTGTATGTAATTTCCGATCTGACGCGAAGAATAGTTTTTATGATCTTTTCAAAGCCTAACACATCATCTTGAATGTTTATCAGCAGTTAAACCTCAAAAGAGCCATCTCTCGTTCTTCTACGACATATATATTTTGTAAGGTAACGACCTATACAAAATATCTTATTACTGGAAAATCAAACAAAAAAGGATGGAAATTAATCCAGTCACCCTAAAAATAGATACGAGTGAAGTAATTTTATTTAACTCCACCAAGTGCTATCCCACGTCTGCCTCTAAAATTAGAAGAGATGGTCGGAATTTGAATACCAACTCCACCGATGAATAGAGGTGATCGTAAGCTAAAAGGTACGAACGTGAGCTGGATGCAGATCATATGTGATCTAGAGACGAAGCAGATATTGGAATTGACTGAAAAAAGCTTAAGAGTAAGAGCATTGGCACAGCCAAAAAAGTACTAGATCTCAGTCAAAAAGAGGTATAAAATGGTTGGATTGACGACGATTGGAAGCGAGCAACAGAACAAAAAAATGCTCCATACCAAGCATTTTTTTGTTCTGTTGCTTGCTTCCAATTGTCAATTACGTACCAAGCATGGGCATTTTTTTGTTCTATTGCTCGCTTCAGTCTTAAAACACTGAGCACGTATGGAAAAACATTGTCAATTACGAAGAGCGCAGAGAAGGAATTTCAGAAAAGCAGAAATCCTGGGAGAATGAAGATATCTCTGACTCGAAAAATATAGGGAGCAGTTATGGAAGTTTTATCTATCTGTGAGCACGATGAGAAACTGTACAACACGATGATCATCATGCCGCAGCAAAGATGGAGATCCGATTACTGATCAAGTGGCTACATTAGTGAGATGTATTATTTTGATGAACTCCTAAATATTTACCAGTCAAAAACACGAGGAGAAGGTTCTGTCAGGTTAAAAATACACATACATGCTACCAGCTCCAAACTATAAAAGCAATCAGCGAGTTAGAATCTGGAAAACAACAAGTCTTCGGGCCCTGATAATACTCGGACATCATGATAATAAAGGTTGGGATAAGAGATTTTGTCTCTTTCAGCAACATTTAATAACCCCAATAGTCTCCCGCAAGCGGACGCCCTTTTTTACATTATATTTAAGAAGGCGGTGGAAAAAGTGATTCGGCACAAAGCGATAAGCATGATAGGTACCATCCTCATTAAGTCGGCCCAGCTTTAAGATATTATAAGTCGATCGGAAAGAGCTGTTTAGGAGGCCTACATCAATATTCAGCTGTTAGCAAAATACGAGTATAGTACGGGGTGGCAGCTTCGGTGTCGAAGACAAAACCCAATAACACTATTTACATACAGATAAGCAATTATAGTTTCGAACGAGTTTAACCATTTTTCTATTTGGGGTCACAACCAATGCCAACATAGAGGAAGAAATCCGCGCACAATCACAAAATGTTTACAATAACATCCAAGATTCTGCTGTAGAAGACACTAGTCATGCAAGTCCTCATGTATTCAACCAAAATTTGGGCTCTCAGAAAAAAAACCTTTGAAAACTCTAGTCTGCGTTCGTTAGGAGGGTTCTTCGAAGAATTTTTGGCCACGTATGTGAGGATGGACGATTTCGGATCTTATTTAATAACAAGATCCCGAACCGCTACTGCGACCGCCTGGTTGTGGATAAAATTAAGCCCAATATGCTGTGGTGGGATAGACACTTAATTCATATGGACCTTAGCTTAAAGTTTACGGTGAGTGAATTTATGGTCTAAGAACATGAGGTGGGCACTGTCTATGGTAGAGGGACGACGCTGGGGCCATGATGCCAAAACCATGCTGGGAGTGAAAAGCTGAAAGACCGCGTTGAGAAGCCAGGACGTCTCGAGTTCTTTAATTCAACAAGAATAGACCGGACTCTCGGTAGTCTCACCCTGGATGATCAACTTATTTTTGCATATATATTTCTTTCGATATTACAAATAAGACGTAGAAAGTCCATTTCAAAATTGTGTATGCTTAGCGAATGATTCAACATCAAATGGCGAAAAAATCAATTTTTTGCGAATATCTTTCTTTTCTTGGGTATCGCTAATATTAGTTATGAGAAAAATTGTATATTCGAAAATTTTGTGCAAAAAAGATTACACACATTTTTTTGCACGACTAAAAGTTTTCTACAATAGATAGAAAGACAATACTACAGATACATTTGCTTCCGCGCCACTTTTAGAATGAACGCGTTTTCAACATTATTTACTATGTTTATCTTCTTCTACTTCTTAATCCTTCTCCTTCTTTTTTTTCTTATTCTTATCATACTTTGATCTTGAATAATTCATTTTGCGTAAACTATTTTGAAACGGCATTAAATGTCAAATCAAAGTTATGTGCAAAAACCACTTCACTTGTATTTATTCAGTTTCAACATTATTTTTGCCTATGGTTTTTTTAATAAATGACATGGTTTTAATTTTAATTAAAATAAAATTGCTTTTTTTTTTGCTTAGTGTATCCAATCCAATCGTAACCAGCAGACTCTGTTTTGGCGAAGTAAACTAAATACAGGCAATTGATGTTCTGCTTAAAAAGTGAATTTTTAGCAAATTTTTTAGACTATCCGTAAAGTTAAAAAAACGGTTACTTATAATATTCTATTTGCGTATTTAAATCCGTTTTAAGTTATCGACTTCTGAGAATATAATTATTTAAATGTGAAGAATTTTTCAGAATATTTAGTTAATTTTTAAAGATAATTAAGAGACCATTCATAAATTTAAACAAAATTGAGAGACAGTATATAAGCAAAATTATATGTCAACAATAAGTTTTTAAACATTAAATAATTCTACTTTTATAAATTCAAGTATAAAACTTTTAAATCTTCGAATTACTTCTAACTTTCAACAAACAATTAAAATTTTCCGAAATTATATACACTTAACATAATGTATCAAAAGTTATAAAACACCATGTTACATAGCATAGGGTACATAAAAAAATGATAAAGTGAGAACTTGTATCTTATTGTGCTCCTGTTTTGGATTTAGTTACAAAGCGAACATTAATATTTTAAGCGATAAACATTCAATCAAAAAATGGAAGGGAATACTTTATACTGAAAAGATTACAATCTTCCGGAGTAATATGTTAAGCACATTTTGAGATAATAAATCTTCGCATAAACATATCGTGCATAAAAAAGATTGCTTTTCTTGTCTATTGCGGTAGAAAATTTACTTCAAAACTTTCAAATAAAAACTTTCTGCATGAATTTTTCACCATCCATACATATATCACTAAACAATGGCGTTCATGTTCTATATTTCATCAGTTTTCCTTCCGTTCAGTCATTCGAATTTACATAGAAATTTATGCTGAAACGAAATTCTTCTGAATGCTTTCGTTTACAGAACAGAAAATGCAACTTTCACCAAGACTTTAAAAATATTCCTTTCCCCAATTTTTTGTTGATTTTACTTTTCCTGTCAAATAAAAACTGCTGCATTTTCAGAATACACAATAGAGAAAAAATACAAAATAAATGACAAAATGACTTTTCAAAGGTATAAATAAAAATAAAAACTCTTCTATTCCTTTATTCAGGTAATTCAAAAGTAGAATTCTTTTTATAGCGATTATAAATAAAAGTTGAACTGAGTGATTTGAGTGGTTTTAATACTTTTAGCGATGTGTAAAGTTTTCAGCTTTTACGTGTATATCAATTTAGAAATGGTTTTTGATAAATTATTTGTTTACTTTTATAATTTTCATGATTTTAAATAATTTTATATATCTTTTACATTTAATATAAAGATTTTTTGCGACTCAATAATACTTTATTGACTATAGGACTTATATTTTATAATAAATATCTTTGATGAGCAAACGATATTCATAAGATAATGAAATTTATTTAAGTGAATTGCTTTGATTTTCACATAATAATTACAGTTTTTAATATTCGAAAATTAAGCTACAATATTCTAACATGAAACTTTGAAATACATACACGAATTCTGAATCATTTTAAAAAAAAACCTTAATTTATACCATGTTCATTGATCGCATTCTGCATTAAAATATTCTTCTTTTTTATTAACATCCTGACGACGCATAAAATTTTCTTTTACACCTAATAACCACCCTGATCGGATTTGTTTGTACTATGTCCAAAATTTCTTTTCTCACCATGTTCCCCATATTATGGCGCTAATAGATTCCTCAACTCATTTACGAAGTCCTTTTTTCAATTTACTTAAATTAAAAGAACTGGTCTAGAAAACACAATCGTTTCTTTTTGGATTATCTTTTATTTCCTTTTTTTCTTAAATTTAATGATATTTATAATAGCATACAATTTGTAAGGTAAATTAAATGGTTTCATATAAATGAGGGAGGATTTAAAATTGTTCTAAGAATTCGCAATTGCAAGCTTTGGATTCAAGCTTTAGATTCGCTAAACTTTAAATCATCTTCAGATCTGTGTTGTTAACTATTAATTTTCTGTTTGTTGTCAGTTTGGATCCTTTGTCTAGGAATCGTAGTAGTTTTTTGCATCGTCCCTTAATTATTTTTTTATTTGCGTATGAGGGTTTGAGGTTAATCATTTATCGTTTGTAATTCGGAAAAAGTTAAAAAAAAAACACCTTTATTAATAATTTATGCAATTTTATCAAATCCTATTCTCCTGTATATTTACTAGTTCTTAAGCACATTTTATTTCTAACTAATTTTTTTCGAAATTTTTATTACCAGTTCAATAATCAATTTGGGAATACTTTTTCCTTAATATTAACAATAACAAAAAATGTTCAGAATAAAGAAACGGTTTTTCAACGTTGCAATTAAAAAACGAAAACAAGAAGAAATCCTTTTATAAAATATGAAATTATCATAATGAAAGGATCTACATTCAATACAACCAAATAATAATTTTTTAAGCAAAGGAAATTTTAAAATATTCTTACGACTCATTTCTGAGAAATTCAAATTTATTATTTTTATCGATCCAAAAAGATACTCCATTGAATATTTGAGTAATTTGCATATAAATAAAAATGTTACCCTTATCAAGAAAAAAAATCAATATTTTTTACAGAGTTAGCCTTATTGATTTGCATTTTGCTTATAAGCTAAGTCAAATAACCTTAAAATAACCAAAATTCGGTGGCGAAATATATTTACAAATGATTAAAATTTTAACAACATCTTATAAAGTCATCTTCATTTCCAGTAAAAGTTCAAATAGGAAAAAAAGTTTTGAGAAGTGATTTGATAGAATTGATTTGTTTTTTTATGATTTATTAAAAAAATATATCTCAGTTTTGTGGGTTTATTAATTCAAAGAAAAATCTTAATACATAAATTCATGAAGCCTTCTTAATTAAATATAAATATTTAGAAAACAAAAGTGAGAATATACCTACAAAGTAGACATAATCAACTGTTTTTGAAAATATAACTTTGGCAGCACATAACAATAAACAATTTTTTTTTCCAAACCTAAATTTATATAAAATTCTAGATTAAAAATACAAAAACTACTATAACTAAATATTTTCAGTTGATTAAAAATAAAATACTTTTATTAATTTGAATGGTATTGATTCAACAATAAAAAAGGACAATCCAGTAATAACTCCATAACTTGTTACTTGAATAGTAAATTTTTCTTCCGTTTGCAAATTAATATTTTTACGAGTCTCTTTGCATACTTCAAACATTTTACAATACATGAAATCATCCCCTAAAATGTGAGGTGTGATAGAAAATTAATTAAATACATTTTTTTCAATAATTTTACGTTTATTGGCGAGGTGTTATTTCCATTCTTCGTAGCAATGCTTGCTAGAAGGCTTCGACTGAAATCACCCTCAGAACCACAGGATGCTACCGATAGTATCAAGATTACGTCCTTCCAAAGTGTTTTTTTTTTATTTCGGAAATCAACAAAATTATACAAACTTTGATCATTTGAATAGCGAGATCGGGGAACTACAGGAATGTCATTTTCAACAAAATTCGTTGATGGGGATGGCAATGCGGTAGGGAACTTGTCATGGTGGAGCATCGAATGTCCGATCTGACTTGAGCAACCTTTTTTGTCCAAGTATTTCAAGGGTACTTAATACATATTTTAAATAAACGCAGTTAAATTATTATAATAAATTAACTTAATTGATTGATAATTTGAAATTGATTAATGAATCGGATCAATTATCTAAGCTAAATCTGTTTACGAAAATATAACTAAAAATATTTCTTTCAAATTTTTAATGAAATAATTTTTACGTAGTTATACAAAATCTCAGTTCAATTCTATTTCAGTATTAAATTCGTGTAAATTAGTAATTACTTAAATTGATATCGTGTAACTCTTATATCTGCAAATATAAAGCGAAATAAAATGAATTCTGTCATGCAAACAGAATCTAATAGTAATAGATAAATTTTCCAAATAGTTGCTTCAAAAAGTAATAGGAATTTCTTCGAAACTTTAATGGATATCACCGTGACATCAATCAGAGAAACAAAGTTTATAACAAATAGACTTTTTTTACTAAAAAGACTTAAAAGAAATTCCAGTTCTACAAAAATTGCAAGAAAATTTTTAGTATTCTATTTATTTTTAAACACTTCAGTTTTTCCTTTTTTTATTATCATTTCAAATAACATTAGTACTGAAAAGTATATTCTAAGTACCACGATACTTTAGGCCATTTGGCGATAAAGGATATCGGTATAAGGAAATTAAAGTAGAAAATGTAAAGGAAAACTGGAATTATTGATAGCGTCAGTGAGATTCGAGAATACACGGCCCCTTGGATAATAGTGCAGTACACTAGCGACTGCTACCCCGGCATAAAAATTAATTTAGTTATTATTATAACTCTGTAAAATGAAATTAATAATTCATGCGAAATATTATACAAATATTATCAAGCTATTATTATGTAGCTTCATTTACTGATGATAAGGGCTAAATCAAACAAAATTCAATTTCGTCACCTCGATTTCTATGGGAACCCCTCAGAACTATAATAGTCATTAGAGACATACTTAAAGTTGTTAATTTTCATGATAACATCTTAAAAATTTATAATTCACAAATAATTGAATAACTTAATATACTAAACTACGATATACTCGTAATTTAAAAGACATACAAATGCTAAAAAACCTTTATTAAATATATATACTTATTTTTAATAAATTTTTAACTGAAAAACATATACTAAATCACTTCCAATGAGTTTCAGAAAAAATAAATTTGAGTGTAATCATCTTATTATTTTTAATAATATAACTTTTGCAACAATTGTATTTGAAGATATAAATTTTGGAACAATGAAAAATTATGAAATATTATATAAAAAAAAAATTTATTAACAATTATAGAATAAAAATATTTACTTTTAATTTAAAAATGATTATAAAAATAAATTAACTACTTAACTATATAAATTATTGAATGTAATTAAAAATTACTAAGCATTGGGTTGAGTAAAAAATTGATTCGTTTTTCGGCGTTAGATGTCATTAATATCAAATCGTTTGCAAACAAATTCAAAAGATCACTGAAGTATATACGAGGGTTGTATGACTAATATCTGGCCTCGTCAAGAAAAAAACATTTCCATGTGTAAAATTCATTTTATTTATCTAAACGCAGTTTTTATTTCTGATCTAAAAATTACGATCTCCCCAAACCTTCAAAACAGGCTTTTGTCATAGCAATCACCTCATCGTTTGAGCCACTTTTCTCGTGGAAAACCTCATTTAATTTGGCCATTACAATAACATAAGCATGTCACATTCTTTTTAATTGTTAGATGCGGACTTTTCGTATTGATTTCATTATTCAATAAGTATTATAATTCTGTTCAATAAATACCCTGTTATCATTTTTCCTTTATTAATCGTTTTTGTCTCCTTCGGTGCATATTCGTTCGTAGTAGTAGTTCTGGGGAGTAATGGTGAATCCATATTTCATCAACAGAAATGGAACGATGCAAAATCACATTTGGATTAAGCTTTCTCATATCCAAGATTTCTTATAAATAAATATTTTATTTTTTCTATTGTTGTAGGTAGAATCCCAAATAATGCGAACTTTAAATTGCTGTCGCAAACTAAGCGCCGCAGCTGAAACGATTCTTGTGGAAGGTTACATTTAAGAAAACCAGAGCTGCTCGAATAGCATAAGCACCATCTCTAGCTGAGGATTAAGTGTTAATCATATGTTACAATCCTCATATCTTATATATTAATACGCAAACACAAAAGTTTGTGGTAACTTTTTGAGTGTGTTGTTGTTCACGTATTGGAAAAAAAAATATCATTGTATAGGTAACCGTTTGGAGAAGTGCAGAATATAATTTTTTTTTTTATACGTGAACATAAAGCAGGTAAATTTGATTTTGAAAGATGCAAAGCGCTACAACAACAAAATACACATACACGGGCCCAATACAAACGAGCATACGTATCAGCCAATAAATCGGATGACTGTGAAATGCAATAAAACAACACAACTGAACAAAAAACAACACAATTGTACATGAAAACACGAATACTTACAGTCGACATTTCTTTAAGAAAAAGAAATGCATATAACTTTTTCCTAAACGTCTGTTTAACATATGTTCTCAAAGAACAGCTGATTATGAGCATGCCTTTGCCTTAGAGTAGCTACATGTGAACGAAACACTGCTTTATGACTGTGCGTAAGCGACTCATAATACAACAGCGTGTTAATTCTATGAACCAATGAGCGTGCGTCGTTGCGCTTGGGATATTTTTGGGAAAGCGAACAACACAGTGTAAGGAAAAAAACCCAAGCGCAGACAAGATATCTCATTGGTTGGAGAAATTTGTTATTGGTGTGTTTGGCTATGTGTGTATGTCACGGCAACGTGCATCATTCAAAATTCATAGAGTGATCAGCGCATACAGCTTAGTAGGTGAACTGAGTGAATTTTTTTGCATTGTATGCGAGTGGAATTTTTTCGAATACAATGGAAGCTAACAGAGTGAACAAAATATACAACATCAAGTACGTCATTTTCGTTTGTTTGTATGCGTGTCAAATGACACTGTGCAATTTTTTCAAACCACATTAGCATACCAGCATTCAAGTTTGTTTGTTGCAAATCAATGTCGATGAATTTTATTTTTTATATTAAATGTGCAAAACATCATAGTTTCGAATAACGCAGATTGACATCGAGAATACATACGATCGATTTAACAAAGACACATTTTTGAAACGTTATTCGATTTCATTCTTTGGGATAGCTGAGAATACAGTAATTACGTTGAGTGGATTCGTTTGTGTTCAATGTGAGTGTTTTTTTATTTATTTTTTCAAAAAAACTACGATTTTGTTTGTTTGTTGCAAATCAATGTTGATGCATTTTATTTTTTTTATTAAATGTAGAAAATATCATAAGGCGAATTCGATTGGACTAATTTTGCTACTGCTACTGTTGTGTAGCTGTCATCATCTACAGTACCTCTAACAAAACAGTAGGATTGTAGCAGGAGTTGCACTTCTCCCCTTAGGGTAAGGGGATTGTAGTTTCCGAACTAACTATAGATGGCTTAGCGGGTTTGTTGGTTATGTTGAAGCGTCATATTTTTTTTTATTGTTTATGTGTGCGTAAACTCAGTTTTTATTGTTTATGTGTGAATAAACTCAGTATTTTTGGTGACTATTGTGAGTTTGTATTTTACTTCTGTCAGTGATATGTTCATTTTATTGAGAGTCTACTGGTAAGTACTGCGCTGTAGCAAAATTAGTCCAATCGATTCGCCTATAGTTTCAAACAACGCAGATTGACATCGAGAGAGTACAGACGACAAACGTTTCGTTACGTATTGAAATTCGGAGAGTTTCTTTTGATTTCGTTTTTTGAACGAAAATAGTAAAAAGCCGTTCGAATATTGTTTGTTTGTTTGTAAGGTCCCTTAGACATGTGCCACGGGCCACTTCATAGCGCCACGACCGTGAGGCCATTTGGCGACTTCGTAGTACGAGTGGGAAATCATCTGAGAGAGACTGGTCTGTGGTTAGTGGTATGGAATATTAAGAATTTTGCTATATTTTGTGAAGCAGATTAGTATGTTGTAGAAGTTTAAATAGTGGACTAGGGAATGAAGTTGTTGGGTCGAGGAGCTCCATAATAGGGGGAATCCTGCTCGCAACGTAGTTCTTGGTTATGTGGCGTTCCTGTAGAATATGGGTGATAGTGAACTGGGTGCCACAGGATTGGCAGAAGGGACGATTGGTGTTGTTGAAAAGGAAGTGATGGGTAAGAGCAGTATGTCCAATCCGGATTCTGAGGAGCTTTCGCGCCCAGAATTTGGGTGTGGATGTTGAATACACTGGTTTGTTAGTGGTTATCCAATGAGTCGACAAAAAAGTGTCGCTATTGGTCCAGTTATCGCGTCTGCGGATGGCCAAAGGTGTTATTTGCCATTCTGTTAGTAGGCGAGGCAGATTGGGAATGACTGTGATCACTGGCCGACGGAATGTTTCTCCAGCCAACTTGTCAGCACTTTCATTACCTACAATTCCCACATGCCCTGGCACCCATTGCAACTCGATACTCCTATGGCTAAGTTGGCTATGACGAATTGCGCTAAGTACTGGGTCACTCGATGGGCCACAAATGGCTTTAAGGGCGGCAAGGCTGTCGCTAAAAATAATAACGTTTTGTTGGCTGGGAATATTGGTCGCAATTTCAATAGCCGTTTTGATGGGCCACAGCTCCCCGTAATATGGAGCTGCCCTATTAGGGAAGATTCCACAACATAGTGTGCGGGTGCTGCAGCCAAAAAGTTCGACGACCGAAAATGATGTAGTATCGGTGTCAGAGGCGGTATCCGTGAACAACAGTCGATGATCTTTTAATCCGTCCAACTGTTCAAGGAAAAGTTTCCTATATGTGGGCGGATCAGTGATAGCCTTCTTAAACCTGTCAAGAGAAGCAGTCACTTTCAACTTTGCTCCCAACCACGGTTTCCAATCTGGGTGTGGAAGAGCAGTTTGGAAAACGAGGGGGAGGATGGATGAATTGCTTTCAAGATGGGATATTAATGAGGATAGCAATGATTAATTCCTTTTTGAGCTGGGGGAGATGATAATGTATTTTATTAAAGTATGGAGTGGATAATTTGGAAGGCATAGGTTTTTGTAAATTAAACTTAGGCGGGCTTTGTGAAGATAGAGAAAAATAGGTTTTCGACCAGTCTCTATCAGTATGGATTCCACCGGAGATGTCCGATGTGCTCCACTGGCTAGTCTAATACAACGGTTTACCGCTGCCTCGACTAGTTTTTCCCCTGCTATTGGCACACTGACACATATAGTAAGGAAATAGAGTAAGGTCCCGTCCAAAAGGGCGTTGGTTACTCTAATTGCCTCACCTTGTCTTACCTTACTTTTGCTGCTGACTCAAATTTTAACCATTCGGAGAATGATATTAATTTTGTCAACAGCATTTTTAATCTGAAGATTCCATTTTCCTGGTGACGAGTCCGATACAGTACAATTTTTTTTCCTGCAAACATGAAGGCAAGGTGGGTTCGATGTACAGATAACCGCACCGTTTATACTGCTCCAAGTGTTGATGTTGCGGATGGCGTTATTTATTTGTTGTTGAAAATCAGCACCAGATACAAGTATAAAAATGTTGTCGGCATATATGTAGCGGGTAAAGGATGATAGTTGGTGGGAAAGGGAGTGAATATATATATTGAATAGGATCGTTGATAGAGGGGATCCTTGTGGGATGCCGTTTTTCATTTCGCGTTTTCACGAAAAATGACCGTTGGCGCGTACCGTGAAGGTTCTACCAGTTAGGTAGGAACGTAGTAGTGCCAATATTGCAGAGTCTACTCCTCACTCTGCCAGCTGTAAGAGTACCCTATGTGGGCAAATTCGGTCATACGCCTTTTCTAGGTCGAAGGACAACAGTAAACCACAATGTCTACATTTGTAGCAATTATGGATTGAATGTTGGAGTTCGAGTAGCATACTCAGAGTTCCCCTTCCTGATCTGTAGGCATGTTGTTGGAGATTGAGTCTATTGGCAAGCGCCTGGTTAAGTCTTGTAGCTAAGATCATTTCCAGGATCTTGGAAGTGCAAGGCAGTAATGAGATTGGTCTAAAGTTGTTAGCCGAAGAATGGGAGAGATTTTTCTTGGGAACTGGAATGGCTGTTGCGACCTTCCAGCAATTTGGGAAAATAGATTTTTCCAGAATTTTGTTAAAGAGGTTGACAATTCTAATATGAAAAGTCGAAGATGCCTCTTTAATCATTTTAAAAGAAACCTTGTCCCTGCCAGGTGTGGTTCCCTTGAAGGAATTCAACGAAAAGTTGAACTCCGCAAGCGTTACTGGCTGGTTCAAGATTAGGGTGGAGGCTGACGGTATAGGCGAGAGATTTTCCGTGAAGTATTGTTTCTCTCTACGACATGAATCACTAAAGTGGTTGTTGGATGAAAACGAGGCCCAGGACTGTGCCAGTTCCTCAACGATAGCTGTCGAGTCGGATATAACTCCATTCTCAGACTCAATAGATGAGATAATCCCATTTTTTTGGCGACCAAGAATGCAGTTAATACCTCTCCATGCTTCTTTCGGTGAAGTTCGGGAATCAATTGAGGTGGTGAAGTTATTCCAAGCTGTTCGCTTGGCTTGTTTCACTGCTCTTTTAACTCGAGCAGTCCTGAGTCTCATTTCGATGAGATTAGTCGTACTGAAAAAACGAGAGTAGTCTTTCCAGGCCATATTTCTTTTACGTCGTTATGTTGCGATTTCATGGGTATACCATCTAGGTTGTTTTTTAGACATGCCAGCTGAAGAGGGAATTGTTCCAGCAGCTGCACGTCTGAAGATTTTTATCACGTTTTCTGCCTCAAGGTTAGGAGATTGGGCAACGGGTAGATCAGCAGAAGCTTTGAAAATCGCAGCTCTGTAATTTTCCCAATTTGCGCGCTGTTCTATGAACCGTGACAGTGGTTTTATTTTAACGTGCGCAACATTTGCCTCCACAAATATGGGCAAGTGGTCACTTCCTTCAAGGAAGCCATGAACTTTCCATGAATATAATCCAAAGTTCCGTGTAGGAACGAAGGTGAGGTCGAGAACAGAGGTAGTACCTCTGGTTGAGAAAAAGGTTGGTGAATCATCGTTTAGTAGAGTGAAGCTCGAATCAGTAGAGTTGAGCCATTCCTCGAAGATTTTCCCGCGCCAACAGGTTCTTGGGGAACTCCAAGCATGACTGTGGGCATTGAAATCTCCAAGGATGATGGTATTTTCAGGTAATTGGCTAATTAAACCTTGCCAATCTGCTTGAGAAAAACGCAGGCTGTGTTCAATATATATATTGGCAATGTGGACTTTGGGAGAGGTAAGGATTGTCAAAATTGAAATGTGAATTTGTGGATTGTCAAAAAATTTGTTGAAATGTGAATTTGTGAGTAGGATATAGAGGGTTTATGAGGAAACATACACCACCTCTTTTATTGTTGTTGGTTTTGTTGTAAAACAAACATTGGTATTTTTGATAAAATGGTTGGTTGTAGGAGTGAGGTAATTTGGTTTCTTGCAAAGCAACTATTTTTGGAGTGTACGGATTTAGTAGCAGGCTCAGACCTTCTAGGTTATTAAGGAACCCGTAGATGTTCCATTGCAAAATGGAACATCTGGCGTTGTTACTTATACCATTTCTATGGATACTTACCATAGTAGAAAGTTAGCCAAGCTAAAAACTAGGACAGTAATCTGCCCAGAAATAGTGCTGCATGAGGGGAGAAAATAGGACAAGAACTGGACTGTAAATCTGTGAAGCATAAGGGGATTGCCGAAAGGCATACCACTTCCTGTTCACCATATTGCAGGCTCGTACTCTTAGAAAAAACATTAGCAATGTTATTTTTTGGAGCTTGTGCCTGGTTTTCCAGACTTCATTTTTTGGGCTAAGGTTAGAACGGGGTTGCGATCTTCTGGATCGAGGTCTTTCAACGTGCTAATTAATATAGCAACTTGTTCACTGGTGGATCGGGGGTGGGTTGAAGGTGTGTGGGAATTTGAGGGTGGGGATTTAGATGGGGTGGTAATAGGTTTACCAGAAGTGGCGTTGATTTCTAAATTTGTGAAAGGTTTCTTGACAGTTGGCGTTGAATAATTTGATAGCTTACGCTCAAAAGCTTTTTTGGAAGGAGAGGGTACAGTTTTTTTGGATGGGCGAGGAGATGGTGGCAATGGTGCGGTGGACGCAGAAGGCGGGTTCGAATATTTTTATTGATTTTTTCCATCAATGTTAATGCTTTGTATTTTTTTAATATATATAGTTTCGAAGAAACAAATACAAACCATTTTCATGCCACGGCGTCGAACGCTTTCGGGGCGGGTAGAAAGGCAAAGAAACAGGGAGGGTCAAGTTTTTCGTAGAACTACTAATGTAACAAATACAAGTGTTGGAAATTTAATTTAGAATGATGATCATGGTGTTATTGATTCTATTGATTTATTGAAAAATTCGTTTAAATGTGCATTGCAAGTGGTTCCATTTAATTTTGAAAGTTTTGATATTGGTTTGTTGATTTTACAATGCAGATATTGTAAGGCAATGCATTTTAAATCAGAAATCACGATGCGCGATAGAACAGGATTTACCATGTGTTGTCATAAGGGAAAATTAAATTTGCCAGCATACACACAAAATGACAAATTTAATTCACTTTATCATGGGCTCACATCAAATGATGCACAAATAAAAAAAACATAACAAAATTATTTCAATTATATACGGAACTATAATTCAGCATTTGCGATGGTTAGTTCTGAAGCGAATATTTCTGAGACGATTTTAGGTGGTGTATATAACTTTAAAATTCACGATACATTTTATCATAGATCTGGACCATTGACAAATCCATACGGTCGCATGCCTTTATTCTTGAATTAGAAAGAGTTAATAAATTTATTCGTTCGTTTCGCTCAATGAAAGATCACTGTGAAAGTATAGATAATGCGGATAAAGAAATATGTATGGTCATTACAGTGAATCGAGAAACAGATTTACGTAGGTATAACGATACAACACAGACTGATGTAGCTGTTATATTTACGACTGTTGATGGGGACCAACCTTTCGAAAGAAACATGATAGCCTTTTCAATTACTCAGTTCGAGCAGAGGGCTGACAATTACCCAGTTGTAGCAGAGGGCGAACAGCATGAAAGTGACCAAAAGATACACAGCGTATTGTACAGCTTTAAAGGAAACGGTGCGAATTTACGCGAATTCATTGGTAATTTTTTCAAAAAATATAAATTCTTAGAAAAAATAATATAAAACATTTATAATATATTACAGGTGCATACGCTGCCAAGTACGGTGAACACGCTAAATGCGTGGACATAATAAATCTGTTCGCTGATGGAAGAATCATTGCGCAAGGCAGATCAGGGAACATGATTGGCAAAGATTGGGAAGAACAAGAAAATTTTAAAAATATTTACGGGGAAAAAAAAATTAACAATCTATTTCATGTTAAATGTGCTACAATAAATTACTAATCACATTTGAATTACAGAAAAAAAAGTCAAATTAATAAATAAAATAAAAAAATAAAAAATTATTGTTAGTTCATTATTAACAATCGCTGAAGAAATATGTGGTCGAATTTCGACCACTGGCTACCCTAGTTTTCTATAATTTTGTGATTTCCGGAATATGAACTCTGCCCCAAGTCAGTGTTTAATTTTCAAAAATGGAGAACAACAATCAATTGTTTAAGTGTTTATTGTTTTTTAATATTTTTGAAAAGGTAAAACTAATGGCCATACTAAAATAAAAAAGATGCTATTTATAAAAATAATTTTTTTAGTAAACGTGTATGTAAAAGTTGGTTGTAAAATTTTATGCTGGAGATACGACATGTAAACATTTGGCAGTTGATAGCGTAAGAATTAAGGCTGCTATTGAAAGTAATCCACGCTTTACGTCTAAAAGTTATAGTAAATGAAAAAGGACAGTTTTGCATAGAAGTCTTTTTGTCACGATATGATATTTTGGGTATCTGAATATTTAAACAAACAAAAAATTTATAGATCGAAATAAGGTACTCGTTATTAAAAGAAAATAAAAAAGTTCCAATTTCAAAAAGATTAATAACAGCTTATGAAAGATTAATTATGTACAGTAATGGTGAGAGGAAAATATCAAGGGGGTAGTATGATGAGCCAGGGCAGACCACCCCGAAGAAGAACGTGAGGCTGGAGAAGCTTAGTTCACTTCGAACTCCTCCCAAAAAATTTAGAGTAAATTCACAAGTTTATTGTTCAGAACTGGATATTTGAAAGCATCGATGTAAAACTTCCAAACTGGTCAATCGCAATATCGTTATTTCTTATGACCATAATGCAAGACCACATACTTCTTTGGCGACCTGTCACTGGGTTTAAGATGCGATGTTTTATCCTATCTACGTTATTTGCCGGATCTGTCACCGTCAGATTTTTATTTATTCCGGCTATTTCAGAGCTCACTTTCGTTAATTGAAAAAAATCCTTTACAAATATTTTATTTAAAACAAAATAAAGTTTGAAAATTTAATTTTTCAATTTTCCGCTATATAGCGCTAAGTAATATAAAACAAATGTATATTTTTATAAAATAGTTTTAATTTTTACTCAACCCAATAGATCGATAAACATTAAAATGTTGGACAAAAGAGCGCTTAAAATCAATTTTTTTTTTGATTATCACGTTTTAATTAAATATTTATAAATAATATTTAATTATCATTATTCGCTGTTGAATATTTCTTAGTGAACACATAAGTTTACAATTAATTTTCTTATGTAACGTAACAATGGTGCGCTATTTTCTTATATAAAATGGAATCTTATATCATCAAGCAAATTCAATTAACTATCAAAAATATCATTAAATATATATGATTATATGAAACTATGCTTACCACATCAATAATTATCATTAGTCTTCGACGTTACTTCCATTATTAGATATTGAATTCCGCTGAGATTTCTTTAGAAATGAGATTTTATTATTTTTAGTTTCATTTTGTCAATCATTGTATTAACTCTCAATCAATAAAGGATCTATCAATAAAGTAAGTTATTTTCTCTCGAAAGGAAATTGAATTTCGCCTTAATGGGGAGTGAACATAATGGAAAGCTTTCAATGGCCAATAATCAAAAGCATTTCCTTTTTAAATTACATAAATATATTACCTGGTATTCAGCTTTTTTTTCTCACGAAATAAAACTATATTATTAGTTTTGGTATCTTTATAAAAAAAAAATTATCAAATTTTGTAATTATCCCATCATTTTCTAAAAAAATAAAAAAAAATTTTTATTTTACTTTGAAAAAGTAAATTGATGTGAAATGCATTATTTCTATTTTGTTATCAGTTATACTAAGCAAAATATTAGAATTATAGAGATAGATTTAAATATTATAATAATATTATAAAAAATTATTCAAAAACTTAGAACGTTGATAGTATCTTCTACGTTGAAAAAAGTCAATATTTTTATAATCCGTATAATTTTGGGCACATAAATTAGTCTTCTTCTTTTAAAGCTTACATGTGTATAAATTGAAAAAATTGAAACTTATAAAAAAAATTCAACTGCAATTACTTATCAATGAAATATTATTTTTAAAACATTTATCTAAATGAAAATATCTGAGACTTATACTTTCAACCACATAGGATTATTTATATCTGCACAATATATGAGAATTTGTACAAGACTATCAGACAAATGAATGGGTTTCAGTCGAAGCAACTGACATTAACAGTTTCCATCAAGATATATTTCACCTGAAAATGTAAATTTATATGAAACAATTAATTCTGTTTAATTATGCAAAGTCTTAATCCTATGCTGTTAATTAATTGTCGAGGTGATTATCACATTCTGCATCTGTTTTATCAAATTCTCAACTGCTTGTATCTTTTCCCATGACCCAAATATAAGTAAATTCCGTATGAAAGGAGAGCACCAAATATTCATCCTTGATTGATACGTGGTTTAAACATATCCAAAAGGATTTAAAATATTGTATACGAAATACAAAAGGATCGCATCATGGACTTATGGACAGCAACAAAATTAAAAAAAAACACTTGGGGTTAGAACTAGATTGATGGAAAAATGTGGTATTCAAAACTTGAAAACTTTTTACTTAAAATACTGCCAGTAAAATTAACTGATATGTGGTTGTGTCCTGTTTATTGTTGAATTTTCATTGCAATTGCGAGTTTGTGAAAATATACATCAACAATGTTGCTCTCTCATACTCTCTCTAATAACGAGTTTTATTAATTGAATGTAACAAATTATTAAAAAAATATTTTATTAAAGTAAAAATTTAACTATTGTATTTTTAAGCATAAATAATGTTCTCTGAGAGAATGTGGAAATTTGTGAAAATTAATTTTCCTTATAAATAATAAATTTTCTGCCCTATGTTATACATATTAACTACCGATAAAAATACAATAGAATTGGTGAACAACAATTTCTTAAAAGTCCTTGTAAATTATTCTGACGTAAAATATCTGCCAAAAACATAATTTTAAAAATATCTACACATAAATCAATTGAAACCTGCTTTGAATTTAATTTAAAAATATACCATATTACAATATTTCAAAACAATCTTTTTATTTTTATATAATAAAAAAGATCATTTAACGTATTAAATAATCGTAAGCTACCTCACAAATTTAATAGTTCCTGAACGGATTTAATACGAGTACGGATATCGTTAAAGCATTCATCGTGTTTAATAAATTTATAAATCTAATTGGTTTTAATTGATTAGTTGCATGTTGTTACGATATGTAACAACGTCTTGTAAATCGAGACTGCGCCATATCATGCATTTGCCTATACATAAAATAGTAAAAAGAAATAATTCGTGACTTCAAGAACGCGTGAATTTAATAACCAACTAACGAGTATGTATCCAACCATAGAAGTATTCAAGATATTATATCTTCAATCACCCTACCTGTGAGCGAACATTCATAAGGAACCAATTTTCTTATTGGATAATCCTAGAACACCAAAGTTCCAAGGGTCTCAAATAATTGGTATTATTTCCATTTTGGTTTTATACAATTACCCCCCCCCCCATAAAACACATGGCATTAAATAATTTCTTGCACATGTTATAATATCTGCATTCACAAAATTCAATAATTTATCGGAGCCTTTTACCATATCCTTTTAGTATTCTTAACCCTTTCTATTCACGTATTTTTTTTTACTTTCACAAAAAAATCCGGGCGATAACTATGTAAGTTTAATTTCTATTTTATGAAATATCATGTCGCATTGGTGTCTGATTGAATTAGATTGCATGGTGTGCAACAATAAAGTCAAAATGAAAATATATGTTTTTAAGACTTCAACTACAACCACCAATTAATAATGGTTATCCATTAACTATACTGTTTGCATGCTACCTCAAAAAACAGCAAAAAAAAAGGGCAGAAACTATTGACAATTATTTTTGCATGCAAAGGACAGTAACATATCAAATGCGCATATATGAATGCAAAATAGGGCAATTTAAATTGAAAATTCGTAAATAAATGGACACACAAGGTAATGGTTACTAATTTATCAAAGAAATTTTCCGCCCACAATCCAGTCAAATAAATATGACCAGGTAAATTGATAGCGGAAAAGATGTTGATTGGATTTCACACAACATAGAACGTGTGATGTATTCACAGAGGGAAAAATCATGTTTAGATTGATAACAGTTTTCGATTATTGATTTTGGTCATTTTCTATTGCTTTCAATTGTATCATTCTTAAACCAAAATAGGTTTTTTTTAATTATTTTGTCTCAAAATAACACATTTGCTTTTACCTTAAGGAATCCAATGAATAGACACTTTGTCCTTTGGAGCGTATTTTTAAAATAAATTTAAAAGCTTTTACAGTCTATCACACTCAAAATATAGCAACTGCAGAAGATTTTAGCTTTTAAAAAAATTTATAGAAATTATTTAAAGGTAATGGAGTCTCCGATAATACTAATTGTTTACTAATAAACTAGAATTTTTTTAAAAATTAGGATCTAAATGAGTATTTGAAATTATCTACGAATATTTCCGAGAAGCTTTTTTTAAACTGTTAAACTGATTTTTTAAAATTTTATTTATTCTTCTAACAGATCATGCTAATAAAAATTTTTATGGAATAATCAAATCCGTTCGTCATTAAATCTGATCTACGCTTGCTGAATCAAAGAACTCGATACGTCAGGGCTTCGCGCCGCGGTCTTCCAGTTCGACACTCCCAGCAGCGGCGTCCCTCATTCACGCACTGTAGACTTTATGCCAAAATCCATATGAATTAAGTGTCTAGTCCACCAGAGCATATTTGGCTAAATTTGATCCACTTGTTATTAAACAAGCTCCGAAATCGTCCATCCTCATATACTGGGCCAAAGATTATTCGAAGAACCCCCCTTCCGAACGTAGTCTAGAGTTTTCAAAGGTTTCTTCTGAGAACCCAAGTTTCCGATGAATACATGAGGACTGGAAAGACCAGTTTTTTCTACAGTAGAATCTTATAGTCAGAAATTTGGAGTCAATTGAAGAAGGTTCTTTTAGCTGCCAGTGACTGGGCGCGAATTTCTTCCTCTATTTTCGTATTGGCTGCTACTCTTGAACCCAAATACGAAAATGATTTAACTCTTTTGAAGCTATAATTTCTTATAAATATGCGAATAGTGTTATTTGATTTTGTCTTCGACGCCGAAGCTGGCACCCTGCACTTTAATTCGCTATCAGTTTAATATTGATTGAGGCCTCTCAAACTGCTCTTTCCGAATTACACATAATATCTTAAAGCTGGGCCAACTTAATGAGGATGGTACTCCTCATACTTATCGCGGTGTCAAGAATCACTTTTTCCAGAGCCAATTAAAGATAACGTAGAAAAGGGCATCCGCTTGTCGGAGACTATTGGGGTTATAAAATTGCTCTGAAAGAGACGAAATTATATGCTTCCATATCCCAACTTTTCAGGGCCCAATCATGCGCTCCGAGTATTATCAGGGCCCGAACACTTGTTGTTTTTCAGATTGCAACTCGCTCGATGCTTTTTATAGTTGCGTAGATCCACCTCGTGTTCTGACTGGTTAATATTTAGGAGCCCATTAAAATAATTCACGCATCGCCTCAGCATACCCATTTGGTCGAAAATAAGATCGCACTATTTGCTGTGACATCCTATGGTTATCGAGTTTTAAATCGTCTCATCCTGATCACAGCTAGATAAAACTTCCACACCGGGTACGGTTGCTCCCTATATTTTTTAATTCACTGACTCGTTATCCTAGGCTTTTTATTTTTTGATTCTTTTGTCCTCCTAGGCTTTTCATTTTCTGTGAATCCTCTTCTCTGCTTTTCCCAATTTACAAAATAAATATAATATGGACTAGGAATATGGGGTTCGGCTAAGTCCTCATCGAAACCGCATCCTTTGAAAAATTTATTATATGTACTAAAAAAAAATACTCATTGTGGTATAAATGTTTATTATAAATAGGTCCCTCGTTATAAAAAATTGTATTCGTGTCCAGCCTACTTTCGTAACATTTTAGTAGTGAAACTATTCATTTTAATAAAGGGCGGTTGATTCGAGATTTTTTAAGTTATAAAATATGTTATCCTGTTTATGAGAAAACATCCATGGGTGTTTTCTTCTCATGTCTGCTGTCCATGTTTGTGCGGTAAAAAAACCTTATTGCCATAAATTTTATGTAGTTAAAGATATCATGAAAACTTAAAAAAAAAAGTTGACTTATAAAATTTTGATTAAACTCAAACTCTTGTAAATAAATTTATACTAAAATAATTACTTGTTACTCCCCTAAAATACTCTAAATTTAACCGATTATTAAAAAATATTTTTAATTTTCAACTACTTTGAAAAGAAGAAAAAAAGTAAAATAAATCATTTCAGAAATAAATATTTAAAAAAAACTTAAATGCTGAGAAGCAAATCGCCTCTAAATGGAAAAATCTTAACATTTCATGAGTAAATAGATGAAAAGGTCAACATATTTACTAAAGACTATTTATTAATTTATATCAATTTAAGAATAAAAAGCAAACAACTTTCTTTTCTGCTTGTAAAAGTTTTTTTCTACAGTCTAAAAAATAAGTAAAAATGAGGAAAAATTGGCTCCTTATTTTTACTTAATTTTTAGCCTGAAGAAGAAAAACGTATTAGAGATCATTTGAGCTTTTACTGCAACTTGCTTACGAAGTAAATATTACTTGATAATAACTATTAAATAAAAATAAATGAGCACAGCATCCTATAAGTATATGAGTATAACTGTAATGTAGAATAAAATAATTTTCTTGTGATAAGCATTCGTCAAATGATGTCAAAAGTAAGGCCACAACATTTTGAAATCATTTAATTGACTCTTTGGGATGTTTTCTTATAAAAGACTCGAGGTAAAATTTTCCGAATAACGTTGGTTTTTTTATTATTTAAGTACTATATATACCTACATATGTATGTACATGGAATGACAACAATGTTATTTCTAATCTTAAATACTATTATTTAAAGAAAAGACAAAACGGCTCCATTATTTTTTTAAATTGGTGCCGTAGAATAAACTTATTATAACTTAAGTTAATTTCAAGATTATTTCTTCTAAAAAATCCTTTTTAGGGACCCGCAGTCTTGTCAGTGATATCTGTGTCATTAATTTTTGGGACAACTCGTATATTACATTCCCTTCCTCTTTCGTATGTTCGCTGATTTTTGTTGGAATATGTTTATAGTAAAGGCATGATATTGAAGAGTATTTGAACACTTGTAAACGATATGTAGCACAGAAGAAAATCTATAAAACCTGCGAAGTTAAAGTAACATGTTGTCTCGCTAAAAAAATTTTTTATAAATATTTTATAAGAAATTTCAAAAAAAAACCCAACTTTGCATTATACAACGAAGCTACCTTAACTGGGTAACACATTAAAAGGTAAGGCACCTGGACCAAGCGGTATACCCAACATCGCACTGAAAAGTGCAATTGCCGCCAGACCAGACATGTTCATAAGCATGTACGACGACAGCCTGCGGCAAGGCGTATTTCTGACTTGATGGAAGCAACAAAGATTGGTTCTTATCCCAAAAGGGAAGAAACCACCGGACGAACCAGCATCCTATCGTCCACTCTGCATGCTGGATTTGGACGGGAAGAAATTGGAGCAGATAGTGGCCGACAGATTGGAGCATTACTTCGATCCTCAACTTTCCGAATTCCAATTCGGATTTAGGAAGGGGAAATCGACCATCGACGCGCTAGAACTCGTCACGAACATCGCAAAGGAAGCCATCTCAGGAAAGAGATGGAAAGGCGGTTCTAAAAAGTATTGCCTCATTGTCACCCTGGACATTAAGAATGCGTTTAACTCGGCCCGCTGGGACCGAGTCTTGGAGGCTCTTGAGAACATGGGGGTACCCTACTACCTACGGAGGATAGTCAGATCATACTTCAGTGACCGACTACTACACTACGAGACGGAGGATGGACCAGCGGATTGTGGGGTCACGAGACGGGTACCTCAGGGCTCTGTCCTGGCGCCACTCTTGTGGAACGTCATGTATGACGGCCTACTCCATCTGGAATTACCGCCGAACACAACACTCGTGGCTTTCGCGGACGACGTAGCAGTTGTCCTTGTAGGCAAACACCTGGAGGACCTGGAAGCCGCATTCTCCACCACCATCCGGAGGATAAGACAGTGGATGACATCGGCAGACCTGTCTTTGGTGGAAAATAAGACCGAAGCACTCCTTGTGAGTAGCCGGAAGAAAATGGAGACCATCGCCATAAGAGTAGACGACATCCAGTCGCTACCCTACATCCGGTATCTAAGAGTGGTCTTGGATGTCAGACTCAACTAAAAGGAGCACATCTCCAGCGTCAGCAGAAAGGCATCAGCGCGCTTTCGCGGATAATGCCCAATATCGGAGGCCCAAGGCAAATCCGAAGGCGACTACTGGCAACTGTAGTTACTTCCGTCCTGCTATACGGAGCACCAGTGTGGGCGAAATTACTAGAGTTAACAACATACCGCAAGACAATGTCATCAGTCCAGTGGCTCTCAGCGATCAGAGTGGCGTCAGCATACCGAACGGTATCACACGATGCGGTCAACGTCGTGGCATCATGCCCACCCATCGATATCCTGGCAGGAGAGCGTGAACGCCAACATCGTAGGAGAAGGAAAATCGGCGAAAGGTCTGCTGTGAAGAGGAGAGACCCGAGAGTCTTTGCCTCTGGCAAGAGAGATGGGACAACTCGACGAAGGGTCGGTGGACTCATCGGCTGATCCCAGATGTCACCAAATGGGTCAATCGCGTGCACGGGGAAGTCGGGTATTATATCACCCAACTCTTGACTGGGCATGGATGATTTCGGGCATACTTGCGCAGATTCAAGTGAACTGACTCCCCAAACTGTCATCATTGCCGCGATGTGATCGAAGATGCAGAACACGTGTTCTTCCAATGCCCATTCTACGAGGGGATACGGAAAGATCTGGAGAAAAATCTGGACCGTTCCATCGGAACAGCAGTAATATCAAATAAGAACGCCCCGGCGAAGTAGTATTTACAAAGAGTGCCGCCGGGGTACCATCATTCCAGGAGCAAGGTTAGAGGTACAAGTAGGTTTTAGCGAGGTAAAACTCCCGCATAACTCGTCTGGCAGGTAGAAGGTCTTTCTGGCGAGTACCTTTTGAAGGTTTCCCCCTGTACCTCATTAATCTAAACTTAAAAAAAACATATCGTACATATCCATATCTTGTAGTTTAGGCACAGAAAACTCGGTTATCACTTCGCGATAGGGAGGACCATTAACCTAATGCTTGACCAACTTCATTTTCGAAGAAGACCGATGATGCCTCCAGCCCAAAATCCGCACCAAAAAATAACATTTTGTGGATGCATTTGTTTCTCAACAATCACTCGTGGATTTTCTGAACCCAAAATGCGACAATTTTGTCGATTAATCAAGATGAAAATGAGCCTCATTACTGAAGATGATTTTGTTCAAACTGTAGCTGCCAAACCTTCATTATATGTTATGTGTATATAAAATATTGCTCAATGATGAAAATTCGTTGTTCTTTTATATAGCGCTCCATTTTTTTGTTTGTTAATTTTGAAATTAACTTTTTTTAAAGTCACAAAAGCCTCGCATAAATGTGTGTAGGTTTTTATAGCTAACACTAGATAAAATAATCAAATTTTCATTGAATGATCAAACTGACGTGTATGTCATTAAAACAAGTAAACTATTCTGTCTCATCCTTTTTGTTGAAAGTTTATATATTTTCATAATGAATAAATGTCATACGTTTAAACGATACTAACAAATAGAGGGTTCAATAAAAAATTCATATATTTTCAGGTCTGAAAATTATTAACAAATGAACATTTTGTAATTGGTAATAACCTTTTTACTAATTGATTTGTTAAAATACGAGTATAAACCTTTTCAAATATATATTATTTATGTATTTATATACACTGTCTTGTGAAATTTACAAAATTATTTATAACTAAAGAGTGGAAAAATAAATGAATTTATTTAAATATATTAAATTTTTTTATTTAATTCAATGAAATTAAATTTATAAAAAAACTTTCCGGTATGTCTAGACATAGATTGGGGAAAGAAACTTTATAAATAAAATATATTTTCAAATTTCAAATCAAAAAATTTACTTTAAATTGAAATTTTATTTGAAAATAATATAATATTTCCTAACAATTATTACTATTTATTATAGCTATCATTTTCTTTCCATTATTAATAAATAGTATTTACAAATTATTTTTATCACAAGTCTTATTATTTGTTCATACATAAAGAATATTATATTTTTCATTATTAATCCATATACTATTCCACAAGTAGAGATATTAAAATCTCAGTAATAATAGATTCAGTAGAAATTATCAACCAAATTCAAAGTAACTCTAATATTTAGTTTATGTTAAATATACAAGCACCAATAAGATTCTCTCATGACTAGTTCGAAAATGTCTAATGTTAAGATGTCGAAAAAGTATGTTTTATAGTTATTACTCCTACAAACTTTAAATATTTTAACCAAAGTGGTTTTAAATTATAATTTAATACCTAAAGCATATGAAATGAAATAATTTATAAGCAAGCTTTTGATTATAGTCAATAGCATGTGTATGCTTGTCCAAAAATATGTTTCACACTAAAAGTGTTATTACTTATTGAACATGATAACATATTGATTCAAAATCTTCTTCAACAAATGTTAAACAAAACCTAAATACTATTTTCTAAGAAAGTTTATATAAAAGCAAATACCAGGCAGGATTTTAGTATTAGTCAGATTATAGTAGTATTAGTTTGGTAGGTATAAGAACTTACGGCAATTAAATTTAGTTAAAGCTAATGACCATGATGTATACTGAGAATTTATCAACGATTAAAGCACGAGTACATAAACCAAGTTGGAAACGTCTTGAAAACTTTGCATGCAATGTCCTTATTCACACAATTTAAGCAGAGGAAAATATACAATTAATCAATGTTGTATTTTTTTATTCTCATTTTTAATTAAAAATACTCAGATATATTGAAAAATAAATGAAAATTTTATATCAGAGGGATACACTCTGATATATAAACTTTGCAGTTTTTATTTCTGATATAATTTAAGACGAAAATTTATGTGCACATTTTTTCAAAGCCTAAAAATAATATGACTAATTAAGTGGAAATATCATTGATGAAGAAGGCAAGAACTTTCACAACGAAATATTATATTTGATTAATTTAACTCATAAATTCCATATTCGGCTATAAAAAAAATACTATAAAAAAAAGTAGCAAATATTTAAACTTAATATTGTACTTTATTGAATGAGGTTTTTTTTAACCAATAAAAATATGATATAACACAACTTAATACGTTAGATTATATTAGTATGTTTTTGTAATGAAATTCCGAACTTTAATCCTATTTCATTTTAAGCTTTTTTACTCAAATACAAATTATTAAACAAAATCACAATAAATCCGATTACATTGAAAAGTTTTCATTAAAATATAAAATGCGTAATATTATTGAATTTCGTTTTCATATCAACATACGCACTTATACAAATTACAGTAGAAAATAATTACATTACTCCACCCACTTATGTAATGGATACAGTTTCCAATACATTACTTTGCGAATTTCCAATCAAAAATCATATGCATTTCTACAGTTCATTTTAATTATATTGAAATTTTTTTTATTTAAATAAATAATATGGAACGTTAAAAGTAATCCGTTTTGTGAAATTACGCATTTAATTAAGGGACATATTGTACGAGTATCGTATGGATTATTGGTTTTTGTATTAAAATATTTTAATATAATAGAATATATTTTGAAAGTTTTTATATTTTTGGTTTTTAACTAAAATATTTATTATTGTACAATATTTGAAAATTCCTTATTTCGATATTTCCTCTTCAATAAGAGGGAAAAAGTTATTAAGGTAATAAATCATCAATTTGGTTAATAGTGAAAAAATTAACTCCACAGAATCTGTTTAATTACTACAAAGAAGATGGAAGTTCAGCTTCACTGTCCAATTTCATTTTAAAAAAACTTTATTTCTATCTTCTGTATATTGCAGTTACCCAATAAACTGGCAGACATTTTCATAACCACTTTGCAGTTGATCTTCCAGATGAGAACTAATTTTCACTGATTGTGCTATTCGAAGAGGTTTTAGACCCGATCGTGAATTACATCCGCTATAGCCTGCTTAATTGTAGAAGTATCAAATGATTTTGCATTCCATGATATCCCAAAATATCTGGCAACAGACAACTGATATACCACCTTAAGTGTGGCGCTCCCATCGTTCCGATTTGAGTTCTGTTCTTAACTTTTCTTGTTAAGTTGGTACATCTGTTATTGATATTCCCTCTAAATCTTAGCGTCATAGCTTGACATTTGCAAAAGTTACGTAGCCAAGAGTACATCTATCTCTGTATGTGTTGGCGATTTTTTACAATTTTAGAAAAAGATTTAAATTTGCAACAATGAACTTGTATTAAATTTCGCGTAAAAAACGGATTTAATGGTGCGCGAACATTGGAAATGTTGGAAAAGTGTTTCAGCAACGATTTTCTAAAGAAAACGGTCGTTTACCAGTGGCACGAGCGGTTCAAAAGTGGTCGTGAGTTAATCGAAGATGATGAACGCAATGACAGACCATCGACATCGAAAACCGACGAAAACATTGATAAAGTAAAAGAAATGTTGGTCAATGACCGCAAATTAACCATCAGAGAGATAGCGGAGGACTTGAACATTGCCTATCGATCCGTCCGAGATATTTTGGTTAATGATTTGGGTTTCCGTCGTGTAGCAGCAACGTTGTTGCAAAAAGACCTCAATTTCATACAAAAAAGAGACCGTGTTGACGTCGCAAAAGACATGATTTGCAAGGCTGAATCCGATCCCACATTCATCAAAAGGATCATTTTTTCTTTCGCAGGAAGCACTGATGGACATACCGTAAACCAAATATAAAAAATGTTTCGAGGATTGGATCAAGCGCTGCCATAAGTGTGTTAAAGTCGATGAGGATAACTTTGAAGGGGACAATATAGATTAAAATGAATAAACTTGTATTTCTAATTTTCTGAATAAATTCCTGTAACTTTTTGATTAAGGTGGTACTTGCTAAGAAAACACTCTACCGTCCGCTCACAATTAGCAGTCGATCACCAAGCCAATCTACTAAAGGTTTGAGATGTAAATTCAGGTGCTCAAATAACATTTTCAAAAGGAATAATTTTTCTAGAATGAATGTTTTTTGTCAAAATCGGTTTTTAAAAAAAAATTTTAGTTTATCCCAAAAACCAAATTTTTCGATATTTTCTCTTCAGCAAATGTTAATTTTCAACTCAGATATTTTAAATAAAAAACTACATAATCATTAATAAAAATATTTGTTCAATAATGCAAAATAAAAATTCAATTAAATGTTTTACGGGACAGTACATCATAATTCAACTAAACTCTAAATACTACAGGGTGCTGTTTATGTTCCAGATTGATCTTATTTGCCCGCCATTTTGGTTTTGATGACATTTCTTGATTGACATTTGGCAATCGTAGAGAGTTGTCGATAGCAATTTATAAAAGTACATCTACCATCGCAACAATGTGTTGAAATTTTAAAAATATTTTATTTAAATGATTGTTCAATTATGAGTACGTGGAATAAATTACGTAACTTTTTTAGTGTTAATTATATGCCCAGCAAGTCAACTATTCAGGATGTTATGAATAATTTTGAAAATATTTATACACTGGCAGATAAAGTGAAAACTGGACGATAATGAATCCAACGTTAACCTGAAAAGATTGATGAAGTGAGGCAGTGTTGCTGAATGTCCGGGTACCTCTCATCGACGTCATGCACAAGAATTGGGAATGTCTCTATCATGTTTGTTAAAAATTCTCCAAAAATATATCCTTTTTTACCCGCAAAAAATTCAACTGACAAAACAGCTACAAGCAAATGACCATGACCGAGAATGGAGTCTCCAGTTTTATAGCTCGGTTATAGACGACCACCATTTTCGGCAAAAAGTCATTATGAGCGACGAAATACACTTCGACTTGTCTGGTTTTGTTAATAAACAGAATAGGTGCTATTATGGCACTGAAAACCCTCAACTGATAAACCAAAGACCACTATACCCTCGTAGAGTAACTGTATGGTGCGGATTTGTAGGCAATGCTGCAACAGGTACTGGTGACCTATTGGACATGTTGGAAAACTTTCTTCTACCCGAATTGGATGAAGTGTGCCTACAGAAAATGTGGTTCCAAAAATATAGTGCCATATCACACACAGCTCGAATAATGTCAACAATTGGTTATGTCAACTGGCCCCGCGATCCTCTTATTTTAATCCTACCGATTTCTTTATATGAGGACTATTAAAGAAAAAGGTGTACACTAAAAAACTAACCATAACTTTAATGCTTAAGGATAACATATGAAACGAAATTATTGAAATAACACCAGAAGCCTGCGAAAATGTTATGAAAAATAGGCTGCAAAGAGCTCGTTTTGCACTGTGACCGGAGTTGGCATTTTACTGACGTCATATTTCATACATAATGCAAAAGATCATATAATCTATCAATAAAATATTAATTATATAATTATATTTTCTTTAAAATTTATTAAATAAAATCTTCGACCTGGAATATAAAACACATTCTGTATTATTAAATATCTAGAAAAAAACGATATTATGGTATAATTTTATAGTAAAATAAATTCTTAACAATTATTAAGAAAAAAAACTGGTAAAATTTTGAGTTTCTTATTAAAAATTTGTTCATTGAAATTAAATTTTTTATTGACTTTTTTTCAAGATTCTCTGTCGTTTTTGTTAGAAGATGCCAGCGCATATTTTACTCTTCAGAATCTATCACTTATAATTTCCTATCATGAAACATGATTTGTGATTAATTTCTAATGATAAAAGTTTTAAAGTGCAATGAAGCTGAAGAAAAAATAAGCTTAATAGTCTACTTTGGTTCTTTTTAATTTCATAAAAAATGTACTAATAGCTCTTACGAAGTGAAGAGAAGTTTTTAAATTTGCTGAATAATTTTCACTAAATAAATGGTACTTAAATGAATATGGCCTCAATTTATTCTATAATTATTGAGATTCAAAATTCAATAACATAAGTAAAATATCAAGTCATTCTACAAATTATGAGAATCTGCATTCGATTCATTTAAAAGGATATTTTGTATTTTGAATGAAAAAATTTATTTAGCCTTGTTGGCACTTTACCGTTTATTTGGCAAAATTTCAAAAGCAAAATTTTTGTAAAAACTTGGATCCAGGTAATCAATCGAAATGAAAATGAACAGTTGTATTTATAGTCGAATAAAGCTTCAAGTAAAAAATGATTTTATTATATTTACTAAATATAAGCCATACTGAATTATCAAATTAAAATAATATTTCATATATCAACATTAATACTTATTTATTTTTTAAAAATCAGTGCAAAACTAGCATACACTTTTAAAATAAAAATATTGTGTATCTTATTAATCGAGTTTAGTAATCGATGGGAAAATAAATCTTCTAGCTTAAATTATCCAAAATATAATTTTTGTTACAAACAAATTTGGTGCGGCTAGTTATTTAGGCCTCTTAATTATAAGACTACTAAGTTGGGAACAGTACATTTTTTGTCCATAAGAAGCTAGTGAATACCTCAGGCTTGAGATTAAACTAAAAATAATTATAAGCATATTTATTGTTCTTTTAATTAATTGAGAAATTTGCTCAAATTTAAATAAATAATTTATCATTTATAAAATTTTGTAATCATGACATTCTGCAGAAAAGGTAATGCCTTCCCATTCACATTTTAAGCTAACAAAATATAAATGATAATTGAATCTTTTTTTCTGAACATATTTTAAGTTAACATGGAAGAAAAAACCTTCTTTTCAGTACCGAAAATAGATAATTTGTTTTCAGAAAATTGTCAATTGTATGTCCTACTTTAGTTGCACTGTTAAAAAGAATTTATCATTATCAATTAAGTTATAAATAAGAATTAAAATGCAAATATACAAAAACTATTTCATGTATTCTATGAATAAGTTTCAAAAAAAAGAACCTTAAATGGATTATAATCACACATTATCACATCTGTCAGTTTACAAATCTCTTCAGTTGCCAAGGCTTTAGCTGAAAATTAGACTATCAATTAAGTGGATTGGAAAATGTACTATTTAACATACAATATAGTTTAAGCTTGTTCACCCAAAGTTCTAGAGGAAATCTTTTAATTACAATTTCATGACAAGCTAATACTCTATTATTAGCTTAAATACAAAAATTTAAACATGGCCTGAAAGTACAGGTACTCAAATAGTTATAAACGTTCGAAAATCTATTCAAAGAGCAGTCACATATATAGATTCAAATCGGATTACATACTCGTACTTTAAGCTTGTAAAGTCTAAATTGAAACTGATTTTGATGAAAATTTACGTTTTAAATAATCTAAAATGATTAGAACTACAGTAGGCTATATGGAATTCAAAATATGCTAAATTTACCTCCAAAGTAAATCAATTTAAATATAAACATTTACAAAATACTAACGCACAAAAGCCGATTTATGCGAAATATCAATTAACGTAAATACGTAGAGTCTTTGCACAAGCCGTAATTTTATTTATTTTTTTTTAAACCACATCTAAATTTTCCCATAGAAAAGTAAAATTTTTGAATAATTGTTAATATATAAATTTTTTAATATATATGCATTAAAATTATTTTTGAGAGAATAACATAGACTAGAACAGATGGGAAAGAATAACATAGACTAGAACTTGGGAAAAGTCTAAAAATGTTTCCGTTACAATTTTAAACTTATCAACTTCGATTTTGTAATTAAATTTATAATTAAAGTTAAGTAAATACTAGAATGTATTCCAATCAGTTTTTTTTTGCTTACAATTACTCAAGAGCTACGAAACTAAAATTCTATTCAATTGGAATTTTTTTTCAATTATCTTCTTCTTATTTAAAATTAATCTCAGTAAATATAAGATAAAAAATTAAAACAACACTATTTAAATTAGCAAGTTTTTTATAGAAAATCATCTTGGCAGCAGCGTAGTGTTTTTTTACTAAAAATAAAGCCACATCTGTTTTTGTATCTGGAAATGATTAAAAATTTTAAAAAAAATGTATCTAGAAACGATAAAAATTAAAAAAAGTTTTCAAATTAATTTACTAATCATTCAATAAACTTCAGACATAAAGAATACAATTCATTTTCCTTATATTAAAGAAAAATGTTCACTCTTGTGTACTTATTTTTTATATAAATCATAATCGTTATCATCTAAGGCTAATTTAAAAAGGAATGTCATTTAGAAAGTATTTACAATGAAAGTTAGCAGAAAATTTTAAACTCTTGAAATTAGAAATTATGCAGTACTAGAATATACTACAAAAATGTATTTATTTATTATTTATTGGCACTTTTATGGATGTATGTGTAGGCTTTGTCAAGAAAAGGAAATCTGATAAGCAAAATTATTTTGTTTTAATCTATTTGAAAAAAGTAAATTTTATGTGTTAATATAATATTAATTATCTTTTGAGAAAAAATAAACAATATCTGCAACGAAAACCACGCCTTAAAAGTATAATGGCGACTCCTCACCATCCGAATTTTGTTGTGGTTAACGCTGAGCATCCAATTTAGGTCACAGCTAAAAAAAAATTAATAAAATGCACAATATGGTTTCAAAAGATCCTCAAATAAAAGAGTATGAGATAGCAAATATGGTATATATCTCAAAACTAAGTGTAGGCAAAATCTACATAAAATTTTGGATATAAGGTAGCTGTTCGTGTAACAATTTTAATGGAGTGGTTAGACATTTTTATGTTAAACGTAATCTAAATGAATTTTTGCGTCAATTCATAACTGTTGTTGAAACAGAGATACACTATTACAAACCAGATACCAAAGTTCAGGCAAAACAATGGACTCCTACCAGTAAACGTGCACCGAAAAGATGGTACCGTCGGAATAAAAGGTTATGTTCTTCCGACAGAACCATTTTTGGGTTTTTTGGAATTCGCATGATATAATCTTCAAGGAAAACCGATTGCAGGTCTAATAAGTCAAATAATCAACTACATCTCCCATCCATTGTATTCCAAAGATTTGATACCCAGTGACTTTTTCCTGTTTCAAACATGAAGGAAGATCTTGGTGGAAAGAAATTTCCGTTAAAATTCTGAAGTTATAGCCTAAAATGATGCCTATTTTGATGCCACAAAAAACACCGAATATCGTTGGACAATGTGTATCGAGCTACAAAAGCTCGTGTTGAAAAATAAATAAATTTTTTGGTTCATTTAACACTTGTAAGAAAGACGTATAAATGGTATAAAATTTCTCTGTTTTATTTTGCAGGATATAAAGTTAGAAATTGTTCCTCAAAATTCAGCAAGTGTGCGGTGATGTACATGCGACTGCATACGAACTTAGTTCTACTCTGCAGATTCGTCGCGTTGCTGCTTTTCAATTTTATTTATTTTCCTGTATTCGTCATTATTTGTGGTTGAATAAATTGTGACTTTTTACTATCGCAAACAAAGAAGACTTTTTTGAAGCGTGAAATGTCGAAAATACCAAACCAAATTAGTTCCCAACGAGGACAATAGTAGCCAGCCGATTAAGGTGCAACTGGAGAAGATGAACGTACAGTTATACTTATAATATATTATTTAACGTGACTTATCTATCGTTAAACATAAAACCACGAGTCGCCTACGACCATAGGGATTGAGTTACGCTCAATCAACGCACCGCCATTACTGACAGTTTACAGTCAGTAACCAGTTACAAACTGATAACTCTAGCTATTAGTAGCGAGGCCTATCTAAATCTGTACTGACAGCGCCCGAGTACCGTACCCGCGTTGTTGGTATTAACTCCATTGTCGGGCACAGTATGTTTTAAAATCCCTAGGGGTTTACAATATTCCCGTAGTACCAATTTTTAGTCCGCTCATTGAGCTTCGGTAATTTTTTTCCCGCTCATTGAGCTACGGTAAGGAATCGTGTAAATCCCTAGGCACCGCTAAGCCAGCTCAGGTACGCAGGTTCGCCAAGACCCGAAAGTACAACCGGAATCGACCCTGATCTTTCACATGGTTGTAGCCACCCTGCGTGTCATTCACATACTCATTCACGTACCATTCTCGCTCTCCTCTCAAAAAGTGCCACGGCAAATCTATTAAGGCATTCATACGAGGGTCGTTCAATAAGTCCTTAGAAAAAGATAGAAAAAAACTGTTTTTTTTTTAAAAAAAATTTTATTTTTCAACATAATCTCCTTTTAGTTCTATACCATTTTTCCAATATTTTGATCCCGTCCAAAAAATAGAATTTCGGAAGTTCTGCAAAATACTCATCCGTTTGAGCAATGACGTCCTCGTTGGAAGTGAACCGTCGTCCGCCAAGCCATTGGGGAAAAGAAAATAGTCACTCTGGGATAAATCTGGTGAATAAGCGGGATGCTGCAACAATTCCATTCTCAATTCCACAATTTTGGCCATGGAAACAGCGCAGGTGTGCGCACGTGCATTGTCCTGATGCAAGAGGATTTTTTTCTTCTTCAGGTGGGGGCGTTTCTCTTTGATATCCTCGCCCAACCGTTGCAATAACGACGCGTAATACGCTCCTGTTATTGTTTTTCCTTTTTCCAAGAAGTCGATAAAAATGATGTCCTGCGAATCCCAAAAGACCGTGGCCATCACCTTGCCGGCCGATGGCACAGTTTTTGCCTTCTTCAGAGCACGTTCACCCTTGAAAATCCACTGTGATGACTGTCTCTTCGTTTCTGGAGTGTAGTAGTGTGTCCAGCTTTCGTCCACAGTGACATATCGACGAAGGAATTCGGCAGGATTGCGATGAAAGAGTGCCAACATAGCCTCAGAGTCCACTACACGATTGCGCTTATTCTCCTCTGAGAGCAAACGCGGCACCTTGCCGACATTTGTTTCACAGACAATTTTTCATGCAAAATTGATGCGCCTGTACCTTGTGATATGCCCGTGGCCTCAACTAATTCGCGCACTTTAATTCGCCGATCGTTCAAAATCAGATAGTGGATTTTGTCGATGATTTCAGGAGTAGACACATCAACTGGACGTCCTGAACGATGTTCATCTTTTGTGGATGAACGGCCACGTTTAAATTCATTCACCCAATTGTAAATCGTCGCAAACACAGGTGCAGATATGCCATAAACTGCATCCAACTCGGCTTTCATTTCTTTCGGGCTTAGCCTTTCAAATGGAGATGTTTGATGACAGCCCTAAACTCGCTTTTTTCCATTGTTATGCACAAATAAATGTCGTTAACTTTAATCGACGATAGAAATTGACCTACGCTTTGGGTCGAGCTGAAATTTTGACACCTTTCCTGTAGATAAAGCTACTTACAAAAAAAAATCTTTACCGACACTACGAGCGCAATTTCTTGGATTTGCTTAGGACTTATTGAACGACCCTCGTACCTTCCTCTCATACCCAACACACCATTTACATCCAAACTCTTATCATTCACTACGATTCCACATGCACCTAAGTCACGCAAATCCTCGTACAGGCTACACTCAATGAGAAGGTGCTTGGTACTGTCTTCCGCCGCACCACAAGGGCATCTAGCGTCCGCAGATAGACCACGCCTGTATAGGAACCCATTCATACTGCAGTATCCCGTGAGTAAATACCCAAGGTACATACCAAATTCAAATCCATACGCAAATGCAAAGCACACATCCGAAATGAGCATGTGCGTCCATCTGCCATTCACACTCTCATCCCATCGACGTTGCCAAATTTCACACATTCTATTCTGGACCAGTACACGCCGCTGGCGTGGACTAAGATCCTGATCCTCTTCATTCATAACCGGACAACAAGCAGCAGGATGTTCCGTCGTAGACGGTAGTGAATACTTCCACGTAGCACCTCCAGGTCCCATGGAATTTCTCCCATGAGAACCTGCGTCGCATCGGTTGACACAGTTCTACATACATTAAAACATGCATTCAAAGTCAGATGCTGAACTGAATTTATGCCCACCCTTGCATACTGGTGGCGGATAATGTCAGCCCAAACACACGACGCAGATATTGCACACGCAAAAAACACACCCCTCTATAGCACTTTCCACGCTCTGGATCGAAGTCCCCATACTTAACGAAAAATTCGCACCAGCATGCCAACCAAACCGGCCACGCGCCCCCTCAGAAGTTGCAAGTAAGGCCGAAAGTTCAGCTAAGACAAATTTTTATACTCCAAGGTACCGTACTTCCCGTGCGTATCGGACCCCAACAGCCTCTAAACAAAAAACCTTTCAACAACATCTTCCTTTCTGAAATATTCACTCCCGTTCTAGTACCCCATTCAGACACCATCTACATATAGCGATTTCCGCTCCTCTGCCGCATATCTACTCTCCCCCTCAATCAAAAGTAGACTGTCATTCGCATATGCGATCACACCGCAACCGGTATGATGAATCATCATATTCCAGATTGCGGGGTCGGGCACAGATCACTGTGGGCTGCCACGTACCATCCGGCGAACAGCCCTCCCATTGTTCCCGCACACGACCGCATATCTTTCATGGAAGTAACTTCGTCATAGAGAACAGAATCAGGAACAGAATCAGCTCCTACAGGAGCAGCTAAAATATAATCAGAGCCCTTAATAAGAAGAATAGAGCCGTCGTCTAGAGACACAACTTTTTGGCGTACAAGAACATAAACTTGTGGCGTCCTTCAAAAGATCTCAAGATAGGCTGAAGGATAGCACATTATTCCGCTAGTCATGCATGTGCATAGCTTTATGAGAAGATTGAAGGTTGTTCGAAGTTTGGCAAAGATAAATACCAGAAAAAATTCTAACTCTCACACCCAGCATAACCAGAAAAAAACATGCCCGATCAAATAGGGGATAATGTAGACCCCCGTTGGTATTCTCCATACGAGAAAAAGAAAAAAGAATGGTAAAAATTAAAAAAAAATATTTAAAAATAATTCATTCAAAGAAAAATAAAACAAATTAAATCGTCCAAAAGTCAAACAAAAATAGAAGGGGGGTGAAACCGTCGATATTGGTGGAAGAAACTTAGATGGACGTTCTCTGCCCAAATCCGGCCTATGGCACTCCATGGCCAAGTATATTTAGATCTCTTTCAGTCCATCTAACATAATTGCCACGCTAAAGCGTACCTATGAGGAGAAGGGACTTTGAATAACAATATCAATTATTTGGAATTCATTTAAATCTATAAATTAAATAAACATTTTAATAATTTAATAAGATTTTAAATTTCTATTGAAATTAAATGGCCGTTTCACGTCGTTTAATATTTATTTATTTAACCAATAATTCAATAGAGTTTCAGTGTGGTGTTTTATTTTTATTGCAAGTAATATTTTAATAGTCGTTCCCCTCCATTAAAAGACAACATTCATTTTATTTTTTAATTCATGGTAATAAAATTTTTACCGTTTTCTAATTTTTATACGCCATTAAAGTAGTACTTCATCAAAATTGTACAGTTTTATAAATATTGATTTTATTATATGTAATAATTTAACAACCGTTCATCATTTAAGAGAAATAACAAAAAATACATTTTACTTTTGTTCATAGTTTCTACAGTTTCTTAATTATTGTTTAATGAGAAAAAAATCTTTAAATGGTTTTATCATCTCAGCAAAAAATTGGGCATTGCACTTGAATTAATGAAAAAAAAAACAAAGGGAAGAAAAGAAATATAAAAAAGGAAGTCAAAAATGAAGAAAGAAGCAAAGATAAAGGAAGAAAGGAAAAATTATCGTTGGATTCACAATTTTTTTTCTCTCCTATTCCGTATCTTATTTTTAGATATTTTTTCTATTGATTTTTTTACTTTTGTTTTTATTTAAATTATTTTAATAATAACTTTATAAATATAATAATAAAATGGCGTACAAAATTTTACAATTTACTTACATTTATATTTATTAGTATTAATAAGCTTAAACCCGCTGTTTTTTAATAAAAAAACACGTTTTCTTTCATGTTTTTTAATAAAAAAACACATGCAAAAACAAATTTATCAAAGTACTTCCTCTTGCTAGCTACACATTTTTCCCATCTCTCGGGCAATTTGTGGATACCACGCCAAAAAAAATTCCTTCTCTTTCGAGGCAAACCACTCATCAAGCCATTTTCGGACGTCCTCGTAAGAACCGAAGTGCTGCTCAGCGAACGCGTGGCCCATCAACGAAAACAGGTGGTAGTCGGATGAAGTCAGGTCTTGTGAATAAGTGGAGTGGGGTAGCACCTCCCAGTTGAGTGTCTCCAAGTAGTTTCGAACCATTTTTGACATGTGCGATGGTGCGTTGTCGTGGAGGAAAATCAGCTTGTCATGTCTTTGTTGATAATCCGTCCTTTTTTCACGCAGAGCACGGTGCAATTTGATCAGTTGTTGGTGGTAGCAGTGGGCATTGACAGTTTCGCAATGTTTCAAAATCTCATAGTAGACGATACTCTGTTGATCCCACCAAACGCACAGCATCGTCTTCCGTCCGAAGCGATTTGGTCTTGGGGAAGATGTTGATGGTTGGCAGGGATCAACCCACGATTTCTTGCATTTAGAACTCTGGAAATAAATCCACTTTTTATCGCCTGTGACAATCCGATGCAGGAACGACTTTCTTTTTTGTCTGGCGAACAAAATTTCATATGTGTATTGGCGTCGCTCCATCTGCCTTTCGTTCAATTCATGCGACACCCATTTTCCGATCTTTTCAATTTTCCCCATGGCACGCAGATACATGGAAATGGCTGGTTGAGTAACACACAGTTGCTCCGCGAGCATTTTTTGCGATTGGGTATCGTCTTCGTCCAAAAGAGCCTCCAATTGATGGTTCTCAACCTTCCTAGGCCGATTTTCACGCTTTTTGTCCCACAAGTCAAAATTGCCGTCTTTGAACCGACGAAAACAATCTCGTCACGTTGTTTCCGATAAAGCGCTATCACCTAAAGCCTCGATAAGCATTCGATGGGATTCGGCAGTTGATTTCTGTAAATTGAAGCAGAAAAGCAGAGCTTCCCGCATATGCTCTTTTCTGGCACAAAACTAGACATGATTACCAAAGGAAAAATGTATGTTGTTGTACGAAATTGCTGACAATGTGCACTGATTATTATTGACAGATGTCAAACTCAATAAAAAAAAGTATGGCGTGTCCATTGTAACTTAATACGCTCATTCACGCTACCTATAACCAAACAGCGGATTTAAGCTTATAAACCAGTTATTTATATCAATATGTATGTATGTGTTTTTTATATTTGTTTTTTAAATTTTATTTTTTAATTAACGTTTATATTTATTTATTTATTTTAACTTATTTGATTGGTTATTTTCTATTTTCTTCTCTGGTCGTCACCTCTTGCTGAAATACTGTCATTTTCCAAGAGATTATCATAATTTTTTCCGGTGACACTGCTCAGCCTCTTTTTAAACATTTTTTTTTAGATTTAAAAAATAAATTTAAAAACTAAGTTTTTTTATTCTAGCTCTAACTTGTATTGTTTTTAATTTAAAATTAAAAAAAAAAAACAAATGCAAAATTGAAAAAAAACCATATTTTTTTAAAGTTTTCGAATTTTTTGTAATATTTCCATATACTTTTTCAAAAAAAATGTTCCAATTTGCTATCACCATAATATGGACTGGATCGAAAATCCCATTTTTAATCTCTTTATTTAAATTTATTTTTGTACTTCTCACTTGAGAAAGTAAGTACTTTTTGGCGCTATTACCATTAAAATCACGAAATAGTCCGAAGAAATATTCTTTAAAATTTTAATAATTTTTGGATTTGTCAACATAAAATCATAAATTGTTAATATAAAAAATAATTATTATAATGTTGGTACTTATTTACTTTCAATAAAATAAAAAAATTAAATTTCTTGATGTGAAAATACGGCGTACATTTTTGATAATTAACGAAACACCACACACTCGAAGATAGAAAAAAATATTTGAAGATCAATTTAGTTGCTACTGGAAAAATTAACTCCACAGACTACAAAGAAGATGGAAGTGGAGTTGCAGTGTCTAATTTCATTTAAAAAAATGGCAAATATTTTTATAATCTGCAAAAATTCAAACTATGCTTAAATGGCAGTCCACTTTGCAGTTGATCGTCCAGATGAGAACTTATTTTCAATGATTAGAAAAAATTTGCTATTCGAAGAGTTTTAAGACAAAACTGTATAACTTATCATATACCTAATTATTTACTAACCGACCACTATTTATGTTTGATTCTTAAAAAAACTATTATTTATTTTTAATTCAATATCACATCTGGTGTTGTATTTTTCCATATGATTCCGGCTACTTGGTCGTTTTCTAGTACTTACGATCGTATGGTTAGTTCCGCTGTTGACTCGACGAAGCGTCATCGGATCATGGAATCTTCTGGCAGTAGTGCTACTTCTTGTTGATTTGTGCGCCATCTCTTTAAATTTTGGGTAACGAACAAGTAATTTTTCCATCGACAAGGGTACCATAACGTATTTTGAGATTAAATAAATTAGTTTAAATAAACTAATTACAGTAAAGTAATTTTTATAGCAAAGTTATTAATTTTTCGTCGAATACTTTTTTTTTGTTACGGTGATTGAGGTTGTTTTTTTTTGGTAAATTACTTATAGAATGCCTCGTCGTCATGCAATTACAGGTAAAGTTGAGCTGCGGCACGGCACAATTAATATGAGATCAATAAAAAATATAATCTCGAATAAAACAAACAATAATTCGGATGATGATATTAATTGATCCATTTAAATGTGCATTTAACTTTATTCCGCGTTATTTGCGTTATTCATTTTTTGATAGTAAACATTTACAATCAGACGTTACTTTCCGTAACTTACAAGCATTTAATTTATGTTATCATAGATGCAAAGTTCATTTGCCAACCTTTAGTCGAGGTAAATTTTTCTCATCACTTCATTAAGTAGTCAAAAAATTACTTCAAACATTTTCGTTCCTGCGACTTTTCGTTTACATTGGTTAGCGCTGAAACGAAGTGTCCTAATACTGTTTTGAAAAGTGTGTATCATTTCAAGATTTATTGATGTATTTTGTGATTATACTGCTGATAATACGAATAATCGAGAATATTAAAAATTAATTTTACTTTTTGTTAACAGCAGAAAATATTAATAACCAAGCGTAAAAATAAATTACTTCGTTAAGATTGCAAACTTATTTCTATTATGAATAGGAGGTATATAAGGCACTACATTTATCATATTTCACTCATTCTATAGATTTTTAGTTTTTGTATTGTTTCAATATAGTAATTTTGCTAAAATATTTCGAGTTTCCTTGTTTTCCAAATAGAGAAAAAACTTTAAATGACACATTTTCTTCTATAGTGGATTTGTGGAACAAAAAAGTTTTCTCCTAAAAAAATTAAGAGAATTAGAACTTTTTTTTAAATTTTACATAAAAAACAGATTTTGTACCAAGATTCCATCATTTTTTATTAAAATGCGTTGGTGGTGACATTACCATTTATTAATAAAAAACAATATCATGCAAATATTTACTATGACTACGTTTACATACGAGGTCTATTCAAGAAAGTATCGCGAATTTTGTGTTTTTTTTTCAAAAATTATTTATTTGTTCATGAATATCTATTTTGTCTCCTTCAAAGTAATCCCCACCAGATACTATACACCTTGTGCCAACGTTTTTTCCAATCCTCGAAGCACTTCAAAAAATCATTTTTTGTGTTATTGTTCACCTCTTCCTTCGATGCCGTCTTTATTGAAGACGAGCCAAAACACGTGGAAGCAAAGCAGTTATCAAAAATGAACTAAACATTCAAAACGATCGAACTTGTCAGCATAAGTGAGAGACATGAGTACCAACATAACGCCACAAAAAAATCGAATATACGTAACCCGCGGAAAGGCCTACAAAAAGAAGTCCAACGGCTTTAAATCACATGATCTTGGTGGCCAATTGACATTACGTTACTTTTTCACAAAATAGAACATCCATTGAATTTGGTTTCCAATAAATTGATTGTTTCTTGGGTAATATTGCACCTAGAGTCGTTCTATAAAAACCACAAGTCATCGAAATCTATGTACATTAAAAATAGGCTATAAAAAATTCGTTACCATATCTCTGTATTGTGTAGTAAAACTAACACCAGCATCAGTTTCGAGAAAATATAGACCAATTATACCTTCGACTCATAAAGCGCACTTGATAAATGCAATGGTTGTCCAATAGCTGCTCTTGGATTTTCAGATGCACATGTAAGGAATATAATTTTAATTAATTTTTATTTTAAGGGTCGCATTAATTTTATGTATTTGAAGTGCATATTTGACAAACACAATGACATAAATACAACCAACGTATCAACGTTTAATCTAACCCCCGTAATAAAAAAATCTAAAACTGAATTTATATGAATGGTCGATTATGTTGAATGCAAAAAAAATGTATTTCTTGTAGAACTACCAAGATTATAAGACATTTTGATCACTTCTACGCATAGTATCATTCTATAACTAAATTTGCCAAAGCCTGCAATAATCACTAACCAAAATCTACATAATCAATGCCAAAAATTCAAACACTCTCTAGATAAAAAAATTCTGCGAATATCATCTGCAGTTTTTTTTCAATATAAAATTGTATAAACCTAAAATTATAGTAGAATTATTAAGACGTGAGAGAATACAATTTGTTAATGTTATTACTGTGGAAATATTCTATATTTATTATTGATTATCTTTTTGAATATTTATAATAGTCTTATGAAAAATATATTTTCTTGGAAAATTAATCCTTTTAGTTTAATCCTTTTAGTATTATTTTTGCAGTGTGTAATTTTAAGTATAAAAATGTACAAAAGAGAAGTTCATGTTAAGGAGGATCTGGAAAATAATTTTCTGAAAAACTGCGAATTTTTTCCACACAAAAAACTTGAAGATTTCTATCCACTTTTTTTGATAGTTAAAAAAATAAGTTCTTAGAATTTCGTTTGATTTGTATTGAGAAAAGAAAACTTTCGTGCATAATTTTAATATAGAACAGTCAAATACAAATTCTATTTGCACTTTAGTATATTTCTGCTATTGCAAGAATTCTCTAAGATAAGAAATTAGATTGTGAGTTTTGCATTTAGATGAGGACTACATACTATATAAAATATAATTCACAATAAAGTGTTCGTATTTAGTTAAAATGTTCATTTTTTTAGTGAAGTAAAAATTGTAGAATTTTTTGTAAAATTCAGAAATTTCGAAATTCAAATGCATTTAAATAATAATATTTTTTTGTATAAATATGATAATTCTTAGTCGTTTTTTTTATAATTTCCTATAGCTATTATTTTAATGAGATATTATTTTAATATTGTGGACATTTTCATTTAAGCATTTTCTAAATAAATATAGAACTGGGAGGAGTACCAAAGTACGATGTGCTCCATCAAATAATTAATTGCAAATTCAAATTAATTCGGTTTTATATTATTTTGTGCTCATTCTAATCATTTGTTCGCGTGAAAATTATCATGATGAAATTGATAAAATACCTGTTGTGAATTTATCATCTGTCTTGTGCAATTAAAATATATGTGGTGAAAGAAATTAGGATAATTTTTTCCATTTTTCTTAATTATTATTTTATCTTTTTGCTTCTACCAAAGCATGATAAGAAGAAATTTCCTAAGGGGATAACTGAATAAATAGTTATTTTTGTCTAATATAAGGATCTTCTGGTAAGAAAAATTCACCCCGATGTGAGTAAGCAACTTTTATCATTCAAAATATTGGTTTTATATCGACACATACTTTTCTATCAAGTCATAGTAGATAATAAAAAAAATATTTAATTAAGAATAGGTAAGAATAGTATTTAATATTGTAAATGAGTTCATTAACAATAAAACTGAATCTGTGTACACATACACTCTGAAGAATGATTAATCATTGAAAAGATAATTTTTGAATATATTTTATTTATTTGTGAATATTTTAGGAGTAAGCAATTGAATTATATTTAGGATTATTTTTAGGAACTATAATTGAAGTAAGTTTAGATACATTTTGATTTATTTAATATTCATTTTATTTAATATTTATTTGAATTTAATTGAATTGATTAATATTTTATAAATAATTTAGCTTTTTTGTTTAGTCATAATTTACGAATATTTATGAGCTTAATTTTCTGTTAAAATATAAATTAAATATAATTTAAATGTGGGTAATTTTTTATTTAAAAAAATAGTTAAAATTTTTCTGTATTAATTTCTGAAAAAAATTATTTTTTCTTTGATTTATTATATTAAAAATATGCCACCTAAATTGAGAACATCTTAAAACTATATTTCTTTTAATAAATTTTATTTAGTGGTGAGCATTTCGATAAAACAAAAATATTAACTTGCATAAAATGTAACGAAAAATATTCCATAAAATTATAATAATTTTTATATTAATTATATCAAAAAAATATTATTTGTTAAATAAATTCAACAAAAATATAATTTTAAGAACACTTCTCTAAAAACATTTGAATTTTATTGAAAATTAAAGTGAAAATTTCTGGTAAAATATATAATATTTATAATAAGCTTAATAGTAGTTTTAGATGGATTAGTAACAATTCATATTAAAATTATATAATGCGATTTATTACTATTTATTTATTTAAACGAAAGTTTTAAAATATATTTTTTTCTAAACTCAAATAAATTAAAATAGCTTCAATCTACAAATAATAAAAATAATAATATTAATATGGAAATTTTCCTTCAAATGTAAGCCAATACATCAAGGCCATTTTATGATTTATAAAAGCTATCCATTAAAAGTTTTCTGTTCTTTTTATAAATTTTCCTTCTTTCTTTTATTTAATCTTTAAAGAAACTTATAAATAAAAAAAATGAGGAAATTGTTTAAAATCTATAGAAAAAAAAGTTTTTAATTAAAATAATTAATAGAGATCTTCCCCATTGTAATTTTAAGAACGATTCAATTAACTATAATTCCGCCCCAAAGAGGAGGAATTTTATATTTGTTACTAAGTAATCTGGACATTAATTTGAATAAATTATACTAAATCTCTTTGCGTCGTTATTTGCAGACTTTTAAAGAAATAGGCACAACATCGAAACCGTAATATACTGAATATGGAAATGAAGTCAATTATATATAAGTAAAATGTTCACAGAATTTATTCACTAAATAAAATGCTACATACTGAAACTGTAGTTTATCATAAATAATTTTAATTAGTTTCTAGATACTCATAAATGAAAATAAATACATAATCGCCAAATAAAATAATAACTGCGTGAATAAGAAATGTCTGATTCAAAGTTGGAAATATATTTCAAAACTATTGCAAAATTTAAAAAAATTACTGCCTTGTTAGTTAACATATAATCCAAAAACTATTGTATGATTAGTAATTCTGTTAAAGAAAAGATTCATTCAAAAAATTGTCAAACACTATATTTATATAAGAAATAATCCTTAAAAGGTAAAATTAATCAAAGTCTAAGGCAAACGCATCACTAAATTAATTTTATTGCTTATATCAAAGGCAGATATTATTATATAACTTGACCCAAATATGAAATTATATTTGATCAAAAACACAGGTAGGATATTATACCTGGATTGTATAGTCAAAATAGTTTCATCATGGGTTCAATTATAAATGTTCATCAAATGATATACTTTATTTATACCATTAATACCTGGAAATCTTAACGCTTAAGGCCAATTTATCATTATTTAGTAAAAACATTGTACCCTGTTTCTTATTTCAAATATCTTATATAAAATAAGTAATTTTTATATAAACGACGGCCAAAAATAAGCTCTTTGTTTAAAAAGTATGAACGTAATAATATCATGTCTTAGTTAAGAACGTAATAATAATAATTAATCTCAGTTTAGAAAACGGATTATCGAAACTAACACAAAACTTTCATAAGGCTACATTGATTGTTTTTATTTATTATATTATCAAACAATTTAACAGCAAACATATTTTTGATTATATCCTTCAGAATATACTTCCTGAGTTCAATAAATTGCAATAAATTGTTCATCTGCAAAAAAAACTGATGTAGTGGCAGTACTGAAATTTTTCATGTTGCCAATAAGCAAAAAGTCAATGTTCTGAGGTGAATTTCAATAATTTCGAAAACAGTCTCCGTTCGAAACAAACCTGACACACAAAATGCATGCGCAAAATTCATTTGAACGAATCTTTCGTGGAGAAACACAATTTGAAGCCCGAATTAATATCGAATTTGCTATAAGGATGGTGGGGAAAAACTTATAGTACAAGGGAATGAACATTTTCGCTTAATCAGGATAACGAAAATGTATCGTAAAGGATGGTTGAATATATCTAAGTAGTCGCCGCAGTTATTTCGCTGGGGTACGTTTTTCGAGCCACTGTGAATTCATTTTTAGATTTATCTCTTTTATTTTTAATAATTTCTACTAAGCAATACTAAAAATTAAATTATTTTATTTAACAGAAATTTATACAAACATTCAATAAATACTATCTTAAACTTTTAATTTAATTGAACAAGATCTTAAGACATTAAAAAAAATAATTCAAATAAATAAATGCACATTATTAAAATGGTTAAAATTTCATATGGTAGCAAAATAGAAGGAACTACGCAATTGAGTTTTAATTAACTTTAGTTTCTAAAACGGACACGCACGTAAATGAACGGACGTGTAAATTCACGTCCGTGATTGCTACCATTTGCACGTGATGCGTACATAATATTCTGTAACCAATTAGGAAATACAAATATCCTTATTGCCATTAGTACTCATTAGTAAATAAAGTTTTTGGGGGAGCAAAATACGGAGATACGTAGAAAATTATTAAATTGTTTTTTTTATTTTTAATTACTTTACCTTCACTCTTCAATAAAAAATTTTCAAAATCTTAGTTATTAAAATGAAGTGGAAAATAATCGGCTTTCTTTTCAGTAATTTACATATCCGCAAATTTTTAGCAAATTATCAAATATAAGATATATTGGCACTCTGATGAAACTGCAAAAGTTAATTAAATATTGAACAGATTATTGTATTTTATTAATTTAGAATAATTGAATTAAAGATGCAAAAAAAAAGTTATCTAGAGATAAAAAATCCGCACACATTAAATAATGGTATCAGTCAGTATATGTGTGTATGTAAAACTTTATAAAAAATACTAAACACATACGAAAAAGTCGAAGCTCATTCGTAGCAAAGAGATGTAGTTTAGCGTAAATATAACGCGTAGGAATAATAAATGGAATTCACCGGAACGGATGTGTTAAAATAACGACAAAAGTGAAGGATGTCTGCTATAACGAACGTACATACATTAACTAGGAAACTTAACTAGAATTTGGAAAAGCGACTGTTTTTTAATTGGACAGGTACGACTTCCTCATTCATTTTCCGCGTTAAGGATCATATGTGTATATTGGCTCTAACGTCGTTGTTGTCATCATTCCCTTTATTGTCGTCAACATCATCGTCCTTATTATCTGAACGCTATACTAAATAAGCTAAGGGAACCGACATTAAAGCCTTAAATATTATTTAAATCGAAGTATATACATACTCGTTAAAAAGGATATGGTTCCTTTCATATCTAATACCGTCAGTCAGCTTGCGTTGCCTGCCTTTAGGCATTTTTCACTGAATATGGAATTTTTTTTCCTTGTCAAGTGGATACACATCGGCTTAACCTAACGAATGACAAGAAGGATATGACAGGAAAAATGCTTGAATTTTATTTCATTTCGATTATGTTAAAGTTAGACGATTTTTTCCTCTTTATTACGTTTACGTCTCCTTTTTCTATTTCGTTATACTAATCTTGTTGGGGGGAAAACTCGTACTTATATGTATACACGGAAAAAACTTAATTAGCGACTAACTCAGGAAATAAGGTTCTTTTCACAACGGCATATATATTTTTTTTTATCATGTAAAGAATGTTGTACTGTTTTCGTTTACCCCAAATGCATATGTTACGACACAAGTATTAAATTCCCAAGGACTTGAACTATACTACAAGTGTTTATTGATTTTTCTTGGACTACAACTATACAAGTCGACTTGACTGATTCATTGAATTTATGGGAAGCGGCAGGCAGAAAAATACAGAATAATTTTCTACTACAGAATTTATTCGTAGTCAAGAAAAAAAATATCCTAAAAATCGTATTCACTTATCAACAAGTACAATACATAATTCTCGTCTATTGCCTGTCGATTTTCCGATTTATTACACTTTCTGACACTTGCCTTTTATTTCATGACACCTAATAGCATGTTATTTTGCTTTGCTGAAATTTTATGTATTTTCATACTAAAATAATAGTCCATTTTTTTATATATCCTAATATGATATACATTTTACATATACGTTTATTGTTTTAGCACTCCTACGAAAAATATTTAAATTGTGGAAGTTTATGCTTAAGAATGTTTTTTTTATTTATGCAAAATATGAATATATTATAGTATATTCTATGTTTATCAGTAAAAATGTTAACTTACTGTTCCTTATAATATTTTATGTAATAGAATGTATTTTCGAAATTCTATGTGAAATTATTAAGAAAACATCATTAAGTAAAAATTTACACTCTCAAAGGTCACACCTTTATTTTAAAATAAAATTTTCCCAAGCAGGCCAGGTAAATATTTATTTATATCCCTTAAACTTATAAACATATCCATAAAATTCGAATTTTCTTAAAAGGATATTTTAGAGGATATTTCAAAGAGTATTTAATTGTATTAAAATAACAAATTTTTAAGCTTATATTTTTTTTGGACAACCATCCTAACTACAATATATAATTACTTTTACATATAAAAACCTAATTTTACCTTGAATAATCAAACTTTTTAAATCTAATATACCATGTGTATAAGCTTAAATCCGCTGTTTTTTAGTCAAAAAAACACTTTTTTTTTCATAGAAAGCAAAAACAAATTTATTTAAAGTACTTTCCCTCGCTAGCTACATATTTTTCCTATCTCTGGGGCAATTTGTGGATACCACGCCAAAAAAATTCCTTCTCTTTCGAGGCAAACCACTCATCAAGCCATTTGATGAAATGGCTTTGTATGAATCGAAGTGCTGCTCAGCGAGCGCCTGGCCCATCGACGAAAACAGGTGGTAGTCGGAAGGAGTCAAGTCTGGTGAATAAGCGGGGTGGGGTAGCACCTCCCAGTTGAGTGTCTCCAAGTAGTTTCGGACCATTTTTGACGTGTGCGATGGTGCTTGTCCTGTCTCTGTTGATAATCCGTCCTTTTTTCACGCAGATCACGGTGCAATTTGATCAGTTGTTGGTGGTAGCGGTAGGCATTGACAGTTCCACCAGGTTTGAACATCTCATAGTAGAAGATACCCTGCTGATTTGGTCTTGGGGAAGATGTTGATGGTTGACCGGGATCAACCCACGATTTCTTCCATTTAGGATTCTCGAAATATATCCACTTTTCATCGCCTGTCACAATCCGATGCAGGAACGACTTTTTTTTTGTCTGGCGAGCAAGATTTCGCATGTGTTTTGGCGTCGTTCGATATGCCTATCGTTCAATTTATGCGGCACCCATTTTCCGATCTTTTCAATCTTCCCAATGACACGCAGACGCATGGAAATGGCTGGTTAAGTAACACCCAATTGCTCAGCGAGCTTTTTTTGCGATTGGATATTGGTGGTGGTCTTCGTCCAAAAGAGCCTGCAATTGATGGTCCTCAACCTTTCTAGGCCGATGTTCTCGCTTCTTGTCCCACAAGTCAAAATTGCCGTATTTGAACCGACGAAACCAATCTCGGCACGTTATTTCCAATAAAGCACTGTCACCATAGACCTCCATAAGCATTCGATGCTATGTTGTTGTACGAAATTGCTGACAATGTGCGCTGACTAATGTTGACAGATGTCAAACTCATTAAAAAAAAGTATGGCGTGTCCATGGTAGCTTAATACGTTCACTCACGCCATCTATGACCAAACAGCGGATTTAAGCTTATACACCTGTTACACTTTAAAGATGACTATTATTCCCAATTAATATATGCTGATATAAATTTAAAAAAAAGTACTTGAAAATAAAATTAAAATACTGCATTTTAATTAAAGGTATTTAATCACCTAATTTTTTTTAGAAATTTATTTATAACCTTTACTTTAAAAAATATATTGAACATGTTCTCTTAAAAGTCAATATTTTCCATACGATCATATTAACAAAGGCTAACTCAGATAAATATTTATACGATTGGAAGGATTATTTAAAGTTTCCAATGATCTTTGAGTCTTTTAAGATGATATCCTTCAAATATAGTATTTTTATTTGCCAACAGTGCGATAAATCAACATTTCAATATTATAAGAGCAGCTCCCTACCATAATGTTGGACCACATAGTCTTTAAAAAAAATCTAATTACTAAAAAGTACGGCCAAGAGTTCATAATGATACTTGATCAAGCCCTAAGTTTTCAAAAAATATATATCCTTTACTAAAAGCTAAATTACCCAATATAAAAAAAAGATTCTGCTTAGGTTCCTTTAAAACGCAAAGTACATTTTTTAAATTATTCAAATTATCAAAACTAAAAACAATTATAATATATTTACGAAAAACTTTATTTGTACGAATAATTTTCAAAACTAAACCAAAATTTTATCTTTTTTATCAGATTTTTATTACATTTCCCTTTAGAAAATACTCCATTTCATTTTGTTGATAAACTTCATGAATTATAACTCTTTATTGATGCATTTCAATTTCATTTTTATCGTTTATCCTATGGAAACAGTTTATTTATGATTGATTATCTCCATAATTGTCTTTACAAACAGAATATCTACCATCATTGTAATACAGTATTTAATATATTTATAACTAAGAAAGTCCTTCTCAGTATCCTTCCTATGAATGAGTCAATAATATTTCAAAACAGGACAAAGCTAGACTAATGATGTATGATTGATGATTTATTCCTTATTTCTTAGGCAATTTTCTATTTCATATTTATTATTCTTACAATTAAATGTTGATAAATAAAAACAACAAATATGAAAAAGGATAATGGAAGCTTTTTGTTGCTTTATTATTTTCCAACCAAGTTTTCAATTTAATTTAACTTTTCTTAAAAAAGTCTTTACTCCATTAAATGTAATTTATTTCAACCTCAGAAAGTTTTATAGTGGGATTTTTTTTATTCAAATTTGGTCCTTAATAATTAAAATATTCTTTATTTAATTTATTTTCGCCCGATCTTTTAACATGAAGAGACAACCATTTTGAGGACTATTCACGATGTTCAATTATACTTGTATTGAAATATCCTGCCGAATGTATAATTTTTTTTACTGTATTACTAAATGATAGAAAATAAATTCACCTATAATAAATTATATACTCGTATTTTCTTTTAAAGCTGACATGATTTAAATGTAATGTGTTCTTATTGTTCACAATTAATTTAAATATTTTGGCTACATGGTTTTGTATTCATATAATATAATAATGACTATATTCAGAAATTCCCCATTTTTGAATCAGTATCCTAATGCGCGAGCAGATTTTTAATTAATCAAAGAGCTTTTATTTTATGCTTTTCAAAGAGATTTTCCAATTAAATATGTATGCATAAGTAAATATATGTAAAAATGCACTTTTTACTGTTATATTCAAATGATGATTCTATAAAATAAAAATAATAAATTACACATATGGTAAAGAAAAATTAATTAATATTATTTTAACAAAAAAAGGAAATATGATTGAAGGTATTTTTCTAAGTTATTAATTTTGAAGTAGTAGAATCTGGTTGAAGCATTTGGAACAAGGACTTAAAAAGCCTTGATAACACAGTTTCTTACTCAAATAAACTATTTACTAAAGATAATTACCAGTAAAATTTACTTTAATCAAAAACACTTGAATATTTATTTGAAAGAAGATTGAATTATAAAAGATAAAAATTAGAATAATCTTAAATTAATTGATACAATATATAATAAATTTTTTAAAATTACTTTAAATGTATTCCTAAAAAAAAATCTAATTTCAATATGACCAGTATTTTATGTACAATAGATTTGCGTGATATCATTTCATCGTGCAATTGTACAATAAGTCTAATTATATAAGTTTTTCATAATAAATATAAGTGGTTCGTGTTGAATTCGATTCGATTCGAAAGTAGAAATCCTACAAATTTATTTAGTACTAATTTTACGCGCACATTACCAAAATTCCTACCGACCACGTAAACGTATGTACGACAAAATCAAATATTCCATAATCATCAAAAAAAAAATATGTTAAAAGGATTTTAACATAAAAATAAAACATAATGCGATACATTTCGATAATATTATTTTCATTACATTTGATTAATTATTCTGAAAGCAAAAGAGTTTATTTTGTAAACATCGAGTTCAACAATGGTTATTACGTATAATTAGTAGGCAATTCATGACGATGAAAGTATTAATTAGTAGTGATTATCGATAACAGTAACTATTTTAGCTTTTAGAAAAACAGGAAAAAAAATATTTCAGTTGATTTCTATACAATTGAGCTGATATTGTAGATTCTCAGATTCCATTATATTTTGGTAATTAAATAATTTGTTATTGAGTGTAACAACATTATTCCAAATCAGTAATTTGGATTTAGAACAGTTCATTCGACACGATAAAATAATAAGACTCATATGGCGATATACGAAATAGAACATTGGTAATAAATAGGTTCAAGGATATACGAGGGTCGGTCAATAAGTACTTAGCCTCACCGCCCGATGGAACTGCTGTCACAAAAGAAATTTACCATCGTGCAGTACATTCTTTTAGTAGCCTACTGTCAAAGTAGTTTCAGTCAATTCCCTTCATTAGTTTTGTTTTGAGAGCCTTTGAAAGCGAGAGTGTCGGTCGGTTGCACAAAAATGGAAAAAGAACAATATCGTTCGGTGATTAGATTCTTGTTTTTGGAAGGGAAAATGCGCAGCGAAATCAAAGATCGCTTGGATGCTGTGTATGGTGACTCTTCTCCTTCGATGGCGACCGTCAAGAATTGGTTCAACGAGTTTGTTCGTGGCCGCACGTCGGTTTTTGATGAGCCACACCCAGGTGCCCCGAAAACGGCTGCTACGGAGGAAAACGTTAAAAAAGTCCACGATCTCGTGTTGGCAGACCGTCGATTGAAGGTTCACGAGATAGCTGAGATTGTGGGCATCGCAGTAGGAACGGTGCATCATATTCTACACGAAGAACTGGGCATGAGAAAGCTGTCGGCGCGATGGGTGCCGGAAAACAAGCGCAACCGTGAGACCACATCGGCGACGTGTTTGGCGCTGTTTCAGCGCAATCCAGCGGAGTTCTTGCATCGTTTCGTGACCGTCGACGAAACATGGATTCACTGGTACACACCAGAGACCAAGGAACAGTTGAAATAGTGGACTTCACCCGGCGAACGTGCTCCGAAGAAGGCGAAGACTGTTCGATCGGCCGGAAAGGAGATGGCCACCGTTTTCTGGGATTCACAAGGTGTGATCCACATCGATTACCTCGAGAAGGGTAAAACAATCACGGGGCGCTACTATGCTGACTTATTGGGCCGATTTGACATCGAATTGAAGAAAAAGCGGCCCCGCTTTGCGAAGAAAAAAGTGCTGTTCCACCACGACAACGCGCCGGCTCACACCTCCGCCGTCGCCATGGCCAAATTGGTCGAATTGCGCTACGAATTGCTGCCCCATCCACCGTACTCTCCAGATTTGGCCCCCTGTGACTACTTTTTGGTTCCAAACCTGAAAAAATCACTCGCCGGGAATAGATTTGGGTCGAATGAGGAGGTCATCGTCGCCACGGAGGCCTATTTTTCTTCCCTCGAGAAAATGTATTTTTTGGACGGGTTAAAAAAGTTAGAGCATCGCTTGGCCAAGTGCATCGAGTTTGAAAGAGATTATGTGGAAAAATAAATTGCCACCTTTCCAAAATTTTCGTTTTTCTTTTGTAGGCTAAGTACTTGTTGAATGACCCTCGTATGTCTTCAAAGTGTGTTATTCAAAACTCATTCCTTGATGTAAAAAAATTAACTTTAAAAATATTAATAATTTTAATAAAATTAAAACTTTAATAAAGTTCAAAGTAGCTATTTAATCAAAAATTTATACTTTTTTGATTTATAAAATAAGAAGAAGAGAAAACAGAAAGCTGGAATTTCAAACTATGTTAGAAAAAGGAAATTGACTTTAATAGCATAAGATTGAATTTTTCTTACTAGGAATTCAGATTGTTCGCCACATATGCTGATGGTACGGTTGTTCAAATAACTGAAAGATATCCTAAAATTCTTCAATAACACATCCTTGAATATTGGTTTATTAGATTAAGAATATACGAAATAAGAAAAAAATATAAATATTACTTTTACTCTTTGTCGTACTTAAAATGGTAGTATAACGTCTAGGATGATTAACCTAGAATCCACAAACACAACTGAAATGACTCCAACGTATTCGATGATAAAACCAATTACTGACAATTTTAGATGGAAGATATTGACTATCAATAATTAGTAAATTTCTAGTCTACAGGATAGTACTTTAACCCACATGAACTTACGGGCTGGAACTTTATGGTTCAACCAAGCCTTCCAACTGCTGTCGTATGCAAATCATTGTAGCTGAGTGCATCATAATGTGCTCCATCGTGAGCTTAATGTGCCTTTCGTCTGTTATTCGCTACAATATGTTTCATTGTCGGCTGTCATCCGGAAAGAATATTCTTGTTGGAGAGTTGCTTTCATTTTTTCTCCCCGAAAATAAACGTCGACGCTGGAAAAGGTAATAGCCGCAAGATTCTATAAGTTTAATAAATTAAAACAAAAAATTTTGTGTGGTTTTTTTTATAAATCCAACAATTTCATTGTAGTTTTCAAAATTATTTTTAATTACAATTAAACTTTTCTAAATTTTTCATTATATTTTCAAGCACAGAGTATTTATTAGCAAATGTTAAGCGAATCAAATCTATGTCATAAATATATTACTCAATCTGATAGCAATAAGGATATTAATAATATACAATATATATTTGGTTAAAAAGTGTACTTTTATGTTTTCATTACTGATTCTGAAGTTATTTTTTTTTTTTTAAAGTTTTCTTTATATAGTTCAGTTATTTTTTATAGTAATCATTTTGTTACTTTTTAAAAGGTTTTCCTTATTTTGATCTTCATGTATCCTTTTATAAGACAATTCAGTTTAATTAATTTTAAATATACCATATTATAAATGATCTACTCCCATTCTTTGATATAGTTTGTTATCTTATAAGTCAGTATCTCAAAATCAGAACGTATTCATGCAGTATACTCGCATTCCCGGACTTCCACAGCGCCGCACAACACTCAAAATACATCCGAATTGCTTGTTAACATTTTCATACGCTTGCCTGGCATTTACCGTGTTTCCCTCTGGCGTATTTTTTTTTTTTGTATTTCTCCTGAGAACAATTTATACCTTACTTATTTGCACTTTCATTTATAAACACTTTAACACCCTTATCCAATCTAAACAGTACACGCATAATTAACCTTGTTATGAGTTTAAGTAAAAAATAAAAATATAGAAAAATACAAACGTTCCTCATTTATTCGAAGCATATTTTTATGTACGAACATCTTGACTTACGTACAAATTATTTTATGTAAATTTTAAATTCGTATGCTTGAAAAAAATATGTAATAAGAGAGGATGAAAAAGAATTGATACTATTCCTGGAAGGTGTCTTTTTTAAGCTCATTTAGCAATATGCGTTCATGACTTTATTGGGATCTGTTTTCCATCAAATGCATTTAATACAGATACGATGAAATCTAGAATACTTAGACTCTAAGTATTATAAAATAATAGAAATTGAATAAAATATCAGAAAGTTGATTTGAAATGTAAGTCATGTGCTGGAAATTGACTTTTATAAAGAATACACCTGACTAAATACTGAAATAATACAAAAATATCATGTGTTAATGCGAGAGTTTCTTTATTTAACTGGAAAGAAACCCATAAATGCTTGTGTTAAGTTCAATTATGATATTAAATACATGTTCTTAAAGATTGTTGGCGCACTGGGACAATGGAATTCACAAACCTAATGCGCTAACTTCACGCGCGTTGAAGAGGGTTGGCGATGAATGACAATCCGTCAGAAGGTATTCTTTTTCTTCTTGAGCTGACCGGCAAGCGTGCAACATCGAATTCCATATTCATTTGTAAAACTTCATTTATTATATATTTCATTATTAACTAATTTTAAATAAAGCCAGTAAGATTGTAAGAGAGTGTTTTTCAATATCACCACCCACGCATATATCAGGGAAACCATACCAACATTATTTCTGTAGCGAGTGCTACACTACAATATACACACCATAGGTAGTGCACATCGTAACAAAGATGAAATTTTTCTAGTAATTACACGTGATCTGAAAAGTTGTGATAATGACGAATATTATCTTAAATGTACTGAAGTATGGCAAGGGTAAAATTGCAATCAATTGAATAAAAGTTAATTATTTTATGATATTATTTTTCATTTTTAATTAGAAAATTGTTTAGTGTAAATATTATAACCGATAGAATATAGTTAAAATTAGCACAATAAGTCAGGTGATATTTGCTCAGAAGAAACGTGTACGAAAGCTTCCAAATTCGATACAATATCAGGACATACTTCTCCATAAATAACCCCCTCTCATTTTGTACTTTATAATTCTTATTTGAAAAGATACATTACTTAAAGAAATAAACAATAATCTATTTTACCAATGGTGTGGTTGGACCATTTTCATTATACATTTGATCCTTATAGAATTTGTAAAATTCTTTCCTATTTTGTTGCTCAAATAAATTTCTATTCTTTATTTAAAATTAAACTAATGCAAGATGCTTATTTACTCTTACTTTTATTTTTTGTTGTTCACCTATTCTCATATAATTTTTTTTTTAAATTTTAGTATGAACTTCATTAGACTTTTTAGTTTTTTGCAACTTTTGAAAACACAATATATTAATTTTAGCATTTTCTAAATGCACTTTAACAGTAAATATTTCTATGCAAGGAAGAAGTGGTTGTGGGTTCTATTACACTAAAGTATGGTCCTACGCTAATTCCCAAAAACTTAATTTCCTTATCCTGTTAACCCTTCTCGCAAATTGGACCTTTAGTTTCGTGGCGCTGTATATTATAAGCGTTTTATGTTTCAGGTTGAATTTTTTTTTAATAACTTTTAAATGAAATTTAATTTTATAATTTATATTTTATTGATTAATTTTATGATTTTTAGCATTCTACGAGGGTTATTTAACAAGTACTTAGCCTCACCGCCCGATGGAACTGCTGTCACAAAAGAAATTTACCATCGTGCAGTACATTCTTTTGGTAGCCTACTGTCAAAGTAGTTTTAGTCGATTCCCTTCAGTAGTTTTGTTTTGAGAGCCTTTGAAAGCGAGCGTGTCGGTCGGTGATTATATTCTTGTTTTTGGAAGGGAAAATGCTCAGCGAAATCAAAGATCGCTTGGATGCTGTGTATGGTGACTCTTCTCCTTCGATGGTGACCGTCAAGAATTGGTTCAACGAGTTTTTTCGTGGCCGCACGTCGGTTTTTGATGAGCCACGCCCAGGTGCTCCGAAAACAGCTGCTACGGAGGAAAACGTTAAAAAAGTCCACGATCTCGTGTTGGCAGACCGTCGATTGAAGGTTCACGAGATAGCTGAGACTGTGGGCATCGCAGTAGGAACGGTGCATCATATTCTACACGAAGAACTGGGCATGATAAAGCTGTTGGCGCGATGGGTGCCGGAAAACAAGCGCAACCGTGAGACCACATCGGCGACGTGTTTGGCGCTGTTTCAGCGCAATCCAGCGGAGTTCTTGCATCGTTTCGTGACCGTCGACGAAACATGGATTCACTGGTACACACCGGATACCAAGGAACAGTCGAAACAGTGGACTTCACCCGGCGAAAGTGCTCCGAAGAAGGCGAAGACTGTTCGATCGGCCGGAAAGGTGATGGCCACCGCTTTCTGGGATTCACAAGGTGTGATCCACATCGATTAACTCGAGAAGGGTAAAACAATCATGGGGCGCTACTATGCTGACTTATTGGGCCAATTTGACGTCGAATTGAAGAAAAAGCGGCCCCGATTTTCGAAGAAAAAAGTGCTGTTCCACCACGACAACGCGCCGGCTCACACCTCCCCGTCGCCATGGCCAAATTGGTCGAATGGCGCTACGAATTGCTGCCCCATCCACCGTACTCTCCAGATTTGGCCCCCTGTGACTACTTTTTGGTTCCAAACCTGAAAAAATCACTCGCCGGGAATAGATTTGGGTCGAATGAGGAGGTCATCGTCGCCACGGAGGCTTATTTTTCTTCCCTCGAGAAAATGTATTTTTTGGACGGGTTCAAAAACTTAGAGCAGCGCTTGGCCAAGTGTATCGAGCTTGAAGGAGATTATGTGGAAAAATAAATTGCCACCTTTCCAAAATTTTCGTTTTTCTTTTGTAGGCTAAGTACTTGTTGAATGACCCTCGTATATGAAATATGATGTTGGTCAAATACCTACCTCTGGCCGCCACGCAAAAGCCAGCTCTTTTAAGCATATTTTTCAGTCTTCTGGTGTTATTTCATCATCGAGGTTGCGGTTGGTTTGTTAATGTACACCTTTTCCTTCAAGTACTCTCATTCAAAGAAATCGCTATGATTCAAATCAGGGGATCCAGGAGACCACTCCATATCAGCACATTTGGCCAGGAAAAATTTCTACCAAAATTTGCATAGAAGCACGAGCTGTATGTGATGTAGCACCGTCTTGTTGGAGACACATGTTTTGTAGGCCTAACTGATCTAATACGAGCAGAAGAAAGTTTTCCAACATGTTCCGATAGCGGTCACCAGTAACTCTTACAGCATTGCCTCCAGCATCCTCAAATAAATATGGCCCAATGATGTCGCAACATATGGTTACTCTTTGAGGATGTAGTGGTCTTTGGTGTATCAGTTAATGTCTTTCAGTGCCCCAATAGCGTTTACTCCATTTATTAACAAATCCAACCATGTCGAAGCGTGCCTTGTCGCTCATAGTAATTTTCTGCCAAAAATTGTGGTCGACTATAACCGAGCTGCAAAACTTGAGCACTCCAGTCTCGCCATAGTTTATGGTTATTTGCCTAGAGCCGTTGTGTCAACTGAATTTTATACGGGTAAAAAAGCAAATCTTATTTGAGAATTTAAAAAAAAATTATGGAGATATTCCCAATTCTTGTGCGCGGCGTCGATGAGATATACTCGGATAGTCAGCAATACTCTGCCTCACTGCATCAATCTTTTCAAGCATACGTAGGCGTAATTGTCGCATATTTTCAAAAATATTTATCATACGCCGAATTGTTGGCTTGCTTGGCATATGATGGACACAACAAAAGTCACGTAATTTTCCTGGCGTATTCACAATTGAAAAATTATTTAAATAAAGTGTTTTAAAAATTTCAACATGTTGTTGTGGTGTGAGATACTTCGCAACAGATTCCTATCAACCACTCTCTATGACTATCAATCGCCAACAGACAAATGTCATCCAAACCAAAATGGCGGCCAAACAAAATGGTGATCGAGAACATAAAAAGCACGCTGTATATTTTAGGTTACTTGAAATAATAACAAATAAACTATTTTTGTCCAAAGAAGTAAACAGTGAAAAAATAACCAAATAGAATCGTTGAAATTTCAAAATCGAAATTAAAGTTTTACAACGAGTACGGCTATAAATTATTAGTACTTATATTTATGTTTGAAAAAATATAGGTAACACTTATATAAATATAATTAAAATCGATACCTGACAATAAAACGGAAAATAAAAGGGACTTTCGGTAAATTACCCTAACTTGAATCTTAAGGGATGTTCAGATTTATCTAGAAAACTTTTAACCGTACCATATTTTTAAAGTGATATTTTTGTTTATCATTTATAAGATTTTTCTTTGAATTTTACAACCATTATTTTCTCGGTTTCCAATTAAAAGGATATTTCGAAAAACATGTAGAGTAAAGATTATTTTTCCGCCATCAGATTCTTTTTCTTCTTCTTAGTTTCCATTCTGTTGGATATTATCGATGGAAGGTAATATTCTTTCAAGTGTTTTTTGAGCTTGGGCAACAAAAAGAGTTACACCAAATATGATCAGGTAAATAGTACGGTTAGCGAACTACAGAAATCAACCGTTTTCCAATAAAAACCCGCTGATGTCCAAGTGTGTGTAATGCCTGATCTGATACGAAGAATCTATTTGTACTCACTACTCATCAGCTTCACTATTAATCGGCATTTTGAAATATAAGAGTTCTCACTCATTTCACATTTTCACCACTTTTTGCTGTTGAAGGTCTACCTGAGTGAAGCTCAGCTTCAATTCAGTGCTTTATGCCTCGGAAAAACATGTGGTCTTGCTAAAGAATGTTCCCCATATATTTCGTAGGTGAATCTCACAGATTTACCAAGCTTAACACAATATTTGATGGTAGATCGGTGCTCCAAGTTTCGCTACAAAAACACAACTTCACTTATGACGCTCCAAAGTGTTTATCATTAAAAAGGCTCTAGTTTTAAAATTAAATGTTAGCTGTTATAAGTATCTTTATTATAGATTAAAGTAAATTTGATACAATTACTGCTCCATTTTTTATAGGCTTCGTTTGCAGGAGGTGATTCCAATTGCACAGTTGACTTGAATGATGTTGTTTTTCCGATACGAGTAGCAAAGTGTTGTCGGCTTATTCAAATAGATCATTAGTTTAATGTTTCCCTATAGAAAAAAGTTAACATGTTACAACATAACACGAGATATTTCGTCTGCATCCCTTCTTAAATTGATGTGTGTCAAATCGCACTGTTCTGTTAGAATCAGATTTTGTCAAGACCATATCGTCAAATTGAGACCATTGACAGTTACCGTCGTGCCAGACCCATTCCAAAAGCAGTACGTTTTCCTGGATGCAATAGATGCTGCTTGAACTGCTGTGGTTGCTTTCTATTACAGATCTGACAATTTTTCTTATTTACTTAACTATTTAGATAAAATGGCGCTTCATTGCTGAAGATAATTTTTCTATCTCAGCGAGTTGATGAATCGTGTAGTGCTCCACGATTAAATTGTTGTTATAGCAAAATACACTCGTTTTAGAATGATAAAGCCTGCCATTTGAAACTTCAAAGTAATATGCTGTCAAAGATTGAACGTATATATTGAAACTATATCAACGTAGTTACCAGAGCAGGTAAAAATTTCCATTGGACGTCTATGGAAAAATTTTTTTATAGAAGACTACCGTAAAATCCATGTTGAGGGAAAACCTCCAGTGCTGCCCTGACCAATCTCAGTGAAGCCTGTCTGATAATCTGCATGCAACATTAAAATAAATGCTTTAAGGACAACATATTTGTAAGATTTTATGTTCAAATATGTTTTCTGTCTATACCCAAAAGCTTACAACTGTGAAAATATAATCATAACAATATAGCTTTTCTTAAAAAATTACCTGATAATTTTATTGATTTTAAATTTTCTCTGAACTTATCTCCAAACTTTTATTGCGATCCAATATTACTATTTGATCTGTATTATCTGATTTTAATTGTCTCAGAAAATCCGAGAAATTGCGCTCGTAGTGTCGGTAAAGATTTTTTTATAAGTAGCATTATCGACAGGAAAGCTGTCAAAATTTCAGCTCGATCCATAGCGTAGGTCAATTTCTATCGTCGATTAAAGTTAACGACATTTATTTGTGCATAACAATGGAAAAAAGCGAGTTTAGGGCTGCCATCAAACATCTCCATTTGAAAGGCTTAAGCCCGAAAGAAATCAAAGCCGAGTTGGATGCAGTTCATGGCACATCTGCACCTGTGTTTGCGACGGTTTACAATTGGGTGAATGAATTTAAACGTGGCCGTTCATCCACAAAAGATGAACATCGTTCAGGACGCCCAGTTGAGGTGTCTACTCCTGAAATCATCGACAAAATCCACGATCTGATTTTGAACGATCGGCGAATTAAAGTGCGCGAATTAGTTGAGGCCACGGGAATATCACAAGGTACAGTCGCTTCAATTTTGCATGAAAAATTGTCTGTGAAAAAAATTTCGGCAAGATGGGTGCCGCGTTTGCTCTCAGAGGAGAATAAGCGCAATTGTGTAGTGGACTCTGAGGCTATGTTGGCACTCTTTCATCGCAATCCTGCCGAATTCCTTCGTCGATATGTCACTGTGGATGAAAGCTGGATACACTACTACACTCCAGAAACGAAGAGACAGTCATCACAGTGGATTTTCAAGGGTCAACGGGCTCCGAAGAAGGCAAAAACTGTGCCATCAGCCGGCAAGGTGGTGGCCACGGTCTTTTGGGATTCGCAGGGCATCATTTTTATCGACTACTTGGAAAAAGGAAAAATAATAACAGGAGCGTATTACGCGTCGTTATTGCAACGGTTGAGCGAGGAAATCAAAGAGAAACGCCCCCATCTGAAGAAGAAAAAAATCCTCTTGCATCAGGGCAATGCGCGTGTGCACACCTGCGCTGTTTCCATGGCCAAAATTGTGGAATTGAGAATGGAATTGTTGCAGCATCCCGCTTATTCACCAGATTTGGCCCTGAGTGACTATTTTCTTTTCCCCAATCTGAAGAAATGGCTTGGCGGACGACGGTTCATTTCCAACGAGGACGTCATTGCTCAAACGGATGAGTATTTTGCAGAACTTCCGAAATCCTATTTTTTGGACGGGATAAAAATTTTGGAAAAGTACATAGAGCTAAAAGAAGATTATGTTGCAGAATAAAAATTTTTTTTTTTAAAAACAGTTTTTTCCATTTTTTTCTAAGGATTTATTGAACGACCGTCGTACCCAAGGCATTTTTGAATAAATAGCCGAAAACTTTAAATAGCGCACAATTCATCGACTGTACATTATCAGCAAGATGTATGATACTATGGACATTATCATTAACAGATAGGGGAGGTTTTTTTTATATATATAAAGTAATCATAAGGAATTACTTAAAGTACCGGTTAAACAGCTTATTACCCAAGAAAGGACCTCATAAAATTTCCCTAATGAAAACCTAATCTTACTGTTCATACGGAATTTCTTATATTTTTTTATATAGGGGTCTTATGTGGTATTGATGGGGCAAATTAAACTTTGGCATACCTTATACTGCCCTATTAGGGCAATATTAGTTGAACATATACCTCCTGGAATGGTCCATAACATTAGGTATACTCCTCATTTAATTCTAGTCGAGATATTTCAAAATATTAAAAATTTTCACGAGAATGATAATCTGAGAAACTTTAGATATTTTCAGAAATATGTTATCAGTTGTAACATAGACAACTGTTCCAAAATAAGTTGCATGTTAGAATATAGAAAATTTTAGAAAATTGGTACAAAAATCCCAATCTCTTCTGAGATTTAAATTAAATAATTTCTGTAACACCATAAAGATACCTTCAAATACTGATATTATACTTAACTTGTAGAAATATTTTCCTATTCGTTTTAATAAATTTAATATATGTGAATAAATATTATAAAGCTTCTACTTGCAAAATTAAATTTTTCAAATAGTATCTCTAAAATATTTATATTAAATAAATGTATAAGTTTTAAAGCATTTTGCTTTAAGGTTATTAAAGGATAAAACGTTTTATCCTTTAATCAAAAGCTTTCCTATAATTTTTAGAGCCTTTTCTTTTATAATTAATTTTTTCACAAAAACATAAAGACGGATTGTTATGTCGATATTCTTGAAAGAAAATTTCAACTGAAAACGTCTACTATCGTTAATATAATAGTCTCTACTAGTGTTTTCAAGTATATACTTTTCAAGATACTCGTATTTATTTTCAATTATGAATTTTCTAGTCTTTCTTTTAAATTGAATTTTCCAGTCTTTCTTTTAAATTAAATTTTAAAGATAATACATATAATGAACGAAATATAAATTTAATGCTTTTATTTAAAAATGAGTATTATACTTTGCAAAAAATTTAATTAGTAAATTATTTAAACAAAATAATTGGTTCTTACGAAAAAAAACTTATAAGAAATTGATAAAAAGAAACGAATTTTTTATTCTTGAAAATATCTATTGTCTACAATATTGTAATTTTAATATTTTTATACTTTAAAATAAAAAATAAAAATTAAATAAAATTGAAATGGAATTTAATCTTGTATATTTTTTGCTAACTTAAAATTTTTAATGTATTTTAAGCAATATAGTAAATATGGTTTATTTGGTATCGAAACCGCTTTCCTAGTCTGTATCGAATCTAGAAAGTTTTAATTATTAGTTACTTATTAAGCCATGTCAATTCACCAAAAAAATATAAATTACAGATTCTAAGAATTTTTGGTTTAATTAGTTTTTCACAAACGTAAACATGTGCTTAAATAAATATGCACCATAATACAATGTTTCCATAGTACATTGGATCTTTAAATGAGGCCATATAATAGGCTGGTTATATAAAAGATTTATGGCTAATAATTAGGTGCGTAATCAGAGTTACATTAGTTACTTTCAGGTGAGTAGCACTAACTGAAACAAATATATTTTTACATAATCAAATAGTAACAAAGTTGTAAATAATCTACAATTGGTCGGAAATAGGACTAAAAAAGAAACGGGTCAATGTACGAATGATTAGCTCATGCCATAAAAGCACTTTAAACGAAAAAAAGATAAACTTTTATAGCTTGACAAAAAATATCCTACTTTATATTAAATATTTAAAATTAATGCTTTTTAATTGAATATTAAATCAAAATTAGATAATAACATCGTCACATTTTTATAATTCTATCAATTTAACTACGAAAAATAAAATATCCTGAAATTAGTAGTAATTAGTTCGAAATAGGTAAAAAAATTGAATGTATTAATTTTTCTTTAACCCTCTATATATATTATTGACTATTTAATAAAAAGCATTAAAAAAAACTCAAAATTTTGTTCTAATGTTAAATAAAAAGTGTTTGGGATTATCTGTGAAATTTTTATGCTCAGAATTTTTTCTGAAGAAAATTAAAATTTTAATAAATACTGTTATTGAAATTATTCATGAAATATTAAAAACATATAATATAATATTTTTTTAGTAATTTAATTTATGAAACTGCATAAAATTGAGCTTTAATAAGTAAAAAGAGACCTATTAAAACAGCACTAAAGATTTTTTTTCTTAAGCGTTTTAAAAATAAAAACAAATCCATTCAGCAAAAATTTTGAACATATTTGCTGTAATTATTGCAGGCATGTTAATTAAGTCTAAGTTTTCAACCTATTATCCCCATGTGCATATAAAGTTAGAAGATGTTTTAGCATAAGTTTGTGCTATAAGCTAACTCTAATATCCTTTAACTAATTAGCTACCAACGCATCTAAGCTATTCTTCCTATAATTCCCATATACCACAGATCATGTAAATTTCTTTGTAAAACATATTCCTTAACTTCTCGCTAATATTTTATAATTAATTCTCTAAATTAATTTATTATTATACAACAAATATTCAGTTTTTTTAGATGTGCATGCAATAATTCTCATTGATTATACGAAATTATTGCATCGTGTGAGTGATTAAATTAAGAAGAAACGGCCGCATTTGGCGAAAAAGAAAGTGTTGCTTCATGATGAGTTCATATAACCGTTGCGTTGGCGATGGCCAAAATCAATGTCTTAAAGATCAAATTGTTTCTTCATGCAACCTTTTCGGCAGATTTAGCCCACTTGGCTTAGTTTCTCTATCCAAACTTGAAAAAATAGCTTTGTGGTCAGAGATTTGCCAACAGTGAATAGGTGAAGTCTGCGGTTTATGGCTAAATTGGAGAGCTCAAAGGTTCTTACTCGTATCATAAACAGGAGATCGAAGCTATTTAACATCGTTGGGAAAAGTTTATCGAGCTTAAAGCAGACTATGTTGAGAAATAAAGATATTTTTTCCCAAATTATTTTGTATTTCCCTTGTTAGGTCGGGTACTTTTGAACGAGACTCTCAGAAAATGTTTTGCAAATAATTTTTTATCTATGATGTTATAGAATGTCTTTGATAGTATAAAATTGGGTACCTATAAAAATACAGATTCTTGTGTGTTGAACATGTAATGGCTTATAAAGTTTAGAAATATTGAAATAATTCCTAGGTATTGGATTAAGAGCGTAGGAAGGTATTAAAATTTGGAAACACTATTTTGTGTGAAGTTAAATAGGAGCACGACCAGTTACGACCGTATAAACCTCACTTTTACCAAATATTCGAATATTTTTAATTGAATAATACTAACAACTGTCTCGAATCAATCCCAAAAGCTGTCTGCTTAAAACTCACCCCCCCCCCCCCTGAAATCCAATGCATCTTATTGCAGTTATATTTTTTACACTCCGCAGAACTCCGAACTTAAATTTCGCACCGAACAAATTCTATGAAACTATGGCCAAGGCTACATCATCCCAAATATTAAAAATATCCTGATTATTGACTTACATAACTACAATAAAATTACGTATGCTCTGAACACATATATAATATTGAAATAATGCCAGTCACTGAAAGACTACCCAAGAAAATTTGGTATATTTGATTAAAAAATAATGCAAATTATTAATGTTACTCACAAAATACACTCGTCCTTCAGGATTTTTTTTATAAAAAAAAAATATTATTCCTCAGTACTATCGTATTTTATGTGAATCGAAAGAATCCAGATCCCTCTATTTAGATGATACTTTTTTGGAATTGAGATCATCGATAAATACATAATAACTGAGTCATACAGCAACTGAATAAGTTAACAAACACATTTCAATATGCAAAATAAACTAACTCTAAACGCTTTTGTATCCTCAAAAAGAACTTATAAACACGCACACATAATCACTCTTATCAGCTATCCTTTGAGAGTTCAATACCTTTTAGAATTTTTTTAAATGTTTTTTTCTGAACGAAAAACGTAATATTAACAATAATTTGAAATAGATTAAAATGCAAAGTAAAAGCTTTATCTTTTGAGGTAGAATTATTAAAAGAAAATTACACATTTGACTGATAACTTGAATAAAAATTATAAAACTTTGATTTTTCAAGAAGTTAGAACAAACTTTCAATTATAAAAAAAAAATGGATTACGAACCATTTGATTAGTTATAAAACAAGTTTCCTCGCCAATGTTTCTCTGTCAACTAAAACGTTATATTAAAGAAAAATAAATGCGCTTGAAATTAAACAGAAATTTTTTATATATTATTTAGAAAAAGAGATTTATCATTAGTACTCTAAAAAGTTTTTGTGTTTCATTATTACTCCAATTGAACCATTTCCAATAACCACATTTTACTTAACATGGTCACATTTGTTCCAGAATCGATTTTTTATAAAAGGAATTCAATTATTGGTAAAGATTTTGGTAATAATTAAAAAATCAAGTTTACATTGATTTAATAAGGTGAACTTTCTTTGTAAAAATTTCTTTTAAGTTATTTTGAACGTTATCTGAGTAAGAAAAAGTTTTCATTCTTTATATTTGGATAATTTATTTGAATATATTTCTAATATTTATTCAATAAAAGTTGAATGGGACAGCCAAATTTATAGTAAAATCGTTTGAAAAGAAATTAGTACGTTTTTTTTAAAATATAATTATTATTATAAAATATAAGGTGTAGTTTTTTCTTTTTAGTAATCCATTATTTTGCCAATAGATGGTTTTAAGAGTCGATATCTACCGTTTTAAAAGTGCGATTGGGTTGCACTAGATGGCGTTAGAAATATAAGATTTTGTACTAAAAAAGCTATTCATACAGTTTTGTGATAACTTGACTCAGTATTTTTTTAGCACGCGTCAAAGATGGACACCAACAAAGAGAAAATACGCCATATTTTACAGTTTTTCTTCGATAAAGGCGGAAACGCAAGCTAGGTAGCTGAAAATATGAATAGTGTTTATGGTTCTGATACTGTAACAGCCAATTACGCGCAATTTTGGTTTCGTCGATTCCGTTCCGGTAATTTTGATGTCAAAGATGCACCACGCTCTGGAAGGCCAATTGTCGAAAATGTCGACAAAATAATGGAAATCGTCGAGTCCGACCGTCACGTAAGCACTGTTTCGATTGCCCAGGAGCTAAACATTGCACAAAAAACCGTTTGAAACTACTTAAATAAGGCTGGATACAAAAAGAAGCTCGATGTATGGGTGCCACACGAGTTATCGCAAAAAAAAACTTCATGGACCGAATTTCCATCTGCGAACTGCTGCTGCTGAAACGACAACGTCAAGCGACAACAGGTTGTGGTCAAATCGCGGTCACCCGGCGCAAACGATGGTCAAGCCAGGATTGACAGCCAGGAAGTTTTTGCTGTGTGTTTGGTGGGACTGGCAGGAAATCATCTACTATGAGCTGCTCCCCTACGGCCGAACTCTTAATTCGGACCTATACTGTCAACAATTGGACCGTCTGAAAGAAGCAATCGCCCAGAAGCGGCCAGCTTTGGCCAATAGGAGAGGAATTGTGTTCCATCAGGACAACGCCAGGCCGCATACATCAATAGTGACTCACCAGAAGTTCCGGGACCTTGGTTGGGATGTTCTTATGCATCCACCTTATAGTCCGAACCTGGCACCAAGTAATTACCACCTCTTCCTGTCTATGATGAATGATTTTGCAGGTGAAAAATTCGCCTCAAGAGAAGATTGTGAAAATCGACTGTCCCAGTCTTTTGCCAATAGGGACGAGTGTTTCTATGAGAGAGGCATTATGAAATTACCTCCAAAATAGCAACAAGTTATCAAAGAAAACGATGCATATTTGACCTAAATCGTATCATTCTATCTATGCTAAATAAAACCTTCAATTTAATGCAAAAATAATGGAATTCTACAAATTTCGATGGTAGAACAATCGACGTTGGATGTTGATATCCTTCCAACAAAATTAGCGAGGAGCAAACAATATTGCTATTGTCGCAATAGCAAATACTGATTAAATTAATTCAAAGAAATTCGCATAGTTTCAAATTTTTAATAATTAGTACTCCTCATTTTTATTTTTTGTGAAGTCATAATTATGGCAAATTTCAAAACTTTTAACAAAATTTAATATTTATTTATTTCTTAATATACAATGTGTGGTAGATAATTAATAGGATTTTTTTAAAATTCTATATATTAATATTAGGTCCTTCAAAGCAGTACGTTTCGGCACATATACATGAGCAGAGACGTTGTTTCCATTCTTCGTTGCAGGTTGAAAGGACACAACTGGAATTATCTTCAAATCGTTCCTTGCACTCCTTTGGATGATCTAACCCTATAAAAAAAGTCATACAGACTTTGATTAGATGAATAAGGGGCTGAAGAATTCCTTTTGCTGACAAGAGCTCGTTAAGGGAGCGTTGTCATGGTGGAGCATTCAAATGTATGCAATAACTGATTTTATGCGAAGAATGGCTTTTCTGAGCACCCAAAGACTTCTTTTCGAATTAATTGATCTATCTAAAATTGCATCAGTTTACCGTGGTGAAGGTTTCCCTGACCAATATTCATCGTCCACTGCTTCTCGATCTCCGATAAATGATTTATGCTACACAAAAACGCGTGTTATTGCTACACAATGTCCCCGATAGGCTCTTAAGTAAAATGCGCGGATTCACCAAGCTTAACACAGAAGCTGTAAAAAAATTAAACAATTTCGCTGTTCAATTTTGCCCAGCGTAATAAAAAAAATACAACTTCACTTATTACGCTCCTTAGAGTCGCCGAGCTACCGGACAAGATTGAAACTTTCGCTGAACTTTAAGAAGGGACTACCTCACAAGCTATGTGAAAAGCAGCCCTCATTAGCTCCCATTTTTAAAATGTTTGTAAATAAATTTAAATTTGGAATTAAAATAAAATATATTTTTCACTAAATCCACAAGAAATTACATATTTTTAATTCCTTTTTTGGCATTAATACTTTTTTTCGTCTTTTTCTTAAATAATTAATTTTATTTAATAGAGTTTTTATAGAGAATTTTAAAATTCTAATGTCCACAAAAAATCTGAAGTGTTTCCAGAATGCTTTCAAAGATGTCAGTCTTATTTTCTTTTCTAGTGTAGATTTGATTTTTGTTATAGTAGAGAATATTTATTTGTCTCATCAAACATAAGAAAGTTAAGAATTATTGGAAATATTCGTTAAAATTTCTACTGCTTACGCAGATTTATAACAAACTTTTAAGACATTTGCTAAATAATGAATAATATAAAACGTATAGGATTTTTTTAATTATTTTTTGCTACAGAATATTAACTTCAAAAATAGTTTTCTAAATCTATTAACAGCTATTAAATATTGTCAAATAAGTTTATACATTTTTGTACCAGATGGTTTCTGCCAAAAGCAATCAATCTCAATAATCGAAAAGTCAATCTTCTACATTTTATGAAAGTTTCTGACTTATTGAATGTTCATCCCTTATTCTATTCTATATTACTTCAATCAATCGCAGTTTTAGAACAGATATTTTTCTGTATATAATAGCTTATAATTTTTTTAACATAATTTTTAATATAATTCACAATAATGTATGATATCATCAAATTTTTCTTTTGATAACGGATTGCGTGGGCTCTGAAGTTACTAAAAATACAAAATATATCGAATATTTCACTAAATTATTTGTAATAGTTTTATTAGAAAATTTCTGTAGAAGGCCAAAATATCTGAATATATAGAATTTTTTTATAGATACACATACAACCCCTCATGGCCTTCACTTTTGATTTACTTAAGTAACTATATTTCATAAAAAAATTGATAGCGAATTTTACCTTCAATATTGAAGAATATCTTTAAGCCCATAATATACACGTTCTCTAATATAAATCCTCTTAAGCTATCATTATCAAAATAAGTAGTCATATTGCCGGATATACTCCTAGTTAGAAAAAATATGAGAGAAGTCGGTTTCTTTACGAGTATATTTGAACTTAAAGTTACATAATAACGCAAATATATTCAATTTGTGTTTATGACTAGAATAAATCTTTTACAACATACATAAATAAAAGGATTTTTCACCCCAATAAAATCTATTAAATAAATAAACTATATACTTCAACACTAACTATAGTTATTCAATGATTTCATTCGTTTCATTATGCTTAAAAAATATATTTTTTATTTTTCTATTACCACCAAATTTTAGTTTAGAAATAAAATCGTCTAAAAAAAAGGATTATTACTTTATCCTTTATTGAGAATATATGTACATACATTTAGACTCGTAGAATGTCTTATATTTACTTTATTTTAAAAATATTTGTTTTATTTACATAACATTTTAATAACATTCATTTTTTTATATTTCTAAATAGTTTATGAAATTATTCCAAATCATTTAATATTACACAAATTAATTTACTGACCACTTTTAGATTAGAACACAATCCTTTTTTATATTAGAAGAATTTTCAACAATCTGTAATTAACTTTTAATTTTTCTGATTAATTCAAAATCTCATTAGCTAAAAATAAAATTAATTTAAAACGTCACTTTACACGTCTCTCGTTTCGATTTTAAAATTTTTAAAGGACATATAAGTTGAAGCATAAATTACTATTTATAATCACCAGTCTTGAGATTATATAATTTATGTGTATTATTATAAATTTAAGTAAAATATATTGCCCACTAGCAATGCACTTTTATGGTAAATATTTTTATCCAAGGAAGATGGGGTCGTGGGTTCGAATGCCACTGAGACGTGGTCCTACGCTAATTCCCAAGTAACTACTTTTCTTCCGTTTTACTTTAATATCTTTATCTCATTAGCCTTTATCGCCAAATAGCCTTTAGTGTCGTGGTCCTTAAAATATACATTTCAGTACTAATGTTACTTGAAATAATAAAAAACAAACAATTTTGGTGATAAATTATTTTATAATAATTAGTTTAGCAAAAAATCAGTTTTCATATTAACAGTATTTATTCAGTTTAATTTTGGTACATTCGTCTGTTATCTTAACTTACGAGGGTCGTTCAATAAGTCCTTAGAAAAAATGGAAAAAAAACTGTTTTTTAAAAAAAAAAGGAGCTAAATCTCCTTTTAGCTCTATACACTTTTCCAACCGTTTTTCCAAAATTTTCATCCCGTCCAAAAAATAGGATTTCGGAAGTTCTGCAAAATACTCATCCGTTTGAGCAATGACGTCCTCGTTGGAAGTGAATCGTCGTCCGCCAAGCCATTTCTTCAGATTGGGGAAAAGAAAATAGTCACTCGGGGCCAAATCTGGAGAATAAGCTGGATGCTGCAACAATTCCATACTCAATTCCACAATTTTCGCAATGGAAACAGCGCAGGTGTGCACACGCGCATTGTCCTGATGCAAGAGGATTTTTTTCTTCTTCAGATGGGGGCGTTTCTCTTTGATTTCCTCGCTCAACCGTTGCAATAACGACGCGTAATACGCTCCTATTATTGTTTTTCCTTTTTCCAAGTAGTCGATAAAAATGATGCCCTGCGAATTCCAAAAGACCGTGGTCATCACCTTGCCGGCCGATGGTACAGTTTTTGCCTTCTTCGGAGCCCGTTCACCCTTGAAAAGCCACTGTGATGACTGTCTCTTCGTTTCTGGAGTATAGTAGTGTATCCAGGTTTCGTCCACATTGACATATTGACAAAGGAATTCGGCAGGATTGCTATGAAAGAGTGCCAACATAGCCTCAGAGTCCACTGCACGATTGCGCTTATTCTCCTCTGAGAGCAAACGCGGCACCCATCTTGCCGAAATTTTTTTCACAGACAATTTTTCATGCAAATTTGAAGCGACTGTACCTTGTGATATGCCCGTGGCCTCAACTAATTTGCGCACTTTAATTCGCCGATCGTTCAAAATCAGATCGTGGATTTTGTCGATGATTTCAGGAGTAGACACCTCAACTGGGCGTCCTGAACGATGTTCATCTTTTGTGGATGATCGACCACGTTTAAATTCATTTACCCAATTGTAAACCGTCACAAACACAGGTGCAGATGTGCCATGAACTGCATCCAACTCGGCTTTGATTTCTTTCGGGCTTAAGCCTTTCAAATGGAGATGTTTGATGACAGCCCTAAACTCGCTTTTTTCCATTGTTATGCACAAATAAATGTCGTTAACTTTAATCGACGATAGAAATTGACCTACGCTATGGATCGAGCTGAAATTTTGACACCTTTCCTGTCGATAATGCTACTTACAAATCTTTACCGACACTAGGAGCACAATTTCTCGGATTTTCTAAGGACCTATTGAACGACCCTCGTATATACTAAAACTGTTTAGTATTATCTTACTGCTAATCTTAAGGCCTAATGCAATAATTATCGTACTTTCTTAAGCGCTTAGGCTGAACTCTTTTTTTTTTTTTTAATGTTAATATTTATTTTGTCAATATATAATACATAGTTGCGATACCTTTCTACTTATTTGTTAGGTAACAAAATATAGTTACAATAAACTTAAACTTAAATTAAATCTAAATTTAAAAGTAGGTGGACTATTATCCGATGTGCATGCCCCTTCTGACCGCATCATAAAATTTAACGTTGTTAGTTGTGCATTATTAAAGGTGATAGGTAGGTTGAGGTGTTGTTGTATTGTTGATTATTGGGGATATTCCTAATCAGATGATTAGGATGAGCGATGGCCTTTTGGAGATATTTTTTGGATATGTTGATCGTGTAGTCGCAGAGAGGAGACATTTTTGAGTTTTCGTAAAGAATTTTGTTGGAAAAGTACTTTCCATCGTTAGTGAAAAATAAGTTTACGCAATATCGGAGTATTCGTCTCTCAAACCTTTCTAATCTTCTTGTCTGTCTCCTCGAAATCGTGAACCAAATAGGGAAGCCGTACGTCAATACAGGTCTAATAAGCTGTTTGTATAGTAACAACTTTGTATCTATAGATAGACAATATCTATTTTTAAATAGAAATGCTATTCCGTAATAAGCCCGAAGTGCCTTTCTCAAATTCAATTCCGCGTGGGAGTTGAACTTGAACAAGGAAGTAAACGTCACACCTAAATATTTCAATTTAGCTGCCGCATCTATCTTAACACCGTTCAGCATAATAGAAATTTTACTTTTTGCAACTATTTTCCAAAGTCCCTGTTTTGAAGAGTTTCGAATGCATATTAGCTGCGTTTTTTCTGAATTAACTTCGATTCCCAACTTCTTGTAAAATTCCAGAATAATTATCAATCCTTCCTTGATAAACTTTAACGCAATCCTGGGATTGTCGTGAGTAGCGTATGCTAGGGTGTCGTACGCGTAATAAAGAGTGCCGCACTCAGGCAGTGGAGGAATGCCGGAGATGAATATACTATATAGTAGAGGCCCTGAAATAGATCCCTGTGGGACACCCCGCTGTAGTGGGAATTTGGCCGATATCTTATTATGAAATTTTGCATTGAAGAGTCTGTCAGCCAAAAACGATCTGTACATAGAAATCAGTCTTTGATCAATTTTCAGTTTTATAAGTTTAAACAGCAGTCCATCCCACCACACTGTGTCGAATGCTTTCTTGATGTCTAGACTGCAGATAACCGTGCTTCTTTTGATGTTTAATCCTCCGGTAATATCGCTGTGCAATTTCAGTAATGCGTCCAGGGTAGAGTGGTCCTTTCGGAATCCAAATTGATTGGATGAAATTGCGTTCATCTCTTTTAGTTGTAATAACAGTCTATCATGGATAAATCTGTCAAGAATTTTTCCGATATTTGAGAGCAGAGAAATTGGTCTGTGTTCCAAAATTTTTGCTTTAATGTTTTTTTTTGGGGATATTAACTATAATGGCCTCTTTCCAAGTTTTTGGGAAGTAGAAATTGTTCAAACAGTTATTAAGAATTATAAGCAAGGCTGATTTTCCGTTAAACGTTAAGTTTTTCATCACGCAGTTAGGAATTCCATCTGGACCCGATGACTTTTTGCTGTTTAAGTATTTTAAGTAATGGTATATGTCCTTAAGTTTAAGAAATAGGCCATTGAATTTTATAGAAGTGGCTCTATTTTAGCCACTAAAGTTACATTGCGGCACGCCGGTCTTTATATACTCCTCAATTCTGCCAATAACTGTGGAAGCAAATTCACCCTGCGGGTTTTATGGTATTTGCTCGCAGAGCTTTTGGTAAAACTTTGCAAATGCATCTGCAGCGGCTTCCGGATTCATGGAGATAGGTTTACCATCCTCATCCATAACTGTAACTTTATTCATCCTTTTCCTGCCAGAAATTCTGTCTATCCTTTAAAAGACATTTGCACTTGGCTTTAAAGTACGTAAGTATTTGTTTAATTTAGTATCCATATGTACTTTGACCTGGTCTCTGATTATGATTGAAAAACAGTTTATTTGTGAGAGTAGTAACGTGTATTCCGCATTTGTTTTATTTAGATTTCGAATGAAAATCTTTTTGAGTTGTCTTCTCCAAAATTTTCTGATTTTTAACAGCTTTACTAAGGTGTGATGTAAGTGGTCATATTTACAGTTAATTTTCAGTTTTACATTGGCCGTCTTTTCAATCGAGTTTTTAATTCAATTTGTGAAAGAATATATTAAATAGTCTATTTCGTCGTTAGTGTGATTCTTAGCATCAGAAATTTAAATGGTATTTAGTTCTTCATTAAAGTGTTGCTTAAATTTGGTCCAGTTTATTCTATTGTAGTCTATAACCCGCGGCAGATCAGCCAGCACAAAACTCAAACTACAATGCACGTTCACCTTAAGATGTATTGTAAAGTGGTCCGAGTGGAAAGTTGAGGTAGACACTTTTACTCTCTATGCTCCAATAAAATTAAATATATTGTCCGAGATTATGAAATGGTCTATTATTGACCCGCTCTGTGGTCTTGTAGGTTCGGAGGGGCTAATTACCCGCAATTCATTTGGGCCATTGGTAGCAAGCCAATTGCTCATGACTGTGCCATTGGTATTACTGCTTGTGTCGTTCCACAATTTGCTTCTAGCATTCAAATCTCCTCCAACTATTAAACCGTCGGATTCCATACTGGTTTTATTTAGGAAATCCATGAAATCTCTAATTTCTTGGGCAGGAGAGCCCGTCCTTATATAGCATGAGATAAGTTGGATGTTACATGTTGTTCTATTGACTACTAGTTGAATTTGAATGGGGGTGGTAGAAATATTCTCTGTAGTATGGCTGTGCCAGTTACAGTATTGTTTCTTACCACACTATAGCCAGCAAACTGGAGATTATGTTTTATTTTTAATTTGGTCTGATTTAATAAAAAAATACAATTTGCATTCTCCTGAATAAACGAGAGCAGTTCGATTCGCTTATGATGACATGCATTTAAGGACACTATTTCTAAATTATTGAAGCTGCCCATGTGCATCTACGTGCATAAGTCCATCACTAACTGCAGGTAAGCGATTTGCTTATCTTGCTGGTTTGTGATGGCGTTGAAACTTGGCATAAAGTTTCCCACCTTTACCATTAAATCTGGTCGGCTGCAACCAAATAAATTAGTGCATTCCTTCGCAAAATCTCCAAAAGTTCCGTCTGTGGTGGTTGACGTACTTCGAGGTTCCGTCCTTGACTTTGTTATATCCGCAAATGATATTTTCGGTGTGACGTATCTATTGACCGACTCTTGAACGACGAATCGTTTTTCTTCCACTTTCTCTAATTTTTTACGTCCTTGGTCATTTAGAATTTTTTGGTAGAACTCGCCCCCCTTTGTAATTTGCCGGGTGTGCGGATTTTCCGGCAGTTAACACAAAATGGTTCCGTATCGCTGTCGACTTTAGTTCTTCTACATTCTGTGGGTCCATGCTTTTCTGCATACTTAACGCACTTATATTGCATAAGACAATTTCTTGCAGTGTGTCCGAACTTTTGGCAGTTCCTACATTGGATAGGACCACTGTTGCGAATATGATCCCTTGTCACTTTTTGGTATTATATGTAGTTAACATCCTTTAAATAAATCGGATTAAATCCTGGCTCAAATTGGACAAGGAATATATTTGAAAGGACGTTATTCTTTTCTGAGTAGCGGGGTTTAAACTTGATTTAATTTGCCTTGACCAAATATCGATTTTAATTCATTAATAATTTCTGACTCATTGGAGTTCTGATGCAATCCTTTAAGTAGCACTGAACATTTTTTCTCCTCCTTCGGAGTGTAGGTGAATCCTTTAATTTTCTTCTCATTCATTCGCTTGAGAATTTCCTTGTGATCTTCAATATTTGTCAATATTAAGACTGACTTGCCATTTTGGAGATTGCGTATTTTCACTTTTCCATTGAGGATTTTTTTTCCTCTTATCTCGGTGATAAATTCTGATATATTCATTTTATAGCAGCTTATTGGCGGGGATCGATGTAATTGTTTAATTATTTTTGACTGCTGTGTATTTTCTTCTGCCTTCACGTTTGACGGTATACTTTTTTTTGTATTTACTGCTGGTGGTGTAATTCCCGTTTCGACTGATGTATCCCTCAGTAGGTGAAACCTATTGTTGTCATGAATGACCTTAGTCCTTTCCCTTGTAGGTCTAACTTCTTTATCCGAGAAAATCTTCTGCAGGCCGTCCTGTAAACTAAATTTTTCGCTCACCTGTCTTATAAACTTTGCTATGTCGGTACCCTCCTTCTTTAATTCGACAAGACATTCACCAAACATGTCGACATTGTATTGGTTTTTATTTACTATGTTATTTTCGCACTCCATGATTTATAAAATGAAAAAATATAAAAAAAAGAAACAAAATTCCAAAAAATAATGAAATTTATCCAAATTCACTTCAATTCAATCGTCTATTATAATCGCGATTACTTTCCACTTTCCACTTATCTATTGTCTAATATCCTTTTCACTTATCTATTGTCTAATATCCTTTCCACTTATCTATTGTCTAATATCCAATCTGCGATATCGATATCTATTACCGATGATATCTATTGTCTTATGATCCTATTGCCCGATCTTATTTCTAGTTTCAACCATTATTTTTTAATATTACAATATTTACTTTATTTCACTTTACTTCGTTAATAATTTCCACTAAAAATTATTTTCTTACAGTATTTATCTTGCGATATCCTATTCGATATCTCCATTCGCTATTCCTTCCACAATACAACCACTATTCGCTATTCATATGATGTCAAAATAACTTTAAGTTCACTCACAAATTAACAACAATTGAATCAGCTCGAATTGAACACTCGAAGAGTCAAAATTGAAATGTCTTATGATCTATGATCTTATGATCTTATCGATCTAAGTTTTCATATTATTTAATTGTAAAAGTATTATTCTGTTTATATTATTATAAGACAGGATGTCTAAGGTACGATCATGTAATTAAACTATATTCGACTTCTGGCAAACATAATGAGAAATCCGGAAAGAATGAATAAATTTAATATGAAAAAAAGCCCAATGTTTGTTTATTAAGTTTTATTATTGGTCAATTACATATCACAATTCTTAGATATGAAAGAAAAAAATGTTAATTATAAAAATTGAAGAATCTTACTGAAAATAGGAGCAGTCCAATCAAAAATACATAAAAAAGATATAGGAAGGAGTGTGAAAAAGTTCTGAATATTAAAAAAAAACCATCTGTATCAGTGTGTATCTATTATTATTAACAATTTTTGAAAGACATGGAATAAATTTGAATTTTATGTTATGTAAATTTGTCGTACTAAATTTGCTCACGTTTTAGTAAAAATACTCAAAATAATGCAACTATATTTCGAAGTGCTTTAAGTACTGAAATTCATTTTTGAAGATTTATTATAATAAATGACAAAAACTCGGCGAAATTTGCAATACAAAATCTGTAAATCGCCTTTTTTTACCTTTAAATAGCAGCGGTCCTGAGTTAGAAACTGGCTACTGACATAACCGAGGTGCTCTTAAGCTGTCGCCAAAGCTGTCAGGGTGCTGAGAATTTACATTTCCGTACAAATGCTTACTAACAATAGATTTTGAAAAATAAAACAAAATATAAATTTTTTTAAAAACTTAAAAAAAATTGTTAATTTTATTTTTAAATTACGAGGGTTGTTTAATAAGTCACTAGATAATCCAAGAAATTGCGCTCGTAGTGTCGGTAAAGATTTTTTTGTAAGTAGCATTATCGACAGGAAAGTTGTCAAAATTTCAGCTCGATCCATAGCGTAGGTCAATTTCTATCGTCGATTAAAGTTAACGACATTTATTTGTGCATAACAATGGAAAAAAGCGAGTTTAGGGCTGTCATCAAACATCTCCATTTGAAAGGCTTAAGCCCGAAAGAAATCAAAGTCGAGTTGGATGCAGTTCATGGCACATCTGCACCTGTGTTTTCGACGGTTTACAATTGGGTGAATGAATTTAAACGTGGCCGTTCATCCACAAAAGATGAACATCGTTCAGGACGCCCAGTTGAGGTGTCTACTCCTGAAATCATTGACAAAATCCACGATCTGATTTTGAACGATCGGCGAATTAAAGTGCGCAAATTAGTTGAGGCCACGGGCATATCACAAGGTACAGTCGCTTCAAATTTGCATGAAAAATTGTCTGTGAAAAAAATTTCGGCAAGATGGGTGCCGCGTTTGCTCTCAGAGGAGAATAAGCGCAATCGTGCAGTGGACTCTGAGGCTATGTTGGCACTCTTTCATAGCAATCCTGCCGAATTCCTTCGTCGATATGTCACTGTGGACGAAACCTGGATACACTACTACACTCCAGAAACGAAGAGACAGTCATCACAGTGGATTTTCAAGGGTGAACGGGCTCCGAAGAAGGCAAAAACTGTGCCATCGGCCGGCAAGGTGATGGCCACGGTCTTTTGGGATTCGCAGGGCATCATTTTATCGACTACTTGGCAAAAATTAAAACAATAACAGGAACGTATTACGCGTCGTTATTGCAACGGTTGAGCGAGGAAATCAAAGAGAAACGCCCCCATCTGAAGAAGAAAAAAATCCTCTTGCATCAGGACAATGCGCGTGTGCACACCTGCGCTGTTTCCATGGCCAAAATTGTAGAATTGAGTATGGAATTGTTGCAGCATCCCATTTATTCACCAGATTTGGCCCCGAGTGACTATTTTCTTTTCCCCAATCTGAAGAAATGGCTTGGCGGACGACGGTTCACTTCCAACGAGGACGTCATTGCTCAAACGGATGAGTATTTTGCAGAACTTCCGAAATCCTATTTTTTGGACGGAATAAAAATTTTTGAAAAACGGTTGGAAAAGTGTATAGAGCTAAAAGCAGATTTTTTTTAAAAAAAACAGTTTTTTTTTCCATCTTTTTCTAAGGACTTATTGAACGACCCTCGTATTTTTCTATAATTTTTCATTAGCAACAAAATAATATGATGATTTTGATGTAATTACAAAAAGATTAAAAATTAATCAATATGATGTAATTACTTACAAAAATATTAAAAAATATTCATAGTAATTTTACGAAAATAAATGTTTACCTTAAAAAAAAACCATAGTTCACCAAAATTTTATTTATTAGCATAGATTTGATTTCTATTAAAGTAGAGAAAATTTATTTATTGACTAGATTCTATTTAGTAGAAATTTGTTTAATCATCAAACATAAGAAAGTTAAGAATTATTGGAAATGTTCGTTAAAATTTCTAGTGCTTACGCAGATTTATAACAAATTTTCAATGAGTAATATTAAAATTTCTACTGCTTACGCAGATTTATAACAAAATAATGAGTAATATAAAACGTATAGGATTTTATTATTTTTGGCTACAGAATATTTACTTCTTTAAAGATAAGGCTTCAAAAATAGTTCTTTAAATCTATTAACAGCTATTAAATATTTTCAAATAAGTTTATACATTTTTATACCAGATAGCCTCTGCCAAAAGCAATCAATCTAAATAGTCAGAAAGTCAATCTTCTACATTTTATGAAAGTTTGTGACTTATTGAATGTTCATCCCTTATTCTATTCTATATTACTTCAATCAATCGCAGTTTCAGTACAGATATTGTTCTGTATATAAAAGCTTATAATTTTTTTTTAAAGAATTTTTTATCACATAATTTTTTTTATTAAACGTTACTATTCACAATAATATTTCATCAAATTTTTCTTTTTATAACGGATTGCATAGGCTTATAAGTTGCTAATATTACAAAATATATCGAATATTTCACCAAATTATATGTAATATTTTTATTAGGAAATTTCCGTAGAAGGCCAAAATATCTGAAATAGTTTGCAATGTTTTTTTATTTTATCTAATAAAATTTCAGTATCTTCTCTAGACATTATTAAATTTTTGGAATACAAAATAATATAACAAATTATTAAATTGAATTATTTGAGAAATTTTTTTTTTTTAAATCTTAATATTGAATATTAAAATTTCTTGATAAATGGATAATATTGAATTTTATACTAAATACTAATATAGAAGCTATACGCTCTTAGTAAATGTGGCACTATTTTTGTTATAACTTGCTCAATGTTGGCTTCAAAAATTTCTATTTGCCAGAATACCCCAACGATTTTACATTTGACCACAAAAAATAATCGAGTGGTGTCAAATGGCACAACCTTGGAAATCATTGCGTGAAATCAAGTTGTTACCAAATTACGTCTGCAATAAATCGATAATTTTGAAAGATTTATGATCACTAGTATGATTCTACTGGAACTACATATCATCCGGGATTCTCTGGCCCATCTTTACATGAAAATAATCTTTGATGATGATACTCTCGATTGATCGTAATACGAGTTATATTTTAGAAGAAATAAAAACCGAAGATTCCGCTATAATTTTGCTTGAAACATAAGACAACTGAAGCAAAAATTGAGAATTTAGTTAATAAACTGTTATTTTTGACATTTTATAGAAGGAGGCCCTGTTCTTTGATAATGGCCAATAAATCCGTAATTTTCACGACAGTCTGTCTGATTAAAGACGAAGTTTCATGCATTTCTAATACTGCACGTTCATCTTCCACGCCGCTTCTTAACTGGCAGGCTGCAGTTTTTCTCATTGGGAACCAGACTGGCTTGGTGTTTCCGTCCTTTTCCGCTTAACACTGAATATTACTTGTAATCAAATGTTAATAGAAATAAATTACTTTTATTTTTAATATCATGTACATGCAATTAATGTATGTAAATAAATTGTTTATTTATTTAAATAAATAAATTAATTAATTTATTTCGCAGTTTCAGTTTAGATATTTTTTCATATAATCCATATTTTTTTTAAGGAACATTTTGCTAATATAATGTTTGTCATTAAAAGTTCCTTTTCATAAGAATAAGTTTCTAAAAGTACTAAAAGTATCAAAAATTTTACCAAAGCATTAGTAATATTTTTATTAGGAAAATCCTGAAGAAGGTAAAAATACGAGTATATGAAAATATTTTCGTTATTTTGTTTGCATTTTAATAAAATCTCAGATATGCATTTATAAAAAACTATTAACATTAAATTTTTTTAATAAACTTTTAAGATGCATACGTCTGAGCCTTTTATTTAAACATCATTTAAATTTACGTGAACATAAAAAAAGTTATAATTTCTTAAACTTCATTAAATAGAAAAAAAAATTGAATTAGCAAAAAAAAATTTTATAATATTGATTTTCGTACAAAAAAAAAAAAATAAATTAAGCTTATATCGCGTATTTATTTTTAGAATATATAATTTTCAGGCATACGGCCACAGTGGCTGTTTTTGATAGAACCCATCGGATTGGCCTAATTTTTATACGGTTTGAACGAACGCCGCACTATTAATATAAATCGTACAATGTTCGGGGTATCAAATAGAATAATCTTGAAGTTCCAATAAAAATTTTATTTATTTAAATAAAATAACTTTTTAATTTTTAAAAGAAACTTTTATTTAACAAAGTTGAACCCCTCTAAAAACATTTACATTTAGCAAAGTTATCGAGTTGAACGAACTATTTAACCAATTTATTAAAATTTTATTAATACAAAGAAAACAAAATAATTCTAATTATTTAACTAATTTACAGTATACACTGTAGGCACGAGCAATACGGAGCCATTTTGATGAGTCCATAGCATGAAATCACGTTGTTGCCAAATTGTTAAATGGTTCTGAGTGATTTATGGTCTCTAGTACCACCATAGTGGTACTTGATTATATCCGGAACTATTTGTTGCATGTTCTCATAGAAATTGTCTTTGATCATGGCCCAAAAATACCATCCATTGACAGTAACGCACGCTTTGGCCCTAGAAGGATACAGGAACCGAAAATGCCACCGGTATACAAGCTATTCCAAAAGGTGTTATTGTTTTTAATGTCATTTCTAGTAACAATTCTTCTGACAAATTTTTGTAGATAAAATGATATCTCAAATATTTATGGTAGATTTGGCTCTTTTCAAAATTGACAATTTTGGTTTTTAACAAAACCATTAACCCACACATGAATCTCATCATTAAACACAATTTTCTTATTTACCACAAATTTTGCTTTATTCGATAATTTATCCATATTTCGAGAATTTTCCACGCTGAGTCTATGCGTGATCAAAAAGGAAACTAGAAACTAGAAAAAATTTACTATTTTCCGAAACTAATAACTTATCACTTATCCTACAATATTTATAAAAGAAACTATTATACCAGTTGTATAAGCTTAAATTCGCTGTTTTTCAGTCAAAGAACACATGTTTTTTTCATAGAAATCAAAAACAAATTTTTTCGAAGTACTTTGCCTCGCTACCTACACAATTTGTGGATACCACGCCAAAAAAATTCCTTCTCTTTCGAGGTAAACCACCCATCACGCCATTTTCGGACCTCTTCGTAAAAATGGAAGTGCTGCTCGGCGGGCGCGTGGCCCATCGACGAGAACAGGTGGTAGTCGGAAGGGGCCAGGTCTGGTGAATAAGTGGAGTGGGAAAGCACCTCCCAATTGAGTATCTCCAAGTAGTTTCGGACCATTTTTGACGTGTGCGATGGTGCGTTGTCGTGGAGGAAAATCAGCTAGTCTTGTCTCTGTTGATAATCCGTCCTTTTTTCACGCACACCACGGTGCAATTTGAGCAGTCGTTGGTGATAGCGGTGAGCATTGACAGTTTCTCTAGGTTTCAACATCTCATAGTAGACGATCCAATCATCTGGATTGCTTCCGTCCGAAGCAATTTAGTCTTGGGGAAGATTGGCGGGAATCAACCCACGATTTCTTACGTTTAGGATTCTCGAAATACATCCACTTTTCATCACCTGTAACAATCCGATCCAGGAACGACTTTCTTTTTTGTCTGGCGAGCAAGATTTCGCATGTGTTTTGTAGTCGCTCCATCTGCCCATCGTTCAATTCATGCAACACTTATTTTCCGATCTTTTCAATCTTCCCCATGGCACGCAGACGCATGGAAATGGCTGGTTGAGTAACATCCAATTGCCGCGCGAGCATGTTTTGCGATTGGGTATCGTCTTCATCCAAAAGAGCCTGCAATTGATAGTCTTCAACCTTCCTAGGCCGATTTTCACGCTTCTTGTCTCACAAGTCAAAATTACCGTCTTTGAACCGACGAAACCAATCTCGGCACGTTGTTTCCAATAAAGCACTATCACTATAGGCCTCTATAAGCATTCGATGCGATTCGGCAGCCGTTTCTTTAAATTGAAGTAGAAAAGCAGACCTTCCCGTATATGCTCTTTTTCAGGCACAAAACTAAACATGATTACCAAAGAAAAAATGTATGTTATTGTACGAAATTGCTGACAACGTGCACTGATTAATGTTATAAAAAAAAAAGTATGGCATGCCCATGGTAGCTTAATACGCTCACTCACGCCATCTATGACCAAAGCAACGGATTTAAGCTTATAGACTTGGTAGAAAAATTTTAGAAGATAAGACACAGTCTAAATATTATCTATAGTACACATTTTATTTATTAATAATTGAACAAAGATAAATCTTATTGGTATATATGTATATGAACATAAACGAATATTGAGTATAAAATTCAATCGTAAAAATTTATATTATAAAATATAAGAATAAAGACATAAGTAGTTTGGATAGTATTCTCTATTATACAGTAATATTATTATTTCTATTTTAAAAGAAACTTCTAAATAAGATTTAGGAAAATATATCTTTAAATACTTTCCCTTTAATAATAGTCAAAAGGCTAATAACTCATGTGAAATTTCCAATTACAGTAAGTCTTCTACAGTCATTTATAATTGCAATTGAAAATTTAGATGTAAATTGTTTCAATTAAAAATTTTAAACAACCATTAATGAGAAATTGTTTAATTACAAATATTCAAGAAAGTATTCAGTACTCAGACAATCAACCCAAGATTTCGATGAATTCATAGAAGTTATAGCCTCGATAATGAATGTTTAATTGTGTAGAAAATTATTTGAACATTTTATTAATTGTAGGTGGTTAAGTTTGTGATAAGATTCAATAAGAGTACGAACAGTTCTATATACCCCATATGACAATTTGACTGCATATATGCCATTACTGTTCGAAAAGTATAACAGAAATTATATTGGAGAATTGAAAACCTTTGTAATTTATTTTAACTATAAAAGGTTTCATTAAAAATATCAATTTAAATTCAATGAACAGGAAAAAATTACAATGACGAAAATTTTCGACATACTTTCATTAAAATGTAATTCAATTCTCTCATTTTTAAATTAAAATTAGAATATTAAATAAATTTTAGTGTTGGTCGATTTAATTGTAAAGTAATTTCATAAAAAATATATTTTCAAAATTATAAAATATGCCAAATTTAATGAGCATTAAAATATATTCTAACGTCTTATCTACTTAAGAACTTATGTTGAAATGAACTTATAAAATTTTAATAATAAGATACTATTTTGAAGCCCTACTTTTTATTTATATACACTTTATTATTAATTGACATATTATTATTTTTATTGAAAAGCACAGCAAGGCTGTGGTAAGGACATGTAAGGTTGAAAATTATTTCCTACCTACTAGATTCATTTTAATTTATCTATTTTTAAAGTAGAATAATTATGTTTTTCTAGGTAGTGAATATGGAAAGTAAAATTTATTGCTGACGTATCAGTATGTCTCCTATATCGCCCTCCTCCTCTGTAAAATCCTAAACTAATCCGACTGTGATTTCTTTCTAAAAGTTGGTTTTTGTCTATCTATGATATTAACACAGTAAATTTTTTATTTTTAATGTCAATGACAATATATTTTCTGACCCTACGGATAACCTTACAGTGTCTCTCGTATGTAGGAGCTAAACTTATTTTTACTTTATCAAGTCGGGTAAATACGAACTCAGATTTGTCGACAGATTTTGGAATGAAAATACTAATTTGTTTTACGTGCCGAGTATCTTTCAGGAAGTTTTAAGTTTTGACCGTAAATTTTCGTAGTGTTGCCTACAAAAATTTCTCTAGGTAGTGTTAAGTGTTGACCGTAAACTATTTCTGCGGGAGAGCATTCTTAAGCATATCCCGTATATCGAGGACGGCAACAGGAAGCTGTTCTTCTAACTCCAATCAATAGAATTGCCTCTAGCTTTGAGTGAATCAATTTGAATAGATATACGGGATGTAGTATTAATAAATATGCATTTTATTATAAAAACTTTATTATCTTATTAGATAATTTGAATAGATTTAATTGATTTTTAATTTTTAGGTGTAGTTGTGTTTTTTATTAGGTGTAGTTTTAAGGAAAAATTCCTTATGAAAAGAGCACTTTTCAGTGACATAGAGCATTTTTAGATAGATAAGAAGTAGTGACAGGTGAACCTCTGTTAGAAAGACCATAAATATTGAAAACTGATGTAAATTTTTGACCAGCAAGGACCCTTGTCAGGTCAGACCATGGATTAAAATTTAAACTTCTTAAAAGCCTCGGTAAACTAGTTGAGTCCGTCAGATCACTTATTGCAGATACTAAGAAGCTCCACGGTGACAACTCTTCAGGTAGTAGTAATCAATTATTATACCATAAAAAAAAAGATTTTAAATAACTTAAAAAAAAGAAAAAAGTTATTTTGATTAAATTCCTTGGCTTTTAGGTTTATTGGGAGAGCTTAGAAAGAAATTTACCTTACAAGCGGATTATAATGTAAGTGTTAAATTGTTTGTATCGAGTAACACATAATTAACGTAGAAAAGGATCATCACAGAAGGATCATCACTTATTTAAGCTCCAGATGTCTATATTGATTTTGAAATTTTAATGAGTCCAGCTTGGGAGAGCTTAGAACGTTTCCGTCTGACTGAGTGCATACGAATTTCATCTTCTCTTGAGAAAAAATTCTAATTTAAATCCACAATAAATTCAGTGCTTTAATTATCCTTATTTTAAAATTATAATATATATTAAAATATATTTATTCAAAGTATATACATATATTAAAGCCATTTTGATCAAAATAAATTTGAGTTTTACGATAGTTGAATTACCAATAAATCGAACGATCATTTACATATACACCATTTTCACCTTCACATTACCAATCCTCTGAAGCGAAATAATATTATTAGCCATCGACTATTAAAATTAATGACTTAATAAATTACATACATTCTCATTGAAGTATTAGTAAATTGATTACAATCTGTAAACAAATATTCATGTCGTAAATATGACCCTACGTGTATATTCGTTAAATACAATAATTTTGTGTAAACTTCATATGGGAATTTTCAATTTACGAACATTATATATAATATATTATGTCTAGCCCCCCCTCACACGAGGATTCACTAGAGTTCATTATAAGCTCACAGTATTTTTCATCAACAATTTTAATTATAAATTAATAAAATTAGTTAATTAATTTTAAAAAAATTCAATACTCCTAGGTATGTTGGTTTCGATGCTATGAGAGGGATAAGGATTTATTGTCGCATTGGTGATTCGTTAGAAAGTTAATTTAATTGATGAGCCAATAAGTTAATAAATGACCAGATATTGGAATGAAAAAATCAATAAATTAAATGGATTTAATTCATTTCTTTTAAGCATTATAACTTGTATTATTTTCATTTTAGAATAGAAGCATTTTAAGTTAATTTTATTTATTTAACAATCAGAAAAATAATATTATTTGAAAGAGTATCTTATGAATGTGCTCATTAAAAATACGAGGGTCGTTCAATAAGTCCTTAGAAAATCCGAGAAATTGCGCTCCTAGTGTCGGTAAAGATTTTTTTTCTCCTTAGAAAATCCGAGAAATTGCGCTCCTAGTGTCGGTAAAGATTTTTTTGTAAGTAGCATTATCGACAGGAATGCTGTCAAAATTTCAGCTTGATCCATAGCTTAGGTCAATTTCAGTCGTCGATTAAAGTTAACGACATTTATTTGTGCATAACAATGGAAAAAAGCGAGTTTAGTGCTGTCATCAAACATCTCCATTTGAAAGGCTTAAGCCCGAAAGAAATCAAAGCTGAGTTGGATGCAGTTCATGGCACATCTGCACCTGTGTTTGCGACGGTTTACAATTGGGTGAATGAATTTAACGTAGCCGTTCATCCACAAAAGATGAACATCGTTCAGGACGCCCAGTTGAGGTGCCTACTCCTGAAATCATCGACAAAATCCACGATCTGATTTTGAACGATCGGCGAATTAAAGTGCGTGAATTAGTTGAGGCCACGGGCATATCACAAGGTACAGTCGCTTCAATTTTGCATGAAAAATTGTCTGTGAAAAAAATTTCGGCAAGATGGGTGCCGCGTTTGCTCTCAGAGGAGAATAAGCGCAATCGTGTAGTGGACTCTGAGGCTATGTTGGCACTCTTTCATCGCAATCCTGCCGAATTCCTTCTTCGATATGTCACTCTGGACGAAACCTGGATACACTACTATACTCCAGAAACGAAGAGACAGTCATCACAGTGGATTTTCAAGGGTGAACGGGCTCCGAAGAAGGCAAAAACTGTGCCATCGGCCGGTAAGGTGATGGGCACGGTCTTTTGGGATTCGCAGGGCATCATTTTTATCGACTACTTGGAAAAATAGTAGTCGATACTACTATTTTTCGTAGTTATTGTAACGGTTGAGCGAGGAAATCAAAGAGAAACGCCCCCATCTGAAGAAGAAAAAAATCCTCTTGCATCAGGACAATGCGCGTGTGCACACCTGCGCTGTTTCCATGGCCAAAATTGTGGAATTGAGAATGGAATTGTTGCAGCATCCCGCTTATTCACCAGATTTGACCCTGAGTGACTATTTTCTTTTCCCCAATCTGAAGAAATGGCTTGGCGGACGACGATTCACTTCCAACGAGGACGTCATTGCTCAAACGGATGAGTATTTTGCAGAACTTCCGAAATCCTATTTTTTGGACGGGATAAAAATTTTGGAAAAACGGTTGGAAAAGTGTATCGAGCTAAAAGGAGATTATGTTAAAAAATAAAATATTTTTTTTTTTAAAAACAGTTTTTTCCATCTTTTTCTAAGGACTTATTGTCTTATTGAACGACACTCGTATTTTAGTAAATCTAAAATTGAGCATAAAATTCACAAGGGAAATTAAGTTATTAATATTAAGCTGACAGTTTTATAAAAACTGAACACAAAAGCCTTAGAATTGAAAAAAAAAATGAAAATATCTTGGATCGGGATATTTTTAAAGAAATTATTTGCATTTAAAGAATTAAATTTTAAGGAGAATTTCTGACCTATGAATCAGAAACTATTACAATATTAAACAAATCCTTTTATTGATAAAATTCATATTCAATTTGCAAAAAGTTTCATAGTTAAAATTATTTCAAAATTCAACTTTAAATAAAAAAATTCCGTTCACTGTTCTAGGATTAGAGGCGAAATCTATTGCAAAAGGATTTCAGGTCCTTTTTAATTAGTAGCAGATTTTTTTTAAGCCTACCAATCTGTACAAGAATTTTATTGATTCGAAAACTTAATATTTTTAAGGTTGAATATTTTGTTTTGCGACAAACTTCTGGTCTAAAAGAAATTATATTTTTACATTTGTACATTTTTTACTGCTAGTGAAAATATAAATTTTCTTCAAATAAATTCTATAAAAAATATAGTTTTAATTTAAAATAAAAATATTCTCTCTATTTTAAAGAAGAATCAGAATAAATTAACGAAAAGCTTCGAATAGTTTCATTGAACTGTTTAAATCTAAGGTTAATATGTCATACAATATCATTAAAGTTTAGAGAAAATAAACAATAAAAGAACCAATAGTTTGCAAATGACTTCAAAAGTAGAACAAATCGTACTAATTTTGATATTATTTCACTCTTTCAGATGAGCGAATGCTTTCATAGGAAATGACATAAATTCTGACATTTCCATCAGTGACTCGAAATGTTGTCCACTATTGCATGATGTCAGAACCTTGTTACTTAATATCATATACGAAAAAATTATTTAGACTTAAAATCAATAAAAAACAAAGGAAATAAATCTTCCAACATTTTCATGTTCAGTCATATTTAAACGAAAAATGGAACAACGTAGAAAATTGTGAACATGAATAATAATAAACGACAACTCAGTATTTTTATATAAAAATAGCTGAAAAAATGTATAAACTTGCACAATAAAAATTGTGCATCCTTGTAAAAAGGACTTTTGTAAAAAAAATTTCAGCCATAAAAGAAAAACTTTCGCAAAAACATTTCTGTACTGTTGTTGAAAATGTCAATTAATTTTGAAACTAATTAAAGTGATTTCTATGGTATTCTTTGTGAATTTAGTTATAATAAAAAATGATTTTTTTTATATTCTTTTAAAAAATTTTATTTTAATTATATGAAAATATTTGATACATTTTAAATAATAATTTTTAAAGCTGATAAAATGCATGGTATTAATTTTTTTTAAACGTTTAAGGGAATTTTCATTACTGTTTTTAAAAATTTATAATAAAAAGGAAAATCCAACAAAGGCACTTTAATTAAGTCCAAAATATTAACATTATTTTAAATAAGCTGAAAAATAGAACAAACTCCCTGTACTTAAATTACAGAAACTGAAACAATAAAATTAATTTATCTGAAGCAGGTAATTTTACATAATTAAATTAAATGAAGAACCTTACAAATTATAATTACTCTAAATACATAAATTTAATTTTAATATTGATCATCTTTAAAATATTATAAATTTTTTAATTTTTTTTATGAAAATTTCAGAATTTTTGAGAGAACATCTTATTCTTATTTATTTTATTTACCAAACTATATATCAGCAAGTTTCTGAAAATATCTATCAAAAATTGAATTCGAATTTAATATAATTTCTTGCAGCCAAAGAAAGCACTATATAAAAAATAATATTATTCACAAATAAAAAGGAATTCAATTTTTGATTGTATTTTTTACAAATATAGAATTTTCTAATAAGAGTGATATGATTTCCAAGTGACGTTTCAACCATTGGTAATATGTCATGATCTGTCTTTTTTTTCCATTGTATTTAGTAATGTTTACAATTTCATCATGGAGAGATGTACGTAGGAACAACGTTTACAAATAATTCAATTTTATTATCAAAATAATCGTTGTCTAATTGCAACTTTTCGTGCGCTTCTGCCATTTTATGGTCGTAATAATCGGCCAACTGTGCTCGCTATTCGTCCAATTGTTAAAAATTTCGAGCGTACATTTTCTTTACATAATGTTCAAGTGCCAATAAGATAAAGAACCGCTCAAAGTAATGAAAATATTACTGCCATTCAGGCAAATATTGCTGAAGACCGCAATTTGTCGATTCTAAGACGTTCTCAAGAATTGGGACTGTCTCAAACAACAACCTGGCGGATTTTGAGAAAGGATTTGGGCTTGCATCCGTATAAAATTGTTATAACTCAAGAACTGAAGCCATTGGACGACCGTAAACGTCGTGAATTTGCTGATTTTGTCTTGGAACAACTTGAAAACGATAACGATTTTTTGAAGAAAATCATCTTCTCCGATGAGGCTCACTTTCAACTGAGTGGTGCGGTAAATAAACAAAATTTTCTATTTTGGTGTGAAGAAAATCCACAAATTATTCATGAACACCCATTACATTGACCTAAATTGACAGTTTCGTGTGGTTTTTGGTCTAGTGGAATCATAAATCGATGATAACCAACTTTTTGTGGCCGAAATAGGAAGAAGTTGATTTTGACAACATCTGGTTCCAACAAGATGGGGCTACGTGCCACACAGCACGTGCAACAACCGAATTATTGCGAGAAAAGTTTGGAGATTCGATTATTTCAAGAAATTGTGACTTTGAATGACCTCCAAGAAGTTGTGATTTAATACCATTAGACTATTTCTTTAGCAATAAACCAGACTCTCTTCAAGCTTTCGAAGTCAATATTGAACGTGCTATTCATAACATACGATTTGATTTAGTGGAAAAAGTGCTCGAAAATTGGGTTCATCGAATTCGTTCCTGCAAAAGAAGTCGTGGAGGCCATTTGAATGATGTTTTATTCAGAACTTAATTGTATCGATTGTACTTCACACTAAATAAAAAACATTTGAATTTCCTTAACAATTAGTATATTTGTTTTTTTAAAAGAAATCATATCACTCTTATTTGAAAACCCTATATTTATTACGAAACAATTCTACAAAAAATAATATAACATAAACGACTTTACAACAACTTTCTATAAAAATATTGTATTAAAATTAAATTATTTAATTTTAACTGCTTGAAAGTTAATTATAATTTATTATTCCATGCTTATATAATTTGTTTGCCTAATTATTTAAAGTTAATAAATAACTTTATTTGTTTCTATTTTAGGATATTTAATTTCAAATGTTTCTTTATATTTTTTTTTAATAAATCATTATATTATCATTTTTTATATACATATTTAGTAATAATATGATTTATACCATATATTTCTATTTATGGAATGATTTATTATCCTTTACTTTTCGCTAGTCATCAAATATTAAAAAATGTTGATCAAAAAATTTATAATTCTTAAAAACGTTGTTTTATTATTAACCAATTAATTCAAAATAATAATTTAAAGATTTTTTTAATAGTATTTGTTATATGAATTTTTACATTATTGTTATTATTTTTATTTTTATTTATTTAAAAATAACTTATAAATTAGAGCGTGACATTGAAGATATTAAAGAGATTAATTAATCTTTGAATAAATAATTCGTTTTAATAATTTATAAAAGAATTTCTTTATTTGTACAGTGAAAATGTAAAGTTTTAATTAAACTATATAAATAAATAAGTAATAAGTAGAAGTATAAATGGAATTAAGCCATTAAAGTAAGAAGTTAGCAGCTTTTTTTTATCTACATACTTCCTTAATTGGAATAATTATTCAATTATATCATTAACAGTGAGTGATGTGTCTCTTTTTTGGCTTCAATTAATAATTTAACATATAAGTTAGAATAAGGATAAAAATTATCTACAATTAGGTTGAAATTAATTGCAATTAATCGCTTCATATTCTCTTTTTTATAAGGAAGATTGAAATTCAATATTAATTTGAATGCAAATCAAATGTTATAATTAACTACTACCCTATTTTTTTAATTTGATCAATCAAGAATAACTTGATCTCATTCATGTTATAATCCGACTAATAAAATTAAAATTAAATAGTTCTTGTAATTGTTCATACTATATTTTTTGAAAACAATTGCAATTAAAAAAAAATCGTAATGAAAAAGGTAACAGAGCAGAAATATTTGGGTCAAATCCACAATCAAATGAGGATGATTTTTCTCGATCGATTAGTGATTGTTTTGTTAAAATTTATGGTACTCGTTGTAGTATTACAATTAAAGAAATTATTAAAATGATAAATATAATTATAAAAATTATTAATACTAAAACTATTAGTCCTTATGATTAGAAGTCATATATACTTATTATACTATATAAATAAATTAACTTCCTCATCTGTAAATATATACCTAAGAATAATCAAACAACATCAACAAAATGTAAATATCATCGTGCTGCAACTTCAAATCCAAAATGATGATTTATAGAGAAATGATTGTTTAAATAATGTATTAAACATACCAAAAGGAATGATACTCCAATAATTACATAAATACCATGGTGCTATAAAAAATGTAGATCCATAAACTGCATCTGGGATAGTAAATGGGGCTCCAGTATATGTGTGGCACAAATAATATTCTATTTTCTTTTAGTTTTCTTTTATTCATTTCAATATTATATATTTTTATGTTCAATATTTTATAAAAAAATTTAAAAAAAACGTTTCTTTAATATTAATAAAGTTTAATTTCTAAAGTATTATATAAATGACTTTCGTTATAGAAATGGAAAACTTCCAATACTTATTTAAATTGTATTCGTAAGTGATCATTTTATTGTAAAATTTCCAAAAAATTGAATTCAAAAATAACTTAGCCGGAATTAATTTGAGTTAAGAATTTACAAAATTTTAAAGAAAATAAATTTTCAACCCTCTGATTACATAATGATCTATTAGTTCATTTCAATTTAAGAAAATAAAAAAACTGTTTTAAAATATTTAGGCAAAAATAGAATAAGCGACTAACAAAAGCATCTAAGATTATATATATTTAAATATTTTTTTGTTGTTGAAAACTATCGGTCCCTTTAAAAAAAAATGCGTTTTCAGTCCCTCATTCTATTTGCTAATTCCTCTAATAGTTTTAAAAATAATTTCCTAAATTTCCTTTAAAAATATTAATCAATTAAATAAAAAAAAAAAAATTCTCACTTCTTAATGGCAGTATAATAAGAAAAAACTAAACATTGCTACGAGGGTCGTTCAATAAATCCTTAGAAAAAAAAGAAAAAAACTGTTTTTTAAAAAAAAAATTTTTATTTTTTAACATAATCTCCTTTTAGCTCGATACACTTTTCCAAACGTTTTTCCAAAATTTTTATCCCGTCCAAAAAATAGGATTTCGGAAGTTCTGCAAAATACTCATCCGTTTGAGCAATGACGCCCTCGTTGGAAGTGAACCGTCGTCCGCCAAGCCATTTCTTCAGATTGGGGAAAAGAAAATAGTCACTTGGGGCCAAATCTGGTGAATAAACGGGATGCTGCAACAATTCCATTCTCAATTCCACAATTTTCGCAATGGAAACAGCGCAGGTGTGCACACGCGCATTGTCCTGATGCAAGAGGATTTTATTCTTCTTCAGATTGGGCGTTTCTCTTTGATTTCCTCGCTCAACCGTTGTAATAACGACGCGTAATACGCTCCTGTTATTGTTTTTCCTTTTTCCAAGTAGTCGATAAAAATGATGCCCTGCGAATCCCAAAAGACCGTGGCCATCACCTTGCCGGCCGATGGCACAGTTTTTGCTGGAGTGTAGTAGTGTATCTGGAGTGTAGTAGTGTATCCATTTCTGGAGTGTAGTAGTGTATCCAGGTTTCGTCCTGGGCACCCATCTTGCCGAAATATTTTTCACAGACAATTTTTCATGCAAAATTGAAGCAACTGTACTTTGTGAGAAGCGACTGTACCTCAACTAATTCGCGCACTTTAATTCGCCGATCGTTCAAAATCAGAACGTGGATTTTGAGGATGATTTCAGGAGTAGACACCTCAACTGGGCGTCCTGAACGATGTTCATCTTTTGTGGATGAACGGCCACGTTTAAATTCATTCACCCAATTGTAAACCGTCGCAAACACAGGTGCAGATGTGCTATGAACTGCATCCAACTCGGCTTTGATTTCTTTCGGGCTTAAGCCTTTCAAATGGAGATGTTTGATGACAGCCCTAAACTCGCTTTTTTCCATTGTTATGCACAAATAAATGTCGTTAACTTTAATCGTCGATAGAAATTGACCTACACTATGGATCGAGCTGAAATTTTGACAGCTTTCCTGTCGATAATGCTACTTAAAAAAAATTTTTACCGACACTACGAGCGCAATTTCTCGGATTTTCTAAGGACTTATTGAACGACCTTCGTAATTAAGCCCTTACATTGATAAGCGATTAACCTGAAATCTTCATACAGAACTAAAAATATTGGAACTTCATTGATGATGAAGTCAAGAATGCTTCGTAAAATTGTCCGTGCTTATTTCTGTGTTTACGATAATAGAATCTATCGAGATTATGTAAGTACAACGCTACAGACAATTTAACACCCACTATAATACTTTTATAAATTGGCTATCCTTAGTTAGCCTACCTAAAATCACATATCACCGATTAAAATGAAATTATTCACAAAATGTATGAAATAGTTAAATCTAAAGGAGCCATCAACAATATTTAACATTTAAAGGAATAAAAAGTTACTGAAATAATTATTGTCTTAAAAGGAATAAATGAAAGATTCTTTAATTAAAGTCATTAAATGAATAAATAACTTTACGTATTTTCTATTTCTTATTATCTAAAGAAGGTATCTTTTTTAGGGTAATATTGCATGAGAAGAAGGAAAAAATGGTTTCTTTATTTTTGTTCCTTTTCTTTATATAAGATGCTCCCGCAAAAGATAATATTTTCAAAATATTTCACAGAATATTATTTATTTGATTGTGATTCTGTTTTTTTTTTTTTTTTTTTTTTTTTTTTAATTTTAAATGTTATCTACAACTACTTATGCTAGTAACAAGCAGATTTTTTATGGGAATATACAAGGACATGAAGACATGTGGAGGAAAACACCCATCGATGTTACCTCAGAACAGGGTAATTTTATTTTATAATTTTAAATAATCTCTCGGCCATCGCCGTTTTAAACGTCGATGGGTGTATACTGGAAGGGTGGGAGTGAAAAGTTCCCTTCCTAAAGGATTAGGGTGGAAGGATAGGTGCGAATGGAATTTTTTATATCGGGAGATGCATAGTTCACGAACAAATGGAACATTTAGGTCACGGTGGATAACAGTGTTTCGCACATAAAAGGGGGCATTGACAATTTTACGAAGGATTCGGGATTGTAGGGATTGGATTGGAAGGGAGTTGGAATGCTTAGTCGAACCCCAAAGTTCTAGACCATATGTCCATATTGGTTTCAGAACCGTATTGTACAGTAATAGTTTACTTGTTGTTGTAAGTTTCGATTTGCTGTCTAGGAGACGTAAGAATTGTTTGTATCGTCCGTTAAGTTCACGTCTTTTAGTTTTCGTATGAAGGTTCCAGGTTAACCGTTTGTCGAATATAAGTCCAAGGTAACGTACGCTATTTTTTTGTGGAATAATACTGCCGTTTAGGGTTATGTCGGGAATTTGTTCTCGGCAGAGTGTGAAAGTTACATGAGCAGATTTTTGCTCATTTACCTTCACTCTCCACCTTTTGAACCAAGTTTCTAAGGAGTGGATATGGTTCTGAAGGATACTAATGGCTGTGGAAGGATCTTTGTGATGTGTCAGGATGGCTGTATCGTCAGCATATGTTGCGGTTAGGATGTTGTTGTGGCAAGGAATGTCATGGGTATAAATGTTATATAGGATAGGACCTAGGATACTTCCTTGGGGGACACCGGCGGAAATTGGATAAATGTCAGAGTACTCAATATTTTCAGCTACCTGAAAATATCGGTCTGAGAGATAAGATTTAAGGATGTGGAAATAACTCGAGGGTAGGACTCGCTGCAACTTCCAAAGCAATCCAGGGTGCCATACACGGTCGAAAGCATGCGAAATGTCAAGAAACACGCCTGGGCAGTATTCCTTTCGCTCTAGCGAACACGCTATGTAGTCGACTACGCGATGACACTGCTGGATAGTGGAATGCTCAGGTCGAAATCCAAACTGATGCTGAGGAATGACACCCTCGGTTTCAAAAATGGGATAAAGGCGTTTTAGGATTAATTTTTCTAGGATTTTTGATAACATGGGAAGGAGGCTTATAGGTCTATATGAGGTAGGAAGATTTTTGGGCTTATTGGGTTTTGGGATCATCTTAATTATGGAAAACTTCCACAGGGAAGGAAAAAATGATGTGCGGAGGATACTATTATAAATATAGGTTATAAGGACGAGGGTTTTTTTGGAAATTTGTTTCAGGATTTCTGAAGTTATTAGGTCATATCCTGGGGCTTTTTTATTGGAAAGGTGTTCTATTGTGAATTTAACTTCGGAAGGAGTGAAAAACTTAGGAGGTGGACTTATGGGCAACTGAGTTGATATTTGTCGGAATATTTGTTCGTCATGCAGAATGTCTTGGACATCTTCGTGAGGCTTAAAGATGTTTTCTAAGTGTTTGCCGAAGATGTCGGCTTTCTGTTTATCTGCTTTTGCCCAGGTTCCGTCGGTATTCCGGAGCGGGTGTGTAGCTGTTTTGTATTTGAGAATTCGTCGGGTAGCTGTCCAGAGTGATTTATTAGTTGTCAGTGATTCTGTGTATTCAGTAAATCGTTCGTTGTTATAATTAATTATTTCTTGTTTCAGTTCTCGTTGTAGTTGGTTCAGTTTTTTCTTCTCATTTGGCATTCTTGAACGTTGCCACTGGGCCCTGGCTCGACGTTTCTCGCTTATCAAGCTGCGAATTTTTTGCGGAAGATTATAGTCATGTTCTCGTATGGTTGGTTTGTTATGAGTTATGTGGGCGTTATTGATTGAGTTCTGTATGCAAACAGTCAAGTCGTTTACGGCATCGTCTATTTCTTGTACGTTCTTAAGGCTTTGTTGTAAATGAATCTGTTGGTCTAAGTTCTGTCTAAAAATGTCCCAATCAACTTTCCCATTTACAACTTTGGCAGGATAGGATTTTAAGGAAGGAGAAGTGTCTAGTGTTAGGAGAACGGAGGAATGGTCGGAATACAGGTCAAGAAGTGTATCTATGGAAGTATTAATGGACTGGATAGGTGTGGTTATGAAATAGTTTAGAATATCGGGAAGATTCCTGGCACTGGTCGGCCAATATGTGAACGTGGGATAAGATAGGACCTCAAGAGTGGTATGGTAGAGGAGTTTTTGGAGAATCTTTCCTCGGGGATTCGAAACACGGCAACCCCATTTAGGGTGCTTGGCATTATAATCTCCTCCCGCGATGAAGGATTTTCCAATTGATTTGAAGAAGGAATCAAATTGTATGGGAGTTAATTTTTTATTTGGAGGACAATAAACAGATGCAACGTTAAAGGTAAAGGATTTACATTGAAGGGTAATAACTATTGACTGAAGGGATTCGGTGGCAGTTTGTGAGTGGAAGGAGTGATTTAAGGAATTTCTAATAAGGATGGCAGTTCCACCGTGTGCTGTGTTGTCTGGATGGTCAGTTCTGTATGTTTTGTAGTCACGTATAGCAAAAAACGACCTGGACGTAAAGTGAGTTTCTGTAATTAGTGCAACGTCTATGCGTTTGTTGTGTAAGAGAATGTCTAGTTCTTGTCGGTGTAAAGTCAGTCCGTTAGCATTCCAGAGAAGGATGGATAGGGATTTATCGGTTGACGAGAACATTTATTTATTCATATTGCTTGTTAGTGAGGAAATGGCGGTTGTTAAAGCAGTTAACAGAGGAGTGAGAAGAAGAGTAATTTCTTGTATTAATTTGTTGGTTATTGTAGAAAGAAGTGTTGTTAGGTCTGAGGAGTAGGATAATGGGGGAGGAATAGGAACATGACTACCATTTTTCTGCTGTTGTTGTTGTTGCTGCTGTTCCTGGTGTTGGTGATGTTGCTGGCGCTGTTGTAGGTGCTGCTGCTTATGTTGTGGTTGCTGTTGTTGTTGATGAGGAGGTTGATGTGGATGGTTTTGTTGTTGAGGTTGTTGTTGCTGCTGTTGATGTTGTTTCTGCCCAGATGCAATCTCAGCAAATGTCAGGTTTCGTCGCACTGGCAATGATGTTAGTCCCGTCTTATTTGTGGATGTATTATTATTTGGGCGTATTTTTGTCTGCAGCATTTTATATGTGGAGCAGCCTTTGTAGTTTGCCGGGTGGCTTCCAGCACAAAGTACACACCTTGCTGGATTGTCTCGCGTTTTAATGCATTCTGTGGTCAGGTGTTCCCCCGCACATTTTACGCATTTTGGCTTGTGCCGACAGTATGATTTGGTGTGGCCGTACTGTTGACATCTGTGGCATTGAACTATGTCCTTAGTGGGATAAGGCTCCTCCACTTTGATTCTTGTATAGACAAGCGTTTCCAGATCAAAAATGGTCTTGTTGTTAGCCGCTTGTCTTAACGAGATGATAAACAGAGGAAGCGCTGCATTCCTCTGCTTAACATTTGAGATGCTAGTTACCTCGTGACCCAGCATCTCCAGTTCTTTCCTTATTTCCTCTACGGGAGTGGTGTGGTGCAGATTCCGGACTACCACTTTAAAAGGTTTTTCATCCTTCGCCTGGTACGTGTGGAAGTCCGCCTTCATTTCGTCCAAGTATTGTACGATACTTCGGTAGGCCATTCCACTATTCGCTTGAATTACAAGGCCTTTAATATGAGCCTTGCAAATGAATGCATCAGGGTCAATTCTATTGTCAAAATTTACAATGTTTTTAATAAAGATTGGCGGTGGCTTCACGGTTTCATTTGGTGTACTGATTCGCTCTGGCTCGATATACATACTTGCCAGTATTTGAAACCGATTGGCGGTGCTAGTTGTTGGTGTTTGTGTTTCTGTTTTTTTTTATTTTCATAATCTCTTTAATCACTTTCGGCGATGTGTTCGGTGTATTGGTCGATCCAGATGGACTCTTTGTCTGTTTTCTTTTTGTCTGTTTTCTTTTTGATCTGAACTGACTCAGTGTCTGCTTCGGTGTCGGTAGCAGATAGCATGACTTGCCTAGCGGTGCTAGCCATTACAGTTACAAGGAACACAAAAACGAAATAAACTCGGAACTCGATAAAATGAACTCTTCCGTTTGTGTTCTAAGCAATAAAATTTTTTTTTTTTTTTTCCAATACTGAATCACTTTAATTTCCAGTGTTTTTTTTTTTTTTAAATATTTATTATTTATTATTAATAAACGTGTTTGCTTTATTTTTTTTTTCAACACTTTTCACACCATTGTCTGTACGTATTAAAAGTATAATATTATATAATATATTTTGTATTATATTAAATAATACAAAAGTGAATTATTTCACTTTTGTACTTATTTTATTTCACTTTGATTTTAATATATTTTTGCATCCGAACTGTTTAGGTATTTATCGATCGATATACGTAGAGAGATACGTACGTCCGCACTGGTACGCAGTGTGGACCAGACCGTGATTCTGTTTGATATAAAAATTTTATTTTTTTTATCATGTCACTTAAATACATTTAAAAAAATTCTTGATAACAATTATTTATTCCACTACAATTAACTGGTATAAAAAATAATGATAAATAAGATATTGAGAAAATCTATTAAATTTTTATCTTAAAAAATTATTTTTTATAAAAACAGTAGACTAGTTAATAGATACATTCTATAGATACAAATGCTTAAGTCGCAAAATAGGACTTTTTTCATGGTACTATAAAGTTGCTATGGACTTTTTAAAGGACCCTAATTTTAATCGTTAGCGGGACAATCGGAAATTTGAACAATTCCGGGCGTTCCTGTTTCGCGTCAAAATCATTTAGTTCGTCGAGTGTAAGAGCTTCTTGGTATGGCATTTGTAAATTTTCTGAGCATGATCTTGCTCATCCACATGAATAAAATGACCCGTCAACCATAGCCTTTTAGGATTATTTTTATCTTCTTCTTCCGAAGCGCTGTTTAGTAATAGCTTTTATAATATCGTGAGGTGTTTCTAGCGGAATAACCCCGACTAACGAAAGTGATCCTTCTGGTTCTCTTTTCTGAGGTCGAAATTTTTTTTGCTTGAAACAATCTTGTTAATTGCCTAAATCTTCAAAACTAAGTCGACATTTTCAATGGGAAAAAAATTTTACCTAAAAATTAATCGTCAAACAAGAAAATTAAAATTTGAGTAGTTCCTTTAGATTATAAAATACCAAAATTTGATTGTCAACTAAAAAAAATCCTGCGATTTGAGTAGTGCTTTTTCAAGAGGTTGTAATTTTGTTCAATTGTTTTATTAAAAAAAATTGATTATTCCTTTTCTATAAAAATATTTCTATCGAAGTTCTGTTTTATCAAAATCCTAAATTCTACTAAGATTTAATTATACTGATTTTTTTACTGGAAATTATGTCGTGATCATTTGAAATCGATTAAATCTATTCGGCGAACTTAAAATAATGCATTAAATATTTTTGTATTAATTATGACAAATTTAAAGATAAAAATGTGTAAAATGTAAATTGTATTAGAAAAAACTCAATAGTTTTTCAATAAATAAAAATTTTTATTAGTTTGCACTCAATTTTTCTAGAGTTTCCTAAAAACAAAAACAAATTGTATCAGTTTTTATTTATCTAAATTCAAAAGCTACTTAATAAGTCCTCCCCACATTTTCGATTAAAAAAAATTGATTTTTCTACGGAATAGTATGCCCAATATTTTATTTAAAATAATTAAAAAGATAGTGCTTTCAATAAATATCGAATTAAATTGAAAATAGAAGATTTTACTAATTAAAAATGTAAACAAAATATCGAATAAATGGTAAATGATAACATCGACAATTTGTGCAATTCCAAATCAGATAAAATCCTAAATTAGATGTTGCAGTAAATACTAGTAAATATGTAGATCTGAATTTAAAACAAAATAAATTCCAATATAACAGGATAATTCGGGATATTTATCTCTGCCTGAATATGACAGTGGAACAATAATTTACTGGGACACTACGTGTTTGGTCGTAGTGGCCGTCGTATAATAACCACGAAATTAGCATCAATTGTTAATCTCGATTGGAATATTTTCGATATTTTCGGACTAAAAAAATTATAATTGAATTTTGTATCGATTGAATTGGCTTACGAAGTATTGTTTTAGTACGTAAATGGTAGTTAATCAGGAAATATTCAATTAATTTTCACTGATTACAAATTTTAATTAAGTTCAATCGATTTGCGTGGCGTATTATTCATATTTAGTATGACCACAATCTGTTCAAATGTGCTGCTATGAAACTCTTTTGCGAATCTACGTTTCGTTATATCACATCCGCCTATATCCTTTCGTAAACTTTAACACTTCTGGTATTACGAGAGAAAATATTTCAATACTAATTTGTATAACGATTATAATCCCCGTTATATCAAAATTTGCAAATTTTGGTCCTTTTTAATTGATTAATTATTGTTACGTTTAACTGATTAGCTTCAAATTGGCAAAATTCTATTTATCAAAATGTATTATTTTCGAAAATATTACAAATATTATCTGATAAGTTTAAATATGACTTAATTGAGAAAATACTAAAATATAACTATTAAATCAGTTATTTTATTTATTTAATTTTTTAATGTACAATAAATAATTGTCTCTTAGATTTAAAATTTTAATATTCGATTCTACAACATAGCAATTGTAAATTTTTTTAAATAGGCATAAACCTTCAATAACTTTAGGGTAAAATTTTCTTTATATAGTCCTTTACATTTTACATAGTCCAGCTCTTCAAACACCAATTATTTCAACCTTAAAATTGCAGTTTTAACCAACAAATTTTTCAAATTCATATCAGCTGACGGAATTAAAATTGGGTGGTTCTAATTCAGTCTATTCCATCAATTTTACTAAAAGTTTGGGGATTTCTTGTACCACCAATTCGGTTAAAATACCAAATTTCTTATCGATATGAAAATATATGATAACCAATAAAAAATTAAATTAAAATTCTATTTAAATCATTGATGCCAATTTGTATAGTATGAAAATCATAAAAACAATCATTTATATTCATAGTTACAAATCAATTTCCTTGTGTAGCAACCTATTTTTTTATTATTACAGTTTAGAGTTAATATAATTTTTGAGATGGTGCAAGGCCACACAGGGTAAGGCCGTTAATTTAAATCCAAAGAATTTAGATATTTTGATTGATAATAATAAATGCGTCAATTTAAGGTTATGCGGTTGAAAGCGCTGATTTTTTATTTCAAGTGTTTCATTAATTATAGAACTGATTTGAAAAACCGATCAAAATATTTAATTCATATAAGCACACTGCACTAAAAGTACTATACCAAGCACAGTAGAACAGTTTCAGTTACATTTCGTTGGGGACTTTTTGAGTATCGGTCGTGTACCCTATAATCTGACAAGAAAAACTTTAGTGTTGTGCATAAATACACTATAATTGCCATATTATTATTCTGATGTATTTTATTTTTATAAAAATTGTCTATAATTTCAATTTACTCCCCAAACTACAAATATCATTGTTGACACCGTCATTATCCAAGTTGGATAACCAAAATACACCATCTAGTGGCGTTATTCAAAACCATGCATCTGTAAAATGACTGGATAGGTTCCGAATAACGCCACTAGATGCTGAAATACCTCTGAACTTTCAATTTTAATAAAACAAATTATTAAATACTTTTAATTAAAATGCGTTATAAAATGGCTGAAGTATTTTTTATAATAAAAATATTTTTGAATTTATTTATATGGATTTATTTATTAAAAAAAAACATGTGCTTAGGTGACATGAGTTGCTTTTCTATCGTATATATTTCTGTCTCTTCGACATTTACGTTAAAATAGTTAAGCGAAATAACTTTGGTGCTATTCTAACAAAAGTTCTACTCCATTTATATGGTCCATTCTATAATGACTAATTGTAATTTTTACGTCCAGCATCTGGGAAAAAACAGAGCTGCCAACAGCAAAATAATAAAAGGGTGCGAAATTAAAATCCAGTGCTCAGTCTAAGATACTCTTCATAAAACCTGTTATTAAAAATTCTTGAAGTACTGCATTTTGACACAAATAATAAGGAGGCCTTGTTAAAAACTATATAAATTGCTGCGTCAGTAATTTAGATTGCCATTATATTATAAATAGTGTTTTTTTATTTAAAAATATTTTCATAATAAATTATTGAAATCAATAATTTACCTTCAATAAATTATTTTTTCAAGTAAAAATTTTAATGAACCAAAAATTATAAGAAATTTAGGAAAATACTTTTTCAACTTGTACTTTCTAATACTCGTAGTAATATGATAATCAACAAAAAATATTATTGTAAGAGCGAGCAAAAATAAATCAGTTTTTTTTTCTAAAATTTAAACAATAATTCTACTCAAGAAGTGATGCTGAGTTTCCTGCTTCATCATCAGCACTTTCAAATGATTTTAATCTAAATTTATTTTAATAATAATATTTATTATTCAAAACTTATAATTAAACTAAAAAAAACTGATGAATTAACTAAAAAAATTTTACAATAATATTAATAAATTTTTACATCTGTATAAGTTAATTCAATTTCACGATAATGTTTGTGAGAACCCTTTTTATACCTTTTTTCCATCTTTGTTTTAGAAAAATGTAGTTCTGTAAACTTTTAATAAAAGCAAAAAAATATATATTATTTTCAAAATAAAATTTAAAATTAATTATATTAGGTGAATGCGGGATTTTTGGCAAACTTTGAGTGTTTATTTTGAAAAATTGTTACAATATATTTTTTTTAAAGTATTGTCTATCGGAAGCCACTACTTTTTCCCATCTCTCTGGCAACATATGGATTCCGCGCCAAAAAAACTGGTCCGGTTTTAAGGCCAAGAATGAATCGAGCCAATTTTTGATGCCCTGTTCCGAAGTGAAGCGTATTCCGGTGAGTGCGTTTCGCATGGATCTAAACAAATGGTAGTCGGACGGGGCAAGATCTGGGCTATAAGGCGGGTGAGGCAAAACTTCCCAGCCACTGTTGTCTAAATAATTTTTAACTGGTCTTGCAACATGAGGCCGAGCGTTGTCAAATTATGGCTTCGTGTCTGGTCGCATATTCCGGGCGTTTTTCGGCCAATGCTCGCTTCAAACGGATTAATTGTGCTCGGTAGAGGTCGCTTGTGATCGTCTGGCCCGATTTCAATAGCTCATAATAGATCACACCCTTCTGATCCCACCAAATACAGAGCATTACCTTGGCGCCATGGATATTTGGCTTTGGCGTTGATTTAGCTGGTTGGCCGGGCTTCACATACGATTTTTTGCGCTTTGGGTTGTCGTAATGAATCCATTTTTCGTCGCCAGTAATGATTCGATTCAAAAACGACTTCTTTTTCTGCCGTTCAAGCAGCATTTCGGACATGCAAAATCGCCTTTCAACGTCTCTCGGCTTCAATTCATATGGGACCCAATTTCCTTGCTTTTGGATGAATCCTGCTGCTTTCAAACATTTTGAAATGGCTGCTTGAGTGACTCTCAATGATTTTGCAATTTCTTCTTGAGTTCGACAACAGTCTTCGTCGAGTAATGCCTCCAAATCTTTATCTTCAAACTTTTTTGGCTGACCTGGTCGTTCTTTGTCTTCCGTGTCAAAATCACCACTTCTGAACCGCACAAACCATCTCTCGCACATTGAAATCGATAGAACATATTCAGGATAAGCTTCGGTGAGCAATCTATGTGCTTCAGCTGCACTTGAAGAAGTAAATCAACACTTCCCGCAAATGGGACTTTTTTGGTACGAAATTCGACATTTTTGAAGCAAAAAAAAAACTTTGTTGTTTACACTATTTCGTTCAATGACTAATCGAGAATGAATGATAGATGTTTAACCTCCAAAATGCCATATGAGTTATTATTAACACAAACCATGTGTAAAAGTTATGCCATCTGTTGTCAATCCCGCATTTTTAAGTTATAATAAATATAAATTAATTTTTACACTTACCAAAGCATATGCAATTAATAAAATATAAGAAATTCCCTTAAAAACCATGTTGTTTTCATAAAATTGTATATAAATTGCAGTATTTCGAATGAGTATAAAACGATTTAAATTGAATAAAATAATAAATTATGGACATCAATAAATTAAAACAAGATAAATATTTTTGATTGAAAATAAGAATCAGAAAGGTTACTATTATTTTTTTTAACGAAACTCTTTTATCAAAATCAAGTAAGAAGAATAAAAAATTTAGCAAATTTATTATAAATTCGGAGAAATTTTTATTTAAGGAGTTTTTTGAGATAAATAACGCACTTCAAGGAAGAATGACTGGACCCCCTCCGTGTGGTAGATTCTATGAAAATCCGGGATAGTAGAAAATGGAATCTGCCGATTAAAAACACTATCACCAAAATCATATCCATTTTTAATATGTTGATGTTACTGATTGGTAGTAAATGTAAGATTAATTGGAGTTATTGAATATGGACAATATCATTGACGGTTTTTGAAAGATGTAAAAATTCATTAAATTCGACTGCTTTAGTAAAAAACTTTACAATTTATTCAAGAATATTTTATTTTTGAAAAAACTCTTCAGGTATAAAGTAGCATTTTGAAATACGTTTCAACAAAAAAGAAAATTTAACATATTTAAATGTTTGAAATTTTTATGTCAGCCATGAAAGAAAAAAAGAAGAAGAAAAGAACAAACATTTCAATTGACAATAATTTATTAAGAAACAAAATTTTTCTTTTTATACATAATAATAATTGTTAAAAACATATACAAATATCATTAAATAAATCATAAATAATAAGTTTTTACTTTTATGTGTTTTCGATAAATAATTACAGAACACATCATTGAAGGCAGCTCTTAATTTTTTCGGTTTCCTCTTAAAACTCTCATAGTCTAATGAGTAAACTGATCTGAAAATACAAATAAATGAAGTATTTCTAAATTAAACCTTCGGAAGAGCAGGGATCTCTTTTACCTTACGGAATAAGATGCGCTCGATAGTTTCAACTAAGTGAGTAGGTTTAGCCTTTGCGAGATCCTCTGAAATGTCATAGTCGGCATTATTTAGTTGTTTGGCACCACCCTTCAGAAACGGAAAAATAAAAACAAAATTAAAATGTTTAATACAAAATGCCTAATTTTGAACGTACGAGTTTCACAGCTGCCAAGTCTAAAAGTGGCCCCAATTCGGATATACACTGACAGTAGAGTTTCTCGAAAATCGAACAGAAATACCAGAGCTACCCGATTACTTCACATTACCTGTTGATGCTGACGTTACTCGAAATAGTTTAGTTACCGAGAGACTGAATTGTTCCCCGTCCAATGTATTGGCACCAGGTTCAGGAAGTCTTTCAGAATCATCACGCGATATATTCGACCTAACTTGTCATGACCAAATAGTAAACTAAACAGAAAAATACTACAATGTACTCCAAATTAACAAAATTGTTTTCAGTAAAAACACACTTGTTTGATAGTAGAGACTATTACGAAAAAACTCACCATTAGCAATATAATCTACTTATAGCTATTATAATCTCCTCTAAAACAGGGTTAGAATTAATAATCCACATTAGGTTGTATGATCTAGTGCTCCATTCTGGCTGGTTTTTTCGTCCTTCCACGAATATAATGATCTCCTATCAGTTGCATCAAAGAGTTCTCGTGCCATAACATCTGAAATATTATAATTTTATTAAAGTTACTTATTGGAATAAAAGGATTTTAATAAAAATTCTTATATAATTTGTTTGGAAATTTCTAAAGCATAATTTCTCTTTGCTGGACTTGTGAAAAGTGGTTACTAAGATATACTATTATCAAGGTTATAAAATAAAATTGAAAAATTTATAGGCCATCAAATGAACTATTTCGAAGACTAATTTCTATTTAAGATTTTTGCTATACGAGGTCTGTTCAAAAAGTATTACGAACTTTGAATTTCCGCGGGTTACGTATATTCGATTTTCGATTTTTTGTGGCGTTATGTTGGTACTCATGTCTTTCACTTATGCCAACCCAAATTTGTTGCAGAGAGTCATAACTGATGACGAATCATGGTTTTATGGTTATGACGTGGAAACCAAAACTCAATCTTCCCAATGGAAGCTGCCGCACGAGCCAAGACCGAGAAAAGTGCGCCAAGTTCGGTCGAATGTAAAGGTTTTGCTTACAGTTTTCTTCGATTGCAGGGGCGGGTACATCATGAGTTCTTGCCACAGGATAGAACGATCAATAAGGAATATTACCTTCACGTTATGCGCAAGTTGTGCTAAGAAATCCGCCAGAAACGCCAGGATTTGTGGAAGAACACAAATTGGCTTTTGCTATTTTTGACAAAAAACAATACACTAATAATGCCGCAGCCACCATATTCCCCAGATCTGGCCCCCTGTGACTTTTTCTTGTTCCCGAAACCGATTCTTTGATCCATTTTTTGGAATGTGCAAAATGCCCGAACTTGTTGACATAAGTGAGAGGCATGAGTACCAACATAACGCCACAAAAAAATCGAAAGTCAAATATACGTAACCCGCGGAAATTCAAAATTTGCGATACTTTTGAACAGACCTGGTATACATCATATTATACAGTATTTTGTGAAATATTCTTAATGTAAATCTAACTACAACTATTTTATTTATAATAACCAAAATATTGGCATAAATTAGAAATTCCTGTTCTTATAATTTCTTTTTGTATATTTATTAATTCAACATTTGCTCGTACAAGTAAATCTGATAAAAAGTATGCTGAATATGTTAACCTAGTACGTTATTAATCAATAATATCACCATGAGATATATTTCTTTAATTATACAAATAAAAAAATATTAAAAGAATAAATTGGAACAGACTAACTAGAAGATTTTACTAATAAAAGTGTAGAAATTTATAAGGATTTATTTGCAATCAATTACGACTTATCTGTTAAACTATTCGTAAATAGTCATGGAATAAGTACCATCATTTAATCTGGTTTAATTAAAACATCCCCCTCACCTCTTAAAAAAAATATTAACCTATTTTTATTTGTGTTTTGTAATATAAAATTTTGAAATTCAGAATATTCATTCTCTGTTATAAAGAATGGATATTAAGGCTTCGTAAATTATGGACAATCATTGTAGTCTTAAATTTTAATGCTATATATTCCACATCCATTTTTTAGAATTAGAATAAAATAATTCAAGCGGCAAATAGCCAAGAAGGAAAAATATCTTAAAATAAGTATGAATTACATAAATCCTGAAAAATTATGGTTTCTTTCTTAGAATAAATTATAATTTTCTTCTCAAAAATACTGATTGACAAAAGAATGAATTATTCAAAGCTTTCTTTCTATTTCCTAATTTTCTTTCTTTATCATAAACATATTTTGCACGGGGGAATAATGCAATTTTTGAATTAATGTATAAAAATATATTTTGCCATTGATTAGAAAATTACTTAAGACAAAAAGAATTATTTTGTAACTGCTTAAAAAGGTAAATATTATTTACAAGAATTGGTTTAAGAAAAGAAACAAATTCCAACAAAGGAAGATTCCTCGTGATCTTAAATTTCTTAACTGTGTCTCATTATAAAATGAGTTATTCTCTTTTTTCAATTACACTAATCCCCTTGTTCGGAAGTTGCTCTCCACTTCTTCCGCTAGAAACAACAGTCGACAACATAACCGTCACTATTTCCGCGATTTGTTAAAATACTAATTTTTAATTAATATTCAGACATGTATGTACACGCGAGCAGGAGAAACTTCGATGGATATTTATTAATATTATTTAAGCCTTGTATCTGAATCTGCTTGTTAATTTGTTGTAGTTGAAAATACTCTCTCTTATAAGTAGACTAACCAAAGTATCCATTTTCAACATCATTATTACCTCAGCCAAAGCGTAGAAGATATTTCACTAAACCTCACTCAACCTCAAAGTCAAATATTTATAAAGTTTTGTTCAGAATATCATTATAATAAAATTTTCATATATAATCCACTGTAAGAAATAATTTAATTTCCATATTCTGATTAAACATTTGCGCTTATAAATTTCAAAAGTATCAGTTTTGGATTGGGTTTCTGTAGTTGCTATGAGTAATTTTACTTTGAAAGATGATACATAGAAGAACATATTGTATTTGCACTGCTTACGCCCAATTATGCTGATTATGTTATTCATTTTAGAAACAATGACACAAACAACTAATAAATCAAATACTGTTTTTATCAAGAAATTTATTAATACTAAAAATGTGTATATTCAATGTTATTAAAGATTATCAAACATACACTCAACCGCTAAGAACATTAAGGAGATCTTACCAAAAATTAATGTTGGATTTTTCTATTTTCTTCTAAGATTTAAAAGAAAAATATTTAAAAGTATTTGATAGACTGCGATGTATTTATTTTCATTTTTTAATTTGAATAATCTTCTAAAATTAATTAATCACTATTTTGTTTTAATATTTAATTTTCAGTAATCTATTTTTTAAATGGGAAAAACCGTTTAATGACTTATAGTTGGGTAAGAAAAGAGCTTTTTATTTTTACAAAAATTGTACTGCATTATTACGATACATAATTAAAATATTTATTTGAAAGAGAATGCAGAAAATTTATTTAATTAGAAATGTTTCCTTTTAGATTATACTAAAAATGCAAATTTTGATTGTTTGAAACTTCCTTAAAAGATTTGGCTTCTATTCGACAGGCTGTTATGATTAGTACAAAGAAACTTAAAAACCGATACTCTTTCATCAAGTTCGGTTGTAAGAATATTTATATCTTTTATGGAAATCCCATCGAAATAATATTTCTTTTTTAAATCTTAACTAACTGGAAACATGTACAAAAGCTCTTAAGCATATTAAAAAAATTAAAGAATTGTCACAAAACTTTCATAGTTGATTTGAATAAAATTTGAATTAACCTAAATGAAGTAAATTAACTGAATGAAAAATAAATTTCATAATTATCGAAACTAAAATAATCCTATTCCTAATTAATCCACAATAAGGTGAAATAAAATTTTAATAAAATCCGAATAATTATTGTGGTTTATTCACCGCCATCGAGACTTATGTTATCCTTTCATAAAAGTACAAATTCCAATTATTGTCTTAACTGCATGCAAAGTACGAGTGTAACTCCAAGATCAGAAGTACATGTGCAGGTGCATATACACGTACAAGTGTTCGTATTCCAGGTATATAAGCTAAAATCCGCTGTTTTGTAGTCAAAAAAAACGCATGTTTTCTTATAGAAAGCAAAAACAAATTTATTTAAAGTACTTGCCCTCGCTAGCTACACATTTTTCCCATCTCTCGGGCAATTTGTGGATACCACGCCAAAAAAATTCCTTCTCTTTCGAGGCAAACCCCTCATCAAGCCATTTGAATCGATTTTTTCGTAAGAATAGAAGTGCTGCTCAGCGAGCGCGTGGCCAATCGACGAAAACAGGTGGTAGTCGGAAGGAGCCAGATCTGGTGAATAAGCGGGGTGGGGTAGCACTTCCCAGTTGAGTGTCTCCAAGTAGTTTCGGACCATTTTTGACGTGTGCGATGGTGCTTTGTCGTGAAGCTTGTCATGTCTTTGTTGATAATCCGTCCTTTTTTCACGCAGAGCATGATGCAATTTGATCAGTTGTTGGTGGTAGCGGTGGGCATTAACAGTTTCACTAGGTTTCAATATCACATAGTAAACTATACCCTGCTGATCCCACCAAACGCACAGCTTCATCTTCCGTCCGAAGCCATAAGGTCTTGGGGAAGATGTTGACGGTTGGCCAGAATCAACCCACGATTTTTTGCATTTAGGATTCTTGAAATATATCCACTTTTCATCGCCGGTCACAATCCGATTTCGCATGTGTTTTGGTGTCGTTTAATTCATGCGGCACCCATTTTCTGATCTTTTCCATGCGTCGGCGTGCCAATCTTTCCGGTGGCACGCCGACGCATGGAAATGGCTGGTTGAGTAATACCCAATTGCCCCGCGAGCATTTTTTGAGATTGGGTAATGTCTTCGTCCAAAAGAGCCTGCAATTGATGGTCCTTAAGCTCTCTATGCCGATTTTCTCGCTTCTTGTCCCACAAGTCCAAATTGCCGTCTTTGAACCGACGAAACCGATCTCGGTACGTTGTTTCCGATAAAGCACTGTCACAATAGGCCTCCATAAGCATTCGATGCGATTCGGCATCCGATTTCTTCAAATTGATGTAGAAAAGCAGAGCTTCTCGCATATGATCTTTTTCTGACACAAAACTAGATGAAATTGCTGACAATGTGCATTGATTCATGTTGCAAGATGTCAAACTAATAAAAAAATCAGCGGATTTAAGCTTATACACCTGGTATGGTAAGGAGGCGAAATAATTATTACGTAGAATACCGAAATAATCAAATACCTTCCATTGAAATTGTTATGAACATGTTATATGATAATTGTGGGTCGCCTTAGTAAGTAACTACGAGTACCAAAATGTTCATAAATCGCTGAAGAATCAATAAAATGTTGAAATTATTTTCTACACAATTAAACAATCATTATTAAGGCAATAACTCCTCCAAATTTAATGAAAATTTTGTTCAATTTTCCAATCTACCTGCTTAGCTGATTTGAATTTCATTAATTAAACTTTTTTTTTTTATTAAAAACTTTTCCACTGAAATATGTACTTTAACATTTGCGCTGAACTTTCAACAACAAACATCGACAAGTGGAATCGTGTTATTGAAATTTTTAAATTCGAAAATTTCACCACAGCTACGGATGGTTTTTATGGCAGCTATATTGTATGAAGAATAAATAAAAGCCGCAAAATTCGCTAAATCAGAAATTTCCGTACAAAATTATTGTTCAAGTATTTTAATTTTATTTTCCAATGAATTTCAGTTGTAAGTGGAAGTTAATTATACTTTAATAATATTTTATATAGAAGGGAATATGTTATGACTTTAAAGCAGTTTAATAAAATAATTTACAAGTTGTACATCATATATAATATTAATAAAAAGTTTTTCAATTAGTAAAAGAAATATAATAAAACGTTAATCAAACGTAAATCAATTTTAAAAAGTGGGTAAAAAATTTGTTCCAGTTCCCAACTGGATGATTTTTAAGCAATTATTAAAAAGTGAATTGTAAGCCTAACGTTCAAGAAATGGTCCAAATTTGTTTATAATATTAAATTGGGTCATTATTGAGGTTTAAGCTGCAATAAAAGTAATTGGTATAGTCCTGAATTGTTCGACTAGAGTCACTTTAGACTTGAAATTTGAATAATATTTAACATTAAATTGGATTGATCAGAGCAGCCTAAATATTTTTACAACATAGAATTGAGTCAACAGTTTTCTTTGATATCAAACTTAACAGTTTTTATAATTTTTTAATTAAAAGCATAATAAAAGGAGTGGCGATGTGGCTTTTTTCTCATTCACCCTTCTTTATGCTTTACGAAAATTCGTATTTTTATTAAAAATATTAGCAAAAGCCATTTCCATACATACCACACCTCAATTAATCATCTTGAATGTTTATATTAAAAATTCCCTATCCTTTTCGTCTGTGGATTGGGAAGGTCTAGCTAGCCAACTCCCTAATGCATGATTTTAATGGTCAGAGTTCTCATTGGAGATCCTTCAAAATCTGTTAGCGCGGCAACATTTTTGCGCTATTTTTTCCTGGACTTAACTTTTATTCGTATTCGGATGTTTTGTGCTCATATTCCTATAATATTATACGCCAGTGTCAAGTATGCGGGCATCGAGTGGAAGAATATCATCTATTGACGCCGAGAATAGGACTGTAACAAACTCCATATACATTGTCGTGGTATTTGCAACTTGCCTTCGATGGAGCTGTGGGGTTCGCTGGGATGGATAGAGCGCGGCTCAACCGAAGAACACGGCTATCGTGCCATTTATGATGGATGGTAATTATTTTATTTATCTGTTAGATTCCCCTCAAAATAAACCCCACTTTTTACGATGAAGGAGATTGTTTTGGAATCGACTAATCCAAAAGGACATTGCGTAAATATTTTAAAACTCTAAAATAGTGTCAAAAGTTACTTTGGATTTTCAATTGAAAGCATTATTAATCGGAATATCGAGAGCTAAGTTTTAGCATTAAAACACTTTGAAGTTCAGATTCGGATAATTCCAAATAGTGTAATATTTTCTTAAAGATTTTTACTTCTCTTTTTATTACTTAAATGTATTAAAAGTAAAAAATAAATTCTGTTATTAAATTAGCAAATGCTTATAATGAATAAATTTTTTGGGTAGAGCTTATTAAAAACTGGTTTTCATTAAATAAATTTTAAACGAGTTCTAAAATACAGTAAATATTTTTTTCTAATATATCTAAGTATCTAATCTATAGAGAAGTTCACATTTGTTATTAAATTTTATTATGAAGAGTTTTGCAACAGAAACGAACCTTAAGCACATATAATTTGCCCTTTTTTACAACAAAAAACCTTCTCATTTTTGCTATTAAATCCAAACCCACAATAAGTTATTTTGAATACGATATCATTTTGTATTGGCGGCTTCAGTTTCCGCTATTCAAAATGAATTGCCTTCACGAAAAGTCACTTACTGCTTTGAGTAATAACTAATGTAAAAATAATCATCTTATCTTATGAGTCAGGTACAAGCAGTGGGAGTAGATTAGAGGTCTTCGTAGGAGCAAAATTTTTAAAATTATCTGCGAATGATTGTAGAGCTCGATAGAATATATTTTCTTCTTGTGCCTTTGTTCTTTGGCAATTGTTCTGAACAGAAATTCCGATTCTTTTTTCCAATGATAAAAAAATGGCATTAAAAATGATTAAGACTTCACCATTATTGCTAATTTTCCGTCTTGTTCTTTATGATATCTTTCAATTGACTTTGACAGAGGTACAAATCAGATTAAAAACAAGAAAAAAAATCAAAGAAATACTCCTACAATGTCTATTGAATGCTTCCAGCAAGAATATTTTATTGCAAAAAAGCCTAAAATAAAACAGGCAAAATCAACGATAGAAAACTTGGAATCGTAGACGAATAAATTTGGTGGTAAAAGACAAAAATTCTTAACCTATTCTACTATACTATTACGAGTCTGCCCTATTAAATGGGGTATGGTGGGTGAAGGAGTCCCCTGCAGATAATATAAAATTGGTGGCATATTTGTCGATTGCATATTCTCGTTTCAATCGAGGGTAACATTTGCCCGAGGAGATGGAACATTTCTGCCATATTTAATCGTAATAATGGATGTTCGGATTAGGATATGATTTGCAACATTATTTCGAAGTTGTTCAGCCTATTCGGTTTGTTTAAGTACTCCCCCATTATCAAAACACCAATTATATGAGATCATAAAATTTTATGGAAAACACATATCTTCATAGATACATTCAAACCAATACATGGAAATTGGATATAATCTCATTTACAGATGTAACAAGAAAGAAAGAAATATTCACTAATTCTTGGTAAGCAAAAGCGTTCATAAGAAAGATTTTTATTCACTTAGTTTACCATGTTTTTATTTAAATTACCTACTAATTGGAAGAAAATAAATAATTAAAAAAAATACTCGCAAAATGAAAAAATTAAAGCTGAACCATATAAAAAAATAATAAACAGAATCAATATTAAAAAAAACGACCAGAAAATTTGCTTAATGTTTAGGTATTAAAATTCTTTTCCAGGAACAACGTGCTATTTTTATTCTAAAGTGAATACTAATGGAAAGGTACCAAATCCTGCGTGGAATAAAACTAACCGAGCATAATTTGTCAGCGAAGAAGTTATTTCGTAATAAGATCTGAAAGCAAATATGAAATAGGACCAGTAGGAAAAGGGATCAAAAGTACAAACGAGAAAACTTAAATAAAATAAAATAAAATCAGGCAAAAGTATGTTTTGATATTATAAATTTGTTATGAAGTTTGAGAAAATTTTGAAAACTAAGTGTGACTTGAGGAAAAAAATGCTTTAAGTGAAGCGAAAGTGAGAGTATACTTTTGGAAAACATACTTTTGGACTTATTATGAATGTAGTGTACTTGAATATTCATTTTACCGATTGTAGTATGAAATAAAATGTTTTTTTTTTTACAAATGTGTCAAGAGATTTATTCTAACCCTAATAGAAGAGCAAACTGAATCTACATATTCCTAACTAAAGCAAAAAAAAAACACTCAAAGGAACTTCCTTTCTTATATCATATTAACCCTTTTGTAATTTAATTCTTAATATTATTTTTACTGATCCCTTTTAGAGTATTTTACTTAAAAGTTTTTTGAAAAATGACAAAAATAGAAATTTATGAGTTATTAAAAGCACTTTCTGAAAGAATATTTCAATAAAGAGAATGTTTTTTAAGACCTGATGAAAAGGTGTGCCGTTGAGTTAGAGAACATATTTGTATTTTTGAAAATCAACACAATTTGATGGTTATTAAAACTAAATAGTGTTAACGATCGCTGGCCAAATATTAGACAAACTAGACCAATACGAAAATAACACAGAATTTACATTTGACATTGACTTCTTTCTTCTTTTGATAAATTTTATTCTGTATTCTATTTCGTTGAGGTAGTCAGCTTACGTAGTTCAAAAAAGTTTCAGAAAATTGTTTTGTTGTAATTGTCCTTTAAATAACGATTACTTTTCCTAATGGAAAAATCAAGACATTTAAAACCAAATCGGGCCCAAGATATGGAATTTCTAAGTGAAGTATAGTGTATATTTTATGGTCAAGGTACTTAAAAAAGGATAAGACAATTTTCCAATATAATAGATGGTATAAAAAATATTTTTCTGATAATTGTTGGACTCTATGAAGGTCTGGAAGGATTCAGTTATGGTAAGTCGTTTTCAAATACACAAGGACAATTTATTGGAAAATGTTTGCTGAGGTCGTATTTGTTTTCAGAAATGGTAGACGAGAAGCGGATACTAAAATCATTTTGGGCTATTTGAGCGTATAATTTTTCTAAATCTGAACTGAACACCCACACGACAACATTACAATCATTAATTAAGCAAGCCATAATAGCAACTTATCAAAATTAAATTTGTTCAAAAGAAAAATTTGTTAAATATGTTCATAATATTTTGAGGTAAAAAGGCTTGGTGCTGCTGTTCTTTGGAACTTTCTTTTTATATTTAGATTTAAATCTAAAAATCTAAACCGAAAAAAGAAAGTTCCAAAGAATAGCAGCTTTTATAATTTTTAGGGTTTAAGTCGGTAATCTATGAGCAATTTAATAATTATATTGTATGCGCCATCATCATGCGGCCATTTGACGGCTTCATGTATCGAGTATATTACGGTTAGGTTTTTGTTAATTTTATAAATCATTTGCGCTAAAGAAATTAGAAGGATATGAATATCCTTATAATGTTATGGTGCATCACCTATACGGAAAGTATTAGGGGGGATAACGGAAGAGATGTCTGTGCACTTTGCTCCTAAATAGGTGTTGATATAATAAAGTATTATACAGCAATAATTGTAGGGGTGGAATGCAACTAGCCAATTCTCTGGAAGACTGTTTAGGTAAAATACAATAAAAAGACGAAAGACAGGAGACATTATCTTGGGAGAAGACAGCACATGTTAGTCAGACAGGTTAGATGTTGATTCTCTGTTGTGTTGTGGAAATAAGAGAACATATAATCTGAGTGTTAAATAATTTTCAATAACAATATTGAGTTTTGCTTGAATTACTTGTAGTGAATTTTGTATACGTTAAATTAGTGACATACAAAATAAAAAAAAAGTGTTAAGAAATTGTTTACCATCGATTCGAAGATGTCTCTTCGAAGGATGGAAATTTCGGAGGACGACACGATAGTTCCGGACGGGGATGTCAAAATGTTGGGCGAGCTTCTTGCCGATAAGAAAAAGCTAGGTACGGACATAACGGCCTTTCTGAAAATGGTTGGCATTCATTTCAACCTTGAAAAAGAAATTGAAGACGTGAGCTTCGTTACTGCAAAGAAAATGAAGAACGTGTCAAATAATGACGCTTCTCTGACAGAAGCTAGCAAGTGTATTGCAGAGCCAATTAAGCCACCAAAGAAGGCTAAAAAGGTAAAGGCACCGATAGCTGCGGGTTCTATACCTCCAGTGAGCCAAAATCGGTTAAGTCTGCTCGAAGAAGCCACTTTGCCAAAACCACCAACCACTACGAGCAGGATTGCAAAAGCAAGCACCTTGGCTCCACAGAAAATTCATATACCTCCGATCACGTGTCGAGGTTTAAATATTAACGCCTTCATCAAAGAAATGAAGACGCTAGCCGGAGCACCCGGATATAAAATAACCAATAACAGCGGCAATGCAATTATTAAGCCGGAGACATTAGAAGATCGAAGGACCATTCTCGACTTCATCAAGTCAAAAGGTATACCTGGGCATACCTATACGTCAAAAGAGGAAAGGAAGATTTCCCTCCTTGTAAGAGGTCTTCACAACTCCTGCGAAGCCTCTGATATAAAAGCTGATCTGGCCAACCAAGTGGAGGCAGCTTTAATTAATAAAGTGGAGAATTTTAAAACAAAATTATCAAAAGAAAACAATGTCCAATCGGACAAATTTATGGTGCAGTTGGCTCCAGGTCACCAGCCATCCAGTGTCACGCACGTGACAAAAATTCTCCATCAAACAATAAGATGGGAAAAGCTAAGGAGAAGTGGCCCACTTCAATGCCACAGATGCCAACAGTTTGGACATGCAGCAGCAAACTGTTTTTATTTGTCTGCGTGAAATATGGGCAATATCACATGCCCAAGGCTTTCCCACGAGACAACGACAAGTCTGGTGATCCGTTTTGCGCCAACTGTGGACAACATGGCCACCCAGCGAACCATAGAGGTTGTTCCTTCTACAAGGAAATGATTGCGGCAAAGGAACTCAGGCAACAATCCAGAGTTCAACAGCGGAAGGACAGACTGAACTTTGTGCACCAGTCAATTAATAACACTGGCAGGAGTGGAGTATACTTCGCAAGCGTCCTACGAGGAGCACCAATCTCGAATGCTGTATTAACAGAAAGAGCAGCCACCAGAACTGAAGAATCAACTCAGCCATCGCCCATGGAAGAATTCTTTTCGGAGGCTTCAACATTATTAAGTGTAGACATGCCTAGTCTAATCACCGAGGTAAGTCAATTTATGAAATCATATAAAACACTTTCCTCTTTTGCAGATCAACAGGTTGCATACTTGCATTTTCTTGGAAAAGTTTGCAAATGATGCTGCTTGTACTGAAGAATTCATGTAACACAGCGATGGACAATCATCATCAGGAGAAACTACACTATCGGGCCAGCCAAGAACAGCAGTCCAGCGTAGTTAATTACATTCTGCGGATTCAAAAGGAGCAAAACAACCCGGCTAGGATTCATATAGAAAGACAACATTTGGAATTATTAGCAAGTAAGAATAATTTAAGATACACCCAGCCCATGATATTTGTAAGCCTTCTCCATTATGACGTGATCTCTAAATATCATAGCACTTAACGTGCGGTCTATCGTTGGCCTATCCAAAAGAGTCGAACTTTATCAGTTTATTCAGAACCAGCTTACCGATTTCTATTTCATTAATGAAACTCACCTGAATTTGAAGCATAAACTTTGATTTCCGCGGTATCATTGCATTCGCAATGACTATAATCAGGGTACTGGCATTATCTTCTCAGAAAATATCCAATATAGTAACTTGGTTAACTTCAGCTCAAATAATATCTGCACCACTTGTGTTCTTACGCGATGTCACGTGAACAATTCGGGTATTAAAAATATAGCATTAGTTTCCTGTTATATTGCCTGCAAGTGTTCACCCGTTGATATTAAGGACCTGTTCGAATTCTTACAAGATCTCATCAGCAAAGGATATGAGGTAATCGTGGGAGGGTATTTTAACGCCAGACACACCTCATGGGGAGATTCTATCCGTAACTCTTCCGGTATCTGTATTCAAAATTTGCTCACTAGTATCTCCACATTACAGGTAATTGCACCTTCTGGTCCTACCAGACCTAGTAGCTTATCTGTAGTCTATCTGTTTTTCGTTTCAATTTGTTTAATTAATCCTTACCCTTCGAACATTACTTGTTCAACTCTCGACTTTCATTCAGACCATTATCCAATTCTTATGCAAATTAAAACTCAAACTCAATTCAACTTTGAATATACCGAGTTAAAATCTTTCACGTCGTATAAGAACACGAACTAGAAAGAATTTAGGCACAATGTAGATTTGGCCATATCTAACGGAATGAATGTTCCTTGTTTCAAGAATATAACCCACCAAGAAATTGATTTCTATATAGAAACCTTTAGCCAAATTGTCTCGGATGTATTTCATAAACATTCAAGACAACTGTCTAATAGTAGCCATCGATTTGATTCTCTCCCCGAGGACATTAAGAAAATATATTGGTTGAAAAATCGTTGGGTAAGGGAAATGAAACGCATTTTTCGGAGAGAATTAAACACTACATCTTCAGATTAGCGTCTCTTAGAGGCACAGGTTAACTGCATATCAACTATGATACGTAATAAAGTTTTAATGACCAATTTTCTGAACGACTTTCAAAAGTACGTCCAGGTCCTGATGCTTTCAAGCAGCTTAACGCAATCACCGGCCGAAAGTCTCTCAATAAAGTAACAGTCACCGATAATAACGACCGCGAAATAAAAGGAGGTCCAATTAATATATCTAAAAACTTTGCCTCATTTTATAAAGATCTTTACAACTCTAGTTCAAGCTCATCTCTACAAACTCATGTAAAACGATCAGGAAACGGAGTTTTTATCAAACTCCCCAACTCATATTACAAAATTCAGCACCGATAGCAGTGCAAGCAATCCCAGCTCTCTAGATATGTTTATATCCGAAAACACACTCTATTCTATAATAAAATATTTAAATAATAAAAAGTCTGCTGGCATCAATAATATATCGAATTTTATGCTGAGAAAGATTCCGAAAAAGAGTTTGAGTCCCTTAGTTGCAATATTTAACCACTGCATCAACAATTTCTACTTCCCTAAAGCCTGGAAGATAGGCATAATCTTTAATATTCCGAAAACTCAACGTAGAGCAGCCATCCAACAACATCGACCGATATCTCTTCTTCCCTGTTTGGGAAAAATATTAGAAAAATTCTTAATGTAATGAAAATAAAATTATTCCCGACTTTCAATTCGGATTTCGGAAAGGGCACTCAACTTTGGATGCGCTTTTTCTACTACATAGTGAGCTCACAACTGGGTTAAAACATAAAGAATCAACAGTTGCTTGTTACCTAGATATTACCAAAGCCTTTGACTCAGTGTGGCATAAGGGACTAGTGCACAAACTATGTAAACTTAATTTCCCTCCATATTTTACGCTGCTGCTGCACTCATTTCGTCAGGATAGATCATCTTGCGTCAGATATCAGAACACGACTTCCGAATTCTTTACAATAGGTAAAGGAGTTCCACAAGGCTCGGTATTAGGTCCCTTGCTGTATTCAATATATACTGCAGACATACCAACAGCCGCAAAAGCACAAATGATATTATATGCAGACAACACTCTTATTTATGCCAAAAGCAAATCACCAAAATTAGCTCTAAAGAGAACGCAAGAGCTTCTTTTTAAAATTATAAATTATTATGATGACTGGAACTTATCAGTCAATCTTAATAAGTCCAATTTAATCTGTTTCCGTAATCCCAGCACTCGCGGACCGAGGAAAATTGCTACAAAGAGCAAAAAGCTGCCTATTCTGATTAAAAACACAGCTATTCCAGTCTCAAATCAACTAAAATATTTAGGCATCAACTTTAACTCAATGTTCAAATTTAACCCACATGTTGAGTTAACTCTTAAAAAAGCCAAAAGGGCTATTCATACCTTTCTATTCCTACTTAGGCGTCAGAAGGGGCTTAGTATAAATACAAAGTTACTATTCTATAAACAACTTATTCGGCCAATAATTATGTTGGCCGAATAAGTATGCCAATAAAGTCCATGTATTCGAAAGGTCAATCATTAGGAAATGTCTTTCAAAATATCGTAAAATAGACGGTAAGCATTACTCCAACTCCTATATATATCAGAAAAGTAATCTTACTCCTTTTATTTCATACATGGTTGGTCTAACCAAAAACTTTCTCCAGCACTTAATAGACCATACCAATCCACTCATTCAAGAGTCAATAGAAAGGATTAAATCCCAAGCCATCCAACACAGATCCTTACACAATGATTACCTCTTTGCCTCACCAGTCATTATATCTGATTTTGCTAAAGATAGTGATATTATGAATGTTCAGTTTTATAATTCCTTAACTCGCCATTTCCATCGTGTTTAGCGGAAGCAACACAAAATTCTAAAAAATCCCAAACTCCTAATCCACTCTCCCTGAATATTCCTTTCCCTAATTTTTTTTAAGTCTAGAAATAAGGTTAGTCTGTAAGCAATTAAATATATAGAATATAGTGTTTGAACAAGCACATATAATTTTTAAGCCATAGTTGTAAGCAATTCATGTACTTAGTCATTAAAAACTAATTTACTATATAAGCAAAGGATGTACAGAGCATGTGTCAGCTCTACGTTTTAAATACCATGTAAATATGTACAAGTAATATGGAAATAATAAATGCTCTACTTAAATGAAAAAAAAGACATTATCTTGGTGTTCCAGTGAGTCTAATAACTCTGTAATATTTTTGTCTCCTATTAATTTTATCGCTTGATTTTGAATCCCATCTAGTAAGTGCAATGACGTTTTTATTTATTATCATTACTAAACTAGAATAGTGGTATTTCTATGTAGTTAAATTTTATAAATTGATAAAGAGGACTTGGAAAAGACATCAAGGAATCTAGGAGCTTCACAATATGAGATTTATATAACTTTTGAATATGAATATGCTGGTAGCCACTTAATAAATGATGTACAGTAAGCTGAGTGCGACGCGATTGATAGATGAGAGGTTGTCAAAAAGGATGTTATTGGTAAAGGTGATATGATCAATCTGGATTTTGAGCAGCTTTAATGCCCAGAATTTTGATTAAGATGTTGAATAAACTGGTATTGCGGTTGTTACTCAATGACTTAATAAGAAATGAAAAAATATAGATTAAGTTGGTGAAGAAAAGATTATGAGATCTAATTTTATATGTTTTTATTTCTTTTAGAGTCCAATTTATCTCTAAAAAATCAGGATTACCATAGCTTCTTTCTATAGTATTTTATTTAGACGGCAAAAACATAATCTTGCCTAGCAGTCAAACTGAATATGTTTAGGGATAATTTTCACAATGGAAAAGGAAGTAACAAAAATATTCGTATTCGCAAATATGTAGGTTTGTTTTTGTTTTGTATAACTACTAATAAAAAAGTGGAATTCTTATAGAAGGCTTCATCTCCAAAAGCCCGGAAACGTTTACTTTAAATACCGATTATCAAAAAGAAAAGTTAATCGATTTAAGACCATTTTCAATTTATCCCAAGAAAAATAAAATAACAACCATTCGAGCATAGTTTACTGAGACCATTTAAATATCTTTAGTATAGAGTATATTTGCTTGTACATGAATATAGTTGGATGCATGAAAACGGAAGGATGAGAAGTGGGTGTGGGTGTATGTGTGTATAATGATTGTCGATTAAATCGTTTTATAACTTTGCTAATATTTATTTATCGATTTCGGGGTTTAATTTGTCTTTAGCCTGGCGGGGATTTGTTTGATGTGACTTTGAATCGTTATCCTAGGATCTGATAGCCTACAAAGACATCTATTCGTATTTAGTATACTACAGAAAGGAGAGTCTCAATAAGTTTATACTTTCAGTTTCCGTATGTCATCCTGTATGTAGTAGTGTATATTTATTTGCAAATATCTGGATTTGAATGCCCTTTGAATGTTTAGTTATTCGCATCAATCCGAATGTTATAGCCGGCCGTTCTCTTTATGCAAGAACAGAAACAGAAACAATCGAAACGGAATATTCTCAGATATACACGCGGGGATGATGGGTGTATGAATGGGAATGATGGGTATATAAATGGAAATGATGGGTATATGTTACTGTATGTTCGTGCATTATGATATGTCCATAACTTGGAGCAAAAGCAATAAATAGAAATATCTGAACATTAAACTGCTATATACATTGTAGGACTAACTAACAGAAGGAGAGAATTTGTCTGAAATTGAATGCATAAAATTTCCAGTTAGTTTCACTTACATAAAATAGTCACTCTGATGTCCATGGATACTAATTCCTTGACGCCGTTATCAACAGAACATTGATAAACCCCACTATGATGTCGGTTTACTTTGTCCAAGATTCAAGTTAAACTATCCGAAAGATGTGTTCTTCCAAAAAACATGTCCTTCTTGGGCAAATATATTGTTGGTACAGGATTTCTAGATGATTTGCATTCTAATGTTACGGTGCTGCCTTTAGGTGTTGTGACTTGACCATTGTACGGTAATGCCCGAAGTGTTGGCGGAACTGAGTATTCACGAAGTTTTAGTTCATTAACACCAAATTATTAGGAAGTTATGATTTTTTAGATGTACAATCAAATTCAGCATAAAAAACTATTCCTTATCATAGGTTGGGATTTTTTGTCAATACTTAACATATTGAAGATTATTTTATAATAGAAAAGAACAATGTATCTTACCAAGAATTTCCACTGTGTGCACTTGGTCACGAGTCTCTTGATCTTCTTTTTGGAATATATAGCCGCCGGCATCCTGTGTTTTAACACTAATGATTTGCAAATTGTAAGAGTCGATAATTTTAAATTGTGAATAACTTGAAGTTTTCAAGGATGTGCCTTTCGGCCATAGCAACACAAACGAACCAAAGTTCTGAACTTTGGATAATAATTCACTTGTTTTGCTTACTATTGCCTTGTAAAGATGGCCACGTGATACGCATTTTGGAGCAATAATCGGATTATTATTATCTGACCTGTATACGCATGATTTCATCTATTGACATAATCCTGTTAAATAAAAAATCAAGACAACTATTAAATTTTAAGAACATCCAAAGCAGTTATAAATGTGAAAAGATTTTTTCGATATTAAATTTGTTATTTTCAATAAAAGATATGGAATTTTGGAAAAATTCTTTTATTTAATAAGAAATCGTTAATCTTATATTTTTCTATTAGTTGCCTTGTACGAAAGGAAGAAAATTGTTATGCTAACCTAGCCTTTATAGTCTAATACTAAATATCATAATTTTTATCAAATAAGTTTTCATATTTTCAATCGTAAGTATTGTTATTTTTTAATATTTTTATACTTATTATTTGAATTAGAACTATTGCATGGATCATTTTTTGCTAATTTTTTATAGACATATTATAATATAAGTTTATTTTTACTAAAAATTATAATAAACATTTTGAGATACCAAAATAAAGCTATTTGAATAAAATTTGTACACTATCAATGTCCATAATGGTGCATAATAAATTAAGTTTTAGTTTGGATTTCTCTTCAGGTTAATATATTTTAAATATATTTTTTGTGATTTTTATAACATTAAAAAAAGTATTCCAATGAATGTTATGTAAAAATTTTTCTATTTGATACAAGATAGTAAAGAAAATTTAGCGTTATAATAATAATTGATTTATAATACGTAAAATTGTAAGCAAAGTTTGTGATTCATGAAAATTTACTTTGTTAAAGAAATTTTTCCATACAATAATAATTAACGGAGCTCAGCTACAAACAAATTTTAGGTAAGCTAATAGGATCATATTCCAAATGCGTCTGTAGAAAATATTAGGGTGGTACGAAAATTACCCGTATTACGGAAGAAACGATTTTTATTATTATTATACGAGAGTCGTTCAATAAGTCCTTAGAAAAAAATGGAAAAAAACTGTTTTAAAAAAAAAAATTTTATTTTTCAACATAACCTCCTTTTAGCTCTATACACTTTTCCAACCGTTTTTCCAAAATTTTTATCCCATCCAAACAAAAGGATTTCGGAAGTTCTGCAAAATACTCAATCGTTTGAGCAATGACGTCCTCGTTGGAAGTGAACCGTCGTCCGCCAAGCCATTTCTTCAGATTGGGGAAAAGAAAATAGTCACTCAGGGCCAAATCTGGTGAATAAGTGGGATTCTGCAACAATTCCATTCTCAATTCCACAATTTTGGCCATGGAAACCGCGCAGGTGTGCACACGCGCATTGTCCTGATGCAAGAGGATTTTTTTCTTCTTCAGATGGGGGCGTTTCTCTTTGATTTCCTCGCTCAACCGTTGCAATAACGACGCGTAATACGCTCCTGTTATTGTTTTTCCTTTTTCCAAGTAGTCAATAAAAATGATGCCCTGCGAATCCCAAAAGACCGTGGCCATCACCTTGCCGGTCGATCGTACAGTTTTTGCCTTCTTCGGAGCCCGTTTACCCTTGAAAATCCACTGTGATGACTGTCTCTTCGTTTCTGGAGTGTAGAAGTGTATCCAGGTTTCGTCCACAGTGACATATCGACGAAGAAATTCGGCAGGATTGCGATGCAAGAGTGCCAACATAGCCTCAGAGTCCACTACACGATTGCGCTTATTCTCCTCTGAGAGCAAACACGGCACCCATCTTGCCGAAATTTTTTTCACAGACAAATTTTCATGCAAAATTGAAGCGACTATACCTTGTGATATACCCGTGGCCTCAACTAATTCGTGCACTTTATTTCGCCGATCGTTCAAAATCAGATCGTGGATTTTGTCGATGATTTCAGGAGTAGACACCTCAACTGGGCGTCCTGAACGATATTCATCTTTTGTGGATGAACGGCCACATTAAAATTCATTCACCCAATTGTAAACCGTCGCAAACACAGGTGCAGATGTGCTATGAACTGCATCCAACTCGGCTTTGATTTCTTTCGGGCTTAAGCCTTTCAAATGGAGATGTTTGATGACAGCCCTAAACTCGCGTTTCTCCATTGTTATGCACAAATAAATGTCGTTAACTTTAATCGACGATAGAAATTGACCTACACTATGGATCCAGCTGAAATTTTGACAGCTTCCCTGTGGATACTGCTACTTACAAACAAAAGTGTCTTTACCGACACGAGGAGCGCAATTTGTCAGATTTTCTAAGGACTTATTGAACGACCCTCGTATTTTTCTCCTTTCAGTTTTTAACTTCTTGATGCCATCCAAAAATATAGCGCTCCGTTGAGTCATTTTTTTCATATTTGAAAACAAGAAAATATCACTGAGGCCAAATCTGAAGGTTATTGTTTCGCTGTAGCAAATTGTAGATATGGTCCAATTGGGAGAAATCATATATAATTACAGAATATCACTGCCCCGTAATCATCTTTCGCGTCTGCCAATAGTCAGTGAAGGTTGATTGAACCAATTCGATTGTGCCGACGAAACCTTCATTTCTGGTACGTATCGATGGACCATATTTCATCAACTGCCACATAATGTCACAAAAATATTGAGTGAACCCAACCCCATCTTATGGATAGTTTTTTCTATAAATTTTAGTGAAAAATTGGCACATTTCGGTGGTCAGGTAACACGATATCATGGATATCAACCAAAAAAAATAATCAAATCGGGTCAAGATATTGATTTTCCATATTATCAAAATATACAATATGTCTCAAGCCAAATATGCTAATATTTTAAAGATGCTATTAAAAAAATTTTCTTAATCAGAGGCGTCATCAGTTGTTAAACACAAGTATTCCTCATACTACCCTCGTGCAATACTATAATTACTTGTAATTTAACTAAAACCAATTATATATCGAATGGTGGAGATTACTAGAATATTTTAGATACAGTATAATTTTCATTGAATTAAAAATAAAAATATAATAATAAAGAAAATAACTACAGAAACCTTCAGCTCCATTGGATTTTATTTAAAATCGCACAACGGGAAAACGAATAAAAACAATGCAGAAATATATAAAATAAATATAAATTATCTTTATTTAATTTGTTTCTAGTTTTAATTTTATTGATCAATAAATGGCGGAAAAGTGCCAAAAAGGCCGTAAAAGTGCCATACAATTAGTATACCATATGTGGACTTTCTTTATTTCGTATGAGAAAAGAAAAACTTGAAAAACAAACAATATATTTTGATTAACTGGGTTATCCACACATTGCTTTCTATTAAAAAGGATACATTTATACACAGCATCTAGAGATTATTCAAAACCATAAATTACCTTAATACCAGGTGTCGGAATTAATTCGTAGCGTTTTACAAAAGATGGCGTTAGCCAACTATCCATAGTCACACATCCAAAAGTAAATATTCTCCCAGAAGCTACTGACATAACGCAACTTTTCCACTATATGACATTTTGTTATATTGTCAGTAGCGCTTGTTGCGCAGTGTCAAACATGTCGAAGTTCGTGCCTGAAAAATCGTTTTTGCGGGGAGTGTTACTCCATTACTTCAACATGGAGAAAAGTGCCGCGGAAAGTCATCGTATTTTAGTGGATGTCTACGGCTAACATGCTCTTGCTGAGCAAACTTGCAGAAAGTGGTTTGCGCGGTTTAAAAATGGAAATTTTGATTTTGAAGACATGGAACGTCCCGGACAGCCGAAAAAGTTCGAAGATGAAGATTTGGTGACGTTGCTCGATGAAGACCCGTGCCAAACACTCCGGGAGTTGTCGACATCGCTTGGAGCCAACTTTTCGACGGTCGGAAAACGCCTGAAAGCCATGGGAATGGTACAAAAACAGGGAACGTGGGTTCCATATGAGTTGAAGCCAAGGGACGTCGAACGGCGTTTAGTCACCTATGAGATTCTTCTCCAACGGCAGGTAAGGAAGGGATTTCTGCATCGAATCGTCACTGGTGACGAGAAGTAGGTACTCTATGACAATCCCGAACGCAGAAAATCGTGGGGCTTGCCCGATTATGAATCGACATCGCCCCCCAGGTCGAATATTCATGGAAAGAAGATCTTACTGTGTATTTGGTGGGATCAGCTGGGTGTAATTTATTATGAGCTCCTCCAACTGGGTGAAACCATCACTGGGGACGTATACAGACGACAATTGATGCGTTTGAACAGAGCATAACAAGAAAAACGGCCGCAATATAAAGATCGACACGACAAAGTAATTTTGCTCCATGACAATGCAAGACTCCATGTTGCGAAAGTCGTGAGAACTCATTTAAATACGCTGAAATCAGAAGTTCTGCCTCATCCGCCATATTCACCAGACATTGCCCCATCTGATTATCATTTGTTTCGATCCATGGCGCATGGCTTATCAGAGCAGCACTTCGATAACTACGAAATGACCAAAAATTGGATCGATTCTTTCAGCGAATCTAAAGAAGCAGAATTTTTTCGACGCAGTATCCGAGCATTACCAGAAAGGTGGCAAAAAGTAGTGGATAACGAAGGTCAATACTTTGAATAACGCTTCTGTAATGATACTGTCATAATAAACCACGAAACTTTGCAAAAAAACGCTACGAATTAATTATAACACCTGATTTGTTTTTTAATTTTTAAATATTTTTTAAATTCTACACTAAAGTACTGAGTTTTTAGATTATTTAAAAAAATAAAATATTTTTTTCGATAATTAAAGCAAAATTATTTTTAATTAATATATAATTAATTATCATTTTTGATGTCTTACGTATTTTAAATTTTTTTTGATGTTTTATTAAATTTTTTCAAAGAATCAGAATTGGAAATTAAGAAATATCTTTTGAAAAAAAAATAGAACCTTCTCCCTTAGATTGTACGAGAAAGTAATTTTAGACAGAAATAGAGAAGAGTATAATTACATATTTGTAAAGATTAATTAAATTTTGATAAAAGTCAAAAGCAATACACAGAGAGTGTCTAAAATTACTTTCTCGTACAATCTAAACTTTGTTAAAAGGTTTAATTTTATAATTCGATATTTTGCTTGGATTTTAAATAAAACATCGGAAAAAAGAAAATTAAAAAAAATTAAGGGTCCTTTTTTTAGATATAACTTCGGAAATTTTCAGCATGATTATTTGAATAACAATTTTTTATAGCTTTGATTTTTTGTAGATGTTAATTAGTTTTATTTAATTGAGATAATAAACAGAATTTAATCAATTTTAGTATGCAAAGTGTTATGTTTCATGATATAAATATCGCTAGGGTTGAGTTCTTGAGAGAAATAAAAAACTGCTTCGGCTCCAGAAGAAGTTAACATAATTGATGAATCGATATTGTATATCCGGTGAGAGAAGAATCAATACATTTCGATGTCAGAACCAAGAGAATTTTAACGTTGCATTCATTCTAACGGGGAAGGATTTTGAACACTGTCTTATATTTATTAAGTAACTACAAATAATTTAACATTAAAATAATTAAGTTACATTAATAATTTTGTTACTCCCTTAACTCTCAGGGAGACCAATTTATTCCATATGCTATTGGTTCGTCTATTATTATCGAAGACGTGATAACTGGTCCATGTTTGCTGAATCAAAGAAAGCCAATCATCATGTGATTTTCTAGTTTGACACAATCGTAGCATTTCTGTAGTGTCCTGCCTGACGCCAATACACTATCGGAGTCAAATCTTATCTTGTCTTCTGTTACCATAAATAACGGCACTGTAAATCTTTTAGCTAGGATTTACAGTACCGTTATTTATGGTAACAGAAGACAAGGCAAGATTTGACTTTGATAGTATAGCTTGAATCGGTCCCTCCACCATTCATCCCTATCTAAATTTCCTACTCCATTTTTCATAAAAGAACCTTTTGCCTTTTCTAATACCACTCCTTCAATAAAAAAATAATACATAGGCAAAATATCCAACTACAAAAACTACTAACATCTCTAAACCTTTATTGAACCTCTGCTGAATAAGTTGCAACACTTTTTAATAACTTCGAAGATATGACAAGAAAAAATGTTATTTTAGGAACGCGAGCCTATAATTCTGCTAATAACGGCGCCCTTTAGGCCATTTACTTATTTTTTACAAATTAGCAGCTCTCAATTCTTCCATTACAAACTAAGTGCCATCTTGCAAAAAAAAACATTTTAATATTTCACTAATTTAGACTCTAGCTTGTCCTATCTTCAGTATGGTATATCTTTATTATATCCATAAGAAAGATATTCGATATAACGACAAATGTTTCATTCTTCAGTGATACGAGTATATCTAAAAAATTTTAACTAATCTATTAGGTTTGGTCCTGCTGCTAAAACAGTACGAGAAAAAAATAACTGAAATAATTTTTTTTCGTGAATAATATTTATAAAATGTTATATGATTTTTTGCATATAAAAAAATATTAACTAATGATCACTTAGTATGTATCTATGTTATGATCACAAAATATTATATTATTAAATGACATTAATTATAGAATAGAAAATGATGAAAAAATGATTGAAAAGAGCAATTAAATTCTAATTGACTTTATTTTTATACAAGAAACATTTTTCCAACTAATTTAAAAATATTATCTTTTGTAATTTTCTATTTCAGATTTTTTTGTATTTCAATTACTTTCATTTAACTACCATTCGTTCTTTAATTATTACTTTTATTATTATTAGTATTAGTATTTTTTATTAAACAATATAAAAAATTGTATTATTAGATATATACTAACAAAAATTATAAATACGAGTAAAATAAAAATCGTTAAAAAAGGTGAAAAATTATAAAAATCTAGAAAAAAGAAAATGGAAATATTGAAAATATTAAAAATTTAAATTTACGATTTAATAAAGAAAATCAAAATAATTTTAATATTATAATTACTTTTATGCTAAGTATACATAAGAGTATATACTGAATTAGTCATTAAAATATGTTGTATCCGAGTATATTTGTGAACAAAACAAAAATGTGAATAAATTTATAATATATTTGTGATCCTTATTTAAGGATCTTCCCCTCGAGTTTCCCGGTCTGGTGATGCTAATTTTTGTATGAATAGAAAGATGCAGTGATAAGGGATTATTGTCACCGAAAAACTAGGGGGGGACTTCTTACAAATGGCCGATGTCACTAGATATCTCCCACTCCATTCGTCGGTCAGCTTCAGCTTTTTTATTCCTTTTTGGTCATTTTTAATAATAAAAATGACCAAAAAGGAATAAAAAAGCTGAAGTATAAACTGATAATTTTTATCAACTTTATTTCCCTCTTCGAATTTTTTTCTATTTTTTTCTTCAGATTCAATTTTTCATTCCACGCGGCCTTGAGATTTTTTGTAATAATTTTTAACTAAAATTATTATTTTTGTTCTGTTTTTTTTTCTCGGTATATTCAATTTGTGTTTATTTTTATATGATTTTTGTTGTTGTGTGTATGTTTGAGGACACCGCATTGCCAATCATCGAACAAACCACCACGTCCTCCATCAATGCCTAGCTACAAGCATGCCACGGTAACATTCAGGTGCTATATGAGTCGTACTCCTGTTGAACTTCACGCTCCTTTTTATTCCAAATTGTACTACCTCATTTCTTGCATTTCCGAAAAACCGGAAATACATATTTGAATATTTACATTTCCACAAAAATAACATAATTAGAAAATGTTTGAACCAAAAAATGTCCCCCCCCCCCATATTATATCAATTAAATTTCCATAAGAAAGTCTAAAAGAAAATTAAAGGAATTTTTTACCCTTTTTCCAATGTGAGATGGCTTTTATTAATTCCAATGTGGGATGGCTTTAAAATTAATCTTGATTGTTGTTCCCTAAGTCAATGTTATTTAAATTGTTTTTATAAAATATTAAAAATAATATGGAGAAAATGTCTTACATTTAAACTTTTTCAAAGAAGTGAATTTGAAAAAAAACATTATTAAATAGGTTTGCTTGGATCCTATACCACTGAATATATTATAAATTTTATTTATACAAACGTAGATGCATGTATTTACGAGTATATTTATATTCGCCTTTTAAGAAGGTTACTATACATTTTATGTCGCAAAGGATTCAAAACTGAACAGTTAATAATAAGTAAGGACTTATTATTAATATTCGAATATATTTTTGCTTTTTTGAAAACTTTCGTAAACGAACATGGTCAGATTCGTATTATTGAAAAGAAAATGCTTTCTATTTTATTATTCCTATTGGTTCGAATACTTATTTTTATGTCTAGAAAATTCATTAGCCATGAAGAGAAAAATTATTTTATGTTTGCTTTAAAACAAAATTATTTGAATATTCAAAGTCTTCGATTATGACTGTTTTTACTTATACAATTCTAAGCCTAAAGCGTTGAACATTGTTGATTTGAAAATAATTTGCTTTCTTGCACATTTTTTATTTATTAACTTTTCTGTTTTGGTATCTGGTTAATAAAAAAATATTTTACCTATTTCTCTGTAAGTAGACTAATAAAAAGCGGACAATATTGAATTAGAAACATTTTAAAATACAATGGAACTAAAATTGAAATTACTCTTTCGACCGACAAAGTCCTAATATTACTTTTCTATATAAGAAATTGTTGGTTTGAAATAAGTTATAACTGAGAAGAAATAAAAATAAAATTAATAGAATTTTTTATATAGAAACAAGAAACCCATGTTTTTGTATTTTCTGATATTTGATATATATGGAATATAAAATTTTTATGTTTATGGAATTCAGAAGTAGATCTTTTCATGAGTATTTGTTCAAAAAAGTAATGTTGAAAAGATATTATTTAACCATTTTGTACCAATTTTTAAATACTATGAGCTCATTATGACGGTCTCTTACTCATATTACTTACTAAAAAAAAAAGATTAAAAAAATTATTAATTTTATTGTATTGTACAAAAAAAATGTTACCAGAGGTTCTTTGAATAAAAGAACTACTTATAACTTGTTTTACAGAAAATTAGTATAGTTTAAGTTAAACTATCTTATTTTAACACAAGTTATAAAGTTTTTTCTATCGGATATCTTTCATCATGTCAAACTTAAATTCCCATGATAGGAACGAAGCGGATACTTGTTAGGGATCTTCTTATGAATAGGAATACTCCAGAAAATGCAAAATATAAGATAGAAGATAAAAACTAGTGTCTAAATAAAAGAATTTTATCATAATTTGATTTGAATTTTCATTTACTGTTAAGCCAGAAAATAAAGGCTAAAACGTGGCAGTCAATATTGGCTGGATAGCATTCGGTATAATCTCCTAAATTGTAAGAGTATCACATAGTATTGAATCGTAGGATATGACAAAATTCTGACAAAATGCCAATTCATATCTCAAGTCTTTTATAGACAAAAATACACTTTTCTTGCCTTAAATTAACAGTCGATCACCAAGTCAGACTACTCTACCACTCCTAATTTCTGGGCAAGACAATTACTAATAATTAGGATTGGGCATACCGTTCTGATCCACATATTCCTTTTTGGCAACTTTTTATATCTCATTTATTACTACTGTAGTGGCCTACAAAACCATCTACCGTTTCTTTTATAATATGTATTATTTTAGTGGCCAAAGAACCATAAGGTCGTCATGTTAGATTGATGTGGACCCAAGCAGATGGTTTAGGGAATTTCTTTCCAATACAATACAATGCTAGAACGTCAATATAATAGGCTTCAGGGCATAAAGTCCATATTTCAGTAATCGATTTCCAATTGATAGTTATACTTTTGCTTAGTCATAAAAAAGCTTTACTAAAGAACAACTGCCTACCTAGCTCTTATGCATTCCTTTTCAAACCTTCCTGATTTACCCTCTTACATGTTAATTAACAATATTAATTCTATTCTCCTTGTTTTAAAATCGAAAAGGAATAAAAATAGAACACGAATTATGCAAGCTTAAAAATCGCGTGCCCGCACATATCAAAAATCATGTTCCAATATTTAAATAGCCTAAATACTTACTAAAAGAAAGACCTAAAAGTAATAGTAACATATAAGCTAAGATCCTATTCTTGTATAAAATTGTAAAAGGATCTATCTTGGCTGGCTTTTCTAAGGAATACTAATATACTTAAAAAAGCCTTAGTGAAATACTATGGATCAACAATGTTAGCATATGCTTCAAAGCTGTATCAAATATCCTCGAATGCGTTCAATTTTCATTGATAAACCAGTTTAGAGTTTGAACTAGAATGCTTTTACACAAATATATATTTAAATTTAATTAATATTAAAGTTAATAACTGATCAATAAAAATGGCAATAATACATTACTTATTAGAAGTTGTATCAAAATTTCTTGTAGTTTAAAAGAACTTCCGTTCTTATTATAATTTTTACTCAGTATATAATGCCGTTTCATTCTTTAGCTTAATTGTTTTATTAATAAGGCAATTGTTGGGGTTCATGGAAAAGATTGCCGTGTCATGATTAGCAATTATTTTTATGAAAACGCAAAAAAAACACCAGTAGGATAATGGTCAACAACGATAATGCGGTAACTATTTGGCAACAACGCGATTTAACTCACGTGATCACTAAGATTGGACGGATTGATATCGTTTGACTCTTTCTCGTAGGGACATGGGAAGTCGTTGGTTTTTATGTAAGGTTTGTCAATATTGATCGTGTTACAGCGAAGATATAGACATGACTTACTCAAAAAATCGGGTAGGTCAAAAAAGATTTTTGACCACGATCGCCTGTTTATGTCTAAGCTCAAACCCAATAGACTTCGGCAAGGTGGAAGCTTAATCAGTATGAATGAAAAAGATCCTACCCAGAAAACCTACAATGGCTTTATTTATAGTCCCAAGATGCTTGGTTAGAATGTCGTCGTTAGGTAGAATGCGAAAGGCATAATTATTGTCGAACTGGAAGATGTCATTACTGGGAAACCAGAATATTTTTGTTATAATTCTCTTAAGAATACACCCGATATATAGATATGCCATCGAACTTAAAGAAAATAGAAACCGTAAAATCTCATTTTTACATTATTATTAAAATATTGAAAATGAAAAATTACTAAAATATTGAAAAAGGATCTTATAGGATAAGAAGATTCATTTTTTCATAAATTCTTTACAAGGTTTTACCTCGTTCGGTTACTAGCGTGATAAGTGAAATTGTGTATTTTGTTTGTGTTACAAAAAATGGAACAGCCAAATTTGGAGCAACGATATGGCTATCAAATTTTGTGTTAAGCTTGGTGAATCTACAAGTTTGACTTACTAATAGATGCAACATGGATATTGAGATCATTCCCTATCAATAATAAAAGTTTTTCGGTGGAATAAAGTTTTTTTTTGCTCAGGGAGGTCTGTAACATCGAAAACTGATGAAAATGTGGAATGGGTGAAGGCTCTTGTGCGGTCAGACCATCCAGGATAAACTGTCAATTAAATTTTTTTTATAAAGAATTCCTTGAAAAACTCAGAAAAAGGGTATTTCGTTTCAGATCAGACATTACAGGCACTTGGATACTCCACTTTGAGAGGACCCCCTATCACATGGCCTTAAAAAGGATTTCTGCAGTTCCCCATGTCCCCTTCATTCGCTTGATATACGTCTGTATGACTTTTTTTGTTCCCCAAGATATTGGGGTACTATCAATAACATCCAATGGAGCATAATCGAGGTACTAAAGACAGTTCCAGTTCATTGCTACAAGGAGTAAAAGCAACGCCTCCGCCTATGTGTAGGTACCCTAGCACAACATTGATGTATACAAATAAAATAAAATTCTTATTTTTTTTGCTACCACACCTCGTATACAAATTTAGACTATTAAATTCAATTCGTTTCTATCACAATCACGGAAAGTTATGATTCTAAAAGAAATTTAACAAATTTAAAAAAAAATTATCACTATTAAAATATCTATTATATAATATATTAACTATTATGAAGACACTTTCAAATTATGTACAATATAAAAAATGATATTTTCTAACAACAGAAAAAAAAGAAAAACAAATTGGCATAACAACAACTTTTCTATGTCATAGAATAGAAAAAGGTGCATCTTTTTCACCTTTTCAGTTCAGATGACGTCTGCATATTGAATATTTACTCAACAATGTCGTACGTCATTGAAATTGTCATTTACACTACCGTACAATATTAATTCTATTTTACGGGAGTATTTACCTACTCTCAAATATGAAATATTTAAAAAAAAAATTAAATTAAGAAAAATTTTGTTGACGTAGAAAATAGTAACCATATTTTCTACGACGGTCGTTCAATAAGTCCTTAGAAAAAAATAAAAAGATATTTTTCAACACAATCTCCTTTTAGCTCTATACACTTTTCCAACCGTTTTTCCAAAATTTTTATCCCGTCCAAAAAATAGGATTTCGGAAGTTCTGCAAAATACTCATCCGTTTGAGCAATGATGCCCTCGTTGGAAGTGGACCGTCGTCCGCCAAGCCATTTCTTCAGATTGGGGAAAAGAAAATAGTCACTCAGGGCCAAATCTGGTGAATAAGTGGGATGCTGCAACAATTCCATTCTCAATTCCACAATTTTGGCCATGGAAACAGCGCAGGTGTGCACACGCGCATTGTCCTGATGCAAGAAAATTTTTTTCTTTTTCAGATGGGGCGTTTCTCTTTGATTTCCTCGCACAACCGTTGCAATAACGACGCGTAATACGCTCCTGTTATTGTTTTTCCTTTTTCCAAGTAGTCGATAAAAATGATGCCCTGCGAATCCCAAAAGACCGTGGCCATTACCTTGCCGGCCGATGGCACAGTTTTTGCCTTCTTCGGAGCCCGTTCACCCTTGAAAATCCACTGTGATGACTGTCTCTTCATTTCTGGAGTGTAGTAGTGTATCCAGGTTTCGTCCACAGTGACATATCGACGAAGGAATTCGGCAGGATTGCGATGAAAGAGTGCCAACATAGCCTTAGAGTCCACTACACGATTGCGCTTATTCTCCTCTGAGAGCAAACGCGGCACCTATCTTGCCGAAATTTTTTTCATAGACAATTTTTCATGCAAAATTGAAGCGACTGTACCTTGTGATATGCCCGTGGCCTCAACTAATTCGCGCACTTTAATTCGCCGATCGTTCAAAATCAGATCGTGGATTTTGTCGATGATTTCAGGAGTAGACACCTCAACTGGGCGTTCTGAACGATGTTCATCTTTTGTGGATGAACGGCCACGTTTAAATTCATTTACCCAATTATAAACCGTCGCAAACACAGGTGCAGATGTGCCATGAACTGCATCCAACTCGGCTTTGTGCCATGAACTGCATCTTTACCGACACTACGAGCGCAATTTCTTGAATTTTCTAAGGACTTATTAAACGACCCTCGTACATGGTTAGGAGCCTCAAAAAGCTCAAAAAAATTATTCCATATTTACCTTAATTTGTAAACACGAGTGCAACCATATATATGTGTATGCTCATGTTTTTATTTGGAACTTTTGGTAGACAAAGCGTTTTTGATATGGTACGCATAAAATTTAATAAAGAAATAATTTTAAATACCTTGATTTGATAACAGTCATATGAGAAAAAAAATTATCAAATTAATTAAACGCGAAAAAAAAATTGTGTCAACAGAGGCATAAGCTTTTCGCAGGGATTTTGCCATAATTATTCATGGAGACAGACCTCCTGGGTGCAAGAGGATCCAAACCTTACATTAAACCTATTCGGATCATACAAAATCAAATAAAAATATTAATATTTGCAAATATTTAAATGGGGTTGATGGAAGATGTTTACTTTATAAATACTTCTTGTTCTAAATTTACAATCTCTTTTGTACACAGAAAATCTGAAGTTTACACCTGCACGTACGTACTTTATAGGTTTTTTTTTAACAATATATTAAAAAATATTGTAATTAAAAAAATGTTAATAATGTAAATGTTTTCTCATTTTTCCTTATCAACCAAGTGGCTTTAAATAAACGTTCATGTACGCGTATGTAAGGTCTTATCATAGTTAAATATAAATTTCGATAGAAAGTACGGCAATAAATACCAATAATAGTTACTGATAATATTATCGTACTATCTTCTTATAGATAAACTCAAAATTGAATAAATTCCAAATGTTGGGTTAAAAAAGGATCTTGTAGGAATTAGTGTCCATTATTCATTCTTTCATAAATTCGTTTTTTAAATAATGAGAAAATATATCCTATAATGAGACTGTCTATTTTACTGTCGATGTAAGTATAATTGCTAGTATTTATAGAAATTTGGAAAGACACCTTTGATATAGACTACCCATCTACAATATGTCTAAAATTCATTAAAATTTGTTTTAAAATTATGCACACTTATTATAGCTAATATCCTCAACAAAATTGTACAAACTATTAAAAAATAAAAATAAAATATTGATTTTTGTACTTTATTTAAATGAATTTTGTTCTACTGAGAGTCAATTTTTTATCTTCTTCAATATATAATCGGAGTTTGATTAAAAATCTAGTTGTGTAAAGAAAACATGATGAGCACGATGAAAATATATACTAATAATTGCATTAATATTCGAATATTTAATGAGAATTAAGTAAGTAGCATTTAGGCTATTAAATTGAAGTATTTTATACAATGATAACCTGAATAGAAAATTATTAAATGCTTTTCTATTACAATATAATCAATAAAAACGAAAATGAAACACCAAAACTGAAGATAATTTAAGAAAATGGCTCTAGGTATCCCCAAGTCATAATTTAGTATAGAGAAAAAATTTCTGGTTTTTCCCCAATTTTATTCGTCTCTAAAGATAGATTAGAGACTAGTACAAATTCTGGTTTAAGGACAATAATTATTGTACGATTATTGTTTTAGTTTCGTTTATTAAAAAGTACATTTTTAATTACAATAGTAGAGAGCTCAAAATTTTTGTCAAAACTTCTACCCTAACTTAGTGAACATCAGATTATCACTTGCAATTGAATAAATTTAAAAAAATTATTTTCATAGAGAAATAAATAATTTTAATATAAAATAGATTTTTTTGATTTATTTATTTCTTCATTTATTTTGAATTCAAATTAGTTCTTATAGAGAATTTGTAATATTATTTTTACTTTACCTTAATTTATTTTTCTTTAGATTTTAGCAAAAGGTAGGTGTTTTTTTTTCGAGGGAGAATGAATCTAGGATTTTCTATTTTTATATTCACCTATCATTTAATTTAATTGATTTACAGGGTTTTATTTAAATAAATCCATCAATTTAGGAAAATATTGAGATTTCTTTACATTTTACCATCTGTCAATAATCTTCTCTTATTGAAGTAACATTTGTGAATCCTCATTTCCAAAATTAAATGCAAAAATTCCCACAGAGTGGAGTTTATAGAATTAAGAATACCAATAATAGTAAAGGGGCTCTATAGTAACGCCACCTGCGCAATATGATATGTCTGTATTCAGGGGTTCTACGGAAAGCTATTTATTATTTTGTTATTTGCTGGAATTTATTCTTTCATATCTTTTGAAGTAAAAAAAAAATCAAATTAATTATACCAAATGGAATTATTATGCTAAAAGTAAAATGAAAATTATTAATAATTTTCTTTTAAAGAAACATTTACTTATTCATAGATGAAATGATGGTAAATAAGGTGAACAAAATCCCTTTTAGAGAAAATAAATTATTTTAGAGGGGCAGCAAAATATCCCATATAAAAATTCACTTTTAATTAATTTTTCTTAAATATTTTATTCATAAATACTGAGAACTGCACCAAAAATTTGGGAACTGCCTTCCTCTCGAGTAGATTGTAATAAAATCTTTTTTGGTATAAATAGTATATTATTCAAAAATCTATAAAAAAATAAATATAGCGTATAGAAAATACCGAATTGAGTTTATCAAATAAACTCTCTGATTTCATTCTGCATAAGATATTCTTTTATAAATTTCTTGTAAAAGTGGACAATTTTTGAGCCGACACTTTTTGTTTTTCTTTTTGATGGAATATTAAATTTTCTTCGTAAAAGGTAAATCAACATTATTCGAAATTTCTAAAATGCCAATCTGATTTATTGTATGACTATTGAATAGATTAAACTAAATTGTTTATATTTTATAGACAAAATACGTGAAAGCCTGCTTTTGGACACAAGATACGATACGTTCCTATATGACGTCGGCTCTAAGATGATATATTCATTTTTATATTTGCTTAATAATACGCTCCGTTGCCATTTTCAATTCTGATTTTAAATATTAAGTATAAAGAAAACAATTTAAAAAAATAACGTCTGCCTATATAAATTCATCTCCTAAAGAAATGAGAAAAGCATTTTTTTTTACATTACAGCGTAACGTCGGTAAATGAAAATATTCTAAAAGTACATAAATTTTATTATGGAAAATTTTATTGAAATAATACTACTTATGGAATTAAAATATTTGATAACGGAGAGGATAAAGGATTCTATTAAATATTGTTATTTTAATATCTATTGTATATTGGATCCCAATCTTGCCTAATAGGATCATCCGAATATTTCTGTTTCAAGAACTTAGCGTCATTTTTCTTCGACGTACAAATAGTTATTTCATCATTAACCACTGTCTATACATCTTGAGAACTCTTAAATTAAAGAATACCTGGGGATAGTACGTCAGATTTTCGTATATGTATACGCAATTTTCCGGCTTAATTATTGCAGAAGCGGCGAGAAATCGTAATGCTTGCATACTTTTGTGTAGATTTTTTTATGTGGACATGATACCTACTGACATACACGTATAGTTTTCGTAATAAAAATTTATTGAATTGCAAAAGTATAATTTCTATTCATTTTAATTCGCTTATTGGAAAAAAAATACAATTTAAACACAACGACAGGCAAAGTTTATTTTTTATATAATTTTTTGATATGAAATGGAATTGTTTTTAAGGTTTATTATTTATTTCGTAAATACCAATTAAATATCAAGCGCCTAAATTTTGTAGACTTTCGGAGAGTTTTAAAACACGCCATTCTCCTTGAAAGTGGTAGAATACCGAAATGCTTGCATACTTTTGTTGTTTTTTAAAGTTGTTTTTTTGGCACTTAACGGCCAGTGCAAGTAAAAGTGTAGTTCTTATATTTTTTGAAGTATATACGAAAAAGTTAGTATTTATATAAATTGTTATATTATTGAGGAAGTTTTTATTTCGGAAAATTGACTGTTTTATAAAGAATTGCTGGTAATTCAACGGAATGAAGAAGCCGTGAATTTCTTTCTTTCGGTAAGTTTACGTCTTTATTTTTACTAGAGAAATTAATAAAAATTTAGTTTATAATATGTTTTAATGGCTTTTAATAATTTATTCAGTCCAAAAAGTGGTTAAAAAGTGGAAAGTTTCTTCATTGAATAAATCAAAAAACAAATGTGATGTTGACAGTTCAATGTTTACCAGAAAATAGTTCATTGGCGATGTATGTAAAGTATGTGTAAGAAAATTTAAGGGAACGTATTTTAATACTGCAAGAAATACTTTCATTTCTGTTAATTCTTTACTAAGTTGTGGGGTGTCGTTTCAATTTCAATATAATATCACATTCTTTAATATAATTCGTTTTGCATTTTTGCAATGGATTTTTATTTGTGCACATAATTCTTTTGATATAATCAAATAACTCGCGATTTATATTTTTCTATGCTCTTCCATTTTATAATTCTGTTTTATTGGAGTTATTCCATCAAAAAATAAACCCACAAATCTATTTGTTTAAGCATAAATGACATCACATATCGAAATGGTTTTAAAAGAACCGCTTCAATCGCATACTGTGAAGTTAAAAATTGAACCCCACTAATTTACGCCATTTCTGTTATTTTGCATGTGAGTGCGTTCTACGAATGTATTGCTAACAAAATTGTGCCACAATTTTTGTATAGAGGCCAATCCAGTTCTACTATAGTCTAAGGTAAAAACGGCAAAAAAATGTACCTATCGCATGAGTTTCCTCAAGAACAGCTGCAGGTGCCGCAAAAGTCATCATTCTATCTTAAGAAATGACATCTTACACATTGGCGATTCTGATATTAAGAAGTAAATAGAAGCCGAATATACGTAGATGCACGATCAACTGGTATGCTCCTCAAGAACGTGGAACAACTGTGTGAATATTTTTGACAAGTAATCGGTTGGTGGTTTTGGCTCAACGTTAATTTCGCCGTCGATTATTCCGGCGTTTAACCATTCGTCTCAAGGAGACTAACTCCATTTGGGGCAAATCAGATTGTGATAGCCATAGTACAGCCCTTTGGTCGAGCATATCGCTTCTGTAGGTGCAAATGTCCAAGAACACCCTTAAGGATCAGCCAGAATACATTAGATTGAGCATCATTAGACAGTCTTTAAAGGGAATTTTGCCGAAAGACTTGAATATATTCCCGTGCAAAGTCGAAAATCTTTTAGTGATTTTTTCATGGAAAATCGTCATGAGCGGATACATGAATACAAAAAATTATTGCTTCTGGGGCATTGAAAATCCGCCATTACATTCCCTCAAAGTTCCTGTTTGGTGCAGCGTTTACGGAGGAAAAGTAAGAGATTTTTTAATAATATATTTTTGTAGACAATGCCTTAGAATATCATCAATATACACCCTTGTTGAATACACGTGTACTAACATAAAACTTGAATGGGGGGCATTCTTATGCGAGTGTAAAATTTCAAAATAATATCCAACATAGTCTATAATTTTGGGAAGTCTAATTTTGAAAGTCTACTTTTATAGCACTTAATAGCAGAGTATCATATCCATAAAGTGGTTTGTAATTGATTCTTTATAACCAGAAATAAGTACCAAAAGAAAAAAAGTCAGAATATACTGTAAAATAATCTCTTTGAGACGATTTGAAAATTTTACAGACTTTCATTCAACATCCTGTCCTATATTTTAACAACTTCAAGATTGATTGTGTGAGCACATTTCAAATTAAGGGAAGGTGTATGGAAACAATGGGCGGAAGAAATACAACTGTTACCAGCCATTAGAAATTTTACAAATTGCAAGAGCAGAGACTGTCAAAAAGCTTCGGTTTTCTTGAAACGATAAAAACGATAAATTTTCTGACTGTATGCGGTAGGAGTGTGGGTGTTAGCACTTTAACCTTTTATTAAAAATTTTCCGAAACTCGTAAACTGTTGTACTTAATGTCATCGTTTGGATGCTGGGCATTAATGTACAGTCCAATGTCACTTATAAGAATACTTTTTAACGTAATGTCCTTATGGTATACCGTATATTCTCCTGTAAATTACCATTGTACCTTATGTTGTGGTTATCATATAATAGCAGGGTGGGTGGGTTGTTATGAATTTTTTGCTATTTTCCACTTGGTCCTTTATTTTTTCGGTTTTACGAGCATAAACATAAATATTGGTACGTAAGATGGGATGCGATTTACATTCACCTAAGCATTAATGTACAAAAAATATGTTTATAATGAATAACTGATATAGGAGGCTTTTGGCTATAAAAGTGTATGAAGAATTGCGTGTCATTTGACAGGATGTGGTACGAGTCTTAGGAAATTCTTAATGGTCAGTGAACTTATTTCATATTCTTCCGATTTATTATTCTCCTCAGGTTTCTCGCTGTCATACTTCTAAATCATAATTTTTATAATTTTATTTCTTGTTTTTTTTTATATCATATTTTATTACTTTTAGTGCTTTGAGGATAATTGAAAAATATTTATAGCCTCAAACTACTATTTACAATAAAATCTTTTATTTTAACGAAAAAAGAGATTAGCAAAAAAAAAAATTTACTCATGCTCATACCTGTAAATAAATCGATAAATTGATAATGTCAGTTAGGAACGTTTATAAGATAACACAGTAAAAATATTTTCTTTGCAAAATTCATTTTTATTATTCAACATAGTTGCCTTCGAGGGCGATACAGCGATTATAGCGATCTTCCAACTTTTCGATACTTTTTCGGTTTTGCCTGAAAATAGGCCTCAGTTTCATCATCGGTCTTAAATTTCTTGCCAGCGAGCATTCTCTTGAGGTCTGCAAACAGGAAAAAGTCGCTGGGAGACAGATCTGGAGAATACGGTGGATGGGGAAGCAATTCGTAGCCCAATTCATTGAGTTTGACCATCGTTTTCATCGACTTGTGACACGGTGCATTGTCTTGGTGAAACAACACTTTTTTCTTCTTCAAATGAGGCCGTTTCTTAGCGATTTCTTTTTTCAAACGATCCAATAATGCTATATAATAGTCGCTGTTGATCGTCTGTCCCTTCTGGAGATAGTCAATGAATATTATACCATGCGCATCCCAAAATACAGACGCCATCACCTTGCCAGCCGACTGTTGCGTCTTTCCACGCTTTGGATTCGGTTCGTCGCTCGCTCTCCACTCTGCTGACTGCCGATTGGACTCTGGAGTGTAGTGACGGAGCCATGTTTCATCCTTTGTCACATATCGACGCAAAAATTCGGGTTTATTGCACTTGAACAGCTCCAAAAACTGCTCAGAATCATCAACACGTTGTTGTTTTTGGTCCACAGTGAGCTCACGCGGCACCCACTTTGCACACAGCTTTCGCATGCCCAAATATTCATGCACGATATGTCCAACACGCTTTTTCGATATCTTCAGAGTCTCAGCTATCTCGCTCAACTTCACTTTACGGTCATTTAAAATTATTTCGTGGATATTTTTGATGTGTTCTGCCGTAACCACCTCTTTTGGGCGTCCACTGCGTTCTGCATCAACTGTGCTCGTACGACCAGTTCGAAATTGACGAAACCAATATTTAACAGTTGAAATAGCTGGAACAGAGTCCGGATAACGTTTGTCAAACCATGCTTTGGTTTCCACTGTATTTTTTTTCATCAAAAAGCAATGCTTTATTAATACACGAAATTCGTCTTTACCTATTTTTTTTCAATAACAAAAGTTGCTTCACTCAAAATGCTATATCTCACGAACCAATCGACCGATTGCTGTCAAATTTTGACAGGAATCATTTGAAGGATGGTGCTTTGTGATAATTAAGTAGCAAGGGGCGCCATCTAGACGTCAACCTTATAAACTTTTCAGCCAAACTGTTATTATTGAGATGGGCAAGAGTTATCGGGCAAATGAAGATAAAAAGGAGACCCTACAATGGATTATGAAAAGCCATAAATTATGATTGTTCAAAGACTACCATAAATATTTATGTGATCTCAAATCAATTGAATATGTTTGCATAGAAAAGAAGATGGTTTTCGGTAAAAAAAAATGTCTAAGTAAAATACGTAGACTCCTTTACATATTCAAGCAAATCTGTCACTTTATACATAGGAGTAGTTATTGGATTTTATTAGGAGTTTTGAAAAAGGAATTTTTTTCACAATATTTCCTCTACCAAAAATCGGATTATAATGCTAATAATTTCGCGATTAAATCCAACTTTTACTACTTTTTGTCGGCTTTTAAATTTATTTTATGCAGATTTGCTTTTCTAATATAAAAAAAAACAATAATTTAATGCAAAACTGTTTTAAATTAAATTTAAGAGAGATGAGCTTTACTATATCCTTAGTAAAATATGCAACTTTAAAATAAAATTAATGGCCATAAATTTGTACAAAAAACTTTAAACTACAGATTTTTTTAATTAATTTTATTTAAAAAAAGATAAACTTATTAAATACTTCAGATTAAGAATGGAAATTTTACTCTCAATATTATTGAAGATATTTTATTGTTTCTTTAAACCAATAATATCCATTTTTGTGATAGAAAATAATTTTTGAAATTTATTGAAAATTTCTTTTCGAAACTCTTTTCGAAACAATATTAAAGGAATTTTAAGGGTTATATTTCTTATCAGATATTGCTGAATGAATCTTAATATTCTGCTACTAACATATTTATCTGTTACTAAAAAGACTTGTACTTTTATCGGTTATCAGTTAATGTTATTTTCAATTTTTAATCAAAAGAAATATTATTCCTATAAAATTATGATACTGATTTACGCAATTTGTTTGTACTAAAAGTTGGGTCTTAAATCAAAGTAATTTCCATGAGTGGGCTTAGAACTGTTTTGAACTATCATTCCCCGAAAATTCAAAATAAAATCCTGGCAAAAGTTCATGCTATGGTAGCCTTGGCCCTTTCAGGGATTTGTTTCCTGTGTCAAATAAATTTGGCTCTCGTCAACAAACTTTCGTTTAGATTTCAGTGGAAACTGAGTGAATGGTAAAACCGATGGCGTTGTAGATGATCTAATATACGATCGAGCAATTGAGGAGTGGGTGTCGATAGAAGTGTTAAATGTACGCCCAGATTTTTTTCGCTAGCTAAGTTTTTAATCATTTCGCTTATTATTATTGTTCTTTTTGTTTTTGTAATAATATTTTTTATTTTTAAAGTTTATACTATTTGGATTTAAGTGAAAATTTATTCTGTAATAAATATTTTTTTGGGACGGTTAGTGTGAAGTCATAACAATAGACTAGCATACCCTCTTTATTTGGCGGCCCTGAGTTTTCTTTTGAAGTAAGATGATATCTTGAAGAGGTTCATTATGGTTGGTACTCCAAATAATTGGCCTACGAGTACTATGTAAAGTTTTGGGCTAGTGGCCATTGAAGATTACCACTCTATAGACCAAAGTTCTCGGAATTAGCGGGCGTAGGGAAAAGATTCGTCGTCGCCGTAATACGGACACTTTAGAAATAGTTGGCTAAGGAGTTCCGATGGGTGGTTTTGGGGCATGGCCGGGGAGAGGCATTCCATGTAGTGCTCTTCCAATTTAGTCATCGCTCAGTTCCATCCTCTTTATTCATTAAATTTTTTTTGATACCTTCCTTCTCATTTCCTGTTTCCTTCCCCCCCACTCCCTGTTTTAATAGTTTTTTTTTCTTCTTTTTTATATCCCATTGCTTTTCTGCATTCTTTCATCTTTTTTCCCCTCCCATTGAGAAATTAACGCCTTTGGGAGTCTTCAATCTCCTCGTAAATACGCAGGCATAATTTCCCTGCTATGGTGGGTTTAAGAATACCAGTTTGCACTAAATGTCGACACCCTTCCTCACAATCTAGGCATAACACTAGCAGCAAGTATACCTAGCAAAGTAAGGTGTTATCTGATTATGGTACATAACTGGCCATACTTCTGTTGAACTGCACGTTCTTTAAATTTCCAATTTGTATAACTTCCCTTCCCTATCCAATACTCAGGGAATAATCTCGAAAATTCCTATAAACATACCATGCACATAACACAGTTATACATGAGCTTCTTTTCCACTACAGTCAGCGGTGTACTCCAGCAATTTTTTTCTCTCATTGATCTCTTATCTTGGTTTTCTACACTTTTAAGGTTTTTGCTTTTTTTTCTCTCTAAATTTTAAACTGCTCTCAAATTTTTCTCATTTCTACAATTATTTGTTATTTTCTTCCTCACACTTCCCTACTGCTTTTTTGATAAATTATTTCTACAGTACTGTTCCCTCCCTTGTAGAGCTTATCTAATACCTTAGTCTCCAAGCAAAAATTCGCCTATCTGGCATGATTTTTTCTTCTGTGGTTGTAAGGATACTATCACTGCTAGTTTCCAACAACCACATTGCTACTGTAATACTAATATTCAAATTGCCAATCTACATTTCTATCACCCGTTATAAAAAGTCCTTTAACAATGATTCAAATAGTGCTGGTTAAGCGAAACTTACTGTGTATTCTTAAGCGCAAAATCTTTGATATTCTATTTAAATTTAGATTTTAGATTGTACAAAACTAATTGAAAAAAAGTATTTACGTTAATTTTTTCCAAACTTTCTCGTTAGAAAATAAGTTTATGAATATATAAAAAAAAATTATAAGTAAAAAATATTTAAAAATTTAGAAAACCCTAACTAATTTGTTACATTTTAATAGACGAAGTATGCTGTATTGATATTGCTCTGTAGTCATATAAGTCAATTTCTATCTCCAAAGTAAATAATATTCTACACCTGACATGAATATCAATTCATAGATTATGAAATGCTGCCGGTTTCTCTTCACCTTTCTATATTTACATTCCATTGTTATTATGCAGTAAATTTTCTAAATTGTTTTCTAAACACCGCGTGGACATTTTGTCGTATTCAACAAAGTATGCTTTACTGTGTTGATTCTGCAAAGTGTGCGTTAATGGGTTAACCTACTTAACACATATGTGCTCGTTATCAATGCTCACCATTACTCTGTTGGCTGCATTTGTTCAATATGTTCTTTATACACTTTTATATAAATTATAGGCTTTTAATTTACTTAATCACAAATCACGTACACGCGATTCTATGAAAAATAGACCACAACTCTACTTGAAAGGGATTTTCTTTGTCGTCATGCTTTCGCCTCTGATGTACACATTTTTTTTTTCATTTTTTGTCCAGAGTACCTGACCATAGGCGATATTCTTTGAATACTGTTTTTGTTAACATATTTTCCTCCTAGAATAATAAGACATATTTTGGCGTTGTCCTTCTTCTTTTACCACTACACTTTTTTTTTGTTCTCGTTACCAATCTAATAGGTTGTCTATGGTATAAAAACACATGATAAAAGAGAAGGACGTGGAGAGGATTTGATAGTGTAATTGATTATTTGCGTGATTTTATCCAATTTGTCTGTTTATTAATCATTAGTCGCTCACGACTTGAGGGTATGTGCCAAACTAATATAAATCTGCACAAATAATGAAGTGCGAGTGTCAAATCATATAGGGAAACTACTTAGAAACACAAACAAAATTTATGTTTAGAACACTATCGGAACAATACTAACAGCATGACTAAATAAACAAAGGCTAGGGGAGGTGTAAAGGCCATTCATTCGAAAGAGATTATTTGTCGTTATCTCGCCAAGGGGGGGAAAGATAATATGGTTTATCTTTAATGGCGGATACTCATAAAAATAGGTTTGGTTAGCAGCAGTTGGCCTAAGTGCTTTTTCTATAAAAAACAGGAGCTCATTGGCTCTCGAATAGAAATGGGTGTCTGAATACCCAAATTCCAGAAATAGATTTTGTCATTTTCCACACGTGCTACATCGATAAATGTACACACATGGCCAAAGTAACCATCCCCATCGGACTTATTTGCTACTGTTTTGTTCCTTCGTAAACATTACACAGACGACTCACGCAGACAAGGTATCGGAAGTACAAAATATGGTATGAGCGATGAGAATTTGATTTTAAGCGGCTCCATAAATGTTAACCTTGCGTATAGGCGACCTTTAAGGATGAAAATACATTAATTACCCATTTGCTTAATTAATTAATATACCACATCGGTAGTAGTCTCTTGCTATGCCATTCACTGTTTCCATTCCCTCAGAAATCTATCTTTTCCAAATTCTCCGTCAAAAACTAAAACATAAATAATCATCTACTTAACCTATCATAGACTCATAGTGTGTGAACTTTGTAAAAGATGATGGAATAGGGCAAATATAATTCTTTGCTAATGTGAATATATATTACTTTAATTTGGATAATTTACTCTGACAACTTATTTAAGCAGATTGTAATGTTAGTTTATTTTTTCCAATTAATACGGAAATTTCCTTAAAAGTAAAGTTAAATTGCGATAAGAGAGATCAAATTGATTTTTTTTAAGTAAAATAAAAAAGAAATGTAGCAAAGCAACAGTTATTATTTTATTTTGAAGTATATTCAATGCCATTATTTTTTTAAATTAACATTATTTACATGGCCGCCTCTACCCCGCTTACAGAACGATCGTTTCAATTTTCGGCCGCCTTTTGCAATAAATCCGGCCTTATTTACGTATTTGGCGTTCAATATTCATTTTTATTGCATCAATGGTTGCTAGATTACCGACATAGATCAATAACTATAGCATCTTTGAGGGCATGGCACATCTGAATTTTTTGATATTATGGACTTGTCAAGTTTTTTCACAATAAATCGATTATGACATAGGCTGTTTAACAAGTAGCGCTGTTTTGTTGGAACCACATATAGTTTAAATCAATATCTTCCAATTAAGGCCACGAAAAGTTCGCTATCATTGATCTGTACTGCTCACCATTGACAGTAAAGGCAATTCCTTCCTTTTTTTGGAAAAAATAAGGACCGATGATATCACCATACCATAAGCCATACTAAATGATTACTTTTTTGGAATGCAAAGGATTTCTCGTGAATAATTTATGTAACTACAATTTTGTTTATTCACCAATTCAAAGAGATTAAAATGCGCTGCATCTGAGAAGATGATTTTCTTGGAAAAATCAGCATTATTTGCAAGATACGAGGGACGTTTAATAAGTCCTTAGAAAATCCGAGAAACTGCGCTCCTAGTGTCGGTTAAGAAGCATTATGGACAGAAAAGCTGTCTGTTTTTTTTGTAAGAAGCATTATGGACAGAAAAGCTGTCAAAATTTCAGCTCGATCCATAGCGTAGGTCAATTTCTATCGTCGATTAAAGTTAACGACATTTATTTGTGCATAACAATGGAAAAAAGCGAGTTTAGGGCTGTCATCAAACATCTCCATTTGAAAGGCTTAAGCCCGAAAGAAATCAAAGCCGAGTTGCATGCAGTTCATGGCACATCTGCACCTGTGTTTGCGATGGCTTACAATTGGGTGAATGAATTTAAACGTGGCCGTTCATCCACAAAAGATGAACATCGTTCAGGACGCCCAGTTGAGGTGTCTACTCCTGAAATCACCGACAAAATCCACGATCTGATTTTGAACGATCGGCGAATTAAAGTGCGCAAATTAGTTGAGGCCACGGGCATATCACAAGGTACAGTCGCTTCAATTTTGCATGAAAAATTGTCTATGAAAAAAATTTCGGCAAGATAGGTGCCGCGTTTGCTCTCAGAGGAGAATAAGCGCAATCGTGTAGTGGACTTTGAGGCTATGTTGGCACTCTTTCATCGCAATCCTGCCGAATTCCTTCGTCGATATGTCACTGTGGACGAAGAGACAGTCATCACAGTGGATTTGCAAGGGTGAACGGGCTCCAAACAAGGCAAAAACTGTGCCATCGGCCGGCAAGGTGATGGCCACGGTCTTTTGGGATTCGCAGGGCATCATTTTTATTGACTACTTGGAAAAAGGAAAAACAATAACTGGAGCGTATTACGCGTCGTTATTGCAACTGTTGAGCGAGGAAATCAAAGAGAAACGCCCCCATCTGAAGAAGAAAAAAATCCTCTTGCATCAGGACAATGCGCGTGTGCACACCTGCGATGTTTCCATGGCCAAAATTGTGGAATTGAGAATGGAATTGTTGCAGAATCTCGCATATTCACCAGATTTGGCCTTGAGTGACTATTTACTTTTCCCCAATCTGAAGAAACGGCTTGGCGGAGGACGGTTCACTTCCAACGAGGACGTCATTGCTCAAACGGATGCGTATTTTACAGAACTTCCGAAATCCTATTTTTTGGACGGGATAAAAATTTTGAAAAAACGGTTGGAAAAGTGTATAGAGCTAAAAAGAGATTATGATAAAAAATAAAAAAAATTTTTATAAAAAAAACAGTTTTTTTCCATCTTTTTCTAAGGACTTATTGAACGACTCTCGTATATCAGAACAAAATCAGATAAAAATGTTGTAAGGATGTAACCCCAAATCGAGCAGTCAAATCCACCATGTTGTTGTGGCAGGGAGTCTCAAATATTGAGAGCACCTTCAAATTTATAAATTTGGGTCTTCATGAACATTTGCCTGTATCGCAGCTTTTCAATCAGATATTTGCCTTATTGGCAGGCGAACATTGTATACAAAAAGATTGGGTTCAAAATTTTCTATAGTGAGACGAATAGCGAGGACACTAAGCTAATATAGCGTCCATAAATTTGCATTTGCAAATAATTCACATCAAAATACATTATTGCCAGACGAGTTAACTGCCAAGTCCACGCACTCCGATTTTTGACACATTAAAATCAGCATCTGGCAACAAGCAATAACAACCCGTGTTCCCTACTCGAGCGCTTGGCCTGTTCGGACACGATTCTAACCGTGTTCACTAGTTTTTTGTGTTATTTAAGATAATCAGTTTCAATTAAATTATTTGTAAATACAGTAACTACACTGTTTTTTGTTTATCTAGCTGCAAGTTTCCTTGTGGTATTCGTTTATTTCTATTTTTGTGGAGGAGGAGCAGCTATATTAGCAGCTCTTAATAAAAATCATCATATAATTATAGAAGGTATAAGATTGAATAAACCCTTATTAATTATTAATCTCCGACTTCCTAATCGTTCATAGGAAACATTTCCTAATCTAAATAATCCAGACGAACATAATCCATGAGCAATCATTAATATATAAGAACCACTAAATCCTCAATATCTTAAAGTTATTAATCCTCTTAAAATAATTCCTATATGAGCAACTGAAAAATAAGCAATTAATGCTTTTAAATCTGTTTGACGTAAACATATTAAACTAACTAAAAATCCACCAACTGATCTAATTCTAATTCAAACAAAATTCTTCTTTATTCCTAAACTTGTTAAAAAAGAAAAAACCCGTAATAGTACATAACCCCCTAATTTTAACAAAACACCAGCTAAAATTATTAAACCAGAAACTGGAGCTTCTACATGAACTTTTGGTAATCATAAATGAACCAAAAATATTGGTATTTTAACTAAAAAAGCAAAAATTATACTAAATAAAATATAATAAATTAAATAAATAATAACTTTTTCTTAATAAATAAAAATTTATAGTTATTCTATTTTGATATAAATAAAAAATACCCACTAATATTGGTAAAGAAGCTAATAAAGTATAAAATAATAAATATACCCCTGCTTGTAATCTTTCAGGTTGATATCCTCAACCCAAAATTAAAAATAATGTAGGAATTAAACTACTTTCAAAATAGTTGAAAATAAAAAATAAAATATAAATAAACTCATTTTTCTAAAAGTTAAATATAAAAATATTAATAAAAATAATACATTAACTAAAAAAAAAATAGAATAATTTCTATATTTAAAAATAGATTCACTTGCTATTACTATTAAACTACAAATTCAAAATCTTAATAAAATTATTCCATATGAAATTAAATCACATCCTAAAAAATAACTTAAATATATATAAAAATTACTAAAAATATTATTTAAAATAAATAAAAAACTTAATAATAAAATTATATTTTGTACCATTCAACTTAATAATATATTAAGTTGAATGGTACAAAATATAATTAGGCAACTTGGCAACAATGAGTATGGCCATGTTGCTGCCGAATTCCGGCCCACGACAGACTACGGAAAACAGTAAGTCATATTACGATCTCCCTTCTTACAGACCAGTTTCGCTAAAATGAAAACGACTTGTTAATCAAGCCAACTATCAAAATACGATCCCCATTATTACCACTACCACTAACAACACTAACGCAACCACTAATACCAACAAAAGCAATATTTACAACAGAATTAACAACAGCAAAAAGAACTTCAAAACAATAATATATCCGGGATAAGGAAATTAAAATAGAAATGGAAGAAAAAGATTCGACTCCACGACCCCTTGGATGGTAGCCCAGTACGCCAAGGGCTGTGCTATCCCGAGCCGGCGAAGTATTTTTATTATTTTATTAAAATTGATAGGACTTGTAAAGCGAATAAGATAATTTGTAAAAATACTATTAGATATAAAGTAAAATGACGTAATTTCATTCTATAGGAAAATTAAATTTCTCCCGAAAAACATTTTGTAAATTCAAATCTTATTAGTTATAAAGAAAATTACCATTTTTTGAGCAATTTCATTAAAAATAAAAGTTTATTAATATTTCTCTTTCTTAAAAAATTTACTAAATATACATAGAAAGCATAATTACATAAGATTTGATATGATTTAAAATTATTTTATTAAAAAAATTATTGCTCTAACCATTAAGCAGCTGATATGTGTAGCCATGAAACAGTCAGTGTAGCACATTAAGGGTTAAGGAAGAATTTACAATAAATAGAAGTAGATGAGACGTAATGAATCAAAAAAATGTCCACTTTGAAAAAAAAGAAAAATCAAAACATACTAGAAACTACGAAGGTCATTCAACAAGTACTTAGCCTCACCGTCCGATGGAACTGCTGTCACAAATTTATTTACTATCGTGCAGTACATTTTTGTAGTAGCCTACTGTCAAAGTTTCAGTCGATTCTCTTCATTAGTTTTGTTTTGAGAGCCTTTGAAAGCAAACGTGTCGGTCGGTTGCACAAAAATGGAAAAAGAACAATATCGTTCGGTGATTAAATTCTTGTTTTTGGAAGGAAAAATGCGCAGCGAAATCAAAGATCGCTTGGATCCTGTGTATGGTGACTCTTCTCCTTCGATGGCGACCGTCAAGAATTGGTTCAACGAGTTTGTTCGTGGCCGCACGTCGGTTTTTGATAAGCCACGCCCAGGTGCCCCGAAAACGGCTGCTACGGAGGAAAACGTTAAAAAAGTTCACGATCTCGTGTTGGCAGACCGTCGATTGAAGGTTCACGAGATAGCTGAGACTGTGGGCATCGCAGTAGGAATGGTGCATCATATTCTACACGAAGAACTGGGCATGAGAAAGCTGTCGTCGGGATGGGTGCCGCGTTTGCTCACACCGGAAAACAAGCGCAACCGTGAGACCACATCGGCGACGTGTTTGGCGCTGTTTCAGCGCAATCCAGCGGAGTTCTTGCGTCGTTTCGTGACCGTTGACGAAACATGGATTCACTGGTACACACCAGAGACCAAGGAACAGTCGAAACAGTGGACTTCACCCGGCGAACGTGCTCCGAAGAAGGCGAAGACTGTTTGATCGGCCGGAAAGGTCATGGCCACCGTTTTCTTGGATTCACAAGGTGTGATCTACATCGATTACCTCGAGAAGGGTAAAACAATCACTTGGCGCTACTATGCTGACTTATTGGGCCGATTTGACGTCGAATTGAAGAAAAAGCGGCCCCGCTTTGCGAAGAAAAAAGTGCTGTTCCACCACGACAACGCGCCGGCTCCCACCTCCGACGTCGCCATGGCCAAATTGGTCGAATTGCGCTACGAATTGCTGCCCCATCCACCGTACTCTCCAGATTTGGCCCCCTGTAACTACTTTTTGTTTCCAAACCTGAAAAAATTATTCGCCGGGAATAGATTTGGGTCGAATGAGGAGGTCATCGTCACCACGGAGGCCTATTTTGCTTCCCTCGAGAAAATGTACTTTTTGGACAGGTTAAAAAAGTTAGAGCATCGCTGGGCCAAGTGTATCGAGCTTGAAGGAGATTATGTGGAAAAATAAATTGCCACCTTTTCAAAATTTTCGTTTTTCTTTTGTAGGCTAAGTACTTGTTGAATGACTCTCGTATACTTGATCTCAATAATTGGTCATACTGAATTTTATTAAAGTTTCAAGATCATAGAGATTTCCGCCTTAAGTATCCTTTGTCTTTTGTTTACAAATAATTTTTATACATTTATGTTACATACTGAAAAGTACTTTTGTAAAAGGACTTCACAAATTAAGCTTTCTAAATTAAAAATTCTACAAAAATATTCACAATCCATTTCTGAAGTTTTTCCATAAAACTAATTTTATTTAGCTGACACGGATACTTAAGTATGAATAAATTTCAAAGTTATTGTAGGTGAAATCTGTTTTCCAAAAATATAACTAATAATCTTCAAATAATATAAAAAACAAATTTAAATCCTACCCTAATACTGAGTGATTTATAACAAATACTACTTAAGGCAATTTAAGGTCAAATATGCTATGGAAAACGTATAAGAGTGGCTTATGTTTCGGATATCCCGAGTATAAATAATATACACGTTATATCTGCCTTATAATGTTTTTTTCTTCTTTTTTTTTGTATATTTCTACTATTCCTGTACAATATATCGAGTAGTATTTATCATATATTACCATCGATTCTCTATATAAATATGTCACTCTTTTCACATAAATTTTTGAGTAAACAAGGAAAAAAAATGAAAGTTGTGCTATTGGTTTATACAATTTAAAGGACAAACTTTTAAACATTTTCTAAAGTACGAGTGAGTGTGCTTGATGTAAAATAGAAAAAAATTGGGTTTTCTTTCGAAAGGGATTTAAGGATATTTGCGATTCCTTTAAAAAAATATAATAGATCTGTAATATTTACTTTCACTTTATTTTATTTTCTATTTTTATATAAGCATTTGTATATCTATAGTTGAACCCATGACTATGGAAGTTACTAAAATGTAGGAGGAATAGATTAAATTCCAGTTGATCCTAAAATGTTCTATTATTTATCCAAAATCTTCTGGTATACTTTTATAATTTACCGATCATTTAATCAAATATTTAAAGATTCTCTTAATATTTTTTTGCCAATTTTTTTAATCTGATTATCTATTAAATTTTCTAACATGATAAAAAAAAACAATAAAAATTAAAAGTTCTTTTCATTATTAGAATTATTATTAAATAATAAAAATTGATATTTTATTTTTAAATAAACTTTATTGTTGTAACCACGGATGTTTTATTGAGTAATTTATCGTTTTGACATGATAAATATAGTTTATACTTCTGAGTAGCTTACATATGCTAGTCTTCTTAGACTTCACGTCTGAATATCTCTTTTCCGTCAACCCAAATTAAAAAATTATTTCCTTACATTTTAAACCATAAAACACAAATACTTTAAAAGGTGTTCTAACCAAAAATTTGTAGTGATAATAAAATTTAAAGTTATAGTTCGTAAAATTACGACTAACCAATAATGAGCTAATAATACTACTGGGCTGGTTAGATAAAGTACGAGTATTAACAATAGGCAAGGAGCAATATTTCTGCAATAAGAAAAATAATGTCAGCAATTCTTCAAGGATAATAAATTGTAAGTGGAGTAAAAATATAACTGATGGAAAAATTAAAATCTAAACGGACTACTATCTGTATCAAGGATAGACCTCAAAATAAGCGCTTATGTATCTTTTGTTAGAGCTCATGAACGAAAACGGTTCTATTAGCTTAATTCCAAAAGCAAAATTTACTGATGCTCTTTAAACTAAGAAAATTTATTTTTGTATTTTTATTGCTCTGCCAAAATAAGAAAAAAAAATAGTCTCCAATGAGTTTAAAAACATTTAAATTTCCTTTTATCAGTTAAAAGAATAAAAGGAACTTTTTTTGATAAATAAAATTGCTTTTTTAAAGAGTTAATGACATTCTTAATTAATATTTGCCTATTATGTCAACTATTATTTTATAAAATATAAAATTAAAACAAAAAAAGAAATCCAAAAATCCAATGTTCCTGATTAAATGAAGGAAGCTCCTCTTTACGAAATGTTACTCAAAATTTTCCTCGTCTTCTGAAATATTTTTAAGGACATAGCAAAAGATAAGTGTTGAAAAAATTACTATATCATATCTTGCAGGGAAAAGCCTATTTGCGAATCTCGTAGTAATTTATACTCATAATTGGGTACATATTAGGACTTCGATTGTGAATAGTCCTTATTTCTTTTCACTCCTTTGCACATTAAATAAATAAAAATTTCCTGAAATAAGCAAATTATGAAAATTGTAATATTACAATAAATTAAATAAGAAATAATAATGCCCTTCTAAAACTTTATACTAAAAAATTATTTAAGATTTATGGTCTCATAGCATATTTAATTTTCAGTCGCTTTCGAAAATATATATTTTCGGTACATAAATATTCAGTTAAATACGTAACGATATCATTTAAATCTTCAGTTAAAGATTTTTCAGAAAAAACGTTTTCAGTATTAAGGTTGTTAGAAGGAGTTTTTCGAAATATATAAATAAATGTCTTCTTCAGGTACTCGTAGAACAAACAAAAAATTACAAGAAGAAAGAAGTTTTATGTACATTAATATATAATTCTGTGCATCGTTCTCTCTTCAAAAGAATATACAACAATTTATTCAATATTAATGGAGGTTTCGTGTTATCGAAATAATCGAAAATGGGAGAAAATTTGAAAATATTTGTACGATATTTTTACAAAACTAATTCAAAAATTTCCAGGTATTCGTATATACGGAAAAATTATTAAAGTACGTTCATATTCAGAAATTTTGCCTTAACAGAGCACATTTTATATAATATTGAGTTAATTGGAAATTATTATTTCAATTTCTGTGAAACGATGAAAAATTGCATTATAAAAAATCGCATAATAAATGTCGAAACAATATTTTCAATGAATTCGATTTTATTAGAAGAAATGGATTTATAAAAGTTTAATCTTCTTAATTTACGAGTACCAAATTCGTTTTTTACTATTAACAAAATTTCGATAATTCTATTAAATCTAACGTTCAGAAAAATGTTGTGCTCTTTACGCTAAATTAATTTTATTTAGTATAAAGGCTCAAGTTGAAATATTTATTTATAGATAATAAAGCTTATAATGTATTAGAGGAACAGTGGTCCGTATTTCGGCAATTAATTTCGCTTGATTTTATTTTTAAAAAAAAATTTATAGAAGGAAAGGATCTATATTGGAATATTAATAAACTATTATGCTAGCGATATTACGAAGGAATATTAAGTTAATAATTTCTATTATTATGCTTATTATTATTATTATTGATATGAATTATTGGCATTATAACCAATTGTTGGTTTGGGCCTTGTTAATAAAATCAGGCCTATTAAGGTCCATTTAAAGACGGTCAACCTTTCTATTTGAACCTACTGGTTATATCTTATTCCCCAGTGTTTTCTTCAGAGATAGAATTATAATTCCTATAGGATTACAGTAAACAATTTTGGTCATTCTAACCCTATTGAATAATGAAGTTCCAGTTGAAAGCTCAAAAGACCAGGCCAATGGGTTCGCGGATCACTTTGACGCATTTTCCTCTCTACCATGGGCGAAATTTCTTTAGAGATCTTGATGTATACAAATCCGTTGGTCCAGATGGTATATCCTCTATAGTTCTGAAGAGGTATTCTTCTACATTGACAAGACGTTGGTCCACTTATCCTTTTCTTCTGATAAGTGCAAAAACTAACGTTTTCTATCTATGCGAACAAATTCCAGAAATAAAGGATAAGTGCAAAAAAAGACGAGTTCTTAAATTACTAACTCATTACACTAATATTACTTAGCAAATAAAAGCTGATGTTTCTCAGGATTCAGTTCTATCTTCGACCCTTTTTCTGATTTTTATAAATTATCTCTTAATTGTTACTTCTAATCCACTGTTTCGCTGATGACAGCATCCTTCGTTTTTCATACTTGTTTCCTGATTGCCGTCATTGCTCTTCGGCCACGGAGATGGAATGACAACGTATGTTAAATTCATTAAATTCCGATATAGACAGTATATACCATATTACTATGAAGCTCGAATACTCCCAAAATACAGAGCTGTCTTCTGTCCCTAAAGCTAAACCGAACTCTCCAGCCATTATCTGTGAATGGCACTTGCAATTCTGAAACCGAAAATCTTTTCGGTTTCAGATTCTGAAGTGGAGAATTAAAGTGAACGAAAACAAATTTGTCAATGTAATTTTTCGTATCTCTCTTATATTATATATCTTATTGGTAATACCATATCACAAGACACTAAAAGTCGGTACCTTAGACTGTCGATAAATAAAACCAATGTGGACATTTCTTATCTTTCCAATTCCCATCAAATCCAATCCCTACAATGAAAAATATTTCGTACAATTGTTCATGCTCCCTCTTGTGTTCGTAAAAGCTTTTTTCGTTTCAATTTTAAAGTCCCTTATTCTCGTGTTGTGACTGTGCCACGGTATATAAAGTTTAATTCTTGTATTTCCAACTGTAGCAATTCTCAACTGCTCCTTTTATAAACACGTACTCGACACCTTTCACGTAACTGGTTCCGCGATTTTTCTGAAATAGAAAGTTTCTAAAGTCGAATAGAATGCTACCTATTTCACTACGTAGAATGTATAAATATTATTCTGGGTACTTCTGCAAAATCATTTTTACTAAACTGATTAAAATATTTACCAAAATTTAATAAAAACATTTTTAATTTACATATTTATTGAAATAAAAGTTGAACAAATATACTAACAGTTTGAGAAAAAGTTACGTACAAATAATGTTCGCATAAAAGTGTTTATAAATTCTTGAGAGTTTTATGAGATGAACAACTATATAAGTTATAAGGAGATAGTTTGACAGTATAAACTTACTTTAACCGTGAGTTAAACGCAGCAATGCTTCTCCACGAAATTCAATAAATCACGCGGCTATGTACTTTCAAGGCGTCGTTGAGTTCTAATATGGAGGATAAGTTTTTAATAGGGGGATTATAGTGGGATAGTTAACGGGATAGGAATTTTTTGTAATGAGTTGAACCTTTCACTAAAAGATTATTTACATAAGAAATATTATTACGCACATAAAAAGGAGCATTGACAATTTTGTGAAAGATTCGGTATTGCAATGACTGCAAGATCGAAGCGAATTGTAATTTTTTGTTGAACCTCACAATTTATATATCTAAGTAGCATAGTTTTCATAAATACATAGATACTTAGTGCCAATTTTGACCGTTGGTCTAATAGTTTTAGTAGTATTGGTTGGATACAGTGTTAGGAATGGCAGATCTGCATAGATTCAAAAAAGATTTTCAGATGAGGTTGGGTTATGGTGTGTGCTAATGTAATATAGAATAGTATCCGATATGCTATCCTGAGGAATTCCAGCGCTAATAGGATGATTACCTAATGATTTAAAATATTTTTGTATCTGAAAGGATTGATCAAATAGATATAAATTAAGCTGAGATGATTCCCTCGTTTATTTCGTTTCAATATTAATAAAACTAAAATAAATGTATATAAGATATCCATTTTTTAACTGAGAAATTATTAAAAATTATTTTTTTTAAAAATAAAATTGAACTTATTCTGGATTAATTATTTAATAACAACAAAATTATTTTGGCAGAACAGGAAAAAGTCCTTATTTTTGTTGCAGATTTCTTTTTAAATAAAATATTTAAACTTATAAATATTTAATAAGCTTTATGTACAAAATGAGATAAGTCAACTTTATATATGTTAATAACATTTGTAAAGCTTTTACTCGGCGTCCCCAAATAATTTTTTTTTACTTTCTTTTCCAGAAAAAGGAGATAATAACGTCTAAAGGTTATTTACTTTTTATTCTTATATTTTTATTTATATTTGTTAATATTCACTTTATATGAAGAAATTTGAATAAATGTGAGCAAAGTACACATATATAATAAAATGATGATATTATCCACGGGTTTTTTTTATATTTTGTTCACCATTCGAGACTAGACCATACGAAAATTATTGAAATCAAGCAGAAAATTCAAATGTTTACTCTACCGTGCGGAATTATGAAAAGCCTCTCATAAAATAAGAACTCCTCAAACAAACCCCAAATTCACAATTATATGTTTTTTTTATAAATTAACCATGCCGCAGACTAAATACTACCAAAGAACCGATTGAATCGAGGGGATAGAAAAAATATACAAAATATCTATAGTTGAAAATGGCAAAAAACCACCCACTATTATTAGTTTCTACAGTGTTTTTGGTTATTTTTTCAATTTGTTTGCATTTTTATCGATTATTCCTATAAAATATATATTATTTTCTTTTCTAAATGAATGAACAAACTTTTGTGGATGATCCATTCACATTTTTCTTACTTGTACTCGTCGTTAATTGGATTTTATTCATTTCGGATTTTTGGAAAATTTTATTTAATATTTTTTTGAAAATATTATACTTGATAAGATAGTGATTTTTTTTTATAATAGCATATATATTTTTTTATTTATTTTAGTTTATTTCGAAATAAGGCAAATCAATTTTTTGTAAGAAAGTAGAAATATTCGAGGTCAATGGTAAATTGATGATTAATGACTGAAATTGTTTTTAATAATTTGATATAAATTACGAAAAAATTAACATTATTTTTATGCACGAAAATTATATTAAAGCAAAATTATATTTTATCGAAATTATATCTTATTGATAAATCTTTGAAGACTTTAAGCACAATATTTTACTCAAAATGTATGCTATCATTTTCTATTGCAATAATATTGCATTTTAAAGAATTAAATAAAAGAAATTATAAAAAAAATAAAAAGAACTAAAGGTTGGGAGAAAAACTGTAATTGTTTTTTAAATATATAAAAGGAATAATATTTATGTTCAGTAAAAACAATTCCTTAAATAGTTCAAATACTTTTTACTATAGTAAGAATATGACTATTATTTATAAAGATGAGTATCCTTATTTATACAATTGAGAAAATTGTACATATTTTTTTTAAAGAATTATGCGTATTTTTATAAATTAATTAAATACACTACAAAAAGTAAATAATTTATACCAGAGCTTACAAAATCTACGCCATCAATGTGTATTCAGGATTTTAAGGATACTTTGAACAATTTATAGTCTATTTTTTAACTATACAGAATTTTATTAACTATCATTTTTAATTATTTTTAAAAATATATAACTTCTGATATTTTACACATGCGCTATTTACTAAATTATTTAAAGAAATTTCATATACCAGGTGTATAAGCTTAAATTGGCTGTTTTTTACTTAAAAAACACATGTTTTTTTCATAGAAAGCAAAAACAAATTTATTCAAAGTACTTGCCCTCGTTAGCTACATATTTTTCCCATCTTTTGGGCAAATTGTGGATACCACGCTAGAAAAATTCATTCTCTTTCGAGGCAAACCACTCATCAAACTATTTTCGGACGTCTTCGTAAGAAACGAAGTGCTGCTCAGCGAGCGCGTGGCCCATCGATGAAAACAGGTGGTAGTCGGAAGGGACCAGGTCTGGTGAATAAGCCAGATTGAGTGTCTTCTAGTAGTTTCGGACCATTTTTGACCTGTGCGATGGTGCGTTGTCGTGGAGGAAAATCAGCTTGTCATATCTTTGTTGATAATCCGTCCTTTCTTCACGCATCCGTCCTTTCTTCACGGGGAATTTGATCAGTTGTTGGTGGTAGCGGTGAGCATTGACAGTTTCACCAGGTTTCAACATCTCATAGTAGACGATACCCTGTTGATCCCACCAAACGCACAGCATCGTCTTCCGCCGAAGCAATTTGGTTTTGGGGAAGATGTTGATGGTTGGCCGGGATCAACCCACGATTTCTTGCGTTTAGGATTCTTAAAATATATTCACTTTTCATCGCCTATCACAATCCGATGCAGGAACGACTTTCTTTTTTGTCTGGCGAGCAAGATTTCGAATGTGTTTTGGCGTCGCTCCATTTGCCTATCGTTCATTCATGCGGCACCCATTTTCCGATCTTTTCAATCTTCCCAATGGCACTCAGATACATGGAAATGGCTGGTTGAGTAACACCTAATTGCTCAGCGAGCATGTTTTGCGATTGGGTATCGTCTTCGTTCAAAAGAACCTGCAAGAGCCTGCAAAAAGACAAAACCAATCTCGACACGTTGTTTCCGATAAAACACTGTCACCATAGGCCTCCATAAGTATTCGATGCGATTCGGCAGCCGATTTCTTCAAATTGAAGCAGAAAAGCAGAGCTTCCCGCATATGTTCTTTTTCTCGCACAAAACTAGACATGATTAACAAAGGAAAAATGTGCACTGATTAATGTTAACAGATGTCAAACTCATAAAAAAAAGTATGGCGTGCCTATGGTAGCTTAATATGCTCACTCACGCCATCTATGACCAAACAGTGGTAAATCAAAACCAGATGAATATTATTATTGAGTGTTTATAATTAAGGATTATCACTTTCAAAAGGGTATACTCATTATTTTTATATTATAGTTTAATAATTCAAATGATTAAAATTGCCAATAAAATTTTAAAATATGTCTTCGGATAAAAATATATTTTATAATGCTAATGCGAATTAAAAATAATTCTAACTAAAGCAATAGTTTTTTTGCTTTAGTTAAAAGTATTCTTCTTCATTGCTAAATGTATCCACTGCTTTATAAAATATACACCTACCTACACATATATATCCCTATTCTATGATTTAAAATATTAATGTTCTCTTCAATTTTTTAAGTGTAATGATTATTAAAACTTTTCATAACAAAAGTTTCAATTAGGATTTATGAATAAAACTTAATGATAGAAAAAGTCATGTTTTTATGAAAACTTTAAAAAAGGATAGAAACTTACAAGAATTTAAGCTAACAATACGAAATAAAGCTGCAAAGGATTTACAGTGCAAATTGTGTCCTCTTCTGAAACGAAAAAATGAAAACAAAAAATTTTTAATTTTAGAATAGAATAACGTATGTTATATAAGATGTGTTTATCCAGAAAAATGTGGAGAATATTATTATACAAAAAAAGCTTGTTTTATCCTTATTTGCTATATTTTTGATTCGCGAACTTATTTTAAGATATCATCAATGCTGCATAACATTTTTGTTTTAGTTAAATGAATGCATTTGTGTGTCAATGTTTCGTGGAAAGCAGACCAAACAAAGACAAAACTAATGCTTTAAGGCGAAAAATGTAAACTTTTCATTGGTATGTGCAGACAAAGTATGGAACAATAGTGAATTTTGCTTTAGATTTATTGCTCGAGTAGAGAAATAATAGCCGCCCGTTCCCAGTAGAATAATCGTAACATTTGAAAGTAAAAGAAACTTAGTACATTAAAGCGAACTTAGCATGGCCTTAAATGGAGTTTGGTGTGGTTGAAGGATGTTGGATGTGGGGTGAAATAATTATGTAGAAGCAGAACTCTCTCTGATGGGGAATAGACCTTATGCGCATATTATCTTATAATGTACTCATAGTTCAGGAGATGCTCCCAGAATGTGAAGTGCCAGTATTCCATTGGTAGTAGTACTCCCAGTTTTCTGAGCATAAGTTGTATATCGAGTAGAAGGAAAAAATCTTACAAACGTCAGCTGAATAAAAATATCACTGCAAAAATATGGTACACTTAAATACGCTAGATCAATCTTACCATTTCTTGGTATCGTCCTGCCTTAACGAGTTCTTAACTATAATCATTGCGTTTTAGTTTATTTTATTCTCTAAATTTATTTTTATATTAATTTTTGTTGTTTATCAATGAATTTCAAACGTTAAAATTACACTTTTGTATTATTGTGATATTTTCTTAGACGACTATCACCAGTCCTGAATTTCTACTTGTACTCATGTTTGGAATTACATTTGGCAGTAAAAATATCTTTTTTCTCTATAACCTATGAAGTATTTTGAATGCAATTTTCATCCCACAACCAATAGATTAAGAGTTGTTATTTCTAAATTGCAACACTTCCATTTTGGTCGTTTGTAATACTCAGTTTTAAAAAGGATTTTACTTAAGCCGCTTATACAAGCCCCGAAGCAGAATATTGTGGCACGATTCAGTTTTGTGATTTCAGTTCACGTTCACGATAGTTGTACAATTTGCAGCTACGTGAGATGTACTATTAGTAAAATGGTATAACTTTCAATCTCACTTAAATATACACGAGATAAATTCACAAACTTTTCATGTATTGTTATAATAATTTACTATATTCTGCTTAGTTTTTTATTCGTTTTTTTTTTATCGCTAATTTATGTAAAAATAGATTGAAAAAAAATAAACTAAGAATATAAGTAATCTTTTGCGATTTAAAGTATTTCAAAATTCAATGGAGTTTATTTGTATTTGGGGTATTATTTTTTTATATTTATATAGGGTAGTAAAAACTGAAGTAGAGTTAATTTAAATTAAACTTTTGCGTACAAATTTTCGAAACTAATTTTATATTTTGAAATTTGTTATTGTATCGTAGATAAAAATATCATACCACCTTGATCAAAAAGTTACCGGAAAATTAAAAATACAAGTTTATTCATCTAAATCTATATTGTCCCCTTCAAAGTAATCCCCATAGACTTTAACACACTTATGTGTATGCCAGCGCTTGATCCAATCCTCGGAACATTTCTTATATTCGGTTTTCGGTATGTCCATCAGTGCTTTCTGCGATTTTTCCATTACTTCCTCTCGGCTGTTGAAACGCGTTCCCCGTAATGGTTTTTTAACTCGATTGAACAGAAAGAAGTCACAGGGAGGTAAATCAGGTGAATTCGGTGGTTGTTGGATCGTATTTGTTGCATTCTTCGTCAAAAAATTACGAATAATGATGGCACTGTGTGACGGTGCGTTATCATGGTGCAAAATCCACGAGTTTTCTGCCCATAATTCTGGTATCTTTCGGCGAATTGCTTCACGCAAACGTCCATAATGCCCAAATAATACTCTTTGTTTACTGTCCGGCCTTCTGGCAAAAATTCATGATGCACTTCACCGTTGTAATCCATGAAAACCGTGAGCATTGCCTTCGTTTTTGACTGAAAACGACGTGGTTTTTTTGGTCTCGACTCATTTGGTGAACGCCATTCACTTGCCTGATGGCTGGATTGCGTGCCGTACTCATAAACCCACGTCACGTCTCCAGTAATGATACTTTTGATGAATGTGGGATCGGATTCAGCCTCGCAAATCATGTCTTTTGCGACGTCAACACGGTCTCTTTTTTGCATGAAATTGAGGTCTTTTGGCACCAATTTTGCTGCTACGCGACGGAAACCCAAATCATTAACCAAAATGTCTTGGACGGATCCATAGGCAATGTTCAAGTCCTCTGCTATCTCTCTGATGGTTAATTGACCAACATTTCTTTTACTTTATCAATGTTTTCATCGGTTTTCGATGTCGATGGTCTATCACTGCGTTCATCATCTTCGATTGACTCACGACCACTTTTGAACCGCTCGTGCCAGTAGTAAACGACCGTTTTCTTTAGAGAATCATTGCCAACATTTCCAACGTCCGCGCACCATTAAATCCGTTTTTTACGCAAAATTTAATACAAGTTCGTTGTTGCAAATTTAAATCCATTTCTAAAATTGTAAAAAATCACCAACACACACAGAGATAAATGTACTCTTGGCTACGTAACTTTTGCAAATGTCAAGCTATGACGCCAAGATTTAGAGGGAATATCAACAATAGATGTACCTACTTAAAAAAACCTATGGTGATAATACTGGATTTTGAGCTATGGCCCACTATAGCGGTAGATATTCTATTTATACTATAATAAGATAAAATTTATTATGCATCGACAGACTTAAAATAAGAACTTCTGAAAAAACATTTTTAGTAAATAAATTCATTTAATTACAATATTAGTCAGCGTAATTATAATTTCATTTCTTTTATAGTTAATTTATAGATTTTTCTTATATTTCAAAGGATTATTATCTTAAAATGAGTTGATAGTAATGAAACTTAAATTACTGAGAGCAAAATATAATAAAAATTCGGGCTTTATCTGTACAAAAGTTTGTAAATTCGTCAACCCTACGAGAGTCATTCAACAAGTACTTAGCCTCACCGCCCGATGGAACTGCTATCACAAAATTTGCCATCGTGCAGTACATTCTTTAAGTAGCCTACTGTCAAGTCGATTCCCTTCATTAGTTTTGTTTTGAGAGCCTTTGAAAGCGAGCGTGTCGGTCGGAGGCACAAAAATGGAAAAAGAACAATATCGTTGGGTGATTAGATTCTTGTTTTTTGAAGGGAAAATGCGCAGCGAAATCTAAGATCGCTTGGATGCTGTGTATGGTGACTCTTCTCCTTCGATGGCGACCGTCAAGAATTGGTTCAACGAGTTTGTTCGTGGCCGCACGTCGGTTTTGGATGAGCCACGCCCAGGTGTCCCGAAAACGGCTGCTACGGAGGAAAACGTTAAAAAAGTCCACGATCTCGTGTTGGCAGACCGTCGATTGAAGGTTCACAAGATAGCTGAGACTGTGGGCAATGCATATTCTACACGAAGAAATGGGCATGAAAAAGCTGTCGGCGCGATGGGTGCCGCGTTTGCTCACACCGGAAAACAAGCGCAACCGTGAGACCACATCGGCGACCGTCGACGAAACATGGATTCACTGGTACACACCAGAGACCAAGGAGCAGTCGAAACAGTGGACTTCACCCGGCGAACGTGCTCCGAAGAAGGCGAAGACTGTTCGATCGGCCGGAAAGGTGATGGCCACCGTTTTCTGGGATTCACAAGGTGTGATCCACATCGATTACCTCGAAAAGGGTGAAATAATCACGGGGCGCTACTATGCTGACTTATTGGGCCGATTTGACGTCGAATTGAAGAAAAAGTGTCCCGCTTTGCGAAGAAAAAATTGCTGTTCCACCACGACAACGCACCGGCTCACACCTCCGCCATCGCCATGGCCAAATTGGTCGAATTGCGCTACGAATTGCTGCCCCATCCACCGTACTCTCCAAATTTGGCCCCCTGTGACTACTTTTTGTTTCCAAACCTGAAAAAATCACTCGCCGGGAATAGATTTGGGTCGAATGAGGAGGTCATCGTCGCCACGGAGGCCTATTTTGCTTCCCTCGAGAAAATGTATTTTTTGGACGGGTTAAAAAAGTTAGAGCATCGCTGGGCCAAGTGTATCGAGCTTGAAGGAGATTATGTGGAAAAATAAATTGCCACCTTTCCAAAATTTTCGTTTTTCTTTTGTATCATAGCTTAAGTACTCGTAAGTTCATTACTTGATGTGTATCATAAGTTTTCACAACGTTCCGGAATTATGCGAACCTTAAGAGTGTGATTTGTGAAGTTATGTTTTTGTATAAAGATAATTTCTTACCAAGAGCATATTTAGAGCATCGAAGAGCTGTGGTAATAAAATATTTTTTTCGATGGTATAAAATAGTTTTGGAAGTAGAGTACAAACCTCGGTAAGGAAGGCCTTTAACATCAAAAACTGATGAAAATGTGGAAGGAGAGAGGTCAGACGTACGATTAATATTTAAGCTGATAAGTACTGAATGAGTCGGTTTTATCCATCATCACATTTTTATTGAATAGAAAGACAGTTGAAAGAATATGTTCCCTGGCACCATTTCTGATGGTGAATCATAGATTTCCGAATATGATTCAGAAACGAAACGTAAAAGTAAAGAGTTGCACTCAGACAAATTTGCTCGACCGAAGAAAGCTTGAATGATGAAATCAAAAATCCACTCCATGTTCTTCTGTTTTTTTAATAATAGGGGATCGTTTGTAAGAAATTTGTACCTTCAGGGTAATCTGTCAACCAAGTTTTTTATAAAGAAGTCATCAAAAGGCTTAAAAAAGGGTTATTTGCATCAGGTCGGACGTTACAGACGCTTTGATGCTCAACCATTACAAAACCTCCTGTCATACGGCCATCTTCATCAGCGAGTTTTGTCAGAAAAAGGTATATTTTTCTTTTTTCCACTTTGCTTTTCACCTCATCTTAGTCCAAGTGAATTTTTTTTTATTTTCTCAAGATTAAAAAAACATTTCAAGGACATCATCTTCATCAAAGCGATGGCAGTTAATTTCATTATGATTGACGGAAACACGTTCGTTCGTTAATTAAAACTTTTCAATTTACTAAATTGAATTGTTTGTTATTTCTTAGCTCTCGATTATTGCAAAGTAATTATTTTGTATAATATTAATATTTTTCATGAGTATCAATTCAAATCAATTTTTCGACATTTGATTTGGTTCGGTTTATATTATCTCATATAAGCCAAATATCTAGTATCTAATAACTTGAAGGACTCTTCATCCTCAATTAGTGTAAGAAATACAAAAAAAAAAGAATTTCCGACTAAGTCATGAAAGAGCAGAATGGAGGTTCGGACAACCTTCCCTAGTCATTTCAAACCCATATCACATCATAGCCATTTTTTCGTATCTGACTTTAATTATTTAGCTTAAAGTACAATATTTGCATGCAAATTTCTATATAAACTGTAATGTTCCTACATAAAGTTTTATATTAAATAAATGAAAGGAAGTAATTTTTTTAGGCGCTTGAATTTTGGCTGCTGATTGTCCGGATGCAGGAGTGCTTGTAGTCGTTCCATAAAAGAAATCAAAATAAAAGGGTGTAAATTGCTCTCACGAGGAATATAAAAAAATATACCAAAGGAGCGAAATGCTTGGCAAATGGGAAATAAGCATACAGAATCATTTACAAGCAATTTGAAGACATTATTGAGAACGTCGAATATGAATAGGAGTATTCTCCGATATGACACACTATGCACGATTATCTTTTGTCAATGTTTTTCAAATTTAGTCGAATTGATTAAATCTGCTGTAATTCTACCAAATTATCCCCGGTGAATTGAGCTTATTCAAGTTAAAACCTGAATCCAAAAAGTCGAACTGTGGGATTATGTATTGGATATTATATATTAAAAGTTTTCAATTTTCTACTCCATTCAATCGGTAAGAGTATGGAAATAGATATTTCAATAAATATGGAATGGGATGTATAGCAAGGAATAAAAGGGATATAAGAAAAGTTTGACGAAGTTTTGTTGCTGTGGAAACAAAACGAGGCTAAGAGATGAGGAACTATTACAAAGCCATTTTAGGTGATATGTTGAAAAGGAAGAATATTTTTATACCGAATAGTGTATATACTCTCTCTTATGGATACATATCTACTTTTAGGGAATACACCATACAAAGCAAGTTGATAGCCATCTACAAGGAGTCAACGTATCTACGATAATCTTTATATACCTTACATCTATTGGTACTTACATGAGAAATAAAAAAGGCACAAAAAATATAACTGAAGAAGGAAAAATTAAAAGAAATGCAAAAAGCAAAAAGCACTACAGGAAAAGGTCAAAGTAAACAGCAAATACATAAGTAGAGGGTGTCTAGTTGATGTATTAAATATTAAATGAAGACATTTCTCAAAAATATGTGATATGCGATTTAGCTGACGTTGAATGCTATTCACATCCAAGCACATCCTTATTGCCGCTGTTATTTCAATTTCAAATCATACAAAACGTAAAATAAAAACGAAGACATTCGAATAATTTTATATTCACGTATTAAGCAAATTCAACTAAATTATTCGTAGTCTTATGAAATTGTAAAACTCTCAAACAAGAAAAGGACAAACGGACAATAACAACAACACCAACAAAAATTATGGCAAACTCATGAATACAAGTAATTTTTTATTAGAAATTTTTAAGAAAAATTGGCTGCGATCTTTGCGTAATTTAATTCACTTTAATAGTGGTGCAAAATAATGTGCCATTTTATTTAAGATTGGAGGTAAAGTGAAACACTAAATATTAATTTGTTACCATAAAAATGTATAGATTCTTTTATATCAAATTTTTTAACAAGTTTTATTACCTACTATTCTAGTATTATTTCGCATAAAAATTTTACATTTATTAATATATATATATCAAATAATTTTGAGAATTATTTAAAAAATTTTATCAAACTTAAATTAAAAGTTATCATAAAATAAGTAAAATTATGAATCCTTTTGAAAATAAATTATTTTTATAACGTTTTTAAGAATGAATGTTTATAAAAATGTATAAATCAATTCGAATTTAATCTTAAAGCCTTACATTTTGTGGATAAAGATTTAATAATGTAAAAGTCTCAGGAGTAATTATTACGGTCAAGAAGTCATGTCATCCTTGACCATACCAATTACTTCTGAGACGTTTCCTTTATTAAATCCTTATTTGGTTTTAATTACTTTTATTGAAGATTTAGTGAAAAATTCGTGGCAAGATTCTAAGCTCAACATATTTTCGTCTAATCTGTTTCATTGTATGATGAGGTTCTTAAATTTTTAGTATAAATAGCACAAATTTTTTAAAAAAAAACTTCAATTTATGAATTTTAGTACAAATAGCATAAATTTTTGCCAAATTTTTACAAAGCAACTTTTATAATTTCCACTGAAACAAAATCAAGCTAAGAAAGTTGAATTCTTTTTAACAAGTTTTATCTTTTTTTAAATAATATTATTAATTTAATATTTTGTAAAGGACAAAAAATATTAAATACAATCTGATTTTATTGAAAACATTCTAAAGACTTACAGAATATTATATTGCTTTAATAAATATTATAAAATGTGTAACATTGAAAATTTTTAAATGAAAATTTCCAGCGAAGTTTTATCTTCAACAACAAGTAAGTGAGGAACAGATTCTAAATTAAAAAGCTTTTAATTAACTTGAAAAAAAAGAAAAAAGGATCAAATACTTTTCGTTGCTTCTCTATTTTACAGAATTAACTTTAATTAAATTTGATCACCTATGTTTATCAAAATTGGCGAATCGTCGCACTTATCATAAATTCGCTATAATTTCCATATTAGGGATGAAGCCCGATTTTCTTGGTATTATTAGTAGAAGCAATGAATAGGATTATAAGCCCAATCGTCCATCGGCATCAAATGAATAATAACCAAAGCCGTATGATTCGATGCGAATGTAATTGCTCCCATTTAAGATATAAAAGATTTTTCTATGTCTGCCTGCTTTCAAATCTGTGATATCTATGATTGGATCAATGCTATAATGGAGTTTGAAGTCCTTAAAAATGATTACATAAATATTACCTGACATCATTTAAGTTTTCAATTACAATGACAATCGACATTTATACAATAATAAATAATAATTCACAACTAATCGATACCGATCCTTTTAATTTTTTACTACCAATAATTGAAAAATAATTGTCCCAACACATTATCGTACAATATTTATTAACACTGAATTTCTATTTATTTGATTATTCATGTTTTGTACACGAACACCAAGGCTGAAATATTGAATATAGTAGTTTTATGAATAATATAATAGAACAAATTAAGAAAATTGCCTTAAAAGTTTTCTTCATTTTTATTTTATATTAAAAATTAATTTTATAGATCTGATGTATATGGGAAGATTTTACAATAAAGTCCACGTATCCCACAGTCATCTAACTCAATGACTATGTAAGAAGTGATATTGGCGTCTACTGCCACCTCCATGAAAAATAGGTAATAATCATTGCATCCGCTCTAGAATTTTTTTTTGAGCTTTTATACCTGTCCACCGATAAAGACAGTCTCAACTCAGCTCTTAACCATGGTTTGCCATGAAAATGAGAAAAGAAAGTTTGGAAATTTGGAGTAGTAGATGGGGATCTCTTTCAAGATATTATATCAGTCATAAAAGGTAAAATGAATCTCTTTTGTAAAAACAAACATTTGTTAATATTTTTACAAGAAATTGAAAAAATATTTTTGTTGTTTTTAGAAGAAAATGAATACTATTTGTAGGAGTAAAATAATTTCTTGTATTATAACATCCTCTTTTGTAAGACAAAATTAACAAAGAACAATGAATATTTATTTAAATAATTTTAAATTAGATATTTAAAAAAAGTGGCATTTATTATTTTTACGAAACTCAATATGTATCGGGAAAAATATTCACTTTTAACTTATTCTAAATTTTTTTTAAAAATATTTTCATAAAGAACCTTTCTGTTTAGTAAATTTTCATATTTTTTTAAATTTATTTGTCTAATAAAAATATTGAAATTAATTATTTGTGTACCAGAAGCATGACAATCTTGGATTAAGTTCCATTTAATTAAGTTCCATTAAATAAAATCAATTAATATCCCTTCTAATTTTTTTTCAATTAATACCCTTTCTGAATTTTGTCGATAATAAAAAATTTACTTATGAATGTAATGTAAAAGTTTTCATCTTACAGCTTTTTACTTATGGCTTTATACTACTAGTCGATAGTATAAAAATGGGTCTAAAAAGTATACTGCCCTCGAATTCGTAAAAATAGGAATTCATGAAAGATATGAGCAGAGTATATTTTTTCATAAATTGTTGCATGTCTTATCCAAAGGATCTTTACTGGAAAATATATTAAATAAAACTTGAGGTGAAAAAATTGAATAAATTTTATTAAAAATATACCATTTTAATAGAATTATCCTTATTTAGTATATTTAACACCTTAATACCATACCGACTATGGTACTAAGTATAAGTCTGATTCCATTCTATACGAAATCTGAATGGACAAATTAGTATTCGTCGATTTAATGTGATCTAATCCAAAATTGCCGTCGATTTAATGTGATCTAATCCAAAATTATTTTTTTTTGATTAAATTTTCATTTCCTTATAACGTGAAATTGGATAAAACTTAATGCCTTTTAGTACCGTAGAAAAAAATCTCTTTCATTTTAATAGAATATTTTCTGTTGCTAATTTCCTTGTACAATTTTTAGAATTAAACTCAATGGAAAATATTCCCGAAGCAACGTATTATCTGTGATTATTCAAGAGCTTTCTTTTATGTAAAAAATTATAAATCCAAAACCAATTTTCAAATTTTCGTGAATAAAATAAAATCCAAAAACAATTTTCTATTTCTTTTGTGAATAAAATATTGGATTAAATACTCATAAAAGAATCTCAAAAATATTTTTAAGAGTGTATGACAACAACAAAACCATCCACATCAACCTCCTCATCAACAACAACAGCAACCACAACATCAGCAGCAGCACCAACAACAGCGCCAGCAACATCACCAACACCAGGAACAGCAGCAACAACAACAACAGCAGAAAAATGGTAGTCATGTTCCTATTCCTCCCCCATTATCCTCCTCCTCAGACCTAACAACACTTCTTTTTACAATAACTAACAAATTAATTCAAGAAATTACTCTTCTTCTCACTCCTCTGTTAACTGCTTTAACAACCGCCATTTCCTCACTAACAAGCAATATGAATAAATAAATGTTCTCGTCAACCGATTAATCCCTATCCATCCTTCTCTGGAATGCTAACGGACTGACTTTACACCGACAAGAACTAGACATTCTCTTACACAACAAACGCATAGACGTTGCACTGATTACAGAAACTCACTTTACGTCCAGGTCGTTTTTTGCTATACGTGACTATAAAACATACAGAACTGACCATCCAGACAACACAGCACACGGTGGAACTGCCATCCTTATTAGAAATCCCTTAAATCATTCCTTCCACTCACAAACTGCCACCGAATCCCTTCAATCAATAGTTATTACCCTTCAATGTAAATCCTTTACCTTTAACGTTGCATCTGTTTATTGTCCTCCAAATAAAAAATTAACTCCCATACAATTTGATTCCTTCTTCAAATCAATTGGAAAATCCTTCATCGCGGGAGGAGATTATAATGCCAAGCACCCTAAATGGGGTTGCGTGTTTCGAATCCCCGAGGAAAGATTCTCCAAAAACTCCTCTCCCATACCACTCTTGAGGTCCTATCTCCTCCCACGCCCACATATTGGCCGACCAGTGTCAGAAACCTTCGCGATATTCTACACTATTTCATAACCACACCCATACATTCCATTAATACTTCCATTGATACACTCCTTGACCTGAATTCCGACCATTCCCCTGTTCTCCTAACACTAGACACTTCTCCTTCTTTAAAATCCTATCCTGCCAAACTTTTAAATGGGAAAGTTGATTGGGACATTTTTAGACAAAACTTAGACCAACAGATTCATTTACAACAAAGCCTTAAGAACGTACAAGAAATAGACGATGCCGTAAACGACTTGACTGTTTGCATACAGAACTCAATCACTAACGCCCACATAACTCATAACAAACCAACCATACAAGAACATGACTATAATCTTCCGCAAAAAATTCGCAGCTTGATAAGCGAGAAACGTCGAGCCAGGGCCCAGTGGCAACGTTCAAGAATGCCAAATGAGAAGAAAAAACTGAACCAACTACAACGAGAACTGAAACAAGAAATAATTAATTATAACAACGAACGATTTACTGAATACACAGAATCACTGACAACTAATAAGTCACTCTGGACAGCTACCCGACGAATTCTCAAATACAAAACAGCTACACACCCGCTCCGGAATACCGACGGAACCTGGGCAAAAACAGATAAACAGAAAGCCGACATCTTCGGTAAACACTTAGAAAACATCTTTAAACCTCACGAAGATGTCCAAGACATTCTGCATGACGAACAAATATTCCGACAAATATCAACTCAGTTGCCCAAAAGTCAACCTCCTAAGTTTTTCACTCCTTCCGAAGTTAAATTCACAATAGAACACCTTTCCAATAAAAAAGCCCCAGGATATGACCTAATAACTTCAGAAATCCTGAAACAAATTTCCAAAAAAACCCTCGTCCTTATAACCTATATTTATAATAGTATCCTCCGCACATCATTTTTTCCTTCCCTGTAGAAGTTTTTCATAATTAAGATGATCCCAAAACCCAATAAGCCCAAAAGCCTTCCTATCTCATATAGACCTATAAGCCTCCTTCCCATGTTATCAAAAATCCTAGAAAAATTAATCCTAAAACGCCTTTATCCCATTTTTGAAACCGAGGGTGTCATTCCTCAGCATCAGTTTGGATTTCGAACTGAGTATTCCACTATCCAGCAGTGTCACCGCGTAGTCGACTACATAGCGTGTTCGCTAGAGCGAAAGGAATACTGCCCAGGCGTGTTTCTTGACATTTCGCATGCTTTCGACCGTGTATGGCACCCTGGAATGCTTTGGAAGTTGCAGCGAGTCCTACCCTCGGGTTATTTCCACATCCTTAAATCTTATCTCTCAGACCGATATTTTCAGGTAGCTGAAAATATGGAGTACTCTGACATTTATCCAATTTCCGCCGGTGTCCCCCAAGGAAGTATCCTAGGTCCTGTCCTATATAACATTTATACCCATGACATTCCTTGCCACAACAACATCCTAACCGCAACATATGCTGACGATACAGCCATCCTGACATATCACAAAGATCCTTCCACAGCCATTAGTATCCTTCAGAACCATATCCACTCCTTAGAAACTTGGTTCAAAAGGTGGAGAGTGAAGGTAAATGAGCAAAAATCTGCTCATGTAACTTTCACACTCTGCCGAGAACAAATTCCCGACATAACCCTAAACGGCAGTATTATTCCACAAAAAAATAGCGTACGTTACCTTGGACTTATATTCGGTTAACCTGGAACCTTCATACGAAAACTAAAAGACGTGAACTTAACGGACGATACAAACAATTCTTACGTCTCCTAGACAGCAAATCGAAACTTACAACAACAAGTAAACTATTACTATACAATACGGTTCTGAAACCAATATGGACATATGGTCTAGAACTTTGGGGTTCGACTAAGCATTCCAACTCCCTTCCAATCCAATCCCTACAATCCCGAATCCTTCGTACAACTGTCAATGCCTCCTTTTATGTGCGAAACACTGTTATCCACCGTGACCTAAATGTTCCATTTGTTCGTGAACTATGCATCTCTCGATAAAAAAAAATCCATTCGCATCTATCCTTTCACCCTAATCCTTTAGGAAGGGAACTTTTCACTCCCACCCTTCCAGTATACACCCATCGACGTTTAAAACGGCGATGGCCGAGAGATTATTTAAAATTATAAAATAAAATTACCCTGTTCTGAGGTAACATCGATGGGTGTTTTCCTCCACATGTCTTCATGTCCTTGTATATTCCCATAAAAAATCTGCTTGTTACTAGCATAAGTAGTTGTAGATAACATTTAAAATAAAAAAAAAAAAAAAAAAAGAGTGTATGAAGGAAAATATAGAAAAAAGTGGGCTACTTTTTGGATTGCTATAAAAGCTTTCGAATGAATTCTAAATGAGATGGCACAGCTTTGACATGACCAAGTCCTTTGTAGATTTCCGTGACAGAATGTCGTCCTCTGAAAATAATTATCCCATATGTACATATTTACACACAAATATACGTGAACTCAAACAAATAATGATTGAGCACAATATTTTATGATATTCAGACCTGGATGGAAGACCAAGTGGATGAATGGCATGATGTGTGGTGGTTGTAAGCCTCAAAACATCTTCATATACACAACCAGACATAATTCTATGTGTGAATTGGAAAACATAAAAATTAATGCGGTGCTAATTTTATGTTTCTGACATTCATCTAAAATCTCGTGTGAACATTAATATGACATCGCAGGCAAAAATATATAATATATTAAAATGAGTAATTTTGAAATAATTTTATCGCATATATAAAGCTTGATGTGATGTATTTTGGCAAAATTTTCATTTTATTTGATTCATTCTTTTTGCAAAACGTGGAAAAAATATTATTAAATTTTCAAGTAAAAAATTCGAAAAAAATGTAAAATAATGATAAGTAATTCCAGGTAATTATTCAGCAATCCGAAGCTACTCTAAAAATATTCACTAAAAATAAAATATTTTTTAAATATTTTCAGGAAAAATTTATTTTAAAAAAATCTATGTTTTAAAATGGACTTTTATCTATTTTAAAAAAAACAACATATTTTTTGTAAATTTGTTAGTTAAATAATACTCATAAAATAAATATAAAATTATAAGTGTATGCTCATAGTTGTAATAATATTATATTAATAAAGATAATTGAAATTTAGGTGGAGAAATTTTGCTATTTAATAAAATACAATTAAACTATTTCTCTAAAATCTTTTTGAAATTATTCCTTTAAGAAGTTGACAAATTAATAACTTTTATAACTTGAATCATGGTAAGGATTCTGATTCACTAAATCATAGGTGTTTAAATAAAATTTTTTTCAAATATTTTGAGATCCAGTAATTTAGTTACATTTAGTACACTTTTCTTGAAATTTTTAAATATTTCCAAATTTAAAATTTATTAATTTTAATATGAGCTAAAACTAATACTAATTACAACAAAGGATTTGTGTTCAGAGAGTATAGCAAATTCAAAGGAAAAATTACAAATTAGAACTCCTCAAAAGGATTTAAACTGTAAAACGGGATCTATGTTTTATATTTTGTACCATAATATACTTAACCAAATTGTGAAGATAATAAAAAAACTTACTCTAAAAGCAGAAAATAGATAAAAGAATTTTGAATACTCATTCATACTCAAAAACGAAAACTTGAATTCCATTCGAATTTATCAAATCAGAACTCAATATCATTGAATATTGTATGGTTTTTTGTCGTTTTTATAGAAAAATATTATTAGATATCATTCAAATTATACTGAAAGAAGGATTTATTGAAATTTGATAAATCCAACTAAAAATAACGAATGACAGAATGTGATTCGTGACAGATAGGATGTGCTGCCATGAATTTTATGGTAAACCTTTTCTTTATGGTTGCGAATCTTTCCTTGAAGAAATGTAAACTTATTTAAATACACATAACTGAAAGAGACAGAGAACATATCTAAGGAGTTTCTACATGATTTTCTAAAAACAACCTATTTCCACAAAGTTTTAAAAGTATACAAAAAAAGGTCTTTTAGTAAATATTTTGAAAAGTTTAAAAGAAATATGTGATGATATCCCAGCAAACGGAGAACTTTAAAATGCATTAAATAATAAATAACATATATTATAAATATAAAAAAATCATATTTCAGATTCATTTTTAGACCATACCTATCATCGAATATATAGCCATAAAAAAAAAGAAGCAACTTTATATAATTTTTATATGCATTTATGCAAAATATGTCTACAGGATAATTAAATTTGATATACGAATATATAGTAAAACCTTCTAACGAGTTTTAAAAATACACCCTATATTGTTAAAATTTATGATATATTAAATTGGCATAAGCTGAATATCCTTATGGAAAGGGTATTAAACTGGTAATATCTTTCTATATATTCACATTAAATTTAACTGGATTAATAAGAATTAAATTCGTTAACCAATTAACACACACTCATATTAATATTTAAACGAATCCTTATAAGGATGAGTATAAATCCATTTTCTATTACATTTTGAAGGATTAGTTATTCACTATTACGCATTTATTTTCATATACCATTTCACAACTATAGAAATGTAAAAAATACAACTCAGAAATGATATACGATTAATTTTGAATATTAGTCAAAGTAACATTTTTTATTTTAATTAAATTTTATAATTGACTTTATATTAATGATTTTTTTTAGTACAGCAATTAAGCTTGCTAATACACTCGTTAGTGTTTTATACTACCATCCAAAAGGTCGTAGGTTCGAATCCCACTTAACTATGATCCTACATTAATTCCCAAAAATCGCTTCCCTTGCCATCATAATTCAATTTCCTTATCCCATTATTCCTTGTAGCCAAATGACCTGTAGTGGCGCTTAAAATAATACATTTTAGTACTAGTGTTACTTGAAATGATAACAAAAAACAGCAGCAACAACAACGTCTAATTACAAGAATTATTAATAGAAATCGTTCGGTCACACAGTCAAGTCATGGATTTATATATCATTAATGAAGTGTCGTCTAGTTAAAGTGACGACCATTGACACTTTTAATATAAAGGACATTGTTGAGGGCTACAGTGTAATACGAGGAATGAATTTTATGGTGCATTAAATCATTATCTATGTGATCAATCACTTTCCATTTACGTATACATGTGTATGTATTCATAGAACGACTTTAAGAATATGGTCAGTTAGCATTAAAATAACAATCCTTGCATACCAATAATCAACTTTGTGATATTTTCTGTAATCATATCAAATAAGCCCAAACAATATAGTACGAAAAAATTGGATACTTTTGGTACATAAAATAATTTTGATTAATACTTTTCATAATATTTTATTTTATCCATAAATTAATAAATAACACAACTTGAATATAATATATTATATAAAACCATACATATGAGCTTTCTTCAAGTTGTTATCTGGTCTATAAAGTGGAATTATCCTCTACAATATTAGAAGAAAATTAAAAGTTTAAATAAAAAACAAAAAAAAGTTTTACTTATTTAGATTTTTCCATAAAATTGAACGCACTCACTTAATTATGTTATATTATGTAAGATGGTAGTTGAATATATTTGAATATGAACCAAATAGTATACACATAGCTGCACTGTCTTGAATTCATTTTGTAAATTATTAAATTTTTTTGATATGCCAAAATATGCTCTTTTAACATTTGAAAGAAAGTCATCGAATGTGTTTGTTTTTCTTTGTAAAGTGTTAATTTTTGTGAGGAAGTGCTTTCATTTGAAAAAATATTAATTATTGTAAAATAGAATTTATATAAATCGATAAGAAGAGCTAAATACTCACAAACGAAGAATTAAAAAGAACATTTTGGAAATGAACTTTTCTGTTATAATTTTTTTAAGAATGTTCTACTAATAAATATAAAAATAATGTATTTTTTATTTTGATTTATTTGAAATTTTTTTTGGAATATTTCTATCTACGTTAATTCTAACATTCCTTTTTGGGAAATGGGGACCTACGTACGAATGTTCTAATTGTATTTGTATTGGTTTTAAAATCATGTGTTTTTGTATTCGGTGGGGTGTAATGCTTTAACCATAATGAAAGGCGACCATTATTTCCATTTAGGATTGTTGTCTTTGACCAATACGTGAGGATTGATTTTCCTCGTGAAAACTGGTACTGATATTTCCGTATTTCTAATAACTAATAGCTTTTCAAATGTTTTTTATATGCTTTACTTTAAGAAAAAGATAACAGGATAATGAAATCAGAGTAGAATGGAAAGAAAGTATTTTTTTTTTTGAAAATTAGAGTCGGCCAATGCCTCAGTGGGACACAAACCCACCACCCTTCGGATGATATTCCAGCAACACTAATGACTGTACTACCCAGTCCAGTAATTTAACACGAAATATTATTGGGTGTATAACTTAAAAATGCGGGATTGACAACAGATGGCATAACTTTTACATATGGTTTGTGTTAATAATAACTCATATGGCAATTTGGAGGTTAAACATCTGTCATTCATTCTCGATTAGTCATTGAACGAAATAGTGTAAACAACAAAGTTTTTTTTGCTTCAAAAATGTCGAATTTCGTACCGAAAAAGTCCCATTTGCGGGAAGTGTTGATTTACTTCTTCAAGCTGAAGCACATCGAACCCTATCCTGAATATGTTCCATCGATTTCAACGTGCGAGAGATGGTTTGTGCGGTTCAGAATTGGTGATTTTGACACGGAAGACAAAGAACGACCAGGTCAGCCAAAAAAGTTTGAAGATGAAGATTTGGAGGCATTACTCGACGAAGACTGTTGTCGAACTCAAGAAGAAATTGCAAAATCATTGGGAGTCACTCAAGCAGCCATTTCAAAACTTTTGAAAGCAGCAGGATTCATCCAAAAGCAAGGAAATTGGGTCCCATATGAATTGAAGCCGAAAGACGTTGAAAGGCGATTTTGCATGTCCGAAATGCTGCTTGAACGGCAGAAAAAGAAGTCGTCTTTAAATCGAATCATTACTGGCGACGAAAAATGGATTCATTACGACAACCCAAAGCGCAAAAAATCGTATGTGAAGCCCGGCCAACCAGCCAAATCAACGCCAAAGCCAAATATCCATGGCGCCAAGGTAATGCTCTGTATTTGGTGGGATCAGAAGGGTGTGATCTATTATGAGCTATAATCCGAACACAATTAATCCGTTTGAAGCGAGCATTGGCCGAAAAACGCCCGGAATATGCGACCAGACACGAAGCCATAATTTTCCATCATGACAACGCTCGGCCTCATGTTGCAAGACCGGTTAAAAATTATTTAGAAAACAGTGGCTGGGAAGTTTTGCCTCACCCGCCTTATAGCCCAGACCTTGCCCCGTCCGACTACCATTTGTTTAGATCCATACAAAACGCCCTCACTGGAATACGCTTCACTTCAGAACAGGGCATCAAAAATTGGCTCGATTCATTCCTGTCCTCAAAACCGGAGCAGTTTTTTTGGCGCGGAATCCATATGTTACCAGAAAGATGGGAAAAAGTAGTGGCTTCCGATGGACAATACTTTGAATACAATATATTGTATTGTAACAATTTTTCAAAATAAACACTCAAAGTTTGCCAAAAATCCCGCATTTTTAAGTTATAAACCCAATAAGTTGAATGAAAAAACAAAAAAACTACAATTATACTTAACAGAAATAAACCATATATAAATGTTTCATTAACTTATTATATATTTTATATATTGTAATATAATTTTTACAAAAAGAAACTAATTTTCTTAAAACAAATTAAAATCTAAACTTAATGGGAAAATTATATAATTTTCCTATAGATTTATTCAATCAAAATTCATTTCAAGCTATAAGAAGAGATGCTAAGAAGAAATGCATAAATTTTCTGAACACAATAATATTATCCTTAAGAAAATTAAACTTACTTGAATTTAATTAACTACGACAAAATAATATAAGATAAAATAGAATAAAATATAAAACTTTCCAGCTACTCGTAACACTGAAATTCTGATTAAGATTGATGAGGATGGTGTTGATGTGGAAAATCATTCTATAAAGTTTTCAATTGACGATATACTGTCGAAATCAGCTTTGGTAACTAAAGTATTCGCATGCATATGGAATTTTAGTTCCCCTCTTAGAACACGTCCAATTAAACTCCAAATCTTTTTTATAATTTCCATGTATATATAGCAGAGAAGGACTATATCTTATCCGGTATCGCAGTCAAGTTCAGTATTCAACTTTTCCTCTTGACAAAACAATTCACATCTATGTATTTACCTTTCAACTTTACTCTTTCGATCCTTTATCCTTTTGTCAAGAAAATTTGTACTGTAATCAGCGAACAGACGCAGAATTTTCTTTAATATTCTTATTGAGGAGAATGTACACACTTCTTACATAAATTTAGGACTATAACCAAACGACGTACATACCATATTCATAACTGAAAAAGGGTTCAACCAGCAATTAAATTAACTTTACTACACATATATTCATAAATATAAAATTAAAAATGCATTATTTATTCAAAATATTGCATATAAAAACATTTATTGCTATTATTATTATGATAATTATTATTAATTATGTGTCAGAATATAAAATATAAGTCATAAACAATTTCTCACATAAAACAAAAATGAAGTTTCCAAACCAAAATTTTTTTATATAGAAAAACATTTCATAATTATGTATACAAGAAGGATCATTTCATATCCTCTATGCGAGAAAATCAATATAATCGATTTTAATATAATTTTGTTAGTTTATCGTTCATTTTATAATCTTTATTATTAAAATACAAAATTTTTTAAATATTCAATAGAGAATAATATTCCTTTTCAAAAAAAGTTACATTTTAGAAGGTCTGTAATACAAACCAAAAAAAGGTAAAAAATATTGAAATAAGAAATGAATTCTGCTATGGCATTTTTAAAATGAACAAACAAATTAATTTGTTAAAAATGGTATTTTGTTAGTGTGTAAATGTCATACGCTAATTAAATCCTATCCGTATTTCCATATAACAAAACTACTACAATAGTAATTATAAAAGGCAGGAAGCAAATGAAAATCACCATTCATCTTAAAACATAATCAAAAGAGAATACAATCCAACCATTCCTTCCGTTATATACCATTCCATTCACATGACATGGGCAGCATAGTCTTCCCTGCTATCTATGCACTCGTAGATCAACTTGGGGAGGCACAACAAATATCCTATGAAAAAATGCCTAAGGGCAGACTAAACACTCCAATGTTATCTTCGTCGAGGAGTGAATGCCTATTTATAGGAGCAATATCTACCCACATTTATGTAGAGAACTTCATAGACGACTGTGTAGATATGCCTATGGTATCGTTTTTGAAGGCTTAAGTTGATTTTTTGTATGCTTTAATGTCATTCCCCCTTAGCGCGCATTTCGAACAGGATTCCAACAAAAAGCAGTACGATGAGAACAACGTTGGTGATTAGGATGATGACAACTACGATGACAAAAATTATTAGTAGTAGTCGCCGTGTACACAATCCTTAGCGCGAAAAATGAATAAGGAAATGGTACTTGCAATTATGATTAAAAAAATAAAAACGAAAGGAAAAGCTCTCAATTCTGGCTGGCAACTAGAGTTCTTGGGTGGTATCCTTTATAGTAGACATTCTCTATATCTGTCGTAACGTTGTAAGTGTAGCACATCCGTTCCACTTCGATTCTGTTTATTTGTATTGCCGTAGAGCCTCACATTCGTTTCATCGCGTTCATATTTATTAAGCGTGTCCTTTTACGCGAAAAATCCCATCATTTTAATGTGTGGTGTTGACACTTTTTCGTGTAGATGAGTAGGCACTCTCACTTGTGTCTATGGGTACTCACACCGATACTGATTCTGATTCCAAATCTGTTACTGATACTTAAAGTGGTACTAACACTAAGCACTGATACGAAGACTTTGTATTCTATTCTATGATTTACATTTTGGTCTTGTTTTAATACCCACCAATGACTATACATTAATTTCAATCACTTGATTAACTTCTAGCACTTTACGAAGGGTATCTTTGGCTAAGGGAAGCTAATGATACTCAAGGGTGATTTAAGATTGTTAAGATATCCAGAGAAGAGGGTCGATTATTTTTATCCTCAATTTTAATCATAAAATACGATGCAATATGAACGGCGAGCATTAAAAAATATATTTATACTTAAAAAAAGGACGAATTAACATCCATGGAAAAGTTGCACGAAAAAGGACGAAATTATCATAAAACTAAACGTTTAAGCCTGATTAAAAATTATTATTCTTATCGTTTCTTATAATTTTCTATTGATTTGTTATATACTAAAATTTGTGTAGAAATTCATTCAGAAATATTTCAAGTTACAAATGAATAATCCACGGACGTGCAGTTGAACGGAAGCACGCATATGTGTATGCACGGACGCTCATAAGCACGTTCGAAGCAATACTGAACAAACGGACGTACGTTGACCGCAATCACGAATTAAGTTTAATGCAACTCAGCACTTAAGCTTAATGAATTCTTTTGAATTATAATTTGGACACAATTCTTACTAGTAAAATTACAGTGTACAAGTGACACATTAAATTATGAATATTACAGGAAAAATATTGTGTTATGTAAAATTCTAATTCCATAGTTTTTTGTTCACCTTTTCTTTTACTATGATAAGCTGTTGACGTTATAATTAATTATTGTTCCACGAAATGAATTATTCTCCGTTAATTAATAGTAAATATCACGTTTTTTTAATAAGCTCATGTAATACTGTTGACTTTACTTTTTGATAATTTCTTTTTTAAAATTCTTTTAACTCTCCTTTCGATCATAAAAAAAAATTATTTATTTGCCGCTTATTTGCATAAACGATTTTAGATAATAGAATTGTTGTAAAACACTGAAACTATTATAGTTAGTTTTGCTACACTATTAAATCGAATCGAATTCACTTTAGTCTGAAAAACGTATTCTGCGAAACGAACACGACGACTGTTCAGATATTTTCGTCTGTCGCTTGCGAAACATTTCCGTGGCTTGATTGCACGAAATTTTAACAATTTTCACGAAGCTATCATTGCGGTCAAAAAATTTTTCCCGTTGCCATTACAGAAGTTCCAGCGCTCCTCGTCTTCCCTTTTCATTTCTCGTTATTTTAACGAACGTTCAGTTTTCGTTAAAATGAACAGGGCGCATGTACCCGACAGGCATGTTCATTTAAACGTGAAAGTGCTCAAATTCAATGTTGCTTGAATTCATATCAGACGAACGACTAATTACTAGGGTTGACGATAGCAAAGGAATGTACGCCAGCACATTTAAGTTTATTACACTATCGTGTGAGGGGTGTTTTGAATTTTTTAGAGTGCTGCCATTATAACAAGTTTGTGCTTTCGACTGTTTCTCCTTAAATTGAGTTTCATGATACTTTTAACTTGTAGAACATACCAATATTTGGAGATTTTGTTGAATCGTGTTGAATTTGTTGAATCAATATTGTTGTGTAGTTGAACAATTTCGGGTAGTTGAACAATTAAACTAGTAATTTTGTAAACACAGTGAACAGTTTCGAGAACCGTCTTGACGATAACTTCAGTTTATCAATATCGAACATAAAAATAAAATAATTAAATTGAAGCCTTTGTAAGTTAATCGATAAATAACTTACAAAGGCTTCAATTTAATTATTGAATTTATTTTTTTTTCAAAAATTTGGAATTTTTTTGTGATTTTTGTGAAAAGTTAATTATTTTAACTGACCAATATTTAGTAAATTAAGTATTTTTGCCCACTTATTTAATATAAATATAATTGCAAAAAAATTCTAATCAATATATTTTTTTCTTATACATTTCAACACTGAAATTTTATTTCATCCTAAAAATGTTAAAGCATCTGGAATAATTCTAAAATTTTATTTATTTAAATATAATAAACGGTAGATAAATTATTTTTATAGCCTCTGTGCTTTTCTTTAAAAATTTGGGAAGCCATTATTAAAACTTTAAACACTTTACAACAATTTGTTATTAACAATAGTAAATAGCAATTTAAAATTACTTCTGATTAATAAAAACTTGTTATGGCTACAGTCGGTTTTGGTGCATTTGGCGGCATTACCTTCAAAAAATTCCATGATTCGATGATATTTCCTCGGATTACGGTGGAATATTGATAATATTTCCACCGTGTCCAGAAAGATGGCGCCAGCAGCTTTAGCAGACGACATGGATTCGAGAATTTGTTCGTTTGGTAGTTCGGTGGCAAGCTGGAGTGGAAGAAAAGTTGGGTTTGGTTCAAAGGAGATTGAGCAAAAAAATTCGAACTGTTGCGCATTTTAATTTTTTTTTTCAACCAATTCAGTTATAATAAAAAACTAAAAAATTTAAATAAATCGATTCAAACAATACTGAGAATATATTTTACAATAAAATTCTGTGACAAGTACTTGAGTGAGAAACTTTTTTTGATAGAGTAGTTTTGTTTAAATTATTTGATTAAATTTCAAGAAGTCATAATATAAAAAAAAGAAGAAGAGAACAAGAATATTGTTTATTATTATTGATTGTATGTGTTTTTTAAATGGAAAATCATAATCAATTAACAAGAAAATTTGATTGAATTTAATCGGTATTAGTTGTGGCCGAATAAACGAGTACGTTTCTACCGTACGTTGAAATGCCGCAAATAAATTAAAATAAATATTTGTTTAAATTAACGATTTATTTAGATATATTATATAAGAAAGAATATAGAAATTAATCCTTGTGGATGTTGTGGAAGAAGAATTGAAGAAATATTAAATAAAAATAATTGATTTTATGGTGAAAATTTATGTTATGATAATTTCAATGTGTGCGGTTTGGACTTCTTCCTCCATACTTGTAAATTCACTTAGACAGTACAGAGGACTAAAATTAGTTATAAAACTTATTCCAATTTTTCAAATAATTTTAATAATTGTTAATGAATTTTTATTTTATTTAACAAAATTTCTAAATTATAACCACTTAAATTATAAACTATTTTTAATTATAATAATTCAAAACTGATATTACATTTTATAAATTATTGTTTTTGTATTATCAAAAAGGACGAAATTAATAGAAATATTTCTCTGGTACTTGATTCCAAAATTGTGCAACCAATAGCTTCAAATTTATTATCTTCCCTCGTTCTAGACCTCATCCTTAATTCCAAAATTGTTTAAATAGCTCCAAATTTTATTATCTTCCCTCGTCCTAGACCACTACCCCGAAAAATCTTGGATATTTCGAATTTATTTCATATAAAATATAACAAACTAACTCAAAACATAATAAAATATTTTTTCCATAATATTATTCTAAGAATATATTATTATAAAATTATAATTATGGTGAATTCTTATCGAAAACGAAAAGTAAATATTAACAGAGAAAAGCAAAATCGTTACTTTATGAAATTTGTATTTAAATATTTTCTTTTCCGTCAATTTTCAACAAGATCGAACAGTTTATTTATATTCATATTATATTATATATTTAACGGTTCAGGTTATTTCAGAAGAAAATATAAATAAATAAATATCAAATACCAGAAGAATTTATGTATTCAGCCATGCTTACGTATAATGCACATCCAAACGTATTATAATATAGAAATTATTTATACAATATTTACGAGAATGTTAACATTTCATGAAATTAAAATAATATTATTGAAATATTGTATAAACATAATATCGTTTTGAAAATTTTTTAATTTATAGAAATAACACAACATTAAATACAATTTTCCAACTTCTACTCATGTTATTTTCCAATAAGCGAAAAAATATTTTTCCAAGCACGCTTCATTAATTTATTTTGAATACAAATATTTTTTTCTACTCTTCTGCTTATAAAAGCATATGCCAAACGGGGTAGAAAATTCTTCATTTGTTTTCTTTTTTTATTAAGCATATTTCGCGAAGGCATATCTTAATTTTATAAAGTCTATTATATACCCACAAGAATTAAGTCTATTGAAGCGCATCCCATTGATGAATTTCTTATTTAATTTAATAAAATATGTGTAGTATGTCACTTCATGTTGAATTTTCTGTTTTAAATAAATTTTCTCTTCATTTTTTTAGTTAAAATTCTCTGTTTTTTATTTCTATATTGTATAATTAATAATTCTTCATTTTTATGGTTTCTATTAAAAATTCAAAAAGGATATTCTCAACATATTTTCAAGTTGAAATTCTTTTCAATTTTCATTCATAATAATTTAATTATTATTGATTTGATCCCATTTTGATAATTACGAAAAAACTATTGTTTCTTATTTTTGTTGTAAAATATATTTTTATTTAGGAGAAAAAATTTTTATTAATTATTTCTAATACTTTTAATAAGTTGAATGTGAGAATAAACGAAATTTTTTTAAGACTGCCTAAATGGACATTTTTAATATTTATTTCAAATATTTTTAATAAGTTAAATATGTTGAATAAACGGTATTTTTTTAAGATTCAGAATGCAATAGAAAAAAACTTGTAGAGCAAAACAAAAAAAACTTTTTTATTAAGGTATTGAATATTTAATTTCAATAAAATGTTTTATTTTTTAGCCAAATCTATTTTTAAAAAATGTATTGAATGAAGTCCATTTTGTGAAATAATGACCCTCTGGCAGAATTCTACATATTTGACTAAATAAACGTAAGATGGCCAGCCCGGCAGTATAGTCGTTAACGTACTGCATTATCATCCTGATGGTCGTGGATTCGAATCGCACTGGGTTATGGTGCTACCCTTATTCTCAAAAATCACTTTTTCTTATCCCGATAGTCGAAATGAGCATGAATAACGAGCATGAGCAATGACCATGAGTAATAAGCATAAGCAACGAGCATAAGCAATAAGTATGAGCAATGAGCATGAGCAATGAACATAAGAAATGAGCATGAGCAATGAGCATAAGCAATGAACATGAGCAATGAGCATGAGCAATGAGCATAAGCAAGGAGCATGAGCAATGAGCATTAGCAACAAAAACTAGTTTTCATGGTAGTTTTACGCTAGTTTTCATGCTGGTTTTTATGCTAGATTTGCTGCTACTTTTCATGATTGATTTGCTGCTAGTTTTCGTGCTAGATTTGCTGCTTGTTTTCATGCTAGTTTTCATGCTAGATTTTCTGCTAGTTTTCATGCTAGTTTTCATGCTAGTTTTTATGCTAGTTTTCAGGTCAGATTTGCAGCTAGTTTTCATGCTAGATTTGGTATATCATAACAATACACAATAATTTGCCAGCAAACGGACATCAATATTATTTTTCTATAATACAACTAATAGTTTTGGAAATAGGGACAATAATATTGTTACGGGAAAATATGCAAAGATGTTGAGACTTGCACCCTTCGCCTACGCATATAATTTTTCGCTCAGGATATTCAGATGATATCGATAGGACGTGCTATTTTTTTTGAGGTCCAAATTCTGTTTTCATCAACTTAGATTTATTATTTAACTAAATAAATTTTAATTAAAAATTTTCTCCTAATTAAAGGAAGAAAAATGCGCTAAAAATACTTAAGTTTAAAAAAAGCAGAAACTTTTCTTTGTATAATATTTACATAAAATAATCGGGGAGAAGTTGAATTTGTTGTGTAGTTTAAATAAATTTCTATTACATGAATTAGTCAAGGTGGAAAATGAGATTATGAGTTTTGCATTTAGATTACATGACATACCAAACAACATACTAGTACACTGTGAATTGTTTTCGTTTTATTTGAAAGATTGGTGTAAGGGACTCAAAACAATCCAACTGAAGTGTACATTTGAATATGCAGTTTTAGTGAATTCTACAAATTCAAATGCATTTCAACAAACTATTCAATAGAATAAAGTCTGTAAGTATGTGAACAACACGTCCGATATGCTCGCTTAGAATTTTCCATTTTCCTGTTTTAATTGGATAAAATTTTATGCAGAGATCTTTTCAGATCCTAGTTCCATGATAAGTAATTTCCATTTTAATATTTTACCAACTAAAGTAAACATAATATTATACGATGTTTATTTTTGTTAGATTTTATCCGCATTCTAATTATTTTTTCACGTGAAAATGAAATTGATAAATTTTATGTCGGAACTATTGAATTCATTCATTTTGGCAAATATGATAATATATTTCTTTTGGTGTTATTGCTTATAAGTATATTGCTATATATTTCTTAAAATATTTTAAGCTTGAACGAAAAACATTTTCAAAACATTAAAAAAATGGAATTAAAATTTTGAAAATGGGGGGTAATCATACACGAAAGTTTTACTTTGCCATAAGTAGAATAAATCAATACACACCTCATTGCTCCTGCTCCCACAGCAAAGGAAGTGATCTGATTTCTGACAAAATGGAAAAATTGAAGTGATGTATTGCACATTTTGATAAACTGCTGAATATTTATAACCGTAGATTATGATGACTTGCGGCAATTACCGAGTATGAACGTCGAGACAGAACAAGCGAATCAATGCCGCGCACCTGGATATTACCTTTCCCATTGACAAATCCGTTTAAATCACTGGGTACAGCAACCATATAGGTTTCACGTTGCTTGGTATTATTTATATAAAAATAATTTTATATAATATTTTTTAATACTATTAACAGAGACGCATTACTCCGAAGAAATCAACAATAAATCAGGTCGATGGAAAACCTGGTCGAATTCGGACAGCAAATTCAATACTTTTTCATCAACTTCACTGCTGCTTATGTGTATGATAGTCTGGTCAGTTTTAAGCTAATCACAGCCTGACTAGTTTGACAATTGGTCAACATACGAACTTAAATACAAGCACTAGTATTACTATAGGAACTATTCAAAAAATCCAATAGTTTATCACAAAGAGAGTTTTATTTTCTTTACTCAGGCGGTGGAAAAAATTGATCCATGATTCAGAGCTTAATATAAGGAGTGCCTTCCTCAAATAGACATCCGGTGTAAAGAAATTCACCAAAACTAAACTGGTATGAAGAAATTCATAATATTATGTAAAATAACATGGGGCGGACTTATAAAAGGCATTGCATCGTATCAACCCGCTCAGGGTTATTTCACAGTTGGCTTAGTTGGGAGTTCGTTCAGCCACCTTAAGTCTATTGTGATCATATATGACTGGTAGAAGCTTCACAATTAAAGCAAACGGTAATTTTTCGTCAAAACGTATGATAGAAAATGGGATTCCACAAGGTTTTCCTCTTTCCACTATTCCTTTTAACAAATACATCATCTCCTTGTCCCATGATCTTTCCTCTACAATACATTATATATATGCGGACAATCTCTTCGTACTGACAGTAGAATCGACATTAGAGGATTTAGTCAACAACATCAGCGAGGTCATCTCAACTGTTAACAACTGAAGTATTTAAAGAAGGGGCAATTATAGAAACACCCATGTTTTTAAGCATTTAATAATTCTAATATTAATGAGCATATTAAACTGAGTCCTTTTGAAAAATCTTTTTCCGTGAATCAACGAAAATTTTAATAACAAGAAGTAAAACAGAAACAAAATAACCTCCACGAATGCAAATGTTACTATAATATTTTAAACAAAAAGTATTAAAATTTTATTTCTTAGAATATAAAAAAATATGTTAATTTTTTTCTAAGCAGAACTAAAATGACTATCATTAAATGTAATGAAATTAATTTTGAAAAAATTGTAATTTTCTTAATATATTATAGACTCATAAAAATAATTTTAAAACATACTTGCTCGAAGTTTAGAGGAATTATTTTGATGGAATATTTTATTATTAGCGCCGTCTTTCATCAATATTTTTACCCAGAAATAGGACTTACGTCAATGGTTACACTGGTAAAAACGACTTCCGCCTTCCTTGTAAGAAAACCATTTTCTCTATTATAATTAATTAGTTACCACTGGTAAAACAATAAAATTTAACCCTCCATAGTAAGTTGAATGCTGAATTTGTTTAAAAAAATTGTATAAAACCTTCTATGGCTTACAACACATCACATTTCATTTATTTATTTCCGAACCTCTTTATAAATAGGCGACAGTAACTAATTATAAAATCTCTTCGTCGCGAATTATGTAAATTACCAAATCGCGTGCAAAAGCCTTCAAAACATTTCCGCCTTATTTTAACTCTTTTAATCACTGACTAACTTGTACCATTAATTATGATCATTAACTTTAACTAAATGGAACTATCATGGAACTAAAGTCTTTATGTGTCCAATGGTTATTTGTAAGTGTGCAAATTCGTAACCAAAAATAGTTTTTCTCATAAATTTTTAAATAGTTTTTTCTCATAAATTGTTAAGCATATATTGTCACAATCGAGGGTAATCAAGGTTTTCTTGGCATAAAGTAAATATGTTATTTTAAAAAAATATATTATTTCTTATACATCATATTTAAAAAGGCGATTTTTAGATAACGACCAAAAAATGATTAAAATTTGTCATATTTAAAATTATAAGACAACACAGACATCCAGTCGCTACCCTACAAAAGGTATCTAGGAGTGGTTTTGGATGCCAGACTCAACTACAAGAAGCACATCACCAGCGTCAGCAAGAAGGCATCAGCAGTACAGGGCACACTTTCGCGGATAGTGCCCAATATCGGAGGCCCCAGGCAAATTCGAAGACGACTACTGGCAACTGTAGTTACCTCCGTCCTGCTATACGGAGCACCAGTGTGGGCGAAATCGCTATAGCTAACAACATACCGCAAGACAATGTCATCAGTCCAGCGGCTCTCAGCGATCAGAGTGGCGTCAGCATACCGAACGGTATCACACGATGCGGTCAACGTTGTGGCATCATGCCCACCCATCGACATCCTGGCAGAAGAGCGAGAACGCCAATATCGCAGGAAGAAGGAAGAGCGGCGAAAGGTCCTCTGTGAAGAGGAGAGACCCGAGAGTCTTCGCCTCTGGCAAGAAAGATGGGACAGCTCGACGAAGGGTCGGTGGACCCATCGACTGATCCCAGATATCACCACATGGGTCACTCGCCTGCACGGGGAAGTCGGGTATAACATCACCCAACTCTTGACTGGACATGGATGCTTTCGGGCATACTTGCACAGATTCAAGAGAAATGACTCCCCAAACTGTCATCGTTGCTACGATATGCTGGAAGATGCAGAACACGTATTCTTCCAATGCCCTTTTACGAGGGGACACGGGCAGAACTGGAGAAAAATCTGGACCGTTCCATCAGTCCAGGAAATATAGTGGAGTGCATGCTGAAGAACCAATCGGCTTGGAAGAAAGTTGCAGAGTATGCGGAATCTATCATGAAGGATCTTCACACCACGTACGAAGAATAGGCCGCGAGGCGTCATAACATTGGCACAGCAGTAAAATATAATAAATAGGAAAATATTATAAGAACGCCCCGGCGAAGTAGTATTTACAAAGAGTACCGCCGGGGAACCATCGTTCCGGGAGCAAGGGTAGAGGTACAGGTTAGGTTTTAGCGAGGTAAAAATCCCGCATAACTCGTCTGACAGGTAGAGGGCCTCCCAGTCGAGTACCTTTTGAAGGTTTCCTCCTGTACCTCAATAATCTAAAAACAAAAAAAAACAAAAAAAAAAAGACAACACAGACTGCAGGAATTTACTCACCAGTGAATTATAATTTTTAAACAATATTTTTTACTTGTATTTTTACTTAAAGCGACTGAAAAACTACATTTTTGGAAGTTATTAAAAATCATCAGAAATCATCAATACTGAATGGAAAACATATAAGATCAGTTGGAGAGTCTCGTCGAGCTTCGTCTTCAGCAAATTGTTTTGAAATGTCATATATGACATGCTGCTCAAACTCTCGATACCAAAAGGTGTTACTTTTGTTGGTTCAGCTGCAAACGTTAAAGAAATTACAATTGGTGAATTACACGCTCAGACCAGTAATAGAGTAAAGAAGATCATCACTTTTACCACCGGTAGCTGAGATATTATTTTGCAGCCATCGCTTCGATACGTAGGAGTTCAGATTAAAATTTGGTGAACATCTGATTATTACTGCTTGGGTTGTAAATACTCTAGCAGGGAATATGCCAAATATTCGAGGATGCAGAGAGCACAGATGCAGGCTTCTATGCTTATCTATTGGAGGATCCAGACATCACAGATACTTTTAAGAGGTATAACGCTATCAGTTAACCTTTTGGAGAATAAGAGAGGCAAAATTTATGATGATTAATCGGTGAAACATCTGTAAGAAGGAATAAAACGAGACAGTAACAAGAGATGTCAACTACGAGTACATTGGAAATTATCGAATAAAGAAAGATTGACAGATGGATCTACAGAGATCAAGGAGACGGATCGTGTCCTTTTCCACTAGAAATAGTCAATAAATGCCTTTTCGAGAAGATCATCATTGGAAAATAATAAAACGGTGACACATATTGCAGTGCTGTAACCGACTAGGCAACCGGATTTAACAAGAAACTGAAGAAGATAAATTGTTTGAAGCCAATTTTCTCCCGGTAAAATGGTCCTATAAGAATTCATATTTGAAGAATAGATAGGTAGGCTTAAGACTATTAAGAAAATCATATTTATAAGATTTTCCTCTGCTGAACTTAAAAAAAGTTCTAAAATAACCAGTTTTTAGAATAATTTACAAAAGTATTAATACTAATACTTTCGTCAAAAAATTACTAAAAATATTAAGGTTTCTTGGAACTCTTAAATGAAAATTGTAAAGAGAAACCTAATTTCTGTAAATAAATCGAAAATAGAACTGCAAAAATAATATTTTTTTGGACGAATAATAGAATACTTTTGGAGGAATAATAGAATACAAAAATAGCGAATTGTATTCGCTATTTTTGTATTCTATTATTCCTCCAAAAGCTATCAAGTATTATATAAACTATGTTAAATTAACCGATATGCAAAAATTATCTGATATTCAAACAATTAAGATTAGTACAGAGGATAATAGGTATTCAATTAGAAGAAATACAATAGTTTAAAAAGTTAGTTTAATACCATAAAATGTTACAACGTTATCTTAACTTCCAAATTGACCAAATCTATGAAAAACATAAGTAAATATATTTTCAAATTACGAATATGTGCACTAATCGTAATTAAGCTTTTTTCGAACAGAAAAAATTCAGTCTTTAATATTCATAAATACATGTAAAAATACGTCTAGACACTTTACGCTTATACCACCACAAAATAAAAGAAAATACCATTAAATTTATAATAGTTTTATAACTTTCCAACTACCAGGGTAAGCCATCTATTGATTTTAGAAAAATTCCAATACCAATTTTTTGTCTAAAAGGAAAAAAAACCTTTTCAATACTCACTTGACAATTGTCAAAGAAAACAAGATCATCGTTTTCAACTTAACAATTATCCCTTGATACTTTGACCCAAAAGAGGGTTATTTTCATGCCGAATCATGTATGAAAATATTTTAATACACTTTCATAAGAGCCTTTTATCCTTAATAAAAAATATCCTACATCTCAACAAATCAATTATTCAAAAGGTGATTTTGAAAATGTTCATCGTAACAATATTCAATGAACTTGAAACCAGTTGAATTTTTTATTCTAAATGCACACGTACACGTATGACTATACGTATTCCATCCCAGGTCGTGTTATATATTCCAGGTCAAACTTTTCCTTTAATAACTTTTAAATGAAATACAATTTTATTATTTATATTTTATTGATTGATTATATGGTATTTAGTATTATGTATGGAATATAATGTCTGTGAAATACCTGCCTCTGGCCAAACGCATTTGACGTAATATTTTCGCAGACTTCTGGTGTTATTCGTTTCGAATGTTGTATCCTTAAGCATCCAGTTTATGATGGATTTGTTAGTGCACACCTTTTCTTTTAAGTACCTTTTTTTACGAAAAAATCAGGAGGGTTTAAATCAGAGGATTGTGCGGGCCAGTCGATATCACTCGACGTGGGTAGCAAGAGCTGTGTGTGATATGGCTCCGTATTGTTGAAACCACATATTCTGTAGGCCTAGTTGATCCAATTTAGGGAGAAAAAAGTTTTCCAACATGTCCCGATAGCGGTTACCAATAACTGTTACAGCGCTGCCTTCAGCATCCTCAAAGAAATGTGGCCCAATGATGCCGCCGACCCAAATACCGCACCATACAGTTAATCTACGAGGGTTTAGTGGTCTTTAGTGTATCAGTTGAGGGTTTTCAGTGCTCTAATAGCGGCTATTCTATATATTAATAAAGCCAGTCAAGTCGAAGTGTGCTTTGTCGCTCATAATGATTTTTTACCAAAAGTGGTGGTCATTTATCCCGAGCTGTAAAACTCGAGTACTCCAGTTTCACCGTCATTCATGGTCATATGCCTACAGGTGTTGTGTCAATTAAATTTTATACGGGTAAGAAGGCTAATACTTTTTGAGAATTTTTAAGAAACATGATGGAGATATTTTCAATTCCTGTACACGGCGTTGATGAGAGGTACACGGACATTCAGAAAAACTCTGCATCAATCTTTTCAGTTGTACGTTGGCTTAATTATCGCCAAGCCTGCGCTTTATCACGTAACATATGCATATCTTCAAAATTATTCATTACACGCCGAATGGTTAACTTGCTTGGCACATGATTAACACCAAAAAAGTCACATAATTTTCTCCACGTATTCCCAATTGAACAAGTTGCTATCGACTACTCTATAATAAGTTGCTATCGACCAGTCCTTACAGCTGTCAAATACCAACCGACAACTGTCATCTAAAGCAAAATGGCTGCCAAACATAGTCGATCTGGAACATAAAAGGTACCTTGTATAAATAACCCTTAACCAAATGACAATTATTTATTTGCGAAAATTTGTTAACTTTTAATAAACAAAGTAAAGAAGTTTACTTGTTCTAATTTTGTTATTTAATAAATATTTAATTGGCTACATATATGACTAAAAATATACCAACTGCCATTGGAGAAGGAGAAGAAGTGGTATTTTATACTGCTTAGCAATGAGCATTTTTTATTTAATTACCAAAAGTGCTCGAACGAATGAATTTTGAATTGAATCCGTCTGGTGAACTGAGCATAATTCTGATATATGCCATGTTAATTTTATGACATAAATGCAAAAAATGAAGAAGCACTTTTGCCGTTCGTTAGTGAATAATGGACTAAGATTTCTATTGTCTTAATATACTTATGCACAAGCAAACAAATGAGGAGATTCTCATTTGGTACGAAACAGTACGTCTAATTTTCTAATTTAACTCAAAAGAAACTTTATCGTACTAGTATCCTTCAAAAGATAGTCCTTACATGACATATGAACAAGTATTCATAAAGTTTTATAGGAAAAATATTTCTTAAAGTGTCAATTAAGCGATTTTTTATTCTAGTATCTCCAGTATTTTATGGCCATTATGAATATATACTATATAACTTGACATAATTTAACGACTTCTTTTCACTTTTAAAAGGATAATTTTTTACATCGTATCGCTTAATCCATGTAGTTTTGTAGAACATATTCAGTTATTCTTTAAAAGTTTTACATCTTTTTTTAATTATCTTTTTATTATAATTACAACATTTTTTCTTTTCAATTTAATAAGAAAATGTATAGAGTAAGTAAAAATTTATAATGTGTGTTAATTTTAATGATAAGGACTGGTTTGTTCTCATTTTCGTTCATTTGTTTTCTTCACGCCAACGACACATATTGCTTTCATGAATAGACAAGAGTAGATTCTATTTGTATAATAATTACTCTTATTCTTATTAAATATTCTTAGCTAAGCTAAATAGTAATAAATAAAAATAAATAGGACTATAAAAATCAGTGCATGTTTACTAACAAGGACTTGCACTACAAACCCTGCTGAAAAGATTTGATGTTTTGTTACGTCATTTTAACTTATGTAACTAATGACATATTTACATAATTATTTTCACATTTTTTTTGACAATTTTATTTTTTTTTTACATTTAGTTATTATTTTTAAGAAAATTTTCTCTTTAGGATTGAGAATTATAACACTTGTACTAGTCCACACAAACACAACAGGGCATAACAAAAAAGGTAAAGGGTATATTCGTTATTTATATTTTAATTAGTGTATAAGTTTATATTAAATAGATTTAATAATATTTTTATATGAATTTTTTCTTAAGGGATTTATTTTTAGGAATAATAGTCTTAGGAGTATTAGAAATTTGAAAATATCTATGTGCATATCTTTTTTCCTATGTTTTCGTATTTAGATGTAAAATGATCTTAGCTGGGTTGTGAATGGGATTTATTTCTCATTAGATACTAAAATTAATGACAACCAAAAGTATATATAAAAAACTACCAAAAATCAGTTTTAAAATAAAATAATTAGAAACAAATTCCAGAAAATGTTTTTTTAATAGCTGAAAAAATAAATGATAGTTGCTAGCTGAAATTCAGTTCATTTAAACATTATGTAACTACGAGGATCGTTCAATAAGTCCTTAGAAAATCCAAGAAATTGCGCTCCTAGTGTCGGTAAAGATTTTTGTAAGTAGCATTATCGACAGGAAAGCTGTCAAAATTTCAGCTCGATCCATAGCGTAGGTCAATTTCTATCGTCGATTAAAATTAACCACATTTATTTGTGCATAACAATGGAAAAAAGCGAGTTTAGGGCTGTCATCAAACATCTCCATTTGAAAGGCTTAAGCCCGAAAGAAATCAAAGCCGAGTTGGATGCAGTTCATGGCACATCTGCACTTGTGTTTGCGATGGTTTACATCATCCTGAAATCATCGACAAAATCCATTTTTTTTGTCTACTCCTGAAATCATCGACAAAATCCACGATCTGATTTTGAACGATCGGCGAATTAAAGTGCGCGAATTAGTTGAGGCCACGGGCATATCACAAGGTACAGTCACTTCAGTTTTGCATGAAAAATTGTCTGTGAAAAAAATTTCGGCAAGATGGGTGCGAAATTTTTTTCACAGACAATTTTTCCGCGTTTGCTCTCAGAGGAGAATAAGCGCAATCGTGCAGTGGACTCTGAGGCTATGTTGGCACTCTTTCATCGCAATCCTGCCGAATTCCTTCGTCGATATGTCACTGTGGACGAAACCTGGATACACTACTACACTCCAGAAATGAAGAGACAGTCAACACAGTGGATTTTCAAGGGTGAACGGGCTCCGAAGAAGGCAAAAACTGTGCCATCGGCCGGCAAGGTGATGGCCACGGTCTTTTGGAATTCGCCTACTTGGAAAAAGGAAAAACAATAACAGGAGCGTATTACGCGTCGTTATTGCAATGGTTGATCGAGGAAATCAAAGATAAACGCCCCCATCTGAAGAGAAAAAAAAATCCTCTTGCATCAGGACAATGTGCGTGTGCACACCTGCGCTGTTTACATGGCCAAAATTGTGGAATTGAGAATGGAATTGTTGCAGCATCCCGCTTATTCACCAGATTTGGCCCCGAGTGACTATTTTCTTTTCCCCAATCTGAAGAAATGGCTTGGCGGACGACGGTTCACTTCCAACGAGGACGTCATTGCTCAAAGGGATGAGTATTTTGCAGAACTTCCGAAATCCTATTTTTTGGACGGGATAAAATTTTTGGAAAAACGGTTGAAAAATATATAGCTAAAAGGAGATTATGTTGAAAAATAAATTTTTTTTTTTAAAAAAACAGTTTTTTTCCATCTTTTTCTAAGGACTTATTGAACGACTCTCGTATATGAATATGACTACCAAAAATTTGAATATCGTGTCATGTGCCTTTAGCTACATAGAACCTGAATTAGTCTGCATTTCACTTAGTCGTAAATACAGACAAATCAGCATCAAATACCATTGCCGTAACTCTAAGTATATTCAAAATACTAATTGTTAATGTACATAAAAATATAAAAATAATCAACATGTGCAAAATAAAATAAAAGTGAATAAAATAGACTTTTAATGGTGAAGGTCTGACTCTGCTTCTACACTTTTCAGCAGTGATCGTAGGCTTCAATTGGAATCGCCTTCATCTTTTCGGTTACACTGCTTTGGATGTTGTCGGCAGTAATAGTATAATGTTCTTTGAAGAGTTTTTTAATCTTGGAAAACAATAAAAGTGTCACATAGACTAAGAACAGGTGGAAATAGAGACTGGAATAGCAGTTCTATCAGACGTGAAAAATTTCCTTGAACATTTCAAGGACAATTTTACAAAAAACTGTGTTGATTTATTGCGCTGAAGGTACAAAATTTGTGTAAACGATTCTTCTTCTATAAAAAAAACTAATTTCTAGTGAAAGGTCTCCTGAGCGCAATTTTTTTTTCAATGCTTTCCGGCTTCCTCGAAAATGTCTTATGCGACGGAATAACTTGTTATTTTTGTAAGGAATGATTCTTATAAGCTCCTTACAACTTTTTGTGTGTCAAATTCGTGGATTCATAATGCTTCCGATAAAATTTGATTAAACATTGTTGTTCCAAATTTCGCTGTTACATTTTTTGCAGCGCACTACAAAAAACACATCCTCAGTTATCAGGCTCTATAGGGCTGTGAAACAATCGGACGATGTTGAAACTTCGCTGCACGTTTTAGAGAGCTTTACGTACAAGCTGTATAGAGACAGTGAGTTTCTAACATACCTCGTAGGCACGATATAGAGAATAATAAGATATGCTCACGCGCATGATACATGTTGTCTCTCTTTTAAATTTGACGTCACTCAGTGACAACTAAACCAACTGTTAGACATATTGTTACTTTGTTTTGTATTTTTCATTGTATTTAAAGTGTTCAGTACCAGTGAAACAGTGATTTAATAATTAAATAAATAGTGTTTAGATATTAAATAAACTATATAATATATTAAAACAATTATGGTGATTTGTGCAGTGTTTGGTTGCAACAGCAACAACAATAAAAAACTGAAAAATTTGGATTGTAGTATTAGTTTTTATACATTCCCAAAAGATGCCGGTTTATGTAAACAATGGGTAAATAAGTGCTCGCGAACTGATAAATTTAATGTAAATACTGCAAGAATTTGTTCTAAACTTTTTAATGCGGATGATTTCGAAAGAAACATGAAATGTGAATTACTAAATATAGATAATTATAGAAAAAAATTCCGACCGCAAATCTATTAAAACCATCTGAAAGAGATATTTCTATCAACCATCGACGACAAAGAATACTTACCCGAGAAAATAAATGCAATCTACCGTTTCAAAAAGGAATACTCATCAGTTCAAATGCATTGCCATTACTTTTACAAGATCTAACGGAAAAATATACAACTAAATATTTATTGACGAATAGATTTAACCAGGATGCGTTAGAAGGATTTTTCGGGATAACACGAGCAATTGGCGGAATGCATGATCATCCAACATCTCTTGAATTTAAATATAGAATTCGAAATTATTTGCTTGGGCGTAATGAGACCATTTTATCACAGTCGATGAATGTGATGACAGACGACACCGAGAACAACTCTAATGTTTTCAAGGATATGCCCATTAATTTTCAAGATATGTCTGGTGATTTGAATATCGAAGAACCAATAATTACCAGTTCAATGTTAAAGAATATAACAGAGACCACCGATCTTGATGCTAGCCAAAATGATATTGAAACAATTCTTTCAGAAATTGAATATGATGGGATTGAGAGTATTGCTGGATACATTGCATTCAAGCTGCGTGGCACTGAAAATCTGGGATTTCCAACCAGTCATATGGACATTAATTATTCATGGACAAGTCATCTGTCCGAAGGTGGACTATATAAACCCAGTGAAGAATTTTTAAAAAAAAATTTTGCAGTTGGAACAAGTGTTTTCCCAATTTAATGGAGTTAAATTGAAATGTGGATCAAATTATATTCAAAGTTTGGTTAAGAATGCGAAAAATATCAATTGCAGCATACCTGTTAAAAATTTGTTTTTTAGATGTAAGATGTTTTTTAGAATAAGAGTACTAAACCGCCAAATACAGAATGAGATCAATACTAAAAAACGAAAATTAGTAAAAACTATAACATAAATAATTAAAAAAAAACTTATTCATTTAAAAAAAATTCAAACATTTGTCTTTTTATTACAAATAATATGAAGTTTTGTATACTCTCCATACTAAATTTCCCAAATATATGCAATTCAAATATAAAGTTGTCACTGAGTGACGACATGCGCAGAACGTAACCAGTTTCGTACGTCAACTGAGCATATCTTTCTGTTCCTATATCGTGCCTCGTAGGTATATTCGACGATTATATAAGACGAGTAAAGGAATTTACTAGATTATCTTGTTTCTATGTACACGGATATTTGATTGTTTAATTTGATCTGCAAGAACTATTACGTACCAGTTCATCTAGCCAAGATTGGACATACCTAGCATATTTGAAAGATGAAAGATCTTGCATATAGATTTGTGTATTAAACAAATAGATTGGATGTGCGTAATCGAGTAGACTTGTAACGAGTACGCAAGCAAACTCAGGTTAGATTATAACTTAGGACAGTTGTGGCGTCTGATATACCGAGCAGTTTTTAAATTTATTTATTTAAATAACTACAATTATCAATTATGCTTTAATTAGTTTTTTCCCTAAAAGCTTAACGTGAAGACCTTGTCATCAAATAAGAGCATGATCGGAAAAGAAGAATTCACTCTTTCAAGCAAAATTTTAAAAGGAGAAAAATTTAAAAAAAGAAACCAATGTTTCAAAATTTTATTAAAAAAGGCTTCAAAAAACACTATTTACCTTATACTTACAAGAATTAAAGTCACCAGATTATTTTCAACGTCGAAATTTTTCTCGGTCGAAAAACATGGTGCTGGTTTTTCAGAAAAAAACATATTCTCAGTCGAAACTTACTTTTACTTAGACGACTACATAAACAAGCAAAATTGTCGCATTTGGGCATTTGAAAATCAAAAATCAGTTATTGGACATCCATTATATTCATCACGTATTACTGTATGGAGTACTTTATGGATCGAACGCATCATTGGTCTCTATTTTTTCGAAAATGAGTCTGGTGGTACTTTAACTGCAATGGATTGCGCCACAGAGATATAATAACAAATTTTTTGTAGCCCATTTTTATTGTGCTTTCAACAGAACTACGTGCAACACTGCTCAAAAAACAATCGATTTATTGGCATTAAAATTCAATGGACGTCTTATTTTGCAAAGAGGCGATGTAAATAGGTCTCCCAGATCATACAGTTTAACAATCTTAAGATAAGATTTATGAGAATAGTCCGCATACAATTCAAGAGCTCAATACTAATATCAACCGCGTCATTCGTGAAATAGAGTCATAATTATGCAAAAATGTGATCGCACATATTGTAACAAGGATCAATGTCTGCAAAACGTTGTTGTGTTGGATATTTGTCCAATATTGTTTTCCTTTTTTATAGTTCACGTACACTACAGGAATTATGAATATCCCCAGAATATTATAGTATATCGCGTGTGTGGAAAATATCAGAAAGGGTAAAGAGAGAGATATCGGTGGATTTTGCTCTTAAATTGCTGTTAATTCTAATGATTTGGGAAAATCAAGTGAATTTGCATTTTAGTAATAATATAATAAAAGACAATAAAACATAATCATATTTAAGTAGTAGGCGAATAGTTTTTATGAAATTGGAAAAAGAGCATTCATTCAACACTAAAACATAATTTTCTTAGCATTTTTTAATATTTTGCTACATTTTTTGAAGCAAAACGAATAACATTATTTTTTGAGTGAAATTAAAACCATACCAATCTACTCAGGTTAGTTATTCATATTGACTGTAATTATTTCCAATCATTGACATAATCCGTCAACTATTGCTTATGGCAAAATTGTGTTTGACCAAATATTTTCAATAATGATATTTATTAATTAAACAAATTGTGCTGTGTGATAAAAACGCCTTGTAAGTTAATTTTCTTATATTTTTTATAATTATTTTTTTCAAAAGTTTTCCTTCTCTAGATTACCGCTAAATAAAAATTTCATTTTCCTCGATTACTCATACAAAAATTCAATAACAAATTATAAATCGATAAGTGAGTGTATAAAATAAGAATGTATAATTTTAGTCTAGAATCAATTAAACTAAGGAGAAAAAATAATTTTCGACGCCATTATAATGCCTACAAAACCGTAAAGCGAATATAAAAAATTAATATTTAGATTCCCTGTTAGAAAAAATTTATTCCCAACCATACAGGGTTAAATATAAAAGGGTGAAAAATAATATATTGTTTAACCAATAGCAATGCTAATAGAATTTGATAAAATCCGCTGGACAATATGGAAAAACACCATAGTTATCCGAACGCAATAGAATTTCTCTTTAGTTAACAGCATAGTGTGAACTCTAATCAACAGTATTTCCGCTATTAATTTTCCAGAGTATTCACTTAGACCACATGGTGGGTGAAAAGTTTTCTTTGACAAATCATTAGTAGTATGCTTTAGAATGGGAACTTTTATCAATGAATTTTCAATTTTAATTGCCTTGTTTGCATGTGAAAGCTGACTTCACGCTGATTCGCATTTAAAACGAATCCTTTTTTTTAATTTTTGCCCTAGGTGATAGTGCATTTTTTTTTTTCATTTAAAAGAACCAGCTAATACGTCAAAGGGTTGTAGGTGTTTATCCTAAGTTTTCTAGATTATAACCGTGAACGTTTTCAAAGAACATTTATATTTCGAATCTAATGTTTGTACACCACGCAATCTAAATCAACCACATAACCGTGAGACGTGATATTGCAATTAGCCCCTGGCATACTTATCGCCTCTTTAATGGAAAATACTCAACGGTATGGAAAGCTTATGGAATATTTTACAAGTACTTATAAATAAAAAGATAAAGATTGATAGGAAAAGGTAATAGAGACTTCTTTGTGGAAAGACAAGAGAATAATAAAAACTGCAATTGACTAAAATTTTCACGTGTCTGAACATGTGACTTATGCGCGTGAATAAAGCCATGTGCTCTCTAGAAAATCAAAGCAGAAAATTGAATTAAAATCTTTTCAATTGTCAAAGTTGATAATATTTTCATTACTCACATTTAATATATTTTTAAAATGTTTGAAGAGATATTCAAATACCTAAAACCATAGCCAATGTACGTTCTAGAGAAGTATTTATAGTAAGAGTTATTATGGCATCATCAAAGTTAAATAGGATATCAAGCAATGCGATCAATCAATTTAAATATATTAGAAATTTCTTAGGTTATTATTCGTAATAAATTCTTAAGTAGGATTGAAAATTTACTATGAATAATAACCTAGTTTTTAGGATTATATTCGATTGTATAAAATAAGATTGCATAGTGATAATATATACTACAATATTTGTAAGTCTTTGAGCGTACAAGTTAGGTAAAAGTCCTTAATTGAGTTTCTGCTTCCGATAGAGTTGCATAATTTCTGTTCTTCAGAAACTTACGTAAATCATGATATTTGAGATTTTCTAACAAGTTTGTATACTATAACCTGTGAATATGAACACATAAATTATTCACAAGAACGTTTTTTTATGGGTACGCCACTATAATAATTTGTTAATTTGTTATTCAATTCCTTAGTATTATGGATACTTTTATAAATTTTCTATGATTAATGCTAGAAGATAATAAAATAATCTATCAAAAGTGATTAATTTTTCGTCCAAAACAATTTCATATCGATTTCGAAAGTACTTTTTTAAAAGCTCATGAAATTATTTTTCTATTCGCTTTATTATTAGTTTCACTTATAATTAAAAAATTTTATCAACTATTTTCGTAAAAAACAACCTAAATATAAACTTGTATAAAAAATTTTTAGATCATTTAGAATAATTCAAATTTATTTTTGTATAAATATTTTCGTACGTCATCGACCTTTACTTTTAGTATTTTTAAAGATTGTAAGAAATTCGACGATATTTATTTTAACATTTCAAAAAAAAAAGTTTTACTTTAAAAAGCTTCTTAATTTTATTTATAAAATATGTTAACAGGTTTATTAAAAAGAAATCTTGTTTAAAAAATCATCATCTTCCATATTCTATGGTAATTTGGTCAATTTTTAATCTTATAATGTTTGTCATCATGCATTTTTTACTCATGTGCGAATAAGTTGTCACCCTTATTTTTTCTCTAAAAATTTTAAAATCAAAGCAACCACAACAGACGTGTGAAGTGCCATTTTAATTTAATTTGAATTAGAGTTAATAATTATCAAAATAAAGCATATTCTACTATAAAAAAATCAATAAATAATTATAAGTGTGTTATTTTGATAATAAAATTATCAAATTGCAAAAATGCGCCACGAGCTTAAATTTTTATAGTCAAACTAGCTATAATAGTGTGTTTGGCTTTTTTAAAAGAAAATGGCCAGAAAAAGTGACATTACCATGGGGTCCGTTGGTTAAATTAGAAATTGTAATTTTAGCATTATTTTCAAATAAATACTGAAATGTTATTGATAAGTACCACGACAGTAAAGACCATTTATCATCAGGATCTCCAGAGCTATAGTCGAGCTAGAGTAAATTTGCTTATTAGCCGTATACCTACTCGAGTTCACCATACCAGAAGAAGAAACTTAATGGTTTTATTCATAGTTAAAAACTGTAATGAAACTATAAATTTATAAAATTATTACCCCTGAAGTAGTGACAAAGGTAATCTATTTTTAAAAGAATCATTTAAATGCACAATTTTCCAATCGACTTGGTCATAGTCTATCTGTACCCAAGTCTAATTTTTATCTAAATTTACAGCCTGCTAATATTAATTCACAATAAATAAAATATTGATATTATCCTTGTAAACTTAAATTAAGTGATATATATCTTATGTTTCGCAGATTTGTTCCCTATAAAATTTAATTTAGCATCACAGAAATGTGTGGAATTGTGCTTTTGACACAATACTACCATCGAAAAATTTCATGGTTCAACAATGCTTCATATATGCGATCGAGATTATCTTCCGAAAAGCTGCCCTCTATCAGATTTAAATGGCGGTTTTAGCCAAGACAAAGTTGATGAAATTCCTGCATAAAGGTTACGGATGTTGTGCTGCTTGATAATTTTCTCCTTGCTCTTAGAAGAAAATAAAGAAATTCTTCTACTTCGCTAACTTTAAATCGAATTTTAAACTTTCTAATCCTGAAAACTATCACTTCCAACCAGCAACATTTTATTATCATTTCTTCAAATCAAAATTCTGTAAAAAGTATATATCCGCTTTGCCCCCTTTTAAAATAAACGTTGCCCTAAAAAATATGTCATCTGACTGAAAAGGGGTTAACGATTATCGAAATGGAGATTTCTTATTAACAAGAAAAAACCAAACAGAAGCAGAAAAATTCCTCAGTGCAAAATCTGTCAATATTGACAGAACAAAGTTACTTTTTTACACCATACGTCATTAAACAAGTTTAAGGGCATGATTTTTTATGGATGGTTTAGAAACTTTTCCAAGAACTTTTTCGAATATAACGTTGTTGAAGATAAGAAAATTAGATCTAAGTGAGACTAAACAGAAAAATGTACAGGCATTGTCGCCCTAAATTTTGACTCTTTTGACTTTTCAAAAAAAAAAACATTTTATACCACACTTTTGACGTTTAAACTTACTATCCGAATCCTATGAGATGTCGAAACTGTCAACTCCTGGATCACACCGAAAAATACTGTAAGTCTATTGCATTATGTGGTACATGCGGACTTGTTCATAATGCGGACCAAGTGTGCATACTCGTGAGCGGCATAAGCCGAGAAAAAGAAATTCTTAGGGTTATGACAGACAGCAAGTATCTAATGGCAAAAGCCACCAAAATTTATAGGTCACCACCTGATTCTTCTGCAGTAAAACCTAACATCTCGTATGCACAAACAGTCAAATCTGTATCTTATGTTATTGCCATCCATTTCAATTCCATAGTATCTGCACCATTAAATATTTCTTCGGTCGTTAAAATGGCATTAAAAATATTCGAGAACTGCGTCAACTCCTCTGATTCTAGCTACTTTCTTCTCATTTATGGATCATCGACCTATTTTTCGACCAAAGGGACTATGTTAATCCTTGGCCTAATTTACACTCCTACGCTGAATTTTCATATTGTTTCTTCGAGGACCCATTCCTCCGCAAAAATAAAGATTGTCTGCGTGAATACAATGATTAACGTAGCCTTACAACAAATAACCCAAGGCAGGGTGAGGTATTACTTCAATTCTTTGTCGTCAAAAGAATAAGTTAATCCCTTCAATTAAGGCTGAAAACGGGATTATAAGCGACTCACCTTCGAAAAAGCACCTTTGTGATGAGTGCCGTCAAAAAAAATTTACCTTTGCAAACACTATCTTACCCTTCTCTTCTACTTCCTCGTTTAGCATAAATCAGCCGGTAACTCTTGAGGAGTTCAGATTCATTCTACATTCCTTTACGGGAACCACATCTGAGATAGCGGTAAGATATCCTTCAAAATAAGTGGGGAGGTTCCGACTTCATTTCGTCATAAGATTGAAGCCTCTTCAATCTAGTACTGAAACAGTCTACTTTTTCCAATTGCTGTAAAGTTGCGGTAGCTAACCTAGTATCCAAATAAAAAATTGCACATTCTTCGGCTAACAATTTTAGACCAATCTCATTTCTGCCTTGCATTTCGATGATTCTGCAAAAAATACTAGCTTTTAAACTGAACCAGATTCTTGACAAGAAGCTCATCCCCCATCAAAATGCCTACAGGTCAGGCAAGGGTCTTGTTGCATTATGCTATTCTACAGTTGCATTATGCTATTCACTCCTGCTACAAAAATAGTGCCACGCTCCTGTCGATCGACGTAGAAAGGCATACGATCGCATTTGCCCACACAGAGTTATCCTTAAATTGTCTAATTGGGGTATTGACTGTGGTACTCTAGAGATATTGCGATTGTACCTCACCGGCTGAACCTCTACGGTTCGTACAAATGGTTATCTTTTGCCAAAACTCAAGATGGACAACGGTATTCCTCAAGGATCCCCACTATAAACCTGCCTATTCTCATATCTACCATATCCCAGCAATATAAGGTCAACCAACTCAGCTTGGCCATCACCACTATCAACTCATGGAATAGCAAAACTGGTACGGTTATCTTCACGAAAAAAAAAGTGAAGAACAGCAAAAATTATGCGGAAGATTGGTGGATAAAGTTATTCACCAATCACGGAAGATCGTTAAAGGTCTACTTTCTCCACGATAGACTCCATTCTAAATGAAACTGATCATAAACCAACTAACATCTATTTATTCAAATCCCACATCTATTTCCTGTCTAAAAACTTCTATTTCAACAGTTCACCTAATTAAAACCATAATTTCCACTGCCTATTCAAAAAGATGTACACCCTCAATTTCATTAATGGTATTGGAACTTAAACGAGATCCATCCGCTCACTCGTTACTCTTCCAAGCCTACACATCTTCCCCCCCCCTCGTTCTTTTTTCAAGGACATTTTTTTTAAATTCGTAAAAATTATTTTTTTTAAATAAATATTTTAATGAATTTAAATTAACTCGACATTTTATTCAAGGTCGATCCTCCCCACAAGTACTCGGTCCCCTCAATTTAATAATGTGGTAAAAGAGACCATCATCGCTCTTTGACTGAACACTCCAAAAAGATCTGGCTAAGATGTGCCGATGGGTGGTTTTGGGGCATTACCAGAGATAAACAAAACAGCTAGTTAGTTGTCTTCCAATTATTATTAATTGAATAATACCAAAAGCGTAATTATTTTTAATATTTTGCTATTATTCAATTTAAATTTATGTCCTACTCATAACTGCCCATACTCCCGCTTAACTTCACGTTCATTAATTTTCAAATATTTAAACTCTTCTCATAGCAATCCAACACTCAGGGAATCAATTTCTAGATTCCTTAATATGAAACCATAATAAAGGACTGTCCCTAAAATATTCAAAATTTCCCTTACAGTAAGTTTTTGCGTCTATTAATAATGTGGACACAATTTTGGTTACCAATTTTTTCCATATAAGCAAAGAACAAACTAGATATGTTAGTTAGGAAAGTGCTTCTTAGTTTCAACAAATATAACAAAAAAAAATCCGTACTAAAAAATTACTAATAAATCCTTAAATAAATAGTACTATTAAAAGATATGAAATGAAGTGTAAGTGATTCTAGTATCATAAAATTATTTGCTATTAAAAGATATGAAATGCAAATATGATTCTAGTAGCATTAAATTAGTAAAACAGGTGTAAGGAATTTTTAACAAACTCATAAGATAGTAAACTGATATGTCAAATTTGGAAGTAAACAGAATAACAGAATATACGGTTTTGAGCCTAAAAATTAGTGCTAAGAAACTGCGCGACCCATACACATCCAAAAATTAATGCGTTGTCGAAGGTGATAAAATTTATTGCATAACAAAATTCAATCACTTACCTGTTCGTGAATTGGAGAGCAGTGCAAACAGCAAATTTGAAGCAACGGGTGAGAAACAGTAAATTTATAGTTGAACGCATTATAAGCTCTAATATTTGCATCGAAAACAGAATGAAGAAGTGGAAATTCCTGGTGTGACCATGGAAGAGCTCCCGAGGGCCTGCACTAGATTGCAGAATGGCAAGTGGCACCAGGCCAGACTTGTTCATAAGCATGTACGATGCATGCCTGCGACAAGGCGTATTTCCGACCCGATGGAAGCAACAGAGATTGGTTCTTATCCCAAAAGGGGAAGAAACCACCGGACGAGCCAGTTTCCTATTGTCCACTTTGTATGCTGGATTCGGACGGGAAGAACTTGGAGCGGATAGTGGCCGACAGATTGAAGCAATACATCGATCCTCAACTTTCCGAATTCCAATTCGGATTTAGGAAGGGGAAATCGACCATCGACGCGCTGGAACTCGTCACGAACATCGCAAAGGAAGCCATCTCAGGAAAGAGATGGAAAGGCGGTTCTAAAAAGTATTGCCTCATTGTCACCCTGGACATCAAGAACGCGTTTAACTCGGCCCGCTGGGATCGAATCTTGGAGGCTCTCGAGAACATGGGGGTGCCCTACTACCTACGGAGGATGGTCACATCATACTTCAGTGATCGGCTACTGCAATACGAGACCGAGGATGGACCAGCGGAGTATGGGGTCACGGGAGGGGTACCTCAGGGCTCTGTCCTGGGCCACTCTTGTGGAACGTCATGTACGACGGCCTACTCCATCTGGAATTACCGACGAACACAACACTCGTGGCTTTCGCGGACGACGTAGCGGTTGTCCTTGTAGCCAAACACCTGGAGGAACTGGAAGCCGCATTCTCCACCACCATCCGGCAGACCTGTCTTTGGCGGAACATAAGACCGAGGGACTCCTTGTGAGTAACCGGAAGAAAATGGAGACCAGCAGGAAGGCGTCAGCAGTACAGGGCGCACTTTCGGGGATAATGCCCAATATCGGAGGCCACAGGATAACTGTTGTTACCTCCGTCCTGCTATACGGAGCACCAGTGTGGGCGAAATCGCTAGAACTAACAACATACCGCAAGACAATGACATCAGTCCAGCGGCTCTCAGCGACAGAGTGGCGTCAGCATACCGAACGGTATCACACGATGCGGTCAACGTCGTGGCATCATGCCCACCCATCGACATCCTGGCAGGAGAGCGGGAACGCCAACATCGTAGGAAGAAGGAAGAGCGGCGAAAGGTCTTCTGTGAAGAGGAGAGACCCGAGAGTCTTCGCCTTTGGCAAGAGAGATGGGACAACTCGACGAAGGGTCGGTGGACTCATCGGCTGATCCCACATGTTACCAAATGGGTTACTCGCCTGCACGGGGAAGTCGGGTATTACATCACCCAACTCTTGACTGGACATGGATGCTTTCGGGCATACTTGCACAGATTCAAGAGAACTGACTCCCCAAACTGTCATCATTGCCGCGATGTGGTCGAAGACGCAGAACACGTGTTCTTCCAGTGCCCCCTCTACGAGGAGACGCGGGTGGAGCTGGAGAGATACCTGGACCGTTCCATCAGTCCAGAAAATATAGTGGAGTGCATGCTGAAGAGCCAATCGGCTTGGAACAGAATTGCAGAGTACGCGGAATCCATTATCAAGGATCTCCACACAATGTACGAAGAATAGGCCGCGAGGCGTCATAACATCGGGACAGCAGTAGCATCAAACAAGAACGTCCCGGCGAAGTAGTATTTACAAAGAGTGCCGCCGGGGAACCATCGGTCCGGGAGCAAGATCAGAGGTGCAGGTTAGGTTTTTGCGAGGTAAAAATCCCGCATAACTCGCCTGGCAGGAAAAATTTCCAGGCGAGTACCTTTTAAAGGTTTCCCCCTGTACCTTATTAATCTAAACATAAAAAAAAAGTACAGTATACCACCGTATTTTGATCTGATTTAGCGATATGCTAGTAGGACCAGCAGATTTGTCAGGCTCATTTCTTGCTCGGTGGCAATGACTGTAACTCGATGAGTAAAATTTCCATTTATAAGGATCTAAAAACCTACAAATCACTGTAACAAAGCCATTGTATCTTTAAAATATGACTGTTTTGTCTACATTTTGCTTTCTAGGTACAAATGGCCCCTCTTTCTTCGAAATTGAGGTTGGAGGGACATTTACCGATAATTCTAAGTGCTATGACTAATTGTGGCTTTATTGCATGAAAAGTTCCCAGGACGCATAATTTTAAGATTTAGTGATATCGATTTGCATCCAAGATAGTGTCATTTTATGAAGTTGGACTTTTTCTGATAAAGCTACATTAATCATTGTATTCACGCAGACAATCTTTATACTTTATATCAATTAAAAAATGCAGACAATCTTTATACTTTAGATCTATCGTGTAGGAACCATATTACATCCCTAAATGTGTTTTCTGCCAGCCAGTTGAATAATGTTAAATTTAATAAAAAATGGCTAGATTTAAGCAATTTAATAATATATGAATTATATCAAAATGTACATTTTTTTTTTATTTATTTAGATATTTACAACTACAACATAGTAATAAGCAAATTTTTGCAATAGTATTAATTAACTTGATAGGTTGTGGGGGGTAAACATCCAATGAAGTTCCTCCTGCTAACGTGTGTTTCTGTTAAGCCTCAGTATTTAAGTAAATCACGCAACCAGTGACGCTTAAGTCTTCGATGGGTATTTCTAGGGAAGGAAATGGAGGATAGTTCTTGACCAAGAGGATTATTATGATTGAGGACACGGGAATGGGACTTTTTATAACGAGATACAGCCACATCAAAAACAAATGGGACTTTAACATCACGACGAATAACAGTATTGCGAACATAAAAGGGGGCATCGACAATTGTACGGAGTATTTTTGATTGAAGGAATTGGATTCGACGGGAATTAGAAGGCTTAGTAGATCCCCAGAGTTCTAGTCCGTATGTCCATATGGGTTTCAGTAAGGTATTGTATAACAGAACTTTGCTGTCTATAGTAAGTTTGGAACGTTTGTCTAGAAGTCGAAGTAGTTTTAGGTATCTTCTTTTAAGTTCTTGTCTTTTAAGTCTTGTATGTGGGTTCCATGTCAAGCGTTTGTCTAAGTACAGTCCTAGATACCGAGTTTCGGTGTGTTGAGGTATGGCACTGCCATTAAGGTATATGGGAGGGCATGTCTCACGACGGAGAGTAAAAGTTACCTGGATAGATTTACGTTCATTGACTTTTATTCTCCACTTAGTAAACCAGTTCTGGAGGGTTTGGATTTGGATTTGGAGAGTTTCGGAAGCATGTTGGGGATTTTCGCTAGATGCAAAGCAGGCCGTATCATCGGCGTATGTAGCAAAGTAGGTATTAGGGCAGGTTGGGATATCGGATGTGTAAATGTTGTAGAGGATGCGTCCAAGTATGCTACCCTGAGGAACCCCAGCCAATATCGGAGAGATGTTGGACAGTTCGTTGGATTCATTTACTTGGAAGTGTCGATTGGAAAAGAATGATCTTAGGATTAGGAAATAAGTGGAAGGAAGGAACCTCTTGAGTTTCCAGAGAAGACGCGGGTGCCAAACTCTATCAAAAGCTTGACTTATATCAAGTAACATACCGGGACAGTACTCTTTTCTTTCTAAAGAGGATGCAATGAAATCGACAAGACGAAGACACTGCTGGGTAGTGGAGTGCTCGGCGCGGAAACCAAATTGGTGATTAGGAATTAAATTTGAAGATTCGAGTAGAGGATATAAGAGGCGAAGGAGGATTTTTTCAAAGATTTTTGGGAGAAGTGAAAGGAGACTTATTGGCCTGTAGGAATTATTGGTTTATTGGGCTTAGGGATCATTTTAATATTTGCAAATTTCCATAGGATTGGGAAATGTGTTGTTCTAAGGATGGAGTTATATATTGTGGTAAGGAAAACTACTGCTCTTTTAGGGAGTTGTTGGAGTATATTGGAGGTAATCAGATTATAGCCAGGAGCTTTATTTTTGGGTAGGAGCTTGATTAAATTGGCAACTTCGGAAGGAGTGATTGCCTTAGGGGGAAGACTCATGGGTAAAGGAATGGATAGTTCCGTCTCGATTGTAGTGCAATGAGTCCTGTCTAATATGTCCTCATGTGGAGTAAATGTTTATGCAAGGTGTTCAGCAAAAGCGTCTGCTTTATGTTTGTCCGTTTTGGCCCAGGTTCCGTCAGTTTTTCGTAAAGGGTGCTTTGTTTTCCTATAAGATAGTATTTGTCTTGTAGCAGTCCACAAAGTTCTGTTTTTCGTTAGGGTTGAAGTATAGTTTCTAAAACGTTCTGTATTGTATTTAGTGATTTTGTCATGTAGTTCTTTTTGCAGTTTGTTCAGTTTGGTTTTGTCGCTGGGCATTCTTGTTTGTTGCCAATGAGATCTTGCTTTTCGTTTTTCTGCAATAAGACGCCTAATTGTTAACGGTTGAATTGTCAGGTTTTGTGTAGGTTTCGAGTTTTTACTTTTTTGCGAAAAGTCTGTAGCGTTTTGTAGTAAACATGTAAACTTGTGTACCGTGTCATCTAGTTCTTGTACTGTTTTTAAGCTTTGTCGTAAGTCTAAATGCTCGTCAATATGTTGTTTGAATAATTCCAAGTCAATTGGTCCATTAATACGTCTCGGCGCATTGACTTTTGGAGTGGATTGGGAGTCGAGAACTAGTAGAACAGGGCTATGATCGGAATTAAGATCTAGAAGTGAATCAGCATTAATATTGCAGGAATTCATGGGACTAGTTACAAAATAATCTAGAATGTCCGGAACCTAAGATCGGGAAGTTGGCCAGTATGTGGGAGTCGGAGGAGAGATGACTTGGTAGGAAGAGGATGAAAGCACTTGATTAAGAATAAACCCACGGGGATTGGAGACTCGACAGCCCCATTGTGGGTGCTTGGCGTTAAAGTCACCACCAGCAATGAAAGAATTCCCAAGAGCTTGGAAAAATGACCTAAATTCAAGGGAGTTTATAGTTTTATTAGGAGGGCAACAGGTTGCGGCAATAGTTAAGGGGACAGGGGAGCAGTCAATTGATATTGCGGTGGATTGAAGAAAATCTTCTGCAATATAGGAATGAAAAGAAAAGGATTAAGAATTTCTAATGAGGATAGCAGTGCCACCGTGGGCAGTATTGTCAGGGTGTCGGTCCTGAACGTTGTGTAGTCGCGTATGTAGAAGTTGGACCTGGACGTAAAGTGTGTTTCTGTAATGAGTACTACGTCTATTCGTTTGTCATGTAGTAATAAGTCAAGTTCTGGTCATTTGGAACTCAGTCCATTAGCATTCCAAAGGAGGATTGTAAGGGAATTTGCAGTACAGGCCGACATTTATTTCTGAACGGTGCACGATAAAGTTGACACAATGGACATTAACGCATTTACAAGAGGTGTTAGGATTTTATTTAATTCCTGTACAAGTGAGTTAGTTAGTTGGGAGAACTTTGAGGACATATCGTGGGATGAAAATGATGGAGGTGGAATATAGTTCTTTCTACTAGTTTCTTGCTGTTGCGGTTGTTGTAATTGTGGCTGCTGTTGTTGAGGTTCTCGTTGTTTTTGTTGTTGCTGCTCAGTATTAGAAATGCCTGCCGCAACCGCAGCAAATAACAAACCTTGCTGCACTAGTTGACTAATTATAGTATTTGGTCGGGTGGCTTTTTTGGTATTTGGGTTAATTTTCTCCTGCAGCTTTTTGTAAGTGGAGCAACCCTTATAGTTTGCGGTATGGCTACCGTCGCAGAAAACGCATTTGGCTGGAGTTGTCTTATTTTTGCTACATTCCTTGGTGATGTGCTCACCTGCACATTTCGCGCATTTCGGATTATGCCGACAATAAGTCTTGGTGTGCCCGTACTCTTGGCATCTATAGCATTGGACTATTTCTTTCTAATCTACATTTTTAAGTTTATTTGATTAAACTACACATTTTAAACTGCAAATTGGATAAAACTTTTTTTTAAATTAGGTAAAACATGCCAAGCATATTGCAATTTTTACAATCAAAAATAAAATAGGTAATTTTCTGTAGAAGATTCTTTGAAAATAATAAACTTGTATTTTTAGTAACTCACAAAATCATAGTAATTCTTATAATAAAAATTATACTTAAAATACAATAATAAAAAGTTCTTCAATTTTCATTAACAAATTCCAATAAGGCTAAAATACTATTATTATATTAAATCACAACTGATGTAATCAAACATATTTAAAATAAAACTTTTGGTATTCAAAAATACTTTTGCTTAAATTGGAAAGAAACAATTTTTCACTATTTATCAATGAAAGCTTTCTACCATCATATAATTATTTCTTTTGACACAAAATAAATCTCTGGTTCCCCAAATTGGATTTGGATATTACTTAAAAAATTTGCCATTCCAGAAGCTTTATATAAAGTAATTTTGTTTATTGATGGATCCCTTATTTACATTGAAAAATTTTGCAAAAATTTACAGTGAAAAACATTTTCTTGTATATTTGGATTTTCTTTACTTGCTACAGATACATTTTCAAGTACTCATAGTAATTGATGTATTTGACATAATTTCGATAATATCAAAATGTATTAGATGATATTAATGGATCATCTTTCATTATATCCTCTTATATTTAAGGTGTTGTCATAATATTCCATTGTACGGATAACTATTGAATTGATATATTTTCAAAACTTATCCATCATACGGAAAATATATTTTTATAATAGCGTAAGATGGATTTGAAATTAGAGATATTTAGATGTAAGTTATATGCAAAAAATGAGTGACTTATTTCTAAAGACTAAACAATTAATATAAAAAAAAACTAAGTTTTACTTTTTGTTATAGTAAAAACATGTTATCAGACATTCTTAGAAATGATTTGATATATGTAGCTTGAATAATTATAGTAAATTTTTTTCAATTCCGGGAACTATTTATCATTGGTTTTTGAGGTAAGCTAAACGGCATATATTTCTACAAATCTGACATAAGACCACCAAAAATATTTATGCAAAATTCTTAATACAGCAATTTGATTTTAATCATATTAAGACTTGATCAAAGATTTGAAGATGATATCAATTTTGATGACCCAGTTTATTAATTTTTTTTAATTTATTTCAAATATTGAATTACAGTATAAGTAGAAATTAAATTTGATATCAATATGAACGTTGATATTGAAGCAAATCAAAAGAAAATTGTAGAAAAAACGTCCTTTGGTGATTGTCTATTTAGCGAATTTAGTTATACTTAATTGTGAAAAATGTCTTAGAAATAATTTTGCTATAACCGATGACAAGAAGGAGAACAGAAGATAATTAGTTTACAAAAGGGTTAAGACGTTCAGATAAGTGGGCATGAAATTTTTTGTAACGTTCGTCATTAAAGTGGATCACATACAAATAAACCTTGAAATTTTTAAGGCATTCGATCAAACGATAGTTGGTTGAACCTTAAAGTTCAATTCTGTTGGTCTCCATGAGTTTCAGCAATAATTTTTAATAAAAATATTTAAAATTTTATAGTTATCGGTATCGTCGGTGAAGTTCGAAACTTTTCAGGCGTTTGTATGTATTTCAGTCATACCAATCAGTTGACTTTCCAGAAGACTCTTAAAGGACCCGCAGATGGTCAATTCTGTTCGAGAATGGCCAATACCAAACATAATTATGATTACCTAGTGAAATAAATATTATTAAAAAAAAAAAAATGTTCATGAATAAACAAAAAGCAAAAAAGAGATTATTTCAAGATGTGTGGACAAAAAAGTGTGGGTGTATCGAGAATGGTGACAAATTGATATGTACTTTTTGTACACATATGGGGTGCGCCATTTAAATGTGGTCGATGGAAATATTGAATAACTTGAACAATTCTCAATCGATTTTGGAAAACTATTTATTTTTATAAAATTAGAAGCTTTACAATTTTTTCCATTCAGTTTCCAAAAACAACGTCGATCAAATGACCACCTTCATTGCGGATACAAAATTCAGCTCTTTTTCTGGCATTTTCCATGACATTTGCCAGCATCTCGGGTGATATCGCAGTGATTTCGGCTCGAATATTGTCCTCAAGCTCGTCTAAAGTCTTTGGTTTCTTGGCATACACTTTGCTTTTTAAAAATCCCCACAAAAAAAAGTCCGGTGCCGTTAAATCGGGCGATCTCGGTGACAAGTCAATATCCCCCCCTTCTGATGCCACACGTCCTGGGAACTTTTGACGCAAGAAGTTCATCGTTGATTTCGCGGTGTGTCATGTCGCGCCGTCTTGTTGAAACCAAATTAAAGGCTTTTAGTAAAACAGAGTGTGCAAACATCCATCGATACCGATCCCCATTGACAGTTTCCCCAACTCTGAAGAAGAACGGACCTTTTTCACGCATTTCTGGTAAAACAGAGTGTGCAAACATCCATCGATACCGATCCCCATTGACAGTTTCCCCAACTCTGAAGAAGAACGGACCAATGATGGTTTTTGAGCAGACACCGGCCCAAACAGTCACTTTCTGATCATGCAGTGGAGTTTGATGCATAGTATGAGGATTTTCTTTCCCCCAAATGCGACAGTTTCGTTTATGTACAGTGCCAGATAGCGTGAAATGGGCCTCAGCAGTCATTAAAATTCGCTCCCAAAAATCGGGCTCCGATTCACTCACTCGAATAACGTTATTAGCGTAAGCCACGCGTCGCGGATTGTCTGTTTCCAATAATCTTTCGGTTAACTGCACTTTATATGGAAACATATCCAGATCATCTTTCAGAATCCTCCTCAAAGTAGTTCCACTGATGTTTAGTTGCTGAGACCGGCGGCGGTACGATACAGAAGGATTCTCTGCAATACTCCGTTGAACAGCTTCAATATTTTCATTTGATCGTCGAGGACGTGGTCGATTTGAATGTGGACGATGCGCTACAGACCCGTGAGTCATTAAAATTCGCTCGATGCGCTACAGACTCAGCAGTCATTAAAATTCGCTCCCAAAACTCGGGCTCCGATTCACTCACTCGAATAACGTTATTAGCGTAAGCCACGCGTCGCGGATTGTCTGTTTCCAATAATCTTTGGGCTAACTGCACTTTATATGGAAACATATCCAGATCATCTTTCAGAATCCTCCTCAAAGTAGTTCCACTGATGTTTAGTTGCTGAGACCGGCGGCGGTACGATACAGAAGGATTCTCTGCAATACTCCGTTGAACAGCTTCAATATTTTCATTTGATCGTCGAGGACGTGGTCGATTTGAATGTGGACGATGCGCTACAGACCCGTGATTCTCGAAATTCGAACCTAAGCGACGAATAGTGTCACTTTTAGGCGCAGAACGACCGCGATACTTTTGACGATACGCACTCTGTGTTGCAACAACTGAACGATTACATTTAATGAACATTGTCACTATTTCCGCGCGTTCTTTGGGAGTGAATCGATTCATGGTTAAAATTGTAATGCAATAACCTTTCCGAAATGTGTTCGACGACGTCAATCGGTTTAAATCTGTCAAAGTTATTCAATATTTTCATCAACCACATTTAGATGGCGCAACCTGTATAATTACCGCCAGCACTTATAATATTGAACGATACTTTTCTTCAAAACATAAAGTTATGAATGAAATGGTATATTAAGATAAATCTAAATATATTGCTAAACGTGAATTAAATTTAGGAAAACAAAATAAATTCTTAAAGAGTAAAGAGCTGCAATAAATTAATGTCAGCTTTGTTGCAGCTCTTAGCATTGGTACCAACAGGAAACCATTTACAGACGGGGAGTTTTTGAAAAACGCATTCATAAATTGTTCCAAACACTTATATAATGACTTTGCATATAAAAATTATGTTTGTAATTATTTTCTTAATAAATATATCATATTATTTACTAAAAGACTGTTTTAATACGAAACTATCTCCGACCCACATTTTGGTTAATTTTGACCCACGGCCAAAAAAGGTTGCTGACCCCTGGAATAAACCATGCTCCATTAAAGTGGTTGCTCTACTTCAAAAATCCTGAGGGGTAGGTAGTGCGCTGGATCGAGCAATTACACAAGTACGATTTTGCTACAGAACATCGTAGAGGATAATCGCATGGTAATGCGGATGCTTTTTCGAGGAGACCTTCTATAAATTATTGTAAACATTGTACTCGATAGGAGGCTAACGAGGCCGAGGTTGTAAGAACCATAAAGATGGGTGCTCTTAGCACGGAATGGAGTGATGATATTGTGCAACGTGCACAGGAGGAGGAAAGAGGTCCTTTTTTTTGAGGTCGATCTTGGAATGGCTTCAAAATAGAACAGAGAAACCTCGATGGCATGAAGCTGCAAGTAAGAGTGCAATTACAAACGCATACTGAAAACAGTAGGAGAAGTTAATGATAAACAATAGATTGCTCTGTCATTAATGGGAAAACCCTCAGAAAAATGACTATTATTTGCAAATTGTGCCACCAAAAGCAATGATAGTAGACGTATTGCGGCTGTTCCACGATAACATTTCTTGGAAAAAAGAAAACTCTTAAAAATTCATCAGAAGTTTTATTGGATTAACTACTGGATAGTGTGCTCGTGATCAAGCCTAATCATGTAGGCTTAAATTAGAATTATTTTGCTTTCATGTGTGTTAACAAATTTTAAATAATTTAGTTCAATTCTAAATTTCAACTCATCACCATTAAAATATAAAAATTGAATTAAATATTAAAGTTGTTGAAGGGTTGGATTTTGTTAATTGTATTGATAAAATATATTTAAAAAAAAACAAGAAAAATAGTTTTTCTAAATATATCTTAACAAAAAAAACTATATGCCGCAAGTGCAAGAGCTGCGCATCTGTAAAATGGCCACAGATATAAAGCAGGCGCGCGATGAAACTTTACAAGACCAGTGTTTTATGGTAAAGGATAGCACTGGACGTGGCGGGACCTTTCCCTACTATGGAAATCGGAAACTGTTACATACTCGTGGTGCTGGACTACTTTATAAAATGGCCAGAGGCGTTTGCAATACCGAATCAGGAGGCCATAATAATAGCGAAAAGGCTAGTAACGCGTGTTTTGGTTGATTTGGAGTTCGTCTGGAAATTCAAAGTGATGAAAGTAGAAATTTTGTGTCTCGACTATTCAAGGAAATACACATATGTTAGCTTATGGGAATTTTCAAAGCTCGAACAACCCCCATATCGTCCTCAATCTAATGGAATGGTAGAACGATTCAATCAAAATCTGGAACGGCATTTGGCAAAATTGGTTCATCGGCACTAAAGAAACTGAGACTAAATTATACAATGACGGCACAAGAGAGTACCTTAGTAACATCGGCAACGAGATGACAAGTTGAAGACTTAGATTATAGAAGAACTGGAAAGGCCTCTACACAAAAATTGTGGCAAAATTTTGTTTACAATCTATTGGTAGAACGCACACACATGCAAAATAACAGAAACGGCGTAAATCATTGGGGGCCAATTTTAAGAGGGTCATTCAACAAGTACTTAGTCTCACCGCCCGATGGAACTGCTGTCACAAAAGAAATTTACCATCGTGCAGTACATTCTTTTAATAGCCTACTGTCAAGTTTCAGTAGATTCCCTTTATTAGTTTTGTTTTGAGAGCCTTTGAAAGCGAGAGTGTCGGTCGGTTGCACAAAAATGGAAAAAGAACAATATCGTTCGGTGATTAGATTCTTGTTTTTGGAAGGGAAAACGCGCAGCGAAATCAAAGATCGCTTGGATGCTGTGTATGGTGACTCTTCTCTTTCGATGGCGACCGTCAAAAATTGGTTCAACGAGTTTGTTCGTGGCCGCACGTCGGTTTTTGATGAGCCACGCCCAGGTGCCCCGAAAACGGCTGCTACGGAGGAAAACGTTAAAACAGTCCACGATCCCGTGTTGGCAGACCGTCGATTGAAGGTTCACGAGATAGCTGAGACTGTGGGCATCGCAGTAGGAACGGTGCATCATATTCTACACGAAGAACTGGGCATGAGAAAGCTGTCGGCGATGGGTGCCGCGTTTGCTCACACTGGAAAACAAGCGCAACCGTGAGACCACATCGGCGACGGGTTTGGCGCTGTTTCAGCGCAATCCAGCGGAGTTCTTGCGTCGTTTCGTGACCGTCGACGAAACATGGATTCAGTGGTACACACCAGAGACCAAGGAACAGTCGAAACAGTGGACTTCACCCGGCGAACGTGCTCCGAAGAAGGCGAAGACTGTTCGATCGGCCGGAAAGGTGATGGCCACCGTTTTCTGGGATTCACAAGGTGTGATCCACATCGATTACCTCGAGAAGGGTAAAACAATCACGGGCAAACAATTTGATGATCAATCGGTTGACTTATTGGGCCGATTTGACGTCGAATTGAAGAAAAAGCGGCCCCACTTTGCGAAGAAAAAAGTGCTATTCCACCACGACAACGCGCCGGCTCACACCTCCGCCGTCGCCATGGCACAATTGGTCGAATTGCGCTACGAATTGCTGCCCCATCCACCGTACTCTCCAGATTTGGCCCCCTGTGACTACTTTTTGTTTCCAAACCTGAAAAAATCACTCGCTGGGAATAGATTTGGGTCGAATGAGGAGGTCATCGTCGCCACGGAGGCCTACTTTGCTTCCCTCGAGAAAATCTATTTTTGGGACGGGTTAAAAAAGTTAGAGCATCGCTGGGCCAAGTGTATCGAGCTTGAAGGAGATTATATGGAAAAATAAATTGCCAACTTTCCAAAATTTTCGTTTTTCTTTTGTAGGCTAAGTACTTGTTGAATGACCCTCGTAAACTTCAGCGGTTCGTTTAAAACCATTTTGATATGTGATCTCATTTATGCGTAAACAAATAGATTTGTGGGTTTATTTTTTGATGGAATTACTCCAATAAAACAGAATTATAAAGTGGAAGAGCATATAAAAATATAAATTACGAGTTATTTGATTATATCAAAACAATTATGTGCACAAATAAAAATCCATTGCAAAAATGGAAAATGAATTAAATGAAAGAATGTGATATTATATTTAAATTAAAACGACACCCCACAGCTTAGTAAAGAATTAATAGAAATGAAAGTATTTCGTGCAGTATTAAAATAAGTTCCCTTAAATTTTCTTACACATACTTTACATAGCAATAAAACACAGTATTATTTTAAAATATTATTTATTATTTCATAAATACTTAAAAAAACATAAAAACTACACTTTCACTTCCACTTTCCGATAAGTGACAAAATAACAACTTGAAAAACAACAATAGTATACAAGCATATCGGTATGCTACCACTTCCATGGAGAATGACGTGTTTTACAAAAACTTAACTTTGCCTGTCGTTGTGTTTGAATTGTATTTTTGTTTCCAATAAGTGAATTAAAATGAATATAAATTATGCTTTTGCAATTCAATAAATTTCTATTACGAAAAAAACTACAATAGATGTCAGTGGGTGTCATGTCCACATAAAAAAATCTACACAAAAGTATGCAAGCGTTACGATTTCTCGCCGCTTCTGCAATAATTAAGCTAGAATATTGCATACACATACAAGTATACAAAAATCTGACGTATGGGCCTATCCAGGTATTCTTTAATCTAAATGCAAAACTGTGAAATTTGAGGAGGAGCGGTTGAGCTGTATAACCCCACGCGTTGTAAGGGAATGACACCGAAATTTCAGGCCAGCTGGGATGATGCATTCAGAGTTATTATAAAGTTGAATGGAATTATATATCACATTCAAAGAAAATAGCTAGATCTACCAAAGATTGTCTACATTGACCACATGGCGAGTTATTATGGATCAAATAATGCTAGAACCTCGTGATTATTTCTCGCGACGCCATCTGGAGTGCTCTGGCTGAACTAGGCATCCCGCAGGCCATAATCGATCTAATCCGAGAACTATACCGCGAGGCCCCGTGTAGAGTGTGTCTCAAAGGACGAAACAGCGATACATTCAACATCTCGAGAGGAGTCAGGCAGGGTTGCATAATCTCGCCTATCCTCTTCATAATCGCCCTAGACCTAGTTCTTCAACGCACTAACAGCACAGCCAGCAACGGTATACAGTGGACACTGCGTGAGAAGCTCCACGACCTGGACTACGCCGACGACATATGCCTCATGTCCCACACCTTCAACGGCATTCAGGAGAAACTGAATGCACTGGCCTCCAACGCAGAAAAAGTTGGGATGAGAATCAACATCAAGAAGACCAAATTGATGCGTGTCGGCGCCACCTGCGAGAGACCCTTGATGCTACACGGTACCCAAGTTGAAGATGTCGAAAAGTTCTGTTACCTTGGCAGCATGCTCAGCAAGGATGGTGGAACTGAAATAGACATCCAAACGCGCATCAACAAGGCGCGACAAGCGTACACCTCACTTGGGAACGTATGGCGTTCCAATCATCTCTCCATAGCACTCAAACTTCGAATATTCAACTCAAACGTCAAGCCAGTCCTGCTGTACGGCTGCGAAACATGGAAAGTAACAGACAGCACGACTCGTAAGCCTCAGGCATTTGTGAACAGATGCTTGAGGCGCATAAGCAAGATCTTCTGGCCGAACTGGATAACGAACGATGAGCTGCTTCTTCTCACGAAGCAAATACCCCTGCTAGATAACATCAAACGCAGGAAATGGAATTGGATTGGCCACACCTTGCGAAAACCACCTACGGACATAGCAAGGATGGCACTAGATTGGAACCCACAGGGCAATCGCAGCAGCGGACGTCCAAGGACCACTTGGAGAGGATCAGTCGAGCGCGAACACCAACAAACTGGCAAATCATGGTCGGAAGTAAAAAGGCTGGCTCAAGACAGAAGCAGATGGAGAGAGTTCACAGAGGCTCTAGTGCCGCTATATGCTCCATAGGAGTGACTGTGTTCTCATGTCTATGTGTAACATAGAAATGAAAACCTGTCAAATAAAAAAAAAAAAAAAATGCTAGAACCGAGCATCTTTCAGAAGGGAGCAATGATACGACGTAGCAGTATGGGTTCCAGAGCAGTATAGTACACATATTTTTACGATTCTATTAGATAAAAGAGTGTCTAATAGGATCGTAACAATACTATTAGACACATTCGTATTATTTGCATAGATATTTTTCTATCCAGAGCTTACAAGTATAGAAATATGACACATGTTGAATGGAATTGGAATTCAGAGACAAATCGGTAAATGTCTCCATCAGTAATCGATAAGAATCTTCCGCTAATATTACAATATAATCCCTTGCATCTATTACCTATGATTTTAATACTCTTTCCTCACTCTTTCGGTAAGCAATAGCAAATAGACTTAGCAAAAAAATCTATATCAAGGCTAAAAATCGATATTTGCGAAAATTTATTTACGTCATTCCACTGATTGATGTCACGGATATCCATTAGATTTGTGAAGTAATCTTTTCCATTTATTGAAGGCATTATTTGAAATTTTATGGATTGTTGTTATGTGCTGTTTGCATGATAAAATTCATTTTCTGACGATTTCTATTTGATAAGAAAATTGGAGCGTATCAATTTTACTTATTGCCATTCAACACGAATCTGCTTCTTCCATATCGATAATAGCTAACCAATGCTCCAAATCGCGAATATTATTACATAAAAATGAACTGATGACAAATACTTTACGATATTATCCTTCACCAATCCTGCCACTTTTTAATTAAAAGCAAATTAATTTTTATTAACTCACAACTCTATATCTGGTTAATCAATCAACTTGGGAATTACATAAACTATAAGCGAATTTATTACGACAGTTATAGATACATAATTTCTCGATATAAAAACGCATTTAGGAAATTGGGATAAAGATAAATTGAGAAAGAAAGACAGAAATACAAAAAAAATTCCATTAATATTGAAGTCAGAATCTACAAACGGGATAACCTGGGACGTCGTTCGTCTTCAAAATGCGAGCATAATACTGGCATCAAAATTTGATGAATTCAATTCGATTTTTAAGCAAAAACGTATATAAGAAATCGCATTTATAAAATAGGGAATTAAAAATTGATAAAATTTTTAATATTTTTAATTATATTTAATTAAAATGACAGATAAATAGCAGAACAAAAATTTCGATAGAGCTTACAAAATATCTGTTTATCCATTTAGTAGTTTGGAATGTACAAACTTGTCATTTATCAGCTTTCATGGAAACAATTATTTAACTTATAAAGCATTTTAGATTTTGAATTATTTTATTTCCATACAATTTGTATAAATTGTGACAACTTTCTACAAATTGGTGATTCTTCTTCTGACGTAGCCACGTTTTGCACTTCAGGAGGAGACTATGATCGTCCTAATCGTTCTTCTGAACAAACAATTGATAACACAGTAAAATGGATTTGTTATCAAGAAATTGCGGATTTGTTAAAGCCTGTACATCATCATAATGCATACTCTACTCAAAATATTGCTGATGTGGAAAGCCACCGTTTCTTTGTCAAAATTTGAGGTTTATTGTGGAAAAATGCTCACATATTAATACTTCAAAGTATTGACCATCGATAGTCACAACTCTTTCCCATCTTTCTGGCAGCATATGGATTCCATGCCGAAAAAAACTTATCATCCACGAATCGACCCGATTTTTTGTCTCTTCGTAATATTGAAAGTGCTGCTCAGCCACACCACGCGTCATCAGTCGGAAGAGGTAGTAGTCGGAAGGGGCGATGTCTAGAGATACGGCGGATGGGGAAGGACGATTTCAGTATTTCCAGGTAGGTTTAAGCCACTTTAGTGACATGTGGCCGATCGTTGTCGTGCTGCAAAATCACTTTGTCGTGTTTTTGCTCGTATTGTGGCCGTTTTTTCTTCAATGCTCGGCTCAAACGCAACAGTTGAGTTCGGTAACAATCTGCAGCGATAGTTTTCAATCGGTTGCAATAGTTCATAATATATCACACCGAGCTAGTCCCACAAAATACATAGCATGACCTTTGAGCCATGGATGTTTGGCTTGGCCGCCGATGTTGATGCGATGCCCTTACGATTTTTTTCGCTTTGGATTATTATAATGTACCCACTTTTCATCGCCAGTCATAAAAACGCCGTTCGGCATCACTCGGTTTCAACTCGTATAGCACCCAATTTGCTTGGTTTTGTTTTTCAAACGATGGTAAATAGCTTCTTGAGTTACGCCTAATGAATTTGAAAATTCTTGTTATATTTGGCATGAATCTTCATCTAGTAATGCCTCCAATTCTGCGTCTTCAAACTTTTTCACCGGTCCGGGACAATCCTTGTCTTCCACGTCTAAATCACCAATTTTGTAGCGTTGGAACTATTCGCTATACGTTCTCTCACTAATACAAGCCTCACCATAAATTTCTATACTGAGTTGAGCGGCTCAGCCGCAGATTTTTTTGAATTGGATGCAAAAAGCAAAACTTCCCGCAAATGATGCTTATTTGATTCAAATTTCAATAATAAGCACAAAAAAAAAACGCCGATAAAAAGTCACAAATGTAATGATGAGTGGTTTACAAATGCCTAAACTTACGATATGACATTTCTGATCCGATATTTTGGACTTCACTGCTGGCGCCATCTATTTGCAAATGGAGGTTTCCCAATTTTACTCACAATATAAATTACTATGGAGTAGCTATTGTATTCACGAAACTGTTTGGTGTGTATTTTGGTCTCAAGATGTTATTCGCTCGTGTTTATTTTAAAATTTAGAAGGGAAAACCGTTACTGCCAATTCTGAGCACCGTATGATGACCGTTTTTTTTTTAAATATAACTTAAAGCCTTTAATGGACCATATGTGGCTTCCACCAGACCGTGGCACAAATATGACAAAATTTCACACGTAATATGACAAATTTTTAAATAATAGCGCGAATGCGTAATTTCGGGATTTGTTAATGACAATTCGCCTCCAAATAAACGTCAAACTTCAGAGCATTTAATGAGCGAAAAATCACCTGATAAGTATCGAGTCCTACAAAAAGGCTCGTTGCCGCTATTTGAATAATATTTTTATGACAAATAGCAAAGTTTTAACAACAAAATAAAATAATTTTTTTTAATATTATTATATTTCCTAAACTTTACTATTAAAATTAATTAAAATCTAAATTTTAAGCATGTGTTTTTTTTTGGTTATTAAAGCACAAATTGGATAAACCTTTATTTACTTATGGTAGGAAAGATATCACAGCATTATTTATCAAAATGATATTATTTTATTAGGGACATTTTTTTTATAATAAGTAGCTTACAGAAATGAATTTTTAAAAATTTTAATGATGAAAATTATGTGTAATAAGCAATTGATCACTGACAATTCGTTTGAGATAATAAATATCTGTACAACGTCTGACACACAGATCGGAGTATCAAATTGACAAAGTTAATCAAGAAGAACAGTTAATAAACTTTATATTTGTTTTCCAAAAAATAATAATTATGTATGTGGAAGAGTTTGTATGAAATTTTTCCAAAAATATTCTAGAACAAGAAAAGAGAAACCACAGAAACATTGCTAGTTCTAGTATGAAAATTTTGAAACAGTTTTAAAAGGATTAAGATAATAATTATATAAGATTAATTGTTTAATTTTTTTAATTAAATAAAATTATAAAATTGCTTGAAAAATCCATAAAATGGAAATGTACACAAATATTGGCACTTGTCTTAAATGAATTTTCAATAAATCTCTTTTAAGGGTCTAATCTGTTATTCAAGTTTTTTGAAGAAAATAAATTTCATAGAGCTATAATAGAGAAAAATGCCTCTCAACTATTAAGGTGACTTTATAAATTTTAGAGCTGATAGTTGCCAAATAATTTATCAAAAATTACGGATAAAACATTTTTTTCGCAAATTCCCCGCAAAGGCAATATCCTTTGTATGGTTTTATTGATAACTACTTCAGGATAACTTTTCCATTAGTTTATTGATATTTCAAAATATAGTATTATCCTTTGTCTTTATTAGGGACTTTTATTATAATCATGACAGGAATTATTAAAAATCAATTAAATTGGAAACTTTTAAGATATTTTGAAATTCCTAGATTGTTTTAATCAGTGAGAAGGATGATTTTATAAGCCAACGGAATAAATAAAAGCTTTTAGGAAATAAGGACAAAGTAAAGAGTTTTCTTCTATATTACATCTCTTTTGCTATCTTTCTTAAAGTTTTTATTATTTCTAAAAGTAAGGTTATTTAAAATTTACTTTCATTTATATTGTTGTAAGGGATGAAACGAGTAAGTGCTTAATAGCTCACAGGTACATAAATACAACACGACATAGAACTAACTCTATAGCTTATTAGGGGCAAATTCAAGTAGAATATCCCTTTGTAAATAAGTCTACCTATCACCTCATAAGTCTTAATAATAATTCTTTACACGGAATATAAACTATTTTCAGACAATTCAACTTTAGGGGTAGTCATTGTCAAATAGAAAATTTTCAGTTGCGTGTGTAATATACGGTTGGTGGTGGCCAGTTCAATTTATCTTATTTGAATTATTCTCATCGCATGTTTAATACTCGTTAAAGTGCAGAAATTCAAATAAAAATTCAAAAACGTTCGTCAAGGAGCTTTCCAAGTCGATTAGTAAATATTTCTCAGCTCAAAAGTATCCCATAAGGAATTAGAAAAAGTCAATATTTAAAGTATGAGCGAATTTTTTAGTAGATGTTGATTAATTCAATTTTAATAGAAACATTTCAAGTATCATCGTAATTAAGTTAGACTTTCTTGCATAATTATCTGCGGAAATAACTTGAATAGTGGTACATTGGCTTTATGTTGAGTAGACTTTGGGAGTGGGTGAGAGGTCATCTGCCTGCTAATTACTTTAATTTTCCTAAGTGAATAGTCCATCTAAATAGAATTTTAATTTTATTTGGTAATCAACCTCAATACCGATTAGGTTAATTATTTTTGGGAAAATTTGCATTTACTTTGTATTTTCTATAGAAGAAGAGTGGTCAGTTCGGAAGATTGTCTACATCCGCTGAACAGTATTTACTTTCCAAAATAGTATATATCCTAGAAGAGCATTGAAAGCTTTATGACCCGTACTTAAGATAACACATTAATTAGAGTTAAGAAAATGAAGAGTTTATTGATAAATTTATATTCAGTTCACGTGAGGAATATTCATTTCAGAAAAGTGTAATTCTTCCCTCTTTGCTTTGTCATAAAATTGTTTTTTTTTCCGTAGGGTATTTTAGTCACGAATACAAATATATTTGTAGTAATAAAAATAATTTCTTTTTTAAATACTTAAGGCAATTGTGATTACATAAATAAAATTATATTTAACATTAAAAGTTAATGTTCTTTTTGAATGATCCGGAATATCTGATGGTAAATCTTAAACATTTACTCGTAAAAACTTATTTACTAGATATATTGATTATTATTCCTTGAGAAAAAATTAAAATTTCAGAAATATGTTTCTTAGGAAATAGCAAAAATGGAGGCTTTTTATTAATACCAAAATTTGACAAAAAGAAAATAATTGTTTTATATACAATATTATTTTTATAGTAACAAATTTGAAAATAAAAAAATTTCACAATTACATAAAATAACACAATATTATTTTTGGCAACAATCTTTCTAGACTTTACGATTATATAAACAGTTAAACATTGTTCAAATTATCTATAAAATACAGATTGAAATGTGGAGACGCATACTTGTGGTTCTTCGAGGTATTGTCAGGAATATCCCAAGGCTCATTAACTGGTCCTAAGTTATATAACCTTTACATTGCAGATATATGTAAGGTTCAATGAAGCGGAAATATTCATATGGTATTATACGCGGACGATACTCTAGTTTGCAATACATCAGTGCGACCTAAAGTAGTATTGGAAGCTATGCAGGTATCAGTCAATAAAGTGACAGAATACTATAAGGAATGGGGTCATCAATTAAATATTCCAAAGTCAGAAAGCTTATGTGTCACGCCATCAGGGAAGACAAATTCGTAGACTGCGGGTTCGGAGATATGAGGGACTCGATAATGAGGCACGTGGAGAATCGTAAGTATTCAGGATTCAATCTTAACAAGATTCGCAAATTCAACTCCTTTGTCAGGGATAAAATTAGAAAAGCTAATGGCATATATTGTAGGTTTCTGATTATATATCAGAAATCCTATGTAAGGACGTCAAAGTCATTATTTATAAGCAATTTATAAGAGCGTATTTAGGCTACGGCTTCCCCATCTGGTCATACTTTTCCCCAATAATAGCAACAGAACTGCCCAGGATGGAGTGAAAGATTCTACGAAAAGCCACAGGACTCGGCAGATCTAGACAGACAAATAAGTTTATATCAAACGACAGGTTTTATCGAAAGGGAGGCGTTTTCCGATTTGTAGTATGGCAAATGGGAATAATTCACAAATGGGTTAAATCATAAGCCCATCATCAAAACAGGAAAGTAAGGCAGCTAACGAAACATATATTATTGGAGATCTTGAGAAACTCCAAGTACCTGTCTTCGTTAATTCTATTGGAGGACACAGAAGAAGCTCTGGAGCAACGTCTCCAGATCTACACGAAGAAGCCAAAGGGATAACATCGAAGTTAGCAGTTACATCGCTTGAGGTCGGGAGAACCCCGACACAACAAACGGAGCAGTTCAAACATAGAATTTATATTAATTTTAAAAATAATTGTATAAAAACGCATGTTGAGTTAATAAGAGTAGCTTTAAGGGTTACGGTTAGGTTTAGAATGTAAGCAAAGTATATGAATGAATTATTAAAATGTTATAATAAAGATAAATAAAATATTATATATGTATTAGAAATAAATGCAAGGATAGCAGATAGCTAAGAACTAAAAAAAGACAAAGATTGAGCTAGGATTAAATATTTTTAAGAAAAAATAGTATTAAGATTATGTTAGAAGAAAAATATAAAATGTCAAGAATATGCAATAAAGTAAACTTGAACTTGATCTCAAATTATTTATAAACAATTTTTTTTAAAGAAAATATTAAATGGAAAAAAGGTCGGTGTTTTCAGTTTAAATGATTTATATTATAAAATAAGACCATTAGATACTTCTTACATTAATTTTCAATTTAGGAAAAATTACTAATTTATTAGATAGAAAATCAAATTGATCGGATTCTACGAAAAAAAAATTATTTTATTATGTATAATTGTGTCAGAGAAGTTCGTTCAGGCGGGGCGGTATAGAAGAAGTACAGGGTGGATGGTAGGCAGTGTCCTTACATCAACATACCAAAAAAATTCATACCAGCAGCCCAAAATAGGCGTCGGTGATATGAAAAGTTTTAATTACTCCGAAGGAAAGGAAAAGGAAAATTTTAGAAAAGAATACCATTTTCTTTGGCAAAAGAAGAATAAGGAATGAGGAGAGTATAAAAACATAACAAGTTGGAATAAAAAAATTAATAGTAAATATTTAGATAAAAAAATAAAGAAAGTTACCTACACGTAAAATAAACTAACCAACAATTAAAAGAAAAAGGACTGGAAAACGAAGAAACTGAAAACGATAGATTAAACCAAGAACTGTTGTGGGAGAAGGCTGGCGGTTTTGTATCTCTCTCCGTGATCATACTCCAAACCTCCTATAGCGCACCTATGCAAACGGTTTGCAATTCCCCTAGTGAAGCAACAACGACAATGATTCTCCTTACTACATCTGGTATTTCAAAGAACTAATGTCACCGAACCGAGAACTCGAAGTTAGGAGGAACCTATAATAAAAACTATGGCTTACCATAAATTCATTATTAAAATTTATTTTAATTTACATAATTTTTATTAATTAATGTTAAAATCCACCAATTTTATTTCAATTTCTTTTTAAATAATTTTTTAAAAATCAACTGATTTTTTTTTCTACAATTGCAAATTAGTTTTTTTTTTATAAATTGTTGACTATAATTATTTTTTTATTTTCTTTCAATTAATTATAAATTAATTTTTTTTATTTTCTAAATAATTAAACTAAAAAATACACCAACATTAAATTGCTGGTACGGTTAAATGCACAAAACTCTTAAGAGAATTGCATTCGAACAGAGGAATATCTGATATTGACTGCCTGTTCGGAATTAAAGCCTGGTATGCAGCTCGAGCTAAGATAAATTTTCATACGATTTTTAGCTAGCTAAATCGAAAACGAAAAATTTAGCTCACGATTTCGCCGGGCAGTACGCAGCTCGAGAGTGAAAACAAAGTCTCCATTGACAAGTCTCCACGCGATTTCACTTTGGTTTTCGCTACAATTAAATGCACGGAACAATAATCAAAGATAATGCCTGGTATGCAGCTCGAGCAAAGATAAATTTTAACGCGATCTCCACTACTCTCTCATTTAGCGCAGCTAAACGAGAGTGAAACACAAACGTCAAAATTTAGCTAGCATTTATTATTTTCACCAAATCCGTACACCCAGCAAACCAACAATTTTAATCAATAAATATTATTCAAAATTTTTGAAAAGTCCATTAAATAAATGAGATCTTAAATTTAACACATCCCCTAAAAATGCAAAATAATAATAACAATCTTCCAAAAATGACGAATTGACTTTGAACTTTGCTAATATTCAATTGATACGTTAAATGCCAGGACATTCATTTTGACATGGCGAAAATAGTAAAAGAAAAAAAAAAAAAAATAAATAAACCGAACCCGTACGTGATTGTAGGAAGGTACATTTCAACTGCCATTTGTGAAGTGTTTACTCCCTAATTTATCAATATGGGGATGCTTTTATAAGTGTTTGAATAGATTGTAAAGAATAAGATTTAATAATGGACGAAAAAGGATGCTAGTGTTCGTTAACCTACAAACAAAGTGGAATTTTCATTATACAATAATTCGTTAGTCAAGTTTATAGTAGGTTTGTAGATTTATATATTTTTTTGGAGAGTAAAGATTTGTGACTCTATGGCTACATACACGTAGATGTATTTATATTTGATAGGCTCTTAGCTATTCTGAACAAAACAACCTTCGTTTAAATTGGCTTTAAAGTGTAATTCAAGAATCTTATGATCCTTATTAACAGATGCTCAAAAGATTGTGAAGAGGGCATTTTATTGTATTTTTTGTGTTTTGTTACTTTATCGATGTTAACTTCTCTTTTTCAAACAAAAAACCCAAATTTTTTCAGACATTTTTATTAATATTATTTTCTTTTCTTTCATTTTCAACTTCTCAGTTAATATTTATGATTATGTTTACTATTATTATTCAGTTTATTGTATTTTTCATTTGAGGTAATTTCAATTTTAATATTAAAAAAAAAACTTTTTAGAAAATTCTTCTTTTCATAAACAAACTTTTAATATTTAAACTGAAATTTACTTTATAATATATAACCTGTGAATACTAATTAATTTTATTAAATTTTTATATCTCCCTATAGAATATTTTGGTTTTTCCTTTTTTATTTAATCTTAAATTGAAAAAATCTCCAAAAAAATAATCCATCGACTTTAATTTCACAGAATTTTTTTTCTAAAATTTCTTTATAGGAACAATTTTTTTATGAGCGATTATTCTACTGCAAAAAAAATTATTTCAATAGTGAATGCCTCCCACTGACTTAGCTTCTTCTACTGTTTCTTGGCCCTCCAAAAATGCTTTGTTCCACTAAAAAAATGGTGCTCTTAATAATGAATGCTCCCCATAAGCTCATGCCAACTTTTCGTAAGTCAAACTTTCGTATTCATCAAGCCTAATACAAAATTAAATAAGAAAAAAAAACCTACACAAAAAGTATGCAAGTAGTACGATTTCTCGTCGCTTTTGTAATAATTTATACACAAAATTTCGTATACATATCCGACAATCTGACGTACGTGCCTATGCAAGTATTATTTAATCTAAGGGCTAAGTAAAATGACAATGACATATAATATAACGTTTACATGACAATAACGTATAAGCTCTGTAAGAGGAAATTCATAGTGTTGCCATTCTTTTTTTTATTTTATGCTACACCTCGTCGTAGGATTTAAACGACAAGATTTTTTTGTGTTTTTCAAATTACGTCAAATGATTTTTCGGAAATTCTAATATTTTATTTTTTTGCTCATATTTTCAATATATTTTTCACTTATTTTGTAATATTTATAGTTTTTTTTTTGCCATTCGTCTTTTACTTACATAACGATAATATTAATTTAAGTCTATTTTCTTAAAGTCCAACTATGTATTTTTGGGTGCTGTATTTTTACATTTTATGCAAACATATATTCTTTATTTATTAGTTTGTTCAACTTTCAATTTCGAACTTGAAAGTGAAAAAGCCTCAAGTGAATGATAATATATACTCTGTAAAATTGAGGACATCTTAGAGAACTTCAATTTTAGAAAGAGTATTGGAACCAGCAATATTACGAAGGTTATACAACAAGTACTTAGCCTACAAAAGAAAAACGAAAATTTTGGAAAGGTGGCAATTTAGTTTTCCACATAATCTCCTTCAAGCTCGATACACTTGGCCCAGCGAGGCATTAACTTTTTTAACCCGTCCAAAAATACATTTTCTCGAGGGAAGCAAAAAAGGCCTCCGTGGCGACAATGACCTCCTCATTCGACCCAAATCTATTCCCGGCGAATGATTTTTTCAGGTTTGGAAATAAAAAGTAGTCACAGGGGGCCAAATCTGGAGATTACGGTGGATGGGGCAGCAATTCGTAGCGCAATTCGACCAATTTGGCCATGGCAATGGCGGAGGTGTGAGCCGGCGCGTTGTCGTGGTGGAACAGCACATTTTTCTTCGCAAAGCGGGACAGCTTTTTCTTCAATTCGACGTCAAATTGGCCCAATAAGTCAGCATAGTAGCGCCCCGTGATTGTTTAACCCTTCTCGAGGTAATCGATGTGGATCACACCTTGTGAATCCCAGAAAACGGTGGCCATCACCTTTCCGGTCGATCGAACAGTCTTCGCCTTCTTCGGAGCACGCTCGCCGGGTGAAGTCCACTGTGTCGACTATTCCTTGGTCTCTGGTGTGTACCACTGAATCCATGTTTCGTTGACGGTCACGAAACGACGCAAGAACTCCGCTGGATTGCGCTGAAACAGCGCCAAACACGTCGCCGATGAGGTTTCACGGTTGCGCTTGTTTTCCGGTGTGAGCAAACGTGGCACCCATCGCGCCGACAGCTTTCTCATGCCCAGTTCTTCGTGTAGAATATGATGCACCGTTCCTACTGCGATGCCCACAGTCTCAGCTATCTTGTGAACCTTCAATCTACGGTCTGCCAACACGAGATCGTGGACTTTTTTAAAGTTTTCCTCCGTAGTAGCCGTTTTCGGGGCACCTGGGCGTGGCTCATCAAAAACCGACGTGTGGCCACGAACAAACTCGTTGAACCAATTCTTGACGGTCGCCATCGAAAGAGAAAAGTCACCATACACAGCATCCAAGCGATCTTTGATTTCGCTGTGCGTTTTCCCTTCCAAAAACAAGAATCTAATCACCAAACGATATTGTTCTTTTTCCATTTTTGTGCAACCGACCGACACGCTCGCTTTCAGAGGCTCTCAAAACAAAACTAATAAAGGGCTACTAAAAAAATGTACTGCACGATGGTAAATTTCTTTTGTGACAGCAGTTCCATCGGGCGGTGAGGCTAAGTACTTGTTGAATGACCCTCGTATAAACAAAAAAGACTATAATAGATCATAAAAACAGGAGATCATCTTATTTATTGCCATAAAGCCATAAAGAAAGATGCTGAATCAATTAAGAGCAAGTAGAGTGGAAAAAAATCATCAACTGAAACAGAGACAATATTACTTTTTTAGAGAAATGAGTCGAAAATTGAAGGTTTGGGGATTCGCCTGAAGACGTTTACTGGGATTCCTTATCCCAGTAAATCTTACAAGGAAAGGCAAAAAGAATTAATTGTTGATGCAACCGACTCCTGCATGGACAATGATTTGGCGAACGGCTTTATCATTTTAAAGTGATAACGAAAATCTTCCAAATATAAATTTAATACGGGTCAATAAGATTCCATAAAAAAAATTGCATAAAAACAAACAACCAAAGTTCTAAGAGGTAAAAAATTCCGCTTTCTTGTCATCATCAATAATAGCATTTAGGACATGTTTTTAGAAATTTAATTAATTATAATATTAAATTAACATTCAAAATGTAAATAAAAGAAAAGGCTCATCAGCAAATTAATTGTGATATGATAAATTGAATCTTTTCAGATATTAATCTAAGCAAACTAAAAAACTAAATTAAGGATCTCTTTTTCAGATACCTGAAAATTTCAAAAATTTCCGCATAGTAAGGGATTATTATTACTTATTCCTTTAAAATACTTAATACAATTTTTAAAATTGCTCTCACCTGCAAAGAGATTAGAAATGGCAGCATAAATAAGACGTTTTATCCTTTTAGACATTTTAACTTCTCAGAAATTTTTAATCTTAAATATAAATGTATTTGTCCGAAAAATGAGGTGATTGTTATCAACATGCTATTTTTAGAATGAACAGATAGAATTTATGATTCTCCTATGACGACTTCTTATTGGTGGATTATGATTTTCTATGAAATCCTTCTTCAAAGATAAATAGGTGACAAAGTATAAAAATCCAATTTATAAATATACCTTCCACTTTAATGGTGAATCTCTATCTGGTATAATAAAATTCCATTTTGTAACATTCAAAGAATCGAAGCACTTCAAAGTATGATATCGAAAATCGAAGAGAATTTATAGCAAGTCCCATCGCATATGGCATCATTCATTCAATATGGAAGCATGTAGACTATCTAGAGTCCTCATATATTCAGTATATCTCTGGTATAGAAATGGATCAGGCAAGCGAATCAAAATGTCATATGAATAGAAATTGGATCACCCCCATGCCGCCAAGTAAGTATTTAAGAGAAAGAAATCTCTTTCACAATTTATCAGTATACTCGTATATGACCTCTTCCCATTCATATCAAAATCATTGAACGAAAAACCGAAAACTAGTATCTTTTACAGCTATTTATGCAGAGTGGAAGTATAAATCTTCTTTGAATGAAGCTTTTTATGTTAAATACAACTAACTCTTTGTAAAGATTTTGATCTGCGAGACTTTATTTTGAGCTTGACTCTTCATGATTAATTAAGAAAATAGTTGACATAGTTGAAACCATGAAAGATATCTCCATGATTTATTTGGCAGAAGCTCTATCACATCGCACCATCCATCGTACAATAACCCATGTACGCATAGAATAGTATTCGTATAACAGAAACAAGTTTTTCCCTATTCGATCTGCATCCAGGTTTAAGATTAAAGCTCTGCAAGTTATTCGGACAATATTGAGACTTTCGTAAAAATAGGATCTTTCCTACCACTGTGGAGTCGGCCGATAGGATCAATCCGACTCCACAGTGGTGGCCGCTGTCGTTGCCGCTGTAGATGAAGTGTTCACCCGTCTGCGTTGTTCGATGAAAACCAGATAAGTTTTTTGCCTGAGGTACGGTCCGGTTGACTCTTCTTGTGCTGTTTCTTGATAAGGTGGTTTTTATAGCTTGCGGCTTATCAGGCAGCTAAGTAACCTCCAGTGACGGTGGGGGACCCTACGAACTACATATAAGGCTTGTAGTCGGCCTCTCACCCCGGCACCATGCCGAGATGGCGGCAGCGGGATTCGAACCCGCTACCTACCGAGTGTGAGTCGGTCGACACACACACGGTTAAATCTGCGGCACGCGATGTTCCCAAGCCTTACAATTTAATCGAATCGTAGTAAAAAAGTTTTTGTGTTAATTTATGCTGACAATTTCCCATCACAATTAGGACCTCTGCATCTTATATTGAGTTTGAATGCAGCAGTCACAGTGCCAAAAGCTTAGAATTTCAATAAAGATGTTACTATTAATAAATTTTAAAGATTTAAGAAAAAGACCCAAAAATAATCTCCAAACATTTTGTAAGTGACATTTTTTTCGGTCACATATGGTATTTGCATTTTTTAAAGATTATGAATTTATTATATTCATGCTGGTAGAATAAATTTTATTAATAAAACTAAAAAATGGAAATCTGCTGAAATTTCGAAATTACTTATGTAAAGCCAAAATAATTAGGAGTAGTAAATTTCGAAAAATACATATACTATATATTATTTAATTGATTCTCAGACAATTAAGTGTTTTTATACAAAAAGTCTACTATAATTTAGCAATTTTCTCTGGTATAATCTAATCAAATCCTAACCAGAAGAAAACTGCAATATTTCCTAATAACAAAAGAATATTACGAAACATATCCAATTTTTGTATAATCCAAAAAATTAAATATTATTAAACATTCATATATACACGTAATATTGCATTTTAATGAAAACATAAATGAATTGTAATTTTTTTAAACTTACGCATTAATAAAGAATTTTGAAAATTAATACTTAAAGTTTGCAATGAAAACTAAAAATCTATCCTTATTATTTATAGTTTTCCAAAAATAAATCATTAATTTCTCTAAATCTTCTTATCCATTCATAGTCTATATAGAGAAAAGGATAAAATTCCATACAATCAAGTGTCATTATTAATGAGAAACCTCCCCCACAAACTGACATTTTACTTAGGAATATTGATCAAGACAAGAGTGAACAATAATCACGTTTTTACACATAAACTGCTTATAAAAACAATATAAAAATAAATGAGAACGTTTTAGGCGTAATAACTTACAGAAATATTAGATGGTAAAAGAAACCATCAAATTACATTTGATGATATTTTGGAAAGGATTTCTTTGTTTTATAGTATAAAGCCACTTGTCTTTATTGAAATTATGGATTCTGTAATGGCGTTTAGCTGCTGCTCTGCTCTATTTATGCTCGAAGGGCCTACTTGAAGACTATTTTCGATGAATAAAATCAGTCGAATGAATATTTCGGGCAATAAAGCAGAAAATACCTGTGGAATAATTTATAGGAATGCTGTGCTACATAAAAGGACAATTGAATTATTCATAGACTCTTTAATTATTCGTGTGTTTTTCAACATACCTGACAGTTTTGGTTTATAAATCAATCTGTTCTGCAAGTGGACTTGAACAAAAAGGACTTCTTTAGATTAAAAGCGTTTTCAAGTTTTTGAATAGATACTTTTGGATAGTACTCCTATTTGTTTGGAAAATTTAACGATAACATCTTGACAAGTTTTAAAAGAGTCATAAAAGTAGAAACCTAATGAACAAGAGAAGAGCAAACAGATTGTTTATAGGTTGTACTGTAAAAGCTCTTTTTAACAATTGTTTCATTCAAAAATCAAAATATAAAGATACTTGTATATTATTAAAAGAGATTTCATATTTTCTTAAGAATATTTTACAGTATATTTTCTATATGACAGAGTATATATCTAGAAGAATATTCATATTCATATTTTTTTATTTTTTTTTATTTTAATGATATCTACAACTACTTACAACTTGTAAGAAGCAAAATTTTAGGTAGTGTGTAAACACAAGCACATGAAGATATATTAATAAAATACCCATCGATGTCTTCCCAAGAACGGGATGATTTATTTTAAAGATTTAAAAAATTATGCAGCTATTGCCATTTCAAACGTCGATTGGGAGTAAATATTTCGCTTCCTAAAGGATTAGGATGGTAGGATAGACGCAAATAAAATTTTTTATGTCGGCAGATGCACAGTTCACGAAGAAAAGGAACATTGGGATTACGATGGATAACCGTATATCGGGATTGTGGGACAATTTTATGAAGGATTCGGGATTGTAGGGTTTGGATTGGATTTGTATTGGATGCTTATTTGAACTCCAAAGTTCGAGTCCGTATGTCCATATCGGTTTCAGCACCGTATTGTATAGTAATACTTTGCTTTTTATTGGCAGTTTTGAGGTACTGTCTAGCAGTCATAGTAATTGTTTGTATCATCCGTTAAGTTCACTTCTTTTACGCTTCGTGTGAGGGTTCCCTCAAAATGAGTTCACCATTTAACCCCACTTTCCACCTTTTGAACTAGGTTTCTAAGGAGTAAATATGGTTGAGAAAGGCTGTATCGTCAGCATATTTTGCGGCAGGGATATCAATGTGACAAGGAATATCATTGGTATAAGTATTGTAAAGGATTGGAGTTAGGATACTTCCTCAAAAGAGACTAGCGAGGATGGGATATACGAGGTCTGTTCAAAAAGTATCGCGAATTTTGAATTTCCGCGGGTTACGTATATTCGATTTTCGATTTTTTGTAGCGTTATGTTGGTACTTAGGTCTCTCACCTATGCCGACAAGGTCGGCTATTTTGCATGTTCAGTTACTTTTTGGCAGCAGCTTTACTTGCACGTGTTTTGGCTCGTCTTCGATTTTTGCTTATTCCAAAAAATAGTTCAGAGAATCTCTATCAAATTTTGTGTGAAAAACAAAATTAATTGCGCGGACGCATTCCGAATATTGAGTGTGGCATATGGTGAAGCCAGGTTGGATCGAAGCAACGTTTATCGGTGGTACAAAATGTTCTCAGAGGGCCGAGAAGATGTGAACGCCGAAAAGCGTGCCGGACGGTCGAATGTGAAGGTTTTGCTTACAGGTTTCACACAGGGTAATGTGAAGGTTTTGAATTCTTGCCACAGGGTAAAACGATCAATAAGAAATATTACCTGTAATTTATGCGCAAGTTGCGCGTAGCAATCCGCCAAAAACGACCGGATTTGTGGAAGAATAAAAATTGGCTTTTGCACCATGATCGTTGCTTGTACACGTATTTTTGGCCAAAACAACACACCAATAATGCCGCAGCGACCGTATTGCCCAGATCTGGCCCCTTGTGACATTTTCTTGTTCCCGAAACTGAAGAGCCCCATGAAAGGAAGACGTTACGCTACGATTGAGTAGATAAAGGCGGCATCGAAGGAGGAGCTGAACAAGATCACAAAAAAAATGTTTTGAAGTGCTTCGAGAATTGGAAAAAACGTTGGCACAAGTGTAAAATATCTGGTGGAGGTTACTTTACAGGGGACAAAATACATATTCATAAATAAATAAATAATTTTTGGAAAAACACAATATTCACGATACTATTTTTTTATTTTTTTATTTTTATTTTAAATGATATCTACAACTACTTATGCTAGTAACAAGCAGATTTTTTACGGAAATATACAAGGACATGAAGACATGTGGAGGAAAATACCCATTGATGTTACCTCTATAACAGGGTAATTTTATTTTATAATTTTAGAAAATCTCTCAACCAACGCCGTTTTAAACGTCGATGGGTGTATACTGTAAGGGTGGGAGTGAAAAGTTCTTTTCCTAATGGATTAGGGTGGAAGGATAGATGCGAATGGAATTTTTTATATAGGGAGATGCATAGTTCACGAACAAATGGAACATTTAGGTCACGGTGGATAACAGTGTTTCGCATATAAAAGGGGGCATTGACAATTTTACGAAGGATTCGGGATTGTAGGGATAGGATTGGAAAGGAGTTGGAATGCTTAGTCGAACCCCAAAGTTCTAGACCACATGTCCATACTGGTTTCAGAACCGTGTTGTATAGTAATAGTTTACTTGTTGTCGTAAGTTTTGATTTACTGTCTAGGAGACGTAATAATTGTTTGTATCGTCCGTTAAGTTCACGTCTTTTAGTTTTCGTATGAAGGTTCCAGGTTAACCTTTTGTCGAATATAAGTCCAAGGTAACGTACGCTATTTTTTTGTGGAATAATACTGCCGTTTAGGGTTATGTCGGGAATTTGTTCTCGGCAGAGTGTGAAAGTTACATGAGCAGATTTTTGCTCATTTACCTTCACTCTCCACCTTTTGAACCAAGTTTCTAAGGAGTGGATATGGTTCTGTAGGATACTAATGGCTGTGGAAGGATCTTTGTGATGTGTCAGGATGGCTGTATCGTCAGCATATGTTGCGGTCAGGATGTTGTTGTGGCAAGGAATGTCATGGGTATAAATGTTATATAGGATAGGACCTAGGATATTTCCTTGAGGGACATCGGCGGAAATTGTATAAATGTCGGAGTACTCAATATTTTCAGTTTCTGAAAATATCGGTCTGAGAGATAAAATTTAAGAATGTGGAAATAACCCGAGGGTAGGACTCGCTGCAACTTCCAAAGCAATCCAGGGTGCCATACACGGTCGAAAGCATGCGAAATGTCAAGAAACACGCCTGGGCAGTATTCCTTTCGCTCTAGCGAACACGCTATGTAGTCGACTACGCGATGACACTGCTGGATAGTAGAATGCTCAGGTGAAATCCAAACTGATGCTGAGGAATGACCCCCTCGGTTTCAAAAATGGGATAAAGGCGTTTTAGGATTAATTTTTCTAGGATTTTTGATAACATGGGAAGGAGGCTTATAGGTCTATATGTGATAGGAAGGCTTTTGGGCTTATTGGGTTTTGGGATCATCTTAATTATGAAAAACTTCTACAGGGAAGGAAAAAATGATGTGCGGAGGATACTATTATAAATATAGGTTATAAGGACGAGGGTTTTTTTGGAAATTTGCTTCAGGATTTCTGAAGTTATTAGGTCATATCCTGGGGCTTTTTTATTGGAAAGGTGTTCTATTGTGAATTTAACTTCGGAAGGAGTGAAAAACTTAGGAGGTGGACTTATGGGCAACTGAGTTGATATTTGTCGGAATATTTGTTCGTCATGCAGAATGTCTTGGACATCTTCGTGAGGTTTAAAGATGTTTTCTAAGTGTTTACCGAAGATGTCGGCTTTCTGTTTATCTGTTTTTGCCCAGGTTCCGTCGGTATTCCGGAGCGGGTTTGTAGCTGTTTTGTATTTGAGAATTCGTCGGGTAGCTGTCCAGAGTGACTTATTAGTTGTCAGTGATTCTGTGTATTCAGTAAATCGTTCGTTATTATAATTAATTATTTCTTGTTTCAGTTCTCGTTGTAGTTGGTTCAGTTTTTTCTTCTCATTTGGCATTCTTGAACGTTGCCACTGGGCCCTGGCTCGACGTTTCTCACTTATCAAGCTGCGAATTTTTTCGGAAGATTATAGTCATGTTCTCGTATGGTTGGTTTGTTATGAGTTATGTGGGCGTTAGTGATTGAGTTCTGTATGCAAACAGGCAAGTCGCTTACGGCATCGTCTATTTCTTGTACGTTCTAAAGGCTTTGTTGTAAATGAATCTGTTGGTCTAAGTTCTGTCTAAAAATGTCCCAATCAACTTTCCCATTTACAAGTTTGGCAGGATAGGATTTTAAGGAAGGAGAAGTGTCTAGTGTTAGGAGAACGGAGGAATGGTCGGAATACAGGTCAAGAAGTGTATCTATGGAAGTATTAATGGACTGGATAGGTGTGGTTATGAAATAGTTTAGAATATCGGGAAGATTCCTGGCACTGGTCGGCCAATATGTGAACGTGGGATAAGATAAGACCTCAAGAGTGGTATGGGAGAGGAGTTCGTGGAGAATCTTTCCTCGGGGATTCGATACACGGCAACCCCATTTAGGGTGCTTGGCATTATAATCTCCTACCGCGATGAAGGATTTTCCAATTGATTTGAGAAAGGAATCCTCAATTTTTTATTTGGAGGACAATAAACCGATGCAACGTTAAAGGTAAATGATTTACATTGAAGGGTAATAACTATTGACTGAAGGGATTCGGTGGCAGTTTGTGAGTGGAAGGAATGATTTAAGGAATTTCTAATAAGGATGGCTGTTCCACCGTGTGCTGTGTTGTCTGGATGGTCAGTTCTGTATGTTTTATAGTCAGGTATAGCAAAAAACGACCTGGACGTAAAGTGAGTTTCTGTAATCAGTGCAACGTCTATGCGTTTGGTGTGTAAGAGAATGTCTAGTTCTTGTCGGTGTAAAGTCAGTCCATTAGCATTCTAGAGAAGGATGGATAGGGATTTATCGGTTGACGAGAACATTTATTTATTCATATTGGTTGTTAGTGAGGAAATGGCGGCTGTTAAAGCAGTTAATAGAGGAGTGAGAAGAAGAGTAATTTCTTGAATTAATTTGTTAGTTATTGTAGAAAGAAGTGTTGTTAGGTCTGAGGAGGAGGATAATGGGGGAGGAATAGGAACTGTTGCTGCTGTTCCTGGTGTTGGTGATGTTGCTGGCGCTGTTGTTGGTGCTGCTGCTGATGTTGTGGTTGCTGTTGTTGTTGATGAGGAGGTTGATGTGGATGTTTTTGTTGTTGAGGTTGTTGTTGCTGCTGTTGATGTTGTTTCTGGCCAGATGCAATCTCAGCGAATGTCAGTTTTCGTCGCACTGGCAATGATGTTAGTCCCGTCTTATTTGTGGATGTATTATTATTTGGGCGTATTTTTGTCTGCAGCATTTCCTTTGTAGTTTGCCGGGTGGCTTTCAGCACAAAGTACACACCTTGCTGGATTGTCTCGCGTTTTAATACATCCTGTGGTCAGGTATTCCCCTGCATATTTTACGCATTTTGGCTTGTGCCGATTTGGTGTGCCCGTACTGTTGACATCTGTGGTATTGAACTATATCCTTAGTGGGATAAGGCTCCTCCACTTTGATTCTTGTATAGACAAGCGTTTCCAGATCAAAAATGGTTTTGTTGTTAGCCGCTTGTCTTAACGAGATAAAAAACAGAGGAAGCGCTGCATTCCTCTGCTTAACATTTGAGATGCTAGTTACCTCGTGACCCAGCATCTCCAGTTCTTTTCTTATTTCCTCTACGGGAGTGGTGTGGTGCAGATTCCGGACTACCACTTTAAAAGGTTTTTCATCCTTCGCCTGGTACGTGTGTAAGTCCGTCTTAATTTCGTCCAAGTATTGGACGATACTTCGGTAGGCCATCCCACTATTCGCTTGAATTACAAGGCCTTTAATATGAGCCTTGCAAATGAATGCATCAGGGCCAATTCTTTTGTCAATAGCACGGCCAATCTCAACAAAATTTACAATATTTTTAATAAAGATTGGCGGTGGCTTCACGGTTTCATTTGGTGTACTGATTCGCTCTGGCTCGATATACATACTTGCCAGTATTTGAAACCGATTGGCGCTGCTAGTTGTTGGTGTTTGTGTTTCTGTTTTTTTTTATTTTCATAATCTCTTTAATCACTTTCGGCGAAGTGTTCGGCGTATTGGTCGATCCAGATGGACTCTTTGTTTGTTTTCTTTTTGGCTTGCCGAGTGGCCACTGGAAATCTGAACTGACTCAGTGTCTGCTTCGGTGTCGGTAGCAGATAGCATGACTTGCCTAGGAACACAAAAAAGAAATAAACTTGGAACTCGATAAAATGAACTCTTCCGTTTGTGTTCTAAGCAATATAAATTTTTTTTTCCAATACTGAATCACTTTAATTTCCAGTGTTTTTTTTAAAATATTTATTATTTATTATTAATAAACGTGTTTGCTTTATTTTTTTTTCAACACTTTTCACACAATTGTCTGTACGTATTAAAAGTATTATATTATATAATATATTTTGTATAATATTAAATAATAAAAAAATGGAATAATTTCACTTTTGTACTTATTTTATTTCACTTTTATTTTAATATATTTTTGCATCCGAACTGTTTAGGTTTTTATCGATCGATATACGTAGAGGAATAAGTACGTCCGCACTGGTACGCAGTGTGGACCAGAATCACGATACTTTTTGAACAGAATTTTTATGTCTGTTCAAAAAGTATGCTGCATACACGGTTGAAAGCGTGCGAACCGTCGGGGAATACGCCTGCGTAGTATTCCTTTCGCTCTAGCGAATACGCTATATAATCGCATATTCGTAATGAAAATTGTCCTTGCATTTTTCCAGTTTTACCTGATCGAATTTTATTTCAGTTATTATTCCATCATACTATCGTAAATTTATTGGATTTCAATTTAAAGATTTCTGAATAAACATCTCATAATTTTTAGTTTAAGAAAATTTCAAAAGTACTATTAATAAATCCACAATAAATAACTGCGTTTGAATATTTCTGTTTTCAGAGATAATTCAGGTGTGAAGAAAATATAATCGAACTACTCGCACTTACAGAAAAAAGTACTTTTTTACATATTAACTATGAGATCTAAAATTTATTTGATATACTCATACACAGAAGAAAAGTTCATAATTTTTCAATTAAAGGTATTGTTAATTAACTGCTTAGCATGTACAGCAAGTTAAAGAGCATTGGAAGGTTTGTCCCGCCGATTGATTCACCTGCTCGTTGGCTAAAATTCCCATATAACCTGGAGCTCAATGGAATTTAACACCCCTTTTGAATATTAATATAATATGAGGGTTTTTTTTAAAAAGTGAGACGTTATAATGGTGTTTACGGATGTGGGAGCCATGTAACTCAAAGACGTGATGTTACCGTCGGCTGCCGCATCCCTAAAATTTCTGTAGATAAATTTTCGTGTAGAAGGACGGATCAAAATCTATGGATTTATATGTTAACACCTTTATCGCAACGATAGTTTTTATTGAAGATAAAATAAACTTATACGCTGCTCTCAACCATGATCATTCTAGATAAGAAAATATGTTTAATTTTTAAAAAGGCACTTAATGAAGAGGGTAGTCAGAGTAACGAAAGGATATTATATATGGGGTTTTTGAATAAGAGTGATATGATTTCTTTTTTTAAAAAAACACACTAATTTTTAAGGAAAGTTAAATGTTTTTTTATTTAGTGTGAAGTACAATCGATACAATTAAGTTCTGAATAAAACGTCATTCAAATAGCCTCCACGACTGCTTTTGCAGGAACGAATTCGATGAACCCAATTTTCGAGCACTTTTTCCACTAAATCAAGTCGTATGTCATGAATAGCACGTTCAATATTGATTTTGAAAGCTTGAAGAGAGTCTGGTTTATTGCTAAAGACCAATGACTTCAAATCACCCCACAAGAAATAGTCTAATGGTGTTAAATCACAACTTCTTGGAGGCCATTCAATGTCACAATTTCTTGAAATAATCGAATCTCCAAACTTTTCTCGCAATAATTCGGTTGTTGCACGTGCTGTGTGGCACGTAGCCCCGTCTTGTTGGAACTAGATGTTGTAAAGATCAACTTCTTCCAATTTCGCCCATAAAAAGTTGGTTATCATCGATGTATACCGGTATCCATTGACAGTAACGGTGTTGCCAGCTTCATTTCGAAAGAAGTACGGACCGATGATTCCACCAGACCAAAAACCACACCAAACTATCAATTTAGGTGAATGTAATGGGTTTTTATGAATAATTTGGGGATTTTCTTCGCACCAGAATCGACAGTTTTGTTTATTTACCGCACCACTCAGATGAAAGACAAAATCAGCAACTTCACGACGTTTACGGTGGTCCAATGGCTTCAGTTCTTAAGTGATAACAATTTTATACGGATGCAAGCCCAAATCCTTTCTCAAAATCTACCAGGTTGTGGTTTGAGACAGTCCCAATTCTTGAGTACGTCTTGGAATCGACAAATTGCGGTCTTCAGAAACACTTGCCTGAACGGCAGCAATATTTTCATTACTTCGAGCGGTTCTTTACCTTATTGGCACTTGAACATTATATAAATAAATGTACGCTCGAAATTTTTAATAATTCGACGAATAGCGAGCACAGTTGGACGATTATTACGACTATAAAATGGTAAAAGCGCACGAAAAGTTGTAATTGGAGAACGATTATTTTGATAATAAAATTAAATAATTTATAAACGTTGTTCTTACGTTTATCTTTCTATGATAAAATTGTAGATATTACTAAATACAATTAAAAAAAAAAGACAGATCATGACATATTACAAATGGCCGAAACGTCTCTTAGAAGTCATATCACTCTTATTTGAAAACCCTATATAAAGTGTTTGTACGGAATTTAGACGGTAATGTGAGGTCAGCTTCCGATCAGATTCGATGAAATGAGGCCACCAGTAAAGTTCGATATCCTCCGCTAATTAGTCTAATCACTGTCTCAACTAACTTATGACTTTCTACTGGCTTCCTGATCCTAAATGTTAGATAACAGGGCTCCAACAATGCGCTAGTAACCCTAGGTGCCAAACTTTATCGGACCTTACATATACTAAAAACCATGCATAATATTCAGCATATTTAAAATAAAATAGATTCGGCTGATAGTGTTTTTAATGCGCAGATTCAAAGTTCTCATTTTCTTCTACGAGCAATGGTCTTTTATAGATTTTATAACAGAGAGATTAATAGATAATTTGAAAATAAAATATTCATTTTCGACCCTGTTTTTGCCTTAATATTCAATACTATCTTATTTGCATCTAGACTTTTAATACTAATAAAAATTAAATGTACTTAATCAGTGAGTTTTTTCTCAAAAGTTGATAGTAATTGCAAATTTTAAACAAAAACTTAGTATTTCTTGATAAAATCTTTGCAATCTAATCGAATATAATTTGAATATTCTATATTAAATTCAGATTTTTTATAAATTTTTGATACAAATTTAGAGCATTTGTAACGGTTTAAATTGATGGTACTGCTTAAGTTTACTGATAAAAAGTCATGTAAACTACTTACATTTTCCGACTTATGTTCCAGAGAAAATTGATTTTTACAATTAACTACGTTAAAATATTTTTAAGCTTTTAATAAATCCTCTGTCACAAATTTAATAAACAAAAAAAAGGTTTACCCGAATATACCATAAATTATTAATTTTATAATTATTTGAGCTCAAATACATAAAATATATAGAAAATTTCCTCCTTTCCCACTTCTTCAATATAAATTTTAATTAATCTTTAAAAATTAACCTAAATTTTATTAGAAAAATTTTAAAATTTCCCCCAAAAAAAAATGTTTGAATCTTGTACAATTATTTTTGAACAATTAAAGTTTTGCGGTTAATTTTGAGATTGAAATAGGTCACAACATTTTCACAACAAGTTTTGGTTTATAAATTAACTGGAAGATATTTTATCTGAACTGAAACTTGACTATTTTCTTATCTGCACTTTGGAATTCGACATGGAAAAGTTTTGCTAATTGACCATTTCAATATATATCGTTTATACTATTTGCAAGCATATATGTATATAGTCTAAAATTGTATAAATCGAAAACTTTTCCCAAAAACTAAAATTTACTAAAATATTCCCGAAACTACAAGCAATTTCTATTTACCGGTTAATAAATTTATAAAAAATATTGTGCATCAAAATCAGATATGGTAAATATCAAAATTAAAGCTCTTTTATCAAAAATTATATACTAACTCTTAAATATAAAGCAACAAAATAAAAAATTTATAAACTATACAATATGTACATTGTTACGAAAATAGTAATTTAACTTATTTAAAAGAACTTTTATTTAAAGATTCAAATATATTTATAACATGAAATTTAATAGTTCATCAACGAAACAAATTACAACAATTACTAAAATTTTTAATAGATTTTAGTAAGTTTTGTTAGTCAAAATGGATGTCCTAATTGAATGTAAGTTATTATTTTAAGATATAATATAAATAAAAGGTCTTTATTTGAATACTCTTTATAAGGCTCTATGGTAGGAAAATGTTGCTCAGCATAACTAAATAGAATCATACATAATAGGTTAGTTCAATAATTTTAATAAGAAATTTCTTACGATTGCATACTTTTTTCTGTGAATGGTAGTAAAAAGGACAAACAAATTATTTCAAAATTACTCTTAAAAAAATCATTATGAACAAAATCTAGTCAAATGGGAAATATTTTCTCATTTTAGATTTGGATTAATAGAAAAGACCAAGCTTATCTATAATCGGATATCATTTTTTGATAGAAGAAATCTTTACCGACTTCCAGAGTACGAGTGAAAAAAGATAAAACAAAACAAAATTGTTCCTAAACCAAGAAGCCTCCACCGAATCAACATCAGGAATAAATTGAATTCCGTAGACGTGAACAAAAATTATCAATTTTTTTTCGATTTTGTTTCTTTTACCTTTGCTGCTATTGGAAAAGAGAGAAGATTCATAGATTTAATATGCAGTACTGTCAAATCTAAAAGCTACACACGGTATTGACATTTTATTATAGTAACAACACCAACTAGGAATACTAATATTGTAACTAATACAAAAAAAATATGAATTAAAGTTTTTGAACGCTTTGGTACTATTTGATGTTGGAAAAAAGGTGAAATATAATGAATCAATGCAAATTGAATATCATCATTCCAGAATAGGTGGAAAGTTATAAAATTTCCAATATTTTCTTAAGTAGAATTTTCGGAAGTGGACACTGAAAACAAAACAACGAAAAAAAAGATAAATGACTTCAAATATCAATAGACAAGATTTGATGAGGTGGCAAATAAAAAAAAATGGAACTGAAGAATATGAGGCTAAGCAGCATAGGGTAGTATGGTTAATATAGTCTAAAGGTGGTTAGGAGGATATCATGTACTCATTGTAGTTTCCCTCGTATAGTTCTTTTCGTTATCAAAAATAGTTGCTACTACCATCGAGGCGTATGTTATGTAAGTAATATCGTTAAGAGTAGCTTGTACGATCCTTTCTCGAGGGTAATTGTTGTTTTCGACATAACATAATATCATTTTTATTTTAAATCAATCTCGGATTTTCTTGTACTACCTCGGTAATCCTGGAAACTTGAACTTTGTCAAATTTTGATACGTCTAGTAAATTGAAATACTCGCTCAATGAAAAATTGAAAATGCTATCGATTTTCTGTGTATAAAAAAGGACGATTAGAAATAAAACGATACAAGTGCAATTGAAATTGAAATGAATTTGACACCTGCAGCGGAAACCTTTCCATCAACTCCGCGCAGTAAAGTTTTCCATTCTCAACAGGACTAACCAACTAAGTTGTATTAAGAACTAAGTTGTATTAAAATTTATTTATCCATTTTTTGTTAGACTTCAAATTTATTTCCAAACTAGATATTTTTTATAAAATAAAAACATTAAATACGAAATGGACGGAGACAATGAATGAATAACTAGTACTGAATCCTACCTAGTATTAAAATAATTTGTTATTCGTAGTTTAAAAATTTATTTGCAATATTTTGCTTACGAGTAAATATATAAATTTGAATTTTTCATATAAATTGTTTATATTCAGATGATCAGAATTTAAAATAAAAATTATCGAAAATTTATTTAAAGAAATTTTTTGATTGGATAAATTACAGCTTCCGGCTTATAGACTGATAAGTAACATATAAGACGTTTTTTTTTTTTTTTTATTTTTAGATTAATGAGGTACAGGGGGAAACGTTCAAAAGGTACTCGCCTGGAAATTTTTCATGCCAAGCGAGTTATGTAGGATTTTTACCTCGAACGATGGTTCCCCGGCGGCACTCTTTGTAAATACTACTTCGCCGGGGCTTACTTATTTGATATTACTGTTATCCCGATATTATGACGCCTCGCGGCCTATTCTTCGTACGTGGTGTGAAGATCCTTGATTAAAGATTCCGCAACTCTGTTCCAAGCCGATTGGCTCTTCAGCATGCAATCCACTATATTTCCTGGACTGATGGAACGGTCCAGATTTCTCTCCAGCTCCACCCGCGTCTCCTCGTAGAGAGGGCACTGGAAGAACACGTGTTCTGCGTCTTCGATCACATCGCGGCAATGATGACAGTTTGGGGAGTCAGTTCTCTTGAGTCTGTGCAAGTATGCCCGAAAGCATCCATGCCCAGTCAAGAGTTGGGTGATGTAATACCCGACTTCCCCGTGCACCATGTGACCCATTTGGTAACCTTTCGCCGCTCTTCCTTCTTCCTACGAAACTCTCGGGTCTCTCCTCTTCACAGAGGACCTTTCACCGCTCTTCCTTATTCCTACGATGTTGGCGTTCCCGCTCTCCTGCCAGGACGTCGATGCTGACGCCACTCTGATCGCTGAGAGCCGCTGGACTGATGTCATTGTCTTGCGGTATGTTGTTAGCTCTAGCGATTTCGCCCACACTGGTGCTCCGTATAGCAGGACGGAGGTAACCACAGTTGCCAGTAGTTGCCTTCGGATTTGCCTGGGGCCTTCGATATTGGGCATTATCCGCGAAAGTGCGCCCTGTACTGCTGATGCCTTCCTGCTGACGCTGGAGATGTGCTCCTTGTAGTTGAGTCTGGCATTCAAGACCACTCCTAGATACCGGATGTAGGGCAGCAACCGGATGTCGTGATCGCCTACTCTTATGGTGATGGTCTCCATTTTCTTCCGGTTACTCACAAGGAGTGCCTTGGTCTTATGTTCCGCCAAAGACAGGTCTGCCGATATCATCCACTGTCTTTTGCTGCGGATGGTGGTGGAGAATGCAAAATTTAAAAGATTGGATAAATTACAGCTTCTGGCTTATAGACTGATAAGTAACATATAAAGCGTAACGCCAATTGATAGGGTTATAGCCGGCATATAGATTAAACTATCCGGTGGTCTTGATGTATCCGGTGGTCTTGAGTATTCAGATATCAAAATAGTCGGATAGTGCTTTATAGGTCAAATTTGAAAACTTCTCATAGGCTAGATTATTAGACCCACAAGACATCTTCAAATATTGTTTTTCAACATAATTTTTAAATATCACTCTACATGGGACAACTGTCAGATTTTTACAAAGAAAATCCTCCTCCATATTTTTTAAATATACCTCGCGATGGGATATGAGACCGGCTATAAGCTTATTATTTTATTTAGGCATATTTTCTTCGTGTTTGATCTACTTTATAGCGCATGTTTCGTATTCATATCCTTCATTCCATTCCAACATGCCTGCAATTCTATCGCTTTTGCAATGATGCCCTTCTGGGGCAGCCGTTGAGGGAAAACAATTTTTAAGGTCCAATTTTTCCTTAGTAAACTATGGATAGTGAGAAATGATATGGAGTACTCTATATAGTCTGAAGGTAAGCTTTGAAGTACCCATTTACCGTCAGAAATTAGACTATATAGAGTACACTTCTAAATAACAGCTTCCATTATACGTTGCATTATTAGAAATAAGGTGACACGTCAATCTTCCTTTAGTCGATAAATAAATATCGCCACTATTTCGTTTGTTTCCCCCTTTTTATCGGTGCGTCAATAAATTTTTGCAATCCCATCGTCTATAAGAGGTCCTAGCCCTCTCATCCTCCAGAAGCTCGTTTGCCATCATGTTAGCGATTTGTTAGATAGCGTCATAGAAGACAGTAAGAAATATTCCCGCAACTCGAAATGTGCTCCAAACGCTTCTTACAAAATGGGGCTGCGTAGATCAGCTCTTTGGCGCTTCATTATTAGACATGATCCTTGTATTTACAATCCGACTTCCCTTTTCAGCAGTCGTTTTCAGAAGTTTGTCAAAATTCAACATTACGTCTACTAAATAACGATACAATGGCTTTAAACAATATGCCGATGGTGAGAGTAATAATCTCTTTTACTTTCCTCTTGATCCGCAGTTCTGCCTTAGGTTTTTTGACCAGCAAGTTCAACGCAACTGATAAGAACCAGTGCCGGATAAATTGGTGTGCCTCATTTATGGTTTGAGTATACGAATCCCCCAACTGTAGTCGCTCTCAATGTCATCCACAAAACCAACCTAAGTTGCACCTTTTAAGAAAGAGTGTTCGAGGAGCGTGTCATATATGACATTCCACATCAATGTGGAGGACTCACAATTGATGTAAATTTTTATTATTTTTTCTTTATTATATAACAGTCTTCTATCAGATAGATAACCTACCATTATCCTTCTAATACAATATAATCGGAGACTTCCAGGCGATAAAGTGTATATAGAATACTGCAGCATCACACCAAGTTAAACGATTTCTTACATCAAGGGTAACAAATGTAAAGTATTTCTTACCGCCTTACTTGCACCATTTTCCTAAATAGCATCAAATTTAATATGGCAACACTTAAAAAAGTGAAAAAAAACTGCTGAATGGTTTCGATGGAAAGATCCATCTTGGATGACTAAAATTTATAGAAGGCAGGAAATAAGTAAACTTCAAATCGGCAAATATAAATTTTAACACAAAATATTAATATACGAGAGTGGTTCAATAAGTGCTTAGAAAAAGATGGAAAAAAACTGTTTTTAAAAATAAAAAAATTTTATTTTTCAACATAATCTCCTTTTAGCTCTATACATTTTTCCAACCGTTTTCCCAATATTTTTATCCCATCCAAAAAATAGGATTTCGGAAGTTCTGTAAAATACTCATCCGTTTGAGCAATGACGTCCTCGTTGGAAGTGAACCGTCGTCCGCCAAGCCATTTCTTCAGATTGGGGAAAAGAAAATAGTCACTCGGGGCCAAATCTGGTGAATAAGCTGGATGCTGCAACAATTCCATTCTCAGTTCCACAATTTTGGTCATGGAAACAGGGCAGGTGTGCACACGCGCATTGTCCTGATGCAAGAGGATTTTTTTCTTCTTCAGATGGGCGCGTTTCTCTTTGATTTCCTCGCTTAAGTGTTGCAATAACAACGCGTAATACGCTCCTGTTATTGTTTTGCCGAAATTTTTTTCACAGACAATTTTCTATGCAAAATTGAAGCGACTGTACCTTGTGATATGCCCGTAGCCTCAACTAATTCGCGCACTTTAATTCGCCGATCGTTCAAAATCAGATCGTGGATTTTGTCAATGATTTCAGGAGTAGACACCTCAACTGGGCGTCCTGAACGATGTTTATCTTTTGTGGATGAACGGCCACGTTTAAATTCATTCACCCAATTGCAAACCGTCGCAAACACAGGTGCAGATGTGCCATGAACTGCATCCAACTCGGCTTTGATTTCTTTCGGGCTTAAGCCTTTCAAATGGAGATGTTTGATGACAGCCCTAAACTCGCTTTTTTCCAGTGTTATGCACAAATAAATGTCGTTAACTTTAATCGACGATAGAAATTGACCTACGCTATGGATCGAGCTGAAATTTTGACAGCTTTCCTGTCAATAAAGAAACTTACAAAAAAAATCTTTACCGACACTACGAGCGCAATTTCTAAGATATTCTAAGGACTTATTGAACGACTCTCGTATATATTTTACTTAAGGTAAGCCAGAATATTTAATATTCTTTTTATAATAAATGCTTTTATATATAGAAAAAGAGATTATATTAAATTTGCGTAATTACTTACTCACTTATCGAAAATTAAGATAATTTTGTAAATAAAACCAGATCCATAATGAATCTTCCACAAAATGACAAACATTTCACAAACTAATTTTATTAAAAAGATACGAGAAACATTAAGAGTAATTTAAATTTTCAAATAATAATCTCCCTTTAACTTAAAACTAAATTTATTGTATTTACCATGTGTATAAGCTTAAATCCGCTGTTTTTTTCATAGAAAGCAAAAACAAATTTATTCAAAGTACTTTCCCTCGCTAGTTACATATTTTTCCCATCTCTCGCGCAATTTGTGGATACCACGCAAAAAAAATTCCTTCTCTTTCGATGTAAACCACTCATTAAGCCATTTTCGGACGTATTCGTAAGAATCGAAGTGCTGCTCACCGAGCGCGTGGCCCATCGACGACAGGTGGTAGTCGGAAGGGGCCAGGTCTGGTGAATATACGGGTTGGGGTAGCACCTCCCATTTGAGTATCTCCAAGTAGTTTCGCACCATTTTTGACGTGTGCGATGGTGCGTTGTCGTGGAGGTAAATCAGCTTGTCATGTCTTTGTTGCTAATCTGTCCTCTTTCCACGCAGAGTACGGGGAATTTGATCAGTTGTTGGTGGTAGCGGTGGGCATTGACAGTTTCACCCGGTTTCAATATCTCATAGTAAACGATACCCTGGTGATCCCACCAAACGAACAGCATCGTCTTCCGTCCGAAGCGATTTGATCTTGGGGAAGATGTTGATGGTTGGCCGTGATCAACCTACGATTTCTTGCGTTTAGGATTCTCAAAATATATTCACTTTTCATCGCCTGTCACAATCCGATGCAGGAACGACTTTCTTTTTTGTCTGGCGAGCAAGATTTCGCATGTGTTTTAGCGTCGCTCCATCTGCCTATCGTGCAATTCATGCGGCACCCATTTTCCGATCTTTTCCCCATGGCACGCAGACGCATGGAAATGGTTGGTTGAGTAATACCCAATTGCTCCCCGAGCATTTTTGCGATTGCGTATCATCTTCGTCTAAAAGAGCCTGCAATTGATTGTCCTCAACCTTTCTTGGCCGATTTTCAAGCTTTTTGTCCCACAAGTCAAAATTGCTGTCTTTGAACCGATGAAACCAATCTCGAAACGTTGTTTCCGATAAAACACTGTCATCCTCCATAAGTATTCGATGTGATTCTGCCACCGATTTTTTCAAATTGAAGCAGAAAAGCAGAGCTTCCCACACATGCTCTTTTTCTCGCACAAAACTAGACATGATTACCAAAGGAAAATGTATGTTGTTGTACGAAATAGCCGACAATGTGCACTGATTAATGTTGACAGATGTCAAACTCATAAAAAAAGTATGGCGTGCCCATGGTAGCTTAATACGTTCACTCACGCCATCTATGACCAAACAGCGGATGTAAGCTTATATACCTGGTATAGTTTTTTTATATTAACTACAAAGTATTTACTCCAGTTGCTATTAACTTCCGCTCATCTAATTTGCCAATTTTTATAAATGAAATTTACCATTGAAAAATTGAAAATATTCCTTTAGTAGTAATTTAATTATCATCAAAACCCATACAAGCTTAAATACTGAATAAAATTTAGAATGGCATCCAAATTAAGTCAGTCGTGCCTAAAAAAACCCAAATTTTGAACCCATTTTTTTTTAGAATTTTTACTTACAGTTTATCGATTATTGAACGTTTTCTTATCAATTTCAAATTAAAAACAAAAATTTTCAAAAGTATATTTTTTATTTCTCAAAGCTTTTTTATATTATTATAAATAAATTATTTTATCAATATTTGAAAATTTGACATAAATAAATTATTATCTATAAAAGTAGAACTTTTAAAGTAGAATTTAATTAAAACCTAAAACTTTAATAATTAAACTATATATCATACTTTAAGAATATTTATATATATTGTATATTTTCCAAAACATAGGTAAGAAGATATTCCCAGTCTATGTCTGAAGTCTGAGGAATTCTTTGAATACTTCCTGGAAGAGCGGAAGAATAGATTGCAACTTTGACTTTGGCAAATTGTCGAAACTTTTATAATTTTAGATGATATTAGAGTGAAATTTCTGAAGGATATATGGCAGAAACATATATATTAACTATAATATGAAATTTTAATTAGTTCGTTCATAGTCGAATTTTCTATTTTATGAGCACAAGAGTAGAAAGAATTTAATATAACTGATGTAAAACTTCAAAGTTCGGCAGTTCGTCGATATCCGTGGGGATTTGCTTAAAAATTTCTACTATATTGTGATTATCCGAAAACTTTTATGGCTTATTATTAATAAATCTATTAGAAAATTACTTTATTATATCTTGTATTATTTAAAATTACAAAGTAATTAATTAACAAATATTAAGAGGTACATAATCGTAAGTAAATATACACTGAGAGATTTGCAATTACTTATTTAACAAAACATTTAAAATTTTCGCTCTTGCTTTGAGTATTTTATGTTACATTTACTTTTTTTTAACAAAATTTTAGAGTTGATTCATTTGATAAAAATTTGTTTGTCAATAAATTTGATCTTCAAGAGTTGGTTTCTTATAGATGCTATTGACGCATCAGTGTGTATGATCTGGCAGGACTTTTTCGTTTGTCTTTTATACTCGTTGGGTAACAAAATGATTCTGTAGAGCAGAAGTAGTTAACCTGATCCATGCGGCCCAATTGTTGTATATTAAAGCTCTCATGGCGGTGGTAGCAGTTATGTACGATGCAGATATGCAGCATCAAATTGAATTTAATATATATAGGGTGGTTCATCTAGCGGTCCCAAATTTTAAAGTTTCATTTTAAAAAGTAATTAAAAAAAAACTAGTGTATGTCTTTTCAAATTTCCGGTTTTTTTTAAAAAGATTGAACCTTGAAATTTAAGAATGAAACACAACATCATTTAAATGACTGCCAATTTTTCAGTACATTTTTGATTTTCCGGGCCTGTATCTCTTTAATAGCAACTTTTATTTCATATCAAAGGCCTCAATTGTCACTGGATAGCTTGCGTAACATTTATCTTTAACGGCTCCCCACAGAAAATAATCCAACGGGCTTAAATCACAGCTCCGAGGCGGCCAATTGACATCAGAATTTCGGCTGATTATTCGGTTTTCGAAAGTTCTCAATATTTCCTAATTTTTTCGGAATGATGTTTTAATTCATTATTAAATTTCAAGGTTCAATCTTTCTAATAAAACTGGAAATTTAAAAAAATATATGGTCCACCATTTTAAAATGGAACTTTTACAAAGCAAATATAAACGATTAAACATAAATTTACCTAAAAATATTTACTAAACTTAAAACACGTGTTAGTAGGCGGTAGGTATCACGTTAAGTACTTCTAAGTTACAGTGCAACTGGTGGGGCAGTAAAAAAATTTAAATACCAACAACGATACAAAAGTATGTAGTGGGTATAAAAAGGTTGACTAGCCTTGCTGAAGTTGTGAATTTATAGTACGTTACGAAAAATGTAACAGTCAAATTTGAAGCAACGATGTGCCATCAAATTTTATTGTAATGTTTATGAATCCACGAGTTTGGCTTATGTAAAGTTGCAAGGACTCGATAGAGGACATATATATATAAGTTTAATAATGAAATAAAGCATATTTGAAGGTTTGCGAAGGACTGGAGAGCAAACCTCGCTCAGGGAGACCTTAAATATTAAAAACTAATGAAAATATGGAACGAATGAGGGCTGTTGTGAGGTCAGACCATTTGTTATTATTGGAGTTGATAAGTAATACTTGAAAGGCTTAGAATAGGGGTTCTTCACGTTAGGTCGAATATTGCTGACATCTTGACGATGTCCACTGTTACACTACGAAGGGAAATCCATTAAAGAAGATAGCTTAAATATGCATATAAAAATGAGGAAATTTGTTTTAAAATAAAAAAAAGTCGCATAACTCATACACGTCATACCTCGTTGTACTCTATGATAAAAGCGATTTTATAAACTCTCGGGTAGAGTCTGGACAGTTCGTACAATTCTGGACAGTTCTGGTAATACTTTGGACTAGCTATCCACATAGCATAACAGTAGATTTCAGTACAAGTTTCCACCTCGTTTCGTAACTACGCGCATCTATAGAGTCTCATTATTGGAGTTATTTTTTATAGCTAATGGAACAGCGAAATTAGAGACAACGATGTATCATCAAATTTTATGTTAAGCTTAATGAGTTTGCGTTAACTGACGAAAAGTTGCAACAATCCTATTATTAAAATATATTCGTATTATAAAAAGTATACGCTTTCTGATGAAAAAAAGCATTTTTAGAGGGCCGAACATAGTAGAAAATCACAGTCTAATCTTGAAAGGTTAAGAAAGATGGTTCTTCGCGTTAGATGGTATATTTCAGAGACTTAGGGGATGCACAATAACAATGCACACAGTCATCTCCATCAACAAGTTTTTTCAGAAAAGCAGATTTCTGTGGTCCCTTAGCCTTCTACTTCTACCTGATATAAATCCGTTTAATTTCTTTCTCCTCAAGATAAAAAAACAGATGAAAAAATATCATCTTGATATTGTCGATAATATTCAAATCTAAATATTTATATTTTATAATATTTTTTTAACTACATTTATAGATTTTATATCTTCTTCAATTATAAAAAATATTTTACCAAAAATCCAATTACGAAAAAAGTATAAAAAGTTTTTTTTTCGAATCTATTAAATATAGAATTGAATTCCATAATAAATCTTATTTTTATAGTATTTTTAATTAAGATCAAACCACAAAGATAGAAAATTTAACTATTACGGTATCATCAATCCTCGTTACATTTGCAAAATAATCATTTCATAACCAATAATAACTCGTACCTTTTTTTTATGTTAGATATAAGATACTCCAGACGAGTCGGCACTAATGCTTCCTAAAAGGGAAAAAAATAGAGATAAATATTCGATTTAAATTTGTCTAAAGTGCAAAAAATTTTCATAATAAATTCTAAAAGTAAATTTAGATAAATGGTTATAATAGTAGATTTAAGTCGAGGTGAATCAGATAAAAATTTCATTACTTTATGTTTGTGCGGAAGATTCGGTAAAAAATAGAGGAGTCTAGGATAGGGGATGAATTCCCATGTTATTTTGAAGAACTGAATTTAAAAATAATTATTTTGCCTAACTTGCAAATTCAATTACGTGATAATAATAAAAAAATATTACACAATCTAGAAGGATTTTTCAATATGAAGCAAGACTATTTATAATGGTGACTATTCATATTGTCTCTGTGGTTGTCTTTCAATGTATGTTCATAGTTTGTGTATTAAATGAAATTAACTCAAGGGAAGATATGTTAGTCCTATAGAAGGAGTAAGCATAAGCTAGTCAATATTCATATAGATTGCTACCAGCATACTTCGGTATTGCTATGATAGTTTGAATTGAGATTAATACGTGATAAAGCCCTTGTAAAGTTTGTGTTAGAAGTGCTTAATGAGAAATCCTTTCTGGCAGGCAGTTCATATAGATTTTACTCACTTTATATGCTTGAATAGAATTCGGACTGTTAGCCATTCACTTGTATAAAATGTGAGTAGAAACACCAAGGCTTGAATGTGACTTGCAGTAAATAAACTGAATACCGGTAGGGGCCATGTACAAATTAAGTGCATCCAAGTGTAAATTCACTTCAATTCTGGTTAAAACGTTTTCAATTATTTTCTACATAAGATTATAAGGTTTATTAGCGATGGAAACAGAACCAATACTCATAATTTCTTTTTCCTTAAAAAGTAATAAATTTATTTTTTAATCATTAATTAAGATACATTTTCTTAGATCTTCTACATTTACCAAATGAATTAATCATAGTAGCTTCAAAAATACTTAAAAACTAAAAAATTATGTCTTACCCCTTTATTAACAGGACCTCTATTCGTTTTTTAACTATTGGAGAAAATTCATAGTTTTTTTATAGCATTTCTAAATAAAATGGATTAGTTACTTTAGTACAACGCTGTTACTCTTACAACATCATCGGTCACAACTCTTACCTCAATTGTCACAATCAATAAAAGCTTAATGTGGAATAGCACCCCCACTAAACTTTCCAATCTTCTTTTGCGAAAACCGTCTCTACTTTCTTCTCATAACTATCAAAAAAAAATATTTCTAAAAAAAAAAAAATATTTCATTCTGAATAATAATAAAATATTCTGAGTCTACTATTATTGCACTATGAGTGGACTCTTGTCCTTTGTCTAAGAGATCACAAATTTATATTAGCTCAAATAAACTAATATAAATATGTTATCTCTTAGATAATATGCATCTAAGAACAGTTGGGACAATAGTAAATAAAATCCTCCACCTAAAAATGCAGATTTTAAACGACCCAGGTAACTGATATCACAAAATATCTTGAATTAAATCTAGAATTTTATAAATTTCAAAAAATTACAATTACTCCAATCAGGACAAAATACATATTACCTTTAATGATAGAGAATTAATGAAACCTTTTATCAGCTCGTAAAGTAGTAACTTTACTACTAACTGTGCTCCACTTAAGTATTATAGTGACCACATTTTGTACAGCCAATTTGTAAATGCAAGTTTATCATATGAAATATTTGTTTTATATGAGAAGGAATTAGTTATGCCACAGAATGCTAAAAAGAATATAAAACTGAACATCTAGAGTGACCTCTAATAAGAGTGATATTTTTTGTAATAATATGCGAAGAGGTATTATACCCACTTCGAAAATTTGTTCTATTCAGTATTAACAGGCATAAGATTTTATCCTTTCTAGATATATAATAGCTGCTAATTACCTACAATCTATCTAATACATTTCATGAAATGTAATTTACTGTAGAATTTCAGATTCAAAGTAAAATAAAAGCCAATCTCTATCCAAAGACTTACCAAAGGTTTTGTGGTTTTTGTTCAATTGTAAAGAACTTTATCCTTTGCATATTCCTTTCCATATTCATAACTAAACATAGAGAAAGTCTACAGTTAATTTGTTCAATTTGTTTGACAGTCAATGGAAGTCAGGCCATCATAAGAGGGAAAACATAATAGGTACTTGTAACTTCATTGAACTGACCACCCCATTTGACCATCAAGTGTTACAAAGTAATTCACAGAATCGAAATTGATCGTAAAATAAATAGAAAATATTTTACATTTAATATATTTTCATTTGTTGTCGTTTTATCGACCCTTTGCGTAGATCCTTTACTAACGATTATCATAAATAGTTAATTACTTTTTATATATGGTATATAGAATTTATTTAATTTTATTTTAGAAAATGAACCTTTTTAAATTTATGTAAAATTGCTAGGTTGGTGAACTAAGGATTGATATAAGTACACTTTTACACTTGTTTTTATATAATTCATATTTATAGACTCTCAATGTCTACTACCTTTTCATACTTTTTCTACAATTTTAACTTCAATTCCAAATTATGACTCAATACACTATCCTGCATTTACCTTGACTTTCTTCTTGGCCAAGAGACTTTAAATGATTGAAACTGTCGTACAAGGAGTAGTAAGTGATGTGTACAGTTTGAACAGACAACATACTTGTATGTAAATTTAATAACTCGTTTTTGCAAAGGACTCTAGAATCACCGAAATTGACATTTTCTAAAATGGATTTTCTTGTAACTATATATTTAAAAGTGAAAATAATGAAAACGATAACGATTTACATCAGCATCAGATCATATGTAATTTTTGCAAACAGCATCCTTACATCTAACCAGTACTTAAGTCTGTATGAAAAAGCTTTACAATTTTATTTGCATACGATTAATAAATTACTAAACTAATGCATTTTCGTATTCAAAGTAGTAGGTGAAGTGTCTATCATATTAATTTTAGAAATAAATACTTGAAAGTCGCTCGAATGCATTAGTAAACATCACAATCTCAGGAAAATTAATTGGAGCCTTGCAACTCTACAACTAAAAAAAAGAAATATATTTCATTTTGTTTGATATCAAAGTGAATAAAATTTCTTGTTTAAATTTTACAAATCCAAAATATGTTTACGTAACTAAAATGCATGATATTAAACCTAAAAAAAGTTTAAAACGAATAAGTATTAAATAGTATTTAAGTAGCTTCATTTAATAAAACTTTCAATTATTTAAGATACGAGGTCTGTTCAAAAAGTATCAGGATTTTTTAATTTCTGCGGATTACATATATTCGATTTTTTGTGGCGTTATATTGGTACTCATGTCTCTCACTTATGTAGACAAGTTCGGCCATTTTGAATGTTCAGTTAATTTTTGACAGCTGCTTTGCTTGCACGTGTTTTGGCTCGACGAAAAACAGCATCAAAAATGGTTCAGTTAATTTTTGACAGCTGCTTTGCTTGCACTGTTTCGAAGAAAAACAGCATCAAAAATGGTCTAAGGAGCTGTTGGATTCTGTCCGCGACGACCCCAATTTGCTCCAGAGGGTCATAACTAGTGACAAATCATGGGTTTATGGTTATGATGTGGAAACCAATGCTCAATCATCCCAATGGAAGCTGTCGCATGAGCCAAGACCGAAAAAAGCGCGCCAAGTTCGGTCGAATGTGAAGGTTTTGCTTACAGTTTTCTTCTATTGCAGGGGCGTGGTATATCATGAGTTCTTGCCACAGGGTAGAACGGTCAATAAGGAATATTACCTGCAAGTTATGCGCAAGTTGCGCTAAGCAATCCGCCAGAAACGTCCGGATTTGTGGAAGAAAAAACGCTTCTGCTCACGCTTCGTTATTTGTGCGCGAATTTTCGCCCAAAAATAACACACTAATAATGCCGCAGCAACCGTATTTTCTAGATCTGCTTCCCTGTGACTTTTTTTTGTTCTCGAAACTGAAGAGCCCCATGAAAGGACGGAGCTACGCTACGATTGAGCAGATAAAGGAGGAGGAGCTGAACAAGATCACAAAAAATGATTTTTTGAAGTGCTTCGACGATTGGAAAAAACGTTGGAACAAGTTTATAATATCTGGTGAGGATTACTTTGAAGGAGACAAAATAGATATTCATAAATAAATATATAATTTTTGGAAAAACACAAAATTCACGATACTTTTTGAACAGACTCGTATTACCTAAGATATTAGATATTTGAGTGACAAAAAACATCGCAAGCAATCAGACCATATCTGAATTTGTCATAATAGTTTTCAACTGTAACTTAAGTTCAATTTGAAACTTATGTTACTATTGAAAATTATTATCCGAAATAGAAAAAAATTATAAAAGAATTGAATATTTTAAAAACACAAGTATTAAGAAAAATAAATAAAATCTTTAAAAAAATGAAAATACAATTAATTATATCAAAAGAAAATAATAATAACAAATCCTTCAGACCCTGAAAAATTATATTAAAAATAAATAAAAATACAACAAAATAATTTAAAAACAAAAAAATTATGATAAACTAAAATTATCCTCAAAGCATTTAGGAACCTTCAATATCAATTTTAAAAATTAAAAACTTTTATAAAAATATAAAAATACAATAAAAAATTTTTTTTTTATTCAATAAAATTTTTTTTCATAGCATTAAAAAAATAAAAACTTTAAAAACTACAATAGTGAAATAACCTTAATAAAATTAAACAAAAATATTTCAAAAGAATCCAAAAATTATGATTTAATAAAAATTGTTCTCTTAGCATTGAAAATAAAAAAATTAATTTAATAAAAAAATTAAAATCTTAAAAATTCTTTTAAGAAAATAATAAAAATACAAAAATATAAGAGGACCGAAAATTGATACTAAAATTTTCAACAAATTGAAAACAATTCAATAAGTGAAAGGGATCCAATAAAAGCACAATTTTTTGCATAACCTAAAATCATATAATACCAATTAAAATTAAATTTTTTCGAAAGTAATTCTAAATCAAACATTTTGACGTAATCTTAAAAGTTGTATATAATAAGCTTAATCAAAGGTAACTTCGTAGTCCTGAAATATTTTTCCTATCTAAATATTAATATTAAATAATACAATATAAGAAAACTAATTAAATTGATAACTTTCATAAGCTCATACCGAAGATTTTAAATGAATTTTGTTAAGTACAAATAGCAAAGTTGGTTGAAAGAAATTTATCTGAAATGATTTATTATTAATAAATACATTCAGGATCATAAAAATATTTTTAAAGCTTTTTTTTAGCTATTCCATAACCAAAAACAAGTTGTATGCGGTTTTGGTAAATATAAGTCTATTTGTGGAATAGTCTCCATTAAATGTAGGCGTAGATGTATTTAATAGTACGATCTAGTTTTGAAAATGTGGTAGGAAAAGTTGTACTAAGAATTTAGAAGCTCATAACTAGAATCATGCTATACAAGAGCCTAGATACTTAACAGAAATAAAAGCCAGACTTTTCAGTCATTCATCAAATTTTTCTATTACTTTTTAAACTTATTTTTTATCGTTTTTTAACAGTTCTTTAGATTTAAGTTTCAAAACGTGTATGCTTTATTTTTTCATGGATTCTATTCTAGCTGGAACTATAAACTTTTCAGAAGAAAGTCTTTTACTTAAATAGCTCATTCACAGTAAGTATTATTACATTCAATAGATTCGACTTATTCCTAAGTATTCCGACAAAAACGAAAAATTCACACCAAAAACTAGAAATATCCTTACTCAATCCTGCAAACAACCAAATGCACTGCTCTGAGCTGGTGGTAATGATAATTTTTTACAAGGATTTCTGTTCATCTCTAAAAGTTGCAGTGGTGAGAGTATTGTATTTTCTATAAGTCGAAAATTATCAGCAAAAAAAGATTTTAGTTTTCCGATTTCGTTTTCCTGGATCATTTTACTTTTGTTAAATATAAAAATAGAATATATTACGATTATTTGAATACAAATCATGTAAGAGATATGAATTAATACACACTATCGAATAAAATACGAAATATTGAATAAAAATTGTAAAAGGGGAAAGAAAAAGGACTGAACCATTCGAGACATAAATTATGGTTGCCTATTCACACAATCCTTGTATGCATTCATGCAGGAGTATATCGGATAACAAAAATAAATTGTCTTCAAAAAAAAGTATTAATCCAAACCTTAATATATAAAAAGGATTATTTTATATTTTTGTATACTTTACTTCGCCATAGAATAGAATGTAAAAACTAAAAAAATTATAAAAGTATGAAAAAGGGTAAAAATAGATCGTATTCAAACAGAAATATGAGTAAGGTTCATAAGCATTTTTCATATAATATTTATATTAATTATTTTATCTATTAAAACTTCTTAATTAAATAAACAAGAATTTAAAAAAAACGAGTCGTATGAAAAAGGAAATATTCATGAATCTTGCTCATAGGCCTTCAGTATAAAAATCTGAGAAAAAACAATTTGCGCTTTATAAAAAAAAAACCCTTGAAAGGCTCAGAAAAAGCATTCTTTGCATCAGGTCGTACATTGTAGATGTAAGAAGATTCCTATAAGTTTAGCCCGTAAGACTAGCACTGCTTTCGATTGTAGAAATGACCTCTGCTCCGATATATACCTGCCCAGGGCATTATTTGAAAAGTACAGCTATCTAGACATTTTTTGAATACTCAATTTTCAAGTAATATTATTTTTTTTATAAAAACCGATTATCCCAGAATAAATTTGGGTAGTCTGGTTGGCACACGCGGCTGCTTGGGCCATAATGTACTTATTAATTTTGTCAAAATTTGATTTTTTTTATAAGAAAATTATACAGTTTTGGTATTTAAATGACAATTTACAATTTTGCTGATTTAAAATTTCAGGTTTGGGTTGAAAGACATACCTTTCTAAGACAGGAGTTTGAAGAATTCCAAATATTATTAAGTCCAAAGCTTGGCAATAGTTTATTAAATTTAAAATGGATGAGTAGCTTGGAGGGTGGTGAGAGATAAGAGGCATGTTATGGCACATTTTAGCTAACTCATCGGCTTGAGTATTTCCTAAAATATTACTGTGAGAGGGAATCCAACGAAGTGTGGTCCTACTTTTTTGATTTATGGGACTGGATTTAATTTGCAGAATAATTGCATCCGTATTGGAAGGGTTTAAAGTTGTTTTTAAAACCGAGAGACTGTCTGTATGGATGAAACACTGAGTAGAAATATTAGTTGTTATCTTAAGGGCGGAAAGAATGGAAAAGGCTTCCGCGCAGAAAATAGATAAATAGGTTGGGAGATTTGTGCAAAAAAGAGTTTGCGAATTTTGTGAAACAACAACGGCAGAAACGCCATGAACACTTTTTGATCCGTCCGTGTAAAAGTGTCCGCCTTCAACGTGTGTTGCCAGAAATTTGTTGTGTTCGAAGACAAAAAGTGGAGTGGAAGTGGAAAGCTTTTTATGCGAACTAAGGAGAGTATCGCACATTGTAGGATCTAATAACCAGTATCGAGGAATGGGAGCATTTTTAATTTTGCAAGAAATGGGCATATTACATTGTTTGTACAAGTTGCAGCTTTTTCAAAAGACCGGATTTAAATCGCGGTATGCACTTTAAATTTAGCAAATTAATTATTAATTTATGCAGCGGATGATATTGGAAAGAGAGACCTTTCGCAATGAGACGAAGTGACAGAAGATTTCTGCGTGCTTCCAAATTAAAAAATCCCGATTCAATATAAAGACTTTCTACTGGAGAAGTGCGAAAGGCACCCATGACTGTACGGATGATATTATTAAGAGCAGTATTGATTTTAGAGTGAGCAGGATTGAAACCGTAAATTGGGATAAGATAGTCGATTGTACCATACACAATAAATAAGATTTTTAGCAATGTAGGAAATGGTGGTAGGATGTGCACCCATTTTAATACCACAAAGAAATTTAAGCATGTTGCTTGTTTGACTAATTTTTTTTTTATAATAAGAGACTATGAGTGATAAATAAACTTTTTTAATTCTATCGCTAATAATTTATTTGGCTATCGATAGGAGCACTATATAATCCAAACATGTTAACCTGTAATTGATTACATTGCCTTCTTTATGGAGTGGAAAGAGATATATTATACGTCTTTAATGGTTTGTAACATTCTGAACGAATCTGCAAACTTAAAAGCATCCTTTACTTCAAACTATACTTTTTCCAATTATATTTTCAAGTATCAATAAATAGTAAATATGAGAAAACCAATAATTATTATTATTTCTATTATTAAAAATAAGAAAATGGACCCAGGTACTCTAACGGCTTGTGAGGGCGAGCAGGATTATAGTCCCACACTATTAAGAGCATCCTTTTTAATGTCTTTTTAAATTTTCACCTACACAAGGGAAACAACTTTTATATACGACATTTCAACTATCGAAAAATTGTAGTCCCCTAAAGTACAATTATTTATACCTTTCATTCAATAGATACGAGTAATTTACAATCGTACCTCAAAAATCTCCAACATTGCCTTGCGAGGTCAAAAGTATACTTTTTATGCTATCTTTACCGGCTAAAAAAAATTACTCATTCCTGTATACTTTAATGGCTACATTATTCCACTAAGTTACAATATATCCTACCTGGAACTATACCCAGAGAAACGTTTTATGTGGAACTCTCACACGAAATTTAAAGGATTTGAACTTAATAGGCGTCACAGACAACTGATTAGACTACTTGAAAATCGATTAAACTGACACTAGGAACCAAACTTTTAATTTACAATATAAGATCAATTTGCTGAAGTTCTATGTAGCCTTCCGATTCCAGTCAAATAAAATTTTTCAATTTAGAATCCTCAAAAAAATTGTTGATGCCTCGTTTTTACAAGTAACAAAGTTATTTATCCTAATTTTAATGTCATAATTTATGTGTCGCTCGTTATAAAAAGTTTCATTCCTAATTACCCTATCACTAAAATCCGTTCATTAAAAAGCTCTTCTCTATTATCTTTTCCAAAAACGCTTGGTGACCATTAAAGTTAATTTGTGCACGAGATCTTTTTTTTTGTTTCATTCTTAACATTTTGTATATGTTACAATGAAAATTAGCATGCTAAGAGATTTTTTCATAAGAATACTAATATTACTAATAATACAATATAAATTAAAAATTTATAATTTTTCTAATATAGTAAAATTTTTTAAATCCCTTACATTTTTATTAATGTTTACAAGCTCTCATTTGCTGTTTTTTTTTGTAGACAAATACAATCGTTTACCACTTGGTCATTTTATATTTAATGGCTATTTTTAGAAATTTCTAATATTGTATTAAGAAAGACAATATATTGTATCTCTATAAAAATTACAATACTTAACTTTGAAATAAGTATTTATAAGGGTCAAATTAGTAATAAAAGAGAATAGAGAGCGACCATCATTCACTACGGAGATGAATTAAGGAAACAAATCTTATTTGAACTTTGATATCTACTGGAAAATTATAAAATTCCTTAAAATACGAAAACGCGCAAAATTCACACCAGAAAACTTTTCGTATATCATAATTATATTTTCCTATTAATAATTTAGACCATTAGATAATCATCATAGACAAAACTTCCAAATTATGAATAAATAATATTTGCTAATTTTATTAATCTTTATTGCTATAAAAATCAATCACTTTGAGACTATCCATGAAAAGACTAAAAAATTTAACCATTCTTTAACTCCAATCGTTTTTATTTTATGTTAAATTTTAGAAGTCACAGATTTGAATGCTTGTATATTATAAAATAGAAAATTAAATATTATTAATTTTCTATTGTATAATATCAGATAGCATAATAATATAGTTCCTTTTAAAATATATGAACTTTTCTGGTTTGAAGAACCAGATTTTTATTCTATTTTATGGTAAACTACGGTATATATATTATATAATCTTAATATAAATTTTATAGTTTGTAGATACAAAATTATGTACAAATCTACTGATTTTTCATTGGATTTTTTTAAATGAATTCTTCAAAATAAATTTTGTGATTGTTTGGGCTGTTCCTCATTTATAACGCGTATAATTTCATCCTTAAGCTATAAAATTATCTTCGACTTATTGGCATGGACCTTACTTTTTCCATAGCACCAAACCACAAATTCCAGTGGTGTCAAATCATAAGATTTTTCCGTTCATTTGACTTCGTTCTTTCGTAAGTTAAAAAGCCCTTGGATTGTGTTTGGAGTAGGGTCGGGCCATTGTTTCACACTCTGCGTGTCCAGCGGCACCATTCAGTTAAAATCAGTACCAACTATAAGGAGTAGTAACAGGTAAACAAATTGCAACATTTTATGAAATGCTAAGAACATTTATTAATCCATACTTTATAAAACTGCATACATATTTTTCTAATGGCTATCACCTTTATTATTTTCTATTAAATATAAATTTTGTAGTTCTCAAAATAAAATAACGAAATAGAGGATTAAAGTGCCGAAACATTCTGTTATCATAATCATAAGTTAAAAAAATTTGTTTCTCACCAAATAACAAATATTACAAGTTGATTGTACTTACTTATGACAATAGTATCGATTAGAATTTATAGCTTGTGCAGGCAGAAACCAACCGTTCTAATAGTAATTCGACATGCAATTTAATTCAATCAACATCATTTAACTGCACGCAAATATCAAATTATTATCCAAGCTTAGTATTTTTTTTTTGCTCTTTTTTAATACTACAAAAATGTATAGTAATAATAGCTGGTATCTAGGATAAAAGAGTAAAACTGAAATATTAAGCTTTGTCTCTACAATTATACTTGAAACATTTTATTACATAATATCTATAGTAGTGGTTTTATAAATAAATTGATTGTACGGATTAATTTCATTCGATTATACTCGTAACTTTGCTCTGTGAAAAATTACGTAATCTTCAAAATGGTATTAGTTTCTAAACAAAATATGTTTGCGTCGTATTCCATAAGCGGACGTTCAAAAATGAGAGATGGTGGACAAAGTTACTTCCTATCAAAATGATTATATCCACCTTAGGAAAACTGTGGATATTTATCAAAATTATTTGAAGATTATGTTTCCTCTAGAAATATGATCGCAAGGATTATATTATTTGAATACTATTATTTCTCAATTTTTCTCAAATATGACTTTTTATTTTATAGCAATTTTTCACACAAATGTGGTTTTTTTTGGAGACATTTTTTTCAATATTTTTCATGGAGACATTTCCTTTATATTCTTCGTAAGACCAAAGATATTATATAAGGTGTAGTAAAAAGTAATCCATTATTTTGCAAATAGATGGCTTTAGGAGTCTGTATCTCCCATTTTGATCGGGTTGCACTAGAGTCGCGTGCACTAGATGGCGTTAGAAAGATAAGATTTCGTACTAAAAAAGCTTCTGATACAGTTTTGTGATTACTTGACTCAGTATTTTTTTTGCACGCGTCAAAGATGGACACCAACAAAGACAAAATACGCCATATTTTACAGTTTTTCTTCGATAAAGGCGAAAACGCAAGCCAGGCAGCTGAAAATGTGAATAGTGTTTATGGTCCTAATACTGTAACAGCCAATCGTGCGCAATTTTGGTTTCGTCGATTCCGTTCCGCTAATTTTGATGTCAAAGATGCACCGCGCTCTGGAAGGCCAATTGTCGAAATGTCGATAAAATAATGGAAATCGTCGAGTCCGACCGTCACGTAAGCACTGTTTCGATTGCCCAGCAGCTAAACATTGCACAAAAAATCGTTTGGAACCACTTAAATAAGGCTGGATACAAAAAGAAGCTCGATGTATGGGTGCTACACGAGTTATCGCAAAAAAAACTCATGTACCGAATTTCCATCTGCGAATCGCTGCTGAATCGCAACAATATCGATCCATTTCTGAAGCGGATGGTTACTGGTGATGAAAAGTGGGTCACTAACGACAACGTCAAGCGACAACGGTCGTGGTCAAATCGCGGTCACTCGGCGCAAACGGTGGTCAAGCCAAGATTGGCAGCCAGGAAGGTTTTGCTGGGTGTTTGGTGGGACTGGCAGGAAATCATCTACTATGAGCTGCTCCCCTACGGCCGAACTCTTAATTCGGACCTATACTGTCAACAATTGGACCGTCTGAAAGAAGCAATCGCCCAGAAGCGGCCAGCTTTGGCCAATAGGAGAGGAATTGTGTTCCATCAGGACAACGCCAGGCCGCGTGCATCGATAGTGACTCGCCAGAAGTTCCGGGACCTTGGTTGGGATATTCTTATGCATCCACCTTATAGTCCGGACCTGGCACCAAGTGATTACCACAACTTCCTGTCTATGACGAATGATTTTGCAGGTGAAAAATTCGCCTCAAGAGAAGATTGTGAAAATCGACTGTCCCAGTTTTTTACCAATAGGGACGAGGGTTTCTATGAGAGAGGCATTATGAAATTACCTCCAAAATGGCAACAAGTTATCAAACAAAACGTTGCATATTTGACCTAAATCGTATCATTCTATCTATGCTAAATAAAACCTTCAATTTAATGCAAAAATAATGGATTTCTTTTTACTACACCTTATATACAAAGATGAATAAAATATCGGAAGCAAAGATATTCGGGATACGTTCTTCTTAAATCCTTAGAGTTAAGAGAAAAGGGAATAACAGTTCCGATTTTCAAAGATGTTTTTTTGCTGTTGCCAAAAATTAATTTTTTGCACATACGAGGTATGACAGGAAAGTAATAAGACTGGCAATACTAAGGAATAACTCCCCACATAGCTTTTATGCTACTTCCTCCTAGCCATGTAGCACAAGTTTCAACTTCGTCCGGTAATTATGCATCCCCATAAAGCATGATAAGACAAGTTGTATTTTTGTAGTGCTATACGAGAATTAAATAGTGAAAATTTGAGCAAGAAAATGCCATCAAATTTCATGTAATTCTTATTGAGTCTGCAAGTTTGAGAAATTCTCATTTGGCTCATTCTTAACAAAAGCAAAAGTTTATCGGCGCCCTTATGCATTTTTTGGAGGGTTGAGATGCTCAGAAAGGTCTTCAACATCAAAAAAGAATGCAAAAATGGAATATGTGAGGGATCTTATAAGATTGGACTATCGCTTAATATTGAAGGTGATGAGTAGTACTTAACTTTATAAAGAAGTCCTTCAAAGCTCCAAAAAAGCTTTGGATTGGGCATTGCGAATACTTCGATCCTCCATAATGACAACGGCTCCTGTCACATAATTTAGTTTTTATCGGAAAAGGTAATTCTTATGGCTTTCCAGACTCCAAATCATCTGATCAAATTCAATGTGAATTTTTTTATTCCCCAAGAAATAAAAACTTAAAAAGACGTGTTCTTGGTCCAATCGATAATATCAAAAGGATTGTAACCGAAAAGCTAAGGGTAATTTAAGTTCAAGCCTTTCAGCACTTGATGAAGAATGCAAACAAATCCTCCGTTGATTTATATCTTTCCATGACATTTTATTTGAAGAAGATAGCATTAATGTATGAAAATAAAATTAAATTATTAAAAAAATTAGTACAATTTCTTTTCTATCACAGTTCATATTATTTGTTAAAAACACAATGCATAATTAAGTTAGTCTTATAAAATATTTATTTATATTTTTATTTTAATAGCCAAAACAAATTTTATAACTAGAAAAAGAATAGTTCATTTTTTTTTATAAAACTTGACAACTCTTTAATATAGATTAAATCGCATTTCATAGAAAAATTATTTCTCACATAAGAAAAAGCTGCTTACCTTATTTAATAGTTTCTAATTATTCAAGTAACATAAATATTTAAAAAAAACTGCTAAAAATACTATTAAATTTTATTTAATAACTTCAATTAAACTATGTATAACTTACTAGAATAAAATTAGTATAAATTAGACGATAATACAATACAATAGTTTAAGGACCGTGTGTGAATTGAATAAATGACATCTTCGCACGCTAAAAGTTAATCCGCATTTGTTCCAATGAAAGTTTTGTAAACACTTTTTCATACAAACTTTGTGTGAAAACTTTTTATGCAACCACATGTTGAATAAAAGAATTTGTATTTATTTCTAAAAAAAATTTTAATTTGAATTGATTTTTACTTTGAAATTACGTCATTATTTGAATGTTTTCAAATTGTAATTACAGCTTATAAAAACAGCAGGTGATGATATATTTTACGAGTCTTAGCAAAAAAAAATAGTAAAAATTAATACCACCTATTGTGATATAAGATAATTTTTAACTATAAATTAAGATAACATTTTTATTGTGAATTAAGATAAAAGTTCTATTAAGTTTGAAGATAAAATTTAAAAATGCTAGTCAAACACAATAATTCACAAAAATAAATTAATTTATATTATGAACTACAAATATTATTAACTACAAGAAGATTTAAGTATTGTACGGCTCTTAACAATTGAATGCGTCCATTTTCATACTACACAAAGAAAATTTAAATGCAAGATTGAGTTGCATTGGATTCCCAGTCCTGTACCATGTATGTATTTTATATAATAAATTATATGATAGTTTGCCGGGCGAGATTCTCCACCATCCTCTTCTTACTGCAATCCCGAACTTGCCCACTCTTCCTTCCCGAACTTGCCCCACTGCCTTCTTTCCGCATGTTGGCTAAATATTATAAAGTTAGTTTACTCATTAATTATTCCGAAACTCTTGTCAGGTTAACTTCTCAGAATTTGGATTGGATACACTGCAATTAGTACATACGAGCGTCATTCAACAAGTACTTAGCTTACAAAAGAAAAACGAAAATTTTGGGAAGGTGGCAATTTATTTTTCCACATAATCTCCTTCAAGCTCGATACACTTGGCCCAGCGATGCTTTAACTTTTTTAACCCGTCCAAAAAATACATTTTCTCGAGGGAAGCAGAATAGGCCTCCGTGGTGACGATGACCTCCTCATTCGACCCAAATCTATTCCCGGCGAGTGATTTTTTCAGGTTTGGAAACAAACAGTAGTCACAGGGAGCCAAATCTGGAGAGTACGGTGGATGGGGCAGCAATTCGTAGCGCAATTCGACCAATTTGGCCATGGCGACGGTGGAGGTGTGAGCCGGCGCGTTGTCGTGGTGGAATAGCACTTTTTTCTTCGCAAAGCGGGGCCGCTTTTTCTTCAATTCGACGTCAAATCGGCCCAATAAGTCAGCATAGTAGCGCACCGTGATTGTTTTACCCATCTCGAGGTAATCGATGTGGATCACACCTTGTGAATCCCAGAAAACGGTGGCCATCACCTTTCCGGCCGATCGAACAGTTTTCGCCTTCTTCGGAGCACGTTCGCTGGGTGAAGGCCACTGTTTCGACTGTTCCTTAGTCTCTGGTGCGTACCAGTGAATCCATGTTTCGTCAACGGTCACGAAACGACGCAAGAACTCCGTTGGATTCCGCTGAAACAGCGCCAAACACGTCGCCGATGTGGTCTCACGGTTGCGCTTGTTTTCCAGTCTGAGCAAATGCGGCACCCATCGCGCCGACAGCTTCCTCATGCCCAGTTCTTCGTGTAGAATATGATGCACCGTTCCTACTGCGATGACCACAGTCTCAGCTATCTCGTAAACCTTCAATCGACGGTCTGCCAACACGAGATCGTTCACTTTTTTAACGTTTTCCTCCGTAGCAGCCGTTTTCGGGGCACCTGGGCGTGGCTCATCAAAAACCGACGTGCGGCCACGAACAAACTCGTTAAACCAATTCTTGACGGTCGCCATCGAAGGAGAAGAGTCACCATACACAGCATCCAAGCGATCTTAGATTTCGCTGCGCGTTTTCCCTTCCAAAAACAAGAATCTAATCACCGAACGATATTGTTCTTTTTCCATTTTTGTGCAACCGACCGACACGCTCGCTTTCAAAGGCTCTCAAAACAAAACTAATGAAGGGAATCGACTGAAACTTTGACAGTAGGCTACTAAAAGAATGTACTGCACGATGGTCTTTTGTGACAGCAGTTCCATCGGGCGGTGAGGCTAAGTACTTGTTGAATGACCTTCGTATTTCTTTTCGCAAACGAACCTTATCTATTATGACATCCTTGTAGTGTTCAACTTACATACCTCATATCCTAAATGAAAAGTTTTTTTAATGAACACTATTTCCATTGTGAATTCAACCTTTCATTTTCATAACACTCTTTTTTATTGTTTTAGACAATCTAATTTACCTTATCAAATTAAACAACTAATTGCTCCCCCCAACTTATATTCAATCAGTTTCATTAGGAAATGGCCTCTTGCTCGATAAATCAAAGATATTTTGATGAATCAAAGAATGCCATACTATATATTCCGATTTCACGCAAAGGTCTTCCAGCTCGACAATTCTAGCATGAATTTATCGTTCTGGCTAATGCCGTCTCTCTAATAAAGCTTGGCCTGCATCCTCCTCTGAGACCATACAAGACACTATTTTAGACTTTGGTGGAATGAATTTTTCATCGATACGGAATAATTATTCAGCCACCCTAGCTTATTGAGCTTGATTTTAGCCAAAACAGTACGGTCGTGGTAGCACTCCATGAGTTAAACTATTCTGCGGAATTATCATTCCTCATGAAGAGGTACAAAAATTCCTCTCGAGATCCTCATTCCGAACGCGCCTAAGAATGAGCCATGGTTTATGCTGAAAACCTAAGTTTATGACGAACACATGAGCACTGGTTTAGATTTTATGGTTGGTAATTCCGATCGAAGTAATTTAAAATAACTGAAGTAAGTTCTTTTAGCTGCCAAAATCGATGCGGTCCTTGATCCCAGATGGGAAAACCATTTAAATTCTTCGTATGTCTGATATTCTAATTTAATTTGACAACTGTTGGATTTTCTTTTTTAAGCTTAAAATCTCTTAACAGTGGCTAAATTTTACTGCGGTCTTTCCTATCAACATTGTATGTCGATTTTATCCGTGGCGGCTAAATCTGGGGTAGAGATAATGATAATGGCACTGATCACGTTACCCTCTTAGTAATGAATTACTTTTTATAGAAAGGTTTTATCAATCCTTATATTTGATCTGTTGTATTTTTATGAAAGAATGACATTTAAATTTCTTACACTAAAATATGTATTTAAAAAAAAACTATTTTTTATTAGATCAATTACTTTTCTCCTAAATTTAAAAAATGTAAATCTGTATTATAGTTTTTATGTATAATAAAATATGTTTGAATAAACAACTGATTTAGTTCTTCCTCAGTTTTAAAAATTAAAAAATAATTTAAATTATGTTGCTTATTTAAAGAATACGTAATTATTTCAATATTTTTAACAAAGCTTATTTAGTCCGTTTGGTGCATAAACTGGATGACAAAAACTTTACCTTGTACGTATATGTTATTCTCTGCATTTGAAATCAGATATTTTTGTTCATTCTTATGAATTATATTTTCAATAAAACATTTTAAAGTCTATAAAATTTATTACGGATAAAAAAGAAGTATAATCTTCATCATGAGATTATTTAATTCGCACTTTTTAAAAATTTGAAAGTTTTTATGGTGAATTCAGTCTGTAAAAGATTTTATGTTGCTAAAGACTAACGCTTAAAAGTTTTTGATGTAAGGACGTTGTAGAATTTGTCGAAAACTCTAAATTGTTCCTCAGTTCTTGTAGGTTTTTTTATTGTCTTACATTTTATATTTTTTGGTTGCTATTGTAAAAAATGTACTCTAAAAACAATAAAACTTTTTTTATATATATATAAAGACAAAATCATAAAGTATTTACTCATATTTAATAGTTTTTAAGTACTTTCATAAGTAATAAGAACTTTAAATAAATCAAGACATGATTTTTATTTCATTAAGAATTTTCGTCTTTGAGGATTTTTTTTGCAGATTTACAGTTCAGACGATACCAGAAAATTACGTCAATATTTCCTTTAAAAGTTACAGCAGGATAACGAATTTTCAAATATATTTTAAGTAAAATTTCAGTATTTTTGCTACTACTCGTATGTTTTTTTTTTTTTTTATTATTTTTTTTTTTTTATTTGCAACTACAATTTTATTGTAACAAGCAAATTTACATAACATTTTAATTAACAATCTTGTGCATCATGAAGTGGGAGTAAACACCCATCGGCGTTTCTCCAACTAACGGAAGTTAGATTCCTCTAGAAAATCTCTAGGCCATTGTCTCTTAAGTCTCCGATGAGTGTTTCCGGGGAGGGCTGTACAAGACAATTCTATCACAAGTGGATTATGGTGATAGGATAAACGGGAATGAAATTTTTGATAGCGGGAAATGCACAGGTTATGAACAAATGGAACATTTAGGTCACGATGTATTACAGTGTTACGAACATAAAAGGGGGCATCAACAATTTTACGGACGATCTTGGATTGTAAGGCCTGGATGCGATAGGAATTGGAACGTTTCGTTGAACCCCAAAGTTCAATTCCATATGTCCAAATTGGTTTTATAATTGTATTGTAGATTAGAAGTTTACTTTTAATTGTTAGTTTCGAGCGTTTGTCCAGTAGTCCAAGAAGTTGTAGGTAACGTCTGTTAGCTTCAGCTCTTTTTAATCTAGTATGTGGGTTCCATGTTAGTCTCTTGTCCAGGAAAAGTCCCAAATAACGCACTTTATCATATTGCGGTATCATGTTGCTATTAAGGTATAAAGGGGTAGGTTTAACTTGACAAAGTGTGAAAGTAATGAGAGCACTCTTCTGTTCATTTACCTTCACTCTCCATTCTTTAAACCAAGATTGAAGGTTGTGGATATGGGATTGTAAATTGTTGGAAGCTATGTCAGGATTTTTATGGGTAGCAAGTATGGCCGTATAATCTGCATAAGTAGCAATGATAGTATTAGGATCAGATGGGATGTCATGGGTATAAATATTATATAAAATGGGACCAAGGATACTGCCTTGTGGTACTCTGGCGAGAATAGGATATATTTCCGACAATTCTGAGTTGATTGCAACTTGGAAATGTCGTTGGGAGAGATATGAATTTATGATAAGGTAGTATGTTGAAGGAAGAAAGCTCTTGAGTTTCCAAAGGAGTCCAGGATGCCACACACGATGAAAAGCTTGGGAGATATCTAGAAATACTCCTGGGCAATACTCTTTCCTCTCAAGAGAGGATGCAATATGATCAACAATGCGATGGCATTGCTGGATAGTGGAGTGTTCAGATCGAAAGCCAAATTGGTGATCAGGAATAATTTTTTCGTTAACTAAGACAGGGTAGAGTCGTTTTAATAGGAGTTTTTCGAATATCTTACCAAGAATTAGTAAGAGGCTGATAGGTCTATAGGAGGAAGGAGAATTAATGGATTTATTTGGTTTAGGAATCATTTTAATGACAGAATATTTCCACAGTAAGGGAAAATAGGTTGTACGCAGTATACTATTAAAAATATATGTGATTAAAACTAAACCTTTTCGGGAAATTTGCTTCAGAATAGGAGCTTTTATTAAATCATAACCAGGAGCTTTTTTATTGGGAAGGCGCAGAATTGTAGATTTAATTTCCGAGGGCTTAAAATTTTTGGGAGGAAGACTCATAGGGAGTGGGAACATTAGTTCTTCGATGATTTTGTTAGTATGTGATTTGTCTTCTATATCATCATGTGGAGCAAAATTATTTACCAAATGTTTGGCAAATACTTCGGCTTTTTCTTTGTCTGTTTTGCCCAGTTACCGTCATTTTGTTTCAGTGGGTGTGATGTTTTTTCGTACGAGAGTATTCGTCTAGTGGCTTTCCATAAAGAAATATTGTCACTAAGCGATTTTGTATAAGTTTCATGCCGTTCATTATAGTGCTTACTAATTTCCATTTTTAGTTCACGTTGTAGTCGGTTAAGTTCCTGTTTGTAGCTAGGCATTCGTACGCGTTGCCACTTCATTCTCATTTTTCTTTTTTCGTTAATTAAAGTCCGTATTTTAGTTGGTAAATTTTGTTGTTGTGGTTGTGTAGTATTGTTAGAGATATAAGCAGTTGTGACTGCATGTTGTATATATATAGTGAGGTCATTTACAGCATCATTAATTTCATTTGCTGTTTTTAACGTTCGTTTTAAGTCAATCTGTTAGTCTAATTTGTATCTAAATCTGTTCCAGTCAATTTTGCCATTTATCAGCCTAGGAGGAAGAGTCTTTAAGATTGGCTTAGAAATAAGGGTAAGGAGAACAGGACTAAGATCAGAGTTTAAATCGGAAAGAGTTTCAATACTAGAATTCATGGTAATTGAAGGAGTGCTAATGAAGTAATCGAGGATATCAGGTCGTTTTGAAACAGATGTTGGCCAGTATGTTGGATTTGGAGGGGAGGTTATTTGATATGATGTATGGGATAGTGCTTCTTGAAGAATCTTTCCTCGAGGGTTAGCAACGCGGCAACCCCATTGAGGGTGTTTAGCATTGTAATCACCACCCGCCAGGAACGAGGCTCCAAGTGCGTGTAGGAAGGATAAGATTAAATAAGGAGGTATCAATTGTAACAACTGTGGATTGCAGGGATTCAGAGGAGAAATTGGAGTGAATGTTATGTTGAATAGATTTTCTTATAAGGATAGCTGTTCCACCATGCGCCGTATTGTCAGGATGATCAGTTCTGTATGTATCGTAGTCTCGTATAGTGAAGTGTGACCTGGATGTAAAGTGCGTTTCAGTTAATAGAGCAATGTCAATACGTCTGTCATGTAGGAGAATGTCCAGTTCTTGTCGATGGAGGTTCAAACCATTTGCGTTCCATAAAAGGATGGAGAGGGAATTTTCGGTAGACGACGACATTTATTTTTGAACAGTGGACGATAAAGCTGACACAATGGACATCAAGGCATTTACAAGTGGTGTTAGTATTTTATTAAGTTGGTCTATGAGTGTGTTGGTTAATTGGGAGAACATTGAGGATATATCTTACGATAACAATGACGGAGGGGGAATATAGTTCTTACTGCTAGATTGTTGCTGTTGCGGTTGTTGTAGTTGTGGCTGCTGATGTTGCTGTTGTTGAGGTTCTCCTTGTTTTGGTTGTTGCTGTTCCGTGTTTGAAATGCTTGCCGCGGCCGCAGCAAATGACAAACCTTGCTGCACTGGTTGGCTATTTAAAGTGGTCGTTTGGATGTTCTTTTTGGCGTGTGGATTTATTTTCTCCTGAAGCTTCTTGTACGTGGAGCAACCCTTATAATTTGCGGGATGGCTACCGTCGCAGAGAACGCATTTGGCTCGGACTGCCTTACTTTTACTGCACTCCCTGGTGAGGTGTGCACCTGAACATTTCACGCATTTTGGGCTATGTCGACAATACGACTTGGTGTGTCCGTACTCTTGGCACCTGTAGCATTGTACAATTTCTTTGCTGATGTACGGTTCTTCAACCTTTATCCTTGTATACATCAGCGTTTCAATTTTAAATATATCCTTGTTGTTGGGTGCCGGTTTCAAGGACACGAAAAAAAGTGGCAATGGAGAATTTTTTTTCACACTGGAAATACTAGTGACGTTATGTCCTAGTATTTCTAGCTCACTTTTTATATCATCAACGCATGTGGTGTGATGCAGATTGCGAATTACAACTTTATAGGCCTTTTCTGCCTTTGATTGAAAGGAGTGAAACGTTGGCTTTGTTTCCTCTAGAAGTTGAACAATGCTTCTATAAGCACCACCAGACTTGGCTTGTATTGCAAGTCCTTTCGCATTAGACTTGCACACGAATTGGTCAGTACCGATGCGTTTGGCAATGGTACGACCTAAGTTAGCAAAATTCGTAACATTTGTGACGAAGATGGGTGGTGGCTTATAAGCATTGTCGGTATTCGCTTGTGTATACGAGTTTGGAATTCCCGCACTTGTTGAAGTTTCGGACAACAGAGCAAATCTATTGCTGGAACCATTTTCTGTTGGCACCGATGCTGGCACGTACGTTCCCTTCTTTTGGGTTTTGGCCTTCGGCGATGAGTTAGGCGAACTGATAGTGGTTACGTCTCTCTTAATTGTTTTTGGCTGTCGAGGACGTCCAACCGGTTTCACGAATTATCTGCTGGCTGTGGAGTCTGTATCCTCACCAGCAGACGACATTGTAATTGTCTGCGATAACCGTTCATCGGTTATCGTTGACATTCCGTGTTTGGTCAGTGACCTCAGTTTTTTTTTTTTTTAACTATAACTGACACTTTTTAATTTGATTCTTTTTTTTTATTTTTTATTCACATTAATTAATTGTCTAACTTTGAGTTTTTTTTTTGTGTGTTCACAGTAATTTACAATAGTTTATTCAGAATTTTAATTTGAAAGTTTATTATTCACTATTATTTACTTAAATTAATAAAAACAAATTACTTCAGAACTGATCTACGTCCGATCTCGTGAAATGTTCGTACATCACTACTCGTATGTTAAAACAAAAAAGATTTATTTTCGCAATTTGACTGCACAATGTGTCCATCCATTTTTAACAAAGATTGCCTATAATAATGTTTACTTAAGTACTGCAATTTCAACATTTAATAAACAATCTTAGCTATTATACGATCCTATGCTTATTTCTCTAGGGTCTATGCTGATTATATTATTACCTAGAAAATTGATTCTTTATTTTGCTTATAAATTTAAAAAGAAAATATCTACTTACATAAAAAACTGAATGCTATTTTATAAATTTTACATTTTAATAAAAAAATAGCTGTTCCTTTAAAAGAATCAATCTTTTTCTATAAATATGATTATTTACTTGGTTATTTTTTTAAAATAAGACATTCTCTGTTAAATTGACCATTCGTACATAACATTAAATAAGTTTGGAAATTATCAAATTTAAGAGTATCATTATAATTTATCGTATATTCTTATCGGGATATCTGTATAAATAAGTCGCAAACGAAACGAATACATAATAATTTATAATAGTTTCGTACTCATACTAGTTTTAAATTCTGTGCCAGCGCACGAAAAATATCCTTGTAGACATTGAGGCGTCTTCGAGCTCGTATGCAAAGAAAGAAAAATTACTAATACTTACGACAACATTTATTTTTAAGGCTTATGCTAAAGTCGTCATATTATCATCAGACGTACAATATTTACGAGTACATTTAATAATCCGAAAATTTCTTTAAACATATCTCAAATAAGTGTGAATAAATTGAAAATAATCCTTAACATGATTATAAAGAATAGAATTAAAAATATCGGTTTCCAACAAAACAAGCAGTTTATGGACCAGAAAATAACATTCGAAAAATAGTTTTTGAAAATTTCTATTAGATATTTTTCATGTATTAACCAAATATTCCTACTAGATTTTATGTATTCAAATTATAAGTAAATTTATTGTTTTATTTATAAAATCGCAGGAAATATTTATAGCATATTCGTATAAGCTTTTATGTTATTACAATTTATTAGATGACTATTGATTTTTTTCACCCAAAATTAACATTTTTTGGGGAGTTTCTCTTTATAGATTTTTAAAATTTTCTTCTAGCTCGCAATACCTAAGACTGTCATATCTGCCAGAAATATTTTAGTAACTCATGTACGTATAAATTTGGAATTAAAAATATTTACAGAGTCAAAACCTTTGTGATTATGAACGTATCGGATACCTATCAGATAATAGGGTTAACAGTCAGCTGCCAAAGTTTCCTAATGCTTTTTACTCAATATAATTAAATTGCCATTTTATCATGGGTAGACATAGGCTTGAATAATAAAAATAACTTTACTGCCCATACGAGTATATATATTTAAACAAACAGTTTGTTAAAGGCATGATTTGGAGGTGTTTGAATTCGTTGGCGTATCGACGCCTTTAAAGTTGACATTAATAAAGCCAGACTCATTCGAAAAAATGGTCCAAAATTTGACAAATATTAAATAATTCTAATTTTTCAGATTAAATAATTATAATTTTTTTTTTGCTAGACCAAAAAAATATTCTAAACTTCTTAAGAAAAACACTGTATATACGAATTGGGAAAATTTCTGGAACAAAAAAAGGATTGACGTCACTACAAATAGATTTAAAAAACGACACTAAAATTTATGGACAAAAAAAAATGTTAATTCCTTTTTTTGATTTTTTTTTGATTTTTCTTAAAAATAATTTCATAACAAAATAACAATAAGAATTAGGTTTCTATCAATATTACATTTGGAGATGTTAGATGCTGAAATTTAACGTACTGGGGAATTATCACAGGAATAAAGGTGAAAAATAATAGGACAAATACAATTTGACGAACAAAAGGAATGCTTAGATCATAGTATATAGCATTGTTATGGGCATTGGAATGAGCATCATCAATTTATGAAGTCCTTTGAACTAAAAGGATTATATTTAACAGAAATAAGAAGAATTGGTGGAATACCAGATTTTAAGTCCATACGTCCAAATGGGACTTAGACTACTCGACAATAGATCAAAACCTTAGCAACAGTTTCAATGTATTTTTTTGGAGTAGTGTCAGCAATTTTCGGTAACACAATTGTCGGTTTTTTTAGAATCGTTTATCTTAGCAAAGTTCTGAATATCATTTTTGTATTTTCTGAAATTGAACTGACATTAAGATTTGCAGAGAGAGCTCTGACCTAAAAATATTGTAGAGAATGGGACAAAGGATGTTACCTTAAAGAACATTAGCATTAATGCATAGTATATCGAAATACTGACGAGTTTCTATGCTTGGACGCAACGTTGTGATAGATAATAGATGGAATTACGTTCTTGAGCTTCCAAAGCAATCCAGTGTGCCAAAAAAGTTTGAATACCAAAATTTTTAAGTAGCCATTGGATACTTGAAAATAATACTAGCTCTGCAAAGTGCTTAAAGATAGAATAAAAATTCTTGATCGAAAGAAAGAAAACTGCTCAACAAAGTACAATACTTAAAAAAGGGTTTATTAAAACAATGCTAATGTATAATAATCAATTTACAACCCCTATTATTAAATATACGAGTATACTCTCTTTACTATCTCTATTATTGGCGGAATAAAGCAAAATTTTATATTTCGGTGAAGTAGTTCCCTAATTAAGTACAGTAAAATATTCTACACATATTTACACAACAATAAATACAGCTTATTTATCAATACACAAATGCATATAATTATTAATTAAATTTTTATGTTTAGTAAAACACTTATTAATATGCAATATTGAAATTATACTTTCAATATTAAAAATAATTAACACGGAGATACACGCAAAGAGCGCTTCTCTTATTCAACAATGAACACGTTTAAGATTCAAAATCAAAATAACATTGTAAAATAGTAATAATTATAGATCTATTTTAGTTCGAAGTTTTTTATTTGATAAAATATAATAAATTTAATACAAAAATTTAGTATAAGAAAAATGGGCAAAGAAAAAAAATTGACCAAATTTTTCCTTTAAGAAATCTCTAAAAATATGTATTGAGATTTAACAAATATTGAAATATATTTTGTTATTTTACAGATTTTAATTAATATCAAATTAAAAGTAAACTTTAGGAATGAAACTTTGAATGTGCTCTTAAAACTATTTTCTGGAAATGTACTTATCTTATTTTATTTCGTTTTTCCTATTTTATTTATATCAAAGAGATTATGATAAAACAGATAAAAGTAAATAAAATACTTAAAAAATATATACAATGAAATAGAAAATAGCTAACAGTTTTGCAAATAATTTATTTCGATTTCCAACTCAAACTACCATAAATTATGTAAATGAGACACATTTTCTGCCATACGTTTAAGGTTCATTTCTATATCTGATTTGAAATATTATATTTTACTGTACGAGTATCTATAGTGTAGAAAAGAAACGCCTTCTCCCTTTACCCTAAAAATTCATTTGTACTAAATAGATACATTTACAAAAAGCCAGCTGGTATCATCCTTATTTAAATGACGTACATCAGTATTCGTAAAGTAATAAAACTACAAATATACGATGAGGTAAATTCAAGGATATGCCTCTAGCAAGACAGGCGTTTATCCCAAAAGGGGAGTAAAATTATTTTATATACTAAGTATATACATGATTATGTACATATAATAGTATTGAAAATACCCATTGCAAAGTACAAAAGAGAATGTAAATCAAGATTTATTTATCTGATGTATTAAGTTAAATTTTTTATTGTAGCCATTTCTCAAATCAAAACCTATTTTCTTTTCTGAAAAAATCATATTAATTTTTTGATTTGAGAAAAAAACTATAAAAATTTGGGCACCACCTCCACATACACTTAGGGACGTAGATACGTACATACATACGAATATGTAGATTTGAATATAAAATATATTACAAAAATGGATTTAAAGAATTTATACCAGAAAAATAATTTTAAAAAAAATATATGCTACACAAAATAAGTCAAATATTACAAAAAGTTGATAGGAAATATAAGCAAAGAAATTTGCTAAAATAGTCATAAAAAAAATGATACAAAATTTGATGAAAGCAAAAAATCCCTATTAAGTAATTTATTATAGTTGGTTTTTCGACAAGATATAAAAAAAAATTATTCGGTAACACATTGTGTTCATTTAAAAGACTGATATTGACGTAAATCTTTCTCCATTTTGGGACCATTTTTCTAAATCAATCTATGTTAAAGTAGCTCTAAATGAGTAGAGAAAAATAAATGAAGATAACGACAGCATACAAACTATACCAATATTGGATAATATGTGTGTATTTTTATGAGCAACAATACTCGTATATGTTTTATATTAGCCTTAAAACCATTTTATTCCTGTTTTGGGAATTTAATCAAAATTTTGTTTTTTGCCCTCAATCTTATTTAAATTACTTCTTTTGCCAATGTTTATCTACCCTAAAATATATATCAATTTGGAGGATTTCTTATCCAATTGATTTAGAATGAAAAACTTAAATGGCTTTTAATTAAACATATCACTTTTTTCCATTTTAGGTATATATATTCTTAAAGAGATATTAGAAAGATAGTTCTAATAAGTTTGAGCTTTAATTGAAAATATTTGAACTTTTGTCTTAGATTCGCATTAAATGAGTTATACTAGTGGCAAATAATTATTGTATACTAGAAGCTTTAGTCCCATATATATGTACTACCACTGAGCCTTAGGATGCTTTAAACACTTTCAAAATATATTAAATTGTTTGGCGTCTTTTATTTATACATGCTCATTTTCTTAGCAAGAGTATTCCGTTTTTTCAACATTACTACTTCAAACTTAGAATTTTTCTTTTATCTTTAAACTTTAGTTGTACTTTTTTTTGTAAAAAAAATTGAATTATTTAAAAAAAACATTGTAAATATAATATATTTAAGAAGATACAGAAATTTCAATATTAGACAATTCTTATAAAAACAAATATTTGAAGAATTTTTAATTATTAAATAAAAATAAAATTAAATATAAATCCATATTAGTTTGAGTCCAGTGAACTTAAACTGACTTACAAAGTGGTAAAAATGTAATCGAAAATAATATTAGATGTAGCCGATTATTCCAAACCTGAACAGATAAAATCTAAATAGTATAAGTAATATTACCAAATTAGTAAAAAGTGTGAAAATCATTTTGTGGCTTAAGTTAGACTTTTAACTACCATTATTACCCATTTCGTTAATTTTATTCTAAGTTCAAAAATAAAATTTAATATATAAGATTATGAAAGTTTCTGCAACTTTATGAATACTTTATGAAAGTACAACTAATCAAATATTGAATAACTTCCATTTTAAAATCTCTTAATTGAAATTTAATGAAAATTGGCTAAAAATATGACATAGTTAGGCGGTACTATCTATTTTCAAAACTGAATAATCTAACATTCTTAGTTGATAAATATAAGATACTCACAGTATTAAGCGGGTTCAACTTTAGTAATTTTGGAACTTATTTGCATTGCAATTACAAAATTGATACGAGAAAGTTTTCCAAATTTCCCAAAGGTTTACATTGAATTTATTCTTACTGAATATATATTATCCAAATCACCTAATTTTTGGAATAATTTTTTTAAATCAAAATTATACAGTCAAAAATATAATATTTTATTTATAAAATTTATCACTAAATGTAGTGATTTTTTCTTAAGTTTTCATTTAATTTCTGAATACTACGAGGGTCGTTCAATAAATCCTTAGAAAAAGATGGAAAAAAACGGTTTTTTTAAAAAAAAATTTTTTTATTTTTCAACATAATCTCCTTTTAGCTCTATACACTTTTCAAAAAATAGGATTTCGGAAGTTCTGCAAAAACTCATCCGTTTGAGCAATGACGTCCTCGTTGGAAGTGAACCGTCGTCCGCCAAGCCATTTCTTCAGATTGGGGAAAAGAAAATAGTCACTCGGGGCCAAATCTGGTGAATAAGCGGGATCCTGCAACAATTCCATTCTCAATTCCACAATTTTTGCCATGGAAACAGCGCAGGTGTGCACGCGAATTGTCCTGATGCAAGAGGATTTTTTTCTTTTTCAGATGGGGGCGTTTCTCTTTGATTTCCTCGCTCAACCGTTGTAATAACGACGCGTAATACGCTCTTGTTATTGTTTTTCCTTTTTCCAAGTAGTACTTCATTTATATGAAAAATAATTCGCTTAATATTTTTCAACTAGCTTGAAATTATTAGGAATTTCATAAATTATATTTGTTTAAAGTTTTTATGTTAGTCTTAAAGTAGTTGAGATCTTTATAATATTATTATTAGTGGAGAAATACTTAAACAAATATTAGTAAACAATAATTTAATAGAGTTTCTAAGTAAAATTACTATAATAATAGTTGATATACTTCTCGCAAGTGAAATGACATAATAAAAGTTTATGAAATTCAAGCACGACTGCACAAATATGTAAGTGTATAGTATCCTTAATACTATAGAATAATTTTATTTCAAAAATAAATATAAGCTTATAAGTAATTCGCTTAAAAATTAATTTTATTATATTGAGTCAATCTAAATTTTTATTTATTCCACAAAAAAATTACGTTTAAATATTACATGGGGCAATTTATTAGAATTTTGTTAATTTCGTTTATAAAACTCTTCGAATATTATTTCTTTTATATTTTACTAAAATTATATTTGCCAAGAATATTTAAATGTAAAGTTAATAAATATAACAAGTCTATATAAAGTAATTTTTAAATATATATTTACATGTAAAGTTTCATAGAGAATATTTTTTGTATAAATAGAAAGAATTTTATTAATTATATGTTATTGAAATTTAAAAATGTAAATGAAACTAAAGTTCTTCGTTATATCGCCAAGATTCGAGTGTTTTTTAAACTTGGGGAACTTTTAAAAGTCAAATAGGCTTTGAGCAGATGAAAAGGAGAGCTACAGAAAATCCATTTTTTGAAAAAGAAAACGCCTTGATGGAGATGGCAGTGTCTGCAATGTGTGATTTTATGCGAAGAGCCAGTTGCATGACAATTTAAGGACCTTCAATTTTAATCGACGGTCTGACCTTATAATAGCCTATAATTATTTCGCAAATTCATCATTATTCAATGCTGAAAGAGTTCCTCAACAAAGTTTGCTTTTCACTGCTTCTCGACCCACCAAAAATACTAAACTCGTATTCTTCATATGAAGTGGTCCCTATAAGCTCAATAAAACTATTCACTATCGTTGCTCCGATCTTATATAATAAGCATAAATCTACTATAAGCGAAATCTCAAATAATTTCAGCGATAAGAATGTGTAACACATTATAGAATAATGTCAATACAGACAGAAAAATAAATACTTAAAGATATTAGGAGTTAAATATTCATGTATAAATCATACAAGTACATATTTGCTTAAAAATAATACAAAGTTTGGAGTCAATTGGAAAAGAGTTCAGATTCTAGACGAAAATGCATAACATTTTAAAATTGAAGTTTAAGTTGAGTCTGTATTTTTGTATAATAACTTCAATTTACACGTTCTGCCTGCAAAATAACGTTAGTTTTACTTCGTAATTTGAAATGAATATCAAGGAGTTAAATCATCCTTTTTACATTGCTTATAGATATCGTGAATACTAGTGTAAGTCATACATAACTTTGCTTAATTGCCATTTCAAAATAAATTATATTCACGATCCTGAAATATTGACGAAACATATACAATGTTACAAAACTAGCAACAAAGAAATTATAATTAATTGTCATAATAACTGACTACTAAATTTAAGTTGGAAAAGTAGTATATTTTTTTTTTATCTGCAACTACAATTTTATTGTAACAAGCAGATTTACATAAAATTTTAATTTACAATCTTGTGCATCATGAAGTGGGAGTAAACACCCATCGGCGTTTCTCCAACTAACGGAAGTTAGATTCCTCTACAAAATCTCTAGGCCATTGTCTCTTAATTCTCCGATGGGTGTTTCAGGGAAGGGCAGTACAGGACAATTCTCTCACAAGTGGATTATAATGATAGAATAAACGGGAGTGAAATTTTTGATAGCGGGAAATGCACAGGTCCTGAACAAAGTAAACATTTAGATCACGATGTATTATGTTGTTACGAACATAAAAAGAGGCATCAACAATTTTGCGGAGGATCTTGGATTGTAAGGCCTGGACGCGATAGGAATTGTAACGTTTTGTTGAACCCCAAAGTTCAATTCCATATGTCCAAATAGGTTTTATAAGTGTATTGTTGATTAGAAGTTTACTTTTGATTGTTAGTTTCGAACGTTTGTCCAGTAGTCTAAGAAGTTGTAGGTAACGTCTGTTAGCTTCAGCTCTTTTTAATCTAGTATGTGGGTTCCATGTTAGTCTCTTGTCCAGCAAAAGTCCCAAATAACGCACTTTATCATATTGCGGTATCATGTTGCTATTAAGGTATAAAGGGGTAGGTTTACCTTGACAAAGTGTGAAAGTAATGTGAGCACTCTTCTGTTCATTTACCTTCACTCTCCATCTCTTAAACCAAGATTGAAGGTTGTGGATATGGGATTGTAAATTGTTGGAAGCTATGTCAGGATTTGAATGGGTAGAAAGTATGGCCGTATCATCTGCATAAGTAGCAATGATTGTATAAGAATCAGATGGGATATCATGGGTATAAATAATATATAAAATGGGATCAAGGATACTACCTTGTGGGACTCTGGCTAGAATAGGATATATTTCCGAGGATTCTGAGTTAATTGTGACTAGGAAATGACGTTGGGAGATATATAAATTTATAATCAGGTAGTATGTTATAGGAAGAAAGCTCTTGAGTTTTCAGAGGAGTCCAGGATAGTATAAATTTAAATAAAAATTTGGATAAGACTAAAATATAATTCAGTAAACTTAGTCTGTAGGTATAGGATCATGCACTAGTGTTCTTACTAATAAGACCATAAGGACTTATTTTTTCGTATTTTTTGTTAAGTATAAAATTTTTTAATATTTTTTTTACATGCATATACAAAAAGTTCTGTTGCCATAAGCTGTCTACTGCAAAGGATTGGCCTAGCTTGATTTGTTGTGCCCACTGAATGATGAAAGATTGATATTTTTTCATAAAATTTAAACGATAATATATAATTAACAGCAAACTATTGTTATCTAAGTGATATTTAATCTAATCAATTCCTTCCAAAAAAAGACAGGATATTGATAGTCGTAATTTTAATTATATTTCTATTAAAAAATAATAGCACCTAATTTATATCCATTGTGATACTTCTGTCGAATAATTTTATAAAGACGATTTTAATCAATCGAAATAAATAACTCCTAGAGTTTGCAATTATGTATATTGGTAGTCCAAAGTTGCTCTCTGTCTACAAGGTGTAGCAAAGAAAGTAGTAAAACTGGCATCACTAATAATTATCTAGAAAAATACTGGACTTTCAGTGGAACCAATCTGGCAACAATGCGGATGTAGCGTTTACGTTAGTCCCTCTTAGACTGAACTGATCTACTCCACTCGTTAGTACGTATCTGATATCAAAGAGAGGGGAATTACAAATTTCTTGTGCTTATAAGAGTATACTAATGATTTAATGGCACCTAAAACCGTCTCCAACAAACAATTAAAATCCAAATGGAAGAAAGATGAATTCAGTGAATGACACACCATCTATATGAGAGTGGATTCGGCATTCAGAAAATGACATTTTTTTGTTAAAAATGTTGTTAGCAGGTTATACTAAGGACACACATCTAGTTATGAACTGATAATAAAATGTCATATTTCCTTCCTTCAAGCAACCGCACTATGCGACGAGATTTATTAGCTCCTCTACCTTCTACTGCAGTAATAGTATGGAAATATGGCGCTGAAATCAGTTAAAGTACCAGGTTTATGTATAGAAAGTGTAGATGCCAGGTTGGTGAATAGGGAAACCATTAAAAAATTCATGGTATCGATAACAGTAATATTCATCGAATACCATCTTTTTCAGCCAGAGTTTACATGGTATTAGATCACACATTCAATTTTGAATAGATACTATATAGTATCAGTAAGAAGCCTATATAATTCTTAAAAAGTAAGTAGTTACGAGTAATAAACTTTTCGCTTTGTATTACAATATTTTTAAGTGAAAATTACAAATACAGTGGTGATAATATATAAGTCATCGCCATTCTTAATCATCGCCAATACTAATATTTCCTTACAATTTATATTATAATGTACTTAATATAAATATAATTTTTAGCTTAAAAAAAAGTCAAAACTTCAGCTCCTCAAGCACTTTCTACTTCTACTGAAAAACCATACTTTTATCTGATTAAAGAAAATCAATTAACCAAAACAAAAAAGAATAAAAATTGTATCTTTTAAAATTTATTAAAATAATAAACTAAAGTAAAAAAAAGATACACTAAATTATTTCTGGAAATTCTACGAATATTTTGATATCATTTCAGTTCTCATCGTAGTGCACTATATCTTCGTATTAATATCTCTTCGCGAAATTTACTTTTCTCGAAAGTATGATTCATGGCCCCACATAAAAATTTCCACTTTATTTTGCATTTGTGCATAATACTGTAAGTTTAATACAGAAAAAGTGACGAAAAAAAATTACTATTTTAAGTCATTTTCATAATGAAATTTATGGAAGCTCGACGCTCTTGTATATCCTCATGAAAGAGAACACTTCCATAAATAATTTCCATCCTTACAAATATCAAATTATAAACTAGAAAAAATTCGTTTAATTATCACTGAAAATTTTTCTAATAGTAAACTACAAATTCCATAACTTCATAGATCTTTTTATAAATTATACTAAAGAAAATGTTTGTTATTTAATTTGAGATAATGTTAAATTATATTCATTCGTTCACTTTTAGTATATTATTCAGGTAATATATAAACAATTTTTTTTTCTATGCAGCAGTTTTAAGTTTAAGTTCCTAGAGAATATTGGGTTTAAGGTCTTTTTATAATTAGGAAACATTTCTAATTATAAAAAGACCCTTTTTTTTGTTAACACAGGTTACAATAAAAAAATAATTGAATACAAAACAAAGGAACTAGTGCTAATTATCTGGATTGGACACTTCCTCAAAAGGCAATTATTTTAACGGTGCCTAATTTAGACTTAGTTTGTGAACAAATAAAAGATTTAGAGCCATCTACTACCGCTTTTCGAACTTGTTATAAATTATAAATTACATGTGTAGTTGTTAAAAAATGACATCGTGCAGGATTCTCTACATTACCAATTAAAATAATGTTGTTGTACGTGACAAATTCATCAATGTGCCACCGGGAACGGTTGTTGATGCCAAAATAGTGCATTCCAAAGAAGTGAATTTTTTCTTGGTTAGCCACAAATCAATGTCAAGGTACTATCAAACCCATCAAAACTATATAATTCGGAATGAGTCCAATTTTAACGTAGATTTATAATTTGTATTGTATGTTTTTTCGTTGAAAGCGATCACTATTATACACTGCTCCAACTTAACTATTACAGCCAAGCAAGAGTAAAAGTTTATATTAAACGGAAAAAATAATTTTTTATTAATTCAATCTTAATTCTTTTTATATATAAACAGAGCCCATATCAATCTAAGAGACTTAGATACAGAGCTGAATAGACGTATCGTCCAGAATAGTATCATCGATGATCGGTCAATGTTTTTGCATAAGCAAATACAGAAAAGTTATAATTTTTTTTTGAACTTTATTTTTTAAAAATACAATTTGTATAAATTTACTAATTTTCGAAATTTTTTAAACAGCAGCACTTTTTATCAAAAATGCAATAACGTATGTGTTCAAATAAATTAGATGATGAAATAAATCCAGACTTTTCTTTTATTTGTTACTGAATTTATTTTATACTGACACGGTTTTTATTATATTGTAGTATTATAGCTAATAATAACGACCTACAATAAATAAAATATTTTTACATTTATTTATTTTTATAACGATAGAAACGATTCATATTTATTGATAAACATAAATTTTATTAATTACCTTATAAAATAATATATCTTAGAACGATCTCTCCTTGCAAATATAAAGTTTACAAAGTTAATGCTTTTATAGAACAAAATGAAAACAAAATAATGGCATCGATTAATAATATTTATAAGTAAAAATCTATAGAGAAATATGTTTATTCAATATATAAAAAGCTTTGTAACAATTCAAATCGAAGAGAAAAAACAAATTCTACAAAATCAAATAGCAAAAAGTGATTTTTCTAATCGAGTATCTTATCAAAATTTTATCTACTAATCTTTATACAAGCATTCACATATGTTCAAAATAAATGACATGCTAATTATGATACTGACTACCCCATTATTTCTAAACAGCTGTTGTTAAGTTCAAATTAAGTAATTTTTTCCAAAACCATATGCATTTTCATATTTTACAGGAAATTATTTTGAAATTTGATAATGTCAACCGGAAACCAATATAAATGTGAATTTATGAACAAGAGCTTGCGTTCCAGCAACGATTATAATCGAGAGAAAAGTTACGAAATTTTGTTCCTTGTCATTTACTACCCCATATTGTGGAATATATAATAAAATGTCTATTAATATACATTTAGAGATATGCTAAATGGTATTCATGGAGTATGTACGAATTTGAAAATGATAGCTGGATGGTGTATGCAAAGTAATTGCATTTGTAAATGTTGAATTTAGACTTAAACTTTTGCCTTAAATATCCTTAATTTATTATATAAATTTCATCCTTAATTTATTATATCTTTTCTTTTGTGTTATAAAAAATATTATTTCCTAGTTTTTCGAAGAATATACACTTTTTTTTAAGCAGAAATATTTTTTAATTATTATCATTTTATATTATTTAATTTAATTGACTAATATAATAAAATATAAAATAAATAGATTTTCACAAACTCAATAAAACAAATCATTTGTAATTTTTTTATAATAAATAAGAATTTTTTTACCTAAATAATGGAAAAAAAATTATAACATAATATCCTTTGGAAAATAACAATAAATCAACAATTTTCTATGGAATACTAAAATATCATAGCTCATAATATGATGGCAATTCCTAGATTTAAAAGGAAATTTCGTTAAAATGAAAGGTCGATAATAAAAAATTGTAACTAAAAAAAAATAAAATCTTTACACATATCTTTAGTGTCAAAATTTTGAGGATTAAAAAAGGAAACAGCAAATAGTTTTGTATATTTATATCTAAATTCAAACATATCCTTGGATATATGTTAGAAGTGTGAAATTTTGCAGGAGTCAGAAAAATCACCGTGATTTTTTGTGCTCGTATTTGTCGAAATTGCAAATTGAAGAAAGATTTCTAAGTTAACGTAATAAGCATATGAAAAAAGCATGTGGATGTGTGTGGCTGTATATTTATTTCCATGTCTGGTAATGCCTTCTAGGCTTTCTGGTAAAGCCCTAAAGTTAGTATCGTTTAAGAAAATACCAAAATTTGACGATTTATGGGGTACGTCAGCTTCAGATATTCACATTTGCGCTATGGCTTAAGGTCGAAAATAATAATGCAAATTGGCTTCCGCCAAATATTTTTATTCACGTTTAACAGGTTTATTTTACAGGCTCCAGTGAATAAGGTACTTTTCTTCCCTAGCTATTATCTATTCTATTGAATTATAAAAAAGAACATGTAATACGATTGATAAAATATCGATATGTGCTCGTACGAAAGCAAAATAGGTAAAATCTACTCTACGCGACTTTATTGAAAAATTTCGCTCATTTTTATATTTATGAGATGCTTAATTTATAGTGATTGATACAATATGAACACTTTCATATAATATTGATTTAGCCAAAATTGATTCTTCTAAATTCGTTTATTTGGTTTTGATTTACGAAATGAAAAAAAAATTTATATTTACTATAAGTAGATGTTTCGCTAATTAATACTCGTATCATTTGCCTTAAATTATGTCATTATTTTGAGTATAGCTAATTTATCTAATAATAAGGATTTGTCAATAAGGTTTATAATAGAAGAAAAAAACAATTACAAGCGTTCAGATAACCAATTTCTTGTATTAAAAGTTAAATCAAAATTACTGGGGTGAATAATCCTTTTTACGAAGTAAATCCAATGGCAACGTTTGTTTATATGCCAACAGAGGACTAGTTCAGTAGCTATGTTTGTGTTCAAAACAATCACAGTCAATAAAGCTCAATAAGAAAATAGGTTGGCATATAAACAAACGTAATATTTGCAAAAAATAAGGAAAGTTCATTGACCGTTGACGTGAAACCAAGTTAAAGTCCTTGTGTACATACAAACTCGTATTAATAGTATTAAATAAAGGGTATTATTTGCTTAGATAAAAGACACTCCTTACCTAAAGCTTCTTTGTAAGGAAGTGCAGTTTTGATCCTTCAATAAAGTTATGAATAAATTTCTTTGATTGTGCTCAATGTTTCTAAATAAATTAATAAATATATCTAGAATAATTTTATTTCCTCAAAGTAGGTTCCTTGGGCAGCTATACAACTATTGTATAAATTATTTACACTCTTCGTATGAGTGGTAAAGAGCTTTCAATTGCAATCGTCTTCAGCTCCTTGGTTACAATCATAGTGCATTTTTTAAAGCATTTCTTGATCTTTGGGAATGAAACAAAACAGATACTGCCATCACATGAATGGCATAACTTTTCTGACAAAAACATCTGTGATGGTCGATAGTCCAAGTATCTGCAATGTCCGATGTAATAATATAGAGAAGGTCAAGGCACACATTGTTCCGATAGTTTTTCTGTTCAATCATGACATTTTTTGACACAATATTGGCACCAATCATTCTCATGCCCGAATCTTTATTTTAAATCTGATGAACATAAAACGATTCCAAAATTAATACACTACATACATTGTTCCACATTTCTATCAACTTTCGATGGCGAAGTCTTCTGTGATTGAGATTTATCTTCCACAGCATCCCGACTTTCACAAATGCTTTATGTTTTCGAAAAATTTGTGATCTTCATATGGAATTTTGTGAGATGAACACGTGTATTCACCAAACTTAACACAAAATTTTGACATATCCTTGCTCCAAATTTTATCTTCAAAAACACAACTCCACTTGTCACATTGTACAGGATCGCGTAGGTACCGAACGAGTTAGAAACTTGTACTGCACATTTATGGGGAACTTAAGTATCAATATTATCTGTGGTATTAGCTAAGTGCAGTCCGCAGCTTTTGCAGATTCCTCTCAGCAATGCTACTCTCACAACACTTCTATCACTCCTTGAAAATAATATTAACAAAATAAAATTTTTACATGAACGCCTAAATTGCAAGTTAAAAATTATGTTTTACAAGAAAAAACGATATCATATACGAGTACATGTTATCAGAAAAGGTTTTTTAAATTTGAAAACCAAAAAAATTTAATGAAAGGGATAAGTTAGGTTATATTATCCTTGTATTTTTTTAACCTTTACTACCACGATACTTCTATTCGAGCATTCATATTCCATAAGGAATATTCGTCAAAAAAAGTAAGTGAAATAATTTGACAACAATACGACAATGTCCTACGACTGTTATGTAATATATGCAAAGTATGTTAAAAAATTCATATTCAATTTTCAGACAGAATTTTTTATGGAATTTCAAAATTGTCGGAAGACTATCTTAAAAGATATAAAAATACGAGTAATAAAAAACTCCCTAGCTAATTAACTTATTTTACAAAATATTAGAAAATTTCCAACAACTTTGACATATTTTAAGATTGCTGACATTCTAACAATTTTGGTCTACGATACCTACTTTATTATGGATCGAAAAATGAATGTTGTTTTAAATGGTATTGGTTCAAAATGGATAAGTAAAACTTCACTTATATATTTATAATAAATTACAAATAAAGAAAATATTTCACAAAATGTTTAAAAAATAATCTCAAAAAATGCCCTATGAATAATGAAAAAGGATTTCATATAAAAAAAAATTTTAATTTTTTTAAATAAATATTACCAACAGAAACCACATAGAGTTTAAGATTAATTGGTATTTATTCATCGTTAATTCATATTATTTAATATATTTTATATATTATTTTTACATTTATCGCTCATTCAATTTTCTTTCTTTTCAAAGTTACATTAACAGAATAATTAGATACAATTAATAAGCAAAACTATAATTAAAAAGACCAAAATCGTATTCTTCAAATGAATGCTAAATAAGGGTACTTACTTGTAAATAGAAATTTCCTTGTCTATTCAATGAAATTTGTTGTTCTTTTCTAGATTATCTAACGATGTGAAGTAATGTCCTGTAAAAAAACTGTAATTATATCTCTTTACAAGTAAAAGTTCAATGAATATGTAAAACTATATTCATGTTCATTGTTCAACTATTCGTCTAAAGTGAACGTGATAAATCGTTTATTGTCAAATAAAATTTTTTTAGGAAAATCTTCTCCCTAAACTAGAAAATAAAGAAAATTACGTTAAAACTTATGAACATAAGTGACTGTAGTCAAAAATCTAAGCGGATATAAGAGGACATCTATCTGTCGCACATATGTAGCTCACATTAAATTTAAGATTTGATAAATGCGCTTTATGGTATAATTCAAATTATATATCATATCCTTTTTTCCTATTATGATTATTACAAGAGTAATACTTCCTAAAATAATTCTTCTGAAGTTGTTATTATTATAACCTCCTTTTATCTATATCGAACAATATTCCTTATATTTTGGCATATTTTACTTCTTCCTTGTTAAATCTGTTTGAGTGAGGACTTATTCTTGCAAAGGGTTCTTGACATAATATTTTTTAATTTAATAATATAATTTTCTCATATTTTAAATTCAAACATTAGTTTTAAGTCCTGTATAGTTAAAAACATGCGATTGCAATATCTAAAAAATTTTGGATTGTATATCGTCTGCAATTTTTGTTTTTTTTCGATTGTATATCGTCTGCAAGTTTGCAAAGAAAATATTTTTTTACAATTACCTCCAAAGGGGAACCTTCATAAACGTATAAACATTTCAATTATAATTGCATTTTCAAATTTATCATATTGGTGAAATATTCCTCTAATGGTTAACATTTTGTGTAATATTTTCTTGTCATCTTTATATATAACTCAATAATATCATTTTATTAAAATTATTTTCACCTCTAAAATAATGTTCCATATTTTGAGTAAACATTCTTCCAAAAAGATTTTGGAAGCTTTCGAAATGGTCTATAGCCCAATGCAGGTAATTGTGCAAAAAATTCGCTTAATTGTCCATTATAGAAAAACTTTCTTTATAAAGATTGTCCTGTTCTTACAGAACGTATTTGATGCCATAAAACAAACTAAACAACAAGGCGTTCTGTACACTTTCTACTTGTGCTTAGGTATTTTGACAATAGTCATGGTAATAATGTTAAAGGACAACTCCTCGACTCAGTAATATCAGTTTTTGGTAGGTATACTCGCTATTGATATTTTATCATCTAAAGGTCTAAAGAGTTATGACAGGATTTTCTGCCAACGTTTATATGGGCAGGCCGGTATATGTAGGATGGCCCATTCGGCTAGTTAATCATTTCAGTGCTTGTTAACAAGATTTGTGATACGTAATATGACAGGCGTTACTCATAATAATTGATGCGTTCGAAAGGAATTTCTCGAATAATTTGTATTATTTCTTTTTCAATAATAAAGAAGAAAAAACCATGTTATTAAATCTTGTCAAAACTTTACTCTCAGTCAAAAAATCAAGAAATTCTTTCCGTTAAAGTAGTATTAAGCAGAAGTAGGGTTAAGTTTAAAAGTGGATATTACGTGTTCTGTAAACATGAATATAATTTTTTATTACTTATTAAAAAAATATTTAGTTATAATTGATTAAAATGATGTATTCGCTGTGATATTACCTTTTCTGTAGCAAATACGGTCGAAGTCAACTATCTGATTTAAGGAGCAATCGCATGAGAACTCAATTCATCTAAACACTTACACATTTTTATCTACTCGAAAAATCTTATTTTATATTTAAGTAAATCTATTATTAACTAATTCATTTAAGGTATCCTTTAATATTCATAAAGTGAACGAAATGTTTCCTGGCTATGCAAACAAGTTTATTTCCTCGGTTTTACTACTTTTTATTCAAATGTATTAAAACTAGATGAATCTAATCATCGTTCACGTGGAATGTAGCCATATTCTTGCTGTAAAAATAGATGTTCAAGAATGAGTTGATAAGTAAAGTTCTTACACGTATTAGAGCCTTATCATTCCAATTATAATAAGTGCTAGAAAAAAATAACTATTCGTTATAGTAGCGCAATTAGAGGAAACAGAAATACTAAAATTCTGCAGATTCTCTATTAATACGAGCACATACACGTATGGTATATTGAAACGACTAATTTTCGTATTTTTTGTTTAATGTTTTTATATTGTAATAATCAGAATACCACTTTGTCCTGTCAATACAAATTTACCAGCTCTACCATCTGTAAGAGTTCCTCTGTTTTAATAAATTCCCTATCATTTGTGTTAATTTACGTCTTTTAGTTAAGTTATTAATCTTGCTAACTGATCTACTTAGAATGATTGAATCGATCAATTTCTGACAAAGTCGAATTGCTATTAGTAATTATGTTGACTAACCTGTCGACCATGTTTTTCCAAAAAATAAATTTGGAACAAATATCAAAGGCCAGAGCTGATGTCAGTTCCTGTATCAGCACTTTTATTTGGGATTTTTTTAATATTTGTTCACAATAACCTTAAACAAAATAAATAAATTTTTGGACAACAAAGTTGTTGTTTTTTATCACATTAGGTAGTACCGAAAATTAGAAATTAAACTATAAGTTAATAGATCCAGAAATGTTAAAGTTTTAAAAAAAATCCCCTTCATAGGGTGCTTTTGTCTTTTAAGAATTATATACTTTTTAAGAACCTTAAAGTCGATTTTTTTTAAAATTATTGGTAAAAAACAAAATTTTATTTATTATTTTAAATAACATAAGAGCACATAGAAAAATATTAAATTGAGTCTGAATAAATTTAAATATTAAATAATAATAAAAATAAGCATGAAAAATATAAAATTCTAATAAAGTCACAGATTCTAGATTTTCTTTTTATCTTATTTGGTATTTTTACTATCAGAAGCCACAATATCAAAACAGTTACAATATTCCCGGTTCGAAATTCGCAGTTTTCATTTTTAAACTGCTTCGATATATTCCATATTAGTTCATTGAACGTTTGCAATAGTTTTTATAGAATATTATATAAAATTTTAAAATTGGTTTTATTTAAAAATAAATTTATCAAAAATACAGCTTTATTCAAATGAAGTTATCAGAAATGTTGAAAGATTTTTCATTAATATTTTTTTAAGGCTATTCACAAAATTTAATGAGTGTTAAACTTTAGTAAATTTATAATTTGAATATCTGTAAAAATATTTGATCAATAAATAATATACAAAAATCTGTATTATTAGATAGCTTAACTGATATGAAAATAATGAAAAGTATACATTCTTTTCATATCAGTCAAGCTATTTAATAATTTCTTTAGCGCAATGATGTGGTCCACACAATGAGAATCACCATGGAACCGTGTTGCGATAAATGAAAATGTAGAATTAACTTATGGATTTTAATTATCCAAACTTACTACGAAAACGGGCGTTCTATAACAATGGGATTTCCCAAAATACATCTTTAGTGATAAAGCACATTTTCACAAAGGCGGTTATGTTGAAAAACAAACTTGTTGAATCCGGGGCGCAAAAAACCCTAATGTGGCTTACGAAAAACCGATATATCCCAAAAAGGCAGTGTTTGGTGTGACTTAGGGCCTACCAGCGTGATAGGCGCCGTGGTGCGAATGCGCATTCTGAAGATGAGAGATTCACGGTAGTCAGAATAGAGTTTGTGGCAAGCATTCGGCTTGCCAAGGAAACGCACTGGCAACCATATGTGAGTGAATGTGGTAATTTGGATGTGTGGATATGAGGTGCGTATGGCGGACCATTCCTGCATATGTTCCCACGTGAATGAAAATTAGGAGACGTGGTTATCCTTCCCAAGTCTACGAACGGAGTACGGACTGACCCGTCCTCCTATAGACCGATATGTTTAGTGCCAGTATTCGAAAAGTTCCTCGAACAAATGATGGTACATCGGCTGAATGTAAAGTTGGCATACTTCAATGTAACGAAAGGTAAATTAACTGAGGATGCTTCGATGTGTTGATAGCCTGCGATGGAAAAGTTACTTTGAATAATAACCCTCCCATTATTCCCCCATTGTGCGGGAATAATGGGAGGGTTATTCACCAAATGGTGTGTGGCTGTCCTCAGGGATCTGTGGCTGTTCTCAGGGATCTATGGCTGGCCCCGCCATATTGAATATGATAATGAATGGTCTGTTGGTGCAGTTGGAGGATGATCTTCTACTCGTGTTTGGGGGAAATAGTAGGAAGTCGCTATATGTCGATTGTGTGTGAAAGGGGTAACAGAATCGAGGTGCATATTTCAGAAAGAAAAACTGTGTGAATATTGTTGAGGGGATTTTTGGCACCTAGAAGGTCACTCAATATTCGCTTGCAGACGGTCGTGGTTCAAAACGCACTGGAGGTGAGTTACCTTGGTATAAATATTAGGGAGAGGCTGAACTTTCGGCCTCATTGCTTGATCGGCATGCTGATGTGTGTGTTGTGCAAGGAGTGGGGCTTTCGATCTAGAATAAGGAGTCCTGTATAAGGGTATGAATGTTCCAAGTACAATATATGAGTCATGTGTATAGGGTGACATTATGCGACACCAGTATGCCAGCGTCTGGCTTTGTATGCGAGCGATGCAGGTTCTCATGGGAGAAATTCTCTGGAATCCCGCTTGCTGGTTGTCCGGTTTTGAATGAAGAAAAGACCATGATCTAATCCGATTGTACCTTTTGGTCCAGGCAAACCCGCGTACCTGAACTGGCTTAGTGGTGCCTAAGAATTTACAAGATACCTTACCGTAACTCAATGAGCGGAGTTCAAACCGAAGTACTCTTAAAACAAAAACTGGTACCTCGAGACACTGTGCCCGACACTGGTGAGGGGCCTTAGGCAGGAACGTGGTGCTGTGGTTATTACTGCTTATGACAGCCGAGGTTTAGATAGGCCTGCCTACAAACAGTTGGCGTGATCAGCTTGTCACTGGTTTCTGATTGTAAATGGTCGCTGCCGACTCGTGGTTTTATGTTTAACGCCAGATAAGTCGCATTAAATAACAATATAGCACTTTTTGGTGCGGCTTAAGGACTGGTGGAATCATTGAGCCATTCTTTTTCATTGGACGATATCGTCACATGTTACGAATTGGACGATGTCGTCACATGGAAAAGAAATTGAATGAATTAAATGTGAATGATCTTTTTCAACAAAACCTTGCTACGAGCCATATAACACGTCAAAACATCGGTTTAATAAGGTCACGAAATGCTGAAGTGAATTGACCGCCAAGATCTTGCGATTTGGCATGGTTGGACTTTTTTCTTTGCGGCTGTTTATATGCCAATTATTCAAGGAGACAATTTTTATTACTTTTTCAAGACCTTAAAAAAACATTCGACTAGAAATTAAGGCCATTGAATCAATTTTTGTTTAGATGCAGCCATATAAACTGAGTCATGATTCCCACTTTTCGATATTTGCTCATGATATGTGTGTTTTCTTTCAGTTTAAAAAAAGAAAACAGTTGGCCCACCCTTTATATGGATCCAAAATACATTTATACTATAGACGTATTAATATGTTAGAAAATATAAACATGTTAGAAAACTTGTACCCTCATTTGTTTTTAAATGTTTTTAGTATGCAGTAGTCTTGAGTTCAATTCCAGTTAGTCACGTAGCCAGAGTATCCTTTAGCTATTTGCAAATAACTTGACTTAATACAACGTGCTCCCATCCCAGCACATGCTTTTTACCTGTCAATTGCTATCAAAATTGGTATTGTTATCAAATAAAAATTTATATAGGCTTTTTGCTTTTTTAAATTAAATAACATAAATATATTTAAATAGATTTTTAATAAAATTTATTGAAAAGTTAAATTTATTACCCTGTATTTTGTCAACTGACAGTTTTGTTCCTTTATATAAAAGTTTTTTTAGTATTATCAGAAACTTCAAAACTCAGGAAAATACACAACCTTTAATGACTAAAGAAAATCATAAATAAATGTGAAAAAAGGATTTACACAATATTGTGACACCAAAATACTTAAACTGTTATTTCGTGATTTTTGCACGATATATTGATCAATTTAGAGAGTGTTCCTTAAAATAGTTTAAGATACAATAAATTAAATAATTAAAACTCTTTCGTACTTTTACATCAAGACCGATTTCGTATGCATTTATAATTTTAATATTTTCGATTATTAATAATGAATAAAACAATATAATAATGAAAAATAAAGCAAAATATATTTATAAAAAATATACAATAGAAAAAGTTTAAGTAAAACCAGTACAAATTTTTTAATAATTAATCACAGACAAATGTCAGAATAAAGTAATATTATTAAATCAAAGCAGATAAAAGGCAACCAAATAAAAATTTGTCGTAAAAATGTATTATTTTTCTCTCCTCATTAATTGCATTACTTCGTATTTTTGTTCAATTTAATAAAATAAAAGCTTATTCGTAATATTTTACTTATATTTTGTTGTCCAACGTTTTGTGCTAGTATTAGTTCGACAATCAATTTTGGTTACATTTCGGCGATAAAGTTTTTATTTTTTATTAAATTTTTATAACAATAAATTAAAATGATTAAGCAATAAACAAAAAAGGTAAAGAAACTGCCTTTCAATACTTCTAATGACCGGAACAGAATAAAACGGAAGTAAAATAAAAATCCTTTTGAGTGCTCAGTATTTACCATTTCCATTAAACATATTTTCATTATCCTAATATTATATTGTCTTTTGTATAAGTACGTAAACATAATTCCTTTCTTCGAAAATCCCCCAAACACATTGATAGAAAAATATATTAAAGTTTGAAGAAAAGTTCAGAAAAAAAGGATAACGGAAAAGTATCTTTTTCTTTAAGGGCGTATGAAATAATTTCAACAGTAAATCGCTCATTTTATGTCAGATGCTGTCATCTTGAGGAAAATAAGCAACCCTTGAAACAAAGAAGCGATCTTTTTATGCCCCATTTTCTGAAGAAAGTAGTATCAAAAGAAATTATTCTGCAGTTAAGTCAAACAATTAATCCTCATTAAGGTATTGTTTAAGAAAGTTTTATGTTTACATAGAAATTATTTCTTTAAATATAATATAGGAATTTTAAAAATAAGTTCAATTTAAGATTTACACTTATTAAATATATTTCAGGAATAAATAAATTTGAAGATAGAAAGGGTAAAGTTTCCAAAAAAAACACCTATTCAAAGTTTGTAATAAGAACTGTGAATACATTTATTATGAACTTATAGAATTTTTGTTTTTAATTTTAAATTTAAAGAATTTTCAATTTAATATTGCTAGAATATGAAATTTGGGTTAGCATTTAGTAAAACATAAAACTTTTATGGTGATCAATATTTAGTTGTCACGATAATTATTGTTTAAATTCTTGTAAGTTAGGTGCACGATTAGCCAGACGAAATTTATTCAAAAAAAAACCAACGATCCGATTACTAAGAAATAGTCGAATTTTTAAATCAAATTTTACGTATAACTTATAAGAAATTTAAAACAAATATTGAATTAAGACGAGTCTTTGTAATTTTGTACATTTTGCTTATGATCTGCAATGAATTCAATGCAAATTCGAATCCTGCACATTGGCAACAGTGCTTCAAATTGGAATTGTCTCCAAAGTTGAACTAGCCATGCTCCATTAATTCATAATTCTGACTATTTTTTACTTTCATGAATTTATAAACATCATTTTCCTATGACAGTACGATTGCAACAAAAGTGATTCTATTTTCTCCTCTTCTATATCATTTTAGTCATTTTGTATCAATTTTCATTGCAAATAATCCATTTGGATATCAAGTGGAATTAATATTTTACTTTATGAATAATTTTGTCGTACTTTCACTTAAACTTTTATCATTCTTATAGTCACTTATGATGATTTTATGACGAGTCATTTCTAGTAAAGAATACAATTTGGATAAAGAAATAATTTATAATAAATCTGAATAAGTATTTAATTTTCCTTTTAAAATTATTTGAAAAAAATAAAGTAAATAATTTACAATATTTAATTCTATTTGAAAATGACGTTAGTGAATTTCAAATGTATCTTTTCATAGTACATTTTCCAAATCATAAAAGATACTAAGTGAAATTTATGCAACTGTGACAATTTGGAGAGGCACTAATACTCAGCCATCCCTATTAAATATAATGCAATCATAGAGGAATTGGTTAATATTAGTACTAATTTCTTATGTCCCTATAAAATAAATTTTATAGTTTGTCATTCATAAAATATATATTCGTAATGGAAAAACTGACCAAACAGTATACTTCAATAACTTTAAAAATTTTTCGAACTACTTAAGACAATAAATAAATTGAATTCTATATCTTATTCATAGCATTTAATAACTAAACCTAAATTGAGTACTGAAACTCAGATTATTTGTTCTAATAACAAAATGCCAACGAATCAACTGATTGGATATTTTTCGCTTAGAAAGGATTCAAAAGTTCAAATTTGAGCATTCGAAATACTAACTCATCCTCTTAACCCATCCTTTCCAAGAGCAGTAATATTTTGCAGGTGAATATTTCTGTATGACTGAATTCGAAAAATGAAGTCAATAAGAAATGTGAAATCAAAACGAGTAGTCGTAGTGGAATGTTCAATAGTTTTGAGCATTCTGAATCAGGAAAGCCACCCTCATATACCTTCGCGTCTAACCGATTCGCAACAGAATGCTTATCTATCAGTCCTGAGAGAAGGGTACACAGTAGGTGATCAGGGAGTGAATTACAGATTGATAGACTCGGCGGAAAAGAGGAAGTGGAAATGGAAGTGGCAAATTTATTATTATTTTCCCGACAGCGAAATATCTCTTCCAGTCTTCCCCGTGGAATAGCAACAAAAAAACCGAACATAATTCCATGTACGAATAATAAAGCAACTAAAGACGGAAATCGTAAATTGAACCGAAAATAAATAAGATACAACAAAATATGCCAAGAGTAAAGAGAATAGGGACATGCACAGTCAGCAGGTATTACTGAAATGATTCTTCGATCCCTCACAACAAAATTACTTATTCTGATGAAATAATAGCGACGAAATATCCTTTTGGATAAGTTTCTGTACGTTACATTGGGTTGGAGTGGTGATAAAACGCAGGTTGTTTTTCATATTTTAAATAGAAAGTAATAGTGATAAACACTGCCCTTTAAATGTCATAAAGGGTAATATTTAGCTCTTGTATTTTTAATAATACGTAGTGAGTATCCTATTGATTTTTGTGTACATTAGAAAATACTTTGATAGAAGTTTAAGCAAAACATAAATTCGTGGACTTAATATACTTGAAAAGCAATATTTATTTTATGAGGTTCAATATTCCATTGCAATTTTATTGTTAGCCAAGTCGATTAAAGAAATCTAAATTCTATTTACAAGAATATAATTTCGAGAAACAATAACGTTTTTTTTTGCTTATAAAAAGTTTTAAAATTGCTACTTTTTTCTTATTTGAATTTTTTAAATAATTTTTCCATATCGACTATTTCTATGTCATAAGTAATCCTTCTATATAAATAACCTTAGCGTTATGCTTGGAACAAGTCGAAATCAATAAGTAGCAATTCGATTGAATCAATAATTTCCAATAAATAACTGAGACCAATTGAGCTGGAAATATTTCTATATCCTCCAATAATTCGTAGTGAGTGTATGCGTACTATTATTTAAGTATCCTTCATCTAAGATATTTTCCATTGCCTGTTCGTTTGTATTTAATTAATATTGCATTAATCAGTATCTACTTAGCTTCAAGAAATTAAAGAATATTTTGTTAGTTGGTTCTGTAGCAATTCGATTTTTGTTTTAAATGTATTGTTTTCATGAATATAATAATAGAATCTAAAGTAGTATTTACTATTATCAGGTAATTTCTAGTAGCATTTATACTGAAATATAAATTCTTAGTGCCACGTTTATTCAAGCCATTTTTCGACGACCAAAGAGGTACCCTAGCCATGCCAGTAGCTGTATTCGAACTCAAGAAAGAGACATCTTTATAGTTGTTATAATAACATTTCATTTTTATATGAGATCAAAATTATTATTTTTTAATAAAACGAAAAAAAGTTATTAAATGGAAAGTCCTTTGTATATTTGGAACCATTTCGAAACACAAAAAAATTGCCATTCAAATACACATAATTTTAATTTAACATATTGACAGGAAATATAAGAAAAAATAATGTTCTTAATATATGGTATTGTATGCATGAACATTATGGCAATATTAGATTGTAATTAAGTAAATTAGTTGATATAGATACGATACATAAAAAATCATATTGCAAGTATAGATTATATGTATTGTATTTGAGATACATGAATAATTTATAATAGAATACATGCTTTAATTTATATCTTTGCACGTCATCTATTTATTCAAAATACTACTAAGATCTGTTCAACACAACCTGTATTTTTATTTAAATTAGGACCTTATTTCTTTTCAGAGCTTTTATCAGATAATTTAAAGTAGAATAGTTTCTATTTTGATATACAATAGTTGCTAGATGAAAGTTTAGATATGCATACATACATAAAACTGTTATCCATAGATTAATGTGGAAAAATGTTCAGTTCAAATAGCAATTGCACTTAGAGACTCAAAATGAAAACGTCTTCTTCATGACAGTCCTATTGTTTAGAAAGACCAAACAGAATACAAAATATTAGAAATTGATTGTGAGAATAAATACATGTACACTAAAATAAATTATTTTTTAACTTATTATTGTAGTAGATTAAGTTATTAAATTATATAAAATCAAAACAAAAACTTTGACCTAAATTTATTTTTTTAGCAATAATAAAATTTACGGTTAAATCTAGAAAAATTGATCTAACTTACCCAAACATCTACACATACATATTTTTAATATAAGTGTAGTAAAGATCATTTCGATTTAACAAAAAAGTAATATTGTTTTTTTATTTAAATGATGAAAAATACTTCTAAATTTTTAAATTATAAGTAAAGCTTTTATTTTCAAAGCATTAAAATCTTTTAAAATTAAAGACAATTATAAAAATTAACAAATCCTTTTTATTTAGAAAACAAAAGGATATCAATTTCACTGCATGAATTTGAACTTAATGTTTACTGTAAAAAACGGATACTTACTCGTAGTAGCAGTATCCCTGACAGAAACAATTTCTTGCGTATTTTTATAAATTTAGAAATAATTTTAAATTTAAAACTAAACATTTTTCTTTTGACATCTTAAAAAATAAATAAAATTATTAATATAGGAATAGAAATTAATAAAAAGAAGAGTAGGATAAGAAGGTAACAATTATTTAAAATCATTAAAAACAAATAGAAAAGAACATACGTTGAAGAAGATATAATATTAAAAATGTATTTTGGAAAAGTATAATTAATATACATATAATAATGTATGAAAATATTTAAAAAAATATTATAATGAATTTAAACTAATGATAGTAATAAAGCTCCAATGGCACTCGTAGGTCAATTACGCAGAGATGTGGAAATGACTATGGAAATAAATAATAGTTGCTCCAAATTGAACTAATTTTTAACACATTCAAAAATAAAATTTTTAAAAACCGTTGATTATAAATTTATTTAATGTATACTTTTTTAAACTATGATTGTTTAAGTTTAAATTTTGTTATATTTTGAGGCTCCCTAAAATTCAACAAGAGTTTTGTGCTTGGGTGGCGGTGTAAAATAAATAAGAACAATCTAATGCGGACATGAAACCTTAGAGGGAAAGTTCTGATATATTAACTAGAACATCGAGAAGATAAGCCAAACATATTTTATACTGTAGATACTAGAGGTGTGGACTTCTCCAGGGGAAAAGAATGTGGCCTAGGGAATAGAAAGTTTCAATAAAAATGAGAAACAAATAGAGTAGAAAAAAATTCTACAAAATATAAATTGAAAGGAGAAAATATATTTTAAAAACACAAGACAGAAAGTGACCAGAGAAAGGTATTTCGGAAAGAGTTTTTTTGTTAATTTGCTCTTTGCTGGCCATCTCCAAAACCTCTCTTGTCACATCGTTTGCCTATTCTGATGTTGATAGTGACCCATTAAGGCTCAGCTCATAATGATTCAAGTACAAAGAGGATGGCCATCATTTAGGAGCGGATAAGGGAGTGAAAAAAAACTTTCAATTCACAAGTTTTTTTATTTTTGTTGTTTTTTATATCCTACACGACAAACTATGTTTTCTGCTCAAACTCCAAATTTCTCTAAATATAATTCTTAAAAAAATAAGAAAACAACAATTTTTCTAAAAAAAAATTTATTAAAATCACGTTAGCCCTAAGAATGAGAATATATAAAAATTTCTTCTACAGAAATTCAATCATTAAATCATGCTATCGAAAAATTGGACATTATCTAAAAAAAAAGGATTGTAAAAGATCCAACCATCAATAAGTGATATAATAAATATTTAACAAAAACAACGCTTTAAATTGATGGAAATATGACTTATGTCTTCAGACTGACAAGGCTTTAGTCACATCACGTATTTAAATTCCTTAAGGAAGACTCTTTAGTCTTCCTTAAAAATTGGTAAATTAACCGTACGAAATGTTCGGTTTTTTATCTTTGTAGTTTCTATAAAAGGATTTATTTCGACTAAAGTTATATGATTTCTAAATTTGCCGCTTTTTTTTTGTATCATCAATTCTGTTGAATATTATTTTTCTATTTAAATTTGACAATAAACCCCAAAAAATAAGTCTTCTCGAAATTAAAAAAAAAAGATTTATATTCTCTTTTCGAGCATCGACCTCTTCGGTGTCCACACTCCGACTGCTCACTCTCTCGATCTCGTCCACGTCCTTTGAATTGCAATTCCACAGCGTGAACCGAAACACCAGGGCTCCTCAGCAACATTTAATTACAAAATGTTTTCAATACCATAAATCGCTGGTTACCTTAGTTAGTATTTATCTAAAATATTCTTTTGCAACCATCAAAGTAAATTATTATAACTTTTTTTTAAACACATTTGCGTTTTTTTTTTTAAATTTTTTACTTGATTTTTAAAAAAATATTCCGAATTTAATTTGAATAAAAACGAAATTCAAATTACTTCTTGTAACAATATAAACTTCATTTCTTCAGAGTATCCTACTGTATGAAGAGTGTACGAGGTCTGTTCAAAAAGTATGGCGAATTTTGTGTTTTTTTTCAAAACTTTTTTATTTATTCATGAATATCTATTTTGACCCCTTCAAATTAATCCCCACCAGATATTATACACTTATGCCAACGTTTTTTTCAATCCTCGAAGCACTTCAAAAAATCATTTTTTGTAATGTTGTTTAGCTCCTCCTTCGATGCCGTCTTCATATCCTCAATCGTAGCGTAGCATCGTCTTTTTATGGGGCTCTTCAGTTTCAGGAACAAAAAAAAGTCTACGGAATTATTAGCGTGTTGTCTTTGGCCAAAAATTTGCGACAAGCAACGATGGTTGCAAAAAGCCAATTTTTGTTCTTCCACAAATCCGGGCGTTTCTGGCGGATTGCTTCGCTCAACTTGCGCATAACTTGCAGGTAATATTTTTTATTGACCGTTCTACTCTGTGGCAAGAACTCATGTTGCACCACGCCCCTGCAATAGAAGAAAACTGTAAGGAAAACCTTCACATTCGACCGAACTTGGCGCGATTTTTTCGGTCTTGGCTCGTGCGACAGCCTTCATTGGGATGATTGAGCTTTGGTTTCCATGTCATAACCATAAACCCATGATTCGTTACCAGTTATGACCCTCTGGAGCAAATTGGCGTCGTCGCGGACAGAGTCCAAAAGCTCCTTAGCAATGTTAATGCGATGTTGTTTTTGGTCGAAATTGAGCAATTTTGGTACGAATTTCACGGCGACCCGTCTCACGCAAATCATTGGTAAAAATCAAATGACACGAGCCAATCGATATGCTTAAGTCCACAGCAACTTCTCTAACGCCGATTCGACGATTGGCCAATACTATGTTCTTCACTTCATCTATGTTTTCGTCTGTTGTTAACGTGCTTGGGCGTCCGGCACGCTTTTCGTCGTTCACATTTTCTCGGCTCTCTGAAAACATTTTGTACCACCGATAAACGTTGCTTCGGTCCAAGGTAGCTTCACCATATACCACAGTCAATATTCGGAATGCGTCCGCGCAATTAATTTTGTTTTTCACACAAAAGTTGGTACAGATTCTTTGATCCATTTTTTGGAATGGGCAAAAATCGAACATGAGCCAAAACACGTGCAAGAAAAGCAGCTGTCAAAAATTAACTGAACATTCAAAATGGCCGAACTTGTGGGCATAAGTTAGAGACAAGAGTACCAACATAACGCCATTAACAAACCGAAAATCGAATATACGTAACCCGCGGAAATTCAAAATTCGTGATACTTTTTGAACAGACCTCGTATACACATATATGCACATCGTTCAAAAAACAACCTTTTACAACTTCAAAATTTCATACAACTTTGCTCTTCAATTTTAGGTCAAAAAATTAAGTTATATTTTCTACTCCAATTCCAATAAACAAACACATGTATATTGATATCCGTGTATACAAAAAATTATATCTGGTTGTGTATATCACAAAATATTTATCATCTGCTCAGATACGAGTACAAACTGTACGCATATATATTTTTGGATATAATCGACTACCCCAAATTGTATTTCGTATAAAATGTTCCAATTTTCCTTCCGTATTAATTGCTTCAATTTACCATAGCCCATTTATGACAACTGTAAAGGACTATTTGAAATAGTAGAGAATGTATGACAAATAATAGTAAAATAGAGTTAAAAAATATTTAAAATATTACAAAAACCTTAGAAAATGATAGGAAAATGTGTACGTGTGCAAAAAATACGTATAATTGGATCCTGTAAAATAATTTCGAAAGCCGAATCCAAGTGTATTTATTTTTATTCTGACTAAAAAGTTGAATTGTATCCAAATAAGGTATTGTTTTACTATTGTCACAATTCTGACTAAATACTCGTATACGTAATAAATCATATTGTAGAAGAGAACTGGTGTGAGATTGATGATCCACTGTTTAAAATCATATCCAAAGTATACAGAAAAAAATATGATATTAAGAATATACTCAAAAAAAATAAGGTCTTTAAAAGGATGTGTATATCAGCATTGTAAAATGCGAGATGTCATATAAAATATGGAAATGATATGATGAATTTCTGACAGTATTTATCAACAATATTATATACCCTATAGAAATGTCATAACAATGTCTTATAAATAAAAATAAACAGATTTTTTCTAATATATTATATTCGAAAAATACATGAAAAATACCTTCTTTTATGTGATGAAAAAAATATATTTGAAAATAAATTATAAAAACAAAAAAATAAAATTCGAATGTTTAATAAGTTCAAATATGACAAATAGTTCAGTTCACGAAAATTCAACATTTAAAAGTTCACAATTTCTTCTGTAAAAGTTTAAATTTAATAAGGAAAAATACAAAAACAGTTGAGAAGTATATTTTATCGTTAATTATCGTATATAGAAAATTATAATTTAATCCGAAAAATGTTCTCACTAGCATAATTTTTTGCTAAAGTCGGTCTTGATTAATTTAAATAAAAACATGAAATTTTATTGAAATTTTTAGACAGTTTGTTTTTTTAAATTTTTTTACTGATAAACAAATACCATAAAAAAAGAGCAATATATGATATATAATTCAAAGAGTCAAAAAAATGACTTGAACAGATTTATTAGCAAAAAAAATCGATCTGTGTTACCAAGGCACTCAGTAAAAAGATAATTTCTGTCTTGAGTATCACAAAACTTGTCAGATAGGCCCGCAATTTTATTAAAAATTATAGTTATAAATGAGAGCAATATATTAATTTTTTTTTAATATTTTGTAAAAGCATTACAGAAAATAATAATTTCTGAACAAATTAAATTTTTTGTTTTTATGATAAACAACTCTGATTTAGTATTGAACTATGAGTTTAGGATCATCTGGGCATTTACTTGGAATTTTTATTTGATTTTTTATGAATATTTTTAATTTAATCTAATATCTACTAAATTTTGTACATATTCTTAATAAAAACTAAAAAAGTAAAAGAAAAAATACAGATAAGCGTAATTAAAAAGAAAACTAATTTTGCAAAAATCAATTTAAATTAATATGTTCATCACTCAAAGAGTTTCTTTTATTAATAGATTAATTAAAAGAAAAACGTCATTATGAGTATTCCACTCTCTATTTTTTCTTATTTAACCAAATTTATGGTCTTATTGTCTATATTTTCTTTGAATTTTCAAATATTAAAACACATATTTTTCGTTTTTCTTTATTTTAAATTTATATTAATTAGATTTTATTTCATTTTGATCCTCTTTTTGAGATATGAATTTAACATTCCAAAAATAATCCTTATAGTTTCTCAACAAAAGTAACGTATTACATCGAATCCTTTCTATTTTCTTATATTATGGAAGAAAGTTTTGTTAGCATACTATGCATGATAGTTTTGGTAAAGTTACATTAAAAAACTTTTACTATTGTATTGCGAGTACATTTGAGTTAAAAAAATTATATTAGAAAAATATAACCTTCATCCTTATACTAACGGATAAATATGTATAAAATTTATGGAGGTAAATATTTAAAAAAAATTGCTTAAGAGTGATATGATTTCTAAAATATTTTTCTGATTTATGAATATCATCATTTTTTTTACGATAGCATTCAGTAATTTTATATAATTTACATAGCCTCAGAATCTAGAACGACGAATATTTAATTTTCTGTTGATTTGATGTTGAAAATACTTTTTTTTAACCCCTTAAATTTTACGATAAGAAATGGTATTTATCATATATTTATATTTGTATTCAAAAAATTTCTATAAAAATCATATTTTAATTATTATTTACAGTCTCTGCCAATTCTCCTTTTTTGCTTTTTTTTCTGTTAAATATCCCTTTTATCTTCTGTGAAAAATCAAAAATGGAACGTTTGATTTCGTTTTCAATTTTGAATTTTTATTTCTTACACAAAAATATAATTTAAAGCACATAATAAAAAATAAATAAGACATGACAAAATTGTCATCGATGCACTTATGCATCAATGTGCAAGAGAATCAATAAATTCCAACAAGTAATACGAAAAATATGGGCCATCATTAATTATTATCATTATTGTTTGCGAAATATCTAGAATTTGGACGCCTTGGTTTAAGTACTTTTACGCCAAATTTGCACCAATACCATGTTAAAATAAACAATAAATGAATGCCCCTCTCTTAAGGTACTCAAATTTTATCGCTTGGACAAATTTATCGCTCATGTTTATTACTTTACTTCAAATAAAGAAAAAAGATGACCATTCGCTCAAAGTATACATCACTTATTTTAGATATCGAATGTGATTAAATTTAAGAATTACAGCGTAGGAATTTTACTAAATGATTCTTGTATAGAAAAAGATATTTACTTGAATGTAGGTAAACAATACAGCCAAGAAGCTGTGTACATTTTGAACAAATCATATCTTATAATTTACCTTGAAGGGGCTTGTAATAAATGTCAATAACAGTTACGTTCACGAACAATTTAGTCTATGAGTAAATGTTGGTTAAAAATACAAGAAATTATAAGGGAGAAATATAAAAATCAGCTGCCGTAACCAATTCGAGAAAATGTGTTCATTTTATAAGAGTATATAAAATCTACCGTAGTTTTCCAAAAATAGGCACAGGTAGACATGCTCGGAGAAAGGTTAATTCATACCTAATGCCAGTATGTTTAGCAAACCAACCGACGTACGTTCATCAGCATACAACGAAATACTACTTAACACAACCCGCATTTTTAAACAAATAAAGATTCTACTCCCCTTCTGGCACCTGTAGCAGACACTTATATCCACAAGTAGGAATTGAAAAGCTCCCACGCTGATCAGATATCGACCAACTCAGGAACATATAAAGTACATACTTCAGCACTAAAGAGGTACCGATAAGGTAGAGAGCCTCCTAGCAGAGCGTGGAAAAATGTTTATTTCGAATTGCAATTGCAATCAAAGACAGGAAATGAAAAAGCCTTCCACCATGGAAACTATATAACGTAAATAAACGTGCTACCGGAAGGAGTCAAGCACTATTAACAGGAAATTTTATGTTGAATATTAGCGGGAAATTTTAAAAATTGATTTCTGTTTACGAAATAATTAACTTGCAGTGAAATGAAATGTTCGTGGGTGGGTTGGGGCCTGGTTAACTGCGTCGAGGCTGTAGGAAGAGAATTGCTTTCAAAGCTTTCCATATTGTTTAAGCTTCTGGTAAATGATGGGTACATTATCAAATAAATTAAGTTCGATATTTTTCATAGTATTTTTTAGTCCAAAGACTATTTTAAAATGTTAAAATTTTTATTTGCAGTTTTTTTTGTTGTTTTAATAAACAAATATTTTGAATGGTACAAAATATAATTTTATTATTAAGTTTTTTATTTATTTTAAATAATTTTTTTGGAAATTTTTATACATTTTATATATGTTATTTTTTGGGGTGTGATTAAATTTCATATGAAATATAATATAAAGAAATAGAATTGTTCTTTTTAATGAGTTTTTAATTAATTTGTTTTTGTTAAAATTATAGTAAACAAAATTAAATTCACACAGTCTCTTCACATAGTTATTTTTTGTATAAAAATTAATTCTTTTACCATAAAATAACAATAAAGTCTATCACCAGCGATAGAAGAGCAGTTTATTTTGATTTTTCGATATTTAGATCCTACTCTAGATACTACAGTAAATGATAAGAACGTTATGCTATTAAAATTAAAATATGTCAATCATGAAAGGTCATCCAATTCGTGCTTCGTAAAGTAAAATTATGCCATAGATATATATAATATTCAGATTTTATTTAAAAAATTTAGTTAATTATGTTTCCTACGTATATTTATTATGTAAATTATATACAATTTTTGAATTACTTATACGAGTCTTTTTGCAGAACTCAACCACTTTGAGGTAATATTGGATGATCTTTACGTAAATTTCAGCCTGTGATTCAGCCATTACTTGAGGGATGTTGGTTATTTTAAATGCTGTAAAGTTTGAAAGTTGTTCTGCATAAATATAATGTATTACACATAAAAACAAGTGTAGCAGCGTAAAATCGCATGATCTTGGAAGTCAATTGACATCACCAAATCTTAAAATTAAGCACCCGTGGAACTTTTCACTTAATAAAACCAATTTTTTGTTGTTGTATGGCTTGTGGCACTATTTTGTGGAAACCACTTATGTTAATGATTAATATTTTACATTTCAGTTTAGTCATCATTCGGTTATAGCGTGAAAATCTGTTCTTCAGACCAAAATCCACACCACTTGTCGTGGATCAAATTACTTTTACACAGCCGCTCAGAGTAAACGTGAAAATCTGTCCTTCAGACCAAAATCCACACCACTTGTCGCGGATCAAATTACTTTTACACAGTCGCTTGTGGGTTTTCAAAGCCCCATATACAGTAAATTTACATATTGACATCTCTACCGAGTGACAAATGAGTCTGATCAATGAAGAAAATATATTCTTCTTAAAAAGCTGAACGTGGTTCTGATAGGATGACAAACTTTTATCTGAATAAATGATATCTTATGTATCCAACCACAAAATGGGCAGCCCATTATAACAGTGCAAAATAAGAAAAATCATTTAGGAATTATTTGGATATATCTGAATAATATCAGTTCGACTTTTTGTTTAATTTTTAAATTAATCGATACCTAATTAATTTATCAACGTCTCACTATAAAAATGAATTAAGAAATCAACATTAAATATTTGAACTATAATTAGAATGTTTCAATATGCAGTTTTGTTGAAGATTTGTTTTAATATAGAGACACTAGAGGAAATCTATTCTCAAGAAATCTTTCTAAATAACTTCAATCCTGAGGAATGTAATTAAATATGAAAAATTACGAAAATAATAGCAACTACTTTTATGTTTAAAAATACGCTGTTTAAGAGCATACACAAATTTTACTATAATTGCAAAAACATCGCCCAAATACATTATAACTTCTCTTTTTTGGCTTTTTCGAAAATTTGAAGGGAAATTGTATAGAATATGCGAATTTCGTAGTGTCCTGGACTAACTGGTGCTTATTATAATGAAATTAAAAGCAGACGCATGGACAACGAAACCACAAGATTAATTATTGTGAATAAATATCTACAATATTGGCTAAGGTTCATTCTGGCATACCGAAATGTTTCGTTCACAATTAGTCGCAGCACTGATTTTACTGGAATTGATTGGAAGAGAACCATTTTCATAATGAATTGCCAGCAAATCTGTGGTGCAAGCAATATCCTTGGTTGGGATTGTAACTTATTGATTCTAGCTGACAAATACATATATTACTAGCTATATATGTGTATGTGTTGCCAGATAAACAACTTTATACAAATACAAAAAGTAAAGCTTTCTAATAATTTTTTCTTTAATGAATCTTTGCATGCTTTTCATTCAATTACTAAATATTTCTTAAAAGTCCATATCATATAATTAATCAAACTTTCTATAATTTCCAATATTTTAAATAAATTTTTATAAAATATGATGCCCTCCGGAGTAGTTTAGAAACTAGGTTATGTATCCAAAAAGGAATTTTTAACAATATTCAATCTACGGCAGGCAATTTCATTTAAAATTTCTTTTTTGAATAACAAATCTTTTAAAATTGCAAGGATATGGAAACTTTTTGAAAGCTCATACTCTTTCGTCAAGTTTTAGGGCGCGTGCTCGTTACTTTTTTTACAGTATCAAAAACTAACCGGGAAAAGAATTATGTTTAAATAATGTTTGTTACTTTTCCCCGCAGGTATTCTAGAATCGGATGCAGGAAACCAATGCTACATATTTTCTATAAAACCCTTCTAGAGAGGTTAATATAAGATAGGAATGTTCCCAACATACTCCAAAGCACGCTCAGAAATCGATATGATAACCTGTCAACTAATGACAATTTCAGTTTTCGAAGGTTTAAAATTTAAACGCAAAACAACTTGACGCTTTATCTGAATAGAAACATATCCGAAAGGATATATCGTCACCATTATTTCATCAGAATAAGTAATTTTGTTGTGAGAAATCGAGGACTTTATGAGGAATCATTTCAGTAATACCTGCTGACTGTGCATGACCCCATTCTCTCTACTCTTGGCATATTTTGTTGTATCTTATTTATTTTCGGTTCTATTTACGGTTTCCGTCTTTAGTTGCTTTATTATTCATACATGAAATTATGCCCGATTCTTTTTTCGCTATTCCACGGAGAAGACTGGAAGAGATATTTCGCTGCCGGGAAAATAATAATAAACTTGCCACTTCCATTTCCACTTCCACTTCTCCACCGAGTCTATCGGTCAGGGAGTGAATCTGTAATTCACTCCCTGATCACCTACTGTGTACCATTCCCTCAGGACTGGTAGATAAGCATTCTGTTGCTAATCGGTTAGACGCGAAGGTATATGAGGGTGGCTTTCCTGATTCAGAATGCTCAAAACTATTGAACATTCCACTACGACTACTCGTATTGATTTCACATTTCTGATTGACTTCATTTTTCGAATTCAGTCATACAGAAATATTCACCTGCAAAATATTACTGCTCTTGAATAGGATGGGTTAACAGGATGAGTTAGTATTTCGAATGCTCAAATTTGAACTTTTGAATTCCGTTCTAAGCGAAAAATATCCAATCAGTATCAGTTGATTCGTTGGCATTTTTTTGTTAGAACAAATAATCTGAGTTTCAGTACTCAATTTAGGTTTAGTTATTAAATGCTTTGAATTAGATTTGAATTCAATTTATTTATTGTTTTAAGTAGTTCGGAAAATTTTTTAAGTTATTAAAGTATACTGTTTGGTCAGTTTTTCCATTACGAATATATATTTTATGAATGACAAACTATAAAATTTATTTTAAAGAGATATAAAAAATTAGTACTAATATTAATCAATTCCTCTATGATTGCGTTATATTTAATATGGATGGCTGAGTTATAGTGCCTCTCCAAATTATCATAATTGCATAAATTTCACTTAGTATATTTTTTGATTGGGAAAATGTTCTATGAAAAGATACATTTGAAATTCACTAACGTCATTGTCAAATAGAATTAAATATTGTAAATTATTTACTTTATTTTTTTCAAATAATTTTAAAAGGAAAATTAAATACTTATTCAGATTTATTATAAATTATTTCTTTATCCAAATTGTATTCTTTATTAGCAACGACTCGCCATCAAATTATCAGAAGCTACTATAAGAATAATAAAAGTTTAAGTAAAAGTACGGCAAAATTATTCATAGAGTAAAATATTAATTCCACTTGATATCCAAATGGACTAATTTGCAATGAAAATTGATACAAAATGACTAAAATGATATAGAAGAGGAGAAAATAGAATCACTTTAGTTGCAATCGTTCTTTGATAGAAAAATGATGTTTTATAAATTCATGAAAGTAAAAAATAGTCAGAATTATGAATTAATGGAGCATGGCTAGTTCAACTTTGGAGACAATTCCAATTTGAAGCACTGTTGCCAATGTGCAGAATTCGAATTTGCTCGTCTTAATTCAATATTTGTTTTCAATTTCTTATAAGTTATACGTGAAATTTGATTTAAAAATTCGACTATTTCTTAGTAATCGGATCGTTGGTTTTTATTTTGAATAAATTTCGTCTGGCTAATCGTGCACCTAACTTACAAGAATTTAAACAATAATTATCGTTACAACTAAATATTGATCACCATAAAAGTTTTATGTTTTATTAAATGCTAACCCAAATTTCAAATTCTAGCAATATTAAATTGAAAATTCTTTAAATTTAAAATTAAAAACAAAAATTCTATAAGTTCATAATAAATGTATTCACAGTTCTTATTACAAACTTTGAATAGGTGTTTTTTTTGGAAACTTTACCCTTTCTATCTTCAAATTTATTTATTCCTGAAATATATTCAATAAGTGTAAATCTTAAATTGAACTTATTTTTAAAAATTCAATATTTAAAGGAATAATTTCTATGTAAACATAAAACTTTCTTAAACAATACCTTAATGAGGATTAATTGTTTGACTTAACTGCAGAATAATTTCTTTTGATACTACTTTCTTCAGAAAATGGGGCATAAAAAGGTTGCTTTTTCTTTTAAGGGTTGCTTATTTTCCTCAAGATGACAGCATCTGACATAAAGTGAGCGATTTACTGTTGAAATTATTTCATACGCCCTTAAAGAAACAGATACTTTTCCGTTATCCTTTTTTTCTGAACTTTTCTTCAAACTTTAATATATTTTTCTATCAATGTGTATGGGGGATTTTCGAAGAAAGGAATTATGTTTACGTACTTATACAAAAGACAATAATATTAGGATAATGAAAATATGTTTAATGGAAATGGTAAATACTGAGCACTCAAAAGGATTTTTATTTTACTTCCGTTTTATTCTGTTCCGGTCATTAGAAGTATTGAAAGGCAGTTTCTTTAACTTTTTTGTTTATTTCTTAATCATTTTAATTTATTGTTATAAAAATTTAATAAAAAATAAAAACTTTATCGCCGAAATGTAACCAAAATTGATTGTCGAACTAATACTAGCACAAAACGTTGGACACACAAAATATAAGTAAAATATTACGAATAAGCTTTTATTTTATTAAATTGAACAAAAATACGAAGTAATGCAATTAATGAGGAGAGAAAAATAATACATTTTTACGACAAATTTTTATTTGGTTACCTTTTATCTGCTTTGATTTAATAATATTACTTTATTCTGACATTTGTCTGTGATTAATTATTAAAAAAATTGTACTGGTTTTACTTAAAATTTTCTATTGTATATTTTTTATAAATAATTTGGCAATATATTTTGCTTTATTTTTCATTATTATATTGTTTTATTCATTATTAATAATTGAAAATATTAAAATTAGAAATGCATAAAAAATCGGTCTTAATGTAAAGGTACGAAAGAGTTTTAATTATTTAATTTATTGTATCTTAAACTATTTTAAGGAACACTCTCTAAGTTGATCAATATATCGTGCAAAAATTACGAAATAACAGTTTAAGTATTTTGGTGTTATAATATTGTGTAAATCCTTTTTTCACATTTATTTATAATTTTTTTTTGTCATTAAAGGTTGTGTATTTTCCTGAGTTTTGAAGTTTCTGATAATACTAAAAAAACTTCTATATAAACGAACAAAACTGTCAGTTGACAAAAAAGTCCTTCTATACAATACAGGGTAATAAATTTAATTTGTCAATAAATTTTATTAAAAATCTATTTAAATATATTTATGTTATTTAATTTAAAAAAGCAAAAAGCCTAGATAAATTTTTATTTGATAACAATACCAATTTTGATAGCAATTTACAGGTAATAAGCATGTGCTGGGATGGGAACACGTTGTATTAAGTCAAGTTATTTGCAAATAGCTAAAGGATACTCTGGCTACGTGACTAACTGGAATTGAACTCAAGACTACTGCATACTAAAAACATTTAAAAACAAATGAGGGTACAAGTTTTCTAACATGTTTATATTTTCTAACATATTAATACGTCTATAGTATAAATGTATTTTGGATCCATATAAAGGGTGGGCCAACTGTTTTCTTTTTTTAAACTGAAAGAAAACACACATATCCTGAGCAAATATCGAAAAGTGGGAATCATGACTCAGTTTATATGGCTGCATCTAAACAAAAAGTGGCTCAACGGCCTTAATTTCTAGTCGAATGTTTTTTTAAGGTCTTGAAAAAGACATAAACATTATCTTCTTGAATAATTGGCATATATATTTTCTTTTAAATAGCCGTTAGAGAAATGTTATATATTGTTCTTGAATAATTGGCATATAAACAGCCGCAAAGAAAAAAGTCCAACCATGCCAAATCGCAAGATCTTGGCGGTCAATTCACTTCAGCATTTCGTGACCTTATTCAATTACCGAATTTAGTGCATAGTAAACCGATGTTTTGACGTGTTATATGGCTCGTAGCAAGGTTTTGTTGAAAAAGATCATTCACATTTAATTCATTCAATTTCTTTTCCATAAAAAGTTCGTAACATGTGACGATATCGTCCAATGAAAAAGAATGGCTCAATGATTCCACCAGTCCATAAGCCGCACCAAAAAGTGCTATATTGTTATTTAATGCAACTTATCTGGCGTTAAACATAAAACCACGAGTCGTCAACGACCATTTACAATCAGCAACCAGTGATAAGCTGATCACGCCAACTGTTTGTAGGCATGCCTATCTAAAACTTTTCTGTCATAAGCAGTGACAGCGCGTGGTATAATTACCAGTATCTTCTACCAGCGGGCGGGTGACCATACGTGTGATGTGGGTAATAATCACAGCACCACGTTCCTGCCTAAGGCCCCTCACAATTGTGGGGCACAGTGTCTCGAGGTACCAGTTTTTGTTTTAAGAGTACTTCGGTTTGTACTCCGCTCATTGAGTTACGGTAAGGTATCTTGTAAATTCTTATGCACCACTAAGCCAGTTCAGGTGCGCGGGTTTGCCTGGACCAAAAGGTACAATCGGATTAGATCATGGTCTTTTCTTCATTCAAAACCGGACAACCAGCAAGCGAGATTCCAGAGAATTTATACCATGAAAACCTGCATCGCACGCATACAAAGCCAAACGCTGGCATACTGGTGCCGCATAATGTCACCCTATACACATGACTCATATATTGTACTTGGAACGATCATACCCTTATACAGGACTCCTTGTTCTACATCGAAAGCCCCACTCCTTGCACAACACACACACCAGCATGCCGATCAAGCAATGAGGCCGAAAGTTCAGCCTCTCCCTAATATTTACACCAAGGTAACGCACCTCCAGTGCGTTTTGAACCACGACCGTCTGCAAGCGAATATTGAGTGACCTTCTAGGTGCCAAAAATCCCCTCAACAATATTCACACAGTTTTTCTTTCTGAAATATGCACCTCGATTCTGTTACCCCTTTCACACACAATCGACATATAGCGACTTCCTACTATTTCCCCCAAACACGAGTAGAAGATCATCCTCCAACTGCACCAACAGACCATTCATTATCATATTCAATATGGCGGGGCCAGCCATAGATCCCTGAGAACAGCCACAGATCCCTGAGGACAGCCACACACCATTTGGTGAATAACCCTCCCATTATTCCCGCACAATGGGGGAATAATGGGAGGGTTATTATTCAAAGTAACTTTTCCATCGCAGGCTATCAACACATCGAAGCATCCTCAGTTAATTTACCTTTCGTTACATTGAAGTATGCCAACTTTACATTCAGCCGATGTACCATCATTTGTTCGAGGAACTTTTCGAATACTGGCACTAAACATATCGGTCTATAGGAGGACGGGTCAGTCCGTACTCCGTTCGTAGACTTGGGAAGGATAACCACGTCTCCTAATTTTCATTCACGTGGGAACATATGCAGGAATGGTCCGCCATACGCACCTCATATCCACACATCCAAATTACCACATTCACTCACATATGGTTGCCAGTGCGTTTCCTTGGCAAGCCGAATGCTTGCCACAAACTCTATTCTGACTACCGTGAATCTCTCATCTTCAGAATGCGCATTCGCACCACGGCGCCTATCACGCTGGTAGGCCCTAAGTCACACCAAACACTGCCTTTTTGGGATATATCGGTTTTTCGTAAGCCACATTAGGGTTTTTTGCGCCCCGGATTCAACAAGTTTGTTTTTCAACATAACCGCCTTTGTGAAAATGTGCTTTATCACTAAAGATGTATTTTGGGAAATCCCATTGTTATAGAACGCCCGTTTTCGTAGTAAGTTTGGATAATTAAAATCCATAAGTTAATTCTACATTTTCATTTATCGCAACACGGTTCCATGGTGATTCTCATTGTGTGGACCACATCATTGCGCTAAAGAAATTATTAAATAGCTTGACTGATATGAAAAGAATGTATACTTTTCATTATTTTCATATCAGTTAAGCTATCTAATAATACAGATTTTTGTATATTATTTATTGCTCAAATATTTTTACAGATATTCAAATTATAAATTTACTAAAGTTTAACACTCATTAAATTTTGTGAATAGCCTTAAAAAAATATTAATGAAAAATCTTTCAACATTTCTGATAACTTCATTTGAATAAAGCTGTATTTTTGATAAATTTATTTTTAAATAAAACCAATTTTAAAATTTTATATAATATTCTATAAAAACTATTGCAAACGTTCAATGAACTAATATGGAATATATCGAAGCAGTTTAAAAATGAAAACTGCGAATTTCGAACCGGGAATATTGTTACTGTTTTGATATTGTGGCTTCTGATAGTAAAAATACCAAATAAGATAAAAAAAAAATCTAGAATCTGTGACTTTATTAGAATTTTATATTTTTCATGCTTATTTTTATTATTATTTAATATTTAAATTTATTCAGACTCAATTTAATATTTTTCTATGTGCTCTTATGTTATTTAAAATAATAAATAAAATTTTGTTTTTTACCAATAATTTTAAAAAAAATCGACTTTAAGGTTCTTAAAAAGTATATAATTCTTAAAAGACAAAAGCACCCTATGAAGGGGATTTTTTTTAAAACTTTAACATTTCTGGATCCATTAACTTATAGTTAAATTTCTAATTTTCGGTACTACCTAATGTGATAAAAAACAACAACTTTGTTGTCCAAAAATTTATTTATTTTGTTTAAGGTTATTGTGAACAAATATTAAAAAAATCCCAAATAAAAGTGCTGATACAGGAACTGACATCAGCTCTGGCCTTTGATATTTGTTCCAAATTTATTTTTTGGAAAAACATAGTCGACAGGTTAGTCAACATAATTACTAATAGCTCTTCGACTTTGTCAGAAATTGATCGATTCAATCATTCTAAGTAGATCAGTTAGCAAGATTAATAACTTAACTAAAAGACGTAAATTAACACAAATGATAGGGAATTTATTAAAACAGAGGAACTCTTACAGATGGTAGAGCTGGTAAATTTGTATTGACAGGACAAAGTGGTATTCTGATTATTACAATATAAAAACATTAAACAAAAAATACGAAAATTAGTCGTTTCAATACACCATACGTGTATGTGCTCGTATTAATAGAGAATCTGCAGAATTTTAGTATTTCTGCTTCCTCCAATTGCGCTACTATAACGAATAGTTATTTTTTTCTAGCACTTATTATAATTGGAATGATTATGTGCTAATACGTATAAGAAATTTACTTATCAACTCATTCTTAAACATCTATTTTTACAGGAAAAATATGTCTAAAAGTAGTAAAACCGAGGAAATAAACTTGTTCGCATAGTCAGGAATCATTTCGTTCACTTTATGAATATTAAAGGATACCTTAAATGAATTAGTTAATAATAGATTTACTTAAATATAAAATAAGATTTTTCGAGTAGATAAAAATGTGTAAGTGCTTAGATGAATTGAGTTCTCATGCGATTGCTCCTTAAATCAGATAGTTGACTTCGACCGTATTTGCTACAGAAAAGGTAGTATCACAGCGAATACATCATTTTAATCAATTATAACTGAATATTTTTCTAATAAGTAATAAAAAATAATATTCATGTTTACAAAACACGTAATATCCACTTTTAAACTTAACCCTACTTCTACTTAATACTACTTTAACGGAAATAATTTCTTGATTTTTTGACTGAGAGTAAAGTTTTGACAAGATTTAATAACATGGTTTTTTCTTATTTATTGTTGAAATAGAAATAATACAAGTTATTCGAGAAATTCCTTTGGAACGCATCAATTATTATGAGTAACGCCTGTCATATTACGTATCACAAATCTTGTTAACAAGCACTGAAATGATTCACTAGCCCGATGGGCCATCCTACTTATACCGGCCTGCCCATATAAACGTTGGCAGAAAATCCTGTCATAACTCTTTAGACCTTTAGATGATAAAATATCAATAGCGAGTATACCTACCAAAAACTGATATTACTGAGTCGAGGAGTTGTCCTTTAACATTATTACCATGACTATTGTCAAAATACCTAAGCACAAGTAGAAAGTGTACAGAACGCCTTGTTGTTTAGTTTGTTTTATGGCATCAAATACGTTCTGTAAGAACAGGACAATCTTTATAAAGAAAGTTTTTCTATAATGGACAATTAAGCGAATTTTTTGCACAATTACCTGCATTGGGCTATAGACCATTTCGAAAGCTTCCAAAATCTTTTTGGAAGAATGTTTACTCAAAATATGGAACATTATTTATTTTAGAGGTGAAAATAATTTTAATAAAATGATATTATTGAGTTATATATAAAGATGACAAGAAAATATTACACAAATTGTTAACCATAAGAGGAATATTTCACAAATATGATAAATTTGAAAATACAATTATAATTGAAATGTTTATACGTTTATGGAGGTTCCCCTTTGGAGGTAATTCTAAAAAAATCTTTTCCTTTCAAAATATTTAATTTTTAAGGAATGGAGGTGTTTTGCTTTAATAAAGTTTCACTATATTAAATTTCACAATCAAAAAAAAAAACAAAAATTATGTTACGGACGATATGTGAATCTAAAATTTTTTAGATATTGCAATCGCATGTTTTTAACTATACAGAACTTAAAACTAATGTTTGAATTAAAAATATGAGAAAATTATATTATTAAATTGAAAAATATTATGTCAAGAAGTCTATAGAAAAATAGATCCTCATTCAAACAGATTTAACAAGGAAAAAGTAAAATATGCCAAAATATAAGGAATATTGTTCGATATAGATAAAAGGAGGTTATAATAATAACAACTTCAGAAGAATTATTTTAGGAAGTATTACTCTTGTAATAATCATAATAGGAAAAAAGGATATGATATATAATTTGAATTATACCATAAAGCGCATTTATCAAATCTTAAATTTAATGTGAGCTACATATATGCGACAGATAGATGTCCCCTTATATCCTGCTTAGATTTTTGACTACAGTCACTTATATTCATAAGTTTTAACGTAATTTTCTTTATTTTCTAGTTTAGGGAGAAGATTTTCCTAAAAAAATTACATTTGACAATAAACGATTTATCACGTTCACTTTAGACGAATAGTTGAATAATGAACATGAATATAGTTAAATAGAGTTTTAGATATTCATTGAACTTTTACTTGTTAAGAGATATATTGTAATTACAGTTTTTTTTACAGGACATTCCTTCACATTGTTAGATAATCTAGAAAAGAACAACAAATTTTATCGAATAAACAAGGACATTTCTATTTACAAGTAAGTACCCTTATTTACCATTCATTTGAAGAATATGATTTTGGTCTTTTTAATTATAGTTTTGCTTATTAATTGTATCTAATTATTCTGTTAACATAACTTTGAAAAGAAAGAAAATTGAATGAGCGATAAATATAAAAATAATACATAAAATATATTAAATAATATGATTTAACGATGAATAAATGTCAATTAATGTTAAACTCTATGTTGTTTCTGTTGCTAATATTTATTTAACATTAAAATTTTTTTTATAGAAATCCTTTTTCATTATTCATAGGGCATTTTTTGAGATTATTTTTTAAACATTTTGTGAAAAATTTTCTTTATTTGTAATTTATTATAAATATATAAGTGAAGTTTTACTTATCCATTTTGAACCAATACCATTTAAAACAACATTCATTTTTCGATCCATAATAAAGTAGGTATCGTAGACCAAAATTGTTAGAATGTCAGCAATCTTAAAATATGTCAAAGTTGTTGGAAATTTTCTAATATTTTGGAATATAAGTTAATTAGCTAAGGAGTTTTTTATTATTTTTATATCTTTTAAGATAGTCTTCCGACAATTTTGAGATTCCATAAAAAATTCTGTCTGAAAATTGAATATGAATTTTTTAACATACTTTGCATATATTACATAACAGCCGTAGGACATTGTCGTATTGTTGTCAAATTATTTCACTTACTTTTTTTGACGAATATTCCTTATGGAATATGAATGCTCGAATAGAAGTATCGTGGTAGTAAAGGTTAAAAAAATACAAGGATAATATAACCTAACTTATCCCTTTCATTAAATTTTTTGGTTTTCAAATTTAAAAAACCTTTTCTGATAACATGTACTCGTTTATGATATCGTTTTTTCTTGTAAGATATAATTCTTAACTTGCAATTAAGGCGTTCAAGTGAAAATTTTCTTTTCTTAATATTGTTTTCAAGGAGTGATAGAAGTGTTGTCAGAGTAGCATTGCTGAGAGGAATCTGCAAAAGCTGCGGACTGCACTTAGCTAATATCACAGATAATATTGATACTTAAGTTCCTCATAAATGTGCAGTACAAGTTTCTAACTCGTTCGGTACCTACGCGATCCTGTACAATGTGACAAGTGGAGTTGTGTTTTTGTAGATAAAATTTGGAGCAAGGATATGTCAAAATTTTGTGTTAAGTTTGGTGAATACACGTGTTCGTCTCACAAAATTCCATATGAAGATCACAAATTTTTCGAAAACATAAAGCATTTGTGAAAGTCGGGATGCTGTGGAAGATAAATCTCAATCACAGAAGACTTCGCCATCGAAAGTTGATAGAAATGTGGAACAATGTATGTAGTGTATTAATTTTGGAATCGTTTTATGTTCATCAGATTTAAAATAAAGATTCGGGCATGAGAATGATTGGTGCCAATATTGTGTCAAAAAATGTCATGATTGAACATAAAAACTATCGGAACAATGTGTACCTTGACCTTCTCTATATTATTACATCGGACATTGCAGATACTTGGACTATCGACCATCACAGATGTTTTTGTCAGAAAAGTTATGCCATTCATGTGATGGCAGTATCTGTTTTGTTTCATTCCCAAAGATCAAGAAATGCTTTAAAAAATGCACTATGATTGTAACCAAGGAGCTGAAGACGATTGCAATTGAAAGCTCTTTACCACTCATACGAAGAGTATAAATAATTTATACAATAGTTGTATAGCTGCCCAAGGAACCTACTTTGAGGAAATAAAATTATTCTAGATATATTTATTAAATTATATAGAAACATTGAGCACAATCAAAGAAATTTATTCATAACTTTATTGAAGGACCAAAACTGCACTTCCTTACAAAGAAGCTTTTTGTAAGGAGTGTCTTTTATCTAAGCAAATAATACCCTTTACTTAATACTATTAATACGAGTTTGTATGTACACAAGGCCTTTAACTTGGTTTCACGTTAACGGTCAATGAACTTTCCTTAGTTTTTGCAAATATTACCACTATGAAAATTCTCTACAAAGTTCACATACAAACATAGCCACTGAGCTAGTCCTATGTTGGGATGTAAACAAACGTTACCATTGGATTTACTTTGTAAAAAGGATTATTCACCCCAGTAATTTTGATTTAACTTTTAATACAAGAGATTGGTTATCTGAACGCTTGTAATTGTTTTTTTCTTCTATTATAAACCTTATAGACAAATCTTTATTATTAGATAAATTAGCTATACTCAAAAGAATGACACGATTTTAAGGCAAATGATACGAGTATTAATTAGCGAAACATCTACTTAGAGTAAATATAAAATTGTTTTTTCATATCGTAAATCCAAACCAAATAAACGAATTTAGAAGAATCAATTTTCTCTAAAACAATATTATATGAAAGTGTTCATATTGTATCAATCACTATAAATTAAGCATCTCATAAATATAAAAATGAGTGAAATTTTTCAATATAGTCGCGTAGAGTAGATTTTAGCTATTTTGCTTTTGTACGAGCACATATCGATTTTTTATCAATCGTATTACATGTTCTTTTTTATAATTCAATGGAATAGATAATAGCTAGGGAAGAAAAGTACCTTATTCACTGGAGCCTGTAAAATAAACCTGTAAAACGTGAATAAAAATATTTGACGGAAGCCAATTTGCATTATTATTTTCGACCTTAAGCCATAGCGCAAATGTGAATATCTGAAGCTGACGTACCCCATAAATCGTCAAATTTTGGTATTTTCTTAAACGATACTAACTTTAGGGCTGTACCAGAAAGCCTAGAAGGCATTACCAGACATGGAAAAAAATATACAGCCACACACATCCACATGCTTTTTTCATATGCTTATTACGTTAACTTAGAAATCTTTCTTCAATTTGCAATTTCGACAAATACGAGCACAAAAAATCACGGTGATTTTTCTGACTCCTGCAAAATTTCACACTTCTTACATATATCCAAGGATATATTTGAATTTAGATATAAATATACAAAACTATTTGCTGTTCCCTTTTTAAATCCTCAAAATTTTGACACTAAAGAAATGTGTAAAGATTTTATTTTTTTTTAGTTACAATTTTTTATTATCGACCTTTCATTTTAACGAAATTTTCTTTTAAATCTAGGAATTGCCATCATATTATGAGCTATGATATTTTAGTATTCCATAGAAAATTGTTGATTTATTGTTATTTTCCAAAGGATATTATGTTATAATTTTTTTTCCATTATTTAGGTAAAAAAATTCTTATTTATTATAAAAAAATTACAAATGATTTGTTTTATTGAGTTTGTGAAAATCTATTTATTTTATATTTTATTATATTAGTCAATTAAATTAAATAATATAAAATGATAATAATTAAAAAATATTTCTGCTTAAAAAAAAGTGTATATTTTTCGAAAAACTAGGAAATAATATTTTTTATAACACAAAAGAAAAGATATAATAAATTAAGGATGAAATTTATATAATAAATTAAGGATATTTAAGGCAAAAGTTTAAGTCTAAATTCAACATTTACAAATGCAATTACTTTGCATACACCATCCAGCTATCATTTTCAAATTCGTACATACTCCATGAATACCATTAAGTATATCTCTAAATGTATATTAATGTACATTTTATTATATATTCCACAATATGGGGTAGTAAATGACAAGGAACAAAATTTCGTAACTTTTCTCTCGATTATAATCGTTGCTGGAACGCAAGCTCTTGTTCATAAATTCACATTTATATTGGTTTCCGGTTGACATTATCAAATTTCAAAATAATTTCCTGTAAAATATGAAAATGCATATGGTTTTGGAAAAAATTACTTAATTTGAACTTAACAACAGCTGTTTAGAAATAATGGGGTAGTCAGTATCATAATTAGCATGTCATTTATTTTGAACATATGTGAATGCTTGTATAAAGATTAGTAGATAAAATTTTGATAAGATACTCGATTAGAAAAATCACTTTTTGCTACTTGATTTTGTAGAATTAGTTTTTTCTCTTCGATTTGAATTGTTACAAAGCTTTTTATATATTGAATAAACATATTTCTCTATAGATTTTTACTTATAAATATTATTAATCGATGCCATTATTTTGTTTTCATTTTGTTCTATAAAAGCATTAACTTTGTAAACTTTATATTTGCAAGGAGAGATCGTTCTAAGATATATTATTTTGTAAGGTAATTAATAAAATTTATGTTTATCAATAAATATGAATCGTTTCTATCGTTATAAAAATAAATAAATGTAAAAATATTTTATTTATTGTAGGTCGCTATTATTAGCTATAATACTACAATATAATAAAAACCGTGTCAGTATAAAATAAATTCATTAACAAATAAAAGAAAAGTCTGGATTTATTTCATCATCTAATTTATTTGAACACATACGTTATTGTATTTTTGATAAAAAGTGCTGCTGTTTAAAAAATTTCGAAAATTAGTAAATTTATACAAATTGTATTTTTAAAAAATAAAGTTCAAAAAAAAATTATAACTTTTCTGTATTTGCTTATGCAAAAACATTGACCGATCATCGATAATACTATTCTGGACGATACGTCGATTCAGCTCTGTATCTAAGTCTCTTAGATTGATATGGGCTCTGTTTATATATAAAAAGAATTAAGATAGAATTAATAAAAAATTATTTTTTCCGTTTAATATAAACTTTTACTCTTGCTTGGCTGTAATAGTTAAGTTGGAGCAGTGTATAATAGTGATCGCTTTCAACGAAAAAACATACAATACAAATTATAAATCTACGTTAAAATTGGACTCATTCCGAATTATATAGTTTTGATGGGTTTGATAGTACCTTGACATTGATTTGTGGCTAACCAAGAAAAATTTCACTTCTTTGGAATGCACTATTTTTGCATCAACAACCGTTCCCGGTGGCACATTGATGAATTTGTCACGTACAACAACATTATTTCAATTGGTAATGTACAAAATCCTGCACGATGTCATTTTTTAACAACTACACATGTAATTTATAATTTATAACCAGTTCGAAAAGAGGTAGTAGATGGCTCTAAATCTTTGATTTGTTCAAAAACTAAGTCTAAACTAGGCAACGGTGTTAAAATAATTGCCTTTTGAGGAAGTGTCCAATCCAGATAATTAGCACTAGTTCCTTTGTTTTGTATTCAATTATTTTTTTATTGTAACCTAATGTTTCCTAATAATAAAAAGACCTCAAACCCAATATTCTCTAGGAACTTAAACTTAAAACTACTGCATAGAAAAAAAAATCTTTTATATATTACCTGAATAATATACTAAAAGTGAACGAATGAATATAATTTAACATTATCTCAAATTAAATAACAAACATTTTCTTTAGTATAATTTATAAAAAGATCTATGAAGTTATGGAATTTGTAGTTTACTATTAGAAAAATTTTCAGTGATAATTAAACGAATTTTTTCTAGTTTATAATTTGATATTTGTAAGGATGGAAATTATTTATGGAAGGAGTGTTCTCTTTCATGAGGATATACAAGAGCGTCGAGCTTCCATAAATTTCATTATGAAAATGACTTAAAATAGTAATTTTTTTTCGTCACTTTTTCTGTATTAAACTTACGGTATTATGCACAAATGCAAAATGAAGTGGAAATTTTTATGTGGGGCCATGAATCATACTTTCGAGAAAAGTAAATTTCGCGAAGAGATATTAACACGAAGATATAGTGCACTACGATGAGAACTGAAATGATATCAAAATATTCGTAGAATTTCCAGAAATAATTTAGTTTATCTTTTTTTTACTTTAGTTTATTATTTTAATAAATTTTAAAAGATACAATTTTTATTCTTTTTTGTTTTGGTTAATTGATTTTCTTTAATCAGATAAAGGTATGGATTTTCAGTAGATGTAGAAAGTGCTTGAGTGGCTGAAGTTTTGACTTTTTTTTAAGCTAAAAATTATATTTATATTAAGTACATTATAATATAAATTGTAAGGAAATATTAGTATTGGCGATGATTAGGAATGGCGATGACTTATATATTATCACCACTGTATTTGTAATTTTCACTTAAAAATATTGTAGTACAAAGCAAAAAGTTTATTAACTACTTACTTTTTAAGAATTATATAGGCTTCTTACTGATACTATATATGGTAGTATCTATTCAAAATTGAATGTGTGATCTAATACCATGTAAATACTGGCTGAAAAAGATGGTATTCGATGAATATTACTGTTATCGATACCATGAATTTTTTAATGGTTTCCCTATTCACCAACCTGGCATCTACACTTTCTATACATAAACCTGGTACTTTAACTGATTTCAGCGCCATATTTCCATACTATTACTGCAGTAGAAGGTAGAGGAGCTAATAAATCTCGTCGCATAGTGCGGTTGCTTGAAGGAAGGAAATATGACATTTTATTATCAGTTCATAACTAGATGTGTGTCCTTAGTATAACCTGCTAACAACATTTTTAACAAAAAAAAAAGTCATTTTCTGAATGCCGAAGCCATTCTCATATAGAAGGCGCGTCATTCGCTGAATTCATCTTTCTTCCATTTGGATTTTAATTGTTTGTTGGAGACCGTTTTAGGTGCCATTAAATCACTAGTATACTCTTATAAGCACAAGAAATTTGTAATTCCCCTCTCTTTGATATCAGATACGCACTAACGAGTGGAGAAGATCAGTCCAGTCTTACCAAATTCAAACCTAGAAGACTACACATCTAAGAGGGACTAACGTAAACGCTACATCCGCATTGTTGCTAGATTGGTTCCACTAGTCCAGTATTTTTCTAGATAATTATTAGTGATGCCAGTTTTACTACTCTCTTTGCCACACCTCGTAGACAGAGTGCCACTTTGGACTACCAATATACATAATTGCAAACTCTATGAGTTATTTATCACAATGGAAATTAATTAGGTGCTATTATTTTTTTAATAGAAATATAATTAAAATTACGACTATCAATATCCTGTCTTTTCTTTGGAAGGAATTGGTTAGATAAAATATCACTTAGATTACAATAGTTTGCTGTTAATTATATATTATTGTTTAAATTTTATGAAAAAATATCAATTTTTAATCATTCAGTGGGCACAACAAATCAAGCTAGGCCAATCCTTTGCAGTAGACAGCTTATGGCAACAGAACTTTTTGTATATGCATGTAAGAAACATATTAGAAAATTTTATAAAATATAGTAAAAAGTTGATTTTTTTCTGAAAAACTGAATAAAAAATTACGAAAAAATAACTCCTTATAGTCTGATTACTAAGAAGGCTAGTGCATATTCGTATACCTACAGACTAAGTTTACTTGCATTATACGAGTATTTTGGTCTTATCCCAATTTTTATTTAAATTTATACTATCACAGTATATAGTCACTTGAAGCTACAACTTAAATTTAGTAGTCAGTTATTATGACAGTTAATTATAATTTCTTTGTCGTATGTTTTTGTATATGTCTCGTCAAAATTTCGGGATCGTAGATATAATTTTTTTTGAAATGGCAATTAAACAAGGTCACATATTACTTAGACCAGTATTCATGATATCCATAGGCAATGTAAAAGGGACTATTTAACTCCTTGATATTCATTTCAAATTATAAAATAAAACTAGCATTATATTACAGGCGGAACGTATATATTAAAGCCATTACACAAAAATACAGACTCAACTTAAACTTCAATTTTGAATTGTTGTGCATTTTCATCTAGAAGCTATACTCTTTTACAGTTGTCTCCAAATTTTGTCTTATTGGAGACTCTTTCATGTGCGAATATAAAAATTTGAATATGAATAAAAGTTTTTAGACAAATTTTTAAGCAAATATGTACTTGTATGATTTATACAGGAATATTTAACTCTTAATATCTTTAAGTATTTATTTTTTTGTCTGTATTGTGTTACAAATTCCAGTTAGTGAAATTACTTAAGATTTCGCTTATTGTAGATTTATGCTTATTATATATGATATTAATTTCTTAAAAAATCGCATATATGAATGTATAATAGAATAATTAATTATGTTGCTAATGACTCTTAGAATAAAATATTTTTGGTGAGTGGAGAAGCAGTGAAAAATAAACTTTTTTGAGGGAGGCTTTCAGCATTAAACAATGATGAAATTGTGAAATAAGTATAGGCTAATATAAGGTTGGACTGTTGATTAAATTGTCATCCACTTGGCTCTTCGCATAAAATCATACATTGCAGACACTCTCCATCAAGGCGTTTCCTTTTTGAAAAAATGGATTTCCTGTAGCTCTCCTTTTCATCTGCTCAAAGCCTATATGACTTTTTTTTGTTCCCCAAGTTTAAAAAACACTCGAATCTTGACGATATAACGAAGAACTTTAGTTTCATTTACATTTTTAAATTTTAATACCATATACATTGATAAAATTCTTTCTATTTATTCAAAAAATATTCTCTATGAAACTATACATGTAAATATATATTTAAAAATTACCTTATATAGAGTTGTATACATAATTTATTAACTTTATATTTAAATATTCTTAGCAAATATAATTTTAGTAAAATACAAAAGAAATACTATTTGAAGAGTTTTATAATCGAAAGTAACAAAATTCTAATAAATTGCCCCATGTAATATTTAAACGTAATTTTTTTGTGGAATAAATAAAAATGTGGATTGACTCAATATATTAAAATTAATTTTAAATCAAATTACTAATAAGCGTATATTTATTTTTGAAATAAAATTATTCTATAGTATTAAGGATACTATACACTTACATATTTGTGCAGTCGTGCTTGAATTTCATAAACTTTTATTATGTCATTTCACTTGCGAGAAGTATATCAACTATTATTATAGTAATTTTACTTAGAAACTCTATTAAATTATTGTTTACTAATATTTGTTTAAGTATTTCTCCACTAATAATAATATTATAAAGATCTCAACTACTTTAAGACTAACATAAAAACTTTAAACAAATATAATTTATGAAATTCCTAATAATTTCAAGCTAGTTGAAAAATATTAAGCGAATTATTTTTCATATAAATGAAGTACTACTTGGAAAAAGGAAAAACAATAACAAGAGCGTATTACGCGTCGTTATTACAACGGTTGAGCGAGGAAATCAAAGAGAAACGCCCCCATCTGAAAAAGAAAAAAATCCTCTTGCATCAGGACAATTCGCGTGTGCACACCTGCGCTGTTTCCATGGCAAAAATTGTGGAATTGAGAATGGAATTGTTGCAGGATCCCGCTTATTCACCAGATTTGGCCCCGAGTGACTATTTTCTTTTCCCCAATCTGAAGAAATGGCTTGGCGGACGACGGTTCACTTCCAACGAGGACGTCATTGCTCAAACGGATGAGTTTTTGCAGAACTTCCGAAATCCTATTTTTTGGACGGGATAAAAACTTTGGAAAAACGGTTGGAAAAGTGTATAGAGCTAAAAGGAGATTATGTTGAAAAATAAAAAAATTTTTTTTTAAAAAAACCGTTTTTTTCCATCTTTTTCTAAGGATTTATTGAACGACCCTCGTAGTATTCAGAAATTAAATGAAAACTTAAGAAAAAATCACTACATTTAGTGATAAATTTTATAAATAAAATATTATATTTTTGACTGTATAATTTTGATTTAAAAAAATTATTCCAAAAATTAGGTGATTTGGATAATATATATTCAGTAAGAATAAATTCAATGTAAACCTTTGGGAAATTTGGAAAACTTTCTCGTATCAATTTTGTAATTGCAATGCAAATAAGTTCCAAAATTACTAAAGTTGAACCCGCTTAATACTGTGAGTATCTTATGTTTATCAACTAAGAATGTTAGATTATTCAGTTTTGAAAATAGATAGTACCGCCTAACTATGTCATATTTTTAGCCAATTTTCATTAAATTTCAATTAAGAGATTTTAAAATGGAAGTTATTCAATATTTGATTAGTTGTACTTTCATAAAGTATTCATAAAGTTGCAGAAACATTCATATTCTTATATATTAAATTTTATTTTTGAACTAAGAATAAAATTAATAAAATGCGTAATATTGGCAGTTAAAAGTCGAACTTAAGCCACAAAATGGTTTTCACACTTTTTACAAATTTGGTAATATTACTTATACTATTTATATTTTATATGTTCAGGTTTGGAATAATCGACTACATCTGATATTTTTTTCGATTACATTTTTACCACTTTTTGAGTCAGTTTATGTATAATAATATGGATCTATATTTAATTTTATTTTTATTTAATTGTCAAATAAAACTCAAAGAAATTTTCTCTTGACTTACTTTATAATAATCAAAAAACTCTTCAAATATTTGTTTTTATAAGAACTGTCTAATAAAGAGCAATTTTTTATATGTTTGCATTAATATTGAAATTTCTGTATCTTCTTAAATATATTGTATTTACAATTGTTTTTTTTTAAATATTCATTGTTTTTCTTAATAAATGAAATCAACTTAAATCTAATGCAAAAATTCAAATATTTTCAGATAATCCTGAAGATAGGGAAACAGTAGGCAAGAAAACAGATTCATGGTTCAAGCATCTGGCTTCATCACAAAGTCCGGTAAGTGACATAATATTTATTTAAAATATCCTAAAGTTTAAAAGAAATCTTTATAATTTTTTAGAGTACTGCAATTGTTGCGATCAGCAACAATGAAGAGAGAGTGAAGCAGAGGAGTTCTCTACAGAAGTGCTTGGGACAGGAGATTGGAGCAGAGAATGACTCTACAGAAGCGCTCAAGACAGAGGAGTTAACGAGCACTTCTGTAGAATCATTATCAATGCCATCTACTTCTGGCAGTTCTGCAATTGCACAGTATGCAGCAGAAGACAGAAATGGTACTTATCCGAGAGATAACGCTGCATGCTGTTCTTCTGAAGACCCTACAGTCGACGGGTCGCACTACTGCGAAGTTTTCGTAATGAAGAACTGAAATTGCAAGTAGTAAATGAAATTACATTTATAGTGTTATATTTATTACTTGTAATTTCAGTTCTTCATTACCAAAAAAACTAAAAATCCGTCGACTTCGGGTCTTCAGAAGAGCAGCATGCATTGTTATATCTCGAATCAGTCTGACTTCTGTATTCTGCTGCATGCTGTGCAATTGCAGAACTGCCAGAAGTAGACGTCTTCTGCTATATAATAAAAATAATAATCAATTATATAATTAATAGTTTTTAATTTTTTAAAAATAAAATTCTAAATTATTAAACTTTCAGTGTGTTCATTCATTTTTAGTTTTAAAATTAGTTTAAAGAATAATTGTATAAGAACGCTTGTTTAGTTTATAAGAGTAGCTTTAACGATTAAGGTTAGGTTTAGGCTATAAGCAAAGTATATGAATGAATTATTAAAATGTTATAATAAAGGTACCTAAAATATTATATGTGAATTAGAAATAAATTCACGGATAGCAGAAAACTAAGAACTAATAAAGAGGAAGATTGAGCTAGGATTAAATATTTCATAAAAAAATTAGTATTAAGATTGTATTATAAAAACAATGTTAAATGTTAACGTTATTCAATAAAGTTAGCTAAACTATTAGGAATCCGGGAATTGTAAGATTTGAATTTCAAAAACTAAATAAATTTTTGGTAACATTTAATAATTTTTGTAGCTAAATAGTCACTATTATTTTATTATATGATTTTTAATTAAAAGTAAACAATTTTTATTGTATAATTTTTTAATTAATTTTAAATATATCTTTTAGGTTTCACTATCGATTTTTTTATACATAATATTTCGTATCAACTAACGATTATAGTTTAATTTCTTTACAAAATTAATTTAATTATTGGAAAAAAATTATCATTATATGTTTTAAAGTAGAAATTTTCGGTTATGAAAATTACTAAAAATAAATTCAAAGTTTTTGTATGCTTTTCAAATTATATACTAATTTAAAGTATTTAGTTATTTAGTTATTTGTAAATAAAAAATTTTTGAAGTAATTTTCACCAAAGTAATTTTTAATAAATTATATTCCTAAATACCAATTACAAAAATGTTTTCTTTTTCTTCCTGGAATGTTTTATTGAGCCTAAAATAAATTTTTCAATCAATTGGAATTGTTTTTAGACTACTCGGTATCATTTATCATTTATATAAATTCATTAATATAGAAGTCCTTCTACATTTCTAAAAAAAAAACCAAAAATTCAAATGGTCGAAAAGTTGGCAAATAGACTTTTGGTAAATTTATTATGTTTCTCTGATTGATGACATGGAAATCTATTAAATTTTCAAAGTAATCTCTACCATTTATTGAAGCAATTATTTCCAAAATTTATCTATTGCTATTATGTACCGTTTGCATGATAAAATTCATTTTATTTCGCTTTATATTTGGTGATATACCATAAAATTTACGCGATATCAATTTAAGTTATTACCAATTCACACGAATTTAATACTGAAATAGATTTACACTGATGTTTCTATTACTTGTACGAGATTTAGTATTAATATAAAAATTATTTGATTATAAATATTTTACGATATATGTATTCATTTTTCAACCATAAATTTAGTTATATTTTTATCAACTGATAAGAATTTTAGCTAATAAGTTATGTTTATTTATTACTGTCTAATTTATTATAATGTAATTTTATTTTAGAAATGGCAATAAAAATTCTCCGAATTTTGATTTTAGGTAGTAATATTTTTTACTGCGTAAAAACAAATTATTGTTAATTTTATAGCAGTTAAAATATTCTATTAATTTTTTAAAACTATCTTGCTTGAAAACTTATTTCAAATACAATAACACATTGCATATTCAAATAACATTGGCTCAGCGGATATGTATTCAACATAAGTTGTAAGTTAGTCCCTCGGTAACGTGCACTACGTATTTCAATCTCGTCTGGTAGCTGCTGGATCCTAAAGAGTACGAATATGCTTTATGTTACCAAACAACTTTTGCTCAGTCTTGATTGGTGCGCGAGCACAGCTACAAAACGTTTTGGCGCTTATTATATATTACTCGTATATAATATAGAAAATTAAAAACTTTAAAACTAAAAATAAATGAGTGATATTGACACTAAAAATTTATCTACCAGCAAAAGTAAACAGTGTAAAACAATTAAAGACACAGTGTTCTCATGTAGAAAAGCGTACAATTATCGTAAGAACATAAATGGCTTAACCATGAAAAAAAAGGGTTTAACAAAATTTGATCTTGCAAAAGAAAATTAAAAATATAAAAAATAAATTGACAATCTCAAGATCTTAATAAAAAAATTAACTAATGAAGATAAAGCAAATAAAATAATTGAAAAAAGGCAGAGTTTCGTAATGATGTAGAAATGGATTCTAACCTAACTAAAAGACCACGCGGTATCAACGAGGAAACAATCAACATTGAGAGTACTGTTAGCGCAGATGAGCATGGACAACAAAAAGAGGTGCACGGTGACGACGCCGAAATTGAGCAGCAAAACCAGAGCAAAAATCTACCAAAGAGAAGAAGGCTGGTGAGCGCAGAGAAAGATGCGACAGTAAACAATCAGCCTAACTCTGAGCTGACAGACGACATCGTAACCAATACAAGGGAATCCACTAACAATACCAAGTCGAATATGACAACTAAGATTAGAAATAAAGAGGTACCACCTTAGATTAAAGAAGAACTGGATAGGCCTCTACACAAAAATTCTGTCCAAATTTTGTTGGCAATACATTCATAGAACGTACACACATGCAATACAACAGAAACGGCGTAAGTAATTGGGGCCCAATTTAAAAATTCAGTATGCGATTGAAGAGGTTCGTTCAAAACCATTTTTCATGTGTGATATCATTTACACTAACACGTCTGCGAAAAGAAGCAGATTTTTTAATATTGCGGGTCTTGTTTGATGGAATTAGTTTTGTAAATATGCAATAAAACACAGTATTCTGTTTTTAAATATTTATTTATTTATTATGTATTTGCATTTATTTATTTCACTGTATATTATTTATTAAAACAGAATTTTTAAAGTGGAGAATAGTATATAAAAATATGAATTGTAAGTTATTCGATTATATTATATGAAAGCAATTATGTGCACAATAAGATGTTATTCGTATACAACATTAAAGGAAATGCTTTAAAAGTAAATTACGAGATGAAAAATTTAATGTACTTAAAAAATTAATAACTAATATTCTAAAAAAAAAGAAAACAATATTATGTAGTAAATGCATTATAATATGGTCTAATAGAGCAAGCAAAACAAATTTGTTTAAATAATAAGCTTACCGAAGAATAAACTTTATTTATTATAACAAAATGAAAACAGCAATGGAAAATAGACAGAAGAATTCGGTCCCTTAAACTTTCTTACACACACTTTATATACACCGGCACTGTACTATTTTATGGTAAACATTGAACTGTCAACATCGGATTCACAAATGACAAAGCTAACCCCCAAGTCTCCACTTTCATGGAGAATTAAAGTTTTCAAACTCTCGGAAAGTTTACAAAATTGAGGCGGTTTATATTTGATTGATATTTACGAAATGTATAATAAACCTAAAATAGAATTCCATTTCGTATCAAAAGATTGTACAAAAAATAAAAATGACCTATCGTTGTATTTAAATTGTATTTTTGTTTCCAGTAAGTGAATTAAAATAAATATAAAGTATGCTTTTGCAATTAAATAAATTTCCATTACGACACATAGACGGCAGTGGGTGTCATGTCTACATAAAAAATTTTTGACAGTCATACCCCCTAGTAAAAATTTGTAGGGCCTATCCAGGTATTCTTTAATCTAAGGGTACCACCAATAAACATGATTGATCAAGATCCAAATCAAATTATAAAAATTTTCTCTAAGAAATTTTTGATAGGGAAAGAGGAGTTTTGTATAAAAAAAATGAGTAATAATAAACATTCTATATTTTTTAATAATATAGACGTCTACAATAAGGCAAAAAAAGCGTTAGAATTAGTCAATGCAAAATACTATTCTTTTACACCGGCAAGCGAGAAAAAAAAACTTTAATACTAAAAGGTTTATACTTAAGCGAAAATGAGGTCAATGTTTTAAAGTATTTAATGGAACTAGAAATAAACAATGTACAATTTACGAAAGTAACATAAGTAGGTTAGTAACTCTAAAATCTGCAAAAAATGAAATAAAATTACCAAAATTTATGGTACAAGTTTCCCCCAATAGGGATATCACAGAAATTTTTAAAATTAAATATTTAAACAATCAGGTAGTTACCTGGGAAAAACTGCATAAAAAAGATGCATTACAATGCAAACGCTGTCAAAGGTTTGGTCATGCAGTGCCAAACTGCAGAATGCCTTTTCGCTGCGTAAAATACGATCAAGACCATAATCCGGGAGAATGTTCCATGATAAAAACGAAAGATAGTCAAAGTAAACTTTTTTGTGTGCTCTGTAAAAATTACGGACACCCAGCATCCTATAAGGGATGCCCTCAACATACCAAGTTAAAAGCTTCTATCAAAGAAAGAAAATTACTAGCACAACAAAAAACGCAAGAACGGGTTCAATTATGTATCCCCTAATGTAACGTATGCTGATCAATTCAAAATTAATCGAGCACCTGATCCTAATCATGAATCAATGTCAAATATCACAGAAATAAAAAATATGCTTACAACTATTGCAAGTAAAATAAGTAGAGTAGAAAACAACATAACAGCAAACACAGCAAGGATAGATTATCTCTTTAACACGCTCATTTATGATAGAACAAACAAATAACAAAGTTCTTAGCAGACCGAAAATAATTGCGATCAATGCAAATTCTTTAATATCAATAGAGAGACAGAGTTTCTTCAAGGCCTTTGTTGAAAAGAATGATGCGGATATTGTAATGGTCTAGCGAAACAAAACTTAATATTGTAATACAAGAAACTTTACCCGACTGCAAGGGTACAACATAATCCGGGGGTGGAAGAGCCATTCTAATCAAAACCAAATACAAACATAATGCAGTTCACCACACGATAATTGAAAACTTTAAAAGCCTAGAAGTATCGGTCATTGTAATCAACCTAGCGCATAATATGAAATTATTTATCATCGCAGGTTATGCGGCATACAGAAATATGGATAGTTTCGCAAGAGAAATTCAAACGCTATTTGAAACGCTTAAATTAGATAACGTAAACAATTATTATCTGCTTGCAGGTGACCTTAACGCAAACCATGTTAGTTGGAAAAATAAGGATAATAACGTAAGAGGCAGTTTTCTACAATATATTCTTGGTTACAACAAAATCATATTAATTATAAAGCTAGACTATATCATAGTGAATACCCGACATACCGAAGATGCGATTCATACTTGGACATTTGTATTGCAGATACCAGATTAACTTTTAGTACAACAGGAACTTCAGGCATGCTTGAAAATGTTATTTATGACAGTGACCATACCGGCATACTTATTCAAATATCTACTTCAGACCTGCAAGATATTGTATACTAAATCCCAGAAGAAATCCACAAATATAATTTCAGGAAAACAAACTGGAAAAAATTTAAAACCAATATTAATAAAATAACCAAAAAGTACTTACATGAAAACTCGCTAACACCACTAAATAATAGAAATCTAAGTAATAATGAAATAGACGTGTTAGTACAAGAACTTGATAAAATAATACAAGAAGCTATTGACAAATCAGTTCCACTCCTCAAAAACAATTGCCATTTAGTAAAATACACAAATCCAACCATAAGAAACCTATTTAAGAAGAAAAGCATAATGTTGAGCGCGATACATGGTATGCACCGTAGTGGTGACAAATCAATCCTGTCTAATCTGAACTCGCTTATTAAACAGAACTTCAGGTTATCAATCAATAAACACTGGCAAAATAAAATTAAAAACATAACGCCATCCAACACGAACATGTTCCCCACTTTAAATAAAATATTTAGAAAAGAAAACAATTTGAAAATAAACCATTTAATAGTAACCCCGGATAAACACCACCTATTAACAGAAGCACAAATAGAAATTAACAGCTGAGAAAAATTAGAAGGAAAATTTATTCTGGAGAAGAATACCCACATAGCAAATTTCTTAGGATTGTGTTTTAGTAATAAGCATGTCCTGCATGACAGCGGGGACATTGAGGTAACGAACAAGGTTGATAGTGAAGTAAATGAATTAAATGCGTGCCTAGAAGTTAACCCCTCCTTACTACGATTTTCAACCCACCTTAAATCAGATAGTATACCCAATAATGAAACGCACGATAACTATTTTATTACTTACGAGGATTTGAAAGATACTTTCCAAAGTTTAAATAACAAAAAATCAACGGGACTAGATAACGTTCTTTACATCCTTCTGAAAAAACTGCCGGACACGCTAATTGCTCAATATGCTATAGTTTTCAATAATTCATTAAATAATGGATATTTTCCAAGTAACAGTTCGGCTGAAAAGTTTATAAGATAACACAATAGAAATATTTTTTTTTGCTAAATTCATTTTTATTATTCAACATAGTTGCCTTTGAGGGCGATACAGCGATTATAGCGATCTTCCAACTTTTCGATACCATTTTTATATACTCTTTCGGTTTTGCCTCAACATAGGCCTAAGTTTCGGCAATCGGTCTTAAATTTCTTGCCAGCGAGCATTCTCTTGAGGTCTGCAAACAGGAAAAAGTCGCTGGGGGCCAGATCTGGAGAATACGGTGGATGGGGAAGCAATTCGTAGCCCAATTCATTGAGTTTGACCATCGTTTTCATCGACTTGTGACACGGTGCATTGTCTTGGTGAAACAACACTTTTTTCTTCTTCAAATGAGGCCTTTTCTTAGCGATTTCTTTCTTTAAACGATACAATAACGCTATATAATAGTTGCTGTTGATCGTCTGTCCCTTCTGGAGATAGTCAATGAATATTATACCATGCGCATCCCAAAATACAGACGCCATCACCTTGCCAGCCGACTGTTGCGTCTTTCCACGCTTTGGATTCGGTTCGTCGCTCGCTCTCCACTCTGCCGACTACCGATTGGACTCTGGAGTGTAGTGACGGAGCCATGTTTCATCCATTGTCACATATCGACGATAATTGGAAAACAGCAAAAGTCATAGCAATACGAAAGCCCGGGAAAGACCCCACGGATGCGAGTAACTACCGCCCAATAAGTTTAATATCTAATGTCAGCAAAGTCCTAGAGAAAATCGTAAATAAATCTAATTTGGAAGCAAATGGAGTTATAACAGACGAGACGTATTATATTAAAAACGGATTGCAATAAGGAACAGTTACCTCACCAATCCTGTTTATAATTTATTTAAATGAGTTGCTAGAAATCTTAAATAGAAATAATCGCGAAAATAAATGCATCGCGGATGATCTAACTATCTACACAGTAAACAAAGATTACCATAAATTAGGAAAAAACTTGCAGTTCATGTTCAATACCGTACTCAGCTATGCTGAAGCCTGGAGATTGAGGATTAATTTCAAGAAGTGTGAGTCAATATTATTCAGAAATGTGCTAAGATTTTGCCATGTGTCAGTTCAAAAAATTGGAAACAATTTGGAGTTAGAGCAGGTGATGGTACGGTTTTGGAGCATAAGAATGCAGTGAAATATCTGGGAATTAGGCTGAGGCATAACCTGAACTATGGTGAGCACATCAAGAAGCAGCTGGATAAAGCAAAGGCAGCATTTTATTTAGCTAAAAAGCTGTTTTATTCTAAATTCCTGTCGCCAAGAGTGAAAGTAATTGCTTATCAAGCAATTATTAGGCCAATACTGACGTACGGCAGCCCGATATGGTTCAACACTAGTGGGTCACTGATGGAAATATATAGAAAATTTGAAAGGAATTGTTTAAGAGCATGCCTGGGTAAATACCGTAAGCCTCAAACAAATTATCAGCACTATATGTTATATCCAACAAAAATTTTTACAATTATGCCCAAGTGATACGTATTGATAAATTTATAATAAATCTCATAAGAAACCACTTTGCAAAAATCGCTTCAATGGACAATGAAAATAGTTTGGCTAAACATGTAATTTACCTGAGCACAGATTACATAGTCAAAACCCTGAACACCGGTTTTATCCCCCCGGAAGGTTTTATGTTTCTTGATCAACAGGGATGTATACAAAATAATAATAAAGTCAATATATTTTACCACACGAATAGAAAGAAACCGCCAAAGCAGTGCAAGCCCACCCAACAAATGGAAGCTTAAAATTCAGTACACAGTTAGCTGATAAAGACATTAATTCAAACAACAAAGCTTTATATTGGTGGAAAAATTTGTAATTAAATAAAAAAATAAAAAATAAAAATTAGTAAAATAATCATATAATGATACGTATGTATTTATAGCGTTTAAGTAGTCATTAGTGGTAGTTGTGTTTAAGATTAAGTTAGTTAAGTTTCAGCTTTTTTTTTTATTTATTTATTTATACTTTTGCTCATGATAAAGAATGTTCTTTTTTATACATGCCAATTAACCTCTGCGGAACCTCTCTTTATTTATTTTATTACAAATTTTTCCACCAATATAAAGCTTTGTTGTTTGAATTGAGCTTTTTTTTTTTTTATTTATTTATACTTTTGCTCATGATAAAGAATGTTCTTTTCTATACATGCCAATTAACCTCTCTTTTATTCTTTATGCCAATTAACCTCTGCGGAACATTCTTTATCATGAGCAAAAGAATTTATACAACTTTTGCTCATGATAAAGAATGTTCCGCAGAGCTTAATTGGCATAAAGCATTTTTGTAGGCTCGAGAAACAGTGAAAGACGAACTTCGCTAACGGAGGCTTTAACATAAAAAACCGACGAAAATATGAGCGCTCTCGTATGTCAGACCGTCTATTCACAATGAGGCTGATGTGTTATAAATGGAAAGCTCAGAAAAAGGCGACATCGCATATTGTAGATACTTGAATGCTCCACTATGAGATTGCTCGTGGTGGAGCATTCAAGTATCTAAGACCTTTTATTCATATCATTGCAGTCTGTGTGACCTTTTTTGTTTCCCAAGATAAAAACAACATGACCGCACAATTGATACTATCGATAATACAATACTTGCAGCAGTGTTACCGAGGGAGTGAAGGCGATTGCAGTTGAAGGTTCATTAATTTTTTATCACAAATCGTATTTTAGGGGATGGTTTTTCGTATTATAAAAAATTTATAATGTGCAAAAAAACTCATAAAAATATTAATTTACAAAGGGGAAAAACAATTAATATTCATGTAATATTCTATGGAGTAATTACTGTATTATCTTATTTTACTTCAATCAATAGTATTATTGCTTGATTATAATGAGAAGTACACCTGTATTAATATTAATTTTATTTTCTATCAACTGAAAAAGGCAATTGTTAAAGTTTTTGCATAGTTCATCGAGAATTTTTGATAAATTTCGGTTTGGACAGAACGTTAAAAAAATTATTTCTTGTAATGTGCATATTTAAAAATCTATGATTTTGTCTACTTTGTATGTTTGCACTATGAGTATATGAAAATTCTTTCTCTCTTTAGTATTTAAATAAAGATGCTTTATAATGTACTACTGAGATTTTTTATTGTTGAATTAATAAACCAACAAAATTAATTTATTTTCTTTTAATAAATCACCAAAAAATCAACTCGATTATGTCTTTGCTCAAACTTAATAAATTTCAACATAAATTTATTCTTACAATTTTTTTCCTTTTTGAATTTTTAATGGAAATAAAGATAACTTCATAAGAATTTTAATCATTTGTAAATATATTTTTTTGTTACCGAATTTTGGTTATTTTTAGGTTAAAACTAAGTGAAATGAAAATAAATAATTATTTTTTTGCCTTGATAAGGGTAACATTTTAATTTATATGCAAATTTTCAAATATTCAATGGAGTATTTTTTGGATCGATAGAATTCATAAATTTGTATTGCTTAGAAGTGAGTTTTCAGAATTTTTAAAACTTCCGTTGCTAAAAAATAATTATTTGATTGTATTGAATGTAGATCCTTTCATTATGATAATTTCGTATTTTATAAAAATATTTTTCTTTGTTTTTTATTTTTTCTTCTTCTATTAATTGAAACGTTAAAATACAGTTTCTTTATTGTGAACATATTTTTGGGTTAATATTAAAAAAAAAAGTATTCTAAAATTGATTATTGAACTGGTAAAGAAAGTTTCGCAAAAAATGAGTAAGAAAGCAAATTGGTTTATTAAAAAGAAAATGTACTGACAAACTAATCAATATACGGAACAATAAAATTTTTCAAAATTACAGAAATTATTTTTTTAGTCTTTGTGGAAAAATATACTTTTGATTTCATAAAAATGCAGCTTTTTAACTTTTGCTAAATTTTAAGCATTCTCTGAAATTTCTGATCGCTTAATTAGAATTTCCAATCCTTCGAGGAATTGTCAATCCTCCCTAATATGTATGAATTCATTCGTGAACTGTAGATCCGCTATTATTAAATATTGCATTTGCGCCTTTTTTACTTACCCAGTGGTTTAGCAGGAAAACTTTTCATGCTTACACTTTCGTTAAGACAACGTTGACGGCCTCAAAATCTTTTAATATTGTAAAATACATTTTCACGTTCTTGAGTAAACATCGACGCAGGTTTAACTCTCATGTCTTTATGTCCTTAAAAAGTTTCCCATAAAGAAGCAATTATTTTAATGCAGGATCAGTGTAGTAATAGAAAAGCATATTTTAATGCAGAATGTGTTTTGTGAAAATAGGTGTAAATTTTTTTATCGTCCAAAATTCTTGTATTTTAAAGTTTAATGAAGGTATTTTGTAGATAATGTTTAGATTGTAAAATTGTAATTGTTTAATTAAGTCTTCCTCCAAGAATATCGTTTGACCATAAAAAAAATTTATTGCTTTTTTTAAATAAATAATAGAACTGTAGTCAGTGAGTCTTAAAAAATCTTATTATTAGATATAAAATATAGAAGTATTATTTATATATATATATATACATCTATTAAAAATTACTATAGAAGTAAATAAGTAATTTATCGAAAATCATATCTAAATTGATATAAAAGCTGAAAACTGCACATCGTAAAATGTGTTCAATTTCGTCAAATCATGCAATGTAACTTGTATTCATAATCGCTATAAAAAGGATTCTAACTTCGAATTACGTAAATAAAGGAATAGAAGAGTTTTTATTTTTATTTATGGTTTTGAAAAGTCATGTTTACATTTAGTTTTTATTTTTTGTTGTTTGTATATTCTGAAAATATAGCAGTTTTTATTTTACAGAAAATTGGCAGAGGCAAGTACTTTCAATTGACGAATATTTTCAAACGCTTGGTGAAAGTGGATTTTTCTATTCTATAAACGAAAGCATTGGGAAGAATGTCATTTCAGCATAAATTTCTATGTAAATTCGAATGAACAAACTGAAGGAGAACTGATGAAAAATAGAACATGAACACCATTGTTTAGTGATATATGTATGGATGGTGAAAAATTCATGAAGAAAAAGTTTTTATTTAAAAGTTTTGAAGTAAATTTTCTGCCGCAATAGACAAGAAAAGCAATCTTTTTATACACGATATTTTTATATAAAGATTTATTATCTGAAGATGTGCTTAACATATTACTCCGGGAGATTGTAATCTTTTCAGTATAAAGTATTCTCTTCCCTTTTTTCTGATTGAATGTTTATCGCTTAAAAAATTAATGTTTGCTTTGAAACTAAATCCAAAAAGGTAAAAGTTCTGATTTTTTTGCGTAATCCATGTAAGTTGGGTGCATTACTCTAACTCCAATATATATCAGAAATGTAATCTTACACATTTTATTTCATACATGGTTGGTCTAACCAAAAACTTTCTTTAAAATTTAATAGACCATACCAATCCACTCATTCAAGAGTCACTAGAAAGGATTACAGATACTCATACAATGATTACCTCCATGTCTCACAAGTTATTATATCTGATTTTGCGAAAGACAGTGATATTATGAACGTTCAGTTTTATAATTCCTTAACTCCCCATTTCCATCGTGGTTAGCGGAAGCAACACAAAATTTCCAAAATTCCCAAAACTCCTAATCTGCTTTTCCTGAACATTCCTTTCCCTAATTTTTTTAAGTTTAGAACTAAGTTTAGTTTGTAAGCAATTAAATGGATAGATTATTGTGTTTGAGCAAGCACATATAATTATTAAGCCATAGTTGTAAGCAATTCATATACTAAGTCATTAAAAAACTTATGTAATATATAAGCAAAAGATGTACAGAGCATGTTTCAGCTCTACGTTTTAAATACAATGTAAATATGTACAAGTAATATGGAAATAATAAATGCTCTAGTTAAATTTAAAAAAAACCGTCACTGGTTACACAGTTTCATCAGTTTTAGATGTTGAAGGCCTCACTAAGAGAGATTCATCTTCCACTTAGCTTTCTAAAACTGCCTTATGGTAGAGAAATTGTTTTGCTCCGATAATAGAGAATGTTTCCCATGGTATCCTTTAAATTGGGAATCTTATCATGGGATCCAAGCTTCACACCAAATTTGATGGTACATCGTTGCTCTAAATTTAGTTATTCAATTAAACGTAACTTAACTTATAAGGTTGTATACTAGATAGAGTCTATAGGATCTCGCAGTTACCGGACGAGAGTAAAGCTTGTACTTCACGTTTAGGAGGGATGAACGTACAAGCTACACGAAGGGAAAGTCCTAAAGAAATATGAGTTTTTCTAAAAAATACAATTGAATACACCCCCCCCCCCCTAACACTAATAATCATAATAATAACTGTATCAGAAAATATACAGGAAAGGATATAATGTCTAAATTATTCAATTTTATACATTGAGTAATAAATAGAGCCATAATAATGTAGTCAGAAATAAAAATAACTTTTTAAGAAATATATAATAAAATCAAGTATATAAAAATCACTATATGATCCTAGCAATATTAAAGAAAAGAAAAGCCCATAAGATTTATTTGAGAAAATATTTAAAAAATCCTTGGCTCTTTACTAAATATTGTAGAAGAAAAATTTATCTTATTACAATTAATAATTTCTTCAGAATTGCAGTAAGGTTATCGCATCAATTATAATCGTATTTGTTTAAGGTGGGATTCGGCTCGTTTTGGGGGATATTTTAAGAAAATAAAACGATTTAAATGAAAATTACGGTAAATTAAGAGTGTAAAAGATACTTGTATCTGTGGAATAATTTATGATAATACTTGTACTGTATAACAGGACAATTGAATTATTTATGGTCTGTTTAGTTATTCTTTTGTTTTTCAACATACTTTACTACCGTTAGTTTATAAATCACCCCATTTTTCGAGTGGATTTAAGCAAAAATGTACAGATTTAGATTAATAGCGTACTTAAGTTTTTTAATAGCCATTTTTATTTGATCGTGGTTTTGTTAGTTTTACGATAAGATCTTGACAAGTTCTAAACCAGTCATTAGAGCGCAAAACAGAATAAATAAGAAATATTTATTATAAAATTTCAGAATTTTATGGAAATTAAATTCTTTTTGATTCTTTAACTAATATTTTTATTTGTTTGTTTTTAAAAATATACAATATTTAAACTAACAAATCTTCGAATGTTTATGGTATGTAACAAAAACACTATTTTTTCAGTAAGAGATTAACAGATAGTATGAGGTCTTCAATTATAAGATGTGTGAACAAAAGAATAATAATTTCAGCACAGATAAGATTAGCCTTAAAAAATGAAATTTTTTTTGAAAATTTACTATAAACATTTACGAAAATTATGTTTTGAAAAAATCTTAGACTATATAGAAAGGTATTGCATAATTAATAATAATCAATTCTTGAGGAGTCTTCATAATTGAACATTGATAATCAAAATTAGGTTTTTATTTATTTGTTTAAAAATTCTAAATAACTATAGTGAATAAAATATACAGAGGGCATTAATATGATATATAAAATGATTAATATGATTTCACTTTTTTTTGAATAGAAAAATTCAAAATTTTCTTGACAAAACATAAAGTAGCTAATTTAAAAATATTGTAACTTATTTCAACATAAATAGTTACTATGAGAGTGGTATCACTGGAGCAATGTGGCAACACTAGAAGACTGGTATTACTGGTGAGCAGTGGAAGACGAAACTCGCTTAGGGAGGCCTTCAACATTGAAAACTCCTGATAACAACGAATGAGTAAAGGGCTCTTCTGAGGTCAACCGTCGACTAATATTGACACTGATAAGTAAAGAGTGAAAGGCTCATCAAAAGGGTGCTTCGCGTCAATTTCGGTGACTGCAGACACCTAGATGCTCTAACATGACAACGCTTCCTGTCACACGGCTATCTCCATTTGCAAAAAGGGATAAACAGAAAGAGATTCGTGTAGATTTTTAGCTTCCTTATTCACCAAGTTTAAAAAATTCATCAAAAGGACCGCCTATCACTTCTACAAAGAGTAGAGCCAAATCCTATTCGTTCAAAGAAAGTGTTTTAAAGGGGATAATGTTAGGATTAAAAATCAGCCTCATTTAATTTTTTTTACACAATTTAAAGTGGATTTGTCAAAAAGAAAATTGTTATTAATATATTCTTACACTTTACAATTAGATATTTGTTAATTGACGGAATGAATATTATATTACTAGCAAAATAATAAAATCGTTTTCATTTTCAATTTTAGTTCGACAAGCACTCTGTTCCTATTTGTTCTCATTTAAATTCTTTTAATTTTGAAAAGATTTTCTTTTAAGTATGATAAAAGATCTAAATTAAATTTCATTCCAAAGATTTTACTTTGAAAGATTCTATTTCCAGAAATTCCATTATTATTGCATATTACACTTTACTGGAAGAATAAGATAACTATCATATCATTTTCCGATGTTTTCTTAGTCATCTTATCATTGATGTTACTGTTGGTATTATTGGTAATAGAGTAAATTTCGAAATGATTCTAAAACCCTAAGAAAAAAACATTCTTGCCCGTCCATTAATATTGAAAAAGTTAGACTTTAGTTCACGTTCATAGGTGAAATTCAATTTATTTTCAATGGAATATTTTTTCCTATTCTCTGCTTACGAAATATCTAAACTTTACTTCTACTTGGAAATTAACTACGTGTATATCTTTTATAATATTGGCAGTTATACGATCATAGATAACCATTGCATTCGGAGATTGTACAATATATTCAATAAAGTCACATCGAAGGTGGGGATACGATTTTCATTTCACTCGTTTTTTTGTAAACATTTACTAGATTTTATGAGGTTACTTACGTGTATGTGTCACATTTTTATCTAATCTGTATACAATAGAAAATCAATATTCTATTGAATACCCAATCATTATTAGTTTTTAATATGATATTTTCTTTATTAAATTCTTCTATAGAAAATTTTCAAATTTTTCTAAAAATATACCATTTTTGATGCACACAAAATATTAAATGAATATCCCAGTAATGGCAGGAACAAAATATTTTTATACTTTCATATTTTCAGGAAATTTTTGGAATTTTAATAATTTCGATTTTCTCTAGAAATAATGCCACAAATTTAAATAATTTGTAACCTCTCTCAAACCTTAAATGTACATTTGAGATAAGAAAATTGTCTTTGCTGTTCCTTGGAGTAAAAAAAAGATATTCCGTAATTATATTTTTTATATTTATGCTCTAAACGCAAAAATAGTTCTCGCAAAATTTATTTCTATATTATTTTACTGGTTTTTATGTTGAAATAGAACGACTGACCAGACTTGTTTACTTCTAACCCTTCTGTACATCCAATAAATATCTGGCTAGGCTTTTTTTGATGAAATTCCATGTTTTCCTTAATACTTAATCGAAGATTTAACCATAGAAAAAATATTTGTGAATGTACGAGGGTCATTCAACAAGTACTTAGCCTACAAAAGAAAAACGAAAATTTTGGAAAGGTGGCAATTTATTTTTCCACATAATCTCCTTCAAGCTCGATATACTTGGCCCAGCGATGCTCTAACTTTTTTAACCCGTCCAAAAAATACATTTTCTCGAGGGAAGCAAAATAGGCCTCCGTGGTGACGATGACCTCCTCATTCGACCCAAATCTATTCCCGGCGAGTGATTTTTTCAGGTTTGGAAACAAAAAGTAGTCACAGGGGGCCAAATCTGCAGAGTACGATAGATGGGGCAGCAATTCGTAGCGCAATTCGACCAGTTTGGCCATGGCGACGGCGGAGGTGTGAGCCGGCGCGTTGTCGTGGTGGAACAGCACTTTTTTCTTCCAAAAACAAGAATCTAATCACCGAACGATATTGTTCTTTTTCCATTTTTGTGCAACCGACCGACACGCTCGCTCTCAAAGGCTCTCAAAACAAAACTAATGAAGGAAATCGACTGAAACTTTGACAGTAGGCTACTAAAAAAATGTAATGCACGATGGTTAATTTTTTTTGTGACAGCAGTTCCATCGGGCGGTGAGGCTAAGAACTTGTTGAATGACCCTCGGGTGGTGATATAAAGACAAATGCTTGAAGGTCTTGTAATTAAAAAGCTCCGCCCAAGAATATAAATAAAAGTAATTATTTTATTGTTTTTGGTCGAAAGCATTGTTTAAGGTAAAAATATTAGATACAATATTTTCTGTCGATAGGATATAAATTTTTTATGAATTGTTTGGTGAAAGTGACCGAGATGGTCTTAGGCACGATGATAAAAGCTAAGTTGTAGCTGCTTATAGTTCTGATGTTGAATCAGAAATGGTGTAAAGAGATCTTAATAATAGTCAACATAGTAAACAAAATTGGGTAGAACTATTGTACATACAGAAAACGGCAGAACAAAATTTCGGAAACAATCACCAATATTGAAACGGATATAATGTATAAAATTATATAAAAATCATAATAGAGCGAGAGTGGGTGAAAGGGTGATAATGGTAAGTGCATAAAATAATTAGTTCATCTATATACGAGCTTCCAGAAAATACATCCATTCGCATACAGAGTCATCCATAAAAATATCGTCTGCATCTTAGATTATAGAAGAACTGGATAGGCCTCTACACAAAAATTCTGTGCAAATTTTGATAGCAATATGTGTGTAGAACGCACACACATGCAAAATAACAGAAACGGCGTAAATCAATGGGAGCCAATTTTCAAGTTCAGTATGGGATTAAAACGTTTTGTTTAAAACCATTTTGAAAATAAAAAAAACTTACAATAAAAAAAATATATTTAATTTGCAATTGGATTTAATAAGATTAGCGTAAATTTTATATTTGAATTACATGAAAAAAATATGTACGTGTATGTGTAAAATGATATAATTATTTGTTTTTATGAAACCCTCATAGAAGCCAGAAGTGCAAAGGGCGCAAAGGAGAATGATTATTGGTGATCAACACCACCTGGTTACCTTGAATTATATGAAAAAAATATAAATATTAAATGATATAATTATTTGTTTTTATTGAACTTTCTGCTTTCACTGCAGTACCTCATCATCATTGTTCATCGATAGTTTCGTAAGTCGTCATCCCAATAGGGGAACTTCCTTAATCTAGCCAGAAGTGCCAAGGTTGGTCAGCAATGGTTATTGGTGATCAACACCAACTGATCACCTTCATGGCTGGCGATTGCTTCCTCTCGTCGAACTTTGTTTTTAAATTTTTTTTTCTAGTTTTATGCTTTTCGGCAATATTTTCCAGTTCAACTGCGACTGAAGTTTTTCTCTTAAATTTCTATTTCATATCCATTTTCTTCCCTCTTCCTCTAGTGTACGTTATTACCCCTTTTCCTTGGGAAAGATTTGCTCTTAGAAGAATTCTCGAAAGAGTTCATTTAAAGTTAATTTTATTTTAGAAATAAGTTTGTTTAAACTTTTATTATTAAATTGATATAGATATTAAAATTTTAATCGTTCAAAAATATATTTTGTATACACATTATAAAATTTGAGAAGTTATAAGGACACTTGAACTAAATACATGAATAGGAAGCTACTCTGGCAGTATCGCAACTTTTTGAAATTCACTTTGTGCACAATGCAACTTTCTACTGAACTTATATTATCTGATATTAAATTTTGGATATAATATGTCAATATCCTTTATTATATCTGCCCTCAATATAATAAGTGTATATTTTATCTAATGTTAAGTATGAAGATTTTATTTTCATTTGGAACTTTGCCAGCTGGTATGGAGAAAGTAACGAAATTACTTTAAAAAGTAAATTATTTCGTTTATAAAAATTTGAAGTTTTATGTATATTAATTGGTATGTTTATGGTTTATTTTCTTTTTTTTATTTCTTTTGATTTTTATAATATAAATGCATTCAAGAAAATTTTATACTCTCTTTATTAAAAATAATTTTGTTTTTCGCTAAAATAAGTCTTCAACATCGAAAATTGAAGCTAGTAAATATTCTTTCAAGGAATCAGAAAAGCAAAAGGTTGGATATTCTACAATGACAACGGCTTCTCCATCAATTAGTTTTTGTATGAGAGGGGGATTCCGGTTATTCTCCAACTCAACCTTTCTGCCCCTCCACCCATTATCACATTTCAGTGACCAAAAAACACTTGAAATCTTGGTACTATTGATAACATCCAAGGATCACTGCGACGAAGAGTAGAAATAACACCACCCAAGGAAGATAGCATTATTGTATGAAAATAAAATAAAATTATATTCGATTTTCGATTTTTTGTGTCGTTATGTTGGTACTAATGTCTCTCACTTATGCCGACAAGTTCGGCCATTTAAAATGTTCAGGTAATTTTGACAGCTGCTTTGCTTGCACGTGTTTTGGCTCGTCTTCGATTTTTTCTCAATTTCGAGCAAAAACAGCATCGCATTAACATTGCTAAGGAGCTGTTGGACTCTGTCCGCGATGACCCAAATTTGCTCCAGAGGGTCATAACTGGTTACGAATCATGGGTTTATGGTTATGACGTGTAAACCAAAGCTCGATCATCCCAATGGAAGCTGCCACACGAGCCAAGACCGAAAAAAGCGCGAAGTTCGGTCAAATGTGAAGGTTTTACTTACAGTTTTCTTCGATTGCAGGGGCGTGGTGCATCATGAGTTCTTGCCACAGAGTAGAACGGTAATCCGCTCGGATTTGTAGAAGAACAAAAATTGGCTTTTGCAATCTTTGGCCAAAAACAACAAACTAATAATTCCGCCGCCACTGTATTCCGCAGATCTGGCCCCATGTGACTTTTTCTTGTTCCCAAAACCGAAGAGCTCCATGAAAGGACGATGCTACGCTACGATTGAGGAGATAAAGGCGGCATCGAAGGAGGAGCTGAACAAGATCACAAAAAATTATTTTTTGAAGTGCTTCGACGATTGGAAAAAACGTTGGCACAAGTATATAATATCTGGAACAAAATAGATATTCATGAATAAATAAATAATTTTTGAAAAAAAAAACACAAAATTTTGGAACAGATCTCGTATATTTCTGTTTGGGAAAAAATATATTTTTAAAATATTGTTACAACGTAATATAGCTCGGGTATGTTCTAGAAGCTTGTAGAAAAGCAGTTCGAGAGTGCTCCAGAGTATTCTAGAAAGTTCGATTCTGGAATGTTCTAGAAGCACGCCCGAACAGTATAAAGACGAGCGCTGCTCACCAGCGAGTGAGTCCCCTTGCTCTATTCAGTATACACTGCAGATATACCAACAGCCGCAAAACCACAAACGATATTGTATGCAGTCGACACTCTTATTTATGCCAAAAGCAAATCACCAAAAATTAGCTCTAAGGAGAATGCAGGAGCTTTTTTTTTAAATTATAAATTATTACGATGACTGGAACTTCTCAGTCAATCAAAAAAATAGATTCACCAAATCTGGTGAATAAGCGGGATGCTGCAATAATTCCATTCTCAATTCCACAATTTTGGCCATGGAAACAGCGCAGGTGTGCACACGCGCATTGTCCTGATGCAAGAGGATTTTTTTATTCTTCAGATGGGGGCGTTTCTCTTTGATTTCCTTGCTCAACCGTTGCAATAACGACACGTAATACGCTCCTGTTATGGTTTTTCCTTTTTCCAAGTAGTCGATAAAAATGATGCCCTGCGAATCCCAAAAGACCGTGGCCATCACCTTGCCGGCCGATGGCACAGTTTTTGCTTTCTTCAGAGCACGTTCACCCTTGAAAATCCACTGTGATGACTGTCTCTTCGTTTCTGGAGTGTAGTAGTGTATCCAGGTTTCGTCCACGGTGACATATCGACGAAGAAATTCGGCAGGATTGGGATGAAAGAGTGCCAACAAAGCCTCAGAGTCCACTGCACGATTGCGCTTATTCTCCTCTAAGAGCAAACGCGGCACCCATCTTGCCGAAATTTTTTTCACAGACAATTTTTCATGCAAAATTGAAGCGACTGTACCTTGTGATATGCCCGTGGCCTCAACTAATTCGCGCACTTTAATTCGCCGATCGTTCAAAATCAGATCGTGGATTTTGTCGATGATTTCAGGAGTAGACACCTCAACTGGGCGTCCTGAACGATGTTCATCTTTTGTGGATGAAAGGCCACGTTTAAATTCACTCACCCAATTATAAACCATCGCAAACACAGGTGCAGATGTGCCATGAACTGCATACAACTCGGCTTTGATTTCTTTCGGGCTTAAGCCTTTTAAATGGAGATGTTTGATGACAGCCCTAAACTCGCTTTTTTCCATTGTTATGCACAAATAAATGTCGTTAACTTTAATCGACGATAGAAATTGACCTACGCTATGGATCGAGCTGAAATTTTGACAGCTTTCCTGTCGATAATGCTACTTAAAAAAAAGGACTTATTGAACCTTCTACGTTTAAAATAATATATAAATATGTACAAGTAACATGGAAATAATAAATGCGAGGGAGTTTAATCTACAACCAGCGAGTGAGTTTAAAATTTGGAAGTATTAGATTGAGAAACAACTGGTTAAAATTTGGAAGTATTAGAGCAAACGACCAAATAAAGTCATTAAGTTAGATCGGAGGAATACAGTTTGAAATGCAAAAACAGCAAGAAGCTTCTACTAGGATTCGACAGTCCTGAACAAACAAACACTTGGAAACTATTTGTGACATATAACATAGTCAAATAAATAAAATCCTAAATAAACAAAAATAGTATTTACTCTATCCATTGAATCTATATAAGATCGTATCAATATAATAGCTATCTTAGATTCGTTAATAATTCTATTTACTAAAATAAATTTAGTAAGAAAATATGAAAATTTCCTTTTTACTTTATAATATTTCTAAAAATGTTAATACATTTTATATTATTGAAAAGCAAAAAAAATATATTTATTCTAAAATAGTATCAGTAAAATTAAAAGTATTCAAATACAGGAGAGGAAAGTATTTTTGTTACGGGAAAAGGAAAATTCGGCATTAAATTTATTTATTATTTACCTTCAGCTTTTGAACTGTTCAAATAGAATTCAAGAGAAAATTCAGTCAACAAATATTCTTTTTGCTTATCTGCGTTAAATTCTGTTTCAAATAATATAAAATTCTATTTAATATAAAATGTCAAATGACAATTAAGCTTTATTAAGTTTTGAATGCAATATAAATACCTAGGTCTAAATGATTTTCTTACAATAATAATAATAAAAAAAAATTAAAATTGATGGTTTCCCTTAAATTAAGATGCAAATTTTACAAAAAAGTTAAAAAAATAATTTAGAAATTATAGATTTTTTTTTAAAATGCGTTTAAAGAGTCAATTGAAATTCCAACAAATACAATTTTCGAAGTTCTCATTTCACATTAAGATAAACCATTAAGATAGGAAATTTAGTAATGTTATTAAATGAACCCTACTAATATGTACTCCCAGATCATTGAACATTTCTCATAGTCCTAACATTCGAGAATATTAAGGAAGAAATATCAAAAAATCAAAATAAGTAAAAATGGGGGAGGTACATTAACTACAATTATACCAACAAATTTATATAAAAGTTAAATGTTAATATTCTGTTTGAATTTTAAAGTGCAGACACATTTATTGTAATAAATATTGGAATTAAGTCTTATTAATGTAATTGTACACGTAGACCCTTTTTGAAGATGAATCTGATAAAAATTTTATTAGTGGAGGGTTTTGTGTGGCAACGACGGAAAGTGCAGTGGTTTCAAATGAGATGAATCCATCCCACTCTGAAAATTTGAATAAAAATCAATTATTTTCTTAACTTTTATTTATGCGGTAGTAAAATAAGAACCCAACATGCGTACTTCAACATAATTTGTTTTGTTGTTGTTTTTCTGTGTGCTGTGTGTATTGTATGAAAAAGGACTTCCAAAGGACTGTTGAGTTTCTGTATATGGTTAGGGACATTGGGCCTAGCAATATTAACAAATACTGTAACCACAGCTACATGGGGGCTTTTGATTCGTATTAATATGCAATAAAGTTTATGCCCATGGAATGGCTTGTGGTGGACGTACGGATGTACTTATCGAGAAATCGTTATCCGTAGGCTTCTGATATACTCAAAATATAGTCAGAAGAAGTGAAAATTCACAATAACTCAATGTACGCATATTGAGAATGTGGCCAAGAGTATCTGATACAAATATCAGATCATTATACAAATTAAACCTATCACTTGAATTTAATTCAGCTAAAATATTTTCAATTGCCTTTTGATGTTAAATTATCTCTTTCTATTGGATAAATGCAAACTCAAATTTGAAATTATTAGCTATGATTTATTAGCTAAGTAAATAAATTTAATATGAGTTCATTTCTACATAAATATTTAAGCTAACTTAAAGAACTTCTACAATATTTAATAGAAAATTATTTTCTTTTAAGTTAAAGAAAATAAACTTAAAAATATTAACGAAAGTTTAAACTCTTTTTCAACTTATTTTAGATATAATATTCGTTAGAATTTTACCTTATTTAATTGCTCGTTATAAACAATATTTTATAATCTGTATGTGGCACTAAGCCAATGAAAAGTTAATGCAACATTAGCAACTCTTTGCCTCATAACTATGCTAACATAAAATTCCCGAATTTATGACTTAATTGTTCGGTTAAATAGGAACACCACCCCACGAATTACTTAAAAAATGTGCATTTCCAACCGGAGTCCATAGTCGAACGCAACTTTGGAGCCATGGTTCCGGTTATGTTATTTCATCTTAAAATATGAAAGGAAGAAAAGCGTAACACTATTTAAAAGCTTTTCGTTTAACTTTACGGCTGGATGAAAATATTCCCGGTGGAATTACCAACAGATATTTTCGAATATTGAAGTCGTAAAGTAAAGGTTCCTGTTCAAAATACATGAAAAATATTCCGATTATGTTATGATATAATTTATAATAAGAAATATTTTCTTTTTGTTTTTATTATAAGTGGTTTTGGAATATAAAATTGGAAATTTTTTTTACTGGTATCTATGCGGCAAGATAATATTGCTTGGAAGATTATATTTTTGCACAATTTTGTTTGTAAAACTAAGCTTGAAATTAAAAGGTGTCTATATATATTAATTGGATTTACAATTCTTGCAAGCACGATTTTTTTTGTGTGGAAGCACCTATAATAAGTAAACTTATTTCGCAATCGAACATCGATTAATTATTACTAAGGTAATTAATGTAAATATAAAATTAAAAAAAAACAGATTAATTTAGTTAATTTTATAACGAAGAATATTTAAAAAAATAAAAATAATAGTTATTCTTACAAAATTGATTTAAAATGAAAATTACTAATTAAATAAACTGAAGTTAGTAATATATGAACAGAAATGTCGCGTATAACCGGTAAACGACTATCCAGTTGCTCACGTCAGACCGCAGGATACGGATCTAGTAGCCAGCGCACTAATTATTTCAGCTGGATATGGTCGACGCACCAATACATCTAAGAGAACTGCTACTCCCATTAGCTCCCCCGATTCATCGCCATAAAACAAAATTAGACAAAGTAATTCAACCTCGCTAAAATCGATTACAGTAGAAAACGGTTCCTCCAATCGATCTGCACTATTGTATGGCAACTATTATTATTTATAGCGAAATATCCCGAAAAAATTTAACATTTCATACATTGCAATTTGTGGTTTTCCTAATGTTTATTTTCATAGTAATTTGATTTTTGGATATTAAATAACTAATTTTGGTTTCCTCAAAAATGAATTTAAAAAAATTCGCAAGAACAAAAATAATTTATGAAATTTTATTAGAAGTATTTAAAAAAAGGAAACATAAAATGTATTGCTAAGAAAAATTCCCTTAGAACAAAAACTATATATCTAAAAAAAAATTCCAAATTTAAATGCTAATTATCCATTTTTGATAGTCTAAGTTTGTATGAAAACCGATTTAGATAGGAAATGTTACTCGTTATTTATTATATGAGAATGCTTTTTAATTTTCTTTAAAAATAATTTTATTAAACTATTCATTACCTTTTATTTATGTTTAATATCTTCAACTATTATTATATTATATGAGAAATACGCGTTAATAATATTTTTTTTTAACAATTAATAATAATATTAAGTATTCCACTTTACATTGTTGGCATGAGAATATTTCATTTATTATATAGAAACAACAAAATTCATACTTACCGGTAATAGAAGATTACTAAAATTTGTGTAAAGAAAAATATGCCTAAATATTGCTAAAATTTGTGTAATGAAAAATTGGAACATAAAAAAAAATAATTAAGAGCCAATTGAAGAAACATAAAATTCTATGAACAATTATTATTATTAGTACTTTTATCAACTCTCAGTAGATGAACTTTTAAAAATAATTTTCAAGCAAATATTTTGTTTATATTCATTTACTAAACCGTAGACAATTTATTTATATTTAAATTAGGAGAATACTCTTGTAAATTGTGCAAATAAATTATAAAAATTTTCCAATTCTCGTCTATGTTTATAAAGAAATAAAATAAAATTGTTTTTAAAATAAAATTTAAATATTCTTCATAAAATTTGAATTTTTTAATAGACAGGATATTGTTACTTATTAATAAGAAAGTTTGCTTTCATTTTTTATTTTGAACAAGTCGAAAAGAAACTTTGTAAAAAACTTTCACCTTTTATATTAGAAATACGTTGAATTCAGTGTTGTAAATCCAAGCTGTATTTGTTATTTATTATGATTTTCTCTAAATTTTAGTTTAAAATTTTTTTCCGTGACTTTTAAAATATTAACACAAGATACGTCCTTAGAGATTAAAATGACATGTGTTAAATATTTTTATGAGTATTTCTATTATCGATTTTCTATTGGGAATGAGGATTGCTGCGATTCGCTATTTTACATTTTCAACTGATCTCAATCCATGTATATGTTTTTTGTTCCCCAAGAATATAAAGCACTTGAAAAAAGCCGTCTGGATACTATTTATAGCATCTCGAGGTTTGTAAGATAAAATCATTTTTAATACTTCTGTGCCACACATCCTATATCATATGCCATAAGGTTTACTTCCTGTCCAAAATTACAAGAGTTTAGAAATAATTTAATAAATAATTATATTTGATCAAACTTTTAATTCGAAAATGATTATCAAAACATTTCTGGAGAGAAATTTTTCAATAAATACCACAGTGAATTTATCACGAAGATATTATATTACCATTGCATAAAAATTAAAACTATTACCAAAAATTACTTTGAAATTTCAAAAAGTTTTCGAAAATTTAAAAAGTTGATATGCTACATATTTTTTCTGATTTTATTACATTTATTTAGAATTCTTCTAAACAAGTTTTTCCCTTCTGATCAAATTTCTTCCTTCATAAAATGGTATGAAGAAGAATTGGATATGTTAGCCTTAAATAATAAATGCAAAGAATAATATGACTTCCAAAAGGAATATGTTTCTAGATTCATTTAAAAATACAATACTGTTAAAGTAGTAATTTTGAAAAAAAGGCAATTTTGAAAAAAAATAATAATATTAAAAATAAAAATTTAAGTTTGTTAACCAAAAATTCTAATGGTAAATAAAATATTCATATTTTAATATATATTTATGTATTATTCCTAGTGTATTCATTTTTTTCTATTGAAGGAATTTAATATATTTTCATTTCTTATTATTTCATCATTATTATATGAAAAAGTTCAAAATTTGTTCGCAGAATTTTTAATAAAAAACATTTTGCTAAACAATATTATATAATATAGAGTTTAACATTCTTAAGAAATTTTACTTTTGAGTAATGATTTCTTGATTAATTTGATTATTTGGATGCCTGGCAATGTTAAAAATCTCTAATGTTAATTGCATCTCAAAAATACGCCACAAAAGAATTTTTTATTTTCACTGAAGATCTTACCTAAATAAATTCTTATCGATAATTAACGATCATTAATTTACACTTTCTTACTAATTGGATAAAACAATTTTCTTCTGCATTTAAATTTTCTCTACATTTCATTGTAACAAATCCACAGTTGTTACTATTCATACCTCCTTGTTTCATCTTAATGTAGCATCTGTATACAGTCCTCCCAACAAAATTATACCTGGTTCCGACTTTGTATCCTTCCTACCCTCATTTGGAGCCTCTTTCCTCGCGTATGGTGATTATAACGCTAAACAGCCTCAATAGGGTTGCCGCGTTGCTAACCCTCGAGGAAAGATTCTTCAAGAAGCTCTATCCCATACAACAAACCAAAAAACTACCCCTCCAAATCCAACATACTGTCCAACTTGTAGTTCAAAATGGCCTGATATCCTCGAATACTTTATCAGCACTCCTTCAATTACCATAAATTGTAGTATTGAGGCTCTTTCCGATTTAAACTCTGATCATTGCCGTGTTCTCATTACCCTTAATTCTAAGCCAATCTTAAGCACTCTTCATCCTAGGCTCATAAATGGCAAAATAGATTGGAATATATTTAGAAACAAATTAGACCAATCGATTGACTTAAAACGGACGTTAAAAACAGCAAACGACATTAACGATGCTGTAAATGACTTCACTAAATATATACAACATGCAGTCACAACCGCTCACATCTCTTACATTAGGACACAACCACAACAACAAAATTTACCAACAAAAATACGGACATTAATTAGCTACAAACAGAAACTTAACCGACTACAACATTGAACTGAATATGGAAATAAGAAAGCACTATAATGAACGGCATGAAATTTATACAAGATCGTTTAGTGACAATATTTCTTTAAGGGAAACCACTAGACAAATACTCTCGTATAAAAGAACATCACACCCACTGAGACAAAATGATGGTAACTGGGCAAAAATAGACAAAGAAAAAGCCGAAGTATTTGCTCAAAATTTGGTAAATACTTTTGCTCCACATGATGATATAGAAGACAAATCACATACTAACAAAATTATCGAAGAATTAATATTCCCAGTCGCTATGAGTCTTCCTTCCAAAAATTTTAGGCCCTCTACAATTCTACGCCTTTCCAATAAAAAAGCTCCTGGTTATGATCTAATAACAACTCCTATTCTGAAACAAATGTCCCGAAAAGCTTCAGTTTTAATTACATACATTTTCAATGGTATTCCTTACTCTGGAAATGTTCTGTCATTAAAATGATTCCTAAGCCCTTTAATTCTTCTATAGACCTATCAGCCTCTTCTTCCTTTAGACCTATCAGCCTCTTACCAATCCTTCGTAAGATTTATGATAAACTCCTATTCAAACGACTCTACCCGACTCTACCCAGTCCTAGTTAATGAAAAAATTATTCCTGATTACCAATTTCGCTTCAGATCTGAATACTCCACTATCCAGCAATGCCATAGCATTGTTGATCACATTGCATCCTCTCTTGAGAGGAAAGAGTATTGCCCAGGAGTATTTTTAGATATTTTCCAAGCTTTTGATCGTGTGTGGTATCCTGGATTCCTCTGGAAACACAAAAGCTTTTTTCCTTCTCCCAACGACATTTCCAAGTTACAATTAACCCAGAATCCTCGGAAATATATCCTATTCTAGTCGGAGTAGATATATATCCTATGCCCACAAGGCATAGGATATATATCTACTCCGACTAGAATAGGATATATTATATATATATCGGAATATATCCTATGCCCACAAGGCAGTATCCTTAGTCCCATTTTATATAATATTTATACTCATGTTATCCCATCTGATCCTAATACTATCATTGCTACCCATACAATCCTGACATAGCTTCGAAAATTTACAATCCCATATGCACAACCTTTTATCCTGGTTTAAGCGATGGAGAGTGAAGGTCTCACATTACTTTCACACTTTGTCAAAGAAAACCTACCTCTTTATATCTTAATACAAATATGATTCCACAATATTATAAAGTACGCTATTTGGGACTTTACCTGGATAAGATATGAATATGAAACCCACATACAAGACTAAAAAAAACTTGAAGCCAGTAGATGTTACCTACAAATTCTTAGACTAATGGAAAAACGCTCGAAACTAACAATCAAAAGTAAACGTCTAATCTACAATACAATTATTAAACCTATTTGGATATATGGAATTGAACTTTGGGGTTCAACAAAACCTTACAATTCCTATCGCATCCAAGCCGTACAATCTAAAAGATCGGCAGTAAAATTGTTGATGCCCTCTTTTATGTTTGTAACAACGTAATACATCGTGATCTAAATGTTTCCTTTGTTCAGCACCTGTGCATTTCCCGTTATTAAAAATTTCACTTCCGTTTATCCTATCATCATAATACACTCGTAAGAGAATCGTCCTGTACTGCCCTCCCCGAAACACTGATAAAAAAAAAGTTGTACTGACTGGCTGATTTCTAAGAGAATCTATGCAAAGTCTGCAAAAAATAGTCAAGAAGCAATCCCAACAGAATTCTCAGACTAATTGCAGTTAATCAATTTTACTTTTATCTTACATCCTGATATCGAAAATATGGTCTTTGTTTTTATTAAACAACAGTTAAAAAAATATATTCCTAAATAATAAAATTAATTAAATATTTCTACTCATTTTTAAAACAACTGCAAAATTATGTTCAGGGAATTTGTATCCGATATTAGGTGTTTCAAACCTAAAATTTTTTTAAATTTTTTATTCTGATCTTAAGTGAGAAAATCTTATACAATAGATAATCTATTATAGTAAATTTAACCATAGATTATAGAAGAATTAAATAGATACAGATTTCTTGTCTATGACCAAGCCCAATATTACAATGTCAACGAGATCTTTTTGGAGGCTATTCAAATATCAACCATATATATTTGTATGTAAAATACATATCGTATTTAGATGATAACAAATCTTAAAAATCCATGCTTTTTGGCAATAATTTAATGCACTATCATTACCATTTTATTAATTTGATGTATTTAAATGGTAACTGAATAAATAAAAATCGTCTTTAATTTCAGTTGTATATTTTCAATTTATTCTTATATTTATGTTGTCACAATCGGTGTCCCTTTAGGGTAACATCCTAGGTCTAATCACTTATAATATTTAGAGCCGTAATATTTCTTATAACAATTTTATCCTAATCGTAATATAAGCCGTCCATACGCAGCAAAAAATTCATTCCACTGCAGCGGCTATTTAACATTAAGCACATCAACTCCTTGGAGCCAATTACTGATCATATTTAATGACAAATACATATATTTATCTATTTAATTAGATTATTTATACGGTATGAGAATGTTAAGACCGAAAAGACCAATGGTCAGGAATTTTCTTATGGTGTTGATGACCATTAACATACTCAACTTGTTGAGGAGTTTCATAGATTTTGTTGCATTTTCAATTGCGTCCAAATTTCTTTGTCTTAAGTTTGATATTATTTTATAATATTGTGGTACCATTTGAATCAATATTTATTTAGAATTTATATAAGATAATTTAAAATTATTTCAAGATCAACCATATTATTTTAACAATATAAGAGAAGTAAATTGATTAAACCATGTGGTTATTATTAGAAATGCTTCATCCAATATTATTATAACACGATATTTATTATTTCCTGTAAATTAAATTAATTATCAAAAATATTACGATTCTCTATAATTATCTGAACTTTATTAGTTGATCCACACATAAATAATGGATTTTCACTAGCAATTATAAGCCAATTTAGTTGAATAGTAATTCAAAAATTGAACTTTATAAATATGCAACAATCAACATTAAATATTATATATAAATTGACCAAAGAAAAAAAAAGAATATAATTTTATATATTTTTGAACAAATGAAAAAGTGATTGCAATTATTATTATTATTATATATTATTCGGTCTAGAGTTAAATTTACAAATACAAATGTGTATTTATTGGGTGTGTAACTTAAAAATGCGGGATTGACAACAGATAGCATAACTTTTACACATGCTTTGTGTTAATAATAACTCATATGGCATTTTGGAGGTTAAACATCTGTCATTCATTCTCGATTAGTCATTGAACGAAATAGTGTAAATAGCAAAGTTTTTTTTGCTTCAAAAATGTCGAATTTCGTACCAAAAAAGTCCCATTTGCGGGAAGAAGTTACTTCTTCAATTTGAAAAAAAGTGCAGCTGAAGCACATCGATTGCTCACCGAAGCTTATCCTGAATATGTTCCATCGATTTCAACGTGCGAGAGATGGTTTGTGCGGTTCAGAAGTGGTGATTTTGACACGGACGACAAAGAACGACCAGGTCAGCCAAAAAAGTTTGGAGGCATTACTCGACGAAGATTTGGAGGCATTACTCGACGAAGACTGTTGTCGAACTCAAAAAGAAATTGCAAAATCATTGGGAGTCACTCAAGCAGCCATTTTAAAACGTTTGAAAGCAGCAGGATTCATCCAAAAGCAAGGAAATTGGGTCCCATATGAATTGAAGCCGAGTGACGTTGAAAGGCGATTTTGCATGTCCGAAATGCTGCTTGAACGGCAGAAAAAGAAGTCGTTTTTGAATCGAATCCTTACTGGCGACGAAAAATGGATTCATTACGACAACCCAAAGCGCAAAAAATCGTATGTGAATCCCGGCCAACCAGCCAAATCAACGCCAAAGTCAAATATCCATGGCGCCAAGGTAATGCTCTGTGTTTGGTGGGATCAGAAGGGTGTGATCTATTATGAGCTATTGAAATCGGGCCAGACGATCACAGGCGACCTCTACCGAACACAATTAATCCGTTTGAAGCGAGCATTGGCCGAAAAACGCCCGGAATATGCGACCAGACACGAAGCCATAATTTTCCATCATGACAACGCTCGACCTCATGTTGCAAGACCGGTTAAAAATTATTTAGAAAACAGTGGCTGGGAAGTTTTGCCTCACCCGCTTTATGGCCCAGACCTTGCCCCGACCGACTACTATTTGTTTAGATCCATGCAAAACGCCCTCACCGGAATACGCTTCACTTCAGAACAGGGCATCAAAAATTGGTTAATAATAAAAACTTAATTGTTATATTTATTGTAAGTTTAGTTGATGTTATTAAATTATAAAATGACTAATATACGAGGTCTGTTCAAAAAGTATCGCGAATTTTGAATTTTCGCGGGATATGGGGAAGCTACCAATCGTCGAATCGCCGTTAGAGAAGTTGCTGAGAACTTAAACATATCGATAGGCTCGTGCCATTCGATTTTTACCAATAATTATGGCGTGAGACGGGTCGCCGCGAAATTCGTACCAAAATTGCTCAATTTCAACCAAAAACAGCATCACATTAACATTGCTAAGGAGCTGTTGGACTCTGTCCGCGATGACCCAAATTTGCTCCAGAGAGTCATAACTGGTTACGAATCATGGGCTTATGGTTATAACATGGAAGCCAAAGCTCAATCATCCCAATGGAAGCTGCCGCACGAGCCAAGACCGAAAAAAGCGCGCTAAGTTCGGTCGAATGTGAAGGTTTTGCTTACAGTTTTCGTCGATTGCAGGGGCGTGGTGCATCATGAGTTCTTGCCACAGAGTAGAACGGTCAATAAGAAATATTACCTGTTCGCGTAACTTGTGCATAAAAAGTTATGCACAAGTTACGCGAAGCAATCCGACAGAAACGCCCGGATTTGTGGAAGAACAAAAATTGGCTTTTGCCCCATGATGACGCCCTGCTCACGCAAATACAACACACTAATAATGTCAATTGTTGGCCAAAAATAACACACTAATAATGCCAAAGCCACCATATTCCTCAGATCTTTCCCCCTGTGACTTTTTCTTTTATATTTATTAACATTTCATATTAAATGAAATGTAAATAAATATTGTGTTAAATAATATATATATAGGATAATAAAAAATACGACCACTGTAAAATTCATAATACTATTTTACTATTATGATATCTTTAAGTTTGATTGGTTAATAAATATACAGTAAAATTCTTTTATAAACAAATTTATAAATAATTTTCTAAGCAAATGCATTTCGAATAATTGACATTTTTCATAAAAGTTTTCCTATTTAACATGCGATGACAAGTCTATAATCAAAGCATTTTACAGTGATTTCTTGCATTAATTATATTGTACTAACGTAAAGTAAAATTATCAATTTATCTGTGAAGCAGGATATTTACGTGAATAAGTTATAACAAAATTTATCTAAAAATGTGCGAAATGCTTTTGAAACTGTTTTCAACTAAATTTTTGATAGAAAATAAATTTTCAGATAATACTTTATACTAGTTCGTGTTCTTGTAATATTCATAATTACTTTTTGCTTTTAATGTGCACATGTTTTATTAAAATTATTTTGTCTGTACATTTGAGATAAATATGAAAATTTATAGTATTAAATATCTTTTGAGAAAATAAAACAATTCTGATGCAATTGTTTATTCTTAAATATTACTTTAGAATATTTATTTCACTTAATAAAAAGTTAAGTTAGAAAATACAATTATGCAATTATTTATTATTGTTCAAAATTAAAATAAATTTTTGTTATATGGTATTTATTTAATATAATTAAAAATTTGCAATTTTTGATAAGCTAGAATTTTTAATATATTTTAAGCCTCTAAACAAATTCTGCCATTTTTATATCAGAATAATTAACATCCTCTTGCCAGTAGTGAAGTCTCTTCATAAAGATTAAGTAACTTTAAATTAGATTATACTAGATATAAAGTAATGTTCAAATCGCAGAAATAAATTAAATATTAAAAGAAGAAAATATGCTTGATATTATCCTAAACAATATTAGATATAAAAAGTAAATCTCAGAATAAGGAATAATCGTCAAAAAATGTAAGTGAAATAATTTGACCACAACATGACAATATTCTAAGGCTCTTATAAAGTCTACTAAAAAAATTTACAACCAAAATTTTAATAAATACCTTAAACTCCATTCGACTATATTTACGTCTCAATTGTTTAACCATTCGTCTAAAATAAATGTGCAATATCATGTATTGGGAAAGATTTTTTTTAAGAAAATTTACTACTCCAAAATAGGAAACAATAAACAACTTTAATAAAACAAATAACAAACTAAAGAGGGCGAACAATTTTCCTTATATTTTACCATATTTTCCTTTTCCCTTATTAAATCTGTTCGAGTGAAAACCTATTTTTGTATAGACTTCTTGACATAATATTTTTTCTCAATTTAAGAATATAATTTTCTTATATTTTTAATTTAAACATTAGTTTTAAGTCCTGTGTAGTTGAAAATATCGCAAAAACTTTAGATTAGTATATCGTCTGTAACGCAATTTTTATTTTTTTTCTGATTCTGAAATTCATTATAGTAAAACTTAAAATTGATTAAGTAAAAACACTTACATTTCCTTAAAAATTTAATGTTTTGAAAGGAAACGACTTTTTTTTAACAGAGAACCTCTATAAACTTATAATAATTTCAATTATAATTGCATTTTCAAATTTATAATATTTTTGCAATATTGCTTATTTATTGGACTAAGCTTTCTTCATGCTATCATAATCTTTTCTTGTTATCTTCATATATAATATAATTTTGTTAAAATCACTTTCACCTCTAAAAGAAATAATTTTCCATATTTTTATTAAACATTCTTCCAAAAATATTTTGGAAGCTTTCGAAATGGTCTATAGCCTAATGCAGGTAATTACGCAAAAAATTCGCTTCATTGTCCATTATAGAAGAACTTCCTTCATAGAGATTGTCCTGTTCTTACAGAAAGTATTTTAAGTAATAATTCAAACTAAACAACAAGGCGTTCTGTACACTTTCTACGTTTGCTTTGGTATTTTGACAATAGTCATGGTAATAATGTTAAAGGACAATTCCTCGACTCAGTAATATCAGTTTTTGGTAGGTATACTCGCAATTTATATTTTATCATTTTAAGATCTAAAGAGGTATTGATAGGATTTTTTATTCACCTTTCTATGGGCAAGCCAATATAAGTAGGGGCCCATCGGGCTAGTGAATCATTTGAGTGCTTGTTAACAAGATTTGTGATAGGCGTTAGTCATAGTAATTGATGCGTTCGATAAGAGTTTTTCAAGTATTTGGTCTGATTCGCACTTTTATATTTCATTATTTTCGCTGTATTAAACACTAATAAGAAAATAAATTTTAGAACGTTTTTTTTCTTATCTTGTCAGAAATTTATTCTTAGTCAAAAAAACAAAAAATTCTCTCTTTTATAAGTGGGGGAGTAGGTCTTAGTTTGAAAGTATGCTTTTTGTTTTATAGAAAAAAATCTATCAATTATGTTGATCTATAAAACCATTCAAATGCTTACCTGTCGATTATGTGACAAATTTTTACCCAAGTTAATTTGGAAAAAAGGTTTAAAGGCTAGTTCCTATATCAGAACTTTTATATGCGATTTTTTTGGTTTGATATAGAAAAAATTGATTTTTCATGTGCAGTTTTTTTAAAATATCTTTTTCATAGTATAAGGTTTTTTGCTAGTCTTCTTTTACAATATATCAAGATTACATCACCATCCGCTATTTTGCTTTGTTTGATATTTTGTACCCATCCGCGTGTATAAGTTGAGTTAAGTTGTATACATCAACTTATCACCATCAAAATATAAGATTTGAATTGTGGGCTTCAACTCATCACTATTAAAATGAAAAGGTTGCCAGAGGAATTGATGGTCAAATCCATTCAGGCAACGTAATTAAAATCAATTTCTGGTAATAACCATAATAGCCTCAATCAACAGCAACAACAACAACCAGCAACATCCAGCAACAAGCAGCAGTGCAACAACAAAGAGCAACAATCACCAATAATCAATAGGCAATAAATTCAATAAGTTGAATTGTGAACTTCAACTCAATTAGATTAAAAACTAAATGTTGTCAGGGAAGTTGAGTTTTTTAAATCAAAATATATAAATAAAACTTTCCGTTACATATAAAAATGTTATTTTATTTGAACAATAAATAATTTGGTACGTTTATTCGTTTATGGCGATCATCTCTTCGTGTTGGTAGCAGATCTACATATTTGCAGGAAACGGAACTATTCCAGGTTCACTCTCACTTATCCAATAGGATAAACTTGTGGAATTCTATTCGCGTCTAGTAGGCTGCGTATCAGTGCAGACATTTCTTTGATTTTAGGTTTTTTTCCGTGGGAGACGTTAGTGCCTAATTTTATTAGATATAATTAAATGTAAGTTTTAATTATTAAGTGAAATTTTAACTATATTAATAAAAGTTTTATAAAATAATTGAAGTTACAAAAATTTAATAATAAACTAGGATTAGATACCCTTTTATTTAAATTATAAATTTTAAATCTAAAGTAGTAATAGTTAAGTTCTTGAAATTTCAAAAATTTGGCGGTATTTTAATCTATTCAGACGAACCTGTTTTATAATCGATAGTCCACGTTGGATCTTACTTAAATTTGTTTTCAATTTATATATCGTCGTTATCAGAATATTTTAAAAGAAAAATAATTTTCGGTCAATTGAAAATAGGCAATTACGAATGATTTTTACATATGTATCTTATACACAATTTTTGCTACGATTTCTTTTTCAGTAATAATTGAGATTTGTTCAGACAATTCAACGTGGTTTAACAAGTGCATTTATGGCATCGGATTTTTAAAGCCGATTTTTTATGTATTTCTTATTTTTTTATATATAAATATTTGCGATTATTAATAATAAATAAAATAATACAATATAATAATAAAAAATAAAGCAACATATATTGCCAAATTAGATCTGAATAATTTATTTGATTTTCAATATACCAAAATATTTATCAAAAATATAAAATAGAAAAAGTTTAAACAAAACCTGTACAAATTGTTCAATAATTAATTACAGACAAATGTCAGAATAAAATAATATTATTAAATCAAAGCAGATAAAAGGCAACCAAATAAAAATTTGTCGTAAGAATGTATTATTTTTCTCTCCTCATTAATCGCCCTACTTCGTATTTTTGTTCAATTTAATAAAATAAGAGCTTATTCGTAATATTTTACTTATATTTTGTGTGTCTAACGTTTTGTTCTCGTATTAGTTCGGCAATCAATTTTTGTTACATTTTAGCCAATACAGTTTCTATTTTTTATTGAATTTTTATAACAATAAATTAAAATAAGAAAGAAATATACAAAAACAAGAAAAAACTAAGCCAGAGTAAAAAGTTAAGAAAACTGCCTTTCAATATTTCTAATGACCGGAACAGAATAAAATGGAAGTAAAATAACAATCCTTTTGAGTGTTCACTATTTACTGTTTCCATTAAACATATTTTCATTATCCTAATATTATTATCTTTTGTATAAGTACGTAAATATAATTCCTTTCTTCGAAAATCCCCCAATACACATTGCTAGAAAAATATATTAAAGTTTGAAGAAAAGTCCAGAAAAAATTTTGTAGAAAAAAGGCCAACGGAAAAGTGTCTTTTTTTTAAGGGTGTATGAACAAAATTCAACATTAAATCGCTAATTTTATGTCAGATGCTGTCATCTTCAGGAGAACAAGCAACCCTTGAAACAAAGAAGCGATATTTTTATGCCCCATTTTCTGAAGAAAGTAGCATCAAAAAAAATTGTTCGCCAGTTAAGCCAAATAATTAATTCTCATTAAGGTATTGTTTAAGAAAGTTTTATGTTTACATAGAAATTATTCCTTTAAATATTGAAATTTTAAAAATAAATTCAATTTAAGATTTACACTTATTGAATATATTTCAGGAATAAATAAATTTGAAGAAAGAAAGGGTAAAGTTTCCAAAAAAACACATATTTAAAGTTTGTAATAAGAACTGTGAATACTTTTATTATGAACTTATAGAATTTTTGTTTTTAATTTTACATTTAAAGAATTTTCAATTTAATATTGCTAGAATTTGAAATTTGGGTTAGCATTTATAAAACATAAAACTTTTATGGTGATCAATATTTAGTTTTAACGATAATTATTGTTTAAATTCTTGTAAGTTAGGTGCACGATTAGCCAGACGAAATTTATTCAACAAAAAAAACCAACGATCCGATTAGTAAGAAATAGTCGAATTTTTAAATCAAATTTCACGTATAACTTATAAGAAATTGAAAACAAATATTGAATTAAGACGAGTCTTTGTAATTTTGTACATTTTGCTTATGATCTGCAATGAATTCAATGCAAATTCGAATCCTGCACATTGGCAACAGTGCTTCAAATTGGAATTGTCTCCAAAGTTGAACTAGCCATGCTCCATTAATTCATAATTCTGACTATTTTTTACTTTGATGAATTTATAAAACATCATTTTTCTATCAAAGTACGATTGCAACTAAAGTAATTCTCTTTTCTCCTCTTCGATATCATTTTAGTCATTTTGAATCAATTTTCATTGCAAATAATCCATTTGGATATCAAGTGGAATTAATATTTCACTTTACGAATAATTTTGTCGTACTTTTACTTTAACTTTTATTATTCTTATAGTAGCTTCTGATAATTTGATGGCGAGTCGTTGCTAATAAAGAATACAATTTGGATAAAGAAATAATTTATAATAAATCTGAATAAGTATTTAATTTTCCTTTTAAAATTATTTGAACAAAATAAAGTAAATAATTTACAATATTTAATTCTATTTGACAATGACGTTAGTGAATTTCAAATGTATCTTTTCATAGAACATTTTCCCAATCAAAAAATATACTAAGTGAAATTTATGCAATTATGATAATTTGGAGAGGCACTATAACTCAACCATCCATATTAAATATAACGCAATCATAGAGGAATTGATTAATATTAGTACTAATTTTTTATGTCTCTTTAAAATAAATTTTATAGTTTGTCATTCATAAAATATATATTCGTAATGGAAAAACTGACCAAACAGTATACTTCAATAACTTAAAAAATTTTCCGAACTACTTAAGACGATAAATAAATTGAATTCTAAATCTCATTCATAGCATTTAATAACTTAACCTAAATTGAGTACTGAAACTAAGATTATTTTTTCTAATAACAAAATGCCAACGAATCAACTGATTGAATATTTTTCGCTTAGAACGGAATTCAAAAGTTCAAATTTGAGCATTCGAAATACTAACTCATCCTGTTAACCCATCCTATTCAAGAGCAGTAATATTTTGCAGGTGAATATTTCTGTATGACTGAATTCGAAAAATGAAGTTAATTAGAAATGTGAAATCAATACGAGTAGTCGTAATGGAATGTTCAATAGTTTTGAGCATTCTGAATCAGGAAAGCCACCCTCATATACATTCGCGTCTAACCGATTCGGAACAGAATGCTTATCTAGCAGTCCTGAGGAAAAGAAACACAGTAGGTGATCAGGGAGTGAATTACAGATTCACTCCCTGACCGATAGACTCGGTGGAGAAGTGGAAGTGGAAATGGAAGTGGCAAGTTTATTATTATTTTCCCGGCAGCGAAATATCTCTTCCAGTCTTCTCCGTGGAACAGCGAAAAAAGAATCGGGCATAATTTCATGTATGAATAATAAAGCAACTAAAGACGGAAACCGTAAATAGAACCGTAAATAAATAAGATACAACAAAATATGCCAAGAGTAGAGAGAATGGGGTCATGCACAGTCAGCAGGTATTACTGAAATGATTCCTCATAAAGTCCTCAATTTCTCACAACAAAATTACTTTTTCTGATGAAATAATGGTGACGATATATCCTTTCGGATATGTTTCTATTCAGATAGAGCGTCAAGTTGTTTTGCGTTTAAATTTTAAACCTTCGAAAACTGAAATTGTCATTAGTTGACAGGTTATCATATCGATTTCTGAGCGTGCTTTGGAGTATGTTGGGAACATTCCTATCTTATATTAACCTCTCTAGAAGGGTTTTATAGAAAATATGTAGCATTGGTTTCCTGCATCCGATTCTAGAATACCTGCGGGGAAAAGTAACAAACATTATTTAAACATAATTCTTTTCCCGGTTAGTTTTTGATACTGTAAACGAGCACGCGCCCTAAAACTTGACGAAAGAGTATGAGCTTTCAAAAAGTTTCCATATCCTTGCAATTTTAAAAGATTTGTTATTCAAAAAAGAAATTTTAAATGAAATTGCCTGCCGTAGATTGAATATAGTTAAAAATTCCTTTTTGGATACATAACCTAGTTTCTAAACTACTCCGGAGGGCATCATATTTTATAAAAAATTATTTAAAATATTGGAAATTATAGAAAGGTTGATTAATTGTATGGTATGAACTTTCAAGAAATATTTAGTAATTGAATGAAAAGCATGCAAAGATTCATTAAAGAAAAAATTATTAGAAAGCTTTACTTTTTGTATTTGTATAAAGTTGTTTATCTGGCAACACATACACATATATAGCTAGTAATATATGTGTTTGTCAGCTAGAATCAATAAGTTACAATCCCAACCAAGGATATTGTTTGCAATACACATTTGCTGGCAATTCATTATGAAAATGGTTCTCTTCCAATCAATTCCAGTAAAATCAGTGCTGCGACTAATTGTGAACGAAACGTTTCGGTATGCCAGAATGAACCTTAGCCAATATAGTAGTTATTTATTCACAATAATTAATCTTGTGGTTTCGTTGTCCATGCGTCTGCTTTTAATTTCATTCTAATAAGCACCAGTTAGTCCAGGACACTACGAATTTGGTATATTCTATACAATTTCCCTTTAAATTTTCGAAAAAGGCAAAAAGAGAAGTTATAATGTAGTTGGGCGATGTTTTTGCAATTATAGTAAAATTTGTGTATGCTGTTAAACAGAGTGTTTTTAGACATAAAAGTAGTTGCTATTATTTTGAGAATAGATTTCCTCTAGTGTCTCTATATTAAAACAAATCTTCAACAAAACTGCATATTGAAACTTTCTAGAATTGTGGAACTAATTATAGTTCAAATATTTAATGTGGATTTCTCAATTCATTTTTATAGTGAGACGTTGATATGACATATTACAGTATCGATTAATTTAAAAATTAAATAAAAAGTCGAACTGATATTATTCAGATATATCCAAATAATTCCTAAATGATTTTTCTTATTTTGCACTGTTATAATGGGCTGCCCATTTTGTGGTTGGATACATAAGATATCATTTATTCAGATAAAAGTTTGTCATCCTAACATATATTATGAAAAAAAAAGATTTCTATAAAAGTGGCGATCCTATCAGAACCACGTTCAGCTTTTTAAGAAGAATATATTTTCTTCATTGATCAGACTCATTTGTCACTCGGTAGAGATGTCAATATGTAAATTTACTATATATGGGGCTTTGAAAACCCACAAGCGGCTGTGTAAAAGTAATTTGATCCGCGACAAGCGGTGTGGATTTTGGTCTGAAGGAGAGATTTTCACGTTTACTCTGAGCGCTATAACCGCATGATACCTAAACTGAAATCTAAAATATTGAACATTAATATAAGTGATTTCCACAAAACGGTGCCACAAGCCATACAACGAAAAAAATTGGTTTCATTAATCGAAAAGTTCCACGGCCGCGTAATTTTGAGATTTCGTGAAGTCAATCGACCTCCAAGATCTTGCGATTTTACGCTGCTATACATTTTTTTTATAAACCAATGCAACATATTATATTGACGCAGATAACTTTCAAACTTTGCAGCATTTATTATAACAATATCCCTCAAGTAATGGCTGAATCATTGGCTGAAATTTACGTAAAGATCATCCAATATTACCTCAAAGTGGTTGTGTTCTACAAAAAGACTCGTATAAGCTCTTTAAAAATTGTATATAATTTACATAATAAATATACGTAGGAAACATAATTAACTAAATTTTTTAAATAAAATCTGAATATTATATATGTCTATGGCATCATTTTACTTTCCGAAGCACGAATTGGATGACCTTTCATGATTGACATATTTTAATTTGAATAGCCTAACGTTCTTATCATTTACTGTAGTATCTAGAGTAGGATCTAAATATCGAAAAATCAAAATAAACTGCTCTTCTATCGCTGGTGATAGACTTTATTGTTATTTTATGGTAAAAGAATTAATTTTTATACAAAAAATAACTATGTGAATTTAATTTTAAACTTGTTTACTATAATATTAACAAAAACAAATTAATTAAAACCTCATTAAAAGAAAAAATTCTATTTCTTTATATTATATTTCATATGAAATTAAATCACACCCCAAAAAATAACATATATAAAATATATAAAAATTTCCACAAAAAAATAATTTAAAATAAATAAAAAACTTAATAATAAAATTATATTTTGTACCATTCAAAATATTTTTTTATTAAAACAACAAAAAAAACTGCAAATAAAAATTTTAACATTGTAAAATAGTCTTTGGACTAAGAAATACTATGGAAAATATCGAACTTAATTTATTTGATAATGTACCCATCATTTACCAGAAGCTTAAACAATATGGAAAGCTTTGAAAGCTATTCTCTTCCTACAGCCTCGACGCAGTTAACCAGGCCCCAACCCACCCACGAACATTTCATTTTACTGCAAGTTAATTATTTCGTAAACAGAAATCAATTTTTAAAATTTCGCGCTAATATTCAACATAAAATTTCCTGTTAATAGTGCTTGACTCCTTTCGGTAGCACGTTGATTTACGTTATATAATTTCCATGGTGGAAGGCTTTTTCATTTCCTGTCTTTGATTGCAATTGCAATTCGAAATAAACATTTTTCCACGCTCTGCTAGGAGGCTCTCTACCTTATCGGTACCTCTTTAGTGCTGAAGTATGTACTTTTATATGTTCCTGAGTTGGTCGATATCTGATCAGCGTGGAAGCTTTTCAATTCCTACTTATGAGTGTAAGTGTCTGCTACAGGTGCCAGAAGGGGAGTAGAATCTTTATTTGTTTAAAAATGCGGGTTGTATTAAGTAGTATTTCGTTGTTTGCTGATGAAAGTACTTCGGTTGGTTTGCTAAACATACTGGCATTAGGTATGAACTAACCTTTCTCCGAACATGTCTGCCTGTGCCTATTTTCGGAAAACTAGGGTAGATTTCATATACTCAATTGTTCATGTACGTAACTGTTATTGACATTTATTACAAGCCCCTTCAAGGTAAATTATAAGATATGATTTGTTCAAAATGTACACAGCTTCTTGGCTGTATTGTTTACCTACATTCAAGTAAATATCTTTTTCTATATAAGAATCATTTAGTAAAATTCTTACGCTGTAATTCTTAAATTTAATCACATTCGATATCTAAAATAAGTGATGTATACTTTGAGCGAATGGTCATCTTTTTTCTTTATTTGAAGTAAAGTAATAAACATGAGCGATAAATTTGTCCAAGCGATAAAATTTGAGTACCCTAAGAGGAGGACATTCATTTATTGTTTATTTTCCCATGGTATTGGTGCACATTTGGCCTAAAAGTACTTAAGCCAAGGCGTCCAGTTTCAAAATATTTCGAAAACAATAATGATAATAATTAATGATGGCCCATATTTTTCGTATTACTTGTTGGAATTTATTGATTCTCTTGCACATTGATGCATAAGTGCATCGATGACAATTTTTTCATGTCTTATTTAATTTTTATATTTTTGTCTAAGAAAAAACGAAATCAAACGTTCCATTTTTGATTTTTCAAAGAAGATAAAAGGAGAATTGGCAGAGACTGTAAATAATAATTAAAATATGATTTTTATAGAAATTTTTTGAATACAAATATAAATATATGATAAATACCATTTCTTATCGTAAAATTTAAGGGGTTATAAAAAAGTATTTTCAACATCAAATCAACAGAAAATTAAATATTCGTCGTTCTAGATTTTGAGGCTATGTAAATTATATATTCTCGTAAAAAAATGATGATATTCATAAATCAGAAAAATATTTTAGAAATCATATCACTCTTAAGCAATTTTTTTGAAATATTTACCTCCATAAATTTTATACATATTTATGCGTTTAGTATAAGTATGAAGATTCTATTTTTCTAATATATTATTTTTTAACTCAAATGTAATACAATAGTAAAAGTTTTTTATTGTAACTTTACCAAAACTATCATGCATAGTATGCTAACAAAACTTTCTTTCATAATATGAGAAAATAGAAAGGATTCGATGTAATACCTTACTTTTGATAAGAAACTATAAGGATTATTTTTGGAATGTTAAATTCATATCTCAAAAGGATGATCAAAATGAAATAAAATCTAATTAATATAAATTTAAAATAAAGAAAAACGAAAAATATGTGTTTTATTATTTGAAAATTCAAAGAAAATATAGACAATAAGACCATAAATTTGGTTAAATAATAAAAAATAGAGAGTGGAATACTCATAATGACGTTTTTCTTTTAATTAATCTATTAATAAAAGAAACTCTTTGACTGATGAACATATTAATTTAAATTGATTTTTGCAAAATGAGTTTTCTTTTTAATTACGCTTATCTATATTTTTTCTTTTACTTTTTTAGTTTTTATTAAGAATATGTACAAAAATTAGTAGATATTAGATTAAATTAAAAATATTCATAAAAAATCAAATAAAAATTCCAAGTAAATGCCCAGATGATCCTAAACTCATTGTTGTTTATCATAAAAACAAAAAATTAAATTTGTTCAGAAATTATTATTTTCTGTAATGCTTTTACAAAATATAAAAAAAAAACAATATATTACTCTTATTTATAACTATAATTTTTGATAAAATTGCGGGCCTATCTGACAATTTTTGTGATACTCAAGAAAGAAATTATCTTTTTACTGAGTGCCTTGGTAACACAGATCGATTTTTTTGCTAATAAGTCTGTTCAAGTCATTTTTTTGACTCTTTTAAATATACGAGTACTTCCGTCTATCAAAACTGGTAACTGACAAAGCCAATAAACACAAAATAGGACGCAGTAGAATTTCCTTATATATATCATATATTGCTTATTTTTTATGGTATTTGTTTTTCAGTAAAAAAATTTAAGAAAAACAAACTGTCTAAAAATTTCAATAAAATTTCATGTTTTTATTTAAATTAATCAAGACCGACTTTAGCACAAAATTATGCTAGTGAGAACATTTTTCGGATTAAATTATAATTTTCTATATACGATAATTAACGATAAAATATACTTCTCAACTGTTTTTGCATTTTTCCTTATTAAATTTAAACTTTTACATAAGAAATTGTGAACTTTTAAATGTTGAATTTTCGTGAACTGAACAATTTGTCATATTTGAACTTATTAAACATTCGAATTTAATTTTTTTGTTTATAAATTTATTTTTAAATATATTTTTTTCATCACATAAAAGAAGGTATTTTTCGAATATAATATATTAGAAAAAATCTGTTTATTTTTATTTATAAGACATTGTTATGACATTTCTATAGGGTATATAATATTGTTGATAAATACTGTCAGATATTCATCATATCATTTCCATATTTTATATGACATCTCGCATTTTACAATGCTGATACACACATCCTTTTAAAAACCTTATTTTTTGGAGTATATTTTTAATATCATATTTTTTTCTGTATACTTTGGATATGATTTTAAACAGTGGATCATCAATCTCACACCAGTTCTCTTCTACAATATGATTTATTATATTTAGTCAGAATTGTGACAACAGTAAAACAATACCTTATTTGGATACAATCCAACTTTTTAGTCAGAATAAAAATAAATACACTTGGATTCGGCTTTCGAAATTATTTTACAGTATCCAATTATACATATTTTCCTATCATTCTCTACGGTTTTTGTAATATTTTAAATATTTTTTAACTCTATTTGTACTATTATTTGTCATACATTCTCTACTATTTCAAATAGTCCTTTACAGTTGTCATAAATGGGCTATGGTAAATTGAAGCAATTAATACGGAAGGAAAATTGGAACATTTTATACGAAATACAATTTGGGGTAGTCGATTATATCCAAAAATATATATGCGTACAGTTTATACTCGTATCTGAGCAGATGATAAATATTTTGTGATATACACAACCAGATATAATTTTTTGTATACACGGATATCAATATACATGAGTTTGTTTATCGGAATTGGAGTAGAAAATATAACCTAATTTTTTGACCTAAAATTGAAGAGCAAAGTTGTATGATATTTTGAAGTTGTAAAAGGGTGTTTTTTGAACAATGTTTTATGTGTATACGAGGTCTGTTCAAAAAGTATCACGAATTTTGAATTTGCGCGGGTTACGTATATTCGATTTTCGGTTTGTTAATGGCGTTATGTTGGTACTCTTGTCTCTAACTTATGCCCACAAGTTCGGCCATTTTGAATGTTCAGTTAATTTCTGACAGCTGCCTTCCTTGCACGTGTTTTGGCTCGTGTTCAATTTTTGCATTGATTTTTTCCATTCCAAAAAATGGATCAAAGAATCTGTACCAACTTTTGTGTGAAAAACAAAATTAATTGCGCGGACGCATTCCGAATATTAACTGTGGTATATGGTGAAGCTACCTTGGACCGAAGCAACGTTTATCGGTGGTACAAAATGCTCTCAGAGGCCCGAAAAAAGCGCGCTAAGTTCGGTCCAATGTGAAGGTTTTGCTTACAGTTTTCTTCGATTGCAAGGGCGTGGTGCACCATCAGTTCTTGCCACAGTGTAGAACGGTCAATAAAAAATATTACTTGCAAGTTATGCGCAAGTTGTGCGAAGCAATCCGACAGAAACGCTCGGATTTGTGGAAGAACAAAAATTGGCTTTTGCACCATGAAAACGGCCCTGCTCACGCATCGTTGCTTGTGCGTAAATTTTTGGCCAAAAACAACATGCTAATAATTCCGTAGACATTTTTTTGCTCTCGAAACTAAAGAGCCTCATAAAAGGACGACGCTACGCTACGATTGAGGAGATAAAGACGGCATCGAAGGAGGAGCTGAACAACATTACAAAAAATGATTTTTTGAAGTGCTTCGAGGATTGGAAAAAACGTTGGCATAAGTGTATAATATCTGGTGGGGATTAATTTGAAGGGGTCAAAATAGATATTCATGAATAAATAAATAATTTTTGAAAAAAAAAACACAAAATTCGCCATACTTTTTGAGCAGACCTCGTACACTCTTCATACAGTAGGATACTCTGAAGAAATGAAGTTTATATTGTTACAAGAAGTAATTTCAATTTCGTTTTTATTCAAATTAAATTCGAAATATTTTTTTAAAAATCAAGTAAAAAATTTAAAAAAAAAAACGTAAATTTGTTTAAAAAAAAGTTATAATAATTTACTTTGATGGTTGCAAAAGAATATTTTAGATAAATACTAACTAAGGTAACCAGCGATTTATGGTATTGAAAACATTTTGTAATTAAATGTTGCTGAGGAGCCCTGGTGTTTCGGTTCACGCTGTGGAATTGCAATTCAAAGGACGTGGACGAGATCGAGAGAGTGAGCAGTCGGAGTGTGGACACCGAAGAGGTCGATGCTCGAAAAGAGAATATAAATCTTTTTTTTTTAATTTCGAGAAGACTTATTTTTTGGGGTTTATTGTCAAATTTAAATAGAAAAATAATATTCAACAGAATTGATGATACAAAAAAAAAGCGGCAAATTTAGAAATCATATAACTTTAGTCGAAATAAATCCTTTTATAGAAACTACAAAGATAAAAAACCGAACATTTCGTACGGTTAATTTACCAATTTTTAAGGAAGACTAAAGAGTTACAAAATTATTTAAAAATAAAATTGAATTGCAATTAAAGTAAAATAAATCGAATGGCAACCCTTTTTAATGGAATTTACAATTTTTTTCGCCGAAAAAGGAATTTAAATACGTGATGTGACTAAAACCTTGTCAGTCTGAAGACATAAGTCATATTTCCATGAATTTAAAGCGTTGTTTTTGTTAAATATTTATTGTATCACTTATTGATGGTTGGATCTTTTACAATCCTTTTTTTTTAAATAATTTCCAATTTTTCGATAGCATGATTTAATGATTGAATTTCTGTAGAAGTAATTTTTATATATTCTCATTCTTGATTGCTAACGTGATTTTAATAAATTTTTTTTATTTTTTTAAGAATATTTAGAGAAAATTGGAGTTTGAGCAGAAAACATAGTTTGTCGTGTAGGATATAAAAAATAAAAAAACTTGTGAATTAAAAGTTTTTTTCGGTTCCTTTTCCGCTCCTAAATGATGGCCATCCTCTTTGTACTTGAATCATTATGAGCTGATCCTTAATGGGTAAGTCGTCGTATATAAATCGGGTCACTATCAACATCAGAATAGGCCAACGATGTGCTAAGGGAGGTTTCTGAGATGGCCAGCAAGGAGCAAATTAACAAAAAAACTCCTTCCGAAATACCTTTCTCTCGTCACTTTCTGTCATGCATTTTTAAAATTTATTTTCTACTTTCAATTTATTTTTTGTAGAATTTTTTTCTACTCTATTTGTTTCCCATTTTTATTGAACCTTTCCATTCCCTAGGCCACATTCTTTTCCCCTGGAGAAGTCCATATCTCTAGTATATGCAGTATAAAATTATTTTCTTTTCTTAAACACGATAAGTATTAAATTTAAAAATCATTTTTACATTTATAATTAATACCCAAAAAAGTTTCTGTCACGGATACTGTTACGTATCTGTTTTTTACAGTAAACATTGTTTATATACCAAAAAGGATTTGCTAGTTTTTATAATTATTTTTGAAAACAAAATCTTAATTATAATTTAAAAAATTTGAAATGTTTTCTTTATTTAAATGAAATATATTATTTTTTAAGAAAAACAATATTATTTTCTTGTTAGATCGATATGTTTTTTTACTATATTAAAAAATTGTACGTGTAAATGTTTGGGATTGTTATTGTAGAGTAATTTTTCTAGATTTAACCGTAAATTTGAGTTTTGTTTAAATAATTAAGCTTTTATTTCAATTTTATGTGATTTAATAACTTAATCTACTCTATAGGTTAAAAATTAAATTATTTTCCTTGTATTAATATATCTATTTATTCTTACAATAAGATTAAAAAATGGAAATAAAAAAATTCTTGAAATTTTGCATTCGTTTAGTCTTTCTAATCAATAAGACTGTCATGAAGAAGACGTTTTCATTTTGAGTCTCTAAGTGCAATTGCTATTTGAACTGAACATTTTACCACATTAATCTATGGATAACAGTTTTATGTATGTATGCATATCTAAACTTTCATCTAGCAACTATATCAAAATAGAAACTATTCTACTTTAAATTATCTGATAAAAGCTCTGAAAAGAAATAAGGTCCTTATTTGAATAAAAATACAGGTTGTGTTGAACAGATCTTAGTAGTATTTTGAATAAATAGATGACGTGCAAGGATATAAATTAAAGCATGTATTCTATTATAAATTATTCATGTATCTCAAATACAATACATATAATCCATACTTGCAATATGATTTTTTATGTATCGTATCTATATCAACTAATTTACTTAATTACAATCTAATATTGCCATAATGTTCATGCATACAATACCATATATTAAGAACATTATTTTTTCTTATATTCCCTGTCAATATGTTGGATTAAATTTATGTGTATTTGAATGGCAATTTTTTTGTGTATCGAAATGATTCCAAATATACAAGAGACTTTTCATTTAATAAATTTTTTTCGTATTATTAAAAAATAATAATTTTGATCTCATTTAAAAATGAAATGTTATTATAAAAACTATAAAGATGTCTGTTTCTTGAGTTCGAATACAGCCACGTTAACTCAAGAAAAATGGCTTGAGTTAATGTGGCACTAAGAATTTATATTTCAGTATAAATGCTACTAGAAATTACCTGATAATAGTAAATACTACTTTAGATTCTATTATTATATTCATGAAAACAATACATTTAAAACAAAAATCGAATTGCTACAGAACCAACTAACAAAATATTCTTTAATTTCTTGAAACTAAGTAGATACTGGTCAATGCAATATTAATTAAATACAAACGAACAGGCAACGGAGAATATCTTAGATGAAGGATACTTAAATAATAGTACGCATACACTCACTACGAATTATTGGAGGATATAGAAATATTTCCAGCTCAATTGGTCTCAGTTATTTATTGGAAATTATTGATTCAATCGAATTGCTACTTATTGATTTCGAATTGTTCCAAGCATAGTGCTAAGGTTATTTATCTAGAAGGATTACTTATGTCATAGGAATAGTTGATATGGAAAAAATATTTAAAAAATTCAAATAAGAAAACAGTAGCAATTATAAAACTTTTTACTCGTATAAGCAAAAAAACAATTATTGTTTTTCGAAATTATCTTCTTGATAAAGATTTCTACAAGTAAATAGAATTTAGATTTATTTAACTAACTTAGCTAATAATAAAATGGCAATGGAACATTGAACCTCAAAACTTTGGGAATTAAAAAAAATTACTTTTCAAGTATATTAAGTCCTTGTGTCATTTAACAGGTATAAACGGCAAAACAAGAGTTTTTTAACTTTTGTGAAATTTTCAAAATAATTTTAGAAGATATTAAAAATTTTATTCCACGAATTTATGTTTTGCTTAAACTTCTATCAAAGTATTTTCTAATGTACACAAAAATCAATAGGATACTCACTACGTATTATTAAAAATACAAGAGCTAAATATTACCCTTTATGACATTTAAAGGGCAGTGCTTATCACTATTACTCTCTATTTAAAATATATAAAAATAACCTGCATTTTGTCACCACTCCAACCCAATGTAACGTACAGAAACTTATCCAAAAGGATATTTCGTCGCTATTATTTCATCAGAATAAGTAATTTTGTTGTGAGGGATCGAAGAATCATTTCAGTAATACCTGCTGACTGTGCATGTCCCTATTCTCTTTACTCTTGGCATATTTTGTTGTATCTTATTTATTTTCGGTTCAATTTACGATTTCCGTCTTTAGTTGCTTTATTATTCGTACATGGAATTATGTTCGGTTTTTTTGTTGCTATTCCACGGGGAAGACTGGAAGAGATATTTCGCTGTCGGGAAAATAATAATAAATTTGCCACTTCCATTTCCACTTCCTCTTTTCCGCCGAGTCTATCAATCTGTAATTCACTCCCTGATCACCTACTGTGTACCTTTCTCTCAGGACTGATAGATAAGCATTCTGTTGCGAATCGGTTAGACGCGAAGGTATATGAGGGTGGCTTTCCTGATTCAGAATGCTCAAAACTATTGAACATTCCACTACGACTACTCGTATTGATTTCACATTTCTGATTGACTTCATTTTTCGAATTCAGTCATACAGAAATATTCACCTGCAAAATATTACTGCTCTTGAATAGGATGGGTTAACAGGATGAGTTAGTATTTCGAATGCTCAAATTTGAACTTTTGAATTCCGTTCTAAGCGAAAAATATCCAATCAGTTGATTCGTTGGCATTTTGTTATTAGAACAAATAATCTGAGTTTCAGTACTCAAATTAGGTTTAGTTATTAAATGCTATGAATGAGATTTAGAATTCAATTTATTTATTGTCTTAAGTAGTTCGGAAATTTTTTAAAGTTATTGAAGTATACTGTTTGGTCAGTTTTTCCATTACAAATATAAATTTTATGGATGACAAACTATAAAATTTATTTTTAAGAGACATAAAAAATTAGTACTAATATTAACCTATTCCTCTCTGTTTGCATTATATTTAATATGAATGGCTGAGTATTAGTCCCTCTCCAAATTGTCACAGTTGCATAAATTTCAGTTAGTATCTTTTTTGATTTGGAAAATGTTCTATGAAAAGATATATTTGAAATTCACTGACGTCATTTTTAAATAGAATTAAAATTATTTACTTTATTTTTTTTAAATAACTTTAAAAAGAAAATCAAATACCTATTCAGATTTATTATAATTTTTTTCTTTTTCCAAATTGTATTCTTTATCAGCAACGACTCGCCATCAAATTATCAGAAGCTACTACAAGAATAATAAAAGTTTAAGTAAAAGTACGACAAAATTATTCATAAAGTAAAATATTAATTCCACTTGATATCCAAATGGATTATTTGCAATGAAAATTGATTCAAAATGACTAAAATGATATCGAAGAGGAGAAAAGAGAATTACTTTAGTTGCAATCGTACTTTGATAGAAAAATGATGTTTTATAAATTCATGAAAGTAAAAAATAGTCAGAATTATGAATTAATGGAGCATGGCTAGTTCAACTTTGGAGACAATTCCAATTTGAAGCACTGTTGCCAATGATCAGGATTCGAATTTGCATTGAATTCATTGCAGATCATAAGCAAAATGTACAAAATTACAAAGACTCGTCTTAATTCAATATTTGTTTTCAATTTCTTATAAGTTATACGTAAAATTTGATTGAAAAATTCGACTATTTCTTAGTAATCGGATCGTTGGTTTTTTTTTTGAATAAATTTCGTCTGGCTAATCGTGCACCTAACTTACAAGAATTTAAACAATAATTATCGTTAAAACTAAATATTGATCACCATAAAAGTTTTGTTTTATAAATGCTAACCCAAATTTCATATTCTAGCAATATTCAATTGAAAATTCTTAAATTTAAAATTAAAAACAAAAATTCTATAAGTTCATAATAAAAGTATTCACAGTTCTTATTACCAACTTTGAATAGGTGTTTTTTTGGTAAATTTTACCCTTTCTTTCTTCAAATTTATTTATTCCTGAAATATATTCAATAAGTGTAAATCTTAAATTGAATTTATTTTTAAAATTTCAATATTTAAAGGAATAATTTCTATGTAAACATAAAACTTTCTTAAACAATACCTTAATGAGAATTAATTATTTGGCTTAACTGGCGAACAATTTTTTTTGATGCTACTTTCTTCAGAAAATGGGGCATAAAAATATCGCTTCTTTGTTTCAAGGGTTGCTTGTTCTCCTAAAGATGACAGCATCTGACATAAAATTAATATTAGGATAATGAAAATATGTTTAATGGAGGATTTTTATGTTACTTCCATTTTATTCTGTTCCGGTCATTAGAAATATTGAAAGGCAGTTTTCTTAACTTTTTACTCTGGCTTAGTTTTTTCTTGTTTTTGTATATTTCTTTCTTATTTTAATTTATTGTTACAAAAATTCAATAAAAAATAGAAACTGTATTGGCTAAAATGTAACAAAAATTGATTGTCGAACTAATACGAGAACAAAACGTTGGACACACAAAATGCAAGTAAATATTACGAATAAGCTTTTATTTTATTAAATTGAACAAAAATACGAAGTAATGCGATTAATGAGGAGAGAAAAATAATACATTTTCAAGATAAATTTTTATTTGGTTGTCTTTTATCTGCTTTGAGTTAATAATATTACTTTATTCTGACATTTGTCTGTAATTATTTATTAAAAAATTTGTACTGGTTTTGCTTAAACTTTTTCTATTTTATATTTTTGATAAATATTTTGGTATATTGAAAATCAAATAAATTATTCAGATCTAATTTGGCAATATATGTTGCTTTATTTTTTATTATTATATTGTATTATTTTATTTATTATTAATAATCGCAAATATTTATATATAAAAAAATAAGAAATACATAAAAAATCGGCTTTAAAAATCCGATGCCATAAATGCACTTGTTAAACCACGTTGAATTGTCTGAACAAATCTCAATTATTACTGAAAAAGAAATCGTAGCAAAAATTGTGTATAAGATATGTAAAAATCATTCGTAATTGCCTATTTTCAATTGACCGAAAATTATTTTTCTTTTAAAATATTCTGATAACGACGATATATGGACTATTCCAACGTGGACTATCGATTATAAAACAGGTACGTCTGAATAGATTAAAATACCGCCAAATTTTTTAAATTTCAAGAACTTAACTACTACTACTTTAGATTTAAAATTTATAATTTAAATAATAGGGTATCTAATCCTAGTTTATTATTAAATTTTTGTAACTTCAATTATTTTATAAAACTTTTATTAATATAGTTAATTATATCACTTAATAATTAAAACTTACATTTAATTATATCTAATAAAATTAGGCACTAACGTCTCCCACGGAAAAAAACCTACAATCAAAGAAATGTCTGCACTGATACGCAGCCTACTAGACGCGAATAGAATTCCACAAGTTTATCCTATTGGATAAGTGAGAGTGAACCTGGAATAGTTCCGTTTCCTGCAAATATGTAGATCTGCTACCAATACGAAGAGATGATCGCCATAAACGAATAAACGTACCAAATTATTTATTGTTCAAATAAAATAACATTTTTATATGTAACGGAAAGTTTTATTAATATATTTTGATTTAAAAAACTCAACTTCCCTGACAACATTTAGTTTTTAATCTAATTGAGTTGAAGTTCACAATTCAACTTATTGAATTTATTGCTTATTGATTATTGGTGATTGGTGCTCTTTGTTGTTGCATTGCTGCTTGTTGCTGGATGTTGCTGGTTGTTGTTGTTGCTGTTGATTGAGGCTATTATGGTTATTACCAGAAATTGATTTTAATTACGTTGCCTGAATGGATTTGACCATCAATTCCTCTGGCAACCTTTTCATTTTAATAGTGATGAGTTGAAGCCCACAATTCAAATCTTATATTTTGATGGTGATAAGTTGATGTATACAACTTAACTCAACTTATACACGCGGATGGGTACAAAATATCAAACAAAGCAAAATAGCGGATGGTGATGTAATCTTGATATATTGTAAAAGAAGACTAGCAAAAAACCTTATACTATGAAAAAGATATTTTAAAAAAACTGCACATGAAAAATCAATTTTTTCTATATCAAACCAAAAAAATCGCATATAAAAGTTCTGATATAGGAACTAGCCTTTAAACCTTTTTTCCAAATTAACTTGGGTAAAAATTTGTCACATAATCGACAGGTAAGCATTTGAATGGTTTTATAGATCAACATAATTGATAGATTTTTTTCTATAAAACAAAAAGCATACTTATGTTTACAGAAGACGTAACCGACACTTTCAAACTAAGACCTAGAAAGAATTTTTTGTTTTTTTGACTAAGAATAAATTTCTGACAAGATAATAAAAAAAAAGTTCTAAAATTTATTTTTTTATTAGTTTTTAATACAGCGAATATAATGAAATATAAAAGTGCGAATCAGACCAAATACTTGAAAAACTCTTATCGAACGCATCAATTACTATGACTAACGCCTATCACAAATCTTGTTAACAAGCACTCAAATGATTCACTAGCCCGATGGGCCCCTACTTATATTGGCTTGCCCATAGAAAGGTGAATAAAAAATCCTATCAATACCTCTTTAGATCTTAAAATGATAAAATATAAATTGCGAGTATACCTACCAAAAACTGATATTACTGAGTCGAGGAATTGTCCTTTAACATTATTACCATGACTATTGTCAAAATACCAAAGCAAAAGTAGAAAGTGTACAGAACGCCTTGTTGTTTAGTTTGAATTATTACTTAAAATACTTTCTGTAAGAACAGGACAATCTATATGAAGGAAGTTCTTCTATAATGGACAATGAAGCGAATTTTTTGCGTAATTACCTGCATTAGGCTATAGACAATTTCGAAAGCTTCCAAAATATTTTTGGAAGAATCTTTAATCAAAATATGGAAAATTATTTCTTTTAGAGGTGAAAGTGATTTTAACAAAATTATATTAAATATGAAGATAACAAGAAAAGATTATGATAGCATGAAGAAAGCTTAGTCTAATAAATAAAACGCACATAAGGACACAAAATGTTAACCATAAGAGCAATATTGCAAAAATATTATAAATTTGAAAATGCAATCATAATTGAAATTATTATAAGTTTATGGAGGTTCCCTGTTAAAAAAAAGTCGTTTCCTTTCAAAACATTAAATTTTTAGGAAATGTAAGTGTTTTTACTTAATCAATTTTAAGTTTTACTATAATAAATTTCAGAATCAGAAAAAAAATAAAAATTGCGTTACAGACGATATACGAATCTAAAGTTTTTGCGATATTTTCAACTACACAGGACTTAAAACTAATATTTAAATTAACTATATAAGAAAATTATATTCTTAAATTGAGAAAAAATATTATGTCAAGACGTCTATACAAAAATAGGTTTTCACTCGAACAGATTTAACAAGGGAAAAGGAAAATATGGTAAAATATAAGGAAAATGGTTCGCCCTCTTTAGTTTGTTATTTGTTTTATTAAAGTTGTTTATTGTTTCATATTTTGGAGTAGTAAATTTTCTTAAAAAAAATCTTTCCCAATATATGATATTGCACATTTATTTTAGACAAATGGTTAAACAATTGAGACGTAAATATAGTCGAATGGAGTTTAAGGTATTTATTAAAATTTTGGTTGTAAATTTTTTTAGTAGACTTTATAAGAGCCTTAGAATATTGTCATGTTGTGGTCAAATTATTTCACTTACATTTTTTGACGATTATTCCTTATTCTGAGATTTACTTTTAATATCATATATTGTTTAGGATAATATGAAGCATATTTTCTTCTTTTAATATTTAATTTATTTCTGCGATTTGAACATTACTTTATATCTAGTATAATCTAATTTAAAGTTACTTAATCTTTATGAAGAGACTTCACTACTGGCAAGAGGATGTTAATTATTCTGATATAAAAATGGCAGAATTTGTTTAGAGGCTTAAAATATATTAAAAATTCTAGCTTATCAAAAATTGCAAATTTTTAATTATATTAAATAAATACCATATAACAAAAATTTATTTTAATTTTGAACAATAATAAATAATTGCATAATTGTATTTTCTAACTTAACTTTTTATTAAGTGAAATAAATATTCTAAAGTAATATTTAAGAATAAACAATTGCATCAGAATTGTTTTATTTTCTCAAAAGATATTTAATACTATAAATTTTCATATTTATCTCAAATGTACAGACAAAATAATTTTAATAAAACAAGTGCACATTAAAAGCAAAAAGTAATTATGAATATTACAAGAACACGAACTAGTATAAAGTATTATCTGAAAATTTATTTTCTATCAAAAATTTAGTTGAAAACAGTTTCAAAAGCATTTCGCACATTTTTAGATAAATTTTGTTATAACTTATTCACGTAAATATCCTGCTTCACAGATAAATTGATAATTATACTTTACGTTAGTACAATATAATTAATGCAAGAAATCACTGTAAAATGCTTTGATTATAGACTTGTCACCTCATGTTAAACAGGAAAACTTTTATGAAAAATGTCAATTATTCGAAATGCATTTGCTTAGAAAATTATTTATAAATTTGTTTATAAAAGAATTTTACTGTATATTTATTAACCAATCAAACTTAAAGATATCATAATAGTAAAATAGTATTATGAATTTTACAGTGGTCGTATTTTTTATTATCCTATATATATTATTTAACAGAATATTTATTTACATTTCATTTAATATGAAATGTTAATAAATATAAAAGAAAAAGTCACAGGGGGAAAGATCTGAGGAATATGGTGGCTTTGGCATTATTAGTGTGTTATTTTTGGCCAACAATTGACATTATTAGTGTGTTGTATTTGCGTGAGCAGGGCGTCATCATGGGGCAAAAGCCAATTTTTGTTCTTCCACAAATCCGGGCGTTTCTGTCGGATTGCTTCGCGTAACTTGCGCATAACTTGCAGGTAATATTTCTTATTGACCGTTCTACTCTGTGGCAAGAACTCATGATGCACCACGCCCCTGCAATCGAAGAAAACTGTAAGCAAAACCTTCACATTGGACCGAACTTAGCGCGCTTTTTTCGGTCTTGGCTCGTGCGGCAACTTCCATTGGAATGATTGAGCCTTGGTTTCCATGTCATAACCATAAACCCATGATTCGTAACCAGTTATGACTCTCTGGAGCAAATTTGGGTCGTCGCGAACAGTCCAACAGCTCCTTAGCAATGTTAATGCGATGCTGTTTTTGGTCGAAATTGAACAATTTTCGTGAAATTATCACGCCATAATTATTGGTAAAAATCGAATGGCACGAGCCTATCGATATGTTTAAGTCCTCAGCAACTTCTCTAACGGCGATTCGACGATTGGCCAATACTATTTTCTTCACTTCATCAATGTTTTCGTCTCTTGTTAATGCTTTTCGTCGTTCACATCTTCTTGGCCCTCTGAGAACATTTTGTACCACCGATAAACGTTGCTTCGGTCCAAGGTAGCTTCACCATATACCACAGTCAATATTCGGAATGCGTCCGCGCAATTAATTTTGTTTTTCACACAAAAGTTGGTACAGATTCTTTGATCCATTTTTTAGAATGGCCAGTTCTGTCCATTTCAAAAATTAATTGGCCAGTTCTGTCCATATATAAAATATAATGACCAGTTCTGTCCATTTCAAAAATTAATTTGAAATGGACAGAACTGGTCATTATATTTTGATTATGGGGGCCTTGACATAATTAGGAAACGGAGATGGCTGCCAACTTTAGAAGGGTGGGAAGGGAAATTAATTATTCTGTTCAGAACATTTACATTGTGATTGTTGTGATTATGAATGTTGCTGATAGTAGTATATATGTTGTATCAATACCTGATTCCGGTTGTAAAGGCGATTCCGGTTGTAAAATGTACTTCTCCATGGCTTCCTCAAAAACACATCACTTTTTTATACAAATTAAAATTGTTTTAATTTTAATTTTAATATAATATAGAAATTAATTGAATTTATACAAGTTTCAGTTATTTATTAGTATTCACTCTGTATGAATACGATTTGGTGTTTTATTTTTTTCTTGCTTATTTCAATTTCACTTCCATTATTATTTGTTAATTTGAATTAGTTTTTTTATTAATTATAATTCACTGGGTCCTCTTTATTTTTACTTTTGTCTTATTTTAATTTTAGTTTAAGTTTTATTATCTGTAAATAATTAAAAAATATTGGTTTTTTTTAAATATAAAAAACTTTAATCTTGTGTTTTACGTTATTTTTTTTAAATTTTATGCTTTTTGTATGATTGATTTATTTTATTTAAATATTTAGCATTTGTTGTTGGTTCTTTTTTTGTTCAATTAATTCAGTTGTTTTTATATTTTTTATTTCCCATTTGGTATATTATAATAATTCGTATTTTTATATGATAATGTATTTTTATTTTATATTTTTTTCTTTGTTTTGTTGTAATTTCGTTGGTCTAAGTCTTGATTTTGTATTTAAAATTAAATTCTATTGTTGTCGTAGTGTTTTTCTCTATTATAATTTAAAAATGCGGGATTTTTGGCAAACTTTGAGTGTTTATTTTGAAAAATTGTTACAATATATTTTATTTAAAGTATTGTCCATCGGAAGCCACTACTTTTTCTCATCTTTGTGGCAACATATGGATTCCGCGCCAAAAAAACTGCTCCGGTTTTGCGGCCAAGAATGAATCGAGCCAATTTTTGATGCCCTGTTCTGAAGTGAAGCGTATTCCGGTGAGGGCGTTTTGCATGGATCTAAACAAATGGTAGTCGGATGGGGCAAGGTCTGGGCTATAAGGCGGATGAGGCAAAACTTCCCAGCCACTGTTTTCTAAATAATTTTTAACCGGTGTTGCAACATGAGGCCGAGCGTTGTCATGATGGAAAATTATGGCTTCGTGTCTGGTCGCATATTCCGGGCGTTTTTCGGCCAATGCTCCCTTCAAACGGATTAATTGTGTTCGGTAGAGGTCGCCTGTGATCGTCTGGCCCGATTTCAATAGCTCATAATAGATGAGCACACACCCTTCTGATCCCACCAAACACAGAGCATTACCTTGGCGCCATGGATATTTGGCTTTGGCGTTGATTTGGCTGGTTGGCAGGGATTCACGTACGATTTTTTACGCTTTGGGTTGTCGTAATGAATCCATTTTTCGTCGCCATCGATTCAAAAACGACTTCTTTTTCTGCCGTTCAAGCAGCATTTCGGACATGCAAAATCGCCTTACAACGTCTCTCGGCTTCAATTCATATGGGACCCAATTTCCTTGCTTTTGGATGAATCCTGCTGCTTTCAAACGTTTTAAAATGGCTGCTTGAGTGACTCCCAATGATTTTGCAATTTCTTTTTGAGTTCGACAACAGTCTTCGTCGAGTAATGCCTCCAAATCTTCATCTTCCAACTTTTTTGGCTGACCTAGTCGTTCTTTGTCGTCCGTGTCAAAATCACCACTTCTGAACAGCACAAACCATCTCTCGCACGTTGAAATCGATGGAACATATTCAGGATAAGCTTCCGTGAGCAATCGATGTGCTTCAGCTGCACTTTTTTTTCAAATTGAAGAAGTAAATCAACACTTCCCGCAAATGGGACTTTTTTGGTACGAAATTCGACATTTTTGAAGCAAAAAAAACTTTGCTATTTACACTATTTCGTTCAATGACTAATCGAGAATGAATGACAGATGTTTAACCTCCAAAATGCCATATGAGTTATTATTAACACAAAGCATGTGTAAAAGTTATGCTATCTGTTGTCAATCCCGCATTTTTAAGTTACACACCCAATAAATACACATTTGTATTTGTAAATTTAACTCTAGACCGAATAATATATAATAATAATAATAATTGCAATCACTTTTTCATTTGTTCAAAAATATATAAAATTATATTTTTTTTTTCTTTGGTCAATTTATATATAATATTTAATGTTGATTGTTGCATATTTATAATGTTCAATTTTTGAATTACTATTCAACTAAATTGGCTTATAATTGCTAGTGAAAATCCATTATTTATGTGTGGATCAACTAATAAAGTTCAGATAATTATAGAGAATCATAATATTTTTGATAATTAATTTAATTTATAGGAAATAATAAATATCGTGTTAGAATAATATTGGATGAAGCATTTCTAATAATAACCACATGGTTTAATCAATTTACTTCTCTTATATTGTTAAAATAATATGGTTGATCTTGAAATAATTTTAAATTATCTTATATAAATTCTAAATAAATATTGATTCAAATGGTACCACAATATTATAAAATAATATCAAACTTAAGACAAAGAAATTTGGACGCAATTGAAAATGCAACAAAATCTATGAAACTCCTCAACAAGTTGACTATGTTAATGGTCATCAACACCATAAGAAAATTCCTGACCATTTGTCTTTTCGGTCACAACATTCTCATACCGTATAAATAATCTAATTAAATAGATAAATATATGTATTTGTCATTGAATATGATCAGTAATTGGCTCCAAGGAGTTGATGTGCTTAATGTTAAATAGCCGCTGCAGTGGAATGAATTTTCCATTTGAATTTTCCAGGTAAAGTCCCAAATAGTGTACTTTATCATATTGTGGAATCATATTTGTATTAAGATATAAAGAGAGACCTTCACTCTCCATCGCTTAAACTAGGATAGAAGGTTGCGTATATGGGATTGTAAATTTTCGAAGCTATGTCAGGATTGTATGGGTAGCAATGATAGTATTAGGATCAGATGGGATGTCATGGGTGTAAATATTATATAAAATAGGACTAAGAGAATAATATGAATCGGAGAAGTTTTGCCTGAAAGTACGCAATGACACCATAAAAACAATTCTAAAAATCTTAATTTTTATACAAAAAAAAAACGAATTTTAAGAAAGAAAACAATAAATTTTATGAATTTTTTCTCAAAACCACCAAGAAAATTTTATTCAGAGAGAATATTCTCATTTAAATCAAAAAAATATGCATTGCAAAAGCTTTGGCTGAAAGTGTGCAATGACACCATAAAAAAAATTCTAAAAAACCTTAATTTTTATACAAAAAAAATGAATTTTATGAAAGAAAACCATAAATTTTATGAATTTTTTCTCAAAACCTCCAACAAAAATTTATCCAGAAAGAATTTTCTCATTCAATGAGAATAATATGAATTGGAGAAGCTTTGCCTGAAAGTGCACAATCATACCCCAAACAAACATCTCCAAAAAGCACCATTTTCATAGAGAAAAACAAATTTTAAGAGAAAGTGGACTCAGTGTAATAATTGTTGCCTCCTATTTTTTGAGAAAACTGGGTGCCTGGTGTAAAAATTGGATTTTCGTGAATATTGTCACAAATTTTCGAATTTTTGTGGTTTTTTGCATATCTTTAAGTGGTCAATTTATTTTGCTTTCAGTAAATAAAAAATTTAATTTTAGGCAACTTTTTTTTAATAGTGCTCACAAAAATTTATTCTGAAAGGATATTCTTTTTTCGATCAGGATAATATGGATCTAGAAGGCTATGTAAAAGTGTATGTAATGAAACCATGAAACAAATTGCCATTTTTATCCAAAAAAGCAAACTTTATTTGTAAAAAAATACAGCGAACTTTAGGTTTTTTTTTTTAAAACGCCTGGAAAAAATTTTCCTGTACGGACTTTTTTAGTCCGATCAGGATAATAAGAATAATTATTAGTTTCGCATATGTATGCGCATTAACATCATTAAACAAATTTCCGAAAAAATTTTCTTTTTCATAGAAAAATATAAATTTAAAAAAAAAATTTAATGATCTTTTGGCAAATTTTTCTCAAAACTCCCATCGAAATTTATCGTGACAGGTCATTTTCCTTTCAATCATAATACTTAGAGTCATAAAAGGTTTGCCTGAAAGTGTGCAATAACACCATAAAGAAAAATTCTAAAAAACCTTAATTTTTATACAAAAAAAACGAATTTTAAGAAAGAAAACAATAAATTTTATGAATTTTTTCTCAAAATCACCAACAAAAATTTATCCAGAAAGGATATTCTCATTCCAATCGAGAAAATATGCATTGGAGAAGCTTTGCCTGAAACAACGCAACGACACTATAAAAACAATTCTAAAAACCTTAATTTTTATACAAAAAAAACGAATTTTAAGAAAGAAAACAATAAATTTTATGAATTTTTTCTCAAAATCACCAACAAAAATTTATCCAGAAAGGATATTCTCATTCCAATCGAGAAAATATGCATTGGAGAAGCTTTGCCTGAAACAACGCAACGACACTATAAAAACAATTCTAAAAACCTTAATTTTTATACAAAAAAAACGAATTTTAAGAAAGAAAACAATAAATTTTATGAACTTTTTCTCAAAATCACCAACAAAAATTTATCCAAAAAGGATACTCTCATTCCAATCGAGAAAATATGCATTGGAGAAGCTTTGCCTGAAAGTACGCAATGACACCATAAAAACATTTCTAAAAACCTTAATTTTTATACAAAAAAAACGAATTTTAAGCAAGAAAACAATAAATTTTATGAATTTTTTCTCAAAATCACCAACAAAAATTTATCCAGAAATGATATTCTCATTCCAATCGAGAAAATATGCATTGGAGAAGCTTTGCTTAAAAGTACGCAATGACATCATAAAAACAATTCTAAAAACCTTAATTTGTATACAAAAAAAAACGAATTTTAAGAAAGAAAACAATAAATTTTATGAATTTTTTCTCAAAATCACCAACAAAAATTTATCCAGAGAGGATATTCTCATTCCAATCGAGAAAATATGCATTGGAGAAGCTTTGCCTAAAAATACGCAATGACACCATAAAAACAATTCTAAAAACCTTAATTTTTATACAAAAAAAACGAATTTTAAGAAAGAAAACAATAAATTTTATGAATTTTTTCTCAAAATCACCAACAAAAATTTATCCAGAAATGATATTCTCATTCCAATCGAGAAAATATGCATTGGAGAAGCTTTGCCTGAAAGTACGCAATGACACCATAAAAACAATTCTTAAAACCTTAATTTTTATACAAAAAAACGAATTTTAAGAAAGAAAACAATAAGTTTTATAAATTTTTTCTCAAAATCACCAACAAAAATTTATCCAGAAAGGATATTCACATTCCAGTCGAGAAAATATGCATTGGAGAAGCTTTGCCTGAAAGTACGCAATGACACCATAAAAACAATTCTAAAAACCGTAATTTTTATACAAAAAAAAAACGAATTTTAAGAAAGAAAACAATAAATTTTATGAATTTTTTCTCAAAACCACCAACAAAAATTTATCCAGAAAGAATTTTCTCATTCCAATGAGAATAATATGAATCGGAGAAGCTTTGCCTAAAAGTGCACTATCATACCCCAAACAAACATCTCCAAAAAATCACTATTTTCATAGAGAAAAACAAATTTTAAGAGAAAGTGGACTCAGTGTAATAATTGTTGCCTCCTATTTTTTGAGAAAACTGGGTGCCTGGTGTAAAAATTGGATTTTCGTGAATATTGTCACAAATTTTCGAATTTTTGTGGTTTTTTGCATATATTTAGGTGGTCAATTTATTTTGCTTTCAGTAAATAAAAAATTTAATTTTAGGCAATTTTTTTTTAATAGGACTCACAAAAATTTATTCTGAAAGGATATTCTTTTTTCGATCAGGATAACATGGATCTAGAAGGCTATGTAAAAGTGTATGTAATGAAACCATGAAACAAATTGCCATTTTTATCCAAAAAAGCAAACTTTATTTGTAAAAAAATACAGCGAACTTTAGGTTTTTTTTTTTAAAACGCCTGGAAAAAATTTTCCTGTACGGACTTTTTTAGTCCGATCAGGATAATAAGAATAATTATTAGTTTCGCATATGTATGCGTATTAACATCATTAAACAAATTTCCGAAAAAATTTCCTTTTTCATAGAAAAATATAAATTTAAAAAAAAATTTAATGATCTTTTGGCAAATTTTTCTCAAAACTCCCATCGAAATTTATCGTGACAGGTCATTTTCCTTTCAATCATAATACTTAGGGTCATAAAAGGTTTGCCTGAAAGTGTGCAATGACACCATAAAGAAAAATTCTAAAAAACCTTAATTTTTATACAAAAAAAACGAATTTTAAGAAAGAAAACAATAAATTTTATGAATTTTTTCTCAAAATCACCAACAAAAATTTATCCAGAAAGGATATTCTCATTCCAATCGAGAAAATATGCATTGGAGAAGCTTTGCCTGAAACAACGCAACGACACTATAAAAACAATTCTAAAAACCTTAATTTTTATACAAAAAAAAAACGAATTTTAAGAAAGAAAACAATAAATTTTATGAATTTTTTCTCAAAATCACCAACAAAAATTTATCCAGAAAGGATATTCTCATTCCAATCGAGAAAATATGCATTGGAGAAGCTTTGCCTGAAACAACGCAACGACACTATAAAAACAATTCTAAAAACCTTAATTTTTATACAAAAAAAACGAATTTTAAGAAAGAAAACAATAAATTTTATGAACTTTTTCTCAAAATCACCAACAAAAATTTATCCAAAAAGGATACTCTCATTCCAATCGAGAAAATATGCATTGGAGAAGCTTTGCCTGAAAGTACGCAATGACACCATAAAAACATTTCTAAAAACCTTAATTTTTATACAAAAAAAAACGAATTTTAAGAAAGAAAACAATAAATTTTATGAATTTTTTCTCAAAATCACCAACAAAAATTTATCCAGAAAGGATATTCTCATTCTAATCGAGAAAATATGCATTGTAGAAGCTTTGCCTAAAAGTACGCAATGACACCATAAAAACATTTCTAAAAACCTTAATTTTTATACAAAAAAAACGAATTTTAAGAAAGAAAACAATAAATTTTATGAATTTTTTCTCAAAATCACCAACAAAAATTTATCCAGAGAGGATATTCTCATTCCAATCGAGAAAATATGCATTGGAGAAGCTTTGCCTAAAAATACGCAATGACACCATAAAAAAAATTCTAAAAACCTTAATTTTTATACAAAAAAAACGAATTTTAAGAAAGAAAACAATAAATTTTATGAATTTTTTCTCAAAATCACCAACAAAAATTTATCCAGAAAGGATATTCTCATTCTAATCGAGAAAATATGCATTGTAGAAGCTTTGCCTAAAAGTACGCAATGACACCATAAAAACATTTCTAAAAACCTTAATTTTTATACAAAAAAAACGAATTTTAAGAAAGAAAACAATAAATTTTATGAATTTTTTCTCAAAATCACCAACAAAAATTTATCCAGAGAGGATATTCTCATTCCAATCGAGAAAATATGCATTGGAGAAGCTTTGCCTAAAAATACGCAATGACACCATAAAAAAAATTCTAAAAACCTTAATTTTTATACAAAAAAAACGAATTTTAAGAAAGAAAACAATAAATTTTATGAATTTTTTCTCAAAATCACCAACAAAAATTTATCCAGAAATGATATTCTCATTCCAATCGAGAAAATATGCATTGGAGAAGCTTTGCCTGAAAGTACGCAATGACACCATAAAAACAATTCTAAAAACCTTAATTTTTATACAAAAAAACGAATTTTAAGAAAGAAAACAATAAGTTTTATAAATTTTTTCTCAAAATCACCAACAAAAATTTATCCAGAAAGGATATTCTCATTCCAGTCGAGAAAATATGCATTGGAGAAGCTTTGCCTGAAAGTACGCAATGACACCATAAAAACAATTCTAAAAACCGTAATTTTTATACAAAAAAAAACGAATTTTAAGAAAGAAAACAATAAATTTTATGAATTTTTTCTCAAAACCACCAACAAAAATTTATCCAGAAAGAATTTTCTCATTCCAATGAGAATAATATGAATCGGAGAAGCTTTGCCTGAAAGTGCACTATCATACCCCAAACAAACATCTCCAAAAAATCACTATTTTCATAGAGAAAAACAAATTTTAAGAGAAAGTGGACTCAGTGTAATAATTGTTGCCTCCTATTTTTTGAGAAAACTGGGTGCCTGGTGTAAAAATTGGATTTTCGTGAATATTGTCACAAATTTTCGAATTTTTGTGGTTTTTTGCATATATTTAGGTGGTCAATTTATTTTGCTTTCAGTAAATAAAAAATTTAATTTTAGGCAATTTTTTTTTAATAGGGCTCACAAAAATTTATTCTGAAAGGATATTCTTTTTTCGATCAGGATAATATGGATCTAGAAGGCTATGTAAAAGTGTATGTAATGAAACCATGAAACAAATTGCCATTTTTATCCAAAAAAGCAAACTTTATTTGTAAAAAAATACAGCGAACTTTAGGTATTTTTTTTTAAAACGCCTGGAAAAAATTTTCCTGTACGGACTTTTTTAGTCCGATCAGGATAATAAGAATAATTATTAGTTTCGCATATGTATGCGCATTGACATCATTAAACAAATTTCCGAAAAAATTTCCTTTTTCATAGAAAAATAGAAATTTAAAAAAAAAATTTAATGATCTTTTGGCAAATTTTTCTCAAAACTCCCATCGAAATTTATCGTGACAGGTCATTTTCCTTCCTATCATTATACTAAGAGCCATAGAAGGTTTGTCTGAAAGTGTGCAATGACATCATAAAAAAAATTCTAAAAAACCTTAATTTTTATACAAAAAAAACGAATTTTAAGAAAGAAAACAATACATTTTATGAATTTTTTCTCAAAATCACCAACAAAAATTTATCCAGAAAGGATATTCTCATTCCAATCGAGAAAATATGCATTGGAGAAACTTTGCCTAAAAGTACGCAATGACACCATTAAAAAAATTTTTAAAAACCCTAATTTTTATACAAACAAAATGAATTTTAAGAAAAAAAACCATAAGTTTTATGAATTTTTTCTCAAAACCACCAACAAAAATTTATCCAGAAAGAATTTTCTCATTCCAATGAGAATAATATGAATCGGAGAAGCTTTGCCTGAAAGTGCACTATCATACCCCAAACAAACATCTCCAAAAAATCACTATTTTCATAGAGAAAAACAAATTTTAAGAGAAAGTGGACTCAGTGTAATAATTGTTGCCTCCTATTTTTTGAGAAAACTGGGTGCCTGGTGTAAAAATTGGATTTTCGTGAATATTGTCACAAATTTTCGAATTTTTGTGGTTTTTTGCATATATTTAGGTGGTCAATTTATTTTGCTTTCAGTAAATAAAAAATTTAATTTTAGGCAATTTTTTTTTAATAGGACTCACAAAAATTTATTCTGAAAGGATATTCTTTTTTTGATCAGGATAATATGGATCTAGAAGGCTATGTAAAAGTGTATGTAATGAAACCATGAAACAAATTGCCATTTTTATCCAAAAAAGCAAACTTTATTTGTAAAAAAATACAGCGAACTTTAGGTATTTTTTTTTAAAACGCCTGGAAAAAATTTTCCTGTACGGACTTTTTTAGTCCGATCAGGATAATAAGAATAATTATTAGTTTCGCATATGTATGCGCATTGACATCATTAAACAAATTTCCGAAAAAATTTCCTTTTTCATAGAAAAATAGAAATTTAAAAAAAAAATTTAATGATCTTTTGGCAAATTTTTCTCAAAACTCCCATCGAAATTTATCGTGACAGGTCATTTTCCTTCCTATCATTATAATAAGAGCCATAGAAGGTTTGTCTGAAAGTGTGCAATGACACCATAAAAAAAATTCTAAAAAACTTAATTTTTATACAAAAAAAAACGAATTTTAAGAAAGAAAACAATACATTTTATGAATTTTTTCTCAAAATCACCAACAAAAATTTATCCAGAAAGGATATTCTCATTCCAATCGAGAAAATATGCATTGGAGAAACTTTGCCTAAAAGTACGCAATGACACCATTAAAAAAATTTTAAAAAACCCTAATTTTTATACAAAAAAAATGAATTTTAAGAAAAAAAACCATAAATTTTATGAATTTTTTCTCAAAACCACCAACAAAAATTTATCCAGAAAGAATTTTCTCATTCCAATGAGAATAATATGAATCGGAGAAGCTTTGCCTGAAAGTGCACTATCATACCCCAAACAAACATCTCCAAAAAATCACTATTTTCATAGAGAAAAACAAATTTTAAGAGAAAGTGGACTCAGTGTAATAATTGTTGCCTCCTATTTTTTGAGAAAACTGGGTGCCTGGTGTAAAAATTGGATTTTCGTGAATATTGTCACAAATTTTCGAATTTTTGTGGTTTTTTGCATAATTTATTTTGCTTTCAGTAAATAAAAAATTTAATTTTAGGCAATTTTTTTTTAATAGGGCTCACAAAAATTTATTCTGAAAGGATATTCTTTTTTCGATCAGGATAATATGGATCTAGAAGGCTATGTAAAAGTGTATGTAATGAAACCATGAAACAAATTGCCATTTTTATCCAAAAAAGCAAACTTTATTTGTAAAAAAATACAGCGAACTTTAGGTATTTTTTTTTAAAACGCCTGGAAAAAATTTTCCTGTACGGACTTTTTTAGTCCGATCAGGATAATAAGAATAATTATTAGTTTCGCATATGTATGCGCATTGACATCATTAAACAAATTTCCGAAAAAATTTCCTTTTTCATAGAAAAATAGAAATTTAAAAAAAAAATTTAATGATCTTTTGGCAAATTTTTCTCAAAACTCCCATCGAAATTTATCGTGACAGGTCATTTTCCTTCCTATCATTATACTAAGAGCCATAGAAGGTTTGTCTGAAAGTGTGCAATGACACCATAAAAAAAAATTCTAAAAAACCTTAATTTTTATACAAAAAAAAACGAATTTTAAGAAAGAAAACAATACATTTTATGAATTTTTTCTCAAAATCACCAACAAAAATTTATCCAGAAAGGATATTCTCATTCCAATCGAGAAAATATGCATTGGAGAAACTTTGCCTAAAAGTGCGCAATGACACCATTAAAAAAAATTTAAAAAAACCCTAATTTTTATACAAAAAAAATGAATTTTAAGAAAAAAAACCATAAATTTTATGAATTTTTTCTCAAAACCACCAACAAAAATTTATCCAGAAAGAATTTTCTCATTCCAATGAGAATAATATGAATCGGAGAAGCTTTGCCTGAAAGTGCACTATCATACCCCAAACAAACATCTCTAAAAAACCACCATTTTCATAGAGAAAAACAAATTTTAAGAGAAAGTGGACTCAGTGTAATAATTGTTGCCTCCTATTTTTTGAGAAAACTGGGTGCCTGGTGTAAAAATTGGATTTTCGTGAATATTGTCACAAATTTTCGAATTTTTGTGGTTTTTTGCATATATGTTATTTAGGTGGTCAATTTATTTTGCTTTCAGTAAACAAAAAATTTAATTTTAGGCAATTTTTTTTTAATAGGACTCACAAAAATTTATTCTGAAAGGATATTCTTTTTTCGATCAGGATAATATGGATCTAGAAGGCTATGTAAAAGTGTATGTAATGAAACCATGAAACAAATTGTCATTTTTATCCAAAAAAGCAAACTTTATTTGTAAAAAAATACAGCGAACTTTAGGTTTTTTTTTTTAAAACGCCTGGAAAAAATTTTCCTGTACGGACTTTTTTAGTCCGATCAGGATAATAAGAATAATTATTAGTTTCGCATATGTATGCGCATTAACATCATTAAACAAATTTCCGAAAAAATTTCCTTTTTCATAGAAAAAAAGAAATTTAAAAAAAAAATTTAATGATCTTTTGGCAAATTTTTCTCAAAACTCCCATCGAAATTTATCGTGACAGGTCATTTTCCTTCCTATCATTATACTAAGAGCCATAGAAGGTTTGTCTGAAAGTGTGCAATGACACCATAAAAAAAATTCTAAAAAACCTTAATTTTTATACAAAAAAAACGAATTTTAAGAAAGAAAACAATACATTTTATGAATTTTTTCTCAAAATCACCAACAAAAATTTATCCAGAAAGGATATTCTCATTCCAATCGAGAAAATATGCATTGGAGAAACTTTGCCTAAAAGTACGCAATGACACCATTAAAAAAAATTTTAAAAAACCCTAACTTTTATACAAAAAAAATGAATTTTAAGAAAAAAAACCATAAATTTTATGAATTTTTTCTCAAAACCACCAGCAAAAATTTATCCAGAAAGAATTTTCTCATTCCAATGAGAATAATATGAATCGGAGAAGCTTTGCCTGAAAGTGCACTATAATACCCCAAACAAACATCTCCAAAAAATCACTATTTTCATAGAGAAAAACAAATTTTAAGAGAAAGTGGACTCAGTGTAATAATTGTTGCCTCCTATTTTTTGAGAAAACTGGGTGCCTGGTGTAAAAATTGGATTTTCGTGAATTCACAAATTTTCGAATTTTTGTGGTTTTTTGCATATATTTAGGTGGTCAATTTATTTTGCTTTCAGTAAATAAAAAATTTAATTTCAGGCAATTTTTTTTTAATAGGACTCACAAAAATTTATTCTGAAAGGATATTCTTTTTTCGATCAGGATAATATGGATCTAGAAGGCTATGTAAAAGTGTATGTAATGAAACCATGAAACAAATTGCCATTTTTATCCAAAAAAGCAAACTTTATTTGTAAAAAAATACAGCGAACTTTAGGTATTTTTTTTTAAAACGCCTGGAAAAAATTTTCCTGTACGGACTTTTTTAGTCCGATCAGGATAATAAGAATAATTATTAGTTTCGCATATGTATGCGCATTGACATCATTAAACAAATTTCCGAAAAAATTTCCTTTTTCATAGAAAAATAGAAATTTAAAAAAAAAATTTAATGATCTTTTGGCAAATTTTTCTCAAAACTCCCATCGAAATTTATCGTGACAGGTCATTTTCCTTCCTATCATTATACTAAGAGCCATAGAAGGTTTGTCTGAAAGTGTGCAATGACACCATAAAAAAAAATTCTAAAAAACCTTAATTTTTATACAAAAAAAAACGAATTTTAAGAAAGAAAACAATACATTTTATGAATTTTTTCTCAAAATCACCAACAAAAATTTATCCAGAAAGGATATTCTCATTCCAATCGAGAAAATATGCATTGGAGAAACTTTGCCTAAAAGTACGCAATGACACCATTAAAAAAAATTTTAAAAAACCCTAATTTTTATACAAAAAAAATGAATTTTAAGAAAAAAAACCATAAATTTTATGAATTTTTTCTCAAAACCACCAACAAAAATTTATCCAGAAAGAATTTTCTCATTCCAATGAGAATAATATGAATCGGAGAAGCTTTGCCTGAAAGTGCACTATCATACCCCAAACAAACATCTCCAAAAAACCACCATTTTCATAGAGAAAAACAAATTTTAAGAGAAAGTGGACTCAGTGTAATAATTGTTGCCTCCTATTTTTTGAGAAAACTGGGTGCCTGGTGTAAAAATTGGATTTTCGTGAATATTGTCACAAATTTTCGAATTTTTGTGGTTTTTTGCATATATGTTATTTAGGTGGTCAATTTATTTTGCTTTCAGTAAACAAAAAATTTAATTTTAGGCAATTTTTTTTTAATAGGACTCACAAAAATTTATTCTGAAAGGATATTCTTTTTTCGATCAGGATAATATGGATCTAGAAGGCTATGTAAAAGTGTATGTAATGAAACCATGAAACAAATTGTCATTTTTATCCAAAAAAGTAAACTTTATTTGTAAAAAAATACAGCGAACTTTAGGTTTTTTCTTTTAAAACGCCTGGAAAAAATTTTCCTGTACGGACTTTTTTAGTCCGATCAGGATAATAAGAATAATTATTAGTTTCGCATATGTATGCGCATTAACATCATTAAACAAATTTCCGAAAAAATTTCCTTTTTCATAGAAAAATAGAAATTTAAAAAAAAAATTTAATGATCTTTTGGCAAATTTTTCTCAAAACTCCCATCGAAATTTATCGTGACAGGTCATTTTCCTTCCTATCATTATACTAAGAGCCATAGAAGGTTTGTCTGAAAGTGTGCAATGACACCATAAAAAAAAATTCTAAAAAACCTTAATTTTTATACAAAAAAAACGAATTTTAAGAAAGAAAACAATACATTTTATGAATTTTTTCTCAAAATCACCAACAAAAATTTATCCAGAAAGGATATTCTCATTCCAATCGAGAAAATATGCATTGGAGAAACTTTGCCTAAAAGTACGCAATGACACCATTAAAAAAAATTTTAAAAAACCCTAATTTTTATACAAAAAAAATGAATTTTAAGAAAAAAAACCATAAATTTTATGAATTTTTTCTCAAAACCACCAACAAAAATTTATCCAGAAAGAATTTTCTCATTCCAATGAGAATAATATGAATCGGAGAAGCTTTGCCTGAAAGTGCACTATCATACCCCAAACAAACATCTCCAAAAAATCACTATTTTCATAGAGAAAAACAAATTTTAAGAGAAAGTGGACTCAGTGTAATAATTGTTGCCTCCTATTTTTTGAGAAAACTGGGTGCCTGGTGTAAAAATTGGATTTTCGTGAATATTGTCACAAATTTTCGAATTTTTGTGGTTTTTTGCATATATTTAGGTGGTCAATTTATTTTGCTTTCAGTAAATAAAAAATTTAATTTTAGGCAATTTTTTTTTAATAGGACTCACAAAAATTTATTCTGAAAGGATATTCTTTTTTCGATCAGGATAATATGGATCTAGAAGGCTATGTAAAAGTGTATGTAATGAAACCATGAAACAAATTGCCATTTTTATAAAAAAAAGCAAACTTTATTTGTAAAAAAATACAGCAAACTTTAGGATTTTTTTTTTAAAACGCCTGGAAAAAATTTTCCTGTACGGACTTTTTTAGTCCGATCAGGATAATAAGAATAATTATTAGTTTCGCATATGTATGCGCATTGACATCATTAAACAAATTTCCGAAAAAATTTCCTTTTTCATAGAAAAATAGAAATTTAAAAAAAAAATTTAATGATCTTTTGGCAAATTTTTCTCAAAACTCCCATCGAAATTTATCGTGACAGGTCATTTTCCTTCCTATCATTATACTAAGAGCCATAGAAGGTTTGTCTGAAAGTGTGCAATGACACCATAAAAAAAATTCTAAAAAACCTTAATTTTTATACAAAAAAAAACGAATTTTAAGAAAGAAAACAATACATTTTATGAATTTTTTCTCAAAATCACCAACAAAAATTTATCCAGAAAGGATATTCTCATTCCAATCGAGAAAATATGCATTGGAGAAACTTTGCCTAAAAGTACGCAATGACACCATTAAAAAAAATTTTAAAAAACCCTAATTTTTATACAAAAAAAATGAATTTTAAGAAAAAAAACCATAAATTTTATGAATTTTTTATCAAAACCACCAACAAAAATTTATCCAGAAAGAATTTTCTCATTCCAATGAGAATAATATGAATCGGAGAAGCTTTGCCTGAAAGTGCACTATCATACCCCAAACAAACATCTCCAAAAAATCACTATTTTCATAGAGAAAAACAAATTTTAAGAGAAAGTGGACTCAGTGTAATAATTGTTGCCTCCTATTTTTTGAGAAAACTGGGTGCCTGGTGTAAAAATTGGATTTTCGTGAATATTGTCACAAATTTTCGAATTTTTGTGGTTTTTTGCATATATTTAGGTGGTCAATTTATTTTGCTTTCAGTAAACAAAAAAATTAATTTTAGGCAATTTTTTTTTAATAGGACTCACAAAAATTTATTCTGAAAGGATATTCTTTTTTCGATCAGGATAATATGGATCTAGAAGGCTATGTAAAAGTGTATGTAATGAAACCATGAAACAAATTGCCATTTTTATCCAAAAAAGCAAACTTTATTTGTAAAAAAATACAGCGAACTTTAGGTTTTTTTTTTTAAAACGCCTGGAAAAAATTTTCCTGTACGGACTCTTTTAGTCCGATCAGGATAATAAGAATAATTATTAGTTTCGCATATGTATGCGCATTGACATCATTAAACAAATTTCCGAAAAAATTTCCTTTTTCATAGAAAAATAGAAATTTAAAAAAAAAATTTAATGATCTTTTGGCAAATTTTTCTCAAAACTCCCATCGAAATTTATCGTGACAGGTCATTTTCCTTCCTATCATTATACTAAGAGCCATAGAAGGTTTGCCTGAAAGTGTGCAATGACACCATAAAAAAAATTCTAAAAAACCTTAATTTTTATACAAAAAAAACGAGTTTTAAGAAAGAAAACAATACATTTTATGAATTTTTTCTCAAAATCACCAACAAAAATTTATCCAGAAAGGATATTCTCATTCCAATCGAGAAAATATGCATTGGAGAAGCTTTGCCTAAAAGTACGCAATGACACCATTAAAAAATTTTTAAAAAACCCTAATTTTTATACAAAAAAAATGAATTTTAAGAAAAAAAACCATAAATTTTATGAATTTTTTCTCAAAACCACCAACAAAAATTTATCCAGAAAGGATATTCTCATTCCAATCGAGAAAATATGCATTGGAGAAACTTTGCCTAAAAGTACGCAATGACACCATTAAAAAAATTTTTAAAAAACCCTAATTTTTATACAAAAAAAATGAATTTTAAGAAAAAAAACCATAAATTTTATGAATTTTTTCTCAAAACCACCAACAAAAATTTATCCAGAAAGAATTTTCTCATTCCAATGAGAATAATATGAATCGGAGAAGCTTTGCCTGAAAGTGCACTATCATACCCCAAACAAACATCTCCAAAAAACCACCATTTTCATAGAGAAAAACAAATTTTAAGAGAAAGTGGACTCAGTGTAATAATTGTTGCCTCCTATTTTTTGAGAAAACTGGGTGCCTGGTGTAAAAATTGGATTTTCGTGAATATTGTCACAAATTTTCGAATTTTTGTGGTTTTTTGCATATATTTAGGTGGTCAATTTATTTTGCTTTCAGTAAATAAAAAATTTAATTTTAGGCAATTTTTTTTTAATAGGACTCACAAAAATTTATTCTGAAAGGATATTCTTTTTTCGATCAGGATAACATGGATCTAGAAGGCTATGTAAAAGTGTATGTAATGAAACCATGAAACAAATTGCCATTTTTATCCAAAAAAGCAAACTTTATTTGTAAAAAAATACAGCGAACTTTAGGTTTTTTTTTTTAAAACGCCTGGAAAAAATTTTCCTGTACGGACTTTTTTAGTCCGATCAGGATAATAAGAATAATTATTAGTTTCGCATATGTATGCGCATTAACATCATTAAACAAATTTCCGAAAAAATTTCCTTTTTCATAGAAAAATAGAAATTTAAAAAAAAAATTTAATGATCTTTTGGCAAATTTTTCTCAAAACTCCCATCGAAATTTATCGTGACAGGTCATTTTCCTTCCTATCATTATACTAAGAGCCATAAAAGGTTTGCCTGAAAGTGTGCAATGACACCATAAAAAAAATTCTAAAAAACCTTAATTTTTATACAAAAAAAACGAGTTTTAAGAAAGAAAACAATACATTTTATGAATTTTTTCTCAAAATCACCAACAAAAATTTATCCAGAAATGATATTCTCATTCCAATCGAGAAAATATGCATTGGAGAAGCTTTGCCTAAAAGTACGCAATGACACCATTAAAAAAATTTTTAAAAACCTTAATTTTTATACAAAAAAAATGAATTTTAAGAAAAAAAACCATAAATTTTATGAATTTTTTCTCAAAACCACCAACAAAAATTTATCCAGAAAGGATATTCTCATTCCAATCGAGAAAATATGCATTGGAGAAACTTTGCCTAAAAGTACGCAATGACACCATTAAAAAAAATTTTAAAAAACCCTAATTTTTATACAAAAAAAATGAATTTTAAGAAAAAAAACCATAAATTTTATGAATTTTTTCTCAAAACCACCAACAAAAATTTATCCAGAAAGAATTTTCTCATTCCAATGAGAATAATATAAATCGGAGAAGCTTTGCCTGAAAGTGCACTATCATACCCCAAACAAACATCTCCAAAAAATCACTATTTTCATAGAGAAAAACAAATTTTAAGAGAAAGTGGACTCAGTGTAATAATTGTTGCCTCCTATTTTTTGAGAAAACTGGGTGCCTGGTGTAAAAATTGGATTTTCGTGAATATTGTCACAAATTTTCGAATTTTTGTGGTTTTTTGCATATATTTAGGTGGTCAATTTATTTTGCTTTCAGTAAACAAAAAATTTAATTTTAGGCAATTTTTTTTTAATAGGACTCACAAAAATTTATTCTGAAAGGATATTCTTTTTTCGATCAGGATAATATGGATCTAGAAGGCTATGTAAAACTGTATGTAATGAAACCATGAAACAAATTGCCATTTTTATCCAAAAAAGCAAACTTTATTTGTAAAAAAATACAGCGAACTTTAGGTTTTTTTTTTTAAAACGCCTGGAAAAAATTTTCCTGTACGGACTTTTTTAGTCCGATCAGGATAATAAGAATAATTATTAGTTTCGCATATGTATGCGCATTAACATCATTAAACAAATTTCCGAAAAAATTTCCTTTTTCATAGAAAAATAGAAATTTAAAAAAAAAATTTAATGATCTTTTGGCAAATTTTTCTCAAAACTCCCATCGAAATTTATCGTGACAGGTCATTTTCCTTCCTATCATTATACTAAGAGCCATAGAAGGTTTGCCTGAAAGTGTGCAATGACACCATAAAAAAAATTCTAAAAAACCTTAATTTTTATACAAAAAAAACGAATTTTAAGAAAGAAAACAATACATTTTATGAATTTTTTCTCAAAATCACCAACAAAAATTTATCCAGAAAGGATATTCTCATTCCAATCGAGAAAATATGCATTGGAGAAACTTTGCCTAAAAGTACGCAATGACACCATTAAAAAAAATTTTAAAAAACCCTAATTTTTATACAAAAAAAATGAATTTTAAGAAAAAAAACCATAAATTTTATGATATTTTTCTCAAAACCACCAACAAAAATTTATCCAGAAAGAATTTTCTCATTCCAATGAGAATAATATGAATCGGAGAAGCTTTGCCTGAAAGTGCACTATCATACCCCAAACAAACATCTCCAAAAAATCACTATTTTCATAGAGAAAAACAAATTTTAAGAGAAAGTGGACTCAGTGTAATAATTGTTGCCTCCTATTTTTTGAGAAAACTGGGTGCCTGGTGTAAAAATTGGATTTTCGTGAATATTGTTACAAATTTTCGAATTTTTGTGGTTTTTTGCATATATTTAGGTGGTCAATTTATTTTGCTTTCAGTAAACAAAAAATTTAATTTTAGGCAATTTTTTTATAATAGGACTCACAAAAATTTATTCTGAAAGGATATTCTTTTTTCGATCAGGATAATATGGATCTAGAAGGCTATGTAAAAGTGTATGTAATGAAACCATGAAACAAATTGCCATTTTTATCCAAAAAAGCAAACTTTATTTGTAAAAAAATACAGCGAACTTTAGGTTTTTTTTTTAAAACGCCTGGAAAAAATTTTCCTGTACGGACTTTTTTAGTCCGATCAGGATAATAAGAATAATTATTAGTTTCGCATATGTATGCGCATTAACATCATTAAACAAATTTCCGAAAAAATTTCCTTTTTCATAGAAAAATAGAAATTTAAAAAAAAAATTTAATGATCTTTTGGCAAATTTTTCTCAAAACTCCCATCGAAATTTATCGTGACAGGTCATTTTCCTTCCTATCATTATACTAAGAGCCATAGAAGGTTTGTCTGAAAGTGTGCAATGACACCATAAAAAAAATTCTAAACAACCTTAATTTTTATACAAAAAAAACGAATTTTAAGAAAGAAAACAATACATTTTATGAATTTTTTCTCAAAATCACCAACAAAAATTTATCCAGAAAGGATATTCTCATTCCAATCGAGAAAATATGCATTGGAGAAACTTTGCCTAAAAGTACGCAATGACACCATTAAAAAAAATTTTAAAAAACCCTAATTTTTAATAAAAAAAAATGAATTTTAAGAAAAAAAACCATAAATTTTATGAATTTTTTATCAAAACCACCAACAAAAATTTATCCAGAAAGAATTTTCTCATTCCAATGAGAATAATATGAATCGGAGAAGCTTTGCCTGAAAGTGCACTATCATACCCCAAACAAACATCTCCAAAAAATCACTATTTTCATAGAGAAAAACAAATTTTAAGAGAAAGTGGACTCAGTGTAATAATTGTTGCCTCCTATTTTTTGAGAAAACTGGGTGCCTGGTGTAAAAATTGGATTTTCGTGAATATTGTCACAAATTTTCGAATTTTTGTGGTTTTTTGCATATATTTAGGTGGTCAATTTATTTTTCTTTCAGTAAATAAAAAATTTAATTTTAGGCAATTTTTTTTTAATAGGACTCACAAAAATTTATTCTGAAAGGATATTCTTTTTTCGATCAGGATAATATGGATCTAGAAGGCTATGTAAAAGTGTATGTAATGAAACCATGAAACAAATTGCCATTTTTATCCAAAAAAGCAAACTTTATTTGTAAAAAAATACAGCGAACTTTAGGTTTTTTTTTTTAAAACGCCTGGAAAAAATTTTCCTGTACGGACTTTTTTAGTCCGATCAGGATAATAAGAATAATTATTAGTTTCGCATATGTATGCGCATTAACATCATTAAACAAATTTCCGAAAAAATTTCCTTTTTCATAGAAAAATAGAAATTTAAAAAAAAAATTTAATGATCTTTTGGCAAATTTTTCTCAAAACTCCCATCGAAATTTATCGTGACAGGTCATTTTCCTTCCTATCATTACACTAAGAGCCATAGAAGGTTTGCCTGAAAGTGTGCAATGACACCATAAAAAAAATTCTAAAAAACCTTAATTTTTATACAAAAAAAACGAATTTTAAGAAAGAAAACAATACATTTTATGAATTTTTTCTCAAAATCACCAACAAAAATTTATCCAGAAAGAATTTTCTCATTCCAATGAGAATAATATGAATCGGAGAAGCTTTGCCTGAAAGTGCACTATCATACCCCAAACAAACATCTCCAAAAAATCACTATTTTCATAGAGAAAAACAAATTTTAAGAGAAAGTGGACTCAGTGTAATAATTGTTGCCTCCTATTTTTTGAGAAAACTGGGTGCCTGGTGTAAAAATTGGATTTTCGTGAATATTGTCACAAATTTTCGAATTTTTGTGGTTTTTTGCATATATTTAGGTGGTCAATTTATTTTGCTTTCAGTAAACAAAAAATTTAATTTTAGGCAATTTTTTTTTAATAGGACTCACAAAAATTTATTCTGAAAGGATATTCTTTTTTCGATCAGGATAATATGGATCTAGAAGGCTATGTAAAACTGTATGTAATGAAACCATGAAACAAATTGCCATTTTTATCCAAAAAAGCAAACTTTATTTGTAAAAAAATACAGCGAACTTTAGGTTTTTTTTTTTAAAACGCCTGGAAAAAATTTTCCTGTACGGACTTTTTTAGTCCGATCAGGATAATAAGAATAATTATTAGTTTCGCATATGTATGCGCATTAACATCATTAAACAAATTTCCGAAAAAATTTCCTTTTTCATAGAAAAATAGAAATTTAAAAAAAAAATTTAATGATCTTTTGGCAAATTTTTCTCAAAACTCCCATCGAAATTTATCGTGACAGGTCATTTTCCTTCCTATCATTATACTAAGAGCCATAGAAGGTTTGCCTGAAAGTGTGCAATGACACCATAAAAAAAATTCTAAAAAACCTTAATTTTTATACAAAAAAAACGAATTTTAAGAAAGAAAACAATACATTTTATGAATTTTTTCTCAAAATCACCAACAAAAATTTATCCAGAAAGGATATTCTCATTCCAATCGAGAAAATATGCATTGGAGAAACTTTGCCTAAAAGTACGCAATGACACCATTAAAAAAAATTTTAAAAAACCCTAATTTTTATACAAAAAAAATGAATTTTAAGAAAAAAAACCATAAATTTTATGATATTTTTCTCAAAACCACCAACAAAAATTTATCCAGAAAGAATTTTCTCATTCCAATGAGAATAATATGAATCGGAGAAGCTTTGCCTGAAAGTGCACTATCATACCCCAAACAAACATCTCCAAAAAATCACTATTTTCATAGAGAAAAACAAATTTTAAGAGAAAGTGGACTCAGTGTAATAATTGTTGCCTCCTATTTTTTGAGAAAACTGGGTGCCTGGTGTAAAAATTGGATTTTCGTGAATATTGTTACAAATTTTCGAATTTTTGTGGTTTTTTGCATATATTTAGGTGGTCAATTTATTTTGCTTTCAGTAAACAAAAAATTTAATTTTAGGCAATTTTTTTATAATAGGACTCACAAAAATTTATTCTGAAAGGATATTCTTTTTTCGATCAGGATAATATGGATCTAAAAGGCTATGTAAAAGTGTATGTAATGAAACCATGAAACAAATTGCCATTTTTATCCAAAAAAGCAAACTTTATTTGTAAAAAAATACAGCGAACTTTAGGTTTTTTTTTTAAAACGCCTGGAAAAAATTTTCCTGTACGGACTTTTTTAGTCCGATCAGGATAATAAGAATAATTATTAGTTTCGCATATGTATGCGCATTAACATCATTAAACAAATTTCCGAAAAAATTTCCTTTTTCATAGAAAAATAGAAATTTAAAAAAAAAATTTAATGATCTTTTGGCAAATTTTTCTCAAAACTCCCATCGAAATTTATCGTGACAGGTCATTTTCCTTCCTATCATTATACTAAGAGCCATAGAAGGTTTGTCTGAAAGTGTGCAATGACACCATAAAAAAAATTCTAAACAACCTTAATTTTTATACAAAAAAAACGAATTTTAAGAAAGAAAACAATACATTTTATGAATTTTTTCTCAAAATCACCAACAAAAATTTATCCAGAAAGGATATTCTCATTCCAATCGAGAAAATATGCATTGGAGAAACTTTGCCTAAAAGTACGCAATGACACCATTAAAAAAAATTTTAAAAAACCCTAATTTTTAATAAAAAAAAATGAATTTTAAGAAAAAAAACCATAAATTTTATGAATTTTTTATCAAAACCACCAACAAAAATTTATCCAGAAAGAATTTTCTCATTCCAATGAGAATAATATGAATCGGAGAAGCTTTGCCTGAAAGTGCACTATCATACCCCAAACAAACATCTCCAAAAAATCACTATTTTCATAGAGAAAAACAAATTTTAAGAGAAAGTGGACTCAGTGTAATAATTGTTGCCTCCTATTTTTTGAGAAAACTGGGTGCCTGGTGTAAAAATTGGATTTTCGTGAATATTGTCACAAATTTTCGAATTTTTGTGGTTTTTTGCATATATTTAGGTGGTCAATTTATTTTTCTTTCAGTAAATAAAAAATTTAATTTTAGGCAATTTTTTTTTAATAGGACTCACAAAAATTTATTCTGAAAGGATATTCTTTTTTCGATCAGGATAATATGGATCTAGAAGGCTATGTAAAAGTGTATGTAATGAAACCATGAAACAAATTGCCATTTTTATCCAAAAAAGCAAACTTTATTTGTAAAAAAATACAGCGAACTTTAGGTTTTTTTTTTTAAAACGCCTGGAAAAAATTTTCCTGTACGGACTTTTTTAGTCCGATCAGGATAATAAGAATAATTATTAGTTTCGCATATGTATGCGCATTAACATCATTAAACAAATTTCCGAAAAAATTTCCTTTTTCATAGAAAAATAGAAATTTAAAAAAAAAATTTAATGATCTTTTGGCAAATTTTTCTCAAAACTCCCATCGAAATTTATCGTGACAGGTCATTTTCCTTCCTATCATTACACTAAGAGCCATAGAAGGTTTGCCTGAAAGTGTGCAATGACACCATAAAAAAAATTCTAAAAAACCTTAATTTTTATACAAAAAAAACGAATTTTAAGAAAGAAAACAATACATTTTATGAATTTTTTCTCAAAATCACCAACAAAAATTTATCCAGAAAGAATTTTCTCATTCCAATGAGAATAATATGAATCGGAGAAGCTTTGCCTGAAAGTGCACTATCATACCCCAAACAAACATCTCCAAAAAATCACTATTTTCATAGAGAAAAACAAATTTTAAGAGAAAGTGGACTCAGTGTAATAATTGTTGCCTCCTATTTTTTGAGAAAACTGGGTGCCTGGTGTAAAAATTGGATTTTCGTGAATATTGTCACAAATTTTCGAATTTTTGTGGTTTTTTGCATATATTTAGGTGGTCAATTTATTTTGCTTTCAGTAAATAAAAAATTTAATTTTAGGCAATTTTTTTTTAATAGGACTCACAAAAATTTATTCTGAAAGGATATTCTTTTTTCGATCAGGATAATATGGATCTAGAAGGCTATGTAAAAGTGTATGTAATGAAACCATGAAACAAATTGCCATTTTTATCCAAAAAAGCAAACTTTATTTGTAAAAAAATACAGCGAACTTTAGGTTTTTTTTTTTAAAACGCCTGGAAAAAATTTTCCTGTACGGACTTTTTTAGTCCGATCAGGATAATAAGAATAATTATTAGTTTCGCATATGTATGCGCATTAACATCATTAAACAAATTTCCGAAAAAATTTCCTTTTTCATAGAAAAATAGAAATTTAAAAAAAAAATTTAATGATCTTTTGGCAAATTTTTCTCAAAACTCCCATCGAAATTTATCGTGACAGGTCATTTTCCTTCCTATCATTATACTAAGAGCCATAAAAGGTTTGCCTGAAAGTGTGCAATGACACCATAAAAAAAATTCTAAAAAACCTTAATTTTTATACAAAAAAAACGAGTTTTAAGAAAGAAAACAATACATTTTATGAATTTTTTCTCAAAATCACCAACAAAAATTTATCCAGAAAGGATATTCTCATTCCAATCGAGAAAATATGCATTGGAGAAACTTTGCCTAAAAGTACGCAATGACACCATTAAAAAAAATTTTAAAAAACCCTAATTTTTAATAAAAAAAAATGAATTTTAAGAAAAAAAACCATAAATTTTATGAATTTTTTATCAAAACCACCAACAAAAATTTATCCAGAAAGAATTTTCTCATTCCAATGAGAATAATATGAATCGGAGAAGCTTTGCCTGAAAGTGCACTATCATACCCCAAACAAACATCTCCAAAAAATCACTATTTTCATAGAGAAAAACAAATTTTAAGAGAAAGTGGACTCAGTGTAATAATTGTTGCCTCCTATTTTTTGAGAAAACTGGGTGCCTGGTGTAAAAATTGGATTTTCGTGAATATTGTCACAAATTTTCGAATTTTTGTGGTTTTTTGCATATATTTAGGTGGTCAATTTATTTTTCTTTCAGTAAATAAAAAATTTAATTTTAGGCAATTTTTTTTTAATAGGACTCACAAAAATTTATTCTGAAAGGATATTCTTTTTTCGATCAGGATAATATGGATCTAGAAGGCTATGTAAAAGTGTATGTAATGAAACCATGAAACAAATTGCCATTTTTATCCAAAAAAGCAAACTTTATTTGTAAAAAAATACAGCGAACTTTAGGTTTTTTTTTTTAAAACGCCTGGAAAAAATTTTCCTGTACGGACTTTTTTAGTCCGATCAGGATAATAAGAATAATTATTAGTTTCGCATATGTATGCGCATTAACATCATTAAACAAATTTCCGAAAAAATTTCCTTTTTCATAGAAAAATAGAAATTTAAAAAAAAAATTTAATGATCTTTTGGCAAATTTTTCTCAAAACTCCCATCGAAATTTATCGTGACAGGTCATTTTCCTTCCTATCATTACACTAAGAGCCATAGAAGGTTTGCCTGAAAGTGTGCAATGACACCATAAAAAAAATTCTAAAAAACCTTAATTTTTATACAAAAAAAACGAATTTTAAGAAAGAAAACAATACATTTTATGAATTTTTTCTCAAAATCACCAACAAAAATTTATCCAGAAAGAATTTTCTCATTCCAATGAGAATAATATGAATCGGAGAAGCTTTGCCTGAAAGTGCACTATCATACCCCAAACAAACATCTCCAAAAAATCACTATTTTCATAGAGAAAAACAAATTTTAAGAGAAAGTGGACTCAGTGTAATAATTTTTGCCTCCTATTTTTTGAGAAAACTGGGTGCCTGGTGTAAAAATTGGATTTTCGTGAATATTGTCACAAATTTTCGAATTTTTGTGGTTTTTTGCATATATTTAGGTGGTCAATTTATTTTGCTTTCAGTAAATAAAAAATTTAATTTTAGGCAATTTTTTTTTAATAGGACTCACAAAAATTTATTCTGAAAGGATATTCTTTTTTCGATCAGGATAATATGGATCTAGAAGGCTATGTAAAAGTGTATGTAATGAAACCATGAAACAAATTGCCATTTTTATCCAAAAAAGCAAACTTTATTTGTAAAAAAATACAGCGAACTTTAGGTTTTTTTTTTTAAAACGCCTGGAAAAAATTTTCCTGTACGGACTTTTTTAGTCCGATCAGGATAATAAGAATAATTATTAGTTTCGCATATGTATGCGCATTAACATCATTAAACAAATTTCCGAAAAAATTTCCTTTTTCATAGAAAAATAGAAATTTAAAAAAAAAATTTAATGATCTTTTGGCAAATTTTTCTCAAAACTCCCATCGAAATTTATCGTGACAGGTCATTTTCCTTCCTATCATTATACTAAGAGCCATAAAAGGTTTGCCTGAAAGTGTGCAATGACACCATAAAAAAAATTCTAAAAAACCTTAATTTTTATACAAAAAAAACGAGTTTTAAGAAAGAAAACAATACATTTTATGAATTTTTTCTCAAAATCACCAACAAAAATTTATCCAGAAAGGATATTCTCATTCCAATCGAGAAAATATGCATTGGAGAAACTTTGCCTAAAAGTACGCAATGACACCATTAAAAAAAATTTTAAAAAACCCTAATTTTTATACAAAAAAAAATGAATTTTAAGAAAAAAAACCATAAATTTTATGAATTTTTTCTCAAAACCACCAACAAAAATTTATCCAGAAAGAATTTTCTCATTCCAATGAGAATAATATGAATCGGAGAAGCTTTGCCTGAAAGTGCACTATCATACCCCAAACAAACATCTCCAAAAAATCACTATTTTCATAGAGAAAAACAAATTTTAAGAGAAAGTGGACTCAGTGTAATAATTGTTGCCTCCTATTTTTTGAGAAAACTGGGTGCCTGGTGTAAAAATTGGATTTTCGTGAATATTGTCACAAATTTTCGAATTTTTGTGGTTTTTTGCATATATTTAGGTGGTCAATTTATTTTGCTTTCAGTAAATAAAAAATTTAATTTTAGGCAATTTTTTTTTAATAGGACTCACAAAAATTTATTCTGAAAGGATATTCTTTTTTCGATCAGGATAATATGGATCTAGAAGGCTATGTAAAAGTGTATGTAATGAAACCATGAAACAAATTGCCATTTTTATCCAAAAAAGCAAACTTTATTTGTAAAAAAATACAGCGAACTTTAGGTTTTTTTTTTAAAACGCCTGGAAAAAATTTTCCTGTACGGACTTTTTTAGTCCGATCAGGATAATAAGAATAATTATTAGTTTCGCATATGTATGCGCATTAACATCATTAAACAAATTTCCGAAAAAATTTCCTTTTTCATAGAAAAATAGAAATTTAAAAAAAAAATTTAATGATCTTTTGGCAAATTTTTCTCAAAACTCCCATCGAAATTTATCGTGACAGGTCATTTTCCTTCCTATCATTATACTAAGAGCCATAAAAGGTTTGCCTGAAAGTGTGCAATGACACCATAAAAAAAATTCTAAAAAACCTTAATTTTTATACAAAAAAAACGAGTTTTAAGAAAGAAAACAATACATTTTATGAATTTTTTCTCAAAATCACCAACAAAAATTTATCCAGAAAGGATATTCTCATTCCAATCGAGAAAATATGCATTGGAGAAACTTTGCCTTAAAGTACGCAATGACACCATTAAAAAAAATTTTAAAAAACCCTAATTTTTATACAAAAAAAATGAATTTTAAGAAAAAAAACCATAAATTTTATGAATTTTTTCTCAAAACCACCAACAAAAATTTATCCAGAAAGAATTTTCTCATTCCAATGAGAATAATATGAATCGGAGAAGCTTCGCCTGAAAGTGCACTATCATACCCCAAACAAACATCTCCAAAAAATCACTATTTTCATAGAGAAAAACAAATTTTAAGAGAAAGTGGACTCAGTGTAATAATTGTTGCCTCCTATTTTTTGAGAAAACTGGGTGCCTGGTGTAAAAATTGGATTTTCGTGAATATTGTTACAAATTTTCGAATTTTTGTGGTTTTTTGCATATATTTAGGTGGTCAATTTATTTTGCTTTCAGTAAACAAAAAATTTAATTTTAGGCAATTTTTTTTTAATAGGACTCACAAAAATTTATTCTGAAAGGATATTCTTTTTTCGATCGGGATAATATGGATCTAGAAGGCTATGTAAAAGTGTATGTAATGAAACCATGAAACAAATTGCCATTTTTATCCAAAAAAGCAAACTTTATTTGTAAAAAAATACAGCGAACTTTAGGTTGTTTTTTTTAAAACGCCTGGAAAAAATTTTCCTGTACGGACTTTTTTAGTCCGATCAGGATAATAAGAATAATTATTAGTTTCGCATATGTATGCGCATTAACATCATTAAACAAATTTCCGAAAAAATTTCCTTTTTCATAGAAAAATAGAAATTTAAAAAAAAATTTAATGATCTTTTGGCAAATTTTTCTCAAAACTCCCATCGAAATTTATCGTGACAGGTCATTTTCCTTCCTATCATTATACTAAGAGCCATAGAAGGTTTGTCTGAAAGTGTGCAATGACACCATAAAAAAAATTCTAAAAAACCTTAATTTTTATACAAAAAAAACGAATTTTAAGAAAGAAAACAATACATTTTATGAATTTTTTCTCAAAATCACCAACAAAAATTTATCCAGAAAGGATATTCTCATTCCAATCGAGAAAATATGCATTGGAGAAACTTTGCCTAAAAGTACGCAATGACACCATTAAAAAAAATTTTAAAAAACCCTAATTTTTATACAAAAAAAATGAATTTTAAGAAAAAAAACCATAAATTTTATGAATTTTTTATCAAAACCACCAACAAAAATTTATCCAGAAAGAATTTTCTCATTCCAATGAGAATAATATGAATCGGAGAAGCTTTGCCTGAAAGTGCACTATCATACCCCAAACAAACATCTCCAAAAAATCACTATTTTCATAGAGAAAAACAAATTTTAAGAGAAAGTGGACTCAGTGTAATAATTGTTGCCTCCTATTTTTGAGAAAACTGGGTGCCTGGTGTAAAAATTGAATTTTCGTGAATATTGTTACAAATTTTCGAATTTTTGTGGTTTTTTGCATATATTTAGGTGGTCAATTTATTTTGCTTTCAGTAAACAAAAAATTTAATTTTAGGCAATTTTTTTTTAATAGGACTCACAAAAATTTATTCTGAAAGGATATTCTTTTTTCGATCGGGATAATATGGATCTAGAAGGCTATGTAAAAGTGTATGTAATGAAACCATGAAACAAATTGCCATTTTTATCCAAAAAAGCAAACTTTATTTGTAAAAAAATACAGCGAACTTTAGGTTTTTTTTTTAAAACGCCTGGAAAAAATTTTCCTGTACGGACTTTTTTAGTCCGATCAGGATAATAAGAATAATTATTAGTTTCGCATATGTATGCGCATTAACATCATTAAACAAATTTCCGAAAAAATTTCCTTTTTCATAGAAAAATAGAAATTTAAAAAAAAAATTTAATGATCTTTTGGCAAATTTTTCTCAAAACTCCTATCGAAATTTATCGTGACAGGTCATTTTCCTTCCTATCATTATACTAAGAGCCATAGAAGGTTTGTCTGAAAGTGTGCAATGACACCATAAAAAAAATTCTAAAAAACCTTAATTTTTATACAAAAAAAACGAATTTTAAGAAAGAAAACAATACATTTTATGAATTTTTTCTCAAAATCACCAACAAAAATTTATCCAGAAAGGATATTCTCATTCCAATCGAGAAAATATGCATTGGAGAAACTTTGCCTAAAAGTACGCAATGACACCATTAAAAAAAATTTTAAAAAACCCTAATTTTTATACAAAAAAAATGAATTTTAAGAAAAAAAACCATAAATTTTATGAATTTTTTCTCAAAACCACCAACAAAAATTTATCCAGAAAGAATTTTCTCATTCCAATGAGAATAATATGAATCGGAGAAGCTTCGCCTGAAAGTGCACAATCATACCCCAAACAAACATCTCCAAAAAACGACCATTTTCATAGAGAAAAGCAAATTTTAAGAGAAAGTGGACTCAGTGTAATAATTGTTGCCTCCTATTTTTTGAGTAAACTGGGTGCCTGGTGTAAAAATTGGATTTTCGTGAATATTGTCACAAATTTTCGAATTTTTGTGGTTTTTTGCATATATTTAGGTGGTCAATTTATTTTGCTTTCAGTAAATAAAAAATTTAATTTTAGGCAATTTTTTTTTAATAGGACTCACAAAAATTTATTCTGAAAGGATGTTCTTTTTTCGATCAGGATAATATGGATCTAGAAGGCTATGTAAAAGTGTATGTAATGAAACCATGAAACAAATTGCCATTTTTATCCAAAAAAGCAAACTTTATTTGTAAAAAAATACAGCGAACTTTAGGTTGTTTTTTTTAAAACGCCTGGAAAAAATTTTCCTGTACGGACTTTTTTAGTCCGATCAGGATAATAAGAATAATTATTAGTTTCGCATATGTATGCGCATTAACATCATTAAACAAATTTCCGAAAAAATTTCCTTTTTCATAGAAAAATAGAAATTTAAAAAAAAAATTTAATGATCTTTTGGCAAATTTTTCTCAAAACTCCCATCGAAATTTATCGTGACAGGTCATTTTCCTTCCTATCATTATACTAAGAGCCATAGAAGGTTTGTCTGAAAGTGTGCAATGACACCATAAAAAAAATTCTAAAAAACCTTAATTTTTATACAAAAAAAACGAATTTTAAGAAAGAAAACAATACATTTTATGAATTTTTTCTCAAAATCACCAACAAAAATTTATCCAGAAAGGATATTCTCATTCCAATCGAGAAAATATGCATTGGAGAAACTTTGCCTAAAAGTACGCAATGACACCATTAAAAAAAATTTTAAAAAACCCTAATTTTTATACAAAAAAAATGAATTTTAAGAAAAAAAACCATAAATTTTATGAATTTTTTCTCAAAACCACCAACAAAAATTTATCCAGAAAGAATTTTCTCATTCCAATGAGAATAATATGAATCGGAGAAGCTTCGCCTGAAAGTGCACAATCATACCCCAAACAAACATCTCCAAAAAACGACCATTTTCATAGAGAAAAGCAAATTTTAAGAGAAAGTGGACTCAGTGTAATAATTGTTGCCTCCTATTTTTTGAGTAAACTGGGTGCCTGGTGTAAAAATTGGATTTTCGTGAATATTGTCACAAATTTTCGAATTTTTGTGGTTTTTTGCATATATTTAGGTGGTCAATTTATTTTGCTTTCAGTAAATAAAAAATTTAATTTTAGGCAATTTTTTTTTAATAGGACTCACAAAAATTTATTCTGAAAGGATGTTCTTTTTTCGATCAGGATAATATGGATCTAGAAGGCTATGTAAAAGTGTATGTAATGAAACCATGAAACAAATTGCCATTTTTATCCAAAAAAGCAAACTTTATTTGTAAAAAAATACAGCGAACTTTAGGTTGTTTTTTTTAAAACGCCTGGAAAAAATTTTCCTGTACGGACTTTTTTAGTCCGATCAGGATAATAAGAATAATTATTAGTTTCGCATATGTATGCGCATTAACATCATTAAACAAATTTCCGAAAAAATTTCCTTTTTCATAGAAAAATAGAAATTTAAAAAAAATTTTAATGATCTTTTGGCAAATTTTTCTCAAAACTCCCATCGAAATTTATCGTGACAGGTCATTTTCCTTCCTATCATTATACTAAGAGCCATAGAAGGTTTGTCTGAAAGTGTGCAATGACACCATAAAAAAAATTCTAAAAAACCTTAATTTTTATACAAAAAAAACGAATTTTAAGAAAGAAAACAATACATTTTATGAATTTTTTCTCAAAACCACCAACAAAAATTTATCCAGAAAGAATTTTCTCATTCCAATGAGAATAATATGAATCGGAGAAGCTTTGCCTGAAAGTGCACTATCATACCCCAAACAAACATCTCCAAAAAATCACTATTTTCATAGAGAAAAACAAATTTTAAGAGAAAGTGGACTCAGTGTAATAATTGTTGCCTCCTATTTTTGAGAAAACTGGGTGCCTGGTGTAAAAATTGAATTTTCGTGAATATTGTTACAAATTTTCGAATTTTTGTGGTTTTTTGCATATATTTAGGTGGTCAATTTATTTTGCTTTCAGTAAACAAAAAATTTAATTTTAGGCAATTTTTTTTTAATAGGACTCACAAAAATTTATTCTGAAAGGATATTCTTTTTTCGATCGGGATAATATGGATCTAGAAGGCTATGTAAAAGTGTATGTAATGAAACCATGAAACAAATTGCCATTTTTATCCAAAAAAGCAAACTTTATTTGTAAAAAAATACAGCGAACTTTAGGTTTTTTTTTTTAAAACGCCTGGAAAAAATTTTCCTGTACGGACTTTTTTAGTCCGATCAGGATAATAAGAATAATTATTAGTTTCGCATATGTATGCGCATTGACATCATTAAACAAATTTCCGAAAAAATTTCCTTTTTCATAGAAAAATAGAAATTTAAAAAAAAAATTTAATGATCTTTTGGCAAATTTTTCTCAAAACTCCCATCGAAATTTATCGTGACAGGTCATTTTCCTTACTATCATTATACTAAGAGCCATAGAAGGTTTGCCTGAAAGTGTGCAATGACACCATAAAAAAAAATCTAAAAAACCTTAATTTTTATACAAAAAAAACGAGTTTTAAGAAAGAAAACAATACATTTTATGAATTTTTTCTCAAAATCACCAACAAAAATTTATCCAGAAAGGATATTCTCATTCCAATCGAGAAAATATGCATTGGAGAAGCTTTGCCTAAAAGTACGCAATGACACCATTAAAAAAAATTTTAAAAAACCCTAACTTTTATACAAAGAAAATGAATTTAAAAAAAAAAACCATAAATTTTATGAATTTTTTCTCAAAACCACCAACAAAAATTTATCCAGAAAGAATTTTCTCATTCCAATGAGAATAATATGAATCGGAGAAGCTTTGCCTGAAAGTGCACTATCATACCCCAAACAAACATCTCCAAAAAATCACTATTTTCATAGAGAAAAACAAATTTTAAGAGAAAGTGGACTCAGTGTAATAATTGTTGCCTCCTATTTTTTGAGAAAACTGGGTGCCTGGTGTAAAAATTGGATTTTCGTGAATATTGTCACAAATTTTCGAATTTTTGTGGTTTTTTGCATATATTTAGGTGGTCAATTTATTTTGCTTTCAGTAAACAAAAAATTTAATTTTAGGCAATTTTTTTTTAATAGGACTCACAAAAATTTATTCTGAAAGGATATTCTTTTTTCGATCAGGATAATATGGATCTAGAAGGCTATGTAAAAGTGTATGTAATGAAACCATGAAACAAATTGCCATTTTTATCCAAAAAAGCAAACTTTATTTGTAAAAAAATACAGCGAACTTTAGGTTTTTTTTTTTAAAACGCCTGGAAAAAATTTTCCTGTACGGACTTTTTTAGTCCGATCAGGATAATAAGAATAATTATTAGTTTCGCATATGTATGCGCATTAACATCATTAAACAAATTTCCGAAAAAATTTCCTTTTTCATAGAAAAATAGAAATTTAAAAAAAAAATTTAATGATCTTTTGGCAAATTTTTCTCAAAACTCCCATCGAAATTTATCGTGACAGGTCATTTTCCTTCCTATCATTATACTAAGAGCCATAGAAGGTTTGCCTGAAAGTGTGCAATGACACCATAAAAAAAAATCTAAAAAACCTTAATTTTTATACAAAAAAAACGAGTTTTAAGAAAGAAAACAATACATTTTATGAATTTTTTCTCAAAATCACCAACAAAAATTTATCCAGAAAGGATATTCTCATTCCAATCGAGAAAATATGCATTGGAGAAGCTTTGCCTAAAAGTACGCAATGACACCATTAAAAAAAATTTTAAAAAACCCTAACTTTTATACAAAGAAAATGAATTTTAAAAAAAAAACCATAAATTTTATGAATTTTTTCTCAAAACCACCAACAAAAATTTATCCAGAAAGAATTTTCTCATTCCAATGAGAATAATATGAATCGGAGAAGCTTTGCCTGAAAGTGCACTATCATACCCCAAACAAACATCTCCAAAAAATCACTATTTTCATAGAGAAAAACAAATTTTAAGAGAAAGTGGACTCAGTGTAATAATTGTTGCCTCCTATTTTTTGAGAAAACTGGGTGCCTGGTGTAAAAATTGGATTTTCGTGAATATTGTCACAAATTTTCGAATTTTTGTGGTTTTTTGCATATATTTAGGTGGTCAATTTATTTTGCTTTCAGTAAACAAAAAATTTAATTTTAGGCAATTTTTTTTTAATAGGACTCACAAAAATTTATTCTGAAAGGATATTCTTTTTTCGATCAGGATAATATGGATCTAGAAGGCTATGTAAAAGTGTATGTAATGAAACCATGAAACAAATTGCCATTTTTATCCAAAAAAGCAAACTTTATTTGTAAAAAAATACAGCGAACTTTAGGTTGTTTTTTTTAAAACGCCTGGAAAAAATTTTCCTGTACGGACTTTTTTAGTCCGATCAGGATAATAAGAATAATTATTAGTTTCGCATATGTATGCGCATTAACATCATTAAACAAATTTCCGAAAAAATTTCCTTTTTCATAGAAAAATAGAAATTTAAAAAAAAAATTTAATGATCTTTTGGCAAATTTTTCTCAAAACTCCCATCGAAATTTATCGTGACAGGTCATTTTCCTTCCTATCATTATACTAAGAGCCATAGAAGGTTTGCCTGAAAGTGTGCAATGACACCATAAAAAAAAATCTAAAAAACCTTAATTTTTATACAAAAAAAACGAGTTTTAAGAAAGAAAACAATACATTTTATGAATTTTTTCTCAAAATCACCAACAAAAATTTATCCAGAAAGGATATTCTCATTCCAATCGAGAAAATATGCATTGGAGAAGCTTTGCCTAAAAGTACGCAATGACACCATTAAAAAAAATTTTAAAAAACCCTAACTTTTATACAAAGAAAATGAATTTTAAAAAAAAAACCATAAATTTTATGAATTTTTTCTCAAAACCACCAACAAAAATTTATCCAGAAAGAATTTTCTCATTCCAATGAGAATAATATGAATCGGAGAAGCTTTGCCTGAAAGTGCACTATCATACCCCAAACAAACATCTCCAAAAAATCACTATTTTCATAGAGAAAAACAAATTTTAAGAGAAAGTGGACTCAGTGTAATAATTGTTGCCTCCTATTTTTTGAGAAAACTGGGTGCCTGGTGTAAAAATTGGATTTTCGTGAATATTGTCACAAATTTTCGAATTTTTGTGGTTTTTTGCATATATTTAGGTGGTCAATTTATTTTGCTTTCAGTAAACAAAAAATTTAATTTTAGGCAATTTTTTTTTAATAGGACTCACAAAAATTTATTCTGAAAGGATATTCTTTTTTCGATCAGGATAATATGGATCTAGAAGGCTATGTAAAAGTGTATGTAATGAAACCATGAAACAAATTGCCATTTTTATCCAAAAAAGCAAACTTTATTTGTAAAAAAATACAGCGAACTTTAGGTTGTTTTTTTTAAAACGCCTGGAAAAAATTTTCCTGTACGGACTTTTTTAGTCCGATCAGGATAATAAGAATAATTATTAGTTTCGCATATGTATGCGCATTAACATCATTAAACAAATTTCCGAAAAAATTTCCTTTTTCATAGAAAAATAGAAATTTAAAAAAAAAATTTAATGATCTTTTGGCAAATTTTTCTCAAAACTCCCATCGAAATTTATCGTGACAGGTCATTTTCCTTCCTATCATTATACTAAGAGCCATAGAAGGTTTGCCTGAAAGTGTGCAATGACACCATAAAAAAAAATCTAAAAAACCTTAATTTTTATACAAAAAAAACGAGTTTTAAGAAAGAAAACAATACATTTTATGAATTTTTTCTCAAAATCACCAACAAAAATTTATCCAGAAAGGATATTCTCATTCCAATCGAGAAAATATGCATTGGAGAAGCTTTGCCTAAAAGTACGCAATGACACCATTAAAAAAAATTTTAAAAAACCCTAACTTTTATACAAAGAAAATGAATTTTAAAAAAAAAACCATAAATTTTATGAATTTTTTCTCAAAACCACCAACAAAAATTTATCCAGAAAGAATTTTCTCATTCCAATGAGAATAATATGAATCGGAGAAGCTTTGCCTGAAAGTGCACTATCATACCCCAAACAAACATCTCCAAAAAATCACTATTTTCATAGAGAAAAACAAATTTTAAGAGAAAGTGGACTCAGTGTAATAATTGTTGCCTCCTATTTTTTGAGAAAACTGGGTGCCTGGTGTAAAAATTGGATTTTCGTGAATATTGTCACAAATTTTCGAATTTTTGTGGTTTTTTGCATATATTTAGGTGGTCAATTTATTTTGCTTTCAGTAAACAAAAAATTTAATTTTAGGCAATTTTTTTTTAATAGGACTCACAAAAATTTATTCTGAAAGGATATTCTTTTTTCGATCAGGATAATATGGATCTAGAAGGCTATGTAAAAGTGTATGTAATGAAACCATGAAACAAATTGCCATTTTTATCCAAAAAAGCAAACTTTATTTGTAAAAAAATACAGCGAACTTTAGGTTGTTTTTTTTAAAACGCCTGGAAAAAATTTTCCTGTACGGACTTTTTTAGTCCGATCAGGATAATAAGAATAATTATTAGTTTCGCATATGTATGCGCATTAACATCATTAAACAAATTTCCGAAAAAATTTCCTTTTTCATAGAAAAATAGAAATTTAAAAAAAAAATTTAATGATCTTTTGGCAAATTTTTCTCAAAACTCCCATCGAAATTTATCGTGACAGGTCATTTTCCTTCCTATCATTATACTAAGAGCCATAGAAGGTTTGCCTGAAAGTGTGCAATGACACCATAAAAAAAAATCTAAAAAACCTTAATTTTTATACAAAAAAAACGAGTTTTAAGAAAGAAAACAATACATTTTATGAATTTTTTCTCAAAATCACCAACAAAAATTTATCCAGAAAGGATATTCTCATTCCAATCGAGAAAATATGCATTGGAGAAGCTTTGCCTAAAAGTACGCAATGACACCATTAAAAAAAATTTTAAAAAACCCTAACTTTTATACAAAGAAAATGAATTTTAAAAAAAAAACCATAAATTTTATGAATTTTTTCTCAAAACCACCAACAAAAATTTATCCAGAAAGAATTTTCTCATTCCAATGAGAATAATATGAATCGGAGAAGCTTTGCCTGAAAGTGCACTATCATACCCCAAACAAACATCTCCAAAAAATCACTATTTTCATAGAGAAAAACAAATTTTAAGAGAAAGTGGACTCAGTGTAATAATTGTTGCCTCCTATTTTTTGAGAAAACTGGGTGCCTGGTGTAAAAATTGGATTTTCGTGAATATTGTCACAAATTTTCGAATTTTTGTGGTTTTTTGCATATATTTAGGTGGTCAATTTATTTTGCTTTCAGTAAACAAAAAATTTAATTTTAGGCAATTTTTTTTTAATAGGACTCACAAAAATTTATTCTGAAAGGATATTCTTTTTTCGATCAGGATAATATGGATCTAGAAGGCTATGTAAAAGTGTATGTAATGAAACCATGAAACAAATTGCCATTTTTATCCAAAAAAGCAAACTTTATTTGTAAAAAAATACAGCGAACTTTAGGTTTTTTTTTTTAAAACGCCTGGAAAAAATTTTCCTGTACGGACTTTTTTAGTCCGATCAGGATAATAAGAATAATTATTAGTTTCGCATATGTATGCGCATTAACATCATTAAACAAATTTCCGAAAAAATTTCCTTTTTCATAGAAAAATAGAAATTTAAAAAAAAAATTTAATGATCTTTTGGCAAATTTTTCTCAAAACTCCCATCGAAATTTATCGTGACAGGTCATTTTCCTTCCTATCATTATACTAAGAGCCAGGTTTGCCTGAAAGTGTGCAATGACACCATAAAAAAAAATCTAAAAAACCTTAATTTTTATACAAAAAAAACGAGTTTTAAGAAAGAAAACAATACATTTTATGAATTTTTTCTCAAAATCACCAACAAAAATTTATCCAGAAAGGATATTCTCATTCCAATCGAGAAAATATGCATTGGAGAAGCTTTGCCTAAAAGTACGCAATGACACCATTAAAAAAAATTTTAAAAAACCCTAACTTTTATACAAAGAAAATGAATTTTAAAAAAAAAACCATAAATTTTATGAATTTTTTCTCAAAACCACCAACAAAAATTTATCCAGAAAGAATTTTCTCATTCCAATGAGAATAATATGAATCGGAGAAGCTTTGCCTGAAAGTGCACTATCATACCCCAAACAAACATCTCCAAAAAATCACTATTTTCATAGAGAAAAACAAATTTTAAGAGAAAGTGGACTCAGTGTAATAATTGTTGCCTCCTATTTTTTGAGAAAACTGGGTGCCTGGTGTAAAAATTGGATTTTCGTGAATATTGTCACAAATTTTCGAATTTTTGTGGTTTTTTGCATATATTTAGGTGGTCAATTTATTTTGCTTTCAGTAAATAAAAAATTTAATTTTAGGCAATTTTTTTTTAATAGGACTCACAAAAATTTATTCTGAAAGGATATTCTTTTTTCGATCAGGATAATATGGATCTAGAAGGCTATGTAAAAGTGTATGTAATGAAACCATGAAACAAATTGTCATTTTTATCCAAAAAAGCAAACTTTATTTGTAAAAAAATACAGCGAACTTTAGGTTTTTTTTTTTAAAACGCCTGGAAAAAATTTTCCTGTACGGACTTTTTTAGTCCGATCAGGATAATAAGAATAATTATTAGTTTCGCATATGTATGCGCATTAACATCATTAAACAAATTTCCGAAAAAATTTCCTTTTTCATAGAAAAATAGAAATTTAAAAAAAAAATTTAATGATCTTTTGGCAAATTTTTCTCAAAACTCCCATCGAAATTTATCGTGACAGGTCATTTTCCTTCCTATCATTATACTAAGAGCCATAGAAGGTTTGTCTGAAAGTGTGCAATGACACCATAAAAAAAATTCTAAAAAACCTTAATTTTTATACAAAAAAAACGAATTTTAAGAAAGAAAACAATACATTTTATGAATTTTTTCTCAAAACCACCAACAAAAATTTATCCAGAAAGAATTTTCTCATTCCAATGAGAATAATATGAATCGGAGAAGCTTTGCCTGAAAGTGCACTATCATACCCCAAACAAACATCTCCAAAAAATCACTATTTTCATAGAGAAAAACAAATTTTAAGAGAAAGTGGACTCAGTGTAATAATTGTTGCCTCCTATTTTTTGAGAAAACTGGGTGCCTGGTGTAAAAATTGGATTTTCGTGAATATTGTCACAAATTTTCGAATTTTTGTGGTTTTTTGCATATATTTAGGTGGTCAATTTATTTTGCTTTCAGTAAATAAAAAATTTAATTTTAGGCAATTTTTTTTTAATAGGACTCACAAAAATTTATTCTGAAAGGATATTCTTTTTTCGATCAGGATAATATGGATCTAGAAGGCTATGTAAAAGTGTATGTAATGAAACCATGAAACAAATTGTCATTTTTATCCAAAAAAGCAAACTTTATTTGTAAAAAAATACAGCGAACTTTAGGTTTTTTTTTTTAAAACGCCTGGAAAAAATTTTCCTGTACGGACTTTTTTAGTCCGATCAGGATAATAAGAATAATTATTAGTTTCGCATATGTATGCGCATTAACATCATTAAACAAATTTCCGAAAAAATTTCCTTTTTCATAGAAAAATAGAAATTTTAAAAAAAAATTTAATGATCTTTTGGCAAATTTTTCTCAAAACTCCCATCGAAATTTATCGTGACAGGTCATTTTCCTTCCTATCATTATACTAAGAGCCATAGAAGGTTTGTCTGAAAGTGTGCAATGACACCATAAAAAAAATTCTAAAAAACCTTAATTTTTATACAAAAAAAACGAATTTTAAGAAAGAAAACAATACATTTTATGAATTTTTTCTCAAAACCACCAACAAAAATTTATCCAGAAAGAATTTTCTCATTCCAATGAGAATAATATGAATCGGAGAAGCTTTGCCTGAAAGTGCACTATCATACCCCAAACAAACATCTCCAAAAAATCACTATTTTCATAGAGAAAAACAAATTTTAAGAGAAAGTGGACTCAGTGTAATAATTGTTGCCTCCTATTTTTTGAGAAAACTGGGTGCCTGGTGTAAAAATTGGATTTTCGTGAATATTGTCACAAATTTTCGAATTTTTGTGGTTTTTTGCATATATTTAGGTGGTCAATTTATTTTGCTTTCAGTAAATAAAAAATTTAATTTTAGGCAATTTTTTTTTAATAGGACTCACAAAAATTTATTCTGAAAGGATATTCTTTTTTCGATCAGGATAATATGGACCTAGAAGGCTATGTAAAAGTGTATGTAATGAAACCATGAAACAAATTGTCATTTTTATCCAAAAAAGCAAACTTTATTTGTAAAAAAATACAGCGAACTTTAGGTTTTTTTTTTTAAAACGCCTGGAAAAAATTTTCCTGTACGGACTTTTTTAGTCCGATCAGGATAATAAGAATAATTATTAGTTTCGCATATGTATGCGCATTAACATCATTAAACAAATTTCCGAAAAAATTTCCTTTTTCATAGAAAAATAGAAATTTAAAAAAAAAATTTAATGATCTTTTGGCAAATTTTTCTCAAAACTCCCATCGAAATTTATCGTGACAGGTCATTTTCCTTCCTATCATTATACTAAGAGCCATAGAAGGTTTGTCTGAAAGTGTGCAATGACACCATAAAAAAAATTCTAAAAAACCTTAATTTTTATACAAAAAAAACGAATTTTAAGAAAGAAAACAATACATTTTATGAATTTTTTCTCAAAACCACCAACAAAAATTTATCCAGAAAGAATTTTCTCATTCCAATGAGAATAATATGAATCGGAGAAGCTTTGCCTGAAAGTGCACTATCATACCCCAAACAAACATCTCCAAAAAATCACTATTTTCATAGAGAAAAACAAATTTTAAGAGAAAGTGGACTCAGTGTAATAATTGTTGCCTCCTATTTTTTGAGAAAACTGGGTGCCTGGTGTAAAAATTGGATTTTCGTGAATATTGTCACAAATTTTCGAATTTTTGTGGTTTTTTGCATATATTTAGGTGGTCAATTTATTTTGCTTTCAGTAAATAAAAAATTTAATTTTAGGCAATTTTTTTTTAATAGGACTCACAAAAATTTATTCTGAAAGGATATTCTTTTTTCGATCAGGATAATATGGACCTAGAAGGCTATGTAAAAGTGTATGTAATGAAACCATGAAACAAATTGTCATTTTTATCCAAAAAAGCAAACTTTATTTGTAAAAAAATACAGCGAACTTTAGGTTTTTTTTTTTAAAACGCCTGGAAAAAATTTTCCTGTACGGACTTTTTTAGTCCGATCAGGATAATAAGAATAATTATTAGTTTCGCATATGTATGCGCATTAACATCATTAAACAAATTTCCGAAAAAATTTCCTTTTTCATAGAAAAATAGAAATTTAAAAAAAAAATTTAATGATCTTTTGGCAAATTTTTCTCAAAACTCCCATCGAAATTTATCGTGACAGGTCATTTTCCTTCCTATCATTATACTAAGAGCCATAGAAGGTTTGTCTGAAAGTGTGCAATGACACCATAAAAAAAATTCTAAAAAACCTTAATTTTTATACAAAAAAAACGAATTTTAAGAAAGAAAACAATACATTTTATGAATTTTTTCTCAAAACCACCAACAAAAATTTATCCAGAAAGAATTTTCTCATTCCAATGAGAATAATATGAATCGGAGAAGCTTTGCCTGAAAGTGCACTATCATACCCCAAACAAACATCTCCAAAAAATCACTATTTTCATAGAGAAAAACAAATTTTAAGAGAAAGTGGACTCAGTGTAATAATTGCTGCCTCCTATTTTTTGAGAAAACTGGGTGCCTGGTGTAAAAATTGGATTTTCGTGAATATTGTCACAAATTTTCGAATTTTTGTGGTTTTTTGCATATATTTAGGTGGTCAATTTATTTTGCTTTCAGTAAATAAAAAATTTAATTTTAGGCAATTTTTTTTTAATAGGACTCACAAAAATTTATTCTGAAAGGATATTCTTTTTTCGATCAGGATAATATGGATCTAGAAGGCTATGTAAAAGTGTATGTAATGAAACCATGAAACAAATTGTCATTTTTATCCAAAAAAGCAAACTTTATTTGTAAAAAAATACAGCGAACTTTAGGTTTTTTTTTTTAAAACGCCTGGAAAAAATTTTCCTGTACGGACTTTTTTAGTCCGATCAGGATAATAAGAATAATTATTAGTTTCGCATATGTATGCGCATTAGCATCATTAAACAAATTTCCGAAAAAATTTCCTTTTTCATAGAAAAATAGAAATTAAAAAAAAAAATTTAATGATCTTTTGGCAAATTTTTCTCAAAACTCCCATCGAAATTTATCGTGACAGGTCATTTTCCTTCCTATCATTATACTAAGAGCCATAGAAGGTTTGTCTGAAAGTGTGCAATGACACCATAAAAAAAATTCTAAAAAACCTTAATTTTTATACAAAAAAAACGAATTTTAAGAAAGAAAACAATACATTTTATGAATTTTTTCTCAAAACCACCAACAAAAATTTATCCAGAAAGAATTTTCTCATTCCAATGAGAATAATATGAATCGGAGAAGCTTTGCCTGAAAGTGCACTATCATACCCCAAACAAACATCTCCAAAAAATCACTATTTTCATAGAGAAAAACAAATTTTAAGAGAAAGTGGACTCAGTGTAATAATTGTTGCCTCCTATTTTTTGAGAAAACTGGGTGCCTGGTGTAAAAATTGGATTTTCGTGAATATTGTCACAAATTTTCGAATTTTTGTGGTTTTTTGCATATATTTAGGTGGTCAATTTATTTTGCTTTCAGTAAATAAAAAATTTAATTTTAGGCAATTTTTTTTTAATAGGACTCACAAAAATTTATTCTGAAAGGATATTCTTTTTTCGATCAGGATAATATGGATCTAGAAGGCTATGTAAAAGTGTATGTAATGAAACCATGAAACAAATTGTCATTTTTATCCAAAAAAGCAAACTTTATTTGTAAAAAAATACAGCGAACTTTAGGTTTTTTTTTTAAAACGCCTGGAAAAAATTTTCCTGTACGGACTTTTTTAGTCCGATCAGGATAATAAGAATAATTATTAGTTTCGCATATGTATGCGCATTAACATCATTAAACAAATTTCCGAAAAAATTTCCTTTTTCATAGAAAAATAGAAATTTAAAAAAAAAATTTAATGATCTTTTGGCAAATTTTTCTCAAAACTCCCATCGAAATTTATCGTGACAGGTCATTTTCCTTCCTATCATTATACTAAGAGCCATAGAAGGTTTGTCTGAAAGTGTGCAATGACACCATAAAAAAAATTCTAAAAAACCTTAATTTTTATACAAAAAAAACGAATTTTAAGAAAGAAAACAATACATTTTATGAATTTTTTCTCAAAACCACCAACAAAAATTTATCCAGAAAGAATTTTCTCATTCCAATGAGAATAATATGAATCGGAGAAGCTTTGCCTGAAAGTGCACTATCATACCCCAAACAAACATCTCCAAAAAATCACTATTTTCATAGAGAAAAACAAATTTTAAGAGAAAGTGGACTCAGTGTAATAATTGTTGCCTCCTATTTTTTGAGAAAACTGGGTGCCTGGTGTAAAAATTGGATTTTCGTGAATATTGTCACAAATTTTCGAATTTTTGTGGTTTTTTGCATATATTTAGGTGGTCAATTTATTTTGCTTTCAGTAAATAAAAAATTTAATTTTAGGCAATTTTTTTTTAATAGGACTCACAAAAATTTATTCTGAAAGGATATTCTTTTTTCGATCAGGATAATATGGATCTAGAAGGCTATGTAAAAGTGTATGTAATGAAACCATGAAACAAATTGTCATTTTTATCCAAAAAAGCAAACTTTATTTGTAAAAAAATACAGCGAACTTTAGGTTTTTTTTTTTAAAACGCCTGGAAAAAATTTTCCTGTACGGACTTTTTTAGTCCGATCAGGATAATAAGAATAATTATTAGTTTCGCATATGTATGCGCATTAACATCATTAAACAAATTTCCGAAAAAATTTCCTTTTTCATAGAAAAATAGAAATTTAAAAAAAAAATTTAATGATCTTTTGGCAAATTTTTCTCAAAACTCCCATCGAAATTTATCGTGACAGGTCATTTTCCTTCCTATCATTATACTAAGAGCCATAGAAGGTTTGTCTGAAAGTGTGCAATGACACCATAAAAAAAATTCTAAAAAACCTTAATTTTTATACAAAAAAAACGAATTTTAAGAAAGAAAACAATACATTTTATGAATTTTTTCTCAAAACCACCAACAAAAATTTATCCAGAAAGAATTTTCTCATTCCAATGAGAATAATATGAATCGGAGAAGCTTTGCCTGAAAGTGCACTATCATACCCCAAACAAACATCTCCAAAAAATCACTATTTTCATAGAGAAAAACAAATTTTAAGAGAAAGTGGACTCAGTGTAATAATTGCTGCCTCCTATTTTTTGAGAAAACTGGGTGCCTGGTGTAAAAATTGGATTTTCGTGAATATTGTCACAAATTTTCGAATTTTTGTGGTTTTTTGCATATATTTAGGTGGTCAATTTATTTTGCTTTCAGTAAATAAAAAATTTAATTTTAGGCAATTTTTTTTTAATAGGACTCACAAAAATTTATTCTGAAAGGATATTCTTTTTTCGATCAGGATAATATGGACCTAGAAGGCTATGTAAAAGTGTATGTAATGAAACCATGAAACAAATTGTCATTTTTATCCAAAAAAGCAAACTTAATTTGTAAAAAAATACAGCGAACTTTAGGTTTTTTTTTTTAAAACGCCTGGAAAAAATTTTCCTGTACGGACTTTTTTAGTCCGATCAGGATAATAAGAATAATTATTAGTTTCGCATATGTATGCGCATTAACATCATTAAACAAATTTCCGAAAAAATTTCCTTTTTCATAGAAAAATAGAAATTTAAAAAAAAAATTTAATGATCTTTTGGCAAATTTTTCTCAAAACTCCCATCGAAATTTATCGTGACAGGTCATTTTCCTTCCTATCATTATACTAAGAGCCATAGAAGGTTTGTCTGAAAGTGTGCAATGACACCATAAAAAAAATTCTAAAAAACCTTAATTTTTATACAAAAAAAACGAATTTTAAGAAAGAAAACAATACATTTTATGAATTTTTTCTCAAAACCACCAACAAAAATTTATCCAGAAAGAATTTTCTCATTCCAATGAGAATAATATGAATCGGAGAAGCTTTGCCTGAAAGTGCACTATCATACCCCAAACAAACATCTCCAAAAAATCACTATTTTCATAGAGAAAAACAAATTTTAAGAGAAAGTGGACTCAGTGTAATAATTGCTGCCTCCTATTTTTTGAGAAAACTGGGTGCCTGGTGTAAAAATTGGATTTTCGTGAATATTGTCACAAATTTTCGAATTTTTGTGGTTTTTTGCATATATTTAGGTGGTCAATTTATTTTGCTTTCAGTAAATAAAAAATTTAATTTTAGGCAATTTTTTTTTAATAGGACTCACAAAAATTTATTCTGAAAGGATATTCTTTTTTCGATCAGGATAATATGGATCTAGAAGGCTATGTAAAAGTGTATGTAATGAAACCATGAAACAAATTGTCATTTTTATCCAAAAAAGCAAACTTTATTTGTAAAAAAATACAGCGAACTTTAGGTTTTTTTTTTTAAAACGCCTGGAAAAAATTTTCCTGTACGGACTTTTTTAGTCCGATCAGGATAATAAGAATAATTATTAGTTTCGCATATGTATGCGCATTAACATCATTAAACAAATTTCCGAAAAAATTTCCTTTTTCATAGAAAAATAGAAATTAAAAAAAAAAATTTAATGATCTTTTGGCAAATTTTTCTCAAAACTCCCATCGAAATTTATCGTGACAGGTCATTTTCCTTCCTATCATTATACTAAGAGCCATAGAAGGTTTGTCTGAAAGTGTGCAATGACACCATAAAAAAAATTCTAAAAAACCTTAATTTTTATACAAAAAAAACGAATTTTAAGAAAGAAAACAATACATTTTATGAATTTTTTCTCAAAACCACCAACAAAAATTTATCCAGAAAGAATTTTCTCATTCCAATGAGAATAATATGAATCGGAGAAGCTTTGCCTGAAAGTGCACTATCATACCCCAAACAAACATCTCCAAAAAATCACTATTTTCATAGAGAAAAACAAATTTTAAGAGAAAGTGGACTCAGTGTAATAATTGTTGCCTCCTATTTTTTGAGAAAACTGGGTGCCTGGTGTAAAAATTGGATTTTCGTGAATATTGTCACAAATTTTCGAATTTTTGTGGTTTTTTGCATATATTTAGGTGGTCAATTTATTTTGCTTTCAGTAAATAAAAAATTTAATTTTAGGCAATTTTTTTTTAATAGGACTCACAAAAATTTATTCTGAAAGGATATTCTTTTTTCGATCAGGATAATATGGATCTAGAAGGCTATGTAAAAGTGTATGTAATGAAACCATGAAACAAATTGTCATTTTTATCCAAAAAAGCAAACTTTATTTGTAAAAAAATACAGCGAACTTTAGGTTTTTTTTTTAAAACGCCTGGAAAAAATTTTCCTGTACGGACTTTTTTAGTCCGATCAGGATAATAAGAATAATTATTAGTTTCGCATATGTATGCGCATTAACATCATTAAACAAATTTCCGAAAAAATTTCCTTTTTCATAGAAAAATAGAAATTTAAAAAAAAAATTTAATGATCTTTTGGCAAATTTTTCTCAAAACTCCCATCGAAATTTATCGTGACAGGTCATTTTCCTTCCTATCATTATACTAAGAGCCATAGAAGGTTTGTCTGAAAGTGTGCAATGACACCATAAAAAAAATTCTAAAAAACCTTAATTTTTATACAAAAAAAACGAATTTTAAGAAAGAAAACAATACATTTTATGAATTTTTTCTCAAAACCACCAACAAAAATTTATCCAGAAAGAATTTTCTCATTCCAATGAGAATAATATGAATCGGAGAAGCTTTGCCTGAAAGTGCACTATCATACCCCAAACAAACATCTCCAAAAAATCACTATTTTCATAGAGAAAAACAAATTTTAAGAGAAAGTGGACTCAGTGTAATAATTGTTGCCTCCTATTTTTTGAGAAAACTGGGTGCCTGGTGTAAAAATTGGATTTTCGTGAATATTGTCACAAATTTTCGAATTTTTGTGGTTTTTTGCATATATTTAGGTGGTCAATTTATTTTGCTTTCAGTAAATAAAAAATTTAATTTTAGGCAATTTTTTTTTAATAGGACTCACAAAAATTTATTCTGAAAGGATATTCTTTTTTCGATCAGGATAATATGGATCTAGAAGGCTATGTAAAAGTGTATGTAATGAAACCATGAAACAAATTGTCATTTTTATCCAAAAAAGCAAACTTTATTTGTAAAAAAATACAGCGAACTTTAGGTTTTTTTTTTTAAAACGCCTGGAAAAAATTTTCCTGTACGGACTTTTTTAGTCCGATCAGGATAATAAGAATAATTATTAGTTTCGCATATGTATGCGCATTAACATCATTAAACAAATTTCCGAAAAAATTTCCTTTTTCATAGAAAAATAGAAATTTAAAAAAAAAATTTAATGATCTTTTGGCAAATTTTTCTCAAAACTCCCATCGAAATTTATCGTGACAGGTCATTTTCCTTCCTATCATTATACTAAGAGCCATAGAAGGTTTGTCTGAAAGTGTGCAATGACACCATAAAAAAAATTCTAAAAAACCTTAATTTTTATACAAAAAAAACGAATTTTAAGAAAGAAAACAATACATTTTATGAATTTTTTCTCAAAACCACCAACAAAAATTTATCCAGAAAGAATTTTCTCATTCCAATGAGAATAATATGAATCGGAGAAGCTTTGCCTGAAAGTGCACTATCATACCCCAAACAAACATCTCCAAAAAATCACTATTTTCATAGAGAAAAACAAATTTTAAGAGAAAGTGGACTCAGTGTAATAATTGTTGCCTCCTATTTTTTGAGAAAACTTGGTGCCTGGTGTAAAAATTGGATTTTCGTGAATATTGTCACAAATTTTCGAATTTTTGTGGTTTTTTGCATATATTTAGGTGGTCAATTTATTTTGCTTTCAGTAAATAAAAAATTTAATTTTAGGCAATTTTTTTTTAATAGGACTCACAAAAATTTATTCTGAAAGGATATTCTTTTTTCGTTCAGGATAATATGGATCTAGAAGGCTATGTAAAAGTGTATGTAATGAAACCATGAAACAAATTGCCATTTTTATCCAAAAAAGCAAACTTTATTTGTAAAAAAATACAGCGAACTTTAGGTTTTTTTTTTAAAACGCCTGGAAAAAATTTTCCTGTACGGACTTTTTTAGTCCGATCAGGATAATAAGAATAATTATTAGTTTCGCATATGTATGCGCATTAACATCATTAAACAAATTTCCGAAAAAATTTCCTTTTTCATAGAAAAATAGAAATTTAAAAAAAAAATTTAATGATCTTTTGGCAAATTTTTCTCAAAACTCCCATCGAAATTTATCGTGACAGGTCATTTTCCTTCCTATCATTATACTAAGAGCCATAGAAGGTTTGTCTGAAAGTGTGCAATGACACCATAAAAAAAATTCTAAAAAACCTTAATTTTTATACAAAAAAAACGAATTTTAAGAAAGAAAACAATACATTTTATGAATTTTTTCTCAAAACCACCAACAAAAATTTATCCAGAAAGAATTTTCTCATTCCAATGAGAATAATATGAATCGGAGAAGCTTTGCCTGAAAGTGCACTATCATACCCCAAACAAACATCTCCAAAAAATCACTATTTTCATAGAGAAAAACAAATTTTAAGAGAAAGTGGACTCAGTGTAATAATTGTTGCCTCCTATTTTTTGAGAAAACTGGGTGCCTGGTGTAAAAATTGGATTTTCGTGAATATTGTCACAAATTTTCGAATTTTTGTGGTTTTTTGCATATATTTAGGTGGTCAATTTATTTTGCTTTCAGTAAATAAAAAATTTAATTTTAGGCAATTTTTTTTTAATAGGACTCACAAAAATTTATTCTGAAAGGATATTCTTTTTTCGATCAGGATAATATGGATCTAGAAGGCTATGTAAAAGTGTATGTAATGAAACCATGAAACAAATTGTCATTTTTATCCAAAAAAGCAAACTTTATTTGTAAAAAAATACAGCGAACTTTAGGTTTTTTTTTTTAAAACGCCTGGAAAAAAATTTCCTGTACGGACTTTTTTAGTCCGATCAGGATAATAAGAATAATTATTAGTTTCGCATATGTATGCGCATTAACATCATTAAACAAATTTCCGAGAAAATTTCCTTTTTCATAGAAAAATAGAAATTTAAAAAAAAAATTTAATGATCTTTTGGCAAATTTTTCTCAAAACTCCCATCGAAATTTATCGTGACAGGTCATTTTCCTTCCTATCATTATACTAAGAGCCATAGAAGGTTTGTCTGAAAGTGTGCAATGACACCATAAAAAAAATTCTAAAAAACCTTAATTTTTATACAAAAAAAACGAATTTTAAGAAAGAAAACAATACATTTTATGAATTTTTTCTCAAAACCACCAACAAAAATTTATCCAGAAAGAATTTTCTCATTCCAATGAGAATAATATGAATCGGAGAAGCTTTGCCTGAAAGTGCACTATCATACCCCAAACAAACATCTCCAAAAAATCACTATTTTCATAGAGAAAAACAAATTTTAAGAGAAAGTGGACTCAGTGTAATAATTGTTGCCTCCTATTTTTTGAGAAAACTGGGTGCCTGGTGTAAAAATTGGATTTTCGTGAATATTGTCACAAATTTTCGAATTTTTGTGGTTTTTTGCATATATTTAGGTGGTCAATTTATTTTGCTTTCAGTAAATAAAAAATTTAATTTTAGGCAATTTTTTTTTAATAGGACTCACAAAAATTTATTCTGAAAGGATATTCTTTTTTCGATCAGGATAATATGGATCTAGAAGGCTATGTAAAAGTGTATGTAATGAAACCATGAAACAAATTGTCATTTTTATCCAAAAAAGCAAACTTTATTTGTAAAAAAATACAGCGAACTTTAGGTTTTTTTTTTTAAAACGCCTGGAAAAAATTTTCCTGTACGGACTTTTTTAGTCCGATCAGGATAATAAGAATAATTATTAGTTTCGCATATGTATGCGCATTAACATCATTAAACAAATTTCCGAAAAAATTTCATTTTTCATAGAAAAATAGATATTTAAAAAAAAAATTTAATGATCTTTTGGCAAATTTTTCTCAAAACTCCCATCGAAATTTATCGTGACAGGTCATTTTCCTTCCTATCATTATACTAAGAGCCATAGAAGGTTTGTCTGAAAGTGTGCAATGACACCATAAAAAAAATTCTAAAAAACCTTAATTTTTATACAAAAAAAACGAATTTTAAGAAAGAAAACAATACATTTTATGAATTTTTTCTCAAAACCACCAACAAAAATTTATCCAGAAAGAATTTTCTCATTCCAATGAGAATAATATGAATCGGAGAAGCTTTGCCTGAAAGTGCACTATCATACCCCAAACAAACATCTCCAAAAAATCACTATTTTCATAGAGAAAAACAAATTTTAAGAGAAAGTGGACTCAGTGTAATAATTGTTGCCTCCTATTTTTTGAGAAAACTGGGTGCCTGGTGTAAAAATTGGATTTTCGTGAATATTGTCACAAATTTTCGAATTTTTGTGGTTTTTTGCATATATTTAGGTGGTCAATTTATTTTGCTTTCAGTAAATAAAAAATTTAATTTTAGGCAATTTTTTTTTAATAGGACTCACAAAAATTTATTCTGAAAGGATATTCTTTTTTCGATCAGGATAATATGGATCTAGAAGGCTATGTAAAAGTGTATGTAATGAAACCATGAAACAAATTGTCATTTTTATCCAAAAAAGCAAACTTTATTTGTAAAAAAATACAGCGAACTTTAGGTTTTTTTTTTTAAAACGCCTGGAAAAAATTTTCCTGTACGGACTTTTTTAGTCCGATCAGGATAATAAGAATAATTATTAGTTTCGCATATGTATGCGCATTAACATCATTAAACAAATTTCCGAAAAAATTTCCTTTTTCATAGAAAAATAGAAATTTAAAAAAAAATTTAATGATCTTTTGGCAAATTTTTCTCAAAACTCCCATCGAAATTTATCGTGACAGGTCATTTTCCTTCCTATCATTATACTAAGAGCCATAGAAGATTTGCCTGAAAGTGTGCAATGACACCATAAAAAAAATTCTAAAAAACCTTAATTTTTATACCAACAAAACGAGTTTTAAGAAAGAAAACAATACATTTTATGAATTTTTTCTCAAAATCACCAACAAAAATTTACCCAGAAAGAATTTTCTCATTCCAATGAGAATAATATGAATCGGAGAAGCTTTGCCTGAAAGTGCACTATCATACCCCAAACAAACATCTCCAAAAAATCACTATTTTCATAGAGAAAAACAAATTTTAAGAGAAAGTGGACTCAGTGTAATAATTGTTGCCTCCTATTTTTTGAGAAAACTGGGTGCCTGGTGTAAAAATTGGATTTTCGTGAATATTGTCACAAATTTTCGAATTTTTGTGGTTTTTTGCATATATTTAGGTGGTCAATTTATTTTGCTTTCAGTAAATAAAAAATTTAATTTTAGGCAATTTTTTTTTAATAGGACTCACAAAAATTTATTCTGAAAGGATATTCTTTTTTCGATCAGGATAATATGGATCTAGAAGGCTATGTAAAAGTGTATGTAATGAAACCATGAAACAAATTGTCATTTTTATCCAAAAAAGCAAACTTTATTTGTAAAAAAATACAGCGAACTTTAGGTTTTTTTTTTTAAAACGCCTGGAAAAAATTTTCCTGTACGGACTTTTTTAGTCCGATCAGGATAATAAGAATAATTATTAGTTTCGCATATGTATGCGCATTAACATCATTAAACAAATTTCCGAAAAAATTTCCTTTTTCATAGAAAAATAGAAATTTAAAAAAAAAATTTAATGATCTTTTGGCAAATTTTTCTCAAAACTCCCATCGAAATTTATCGTGACAGGTCATTTTCCTTCCTATCATTATACTAAGAGCCATAGAAGGTTTGTCTGAAAGTGTGCAATGACACCATAAAAAAAATTCTAAAAAACCTTAATTTTTATACAAAAAAAACGAATTTTAAGAAAGAAAACAATACATTTTATGAATTTTTTCTCAAAACCACCAACAAAAATTTATCCAGAAAGAATTTTCTCATTCCAATGAGAATAATATGAATCGGAGAAGCTTTGCCTGAAAGTGCACTATCATACCCCAAACAAACATCTCCAAAAAATCACTATTTTCATAGAGAAAAACAAATTTTAAGAGAAAGTGGACTCAGTGTAATAATTGTTGCCTCCTATTTTTTGAGAAAACTGGGTGCCTGGTGTAAAAATTGGATTTTCGTGAATATTGTCACAAATTTTCGAATTTTTGTGGTTTTTTGCATATATTTAGGTGGTCAATTTATTTTGCTTTCAGTAAATAAAAAATTTAATTTTAGGCAATTTTTTTTTAATAGGACTCACAAAAATTTATTCTGAAAGGATATTCTTTTTTCGATCAGGATAATATGGATCTAGAAGGCTATGTAAAAGTGTATGTAATGAAACCATGAAACAAATTGTCATTTTTATCCAAAAAAGCAAACTTTATTTGTAAAAAAATACAGCGAACTTTAGGTTTTTTTTTTTAAAACGCCTGGAAAAAATTTTCCTGTACGGACTTTTTTAGTCCGATCAGGATAATAAGAATAATTATTAGTTTCGCATATGTATGCGCATTAACATCATTAAACAAATTTCCGAAAAAATTTCCTTTTTCATAGAAAAATAGAAATTTAAAAAAAAAATTTAATGATCTTTTGGCAAATTTTTCTCAAAACTCCCATCGAAATTTATCGTGACAGGTCATTTTCCTTCCTATCATTATACTAAGAGCCATAGAAGGTTTGTCTGAAAGTGTGCAATGACACCATAAAAAAAATTCTAAAAAACCTTAATTTTTATACAAAAAAAACGAATTTTAAGAAAGAAAACAATACATTTTATGAATTTTTTCTCAAAACCACCAACAAAAATTTATCCAGAAAGAATTTTCTCATTCCAATGAGAATAATATGAATCGGAGAAGCTTTGCCTAAAAGTGCACTATCATACCCCAAACAAACATCTCCAAAAAATCACTATTTTCATAGAGAAAAACAAATTTTAAGAGAAAGTGGACTCAGTGTAATAATTGTTGCCTCCTATTTTTTGAGAAAACTGGGTGCCTGGTGTAAAAATTGGATTTTCGTGAATATTGTCACAAATTTTCGAATTTTTGTGGTTTTTTGCATATATTTAGGTGGTCAATTTATTTTGCTTTCAGTAAATAAAAAATTTAATTTTAGGCAATTTTTTTTTAATAGGACTCACAAAAATTTATTCTGAAAGGATATTCTTTTTTCGATCAGGATAATATGGATCTAGAAGGCTATGTAAAAGTGTATGTAATGAAACCATGAAACAAATTGTCATTTTTATCCAAAAAAGCAAACTTTATTTGTAAAAAAATACAGCGAACTTTAGGTTTTTTTTTTTTAAAACGCCTGGAAAAAATTTTCCTGTACGGACTTTTTTAGTCCGATCAGGATAATAAGAATAATTATTAGTTTCGCATATGTATGCGCATTAACATCATTAAACAAATTTCCGAAAAAATTTCCTTTTTCATAGAAAAATAGAAATTTAAAAAAAAAATTTAATGATCTTTTGGCAAATTTTTCTCAAAACTCCCATCGAAATTTATCGTGACAGGTCATTTTCCTTCCTATCATTATACTAAGAGCCATAGAAGGTTTGTCTGAAAGTGTGCAATGACACCATAAAAAAAATTCTAAAAAACCTTAATTTTTATACAAAAAAAAACGAATTTTAAGAAAGAAAACAATACATTTTATGAATTTTTTCTCAAAACCACCAACAAAAATTTATCCAGAAAGAATTTTCTCATTCCAATGAGAATAATATGAATCGGAGAAGCTTTGCCTGAAAGTGCACTATCATACCCCAAACAAACATCTCCAAAAAATCACTATTTTCATAGAGAAAAACAAATTTTAAGAGAAAGTGGACTCAGTGTAATAATTGTTGCCTCCTATTTTTTGAGAAAACTGGGTGCCTGGTGTAAAAATTGGATTTTCGTGAATATTGTCACAAATTTTCGAATTTTTGTGGTTTTTTGCATATATTTAGGTGGTCAATTTATTTTGCTTTCAGTAAATAAAAAATTTAATTTTAGGCAATTTTTTTTTAATAGGACTCACAAAAATTTATTCTGAAAGGATATTCTTTTTTCGATCAGGATAATATGGATCTAGAAGGCTATGTAAAAGTGTATGTAATGAAACCATGAAACAAATTGTCATTTTTATCCAAAAAAGCAAACTTTATTTGTAAAAAAATACAGCGAACTTTAGGTTTTTTTTTTTAAAACGCCTGGAAAAAATTTTCCTGTACGGACTTTTTTAGTCCGATCAGGATAATAAGAATAATTATTAGTTTCGCATATGTATGCGCATTAACATCATTAAACAAATTTCCGAAAAAATTTCCTTTTTCATAGAAAAATAGAAATTTAAAAAAAAAATTTAATGATCTTTTGGCAAATTTTTCTCAAAACTCCCATCGAAATTTATCGTGACAGGTCATTTTCCTTCCTATCATTATACTAAGAGCCATAGAAGGTTTGTCTGAAAGTGTGCAATGACACCATAAAAAAAATTCTAAAAAACCTTAATTTTTATACAAAAAAAACGAATTTTAAGAAAGAAAACAATACATTTTATGAATTTTTTCTCAAAACCACCAACAAAAATTTATCCAGAAAGAATTTTCTCATTCCAATGAGAATAATATGAATCGGAGAAGCTTTGCCTGAAAGTGCACTATCATACCCCAAACAAACATCTCCAAAAAATCACTATTTTCATAGAGAAAAACAAATTTTAAGAGAAAGTGGACTCAGTGTAATAATTGTTGCCTCCTATTTTTTGAGAAAACTGGGTGCCTGGTGTAAAAATTGGATTTTCGTGAATATTGTCACAAATTTTCGAATTTTTGTGGTTTTTTGCATATATTTAGGTGGTCAATTTATTTTGCTTTCAGTAAATAAAAAATTTAATTTTAGGCAATTTTTTTTTAATAGGACTCACAAAAATTTATTCTGAAAGGATATTCTTTTTTCGATCAGGATAATATGGATCTAGAAGGCTATGTAAAAGTGTATGTAATGAAACCATGAAACAAATTGTCATTTTTATCCAAAAAAGCAAACTTTATTTGTAAAAAAATACAGCGAACTTTAGGTTTTTTTTTTTTAAACGCCTGGAAAAAATTTTCCTGTACGGACTTTTTTAGTCCGATCAGGATAATAAGAATAATTATTAGTTTCGCATATGTATGCGCTATAACATCATTAAACAAATTTCCGAAAAAATTTCCTTTTTCATAGAAAAATAGAAATTTAAAAAAAAAATTTAATGATCTTTTGGCAAATTTTTCTCAAAACTCCCATCGAAATTTATCGTGACAGGTCATTTTCCTTCCTATCATTATACTAAGAGCCATAGAAGGTTTGTCTGAAAGTGTGCAATGACACCATAAAAAAAATTCTAAAAAACCTTAATTTTTATACAAAAAAAACGAATTTTAAGAAAGAAAACAATACATTTTATGAATTTTTTCTCAAAACCACCAACAAAAATTTATCCAGAAAGAATTTTCTCATTCCAATGAGAATAATATGAATCGGAGAAGCTTTGCCTGAAAGTGCACTATCATACCCCAAACAAACATCTCCAAAAAATCACTATTTTCATAGAGAAAAACAAATTTTAAGAGAAAGTGGACTCAGTGTAATAATTGTTGCCTCCTATTTTTTGAGAAAACTGGGTGCCTGGTGTAAAAATTGGATTTTCGTGAATATTGTCACAAATTTTCGAATTTTTGTGGTTTTTTGCATATATTTAGGTGGTCAATTTATTTTGCTTTCAGTAAATAAAAAATTTAATTTTAGGCAATTTTTTTTTAATAGGACTCACAAAAATTTATTCTGAAAGGATATTCTTTTTTCGATCAGGATAATATGGATCTAGAAGGCTATGTAAAAGTGTATGTAATGAAACCATGAAACAAATTGTCATTTTTATCCAAAAAAGCAAACTTTATTTGTAAAAAAATACAGCGAACTTTAGGTTTTTTTTTTTTAAACGCCTGGAAAAAATTTTCCTGTACGGACTTTTTTAGTCCGATCAGGATAATAAGAATAATTATTAGTTTCGCATATGTATGCGCTATAACATCATTAAACAAATTTCCGAAAAAATTTCCTTTTTCATAGAAAAATAGAAATTTAAAAAAAAAATTTAATGATCTTTTGGCAAATTTTTCTCAAAACTCCCATCGAAATTTATCGTGACAGGTCATTTTCCTTCCTATCATTATACTAAGAGCCATAGAAGGTTTGTCTGAAAGTGTGCAATGACACCATAAAAAAAATTCTAAAAAACCTTAATTTTTATACAAAAAAAAACGAATTTTAAGAAAGAAAACAATACATTTTATGAATTTTTTCTCAAAACCACCAACAAAAATTTATCCAGAAAGAATTTTCTCATTCCAATGAGAATAATATGAATCGGAGAAGCTTTGCCTGAAAGTGCACTATCATACCCCAAACAAACATCTCCAAAAAATCACTATTTTCATAGAGAAAAACAAATTTTAAGAGAAAGTGGACTCAGTGTAATAATTGTTGCCTCCTATTTTTTGAGAAAACTGGGTGCCTGGTGTAAAAATTGGATTTTCGTGAATATTGTCACAAATTTTCGAATTTTTGTGGTTTTTTGCATATATTTAGGTGGTCAATTTATTTTGCTTTCAGTAAATAAAAAATTTAATTTTAGGCAATTTTTTTTTAATAGGACTCACAAAAATTTATTCTGAAAGGATATTCTTTTTTCGATCAGGATAATATGGATCTAGAAGGCTATGTAAAAGTGTATGTAATGAAACCATGAAACAAATTGTCATTTTTATCCAAAAAAGCAAACTTTATTTGTAAAAAAATACAGCGAACTTTAGGTTTTTTTTTTTAAAACGCCTGGAAAAAATTTTCCTGTACGGACTTTTTTAGTCCGATCAGGATAATAAGAATAATTATTAGTTTCGCATATGTATGCGCTATAACATCATTAAACAAATTTCCGAAAAAATTTCCTTTTTCATAGAAAAATAGAAATTTAAAAAAAAAATTTAATGATCTTTTGGCAAATTTTTCTCAAAACTCCCATCGAAATTTATCGTGACAGGTCATTTTCCTTCCTATCATTATACTAAGAGCCATAGAAGGTTTGTCTGAAAGTGTGCAGTGACACCATAAAAAAAATTCTAAAAAACCTTAATTTTTATACAAAAAAAACGAATTTTAAGAAAGAAAACAATACATTTTATGAATTTTTTCTCAAAACCACCAACAAAAATTTATCCAGAAAGAATTTTCTCATTCCAATGAGAATAATATGAATCGGAGAAGCTTTGCCTGAAAGTGCACTATCATACCCCAAACAAACATCTCCAAAAAATCACTATTTTCATAGAGAAAAACAAATTTTAAGAGAAAGTGGACTCAGTGTAATAATTGTTGCCTCCTATTTTTTGAGAAAACTGGGTGCCTGGTGTAAAAATTGGATTTTCGTGAATATTGTCACAAATTTTCGAATTTTTGTGGTTTTTTGCATATATTTAGGTGGTCAATTTATTTTGCTTTCAGTAAATAAAAAATTTAATTTTAGGCAATTTTTTTTTAATAGGACTCACAAAAATTTATTCTGAAAGGATATTCTTTTTTCGATCAGGATAATATGGATCTAGAAGGCTATGTAAAAGTGTATGTAATGAAACCATGAAACAAATTGTCATTTTTATCCAAAAAAGCAAACTTTATTTGTAAAAAAATACAGCGAACTTTAGGTTTTTTTTTTTAAAACGCCTGGAAAAAATTTTCCTGTACGGACTTTTTTAGTCCGATCAGGATAATAAGAATAATTATTAGTTTCGCATATGTATGCGCATTAACATCATTAAACAAATTTCCGAAAAAATTTCCTTTTTCATAGAAAAATAGAAATTTAAAAAAAAAATTTAATGATCTTTTGGCAAATTTTTCTCAAAACTCCCATCGAAATTTATCGTGACAGGTCATTTTCCTTCCTATCATTATACTAAGAGCCATAGAAGGTTTGTCTGAAAGTGTGCAGTGACACCATAAAAAAAATTCTAAAAAACCTTAATTTTTATACAAAAAAAACGAATTTTAAGAAAGAAAACAATACATTTTATGAATTTTTTCTCAAAACCACCAACAAAAATTTATCCAGAAAGAATTTTCTCATTCCAATGAGAATAATATGAATCGGAGAAGCTTTGCCTGAAAGTGCACTATCATACCCCAAACAAACATCTCCAAAAAATCACTATTTTCATAGAGAAAAACAAATTTTAAGAGAAAGTGGACTCAGTGTAATAATTGTTGCCTCCTATTTTTTGAGAAAACTGGGTGCCTGGTGTAAAAATTGGATTTTCGTGAATATTGTCACAAATTTTCGAATTTTTGTGGTTTTTTGCATATATTTAGGTGGTCAATTTATTTTGCTTTCAGTAAATAAAAAATTTAATTTTAGGCAATTTTTTTTTAATAGGACTCACAAAAATTTATTCTGAAAGGATATTCTTTTTTCGATCAGGATAATATGGATCTAGAAGGCTATGTAAAAGTGTATGTAATGAAACCATGAAACAAATTGTCATTTTTATCCAAAAAAGCAAACTTTATTTGTAAAAAAATACAGCGAACTTTAGGTTTTTTTTTTTAAAACGCCTGGAAAAAATTTTCCTGTACGGACTTTTTTAGTCCGATCAGGATAATAAGAATAATTATTAGTTTCGCATATGTATGCGCATTAACATCATTAAACAAATTTCCGAAAAAATTTCCTTTTTCATAGAAAAATAGAAATTTAAAAAAAAAATTTAATGATCTTTTGGCAAATTTTTCTCAAAACTCCCATCGAAATTTATCGTGACAGGTCATTTTCCTTCCTATCATTATACTAAGAGCCATAGAAGGTTTGTCTGAAAGTGTGCAATGACACCATAAAAAAAATTCTAAAAAACCTTAATTTTTATACAAAAAAAACGAATTTTAAGAAAGAAAACAATACATTTTATGAATTTTTTCTCAAAACCACCAACAAAAATTTATCCAGAAAGAATTTTCTCATTCCAATGAGAATAATATGAATCGGAGAAGCTTTGCCTGAAAGTGCACTATCATACCCCAAACAAACATCTCCAAAAAATCACTATTTTCATAGAGAAAAACAAATTTTAAGAGAAAGTGGACTCAGTGTAATAATTGTTGCCTCCTATTTTTTGAGAAAACTGGGTGCCTGGTGTAAAAATTGGATTTTCGTGAATATTGTCACAAATTTTCGAATTTTTGTGGTTTTTTGCATATATTTAGGTGGTCAATTTATTTTGCTTTCAGTAAATAAAAAATTTAATTTTAGGCAATTTTTTTTTAATAGGACTCACAAAAATTTATTCTGAAAGGATATTCTTTTTTCGATCAGGATAATATGGATCTAGAAGGCTATGTAAAAGTGTATGTAATGAAACCATGAAACAAATTGTCATTTTTATCCAAAAAAGCAAACTTTATTTGTAAAAAAATACAGCGAACTTTAGGTTTTTTTTTTTTAAACGCCTGGAAAAAATTTTCCTGTACGGACTTTTTTAGTCCGATCAGGATAATAAGAATAATTATTAGTTTCGCATATGTATGCGCTATAACATCATTAAACAAATTTCTGAAAAAATTTCCTTTTTCATAGAAAAATAGAAATTTAAAAAAAAAATTTAATGATCTTTTGGCAAATTTTTCTCAAAACTCCCATCGAAATTTATCGTGACAGGTCATTTTCCTTCCTATCATTATACTAAGAGCCATAGAAGGTTTGTCTGAAAGTGTGCAATGACACCATAAAAAAAATTCTAAAAAACCTTAATTTTTATACAAAAAAAACGAATTTTAAGAAAGAAAACAATACATTTTATGAATTTTTTCTCAAAACCACCAACAAAAATTTATCCAGAAAGAATTTTCTCATTCCAATGAGAATAATATGAATCGGAGAAGCTTTGCCTGAAAGTGCACTATCATACCCCAAACAAACATCTCCAAAAAATCACTATTTTCATAGAGAAAAACAAATTTTAAGAGAAAGTGGACTCAGTGTAATAATTGTTGCCTCCTATTTTTTGAGAAAACTGGGTGCCTGGTGTAAAAATTGGATTTTCGTGAATATTGTCACAAATTTTCGAATTTTTGTGGTTTTTTGCATATATTTAGGTGGTCAATTTATTTTGCTTTCAGTAAATAAAAAATTTAATTTTAGGCAATTTTTTTTTAATAGGACTCACAAAAATTTATTCTGAAAGGATATTCTTTTTTCGATCAGGATAATATGGATCTAGAAGGCTATGTAAAAGTGTATGTAATGAAACCATGAAACAAATTGTCATTTTTATCCAAAAAAGCAAACTTTATTTGTAAAAAAATACAGCGAACTTTAGGTTTTTTTTTTTTAAACGCCTGGAAAAAATTTTCCTGTACGGACTTTTTTAGTCCGATCAGGATAATAAGAATAATTATTAGTTTTGCATATGTATGCGCTATAACATCATTAAACAAATTTCCGAAAAAATTTCCTTTTTCATAGAAAAATAGAAATTTAAAAAAAAAATTTAATGATCTTTTGGCAAATTTTTCTCAAAACTCCCATCGAAATTTATCGTGACAGGTCATTTTCCTTCCTATCATTATACTAAGAGCCATAGAAGGTTTGTCTGAAAGTGTGCAATGACACCATAAAAAAAAATTCTAAAAAACCTTAATTTTTATACAAAAAAAACGAATTTTAAGAAAGAAAACAATACATTTTATGAATTTTTTCTCAAAACCACCAACAAAAATTTATCCAGAAAGAATTTTCTCATTCCAATGAGAATAATATGAATCGGAGAAGCTTTGCCTGAAAGGGCACTATCATACCCCAAACAAACATCTCCAAAAAATCACTATTTTCATAGAGAAAAACAAATTTTAAGAGAAAGTGGACTCAGTGTAATAATTGTTGCCTCCTATTTTTTGAGAAAACTGGGTGCCTGGTGTAAAAATTGGATTTTCGTGAATATTGTCACAAATTTTCGAATTTTTGTGGTTTTTTGCATATATTTAGGTGGTCAATTTATTTTGCTTTCAGTAAATAAAAAATTTAATTTTAGGCAATTTTTTTTTAATAGGACTCACAAAAATTTATTCTGAAAGGATATTCTTTTTTCGATCAGGATAATATGGATCTAGAAGGCTATGTAAAAGTGTATGTAATGAAACCATGAAACAAATTGTCATTTTTATCCAAAAAAGCAAACTTTATTTGTAAAAAAATACAGCGAACTTTAGGTTTTTTTTTTTAAAACGCCTGGAAAAAATTTTCCTGTACGGACTTTTTTAGTCCGATCAGGATAATAAGAATAATTATTAGTTTCGCATATGTATGCGCATTAACATCATTAAACAAATTTCCGAAAAAATTTCCTTTTTCATAGAAAAATAGAAATTTAAAAAAAAAATTTAATGATCTTTTGGCAAATTTTTCTCAAAACTCCCATCGAAATTTATCGTGACAGGTCATTTTCCTTCCTATCATTATACTAAGAGCCATAGAAGGTTTGTCTGAAAGTGTGCAATGACACCATAAAAAAAATTCTAAAAAACCTTAATTTTTATACAAAAAAAACGAATTTTAAGAAAGAAAACAATACATTTTATGAATTTTTTCTCAAAACCACCAACAAAAATTTATCCAGAAAGAATTTTCTCATTCCAATGAGAATAATATGAATCGGAGAAGCTTTGCCTGAAAGTGCACTATCATACCCCAAACAAACATCTCCAAAAAATCACTATTTTCATAGAGAAAAACAAATTTTAAGAGAAAGTGGACTCAGTGTAATAATTGTTGCCTCCTATTTTTTGAGAAAACTGGGTGCCTGGTGTAAAAATTGGATTTTCGTGAATATTGTCACAAATTTTCGAATTTTTGTGGTTTTTTGCATATATTTAGGTGGTCAATTTATTTTGCTTTCAGTAAATAAAAAATTTAATTTTAGGCAATTTTTTTTTAATAGGACTCACAAAAATTTATTCTGAAAGGATATTCTTTTTTCGATCAGGATAATATGGATCTAGAAGGCTATGTAAAAGTGTATGTAATGAAACCATGAAACAAATTGTCATTTTTATCCAAAAAAGCAAACTTTATTTGTAAAAAAATACAGCGAACTTTAGGTTTTTTTTTTTAAAACGCCTGGAAAAAATTTTCCTGTACGGACTTTTTTAGTCCGATCAGGATAATAAGAATAATTATTAGTTTCGCATATGTATGCGCATTAACATCATTAAACAAATTTCCGAAAAAATTTCCTTTTTCATAGAAAAATAGAAATTTAAAAAAAAAATTTAATGATCTTTTGGCAAATTTTTCTCAAAACTCCCATCGAAATTTATCGTGACAGGTCATTTTCCTTCCTATCATTATACTAAGAGCCATAGAAGGTTTGTCTGAAAGTGTGCAATGACACCATAAAAAAAATTCTAAAAAACCTTAATTTTTATACAAAAAAAACGAATTTTAAGAAAGAAAACAATACATTTTATGAATTTTTTCTCAAAACCACCAACAAAAATTTATCCAGAAAGAATTTTCTCATTCCAATGAGAATAATATGAATCGGAGAAGCTTTGCCTGAAAGTGCACTATCATACCCCAAACAAACATCTCCAAAAAATCACTATTTTCATAGAGAAAAACAAATTTTAAGAGAAAGTGGACTCAGTGTAATAATTGTTGCCTCCTATTTTTTGAGAAAACTGGGTGCCTGGTGTAAAAATTGGATTTTCGTGAATATTGTCACAAATTTTCGAATTTTTGTGGTTTTTTGCATATATTTAGGTGGTCAATTTATTTTGCTTTCAGTAAATAAAAAATTTAATTTTAGGCAATTTTTTTTTAATAGGACTCACAAAAATTTATTCTGAAAGGATATTCTTTTTTCGATCAGGATAATATGGATCTAGAAGGCTATGTAAAAGTGTATGTAATGAAACCATGAAACAAATTGTCATTTTTATCCAAAAAAGCAAACTTTATTTGTAAAAAAATACAGCGAACTTTAGGTTTTTTTTTTTAAAACGCCTGGAAAAAATTTTCCTGTACGGACTTTTTTAGTCCGATCAGGATAATAAGAATAATTATTAGTTTCGCATATGTATGCGCATTAACATCATTAAACAAATTTCCGAAAAAATTTCCTTTTTCATAGAAAAATAGAAATTTAAAAAAAAAATTTAATGATCTTTTGGCAAATTTTTCTCAAAACTCCCATCGAAATTTATCGTGACAGGTCATTTTCCTTCCTATCATTATACTAAGAGCCATAGAAGGTTTGTCTGAAAGTGTGCAATGACACCATAAAAAAAATTCTAAAAAACCTTAATTTTTATACAAAAAAAACGAATTTTAAGAAAGAAAACAATACATTTTATGAATTTTTTCTCAAAACCACCAACAAAAATTTATCCAGAAAGAATTTTCTCATTCCAATGAGAATAATATGAATCGGAGAAGCTTTGCCTGAAAGTGCACTATCATACCCCAAACAAACATCTCCAAAAAATCACTATTTTCATAGAGAAAAACAAATTTTAAGAGAAAGTGGACTCAGTGTAATAATTGTTGCCTCCTATTTTTTGAGAAAACTGGGTGCCTGGTGTAAAAATTGGATTTTCGTGAATATTGTCACAAATTTTCGAATTTTTGTGGTTTTTTGCATATATTTAGGTGGTCAATTTATTTTGCTTTCAGTAAATAAAAAATTTAATTTTAGGCAATTTTTTTTTAATAGGACTCACAAAAATTTATTCTGAAAGGATATTCTTTTTTCGATCAGGATAATATGGATCTAGAAGGCTATGTAAAAGTGTATGTAATGAAACCATGAAACAAATTGTCATTTTTATCCAAAAAAGCAAACTTTATTTGTAAAAAAATACAGCGAACTTTAGGTTTTTTTTTTTAAAACGCCTGGAAAAAATTTTCCTGTACGGACTTTTTTAGTCCGATCAGGATAATAAGAATAATTATTAGTTTCGCATATGTATGCGCATTAACATCATTAAACAAATTTCCGAAAAAATTTCCTTTTTCATAGAAAAATAGAAATTTAAAAAAAAAATTTAATGATCTTTTGGCAAATTTTTCTCAAAACTCCCATCGAAATTTATCGTGACAGGTCATTTTCCTTCCTATCATTATACTAAGAGCCATAGAAGGTTTGTCTGAAAGTGTGCAATGACACCATAAAAAAAATTCTAAAAAACCTTAATTTTTATACAAAAAAAACGAATTTTAAGAAAGAAAACAATACATTTTATGAATTTTTTCTCAAAACCACCAACAAAAATTTATCCAGAAAGAATTTTCTCATTCCAATGAGAATAATATGAATCGGAGAAGCTTTGCCTGAAAGTGCACTATCATACCCCAAACAAACATCTCCAAAAAATCACTATTTTCATAGAGAAAAACAAATTTTAAGAGAAAGTGGACTCAGTGTAATAATTGTTGCCTCCTATTTTTTGAGAAAACTGGGTGCCTGGTGTAAAAATTGGATTTTCGTGAATATTGTCACAAATTTTCGAATTTTTGTGGTTTTTTGCATATATTTAGGTGGTCAATTTATTTTGCTTTCAGTAAATAAAAAATTTAATTTTAGGCAATTTTTTTTTAATAGGACTCACAAAAATTTATTCTGAAAGGATATTCTTTTTTCGATCAGGATAATATGGATCTAGAAGGCTATGTAAAAGTGTATGTAATGAAACCATGAAACAAATTGTCATTTTTATCCAAAAAAGCAAACTTTATTTGTAAAAAAATACAGCGAACTTTAGGTTTTTTTTTTTAAAACGCCTGGAAAAAATTTTCCTGTACGGACTTTTTTAGTCCGATCAGGATAATAAGAATAATTATTAGTTTCGCATATGTATGCGCATTAACATCATTAAACAAATTTCCGAAAAAATTTCCTTTTTCATAGAAAAATAGAAATTTAAAAAAAAAATTTAATGATCTTTTGGCAAATTTTTCTCAAAACTCCCATCGAAATTTATCGTGACAGGTCATTTTCCTTCCTATCATTATACTAAGAGCCATAGAAGGTTTGTCTGAAAGTGTGCAATGACACCATAAAAAAAATTCTAAAAAACCTTAATTTTTATACAAAAAAAACGAATTTTAAGAAAGAAAACAATACATTTTATGAATTTTTTCTCAAAACCACCAACAAAAATTTATCCAGAAAGAATTTTCTCATTCCAATGAGAATAATATGAATCGGAGAAGCTTTGCCTGAAAGTGCACTATCATACCCCAAACAAACATCTCCAAAAAATCACTATTTTCATAGAGAAAAACAAATTTTAAGAGAAAGTGGACTCAGTGTAATAATTGTTGCCTCCTATTTTTTGAGAAAACTGGGTGCCTGGTGTAAAAATTGGATTTTCGTGAATATTGTCACAAATTTTCGAATTTTTGTGGTTTTTTGCATATATTTAGGTGGTCAATTTATTTTGCTTTCAGTAAATAAAAAATTTAATTTTAGGCAATTTTTTTTTAATAGGACTCACAAAAATTTATTCTGAAAGGATATTCTTTTTTCGATCAGGATAATATGGATCTAGAAGGCTATGTAAAAGTGTATGTAATGAAACCATGAAACAAATTGTCATTTTTATCCAAAAAAGCAAACTTTATTTGTAAAAAAATACAGCGAACTTTAGGTTTTTTTTTTTAAAACGCCTGGAAAAAATTTTCCTGTACGGACTTTTTTAGTCCGATCAGGATAATAAGAATAATTATTAGTTTCGCATATGTATGCGCATTAACATCATTAAACAAATTTCCGAAAAAATTTCCTTTTTCATAGAAAAATAGAAATTTAAAAAAAAAATTTAATGATCTTTTGGCAAATTTTTCTCAAAACTCCCATCGAAATTTATCGTGACAGGTCATTTTCCTTCCTATCATTATACTAAGAGCCATAGAAGGTTTGTCTGAAAGTGTGCAATGACACCATAAAAAAAATTCTAAAAAACCTTAATTTTTATACAAAAAAAACGAATTTTAAGAAAGAAAACAATACATTTTATGAATTTTTTCTCAAAACCACCAACAAAAATTTATCCAGAAAGAATTTTCTCATTCCAATGAGAATAATATGAATCGGAGAAGCTTTGCCTGAAAGTGCACTATCATACCCCAAACAAACATCTCCAAAAAATCACTATTTTCATAGAGAAAAACAAATTTTAAGAGAAAGTGGACTCAGTGTAATAATTGTTGCCTCCTATTTTTTGAGAAAACTGGGTGCCTGGTGTAAAAATTGGATTTTCGTGAATATTGTCACAAATTTTCGAATTTTTGTGGTTTTTTGCATATATTTAGGTGGTCAATTTATTTTGCTTTCAGTAAATAAAAAATTTAATTTTAGGCAATTTTTTTTTAATAGGACTCACAAAAATTTATTCTGAAAGGATATTCTTTTTTCGATCAGGATAATATGGATCTAGAAGGCTATGTAAAAGTGTATGTAATGAAACCATGAAACAAATTGTCATTTTTATCCAAAAAAGCAAACTTTATTTGTAAAAAAATACAGCGAACTTTAGGTTTTTTTTTTTAAAACGCCTGGAAAAAATTTTCCTGTACGGACTTTTTTAGTCCGATCAGGATAATAAGAATAATTATTAGTTTCGCATATGTATGCGCATTAACATCATTAAACAAATTTCCGAAAAAATTTCCTTTTTCATAGAAAAATAGAAATTTAAAAAAAAAATTTAATGATCTTTTGGCAAATTTTTCTCAAAACTCCCATCGAAATTTATCGTGACAGGTCATTTTCCTTCCTATCATTATACTAAGAGCCATAGAAGGTTTGTCTGAAAGTGTGCAATGACACCATAAAAAAAATTCTAAAAAACCTTAATTTTTATACAAAAAAAACGAATTTTAAGAAAGAAAACAATACATTTTATGAATTTTTTCTCAAAACCACCAACAAAAATTTATCCAGAAAGAATTTTCTCATTCCAATGAGAATAATATGAATCGGAGAAGCTTTGCCTGAAAGTGCACTATCATACCCCAAACAAACATCTCCAAAAAATCACTATTTTCATAGAGAAAAACAAATTTTAAGAGAAAGTGGACTCAGTGTAATAATTGTTGCCTCCTATTTTTTGAGAAAACTGGGTGCCTGGTGTAAAAATTGGATTTTCGTGAATATTGTCACAAATTTTCGAATTTTTGTGGTTTTTTGCATATATTTAGGTGGTCAATTTATTTTGCTTTCAGTAAATAAAAAATTTAATTTTAGGCAATTTTTTTTTAATAGGACTCACAAAAATTTATTCTGAAAGGATATTCTTTTTTCGATCAGGATAATATGGATCTAGAAGGCTATGTAAAAGTGTATGTAATGAAACCATGAAACAAATTGTCATTTTTATCCAAAAAAGCAAACTTTATTTGTAAAAAAATACAGCGAACTTTAGGTTTTTTTTTTTAAAACGCCTGGAAAAAATTTTCCTGTACGGACTTTTTTAGTCCGATCAGGATAATAAGAATAATTATTAGTTTCGCATATGTATGCGCATTAACATCATTAAACAAATTTCCGAAAAAATTTCCTTTTTCATAGAAAAATAGAAATTTAAAAAAAAAATTTAATGATCTTTTGGCAAATTTTTCTCAAAACTCCCATCGAAATTTATCGTGACAGGTCATTTTCCTTCCTATCATTATACTAAGAGCCATAGAAGGTTTGTCTGAAAGTGTGCAATGACACCATAAAAAAATTCTAAAAAACCTTAATTTTTATACAAAAAAAACGAATTTTAAGAAAGAAAACAATACATTTTATGAATTTTTTCTCAAAATAACCAACAAAAATTTATCCAGAAAGGATATTCTCATTCCAATCGAGAAAATATGCATTGGAGAAACTTTGCCTGAAAGTACGCAATGACACCATTAAAAAAATTTTAAAATCCCTAATTTTTATACAAAAAAAATGAATTTTAAGAAAAAAAACCATAAATTTTATGAATTTTTTCTCAAAACCACCAACAAAAATTACCAGAAAGAATTTTCTCATTCCAATGAGAATAATATGAATCGGAGAAGCTTTTCCTGAAAGTGCACTATCATACCCCAAACAAACATCTCCAAAAAATCACTATTTTCATAGAGAAAAACAAATTTTAAGAGAAAGTGGACTCAGTGTAATAATTGTTGCCTCCTATTTTTTGAGAAAACTGGGTGCCTGGTGTAAAAATTGGATTTTCGTGAATATTGTCACAAATTTTCGAATTTTTGTGGTTTTTTGCATATATTTAGGTGGTCAATTTATTTTGCTTTCAGTAAATAAAAAATTTAATTTTAGGCAATTTTTTTTTAATAGGACTCACAAAAATTTATTCTGAAAGGATATTCTTTTTTCGATCAGGATAATATGGATCTAGAAGGCTATGTAAAAGTGTATGTAATGAAACCATGAAACAAATTGCCATTTTTATCCAAAAAAGCAAACTTTATTTGTAAAAAAATACAGCGAACTTTAGGTTTTTTTTTTTAAAACGCCTGGAAAAAATTTTCCTGTACGGACTTTTTTAGTCCGATCAGGATAATAAGAATAATTATTAGTTTCGCATATGTATGCGCATTAACATCATTAAACAAATTTCCGAAAAAATTTCCTTTTTCATAGAAAAATAGAAATTTAAAAAAAAAATTTAATGATCTTTTGGCAAATTTTTCTCAAAACTCCCATCGAAATTTATCGTGACAGGTCATTTTCCTTCCTATCATTATACTAAGAGCCATAGAAGGTTTGTCTGAAAGTGTGCAATGACACCATAAAAAAAATTCTAAAAAACCTTAATTTTTATATAAAAAAAACGAATTTTAAGAAAGAAAACAATACATTTTATGAATTTTTTCTCAAAACCACCAACAAAAATTTATCCAGAAAGAATTTTCTCATTCCAATGAGAATAATATGAATCGGAGAAGCTTTGCCTGAAAGTGCACAATCATACCCCAAACAAACATCTCCAAAAAACCACCATTTTCATAGAGAAAAATAAATTTTAAGAGAAAGTGGACTCAGTGTAATAATTGTTGCCTCCTATTTTTTGAGAAAACTGGGTGCCTGGTGTAAAAATTGGATTTTCGTGAATATTGTCACAAATTTTCGAATTTTTGTGGTTTTTTGCATATATTTAGGTGGTCAATTTATTTTGCTTTCAGTAAATAAAAAATTTAATTTTAGGCAATTTTTTTTTAATAGGACTCACAAAAATTTATTCTGAAAGGATATTCTTTTTTCGATCAGGATAATATGGATCTAGAAGGCTATGTAAAAGTGTATGTAATGAAACCATGAAACAAATTGCCATTTTTATCCAAAAAAGCAAACTTTATTTGTAAAAAAATACAGCGAACTTTAGGTTTTTTTTTTTAAAACGCCTGGAAAAAATTTTCCTGTACGGACTTTTTTAGTCCGATCAGGATAATAAGAATAATTATTAGTTTCGCATATGTATGCGCATTAACATCATTAAACAAATTTCCGAAAAAATTTCCTTTTTCATAGAAAAATAGAAATTTAAAAAAAAAATTTAATGATCTTTTGGCAAATTTTTCTCAAAACTCCCATCGAAATTTATCGTGACAGGTCATTTTCCTTCCTATCATTATACTAAGAGCCATAGAAGGTTTGTCTGAAAGTGTGCAATGACACCATAAAAAAAATTCTAAAAAACCTTAATTTTTATACAAAAAAAACGAATTTTAAGAAAGAAAACAATACATTTTATGAATTTTTTCTCAAAACCACCAACAAAAATTTATCCAGAAAGAATTTTCTCATTCCAATGAGAATAATATGAATCGGAGAAGCTTTGCCTGAAAGTGCACTATCATACCCCAAACAAACATCTCCAAAAAATCACTATTTTCATAGAGAAAAACAAATTTTAAGAGAAAGTGGACTCAGTGTAATAATTGTTGCCTCCTATTTTTTGAGAAAACTGGGTGCCTGGTGTAAAAATTGGATTTTCGTGAATATTGTCACAAATTTTCGAATTTTTGTGGTTTTTTGCATATATTTAGGTGGTCAATTTATTTTGCTTTCAGTAAATAAAAAATTTAATTTTAGGCAATTTTTTTTTAATAGGACTCACAAAAATTTATTCTGAAAGGATATTCTTTTTTCGATCAGGATAATATGGATCTAGAAGGCTATGTAAAAGTGTATGTAATGAAACCATGAAACAAATTGTCATTTTTATCCAAAAAAGCAAACTTTATTTGTAAAAAAATACAGCGAACTTTAGGTTTTTTTTTTTAAAACGCCTGGAAAAAATTTTCCTGTACGGACTTTTTTAGTCCGATCAGGATAATAAGAATAATTATTAGTTTCGCATATGTATGCGCATTAACATCATTAAACAAATTTCCGAAAAAATTTCCTTTTTCATAGAAAAATAGAAATTTAAAAAAAAAATTTAATGATCTTTTGGCAAATTTTTCTCAAAACTCCCATCGAAATTTATCGTGACAGGTCATTTTCCTTCCTATCATTATACTAAGAGCCATAGAAGGTTTGTCTGAAAGTGTGCAATGACACCATAAAAAAATTCTAAAAAACCTTAATTTTTATACAAAAAAAACGAATTTTAAGAAAGAAAACAATACATTTTATGAATTTTTTCTCAAAATCACCAACAAAAATTTATCCAGAAAGGATATTCTCATTCCAATCGAGAAAATATGCATTGGAGAAACTTTGCCTGAAAGTACGCAATGACACCATTAAAAAAATTTTAAAATCCCTAATTTTTATACAAAAAAAATGAATTTTAAGAAAAAAAACCATAAATTTTATGAATTTTTTCTCAAAACCACCAACAAAAATTACCAGAAAGAATTTTCTCATTCCAATGAGAATAATATGAATCGGAGAAGCTTTTCCTGAAAGTGCACTATCATACCCCAAACAAACATCTCCAAAAAATCACTATTTTCATAGAGAAAAACAAATTTTAAGAGAAAGTGGACTCAGTGTAATAATTGTTGCCTCCTATTTTTTGAGAAAACTGGGTGCCTGGTGTAAAAATTGGATTTTCGTGAATATTGTCACAAATTTTCGAATTTTTGTGGTTTTTTGCATATATTTAGGTGGTCAATTTATTTTGCTTTCAGTAAATAAAAAATTTAATTTTAGGCAATTTTTTTTTAATAGGACTCACAAAAATTTATTCTGAAAGGATATTCTTTTTTCGATCAGGATAATATGGATCTAGAAGGCTATGTAAAAGTGTATGTAATGAAACCATGAAACAAATTGCCATTTTTATCCAAAAAAGCAAACTTTATTTGTAAAAAAATACAGCGAACTTTAGGTTTTTTTTTTTAAAACGCCTGGAAAAAATTTTCCTGTACGGACTTTTTTAGTCCGATCAGGATAATAAGAATAATTATTAGTTTCGCATATGTATGCGCATTAACATCATTAAACAAATTTCCGAAAAAATTTCCTTTTTCATAGAAAAATAGAAATTTAAAAAAAAAATTTAATGATCTTTTGGCAAATTTTTCTCAAAACTCCCATCGAAATTTATCGTGACAGGTCATTTTCCTTCCTATCATTATACTAAGAGCCATAGAAGGTTTGTCTGAAAGTGTGCAATGACACCATAAAAAAAATTCTAAAAAACCTTAATTTTTATATAAAAAAAACGAATTTTAAGAAAGAAAACAATACATTTTATGAATTTTTTCTCAAAACCACCAACAAAAATTTATCCAGAAAGAATTTTCTCATTCCAATGAGAATAATATGAATCGGAGAAGCTTTGCCTGAAAGTGCACAATCATACCCCAAACAAACATCTCCAAAAAACCACCATTTTCATAGAGAAAAATAAATTTTAAGAGAAAGTGGACTCAGTGTAATAATTGTTGCCTCCTATTTTTTGAGAAAACTGGGTGCCTGGTGTAAAAATTGGATTTTCGTGAATATTGTCACAAATTTTCGAATTTTTGTGGTTTTTTGCATATATTTAGGTGGTCAATTTATTTTGCTTTCAGTAAATAAAAAATTTAATTTTAGGCAATTTTTTTTTAATAGGACTCACAAAAATTTATTCTGAAAGGATATTCTTTTTTCGATCAGGATAATATGGATCTAGAAGGCTATGTAAAAGTGTATGTAATGAAACCATGAAACAAATTGCCATTTTTATCCAAAAAAGCAAACTTTATTTGTAAAAAAATACAGCGAACTTTAGGTTGTTTTTTTTAAAACGCCTGGAAAAAATTTTCCTGTACGGACTTTTTTAGTCCGATCAGGATAATAAGAATAATTATTAGTTTCGCATATGTATGCGCATTAACATCATTAAACAAATTTCCGAAAAAATTTCCTTTTTCATAGAAAAATAGAAATTTAAAAAAAAAATTTAATGATCTTTTGGCAAATTTTTCTCAAAACTCCCATCGAAATTTATCGTGACAGGTCATTTTCCTTCCTATCATTATACTAAGAGCCATAGAAGGTTTGTCTGAAAGTGTGCAATGACACCATAAAAAAAATTCTAAAAAACCTTAATTTTTATATAAAAAAAACGAATTTTAAGAAAGAAAACAATACATTTTATGAATTTTTTCTCAAAACCACCAACAAAAATTTATCCAGAAAGAATTTTCTCATTCCAATGAGAATAATATGAATCGGAGAAGCTTTGCCTGAAAGTGCACAATCATACCCCAAACAAACATCTCCAAAAAACCACCATTTTCATAGAGAAAAATAAATTTTAAGAGAAAGTGGACTCAGTGTAATAATTGTTGCCTCCTATTTTTTGAGAAAACTGGGTGCCTGGTGTAAAAATTGGATTTTCGTGAATATTGTCACAAATTTTCGAATTTTTGTGGTTTTTTGCATATATTTAGGTGGTCAATTTATTTTGCTTTCAGTAAATAAAAAATTTAATTTTAGGCAATTTTTTTTTAATAGGACTCACAAAAATTTATTCTGAAAGGATATTCTTTTTTCGATCAGGATAATATGGATCTAGAAGGCTATGTAAAAGTGTATGTAATGAAACCATGAAACAAATTGCCATTTTTATCCAAAAAAGCAAACTTTATTTGTAAAAAAATACAGCGAACTTTAGGTTGTTTTTTTTAAAACGCCTGGAAAAAATTTTCCTGTACGGACTTTTTTAGTCCGATCAGGATAATAAGAATAATTATTAGTTTCGCATATGTATGCGCATTAACATCATTAAACAAATTTCCGAAAAAATTTCCTTTTTCATAGAAAAATAGAAATTTAAAAAAAAAATTTAATGATCTTTTGGCAAATTTTTCTCAAAACTCCCATCGAAATTTATCGTGACAGGTCATTTTCCTTCCTATCATTATACTAAGAGCCATAGAAGGTTTGTCTGAAAGTGTGCAATGACACCATAAAAAAAATTCTAAAAAACCTTAATTTTTATACAAAAAAAAACGAATTTTAAGAAAGAAAACCATACATTTTATGAATTTTTTCTCAAAACCACCAACAAAAATTTATCCAGAAAGAATTTTCTCATTCCAATGAGAATAATATGAATCGGAGAAGCTTTGCCTGAAAGTGCACTATCATACCCCAAACAAACATCTCCAAAAAATCACTATTTTCATAGAGAAAAACAAATTTTAAGAGAAAGTGGACTCAGTGTAATAATTGTTGCCTCCTATTTTTTGAGAAAACTGGGTGCCTGGTGTAAAAATTGGATTTTCGTGAATATTGTCACAAATTTTCGAATTTTTGTGGTTTTTTGCATATATTTAGGTGGTCAATTTATTTTGCTTTCAGTAAACAAAAAATTTAATTTTAGGCAATTTTTTTTTAATAGGACTCACAAAAATTTATTCTGAAAGGATATTCTTTTTTCGATCAGGATAATATGGATCTAGAAGGCTATGTAAAAGTGTATGTAATGAAACCATGAAACAAATTGCCACTTTTATCCAAAAAAGCAAACTTTATTTGTAAAAAAATACAGCGAACTTTAGGTTTTTTTTTTTAAAACGCCTGGAAAAAATTTTCCTGTACGGACTTTTTTAGTCCGATCAGGATAATAAGAATAATTATTAGTTTCGCATATGTATGCGCATTAACATCATTAAACAAATTTCCGAAAAAATTTCCTTTTTCATAGAAAAATAGAAATTTAAAAAAAAAATTTAATGATCTTTTGGCAAATTTTTCTCAAAACTCCCATCGAAATTTATCGTGACAGGTCATTTTCCTTCCTATCATTATACTAAGAGCCATAGAAGGTTTGCCTGAAAGTGTGCAATGACACCATAAAAAAAATTCTAAAAAACCTTAATTTTTATACAAAAAAAACGAATTTTAAGAAAGAAAACAATACATTTTATGAATTTTTTCTCAAAATCACCAACAAAAATTTATCCAGAAAGGATATTCTCATTCCAATCGAGAAAATATGCATTGGAGAAACTTTGCCTTAAAGTACGCAATGACACCATTAAAAAAAATTTTAAAAAACCCTAATTTTTATACAAAAAAAATGAATTTTAAGAAAAAAAACCATAAATTTTATGAATTTTTTCTCAAAACCACCAACAAAAATTTATCCAGAAAGAATTTTCTCATTCCAATGAGAATAATATGAATCGGAGAAGCTTTGCCTGAAAGTGCACTATCATACCCCAAACAAACATCTCCAAAAAATCACTATTTTCATATAGAAAAACAAATTTTAAGAGAAAGTGGACTCAGTGTAATAATTGTTGCCTCCTATTTTTTGAGAAAACTGGGTGCCTGGTGTAAAAATTGGATTTTCGTGAATATTGTCACAAATTTTCGAATTTTTGTGGTTTTTTGCATATATTTAGGTGGTCAATTTATTTTGCTTTCAGTAAATATAAAATTTAATTTTAGGCAATTTTTTTTTAATAGGACTCACAAAAATTTATTCTGAAAGGATATTCTTTTTTCGATCAGGATAATATGGATCTAGAAGGCTATGTAAAAGTGTATGTAATGAAACCATGAAACAAATTGTCATTTTTATCCAAAAAAGCAAACTTTATTTGTAAAAAAATACAGCGAACTTTAGGTTTTTTTTTTTAAAACGCCTGGAAAAAATTTTCCTGTACGGACTTTTTTAGTCCGATCAGGATAATAAGAATAATTATTAGTTTCGCATATGTATGCGCATTAGCATCATTAAACAAATTTCCGAAAAAATTTCCTTTTTCATAGAAAAATAGAAATTTAAAAAAAAAATTTAATGATCTTTTGGCAAATTTTTCTCAAAACTCCCATCGAAATTTATCGTGACAGGTCATTTTCCTTCCTATCATTATACTAAGAGCCATAGAAGGTTTGTCTGAAAGTGTGCAATGACACCATAAAAAAAATTCTAAAAAACCTTAATTTTTATATAAAAAAAACGAATTTTAAGAAAGAAAACAATACATTTTATGAATTTTTTCTCAAAACCACCAACAAAAATTTATCCAGAAAGAATTTTCTCATTCCAATGAGAATAATATGAATCGGAGAAGCTTTGCCTGAAAGTGCACAATCATACCCCAAACAAACATCTCCAAAAAACCACCATTTTCATAGAGAAAAACAAATTTTAAGAGAAAGTGGACTCAGTGTAATAATTGTTGCCTCCTATTTTTTGAGAAAACTGGGTGCCTGGTGTAAAAATTGGATTTTCGTGAATATTGTCACAAATTTTCGAATTTTTGTGGTTTTTTGCATATATTTAGGTGGTCAATTTATTTTGCTTTCAGTAAATAAAAAATTTAATTTTAGGCAATTTTTTTTTAATAGGACTCACAAAAATTTATTCTGAAAGGATATTCTTTTTTCGATCAGGATAATATGGATCTAGAAGGCTATGTAAAAGTGTATGTAATGAAACCATGAAACAAATTGCCATTTTTATCCAAAAAAGCAAACTTTATTTGTAAAAAAATACAGCGAACTTTAGGTTTTTTTTTTTAAAACGCCTGGAAAAAATTTTCCTGTACGGACTTTTTTAGTCCGATCAGGATAATAAGAATAATTATTAGTTTCGCATATGTATGCGCATTAACATCATTAAACAAATTTCCGAAAAAATTTCCTTTTTCATAGAAAAATAGAAATTTAAAAAAAAAATTTAATGATCTTTTGGCAAATTTTTCTCAAAACTCCCATCGAAATTTATCGTGACAGGTCATTTTCCTTCCTATCATTATACTAAGAGCCATAGAAGGTTTGTCTGAAAGTGTGCAATGACACCATAAAAAAAATTCTAAAAAACCTTAATTTTTATATAAAAAAAACGAATTTTAAGAAAGAAAACAATACATTTTATGAATTTTTTCTCAAAACCACCAACAAAAATTTATCCAGAAAGAATTTTCTCATTCCAATGAGAATAATATGAATCGGAGAAGCTTTGCCTGAAAGTGCACAATCATACCCCAAACAAACATCTCCAAAAAACCACCATTTTCATAGAGAAAAACAAATTTTAAGAGAAAGTGGACTCAGTGTAATAATTGTTGCCTCCTATTTTTTGAGAAAACTGGGTGCCTGGTGTAAAAATTGGATTTTCGTGAATATTGTCACAAATTTTCGAATTTTTGTGGTTTTTTGCATATATTTAGGTGGTCAATTTATTTTGCTTTCAGTAAATATAAAATTTAATTTTAGGCAATTTTTTTTTAATAGGACTCACAAAAATTTATTCTGAAAGGATATTCTTTTTTCGATCAGGATAATATGGATCTAGAAGGCTATGTAAAAGTGTATGTAATGAAACCATGAAACAAATTGTCATTTTTATCCAAAAAAGCAAACTTTATTTGTAAAAAAATACAGCGAACTTTAGGTTTTTTTTTTTAAAACGCCTGGAAAAAATTTTCCTGTACGGACTTTTTTAGTCCGATCAGGATAATAAGAATAATTATTAGTTTCGCATATGTATGCGCATTAACATCATTAAACAAATTTCCGAAAAAATTTCCTTTTTCATAGAAAAATAGAAATTTAAAAAAAAAATTTAATGATCTTTTGGCAAATTTTTCTCAAAACTCCCATCGAAATTTATCGTGACAGGTCATTTTCCTTCCTATCATTATACTAAGAGCCATAGAAGGTTTGTCTGAAAGTGTGCAATGACACCATTAAAAAATTTTTTAAAAAACCCTCATTTTTATACAAAAAAAATGAATTTTAAGAAAAAAAACCATAAATTTTATGAATTTTTTCTCAAAACCACCAACAAAAATTTATCCAGAAAGAATTTTCTCATTCCAATGAGAATAATATGAATCGGAGAAGCTTTGCCTGAAAGTGCACTATCATACCCCAAACAAACATCTCCAAAAAATCACTATTTTCATAGAGAAAAACAAATTTTAAGAGAAAGTGGACTCAGTGTAATAATTGTTGCCTCCTATTTTTTGAGAAAACTGGGTGCCTGGTGTAAAAATTGGATTTTCGTGAATATTGTCACAAATTTTCGAATTTTTGTGGTTTTTTGCATATATTTAGGTGGTCAATTTATTTTGCTTTCAGTAAATAAAAAATTTAATTTTAGGCAATTTTTTTTTAATAGGACTCACAAAAATTTATTCTGAAAGGATATTCTTTTTTCGATCAGGATAATATGGATCTAGAAGGCTATGTAAAAGTGTATGTAATGAAACCATGAAACAAATTGCCATTTTTATCCAAAAAAGCAAACTTTATTTGTAAAAAAATACAGCGAACTTTAGGTTTTTTTTTTAAAACGCCTGGAAAAAATTTTCCTGTACGGACTTTTTTAGTCCGATCAGGATAATAAGAATAATTATTAGTTTCGCATATGTATGCGCATTAACATCATTAAACAAATTTCCGAAAAAATTTCCTTTTTCATAGAAAAATAGAAATTTAAAAAAAAAATTTAATGATCTTTTGGCAAATTTTTCTCAAAACTCCCATCGAAATTTATCGTGACAGGTCATTTTCCTTCCTATCATTATACTAAGAGCCATAGAAGGTTTGTCTGAAAGTGTGCAATGACACCATAAAAAAAATTCTAAAAAACCTTAATTTTTATATAAAAAAAACGAATTTTAAGAAAGAAAACAATACATTTTATGAATTTTTTCTCAAAACCACCAACAAAAATTTATCCAGAAAGAATTTTCTCATTCCAATGAGAATAATATGAATCGGAGAAGCTTTGCCTGAAAGTGCACAATCATACCCCAAACAAACATCTCCAAAAAACCACCATTTTCATAGAGAAAAACAAATTTTAAGAGAAAGTGGACTCAGTGTAATAATTGTTGCCTCCTATTTTTTGAGAAAACTGGGTGCCTGGTGTAAAAATTGGATTTTCGTGAATATTGTCACAAATTTTCGAATTTTTGTGGTTTTTTGCATATATTTAGGTGGTCAATTTATTTTGCTTTCAGTAAATAAAAAATTTAATTTTAGGCAATTTTTTTTTAATAGGACTCACAAAAATTTATTCTGAAAGGATATTCTTTTTTCGATCAGGATAATATGGATCTAGAAGGCTATGTAAAAGTGTATGTAATGAAACCATGAAACAAATTGCCATTTTTATCCAAAAAAGCAAACTTTATTTGTAAAAAAATACAGCGAACTTTAGGTTTTTTTTTTTAAAACGCCTGGAAAAAATTTTCCTGTACGGACTTTTTTAGTCCGATCAGGATAATAAGAATAATTATTAGTTTCGCATATGTATGCGCATTAACATCATTAAACAAATTTCCGAAAAAATTTCCTTTTTCATAGAAAAATAGAAATTTAAAAAAAAAATTTAATGATCTTTTGGCAAATTTTTCTCAAAACTCCCATCGAAATTTATCGTGACAGGTCATTTTCCTTCCTATCATTATACTAAGAGCCATAGAAGGTTTGTCTGAAAGTGTGCAATGACACCATAAAAAAAATTCTAAAAAACCTTAATTTTTATACAAAAAAAACGAATTTTAAGAAAGAAAACAATACATTTTATGAATTTTTTCTCAAAACCACCAACAAAAATTTATCCAGAAAGAATTTTCTCATTCCAATGAGAATAATATGAATCGGAGAAGCTTTGCCTGAAAGTGCACTATCATACCCCAAACAAACATCTCCAAAAAATCACTATTTTCATAGAGAAAAACAAATTTTAAGAGAAAGTGGACTCAGTGTAATAATTGTTGCCTCCTATTTTTTGAGAAAACTGGGTGCCTGGTGTAAAAATTGGATTTTCGTGAATATTGTCACAAATTTTCGAATTTTTGTGGTTTTTTGCATATATTTAGGTGGTCAATTTATTTTGCTTTCAGTAAATAAAAAATTTAATTTTAGGCAATTTTTTTTTAATAGGACTCACAAAAATTTATTCTGAAAGGATATTCTTTTTTCGATCAGGATAATATGGATCTAGAAGGCTATGTAAAAGTGTATGTAATGAAACCATGAAACAAATTGCCATTTTTATCCAAAAAAGCAAACTTTATTTGTAAAAAAATACAGCGAACTTTAGGTTTTTTTTTTTAAAACGCCTGGAAAAAATTTTCCTGTACGGACTTTTTTAGTCCGATCAGGATAATAGGAATAATTATTAGTTTCGCATATGTATGCGCATTAACATCATTAAACAAATTTCCGAAAAAATTTCCTTTTTCATAGAAAAATAGAAATTTAAAAAAAAAATTTAATGATCTTTTGGCAAATTTTTCTCAAAACTCCCATCGAAATTTATCGTGACAGGTCATTTTCCTTCCTATCATTATACTAAGAGCCATAGAAGGTTTGTCTGAAAGTGTGCAATGACACCATTAAAAAATTTTTTAAAAAACCCTCATTTTTATACAAAAAAAATGAATTTTAAGAAAAAAAACCATAAATTTTATGAATTTTTTCTCAAAACCACCAACAAAAATTTATCCAGAAAGAATTTTCTCATTCCAATGAGAATAATATGAATCGGAGAAGCTTTGCCTGAAAGTGCACTATCATACCCCAAACAAACATCTCCAAAAAATCACTATTTTCATAGAGAAAAACAAATTTTAAGAGAAAGTGGACTCAGTGTAATAATTGTTGCCTCCTATTTTTTGAGAAAACTGGGTGCCTGGTGTAAAAATTGGATTTTCGTGAATATTGTCACAAATTTTCGAATTTTTGTGGTTTTTTGCATATATTTAGGTGGTCAATTTATTTTGCTTTCAGTAAATAAAAAATTTAATTTTAGGCAATTTTTTTTTAATAGGACTCACAAAAATTTATTCTGAAAGGATATTCTTTTTTCGATCAGGATAATATGGATCTAGAAGGCTATGTAAAAGTGTATGTAATGAAACCATGAAACAAATTGCCATTTTTATCCAAAAAAGCAAACTTTATTTGTAAAAAAATACAGCGAACTTTAGGTTTTTTTTTTTAAAACGCCTGGAAAAAATTTTCCTGTACGGACTTTTTTAGTCCGATCAGGATAATAAGAATAATTATTAGTTTCGCATATGTATGCGCATTAACATCATTAAACAAATTTCCGAAAAAATTTCCTTTTTCATAGAAAAATAGAAATTTAAAAAAAAAATTTAATGATCTTTTGGCAAATTTTTCTCAAAACTCCCATCGAAATTTATCGTGACAGGTCATTTTCCTTCCTATCATTATACTAAGAGCCATAGAAGGTTTGTCTGAAAGTGTGCAATGACACCATAAAAAAAATTCTAAAAAACCTTAATTTTTATATAAAAAAAACGAATTTTAAGAAAGAAAACAATACATTTTATGAATTTTTTCTCAAAACCACCAACAAAAATTTATCCAGAAAGAATTTTCTCATTCCAATGAGAATAATATGAATCGGAGAAGCTTTGCCTGAAAGTGCACAATCATACCCCAAACAAACATCTCCAAAAAACCACCATTTTCATAGAGAAAAACAAATTTTAAGAGAAAGTGGACTCAGTGTAATAATTGTTGCCTCCTATTTTTTGAGAAAACTGGGTGCCTGGTGTAAAAATTGGATTTTCGTGAATATTGTCACAAATTTTCGAATTTTTGTGGTTTTTTGCATATATTTAGGTGGTCAATTTATTTTGCTTTCAGTAAATAAAAAATTTAATTTTAGGCAATTTTTTTTTAATAGGACTCACAAAAATTTATTCTGAAAGGATATTCTTTTTTCGATCAGGATAATATGGATCTAGAAGGCTATGTAAAAGTGTATGTAATGAAACCATGAAACAAATTGCCATTTTTATCCAAAAAAGCAAACTTTATTTGTAAAAAAATACAGCGAACTTTAGGTTTTTTTTTTTAAAACGCCTGGAAAAAATTTTCCTGTACGGACTTTTTTAGTCCGATCAGGATAATAAGAATAATTATTAGTTTCGCATATGTATGCGCATTAACATCATTAAACAAATTTCCGAAAAAATTTCCTTTTTCATAGAAAAATAGAAATTTAAAAAAAAAATTTAATGATCTTTTGGCAAATTTTTCTCAAAACTCCCATCGAAATTTATCGTGACAGGTCATTTTCCTTCCTATCATTATACTAAGAGCCATAGAAGGTTTGTCTGAAAGTGTGCAATGACACCATAAAAAAAATTCTAAAAAACCTTAATTTTTATACAAAAAAAACGAATTTTAAGAAAGAAAACAATACATTTTATGAATTTTTTCTCAAAACCACCAACAAAAATTTATCCAGAAAGAATTTTCTCATTCCAATGAGAATAATATGAATCGGAGAAGCTTTGCCTGAAAGTGCACTATCATACCCCAAACAAACATCTCCAAAAAATCACTATTTTCATAGAGAAAAACAAATTTTAAGAGAAAGTGGACTCAGTGTAATAATTGTTGCCTCCTATTTTTTGAGAAAACTGGGTGCCTGGTGTAAAAATTGGATTTTCGTGAATATTGTCACAAATTTTCGAATTTTTGTGGTTTTTTGCATATATTTAGGTGGTCAATTTATTTTGCTTTCAGTAAATAAAAAATTTAATTTTAGGCAATTTTTTTTAATAGGACTCACAAAAATTTATTCTGAAAGGATATTCTTTTTTCGATCAGGATAATATGGATCTAGAAGGCTATGTATGTAATGAAACCATGAAACAAATTGCCATTTTTATCCAAAAAAGCAAACTTTATTTGTAAAAAAATACAGCGAACTTTAGGTTTTTTTTTTTAAAACGCCTGGAAAAAATTTTCCTGTACGGACTTTTTTAGTCCGATCAGGATAATAAGAATAATTATTAGTTTCGCATATGTATGCGCATTAACATCATTAAACAAATTTCCGAAAAAATTTCCTTTTTCATAGAAAAATAGAAATTTAAAAAAAAAATTTAATGATCTTTTGGCAAATTTTTCTCAAAACTCCCATCGAAATTTATCGTGACAGGTCATTTTCCTTCCTATCATTATACTAAGAGCCATAGAAGGTTTGTCTGAAAGTGTGCAATGACACCATAAAAAAAATTCTAAAAAACCTTAATTTTTATATAAAAAAAACGAATTTTAAGAAAGAAAACAATACATTTTATGAATTTTTTCTCAAAACCACCAACAAAAATTTATCCAGAAAGAATTTTCTCATTCCAATGAGAATAATATGAATCGGAGAAGCTTTGCCTGAAAGTGCACAATCATACCCCAAACAAACATCTCCAAAAAACCACCATTTTCATAGAGAAAAACAAATTTTAAGAGAAAGTGGACTCAGTGTAATAATTGTTGCCTCCTATTTTTTGAGAAAACTGGGTGCCTGGTGTAAAAATTGGATTTTCGTGAATATTGTCACAAATTTTCGAATTTTTGTGGTTTTTTGCATATATTTAGGTGGTCAATTTATTTTGCTTTCAGTAAATAAAAAATTTAATTTTAGGCAATTTTTTTTTAATAGGACTCACAAAAATTTATTCTGAAAGGATATTCTTTTTTCGATCAGGATAATATGGATCTAGAAGGCTATGTAAAAGTGTATGTAATGAAACCATGAAACAAATTGTCATTTTTATCCAAAAAAGCAAACTTTATTTGTAAAAAAATACAGCGAACTTTAGGTTTTTTTTTTTAAAACGCCTGGAAAAAATTTTCCTGTACGGACTTTTTTAGTCCGATCAGGATAATAAGAATAATTATTAGTTTCGCATATGTATGCGCATTAACATCATTAAACAAATTTCCGAAAAAATTTCCTTTTTCATAGAAAAATAGAAATTTAAAAAAAAAATTTAATGATCTTTTGGCAAATTTTTCTCAAAACTCCCATCGAAATTTATCGTGACAGGTCATTTTCCTTCCTATCATTATACTAAGAGCCATAGAAGGTTTGTCTGAAAGTGTGCAATGACACCATAAAAAAAATTCTAAAAAACCTTAATTTTTATACAAAAAAAACGAATTTTAAGAAAGAAAACAATACATTTTATGAATTTTTTCTCAAAACCACCAACAAAAATTTATCCAGAAAGAATTTTCTCATTCCAATGAGAATAATATGAATCGGAGAAGCTTTGCCTGAAAGTGCACTATCATACCCCAAACAAACATCTCCAAAAAATCACTATTTTCATAGAGAAAAACAAATTTTAAGAGAAAGTGGACTCAGTGTAATAATTGTTGCCTCCTATTTTTTGAGAAAACTGGGTGCCTGGTGTAAAAATTGGATTTTCGTGAATATTGTCACAAATTTTCGAATTTTTGTGGTTTTTTGCATATATTTAGGTGGTCAATTTATTTTGCTTTCAGTAAATAAAAAATTTAATTTTAGGCAATTTTTTTTAATAGGACTCACAAAAATTTATTCTGAAAGGATATTCTTTTTTCGATCAGGATAATATGGATCTAGAAGGCTATGTAAAAGTGTATGTAATGAAACCATGAAACAAATTGTCATTTTTATCCAAAAAAGCAAACTTTATTTGTAAAAAAATACAGCGAACTTTAGGTTTTTTTTTTTAAAACGCCTGGAAAAAATTTTCCTGTACGGACTTTTTTAGTCCGATCAGGATAATAAGAATAATTATTAGTTTCGCATATGTATGCGCATTAACATCATTAAACAAATTTCCGAAAAAATTTCCTTTTTCATAGAAAAATAGAAATTTAAAAAAAAAATTTAATGATCTTTTGGCAAATTTTTCTCAAAACTCCCATCGAAATTTATCGTGACAGGTCATTTTCCTTCCTATCATTATACTAAGAGCCATAGAAGGTTTGTCTGAAAGTGTGCAATGACACCATAAAAAAAATTCTAAAAAACCTTAATTTTTATACAAAAAAAAACGAATTTTAAGAAAGAAAACAATACATTTTATGAATTTTTTCTCAAAACCACCAACAAAAATTTATCCAGAAAGAATTTTCTCATTCCAATGAGAATAATATGAATCGGAGAAGCTTTGCCTGAAAGTGCACAATCATACCCCAAACAAACATCTCCAAAAAACCACCATTTTCATAGAGAAAAACAAATTTTAAGAGAAAGTGGACTCAGTGTAATAATTGTTGCCTCCTATTTTTTGAGAAAACTGGGTGCCTGGTGTAAAAATTGGATTTTCGTGAATATTGTCACAAATTTTCGAATTTTTGTGGTTTTTTGCATATATTTAGGTGGTCAATTTATTTTGCTTTCAGTAAATAAAAAATTTAATTTTAGGCAATTTTTTTTTAATAGGACTCACAAAAATTTATTCTGAAAGGATATTCTTTTTTCGATCAGGATAATATGGATCTAGAAGGCTATGTAAAAGTGTATGTAATGAAACCATGAAACAAATTGCCATTTTTATCCAAAAAAGCAAACTTTATTTGTAAAAAAATACAGCGAACTTTAGGTTTTTTTTTTTAAAACGCCTGGAAAAAATTTTCCTGTACGGACTTTTTTAGTCCGATCAGGATAATAAGAATAATTATTAGTTTCGCATATGTATGCGCATTAACATCATTAAACAAATTTCCGAAAAAATTTCCTTTTTCATAGAAAAATAGAAATTTAAAAAAAAAATTTAATGATCTTTTGGCAAATTTTTCTCAAAACTCCCATCGAAATTTATCGTGACAGGTCATTTTCCTTCCTATCATTATACTAAGAGCCATAGAAGGTTTGTCTGAAAGTGTGCAATGACACCATAAAAAAAATTCTAAAAAACCTTAATTTTTATACAAAAAAAAACGAATTTTAAGAAAGAAAACAATACATTTTATGAATTTTTTCTCAAAACCACCAACAAAAATTTATCCAGAAAGAATTTTCTCATTCCAATGAGAATAATATGAATCGGAGAAGCTTTGCCTGAAAGTGCACTATCATACCCCAAACAAACATCTCCAAAAAATCACTATTTTCATAGAGAAAAACAAATTTTAAGAGAAAGTGGACTCAGTGTAATAATTGTTGCCTCCTATTTTTTGAGAAAACTGGGTGCCTGGTGTAAAAATTGGATTTTCGTGAATATTGTCACAAATTTTCGAATTTTTGTGGTTTTTTGCATATATTTAGGTGGTCAATTTATTTTGCTTTCAGTAAATAAAAAATTTAATTTTAGGCAATTTTTTTTTAATAGGACTCACAAAAATTTATTCTGAAAGGATATTCTTTTTTCGATCAGGATAATATGGATCTAGAAGGCTATGTAAAAGTGTATGTAATGAAACCATGAAACAAATTGTCATTTTTATCCAAAAAAGCAAACTTTATTTGTAAAAAAATACAGCGAACTTTAGGTTTTTTTTTTTTAAACGCCTGGAAAAAATTTTCCTGTACGGACTTTTTTAGTCCGATCAGGATAATAAGAATAATTATTAGTTTCGCATATGTATGCGCATTAACATCATTAAACAAATTTCCGAAAAAATTTCCTTTTTCATAGAAAAATAGAAATTTAAAAAAAAAATTTAATGATCTTTTGGCAAATTTTTCTCAAAACTCCCATCGAAATTTATCGTGACAGGTCATTTTCCTTCCTATCATTATACTAAGAGCCATAGAAGGTTTGTCTGAAAGTGTGCAATGACACCATAAAAAAAATTCTAAAAAACCTTAATTTTTATACAAAAAAAACGAATTTTAAGAAAGAAAACAATACATTTTATGAATTTTTTCTCAAAACCACCAACAAAAATTTATCCAGAAAGAATTTTCTCATTCCAATGAGAATAATATGAATCGGAGAAGCTTTGCCTGAAAGTGCACTATCATACCCCAAACAAACATCTCCAAAAAATCACTATTTTCATAGAGAAAAACAAATTTTAAGAGAAAGTGGACTCAGTGTAATAATTGTTGCCTCCTATTTTTTGAGAAAACTGGGTGCCTGGTGTAAAAATTGGATTTTCGTGAATATTGTCACAAATTTTCGAATTTTTGTGGTTTTTTGCATATATTTAGGTGGTCAATTTATTTTGCTTTCAGTAAATAAAAAATTTAATTTTAGGCAATTTTTTTTAATAGGACTCACAAAAATTTATTCTGAAAGGATATTCTTTTTTCGATCAGGATAATATGGATCTAGAAGGCTATGTAAAAGTGTATGTAATGAAACCATGAAACAAATTGTCATTTTTATCCAAAAAAGCAAACTTTATTTGTAAAAAAATACAGCGAACTTTAGGTTTTTTTTTTTAAAACGCCTGGAAAAAATTTTCCTGTACGGACTTTTTTAGTCCGATCAGGATAATAAGAATAATTATTAGTTTCGCATATGTATGCGCATTAACATCATTAAACAAATTTCCGAAAAAATTTCCTTTTTCATAGAAAAATAGAAATTTAAAAAAAAAATTTAATGATCTTTTGGCAAATTTTTCTCAAAACTCCCATCGAAATTTATCGTGACAGGTCATTTTCCTTCCTATCATTATACTAAGAGCCATAGAAGGTTTGTCTGAAAGTGTGCAATGACACCATAAAAAAAATTCTAAAAAACCTTAATTTTTATACAAAAAAAACGAATTTTAAGAAAGAAAACAATACATTTTATGAATTTTTTCTCAAAACCACCAACAAAAATTTATCCAGAAAGAATTTTCTCATTCCAATGAGAATAATATGAATCGGAGAAGCTTTGCCTGAAAGTGCACTATCATACCCCAAACAAACATCTCCAAAAAATCACTATTTTCATAGAGAAAAACAAATTTTAAGAGAAAGTGGACTCAGTGTAATAATTGTTGCCTCCTATTTTTTGAGAAAACTGGGTGCCTGGTGTAAAAATTGGATTTTCGTGAATATTGTCACAAATTTTCGAATTTTTGTGGTTTTTTGCATATATTTAGGTGGTCAATTTATTTTGCTTTCAGTAAATAAAAAATTTAATTTTAGGCAATTTTTTTTAATAGGACTCACAAAAATTTATTCTGAAAGGATATTCTTTTTTCGATCAGGATAATATGGATCTAGAAGGCTATGTAAAAGTGTATGTAATGAAACCATGAAACAAATTGTCATTTTTATCCAAAAAAGCAAACTTTATTTGTAAAAAAATACAGCGAACTTTAGGTTTTTTTTTTTAAAACGCCTGGAAAAAATTTTCCTGTACGGACTTTTTTAGTCCGATCAGGATAATAAGAATAATTATTAGTTTCGCATATGTATGCGCATTAACATCATTAAACAAATTTCCGAAAAAATTTCCTTTTTCATAGAAAAATAGAAATTTAAAAAAAAAATTTAATGATCTTTTGGCAAATTTTTCTCAAAACTCCCATCGAAATTTATCGTGACAGGTCATTTTCCTTCCTATCATTATACTAAGAGCCATAGAAGGTTTGTCTGAAAGTGTGCAATGACACCATAAAAAAAATTCTAAAAAACCTTAATTTTTATACAAAAAAAACGAATTTTAAGAAAGAAAACAATACATTTTATGAATTTTTTCTCAAAACCACCAACAAAAATTTATCCAGAAAGAATTTTCTCATTCCAATGAGAATAATATGAATCGGAGAAGCTTTGCCTGAAAGTGCACTATCATACCCCAAACAAACATCTCCAAAAAATCACTATTTTCATAGAGAAAAACAAATTTTAAGAGAAAGTGGACTCAGTGTAATAATTGTTGCCTCCTATTTTTTGAGAAAACTGGGTGCCTGGTGTAAAAATTGGATTTTCGTGAATATTGTCACAAATTTTCGAATTTTTGTGGTTTTTTGCATATATTTAGGTGGTCAATTTATTTTGCTTTCAGTAAATAAAAAATTTAATTTTAGGCAATTTTTTTTAATAGGACTCACAAAAATTTATTCTGAAAGGATATTCTTTTTTCGATCAGGATAATATGGATCTAGAAGGCTATGTAAAAGTGTATGTAATGAAACCATGAAACAAATTGTCATTTTTATCCAAAAAAGCAAACTTTATTTGTAAAAAAATACAGCGAACTTTAGGTTTTTTTTTTTAAAACGCCTGGAAAAAATTTTCCTGTACGGACTTTTTTAGTCCGATCAGGATAATAAGAATAATTATTAGTTTCGCATATGTATGCGCATTAACATCATTAAACAAATTTCCGAAAAAATTTCCTTTTTCATAGAAAAATAGAAATTTAAAAAAAAAATTTAATGATCTTTTGGCAAATTTTTCTCAAAACTCCCATCGAAATTTATCGTGACAGGTCATTTTCCTTCCTATCATTATACTAAGAGCCATAGAAGGTTTGTCTGAAAGTGTGCAATGACACCATAAAAAAAATTCTAAAAAACCTTAATTTTTATACAAAAAAAAACGAATTTTAAGAAAGAAAACAATACATTTTATGAATTTTTTCTCAAAACCACCAACAAAAATTTATCCAGAAAGAATTTTCTCATTCCAATGAGAATAATATGAATCGGAGAAGCTTTGCCTGAAAGTGCACTATCATACCCCAAACAAACATCTCCAAAAAATCACTATTTTCATAGAGAAAAACAAATTTTAAGAGAAAGTGGACTCAGTGTAATAATTGTTGCCTCCTATTTTTTGAGAAAACTGGGTGCCTGGTGTAAAAATTGGATTTTCGTGAATATTGTCACAAATTTTCGAATTTTTGTGGTTTTTTGCATATATTTAGGTGGTCAATTTATTTTGCTTTCAGTAAATAAAAAATTTAATTTTAGGCAATTTTTTTTAATAGGACTCACAAAAATTTATTCTGAAAGGATATTCTTTTTTCGATCAGGATAATATGGATCTAGAAGGCTATGTAAAAGTGTATGTAATGAAACCATGAAACAAATTGTCATTTTTATCCAAAAAAGCAAACTTTATTTGTAAAAAAATACAGCGAACTTTAGGTTTTTTTTTTTAAAACGCCTGGAAAAAATTTTCCTGTACGGACTTTTTTAGTCCGATCAGGATAATAAGAATAATTATTAGTTTCGCATATGTATGCGCATTAACATCATTAAACAAATTTCCGAAAAAATTTCCTTTTTCATAGAAAAATAGAAATTTAAAAAAAAAATTTAATGATCTTTTGGCAAATTTTTCTCAAAACTCCCATCGAAATTTATCGTGACAGGTCATTTTCCTTCCTATCATTATACTAAGAGCCATAGAAGGTTTGTCTGAAAGTGTGCAATGACACCATAAAAAAAATTCTAAAAAACCTTAATTTTTATACAAAAAAAACGAATTTTAAGAAAGAAAACAATACATTTTATGAATTTTTTCTCAAAACCACCAACAAAAATTTATCCAGAAAGAATTTTCTCATTCCAATGAGAATAATATGAATCGGAGAAGCTTTGCCTGAAAGTGCACTATCATACCCCAAACAAACATCTCCAAAAAATCACTATTTTCATAGAGAAAAACAAATTTTAAGAGAAAGTGGACTCAGTGTAATAATTGTTGCCTCCTATTTTTTGAGAAAACTGGGTGCCTGGTGTAAAAATTGGATTTTCGTGAATATTGTCACAAATTTTCGAATTTTTGTGGTTTTTTGCATATATTTAGGTGGTCAATTTATTTTGCTTTCAGTAAATAAAAAATTTAATTTTAGGCAATTTTTTTTAATAGGACTCACAAAAATTTATTCTGAAAGGATATTCTTTTTTCGATCAGGATAATATGGATCTAGAAGGCTATGTAAAAGTGTATGTAATGAAACCATGAAACAAATTGTCATTTTTATCCAAAAAAGCAAACTTTATTTGTAAAAAAATACAGCGAACTTTAGGTTTTTTTTTTTAAAACGCCTGGAAAAAATTTTCCTGTACGGACTTTTTTAGTCCGATCAGGATAATAAGAATAATTATTAGTTTCGCATATGTATGCGCATTAACATCATTAAACAAATTTCCGAAAAAATTTCCTTTTTCATAGAAAAATAGAAATTTAAAAAAAAAATTTAATGATCTTTTGGCAAATTTTTCTCAAAACTCCCATCGAAATTTATCGTGACAGGTCATTTTCCTTCCTATCATTATACTAAGAGCCATAGAAGGTTTGTCTGAAAGTGTGCAATGACACCATAAAAAAAATTCTAAAAAACCTTAATTTTTATACAAAAAAAACGAATTTTAAGAAAGAAAACAATACATTTTATGAATTTTTTCTCAAAACCACCAACAAAAATTTATCCAGAAAGAATTTTCTCATTCCAATGAGAATAATATGAATCGGAGAAGCTTTGCCTGAAAGTGCACTATCATACCCCAAACAAACATCTCCAAAAAATCACTATTTTCATAGAGAAAAACAAATTTTAAGAGAAAGTGGACTCAGTGTAATAATTGTTGCCTCCTATTTTTTGAGAAAACTGGGTGCCTGGTGTAAAAATTGGATTTTCGTGAATATTGTCACAAATTTTCGAATTTTTGTGGTTTTTTGCATATATTTAGGTGGTCAATTTATTTTGCTTTCAGTAAATAAAAAATTTAATTTTAGGCAATTTTTTTTAATAGGACTCACAAAAATTTATTCTGAAAGGATATTCTTTTTTCGATCAGGATAATATGGATCTAGAAGGCTATGTAAAAGTGTATGTAATGAAACCATGAAACAAATTGTCATTTTTATCCAAAAAAGCAAACTTTATTTGTAAAAAAATACAGCGAACTTTAGGTTTTTTTTTTTAAAACGCCTGGAAAAAATTTTCCTGTACGGACTTTTTTAGTCCGATCAGGATAATAAGAATAATTATTAGTTTCGCATATGTATGCGCATTAACATCATTAAACAAATTTCCGAAAAAATTTCCTTTTTCATAGAAAAATAGAAATTTAAAAAAAAAATTTAATGATCTTTTGGCAAATTTTTCTCAAAACTCCCATCGAAATTTATCGTGACAGGTCATTTTCCTTCCTATCATTATACTAAGAGCCATAGAAGGTTTGTCTGAAAGTGTGCAATGACACCATAAAAAAAATTCTAAAAAACCTTAATTTTTATACAAAAAAAACGAATTTTAAGAAAGAAAACAATACATTTTATGAATTTTTTCTCAAAACCACCAACAAAAATTTATCCAGAAAGAATTTTCTCATTCCAATGAGAATAATATGAATCGGAGAAGCTTTGCCTGAAAGTGCACTATCATACCCCAAACAAACATCTCCAAAAAATCACTATTTTCATAGAGAAAAACAAATTTTAAGAGAAAGTGGACTCAGTGTAATAATTGTTGCCTCCTATTTTTTGAGAAAACTGGGTGCCTGGTGTAAAAATTGGATTTTCGTGAATATTGTCACAAATTTTCGAATTTTTGTGGTTTTTTGCATATATTTAGGTGGTCAATTTATTTTGCTTTCAGTAAATAAAAAATTTAATTTTAGGCAATTTTTTTTAATAGGACTCACAAAAATTTATTCTGAAAGGATATTCTTTTTTCGATCAGGATAATATGGATCTAGAAGGCTATGTAAAAGTGTATGTAATGAAACCATGAAACAAATTGTCATTTTTATCCAAAAAAGCAAACTTTATTTGTAAAAAAATACAGCGAACTTTAGGTTTTTTTTTTTAAAACGCCTGGAAAAAATTTTCCTGTACGGACTTTTTTAGTCCGATCAGGATAATAAGAATAATTATTAGTTTCGCATATGTATGCGCATTAACATCATTAAACAAATTTCCGAAAAAATTTCCTTTTTCATAGAAAAATAGAAATTTAAAAAAAAAATTTAATGATCTTTTGGCAAATTTTTCTCAAAACTCCCATCGAAATTTATCGTGACAGGTCATTTTCCTTCCTATCATTATACTAAGAGCCATAGAAGGTTTGTCTGAAAGTGTGCAATGACACCATAAAAAAAATTCTAAAAAACCTTAATTTTTATACAAAAAAAACGAATTTTAAGAAAGAAAACAATACATTTTATGAATTTTTTCTCAAAACCACCAACAAAAATTTATCCAGAAAGAATTTTCTCATTCCAATGAGAATAATATGAATCGGAGAAGCTTTGCCTGAAAGTGCACTATCATACCCCAAACAAACATCTCCAAAAAATCACTATTTTCATAGAGAAAAACAAATTTTAAGAGAAAGTGGACTCAGTGTAATAATTGTTGCCTCCTATTTTTTGAGAAAACTGGGTGCCTGGTGTAAAAATTGGATTTTCGTGAATATTGTCACAAATTTTCGAATTTTTGTGGTTTTTTGCATATATTTAGGTGGTCAATTTATTTTGCTTTCAGTAAATAAAAAATTTAATTTTAGGCAATTTTTTTTAATAGGACTCACAAAAATTTATTCTGAAAGGATATTCTTTTTTCGATCAGGATAATATGGATCTAGAAGGCTATGTAAAAGTGTATGTAATGAAACCATGAAACAAATTGTCATTTTTATCCAAAAAAGCAAACTTTATTTGTAAAAAAATACAGCGAACTTTAGGTTTTTTTTTTTAAAACGCCTGGAAAAAATTTTCCTGTACGGACTTTTTTAGTCCGATCAGGATAATAAGAATAATTATTAGTTTCGCATATGTATGCGCATTAACATCATTAAACAAATTTCCGAAAAAATTTCCTTTTTCATAGAAAAATAGAAATTTAAAAAAAAAATTTAATGATCTTTTGGCAAATTTTTCTCAAAACTCCCATCGAAATTTATCGTGACAGGTCATTTTCCTTCCTATCATTATACTAAGAGCCATAGAAGGTTTGTCTGAAAGTGTGCAATGACACCATAAAAAAAATTCTAAAAAACCTTAATTTTTATACAAAAAAAACGAATTTTAAGAAAGAAAACAATACATTTTATGAATTTTTTCTCAAAACCACCAACAAAAATTTATCCAGAAAGAATTTTCTCATTCCAATGAGAATAATATGAATCGGAGAAGCTTTGCCTGAAAGTGCACTATCATACCCCAAACAAACATCTCCAAAAAATCACTATTTTCATAGAGAAAAACAAATTTTAAGAGAAAGTGGACTCAGTGTAATAATTGTTGCCTCCTATTTTTTGAGAAAACTGGGTGCCTGGTGTAAAAATTGGATTTTCGTGAATATTGTCACAAATTTTCGAATTTTTGTGGTTTTTTGCATATATTTAGGTGGTCAATTTATTTTGCTTTCAGTAAATAAAAAATTTAATTTTAGGCAATTTTTTTTAATAGGACTCACAAAAATTTATTCTGAAAGGATATTCTTTTTTCGATCAGGATAATATGGATCTAGAAGGCTATGTAAAAGTGTATGTAATGAAACCATGAAACAAATTGTCATTTTTATCCAAAAAAGCAAACTTTATTTGTAAAAAAATACAGCGAACTTTAGGTTTTTTTTTTTAAAACGCCTGGAAAAAATTTTCCTGTACGGACTTTTTTAGTCCGATCAGGATAATAAGAATAATTATTAGTTTCGCATATGTATGCGCATTAACATCATTAAACAAATTTCCGAAAAAATTTCCTTTTTCATAGAAAAATAGAAATTTAAAAAAAAAATTTAATGATCTTTTGGCAAATTTTTCTCAAAACTCCCATCGAAATTTATCGTGACAGGTCATTTTCCTTCCTATCATTATACTAAGAGCCATAGAAGGTTTGTCTGAAAGTGTGCAATGACACCATAAAAAAAATTCTAAAAAACCTTAATTTTTATACAAAAAAAACGAATTTTAAGAAAGAAAACAATACATTTTATGAATTTTTTCTCAAAACCACCAACAAAAATTTATCCAGAAAGAATTTTCTCATTCCAATGAGAATAATATGAATCGGAGAAGCTTTGCCTGAAAGTGCACTATCATACCCCAAACAAACATCTCCAAAAAATCACTATTTTCATAGAGAAAAACAAATTTTAAGAGAAAGTGGACTCAGTGTAATAATTGTTGCCTCCTATTTTTTGAGAAAACTGGGTGCCTGGTGTAAAAATTGGATTTTCGTGAATATTGTCACAAATTTTCGAATTTTTGTGGTTTTTTGCATATATTTAGGTGGTCAATTTATTTTGCTTTCAGTAAATAAAAAATTTAATTTTAGGCAATTTTTTTTAATAGGACTCACAAAAATTTATTCTGAAAGGATATTCTTTTTTCGATCAGGATAATATGGATCTAGAAGGCTATGTAAAAGTGTATGTAATGAAACCATGAAACAAATTGTCATTTTTATCCAAAAAAGCAAACTTTATTTGTAAAAAAATACAGCGAACTTTAGGTTTTTTTTTTTAAAACGCCTGGAAAAAATTTTCCTGTACGGACTTTTTTAGTCCGATCAGGATAATAAGAATAATTATTAGTTTCGCATATGTATGCGCATTAACATCATTAAACAAATTTCCGAAAAAATTTCCTTTTTCATAGAAAAATAGAAATTTAAAAAAAAAATTTAATGATCTTTTGGCAAATTTTTCTCAAAACTCCCATCGAAATTTATCGTGACAGGTCATTTTCCTTCCTATCATTATACTAAGAGCCATAGAAGGTTTGTCTGAAAGTGTGCAATGACACCATAAAAAAAATTCTAAAAAACCTTAATTTTTATACAAAAAAAACGAATTTTAAGAAAGAAAACAATACATTTTATGAATTTTTTCTCAAAACCACCAACAAAAATTTATCCAGAAAGAATTTTCTCATTCCAATGAGAATAATATGAATCGGAGAAGCTTTGCCTGAAAGTGCACTATCATACCCCAAACAAACATCTCCAAAAAATCACTATTTTCATAGAGAAAAACAAATTTTAAGAGAAAGTGGACTCAGTGTAATAATTGTTGCCTCCTATTTTTTGAGAAAACTGGGTGCCTGGTGTAAAAATTGGATTTTCGTGAATATTGTCACAAATTTTCGAATTTTTGTGGTTTTTTGCATATATTTAGGTGGTCAATTTATTTTGCTTTCAGTAAATAAAAAATTTAATTTTAGGCAATTTTTTTTAATAGGACTCACAAAAATTTATTCTGAAAGGATATTCTTTTTTCGATCAGGATAATATGGATCTAGAAGGCTATGTAAAAGTGTATGTAATGAAACCATGAAACAAATTGTCATTTTTATCCAAAAAAGCAAACTTTATTTGTAAAAAAATACAGCGAACTTTAGGTTTTTTTTTTTAAAACGCCTGGAAAAAATTTTCCTGTACGGACTTTTTTAGTCCGATCAGGATAATAAGAATAATTATTAGTTTCGCATATGTATGCGCATTAACATCATTAAACAAATTTCCGAAAAAATTTCCTTTTTCATAGAAAAATAGAAATTTAAAAAAAAAATTTAATGATCTTTTGGCAAATTTTTCTCAAAACTCCCATCGAAATTTATCGTGACAGGTCATTTTCCTTCCTATCATTATACTAAGAGCCATAGAAGGTTTGTCTGAAAGTGTGCAATGACACCATAAAAAAAATTCTAAAAAACCTTAATTTTTATACAAAAAAAACGAATTTTAAGAAAGAAAACAATACATTTTATGAATTTTTTCTCAAAACCACCAACAAAAATTTATCCAGAAAGAATTTTCTCATTCCAATGAGAATAATATGAATCGGAGAAGCTTTGCCTGAAAGTGCACTATCATACCCCAAACAAACATCTCCAAAAAATCACTATTTTCATAGAGAAAAACAAATTTTAAGAGAAAGTGGACTCAGTGTAATAATTGTTGCCTCCTATTTTTTGAGAAAACTGGGTGCCTGGTGTAAAAATTGGATTTTCGTGAATATTGTCACAAATTTTCGAATTTTTGTGGTTTTTTGCATATATTTAGGTGGTCAATTTATTTTGCTTTCAGTAAATAAAAAATTTAATTTTAGGCAATTTTTTTTAATAGGACTCACAAAAATTTATTCTGAAAGGATATTCTTTTTTCGATCAGGATAATATGGATCTAGAAGGCTATGTAAAAGTGTATGTAATGAAACCATGAAACAAATTGTCATTTTTATCCAAAAAAGCAAACTTTATTTGTAAAAAAATACAGCGAACTTTAGGTTTTTTTTTTTAAAACGCCTGGAAAAAATTTTCCTGTACGGACTTTTTTAGTCCGATCAGGATAATAAGAATAATTATTAGTTTCGCATATGTATGCGCATTAACATCATTAAACAAATTTCCGAAAAAATTTCCTTTTTCATAGAAAAATAGAAATTTAAAAAAAAAATTTAATGATCTTTTGGCAAATTTTTCTCAAAACTCCCATCGAAATTTATCGTGACAGGTCATTTTCCTTCCTATCATTATACTAAGAGCCATAGAAGGTTTGTCTGAAAGTGTGCAATGACACCATAAAAAAAATTCTAAAAAACCTTAATTTTTATACAAAAAAAACGAATTTTAAGAAAGAAAACAATACATTTTATGAATTTTTTCTCAAAACCACCAACAAAAATTTATCCAGAAAGAATTTTCTCATTCCAATGAGAATAATATGAATCGGAGAAGCTTTGCCTGAAAGTGCACTATCATACCCCAAACAAACATCTCCAAAAAATCACTATTTTCATAGAGAAAAACAAATTTTAAGAGAAAGTGGACTCAGTGTAATAATTGTTGCCTCCTATTTTTTGAGAAAACTGGGTGCCTGGTGTAAAAATTGGATTTTCGTGAATATTGTCACAAATTTTCGAATTTTTGTGGTTTTTTGCATATATTTAGGTGGTCAATTTATTTTGCTTTCAGTAAATAAAAAATTTAATTTTAGGCAATTTTTTTTAATAGGACTCACAAAAATTTATTCTGAAAGGATATTCTTTTTTCGATCAGGATAATATGGATCTAGAAGGCTATGTAAAAGTGTATGTAATGAAACCATGAAACAAATTGTCATTTTTATCCAAAAAAGCAAACTTTATTTGTAAAAAAATACAGCGAACTTTAGGTTTTTTTTTTTAAAACGCCTGGAAAAAATTTTCCTGTACGGACTTTTTTAGTCCGATCAGGATAATAAGAATAATTATTAGTTTCGCATATGTATGCGCATTAACATCATTAAACAAATTTCCGAAAAAATTTCCTTTTTCATAGAAAAATAGAAATTTAAAAAAAAAATTTAATGATCTTTTGGCAAATTTTTCTCAAAACTCCCATCGAAATTTATCGTGACAGGTCATTTTCCTTCCTATCATTATACTAAGAGCCATAGAAGGTTTGTCTGAAAGTGTGCAATGACACCATAAAAAAAATTCTAAAAAACCTTAATTTTTATACAAAAAAAACGAATTTTAAGAAAGAAAACAATACATTTTATGAATTTTTTCTCAAAACCACCAACAAAAATTTATCCAGAAAGAATTTTCTCATTCCAATGAGAATAATATGAATCGGAGAAGCTTTGCCTGAAAGTGCACTATCATACCCCAAACAAACATCTCCAAAAAATCACTATTTTCATAGAGAAAAACAAATTTTAAGAGAAAGTGGACTCAGTGTAATAATTGTTGCCTCCTATTTTTTGAGAAAACTGGGTGCCTGGTGTAAAAATTGGATTTTCGTGAATATTGTCACAAATTTTCGAATTTTTGTGGTTTTTTGCATATATTTAGGTGGTCAATTTATTTTGCTTTCAGTAAATAAAAAATTTAATTTTAGGCAATTTTTTTTAATAGGACTCACAAAAATTTATTCTGAAAGGATATTCTTTTTTCGATCAGGATAATATGGATCTAGAAGGCTATGTAAAAGTGTATGTAATGAAACCATGAAACAAATTGTCATTTTTATCCAAAAAAGCAAACTTTATTTGTAAAAAAATACAGCGAACTTTAGGTTTTTTTTTTTAAAACGCCTGGAAAAAATTTTCCTGTACGGACTTTTTTAGTCCGATCAGGATAATAAGAATAATTATTAGTTTCGCATATGTATGCGCATTAACATCATTAAACAAATTTCCGAAAAAATTTCCTTTTTCATAGAAAAATAGAAATTTAAAAAAAAAATTTAATGATCTTTTGGCAAATTTTTCTCAAAACTCCCATCGAAATTTATCGTGACAGGTCATTTTCCTTCCTATCATTATACTAAGAGCCATAGAAGGTTTGTCTGAAAGTGTGCAATGACACCATAAAAAAAATTCTAAAAAACCTTAATTTTTATACAAAAAAAACGAATTTTAAGAAAGAAAACAATACATTTTATGAATTTTTTCTCAAAACCACCAACAAAAATTTATCCAGAAAGAATTTTCTCATTCCAATGAGAATAATATGAATCGGAGAAGCTTTGCCTGAAAGTGCACTATCATACCCCAAACAAACATCTCCAAAAAATCACTATTTTCATAGAGAAAAACAAATTTTAAGAGAAAGTGGACTCAGTGTAATAATTGTTGCCTCCTATTTTTTGAGAAAACTGGGTGCCTGGTGTAAAAATTGGATTTTCGTGAATATTGTCACAAATTTTCGAATTTTTGTGGTTTTTTGCATATATTTAGGTGGTCAATTTATTTTGCTTTCAGTAAATAAAAAATTTAATTTTAGGCAATTTTTTTTAATAGGACTCACAAAAATTTATTCTGAAAGGATATTCTTTTTTCGATCAGGATAATATGGATCTAGAAGGCTATGTAAAAGTGTATGTAATGAAACCATGAAACAAATTGTCATTTTTATCCAAAAAAGCAAACTTTATTTGTAAAAAAATACAGCGAACTTTAGGTTTTTTTTTTTAAAACGCCTGGAAAAAATTTTCCTGTACGGACTTTTTTAGTCCGATCAGGATAATAAGAATAATTATTAGTTTCGCATATGTATGCGCATTAACATCATTAAACAAATTTCCGAAAAAATTTCCTTTTTCATAGAAAAATAGAAATTTAAAAAAAAAATTTAATGATCTTTTGGCAAATTTTTCTCAAAACTCCCATCGAAATTTATCGTGACAGGTCATTTTCCTTCCTATCATTATACTAAGAGCCATAGAAGGTTTGTCTGAAAGTGTGCAATGACACCATAAAAAAAATTCTAAAAAACCTTAATTTTTATACAAAAAAAACGAATTTTAAGAAAGAAAACAATACATTTTATGAATTTTTTCTCAAAACCACCAACAAAAATTTATCCAGAAAGAATTTTCTCATTCCAATGAGAATAATATGAATCGGAGAAGCTTTGCCTGAAAGTGCACTATCATACCCCAAACAAACATCTCCAAAAAATCACTATTTTCATAGAGAAAAACAAATTTTAAGAGAAAGTGGACTCAGTGTAATAATTGTTGCCTCCTATTTTTTGAGAAAACTGGGTGCCTGGTGTAAAAATTGGATTTTCGTGAATATTGTCACAAATTTTCGAATTTTTGTGGTTTTTTGCATATATTTAGGTGGTCAATTTATTTTGCTTTCAGTAAATAAAAAATTTAATTTTAGGCAATTTTTTTTAATAGGACTCACAAAAATTTATTCTGAAAGGATATTCTTTTTTCGATCAGGATAATATGGATCTAGAAGGCTATGTAAAAGTGTATGTAATGAAACCATGAAACAAATTGTCATTTTTATCCAAAAAAGCAAACTTTATTTGTAAAAAAATACAGCGAACTTTAGGTTTTTTTTTTTAAAACGCCTGGAAAAAATTTTCCTGTACGGACTTTTTTAGTCCGATCAGGATAATAAGAATAATTATTAGTTTCGCATATGTATGCGCATTAACATCATTAAACAAATTTCCGAAAAAATTTCCTTTTTCATAGAAAAATAGAAATTTAAAAAAAAAATTTAATGATCTTTTGGCAAATTTTTCTCAAAACTCCCATCGAAATTTATCGTGACAGGTCATTTTCCTTCCTATCATTATACTAAGAGCCATAGAAGGTTTGTCTGAAAGTGTGCAATGACACCATAAAAAAAATTCTAAAAAACCTTAATTTTTATACAAAAAAAACGAATTTTAAGAAAGAAAACAATACATTTTATGAATTTTTTCTCAAAACCACCAACAAAAATTTATCCAGAAAGAATTTTCTCATTCCAATGAGAATAATATGAATCGGAGAAGCTTTGCCTGAAAGTGCACTATCATACCCCAAACAAACATCTCCAAAAAATCACTATTTTCATAGAGAAAAACAAATTTTAAGAGAAAGTGGACTCAGTGTAATAATTGTTGCCTCCTATTTTTTGAGAAAACTGGGTGCCTGGTGTAAAAATTGGATTTTCGTGAATATTGTCACAAATTTTCGAATTTTTGTGGTTTTTTGCATATATTTAGGTGGTCAATTTATTTTGCTTTCAGTAAATAAAAAATTTAATTTTAGGCAATTTTTTTTAATAGGACTCACAAAAATTTATTCTGAAAGGATATTCTTTTTTCGATCAGGATAATATGGATCTAGAAGGCTATGTAAAAGTGTATGTAATGAAACCATGAAACAAATTGTCATTTTTATCCAAAAAAGCAAACTTTATTTGTAAAAAAATACAGCGAACTTTAGGTTTTTTTTTTTAAAACGCCTGGAAAAAATTTTCCTGTACGGACTTTTTTAGTCCGATCAGGATAATAAGAATAATTATTAGTTTCGCATATGTATGCGCATTAACATCATTAAACAAATTTCCGAAAAAATTTCCTTTTTCATAGAAAAATAGAAATTTAAAAAAAAAATTTAATGATCTTTTGGCAAATTTTTCTCAAAACTCCCATCGAAATTTATCGTGACAGGTCATTTTCCTTCCTATCATTATACTAAGAGCCATAGAAGGTTTGTCTGAAAGTGTGCAATGACACCATAAAAAAAATTCTAAAAAACCTTAATTTTTATACAAAAAAAACGAATTTTAAGAAAGAAAACAATACATTTTATGAATTTTTTCTCAAAACCACCAACAAAAATTTATCCAGAAAGAATTTTCTCATTCCAATGAGAATAATATGAATCGGAGAAGCTTTGCCTGAAAGTGCACTATCATACCCCAAACAAACATCTCCAAAAAATCACTATTTTCATAGAGAAAAACAAATTTTAAGAGAAAGTGGACTCAGTGTAATAATTGTTGCCTCCTATTTTTTGAGAAAACTGGGTGCCTGGTGTAAAAATTGGATTTTCGTGAATATTGTCACAAATTTTCGAATTTTTGTGGTTTTTTGCATATATTTAGGTGGTCAATTTATTTTGCTTTCAGTAAATAAAAAATTTAATTTTAGGCAATTTTTTTTAATAGGACTCACAAAAATTTATTCTGAAAGGATATTCTTTTTTCGATCAGGATAATATGGATCTAGAAGGCTATGTAAAAGTGTATGTAATGAAACCATGAAACAAATTGTCATTTTTATCCAAAAAAGCAAACTTTATTTGTAAAAAAATACAGCGAACTTTAGGTTTTTTTTTTTAAAACGCCTGGAAAAAATTTTCCTGTACGGACTTTTTTAGTCCGATCAGGATAATAAGAATAATTATTAGTTTCGCATATGTATGCGCATTAACATCATTAAACAAATTTCCGAAAAAATTTCCTTTTTCATAGAAAAATAGAAATTTAAAAAAAAAATTTAATGATCTTTTGGCAAATTTTTCTCAAAACTCCCATCGAAATTTATCGTGACAGGTCATTTTCCTTCCTATCATTATACTAAGAGCCATAGAAGGTTTGTCTGAAAGTGTGCAATGACACCATAAAAAAAATTCTAAAAAACCTTAATTTTTATACAAAAAAAACGAATTTTAAGAAAGAAAACAATACATTTTATGAATTTTTTCTCAAAACCACCAACAAAAATTTATCCAGAAAGAATTTTCTCATTCCAATGAGAATAATATGAATCGGAGAAGCTTTGCCTGAAAGTGCACTATCATACCCCAAACAAACATCTCCAAAAAATCACTATTTTCATAGAGAAAAACAAATTTTAAGAGAAAGTGGACTCAGTGTAATAATTGTTGCCTCCTATTTTTTGAGAAAACTGGGTGCCTGGTGTAAAAATTGGATTTTCGTGAATATTGTCACAAATTTTCGAATTTTTGTGGTTTTTTGCATATATTTAGGTGGTCAATTTATTTTGCTTTCAGTAAATAAAAAATTTAATTTTAGGCAATTTTTTTTAATAGGACTCACAAAAATTTATTCTGAAAGGATATTCTTTTTTCGATCAGGATAATATGGATCTAGAAGGCTATGTAAAAGTGTATGTAATGAAACCATGAAACAAATTGTCATTTTTATCCAAAAAAGCAAACTTTATTTGTAAAAAAATACAGCGAACTTTAGGTTTTTTTTTTTAAAACGCCTGGAAAAAATTTTCCTGTACGGACTTTTTTAGTCCGATCAGGATAATAAGAATAATTATTAGTTTCGCATATGTATGCGCATTAACATCATTAAACAAATTTCCGAAAAAATTTCCTTTTTCATAGAAAAATAGAAATTTAAAAAAAAAATTTAATGATCTTTTGGCAAATTTTTCTCAAAACTCCCATCGAAATTTATCGTGACAGGTCATTTTCCTTCCTATCATTATACTAAGAGCCATAGAAGGTTTGTCTGAAAGTGTGCAATGACACCATAAAAAAAATTCTAAAAAACCTTAATTTTTATACAAAAAAAACGAATTTTAAGAAAGAAAACAATACATTTTATGAATTTTTTCTCAAAACCACCAACAAAAATTTATCCAGAAAGAATTTTCTCATTCCAATGAGAATAATATGAATCGGAGAAGCTTTGCCTGAAAGTGCACTATCATACCCCAAACAAACATCTCCAAAAAATCACTATTTTCATAGAGAAAAACAAATTTTAAGAGAAAGTGGACTCAGTGTAATAATTGTTGCCTCCTATTTTTTGAGAAAACTGGGTGCCTGGTGTAAAAATTGGATTTTCGTGAATATTGTCACAAATTTTCGAATTTTTGTGGTTTTTTGCATATATTTAGGTGGTCAATTTATTTTGCTTTCAGTAAATAAAAAATTTAATTTTAGGCAATTTTTTTTAATAGGACTCACAAAAATTTATTCTGAAAGGATATTCTTTTTTCGATCAGGATAATATGGATCTAGAAGGCTATGTAAAAGTGTATGTAATGAAACCATGAAACAAATTGTCATTTTTATCCAAAAAAGCAAACTTTATTTGTAAAAAAATACAGCGAACTTTAGGTTAAAAAAAAAATTTAATGATCTTTTGGCAAATTTTTCTCAAAACTCCCATCGAAATTTATCGTGACAGGTCATTTTCCTTCCTATCATTATACTAAGAGCCATAGAAGGTTTGTCTGAAAGTGTGCAATGACACCATAAAAAAAATTCTAAAAAACCTTAATTTTTATACAAAAAAAACGAATTTTAAGAAAGAAAACAATACATTTTATGAATTTTTTCTCAAAACCACCAACAAAAATTTATCCAGAAAGAATTTTCTCATTCCAATGAGAATAATATGAATCGGAGAAGCTTTGCCTGAAAGTGCACTATCATACCCCAAACAAACATCTCCAAAAAATCACTATTTTCATAGAGAAAAACAAATTTTAAGAGAAAGTGGACTCAGTGTAATAATTGTTGCCTCCTATTTTTTGAGAAAACTGGGTGCCTGGTGTAAAAATTGGATTTTCGTGAATATTGTCACAAATTTTCGAATTTTTGTGGTTTTTTGCATATATTTAGGTGGTCAATTTATTTTGCTTTCAGTAAATAAAAAATTTAATTTTAGGCAATTTTTTTTAATAGGACTCACAAAAATTTATTCTGAAAGGATATTCTTTTTTCGATCAGGATAATATGGATCTAGAAGGCTATGTAAAAGTGTATGTAATGAAACCATGAAACAAATTGTCATTTTTATCCAAAAAAGCAAACTTTATTTGTAAAAAAATACAGCGAACTTTAGGTTTTTTTTTTTAAAACGCCTGGAAAAAATTTTCCTGTACGGACTTTTTTAGTCCGATCAGGATAATAAGAATAATTATTAGTTTCGCATATGTATGCGCATTAACATCATTAAACAAATTTCCGAAAAAATTTCCTTTTTCATAGAAAAATAGAAATTTAAAAAAAAAATTTAATGATCTTTTGGCAAATTTTTCTCAAAACTCCCATCGAAATTTATCGTGACAGGTCATTTTCCTTCCTATCATTATACTAAGAGCCATAGAAGGTTTGTCTGAAAGTGTGCAATGACACCATAAAAAAAATTCTAAAAAACCTTAATTTTTATACAAAAAAAACGAATTTTAAGAAAGAAAACAATACATTTTATGAATTTTTTCTCAAAACCACCAACAAAAATTTATCCAGAAAGAATTTTCTCATTCCAATGAGAATAATATGAATCGGAGAAGCTTTGCCTGAAAGTGCACTATCATACCCCAAACAAACATCTCCAAAAAATCACTATTTTCATAGAGAAAAACAAATTTTAAGAGAAAGTGGACTCAGTGTAATAATTGTTGCCTCCTATTTTTTGAGAAAACTGGGTGCCTGGTGTAAAAATTGGATTTTCGTGAATATTGTCACAAATTTTCGAATTTTTGTGGTTTTTTGCATATATTTAGGTGGTCAATTTATTTTGCTTTCAGTAAATAAAAAATTTAATTTTAGGCAATTTTTTTTAATAGGACTCACAAAAATTTATTCTGAAAGGATATTCTTTTTTCGATCAGGATAATATGGATCTAGAAGGCTATGTAAAAGTGTATGTAATGAAACCATGAAACAAATTGTCATTTTTATCCAAAAAAGCAAACTTTATTTGTAAAAAAATACAGCGAACTTTAGGTTTTTTTTTTTAAAACGCCTGGAAAAAATTTTCCTGTACGGACTTTTTTAGTCCGATCAGGATAATAAGAATAATTATTAGTTTCGCATATGTATGCGCATTAACATCATTAAACAAATTTCCGAAAAAATTTCCTTTTTCATAGAAAAATAGAAATTTAAAAAAAAAATTTAATGATCTTTTGGCAAATTTTTCTCAAAACTCCCATCGAAATTTATCGTGACAGGTCATTTTCCTTCCTATCATTATACTAAGAGCCATAGAAGGTTTGTCTGAAAGTGTGCAATGACACCATAAAAAAAATTCTAAAAAACCTTAATTTTTATACAAAAAAAACGAATTTTAAGAAAGAAAACAATACATTTTATGAATTTTTTCTCAAAACCACCAACAAAAATTTATCCAGAAAGAATTTTCTCATTCCAATGAGAATAATATGAATCGGAGAAGCTTTGCCTGAAAGTGCACTATCATACCCCAAACAAACATCTCCAAAAAATCACTATTTTCATAGAGAAAAACAAATTTTAAGAGAAAGTGGACTCAGTGTAATAATTGTTGCCTCCTATTTTTTGAGAAAACTGGGTGCCTGGTGTAAAAATTGGATTTTCGTGAATATTGTCACAAATTTTCGAATTTTTGTGGTTTTTTGCATATATTTAGGTGGTCAATTTATTTTGCTTTCAGTAAATAAAAAATTTAATTTTAGGCAATTTTTTTTAATAGGACTCACAAAAATTTATTCTGAAAGGATATTCTTTTTTCGATCAGGATAATATGGATCTAGAAGGCTATGTAAAAGTGTATGTAATGAAACCATGAAACAAATTGTCATTTTTATCCAAAAAAGCAAACTTTATTTGTAAAAAAATACAGCGAACTTTAGGTTTTTTTTTTTAAAACGCCTGGAAAAAATTTTCCTGTACGGACTTTTTTAGTCCGATCAGGATAATAAGAATAATTATTAGTTTCGCATATGTATGCGCATTAACATCATTAAACAAATTTCCGAAAAAATTTCCTTTTTCATAGAAAAATAGAAATTTAAAAAAAAAATTTAATGATCTTTTGGCAAATTTTTCTCAAAACTCCCATCGAAATTTATCGTGACAGGTCATTTTCCTTCCTATCATTATACTAAGAGCCATAGAAGGTTTGTCTGAAAGTGTGCAATGACACCATAAAAAAAATTCTAAAAAACCTTAATTTTTATACAAAAAAAACGAATTTTAAGAAAGAAAACAATACATTTTATGAATTTTTTCTCAAAACCACCAACAAAAATTTATCCAGAAAGAATTTTCTCATTCCAATGAGAATAATATGAATCGGAGAAGCTTTGCCTGAAAGTGCACTATCATACCCCAAACAAACATCTCCAAAAAATCACTATTTTCATAGAGAAAAACAAATTTTAAGAGAAAGTGGACTCAGTGTAATAATTGTTGCCTCCTATTTTTTGAGAAAACTGGGTGCCTGGTGTAAAAATTGGATTTTCGTGAATATTGTCACAAATTTTCGAATTTTTGTGGTTTTTTGCATATATTTAGGTGGTCAATTTATTTTGCTTTCAGTAAATAAAAAATTTAATTTTAGGCAATTTTTTTTAATAGGACTCACAAAAATTTATTCTGAAAGGATATTCTTTTTTCGATCAGGATAATATGGATCTAGAAGGCTATGTAATAGTGTATGTAATGAAACCATGAAACAAATTGTCATTTTTATCCAAAAAAGCAAACTTTATTTGTAAAAAAATACAGCGAACTTTAGGTTTTTTTTTTTAAAACGCCTGGAAAAAATTTTCCTGTACGGACTTTTTTAGTCCGATCAGGATAATAAGAATAATTATTAGTTTCGCATATGTATGCGCATTAACATCATTAAACAAATTTCCGAAAAAATTTCCTTTTTCATAGAAAAATAGAAATTTAAAAAAAAAATTTAATGATCTTTTGGCAAATTTTTCTCAAAACTCCCATCGAAATTTATCGTGACAGGTCATTTTCCTTCCTATCATTATACTAAGAGCCATAGAAGGTTTGTCTGAAAGTGTGCAATGACACCATAAAAAAAATTCTAAAAAACCTTAATTTTTATACAAAAAAAACGAATTTTAAGAAAGAAAACAATACATTTTATGAATTTTTTCTCAAAACCACCAACAAAAATTTATCCAGAAAGAATTTTCTCATTCCAATGAGAATAATATGAATCGGAGAAGCTTTGCCTGAAAGTGCACTATCATACCCCAAACAAACATCTCCAAAAAATCACTATTTTCATAGAGAAAAACAAATTTTAAGAGAAAGTGGACTCAGTGTAATAATTGTTGCCTCCTATTTTTTGAGAAAACTGGGTGCCTGGTGTAAAAATTGGATTTTCGTGAATATTGTCACAAATTTTCGAATTTTTGTGGTTTTTTGCATATATTTAGGTGGTCAATTTATTTTGCTTTCAGTAAATAAAAAATTTAATTTTAGGCAATTTTTTTTAATAGGACTCACAAAAATTTATTCTGAAAGGATATTCTTTTTTCGATCAGGATAATATGGATCTAGAAGGCTATGTAAAAGTGTATGTAATGAAACCATGAAACAAATTGTCATTTTTATCCAAAAAAGCAAACTTTATTTGTAAAAAAATACAGCGAACTTTAGGTTTTTTTTTTTAAAACGCCTGGAAAAAATTTTCCTGTACGGACTTTTTTAGTCCGATCAGGATAATAAGAATAATTATTAGTTTCGCATATGTATGCGCATTAACATCATTAAACAAATTTCCGAAAAAATTTCCTTTTTCATAGAAAAATAGAAATTTAAAAAAAAAATTTAATGATCTTTTGGCAAATTTTTCTCAAAACTCCCATCGAAATTTATCGTGACAGGTCATTTTCCTTCCTATCATTATACTAAGAGCCATAGAAGGTTTGTCTGAAAGTGTGCAATGACACCATAAAAAAAATTCTAAAAAACCTTAATTTTTATACAAAAAAAACGAATTTTAAGAAAGAAAACAATACATTTTATGAATTTTTTCTCAAAACCACCAACAAAAATTTATCCAGAAAGAATTTTCTCATTCCAATGAGAATAATATGAATCGGAGAAGCTTTGCCTGAAAGTGCACTATCATACCCCAAACAAACATCTCCAAAAAATCACTATTTTCATAGAGAAAAACAAATTTTAAGAGAAAGTGGACTCAGTGTAATAATTGTTGCCTCCTATTTTTTGAGAAAACTGGGTGCCTGGTGTAAAAATTGGATTTTCGTGAATATTGTCACAAATTTTCGAATTTTTGTGGTTTTTTGCATATATTTAGGTGGTCAATTTATTTTGCTTTCAGTAAATAAAAAATTTAATTTTAGGCAATTTTTTTTAATAGGACTCACAAAAATTTATTCTGAAAGGATATTCTTTTTTCGATCAGGATAATATGGATCTAGAAGGCTATGTAAAAGTGTATGTAATGAAACCATGAAACAAATTGTCATTTTTATCCAAAAAAGCAAACTTTATTTGTAAAAAAATACAGCGAACTTTAGGTTTTTTTTTTTAAAACGCCTGGAAAAAATTTTCCTGTACGGACTTTTTTAGTCCGATCAGGATAATAAGAATAATTATTAGTTTCGCATATGTATGCGCATTAACATCATTAAACAAATTTCCGAAAAAATTTCCTTTTTCATAGAAAAATAGAAATTTAAAAAAAAAATTTAATGATCTTTTGGCAAATTTTTCTCAAAACTCCCATCGAAATTTATCGTGACAGGTCATTTTCCTTCCTATCATTATACTAAGAGCCATAGAAGGTTTGTCTGAAAGTGTGCAATGACACCATAAAAAAAATTCTAAAAAACCTTAATTTTTATACAAAAAAAAACGAATTTTAAGAAAGAAAACAATACATTTTATGAATTTTTTCTCAAAACCACCAACAAAAATTTATCCAGAAAGAATTTTCTCATTCCAATGAGAATAATATGAATCGGAGAAGCTTTGCCTGAAAGTGCACTATCATACCCCAAACAAACATCTCCAAAAAATCACTATTTTCATAGAGAAAAACAAATTTTAAGAGAAAGTGGACTCAGTGTAATAATTGTTGCCTCCTATTTTTTGAGAAAACTGGGTGCCTGGTGTAAAAATTGGATTTTCGTGAATATTGTCACAAATTTTCGAATTTTTGTGGTTTTTTGCATATATTTAGGTGGTCAATTTATTTTGCTTTCAGTAAATAAAAAATTTAATTTTAGGCAATTTTTTTTAATAGGACTCACAAAAATTTATTCTGAAAGGATATTCTTTTTTCGATCAGGATAATATGGATCTAGAAGGCTATGTAAAAGTGTATGTAATGAAACCATGAAACAAATTGTCATTTTTATCCAAAAAAGCAAACTTTATTTGTAAAAAAATACAGCGAACTTTAGGTTTTTTTTTTTAAAACGCCTGGAAAAAATTTTCCTGTACGGACTTTTTTAGTCCGATCAGGATAATAAGAATAATTATTAGTTTCGCATATGTATGCGCATTAACATCATTAAACAAATTTCCGAAAAAATTTCCTTTTTCATAGAAAAATAGAAATTTAAAAAAAAAATTTAATGATCTTTTGGCAAATTTTTCTCAAAACTCCCATCGAAATTTATCGTGACAGGTCATTTTCCTTCCTATCATTATACTAAGAGCCATAGAAGGTTTGTCTGAAAGTGTGCAATGACACCATAAAAAAAATTCTAAAAAACCTTAATTTTTATATAAAAAAAACGAATTTTAAGAAAGAAAACAATACATTTTATGAATTTTTTCTCAAAACCACCAACAAAAATTTATCCAGAAAGAATTTTCTCATTCCAATGAGAATAATATGAATCGGAGAAGCTTTGCCTGAAAGTGCACTATCATACCCCAAACAAACATCTCCAAAAAATCACTATTTTCATATAGAAAAACAAATTTTAAGAGAAAGTGGACTCAGTGTAATAATTGTTGCCTCCTATTTTTTGAGAAAACTGGGTGCCTGGTGTAAAAATTGGATTTTCGTGAATATTGTCACAAATTTTCGAATTTTTGTGGTTTTTTGCATATATTTAGGTGGTCAATTTATTTTGCTTTCAGTAAATATAAAATTTAATTTTAGGCAATTTTTTTTTAATAGGACTCACAAAAATTTATTCTGAAAGGATATTCTTTTTTCGATCAGGATAATATGGATCTAGAAGGCTATGTAAAAGTGTATGTAATGAAACCATGAAACAAATTGTCATTTTTATCCAAAAAAGCAAACTTTATTTGTAAAAAAATACAGCGAACTTTAGGTTTTTTTTTTTAAAACGCCTGGAAAAAATTTTCCTGTACGGACTTTTTTAGTCCGATCAGGATAATAAGAATAATTATTAGTTTCGCATATGTATGCGCATTAACATCATTAAACAAATTTCCGAGAAAATTTCCTTTTTCATAGAAAAATAGAAATTTAAAAAAAAAATTTAATGATCTTTTGGCAAATTTTTCTCAAAACTCCCATCGAAATTTATCGTGACAGGTCATTTTCCTTCCTATCATTATACTAAGAGCCATAGAAGGTTTGTCTGAAAGTGTGCAATGACACCATTAAAAAATTTTTTAAAAAACCCTAATTTTTATACAAAAAAAATGAATTTTAAGAAAAAAAACCATAAATTTTATGAATTTTTTCTCAAAACCACCAACAAAAATTTATCCAGAAAGAATTTTCTCATTCCAATGAGAATAATATGAATCGGAGAAGCTTTGCCTGAAAGTGCACTATCATACCCCAAACAAACATCTCCAAAAAATCACTATTTTCATAGAGAAAAACAAATTTTAAGAGAAAGTGGACTCAGTGTAATAATTGTTGCCTCCTATTTTTTGAGAAAACTGGGTGCCTGGTGTAAAAATTGGATTTTCGTGAATATTGTCACAAATTTTCGAATTTTTGTGGTTTTTTGCATATATTTAGGTGGTCAATTTATTTTGCTTTCAGTAAATAAAAAATTTAATTTTAGGCAATTTTTTTTTAATAGGACTCACAAAAATTTATTCTGAAAGGATATGCTTTTTTCGATCAGGATAATATGGATCTAGAAGGCTATGTAAAAGTGTATGTAATGAAACCATGAAAGAAATTGCCATTTTTATCCAAAAAAGCAAACTTTATTTGTAAAAAAATACAGCGAACTTTAGGTTTTTTTTTTAAAACGCCTGGAAAAAATTTTCCTGTACGGACTTTTTTAGTCCGATCAGGATAATAAGAATAATTATTAGTTTCGCATATGTATGCGCATTAACATCATTAAACAAATTTCCGAAAAAATTTCCTTTTTCATAGAAAAATAGAAATTTAAAAAAAAAATTTAATGATCTTTTGGCAAATTTTTCTCAAAACTCCCATCGAAATTTATCGTGACAGGTCATTTTCCTTCCTATCATTATATTAAGAGCCATAGAAGGTTTGTCTGAAAGTGTGCAATGACACCATAAAAAAAATTCTAAAAAACCTTAATTTTTATACAAAAAAAACGAATTTTAAGAAAGAAAACAATACATTTTATGAATTTTTTCTCAAAATCACCAACAAAAATTTATCCAGAAAGGATATTCTCATTCCAATCGAGAAAATATGCATTGGAAAAACTTTGCCTAAAAGTACGCAATGACACCATTAAAAAAAATTTTAAAAAACCCTAATTTTTATACAAAAAAAATGAATTTTAAGAAAAAAAACCATAAATTTTATGAATTTTTTCTCAAAACCACCAACAAAAATTTATCCAGAAAGAATTTTCTCATTCCAATGAGAATAATATGAATCGGAGAAACTTTGCCTGAAAGTGCACTATCATACCCCAAACAAACATCTCCAAAAAATTACTATTTTCATAGAGAAAAACAAATTTTAAGAGAAAGTGGACTCAGTGTAATAATTGTTGCCTCCTATTTTTTGAGAAAACTGGGTGCCTGGTGTAAAAATTGGATTTTCGTGAATATTGTCACAAATTTTCGAATTTTTGTGGTTTTTTGCATATATTTAGGTGGTCAATTTATTTTGCTTTCAGTAAATAAAAAATTTAATTTTAGGCAATTTTTTTTAATAGGACTCACAAAAATTTATTCTGAAAGGATATTCTTTTTTCGATCAGGATAATATGGATCTAGAAGGCTATGTAAAAGTGTATGTAATGAAACCATGAAACAAATTGCCATTTTTATCCAAAAAAGCAAACTTTATTTGTAAAAAAATACAGCGAACTTTAGGTTTTTTTTTTAAAACGCCTGGAAAAAATTTTCCTGTACGGACTTTTTTAGTCCGATTAGGATAATAAGAATAATTATTAGTTTCGCATATGTATGCGCATTAACATCATTAAACAAATTTCCGAAAAAATTTCCTTTTTCATAGAAAAATAGAAATTTAAAAAAAAAATTTAATGATCTTTCGGCAAATTTTTCTCAAAACTCCCATCGAAATTTATCGTGACAGGTCATTTTCCTTCCTATCATTATACTAAGAGCCATAGAAGGTTTGTCTGAAAGTGTGCAATGACACCATAAAAAAAATTCTAAAAAACCTTAATTTTTATACAAAAAAAACGAATTTTAAGAAAGAAAACAATACATTTTATAAATTTTTTCTCAAAATCACCAACAAAAATTTATCCAGAAAGGATATTCTCATTCCAATCGAGAAAATATGCATTGGAGAAACTTTGCCTAAAAGTACGCAATGACACCATTAAAAAAAATTTTAAAAAACCCTAATTTTTATACAAAAAAAAATGAATTTTAAGAAAAAAAACCATAAATTTTATGAATTTTTTCTCAAAACCACCAACAAAAATTTATCCAGAAAGAATTTTCTCATTCCAATGAGAATAATATGAATCGGAGAAGCTTTGCCTGAAAGTGCACTATCATACCCCAAACAAACATCTCCAAAAAATCACTATTTTCATAGAGAAAAACAAATTTTAAGAGAAAGTGGACTCAGTGTAATAATTGTTGCCTCCTATTTTTTGAGAAAACTGGGTGCCTGGTGTAAAAATTGGATTTTCGTGAATATTGTCACAAATTTTCGAATTTTTGTGGTTTTTTGCATATATTTAGGTGGTCAATTTATTTTGCTTTCAGTAAATAAAAAATTTAATTTTAGGCAATTTTTTTTTAATAGGACTCACAAAAATTTATTCTGAAAGGATATTCTTTTTTCGATCAGGATAATATGGATCTAGAAGGCTATGTAAAAGTGTATGTAATGAAACCATGAAACAAATTGTCATTTTTATCCAAAAAAGCAAACTTTATTTGTAAAAAAATACAGCGAACTTTAGGTTTTTTTTTTTAAAACGCCTGGAAAAAATTTTCCTGTACGGACTTTTTTAGTCCGATCAGGATAATAAGAATAATTATTAGTTTCGCATATGTATGCGCATTAACATCATTAAACAAATTTCCCAAAAAATTTCCTTTTTCATAGAAAAATAGAAATTTAAAAAAAAAATTTAATGATCTTTTGGCAAATTTTTCTCAAAACTCCCATCGAAATTTATCGTGACAGGTCATTTTCCTTCCTATCATTATACTAAGAGCCATAGAAGGTTTGTCTGAAAGTGTGCAATGACACCATAAAAAAAATTCTAAAAAACCTTAATTTTTATACAAAAAAAACGAATTTTAAGAAAGAAAACAATACATTTTATGAATTTTTTCTCAAAATCACCAACAAAAATTTATCCAGAAAAGATATTCTCATTCCAATTGAGAAAATATGCATTGGAGAAACTTTGCCTAAAAGTACGCAATGACACCATTAAAAAAAATTTTAAAAAACCCTAATTTTTATACAAAAAAAATGAATTTTAAGAAAAAAAACCATAAATTTTATGAATTTTTTATCAAAACCACCAACAAAAATTTATCCAGAAAGAATTTTCTCATTCCAATGAGAATAATATGAATCGGAGAAGCTTTGCCTGAAAGTGCACTATCATACCCCAAACAAACATCTCCAAAAAATCACTATTTTCATAGAGAAAAACAAATTTTAAGAGAAAGTGGACTCAGTGTAATAATTGTTGCCTCCTATTTTTTGAGAAAACTGGGTGCCTGGTGTAAAAATTGGATTTTCGTGAATATTGTCACAAATTTTCGAATTTTTGTGGTTTTTTGCATATATTTAGGTGGTCAATTTATTTTGCTTTCAGTAAATAAAAAATTTAATTTTAGGCAATTTTTTTTTAATAGGACTCACAAAAATTTATTCTGAAAGGATATTCTTTTTTCGATCAGGATAATATGGATCTAGAAGGCTATGTAAAAGTGTATGTAATGAAACCATGAAACAAATTGTCATTTTTATCCAAAAAAGCAAACTTTATTTGTAAAAAAATACAGCGAACTTTAGGTTTTTTTTTTTAAAACGCCTGGAAAAAATTTTCCTGTACGGACTTTTTTAGTCCGATCAGGATAATAAGAATAATTATTAGTTTTGCATATGTATGCGCATTAACATCATTAAACAAATTTCCAAAAAAATTTCCTTTTTCATAGAAAAATAGAAATTTAAAAAAAAAATTTAATGATCTTTTGGCAAATTTTTCTCAAAACTCCCATCGAAATTTATCGTGACAGGTCATTTTCCTTCCTATCATTATATTAAGAGCCATAGAAGGTTTGTCTGAAAGTGTGCAATGACACCATAAAAAAAATTCTAAAAAACCTTAATTTTTATACAAAAAAAACGAATTTTAAGAAAGAAAACAATACATTTTATGAATTTTTTCTCAAAATCACCAACAAAAATTTATCCAGAAAGGATATTCTCATTCCAAACGAGAAAATATGCATTGGAAAAACTTTGCCTAAAAGTACGCAATGACACCATTAAAAAAAATTTTAAAAAACCCTAATTTTTATACAAAAAAAATGAATTTTAAGAAAAAAAACCATAAATTTTATGAATTTTTTCTCAAAACCACCAACAAAAATTTATCCAGAAAGAATTTTCTCATTCCAATGAGAATAATATGAATCGGAGAAGCTTTGCCTGAAAGTGCACTATCATACCCCAAACAAACATCTCCAAAAAATCACTATTTTCATAGAGAAAAACAAATTTTAAGAGAAAGTGGACTCAGTGTAATAATTGTTGCCTCCTATTTTTTGAGAAAACTGGGTGCCTGGTGTAAAAATTGGATTTTCGTGAATATTGTCACAAATTTTCGAATTTTTGTGGTTTTTTGCATATATTTAGGTGGTCAATTTATTTTGCTTTCAGTAAATAAAAAATTTAATTTTAGGCAATTTTTTTTTAATAGGACTCACAAAAATTTATTCTGAAAGGATATTCTTTTTTCGATCAGGATAATATGGATCTAGAAGGCTATGTAAAAGTGTATGTAATGAAACCATGAAACAAATTGTCATTTTTATCCAAAAAAGCAAACTTTATTTGTAAAAAAATACAGCGAACTTTAGGTTTTTTTTTTTAAAACGCCTGGAAAAAATTTTCCTGTACGGACTTTTTTAGTCCGATCAGGATAATAAGAATAATTATTAGTTTCGCATATGTATGCGCATTAACATCATTAAACAAATTTCCGAAAAAATTTCCTTTTTCATAGAAAAATAGAAATTTAAAAAAAAAATTTAATGATCTTTTGGCAAATTTTTCTCAAAACTCCCATCGAAATTTATCGTGACAGGTCATTTTCCTTCCTATCATTATACTAAGAGCCATAGAAGGTTTGTCTGAAAGTGTGCAATGACACCATAAAAAAAATTCTAAAAAACCTTAATTTTTATACAAAAAAAACGAATTTTAAGAAAGAAAACAATACATTTTATGAATTTTTTCTCAAAATCACCAACAAAAATTTATCCAGAAAGGATATTCTCATTCCAATTGAGAAAATATGCATTGGAGAAACTTTGCCTAAAAGTACGCAATGACACCATTAAAAAAAATTTTAAAAAACCCTAATTTTTATACAAAAAAAATGAATTTTAAGAAAAAAAACCATAAATTTTATGAATTTTTTATCAAAACCACCAACAAAAATTTATCCAGAAAGAATTTTCTCATTCCAATGAGAATAATATGAATCGGAGAAGCTTTGCCTGAAAGTGCACTATCATACCCCAAACAAACATCTCCAAAAAATCACTATTTTCATAGAGAAAAACAAATTTTAAGAGAAAGTGGACTCAGTGTAATAATTGTTGCCTCCTATTTTTTGAGAAAACTGGGTGCCTGGTGTAAAAATTGGATTTTCGTGAATATTGTCACAAATTTTCGAATTTTTGTGGTTTTTTGCATATATTTAGGTGGTCAATTTATTTTGCTTTCAGTAAATAAAAAATTTAATTTTAGGCAATTTTTTTTTAATAGGACTCACAAAAATTTATTCTGAAAGGATATTCTTTTTTCGATCAGGATAATATGGATCTAGAAGGCTATGTAAAAGTGTATGTAATGAAACCATGAAACAAATTGTCATTTTTATCCAAAAAAGCAAACTTTATTTGTAAAAAAATACAGCGAACTTTAGGTTTTTTTTTTAAAACGCCTGGAAAAAATTTTCCTGTACGGACTTTTTTAGTCCGATCAGGATAATAAGAATAATTATTAGTTTTGCATATGTATGCGCATTAACATCATTAAACAAATTTCCGAAAAAATTTCCTTTTTCATAGAAAAATAGAAATTTAAAAAAAAAATTTAATGATCTTTTGGCAAATTTTTCTCAAAACTCCCATCGAAATTTATCGTGACAGGTCATTTTCCTTCCTATCATTATACTAAGAGCCATAGAAGGTTTGTCTGAAAGTGTGCAATGACACCATAAAAAAAATTCTAAAAAACTTAATTTTTATACAAAAAAAACGAATTTTAAGAAAGAAAACAATACATTTTATGAATTTTTTCTCAAAATCACCAACAAAAATTTATCCAGAAAGGATATTCTCATTCCAATCAAGAAAATATGCATTGGAAAAACTTTGCCTAAAAGTACGCAATGACACCATTAAAAAAAATTTTAAAAAACCCTAATTTTTATACAAAAAAAATGAATTTTAAGAAAAAAAACCATAAATTTTATGAATTTTTTCTCAAAACCACCAACAAAAATTTATCCAGAAAGAATTTTCTCATTCCAATGAGAATAATATGAATCGGAGAAGCTTTGCCTGAAAGTGCACTATCATACCCCAAACAAACATCTCCAAAAAATCACTATTTTCATAGAGAAAAACAAATTTTAAGAGAAAGTGGACTCAGTGTAATAATTGTTGCCTCCTATTTTTTGAGAAAACTGGGTGCCTGGTGTAAAAATTGGATTTTCGTGAATATTGTCACAAATTTTCGAATTTTTGTGGTTTTTTCCATATATTTAGGTGGTCAATTTATTTTGCTTTCAGTAAATAAAAAATTTAATTTTAGGCAATTTTTTTTTAATAGGACTCACAAAAATTTATTCTGAAAGGATATTCTTTTTTCAAACAGGATAATATGGATCTAGAAGGCTATGTAAAAGTGTATGTAATGAAACCATGAAACAAATTGTCATTTTTATCCAAAAAAGCAAACTTTATTTGTAAAAAAATACAGCGAACTTTAGGTTTTTTTTTTTAAAACGCCTGGAAAAAATTTTCCTGTACGGACTTTTTTAGTCCGATCAGGATAATAAGAATAATTATTAGTTTTGCATATGTATGCGCATTAACATCATTAAACAAATTTCCGAAAAAATTTCCTTTTTCATAGAAAAATAGAAATTTAAAAAAAAAATTTAATGATCTTTTGGCAAATTTTTCTCAAAACTCCCATCGAAATTTATCGTGACAGGTCATTTTCCTTCCTATCATTATACTAAGAGCCATAGAAGGTTTGTCTGAAAGTGTGCAATGACACCATAAAAAAAATTCTAAAAAACCTTAATTTTTATACAAAAAAAACGAATTTTAAGAAAGAAAACAATACATTTTATGAATTTTTTCTCAAAATCACCAACAAAAATTTATCCAGAAAGGATATTCTCATTCCAATCGAGAAAATATGCATTGGAAAAACTTTGCCTAAAAGTACGCAATGACACCATTAAAAAAAATTTTAAAAAACCCTAATTTTTATACAAAAAAAATGAATTTTAAGAAAAAAAACCATAAATTTTATGAATTTTTTCTCAAAACCACCAACAAAAATTTATCCAGAAAGAATTTTCTCATTCCAATGAGAATAATATGAATCGGAGAAGCTTTGCCTGAAAGTGCACTATCATACCCCAAACAAACATCTCCAAAAAATCACTATTTTCATAGAGAAAAACAAATTTTAAGAGAAAGTGGACTCAGTGTAATAATTGTTGCCTCCTATTTTTTGAGAAAACTGGGTGCCTGGTGTAAAAATTGGATTTTCGTGAATATTGTCACAAATTTTCGAATTTTTGTGGTTTTTTGCATATATTTAGGTGGTCAATTTATTTTGCTTTCAGTAAACAAAAAATTTAATTTTAGGCAATTTTTTTTTAATAGGACTCACAAAAATTTATTCTGAAAGGATATTCTTTTTTCGATTAGGATAATATGGATCTAGAAGGCTATGTAAAAGTGTATGTAATGAAACCATGAAACAAATTGCCATTTTTATCCAAAAAAGCAAACTTTATTTGTAAAAAAATACAGCGAACTTTAGGTTTTTTTTTTTAAAACGCCTGGAAAAAATTTTCCTGTACGGACTTTTTTAGTCCGATCAGGATTATAAGAATAATTATTAGTTTCGCATATGTATGCGCATTAACATCATTAAACAAATTTCCGAAAAAATTTCCTTTTTCATAGAAAAATAGAAATTTAAAAAAAAAATTTAATGATCTTTTGGCAAATTTTTCTCAAAACTCCCATCGAAATTTATCGTGACAGGTCATTTTCCTTCCTATCATTATACTAAGAGCCATAGAAGGTTTGTCTGAAAGTGTGCAATGACACCATAAAAAAAATTCTAAAAAACCTTAATTTTTATACAAAAAAAACGAATTTTAAGAAAGAAAACAATACATTTTATGAATTTTTTCTCAAAACCACCAACAAAAATTTATCCAGAAAGAATTTTCTCATTCCAATGAGAATAATATGAATCGGAGAAGCTTTGCCTGAAAGTGCACTATCATACCCCAAACAAACATCTCCAAAAAATCACTATTTTCATAGAGAAAAACAAATTTTAAGAGAAAGTGGACTCAGTGTAATAATTGTTGCCTCCTATTTTTTGAGAAAACTGGGTGCCTGGTGTAAAAATTGGATTTTCGTGAATATTGTCACAAATTTTCGAATTTTTGTGGTTTTTTGCATATATTTAGGTGGTCAATTTATTTTGCTTTCAGTAAATAAAAAATTTAATTTTAGGCAATTTTTTTTTAATAGGACTCACAAAAATTTATTCTGAAAGGATATTCTTTTTTCGATCAGGATAATATGGATCTAGAAGGCTATGTAAAAGTGTATGTAATGAAACCATGAAACAAATTGTCATTTTTATCCAAAAAAGCAAACTTTATTTGTAAAAAAATACAGCGAACTTTAGGTTTTTTTTTTTAAAACGCCTGGAAAAAATTTTCCTGTACGGACTTTTTTAGTCCGATCAGGATAATAAGAATAATTATTAGTTTCGCATATGTATGCGCATTAACATCATTAAACAAATTTCCGAAAAAATTTCCTTTTTCATAGAAAAATAGAAATTTAAAAAAAAAATTTAATGATCTTTTGGCAAATTTTTCTCAAAACTCCCATCGAAATTTATCGTGACAGGTCATTTTCCTTCCTATCATTATACTAAGAGCCATAGAAGGTTTGTCTGAAAGTGTGCAATGACACCATAAAAAAAATTCTAAAAAACTTAATTTTTATACAAAAAAAATGAATTTTAAGAAAAAAAACCATAAATTTTATGAATTTTTTCTCAAAATCACCAACAAAAATTTATCCAGAAAGAATTTTCTCATTCCAATGAGAATAATATGAATCGGAGAAGCTTTGCCTGAAAGTGCACTATCATACCCCAAACAAACATCTCCAAAAAATCACTATTTTCATAGAGAAAAACAAATTTTAAGAGAAAGTGGACTCAGTGTAATAATTGTTGCCTCCTATTTTTTGAGAAAACTGGGTGCCTGGTGTAAAAATTGGATTTTCGTGAATATTGTCACAAATTTTCGAATTTTTGTGGTTTTTTGCATATATTTAGGTGGTCAATTTATTTTGCTTTCAGTAAATAAAAAATTTAATTTTAGGCAATTTTTTTTTAATAGGACTCACAAAAATTTATTCTGAAAGGATATTCTTTTTTCGATCAGGATAATATGGATCTAGAAGGCTATGTAAAAGTGTATATAATGAAACCATGAAACAAATTGTCATTTTTATCCAAAAAAGCAAACTTTATTTGTAAAAAAATACAGCGAACTTTAGGTTTTTTTTTTTAAAACGCCTGGAAAAAATTTTCCTGTACGGACTTTTTTAGTCCGATCAGGATAATAAGAATAATTATTAGTTTCGCATATGTATGCGCATTAACATCATTAAACAAATTTCCGAAAAAATTTCCTTTTTCATAGAAAAATAGAAATTTAAAAAAAAAATTTAATGATCTTTTGGCAAATTTTTCTCAAAACTCCCATCGAAATTTATCGTGACAGGTCATTTTCCTTCCTATCATTATACTAAGAGCCATAGAAGGTTTGTCTGAAAGTGTGCAATGACACCATAAAAAAAATTCTAAAAAACTTAATTTTTATACAAAAAAAAACGAATTTTAAGAAAGAAAACAATACATTTTATGAATTTTTTCTCAAAATCACCAACAAAAATTTATCCAGAAAGGATATTCTCATTCCAATCGAGAAAATATGCATTGGAAAAACTTTGCCTAAAAGTACGCAATGACACCATTAAAAAAAATTTTAAAAAACCCTAATTTTTATACAAAAAAAATGAATTTTAAGAAAAAAAACCATAAATTTTATGAATTTTTTCTCAAAACCACCAACAAAAATTTATCCAGAAAGAATTTTCTCATTCCAATGAGAATAATATGAATCGGAGAAGCTTTGCCTGAAAGTGCACTATCATACCCCAAACAAACATCTCCAAAAAATCACTATTTTCATAGAGAAAAACAAATTTTAAGAGAAAGTGGACTCAGTGTAATAATTGTTGCCTCCTATTTTTTGAGAAAACTGGGTGCCTGGTGTAAAAATTGGAATTTCGTGAATATTGTCACAAATTTTCGAATTTTTGTGGTTTTTTGCATATATTTAGGTGGTCAATTTATTTTGCTTTCAGTAAATAAAAAATTTAATTTTAGGCAATTTTTTTTTAATAGGACTCACAAAAATTTATTCTGAAAGGATATTCTTTTTTCGATCAGGATAATATGGATCTAGAAGGCTATGTAAAAGTGTATGTAATGAAACCATGAAACAAATTGTCATTTTTATCCAAAAAAGCAAACTTTATTTGTAAAAAAATACAGCGAACTTTAGGTTTTTTTTTTTTAAACGCCTGGAAAAAATTTTCCTGTACGGACTTTTTTAGTCCGATCAGGATAATAAGAATAATTATTAGTTTCGCATATGTATGCGCATTAACATCATTAAACAAATTTCCGAAAAAATTTCCTTTTTCATAGAAAAATAGAAATTTAAAAAAAAAATTTAATGATCTTTTGGCAAATTTTTCTCAAAACTCCCATCGAAATTTATCGTGACAGGTCATTTTCCTTCCTATCATTATACTAAGAGCCATAGAAGGTTTGTCTGAAAGTGTGCAATGACACCATAAAAAAAATTCTAAAAAACCTTAATTTTTATACAAAAAAAACGAATTTTAAGAAAGAAAACAATACATTTTATGAATTTTTTCTCAAAACCACCAACAAAAATTTATCCAGAAAGAATTTTCTCATTCCAATGAGAATAATATGAATCGGAGAAGCTTTGCCTGAAAGTGCACTATCATACCCCAAACAAACATCTCCAAAAAATCACTATTTTCATAGAGAAAAACAAATTTTAAGAGAAAGTGGACTCAGTGTAATAATTGTTGCCTCCTATTTTTTGAGAAAACTGGGTGCCTGGTGTAAAAATTGGATTTTCGTGAATATTGTCACAAATTTTCGAATTTTTGTGGTTTTTTGCATATATTTAGGTGGTCAATTTATTTTGCTTTCAGTAAATAAAAAATTTAATTTTAGGCAATTTTTTTTTAATAGGACTCACAAAAATTTATTCTGAAAGGATATTCTTTTTTCGATCAGGATAATATGGATCTAGAAGGCTATGTAAAAGTGTATGTAATGAAACCATGAAACAAATTGTCATTTTTATCCAAAAAAGCAAACTTTATTTGTAAAAAAATACAGCGAACTTTAGGTTTTTTTTTTTAAAACGCCTGGAAAAAATTTTCCTGTACGGACTTTTTTAGTCCGATCAGGATAATAAGAATAATTATTAGTTTCGCATATGTATGCGCATTAACATCATTAAACAAATTTCCGAAAAAATTTCCTTTTTCATAGAAAAATAGAAAAAAAACTCCCATCGAAATTTATCGTGACAGGTCATTTTCCTTCCTATCATTATACTAAGAGCCATAGAAGGTTTGTCTGAAAGTGTGCAATGACACCATAAAAAAAATTCTAAAAAACTTAATTTTTATACAAAAAAAACGAATTTTAAGAAAGAAAACAATACATTTTATGAATTTTTTCTCAAAATCACCAACAAAAATTTATCCAGAAAGGATATTCTCATTCCAATCGAGAAAATATGCATTGGAGAAACTTTGCCTAAAAGTACGCAATGACACCATTAAAAAAATTTTTAAAAAACCCTAACTTTTATACAAAAAAAATGAATTTTAAGAAAAAAAACCATAAATTTTATGAATTTTTTCTCAAAACCACCAACAAAAATTTATCCAGAAAGAATTTTCTCATTCCAATGAGAATAATATGAATCGGAGAAGCTTTGCCTGAAAGTGCACTATCATACCCCAAACAAACATCTCCAAAAAATCACTATTTTCATAGAGAAAAACAAATTTTAAGAGAAAGTGGACTCAGTGTAATAATTATTGCCTCCTATTTTTTGAGAAAACTGGGTGCCTGGTGTAAAAATTGGATTTTCGTGAATATTGTCACAAATTTTCGAATTTTTGTGGTTTTTTGCATATATTTAGGTGGTCAATTTATTTTGCTTTCAGTAAATAAAAAATTTAATTTTAGGCAATTTTTTTTTAATAGGACTCACAAAAATTTATTCTGAAAGGATATTCTTTTTTCGATCAGGATAATATGGATCTAGAAGGCTATGTAAAAGTGTATGTAATGAAACCATGAAACAAATTGTCATTTTTATCCAAAAAAGCAAACTTTATTTGTAAAAAAATACAGCGAACTTTAGGTTTTTTTTTTTAAAACGCCTGGAAAAAATTTTCCTGTACGGACTTTTTTAGTCCGATCAGGATAATAAGAATAATTATTAGTTTCGCATATGTATGCGCATTAACATCATTAAACAAATTTCCGAAAAAATTTCCTTTTTCATAGAAAAATAGAAATTTAAAAAAAAATTTAATGATCTTTTGGCAAATTTTTCTCAAAACTCCCATCGAAATTTATCGTGACAGGTCATTTTCCTTCCTATCATTATACTAAGAGCCATAGAAGGTTTGTCTGAAAGTGTGCAATGACACCATAAAAAAAATTCTAAAAAACTTAATTTTTATACAAAAAAAACGAATTTTAAGAAAGAAAACAATACATTTTATGAATTTTTTCTCAAAATCACCAACAAAAATTTATCCAGAAAGGATATTCTCATTCCAATCGAGAAAATATGCATTGGAAAAACTTTGCCTAAAAGTACGCAATGACACCATTAAAAAAAATTTTAAAAAACCCTAATTTTTATACAAAAAAATGAATTTTAAGAAAAAAAACCATAAATTTTATGAATTTTTTCTCAAAACCACCAACAAAAATTTATCCAGAAAGAATTTTCTCATTCCAATGAGAATAATATGAATCGGAGAAGCTTTGCCTGAAAGTGCACTATCATACCCCAAACAAACATCTCCAAAAAATCACTATTTTCATAGAGAAAAACAAATTTTAAGAGAAAGTGGACTCAGTGTAATAATTGTTGCCACCTATTTTTTGAGAAAACTGGGTGCCTGGTGTAAAAATTGGATTTTCGTGAATATTGTCACAAATTTTCGAATTTTTGTGGTTTTTTGCATATATTTAGGTGGTCAATTTATTTTGCTTTCAGTAAATAAAAAATTTAATTTTAGGCAATTTTTTTTTAATAGGACTCACAAAAATTTATTCTGAAAGGATATTCTTTTTTCGATCAGGATAATATGGATCTAGAAGGCTATGTAAAAGTGTATGTAATGAAACCATGAAACAAATTGTCATTTTTATCCAAAAAAGCAAACTTTATTTGTAAAAAAATACAGCGAACTTTAGGTTTTTTTTTTTTAAAACGCCTGGAAAAAATTTTCCTGTACGGACTTTTTTAGTCCGATCAGGATAATAAGAATAATTATTAGTTTCGCATATGTATGCGCATTAACATCATTAAACAAATTTCCGAAAAAATTTCCTTTTTCATAGAAAAATAGAAATTTAAAAAAAAAATTTAATGATCTTTTGGCAAATTTTTCTCAAAACTCCCATCGAAATTTATCGTGACAGGTCATTTTCCTTCCTATCATTATACTAAGAGCCATAGAAGGTTTGTCTGAAAGTGTGCAATGACACCATAAAAAAAATTCTAAAAAACCTTAATTTTTATACAAAAAAAACGAATTTTAAGAAAGAAAACAATACATTTTATGAATTTTTTCTCAAAACCACCAACAAAAATTTATCCAGAAAGAATTTTCTCATTCCAATGAGAATAATATGAATCGGAGAAGCTTTGCCTGAAAGTGCACTATCATACCCCAAACAAACATCTCCAAAAAATCACTATTTTCATAGAGAAAAACAAATTTTAAGAGAAAGTGGACTCAGTGTAATAATTGTTGCCTCCTATTTTTTGAGAAAACTGGGTGCCTGGTGTAAAAATTGGATTTTCGTGAATATTGTCACAAATTTTCGAATTTTTGTGGTTTTTTGCATATATTTAGGTGGTCAATTTATTTTGCTTTCAGTAAATAAAAAATTTAATTTTAGGCAATTTTTTTTTAATAGGACTCACAAAAATTTATTCTGAAAGGATATTCTTTTTTCGATCAGGATAATATGGATCTAGAAGGCTATGTAAAAGTGTATGTAATGAAACCATGAAACAAATTGTCATTTTTATCCAAAAAAGCAAACTTTATTTGTAAAAAAATACAGCGAACTTTAGGTTTTTTTTTTTAAAACGCCTGGAAAAAATTTTCCTGTACGGACTTTTTTAGTCCGATCAGGATAATAAGAATAATTATTAGTTTTGCATATGTATGCGCATTAACATCATTAAACAAATTTCCGAAAAAATTTCCTTTTTCATAGAAAAATAGAAATTTAAAAAAAAAATTTAATGATCTTTTGGCAAATTTTTCTCAAAACTCCCATCGAAATTTATCGTGACAGGTCATTTTCCTTCCTATCATTATACTAAGAGCCATAGAAGGTTTGTCTGAAAGTGTGCAATGACACCATAAAAAAAATTCTAAAAAACCTTAATTTTTATACAAAAAAAACGAATTTTAAGAAAGAAAACAATACATTTTATGAATTTTTTCTCAAAATCACCAACAAAAATTTATCCAGAAAGGATATTCTCATTCCAAACGAGAAAATATGCATTGGAAAAACTTTGCCTAAAAGTACGCAATGACACCATTAAAAAAAATTTTAAAAAACCCTAATTTTTATACAAAAAAAATGAATTTTAAGAAAAAAAACCATAAATTTTATGAATTTTTTCTCAAAACCACCAACAAAAATTTATCCAGAAAGAATTTTCTCATTCCAATGAGAATAATATGAATCGGAGAAGCTTTGCCTGAAAGTGCACTATCATACCCCAAACAAACATCTCCAAAAAATCACTATTTTCATAGAGAAAAACAAATTTTAAGAGAAAGTGGACTCAGTGTAATAATTGTTGCCTCCTATTTTTTGAGAAAACTGGGTGCCTGGTGTAAAAATTGGATTTTCGTGAATATTGTCACAAATTTTCGAATTTTTGTGGTTTTTTGCATATATTTAGGTGGTCAATTTATTTTGCTTTCAGTAAATAAAAAATTTAATTTTAGGCAATTTTTTTTTAATAGGACTCACAAAAATTTATTCTGAAAGGATATTCTTTTTTCAAACAGGATAATATGGATCTAGAAGGCTATGTAAAAGTGTATGTAATGAAACCATGAAACAAATTGTCATTTTTATCCAAAAAAGCAAACTTTATTTGTAAAAAAATACAGCGAACTTTAGGTTTTTTTTTTTAAAACGCCTGGAAAAAATTTTCCTGTACGGACTTTTTTAGTCCGATCAGGATAATAAGAATAATTATTAGTTTTGCATATGTATGCGCATTAACATCATTAAACAAATTTCCGAAAAAATTTCCTTTTTCATAGAAAAATAGAAATTTAAAAAAAAAATTTAATGATCTTTTGGCAAATTTTTCTCAAAACTCCCATCGAAATTTATCGTGACAGGTCATTTTCCTTCCTATCATTATACTAAGAGCCATAGAAGGTTTGTCTGAAAGTGTGCAATGACACCATAAAAAAAATTCTAAAAAACCTTAATTTTTATACAAAAAAAACGAATTTTAAGAAAGAAAACAATACATTTTATGAATTTTTTCTCAAAATCACCAACAAAAATTTATCCAGAAAGGATATTCTCATTCCAAACGAGAAAATATGCATTGGAAAAACTTTGCCTAAAAGTACGCAATGACACCATTAAAAAAAATTTTAAAAAACCCTAATTTTTATACAAAAAAAATGAATTTTAAGAAAAAAAACCATAAATTTTATGAATTTTTTCTCAAAACCACCAACAAAAATTTATCCAGAAAGAATTTTCTCATTCCAATGAGAATAATATGAATCGGAGAAGCTTTGCCTGAAAGTGCACTATCATACCCCAAACAAACATCTCCAAAAAATCACTATTTTCATAGAGAAAAACAAATTTTAAGAGAAAGTGGACTCAGTGTAATAATTGTTGCCTCCTATTTTTTGAGAAAACTGGGTGCCTGGTGTAAAAATTGGATTTTCGTGAATATTGTCACAAATTTTCGAATTTTTGTGGTTTTTTGCATATATTTAGGTGGTCAATTTATTTTGCTTTCAGTAAATAAAAAATTTAATTTTAGGCAATTTTTTTTTAATAGGACTCACAAAAATTTATTCTGAAAGGATATTCTTTTTTCGATCAGGATAATATGGATCTAGAAGGCTATGTAAAAGTGTATGTAATGAAACCATGAAACAAATTGTCATTTTTATCCAAAAAAGCAAACTTTATTTGTAAAAAAAATACAGCGAACTTTAGGTTTTTTTTTTTTAAAACGCCTGGAAAAAATTTTCCTGTACGGACTTTTTTAGTCCGATCAGGATAATAAGAATAATTATTAGTTTCGCATATGTATGCGCATTAACATCATTAAACAAATTTCCGAAAAAATTTCCTTTTTCATAGAAAAATAGAAATTTAAAAAAAAAATTTAATGATCTTTTGGCAAATTTTTCTCAAAACTCCCATCGAAATTTATCGTGACAGGTCATTTTCCTTCCTATCATTATACTAAGAGCCATAGAAGGTTTGTCTGAAATTGTGCAATGACACCATAAAAAAAATTCTAAAAAACCTTAATTTTTATACAAAAAAAACGAATTTTAAGAAAGAAAACAATACATTTTATGAATTTTTTCTCAAAATCACCAACAAAAATTTATCCAGAAAGGATATTCTCATTCCAAACGAGAAAATATGCATTGGAAAAACTTTGCCTAAAAGTACGCAATGACACCATTTAAAAAAAATTTTAAAAAACCCTAATTTTTATACAAAAAAAATGAATTTTAAGAAAAAAAACCATAAATTTTATGAATTTTTTCTCAAAACCACCAACAAAAATTTATCCAGAAAGAATTTTCTCATTCCAATGAGAATAATATGAATCGGAGAAGCTTTGCCTGAAAGTGCACTATCATACCCCAAACAAACATCTCCAAAAAATCACTATTTTCATAGAGAAAAACAAATTTTAAGAGAAAGTGGATTCAGTGTAATAATTGTTGCCTCCTATTTTTTGAGAAAACTGGGTGCCTGGTGTAAAAATTGGATTTTCGTGAATATTGTCACAAATTTTCGAATTTTTGTGGTTTTTTGCATATATTTAGGTGGTCAATTTATTTTGCTTTCAGTAAATAAAAAATTTAATTTTAGGCAATTTTTTTTTAATAGGACTCACAAAAATTTATTCTGAAAGGATATTCTTTTTTCGATCAGGATAATATGGATCTAGAAGGCTATGTAAAAGTGTATGTAATGAAACCATGAAACAAATTGTCATTTTTATCCAAAAAAGCAAACTTTATTTGTAAAAAAATACAGCGAACTTTAGGTTTTTTTTTTTAAAACGCCTGGAAAAAATTTTCCTGTACGGACTTTTTTAGTCCGATCAGGATAATAAGAATAATTATTAGTTTTGCATATGTATGCGCATTAACATCATTAAACAAATTTCCGAAAAAATTTCCTTTTTCATAGAAAAATAGAAATTTAAAAAAAAAATTTAATGATCTTTTGGCAAATTTTTCTCAAAACTCCCATCGAAATTTATCGTGACAGGTCATTTTCCTTCCTATCATTATACTAAGAGCCATAGAAGGTTTGTCTGAAAGTGTGCAATGACACCATAAAAAAAATTCTAAAAAACCTTAATTTTTATACAAAAAAAACGAATTTTAAGAAAGAAAACAATACATTTTATGAATTTTTTCTCAAAATCACCAACAAAAATTTATCCAGAAAGGATATTCTCATTCCAAACGAGAAAATATGCATTGGAAAAACTTTGCCTAAAAGTACGCAATGACACCATTAAAAAAAATTTTAAAAAACCCTAATTTTTATACAAAAAAAATGAATTTTAAGAAAAAAAACCATAAATTTTATGAATTTTTTCTCAAAACCACCAACAAAAATTTATCCAGAAAGAATTTTCTCATTCCAATGAGAATAATATGAATCGGAGAAGCTTTGCCTGAAAGTGCACTATCATACCCCAAACAAACATCTCCAAAAAATCACTATTTTTATAGAGAAAAACAAATTTTAAGAGAAAGTGGACTCAGTGTAATAATTGTTGCCTCCTATTTTTTGAGAAAACTGGGTGCCTGGTGTAAAAATTGGATTTTCGTGAATATTGTCACAAATTTTCGAATTTTTGTGGTTTTTTGCATATATTTAGGTGGTCAATTTATTTTGCTTTCAGTAAATAAAAAATTTAATTTTAGGCAATTTTTTTTTAATAGGACTCACAAAAATTTATTCTGAAAGGATATTCTTTTTTCGATCAGGATAATATGGATCTAGAAGGCTATGTAAAAGTGTATGTAATGAAACCATGAAACAAATTGTCATTTTTATCCAAAAAAGCAACCTTTATTTGTAAAAAAATACAGCGAACTTTAGGTTTTTTTTTTTAAAACGCCTGGAAAAAATTTTCCTGTACGGACTTTTTTAGTCCGATCAGGATAATAAGAATAATTATTAGTTTTGCATATGTATGCGCATTAACATCATTAAACAAATTTCCGAAAAAATTTCCTTTTTCATAGAAAAATAGAAATTTAAAAAAAAAATTTAATGATCTTTTGGCAAATTTTTCTCAAAACTCCCATCGAAATTTATCGTGACAGGTCATTTTCCTTCCTATCATTATACTAAGAGCCATAGAAGGTTTGTCTGAAAGTGTGCAATGACACCATAAAAAAAATTCTAAAAAACCTTAATTTTTATACAAAAAAAACGAATTTTAAGAAAGAAAACAATACATTTTATGAATTTTTTCTCAAAACCACCAACAAAAATTTATCCAGAAAGAATTTTCTCATTCCAATGAGAATAATATGAATCGGAGAAGCTTTGCCTGAAAGTGCACTATCATACCCCAAACAAACATCTCCAAAAAATCACTATTTTCATAGAGAAAAACAAATTTTAAGAGAAAGTGGACTCAGTGTAATAATTGTTGCCTCCTATTTTTTGAGAAAACTGGGTGCCTGGTGTAAAAATTGGATTTTCGTGAATATTGTCACAAATTTTCGAATTTTTGTGGTTTTTTGCATATATTTAGGTGGTCAATTTATTTTGCTTTCAGTAAATAAAAAATTTAATTTTAGGCAATTTTTTTTTAATAGGACTCACAAAAATTTATTCTGAAAGGATATTCTTTTTTCGATCAGGATAATATGGATCTAGTAGGCTATGTAAAAGTGTATGTAATGAAACCATGAAACAAATTGTCATTTTTATCCAAAAAAGCAAACTTTATTTGTAAAAAAATACAGCGAACTTTAGGTTTTTTTTTTTAAAACGCCTGGAAAAAATTTTCCTGTACGGACTTTTTTAGTCCGATCAGGATAATAAGAATAATTATTAGTTTTGCATATGTATGCGCATTAACATCATTAAACAAATTTCTGAAAAAATTTCCTTTTTCATAGAAAAATAGAAATTTAAAAAAAAAATTTAATGATCTTTTGGCAAATTTTTCTCAAAACTCCCATCGAAATTTATCGTGACAGGTCATTTTCCTTCCTATCATTATACTAAGAGCCATAGAAGGTTTGTCTGAAAGTGTGCAATGACACCATAAAAAAAATTCTAAAAAACCTTAATTTTTATACAAAAAAAACGAATTTTAAGAAAGAAAACAATACATTTTATGAATTTTTTCTCAAAATCACCAACAAAAATTTATCCAGAAAGGATATTCTCATTCCAAACGAGAAAATATGCATTGGAAAAAACTTTGCCTAAAAGTACGCAATGACACCATTAAAAAAAATTTTAAAAAACCCTAATTTTTATACAAAAAAAATGAATTTTAAGAAAAAAAACCATAAATTTTATGAATTTTTTCTCAAAACCACCAACAAAAATTTATCCAGAAAGAATTTTCTCATTCCAATGAGAATAATATGAATCGGAGAAGCTTTGCCTGAAAGTGCACTATCATACCCCAAACAAACATCTCCAAAAAATCACTATTTTCATAGAGAAAAACAAATTTTAAGAGAAAGTGGACTCAGTGTAATAATTGTTGCCTCCTATTTTTTGAGAAAACTGGGTGCCTGGTGTAAAAATTGGATTTTCGTGAATATTGTCACAAATTTTCGAATTTTTGTGGTTTTTTGCATATATTCAGGTGGTCAATTTATTTTGCTTTCAGTAAATAAAAAATTTAATTTTAGGCGATTTTTTTTTAATAGGACTCACAAAAATTTATTCTGAAAGGATATTCTTTTTTCGATCAGGATAATATGGATCTAGTAGGCTATGTAAAAGTGTATGTAATGAAACCATGAAACAAATTGTCATTTTTATCCAAAAAAGCAAACTTTATTTGTAAAAAAATACAGCGAACTTTAGGTTTTTTTTTTTAAAACGCCTGGAAAAAATTTTCCTGTACGGACTTTTTTAGTCCGATCAGGATAATAAGAATAATTATTAGTTTTGCATATGTATGCGCATTAACATCATTAAACAAATTTCCGAAAAAATTTCCTTTTTCATAGAAAAATAGAAATTTAAAAAAAAAATTTAATGATCTTTTGGCAAATTTTTCTCAAAACTCCCATCGAAATTTATCGTGACAGGTCATTTTCCTTCCTATCATTATACTAAGAGCCATAGAAGGTTTGTCTGAAAGTGTGCAATGACACCATAAAAAAAATTCTAAAAAACCTTAATTTTTATACAAAAAAAACGAATTTTAAGAAAGAAAACAATACATTTTATGAATTTTTTCTCAAAATCACCAACAAAAATTTATCCAGAAAGGATATTCTCATTCCAAACGAGAAAATATGCATTGGAAAAACTTTGCCTAAAAGTACGCAATGACACCATTAAAAAAAATTTTAAAAAACCCTAATTTTTATACAAAAAAAATGAATTTTAAGAAAAAAAACCATAAATTTTATGAATTTTTTCTCAAAACCACCAACAAAAATTTATCCAGAAAGAATTTTCTCATTCCAATGAGAATAATATGAATCGGAGAAGCTTTGCCTGAAAGTGCACTATCATATCCCAAACAAACATCTCCAAAAAATCACTATTTTCATAGAGAAAAACAAATTTTAAGAGAAAGTGGACTCAGTGTAATAATTGTTGCCTCCTATTTTTTGAGAAAACTGGGTGCCTGGTGTAAAAATTGGATTTTCGTGAATATTGTCACAAATTTTCGAATTTTTGTGGTTTTTTGCATATATTTAGGTGGTCAATTTATTTTGCTTTCAGTAAATAAAAAATTTAATTTTAGGCAATTTTTTTTTAATAGGACTCACAAAAATTTATTCTGAAAGGATATTCTTTTTTCGATCAGGATAATATGGATCTAGAAGGCTATGTAAAAGTGTATGTAATGAAACCATGAAACAAATTGTCATTTTTATCCAAAAAAGCAAACTTTATTTGTAAAAAAATACAGCGAACTTTAGGTTTTTTTTTTTAAAACGCCTGGAAAAAATTTTCCTGTACGGACTTTTTTAGTCCGATCAGGATAATAAGAATAATTATTAGTTTTGCATATGTATGCGCATTAACATCATTAAACAAATTTCTGAAAAAATTTCCTTTTTCATAGAAAAATAGAAATTTAAAAAAAAAATTTAATGATCTTTTGGCAAATTTTTCTCAAAACTCCCATCGAAATTTATCGTGACAGGTCATTTTCCTTCCTATCATTATACTAAGAGCCATAGAAGGTTTGTCTGAAAGTGTGCAATGACACCATAAAAAAAATTCTAAAAAACCTTAATTTTTATACAAAAAAAACGAATTTTAAGAAAGAAAACAATACATTTTATGAATTTTTTCTCAAAATCACCAACAAAAATTTATCCAGAAAGGATATTCTCATTCCAAACGAGAAAATATGCATTGGAAAAACTTTGCCTAAAAGTACGCAATGACACCATTAAAAAAAATTTTAAAAAACCCTAATTTTTATACAAAAAAAATGAATTTTAAGAAAAAAAACCATAAATTTTATGAATTTTTTCTCAAAACCACCAACAAAAATTTATCCAGAAAGAATTTTCTCATTCCAATGAGAATAATATGAATCGGAGAAGCTTTGCCTGAAAGTGCACTATCATACCCCAAACAAACATCTCCAAAAAATCACTATTTTCATAGAGAAAAACAAATTTTAAGAGAAAGTGGACTCAGTGTAATAATTGTTGCCTCCTATTTTTTGAGAAAACTGGGTGCCTGGTGTAAAAATTGGATTTTCGTGAATATTGTCACAAATTTTCGAATTTTTGTGGTTTTTTGCATATATTCAGGTGGTCAATTTATTTTGCTTTCAGTAAATAAAAAATTTAATTTTAGGCAATTTTTTTTTAATAGGACTCACAAAAATTTATTCTGAAAGGATATTCTTTTTTCGATCAGGATAATATGGATCTAGTAGGCTATGTAAAAGTGTATGTAATGAAACCATGAAACAAATTGTCATTTTTATCCAAAAAAGCAAACTTTATTTGTAAAAAAATACAGCGAACTTTAGGTTTTTTTTTTTAAAACGCCTGGAAAAAATTTTCCTGTACGGACTTTTTTAGTCCGATCAGGATAATAAGAATAATTATTAGTTTTGCATATGTATGCGCATTAACATCATTAAACAAATTTCCGAAAAAATTTCCTTTTTCATAGAAAAATAGAAATTTAAAAAAAAAATTTAATGATCTTTTGGCAAATTTTTCTCAAAACTCCCATCGAAATTTATCGTGACAGGTCATTTTCCTTCCTATCATTATACTAAGAGCCATAGAAGGTTTGTCTGAAAGTGTGCAATGACACCATAAAAAAAATTCTAAAAAACCTTAATTTTTATACAAAAAAAACGAATTTTAAGAAAGAAAACAATACATTTTATGAATTTTTTCTCAAAATCACCAACAAAAATTTATCCAGAAAGGATATTCTCATTCCAAACGAGAAAATATGCATTGGAAAAACTTTGCCTAAAAGTACGCAATGACACCATTAAAAAAATTTTTAAAAAACCCTAATTTTTATACAAAAAAAATGAATTTTAAGAAAAAAAACCATAAATTTTATGAATTTTTTCTCAAAACCACCAACAAAAATTTATCCAGAAAGAATTTTCTCATTCCAATGAGAATAATATGAATCGGAGAAGCTTTGCCTGAAAGTGCACTATCATATCCCAAACAAACATCTCCAAAAAATCACTATTTTCATAGAGAAAAACAAATTTTAAGAGAAAGTGGACTCAGTGTAATAATTGTTGCCTCCTATTTTTTGAGAAAACTGGGTGCCTGGTGTAAAAATTGGATTTTCGTGAATATTGTCACAAATTTTCGAATTTTTGTGGTTTTTTGCATATATTTAGGTGGTCAATTTATTTTGCTTTCAGTAAATAAAAAATTTAATTTTAGGCAATTTTTTTTTAATAGGACTCACAAAAATTTATTCTGAAAGGATATTCTTTTTTCGATCAGGATAATATGGATCTAGAAGGCTATGTAAAAGTGTATGTAATGAAACCATGAAACAAATTGTCATTTTTATCCAAAAAAGCAAACTTTATTTGTAAAAAAATACAGCGAACTTTAGGTTTTTTTTTTTTAAAACGCCTGGAAAAAATTTTCCTGTACGGACTTTTTTAGTCCGATCAGGATAATAAGAATAATTATTAGTTTCGCAGATGTATGCGCATTAACATCATTAAACAAATTTCCGAAAAAATTTCCTTTTTCATAGAAAAATAGAAATTTAAAAAAAAAATTTAATGGTCTTTTGGCAAATTTTTCTCAAAACTCCCATCGAAATTTATCGTGACAGGTCATTTTCCTTCCTATCATTATACTAAGAGCCATAGAAGGTTTGTCTGAAAGTGTGCAATGACACCATAAAAAAAATTCTAAAAAACCTTAATTTTTATACAAAAAAAAACGAATTTTAAGAAAGAAAACAATACATTTTATGAATTTTTTCTCAAAATCACCAACAAAAATTTATCCAGAAAGGATATTCTCATTCCAAACGAGAAAATATGCATTGGAAAAACTTTGCCTAAAAGTACGCAATGACACCATTAAAAAAAAATTTTAAAAAACCCTAATTTTTATACAAAAAAAATGAATTTTAAGAAAAAAAACCATAAATTTTATGAATTTTTTCTCAAAACCACCAACAAAAATTTATCCAGAAAGAATTTTCTCATTCCAATGAGAATAATATGAATCGGAGAAGCTTTGCCTGAAAGTGCACTATCATACCCCAAACAAACATCTCCAAAAAATCACTATTTTCATAGAGAAAAACAAATTTTAAGAGAAAGTGGACTCAGTGTAATAATTGTTGCCTCCTATTTTTTGAGAAAACTGGGTGCCTGGTGTAAAAATTGGATTTTCGTGAATATTGTCACAAATTTTCGAATTTTTGTGGTTTTTTGCATATATTTAGGTGGTCAATTTATTTTGCTTTCAGTAAATAAAAAATTTAATTTTAGGCAATTTTTTTTTAATAGGACTCACAAAAATTTATTCTGAAAGGATATTCTTTTTTCGATCAGGATAATATGGATCTAGAAGGCTATGTAAAAGTGTATGTAATGAAACCATGAAACAAATTGTCATTTTTATCCAAAAAAGCAAACTTTATTTGTAAAAAAATACAGCGAACTTTAGGTTTTTTTTTTTAAACGCCTGGAAAAAATTTTCCTGTACGGACTTTTTTAGTCCGATCAGGATAATAAGAATAATTATTAGTTTCGCATATGTATGCGCATTAACATCATTAAACAAATTTCCGAAAAAATTTCCTTTTTCATAGAAAAATAGAAATTTAAAAAAAAAATTTAATGATCTTTTGGCAAATTTTTCTCAAAACTCCCATCGAAATTTATCGTGACAGGTCATTTTCCTTCCTATCATTATACTAAGAGCCATAGAAGGTTTGTCTGAAAGTGTGCAATGACACCATAAAAAAAATTCTAAAAAACCTTAATTTTTATACAAAAAAAACGAATTTTAAGAAAGAAAACAATACATTTTATGAATTTTTTCTCAAAATCACCAACAAAAATTTATCCAGAAAGGATATTCTCATTCCAAACGAGAAAATATGCATTGGAAAAACTTTGCCTAAAAGTACGCAATGACACCATTAAAAAAAATTTTAAAAAACCCTAATTTTTATACAAAAAAAATGAATTTTAAGAAAAAAAACCATAAATTTTATGAATTTTTTCTCAAAACCACCAACAAAAATTTATCCAGAAAGAATTTTCTCATTCCAATGAGAATAATATGAATCGGAGAAGCTTTGCCTGAAAGTGCACTATCATACCCCAAACAAACATCTCCAAAAAATCACTATTTTCATAGAGAAAAACAAATTTTAAGAGAAAGTGGACTCAGTGTAATAATTGTTGCCACCTATTTTTTGAGAAAACTGGGTGCCTGGTGTAAAAATTGGATTTTCGTGAATATTGTCACAAATTTTCGAATTTTTGTGGTTTTTTGCATATATTTAGGTGGTCAATTTATTTTGCTTTCAGTAAATAAAAAATTTAATTTTAGGCAATTTTTTTTTAATAGGACTCACAAAAATTTATTCTGAAAGGATATTCTTTTTTCGATCAGGATAATATGGATCTAGAAGGCTATGTAAAAGTGTATGTAATGAAACCATGAAACAAATTGTCATTTTTATCCAAAAAAGCAAACTTTATTTGTAAAAAAATACAGCGAACTTTAGGTTTTTTTTTTTAAAACGCCTGGAAAAAATTTTCCTGTACGGACTTTTTTAGTCCGATCAGGATAATAAGAATAATTATTAGTTTCGCATATGTATGCGCATTAACATCATTAAACAAATTTCCGAAAAAATTTCCTTTTTCATAGAAAAATAGAAATTTAAAAAAAAAATTTAATGATCTTTTGGCAAATTTTTCTCAAAACTCCCATCGAAATTTATCGTGACAGGTCATTTTCCTTCCTATCATTATACTAAGAGCCATAGAAGGTTTGTCTGAAAGTGTGCAATGACACCATAAAAAAAATTCTAAAAAACTTAATTTTTATACAAAAAAAACGAATTTTAAGAAAGAAAACAATACATTTTATGAATTTTTTCTCAAAATCACCAACAAAAATTTATCCAGAAAGGATATTCTCATTCCAATCGAGAAAATATGCATTGGAAAAACTTTGCCTAAAAGTACGCAATGACACCATTAAAAATTTTTTTAAAAAACCCTAATTTTTATACAAAAAAAATGAATTTTAAGAAAAAAAACCATAAATTTTATGAATTTTTTCTCAAAACCACCAACAAAAATTTATCCAGAAAGAATTTTCTCATTCCAATGAGAATAATATGAATCGGAGAAGCTTTGCCTGAAAGTGCACTATCATACCCCAAACAAACATCTCCAAAAAATCACTATTTTCATAGAGAAAAACAAATTTTAAGAGAAAGTGGACTCAGTGTAATAATTGTTGCCTCCTATTTTTTGAGAAAACTGGGTGCCTGGTGTAAAAATTGGATTTTCGTGAATATTGTCACAAATTTTCGAATTTTTGTGGTTTTTTGCATATATTTAGGTGGTCAATTTATTTTGCTTTCAGTAAATAAAAAATTTAATTTTAGGCAATTTTTTTTTAATAGGACTCACAAAAATTTATTCTGAAAGGATATTCTTTTTTCGATCAGGATAATATGGATCTAGAAGGCTATGTAAAAGTGTATGTAATAAAACCATGAAACAAATTGTCATTTTTATCCAAAAAAGCAAACTTTATTTGTAAAAAAATACAGCGAACTTTAGGTTTTTTTTTTTAAAACGCCTGGAAAAAATTTTCCTGTACGGACTTTTTTAGTCCGATCAGGATAATAAGAATAATTATTAGTTTCGCATATGTATGCGCATTAACATCATTAAACAAATTTCCGAAAAAATTTCCTTTTTCATAGAAAAATAGAAATTTAAAAAAAAAATTTAATGATCTTTTGGCAAATTTTTCTCAAAACTCCCATCGAAATTTATCGTGACAGGTCATTTTCCTTCCTATCATTATACTAAGAGCCATAGAAGGTTTGTCTGAAAGTGTGCAATGACACCATAAAAAAAATTCTAAAAAACTTAATTTTTATACAAAAAAAAACGAATTTTAAGAAAGAAAACAATACATTTTATGAATTTTTTCTCAAAATCACCAACAAAAATTTATCCAGAAAGGATATTCTCATTCCAATCGAGAAAATATGCATTGGAAAAACTTTGCCTAAAAGTACGCAATGACACCATTAAAAATTTTTTTAAAAAACCCTAATTTTTATACAAAAAAAATGAATTTTAAGAAAAAAAACCATAAATTTTATGAATTTTTTCTCAAAACCACCAACAAAAATTTATCCAGAAAGAATTTTCTCATTCCAATGAGAATAATATGAATCGGAGAAGCTTTGCCTGAAAGTGCACTATCATACCCCAAACAAACATCTCCAAAAAATCACTATTTTCATAGAGAAAAACAAATTTTAAGAGAAAGTGGACTCAGTGTAATAATTGTTGCCTCCTATTTTTTGAGAAAACTGGGTGCCTGGTGTAAAAATTGGATTTTCGTGAATATTGTCACAAATTTTCGAATTTTTGTGGTTTTTTGCATATATTTAGGTGGTCAATTTATTTTGCTTTCAGTAAATAAAAAATTTAATTTTGGGCAATTTTTTTTTAATAGGACTCACAAAAATTTATTCTGAAAGGATATTCTTTTTTCGATCAGGATAATATGGATCTAGAAGGCTATGTAAAAGTGTATGTAATGAAACCATGAAACAAATTGTCATTTTTATCCAAAAAAGCAAACTTTATTTGTAAAAAAATACAGCGAACTTTAGGTTTTTTTTTTTAAAACGCCTGGAAAAAATTTTCCTGTGCGGACTTTTTTAGTCCGATCAGGATAATAAGAATAATTATTAGTTTTGCATATGTATGCGCATTAACATCATTAAACAAATTTCCGAAAAAATTTCCTTTTTCATAGAAAAATAGAAATTTAAAAAAAAATTTAATGATCTTTTGGCAAATTTTTCTCAAGACTCCCATCGAAATTTATCGTGACAGGTCATTTTCCTTCCTATCATTATACTAAGAGCCATAGAAGGTTTGTCTGAAAGTGTGCAATGACACCATAAAAAAAATTCTAAAAAACCTTAATTTTTATACAAAAAAAACGAATTTTAAGAAAGAAAACAATACATTTTATGAATTTTTTCTCAAAATCACCAACAAAAATTTATCCAGAAAGGATATTCTCATTCCAAACGAGAAAATATGCCTTGGAAAAACTTTGCCTAAAAGTACGCAATGACACCATTAAAAAAAATTTTAAAAAACCCTAATTTTTATACAAAAAAAATGAATTTTAAGAAAAAAAACCATAAATTTTATGAATTTTTTCTCAAAACCACCAACAAAAATTTATCCAGAAAGAATTTTCTCATTCCAATGAGAATAATATGAATCGGAGAAGCTTTGCCTGAAAGTGCACTATCATACCCCAAACAAACATCTCCAAAAAATCACTATTTTCATAGAGAAAAACAAATTTTAAGAGAAAGTGGACTCAGTGTAATAATTGTTGCCTCCTATTTTTTGAGAAAACTGGGTGCCTGGTGTAAAAATTGGATTTTCGTGAATATTGTCACAAATTTTCGAATTTTTGTGGTTTTTTGCATATATTTAGGTGGTCAATTTATTTTGCTTTCAGTAAATAAAAAATTAATTTTAGGCAATTTTTTTTTAATAGGACTCACAAAAATTTATTCTGAAAGGATATTCTTTTTTTCGATCAGGATAATATGGATCTAGAAGGCTATGTAAAAGTGTATGTAATGAAACCATGAAACAAATTGTCATTTTTATCCAAAAAAGCAAACTTTATTTGTAAAAAAATACAGCGAACTTTAGGTTTTTTTTTTTAAAACGCCTGGAAAAAATTTTCCTGTACGGACTTTTTTAGTCCGATCAGGATAATAAGAATAATTATTAGTTTCGCATATGTATGCGCATTAACATCATTAAACAAATTTCCGAGAAAATTTCCTTTTTCATAGAAAAATAGAAATTTAAAAAAAAAATTTAATGATCTTTTGGCAAATTTTTCTCAAAACTCCCATCGAAATTTATCGTGACAGGTCATTTTCCTTCCTATCATTATACTAAGAGCCAAAGAAGGTTTGTCTGAAAGTGTGCAATGACACCATAAAAAAAATTCTAAAAAACCTTAATTTTTATACAAAAAAAACGAATTTTAAGAAAGAAAACAATACATTTTATGAATTTTTTCTCAAAATCACCAACAAAAATTTATCCAGAAAGGATATTCTCATTCCAAACGAGAAAATATGCCTTGGAAAAACTTTGCCTAAAAGTACGCAATGACACCATTAAAAAAAATTTTAAAAAACCCTAATTTTTATACAAAAAAAATGAATTTTAAGAAAAAAAACCATAAATTTTATGAATTTTTTCTCAAAACCACCAACAAAAATTTATCCAGAAAGAATTTTCTCATTCCAATGAGAATAATATGAATCGGAGAAGCTTTGCCTGAAAGTGCACTATCATACCCCAAACAAACATCTCCAAAAAATCACTATTTTCATAGAGAAAAACAAATTTTAAGAGAAAGTGGACTCAGTGTAATAATTGTTGCCTCCTATTTTTTGAGAAAACTGGGTGCCTGGTGTAAAAATTGGATTTTCGTGAATATTGTCACAAATTTTCGAATTTTTGTGGTTTTTTGCATATATTTAGGTGGTCAATTTATTTTGCTTTCAGTAAATAAAAAATTAATTTTAGGCAATTTTTTTTTAATAGGACTCACAAAAATTTATTCTGAAAGGATATTCTTTTTTTCGATCAGGATAATATGGATCTAGAAGGCTATGTAAAAGTGTATGTAATGAAACCATGAAACAAATTGTCATTTTTATCCAAAAAAGCAAACTTTATTTGTAAAAAAATACAGCGAACTTTAGGTTTTTTTTTTTAAAACGCCTGGAAAAAATTTTCCTGTACGGACTTTTTTAGTCCGATCAGGATAATAAGAATAATTATTAGTTTTGCATATGTATGCGCATTAACATCATTAAACAAATTTCCGAAAAAATTTCCTTTTTCATAGAAAAATAGAAATTTAAAAAAAAATTTAATGATCTTTTGGCAAATTTTTCTCAAGACTCCCATCGAAATTTATCGTGACAGGTCATTTTCCTTCCTATCATTATACTAAGAGCCATAGAAGGTTTGTCTGAAAGTGTGCAATGACACCATAAAAAAAATTCTAAAAAACCTTAATTTTTATACAAAAAAAAACGAATTTTAAGAAAGAAAACAATACATTTTATGAATTTTTTCTCAAAATCACCAACAAAAATTTATCCAGAAAGGATATTCTCATTCCAAACGAGAAAATATGCCTTGGAAAAACTTTGCCTAAAAGTACGCAATGACACCATTAAAAAAAATTTTAAAAAACCCTAATTTTTATACAAAAAAAATGAATTTTAAGAAAAAAAACCATAAATTTTATGAATTTTTTCTCAAAACCACCAACAAAAATTTATCCAGAAAGAATTTTCTCATTCCAATGAGAATAATATGAATCGGAGAAGCTTTGCCTGAAAGTGCACTATCATACCCCAAACAAACATCTCCAAAAAATCACTATTTTCATAGAGAAAAACAAATTTTAAGAGAAAGTGGACTCAGTGTAATAATTGTTGCCTCCTATTTTTTGAGAAAACTGGGTGCCTGGTGTAAAAATTGGATTTTCGTGAATATTGTCACAAATTTTCGAATTTTTGTGGTTTTTTGCATATATTTAGGTGGTCAATTTATTTTGCTTTCAGTAAATAAAAAATTTAATTTTAGGCAATTTTTTTTTAATAGGACTCACAAAAATATATTCTGAAAGGATATTCTTATTTTCGATCTGGATAATATGGATCTAGAAGGCTATGTAAAAGTGTATGTAATGAAACCATGAAACAAATTGTCATTTTTATCCAAAAAAGCAAACTTTATTTGTAAAAAAATACAGCGAACTTTAGGTTTTTTTTTTTAAAACGCCTGGAAAAAATTTTCCTGTACGGACTTTTTTAGTCCGATCAGGATAATAAGAATAATTATTAGTTTTGCATATGTATGCGCATTAACATCATTAAACAAATTTCCGAAAAAATTTCCTTTTTCATAGAAAAATAGAAATTTAAAAAAAAAATTTAATGATCTTTTGGCAAATTTTTCTCAAAACTCCCATCGAAATTTATCGTGACAGGTCATTTTCCTTCCTATCATTATACTAAGAGCCATAGAAGGTTTGTCTGAAAGTGTGCAATGACACCATAAAAAAAATTCTAAAAAACCTTAATTTTTATACAAAAAAAACGAATTTTAAGAAAGAAAACAATACATTTTATGAATTTTTTCTCAAAATCACCAACAAAAATTTATCCAGAAAGGATATTCTCATTCCAAACGACAAAATATGCATTGGAAAAACTTTGCCTAAAAGTACGCAATGACACCATTAAAAAAAATTTTAAAAAACCCTAATTTTTATACAAAAAAAATGAATTTTAAGAAAAAAAACCATAAATTTTATGAATTTTTTCTCAAAACCACCAACAAAAATTTATCCAGAAAGAATTTTCTCATTCCAATGAGAATAATATGAATCGGAGAAGCTTTGCCTGAAAGTGCACTATCATACCCCAAACAAACATCTCCAAAAAATCACTATTTTCATAGAGAAAAACAAATTTTAAGAGAAAGTGGACTCAGTGTAATAATTGTTGCCTCCTATTTTTTGAGAAAACTGGGTGCCTGGTGTAAAAATTGGATTTTCGTGAATATTGTCACAAATTTTCGAATTTTTGTGGTTTTTTGCATATATTTAGGTGGTCAATTTATTTTGCTTTCAGTAAATAAAAAATTTAATTTTAGGCAATTTTTTTTTAATAGGACTCACAAAAATTTATTCTGAAAGGATATTCTTTTTTCGATCAGGATAATATGGATCTAGTAGGCTATGTAAAAGTGTATGTAATGAAACCATGAAACAAATTGTCATTTTTATCCAAAAAAGCAAACTTTATTTGTAAAAAAATACAGCGAACTTTAGGTTTTTTTTTTTAAAACGCCTGGAAAAAATTTTCCTGTACGGACTTTTTTAGTCCGATCAGGATAATAAGAATAATTATTAGTTTCGCATATGTATGCGCATTAACATCATTAAACAAATTTCCGAAAAAATTTCCTTTTTCATAGAAAAATAGAAATTTAAAAAAAAAATTTAATGATCTTTTGGCAAATTTTTCTCAAAACTCCCATCGAAATTTATCGTGACAGGTCATTTTCCTTCCTATCATTATACTAAGAGCCATAGAAGGTTTGTCTGAAAGTGTGCAATGACACCATAAAAAAAATTCTAAAAAACCTTAATTTTTATACAAAAAAAACGAATTTTAAGAAAGAAAACAATACATTTTATGAATTTTTTCTCAAAACCACCAACAAAAATTTATCCAGAAAGAATTTTCTCATTCCAATGAGAATAATATGAATCGGAGAAGCTTTGCCTGAAAGTGCACTATCATACCCCAAACAAACATCTCCAAAAAATCACTATTTTCATAGAGAAAAACAAATTTTAAGAGAAAGTGGACTCAGTGTAATAATTGTTGCCTCCTATTTTTTGAGAAAACTGGGTGCCTGGTGTAAAAATTGGATTTTCGTGAATATTGTCACAAATTTTCGAATTTTTGTGGTTTTTTGCATATATTTAGGTGGTCAATTTATTTTGCTTTCAGTAAATAAAAAATTTAATTTTTGGCAATTTTTTTTTAATAGGACTCACAAAAATTTATTCTGAAAGGATATTCTTTTTTTCGATCAGGATAATATGGATCTAGAAGGCTATGTAAAAGTGTATGTAATGAAACCATGAAACAAATTGTCATTTTTATCCAAAAAAGCAAACTTTATTTGTAAAAAAATACAGCGAACTTTAGGTTTTTTTTTTTAAAACGCCTGGAAAAAATTTTCCTGTACGGACTTTTTTAGTCCGATCAGGATAATAAGAATAATTATTAGTTTCGCATATGTATGCGCATTAACATCATTAAACAAATTTCCGAAAAAATTTCCTTTTTCATAGAAAAATAGAAATTTAAAAAAAAAATTTAATGATCTTTTGGCAAATTTTTCTCAAAACTCCCATCGAAATTTATCGTGACAGGTCATTTTCCTTCCTATCATTATACTAAGAGCCATAGAAGGTTTGTCTGAAAGTGTGCAATGACACCATAAAAAAAATTCTAAAAAACCTTAATTTTTATATAAAAAAAAACGAATTTTAAGAAAGAAAACAATACATTTTATGAATTTTTTCTCAAAACCACCAACAAAAATTTATCCAGAAAGAATTTTCTCATTCCAATGAGAATAATATGAATCGGAGAAGCTTTGCCTGAAAGTGCACAATCATACCCCAAACAAACATCTCCAAAAAACCACCATTTTCATAGAGAAAAACAAATTTTAAGAGAAAGTGGACTCAGTGTAATAATTGTTGCCTCCTATTTTTTGAGAAAACTGGGTGCCTGGTGTAAAAATTGGATTTTCGTGAATATTGTCACAAATTTTCGAATTTTTGTGGTTTTTTGCATATATTTAGGTGGTCAATTTATTTTGCTTTCAGTAAATAAAAAATTTAATTTTAGGCAATTTTTTTTAATAGGACTCACAAAAATTTATTCTGAAAGGATATTCTTTTTTTCGATCAGGATAATATGGATCTAGAAGGCTATGTAAAAGTGTATGTAATGAAACCATGAAACAAATTGTCATTTTTATCCAAAAAAGCAAACTTTATTTGTAAAAAAATACAGCGAACTTTAGGTTTTTTTTTTTAAAACGCCTGGAAAAAATTTTCCTGTACGGACTTTTTTAGTCCGATCAGGATAATAAGAATAATTATTAGTTTTGCATATGTATGCGCATTAACATCATTAAACAAATTTCCGAAAAAATTTCCTTTTTCATAGAAAAATAGAAATTTAAAAAAAAAATTTAATGATCTTTTGGCAAATTTTTCTCAAAACTCCCATCGAAATTTATCGTGACAGGTCATTTTCCTTCCTATCATTATACTAAGAGCCATAGAAGGTTTGTCTGAAAGTGTGCAATGACACCATAAAAAAAATTCTAAAAAACCTTAATTTTTATATAAAAAAAACGAATTTTAAGAAAGAAAACAATACATTTTATGAATTTTTTCTCAAAACCACCAACAAAAATTTATCCAGAAAGAATTTTCTCATTCCAATGAGAATAATATGAATCGGAGAAGCTTTGCCTGAAAGTGCACAATCATACCCCAAACAAACATCTCCAAAAAACCACCATTTTCATAGAGAAAAACAAATTTTAAGAGAAAGTGGACTCAGTGTAATAATTGTTGCCTCCTATTTTTTGAGAAAACTGGGTGCCTGGTGTAAAAATTGGATTTTCGTGAATATTGTCACAAATTTTCGAATTTTTGTGGTTTTTTGCATATATTTAGGTGGTCAATTTATTTTGCTTTCAGTAAATAAAAAATTTAATTTTAGGCAATTTTTTTTAATAGGACTCACAAAAATTTATTCTGGAAGGATATTCTTTTTTTCGATCAGGATAATATGGATCTAGAAGGCTATGTAAAAGTGTATGTAATGAAACCATGAAACAAATTGTCATTTTTATCCAAAAAAGCAAACTTTATTTGTAAAAAAATACAGCGAACTTTAGGTTTTTTTTTTTAAAACGCCTGGAAAAAATTTTCCTGTACGGACTTTTTTAGTCCGATCAGGATAATAAGAATAATTATTAGTTTTGCATATGTATGCGCATTAACATCATTAAACAAATTTCCGAAAAAATTTCCTTTTTCATAGAAAAATAGAAATTTAAAAAAAAAATTTAATGATCTTTTGGCAAATTTTTCTCAAAACTCCCATCGAAATTTATCGTGACAGGTCATTTTCCTTCCTATCATTATACTAAGAGCCATAGAAGGTTTGTCTGAAAGTGTGCAATGACACCATAAAAAAAATTCTAAAAAACCTTAATTTTTATACAAAAAAAAACGAATTTTAAGAAAGAAAACAATACATTTTATGAATTTTTTCTCAAAATCACCAACAAAAATTTATCCAGAAAGGATATTCTCATTCCAAACGAGAAAATATGCATTGGAAAAACTTTGCCTAAAAGTACGCAATGACACCATTAAAAAAAATTTTAAAAAACCCTAATTTTTATACAAAAAAAATGAATTTTAAGAAAAAAAACCATAAATTTTATGAATTTTTTCTCAAAACCACCAACAAAAATTTATCCAGAAAGAATTTTCTCATTCCAATGAGAATAATATGAATCGGAGAAGCTTTGCCTGAAAGTGCACTATCATACCCCAAACAAACATCTCCAAAAAATCACTATTTTCATAGAGAAAAACAAATTTTAAGAGAAAGTGGACTCAGTGTAATAATTGTTGCCTCCTATTTTTTGAGAAAACTGGGTGCCTGGTGTAAAAATTGGATTTTCGTGAATATTGTCACAAATTTTCGAATTTTTGTGGTTTTTTGCATATATTTAGGTGGTCAATTTATTTTGCTTTCAGTAAATAAAAAATTTAATTTTAGGCAATTTTTTTTTAATAGGACTCACAAAAATTTATTCTGAAAGGATATTCTTTTTTCGATCAGGATAATATGGATCTAGAAGGCTATGTAAAAGTGTATGTAATGAAACCATGAAACAAATTGTCATTTTTATCCAAAAAAGCAAACTTTATTTGTAAAAAAATACAGCGAACTTTAGGTTTTTTTTTTTAAAACGCCTGGAAAAAATTTTCCTGTACGGACTTTTTTAGTCCGATCAGGATAATAAGAATAATTATTAGTTTTGCATATGTATGCGCATTAACATCATTAAACAAATTTCCGAAAAAATTTCCTTTTTCATAGAAAAATAGAAATTTAAAAAAAAAATTTAATGATCTTTTGGCAAATTTTTCTCAAAACTCCCATCGAAATTTATCGTGACAGGTCATTTTCCTTCCTATCATTATACTAAGAGCCATAGAAGGTTTGTCTGAAAGTGTGCAATGACACCATAAAAAAAATTCTAAAAAACCTTAATTTTTATACAAAAAAAACGAATTTTAAGAAAGAAAACAATACATTTTATGAATTTTTTCTCAAAATCACCAACAAAAATTTATCCAGAAAGGATATTCTCATTCCAAACGAGAAAATATGCATTGGAAAAACTTTGCCTAAAAGTACGCAATGACACCATTAAAAAAAATTTTAAAAAACCCTAATTTTTATACAAAAAAAATGAATTTTAAGAAAAAAAAACCATAAATTTTATGAATTTTTTCTCAAAACCACCAACAAAAATTTTTCCAGAAAGAATTTTCTATGAGAATAATATGAATCGGAGAAGCTTTGCCTGAAAGTGCACTATCATACCCCAAACAAACATCTCCAAAAAATCACTATTTTCATAGAGAAAAACAAATTTTAAGAGAAAGTGGACTCAGTGTAATAATTGTTGCCTCCTATTTTTTGAGAAAACTGGGTGCCTGGTGTAAAAATTGGATTTTCGTGAATATTGTCACAAATTTTCGAATTTTTGTGGTTTTTTGCATATATTTAGGTGGTCAATTTATTTTGCTTTCAGTAAATAAAAAATTTAATTTTAGGCAATTTTTTTTTAATAGGACTCACAAAAATTTATTCTGAAAGGATATTCTTTTTTCGATCAGGATAATATGGATCTAGAAGGCTATGTAAAAGTGTATGTAATGAAACCATGAAACAAATTGTCATTTTTATCCAAAAAAGCAAACTTTATTTGTAAAAAAATACAGCGAACTTTAAGTTTTTTTTTTTAAAACGCCTGGAAAAAATTTTCCTGTACGGACTTTTTTAGTCCGATCAGGATAATAAGAATAATTATTAGTTTCGCATATGTATGCGCATTAACATCATTAAACAAATTTCCGAAAAAATTTCCTTTTTCATAGAAAAATAGAAATTTAAAAAAAAAATTTAATGATCTTTTGGCAAATTTTTCTCAAAACTCCCATCGAAATTTATCGTGACAGGTCATTTTCCTTCCTATCATTATACTAAGAGCCATAGAAGGTTTGTCTGAAAGTGTGCAATGACACCATAAAAAAAATTCTAAAAAACCTTAATTTTTATACAAAAAAAAACGAATTTTAAGAAAGAAAACAATACATTTTATGAATTTTTTCTCAAAATCACCAACAAAAATTTTTCCAGAAAGGATATTCTCATTCCAAACGAGAAAATATGCATTGGAAAAACTTTGCCTAAAAGTACGCAATGACACCATTAAAAAAAATTTTAAAAAACCCTAATTTTTATACAAAAAAAATGAATTTTAAGAAAAAAAACCATAAATTTTATGAATTTTTTCTCAAAACCACCAACAAAAATTTATCCAGAAAGAATTTTCTCATTCCAATGAGAATAATATGAATCGGAGAAGCTTTGCCTGAAAGTGCACTATCATACCCCAAACAAACATCTCCAAAAAATCACTATTTTCATAGAGAAAAACAAATTTTAAGAGAAAGTGGACTCAGTGTAATAATTGTTGCCTCCTATTTTTTGAGAAAACTGGGTGCCTGGTGTAAAAATTGGATTTTCGTGAATATTGTCACAAATTTTCGAATTTTTGTGGTTTTTTGCATATATTTAGGTGGTCAATTTATTTTGCTTTCAGTAAATAAAAAATTTAATTTTAGGCAATTTTTTTTTAATAGGACTCACAAAAATTTATTCTGAAAGGATATTCTTTTTTCGATCAGGATAATATGGATCTAGAAGGCTATGTAAAAGTGTATGTAATGAAACCATGAAACAAATTGTCATTTTTATCCAAAAAAGCAAACTTTATTTGTAAAAAAATACAGCGAACTTTAGGTTTTTTTTTTTAAAACGCCTGGAAAAAATTTTCCTGTACGGACTTTTTTAGTCCGATCAGGATAATAAGAATAATTATTAGTTTTGCATATGTATGCGCATTAACATCATTAAACAAATTTCCGAAAAAATTTCCTTTTTCATAGAAAAATAGAAATTTAAAAAAAAAATTTAATGATCTTTTGGCAAATTTTTCTCAAAACTCCCATCGAAATTTATCGTGACAGGTCATTTTCCTTCCTATCATTATACTAAGAGCCATAGAAGGTTTGTCTGAAAGTGTGCAATGACACCATAAAAAAAATTCTAAAAAACCTTAATTTTTATACAAAAAAAAACGAATTTTAAGAAAGAAAACAATACATTTTATGAATTTTTTCTCAAAATCACCAACAAAAATTTATCCAGAAAGGATATTCTCATTCCAATCAAGAAAATATGCATTGGAAAAACTTTGCCTAAAAGTACGCAATGACACCATTTAAAAAAATTTTAAAAAACCCTAATTTTTATACAAAAAAAATGAATTTTAAGAAAAAAAACCATAAATTTTATGAATTTTTTCTCAAAACCACCAACAAAAATTTATCCAGAAAGAATTTTCTCATTCCAATGAGAATAATATGAATCGGAGAAGCTTTGCCTGAAAGTGCACTATCATACCCCAAACAAACATCTCAAAAAAATCACTATTTTCATAGAGAAAAACAAATTTTAAGAGAAAGTGGACTCAGTGTAATAATTGTTGCCTCCTATTTTTTGAGAAAACTGGGTGCCTGGTGTAAAAATTGGATTTTCGTAAATATTGTCACAAATTTTCGAATTTTTGTGGTTTTTTGCATATATTTAGGTGGTCAATTTATTTTGCTTTCAGTAAATAAAAAATTTAATTTTAGGCAATTTTTTTTTAATAGGACTCACAAAAATTTATTCTGAAAGGATATTCTTTTTTCGATCAGGATAATATGGATCTAGAAGGCTATGTAAAAGTGTATGTAATGAAACCTTGAAACAAATTGTCATTTTTATCCAAAAAAGCAAACTTTATTTGTAAAAAAATACAGCGAACTTTAGGTTTTTTTTTTTAAAACGCCTGGAAAAAATTTTCCTGTACGGACTTTTTTAGTCCGATCAGGATAATAAGAATAATTATTAGTTTCGCATATGTATGCGCATTAACATCATTAAACAAATTTCCGAAAAAATTTCCTTTTTCATAGAAAAATAGAAATTTAAAAAAAAAATTTAATGATCTTTTGGCAAATTTTTCTCAAAACTCCCATCGAAATTTATCGTGACAGGTCATTTTCTTTCCTATCATTATACTAAGAGCCATAGAAGGTTTGTCTGAAAGTGTGCAATGATACCATAAAAAAAATTCTAAAAAACCTTAATTTTTATACAAAAAAAAACGAATTTTAAGAAAGAAAACAATACATTTTATGAATTTTTTCTCAAAATCACCAACAAAAATTTATCCAGAAAGGATATTCTCATTCCAAACGAAAAAATATGCATTGGAAAAACTTTGCCTAAAAGTACGCAATGACACCATTAAAAAAAATTTTAAAAAACCCTAATTTTTATACAAAAAAAATGAATTTTAAGAAAAAAAACCATAAATTTTATGAATTTTTTCTCAAAACCACCAACAAAAATTTATCCAGAAAGAATTTTCTCATTCCAATCGAGAAAATATGAATCGGAGAAGCTTTGCCTGAAAGTGCACTATCATACCCCAAACAAACATCTCCAAAAAATCACTATTTTCATAGAGAAAAACAAATTTTAAGAGAAAGTGGACTCAGTGTAATAATTGTTGCCTCCTATTTTTTGAGAAAACTGGGTGCCTGGTGTAAAAATTGGATTTTCGTGAATATTGTCACAAATTTTCGAATTTTTGTGGTTTTTTGCATATATTTAGGTGGTCAATTTATTTTGCTTTCAGTAAATAAAAAATTTAATTTTAGGCAATTTTTTTTTAATAGGACTCACAAAAATTTATTCTGAAAGGATATTCTTTTTTCGATCAGGATAATATGGATCTAGAAGGCTATGTAAAAGTGTATGTAATGAAACCATGAAACAAATTGTCATTTTTATCCAAAAAAGCAAACTTTATTTGTAAAAAAATACAGCGAACTTAAGGTTTTTTTTTTTAAAACGCCTGGAAAAAATTTTCCTGTACGGACTTTTTTAGTCCGATCAGGATAATAAGAATAATTATTAGTTTCGCATATGTATGCGCATTAACATCATTAAACAAATTTCCGAAAAAATTTCCTTTTTCATAGAAAAATAGAAATTTAAAAAAAAAATTTAATGATCTTTTGGCAAATTTTTCTCAAAACTCCCATCGAAATTTATCGTGACAGGTCATTTTCCTTCCTATCATTATACTAAGAGCCATAGAAGGTTTGTCTGAAAGTGTGCAATGACACCATAAAAAAAATTCTAAAAAACTTAATTTTTATACAAAAAAAACGAATTTTAAGAAAGAAAACAATACATTTTATGAATTTTTTCTCAAAATCACCAACAAAAATTTATCCAGAAAGGATATTCTCATTCCAATCGAGAAAATATGCATTGGAAAAACTTTGCCTAAAAGTACGCAATGACACCATTAAAAAAAATTTTAAAAAACCCTAATTTTTATACAAAAAAAATGAATTTTAAGAAAAAAAACCATAAATTTTATGAATTTTTTCTCAAAACCACCAACAAAAATTTATCCAGAAAGAATTTTCTCATTCCAATGAGAATAATATGAATCGGAGAAGCTTTGCCTGAAAGTGCACTATCATACCCCAAACAAACATCTCCAAAAAATCACTATTTTCATAGAGAAAAACAAATTTTAAGAGAAAGTGGACTCAGTGTAATAATTGTTGCCTCCTATTTTTTGAGAAAACTGGGTGCCTGGTGTAAAAATTGGATTTTCGTGAATATTGTCACAAATTTTCGAATTTTTGTGGTTTTTTGCATATATTTAGGTGGTCAATTTATTTTGCTTTCAGTAAATAAAAAATTTAATTTTAGGCAATTTTTTTTTAATAGGACTCACAAAAATTTATTCTGAAAGGATATTTTTTTTTCGATCAGGATAATATGGATCTAGAAGGCTATGTAAAAGTGTATGTAATGAAACCATGAAACAAATTGTCATTTTTATCCAAAAAAGCAAACTTTATTTGTAAAAAAATACAGCGAACTTTAGGTTTTTTTTTTTAAAACGCCTGGAAAAAATTTTCCTGTACGGACTTTTTTAGTCCGATCAGGATAATAAGAATAATTATTAGTTTTGCATATGTATGCGCATTAACATCATTAAACAAATTTCCGAAAAAATTTCCTTTTTCATAGAAAAATAGAAATTTAAAAAAAAAATTTAATGATCTTTTGGCAAATTTTTCTCAAAACTCCCATCGAAATTTATCGTGACAGGTCATTTTCCTTCCTATCATTATACTAAGAGCCATAGAAGGTTTGTCTGAAAGTGTGCAATGACACCATAAAAAAAATTCTAAAAAACCTTAATTTTTATACAAAAAAAACGAATTTTAAGAAAGAAAACAATACATTTTATGAATTTTTTCTCAAAATCACCAACAAAAATTTATCCAGAAAGGATATTCTCATTCCAAACGACAAAATATGCATTGGAAAAACTTTGCCTAAAAGTACGCAATGACACCATTAAAAAAAATTTTAAAAAACCCTAATTTTTATACAAAAAAATGAATTTTAAGAAAAAAAACCATAAATTTTATGAATTTTTTCTCAAAACCACCAACAAAAATTTATCCAGAAAGAATTTTCTCATTCCAATGAGAATAATATGAATCGGAGAAGCTTTGCCTGAAAGTGCACTATCATATTCCAAACAAACATCTCCAAAAAATCACTATTTTCATAGAGAAAAACAAATTTTAAGAGAAAGTGGACTCAGTGTAATAATTGTTGCCTCCTATTTTTTGAGAAAACTGGGTGCCTGGTGTAAAAATTGGATTTTCGTGAATATTGTCACAAATTTTCGAATTTTTGTGGTTTTTTGCATATATTTAGGTGGTCAATTTATTTTGCTTTCAGTAAATAAAAAATTTAATTTTAGGCAATTTTTTTTTAATAGGACTCACAAAAATTTATTCTGAAAGGATATTCTTTTTTCGATCAGGATAATATGGATCTAGAAGGCTATGTAAAAGTGTATGTAATGAAACCATGAAACAAATTGTCATTTTTATCCAAAAAAGCAAACTTTATTTGTAAAAAAATACAGCGAACTTAAGGTTTTTTTTTTTAAAACGCCTGGAAAAAATTTTCCTGTACGGACTTTTTTAGTCCGATCAGGATAATAAGAATAATTATTAGTTTCGCATATGTATGCGCATTAACATCATTAAACAAATTTCCGAAAAAATTTCCTTTTTCATAGAAAAATAGAAATTTAAAAAAAAAATTTAATGATCTTTTGGCAAATTTTTCTCAAAACTCCCATCGAAATTTATCGTGACAGGTCATTTTCCTTCCTATCATTATACTAAGAGCCATAGAAGGTTTGTCTGAAAGTGTGCAATGACACCATAAAAAAAATTCTAAAAAACTTAATTTTTATACAAAAAAAACGAATTTTAAGAAAGAAAACAATACATTTTATGAATTTTTTCTCAAAATCACCAACAAAAATTTATCCAGAAAGGATATTCTCATTCCAATCGAGAAAATATGCATTGGAAAAACTTTGCCTAAAAGTACGCAATGACACCATTAAAAAAAATTTTAAAAAACCCTAATTTTTATACAAAAAAAATGAATTTTAAGAAAAAAAACCATAAATTTTATGAATTTTTTCTCAAAACCACCAACAAAAATTTATCCAGAAAGAATTTTCTCATTCCAATGAGAATAATATGAATCGGAGAAGCTTTGCCTGAAAGTGCACTATCATACCCCAAACAAACATCTCCAAAAAATCACTATTTTCATAGAGAAAAACAAATTTTAAGAGAAAGTGGACTCAGTGTAATAATTGTTGCCTCCTATTTTTTGAGAAAACTGGGTGCCTGGTGTAAAAATTGGATTTTCGTGAATATTGTCACAAATTTTCGAATTTTTGTGGTTTTTTGCATATATTTAGGTGGTCAATTTATTTTGCTTTCAGTAAATAAAAAATTTAATTTTAGGCAATTTTTTTTTAATAGGACTCACAAAAATTTATTCTGAAAGGATATTCTTTTTTCGATCAGGATAATATGGATCTAGAAGGCTATGTAAAAGTGTATGTAATGAAACCATGAAACAAATTGTCATTTTTATCCAAAAAAGCAAACTTTATTTGTAAAAAAATACAGCGAACTTTAGGTTTTTTTTTTTAAAACGCCTGGAAAAAATTTTCCTGTACGGACTTTTTTAGTCCGATCAGGATAATAAGAATAATTATTAGTTTTGCATATGTATGCGCATTAACATCATTAAACAAATTTCCGAAAAAATTTCCTTTTTCATAGAAAAATAGAAATTTAAAAAAAAAATTTAATGATCTTTTGGCAAATTTTTCTCAAAACTCCCATCGAAATTTATCGTGACAGGTCATTTTCCTTCCTATCATTATACTAAGAGCCATAGAAGGTTTGTCTGAAAGTGTGCAATGACACCATAAAAAAAATTCTAAAAAACCTTAATTTTTATACAAAAAAAACGAATTTTAAGAAAGAAAACAATACATTTTATGAATTTTTTCTCAAAATCACCAACAAAAATTTATCCAGAAAGGATATTCTCATTCCAAACGACAAAATATGCATTGGAAAAACTTTGCCTAAAAGTACGCAATGACACCATTAAAAAAAATTTTAAAAAACCCTAATTTTTATACAAAAAAATGAATTTTAAGAAAAAAAACCATAAATTTTATGAATTTTTTCTCAAAACCACCAACAAAAATTTATCCAGAAAGAATTTTCTCATTCCAATGAGAATAATATGAATCGGAGAAGCTTTGCCTGAAAGTGCACTATCATACCCCAAACAAACATCTCCAAAAAATCACTATTTTCATAGAGAAAAACAAATTTTAAGAGAAAGTGGACTCAGTGTAATAATTGTTGCCTCCTATTTTTTGAGAAAACTGGGTGCCTGGTGTAAAAATTGGATTTTCGTGAATATTGTCACAAATTTTCGAATTTTTGTGGTTTTTTGCATATATTTAGGTGGTCAATTTATTTTGCTTTCAGTAAATAAAAAATTTAATTTTAGGCAATTTTTTTTTAATAGGACTCACAAAAATTTATTCTGAAAGGATATTCTTTTTTTCGATCAGGATAATATGGATCTAGAAGGCTATGTAAAAGTGTATGTAATGAAACCATGAAACAAATTGTCATTTTTATCCAAAAAAGCAAACTTTATTTGTAAAAAAATACAGCGAACTTTAGGTTTTTTTTTTTAAAACGCCTGGAAAAAATTTTCCTGTACGGACTTTTTTAGTCCGATCAGGATAATAAGAATAATTATTAGTTTCGCATATGTATGCGCATTAACATCATTAAACAAATTTCCGAAAAAATTTCCTTTTTCATAGAAAAATAGAAATTTAAAAAAAAAATTTAATGATCTTTTGGCAAATTTTTCTCAAAACTCCCATCGAAATTTATCGTGACAGGTCATTTTCCTTCCTATCATTATACTAAGAGCCATAGAAGGTTTGTCTGAAAGTGTGCAATGACACCATAAAAAAAATTCTAAAAAACCTTAATTTTTATATAAAAAAAACGAATTTTAAGAAAGAAAACAATACATTTTATGAATTTTTTCTCAAAACCACCAACAAAAATTTATCCAGAAAGAATTTTCTCATTCCAATGAGAATAATATGAATCGGAGAAGCTTTGCCTGAAAGTGCACAATCATACCCCAAACAAACATCTCCAAAAAACCACCATTTTCATAGAGAAAAACAAATTTTAAGAGAAAGTGGACTCAGTGTAATAATTGTTGCCTCCTATTTTTTGAGAAAACTGGGTGCCTGGTGTAAAAATTGGATTTTCGTGAATATTGTCACAAATTTTCGAATTTTTGTGGTTTTTTGCATATATTTAGGTGGTCAATTTATTTTGCTTTCAGTAAATAAAAAATTTAATTTTAGGCAATTTTTTTTTAATAGGACTCACAAAAATTTATTCTGAAAGGATATTCTTTTTTCGATCAGGATAATATGGATCTAGTAGGCTATGTAAAAGTGTATGTAATGAAACCATGAAACAAATTGTCATTTTTATCCAAAAAAGCAAACTTTATTTGTAAAAAAATACAGCGAACTTTAGGTTTTTTTTTTTAAAACGCCTGGAAAAAATTTTCCTGTACGGACTTTTTTAGTCCGATCAGGATAATAAGAATAATTATTAGTTTCGCATATGTATGCGCATTAACATCATTAAACAAATTTCCGAAAAAATTTCCTTTTTCATAGAAAAATAGAAATTTAAAAAAAAAATTTAATGATCTTTTGGCAAATTTTTCTCAAAACTCCCATCGAAATTTATCGTGACAGGTCATTTTCCTTCCTATCATTATACTAAGAGCCATAGAAGGTTTGTCTGAAAGTGTGCAATGACACCATAAAAAAAATTCTAAAAAACCTTAATTTTTATACAAAAAAAACGAATTTTAAGAAAGAAAACAATACATTTTATGAATTTTTTCTCAAAATCACCAACAAAAATTTATCCAGAAAGGATATTCTCATTCCAAACGAGAAAATATGCATTGGAAAAACTTTGCCTAAAAGTACGCAATGACACCATTAAAAAAAATTTTAAAAAACCCTAATTTTTATACAAAAAAAATGAATTTTAAGAAAAAAAACCATAAATTTTATGAATTTTTTCTCAAAACCACCAACAAAAATTTATCCAGAAAGAATTTTCTCATTCCAATGAGAATAATATGAATCGGAGAAGCTTTGCCTGAAAGTGCACTATCATACCCCAAACAAACATCTCCAAAAAATCACTATTTTCATAGAGAAAAACAAATTTTAAGAGAAAGTGGACTCAGTGTAATAATTGTTGCCTCCTATTTTTTGAGAAAACTGGGTGCCTGGTGTAAAAATTGGATTTTCGTGAATATTGTCACAAATTTTCGAATTTTTGTGGTTTTTTGCATATATTTAGGTGGTCAATTTATTTTGCTTTCAGTAAATAAAAAATTTAATTTTAGGCAATTTTTTTTAATAGGACTCACAAAAATTTATTCTGAAAGGATATTCTTTTTTCGATCAGGATAATATGGATCTAGAAGGCTATGTAAAAGTGTATGTAATGAAACCATGAAACAAATTGTCATTTTTATCCAAAAAAGCAAACTTTATTTGTAAAAAAATACAGCGAACTTTAAGTTTTTTTTTTTAAAACGCCTGGAAAAAATTTTCCTGTACGGACTTTTTTAGTCCGATCAGGATAATAAGAATAATTATTAGTTTCGCATATGTATGCGCATTAACATCATTAAACAAATTTCCGAAAAAATTTCCTTTTTCATAGAAAAATAGAAATTTAAAAAAAAATTTTAATGATCTTTTGGCAAATTTTTCTCAAAACTCCCATCGAAATTTATCGTGACAGGTCATTTTCCTTCCTATCATTATACTAAGAGCCATAGAAGGTTTGTCTGAAAGTGTGCAATGACACCATAAAAAAAATTCTAAAAAACCTTAATTTTTATACAAAAAAAACGAATTTTAAGAAAGAAAACAATACATTTTATGAATTTTTTCTCAAAATCACCAACAAAAATTTATCCAGAAAGGATATTCTCATTCCAAACGAGAAAATATGCATTGGAAAAACTTTGCCTAAAAGTACGCAATGACACCATTAAAAAAAATTTTAAAAAACCCTAATTTTTATACAAAAAAAATGAATTTTAAGAAAAAAAACCATAAATTTTATGAATTTTTTCTCAAAACCACCAACAAAAATTTATCCAGAAAGAATTTTCTCATTCCAATCGAGAAAATATGAATCGGAGAAGCTTTGCCTGAAAGTGCACTATCATACCCCAAACAAACATCTCAAAAAAATCACTATTTTCATAGAGAAAAACAAATTTTAAGAGAAAGTGTACTCAGTGTAATAATTGTTGCCTCCTATTTTTTGAGAAAACTGGGTGCCTGGTGTAAAAATTGGATTTTCGTAAATATTGTCACAAATTTTCGAATTTTTGTGGTTTTTTGCATATATTTAGGTGGTCAATTTATTTTGCTTTCAGTAAATAAAAAATTTAATTTTAGGCAATTTTTTTTTAATAGGACTCACAAAAATTTATTCTGAAAGGATATTCTTTTTTCGATCAGGATAATATGGATCTCGAAGGCTATGTAAAAGTGTATGTAATGAAACCTTGAAACAAATTGTCATTTTTATCCAAAAAAGCAAACTTTATTTGTAAAAAAATACAGCGAACTTTAGGTTTTTTTTTTTAAAACGCCTGGAAAAAATTTTCCTGTACGGACTTTTTTAGTCCGATCAGGATAATAAGAATAATTATTAGTTTCGCATATGTATGCGCATTAACATCATTAAACAAATTTCCGAAAAAATTTCCTTTTTCATAGAAAAATAGAAATTTAAAAAAAAAATTTAATGATCTTTTGGCAAATTTTTCTCAAAACTCCCATCGAAATTTATCGTGACAGGTCATTTTCCTTCCTATCATTATACTAAGAGCCATAGAAGGTTTGTCTGAAAGTGTGCAATGACACCATAAAAAAAATTCTAAAAAACCTTAATTTTTATACAAAAAAAACGAATTTTAAGAAAGAAAACAATACATTTTATGAATTTTTTCTCAAAACCACCAACAAAAATTTATCCAGAAAGAATTTTCTCATTCCAATGAGAATAATATGCATTGGAAAAACTTTGCCTGAAAGTGCACAATCATACCCCAAACAAACATCTCCAAAAAACCACCATTTTCATAGAGAAAAACAAATTTTAAGAGAAAGTGGACTCAGTGTAATAATTGTTGCCTCCTATTTTTTGAGAAAACTGGGTGCCTGGTGTAAAAATTGGATTTTCGTGAATATTGTCACAAATTTTCGAATTTTTGTGGTTTTTTGCATATATTTAGGTGGTCAATTTATTTTGCTTTCAGTAAATAAAAAATTTAATTTTAGGCAAGTTTTTTTTAATAGGACTCACAAAAATTTATTCTGAAAGGATATTCTTTTTTCGATCAGGATAATATGGATCTAGAAGGCTATGTAAAAGTGTATGTAATGAAACCATGAAACAAATTGTCATTTTTTCCAAAAAAGCAAACTTTATTTGTAAAAAAATACAGCGAACTTTAGGTTTTTTTTTTTAAAACGCCTGGAAAAAATTTTCCTGTACGGACTTTTTTAGTCCGATCAGGATAATAAGAATAATTATTAGTTTTGCATATGTATGCGCATTAACATCATTAAACAAATTTCCGAAAAAATTTCCTTTTTCATAGAAAAATAGAAATTTAAAAAAAAAATTTAATGATCTTTTGGCAAATTTTTCTCAAAACTCCCATCGAAATTTATCGTGACAGGTCATTTTCCTTCCTATCATTATACTAAGAGCCATAGAAGGTTTGTCTGAAAGTGTGCAATGACACCATAAAAAAAATTCTAAAAAACCTTAATTTTTATACAAAAAAAACGAATTTTAAGAAAGAAAACAATACATTTTATGAATTTTTTCTCAAAATCACCAACAAAAATTTATCCAGAAAGGATATTCTCATTCCAAACGAGAAAATATGCATTGGAAAAACTTTGCCTAAAAGTACGCAATGACACCATTAAAAAAAATTTTAAAAAACCCTAATTTTTATACAAAAAAAATGAATTTTAAGAAAAAAAACCATAAATTTTATGAATTTTTACTCAAAACCACCAACAAAAATTTATCCAGAAAGAATTTTCTCATTCCAATGAGAATAATATGAATCGGAGAAGCTTTGCCTGAAAGTGCACTATCATACCCCAAACAAACATCTCCAAAAAATCACTATTTTCATAGAGAAAAACAAATTTTAAGAGAAAGTGGACTCAGTGTAATAATTGTTGCCTCCTATTTTTTGAGAAAACTGGGTGCCTGGTGTAAAAATTGGATTTTCGTGAATATTGTCACAAATTTTCGAATTTTTGTGGTTTTTTGCATATCTTTAGGTGGTCAATTTATTTTGCTTTCAGTAAATAAAAAATTTAATTTTAGGCAATTTTTTTTAATAGGGCTCACAAAAATTTATTATGAAAGGATATTCTTTTTTCGATCAGGATAATATGGATCTAGAAGGCTATGTAAAAGTGTATGTAATGAAACCATGAAACAAATTGTCATTTTTATCCAAAAAAGCAAACTTTATTTGTAAAAAAATACAGCGAACTTTAGGTTTTTTTTTTTAAAACGCCTGGAAAAAATTTTCCTGTACGGACTTTTTTAGTCCGATCAGGATAATAAGAATAATTATTAGTTTCGCATATGTATGCGCATTAACATCATTAAACAAATTTCCGAAAAAATTTCCTTTTTCATAGAAAAATAGAAATTTAAAAAAAAAATTTAATGATCTTTTGGCAAATTTTTCTCAAAACTCCCATCGAAATTTATCGTGACAGGTCATTTTCCTTCCTATCATTATAATAAGAGCCATAGAAGGTTTGTCTGAAAGTGTGCAATGACACCATAAAAAAAATTCTAAAAAACTTAATTTTTATACAAAAAAAACGAATTTTAAGAAAGAAAACAATACATTTTATGAATTTTTTCTCAAAATCACCAACAAAAATTTATCTAGAAAGGATATTCTCATTCCAATCGAGAAAATATGCATTGGAAAAACTTTGCCTAAAAGTACGCAATGACACCATTAAAAAAAATTTTAAAAAACCCTAATTTTTATACAAAAAAAATGAATTTTAAGAAAAAAAACCATAAATTTTATGAATTTTTTCTCAAAACCACCAACAAAAATTTATCCAGAAAGAATTTTCTCATTCCAATGAGAATAATATGAATCGGAGAAGCTTTGCCTGAAAGTGCACTATCATACCCCAAACAAACATCTCCAAAAAATCACTATTTTCATAGAGAAAAACAAATTTTAAGAGAAAGTGGACTCAGTGTAATAATTGTTGCCTCCTATTCTTTGAGAAAACTGGGTGCCTGGTGTAAAAATTGGATTTTCGTGAATATTGTCACAAATTTTCGAATTTTTGTGGTTTTTTGCATATATTTAGGTGGTCAATTTATTTTGCTTTCAGTAAATAAAAAATTTAATTTTAGGCAATTTTTTTTTAATAGGACTCACAAAAATTTATTCTGAAAGGATATTCTTTTTTCGATCAGGATAATATGGATCTAGAAGGCTATGTAAAAGTGTATGTAATGAAACCATGAAACAAATTGTCATTTTTATCCAAAAAAGCAAACTTTATTTGTAAAAAAATACAGCGAACTTTAGGTTTTTTTTTTTAAAACGCCTGGAAAAAATTTTCCTGTACGGACTTTTTTAGTCCGATCAGGATAATAAGAATAATTATTAGTTTCGCATATGTATGCGCATTAACATCATTAAACAAATTTCCGAAAAAATTTCCTTTTTCATAGAAAAATAGAAATTTAAAAAAAAAATTTAATGATCTTTTGGCAAATTTTTCTCAAAACTCCCATCGAAATTTATCGTGACAGGTCATTTTCCTTCCTATCATTATAATAAGAGCCATAGAAGGTTTGTCTGAAAGTGTGCAATGACACCATAAAAAAAATTCTAAAAAACTTAATTTTTATACAAAAAAAACGAATTTTAAGAAAGAAAACAATACATTTTATGAATTTTTTCTCAAAATCACCAACAAAAATTTATCTAGAAAGGATATTCTCATTCCAATCGAGAAAATATGCATTGGAAAAACTTTGCCTAAAAGTACGCAATGACACCATTAAAAAAAATTTTAAAAAACCCTAATTTTTATACAAAAAAAATGAATTTTAAGAAAAAAAACCATAAATTTTATGAATTTTTTCTCAAAACCACCAACAAAAATTTATCCAGAAAGAATTTTCTCATTCCAATGAGAATAATATGAATCGGAGAAGCTTTGCCTGAAAGTGCACTATCATACCCCAAACAAACATCTCCAAAAAATCACTATTTTCATAGAGAAAAACAAATTTTAAGAGAAAGTGGACTCAGTGTAATAATTGTTGCCTCCTATTCTTTGAGAAAACTGGGTGCCTGGTGTAAAAATTGGATTTTCGTGAATATTGTCACAAATTTTCGAATTTTTGTGGTTTTTTGCATATATTTAGGTGGTCAATTTATTTTGCTTTCAGTAAATAAAAAATTTAATTTTAGGCAATTTTTTTTTAATAGGACTCACAAAAATTTATTCTGAAAGGATATTCTTTTTTCGATCAGGATAATATGGATCTAGAAGGCTATGTAAAAGTGTATGTAATGAAACCATGAAACAAATTGTCATTTTTATCCAAAAAAGCAAACTTTATTTGTAAAAAAATACAGCGAACTTTAGGTTTTTTTTTTTAAAACGCCTGGAAAAAATTTTCCTGTACGGACTTTTTTAGTCCGATCAGGATAATAAGAATAATTATTAGTTTCGCATATGTATGCGCATTAACATCATTAAACAAATTTCCGAAAAAATTTCCTTTTTCATAGAAAAATAGAAATTTAAAAAAAAAATTTAATGATCTTTTGGCAAATTTTTCTCAAAACTCCCATCGAAATTTATCGTGACAGGTCATTTTCCTTCCTATCATTATAATAAGAGCCATAGAAGGTTTGTCTGAAAGTGTGCAATGACACCATAAAAAAAATTCTAAAAAACTTAATTTTTATACAAAAAAAACGAATTTTAAGAAAGAAAACAATACATTTTATGAATTTTTTCTCAAAATCACCAACAAAAATTTATCTAGAAAGGATATTCTCATTCCAATCGAGAAAATATGCATTGGAAAAACTTTGCCTAAAAGTACGCAATGACACCATTAAAAAAAATTTTAAAAAACCCTAATTTTTATACAAAAAAAATGAATTTTAAGAAAAAAAACCATACATTTTATGAATTTTTTCTCAAAACCACCAACAAAAATTTATCCAGAAAGAATTTTCTCATTCCAATGAGAATAATATGAATCGGAGAAGCTTTGCCTGAAAGTGCACTATCATACCCCAAACAAACATCTCCAAAAAATCACTATTTTCATAGAGAAAAACAAATTTTAAGAGAAAGTGGACTCAGTGTAATAATTGTTGCCTCCTATTCTTTGAGAAAACTGGGTGCCTGGTGTAAAAATTGGATTTTCGTGAATATTGTCACAAATTTTCGAATTTTTGTGGTTTTTTGCATATATTTAGGTGGTCAATTTATTTTGCTTTCAGTAAATAAAAAATTTAATTTTAGGCAATTTTTTTTTAATAGGACTCACAAAAATTTATTCTGAAAGGATATTCTTTTTTCGATCAGGATAATATGGATCTAGAAGGCTATGTAAAAGTGTATGTAATGAAACCATGAAACAAATTGTCATTTTTATCCAAAAAAGCAAACTTTATTTGTAAAAAAATACAGCGAACTTTAGGTTTTTTTTTTTAAAACGCCTGGAAAAAATTTTCCTGTACGGACTTTTTTAGTCCGATCAGGATAATAAGAATAATTATTAGTTTCGCATATGTATGCGCATTAACATCATTAAACAAATTTCCGAAAAAATTTCCTTTTTCATAGAAAAATAGAAATTTAAAAAAAAAATTTAATGATCTTTTGGCAAATTTTTCTCAAAACTCCCATCGAAATTTATCGTGACAGGTCATTTTCCTTCCTATCATTATACTAAGAGCCATAGAAGGTTTGTCTGAAAGTGTGCAATGACACCATAAAAAAAATTCTAAAAAACCTTAATTTTTATACAAAAAAAAACGAATTTTAAGAAAGAAAACAATACATTTTATGAATTTTTTCTCAAAATCACCAACAGAAATTTATCCAGAAAGGATATTCTCATTCCAAACGAGAAAATATGCATTGGAAAAACTTTGCCTAAAAGTACGCAATGACACCATTAAAAAAAATTTTAAAAAACCCTAATTTTTATACAAAAAAATGAATTTTAAGAAAAAAAACCATAAATTGTATGAATTTTTTCTCAAAACCACCAACAAAAATTTATCCAGAAAGAATTTTCTCATTCCAATGAGAATAATATGAATCGGAGAAGCTTTGCCTGAAAGTGCACTATCATACCCCAAACAAACATCTCCAAAAAATCACTATTTTCATAGAGAAAAACAAATTTTAAGAGAAAGTGGACTCAGTGTAATAATTGTTGCCTCCTATTTTTTGAGAAAACTGAGTGCCTGGTGTAAAAATTGGATTTTCGTGAATATTGTCACAAATTTTCGAATTTTTGTGGTTTTTTGCATATATTTAGGTGGTCAATTTATTTTGCTTTCAGTAAATAAAAAATTTAATTTTAGGCAATTTTTTTTTAATAGGACTCACAAAAATTTATTCTGAAAGGATATTCTTTTTTCGATCAGGATAATATGGATCTAGTAGGCTATGTAAAAGTGTATGTAATGAAACCATGAAACAAATTGTCATTTTTATCCAAAAAAGCAAACTTTATTTGTAAAAAAATACAGCGAACTTTAGGTTTTTTTTTTTAAAACGCCTGGAAAAAATTTTCCTGTACGGACTTTTTTAGTCCGATCAGGATAATAAGAATAATTATTAGTTTCGCATATGTATGCGCATTAACATCATTAAACAAATTTCCGAAAAAATTTCCTTTTTCATAGAAAAATAGAAATTTAAAAAAAAAATTTAATGATCTTTTGGCAAATTTTTCTCAAAACTCCCATCGAAATTTATCGTGACAGGTCATTTTCCTTCCTATCATTATACTAAGAGCCATAGAAGGTTTGTCTGAAAGTGTGCAATGACACCATAAAAAAAATTCTAAAAAACCCTAATTTTTATACAAAAAAAACGAATTTTAAGAAAGAAAACAATACATTTTATGAATTTTTTCTCAAAACCACCAACAAAAATTTATCCAGAAAGAATTTTCTCATTCCAATGAGAATAATATGAATCGGAGAAGCTTTGCCTGAAAGTGCACTATCATACCCCAAACAAACATCTCCAAAAAATCACTATTTTCATAGAGAAAAACAAATTTTAAGAGAAAGTGGACTCAGTGTAATAATTGTTGCCTCCTATTTTTTGAGAAAACTGGGTGCCTGGTGTAAAAATTGGATTTTCGTGAATATTGTCACAAATTTTCGAATTTTTGTGGTTTTTTGCATATATTTAGGTGGTCAATTTATTTTGCTTTCAGTAAATAAAAAATTTAATTTTAGGCAATTTTTTTTTAATAGGACTCACAAAAATTTATTCTGAAAGGATATTCTTTTTTCGATCAGGATAATATGGATCTAGAAGGCTATGTAAAAGTGTATGTAATGAAACCATGAAACAAATTGTCATTTTTATCCAAAAAAGCAAACTTTATTTGTAAAAAAATACAGCGAACTTTAGGTTTTTTTTTTTAAAACGCCTGGAAAAAATTTTCCTGTACGGACTTTTTTAGTCCGATCAAGATAATAAGAATAATTATTAGTTTCGCATATGTATGCGCATTAACATCATTAAACAAATTTCCGAAAAAAATTCCTTTTTCATAGAAAAATAGAAATTTAAAAAAAAAATTTAATGATCTTTTGGCAAATTTTTCTCAAAACTCCCATCGAAATTTATCGTGACAGGTCATTTTCCTTCCTATCATTATACTAAGAGCCATAGAAGGTTTGTCTGAAAGTGTGCAATGACACCATAAAAAAAATTCTAAAAAACCTTAATTTTTATACAAAAAAAACGAATTTTAAGAAAGAAAACAATACATTTTATGAATTTTTTCTCAAAACCACCAACAAAAATTTATCCAGAAAGAATTTTCTCATTCCAATGAGAATAATATGAATCGGAGAAGCTTTGCCTGAAAGTGCACTATCATACCCCAAACAAACATCTCCAAAAAATCACTATTTTCATAGAGAAAAACAAATTTTAAGAGAAAGTGGACTCAGTGTAATAATTGTTGCCTCCTATTTTTTGAGAAAACTGGGTGCCTGGTGTAAAAATTGGATTTTCGTGAATATTGTCACAAATTTTCGAATTTTTGTGGTTTTTTGCATATATTTAGGTGGTCAATTTATTTTGCTTTCAGTAAATAAAAAATTTAATTTTAGGCAATTTTTTTTTAATAGGACTCACAAAAATTTATTCTGAAAGGATATTCTTTTTTCGATCAGGATAATATGGATCTAGAAGGCTATGTAAAAGTGTATGTAATGAAACCATGAAACAAATTGTCATTTTTATCCAAAAAAGCAAACTTTATTTGTAAAAAAATACAGCGAACTTTAGGTTTTTTTTTTTAAAACGCCTGGAAAAAATTTTCCTGTACGGACTTTTTTAGTCCGATCAAGATAATAAGAATAATTATTAGTTTCGCATATGTATGCGCATTAACATCATTAAACAAATTTCCGAAAAAAATTCCTTTTTCATAGAAAAATAGAAATTTAAAAAAAAAATTTAATGATCTTTTGGCAAATTTTTCTCAAAACTCCCATCGAAATTTATCGTGACAGGTCATTTTCCTTCCTATCATTATACTAAGAGCCATAGAAGGTTTGTCTGAAAGTGTGCAATGACACCATAAAAAAAATTCTAAAAAACCTTAATTTTTATACAAAAAAAACGAATTTTAAGAAAGAAAACAATACATTTTATGAATTTTTTCTCAAAACCACCAACAAAAATTTATCCAGAAAGAATTTTCTCATTCCAATGAGAATAATATGAATCGGAGAAGCTTTGCCTGAAAGTGCACTATCATACCCCAAACAAACATCTCCAAAAAATCACTATTTTCATAGAGAAAAACAAATTTTAAGAGAAAGTGGACTCAGTGTAATAATTGTTGCCTCCTATTTTTTGAGAAAACTGGGTGCCTGGTGTAAAAATTGGATTTTCGTGAATATTGTCACAAATTTTCGAATTTTTGTGGTTTTTTGCATATATTTAGGTGGTCAATTTATTTTGCTTTCAGTAAATAAAAAATTTAATTTTAGGCAATTTTTTTTTAATAGGACTCACAAAAATTTATTCTGAAAGGATATTCTTTTTTCGATCAGGATAATATGGATCTAGTAGGCTATGTAAAAGTGTATGTAATGAAACCATGAAACAAATTGTCATTTTTATCCAAAAAAGCAAACTTTATTTGTAAAAAAATACAGCGAACTTTAGGTTTTTTTTTTTAAAACGCCTGGAAAAAATTTTCCTGTACGGACTTTTTTAGTCCGATCAGGATAATAAGAATAATTATTAGTTTCGCATATGTATGCGCATTAACATCATTAAACAAATTTCCGAAAAAATTTCCTTTTTCATAGAAAAATAGAAATTTAAAAAAAAAATTTAATGATCTTTTGGCAAATTTTTCTCAAAACTCCCATCGAAATTTATCGTGACAGGTCATTTTCCTTCCTATCATTATAATAAGAGCCATAGAAGGTTTGTCTGAAAGTGTGCAATGACACCATAAAAAAAATTCTAAAAAACTTAATTTTTATACAAAAAAAACGAATTTTAAGAAAGAAAACAATACATTTTATGAATTTTTTCTCAAAATCACCAACAAAAATTTATCTAGAAAGGATATTCTCATTCCAATCGAGAAAATATGCATTGGAAAAACTTTGCCTAAAAGTACGCAATGACACCATTAAAAAAAATTTTAAAAAACCCTAATTTTTATACAAAAAAAATGAATTTTAAGAAAAAAAACCATAAATTTTATGAATTTTTTCTCAAAACCACCAACAAAAATTTATCCAGAAAGAATTTTCTCATTCCAATGAGAATAATATGAATCGGAGAAGCTTTGCCTGAAAGTGCACTATCATACCCCAAACAAACATCTCCAAAAAATCACTATTTTCATAGAGAAAAACAAATTTTAAGAGAAAGTGGACTCAGTGTAATAATTGTTGCCTCCTATTTTTTGAGAAAACTGGGTGCCTGGTGTAAAAATTGGATTTTCGTGAATATTGTCACAAATTTTCGAATTTTTGTGGTTTTTTGCATATATTTAGGTGGTCAATTTATTTTGCTTTCAGTAAATAAAAAATTTAATTTTAGGCAATTTTTTTTTAATAGGACTCACAAAAATTTATTCTGAAAGGATATTCTTTTTTCGATCAGGATAATATGGATCTAGAAGGCTATGTAAAAGTGTATGTAATGAAACCATGAAACAAATTGTCATTTTTATCCAAAAAAGCAAACTTTATTTGTAAAAAAATACAGCGAACTTTAGGTTTTTTTTTTTAAAACGCCTGGAAAAAATTTTCCTGTACGGACTTTTTTAGTCCGATCAGGATAATAAGAATAATTATTAGTTTCGCATATGTATGCGCATTAACATCATTAAACAAATTTCCGAAAAAATTTCCTTTTTCATAGAAAAATAGAAATTTAAAAAAAAATTTAATGATCTTTTGGCAAATTTTTCTCAAAACTCCCATCGAAATTTATCGTGACAGGTCATTTTCCTTCCTATCATTATACTAAGAGCCATAGAAGATTTGCCTGAAAGTGTGCAATGACACCATAAAAAAAATTCTAAAAAACCTTAATTTTTATACCAACAAAACGAGTTTTAAGAAAGAAAACAATACATTTTATGAATTTTTTCTCAAAATCACCAACAAAAATTTATCCAGAAAGAATTTTCTCATTCCAATGAGAATAATATGAATCGGAGAAGCTTTGCCTGAAAGTGCACTATCATACCCCAAACAAACATCTCCAAAAAATCACTATTTTCATAGAGAAAAACAAATTTTAAGAGAAAGTGGACTCAGTGTAATAATTGTTGCCTCCTATTTTTTGAGAAAACTGGGTGCCTGGTGTAAAAATTGGATTTTCGTGAATATTGTCACAAATTTTCGAATTTTTGTGGTTTTTTGCATATATTTAGGTGGTCAATTTATTTTGCTTTCAGTAAATAAAAATTTTAATTTTAGGCAATTTTTTTTAATAGGACTCACAAAAATTTATTCTGAAAGGATATTCTTTTTTCGATCAGGATAATATGGATCTAGAAGGCTATGTAAAAGTGTATGTAATGAAACCATGAAACAAATTGTCATTTTTATCCAAAAAAGCAAACTTTATTTGTAAAAAAATACAGCGAACTTTAGGTTTTTTTTTTTAAAACGCCTGGAAAAAATTTTCCTGTACGGACTTTTTTAGTCCGATCAGGATAATAAGAATAATTATTAGTTTCGCATATGTATGCGCATTAACATCATTAAACAAATCTCCGAAAAAATTTCCTTTTTCATAGAAAAATAGAAATTTAAAAAAAAAATTTAATGATCTTTTGGCAAATTTTTCTCAAAACTCCCATCGAAATTTATCGTGACAGGTCATTTTCCTTCCTATCATTATACTAAGAGCCATAGAAGGTTTGTCTGAAAGTGTGCAATGACACCATAAAAAAAATTCTAAAAAACCTTAATTTTTATACAAAAAAAACGAATTTTAAGAAAGAAAACAATACATTTTATGAATTTTTTCTCAAAACCACCAACAAAAATTTATCCAGAAAGAATTTTCTCATTCCAATGAGAATAATATGAATCGGAGAAGCTTTGCCTGAAAGTGCACTATCATACCCCAAACAAACATCTCCAAAAAATCACTATTTTCATAGAGAAAAACAAATTTTAATAGAAAGTGGACTCAGTGTAATAATTGTTGCCTCCTATTTTTTGAGAAAACTGGGTGCCTGGTGTAAAAATTGGATTTTCGTGAATATTGTCACAAATTTTAGAATTTTTGTGGTTTTTTGCATATATTTAGGTGGTCAATTTATTTTGCTTTCAGTAAATATAAAATTTAATTTTAGGTAATTTTTTTTTAATAGGACTCACAAAAATTTATTCTGAAAGGATATTCTTTTTTCGATCAGGATAATATGGATCTAGAAGGCTATGTAAAAGTGTATGTAATGAAACCATGAAACAAATTGTCATTTTTATCCAAAAAAGCAAACTTTATTTGTAAAAAAATACAGCGAACTTTAGGTTTTTTTTTTTAAAACGCCTGGAAAAAATTTTCCTGTACGGACTTTTTTAGTCCGATCAGGATAATAAGAATAATTTTTAGTTTCGCATATGTATGCGCATTAACATCATTAAACAAATTTCCGAAAAAATTTCCTTTTTCATAGAAAAATAGAAATTTAAAAAAAAAATTTAATGATCTTTTGGCAAATTTTTCTCAAAACTCCCATCGAAATTTATCGTGACAGGTCATTTTCCTTCCTATCATTATACTAAGAGCCATAGAAGGTTTGTCTGAAAGTGTGCAATGACACCATTAAAAAAATTTTTAAAAAACCCTCATTTTTATACAAAAAAAATGAATTTTAAGAAAAAAAACCATAAATTTTATGAATTTTTTCTCAAAACCACCAACAAAAATTTATCCAGAAAGAATTTTCTCATTCCAATGAGAATAATATGAATCGGAGAAGCTTTGCCTGAAAGTGCACTATCATACCCCAAACAAACATCTCCAAAAAATCACTATTTTCATAGAGAAAAACAAATTTTAAGAGAAAGTGGACTCAGTGTAATAATTGTTGCCTCCTATTTTTTGAGAAAACTGGGTGCCTGGTGTAAAAATTGGATTTTCGTGAATATTGTCACAAATTTTCGAATTTTTGTGGTTTTTTGCATATATTTAGGTGGTCAATTTATTTTGCTTTCAGTAAATATAAAATTTAATTTTAGGCAATTTTTTTTTAATAGGACTCACAAAAATTTATTCTGAAAGGATATTCTTTTTTCGATCAGGATAATATGGATCTAGAAGGCTATGTAAAAGTGTATGTAATGAAACCATGAAACAAATTGTCATTTTTATCCAAAAAAGCAAACTTTATTTGTAAAAAAATACAGCGAACTTTAGGTTTTTTTTTTTAAAACGCCTGGAAAAAATTTTCCTGTACAGACTTTTTTAGTCCGATCAGGATAATAAGAATAATTATTAGTTTCGCATATGTATGCGCATTAACATCATTAAACAAATTTCCGAAAAAATTTCCTTTTTCATAGAAAAATAGAAATTTAAAAAAAAAATTTAATGATCTTTTGGCAAATTTTTCTCAAAACTCCCATCGAAATTTATCGTGACAGGTCATTTTCCTTCCTATCATTATACTAAGAGCCATAGAAGGTTTGTCTGAAAGTGTGCAATGACACCATTAAAAAATTTTTTAAAAAACCCTCATTTTTATACAAAAAAAATGAATTTTAAGAAAAAAAACCATAAATTTTATGAATTTTTTCTCAAAACCACCAACAAAAATTTATCCAGAAAGAATTTTCTCATTCCAATGAGAATAATATGAATCGGAGAAGCTTTGCCTGAAAGTGCACTATCATACCCCAAACAAACATCTCCAAAAAATCACTATTTTCATAGAGAAAAACAAATTTTAAGAGAAAGTGGACTCAGTGTAATAATTGTTGCCTCCTATTTTTTGAGAAAACTGGGTGCCTGGTGTAAAAATTGGATTTTCGTGAATATTGTCACAAATTTTCGAATTTTTGTGGTTTTTTGCATATATTTAGGTGGTCAATTTATTTTGCTTTCAGTAAATAAAAAATTTAATTTTAGGCAATTTTTTTTTAATAGGACTCACAAAAATTTATTCTGAAAGGATATTCTTTTTTCGATCAGGATAATATGGATCTAGAAGGCTATGTAAAAGTGTATGTAATGAAACCATGAAACAAATTGTCATTTTTATCCAAAAAAGCAAACTTTATTTGTAAAAAAATACAGCGAACTTTAGGTTTTTTTTTTTAAAACGCCTGGAAAAAATTTTCCTGTACGGACTTTTTTAGTCCGATCAGGATAATAAGAATAATTATTAGTTTCGCATATGTATGCGCATTAACATCATTAAACAAATTTCCGAAAAAATTTCCTTTTTCATAGAAAAATAGAAATTTAAAAAAAAAATTTAATGATCTTTTGGCAAATTTTTCTCAAAACTCCCATCGAAATTTATCGTGACAGGTCATTTTCCTTCCTATCATTATACTAAGAGCCATAGAAGGTTTGTCTGAAAGTGTGCAATGACACCATAAAAAAAATTCTAAAAAACCTTAATTTTTATACAAAAAAAACGAATTTTAAGAAAGAAAACAATACATTTTATGAATTTTTTCTCAAAATCACCAACAAAAATTTATCCAGAAAGGATATTCTCATTCCAAACGAGAAAATATGCATTGGAAAAACTTTGCCTAAAAGTACGCAATGACACCATTAAAAAAAATTTTAAAAAACCCTAATTTTTATACAAAAAAAATGAATTTTAAGAAAAAAAACCATAAATTTTATGAATTTTTTCTCAAAACCACCAACAAAAATTTATCCAGAAAGAATTTTCTCATTCCAATGAGAATAATATGAATCGGAGAAGCTTTGCCTGAAAGTGCACTATCATACCCCAAACAAACATCTCCAAAAAATCACTATTTTCATAGAGAAAAACAAATTTTAAGAGAAAGTGGACTCAGTGTAATAATTGTTGCCTCCTATTTTTTGAGAAAACTGGGTGCCTGGTGTAAAAATTGGATTTTCGTGAATATTGTCACAAATTTTCGAATTTTTGTGGTTTTTTGCATATATTTAGGTGGTCAATTTATTTTGCTTTCAGTAAATAAAAAATTTAATTTTAGGCAATTTTTTTTTAATAGGACTCACAAAAATTTATTCTGAAAGGATATTCTTTTTTCGATCAGGATAATATGGATCTAGAAGGCTATGTAAAAGTGTATGTAATGAAACCATGAAACAAATTGTCATTTTTATCCAAAAAAGCAAACTTTATTTGTAAAAAAATTCAGCGAACTTTAGGTTTTTTTTTTTAAAACGCCTGGAAAAAATTTTCCTGTACGGACTTTTTTAGTCCGATCAGGATAATAAGAATAATTATTAGTTTCGCATATGTATGCGCATTAACATCATTAAACAAATTTCCGAAAAAATTTCCTTTTTCATAGAAAAATAGAAATTTAAAAAAAAAATTTAATGATCTTTTGGCAAATTTTTCTCAAAACTCCCATCGAAATTTATCGTGACAGGTCATTTTCCTTCCTATCATTATACTAAGAGCCATAAAAGGTTTGTCTGAAAGTGTGCAATGACACCATAAAAAAAATTCTAAAAAACCTTAATTTTTATACAAAAAAAACGAATTTTAAGAAAGAAAACAATACATTTTATGAATTTTTTCTCAAAATCACCAACAAAAATTTATCCAGAAAGGATATTCTCATTCCAAACGAGAAAATATGCATTGGAAAAACTTTGCCTAAAAGTACGCAATGACACCATTAAAAAAAATTTTAAAAAACCCTAATTTTTATACAAAAAAAATGAATTTTAAGAAAAAAAACCATAAATTTTATGAATTTTTTCTCAAAACCACCAACAAAAATTTATCCAGAAAGAATTTTCTCATTCCAATGAGAATAATATGAATCGGAGAAGCTTTGCCTGAAAGTGCACTATCATACCCCAAACAAACATCTCCAAAAAATCACTATTTTCATAGAGAAAAACAAATTTTAAGAGAAAGTGGACTCAGTGTAATAATTGTTGCCTCCTATTTTTTGAGAAAACTGGGTGCCTGGTGTAAAAATTGGATTTTCGTGAATATTGTCACAAATTTTCGAATTTTTGTGGTTTTTTGCATATATTTAGGTGGTCAATTTATTTTGCTTTCAGTAAATAAAAAATTTAATTTTAGGCAATTTTTTTTTAATAGGACTCACAAAAATTTATTCTGAAAGGATATTCTTTTTTCGATCAGGATAATATGGATCTAGAAGGCTATGTAAAAGTGTATGTAATGAAACCATGAAACAAATTGTCATTTTTATCCAAAAAAGCAAACTTTATTTGTAAAAAAATACAGCGAACTTTAGGTTTTTTTTTTTAAAACGCCTGGAAAAAATTTTCCTGTACGGACTTTTTTAGTCCGATCAGGATAATAAGAATAATTATTAGTTTCGCATATGTATGCGCATTAACATCATTAAACAAATTTCCGAAAAAATTTCCTTTTTCATAGAAAAATAGAAATTTAAAAAAAAAATTTAATGATCTTTTGGCAAATTTTTCTCAAAACTCCCATCGAAATTTATCGTGACAGGTCATTTTCCTTCCTATCATTATACTAAGAGCCATAGAAGGTTTGTCTGAAAGTGTGCAATGACACCATAAAAAAAATTCTAAAAAACCTTAATTTTTATACAAAAAAAACGAATTTTAAGAAAGAAAACAATACATTTTATGAATTTTTTCTCAAAATCACCAACAAAAATTTATCCAGAAAGGATATTCTCATTCCAAACGAGAAAATATGCATTGGAAAAACTTTGCCTAAAAGTACGCAATGACACCATTAAAAAAAATTTTAAAAAACCCTAATTTTTATACAAAAAAAATGAATTTTAAGAAAAAAAACCATAAATTTTATGAATTTTTTCTCAAAACCACCAACAAAAATTTATCCAGAAAGAATTTTCTCATTCCAATGAGAATAATATGAATCGGAGAAGCTTTGCCTGAAAGTGCACTATCATACCCCAAACAAACATCTCCAAAAAATCACTATTTTCATAGAGAAAAACAAATTTTAAGAGAAAGTGGACTCAGTGTAATAATTGTTGCCTCCTATTTTTTGAGAAAACTGGGTGCCTGGTGTAAAAATTGGATTTTCGTGAATATTGTCACAAATTTTCGAATTTTTGTGGTTTTTTGCATATATTTAGGTGGTCAATTTATTTTGCTTTCAGTAAATAAAAAATTTAATTTTAGGCAATTTTTTTTTAATAGGACTCACAAAAATTTATTCTGAAAGGATATTCTTTTTTCGATCAGGATAATATGGATCTAGAAGGCTATGTAAAAGTGTATGTAATGAAACCATGAAACAAATTGTCATTTTTATCCAAAAAAGCAAACTTTATTTGTAAAAAAATACAGCGAACTTTAGGTTTTTTTTTTTAAAACGCCTGGAAAAAATTTTCCTGTACGGACTTTTTTAGTCCGATCAGGATAATAAGAATAATTATTAGTTTCGCATATGTATGCGCATTAACATCATTAAACAAATTTCCGAAAAAATTTCCTTTTTCATAGAAAAATAGAAATTTAAAAAAAAAATTTAATGATCTTTTGCAAATTTTTCTCAAAACTCCCATCGAAATTTATCGTGACAGGTCATTTTCCTTCCTATCATTATACTAAGAGCCATAGAAGGTTTGTCTGAAAGTGTGCAATGACACCATAAAAAAAATTCTAAAAAACCTTAATTTTTATACAAAAAAAACGAATTTTAAGAAAGAAAACAATACATTTTATGAATTTTTTCTCAAAATCACCAAAAAAAATTTATCCAGAAAGGATATTCTCATTCCAATCGAGAAAATATGCATTGGAGAAACTTTGCCTTAAAGTACGCAATGACACCATTAAAAAAAATTTTAAAAAACCCTAATTTTTATACAAAAAAAATGAATTTTAAGAAAAAAAACCATAAATTTTATGAATTTTTTCTCAAAACCACCAACAAAAATTTATCCAGAAAGAATTTTCTCATTCCAATGAGAATAATATGAATCGGAGAAGCTTTGCCTGAAAGTGCACTATCATACCCCAAACAAACATCTCCAAAAAATCACTATTTTCATAGAGAAAAACAAATTTTAAGAGAAAGTGGACTCAGTGTAATAATTGTTGCCTCCTATTTTTTGAGAAAACTGGGTGCCTGGTGTAAAAATTGGATTTTCGTGAATATTGTCACAAATTTTCGAATTTTTGTGGTTTTTTGCATATATTTAGGTGGTCAATTTATTTTGCTTTCAGTAAATAAAAAATTTAATTTTAGGCAATTTTTTTTTAATAGGACTCACAAAAATTTATTCTGAAAGGATATTCTTTTTTCGATCAGGATAATATGGATCTAGAAGGCTATGTAAAAGTGTATGTAATGAAACCATGAAACAAATTGTCATTTTTATCCAAAAAAGCAAACTTTATTTGTAAAAAAATACAGCGAACTTTAGGTTTTTTTTTTTAAAACGCCTGGAAAAAATTTTCCTGTACGGACTTTTTTAGTCCGATCAGGATAATAAGAATAATTATTAGTTTCGCATATGTATGCGCATTAACATCATTAAACAAATTTCCGAAAAAATTTCCTTTTTCATAGAAAAATAGAAATTTAAAAAAAAAATTTAATGATCTTTTGCAAATTTTTCTCAAAACTCCCATCGAAATTTATCGTGACAGGTCATTTTCCTTCCTATCATTATACTAAGAGCCATAGAAGGTTTGTCTGAAAGTGTGCAATGACACCATAAAAAAAATTCTAAAAAACCTTAATTTTTATACAAAAAAAACGAATTTTAAGAAAGAAAACAATACATTTTATGAATTTTTCTCAAAATCACCAAAAAAAATTTATCCAGAAAGGATATTCTCATTCCAATCGAGAAAATATGCATTGGAGAAACTTTGCCTTAAAGTACGCAATGACACCATTAAAAAAAATTTTAAAAAACCCTAATTTTTATACAAAAAAAATGAATTTTAAGAAAAAAAACCATAAATTTTATGAATTTTTTCTCAAAACCACCAACAAAAATTTATCCAGAAAGAATTTTCTCATTCCAATGAGAATAATATGAATCGGAGAAGCTTTGCCTGAAAGTGCACTATCATACCCCAAACAAACATCTCCAAAAAATCACTATTTTCATAGAGAAAAACAAATTTTAAGAGAAAGTGGACTCAGTGTAATAATTGTTGCCTCCTATTTTTTGAGAAAACTGGGTGCCTGGTGTAAAAATTGGATTTTCGTGAATATTGTCACAAATTTTCGAATTTTTGTGGTTTTTTGCATATATTTAGGTGGTCAATTTATTTTGCTTTCAGTAAATAAAAAATTTAATTTTAGGCAATTTTTTTTTAATAGGACTCACAAAAATTTATTCTGAAAGGATATTCTTTTTTCGATCAGGATAATATGGATCTAGAAGGCTATGTAAAAGTGTATGTAATGAAACCATGAAACAAATTGTCATTTTTATCCAAAAAAGCAAACTTTATTTGTAAAAAAATACAGCGAACTTTAGGTTTTTTTTTTTAAAACGCCTGGAAAAAATTTTCCTGTACGGACTTTTTTAGTCCGATCAGGATAATAAGAATAATTATTAGTTTCGCATATGTATGCGCATTAACATCATTAAACAAATTTCCGAAAAAATTTCCTTTTTCATAGAAAAATAGAAATTTAAAAAAAAAATTTAATGATCTTTTGGCAAATTTTTCTCAAAACTCCCATCGAAATTTATCGTGACAGGTCATTTTCCTTCCTATCATTATACTAAGAGCCATAGAAGGTTTGTCTGAAAGTGTGCAATGACACCATAAAAAAAATTCTAAAAAACCTTAATTTTTATACAAAAAAAACGAATTTTAAGAAAGAAAACAATACATTTTATGAATTTTTTCTCAAAATCACCAACAAAAATTTATCCAGAAAGGATATTCTCATTCCAAACGAGAAAATATGCATTGGAAAAACTTTGCCTAAAAGTACGCAATGACACCATTAAAAAAAATTTTAAAAAACCCTAATTTTTATACAAAAAAAATGAATTTTAAGAAAAAAAACCATAAATTTTATGAATTTTTTCTCAAAACCACCAACAAAAATTTATCCAGAAAGAATTTTCTCATTCCAATGAGAATACTATGAATCGGAGAAGCTTTGCCTGAAAGTGCACTATCATACCCCAAACAAACATCTCCAAAAAATCACTATTTTCATAGAGAAAAACAAATTTTAAGAGAAAGTGGACTCAGTGTAATAATTGTTGCCTCCTATTTTTTGAGAAAACTGGGTGCCTGGTGTAAAAATTGGATTTTCGTGAATATTGTCACAAATTTTCGAATTTTTGTGGTTTTTTGCATATATTTAGGTGGTCAATTTATTTTGCTTTCAGTAAATAAAAAATTTAATTTTAGGCAATTTTTTTTTAATAGGACTCACAAAAATTTATTCTGAAAGGATATTCTTTTTTCGATCAGGATAATATGGATCTAGAAGGCTATGTAAAAGTGTATGTAATGAAACCATGAAACAAATTGTCATTTTTATCCAAAAAAGCAAACTTTATTTGTAAAAAAATACAGCGAACTTTAGGTTTTTTTTTTTAAAACGCCTGGAAAAAATTTTCCTGTACGGACTTTTTTAGTCCGATCAGGATAATAAGAATAATTATTAGTTTCGCATATGTATGCGCATTAACATCATTAAACAAATTTCCGAAAAAATTTCCTTTTTCATAGAAAAATAGAAATTTAAAAAAAAAATTTAATGATCTTTTGGCAAATTTTTCTCAAAACTCCCATCGAAATTTATCGTGACAGGTCATTTTCCTTCCTATCATTATACTAAGAGCCATAGAAGGTTTGTCTGAAAGTGTGCAATGACACCATAAAAAAAATTCTAAAAAACCTTAATTTTTATACAAAAAAAAACGAATTTTAAGAAAGAAAACAATACATTTTATGAATTTTTTCTCAAAATCACCAACAAAAATTTATCCAGCAAGGATATTCTCATTCCAAACGAGAAAATATGCATTGGAAAAACTTTGCCTAAAAGTACGCAATGACACCATTAAAAAAAATTTTAAAAAACCCTAATTTTTATACAAAAAAAATGAATTTTAAGAAAAAAAACCATAAATTTTATGAATTTTTTCTCAAAACCACCAACAAAAATTTATCCAGAAAGAATTTTCTCATTCCAATGAGAATAATATGAATCGGAGAAGCTTTGCCTGAAAGTGCACTATCATACCCCAAACAAACATCTCCAAAAAATCACTATTTTCATAGAGAAAAACAAATTTTAAGAGAAAGTGGACTCAGTGTAATAATTGTTGCCTCCTATTTTTTGAGAAAACTGGGTGCCTGGTGTAAAAATTGGATTTTCGTGAATATTGTCACAAATTTTCGAATTTTTGTGGTTTTTTGCATATATTAAGGTGGTCAATTTATTTTGCTTTCAGTAAATAAAAAATTTAATTTTAGGCAATTTTTTTTTAATAGGACTCACAAAAATTTATTCTGAAAGGATATTCTTTTTTCGATCAGGATAATATGGATCTAGAAGGCTATGTAAAAGTGTATGTAATGAAACCATGAAACAAATTGTCATTTTTATCCAAAAAAGCAAACTTTATTTGTAAAAAAATACAGCGAACTTTAGGTTTTTTTTTTTAAAACGCCTGGAAAAAATTTTCCTGTACGGACTTTTTTAGTCCGATCAGGATAATAAGAATAATTATTAGTTTCGCATATGTATGCGCATTACAATCATTAAACAAATTTCCGAAAAAATTTCCTTTTTCATAGAAAAATAGAAATTTAAAAAAAAAATTTAATGATCTTTTGGCAAATTTTTCTCAAAACTCCCATCGAAATTTATCGTGACAGGTCATTTTCCTTCCTATCATTATACTAAGAGCCATAGAAGGTTTGTCTGAAAGTGTGCAATGACACCATAAAAAAAATTCTAAAAAACCTTAATTTTTATACAAAAAAAACGAATTTTAAGAAAGAAAACAATACATTTTATGAATTTTTTCTCAAAATCACCAACAAAAATTTATCCAGCAAGGATATTCTCATTCCAAACGAGAAAATATGCATTGGAAAAACTTTGCCTAAAAGTACGCAATGACACCATTAAAAAAAATTTTAAAAAACCCTAATTTTTATACAAAAAAAATGAATTTTAAGAAAAAAAACCATAAATTTTATGAATTTTTTCTCAAAACCACCAACAAAAATTTATCCAGAAGGAATTTTCTCATTCCAATGAGAATAATATGAATCGGAGAAGCTTTGCCTGAAAGTGCACTATCATACCCCAAACAAACATCTCCAAAAAATCACTATTTTCATAGAGAAAAACAAATTTTAAGAGAAAGTGGACTCAGTGTAATAATTGTTGCCTCCTATTTTTTGAGAAAACTGGGTGCCTGGTGTAAAAATTGGATTTTCGTGAATATTGTCACAAATTTTCGAATTTTTGTGGTTTTTTGCATATATTTAGGTGGTCAATTTATTTTGCTTTCAGTAAATAAAAAATTTAATTTTAGGCAATTTTTTTTTAATAGGACTCACAAAAATTTATTCTGAAAGGATATTCTTTTTTCGATCAGGATAATATGGATCTAGAAGGCTATGTAAAAGTGTATGTAATGAAACCATGAAACAAATTGTCATTTTTATCCAAAAAAGCAAACTTTATTTGTAAAAAAATACAGCGAACTTTAGGTTTTTTTTTTTAAAACGCCTGGAAAAAATTTTCCTGTACGGACTTTTTTAGTCCGATCAGGATAATAAGAATAATTATTAGTTTCGCATATGTATGCGCATTAACATCATTAAACAAATTTCCGAAAAAATTTCCTTTTTCATAGAAAAATAGAAATTTAAAAAAAAAATTTAATGATCTTTTGGCAAATTTTTCTCAAAACTCCCATCGAAATTTATCGTGACAGGTCATTTTCCTTCCTATCATTATACTAAGAGCCATAGAAGGTTTGTCTGAAAGTGTGCAATGACACCATAAAAAAAATTCTAAAAAACCTTAATTTTTATACAAAAAAAAACGAATTTTAAGAAAGAAAACAATACATTTTATGAATTTTTTCTCAAAATCACCAACAAAAATTTATCCAGCAAGGATATTCTCATTCCAAACGAGAAAATATGCATTGGAAAAACTTTGCCTAAAAGTACGCAATGACACCATTAAAAAAAATTTTAAAAAACCCTAATTTTTATACAAAAAAAATGAATTTTAAGAAAAAAAACCATAAATTTTATGAATTTTTTCTCAAAACCACCAACAAAAATTTATCCAGAAAGAATTTTCTCATTCCAATGAGAATACTATGAATCGGAGAAGCTTTGCCTGAAAGTGCACTATCATACCCCAAACAAACATCTCCAAAAAATCACTATTTTCATAGAGAAAAACAAATTTTAAGAGAAAGTGGACTCAGTGTAATAATTGTTGCCTCCTATTTTTTGAGAAAACTGGGTGCCTGGTGTAAAAATTGGATTTTCGTGAATATTGTCACAAATTTTCGAATTTTTGTGGTTTTTTGCATATATTTAGGTGGTCAATTTATTTTGCTTTCAGTAAATAAAAAATTTAATTTTAGGCAATTTTTTTTTAATAGGACTCACAAAAATTTATTCTGAAAGGATATTCTTTTTTCGATCAGGATAATATGGATCTAGAAGGCTATGTAAAAGTGTATGTAATGAAACCATGAAACAAATTGTCATTTTTATCCAAAAAAGCAAACTTTATTTGTAAAAAAATACAGCGAACTTTAGGTTTTTTTTTTTAAAACGCCTGGAAAAAATTTTCCTGTACGGACTTTTTTAGTCCGATCAGGATAATAAGAATAATTATTAGTTTCGCATATGTATGCGCATTAACATCATTAAACAAATTTCTGAAAAAATTTCCTTTTTCATAGAAAAATAGAAATTTAAAAAAAAAATTTAATGATCTTTTGGCAAATTTTTCTCAAAACTCCCATCGAAATTTATCGTGACAGGTCATTTTCCTTCCTATCATTATACTAAGAGCCATAGAAGGTTTGTCTGAAAGTGTGCAATGACACCATAAAAAAAATTCTAAAAAACCTTAATTTTTATACAAAAAAAACGAATTTTAAGAAAGAAAACAATACATTTTATGAATTTTTTCTCAAAACCACCAACAAAAATTTATCCAGAAGGAATTTTCTCATTCCAATGAGAATAATATGAATCGGAGAAGCTTTGCCTGAAAGTGCACTATCATACCCCAAACAAACATCTCCAAAAAATCACTATTTTCATAGAGAAAAACAAATTTTAAGAGAAAGTGGACTCAGTGTAATAATTGTTGCCTCCTATTTTTTGAGAAAACTGGGTGCCTGGTGTAAAAATTGGATTTTCGTGAATATTGTCACAAATTTTCGAATTTTTGTGGTTTTTTGCATATATTTAGGTGGTCAATTTATTTTGCTTTCAGTAAATAAAAAATTTAATTTTAGGCAATTTTTTTTTAATAGGACTCACAAAAATTTATTCTGAAAGGATATTCTTTTTTCGATCAGGATAATATGGATCTAGAAGGCTATGTAAAAGTGTATGTAATGAAACCATGAAACAAATTGTCATTTTTATCCAAAAAAGCAAACTTTATTTGTAAAAAAATACAGCGAACTTTAGGTTTTTTTTTTTAAAACGCCTGGAAAAAATTTTCCTGTACGGACTTTTTTAGTCCGATCAGGATAATAAGAATAATTATTAGTTTCGCATATGTATGCGCATTAACATCATTAAACAAATTTCCGAAAAAATTTCCTTTTTCATAGAAAAATAGAAATTTAAAAAAAAAATTTAATGATCTTTTGGCAAATTTTTCTCAAAACTCCCATCGAAATTTATCGTGACAGGTCATTTTCCTTCCTATCATTATACTAAGAGCCATAGAAGGTTTGTCTGAAAGTGTGCAATGACACCATAAAAAAAATTCTAAAAAACCTTAATTTTTATACAAAAAAAAACGAATTTTAAGAAAGAAAACAATACATTTTATGAATTTTTTCTCAAAATCACCAACAAAAATTTATCCAGAAGGAATTTTCTCATTCCAATGAGAATAATATGAATCGGAGAAGCTTTGCCTGAAAGTGCACTATCATACCCCAAACAAACATCTCCAAAAAATCACTATTTTCATAGAGAAAAACAAATTTTAAGAGAAAGTGGACTCAGTGTAATAATTGTTGCCTCCTATTTTTTGAGAAAACTGGGTGGCTGGTGTAAAAATTGGATTTTCGTGAATATTGTCACAAATTTTCGAATTTTTGTGGTTTTTTGCATATATTTAGGTGGTCAATTTATTTTGCTTTCAGTAAATAAAAAATTTAATTTTAGGCAATTTTTTTTTAATAGGACTCACAAAAATTTATTCTGAAAGGATATTCTTTTTTCGATCAGGATAATATGGATCTAGAAGGCTATGTAAAAGTGTATGTAATGAAACCATGAAACAAATTGTCATTTTTATCCAAAAAAGCAAACTTTATTTGTAAAAAAATACAGCGAACTTTAGGTTTTTTTTTTTAAAACGCCTGGAAAAAATTTTCCTGTACGGACTTTTTTAGTCCGATCAGGATAATAAGAATAATTATTAGTTTCGCATATGTATGCGCATTAACATCATTAAACAAATTTCCGAAAAAATTTCCTTTTTCATAGAAAAATAGAAATTTAAAAAAAAAATTTAATGATCTTTTGGCAAATTTTTCTCAAAACTCCCATCGAAATTTATCGTGACAGGTCATTTTCCTTCCTATCATTATACTAAGAGCCATAGAAGGTTTGTCTGAAAGTGTGCAATGACACCATAAAAAAAATTCTAAAAAACCTTAATTTTTATACAAAAAAAAACGAATTTTAAGAAAGAAAACAATACATTTTATGAATTTTTTCTCAAAACCACCAACAAAAATTTATCCAGAAAGAATTTTCTCATTCCAATGAGAATAATATGAATCGGAGAAGCTTTGCCTGAAAGTGCACTATCATACCCCAAACAAACATCTCCAAAAAATCACTATTTTCATAGAGAAAAACAAATTTTAAGAGAAAGTGGACTCAGTGTAATAATTGTTGCCTCCTATTTTTTGAGAAAACTGGGTGCCTGGTGTAAAAATTGGATTTTCGTGAATATTGTCACAAATTTTCGAATTTTTGTGGTTTTTTGCATATATTTAGGTGGTCAATTTATTTTGCTTTCAGTAAATAAAAAATTTAATTTTAGGCAATTTTTTTTTAATAGGACTCACAAAAATTTATTCTGAAAGGATATTCTTTTTTCGATCAGGATAATATGGATCTAGTAGGCTATGTAAAAGTGTATGTAATGAAACCATGAAACAAATTGTCATTTTTATCCAAAAAAGCAAACTTTATTTGTAAAAAAATACAGCGAACTTTAGGTTTTTTTTTTTAAAACGCCTGGAAAAAATTTTCCTGTACGGACTTTTTTAGTCCGATCAGGATAATAAGAATAATTATTAGTTTCGCATATGTATGCGCATTAACATCATTAAACAAATTTCCGAAAAAATTTCCTTTTTCATAGAAAAATAGAAATTTAAAAAAAAAATTTAATGATCTTTTGGCAAATTTTTCTCAAAACTCCCATCGAAATTTATCGTGACAGGTCATTTTCCTTCCTATCATTATACTAAGAGCCATAGAAGGTTTGTCTGAAAGTGTGCAATGACACCATAAAAAAAATTCTAAAAAACCTTAATTTTTATACAAAAAAAACGAATTTTAAGAAAGAAAACAATACATTTTATGAATTTTTTCTCAAAACCACCAACAAAAATTTATCCAGAAAGAATTTTCTCATTCCAATGAGAATAATATGAATCGGAGAAGCTTTGCCTGAAAGTGCACTATCATACCCCAAACAAACATCTCCAAAAAATCACTATTTTCATAGAGAAAAACAAATTTTAAGAGAAAGTGGACTCAGTGTAATAATTGTTGCCTCCTATTTTTTGAGAAAACTGGGTGCCTGGTGTAAAAATTGGATTTTCGTGAATATTGTCACAAATTTTCGAATTTTTGTGGTTTTTTGCATATATTTAGGTGGTCAATTTATTTTGCTTTCAGTAAATAAAAAATTTAATTTTAGGCAATTTTTTTTTAATAGGACTCACAAAAATTTATTCTGAAAGGATATTCTTTTTTCGATCAGGATAATATGGATCTAGTAGGCTATGTAAAAGTGTATGTAATGAAACCATGAAACAAATTGTCATTTTTATCCAAAAAAGCAAACTTTATTTGTAAAAAAATACAGCGAACTTTAGGTTTTTTTTTTTAAAACGCCTGGAAAAAATTTTCCTGTACGGACTTTTTTAGTCCGATCCGGATAATAAGAATAATTATTAGTTTCGCATATGTATGCGCATTAACATTATTAAACAAATTTCCGAAAAAATTTCCTTTTTCATAGAAAAATAGAAATTTAAAAAAAAAATTTAATGATCTTTTGGCAAATTTTTCTCAAAACTCCCATCGAAATTTATCGTGACAGGTCATTTTCCTTCCTATCATTATAATAAGAGCCATAGAAGGTTTGTCTGAAAGTGTGCAATGACACCATAAAAAAAATTTTAAAAAACTTAATTTTTATACAAAAAAAAACGAATTTTAAGAAAGAAAACAATACATTTTATGAATTTTTTCTCAAAATCACCAACAAAAATTTATCCAGAAAGGATATTCTCATTCCAATCGAGAAAATATGCATTGGAAAAACTTTGCCTAAAAGTACGCAATGACACCATTAAAAAAAATTTTAAAAAACCCTAATTTTTATACAAAAAAAATGAATTTTAAGAAAAAAAACCATAAATTTTATGAATTTTTTCTCAAAACCACCAACAAAAATTTATCCAGAAAGAATTTTCTCATTCCAATGAGAATAATATGAATCGGAGAAGCTTTGCCTGAAAGTGCACTATCATACCCCAAACAAACATCTCCAAAAAATCACTATTTTCATAGAGAAAAACAAATTTTAAGAGAAAGTGGACTCAGTGTAATAATTGTTGCCTCCTATTTTTTGAGAAAACTGGGTGCCTGGTGTAAAAATTGGATTTTCGTGAATATTGTCACAAATTTTCGAATTTTTGTGGTTTTTTGCATATATTTAGGTGGTCAATTTATTTTGCTTGCAGTAAATAAAAAATTTAATTTTAGGCAATTTTTTTTTAATAGGACTCACAAAAATTTATTCTGAAAGGATATTCTTTTTTCGATCAGGATAATATGGATCTAGAAGGCTATGTAAAAGTGTATGTAATGAAACCATGAAACAAATTGTCATTTTTATCCAAAAAAGCAAACTTTATTTGTAAAAAAATACAGCGAACTTTAGGTTTTTTTTTTAAAACGCCTGGAAAAAATTTTCCTGTACGGACTTTTTTAGTCCGATCAGGATAATAAGAATAATTATTAGTTTCGCATATGTATGCGCATTAACATCATTAAACAAATTTCCGAAAAAATTTCCTTTTTCATAGAAAAATAGAAATTTAAAAAAAAAATTTAATGATCTTTTGGCAAATTTTTCTCAAAACTCCCATCGAAATTTATCGTGACAGGTCATTTTCCTTCCTATCATTATACTAAGAGCCATAGAAGGTTTGTCTGAAAGTGTGCAATGACACCATAAAAAAAATTCTAAAAAACCTTAATTTTTATACAAAAAAAAACGAATTTTAAGAAAGAAAACAATACATTTTATGAATTTTTTCTCAAAATCACCAACAAAAATTTATCCAGCAAGGATATTCTCATTCCAAACGAGAAAATATGCATTGGAAAAACTTTGCCTAAAAGTACGCAATGACACCATTAAAAAAAATTTTAAAAAACCCTAATTTTTATACAAAAAAAATGAATTTTAAGAAAAAAAACCATAAATTTTATGAATTTTTTCTCAAAACCACCAACAAAAATTTATCCAGAAAGAATTTTCTCATTCCAATGAGAATAATATGAATCGGAGAAGCTTTGCCTGAAAGTGCACTATCATACCCCAAACAAACATCTCCAAAAAATCACTATTTTCATAGAGAAAAACAAATTTTAAGAGAAAGTGGACTCAGTGTAATAATTGTTGCCTCCTATTTTTTGAGAAAACTGGGTGCCTGGTGTAAAAATTGGATTTTCGTGAATATTGTCACAAATTTTCGAATTTTTGTGGTTTTTTGCATATATTTAGGTGGTCAATTTATTTTGCTTTCAGTAAATAAAAAATTTAATTTTAGGCAATTTTTTTTTAATAGGACTCACAAAAATTTATTCTGAAAGGATATTCTTTTTTCGATCAGGATAATATGGATCTAGAAGGCTATGTAAAAGTATATGTAATGAAACCATGAAACAAATTGTCATTTTTATCCAAAAAAGCAAACTTTATTTGTAAAAAAATACAGCGAACTTTAGGTTTTTTTTTTTAAAACGCCTGGAAAAAATTTTCCTGTACGGACTTTTTTAGTCCGATCAGGATAATAAGAATAATTATTAGTTTCGCATATGTATGCGCATTAACATAATTAAACAAATTTCCGAAAAAATTTCCTTTTTCATAGAAAAATAGAAATTTAAAAAAAAAAATTAATGATCTTTTGGCAAATTTTTCTCAAAACTCCCATCGAAATTTATCGTGACAGGTCATTTTCCTTCCTATCATTATACTAAGAGCCATAGAAGGTTTGTCTGAAAGTGTGCAATGACACCATAAAAAAAATTCTAAAAAACTTAATTTTTATACAAAAAAAACGAATTTTAAGAAAGAAAACAATACATTTTATGAATTTTTTCTCAAAATCACCAACAAAAATTTATCCAGAAAGGATATTCTCATTCCAAACGAAAAAATATGCATTGGAAAAACTTTGCCTAAAAGTACGCAATGACACCATTAAAAAAATTTTTAAAAAAACCCTAATTTTTATACAAAAAAAATGAATTTTAAGAAAAAAAACAATAAATTTTATGAATTTTTTCTCAAAACCACCAACAAAAATTTATCCAGAAAGAATTTTCTCATTCCAATGAGAATAATATGAATCGGAGAAGCTTTGCCTGAAAGTGCACTATCATACCCCAAACAAACATCTCCAAAAAATCACTATTTTCATAGAGAAAAACAAATTTTAAGATAAAGTGGACTCAGTGTAATAATTGTTGCCTCCTATTTTTTGAGAAAACTGGGTGCCTGGTGTAAAAATTGGATTTTCGTGACTATTGTCACAAATTTTCGAATTTTTGTGGTTTTTTGCATATATTTAGGTGGTCAATTTATTTTGCTTTCAGTAAACAAAAAATTTAATTTTAGGCAATTTTTTTTTAATAGGACTCACAAAAATTTATTCTGAAAGGATATTCTTTTTTCGATCAGGATAATATGGATCTAGAAGGCTATGTAAAAGTATATGTAATGAAACCATGAAACAAATTGTCATTTTTATCCAAAAAAGCAAACTTTATTTGTAAGAAAATACAGCGAACTTTAGGTTTTTTTTTTTAAAACGCCTGGAAAAAATTTTCCTGTACGGACTTTTTTAGTCCGATCAGGATAATAAGAATAATTATTAGTTTCGCATATGTATGCGCATTAACATAATTAAACAAATTTCCGAAAAAATTTCCTTTTTCATAGAAAAATAGAAATTTTAAAAAAAAATTTAATGATCTTTTGGCAAATTTTTCTCAAAACTCCCATCGAAATTTATCGTGACAGGTCATTTTCCTTCCTATCATTATACTAAGAGCCATAGAAGGTTTGTCTGAAAGTGTGCAATGACACCATAAAAAAAATTCTAAAAAACCTTAATTTTTATACAAAAAAAACGAATTTTAAGAAAGAAAACAATACATTTTATGAATTTTTTCTCAAAATCACCAACAAAAATTTATCCAGCAAGGATATTCTCATTCCAAACGAGAAAATATGCATTGGAAAAACTTTGCCTAAAAGTACGCAATGACACCATTAAAAAAAATTTTAAAAAACCCTAATTTTTATACAAAAAAAATGAATTTTAAGAAAAAAAACCATAAATTTTATGAATTTTTTCTCAAAACCACCAACAAAAATTTATCCAGAAAGAATTTTCTCATTCCAATGAGAATAATATGAATCGGAGAAGCTTTGCCTGAAAGTGCACTATCATACCCCAAACAAACATCTCCAAAAAATCACTATTTTCATAGAGAAAAACAAATTTTAAGAGAAAGTGGACTCAGTGTAATAATTGTTGCCTCCTATTTTTTGAGAAAACTGGGTGCCTGGTGTAAAAATTGGATTTTCGTGAATATTGTCACAAATTTTCGAATTTTTGTGGTTTTTTGCATATATTTAGGTGGTCAATTTATTTTGCTTTCAGTAAATAAAAAATTTAATTTTAGGCAATTTTTTTTTAATAGGACTCACAAAAATTTATTCTGAAAGGATATTCTTTTTTCGATCAGGATAATATGGATCTAGAAGGCTATGTAAAAGTATATGTAATGAAACCATGAAACAAATTGTCATTTTTATCCAAAAAAGCAAACTTTATTTGTAAAAAAATACAGCGAACTTTAGGTTTTTTTTTTTAAAACGCCTGGAAAAAATTTTCCTGTACGGACTTTTTTAGTCCGATCAGGATAATAAGAATAATTATTAGTTTCGCATATGTATGCGCATTAACATAATTAAACAAATTTCCGAAAAAATTTCCTTTTTCATAGAAAAATAGAAATTTAAAAAAAAAATTTAATGATCTTTTGGCAAATTTTTCTCAAAACTCCCATCGAAATTTATCGTGACAGGTCATTTTCCTTCCTATCATTATACTAAGAGCCATAGAAGGTTTGTCTGAAAGTGTGCAATGACACCATAAAAAAAATTCTAAAAAACTTAATTTTTATACAAAAAAAACGAATTTTAAGAAAGAAAACAATACATTTTATGAATTTTTTCTCAAAATCACCAACAAAAATTTATCCAGAAAGGATATTCTCATTCCAAACGAAAAAATATGCATTGGAAAAACTTTGCCTAAAAGTACGCAATGACACCATTAAAAAAATTTTTAAAAAACCCTAATTTTTATACAAAAAAAATGAATTTTAAGAAAAAAAACAATAAATTTTATGAATTTTTTCTCAAAACCACCAACAAAAATTTATCCAGAAAGAATTTTCTCATTCCAATGAGAATAATATGAATCGGAGAAGCTTTGCCTGAAAGTGCACTATCATACCCCAAACAAACATCTCCAAAAAATCACTATTTTCATAGAGAAAAACAAATTTTAAGATAAAGTGGACTCAGTGTAATAATTGTTGCCTCCTATTTTTTGAGAAAACTGGGTGCCTGGTGTAAAAATTGGATTTTCGTGACTATTGTCACAAATTTTCGAATTTTTGTGGTTTTTTGCATATATTTAGGTGGTCAATTTATTTTGCTTTCAGTAAACAAAAAATTTAATTTTAGGCAATTTTTTTTTAATAGGACTCACAAAAATTTATTCTGAAAGGATATTCTTTTTTCGATCAGGATAATATGGATCTAGAAGGCTATGTAAAAGTGTATGTAATAAAACCATGAAACAAATTGCCATTTTTATCCAAAAAAGCAAACTTTATTTGTAAAAAAATACAGCGAACTTTAGGTTTTTTTTTTAAAACGCCTGGAAAAAATTTTCCTGTACGGACTTTTTTAGTCCGATCAGGATAATAAGAATAATTATTAGTTTCGCATATGTATGCGCATTAACATAATTAAACAAATTTCCGAAAAAATTTCCTTTTTCATAGAAAAATAGAAATTTAAAAAAAAAATTTAATGATCTTTTGGCAAATTTTTCTCAAAACTCCCATCGAAATTTATCGTGACAGGTCATTTTCCTTCCTATCATTATACTAAGAGCCATAGAAGGTTTGTCTGAAAGTGTGCAATGACACCATAAAAAAAATTCTAAAAAACTTAATTTTTATACAAAAAAAACGAATTTTAAGAAAGAAAACAATACATTTTATGAATTTTTTCTCAAAATCACCAACAAAAATTTATCCAGAAAGGATATTCTCATTCCAAACGAGAAAATATGCATTGGAAAAACTTTGCCTAAAAGTACGCAATGACACCATTAAAAAAATTTTAAAAAACCCTAATTTTTATACAAAAAAAATGAATTTTAAGAAAAAAAACCATAAATTTTATGAATTTTTTCTCAAAACCACCAACAAAAATTTATCCAGAAAGAATTTTCTCATTCCAATGAGAATAATATGAATCGGAGAAGCTTTGCCTGAAAGTGCACTATCATACCCCAAACAAACATCTCCAAAAAATCACTATTTTCATAGAGAAAAACAAATTTTAAGAGAAAGTGGACTCAGTGTAATAATTGTTGCCTCCTATTTTTTGAGAAAACTGGGTGCCTGGTGTAAAAATTGGATTTTCGTGAATATTGTCACAAATTTTCGAATTTTTGTGGTTTTTTGCATATATTTAGGTGGTCAATTTATTTTGCTTTCAGTAAACAAAAAATTTAATTTTAGGCAATTTTTTTTTAATAGGACTCACAAAAATTTATTCTGAAAGGATATTCTTTTTTCGATCGGGATAATATGGATCTAGAAGGCTATGTAAAAGTGTATGTAATGAAACCATGAAACAAATTGTCATTTTTATCCAAAAAAGCAAACTTTATTTGTAAAAAAATACAGCGAACTTTAGGTTTTTTTTTTTAAAACGCCTGGAAAAAATTTTCCTGTACGGACTTTTTTAGTCCGATCAGGATAATAAGAATAATTATTAGTTTCGCATATGTATGCGCATTAACATAATTAAACAAATTTCCGAAAAAATTTCCTTTTTCATAGAAAAATAGAAATTTAAAAAAAAAATTTAATGATCTTTTGGCAAATTTTTCTCAAAACTCCCATCGAAATTTATCGTGACAGGTCATTTTCCTTCCTATCATTATACTAAGAGCCATAGAAGGTTTGTCTGAAAGTGTGCAATGACACCATAAAAAAAATTCTAAAAAACTTAATTTTTATACAAAAAAAAACGAATTTTAAGAAAGAAAACAATACATTTTATGAATTTTTTCTCAAAATCACCAACAAAAATTTATCCAGAAAGGATATTCTCATTCCAAACGAGAAAATATGCATTGGAAAAACTTTGCCTAAAAGTACGCAATGACACCATTAAAAAAATTTTTAAAAAACCCTAATTTTTATACAAAAAAAATGAATTTTAAGAAAAAAAACCATAAATTTTATGAATTTTTTCTCAAAACCACCAACAAAAATTTATCCAGAAAGAATTTTCTCATTCCAATGAGAATAATATGAATCGGAGAAGCTTTGCCTGAAAGTGCACTATCATACCCCAAACAAACATCTCCAAAAAATCACTATTTTCATAGAGAAAAACAAATTTTAAGATAAAGTGGACTCAGTGTAATAATTGTTGCCTCCTATTTTTTGAGAAAACTGGGTGCCTGGTGTAAAAATTGGATTTTCGTGACTATTGTCACAAATTTTCGAATTTTTGTGGTTTTTTGCATATATTTAGGTGGTCAATTTATTTTGCTTTCAGTAAACAAAAAATTTAATTTTAGGCAATTTTTTTTTAATAGGACTCACAAAAATTTATTCTGAAAGGATATTCTTTTTTCGATCGGGATAATATGGATCTAGAAGGCTATGTAAAAGTGTATGTAATGAAACCATGAAACAAATTGCCATTTTTATCCAAAAAAGCAAACTTTATTTGTAAAAAAATACAGCGAACTTTAGGTTTTTTTTTTTAAAACGCCTGGAAAAAATTTTCCTGTACGGACTTTTTTAGTCCGATTAGGATAATAAGAATAATTATTAGTTTCGCATATGTATGCGCATTAACATCATTAAACAAATTTCCGAAAAAATTTCCTTTTTCATAGAAAAATAGAAATTTAAAAAAAAAATTTAATGATCTTTTGGCAAATTTTTCTCAAAACTCCCATCGAAATTTATCGTGACAGGTCATTTTCCTTCCTATCATTATACTAAGAGCCATAGAAGGTTTGTCTGAAAGTGTGCAATGACACCATAAAAAAAATTCTAAAAAACTTAATTTTTATACAAAAAAAACGAATTTTAAGAAAGAAAACAATACATTTTATGAATTTTTTCTCAAAATCACCAACAAAAATTTATCCAGAAAGGATATTCTCATTCCAAACGAGAAAATATGCATTGGAAAAACTTTGCCTAAAAGTACGCAATGACACCATTAAAAAAATTTTTAAAAAACCCTAATTTTTATACAAAAAAAATGAATTTTAAGAAAAAAAACCATAAATTTTATGAATTTTTTCTCAAAACCACCAACAAAAATTTATCCAGAAAGAATTTTCTCATTCCAATGAGAATAATATGAATCGGAGAAGCTTTGCCTGAAAGTGCACTATCATACCCCAAACAAACATCTCCAAAAAATCACTATTTTCATAGAGAAAAACAAATTTTAAGAGAAAGTGGACTCAGTGTAATAATTGTTGCCTCCTATTTTTTGAGAAAACTGGGTGCCTGGTGTAAAAATTGGATTTTCGTGAATATTGTCACAAATTTTCGAATTTTTGTGGTTTTTTGCATATATTTAGGTGGTCAATTTATTTTGCTTTCAGTAAACAAAAAATTTAATTTTAGGCAATTTTTTTTAATAGGACTCACAAAAATTTATTCTGAAAGGATATTCTTTTTTCGATCGGGATAATATGGATCTAGAAGGCTATGTAAAAGTGTATGTAATGAAACCATGAAACAAATTGCCATTTTTATCCAAAAAAGCAAACTTTATTTGTAAAAAAATACAGCGAACTTTAGGTTTTTTTTTTTAAAACGCCTGGAAAAAATTTTCCTGTACGGACTTTTTTAGTCCGATCAGGATAATAAGAATAATTATTAGTTTCGCATATGTATGCGCATTAACATCATTAAACAAATTTCCGAAAAAATTTCCTTTTTCATAGAAAAATAGAAATTTAAAAAAAAAATTTAATGATCTTTTGGCAAATTTTTCTCAAAACTCCCATCGAAATTTATCGTGACAGGTCATTTTCCTTCCTATCATTATACTAAGAGCCATAGAAGGTTTGTCTGAAAGTGTGCAATGACACCATAAAAAAAATTCTAAAAAACTTAATTTTTATACAAAAAAAACGAATTTTAAGAAAGAAAACAATACATTTTATGAATTTTTTCTCAAAATCACCAACAAAAATTTATCCAGAAAGGATATTCTCATTCCAAACGAGAAAATATGCATTGGAAAAACTTTGCCTAAAAGTACGCAATGACACCATTAAAAAAATTTTTAAAAAACCCTAATTTTTATACAAAAAAAATGAATTTTAAGAAAAAAAACCATAAATTTTATGAATTTTTTCTCAAAACCACCAACAAAAATTTATCCAGAAAGAATTTTCTCATTCCAATGAGAATAATATGAATCGGAGAAGCTTTGCCTGAAAGTGCACTATCATACCCCAAACAAACATCTCCAAAAAATCACTATTTTCATAGAGAAAAACAAATTTTAAGAGAAAGTGGACTCAGTGTAATAATTGTTGCCTCCTATTTTTTGAGAAAACTGGGTGCCTGGTGTAAAAATTGGATTTTCGTGAATATTGTCACAAATTTTCGAATTTTTGTGGTTTTTTGCATTTATTTAGGTGGTCAATTTATTTTGCTTTCAGTAAATAAAAAATTTAATTTTAGGCAATTTTTTTTTAATAGGACTCACAAAAATTTATTCTGAAAGGATATTCTTTTTTCGATCAGGATAATATGGATCTAGAAGGCTATGTAAAAGTGTATGTAATGAAACCATTAAACAAATTGTCATTTTTATCCAAAAAAGCAAACTTTATTTGTAAAAAAATACAGCGAACTTTAGGTTTTTTTTTTTAAAACGCCTGGAAAAAATTTTCCTGTACGGACTTTTTTAGTCCGATCAGGATAATAAGAATAATTATTAGTTTCGCATATGTATGCGCATTAACATAATTAAACAAATTTCCAAAAAAATTTCCTTTTTCATAGAAAAATAGAAATTTAAAAAAAAAATTTAATGATCTTTTGGCAAATTTTTCTCAAAACTCCCATCGAAATTTATCGTGACAGGTCATTTTCCTTCCTATCATTATACTAAGAGCCATAGAAGGTTTGTCTGAAAGTGTGCAATGACACCATAAAAAAAATTCTAAAAAACTTAATTTTTATACAAAAAAAACGAATTTTAAGAAAGAAAACAATACATTTTATGAATTTTTTCTCAAAATCACCAACAAAAATTTATCCAGAAAGGATATTCTCATTCCAAACGAGAAAATATGCATTGGAAAAACTTTGCCTAAAAGTACGCAATGACACCATTAAAAAAATTTTTAAAAAACCCTAATTTTTATACAAAAAAAATGAATTTTAAGAAAAAAAACCATAAATTTTATGAATTTTTTCTCAAAACCACCAACAAAAATTTATCCAGAAAGAATTTTCTCATTCCAATGAGAATAATATGAATCGGAGAAGCTTTGCCTGAAAGTGCACAATCATACCCCAAACAAACATCTCCAAAAAACCACCATTTTCATAGAGAAAAACAAATTTTAAGAGAAAGTGGACTCAGTGTAATAATTGTTGCCTCCTATTTTTTGAGAAAACTGGGTGCCTGGTGTAAAAATTGGATTTTCGTGAATATTGTCACAAATTTTCGAATTTTTGTGGTTTTTTGCATATATTTAGGTGGTCAATTTATTTTGCTTTCAGTAAACAAAAAATTTAATTTTAGGCAATTTTTTTTTAATAGGACTCACAAAAATTTATTCTGAAAGGATATTCTTTTTTCGATCAGGATAATATGGATCTAGAAGGCTATGTAAAAGTGTATGTAATAAAACCATGAAACAAATTGCCATTTTTATCCAAAAAAGCAAACTTTATTTGTAAAAAAATACAGCGAACTTTAGGTTTTTTTTTTTAAAACGCCTGGAAAAAATTTTCCTGTACGGACTTTTTTAGTCCGATCAGGATAATAAGAATAATTATTAGTTTCGCATATGTATGCGCATTAACATCATTAAACAAATTTCCGAAAAAATTTCCTTTTTCATAGAAAAATAGAAATTTAAAAAAAAAATTTAATGATCTTTCGGCAAATTTTTCTCAAAACTCCCATCGAAATTTATCGTGACAGGTCATTTTCCTTCCTATCATTATACTAAGAGCCATAGAAGGTTTGTCTGAAAGTGTGCAATGACACCATAAAAAAAATTCTAAAAAACTTAATTTTTATACAAAAAAAACGAATTTTAAGAAAGAAAACAATACATTTTATGAATTTTTTCTCAAAATCACCAACAAAAATTTATCCAGAAAGGATATTCTCATTCCAAACGAGAAAATATGCATTGGAAAAACTTTGCCTAAAAGTACGCAATGACACCATTAAAAAAATTCTAAAAAACCCTAATTTTTATACAAAAAAAATGAATTTTAAGAAAAAAAACCATAAATTTTATGAATTTTTTCTCAAAACCACCAACAAAAATTTATCCAGAAAGAATTTTCTCATTCCAATGAGAATAATATGAATCGGAGAAGCTTTGCCTGAAAGTGCACAATCATACCCCAAACAAACATCTCCAAAAAACCACCATTTTCATAGAGAAAAACAAATTTTAAGAGAAAGTGGACTCAGTGTAATAATTGTTGCCTCCTATTTTTTGAGAAAACTGGGTGCCTGGTGTAAAAATTGGATTTTCGTGAATATTGTCACAAATTTTCGAATTTTTGTGGTTTTTTGCATATATTTAGGTGGTCAATTTATTTTGCTTTCAGTAAACAAAAAATTTAATTTTAGGCAATTTTTTTTTAATAGGACTCACAAAAATTTATTCTGAAAGGATATTCTTTTTTCGATCAGGATAATATGGATCTAGAAGGCTATGTAAAAGTGTATGTAATAAAACCATGAAACAAATTGCCATTTTTATCCAAAAAAGCAAACTTTATTTGTAAAAAAATACAGCGAACTTTAGGTTTTTTTTTTTAAAACGCCTGGAAAAAATTTTCCTGTACGGACTTTTTTAGTCCGATCAGGATAATAAGAATAATTATTAGTTTCGCATATGTATGCGCATTAACATCATTAAACAAATTTCCGAAAAAATTTCCTTTTTCATAGAAAAATAGAAATTTAAAAAAAAAATTTAATGATCTTTCGGCAAATTTTTCTCAAAACTCCCATCGAAATTTATCGTGACAGGTCATTTTCCTTCCTATCATTATACTAAGAGCCATAGAAGGTTTGTCTGAAAGTGTGCAATGACACCATAAAAAAAATTCTAAAAAACTTAATTTTTATACAAAAAAAACGAATTTTAAGAAAGAAAACAATACATTTTATGAATTTTTTCTCAAAATCACCAACAAAAATTTATCCAGAAAGGATATTCTCATTCCAAACGAGAAAATATGCATTGGAAAAACTTTGCCTAAAAGTACGCAATGACACCATTAAAAAAATTCTAAAAAACCCTAATTTTTATACAAAAAAAATGAATTTTAAGGAAAAAAACCATAAATTTTATGAATTTTTTCTCAAAACCACCAACAAAAATTTATCCAGAAAGAATTTTCTCATTCCAATGAGAATAATATGAATCGGAGAAGCTTTGCCTGAAAGTGCACTATCATACCCCAAACAAACATCTCCAAAAAATCACTATTTTCATAGAGAAAAACAAATTTTAAGTGAAAGTGGACTCAGTGTAATAATTGTTGCCTCCTATTTTTTGAGAAAACTGGGTGCCTGGTGTAAAAATTGGATTTTCGTGAATATTGTCACAAATTTTCGAATTTTTGTGGTTTTTTGCATATATTTAGGTGGTCAATTTATTTTGCTTTCAGTAAATAAAAAATTTAATTTTAGGCAATTTTTTTTTAATAGGACTCACAAAAATTTATTCTGAAAGGATATTCTTTTTTCGATCAGGATAATATGGATCTAGAAGGCTATGTAAAAGTGTATGTAATGAAACCATGAAACAAATTGTCATTTTTATCCAAAAAAGCAAACTTTATTTGTAAAAAAATACAGCGAACTTTAGGTTTTTTTTTTTTAAAACGCCTGGAAAAAATTTTCCTGTACGGACTTTTTTAGTCCGATCAGGATAATAAGAATAATTATTAGTTTCGCATATGTATGCGCATTAACATAATTAAACAAATTTCCGAAAAAATTTCCTTTTTCATAGAAAAATAGAAATTTAAAAAAAAAATTTAATGATCTTTTGGCAAATTTTTCTCAAAACTCCCATCGAAATTTATCGTGACAGGTCATTTTCCTTCCTATCATTATACTAAGAGCCATAGAAGGTTTGTCTGAAAGTGTGCAATGACACCATAAAAAAAATTCTAAAAAACCTTAATTTTTATACAAAAAAAACGAATTTTAAGAAAGAAAACAATACATTTTATGAATTTTTTCTCAAAACCACCAACAAAAATTTATCCAGAAAGAATTTTCTCATTCCAATGAGAATAATATGAATCGGAGAAGCTTTGCCTGAAAGTGCACTATCATACCCCAAACAAACATCTCCAAAAAATCACTATTTTCATAGAGAAAAACAAATTTTAAGTGAAAGTGGACTCAGTGTAATAATTGTTGCCTCCTATTTTTTGAGAAAACTGGGTGCCTGGTGTAAAAATTGGATTTTCGTGAATATTGTCACAAATTTTCGAATTTTTGTGGTTTTTTGCATATATTTAGGTGGTCAATTTATTTTGCTTTCAGTAAATAAAAAATTTAATTTTAGGCAATTTTTTTTAATAGGACTCACAAAAATTTATTCTGAAAGGATATTCTTTTTTCGATCAGGATAATATGGATCTAGAAGGCTATGTTAAAGTGTATGTAATGAAACCATGAAACAAATTGTCATTTTTATCCAAAAAAGCAAACTTTATTTGTAAAAAAATACAGCGAACTTTAGGTTTTTTTTTTTAAAACGCCTGGAAAAAATTTTCCTGTACGGACTTTTTTAGTCCGATCAGGATAATAAGAATAATTATTAGTTTCGCATATGTATGCGCATTAACATAATTAAACAAATTTCCGAAAAAATTTCCTTTTTCATAGAAAAATAGAAATTTAAAAAAAAAATTTAATGATCTTTTGGCAAATTTTTCTCAAAACTCCCATCGAAATTTATCGTGACAGGTCATTTTCCTTCCTATCATTATACTAAGAGCCATAGAAGGTTTGTCTGAAAGTGTGCAATGACACCATAAAAAAAATTCTAAAAAACTTAATTTTTATACAAAAAAAACGAATTTTAAGAAAGAAAACAATACATTTTATGAATTTTTTCTCAAAATCACCAACAAAAATTTATCCAGAAAGGATATTCTCATTCCAAACGAGAAAATATGCATTGGAAAAACTTTGCCTAAAAGTACGCAATGACACCATTAAAAAATTTTTTAAAAAACCCTAATTTTTATACAAAAAAAATGAATTTTAAGAAAAAAAACCATAAATTTTATGAATTTTTTCTCAAAACCACCAACAAAAATTTATCCAGAAAGAATTTTCTCATTCCAATGAGAATAATATGAATCGGAGAAGCTTTGCCTGAAAGTGCACTATCATACCCCAAACAAACATCTCCAAAAAATCACTATTTTCATAGAGAAAAACAAATTTTAAGAGAAAGTGGACTCAGTGTAATAATTGTTGCCTCCTATTTTTTGAGAAAACTGGGTGCCTGGTGTAAAAATTGGATTTTCGTGAATATTGTCACAAATTTTCGAATTTTTGTGGTTTTTTGCATATATTTAGGTGGTCAATTTATTTTGCTTTCAGTAAATAAAAAATTTAATTTTAGGCAATTTTTTTTTAATAGGACTCACAAAAATTTATTCTGAAAGGATATTCTTTTTTCGATCGGGATAATATGGATCTAGAAGGCTATGTAAAAGTGTATGTAATGAAACCATGAAACAAATTGCCATTTTTATCCAAAAAAGCAAACTTTATTTGTAAAAAAATACAGCGAACTTTAGGTTTTTTTTTTTAAAACGCCTGGAAAAAATTTTCCTGTACGGACTTTTTTAGTCCGATCAGGATAATAAGAATAATTATTAGTTTCGCATATGTATGCGCATTAACATAATTAAACAAATTTCCGAAAAAATTTCCTTTTTCATAGAAAAATAGAAATTTAAAAAAAAAATTTAATGATCTTTTGGAAAATTTTTCTCAAAACTCCCATCGAAATTTATCGTGACAGGTCATTTTCCTTCCTATCATTATACTAAGAGCCATAGAAGGTTTGTCTGAAAGTGTGCAATGACACCATAAAAAAAATTCTAAAAAACTTAATTTTTATACAAAAAAAACGAATTTTAAGAAAGAAAACAATACATTTTATGAATTTTTTCTCAAAATCATCAACAAAAATTTATCCAGAAAGGATATTCTCATTCCAAACGAGAAAATATGCATTGGAAAAACTTTGCCTAAAAGTACGCAATGACACCATTAAAAAAATTTTTAAAAAACCCTAATTTTTATACAAAAAAAATGAATTTTAAGAAAAAAAACCATAAATTTTATGAATTTTTTCTCAAAACCACCAACAAAAATTTATCCAGAAAGAATTTTCTCATTCCAATGAGAATAATATGAATCGGAGAAGCTTTGCCTGAAAGTGCACTATCATACCCCAAACAAACATCTCCAAAAAATCACTATTTTCATAGAGAAAAACAAATTTTAAGAGAAAGTGGACTCAGTGTAATAATTGTTGCCTCCTATTTTTTGAGAAAACTGGGTGCCTGGTGTAAAAATTGGATTTTCGTGAATATTGTCACAAATTTTCGAATTTTTGTGGTTTTTTGCATATATTTAGGTGGTCAATTTATTTTGCTTTCAGTAAATAAAAAATTTAATTTTAGGCAATTTTTTTTTAATAGGACTCACAAAAATTTATTCTGAAAGGATATTCTTTTTTCGATCGGGATAATATGGATCTAGAAGGCTATGTAAAAGTGTATGTAATGAAACCATGAAACAAATTGCCATTTTTATCCAAAAAAGCAAACTTTATTTGTAAAAAAATACAGCGAACTTTAGGTTTTTTTTTTTAAAACGCCTGGAAAAAATTTTCCTGTACGGACTTTTTTAGTCCGATCAGGATAATAAGAATAATTATTAGTTTCGCATATGTATGCGCATTAACATCATTAAACAAATTTCCGAAAAAATTTCCTTTTTCATAGAAAAATAGAAATTTAAAAAAAAAATTTAATGATCTTTTGGCAAATTTTTCTCAAAACTCCCATCGAAATTTATCGTGACAGGTCATTTTCCTTCCTATCATTATACTAAGAGCCATAGAAGGTTTGTCTGAAAGTGTGCAATGACACCATAAAAAAAATTCTAAAAAACTTAATTTTTATACAAAAAAAACGAATTTTAAGAAAGAAAACAATACATTTTATGAATTTTTTCTCAAAATCACCAACAAAAATTTATCCAGAAAGGATATTCTCATTCCAAACGAGAAAATATGCATTGGAAAAACTTTGCCTAAAAGTACGCAATGACACCATTAAAAATATTTTTAAAAAACCTTAATTTTTATACAAAAAAAATGAATTTTAAGAAAAAAAACCATAAATTTTATGAATTTTTTCTCAAAACCACCAACAAAAATTTATCCAGAAAGAATTTTCTCATTCCAATGAGAATAATATGAATCGGAGAAGCTTTGCCTGAAAGTGCACTATCATACCCCAAACAAACATCTCCAAAAAATCACTATTTTCATAGAGAAAAACAAATTTTAAGAGAAAGTGGACTCAGTGTAATAATTGTTGCCTCCTATTTTTTGAGAAAACTGGGTGCCTGGTGTAAAAATTGGATTTTCGTGAATATTGTCACAAATTTTCGAATTTTTGTGGTTTTTTGCATATATTTAGGTGGTCAATTTATTTTGCTTTCAGTAAACAAAAAATTTAATTTTAGGCAATTTTTTTTTAATAGGACTCACAAAAATTTATTCTGAAAGGATATTCTTTTTTCGATCGGGATAATATGGATCTAGAAGGCTATGTAAAAGTGTATGTAATGAAACCATGAAACAAATTGCCATTTTTATCCAAAAAAGCAAACTTTATTTGTAAAAAAATACAGCGAACTTTAGGTTTTTTTTTTTAAAACGCCTGGAAAAAATTTTCCTGTACGGACTTTTTTAGTCCGATCAGGATAATAAGAATAATTATTAGTTTCGCATATGTATGCGCATTAACATCATTAAACAAATTTCCGAAAAAATTTCCTTTTTCATAGAAAAATAGAAATTTAAAAAAAAAATTTAATGATCTTTTGGCAAATTTTTCTCAAAACTCCCATCGAAATTTATCGTGACAGGTCATTTTCCTTCCTATCATTATACTAAGAGCCATAGAAGGTTTGTCTGAAAGTGTGCAATGACACCATAAAAAAAATTCTAAAAAACTTAATTTTTATACAAAAAAAACGAATTTTAAGAAAGAAAACAATACATTTTATGAATTTTTTCTCAAAATCACCAACAAAAATTTATCCAGAAAGGATATTCTCATTCCAAACGAGAAAATATGCATTGGAAAAACTTTGCCTAAAAGTACGCAATGACACCATTAAAAAAATTTTTAAAAAACCCTAATTTTTATACAAAAAAAATGAATTTTAAGAAAAAAAACCATAAATTTTATGAATTTTTTCTCAAAACCACCAACAAAAATTTATCCAGAAAGAATTTTCTCATTCCAATGAGAATAATATGAATCGGAGAAGCTTTGCCTGAAAGTGCACTATCATACCCCAAACAAACATCTCCAAAAACTCACTATTTTCATAGAGAAAAACAAATTTTAAGAGAAAGTGGACTCAGTGTAATAATTGTTGCCTCCTATTTTTTGAGAAAACTGGGTGCCTGGTGTAAAAATTGGATTTTCGTGAATATTGTCACAAATTTTCGAATTTTTGTGGTTTTTTGCATATATTTAGGTGGTCAATTTATTTTGCTTTCAGTAAATAAAAAATTTAATTTTAGGCAATTTTTTTTTAATAGGACTCACAAAAATTTATTCTGAAAGGATATTCTTTTTTCGATCAGGATAATATGGATCTAGAAGGCTATGTAAAAGTGTATGTAATGAAACCATGAAACAAATTGCCATTTTTATCCAAAAAAGCAAACTTTATTTGTAAAAAAATACAGCGAACTTTAGGTTGTTTTTTTTAAAACGCCTGGAAAAAATTTTCCTGTACGGACTTTTTTAGTCCGATCAGGATAATAAGAATAATTATTAGTTTCGCATATGTATGCGCATTAACATCATTAAACAAATTTCCGAAAAAATTTCCTTTTTCATAGAAAAATAGAAATTTAAAAAAAAAATTTAATGATCTTTTGGCAAATTTTTCTCAAAACTCCCATCGAAATTTATCGTGACAGGTCATTTTCCTTCCTATCATTATACTAAGAGCCATAGAAGGTTTGTCTGAAAGTGTGCAATGACACCATAAAAAAAATTCTAAAAAACTTAATTTTTATACAAAAAAAACGAATTTTAAGAAAGAAAACAATACATTTTATGAATTTTTTCTCAAAATCACCAACAAAAATTTATCCAGAAAGGATATTCTCATTCCAAACGAGAAAATATGCATTGGAAAAACTTTGCCTAAAAGTACGCAATGACACCATTAAAAAATTTTTTAAAAAACCCTAATTTTTATACAAAAAAAATGAATTTTAAGAAAAAAAACCATAAATTTTATGAATTTTTTCTCAAAACCACCAACAAAAATTTATCCAGAAAGAATTTTCTCATTCCAATGAGAATAATATGAATCGGAGAAGCTTTGCCTGAAAGTGCACTATCATACCCCAAACAAACATCTCCAAAAAATCACTATTTTCATAGAGAAAAACAAATTTTAAGAGAAAGTGGACTCAGTGTAATAATTGTTGCCTCCTATTTTTTGAGAAAACTGGGTGCCTGGTGTAAAAATTGGATTTTCGTGAATATTGTCACAAATTTTCGAATTTTTGTGGTTTTTTGCATATATTTAGGTGGTCAATTTATTTTGCTTTCAGTAAATAAAAAATTTAATTTTAGGCAATTTTTTTTTAATAGGACTCACAAAAATTTATTCTGAAAGGATATTCTTTTTTCGATCGGGATAATATGGATCTAGAAGGCTATGTAAAAGTGTATGTAATGAAACCATGAAACAAATTGCCATTTTTATCCAAAAAAGCAAACTTTATTTGTAAAAAAATACAGCGAACTTTAGGTTTTTTTTTTTAAAACGCCTGGAAAAAATTTTCCTGTACGGACTTTTTTAGTCCGATCAGGATAATAAGAATAATTATTAGTTTCGCATATGTATGCGCATTAACATCATTAAACAAATTTCCGAAAAAATTTCCTTTTTCATAGAAAAATAGAAATTTAAAAAAAAAATTTAATGATCTTTTGGCAAATTTTTCTCAAAACTCCCATCGAAATTTATCGTGACAGGTCATTTTCCTTCCTATCATTATACTAAGAGCCATAGAAGGTTTGTCTGAAAGTGTGCAATGACACCATAAAAAAAATTCTAAAAAACTTAATTTTTATACAAAAAAAACGAATTTTAAGAAAGAAAACAATACATTTTATGAATTTTTTCTCAAAATCACCAACAAAAATTTATCCAGAAAGGATATTCTCATTCCAAACGAGAAAATATGCATTGGAAAAACTTTGCCTAAAAGTACGCAATGACACCATTAAAAAAATTTTTAAAAAACCCTAATTCTTATACAAAAAAAATGAATTTTAAGAAAAAAAACCATAAATTTTATGAATTTTTTCTCAAAACCACCAACAAAAATTTATCCAGAAAGAATTTTCTCATTCCAATGAGAATAATATGAATCGGAGAAGCTTTGCCTGAAAGTGCACTATCATACCCCAAACAAACATCTCCAAAAACTCACTATTTTCATAGATAAAAACAAATTTTAAGAGAAAGTGGACTCAGTGTAATAATTGTTGCCTCCTATTTTTTGAGAAAACTGGGTGCCTGGTGTAAAAATTGGATTTTCGTGAATATTGTCACAAATTTTCGAATTTTTGTGGTTTTTTGCATATATTTAGGTGGTCAATTTATTTTGCTTTCAGTAAACAAAAAATTTAATTTTAGGCAATTTTTTTTTAATAGGACTCACAAAAATTTATTCTGAAAGGATATTCTTTTTTCGATCGGGATAATATGGATCTAGAAGGCTATGTAAAAGTGTATGTAATGAAACCATGAAACAAATTGCCATTTTTATCCAAAAAAGCAAACTTTATTTGTAAAAAAATACAGCGAACTTTAGGTTTTTTTTTTTAAAACGCCTGGAAAAAATTTTCCTGTACGGACTTTTTTAGTCCGATCAGAATAATAAGAATAATTATTAGTTTCGCATATGTATGCGCATTAACATCATTAAACAAATTTCCGAAAAAATTTCCTTTTTCATAGAAAAATAGAAATTTAAAAAAAAAATTTAATGATCTTTTGGCAAATTTTTCTCAAAACTCCCATCGAAATTTATCGTGACAGGTCATTTTCCTTCCTATCATTATACTAAGAGCCATAGAAGGTTTGTCTGAAAGTGTGCAATGACACCATAAAAAAAATTCTAAAAAACCTTAATTTTTATACAAAAAAAACGAATTTTAAGAAAGAAAACAATACATTTTATGAATTTTTTCTCAAAATCACTAACAAAAATTTATCCAGAAAGGATATTCTCATTCCAATCGAGAAAATATGCATTGGAGAAACTTTGCCTAAAAGTACGCAATGACACCATTAAAAAAAATTTTAAAAAACCCTAACTTTTATACAAAAAAAATGAATTTTAAGAAAAAAAACCATACATTTTATGAATTTTTTCTCAAAACCACCAACAAAAATTTATCCAGAAAGAATTTTCTCATTCCAATGAGAATAATATGAATCGGAGAAGCTTTGCCTGAAAGTGCACTATCATACCCCAAACAAACATCTCCAAAAAATCACTATTTTCATAGAGAAAAACAAAGTTTAAGAGAAAGTGGACTCAGTGTAATAATTGTTGCCTCCTATTTTTTGAGAAAACTGGGTGCCTGGTGTAAAAATTGGATTTTCGTGAATATTGTCACAAATTTTCGAATTTTTGTGGTTTTTTGCATATATTTAGGTGGTCAATTTATTTTGCTTTCAGTAAACAAAAAATTTAATTTTAGGCAATTTTTTTTTAATAGGACTCACAAAAATTTATTCTGAAAGGATATTCTTTTTTCGATCGGGATAATATGGATCTAGAAGGCTATGTAAAAGTGTATGTAATGAAACCATGAAACAAATTGCCATTTTTATCCAAAAAAGCAAACTTTATTTGTAAAAAAATACAGCGAACTTTAGGTTGTTTTTTTTAAAACGCCTGGAAAAAATTTTCCTGTACGGACTTTTTTAGTCCGATCAGGATAATAAGAATAATTATTAGTTTCGCATATGTATGCGCATTAACATCATTAAACAAATTTCCGAAAAAATTTCCTTTTTCATAGAAAAATAGAAATTTAAAAAAAAAATTTAATGATCTTTTGGCAAATTTTTCTCAAAACTCCCATCGAAATTTATCGTGACAGGTCATTTTCCTTCCTATCATTATACTAAGAGCCATAGAAGGTTTGTCTGAAAGTGTGCAATGACACCATAAAAAAATTCTAAAAAACCTTAATTTTTATACAAAAAAAACGAATTTTAAGAAAGAAAACAATACATTTTATGAATTTTTTCTCAAAATCACCAACAAAAATTTATCCAGAAAGGATATTCTCATTCCAATCGAGAAAATATGCATTGGAGAAACTTTGCCTAAAAGTACGCAATGACACCATTAAAAAAAATTTTAAAAAACCCTAATTTTTATACAACAAAAATGAATTTTAAGAAAAAAAACCATAAATTTTATGAATTTTTTCTCAAAACCACCAACAAAAATTTATCCAGAAAGAATTTTCTCATTCCAATGAGAATAATATGAATCGGAGAAGCTTTGCCTGAAAGTGCACTATCATACCCCAAACAAACATCTCCAAAAAATCACTATTTTCATAGAGAAAAACAAATTTTAAGAGAAAGTGGACTCAGTGTAATAATTGTTGCCTCCTATTTTTTGAGAAAACTGGGTGCCTGGTGTAAAAATTGGATTTTCGTGAATATTGTCACAAATTTTCGAATTTTTGTGGTTTTTTGCATATATTTAGGTGGTCAATTTATTTTGCTTTCAGTAAATAAAAAATTTAATTTTAGGCAATTTTTTTTTAATAGGACTCACAAAAATTTATTCTGAAAGGATATTCTTTTTTCGATCAGGATAATATGGATCTAGAAGGCTATGTAAAAGTGTATGTAATAAAACCATGAAACAAATTGTCATTTTTATCCAAAAAAGCAAACTTTATTTGTAAAAAAATACAGCGAACTTTAGGTTTTTTTTTTTAAAACGCCTGGAAAAAATTTTCCTGTACGGACTTTTTTAGTCCGATCAGGATAATAAGAATAATTATTAGTTTCGCATATGTATGCGCATTAACATCATTAAACAAATTTCCGAAAAAATTTCCTTTTTCATAGAAAAATAGAAATTTAAAAAAAAAATTTAATGATCTTTTGGCAAATTTTTCTCAAAACTCCCATCGAAATTTATCGTGACAGGTCATTTTCCTTCCTATCATTATACTAAGAGCCATAGAAGGTTTGTCTGAAAGTGAGCAATGACACCATAAAAAAAATTCTAAAAAACCTTAATTTTTATACAAAAAAAACGAATTTTAAGAAAGAAAACAATACATTTTATGAATTTTTTCTCAAAATCACCAACAAAAATTTATCCAGAAAGGATATTCTCATTCCAATCGAGAAAATATGCATTGGAAAAGCTTTGCCTGAAAGTACGCAATGACACCATAAAAACAATTTTTAAAACCTTAATTTTTATACAAAAAAACTAATTTTAAGAAAGAAAACAATAAGTTTTATGAATTTTTTCTCAAAATCACCAACAAAAATTTATCCAGAAAGGATATTCTCATTCCAGTCGAGAAAATATGCATTAGAGAAGCTTTGCCTGAATGTACGCAATGACACCATTAAAACAATTCTAAAAACCTTAATTTTTATACAAAAAAAAAAGAATTTTAAGAAAAAAAACCACAAATTTTATGAATTTTTTCTCAAATCCACCAACAAAAATTTATCCAGAAAGAATTTTCTCATTCCAATGAGAATAATATGAATCGGAGAAGCTTTGCCTGAAAGTGCACTATCATACCCCAAACAAACATCTCCAAAAAACCACCATTTTCATAGAGAAAAACAAATTTTAAGAGAAAGTGGACTCAGTGTAATAATTGTTGCCTCCTATTTTTTGAGAAAACTGGGTGCCTGGTGTAAAAATTGGATTTTCGTGAATATTGTCACAAATTTTCGAATTTTTGTGGTTTTTTGCATATATTTAGGTGGTCAATTTATTTTGCTTTCAGTAAATAAAAAATTTAATTTTAGGCAATTTTTTTTTAATAGGACTCACAAAAATTTATTCTGAAAGGATATTCTTTTTTCGATCAGGATAATATGGATCTAGAAGGCTATGTAAAAGTGTATGTAATGAAACCATGAAACAAATTGCCATTTTTATCCAAAAAAGCAAACTTTATTTGTAAAAAAATACAGCGAACTTTAGGTATTTTTTTTTAAAACGCCTGGAAAAAATTTTCCTGTAAGGACTTTTTTAGTCCGATCAGGATAATAAGAATAATTGTTAGTTTTGCATATGTATGCGCATTAACATCATTAAACAAATTTCCGAAAAAATTTCCTTTTTCATAGAAAAATAGAAATTTTAAAAAAAAATTTAATGATCTTTTGGCAAATTTTTCTCAAAACTCCCACCGAAATTTATCGTGACAGGTCATTTTCCTTCCAATCATTATACTAAGAGTCATAGAAGGTTTGCCTGAAAGTACGCAATGACACCATAAAAACAATTCTAAAAACCTTAATTTTTATACAAAAAAAAAACGAATTTTAGAAAGAAAACAATAAATTTTAGGAATTTTTTCTCAAAATCACCAACAAAAATTTATCCAGAGAGAATATTCTCATTCCAATCAAGAAAATATGCATTAAAGAAGCTTTGGCTGAAAATGTGCAACGACACCATTAAAAAAAATCTAAAAAACCTTCATTTTTATGCAAAAAAAAATGAATTTTAAGAAAGAAAACCATAAATTTTATGAATTTTTTCTCAAAACCACCAACAAAAATTTATCCAGAAAGAATTTTCTCATTCCAATGAGAATAATATGAATCGGAGAAGCTTCGCCTGAAAGTGCACTATCATACCCCAAACAAACATCTCCAAAAAACCACCATTTTCATAGAGAAAAACAAATTTTAAGAGAAAGTGGACTCAGTGTAATAATTGTTGCCTCCTATTTTTTGAGAAAACTGGGTGCCTGGTGTAAAAATTGGATTTTCGTGAATATTGTCACAAATTTTCGAATTTTTGTGGTTTTTTGCATATATTTAGGTGGTCAATTTATTTTGCTTTCAGTAAACAAAAAATTTAATTTTAGGCAATTTTTTTTTAATAGGACTCACAAAAATTTATTCTGAAAGGATATTCTTTTTTCGATCAGGATAATATGGATCTAGAAGGCTATGTAAAAGTGTATGTAATAAAACCATGAAACAAATTGTCTTTTTTATCCAAAAAAGCAAACTTTATTTGTAAAAAAATACAGCGAACTTTAGGTATTTTTTTTTAAAACGCCTGGAAAAAATATCCTTATAAGGACTTTTTTAGTCCGATCAGGATAATAAGAATAATTATTAGTTTCGCATATGTATGCGCATTAACATCATTAAACAAATTTCCGAAAAAAATTGCTTTTTCATAGAAAAATAGAAATTTAAAAAAAAAATTTAATGATCTTTTGGCAAATTTTTCTCAAAACTCCCACCGAAATTTATCGTGACAGGTCATTTTCCTTCCAATCATTATACTAAGAGTTATAGAAGGTTTGCCTGAAAGTGTGCAATGACACCATAAAAAAAATTCTAAAAAACCTTAATTTTTATACAAAAAAAACGAATTTTAAGAAAGAAAACAATAAATTTTATGAATTTTTTCTCAAAATCACCAACAAAAATTTATCCAGAAAGGATATTCTCATTCCAATCGAAAAAATATGCATTGGAGAAGCTTTGCCTGAAAGTACGCAATGACACCATAAAAACAGTTCTAAAAACCCTAATTTTTATACCAAAAAAAACGAATTTTAAGAAAGAAAACCATAAATTTTATGAATTTTTACTCAAAACCACCAACAAAAATTTATCCAGAAAGAATTTTCTCATTCCAAAGAGAATAATATGAATCGGAGAAGCTTTGCCTGAAAGTGCACTATCATACCCCAAACAAACATCTCCAAAAAATCACTATTTTCATAGAGAAAAACAAATTTTAAGAGAAAGTGGACTCAGTGTAATAATTGTTGCCTCCTATTTTTTGAGAAAACTGGGTGCCTGGTGTAAAAATTGGATTTTCGTGAATATTGTCACAAATTTTCGAATTTTTGTGGTTTTTTGCATATATTTAGGTGGTCAATTTATTTTGCTTTCAGTAAATAAAAAATTTAATTTTAGGCAATTTTTTTTTAATAGGACTCACAAAAATTTATTCTGAAAGGATATTCTTTTTTCGATCAGGATAAAATGGATCTAGAAAGCTATGTTAAAGTGTATGTAATGAAACCAGGAAACAAATTGCCATTTTTATCCAAAAAAGCAAACTTTATTTTTAAAAAAATACAGCGAACTTTAGGTATTTTTTTTTTAAAACCCCTGGAAAAAATTTTCCTGTAAGGACTTTTTTAGTCCGATCAGGATAATAAGAATAATTATTAGTTTCGCATATGTATGCGCATTAACATCAATTAACAAATTTCCGAAAAAAAATCCTTTTTCATAGAAAAATAGAAATTTAAAAAAAAAATTTAATGATCTTTTGGCAAATTTTTCTCAAAACTCCCACCGAAATTTATCGTGACAGGTAATTTTCCATCCAATCATTATACTAAGAGTCATAGAAGGTTTGCCTGAAAGTGTGCAATGACACCATAAAAAAAATTCTAAAAAACCTTAATTTTTATACAAAAAAAACGGATTTTTAGAAAGAAAACAATAAATTTTATGAATTTTTTCTCAAAATCACCAACAAAAATTTATCCAGAAAGGATATTCTCATTCCAATTGAGAAAATATGCCTTGAAGAAGCTTTCCCTAAAAGTACGCAATGACACCATAAAAACAATTCTAAAAACCTTAATTTTTATACAAAAAAAAAACGAATTTTAAGAAAGAAAACAATAAATTTTATGAATTTTTTCTCAAAATCACCAACAAAAATTTATCCAGAAAGGATATTCTCATTCCAATCGAGAAAATATGCATTGGAAAAGCTTTGCCTGAAAGTGTGCAATGACACCATAAAAAAAATTCTAAAAAACCTTAATTTTTATACAAAAAAAACGATGTTTAAGAAAGAAAACAATAAATTTTATGAATTTTTTCTCAAAATCACCAACAAAAATTTATCCAGAAAGGATATTCTCATTCCAATCGAGAAAATATGCATTGGAGAAGCTTTGCCTGAAAGTACGCAATGACACCATAAAAACAATTCTAAAAACCTTAATTTTTATACAAAAAAACGAATTTTAAGAAAGAAAACAATAAGTTTTATGAATTTTTTCTCAAAATCACCAACAAAAATTTATCCAGAAAGGATATTCTCATTTCAGTCGAGAAAATATGCATTAGAGAAGCTTTGCCTGAATGTACGCAATGACACCATTAAAACAATTCTAAAAACCTTAATTTTTATACAAAAAAAAAAGAATTTTAAGAAAAGAAACCACAAATTTTATGAATTTTTTCTCAAAACCACCAACAAAAATTTATCCAGAAAGAATATTCTCATTCCAATCAAGAAAATATACATTGCAAAAGCTTTGGCTGAAAGTGTGCAATGACACCATTAAAAAAAATTTTAAAAAACCTTAATTTTTATACAAAAAAAACGAATTTTAAGAAAGAAAACAATAAGTTTTATGAATTTTTTCTCAAAACCACCAACAAAAATTTATCCAGAAAGAATTTTCTCATTCCAAAGAGAATAATATGAATCGGAGAAGCTTTGCCTGAAAGTGCACAATCATACCCCAAACAAACATCTCCAAAAAACCACCATTTTCATAGAGAAAAACAAATTTTAAGAGAAAATGGACTCAGTGTATAATTGTTGCCTCCTATTTTTTGAGAAAACTGGGTGCCTGGTGTAAAAATTGGATTTTCGTGAATATTGTCACAAATTTTCGAATTTTTGTGGTTTTTTGCATATCTTGTGGTTGTTAAATTTATTTTGCTTTCAGTAAATAAAAAATTTAATTTTAGGCAATTTTTTTTTAATAGTGCTCACAAAAATTTATTCTGAAAGGATATTCCTTTTTCGATCAGGATAAAATGGATCTAGAAAGCTATGTTAAAGTGTATGTAATGAAACCAGGAAACAAATTGCCATTTTTATCCAAAAAAGCAAACTTTATTTTTAAAAAAATACAGCGAACTTTAGGTATTTTTTTTTTAAACCCCTGGAAAAAATTTTCCTGTAAGGACTTTTTTAGTCCGATCAGGATAATAAGAATAATTATTAGTTTCGCATATGTATGCGCATTAACATCAATTAACAAATTTCCGAAAAAAAATCCTTTTTCATAGAAAAATAGAAATTTAAAAAAAAAATTTAATGATCTTTTGGCAAATTTTTCTCAAAACTCCCACCGAAATTTATCGTGACAGGTAATTTTCCATCCAATCATTATACTAAGAGTCATAGAAGGTTTGCCTGAAAGTGTGCAATGACACCATAAAAAAAATTCTAAAAAACCTTAATTTTTATACAAAAAAAACGGATTTTTAGAAAGAAAACAATAAATTTTATGAATTTTTTCTCAAAATCACCAACAAAAATTTATCCAGAAAGGATATTCTCATTCCAATCGAGAAAATATGCCTTGAAGAAGCTTTCCCTAAAAGTACGCAATGACACCATAAAAACAATTCTAAAAACCTTAATTTTTATACAAAAAAAAACGAATTTTAAGAAAGAAAACAATAAATTTTATGAATTTTTTCTCAAAATCACCAACAAAAATTTATCCAGAAAGGATATTCTCATTCCAATCGAGAAAATATGCATTGGAGAAGCTTTGCCTAAAAGTACGCAATGACACCATAAAAACAATTCTAAAAAACCTCAATTTTTATACCAAAAAAATTAATTTTAAGAAAGAAAACCATAAATGTTATGAATTTTTTCTCAAAACCACCAACAAAAATTTATCCAGAAAGGATATTCTCATTCCAATCGAGAAAATATGCCTTGAAGAAGCTTTCCCTAAAAGTACGCAATGACACCATAAAAACAATTCTAAAAACCTTAATTTTTATACAGAAAAAAACGAATTTTAAGAAAGAAAACAATAAATTTTATGAATTTTTTCTCAAAATCACCAACAAAAATTTATCCAGAAAGGATATTCTCATTCCAATCGAGAAAATATGCATTGGAAAAGCTTTGCCTGAAAGTGTGCAATGACACCATAAAAAAAATTCTAAAAAACCTTAATTTTTATACAAAAAAAACGATGTTTAAGAAAGAAAACAATAAATTTTATGAATTTTTTCTCAAAATCACCAACAAAAATTTATCCAGAAAGGATATTCTCATTCCAATCGAGAAAATATGCATTGGAGAAGCTTTGCCTGAAAGTACGCAATGACACCATAAAAACAATTCTAAAAACCTTAATTTTTATACAAAAAAAACGAATTTTAAGAAAGAAAACAATAAGTTTTATGAATTTTTTCTCAAAATCACCAACAAAAATTTATCCAGAAAGGATATTCTCATTCCAGTCGAGAAAATATGCATTGGAGAAGATTTGCCTGAAAGTACGCAATGACACCATAAAAACAATTCTAAAAACCTTAATTTTTATACAAAAAAAACGAATTTTAAGAAAGAAAACAATAAGTTTTATGAATTTTTTCTCAAAATCACCAACAAAAATTTATCTACAAAGGATATTCTCATTTCAGTCGAGAAAATATGCATTGGAGAAGCTTTGCCTGAAAGTACGCAATGACACCATAAAAACAATTCTAAAAACCTTAATTTTTATACAAAAAAAAACGAATTTTAAGAAAGAAAACAATAAGTTTTATGAATTTTTTCTCAAAATCACCAACAAAAATTTATCTAGAAAGGATATTCTCATTCCAATCGAGAAAATATATATTGGACAAGCTTTGCCTGAAAGTACGCAATGACACCATAGAAACAATTCTAAAAACCTTAATTTTTATACAAAAAAACGAATTTTAAGAAAGAAAACAATAAGTTTTATGAATTTTTTCTCAAAATCACCAACAAAAATTTATCCAGAAAGGATATTCTCATTCCAGTCGAGAAAATATGCATTGGAAAAGCTTTGCCTGAAAGTGTGCAATGACACCATAAAAAAAATTCTAAAAAACCTTAATTTTTATACAAAAAAAACGAATTTTAAGAAAGAAAACAATAAATTTTATGAATTTTTTCTCAAAATCACCAACAAAAATTTATCCAGAAAGGATATTCTCATTCCAATCGAGAAAATATGTATTGGAGAAGCTTTGCCTATAACTACGCAACAACACCATAAAAAAAATTCTAAAAACCTTAATTTCTATACAAAAAAGCGAATTTTAAGAAAGAAAACAATAAATTTTATGAATTTTTTCTCAAAATCACCAACAAAAATTTATCCAGAAAGGATATTCTCATTCCAATCGAGAAAATATGCATTGGAGAAGCTTTGCCTAAAACTACGCAACAACATTATAAAAACAATTCTAAAAACCTTAATTTTTATACAAAAAAAACGAATTTTAAGAAAGAAAACAATAAATTTTATGAATTTTTTCTCAAAATCACCAACAAAAATTTATCCAGAAAGGATATTCTCATTCCAATCGAGAAAATATGCATTGGAGAAGCTTTGCCTAAAACTACGCAACAACATTATAAAAACAATTCTAAAAACCTTAATTTTTATACAAAAAAAAACGAATTTTAAGAAAGAAAACAATAAATTTTATGAATTGTTTCTCAAAATCACCAACAAAAATTTATCCAGAAAGGATATTCTCATTCCAATCGAGAAAATATGCATTGGAGAAGCTTTACCTAAAACTACGCAACGACACCATAAAAACAATTCTTAAAACCTTAATTTTTATACCAAAAAAATGAATTTTAAGAAAGAAAACAATAAATTTTATGAATTTTTTCTCAAAATCACCAACAAAAATTTATCCAAAAAAGATATTCTCATTCCAATCGAGAAAATATGCATTGGAGAAGCTTTGCCTGAAAGTACGCAATGACACCATAACAACAATTCTAAAAAACTTAATTTTTATACAAAAAAAAACGAATTTTAAGAAAGAAAACAATAAATTTTATGAATTTTTTTTCAAAATCACCAACAAAAATTTATCCAGAAAGGATATTCTTATTCCAATCGAGAAAATATGCATTGGAGAAGCTTTGCCTAAAACTACGCAACGACACCATAAAAAAAATTCTAAAAACCTTAATTTTTATACAAAAAAAAACGAATTTTAAGAAAGAAAACAATAAGTTTTATGAATTTTTTCTCAAAATCACCAACAAAAATTTATCTAGAAAGGATATTCTCATTCCAGTCGAGAAAATATGCATTGGAGAAGATTTGCCTGAAAGTACGCAATGACACCATAAAAACAATTCTAAAAACCTTAATTTTTATACAAAAAAAACGAATTTTAAGAAAGAAAACAATAAGTTTTATGAATTTTTTCTCAAAATCACCACCAAAAATTTATCTAGAAAGGATATTCTCATTCCAGTCGAGAAAATATGCATTGGAGAAGCTTTGCCTGAAAGTACGCAATGACACCATAAAAACAATTCTAAAAACCTTAATTTTTATACAAAAAAAAAACGAATTTTAAGAAAGAAAACAATAAATTTTATGAATTTTTTCTCAAAACCGCCAACAAAAATTTATCCAGAAAGGATATTCTCATTCCAATCGAATAAATATGCATTGGAAAAGCTTTGCCTAAAACTACGCAACAACATTATAAAAACAATTCTAAAAACCTTAATTTTTATACAAAAAAAACTAAATTTAAGAAAGAAAACAATAAATTTTATTAATTTTTTCTCAAAATCACCAACAAAAATTTATCCAGAAAGGATATTCTCATTCCAGTCGAGAAAATATGCATTGGAGAAGCTTTGCCTGAAAGTACGCAATGACACCATAAAAACAATTCTAAAAACTTTAATTTTTATACAAAAAAAACGAATTTTAAGAAAGAAAACAATAAGTTTTATGAATTTTTTCTCAAAATCACCAACAAAAATTTATCCAGAAAGGATATTCTCATTCCAATCGAGAAAATATGCCTTGAAGAAGCTTTCCCTAAAAGTACGCAATGACACCATAAAAACAATTCTAAAAACCTTAATTTTTATACAGAAAAAAACGAATTTTAAGAAAGAAAACAATAAATTTTATGAATTTTTTCTCAAAATCACCAACAAAAATTTATCCAGAAAGGATATTCTCATTCCAATCGAGAAAATATGCATTGGAGAAGCTTTGCCTGAAAGTACGCAATGACACCATAAAAACAGTTCTAAAAACCTTAATTTTTATACAAAAAAAACGAATTTTAAGAAAGAAAACAATAAGTTTTATGAATTTTTTCTCAAAATCACCAACAAAAATTTATCCAGAAAGGATATTCTCATTCCAGTCGAGAAAATATGCATTGGAGAAGATTTGCCTGAAAGTACGCAATGACACCATAAAAACAATTCTAAAAACCTTAATTTTTATACAAAAAAAACGAATTTTAAGAAAGAAAACAATAAGTTTTATGAATTTTTTCTCAAAATCACCAACAAAAATTTATCTACAAAGGATATTCTCATTCCAGTCGAGAAAATATGCATTGGAGAAGCTTTGCCTGAAAGTACGCAATGACACCATAAAAACAATTCTAAAAACCTTAATTTTTATACAAAAAAAAACGAATTTTAAGAAAGAAAACAATAAATTTTATGAATTTTTTCTCAAAACCGCCAACAAAAATTTATCCAGAAAGGATATTCTCATTCCAATCGAGAAAATATGCATTGGAGAAGCTTTGCCTAAAAGTACGCAATGACACCATAAAAACAATTCTAAAAACCTTAATTTTTATACAAAAAAACGAATTTTAAGAAAGAAAACAATGAGTTTTATGAATTTTTTCTCAAAATCACCAACAAAAATTTATCCACAAAGGATATTCTCATTCCAGTCGAGAAAATATGCATTGGAGAAGATTTGCCTGAAAGTACGCAATGACACCATAGAAACAATTCTAAAAACCTTAATTTTTATACAAAAAAAAACGAATTTTAAGAAAGAAAACAATAAATTTTATGAATTTTTTCTCAAAACCGCCAACAAAAATTTATCCAGAAAGGATATTCTCATTCCAATCGAGAAAATATGCATTGGAGAAGCTTTGCCTAAAAGTACGCAATGACACCATAAAAACAATTCTAAAAACCTTAATTTTTATACAAAAAAACGAATTTTAAGAAAGAAAACAATGAGTTTTATGAATTTTTTCTCAAAATCACCAACAAAAATTTATCCAGAAAGGATATTCTCATTCCAGTCGAGAAAATATGCATTGGAGAAGCTTTGCCTGAAAGTACGCAATGACACCATAAAAACAATTCTAAAAACCTTAATTTTTATACAAAAAAAACGAATTTTAAGAAAGAAAACAATAAGTTTTATGAATTTTTTCTCAAAATCACCAACAAAAATTTATCTAGAAAGGATATTCTCATTCCAATCGAGAAAATATATATTGGACAAGCTTTGCCTGAAAGTACGCAATGACACCATAGAAACAATTCTAAAAACCTTAATTTTTATACAAAAAAACGAATTTTAAGAAAGAAAACAATAAGTTTTATGAATTTTTTCTCAAAATCACCAACAAAAATTTATCCAGAAAGGATATTCTCATTCCAGTCGAGAAAATATGCATTGTAAAAGCTTTGCCTGAAAGTGTGCAATGACACCATAAAAAAAATTCTAAAAAACCTTAATTTTTATACAAAAAAAACGAATTTTAAGAAAGAAAACAATAAATTTTATGAATTTTTTCTCAAAATCACCAACAAAAATTTATCCAGAAAGGATATTCTCATTCCAATCGAGAAAATATGTATTGGAGAAGCTTTGCCTATAACTACGCAACGACACCATAAAAAAAATTCTAAAAACCTTAATTTCTATACAAAAAAAACGAATTTTAAGAAAGAAAACAATAAATTTTATGAATTTTTTCTCAAAATCACCAACAAAAATTTATCCAGAAAGGATATTCTCATTCCAATCGAGAAAATATGCATTGGAGAAGCTTTGCCCGAAAGTTCGCAATGACATCATAAAAACAATTCTAAAAACCTTAATTTTTATACAAAAAAAAACGAATTTTAAGAAAGAAAACAATAAATTTTATGAATTTTTTCTCAAAATCACCAACAAAAATTTATCCAGAAAGGATATTCTCATTTCAATCGAGAAAATATGCATTGGAGAAGCTTTGCCTAAAACTACGCAACAACATTATAAAAACAATTCTAAAAACCTTAATTTTTATACAAAAAAAACGAATTTTAAGAAAGAAAACAATAAATTTTATGAATTTTTTCTCAAAATCACCAACAAAAATTTATCCAGAAAGGATATTCTCATTCCAATCGAGAAAATATGCATTGGAGAAGCTTTGCCTAAAACTACGCAACAACATTATAAAAACAATTCTAAAAACCTTAATTTTTATACAAAAAAAACGAATTTTAAGAAAGAAAACAATAAATTTTATGAATTTTTTCTCAAAATCACCAACAAAAATTTATCCAGAAAGGATATTCTCATTCCAATCGAGAAAATATGCATTGGAGAAGCTTTACTTAAAACTACGCAACGACACCATAAAGCAATTCTAAAAACCTTAATTTTTATACCAAAAAAATGAATTTTAAGAAAGAAAACAATAAATTTTATGAATTTTTTCTCAAAATCACCAACAAAAATTTATCCAAAAAAGATATTCTCATTCCAATCGAGAAAATATGCATTGGAGAAGCTTTGCCTGAAAGTACGCAATGACACCATAACAACAATTCTAAAAACCTTAATTTTTATACAAAAAAAAACGAATTTTAAGAAAGAAAACAATAAATTTTATGAATTTTTTTTCAAAATCACCAACAAAAATTTATCCAGAAAGGATATTCTTATTCCAATCGAGAAAATATGCATTGGAGAAGCTTTGCCTAAAACTACGCAACGACACCATAAAAAAAATTCTAAAAACCTTAATTTTTATACAAAAAAAACGAATTTTAAGAAAGAAAACAATAAGTTTTATGAATTTTTTCTCAAAATCACCAACAAAAATTTATCTAGAAAGGATATTCTCATTCCAGTCGAGAAAATATGCATTGGAGAAGATTTGCCTGAAAGTACGCAATGACACCATAAAAACAATTCTAAAAACCTTAATTTTTATACAAAAAAAAACGAATTTTAAGAAAGAAAACAATAAGTTTTATGAATTTTTTCTCAAAATCACCAACAAAAATTTATCTAGAAAGGATATTCTCATTCCAGTCGAGAAAATATGCATTGGAGAAGCTTTGCCTGAAAGTACGCAATGACACCATAAAAACAATTCTAAAAACCTTAATTTTTATACAAAAAAAAACGAATTTTAAGAAAGAAAACAATAAATTTTATGAATTTTTTCTCAAAACCGCCAACAAAAATTTATCCAGAAAGGATATTCTCATTCCAATCGAGAAAATATGCATTGGAGAAGCTTTGCCTAAAAGTACGCAATGACACCATAGAAACAATTCTAAAAACCTTAATTTTTATACAAAAAAACGAATTTTAAGAAAGAAAACAATAAGTTTTATGAATTTTTTCTCAAAATCACCAACAAAAATTTATCCAGAAAGGATATTCTCATTCCAGTCGAGAAAATATGCATTGGAGAAGCTTTGCCTGAAAGTACGCAATGACACCATAAAAACAATTCTAAAAACCTTAATTTTTATACAAAAAAAACGAATTTTAAGAAAGAAAACAATAAGTTTTATGAATTTTTTCTCAAAATCACCAACAAAAATTTATCTAGAAAGGATATTCTCATTCCAGTCGAGAAAATATGCATTGGAGAAGCTTTGCCTGAAAGTACGCAATGACACCATAAAAACAATTCTAAAAACCTTAATTTTTATACAAAAAAAACGAATTTTAAGAAAGAAAACAATAAGTTTTATGAATTTTTTCTCAAAATCACCAACAAAAATTTATTCAGAAAGGATATTCTCATTCCAGTCGAAAAAATATGCATTGGAAAAGCTTTGCCTGAAAGTGTGCAATGACACCATAAAAAAAATTCTAAAAAACCTTAATTTTTATACAAAAAAAACGAATTTTAAGAAAGAAAACAATAAATTTTATGAATTTTTTCTCAAAATCACCAACAAAAATTTATCCAGAAAGGATATTCTCATTCCAATCGAGAAAATATGCATTGGAGAAGCTTTGCCCAAAACTACGCAACAACATTATAAAAACAATTCTAAAAACCTTAATTTTTATACAAAAAAAAACGAATTTTAAGAAAGAAAACAATAAATTTTATGAATTTTTTCTCAAAATCACCAACAAAAATTTATCCAGAAAGGATATTCTCATTCCAATCGAGAAAATATGCATTGGAGAAGCTTTACTTAAAACTACGCAACGACACCATAAAAACAATTCTAAAAACCTTAATTTTTATACCAAAAAAATGAATTTTAAGAAAGAAAACAATAAATTTTTTCTCAAAATCACCAACAAAAATTTATCCAAAAAAGATATTCTCATTCCAATCGAGAAAATATGCATTGGAGAAGCTTTGCCTGAAAGTACGCAATGACACCATAACAACAATTCTAAAAACCTTAATTTTTATACAAAAAAAAACGAATTTTAAGAAAGAAAACAATAAATTTTATGAATTTTTTTTCAAAATCACCAACAAAAATTTATCCAGAAAGGATATTCTTATTCCAATCGAGAAAATATGCATTGGAGAAGCTTTGCCTAAAACTACGCAACGACACCATAAAAAAAATTCTAAAAACCTTAATTTTTATACAAAAAAAAACGAATTTTAAGAAAGAAAACAATAAGTTTTATGAATTTTTTCTCAAAATCACCAACAAAAATTTATCTAGAAAGGATATTCTCATTCCAGTCGAGAAAATATGCATTGGAGAAGATTTGCCTGAAAGTACGCAATGACACCATAAAAACAATTCTAAAAACCTTAATTTTTATACAAAAAAAAACGAATTTTAAGAAAGAAAACAATAAGTTTTATGAATTTTTTCTCAAAATCACCAACAAAAATTTATCTAGAAAGGATATTCTCATTCCAGTCGAGAAAATATGCATTGGAGAAGCTTTGCCTGAAAGTACGCAATGACACCATAAAAACAATTCTAAAAACCTTAATTTTTATACAAAAAAAAACGAATTTTAAGAAAGAAAACAATAAATTTTATGAACTTTTTCTCAAAACCGCCAACAAAAATTTATCCAGAAAGGATATTCTCATTCCAATCGAGAAAATATGCATTGGAGAAGCTTTGACTAAAAGTACGCAATGACACCATAGAAACAATTCTAAAAACCTTAATTTTTATACAAAAAAACGAATTTTAAGAAAGAAAACAATAAGTTTTATGAATTTTTTCTCAAAATCACCAACAAAAATTTATCCAGAAAGGATATTCTCATTCCAGTCGAGAAAATATGCATTGGAGAAGCTTTGCCTGAAAGTACGCAATGACACCATAAAAACAATTCTAAAAACCTTAATTTTTATACAAAAAAAACGAATTTTAAGAAAGAAAACAATAAGTTTTATGAATTTTTTCTCAAAATCACCAACAAAAATTTATCTAGAAAGGATATTCTCATTCCAGTCGAGAAAATATGCATTGGAGAAGCTTTGCCTGAAAGTACGCAATGACACCATAAAAACAATTCTAAAAACCTTAATTTTTATACAAAAAAAACGAATTTTAAGAAAGAAAACAATAAGTTTTATGAATTTTTTCTCAAAATCACCAACAAAAATTTATTCAGAAAGGATATTCTCATTCCAGTCGAAAAAATATGCATTGGAAAAGCTTTGCCTGAAAGTGTGCAATGACACCATAAAAAAAATTCTAAAAAACCTTAATTTTTATACAAAAAAAAACGAATTTTAAGAAAGAAAACAATAAATTTTATGAATTTTTTCTCAAAATCACCAACAAAAATTTATCCAGAAAGAATATTCTCATTCCAATCGAGAAAATATGCATTGGAGAAGCTTTGCCCGAAAGTTCGCAATGACATCATAAAAACAATTCGAAAAACCTTAATTTTTATACAAAAAAAAACGAATTTTAAGAAAGAAAACAATAAATTTTATGAATTTTTTCTCAAAATCACCAACAAAAATTTATCCAGAAAGGATATTCTCATTTCAATCGAGAAAATATTTATTGGAGAAGCTTTGCCTAAAACTACGCAACAACATTATAAAAACAATTCTAAAAACCTTAATTTTTATACAAAAAAAAACGAATTTTAAGAAAGAAAACAATAAATTTTATGAATTTTTTCTCAAAATCACCAACAAAAATTTATCCAGAAAGGATATTCTCATTCCAATCGAGAAAATATGCATTGGAGAAGCTTTACCTAAAACTACGCAATGACACCATAACAACAATTCTAAAAACCTTAATTTTTATACCAAAAAAATGAATTTTAAGAAAGAAAACAATAAATTTTATGAATTTTTTCTCAAAATCACCAACAAAAATTTATCCAAAAAAGATATTCTCATTCCAATCGAGAAAATATGCATTGGAGAAGCTTTGCCTGAAAGTACGCAATGACACCATAACAACAATTCTAAAAACCTTAATTTTCATACAAAAAAAAAACGAATTTTAAGAAAGAAAACAATAAATTTTATGAATTTTTTTTCAAAATCACCAACAAAAATTTATCCAGAAAGGATATTCTTATTCCAATCGAGAAAATATGCATTGGAGAAGCTTTGCCTAAAACTACGCAACGACACCATAAAAAAAATTCTAAAAACCTTAATTTTTATACAAAAAAAACGAATTTTAAGAAAGAAAACAATAAGTTTTATGAATTTTTTCTCAAAATCACCAACAAAAATTTATCTAGAAAGGATATTCTCATTCCAGTCGAGAAAATATGCATTGGAGAAGATTTGCCTGAAAGTACGCAATGACACCATAAAAACAATTCTAAAAACCTTAATTTTTATACAAAAAAAACGAATTTTAAGAAAGAAAACAATAAGTTTTATGAATTTTTTCTCAAAATCACCAACAAAAATTTATCTAGAAAGGATATTCTCATTCCAGTCGAGAAAATATGCATTGGAGAAGCTTTGCCTGAAAGTACGCAATGACACCATAAAAACAATTCTAAAAACCTTAATTTTTATACAAAAAAAAACGAATTTTAAGAAAGAAAACAATAAATTTTATGAATTTTTTCTCAAAACCGCCAACAAAAATTTATCCAGAAAGGATATTCTCATTCCAATCGAGAAAATATGCATTGGAGAAGCTTTGCCTAAAAGTACGCAATGACACCATAGAAACAATTCTAAAAACCTTAATTTTTATACAAAAAAACGAATTTTAAGAAAGAAAACAATAAGTTTTATGAATTTTTTCTCAAAATCACCAACAAAAATTTATCCAGAAAGGATATTCTCATTCCAGTCGAGAAAATATGCATTGGAGAAGCTTTGCCTGAAAGTACGCAATGACCATATAAAAACAATTCTAAAAACCTTAATTTTTATACAAAAAAAACGAATTTTAAGAAAGAAAACAATAAGTTTTATGAATTTTTTCTCAAAATCACCAACAAAAATTTATCTAGAAAGGATATTCTCATTCCAGTCGAGAAAATATGCATTGGAGAAGCTTTGCCTGAAAGTACGCAATGACACCATAAAAACAATTCTAAAAACCTTAATTTTTATACAAAAAAACGAATTTTAAGAAAGAAAACAATAAGTTTTATGAATTTTTTCTCAAAATCACCAACAAAAATTTATCCAGAAAGGATATTCTCATTCCAGTCGAGAAAATATGCATTGGAAAAGCTTTGCCTGAAAGTGTGCAATGACACCATAAGAAAAATTCTAAAAAACCTTAATTTTTATACAAAAAAAACGAATTTTAAGAAAGAAAACAATAAATTTTATGAATTTTTTCTCAAAATCACCAACAAAAATTTATCCAGAAAGGATATTCTCATTCCAATCGAAAAAATATGCATTGGAAAAGCTTTGCCTGAAAGTGTGCAATGACACCATAAAAACAATTCTAAAAACCTTAATTTTTATACAAAAAAAAACGAATTTTAAGAAAGAAAACAATAAATTTTATGAATTTTTTCTCAAAATCACCAACAAAAATTTATCCAGAAAGGATATTCTCATTCCAATCGAGAAAATATGCATTGGAGAAGCTTTGCCTAAAACTACGCAACAACATTATAAAAACAATTCTAAAAACCTTAATTTTTATACAAAAAAAACGAATTTTAAGAAAGAAAACAATAAATTTTATGAATTTTTTCTCAAAATCACCAACAAAAATTTATCCAGAAAGGATATTCTGATTCCAATCGAAAAAATATGCATTGGAGAAGATTTGCCTGAAAGTATGCAATGACACCATAAAAACAATTCTAAAAACCCTAATTTTTATACAAAAAAAAAAACTAATTTTAAGAAAGAAAACAATAACTTTTATGAATTTTTTCTCAAAATCACCAACAAAAATTTATCCAGAAAGGATATTCTCATTCCAATCGAGAAAATATGCATTGGAGAAGCTTTGCCTGAAAGTATGCAATGACAATATAAAAACAATTCTAGAAACCTTAATTTTTATATATAAAAAAACCAAATTTTAAGAAAGAAAACAATAAATTTTATGAATTTTTTCTCAAAATCACCAACAAAAATTTATCCAGAAAGGATATTCTCATTCCAATCGAAAAAAATATGCATTGGAGACGCTTTGCCTGAACGTATGCAATGCCACCATAAAAACATTTCTAAAAACCTTAATTTTTATACAAAAAAAAACGAATTTTAAGAAAGAAAACAATAAATTTTATGAATTTTTTCTCAAAATCACCAACAAAAATTTATCCAGAAAGGATATTCTCATTCTAATCGAAAAAATATGCATTGGAAAAGCTTTGCCTAAAAGTACGCAATGATACCATAAAAACAATTCTAAAAACCTTAATTTTTATACAAAAAAAAAACGAATTTTAAGAAAGAAAACAATAAATTTTATGAATTTTTTCTCAAAATCACCAACAAAAATTTATCCAGAAAGTATATTTTCATTCCAATCGAGAAAATATGCATTGGAGAAGCTTTGCCTGAAAGTATGCAATGACAATATAAAAACAATTCTAGAAACCTTAATTTTTATACATAAAAAAACCAAATTTAAGAAAGAAAACAATAAATTTTATGAATTTTTTCTCAAAATCACCAACAAAAATTTATCCAGAAAGGATATTCTCATTCCAGTCGAGAAAATATGCATTGGAAAAGCTTTGCCTGAAAGTGTGCAATGACACCATAAGAAAAATTCTAAAAAACCTTAATTTTTATACAAAAAAAACGAATTTTAAGAAAGAAAACAATAAATTTTATGAATTTTTTCTCAAAATCACCAACAAAAATTTATCCAGAAAGGATATTCTCATTCCAATCGAAAAAATATGCATTGGAAAAGCTTTGCCTGAAAGTGTGCAATGACACCATAAAAACAATTCTAAAAACCTTAATTTTTATACAAAAAAAACGAATTTTAAGAAAGAAAACAATAAGTTTTATGAATTTTTTCTCAAAATCACCAACAAAAATTTATCTAGAAAGGATATTCTCATTCCAGTCAAGAAAATATGCATTGGAGAAGATTTGCCTGAAAGTACGCAATGACACCATAAAAACAATTCTAAAAACCTTAATTTTTATACAAAAAAAACGAATTTTAAGAAAGAAAACAATAAGTTTTATGAATTTTTTCTCAAAATCACCAACAAAAATTTATCTAGAAAGGATATTCTCATTCCAGTCGAGAAAATATGCATTAGAGAAGCTTTGCCTGAAAGTACGCAATGACACCATAAAAACAATTCTAAAAACCTTAATTTTTATACAAAAAAAAACGAATTTTAAGAAAGAAAACAATAAATTTTATGAATTTTTTTTCAAAATCACCAACAAAAATTTATCCAGAAAGGATATTCTTATTCCAATCGAGAAAATATGCATTGGAGAAGCTTTGCCTAAAACTACGCAACGACACCATAAAAAAAATTCTAAAAACCTTAATTTTTATACAAAAAAAACGAATTTTAAGAAAGAAAACAATAAGTTTTATGAATTTTTTCTCAAAATCACCAACAAAAATTTATCTAGAAAGGATATTCTCATTCCAGTCGAGAAAATATGCATTGGAGAAGATTTGCCTGAAAGTACGCAATGACACCATAAAAACAATTCTAAAAACCTTAATTTTTATACAAAAAAAAACGAATTTTAAGAAAGAAAACAATAAGTTTTATGAATTTTTTCTCAAAATCACCAACAAAAATTTATCTAGAAAGGATATTCTCATTCCAGTCGAGAAAATATGCATTGGAGAAGCTTTGCCTGAAAGTACGCAATGACACCATAAAAACAATTCTAAAAACCTTAATTTTTATACAAAAAAAAACGAATTTTAAGAAAGAAAACAATAAATTTTATGAATTTTTTCTCAAAACCGCCAACAAAAATTTATCCAGAAAGGATATTCTCATTCCAATCGAGAAAATATGCATTGGAGAAGCTTTGCCTAAAAGTACGCAATGACACCATAGAAACAATTCTAAAAACCTTAATTTTTATACAAAAAAACGAATTTTAAGAAAGAAAACAATAAGTTTTATGAATTTTTTCTCAAAATCACCAACAAAAATTTATCCAGAAAGGATATTCTCATTCCAATCGAGAAAATATGCATTGGAGAAGCTTTGCCTGAAAGTACGCAATGACCATATAAAAACAATTCTAAAAACCTTAATTTTTATACAAAAAAAACGAATTTTAAGAAAGAAAACAATAAGTTTTATGAATTTTTTCTCAAAATCACCAACAAAAATTTATCTAGAAAGGATATTCTCATTCCAGTCGAGAAAATATGCATTGGAGAAGCTTTGCCTGAAAGTACGCAATGACACCATAAAAACAATTCTAAAAACCTTAATTTTTATACAAAAAAACGAATTTTAAGAAAGAAAACAATAAGTTTTATGAATTTTTTCTCAAAATCACCAACAAAAATTTATCCAGAAAGGATATTCTCATTCCAGTCGAGAAAATATGCATTGTAAAAGCTTTGCCTGAAAGTGTGCAATGACACCATAAGAAAAATTCTAAAAAACCTTAATTTTTATACAAAAAAAAACGAATTTTAAGAAAGAAAACAATAAATTTTATGAATTTTTTCTCAAAATCACCAACAAAAATTTATCCAGAAAGGATATTCTCATTCCAATCGAAAAAATATGCATTGGAAAAGCTTTGCCTAAAAGTGTGCAATGACACCATAAAAACAATTCTAAAAACCTTAATTTTATACAAAAAAAAACGAATTTTAAGAAAGAAAACAATAAATTTTATGAATTTATTCTCAAAATCACCAACAAAAATTTATCCAGAAAGGATATTCTCATTCCAATCGAGAAAATATGTATTGGAGAAGCTTTGCCTATAACTACGCAACGACACCATAAAAAAAATTCTAAAAACCTTAATTTCTATACAAAAAAAACGAATTTTAAGAAAGAAAACAATAAATTTTATGAATTTTTTCTCAAAATCACCAACAAAAATTTATTCAGAAAGGATATTCTCATTCCAATCGAGAAAATATGCATTGGAGAAGCTTTGCCCGAAAGTACGCAATGACATCATAAAAACAATTCTAAAAACCTTAATTTTTATACAAAAAAAAACGAATTTTAAGAAAGAAAACAATAAATTTTATGAATTTTTTCTCAAAATCACCAACAAAAATTTATCCAGAAAGGATATTCTGATTCCAATCGAAAAAATATGCATTGGAGAAGATTTGCCTGAAAGTATGCAATGACACCATAAAAACAATTCTAAAAACCCTAATTTTTATACAAAAAAAAAACTAATTTTAAGAAAGAAAACAATAACTTTTATGAATTTTTTCTCAAAATCACCAACAAAAATTTATCCAGAAAGGATATTCTCATTCCAATCGAAAAAATATGGATTGGAGAAGCTTTGCCTGAAAGTATGCAATGACAATATAAAAACAATTCTAGAAACCTTAATTTTTATATATAAAAAAACCAAATTTTAAGAAAGAAAACAATAAATTTTATGAATTTTTTCTCAAAATCACCAACAAAAATTTATCCAGAAAGGATATTCTCATTCCAATCGAAAAAAATATGCATTGGAGATGCTTTGCCTGAACGTATGCAATGCCACCATAAAAACATTTCTAAAAACCTTAATTTTTATACAAAAAAAAACGAATTTTAAGAAAGAAAACAATAAATTTTATGAATTTTTTCTCAAAATCACCAACAAAAATTTATCCAGAAAGGATATTCTCATTCTAATCGAAAAAATATGCATTGGAAAAGCTTTGCCTAAAAGTACGCAATGATACAATAAAAACAATTCTAAAAACCTTAATTTTTATACAAAAAAAAAACGAATTTTAAGAAAGAAAACAATAAATTTTATGAATTTTTTCTCAAAATCACCAACAAAAATTTATCCAGAAAGGATATTCTTATTCCAATCGAGAAAATATGCATTGGAGAAGCTTTGCCTGAAAGTATGCAATGACAATATAAAAACAATTCTAGAAACCTTAATTTTTATACATAAAAAAACCAAATTTAAGAAAGAAAACAATAAATTTTATGAATTTTTTCTCAAAATCACCAACAAAAATTTATCCAGAAAGGATATTCTCATTCCAGTCGAGAAAATATGCATTGGAAAAGCTTTGCCTGAAAGTGTGCAATGACACCATAAGAAAAATTCTAAAAAACCTTAATTTTTATACAAAAAAAACGAATTTTAAGAAAGAAAACAATAAATTTTATGAATTTTTTCTCAAAATCACCAACAAAAATTTATCCAGAAAGGATATTCTCATTCCAATCGAAAAAATATGCATTGGAAAAGCTTTGCCTGAAAGTGTGCAATGACACCATAAAAACAATTCTAAAAACCTTAATTTTTATACAAAAAAAAACGAATTTTAAGAAAGAAAACAATAAATTTTATGAATTTTTTCTCAAAATCACCAACAATAATTTATCCAGAAAGGATATTCTCATTCCAATCGAGAAAATATGTATTGGAGAAGCTTTGCCTATAACTACGCAACGACACCATAAAAAAAATTCTAAAAACCTTAATTTCTATACAAAAAAAACGAATTTTAAGAAAGAAAACAATAAATTTTATGAATTTTTTCTCAAAATCACCAACAAAAATTTATCCAGAAAGGATATTCTCATTCCAATCGAGAAAATATGCATTGGAGAAGCTTTGCCCGAAAGTACGCAATGACATCATAAAAACAATTCTAAAAACCTTAATTTTTATACAAAAAAAAACGAATTTTAAGAAAGAAAACAATAAATTTTATGAATTTTTTCTCAAAATCACCAACAAAAATTTATCCAGAAAGGATATTCTCATTCCAATCGAAAAAATATGCATTGGAGAAGATTTGCCTGAAAGTATGCAATGACACCATAAAAACAATTCTAAAAACCCTAATTTTTATACAAAAAAAAAACTAATTTTAAGAAAGAAAACAATAACTTTTATGAATTTTTTCTCAAAATCACCAACAAAAATTTATCCAGAAAGGATATTCTCATTCCAATCGAAAAAATATGCATTGGAGAAGCTTTGCCTGAAAGTATGCAATGACAATATAAAAACAATTCTAGAAACCTTAATTTTTATATATAAAAAAACCAAATTTTAAGAAAGAAAACAATAAATTTTATGAATTTTTTCTCAAAATCACCAACAAAAATTTATCCAGAAAGGATATTCTCATTCCAATCGAAAAAAATATGCATTGGAGACGCTTTGCCTGAACGTATGCAATGCCACCATAAAAACATTTCTAAAAACCTTAATTTTTATACAAAAAAAAAACGAATTTTAAGAAAGAAAACAATAAATTTTATGAATTTTTTCTCAAAATCACCAACAAAAATTTATCCAGAAAGGATATTCTCATTCTAATCGAGAAAATATGCATTGGAGAAGCTTTGCCTGAAAGTACGCAATGACACCATAAAAACAATTCTAAAAACCTTAATTTTTATACAAAAAAAAAACGAATTTTAAGAAAGAAAACAATAAATTTTATGAATTTTTTCTCAAAATCACCAACAAAAATTTATCCAGAAATGATATTCTCATTCCAATCGAAAAAATATGCATTGGAGAAGCTTTGCCTGAAAGTACGCAATGACACCATAAAAACCTTTATTTTTATACAAAAAAAAAACGAATTTTAAGAAAGAAAACAATAAATTTTATGAATTTTTTTTCAAAATCACCAACAAAAATTTATCCAGAAAGGATATTCTTATTCCAATCGAGAAAATATGCATTGGAGAAGCTTTGCCTAAAACTACGCAACGACACCATAAAAAAAATTCTAAAAACCTTAATTTTTATACAAAAAAAACGAATTTTAAGAAAGAAAACAATAAGTTTTATGAATTTTTTCTCAAAATCACCAACAAAAATTTATCTAGAAAGGATATTCTCATTCCAGTCGAGAAAATATGCATTGGAGAAGATTTGCCTGAAAGTACGCAATGACACCATAAAAAACAATTCTAAAAACCTTAATTTTTATACAAAAAAAACGAATTTTAAGAAAGAAAACAATAAGTTTTATGAATTTTTTCTCAAAATCACCAACAAAAATTTATCTAGAAAGGATATTCTCATTCCAGTCGAGAAAATATGCATTGGAGAAGCTTTGCCTGAAAGTACGCAATGACACCATAAAAACAATTCTAAAAACCTTAATTTTTATACAAAAAAAAACGAATTTTAAGAAAGAAAACAATAAATTTTATGAATTTTTTTTCAAAATCACCAACAAAAATTTATCCAGAAAGGATATTCTTATTCCAATCGAGAAAATATGCATTGGAGAAGCTTTGCCTAAAACTACGCAACGACACCATAAAAAAAATTCTAAAAACCTTAATTTTTATACAAAAAAAACGAATTTTAAGAAAGAAAACAATAAGTTTTATGAATTTTTTCTCAAAATCACCAACAAAAATTTATCCAGAAAGGATATTCTTATTCCAATCGAGAAAATATGCATTGGAAAAGCTTTGCCTGAAAGTGTGCAATGACACCATAAGAAAAATTCTAAAAAACCTTAATTTTTATACAAAAAAAAACGAATTTTAAGAAAGAAAACAATAAATTTTATGAATTTTTTCTCAAAATCACCAACAAAAATTTATCCAGAAAGGATATTCTCATTCCAGTCGAGAAAATATGCATTGGAAAAGCTTTGCCTGAAAGTGTGCAATGACACCATAAGAAAAATTCTAAAAAACCTTAATTTTTATACAAAAAAAAACGAATTTTAAGAAAGAAAACAATAAATTTTATGAATTTTTTCTCAAAATCACCAACAAAAATTTATCCAGAAAGGATATTCTCATTCCAATCGAAAAAATATGCATTGGAAAAACTTTGCCTGAAAGTGTGCAATGACACCATAAAAACAATTCTAAAAACCTTAATTTTTATACAAAAAAAAACGAATTTTAAGAAAGAAAACAATAAATTTTATGAATTTTTTCTCAAAATCACCAACAAAAATTTATCCAGAAAGGATATTCTCATTCCAATCGAGAAAATATGTATTGGAGAAGCTTTGCCTACAACTACGCAACGACACCATAAAAAAAATTCTAAAAACCTTAATTTCTATACAAAAAAAACGAATTTTAAGAAAGAAAACAATAAATTTTATGAATTTTTTCTCAAAATCACCAACAAAAATTTATCCAGAAAGGATATTCTCATTCCAATCGAGAAAATATGCATTGGAGAAGCTTTGCCCGAAAGTACGCAATGGCATCATAAAAACAATTCTAAAAACCTTAATTTTTATACAAAAAAAAACGAATTTTAAGAAAGAAAACAATAAATTTTATGAATTTTTTCTCAAAATCACCAACAAAAATTTATCCAGAAAGGATATTCTGATTCCAATCGAAAAAATATGCATTGGAGAAGATTTGCCTGAAAGTATGCAATGGCACCATAAAAACAATTCTAAAAACCCTAATTTTTATACAAAAAAAAAACTAATTTTAAGAAAGAAAACAATAACTTTTATGAATTTTTTCTCAAAATCACCAACAAAAATTTATCCAGAAAGGATATTCTCATTCCAATCGAAAAAATATGGATTGGAGAAGCTTTGCCTGAAAGTATGCAATGACAATATAAAAACAATTCTAGAAACCTTAATTTTTATATATAAAAAAACCAAATTTTAAGAAAGAAAACAATAAATTTTATGAATTTTTTCTCAAAATCACCAACAAAAATTTATCCAGAAAGGATATTCTCATTCTAATCGAGAAAATATGCATTGGAGAAGCTTTGCCTGAAAGTACGCAATGACACCATAAAAACAATTCTAAAAACCTTAATTTTTATACAAAAAAAAACGAATTTTAAGAAAGAAAACAATAAATTTTATGAATTTTTTCTCAAAATCACCAACAAAAATTTATCCAGAAATGATATTCTCATTCCAATCGAAAAAATATGCATTGGAGAAGCTTTGCCTGAAAGTACGCAATGACACCATAAAAACCTTTATTTTTATACAAAAAAAAAACGAATTTTAAGAAAGAAAACAATAAATTTTATGAATTTTTTTTCAAAATCACCAACAAAAATTTATCCAGAAAGGATATTCTTATTCCAATCGAGAAAATATGCATTGGAGAAGCTTTGCCTAAAACTACGCAACGACACCATAAAAAAAATTCTAAAAACCTTAATTTTTATACAAAAAAAACGAATTTTAAGAAAGAAAACAATAAGTTTTATGAATTTTTTCTCAAAATCACCAACAAAAATTTATCTAGAAAGGATATTCTCATTCCAGTCGAGAAAATATGCATTGGAGAAGATTTGCCTGAAAGTACGCAATGACACCATAAAAACAATTCTAAAAACCTTAATTTTTATACAAAAAAAACGAATTTTAAGAAAGAAAACAATAAGTTTTATGAATTTTTTCTCAAAATCACCAACAAAAATTTATCTAGAAAGGATATTCTCATTCCAGTCGAGAAAATATGCATTGGAGAAGCTTTGCCTGAAAGTACGCAATGACACCATAAAAACAATTCTAAAAACCTTAATTTTTATACAAAAAAAAACGAATTTTAAGAAAGAAAACAATAAATTTTATGAATTTTTTTTCAAAATCACCAACAAAAATTTATCCAGAAAGGATATTCTTATTCCAATCGAGAAAATATGCATTGGAGAAGCTTTGCCTAAAACTACGCAACGACACCATAAAAAAAATTCTAAAAACCTTAATTTTTATACAAAAAAAACGAATTTTAAGAAAGAAAACAATAAGTTTTATGAATTTTTTCTCAAAATCACCAACAAAAATTTATCCAGAAAGGATATTCTTATTCCAATCGAGAAAATATGCATTGGAAAAGCTTTGCCTGAAAGTGTGCAATGACACCATAAGAAAAATTCTAAAAAACCTTAATTTTTATACAAAAAAAAACGAATTTTAAGAAAGAAAACAATAAATTTTATGAATTTTTTCTCAAAATCACCAACAAAAATTTATCCAGAAAGGATATTCTCATTCCAGTCGAGAAAATATGCATTGGAAAAGCTTTGCCTGAAAGTGTGCAATGACACCATAAGAAAAATTCTAAAAAACCTTAATTTTTATACAAAAAAAAACGAATTTTAAGAAAGAAAACAATAAATTTTATGAATTTTTTCTCAAAATCACCAACAAAAATTTATCCAGAAAGGATATTCTCATTCCAATCGAAAAAATATGCATTGGAAAAACTTTGCCTGAAAGTGTGCAATGACACCATAAAAACAATTCTAAAAACCTTAATTTTTATACAAAAAAAAACGAATTTTAAGAAAGAAAACAATAAATTTTATGAATTTTTTCTCAAAATCACCAACAAAAATTTATCCAGAAAGGATATTCTCATTCCAATCGAGAAAATATGTATTGGAGAAGCTTTGCCTACAACTACGCAACGACACCATAAAAAAAATTCTAAAAACCTTAATTTCTATACAAAAAAAACGAATTTTAAGAAAGAAAACAATAAATTTTATGAATTTTTTCTCAAAATCACCAACAAAAATTTATCCAGAAAGGATATTCTCATTCCAATCGAGAAAATATGCATTGGAGAAGCTTTGCCCGAAAGTACGCAATGGCATCATAAAAACAATTCTAAAAACCTTAATTTTTATACAAAAAAAAACGAATTTTAAGAAAGAAAACAATAAATTTTATGAATTTTTTCTCAAAATCACCAACAAAAATTTATCCAGAAAGGATATTCTGATTCCAATCGAAAAAATATGCATTGGAGAAGATTTGCCTGAAAGTATGCAATGGCACCATAAAAACAATTCTAAAAACCCTAATTTTTATACAAAAAAAAAACTAATTTTAAGAAAGAAAACAATAACTTTTATGAATTTTTTCTCAAAATCACCAACAAAAATTTATCCAGAAAGGATATTCTCATTCCAATCGAAAAAATATGGATTGGAGAAGCTTTGCCTGAAAGTATGCAATGACAATATAAAAACAATTCTAGAAACCTTAATTTTTATATATAAAAAAACCAAATTTTAAGAAAGAAAACAATAAATTTTATGAATTTTTTCTCAAAATCACCAACAAAAATTTATCCAGAAAGGATATTCTCATTCTAATCGAGAAAATATGCATTGGAGAAGCTTTGCCTGAAAGTACGCAATGACACCATAAAAACAATTCTAAAAACCTTAATTTTTATACAAAAAAAAACGAATTTTAAGAAAGAAAACAATAAATTTTATGAATTTTTTCTCAAAATCACCAACAAAAATTTATCCAGAAATGATATTCTCATTCCAATCGAAAAAATATGCATTGGAGAAGCTTTGCCTGAAAGTACGCAATGACACCATAAAAACCTTTATTTTTATACAAAAAAAAAACGAATTTTAAGAAAGAAAACAATAAATTTTATGAATTTTTTTTCAAAATCACCAACAAAAATTTATCCAGAAAGGATATTCTTATTCCAATCGAGAAAATATGCATTGGAGAAGCTTTGCCTAAAACTACGCAACGACACCATAAAAAAAATTCTAAAAACCTTAATTTTTATACAAAAAAAACGAATTTTAAGAAAGAAAACAATAAGTTTTATGAATTTTTTCTCAAAATCACCAACAAAAATTTATCTAGAAAGGATATTCTCATTCCAGTCGAGAAAATATGCATTGGAGAAGATTTGCCTGAAAGTACGCAATGACACCATAAAAACAATTCTAAAAACCTTAATTTTTATACAAAAAAAACGAATTTTAAGAAAGAAAACAATAAGTTTTATGAATTTTTTCTCAAAATCACCAACAAAAATTTATCTAGAAAGGATATTCTCATTCCAGTCGAGAAAATATGCATTGGAGAAGCTTTGCCTGAAAGTACGCAATGACACCATAAAAACAATTCTAAAAACCTTAATTTTTATACAAAAAAAAACGAATTTTAAGAAAGAAAACAATAAATTTTATGAATTTTTTTTCAAAATCACCAACAAAAATTTATCCAGAAAGGATATTCTTATTCCAATCGAGAAAATATGCATTGGAGAAGCTTTGCCTAAAACTACGCAACGACACCATAAAAAAAATTCTAAAAACCTTAATTTTTATACAAAAAAAACGAATTTTAAGAAAGAAAACAATAAGTTTTATGAATTTTTTCTCAAAATCACCAACAAAAATTTATCCAGAAAGGATATTCTTATTCCAATCGAGAAAATATGCATTGGAAAAGCTTTGCCTGAAAGTGTGCAATGACACCATAAGAAAAATTCTAAAAAACCTTAATTTTTATACAAAAAAAAACGAATTTTAAGAAAGAAAACAATAAATTTTATGAATTTTTCTCAAAATCACCAACAAAAATTTATCCAGAAAGGATATTCTCATTCCAGTCGAGAAAATATGCATTGGAAAAGCTTTGCCTGAAAGTGTGCAATGACACCATAAGAAAAATTCTAAAAAACCTTAATTTTTATACAAAAAAAAACGAATTTTAAGAAAGAAAACAATAAATTTTATGAATTTTTTCTCAAAATCACCAACAAAAATTTATCCAGAAAGGATATTCTCATTCCAATCGAAAAAATATGCATTGGAAAAGCTTTGCCTAAAAGTGTGCAATGACACCATAAAAACAATTCTAAAAACCTTAATTTTTATACAAAAAAAAACGAATTTTAAGAAAGAAAACAATAAATTTTATGAATTTTTTCTCAAAATCACCAACAAAAATTTATCCAGAAAGGATATTCTCATTCCAATCGAGAAAATATGTATTGGAGAAGCTTTGCCTACAACTACGCAACGACACCATAAAAAAAATTCTAAAAACCTTAATTTCTATACAAAAAAAACGAATTTTAAGAAAGAAAACAATAAATTTTATGAATTTTTTCTCAAAATCACCAACAAAAATTTATCCAGAAAGGATATTCTCATTCCAATCGAGAAAATATGCATTGGAGAAGCTTTGCCCGAAAGTACGCAATGGCATCATAAAAACAATTCTAAAAACCTTAATTTTTATACAAAAAAAAACGAATTTTAAGAAAGAAAACAATAAATTTTATGAATTTTTTCTCAAAATCACCAACAAAAATTTATCCAGAAAGGATATTCTGATTCCAATCGAAAAAATATGCATTGGAGAAGATTTGCCTGAAAGTATGCAATGGCACCATAAAAACAATTCTAAAAACCCTAATTTTTATACAAAAAAAAAACTAATTTTAAGAAAGAAAACAATAACTTTTATGAATTTTTTCTCAAAATCACCAACAAAAATTTATCCAGAAAGGATATTCTCATTCCAATCGAAAAAATATGGATTGGAGAAGCTTTGCCTGAAAGTATGCAATGACAATATAAAAACAATTCTAGAAACCTTAATTTTTATATATAAAAAAACCAAATTTTAAGAAAGAAAACAATAAATTTTATGAATTTTTTCTCAAAATCACCAACAAAAATTTATCCAGAAAGGATATTCTCATTCCAATCGAAAAAAATATGCATTGGAGACGCTTTGCCTGAACGTATGCAATGCCACCATAAAAACATTTCTAAAAACCTTAATTTTTATACAAAAAAAAAACGAATTTTAAGAAAGAAAACAATAAATTTTATGAATTTTTTCTCAAAATCACCAACAAAAATTTATCCAGAAAGGATATTCTCATTCTAATCGAAAAAATATGCATTGGAAAAGCTTTGCCTAAAAGTACGCAATGATACCATAAAAACAATTCTAAAAACCTTAATTTTTATACAAAAAAAAAAACGAATTTTAAGAAAGAAAACAATAAATTTTATGAATTTTTTCTCAAAATCACCAACAAAAATTTATCCAGAAAGGATATTCTCATTCCAATCGAAAAAATATGCATTGGAGAAGATTTGCCTGAAAGTATGCAATGACACCATAAAAACAATTCTAAAAACCCTAATTTTTATACAAAAAAAAAACTAATTTTAAGAAAGAAAACAATAACTTTTATGAATTTTTTCTCAAAATCACCAACAAAAATTTATCCAGAAAGTATATTCTCATTCCAATCTAAAAAATATGGATTGGAGAAGCTTTGCCTGAAAGTATGCAATGACAATATAAAAACAATTCTAGAAACCTTAATTTTTATATATAAAAAAACCAAATTTTAAGAAAGAAAACAATAAATTTTATGAATTTTTTCTCAAAATCACCAACAAAAATTTATCCAGAAAGGATATTCTCATTCCAATCGAAAAAAATATGCATTGGAGACGCTTTGCCTGAACGTATGCAATGCCACCATAAAAACATTTCTAAAAACCTTAATTTTTATACAAAAAAAAACGAATTTTAAGAAAGAAAACAATAAATTTTATGAATTTTTTCTCAAAATCACCAACAAAAATTTATCCAGAAAGGATATTCTCATTCTAATCGAAAAAATATGCATTGGAAAAGCTTTGCCTGAAAGTACGCAATGATACCATAAAAACAATTCTAAAAACCTTAATTTTTATACAAAAAAAAAACGAATTTTAAGAAAGAAAACAATAAATTTTATGAATTTTTTCTCAAAATCACCAACAAAAATTTATCCAGAAAGTATATTTTCATTTTAATCGAGAAAATATGCATTGGAGAAGCTTTGCCTGAAAGTATGCAATGACAATATAAAAACAATTCTAGAAACCTTAATTTTTATACATAAAAAAACCAAATTTAAGAAAGAAAACAATAAATTTTATGAATTTTTTCTCAAAATCACCAACAAAAATTTATCCAGAAAGGATGTTCTCATTCTAATCGAGAAAATATGCATTGGAGAAGCTTTGCCTGAAAGTACGCAATGACACCATAAAAACAATTCTAAAAACCTTAATTTTTATACAAAAAAAAACGAATTTTAAGAAAGAAAACAATAAATTTTATGAATTTTTTCTCAAAATCACCAACAAAAATTTATCCAGAAAGGATATTCTCATTCCAATCGAGAAAATATGTATTGGAGAAGCTTTGCCTATAACTACGCAACGACACCATAAAAAAAATTCTAAAAACCTTAATTTCTATACAAAAAAAACGAATTTTAAGAAAGAAAACAATAAATTTTATGAATTTTTTCTCAAAATCACCAACAAAAATTTATCCAGAAAGGATATTCTCATTCCAATCGAGAAAATATGCATTGGAGAAGCTTTGCCCAAAAGTACGCAATGACATCATAAAAACAATTCTAAAAACCTTAATTTTTATACAAAAAAAAACGAATTTTAAGAAAGAAAACAATAAATTTTATGAATTTTTTCTCAAAATCACCAACAAAAATTTATCCAGAAAGGATATTCTCATTCCAATCGAAAAAATATGCATTGGAGAAGATTTGCCTGAAAGTATGCAATGACACCATAAAAACAATTCTAAAAACCCTAATTTTTATACAAAAAAAAACTAATTTTAAGAAAGAAAACAATAACTTTTATGAATTTTTTCTCAAAATCACCAACAAAAATTTATCCAGAAAGTATATTCTCATTCCAATCTAAAAAATATGGATTGGAGAAGCTTTGCCTGAAAGTATGCAATGACAATATAAAAACAATTCTAGAAACCTTAATTTTTATATATAAAAAAACCAAATTTTAAGAAAGAAAACAATAAATTTTATGAATTTTTTCTCAAAATCACCAACAAAAATTTATCCAGAAAGGATATTCTCATTCCAATCGAAAAAAATATGCATTGGAGACGCTTTGCCTGAACGTATGCAATGCCACCATAAAAACATTTCTAAAAACCTTAATTTTTATACAAAAAAAAACGAATTTTAAGAAAGAAAACAATAAATTTTATGAATTTTTTCTCAAAATCACCAACAAAAATTTATCCAGAAAGGATATTCTCATTCTAATCGAAAAAATATGCATTGGAAAAGCTTTGCCTGAAAGTACGCAATGATACCATAAAAACAATTCTAAAAACCTTAATTTTTATACAAAAAAAAAACGAATTTTAAGAAAGAAAACAATAAATTTTATGAATTTTTTCTCAAAATCACCAACAAAAATTTATCCAGAAAGTATATTTTCATTTTAATCGAGAAAATATGCATTGGAGAAGCTTTGCCTGAAAGTATGCAATGACAATATAAAAACAATTCTAGAAACCTTAATTTTTATACATAAAAAAACCAAATTTAAGAAAGAAAACAATAAATTTTATGAATTTTTTCTCAAAATCACCAACAAAAATTTATCCAGAAAGGATATTCTCATTCTAATCGAGAAAATATGCATTGGAGAAGCTTTGCCTGAAAGTACGCAATGACACCATAAAAACAATTCTAAAAACCTTAATTTTTATACAAAAAAAAACGAATTTTAAGAAAGAAAACAATAAATTTTATGAATTTTTTCTCAAAATCACCAACAAAAATTTATCCAGAAATGATATTCTCATTCCAATCGAAAAAATATGCATTGGAGAAGCTTTGCCTGAAAGTACGCAATGACACCATAAAAACCTTTATTTTTATACAAAAAAACGAATTTTAAGAAAGAAAACAATAAGTTTTATGAATTTTTTCTCAAAATCACCAACAAAAATTTATCCAGAAAGGATATTCTCATTCCAGTCGAGAAAATATGCATTGGAGAAGCTTTGCCTGAAAGCACGTAATGACACCATAAAAACAATTCTAAAAACCTTAATTTTTATACAAAAAAAACGAATTTTAAGAAAGAAAACAATAAATTTTATGAATTTTTTCTCAAAATCACCAACAAAAATTTATCCAGAAAGGATATTCTCATTCCAATCGAAAAAAATATGCATTAGAGACGCTTTGCCTGAAAGTATGCAATGCCACCATAAAAACAATTATAAAAACCTTAATTTTTATACAAAAAAAAACGAATTTTAAGAAAGAAAACAATAAATTTTATGAATTTTTTCTCAAAATCACCAACAAAAATTTATCCAGAAAGGATATTCTCATTCCAATCGAGAAAATATGCATTGGAGAAGATTTCCCTGAAAGTATGCAATGACACCATAAAAACAATTCTAGAAACCTTAATTTTTATACATAAAAAAACCAAATTTTAAGAAAGAAAACAATAAATTTTATGAATTTTTTCTCAAATCACCAACAAAAATTTATCCAGAAAGGATATTCTCATTCCAATCGAAAAAAATATGCAATGGAGACGCTTTGCCTGAAAGTATGCAATGCCACCATAGAACAATTATAAAAACCTTAATTTTTATACAAAAAAAAACGAATTTTAAGAAAGAAAACAATAAATTTTATGAATTTTTTCTCAAAACCGCCAACAAAAATTTATCCAGAAAGGATATTCTCATTCCAATCGAGAAAATATGCATTGGAGAAGCTTTGCCTGAAAGTACGTAATGACACCATAAAAACAATTCTAAAAACCTTAATTTTTATACAAAAAAAAACGAATTTTAAGAAAGAAAACAATAAATTTTATGAATTTTTTCTCAAAATCACCAACAAAAATTTATCCAGAAATGATATTCTCATTCCAATCGAGAAAATATGCATTGGAGAAGCTTTGCCTGAAAATACGCAATGACACCATAAAAACAATTCTAAAAACCTTAATTTTTATACAAAAAAAGGAATTTTAAGAAAGAAAACAATAAGTTTTATGAATTTTTTCTCAAAATCACCAACAAAAATTTATCCAGAAAGGATATTCTCATTCCAGTCGAGAAAATATGCATTGGAGAAGCTTTGCCTGAAAGTACGCAATGACACCATAAAACCAATTCTAAAAACCTTAATTTTTATACAAAAAAAAACGAATTTTAAGAAAGAAAACAATAAATTTTATGAATTTTTTCTCAAAACCGCCAACAAAAATTTATCCAGAGAGGATATTCTCATTCTAATCGAGAAAATATGCATTGTAGAAGCTTTGCCTGAAAGTACGCAATGACATCATAAAAACAATTCTAAAAACCTTAATTTTTATACAAAAAAAACGAATTTTAAGAAAGAAAACAATAAATTTTATGAATTTTTTCTCAAAATCACCAACAAAAATTTATCCAGAAATGATATTCTCATTCCAATTGAGAAAATATGCATTGGAGAAGCTTTGCCTAAAAGTAGGCAATGACATCATAAAAACAATTCTAAAAACCTTAATTTTTATACAAAAAAAACGAATTTTAAGAAAGAAAACAATAAATTTTATGAATTTTTTCTCAAAATCACCAACAAAAATTTATCCAGAAATGATATTCTCATTTCAATCGAGAAAATATGCGTTGGAGAAGATTTGCCTGAAAGTACGAAATGACACCATAAAAACAATTCTAGAAACCTTAATTTTTATACAAAAAAAAAAAACAAATTTTAAGAAAGAAAACAATAAATTTTATGAATTTTTTCTCAAAATCACCAACAAAAATTTATCCAGAAAGGATATTCTTATTCCATAAAAACAATTCTAAAAACCTTAATTTGTATACAAAAAAAAACGAATTTTAAGAAAGAAAACAATAAATTTTATGAATTTTTTCTCAAAACCGCCAACAAAAATTTATCCAGAGAGGATATTCTCATTCTAATCGAGAAAATATGCATTGTAGAAGCTTTGCCTGAAAGTACGCAATGACATCATAAAAACAATTCTAAAAACCTTAATTTGTATACAAAAAAAACGAATTTTAAGAAAGAAAACAATAAATTTTATGAATTTTTTCTCAAAATCACCAACAAAAATTTATCCAGAAATGATATTCTCATTCCAATTGAGAAAATATGCATTGGAGAAGCTTTGCCTAAAAGTAGGCAATGACATCATAAAAACAATTCTAAAAACCTTAATTTTTATACAAAAAAAACGAATTTTAAGAAAGAAAACAATAAATTTTATGAATTTTTTCTCAAAATCACCAACAAAAATTTATCCAGAAATGATATTCTCATTTCAATCGAGAAAATATGCGTTGGAGAAGATTTGCCTGAAAGTACGAAATGACACCATAAAAACAATTCTAGAAACCTTAATTTTTATACAAAAAAAAAAACAAATTTTAAGAAAGAAAACAATAAATTTTATGAATTTTTTCTCAAAATCACCAACAAAAATTTATCCAGAAAGGATAATCTTATTTCAATCGAGAAAATATGCATTGGAGAAGCTTTGCCTAAAACTACGCAACGACACCATAAAAACAATTCTAAAAACCTTAATTTTTATACAAAAAAAAACGAATTTTAAGAAAAAAAAAAATAAATTTTATGACTTTTTTCTCAAAATCACCAACAAAAATTTATCCAGAGAGAATATTCTCATTCCAATCAAGAAAATATGCGTTGGAGAAGCTTTGCGTGAAAGTACGCAATGACACCATAAAAACAATTCTGAAAACCTTAATTTTTATACAAAAAAAACGAATTTTAAGAAAGAAAACAATAAATTTTATGAATTTTTTCTCAAAATCACCAACAAAAATTTATCCAGAAAGGATATTTTCATTCCAATCGAAAAAATATGCTTTGGAGAAGCTTTGCCTAAAAGTACGCAATGACACCATAAAAACAATTCTAAAAACCTTAATTTTTATACAAAAAAAACGAATTTTAAGAAAGAAAACAATAAATTTTATGAATTTTTTCTCAAAATCACCAACAAAAATTTATCCAGAAAGGATATTCTCATTCCAGTCGAGAAAATATGCATTGGAGAAGCTTTGCCTGAAAGTACGTAATGACACCATAAAAACAATTCTTAAAACCTTAATTTTTATACAAAAAAAAACGAATTTTAAGAAAGAAAACAATAAATTTTATGAATTTTTTCTCAAAATCACCAACAAAAATTTATCCAGAAATGATATTCTCATTTCAATCGAGAAAATATGCGTTGGAGAAGATTTGCCTGAAAGTACGAAATGACACCATAAAAACAATTCTACAAACCTTAATTTTTATACAAAAAAAAAACAAATTTTAAGAAAGAAAACAATAAATTTTATGAATTTTTTCTCAAAAACACTAAAAAAAATTTATCCAGAAAGGATATTCTCATTCCAATCGAGAAAATATGCATTGGAGAAGCTTTGCGTGAAAGTACGCAATGACACCATAAAAACAATTCTGAAAACCTTAATTTTTATACAAAAAAAACGAATTTTAAGAAAGAAAACAATAAATTTTATGAATTTTTTCTCAAAATCACCAACAAATATTTATCCAGAAAGGATATTCTCATTCCAATCGAGAAAATATGTATTGGAGAAGCTTTGCCTGAAAGTACGCAATGGCACCATAAAAACAATTCTAAAAACCTTAATTTTTATACAAAAAAAACGAATTTTAAGAAAGAAAACAATAAATTTTATGAATTTTTTCTCAAAATCACCAACAAAAATTTATCCAGAAATGATATTCTCATTTCAATCGAGAAAATATGCGTTGGAGAAGATTTGCCTGAAAGTACGCAATGACACCATAAAAACAATTCTAAAAACCTTAATTTTTATACAAAAAAAACGAATTTTAAGAAAGAAAACAATAAGTTTTATGAATTTTTTCTCAAAATCACCAACAAAAATTTATCCAGAAAGGATATTCTCATTCCAATCGAGAAAATATGCATTGGAGAAGCTTTGCCTGAAAGTACGCAATGACACCATAAAAACAATTCTAAAAACCTTAATTTTTATACAAAAAAAACGAATTTTAAGAAAGAAAACAATAAATTTTATGACTTTTTTCTCAAAATCACCAACAAAAATTTATCCAGAGAGAATATTCTCATTCCAATCAAGAAAATATGCATTGGAGAAGCTTTGCGTGAAAGTACGCAATGACACCATAAAAACAATTCTGAAAACCTTAATTTTTATACAAAAAAAACGAATTTTAAGGAAGAAAACAATAAATTTTATGAATTTTTTCTCAAAATCACCAACAAAAATTTATCCAGAAAGGATATTCTCATTCCAATCGAAAAAATATGCATTGGAGAAGCTTTGCCTAAAAGTACGCAATGACACCATAAAAACAATTCTAAAAACCTTAATTTTTATACAAAAAAAACGAATTTTAAGAAAGAAAACAATAAATTTTATGAATTTTTTCTCAAAATCACCAACAAAAATTTATCCAGAAAGGATATTCTCATTCCAGTCGAGAAAATATGCATTGGAGAAGCTTTGCCTGAAAGTACGCAATGACACCATAAAAACAATTCTAAAAACCTTAATTTTTATACAAAAAAAAACGAATTTTAAGAAAGAAAACAATAAGTTTTATGAATTTTTTCTCAAAATCACCAACAAAAATTTATCCAGAAAGGATATTCTCATTCCAGTCGAGAAAATATGCATTGGAGAAGATTTGCCTGAAAGTACGCAATGACACCATAAAAACAATTCTAAAAACCTTAATTTTTATACAAAAAAAACGAATTTTAAGAAAGAAAACAATAAGTTTTATGAATTTTTTCTCAAAATCACCAACAAAAATTTATCTAGAAAGGATATCCTCATTCCAGTCGAGAAAATATGCATTGGAGAAGCTTTGCCTGAAAGTACGCAATGACACCATAAAAACAATTCTAAAAACCTTAATTTTTATACAAAAAAAAACGAATTTTAAGAAAGAAAACAATAAATTTTATGAATTTTTTCTCAAAACCGCCAACAAAAATTTATCCAGAAAGGATATTCTCATTCCAATCGAGAAAATATGCATTGGAGAAGCTTTGCCTAAAAGTACGCAATGACACCATAAAAACAATTCTAAAAACCTTTATTTTTATACAAAAAAACGAATTTTAAGAAAGAAAACAATAAGTTTTATGAATTTTTTCTCAAAATCACCAACAAAAATTTATCCAGAAAGGATATTCTCATTCCAGTCGAGAAAATATGCATTGGAGAAGCTTTGCCTGAAAGTACGCAATGACACCATAAAAACAATTCTAAAAACCTTAATTTTTATACAAAAAAAACGAATTTTAAGAAAGAAAACAATAAATTTTATGAATTTTTTCTCAAAATCACCAACAAAAATTTATCCAGAAAGAATTTTCTCATTCCAATGAGAATAATATGAATCGGAGAAGCTTTGCCTGAAAGTGCACAGTCATATCCCAAACAAACATCTCCAAAAAACCACCATTTTCATAGAGAAAAACAAATTTTAAGAGAAAGTGGACTCAGTGTAATAATTGTTGCCTCCTATTTTTTGAGAAAACTGGGTGCCTGGTGTAAAAATTGGATTTTCGTGAATATTGTCACAAATTTTCGAATTTTTGTGGTTTTTTGCATATCTTTAGGTGGTCAATTTATTTTGCTTTCAGTAAATAAAAAATTTAATTTTAGGCAATTTTTTTTTAATAGGGCTCACAAAAATTTATTCTGAAAGGATATTCTTTTTTCGGTCAGGATAATATGGATCTAGAAGGCTATGTAAAAGTGTATGCAATGAAACCATGAAACAAATTGCCATTTTTATCCAAAAAAGCGAACTTTATTTGTAAAAAAATACAGCGAACTTTAGGTATTTTTTTTTAAAACGCCTGGAAAAAATTTTCCTGTAAGGACTTTTTCAGTCCGATCAGGATAATAAGAATAATTATTAGTTTTGCATATGTATGCGCATTAACATCATTAAACAAATTTCCGAAAAAATTTCCTTTTTCATAGAAAAATATAAATTTAAAAAAAAAATTTAATGATCTATTGGCAAATTTTTCTCAAAACTCCCATCGAAATTTATCGTGACAGGTTATTTTCCTTTCAATCATTATACTAAGAGCCATAGAAGGTTTGCCTGAAAGTGTGCAATGACACCATAAAAAAAATTCTTAAAAACCTTAATTTTTATACAAAAAAAACGAATTTTAAGAAAGAAAACAATAAATTTTATGAATTTTTTCTCAAAATCACCAACAAAAATTTATCCAGAAAGGATATTCTCATTCCAATCGAAAAAATATGCATTGGAGAAGCTTTGCCTAAAACTACGCAACAACACCATAAAAAAAATTCTAAAAACCTTAATTTTTATACAAAAAAAACGAATTTTAAGAAAGAAAACAATAAATTTTATGAATTTTTTCTCAAAATCACCAACAAAAATTTATCCAGAAAGGATATTCTCATTCCAATCGAGAAAATATGTATTGAAGAAGCTTTGCCTAAAACTACGCAACGACACCATAAAAAAAATTCTAAAAACCTTAATTTTTATACAAAAAAAACGAATTTTAAGAAAGAAAACAATAAATTTTATGAATTTTTTCTCAAAATCACCAACAAAAATTTATCCAGAAAGGATATTCTCATTCCAATCGAGAAAATATGTATTGAAGAAGCTTTGCCTAAAACTACGCGACGACACCATAAAAAAAATTCTAAAAACCTTAATTTTTATACAAAAAAAACGAATTTAAGAAAGAAAACAATAAATTTTATGAATTTTTTCTCAAAATCACCAACAAAAATTTATCCAGAAAGCATATTCTCATTCCAATCGAGAAAATATGCATTGGAGAAGCTTTGCCTAAAACTACGCAACAACACCATAAAAACAATTCTAAAAACCTTAATTTTTATACAAAAAAAACGAATTTTAAGAAAAAAAACAATAAATTTTATGAATTTTTTCTCAAAATCACCAACAAAAATTTATCCAGAAAGGATATTCTCATTCCAGTCGAGAAAATATGCATTGGAGAAGCTTTGCCTGAAAGTACGCAATGACACCATAAAAACAATTCTAAAAACCTTAATTTTTATACAAAAAAAACGAATTTTAAGAAAGAAAACAATAAGTTTTATGAATTTTTTCTCAAAATCACCAACAAAAATTTATCTAGAAAGGATATTCTCATTCCAGTCGAGAAAATATGCAATGGAGAAGCTTTGCCTAAAAGTACGCAATGACACCATAAAAACAATTCTAAAAACCTTAATTTTTATACAAAAAAAAACGAATTTTAAGAAAGAAAACAATAAATTTTATGAATTTTTTCTCAAAATCACCAACAAAAATTTATCCAGAAAGGATATTCTCATTCCAATCGAGAAAATATGCATTGGAGAAGCTTTGCCTAAAACTACGCAACAACACCATAAAAACAATTCTAAAAACCTTAATTTTTATACAAAAAAAACGAATTTTAAGAAAAAAAACAATAAATTTTATGAATTTTTTCTCAAAATCACCAACAAAAATTTATCCAGAAAGGATATTCTCATTCCAGTCGAGAAAATATGCATTGGAGAAGCTTTGCCTGAAAGTACGCAATGACACCATAAAAACAATTCTAAAAACCTTAATTTTTATACAAAAAAAACGAATTTTAAGAAAGAAAACAATAAGTTTTATGAATTTTTTCTCAAAATCACCAACAAAAATTTATCTAGAAAGGATATTCTCATTCCAGTCGAGAAAATATGCAATGGAGAAGCTTTGCCTAAAAGTACGCAATGACACCATAAAAACAATTCTAAAAACCTTAATTTTTATACAAAAAAAAACGAATTTTAAGAAAGAAAACAATAAATTTTATGAATTTTTTCTCAAAATCACCAACAAAAATTTATCCAGAAAGAATTTTCTCATTCCAATGAGAATAATATGAATCGGAGAAGCTTTGCCTGAAAGTGCACTATCATATCCCAAACAAACATCTCCAAAAAACCACCATTTTCATAGAGAAAAATAAATTTTAAGAGAAAGTGGACTCAGTGTAATAATTGTTGCCTCCTATTTTTTGAGAAAACTGGGTGCCTGGTGTAAAAATTGGATTTTCGTGAATATTGTCACAAATTTTCGAATTTTTGTGGTTTTTTGCATATCTTTAGGTGGTCAATTTATTTTGCTTTCAGTAAATAAAAAATTTAATTTTAGGCAATTTTTTTTTAATAGGGCTCACAAAAATTTATTCTGAAAGGATATTCTTTTTTCGGTCAGGATAATATGGATCTAGAAGGCTATGTAAAAGTGTATGCAATGAAACCATGAAACAAATTGCCATTTTTATCCAAAAAAGCGAACTTTATTTGTAAAAAAATACAGCGAACTTTAGGTATTTTTTTTTAAAACGCCTGGAAAAAATTTTCCTGTAAGGACTTTTTCAGTCCGATCAGGATAATAAGAATAATTATTAGTTTCGCATATGTATGCGCATTAACATCATTAAACAAATTTCCGAAAAAATTTCCTTTTTCATAGAAAAATATAAATTTAAAAAAAAAATTTAATGATCTATTGGCAAATTTTTCTCAAAACTCCCATCGAAATTTATCGTGACAGGTTATTTTCCTTTCAATCATTATACTAAGAGTCATAGAAGGTTTGCCTGAAAGTACGCAATGACACCATAAAAAAAATTCTTAAAAACCTTAATTTTTATACAAAAAAAACGAATTTTAAGAAAGAAAACAATAAATTTTATGAATTTTTTCTCAAAATCACCAACAAAAATGTATCCAGAAAGGATATTCTCATTCCAATCGAAAAAATATGCATTGGAGAAGCTTTGCCTAAAACTACGCGACGACTCCAGAAAAAAAATTCTAAAAACCTTAATTTTTATACAAAAAAAACGAATTTAAGAAAGAAAACAATAAATTTTATGAATTTTTTCTCAAAATCACCAACAAAAATTTATCCAGAAAGGATATTCTCATTTCAATCGAGAAAATATGCATTGGAGAAGCTCTGCCTGAAAGTACGCAATGACACCATAAAAACAATTCTAAAAACCTTAATTTTTATACAAAAAAAACGAATTTTAAGAAAGAAAACAATAAGTTTTACGAATTTTTTCTCAAAATCACCAACAAAAATTTATCCAGAAAGGATATTCTCATTCCAGTCGAGAAAATATGCATTGGAGAAGCTCTGCCTGAAAGTACGCAATGACACCATAAAAACAATTCTAAAAACCTTAATTTTTATACAAAAAAAACGAATTTTAAGAAAGAAAACAATAAATTTTATGAATTTTTTCTCAAAATCACCAACAAAAATTTATCCAGAAAGAATTTTCTCATTCCAATGAGAATAATATGAATTGAAGAACCTTCGCCTGAAAGCGCACAATCATACCCCAAACAAACATCTCCAAAAAACCACCATTTTCATAGAGAAAAACAAATTTTAAGAGAAAGTGGACTCAGTGTAATAATTGTTGCCTCCTATTTTTTGAGAAAACTGGGTGCCTGGTGTAAAAATTGGATTTTCGTGAATATTGTCACAAATTTTCGAATTTTTGTGGTTTTTTGCATATCTTTAGGTGGTCAATTTATTTTGCTTTCAGTAAATAAAAAATTTAATTTTAGGCAATTTTTTTTTAATAGGGCTCACAAAAATTTATTCTGAAAGGATATTCTTTTTTCGGTCAGGATAATATGGATCTAGAAGGCTATGTAAAAGTGTATGCAATGAAACCATGAAACAAATTGCCATTTTTATCCAAAAAAGCGAACTTTATTTGTAAAAAAATACAGCGAACTTTAGGTATTTTTTTTTAAAACGCCTGGAAAAAATTTTCCTGTAAGGACTTTTTCAGTCCGATCAGGATAATAAGAATAATTATTAGTTTCGCATATGTATGCGCATTAACATCATCAAACAAATTTCCGAAAAAATTTCCTTTTTCATAGAAAAATATAAATTTAAAAAAAAAATTTAATGATCTATTGGCAAATTTTTCTCAAAACTCCCATCGAAATTTATCGTGACAGGTTATTTTCCTTTCAATCATTATACTAAGAGCCATAGAAGGTTTGCCTGAAAGTGTGCAATGACACCATAAACAAAATTCTTAAAAACCTTAATTTTTATACAAAAAAAACGAATTTTAAGAAAGAAAACAATAAATTTTATGAATTTTTTCTCAAAATCACCAACAAAAATTTATCCAGAAAGGATATTCTCATTCCAATTGAAAAAATATGCATCGGAGAAGCTTTGCCTAAAACTACGCAACAACACCATAAAAAAAATTCTAAAAACCTTAATTTTTATACAAAAAAAACGAATTTTAAGAAAGAAAACAATAAATTTTATGAATTTTTTCTCAAAATCACCAACAAAAATTTATCCAGAAAGGATATTCTCATTCCAATCGAGAAAATATGTATTGAAGAAGCTTTGCCTAAAACTACGCAACGACACCATAAAAAAAATTCTAAAAACCTTAATTTTTATACAAAAAAAAACGAATTTTAAGAAAGAAAACAATAAATTTTATGAATTTCTTCTCAAAATCACCAACAAAAATTTATCCAGAAAGGATATTCTCATTCCAATCGAGAAAATATATATTGAAGAAGCTTTGCCTAAAACTACGCGACGACACCATAAAAAAAATTCTAAAAACCTTAATTTTTATACAAAAAAAACGAATTTAAGAAAGAAAACAATAAATTTTATGAATTTTTTCTCAAAATCACCAACAAAAATTTATCCAGAAAGGATATTCTCATTTCAATCGAGAAAATATGCATTGGAGAAGCTTTGCCTAAAACTACGCAACAACACCATAAAAACAATTCTAAAAACCTTAATTTTTATACAAAAAAAAACGAATTTTAAGAAAGAAAACAATAAATTTTATGAATTTTTTCTCAAAATCACCAACAAAGTTTATCCAGAAAGGATATTCTCATTCCAATCGAGAAAATATGCATTGGAGAAGCTTTGCCTAAAAGTACGCAATGACACCATAAAAACAATTCTAAAAACCTTAATTTTTATACAAAAAAAAACGAATTTTAAGAAAGAAAACAATAAATTTTATGAATTTTTTCTCAAAATCACCAACAAAAATTTATCCAGAAAGGATATTCTCATTCCAGTCGAGAAAATATGCATTGGAGAAGCTTTGCCTAAAAGTACGCAATGACACCATAAAAGCAATTCTAAAAACCTTAATTTTTATACAAAAAAAAACGAATTTTAAGAAAGAAAACAATAAATTTTATGAATTTTTTCTCAAAATCACCAACAAAAATTTATCTAGAAAGGATATTCTCATTCCAATCGAGAAAATATGCATTGGAAAAGCTTTGCCTAAAAGTACGCAATGACACCATAAAAACAATTCTAAAAACCTTAATTTTTATACAAAAAAAAACGAATTTAAGGAAGAAAACAATAAATTTTATGAATTGTTTCTCAAAATCACCAACAAAAATTTATCCAGAAAGGATATTCTCATTCCAATCGAGAAAATATGCATTGGAGAAGCTTTGCCTAAAACTACGCAACAACACCATAAAAACAATTCTAAAAACCTTAATTTTTATACAAAAAAAACGAATTTTAAGAAAGAAAACAATAAATTTTATGAATTTTTTCTCAAAATCACCAACAAAAATTTATCCAGAAAGGATATTCTCATTCCAATCGAGAAAATATGTATTGAAGAAGCTTTGCCTAAAACTACGCGACGACACCATAAAAAAAATTCTAAAAACCTTAATTTTTATACAAAAAAAACGAATTTTAAGAAAGAAAACAATAAATTTTATGAATTTTTTCTCAAAATCACCAACAAAAATTTATCCAGAAAGGATATTCTCATTCCAATCGAGAAAATATGCATTGGAGAAGCTTTGCCTAAAAGTACGCAATGACACCATAAAAACAATTCTAAAAACCTTAATTTTTATACAAAAAAAAACGAATTTTAAGAAAGAAAACAATAAATTTTATGAATTTTTTCTCAAAATCACCAACAAAAATTTATCCAGAAATGATATTCTCATTCCAGTCGAGAAAATATGCATTGGAGAAGCTTTGCCTAAAAGTACGCAATGACACCATAAAAACAATTCTAAAAACCTTAATTTTTATACAAAAAAAACGAATTTTAAGAAAGAAAACAATAAATTTTATGAATTTTTTCTCAAAATCACCAACAAAAATTTATCCAGAAAGGATATTCTCATTCCAATCGAGAAAATATGCATTGGAGAAGCTTTGCCTAAAAGTACGCAATGACACCATAAAAACAATTCTAAAAACCTTAATTTTTATACAAAAAAAACGAATTTTAAGAAAGAAAACAATAAATTTTATGAATTTTTTCTCAAAATCACCAACAAAAATTTATCCAGAAAGGATATTCTCATTCCAGTCGAGAAAATATGCATTGGAGAAGCTTTGCCTGAAAGTACGCAATGACACCATAAAAAAAATTCTAAAAAACCTTAATTTTTATACAAAAAAAACGAATTTTAAGAAAGAAAACAATAAATTTTATGAATTTTTTCTCAAAACCACCAACAAAAATTTATCCAGAAAGAATTTTCTCATTCCAATGAGAATAATATGAATCGGAGAAGCTTTGCCTGAAAGTGCACTATCATACCCCAAACAAACATCTCCAAAAGCCACCATTTTCATAGAGAAAAACAAATTTTAAGAGAAAATGGACTCAGTGTAATAATTGTTGCCTCCTATTTTTTGAGAAAACTGGGTGCCTGGTGTAAAAATTGGATTTTCGTGAATATTGTCACAAATTTTCGAATTTTTATGGTTTTTTGCATATCTTTAGGTGGTCAATTTATTTTGCTTTCAGTAAATAAAAAATTTAATTTTAGGCAATTTTTTTTTTATAGTGCTCACTAAAATTTATTCTGAAAGGATATTCCTTTTTCGATCAGGATAACATGAATCTAGAAGGCTATGTAAAAGTGTATGTAATGAAACCATGAAACAAATTGCCATTTTTATCCAAAAAAGCAAACTTTATTTGTAAAAAAATACAGCGAACTTTAGGTATTTTTTTTTAAAACGCCTGGAAAAAATTTTCCCTTACGGACTTTTTTAGTCCGATCAGGATAATAAGAATAATTATTAGTTTCGCATATGTATGCGCATTAACATCATTAAACAAATTTCCGAAAAAATTTCCTTCTTCATAGAAAAATATAAATTTAAAAAAAAAATTTAATGATCTTTTGGCAAATTTTTCTCAAAACTCCCATCGAAAGTTATCGTGACAGGTCATTTTCCTTTCAATCATAATACTTAGAGTCATAAAAGGTTTGCCTGAAAGTGTGCAATGACACCATAAAGAAAATTCTAAAAAACCTTAATTTTTATACAAAAAAAACGAATTTTAAGAAAGAAAACAATAAATTTTATGAATTTTTTCTCAAAATCACCAACAAAAATTTATCCAGAAAGGATATTCTCATTCCAATCGAGAAAATATGCATTGGAGAAGCTTTGCCTGAAAGTACGCAATGACACCATAAAAACAATTCTAAAAACCTTAATTTTTATACAAAAAAAAACGAATTTTAAGAAAGAAAACAATAAATTTTAGGAATTTTTTCTCAAAATCACCAACAAAAATTTATTCGGAAAGGATATTCTCTTTTCAATGGAGAAAATATGCATTAGAGAAGCTTTGCCTGAAAGTACGCAATGACACCATAAAAACAATTCTAAAAACCTTAATTTTTATACAAAAAAAAACGAATTTTAAGAAAGAAAACCATAAATTTTATGAATTTTTTCTCAAAACCACCAACAAAAATTTATCCAGAAAGAATTTTCTCATTCCAATGAGAATAATATGAATTGAAGAACCTTCGCCTGAAAGCGCACTATCATACCCCAAACAAACATCTCCAAAAAACCACCATTTTCATAGAGAAAAACAAATTTTAAGAGAAAATGGACTCAGTGTAATAATTGTTGCCTCCTATTTTTTGAGAAAACTGGGTGCCTGGTGTAAAAATTGGATTTTCGTGAATATTGTCACAAATTTTCGAATTTTTGTGGTTTTTTGCATATATTTAGGTGGTCAATTTATTTTGCTTTCAGTAAATAAAAAATTTAATTTTAGGCAATTTTTTTTTAATAGGACTCACAAAAATTTATTCTGAAAGGATATTCTTTTTTCGATCGGGATAATATGGATCTAGAAGGCTATGTAAAAGTGTATGTAATGAAACCATGAAACAAATTGTCATTTTTATCCAAAAAAGCAAACTTTATTTGTAAAAAAATACAGCGAACTTTAGGTTTTTTTTTTTAAAACGCCTGGAAAAAATTTTCCTGTACGGACTTTTTTAGTCCGATCAGGATAATAAGAATAATTATTAGTTTCGCATATGTATGCGCATTAACATCATTAAACAAATTTCCGAAAAAAATTTCCTTTTTCATAGAAAAATAGAAATTTTAAAAAAAAATTTAATGATCTTTTGGCAAATTTTTCTCAAAACTCCCATCGAAATTTATCGTGACAGGTCATTTTCCTTCCTATCATTATACTAAGAGCCATAGAAGGTTTGTCTGAAAGTGTGCAATGACACCATAAAAAAAATTCTAAAAAACCTTAATTTTTATACAAAAAAAAACGAATTTTAAGAAAGAAAACAATACATTTTATGAATTTTTTCTCAAAATCACCAACAAAAATTTATCCAGAAAGGATATTCTCATTTTAAACGAGAAAATATGCATTGGAAAAACTTTGCCTAAAAGTACGCAATGACACCATTAAAAAAAATTTTAAAAAACCCTAATTTTTATACAAAAAAAATGAATTTTAAGAAAAAAAACCATAAATTTTATGAATTTTTTCTCAAAACCACCAACAAAAATTTATCCAGAAAGAATTTTCTCATTCCAATGAGAATAATATGAATCGGAGAAGCTTTGCCTGAAAGTGCACTATCATACCCCAAACAAACATCTCCAAAAAATCACTATTTTCATAGAGAAAAACAAATTTTAAGAGAAAGTGGACTCAGTGTAAAAATTGGATTTTCGTGAATATTGTCACAAATTTTCGAATTTTTGTGGTTTTTTGCATATCTTTAGGTGGTCAATTTATTTTGCTTTCAGTAAACAAAAAATTTAATTTTAGGCAATTTTTTTTAATAGTGCTCACAAAAATTTATTCTGAAAGGATATTCCTTTTTCGATCAGGATAATATGGATCTAGAAGGCTATGTAAAAGTGTATGTAATGAAACCATGAAACAAATTGCCATTTTTATCCAAAAAAGCAAACTTTATTTTTAAAAAAATACAGCGAACTTTAGTTATTTTTTTTAAAACGCCTGAAAAAAATTTTCCTGTAAGGACTTTTTTAGTCCGATCAGGATAATAAGAATAATTGTTAGTTTTGCATATGTATGCGCATTAACATCATTAAACAAATTTCCGAAAAAATTTCCTTTTTCATAGAAAAATAGAAATTTTAAAAAAAAATTTAATGATCTTTTGGCAAATTTTTCTCAAAACTCCCACCGAAATTTATCGTGACAGGTCATTTTCCTTCCAATCATTATACTAAGAGTCATAGAAGGTTTGCCTGAAAGTACGCAATGACACCATAAAAAAAATTCTAAAAACCTTAATTTTTATACAAAAAAAACGAATTTTAAGAAAGAAAACCACAAATCTTATGAATTTTTTCACAAAACCACCAACAAAAATTTATCCAGAAAGAATTTTCTCATTCCAATGAGAATAATATGAATCGGAGAAGCTTCGCCTGAAAGTGCACAGTCATACCCCAAACAAACATCTCCAAAAAACCACCATTTTCATAGAGAAAAACAAATTTTAAGAGAAAGTGGACTCAATGTAATAATTGTTGCCTCCTATTTTTTGAGAAAACTGGGTGCCTGGTGTAAAAATTGGATTTTCGTGAATATTGTCACAAATTTTCGAATTTTTGTGGTTTTATGCATATCTTTAGGTGGTCAATTTATTTTGCTTTCAGTAAATAAAAAATTTAATTTTAGGCAATTTTTTTTTAATAGTGCTCACTAAAATTTATTCTGAAAGGATATTCCTTTTTCGATCAGGATAACATGAATCTAGAAGGCTATGTAAAAGTGTATGTAATGAAACCATGAAACAAATTGCCATTTTTATCCAAAAAAGCAAACTTTATTTGTAAAAAAATACAGCGAACTTTAGGTATTTTTTTTTTAAAACGCCTGGAAAAAATTTTCCCTTACGGACTTTTTTAGTCCGACCAGGATAATAAGAATAATTATTAGTTTCGCATATGTATGCGCATTAACATCATTAAACAAATTTCCGAAAAAATTTCCTTTTTCATAGAAAAATATAAATTTTTAAAAAAAATTTAATGATCTATTGGCAAATTTTTCTCAAAACTCCCACCGAAATTTATCGTGACAGGTCATTTTCCTTTCAATCATTATACTAAGAGTCATAGAAGGTTTGTCTGAAAGTGTGCAATGACACCATAAAAAAAATTCTAAAAAACCTTAATTTTTATACAAAAAAAACGAATTTTAAGAAAGAAAACAATAAATTTTATGAATTTTTTCTCAAAATCACCAACAAAAATTTATCCAGAAAGGATATTCTCATTCCAATCGAGAAAATATGCATTGGAGAAGCTTTGCCTAAAAGTACGCAATGACACCATAAAAACAATTCTAAAAACCTTAATTTTTATACAATAAAAAACGAATTTTAAGAAAGAAAACAATAAATTTTATGAATTTTTTCTCAAAATCACCAACAAAAATTTATCCAGAAAGGATATTCTCATTCCAGTCGAGAAAATATGCATTGGAGAAGCTTTGCCTGAAAGAACGCAATGACACCATAAAAACAATTCTAAAAACCTTAATTTTTATACATAAAAAAACGAATTTTAAGAAAGAAAACAATAAATTTTAGGAATTTTTTCTCAAAATCACCAACAAAAATTTATCCAGAAAGGATATTCTCATTCCAATCGAGAAAGTATGCATTGGAGAAGCTTTGCCTGAAAGTACGCAATGACACCATAAAAACAATTCTAAAAACCTTAATTTTTATACAAAAAAAACGAATTTTAAGAAAGAAAACAATAAATTTTATGAATTTTTTCTCAAAATCACCAACAAAAATTTATCCAGAAAGGATATTCTCATTCCAATCGAGAAAATATGCATTGGAGAAGCTTTGCCTGAAAGTACGCAGTGACACCATAAAAACAATTCTAAAAACCTTAATTTTTATACAAAAAAAAACGAATTTTAAGAAAGAAAACAATAAATTTTATGAATTTTTTCTCAAAACCACCAACAAAAATTTATCCAGAAAGGATATTCTCATTCCAATCGAGAAAGTATGCATTGGAGAAGCTTTGCCTGAAAGTACGCAATGACACCATAAAAACAATTCTAAAAACCTTAATTTTTATACAAAAAAAAACGAATTTTTGGAAAGAAAACAATAAATTTTATGAATTTTTTCTCAAAATCACCAACAAAAATTTATCCAGAAATGATATTCTCATTCCAATCGAGAAAATATGCATTGGAGAAGCTTTGCCTAAAACTACGCAACGACATCATAAAAACAATTCTAAAAACCTTAATTTTTATACAAAAAAAACGAATTTTAAGAAAGAAAACAATAAATTTTATGAATTTTTTCTCAAAATCACCAACAAAAATTCATCCAGAAAGGATATTCTCATTCCAATCAAGAAAATATGCATTGGAGAAGCTTTGCCTAAAACTACGCAACGACACCATAAAAACAATTCTAAAAACCTTAATTTTTATACAAAAAAAACGAATTTTAAGAAAGAAAACAATAAATTTTATGAATTTTTTCTCAAAATAACCAACAAAAATTTATCCAGAAAGGATATTCTCATTCCAATCGAGAAAATATGCATTGGAGAAGCTTTGCCTAAAACTACGCAACGACACCATAAAAACAATTCTAAAAACCTTAATTTTTATACAAAAAAAAAACCAAATTTTAAGAAAGAGAACAATAAATTTTATGAATTTTTTCTCAAAATCACCAACAAAAATTTATCCAGAAAGGATATTCTCATTCCAATCGCGAAAATAAGCATTGGAGAAGCTTTGCCTGAAAGTACGCAGTGACACCATAAAAACAATTCTAAAAAACCTTAATTTTTATACAAAAAAAAACGAATTTTAAGAAAGAAAACAATACATTTTATGAATTTTTTCTCAAAATCACCAACAAAAATTTATCCAGAAAGGATATTCTCATTCCAAACGAGAAAATATGCATTGGAAAAACTTTGCCTAAAAGTACGCAATGACACCATTAAAAAAAATTTTAAAAAACCCTAATTTTTATACAAAAAAAATGAATTTTAAGAAAAAAAACCATAAATTTTATGAATTTTTTCTCAAAACCACCAACAAAAATTTATCCAGAAAGAATTTTCTCATTCCAATGAGAATAATATGAATCGGAGAAGCTTTGCCTGAAAGTGCACTATCATACCCCAAACAAACATCTCCAAAAAATCACTATTTTCATAGAGAAAAACAAATTTTAAGAGAAAGTGGACTCAGTGTAAAAATTGGATTTTCGTGAATATTGTCACAAATTTTCGAATTTTTGTGGTTTTTTGCATATCTTTAGGTGGTCAATTTATTTTGCTTTCAGTAAACAAAAAATTTAATTTTAGGCAATTTTTTTTAATAGTGCTCACAAAACTTTATTCTGAAAGGATATTCCTTTTTCGATCAGGATAATATGGATCTAGAAGGCTATGTAAAAGTGTATGTAATGAAACCATGAAACAAATTGCCATTTTTATCCAAAAAAGCAAACTTTATTTTTAAAAAAATACAGCGAACTTTAGTTATTTTTTTTAAAACGCCTGAAAAAAATTTTCCTGTAAGGACTTTTTTAGTCCGATCAGGATAATAAGAATAATTGTTAGTTTTGCATATGTATGCGCATTAACATCATTAAACAAATTTCCGAAAAAATTTCCTTTTTCATAGAAAAATAGAAATTTTAAAAAAAAATTTAATGATCTTTTGGCAAATTTTTCTCAAAACTCCCACCGAAATTTATCGTGACAGGTCATTTTCCTTCCAATCATTATACTAAGAGTCATAGAAGGTTTGCCTGAAAGTACGCAATGACACCATAAAAAAAATTCTAAAAACCTTAATTTTTATACAAAAAAAAAACGAATTTTAAGAAAGAAAACCATAAATTTTATGAATTTTTTCTCAAAACCACCAACAAAAATTTATCCAGAAAGAATTTTCTCATTCCAATGAGAATAATATGAATCGGAGAAGCTTCGCCTGAAAGTGCACAGTCATACCCCAAACAAACATCTCCAAAAAACCACCATTTTCATAGAGAAAAACAAATTTTAAGAGAAAGTGGACTCAATGTAATAATTGTTGCCTCCTATTTTTTGAGAAAACTTGGTGCCTGGTGTAAAAATTGGATTTTCGTGAATATTGTCACAAATTTTCGAATTTTTGTGGTTTTATGCATATCTTTAGGTGGTCAATTTATTTTGCTTTCAGTAAATAAAAAATTTAATTTTAGGCAATTTTTTTTTAATAGTGCTCACTAAAATTTATTCTGAAAGGATATTCCTTTTTCGATCAGGATAACATGAATCTAGAAGGCTATGTAAAAGTGTATGTAATGAAACCATGAAACAAATTGCCATTTTTATCCAAAAAAGCAAACTTTATTTGTAAAAAAATACAGCGAACTTTAGGTATTTTTTTTTTAAAACGCCTGGAAAAAATTTTCCCTTACGGACTTTTTTAGTCCGATCAGGATAATAAGAATAATTATTAGTTTCGCATATGTATGCGCATTAACATCATTAAACAAATTTCCGAAAAAATTTCCTTTTTCATAGAAAAATATAAATTTTAAAAAAAAATTTAATGATCTATTGGCAAATTTTTCTCAAAACTCCCACCGAAATTTATCGTGACAGGTCATTTTCCTTTCAATCATTATACTAAGAGTCATAGAAGGTTTGTCTGAAAGTGTGCAATGACACCATAAAAAAAATTCTAAAAAACCTTAATTTTTATACAAAAAAAAACGAATTTTAAGAAAGAAAACAATAAATTTTATGAATTTTTTCTCAAAATCACCAACAAAAATTTATCCAGAAAGGATATTCTCATTCCAATCGAGAAAATATGCATTGGAGAAGCTTTGCCTAAAAGTACGCAATGACACCATAAAAACAATTCTAAAAACCTTAATTTTTATACAATAAAAAACGAATTTTAAGAAAGAAAACAATAAATTTTATGAATTTTTTCTCAAAATCACCAACAAAAATTTATCCAGAAAGGATATTCTCATTCCAGTCGAGAAAATATGCATTGGAGAAGCTTTGCCTGAAAGAACGCAATGACACCATAAAAACAATTCTAAAAACCTTAATTTTTATACATAAAAAAACGAATTTTAAGAAAGAAAACAATAAATTTTAGGAATTTTTTCTCAAAATCACCAACAAAAATTTATCCAGAAAGGATATTCTCATTCCAATCGAGAAAGTATGCATTGGAGAAGCTTTGCCTGAAAGTACGCAATGACACCATAAAAACAATTCTAAAAACCTTAATTTTTATACAAAAAAAACGAATTTTAAGAAAGAAAACAATAAATTTTATGAATTTTTTCTCAAAATCACCAACAAAAATTTATCCAGAAAGGATATTCTCATTCCAATCGAGAAAATATGCATTGGAGAAGCTTTGCCTGAAAGTACGCAGTGACACCATAAAAACAATTCTAAAAACCTTAATTTTTATACAAAAAAAAACGAATTTTAAGAAAGAAAACAATAAATTTTATGAATTTTTTCTCAAAACCACCAACAAAAATTTATCCAGAAAGGATATTCTCATTCCAATCGAGAAAGTATGCATTGAAGAAGCTTTGCCTGAAAGTACGCAATGACACCATAAAAACAATTCTAAAAACCTTAATTTTTATACAAAAAAAAACGAATTTTTGGAAAGAAAACAATAAATTTTATGAATTTTTTCTCAAAATCACCAACAAAAATTTATCCAGAAATGATATTCTCATTCCAATCGAGAAAATATACATTGGAGAAGCTTTGCCTAAAACTACGCAACGACATCATAAAAACAATTCTAAAAACCTTAATTTTTATACAAAAAAAAACGAATTTTAAGAAAGAAAACAATAAATTTTATGAATTTTTTCTCAAAATCACCAACAAAAATTCATCCAGAAAGGATATTCTCATTCCAATCAAGAAAATATGCATTGGAGAAGCTTTGCCTAAAACTACGCAACGACACCATAAAAACAATTCTAAAAACCTTAATTTTTATACAAAAAAAACGAATTTTAAGAAAGAAAACAATAAATTTTATGAATTTTTTCTCAAAATAACCAACAAAAATTTATCCAGAAAGGATATTCTCATTCCAATCGAGAAAATATGCATTGGAGAAGCTTTGCCTAAAACTACGCAACGACACCATAAAAACAATTCTAAAAACCTTAATTTTTATACAAAAAAAAACCAAATTTTAAGAAAGAGAACAATAAATTTTATGAATTTTTTCTCAAAATCACCAACAAAAATTTATCCAGAAAGGATATTCTCATTCCAATCGCAAAAATAAGCATTGGAGAAGCTTTGCCTGAAAGTACGCAGTGACACCATAAAAACAATTCTAAAAACCTTAATTTTTATACAAAACAAAACGAATTTTAAGAAAGAAAACAATAAATTTTATGAATTTTTTCTCAAAATCACCAACAAAAATTTATCCAAAAATGATATTCTCATTCCAATCGAAAAAATATGCATTGCAGAAGCTTTGCCTGAAAGTGTGCAATGACACCATTAAAAAAAATTCTAAATAACTTTAATTTTTATACAAAAAAAATGAATTTTAAGAAAGAAAACAATAAATTTTATGAATTTTTTCTCAAAACCACCAACAAAAATTTATCCAGAAAGGATATTCTCATTCCAATCGAGAAAGTATGCATTGGAGAAGCTTTGCCTGAAAGTACGCAATGACACCATAAAAACAATTCTAAAAACCTTAATTTTTATACAAAAAAAACGAATTTTTGGAAAGAAAAAAATAAATTTTATAAATTTTTTCTCAAAATCACCAACAAAAATTTATCCAGAAAGGATATTCTCATTCCAATCGAGAAAATATGCATTGGGGAAGCTTTGCCTAAAAGTACGCAATGACACCATAAAAATAATTCTAAAAACCTTAATTTTTATACAAAAAAAAACGAATTTTTGGAAAGAAAACAATAAATTTTATGAATTTTTTCTCAAAATCACCAACAAAAATTTATCCAGAAATGATACTCTCATTTCAATCGAGAAAATATGCATTGGAGAAGATTTGCCTGAAAGTACGCAATTACACCATAAAAACAATTCTAGAAACCTTAATTTTTTTACAAAAAAAAACAAATTTTAAGAAAGAAAACAATAAATTTTATGAATTTTTTCTCAAAATCACCAACAAAAATTTATCCAGAAAGGATATTCTCATTCCAATCGAGAAAATATGCATTGGAGAAGCTTTGCCTAAAACTACGCAACGACACCATAAAAACAATTCTAAAAACCTTAATTTTTATACAAAAAAAAAACGAATTTTAAGAAAGAAAACAATAAATTTTATGAATTTTTTCTCAAAATCACCAACAAAAATTTATCCAGAAAGGATATTCTCATTTCAATCGAGAAAACTTGCATTGGAGAAGATTTGCCTGAAAGTATGCAATGACATCATAAAAACAATTCTAGAAACCTTAATTTTTATACAAAAAAAAAACAAATTTTAAGAAAGAGAACAATAAATTTTATGAATTTTTTCTCAAAATCACCAACAAAAATTTATCCAGAAAGGATATTCTCATTCCAATCGAAAAAATACATATTGGAGAAGCTTTGCCTGAAAGTACGCAATGACACCATAAAAATAATTCTAAAAACCTTAATTTTTATACAAAAAAAAAACGAATTTTTGGAAAGAAAAAAATAAATTTTATAAATTTTTTCTCAAAATCACCAACAAAAATTTATCCAGAAAGGATATTCTCATTTCAATCGAAAAAATATGCATTGGCGAAGATTTGTCTGACAGTACGCAATGACACCATAAAAACAATTCTAGAAACCTTAATTTTTATACAAAAAAAACGAATTTTAAGAAAGAAAACAATAAATTTTATGAATTTTTTCTCAAAATCACCAACAAAAATTCATCCAGAAAGGATATTCTCATTCCAATCAAGAAAATATGCATTGGAGAAGCTTTGCCTAAAACTACGCAACGACACCATAAAAACAATTCTAAAAACCTTAATTTTTATACAAAAAAAAACGAATTTTAAGAAAGAAAACAATAAATTTTATGAATTTTTTCTCAAAATAACCAACAAAAATTTATCCAGAAAGGATATTCTCATTCCAATCGAGAAAATATGCATTGGAGAAGCTTTGCCTAAAACTACGCAACGACACCATAAAAATAATTCTAAAAACCTTAATTTTTATACAAAAAAAAACCAAATTTTAAGAAAGAGAACAATAAATTTTATGAATTTTTTCTCAAAATCACCAACAAAAATTTATCCAGAAAGGATATTCTCATTCCAATCGCGAAAATAAGCATTGGAGAAGCTTTGCCTGAAAGTACGCAGTGACACCATAAAAACAATTCTAAAAACCTTAATTTTTATACAAAACAAAACGAATTTTAAGAAAGAAAACAATAAATTTTATGAATTTTTTCTCAAAATCACCAACAAAAATTTATCCAGAAAGGATATTCTCATTTCAATCGAGAAAATATGCATTGGAGAAGATTTGCCTGAAAGTACGCAATTACACCATAAAAACAATTCTAGAAACCTTAATTTTTATACAAAAAAAAACCAAATTTTAAGAAAGAGAACAATAAATTTTATGAATTTTTTCTCAAAATCACCAACAAAAATTTATCCAGAAAGGATATTCTCATTCCAATCGAAAAAATATATATTGGAGAAGCTTTGCCTGAAAGTACGCAATGACACCATAAAAACAATTCTAAAAACCTTAATTTTTATACAAAAAAAACGAATTTTTGGAAAGAAAAAAATAAATTTTATAAATTTTTTCTCAAAATCACCAACAAAAATTTATCCAGAAAGGATATTCTCATTTCAATCGAAAAAATATGCATTGGCGAAGCTTTGCCTGAAAGTACGCAGTGACACCATAAAAACAATTCTAAAAACCTTAATTTTTATACAAAAAAAAACGAATTTTAAGAAAGAAAACAATAAATTTTATGAATTTTTTCTCAAAACCACCAACAAAAATTTATCCAGAAAGGATATTCTCATTCCAATCGAGAAAGTATGCATTGGAGAAGCTTTGCCTGAAAGTACGCAATGACACCATAAAAATAATTCTAAAAACCTTAATTTTTATACAAAAAAAAACGAATTTTTGGAAAGAAAACAATAAATTTTATGAATTTTTTCTCAAAATCACCAACAAAAATTTATCCAGAAAGGATATTCTCATTCCAATCGAGAAAGTATGCATTGGAGAAGCTTTGCCTGAAAGTACGCAATGACACCATAAAAACAATTCTAGAAACCTTAATTTTTTTACAAAAAAAAACAAATTTTAAGAAAGAAAACAATAAATTTTATGAATTTTTTCTCAAAATCACCAACAAAAATTTATCCAGAAAGGATATTCTCATTCCAATCGAGAAAATATGCATTGGAGAAGCTTTGCCTAAAACTACGCAACGACACCATAAAAACAATTCTAAAAACCTTAATTTTTATACAAAAAAAACGAATTTTTGGAAAGAAAACAATAAATTTTATGAATTTTTTCTCAAAATCACCAACAAAAATTTATCCAGAAAGGATATTCTCATTCCAATCGAGAAAGTATGCATTGGAGAAGCTTTGCCTGAAAGTACGCAATGACACCATAAAAACAATTCTAGAAACCTTAATTTTTTTACAAAAAAAAACAAATTTTAAGAAAGAAAACAATAAATTTTATGAATTTTTTCTCAAAATCACCAACAAAAATTTATCCAGAAAGGATATTCTCATTCCAATCGAGAAAATATGCATTGGAGAAGCTTTGCCTAAAACTACGCAACGACACCATAAAAACAATTCTAAAAACCTTAATTTTTATACAAAAAAAAACGAATTTTAAGAAAGAAAACAATAAATTTTATGAATTTTTTCTCAAAATCACCAACAAAAATTTATCCAGAAAGGATATTCTCATTTCAATCGAGAAAACTTGCATTGGAGAAGATTTGCCTGAAAGTATGCAATGACATCATAAAAACAATTCTAGAAACCTTAATTTTTATACAAAAAAAAACAAATTTTAAGAAAGAGAACAATAAATTTTATGAATTTTTTCTCAAAATCACCAACAAAAATTTATCCAGAAAGGATATTCTCATTCCAATCGAAAAAATATATATTGGAGAAGCTTTGCCTGAAAGTACGCAATGGCACCATAAAAATAATTCTAAAAACCTTAATTTTTATACAAAAAAAAAACGAATTTTTGGAAAGAAAAAAATAAATTTTATAAATTTTTTCTCAAAATCACCAACAAAAATTTATCCAGAAAGGATATTCTCATTTCAATCGAAAAAATATGCATTGGCGAAGATTTGTCTGACAGTACGCAATGACACCATAAAAACAATTCTAGAAACCTTAATTTTTATACAAAAAAAAACAAATTTTAAGAAAGAAAACAATAAATTTTATGAATTTTTTCTCAAAATAACCAACAAAAATTTATCCAGAAAGGATATTCTCATTCCAATCGAGAAAATATGCATTTGAGAAGCTTTGCCTAAAACTACGCAACGACACCATAAAAACAATTCTAAAAACCTTAATTTTTATACAAAAAAAAACGAATTTTAAGAAAGAAAACAATATATTTTATGAATTTTTTCTCAAAATCACCAACAAAAATTTATCCAGAAAGGATATTCTCATTCCAATCGCAAAAATATGCTTCGGAGAAGCTTTGCCTGAAAGTACGCAGTGACACCATAAAAACAATTCTAAAACCCTTAATTTTTATACAAAAAAAAACAAATTTTAAGAAAGAAAACAATAAATTTTATGAATTTTTTCTCAAAATCACCAATAAAAATTTATCCAGAAAGGATATTCTCATTCCAATCGAGAACATATGCATTGGCGAAGATTTGTCTGACAGTACGCAATGACACCATAAAAACAATTCTAGAAACCTTAATTTTTATACAAAAAAAACGAATTTTAAGAAAGAAAACAATAAATTTTATGAATTTTTTCTCAAAATCACCAACAAAAATTCATCCAGAAAGGATATTCTCATTCCAATCAAGAAAATATGCATTGGAGAAGCTTTGCCTAAAACTACGCAACGACACCATAAAAACAATTCTAAAAACCTTAATTTTTATACAAAAAAAACGAATTTTAAGAAAGAAAACAATAAATTTTATGAATTTTTTCTCAAAATAACCAACAAAAATTTATCCAGAAAGGATATTCTCATTCCAATCGAGAAAATATGCATTGGAGAAGCTTTGCCTAAAACTACGCAACGACACCATAAAAACAATTCTAAAAACCTTAATTTTTATACAAAAAAAAACCAAATTTTAAGAAAGAGAACAATAAATTTTATGAATTTTTTCTCAAAATCACCAACAAAAATTTATCCAGAAAGGATATTCTCATTCCAATCGCGAAAATAAGCATTGGAGAAGCTTTGCCTGAAAGTACGCAGTGACACCATAAAAACAATTCTAAAAACCTTAATTTTTATACAAAACAAAACGAATTTTAAGAAAGAAAACAATAAATTTTATGAATTTTTTCTCAAAATCACCAACAAAAATTTATCCAAAAATGATATTCTCATTCCAATCGAAAAAATATGCATTGCAGAAGCTTTGCCTGAAAGTGTGCAATGACACCATTAAAAAAAATTCTAAATAACTTTAATTTTTATACAAAAAAAATGAATTTTAAGAAAGAAAACAATAAATTTTATGAATTTTTTCTCAAAACCACCAACAAAAATTTATCCAGAAAGGATATTCTCATTCCAATCGAGAAAGTATGCATTGGAGAAGCTTTGCCTGAAAGTACGCAATGACACCATAAAAACAATTCTAAAAACCTTAATTTTTATACAAAAAAAACGAATTTTTGGAAAGAAAAAAATAAATTTTATAAATTTTTTCTCAAAATCACCAACAAAAATTTATCCAGAAAGGATATTCTCATTCCAATCGAGAAAATATGCATTGGGGAAGCTTTGCCTAAAAGTACGCAATGACACCATAAAAATAATTCTAAAAACCTTAATTTTTATACAAAAAAAAACGAATTTTTGGAAAGAAAACAATAAATTTTATGAATTTTTTCTCAAAATCACCAACAAAAATTTATCCAGAAATGATACTCTCATTTCAATCGAGAAAATATGCATTGGAGAAGATTTGCCTGAAAGTACGCAATTACACCATAAAAACAATTCTAGAAACCTTAATTTTTTTACAAAAAAAAACAAATTTTAAGAAAGAAAACAATAAATTTTATGAATTTTTTCTCAAAATCACCAACAAAAATTTATCCAGAAAGGATATTCTCATTCCAATCGAGAAAATATGCATTGGAGAAGCTTTGCCTAAAACTACGCAACGACACCATAAAAACAATTCTAAAAACCTTAATTTTTATACAAAAAAAAACGAATTTTAAGAAAGAAAACAATAAATTTTATGAATTTTTTTTCAAAATCACCAACAAAAATTTATCCAGAAAGGATATTCTTATTCCAATCGAGAAAATATGCATTGGAGAAGCTTTGCCTAAAACTACGCAACGACACCATAAAAAAAATTCTAAAAACCTTAATTTTTATACAAAAAAAACGAATTTTAAGAAAGAAAACAATAAGTTTTATGAATTTTTTCTCAAAATCACCAACAAAAATTTATCCAGAAAGGATATTCTTATTCCAATCGAGAAAATATGCATTGGAAAAGCTTTGCCTGAAAGTGTGCAACGACACCATAAAAACAATTCTAAAAACCTTAATTTTTATACAAAAAAAAACGAATTTTAAGAAAGAAAACAATAAATTTTATGAATTTTTTTTCAAAATCACCAACAAAAATTTATCCAGAAAGGATATTCTTATTCCAATCGAGAAAATATGCATTGGAGAAGCTTTGCCTAAAACTACGCAACGACACCATAAAAAAAATTCTAAAAACCTTAATTTTTATACAAAAAAAACGAATTTTAAGAAAGAAAACAATAAGTTTTATGAATTTTTTCTCAAAATCACCAACAAAAATTTATCCAGAAAGGATATTCTCATTCCAATCGCGAAAATAAGCATTGGAGAAGCTTTGCCTGAAAGTACGCAGTGACACCATAAAAACAATTCTAAAAACCTTAATTTTTATACAAAACAAAACGAATTTTAAGAAAGAAAACAATAAATTTTATGAATTTTTTCTCAAAATCACCAACAAAAATTTATCCAAAAATGATATTCTCATTCCAATCGAAAAAATATGCATTGCAGAAGCTTTGCCTGAAAGTGTGCAATGACACCATTAAAAAAAATTCTAAATAACTTTAATTTTTATACAAAAAAAATGAATTTTAAGAAAGAAAACAATAAATTTTATGAATTTTTTCTCAAAACCACCAACAAAAATTTATCCAGAAATGATATTCTCATTCCAATCGAGAAAATATACATTGGAGAAGCTTTGCCTAAAACTACGCAACGACATCATAAAAACAATTCTAAAAACCTTAATTTTTATACAAAAAAAACGAATTTTAAGAAAGAAAACAATAAATTTTATGAATTTTTTCTCAAAATCACCAACAAAAATTTATCCAGAAAGGATATTCTCATTCCAATCGCAAAAATATGCTTCGGAGAAGCTTTGCCTGAAAGTACGCAGTGACACCATAAAAACAATTCTAAAACCCTTAATTTTTATACAAAAAAAAACAAATTTTAAGAAAGAAAACAATAAATTTTATGAATTTTTTCTCAAAATCACCAATAAAAATTTATCCAGAAAGGATATTCTCATTCCAATCGAGAACATATGCATTGGCGAAGATTTGTCTGACAGTACGCAATTACACCATAAAAACAATTCTAGAAACCTTAATTTTTATACAAAAAAAACGAATTTTAAGAAAGAAAACAATAAATTTTATGAATTTTTTCTCAAAATCACCAACAAAAATTCATCCAGAAAGGATATTCTCATTCCAATCAAGAAAATATGCATTGGAGAAGCTTTGCCTAAAACTACGCAACGACACCATAAAAACAATTCTAAAAACCTTAATTTTTATACAAAAAAAACGAATTTTAAGAAAGAAAACAATAAATTTTATGAATTTTTTCTCAAAATAACCAACAAAAATTTATCCAGAAAGGATATTCTCATTCCAATCGAGAAAATATGCATTGGAGAAGCTTTGCCTAAAACTACGCAACGACACCATAAAAACAATTCTAAAAACCTTAATTTTTATACAAAAAAAAACCAAATTTTAAGAAAGAGAACAATAAATTTTATGAATTTTTTCTCAAAATCACCAACAAAAATTTATCCAGAAAGGATATTCTCATTCCAATCGCGAAAATAAGCATTGGAGAAGCTTTGCCTGAAAGTACGCAGTGACACCATAAAAACAATTCTAAAAACCTTAATTTTTATACAAAACAAAACGAATTTTAAGAAAGAAAACAATAAATTTTATGAATTTTTTCTCAAAATCACCAACAAAAATTTATCCAAAAATGATATTCTCATTCCAATCGAAAAAATATGCATTGCAGAAGCTTTGCCTGAAAGTGTGCAATGACACCATTAAAAAAAATTCTAAATAACTTTAATTTTTATACAAAAAAAATGAATTTTAAGAAAGAAAACAATAAATTTTATGAATTTTTTCTCAAAACCACCAACAAAAATTTATCCAGAAAGGATATTCTCATTCCAATCGAGAAAGTATGCATTGGAGAAGCTTTGCCTGAAAGTACGCAATGACACCATAAAAACAATTCTAAAAACCTTAATTTTTATACAAAAAAAACGAATTTTTGGAAAGAAAAAAATAAATTTTATAAATTTTTTCTCAAAATCACCAACAAAAATTTATCCAGAAAGGATATTCTCATTCCAATCGAGAAAATATGCATTGGGGAAGCTTTGCCTAAAAGTACGCAATGACACCATAAAAATAATTCTAAAAACCTTAATTTTTATACAAAAAAAACGAATTTTTGGAAAGAAAACAATAAATTTTATGAATTTTTTCTCAAAATCACCAACAAAAATTTATCCAGAAATGATACTCTCATTTCAATCGAGAAAATATGCATTGGAGAAGATTTGCCTGAAAGTACGCAATTACACCATAAAAACAATTCTAGAAACCTTAATTTTTTTACAAAAAAAAACAAATTTTAAGAAAGAAAACAATAAATTTTATGAATTTTTTCTCAAAATCACCAACAAAAATTTATCCAGAAAGGATATTCTCATTCCAATCGAGAAAATATGCATTGGAGAAGCTTTGCCTAAAACTACGCAACGACACCATAAAAACAATTCTAAAAACCTTAATTTTTATACAAAAAAAAACGAATTTTAAGAAAGAAAACAATAAATTTTATGAATTTTTTTTCAAAATCACCAACAAAAATTTATCCAGAAAGGATATTCTTATTCCAATCGAGAAAATATGCATTGGAGAAGCTTTGCCTAAAACTACGCAACGACACCATAAAAAAAATTCTAAAAACCTTAATTTTTATACAAAAAAAACGAATTTTAAGAAAGAAAACAATAAGTTTTATGAATTTTTTCTCAAAATCACCAACAAAAATTTATCCAGAAAGGATATTCTTATTCCAATCGAGAAAATATGCATTGGAAAAGCTTTGCCTGAAAGTGTGCAATGACACCATAAAAACAATTCTAAAAACCTTAATTTTTATACAAAACAAAACGAATTTTAAGAAAGAAAACAATAAATTTTATGAATTTTTTCTCAAAATCACCAACAAAAATTTATCCAAAAATGATATTCTCATTCCAATCGAAAAAATATGCATTGCAGAAGCTTTGCCTGAAAGTGTGCAATGACACCATTAAAAAAAATTCTAAATAACTTTAATTTTTATACAAAAAAAATGAATTTTAAGAAAGAAAACAATAAATTTTATGAATTTTTTCTCAAAACCACCAACAAAAATTTATCCAGAAAGGATATTCTCATTCCAATCGAGAAAGTATGCATTGGAGAAGCTTTGCCTGAAAGTACGCAATGACACCATAAAAACAATTCTAAAAACCTTAATTTTTATACAAAAAAAACGAATTTTTGGAAAGAAAAAAATAAATTTTATAAATTTTTTCTCAAAATCACCAACAAAAATTTATCCAGAAAGGATATTCTCATTCCAATCGAGAAAATATGCATTGGGGAAGCTTTGCCTAAAAGTACGCAATGACACCATAAAAATAATTCTAAAAACCTTAATTTTTATACAAAAAAAACGAATTTTTGGAAAGAAAACAATAAATTTTATGAATTTTTTCTCAAAATCACCAACAAAAATTTATCCAGAAATGATACTCTCATTTCAATCGAGAAAATATGCATTGGAGAAGATTTGCCTGAAAGTACGCAATTACACCATAAAAACAATTCTAGAAACCTTAATTTTTTTACAAAAAAAAACAAATTTTAAGAAAGAAAACAATAAATTTTATGAATTTTTTCTCAAAATCACCAACAAAAATTTATCCAGAAAGGATATTCTCATTCCAATCGAGAAAATATGCATTGGAGAAGCTTTGCCTAAAACTACGCAACGACACCATAAAAACAATTCTAAAAACCTTAATTTTTATACAAAAAAAAACGAATTTTAAGAAAGAAAACAATAAATTTTATGAATTTTTTTTCAAAATCACCAACAAAAATTTATCCAGAAAGGATATTCTTATTCCAATCGAGAAAATATGCATTGGAGAAGCTTTGCCTAAAACTACGCAACGACACCATAAAAAAAATTCTAAAAAACCTTAATTTTTATACAAAAAAAAAACGAATTTTAAGAAAGAAAACAATAAATTTTATGAATTTTTTCTCAAAATCACCAACAAAAATTTATCCAGAAAGGATATTCTCATTCCAGTCGAGAAAATATGCATTGGAAAAGCTTTGCCTGAAAGTGTGCAATGACACCATAAGAAAAATTCTAAAAAACCTTAATTTTTATACAAAAAAAAAACGAATTTTAAGAAAGAAAACAATAAATTTTATGAATTTTTTCTCAAAATCACCAACAAAAATTTATCCAGAAAGGATATTCTCATTCCAATCGAAAAAATATGCATTGGAAAAGCTTTGCCTGAAAGTGTGCAATGACACCATAAAAACAATTCTAAAAACCTTAATTTTTATACAAAAAAAAACGAATTTTAAGAAAGAAAACAATAAATTTTATGAATTTTTTCTCAAAATCACCAACAAAAATTTATCCAGAAAGGATATTCTCATTCCAATCGAGAAAATATGTATTGGAGAAGCTTTGCCTACAACTACGCAACGACACCATAAAAAAAATTCTAAAAACCTTAATTTCTATACAAAAAAAAACGAATTTTAAGAAAGAAAACAATAAATTTTATGAATTTTTTCTCAAAATCACCAACAAAAATTTATCCAGAAAGGATATTCTCATTCCAATCGAGAAAATATGCATTGGAGAAGCTTTGCCCGAAAGTACGCAATGGCATCATAAAAACAATTCTAAAAACCTTAATTTTTATACAAAAAAAAACGAATTTTAAGAAAGAAAACAATAAATTTTATGAATTTTTTCTCAAAATCACCAACAAAAATTTATCCAGAAAGGATATTCTCATTCCAATCGAAAAAATATGCATTGGAAAAGCTTTGCCTGAAAGTGTGCAATGACACCATAAAAACAATTCTAAAAACCTTAATTTTTATACAAAAAAAAAACGAATTTTAAGAAAGAAAACAATAAATTTTATGAATTTTTTCTCAAAATCACCAACAAAAATTTATCCAGAAAGGATATTCTCATTCCAATCGAGAAAATATGTATTGGAGAAGCTTTGCCTACAACTACGCAACGACACCATAAAAAAAATTCTAAAAACCTTAATTTCTATACAAAAAAAACGAATTTTAAGAAAGAAAACAATAAATTTTATGAATTTTTTCTCAAAATCACCAACAAAAATTTATCCAGAAAGGATATTCTCATTCCAATCGAGAAAATATGCATTGGAGAAGCTTTGCCTGAAAGTACGCAGTGACACCATAAAAACAATTCTAAAAACCTTAATTTTTATACAAAAAAAAACGAATTTTAAGAAAGAAAACAATAAATTTTATGAATTTTTTCTCAAAACCACCAACAAAAATTTATCCAGAAAGGATATTCTCATTCCAATCGAGAAAGTATGCATTGAAGAAGCTTTGCCTGAAAGTACGCAATGACACCATAAAAACAATTCTAAAAACCTTAATTTTTATACAAAAAAAACGAATTTTTGGAAAGAAAACAATAAATTTTATGAATTTTTTCTCAAAATCACCAACAAAAATTTATCCAGAAATGATATTCTCATTCCAATCGAGAAAATATACATTGGAGAAGCTTTGCCTAAAACTACGCAACGACATCATAAAAACAATTCTAAAAACCTTAATTTTTATACAAAAAAAACGAATTTTAAGAAAGAAAACAATAAATTTTATGAATTTTTTCTCAAAATCACCAACAAAAATTCATCCAGAAAGGATATTCTCATTCCAATCAAGAAAATATGCATTGGAGAAGCTTTGCCTAAAACTACGCAACGACACCATAAAAACAATTCTAAAAACCTTAATTTTTATACAAAAAAAACGAATTTTAAGAAAGAAAACAATAAATTTTATGAATTTTTTCTCAAAATAACCAACAAAAATTTATCCAGAAATGATATTCTCATTCCAATCGAAAAAATATGCATTGCAGAAGCTTTGCCTGAAAGTGTGCAATGACACCATTAAAAAAAATTCTAAATAACTTTAATTTTTATACAAAAAAAATGAATTTTAAGAAAGAAAACAATAAATTTTATGAATTTTTTCTCAAAACCACCAACAAAAATTTATCCAGAAAGGATATTCTCATTCCAATCGAGAAAGTATGCATTGGAGAAGCTTTGCCTGAAAGTACGCAATGACACCATAAAAACAATTCTAAAAACCTTAATTTTTATACAAAAAAAACGAATTTTTGGAAAGAAAAAAATAAATTTTATAAATTTTTTCTCAAAATCACCAACAAAAATTTATCCAGAAAGGATATTCTCATTCCAATCGAGAAAATATGCATTGGGGAAGCTTTGCCTAAAAGTACGCAATGACACCATAAAAATAATTCTAAAAACCTTAATTTTTATACAAAAAAAACGAATTTTTGGAAAGAAAACAATAAATTTTATGAATTTTTTCTCAAAATCACCAACAAAAATTTATCCAGAAATGATACTCTCATTTCAATCGAGAAAATATGCATTGGAGAAGATTTGCCTGAAAGTACGCAATTACACCATAAAAACAATTCTAGAAACCTTAATTTTTTTACAAAAAAAAACAAATTTTAAGAAAGAAAACAATAAATTTTATGAATTTTTTCTCAAAATCACCAACAAAAATTTATCCAGAAAGGATATTCTCATTCCAATCGAGAAAATATGCATTGGAGAAGCTTTGCCTAAAACTACGCAACGACACCATAAAAACAATTCTAAAAACCTTAATTTTTATACAAAAAAAAACGAATTTTAAGAAAGAAAACAATAAATTTTATGAATTTTTTTTCAAAATCACCAACAAAAATTTATCCAGAAAGGATATTCTTATTCCAATCGAGAAAATATGCATTGGAGAAGCTTTGCCTAAAACTACGCAACGACACCATAAAAAAAATTCTAAAAACCTTAATTTTTATACAAAAAAAACGAATTTTAAGAAAGAAAACAATAAGTTTTATGAATTTTTTCTCAAAATCACCAACAAAAATTTATCCAGAAAGGATATTCTTATTCCAATCGAGAAAATATGCATTGGAAAAGCTTTGCCTGAAAGTGTGCAACGACACCATAAAAACAATTCTAAAAACCTTAATTTTTATACAAAAAAAAACGAATTTTAAGAAAGAAAACAATAAATTTTATGAATTTTTTTTCAAAATCACCAACAAAAATTTATCCAGAAAGGATATTCTTATTCCAATCGAGAAAATATGCATTGGAGAAGCTTTGCCTAAAACTACGCAACGACACCATAAAAAAAATTCTAAAAACCTTAATTTTTATACAAAAAAAACGAATTTTAAGAAAGAAAACAATAAGTTTTATGAATTTTTTCTCAAAATCACCAACAAAAATTTATCCAGAAAGGATATTCTCATTCCAATCGCGAAAATAAGCATTGGAGAAGCTTTGCCTGAAAGTACGCAGTGACACCATAAAAACAATTCTAAAAACCTTAATTTTTATACAAAACAAAACGAATTTTAAGAAAGAAAACAATAAATTTTATGAATTTTTTCTCAAAATCACCAACAAAAATTTATCCAAAAATGATATTCTCATTCCAATCGAAAAAATATGCATTGCAGAAGCTTTGCCTGAAAGTGTGCAATGACACCATTAAAAAAAATTCTAAATAACTTTAATTTTTATACAAAAAAAATGAATTTTAAGAAAGAAAACAATAAATTTTATGAATTTTTTCTCAAAACCACCAACAAAAATTTATCCAGAAATGATATTCTCATTCCAATCGAGAAAATATACATTGGAGAAGCTTTGCCTAAAACTACGCAACGACATCATAAAAACAATTCTAAAAACCTTAATTTTTATACAAAAAAAACGAATTTTAAGAAAGAAAACAATAAATTTTATGAATTTTTTCTCAAAATCACCAACAAAAATTTATCCAGAAAGGATATTCTCATTCCAATCGCAAAAATATGCTTCGGAGAAGCTTTGCCTGAAAGTACGCAGTGACACCATAAAAACAATTCTAAAACCCTTAATTTTTATACAAAAAAAAACAAATTTTAAGAAAGAAAACAATAAATTTTATGAATTTTTTCTCAAAATCACCAATAAAAATTTATCCAGAAAGGATATTCTCATTCCAATCGAGAACATATGCATTGGCGAAGATTTGTCTGACAGTACGCAATTACACCATAAAAACAATTCTAGAAACCTTAATTTTTATACAAAAAAAACGAATTTTAAGAAAGAAAACAATAAATTTTATGAATTTTTTCTCAAAATCACCAACAAAAATTCATCCAGAAAGGATATTCTCATTCCAATCAAGAAAATATGCATTGGAGAAGCTTTGCCTAAAACTACGCAACGACACCATAAAAACAATTCTAAAAACCTTAATTTTTATACAAAAAAAACGAATTTTAAGAAAGAAAACAATAAATTTTATGAATTTTTTCTCAAAATAACCAACAAAAATTTATCCAGAAAGGATATTCTCATTCCAATCGAGAAAATATGCATTGGAGAAGCTTTGCCTAAAACTACGCAACGACACCATAAAAACAATTCTAAAAACCTTAATTTTTATACAAAAAAAAACCAAATTTTAAGAAAGAGAACAATAAATTTTATGAATTTTTTCTCAAAATCACCAACAAAAATTTATCCAGAAAGGATATTCTCATTCCAATCGCGAAAATAAGCATTGGAGAAGCTTTGCCTGAAAGTACGCAGTGACACCATAAAAACAATTCTAAAAACCTTAATTTTTATACAAAACAAAACGAATTTTAAGAAAGAAAACAATAAATTTTATGAATTTTTTCTCAAAATCACCAACAAAAATTTATCCAAAAATGATATTCTCATTCCAATCGAAAAAATATGCATTGCAGAAGCTTTGCCTGAAAGTGTGCAATGACACCATTAAAAAAAATTCTAAATAACTTTAATTTTTATACAAAAAAAATGAATTTTAAGAAAGAAAACAATAAATTTTATGAATTTTTTCTCAAAACCACCAACAAAAATTTATCCAGAAAGGATATTCTCATTCCAATCGAGAAAGTATGCATTGGAGAAGCTTTGCCTGAAAGTACGCAATGACACCATAAAAACAATTCTAAAAACCTTAATTTTTATACAAAAAAAACGAATTTTTGGAAAGAAAAAAATAAATTTTATAAATTTTTTCTCAAAATCACCAACAAAAATTTATCCAGAAAGGATATTCTCATTCCAATCGAGAAAATATGCATTGGGGAAGCTTTGCCTAAAAGTACGCAATGACACCATAAAAATAATTCTAAAAACCTTAATTTTTATACAAAAAAAACGAATTTTTGGAAAGAAAACAATAAATTTTATGAATTTTTTCTCAAAATCACCAACAAAAATTTATCCAGAAATGATACTCTCATTTCAATCGAGAAAATATGCATTGGAGAAGATTTGCCTGAAAGTACGCAATTACACCATAAAAACAATTCTAGAAACCTTAATTTTTTTACAAAAAAAAACAAATTTTAAGAAAGAAAACAATAAATTTTATGAATTTTTTCTCAAAATCACCAACAAAAATTTATCCAGAAAGGATATTCTCATTCCAATCGAGAAAATATGCATTGGAGAAGCTTTGCCTAAAACTACGCAACGACACCATAAAAACAATTCTAAAAACCTTAATTTTTATACAAAAAAAAACGAATTTTAAGAAAGAAAACAATAAATTTTATGAATTTTTTTTCAAAATCACCAACAAAAATTTATCCAGAAAGGATATTCTTATTCCAATCGAGAAAATATGCATTGGAGAAGCTTTGCCTAAAACTACGCAACGACACCATAAAAAAAATTCTAAAAACCTTAATTTTTATACAAAAAAAACGAATTTTAAGAAAGAAAACAATAAGTTTTATGAATTTTTTCTCAAAATCACCAACAAAAATTTATCCAGAAAGGATATTCTTATTCCAATCGAGAAAATATGCATTGGAAAAGCTTTGCCTGAAAGTGTGCAATGACACCATAAAAACAATTCTAAAAACCTTAATTTTTATACAAAACAAAACGAATTTTAAGAAAGAAAACAATAAATTTTATGAATTTTTTCTCAAAATCACCAACAAAAATTTATCCAAAAATGATATTCTCATTCCAATCGAAAAAATATGCATTGCAGAAGCTTTGCCTGAAAGTGTGCAATGACACCATTAAAAAAAATTCTAAATAACTTTAATTTTTATACAAAAAAAATGAATTTTAAGAAAGAAAACAATAAATTTTATGAATTTTTTCTCAAAACCACCAACAAAAATTTATCCAGAAAGGATATTCTCATTCCAATCGAGAAAGTATGCATTGGAGAAGCTTTGCCTGAAAGTACGCAATGACACCATAAAAACAATTCTAAAAACCTTAATTTTTATACAAAAAAAAACGAATTTTTGGAAAGAAAAAAATAAATTTTATAAATTTTTTCTCAAAATCACCAACAAAAATTTATCCAGAAAGGATATTCTCATTCCAATCGAGAAAATATGCATTGGGGAAGCTTTGCCTAAAAGTACGCAATGACACCATAAAAATAATTCTAAAAACCTTAATTTTTATACAAAAAAAACGAATTTTTGGAAAGAAAACAATAAATTTTATGAATTTTTTCTCAAAATCACCAACAAAAATTTATCCAGAAATGATACTCTCATTTCAATCGAGAAAATATGCATTGGAGAAGATTTGCCTGAAAGTACGCAATTACACCATAAAAACAATTCTAGAAACCTTAATTTTTTTACAAAAAAAAACAAATTTTAAGAAAGAAAACAATAAATTTTATGAATTTTTTCTCAAAATCACCAACAAAAATTTATCCAGAAAGGATATTCTCATTCCAATCGAGAAAATATGCATTGGAGAAGCTTTGCCTAAAACTACGCAACGACACCATAAAAACAATTCTAAAAACCTTAATTTTTATACAAAAAAAAACGAATTTTAAGAAAGAAAACAATAAATTTTATGAATTTTTTTTCAAAATCACCAACAAAAATTTATCCAGAAAGGATATTCTTATTCCAATCGAGAAAATATGCATTGGAGAAGCTTTGCCTAAAACTACGCAACGACACCATAAAAAAAATTCTAAAAAACCTTAATTTTTATACAAAAAAAAAACGAATTTTAAGAAAGAAAACAATAAATTTTATGAATTTTTTCTCAAAATCACCAACAAAAATTTATCCAGAAAGGATATTCTCATTCCAGTCGAGAAAATATGCATTGGAAAAGCTTTGCCTGAAAGTGTGCAATGACACCATAAGAAAAATTCTAAAAAACCTTAATTTTTATACAAAAAAAAACGAATTTTAAGAAAGAAAACAATAAATTTTATGAATTTTTTCTCAAAATCACCAACAAAAATTTATCCAGAAAGGATATTCTCATTCCAATCGAAAAAATATGCATTGGAAAAGCTTTGCCTGAAAGTGTGCAATGACACCATAAAAACAATTCTAAAAACCTTAATTTTTATACAAAAAAAAACGAATTTTAAGAAAGAAAACAATAAATTTTATGAATTTTTTCTCAAAATCACCAACAAAAATTTATCCAGAAAGGATATTCTCATTCCAATCGAGAAAATATGTATTGGAGAAGCTTTGCCTACAACTACGCAACGACACCATAAAAAAAATTCTAAAAACCTTAATTTCTATACAAAAAAAACGAATTTTAAGAAAGAAAACAATAAATTTTATGAATTTTTTCTCAAAATCACCAACAAAAATTTATCCAGAAAGGATATTCTCATTCCAATCGAGAAAATATGCATTGGAGAAGCTTTGCCCGAAAGTACGCAATGGCATCATAAAAACAATTCTAAAAACCTTAATTTTTATACAAAAAAAAACGAATTTTAAGAAAGAAAACAATAAATTTTATGAATTTTTTCTCAAAATCACCAACAAAAATTTATCCAGAAAGGATATTCTCATTCCAATCGAAAAAATATGCATTGGAAAAGCTTTGCCTGAAAGTGTGCAATGACACCATAAAAACAATTCTAAAAACCTTAATTTTTATACAAAAAAAAACGAATTTTAAGAAAGAAAACAATAAATTTTATGAATTTTTTCTCAAAATCACCAACAAAAATTTATCCAGAAAGGATATTCTCATTCCAATCGAGAAAATATGTATTGGAGAAGCTTTGCCTACAACTACGCAACGACACCATAAAAAAAATTCTAAAAACCTTAATTTCTATACAAAAAAAACGAATTTTAAGAAAGAAAACAATAAATTTTATGAATTTTTTCTCAAAATCACCAACAAAAATTTATCCAGAAAGGATATTCTCATTCCAATCGAGAAAATATGCATTGGAGAAGCTTTGCCTGAAAGTACGCAGTGACACCATAAAAACAATTCTAAAAACCTTAATTTTTATACAAAAAAAAACGAATTTTAAGAAAGAAAACAATAAATTTTATGAATTTTTTCTCAAAACCACCAACAAAAATTTATCCAGAAAGGATATTCTCATTCCAATCGAGAAAGTATGCATTGAAGAAGCTTTGCCTGAAAGTACGCAATGACACCATAAAAACAATTCTAAAAACCTTAATTTTTATACAAAAAAAACGAATTTTTGGAAAGAAAACAATAAATTTTATGAATTTTTTCTCAAAATCACCAACAAAAATTTATCCAGAAATGATATTCTCATTCCAATCGAGAAAATATACATTGGAGAAGCTTTGCCTAAAACTACGCAACGACATCATAAAAACAATTCTAAAAACCTTAATTTTTATACAAAAAAAACGAATTTTAAGAAAGAAAACAATAAATTTTATGAATTTTTTCTCAAAATCACCAACAAAAATTCATCCAGAAAGGATATTCTCATTCCAATCAAGAAAATATGCATTGGAGAAGCTTTGCCTAAAACTACGCAACGACACCATAAAAACAATTCTAAAAACCTTAATTTTTATACAAAAAAAACGAATTTTAAGAAAGAAAACAATAAATTTTATGAATTTTTTCTCAAAATAACCAACAAAAATTTATCCAGAAAGGATATTCTCATTCCAATCGAGAAAATATGCATTGGAGAAGCTTTGCCTAAAACTACGCAACGACACCATAAAAACAATTCTAAAAACCTTAATTTTTATACAAAAAAAAACCAAATTTTAAGAAAGAGAACAATAAATTTTATGAATTTTTTCTCAAAATCACCAACAAAAATTTATCCAGAAAGGATATTCTCATTCCAATCGCGAAAATAAGCATTGGAGAAGCTTTGCCTGAAAGTACGCAGTGACACCATAAAAACAATTCTAAAAACCTTAATTTTTATACAAAACAAAACGAATTTTAAGAAAGAAAACAATAAATTTTATGAATTTTTTCTCAAAATCACCAACAAAAATTTATCCAAAAATGATATTCTCATTCCAATCGAAAAAATATGCATTGCAGAAGCTTTGCCTGAAAGTGTGCAATGACACCATTAAAAAAAATTCTAAATAACTTTAATTTTTATACAAAAAAAATGAATTTTAAGAAAGAAAACAATAAATTTTATGAATTTTTTCTCAAAACCACCAACAAAAATTTATCCAGAAAGGATATTCTCATTCCAATCGAGAAAGTATGCATTGGAGAAGCTTTGCCTGAAAGTACGCAATGACACCATAAAAACAATTCTAAAAACCTTAATTTTTATACAAAAAAAACGAATTTTTGGAAAGAAAAAAATAAATTTTATAAATTTTTTCTCAAAATCACCAACAAAAATTTATCCAGAAAGGATATTCTCATTCCAATCGAGAAAATATGCATTGGGGAAGCTTTGCCTAAAAGTACGCAATGACACCATAAAAATAATTCTAAAAACCTTAATTTTTATACAAAAAAAAACGAATTTTTGGAAAGAAAACAATAAATTTTATGAATTTTTTCTCAAAATCACCAACAAAAATTTATCCAGAAATGATACTCTCATTTCAATCGAGAAAATATGCATTGGAGAAGATTTGCCTGAAAGTACGCAATTACACCATAAAAACAATTCTAGAAACCTTAATTTTTTTACAAAAAAAAACAAATTTTAAGAAAGAAAACAATAAATTTTATGAATTTTTTCTCAAAATCACCAACAAAAATTTATCCAGAAAGGATATTCTCATTCCAATCGAGAAAATATGCATTGGAGAAGCTTTGCCTAAAACTACGCAACGACACCATAAAAACAATTCTAAAAACCTTAATTTTTATACAAAAAAAAAACGAATTTTAAGAAAGAAAACAATAAATTTTATGAATTTTTTTTCAAAATCACCAACAAAAATTTATCCAGAAAGGATATTCTTATTCCAATCGAGAAAATATGCATTGGAGAAGCTTTGCCTAAAACTACGCAACGACACCATAAAAAAAATTCTAAAAACCTTAATTTTTATACAAAAAAAACGAATTTTAAGAAAGAAAACAATAAGTTTTATGAATTTTTTCTCAAAATCACCAACAAAAATTTATCCAGAAAGGATATTCTTATTCCAATCGAGAAAATATGCATTGGAAAAGCTTTGCCTGAAAGTGTGCAATGACACCATAAGAAAAATTCTAAAAAACCTTAATTTTTATACAAAAAAAAAACGAATTTTAAGAAAGAAAACAATAAATTTTATGAATTTTTTCTCAAAATCACCAACAAAAATTTATCCAGAAAGGATATTCTCATTCCAGTCGAGAAAATATGCATTGGAAAAGCTTTGCCTGAAAGTGTGCAATGACACCATAAGAAAAATTCTAAAAAACCTTAATTTTTATACAAAAAAAAACGAATTTTAAGAAAGAAAACAATAAATTTTATGAATTTTTTCTCAAAATCACCAACAAAAATTTATCCAGAAAGGATATTCTCATTCCAATCGAAAAAATATGCATTGGAAAAGCTTTGCCTGAAAGTGTGCAATGACACCATAAAAACAATTCTAAAAACCTTAATTTTTATACAAAAAAAAACGAATTTTAAGAAAGAAAACAATAAATTTTATGAATTTTTTCTCAAAATCACCAACAAAAATTTATCCAGAAAGGATATTCTCATTCCAATCGAGAAAATATGTATTGGAGAAGCTTTGCCTACAACTACGCAACGACACCATAAAAAAAATTCTAAAAACCTTAATTTCTATACAAAAAAAAACGAATTTTAAGAAAGAAAACAATAATTTTATGAATTTTTTCTCAAAATCACCAACAAAAATTTATCCAGAAAGGATATTCTCATTCCAATCGAGAAAATATGCATTGGAGAAGCTTTGCCCGAAAGTACGCAATGGCATCATAAAAACAATTCTAAAAACCTTAATTTTTATACAAAAAAAAAACGAATTTTAAGAAAGAAAACAATAAATTTTATGAATTTTTTCTCAAAATCACCAACAAAAATTTATCCAGAAAGGATATTCTCATTCCAATCGAAAAAATATGCATTGGAAAAGCTTTGCCTGAAAGTGTGCAATGACACCATAAAAACAATTCTAAAAACCTTAATTTTTTATACAAAAAAAAACGAATTTTAAGAAAGAAAACAATAAATTTTATGAATTTTTTCTCAAAATCACCAACAAAAATTTATCCAGAAAGGATATTCTCATTCCAATCGAGAAAATATGTATTGGAGAAGCTTTGCCTACAACTACGCAACGACACCATAAAAAAAATTCTAAAAACCTTAATTTCTATACAAAAAAAAACGAATTTTAAGAAAGAAAACAATAAATTTTATGAATTTTTTCTCAAAATCACCAACAAAAATTTATCCAGAAAGGATATTCTCATTCCAATCGAGAAAATATGCATTGGAGAAGCTTTGCCTGAAACTACGCAACAACACCATAAAAACAATTCTAAAAACCTTAATTTTTATACAAAAAAAAAACGAATTTTAAGAAAGAAAACAATAAATTTTATGAATTTTTTCTCAAAACCACCAACAAAAATTTATCCAGAAAGGATATTCTCATTCCAATCGAGAAAGTATGCATTGAAGAAGCTTTGCCTGAAAGTACGCAATGACACCATAAAAACAATTCTAAAAACCTTAATTTTTATACAAAAAAAAACGAATTTTTGGAAAGAAAACAATAAATTTTATGAATTTTTTCTCAAAATCACCAACAAAAATTTATCCAGAAATGATATTCTCATTCCAATCGAGAAAATATACATTGGAGAAGCTTTGCCTAAAACTACGCAACGACATCATAAAAACAATTCTAAAAACCTTAATTTTTATACAAAAAAAAACGAATTTTAAGAAAGAAAACAATAAATTTTATGAATTTTTTCTCAAAATCACCAACAAAAATTCATCCAGAAAGGATATTCTCATTCCAATCAAGAAAATATGCATTGGAGAAGCTTTGCCTAAAACTACGCAACGACACCATAAAAACAATTCTAAAAACCTTAATTTTTATACAAAAAAAAACGAATTTTAAGAAAGAAAACAATAAATTTTATGAATTTTTTCTCAAAATAACCAACAAAAATTTATCCAGAAAGGATATTCTCATTCCAATCGAGAAAATATGCATTGGAGAAGCTTTGCCTAAAACTACGCAACGACACCATAAAAACAATTCTAAAAACCTTAATTTTTATACAAAAAAAAAACCAAATTTTAAGAAAGAGAACAATAAATTTTATGAATTTTTTCTCAAAATCACCAACAAAAATTTATCCAGAAAGGATATTCTCATTCCAATCGAGAAAATATGCATTGGGGAAGCTTTGCCTAAAAGTACGCAATGACACCATAAAAATAATTCTAAAAACCTTAATTTTTATACAAAAAAAACGAATTTTTGGAAAGAAAACAATAAATTTTATGAATTTTTTCTCAAAATCACCAACAAAAATTTATCCAGAAATGATACTCTCATTTCAATCGAGAAAATATGCATTGGAGAAGATTTGCCTGAAAGTACGCAATTACACCATAAAAACAATTCTAGAAACCTTAATTTTTTTACAAAAAAAAACAAATTTTAAGAAAGAAAACAATAAATTTTATGAATTTTTTCTCAAAATCACCAACAAAAATTTATCCAGAAAGGATATTCTCATTCCAATCGAGAAAATATGCATTGGAAAAGCTTTGCCTAAAACTACGCAACGACACCATAAAAACAATTCTAAAAACCTTAATTTTTATACAAAAAAAAAACGAATTTTAAGAAAGAAAACAATAAATTTTATGAATTTTTTTTCAAAATCACCAACAAAAATTTATCCAGAAAGGATATTCTTATTCCAATCGAGAAAATATGCATTGGAGAAGCTTTGCCTAAAACTACGCAACGACACCATAAAAAAAATTCTAAAAACCTTAATTTTTATACAAAAAAAAACGAATTTTAAGAAAGAAAACAATAAGTTTTATGAATTTTTTCTCAAAATCACCAACAAAAATTTATCCAGAAAGGATATTCTTATTCCAATCGAGAAAATATGCATTGGAAAAGCTTTGCCTGAAAGTGTGCAATGACACCATAAGAAAAATTCTAAAAAACCTTAATTTTTATACAAAAAAAAACGAATTTTAAGAAAGAAAACAATAAATTTTATGAATTTTTTCTCAAAATCACCAACAAAAATTTATCCAGAAAGGATATTCTCATTCCAGTCGAGAAAATATGCATTGGAAAAGCTTTGCCTGAAAGTGTGCAATGACACCATAAGAAAAATTCTAAAAAACCTTAATTTTTATACAAAAAAAAAACGAATTTTAAGAAAGAAAACAATAAATTTTATGAATTTTTTCTCAAAATCACCAACAAAAATTTATCCAGAAAGGATATTCTCATTCCAATCGAAAAAATATGCATTGGAAAAGCTTTGCCTGAAAGTGTGCAATGACACCATAAAAACAATTCTAAAAACCTTAATTTTTATACCAAAAAAAAACGAATTTTAAGAAAGAAAACAATAAATTTTATGAATTTTTTCTCAAAATCACCAACAAAAATTTATCCAGAAAGGATATTCTCATTCCAATCGAGAAAATATGTATTGGAGAAGCTTTGCCTACAACTACGCAACGACACCATAAAAAAAATTCTAAAAACCTTAATTTCTATACAAAAAAAACGAATTTTAAGAAAGAAAACAATAAATTTTATGAATTTTTTCTCAAAATCACCAACAAAAATTTATCCAGAAAGGATATTCTCATTCCAATCGAGAAAATATGCATTGGAGAAGCTTTGCCTAAAAGTACGCAATGACACCATAAAAATAATTCTAAAAACCTTAATTTTTATACAAAAAAAAACGAATTTTTGGAAAGAAAACAATAAATTTTATGAATTTTTTCTCAAAATCACCAACAAAAATTTATCCAGAAAGGATATTCTCATTCCAATCGAGAAAGTATGCATTGGAGAAGCTTTGCCTGAAAGTACGCAATGACACCATAAAAACAATTCTAGAAACCTTAATTTTTTTACAAAAAAAAACAAATTTTAAGAAAGAAAACAATAAATTTTATGAATTTTTTCTCAAAATCACCAACAAAAATTTATCCAGAAAGGATATTCTCATTCCAATCGAGAAAATATGCATTGGAGAAGCTTTGCCTAAAACTACGCAACGACACCATAAAAACAATTCTAAAAACCTTAATTTTTATACAAAAAAAAAACGAATTTTAAGAAAGAAAACAATAAATTTTATGAATTTTTTCTCAAAATCACCAACAAAAATTTATCCAGAAAGGATATTCTCATTTCAATCGAGAAAACTTGCATTGGAGAAGATTTGCCTGAAAGTATGCAATGACATCATAAAAACAATTCTAGAAACCTTAATTTTTATACAAAAAAAAACAAATTTTAAGAAAGAGAACAATAAATTTTATGAATTTTTTCTCAAAATCACCAACAAAAATTTATCCAGAAAGGATATTCTCATTCCAATCGAAAAAATATATATTGGAGAAGCTTTGCCTGAAAGTACGCAATGGCACCATAAAAATAATTCTAAAAACCTTAATTTTTATACAAAAAAAAAACGAATTTTTGGAAAGAAAAAAATAAATTTTATAAATTTTTTCTCAAAATCACCAACAAAAATTTATCCAGAAAGGATATTCTCATTTCAATCGAAAAAATATGCATTGGCGAAGATTTGTCTGACAGTACGCAATGACACCATAAAAACAATTCTAGAAACCTTAATTTTTATACAAAAAAAAACAAATTTTAAGAAAGAAAACAATAAATTTTATGAATTTTTTCTCAAAATAACCAACAAAAATTTATCCAGAAAGGATATTCTCATTCCAATCGAGAAAATATGCATTTGAGAAGCTTTGCCTAAAACTACGCAACGACACCATAAAAACAATTCTAAAAACCTTAATTTTTATACAAAAAAAACGAATTTTAAGAAAGAAAACAATATATTTTATGAATTTTTTCTCAAAATCACCAACAAAAATTTATCCAGAAAGGATATTCTCATTCCAATCGCAAAAATATGCTTCGGAGAAGCTTTGCCTGAAAGTACGCAGTGACACCATAAAAACAATTCTAAAACCCTTAATTTTTATACAAAAAAAAACAAATTTTAAGAAAGAAAACAATAAATTTTATGAATTTTTTCTCAAAATCACCAATAAAAATTTATCCAGAAAGGATATTCTCATTCCAATCGAGAACATATGCATTGGCAAAGATTTGTCTGACAGTACGCAATGACACCATAAAAACAATTCTAGAAACCTTAATTTTTATACAAAAAAAAACGAATTTTAAGAAAGAAAACAATAAATTTTATGAATTTTTTCTCAAAATCACCAACAAAAATTCATCCAGAAAGGATATTCTCATTCCAATCAAGAAAATATGCATTGGACAAGCTTTGCCTAAAACTACGCAACGACACCATAAAAACAATTCTAAAAACCTTAATTTTTATACAAAAAAAACGAATTTTAAGAAAGAAAACAATAAATTTTATGAATTTTTTCTCAAAATAACCAACAAAAATTTATCCAGAAAGGATATTCTCATTCCAATCGAGAAAATATGCATTGGAGAAGCTTTGCCTAAAACTACGCAACGACACCATAAAAACAATTCTAAAAACCTTAATTTTTATACAAAAAAAAACCAAATTTTAAGAAAGAGAACAATAAATTTTATGAATTTTTTCTCAAAATCACCAACAAAAATTTATCCAGAAAGGATATTCTCATTCCAATCGCGAAAATAAGCATTGGAGAAGCTTTGCCTGAAAGTACGCAGTGACACCATAAAAACAATTCTAAAAACCTTAATTTTTATACAAAACAAAACGAATTTTAAGAAAGAAAACAATAAATTTTATGAATTTTTTCTCAAAATCACCAACAAAAATTTATCCAGAAAGGATATTCTCATTTCAATCGAGAAAATATGCATTGGAGAAGATTTGCCTGAAAGTACGCAATTACACCATAAAAACAATTCTAGAAACCTTAATTTTTATACAAAAAAAAACCAAATTTTAAGAAAGAGAACAATAAATTTTATGAATTTTTTCTCAAAATCACCAACAAAAATTTATCCAGAAAGGATATTCTCATTCCAATCGAGAAAATATATATTGGAGAAGCTTTGCCTGAAAGTACGCAATGACACCATAAAAACAATTCTAAAAACCTTAATTTTTATACAAAAAAAACGAATTTTTGGAAAGAAAAAAATAAATTTTATAAATTTTTTCTCAAAATCACCAACAAAAATTTATCCAGAAAGGATATTCTCATTTCAATCGAAAAAATATGCATTGGCGAAGCTTTGCCTGAAAGTACGCAGTGACACCATAAAAACAATTCTAAAAACCTTAATTTTTATACAAAAAAAAACGAATTTTAAGAAAGAAAACAATAAATTTTATGAATTTTTTCTCAAAACCACCAACAAAAATTTATCCAGAAAGGATATTCTCATTCCAATCGAGAAAGTATGCATTGGAGAAGCTTTGCCTGAAAGTACGCAATGACACCATAAAAACAATTCTAAAAACCTTAATTTTTATACAAAAAAAACGAATTTTTGGAAAGAAAAAAATAAATTTTATAAATTTTTTCTCAAAATCACCAACAAAAATTTATCCAGAAAGGATATTCTCATTCCAATCGAGAAAATATGCATTGGAGAAGCTTTGCCTAAAAGTACGCAATGACACCATAAAAATAATTCTAAAAACCTTAATTTTTATACAAAAAAAAACGAATTTTTGGAAAGAAAACAATAAATTTTATGAATTTTTTCTCAAAATCACCAACAAAAATTTATCCAGAAAGGATATTCTCATTCCAATCGAGAAAGTATGCATTGGAGAAGCTTTGCCTGAAAGTACGCAATGACACCATAAAAACAATTCTAGAAACCTTAATTTTTTTACAAAAAAAAACAAATTTTAAGAAAGAAAACAATAAATTTTATGAATTTTTTCTCAAAATCACCAACAAAAATTTATCCAGAAAGGATATTCTCATTCCAATCGAGAAAATATGCATTGGAGAAGCTTTGCCTAAAACTACGCAACGACACCATAAAAACAATTCTAAAAACCTTAATTTTTATACAAAAAAAAACGAATTTTAAGAAAGAAAACAATAAATTTTATGAATTTTTTCTCAAAATCACCAACAAAAATTTATCCAGAAAGGATATTCTCATTTCAATCGAGAAAACTTGCATTGGAGAAGATTTGCCTGAAAGTATGCAATGACATCATAAAAACAATTCTAGAAACCTTAATTTTTATACAAAAAAAAACAAATTTTAAGAAAGAGAACAATAAATTTTATGAATTTTTTCTCAAAATCACCAACAAAAATTTATCCAGAAAGGATATTCTCATTCCAATCGAAAAAATATATATTGGAGAAGCTTTGCCTGAAAGTACGCAATGGCACCATAAAAATAATTCTAAAAACCTTAATTTTTATACAAAAAAAAACGAATTTTTGGAAAGAAAAAAATAAATTTTATAAATTTTTTCTCAAAATCACCAACAAAAATTTATCCAGAAAGGATATTCTCATTTCAATCGAAAAAATATGCATTGGCGAAGATTTGTCTGACAGTACGCAATGACACCATAAAAACAATTCTAGAAACCTTAATTTTTATACAAAAAAAAACAAATTTTAAGAAAGAAAACAATAAATTTTATGAATTTTTTCTCAAAATAACCAACAAAAATTTATCCAGAAAGGATATTCTCATTCCAATCGAGAAAATATGCATTTGAGAAGCTTTGCCTAAAACTACGCAACGACACCATAAAAACAATTCTAAAAACCTTAATTTTTATACAAAAAAAACGAATTTTAAGAAAGAAAACAATATATTTTATGAATTTTTTCTCAAAATCACCAACAAAAATTTATCCAGAAAGGATATTCTCATTCCAATCGCAAAAATATGCTTCGGAGAAGCTTTGCCTGAAAGTACGCAGTGACACCATAAAAACAATTCTAAAACCCTTAATTTTTATACAAAAAAAAACAAATTTTAAGAAAGAAAACAATAAATTTTATGAATTTTTTCTCAAAATCACCAATAAAAATTTATCCAGAAAGGATATTCTCATTCCAATCGAGAACATATGCATTGGAGAAGCTTTGCCTGAAAGTACGCAATGATACCATAAAAACAATTCTAAAAACCTTAATTTTTATACAAAAAAAACGAATTTTTGGAAAGAAAAAAATAAATTTTATAAATTTTTTGTCAAAATCACCAACAAAAATTTATCCAGAAAGGATATTCTCATTCCAATCGAGAAAATATGCATTGGAGAAGCTTTGCCTAAAAGTACGCAATGACACCATAAAAATAATTCTAAAAACCTTAATTTTTATACAAAAAAAACGAATTTTTGGAAAGAAAACAATAAATTTTATGAATTTTTTCTCAAAATCACCAACAAAAATTTATCCAGAAAGGATATTCTCATTCCAATCGAGAAAGTATGCATTGGAGAAGCTTTGCCTGAAAGTACGCAATGACACCATAAAAACAATTCTAGAAACCTTAATTTTTTTACAAAAAAAAACAAATTTTAAGAAAGAAAACAATAAATTTTATGAATTTTTTCTCAAAATCACCAACAAAAATTTATCCAGAAAGGATATTCTCATTCCAATCGAGAAAATATGCATTGGAGAAGCTTTGCCTAAAACTACGCAACGACACCATAAAAACAATTCTAAAAACCTTAATTTTTATACAAAAAAAAACGAATTTTAAGAAAGAAAACAATAAATTTTATGAATTTTTTCTCAAAATCACCAACAAAAATTTATCCAGAAAGGATATTCTCATTTCAATCGAGAAAACTTGCATTGGAGAAGATTTGCCTGAAAGTATGCAATGACATCATAAAAACAATTCTAGAAACCTTAATTTTTATACAAAAAAAAACAAATTTTAAGAAAGAGAACAATAAATTTTATGAATTTTTTCTCAAAATCACCAACAAAAATTTATCCAGAAAGGATATTCTCATTCCAATCGAAAAAATATATATTGGAGAAGCTTTGCCTGAAAGTACGCAATGGCACCATAAAAATAATTCTAAAAACCTTAATTTTTATACAAAAAAAAAACGAATTTTTGGAAAGAAAAAAATAAATTTTATAAATTTTTTCTCAAAATCACCAACAAAAATTTATCCAGAAAGGATATTCTCATTTCAATCGAAAAAATATGCATTGGCGAAGATTTGTCTGACAGTACGCAATGACACCATAAAAACAATTCTAGAAACCTTAATTTTTATACAAAAAAAAACAAATTTTAAGAAAGAAAACAATAAATTTTATGAATTTTTTCTCAAAATAACCAACAAAAATTTATCCAGAAAGGATATTCTCATTCCAATCGAGAAAATATGCATTTGAGAAGCTTTGCCTAAAACTACGCAACGACACCATAAAAACAATTCTAAAAACCTTAATTTTTATACAAAAAAAACGAATTTTAAGAAAGAAAACAATATATTTTATGAATTTTTTCTCAAAATCACCAACAAAAATTTATCCAGAAAGGATATTCTCATTCCAATCGCAAAAATATGCTTCGGAGAAGCTTTGCCTGAAAGTACGCAGTGACACCATAAAAACAATTCTAAAACCCTTAATTTTTATACAAAAAAAAACAAATTTTAAGAAAGAAAACAATAAATTTTATGAATTTTTTCTCAAAATCACCAATAAAAATTTATCCAGAAAGGATATTCTCATTCCAATCGAGAACATATGCATTTGAAAAGCTTTGCCTGAAAGTACGCAATGACACCATAAAAACAATTCTAAAAAACCTCAATTTTTATACCAAAAAAATGAATTTTAAGAAAGAAAACCATAAATTTTATGAATTTTTTCTCAAAATCACCAACAAAAATTTATCCAGAAAGGATATTCTCATTCCAATCGAGAAAATATGCATTGGAGAAGCTTTGCCCAAAAGTACGCAATGACATCATAAAAACAATTCTAAAAACCTTAATTTTTATACAAAAAAAAAACGAATTTTAAGAAAGAAAACAATAAATTTTATGAATTTTTTCTCAAAATCACCAACAAAAATTTATCCAGAAAGGATATTCTCATTTCAATCGAGAAAATATGCATTGGAGAAGATTTGCTTGAAAGTATGCAATGATATCATAAAAACAATTCTAGAAACCTTAATTTTTATACAAAAAAAACCAAATTTTAAGAAAGAAAACAATAAATTTTATGAATTTTTTCTCAAAATCACCAACAAAAATTTATCCAGAAAGAATTTTCTCATTCCAATGAGAATAATATGAATCGGAGAAGCTTCGCCTGAAAGTGCACAATCATACCCCAAACAAACACCTCCAAAAAACCACCATTTTCATAGAGAAAAACAAATTTTAAGAGAAAGTGGACTCAGTGTAATAATTGTTGCCTCCTATTTTTTGAGAAAACTGGGTGCCTGGTGTAAAAATTGGATTTTCGTGAATATTGTCACAAATTTTCGAATTTTTGTGGTTTTTTGCATATCTTTAGGTGGTCAATTTATTTTGCTTTCAGTAAATAAAAAATTTAATTTTAGTCAATTTTTTTTTAATAGGGCTCACAAAAATTTATTCTGAAAGGATATTCTTTTTTCGATCAGGATAATATGGATCTAGAAGGCTATGTAAAAGTGTATGTAATGAAACCATGAAACAAATTGCCATTTTTATCCAAAAAAGCAAACTTTATTTGTAAAAAAATACAGCGAACTTTAGGTTTCTTTTTTTAAAACGCCTGGAAAAAATTTTCCTGTACGGACTTTTTTAGTCCGATCAGGATAATAAGAATAATTATTAGTTTCGCATATGTATGCGCATTAACATCATTAAGCAAATTTCCGAAAAAAATTTCTTTTTCATAGAAAAATAGAAATTTAAAAAAAAATTTAATGATCTTTTGGCAAATTTTTCTCAAAACTCCCATCGAAATTTATCGTGACAGAACATTTCTCTTCCAATCAATATACTAAGAGGCATAGAAGGTTTACCTGAAAGTATGCAATGACACCATAAAAACAATTCTAAAAACCTTAATTTTTATACAAAAAAACGAATTTTAAGAAAGAAAACAATAAATTTTATAAATTTTTTCTCAAAATCACCAACAAAAATTTATCCAGAAATGATATTCTCATTCCAATCGAGAAAATATGCATTGGAGAAGCTTTGCCTGAAAGTACGCAATGACACCATAAAAACAATTCTAAAAACCTTAATTTTTATACAAAAAAAAACGAATTTTAAGAAAGAAAACAATAAATTTTATGAATTTTTTCTCAAAATCACCAACAAAAATTTATCCAGAAATGATATTCTCATTCCAATAGAGAAAATATGCATTGGAGAAGCTTTGCCTAAAAGTACGCAATGACACCATAAAAACAATTCTTAAAACCTTAATTTTTATACAAAAAAAACGAATTTTAAGAAAGAAAACAATAAATTTTATGAATTTTTCTTAAAATCACCAACAAAAATTTATCCAGAAAGGATATTCTCATTCCAATCGAGAAAATATGCATTGGAGAAGCTTTGCCTGAAAGTACGCAATGACACCATAAAAAAAATTCTCAAAACCTTAATTTTTATACAAAAAAAACGAATTTTAAGAAAGAAAACAATAAATTTTATGAATTTTTTCTCAAAACCACCAACAAAAATTTATCCAGAGAGAATATTCTCATTCCAATCAAGAAAATATGCAGTGCAGAAGCTTTGGCTAAAAGTGTGCAATGACACCATTAAAAAAAATTCTAGAAAACTTTAATTTTTATACAAAAAAAATGAATTTTAAGAAAGAAAACCATAAATTTTATGAATTTTTTCTCAAAACCGCCAACAAAAATTTATCCAGAAAGAATTTTCTCATTCCAATGAGAATAATATGAATCGGAGAAGCTTTGCCTGAAAGTGCACAATCATACCCCAATAAACATCTCCAAAAAACCACCATTTTCATAGAGAAAAACAAATTTTAAGAGAAAGTGGACTCAGTGTAATAATTGTTGCCTCCTATTTTTTGAGAAAATTGGGTGCCTGGTGTAAAAATTGGATTTTCGTGAATATTGTCACAAATTTTCGAATTTTTGTGGTTTTTTGCATATCTTTAGGTGGTCAATTTATTTTGCTTTCAGTAAAAAAAAAATTTAATTTTAGGCAATTTTTTTTTAATAGTGCTCACAAAAATTTATTCTGAAAGGATATTCCTTTTTCGATCAGGATAATATGGATCTAGAAGGCTATGTAAAAGTGTATGTAATGAAACCATGAAAGAAATTGCCATTTTTATCCAAAAAGCAAACTTTATTTTTAAAAAAATACAGCGAACTTTAGGTATTTTTTTTTAAAACGCCTGGAAAAAATTTTCCTGTAAGGACTTTTTCAGTCCGATCAGGATAATAAGAATAATTGTTAGTTTTGCATATGTATGCGCATTAACATCATTAATCAAATTTCCGAAAAAATTTCCTTTTTCATAGAAAAATAGAAATTTAAAAAAAAATTTAATGATCTTTTGGCAAATTTTTCTCAAAACTCCCACCGAAATTTATCGTGACAGGTCATTTTCCTTCCAATCATTATACTAAGAATCATAGAAGGTTTGCCTGAAAGTGTGCAATGACACCAGACAAAAAATTCTAAAAAACCTTAATTTTTATACAAAAAAAACGAATTTTGAGAAAGAAAACAATAAATTTTATAAATTTTTTCTCAAAATCACCAACAAAAATTTATCCAGAAATGATATTCTCATTCCAATCGAGAAAATATGCATTGGAGAAGCTTTGCCTGAAAGTACGCAATGACACCATAAAAACAATTCTAAAAACCTTAATTTTTATACAAAAAAAAAACGAATTTTAAGAAAGAAAACAATAAATTTTATGAATTTTTTCTCAAAATCACCAACAAAAATTTATCCAGAAATGATATTCTCATTCCAATAGAGAAAATATGCATTGGAGAAGCTTTGCCTAAAAGTACGCAATGACACCATAAAAACAATTCTTAAAACCTTAATTTTTATACAAAAAAAACGAATTTTAAGAAAGAAAACAATAAATTTTATGAATTTTTCTTAAAATCACCAACAAAAATTTATCCAGAAAGGATATTCTCGTTCCAATCGAGAAAATATGCATTGGAGAAGCTTTGCCTGAAAGTACGCAATGACACCATAAAAAAAATTCTCAAAACCTTAATTTTTATACAAAAAAAAACGAATTTTAAGAAAGAAAACAATAAATTTTATGAATTTTTTCTCAAAACCACCAACAAAAATTTATCCAGAGAGAATATTCTCATTCCAATCAAGAAAATATACAGTGCAGAAGCTTTGGCTAAAAGTGTGCAATGACACCATTAAAAAAAATTCTAAAAAACCTTAATTTTTATACAAAAAAAATGAATTTTAAGAAAGAAAACCATAAATTTTATGAATTTTTTCTCAAAACCGCCAACAAAAATTTATCCAGAAAGAATTTTCTCATTCCAATGAGAATAATATGAATCGGAGAAGCTTTGCCTGAAAGTGCACAATCATACCCCAATAAACATCTCCAAAAAACCACCATTTTCATAGAGAAAAACAAATTTTAAGAGAAAGTGGACTCAGTGTAATAATTGTTGCCTCCTATTTTTTGAGAAAACTGGGTGCCTGGTGTAAAAATTGGATTTTCGTGAATATTGTCACAAATTTTCGAATTTTTGTGGTTTTTTGCATATCTTTAGGTGGTCAATTTATTTTGCTTTCAGCAAAAAAAAAATTTAATTTTAGGCAATTTTTTTTTAATAGTGCTCACAAAAATTTATTCTGAAAGGATATTCCTTTTTCGATCAGGATAATATGGATCTAGAAGGCTATGTAAAAGTGTATGTAATGAAACCATGAAACAAATTGCCATTTTTATCCAAAAAGCAAACTTTATTTTTAAAAAAATACAGCGAACTTTAGGTATTTTTTTTTAAAACGCCTGGAAAAAATTTTACTGTAAGGACTTTTTCAGTCCGATCAGGATAATAAGAATAATTGTTAGTTTTGCATATGTATGCGCATTAACATCATTAATCAAATTTCCGAAAAAATTTCCTTTTTCATAGAAAAATAGAAATTTAAAAAAAAATTTAATGATCTTTTGGCAAATTTTTCTCAAAACTCCCACCGAAATTTATCGTGACAGGTCATTTTCCTTCCAATCATTATACTAAGAATCATAGAAGGTTTGCCTGAAAGTGTGCAATGACACCAGACAAAAAATTCTAAAAAACCTTAATTTTTATACAAAAAAAACGAATTTTGAGAAAGAAAACAATAAATTTTATGAATTTTTTCTCAAAACCACCAACAAAAATTCATCCAGAAAGAATGTTCTCATTCCAATCGAGAAAATATGCATTTGAGAAGCTTTGCCTGAAAGTACGCAATGACACCATAAAAACAATTCTAAAAACCTTAATTTTTATACAAAAAAAAAACGAATTTTAAGAAAGAAAACAATAAATTTTATGAATTTTTTCTCAAAATCACCAACAAAAATTTATCCAGAAATGATATTCTCATTCTAATCGAGAAAATATGCATTGGAGAAGCTTTGCCTGAAAGTACGCAATGACACCATAAAAACAATTCTAAAAACCTTAATTTTTATACAAAAAAAAACGAATTTTAAGAAAGAAAACAATAAATTTTATGAATTTTTTCTCAAAATCACCAACAAAAATTTATCCAGAGAGAATATTCTAATTCCAATCAAGAAAATATGCATTGCAGAAGCTTTGGCTGAAAGTGTGCAATAACACCATAAAAAAATTTTAAAACCTTAATTTTTATACAAAAAAAAACGAATTTTAAGAAAGAAAACAATAAATTTTATGAATTTTTTCTCAAAACCACCAACAAAAATTTATCCAGAGAGACTATTCTCATTCCAATCATAAAAATATGTAATGCAAAAGCTGTGCCTGAAAGTGTGCAATGACACCATTAAAAAAAATTCTAAAAAACGTTAATTTTTATACAAAAAAAAACGAATTTTAAGAAAGAAAACAATAAATTTTATGAATTTTTTCTTAAAATCACCAACAAAAATTTATCCAGAGAGAATATTCTCATTCCAATCATGAAAATATGTAATGCAAAAGCTGTGCCTGAAAGTGTGCAATGACACCTTAAAAAAAAATTCTAAAAAACCTTAATTTTTATACAAAAAAAAACGAATTTTAAGAAAGAAAACAATAAATTTTATGAATTTTTTCTTAAAATCACCAACAAAAATTTATCCAGAAGGGATATTCTCATTCCAATCGAGACAATATGCATTAGAGAAGCTTTGCCTAAAAGTACGCAATGACAATATAAAAACAATTCTAAAAACGCTAATTTTTATACAAAAAAAAAACGAATTTTAAGAAAGAAAACAATAAATTTTATGAAGTTTTTCTCAAAATCACCAACAAAAATTTATCCAGAAATGATATTCTCATTCCAATCGAGAAAATATGCATTGGAGAAGCTTTGCATGAAAGTACGCAATGACACCATAAAAATAATTCTAAAAACCTTAATTTTTATACAAAAAAAACGAATTTTAAGAAAGAAAACAATAAATTTTATGAATTTTTTCTCAAAATCACCAACAAAAATTTATCCAGAAATGATATTCTCATTCTAATCGAGAAAATATGCATTGGAGAAGCTTTGCCTGAAAGTACGCAATGACACCATAAAAACAATTCTAAAAACCTTAATTTGTATACAAAAAAAAACGAATTTTAAGAAAGAAAACAATAAATTTTATGAATTTTTTCTCAAAATCACCAACAAAAATTTATCCAGAGAGAATATTCTCATTCCAATCAAGAAAATATGCATTGCAGAAGCTTTGGCTGAAAGTGTGCAATAACACCATAAAAAAATTTTAAAACCTTAATTTTTATACAAAAAAAAACGAATTTTAAGAAAGAAAACAATAAATTTTATGAATTTTTTCTCAAAACCACCAACAAAAATTTATCCAGAGAGACTATTCTCATTCCAATCATGAAAATATGTAAAGCAAAAGCTGTGCCTGAAAGTGTGCAATGACACCATTAAAAAAAATTCTAAAAAACGTTAATTTTTATACAAAAAAAAACGAATTTTAAGAAAGAAAACAATAAATTTTATTAATTTTTTCTTAAAATCACCAACAAAAATTTATCCAGAAGGGATATTCTCATTCCAATCGAGACAATATGCATTGGAGAAGCTTTGCCTAAAAGTACGCAATGACACCATAAAAACAATTCTAAAAACGCTAATTTTTATACAAAAAAAAAAAACGAATTTTAAGAAAGAAAACAATAAATTTTATGAATTTTTTCTCAAAATCACCAACAAAAATTTATCCAGAGAGAATATTCTCATTCCAATCATGAAAATATGTAATGCAAAAGCTGTGCCTGAAAGTGTGCAATGACACCTTAAAAAAAAATTCTAAAAAACCTTAATTTTTATACAAAAAAAAACGAATTTTAAGAAAGAAAACAATAAATTATATGAATTTTTTCTTAAAATCACCAACAAAAATTTATCCAGAAGGGATATTCTCATTCCAATCGAGACAATATGCATTAGAGAAGCTTTGCCTAAAAGTACGCAATGACAATATAAAAACAATTCTAAAAACGCTAATTTTTATACAAAAAAAAAACGAATTTTAAGAAAAAAAACAATAAATTTTATGAAGTTTTTCTCAAAATCACCAACAAAAATTTATCCAGAAATGATATTCTCATTCCAATCGAGAAAATATGCATTGGAGAAGCTTTGCATGAAAGTACGCAATGACACCATAAAAACAATTCTAAAAACCTCAATTTTTATACAAAAAAAACGAATTTTAAGAAAGAAAACAATAAATTTTATGAATTTTTTCTCAAAATCACCAACAAAAATTTATCTAGAAATGATATTATCATTCCAATCGAGAAAATATGCATTGGAGAAGCTTTGCATGAAAGTACGCAATGATACTATAAAAACAATTCTAAAAACCTTAATGTTTATACAAAAAAAACGAATTTTAAGAAAGAAAACAATAAATTTTATGAATTTTTTCTCAAAATCACCAACAAAAATTTATCCAGAAGGGATATTCTCATTCCAATCGAGACAATATGCATTGGAGAAGCTTTGCCTGAAAGTACGCAATGACACCATAAAAACAATTCTAAAAACCTTAATTTTTATACAAAAAAAACGAATTTTAAGAAAGAAAACAATAAATTTTATGAATTTTTTCTCAAAATCACCAACAAAAATTTATCCAAAAATGATATTCTCATTCCAATGGAAAAAATATGCATTTGAGAAGCTTTGCCTGAAAGTGTGCAATGACACCATTAAAAAAAATTCTAAATAACTTTAATTTTTATACAAAAAAAATGAATTTTACGAAAGAAAACAATAAATTTTATGAATTTTTTCTCAAAACCACCAACAAAAATTCATCCAGAAAGAATGTTCTCATTCCAATCGAAAAAATATGCATTTGAGAAGCTTTGCCTGAAAGTACGCAGTGACACCATAAAAACAATTCTAAAAACCTTAATTTTTATACAAAAAAAACTAATTTTAAGAAAGAAAACAATAAATCTTATGAATTTTTTCTCAAAACCACCAACAAAAATTTATCCAGAGAAAATATTCTCATTCCAATCAAGAAAATATGTAATGCAAAAGCTTTGCCTGAAAGTGTGCAATGACACCATTAAAAAAAATTCTAAAAAACCTTAATTTTTATACAAAAAAAAAACGAATTTTAAGAAAGAAAACAATAAATTTTATGAATTTTTTCTCAAAATCACCAACAAAAATTTAACCAGAAACGATATTCTCATTCCAATCGAAAAAATATGCATTGGAAAAGCTTTGCCTGAAAGTACGCAATGGCACCATAAAAACAATTCTAAAAACCTTAATTTTTATACAAAAAAAACGAATTTTAAGAAAGAAAACAATAAATTTTATGAATTTTTTCTCAAAATCACCAACAAAAATTTATCCAGAAAGAATATTCTCATTCCAATCGAGAAAATATGCATTTGAGAAGCTTTGCCTAAAAGTACGCAATAACACCATAAAAACAATTCTAAAAACCTTAATTTTTATACAAAAAAAAAACGAATTTTAAGAAAGAAAACTATAAATTTTATGAATTTTTTCTCAAAATCACCAACAAAAATTTATCCAGAAATGATATTCTCATTCCAATCGAGAAAATATGCATTGGAGAAGCTTTGCCTGAAAGTACGCAATGACACCATAAAAACAATTCTAAAAACCTTAATTTTTATACAAAAAAAACGAATTTTAAGAAAGAAAACAATAAATTTTATGAATTTTTTCTCAAAACCACCAACAAAAATTTATCCAGAAAGGATATTCTCATTTCAATCGAGAAAATATGCATTTGAGAAGCTTTGCCTGAAAGTACGCAATGACACCATAAAAACAATTCTAAAAACCTTTTCTTATACAAAAAAAACAAATTTTAAGAAAGAAAACAATAAATTTTATGAATTTTTTCTCAAAATCACCAACAAAAATTTATCCAGAAATGATATTATCATTCCAATCGAGAAAATATGCATTGGAGAAGCTTTGCCTGAATGTACGCAATGACACCGTAAAAATAATTCTAAAAACCTTAATTTTTATACAAAAGAAAACGAATTTTAAGAAAGAAAACAATAAATTTTATGAATTTTTTCTCAAAATCACCAACAAAAAGTTATCCAGAAAGGATATTCTCATTCCAATCGAGAAATTATGCATTGGAGAAGCTTTGCCTGAAAGTACGCAATGACACCATAAAAACAATTCTAAAAACCTTAATTTTTATACAAAAAAAACGAATTTTAAGAAAGAAAACAATAAATTTTATGAATTTTTTCTCAAAACCACCAACAAAAATTTATCCAGAAAGGATATTCTCATTCCAATCAAGAAAATATGTATTGCAAAAGCTTTGCCTGAAAGTGTGCAATGACACCATAAAAACAATTCTAAAAACCTTAATTTTTATACAAAAAAAACGAATTGTAAGAAAGAAAACAATAAATTTTATGAATTTTTTCTTAAAATCACCAACAAAAATTTATCCAGAAAGGATATTCTCATTCCAATCGAAACAATATGCATTGGAGAAGCTTTGCCTGAAAGTACGCAATAACACCATAAAAACAATTCTAAAAACCCTAATTTTTATACAAAAAAAAAACCAATTTTAAGAAAGAAAACAATAAATTTTAAGAATTTTTTCTCAAAACCACCAACAAAAATTTATTTAGAGAGAATATTCTCATTCCAATCAAGAAAATATGCAGTGCAGAAGCTTTTGCTGAAAGTGTGCAATGACACCATAAAAAAAATTCTAAAAAACCTTAATTTTTATACAAAAAAAACGAATTTTAAGAAAGAAAACAATAAATTTTATGAATTTTTTCTCAAAATCACCAACAAAAATTTATCCAGAAAGGATATTCTCATTCCAATCGAGAAAATATGTATTGGAGAAGCTTTGCCTAAAAGTACGCAATGACACCATAAAAACAATTCTAAAAACCTTAATTTTTATACAAAAAAAACGAATTTTAAGAAAGAAAACAATAAATTTTAGGAATTTTTTCTCAAAATCACCAACAAAAATTTATCCAGAAATGATATGACACCATAAAAACAATTCTAAAAACCTTAATTTTTATACAAAAAAAACGAATTTTAAGAAAGAAATAATAAATTTTATGCATTTTTTCTCAAAATCACCAACAAAAATTTATCCAGAAATGATATTCTCATTCCAATCGAGAAAATATGCATTGGAGAAGCTTTGCCTGAAAGTACGCAATGACACCATAAAAACAATTCTAAAATCCTTAATTTTTATACAAAAAAAAACGAATTTTAAGAAAAAAAACCATAAATTTTATGAATTTTTTCTCAAAACCACCAACAAAAATGTATCCAGAAATGATATTCTCATTCCAATCGAGAAAATATGCATTGGAGAAGCTTTGCCTGAAAGTACGCAATGACACCATAAAAACAATTCTAAAAACCTTAATTTTTATACAAAAAAAACGAATTTTTGGAAAAAAACAATAAATTTTATGAATTTTTTCTCAAAATCACCAACAAAAATGTATCCAGAAAGGATATTCTCATTCCAATCGAGAAAATATGCATTGGAGAAGCTTTGCCTGAAAGTACGCAATGACACCATAAAAACAATTCTAAAAACCTTAATTTTTATACAAAAAAAACGAATTTTTGGAAAGAAAACAATAAATTTTATGAATTTTTTCTCAAAATCACCAACAAAAATTTATCCAGAAAGAATTGTCTCATTCCAATGAGAATAATATGAATCGGAGAAGCTTTGCCTGAAAGTGCACTATCATACCCCAAACAAACATCTCCAAAAAACCACCATTTTCATAGAGAAAAACAAATTTTAAGAGAAAGTGGACTCAGTGTAATAATTGTTGCCTCCTATTTTTTGAGAAAACTGGGTGCCTGGTGTAAAAATTGGATTTTCGTGAATATTGTCACAAATTTTCGAATTTTTGTGGTTTTTTGCATATCTTTAGGTGGTCAATTTATTTTGCTTTCAGTAAATAAAAAATTTAATTTTAGGCAATTTTTTTTTAATAGGGCTCACAAAAATTTATTCTGAAAGGATATTCTTTTTTCGATCAGGATAATATGGATCTAGAAGGCTATGTAAAAGTGTATGTAATGAAACCATGAAACAAATTTATTTGTAAAAAAATACAGCGAACTTTAGGTATTTTTTTTTTAAAACGCCTGGAAAAAATTTTCCTGTACGGACTTTTTTAGTCCGATCAGGATAATAAGAACAATTATTAGTTTTGCATATGTATGCGCATTGACATCATAAAACAAATTTCCGAAAAAATTTCCTTTTTCATAGAAAAATATAAATTTAAAAAAAAAAATTTAATGATCTTTTGGCAAATTTTTCTCAAAACTCACACCGAAATTCATCGTGACAGGTCATTTTCCTTCCAATCATTATACTAAGAGTCAAAAAAGGTTTGCCTGAAAGTGTGCAATGACACCATAAAAAAAATTCTAAAAAACCTTAATTTTTATACAAAAAAAACGAATTTTAAGAAAGAAAACAATAAATTTTATGAATTTTTTCTCAAAATCACCAACAAAAATTTATCCAGAAAGGATATTCTCATTCCAATCGAGAAAATATGCATTGGAGAAGCTTTGCCTGAAAGTACGCAATGACACCATAAAAACAATTCTAAAAACCTTAATTTTTATACAAAAAAAACGAATTTTTGGAAAAAAAACAATAAATTTTATGAATATTTTCTCAAAATCACCAACAAAAATGTATCCAGAAAGGATATTCTCATTCCAATCGAGAAAATATGCATTGGAGAAGCTTTGCCTAAAAGTACGCAATGACACCATAAAAACAATTCTAAAAACCTTAATTTTTATACAAAAAAACGAATTTTAAGAAAGAAAACAATAAGTTTTATGAATTTTTTCTCAAAATCACCAACAAAAATTTATCCAGAAATGATATTCTCATTCCAATCGAGAAAATATGCATTGGAAAAGCTTTGCCTGAAAGTACGCAATGACACCATAAAAACAATTCTAAAAACCTTAATTTTTATACAAAAAAAACGAATTTTAAGAAAGAAATAATAAATTTTATGCATTTTTTCTCAAAATCACCAACAAAAATTTATCCAGAAATGATATTCTCATTCCAATCGAGAAAATATGCATTGGAGAAGCTTTGCCTAAAAGTACGCAATGACACCATAAAAACAATTCTAAAAACCTTAATTTTTATACAAAAAAACTAATTTTAAGAAAGAAAACAACAAGTTTTATGAATTTTTTCTCAAAATCACCAACAAAAATTTATCCAGAAAGGATATTCTCATTCCAGTCGAGAAAATATGCATTGGAAAAGCTTTGCCTGAATGTACGCAATGACACCATTAAAACAATTCTAAAAACCTTAATTTTTATACAAAAAAAAAGAATTTTAAAAAAAAAAACCACAAATTTTATGAATTTTTTCTCAAAACCACCAACAAAAATTTATCCAGAAAGAATTTTCTCATTCCAATGAGAATAATATGAATCGGAGAAGCTTTGCCTGAAAGTGCACTATCATACCCCAAACAAACATCTCCAAAAAACCACCATTTTCATAGAAAAAACAAATTTTAAGAGCAAGTGGACTCAGTGTAATAATTGTTGCCTCCTATTTTTTGAGAAAACTGGGTGCCTGGTGTAAAAATTGGATTTTCGTGAATATTGTCACAAATTTTCGAATTTTTGTGGTTTTTTGCATATCTTTAGGTGGTCAATTTATTTTGCTTTCAGTAAATAAAAAATTTAATTTTAGGCTTTTTTTTTTAATAGGGCTCACAAAAATTTATTCTGAAAGGATATTCTTTTTCGATCAGGATAATATGGATCTAGAAGGCTATGTAAAAGTGTATGTAATGAAACCATGAAACAAATTGCCATTTTTATCCAAAAAAGCAAACTTTATTTGTAAAAAAATACAGCGAACTTTAGGTATTTATTTTTTAAAACGCCTGGAAAAAATTTTCCTGTACGGACTTTTTTAGTCCGATCAGGATAATAAGAACAATTATTAGTTTTGCATATGTATGCGCATTGACATCATTAAACAAATTTCCGAAAAAATTTCCTTTTTCATAGAAAAATAGAAATTTAAAAAAAAAATTTAATGATCTTTTGGCAAATTTTTCTCAAAACTCCCATCGAAATTTATCGTGACAGGTCATTTTCCTTCCAATCATTATACTAAGGGCCATAGAAGGTTTGCCTGAAAGTGTGCAATGACACCATAAAAAAAATTCTAAAAAAACCTAATTTTTATACAAAAAAAACGATGTTTAAGAAAGAAAACAATAAATTTAATGAATTTTTTCTCAAAATCACCAAAAAAAATTTATCCAGAAATGATATTCTCATTCTAATCAAGAAAATATGCATTGGAGAAGCTTTGCCTGAAAGTACGCAATGACACCATAAAAAAAATTCTAAAAACCTTAATTTTTATACAAAAAAACTAATTTTAAGAAAGAAAACAATAAATTTTATGAATTTTTTCTCAAAATCACCAACAAAAATTTATCCAGAAAGGATATTCTCATTCCAGTCAAGAAAATATGCATTAGAGAAGCTTTGCCTGAAAGTACGCAATGACACCATTAAAACAATTCTAAAAACCTTAATTTTTATACAAAAAAAAAGAATTTTAAGAAAAAAAACCACAAATCTTATGAATTTTTTCACAAAACCACCAACAAAAATTTATCCAGAAAGAATTTTCTCATTCCAATGAGAATAATATGAATCGGAGAAGCTTTGCCTGAAAGTGCACTATCATACCCCAAACAAACATCTCCAAAAAACCACCATTTTCATAGAGAAAAACAAATTTTAAGAGAAAGTGGACTCAGTGTAATAATTGTTGCCTCCTATTTTTTGAGAAAACTGGGTGCCTGGTGTAAAAATTGGATTTTCGTGAATATTGTCACAAATTTTCGAATTTTTGTGGTTTTTTGCATATCTTTAGGTGGTCAATTTATTTTGCTTTCAGTAAATAAAAAATTTAATTTTAGGCAATTTTTTTTTAATAGGGCTCACAAAAATTTATTCTGAAAGGATATTCTTTTTTCGATCAGGATAATATGGATCCAGAAGGCTATGTAAAAGTGTATGTAATGAAACCATGAAACAAATTGCCATTTTTATCCAAAAAAGCAAACTTTATTTTTAAAAAAATACAGCGAACTTTAGGTATTTATTTTTTAAAACGACTGTAAAAAATTTTCTTGTACGGACTTTTTTAGTCCGATCAGGATAATAAGAACAATTATTAGTTTTGCATATGTATGCGCATTGACATCATTAAACAAATTTCAGAAAAAATTTCCTTTTTCATAGAAAAATAGAAATTTTAAAAAAAAAATTTAATGATCTTTTGGCAAATTTTTCTCAAAACTCCCATCGAAATTTATCGTGACAGGTCATTTTCCTTCCACTCATTATACTAAGAGCTATAGAAGGTTTGCCTGAAAGTGTGCAATAACATTATAAAAAAAATTCTAAAAAACCTTAATTTTTATACAAAAAAATGAATTTTAAGAAAGAAAACAATAAATTTTATGAATTTTTTCTCAAAACCGCCAACAAAAATTTATCCAGAGAGAATATTCTCATTCCAATCAAGAAAATATGCATTGGAGAAGCTTTGCCTGAAAGTACGCAATGACACCATAAAAACAATTCTAAAAACCTTAATTTTTATACAAAAAAACGAATTTTAAGAAAGAAAACAATAAGTTTTATGAATTTTTTCTCAAAATCACCAACAAAAATTTATCCAGAAAGGATATTCAATGACACCATTAAAACAATTCTAAAAACCTTAATTTTTATACAAAAAAAAAAGAATTTTAAGAAAAGAAACCACAAATTTTATGAATTTTTTCTCAAAACCACCAACAAAAATTTATCCAGAAAGAATATTCTCATTCCAATCAGGAAAATATACATTGCAAAAGCTTTGGCTGAAAGTGTGCAATGACACCATTAAAAAAAATTTTAAAAAACCTTAATTTTTATACAAAAAAAACGAATTTTAAGAAAGAAAACAATAAGTTTTATGAATTTTTTCTCAAAACCACCAACAAAAATTTATCCAGAAAGAATTTTCTCATTCCAATGAGAATAATATGAATCGGAGAAGCTTTGCCTGAAAGTGCACTATCATATCCCAAACAAACATCTCCAAAAAACCACCATTTTCATAGAGAAAAACAAATTTTAAGAGAAAGTGGACTCAGTGTAATAATTGTTGCCTCCTATTTTTTGAGAAAACTGGGTGCCTGGTGTAAAAATTGGATTTTCGTGAATATTGTCACAAATTTGCGAATTTTTGTGGTTTTTTGCATATCTTTAGGTGGTCAATTTATTTTGCTTTCAGTAAATAAAAAATTTAATTTGAGGCAATTTTTTTTTAATAGGGCTCACAAAAATTTATTCTGAAAGGATATTTTTTTTTCGATCAGGATAATATGGATGTAGAAGGCTATGTAAAAGTGTATGTAATGAAACCATGAAACAAATTGCCATTTTTATCCAAAAAAGCAAACTTTATTTGTAAAAAAATACAGCGAACTTTAGGTATTTATTTTTTAAAACGCCTGGAAAAAATTTTCCTGTACGGACTTTTTTAGTCCGATCAGGATAATAAGAACAATTATTAGTTTTGCATATGTATGCGCATTGACATCATTAAACAAATTTCCGAAAAAATTTCCTTTTTCATAGAAAAATAGAAATTTAAAAAAAAAATTTAATGACCTTTTGGCAAATTTTTCTCAAAACTCCCATCGAAATTTATCGTGACAGGTCATTTTCCTTCCACTCATTATACTAAGAGCCATAGAAGGTTTGCCTGAAAGTGTGCAATGACACCATAAAAAAAATTCTAAAAAACCTTAATTTTTATACAAAAAAAACGATGTTTAAGAAAGAAAACAATAAATTTTATGAATTTTTTCTCAAAATCACCAACAAAAATTTATCCAGAAAGGATATTCTCATTCCAATCGAGAAAATATGCATTGGAGAAGCTTTGCCTGAAAGTACGCAATGACACCATAAAAACAATTCTAAAAACCTTAATTTTTATACAAAAAAACGAATTTTAAGAAAGAAAACAATAAGTTTTATGAATTTTTTCTCAAAATCACCAACAAAAATTTATCCAGAAAGGATATTCTCATTTCAGTCGAGAAAATATGCATTAGAGAAGCTTTGCCTGAAAGTACACAATGACACCATTAAAACAATTCTAAAAACCTTAATTTTTATACAAAAAAAAAGAATTTTAAGAAAAAAAACCACAAATCTTATGAATTTTTTCTCAAAACCACCAACAAAAATTTATCCAGAAAGAATTTTCTCATTCCAATGAGAATAATATGAATCGGAGAAGCTTTGCCTGAAAGTGCACTATCATACCCCAAACAAACATCTCCAAAAAACCACCATTTTCATAGAGAAAAACAAATTTTAAGAGAAAGTGGACTCAGTGTAATAATTGTTGCCTCCTATTTTTTGAGAAAACTGGGTGCCTGGTGTAAAAATTGGATTTTCGTGAATATTGTCACAAATTTTCGAATTTTTGTGGTTTTTTGCATAAATTTAGGTGGTCAATTTATTTTGCTTTCAGTAAATAAAAAATTTAATTTTAGGCAATTTTTTTTTAATAGGGCTCACAAAAATTTATTCTGAAAGGATATTCTTTTTTCGATCAGGATAATATGGATGTAGAAGGCTATGTAAAAGTGTATGTAATGAAACCATGAAACAAATTGCCATTTTTATCCAAAAAAGCAAACTTTATTTGTAAAAAAATACAGCGAACTTTAGGTATTTATTTTTTAAAACGCCTGGAAAAAATTTTCCTGTACGGACTTTTTTAGTCCGATCAGGATAATAAGAACAATTATTAGTTTTGCATATGTATGCGCATTGACATCATTAAACAAATTTCCGAAAAAATTTCCTTTTTCATAGAAAAATAGAAATTTTAAAAAAAAATTTAATGATCTTTTGGCAAATTTTTCTCAAAACTCCCATCGAAATTTATCGTGACAGGTCATTTTCCTTCCACTCATTATACTAAGAGCCATAGAAGGTTTGCCTGAAAGTGTGCAATGACACCATAAAAAAAATTCTAAAAAACCTTAATTTTTATACAAAAAAAACGATGTTTAAGAAAGAAAACAATAAATTTTATGAATTTTTTCTCAAAATCACCAACAAAAATTTATCCAGAAAGGATATTCTCATTCCAATCGAGAAAATATGCATTGGAGAAGCTTTGCCTGAAAGTACGCAATGACACCATAAAAACAATTCTAAAAACCTTAATTTTTATACAAAAAAACGAATTTTAAGAAAGAAAACAATAAGTTTTATGAATTTTTTCTCAAAATCACCAACAAAAATTTATCCAGAAAGGATATTCTCATTTCAGTCGAGAAAATATGCATTAGAGAAGCTTTGCCTGAATGTACGCAATGACACCATTAAAACAATTCTAAAAACCTTAATTTTTATACAAAAAAAAAAGAATTTTAAGAAAAGAAACCACAAATTTTATGAATTTTTTCTCAAAACCACCAACAAAAATTTATCCAGAAAGAATATTCTCATTCCAATCAAGAAAATATACATTGCAAAAGCTTTGGCTGAAAGTGTGCAATGACACCATTAAAAAAATTCTAAAAAACCTTAATTTTTATACAAAAAAAACGATGTTTAAGAAAGAAAACAATAAATTTTATGAATTTTTTCTCAAAATCACCAACAAAAATTTATCCAGAAAGAATTTTCTCATTCCAATGAGAATAATATGAATCGGAGAAGCTTTGCCTGAAAGTGCACTATCATATCCCAAACAAACATCTCCAAAAAACCACCATTTTCATAGAGAAAAACAAATTTTAAGAGAAAGTGGACTCAGTGTAATAATTGTTGCCTCCTATTTTTTGAGAAAACTGGGTGCCTGGTGTAAAAATTGGATTTTCGTGAATATTGTCACAAATTTGCGAATTTTTGTGGTTTTTTGCATATCTTTAGGTGGTCAATTTATTTTGCTTTCAGTAAATAAAAAATTTAATTTGAGGCAATTTTTTTTTAATAGGGCTCACAAAAATTTATTCTGAAAGGATATTCTTTTTTCGATCAGGATAATATGGATGTAGAAGGCTATGTAAAAGTGTATGTAATGAAACCATGAAACAAATTGCCATTTTTATCCAAAAAAGCAAACTTTATTTGTAAAAAAATACAGCGAACTTTAGGTATTTATTTTTTAAAACGCCTGGAAAAAATTTTCCTGTACGGACTTTTTTAGTCCGATCAGGATAATAAGAACAATTATTAGTTTTGCATATGTATGCGCATTGACATCATTAAACAAATTTCCGAAAAAATTTCCTTTTTCATAGAAAAATAGAAATTTTAAAAAAAAATTTAATGACCTTTTGGCAAATTTTTCTCAAAACTCCCATCGAAATTTATCGTGACAGGTCATTTTCCTTCCACTCATTATACTAAGAGCCATAGAAGGTTTGCCTGAAAGTGTGCAATGACACCATAAAAAAAATTCTAAAAAACCTTAATTTTTATACAAAAAAAACGATGTTTAAGAAAGAAAACAATAAATTTTATGAATTTTTTCTCAAAATCACCAACAAAAATTTATCCAGAAAGGATATTCTCATTCCAATCGAGAAAATATGCATTGGAGAAGCTTTGCCTGAAAGTACGCAATGACACCATAAAAACAATTCTAAAAACCTTAATTTTTATACAAAAAAACGAATTTTAAGAAAGAAAACAATAAGTTTTATGAATTTTTTCTCAAAATCACCAACAAAAATTTATCCAGAAAGGATATTCTCATTTCAGTCGAGAAAATATGCATTAGAGAAGCTTTGCCTGAATGTACGCAATGACACCATTAAAACAATTCTAAAAACCTTAATTTTTATACAAAAAAAAAAGAATTTTAAGAAAAGAAACCACAAATTTTATGAATTTTTTCTCAAAACCACCAACAAAAATTTATCCAGAAAGAATATTCTCATTCCAATCAAGAAAATATACATTGCAAAAGCTTTGGCTGAAAGTGTGCAATGACACCATTAAAAAAAATTTTAAAAAACCTTAATTTTTATACAAAAAAACGAATTTTAAGAAAGAAAACAATAAGTTTTATGAATTTTTTCTCAAAACCACCAACAAAAATTTATCCAGAAAGAATTTTCTCATTCCAATGAGAATAATATGAATCGGAGAAGCTTTGCCTGAAAGTGCACTATCATATCCCAAACAAACATCTCCAAAAAACCACCATTTTCATAGAGAAAAACAAATTTTAAGAGAAAGTGGACTCAGTGTAATAATTGTTGCCTCCTATTTTTTGAGAAAACTGGGTGCCTGGTGTAAAAATTGGATTTTCGTGAATATTGTCACAAATTTGCGAATTTTTGTGGTTTTTTGCATATCTTTAGGTGGTCAATTTATTTTGCTTTCAGTAAATAAAAAATTTAATTTGAGGCAATTTTTTTTTAATAGGGCTCACAAAAATTTATTCTGAAAGGATATTCTTTTTTCGATCAGGATAATATGGATGTAGAAGGCTATGTAAAAGTGTATGTAATGAAACCATGAAACAAATTGCCATTTTTATCCAAAAAAGCAAACTTTATTTGTAAAAAAATACAGCGAACTTTAGGTATTTATTTTTTAAAACGCCTGGAAAAAATTTTCCTGTACGGACTTTTTTAGTCCGATCAGGATAATAAGAACAATTATTAGTTTTGCATATGTATGCGCATTGACATCATTAAACAAATTTCCGAAAAAATTTCCTTTTTCATAGAAAAATAGAAATTTTAAAAAAAAATTTAATGACCTTTTGGCAAATTTTTCTCAAAACTCCCATCGAAATTTATCGTGACAGGTCATTTTCCTTCCACTCATTATACTAAGAGCCATAGAAGGTTTGCCTGAAAGTGTGCAATGACACCATAAAAAAAATTCTAAAAAACCTTAATTTTTATACAAAAAAAACGATGTTTAAGAAAGAAAACAATAAATTTTATGAATTTTTTCTCAAAATCACCAACAAAAATTTATCCAGAAAGGATATTCTCATTCCAATCGAGAAAATATGCATTGGAGAAGCTTTGCCTGAAAGTACGCAATGACACCATAAAAACAATTCTAAAAACCTTAATTTTTATACAAAAAAACGAATTTTAAGAAAGAAAACAATAAGTTTTATGAATTTTTTCTCAAAATCACCAACAAAAATTTATCCAGAAAGGATATTCTCATTTCAGTCGAGAAAATATGCATTAGAGAAGCTTTGCCTGAATGTTCGCAATGACAGCATTGAAACAATTCTAAAAACCTTAATTTTTATACAAAAAAAAAAGAATTTTAAGAAAAGAAACCACAAATTTTATGAATTTTTTCTCAAATCCACCAACAAAAATTTATCCAGAAAGAATTTTCTCATTCCAATGAGAATAATATGAATCGGAGAAGCTTTGCCTGAAAGTGCACTATTATACCCCAAACAAACATCTCCAAAAAACCACCATTTTCATAGAGAAAAACAAATTTTAAGAGAAAGTGGACTCAGTGTAATAATTGTTGCCTCCTATTTTTTGAGAAAACTGGTTGCCTGGTGTAAAAATTGGATTTTCGTGAATATTGTCACAAATTTTCGAATTTTTGTGGTTTTTTGCATATCTTTAGGTGGTCAATTTATTTTGCTTTCAGTAAATAAAAAATTTAATTTTAGGCAATTTTTTTTTAATAGGGCTCACAAAAATTTATTATGAAAGGATATTCCTTTTTCGATCAGGATAATATGGATCTAGAAGGCTATGTAAAAGTGTATGTAATGAAACCATGAAACAAATTGCCACTTTTATCCAAAAAAGCAAACTTTATTTGTAAAAAAATACAGCGAACTTTAGTTATTTTTTTTTTAAAACGCCTGGAAAAAATTTTCCTGTACGGACTTTTTTAGTCCGATCAGGATAATAAGAATAATTATTAGTTTCGCATATGTATGCGCATTAACATCATTAAACAAATTTCCGAAAAAATTTCCTTTTTCATAGAAAAATATAAATTTAAAAAAAAAATTTAATGATCTTTTGGCAAATTTTTCTCAAAACTCCCATCGAAATTTATCGTGACAGGTCATTTTCCTTCCAATCATTTAACTAAGGGCCATAGAAGGTTTGCCTGAAAGTGTGCAATGACACCATAAAAAAAATTCTAAAAAACCCTAATTTTTATACAAAAAAAAACGAATTTTAAGAAAGAAAACAATAAATTTAATGAATTTTTTCTCAAAATCACCAAAAAAAATTTATCCAGAAATGATATTCTCATTCTAATCAAGAAAATATGCATTGGAGAAGCTTTGCCTGAAAGTACGCAATGACACCATAAAAAAAATTCTAAAAACCTTAATTTTTATACAAAAAAACTAATTTTAAGAAAGAAAACAATAAATTTTATGAATTTTTTCTCAAAATCACCAACAAAAATTTATCCAGAAAGGATATTCTCATTCCAGTCAAGAAAATATGCATTAGAGAAGCTTTGCCTGAAAGTACACAATGACACCATTAAAACAATTCTAAAAACCTTAATTTTTATACAAAAAAAAAGAATTTTAAGAAAAAAAACCACAAATCTTATGAATTTTTTCTCAAAACCACCAACAAAAATTTATCCAGAAAGAATTTTCTCATTCCAATGAGAATAATATGAATCGGAGAAGCTTTGCCTGAAAGTGCACTATCATACCCCAAACAAACATCTCCAAAAAACCACCATTTTCATAGAGAAAAACAAATTTTAAGAGAAAGTGGACTCAGTGTAATAATTGTTGCCTCCTATTTTTTGAGAAAACTGGGTGCCTGGTGTAAAAATTGGATTTTCGTGAATATTGTCACAAATTTGCGAATTTTTGTGGTTTTTTGCATATCTTTAGGTGGTCAATTTATTTTGCTTTCAGTAAATAAAAAATTTAATTTGAGGCAATTTTTTTTTAATAGGGCTCACAAAAATTTATTCTGAAAGGATATTCTTTTTTCGATCAGAATAACATGGATCTAGAAGGCTATGTAAAAGTGTATGTAATGAAACCATGAAACAAATTGCCATTTTTATCCAAAAAAGCAAACTTTATTTGTAAAAAAATACAGCGAACTTTAGGTATTTATTTTTTAAAACGCCTGGAAAAAATTTTCCTGTACGGACTTTTTTAGTCCGATCAGGATAATAAGAACAATTATTAGTTTTGCATATGTATGCGCATTGACATCATTAAATAAATTTCCGAAAAAATTTCCTTTTTCATAGAAAAATAGAAATTTAAAAAAAAAATTTAATGATCTTTTGGCAAATTTTTCTCAAAACTCCCATCGAAATTTATCGTGACAGGTCATTTTCCTTCCACTCATTATACTAAGAGCCATAGAAGGTTTGCCTGAAAGTGTGCAATGACACCATAAAAAAAATTCTAAAAAACCTTAATTTTTATACAAAAAAAACGATGTTTAAGAAAGAAAACCATAAATTTTATGAATTTTTTCTCAAAATCACCAACAAAAATTTATCCAGAAAGGATATTCTCATTCCAATCGAGAAAATATGCATTGGAGAAGCTTTGCCTAAAAGTACGCAATGACACCATAAAAACAATTCTAAAAACCTTAATTTTTATACAAAAAAAACGAATTTTAAGAAAGAAAACAATAAATTTTATGAATTTTTTCGCAAAATCACCAACCAAAATTTATCCAGAAATGATATTCTCATTCCAATCGAGAAAATATGCATTCGAGAAGCTTTGCCTGAAAGTACGCAATGACACCATAAAAACAATTCTAAAAAACCTTAATTTTTATACAAAAAAACGAATTTTAAGAAAGAAAACAATAAGTTTTATGAATTTTTTCTCAAAATCACCAACAAAAATTTATCCAGAAAGGATATTCTCATTCCAGTCGAGAAAATATGCATTGGAGAAGCTTTGCCTGAAAGTACGCAATGACACCATAAAAACAATTCTAAAAACCTTAATTTTTATACAAAAAAAAACGAATTTTAAGAAAGAAAACAATAAATTTTATGAATTTTTTCTCAAAACCGCCAACAAAAATTTATCCAGAGAGAATATTCTCATTTCAATCAAGAAAATATGCATTGCAAAAGCTTTGCCTGAAAGTACGCAATGACACCATAAAAACAATTCTAAAAACCTTAATTTTTATACAAAAAAAATGAATTTTAAAAAAAAAAACCATAATGTTTATGAATTTTTTCTCAAAACCACCAACAAAAATTTATCCAGAAAGAATTTTCTCATTCCAATGAGAATAATATGAATCGGAGAAGCTTTGCCTGAAAGTGCACAATCATACCCCAAACAAACATCTCCAAAAAACCACCATTTTCATAGAGAAAAACAAATTTTAAGAGAAAGTGGACTCAGTGTAATAATTGTTGCCTCCTATTTTTTGAGAAAACTGGGTGCCTGGTGTAAAAATTGGATTTTCGTGAATATTGTCACAAATTTTCGAATTTTTGTGGTTTTTTGCATATCTTTAGGTGGTCAATTTATTTTGCTTTCAGTAAATAAAAAATTTAATTTTTAGCAATTTTTTTTTAATAGGGCTCACAAAAATTTATTCTGAAAGGATATTCTTTTTTCGATCAGGATAATATGGATCTAGAAGGCTATGTAAAAGTGTATGTAATGAAACCATGAAACAAATTTATTTGTAAAAAAATACAGCGAACTTTAGGTATTTTTTTTTTAAAACGCCTGGAAAAAATTTTCCTGTACGGACTTTTTTAGTCCGATCAGGATAATAAGAACAATTATTAGTTTTGCATATGTATGCGCATTGACATCATAAAACAAATTTCCGAAAAAATTTCCTTTTTCATAGAAAAATATAAATTTAAAAAAAAAAATTTAATGATCTTTTGGCAAATTTTTCTCAAAACTCACACCGAAATTCATCGTGACAGGTCATTTTCCTTCCAATCATTATACTAAGAGCCATAGAAGGTTTGCCTGAAAGTGTGCAATGACACCATAAAAAAAATTCTAAAAAACCTTAATTTTTATACAAAAAAAACGAATTTTAAGAAAGAAAACAATAAATTTTATGAATTTTTTCTCAAAATCACCAACAAAAATTTATCCAGAAAGGATATTCTCATTCCAATCGAGAAAATATGCATTGGAGAAGCTTTGCCTAAAAGTACGCAATGACACCATAAAAACAATTCTAAAAACCTTAATTTTTATACAAAAAAAACGAATTTTAAGAAAGAAAACAATAAATTTTATGAATTTTTTCGCAAAATCACCAACCAAAATTTATCCAGAAATGATATTCTCATTCCAATCGAGAAAATATGCATTCGAGAAGCTTTGCCTGAAAGTACGCAATGACACCATAAAAACAATTCTAAAAACCTTAATTTTTATACAAAAAAACGAATTTTAAGAAAGAAAACAATAAGTTTTATGAATTTTTTCTCAAAATCACCAACAAAAATTTATCCAGAAAGGATATTCTCATTCCAGTCGAGAAAATATGCATTGGAGAAGCTTTGCCTGAAAGTACGCAATGACACCATAAAAACAATTCTAAAAACCTTAATTTTTATACAAAAAAAAACGAATTTTAAGAAAGAAAACAATAAATTTTATGAATTTTTTCTCAAAACCGCCAACAAAAATTTATCCAGAGAGAATATTCTCATTTCAATCAAGAAAATATGCATTGCAAAAGCTTTGCCTGAAAGTACGCAATGACACCATAAAAACAATTCTAAAAACCTTAATTTTTATACAAAAAAAATGAATTTTAAAAAAAAAAACCATAATGTTTATGATCTTTTTCTCAAAACCACCAACAAAAATTTATCCAGAAAGAATTTTCTCATTCCAATGAGAATAATATGAATCGGAGAAGCTTTGCCTGAAAGTGCACAATCATACCCCAAACAAACATCTCCAAAAAACCACCATTTTCATAGAGAAAAACAAATTTTAAGAGAAAGTGGACTCAGTGTAATAATTGTTGCCTCCTATTTTTTGAGAAAACTGGGTGCCTGGTGTAAAAATTGGATTTTCGTAAATATTGTCACAAATTTTCGAATTTTTGTGGTTTTTTGCATATCTTTAGGTGGTCAATTTATTTTGCTTTCAGTAAATAAAAAATTTAATTTTTAGCAATTTTTTTTTAATAGGGCTCACAAAAATTTATTCTGAAAGGATATTCTTTTTTCGATCAGGATAATATGGATCTAGAAGGCTATGTAAAAGTGTATGTAATGAAACCATGAAACAAATTTATTTGTAAAAAAATACAGCGAACTTTAGGTATTTTTTTTTTAAAACGCCTGGAAAAAATTTTCCTGTACGGACTTTTTTAGTCCGATCAGGATAATAAGAACAATTATTAGTTTTGCATATGTATGCGCATTGACATCATAAAACAAATTTCCGAAAAAATTTCCTTTTTCATAGAAAAATATAAATTTAAAAAAAAAAATTTAATGATCTTTTGGCAAATTTTTCTCAAAACTCACACCGAAATTCATCGTGACAGGTCATTTTCCTTCCCATCATTATACTAAGAGCCATAGAAGGTTTGCCTGAAAGTGTGCAATGACACCATAAAAAAAATTCTAAAAAACCTTAATTTTTATACAAAAAAAACGAATTTTAAGAAAGAAAACAATAAATTTTATGAATTTTTTCTCAAAATCACCAACAAAAATTTATCCAGAAAGGATATTCTCATTCCAATCGAGAAAATATGCATTGGAGAAGCTTTGCCTAAAAGTACGCAATGACACCATAAAAACAATTCTAAAAACCTTAATTTTTATACAAAAAAAACGAATTTTAAGAAAGAAAACAATAAATTTTATGAATTTTTTCGCAAAATCACCAACCAAAATTTATCCAGAAATGATATTCTCATTCCAATCGAGAAAATATGCATTCGAGAAGCTTTGCCTGAAAGTACGCAATGACACCATAAAAACAATTCTAAAAACCTTAATTTTTATACAAAAAAACGAATTTTAAGAAAGAAAACAATAAGTTTTATGAATTTTTTCTCAAAATCACCAACAAAAATTTATCCAGAAAGGATATTCTCATTCCAGTCGAGAAAATATGCATTGGAGAAGCTTTGCCTGAAAGTACGCAATGACACCATAAAAACAATTCTAAAAACCTTAATTTTTATACAAAAAAAAACGAATTTTAAGAAAGAAAACAATAAATTTTATGAATTTTTTCTCAAAACCGCCAACAAAAATTTATCCAGAGAGAATATTCTCATTTCAATCAAGAAAATATGCATTGCAAAAGCTTTGCCTGAAAGTACGCAATGACACCATAAAAACAATTCTAAAAACCTTAATTTTTATACAAAAAAAATGAATTTTAAAAAAAAAAACCATAATGTTTATGATCTTTTTCTCAAAACCACCAACAAAAATTTATCCAGAAAGAATTTTCTCATTCCAATGAGAATAATATGAATCGGAGAAGCTTTGCCTGAAAGTGCACAATCATACCCCAAACAAACATCTCCAAAAAACCACCATTTTCATAGAGAAAAACAAATTTTAAGAGAAAGTGGACTCAGTGTAATAATTGTTGCCTCCTATTTTTTGAGAAAACTGGGTGCCTGGTGTAAAAATTGGATTTTCGTAAATATTGTCACAAATTTTCGAATTTTTGTGGTTTTTTGCATATCTTTAGGTGGTCAATTTATTTTGCTTTCAGTAAATAAAAAATTTAATTTTTAGCAATTTTTTTTTAATAGGGCTCACAAAAATTTATTCTGAAAGGATATTCTTTTTTCGATCAGGATAATATGGATCTAGAAGGCTATGTAAAAGTGTATGTAATGAAACCATGAAACAAATTTATTTGTAAAAAAATACAGCGAACTTTAGGTATTTTTTTTTTAAAACGCCTGGAAAAAATTTTCCTGTACGGACTTTTTTAGTCCGATCAGGATAATAAGAACAATTATTAGTTTTGCATATGTATGCGCATTGACATCATAAAACAAATTTCCGAAAAAATTTCCTTTTTCATAGAAAAATATAAATTTAAAAAAAAAAATTTAATGATCTTTTGGCAAATTTTTCTCAAAACTCACACCGAAATTCATCGTGACAGGTCATTTTCCTTCCAATCATTATACTAAGAGCCATAGAAGGTTTGCCTGAAAGTGTGCAATGACACCATAAAAAAAATTCTAAAAAACCTTAATTTTTATACAAAAAAAACGAATTTTAAGAAAGAAAACAATAAATTTTATGAATTTTTTCTCAAAATCACCAACAAAAATTTATCCAGAAAGGATATTCTCATTCCAATCGAAAAAATATGCATTGGAGAAGCTTTGCCTAAAAGTACGCAATGACACCATAAAAACAATTCTAAAAACCTTAATTTTTATACAAAAAAAACGAATTTTAAGAAAGAAAACAATAAATTTTATGAATTTTTTCGCAAAATCACCAACCAAAATTTATCCAGAAATGATATTCTCATTCCAATCGAGAAAATATGCATTCGAGAAGCTTTGCCTGAAAGTACGCAATGACACCATAAAAACAATTCTAAAAACCTTAATTTTTATACAAAAAAACGAATTTTAAGAAAGAAAACAATAAGTTTTATGAATTTTTTCTCAAAATCACCAACAAAAATTTATCCAGAAAGGATATTCTCATTCCAGTCGAGAAAATATGCATTGGAGAAGCTTTGCCTGAAAGTACGCAATGACACCATAAAAACAATTCTAAAAACCTTAATTTTTATACAAAAAAAAACGAATTTTAAGAAAGAAAACAATAAATTTTATGAATTTTTTCTCAAAACCGCCAACAAAAATTTATCCAGAGAGAATATTCTCATTTCAATCAAGAAAATATGCATTGCAAAAGCTTTGCCTGAAAGTACGCAATGACACCATAAAAACAATTCTAAAAACCTTAATTTTTATACAAAAAAAATGAATTTTAAAAAAAAAAACCATAATGTTTATGAATTTTTTCTCAAAACCACCAACAAAAATTTATCCAGAAAGAATTTTCTCATTCCAATGAGAATAATATGAATCGGAGAAGCTTTGCCTGAAAGTGCACAATCATACCCCAAACAAACATCTCCAAAAAACCACCATTTTCATAGAGAAAAACAAATTTTAAGAGAAAGTGGACTCAGTGTAATAATTGTTGCCTCCTATTTTTTGAGAAAACTGGGTGCCTGGTGTAAAAATTGGATTTTCGTAAATATTGTCACAAATTTTCGAATTTTTGTGGTTTTTTGCATATCTTTAGGTGGTCAATTTATTTTGCTTTCAGTAAATAAAAAATTTAATTTTTAGCAATTTTTTTTTAATAGGGCTCACAAAAATTTATTCTGAAAGGATATTCTTTTTTCGATCAGGATAATATGGATCTAGAAGGCTATGTAAAAGTGTATGTAATGAAACCATGAAACAAATTTATTTGTAAAAAAATACAGCGAACTTTAGGTATTTTTTTTTTAAAACGCCTGGAAAAAATTTTCCTGTACCGACTTTTTTAGTCCGATCAGGATAATAAGAACAATTATTAGTTTTGCATATGTATGCGCATTGACATCATAAAACAAATTTCCGAAAAAATTTCCTTTTTCATAGAAAAATATAAATTTAAAAAAAAAAATTTAATGATCTTTTGGCAATTTTTTCTCAAAACTCACACCGAAATTCATCGTGACAGGTCATTTTCCTTCCAATCATTATACTAAGAGCCATAGAAGGTTTGCCTGAAAGTGTGCAATGACACCATAAAAAAAATTCTAAAAAACCTTAATTTTTATACAAAAAAAACGAATTTTAAGAAAGAAAACAATAAATTTTATGAATTTTTTCTCAAAATCACCAACAAAAATTTATCCAGAAAGGATATTCTCATTCCAATCAAGAAAATATCAATTGGAGAAGCTTTGCCTGAAAGTACGCAATGACACCATAAAAACAATTCTAAAAACCTTAATTTTTATACAAAAAAAACGAATTTTAAGAAAGAAAACAATAAATTTTATGAATTTTTTCTCAAAATCACCAACAAAAATTTATCCCGAAAGGATATTCTCATTCCAATCGAGAAAATATGCATTGGAGAAGCTTTGCCTGAAAGTACGCAATGACACCATAAAAACAATTCTAAAAACCTTAATTTTTATACAAAAAAAAACGAATTTTAAAAAATAAAACAATAAATTTTATGAATTTTTTCTCAAAACCACCAACAAAAATTTATCCAGAAAGTATATTCTCATTCCAATTGAGAAAATATGCATTGGAGATGCTTTGCCGAAAAGTACTCAATGACACATAAAAACAATTCTAAAAACCTTAATTTTTATACAAAAGAAAACAATAAATTTTATGAATCTTTTCTTAAAATCACCAACAAAAATTTATCCAGAAATGATATTCTCATTCCAATCGAGAAAATATGCATTGGAGAAGCTTTGCCTAAAAGTACGCAATGACACCATAAAAACAATTCTAAAAACCTTAATTTTTATACAAAAAAAACGAATTTTAAGAAAGAAAACAATAAATTTTATGAATTTTTTCTCAAAATCACCAACAAAAATTTATCCAGAAAGGATATTCTCATTCCAATTGAGAAAATATGCATTGGAGATGCTTTGCCGAAAAGTACGCAATGACACCATAAAAACAATTCTAAAAACCTTAATTTTTATACAAAAGAAAACAATAAATTTTATGAATTTTTTCTTAAAATCACCAACAAAAATTTATCCAGAAATGATATTCTCATTCCAATCGAGAAAATATGCATTGGAGAAGCTTTGCCTAAAAGTACGCAATGACACCATAAAAACAATTCTAAAAACCTTAATTTTTATACAAAAAAAACGAATTTTAAGAAAGAAAACAATAAATTTTATGAATTTTTTCTCAAAATCACCAACAAAAATTTATCCAGAAAGGATATTCTCATTCCAATCGAGAAAGTATGCATTGGAGAAGCTTTGCCTGAAAGTACGCAATGACACCATAAAAACAATTCTAAAAACCTTAATTTTTATACAAAAAAAACGAATTTTAAGAAAAAAAACAATAAATTTTATGAATTTTTTCTCAAAACCACCAACAAAAATTTATCCAGAAAGAATTTTCTCATTCCAATGAGAATAATATGAATCGGAGAAGCTTCGCCTGAAAGTGCACAATCATACCCCAAACAAACATCTCCAAAAAACCACCATTTTCATAGCGAAAAACAAATTTTAAGAGAAAGTGGACTCAGTGTAATAATTGTTGCCTCCTATTTTTTGAGAAAACTGGGTGCCTGGTGTAAAAATTGGATTTTCGTGAATATTCTCACAAATTTTCGAATTTTTGTGGTTTTTTGCATATCTTTAGGTGGTCAATTTATTTTGCTTTCAGTAAATAAAAAATTTAATTTTAGGCAACTTTTTTTTAATAGTGCTCACAAAAATTTATTTTGAAAGGATATTCCTTTTTCGATCAGCATAATATGGATCTAGAAGGCTATGTAAAAGTGTATGTAATGAAACCATAAAACAAATTGCCTTTTATCCAAAAAAGCAAACTTTATTTTTTTTAAAATACAGCGAACTTTAGGTATTTTTTTTTTAAAACGCCTGGAAAAAATTTTCCTGTAAGGACTTTTTTAGTCCGATCAGGATAATAAGAATAATTATTAGTTTGTCATATGTATGCGCATTAACATCATTAAACAAATTTCCGAAAAAATTTCCTTTTTCATAGAAAAATGGAAATTTAAAAAAAAATTTAATGATCTTTTGGCAAATTTTTCTCAAAACTCCCACCGAAATTTATCGTGACAGGTCATTTTCCTTCCTATCATTATACTAAGAGCCATAGAAGGTTTACCTGAAAGTGTGCAATGACACCATAAAAAAAATTCTAAAAAACCTTAATTTTTATACAAAAAAAACGAATTTTAAGAAAGAAAACAATAAATTTTATGAATTTTTTCTCAAAATCACCAACAAAAATTTATCCAGAAAGGATATTCTAATTCCAATCAAGAAAATATGCATTGGAGAAGCTTTGCCTGAAAGTACGCAATGACACCATAAAAATAATTCTAAAAACGTTAATTTTTATACAAAAGAAAACAATAAATTTTATGAATTTTTTCTTAAAATCACCAACAAAAATTTATCCAGAAAGGATATTCTCATTCCAATCGAGAAAATATGCATTGGAGAAGCTTTGCCTGAAAGTACGCAATGACACCATAAAAACAATTCTAAAAACCTTAATTTTTATACAAAAAAAAGGAATTTTAAGAAAGAAAACCATAAATTTTATGAATTTTTTCTCAAAACCACCAACAAAAATTTATCCAGAAAGAATTTTCTCATTCCAATGAGAATAATATGAATTAGAGAAGCTTCGCCTGAAAGTGCACAATCATACCCCAAACAAATAAAAGGTTTGCGTGAAAGTGTGCAATGACACCATAAAAACAATTCTTAAAACCTTAATTTTTATACAAAAAAAACGAATTTTAAGAAAGAAAACAATAAATTTTATGAATTTTTTCTCAAAACCACCAACAAAAATTTATCCAGAAAGGATATTCTCATTCCAATTGAGAAAATATGCATTGGAGATGCTTTGCCTAAAAGTACGCAATGACACCATAAAAACAATTCTAAAAACCTTAATTTTTATACAAAAAAAAACGAATTTTAAGAAAGAAAACCATAAATTTTATGAATTTTTTCTCAAAACCACCAACAAAAATTTATCCAGAAAGGATATTCTCATTCCAATCGAGAAAGTATGCATTGGAGAAGCTTTGCCTAAAAGTACGCAATGACACCATAAAAACAACTCTAAAAACCTTAATTTTTATACAAAAAAAAACGAATTTTAAGAGAGAAAACAATAAATTTTATGAATTTTCTCTCAAAATCACCAACAAAAATTTATCCAGAAAGGATATTCTCATTCCAATCGAGAAAATATGCATTGGAGAAGCTTTGCCTAAAAGTACGCAATGACACCATAAAAACAATTCTAAAAACCTTAATTTTTATACAAAAAAAAAACGAATTTTAAGAAAGAAAACAATAAATTTTATGAATTTTTTCTCAAAATCACCAACGAAAATTTATCCAGAAATGATATTATTATTCCAATGAGAATAATATGAATCGGAGACGCTTCGCCTGAAAGTGCACAATCATACCCCAAACAAACATCTCCAAAAAACCACCATTTTCATAGAGAAAAACAAATATAAAGAGAAAGTGGACTCAGTGTAATAATTGCTGCCTCCTATTTTTTGAGAAAACTGGGTGCCTGGTGTAAAAATTGGATTTTCGTGAATATTGTCACAAATTTTCGAATTTTTGTGGTTTTTTGCATATCTTTAGGTGGTCAATTTATTTTGCTTTCAGTAAATAAAAAATTTAATTTTAGGCAATTTTTTTTTAATAGGGCTCACAAAAATTTATTCTGAAAGGATATTCTTTTTTCGATCAGGATAATATGGATCTAGAAGGCTATGTAAAAGTGCATGTAATGAAACCATTAAACAAATTGCCTTTTTTATCCAAAAAAGCAAACTTTATTTTTAAAAAAATACAGCGAACTTTAGGTATTTTTTTTTTAAAACGCCTGGAAAAAATTTTCCTGTAAGGACTTTTTTAGTCCGATCAGGATCATAAGAATAATTATTAGTTTTGCATATGTATGCGCATTAACATCATTAAACAAATTTCCGAAAAAATTTCCTTTTTCATAGAAAAATAGAAATTTATAGAAAAAATTTAATGATCTTTTGGCAAATTTTTCTCAAAACTTCCACCGAAATTTATCGTGACAGATCATTTTCCTTCCAATCATTATACTAAGAGTCATAAAAGGTTTGCCTGAAATTGTGCAATGACATAATAAAAAAAATTCTAAAAAACCTTAATTTTTATACAAAAAAAACGAATTTTAAGAAAGAAAACAATAAATTTTATGAATTTTTTCTCAAAATCACCAACAAAAATTTATCCAGAAAGGATATTCTCATTCCAATCGAAAAAATATGCATTGGAGAAGCTTTGCCTGAAAGTACGCAATGACACCATAAAACCAATTCTAAAAACCTTAATTTTTATACAAAAAAAAGGAATTTTAAGAAAGAAAACCATAAATTTTATGAATTTTTTCTCAAAACCACCAACAAAAATTTATCCAGAGAGAATATTCTCATTCCAATCAAGAAAATATGCATTGCAGAAGCTTTGGCTAAAAGTGTGCAATTACACCATTAAAAGCAGTTCTAAAAACCTTAGTTTTTATACCAAAAAAAGGAATTTTAAGAAAGAAAACAATAAATTTTATGAATTTTTTCTCAAAACCACCAACAAAAATTTATCCAGAAAGAATATTCTCATTCCAATCGAGAAAATATGCATTGGAGAAGCTTTGCCTGAAAGTACGCAATGACATCATAAAAACAATTCTAAAAACCTTAATTTTTATACAAAAAAAAACTAATTTTAAGAAAGAAAACAATAAATTTTATGAATTTTTTCTCAAAATCACCAACAAAAATTTATCCAGAAAGGATATTCTCATTCCAATCGAGAAAATATGCATTGGAGAAGCTTTGCCTGAAAGTACGCAATGACACCATAAAACCAATTCTAAAAACCTTAATTTTTATACAAAAAAAAGGAATTTTAAGAAAGAAAACCATAAATTTTATGAATTTTTTCTCAAAACCACCAACAAAAATTTATCCAGAGAGAATATTCTCATTCCAATCAAGAAAATATGCATTGCAGAAGCTTTGGCTAAAAGTGTGCAATTACACCATTAAAAGCAGTTCTAAAAACCTTAGTTTTTATACAAAAAAAAGGAATTTTAAGAAAGAAAACAATAAATTTTATGAATTTTTTCTCAAAACCACCAACAAAAATTTATCCAGAAAGAATATTCTCATTCCAATCGAGAAAATATGCATTGGAGAAGCTTTGCCTGAAAGTACGCAATGACATCATAAAAACAATTCTAAAAACCTTAATTTTTATACAAAAAAAAGGAATTTTAAGAAAGAAAACAATAAATTTTATGAATTTTTTCTCAAAACCACCAACAAAAATTTATCCAGAAAGAATATTCTCATTCCAATCGAGAAAATATGCATTGGAGAAGCTTTGCCTGAAAGTACGCAATGACACCATAAAAACAATTCTAAAAACCTTAATTTTTATACAAAAAAAAAACGAATTTTAAGAAAGAAAACAATAAATTTTATGAATTTTTTCTCAAAACCACCAACAAAAATTTATCCAGAAAGAATTTACTGCCTTGTGGGACTCCGGCTAGAATAGGATATATTTCCGAGGATTCTGGATTAATTGTAACTTGGAAATGACGTTGGAGGAGATATAAATTTATGATAAGGTAGTATGTTGAAGGAAGAAAGCTTTGGTGTTTCCAGAGGAATCCAGGATACCACACACGATCGAAAGCTTGGGAGATATCTAGAAATACTCCTGGGCAATACTCTTTCCTCTCAAGAGAGGATGCAATGTGATCAACAATGCGATGGCATTGCTGGATAGTGGAGTGTTCAGATCTGAAGCGAAATTGGTAATCAGGAATAATTTTTTCATTATCTAGGACTGGGTAGAGTCGTTTGAATAGGAGTTTATCATAAATCTTACGAAGGATTGGTAAGAGGCTGATAGGTCTATACGAAGAAGAGGCTGATAGGTCTATAGAAGAATAAACGGGCTTAGGAATCATTTTAATGACAGAACATTTCCAGAGTAAGGAATACCATTGAAAATGTATGTAATTAAAACTGAAGCTTTTCGGGACATTTGTTTCATAATAGGAGCTGTTATTAGATCATAACCAGGAGCTTTTTTATTGGAAAAGCGTAGAATTGTAGAGGGCCTAAAATTTTTAGGAGGAAGACTCATAGCGACTGGGAATACTTATTCTTCGATAATTTGGTTAGTATGCGGTTTGTCTTCTATATCATCATGTGGAGCAAAAGTATTTACCAAATTTTGAGCAAATACTTCGGCTTTTTCTTTGTCTATTTTTGCCCAGTTACCATCATTTTGTCTCAGTGGGTGTGATGTTCTTTTATACGAGAGTATTTGTCTAGTGGTTTCCCTTAAAGAAATATTGTCACTCAGCGATCTTGTATAAATTTCATGCCATTCATTATAGTGCCTTCTTATTTACATATTCAGTTCAATGTTGTAGTCGGTTAAGTTTCTGTTTGTAGCTAGGAATTCGTAAGCGTTGCCATTGCGTTCTTATTAAATACGGATATATTAATTAATATCTGTATTTTTGTTGGTAAATTTTGTTGTTGTAGTTGTGTCCTAATGTAAGAGATGTGACCAGTTGTGACTGTATGTTGTATATATTTAGTGAGGTCATTTACAGCATCGTTAATGTCGTTTGCTGTTTTTAACGTCCGTTTTAAGTCAATCGATTGGTCTAATTTGTTTCTAAATATATTCCAATCTATTTTGCCATTTATGAGCCTAGGATGAAGAGTGCTTTTGAAGATTGGCTTAGAATTAGGGGAATGAGAACACGGCAATGATCAGAGTTTAAATCGGAAAGAGTCTCAATACTAGAATTTATGGAATTGAAGGAGTGCTGATAAAGTATTCGAGGATATCAGGCCATTTTGAACTAGAAGTTGGTCAGTATGTTGGATTTGGAGGGGTAGTTTTTTGGTTTGTTGTATGGGATAGAGCTTCTTGAAGAATCTTTCCTCGAGAGTTAGTAACGTGGCAACCCTAATGAGGCTGTTTAGCGTTATAATCACCATACGCGAGGAAAGAGGCTCCAAATGAGTGTAGGAAGAATAAAAAGTCGGAACCAGTTATAATTTTGTTGGGAGGACTGTATACAGATGCTACATTAAGATTAAACAAGGAGGTATGAATAGTAACAACTGTGGAGAAAACAGTTACAATTAAATGTAGAGAAAATTAAAATGCGCAAGAAAATTGTTTCATCCAATTAGTAAGAAAGTGTAAATTAATGATTGTTAATTATCGATAAGAATTTATTTAGGTAAGATCTTAAGTGAAAATAAACATTGCCAGGCATCCAAATAATCAAATTAATCAAGAAATCATTACTCAAAAGTGAAATTTCTTAAGAATGTTAAACTCTATATTATATAATATTGTTTAGCAAAATGTTTTTTTTTAAAAATTTTGCGAACAAACTTTGAACTTTTTCATATAATAAAGATGAAATAATAAGAAATGAAAATATATTAAATTCCTTCAATAGAAAAAAAAGATAACGCTAGGAATAATACATAAATATATATTAAAATATGAATATTTTATTTACCATTGGAATTTTTGGTTAACAAACTTAAATTTTTATTTTTAATATTATTATTATTATTTTTTTTTCAAAATTGCCTTTTTTTCAAAATCACTACTTTAACAGTATTGTTTTTTTAAATGAATCTAGAAACATATTCATTTTAGAAGTCATATTATTCTTTGCATTTATTATTTAAGATTAACATATCCAATTCTTCTTCATACTATTTTATGAAGGAAGAAATTTGATCAGAAGGGAAATACTTGTTTAGAAGAATTTTAAATAAATATAATAAAATCAGAAAAAATATGTAGCATATCAACTTTTAAAGTTTTCGAAAACTTTTTGAAATTTCAAAGTAATTTTTGGTAATAGTTTTAATTTTTATGCAATGGTAATATAATATCTTCGCGATAAATTCACTGTGGTATTTATTGAAAAATTTCTCTCCAGAAATCTTTTGATAATCATTTTCGAATTAAAAGTTTAATCAAATATAATTATTTATAAAATTATTTCTAAACTCTTGTAATTTTGGACAGGAAGTAAACCTTATGGCATATGATATAGGATGTGTGGCACAGAAGTATTAAAAATGACTTTATCTTACAAACCTTGAGATGCTATAAATAGTATCCAGATGGCTTTTTTCAAGTGCTTTATATTTTTGGGGAACAAAAAACATATACATGGACTGAGATCAGTTGAAAATGTGAAATAGCGAATCGCAGCAATCCTCATTCCCAATAGAAAATCGATAATAGAAATACTCATAAAAATATTTAACACATGTCATTTTAATCTCTAAGGACGTATCTTGTGTTAATATTTTAAAAGTCACGGAAAAAAATTTTAAACAAAAATTTAGAGAAAATCATAATAAATAACAAATACAGCTTGGATTTACAACACTGAATTCAACGTATTTCTAATATAAAAGGTGAAAGTTTTTTACAAAGTTTCTTTTCGACTTGTTCAAAATAAAAAATGAAAGCAAACTTTCTTATTAATAAGTAACAATATCCTGTCTATTAAAAAATTCAAATTTTATGAAGAATATTTAAATTTTATTTTAAAAACAATTTTATTTTATTTCTTTATAAACATAGACGAGAATTGGAAAATTTTTATAATTTATTTGCACAATTTACAAGAGTATTCTCATAATTTAAATATAAATAAATTGTCTACGGTTTAGTAAATGAATGTAAACAAAATATTTGCTTGAAAATTATTTTTAAAAGTTCATCTACTGAGAGTTGATAAAAGTACTAATAATAATAATTGTTCATAGAATTTTATGTTTCTTCAATTGGCTCTTAATTATTTTTTTTTATGTTCGAATTTTTCATTACACAAATTTTAGCAATATTTAGGCATATTTTTCTTTACACAAATTTTAGTAATCTTCTATTACCGGTAAGTATGAATTTTGTTGTTTCTATATAATAAATGAAATATTCTCATGCCAACAATGTAAAGTGGAATACTTAATATTATTATTAATTGTTTAAAAAAAATATTATTAACGCGTATTTCTCATATAATATAATAATAGTTGAAGATATTAAACATAAATAAAAGGTAATGAATAGTTTAATAAAATTATTTTTAAAGAAAATTAAAAAGCATTCTCATATAATAAATAACGAGTAACATTTCCTATCTAAATCGGTTTTCATACAAACTTAGACTATCAAAAATGGATAATTCGCATTTAAATTTGGAATTTTTTTTTAGAAATATAGTTTTTATTCTAATATAAGGGAATTTTTTTTAGAAATACATTTTATGTTTCCTTTTTTTAAATACTTCTAATAAAATTTCATAAATTATTTTTGTTCTTGCGAATTTTTTTAAATTCATTTTTGAGGAAACCAAAATTAGCTATTTAATATCCAAAAATCAAATTACTATGAAAATAAACATTAGGAAAACCACAAATTGCAATGTGTGAAATGTTAAATTTTTTCGGGATATTTCGCTATTAATAATAATAGTTGCCATACAATAGTGCAGATCGATTGGAGGAACCGTTTTCTACTGTAATCGATTTTAGCGAGGTTGAATTACTTTGTCTAATTTTTTTTATGGCGATGAATCGGGGGAGCTAATGGGAGTAGCAGTTCTCTTAGATGTATTGGCGCGTCGACCATATCCAGCTGAAATAATTAGTGCGCTGGCTACTAGATCCGTATCCTGCCGTCTGACGAGAGTAACTGGATAGTCGTTTACCGGTTATACGCGACATTTCTGTTCATATATTACTAACTTCAGTTTATTTAATTAGTAATTTTCATTTTAAATCAATTTTGTAAGAATAACTATTATTTTTATTTTTTTAAATATTCTTCGTTATAAAATAAACTAAATTAATCTGTTTTTTTTTAATTTTATATTTACATTAATTACCTTAGTAATAAATAATCGATGTTCGATTGCGAAATAAGTTTACTTATTATAGGTGCTTCCACACAAAAAAAAATTCGTGCATGCGAGAATTGTAAATCAAATTAATATATAAGGACACTTTTTAATTGTCTAAACCTATAGTGCTGAATTTTAATGAAATAAATTTAAATTAAAATAGTTTCTATGAATTATTTCAAGCTTAGTTTTACAAACAAAATTGCGCAAAAATATAATCTTCCAAGCAATATTATCTTGCCGCATAGATACCAGTAAAAAAAATTTCCAATTTTATATTCCAAAACCACTTATAATAAATACAAAAAGAAAATATTTATTATCATAAATTATAACATAATCGGAATATTTTTCATGTATTTTGAACAGGAACCTTTACTTGAGACTTCAATATTCGAAAATATCTGTTGGTAATTCCAACGGGAATATTTTCGTCCAGCCATAAAGTTAAACGAAAAGCTTTTAAATAGTGTTACGCTTTTCTTCCTTTCATATTTTAAGATGAAATAACATAACCGGAACCATGGCTCCAAAGTTGCGTTCGACTATGGACTCCGGTTGGAAATGCACATTTTTTAAGTAATTCGTGTGGTGGTGTTCCTATTTAACCGAACAATTAAGTCATAAATTCGGAAATTTTATGCTCGTTGCATAGTTATGAGGCAAAGAGTTGCTAATGTTGCATTAACTTTTCATTGGCTTAGTGCCACATACAGATTATAAAATATTGTATATAACAAGCATTTAAATAAGGCAAAATTCTAACGAATATTATATCTAAAATACGTTGAAAAAGAGTTTAAACTTTCGTTAATATTTTTAAGTTTATTTTCTTTATTAAATATTGTAGAAGTTCTTAAAGTTAGCTTAAATATTTATGTAGAAATGAACTGATATTAAATTTATTTACTTAGCTAATAAATCATAGCTAATAATTTCAAATTTGGGTTTGAATTTATCCAATAGAAAAAGATAATTTAACATCAAAAGGCAATTGAAAATATTTTAGCTGAATTAAATTCAAGTGATAGGTTTAATTTGTATAATGATCTGATATTTTATCAGATACTCTTGGCCACATTCTCAATATACGTACATTGAGTTATTGTGAATTTTCACTTCTTCTGACTATATTTTGAGTATATCAGAAGCCTACGGATAACGATTTCTCGATAAGTACATCCGTACGTCCACCACAAGCCATTCCATGGGCATAAACTTTATTGCATATTAATACGAATCAAAAGCCTCCATGTATCTGTGATTACAGTATTTGTTAATATTGCTAAGCCCAATGTCCCTAACCATATACAGAAACTCAACAGTCCTTTGGAAGTCCTTCTTCATACAATACACACAGCACACAGAAAAACAACAACAAAACAAATTATTTTGAAGTACGCATTTTGGGTTCTTATTTTACTACCGCATAAATAAAAGTTAAGAAAATAATTGATTTTTATTCAAATTTTCAGAGTGGGATGGATTCATCTCATTTGAAACCACTGCACTTTCCGTCGTTGCCACACAAAACCCTCCACTAATAAAATTTTTATCAGATTCATCTTCAAAAAGGGTCTACGTGTACAATTACATTAATAAGACTTAATTCCAATATTTATTACAATAAATGTGTCTGCACTTTAAAATTCAAACAGAATATTAACATTTAACTTTTATATAAATTTGTTGGTATAATTGTAGTTAATGTACCTCCCCCATTTTTACTTATTTTGATTTTTTGATATTTCTTCCTTAATATTCTCAAATGTTAGGACTATGAGAAATATTCAATGATCGGGGAGTAAATATTAGTAGGGTTCAGTTAATAACATTACTAAATTTCCTATCTTAATGGTTTATCTTAATGTGAAATGAGAACTTATAAAATTGCATTTGTTGGAATTTCATTAGACTCTTTAAACGCATTTTAAAAAATAATCTATAATTTCTTAATTATTTTTTTAACTTTTTTGTAAAATTTGCATCTTAATTTAAGGGAAACCATCAATTTTAATTTTTTATTATTATTATTGTAAGAAAATCATTTAGACCTAGGTATTTATATTGCATTCAAAACTTAATAAAGCTTAATTGTAATTTGACATTTTATATTATATATTATAGAATTTTGTATTATGTGAAACAGAATTTAACGCAGGTAAGCAAAAAGAATATTTGTTGACTGAATTTTCTCTTGAATTCTATTTGAACAGTTCAAAAGCTGAAGGTAAATAATAAATAAATTTAATGCCGAATTTTCCTTTTCCGGTAACAAAAATACTTTCCTCTCCTGTATTTGAATACTTTTAATTTTACTGATTCTATTTTTGGATAAATATATTTTTTTGTTGCTTTTCAATAATATAAAAAGTAAAAATATTATAAAGTAAAAAGGAAATTTTTATATTTTCTTACTGAATTTATTTTAGTAAATAGAATTATTAACGAATCTAAGATAGCTATTATATTGTTACGATCTTATGTAGATTCAATGGATAGAGTAAAATACTATTTTTGTTTATTTAGGATTTTATTTATTTGACTAAGTTATATGTCCCAATAGCTTCCAAGTGTTTGTTTGTTCAGGACTGTCGAATCCTAGTAGAAGCTTCTTGCTGTTTTTGCATTTCAAACTGTATTTCTCCGATCTAACTTAATGACTTTATTTGGTCGTTTGCTCTAATACTTCCAAATTTTAACCAGTTGTTCCTCAATCTAATACTTTCAAACTTTAAACTCACTCGCTGGTTGTAGATTAAACTCCCTCGCATTTATTATTTCCATGTTACTTGCACATATTTATATATTATTTTAAACGTAGAGCTGAGACATGCTCTGTACATCTTTTACTTACACTCGTATATTAATTGCTTAAAAATTCTAGACATAAAATTTTACGTTCATAATATCACTTCTTTAGTGAAGATATGTAATAACTGGTGAGACATGGAAGTAATCATTGTATGAGTATCTGTAATCCTTTCTAGTGACTCTCCAATGAGTGGATTACGAGGGTCGTTCAATAAGTCCTTTTTTTTAAGTAGCATTATCGACAGGAAAGCTGTCAAAATTTCAACTCGATCCATAGCGTAGGTCAATTTCTATCGTCGATTAAAGTTAACGACATTTATTTGTGCATAACAATGGAAAAAAGCGAGTTTAGGGCTGTCATCAAACATCTCCATTTGAAAGGCTTAAGCCCGAAAGAAATCAAAGCCGAGTTGGATGCAGTTCATGGCACATCTGCACCTGTGTTTGCGACGGTTTACAATTGGGTGAATGAATTTAAACGTGGCCGTTCATCCACAAAAGATGAACATCGTTCAGGACGCCCAGTTGAGGTGTCTACTCCTGAAATCATCGACAAAATCTACGATCTGATTTTGAACGATCGGCGAATTAAAGTGCGCGAATTAGTTGAGACCACGGGAATATCACAAGGTACAGTCGCTTCAATTTTGCATGAAAAATTGTCTGTGAAAAAAATTTCGGCAAGATAGGTGCCGCGTTTGCTCTCAGAGGAGAATAAGCGCAATCGTGCAGTGGACTCTGAGGCTTTGTTGGCACTCTTTCATCCCAATCCTGCCGAATTTCTTCGTTGATATGTCACTGTGGACGAAACCTGGATACACTACTACACTCCAGAAACGAAGAGACAGTCATCACAGTGGATTTTCAAGGGTGAACGGGCTCTGAAGAAAGCAAAAACTGTGCCATCGGCCGGCAAGGTGATGGCCACGGTCTTTTGGGATTCGCAGGGCATCATTTTTATCGACTACTTGGAAAAAGGAAAAACAACAACAGGAGCGTTTTACGCGTCGTTATTACAACGGTTGAGCGGGGAAATCAAAGAGAAACGCCCCCATCTGAAGAAGAAAAAAATCCTCTTGCATCAGGACAATGCGCGTGTGCACACCTGCGCTGTTTCCATGGCCAAAATTGTGGAATTGAGAATGGAATTATTGCAGCATCCCGCTTATTCACCAGATTTGGCCCCGAGTGACTATTTTCTTTTCCCCAATCTGAAGAAATGGCTTGGCGGACGACGGTTCACTTCCAACGAGGACGTCATTGCTCAAACGGATGAGTATTTTGCAGAACTTCCGAAATCCTATTTTTTGGACGGGATAAAAATTTTGGAAAAACGGTTGGAAAAGTGTATAGAGCTAAAAGGAGATTATGTTGAAAAATAAAAATTTTTTTTTTTAAAAAAACAGTTTTTTTCCATCTTTTTCTAAGGATTTATTGAACGACCCTCGTAGTATGGTCTATTAAATGCTGAAGAAAGTTTTTAGTCAGACTAACCATGTATGAAATAAAATGTGTAAGATTACTTTTCTGATAAATATAGGAGTTACAATAGAATAATGCTAACCGTCTATTTTACGATATTTTGAAAGACATTTCTTAATGATTGACCTTTCGAATAAATGGATTTTATTGGCATACGTTTTTGAGAAACTAAAAGTGATCGGAAATGCATAGCCAATGATTGGCCGAATGAGTTATATATAAAATAGTGATTTTGTATTTATACTAAGCCCCTCCCTACGTCTAAGTAGAAATTGAAAGGTATGAATATCCCTTTGGGCTTTTTTCAAAGTTAGCTCAACATGTGAGTTGATTTCAAACATTAAGTTAAAGTTGACACCGAAATATTTCAGTTGATTTTTGAAGCAATTTTCCTCGTTCCGCTGGGATTACGGATACAAATTAAATCGGATTTATTAAGATTGACTGAGAAGTTCCAGTCATCGTAATAATTTATAATTTAAAATAAAAGCTCCTGCATTCTCCTTAGAGCTAATTTTTGGGGATTTGCTTTTGGCATAAATAAGAGTGTCGTCTGCATACAATATCGTTTGTGGTTTTGCGGATGTTGGTATATCTGCAGTGTATACTGAATAGAGCAAGGGGACTCACTCGCTGGTGAGCAGCACTCTTCTTTATAATGCTCGGGCGTGCTTCTAGAACATTCCAGAATCGAACTTTCTAGAATACTCTGGAGCACTCTCGAACTGCTTTTCTACAAGCTTCTAGAACATACCCGAGCTATATTACGTTGTAACAATATTTTAAAAATATATTTTTTCCCAAACAGAAATATACGAGATCTGTTCCAAAATTTTGTGTTTTTTTTTTCAAAAATTATTTAGTTATTCATGAATATCTATTTCGTCCCAGTCAAAGTAATCCCCACCAGATATTATATACTTGTGCCAACATTTTTTTCAAATCCTCGAAGCACTTCAAAAAATCATTTTTTGTGATCTTGTTCAGCTCCTCCTTCGATGCCGCCTTTATCTCCTCAATCGTAGCGTAGCATCGTCCTTTCATGGAGCTCTTCGGTTTTGGGAACAAGAAAAAGTCACATGGGGCCAGATCTGCGGAATACAGTGGCGGCGGAATTATTAGTTTGTTGTTTTTGGCCAAAGATTTCAAAAGCCAATTTTTGTTCTTCCACAAATCCGAGCGGATTGCTTTGCGTGGTGCATCATGAGGTCTTACCATAGGATACCTATCCTATGGTAAGACCTCATGATGCACCACGCCTCTGCAATCAAAGAAAACTATAAGTAAAACCTTCACATTCAAACGAACTTGGCGCTTTTTTCGGTCTTGGCTCGTGCGGCATCTTTTATTGGGATGATTGAGTTTTGGTTTACACTTCATATTAATAAACCCATGATTCGTCACTAGTTATGAATCTCTGGAGCAAATTTGGGTCATCGCGGACAGAGTCCAACAGCTCCTTAGTCATGTTAATGCGATGCTGTTTTTGCTCGAAATTGAGAGAAAATCGAAGACGAGCCAAAACACGTGCAAGCAAAGCAGCTGTCAAAAATTAACTGAACATTCAAAATGGCCGAACTTGTCAGCATAAGTGAGAGACATAAGTATCAACATAACGAAACAAAAAATAGAAAATCTAATACACGTAACCCGCGGAAATTCAAAATTCGGGATACTTTTTGAACAGACCTCGTATATACATTTTTAAATGTTCATATTAGAAAAAAATAGTGACTGCAACTTTCCTAATATTAAAACATTGAGGATGAATTTATTTTTTTAATAATTTTATTTTATTTTCATACAACAATGCTATCTTACTTGGGTGGTGTTATTTCTACTCTTCGCCGCAGTGATCCTTGGATGTTATCAATAGTACCAAGATTTCAAGTGTTTTTTGGTCACTGAAATGTGATAATGGGTGGAGGAGCGGAAAGGTTGAGTTGGAGAATAACCGGAATCCCCCTCTCATACAAAAACTAATTGATTGAGAAGCCGTTGTCATTGTAGAACATTCAACCTTCTGCTTTTCTGATTCCTTGAAAGAATATTTAATAGCTTCAATATCTCAGTTTTCGATGTTGAAGGCTTATTTTAGCGAGAAACAAAATTATTTTTAATAAAGAGAGTATAAAATTTTCTTGAATGCATTTATATTATAAAAATCAAAAGAAATAAAAAAGAAAATAAACCATAAACATACCAATTATAATACATAAAACTTCAAATTTTTATAAACGAAATAATTTACTTTTTAAAGTAATTTTGTTACTTTCTCCATACCAGCTGGCAAAGTTCCAAAGGAAAATAAAATCTTCATACTTAACATTAGACAAAATATACACTTACTATATTGAGGGCAGATATAATAAAGGATATTGTCATATAATATCCAAAATTTAATATCAGATAATATAAGTTCAGTAGAAAGTTGCATTGTGCACAAAGTGAATTTCAAAAAGTTGCGATACTGCCAGAGTAGCTTCCTATTCATGCATTTAGTTCAAGTGTCCTTATAACTTCTCAAATTTTATAATGTGTATACAAAATATATTTTTGAACGATTAAAATTTTAACTTCTTTATCAATTTAATAATAAAAGTTTAAACAAAATTATTTCTAAAATAAAATCTTCTTTAAATGAACTCTTTCGAGAATTCTTCTAAGAGCAAATCTCTCACAAGGAAAAGGGGTAATAACGTACACTAGAGGAAGAGGAAAAAAATATTGTAATAAAATATTATTTATTACTTAATAATTTTTTTTAAATTATTTACATTATTTATGATTTTTGATTATAAACAAGTTTAAAAAATATTTTCGAGAAAGCTTTTATTTCAAAGAGAGACCTTCAAATTCATTACAAAATACAAAATTTAATTGATAATGCTTATTTAGGATGTAATAAAATTGTAAACTATATTATTTAATTTACAAATAGTATATAAACGAAATTTACTTATTAGAATAATAAAAATTCAGTAAAGATTACTTGAGCTATTGTGCATTAATCAATAAGAAGCATATTTCGTTCTCCTAATTTTAGGGGTAAGTGGGAAATTTGAAGTTTAAATTATTGTTTATATCAGCGTTTTGTTCTTATGGTTTAATCGAATGCATAATTAAGAAAATGTCTCGATATCGGAAATATAGACATATCATATTTATTTAAGAGAATTAAGAAAACTTATTTCCATTAGTGTTTACAAATTACAATATATCAGCCATACAGCTGCTGTATTCGATAAAGCTTATTTCATCGGCGACAAAGCTCATTTCATCGACCCGCTGCCCTAATTTTGTCTTACAAGGCGTCTATTATTTGTTTATTTATATACAATGTCTCTTAGCTATGAGCCAGTGTCTAGGTGGGTGTTGCCAGTTTTCTAAGCGCAGCTGGATTATTTATCAGTCATAATTTGTTAGATTTTCTGAAGTATGATTGTTTTTTCTAGGTTGAAAGAGAAACTTGGAAATGAAATTGTTGGATTTAGAAGTTCTATAATGGGAGGAACCCTACTCGCCAAAAATTTTTAGTTTGCTGACATTTGCTCAATATAAGTGGACTAGTTAGAAGAACGACAAAGAATAAGCAGCGTACAGGACATGTGTGGTTTCCAAATGGAGAGTTATGGGTAAAAACACTATGCCCTATCCTTATTTTGAGCTTTTTTCGTATTCAGAATTTCGGTAAGAATATTGGGTATATATAGTTTTCCAATGGAACTAATATCTCACTATAAGTCCATTCATGTATTTGTGATTCTTATAGAAGACGTTGTAAATTAGTCATAGCAATGAGCACCGGATGTCGGAGAGTTTTTGCAGCTGCCAAAGCATCCAATATCACTGATTTATCAGCATACCAATACGACTTCTATTGTATATCCCCATATTCATTTCGAGAAAATAAAGACGCCATTGGAGCTTTTTTGCATTACAACTCAGGCCATTTAGCAATAACAAAATACATTTTCAAAGTTAGTTTGCATAATTTGGGAACATTAATCAAGTGTTATTCTATCTATAAAAAAAATGGGAAATTATAAGGAGTACAATTCATTAATAGGCTTTGGCAGATGACAGCTGATTGGATAGCTAGACCAATGAATGGATATATCGGGTATTTTTCAGATCATACCAAGTCATATTTGGTTCTTTAGTCAAATTTAACACTTTGATGACAAATTTTCAATAAATTAATGGCCCATTATTAGGGCGCTAAGTAATTGTGTCTATATTTTGTCGCAAAAAGTTTTTATTCTTATAGGGACCTAATTACAATTGCATTGGTTTTAAGATAATGTTGTTGTCTTCGCTTAGCAGATAATCGGCCCACTGCAGATATCCTACTGTTAGTTTTTGTTGTGCTGTTTGGTGCGGTTCCATGCTGTGGTTCAGTAGGAGAGGCGGCCATTATATTAATTTCGGATTGTTAATCAATAAAAACAATACGGGTGTTAAGGAAAGTAACACTTTTTGATAAAGAAAGAATACAGGACAAGGGAATTAAAGTAGAATAGCAAGTAAATTTGGTTCATGTTTCGAACCCACGACCCTTTGGATGGTAGTCCCGTACGCTAGCGACTGTGCTACCAGACCAGCTAAAGACCTCATATACAGAAAAAATAAACTTTTTCATTTGCAATAGTGAATTAAGGACTACAGTCAAATAGAAATTAAATAATTGTAAAACAATTTGGATTATTTATAACTATTCTACTAAACAAAAATTATGTTCTCATACAATTGTCTATACAAATATTAATAAATCCTTTTATTCAGATTTTTCGATAAGCAATATTTTGAGTTTGAAAAATTAATGGAAAAACATGATCCTTTCAGAGATTTCTCTGCTGTTATAAATCCTACTCCTTTGTCTTGTTACTAGACTTCAGTTTTGGTATAATTCATTTCTTGAACATTTGAAGAGTTTTGTCTGAACACTTTTCAACCTTTCGTCCTTTTTAGGTATTTGCATTGACTTTTATGCTATATTTTTTTTTTAAAGATAAGAATATCTATTGTAGCATATCATATATTTATCAGAAATGCTGAGCTAATTATACCTTATTTGTAAGGTACTTGCAAATTATTACTAACATTATTGCCATCTGTGTATTGAAAATTCATCGGGAAAAGGGAGAAAAAACCCCAAAAAATCAATCTTTTAATACGTCATTTATATCGATTAGACTCGGAATGAGGTTTTCTTTACATATGTCCTCCCAAAAAAATTGTAACACGTGTTTTGTCGTCATTTATTTTTTCTCGAGATACTCTTCTTGTTAAATATAGTCAACGTTCAATAATATTAATAAAATAGAATATAAAATGGCAGATAATAACATGGAAGTCATAAAATTATTGATGATATTCATATAAATTGAAAATATTGAAAGGAAAATAAAGAAAGGATATATTTATTCATATAAATTTGAAGAAGATATAAAACGATTTTATGAGATATATTTTTAAATAATTTAATTAATGGCGTTTTTTTTTGACTGGTATAAAAGGGAAATTATATTCTTATAGTTCAACGTAACAATTACAAAAAATAAATATAAAACATTTTCATGTAGTGTCTATTAACTTAATACGAAAGATATGTATTTTGCAATGAAATTTTAAACAAAAAATGATTGTGGTTTAATATTTGTATGTGTATACCGTGAAAAATCATAATTCAAGATTTATAATATTAAAATTAATTTTTTTAACAGGCTCAATAACTAATAAGAAAAGTCTCAAATTGCAGTTTTAAATATGAAAGCATACGTTTAAAAAAATTCAAGTTATTTGAAATAATTACACAAATCATAGTATCACTATAAATTATCTTACAGGTATTTGTTTGTTGAAAAATATATTCTTATACTGTATAACAGTGCAATGTTGTAAACTAAAACATTTTTATACAAAATTAAATTTCGACTTTGGACCACTTCCAGTACAAATTTGGTCGATAGCTAAAATGATGGGATTTAATAATGCTTCGACCGTACGTTGGGCGCCAATTTGATATACTCGTATTATATTTAGTGGAGTCAGAAAAAAACGAGTGATAACCTTTCTTCTTTACCTGGGTGAGAGGAAAACTTGGTTTTGGGCGTGAAATCCCAGAGGAGTAGATTAGCCACTCAGAAGCCGAGCGAGTGGCATGCATGTTTGATAGCCCACATTTGGGGTTCTTTTAAATTGGTCATTATCGCATCCCCACCCGAACATAACATGCCGGTTAAGGGATTTTTATTTTACTTGGGAAACATCCGAAGAGTAAATCTTTCTCAATGCAAAAGGGGTAATAACGTACACTAGAGGAAGAGGGAAGAAAATGGATATGAAATAGAAATTTAAGAGAAAAACTTCAGTCGCAGTTGACCTGGAAAATAATGCGGAACAGCATAAAACTAGACAAAAAAAATTTAAAAACAAAGTTCGACGAAAGGAAGCAATCGCCAGCCATGAACGTGATCAGTTGGTGTTGATCACCAATAACCATTGCTGACCAACCTTGGCACTTCTGGCTAGATGAAAGAAGTGCCCCTATTGGGATGACGACTTACGAAACTATTGATGAACAATGATGATGAGGTACTGCAGTGAGAGCAGAAAGTTCAATAAAAACAAATAACTATATCATTTTATATTTATATTTTTTTCATATAATTCAAGGTAACCAGGTGGTGTTGATCACCAATAATCATTCTCCTTTGCGCCCTTTGCACTTCTGGCTTCTATGAGGGTTTCATAAAAACAAATAATTATATCATTTTACACACACACGTACATATTTTTTTCATCTAATTCAAATATAAAATTTACGCTAATCTTATTAAATCCAATTGCAAATTAAATATATTTTTTTTATTGTAAGTTTTTTTATTTTCAAAATGGTTTTAAACAAACCGTTTTAATCCCATACTGAACTTGAAAATTGGCTCCCATTGATTTACGCCGTTTCTATTATTTTGCATGTGTGTGCGTTCTACACACATATTGCTATCAAAATTTGCACAGAATTTTTGTGTAGAGGCCTATCCAGTTCTTCTATAATCTAAGATGCAGACGATATTTTTATGGATGACTCTGTATGCGAATGGATGTATTTTCTGGAAGCTCGTATAGATCTAAAACTAGTTTAATCTTTTTGGACGCATGGTCTGAACTAATTATTTTATGCACTTATCATTATCACCCTTTCACCCCTCTCGCTCTATTATGATTTTTATATAATTTTATACTAATTACTTATATCCGTTTCAATATTGGTGATTGTTTCCGAAATTTTGTTCTGCCGTTTTCTGTATGTACAATAGTTCTACCCAATTTTGTTTACTATGTTGATTATTGTTAAGACCTCTTTACACCATTTCTGATTCAAAATCAGAACTATAAGCAGCCACAACTTAGCTTTTATCATCGTGCCTAAGACCATCTCGGTCACTTTCACCAAACAGTTAATTCATAAAAAATTTATATCCTATCGACAAAAAATATTGTATCTAATATTTTTACCTAAAACATTGCTTTCGATAAAGGTAATTATTTTATTGTCCAAAAACAATAAAATAATTACCTTTATCTATTGCCACCTAAAAACCTCCTTTCATCTCCCACACTCAAAAATGATTTCTGTATGCTTGGTCGGAGCTTTTCATTTACAAGACGTTCAAGCATTTGTCTTTATAATAACTAAGTATTAAGGAAACTAGGAATTTCATCAAAAAAAGCCTAGCCAGATATTTTTTGGATGAACAGAAGGGTTAGAAGTAAACAAGTCTGGTCACTCGTTCTATTTCAACATAAAAACCAGTAAAATAATATAGAAATAAATTTTGCGAGAACTATTTTTGCGTTTAGAGTCTCTAATATTTTTTTGCTTCGATTTAATATTTTCCTCATAAAAAATAAAAAATATAATTACGGAATAGCTTTTTTTTACTCCAAGGAACAACAAAGACAATTTTCTTATCACAAATGTACATTTAAGGTTTGAGAAAGGTTACAAATTATTTAAATTTGTGGCATTATTTCTAGAGGAAATCGAAATTATTACAATTCCAAAAATTTGCTGAAAATATGAAAGTATAAAAATATTTTCTTCCTGCCATTACTGGGATATTCATTTAATATTTTGTGTGCATCAAAATTGATATATTTTTAGAAAAATTTGGAAATTTTCTATAGAAGAATTTAATATAGAAAATATCATATTAAAAACTAACAATGATTGGGTATTCAATAGAATATAGATTTTCTATTGTATACAGATTAGATAAAAATGCGACACATAAGTAACCTCATAAAATCCGTATTTACAAAAAAACGAGTGAAATGAAAATCGTATCCCCATTTTCGATGTGACTTTATTGAATATATGTTATTGTACAATCTTCGAATGCAATGGTTATCTATGATCGTATAACTGCCAATATTATAAAAGATATACACGTAGTTAATTTCCAAGTAGAAGTAAAGTTTAGATATTTCGTAAGCAGAGAATAGGAAAAAATATTCCATTGAAAATAAATTGAATTTCACCTATGAACGTGAACTAAAGTCTAACTTTTTCAATATTAATGGACGGGCAAGAATGTTTTTTTCTTAGGGTTTACGAATCATTTCGAAATTTACTCTATTACCAATAATACCAACAATAACAGAAATGATAAGATGACTAAGAAAACGTCCGGTTGTGTTATTGTATGTACTCGGAAAATGAGATGATAGTTATCTTATTCTTCCAGTAAAGTGTAATATGCAATAATAATGGAATTTCCGGAAATAGAATCTTTCAAAGTAAAATCTTTGGAATGAAATTTAATTTAGATCTTTTATCATACTTAAAAGAAAGTCTTTTCAAAATTAAAAAAAATTAAATGAGAACAAATAGGAACAGAGTGCTTATCTAACTAAAATTTAAAATGAATACGATTTTATTATTTTGCTAATAATATAATATTCATTCCGTCAATTAATAAATATCTAATTATAAAGTGTGAGAATATATTAAAAACAATTTTTTTTGACAAATTCCACTTTAAATTGTGTAAGAGAAAATTAAATGAGGCTGATTTTTTATCCTAACGTTATCCCCTTTAAAGCACTTCCTTTGAACGAATAGGATTTGTCTCCACTCTTTGTAGCAGTCATAGGCGGCTCTTTTGAAGAATTTTTTAAACTTTAACAGAAAGACATGAATCTCTTTCTGTTAATCCCTTTTTGCAAATGGAGATAGCCGTGTGACAGGAAGCGTTGTCATGTTAGAGCATCTAGTTGTCTGCAGTCACTGAAATTGACGCGAAGCACCCTTTTGATGAGCCTTTAACTCTTTACTTATCAGTGTCAATATTAGTCGACGGTTGACCTCAGAAGAGCCCTTTACTCATTCGTGGTTATCAGGAGTTTTCAATGTTGTAGGCCTGCCTAAGCGAGTTTTGTTTTCCACTGCTCACCAGTAATACCAGTCTTCTAGTGTTGCCAGATTGCTCCAGTGATACCACTCTCATAGAAACTATTTATGTTAAAATAAGTTACAATATTTTTAAATTAGCTACTTTATGTTTTGTCAAGAAAATTTTGAATTTTTCTATTCAAAAAAAAGTGAAGTCATATAAATGATTTTATATATCATATTAATATCCTCAGTATATTTTATTCATTGTTATTATTTAGAATTTTTAAATAAATAAATAAAAACCTAATTTTGATTATCAATGTTCAATTATGAAGACTCCTCAAGAATTGATTATTATTAATTATGCAATATCTTTCTATATAGTCTAAGATTTTTTCAAAAAATAATTTTCATAAATGTTTATAGTAAATTTTCAAAAAAATTTCATTTTTTAAGGCTAATCTTATCTGTGCTGAAATTATTATTCTTTTGTTCACACATCTTATAATTGAAGACCTCATACTATCTGTTAATCTCTTACTGAAAAAAATAGTGTTTTTGAAGATTTGTTAGTCGAAGATTTGTTAGTTTAAATATATTTTTAAAAACAAACAAATAAAAATATTAGTTAAAGAATCAAAAAGAATTAAATTTTCATAAAATTCCAAAATTGTATAATAAATATAGTACAAATAAAATATGCTTATTCATTCTGTTTTGTGCTCTAATGACTTGTCAAGATCTTATCGTAAAACTAACAAAACCACCATCAAATAAAATGGCTATTAAAAAACTTAAGTACGCTATTAATCTAAATCTGTACATTTTTGCTTAAATCCACTCGAAAAATGGGGTGATTTATAAACTAACGGTAGTAAAGTATGTTGAAAAACAAAAGAATAATTAAACAGACCATAAATAATTCAATTGTCCTGTTATACAGTACAAGTATTATCATAAATTATTCCACAGATACAAGTATCTTTTACACTCTTAATTTACCATAATTTTCATTAAAATCGTTTTATTTTCTAAAAATATCCACCAAAACAAGCCGAATCCTACCTCTCCCATAAACAAATACGATTATAATTGGTGCGATAACCTTACTGCAATTCTGAAGAAACTATTAATTGTAATAAGATAAATTTTTCTTCTATAATATTTAGTGAAGCGCCAAGGATTTTTTAAATATTTTCTCAAATAAATCTTATGGGCTTCTTCTTTTCTTTAATATTGCTAGGATCATATAGTGATTTTTATATATTTGATTTTATTATATATTTCTTAAAAAGTTATTTATTTCTAAATACATTATTATGGCTCTATTTATTACTCAATGTTATAAAATTGAATAATTTACATTGATTTATAGAAATTATAAACTTTTCTGTATATTTTCTGATACAGTTATTATTATGATTATTAGGGTTGGGGGGGGGGGGGTCCGGGGGATTCAATTGTATTTTTAGAAAAACTCATATTTCTTTAGGACTTTCCCTTCGTGTAGCTTGTACGTTCGTCTCTCCTAAACGTGAAGTACAAGCTTTACTCTCGTCCGGTAACTGCGAGATCCTATAAACTCTATCTAGTATACAACCTTATAAGTTAAGTTACGTTAAATTGAATAACGAAATTTAGAGCAACGATGTACCATCAAATTTGGTGTGAAGCTTGGATCCCATGATAAGATTCCCAATTTAAAGGATACCATGGGAAACATTCTCTATTATCGGAGCAAAACAATTTCTCTACCATAAGGCAGTTTTAGAAAGCTAAGTGGAAGATGAATCTCTCTTAGTGAGGCCTTCAAAATCCAAAACTGATGAAACTGTGTAACCAGTGACGGCTCTTGTGAGGTCAATTTATATTGAAGCTAATAATTGAGTCCTTGAATGGGTTGTTGCTGTTGAAGTTGCTGTTGCTGTTGCTGTTGCCGTTGCTGTTGCTGTTGCTGTTGCTGTTGCTGTTGCCGTTGCTGTTGCTATTGCTACTGCTGTTGCTGTTACTATTACTGTTACTGTTACTGTTACTGTTACTGTTACTGTTACTGTTACTGTTACTGTTACTGTTACTGTTACTGTTACTGTTACTGTTACTGTTACTGTTACTGTTACTGTTACTGTTACTGTTACTGTTACTGTTACTGTTACTGTTACTGTTACTGTTACTGTTACTGTTACTGTTACTGTTACTGTTACTGTTACTGTTACTGTTACTGTTACTGTTACTGTTACTGTTGCTGTTGCTGTTACTATTACTGTTACTGTTACTGTTAGTGTTACTTTTACTGTTACTGTTACTGTTACTGTTACTGTTACTGTTACTGTTACTGTTACTGTTGCTGTTACTGTTACTGTTACTGTTACTGTTACTGTTACTGTTACTGTTACTGTTACTGTTACTGTTACTGTTACTGTTACTGTTACTGTTACTGTTACTGTTACTGTTACTGTTACTGTTACTGTTACTGTTACTGTTACTGTTACTGTTACTGTTACTGTTACTGTTACTGTTACTGTTACTGTTACTGTTACTGTTACTGTTACTGTTACTGTTACTGTTACTGTTACTGTTACTGTTACTGTTACTGTTACTGTTACTGTTACTGTTACTGTTACTGTTACTGTTACTGTTACTGTTACTGTTACTGTTACTGTTACTGTTACTGTTACTGTTACTGTTACTGTTACTGTTACTGTTACTGTTACTGTTACTGTTACTGTTACTGTTACTGTTACTGTTACTGTTACTGTTACTGTTACTGTTACTGTTACTGTTACTGTTACTGTTACTGTTACTGTTACTGTTACTGTTACTGTTACTATTACTGTTACTGTTACTGTTACTGTTACTGTTACTGTTACTGTTACTGTTGCTGTTGCTGTTGGTGTTGCTGTTGCTATTACTATTGCTGTTACTATTACTGTTACTTTTACTGTTACTGTTACTGTTACTGTTACTGTTACTGTTACTGTTACTGTTACTGTTGCTGTTGTTGTTGCTATTGCTTTTATTTTTTTTTGTCAAATGTGACTTGCGTCACTCGGCCATCTTCGCCAACGAGTTTTTATAAGAAATAGGGCTTCCTGTGGTTTCCCAGCCTTTCATTCACTAGATCCAAGTTCGTGTGACTTTGTTTTACCGTAAAATAATTTTTAAAAAAAAAACACTTTAAAGGACGTCATCTCTATTTTTTGATAACATCTAAAGGAGTGTTACCGAGAATCTGAAACCGATTCCAGTTGGTACTTTCCAGGGCCTCCTAAAGACACTCCATAAATTAAATTATTACATAAAAAAATAGCCCCATTACTTTATAATTGTTTAAATATGGTTTCTTACTGAAACATTACGAAATTGCGAAAATCTTTTTCAATTCTTTACTGTATTACAGTAGTGACATCAAAACTCAATCTCATTACTTATCGACCCCATAATATAGGAATTATTGCTCATTTTTATGGAAAAATAAAAATGTGCGCTTTTTAAGCTAATCATGAAAATATTTATAGTTTGAAAATAAGTTTAGACTTACACCTTGATAATAACTAACTTGATTATTATTGTATTGAAGCTACTGGATATTATAACGAGTTCTATTATAAATTTTTCGAAAAATACTAAAATTGACAATTTTTTTACTAATTATACAAACATAACTTCAAAATAGGGGATCTAAAACAATAATTCCAATGAAAGGTTATTATAATAAAGATTTCATTCATTCAAGAAAGAATTTCTATTTCCTAATTACATGCCAATCCTAATACTACTTTTCGGATTTTCAATTAATTTCTTTTATATTAAGAAGAGACACAATAAAAATTATTTTTTTTTATTTTTGTTATGAATCTTTTTAATCTACTTAAATAAATTCTGTTAAAAATTGGATTTAAAAATAAGCTTCTTTACTTTAACAGATTAATTTATTTTCACTTATTATCCAAGTCATTGAGATCCTTTTTCCTAAATATAAATTAAAGAAAAACTGAAAATGTCTTAAAAGAAATAATATTGACATATAATAAATAACGTACATAGTTAATATTGAATAGTAGACTTATCGTGCAATTTTAAGTGAAGATCACGTTCGAATTCATTTTTTAACCTTATTTTAATGAGTTTTTACGCTAAACCACTCTTTTGACTTTTAAATAAGTTGAATTTTATAGTCAATTAATCATTTTTTGCTCGGAAAATTTTGTTCAATACTATGCAACCAATTTCTTTGACAAAATACCCCGAAATTCTTACATGTGCTCTGGATTTTGAAATTTGCAGTGAAATTTTATTTTGCGTAATTTTTCTTATTTGCAAAGACCATTTTTTATTTTTAAGGAATGTATTGTATGAACAGTGAAATAATGGCTTTGTAAACAAATATAAAAACGCAAAACTTGCCTAACAATATTACTTTTCTTAAATTTTTGTGGTAGGTATGCTTACATTTAAGTATTTTTTAACTAATGTGAAAATTATTTATGACTAATTTTATTGAATTTTTTTAAAAAAAATTCTTTTAAATATGCAGTCGAGCTCTTTTAATATACGATTTAAGATAACCAGCCCTTTATTGAATCTAAAAGAGAGCATCTATAGAGAATTTCTAATTCATCTTACAGGATATCAAATTAATCAACTGGATTATCATATGAAATGGGATGGTAAGGAAGTTTTTTTAATTAAATAGTTTGAATTTTCATTAAAATAAAATTGTTTAATTTTTCCTTATTAGCATAAAAAAATATACAATACTTATCTGTTATAAAATGTAAATTTTAAGCAAATATAAAAAAATTGTAAGAAGTGTACAGAATTATTACTTGGAATATACAAATTGCATATTTAAATCAGCTTGTAAAGCTTCGCTTGAAGATCCGGATATCTTTAAATATTATATAAAAACGGTTTGGTTACTTAGTCAAAATAAAAGTTGATATAATATTCCGAAAATCATATGAAGATATAATAACAGGAAGCTAAAGAAATCTTACTTTTCTAGAATGAACAAAAAAATAAACACCTATTTTATAATAATATATATTTTAGATAAATCCATTTATAAATTTATAAAAAATATACACCAATATTAGACGTCAATAATATTGTCTCACTATTCCAATTACTCTATCAATTTTATACAAAGTTTATGAGCGTAATGAGGGAGTATGTATTTAATCCAAACCCACAATTTGTGTTAAATACAAAATATTGTTTTTCTATTTTTATAAATGGAAATATTAAACTTTAAAATCTGAGAATTACTTCCAACTTTCAACACACAATTAAAATTATCCAAAATTATACACACTTAACGTATTGTCTAAAAAATTATAAAACACCATCTTACATGGATTACGCAAAAAAATCAGAACTTTTACCTTTTTGGATTTAGTTTCAAAGCAAACATTAATTTTTTAAGCGATAAACATTCAATCAGAAAAAAGGGAAGAGAATACTTTATACTGAAAAAATTACAATCTTCCGGAGTAATATGTTAAGCACATCTTCAGATAATAAATCTTTATATAAACATATCGTGTATAAAAAGATTGCTTTTCTTGTCTATTGCGGCAGAAAATTTACTTCAAAACTTTCAAATAAAAACTTTTTCTTCATGAATTTTTCACCATCCATACATATATCACTAAACAATTGTGTTCATGTTCTATTTTTCATCAGTTCTCCTTCAGTTTGTTCATTCGAATTTACATAGAAATTTATGCTGAAATGAAATTCTTCCGAATGCTTTCGTTTATAGAATAAAAAAAATCAACTTTCACCAAGACTTTGAAATATTCGTCAATTAAAAGTGCTTGTCTATGCCAATTTTCTGTAAAATAAAAACTGCTATATTTTCAGAATATACAACCAATAAAAAATACAAACTAAATGCAAACATGACTTTTCAAAACCATAAATAAAAATAAAAACTCTTCTATTCTTTTATTTAGGCAATTCAAAATTAGAATCCTTTTTATAGCGATTATGAATACAAGTTACATTGCCTGATTTGACGAAATTGAACACTTTTTACGATGTGCAGTTTTCAGCTTTTATATCAATTTAGATATGATTTTCGATAAATTACTTATTTACTTCCATAGTAATTTTTAATAGATGTATATATATATATAAAAATAATACTTCTATATTTTATATCTAATAATAAGATTTTTTAAGACTCACTGATTACAGTTCTATTATTTATTTAAAAAAGCAATAAATATTTTTTTTATGGTCAAACGATATTCTTGGAGGAAGACTTAATTATACAATTATAATTTTTAATATTCTAAAACTTATCTACAAAATACCTTCATTAAACTTTAAAATACAAGAATTTTGGACATTAAAAAAATTTACACCTATTTTCACAAATCACATTCTGCATTAAAATATGCTTTTTTATTACCACACTGATCCTGCATCAAATATCCTTTTACTCGTAATAACCACACTGATCGGATCTGTCTATAATATGTTTAACTAATAATTTCTCAAAAATCTAATAGAAGGTCAGCTTATTAAAAAATTTGTTTCACACGATATTCGCTAATATATTCCTAACTAACTAATATGGTCTAGAAAATATAATTGCTTCCTTATGGGAAATTTTTTAAGGACATAAAGACATGAGAGTTAAACCTGCGTCGATGTTTAATCAAGAACGTGAAAATGTATTTTATAATATTAAAAGATTTTGAGGCCGTCAACGTTGTCTTAACGAAAGTGTAAGCATGAAAAGTTTTCCTGCTAAACCACTGGGTAAGTAAACAAGGCGCGAATGAAATATTTTATAATAGAGGATCTACAGTTCACGAATGAATTCATACATATTAGGGAGGATTGACAATTCCTCGAAGGATTCGAAATTCTAATTAAGCGACCAGAAATTTCAGAGAATGCCTAAAATTTAGCAAAAGTTAAAAAACTGCATTTTTATGAAATCAAAAGTATATTTTTCCACAAAGACTAAAAAAATAATTTCTGTAATTTTGAAAAATTTTATTGTTCCGTATATTGATTAGTTTGTCAGTACATTTTCTTTTTAATAAACCAATTTGCTTTCTTACTCATTTTTTGCGAAATTTTCTTTACCAGTTCAATAATCAATTTTAGAATACTTTTTTCTTAATATTAACCCAAAAAAATGTTCACAATAAAGAAACTGTATTTTAACGTTTCAATTAATAGAAGAAAAAATAAAAAACAAAGAAAAATATTTTTATAAAATACGAAATTATCATAATGAAAGGATCTACATTCAATACAATCAAATAATCATTTTTTAGCAAGGGAAATTTTAAAAATTCTGAAAACTCACTTCTAAGCAATACAAATTTATGAATTCTATCGATCTAAAAAATACTCCATTGAATATTTGAATAATTTGCATATAAATTAAAATGTTACCCTTATCAAGGAAAAAAAATAATTATTTATTTTCATTTTACTTAGTTTTAACCTAACAATAACCGAAATTCGGTAACAAAAAAATATATTTACAAATGATTAAAATTCTTATGAAGTTATCTTTATTTCCATTAAAAATTCAAACAGGAAAAAAATTGTAAGAATAAATTTATGTTGAAATTTATTAAGTTTGAGCAAAGACATACTCGACTTAATTTTTTGGTGATTTATTAAAAGAAAATAAATTAATTTTATTGGTTTATTAATTCAACAATAAAAAATCTCAGTAGTACATTATAAAGCATCTTTATTTAAATACTAAAGAGAGAAAGAATTTTCATATACTCATAGTGCAAACATACAAAGTAGACAAAATCATAGATTTTTAAATATGCACATTACAAGAAATAATTTTTTTAACGTTTTGTCCAAACCGAAATTTATCAAAAATTCTCGATGAACTATGCAAAAACTTTTACAATTACCTTTTTCAGTTGATAGAAAATAAAATTAATTTTAATACAGGTGTATTTCTCATTATAATCAAGAAACAATACTTTAACATATTGAATATGTAAGTTAATATATCTTTAGAATCTCTTATGAAGAAAAAACATTAAATGTTGAGGATTCCAAAATATTTATTATTTATTTAATTATTAAACTTAACTTTAACTTAAGACTATGACTTAAGACTATGACTTAAGACTATGAACTTAAGACTATGAGCTTCAACTAGTTTTTGAAGACTGCCTTTTTATTAATTTTATAATGTTATACAACGTCAGCATGTGAACCGAGTAAATTCTAAGTTCTCTACGGTAATCTGAGAATCGCAGGAATGTAGAGAATATCTTGGAGTAATTTTTGTGGAATATGATGACGTGAATTTTTGTGTGGGAACATAAATTAACTCTTCCACCTTTAAATGCAAATGTCCTCATTTGATCAAACCTCGTAGAATTTCGTCCTTTGTGGCTGTTGCTGTTTTTGCCCCACTGTAAGTTTAGGGGTTGCGCCGAGACCCAAATCCTCTGCACGAATTTCTTTTAATTCAACTTCGATGGGAGCTTCTAAAACCGTTTGGTTGACGATGGTTGGTCTCCCTGATCCACAACTTTTTATTATAGTTCTTGTAACGATAATCAATAGGCCAATTGTAATTAAGGTGACAAAGCTGTAATTAACCGCTAGATGGAGCACTCCTTCTGTTTGCATTTGATCGATCCGATCGGTGTTATTGATATGGATTTCTTTCATCATCTCTAAAGATAGAAGTTCATGATATTGCTTTTCTTCCGTAGATGGCTGGAGAATAGCGGGTAGTATTTGATGCAATGATGCCTCTTTTGATTTGAAGGACATTTCTTCTATGGTAATGGTGGTGTTATGAAATTTGATGAGAAACGTTCCATTGAGGTAGCGAAGAACATTGTCGATGCGTACGTTTCCATTAAACTGATTTAATAAAATGATTCCCTGCGATATTTCTTCTACTGATGGAATGTGCTGATTGTTCCTTATGTTGCATGATGAATTCAAACTTTTGATGAGGTTTGGGATGCAGGTAGCGTTTTTTAAGTTGATAATATTATTTTGATTACAAATTGATAATCCATTGAATGATTTACAGTCATTTTTAATACCATACATTTTTTTATTGTTTCTTAAAATCTCTTTATATGCAATTTTGTTTACAATATGTTTTCTTTTTACGGGTTTAATTAACAATTTTTCGAATGTTTCATTTGTTGTCATAGGAATGTAAATTATGTAAAAAAGGCAGTAGTCATTAGTAATTACTTTAATTTCGGCAAAATCTAACGCTTCTTCAGGCGTTGCATATGGAAGTTTTTCTTTATCTAAAATATCGGTAGTAAATTTAATTTCTGAACTAGAAAGTATCATTGAATTGATTGTTCCTATTTTAGCCCAATGTATTGCATATCTTATATTAACTAATTCTTCCTTTAATAATTTTAATTTATATTGAATATTGAATGCTAAGTGATCTTTTAATCCCTTAGTGTCTTTAACTAGTTCTAAAAGATTATTTGTTATGCTTGTTAAATTATTTATTCTTTCATTGTGAAGCTGATTTATAATTACTTGTCCATTGTTATTTTCAAGGACATTATTTATTTTATCTTTGATAATTTCAAAATCGTCGTGATCAGGGCTACCTGCTATCCATTTCCAAGCAGTTCCGATTATGTTAACAGATCGTTTAGGTCTACGTGGTTTTAAATTTTGCAATAATTCTTTAATTTGAGAGGTTTCGTATTTAAGGTAGTTATAGAGAGGGTATGATCTGTTGAGTTGATTTTCTATATGTGAATCCATCATTGACGTTAAATTTTGGTATTTGATTAGATCAATAATGTGAATGAGTTTGAAATTGCCGTCCTGTATTTTTGCTGTTCCCGTCCCTATCAGAATCACTTGTGAGTGAGAATAATCAAGGATTTGTGCTTTTGGAGGCGGTCTTGACAATGAATCAGCCACGACGTTAGCTTTGCCAGGCTTGTATTTTAGCTCGTAATTATATTCCTCAAGGATGGCTTTCCAACGCTTCATCTTACTGTTGGTGTTTTTATTACTCAACGCGAAAGTTAAAAGTTGGTGGTCAGTGAATATGAGTACTTTACGAGATCCATAAAGGAAATTTCTTAGAGTGTTTAAAGCCCAAATTATGGCAAGCATTTCTTTTTCATTGGTTGCGTATGATTCTTCGGTTTTACTGAGTGTCCTCGATAAGAATGTTATTGGTCTGTCATTCTGCGACAGCACAGCGCCTATGGCGTAATCGGAGGCATCTGTGGTAAGCTCGAATTGGTTCTCAAATTTTGGGTAAGACAAAAGTACATCCTCAGAAACTAAGGAATTTTTAATTTTATCAAAGGCTTCTAGAGCTTTCGCATTCATTTCAATGATTTTGTTTTTTGACGCGTTTTTTGACACATGGCCATCTTCCCCTCTTAAAAGGGATGTCAAGGGTTTTGCCAATTTAGCGTAATCGCGAATGAAGCGTCGGTAATAGCCTGACATTCCAAGAAAAGATCGAAGATCTTTAAGAGTTTTGGGTGATGGTAGGTTGGATATTGCTTGAACTTTTGTTTTATTTGCTTTTACTCCTTCCCTAGAGACAACGAATCCTAAAAATTCGACTTCGGTTTTAAAAAATTCACTCCTATCAAGTTGGACCTTCATATTAGCGTTCTCTAACGTTTTAAATATTTTTTCTAGATTTTCTAAATGTTCTGACTCGCTTTTACCAAAGATAATAATATCGTCGATGTAGACGTAGCATCTTTTACCAATATGTTCGCGTAAAATATCGTCGAGTGTCCTTTGAAAAATTGAGGGCGCGTTTTTTAAACCGAATGGGAGACGCAAAAATTCGTATTTACCGTTGTTAACAGAAAAAGCAGTTTTTTCGATGTCTGATGGTTTTAATGGAATTTGGTGAAAACCGCTCTTAAGGTCAATTATTGTGAACCACTTGTTTTCCCCTAAATTTGCTAAAACTTCATTAATTTCGGGAATGGGATATCGATCGGGTATAGTAACCGCATTAAGTATCCTATAGTCTATCACCATTCTAAATTTTTTTTCACCTGAAGCATCTGGTTTTTTTGGTACAACCCAAACAGGTGAATTGTATGGTGATTTTGACGGTCGGATGATATCATCATTTAATAACTCTTGAAGTTGTTTTTCGACTTCGTTTTTGAGACAAATAGGGTAAGGATATGATCTTAAATAAATTGGTTCGTTTGTTGTTGTTCTAATTTCCCCCTTTACTGTTGATGTGTAGGTTAGTTTTTCGTCGGGGTCCGCGAATAACTTAGGACACTTTTGGATTATGTTATTTAAATGTATTTTTTGAGTGTTACTCATGTGAATGTCTCTAATTTTAATTGTGTTTACTGAATTTGAGATTTGTTGTTTTAGTGGTACCATAAAATCTGAGAAAATGGTCATATAATTTTCGTCGGTGTGAATTACTGCTCCTAGTTCTTTCAAACTATCGTTACCAATAATTCCATCAAACGAGTTGAGTGTTGGCAAAATAAAAAATTTGAGTTTTTGTGGTACAAAGTTGAAGAGGTTTACTAAAGAATGATGGGTAATTAAAGTTTTACCGCCAACTGAAGTAGCGTAGAAAGGTTTGATATTTTTAATTGGATTTCTAATGTATCGTTTTTTAATATAATTTTTATTTGATCCTGTATCTATTAAAAATTTAAGTGTTTCGCCGCTCCTCGCCAAATATTCGATGTAGGGAAGCGAAGAGCAGTTTAGTCTAAAAAATGAATTTCATCAGAATTTTCAAAGGAATTTTCCATTGTTGGATCTTCTTCGACTTGGTTATTCTGAAAATCAAGTTCAGCGTGATCGTTAGATTGATCAAAGTTTTCTACGTATTCGTTGGTTTGCTGATCCTGATTCTCATTTTCGAGTCCTTCATTTACTTCGTTTTGTTCAGAAAAATATATTTTTTGGAATTTATTTGGCTGAGCGATTTGATGAGAGGGTTGTCTTTTATTTAGAAATTGTGGTCTATTTTGATAGTTAACATTTCGTGAGTGAATGGAACGATCGACGTCCATTGGCTCTGGTCTTGGATTAGGCTGAAATCTGTTTTGATATTGGTTAGATTGTGGCTGAAAATTTCTATTTTGTTGTGCTTGGAATTGATTCCCAAAAACAAAATTTGGTCTCTGTGGTTGAGGATTGTGAAATAGACCAGGGTAAAAGTTTTGTCTAGGCATCCGATTTGCATAAGAAAAGTTTCTTTTCGGAGGAATTAAAGGAGCTACTGGCTGGTAATCACGAATATTCGGTGGTCTATTCTGTGGGTGAATTCCATGACTGTGCTGAATACGATAATCGACATTCTGGAGTTTTAAGCACAAATGGAGAGCCTCAGGTAAATCGTGTGGCTCCCTAACGCTCAAAAGTCGAGGTAAATCCCCCCTCAGCCCTCTTATAAACGTGTCCAATGCTTTGTCGCGATAAGCTTGTGTCATGATATTCAACGAATCTTTTGACATATCCAATGAAGAAAGTTTATTTAATATTAAAGACAAATGTTGATAAACATTCTGGTAAAATTCTGGTATTGTTAAATTTTTTTGAACGATAGTGGTCATTTGATATTCAAGAGTACCTACATCTCTCTTATCTGCATAATGCAAATTGAGGCACTTTGAAATTTTTTCCCAATTTAATGGAGTGTTATAAGATTCTAAAGCAATATCCGCGTTGCCAATAATTTTGTTTCTAATCACACTTAAAATACCGTAGTATTTTGTCGTTCCCTTCAAGTGCTCGTAAATTTTAAGAATTCTCTCGACACTCTTTTTCCAAGAACCATACTGACCAGGTTCTCCCGAAAAATCTCTTAAACTTTTTACAACATCTGGGATTTTATTCATACCCACTAAATTTTGATCCTGATTAATATTTATTGCTTCGTCTCCATCATTTGCAGATGCACCAGTATTAGCGCTAGTCAACATAATTTCTGAAATTACTGTTTTTAATTCGGAAAGATCGAATTTATTATTTGTGGAACTTGTGCTTGGTCGAGCTTTAGTAGTATCATTTGAAAGTTTGCCTGGCTGAAGTAAACCAGTATTGGCCTCCATATTAACAAGTCAGATAAAATCACAATGAAAGATATCAAAAGCAAAAAAAATTCTAACTAGATTTCAATATTCGAAATTTCAAAATTTCAAAATTTTACCAAAAAAAAATTTTAGATTTAGTTAATATTGGTTAATTAACATAAAAATATTATTCTCAATATTGTGTCTTAACACACACAAACTTTGAATTTAAAATAAACCAAAAAATTTTATTCTTTTAGACTAATCTAGTATTATTATTATTGATAGGGAAATCTATTATTTATTTATTTATTTTTTTCAAAAGTATTTATTTTTATTTTACTCTACTTTATTAATTTATTTATTAAAGATAGTTTTAAATTTTATTATATTATTTTCTATTTATTTCTAGTTTTAAAATTTTATTTTTCTTTATTTATTTATTTAATGCAAATAATTTTAAATTTTATTTGTTTTTATTTAAATCTCACAATACCTTAAAAATAATTAAATGACTTACAATAATAATAGAAAATGATAAAGAATCATTTTATTCTTTTTCTCGGGATGGGGCCACTTGTGGTATTTTCGACGACAAATCAGGCGGCTGTTGATGAACTATTCCCACAGAACTATCTGCAACTCCGTTTTATCCTCCTGGTTAAGGTTTACTCCGGGGCCTCTTTTCCTGACTTTAACGTTGTACGAAGTTCAAAGGATTTTATCCCTTTTAATTGCCACACTTTAATTCGTGAACGCAAGTGATTGTGTTTTTTTTTTTTTGATGATTGGTTACACCAAATTTTACACTTGAAATTGGTGTTTTGAACTTTTTATTATATTAGAGTTCGCGATGATAATTTTATGCTTGGTTACATAGAAATTATTCACACACAAAAAAAATTTTGATTATTAATTTTTTGTTTTTCAAAAGTCACTTTTTCCTGGATTAATTTTTTTCACTAAATTAAATTTGAGTGGTCCCTGCTCGGGCGCCAGTTAATATATCTTTAGAATCTCTTATGAAGAAAAAACATTAAATGTTGAGGATTCCAAAATATTTATTATTTATTTAATTATTAAACTTAACTTTAACTTAAGACTATGACTTAAGACTATGACTTAAGACTATGAACTTAAGACTATGAGCTTCAACTAGTTTTTGAAGACTGCCTTTTATTAATTTTATAATGTTATGAAAGCTACCTGCACCATGCACCAGACGCAACGTCAGCATGTGAACCGAGTAAATTCTAAGTTCTCTACGGTAATCTGAGAATCGCAGGAATGTAGAGAATATCTTGGAGTAATTTTTGTGGAATATGATGACGTGAATTTTTGTGTGGGAACATAAATTAACTTGTATTCATATCATAATGGCATATTAATTTCAATAATATTCATTGAAATAAAATAGGATAATTCAGTAATTACTGAAAAATGTTACATGAATATTAATTATTTTTCCCCTTCGTAAATTAATATTTTTATTAGTTTTTTTGCACACTACAAATCGCCCGAGCACGAGAACAACAGACGAAAACATTGATGAAGTGAAGAAAATAGTATTGGCCAATCGTCGAATCACCGTTAGAGAAGTTGCTGAGGACTTAAAAATATCGATTGGCTCGTATCATTCGATTTTTACCAATGATTTGAGCGTGTGACGGGTCGCCGCGAAATTCGTACCAAAATTGCTCAATTTCGACCAAAAACAGCATCACATTAACATTGCTAAGGAGCTGTTGGACTGTCCGCGACGACCCAAATTTGCTCCAGAGGGTTATAACTAGTAACGAATCATGGGTTTATGGCTATGACGTGGAAACCAAAGCTCAATCATCCCAATGGAAGCTGCCGCATGAGCCAAAACCGAAAAAAGTGCCAAGTTCGGTCGAATGTGAAGGTTTTGCTTACAGTCATGAGTTCTTGCCACAGGATAGAACGGTCAATAAGGAATATTACCTGTAAGTTATGCGCAAGTTGCGCGAAGCAATACGCCAGAAACGCCCGGATTCGTGGAAGAACTAAAATTGGGTTTTGCACCATGATAACGCCCCTGCTTACGCATCGTTGCTTGTGCCCGAATTTTTGGTCAAAAAGAATACAATAATAATACCGCAGCCACCGTATTCCCCAGATCTGGCACCCTGTGACTTTTTCTTGTTACCGAAACTGAAGAGCCCCACGGAAGGACGACGCTACGCTACGATTGAGGAGATAAAGACGGCATCGAAGGAGCTGAACAAGATCACAAAAAATGATATTTTTAAGTTCTTCGAGGATTGGAAAAAACGCTGGCATAAGTGTATAATATCTGGTGGGGATTACTTTGAAGGGGACAAAATACAATATATATTCACAAATAAATAAATAATTTTTGAAAAAACACAAAATTCGCGATACTTTTTGAACAGACCTCGTATTTTTATCGATTTTTGATGTTGAAGCCTCAATTAGCGAAGTTCGTCTTCCAATGTTCCTGGGGCCTCCAAAATGTGTTATGCCAATTAAGCTTTGGGGAACATTTTTTATCATGAGCAAAAGTTGTTTGGTAACATAAAGAATATTCGCACTCTTAATGAGGAACTAACTTACAACTTAACATATGTGGAATAGATGTCCGCTGAGCTAATTTGCAATGTGTTATTGTAATTAAAATAACTTTTCAAGCAAGATAATTTTAAAAAATTCATAGAATATCGTAACTGCTATAAAATTAACTATAATTTGTTTTTATGGAATAAAAAATATTATTAAAAAAATCCAAATTCAAAGAATTTAATTGCCATTTCTAAAATGAAATTACATTGTAATAAATTAGACAGTAATAAATAAACATAACTTATTAGCTAAAGCTCTTATCAATTGATAAAAATATAACTAAATTTATGGTTGAAAAATAAATACATATATCGTAAAATATTTGTAATCAAATAATTTTTATATTAATACTAAATCTCGTACAAGTAATAGAACCATCAGTGTATGTTAAATCTATTTCAGTATTAAATTCGTGTGAATTGGTAATAACTTAAATTGATATCGCGTAAATTTTATGGTATATCACCAAATATAAAGCGAAATAAAATGAATTTTATCATGCAAACGGTACATAATAGCAATAGATAAATTTTGGAAATAATTGCTTAAATAAATGGTAGAGATTACTTTGAAAGTTTAATAGATTTCCGTGACATCAATCAGAGAAACATAATAAATTTACCAAAAGTCTATTTGCCAACTGTTCGACCATTTGAATTTTTGGTTTTTTTTAGAAATGTAGAAGGACTTCTATATTAATGAATTTATATAAATGAGAAATAATACCGAAAATCTAAAAACAATTCCAATTGATTGAAAAATTTATTTTAGGCTCAATAAAACATTCCAGAAAGTTTAGTATATGGTATTGCATATATGTGTATGTTTTTAATTGGTATTATGGAATATAATTTATTAAAAATTACTTTGGTAAAAATTGCTCTGAAAATTTTTTTATTTACAAATAGCTGAATAACGAAATATTTAAAATTAGCATATAATTTGAAAAGCATATTAAACCTTTGAGCTTATTTCTAAAGAAAAGCATATAAAAACTTTGAACTAAACCTAACCTTAACCCTTAAAGCTACTCTTATAAACTAAACACGCATTTTTGTACAATTATTCTTAAAACTAATCTTAAAACTAAAAATCTATGTTTGAATCCGACAACTGCTGCAGTCGATAAGTCCTGTTGATTACCTTCGGTGCTCGGACCCATAGATTAAAGAATACCTGGATAGGCCCTGACCGTTGTTGCCATTTCTCGCCTTTTGCTATCCCGTTGTTGCCATTTCTCGCCGCTTGGCATAGCTTTGTTTAGATTTTTTATGTAGGCATGACACTCACTGCCGTCTAGTTGTCGTAATACAAATTTATTGAATCGCAAACCCATAATTTATATTCATTTTAATTCAGTTATTGGAAACAAAAATACAATTTAAACACAGCAATTGGCAATTTTTATTTTTTGTACAAACTTTTGATATGAAATGGAATTCTATTTTAGGTTTTTATTCATTTCGTAAATATCATTCAAATATAAAGCGCCTCAGTATTGTAGACTTGCGGAGTGTTTGAAAACTTAAATTATCCATGAAAGGGGAGACTTAAGGGATAGCTGTGTCATTTGTAAAGTTGTCATTGTGTGAGAAAGGAAAGTGAAGTTTAAAGTGTAATTTTAATATATTTTGAAGTATTTACGAAAAAGTAAGTATTTTTATAAATAGTTATATTAAAAATAAATATACGAATTTTTTATTCCAGAAAATGAAGTGTTTCGTTAATAAATGCTTCTCATACGAAGAAATGAGGATACCGGGAATTTCTTTCTTTCGGTAAGTTGACATCTTTATTTTTGCTAAATAAAATAAGAAATACTTTATTTGTGATGTGCCTAAATGCCTTTTAGTGATTTATTTTATTGAAAAAGTGGTGAAAAAGTGAAAAGTTCGTCCGTCAATAAATGTAAACAAATTCGATGTTGACAGTTCAATGTTTACCATAAAATAGTACAATGCCGGTGTATATAAAGTGTGTGTAAGAAAGTTTAAGGTACCGAATTTTTTTAATAGTGCAAAAAATACGTGAATTTCTATTAATTCTTAATTGTAAAAGTAAATGTTACGATCGTATATTTATATGTTAACTTTACAGGTTCCCACAAAATAAATGGTTGCGGTAAAAGTGGATTGTGGCAGCAGCATCCGGTATTCCCAAGAATAAATAATATACAGTGAAATAAATAAAATGAAAATACATAATAAATAAATAAATATTTAAAAAACAATACTGTATTTTATTGCATATTTAGAAAACTAATTCCATCAAACAACAAGACCCGCAATATTAAAAAATCTGCTTCTTTACGAATAAATGACATCACATATGAAAAATGGTTTTAAACGAACCGCTTCAATCGCATACTGAACTTTTAATTTGGCCCCCAATGATTTACGCCATTTCTGTTGTATTGCATGTGTGTGCGTTCTACGAATGTTTTGCAACAAAAATCCGACAGAATTTTTGTGTAGAGGCCTATCCAGTTCTTCTTTAATCTAAATTAGGACCTCATGTGATGTAGTTGCTAACCTCTATGTTGTCCCTTTGGCTTCTTCTTGTAGATCTGGAGACTTTACTCCAGAGCTTCTTCTATGTCCTCCAATAGAAGTAACGTTGACAGATACTTGGAGTTTCACAGGATTTGCAGTATTTTGTTTTCCATTAGCTGCGTTACTTCCCTGTTTTGATGTTGGGCTAATGATTTGACCCATTTGTGCATTATTCCCATTTGCCATTCTTCCAATGGGAAAACGCCTGCCTCCCGGTATAACCTGTCGTTTGATATAAACATTTTTGTCTGTCTAGATCAGGGGTTGCCAAACCGCGGCCCGCTTTGAATATTTTTCCGGCCCGTGATATTAATCACACTCTTAAGTGACCTCAGTGACGCAGTGACCATATCTAGATACGCACAGTTGATTGTTAATAGCAGAGCAGAGCAGACTCTCAGTTTCAAGTGAAAATTTACTTTTGGAGGATAATTATTTGATTAAACCTGTACTTCAACAATATATTTAATATCTCTCTTATTTTTAGTATGACTTCAAGAATAGAAGAAAAGTGGATGAAGATAGAAAGTATAGCGAAGAATGGGAATAAAAGTACTTCATCATAGTTCAGAATAAAAAATTATTGTGTTTAATTTGCCGAGAGGTCGTTGCTGTATTTAAGGAAAATAATATTAAGAGGCACTACGAAACAAAACATAAGGATTATTTAAAGTTCGATAAATCGAAGCTCAAGGTGTTTAAATCGAAATCAAAAGCTCAATAAAAAATGTTTGGTGCAGCATTACAGCAACCTTCCAATATTGTTAAGGTTTGTTCATTTGTGTTTGCAAAAACAATGAAAACTTTTTCGGATGGTGAATTTGTGAAAAAATGTTAGGAAGCTGTTGTGAAGGATATTACGCCTGATAAAAGTAAACTGTTTTCGAACTTAAGCTTATCTCGGCAAACAGTGTGTCGTAGAATTAATAACATTTCAAATTAAATGATCTAAAAACTACGCGACAGAATTCGAGATTTCAAATACTTTTCCTTGGCATTTGACGAAAGCACAGACATTTCAGATTCAGCTCAGCTTGTAGTGTTCCTTCGTGGAGTAAATGAATCATTTCAAGTAACTGAAGAAATGTAAAATTCGATAAGTTTTTAAAAGGTACAACAACAGGAAAAGATATTTTCCATGGAGTTGAAAACTGTTTATGCGAAAACAACTTGGATTTGGAAATACTTTCTGGAATATCAACTGATGGAGCACCTGCTAAAATAGGTAAAGAAAAGGGAGCTTTAAAATTTTAGGAGTTCCTGAAGGAATTAGATTATGAATATGATGACGTTTTATACTTCAGTCAAGTCAGATGGTTAAGTCGTGGAAGATCTTTACAGCGGTTTTATGAGTTATGAGAAGAAATTGACTTAATTATGGTTATTGGATTTATGCTTTTTAGTGGATATTGTCGAAAAACTTAACCAATTAAATATATTATTGCAAGGAAAAGATAACCTTATAATCGACACATTTAATCATATCAAAGCATTTCAGAAGAAATTGTTGTTATTTGAATCGCAATTGAAAAGAAATCAAAATGGATTGGCCATCCCTGGTCTAGATCTTCCTTTCCATCCTACACATATGTAGTTCCGTTGATACTGTTGGCGAAAAAAATGACCAGATGGAGAAGCCGTAGTACGTTTTTATAAATTACTTATAAATAATGAATTTGACGTCCTTACGTAGGACTTTCGAGCGATACATTCTCAGAAGCCTACAATATATGACGTTGGCTTTTTAATTTCATCCCTGACAAAGAAGTTGAAGTTAAGGTTCTTTGTTAAGATTTAACCCTAGATACTTAAGATTCTCCACGCGTCTCATTATCGAGTCACCCTTATCTCCAAATTCGCAGTCTACAAATTTTTCTTCCCTTACGGCGTAAGGCACAAGCACTCTGAACTTGGAATATTTACTTGAAGACCCCATTTCTTATAGTATTCTGTCAGTTTATTGACTGAAACCTTCATAGCCTTCCATACCACTTTATATCGCATTGATGCACTGTATTGTCAGGCATACCTCAAGGCTCATTTATTGGTTCTAAGCTTAAGGTTCAATTAAGCGAAAATACTACCATATGAGTATTTTCGCTTAATTGGACCTTAAGCGTAGAACCAATAAATAATCCTTGAGGTATGCCTGACAATACCTCGAAGAATCGCGAGTATACGTCTCCATATTTCGATCTGGCTTTTCTAAACCAGATATTTTGGAAATTATATTTTAATGAGTATGAAGATGATACCCAAGTGCGGTACGCTATCGATTGCCTTTTCAAGATCTAGTGAACAGAGCCACGTTGAACGGTTTTTAATCGATTCAAGTGTATCCTTTGTGCGTACCTTTAAAAGTGCGTGCTGTGTAGAGTGAGTGGCCTTCACAAAACCCATATTGGAATTCCGGAATTATTTTTTCTTCCTCAATAAAGAGATTAAGTCTATCTAGAATGAATCTTTCAAACAATTTTCCTACATTAGAAAGGAGTGATATTAGCCGGAAATCTGCTTCCGCGCAGGAGTGCTGTTTCTTTTGGATGGTTACAATATCTGCGGACTTCCATATCGTAGGGAAGAACCAATTGTTAATGCAGTTATTGCAAATAAGTGTTAGCCCTTCCTCTGGCAGGCTTTTTATTACTAAACTGAGTATACCATCCGGATCATGGGATTTTTTCCTGGATGCCCTCTCAATGTAGCATTTGATGTCGTTTTTTGCGACGAAACAATGTTTTGCCTTTGTCGGATTGGTCCTTAGGTTATTCGACGAAAAGTCTGTCATTGATGCCGAAGAGTTCTCCTCGTCCTGTATTATTCGACGAAAAGTATATCATTGGTGCCGAAGAGCTGTATCCTGCATCGCGTTTAAATTTATCTACAGTGTCTTTCACGATTGGTTTATGGTATTTCCGAAAGTGTTTCGGCTGCCATATACCATAATTAATAATAGTAATTTGCAAACATTTCGTTTTTGATTTTATTATCCGTGATAATTCTATTCCCCTTCTTCAAACCTTCGTTCTATCCCTCATTAATTGCTTAATTAATTCCTAATATATATATAAAAATAACACTATTATTTGTTCTTGATCTGTAGATCATCCATTAAAAGAAAAAAAATAATTGCGTCTATCAAACTATTTTAATGCTCCAGCAGAGAATAGTGATGGACTCGATTTTTTTTTAAATTTTATAAATACCTCATCTGGTTTTTGAGGCCCTTGTATTTTTGCTTTAATAAATCCGCTTTTTTTCAAATTATAGATACCATTAAAACTGAAAAAATAATGGCGACTTAAAAAATTTTGATTGAACTCAAACTAAATATATTTTTACTAAAACAATAACTTATTACACTTCAAAAATTTAAGCAATTAAATATGACAACAACAAAAATTTAAATAAAATATTTTCGAAATAAAAACATAAAAAACATATTGAAGAAAGAACTTAATTATATTAATATACTATAAGAATTTCTGTAAATGAGAAAATTTTTAAGTAATAAATGGAAAGTTCAGCATACATATTATAAACTATTTATTAATTTATATTCTTTATGTATAATTTTAATAATAAGAGTAAAAATGAAACAAACTTTAGTATTTAATATTCTGTTTGTAATATATTATCGTCTCTATTTATAAACACAAGTATTAATTTATTCGAATTAGAGAACATCTGAGCTTTTATTGCAATATGTTTGCAAACTAAATATTAGTTGAAAAGAACTATTAAATAAAAATAAATAAAAACAGTATCCTATTAGTACAACTGTATTGTAGATTATTATCATATTTGTTATGATATGGATTCGTCGAATTATGTCAAGTTGAGCATATATTAACTCAGCCTACACAATTTTGGAATTGTTTAATTGACACTTTGGGAAGTTTTTCTATAAAACGCTCGAGGGAAATATTTTCGAATAACATTCGTTATTTTAGTTTAGTCCTACAAATTACTATGAATGTGAGTATATGGAATGAAAACTATAAAGTTTCCCGATCTTAAATACATGATTTTAAAGAAAAGACAAAAGAGTTCCTTTATTTTTTAAATTTGTGTCTTGAATAAACATAATGTAACTTAAAAACTTTATTAATTTATGAAACGATTCGATTTAAAATTCATTCTTCTGAAAGAACCTTTAAAAGCACAAAAGCCTCACATAAACATGGGTTGGTTTTTATAGCTCATGCTACATAAAATAATCAACTATTCATTAAATGTTCAAACTAACGTGTATGTCATTAATCTGTCTCACCCTTATTGTTGAAAGTTTACATATAATTTAATAATGAATAAATGACATTCGTTTAAACGATATTAACAAACAGAGGGTTCAATAAAAAATGCATATATTCTCTGGTCTGAAAAATATTAGCAAATGAACATTTTGCAATTAGTAATAACCTTTTTACTAATTGATTTGTTAAAATAATACGTAAATCTTTTCAAGTTAATATTTTTTATGAGCATGTTGCATTTTCAATTTTACAATATTATTAATAATTAAAGGGTGGAAAAATAAATAAAATTGTTCGAAAATCATTTCCAATGAAAATAAATTACAAAATAATATTGGGTTGGTGCAAAAGTTATGACCGTTTTTTATGATCCCAGGTAAAAAAATTGTTTCTTCAGAAATGATGAATAGTATCTTCTTTTAAATGATTGCATTATATAAAGAATGCTTTCCCTCAACTTTCTATTCAGTTTTGGCCTGGTCAGAATACAGTGAAGAGCTCTTGTATTGTTTCAAAATGTCGGTCGATAAAGTGCATTTACGTCATTGTTTACTTTATGAATTCCGTAAAGACAATACCGCGAGTGTGGCAACCAAAAACATTTACGAAGTGTATGGAACAGATGTCATCAAAGTTCGGTAGGCACAAAGATGGTTTACAAAATTCCGATCTGGGGATTTTTCACTAATTGATAAACCACGTACCGGGCGGCCATTGAAGTCTGATGAGGGCAAGTTAAAAGTCATAATTGACACCAATCCACGTCTTACCACCAGGGAGATCGCGTCGATGATGGGAGTCAACCATACAATCGTATTAAGGCATTTGAAGCATATGGGGATGGTTTCGCGGTACGACGTTTGGATACCTCATCAATTGTCGGCTGCCAATTTATTGGATCGTGTTTCAAGGTGCGTTGCTTTGAGTGCGAGAGAAAAACATGAACCTTTTTTGCATCGTTTGGTAACGGGACATGAGAAATGGGTTACGTACAACAACGTGACAAGAAAAAGACGTTGGGTTATACTTGGACAAGCCCCATTAACAACTTCGAAAGCCGAAATCCATCAAAAAAAAGTTATGCTTTGTGTTTGGTGGGATTGCAAGGGTATTGTGTATTTTGAACTCTTGGAACGCAATCAGACAATTACAGCAGAACGATATTGTCAGCAATTATCCAAATTGAACATCGCCCTTCAAAAGAATAGACCAGAATTGGTAAACAGAAAAGGGGTAGTGTTTCATCACGACAACGCGCGACCACATGTGGCTGTAATGACGCAATACAAGCTGAATTGGGACGTTATCAAGCATCCACCGTATTCTCCAGATCTTGCTCCTTCCGATTTCCATTTATTCCAATCACTGCAAAATTTTTTAAATGATAAAAAATTTGATACAATAGAGCAGGTAAAAACATCCCTTTCTACATATTTCGCATCAAAATCCAAGGAATTTTACACTAATGGTATTAATAAGTTGATAGAAAGATGGGAGGAGGTTATAAGAACGGATGGAAATTATATAATTGATTAAATAAATAATACAAATCTAAAAAAAAAATGTTTAATTGTATATGCAAAAAACGGTCATAACTTTTGCACCAACCAATATAAATTTATAATAAAAGCATAAACTTATAATAAAAAATAATTGTAGACTAAACAAAGAGCATACTATTATGTTCTGTCTAGACATACATTTGGGGAAAAAACTTTGTTTTGAATTTCGAATCTAAAACTTGAATATATTTATAAAAATTGAATTTTAAACTAATAATAATTTTTTTTATATTGCTACTATTTATGATAGTTTTACCTTTTTTATTTGTAAATTATTCTTAAAACAAACATTATATTTATCAACCTATTACCTTCGTTAATATAATAATATAATAATAATATTCCATTATTAATCATTATACTATTCCACAAATAGAGATGATAGTATATTCTCAATACTAATAGATTCCGTAGAAATTAATACCCACATTCAAAGTAACTCTTAAAGAATGTAACGGGATTTTCATAAGGATGATATATTTTAAAATAAACCGTGTGGCCATATTTGAAATGTCAAAATCTTCTGTTACTGTCAGTTCTATTCATAAAAAGATACACGCCTCAACAACGCTTGTAAATTAATCACTTTTTATTATATAAATAATCGTTCCTTTATTGCAACTTATCGTACACTTCTGTCAATTGTGGCACATTTTCATCTCTCCAGATTGGTGAAAAAAGAAAATTGTCATTACTGGGCTGAAGTCAATCCCCAAATTATTCATGAAGAACCTTTATATTCGGAAAAAGGAACCGTTTGGTGTGGTTTATGGTACAGTGGCATAACCGATCCTTATTTTTATCTTCCAATGATGAGCGATACAGATCGTTTTGGAAGATATCGATTTAACAAATATGTGGTTTCAACAATGGGCGCTCCAAGCCACACAGTCAATGCCACAATCGATTTATTGCGAGAAAAATTGGCGAGTCGACAATTTCAAGAAATGCAGATGTGCAATGGCTTTCAAGAAGTTGGACTTCTTCTTATGGGGGATTATTTGAATACAAATACGTAAAATAAGGTCAGACTTATTAGCCAAGGTGGTCGAAAATTGGAACTTTCGTATTCGGTTCTATTATAGGTGACCATTATTTGCGTCAAACTGGAACCGCCTTCACTCCCTCGGTTATACTCTTTTAAATATTATCTCTTTTTTAATATTTTTAAACGGTTATGTTTCTTTTATCTTGGGAAACAAAAAAGGTCATAAAGACTGCAATAAAATGAATAAGGGGGCTTAGAATTCTCTCGAATTCCATGTAATAGCGAGCAATCTCATATTGGAGCATTCAAGTATCTACAATATGCGATCTCGCAAGAATAACCCTTTTTCTGAGCTTTTCAACTCATTACACATCAGCCTCGTCAGAAAAGACGGTCTGACATACAAGAGCCCTCATATTTATATGTTAAAATTGAATACAAATACGTAAAATAAGGTCAGACTTATTGGCCAAGGTGGTCGAAAATTGGAACTATCGTATTCGGTTCTATTATAGGTGACCATTATTTGCGTCGATTATACTCCAAAATAAAATAATAAATTGTCCTCCGCTACATTTTTAAAAACCATACTGCTTTTATTTAAAAATCTTTATTAAACATACAAGAAACAAGAAAATTTGCTTACGAATAGTTTAAGATTGTCTAGTGTTAATGTGTCGAAAAAGAATGTATTGTAGTTATTACTCGTACCATTTTTAAATATGTTAACCAAAGTAATTTTAAATTACAATTGAATGCCTAGAGCATATGAAAAAAAAAAAATTATACGCAAGCTTTTTTGATTATAGTTAATAGTTTCACATTAAAAGTGTTATTACTTATTGAACATGACAATATATTGAGTCAAAATTTTCTTCAAAAAATCTTAAATAAAACCTAAAAGCCACCTTCTAAGAAAGTTTCTATAAAACCAAGTACCAGGCAGTATTTTAGTATTATTCAGATTATAGTAGCATTAGTTTGGTAGGTATAGAACTTACGATAATTAAATTTAGTTAAATCCTAATGACCATAATGTTTAGTGAATATTCATTACTGATTAAAGTACGAGTACATAAACCAAGTTGGAAACGTCTTGAAAACTTTTCACACAATGTACGTACTCACATAGTTTAAGATGAGGAAAATTTACAATTAATCAATATTGTATTTTTATTCTCATTTTTAATTTAAAACACTCAAATATATTGAAAAATAAATGAAAATTTTATATCAGAGGGATACACTCGAACTTTGCAGTTTTTATTTCTGATATAATTTAAGACGAAAATTTATGTGCACATTTTTTCAAAGCCTAAAAATAATATGACTAATTAAGTGGAAATATCATTGATGAAGAAGGCAAGAACTTTCACAACGAAATATTATATTTGATTAATCTAACTCATAAATTCAATATTCGGCTATAAAGAAAATGGTAGTATGAAGAAGAAAAATCTTATAAATTATATTTAAAGTCATATAAGATATTTTTCATTTGCCCATACTATAAAAAGTTCCAAATATTTTAAATTAATATAATACGAGAGTCGTTCAATAAGTCCTTAGACAAAGATGGAAAAAACTGTTTTTTTAAAAAAAATTATTTTATTTTTTAACATAATCTCCTTTTAGCTCCAAACACTTTTCCAGCCGTTTTTCCAAAATTTTTATCCCGTCCAAAAAATAGAATTTCGGAAGTTCTGCAAAATACACATCCGTTTCAGCAATCACGTCCTCGTTGGAAGTGAACCGTCGTCCGCCAAGCCATTTCTTGAGATTGGGGAAAAGAAAATAGTCACTCGGGGCCAAATCTGGTGAATAAGCGGGATACTGCAACAATTCCATTCTCAATTCCATGGAAACAGCGCAGGTGTGCACACGCGCATTGTCCTGATGCAAGAGGATTTTTTTCTTCTTTAGATGGGGGCGTTTTTCTTTGATTTCCTCGCTCAACCGTTCCAATAACGACGCGTAATACGCTCCTGTTATTGTTTTTCCTTTTTCCAAGTAGTCGATAAAAATGATGCCCTGCGAATCCCAAAAGACCGTGGCCATCACCTTGCCGGCCGATGGCACAGTTTTTGCCTTCTTCGGAGCCCGTTCACCCTTGAAAATCCACTGTGATGACTGTCTCTTCGTTTCTGGAGTGTAGTAGTGTATCCAGGTTTCGTCCACAGTGACATATCGACGAAGGAATTTGGCAAGATTGCGATGAAAGAGTGCCAACATAGCCTCAGAGTCCACTACACGATTGCGCTTATTCTCCTATGAGAGCAAACGCGGCACCCATCTTGCCAAAAAAAATTTCACAGACAATTTTTCATGCAAAATTGAAGCGACTGTACCTTGTGATATGCCCGTGGCATCAACTAATTCGGGCACTTTAATTCGCCGATCGTTCAAAATCAGATCGTGGATTTTGTCGATGATTTCAGGAGTAGACACCTCAACTGGGCGTCCTGAACGATGTTCATCTTTTGTGGATGAACGGCCACGTTTAAATTCATTCACCCAATTGTAAACCGTCGCAAACACAGGTGCAGATGTGCCATGAACTGCATCCAACTCGGACTTGATTTCTTTCGGGCTTAAGCCTCTCAAATGGAGATGTTTGATGACAGCCCTAAACTCGCTTTTTTCCATTGTTATGCACAAATAAATGTCGTTAACTTTAATCGACGATAGAAATTGACTTACGCTATGGATCGAACTGAAATTTTGACAGTTTTCCTGTCGATAATTCTACTTACAAAAAAAAAATCTTTACCGATACTACGAGCGCAATTTCTCGGATTTTCTAAGGACTTATTGAATGACCCTCGTATAAAAACTATTAATCAATTAGGTTTTTTTTTCATTTGAACCAATATGAAATGCGATATAATGTATTTATACTGAAAATCCGGTTTTCATCCTATTTAATTTTAAGCTATTTTACTCGAACACAAATTATTAAACAAAATCACAATAAATCCGATTATTTTGAAATATTTTCAATTAAAATATCATCTAAAATCTACAGTACATTTCATTAAAATATAAAATGAATAATATTATGGAATATCGTTCTCATATCAACATATGCACTTATACCGATTACAGTATAAAATAATAACGTCATCGCACTTCTGTAATGGATATTGGTTTCCATTACATTCTTTGCGAATTTGCAATCAGAAATCATATGCGTTTTTGTATTTAATTTAAATTATATTAAAAATTTTAATATTTAAATAAATACAATATAATGGAACGTTGAAAGTAATTCGTTTTGTGAAAGTATTTTTTTTATTATGGATCAGTAATAAATTTTCAAATTTTACCATTAATACAGTATATGATAAAGGATACTTCCATCAAATACAGAAATTAAATCTACGGTAAATATCGACAGCCATAAAAGAAATATTGACCCAAAAATTTAAAAAAACTATAATACGAGTACGTTAAGTTGTTATAAGTTTTTAGTGTACAAACGTCGCAATAAGTACATAAAAACTTTAAAAAACCTCCCTCACATGATATCAATGCTTTTATAATATTAACTAATCTGATAATCTAGTATTAATTTTATATTAAATACTTTTCATTTATCATTATTACTGGTACATATTGCATTGTAAAATACATTAGTATAATTTTTATTTATTTATTTATGTATTTATTTAAAATCGATTATTTTAATTTAATGTTCATCAAATACGTAAACAGAATCAATATAATAGAATAAGAATCAATTTCAATCTAAGTACAATATGAAATTTTTTTTTAATTATAATCGAGAATATTTTAAAAGTTTTTACATTTTAGTATAAGTTGTATTATATCTGAAAATTGGTTATTTTCTATTTTTGGACTTCAACAAACCTGAGTATCTTATAAGGGTAATATATTTTAAAATAGTAGTAAAATTTATCAAAAGAAAATTTAATAAGCGTATGATTCTACTTTTACTCAATGTAATTACTAATAGAAAAATTAAACCAGCAACGATTTTCTTTAATTACTATACAGAAAATAGTTAAGTTGTAGGGTTAATAGTGACATTTTCCTTACATGTGTACATTGGAAGTCGACTGCCAGGCCAGTCTATTGAGGATAACGTTCTCAGCCACAATTTTCTCTTTAGGAACTTTTCACGTTTCATTTGTCAATCCTGTGACGTCCGGCTTTAACTAGAAAATATATATACTGCACCGTTTCGTGCCTCCATCTCTTGTAGAGCTCCTTAATCGGCTAACCTTCTTTTCCAGATCCTTTTTTCAGACTACTCAAGGTAAATAATATTTTCAATAATCCTGCGAACATTCACAAGTATTATTCCTACTACTTCCATTACTTTTGGTTGTCAATTTGACTAAAGGTCGTAGTGCTATATGATATAGCCTATCGCAGATGTCTTAGAGACTCCCTTTACATTACAATAAAATAATATCTGCTTAAAAATAATATAAAAAGAAATAATCTTGTTAATAAATTTTTGGAATAAATACTTCAATTTATTTATGGAACCTATAAAATGTCCTTTCTTAAATTATCCTGAGAACCTATAAAATGTCCTTTCTTAAATTATCACTTATCAATTTTTTTTTGGTTATCTAAATTTTTAACTTAAAATAACTTAAACAAATTTATTCATGATAAAATTTAGCTTTTTGGGGGACAAAAGTATGCTTTCATATAAAATTACCATTTTAATAGAAGAAATAAATTTAAATATTTTACACCTTATGGAGACATACAAATAGTGTCTGTTAATCTGAAAAATACTATGAAAAATATGAATATAAATGAATTTTATTTTATATTTTATACTTCATTGAAGTTAATCAAAAACGCTATAATTTTTTTTACATATAAAATTTAAAACGAATTATTTTCTAGATATTAATCTGAATGAAAGTAATTTTGTAGATCGTAAGCCGGAATAACAAAATCTTTCATATGTAATCCTTTGAAAATATTATGTCAAAAATTCCTTTATTTAACTGAGATTTTAAAATAAATTATTTTATATATATTTTAATGAATTCAAGCCCTCAGAAAACCTTTTTTTTAAAGAATGTGTTTTTTTAAATTATTTTTTTCCAACCAAAATAAATTTTTAATAGTATTATTAAAATTTTGTTTCAAGAACAGAACTCAGTTATTAAAAGGAAAAAAATTCCAAAATTATCTATGCAAATATTTGTTCACTAATGCGAAATAAAAATTTAATTGTAAGATGTGTGCATTAAAAGTTCACAGTAGGCTGTGGGTTTATAAAATGAATTGGGACTGAAATATTTTACAATGGATTAGGACAGTCGAATCGAGCAAATGAAATCGGATCGCATCGAGTTCGATCGGATACAGTTGAATAATAGTTGCCAAATTATACTTAATATTTTATTTGGAATTTTTAATTAAACGGTTTGATATTTGATAAATAATAAAAGTTAAGTAAGACGAGGAATCTTATGATTACGTCCTACAAAACCATTTCCATATACAAAAATGTGACAAAGTCTTTAATTATTTTTAATAAGAATTCAACTAAACTTTAAATACTATATAGTATTTATAATAGTATTTTCTTTTGTAGTAACAGAAAGATAAGTGAAATTATTAAACTATCAAGTTCAAGGTGAGTTTGAAAATGAAATGTATTTGTTGCCATTGCTTGCCAAAGCCGTATAGGCCTTTCTGAGAACCGTTTAATACTAGAGACCCGTACTTTGCTTTTGCCGACGGTATCATCGTAATAGAAAATCTGAGCAACGAATGCATTTTTCATATTAAAATCTACAAAAATCATATTGATCTAATTATTGTGTGTCGCATGCCGAATTTAGTTATTTAAGTACATTAATTTGCGATTATTGATTCATCTAAAAATCTCGAGGGATGGTGTAGTTTGGGACTTCTGACTTTTGGAAATTTGTTAAATCAGAGGTAGAAAATGTATTTCGTTTTCAAAAGATAACCTACAGAAAATGTTTTTAGAGGAAAAGTTTTTTTATTTTGTAAAAACTTTTAACTGGAAATCAATTTAACAAGAAATATTTTTTATTGGAAAAATTTAAATTATTACAACTTAAAAACGTTTTTATTGAAAATATTTGCATTGGAAATTTCTAACTGAAACGTAATTAATAGAAATTTTTAATAAAACCAATTTAACTAAAAATATATTTTTGTTCACATAATTTTTTCCCAGTTAAAAATTTAAAGACAAAATTTTTTCAGTAATAATTTTTTTATGTTAAAAAGTAGAAACTGAAAAATTCATACTGAAAAAAATTACACTACAAAAAATTATCTAAAAAAAATTTTTATTGAAAATAAGTTTACTAGAAAAATGTTACCTGAAAAAATTTTAACTGAGAACAATTTTACTGCAAAATTTGTTAGTGTGAACATTTTAAATGAAAAAATTTCATCTGAAAAATGTTAACCGAGAGAAATTTATTAAAAATGTTTTTACGGACAAGAATTTTGCTAAAAAAGAGTTTTTTATAAATTTTTTCGGGATAGAAACTTAACTTGAAATATTTTTAATGCAAAAGTTTTTAAATAAAAATATGTTACTAGAAAAAATTTTACAAAAAATTTACTACAAAAATTCTTTTCAGTAAAGCTATATTTTTTACAAAATTTTTTCTTTTCTGAAAGTGTTTTTATTGAAAAAAATTACACTGAAAAATCAGTGACTGAAAATATTTCTACTGCCAAAATATTTACTGCAAAAATTTTAATGAAAAAATTTATACGTAAAATAATTTTTTTGAAAAAGATTCAACTGAAAATATTTTATTTTTTTACTGGAAAAAATTTTACCGACAAAATTTTGCTGGAAAAAAGTTTACCGGTAAAATTTTTTAATTAAAGATATTTCAGCAAAAAAAAAATTATTAACGTTTTTGTAAAATTCTCTCTAAGGTCATCACTTTTATTTTCTTATTATGAAGCATGAGTTGTATTTAATTTTTAATGATAAAAGTTTGAAAGTGCAATGAAGCTGAAGAAAAAATAAGCTTCATATTCAAATTTACCTCATTTCAATTTCATTAAAAACGTACTAATAGCTTTTATAAACAGAAAAAAAGTCTGAAAATTTGTTGATTACTTTTTTTCAAAAAATTTAGTTGCTAACATGAATTGGGACTTTATTGATTCCATCTTTATTGACATTTAAAATTCAATAACATAAAGAAAACAGCAAGTCATCCCACAGATTATGAAAATCTGCAATTACTGAGTTTATAAGATATTGTTGCTTTGGACAAAAAAATGTATTCACCTTTGTTGGCGCTTTGCCATTTATTTGGCCTAGTTTCAAAAACAAATCCTTCTTAAAAAAAACACTTTGATTTAGGTAATCAAACTTTGATTCTAATGCATCTGAAAATGTTACATTCATTTAAATGTTTGGTCGAATGCAGCTATAACTAGAACAATTTTAGTATACATCACCAAATTAAAGTCATATTAAATCGACAAAATGAAATTATTTTTCAATATTTCAGGATACAAAGTTATCATTTCATTTTAGAGAATTAGAGCAAGTCAGAGTTATCTATTAATTATTATACACATATGTATCGCCAAAGATATTATGACTAAATATGTTATAATCCAGCATTGGATTTTCTTTTCAATTTTGTACAAACAAATTTGGTGCGACTTATTATTTAAACTTCTTAATTCAAAAAACGACTTTGTTGGGAAAACTACATATTTTCTCCATAGGAGTAAGTGAGTAGAATACGTAAGGCTTTAGTTTAAACAAATTTTACTTATAATATTAATTGAAAAAAATAATTGCTAATACTTTTATAAATAATTTATCATTTATAATATTTGTTTTTGTAGCAGGGAACCCATGAACATAGGTCAGGGGTTAAGGCTTCAGCACCACGACCTTAAAGCCCATATAGTAAGAGGAGTACTTAGTATGTTATATGTGGACGGATTATCAAAACTTAATTACTGTTTAACACAATAAGTTTATAAGATGTAACAGTTACAATAGTTCTATAGAAGTGAAAGTTTTGTTTATATTTTGTTAATAAAGCCTAGATACCTTAAAAGACTATAAAAAGGGCTTTAGAATAAAGCGGAACGGTTAAGTTTGCACTTGAAGTCACTCTGGGCAGCTACCAGATAAATACTTAAATACAAAACATCTACAAATCCGCTACGTAATACCGATGGAACCGGTAATACCGATTTATATACTTAAATACAAAACGATGAAACATTTAGCTAACACCTTTAAACCATACGAAAACAGCCACGATATTCAACATGATGAGAAAGCACAGAGAAATAACAGCGCAGTTGCCTATAAGTCTACCTCCTAAGTGCTTCCCTCTTTCTGAACTTAAATCTATAATACAACACCTGTCCAACAAAAAAGCCACAGGATATGTCCTGATGACGTCAGAAATAATTAAGCAAATATCCAAAAAAACCTCGTTCTTATAATCTATATTTATAATAGTTATCCTCCGCACATTATTTGTTCCTTCAGTTCGGGAAGTTTTTCATTATCAAAATGATCCCAAAACCTAACAAATCTAAAAACCCTCTTACCTCATACAGATCTATAAGCCTAAAGTCCTTGAAAAAATTAATTTTTTTATTTAAAATCCCTAAAATCGAAGGTGTGATTTCTCAGCATCAGTTGGGATTTCGAACTGAGCATTCCACTATCCATCAGAGTTATCGCGTAGTCAATTATATAGCGTGCTCGCCAGAGCGAAAGGAATACTGCCCAGGCGTATTTCTTGACATTTCGTACGCTTTCGACCGTGTATGTTACACTGGACTGCTTTGGAAGCTGAAGCGAGCCTCGCCCCTCTGGTTACTTCTACATCCTAAAATCATATCTCTCAGACCGATATTTTCAAGTAGCTGAAAATATTGAATATTCTGAAATTTATCCTATCTCCACCGGTATCCCTCAGGGTAAAATCCTAGATCCAATTCTTTATAATATTTATACCCATGATAATCCTTACCACAACAATATCCTAACCGCAACATATATAGCCACCTTGCTGATACAGCCACCTTTACACATCATAAGGATGACTCGAACTTTGGTGTTTGACCAAGCATTCTAATTCCCATCGAATCCAAATCTTACGATCCCAAATTCTTCGAAAATTTGTCAATGCTCCCTTTTTTGTTTACGCATTATAATATAATTTATGAAAATTGTTTTAAAAGTACCTCGTCAATCGTATACTGAATTTTAAAATTGGCCCCCAATGATTTACGCCGTTTTTGTTATTTTTCAAGTGTATGTGTTCTTAGAAATGTATTTTCGAAATAATTGTATGTGTTCTTACAAATGTAAACTGGACTATCCAGTTTTTCTATAATCCAGGCACCCATACTATATAAAAAAGAAAATAAACTGAGTTTAATTTTGAAAAAGTTAAAAAATGGCTTCAAAATTATGCTTTTATTAGGTGCCCAAATCCACAAAATAGATGAGAAGCCATATGTAACAGAGTGGAACCAAATTTCAAAGTATTGGCTAGAGACTTTTTAGTGCTAGTATTTTTACTAAAATCGAAAGCCCTGAAAATGCTACGACAATTAAGGCAATTTGGCGACTATTAAGAAATTTCGATGACTATTTTCACTAGCAGAATTTAAACATTATACCCTTTGCTTACTAGACACTTGTGATTGTGCCATGTATAACTAAATAAGTCAAAAAAAAATAATTTAAACAAAAAACATTTTATAGATTATTTCTGTTCTATCCGTTATTTTTTTTACAATTTTATTTCAGTCTAAATTTATTACAAGTATAATTATATTCAATCAATTTACTTTGGAAATATATATAATAATATAATTATTTAAAGTATTCCCTTCCATTTTTATAATTAATACATTTCTTTTATTTTTATTTTCAATTTTAAATACAAATTCTTACATAATTTTAATTTTATTTTTTTTAGATAATTTACTTAATATTATTCATAAATAAATAAATAAATGAAAGCTGCACAAAATAAAAGTAATAAAAATAAAATATTGGGCCCAGTACAATTTAAAAATGTTTTTTTTTCTTCGATGGAATTTGTTTAAGTTTAATCTTAATTATATTTTTTTTTATGAATACTATATTAATCATTTCTTATTTGTGATAATTAATTTTAATTGCTAATTATTATTTTGATAATAATTTGTTTATTTCCGTATTTTTTTCTTCATATTTTTGTTCATTCCAAATTTGATTTTGTTTAGTTTATAATTTGTAATTTTGTTTTTTGAAAATTTTATTATGAAAAAAAATTGTGCATGATAAAAAAAGGAAAAAAAATTTTTTAAATATAAAAATAATTAAAACTACAATTAAAATTAAATGCCAAATCCTTAGATTATAAAGTATAAGGATAGACAATCGCCATATATGTATATGAATTTGATTAAAGCCGAAAAATCCTGCGAAATTGCAATGCAACAAGAACCAAATTTGTCGATTCTAACCCATCTAATAACTTCAAATTAACCTGCAAATTCTGTTGTATAAGACATATATTTAAGGCTTTTACAATAAACAAAAAATGGCATTTTACTTTAAAAAAATTATTAAAATTTACTACAAATACTTTGGATTAAAAAAAAAAAAGAATAATGAACGACAATACAAATCAAAAAGTTGATAGAAATCTTTTCTGAGACTGTTGCGCCTGACATCTATATTTTCATGCATAATTAGGAGCCAAATTTTTTAATTTCATTTCTCAATTTGTAGTTTGGACATATCAAATGTAAACAATCGTATGGTGCGGACTGGTTTTTTTCAATATTGTGTCCTTTTTTGTCCCAAAAAAAGTGTAGTTATTATTAAAAGGTAAAAGAAAGTAATATTAATATAAATAATACGTACACATATAATAATTTAATGTTGAAAAATATTTATAGAAAATTAAGTGTTCAGTTTTAGTTATGCAATAACCAAGAACTCCCAAATTTCGTTTTTCAAGTAAGTTAAGTGTCGGAATAAATTACAAAAGTCAAAGGTGCCTATCATTCAACTAATTTTTATTGGAGTTCGAGTGCTTAAGTGCTTAAAAACTAACAAATTCTTGCACAATATTGAATGTAAACAAATGATTATTTTTTTGGTTTTATATTTTCACATAGTCAAAAATGTACAATTTTCATACACATATAAGTGAAAATATAAATCTATTGAATATATGATGCCTGTGAAAAATCAAAGGTAGGTGTACTAAAAAATCATAGATATGAACAACCACATGCAGGAATATAATTTTGAATTTATACATTTTTATACTACTCGTATTTAGTGAGTATTAATATATGTTATTAAAACTCAATGCTTATATACTATTCCAACTTAAAGCTAAAGCTACTTCCATTGGGAAACGATGTCTGGTAAATTTCTTAATATAAAAATAATTCAATGATCATATTTAATTTTTTGATATATTTTCAGAATTTAATCAGTAAAGTAACTATTGCAGATGTTCTGTTTCATGTTTTGAAATTTAAACTTTTATATGCAAATAAATTGATTTATAGTTACAAAAAAAAAATTCTATTTAGTTTCTGATTCTAAATATATTAAATAAAATAATAACCAACGCAGTTATTTAATTAATTGAAAGAAGTTTGACTATTATTTTTAAAATGCGCGCTAAAACTATATATACAAATATAAAATTGCTCTTATCTGAAAGTGATGGCTTTAAGCAGTATGCATTTTTGAGTAACTTTAAGACTAATTGCGTTTTTTGACTTCAACTTGGCGCTTCAATTGTCTATCCTTATACTCCATAATCTAAGGCCAAATCACGCCAGAATTTGAATAAAATCTGTCATTTTCCTCGTTATTTGACGTTTCCAGAAAAACAGCAAAAATATATTGTTCTCAGCTTACATTAAAGAATACCTGGATAGGCCCGTACGTCAGATTTTCGTATATGTATACGCAATTTCCAGGCTGAATTATTGCAAAAGCGACGAGAAATCGTTACGCTTGCATACTTTTGTGTAGATTTTTTTATGTAGACATGCCTCCCACAGACATCTAGTTTTCGTAATAAAAATTTATTGAATTGCAAAGCATAATTTATATTCATTTTAATTCACTTATTGCAAACAAAAATAAAATTTAAACACAACAGGCAATGTTTATTTTTTGTACAATCTATTTATATGAAATGAAATTGTATTTGAGGTTTATTATTTATTTCGTAAATAGAAATCAAATATCAAGCGCCTCAATTTTGTAGAATTTCGGAGAGTTTTAAAAACGGAAAGTGCAAGTCAAAGTGTGGTTTTTATCTTTTTTTTCAAAGAATTTTGAAAAAGTAATAGTTTTATTGTTGATAACATTTAATAGGAAGTTTTTATGTCATAAAATGAATTGTTGGTAATTCAACGGAATGCGGAAGCTGGGAATTTCTTTCTTTCGGTAAGTTGATATCTTCATTTTTACTAGAGAAATTAACAAAAATTTAGTTTATGATGTAAATACAGAGAGAGATACTATCCTACTATTAGTGTCAACTTATTTTTATAGTTATCGTCAGGCCCTGAAAATGGCAAAACAAATGAAACCTTCTACGTATTTGGAAAATCTAGCCAGCATACCTATGGAATATTCGGATGTTGAAAATGATTAACTATTGTATTGCGAAAGTGAATTATTAGAGAACCAAAGTGATCGACACGGCAGTAGCGATAACAGTATTATTACCGACAGTGTATATATATATATGTATACGTAATTTTCTGTATAAATTATCTCAAAAGCGGCGAGAAATCGTAATGCGTGCATACTTTTGTGTAGATTTATTTATGTAGACATAACACCCACTGACATCTAGTTTTTGTAATTGCATTATTTATTTTGTAAATAACAATCAAAGGCATTATCCTTTGGACCAATTTTGCTACTAGTCGGTAGCTGCGAGTAGATGACCAAAGGAAAGCCAAATTCTAAACACTAGTAGAAACATAACCTCAAAATAGTCAGCAACAATACTGAGTTTACTCACACATAAACAATAAAAACTGAGTTTATTTACAAATAAACAATACTGACAAAAATATGACTCTTCAACATAACCAACGAACCCGCAAAACTATCTATTTTCCCTTTAGCAACTAGAATCCACCTAACGTAAATTGTATGCGCAACTCCCAGTTCAATGTGCTCGTTTGTTCGAGATAGAGTAGATGATGACAGCTAGAACTACAGACTAGTAGCAAAATTGGTCCAAAGGAAAACGCTTCAAATATCAAGCACCTCAATTTTGTAGACTTTCGGAGAGTTTTAAAACACGCCATTCTCCATTAAATGATCGCATACCGAAATACTTGCAATACTTTTGTCTACATTTAGATACTTTAGATCGCAAAGTGAAATTTGAAGTGCGGTTTTATTAATTTTTAAATATTTTACGAACAAGTTAGTATAAGTTAATACATTTGCGTAAATAGTTTTATTCTTTACGACAGTAAATAGGACATTTTTATTTCAGAATACGAACTGAAATAAAAATGTCCTATTTGTGCGTTCTTAAGAATGTATTCTCGAAAAAATTTGGACACAATTTTTGTGTAGAAGCTTAGTTCTTATATAATCTAAGTATCCACGTATTCTTTAATCTAAAGGTCAAACAGTGGCGTCACATCACTATTACTTGAATGATTTTCTAATCCAATTAAAAAAAATTTGATTTTTACTATTATGCTTAATATTTTATTTTATTTTAATATGCTTTTGTCCATTTATTTATTTTTAATAATATCACTATTATAAATTATAATATCACTATCACATATATAAATTTCGATACTACTTATGACACATACAGAAACGCTTCGTAAAAAATCTGGTACATTAAGCTTTTTTTATTATCAGAAGTCTTTAGAGTCAATTTGAAGGATAATCAATCGTCTCAAAATCACTAACAAGGACTTGGTCTTCGGAATTTTATACGGAAACATGATTTCTTAGGAAAAATCATTGTGAACTGTTTACCGCATTCTAAAGGGGATTTTTCTGTCCACTGTATTTATCCATACACACATCATATTTACCTTAATTATTTCGACTACTATTTTATGAAGTAGTCGAAATAATTAAGGTAAATATGATGTGAAAACTGTGACAATATGAAATTGGATATTGTCACAGTTTTCACAATGAGGAACAATATGAAATTGGATGAATAACCTCGCCATTGCTAATTATTAAAGTACGTCCTCCCTCATTAGTTACCAGATAGTCTAAGTTGACTACTCTTTCTATTTTGCTCTATATATGTGACGGTGATTATGAAAGCGGTCTAACTCATATATTTTTCGTTACGAGATATTTAAAGGTTTGAGTTTGAACTTACGAGTATTAGATTTAGCGAGGATCCTCAAATTCGATTCGAATTAAATAAAAACCGTGCCGAACCAGTGTCTATAATAACAGTTAAAAGGCAATTGATAGATGGCGGTCTATTTTGGCGCATGGTGAGACGGAAATCATTACTAAAAAAAAATCTTTACCGACACTACGAGCGCAATTTCTCGGATTTTCTAAGGACTTATTGAACAACCCGCGGGTCGTTCAATAAGTCCTTAGAAAATCCGCGAAATTGCGCTCGTAGTGTCGATAAAGATTTTTTTTGTTAGTAGCAGTATCGACAGGAAAGCAATTTCAGCTCGCTCCATAGCGTAGGTCAATTTCTATCGCCGATTAAAGTTAACGACTTTTATTTGTGCATAACAATGGAAAAAAGCGCGTTTAGGGCTGTCATCAAACATCTCCATTTGAAAGGCTTAAGCCCGAAAGAAATCAAAGCCGAGTTGGATGCAGTTCATGGCACATCTGCACCTGTGTTTGCGACGGTTTACAATTGGGTGAATGAATTTAAACGTGGCCGTTCATCCACAAAAGATGAACATCGTTCAGGACGCCCAGTTGATGTGTCTACTCCTGAAATCATCGACAAAATCCACGATCTGATTTTGAACGATTGGCGAATTAAAGTGCGCGAATTAGTTGAGGCCACGGGCATATCACAAGGTACAGTCGCTTCAGTTTTGCATGAAAAATTGTCTGTGAAAAAAATTTCGGCAAGATGGGTGCCGCGTTTGCTCTCAGACGAGAATAAGCGCAATCGTGTAGTGGACTCTGAGGCTATGTTGGCACTCTTTCATCGCAATCCTGCCGAATTCCTTCGTCGATATGTCACTGTGGACGAAACCTGGATGCACTACTACACTCAAGGTGTATTTTCAAGGGTGAACGAGCTCCGAAGAAGCCAAAAACTGTGCCATCGGTCGGCAAGGTGATGGCCACGGTCTTTTGGGATTCGCAGGCCATCATTTTTATCGACTACTTGGAAAAAGGAAAAACAATTACAGGAGCGTATTACGCGTCGTTATTGCAACAGTTGAGTGAGGAAATTAAAACGCCCCCATCTGAAGAAGAAAAAAATCCGCTTGCATCAGGACAATGCGCGTGTGCACACCTGCGCTGTTTCCATGGCCAAAATTGTGGAATTGAGAATGGAATTGTTGCAGCATCCCGCTTATTCACCAGATTTGGCCCCAAGTGACTATTTTCTTTTCCCCAATCTGAAGAAATGGATTGGCGGACGATGGTTCACTTCCAACGAGGACGTCATTGCTCAAACGGATGAGTATTTTGCAGAACTTCCGAAATCCTATTTTTTGGACGGGATAAAAATTTTGGAAAAACGGTTGGAAAAGTGTATAGAGCTAAAAGGAGATTATGTTGAAAAATAAAATTATTTTTTTTAAAAAACAGTTTTTTTCCACCTTTTCTAAGGACTTATTGAAAGACCCTCGTATCTCTGGTTTTCTTCATCTTCTTCGGAAATGGAATTTTGAATTTTAGTATTTTTTGAAGCGATATTAGAAATTTGTTGTAAATTGGCAAAATTTAGTATAATCGTATACAATCCATAATATCTTTATTGTTTGACTCGTTATATATAATTGAAGAAAGCGGATATTTCCATAATGCCTATATATTTTTCGCCCTCCCGTTTTGAGTAGAAGTTTAAGGAAATCACACATTTGGCACGTTTCTTTGTAAAGAGTCTACTCTTCAACGTATTTTTCATTATTTTCCATACATTATTCCACATAAAAATCATATATTTGCTAACATCTAGATCTGAACTTAAATATTTTCCACCTGAAGTATGACGAGCTCTAGTATATTGGCTTTCATATGCGAGAAAACTTAAAATGCGTTCGTTTATAACCTCTGTGTTATCTTCATTTGTTTTTTGAGATGGCTCTGACTGGGGCTAATAATTTTCTCTTTCAAAAAGGAATTTTAAATCGAATTTTTAGTAGATAAATTGCTATTTCTCACCTATCTTTCCAACGTTCTGAAATCTTTTGTTCGAGTCTTCTTTGTTATATTGTTCGTTTAAAAACTGTGCGCCGCAGACGGGGGATATATGATTAATACATGCGCTTTGACACAATCTCATTTTAGTTCGATACACTTAGTCCAACGTCTTTCTATCTGTTGTATCCCATCTAAAAAATATGATATCTTCAACCCTTCGAAATAGACGTTTGTTTCAGCTTTCACCTCAACGTTTTAACCAAATCTTTTTCCGCTAAGCCAATTTTTCATATTTGGAAACAGAAAATAATCACTGGGGACTAAATCTGCCAAAATTCAATTGTTTTGTCTTGATTTTATTATTCAACTGTTCTGCCTGTTATTGTTTTTCCTCTTTCAAGATAGTTGATGAATATTATAACACGTATGTCGGTCGCAAAAAACAGTTGCCACAAGCTTTCCTGCCGATAGAACCGACTTTATCATCTTTGGTGAACGTTCGCTAGTAGAAGTTAATTGTTTTAACTAAACTTTGCTTTAGTTTGTAATGAATACATGTTCTATCAACAGTTATAAATTAACGCAAAAATTTATTTGGATTAGGCTTAAAAATGTCTAAGCACTCCATTGAAGTTTTTACACGAACACGTATTTGGTCAGATGTTGACGTACGCGGTAAGATCAGAAGTTGACGTACGACGTACGAAATTCACTTTTCTCCATATTAACAAAAAACACTAACTTTGTCTCCTTTATAATTGGAGACAAAGTAGAACTCTTTATAATATAGAAATTCAAATAATAAAAAAATATCGTTTCGTTAATATCAGCTATAAGTTTGCATTAGCCAATAACTTATCATATTGCCCTCGTAAGAATAAATTTTGATTTTTAAACATCTTCAGTTACCAAAGTCTTTAAAATAAAATTGTCTATCTTTTAATTTTATGAGATTCAAACATTCTAATTATCTTTATTTGTCTTATAATTTCTGCATAACTAGGTTCATATGGGAGGTTTCTAGATTTACGTACACATAATACGTTTGCAGTGAAGTTTCGGTTTCTTATTTGTTTCAACTTCTTAGAAGTATTATTTATGCTTTGTTACAATGAATATTAAGTTTCTATTATTATATAAAATATATTTTCCTAAACCCCTATCTGACAACATTATAGTAAAGTTAATTAATTGAATTTTTTCATAAATCACAAATTGACGATAGTTTAAGTGATTTGTCCCCTGTCATAATAAATATTAGCTGAATTTTGTTTAAGGACGCAATAACCAACTTAACCTAACCATTCAATTTTCACAATTTTGCAAATATTGCTTCAGATAAGTGTTAATGTTAATAAATTTAATGTAAAATAACTGATAAACCGCATTGCTGTAAGATTCTTGACTAAAAAAAAATTAAAAAAATGAAAAACAAATTGTTTATTTGTATTGAAACATTTTCATGTATTCGTATTTATTTTTATCATATTTTATTATGTATTATTTTAAAATTTGTATTTTATTTTAAAAAAAATTAATTATGAAATATTCTTATATATTATATAAAAATGTAAATGTAGTAATAGCTAAGAATTATAGATAAAAAATAATGAAATCAAATTAAAGGATTATATATGTTATAAGTAGTTTTATGTAAAATATTTACAAATCGGTGGATCCGGGATACTTAAATAAAGTAAATAGAAAGGAAAAAAAACTTCGTAATCAAAATTTTACAAAAAAAAAACTCCATTCAAAAAGTACAATTTTTCTTTTCAATGGTATTTTCTAATCTAATTTATTGTTCTTGAAGTAAATATAGACAATATTATTAAATAATGTTAAATTAATTTAAATAAAAATAAAGATGGAAATAAAAAAAAGATATGTAAATTTTTGAATTCGTTGTATGAATATGAATGCGTGAGTGTATGCAGTGGCTATAAAAACGTATGCATTTTATAATTTTTCTTTATGAATGTATGTATTTATATATTTCTAAAAAATAAATAATTAATTCTTAAATAATATTCAACGTATAAAATTAATAGGAATTCATTGGCCTTAATTTAGAACTACAAATAAATGTTCATACTCGCATGTGTGGATTTTCTTTTGTTTCTTATTTATGCGTAAAGTTTGCATTTATATATTTATATATATATTTATGAATTAAACTAAATATGAATGCATACATACACAATCTTATATAAGAATATATGAAAATACAATTTATTTTATGATGAAAAAAAATATTTAAAAATTACTTAAAACAAAAATGATTTTAATTAAATAGTAAATAGCAACCAGTCCATAAGTATAAATGTATGTATGCATATAATTGACGATACACACATACACAAACTAACATGCATGCCGCCACACGTTCAGTTATCACCATCAAAAGGTTTTTGCTCTTTGTCTGCCTGCAGCTTTTTCCACGTATCGCCGAGAGCTTTTGCAAAATGATCATCAACAGATGTCGCTATTGAGTCATCATTGGAAACGGTTATCGTTGTCTTCGGGCTTATCACTTTTTCAGGTTTCGTTGTTTGTGTTGCTTTTTTCTCAAATAATGCCATATAATCAGCACCTAATGATCTTCGGAAATGTTCATCAATAACAGGATCGCACATCGAAATTGATTCTAGAATATTAAAAAATATTATTTAATAAAATACATTTTTTTTATAACATCATTTTTTTAATTACATAAAAACTTTATAAACGAAAATAAAAGCTTCTACAGATGATTTTAAAAGGACATTTTTTATTTTAAAAATACCACAACAAAATTCTTTAGTTTCAAAGCAAATTTTGAAAATTTGAGAAAATTTTTTTAAGCTTAAGAAGCTTTGCACAATTTTTTAAGCAGGTCTTTTAAAAGTATTTTTGTGTTAAAAATAACAATAAACATAAAGAATAGATAATATTACGACCAATCGAATGGAGAACATTCAATTACAAATAAATTACTAAGATTCGTTGAATAGATTATGAAAGCTATTTTGAAAATGTGCTATTTTAATAGAAAACAATATTAACATATCTTAAAAATATATTCAAGAGTGGCATGAAGACTTTTTAAAATGAGTTTTGTAAGCATTTTTGCATAAGTTCACAGCTATTGTGGAAGTTATTAATTTAAGGGATACTCTGTAATGTCTTTTAACGGAACATTATGATAGGTGCCATTATATATAGTGCTATAAAACTATTAGAAGTTATTTACTGCATAAAAATAAGTATTTATAGCACATTACATAACTATGATAAATAAAAAAAGCATCTCGCGCTATCATAGGAAATTATAGAAGGATTCTACTAAAGGTTTTTTAAAGCACACTATGGTAGGTGCTATGAAATACCACCGTGAAAGATTCTACAAAGAAAATATTATGTCAAAAGGACATTATAGCGGATACTATAATATAAAAATTCAAAAAGTTTCAAATCAATTGTTCAATAGAAAATATAGCCTATGAAAATTTTTTTATAGTATAATATATAATCAAGCAAAATTAAACTAAAATTTCGTGGTAAATATGTTTTTTGGTTGTAGTTATTTACTACACCGTTCTCACCTGTACAATCATTGTCATTTTCGCCATTCAAATGTCCAAATTGGTTATCACGTTTTGGTGCCTGAGTTATGACGCTTGGTCGCGCCAATCCAGTTACAAATGTTGATCCTGGAAGTGGTTCTCTGTATGGTGGAGGCGGACTTCGAGGCTTACCTGTTGTTGAACTAACCGACATATCAATAGGACTCTCGGCTGAGCCAGTTGCATTTGTCATTGACTCTTCATGAGGGTTAACTGCATTTGTGTTGCCATTTTGAGGTTGTTGAGGTACTGCCGATGTTGGCGGTGGTGATGATGATCCTGAATAATGATATTCATTGTTTCTCAAACGTCTGTCTCGTCGCCATTTTGTTGTTGGTAATTCTTTTGTTGTTAGCCTTGATTCTATTATTAATAGAAAAAAACTTTTTTACTTTATATACAAAGCCAATGAAAATTATAGTTAATAGAAATCGAATATGCTGAAAATGAAGCATTTATTAAAGATTTTCGTCTTTAAGATAAATAGAAAGAAAAACAATTCAAATTGGAAAAAAAGTAATTAAGTTTTTTTTTAGGTTGACATAGAGCTTATTGACGCTACAAAGTCTTATCACAAATAAGTGGTTTTTAATTCTTAACAGAGAATCTTTTCTTGAATTTCAATTCATGAAAGTAAAATAATAATAAACAGAACTTAATTAAGTAATTATTTTTTTTACAAACTTCCGCTTTTGCTTTTTTTAAATTTAGTCACGAGAGTATTGAATATGTACTTTCATATATCAATTTTTGAATCTTAATTATAAGTAGTTACTAATCGAAACACTAGCGAAATTAAGTTGGCTTTCTTCAATTCTTCTCCATTTCATTAAATTATAATTTTCGGCAGGTACTTCCGCTTTATGTCATGAAATGTTCATTTGCACTCTTTCGACTTTTTTTTTGTTGATTTATCCATTTGTTAATCATTTATAAAGAAAGTATTTTAATACGAATGACATTTGAATAACTTTTAATATTGTTAACATTTTTATTATTGAAATTTTTGTTACATTTTCAGAATGAACACTCCTTAAGTCTATACAAGGAGAATAATTGTAAGACGTTTTGTTTCTTAGTAATTTATTTAAAATTCAATTAAAAAAATATGTTTCGTTTCAAATACAAAAAAAAATTAAAAAATTTGATTTTTTGGGACGCGAATATTAAATGATTTCTAACCAAAAGAAATTGCTTCAAAATCCATCATTTAAGGCAAGATAATTGAAGAGAATTCCGGTAGTATTTTTATAAAAGAATCTCTATTTGAAAAAAAATATCCTCAAAAGATATTTATAAAATTAGTAAAATTGTTAAAACCTGATCACCTAATAATAGGTATTTATAAAATTAGTAAAATAATATTTTTATATAATATTTAGTTCTAAGAATTGCTGGACTTTTCTATTTAACAACCTTTTTGTGACTATTTATAATATACTATTTAAATAATTTTACTGTGATATCAATTGTGTACATACATACGTTAATTTGCTGATGTAAAAACAAAATATAAAAAATATAAGAAGGAACATGGATGACCAAAATGTCGGCAATGGCAATTGTACTGATTCGAAACCGATGTGAAGAACTAAGATCAGCACTTCATTTCAGCTATAACGAAAAAAATTATCTAAAAGTAGATGGTGCCTACAAAATGAGATCCCTTATAAAATTGTTCAATGAACCTTTAAAAATGCAGTCGAGTCATGACCATATGATCAAGTTTAAATGTCGTAATCCCATTAAGGAATGTGTACATAAGGAGTAAACCTATAAAATGGGGCTTAAAATTCATACCTTGGTATACTACAACGCCGCAACGCCGCAATATGGTCTTGGAGGAGGTGTAATTTGTAACATTTTCTAAGAGTTTAGATGACCTCATCTGCGAAAAATATTTTAACAATTTCTTAAATTTTCCAAAGTTACAAATGGATCTGGTAGAGAAGAAAAAATATGTCTGTGAAATGTGCCAAAAAAACAGAAAAGAAGTTCCGAAAAATTTGAAGGACGATAAGTCGATTACGAGAGGTGATGATAATAGATCAGTTCTTATGCTTTCTAACTATTGGTAGAAGTTACCAGCCATCAAGTCGAGAGTGCCGAAAAATTACCAATCGAGCGCGCTTCTTTGTGTATGGTTACAAAATTTAATCCTTATATGGGGGTAGTGGATCTTATGGAGAAAAAAAACAGCTGCTATGCATTAGATCGTCGATCGAAAATAAAGTACTTTAAGGGAATTTTTTTATCTTTTCGACACAAACATGAAATGTAATACTTGTGCCTTATTTTTACGTTTTACGAATAATATAAATCGTTTTATGGTCGTTGTGAACGAGACTATCCCGTTTTCACCAAAAAAAGATGCCAAACATCAAAAAATCTAACGGCAGCGCTTAGTAAGTCAGAAACCTGCTCGGGCATCTTTCTTGATGATTGATTATTGTTTTTTATCAACGTGTGTTATTGTAGTCAATTTAAATACCTTATTGTGTAATCCCCGTTTTAAGAATAGATGAATGCAAATGCACTTTTAAATTTTAAATCAAAGTATTACTTCATTGGACGTTAGATGTGAAAAGTGTCGTACCGAATTTAGCGTAGCAGCCTATGGCAGTGCCAGCGATATTGAGCAGTATTGAAGATTAGAAAAACTTAAAAATCTGAACTTACTGCCGCTTTGAGTTTTTCGATGGTTATTTTCCTTTAAGACAATAAATTCACCAACTTCGAAAGATCTGGAAGTTTCCGCCATGGAAGTCACCTGAGCTAATAGTGCGGTCCAAGCGAACCACAGTTTCCGTTCAAACAACTGTGCTTCTAAGTGAATTCAAACATGTTTTCAGCAGAAATTTAAATGTGCTCGTACGGAAACAGAAGCTATTGGCAAATTAAAAGACCGCCTTAGCTAATGCAACTGTGTTACTAATTGAACTAATGTTTCAAACCACAGATCCATGAAAATATTCCGTTTTATTTTGCGTCTTTTTAGAAAATGAAGGCCAACAAGTCAAGCTTTTCGAATTTCAAGACTGATCGGGCGAAATTTATTGAATATATAAATTTTTTCTTTAGAAAAATATTTGACAACAAAAATTATTTAATCCACGTGCTCGTTCCTGATCTTTTTATTTATAAAAAAAACATAAAGTTTTGAGGAAAAAAATAAATGGACACAAAATTTTTTGAGAAAAACTGGACACGCAATTTTTTTTGCTCCAATTTTATTTTAATTGACGTTTAGTTTATTAATACAGAATTAATTAATTAAATTATTAAAACCTTGACAGATTTCTTATGCTCCTCAGAGAGTTAATGTGATTTCACATAGTCCTCGTACCCCATTTGAGAATTCACAAATTATGAACTTCTATTCTATTAAGCCATTCATTTTGATTTATATTTGTTTTTATTTTTTTATTTATTTTATAACACAATAATTGAACGTTATTTCGGTGCTTTAATTTTGTTTATAAATCTTATACTTTTCCAAGATGTGGCCGTACTTTTGTAAGTGTTTTTTTTTGTTAGCTTGTGTTGACTACTGTAATTCGGAAATGGCTGATCTGAAATTCATGGTTACATATTATTGTGGTTACATACGAGAGTCGTTCAATAAGTCCTTAGAAAAAGATGGAAAAAAACTGTTTTTAAAAATAAAAAAATTTTATTTTTTAACATAATCTCTTTTTAGTTCTATACACTTTTCCAACCGTTTTCCCAAAATTTTTATCCCGTCCAAAAATAGGATTTCGGAAGTTCTGCAAAATACTCATCCGTTTGAGCAATGACGTCCTCGTTGGAAGTGAACCGTCGTCCGCCAAGCCATTTCTTCAGATTGGGGAAAAGAAAATAGTCACTCGGGGCCAAATCTGGTGAATAAGCGGGATGCTGCAACAATTCCATTCTCAATTCCACAATTTTGGCCATGGAAACAGCGCAGGTGTGCACACGCGCATTGTCCTGATGCAAGAGGATTTTTTTCTTCTTCAGATGGGGGCGTTTCTCTTTGATTTCCTCGCTCAACCGTTGCAATAACGACGGAAAATAGTAGTATCGACTACTATTTTTCCAAGTAGTCGATAAAAATGATGCCCTGCGAATCCCAAAAGACCGTGGCCATCACCTTGCCGGCCGATGGCACAGTTTTTGCCTTCTTCGGAGCCCGTTCACCCTTGAAAATCCACTGTGATGACTGTCTCTTCGTTTCTGGAGTGTAGTAGTGTATCCAGGTTTCGTCGACAGTGACATATCGACGAAGGAATTCGGCAGGATTGCGATGAAAGAGTGCCAACATAGCCTCAGAGTCCACTACACGATTGCGCTTATTCTCCTCTGAGAGCAAACGCGGCACCCAATTTCCCGAAATTTTTTTCACAGACAATTTTTCATGCAAAATTGAAGCGACTGTACCTTGTGATATGCCCGTGGCCTCAACTAATTCGCGCACTTTAATTCGCCGATCGTTCAAAATCAGATCGTGGATTTTGTCGATGATTTCAGGAGTAGACACATCTACTGGGCGTCTTGAACGATGTTCATCTTTTGTGGATGAACGGCCACGTTTAAATTCATTCACCCAATTGTAAACCGTCGCAAACACAGGTGCATATGTGCCATGAACTTCATCCAACTCGGCTTTGATTTCTTTCGGGCTTAAGTCTTTCAAATGGAGATGTTTGATGACAGCCTTAAACTCGCTTTTTTCCATTGTTATGCACAAATAAATGTCGTTAACTTTAATCGACGATAGAAATTGACTTACGCTATGGATCGAGCTGAAATTTTGACAGCTTTCCTGTCGATAATGCTACTTACAAAAAAAATCTTTACCGACACTACAAGCGCAATTTCTCGGATTTTCTAAGGACTTATTGAACGGATTTTCTAAGGACTCGTATTACTGCGGTTATTGATTGTTGAATGTATGTACAGATATATATGTATTATATTTATATTTTAGGGACTAGAAGAATGGTTTTATAAAAAACTGTTTTTTTTCTCTCAAAATGGCGGCTATATGCACAAAATAAGTGCGGTTTAAATCCTAACAAAAAAAATTATTTCTGTCGATTAATCTCAAAAAAAAAGAAATGAAACAAAATTTTTTCTTCAGTTTGTGCATTTTTGTATAAGAAATCGGGATATGAAATTTTTAAGAAAATTGCATTTAAGGTTTAGCACAAGCTTCTGACTTGTTTATACATACACGATTGCCATATACTTTTTAACTATTGTACCTTATGAAAACAGAAAAAATTTCATTTTTCGGATTTTATCGAATTTTATGACCATATCCTAACCCTTTAAGGATAATAAAATGCATTTACTGCATTAAACTTTGTTCTTTTTATTAAAAAAAAAACTATCATTTTCGTGGATAAAAAATGCCAGGACTTGAAAAATTTATTTGTTAAAAAAAGAGACCCGAAGTCTTAAAAGTTTATATGGAAATTTCCATAAAAAATAAATTTTTCCTCAAATAAAAACAAAAATACTATAAAATTCTAGTTTAAACGGACGTCGATTTTTATGATTAAATTCAGATGGGGGAAAAAAAGCAAAAATATGGAACGTGATAAAATTTTATATAAAACGCTTTTCACTTCCAAAAGTGTGGATCTCAAATGCATTGAATTCCGAAAATTCCATCGCTATCGTCATTATGGATTCCATCCATTCCACTTTTGTGAATCGGCCAAAGTCGATAATTTTCGTCATAGTCACATAAAGGTACTGAATCAATTTTTTTATGCTCTTCTGCGTGTGGTAGTAATTCCACAACGGCCTTGCATTGACCTTTCCTTCGTGTTCTCTTCTTAATAATAATTATTAGGTTTTTGTTTTTTTTTTGTTTTCGATCCAACAATTTTTGGATTGCTATCCGCGCAAAGTCAATTTCACCTTTTCAACTTACATTAATAACGAACGAACACAAACGGAGGTATGCTCATATGGATATGTATACGTACTGAAATATATAAAATATTCACAATACATGTTGTTTGTGTGTGTGTGTGTTAAGCCTGAGAATTTTGATTTTCACCTTATCCGACCATTGTGGTCCTTCTTTTTCGTCTACTTGCCCGCCCCATAAGTTTGAATTTTTATTTCCAAAACGTTGATTGCCCATTTCCGGTCCTCTGATTCCATCATATTGTTTGTGTTTTTTGTTTCGTCATTCTTTTTGCTTTTCGTATCATCTTCCTTCCCTTTATTTATAATTTCTTCTTACATTCATGCATATTTTCATCCTTTTTTTATATTCATTATTCATTCATTATCTGATTATATCACCACTCCAGTTTTCTTTTCTTTTTTGCCATTTGTTTTCGTTATAAGCCCTTCCTCTTTATTCTTATTGATATCTGAGTTTTGTCTTTTTCGAGCTGTTTTTTTCTTTCTCTCTCCTTTTTTTTACTGGATTAGTTTATGAGTGTTGTTCTTTAAGGTTTTTTTTTGTGAACCTCCTGAGACACGATCATGCCACCACCACAATAAGCTTATAAAGACTTTTTTCCCAGCTTGGCTTTTATTAATGAATTTTTGGTTCGTCCTCATCACGTTCAGTTGTTAATTTTTTGATGATGTTCTTTTCTTGGTTATTTTCTTACTCTCTTTTTTGTTGTTGGTATTTTTATTCCATTATTTCTTCTTTTCTTCTTCTTATTTCATCTTTACTATCCGCTGGTGAACGTGTGCTCTTCTAATTTAAAAATGATTCTTTTACGTATGCATTAACGAAATTTTAAACGAGATAAAATTCGTGAGCGCAATTAATTTCAAAATAAGATAAGACCTGATTTGATTTGATGCTGTTTTTATAACCGCACCCATTTTATTGGTGGTGAATTTGCACCATAATATTTAACATATTGCAAAGAAAAAGTTAAAAGAAATTATAATAAATGAAGAAAAAAAACAATGGCAGAGGTTTATATTTTTTTTTGGAGGGGGAGGGGGGTTTTTTCGCTTCTCTTCTCTTTAAACCGATATTCACAATTATTGCAAATTATTTAGTTTTCCGTTGAAATTTTATAGTTAAGTTTTTAACTGACTTTAAAAGAGAGCATTTTTAACTAAATGCGAATTATTTAGTTTGTAGTGGAAAGTTTTTAACTGCCTAAATTTATACACAATAAAAAATAATGAAATAAAATATTTCTAAATATAAATTCCAATTAAAAAAAATCCTTGTTTTTTCTTTATTTTATTCAACATATTGTAGTCGGTTTTTTGCTTATATTTGATAAAATAAAATAAATGGAAAGAATTTTTGTCTGGGCGGTTTCTAATAAGGTAATATTTTATTATTATTTTTATTATAAAGATATAATTCCTATCATGTCGATTAACTATGCAATAATTTGAGAACAGTACTACTATTCTAATACTGACCGAAATACTGCTTAAATAAACGGAAATTTTTGCTGATTTAATATAAAAAAAACTACCATATAAATCCTTACACAAATTTTCTAAAAAAGAATTTTTTAAAAATTAGTGTAAGGACTTATAGTTTAATATTCGTACTTTAACTTCGTTTTTATAAAAAATTACATGTACGTGTACGTATACATTTTTACGTACTTTTAGCAGATTTATTCAAAAATCAAGCAAATAAATATCTCACTTTAGATAAATTTATCTTACTATTATTTAAAGAAACTAGTAATATCTAATGTGATTTTATGAAGAAAAGATGGCTTCTTTTGAATGAAAATACGTGAGTTAATCTTTGTTGTTGATGGCGATCTTGTATGCGAGGTCTAAAAGGACAAGGCAAAAGATATGGCTGCATTGTCCATGCTGGAATAATTCTAAGAGATTCAAATAACAGGAGGGGCTTTTTATAAACACACATAAATGTAAGGTAAAAATTTGCACGAACAGCGTCAATTTTGTTGAACAACAAGTTCCGAAGCTATCAAAGTTGAGCAACAATTCGAAATTAATGTTTATTAAAAATCAGAATATTAAGCAAAATGTAATCTATAAAATACATTATTTTTAACAATTTATTATTATAAAAACTCAATAATAGGGTATAATTCTTAATTAAAATAATAATAAAAATATTAAAAATATCATATTGAAAGTAGGGGGCTTATTTGCTTTTGTTTTCGCATATATACACATATGTTGCAATTTAAAATAACCTGTGGAGAGTGACCATTTCTTGTGCTCGCTAGAACTAAAGCAAGATGCTTCTTAGAACGGATGAAGGATATTGTCACTTAATAAAAGAGCAATGCCGTTAATGTTGTTCGTACACAATTTGAAGTAAATTTATTCCAAAGTAAATTAATTGCAAATAATTATGAATATTGCGATTTTTTATAATTTTTTAATTCCAATGTAGTTATTTATTCTCGTTTTTAATTTTTTGTACGCAAAATACATATTTCTTATTATTTTATATAAATTTTATTTTAACCAATATTGCATATAGATCGAAAGTTATTGTATTTATTATTCTGCATATTTTGCTATAGATTATAGACGAACTGCTAGCTAAGGAAAACCTGTCAAAATGTTGTAGTCATATTTACACGTAGTGTAATAAAAACACTAATTCAATCACAATATTACAGTGTCAGATATCTCTTCTATAGGGATTTTTCTTTATCAGAGAGTTAAAAAATAAGAAAAAATTGAAATTAATATCACCTTATTATTTTGATATATTTTAATTTAAAAGGATAAATAAAAATAGTCTATAATTTTTCTTTAACAATAACGCTCGTCAATTCTGAGCAAATAACCAACTTTTTTGGCCTCAACTTGAAGATTTTATTCTGAATCAAAAATGTAATTTCCACAAAACGATGCCATAAGCTACAGAACGCGATAAATTTTGACTTGATTCCGCGAAAAGTTTTCAGAATGCGTAATTTAAAGATTTGGTGACGCCAATTGGTCCCAAAGATCATGCCATTTGACGCCGTTGGACCATTTCTTGTGGGAAATATGCGAAAGATCGTTTTTACACAGACAATTCTCAAAATTTAGTTCCATTTAAAAAACCATCATACGACAAATAATAGCCAAATTACAGCCTGAAATTTGCGAAAGTTATAAAAAATTACCTCAAAAGCGCGGAGATCTGTAAATAGTTTTATGGTAAGAATTTGATATTTAATACATAATGGCAAAATAAAAATGAAATCAGTCTGAATCTGAATTGAATTTTATACAACCTTATTTTCCGAAGTACAAATTGAATTGAACTCTTTAAAGTATACTCTTATGTAAATATTTTGAATTTTTATAAAAGAAATTTATTTTTTAGCCAGAAATGAGCGAAAAAGTTATTAAAAATAATCTCAAAAGGATCGGGTCCTACAAGAATCTCGTGGCGGCCATTTGAATGATGTTATATTTCATACATAATTGCAAGGTCTAAGAAATGTGGTAGAAGTAATCGAAATCAAAATTTTAAGTGTGTTTATATAACTTAATTGTCCAAAGCACAAATTGGAGATTTCTTTATGTTCGGAAAAAAAATTGTTCTCTTGAAAAACGTGCATATGCTAGAGCTACTGAGGAGTTATTTACTATATCTTATCTGTCTCTTTGACGTTTACATTATAGGAGTTCATCAAATTACCTGTGGTGGCATTGTTATAAATGGAGGTAAATAGCGTCCTATATGAGCAGAATATGGTCGTTCCATGCTTATCTATGTATTTTGCTTAACATATGTTTAGTATAAGTGCTTTTAATTTTATATTCTTTAATCTCAGAAATTACCAAATTGGATAAGTTCCACCCAGAACTATCATGTGTCAAATCGTTTGATTCAGAACTTCTAGAATCAAGCTACGAATATTTAACCTTTATTTATGTCGATTTATGATGAGATTTTCTGAAAATTTTTTTAGTCTTCCTTCAACTTTTTTTTATAATTATCTTAGTTAACATTTTGAATTCATATAATGACTTTAAAATTCATAATATGCTCAATTGTAACAAAAGTTATAAGAAGAACAATTTATAAGGTTTATAAATATGAATTTTGATAATATAATATTTAAAACGTTCTTTAATCATATCGATTCATATTTTTTTAGCTTAGAAAATTTTTAGTTAGAAAATAAAAAATAAATTCAAATCTTATCTTTGAAATATGATAAATATCATTTGATTAGTAATTAATTAAAATAAAAACAAGAAGAAAAAACAATTAAAAATTGAGATTTACATTTAATTTTAATGGATGCCCAACAGCGGGTGTGTCCAAATATCAGACGATTTTTATGTGAACTTTTCTATTTTCGGGTTTTTTTTTTGAAAATATTTTTTCGCGTTTTTTTGAATGAATTTTATATGGTATGATGAAATTCATGGAATAAAACGAAAACGATTCATTTTTTTATATTCAAAAATGTTATTTTAATCATACGATATGCAAAAATTTCCAGTTTTAGTTTTGTATTTTTTTTTCTTGTTGGTTTTTAATAGTCAACAATATGCTAAATAGCCTTTCTTTCTTAATGAACTGAAAAACTTACAAAACGATCATATTTTCTCATTATACAAACACATGGAAAACAATGAATAATCGAATAATAATCAAAATAATCAACAAATTCGAACCAAATGGAGATGATGTTCACGGGGAGCAGACTGCCATTTACTTCTTTTACATTACGTTTTCTTATGTAAATTACCCAAAATATCGTTTAAGAAATAAGAAAATAGGACAGATTATTAGGAATAAAATTTTTTAACAGATGTTCGTTTTTTTTGCATTATAATGATAACATATTTTTAATATTTTTAAAAATATGTTAAAGAGTTTTTTTAAATTTTTGTCTCTTTTTTATTTAATTATAGATTATGGTTGAGAATTCTAATACTAATAAAATTAATCGAAAAAGTATATTTTTGAATTAATTTAATCAATATTTTGTACACTCATAACATTTATATACATGCATACATACATAAATAAAATACATGTGTCCATTTGAGAGACGATAGTACAATTTGTATGAATCGGAGGGCGAAATGTATACGGCGGCGCCAATGGAACTTCCGCTAAATTTTGAATCTTTTTTTTCGGATTTAATTGTGTAGATTTCGAATGTCGAAGATTATTTTTTCGAAAAATTTACATATAATAATCGGATATGTACCTTTTTTTTTTATTATCTATTTTATTTTGTACTAAATTTCTTATTTTCTAATAAGGAGTTTTAGAAAATTATGATTTTTTCGAGTATGTATAGTAAATTTTCTACTTTTAATTGTAGAAAATTTATTAAAACTATTTTTTTTAAATAAAAAATAAAAAAAGGGTAAATTTTCCTATTAAAAAAATTTTGAAAATTTCTTTTAAACAATTTATAAAGTTTTTTTTATTAAACTGTATTTTATGAAGTCCTCTTAAAAATTACTTTTTAAAAATTAGGATTTTTTTTAGATTTTCAAGTAAAGGATTTAAGAAAAAAGCTATTGTCCTTAGTTCTGGTAAAATGGTCTAATTTAGAAAGAATAACTTTAGTGAAAATTAAAAAAAAAAACTAGTTAAATTAATTTAATTATACTTTTGCACATCATCTTTTTAATATATAAAATATGTAGGCAAAATTAAATTCGAAATCTTAATCTTAGTACATAATTAGATAAATTGAAAATAGTAGCCACTATCGGCTATTCTTATTGATTTATGAAAACACTCCCTCCTTGTAGATTTTTGTGTGTTTCTTTTCAAGAATTATTTCTAATTTTTTCGTTAGTGTCTCAATTATAGGAATATGTTATCTTCTAATGAATCTTTAATATAATATGAAAAATAAAATAACACAATTACAATTGTGTAAAAAAAGGCACATGAGATTTTTGGTATTTTACCATTAAAATAAAATAAAAAAATTCATTTTAATTATATCTTACTCCTGCTACCTCCATACCACAACCCCCCTCCCCTTCCCCAACACTATTTTTAAAGACACTTCATCAAACAGAAATAAAATTTTAAATGAAATGACTCATAGCTAGAATATTGGTATTTAACCAGATTTGACCAATATTTCCGCAATATCTCCCACCTCAACAATATTAACTTCTTACTTAAACGGTTTACTTCAAAGATTTGTGCAATACTTTTTTTTATATAAACAACTCTACCTGAATGTAGCTACAAATATGAGTAATATTGCATTTTGAAAGACTCATTTTCTTTCTTATATATAATATATTTTCTACAATAAATAAAAACTCATAAGATTGTTACAAAAACTTCATATAATTGCAACAAAAAAAATTCTAACAATTTCAACTTGAGAGGTTTTGAGATAAATCAGCTTTTATAGATATTTCTATAAAAGTTTTTTTTTTAAATTTTAATATGCACAAGTGATTTCCTGGTATAAGATAAATACTATTTAACGTTGTTTTTCCCCTATCAACCAAATATTTTGTTGAATGCAAATTTGCCTATAGATGCTCAAAAGCTCTAAATTTTGTTAGTTATTTTAAAAAATTACATATGAAAAAAAAACTAATAAAAATCTTCTTCTAATAAAATAAAAAAAATTTGAGTATTTTAAAACTGTTAAACTTCTATTATAACTCTTAAAATTAATAGTATATGCCATCGTCGAACATTACGAACATCTTCAAAATATTAATACTTGTAAAAATGATTTTTTATTTAATAATAAGTTTTTTTCTGTCAACAAAACATAGTCTGTTAAATGTAAAAAATTAATAAGAATTAAAATATAGAAAATATAATAGGTTTTTCACCATTTCTTTTTAAGATTATAAAATTGTAATTTTCCCACTTTTAAGGATCTACGCAAAATATTCTTTACTATCCATCATTATGGCTCAGATAAAACTAATTAATTTTTTCTACTAGTGAATAGAATTCTAAGAGGTTTTTTTTAAAAAAAAGAAGAAAAATTACAATTTTTTTTAGAAATGCATTTTTTTATACCCTTTCTAAAGGTAAAATCCCTCCAAGGTCGCCAGAGCATACAATGGCTAGTTGTATTTGCGACATCTTTCATAATGTGCGGTTGTTCCAACATATTTAATATCGAAAGACATTCCATTACAAGAACAAACAAAAACAATAACCAAACTCGATTCGCTAAAAGTTTTCCTTTAATAAGTCATAAAGTTTCGTATTAATTTTTTTTCAAGTATTAACACTTTTTATTTGTTATATTTAAATTTTTTAATTATTTTTTCCTTATATTTAGTATAGTTACACGTATATAAAGTTTTCCTTTTTTTAAGATAAATAATTTTTTGTTTTTTTTTCGTTTTTTCTTTTTATTAAAATAACATTTGAGGAAAAAAGGTAAAAAATACACTCTTTTATATGTAACAACTAAACTGAATCACAATTTTATACAACAAGATATCGACTTCGCAAAAGATCCAAGGCTTGAAAAATCCCGAATATCGACAAAAAAAAATTGAACAATCGTGAGGTGTACGTACGTCTTATCAAGACCGCGTTAGTGAACTGACTTTTGTCCAAAAACCGATGGGAATCAAAACAGCATTCAAGAAGGAGGAAGATTCGCAGAGAAGTCAAAATTGAAAAACTGAATGGTTCATTCGAACTGTAGTATTTCTAGTATTTATGGTATTTGTTGTATTTTATTATGTACACGAACACACACATATAACGATGAGCGGCAATGTGTGCGTACAGCTTCGAAAAAAGAACCGAAAAACGAAAACAGAATTAAGTTTGGTACGGTGCAGAGCGGTGTAGTAACACGACCTGATCAATGAAACCACAATCTTACGGCTCCAACTGAACTGGACCGAACACTTGACTTGATTGCGACTAATTCAGTGTTTTGGATATTGTGTGCTCCAAAGAGTCGTCTACCCACCATTCCCCTGGACCTATTACAAGATCCATAAAAGAAGAGCAAATACAAAAAAAGGCAGCCACTTTTAACATTATCGAAATTCAAATTAAAAACCACTTCGATCTTAGCTATCCATGGGGGATTAGTAAAGTTTTTTTTAAGGAAGAGAACGTAAATTTAAAGAATGGAAAGAAGAGGAGGAGAAAAAATTGAAAAAGAAAAGAACACTTCTTAGACGACGAGAAGAGAAACAGAATAAAATTTGGTATTGATTGTGATAGATATTCTGTTGATGAGCAGCGGTAAGGCAAAGTGAAAGGAGTGCAGTCAAGTTGAGTTGAGTTTGGACCAGAGGAGTCATCGGAGATACACTTCACATACACACACACCAATAGATATAAATCCAAAGTTGATGTTATTTGATTTTCTCGGCGTCATTAATTCTTCTTTAGCATTTTTGAATGAATATACAAATACTTTCAAAAGAAGACTAGCAAAAAATCAGACCCCCAATCTAGGAGTACACTATACTTAACACACATACATACTGACATTTTTATGTTTCCACATACACATTTATTATCGGCCAACGTGGTATATATCTATGCTCATTGGTTTTTGAATGGTTCGCATAATCTTTTTCTCATCGTCTAAGTCTCTAAACTCACGTATAATCATTTAAGAGACATTTTTTTAGTACACATATACGTATGCTTTGAGATTATTTCGATTTACTTTAGATCGAGTAAAAATTCTCTAAATAATTGGAGAAGAAATGAATGAATAACACTGAATTGTATCGTATCGTCTCGACCTGTACTGTATACTTTGTTTGTACATAAGATCCCTTAGTCAAGAGCTAGGGAACACTTTACAACACCACGGCTTGAGGACATTTGGTAACTTCATATTAACGTGTGGGTTGGCATTGCCAGTTTCTTAAGCGAAGTTGGTCTAGATCAGCTAGAGTTTGTTAAACGTGAAGAACGTTAGTACGTTTGATAAGGTAAAAAAGCGGGCTTGGTTATGAAATTGGTTAGATCTAGAAAATCTACAATGGAGAAATCCTTGTCGGATACAAATTCTTGGTGTGCTGATATTCGCTCAATAAATGTGGAATAGTTAACAAAACGCTTAATGATATGGTTTAGAGTAGTATGCTTATTCGAATTCTGAGCAGTTTTCTGTTGAGTAGACTTGATTGCTGGTAATTGGCTAGTGAGCTGCTAAAAAGATCACTATTATTCCAGTCTGTATTTCTACATATGGCTGAGGATATTGTTGGCTGTTCTGTTTATAGGCGAGACAGATTAGGAATAGCTATGACCACAAGACGCCGCACACTTTTCGTGCCTATAAATTTCAGTAAGGATGTTGAGTCGATTTAATTGCTGATAATTGGCCAGTGAGCTGCTAAAAATATCACTAGTAGTCCAGTTTGTATTTCTACGTATGGGTAAGGATATTGTTGGCCATTCTGTGAGCACCGGACGCCGGGGAGTTTCTCCCAATTGATCAGAATATTCATTTATCCAAATATTCATAATATGTATCCTACTGTTGGATACACTATGTCGAAAAACATATAAGAATAACGGCACTTTTATTTGATACGTCAAAGTAATAGCCTGGTTAAAGATTAAACGTGCCTATTGAAAAACACCTTAAAAATAAAAAAGTTCTTTCGTTTATTTGAAAATTTTCATATGATTAATAAAAGAAGATGTCATTTAGAAATTTAGTACAAATTCAAGGAAATATGTTAATAAATTTATTGATTGATTAAGTTTTAAGTCAGGGTTTGGCGTTCAAACGGTACCATTAACCTTGATTATTGATCAAGTTTTGGGTGAAAGGTCAGAAATTAAGAGTACCCAACTAAAATCCTTACAAGACAGTAAGTTTTTGTGGATGCAAAGAAAACTCATGGTTAAGTTTCGTCCCAGATCCGAGAATTTTGCTTGCTTACGTAGCCATTCAGCCAAAAATGAGCTTCTTCGATGAAAATGATTTTTTACACTAGCTCCCCATGATTAAATGGTCGCTATAGCATAATACAAACTTATAAGAATAACAGCGCTGTCATTTGAAACGTCAAAGTAGTAGGCACTCAAAGATCGAGGGTACCTACCTATTAAAAAGACCTTTGTAATAAACAAAGGTCTTTTTAATAGGTACCCTATTTTAATTATTATTTTTACATGTAGAAAACCCTTTTCAGAAATGGCAACTTCTAATAAAGTATAAATTTAATATTGTTTTTTTTATTTAAAGTGGCATATGCCCGGTTGTAGCTAAAAAAACTAAAAAAAAAATTTATTTTCTTTTAAAAAATTTAATTAATTATTATTGTTAAGTATAAATCTCTGTAAAAAAACAACAAACCTATAATAAAATTTAAAATTAATGATAGCTGAAATAAACCTAACATTTAGATTGAGTCCCATTCTCTTCTAATTCTAATCCAGACAGTACCAACAATTACTTTGTAATATTTAGTTGCCACCATCATCATCATCAATATTTTCTTCTCTACAACTCTACAAATTCGTTCCCTCATACCATATATTTTCTTCTCTTATCCCAATAAAATGAAGCTTATTTATTTAAAGATGAAAAAAAATCTATAAATTTTGAATAATCAAAAATGAAATTGAAAGAAACCCTTTTAGTTTGAATTATACAAAAAGGTAAAAAAGAAGAAAAATTGGGAGGAAAACAGCAACCACATCAATCACAGCATAAACTTGAATTCGTACCTTCTACTACTGTGTTTATTTTTCTCTACTTCCCCCTTGCCCCAGCAACTTATCGATTCCATAGAGAATTTGTCAAATATTCTAAACTAAATAAAACCAAAAACTTTACTTTAACCACCTCCTCTCTCTCTGGTTGTCTTTGGTGTGTGCTTTTTTTGAGAAATAATCCTCAGATATAGAAAGAGAGAGGGAGAGAGAGACAGATCAGAAATATGGAAACGCGTTAGCATTAATTTTGGTTTTTGTTGCGCTGATACCTGTAGATGTATCGTCTTAATAGCGAAGAGGTCCCAAACGATCGTGAAACCTAACCAGCGATAGACTCTCTAAAAAATGGTGTGCATATGGGGTTTCATCGGTGGCACGAAATACAAGTTCTTTTTTTAAATATTGAATATTCGACAGTTCATTCTCAATGGTAGAGAGAAGGCCGTAAGAGGTGTACACAGTGTGGGTTATTTTTTGATACGTAAACAGTTTTTTTTTCATTCCGTCATCCATTCAAGAGTGTCGTCCATTCATTCACCTCGTTGGTGGATTTGCGCGCAGGTAACTATTGTACATATTTATTTCCTAATTCACAAAGATAAAAGGGCGGAGTAAAGGAAAGAGTAGTTTAAAAAAAACAATTTTTTTTTTGTTATATTGCTCTTCCGATTTGAATAGAAAAAAAGAAGAGCAAAGAACGGCAAACAAGGAACAAAAATCAGCATGTAAGATTGCGAAAGCCATTCCCATTTTTTCGCTGTAGTGTATCCGGTGAGAGGAGAGTATCACATATGGAAGATCAAAGGTATTTGTATATACACTACAGACCAAAAGTATCCGTACACCTTCATAACAACATATTCTCTAGAAACTTTTAATTAAAATCTTAATCATAAGATTGCGTAACATAAAATATGGTAAATTGAATTAAAATAAATGCTTTAATATTTTATTATTTACTGAAATATTTTTAAAAAAAATGCATTATGTAAAAGTAAATGTGAAATTTTTATGATGCGATTTGGAGAAGTTAATATACGAGTACCTAAACATTGTTCTATATAGATATAAACAGATTAAGTTGATAATTTTTTCTTAATGACAAAAATTCCAAAAATTGGATTGAATTTTGTTCTACTATTGTTGCTTTATTTAACAAAGGTAAATCAGAGCGTTTTACTATATAGCGGTTAAATTTAAAATTTTGGAGGTCATCGGAGCTTACCATTAAAGTATTAGATTTAGCGAAGATCCTCAAATTCGATTCGAATTAAATAAAAACCGTGCCGAACCAGTGTCTATAATAACAGTTAAAAGGCAATTGATAGATGGCGGTCTATTTTGGCGCATGGTGATAAGGAAACATTACTACGCCTTTAAAATAAACAAAAAAAAAAATCACTTGAGCTTCATTCCATCAAAAATGGACTGATAAGGACTTTAAAAACATACTCTGGACAGATGAATCATAGTTCTCAGATACTTAGGTACAAAAAAAGAAATCTACGTGCGTTTCAATGCTGGAGAAAAAATGCTACCGGATGCTGTAGTATCAACCGTCAAGTAAAACGGTAGCTCGACTATGGTTTGGGGTTGCTTCTCTACGGATGGAGTAGGGGATGGACTTCGTGCGAATTAAAGAAATTTATAAAAAAAAGTAATGTCCAAATGTCTTATTTTCAAGCAAGACTTCGGTTATTTGATAAAGTTTTCGTTATGCAGCAGGATAACGATCCTAAACTAGCTCATTCTGTAGAACCCCAAAGAAGTTCTACAGGATGAGCTACACAAAAAAGTGCGGGGCACTGGCCTCCTCCAAGAAAGACTTTTAAGGAGTTCTTTTACAATACTGGAACAATATTTCCAAGGATACAATAATAAAAATTCTTTTTAATTTACGAGTTTTTTTCCCTTAAAACCTGAGTAGTTGCGCACTTTTGGTCTGCAGTGTACATACGTACATTAATGCATATATGGGCTGTAATAAAAAAATTATGTTCCTGTATATAAGCACATATTATCTGTATCTACTCGTATATAATATTGAATCGAGAAGAATTTCAAAATAATTCAATAAATTTTAAAAAAGACTGCGTGGGCTGAAATTATTGGAATTGTTTTTTCTTCTTCTTGTTCTTTGTCTTCTTCCATCATCGATGCGATTGCTTATTTAAATCAAAGATTTAAAAAAATACCAATAACACAATAACATTAAATTGAATACAACGCCGAGAGAGGAGAAAAAAAGAATACACACTTGTTTTGATGGAGAATATTTTAAATATTCAAACTTATCGAAAAATGTGAATTTTAAACGATTTTATGTAAATTATTATAAATTTTTTCTTCCTTTTTGGATAGTTTTTTTTTGGTATTTAATTTTCGGATTTATATACTATAAAAAATTATTGCATTTTTATGGAAATTACTTTTTTCTTCATCATCGAATTTATTTTTATTCTGATAAAACGGTGTGTAAATGTCAACAAATTACGATCGATAATAAACTATAAATAGCTTTTTTGATTATCTTCTAAATTGGGGACTTGGAGAAGTATTTTTGAAATTTTGTTTGCAAAAATATCATTTTTGAGAGGTTTCGATTTTCTTTCATTTCCTTTTTTTATGGTCAAGTAAGAAAACTATTTTTTCTATCTTTTTTTTAAAGAAATAATGAAATGAATTCCATGTTCCCAAATCAACACCCTTATGGGTTGGGCACCTCTTTATCATACAATAATATAAAAGATTTTATATATAAAAAAAATATTTATTTGTGTATAACAATTTTCAGTATTATGTGCGATTTTTCTTTAAGAAATTATTCTTTTTTTAAGAATATAATAAAATGTCTATGAAATAGTTACTTTCCTATCATTTATAGTATTTGATTTTATTACAAAAATAGATTTTATACAAAAATTAAATATTTAAAAATCAGTTTTAATATAATGACAGTATGTTTCCCATTTCGGGAATTTAAAAAAAAAAATATAATAAATTTTAGAATTGAAGTATTATCCAATATGTACTTCGGAAAGTGAAGTTAAATAGAAAACACTTCAAATTCAGATTTCAATTTCAATATATTTATTTCATTATATTGCTCCAACCTGGTCATTATGAATAAAATATAAAATCATTCAAATGGCCTTCACCATTACCCAAATTTATTCAAATACGAGGGTCGTTCAATAAGTCCTTAGAAAATCCGAGAAATTGCGCTCGTAGTGTCGGTAAAGATTCTTTTTGTAAGTATTATCGACAGGAAAGCTGTCAAAATATCAGCTCGATCCATAGCGTAGGTCAATTTCTATCGTCGATTAAAGTTAACGACATTTATTTGTGCATAACAATGGATAAAGCGAGTTTAGGGCTGTCATCAAACATCTCCATTTGAAAGGCTTAAGCCCGAAAGAAATCAAAGCCGAGTTGGATGCAGTTCATGGCACATCTGCACCTGTGTTTGCGACGGTTTACAATTGGGTGAATGAATTTAAACGTGGCCGTTCATGCACAAAAGATGAACATCGTTCAGGACGCCCAGTTGAGGTGTCTACTCCTGAAATCATCGACAAAATCCACGATCTGATTTTGAACGATTGGCGAATTAAAGTGCGCGAATTAGTTGAGGCCACGGGCATATCACAAGGTACAGTCGCTTCAATTTTGCATGAAAATTGTCTGTGAAAAAAATTTCGGCAAGATGGGTGCCGCGTTTGCTCTCAGAGGAGAATAAGCGCAATCGTGTAGTGGACTCTGAGGCTATGTTGGCACTCTTTCATCGCAATCCTGCCGAATTCCTTCGTCGATATGTCACTGTGGACGAAACCTGGATACACTATTACACTCCAGAAACGAAGAGACAGTCATCACAGTGGATTTTCAAGGGTGAACGGGCTCTGAAGAAAGCAAAAACTGTGCCATCGGCCGGCAAGGTGATGGCCACGGTCTTTTGAGATTCGCAGGGCATCATTTTTATCGACTTCTTGGAAAAAGGAAAAACCATAACAGGAGCGTATTACGCGTCGTTATTGCAACGGTTGAGCGAGGAAATCAAAGAGAAACGCCCCCATCTGAAGAAGAAAAAAATCCTCTTGCATCAGGACAATGCGCGTGTGCACACCTGCGCTGTTTCCATGGCCAAAAATGTGGAATTGAGAATGGAATTGTTGCAGCATCCCGCTTATTCACCAGATTTGGCCCCTAGTGACTATTTTCTTTTCCCCAATCTGAAGAAATGGCTTGGCGGACGACGGTTCACTTCCATTGCTCAAACGGATGAGTATTTTGCAGAACTTCCGAAATCCTATTTTTTGGACGGGATAAAAATTTTGGAAAAACGGTTGGAAAAGTGTGTAGAGCTAAAAGGAGATTATGTTGAAAAATAAAATTTTTTTTTAAAAAACAGTTTTTTTTCATCTTTTTCTAAGGACTTATTGAACGACCCTCGTAGTCGCCTCGAGGCTTCTTGCAGGATTTGATGCTTTTGATGTAATTTTTGATGACTTCTACACTCATTTTGGGCTATATTTTGGCCTTACTTGACGGATAATGGTTTTTACATACTCTAAAGTTTGAGAATTATCTGCGTAAACACAAGCTGTTTCGTAGCCCCACAAATAAAGGTACAACATAAGCAAATCTCGAAATTAGGCGTACACGTATTTTTCGCATAATTAAGCTAAAATTTGTTCTGTTGTGTGGATTGTGGCGACATCTTGTTGAAACTACATAAAGTACGCATTGAAATCTTCAAGTTCAGGGCAAAAAAAGCCAGTAATCATTCGGTCATAATTGACGCTAACGGTCTATCCTTCTTCATTTTCAAAGAAATAAGGGCCAATAGGCCCAAATGCGCACCAACAGTAATTTTTTTCCCCGCTTTAAGACAGGAGACTGTTGTCGTCGAGGAAAGCTCACATTCTGTTTTTTTTTTGGTTATATTTTCATGATTATGCACTTATTTTTTGTATTCGCTTTTTTAAAAAGTAGTCGAATATATTATAGATTATTCTTATTTGTAGACAGTTTTTACAATTTTAATGTGTTTTTAGGGGTTGAAATGTTTTGGTAGCATAATTATCTAGTTATTTGAATTCAAATTTGGAATAACAAATTATCTACGTACGAGGATGGTTCAAAGACTCCTCGACAACAGCTTTAATTAGCGCTACTATCTATATGCATTTTTATACAATCGACGAGTGAATATGCGCTTGAGATTCAAAATGGTTTGATTTTTCAAATACGATTTAAAGAAACTTTTAAAAAACGTTGAGTAGCATAGGGTTCCCGCGTAGACACACTAACTGGACCACGCGTAGATAAACTAACTGGTGGGAGATTTATGTCCACACATTGGCCAAATATCATAAAGCCAGCCTACTCAACAACCATTTCGAAATTCTGGGCAAAGAACTTTTTGAAAAATTCGGTTTGTGCATACCGCACTTGCGTATAATTTTATTTTCAGAAACCAACATAGTCCGTTAGGCCATATTCCTGTAGAGTTCAACTTAGTATATCTCATATCATAAACGAATTCTACTTAATCAATAATTTCTTTCTGAATAGGACTCCTTCCATTGGAGAGCTTCTAGACCCGACCAGGCCCTATTTGTAGCCTTCTTAAACATTTTAATATTCTTTACAACAATTAAAAATATCTAATTATTCTATCCAAATTATGTTCTGCCAGTTTTATTAGGGAACCTGGCAAATGCCAAATGGCCTCATGGTCGTGGCGCTATAATAAAATGGCACTTTGCGTTTATCTCAGCGACCCTATATTCAACTTGGCATGGTAGGTTACACATTTATATAACTTGGCATGGTAGGTGACACATTTTTTGATTGCGGAGTAAAAATTCAACTGGTCTGGAATTTCAAAGGAGTTCAAATTTAAGAAATTTAAAATATAAACTAATGGAACATATGCCTATACGGCAAACTTGGATTCCTCTAACTATCACTTGTGCCAAAACTAAAAAGAATTATCTTTGGGATAAAGATGCAGATATTAAGCTGCTATATTATTAAGCGTCAATAGAGATGGAATACTGTTCTTAAAACATATAGAGAATAGGTCAAAAAATAAATATGGTTTGAAAATAATAATCATAGTTTTTTTATGTCAGGTCGAGAAATGTTTGAACAACAACTGTTGCGAAATAAACGTCGTTAGAGATTATTATGGCAAATACATTTTCCGGAAATAATATTTTCTTAGCTATTCGTACATCATAATACCAAGAGTTCCATGGAACTGTAGTGTTTGCAAAAAAAAAATTTTTAGGTTCTCCTCGAAGCTTTTCAAATTTAAAGCATCTTCCTTTAAAAAATTAAAAAATCTTTTGGAATCAAATCCAGCGCGCATCATTCGAAACCGTCGGTTTAGTATCACTGAATTTTATTATTAAAACTTTAGAAGATTTTTCTATCCAATAGTGATTTGTTAGTCCAATTTTTGTATGTTCAGTGATTTTTTAGTCCAATTCTCCAATGACTCTACAGAAGAATTATTCTCTTAATCTTCAGAGAAAAACTAATTTCGAGCAGAATTTCTTAATATATATAGTATTACTCGAAATTCCGCACTTGACAGTCAATCGAAAATTGCAATACTCGCCGAAAGGTCATCCGATTATAATAAATATAGCCTATCTGTGCATGTATACCATATTGCAAATCTATCTTTATTTAAAAAATTGTTTTTTTCAATAATTTTACCTAAAGACTCGTAGAAAAATCATTTAAATGTTCATTAAAATTTTCATAATCTTTTTACCAATTATTAATTTTGTAAAAACCCAGCTATTACTATTATTTTAAAGACTATATAACATTTATTTACCATATTTAGGGTGGTCCATCTAGCGGTTCCATTTTGAACTACTATTTATTTGAAGTACTAGAGTGTTAAATGTCAACACGAATTGACAGATTGTTAGTTGAAAGTCAGAATTTGAAATTTAAAAAAAAAATGAGTAAAGATCGAATGCCATCATGTGAATTTGTGGGCAAATTCGTGAAGCGAGTTCGCGAAACTGGTTTGTTGGTTGCCAAAGCAACTCGTTCCTGCTCTAAGACAGTGTTAATATTGCCGCCGTTGCTGAAAATGTCCGTGATCATACATCAACATCTACTCGTCACCATTCTTAGGAATTGAACATTTCTAGCACTTCTCTGTTGAGAATTTTGCACAAAGACCTCGGTATGAAAGCTTACAAAGTTCAATTAGTCCAACAGCTAAAGCCGCATGACCATCCGATGCGTTTTCGGTTTGCCCAATGGGCTCAAGATCAATTGGCCGAAGATGAGCATTTTTACCGAAAAATCATCTTTTCGGATGAGGCCCATTTCCACCTTGGTGGGTATGTCAACAAACAAAATTGTCGCATCTGGGGCTCAGAAAATCTATACGTCACCATGGAAAAGCCGATGCATCCAGAATGAGTCACGGTTTGGTGCGGATTTTGGGCTGGGGGCATCATTGGGCCATTTTTCTTCGAAAACGATGAAGGAGCCGCCGTTACAGTCAATGGTGAGCGCTATAGTGGCATGCTCAACGAATTTTTGTTTCCAAAAGTTGAAGAGAATGGCATGGACGACATTTGGTTTCAACAGGACAACACAGACAACGTAACAATCCAACTTTTGGGCACTGCTTTCGAAAACCGAATAATCAGCCGAAATTCTGATGTCAATTCTGATGTTCTGACGCAAGCCATCGTAACATTTATCCTTAGCGGCTCCCCACAGAGACAATTGAGGCCTTGAAACACGAAGTCAAAGTTGCCATTGAAGAGATACAGAACCGGACAATCGAAAATCTACTGAAAAATTGGGTCGAACGAATGGGAGAAATTCTTAAATTTCAAGGTTCAATCTTTTTAATAAAACCGGAAATTTGAAAAAACATACACTAGTTTTTTTTTATTTACTTTTTAAAATGGAACTTCAAAATGGTCCACCCTGTATTTAAAAATTTTCCAAAAGTAGAAATAATTCCCTTAATTTGATATAAAATTAAATTTATCATAACATTTAATAACATTAATTTATATGTATTCATATTAAGGTTGATCAAAAATTAAATTAATTCACAAAAAATAAAACCAAAACCTATCAAGCATGTGTGTATGAGTGTGAGAATGTATGTAGTAAATAAATTATTTAACAACTAATTTTCTTTTATAAAATATAAATAATTTACGGCGAAATAAATAAACAAATGTTATAAGAGCAAAAAAGTAATACAAAAACTGAAACAAATTAGACACATTTGCATTAGAAAGCCTCATTAAGACAGTGGACGATTAATTTAGGATTTTTTTTAAAAAAAACACATTTTTTATCCCATTCATAAATTTTAAGACTTTTTCGATACAAATCTGAGTATTATCTTATTTTACTTTTCATTAATTTAAGGTGTATGCAAACTTTTGTACGTGTAGGTACGCCATTTAAAATGTAATCAATGAATGAAAAAAATACAAATATACAATAAGTTATGTGGAGACAAAAATATATTGGAAAGGAGAAGCAAAAAAATACGACATGTATTTACATAAACATAAAGAAAAGCTTATTACCTAAAGAAAGAGGAAGGCGGCGGAAAACTTAAAGCGAAGACGAAAAGAGTAATAAAATGAGAAAAAACTCATAACGTCAAATAAAAAAAAATGGAATTTCATTCATAAAAAGCTGTTATGAGAAGATATGATGGACACAGCAGCGCGGTGGGAACCAACAAATCCCAAACGTTGGGCATATACCAAAAATATTAATTATTTTACTTAAAAAACAACTGGTTTTAAAGATTTTTTTTTCGCTGCCTACTTTATCGTATTTGGTTGGTTTGTTTTTCTCCCTTCTTTTTTGCCTTCTAGCTCCATTCTTCTTTAACACTCTCTATCGCTGTTGTTCAGTCTCCCTCTTTTTATTTTTTGCTTTTGAGGCTTGAGAAAAATTTGCAAAATATTATCCGGTCTTATCGTATAGGATAGGTGGTTATGTTGGTGGTGTGGTATTATATTTTGCGCGTATTTTTTGAAGAAAAAAAAAGTGTGAATAACATTTTGTTTTAATAGCTTACATTTGTATTTACGAAGGCGTTTACTCAGATTTATAATACCAACAAATACTTTTAACAATAAAAATTTTATATTTAGAATTTCTGGCGCTATAAAATGGTATAATAAATGCAAAAAAAATGTTTGATCATATTCAGGCTTTTTATAATTGAAAAAAGTCTTTTGAAAGAATTTAATCTGGTCAAGGATTAAAAGTTAAGAGAAAACACAATTACTCGAGTATCCTTTTATACCTATTATTTCTCAAATACATAAAAAAATATTGGAATATCATCCACTGTGAAAAATTATAAGTTATACTCGTATGTTTTTTTCATATTAACAACACAAAAAAAATAATAGAAAAATAACAGGTACTCATCTATCCCAGCAAGTAATTTTTCACTTATTGCTGCAGGACTGATATCGATTTATAGTAAGTACTATATTTAATTTTCTTTAAGAAATCATTTGGAGAAAAAGTTCTTTTTTTGAGGATATAATAAGACGTCTATGAAAAAATTCTTTAAATCAAATATATTTTAGATTTTATTACGTATACAATAAAAATAAAAAAATATAAAATTTAGTTTTAATATTATGACAGAATTTTTTTTTTGTTAGAATTTTCAATAAAAGTAATAATAATAAATTGTAGAAGTAGAGTTAGTTATCCAATTTGTGCTTCGGAAAGTTATAATAAATAAAAAAACACTTAAAATACAGATGTTGATTAGATTTAAATCATTATATTGCTCCAATCTGGCCATTATAAATAATAAGCGACAATATCATTCAAATGGCCGCCACGAGATTTCTTGCAAGACTCCTTAATTCTTTTGATGTAATTTTTAACAACTTTTTCTTGACGTAAATATGTTGGTTTTCAAATGATCTAAAGTTTGAGAAATGATATTTAGTGTAGCCACACAAGAAAAAGTCCAATGGTGTCAAATTGTACCATCTTGAAAGGAAATCTCCTGCAAACTTTTCACGCAATAAATTCAAAAATGTTCGTGTTGTGGGGCTTGTAACACCGTTTTGTTGAAACTACATAACATATAGTCCGAGTTGAAATCTTCAAGTTCAGGGCAAAAAACAATTGGTGATCGTACGATCATAGCGCTCATATACATTTCAATAACGCTTCTTCATTTTCAAAAAAAAATACAGCCCAATGACACGTTCAGACTGAAATTCAAACCAAACAGTCACTTTTTGCCGATATTACAACTCCTCTACAGTCACTTGTGGGTTTTGAGAGCCTCATAAGCAAAATTGAAATACGTCAATTTTGCTTATTAACGTATTCAGCGAGCGAGAAATGAGCCTCACAGGTAGAAAATTTTGTTCAAAAGAACCACAACTTTTATAGAAACTTTTCAGAATTTCAGTCCATTGGTCAGTAGTTTAATGGCAAAATGACACGGCTTACTTTATAAACCACGAAGTATATAACACTTTATTTTTACATTTTTTTGCACTAATATTAAAATTCACTTTTTTAATTAGAAACAAATAATTTTTTTTAATACGTATATATGTAGAAGGAAATAAGTAATCTTAGTAAATTTTGGAATATATACAAAGTAGAGGATTTTTATCTATAAAAAATTTTCTTAAATTATATCTAAGGTAGACAATCTCGTTCGGTAGTTACGCGACTTTATAGACGGTTGTGTTAGGATTGTTGAATCTGCGAGATTTCATTTACGAAAAGTTACAACGAGCCTAAAAGGAATATATTGCTTATCAAGAGTATAAGTTTTTCGTTGGCATAAAGCATTTTTGGAGAACCGAAAACGTAGACGAATCTCGTTTAGGTAGAGCTTCAACATCGAAAATTGATGAAAATGTTGAAAAAGTGAGGGTCAAAGCATTCGGCACAAACTCTTAACCCAGTGTTTTATAAGGATGTCCTTCAAAATCTTATCAAAACGATACTTTGCGTCAGATCGGTCATTGCAGACATCTGGATACTTCACCATAACAACGCCCCTGTCATCCGACCATCACCATTAAAGGGTTTTTGTCGAAAAAATGGATTCTTCAGCCGCCCTTTTCACTTGTGGCTCCTCAGCCGCCCTTTTCACCTAATTTTAGTCCGTGTGCCTTTTTTTTGTTCCCCAAGACCAAAAAACGTTAGAAAGGACATCATCTTGGTCGTTTGAATAACATCCAAAGGATTGTAACTGATGTGCTGAAGGCAATTCCAGTTGATCGCACACTTGACATTGTGATACCAAATATATGTTAGCTAACAGAACTCAAAAAACAATAAACAGAATCCTACTAAAATAGACAAAAAAAATACTATGGTGGAGAATTGACAGCCTACAAAAATTATATTTGTTTAATGTTTATTTCATATTTATAATAATTTCTTAAATATATGGTAAGTAATTTGTTATCCTTTCTTTTAATAAAATGGAATAGAACCTAAATTCTAGAAGATATAAATGTTTTTTCTTAAAAATGTATAGTCAAATTTCTACAAATTATAATATTTATCTTAAAATAACACCTGAACTCAAGACTCAACATTCAAAAATAACCAATACAGAACTCCAATGTAAATAGAAACTTTTTTATCTATTCTTATTTGATAATTACTATGTTAGTGAATAAAAATTAGTATTTCCACAATTTTAATAATTTATTATAAATTTCTTAATATACATAATCTGACATGATATTCTAGAAGTGCCTATGAATATTTAGTTAAGGGCTCAAATGAACCAAGACAAAGAGTGTATCAAACTACTTTAAAGTATTTTCATCAGATTATAACTCTTAGAATCTACCATATTAGTAAATTTAAATTGAACATAAGGAACAAACTTTTAATATTATATTATTAACAGAATAAATAATTCTATAAATATAATATGATATTTATTAATGTAAGCACGAGAATATTAAACGTTATCAGAAATCTTGCACAACTATTATCATGAAACTATATAAATTTTAATTTTGTTTACATTTAATTAATTAGTAAAAAATAAAATCAAATAAAATTGTCAACATCCTATTTTATTACTCTTAATATTTTATTCTCCACCAATATACATTTTTTTTTTTTTAAAAAAAGAAATTTTAATAAATTTATCCACATTATATTTTCTTAAAATTTCATTGAAAAAAGAATATTTTATTTTATAACTATGCTCATATTTAAGATAAATTTTCTTCCCTTGACATCTAGAAAAAACAATACCCATCATGTTATGTAATTCATTAACGCTACCATAATTATAATGTATTACATAAAATTACATTAATGGATTTTTTAAAACATTCGTCCTATACTGACAACAAAATGAAAATGAAAAGAAAAAATATCCAACATTTAGTGAATGAAAAAAAAAATTTGAATGAAAAAAACGAAATTACTTCCCGGACAACCCAATACAGGCAGACAGACATTTGAACTGTAATGCAGTTTATAGCACCCTGCCGGTTATTTCCGCATGCAGGTATTTCCTTTAACAAAATGTCCTTATAACACGTAATTTTATAGCAGCTTTTCAAATATTCCCAGCAAAGAAAAAAACGAAATTACTTCCCGGACAACCCAATATAGACAGACAGACATTTGAACTGTAATGTAGTTTAATGCACCCTGCCGGTTACTTCCTAGGTGTAGGAGAATTAGTTTTATAGTTTTACATCCAAAAGCGGGGGGGGGGGTGGTTTGCCGCGGTATCCAATTTGAGGAGTAAAAAAAAATTAGTTAATTACTGAAAACCAAATAAACTTAATACGAAAACATCTGTGGTTCATGAACAAGCTTAACTCGAACAGTTCACTTGACATTTTCATCGGAAAGTTAGTCTTCTGATCGTGTTTGAGTCTTTGCTAATTGTCTTTCCAACTGTTATATAAGACGTCGCTTCTACCGATTTTATCTTATTTATTTTATAATTTTAATATTTTTAATAATAAAATATATACTTCAACTAAAGAAATATGTTACATAATAAAATAGAACATCTTAAAACAACTAAAATAAAAAATAAAAATAATTTTTTGCAATTTCTTTTCTGAAAGAAAAATTTATGTAAATTCAGAAATGCTTACAAATTCTAATATTTCTACCTTAAAATAACTTCGCTTTCTTAAAGATTTTGTTTTTATTAAAAATATATACTTGAAAAAATCTTTCCAGATTATAGTTCAGAAAACATTAACAGATGGCATTAGAGTACACTACAAAAAATCGTAAACTTCTAAAACAGAATTTTCCACATAAAAATAACGTTAAAATTTTCTGCATATCAAAAATAATAAATAAATAAAATCAAATTATAAAATGAAAAGGAAATATTATTGCCGATATTTTTCATAAACCACTGTATCAGAATGTGGATAAAAATTAATAACGAATTCCTTAGAAAATTCATACCAAATTCCTTTAAAATTATGCATTCACAAACACAATTTCACGCACATTACCCATCCATAGAAGTTAGCAAATATTCATATACGCGTATAACACTTAAATTAAATCCTCATACTAAGTATTTTTTTGCATCTAGTATAATAAAAAAATGTTTTTTTTTATTGTTAATACAAGATTACAGAACGGAACTCTTTTGAATAAGAAAACTTATTGTACCATGAAAAGAATCCAAGAAAATTTAACATGTCCACACACATACGAATGAATATCTCTATTTGCGGACGCACATACCTATGTTGTGTAGAAAGGTTAAAAAAATTATATTGTAAAAATTTCGAAAATATTTGGATGAATTCATGCACATATATAATAATATGCCAAACGAATACTTACAAATGCTAATCGAATAATTTGAATGTGAAACGAAAAATTATATACGTTTTCATATGATTTTCAGAAATTATTTCGCATTTTTCTTTAAATATTAACTGCGCATATTTGTTTCATTGAAATGGATCAGAAAAGAAATAATAATAGTTGATAATATAACGAAACATATGAGTGAAAATTCCGTAATTGAACTTGATAGTCTCTTTTCTTTGCAACAAATAGTTGCGACCGTAATTTTCGATTTCTTTTTCGATTTAAATTTCTGAGATCATGTAAAAACACACCATTCGTACGATAGTGTTTGCTTATCTTATTGAATGTGTTTGTGTGGAATTTTTACAAGATGCAGTTTTGGCAGCTTGAATTTTTCAGTAAACCATCATCATTTAATAATTGAATTTTTTCAAAATTTAACCATGAAAATTATATCAAATACAAAAAAAAAATTACAACACAAACAATTCAAATAATATTTATTTACTATACATTGCCAACCATCATGAATTTATATATATAATAGGGTCAATTTCAATGTGTACATTGGAATTTTTGTAATAAATTAAATTTAAAATAATTAATAGCAATATTTATACCCGGAAAAGTGATAGCATATTCGTACTATATCAATTTAAAATAAAATAAACAAACAATCAAAAGTCAACCAGCCGTCCTGCTCCCCTACAGATATTAATGTAGTTGTGAATAAAAATTTATGAGAAAAACTTCACTGAACCGATGAAGAACAACAATTCTGGCAGCCCTTCTACACTTGTTAAGCACTAAACAGATGGTTGATGATAAACGAGAGCGGCGAGAGCACAGAAGTGAAGCATGGAATGCGCACGCGTACAGGGTGGTCTTTAATGTTCGAGTATTGGATGCGGAACGAATGGGACAAACAATTGACAAAATATTTATGAAAATTTCCTCACAAAACAAAACATACCGTTTGCGTTATCCTGTACCATTGTTGCAGCACGCGATAGCACCTCTAATGGGGATTCCATAATAGTATTTATATTAATTATTTCAGTCAATTTTTGTAATAAATTTAGTCAATTGTACACAACGAAACGGAAGAAACCGTCAATGATGTCCTTATTTCTAAACGTCCCACACAACTACACGCATTTATTTGTATTTATCAATTTGAACAATTCACCTATAAGCATACACTTATACACTAATAAAAAAACCAATAATAAATGGGTAAAAATCAATATGCAAGAATCCGGCAAACAAATAACAACGAATGCATTCCCCTGTTTTCACTGTATTTCTTTTAACAAAAACAAAACAAACCAACAAACAAATAAATAAATAATACACAATAATGCACTATAGAAATTTAGAACGATATAATTAATTTAAAATATATATATTATATTGTTCCTTAAATAAAACAAAATGTTCTCATTTTATATTAAAGAAAGTACATTCTTTTTATTAGAATTTGTTTTTATTTTTTTTATACTATCGAATACTATTATTTATATTTTTCGTAATATAAAAATTTATCACAATTAGTAGTGTTTCGCGTATTCTCTCATATATTTGTTTGTACAATACTATATTTATTTGAATAAAACGCATCAATAAGGATGTTATTCAATTGATATCACTTTACTGTACACTATTAAAAATGATCCAACAATTTTACGTTAGATCCCCAACAAAAAAAAACACAGGGAAAGCAGTAAAAAAAATTGTTTAATGCGATTTCAAATTCCTTCGCGGATTGTTTTTGACATTTTTGAGAGTTCGCACTCGCGCCGTGGAATGTGAAAAATTTATGGAATGCAGTGGACGTCATGCTAGAGGCAGCAGGTGTCCTCTGGTGCATTTATTGTGCACTAGATTATAGAAAAGCATCTTCTTAGCGGGGAGTACGGTGTATTGAAACGTAAAATTCCAACTGCCGGCTTCATTGCCAAGTTTTTTCATATAAACAATAGAATATACAACGTTGCCAAAATTATGAATTACAAAATGACACTTTAATGAGCGGGACAAATTTTGAAAATAAGAAAATAAGAAAACAATCATGATGAAAATATTATCATTTGTAATTTAATTATAAAATACATTTATCTTAATTTAATTACAAAATAAAATTAGAATTACATTCTTTAAGTTTTGAATAATTTATAAAAGCCTATAATTGAATTTACTATGGGCTTAATATAAAAAAGAATTTATTTTCAAATATTTATGAATTTAACTACTTGTTTATAAAATTATTAATTTTGATAAAAGTAGAATTTAATTTTATAAAACTGAAAAGTTTCGGATTTTATTATTAATATAATTATTTAATTTTTTTTTTAATTATTAATTATTATCACTGCTAAATGTAACCAAAAACCAGTCGAAATATTTACTCAAATAGCCGTAGTTTTATAACAATTACGGTATCTTTTTTTATAATTGCTTCATAATTATAACTTGTCTATTCGTGAAAACAACTATTTTTTATTTCGATATTATATTTCCAGGAGACATCATAAATGAATTATTTTCAACAATTTTGGAAATTTCCCTTGTGAACGATTTAAATTATTACTGAAAATGTTTATTAATTATAATAAATTTAAAAAAAAAAATTAAAATTGAATGAATATTCAATTTTGCAACATTATTTTCCTTAAGTGTTCAATTTAATTTTGTATGTTCAATATGATAAATATTTTTATAATATTTTATAGCTAAACCATTAATATTAAATGTAATTTTGTACATTTTTTTAGAATAACTGCTGAAATATTATTCTAAATAATATTCTAAATACTTTTATTAAACATTTTTTAAATACTGTCATTATATTTTATTTTAAATAAAAATTATTCAATTTAACTATTATTTTTATAACAATGATAGAATTTTGTAAAAATAGTGAGTGAATAATTTCAAATGTTGGAAAAATTGGTTTAATATGTATATCACTTTTTTTGGTGTAAAGCGAAGTTATTTCTAAATTTTTTCCAAATTTGAAAGTAATGTATGGCTATATTCATTTTACATACTTAATAAATATACTTTATGAATATTTGTGTATATGTAAACGATAATAATTGTATGTATTTTATGAAATATTTCATGAATAAAAACAAATTTTCAATTTAGGGCTCAGATTTACTATTTCTCATATAGGCGATTCCATTTCAACTTATTTCTTACTATTGGCAATACTCAACAAATCTGGTTGGAGTAAAAAGGACAGTTGAGAGTTTCAGGTGTCAAATAAATTGTAGATATTTTATGTGTGGAATAATTAGTACAGTAGCTCTGTGCAATAAGTAATTTCTACGGAAAAATTTAACATTCCATTAATTAAGATAATGTTTAATTAAATTGAATTTTCAATTGGTTCTAAGAAACCTTAGGAAAAGTGTGATAATTTCTTACTTTCATTCGTGGATATTTAGCTATTTGTGAGTGTACAAAATGTCAGTGAATTTCGATAAACACCGTCAAAAAATTATATCTGCTTGGAAAGATGTTATTGATGATAAATCATCAACTGATTGGTAATTAAACCATAAATATTTAGATTTTTATAAAAAATATAAAAACAATTTTTTTTGTAGGGCTCTTTTTGGATATGAGGGACAAACGAATGACTTAAAAGTTGTCGGTACCGGTGATGGAGGTCTTGAAGAATTAACCGATGATTTGAATAGCGGAAAAATTATGTACGCCTTTGTGAGAATATCAGATTCAAAAACGGGCCTAACGAAATTCTTGCTAATTAATTGGCAAGTGAGTAAAGATTACCATTACCGATAATAAAGTAGATGAGAAAAAATTTCGATGCAAAAACTTCGCTTTGAGTGAAAATATTTTCACTCAGCGGCTGGAGGATTTCCCTATTAATTTTATTTTACTTTAAAATGAATTATACCAGAAGGGTGAGGCTTCTTTCTCTTTTTTGTTTGATTCTGTTTTCATTTCGTTCGCTATTATCTTTCGCTAATGCAACAACACCCAAAGATGACTAATGTTTACGTGTGTCACTAGCGCATATTTTATTTTATTTTTCTTTCGTCAATTAAGTGATAACAATGTTTGCACATTACATATTCAATTCGAATATGTTGGAATTACGAAGTATTCGTTTTTTATTGATATTTTTTTTTGCACGGTGGTATGTACAACTTTTGCATTTTAATATTAAATAATTAATTTCATTTTTAGTGCTTACTTATTTATCTAAAAATTTTTTAATTCTGTTAATCAAATGAAAAAAGAAAATAAAATAAAAAAATATTGATTTTTTGAGTGAATTTAAAAAATTTTGAAAGTTAACAATACAGTATCGATTGTAATACAGAAAAATAATACAGTTATTTTCATTTCGTAGAGTTCTATTTTTTATCCTAATTAATTTAATCATACTTTTTTCTCTATAATACTAATAATAATTCCAAGTTAAATAATTCGAAAGTATTATTATGATTACTATGAATTTTTATTAGATTTATTTAGCAACTCTTAATTACAATATTATAGATTTCAATAACTGAAAATTATAGATATTCTACTAAACAAAATTATGAACATTTAAGTGGTTTCTCCTATTAATATTTACATAAAAACAACACAATTAATTAGATTAAATTGTAACTAACTCAATGTAAATATTATTTTTTATTCATCTACTATTATCTAACTGTTTTTTAGTAATAATAACAATAATAATAATAAAAAAATTTTACGTGTATAAAAAGGGTGAAGGTGCACCTGTTTTACGCAAAGGAACATGTGCCAATCATATTCACGATGTTGCAAAAGTACTTCCGGGTGCACATTTAACAATTTATGCACGCGGTGAAGATGATGTTGAACAGGATAGAATATTACAGAAATTAAGTAATGTTTCCGGTTCAATTTCGGTTAAAGAGCCAAGATTAGAACAAGATGTGCAGAAAACTCCAATTGGAACAAATTATAATCGTGTTATACCAGCCAAAGAATTGAATCCGGTTGAGATGCAGAAATTCTGGAAAAAAGAAGAAGAGGAAGAAAGACATCGTATTGAATTAGAAAAGGAGAGAAAACGTCAGGAATTGATTAAACAAGAAGAGGTACATTTTAGAAATTTTTAAATTGGAATAAACAATTTATATTAACATGTAAATTTTGTTTACAGGAACAGCGATCCAGAGAGGAGAGAGCTCACCGTGAAAGAGAGCAATTGACTACAACAAAATTGCAACCGGCTCATGTACCAATTAAAACGTTCGTATCCATTTATTTTTGTTCACTATTAAAATTGCCTAATATCTTTTGATTTCGGATTATCGTAGATCTCCACAACCACTAAGCCCGATTAAAACTTTAGATAGTCCTACACGAATGATGACTGAAGCAGAAAAAATGCGCCAGCAACGCAACCAGGAAGCTAGAGACCTAATAGGAACCAGAGTTGGTACAGCTAAAGCGATCTTTACACAAAATTCAGCTGACGGTCAAATGCAAACAAAGTAAAAAATAAAATCGAAATAAATGTTAATTTTTCTCTTTTAAAATAAACAATATGTATTCTAGAACATCAGCACCAATTAAACCTGTTCGAAATTCGATATCGCAGCGTATAAACGCATTGAATAGCGCACAGGAATCTGAAGTTTCAATATCGCCAACACCTACATCACCGGTTTCAATGCCAGCTGTTGAAGAAATTGTCACTTCATCGCCGGAACCAGTCTCAGTTGTTGAGAATTTAAATGTTGCCGATGCTAGCTCAGGCGATGTTAGCTCATCGAATTCGAATTCGTCGCAACAGAATAATAGTGATTTTGCCGAAAATGAAGAACAATTCTCCACGATCAAGAGATCTCCACATAGTAAAGCAAATTCCTTGGCATCTCCAGATGAGGCAACAACTGAACAAACTGTAATCTCACCAACAGTTTTGTTTACTTCTGAAGAACCATTATATATGAATGGAAAAAATGATGGTAGGTCACAAAATTGTTTAGCTTTCTATTTATGCTCAAACCATAAATAATATGGGCTTGCTATTAATTGTTCAAATTAATCAACAACAAAAAAAAATTTCAGAAGTTCCTAGTGCTGATGACATTATCTATCAGGATGTGCTAAGTGATGGTGGATTAAAAGCGAAAGCGCTTTATGATTATCAAGCTGGTAAATATTTGCTTAAATTTCTTGTTTAGGCTTCTCTGAGTTCTTTTCAATAAATCAAACGGAATTAAATTTTCATCTATTGCAGCTGATGAATCAGAAATAACATTTGATCCTGGCGATATTATAACGCATATCGATCAAATCGATGAGGGCTGGTGGCAGGGCCTAGGGCCAGACGGTACCTATGGCTTATTCCCTGCAAATTATGTTGAATTAATCAATTAAATTAATTTATTTATTTTAACATATCGAATACACACACACACACATATATGACCGTGGAAGTGACATTTTCTTTTATGTTTTTATGTTTTGCTTTTTTTTATTTGTCATTTCATATTGCTAAATATCATAAAAAGATCATGTGCCGTTTATCGATTTATTTTTTCATCGTTTGAATTTTACCATATAGTACTGTAGTTTTTCTATTGCAATGAATTTGAAGAGATTTTTTCAATAATAATTGTGCTCAGCGATATATCTAATAAAAGGATAATTAGCGTTAAGAAAAAAAATACAGTTTGCACGTTTGCTGACTGCTCAAATTATTAGCGATAGTTGAAAAATTCTTATGTGAATTCGAGTATTAATTTTTCGTGTATAAATACGAGTATTAGCATTGAGATAAATTTAATTTTAATAAAATTTTCAATATTTTCTTTTTAAAATTTTTGATATTTCTTTGTTATTTGTTTGTTTAATTCGTAGAAATATGGATGTTAAAGAACAAATCGTACCATGTATATTTATTTATTAGATTCCATTATATATATGCTTTTTTAAAAAAAAAATTAATATTTATTATTTTATAATATTTTGTAAATTTTTCAAATCGAAAAAGAAAAAAATAACTTAATAGACTGATTTAACAAATAAAACAAAATTTTTAGAAAAAAATATATAGAAAAACGTGTATAAAAAAATGTTGCATGTACGCACAACAGAAAAGCAAAACATTATAATTTGGCTTATTATTAATTTTAAAGTTGATAAATGTTTAAAAATAATTGTGCATTGTAAGGAAAAAATTATTGATTGTTGTTTTAACTGAAAATATGTATTAAATTATCTTTTTAAAAAAATGTTTTTAACTAATTTGTGCGATAAAATATTTAATAAAATAAAAATCATAATAATAAAAATAATATTAATTATAGAATGTCATCATATTTGTAAGTATTTTAATGTTAACATACATGTATCAATATTCCAAGATAGAAATTGATATAGAAATCCATTAGGAAGAACCGTATATTTTATATAGATTACCTCAAATTTGATTTTAAAAAAAAAAGTTTTCTAAACTAAAAAATTTAAGGCAAAATTTCAAATATTAGTTGAACGTTTAATAAACATTTCTTTAAAAATTAACACAAAAATAAATTTTAACAAATTTCCAATTTTATTATTTTTTATATTTTATCCGATTTTATTTTTTAATTTCCTTTTCTTTTATAAAAAAAAATGTTTGCTCCAATTTTAATAAAAAATTCTAAGATCGTTTTCATGTTCTTAAGTGAATTAGAACAAAATATCGGTTATTTAATTGTTTACGGCGCAGCTAATGTTAATTGTTTTTGCATTGTACAAATCAAAACTTTACTTTTTGCAGGATAATGGATTTTTTAATATAAATTGGAAAATACTTTTTGGTCATTTTTAAAATTAAATTGACAGAAACAAAATATAAATAAAATTTTAAGTTTTGGTTTTTTATAAATAAATTATAAATAAAATTAATAACAATATTGAAAAGAAACGCTAAAACGTAAAATAAAAGTAAATAAAAAATCAAATAAATAAATATATATAAAGAAAAATGAAAAATAAATAAAGTTAAAAATAAAAATGAAAATTTTAGTCAAATTGAACCAAGTTCTCACCTTAGTGCCAAGCATATAATAATAATAATACTAATAATAATAATAATATGAATAATAATAATTATAATTATAATAATAATAATGATAATAGCGTATTTACTGTTATACATTTTCATCTTTTTTTCCTAGTAAGCTTATTTAAAAACATACATATATATTTGGAAATGAATAAAAATTCTAATGAAAAAGATTTATTTAATTGCATTTAAATTGAAAAGAAAATCATACATGAAAAAAGAACAATTTTTAAAAATTAAACATAAGAGTTTATTTTAATCTTTACTAGAACAATATATAATTCTTATTATTATTCAAGATTATGCAAAATAAAATCTTTTTAATTTTTTCACACGATTCTTCTGTCTAGAACTATTTTTATCACTATAGATTATTAAAGAGAACTAAAAAATAAATTCACACCTAAACACGCAAAACTTTAAAAATAATATAATGAAAAATAATAACAAAAACATTTAACTAATAAGTCAATATTTTGTAACATTTAAATTATTGTATTTTATATAAAATGAAATTTTAGAAAAAATAAAAAAAAAAAAATAATTAGAAAGACAAAAAAAATTACAATAAATTGATATGATGTCGTAAAAAGCTTCAAAATAAAGAAATAAAAATATACGTTTTCACCTTTAAGTAAATAAAAGAAAAAAGCAAACGAAAATATCGAACAAATCTATTAGTTATTAGGCGAGATGCAAAATAGAATTTATAGCAATTCACTTACCTACCAACACACACACACACACATATATATATACACACCCAACAAATAAAAATTTACAAATAAACACACCCATTTAGATATTCTATATACCAGCATTATGTACGCCTATGGAAAACAACCGAAAAACAAAATGATAGTAATTAATATTCAGAACAAATAACAAAACCCTATTTACATGTATTGTATTTAAAAGAAAATTTATATATAAAATATATGAAAGAAATTATATAATATTGCGTTTTTTTTTCATTATCATTTTGGTTGTAAATAAATAAATATCCCATCGTTAGGTGCTGGGGCATGTGAGCATTTTTGGTAATCTAAGTCTCGTCTATCGTCCATCATATGTATTTATCCCACAACTGCCTCGTCTACTAATATATTTGCAACTAGCACACGCTGGACCAATAGTGATATTTTCTTTTTCACGATAAGCTGGTCTGTTCAACATTAATACCAAAATTCTGAACACATAAGCTTCTCAGAATCCTAATTGGACGGACTAGTCGCATCCATAATTTTCCTTTTGGCAACCGCACTCATCACGTCTTCTTACTGTACGACATCTATTTACTTAGTCGTTTAAGTATAAAAAAACATTTATTTTGGAGTGGAATTCCGATCATTTTGGAGGTTTTATATCAATCAATACCTTTCCCAACACTTTATTTTAATCTTTTTCAAACGAATAACATGCTTCACGAAAATTAACTACAAAAAACTATTTCATTCCACTAATTCTTGGTCATTGTCACATTTATAAATAGTAGTGCTTATCCACACGAAATATTAAGTAGCTAAATGGCCTCATGGTTGTGGCGCTATAAGCCGAATTGTGGTACATGTCTTAGGAAAAAAACAAATCCAATAAAACTCTCAATATTCTACCCTATTAACCACAAATCAGTCCTTGTATAGTAAACTGGAAAGATTTCCACACGTAACATGAAATTGCCAAATGGCCTCTAACACCCGTCTAAGGGACCGTCGGGGGTCATCCCAAATCGAAAACAGGATATCCATCACTCATACGAATCAAGCGTTTCTTGCTTGTAATAATGCTCCTTAATGTAATTTTAAAATTATCATCAGAATTGTCTATTTCAAATACAATTCAAAGGTTGCTATTCTTAAAAGCGGCAATTATCTCGTTGATGACCCAAGCTTCCAAATAAGACTTACGATCTTACAACACAGTATTTTCGCTTTTATAGCAGATGAATTGACTAAAATTGCTTTCCTGGCTATTAATTTGATAAAAGATTTATTGATTATTATGGCCTTATGATTGTGGCACTCAAAAACGTCACTACAAAAAAATCTGATGGTTGTTATAACGCTTTCTGATTTGATTATTAAATGGACAACGAAATCGTCCGTTCTCAGTACTGAAACTGTCTGTCCTAATGCAATGGATCACATACTCTTCGGAGGAATCTTCTCTAGAACTGTAACCAAAATCTAACAAAACAACGAAATTGGGAGTAACGCTCCTGTGGTGAAAATTTATTTCTGTGGCATAAAGCAGTTTTGGAAGGACGAAGACGAACCTTGCTTAGAAAGGCCTTCAACATTGTAAACTGATAATAACATGGAATGTCTGAGAGACAACGTCCTCTGTATTACACAGCCATCTCCATCAAGGAATTTTTGTCGGAAAAATGTATTCGTGTGATTCCCCAGCCCTTTTATTCACCTAATCATAGTCCAAGTGATTGTATTTTTGGTCTTCCAAAATAAAATAAAAACACTTGAAAGGACGTTATTTTGATGCTGTCGATAATATCCAAAGGAATATAACCGAGGTTTTGAAGACAATTCCTATTGAAACCTTGCAGGACTGCTATGAAAAGAAGAAATAACACCTCCGCCAATATATAGCTACCCGAGGAAACTACTTTGAGAGAGATAATATTGATGTATAAATATAAAATAAAATTTGTGTAAAAACTCAGTCTTATTAATTTGATGTCACACATCGTATCTTACAAAAGTAAGGGGTTTTTCAATAGGCACGTTCAGTTTTTAACAGTCATTTGACGTTTCAAATGACAGTGGTGTTATTTTTTCAAATGAAGCGTTGTACGTCAGCGAAATGCTCAGTGGAACAAAAATATTGCGCCTCAAATTGTGCGTAAAGAACATAACCGCTCAATTCCATGCCGTACACCACAATTGGGCATTTGTGCGACTTCCACATAGTAAATATTGCGAAATAGCTGGGGTCTACAACTATACAAGATTCAATTGACTCAAGAACTAAGGCCAGAAGACCATGCAAACCTTGACTGGGCCCTTGAGCAGTTAGAAATGGCTCGTAGATTTGGTTGAAAAATCATCTTCAGCGAAGAAGCACATTTTTGACTGAATGGCTATGTAAACAAGCAAAATTGTTGCAGTTGGGATGAAAAACAGTTGAAACAAGAAACTTATGTAAACGAAGTTTTTGGGGCTACGTTAAATCAATGGTCTATACCAATAAATCCACAACACTTTTTGATATCTAAGCTGGAGCAGAACATCAAAATTAAAAAAAGCCTACTTTATGCGAAAGAGTCATCCAAAATTGTACTTTTCGGATCACCTCCTGCAAACAAAGCTGTGGAGGCCATTTGAACGATGTCATTTAATAATTAAAAAAATGTTATCCAATCTTGCAATCTGCAATAAAGATATTTACCATCGCTTACACAGAAACCTTTTTAAAAATTGAATTCCTTTATTTTTGAAAAATGAAGAAATTATGAATGTTTAAATTTGAAGGCGTAATTTATCGACAAATTTACCTTAGTCTCAATCAAAGTTTAATGGTCTTATTATAAGGCATATACAAGTAACAAACTACTCTGTGAGGTATAATATTTTAAATCCACATAGTATTTATGGCTACGCCTACGAACAGACACAATGGAATTTACATAAAATTAATTACCTTGTCACCTCAAGAATCTGTTGGACACATCCCAGATTTTGGTCCCAGATTTTGGTCACAATATTTTTTTTTTAATTAATTTACAATAAAATCGAAAAGTTTATCTCTGTTATCTAAAGAATTAGTAACATTTTTATGCTCTTTTAGTTACTGACACTGCTTCACAAAAAAACTTCTTTTACAATTAATATTTCAAAATTTTATTTAACTTAAGTGTCCAAATTCCATAAATTTACACTAGATATTCTCTTCTCAACTACAAAAATCGTTAATAAAAGCTCGATTTTCTTTATTATTAAACAAGAAAACCCATTAAATTTTCCATTGACATGAACAAAAAGAAAAAGGAAACAATTGCAGTCATCACGTAAACCATAAACATCCCCAAGCCTAATGGGGAATTTCACACTTCTTCTGACTTGTTTTGATGTTGCTACGACGAGTTGCTGAAAAAAATGTTTTATCGATGGGAACAGTGTTTTTGTTTTGATGGACGAAAACGCCATTCGAAATATTGAGGGCTCTTGTTTTTTGATAAATCCCATAGGAAAATGGGAAATACTGAAAGCAACGTTACTAGTGGTGTTAAGAAACAAGCTGGAACATCGACACAATCTTTGTATAAATTGGTTAATTTGAAAGGTGGCGGCTTACTTGTGGACATGATGAAAAGAGCGTGCCAAAATAAACAGTTCGCGGAAATAGACCATGCAATTAAAACGAAAGTGGAGCCGTATTTATACAATAGAGGCGCGGGTAAATATATTCCAATATCGAAATTAGTTCTTTTGCGAAACAAAGAACGGCCACGGCATAAACAACTGCCAGAAATACGCGCCATGGATAATCCGGATGATGATTTTAATATCGATGACCATTGCCCAGAAGTTGATGAGTCGGAGTATATGGCCAATCCAACTGCATATCGTGAAGTGTGTTGGAATTTGAATGTAATGTTGTTGAAGTAGTGGTGCATTAATTCCAGAGTGGAACCAATAACGTTTGGGGGGGATTACTTCATATTTTTAGGAACGTGGTGCTGTGGGGGAGACAATTTTGCATTTGTGCTTATTGAACGCAACTTCTCTGCACGCTGACCTTGCCAAGCGACTACTTCGATTCTATCCAAAACTGATTTTGGATATATACATGTGTGACGAGTACTATGGGGAGAGCGTATTGCATATTGCGATAGTTAATGAAGATCCAGCTATGGTCAAGTTTCTTCTTGACGCAGGAGCATTCGTGGTGGAGCGGTAAATTTGAATGAAGTAAATGAAGGCTATTTTATTTGATAAACTTTGTTCGAATGGCAGATGTTGCGGAACGTTCATGAGTCCAGAAGATCAGAAAGCTTCCCGGTATGATTCACCCGAACATGAATACGTAGGTGTGACTCCAATCACCAACTACGAAGGATACGTTTACTGGGGTGAATATCCATTAAGTTTTGCTGCCTGTCTCGGTCAAGAGGAGTGCTATAGGCTAGTACTGGCTCGAGGTGCGGATCCAGACATGCAAGACACTAACGGAAATACTGTACTTCATATGATGGTTGTCTACGAGAAATTAAATATTTTCGACATGGCCTATGAGGTCGGTTCATCCTTGCATATAAAGAATATCCTCAATCTTACTCCACTAACATTAGCAGCAAAGCTCGGTCGAGTTGAGATGTTCTTTCACATAATGAATATTGAACGAGAAATTTATTGGCAATTAGGTTGTTTTTATAAAATCCAATTATATAAAAAAAAACTTGTATTATTCATTCGCATTCACATTTTAGGAAGTATTACGTGTGCTGCATATCCGTTATCGAAAATTGATACAATCGATGTAGAAACTGGGAATATCAGCAAAAATTCTGCACTAAATTTAGTTGTGTTCGGAGTAATCAAGATTTTCTATTTTCATATCTATGATTCGCAATTTTTTTAAAAATTAAAATTATTTTCTTCCTTTTTCTAATAATAAAATAACTCTACTCAGGATAAAGATGAACATTTGGAGTTGCTCGATGGTGTGCTTATCGATTTATTAAAGACAAAATGGAATACTTTTGTCAAATCTAGATTCTATCGTCAATTCTATTTATTCTCGTGCTACTTTTTAATTTCGCTTGTAAGTTTTACACTAAGACCAGGACCGCCAATCGAAGATGACAATGACGATGATAATGATTCTGAGATGGTCTCAGAAAGTCCACATAATACCACCCGGACAACGAAGACTAAAAAGGACGATTATAAATATTCGATGAAATCAAAAGTTTTAAACGATTTTTCTGCTAATAGTAAAGTAACAGCGTATTATGTGCAGCCAATTCAGCCTTATTTTATGTCTGATTGTAAGCCTTTTTCTTTAATTAAAATTTTTTAAACTATTCGAACAGAACAATAAATAGACTAACCATGTAGTTATTATGATTACTTATAATTGTAGTTCCGGATTGGTTAAATACAACTGAAAATATTACTGAGATAGTAACCGAGCCTCCTTGGTGGAGTTCATATGCTGAATGTCCATTAATGAATGCTGATACTGTTAAGGAGAAAGTGAGTAGTTTATATGTGTTTCTCCATAAAATAATAAATATATTTTTATTTTTCATATTAAAAACCCTAAATTGTAAACCTTTTCTTTTCTACTTATTTCTCTGACTACTATTGCTATCAAGATTTATTGAACACAGCTGGTGTTCCATAAGATAGTATTTTTAGTCCTATTTCATACAATCTTTGTACAAATAATATCTCAAATACTTCATAAATTATATATACATAAGCCTTTTGTGCTGATGATATCGGTATTCTTACATCACATACAAATATCGAAATAGTTTGAAGAACTTTATAAAATTTTCAAAATTAAAAAATAAGTGAAAATGAGAGTCTCCCAAATACCATAATTAGAAATATATTCCACAAATTAATAGAGTGCATTATTTGTCACTCTTCGTACCAGATGAACAATAATTGAATTTTAATAATTTCCGTATCGGCAACTAATGCACATTTGATCAAAACTTACTCTAAAGAAGAAACTTTCAATGTCCAATACAGTTTTGAAACCCATCTGAAATTACATAGTATCAAACTTTAGTGTTCTACGGAACGTTAATTCATATTGTATCCAATCTCTGTTGAATCGAAGATTTCGTTGACGCCCTATTCTTAGTTCGCAATAATGTTATTTATTGATATATAAATATAATTATTATTTTTCTACTTGAAACAATCTATTTACTTTCATTATAGATTCGCCTTACAGCTGAGATGCTCTTACTCATTGGTGCCTTACTATACATACTGTCTGCGTTAAGAGAGTCTCGTTTTCTGGGCTACAAAATGTTTGTAGAAAATTTGGTAAGTAATTCCTTTTTTAGGTACAATCACATTGTGAATAAAAACACAAATTATAGTAAGATTTGTATATATGTGTATGTGTACATAACTGCTATTGAATCTTTCTAGATGACAGCTCCATCCAGAGTGATGTTTTTATTTTCATGCTGTTTGATGATGGTTGTTCCATGGCTAAGAATATCCTGTTCCACCGAAATGGACGATCATGTTGCCGTTATGATTATGTTAACAACATCACCTTATTTCTTATTCTTCTGTCGGTAAACATATCTATAAAATAATTGCAATAATTTTTTAGATGAATTTAAGAACATTTATATCTGAATATATCGAGTATTTTTTTTCTAGTGAGATTGAACTTCGAATGAAGTTAGCTATCAAAACCAGCTGTTATCTGACAAAATATTGTTACGATCTTACATAGATTCAATGGATAGAGTAAAAGATTGTTTTTGTTTATTTAGGATTTTCTGTGTTTGACTAAATAAAGTTTGTTTGTTTAGAACGCTCGAATCCTGGTTGAATCTTCTCGCTGTTTTTGCACTTTACACTAAATTTCTCCGATCTAACTTAATCCACAGATCACTCAAATAACGGTTCTGGTTTACGCCTACCGACTTTATTACGTCGTCCGCTCTAGTACCGACTTCAGCCAATCGTTCACGAATTGCTCTTTAGACGAAACTCACTCGCTGGCGAGCAGTGTTCGTATTTACACATACACGTATACTGCTCTGCCGTCGTGCTTCTAAAATATTCTGGAATCTAACTTTCTGAAATACTCTGGAACTCTCTATTAACACTGTAGTCAGTATAGTTTGTCATTTTATCAAGAAAAGGTTCATGCTTAAACTGCAAAAATTCAGGACTCGGAATCTTATATTGACCGATTTATAGCGGAGATATATAGCCGTGGCGGCATTATGCACGACATCTTTCGAATTAGCATGGTTGCTTAAGTTGCTATAAAAACCTCACCGAAATAGTAACGATTATTTTAACGCCTGTGTTAATAGAGTTTTGATGAAAATCGAAATAGTTGCATCCTTATAACATTCAGTTTTGTTCTAATAATTAAAGAATGTTTATTAAAAAATTGATAACTTCACAAAAAAACATCCAAATTTTAAAAATTCCAATTTAGATAAAATGATAATTACTACCGGATTGTAAATAATAGAGATGAGGTAATCAAATTATGTTTTTGTTTGCTATTGGATATTATTAGGGACCTTAGTTGGGCTTTTTAAGGATCCTAGTTAAGCCTTGTTAAGCATTATAGTCCGACATTATTTAGGATCCTAATTGGACGTTCTCAACGATCCTAGTTGGACTTTATTAGGGATCTTGTTTGGACGTTTCAAACGATTATATTTGGTCCTTATTTAAGATGCTACTTGGACGTTGCTAAAAGCCATAGTTAAACTTCATTAAGGGTCCTGGTTAAAATTTGTTTGGGATTCTAATCAGACCATATTAAGCACTCTGGTTCGACGTTGGTTAGAATCCTGTTCGGACGTTCTCAAAAACCCTAATTCGAAATCAGAAAGTAACCTGTTTGGATGTTCTAAAGGATCATAGTTAGACCTTATTTAGGATCCTAGTTAGAGATTGTTAATAGTCCTAGTTGGACTTTGCTTAAGACCCTATTCGAACCTTGTAAAGCCTTCTAGGTGGAACACGTTAAAAATACTGTTTCGATTTTCTAAAGGATAATTTTCTAGTTCGACTTTGTAAAGGATCCTAGTTGGACTTTATTAAGCAGCCTGGTTGGACTTCATGAAGGGTCATAGCTAGAAACTTATTAAGAATCCAAGTTGAATATTTTTAAAAATCCTTGTTAGACTTTGTTATGTATTCAAGTTGTATATTGTTGAGGATTTAATTTCACAACAATGACCACATGCACAATAAACGTTTTGTATAGCATTAGTTACAGTTAATTCTAGATACAAAAACAATATGACTACTTTTTCTATAGAATAATATATAATCAAAATAATTGTTTTTTACCATTATTTTTTTATTCTGGTTAGCGGTTTCAAAACGGTTGGACCATTCGTCGTGATGGTTTACCGTATGGTAATGGGTGATCTTTTGCGTTTCGTTTCGATCTATTTAGTCTTCGTTATGGGATTCTCACAAGCATATTATATAATATTCTTGTCATATGAGAGTGTAGATAATCCAGATGATAAGGATGATGTACAAACAAATCCAATGCCATCACCTATGGAATCTATAGTGGCAATGTTCTTAATGTCGTTGACAAATTTTGGTGATTACTTTGGTGCAATGAGCAGTACAAATCATGAAATTGAAGCGAAAGTACTCTTTGTACTATTCATGGTTATTGTATCAATACTGCTGGTAAATATGTTAATCGCTATGATGGGTAATACGTATCAGAAAATTGCTGAAACTCGTAATGAATGGCAGAGACAGTGGGCAAGAATAGTTTTGGTTGTCGAAAGAGGAGTTTCACCGGCTGAACGACTAAAAAATCTCATCTTTTACAGTCAACCAATGTCGGATGGTCGGCGAGCGCTTGTACTGCGCTTAAATATGACCGTAATTATCCTTTATACTTTTGCATTAATCAATATATTATCGAAAATTCAAAATCTAATTTTTATAACGATTATTATTGCTCCTTTCAGGATAGTGACAAAGAAGAAATGAAGGAAGTCTTGGAGATGAAACGTATTCATGAACGATTATCAAAGAAGCGTGAAAGCGAACGAGAAAAGAGGGAATTAGAGAAGAAACTCTTACGAGAAAAATATTTTGCTAATTCTTCACTCGACATATCATAATAATTATGATAATCGAAAAAATTATGAGTATTACATTCTACTAGCCATAGTAGTTAATTTTTTTAATGAAGCCACGTAATGTGTACTTGTATATGTGTACATTGAAGTTAACGGCTATAATAGCATTAATTATGGATGACTGTTATCGAATCGTAAAATCTATGCAGTTTTAAATAAAAGAAAAATTAATTAATTTATTAAAGCATTTTTATTTTTACCATGCACTTTTAAATAATTGCTGATTAATAAAATTTTGTGATTAGGAAAGGAAGAAGGGGGTTGTTGGGATACCATATGAACCTCTTTTTCCGACAAAAACACATTAATGTAGATGGACGTTGTCATTATGGAACATCTAAGTATCTACAATGTCCGATCTGAAGCGAAAAGTCCGTTTTCTGAGTCTTCGAAGGACTACTGATCAGTTTTAATGTTAATCAACAGTATGACGTTACAAGAGCTCTAACTCGTTCCACATTTTCCGAAGTTAGTCTTCCAATGCTTTTCGGCCACATAAATATGTTTAATGCCATCAAAACGTTATGATCTTGATAAAAATATTCCTTAACGGCTTGTTGCAAAATTTTTCTAACTCAAACTATGATTCAACAGGCTTCACATAAAATTAGGTGGCACATCATTGCTCCAAATTCCGCTGTTTCATTTATTGTAACGCACAACAAAAACACAATTTCACTTATTATGCTTTATAGAATCGTGTAGTTGCGGGATTAGGTTGGAACTTATACTGCACGTCTGGGAACGGAAGTACGCATTATTGACAGGTAGGTGAGTGATGGCATCATCAATAGTAAATTTCAAATAGAAAATTTAATGCTTTCGAAAGTAAATTTGATGCCGCATTTGAGGTCTGAAATAATATCTAATCTGAAAAAGTAGAAAGACATTACAGTAAGCCTTTGTTCTTCTGCTGCGAAACAGCTCAGCATTAAACCAAAGCTCTGTGATGACAGTTTTCTGGGAAATTTCGTAGAAGTATGCCTCTTTTACGACGGGTTTTAAATAAACGGAATTGTATTTATCGGGAACTAGAAGGCTTGGTGAAACCGCAAAGCTCAAGTCTGTAAGCCCAAATAGGTTTTAATAGTCTGTTCTGTATTCGAATTTTATTATTTAGAATTTTGATCTGTTGTCGAATAGTCTATTAATTAATTAAAAATAATGAGATTTTCCATCCATGCATTTTTCTTACTTTTCTGCCAAAGTTCGTATAATCAAATAGTGCTGCAAATATAAAAATTCTGTTTGATTAGTTAATTTTCGTCTTAGAGTTGATGCCAAGACAAAATTTAAACTATGGACGATTTGAATAATATTCAAAAAACAAAAGTAGATTTTTACTACTTTTTGTTTCTGATTTGAGCAAATCATAAACAAAAGCAGATCAAGAATTTGTGTTTTTAAATGCTGTCAGAAAAAAAATTTTAAATTTAGAAAAATTAATATTACACACAATGATTCGAAAATACTGACGAGTTTTTCCTAATTAAATGATTTAGTTGATGCAGCGATTTTTATTTGTCGTCAAAAACAATGTCTAAATAACCACTAAAAACGCACTTAAATCGCAGTATTTGAAAATGATTATTTGAATTAAACCACAAACGAATGGCATTAAATAAAAATACCAACGAAACTAATTTCCAGATATAATAACTTTATTATTAAAAAAATATGTTTTTATACTCTCTCATCAATAACAATAACAATAATAATAATAATAATAAAAAATTTATAAAAATGCTTATTATAGAATTTAATAAAATTCGTATTTATTTTCAAAATTTACATATTATATGTTAAATCTACATTTGCAACATTTTCTATATCTAGGCTAATCTCTACATTTGTTGTGTTTCGGTTGAATCCATGAATTTCGTCTTGGCATTTTCCATTATTTTGGCGTTATGTTCCGCTATTTCTTCCAAATATTTAATGGATCGCAATACGTACTTGATTACCTCTTTTCTAATTGGACGTATGATATCATTTCCATCAATATCGATTCTATCTAATTTTGAAAGATTTCTAGTTAAAATGTCGTCAAAATACAAATATTTGTTGTCATTTTTAACTCCTGAGAATGCTTCCAGTTTCACCACTAGTTCTTCAATATCCCGTTGTATGTCTTGAATTTTGATCATACATGTTTCGATATGAGGAGTAACCGGAACTACATACGTAAATGACGGAGGAGGTGTTGGCTGTTGAATATTGTGTGATGATTGCGATGATGAACGACGATTTGTACGGGTTGGTTTGGGTTGTTGTACCCCTGGCGGATAATGTTTATAACTCCTAGCACCGGGAGAAAAGCTATCCACATTAATATTGTAAGAAGTGTCTTGTGGTGGTAATGATTGTGAGTTCCGTACTAAATCCACAGAGTTTTGTAAACCAAGCAGCTGATGTAATTTTACATTAGCTACAGTGTCTATGTTGCTGTGTACGGTCTGTTTAGTTGGGCCTTCTATAGTGCGAATACATGCGTGGGTTGCTTGGCGTTGTTCACTTGCATTATGAAGTGAGCTTGTATGAAGCTCATCATAGTGCGGATTAGAAACGTATTGGTCCTCATTTGATGGAGTTGGCATAATTGGTTTTCGCACTCTCGAAAAGCCAAATTCATCAGGTATCAAGAGACCATTTTGCTTTCGAATACTATGAGAAACATCTTGCCTACTTGAATGTGATCCAAAGCTAGTTTGTATATGTTCGGATAATAAACTACCAAAATCTGGGATAAAATCGCTAGCATCTCTTCTAAACTGGTCGCATTGATAACGGTTTTCATTTTCAAAATCGGATGAATTTCGGAATCTGGAACCCATTCCCATATTTTTGAACATATCATCCCCTGTGGACGGTGCAAATTCAAATGACTAAAAGTACAAATTAAAACAAACAAAATCGAATTAATTTTTTAAAATACACTTTTATAAAAAATATATGAACATTTATTTGTAATCATGCTATTATGCTTGTAAATTTTTTTACTATCTTGAAAATCTCGTATTCTTCATATACGGAATGTACAGATTTTATTTTATAGAAATAAGCTTTGATGATGAACTAATTATAATCGTATTTTTATAGTGAATATCATCTACCTGATCAAATGGAAAAAAAATATTGAGTTTATAGTTTGGTCGTTTTTGCGTAGGTGTAGAGTTGTAATCATTATAATTTGATCAATGTGTCAATATCGTGGGTTGTCGACGTCAATTTAAATTTGCGAATGCCTACAAATGGTACCATATTCAGTAAACACAATTTTTCGATTGACTTTTACGAAATTTCAAGAATTTTCTTACATTATTGGTATTTTATACTCATTTCCTGTAGCAAATACGGAAGCTTAATGGGTGGTTATTCTCGTATACTCTAGAATATTTTAGAAAGTATCTTCTAATATGCATAGATATATGGTAGTATTATCTAATTTTTTTTTAAAACATCTCTGTAATGTAATCGAACCAAACTAGGAAGTAAATTAATTTCAGATAACAAAATATCAAATCATTTTTGGATAGTATTAGGAATAATAATATATATTTGGTAAAATATTTGTGCTATTTTTTAAGTATATGAATTAATTTTGACTATTTGTCTGCAGAGTAAAAGTATATACAAAAATTAATGATTCATTATGCTGAGTTTAACTACCATATCACTCTAAAAATCATAGAAATAATTTTGTGAGAAAAATTATTTCAGTATATTTAAAATAATAATATTTTCGCTACTTATTATTTTAAATTAATTCTATTGTATTGTATAATATGGCTTTGATACTAAATTTTTAATTTATTGGACAAATCTTATTTATTGTAGAATTAGAATTTTAGTGTAAAAGTTCTTTTGAATTAAATTTGGTAAACTTAATTAAGATATTATTTAAAATAAAGTAGAACATTTTTAGAAGTAAAAAAACTTATATAGCTTAACTAAAAAGTTGATCATGAATAATTTTCGAAAGTCTCTACAGCAATCGATTATTTGGCTTATAAACATTACGATTCGATAAAATAAAAAGTTTATCTTAATGTATAATTTGTAAATTAGTAATGAGAACTATTAAAAATATCTGCAAAAGTAAAACAAAAATATAAAAAACAATAATTTTTAATAGAAAATCTTTTACATAATAGAAAAGTGAATGGGGTTTTTGTATTTACGAGGGTCGTTCAATAAGTTCTTAGAAAATCCAAGAAATTGCGCTTGTAGTGTCGGTTAAGATATTTTTTGTGTAAGTAGCAGTATCGACAGGAAAGCTGTCAAAATTTCAGCTCGATACATAGCGCAGGTCAATTTCTATCGTCGATTAAAGTTAACGACATTTATTTGTGCATAACAATGGAAAAAAGCGAGTTTAGGGCTGTCATCAAACATCTCCATTTGAAAGGCTTAAGCCCGAAAGAAATCAAAGTCGAGTTGGATGCAGTTCATGGCACATCTGCACCTGTGTTTGCGACGGTTTACAATTGGGTGAATGAATTTAAACGTGGCCGTTCATCCACAAAAGATGAACATCGTTCAGGACGCCCAGTTGAGGTGTCTACTCCTGAAATCATCGACAAAATCCACGATCTGATTTTGAACGATCGGCGAATTAAAGTGCGCGAATTAGTTGAGGCCACGGGCATACACAAGGTACAGTCGCTTCAATTTTGCATGAAAAATTGTCTGTGAAAAAAATTTCGGCAAGATGGGTGCCGCGTTTGCTCTCAGAGGAGAATAAGCGCAATCGTGTAGTGGACTCTGAGGCTATGTTGGCACTCTTTCATCGCAATCCTGCCGAATTCCTTCGTCGATATGTCACTGTGGACGAAACCTGGATACACTACTACACTCCAGAAACGAAGAGACAGTCATCACAGTGGATTTTCAAGGATGAACGGGCTCCGAAGGCAAAAACTGTGCTATCGGCCGGCAAGGTGATGGCCACGGTCTTTTAGGATTCGCAGGACATCATTTTTATCGACTACTTGGAAAAAGGAAAAACAATAACAGGAGCGTATTACGCGTCGTTATTGCAACGGTTGAGCGAGAAAATCAAAGAGAAACGCCCCCATCTGAAGAAGAAAAAAATCCTCTTGCATCAGGACAATGCGCGTGTGCACACCTGCGCTGTTTCCATGGCCAAAATTGTGGAATTGAGAATGGAATTGTTGCAGCATCCCGCTTATTCACCCGAGTGACTATTTTCATTTTCCCAATCTGAAGAAATGGCTTGGCGGACGACGGTTCACTTCCAACGAGGACGTCATTGCTCAAACGGATGAGTATTTTGCGGAACTTCCGAAATCCTATTTTTTGGACGGGATAAAAATTTTGGAAAAACGGTTGGAAAAGTGTATAGAGCTAAAAGGACATTATGTTGAAAAATAAAAAAGTTTTTTTCCATCTTTTTCTAAGGACTTATTGACCGACCATCATACTATTTGAAATAGGTTGTCACATTTGCAGAGACGCATGAATTAACACACTTTTTGTACGTAATAAACTAATAATTATTATACAAAATGTTTGCATTAATTTATATTGTTCCTATTTAATCAAAAATTCTTGAAAAATAAATCCTAAAACGTCTTCATTCTATTATTGAAACCGAGGGTGTGATTCCTTAACATAAGTTTGGTTTCGAACTGAGCATTCCACTATACGAGTACGACTATATAGCGAACTCACTTAAGAGAAAGGAATACTGCCCAGGCGTATTTCTTGACGTTTCGCACGGTTTCGACAGTGTTATGACAACCTAAATTGCTTTGGAAGCTACAGTGAAGCTTACGTTCTGGTTGTTTCCACATCCTCAAATCATATCTCTCAAACCGATATTTTCAGGTACCTAAAAATATTGAGTATTCTGATATTTATCCCATTTCCGCCGATATCCCTCAGAGTAGCATCCTAATCCAATCCTTGGATATTCCTTGCCATAATGATTTTCCCAGCATAAGTTTATTTTACAGAATCACATCAACTCCTTAGACTCCTGGTACAAAACGTTGAGTGTAAAGGTAAATAAGCAAAAAGGAGCTAATGTAACTTTTGTACTTTGCCGAGAATAGGCTCCCGATGTAACCCTAAATAGGAGTCATATTCCACAGAAAATGAGTGTGCGTTTCTTTTTTGAAACGGACGGGTACAAACAATTGCTACAACTAGACGATATGTCAGAACTGACAATAAAAATTAATTGTTACTATACAACAAAGAATTGAAACTAATATCGACATATGAACTCGAACTTCGGAGCTGGACATTTTAAAATCCCTCTAGTCGAAAAATTGTCAACGCTCCCTTTTATGTATGTATGAAACAGTGCTATTCATCGTGTATTAAATGTTCCAATCGTTTGTGAATTTATAAAAAAATCCATTTGCGATCCTAATTCTTTAGTAAAAAAAACTGTTCACTCCCACCCTTAGTCGTACGCACCTTATGATATAGATCAGTTTGCAGATAATGTCAACCTAGTTTTTGCTATGAGCAATTAATTTAAATTTAATAAATATTAAATAAGTTATATAATATAAGTTTTATTTTTAATATTATTTACACGTATGTATATAAAATTTTTAAAACATTTTCGATAAATTTTAGATGTAAAAGCATATTCTTAAAAATATTATGAACTCTAATTGACATTTAGATATTTTGCCTTTATTTTAAAATAGAATTAATTTCTGTTTAGTCAATAAGTTATCTACAACTACTGTAAGTAAGAAGTAGATTTATTGTTAAATATGTCATTACAATATCGTGCAACATGAAGGAAGAGTTAACACCTATCGATACTACTTCCATTATTGGGATTTAATTTGGTTAACTTTCGATTGACTTAATAAATCTTTTGGCCATTACCGTTTCAAGCAAAGAAGGGTATTTACTGGGCATGGTCACTGAGGTTAATTCTCTTACAAGGAAATTGAGATGATATGGTTAACAGGCATAAAACTTTTTATAACGAGAAAAAAAGTTTAGTTAGTTCACGTACGAAGCGAACTTTGAGATCTCGATGCATGATACTGTTACGAACATAATACGATAACAATAATTAATAATAATCTTTGACTGGATACGACGACATGGGTTATAAAAGAGTAACTAGCTGTCAGTTGGAAGCTCTGAACGTCGAACAGTCTAAGTAATTATTTGTATCGTTTGTTTACTTCAAGTCTTTTTATTCTCGTATGTGGGTTACAGGTCAATTGTTTGTCAATATGTAGGCCTAAGTAACAATGTCACTATGAAGAGCCAAATCTACGGGAATTTCTTTTTATTCGTTTACTTTTACTCTCAACTTGGAGTTTACTCTCAACTTGGAGTTTACTCTCAACTTGGATTTTCGTGATTTGTTAATATGGTCGTGTCGTCTGCGTGAGTTGCAGCGAAAATGTTAGAATATGCAGCGGTATCGAAACTGTAGATAATATATAGGATAGGGCCAAGAAAACTACCTTGAGGAACACCAAACATTTTGAAGGATATTTCACATCGATTTGATAATACTGTTGTGAAAGATGTGATTGTTTTATCGTATAGTAAGTAGAGAAAAGAAATTGTTTCGATTTCCAGAGTAAGTACGTCAGAAAACTACCTAGGCAGTACTCTCTTTTTTCTAAGAAGATAGCAACATAATCTACGATGCCATGGGTTTGTTGGGTAGTGGAATGCTCTAAAACTTGAAATTATTTTGCAGGATTCAGTCGATTTAAAATTATTTTGGGGTCATTTTTATAATTGAAAATTTTCAAAGTGAGAGCAAGTCTGTTGGTGCAAAGGATACCATTGTAGATGATGTGCTTTTATTTTTTAGACAGTCGTTGTTATAGTATATTGTATGTTATGAAGTCATATTCAGGGTATTTTCCGTTAGGACTATGTTTAATTAATTATTTATTTCAAAAGAAGTAAAATGTTTGGGTGGTAAACTCTTTGGTAGCGGAGTAATAAGTACAATCTCTTTTTGGTATGAGTGTTCTTTGCCTTCTATGTCTTCATGAGGATAAAGATTTTAATTAAATGTGCAGCGTATATGTAAGCACTTTGTTTGGCAGTTTTGGTCCGAACTCCGTCAATTTTTTTATATGCGTGAGACATTCGTTTGTAAAAAAAGGAGTTGAAGGTGAAACGATTTAGTATATAATGAAGGAAAGCGCTTTATTGAGTTTATTTTTTTTATAAATCACTTGTGCTAAAGGAATTATGAATATCCTTATAATGTTATGGCACATCACGCGTTTAGAAAGTATTAGGAGGGATAAAGGAAAAGGTGTCGGTACACTTTACACTTAAATAGCTGTTGATTATAATGATTTGGGAAAACCGAGTGAGGCAAAGAATTCCACATTCGTATTTAACGGTTAAAAAAGAATTTATATATCTTTTAGTATCATTAGGGCAAACTGATGTGAGTTTTTGGCGAAACGGGTATTACGGTGAAATAATTGTAGTGGCAGAATGCAACTAACCAATTCATTGGAACACTGTTAATAGAAAATTCATCCATTTGTGATAAAGGATCCACTAAGCATCTAAAAGAACAGGAATTCACCGGGAACTATCGATTTGTTTAGAAGACAATAAGTATATGTTAAATTAAAAGGAAAATAACTTGAGTTCAAAGTTATAACCGTTGAGATAAGGGCTTCTTAAGCTATATTGGAGTGGAAGCGGTGCGAAAGTGGTCTCTCCTGTAACTGACGTCATCACGTATAATTAGGAAGCCCATGTATGTAAAACATTTATCCGTAATTAGTGCTGCGTAAATTCCCAAGTAATTGTTTGTGGCAGTTCAAATCATTGATATTCCGTAAGGGGATGTAAAGGGATTTTTGAATGCTGGACTTCAATTTTGAACAAGAGAAGTTAAATCTGATTAAATTAGTAAAATAAATGAGAGAATTTATAACTGATAAGACAATAGTATAATTAAATAATCAATCTCGATCGGACTCATAATGAATTATATATAAAATTCACTATTCTTGTTTCGGTGGTTTCTAAATTCTTCAAAATCAATAGATTAAAAAATTATATAAAATAAAAATAAAAAGCAAATGGAGGAGAAAATATAGAATATTTAATGTTGGAAATTTAGTTAAATATCTTACCGGAAAATGTACAAATTCACCCATGTTCGTATTAAATAATTTTTTAACAATTTTTTTAATAATTCAATATATTTTTATTCAATTTAATTTAAAACGATTTTCGTAGTCATATTTTTACTGCTCCTGTAATTAATACAAATAAAAATGAATTTCTTTCGATTAAATTTTATAGATTTTTATAATTTTTAATTGTTTGGATTTTGATATTGATATAAATAAAGCTCAATCGATCACAGTATGTATCGGGCGTTTTTTATGAGTATTATAACATGTGAAATAATTGAAAAAAAAGTTGGTAAGGTAATTTTTTGCCACTAAGTTTTAAAAACAATTTTAGGCATATAGGTTTATCAGCATATACCAAAGACTTTAAATAACCCCACAAGAAAAAGTCAAGCGATGTATTTATCCCCACAAGAAACAAATTACATAATCTTGGATGCCAACGGACAGGTTCATTACGTGAATCGCATTGTGGCCAAATTGTCTTCAATAAATCAATTATTTTGCAAGATAAATGGCAGGTAGTACCACCGTGTTGGAACCACATGTTATTTGGGTCTATATCTTGAAAGAAAGAAATATTCGTTAATCATGAACCGATAATGCTCTCCATTGACCATAACGCAATCTCCGGCTTAATTTCGAAAGAAATAGGAACCGACGATCCCAACACATTTTTTGTTTGCTTGTTAACAAAATCATTGACCAAAAATGATCCTCATTACTGATCAGTTTTACGATAAAATACAATTTTGCGTTTTACGAGTTTGTGACTTATGTGTATCTTCGAAATAATCTTGGATAATTTGGAAATATTGTAAGAACGTGACAAACTATACTTAGCAAAAATCATAAAAAAAATATGGACAGATGACTGCTGACTTAATGGGTAGGAACAGAATTCCGATTGAAACTGCAAACCGATTGTTTTTTGATAGTCGATCCTATCAATATCTTAAAACCTTAGATTAAAGAATACCTGGATATGCCCTTACCGTATATGGATACGCATTTTCGTGTACAAATTATTGCCAAGCGGCGAGAAATGGCAAAAGCGGGATATTTTTGTGTAGATTTTTGTATGTAGACATGACACCCACTGCCATCTAGTTGTCGTAATACAAATTTATTGAATTGCAAAACCATAATTTATATTCATTTAAATCAAGTTATTGGAAACAATAATACAATTTAAACACAACGATAGGCAATTTTTATTTTTTGTACAATCTTTTGATACGGAATGGAATTCTATTTTAGGTTTATTATTCATTTCGTAAATATCAATCAAATATAAAGCGCCTCAATTTTGTAGACTTTAGGAGAGTTTTCAAACGCGACATTCTCCATGAAGTAGTGACATACCGAAAACAGCAGGTTATTTTTAACATTTCTCAAGTTGTTTTGTTGCGGTTCGGAAAGTGTTTTTAAAAGTGTTATTTCCATCTCTTTAGAAATATTTACGGAAAAGTAAGTATTTATACAAATAGTTATATTATTAATAAAAGTTAATACGAAGTTTTTATTTCAGGAAATGAAGTGTTTTGTGAGAAATTGCTTCTCATACAAAAAAATGAGAAAGCCGGGAATTTCTTTCTTTCGGTAAGTTGGCATCTTTATTTCTACTACATAAATTAATAAAAATTTAGTTTGTGAAGTACCTAAATGGCTTTTAGTGATATGTTTTGTGTAAAAAATGGTTAAAAAGTGAAAAGTTCGGCATTGAATAAATGTAAACAAATCCGATGTTGACAGTTCAATGTTTACCATGAAATAGTACAGTGCCGGTGTATATAAAGTGTGTGTAAGAAAGTTTAAGGGACCGAATTTTTTTAAAAGTGCGAATAATACTTCAATTTATGTTAATTCTTAATTGAAAAAGTAAATGTGACGATCGAATATTTATATGTTGAGGAGGATAATAAACATGTAATATAAAAAAAATGATTGATATATAATTTTGCCTTAATTACTTTTATTTGAAGTTCCCTAGTAGCAGCACTGAATGCGAGGACTCGTCAACAAAGAAAGTAAGTAATTGTATACATGTATTATAATATTTTCTCCTATGCACATTGAAAGCATTGTTTTCTATTGATTCATTAAATTATTATGTTTTAATAAATAATATTTAGTGAAATAAAAAAATAAATAATATATTAAAATAGAATACTGTGTTTTATTGCATATTTACAAAACTAATTCCATCAAACAACAAGACCCGCAATATTAAAAAATCTGCTTCTTTACGCATAAATGATATCCCATATGAAAAATGCTTTTAAGCGAACCGCTTCAATCGCATACTGAACTTTTAAATTGGCCCCCAATGATTTACGCCGTTTCTGTTGTATTGCATGTGTGTGCGTTCTATGAATGTATTGCCAACAAAATTTGGACAGAATTTTGGTGTAGAGGCCTATCCAGTTCTTCTATAATCTAAGCTTAAAACCTACAAAGTCTTATCGAAAAGTACATAACTCCGACTGTTTATCGTAATGCAGTTTTGTTTTGTGGCAGAACTTTTGATTAACAGTTGAAATTGAAATAGAAATAATGCAAAAAATTGCATTTAATTGGTTAATTTGGGCGAAATTTGTTAATTTTTGACAGCATTTGCAGTTCACTTTGCAAAAATGTCTGCTTTAGTTTGTTAAGCTTGGTTATTGCCTAAATTTAATTTCTATTACACCAAAAGAAACAGCCGAAATTTCCTTTGAAAGAGTATATTTCTATTATAGCACTTTTAACCGCAGCAAATTAGCACTGTTTTATTGAGGTTGAAATTTCCAATAAGAGCTCAACTGTAAACAATACTCTTTTTCACTCGGTATAAAAAAAACACTCGTAAAAAATATCACGAAATATATTTAATAGAACATACTTTTGTATGAAGTTACACGATTACAATTTTGGTTTTGTTTTTTTTTTTACTTTCCACTATTATAGCAAATATGACCGTTTATAAATGAAGTAAATAACAATTTTTAATAAATATTTTAATAATATGGAAAATTAATTATTAATAATTTATACGTTTTTATCTATGAGAATAAATTCTTAATCGCTTCGAGTTCAATCAACAAACTGAAGCACGAACTTGAAAGCTCTTTTCGATAAGACGATCGGGTGTGAGCAATATGACTAATGCAAAAGCCAGAAATGGTTAGAGTAGTAACGCTATACATGATTGGACTGAATTGAATAGTTCCGAGCGTAAAATGGCACCGATGTTGAAGGAATTTCGACTCGACCAAGTTAAATGTTTGTGCATGCGTTTGTTGATGAAATGGTGTTGTGGCAGAGGCACGGGCTTCGTTTCAATAATCACACATCAAAAAAATTTCGGTATATTTTTAGATGTGATTAGGATAAATTTTATTTAATACACTCTTTGCGTTCTTTGAAATTATATATACGTGTACAATGTAAATATGGTATATTTTTTCGGTATTTTTTTAAATATTTTATTTCATTTAATTTCATTTTCATTCGGTTTATTTTCTATTCGCATTAATTTCTAAGTATATGTGTGAAAGAAAATCCACACATAAATAATCAATGTTGTCAGTAAAATAGAAAAATCTCCATTGACTAAACAAAACTTAATTAATTTTATTACGTATGCAGATTGTATATGGAAACGATTAAATTTATTAATAATACTTGTATAAAATGCATACGATTATTAAGAACAAAACAAAAACGGAAAGTTGCCAAATGCAAGTGGTATACCATATATAAAAAAAACTTGTAATTTGCAATTCGACAGCATAAAAATCGTTAGTGTCACTGCTCTCGGATCTTCTTCGATCACGCTTCCAATTCAAATACTCGCACAGACAAGTATGCAAATAAAAAAAATAAAAATACAATTAAAAATTTCTCATGAATTATTTTACTAACTTATCTAAATGTATTTGTTCAACTTGGAGCTCTTAGGTCCATATTGACTATAATTGGTATAATAAATGGTATGTTTTGTTGTTACTTATTTTGCAAAATAATATTCATATTTAAATATTCTGTGTTATACGAGACATTAGTTTGGACGCAAAAATAAACGAAAGAATCTTGAACATGCAGCCATGCGAGTATACAGGCTCTTCTGCACGTCTGTATGTGTATGTACATATTTTAGAGAATTTCAACATTTTTCCACTTATTTTGACATACGTAAACAAAACTAAAAATAAAATTGGAATTATGTACTAATTAATAAATTTATTGATTTAATTTAATAGTTGTAGAATATTCAAATTGGGTACAATACGAGTATTGGTGCGTGGTAGAAAATATATGGCGTGCGGCTTTAAAGTAAATTTATGAAATACTTTTGTTTCTTCAATTTTTGGTTTTCATTTTATTATTTTTACATTTTCCTACCATAAATTCATTATGATATTTTCACATATCTTACCGGTATTTGATATATAATATTTCATGATTACTTGTGCATGCATATGTTGTTCTAATATTTGATTTTAATTACATTTCCGATCAATTAGATTCAATTCAAAGCTTATTATAGATTGAAGATTCAATACTTAATCAGGGCAATGTTATTTGTAATCAGTTTATATGTACAGGGTGAGACATCTGTTGGTTTTTTTTCTAATTTCAAAATATCTGTCAAAACACAACTGTCAAGTACAAAGTAGTACAATTTTAGTCATGGAGTCATTATCATCAGAACATTAGCATTTGAATTATCCAAACTTACTACGAAAATTGGAGTTATGGAAAAGTGACAATACATCTTTAGTGACAAAGAAATTTTTCATATCGACGGCTACGAGGGTCATTCAACAAGTACTTAGCCTCACCGCCCGATGGAACTTCTGTCACAAAAAAAATTACCATCGTGCAGTACATTCTTTTAGTAGCCTACTGTCAAAGTTTCAGTCGATTCCCTTCATTAGTTTTGTTTTGAGAGCCTTTGAAAGCGAGCGTGTCGGTCGGTTGCACAAAAATGGAAGAAGAACAATATCGTTCGGTGATTAGATTCTTGTTTTTGGAAGAGAAAATGCGCAGCGAAATCAAAGATCGCTTGGATGCTGTATATGGTAACTTTTCTCCTTCGATGGCGACCGTCAAGAATTGGTTCAGCGAGTTTGTTCGTGGCCGCACGTCGGTTTTTGATAAGCCACGCCCAGGTGCCCCGAAAACGGCTGCTACGTAGAAAAACGTTACAAAAGTCCACGATCTCGTGTTGGCAGACCGTCGATTGAAGGCTCACCGGATAGCTGAGACTGTGGGCATCGCAATAGGAACGGTGCATTATATTCTACACGAAGAACTGGGCATGAGAAAGCTGTCGGCGCGATGGGTGCCGCGTTTGCTCACACCGGAAAACAAGCGCAACCGTGAGACCACATCGGCGACGTGTTTGGCGCTGTTTCAGCGCAATCCAGCGGAGTTCTTGCGTCGTTTCGTTACCGTCGACGAAACATGGATTCACTGGTACATACCAGAGACCAAGGAACAGTCGAAATAGTGGACTTCACCCGGCGAACGTGCTCCGAAGAAGGCGAAGACTGTTCGATCGGCCGGACTGCTCCATCCACCGTACTCTCCAGATTTGGCCCCCTATGACTACTTTTTGTTTCCAAACCTGAAAAAATCACTCGCTGGGAATAGATTTGGGTCGAATGAGGAGATCATCGTCGCCACGGAGGCCTATTTTGCTTCCCTCGAGAAAATGTATATTTTGGACGGGTTAAAAAAGTTAGAGCATCGCTGGGCCAAGTTTATCGAGCTTGAAGGAGATTGTGTGGAAAAATAAATTACCACCTTTCCAAAATTTTTGTTTTTCTTTTGTAGGCTAAGTACTTGTTGAATGACCCTCGTACGTTCACAAACAAAATTGTCGAATCTGGACCACGGGAAACTCTTATGTGATTTATAAAAAATCGATTCATGCTAAAAACTGCACTCTTTGGTACGGTAAATGGGCTTGTGGAATCATTGGACCGTTCTTCTTCTAAAAATGATCATGAAGAAGCTAATACAGTGAATTTTGAACAATATCGTGTCATGTTAACGAACTTTTTGTGGATGAAATTGAATGAATTTAATGTGAATGAGCTTTGGTTTCAACAAAACGGTGGTACCGAGCCGCATAACACGTTAAAAGATCGTTTTACTGCATACTTAATTCGGTGATCGAACAATCTCACAAAACGCTGATTTTGCGATTTGATATCATTTGGTTTTTTTCTTTGAAACTATTTAAAAAGAAAAGTGTATGTCAATCATCCAAGAACAAATCAAGATCTAAAAACTTTCAGATTCGATAATTTACCATCGAAAATATTGAAGTTCGTATGTGTATGTAAACCTGCAAACTAAGTTGTAGTGAATTTTTGTACTTATTAAATGCAGACATTTTCTGAACATAAGATCTAGAATAAGTACTCTTCAAGTTGGATGTTTAGAATTCTAGACATTTTAACCATAAAATCAAAACCGTATTGCTATTGTAAATTTTAATTTGATTGCTTAGAACATATCAAAACCAACCACAGATCCAGAATTCTTGAGAATTTTTTAAACTACTCCGGAGATAAAGGTATTTTTTTTAATGGTTTGTACTGAAATTTATATTTTTAAGGGTCACGATAATTCCAATTATTTGCCGATATTTTCAGTAGAATATTCTTTTCCCATTTCAGTAGCTAGAAAAGTCGATTCTATTGATGAATACCAACTATGCTCATACCACACCAAAACCGTATTATTATGAATATATAGTTTTCATGAAAACCAGTAACTGGTAATGTAATAATGTCAATAGATTGTCAAATGTAAATGTGACAGTTCAGCTCATGCTGTGCTAACTTGATGATAATCAGTTGAGCTTCAACCTTTGTACACAACACACGTAGTCAGTAAAGTTAATAAATTACACTAATTAATAAACATAATAATTGCGTTTCATTATAAAAGTTCTATACTTTTACAGGTAAGACAAACACTATCTTCGATCCCCCTGCTATTAATTACAAACATGGAATACCAATTTTTGATAAAACTTCAAGAGTACTTGCATAAATGTTTACCGTTTTTGCTTCATCCTTCTTTCGATGATAAGTCCTTTTTTGGATTTTAACCATATTTTCTTTTGGAAAATTTTCTTGCAGCTTTCTTAAATTTCATGAATTTCTAAAACAATTCTTCATCGAGGATTAAGTCATAAATATATACATACGAGGTCTGTTCAAAAAGTATCGCGAATTTTGAATTTCCGCGGGTTACGTATATTAGATTTTCGATGTTTTTGTGGCGTTATGTTGGTACCCATGTCTCTCACTTATGCCAACAAGTTCGGCTATTTTTAATGTTCAGTTAATTTTGGACAGCTGCTTTGCTTGCACGTGTTTTGGCTCGTCTTCGATTTCCTTTTCTCGATAGAGAATTGTAGTTAATTTATTGATTTCAGCAGTAACAGTTATTTTATTGTAGATAAAAGTCATTATTTTTTTATATTTTCTCTTTACTTCCTAACTTTCCATCTGTCTCTAGCTTGGAATCCGTAATAAGCAGCGGCGTTGAGACCATCTACATCTCTCGATAGGTTTGAGGAGGAAAGTACCAACCCGTATACCTACAGGAAGCTTTGAACTTATACAACCACCCTAACACCACCATCTTTAATAGCAGTAAAGCCGTCCTGAAAGTCATTCGTTGTTCATTAAATAATCGTGTACATAAGAGGAGGGTCGAGTTGTGTTAGACGCCGGGCCATGTGGTAATTATGGGAAATGAACGTGTTGATTAGTTGGTTGGAGAAAGTCCAGCCACGCTTACTAACAGAAGCAGAGACAATATCCACAACCAAACGTTTCCACCGGAGAGAAAATATCCAAGTCTCACTAGCCCAACGTTTTCACCGAAATTTAACTAACTTTCTCTATGGTAATAACACATGCCCTTTCTGGTTGTAATGCTCTGCTTTTATTCCACACATTTTGCGAGTAGGTTTCCTCTTAATGTGAAGTTTCTACATCAAATAATTTCATGTGAAAATCCTCTCTTTAGCCTCATTAAAGAAATAAATATGTACCACCAAATTAAACAATCCCTAACTGATCTTGCCTACTAACAACAGACCAGCTTCACTTAGGAGGAAACTGGTAATTCTCACCTACACGAAATTTGAAGTCGCCAAATTGAATTCTGGTGGTTTTACTTGCTGGTCTGTTTTTAGTAGACTAGATCAGTTAGGATTTGTTAATTTATTTTTTAAATGGCTGATGATATATGGTAAGTAGCTACAAATCGAAACAAATATTGGAAGCACGATGAGAGCAACATTATTTTACTCATTGAGACTTATTCCGCAAGTAGTTCATGAATATGGAAGTGAACAACGACGAAAGTTATGTTTTAGATCCATTTGATTCTTATGTGAACTCAGAGTTGGTGTTAAGAGGTCCAAACGACATTGAAAATAGTGAAATTTAGGCAGAATTGTACATGGAAAAGGGACAGAACAAAGTGTCAGAAAAATAGTTTTTCCTTTTAAACATAAATGAATTATGTAAATAAAAATTCCAACGTAATAATTTTTCAGAAAAATCACTTTATTATTTCTTAATTAATAATATTAATTTATATAAATATAATTTATACTCGTTCATCAGCAATAACAATAAAAAGATAGGATGGCATACACTTATTAAATAATAAAATCCAAGATTCATTTGCAATTTTGCTCATTATTGAGGATACATTTTTTTTCCTTGCACAATTTTACATTTGATAAAAATAAATTGTGATTATAATAAATAAAATCTAGTGAGTAAGACAAATGAAAACTAAATTAAAAATGAATGACATAAGGGAAAGAAGTAAAATTATTAAAAAAATAGTGTATATGTGACTCGCAAAAAGGACTAGTAGGATTTACAAAAATAAAATATATTTTAGGTGCTATTCTTTCATTGTAACATCATCGCTACTCTTGTTGGCATTCTCTTCAGTCGGTTTTTCCACTAATGACTCAGCTTCGGTTGGCTTCTCGTTCGGGATATCCTTTTTCGGAACTTTTTTTATAACTTTTTTGGTTTTTTTGGATTTAGCATGATTTTCTGTTTCTCCGGTACTATCTTCAGATTTTTTTTCGGTAGTTGGCTGGGATTCTGGCTCAGTAGATCCATCTGGTTTTGTTTCAGTAACTAGAATCGTTTCAGGTTCCGCCTGGTGTGAAGCTTCCAAACTATTTTTTGGATTTGCGTTTGTATCGTTTTCTATTTCTTCACTTGGCTTGAAGTTCTCTTTTGTATTGGTTTCTGTCTTTAAATAACCAGAAGGACTTTCTAATTCCATTGACTCGGGTCGATTAACAAGCTCCTCTTGCGGTAATTTTGTATTTTCTATTTGACGACCCTCATTATTACATGTTTTTGGATTATTTTCACTGTTATTTAAATCATCTATCGACTGGGTTAGTTTCTTTTTTGCTTCGATTTCCATTGTTTTGGCATTATGTTCAGCTCTTGCTTCTAAATAATTAATGGATTGTTGTATGCATTTGATTGCCTCTTTTCTAGCTGACCGTATGATATCTCTTCCATTAGTATCGATTGTATCTAATTTTAGAAGATTTCTAGTTAGCATTTCGTCGAAGTACATGTATTCTTTGTCATTTTTAACTCCTGAGAATATTTCCAGTTTCGCCATCAGTTCTTGAACATCCCGTTGAATGTCTTGAATTTTGATTATACATGTTTCAGTATAAGGAGTATCCGGAACTACACACGTAGCTGGCTGAGGAGGTGGTGACTGTTGGATATTAATAGGGCTGGGACGACCTGCCGCGTAAGTATGCTGTGACGGTTGCGATTGTTGATACTGTTGTGGTGGATGACGTTGTGCAGGGGTTGGCCCTGGTTGTTGTGATTGTGATGGCGGAAATGCTTGCGGTTGTGGCTGCTGACGTTGAAAATTAAAAGCGCTTTGTTCAGATGGTGACTGAGCTGCCTTTGGCGTTGGACTTGGTTTTCCTCTGTTTACGATTGGCTCGGAATGACCTTCAATGTGTATCGGAATATGATATTCGTTTGAAGATGTTTCAAAGCGAGGTGTCGTTCCAGCTTGATTGCGATTCTGAGAAAATGAAGTTCTAGTAGGTGGCACATTTGGTTGTGGTGTCGTTTGTGAACCAGCCGCTTGATATTGATAGCCTCCAGCCGGTGGTGGATCGGTAGCATATACGTAAGGTGACGCTTTTGCATACTCTGGTCGTGCCGGCCCATAAGCCCCAGCACTCGCAGAACTAGCAAAGTTCATATTGTGAGGATTATCTGATGGTGGTGCTGATTGTGCTCTTGGACTATGACTTCTTTCCGGTTGCGATCTTTGTCCCAAATCCACAGTATTCCGCAAGCCATGCTGATGTAAATTTCCATTAGCATCTACGGTTACGTTTGTCTGTACTGTCGATTCAGTTGGGCATTCTTCGGTCTGAATGGATGCATCAGATACTTGGGGCCTCTGGTGTTGTTCACTTGCATTATGAGGTGAGCGAGCATAATATTGCGGATTGGGAACGTATTGATCTTGATTTGGTGGAGTTGACATAGGCGGTTGTCGAATTCTCGAAAAACCAAATCCTTCAGGTGTCAAGTGACCATATTGCTTTTGAATGTCATTAAAAAAATCATCTTGTCCACGAGATTGTGGCACCGGTCTTCGTCGTGTACGTCCTGAATTCAAACTACCAAATTCTGGGAAAAAATCGCTATCGTCTCTAGTAAACTGGTCATATGGATTACGTTTTTCATCTCCAAAATCGAATGGATCACGCATACGACCGAATCTGGAACCCATTCCCATATTTTGGAATATATCATCCATTCTGGGCGGTGTTAATCCAAATGAGGACTAAAAATGAAAAATTACAGTAAAGAATATCAAATAATTTTATAAAAGAAAATAATTTTTTTGTTAACTATTGTTTGTAATTATGCTGTTAGACTCAAAAAATTGTTTGCATATGTAAAAAAAAAAATCGCTAGTGCGGTATTTAAAATAAATTTTGTTCTGCTATTTCTAGAAACTTTGAAGAGTTTTACACTCTAACACAAAGTTTAATTACAAATTTTATAAATGAAATCTTTGGTTACGGATTATTACCACAAAATACAAAATAATATTTTTTAAAGAAATTTAAATACATTTCAGAACCAAATATTTTTATAATTTCTTATTTATAATCTTATAATTTTTGTACGTATTTATATAACCTAAGCTGAAATTATTTTTTTTTATATCTTAATAAAAATAATTACTCGAAACTTCCATAATTTAAAATTGTACTCTTTTCCAGTAATGATTTTCTAATTAATGCAAAAATGACAAATTATAAAAATTACTTTCAAACTAATTTTTTCTAAAATTCGATGACGAACTAATTATAAACGTTTTTATAGCGAATATCATCTAACAGTGATAAAGAGCTAAGTCCAAAAATGTTGAAATTATATTTGAATAACGTTTTGCGTAGGTGTAGAGTTGTGATCATTATAATTTGATCAATGTGTCAATATCGTGGGTTGTCTACGTCAATTTAAATTTGCGAATGCCTACAAACGGTAACATATTCAGTAAACACAATTTTTCGATTGACTTTTACGAAATTTCAAAAATTTTCCTACATTTTATACTCATTTCCTGTAGCAAATACGGAAGCTAAATGGGTGGTTATTCTCGTATACTCTAGAATATTTTAGAAAGTATCTTCTAATTTGCATAGATATATGGTAGTAATATCTGCATTTTTTTAAAAATATCTTTGAAATGTAATCGAACCAAACTTGGAAGTAAATTAATTTCAGATAAAAAAATATCAAATCATTTTTGGATAGTATTAGAAACAATTATATATAAGGTAAATTATTTGTGCTATTTTTAAACGAAATTACAAAGTATATTAACTATTTTTGATTATATGTCTGCAGAATAAAAGTATATACAAACATTAAAAATTCATTATGCTGAGTTTAACTATTATATCACTCTAAAAATCATAGAAATAATTTTGTAAGAAAAATTATTTTAGTATATTTAAAATTAAAATATTTTCGCTACTTATTATTTTAAATTAATTCTATAATATGGCTTCTTTGATACTAAAATTTTATCACAATCGAAGAAAATCTGTTTTCAAAGATTTAATTTATTGTACAAACCTTACTTAGAATTATAATTTTAAAGTAAAAGTTCTTTTGAATTAAATTTCGTAAACTTAAATAAGATAAAATTTAAAATAAAGTAGAACATTTTTAGAAGTAAAAAACCTTATATAACTTAACTAAAAAGTTGATCATGAATAATTTTCGAAAGTCTCTACAGCAATCGATTATTCGGTTTAATAAACATGGTTAGTCAATAATTACGATTCGATAAAATAAAGAGTTTATCTTAATGTATAATTTTTAAGTTAGAAATGAGAATTATTAAAAATATTTACAAAAGTAAAACAATAATTTTTAATAGAAAATCTTTTATATATTTAATAGAAAACTGAATGGGGTTTTTGTTTTTACTATTTAAAATAGGTTGTCACATTTGCTTATTTATGTAGTCGTATGCCTACGAGCAGAGACACAAGGATTAATACAGTTTTTATACGCAATAAAGTAATAGTTATTATACAAAATTTTTGCATCAATTTATATTCCCATTTTATATTCTACAAATTAATACCTCAACATCAGTTTGGATTTCGGCAGTGTTATCGCGTAGTCGACTACATAGCGAGCTCACTTAAGAGAAAGGAATACTGCCCAGGCGTATTTCTTGACGTTTAACACGGTTTTGACCATGTTACGTTCTGATTATTTCCACATCCTCAATCATACCTCTCAGACCGATATTTTCAGGTAGCTTAAAATATTGAGTATTCTGATATAATATTTATGCCATTTTCGCCGGTGTCCCTCAGGATAGCATCCTAGGTCCAATTTTTTATAACATTTATATCAATGATATTCCTTGTCACAATGATTTATTCAGCACAAGGATCTTTTCCAAAACGTGGAGTGTGAAGGTGAATGAGCTAATGTAACTTTTCTACTTTGCCGAAAACTGGCTCCTGATGTAAACCTAAATGGAAGTAATATTCCACAACAAATGAGTGTGCGTTACCTTAGACTTAGTTTCGACAAACAGTTTATCCTCACACGAAAATACATACTATACTAATAATTGTTATACAAAATTTTCAAATGTGTTTGCATTGTTAAGAAAATTATGCAATAATAAAACTTTTCCCACTATTTTCTTTTATTGTTATAAATATTTACTACTGCAGTTATTTGGCTGTCATATTTTTACAATTCTTATTTCTTTTAAAAATTTTTTTCTAAGAAAGTTTAATAAATTTGACTGATATTTTTCGAAGCATTTGTTTTGGTATGATTAAAATCTTTTTATAATAAGTAAAATAACTTTTCCTAGAAAATGAGATCATTCATAATTTTGGAATAAAACTTTTTTTTTTAAGGAAATTTGTTTTAAAGAATTAAATCGTTTTGTTATCTGGGGTCGAGGATTGACATATTTATGTCGAATTTATTGAAATCTGAATTTTAAATTTGTTAGTTATATTTAACTTTATTTTCCAAACCACAAATTGGATAACTCTTTTGTATCGAGTGTTCGAATAACTAAAATTATAGAATTTTTATTATAAATTATATACCAAATTGTTAGTTGCTATCCACTATATGGATGCTTTGGTAGTGGGGATAGACAAAATAACAAAATAATGGCCTGTTTAAGATCATTATAACAATAAGGTCTTCTTCGAATTTTATTAACAATCAAATAATAAAACAGGACATTCCTAGCGTAACAGAATATTCCAAAAAAAACTAAATTGGATTGTAAATAATATTTAGACATTTTTATTATACAATAAAATAGTATGAGTTATAAAAAATTTAAAATCGTCGGTTCAATGGTCTGTAATTTCGAAATCGATTTTGTATTTGCAAAATTTGTGTCGAAGAGTTTCTGTACAAATTAGGGTAGTTTTGGCCTAAACTTTGAGCATTTCATATTTTAATTACATTCAAACACGCTATAGTACAATTTACGATAAATTAATAATGCCCTGAAAATGTTGATTCATATTTTGGAACCGATATTAAAGTGTTTAATTGGCGTATTGTAACATATCTTGTGGGTGTCTGGAAAGAGAAGGGCTGCAGTGAAATATGGAATAAAAAAATCATTTTAGCATTTTAATATTATGGGATATGATCAACTATTTTTAAATAATTTCATAAATAAGATTTTTAACCTTATTAGTACCCATTAAAAATAATATAATTTGACTGGTAACATTTACGTGTAAATTATTTTATTTACGAGCATGTATTTTAGAAGTAGTGTAGTTGGGATAATTATCATCGGGATACGAGTTTTTTTTTGTGTGTGTTCAATTGAACACTATTATTTATATTTCAATTATTAGCATATTGATTCTCATAATATCATACTAGTAAAATTTAAAATAAAAATAACCATTTTAATAGAATTTTAAAAATACACATTCTTCTGATATTACGATTATAAACGAATTCATATACAATTATATAGGAAATTGTCTTCGAATTTATGTAAATGTATTCGGTTGTCTGCAATGTATATGAAATAAATTTAGAAATCTGACATTTTAAATTTTTCTCGAGAGTTTTTCAATTTAATTTTTTTTTAAATTTTTGAACAAATTAATTTTTTTTTTTAATTTGGTTATCTTTTTCTTACTAAATATTTTATTGTGGATTTTTCATCAAAGTTGTATAAAAATCCACAAAAATAAAAATTTGAAAAGTTATTTTTAAATATTTCAAGATGTTAATTTAAAATATTTACTGACGTAAAAAATATATTATTACGTCAATGAATATTTTTAATTAAATTCTTGATATATTTAAAAATAATTGTACTAAATTACTTTCTCGATAAATATTGTAGAATTAGGTTCAAATTCGTGCATTTATACAAAATTGTACTAGTTTTTTTACTACTCTTTTTCAATTATAATGATTTTTTTTTGGTAATGAGTTAATATTTTTGGAATAGAAAAAATATGCTGTTTACTGGTTGAAATTTGCGGTGATCATACTCTATCGAATGGGACATGTATGTAAAAACTGCTTACGGCAATATAAAGATGGTGATTTCGAAAAAGAATTTGAAGGGTCACGTAAAAAAAGTTGAAGACAGACGCAGACCTGTTAGATGAAAATCCAACTAAATCAACGGCTGTAAATTTTGATATATCTACTGCCGATGCTCCAACAAGTAGGAAATTGACTCCTATATCAATTGAAAAAGGGAGACATTGGGACACGGAAGGTGTTTTGGCATCGCATTTACTGTTACAAGCGATGAAAATTGCATTAACTACGACAATCCTAAATGACCTAAGGTATGGACAAGACCCGAAGAATCAGGTCATCAACGCCAAAAGACAATAATCACGGTTCGAAGGTCATGGTTGTGTATCTGGTGGGATTGGAGGGATGTTAATTATTATGAGCTTTTGAAATTGTCCGAAACCATCACTGGTGATCGTTATCGACTATACCCGATAAGATTGAGTCGAGCTTTGAAAGAAAAACGGCCAGAATCGGACGATACACAGGACAAGCTGATTTTGCTACACGACCACGCCAAAACACACGTTGCAGAAATACTTGGCAGGAGTGAAATAGGAAGTCTTGCTTCAGCCGCTCCTTAAGTTTTTCATATGTTCCAGTTCGTGCAGTCGGGCCCATTTCCGGGGAGCTGTTCATTTCTTCTGAAATTATCGAAAAATGTCTTGATTCAAAAGAACCAGAATTTCACATTCAAAAAAATCTTTCCTTATTACCCGAAAGATAGCAGAAAGCTGTCGCTTCCGATAGAGGATTTATTGAATAAAATTACTATGTACGGTATTGTAAATATAAATATTATTAAAAAATATATGTCATAAAATTTATCTAAATATTTCTTTGTACGTGTATGGTATATTATCTATGCATATTAATATTATTATTGTGTATGAATTTTTATTCATTGATCAAATTTATTCTTAGCTTTTCTAAGAAAATACTCTCCATTTAGTACCTCATGTTATCGCTGCAATGTTTGCGGTAGTCCAGCTGTTGTTGTTATTGTTATATTGATGACGTCCGAATATTTAACGTTTTCTTTTTTCGATATTATCATTTTATTAATTTTTTTTTTTTTTTGTAAATTTTATATTTGTTTTTGTATTAATTAATTTTGTTGGCTAAATCATTTCGCAGCTATTTTGAAGAGATTCGCGTATTTAACAGAAACTCAAATTGACGTAAATAACATACGTTTCTTCGCGTACCTAAGGTATGCGCTACTAAATATACATACATAACATACAAGTATTTGTGTTTTGCGTGGTTGTTTTGTTTAGTACATTTTCTTTGAAACGAAACATTTTTGGCAGGTCGTTAATAGTGACGCAATAAGTGAAGTGACTGACTGAGTCATTACTAAATGAGTAATAAATTTTTTTTCATTTGTGCATAGTCTTGATTTTTCATACTACAATATAAAGAGTAAAATAATTTACAGAGACGTTCGTTGAAAGAGAGATAGATGGACAGAAAAGGAAATGACAAAGTGAGAAATATTTTCATAAGCTAACAATTAAAAATCAAAATTATTTAAAAAATGCTCAGTATTAAAACCATTAAAAAAACTTTTCGAATTTATTGTTCTTTTTTTGTTTTTAGTATTTAATATAATAAATATTTTAATCTTCTTAAATATAAAATATGTACTTTGTTATTGATTTTATTTTATTATAAAAAAGAAATTATTTTTATCATCGCTTAAAAAATACATATTCGCCTATATTTTCATTCATACTCCTTTGTTTGTATCTAAAACAATCTGAAACAGATACACGTATGTATGCATGTGTAGACAAGATATTCTCTAGAAATCTGAGTTTTAAAATAAAAGTGGTCGAATACCTTAGGCCTGCAGTGTACAATTGTACTCTAGATACATATACCATATATCTACATAGTTTGAACACATATAAATGCCACATTTATCTTTAAAGACTGTTTTTTTTTATTTGTTCATATACATTTATATATGATTATTGAAAGAGAATTTATTTAAACTAAATATAAAAAAAATACAAATACAAAAATAGATACATAAGAAGATGCATATGAGATGAGAAATGGAATAAAAAAAAAGAACATATTCTCAATAAATAAATCACAAAAAAAGAAGCCAATAAAAAGAGAAGAAAAAAAACAACTGAAAAATGCAATAAAAAATAAAATAATTTCAGTTAATTTTCAATGATGTGGAAAATTCTAGAGTTAAATAAATTGGGGAAAAAATACTATTCGATCAAAGTTAAAAATACCGCAAAAAATAATACTATTTTCGAATATAAATAATTTTGAAATTCTCCATATCTAACAAGGAAATTGGTTAAAATGGCGAAGAAAGATAAATTATGAGATTTTCTTTGTTTTTTTTCTTTTGGTATAATTTTGATGATAATTTCAGAGACTAGATTTTTTAGGTATTTTTTCATTTATTTTTCTAGAATATATTTGTTTATTAAAAAAAAAAATGAAAAAAAACACAGGCAGAAGTTGAAATTAATTTATAATAAGTAGACTAATTGTTATAATAAATAAAATCTTCCTAGAAATTTATTGATTAAAGAGAAAATTTATTGTTGATTATAGAATTTTATCCTTTAACATTATATATCATATTTAATAATTTAAAATTTTATCCATAATTAATTCTAGTTCACAAATACCAATTCATAAAATAAATATTAAATATTTAAAGTAAATATTCCGAAATTTTTGTTAAAAAATTTTAAAAAAAGCTTCTTACAAGTTTTTATTTTGAAAACCTCTAGTAATTTAAAAAAAAAATTAATAATTAATTTTCATTAGAAAGCAATGATAAGAACGAATATTTATCAGTTTAAAGTTATTAAATATTTTAACCTGTCACAAACACTTGTAGATGAGCTTTATTTTTAATCATTAAAAAATTCTTTAAAGTATATTTGTCTGCAAAATTCTAAAAATGCTATACCTAAGAAGAAGAGTATTTTAATTTTGTTATTATAAAAATATATAGTCAAATAGAGTTTTTAAAGATAACTTTATGTTTTTACATTTTTGGAATCTTAAAATGATAATATCTTAAAAGTTTATGATAAAATTATTAATAGTTTATCGAAAAATTGTAACAAGTTATTCTATTCTTAATTACAATATAAGATGAATTCGTTAAAAACAAAAAGAACTTTTAAAATATATTTTTTTTGCTTAGATTTTTTTTTGTATCATAAACCGTAGGTTTTTTTTTAGTTTGTTTTAAAATATTTATATTAATTATGATTATTATAAATTACACTAATCAATTTTAAATATAAATTAAAATTTCTGCCTCAGAAATTAGGAGTTTTTTTGGTGGAATTTTTTCGAAAACTCAACTTTTCTACATGCTATTTTATGAACATATGTTGTTCATTTCAACGTTTTTAAGATATTTATAATTAAATCTTTAATGTAAGCTACAGATAAAAGAGGTGATATAAAAAATTATCTAAAATAGTGTATAATAGAAAGAAAATGCAACAGATTAACTAACACAAAAAAAAAATCAAAGAGAAAATATTTAATATCGGATATTTACTTAAATATCTTACCGGAAAATTAACAAATTCACCCATATTCATATATGGATTTGAACTATTTTGATTATTATTCCTATTTTTAAAGTCCATATTACGAGCGCTAGTACTGCCGCTGGGTCCTCTACATTCTGGAGAGTTTCCATCATTTTCACTTTGTATCACAGTCGGTTTCATTTTAAACTTTTTTTCTTTACTCTTTTTTTTTTCCAATTAATTAAATATATATTTATTTTATTTTTAACAAAAATTATACTTGAATTTAATATTTATAGTTGGGCAGTTGTTTTTCTTTGGATTTTCAAATAATATTGTAGTAATTAAAGTAAATTTATTTTCGATTATATAAAATAGATTTACATTTAATTTGAAATGATTTCTTTAACAATATTGAATTCAATTAGTCACATTCACAATATGTATTGTATCTTCGTTGAAGTATTTTTATTATAATGCACTTTTAACAACAATTAACGAGTACTTGCACAGTGAGTGAGAAATTTCCAATGAAAGCTTTTTTCCCCTGTTTCACTTCTGGGAATAATAATATATAAAATAATTATAAATTATTTGAAAAAAATAAAATCAATTTTAAACAAAATCAATTTTTCTGTAGTCACACGTTTATTATAATTTTTGGTTTTGTATTTTTTTTTTTTCTTGAATTTCCGCTATTTAAACAAATATATAATTATTCAACACCATCAGTTTATATTATTATAGATGCATATAAAAATATTTACAATTTTTATTAAACATTTTATTTACAACATTTTATATAAATTATTAAATATTTAATTGAAAAAAATAGGTATTCTTATATATGTGAACACCTGAAAGCGCCAAGAAAATAACTTCTTAATCGTTTCGAGTTCAATCAAGAAACTGAAATACAGACTTGGGGAAGCTCGTTTCGAATTATAAGACGATCGAGCATGAACAAGATGACTAATCCTAAAGCCGGAGATGGTTAGAGTAAGAACGCTATACTTGATTGAACCGAATTGAATGGTTCCGAGCGACAGAATGAATGACCGATAATGCGGGAAAATAGTCGAACAAATATGGCCGACCGAATTTCGCCGTACTACGCGAAAATGTCCATCAGATTTATAAATAGACTCTGTACATGGGGCCAACTAGACAGTCAGTGAAGGTGTAAAAGCGTAAAAGTTGGTGTTCGGCCATGGGTTGGGGCAGGAGCAGCAGGGTAGGTAGCCATTGGTAAGAGACTGCCGTATATTTCGGTACGTTTCGTTTCAATAATCATCCACACTGATAAAGAATTTTCTGTATATTTTTAGATGTGATTAAGATGAATTTTATTTCATACGTTCTTTAGCTCTTTCTTATTATATGTACAATAAAAATATATAGATTTTTTCTCGGTTTTTAGTTTTATATTCTTTTCGGTTGATTTCATTTTCATTCGTTTACTTTTATTTTCGTATTAATTTATATAAATAATCAATGTTCTCATTCAAATAGAAAAGTCTCGATAGATTGAGAAAAATCTTTTTATCATATTTATAGTCACATATACATTATGAATTCACAAATATTACAATTTTTAAATGTACTGGATTAATAAACAACAACAAAAAAAAACAGAAGACAAAATATATAAATCGAAATCTAAAAAAAAAACTTTTTGTAATTTCCACATTGACGACTGAAATGCCTACGCTACGAGCGCGCTACTGCTCTCATCTCTGTTTCGCGTAAATTCGAGAAAGTTTCCAATGCAAAACTTGCGAGTCTGTAAACATTGATTCAAATATAAAAAATGAAAATCCCAAAAAAATTATATTTATTTGTGCAGTGTCTGTTCAAGTGTAGGCTCTTTATTTTACTGTACAGGGTGGTTCAGTTTCCAAAGATCAATAAATAATTATTATCGAAACTGTGTTTTTTAATACAAACTGTTATTAATCTATTATTTTTCTTCAGTTATAATACTGTAAATAATTCATTTAAAGTAAAAACATTTTCTATTTACTTAGTATTATTAAAAAGGAATTTTAATTCTTTTCCAATTTTTATTTATTTCAATCCTTTTTTTATTACAATTTCAACTACCTTTAAAATATGAATATATGTATAAAGGCAATAAGCTAATTGAATTAGTTAATTCCAACCAGAATGGATATTTAAAAACCAAACCATCCTGTTAGATAAACATTTTCTATTATATTTTTTTTCTGTTTTTCCTCTTTTTTTTATGAAAATAATATCATATTCAAATATGCTGAGTTATAATGATACGAATACATACGTACGTACGAATTTGTAAACAGGTATCAGAGTACGAGTATATACAGACTCTTCAGCACGTACGTGTATTTTAAAAATCTCAATATTTTTCCATTTTTCTTGAGATTTTTCCAATTAATATAGATAAACAACGCATAAAAAGGAATTGGAATGTAGTATTATGTACTAATTAATAACTTTATTGATTACGAAATGCGTTAAATTGTAGATGATCAGAGTAATAAAATTGAGTACAATACGAGTACGGACGCGTGTAGGAGGAAATATGGCGTGTGGTTTGAAAGTAAATTTATTACTTTCTGCAAATTTTCCAACGTATTTTTTTTCTTTTATTATTTTTATTTTTTCTTAAATTCATTAAGTTATTTAGCACGCACATACAAATATAATTCATTTTATTTAAATAAAATTCCTAAACGAAACTCAACAAGAATAAGATACGTATTTATTTAATTTTTTTTAGTGTTATTATTATTTCGATTATTTGATTATTATAATTATTTCTACATAAAATTTTAGAACATTCGAAAATTTAGCTATTTGTTTAACTTATTGAATTATTAAGATCTAATATGAATTTACAGATTTTTACCATAGATAATATGCATATTTCAAACTCTGTACATAATTATCTGTATTGTTACTTTAATTAACGCTTAAATTTAAAGAACCAAGAAACGCTTAAATAAAAAAAAAATATTTTATTTGCAACTACAGATTTACATAACACTTTAATTTACAATATTTTGCACCATTAAGTGGGAGTAAACACCCATCGGCATTTACCCAACTAACGGAAGTTAGATCCCTCTAGAAAATCTCTAGGCGAAAAAACAAGTGGATTATGATGATAGGATAAACGGTAGTGGAATTTATGATAACGGAAAATGCACAAGTCCTGAACATTTAGATCACGATGTATAACGTTGTTACGAACATAAAAGGCGGCATCAAACATTTTACGGACGATCTGTAAGGTGTGGACGCGATAGAAATTGGAACGTTTCGTTGAACCCGAAAGTTCAATTTCATATGTCCAAATAGGTTTTATAATTGCGTTGTATATTAAAAGTTTACTTTTTATTGTTAATTTCGAATGTTTGTCCAATAGTCTAAGAAGTTGTAGGTAACGTCTAGTGACTTCAAGTTTTTTTAGTCTGGTATGAGGGCTCCATGTTAATCTCTTATCCTGGTAAAATCCCAAATAATGTTCTTTATCATATTATGGAATCATGTTTGTATTAAGGTATAAAGAGGTAGGTTTCCCTTGACAAAGTGTGAAAGTAATATGAGCACCCTTCTGTTCATTTACCCTCACTCTCCATCTCTTAAAGCAGGATTGAAGGTTGTGTATATGGGTTTGTAAATTGTTGGAAGTTATATCAGGATTTATATGGGTAGCAAATATGGCCGTATCGTCTGCATAAGTAGCAATGATAGTATTAGGATCAAATGGGATGTCATGGATATAAATATTATATAAAGTGGGACCAAAAATACTGCCTTGTGGGACTCCGGCTAGAATTGGATATATTTCAGAAAATGCTGAGTTAATTGCAACTTAGAAATGACGTTGGGAGAGATATGAATTTATCATAAAGTAGTATGTTGAAGGAAGAAAGCTCTTGAGTTTACAAAGGAGTCCAGGATGCCATACATTATTTAAATTTTTAAAAGTAATTTTTAGACTCAAAAGTCTAAAAAAAACCTGTATTTTGGGTCTTTAATGTATTTTTATCAGAACAATGAAGAATTCTTATTAGATACTGATTAAAAAACGTTAAAAACTAAATTACAAAACAGATATTTTTGTGTTTTAAAAAACACACAAATGTGAATTTGGGAAATAATAAACTCAGTAGTGAGTAAATGTGGGGAATAATAGAACAGCATAAATATTTTTCTAAAAAAATTTTTTTATAAAGTTTTAATAAAATCTTTAACCTGTAAGTTAAGCCATTATACGTACATTTTATGAAAATTGTTGTACAAGAAAAATTATACTGTTTAGTATAAGGGAATTTTTTTTTTTTAATATAAAGTGTAGTAAAAAGAAATCCATTATTTTTGCATTAAATTGAAGGTTTTATTTAGCATAGATAGAATGATACGATTTAGGTCAAATATGCACCGTTTTGTTCGATAACTTGTTGCCATTTTGGAGGTAATTTCATAATGCCTCTCTCATAGAAACCCTCGTCCCTATTGGCAAACAACTGGGACAGTCGGTTTTCACAATCTTCTCTTGAGGCGACTTTTTCACCTGCAAAATCATTCGTCATAGACAGGAAGAGGTGGTAATCACTTGGTGGCAGGTCCGGACTATAAGGTGGATGCATAAGAACATCCCAACCAAGGTCCCGGAACTTCTGGCGAGTCACTATCGATGTATGCGGCCTGGCGTTGTCCTGATGGAACACAATTCGTCTCCTATTGGCCAAAGCTGGCTGCTTCAGGGCGATTGCTTCTTTCAGACGATCCAATTGTTGACAGTATAGGTCCGAACTAAGAGTTCGGCCGTAGGGGAGCAGCTCATAATAGATGATTCCCTGCCAGTCCCACCAAACACGCAGCAAAACCTTCCTGGCTGTCATTCCTGGCTATACTACCGTTTGCGCCGGGTGACCGCGATTTGGCCACGACCGTTGTCGCTTGACGTTGTCGTAAGTGACCCACTTTTCATCACCAGTAACCATCCGCTTCAGAAATGGATCGATATTGTTGCGATTCAGCAGCCATTCGCAGATGGAAATTCGATCCATGATGTTTTTTTGCGATAACTCGTGTGGCACCTTCTTTTTGTATCCAGCCTTATTTAAGTGGTTCCAAACGGTTTTCTGTACAATGTTTAGCTCCTGGGCAATCGAAACAGTGCTTACGTGACGGTCGACTCGACGATTTCCATTATTTTATCGACATTTTCGACAATTGGCCTTCCAGAGCGTGGTGCATCTTTGACATCAAAATTACTGGAACGGAATCGACGAAACCAAAATTGCACGTGATTGACTGTTACAGTATCAGGACCATAAACACTATTCACATTTTCAGCTACCTGGCTTGCGTTTTCGACTTTATCGAAGAAAAACTGTAAAATATGGCGTATTTTCTCTTTGTTGGTGTCCATCTTTGACGCGTGCTAAAAAATTACTGAGTCAAGTAATCACAAAACTGTATGAGAAGCTTTTTTAGTACGAAATCTTATCTTTCTAACGCCATCTAGTGCAACCCGCACTTTTAAAACGGTAGATACAGACTCCTAAAGCCATCTATAGGCAAAATAATGGATTACTTTTTACTACACCTTATATTTAGTTATAGTATTTTTTTAATCAAATTTTTTAGTACGTGTATTTGAATATTTTCTTAAAAAACGTTAATAAATTTAAATTGATTCAAAGTAGTGATTAAAGTGAATTGCTCAAGGAAAACTAATAAGAAATGTGGAATAGGTATTTCTTCACAAAAACATTGTACCTCCAGGGCAAAGTATCAAACCAAATTTTTATAAAGAGTCCTTGAAAGTCTTAGCAAAAAGATTCTTCGTGTCAGATCGTAGCCTGCAGACTATCACCATCAAAGGTTTTTTGTGACTTTTTTTTTGTTCCCCAAGATTGATAATCACTTGAAAAAACGCGATTCTGAAAATGTTTATAACATGCAAACCAAAGTCACCCCGACGCTGAAGCCAATTCCAATTGAAGCCTTCCAGTATTGCCACGTAGACTGAAAAAATAAATATTTATAAAATGAAATTGTTGGAAGAAAATCAGTCTCTTTACTTTTCTTCTAAGCATTGTATAATAGTAATTATTTTTAGTGCAGCATCTCATTTGATAATTAAGTTATATTTATGATACACCCTGTGTACATGGAAATATGACGAAGATAAATTTGAGGAATTTTGTATTTTTTCTATCACATAAAACTGAAGTAAATAAACTGTGAAAAAGTAAAAAGTCTTAACGAAAAATCATCTTTTTATATACACGTGGGTGTAAACGGAAATGAAAATGATTTTTTATACAAGTTACATTAAATGCAATGTTTACTATAATAATTTTCCCACTATCGCATTCATTTATTTATATTATAGTAGAAAAATTACTATACATACAAAGCAAATGTTTTTCTAAAATACTTTTGATAGAAATTAATTAAAATATTTTGATAGAAATTAATTTAAATGCAACACGATCCATGGCGCTGAATATATGGTAATTATTTTAGAAAAAAATTGTTGTCACACTACTCATTGTTACGGGTAATTTAGTATTGTCTAAAATGTTGCATGAATTTTTATGGCACGCAATTTACTATAGAATACAAATGGTCTTATTAAATATACATTGGTATATGTGCTTATCTGCGTATATAGATATGTGCATACACTGTAGGCTAAAAGTATCCGAACGATTCTCTAGAAATCTTTGGTTAAAAATTTAATAAATTGGAAACTTTTTTTGAATATATAATACCTAAAGATATGGTCAATTAGAATCAATAATAGTTTAAATATTTTATCATTTTCCGAAATATTAACATTTTTTTTTGAATCGATAAATTAATGCTTGCCATTTACTTTTTAAAGATTCGTTTATGTAAATGGTTGACCACGACTACGTTTTGAGTGATGCATACGAGAAATCCAATTTTGAACCACTTTTTCAAGTATCTCGGCTGGTATCTCGATAATGGCACGTGTAATGTTGTCTTCCAAGACTGCAAGTGACGCTGGTTTTTCGGCATAGCCGAATAACTTAACGTAGCCTTATAAAAAATAGTCTAGAGGTGTGAATCGCACAATCTAGGCGGCCAACTCACTGGTCCGAAACGTGAGATAAATTGCGCACCGAACTCATCTCTCAATATGTCGATTTTTTCACATGGTGTGTGGCATGTAGCGCCGTTTTGTTGAAACCACATGTCGACCAAATGCAGTTCTTGCATTTAAGGCAAAAAAAGTTTGAAGCGGTTAGCGTAATCTTTTCCACCAGCCAATAAACCGCATTAAACAGTGCATTTTTCTGGGTGTAATAGCAGTTTTTGTTTTGCCTATGGTTGTTCATCATACCAAATGCAACAATTTTGCTTATTCATGTACCCATTCAACCAGAAATGAGCTTCGTCGCTGAATGCAATTTTTGTTTGAAGAAAAAAACGCATTTTCCTAAAGTTGGGATAGTGTTACTATTTTCCCTACAGTAATACTGTCCCAATTGCTGTGACCGACGACGGATGAACAAATCGCGGTCTTCACAAACACTGGACGATACGCAGCAATATTTTCCTCTATACGCACTCTACGCATTGAGGTTGGTTGTTTTATGTCCAATAGCGTAAAATTGCTGCGACATATTCTCATTATGGCTTAAATTGCTTGCTCAGTAGGTCGATTATGACGACCATAAAATGTTCGAAATGCGCGGAACACATTTTTTACAGAGCACAAATTCAATAATTTTGAGCTTTGTTCGGGTATAAGCAAAGTCAAAACTGATCACTTTTGACTTTGACATATGTCACGTGTCACGAGCGATCTTTTAAAAATAAAAACATGAAAAACTAAACAGCAAAAAAATCATCCGATATAAAAGGATCGTGAAATTACTGTGGAAGTTCACTATGCTATTGTTACTTAATTTAACAAAGCTAAATCGGAACGTTTTATAGCGGCTTGGAATAAAATTTCAAAAAGATGCATTCATATAATCGCCCTAAATTACTAGTTTAGGTGAGGATCGCTCAACTAGTAAACTTCGCACAACTAGGTTTTTCAGAACTAGGAAAACAAATCGAATACTTATAGTACTTCAAATTTGGTGCGAAATAAATAAAAGCTGTGCAAAATCAGTGTCCCTAATTACGATGAAAAGGCGATTAAGAGCTGGGGATCTATTTGGGTATGTGGCGATATAGAAACCATTACTGCACCCTCAAAATAAAAAAATATTAGACTGCACTTTAGTTAATCAAAACTGGGCAAGTTGGGCAAGCAAGGCTGTGTTTCGACTATGGTTTGGATTCGCTTCTCTGTGAATAGAGTAGGAGACCTGGCACGGATTGATGGAATATTAAAAACAGAGCGGGACTTCGAAAATATGGTGAGTGATCCTAAGCATAATTTGAAATTATATACAATAAAAACTACTCGTACCTACAAAGTTAAAAAACAAGATGGAAGAAATGACATGTGCACAACAATCACCCGATCAGATCCTCACATTGCGGTGGCAATGTCCATCATCTAAAAAAGATTTGTTGACAACAGCATTTCAAAGGATACGATAAAAAAATTGATCCATCAAATGCCTAGAATCGTGCAAGCTGTCATATCAAGGGCAAAGGTTTTTTCGATGAAAAACTTATTTGAGCATTTATTTACAATATATTGTATTTTTCATTTGATAATGATTAATGCATAAAAATATTTTTATTCTTAAGATTAAAATTATTGCAATTTTAAAATAAATAATAAATAATGTTTCATTCAAGTTTTTAATAAAACTGCAAATATGTTTTCACTTAATTTATTTTTATTTCAAGTTCAATTGTCAAACAGCAATCCTGCCACATTACAAAACACTGAAACGTATGGCAGTACTTGAACTACAAGTGCAACATTAAAACAAGATCTTTTTCAACGATAAATAGTCGGAGTTATATGCATTCCTATAAGACTGTGTGTGTTTTAAAATTTTGACACCGGCGCCTACATGCAGTTTGTAGTTCAGTTGAAATTATGTTCCTACCAATGGTATTTTGGATTTGTTGGTATTATACTCATCCCTACAAACATACACGTACATTCGTGTTGATTCTTCTTTCTTTCATAAATTTTCTTTAAATACGAGTAGTCATATTTTTTTGTAGACAAACCTATGGCGTCGCATTAGATTACTGTGATTTCTATGATTCTGTGACTCTTTTTGTACGACTTTGATACAACTATCTGAGCTATGTAAGATGAATCATCGACGTTATTTTCTTCTATTGAATATTTTCATATCATGCCAATAGATTCGTTTATAATCACATACTCGTTTATAGGTGCATATGTTTGTATCTAGATGTTTATAGGTGAGTATGAAAGCATTTTTTATGATATTAACTCAGATGGTTGATAAAAAATGTTATGTAAAATTTAAAAAATATATTCTAATGCCTTAAGTAACATTTAAAATATCTATTAGCTCCAGTCAATATTCACTTATAAATCTACAAAAATATTATAATACGAGTATATATGTGTAAGTCTGGATATTGTTTTTTTTTCTCGTATATACTAAAACTTAACGATAGTAGTTAGTATTTGTTTGTTCGATTGGAATCTAAAAATTTTGCATATCATCTATTAGGAAATGGAAAAAGAATATTTTTTGTTCATGTAATTCACAGAATTCATAATAAAATAAACAAAAATAAATGTTAATTAGCAAAAAATCACCAAAAACATTCCATAAGTTAAGGAAAGATTTTTAAGTATAGTATTTCTTTGACTAAATCGAATGTGCATGCTACTGTAAAATACGAGTATTAAATTATCTTTTTCTTTTTATTTTACTTCACAATAAAATTATATATTGTATAATTTTATAATAAAATTCGCTATCATATACAATATAAACACATACGTGGGTATATGCAGAATATGTTTGTGTTTAGGATTTATTTTAAAATCATTGGCAAAAACCCAAGATACATTTTGTGACAATTTTCTTTCATATATTTAATAGTCTCGTATTATTCTTATTTTCTGCTTACTCTCGTATATTTTTATATTTACATATTTTGTTTTTGTTTTTTTCTTGTTTTTTTTTTTGTGTGGAAAAATAATGTATTTTTTATCGCGAAAATATCCTTCCAGTGAATTTTCATATATTTTCAAAAATATTCGCATATGTAAATAATAAGATTAGTTGAAAATATTCAAAAATAATCATTATACGAGTACATACAGAATTTTTTTTGGTTCATTTGAATTACGTGATTTTTTGATTTTAAGTATTTATAGAAGAATATGAAATTAACAGGAGCTATGCTATTTTTTAATCAAATAATTATTTAATATTTGCTATTACTAATTTTTATATATAAAATAATTTTAAAAAATTCACATTTCTACGAGGTTGAAATTGTTGATACTAAAAAGCGTTTAAAATCGACTCAGACTACCTGTTAAATAATTCTTACTAATAAACTAGTATTACCTGTGCTCGTATATAATTCTAATAATGCTCTACAAAGAATTTTTACGTTTGTTTTTCTTTCAGAACCATTTACTTCGTTTCCTTAAACGTTTGAATTATGTCAAAAGAACGTCCACGCAAATGCATAGCAGCATTTCCGGTGTCTTATTCTTACGTGTATAATCACAGTAATCCGTGTACGCCTCTGCATACCTAAATTGGTAGTGAATTTCTATATTAAATAAAATAAATAATTTTTTCCATCTTTAGATTTAAATTATAAAATATATATTTTGTCACAAAAAGAAAACATTTTTTTTTTAAAAACTCATTTTTATTTAAACTATAAAATTACTTTTGTTAAACTTTATTACGTTTATTACGAGAAATACGTAATCTCGTATTTTAGATAATAAACAATTTAACTTAAGAAAACTTATAAACATCTTTTTTTAAAAGAAAACACAAAATCTATATGGATGAACCTATAACATAAATTCATTTAATTTAATTTTATTTAACATCAAAGTTGAATATTAATTACACAGCATTTTAATTAAATAGTTTAATTGGACATGCTATTTTTATTAAATTTCTAAAAAATGGTGAATTTTATAAATATATCATTTATAATAATACTAATACTGAATTGGAAATAATCTACTTTTTTATTTATGGTTCCTCCTCTTTCGACTGGATTATGGAAATAATCCACTTTTTTATGGTGACTCTAGAGTGTTGGTAAACTAGAGAGTATCATGAGGAGGATAATAGTCATTGTAGCTAATACTCGTATAAAGGGGCACTGGCCTAGGAGTGTACTTAGAGATTTTTGGAAATGGTCCACTTTACTGTTTTTTACCTTCTTCCTCTATTTCCTTGGTTCATTATTTTCAGTTCCTATTTCTTTGTTCCTTACTTCCTTTTCCATTCTGCCTTAAATTTTCTGTTGCTTTTTAATGATAATTTAATTCATCCCCTCTCTTGTTAGAGAACTCAACACCTTCAGTTGGCTTTAAGTTAAACTTTACGTTCTCTGGCATATTTTTTTTTTGTTATGTGGGTGTGAGGGCACTATAACTAAGAATTTCTAGCCCTCCAATGCTGTCGTAATGCTGGCAAGTAGAAATACCAACAGTAGCGAAAAATTGTTCTCTAAGTTCGGTCATAATTTGCCTTTAGAAATCTACGTTAATTAAATTTTTGTTTCTCTTCTTCCAACACCTAGAACTATCTTCTATATTTCTTCTTAACTAACATAACAAATATTATTAAAAACTCAATTCTATTATCATGAAAAATTGAATTTATTTTCATAACGAGACATAATTGCTCTTAGATTTCATTGCAAAAACTTTAATAAAATTGAATAATAACAAGGCTATTTTATAAATATTTTTAAATTAGCCCGGCAAAATGTTATACATACAATTTTTGTTAATTCTATTAAAATAAGTTTTTTTTTTATAATAAAAATTCTGCTCGCTGAGGTTTCAACTAAATTTACAAATATTGAATGTGTACACCGTACAAATGTTAATCGATACTTGACAGCATTACAACAAAATGGCTGCTATTGATTTTTTAAGGAAAAACCACCGATTTAGAGAATTTATAGTGGTAATAATTAAGCAAAACAAAGAATTTATTATTTAGAGATGTAATTTGAAAAAAATAATCTATTCTGCGAATTTTAAAGTATTTGAGTTTTTCTTTTTAAGGAGGAAACATGTAACTATAACTACAATGGAACATTTTTTCCGGTTTTAGCGAGAAAATATTAGAAATATAATTAATTTATCAATATTTAATATTAACTGTATTAAGTTATGACAAATTTAAATATATTTTTAAAAAAATTATTTTTAAAACAAAGCTTATTAATCCCATTTTAATTCGACAATTCAACATTTTCTAATCCTTTCATATATTTATAAGATACCATTTAATTAAAAATGTTTTCTTGGTCATTACTTATTCTTTAACAAATGTTATTATAAAGAATAAATACGGTAATCTCTTGATTGCATGAGTAATTTTCAAAAATTCAAATATTATAGAAAAATAAAATAAAATCAATTATTAATATATACAAAAATCAATACATAATAAATGTTGTTATTATTCATTTAAATAAATAACTTGCATGTTTTTAAATATTGCCTTTTTGATTGATTGAAATTCGATAAATTTTGTATAATTCCGTTACACTCATAAATAAAAATAAAAAACTGAATAACCCAAAGAAAATTTTATGAAAAAATATAATAAAATATTTTAAATATTTATGCATAGAAAAAATTAGAGAAAATAACAAAAATGTTTTAAAACTACGAAGAAAATAAACTAGAGTATATTTTAAATTTAATCGAATTAATATTGAACATTTTTTCTGAGACGAATTTTGGCTGGATTTCTTTGTGTACAAATCGGCTGACAGACCCGCGTGTACATAGTTTGAAAAGAAAATATTTTCATTAATTTGTAATTTTTCTTTCAGCAAAGAAATGTTGACAGAAATTTATTTATTATTGTCATATGGAAACCAAAGAAAATACGATTTTTGTACCTGCAATGCTGCGCATTAGTAGAAATTTTTTTGGAACAAATCCAAATAAATGAATTTTTTGTCAGTTTAGATAAAGAGATTTCACTATGACCTTGCAATTTTCAGTAAATAATAATGTAAAAATATAAATTATATGAAAAAAGAACTAAAAATCAGAAAATGGAGTGGAAGTTGAGAAAATTTCCTGTTTTTAGTAATTTGATTTTCATTATTTTCTTTCTTAAATGAGATGATATTGCCCACTATTTTGAATATAATTTATGTCACTAGTTAATAAGATGCTATGTCATTAGATGACTAATAGGAATTTCCAAAAGTTTTTGCATAAAAATAAAATTGCGAAAATTCAAAAATGAAAGGAAAACGGTTTTTCTTTCATAGAACAATAATTTCTATTCTAAAATTATCAATTTTGGAGCAAATCATATGTATCCAAATACTACAAAGCTAAATATTTAAAAAGGAAAAATTAAAAAAAATACAAACACTAATTTTAATAGCTTCAAAAAATATTCTTTATTGTGTTTTGGAGGCAAAAAAAATTAAGCTTAATCATGAAACGTATTTTGTGATGATTGAGGTTATGTACATATATGAGAGAGGTAATGGTTTCGACAATAATTTGCTGTTATTAATACAAATTTTATTTTGTTTATAATATTTAATTATATTTTCTATAAATTTCTTTGCTGATTTAATAATTTCATTTACTATATGAGTTTGCAATATACAATAAAAAGATTATTTTCACAAAAATTTGCAATAAACATTTTTTCCATATACAATAAAAAGATTATTTTCTCCGTGTCTGTAGACGATGTCCAGAAACGGAAAAAACTAAGTCATATAGAATATATGAATCGAAGAATAGACTTTATTGCATTAGGAACAAGAAGAAAAATCATAGACCGGCTGATTTTCTGACGTCTATTTCAAAGTATAGAAATTTTGCAGAAGTATGATTCCTCGATTTACAAAAATTAATTTAATTCGTAATTCGGTACGTTGTCGAGAGCTTTTGGGAACTTTAAGTACACCAACCATTGTTGCTGGTGTTCACACAAAAGAAGACGATGTGGAAGAAGTGCCAGTAAACTTTTTGGACCATGTTGAAAAGGAAGTTAAACCAGTTGAGACTAATAAATCCAGACTCTTACCACAGCACCGAAATGTGCTTTACGGAAAAGTACCATATGATGAGCCCCAATCATGGATTCACAATACAGAACGATATAAGAGGACTATGCTAGGTCGTTACGGTCTTGGAAGTGGAGTCGATCCTAGAATTTGTTTCCCGAATAAAGATGACTTAAAAGTTCAAGAGGAATACGAACGGGTTAAGTATCCACATACTATAAAAGAAATGATGGAAATAAATCGAATCGAAAAAGATAGGAAACGTTTAGAAACACAGAAGCGAGAGGAGGAAATTGCGACAAAATTAGAGAAATTGGAACAGTGGAAAGATGATCTTGTAAAGAAAATAGCGAAAAAAGAATTTGAAGCAAAAGCAGCCAAAGAGAGGAAGGAACGGTTGGTCGAAGACGTGCGCAGGCACTTTGGTTTCACAGTTGATCCAAGAGATGATCGATTTAAGGAAATGCTGGAGAAAAAGGAAAAGGAAGATCGAAAGAAACAAAAAGAGGCGAAGAGAAAGGCGAAAGATGATAAAATGTTGGCGAAATTGGCGGAGTCGGCGAAAACTAAGGAATTTACAGAAAACTAAACTTTTAGTATATGTTCTGAATCGTCAAACCGATTTAATAAAGTTTCAATTACATTAAACTACAAATTAGATTGGTTTATTCATTTTGTCTTTTTAAAAATTTTATATTTTTTAACGACCACCACCCGCGTTAGCATCCGGATTTGTTGCTCCGGAGATAAAGACTAGTATTACCACTGGTACAATGTACATCCACTAAAATATTTGAAATTATTTTAATAAAACATGATTGAACGTTAAATTTTTCTAATCTTACGTATTTGGCGAAGAATCCTCTGTTATCTCTGACATCGCCCCGTTCTCTTGCCTCACGTTCTCGTTCCAATTTTTGAATAAAACTTGTTGTATCTGGCACTGGTGCATATTCCATATGCTTTACAAAAACGGCTGTGTTAAATTGCTCTAAATGGTCTAAATAAACGCTCTCTGAACTACAACTGCCACTGCCGCTTACTGTTTGCGTAACAGCCAAAACTGAACCGGTATTATCGAGGGAAACCCATACAATATCGGTTAACTCAGAATTTACCAGTGAACATGCTTTAGACGAAGACAGGAATGTTACCTCATCACCATTAGAGTATGTAACTATTGAACGTAGCCTGTAAAATTTATCTTCCACAGCTAATTTCTAATTGGAAATTGTTTGGAAAATTAGTAAAACTAATGTTTATTCTTATTATACTATACTTTTAAATTATTCCTATCCTCTGTAGTAAGTGATGATTGAACTGGATTAGCTACGCCAATATTCAAACTTGGAATTGAGACATTACCGCGAAACGTGAACTTTTCTGGATCATTTGGGTCTAAAGAATGTTGCAGCTCAATGCTAAGCCATCCGTCATGTTCGAAATATGACTAGAAAAGTAATTTTGGATTATTTTGAAATAGTTCATAATATCATAATTATGTATAAACTGACAGCTATAGCTTGTGAAAAACACAATATATTGATTAATAGCAATGATAAATATTTCATTATTCGATAATACTGTATATTATGCTCTTAAATCGATTTTAATTTTCTCACTAAAATGAAAATAAGATGAGACATTTGACAATTAATATTTCTTCTTCTTCCTTTTCAGCTTCCATTTTTTGGCAATTTCATAAAAACGTAGAGCTCGCGTCGGCTTGGAGTTGTAAAAATAATTTTTTCTCCAATTAAAGTAGCAATATTTTTATCTGTAAATAATAAAATAATATCCTTTATATACGATAATTTTGTGAAGAAAAATAATTTCAACTAGAAATATTCAGTAAAAATTGTTCATTTTGGCCAAGATGTTCTCTTGTAAATCATTGTTTATTTTTTAAGGTAAATTATTTTTTAAATTCATAGTACTTTTTATAAAAACCTTAATAGTTCTATCTAATCAATGATAAACTACACCAATTAAAGTATTATCAAAAATACTATGGCTTAATTAATAAGTTTTCTTAATAATGAATTGATGAAGTTTTTATGGTAGCCATATCAAAAGTATTGATGATTTAGTGGTTACCCAACAGGTGGCGCACAAATTAGCAAGGCCATGCATTAGATCTTCATAGTAGATTCCTTAGATTAAAGAACTGGATAGGCCAATACACAAAAATTCTATTAAAATTTTGTTGGCAATATATTCGTAGAACTCACAAACATGCAATACAACAGAAACGGCGTAAATCATTCGGGGCCAACTTAAAAGTTCAGTATGCGATTGAAGCGGTTCGTTTCAAACCATTTTTCATATGTGATGTCATTTATGCGTAAAGGAGCAGATTTTTTAATATTGCGGGTCTTGTTGTTTGATGGAATTAGTTTTGTAAATATGCAATAAAACACAGTATTCTATTTAAATATTTTTTTTTTCACCATACATTATTTATTAAAACATAATTAAAAAGTGGGGAAGAGTATATAAAAATATGAATTGCAAGTTATTTGATGATATGAAAACAATTATGTACACAAATTTAAATCAATTTCAAAAATGCAAAATGAATTAAATCAAAGTGTATGTTTATGTTTTATGAATTTTTCTAAAGCGCCTTTTTATGAATTTTTTAAGCGCGGCAATCTTCATCGCTTTCTTTTTTAAATGAAGCCTTACTATTTTCAGTTTTCCGGCAATGTTTTGCGGAGTATCAGTAGAACAATCCATTCCATATTTTAAAGAAGTATAATTCTAAACATGCAAATTGTGAAGACATTTAATGAATAAATAAAAAACAATGCTATGAATGTGCATAGCAGAAAACATTATAATATATGCATACAATTACTTACTTTCTTTGTTGGCGAGTTCTACAAAGAAATAGTGTTACTATGGAAGAATTTAAACGGACAAACTTTACTTACATTCGAATGAAATTGTACTTCTTCTGCAGCTGCATCCATGTCGTCGCAATCAGCGCTGCTATTAGGAATCTAAAAAATAGAAGTATTTGAAGCAAAATTGCTTAAAATTTACTTTACTTTACTTACATTAGGTAGATGAAATTGTACTTCTGCAGCTGCATCCATTTCGCTGCTATTAGGAACCTAAAAAATAGAAGTATTTAAAGCAAAATTATATATCAACCATTGTTTTTAAATGACATGTTAAATGAAACAAAATAAAATACAATAGAAATATAATCGTACAACTCACTGTTTCATTTTCAACCTTTTCCTGCTTTAATGGCGGTTGCCCGATTTCCTAGAAAAATGAATTCAATGTGTTATAATTTTGCAATTATTAATTGTGCAGTATTAAAACTTACCGTGTGGCTATTCCATATACCAAATACGGAAGGAATAGCATTTCTTTGCAATCTGCTCCTGCTCGCTCTTACTTTAATGTCTGCTCTATTAAAGTGGAGCGAGCACACAACGTCCCGATTCTTGGGAATACCGGATGCTGCTGCTACAATCCACTTTTCCCGTATACATTTATTTTGTGGGAACCTGTAAAGTTAACATATAAATATATATATGTTTAAAAGAATTAACATAAATTGAAGTATTTTTTGCACTATTAAAAAAATTCGTTCCCTTAAATTTTCTTACACACACTTTACATGCACCGGCACTGAACTATTTTCTGGTAAACATTGAACTGTCAACATCGGATTTGTTAACATTTATTCAATGCCGAACTTTTCACTTTTTGGATAAAATAAATCACTAAAAGGCATTTAGGCACATCACAAAGAAAGTTTTTCTTATTTTGTTTAGTAAAAATAAAGATGTCAACTTACCGAAAGAAAGAAATGCCCGGCTTCTTCATTTTTTCATATGAGAAGCAATTTTTCACAAAACACTTCATTTCCTGAAATAAAAACTTCGTATTAACTTTTAATAATAATATAACTATTTGTATAAATACTTACTTTTCCGTAAATACTTCTAAAGAGATGGAAATAACAATTTTACAAACACTTTCCGAACCGCAAAAAAACAACTTGAGAAATGATAAAAATAGCGCGCTGTTTTCGGTATGTCACTACTTTCATGGAGAATGGCGCGTTTGAAAACTCTCCTGAAGCCTACAAAGTTTAGGCGCTTTATATTTGATTCGTATTTACGAAATGAATAGTAAACTACAAATAGAATTCCATTTCGTATCAAAAGATTATACAAAAAATAAAAATTGCCTATTGTTGTGTTTAAATTGTATTTTTGTTTCCAATAACTGGATTTCAATGAATATAAATTATGGTTTTGCAATTCAATAAATTTGTATTACGACAACTAGATGGCAGTGGGTGTCATGTCTACATAAAAAAATCTACACAAAGCTATCCCGCTTTTGCCATTTCTCACCGCTTGGCAAATAATTTGTACACAAAATTGCGTATACATATACGGTAATGCCTGGTATGCAGCTCGAGCGAAGATAAATTTTAACGCGATCTCCACTAATCTCCCATTTAGCGCAGCTAAACGAGAGTGAAAAGTTTTTGTGTAGAGATAAATTTTGACATTTCGGAACTTTTCAATTTCGATGTTGATGTTTTGTTGTAATTTTAAAAATAAATGAAGTGAATAGCTTTTTTAGCTGGATTTTATTCAAAGGATATGATTTTAGAAATTGTATCTTTATCTTATTTAAATATATTTAGTTTTTTCTTATATTTTTTTTCTACAGGATTAACTGTTTGTTATTCAATTCGGTTAGTTTATTATACAATGACTGGAAATTTTAATGTTATATCTTTACATTTATTAAATGATGAGGGTTGAATTATATTAAAGGGAATAATGGGATTATTATTTATAGCAGTTATTGGTGGAAGTATATTAAATTGATTAATTTTTCCAGTTCCTTATATAATTTGTTTACCTGATTATTTTAAGTTAATAACTTTATTTGTTTGTATTATAGGGGGTATTATGGGATATTTAATTTCAAATGTTTCTTAATATTTTTTAAATAAATCATTAGAGTATAATTTTTTATCAACAAATTTAGGGAGAATATAATTTATACCTTATATTTCTACTTATGGAATTATTTATTCCATAAGTAGAAATATAAGGTATAAATTTAGACTACTTTCGTCCATTGCAACGAAAGTTATCAGTACAAATTTATCTTAGCTCGAGCGGCATACCGGCGTTTACGATAAAAAAAACACAAACGTCAAAATTTAGCTAACATTTATCTTTGATTATTGTCCCATGCATTTATTTGTAGTGAAAACCAAAGTGAAATCGCGTGGAGACTTATCAATGCCGCCATCTACTTTTCAGTAGATTCACTCTCCTTTTCATTTTCATTTCACTCTTGAGCTGCGTACAGCCCGGCGAAATCGTGAGCTAAATTTTCCGATTTCGATTTCGCTAGCGAAAAATCGTATGAAAATTTACCTTAGCTCGAGCTGCATACTAGGCTTAAATACGTAAGTGGCAAACAGCACTGATGAGCCGATATTGTAATGCCAAAAAATCTTCAATTATTAAAAAATTTAAAAGTGCTAATAATTGAACAAATAAAGCGTAACAATAAACTAAAAAAGTGATAAAATGACCAAACGGGACACAACAGGGGGGAGGGGGTAGTTTAGCACCCTTAAGAGGCCAAGAATTTTTAGTAGAATTGGATTCGGAAGACGTGGAGGATCAAATTCACCCAAACCAAGTAGATTCTTCATTGAAGACAGTAACTACGGAGCACGAAGAAGTAATGAAGACGAACCAGGGCACTTCAACAAGTCATTGAGCGATGAAGAAGAAATTAAGGAAGCCAATACAGAAGAAATCCAAGCTCCTCCAACAAGCTGAGAATACTACACGACGTATATAAATCAAGACATTTCGAACGAGATTATGGACTGGATATTGGATGGATTGATCCATCTTCGACCACACAGACCATTGGCACATTGTGCACGACTGTGCCTTCAGTAACGGCATCTACAGATGTTCCAAATAAAGAAACGACAAAGCCTTGGATGGCACTCCCATCAACGTCTTCGGCAGAAGATTCTCTAGAGGCATTATACTGAACACCGAACACTTATTCGAACCCGTATTTCGGATTACAAGCAGCAGACCGCACAGCTATTAGCAGTTTTCTCCGCAGAATACGGGTTATTCGAACCCGTATTCTGCGAGAAAACTGCTAATAGCTGTGCGGTCTGCTGCTTGTAATCTCCGTCAGAACTTTCTGCCTTATAATGGAGATCGTGGGCCCAAAAAATTATGCCCCGGGTATAGGATGCCTCGTTTTTTTTTTCCGCGAAGACATTATGACGTTCACTTTACCACTTATCAAACATTAGTAAAAGTTGCTACTTTCGAATCTATAACACACTTCTACTACTACGACGACAGCCTACTTCATTGGCTACTTACCGGCCCCTTAAGGGTGCCAATGGTGAAAGGTGTCATTTCATCACGAAAAATTGCCACAGGAGAGGAGCAAAATAAGTTGAATATCACATTCCAATAAATTATAATAGAATGTAAGAAGAATAGAAATTAAAATATGTTAAAATTTCAAAGAAAAAAAAAGAAATAAAAAAAACAATACATAAAACCGATTATATCTTGCAGACAAAAATATGAATAAAAATAAATAATTGATTTAAAATTTATAATGCAATAAAAAAATTTTCAGACAAAAATGAATATAGAAAAAAAAACTAATTATTTGATTAAAGAAAATTTGTTATAATGAATCAGAATTTTTTAGTCAAGATTCGTTTTCCCACATAAGCTCGGTTGCCCTATATTGCACTGAAAGAGAGATCATCGCCGTAAAACAAAAGGGGCACTCAAGTGTGTCATGGGGCGGTTGCAGGCCAGGGAGAGCATTTCCATCTTAGGCTCTCAACCATGACTTCGGTCAGCTTCATCCATTTTTTTCTTTTTCTTTTAATTTTTAGGGTTTTCCTTGGGGCTTTTTTATTTTTTATTTTTATATTTCTTTTCGTTTTCACCTTCGCAGTTTTTTTACGTTCTCTCTCATTCCCTATTCTTTTTTTTTATATAATTTCTTTTTCTTTTAACTTTTTTTCTCATCTCGCCTCCTGTGGAGAACTGAACACCCTCGGGTGTCTCCATTATCCCTTTATGTTTTTGGCATAATTTTTTCTGTTAATGGTGTGTTTGAGAGCAGATATTAGCCCAAATTTCGAATTCCCTGCCATAAAGATATCATCAAGCATGCCCGGCTGAAATATGTGCGCTCTGATCCTGTAGAACCTAATGTTCATAAAATGTATATCAAAATTTTAATACTTTCCTCATTCCTATTCGACACTCAGGAAAATCGTTTTTATATTTTTTCAAAATATAGCAAAAGTCAAATTATTTAAGCGCCTGTTTAGTCTAGTATTTCCAATATTTTTTAATTAATATTCATACATGTTTTACGAATTTATATAAAACAACAATTTTTTTAAAATTTACAATTCTTCATTTTATTCATGCAAGTATTACGTTCATTATAATTCCATAGAACCAATTATTAATAAAAAGTAAATTTTATTTGCCAGGAAACGTTTCAATTCTGGCATGACTAGACATAATTAACATATGAAATTAATGGAGTTTCTAATTAATTCATATAATACACATATGACTTTAATGTCATAACTATGTTTTTTGAATTATTTAGATTAGGCTTGTTTTTTAAATATTAAAATTAGTTTTCTTTAGATTCATTTGTAGATCACGAAAGGACTGCTGGGAATATTTATAAATTTGTAAGGTTTGGGTTACTACAACACGAGTAGCTAAAAATGGAAACCTTTAACAAAGTGTTATGGAGATTTTTTTGATTTTTAAATATTTAACTTGATATTTATAAAGAATTTAATAACTTAACATATACTAAAGTAAATATGTAAATATTTTATTCTTATTAGTACTGGAAAAAAATCTATTTATAAAAATTTTAATAATAAGTAATTATTTATCTTTTAAACCTACTATGGATAAGAATTCTTGAAAAATAAAATATATTTATTTGTTTAAATTGGACACATCTGTTGCACTAAGAGGATAACGAACTTTTAATTTGTGATTTTAGGCTCTATATAATAACCCAAAATTAATATAGAATGCAAATTTTCTTTTTTAAATAAAACAAAAAAAATGATTTATTATAAAACACAATATCCGCCAGGTGGTCACCCTGACTTCTCCGGCATAACTTTTCGGCATAGTGTTATGTATGAATATATATTTCGGGATATTAGTTATAGGAAAAACAAAAAAGACCTTGAACAGGGCAACAAGGAAGAAACAGGGAAGGTAACGAATGTATATTATGATCGTACCCAGAGAACACTTTTTCTGTGCTGATGGAATGCTCACTTATCAGGATTGCAGTAGTTCTCAAGGGGAGGGGGGGTGTCGAACTTCATAGCTAAAGTGTCCTCATACCCATGTTACAAAAATCATACCAGAAAATATAGAACATTTCCGTTATTTAACGTGAAATACCTATCGTAAGACAATATCACGGGTCGCCTACGATACGACCAATCAACGCGCAAACAGACCTTTCCAATATATGCGGGCCTATACTCTCATACTTCTCTTCAGTCTTTCGCTCCTAAATCTATGGCAAGTGGCCTCAGCATTCTCACTCTACCATACCTCTTTTCACCATCTTACGTACATTTGTATGTCAAGTATTCTTATATTTGTTTAATCTCCCTTACCTCTTTTCACCATCTTTCGTGTCCCATGCTTAAAGCAGGCAAGCATTCTATCTGTTAATTCCTTTTCATTCCATACACATTTGTGTAAAAAACCTGGTCCCACTCCCGACCAGCTACATCACCAGATAGGTCCATCTACTTACAGTTAGCAACGAATTACAAGCTAGTTACCCTAACTGTTGGTAGCATGGCATATCGAAACCTATACTATCATCTGCAGTGATAGCACCCGGGATCCAGGCATCCCTCACCTTCGGTGCTAAATATGTACCCGACCCCCGTTGTGACTGGTTTTCTCTATAGAGTACTGGTCGTACTTTTTATTCTAAGAGCTACAGTACAGAAACTTGTAATTTCCTTGGCACTGCTAGGATAGCTCGGGACTGCGTGTTCTCTAATACCCGTAACCAGAAGATACAGTGTTTAGTGCAGAAGATACACCTCGAGATGTTAAATTTTCGAAAGGAGGGTATAAAAAAATTAATCAGTATGAAAATAAGAAAAATTCAAGGTCGACTAGAAGCTGTAATAAGGAATTTTTTGGAAGGTATAATAATGGGATAAAATAAAATTTAGTTCAATAAAGAATTGCCAACGTAAAAATAAAATATCTATAAAGTCCTAGGAATCCAAAATAAGGAACCAACTAAATAGAGAAAGAAGAAAAAAAAATCGGTGGAGTGGATCGGCTACCTGTTATGAGAGAAAGCTGACATGTAACGCATCTTCCTCCCTGGTCATTTTCTCAAAACTCCCGCTTCATGTCAGAAGTTTGATGTGCCCCTTCATGTTAGAAGTATGGTCTGATAACTCTAGCAGTCAAAGAACCGCGCCAAAAAGTGACTCCTTGTTGATGCATTGATTCGGTTGTCCTTGGATGGCGTATGAATATTCAGAACTCAGAATTGGCATCAAGTACATGTTGTTCAATCATACAAATGCTAAATATACGACACGGCAAATGGTCTCTTGGTTTCAGTTTCTGTCAATTAAATTTTTGCGGCGTGTAACAATATGTCTTTTGTTAAAATTCACTGGATCCTGGGCTGCACTTGTTTTCAACAGCCGCAATATGAAGATGCATTGGTGTTCTCACGTTATACACAGGCTCAAATTCTTCAAATCGCTCCACAAAATGGCTAATTGTTATCGCAGATGATCGTTTGCATTGACTGAAAAAATCACGCAGTACTTGAAACGCATTTCTTTCAGAACGATCATTTTCATGAAACATTTGAATCACTTTATGCGCTGTTCAACGGTATACCGATCCTTGACTAAATTTGTCAAAGTATATAGATAATAATTACTTAAAAGAAAATAAAGAAAACGTCAACATATCTGAAATAATTATTGTTAAAATTTGCATTTTATATTTTAAAACTACGAAAGAAATTTTTTTTAAAAATTTGTTATACGTGTATGGAAGAACACATATAATTGGGGTCACTTTATAGATGCTAGAATAACTACATGTATAACTAGCTTAGGTTATCTTATAAATTTTAAAAATTTACAATGCATTTTCATAAGATCTTTTATGCAAGCTTTTGCAACATTTCCGTCTTTTTTTGTTGTTGTTTAAATAAAGAGCATCTAAAATCCTATATTTATGAATGAAGTTTCTTTAATATTTTCAATATAAACAATAATCAGACATTATATTAGGTGTATAACTTAAAAATACGGGATTTTTGGCAAACTTTGAGTGTTTATTTTGAAAAATTGTTACAATATATTTTATTCAAAGTATTGTCCATCGGAAGCCACTACTTTTTCCCATCTTTCTGGCAACATATGGATTCCGCGCCAAAAAAACTGCTCCAGTTTTGAGGCCAAGAATGAATCGAGCCAATTTTTGATGCCCTGTTCTGAAGTGAAGCGTATTCCGGTGAGGGCGTTTTGCATGGATCTAAACAAATGGTAGTTGAACGGTTCAAGGTCTGGGCTATAAGGCGGGTGAGGCAAAACTTCCCAGCCACTGTTTTTAAATAATTTTTAACCGGTCTTGCAACATGAGGCCGAGCGTTGTCATGATGGAAAATTATGGCTTCGTGTCTGGTCGCATATTCCGGGCGTTTTCGGCCAATGCTCGCTTCAAACGGATTAATTGTGTTCGGTAGAGGTCGCCTGTGATCGTCTGGCCCGATTTCAATAGCTAATAATAGATCACACCCTTCTGATCCCACCAAATACAGAGTATTACCTTGGCGCCATGGATATTTGGCTTTGGCTTTGATTTGGCTGGTTGGCCGGGCTTTACATACGATTTTTTGCGCTTTGGGTTGTCGTAATGAATCCATTTTTTGTCGCCAGTAATGATTTGATTAAAAAACTACTTCTTTTTCTGCCGTTCAAGCAGCATTTCGGACATGCAAAATCGCTTTTCAACGTCTCTCGGCTTCAATTCATATAGGACCCAATTTTCTTGCTTTTGGATGAATCCTGCTGCTTTCAAACGTTTTGAAATGGCTGCTTGAGTGGCTCCCAATGATTTTGCAATTTCTTCTTGAGTTCGACAACAGTCTTCGTCGAGTAATGCCTCCAAATATTCATCTTCAAACTTTTTTGGCTTACCTGGTCGTTCTTTGTCTTCCGTGTCAAAATCACCACTTCTGAACCGTACAAACCATCTCTCGCACGTTGAAATCGATGGAACATATTCAGGATAAGCTTCGATGTGCTTCAGCTTGAAGAAGTAAATCAACACTTCCCGCAAATGCAACTTTTTTGGTACGAAATTCTACATTTTTGAAGCAAAAAAAAAACTTTGTTGTTTACACTATTTCGTTCAATGACTAATCGAGAATGAATGACAGATGTTTAACCTCCAAAATGCCATATGAGTTATTATTAACACAAACCATGTGTAAAAGTTATGCCATCTGTTGTCAATCCCGCATTTTTAAGTTATACACCCAATTAAAAATTTAGTATGGGTCGTGGAAGTTATTCTTAATAATTAAAATTGTTACTGTAACATAACGTCAGAATCTTTTTTGGACCTTTTTTAAAAAACAGTTATTATTAAGGACTATTTCTAAACTTCAGAAAATTTACCACTCTGCATTGATTTTTATGAAAAATTAAATCCATCATGCAACAACGTTTTAGTTAAAGTTATAACGTCATAGCATAAAATAGATTGGTAGTTTTTGTCCTTAATCCATTCACATTCTGATAGTAAAGGGATATCGTGCGTCTCGTTATAAAAAGATTTTTTAAGAATGTTTTGAATTTAGATCACCAATTATTTGTTCTAATGCACCTAAATTTCAAAACACAAGACTTTAGTTTTGTAAATGGTTATAGTGGATTGTTTTTATTTCCGTCCAAATCATATTGGATTGTCCGGAAAGTAATTTCGTTTTTTAATAATAATAATTTATTTAATTAAATATTGTCCAATCTGATTCAATACCCTTTGCCATCTTTCTGGCAATAGCATGATTTCACGCTCATAAAATTTTTGTTCTTTGCTGGCAAAAAACTGATCCAAGTGATTTTTGACCTTTTTTTTGAAACAAATGGTAATCGGAAGATGCTAGGTCTGGAGAGTATGGTGGGTATGGCAGTATATCCCATCCAAGCTCTAAAAGCTTTTTCCGAGTGGTCAAACTTGTATGTGGTTTCGCATTATCCTGTTGGAACACTATATCTTTCCTATTGACCAATTTTACACTTTTTTCTTTAAGTGAATCATTCAATTTGCCCAATTGATGACAGTACACTTCAGAATTGATCGTTGTGTCGCTCGGTAGAAGCTCAAAATAAACGATTCCTTTGGCATCCCATAAAACAGATAGCATAATATATTTCTTTGATGAAATTGGTTTTCGAAGTGCTTTGCGCCGGTTCATCCTTACTACTCCAGAATCTTTTGCGCTTAGCATTGTTGTAGATAACCCATTTCTCGTCCCCAGTGATGATACAAACGTCAATGCGATGGCACAGTTTTTTTTCCGTAAGAAGATGAGGAACCCATATGTTGAGCTTTGAGATTAAACATACCCATTTCAAATGATCATGAACGGTCGAATTCGAAAAATTTAATCTCTCAGCGATTTAACGAGTTGTTATTCGCCGGTTTGCATAAATTAATGCCTTTATTGTGTCTCCATCAGCTTCAACTGGCCTTCCAGAACGTGGTGCATCTTCCAGATCAAAATTGTCGGATCGAAATTTTGCAAATCAGTTTTGGCACTGGCGCTCACTTAACACATCTTCTCCATATACATCGGATAATTTTTTTCTTGCTTGAACAGCATTTTTTTCTTTTCTATAGTAAAAAAGTAAAATATGCCGAAAATGCTGTTGTTCACTTTCCATATTTGAAAGGGTACAAACCATATTTAAATATAATTGCTAAGAAAAGTTAAATACAATTAGTATTTTTGATTGCATTCAAAGGCATGTAACTGAGGAGCTGAAGAAAATTCCAGTTGGAACCTTCCAGGACTGCTACGAGTAGTGCAAACGACATCTGTAATACTTGAAGACAATAACATTGACGTAGAAAAATATAATAAAATTGTTGCAAAAAACAGCAACTTTCATTACTTTTCTGTCATATCTCATGAGCAAATATTTATAATAGTGCATTTTGGAAACTTTTAAATCCATTCTCGAATGAAACTCAATTGTTTGTAAATGCATTAGATGACATTTGTACCAATTTCGCATATCTTCAATAAAATTTGCAACCAACACCTATTATTGAATATTTTAACATAAAATGGCATCTTCTACCATCCCACATCCAACTTCACTTGGTTGTCTACTTAGAAATCATTCTGTATGTAGTACTAGAAATGCATAAAAAATATCTATTCTCTTGTCATAAAAGCATTGACATGTAAACTTTGTGTAACATCATCCAAATGAAAATTTTGCAAAAATAACCTTTATTGAATGACAAATATTTATAAAATGATCGTGTCCCATTAATATGAATATAATCAATTAATATAATTTAAATTCCGAAAGTTTCTTGCTACTCTTCTTTTATCTTAAATAATAACGTAACAAAAATATTTTTTGTGTAAAAACAGTACCTGAAATCTGAGATATTGTAATTAATGAGTCGATTTCAAACAACAAAACGATTCCGCGGCCATTTTAACGATGAGATCATGGAAAGCTACCTTGTCAGCCTGGTTATGGCTAAAATTATGCATAAACGAAGAAGACCCTGCCTGAAAAGCTTACAGTGGCGTCATTTATGATCCCAGATGACGAAGGTCAGTCCTTGCTGTCGATAGAGCGATATTAGTGGGCAGGACGTTAAATATATGCTGGGATTGTCGAATTGAAAGCTCGCATCGTGAGGCCGAGATGTATGGCATTCTTAATTATAGCAGCGATGCCCGGCTCATGTGTTTTAAACCAAACATTCTGTCTAATCGCACTCGTACCATTTATAAAACTCATATTGTTTATTAGCTTATTATAAGAATAAGTTTTGAAATCAATAGGAAAGTATATAAATTTTAAAAGTATATTTTTGTTTAAAGATGTTTTTAATATTAACTTTTGAACAGTAACAAAAAGAAGATATAAACGAAAAGGAAATATGCCTTCTGTAACATTCGCATAGGACGTTTTTATATTAAAAAACCTATTTTAAATATAAAAACCGCTTATTTTAAATTTTTAGTACAAACATTTCAATTTAAATTATAAAAACAAAATAAAGAAGAGTATTTTAAGTATTATTTATTTATGATCAAATCAAAATCTAATTTGGACGCCGAAAGCTTTTGCATTTAGCAATATTTATTATTGATAAAAAGCTTTAGTATAAAAGCTTACAGGAATTATCGGAATTGTCGCCTCAAGAACTTTTGACTTGGGAAAGGTTTGGAGTATACCGCCATTCGGTTCGGTTCGGTCTGCATAAATTTCTCCTCAACTTTAAGTCTCAGTCAGTCTTTCATCAACTTACTTGCTTTTCGGTTTCTTGTTTATCTTTATTCCTTTGTCAAAGGTGTAACTTTTTTTTTCTACTATTAACTAATTTGTACAAAAAATAATCAGTGTGTCACTATTGGATTTCAGTCAATTGTTAATTGTGTAAATATGCTCGTGTAATCAGAATTGTTGTTATAGTATGTTTGTGAATGTTTTGTATTTGTTAAGTTTTTTTTTAAATATTAAAGTTATATATTAAATGAAAAAAAATGAATAAATAAATAAAAAGAAATATTTTTATTATGTATAGAAATAAATATAAAACATTAATTGTTAATAAATAAAATATAAAAAAGAGAAAAAAATAAAAACCAATGTTAAATAGTTATTGTAATAAAACAAAAATAAAATTAATAAAAAATTTAGTATATAATTCGGTTTTTTCTCTCTCTCCTGTGAACATCCGATTAACAAAACAAAAATGCGTTTCTAGGTGGTACATATTTGCAATGTTGAAGTTTCTGTATGTAAATGGAATTGATTTGTGACTTTTGGTTTGTTTGGTTTTGATTTTTTTATTTCAAATTCCAATAGTGTATAGTATTTTTATTGTGTTGATATAAAATAAGTATTATAGAATATAAAATTAAGACAGCAATAAGAGTTTGTTTTTGCAAAAATATTCGCGCACACATAGGATTCTTTGTGAATTGTAGTTTTTTATTTTCACGAAAAGAATCTGACAGGATATACCGTCGATAGAATGGCTAAATTCTGAATTGTTCTATTATTGAAGTGCTTTACATTTACATGTGTGTCGATTGATGGATGAATCGAAACAAACTATGAAAAAAAGCTTACATTGGGGTCGAAAATAAAATAATATAAAATTCATTCCCCATACAGAAGCGATGCAAAAGGATGGCCATATCGTGATAAACAAAATACTAAACGGAAGCTTTTCCGAAGTTTCAATGAATGCGTACATTTTTTCTTTATGTATGAGTGTGCGCGCTAAATAAAAACTTTCCAATTTCTATTGAACATTTCGTACTGAATGGTTCTGTTCATCTACAAACACTTCTATTACTACAAAAATCCTTTCAAAAAATATTAAGAAAACTATCGTTGTAAAAATGCATCTTTATACATATTTTTTAAGGTAAGTAAATAATAATAATTTTTAATAATTGTTCTTAAAAAAAAGTGATCGATTTCATTTAAAAATTTCCGAACACTTACTGTTAGTAGAATTAATTATAAATAGGAAAAAAGAAAAATTTAATCCATATTTGACGTTCAAAAATAAAAATAAATGCAAAATCTCGATGAATATTCGTCCTGCGACATGGTTTCTTTTAACATACTCGTAATTTTATTATCATTTTTCTTTTATGTTATTTTTATATCTTTTCTAATGGAATTGTTCTCTTTAGATTAAGAAATAGACATGAACACTTGTACATATGTTATTTCTAAGATATTCTTTATTATTGTTAATGGATTTTTTCTGTTCATAAGATTTTAATTCTAAGAAATAGAGTTTTCTGACATATTTTCTTTTGTGTTCATTTAAATAAAAGACAAGAATAATATGTGGCAGAACAATCTATTGTAATTTGAAAGTTTCTAATGCTGTCAATTGGTGTTAAAAATTTCTACAATATGTACATATAGAATTGTTGATTTCTTTTGAAAATTTTATACAATATTTTTTAAAATATTTTTTTTAAATAAATCAAGCATGCATGGGCATAAATCTACCTTATTATAAATTTTGTAATTACTTAATTATCTACTTAAAAAAAAAAGAAAAAGAAAAGTTTTTTGTGTGCATGCCTAATAAACAAATTGCATGTGGCAATACATTTTTTTTTCACCCTTTACTTTATTTCATCCTTCTTTTCAAATATATTAGCTAAACAATTTTTTTGTTTTATCTTTGGTCGATTTTTAAAATATATTATTCAGCTTTTTTTGTTATATATTTTACTAAGATGAAATTTATGGTTTTTTTATCGCTAAGGAAAAAAAAGAAAAACCAATGCATATTAAAGGAATTTGACAAAAAAATAATCCTCTTTTTCCCTATTTCAACAGTTAATGTGAAGCAAAATTGTAATCGTCTAACAATAAATTAACAATTATTCGTATCATTAAATTAAACAATAAAGCAGAAAACCCAAATGTCCCCAAAAATTGGAATTTTTTTATTGATAATAAAAAATTTACCAAAAACTATACTTGAATTTAAAATATTTAACTGTTTTAAAAAAAACTGTTTCAAAATAATAAAAATTTAAATTTAAATTGAAATTGAATTGAATTGAAGAAATAAATAAAAATATAAATGATATAATAGAAATAAAAAGTACTTAGCTGCTATTAAATTGAATGAAATTAAAATTCAAGCAATAGAAATATGATAATTATAAATTAAACTAGTGTAAATTAAAATAAAAAGAATAATTCGAAATTAAATTACAAGAAATTTAGGGAAATATAGCTTTTGTTTTGAGATAGAATTTTAAAAAAAAATTATTGTTACTCTATTTAAGTTATTTAAAGAAATATTTATAATGAAGTCTAACTCTCATTTCCCACAAGTATCCGATCCTGCATTCTAACTTATATTGTAATATACGAGCGTCGTTCAATAAGTCCTTAGAAAAAGATGGAAAAAAACTGTTTTTAAAAAAAAAAAAATTTTATTTTTCAACATAATCTCCTTTTAGCTCTATACACTTTTCCAACCGTTTTTCCAAAATTTTTATCCCGTCCAAAAAATAGGATTTCGGAAGTTCTGCAAAATACTCATCCGTTTGAGCAATGACGTCCTCGTTGGAAGTGAACCGTCGTCCGCCAAGCCATTTCTTCAGATTGGGGAAAAGATAATAGTCACTCGGGGTCAAATCTGGTGAATAAGCGGGATGCTGCAACAATTCCATTCTCAAGTCCACAATTTTGGCCATGGAAACAGCGCAGGTGTGCACACGCGCATTGTCCTGATGCAAGAGGATTTTTTTCTTCTTCAGATGGGGGCGTTTCTCTTTGATTTCCTCGCTCAACCGTTGCAATAACGACGCGTAATAAGCTCCTGTTATTGTTTTTCCTTTTTCCAAGTAGTCGAAAAAATGATGCCCTGCGAATCCCAAAAGACCGTGGCCATCACCTTGCCGGCCGATGGCACAGTTGTTACCTTCTTCGGAGCCCGTTCACCCTTGAAAATCCACTGTGATGACTGTCTCTTCATTTCTGGAGTGTAGTAGTGTATCCAGGTTTCGTCCACAGTGACATATCGACGAAGAAATTCGGCAGGATTGCGATGAAAGAGTGCCAACATAGCCTCAGAGTCCACTGCACGATTGCGCTTATTCTCCTCTGAGAGCAAACGCGGCACCCATCTTGCCGAAATTTTTTTCACAGACTTTTTTTTTAATGCAAAATTGAAGCGACTCTACCTTGTGGTATGCCCGTGGCCTCAACTAATTCGCGCACTTTAATTCGCCGATCGTTCAAAATCAGATCGTGGATTTTGTCGATGATTTCAGGAGTAGACACCTCAACTGGGCGTCCTGAACGATGTTCATCTTTTGTGGATGAACGGCCACGTTTAAATTCATTGACCCAATTGTAAACCATCGCAAACAAAGGCGCAGATGTGCCATGAACTGCATCCAACTCGGCTTTGATTTCTTTCGGGCTTAAGCCTTTCAAATGGAGATGTTTGATGACAGCCCTTAACTCGCTTTTTTCCATTGTTATGCACAAATAAATGTCGTTAACTTTAATCGACGTTAGAAATTGACCTACGCTATGGATCGAGCTGAAGTCCTGTCGATAATGCTACTTACAAAAAAAAAATCTTTACCGACACTACGAGCGCAATTTCTCGGATTTTCTAAGGACTTATTATCGTAAGTTGAAAGAGATTAACGTCGAGTTAAAAATGGGTTAAAAAAAAAGCTCCTAAATAATTATCTGAGTTGAAAGAGATTTACGTGAGTTAAAATAAAACTCCTAAATTATTTGACTGCGCAGTGCCATACGGCAGATTTGGGGATAGGACAGGAAAAGAAGTACCATCTAAGTATCATCTCCTACCAGCGTCTTGGGTCGCTTTCACCCGTCTTTTATTTTTCCTTTGTTTTTTGGGCTCTGGAAATTTTTCTTTTAAATAATTTTTTAATATTTTTTTTATTTTTTTTCCTCAAAAAATTTTATTATTTACCGAAGATTTTTTAAAATTAATTTCGTATTGAGTAAATTTGTATCCTTTACCTTTTTTTTACTTTCTTCTTTCGCCTTCTTCCGCTTCTATGGAGAACTTAACAACTTTGCGTGTCTCCATTATTCCCTATATGTTCTGGCATGATTTTTTCTTATTTTCGTAGGTATGGAAGCACATCTCTACTAAAACTTCAAATGTTCCCGCAATCTACGAATAAAGCTAGCGACAAGAATTGACCATACTCCTGTAGAATTTCGCGTTCAAAAACGTTTTTGTTTATCCAAATTTTTGTACTTTCTCCTCCTTTCTAACACCGAAAAATCCTTTGTATTTTTTTTTCAAACTATCACACTCTTCAAGCTTGGTTTTAGTTTCAGGTATGATTTTTTTCCTTAAAAAATAGTGATTTATTAACATCCGAAATTCACATTTTCTAATACAAGGTCTGTTCAAAAGTATCGCGGGGTACGTATATTCGATTTTCAATTTTTTTTGTGGCGTTATGTTGTTACTCATGTCTCTCACTTATGCCGACAAGTTCGCTCATTTTTAATGTTCAGTTAATTTTTGACAGCTGCTTTGCTTGCACGTGTTTTTGGCTCGTCTTCGATTTTTGCTCAATTTCGACCAAAAACAGCATCGTATTAACATTGCTAAGGAGCTGTTGGACTCTGTCCGCGACGACCCAAATTTGCTCTAGAGGGTCATAACTGGTGACGAATAATATGTTTATGGTTATGACGTTGAAATCAAAGCTCAATCATCCCAATGGAAGCTGCCGCAGGACCCAAGACCGAAAAAAGCGCAAAGTTCGGTCGAATGTGAAGGTTTTGCTTACAGTTTTCTTCGATTGTAGGGGCGTGGTGCATCATGAGTTATTACCATAGAGTAGAACGGCCAATAAGGAATATTACCTGTAAGTTATGCGCAAGTTACGCGAAGCAATCCGCCAGAAACACCCGTATTTGTGGAAGAACAAAAATTGGCTTTTACCATTTTTGGCCAATAACAACACACTAATAATACCGCAGCCACCGTATTCCCCAGATATGGCCCCCTGTAACTTTTTCTTGTTCCCAAAACTGAAGAGCCCCATAAAAGGACGACGCTACGCTACGATTGAGACGATAAAGACTGCATCAAAGGAGGAGCTGAACAAGATCACAAAAAATGATTTTTTGAAGTGCTTCGAGGATTGGAAAAAACGTTGGCACAAGTGTATAATATCTAATGGGGATTACTTTGAAAGGGACAAAATAGATATTCATGAAAAAATAAATAATTTTTGAAAAAACACAAAAATCGCGATACTTTTTGAACAGACCTCGTATTAATAAAAAAACACAAACGTTAGTTCCTTTAAATGGCTAATAAAACGAAATTAATAAACAGATAAATAAATAAATTTATATATGTGGTCTTTTTAAGGATTTCAGATAATGAGAAAATATCATTTTCCTATTATCAGCTACATTTTTGCATTAGCCAATGACTTATCATATTGCCGTTATATTTGCAAAAAACTGTCGGTACCTCATCTTCTGATATAGTAAAAACTTGGTTATTCCAATTATAATTTTGAGTCAAAAACAGAAAAAAACGTAACAGATTTTTATGTTTGGATTGTTAAATTTTATTAAAATCTAAAATTTTGGTTCATAAGTCCAGATTGTCCCGATCATAATATTCTATATTAATGGCTAATTATTTATTGATAATTCAGATCATTTATTCATAAATAAAAGCAATTATATATCGTGATTATGCGTTTTTTATTAGTTAAGTTGAATTTTATATTAGTAATATCTCTTTGAAGTCGCAGATATAATACTTTCGTTATCCTTTTTCTGAGCTAGCTAATGTCTTTTAAAAGTTATTCTCTTAAGTATTTTTAATAAACGAGATAAATTTAATGAATAAACCGAAAAATACAAAAATGATTTTTATATATTTCAACGTTATTTCTTTAAGAAAACGGAATTATTTAAAAAAAAAAAATTATCAATTTGAAGTGGAAAAATTCTCTTAACGAAAAAGTTACGGAATTATATTATTTGTTTTTATTTTGAAAATAGATAACATTATTGATGAGAATCTCATACTTATAAATAGGTTATAAATAATAATGTCCTGATTATGTATTGAATATTCAGTCTATTATCAGTTTTGAATTGAATCTAATTGACCTAACAAATTTTGTATCGAAAATCAATTCTGAACCCAACAATTCATCTTCAATCAAAAAGGACACTATACAAAAGTGTTATCATAATTGAATACACTAATGTATACTCCTTCATACTGTGCAGTATTAAGAAAATATAGAAAAATTTTATCCCACGCTTATAATATTATATTGTATAAGACTTTATTTATTATATTTCCTTTTGTTTTTATGGGTATCTATGTACTCGTACAAATAAATAATATATCCTCAGTCATTGTTTTAATATAGAATATAATGATACCCTCATCAAAATTTGATGCGTAAATAACAGTGCGGCATTTAAAATTATTAATTTTTATGCAAATAAGCTTTTGTTAATAGGTGGTGTCCTCCGCAAGGATCCTGGTTACTTAATTTATTTGTTTCATATTTTGTTTGAAACAATAAATTTATTTCTTTTGTGTTATTTTTATTATAATATCAGAGATTAATCTTGTTTATTTATAATCAAAATACATCGATTTATTCAAAACTTTCTTTTGTATTATTTCCTTTTGAAATATAATAAAATTTCTTTTGTATAATTTTATTCACAAAGAAAATATTATTATACATAGATTGGTATCAATATAGAAAGATATTTTTAGTTAATATTGTATAAAATCAATAGAGTAAAAATATTCGAAAATCTAGGAGTCTACTGACTATCTTATAACTTTGTTAAGCAATTTTAAGCTTTGGTGATCAATATTTGCCAATGCACAAACTTTTTGTCTTTATCGTTTCATATACGTGTAATGTTAATATTTGTGCTCAACTTTTCCTTTTAGATGAATTTAGATAAAAAAAATTCAAAATTAATTCAATACTGAAAATTGATGAACCTAATTTTTTATGTCCAAATTTTTACTATTCCCTTCAAAGTAGTTCCCTTTCTATACTTCGGCCCAGCCGTTGTTCCTATTTTTTGTAGCAGTACAAATCGCATTCAGCATCTCAGTTACAATACTTTCGATATTATAAATAGTATCAGTATGAGGTCCTTCCAAGTGTTTTTCGAGCTAAGACCAGTTGAAAAGGTAGGCTGGGGAACCAGAGGCCTCTTTCTTTCTGAAAAACTTTCATTGAAGGAGGGTATCCAAGTTTATCCACTTATCCATATGATGCGGAGAACGCTTTCTCTGAGCATTTCAAGGAACAATTTAAATTGATGGTCTGACTTCATAAGAGCATCCACCGCCTAACATTTTTATCAGTTTTCGATATTGAAGGTATCCTTGAGCGTTATTTCGACTTTGCGCAACAGTGCTGGAAGGCTTTAACTAGAATCGGCTCCACCGTCACTACTTCGGATATTATAAATAATACCAAGAAGATTTGCTTTCAAGTGTTTTTGGTTTTGGGGAACAAAAAAAGCCACACGGACTATGATTAGGTGAATGGGAGGGATGGGAACCCAACACAATTCTTTTTACGAGAAAGCTTATCAATGAAGATGGGCGAGAGAGAGGCAGTAGCATTGTTATGGTGGAGAACCCAAGTACCTGCAATGTCCGATCTGATACGACAAACCTTTTTTCTGAGCATTTCAAGGAATACTCATAAACTTCAATATTAATCGACAGTCTGATCTTACAAGAGCTCACATTCGTTCTAAATTTTTATTAGCTTTCGATGTTGAAAACCTCCTTGAACGATGTTCGTCTTGCATAGATTCTGTTCTCTATAGGCTTGTTGTAAATTTTCGTTAGTTAAAATCGCAAATTGCACCAAGTCTCACACAAAATTTGATGTCACATTGTTCCTTACAATTTCGGTGCAAACCCCCTCCCCCCCACCAGGAAGGAGGTCACTATTATAACATCAGAAGTGGCTTAGCAGTACGATAAATTTGCAAGTTTCCTTACTGTAGCTCTTTGAGCGAAGAGTACTCACCAGGTACTTTTAATAGCAGAACTGACTGGTACCACGGGAGTCGGGAGCTACACGTTGTTTCGTCCGCTATGCTCAGCCGAGGTGAGGAAACTTTAGCTGAAACGCGGTGGCTGTAGTTGCCACCTAAATCGTAGGTACAGTTTTAGGACTAAAACTGAGGGATGTCGGGATCACGGATGCTATCACTGCAGATGATATTAGAGGTTTAGGTAGGTTTTGCTATCAACAGTTGGGGTAACTAGCCTGTAACTGGTTACTGACTGTTAGCAAATGTACCTACCTGTGATTGATGGAGCTGGTTTAGGGGCACGACCAGGTGATTGCACAAATATTTGTGGAGTAATGAGGGAACCACTCATCACAAAAATTAAACGAAATGTTAAGATGAAATGATTGACTGCTTCAAGCATGAAACGCGAAAGATGATTAATGTTCGTAAATGGCAGATATGGTTCAAAAAGAGGTTCGAAAAAGAGGGACCTGATAGAGTGTACCATGCATGAGGTGGCCCAAGCAGGAAATTGAATAGAGTATTAGATTGTAGCAAGTTGAGTGATTGAGATGCGTGAAACCACCTGGATCTATTCAGCTGAGCTGGCGAAATTCATAGCTGGACAGGTCTGTTCTGCGTTCATTGGATATATCTCAATTCCTTTGGTCATAGGCGGCCCGTAGTATTACGTCTAATGATAGGTATGCTACGTAAAACAACAGTACATGCTGCTCTATTTTTCGTAACGCACTATAAAAATACGACTTTATTTTTTACTCTCTATAAGGGCGTGTAATAACCGGAGCAAGTGGAAATTTATAATGCACGTCTTGAAGGCACTAACATATAAGATGTGAGGAGGGGAAGTCTGTAGTATTACCAAATCCCTTTCAGACTTCACTTCCTTGTATGTAAAATAATTATACAATACATTTGTCTGAGTTTAGTACGGTTCATTTTATAAAAATGACCTTCAAAAGAAAAGCAGTTTCCACTTACTATGAAATAATTGAATTTGCAAAATAGAAATCCTACATTTATATATTTTGATAGTTTTTCCAATTCAGTTTTTAGTACACCGAATGGACCAATTTCGAAGAAAGGACGAATTATCAAATGACTATGGAGCCAGATATATTGGTTAACAAGATTCTTGTATGATCATATTTTTATAAGAAATAACCACTCTTACCACTCTTTTCTAATAGATTTCCTTCTTATTTTATATTGTATAGTATCTTGTATAAGTTATATATGGTATATAATGTTGTAGATAAAAGTACCGATATCTATTCGTATGTATTTCTTACTATTTTGTTTTATTTATGAAGTTAATCTAAAATAATATCTTTTCATTTTTTTAGTACATTCTTACGCTTGAATTTGTCGGAAGAGAAAATATAAGTTAGTACCCAAAGCAAATAGGGTCATTTTTTGAAAAATAAATGTAATTTTTATAAAACCTTAAAAGATTACTTTTATCCGACTTAAAATATATTTGTTTCCATTTCTAAAAATAGGAATTTTCTTTTAGAATTTTTTTTTAAAATTATTTTTTTTATACAAAAATAAAATATATAAAAAAGAATAATTTAATTATAGAAAAAGCTACACAGAAAATATCATAAGTATTTCATTTGAGTTTTGGGAAAAATAATTTTCTTTTTTGTAGAAACAAAATTATATTTAAGTTTTATGAAAGCTGTCTTAAATCGCATCTTCTATTTATATCGCTGTGCCTATGAACAAAACTGAGGAAAAAGTTTATTCAAATAATTAATTTATAAAAAAGGACTTTCTTTTCATTAAAAAAAAAAAATTTGTTAAATATCAATACTTTTGGAGCAAACAATTGGCGGAAATAATTACGGAAATGAATGAACAAAAACAAAATTATTTTATATAAATTAGTTGTCATTAAAATTTAAAAAAAATTTTTACTTTAAAATCAAAAATCTAGTCTTAATGTACTCGAACAATACGTTTGGTAGTCTAGTCTTGATTTTTCTTAGTTTATAGACAAGAAAGAATATTGGCCAGGCATATTCCTAGATATCTCCAATGCAGTTAATCTAGTGGTGGTATCTAGTCTTCTCTGGATGCTCAGAAAATTCTTCTCCCCACTTATTTTCTCGTCATCAGATCGTCCCTCTCTGAACGATAATTTCGAGTAGTTAAAAATATCGCATCCTCCGAGATATTTCGTATCCTCACTGATGGACCTCAGGTTTCATCCTGTATAATATTTATTCCCACGATATTTCTTTCAGCGATGATACCTTAATAGATATATATGCTGAGAATACTGCCATCATGCCACGTCACAAAAACCTAACCAATAAAAGTGGAGAAAAAATGTCAACGAACAAAAGACCGTTTATACTACTTTTACTCTTTACGAAGAACATTTTTTTTCCATACTTATTACCCGCAATACTATTCTAAAAAAGTACATAAATAATCGTTTGAATAGAAGCCACACAAAAGAACTGCAAATAATTAAAACGTAATAAGACCGATATGGACATACTGAATATAACGTTGGAGTCAACAAAATGTTCCAATTCCGATCTAGTGTAATTTCTTCTATAGAAAATCTGAACAATCGATACCCCCTATTATGTGCGTAATAATGCACTCCATCACGACCTTAATATTTCTTTCATTCGTGAATTGTGTGTTACTCGTTATATAAAATTTCATAATCGATTGTCATCCCATAACAATCCTCTTGTAAGAGAATTGTCCTCACTTTCCTACCTCCATAGATGCTTGAAAAGGTAATTCCCACAAAAGTTAATGAAATAATTATACTTAAATTAAATGTAATGATTAAGAAAAACATCAATGAATGTGTCATATTACCGATATGCTTGGTTTTACTAATCCTCGTATTTATGATAATAAATCTGCTTGTTATTTAAAAAAGTTGTAGATCACAAAAAAAGTTTATATACCACTAAAAATTAGAAAAAAAAAATGTAATTTTGAACCTAAAGTCTTGGTTATCTTTCAGAATAATGACGTCTCCTTTGATATTTTTGAATTTTTAGTTTGAATTTTAATTCGACACTTACTAACGCTGTCGCTCCACCGAAGCTTTTGTGGAGTAACTGTAGACTTTCCGCGCAAGATCTTTCTTATCCATATAAATTAATTGTCCAGCCCGCCGTTGTCTATTGAGCTTAATTTTATGCACCTGGCATAATGCTCCAGGATCTCTTCTTTCAATAGACTCTGGAATGGTCGAATTCTGGGCGTAACGCCTTTCGTTAAATAGATTCCATTAGAGTTTGCGCAAACAGGACTTGAATCTTTCTCCAACCGTTGTGCAGCATATTTAGCATGAATTTATACCCAAACAAAATTCAGGTTACACAGGAATTTCAGCGCACAGATCATATGCGCTGCCGGCAATGGAGCGAACATGTCTTAGAGCTTCATAGACAAGTATCTTAGAATCCTGATTATTACGAGAAATTGATAATAGTTGACGAAGAGCAGTTTGAGTTTAGTGGCTTCAATAATAAATAAAATACCCGCTTCTAGAGACGTGTAATTCAGAGGCAATTCACAAACGACTCTTACACCCTCGTGGAGTAAGTGTGTGGTGCGGTTTTTGAGCTAATGGTACCATTGGTCCATTGAGGATGCTGCTGATAATGCTATTTTGGTAGCTGGTCGATATAGATATATGCGACAGAATGCTTTCATCTATGAATCGGACCAATAAGGGTTGGGCAACATATGAATAACCTTAGAAAAACATACTCGGAAATGTTTAAAAGTGTGTTAAAAAATGTCGTCAAAAGAGCAGAAATTTGCTACAGGGTCAAAGGCAGCAACTATATTATTTTCCATTCATAATTTTCAAGTCTATTTAAACTATTTGGAGCAATCAAATTACTGATTTTTATAGAGGGTGTTCCAATGATAAGTTTACAATAAAAAGTTGTAAGCTTATCTTTGGATCATCCTACATAATAAAGTGAATATAATATAACTGACCTTTTATTTTTTTTCTCAACTGTAAAAGGCAACTTTGTACTGCTTTTTATATGAAAAAAACCTTTCATTCTAAATATTTTTATATTTAGAATGAATATAAAAAAATATTTTTAATTTTTTTATTTTAGTTTTATATTTGATAATAGTATAAAAGAAGTAGATACGGATTCAGCGACAGTCGAACGAATTAATTTTAGGTTCGAATCCAGCTAGTGAAATACGCAAGATGCACTTTGGTTGTCATCAAATGGATTCAGTTCATGTGGCCAATGACAATTTATATTTTATTATAAAATGGCACAATAAATGACTATAAATATAGTAAATAATTAAATTATGATAATTTAAAAATTTCATTTTATAAACCATAAATTTAATTTAAATATCAAAAAGGAATGAGTTTAATTCATTTTATTTTGTTCCTATTACCAAGTTCACCTACAATTTTTTTATGGTCCTTTCAAATATAACCTCATTCAAGTACCATAAATTTATGCCCATCGGGATGAATATTTGAATTGGAATTATTAACACATAATAAAATTTATGCCCATTGAATTTGTTATATTTCACATCTTTTATATATTTTATGAATCGGTTTTGTGTTTTTTTTAAATATTCTATAAAAAACAGTTTTTTGAACATAATTGGAAAAAATTTCATGAAAAAATATGCTCTTAATTTGTATGAAAAATGAACGCGGATACGCTTATTGAGGGCAATGAATACAAAATGGCTGACAGCATACTTATTATTTTGTAGGTAGAATTATGAAAAAAAAATTTCTATAAAATCCTTTTAATATGCGTTTTGGGTAGAATTTTAATGAAAGTACTTTTTTTTTGACTCCAGCAAGATTATTAATAAAATTTTCTTTTTTAGAGTTTGGTGCATGATTTTTTTTTATAATCATATTTTCATGAACGTTTCACAGCTTTATTTAAATACCAAATGACAACTATTCTCACTTTCGTGTATATACATTTTCATTAAAAACTGAATGAGAAAATCCTTAAATGATGATGAACTATGGAATAGGGAAGTTCGTCTAGTAGTTGTGATTGCATTTGTACATGTACTTATTTTTTTGTAAGAAAAAACAATTGGCAATTTTTTTTTTTAAATACTAAAAAAAACTCAATAAAACCTAAAATAGATTTTTTTCTTTTTACGGTTATAGCTGAGAATTAATTGATCATTTTTACTTTCAAGGGTATTTTTTCGTTTTTTTATATTTTTGTTTATTGTGCTTTGTATTTTTATCAGAGAAACCATTATTGATATCCTTTGGGACTTGAACAAGAACACGGAAAAATTGTCAATAATTTTAAATGACCAAAAATGATAATAAAGGATATTTGTATTTGTATGAATAGTGAAAATGTGTCGTTTTTTTGTGTTGGTAACAACGACCGTGGTTGCCATTGTATTATAAAAAAAATTAATTGACAACGCCTATACTGGTATACAGACTGTTATAATTCTATTAAACGCGCAAATATAATATACCATATTATATTTCTGAGAGAGAAAAGCGATATTATTTATTGTAGGCTTTTCAAAAAGTTTTACTTAAAAAATGGAAAAGAATAATCAGGATTTTTTGTAGGTTTATCCAATACAAATTTTTTTGTAACCACACATATTTTTACGAATATTTCCTTTGTTGTGTATATTGTATTGGTATGAATTTTTTGTTGTTAAATTGAGGAAAATATCCATTGTTTTTTTTTAAATTTTTTTTGTGAAATAGCTACTGTGACATCTATTTGGGTCAATTAGTTATTCATCAACAGTAATTGTGATTAGAAGAATTATTTAATTTAATTTTTTTTAAAAGTATTATCCAGGCACATTCAAAAACATCTCCAATGCATTTGATCGATTATGGTTTCCTGGCGTACTGTGTAAGCTCAAGATAACTCTTCCATCCACTTAATGTCTTATCATTAAATCGTACTTCTCCGAACTATATTTTCAAGTATTTGAAAATAATATTGGCATCCCTCAAAATAGTATTGTTGGCCTTCTTTTATATAATATTTATAGCCACGATAGAAGCATTATTTTATTTAATTAGCAAGTAAAATATAAATTAAAGAATGACAGGTAGGAGTACTGAAGAAATTGAGCCGTTAAGTGGTTTCTAGTTTTTAAGAGATTCAAAAACTGATCTCAAGTAGTAAATCAGAGCTGTAAAAACAGCCACAGCTGAGAGAGAAAAGCAAGTCATTTTACGGCAAGCATCAAAATTTAGCATTGAGCGCAAGACGTGTTGTAGTAAAAGTTGGAGTGTCTTCAAGTATATGGATTATCCAGTAAATTCTTAAGGCTTCTTCGACTTTTAAACAGATGTGTCTTAGAAAAGAGGAACTTATTAAGAAGATCTCACTGAGACGCCCGGCGCGGCATGAATGAAAATATTGACGTGAAAGCGGTTTTGTCTAGCTAGACCAGACAACTTCTGGTATTATTACCATGATTTGAGAAAGCTTCAGTTTAATAATGGTCTGGAGAGCTATTTTGTACTATAATCCTGTTGTTCTGTCAAAAAAATAAACCTCAATAAAGTACAAGCAGTCAATCGAATAACAGGAATGGTACAGAACAATATGGGCAACAAACATGATAATGAATGCTTCAATGAAAACAGCATTGATTATTTAAACATACCTCCACAATCTCCTGATCTGAATATGGTCAAAAATGTTTCGGAAATCCTGATGTGGTAGATTTATGAAGAATAAATGCCGTGCAAGAACATAACCGAATTAAAATTTGCCATTAAAAATAATTTTAATATACAAAAAAATTTTATGGTTCAATTTAAAACCGTTTATTTGAATTAATAAATTAAAAAAAAATTGAAACCGTATCCATTTTTAATAAATTTTCTGTTATATCTACTTACCTACCTTTTTACAATTGTGATTGATAAAATGTTCATAGTTATGCTAATGGACCCGAACAGTTGTCGCACTGCCAGCAGCTATTTTTTAACAAATAAATTTAGAAAAAAACATTCCTTCTAACTTTCTTAAGATTTTAATACAACAAAGCATACCCTTTTACCGCTCAAAAAAAACATCCTTAACCCACATAAATTCTTTCCAACCAGTTGTCGGGCTGTGTATACACGTATGACACTATTAAAATCACAGATTGTTTTCAGGTCAATTGATAAAAAAATTATCAGCTATGCTGGCGCTATTTTGTTTATCAAGCAAACAAAGTTAGAAATTATTAAAATAATCGTAATTAATGTTTTAAGGGCTTAATATGGGTTCTTTTTTTTGTTTTGTTTCAAGGAATCATATTGCCATGGTTTTCCTAATAGAAAGAAAGAGTTTAAGTACGTTGCTTGTCAATATTGAAATTTTTAAACTACTCGGAACTGATATAAATAACAGTCAATATTTGTAAAATTAGATTATAAGAAAAGTATATTTATACTTGTATATAAAGAAGAAATATCACTCAATGAGATATTGCCAATTATGCTCGATAACATTTTGCCATCTTTCAGTGAGCTTCATAATTCCTCATTCATAGGAGGACCTGTCTTCATTGGAGAAAAAGGCTGATTAACAGTCTAATCTGAATTGAACGTCATACCATGGAAGGAGTGAAAGTCTGGTCGTGTAAGATCAACACACCCCATCTAAGTTCCAATATTTTTTGATGAGTGATCCAACTTGTGTATGATGTCGCATTGTCGTGATGGAAGTTCTGGATGTTTCTGGACGTTGGATTTATTCCAACTGTTCAATTATGGACAGTGCACTTCTAAATTGATTGTCTGGTTCCTTGGTAGAAGCTCAAAAACATACCACCTTTAAATCTTTCTATGATGAATGTCTGCTTTTGGTGTCATTCGAGGCGGGTCATCACCTTGGGACCAAGACCGTTTGCACACCATATTAATGTAAGCGATCTACTTCTTATCACCAGTTATCAATCGCTTCAAAAAAGAATCGTTTTTCACACGTTTAATCATCATGTCGTCAAATATCGATCTTGTTTATATAGCTCAGTTTCTTCAGGTAGATACTCAATGATTCTACAATACATCTATCGTATCGTACCGATTCTTTCATCGAATCTAAGGAAGAAGAATTTTTTCGACGCGGTATCCGAGCATTACCAGAAAGATGGTAAAAAGTAGTGGATAACGAAGGACAATACTTTCAATAACGCTTCTGTAATGATACTGTCATAATAAATCACGAAACTTTGCAAAAAAACGCTACGAATTAATTACAACACCTGATATTCGTATAACGCTAGTTTGACTCAATTAATGCCTTTATTTTGTTGTCGTGAAACCTTGTTGTTTAACCATCCTGACCGAGGAGTGTATTTGAGATCAAAGTCCCCAACACGAAATTTTGTGAACTATCGTTGGAACTGTCATTTTTCTAGAGCGTAAATCTAACGCAACTTTTCACAATCTTAGCGCAAGTTCTCTACTCAGAAGTAAAACAATAAAATATGGCAAAAATGCATAGTTTGGTCTTTCATCTTCAATTTGTTGTAAAATCCGTAAATATATAATAAAAATATGGATCAATTTTTCAAAAATCAGTTAAATGAAACAACAAAAACATAGAAGCGAATAAGTCTAGTACATCCAAAATGGATAATCGTCCAAGTCCAATTTGCGGCAAAAGAATTCTGAAAAATTGACAATGACTCCTTTTACGAGTATGTATAGAATAGGATAATATAATAAATTCTAATTTGAATAATCCCTTTACTTTGTGCTACATCAGAAAAATATCAGAATAATCTTTTCTATAATCATAAATTACCCTATTCAACAAGAAATTGACCATTACTATTTCCTTCAGACCTAATCATAATGGTAATGAGATCATCGTTAATATTAAAGCAGTTTAGTATGGAGCCGTTGTCTAATAAATTAAAACAAGCCAATAATTGTCGTACTAAATTGGACAAGAATATACATTATTTAAGAGTAATGTCCAAGCAAATTATTCTCGTTTGTATAAACTTTTATTCAATCAATTAAAACAGACGAGAAGGAAAATAAGAACCTTACATAAATCGTCTTTCATTTATGCTCTCTTCTTTTTGCAAGTTATTCAAATACAAAATTTTACAGCTCAACAGGTGGTAAATACGAGTAAATATTGGGAGTCCTTTTTTTTACTTTTCCACACTCACTTTGGTTTACTTTCAATTCAATAATAAATATTTCTACAAATATGATGGCGACTTGCAATCCTTAGTCTGATTTTAAAATTCAAAAATGTTAGCCGATCGAATTAGGTTTAAGTTTTAGTTTTATGAGAATTTATGTAATCCCTGTGGCCAATTCCCTTTTCCTCTCCATAAGAACGAATGAGGTGAGTTAGGAAAATATCCCGATTACAGATAGTTGCATGGGGATACACATATCGGGCTATCGTCAATAATTTAAGGGTGATTTCGGAATATATCATATTGAATTTTTATTCGATATTTACTTCTTACGTTAGAGAGTAACCGAATCCTCTGATCTTCAAACTGAATTTTTGGCCTTTAATTTTCCTTCAAAATATTTTTCATTCTTTTTAAATTATATGCAAGTCTTATTTTGAAGGAAAATTAAAGACCCAAGATTCAGTTTGAAGATATTATTCATTCCTTTTAAATTATATGCAAGTCTTATCTTCTATCTTCCTCACAAATTAATTCTATTACTGATTAGAAGTAGATAGTACAAGATTACAAATCTCATAAATGCTCTGTAATATAATCAAAAGAAGAGAAAATTTAATACTTGTTCCTACTTACAGTTATTACCTGCTGAAGAAGGACCATATTAAATAGACCATTATTAAGGTTGCGGAAAGTCCTCATTTCTGTTTAACTTTTTATGACAGTTTATCTTATTTTATACGGAAAATCTAGATTTCGGCGTAAACTCAGAATAGTGTCTGTTGTCCGGAAAGCTTAGACTTTTATTTTACGCGAACTCAGGACTGTGTTTTTATTCAGAACCCTAAGGTTATAACTTCTAAAGTTCGGAGAGCCAAGGTTTCTATTTGACGTAGGCTTAAGATAGATTATTTTATCCAGAAAGTTTAAATTTTTATTTTGCTGTCAAGACAGATCTTTTTATCTAGAAATCCTAGAAAATTTATTTTATGTAAGCTGAACATTGCTGTTTTTATTTGGGAAGCCTAGGTTTCTCTTTTATGTGAACTCAGGAAATCTACTTTTTTTCTAAAAGGTGTAGATTTTTATTTTATATTTTATATGGAAAGTCTAAATTTTTATTTTATATAAGTTCAAAATAGTTTCTTTTCTCAGAAAAGGCTTTACGTTAAATGAAGATGGCTTCATCCGGAAAGTCTAAAAGGTGTGTTAAAAAAGGCATGCGACTGCGGACTTCCTATCACATATCATGTACGTCGGTTTTTTATAGACGTACAGTATAAGTTGCATCCTCATCCGGGGCTCTATAGAGCGTGGTAACTAAAGTTATGTTTTGGAAGTAAGGAGTCCCGTCACTTTTCTGTTATATCTTGTCGATTCTTGCTTTACATTAAATCAGAATAGCTTCTTTTATCGGAAATATTTAGATTTTTGCTTAACGTAAATTTATGCATATTTCTTTCAGGATGCTGGAGGTAGTGCCCATTAAATTGCTAAATCTGAAAGGTCTACATTTTTATTCATTCTTCGAAAACAGGAAATTTACTTGAATTACTGCTTTAACGATAATGACTATTTAGAATATTTAGCCAGTTTATGGGGAGCTGCGACTCTAGTTTCTTTTTAAAAATCTATGTCTTAAATATATATTAGTACTTCTTCTATTATATCTAAATTGAATGCTATAGTATTTCAGTATATAATAAAGTTATTTTTTTCTAATTTGGTTCATAAAACCAGAAAAAAATTCCAGGAAAACATTTTTTGTTGTATATTTTGATAGATTTTGGTAACCTTAAGAAAAGATATATTATTTAATGAATAAAAGTAAAATTATTCATCACAATTAACAGAAAGAGGAAGAAAACATTTAATATATCCGTCCTTGAAAATCTAGAATAATTATTAAGAGCACTGAAATGATTTCTGAAGTAGTTAAACACATCTCGGATTATGGTTGTTATACGCTTAATACAATAGAACGCTAAAGCTTTGATTATGGAAATTTTTTGTATCAGTACGATTGTAGAAAACACTTTTATATATTTTATTGTATTCAAAAGATAAATGCAGAAAAGTAAATACCTAAAGGCTTTTTCGCAACACATTAAAATCGAGGATTCGGATACGGTTTTAATTACTATGTTAAAAGATGGTTCAAAATGAAAATAAAAATATTAAAGGATGTTATAAAAATACTATTCTTGTCATTTTAAAACTCTTTCTGACTATAAATATATTAAAATAATAATAATACTAAAAAGAACAACAAAAAAGGTATTTATTTTACGGCATTGAATCGAATAAATACTCGCAAATCCTTGAATGGAGAACCGATTGAACTGGTTTCACAATAAAAGTTTTCCATTTCTTGAAACTTTTGAGAAGTTGTCCTTGTGCAGAACTATTCATATGACATATTTTTAGTTTCAACACATTAAGGACACATGAATACATTCGTAGCATTTGCATGGGTTATAAAGAAGAATGCAATGTGAAATTACTTCAAAAAAGGTTGTTGAATTATTATCGGCTCTGACCGTAAATGGTAAAATCCCCTGTGACCACATGCTATAAATTGAAGTTTTTTTTACCAATTTTTGTTTTGTTTAATTTTTGGTGTAATTTTTGGCAAAAATTCAGATTTGTTGATGAAGGAAATAAATTTTCCTCAAACACTACCAAGTGCATAATAAAGTTCTCAAATTTATTTTGGAGCTATTTTAATAAATAAACAAAAACTTGCAAAATACCAAATGCAGTTTCATTGCAGTATGGACATTTTGGCATTAATATATTGGGTTTTTAGGATAGTTTACAAGAATTTAAATATGGTTCTAAATAGTTTTCCTTCGAACCACTAACAATAAATACTAAAAAGTGAATAGAAAATTGAGAAATTTCTTCACTATCGATCCTGTAACAGTATGAGACAGGACGTAATATTTTTTTTTATAAATACACATACGATTATCGTTGGGAGAAATCGGAATGATAGACTTTACGATATTTTTTTATAATTATTATACTCATAGATTCTGTTGTTATGTATTATGAAAATAAAAAAAGATGACTTTGCAATAATATAAATAAAGTAAATTGATGATTTTAAAGATATAAGCTAGAACTTGAAGTTCAAGGATGAATTCTATTTTAATGGATTGGTTTTAAAAGCTATTATTTAAATGTTTGCATTATACGATTTGTCAATGAGAAAGCTATTATTCCGCTATGTTTTTATTCTTTCTATTAAATGCCAATAATTTATTTATTTATAAATCTTTTTTTATTATAAATATTTAAAGATTCGTAAAACGTACGAAATTTATAATTTTTTTTTTCATATTTTATATTTTAAAATTTATTTTTCATTTCGAAAAGCTTATTATACAAGGTGCGTTTTATGTTCCAGGTGGAAGTTTTTTTTTAATAACTTTTAAATGAAATATAATTGAATAATTTATATTTTACTGATTGATTATATAATTTTTAACATTATGCGTGGAATATGATATCGATCAAATGCCTGTCTCTGGCCGTTACGCAAAGGTGAGCCTGATGTTATTCCATAAATTTATTCTGGTGTTATTCCATAAATTTCGTTTTGAATGTTGTCCTTTAGTATCGAGGTTGTGGTTGGTTTGTTAGTGTACACCTTTTCCTTCAAGTACCACTACACGAAGAAATCGGGATGACCAGTCGATATCACCACTTTTTGAAAATTTCCAGGAAAATTTCTCTCAAAATTTGCATCGTAGCACTAGCTGTGTGTCATGAGGCACCGTCTTCTTGGGACCGTATGTTTTGTAGGCCTAATTGAGCCAATTCGGAAAGAAGAAAGTTTTCCAACATATCCCGATAGGGGTCATCAGTAACTGTTACAGTATTACATCCAGTATCCTCAAAGAAATATGGCTTTTTATTTCATTCTCAAAGAAATATGGCGTAGTTACTCTACGAGGGTGTAGTGATCTTTGGTGTATCAGTTGAGGGTTTTCAGTGCGCCAATAGCAGCTATTCTATTTATTAACAAAGCCTAGCCAAGTCGATGTGTGCTTTGTCGCTCATAATGATTTTTTTTCCAAAAATGGTGATCGTCTATACCGAACTGTAAAACTCGAGCGCTCCAATCTCGCCGCCGTTCATGGACATTTGCCTGCAGCTGTCGTGTCAATTGACGTGAAGCAAACCATTTTTGAGGATTTTTAACAAACGTGATGGAAATATTTCCAATTCTTGTGTACGGCGTCGATGAGAGGTACCCGGACATTTAGCAATACTCTGCATTACTGCATCAATCTTTTCAGATATACGTTGGATTAATTATCGCCCAGTCGTCGCTTTATCTCCCAGTATATAAATATTTTTAAAATTATTCATTACATGCTGAACGGTTGACTTACTCGGCATATGAACAACAAAAATTACGTAATATTCTCCGCATATTCACAATTGAACAATTATGTAAATAAAATGTTAAATAATTTCAGCATGTTGTTGCAGCGTTAGATTCTTCATCGTAAACTGCTATTAACCACTTTCTATGACTGTCAAATGCCAATAGAGAAATGGCATCTAAACCAAAATGGCGGCCAAATAATATCGATCTGGAACATTAAATGCACCGTGTACTTATGCACGAGAGCAATATGATAAGTAAGTGATTAATGCAAAAAATGTGGCTGATATCATCAAAATAATATTTTTGCTATCATATGGCATTCTCAAAAATAAGTCGTACAAAATATTATTAACATCTGTTTAATAGTTTTGTTTTGACAATAGTTGGAAGTAGACAAGGTTTTTGAAAATAATGATTAATATTTCTTATATATTTAGAAATATACATTTTCTTTAGAGAATATTTCTTGTATTAATAAAACACAATTTTTTGAGGAAAAAACAATATCTGATACTAAAACTAAGCTTCACCAATATAATGCAGACTCCTCACCATTGTGTGAAATGATACAGATGTGGTCTACTGGATTTCGTTGTATTCATACGATCCCAGAACGTCTAATATAGGTCATTAACGAACAAATGATTAATAAAATCGATGATATTGTTTATTTTGAATTAAAGTATATGAGATCGCTGACATTGTAAACATCTCAAAATAACGTGCAGGCAAAATCTTACATGAAATTTTGAGTATGAGAAATCTACAGGCGAGAATCCCATCGCGTTTGCTAACACCTGACCAAAAACATATTCGTATAACAAGTTTAATGGAGTGTTAGGATATAATCTAAATGAATTTTTGCGGCAATTCATAACTGTTGATAAGACATGAATTCATCATTAGACACCTGAAATTAAAGTTCAGTCAAAACAATGAATTTCTACTAGCAAACGTGCACTAAAGAAGACAGAAATGGTTCTTTCGGCAGGAAAGCTTGTGGCTAGAGTTTTCTTGGAGTACATGTTATGATCTTCATCAACTGTCTTGAAAAAGGAGAAACGATAACAGATAGAACAGTTGAATAATGAAATCAAGAGAAACAACAGCATATCAGCAGATATAGCCCCCAGCGATTAGTTCCTGTTTCAAAATATGAAAAATTAGCTCAGCGGAAAAATATTTGGTTCAAACGATGAGATGATAGTTGAAACAGACGTCTACTTGGAAGGGCAGGAGAAATCATATTTTTTAGATGGGATGCAAAAGATAGAAGAACGTTCGACTAAATATATCAAACTGTGTCAAAGACATGTATTAATCATATATCCCTCGTCTGTGACGCACAATTTATAAATGAACAATAAAATAAAGATTAAAAAAATTATCTAGTGGAGGTTAGGGATGGAATTAAAGGTATACATCTATGCAGTAAAAGCAGGCGAACTGCTATCAAAACCTTTCAGAATATTTAAGGATCTCCGATAAAAAAATGTACTTTTCTGTGTTCTCTTAAACCTGACTTTACAGTTACTTATCTATGACTCAGGTATATCATATTCATTAAATCTGCCTTGGTTTTTTGCGCACGCCGATAAAATTAATAGAAGGTGTCGATCGGAGGAGTTTTTTGAGAAACCTTTACTAACATTGAGCAGGCTGCAAGAAATTTTCTAAAATGAAGTCAAAACAAACAACGTGGTGATATTAAGATAGAAGACAAGAGATTTGAATGAGTAAAATTGTTTTCCCATCTAGTCGATAACAATATGGATGAAAAAATGCACGCAGATTAATTGGCAGCCTATTTTAGTCAGTATAAGAAATTCCTCACTATAAAACCAAAGATACTGCTGGGCAGGATCCTACTTTTGCCAGTTTCCAATTACAAAATTTTAAAAAACTCTACAAAAAATTAATTTTTAGCAACAATTTTTTTTTTATTTGAAGGATAATTTTTCACTATTAGTTTTTAAAAATATAATCGGGCATATGGCCACCTAGATGAAGCTCATAAGATCGACACCATTTTCGAACTCTTTTGCTTTCAAATCATCAATTATTACTAGATTGTCAGCATAAATCCATAATTTTTTATAAAACTTCATAAAATAATTCTGCGGTGGGATGATTTTGAAGTCCAATTTACTCCTAAAGCTATAAATTTGGTTATTAATAAGGCAATTGAGCCAAAAATGATCACAATGCAGCCATAAAACAGAGGTGCGGTCGTCAATTCGACTTATAGTCGAGTTTATTTATGGATAATTCGAAAACGTTTGTCCTCCAAGTAGGAGATTATACCGAAGTAGGTGATTATTTATAAATTTAAAAAAACCAACAAATGGTCTTATTTATATTACACCAAAAATAAAAATAACTATTTAAAATTGTATAAATTTGGTGAAAAAAATCGAATATAATTTGTATTGTGTTTTTTTTTAAAGATTCCCTACTTCAAAAATACGCAATCTTTTTAGTAGCCTCTATTAATTAAATTATTGTCGTCTTACTTACACAAATATAATTTGACTATTTTTATAGAATAAAGTAAAATCACATTTTTTGGTATTTATTATTTCGTTTATTGATATTTTATAAGAAGTTTGTCAACGAAATTTCAGAATCAACAAAATGTAAATACTCCAGGTCACGGTACCCAAAGGTTATGAGAATGCTTTCAAGAATCTATTCAATATACGTAGATAGTATCTAATTTGAAAATTCTAATGCTATCATAATTCTATAAATAAAATGATAATTAAAATTCTTCGGGTTCTATTATTAACCATTAATTTTTGCCATCAAATTAGGCATTAATTTTGGATATTAATTTGTGGCATTATAATTTGGATATTAATTTGTGGCATTATAATTTCTTTTGAAGAAATCAAAAGAAACTTTCGTAATATTTTCTGTTTACGCAATCAATATAAAAATAAATTATAAATTAAATATATGGGAGTAAGCAAAAGGTTATGTTTAAAAATTTCAAGATATATTTATTAAATATTTGCTTACGTTTATACAGAAATGTTAAGTGTTTTATTTAGCCAATTACGCCAATTTCATAATGCTAAAATGTTTTTTTGAATTATTTTTTTGTGAGTGATTATATCTTATATTAAGTCTGCTTTTTAATATTGGCTAATTTGGGTAAATGATAATTTTGTATAAAATACAATTTTTTATTATATTTAATATTTTTTATTTTAAAAAAATTAAATACAATAAAAAAATAAATCGAAAATATAATTTTAAAATGTACTTTTATCTTTTAAAAGTTTTTAAGCCGAAATTTTTTTTTTCCAATAGAGACAAAAGAGCAGTGAAATAAAAATGTATTAAGGAATCTTTAATTATTATAGATATTAATCTTAAATATTATAATGGCTCATAACCATCAGCATTTCTAATACACTCTTCTGAGTTCTTTAAATTAATTCGAACCTGCGAAAGCTGTTTACTTTTTATGTTTATATTTTTTGAAAATTTTTTCTTTACAAATATTTAAAATTAATATTATATTATTTGTTATTAATAAAATTGTAAAAAGTCAACTAAGTTTTGTATTTAGTTTATAAGAAAATAATGCAATCCTTATGAAAACAGATGTTATTGTCAATTACCTAAACTATTGAATTCGAGTAAAACTGACGCTAAAAAATTAACTTTAATCTGCAATACAATTTTAAAACCAGTTTGGACTTATGTCGTATTCAAATGTTCAAAGCAAGATCCTTAGAAAAATCGTTAGTGACTCATTTTTTGTTCATAATTTAGTTACTAATCATGATTTCAATATTTCCTTTGTTCTGGTTTTATGTATTCCTCATTATAAAAAGTGTCATTACCAACTATCCTACCAGCATAATATTTTTTAAAAAAAAACTCCGTTCTGTTATCTTCTCCATTAAAGAGAAATTGGACACGAAATTTCTTAAAATGTTAAAATTTTTTGTAAGGTAGAAAAACATTTAGTTTTTATTGTAAAATTGTCCCCCTCCCCTACTATTGTGGGGTTCTTGTAATAAAAGTCTAGAGTTGCAGATAATTAATATGATTTTCAAAAGAAAATTAAAATTTTTTGAAAATCAATCCAATTTGTCTATGTCAATAAAAATGTTTACAAATCCTAAAATTTCCTCACAAACATAAAAACGTATCGAATTTGTCATTTTACAAATTCAATTTTTATTTATTACTTCCACTCAAGTGGCTGTAAAAGAAAATTGTTAGTACAAGAATTGATTTGTTATTTAATAAAATACCATATATCGGCTTTACTCGACACCAAATGCTGATTTCGCTATATATAAATAAAAAGGTAACATTCAGAATGAACAACAATGTTGTAAACTGTGATCAATTTTAGGTTTACATAAAACACCTAAAAACAAATTTAGCACTCCCTTGATGACATCGAAGGTAAGATAATAAATATTCCCTAAAGTAGTTTCGAATTTCATTTTGCAGACCTTTTTCTGTTTATCGGTGAGTTTAAAATAAAAATAAAAATAAATTGTCTTTAAAGGTTGAGCTCATCGAACATTTACAAATATTAAAAATCCCTGTTAAGGGTTATGTTCGTGAGGAATGATAATTAGCTACAATATTTAATTTTAACTTAATTAGCATAACAGTTAAACAATTTAACAACTCATTCACTTACTTTCACCGGTATCTGTATGCCCATAATATGTTTATTCTGCTTGGCTTTTTTGCAATATATTTTTCCCGCATGATCTTTTTGTATTAGTTCCATTTCTTGGTCCTATTAACGATACGGTTTCACTTTTCAGGCTGTAATTCGGCCATATCTTGACAGAATTAGTTTGTTAAATGATTTAAATTTTGAAAATTGTCTTTGTAAATACAATCGTCTGCGTTGCTCTAGAAAAAAAGTCCGAATGCATCAAAATGAATGGATAATCTTGAAATTACGCGTCCAGGAAACTTTCCGCACTATAAATCTAACATTTTTCGTATTGTGGGGCTTGTGGTGCCATCACGTTGAAACTACATATATGATAGTTTAGAATAAAATCTTCAAGTCCGGTTTAAAATGTTCGATTATCATGCGACCATAGTGCTTAGAATTAACAGTAATTCATTTTCAAAGAAATACGGGCCAATGACACCTTTAGACCAAAATACATAGTAAACAGTTACTTTTCGCGGATACTACATTTTTACACAGTCACTTTGCGAGTTTTCAGAGGAACATAAATGGTCATTTTGCTTATTGACTATCCATCGAGCAAAAGCATCACCACTTTTGCAGAACATTTTTACAATTTTTACATATTGTTTGGTGGTTAAACGATCCATAATATTAAAAAAACTGAACAAATAATACCTCGGATGACATATATGTTTGATAGCTGTCAAATGGCAGGATTGTACTTTCCAAACAATGAACTGGATAATCGTATACAATCAAACGAACACAAAGAAAACTAATCATTCTGTTATTATTTTTGGTTATGTTTTCATGATTATCCAATTATTTTTGATGTTGTTCGCTTTTTAATAATTACTCGAATAAATTATTGATTATTTGCTATTATGCATAAATTGATTTTTTAATAAGGGTCAGAATATATTTCACTATTTTATGTACAAGTAATTATTATTAATTAAGCTCATTACTGTTTTATGATATCAATTGATTAAGTAAAAGGATTACGAGTACACGGTACACTGGTGAATATGTAAACTGACCTCATTTCGGTATGTGAATATTATATTGAAAGTAACAAAATATAAACCTTTGAATCAGCAGTTCATGAATATAGAATAGTCTGGTCTGAGTTTGTTAGGATAGCAGGAATGATATTAGACGCGTGGGAATGGAATATCTAATGAGAATTAGAAATTTATATAAATTTTGTAGAGCTTATCTGAGAAAATTTTTGAACACCTATAGAAATTATAAAATATTTACAATGAACTTGGTTTAACTAAAATTGAACTGAATAATTAGGCAAATACTGACTCACAAAACTGTTTGGGTTTATTTAAATTATACTTTTGCTTCGTTCTATTGCCATTTATTTTGAAAATTGTGAAATTATTAGAAAAGTTTTGGGTGGAACGGTTTTATGTATTGTAAAGTGGATGGGCGCGTAGCCTTCATAATAGGCCCTTGAAAAAGAGCCCAGCAACAAAAACTTACACTTTCACTGTCAAAGACAGTTAAGTGTTAAGGCTCAATCTTGAAGCCTTATATATGGACCCTGCCTCCTCCGGAAACAGGAAGAAAATCACATTGGAAAAGAATCAAAAAGAAAAAATCTATAGAACAACCGGCGATTAACAAAAGACTTTGAAAACAAATTTGCCGAACCAAAAACGTTAAAAATTGAAGATTATATTGTAAAAAGCTTTTAAAACTTATATTTAATCAAAAGACATCCGACTTCGATTGAGAATACAAACACAGCTAATCATTTATTAAATAAATAACACAATCTGGAGCTGTATGTTATTTATAGTAATGTTACATTTAATTATAAATGCCAACACTGAGTTCCAGAGAAAAAAAGGAGGTTGGGTGATGCGAACACTGTATAAACTGACACACATCGCAAATACCAGCGAGCTTCTTGGGCACTTCATTGATAACTTAAAGGCATATACTCTATTTTGCACCTTTGTGGAAACTAACATGTGTCATCCAAACAACAACTGTAAAGCATTTTTACCTTTAGATTAAAGAATACCTGGATTGGCCCGTACGTCAGATTTTCCTCTATATATACGCAATTTTCTGTCTGAATTATTGCAAAAGCGGCGACAAATCATACTGCTTGCATACTTTTGTGTAAATTTTTTTATGTAGACATGTTTTCCACTGACATCTAGTTCTCATAATAGAAATTTATTCAATTCCAAAAGGTTAATTTATATTCATTTTAATTTACTTTTGAATTGCAAACAAAAATATAATTTAAATACGACAGAAGGCAACATTTACTTTCAAAAGCGCCTCTTGCAAAAATCTACTTAATTATCACAAATGATTCCTGTCAAAATTTGACAGCAATCGGTCGATTCGTTCGTGAGATATAGCATTTTGAGTGGAGCAACTTTTGTTATTGAAAAAAAAATGGATAAAGACGAATTTCGTGTATTGATAAAGCATTGCTTTTTGATGAAAAAAAATACTTTGGAAACCAAAGCATGGTTTGACAAACGTTATCCGGACTCTCCTCCAGCTATTTCAACTGTGAAATATGGGTTTCGTCAATTTCGAACTGGTCGTACGAGCACAGTTGATGCAGAACGCAGTGGACGCCCAAAAGAGGTGGTTACGGCAGAAAACATCAAAAAAATCCACAAAATAATTTTAAATGACCGTAAAGTGAAGTTGAGCGAGATAGCTGAGACTCTGAAGATATCGAAAGAGCGTGTTGGACATATCGTGCATGAATATTTGGGCATGCGAAAGCTGTGTACAAAGTGGGTGCCGCGTGAACTCACTGTGGACCAAAAACAACAACGTGTTGATGATTCTGAGCAGTGTTTGGAGCTGTTCAAGCGCAATAAACCCGAATTTTTGCGTCGATATGTGACAATGGATGAAACATGGCCACGTCACTAAACTCCAGAGTCCAATCGGCAGTCGGCACAGTGGAGAGCGAGCGACCAACCGGTTTCAAAGCGTGGAAAGACGCAACAGTCGGCTGGCAAGGTGATGGCGTCTGTATTTTGGGATGCCCATGGTATAATATTCATTGACTATCTCCAGAAGGGACAGACGATCAACAGCGACTATTATATAGCGTTATTGGATCGTTTGAAGAAAGAAATCGCTAAGAAACGGCCTTATTTGAAGAAGAAAAAAGTGTTGTTTCACCAAGACAATGCACCGTGTCACAAGTCGATGAAAACGATGGTCAAACTCAATGAATTGGGCTACGAATTGCTTCCCCATCCACCGTATTCTCCAGATCTGGCCCCCAGCGACTTTTTCCTGTTTGCAGACCTCAAGAGAATGCTCGCTGGCAAGAAATTTAAGACCGATGATGAAGTGATTGCCGAAACTGAGGCCTATTTTGAGGCAAAACCGAAAGAGTACTATAAAAATGGTATCGAAAAGTTGGAAGATCGCTATAATCGCTGTATCGCCCTCGAAGGCAACTATGTTGAATAATAAAAATGAATTTTGCAAAAAAAAAATATTTCTACTATGTTTCGTTCTAAACTTTTCAGCCGAACTGTTATTCGACCACTTTTTCACAGTATTCATTAAATGCAGATGGATTAAATAAATAATCATGGTCACTTAAAATATTTATTTAACCCATCTGCACTTAATTTCCCTTAAAGTTTCTTACGCACACTTTAGGTACGCCGGTACTGAACTATTTTCTGGTCATGAAAAGCCATTTGAACATCACAAACTAAATTTTTAGATGTCAACTTAACGGCGAGAAATGGAAATACTTACATACTTTTGTGTAAATTTTTTTATATAGACATGACACCCACTGACATCTAGTTTTCATAATAAAAATTTATAGAATTCCGAAAGGTTAATTTATATTCATTTTAATGTACTTATTCCAAAGAAAAATATAATTTAAACATGACAGAAGGTAACATTTATCTTCTGGTATTAAATGCAATTGTATTTTAGGCTTATTATTTATTTTGTAAATAACAATCAAATATCAAGCGCTACAATTTTGTAGACTTTCGAAGAGTTTTAAAACAGGCCCTTCTCCATGAAATGGTAGCATACCGAAATGCTTGTATACTTTTGTTTACATTTACACATAGATGAAGTGTTTCGCGATAGATTATTTTGCACGTGTGTGCGTTCTTAGGAATGTATTCTCGAACACAATTTGGACAGAATTTTTGTGTAGAGGTCTATTCAGTTCTTCTATAATCTAAGGTTTTATCAACCTGATTGTCATATGAATAAAAAATGAACGTAAAGGAAAAATATTACGACGGGACGTGATGATGAAATTGTGACAAAAAAACTTATCGGATCTAAATAATTTCTGTCTTACGCGAGGACGAAAATAAACCAATTTCTTATAGAACTATTAGTATTATGGTCTGAGGCTGAATCTTTGATAACACTTTTTGAAGATACAAAGTTGGAAAATGTCAAATATCAATAGGAAAATACGCCATGCCTTGAATTTGTATTAACAGTGGAGAGGTTTCAAGAAAACTACATAGAGCTACTTGAAAAAAGTTTAACGTAACATTTTGGAGACCAGAAATACTAAAAAATTTCCACCTGGTTTTATTTTCAGACAATATTTTACCTGGAAATAATTTTTTTTCCACTGAGGGGTGTATAAATAAGGCGCACTAATAAAAATAGCTAAATTTATTCGTCTTTTGCATATTTTCTCTTGGAAATCTTTTACTTTACTTTTAGATATACACACGAGCAATATGGTTTATGATGAACACAGATGTCCTTTTCAATATTTTCAAATTTATTGTCGACGTAAATTTACTGAATTTTCTACTATTTTATTTGAAAAATAATAATTTAAAGTTCTTGTCAAAAAAAATTAGTTTTTTTTCTTCCTTAATATTAAAAAAGATCGATAGAAAATTGAAATAGTAATAAAATTATTTATTGTGGGATCTAAAAATTATCATACTAACCGAAGGACTTTGTTATATGTTATTTCAATTTAAAAAAAATTATTGAATATATCTGCATTATTTTGAAGTTTTATTTTAGGACAATTTAAAAAAACAATTTCTATTTGGTATTCCAGAATAAATGTGGTTTCTTACTCAAGCTATCCTCGATCCACCGGCACTCGGTCGATTACCGAAGTTAAGCAGGAATGGGTACGAATGGTACAAGTACTTAGAAAAGTCCATTTGGGACCACCGCGTGTTGTAGGGCTATAGAAAAGTCCTTTAGTGTAGTTGCGCTTAGAATTCATATTTAAGTACTAATGTTACTCTATCGTATAACAAATATTGACCAAAGGAGTAATTAGTAATTAAATTGGTATTCATTTAACAAGCATCCATTAGGTCTGTATTCATTAAAGTAAGAGCCGATACTGCCATCTTGTAATCCGTCCTACTCTGGTTAATTTTTAAAGTAAAATTTTTTTTTAAAATTTTACTCGTATAGTCCTGCTTAGATAAAATTTAACTGAGATGGCAGCTATTATATAGGGTGGACCATATATGTGGTGCAAATTTAAAAGTTACATTTTAAAAAGTAAATTAAAAAAAACTAGTGTATGTTTTTTTCAAATTTCCAGTTTTATTAAAAAGATTGAACCTTGAAATTTAAGAATGAAATACCCCATTCGCTCGACAAAATTTTTCAGTACATTTTCGATTGTCCGGGCCTGTATCTCTTTAATAGCAACTTTGATTTCGTGTTTCAAGGCCCCAATTGTCTCTGGATGGCTTGCGTAACATTTATCCTTAACGGCTCCCCACAGTAAATAATCCATCGGGCTCAAATCACAGCTCCGAGGCGGCCAATTGATATTATAATTTCGGCTGATTATTCGGTTTTCGAAAGTTCTCAATTTTTCCCCGTTTTCTCGGAATGATGTTGTAATTCATTATTAAATTTCAAGGTTCAATCTTTCTAATAAAATCAGAAATTTAAAAAAATATATACCAGTTTTTAAATGGTCTACCATTTTAAAATGGAACTTTTATATGGTCCAGCCTATACTAAATTCTTGTCGGGATGGCAGCTATTATTCTTGTTGGGAACATGGAATTTTTTGGATTCCTCAAAGATATCAGCTCGAAAAGTCTAATCAAATTGTTGAAGAGGGGGTGCAAATGCTGCCCATATTAAAAATATTTTCTATTAAGTACCAAAGAGAGAACTTAGTTGTTTTGAATGTAACATTTGTTATGTTACGTTAAAAATGTAAATTTTTGGTTGATAACTAAAGAGCACCCCGGCTATTTCACTAGCTGCTTTCAGACTAAAGACTGCAGTGTACTAGATGTAGGCATCCCAATCAGAGTATAATGATCTAATTTTTTTTTTGGGTAATTGGAGCTATCCTGGTGCGAGCTGTCATTTTCTTGCTTGATCGTTAAACATTAACCTAACTTTTTTTTAGATTAGTAGAGCATCTCAATTATTTCAATACAACAAAATTATTTCAAATTTATTTCAATACACGAAAATTATTTACGTCGTAAAAATACATTTTACATAGTCTGAAGCTGATAATGAACAAATTTGCAAGTATTTATGAAAGCTAAAATGAAATAGATAAAACTTTGTATGCGATAGATTCCATTATCTTTATAATATTATACTAAAATAAATAATCCTATATGTTAAAAATAAAGATAAATAAATATTTATTAAGATCACTAACGAACCACCACAGTTATGTGAATAGGAATCGAATCAGGATGCTTTCTTTTTTTAATACGCCGAAATGCCAGTACACTGTAAAATTCCGAAAAGAATTAAAAAGTTGATTGCAAGCAAAGAAGAATAAATAAAATTTACGATCAGCTGCATCCTTTGCAGTGACCTCAGAAGACCAGTAGTTTAAGCATTCAACTAGAAGTCAAAAAAAAACTGTGGTTCAATTCCTGTTCGTGGTAAATCGCGTAACTCCCAAAAAGAAAATTCATCCGGTTCAATGATTAATAAGAACGACAAAATTTCATTTTTCAAAAAAATATATTAACATGATTTATAAAATTTGAGGAATTTTATTGTAATTAATAATCTTAATTAACAAATTTTACTCGTCGTACTTGAAAAACTGATAAAGTTAATTGTACTTACGTGACAAAATCCTGGCTCCATAGTTCTGCTCCAATAAAATTAATTTTACCTTTTATCCTAGTATTTTACATAAAATGCATAACCTAAAAATAAATATTAATTCCAATTAAAAAGAAGCCTAATTGGAAAAGATTTTGTTTGGAAAAATAATTTTTCGGTACCATTTTTGCAAAAATGTACTGAAAACAATTGTTATTTTTTCAAATAAAAAATAATATATACGAGGTGGGTCATAATGAAACTGCTTTTATTTTTATACCCGTTCAAGATAGTTTCTTTGGGCAGCATATATGCAAACATCAGTCGAGGCATTTTTTCCACTCTTCGTAGAAATAGTGGAAGGGTTCAATTGGAATCACCAAGATGAAGTTTTTTCTGAGCAGATGAATAGGGGGCTGGGGGAATATCTTTTTCTGACAAAGCGTCGTTGATGGAGATAGCAGTGAGGTAGGTGGCGTTTGTTAGTGGGCCGTCAAAGTATCTGCTTTAATATTCTGTGCCTTTCATCAGCTTGAATGTAAATCGATGGTCTGACCTCACAAGAGCCCTTAATTAAGAGCCAACATTTTCATCAGTTTTCGTTGTTGGAGGCCTCCCTGAGCAAGGTGCGTCTGTCACTGCTTCTGGGCACTTAAAAAAAAACGTCTGCTATTGATAGGGAATGTTCCCCATGGGCTCGTTGCAAGTTTTCATAAATCAAACTCGTGAACTCACCAAGCTTAACGCAAAATTTGATGGCATATCAATTGAGATGTCCCAGTTTTCGTAACGCACTACATGAATATACTGCACATCTAGAAGTAGAGCTTAATTGTTGTCTGTCTCATTACTTTTCTGGCACACTTAATATTTAACTACTTTTAGCTGTGTTTAAAACCGTAAAATTTGTACGGTTATGAATTGAAAATTTATAAACCATAAATCGATTTTTTTTATTAAAAGTAAAATACGAAATATGAATTGAAAATTTATAAAACACTCAAAAATAATATGAATAATCAAGAAAACGTGAGTTTCACGAAAAAAAATTTAGTCATTATACTTTTATAGGACTTTTGGGTCAGTTCCTTAGGCATCGTTTGATTTTTAATAATAAACTTTTCTTAAAATTTGTTTAGCAAAAAAAAAAATATTTGGAATAAGATATTTAGAATCTTTTATTATGCCGATTATTATTCGAAAAAATAAAAAGTTTTTCAATATTTTTTTCTTATATTGCAAATATATATTATTTTTAATAATATTATTAAATTGTATCGTACGAATTTATATTCTCTGAAAAGGAAGGTTTTGAGACAATCCATCATATTTAAGGAGTGACGCCCTCCTTATTGTTTCAATTATTTCCGATTAGATAAAAATTGGGAACAGAACCCATCAATTTTGAAGGGTAATGATTAATTCAAGGTGTTTTGTTTCAAGAAATAATCAATTTCATAATTTTTTGTCATTTGATTTCAATATGCAGTTTGTAACAATTAAATAGGTTCACTTGCATTTTTCCTAAATGTTTTTTTTTATTAGTGAATATGTGTACATTTGTTTTTCTGCTGAAGTCTTGGTGTACCTTTACCAAGTCAAGATAATTTTACTACTCTCCCTTCTTGCTTCCCTTGTTAGGGTAAGGATAGAAAACGGTTCAGATTTATTTCATCTAATTTATAGTAAATATGATCACTATTATTACTTATAACATCCAAAACTCTATTAGGTATGGAATCTACAGTATCTTTTCAAAATTTTAAAAGATATTTTCTTACCCTTATATAATTTGTGGCAGTTTCTATTTTTTATTACTTTAAAATTTTTTTAAATCATTCACTCTAGACATTTGCAACTATGTTTAAGTCTGAATATCCTGCTAGAAACGATAACACTTTAATACAATAGTTTTTTTTTAAAACCATGCTATCACCTCTTTAGCCTACTGAAAAAGCTTCGGATCTCTACTCATCTTATTTATTATTGTTTCTTTCATCTGTGCCAAAATACATAGATTTATATTCAGTAACGCTCATAAGTATTTTTCCACACAAACGTTTCTTAAGTTTATTTATTTTAGCACAAATTTATTGTTTCCAAAAATTTTAAAGCATTTTCGGTTATGTTTTCCGTTTGTCTAGATAAATAGTGACGACTATATTTTGCCATAATTAAGTTAAATTATTTCTCAAAAAATTGATCTGATGAATTCTCTCCTTTTTTTTTGGTTTCTTGGCAAACAATTTCCAGAAGGCCCTAATTGGTTTTTTACTTTAATTTTATTGATTCGAAGTTATAACGTATTGATTTACTTAAAAATGTATTCGATATTCAGTTTATAGTTAGTTGGAATTTTTTACAGAATACGCAGAATTAGCGTTCATAGGAAAGAGAATATTGGACTAACGATTGGTGCCTTCTGTGAGACGTGCTAAAGTGTCTGTCATGATATAGGGTTATTTCGGCAGAGAAATATTTATGGTATTGAGGTAAAAAAAATTGCATTGAAGCACGGCACTTTATTTAATCAGCCGACAAAAAACTAAAAGTAATGGATTACCCATCTCAGAATCCTAGGCAGCTGCTTTGGAATGAACTTGATATTGATGTAAAGGAAGTCTTCCCTACTTCCGCAGAACTGTTATAGAAAATATTGTACCAGCAATGGTCCCAAATACTACCAGAAACTTTGGAAAAATTACTGATGAAAATATCCAAACTTTGTACAGAAGTTATTAAAAAAAAAGGGAAAAAGTTAACATTATTAAACGGACAATGCAAAATTAATCATAAAAATATATTAAATATAATTTAATTTAAATATAACTAAACTAAACTATAAAAGTTAGTACTCAGAAATTCTTATTTTGATCCAAAACATTAAATATTTTGGACTGTACTTTCTGGCGTCCGTGCATTTCTATTAAATCAATCGTTTCGTTGTACGATATTGCCGCCAAATCTGCTATGACGCCGTGATAAAAATATGATTGTTAAACTAAAATTATGCAAATTATATTTAAATCCATCTGATCCTCCTAAATTAAACTTTTTCTGATTGCTAAATACAACTTCCAACCCCTTAGATGTTCATGCCTCTCACTCTCGACTAAAGATCAGTCGACACTCCCTCTGTGGGTTTATAAGCGAGGTTTTTTTTCAGTTTTATTCTTTTAATTATAGGATACTATTCAAAATTTATTTTATATTCTGTATATAAGCAACTCACGAAGAATTAGCGCAATTCACGTTCACTTGTGACCAGCAAAGTATTCTGATAATATACGGAATATATCATTTTTTTCCTGTAATATACGAATAAAAAAATAGTTTTGTTTTAAGCAAATTATATAGATTTATCTATATTAAATTTGTAGATATCTACGACATCAATATAGAAACAAGTACAGGTTTTTTAGTGTTTAATAATTTTGAATAAATATACTATACGGTGTACCTAAAACTACATGGTGTGCCTAAAACCATTGAGGATATGGTCGTTGAAAGGATTCAAAGACAGTGAAGTTGAGCATAGCTCTTGAATAAGATGCTTACTAAGAATGAAAAAGCAAGAATGAATAAGACAATAACGAACATAAAAACGAGAACCGACAATTTTGCGAAATATTGTTGATTGGAGAGATTAGACTAGACGGGAATTAAAGGCTTAGTAGCATCCAAGAGTTCGAGCCCGTAAGTTCATATTGGTTTCAGTGTGGCATTGCATGAAAGTACTTTGATGTTTAGTTCTAGTCATTTAAGACTTGTGTGTATATTCCATGTTAACTGTCTTTTTTTTAAGCACAGTGCTAGATACCAAACATTCATTAAGAAATTAGGTAGGGCATGGTTCATGGCAGACAACAAAAGTTATGTGGAGACATTTTGTTAACATGTCGGGAAGTTTTGCTATAGGCATAGCTGTCCTAATCGGAAAATGCGTTAGTGCAGATAGAAATATCCAAAGTTTATGTGCTATAGCTGGTAGGGCAAAGTGTACCAGCAAGTGAAACACTCTCCTAAATGAGCACTACATGTTTTAACGTCGTTTGTGAAATTATGTTTTTGCAAACTGGAACAAGTGAGGTCCCTTGAAAGGTCAGATCACATTGAAGTTGATGAGTACTGAATTAAATTTGAACCGTTTTACCCTTCGTCAAATGTTTAATTGGGTATAAGAAATGTTTATCCAAAATGGTGCCAAAAAACCTCACGATTGAACTAAAGGACAATGTACAAATGTGTGCCTTGAACTTTTCGTGTGTCATATTGTCGAAAATGTTCAAAGGATTGTAACCCAGGAGCTGATGGCGATTCTAGTTGAAGACTTCCATCATTACAACTAACATAATAAAAGCTGTCGTTGCGGATTGTAAATGAAATTTATTTTTAAATTTTATCAAATTTGATAGTTAATTACAAAGAAACCTGTTCGATTAATTTGTTAGAATTCAATTTTTCAAATTTTATTAAATGTAGTTGAGGGGGTAATTATCTCTTCTATTCTGAGTAGCACAGTTAAAATACAGAAAAGCCTAATGAGGTGTGAATCTCTGCTAAATGCAGTATAAACGTTGCTCTGATAACTATTCATGCATTATTTACGCGGACACTTCAAACTAAATCGTCCTTTTTCAATGATCACACTTATTTAGCAATAAACCAGACAATATGGAGTCATGTTTAATCGACTAAAGTGTGCTTCATTAAAAGAATTTCTCACTTCTTTTCCGTGTACTCATATTTTAGTAGAAGCCCATAAAAGTAGAGCAACGCTTAACTAAATGAGGAAAAAATTGAATTATAAAAATATCTTGTTTGGCTATTATAATTTTAATTAGATTCTCAAAAAGGCATATTTCATTAGACAAAAATAAAAATAGAACAATTAATGTAGTCTTGTAGGATATGCATTAAAAAAATATAGTATTTTTATACGAATATGCACACACTCATGATTAGTTTGGATTTTTCATCGCATTAAATTTTTAAGTTATTCATTTTAGGATATTTGCCTATTCCTTGTTAAATATTCACAAATCCTATCATATATGACAGGCCACTGTTTGTTCACCTGTACTTTAGTCTATATTTTATATGATATTTGAATAAATATATGCCATACTCTCGTAAATATGAATATTCTACGTGGTTTTGCATATACCGAGTTTCTAATGTGACGAGAACCGGTGAGCCAGTATGTGGGATTTCGCCAAAAGGACACTCGTACGTTCGCATGGAAGAAAATCAATTCAGAATGCGTCCTAGTTTTTCTTCAAACACAATGTGTACGAGTGTGTGCATGTGTTTGTGTAGGTATAGTGAGTAGGTAGCCAATTAGGGTGGCTGACGATAACTCTCGAGAAACTATTAAACACGGAGAGACTTGTTTGCGTGCTCCAAGCTGAAACGAAATGTTTGCATTCATTTACGGGTATTACTCCGGTTTTTGGTTATTTAGGGTTTTCTTTTATGTTTCTATTTGCTAGTAACTGGAAAGCTTTTTATAGCTTCAATATTTGTGATGAAAATAAAAATGCAATGTTTGAGTTATTTTTGGATAACTTTTACTACAGGACATATTTCAACTGACAATTACAAGCAAAACAGATGTTTTTGGTTAATTTTTTTGTTTTATTACTTTAAATTAAAAGATAATTTTATTTCCCTAAGTCGGTTTCTGAATAATCAATCGATCACCTGGAATTTTTAAAAAATTACTATTATAGTTGCTTTTTTATAGCTGCTATTTATCTAATTCCAATTTAACATTGTAGTAATTTTAGTTTGTCACGCACGAAATTTTTTCTAGTTTTTTTATTATTTTGAAAATTTTACACAATACTCGAAAGTTTGTGAACTTTTGAATTAGGTCGATAGCTGGTCTTACATATGACTTGTATTAGGGTGTAAGGTTTTAAATAAATTTTGCATTTTTTCTAAAAGAGTATATGCTGAAAGGATCTGCATATTTTTTTAATTTTTTTTGATTAAGTTGTTTTTATATAATTTTCTTAATTAAAATACAGAATAGCGAATTTCTGGATTCTCGAAACAGTTGAAAACTTTTTATTGTCATACTAAAAATATGAAATTTTTATGCGTACATAATTATTGTCTGTACATTTATAAGTTTTTTTTATATATTTAAGATTTTATTTATTTATGCATAATTTATAAAAAATTTTAATGTAGACTTTTTTGTATTTTTCCAATTAAAAAAAAATTAAAAATTAGTTCGCATAGTTTGCAATTTTAATTAGAATTTTCAATATTATTTGTTATAATTTTACAGTCGTAAAAACGTTTAAATCAATTACAATTTTAAACAAATATTATTATTAAACTATAAACAAACTTTTCCAAAAACATTTTTTTAAATTATCACAAAAATAATTGAATTTTTAAATTCAATTTTTTAAATAATTTTATTAAATTACGAGTTTTGAAATACTTTATGAAGCCGAGTATCTTATTCAATGCCCAATATATTTATATAATTAGTGAATATTTATATTCACCCATATTTATTGGTAAATTGATACTTTGAAAAGTTTAATAATTTTAATATTACGAAAATATTATTAATTTCTGTGAAATAGTTGAAAAAAAAAATTTTTTTTAAAAAGGTTTCATTAGTTTTCAATTTGTTATATAAGAAACTATAAATAACAGAATAGTTTTAAATACGTTATTAAAAGCATATTTAATTATATTATAATATTTTTTTTTTAATTACAGAAAAAATTGTGTTAATTGAATTTTTTATATCATATTAATTTGTAAGCTAAATTCCTTTTGGTTAAGAGAAATTGAAAAAAAATCCGTAATTTTTGTATATACAATATATTTTATTGTTCTTCATTAAAATTATTTGTTTTACTCAATAAAAAATCATTAAATAAAGTACAAAAAATTAAAAAATATGGAAACTGTAGTTTTATCTACTTTTAGATGTAAAGTTAGTCCGCTAAAAAATTTGAATAAAGGATTTCCTATTTTAATTTTCTTTAATAAAAGAAAATATTATTAATATGTACAATCAAGCAGTGATATTACACCTAAATTGTTGTGGACATTTTGTTTATAAGAATACACGTATATACCCGCAGTTCAAAATATGTATTGTATATTATTAATAAAAATATTTATTATTTAAATATTATAAATGATTTTATATAGTTGTTTTCTCTAAAAGTTTTTAAAAAATAAGAGAAAAATTCTAATTGCGTTCCGTTAACGATTTCATTCACAGGTGTATGCCTCGACTATGATTAAAAATTTGCTAACACAAAAATCATAAATGAAGCAAAATGGGAAATGGCATGAACAAGGTAGGAAATTCATAGCATACTTTTCATTATAAATCGATTTTAATTAATTTTATAACAATATCTGTAGCAAAATAATAATTTTGCTTACTAAAAAAAACTAATGACATTCGTTAACAAAATGTGGTCAAAAACCATATTATAGCTTCAAACCATTAAGTACCATTTCTGACCATGATTCGAGAAATGCCTCACTATAAAGGGAAATTATACTTAGATTAAAGAAATTATACCACTTTAAAAATATTTCCCATCGTCGAGTTGCGCACTGGTTGAAGCGCTGTCGATTTGTTTTTTTTTTTTGTTAAACGAAGTACAACTGTCAGTTTTTGTTTTGTTTATCATCTGTCGCCGCGTAATTAAAAGTGTTAGATGACTCAATTTTTAGAATTTACTACATTTTTATATTATGTAAATATTTTATAATCATATAAAAGCTTAAATATATAATGCTGTCAAATATATATTGGAGAAAACAAATCCAAATAAAATTGTTATATGGTCTAAAATGGCAAGAGGAGGAAGTTCGAATTGGAATATGAGCAAAGAAAGTATTTTGCAGAAAATAATATTACGAAAAAAAAAAATTAAATACATTAGATTGAACCGTATGTTTTGTTAGTTGTAGTTTATTTTTTCTTAATATTGTTGGAATTTTTTTATTTAGGTTTTGCCAGGTCTGTTCGTTGGCAACTACCGAGATTCGAAGGATCAACAACAGCTGGAACGTTATAGCATTACTCATATAATTGCCATTCATGACAGTCCTCGTCGTTTGTTACCAGTAATTGAGAAAAAATTTATTTAATAATGACACGATCAATATTCGTTGATAATTTACAATTTGTTGTTTGGATTTTCTTTTTAGGACAAACATTATCTGTGCGTGATGGCTGCTGATACACCAGATCAAAATTTGTCGCAATATTTTACTGTCTGTAATGATTTTATTCATGCGGCACGTTTGCGTGAAGGAAACGTTCTTATACACTGCCTGGCCGGAATGTCAAGGTCGGTCACAGTTGCTGTCGCCTATATAATGACTGTGACGAATCTTAATTGGAAGGAGGCCTTAAAAGTTGTTCGTGCTGGCCGAGCTGTGGCCAATCCAAATTTAGGCTTTCAAACACAATTACAAGAATTTGAAATGTTCAAATTAAGTGATGTAAGAGCAATTGAGGGCTTTCTAAGTTTATTTATGATTATCCGAGAAATTTATATTTTTTTCTTTTATAAATCTATTGTTTTCATTATTAAAAAGAAAGTAATAATAGTGAATTAGGTAATGAATGAATAATTTGGTTTCCATAAAAGTCAGACATTTCCATTTATATCAAGTTTAGTTTTAAAAATATCAATTTTTGTAAAAACAAATAATTTATTTCTTAATTTAAAAAAAATCCATGAATAGTTTATCAGAAGTTTATTTTTGAACACCTTAACTGTGCTATTCACCGTCTAATATCTATAAATAATCTAATCGACAAAATATTACTCCATTCCATTTAGAAGGCTATGCAATTTTTCATATTTACGAGAATTAATGTTACAGTATATATATTACAGATTAAAAATTCGTAATAACTTTAGTTTCTTTTCCATAAGTTATTCCAATTTAGAAATCTCATTTTTGGGTTAAAAATGTACAAATTCTTCTAGTATAAACTTAATTAAAGTTATAAAGAGTTAATTAAGCAAATAAATCAAATTAATAATTTGTAAATAAAAAAAAATTTCTTATAAAATCTTTGATATGATAATGAAATGTTTGTAGCTATGATTTAAATTTGCAACCCTTCACTGCCAAAAATGGTGAAACTTTTCACAATAAATTAAAATTTTTATTGAAATTTTATTAATCAGTGAATATTTTACGTATCATAAACTGCACATTAAAAATATGGAATGCTCTCAATGCTTTCAAATGTAAACAGTTACAAGTGTAACTATAATGTGCGCATGTTTATATATATTGTGCACAGTAACTGTTCGCATTGAAAATTACTAAAATATTCATAATATTTTAATAACCAAATAAAGTCAAATTGCTTGAAGGATTTTAATACTTAAAACAGAATCGTTAACAGGAAATTATTGTCATATCTTATAAAATAAATGAAAGGCGTCATATTTCTGTGTTGCTTTTTCTTTTATTGCTTATCATATGGGAATAAGGAATCGAGTTATTTTACTATAAATTAACTTTGTCTTTATTGCTTGTGGCTAGAAAGTGTTATAAATGGTTCGTTTATTTTAAATTTCTGTTTACCGTCACTTAACTATGCATGTTCGCGTTTTCAGAATTAAAGATGCCGCATCGATGAAAATATATAGGGAACTGGTAAATTACAATAAAAAAGATCGATGATAAATGTAAACACATGAAAAACTTAAAAATGTTTATTTTTTTTAATAAAAAAAGTAGGTTTTTGCACTATTAAAATGTTTTTAAAGTTACTAGTTAACGGTCACAATTGAAATTGAAAGAAGAAATGTTATTATTACGAGTATTTTTTTAAATTATTAGAATTTTATCATAAATAGATTATGTTAATAAAATTTCCAAAATAATGAATATTTTTATTTTAGGAAAGACGACGTCTTCGTGAAAGATTTCCTAGTTTAGCCTTAGAACCATTAGATAAGGATCAATGCATAAAAGCGTTAAGCAGCTATGCTGAATTACTCATGAATCGAGATATTTGCGAAGGGAATTGTTCGCGCGGTGAAAAATGTCCAACAGGTGGATTATCATATTTTATTGATTTCACAAAGGATAAATGGGAAAAGGATGAATGATATATTAATGCACACATCGAAATTTTTCACTTTCATTTTATGTAATTTATGTTATTAAAAAAAAAAAGAGAAGAATGTAATAAAAATATATTATTTTTTATTATTGACTTTTTTATGATTAAAAGTTTTCTTTTTTTTTCTTAAGAAAACAATATACACATATTTTTAGTATTGAATTTTTATTTTGATGAAATCTTACTGTTTCTGCTACGATTGGAGTTTTTAATATATATTTATTAATAAAATAATTAATGTCTATTACCAGATTCCGTTTGCATCACCTTTTTTTATTAAAAACCATTTTTTAATATTCTATTTTTCTCAGAAATTTTAATAAATTAATTTGATAAAACAAAAAAAATTAGTCGAATTTGAATGGGTTGATGACGTGATTAGGTATTAATTGGAAAGATAAATGAGGAAATGGTTTTGTCCTCTCTAAAAACAGACCAGTTTTGGTTAGGATGGAAACTGGTAACGCACACTCCCACGAAACTTGAAGTCACTCAATAGTCTCATGGTCGTGGTTCTATAAAGCTACCGGTGATACTTGTCAATTGACCTTTTTATATAAACAACAAAATTATTCAAAATAATTTATATACAATTTTCTACGTATTTATTTGAATTTCATTAATTTAAACTGTTCCCTTTCTTTGATGCCTAAAAATATAATTGATTTACTTTCATTTTATTTGTAGTCTCGGAATTATTTGATTTAAAAAAATTCTTCAGTCCTGCACAAAGCTGTAAAAAACGACTATTTTATATAAAAATGCATTCATTGAAAATTTTTACCAAAATCACACGGATTGCAATTGAAATTTTAAATGTGATTAGATTTATCCATATATGAGTATTTCCGCTTCCATTTAAAGAATGTAAGGCATCTCTGCAATATGCTTAATGACCAGCTATTTCTTTATTGTTTTTTTGTTGCTATATCAAAAAAAAACAATAAAGAAATATCTGGTCATTAAGCATATTACAGAAACTCATCAAAAGTTCTGATATATTAGTTTTGAAGTTTTTTAGTTTTCGAGAATCAAAATATTTCCTCCTTTGCATTAGGTAACTTTTTGCAGCATTTTATAAATATTTACAATAATTTTGAAGGTAAAACTTCTTTTAAATAATGTTTCTAAGAATGTGTATGATTGTGTAAGTGTATTCATGTTCATATTTCATTTTACAATTAAATACGATAATTAGAATAAGATGACATGAAAGAATATCAATTTCTTTTCTTTAGGACTATGTAATGCGGATACATCGAAGGGTATATTTCGACGTAAAAGTAGTACATCATCGAGTCGTAGTCGATTAAGTGTACAATCAGGGGCACAATCTTGTCCGACATCTCCTAGATATATGCAAAGGCGTTCCACTAAAGACCACAGTATCGATGAAAATGAGGAGATCCCCAACGGACCAATTACCACCACCGGTTTGACAAGAAGTTTTAGTACAATTAGTGCAGTTGGGCCAAGAAGCAGTCCCGCAGGCTTACATTCTTATACAGGTTCCAAGAAAATTTCTTTTTCAATACAGAGAGTACCTAGAATGCTAATGTTGTCTGTGTTTAAAATTTCAATTATAGGCTCGGCACCATCATCCGTCCATGGCTCAAGAGTTGATTTAACAACAATCGATAGAGGTTCGGCTATTTATTTAGGATGTGCACCACCACGTAATAGCGTTAGTGGTTCATCATGGTCAGTGGCCTCACGTGTTTCGTCAACTTGTGGATCGGCACCTCAAACTCCGATCAGCACCCCACCGGTTAGTCCTAGGCATGCAGCGAAAAGGTACACGAGTGCTAGAGTATAAATAATTTTTCTTATTAAGTTTTTTTAATTATCTTTTGTTAATGATTTTTAAGGACTTCAAGTTATAAAAGAAATTAACACCCACTAGTTGAAATTGCACCATTAACAGCCTAACCTGTAGGTGGACTACCACAATTGGCATGGCTGTTCAAAACGAAAAATTCTTCAACTTTTGCTTGCTCAAAATCAACAGAAATATTTTCTTGATTATAATGCATACGTTAAAATATATGTATGTCTAGAAGACCCACGAACTATTGACCGAAAAGAGCTAAAGCCTTAAAATATAGTTCCATAAAGGTACAAAGAATTCACAAATTTGCATTAACGGACTTGTTCAAGTTCTATGCACCAAAGGTTCATGGGTTTACCGCTTAAGTGATGTGCCTGAAAAAAATTAATCTATTTTTAAAAAAAATAGAGACCTCAACGATGAAAATTCATAAAAAATCAACGCGAAGTAATTAATGAAAAAATTATTGTTTTAATGTTAATATGCTTAGTAAAATTAACTTAAATGAATTTAATTCAAATTAAATAATCGAGAAAAAGGATTAAAATAAAAATCAAAGAAAATCAAAATAATTTATTGCAGAAAAGTTTTTCAAAAGAAATAACCAATATTAAAAATTTTCATATTCAATTTGTATAATAATCATAAAAAAAGGAGAAAATTGTAGCGATTAGTAATTTTTCTTCTTCTAAAATATCTTTTATGGATATTGGCCATTGGTCAATTATTGGGCAATCAATAATTTCTAAAAACAAATATAGAAAAATATATAAATACAAATAATTTATATAAAAAATATCATTCTTGTACAAAATATTTAATATCAAATGACTTTGGAATAAAATACAAACTGTAGGAATTTATTTTTTTATTTAAGAAAAAAATTATATTAAAAGAGAAAATAGTAATTATATATTTCAACTTCCAAATTTAGAATAGAAAAAATACAATAATCTAATATAATCCGTATTCGTTTAAAAAAAAGTTTATGAAATGTTGAATGATTGTTACACAATTTGATAATGATAAGGATAACATAGTGTGATGATTATATATTATAATCAACGTAAGAAAAGTTTGCATATTGTTTTTACTGATACGTTAAGTTTGATGAATATTTTAGCATAAGACGGTGATGAAAAACCGAAAATCACAATTCAAATAGAATAGAAAACCTATAGGAGGAAAATAAAAACAATCGATTTGTTTCGGAGAATTTGTAAAAAATATTAAAGTAGACAATTTACTAGAACCCCTAAGGTTGTAGTGCAGAGTATATTAAAGATATTAGAATATTTTAGTAAAGTCGCCTTATTTTAAAATAATAATTATTATTAGGCATTTTTTTTTATGTATATAAAGTGAAAGAAAATCGTTTAAAAAATGAGTTCACGGCACCAATAATTTAAAAAACAACAACCCCAAATTAATGGAATAACGTGCCAGAAGACAGCCTAATAATACTGTACATTTTTACGAATATAGAATATATATACTCGTATACGAGTATGTAACATAAACATAAATTTATTTTTTGATTGCAAAAAAAAAATTATTAGGTGTATAACTTAAAAATGCGGGATTTTTGGCAAACTTTGAGTGCTTATTTTGAAAAATTGTTACAATATATTTTATTCAAAGTATTGTCCATCGGAAGCCACTACTTTTTCCCATCTTTCTGGAAACATATGGATTCCGCGCCAAAAAAACTGCTCCGGTTTTGAGACTAAGAATGAATCGAGCCAATATTTGATGCCCTGTTCTGAAGTGAAGCGTATTTCGGTAGGGGCGTTTTGCATGGATCTAAACAAATGGTAATAGGTCTGCGCTATAAGACGGGTGAGGCAAAACTTCCCAGCCACTGTTTTCTAAATAATTTTTAACCGGTCTTGCAACATGAGGCCGAGCGTTGTCATGATGGAAAATTATGGCTTCGTGTCTGGTCGCATATTCCGGGCGTTTTTCGGCCAATGCTCGCTTCAAATGGAATTATTGTGTTCGGTAGAGGTCGCCCGTGATCGTCTGGCCTGATTTCAATAGCTCATAATAGATCACACCCTTCTGATCCCACCAAATACAGAGTATTACCTTGGCGCCATGGATATTTGGCTTTGGCGTTGATTTGGCTGGTTGGCCGGGCTTCACATACGATTTTTTGCGCTTTGGGTTGTCGTAATGAATCCATTTTTCGTCGCCAGTAATGATTCGATTGAAAAACGACTTCTTTTTCTGCCGTTCAAGCAGCATTTCGGACATGCAAAATCGCTTTTCAACGTCTCTCGGCTTCAATTCATATAGGACCCAATTTCCTTGCTTTTGGATGAATCCTGCTGCTTTCAAACGTTTTGAAATGGCTGCTTGAGTGACTCCCAATGATTTTGCAATTTCTTCTTGAGTTCGACAACAGTCTTCGTCGAGTAATGCCTCCAAATCTTCATGTTGGCTGACCTGGTCGTTCTTTGTCTTCCGTGTCAAAATCACCACTTCTGAACCGCACAAACCATCTCTCGCACGTTGAAATCGATGGAACATATTCAGGATAAGCTTCGATGTGCTTCAGCTTGAAGAAGTAAATCAACACTTCCCGCAAATGGGACTTTTTCGGTACGAAATTCGACATTTTTGAAGCAAAAAAAAACTTTGTTGTTTACACTATTTCGTTCAATGACTAATCGAGAATGAATGACAGATGTTTAACCTCCAAAATGCCATATGAGTCATTATTAACACAAACCATGTGTAAAAGTTATGGCATCTGTTGTCAATCCTGCATTCTTATTTTATACACCCAATATATTCTATGAAATCCTATTATACGTCTATTAGAAAGAATAAGATATTTACTAATTTACTTTGTTTTAATATATAAAAATATTTTCTTACGAAAAATTTCGAAATCTAGTAAACAAATATTTTTATTTTTAAAAATTGTGCTTTTAACTTTAAAATAAAAACTAACTTAAAACCATAAATGACTAAAGTGTACCAAGTAAATGACTGAAGAATCGATGTCGATGGAATTTCAATTGAACCTGATCACTGGTGGTAGTACGTATCACTAGTAGATATTACTGAATGTAGTAATTATAGAGCTATATCGTTGCTGAGTACCATCTTTCGATGAATTATAGGCATAAATATATCAGAGCAGATTTACTCTAGGAAAATCAGTAACAGATCACATCTCCCATGATAAAACAGCCGGAGAAAAGCTCTACACGTCAATGAAATTAATTAGATTGACCATAGCAAATGTACTAGAAAGAAGATAAGCAGCTTTTCTTCTTCTTAGAACCATTTCACATTCATAATGGTTTTTGAAAAGAAGATGCAATTTCGTAGGTTCTCTTTAAGCTACGAGTAGTAATAGAAAAAGTGATTCGTGACCTAGGGGTAAGCATGTGACGGCACCCATAGTTAATAAGCTTGCGCAGATTTCAGCATATATTGACGATATCGATAAATATCAGAAAAAGCTGAACGAGAAACCTTTACAATGAGTGAGTCAGCCACAAAAAATTTTGGACTGCCTATTAATGGAGACAAAAGAAAGTACATGGCGGTAAAGTCAGCTTCGAAAACAAGACCAACAACTGGCACTACTCGTACACATATAGGATACTATAGCTTTAAAAGAGTTTATTTTTTCTTCTTCTTTCGGGTGTCAAGGGCCACAGCCTTTAACAACATGGCGACATAAATTCATGGGCGGTTGTCGGCAGCCAACAGAGCCCACTTTAGTAAATCGAAATGATTCTGCTCGAAAAATAATCTGCAGCTGTATTGCATTGGTTTTGCTATTCCTCATTTATTATTTAAAAATTTTGGTTCCTCGCGAAAATCCTATTGCAAACTCTTAGACGCATTAGAGTGGAGGACCTTTGAGACCCTATATAAAGCAACCCCTAACGATGAGATTATCGAGCACTATCACAATCACCGACTTGTGGTTAAAACAGGTAGCGGTGGGCAGGAATATCAAGACGTACAATTGTATCATTTATAATCCTCGATTATAAGGCAGATCCTGCCTTCGATGGAACGACGGAGTTAGCCAAAGCTTTCAACATGACATCAAGTTCATTTCTTGTCTTGCTGTCATCTGCAAAAGTTTTTCAATAACCTTACCATTCAATAATATATAGATTCAGGACTGAATAACGTTTTTAAATTAACCAAATTTACTTTGAAAATAAATAGTTTATTCGCGAAACGCATCGAAGCTATTTTATAGTAATTAAATTTTTAAGTAATGAACATCATTATTAGTTTAATCGTTTTATTAAAAAGCAAGACTGCCACTTTTGGAGAGACAATAATTTATCAAAAATATTTTGGACATAATTACATTCATTAAAATGCTCTTTTTAAGCCCGCGGCATTGTCGGTCCCTATTTCTTCTAGCGTCATGGTCAACAAGATAAACGATTATTTCTCTGAAAACATGGAAGTCAGACCTGACCGATATTTGATTCTATCAGAATATCAATATGGGTCATATATCCGACAAAACCATTGATTTGTTAAAGACACGATCTGTCAAGGGACTTGCCAATTCGCTTCCAAGATCGTCCGATTTATTTTTTGCGAGGGGATATCTCCACCATAAGATTATCACTTGTAAGAATATATCAAATTGATAGTGTTTGCTGCAAAACTAGCAATAATTAAAATCTTTTAAGAAAACATTACCACAGTTCTAGCAAAAATATCGGATGGATTTACTATACGAATAATCGAGGTGGTCATATCTTCGAAATCATGTTTAAATATTATTAGCAGGTTTCGTTTTTGTAGTTAAAACTAAAATTCTAATTAACTAACGCATCTAACTAAATACTTCAAATTTAATTGTTGGGTATTCTATTAGTTGGATAAAAAATTTAAGGATAATTGCTAATATTGCACAAATTTTTTTCTAAATCCGAAAACTTCATTTATTGTATCTGTTTTAGTTTGTGTAATATATTTGATAATAATTTAATTGATTTTCTTAATATACTCTGCAAATTTATTGTTAATTCCTTAATTATAATGAAATTGTTAAAAAAAAAATGTTTAGACATTTTAGCGCAAAAATTATTAAAAAATAATATCATTTTATTTTGCTAATATCATTAAGGTGCACAAATATATTATAAGATAATAAAAAAACAGACTCTAAAATAATAATATTTTAGGTAAAAATTTGCATATGTATTTTTGAAAATACCTGCGCATACATGCCTGCTCGTAAATATTATGAAGGCAAATATTTTTGTAGAGTCAATTCAGATTAGTAAATGGGTGATAAATAAATAAGTGAAAATTTAAAATATATATACATATATATATATATATATTAAACTTACCAAAAGTCAAAAAATTTACTTAATATCCAATATAAATCATTGCAAAGCATTTGGAATTTTTGATTGGAATATTATATTGAAATTTCGTCTTGTTTAGTTGGAAAAACATGGAATACGAATTTAAATCGAAAATAATATATAGAATTTCAATAAAAAAAAAACAATAAATATAATTAATATTAAAAAGAAAATATTTTGAAAACTTTTTTTTCGATTAATCAAATAATCTTAATAATTTTCAAAATAATGTCATAGAAAAAGAATATTTATAGAAGAATTGTTTTTCTAATAAAATTATTAAAGATAAAGTCATAGAAAAAAAAATTATAAAATTTCAAAAATTATAAATTGAGCAATAATATTACAATATTTTAATAATGTTAATAAAATGAAATAATTAAATTTGAAAGAAGAACTATAGAAAATAAACAATAACCTTTTAAAGGTAACTAGAATAAATATATATTTGATAGATTCTCCTTCACGCACATAATTATTAATTTCGTAGAGTTGCCAATACTATAACTATAATATGATATATAAGCTAAGTTGAATTTAGAGGCTTTAAGCTGAACAAAAAACTTTATAGGCTGTTCTTTAAAAGAAAAGGAAACTCCTATTAAAAATGCTAATTTGTGTAAAACACAAAATATTACGCTTTAAAATTTTTCTAATATAAAAAAAAATTTCTTTTATTATAAAAAATAAGAAATCAAAAGAAATTTAAAACCAAAATAAACACAAACATTTAAATCACAAATAAGATAAACCATACAAATAAATTTAGATGAACATAGAGAAATTAAAAATTTCCCAAAAAGCATTCAATGCTTATTATACGTACTTGTAAAAATAGGTTAATATCGTATAATAAAGTATTTTTTAAATTGTTTGTTTTCATAAATATTTTTTTTGGTAGGTTTTCTTTTTGAAGTAAAAAGAGTTAAAATACAAAAAATCCAAAAATTAATTTTTAATGGATAAAATATTTAAAAAAAATTTATTTATTAAAACAAAATAATTTTTTTTAATAAAACTGAAAAAATGTATAAGAATATGAAACGTGCTAACTTTAGGATCTATACTGTAAAAATTATACAAATCGTACTAATATTTACTTTTAAATTATTTTCTTCTCCTACTTTTAATGTAGCAATAGTAGCTTATGCAACAGATACGGCGATTCGAACAAAATATTTAGAATTTTTTGTTATAGAAAGACATTAATAAAAATTGGCAACGAAATTGCTATCCAAAAATTGTTTGCTTCTCAAATGTGTTATTGATCAAACCAGTAAATTCAATTTAGGTGTGAACATAGTTGGTACATTTGTAATTTTCCAGAATTTTTATCAAGTATAGATTAATATTGCCGTTCACATAAAACATCTTCAAATAAAAACGAACAATAACAGTTGGTGAAATAGTGTTTTATACTATTGTAGATCCAAAAAAAAAAATGCAAAACATTTAAATATACTTCAGATATAAGATATTATTCTAAAAATATGCCATCCAAAATCTGATTTTATTTTCTAAAAATATATACCGTAAAATAATTTAATAAGTAAATAAAAGCAATTTTTTTTACTTGTTGAGAAATAGCAAAATAACCGAATGCGTCAAGAATAATATTCGAAAAGTTTCACCATTAATAAACCAATATTAATTAATTTTAAATTAATTAAATGAGGAAGTTGGCCTACGACGAAATAAAGGAATTTTTTATGAATAACAGAACATAAAATTAATCCACACGTATTTGTATATTAGCGTATCAAATACTATGTAAGATGCATAAAAAATCAAGACCTGTTTCTATAGTATATTGTTAAAACCATAAAGTTTAGAACCCATTTTATGGCTGAGAAAACCTTTTAAATATGTGGGGACATACTCTGCAATTTAACGTTACCTTACACAGAGTTTGAAATATCGCTGCAGTAGGAAAGGCACGTAAAATATTACCACATATTTACGTGCCTTTCCTATTATCGCTGCAATAGGAAAGGCATGCTTAAATTACCACAAAATTGCCGTAAAGAACTGATCTAAATCAGTTTTTTGAGGATTTGTGAGACGACATAAAGCTAACAAAGACGGTTTTTCGATGAGTTCGCGCAAAATATAATAGATGGCACCACTACAACAAAATTGATATTTTGTTGAAACTAATCTACTTTTTTACAACTTTAATTTTTTAAGTGCTCAAATACTAATTTTTGAACAGTCGAACGAATGGAACAGCCCGCTCTATCTTCTCTTCGTTGACTTCGAAAGAGCCTTCGACATGATTTCTCGCGACGCCATCTGGAGTGCTCTGGATGAACTGGGCATCACGCAGGCCATCATCGATCTCATCCGAGAACTATACCGCGAGGCCCCGTGTAGAGTGCGTTTCAAAGGACGAAACAGCGATACATTCAACATTTCGAGAGGAGTCAGGCAGGGTTGCGTAATCTCGCCTATTCTCTTCATAATCGCCCTAGACCTAGTCCTTCAACGCACTAACAACACAGAAACGGTATCCAGTGGACACTGCGTGAGAAGTTCCACGACCTGGACAACGCCGACGACATATGTATGCCTCATGTCCCACACCTTCAACGGCATTCAGGAGAAACTGAATGCTCTGGCGTCCAACGCCGAAGAAGTTGGGATGAGAATCAACATCAAGAAGACCAAATTGATGCGTATCGGCGCCACCTGCGAGAGACCCTTGATGCTACACGGTACCCAAGTTGAAGATGTCGAAAAGTTCTGTTACCTTGGCAGCATGCTCAGCAAGGATGGTGGAACTGAAATAGACATCCAAACGCGCATCAACAAGGCGCGACAAGCGTACACCTCACTTGGGAACGTGTGGCGTTCCAATCACCTCTCCATAGCACTCAAACTTCGAATATTCAACTCAAACGTCAAGCCAGTCCTGCTGTACGGCTGCGAAACATGGAAAGTAACTGACAGCACGACTCGTAAGCCTCAGGCATTTGTGAACAGATGCTTGAGGCGTATAAGCAAGATCTTCTGGCCGAACTGGATAACGAACGATGAGCTGCTTCTTCTCACGAAGCAAATACCCCTGCTAGATAACATCAAACGCAGGAAATGGAGTTGGATTGGCCACACCTTGCGAAAACCACCTACGGACATAGCAAGGATGGCACTAGATTGGAACCCACAGGGCAATCGCAGCAGAGAACGTCCAAGGACCACTTGGAGGAGAGCAGTCGAGCGCGAACACCAACAAACTGGCAAATCATGGTCGGAAATAAAAAGGCTAGCTCAAGACAGAAGCAGATGGAGAGAGTTCACAGAGTCTCTAGTGCCGCTATATGCTCCATAGGAGTGACTGTGTTCTCATGTCTATGTGTAACATAGAAATGAAAACCTGTCAAATAAAAAAAAATACTAATTTTGATATAAATATGAAAATAAGTTTTTTATTGTAATAAACAAAACCACGACAGAAATTAATTGCAAGCTATATAAAAATAATAGGGAATTTGCTTGTTCGATAAGAATAATTCGTGAGTGGTTTGGTCACTTACCAAATATTTCAATGAGGTGTCCGACAAACTGAAGATTTGATAGAATATTAAAGCTTAGTGGGCATCCTAAATGAACGCATGCATACGATCTGTATGAAGGGTGCTCCGATTGACCAAAAACGTTAATCAGTTCACATGTCTAATCCAAAAATTTACCTCGCAAATTAAGCGATTGTTTACTCTTTTCAACTATGAAAATTGGGTGTCTGGAAATAGATATACTATTTAAACAAATTCGGAAGTGATGGCGGAAATAAATGCACATTTTAAAGTGTTCGATAAAAAATAATTTTTGGGTTGACTAGAAAAATAAATTTATATTATTTTCTTTGTTTTTGCACCTTGAAAATTGAGATGAACTATGGTCTTCGAAGGCTATTCTAGTGAATCGTTAGGTGACTCTATGCCTCAACGTTATGTAGAAATCATCACAAACAAGGAATATGCCACCAAATATGAATAATTTTTTGACTTTTTGTTAGTTTTTAAAAAAAAAATAAAAATTCCTTTGTATTTAAATTAAGAAAGTACAAAATAATTATTTATTTACATAATTTTTTAGTAAAATTATATTAACATTATTGCCAAATTTTATGGATGTCTTTCTATAAAAAAGATATTTTTGATCCCACTTCTGTTTATAAATACCTTTAAGATCGATTAATAAAAAAATGAAAACAAAATAATTGTATATATTCTAACACATAATTTAAAATCGTAACCATTAAATTCATATACTTTTGTATGATTAAATATTATAGATTGAGTAAAAAAGCAATTTAGCATTTAAAATTAGTTTTGCATTGAAATAAAAACCCGTTTATCAAGGTAAATACAATATCTATGTATATATATAATGAAAAAAGAACACAAATTAAAACTAACGAACTAAATAGAAAAACAAAAATAGTAGCGAAAACTAGGACCACAGATAATATACTATCTGTGCTAGAACTTTCGGGTTTTTGTCACAATTTTATACCAGTTTTGTAGCGCGCGAACTTAGAGCGTTTGATACCCCGCACATACGAGAAAACGTCTAAAATTTTTATCATGGCCCAGCGCGGTTTTTTTTGTCATATTCGGACAGTACACAGAAATTTGGTATTATTAACTGGTATGAATCTTGGATAATTTCTGGGAATTATTAATAAATGAACAAATTCACCTTAACTACATAGAAAAAAAATGAAAAAAAAAATAATTACCACAAAACATATGCATTTTTTCTTTTTAATTTTAAAATAAACAACTGATACAAATAAAACGAAAAACACAAGAAATAATATTAAACAAAAAAGTTTTAATTGAAATTTTATTATAAAATTATTATTTAAGGTAAAAATTGGATTGAGAATGTTAATTTTTAAATAAAAAAATGTTTACTATAAAATCCAAAAGAAAGAGAAGTAGCAGCTGCTGATGAACAGTGTAGAAAAGGCAATAATAAAAATTAAGTTCATAACATGCAGAATATTTTGACTTTTTTTGAAAATTCATTTGTAAAAATATTTGCTTATAAAAAAAATTAGAAAACTTCTAATTTAAATTGAATTTCATTATTCTATTAGGTTCCGGATCATACACGTATTATAACTAGAAGATACTCTAAGATTAAACTATTGCCGTCATTTTCTCTGAGTTTAAATAATTCATCTAAATGAGTTTGACTCGTTGCTGGACATCATACGTAGCCATTTTTATCTTTGAGAGATGATCTATAATATACAACAAATAAAATTACAAATAAGTATTTCAAAGTAACTATTGGGTTGGTGCAAAAGTAATGACCGTTTTTTACATATACAATTAAACATTTTTTTTTTAGGTTTATATTATTTATTTAATCAATTATATAATTTCCATCCGTTCTTATAACCTTCTCCCATCTTTCTATCAACTTATTAATACCATTAGTGTAAAATTCCTTGGATTTTGATGCGAAATATGTAGAAAGGGATGTTTTTACCTGCTCTATTGTATCAAATTTTTTATCATTTAAAAAATTTTGCAGTGATTGGAATAAATGGAAATCGGAAGGAGCAAGATCTGGAGAATACGGTGGATGCTTGATAACGTCCCAATTCAGCTTGTATTGGGTCATTACAGCCACATGTGGTAGCGCGTTGTCGCGATGAAACACTACCCATTTTCTGTTTACCAATTCTGGTCTATCTTTTTGAAGGGCGACGTTCAATTTGGATAATTGCTGACAATATCGTTCTGCTGTAATTGTCTGATTGCGTTCCAAGAGTTCAAAATACACAATACCCTTGCAATCCCACCAAACATAAAGCATAACTTTTTTTTGATGGATTTCGGCTTTCGAAGTTGTTAATGGGGCTTGTCCATGTATAACCCAATGTCTTTTTCTTGTCACGTTGTTGTACGCAACCCATTTCTCATGTCCCGTTACCAAACGATGCAAAAAAGGTTCAAATGTTTTTGGTTGCCACACTCGGGGTATTGTCTTTACGGAATTCATAAAGTAAACAATAACGTAAATGCACTTTATCGACCGACATTTTGAAACAATACAAGAGCTCTTCACTGTATTCTGACCAGGCCAAAACTGAATAGAAAGTTGAGGGAAAGCATTCTTTATATAATGCAATCATTTAAAAGAAGATACTATTCATCATTTCTGAAGAAAAAATTTTTTTACCTGGGATCATAAAAAACGGTCATAACTTTTGCACCAACCCAATAGTTCTGAACTTTTCATACCCTTCAATTTTTTGCTAGAGTAGTATCGCGGTGCTAAAATTTTTGGAGGAGATCCAGGAATTACGTATATGCCAGCTTACTAGAGGGGGCATGAATTTAACCAATCTCAATTTTGATCGCAAAAAAAATCGCCGATTTTCAACATTTGGTACCTTTCTGTCTGTTTCTCTGATCAAACAGAGAATAAATAACTTAAATAATAATTAAACACAACATTTTGAGCGGGGATGTAGTGGGAGTATTTTTTTATACTTCAATCTAAGTGGAAAATATATTATAATAAAAAAAAACATTTAAGAAACTATGGATAAGCTTTCTTTTTACTTAAATAACTCAAAAAGTCTGCTGCATCAGTAATAGTGCATATTAAGAACCACTTTTATTGTTGATTGAGACTCGATCAGTTTGATTTTAATCGTTGCCGTATCCACTCGGATTTTATATGATTTTGTTGGTCGGGATGAGGAAGGTATTAAAATTTGGATAAAATTTTTATGAACGTTGAGTTCTACAGGAATTAGGTAAATAACGACCATACTCAGAGATCACGTATTTTAGCTAGACATGCTTCAAGCTAGCTTTCTGGGAAGAATGGAGATAGTCGAGGGTGTTAAGTTCTCCATGGGAGTGGAATGGAAAAAATATAATAATAAAGAAAAGAAGTGAGAGAAAAAAAAATAAAGAAAATTAAAGAAAAACAAAAAAAAACTCATATTGGGAGAGGAATAGGGAATGAGAGCGAAGGTAAAAAGTTGCGAAGATGAAAATGGTTAGGCAAAAAAGAAAATCATAAAGCAAATAAAAATTATTTTTTAAGAAAATAAAAAAAGGAGAAAGAATAAAAAAGAAAGAGTCCGAAAGGAAACCAAAACAAAATTGTTTAATTATATTTAGAGGTAGTTTAAAAAAATATTACATTTTTTTTAGTTAAAAAGAAAAAAAGAGGAAACAAAATGGATGAACCCGACCGTACACTTGGTTGGGAGAGCCTTAGATGGAAATGCTCTCCCTGGCCTGCCCTAACCGTCCTATGGCACTCCGCTGCCAAAATATATTTAGAGTGCCCCTTTTCTGGTGTTTTATGTTAGTCCTCATTGTTCGCGAATTCACCATCCAGGCAATTTAGAGGAAACAATGTTGAAATTCTGGAAATTATTGATAATCGATTAACATCATTTGATAATAAATTAATTATTATGCTTTCTTTATGCATAATATTAATCAATTACATTATAATATTCTTTACTTATCTAGTTATAAGTGTTTATTATATTAGATATTAGAAAAATTCCACTGATAATTTGTCTAATTGATCACATTAGCAGTAACCCGAATTGTTCCATAAATTTTGTTTAGATTCTTTTCAACCTAACGCAATAAGTTGTGAAGAATTGTTTACTGTCAAATCGCCCTTTAAGGCATTATTACATTCATCATGCTTATAATATTGTAGATTAAGTTAATATATATTCGAAGTGAACATGTGCGTCCATCTGCCATTCACACTCTCATCCCATCGGCGTTGCCAAATTTCACGCATTCTATTCAGGACTAGTACACGCCTCTGGCGTGGACAAAGATCCTGAACCTCTTCATTCGGTAGTGGATGGTCCCACGGAGCACCTCCAGGTCCCACAGAATTTCTCCCATGAGAACCTGCATCGCCTCGATTGATACGGTTCTACATACATTCAAACATGCATACAAAGCCGGACGCTGAACTGAATTTATGCCCACCCTTGCATAATTGTGCCACATAATGTCAGCCCATACACACGATACATACATTGTACACGGAACAAACACACTCTTGTACAGGACTTTCATCGCTCTGGGTCGAAGTCCCCATTCTTTGCGAAATACTCGCACCAGCATGCCAACCAAACCGGCCACGCGCCCCTCTAGATGTTGCAAGTGAGACCGAAAGTTCAGTCTCTCTCCAACCTTTACTCAGCCTCTCTCCAACCTTTACAGCTTCCCGCTATCTCTACTGCAGACATACTCCCCCACTCTCCAGGCATTCACCATGCAGGTTACTTAAATGTACAGGAATAGTCGCCAAACACTCATCATCATCTGACCAGTCACGCCATCCAATCCTGGGGCACTTCGTACTTCGTGCTCAACACAGAACTTTCAACCTTCTCGTATGACTCGTATAACCTTCATTCACTCTCCTACCCCAAGGCCGAGGAAGGCACCGTAGCACAATCCAGGGATTCGCTGTTACGGCTGCTGGCGCATCGGGTTAGCGCTGTGACTGGCTGTCGCGGATCGGGTTAGCGCTGCGACTGGCTGTCGCAGTAGCAGCAATACGTGGGGACGGAGTGACCGTCGCAAGCTCTCCGGCCTGCCCTTTAGGTAGGCAACCTCCGACTCCAATGTGGACACGGCATCGTCCACATTGCCCATCACAAGCAGCACAGCGGCAATCTGCTCCGCTGTTACTGCCTGGCCTGTCCCCAAGCCAGCAACACTCTGCCGTAAGCACTTCAGTGCGTCTCTCACTGAAGACGCACTAGCTGTCTTTTTTCGTCGCATCTAGGCACCATCCGACGACACCACTTCACCTGCAGCTTCCTCCAACACGGTACCTCCTTCACACCGGCCACCAAAACCGCGTCACTAGGCACTAACTCCGCCTCAGACATATCCAAAAGCACACGCTTCTTCTTCTATGATGGTCGCCTCTTCACCATCACAGCTACTTTTTTCATTCGCAATTAACAAAAAATTAGAAGAATTCAGAAAAATTAGAAAAATTAGGAAAAATTGAAAAGAAAAGGCAAAATCGAAAAAGAAAAAAAACGTGGACCTTGTTAGAACCTCCTCGTGGCAACCGCTTGCCCCGTGGTAACTGTACGCACAAAGTCAAAGTCCAAAATCTGTGCAAAAATCAGAGTAACGCATTCAGTCTCTGCCTATGCAAAATTTACACGCACTTTTCGATATTACGCACACGTTTGTGTATTTGCTTTATTGCAATTTGCCGATTTCAATATTACTGATATTGTTCATGATTTACAATTATAATTTTATTTTATTTCTATGTAGTTTATATATATGTGTATATATTCCCGAATATTGTTCACTATTTTGACAATTTCAATTGTATATTATTTCGACAAATTTTCGTAAATACAACCGCAATTACAAAAAACAGGCCTAAACTGTTCGATTTTTCAAACACGACTGATACTACCCACACAACTCTGCCGTGAGACCCTCTTGTACTGTCCTCATCAACAGCCAAGTACCGAATCCCCATCCTCATTTGATCACAGCGACATGACGCTGGAACTCGTTACGAACATCGCAAAGGAAGCCATCTCAGGAAAGAGATCGAAAGGTGGTTCCAAAAAGTATTGCCTCATTGTCACCCGCTGGGACCGAGTCTTGGAGGCTCTTGAGAACATGGGGGTGCCCTACTATCTACGGAGGATGGTCAGATCATACTTCAGTGACCGACTACTACACTACGGAGGATGGACCAGCGAAGTATGGGATCACGGGAGGGGTACCTCAGGGCTCTGTCCTGGAGCCACTCTTGTGGAACGTAATGTACGACGGCCTACTCCATCTGGAATTACCGCCGAACACAACACTCGTGGCTTTCGCGGACGACGTAGCGGTTGTCCTTGTAGCCAAACACCTGGAGGAACTGGAAACCGCATTCTCCACCACCATCCGGAGGATAAGACAGTGGATGACATCGGCAGATCTGTCTTTGGCGGAAAATAAGACCGAGGCACTCCTTGTGAGTAGCCGGAAGAAAATGGAGACCATCACCATAAGAGTAGGCGACCACGACATCAGGTCGCTACCCTTCATCCGGTATCTAGGAGTTGTCTTGGATGCCAGACTCAACTACAAGGAGCACATCTCCAGCGTCAGCAGAAAGACATCAGCAGTACAGGGCGCGCTTTCGCGGATAATGCCCAATATCGGAGGCCCCAGGCAAATCCGAAGGCGACTACTGGCAACTGTAGTTACCTCCGTCCTGCTATACGGAGCACCAGTGTGGGCGAAATCGCTGGAGCTAACAACATACCGCAACACAATGTCATCAGTCCAGCGGCTTTCAGCGATCAGAGTAGCGTCAGCATACCGAACGGTATCACACGATGCGGTCAACGTCATGGCATCATGCCCACCCATCGACATCCTGGCAGGAGAGCGGGAACGCCAACATCGTAGGAAGAAGGAAAAGCGGCGAAAGGTCCTCTGTGAAGAGGAGAGACCCGTGAGTCTTCGCCTCTGGCAAGAGAGATGGGACAGTTCGACGAAGGGTCGGTGGACTCATCGGTTGATCCCAGATGTCACCAAATGGGTCACTCGCGTGCGGAAGTCGGGTATTACATCACCCAACTCTTGACTGGGCATGGATGCTTTCGGGCATACTTGCACAGATTCAAGAGAACTGACTCCCCAAACTGTCATCACTGCCGCGATGTGATCGAAGGTGCAGAACACGTATTCTTCCAATGCCCCTTCTACGAGGGAACATGGGCAGATCTGGAAAAAAATCTGGACCGTTCCATCAGTCCAGAAAACATAGTGGAGTGCATACTGAAGAGCCAATCGGCTTGGAACAGAGTTAGCGGGACAGTAGTAATATGAAATAAGAACGCCCCGGCGAAGTAGTATTTACAAAGAGTGCCGCCGGGGAACCATCGTTCCGGGAGCAAGGGTAGAGGTACAGGTAGGTTTTAGCGAGGTAAAAATCCCGCATAACTCGCCTGGCAGGTAGAAGGTCTTCTAGGCGAGTACCTTTTGAAGGTTTATCCCTGTACCTCATTAATCTAAACTTAAAAAAAAACACATGACGCTGAACACTCGTATTCATTCGAGTATCATACGATCGTACAGTATCATACGATCGTACAGTATCATACGATCGTACAGTTGGTTTTTGCCTTAGATTAAAGAATAGCTGGATAGGCCCGAATGTCAGATTGCACTTAGGTTATAGAAGAACTGAATAGGCCTTTCCACAAAAATTCTATCCTAATTTTACTGACAATACCATACATTCGTAAGAACGCACACACAACAGAAACGGCGTTAATCAGTGGGGGTCAATTTTAAACTTCAGTATGCGATTGAAGCGGTTTGTTTAAAACCATTTGAATATGTGATGTCATTTATGCGTAAGCAAATATATTTTTTAATATTGCGGATTTTGATGTTTATGGAATTAATTTTGGAAATTTGTAATAAAATAAAGTGTTCTATTTTAAATTATTATTTATTTATTTAATACATATTTTCATTTTTATTTATTTTAATAATTTTATTATTTATTAAAACCGGAAGAGCATATAAAAATATAAATTGGAAGTTATTTGATTAAATCAAAACAATTATGTGTACAAATAAAAATCCATTCCAAAAATGCAAAATAACTTAAATGAGATAATGTTATATTATGTTGAAATTCAAAACCACAGCGCAACTTAGTAAATATAAATTTTAATGTTAAAACAATCATTTGTAGATATTTAATGCTTCATTATAATGTAAATGTGTGTTTTTGAATTGATGTGGTAATTTAAATAGTCATGAGCATTTAAATTAAATTAAAAAATAAAGCATTAATTTTACACTTCGGCAAATTTTCATAACATTTTCAGAAGCTATCCAACTGTTTGATGTGAATTAACCTTCTAAAGCTGAAAGACTTACCTAGCTTAAAAATAAAAAAACCTGATGTATATTCGACCACTTTTTCACTATATTCATTAAGTGCAGATAGGTTAAATAAATAAACATAGTCTCTTAAAATATTTATTTAACCTATATGCACTTGATTTTCCTTAAATTTTCTTACACACACTTTACGTACGTCGGCACTGAACTATTTTCTGGTTAACATTGAACTGTCAACATCACATTTGTTTACATTTATTCAATGATGAACTTTTCACTTTTTACACACTTTTAGTACCAAATAAATCATTAAAAGCCATTTGAACATATCACAAACTAAATTTTTATTAATTTCTCTAGTAAAAATGAAGATGTCAAATTAACGTTGAGAAATCGTAATGCTTGCATACTTTTGTGTAGATTTTTTTATGTAGACATGACAGTCACTGACATCTAGTTTTCGTAATAGAAATTCATTGAATTCATTGAATTAACTCACTTATTCCAAACAAAAATATTATTTAAACACGACAGAAGGCAACATTTATTTTTTTCCAATCTTCTAGTATTAAATACAATTTTTTTAAGGTTTAATATTTATTTTATAAATAACAATCGAATATCAAGTGCCTCAATTTTGTAGACTTTTGGAGAGTTTTAAAACACGCCTTTCTACATGAAAGTGGTAGCATACCGAAATATTTGCATACTTTTGTTGTTCTTAACGTGGTTATTTTCGCATTTATAAGGTGGTTATTTTGACATTTAAGAATATGAAGTGTTTTATAAAGAGTTGCTGGTAATTCAACGGAATGAGGAAGCTGGGAATTTATTTCTTTCGGTAAGTTGACATCTTCATTTTTACTAGAGAAATTAATAAAAATTTAGTTTATGATGTGATTAATTGACTTTTAATAATTTATTTGATCCAAAAAGTGGTTAAACACTGAAAATGTTTTATAAAAAAATATTATTTAAACACGACAGAAGGCAACATTTATTTTTTTCCAATCTTCTATTAAATTTAGGTTTAATATTTATTTTATAAATAACAATCAAATATCAAGTGCCTCAATTTTGTAGACTTTCGAACAGTCTTCCAACACGCCGTTCTCCATGAAATGGAAGCATACCGGAATGTGAAAGTTTAAGTGGGGTTTTATTAAATTTTAAATAGTTTACGAACAAGTTAGTATACTCGTAAATTATTATATTTGCATAAATAGTTTTATTCTTCACGACAGTAAATAGGAAGTTTTCATTTTAGAATACGAAGTGTTTCGTGATAGGTTATTTTGCAAGTGTGTGCGTTCTTAAGAATGTATTCTCCACAAAATTTGGACAGCATTTTTGTCTAGAGGTCTATCCAGTTCTGCTAGAATCTAAGGTTTTTGCCCGTTGATCAAATGAAGTGTCATTGGGTCATGGTGTCTTCTGGCAATAGTGCTACCCGAGGCAATAAACCGAAGATTCCATACCTGGCCTAGCTGATTTGTGCGTCATCTCTTTGCTAACGACCAAATCATCAATACCATCGATAAGGCTATCGACACAATTGGTATAACTTTTTTCACACATTTTGGGCTGTTATTCGGCTATTTAGGTTTTAAATGCTGTAAAGTTTCAAAATTATCAGCGTATGTACGATTTTTTTATAGCCCTACAAGAAAAAGTCAAACGGAGACGAACTGGCAACACCAATTGTGTCGCCGTCTTCTTAAAACTACATAAAGTCGAAATTAAAATTTTCAAATTTAAAAAAAATCACCTATTATAAGCTTTTAGTGCTCAGAATTGACGGAATGGTCTCGTCCTCTTTAGTTTCAAAGAAATTATCGCCAAAATCATCTTTCACAGATCGACCATTTTCATAATGGCTTTGAATAATTTTAATATGAATTTTGAGCAAAATTGAAGACAGTACGACAAATGGCAAACCTTCTTTTGTGAACATGTAAAAACACAATTATGTTAATATAGCTAATTTCAACCCTACTGAAAGTTTTGATTCGTCGACGCTGTTGACGTATCCGCTAAGCGAGAAATAAGCTTCACCGCTGAAAAAAAATTTGCTCGAATAGTTAGCATGCAAAGCTTCTGTTTTTCCGGCATACAATCGGCGTAGCTTTTGCGCTTTCCAGAATCAGTTAAATGATCTATTGGGTGTAAGGGAAAGTTATGTCGTTTTTAAACACTTGCACTTGTATGCGTTGTCGATTCTCATTGAGAATTCTGATTCGACTAAAATCGATTTAAACCGTTAGATTACTGTATGATTGATGGTTTATACACATTTTTTTCGTATTTTTGTCAGTTTTTTAAACTTGTAAAACAGTCAACATGTGTGAAGAAAAAGTGCACTTAAGACATTGTATGTTGTATGAGTTCAAAAAAGGAGGCAAAAAAAAACTTGTGTGGCGTGTTTGGAGAAGACGCAGTAACAGCTCGAACATGCCAGAGATGGTTTGCGAAATTTGGTTTGGGTGATTTTTCTTTGAAAGATGAACCCAGATCAGGAAGGCCATCAGATGTCAATGACGAAGTGCTACTCAGTATGATCAGGACAAATCCCATATTAAATTCCACAGAAGTGGCCATCAAGCTTGGAATTTATCAGACTACTGCTTTAGAGGACATTAAAAGGCTTGGTTTTATGTCCAAACTCTCTGTTTGGGTGCCACACGAATTAAGCGAAAAAAATTTAATGGATCGAATTTCAATATGTTCTTCAAATCTTGCTCGTCACAAAAGGGAACCTTTTTTGGACCGCATGTTGACTGGTGATGAACAGTGGATAGTTTATAAACATATGGTAAGAAAAAGGGCATATGTTTACAAAGGGGAGACACCACCGACCACATCCAAAACTGGCGTGCATCAAAGAAACTTATGTTATGTTGTTGGTGGGATCGGAGGGGTATTGTCCACTAGGAGTTGCTGAAAAAAAATTATACGGTCGATGCTGATCGTTACTGTTTGCAACTTGATGTTTTGAATAAAGAAATTCAACGTAAACATCCATATTTGGCCAACAGCTGGCAACGCTAGACCTCACGTGGCAAGAAAATCCGTCCAGAAAATTGCAGAGTTGGGTTGGGAAACTCTACATCAGCCAGCATATTCTCCAGATATTGCATTATCTAACTATCATCTGTACAGGAAATGAATATATAAATAATTAGGTTAACTATCATCTGCAGTGGAAGAATACTTTGCGTCCAAAAACGAGGACTTCTTTTCCAGGGGGTTGGATAAGCTGCCAGAACGCTGGCAGACAGTTGTAACTAATAAAAGAAATTATATTTTCGATTAATTTTTGAATAAAAAGCGAAAAGAAAATTGAGTGTTTTCTTTAGAAAAAAAAACGACAGAACTTTCCCTTACACCCAATACAATATGAAAGTCTTAACCTTAATATAAGCGAATGACGTCTTATATGAAAAATGTGTTTAACAGCTGTCAAATGAAAGGGTTGTTCTTTCCAAAACGAAAAATGGTGTTTGAATTAAACTCGTTTTAATATTTGTTTTATTTATTAAATATTTATTTCAAGTTTACATACAATTCATTTTTGATATACATATACGATATACAATTCCGATTAATTCAAATACAATTAATATATATTCATGTATAGTTAGTTATTAACTAATTAAGTCATTGTATTAATTTAATTGAAAAAGAAAAAAAGAAAATTGAAATTCCCACACGAGCCTTATCCATTTGCGACATCTCTAATTCATATTAAGACTAAATATCTTAGATATTTATTTAAAAAATTTCAACAATGATAGTTTTTCCGTTTTTTAAATTTAATAATATAATTAACAGCAGGAGATCATACTATATATAAAAATGTATCTCTTTACCGTTCTATCATCACGTCAGTTGATTAATTTTCTACTTTACTAATATATGTTTTATAGCATAATAAGGTTAGAAAAGTCGTCCACCAGATAAACTAAATAACTTTTTTGATCCTATAAATAATTAGTTTAATTTTTTGTATATATTTTCGACTAGAGTATCATCACTGCATTTAAGTATATAAATTGTTTCGGTTTCTCTTTTCAAATAATTATATTGTAATATTAATTCATAATTTTATTAGATTTTCTGTTTTTTTTTTAAGTATAATGGCAGTATTATTTTTCATATTTATGTAAGTATCTTAGCTAAAAAAAAACCATTTAATTTACCTTTTAAATAATCAGATTATTGACTATAATACTAGTGTACGAATAGTATTTGATATTTGCTAGTTTATATATCAATATGATGAGCCAAAAGCGGTGTGGTAACACTTGGTATAATTTGTATTTTTGGTTCGACTGGAATAATGACTTTATCGATACAGGGGCACGATGATGCTATATCATCGTAAGCCATAATAGCACCGTTTGGCTTCAGAAAACTGGCATCACACACGACTTCCAAGAGAGCATCATCACTGCGATTGTATAAACGAAAAATATTTATTTACTTAATCAATCATCTTTCAGTTATATCAACATCACCTGTGATAGCGATGATGTTCTAATAGATTGCCAGCGGCAAAACGTAATTTTTTCGGTGATTCTAAACTCGATGAACGTGTTAACGAGTTTCGAGGAAGCTTTTTACTTTTCAGTGAACTTTTTGGTCCTGGATTATTGTTCACACCTAGTTTATTGGCACTTTGAAGGAATCTATTCATTCCTCGTGATCCACGCCGCTGGGACCGTTCCTGATTACGTTGTTCACGTGCTTCTGCATCTTCTCCAATTAGCCAATAAGTGCGTTGCTCACCTTTACCTTTCATAGGTATCAGACCACGTTCCTATTGGAGGTGGAGAATCAGAAAAATATTATTTCTCAATTTATAAAAGAAAGCCAAAACGTTATTTATTTTTATTAAAGATTTTTTCATCTAAAGGAAAAATAACCCGTCATTGAGGGTTATTTTAAACAGAAAGATTGAATTTTATCTCCTTTTAAATTTGATGTAAAATAAATTTTAACGGACAGACACAATTGTGAAATGGTAATATGCTTCAGAAAGTTCCTATGGGGTAGAGTTTTTCAGAAAAATTTATAAATTACGTACATGGTTGTCCCGACTAAATCGTCTAAAATGAAGGAGACGATTTCTTGGTTCATTGCTTGGAAAAATTTATATGGATTGGTGGAGTCTACTCTGAGCTACAGGGTATTTTTGAAAAGTGTTTCGTTAGATAGATAGTTGTACACCTACGGTAGCTTCCTAGGTTAAATTTTCAATAACATTTACACACATGCTATTTCTTGTAATAATGATGGTCTAAGGATCTTGCCATAGTCATCACTATTTTAAAAAATTAAATGAAGTCCTTAGTAGCCTCGTTGAAATGGTGGAGAGTAAGGGTGAATGATCAAAAATATGTTCATCTTACTGTTACCGAGATCAGATTTCTTATGTAACACTAAATAGCAGTAACATTCCGAGTGATCCCACGAATGTCGGGACGATCAAGGCGGACATTCATCCAATTGCCTTTCTATTCAATAGTGAGGCTTTTTGGTTTCATTTTTGGTGTAATTCAACTCACATTTAATTACAATAGTTTCATTATTAATCGACAGTTTGATTTCAAAAAAACCCTCACTTGGTCCATATTTTCGCTAAATAGATAGTATCTCGTTAAATAGATAGTTGTAGGGAACTTTTTTAATTAAATTTGTAAGCAAATATATTTCTATTTAAGAGCATTACCTCTTCAGACTTAAATTTTTTGTTTTTTTTTTAAATATTTTTTTTCTCCATTTTTTAAAATTATTATAAAAAAAATTATTTCCTTCACTTATGACCATTAGACCATTAGCAGGACAATTTTATGGCAATGAATAGTAAATTTCAGATGTGCTAGTATTTCTGCCGAGGTATTAAAATTTTCATAAATAAAATTCTCAAATAGAAAAATTATAGGACATCCAAGGAAGACCTCCTCCTGGAAAATGAGCAGGAAAAGCATATTTTTTGGATAATGACTAGACATTTTTATATATTCCTATTGATTTTAAGTCCCAACCAATAGCAATTACTTATTAAAATCACTTCTGCCTAATTTTTTTCATACAAAATATCTTTAATTTAATTGACAAATATTCTCTTTACTTCTATTGTAAATGTGAAAATTTATTCTTAATTAATACATAAGTGCTTACCTGAAAATGATAACCACCCACTTTGTCTAAAAGTTTCTTACATTGCCAACTGCAATGGATTTTCAATGGTGTCCCAGTTGATTCCATTCTTGATGCAGTATTTACCGTATCACCAAACAGGCAATAACGGGGCATTTTTTGTCCAACAACACCGGCACAAACGGGACCAGAATGTATTCCAATACGTAAAAGTAATTTGTCATTGGGGCGATGCCTTATTTTAAATTCGGATACTGCAGTCAATAAATGCAATGACATAGAAGCGATTTCGGCTGCATGCAGATTGCCATTTCGTATAGGAAGTCCGGAGACCTTCGATTTGGAATATTAGAAAATTATTTGTGTTAACTAATGAGATTGTAGTAAACTGCCAACTTACCACCATGTAAGCGTCACCGATCGTTTCAACTTTGTATACATCATAGTGTCCAATAATCGAATCAAAATACGTGTACAAATCGTTTAAGAAATCTACTACTTGCAAAGGACTACTTTCGGCAGACATTGCTGTAAATCCGACAATATCGCTAAAATAAATAGTCACCATATCGTAGCCTTCCGGATCGACTTTGTGTCCTTTTTTTAATTGCTCGGCCACCGGACGTGGCAACATTTCTAATAAGAGAGCTTCAGTCTTCTTCTTCTCCTCCTGGAGTTGGTCAGTGCGCTCGTCAACAAGCGCTTCCAAATTGTTAGCGTACTTCTCCATCATCGACATCATATTATCGAATATATTGGGTTTCATACCCTTTCGAAGAGGTCTAAGTTTGGCGCGTATCATTTTAAAGTCGGGTCTATCTTCTGGCCTTTCGCCCCAACAGTCACGCAGGCATTCACGCACACAGTCGAATGAGGTCTCTAATGGTTGAAGAGATGGTCTACAAATTAAAGTCGAAATAGTTTTGAGCGGATTATTATCGAAATAAAGCTTGTATGCTATTAATTTCCCAGTTGACTGACTACAAACCTATAAGGCAGAGAGCTATCATTTGGTTGCAAAACTTTTTTTAGACAATCCATCGGTGATAGGCCAGTCTCTCCAAACGGCCCATGTCTGGTATGGATTTCATATAAAACTATTCCGAATGAATATGAATCACCCTTTTGAGTACCGGATACCAATGATGGTGGGCCAGATCGTAGAAGTTCCGGTGCTCTGTATAACAGCTCTAAACGAAAATATAGAAAGCAAAGCGCTTATTAATAAATTTTTCTCTAAATAATATTTTGATAATAGTTATAAATTTTAATATTATTGTAAAAATAGATTTGATTGGTAATTTACTGAAGTTTTCGCTTTGAAAATGATTCGGCTGCTTTTACTCTTCCTGGTCGGCCTAACCAATTTTTATGGGGATGCCTAACTTTCTCATGGATGTGTGGAGATCTGTTGACCATATTCCAACCATTTTTTTCCATATTCAGAGAAGATCTGATCTGTTGCTGATTTCCCTGGAGTAAAGTAGCTCTGGTATGGTCCAGTACGTTTTTGGGAGAATGGGGCTATCCTGTCTGGTAAAATAGCGGAGAATATCTTATAGATAGTACTCAGCAACGTAATGCCTTTGTAATTGCTATACTCTGTGATATCTAATTTTTGTGTATGGAACACATAATACCAAGGTTATATGTAAAATATCCCTCATAGAAAATTGGGCATGTAAAAGTTATCAGTAAGATGAGGTCGCGTTTCCTGAATGTTGATCAAAAATGGAAATGCGCAAAAACTTTGAAGCGGTATTTGGCTATGTTTAAGCATGATCGGAATGAGTTTCTGTGACGTTATGTGATCCTACATCAAATACTTAGTAAAGAAATGTACAAGGAATTGTGATCTTTACTGAGTATTTGAAAAATGGTAAAAAGTAAATAATAATGTTGTTTGCAAGGAAGAAAGTCCTTTTTTTTACAAATAATAATACCGCAATCCCCACAGAAAAATTAGTGCAGTTTCATTACGAATTGCTGTCCAGTTCACCGATCTTTTTGCACATTTGGACCCCAGGGTTTTCTGAACATGAAAAAAGGGATTACTGGGTACTTCACATGATAAACGAGTAAGTTATCGCTAAAACAAAGAAACCATGAGGAGATCCAAAGTCCTCGTAATTTTATTTTTATTTTTATTTCAATAGCTATATAAAGTTTTATATTTTCCATTATTTTTAATTAAAATAAATTACATTTCTAACAACTTTGAGTGTGAATTAAGCTATGTAAAAAAAGCGGACACACTTTGTATAAGTAAAATAAAAGAAAATCAATCCAGATGTTATTTTATCTGATCTTATGGTTAAAATTTAAAGACTATATCCTTTAAATTCATAAACTCTTATTATCAATCTAAACGAAAAATATCCCTAAACATTTTCAAGTGAAAGTTAATCCAAAATATCTATAAATCGTAATTTAATTCAAAAGCATACGATAAAAAACAAACCATAAATAACAAATTATTTTTATGTACTCCATCTTAAAGTTTCAAATTTATTTGGTTGATTCAAAAGCTTTAAATAAGCACACACCCTTGAATTGGGAAAGAATAGAATTTTTGCTGGAAAATACGATAGAAGAATGCGTCTTAAATTTTTATGTTTTTCTTTATTCAGTAAATTACCAATAAAATTTATGATATGTCAACGAAAAACTACTTATATAAAGAATGAACTGAAGGGATGGGAACATTATTTCCGTCAATATTTTATGCAATTTTTATCTTTCATTTTTTTTTTGTAATTTTTGTTGAATATCGATAGAGGGCTAGATGGTATCTTACTTGTGCATTTTGTTGTCATATTATTAAGATCAACAATATCCTCGGAACCCTTCTTAAAAGCGAATAATCCAAAATCGCTAAGCTTAACCACCCATCTTGAATCGATGAGGCAATTCGATGTGCAGATGGAACCATGAAAACGAATTGGGGACTCATGCAAGTATATGACACCCTTTTTAATGGAAAAATCTGGTTAACAATTTTTCGAATATCGAATATCTTCTCAAATGAAATAGTGCGGTTCGATAACAATTACCCTGATTATATCAGCAACCATTGATGCTATGAACATATTATCCAGTTTAACATCTTCATTTTCGAGCACGTCCTAGTCATTCATTTATAAATAAATTGGATGAAAAAAATATGAAAAGAAAAACAACATATATTTACTATGCAACCTTTAGAGTATACACAATATAAAAACTTGAATCTATTATAAATGAATAGTGTTTTTTTTTCGTAAGGACAATTTTTATTTTTAAATTTATACTCCCTTATTTTGGTAATTATGAAAACTTACCTTTAAGCTTCCTCGTGTACAATACTCAGTTATGATACAAATATTTGGTGGATCTGTGCAGGCTCCAATAAATGCGCAGATATTATCATGTCTAGTATCCTTTAACTAAAAATGGAAAAATCAAATGAGAAAAATATTCAAGAAAAAAGGAAAAAAAACATTTTCTATTAAGCTTCAATTTCGATTGAATTTATCATATTGCGGATAAGGTCAACGAATGAATACGAGTATCCCATTACCATTTTCAATTCCTTTTTCATTTCTCGAGTAATGTCGATATTTTTCTTCCGGACTTTTTTTATCGAATACAACTGCCCCTTATATAGGCCGATGGGAGTGAAAATTGTTGAATACCGGAAATCAGCATCGGGATTCGAGCTGAGGCTCACTTGACTAGTACGAATCAGAGGATGTGTTGACTGAAAATTGAAACGATACTCAATAAATTTAGTCATTTCATAGAAAATTTATAATCAATACGAAAGTCAGTGTTATCCTAGCAAAGAGAATATTTTCTATTTTTTTTCTATTATTATTTTCGTATTGAGAGATTTTCATATTAATTTATTTATAAAATAGGAAATTTATAGGATATGGAATTGGGAATTAACAATGATTCAGGAATATTTATTCAATTTGGGATTTTTATAATATTAATCCTGCTTTAAGGAGTATGTTCTTTATTTTGAGTTGGTTTTATTTTTGGTTGTTGAGATATTTTAAATGTGCAATGGTAGATATTTAAACAGTTTCCTGATTTAGGTTTTTGATATATAGAAATTGTTTACCAGCAGTAATCCAATTTCTATTTTGATCCTGACAATTTTACTCACAAAAAGGAAACTATAAAAATTATTTAAAAAGTTGAACTTAATAATGACCTGTTTATCTGATAATTATTAATATCCTTGAAAAGTTTAGACATTTCAAAGTAAAATTAAATTTTTGCTTATTTGCTGGTCTATAAGATCTCTGAGATAAGTGTTTTAAAGTTTGCTTATTTTAAAGTTATATAATGATCGGTAATGTAAAATGGCAGACCTTAAAATGTGTTAGGTTAGGTTTTAGTCTGCTGTGATACCCCGGGGAGAGGATAAGAGATTAGGAAATGAAATAAAGTGATAATACAATAGGTACTTAGCGTAGGACCATGCCTCAGTAAAAACAACTTTAAATATCAACATTCGTCAAGTAATGGCCCAATTACAGCCCAAAACATGTAAAAAAGTGTTAAAAGTAGAGACTATTTTCATGCATAATAGCAAAGTCTAAGCAATATAATTAACTAAATTGTAAATGTGCTTTATTTATCATTATAAAATTTAAATAAGTTTCTTATTTATTTTGATTACCAAATCAGTAACATATTGTACACGTCTTATATTATTTTTCGAAAAATTACAGATAAAATTGCAAGGAGTAAAAGCTCTAGAAAATGTCATAAATTCATAGTTTTCATTGTTTAAAGTCAAACCATTCAAAATATACCAATTGTAAAAGAAGTTTAAATTCTCTTGAATAATACCATATGTATACACTTAAAAATTATAACAGATCAAAATTTCAAAGTGCTTAATTAGTTTTACAATGTCATGAATGGCAGGAAAGTAAAAAGCAAAGGGACCAAATTGACTACCCTGAGGGACACCGTATAGACCTTTACGAGAAGGTATATTCTTAGTCTGAAGAAGAGCTAAATTTACTAAGCTCTAACAAATGGTAGAGTAAGGAATATTGTCAAAATCAGTGTAAAAGCCATTAAAAAAATTTAAAAATATGCATCTATATTTCGGGTAAATTTTAAAAGGTTATCTGTTGTTGATCTCAGAGGCATAAAACCTTTTAGGTTAACGTAAGAATACTGGACAATTTCGTTATTGGTCTGTAATTAAATATCTCACTTTTTGATTGGTATATTTTAAAACGGTTTTTAATATTATTAAGGACATTCTCTATAATTTAGAAAATTTATCATACTGACTTGATTTTTTACAAATGCATTCGAATTACAATTGGGCTATTATCGTATTTTTCAAGACAAAAATACTTTTAACAATTTTATTTTGGAGTTTTATACTGTGAATAAGCGAATTTTAGATTTCTTAGCAGTTTCAGATTCTTTTGACTCGTAGTTTATATTATGGTGTTTTTCAAAGTTTTAGAATATATAGAAAATCATTTAACTTTACTGAAGGAAGGTTAAAAATATTTTAAGAATATTTTAAAAAAGAATTAAAGTGAACTGATTTTTTAAATTTTTATAACATTTTAAAAGTAATGAGTCTGATTTCTTAACAATTTTATTTTATTTTATACAATCAATACTATTTTCATCGAAGTAGTTCTCTTCCCCTTCGTATAAATTTCCTTGAGCAGCTGTACGAGTTGATTGGCCCAGGTATTGTTGCCATTCTTCGTAGCAGTCTTGGAGGGCTTAAATTAAACCGCTTCTCGATTATACTTCTTAAAATGTTATTAACAGTACCAAGATTATATCTTTTCAAGTGTTTTTTTTTTAAATCTTCGAGAATAAAAAAAGTCACATGGACTGTGATTAGGGGAAAAGGGCGTTGGGAAAGCAGAGGAATCTCTAGTTTCGACAAAAACTCGTTGATTGAGATGGACTATTATTATGGGGATGTATCAAAGTGTGTGCAGTATCCAATCTGATGCGAAGAACGCCTTTTCTGAGCTTTTCAAGGAGCTTCAATGTTAATCGAAGTTCTGCTCTAACAAAAGCCCTCCTCCGTTCCACATTTACATCAGTTTCTGATGTTGCAGGCCTCGGTGAGCGAAGCTCATCTTCCACTGCTCCTCGATCCTTCAAAAATGCTATATGCCATCGAAAAATAAAGAATGTTCCCTACTGGATTCGTTGGGAATAAAGGCGTATAATAAAAATATTCTAAAATTCAAAATACATGCTACTCGTTGGTAGTCTGAAGTTTTTATTTTCAAATATTTCTATTTTAAAGATGTGTTTTTTATTTTTCTAATAGAACAAAAACTGATCTATGTGTAAAATTTATATAATTTTAAGGCCTATTATTGAAGAATACTATTTTAAAATTCAACTTTAACAACATTTTAATGATAAAGTTTAATTTTAAGGAATACTTTTTAAATAATCCTAAAATTCTAAATGTTTTCATTTTTTTTTGTCTATTTTTATTTTTTTGAAAAGTGTAGTAGATTTAGGAAAGATTTTTTAAATATTCCTTTTTTATTTGAATTTTTTTATTAAAAAATTCACAAGAAGAATTAAGCAGCCAGTATTTTTTTATTTTCATAAATATTGTAGAATTTATGATTTATTAATAAATTCTTTGTTAAGTTTACCGGATAGGCTGAGATTTTGTTCCCAAAGCAGAATTCTCTGATCAAAAAATTGGCTTCGAATCTAATTGTAAAAATTTCGTAAGTCCAAAATCGTAAGGCTTCGAATCCATTTGGTTTTCCAACTAATATAGTTATTATCGATATATTGAACTTTTTTGCATAAAAAGCTATTTCTAGTAGTAATTGTAAATGACATTTTATATGCATATAAATTCTTAAATCTTTAGTACGAGGGTCGTTCAATAAGTCCTTAGAAAAAGATGGAAAAAAACTGTTTTTTTCAGTCAAAAAATGGAACCATTTTTCCAAAAATTTTATCCCGTCAAAAAATAGGATTTCGGAAGTTCTGCAAAATACTCATCCGTTTGAGCAATGACGTCCTCGTTGGAAGTGAACCGTCGTCCGCCAAGCCATTTCTTCAGATTGGGGAAAAGAAAATAGTCACTCGGGGCCAAATCTGGTGAATAAGCGGGATGCTGCAACAATTCTATTCTCAATTCCACAATTTTGGCCATGGAAACAGCGCAGGCGTGTACACGCGCATTGTCCTGATGCAAGAGGATTTTTTTCTTCTTCAGATGGGGGCGTTTCTCTTTGATTTTCTCGCTCAACCGTTGCAATAACGACGCCTAATACGCTCCTGTTATTGTTTTTCCTTTTTCCAAGTAGTCGATAAAAATGATGCCCTGCGAATCCCAAAAGACCGTGGCCATCACCTTGCCGGCCGATGGCACAGTTTTTTCCTTCTTCGGAGCCCGTTCACCCTTGAAAATCCACTGTGATGACTGTCTCTTCGTTTCTGGAGTGTAGTAGTGTATCCAGGTTTCGTCCACAGTGACATATTGACGAAGGAATTCGGCAGGATTGCGATGAAAGAGTGCCAACATAGCCTCAGAGTCCACTACACGATTGCGCTTATTCTCCTCTGAGAGCAAACGCGGCACCCATCTTGCCGAAATTTTTTTCACAGATAATTTTTCATGCAAAATTGAAGCGACTGTACCTTGTGATATGCCCGTGGCCTCAACTAATTCGCGCACTTTAATTCGCCGATCGTTCAAAATCAGATTGTGGATTTTGTCGATGATTTCAGAAGTAGACACCTCAACTGGGCGTCCTGAACGATGTTCATCTTTTGTGGATGAACGGCCACGTTTAAATTCATTCACCCAATTGTAAACCGTCACAAACACAGGTGCAGATGTGCCATGAACTGCATCCAACTCGGCTTTGATTTCTTTCGGGCTTAAGCCTTTCAAATGGAGATGTTTGATGAGAGCCCTAAACTCGCTTTTTTCCATTGTTATGCACAAATAAATGTCGTTAACTTTAATCGACGATAGAAATTGACCTACTCTATGGATCGAGCTGAAATTTTGACAGCCTTCCTGTTGATAATGTTACTAAAAAAAAATCTTTACCGACACTACGAGCGCGATTTCTCGGATTTTCTAAGGACTTATTGAACGACCCTCGTATCTGAAGTCTAAAATAGTTTATATCTAAATTATGTAAATTTAAAATTATTTAAAATCTATAATAAATAAAGTATTTTTGATATCATCTTGCTTATAATATGTATGTCTATGAGTACTTTTCATAGTTTTGCCCTTAATCGGAAGATACAAAAATTCAGCATTTTCTGATTTATAGCTAAATTAGAAGAGTACGATTATTACATTAATTTTATTACACTTCTATAAGAATAATTTTATTTAACAAATACATAAACAAGCCCCTGTATTTAGATCGAATCAGTATCAATATCGACATATAAAATCATCACTATTTGTTAGTATGATTTTATATGTCGAGTAAATACAATAAATCAAAATTACTTAAGATACTATATACTAAGTGAATGTTTTCTTTTATCGATCCAAAATTTTATCATACAACAAAAGACAAATTTGTTTAACAAACTTATAAGAAAAAAATAGAAATTATTTCTACCATGCACACTGTTAAGGTTGGTTGAGATAAAAATTTATTACCCTTGTTTGCTTTTGTCCAGGATTCTCCTTGTCGTTCTCATGCATTTGAATTTCTCTGAAATCAATCTTCCATAGTAAACTATCCAATTCCTGTTCATAGCGCCAATTTCTATATACAACTAATGAAATGATACCAAGAAGAAGTAGAGCCCCTCCAGCTATTCCGGCTGATATTTCTCCGGTATAACCTAGAAATCGATAGGAAAAAATATTTTTTTAAAAAAATAATATTTTCGAGAAAAATCAATAGAAAAAATGAAATAAATTATTTGGAAGAGTGCGAAAGTGCTTGAATATATTTGTAACAGTATAAAATTTAGTTTTCCATAAGAAATGATAGAATTTTGTACTTAAGAGCTCTCCTTTGTCTATGAAATATTTTATGCGATGTAAAAGGAAGATTCGAGGATTTTTGCAGATATTTTTCATGATAAGTCGAAGTGATGGGTAGGGGGAAGGGAGGTTTGGACCAAATAGAGGAAATATATACGGTGTTAGTCGGAAGTTGTGTCTATTCCAATTGATCCTTGTTGATGTAACCCATCATTATTGGGTCTAATACTCTTCTGGATAGCCTAGGATTATCTGTCTTTCGGTTATTAGTAATCCGATAAATAACGTTAAGCCTTTTTACGGAAAATTCGATAAATTTTCCTTCATATTTAATTGAAACAATAAATTCACACAATCAATCATCAGAATTTGCTGAAATGCCTCGTTTTTATACGATATTTGTTCGAATATTATTTAACAGAAATAAAAATAAAATTGTTTTATGACAACAAACCAAAGTTAATAGTTCTCGAGTGACAAAAATTACGATTCGATGTCATAAAAGACCGTCATTTAATGGTGTCAATAAAATCGTTTAGGATTATTTCCTATTAGAATATGCTTTTTTCATTTTTTATTTTGGAAATTTTTCCAATACATACTTATTTTGCATCCTGGGTCCATTAGGATTTTAATATCAGACTTTATTTTTATGCCTATTGAAAAATTTAATTTCTCTAATGATTCTGATAGTAAGTAATGCGATGGTAAGTCATCTGAGTTTAATAGATTGAGTTATCGTCCTAGAATAGGGAATGATACAAAAAAAAAACACAAATCAAAAGAAATTTAAATATTTATGGGATGAAATACCGTAACTACTTTATCTTGACCCCATAACAATCAATAACGACTATTTTGCATGGAAACTTTGTTATTTGGAATACATTTCGTCGTGTTGCTGAGTTAGCGAAAATATAAAAAAAATTAAATATTCTTGGAATATTTAGCATGTGCTGTTTTATTGAGAGCCTATCGAAAAAAACGAATTTCATAAAAGGAAGTATGATGAGAATGTGTCCATAAAATTTTACGATTATCACAAATGTCCATAGTTCATTGTACACATCTAATAATTACACCGATTTGCACATATACGAGCTATTGTGAGACGTAGAGGATATAGTCTGAAATACAATAGTATCCTTAAAAGTTATCCAAATGTTGATGGTTTTTTTTGTTATATTTTCTAAATCCTTTGCTCTACATTTATTTTTACATTTTTCATCTGTTTGGTATCATTTGTGTTTGGTGTTATTTCATACGTCAAAGATAATTTTGAGTTGTTTTGTTTATTCAATCGAACCAATTTTCCATACTTGAAATAAACATTTGAACTTTTTATTGGCTATTATATAATACTTAAAGCTTAAGTAATGCTCCTTAGTTGCCCATTTCACAATTTTTGATGATTTCAATGAAGCTCGAACCGAGATAGGGGAGATTTTCGAAATAAAGTTGGACACATTGAAATAATTTAATTCACAAGTTTCTATACTTAACCAAGATAAGAAAAAAGAAAATATTTTCAAATTTACCTTTTTAGATTTATTAAGGGAGGCGTTTGCTTTCTCAAAGAAAAGTGAAAATATATGCCTGCATTATATATTTCGCTTTGATCTTAATGATGACTTCTTCAATCAAATATCAAATAATATCTTGTAAAAAATCGTTTAGAAAAATAAAATGAGGTGGTAAATTGGGTGGATGTAATGATGTAAGCCGATTATAAGGTAGAAATATGCTACGAACTCCAAACTGTTATGTTTTAATAAAAAAATGAGAATACCTTTGATAACATGGTAATTATCACATTTACTCGAAAACGAGGGGAGTTTGTGTAGATTTAAGTATACTTTCATCGTAAATAGAACAGATTTTATCAAAAAAATTTATCTAAAAGTTATTCCAATATTCTTCCAATCGTTGCGTTGCTTTGTAACATTATCCCCATTTGCGCAAGGTTCTATGTTATGATATTTTTCTAACGTGTTCTTGTTATTTGATTTGATCAAGATAAATCTTCATATTTATTGACAATGCAAAAATAAATACTTTTATACATACTCGCATACAAATGCACATAGCTATCTTTAATATATTATAGAATTAAATCGATTTCTTTTAAAGAGAATGAAAATTGTTTTCGAATAAATTTATTTATAGTGATTTGTTGTTAAATTCCATTTATATAGAAACTTATTGTTTTTTAAAGAATATTAGCAAAAATTAATTTATTTAAGAGTTAAAATTTAAGTAAAATTTTGAATTAAATCGTGGTGAATTTTTTGGTAACAGTTATGAGCAAACAAGAATAAAATTACAAATTTCTTTATTACAAGGGTTGTATGATTAATACCTAATCCTCAACAGGATCCGGTGTTGCTACTACTAAAACCACTCTATTTCTCGTAAATTTAATATTTTATAAGAATTCCGTAAAATTTTCAAGCAGTTTGTTTGCAAGTGACAGCCATTTAAAGTTAACAACTTTTGTGATTTTTACATTAATGGAAAAAAAAACGAATATCGGGTAGTGATAAAATATTTGATTTTGAAAAAGAAAACGAATGATGAGATAAGAACAGAGAAGTTTATGAGAACTCTGCGTAATCGTTATCGATCATAAATTATTGGACAGCTAAATTTAAACCCGACAAGCATTCTTGATGAAGAAGGTCTAGGTCATCTAAATGGGCCACCACCTAAGAAATGATTGAAAATATCCATGATGTTGTTTTAAAATAATACTCGACTGAAAGTTTACGACATAGTTGACATGATAAAATCTTCAAAGAACGTGTAGGCAATATTTTACATGAAATTTCGGATATGAGAAATATCATACATGACCAAAATCGGGTTCGTATAGTGACTTAAATGGAGTTTTTGGTCCATTTTAATCGAAATCCAAATGAATTTTTTACTTGTTGATGAAACATTAATTCATCATTGCACTCTAGAATCCGTCTTAAATACGGAAAAATGATAACAAGACAGTATCATACAATATTATTAGACCAGTTGATTAATAAAATTAAGACAATTTTGGAGAGATTGGAGAGATTGTATTGTATTTTTAGATGTGATACAAAAGATACAAAATCATTGGACTAAGTGTTTCGAGGTATAAGAAGACTATGTTGATAAATAAAGTATATTTTACACATAAAATAATATTTTTCTTATTAAGGTCAGGAATAAGTCAGTTCCGGATGTTGTTACGTTCCGAAAAAGTCCAGAATTTTTAAATAAAAGGCAAAATATTGGAATTAGAATGCCAGTTAAGACTGCAATCAATCTCTTCTACGAGGATCGTTAAATAAGTCCTTAGAAAAAGATGGAAAAAAACTGTTTTTAAAAAAAAAAAAATTTTATTTTTTAACATAATCTCTTTTTAGCTCTATACACTTTTCCAACCGTTTTTCCAAAATTTTTATCCCATCCAAAAAATAGGGTTTCGGAAGTTCTGCAAAATACTCATCCGTTTGAGCAATGACGTCCTCGTTGGAAGTGAACCGTCGTCCGCCAAGCCATTTCTTCAGATTGGGGAAAAGAAAATAGTCAGTCGGGGCCAAATCTGGTGAATAAGCGGGATGCTGCACCAATTACATTCTCATTTCCACAATTTTGGCCATGGAAACAATGCAGGTGTGCACACGCGCATTGTCCTGATGCAAGAGGATTTTTTCTGCTTCAGATGGGGTCGTTTCTCTTTGATTTCCTCGCTTAACCGTTGCAATAACGACGCGTAATACGCTCCTGTTATTGTTTTTCCTTTTTCCAAGTAGTCGATAAAAATGATGCCCTGCGAATCCCAAAAGACCGTGGCCATCACCTTGCCGGCCGATGGCACAGTTTTTGCCTTCTTCGGAGCCCGTTCACCCTTGAAAATTCACTGTGATGACTGTCTCTTCGTTTCTGGAGTGTAGTTGTGTATCCAGGTTTCGTCCACAGTGACATATCGACGAAGGAATTCGGCAGGATTGCGACGAAAGAGTGCCAACATAGCCTCAGAGTCCACTACATGATTGCGCTTATTCTGAGAGCAAACGCGGCACCCATCTTGCCGAAATTTTTTTCACAGACAATTTTTCATGCAAAATTAAAGCGACTGTACCTTGTGATATGCCCGTGTCCTCAACTAATTCGCGCACTTTAATTCGCCGATCGTTCAAAATCAGATCGTGGATTTTGTCGATGATTTCAGGAGAAGACACCTCAACTGGGCGTCCTGAACGATGTTCATCTTTTGTGGATGAACGGCCATATTTAAATTCATTCACCCAATTGTAAACCGTCGCAAACACAGGTGCAGATGTGCCATGAACTGCATCCAACTCGGCTTTGATTTCTTTCGGGCTTAAGCCTTTCAAATGGAGATGTTTGATGACAGCCCTAAACTCGCTTTTTTCCATTGTTATGCACAAATAAATGTCGTTAACTTTAATCGACGATAGAAATTGACCTACGTTATGGATCGAGCTGAAATTTTGACAGCTTTCCTGTCAATGATGAAACTTACAAAAAATCTTTACCGACACTACGAGCTCAATTTCTTGGATTTTCTAAGGACTTATTGAACGACCCTCGTATTTACACAGACCGCGTCATACGAGACAATATAGAATTTTCTCAAAGCTCGAAATGCACTTTGACGACATGTTAGTCGATTTAGTCGCCATAGCTTCTGATTAAATAGGGTCTAGGTAGAGTAGCATAGAAAAGATAACGGTAGGCAGGAGGCTATGTCAGCTCTGTTTGGGGACTCCATTGTAAGACATGGTCTTTGTTAAGGCATTCACAATCCAACGTGCCTTATCAGCAACGATTTTCAGCTGTTCGCTAAAGTTAAACCTGGCGTCTATCAGAACTGCCACGTATCGGAGCGATGTCTGTGAAATAATATCAGAGTTGCCGATGGTGAAGGTGATGATTTCCTTTATTTGCTTCTGTAAATTCCAGGCCCACTGATAATAGCCAATGCCGGATAATCTGTACTGTGTCATTTGAGATTTGAGTGATCTTATAGAGGAGTTTATCGAGAATAATTGCCGCAACTTCATCCGAAAAACCAACCAAAGCTACATCATTTAGCATCGGGAGTTTGAGCAGGGCGCCCTACATGACATCCACAAAAATGGTTCACGTACCGAGCCCTTCTAGACTCCTCAACTGATGTTGTAAGTAATCCTATTTCAATATTGCATTCTATCGGTGAGATAGTCCGCATTTATCGTTCTAATATGGTATAATCCTAGACTTTCAGAGCCTATAATTCAAAGCCTTTTGTAATGCTGTTTTTGGCGAAAATTCAGGAAAATATTTTTTTCTAAAATGCATTCAATCGCGATCAACTATTAGATTATTATAGAAGGAGGAAAACTTATGGAGTTGTTGAATAATAATTTGAATGAGTTCAATTTATTACAAAAAGAACTTATTCAGATTATGAACTCATTAATAAGGATAACTCGTATTTAGTTTTCTCTAATCCATCAATAAAAACAATCACCTCAAAATTATTTGATACACCATAAAGAAGATTTTATTTATTTCGTATTAATTAATAAAAACAAAAATCGCACTAATATTAAAAAAAAAAATTTCACCTCCCAATATAATAATTTTTCGAATTCATAAAATTTTCCTTATTTAATAAAAATGATTTAATTGTAAGGGAAATCCTCAAGCTTCCAGGAAGTCAGTGTCATAGTATAAAAGGGAAATCAAATTTATTTAATCATAACGATTACCATTATCGATGATATAAAAAAAATGGCAGTAATCGATGCTCGTCATGTATTCCGTTGGCAGACTTAATAATATTCCCAAACGTAAGTGTCAGTGCAGAGTAAAAGAGCTTTGGAATCTATTAATTTACATTAAATTATCTCATTTATTATCAATATTTTTTTATAATCAACAAGTAATTGGAAATTTAACGTTTTGAGAATTATTATACGCATAAAAATGGCATAATTGAATAGAATGTATAGTCGTTAAATAAGCGCTTTAGCCGTCAAGGATGATAAACACAGTAGGGCGTTTGGAAAGGGAATTTTCCAATAACTTCTTGTCAAATCGTAAATAAAATATTGATTACTGATCATAATCTTGGAGCATATTTTATGAGAACATTTTGTGGGCTATATTGGGAATAAAATGAGGGAAGATTTTCATTATGACCATATTACAATGTAATACAAATCGATTCCACGGATTGATGTAATGAAAATATCGAATATCAAAAATCGTTAACATTGCATCCGTGGTATTTTGTGGGTTGTTCTTACGTAAATTTTAAGATTTATTCAATTGATTTTTGGTTATTCCAAATATTGTTGAATTAATATATTTGATTATATCTATTCTTTTCAAATAAAAGGAGAATTTTCAAATAATTTTTCAGCATAAACGTTTGAATTAAAAATTAAAGTAACAGGACTATAGGTGATTTTAGGCGAATTTAAGAGCTACACTTTTGATCAATATTTTATGGAAAAATAAATTTTTTATTGTCATTTCGAGTATATTTGTACAAAAAAATACAACTTTTTTATAAGCTAGATTTAAACTGTAGGCTTTAACATACACGACCCATACTTTAATAAAAAAGTGTATTATTTATTTTCCATTTCTTATTGAGGGAGATTCTCAGAAATTAATCAGAACGATCAAACGATCATCAATACCAGAAAAGCGTTCGGTTCTTGGCGATCCGGCGATTCCGAGCCGCCCTAGCAATGCCTGGAATTTACAAGGTACTTTATTGTACCTGTCTAAGTGGAAGTACCCACCATGTACTCTTAAAAGAAAAGATAGTAGCATGGGGGTTGGGTGCCTCACAGGATCGGTCACCTAGGTCAGTTGCCTTTGGCTAAATCGTGGTGGCAATGGTTTAATACCTACATCGAGGGTGCACTCTTAGGACTATAACTGAGGAATACCAAATATCCCGGCTAGCAAGAGTTCATATTGGATGTAGCTGGTTCAGGGTGGGATCAGATAGAAGCACAGGAGGTGGTGAATTGAAACGGCGTGAGCAATCTTCTGATTGATACCGCTCACCGTTGAGGAATTGACGGACGGATTGCTTGATTGTTTTATGTATAGAACAGTAAGCAGGTATTGTTGTTGTTATTATTGCTTGTAAGGTTCCTTAGACATGTGCCAGGTGCCACTTCATAGCGCCACGATCATGAGGGTATTTGGCGACTTCATAGTACGTATGGGAAGTTATCTGGAAAAGACTGGTCTGTGGTTAGTAGTATAGAATATTGAGAATTTTGTTATATTTTGTGGAGCAGATTAGTTTGTTGTAGAAGTTTAAATAGAGGACTAGGGAATGGCGTTGTTGGGTCTAAGTAATTATTGGTTAAGTTGCATTAATGTAGAATATGGATGATAATGAAATTGATACTATAGGATTGACATAAGGGTGCGATTGGTGTTGCCAAAAAGGAAGTTATGAGCAGTATGTCCAATCCGGATTCTGAGGAGCTTCCACGCCCAGAATTTCGGTATGGATGTTGAACGGACTGGTTTATTGGTAGTTATCCAATGAGTCGACAAAAATGTGTCGCTATTAGTCCAGTCATCGTGTCTGTAGATGTCTAATGGTATTTGTTGCCATTCTGTTAGTAGGTAAGGCAGATTGGGAATGACTTTGATCACTGGCCGATGGAGTGCTTCTCCAGCCAACTTGTCAGCACTTTTATTGCCCATAATTCCCACGTGCCCCGGCACCCATTGCAACTTGACACTCCTATTGCTAAGTAGGCTATGACAAATTGCGCTAAGTACTGGGTCACTCAATGGGCCACTCAATGGGCCACAAATAAGGGAAGTTTCCACAATATAGTACGCGGTTCCTGCAGCCAAAAAGTTTGACGACCGATAAAGATGTAGCGCAGGCATCCATGATCAATGATCTTTTCATCTGTCCAACTGTTCAAGGAAAGGTTTCCTATATGGGGATGGATCAGGTCTAGACTTCTTAAATCTGTCAAGAGAAGCAGACACTTTCAACTTTGCTCCCAACTACAGTTTCCAATTTGAATGTATAAAAGAAGTTTTGAAATCGAGGGGGAGGATGGAGGTGAGATATTAATAAGGATAGGGATGATGAGACATTAATAAGGATAGGGATGATGAATTAATTTTTGAACTGGGGGAGATGGCGTAATTTCGAAAGCATAGGTTCTTATAAAGTAAGTTTAGTAGAGCTTTTTGAAGATAGGTTTTCAACCAGTTTGTATCAGTATGGACTCCACCTGAGATGTCCGGTGTGCTCCACTGGCTAGTCTAATGCAACGGTTTACCGCTGCCTTAACTAACTTCTTCCCTGTTATTGGCACACTGACACATATAGTGACGAAATAGATTAAGGTTCCGTCCAAAAGGACGTTGGTTACTCTAATTGCCTCATTTTGTCTTACGAGGGTCGTTCAATAAGTCCTTAGAAAATCCGAGAAATTGCGCTCGTAGTGTCGGTAAAGAAGCATTATCTACAGGAAAGCTGTCAAGATTTCAGCTCGAAATTTGGATCGAGCTGAAATTTTGACAGCTTTCCTGTAGATAATGCTTCTTTTTTTTGTAAGAAGCATTATCTACAGGAAAGCTGTTAAAATTTCAGCTCGATCCATAGCGTAGGTCAAATCTATCGTCGATTAAAGTTAATGACATTTATTTGTGCATAACAATGGAAAAAAGCAAGTTTAGGGTTGTCATCAAACATCTCCATTAGAAAGGCTTAAGCCCGAAAGAAATCAAAGCCGAGTTGGATGCAGTTCATGGCACATCTGCACCTATGTTTGCGACGGTTTACAATTGGGTGAATGAATTTAAACGTGGCCGTTCATCCACAAAAGATGAACATCGTTCAGGACGCCCAGTTGAGGTGTCTACTCCTGAAATCATCGACAAAATCCACGATCTGATTTTGAACGATCGGCGAATTAAAGTGCGCGAATTAGTTGAGGCCACGGGCATATCACAAGGTACATTCGCTTCAATTTTGCATGAAAACTTGTCTGAAAAAAATTTCGGCAAGATGGGTGCCGCGTTTGCTCTCAAATGTGTGGAAACGTGTGCACACCTACGCTGTTTCCATGGCCAAAATTGTGGAATTGAGAATGGAATTGTTGCAGCATCCCGCTTATTCACCAGATTTGGCCCCGAGTGACTATTTTCTTTTCCCCAATCTGAAGAAATGGCTTGGCGGACGACGGTTTACTTCCAACGACAACGTCATTGCTCAAACGGATGAGTATTTTGCAGAACTTCCGAAATCCTATTTTTTGGACGGGATAAAAATTTTGGAAAAACGGTTGAAAAAGTGTAGCTCTATAAAGGAGATTATGTTGAAAAATAAAAAAAAAATTTTTTTCCATCTTTTTCTAAGGACTTAATGAACGACCCCTTACTTTTGCTGCTGACTAAAATTTTAACCATTCGGAGAATGGTGTTAATTTTATCCACGGACAATTGGGATACCCAGGATTTTCATGGAATCTTCACGACGGAGAGAGGAAGACGAATCAGATACACTACAATTTTTTTTCCTGCAAAAATGAAGGCAAGGTTGGTTTGATGTACAGATTACCGCACCGTTTATGCTGCTTCAAGTGTTGATGTTGTGGATGGCGTTATTAATTTGTTGTTTAAGTCTTATAGCTAAGATTTTTTTCAGGAATGAAATTGGTCTAAATTTGTTAGCCGAAGAATGGGAGAGATTTTCTTTGGAACTGGAATTTCCAGAAATTTGGGAAAATAGATATTTCCAGAATTTTGTTAAAGATGTTGACAATTCTAATATAAAAAGTCGAAGGTGCTTCTTTAATCATTTTAAAAGACATCTTGTTCCTGCCAGGTCTGGTTCCCTTGAAGAAATTCAACGAAAAGTTGAACTCCGCAAGCATTTATGCCTGGTTTAAGATTAAGGTGGAGGCTGACGGTGTTGGCGAGATATTTTCCATGAAGTATTGTCTCTATCTATGAAAAGGAGGTCCAGGACTATGCCAATTACTCAACAATAGCTGACGAGTCGGATATAACTCCATTCACAGACTCAATAGATGGGATAACCCAATTTTTTTGGCGATCAAGAATGCAGTTAATACCTCTTCATGCTTTTTTAAGTGAAGTTCGGGTATCAATTGAGGCGGTGAAGTTATTCCAAGCTGTCGCTTGGCTTGTTTCACAGCTCTTTCGCTCGAGCAGTCCTGAGTCTCAATTCGATGAGATTCGCCGTACTAGAAAAAGGAGAGTAGTCTTTTCAGGCCATATTTCTTTCATTTCGTAATGTTGCAATTTCATAAGAATACAATTTAGGTTATTGTTTAGACATGCCATCTGAAGAGAGAATTGTCTCAGCAGCAGCACGTCTAAAGATTTTTATCACGTTTTCTGAAGCAGATTTTGTATTTAGATGATGGTATAGTTGATAAACTGAGGCCACTTGCTATTAGAATAAACTATCTACCGAGCTGGTGAAATACATTACAAGTACAGGTCTGTGTTCACTGATTTGGCATATCCCAATCCCTATGGTCGTAGGCAGCCCTAACGATAGGTACGCTATACTAAACAACAGAATAATTTTGTAAAAAACCAAGCTTCTGATCACACTAATATCATCTGTGAAAGTTTATGTTTAATATAGTCAAAACTATTATGTTTTTTAATATATTGTTTATTTGTTTATTTATAAAGTACCAGTGCCTAGGCCTATAAATAGCATCGCAATCATGAGGTCTTTTGGCCATGTTACGTATGGAAAAGCATAGCAACTTTTTTAAAAGTAAATCTGGGTAGAAAATTACAATAATTTTAAGGAATATTGAGAATTTCTTTTATTTTGTGGAGTAAATAAGTTTTTTTGAGAAGATTAAATATAGGACTTGGAAATGGAGTTGTTAGATTAAGGAGCTTCGCAATGGAAGCGTATGCATAGTTTGTGAGAGATTTTAACCTGTACGCCATAGAATTGGTAGATGAAGTAGCTTACGGTAACTTTCAGTGATTTTTTTAACTTGTTAGCACAAACTGAAAAAATATTGAAGAATTTTAAAACGCAGGATCCAGAAATATTTTAAAAAAGTTTTAAAGAAGAAATTTCTTTGCCAATAACGATTACACCTCTATCGGTAAATCCGAATGGCGGATAACAAAATAATTTTTGATATTTGATTCATTACTCAATAATTTTCGTTAAGGCTAATTATCCTATCCCACATAGACATGAAATATTCGTTTTATGAAATATTGACTATCGAACTTGCTGTTTCTTGACCCTTAAAACGGAAATTTTTATTGGATCTCAAAGATTCTAAATGTACACATAAAAAGAAACGTTCATTAAAATTGTAATTATTTCTATCATTTCTATTTAATATTTTTCCAATTACAGAATAAGTATTTTCTCTAATTGTGCTTACAAAGAATATCTTTCATAAGAAACTGTCTGCTATGGACATTTTCCAAATCGATGACGATAACTATCTTCCTTGTGAGTTTTATGCCCCAATTAGTTCGTAGATATTTTTCTCATTATTTGTCCACTATTTGCATAATTCAAAGAAACTTCAACTGGAAGTCCTAACTATCTGCTGTCAATAAGTACAGTTTCTTTGTAAAAATCTTTAAACTTCCACTTGATAGTTCAGAAAAACAATAAAAGGACACAATTATTTGCTGCGAATAAATTTCCATTGCTTTCATCGTAACCAACCAGATAAAGTTCAGAAAAGAAGTCTGCAGTGGATGCCAGAATCTGAACAAAAGTTGTGACATCAATAAACACAAAATAAAAACTGTGTCTGGACAAACAGAAACTTTTCATGTTTAAATATTGAGGTTCTTGTATCAAAGGCAAACTTTTTTTTTGCTTTTAATTTATTTCAGATAAACTTTGATTACCATTACAGAATCGAACTTTAACTGATCATTTTTCATATTAATTAGCGCCATTAGAAAAACGGGCTTCATTTATATTTTATGCTAAATTCGTAATTATGCACAAGTTTGCGGTCAAGAAAATATCAATTTTATTGGGTTCTTCGGAAAGTAATTTTGTTTTTTCCCAACAGAGGACTTAATTGTATTTTTTCACAACCACATTCACACTTAAGCCGCAGAATCATATGTATTTTGACAGCTGACATAGTAAGGCTTGCTTGTGAAATTCGATTGATTCTGATAATCATTTGAAATGGCTAGATTTTATCTAAAACCTCGACATATGGGCTCCTCATCTTCTTACGGAAAAAAAATTGTGCCGTCGCTTTGACGTTTGTGATTTGCTTCTAAAATGCCAAGAAAATGATCCATTTTTCAAGCGTATCATTACTGGGGACGAGAAATTGGTTCTCTACAACAATGTTAAGCGCAAAAGATCCTGGAGTAGAAAAGATGAACCAGCTCAAAGGCCAGAATAAAATATTAATTCACTATAAGAAAATCGTCTTTCATTTTTATAAAAAAAATACAACCTAATAGTTGCAATGAAAAATATTTTAAATTATCTGTGGCTAAGCCGTCCTGTTCTCGTTCGATCACTGAAGTTAAGCAACACTAGGCATCCCCGTTTGTAATCACCGCGTGTCTCAGGGTTATAATTAGTCGCCAAATAGCCTAAGTGTCGTGGGCGTTTAGAATTTACGTTTTACTACTAATTATAATTGAAATGATAATAAAAGAACAAATAATCTTTTAAATTGTTAGGTATAGAAAAAAAATTGTTTACGGCATTTGAAGTGCGAAATAAATTATTTGATTTTTATAAAAAGTGTTTTTTCCAGAAAAAAAATTGAAAAAATTAAAATAAAACTTTAGGAATATTTTCACATGACCTGAACCTAATAATTTCATCTGAATTTGCGTATGAAGATCTTAGTTTATTAAGACGAATTTTCAACTTTATTACATTCATAAAATCACCCTATTTAGGGACCTAATAGTATTGAACAATCCAGCTTTGCTAAGCCGTATGAGACAGACTTATATAAATACACTATCGACATTGGAATGTGTTCATAAGATTAATGCATGTGTTCCTCATAATAAGAAAAACACGTAGAGGTCATTTGGAATGAAATAACATATGCCTTGACAAGATAGGAAGCCGTCTGTCAATGTCACGGCCAAAAACCATACTTTACCTTGTGTAGAAAGATGATGAACCATCTAGTCTACGCGTCGGCAACCTATGTGTATGACCCTTAGGTTACCGGGTAACCGTTTGATAATTTCAAGTAGCCCAGTTGAATTCCGAAAATAAAATATAATATATAAAAATAAGTTATAAAACATAAATATAAAAGGAACACTTTGAAAATAAATGAAAAATAAACTGAAAATAAATAATAAGAATAACATTTTAGCACAGATAAACGTAAATGTCCAGGTCCCATATAAAATTTCGTGCAAAAATTTTATCTCACGCGGCATGAGCTTTTTTGATAATCTTTTTTATATCTCTGGTCACATTCATGTATTGTGTCCCATCGGGGGGCAGAAGAAGGTCTTTTTATTACGCATATTTTGGTTGATTTTGACCCTTTCTATTACGCCGTCGCTATAGGGGGTGGTAGATAATCTAAAATAGCCATTAAGCTTAGAACATTCTAACATCAGTATTTCTTCAAGCTAATGGTATTATTGAAGATGACACGGGTACCTTCAGGTTACATCTAGAGATGGTATAAACTGAAGTACATGTCCGGGTCTTGTCAACAGAAGGAGAAATGTTATTGGACATCCATTAGCGAGGACAAAATTCCCATCTGAATAATAACCTAGATAAGAGTGGTGAAAAGGAACCCTGGAAAGTCGGTTGGTTTTAAAAAATATCTTCAATTCGCATTTTGAGGAATTTTTCAATCGGGTTGAGATTGGATAACTGAACTGAGTCCCTCATGATATCAATTTTATTCTCCTAACCAAATCTATAGGATTTGTATACATCTATCGGCATTTAGTGTTGTTTTGGTTTAATTGATTCCGCTTACTTCATACTATGGAAAACTGCCCCAAAATATTATAGAAGATAATCTTTGAACTAAAAATTATCCAATGATTTGGACACTTTTCTATTAAAAATGAAAGTCGTAATTTTGTGATAGACAGTTCATTCCTAGGAATTTCAAAAACGAAGATGAACTGTCTGCTCATACAGAAACAGCTCGAATTTTTTTTTTAAATTTGGTTGAAGGCATTTCGGGAATTTTATTTTAAAAGTTTAATCATCATTCTGATATGATAAAATATCAGTGCTTGTCTTTTAATAATCACAATTTTTTCTTCCATTTGATATAATTTTTGCCGAGTGTTTATTTACTTAATATTTTTTTTGTAATTTTAAATTACTTTTTTCCAGTTTTTATTGGCAATAGCCACTTTATAGATTTGTTAGATATTGTTAAATGTTTTATAATTGGCTCCGATTGTTTATAGACATATGACATTTTATTCATAAAACCTAAAATTGAATACCTTATTATAAAGTTTCAAAATATTTTTACCTTAAATTTCAGTAAAATGGCTGAATTTAAACTAACCAAATCAGGGAAATATTCTAACTAACAAATAATATTAATTTATGTATAGTTACTTAGCACTAAGATTCCTAATATTTGATATTTGAAAATAGTTTCTTTTTAAAGTAAGAACTACTTTTATCAAATAAAACAGACAATACGGAAAATTTTAATAGAATTTCATAGAAAAAACGTCTCCCCAAAATCTTGATCAAAACCAGAGAAAATTTAGTGTTTAAAAAGTTCAAGGTAACATATGTGAAATAAATAGATAATATTTCATTTTGATATCTATTATCTTGTCAAAGAGAAAGTATTAATTTTCAGCAAACAAATATTTTCTAGTAAATATTATAATAAAATAATTCATCAACCTCTCATGAAACTCCAAGATTGGTTTACGAAATTCCAAGCTACTGAGGGACTTCTTATACCTTAGGACTATTCAATGGCAAACGTATATATGTTATAACCTTTAATTAGCACACGCAACTTTAAAGCTTGCAAATTAATCAAGAATACAGAAAATTCCTTATACTGTTTGACGGATGATCTAAATAATTAATATATAATACAGTGTCTAAGCCCACATGGACTTACAAAATTTTTGAATATTTTCAACTTCTGTCGAATCCAATTCTTACAATCAAGAATTCTTTGTGAAATAATTAACGCTGCTTTCTTCGTCGTAATTATGTGACCCACCGGGACTTACAAAAATTCAATGGCCGCCTTAGTAAACAAGTTAATCCTTATTACAAAACATTTAGCATCAGTAACCCTTCCCAGAATTAACATTCATTAACTAAAATGCAGTTAATCGAGAGACATATTTTGAATAGCTAAGAATCGCTCAACTCACTTCATGAAAAAACGCCGATGGGTGATTGTATATTAAATTTGTATGCTCGTTACTAGTTTCCGTCTAAGATTTATATGATTGTTTTTATTTTGAAAATTCATATTCTGCTTAACCAGATTGTATCAACCAGATACAAGAGAGAGGGTATAAAATTTGATATTATTTTGAATATTCATCGGTATTTAAGAATATGACTCTAAGTATTTATAGAGAAGGAATTCTTGCGACTTTTGTGGCGAGGCATTTCCATTTAATATACTTGAGATGTTGGTTTTCCATTCCAGTCCGGTATATTATGGACATGACCACACCTTCTGTAAAGGATAAATCCTTATGACTCGTTAATTATTCAAGCCTTTTCTTTTTTTAATTACATTAATAAGGACGACTCTTACTTCTAATGATTAATTTTTTTCTTTTTGATTACATTAATAAGGACGACTCTTACTCCTTCATCCAAACTTACCATGTTATCCTTAGCACAAGAACTTAACTATTTTAAATAATTTTTTTATTATGGCGTTAAAAATTTTTTTGAATTTTATTTATTTTTGAAAATATTATTTTGGAATAAATTACAAAAAGAGGTAAGCCTAATATCTTCAAGTTATCCTTCTCGTAGACTTCTTATTTAGTTCGTTAAAAAAAAGCACATATAAAAATCAAAATTTACCATCGAGCGGACAATTACTTTAAATAAATAATGGTAAATGTATTAAAATATGTTTACATAAAATATAGCTCTCAATAAGGATATATGCCTTAATTATTTTTTACCCAAAAATACCAATGCGCGTACAAGTAAAGTAAGCCAGAAAATTTTGTTATCAATAAAAATTTAAGTACATAAAACGTTTCAGGGACAAAAAAGTTAACAATTTTACGAAATTTAACTTCCTTTGTACATTATCATATCCTGTTTTTAAAACTAATATTTCCTATCTTTTGAACTTTAGTCTCTCCAAAGTGTTAAAAATCATATCCATTTAAAATGCATATGCTTGTTAAACATATTTCGACAATTTATCTTTTAGTTCTGGCATAAATTCTTGACGTAGAAAATTAATCTTTTTGGAATGCATATCACGTATCCTGACCCGGTTTTAATAAAGAATTTCGTTCAGAAAACGATTTGTTCATGCAACTTAAAATTAGAAGGGGATTGTTTAAATGGTTCCTCCTTTTAGGTTGGAAAATATTTTCAATTTAATTTTCTGTATTATACTTTTATAGAATGTGGTTTTCTGTGTATTTTAAACAGGATAGTTTAGGCATTTTTTAATTGTAGTTTATTCAATATTATTTGTTCGCTTTTCAACAGTTCCAGAAGTTTAATTTTATAGATTTTTCTGAATTTATCTAAAATAATATATTTAAGGATTTTGATAATTTGGCTATGAATTTATACAAACTCTTGGTGTAGTAATTAATTTGATGTTTTTTTGTATCTAAAAATGGTTGATTGTACTCATCTTAGAAACGTGTAAGGAATTAATAATAAATTAATGTTCGGTAAAAAGAATTATTTGTAAAAGTAGAATAACCCGTAGCAGATTTTGGATAAATTTATCTCTTCATTAAAGTTATCTTAGTTAGAACCAACTCTTAATTACATTTATTACTGTAATTTTACTTATAATAATCTAAATTGCTTCTTTCTTCTTCGTTAGTTGGCCACCATATTTAAGGTGTTCGTCGTAATAATTTTCCGAAGTACGATTTATCATAGAAATACTTATTCACTTTTTTTTATTTCTCTTTATATTTTGTGATATACACATATGTTTTTAAACTAACTTAAAGAAATTGTTGAACTTTTGGTAATATTAATAAATTTATCAAATTTTTCTTACTTTAAATCATATTAATTCTCACAGAAAGGACACTTTGTAAATGGACGTCTTTTGTCACTATTCAAGGGTGTGTGGGTAAAATTTATCTACATGGAGTGATCAGAAATTATTTATTAAGTCTTAATTAAAGAGGTCTCATAAGTTTTAGAGAACTTCGTTTTGGAGATTTGCGCCTTTATGGGTTTCGATTTTTATTGAACATAATATGGATCGTCAGTATTCTATGTAATCCAGATTGCCAGTCAAATCAGATTTCTAATATTCTAATTTCAGTAAAGTTCTAAACAAGCCATATTTTGACCATAATCCGTGCAGATTAGATTTCTAATAATTTGAATTCTAAGATATTTGGATTCAGAGCAAACTAGATTTTGAGCAATCCTCAAAATCAATATGAATTTTGAGTAATCCGATTTCTGAGTAATCGGAATTTTCAGTAATGCTGATTATGAGCAATCGGGATTTTTAAATATGAGAATTCTAAATAATCTGGATTTTTGGCAACCCGGATTTGAGCAAATTTAATTTTGGACAATTCAGATTTCTAGCAAAATGCATTTTGATCAGTGCGAATTCTGACCAATCCGGGATTTTGAGTAAACCGGAGTCTAAGTTGCCAAGATTCTGAGCAACAGATTCTGAGGTATTTAGATTCTGTGCAGTTCCATTATGATTCTGAGCAATCCGAATTCTAAGCACATTTAATTTTGGAGAATTCAGATTTCGAGTACATTACATTTTGATCAGGGCGGATTCTGACCAATCCAGGATTTTGAGCAAACCGAAGTCTGAGTTGCTAAGTTTCTGAGTAATGGATTCTTAGGTATTCAGATTCTGTACAATCCGGATTCTGAGTAATTCGTATTCCGAGCAATTCGAATTATAGACATTCCGTATTTTAGGAATCCGGTTTCTGATCAATTTCAAATATAAGAAATTTAGATTCAGAGTAATCCAAATTTTATCCCATCATGATTCTGAGCAATCTGAATTCTGAGCAAACTGAATTTTGTGCAATCCAAATTCTGAGCAATTTGAATTTTGAGCAATCTGAATTTTGTGCAAGCCGAATTTTGAGCAATCCGAATTCTGAGCAAACTGAATTTTGCACAATCCAAATTCTGAGCAATTTGAATTTTGAGCAATCTGAATTTTGTGCAAGCCGAATTATGAGCAATGCTAATTCTGAGCAAACTGAATTTTGCGGAATTCAAATTCTGAGCAGACTGAATTTTGTGCAATCCAAATTCTGAGCAATCTGAATTCTGAGCAATCTTAATTTTGTGCAAGCCGAATTATGAGCAATGCTAATTCTGAGCAAACTGAATTTTGCGCAATCCAAATTCTGAGCAATCTGAATTTTGTGCAATCCGAATTCTGAGCAAACTGAATTTTGTGCAATCCAAATTCTGAGCAATTTGAATTTTGAGCAATCTGAATTTTGTGCAAGCCGAATTTTGAGCAATCCGAATTCTGAGCAAACTGAATTTTGCACAATCCAAATTCTGAGCAATTTGAATTTTGAGCAATCTGAATTTTGTGCAAGCCGAATTATGAGCAATGCTAATTCTGAGCAAACTGAATTTTGCGCAATTCAAATTCTGAGCAGACTGAATTTTGCGCAATCCAAATTCTGAGCAATCTGAATTTTGTGCAATCCGAATTCTGAGCAAACTGAATTTTGTGCAATCCGAATTCTGAGCAATCCGAATTCTGAGCAAACTGAATTTTGTGCAATCCGAATTCTAAACAATCTGAATTTTAACCAATCCAAATTTTGAGCAATCCGAATTCTGAGCAAAGTGAATTTTGTTCAATTCGAATTCTGAGCAATCCGAAATCTGACCAATCTGAATTTGATGCAATCCGAATTCTGAGCAAAGTGAATTTTGTGCAATCTGAATTCTGAGCAATCTGAATTTTGGGAGTTTCGGATTCAGAGTAATCCGGAGTCTGAACATTCTGAATTTTCAGAATTTCGACTTGATCCGAATATGGATTACTCAAAACCCGGCTTGCTCAAAATCCATAATTCAGGTAAGATAATGCAATAGACTAGTTTAGCGATGGACTATCATTGTGACTACATTGACATAATTTTCATCATCTACAAAAACTAAAAAACTAAGCAGGTTATCCCAGATCTACCGCCAACTCTTCAAAATAAACATAATCACTCACATAAAAAAAAGTAGTCTGGTGCATAAATATAGAAATAAACTTCCTAATCTTATAGGCTTCAGAATATCAAAAATAGACCAAGTAGTAACACTGGTAATAGCTCAATTTTTCTTTTTCGCAGCTACAACATTTATGATTCAATAGTTATAGACAAATGAGGGTACTTGGAAATTTATTCAATGACAAGAAACGGATTGTATTCCTTCATGTTGTAGTTAATTATTCACTCACGTTTCCCATCAGTGTTTATCAAATTGAATCAGTGTGATTGTCAATCAAACTGAATCTGAGTATCATTAAATACGGTATTCAAGCGTTCAGGAATCCCGCAAATGTTCTCAATTCAAAATGTTCTACAGTTAAAAGTAAACATTTCACTATACACTATATCCTCGGTATTTATATACATACTTGTGAGGTTATGTAGTTACAATTTACTGAAGTTGTGCAAAAAAACGGTCACAAGATGTTAAGTATTTTCTGGCATTTATTCATGTGAGCAAACATCGAATGACACAATCGTAAATTCTGTACACCACATGCCGTTACATGGTTTTGCTTCTTCCTTTCGAGTTGCAATTATTTTCTACTTGCAGAGTAATATACGAGCAGGATTTCTATTTGGGATTTTCTAATTAATAGAAATTTAAAAAAACTAAGCATTTTTCTGTATTTCAGTTATGGAAAATTTTACTTTAAAATATGATAAGATTTTTTCAGAATTATTTTTGTTAAATTAAATAAATATTTTGTGGGGCTGTATTTTTTAAAAGGGTGAGGGGAGAAAATATGTTATAAATAAAATAGTTTGAAATAAAAAAAACAATAATTTACTATTAATTATAATATTTAAATACAAATTTTTCTTCAAACATTTTTTATTGGGCATATTTTTGACAAGATCCTCAATTATGTTATTGAATTGCTTTCTGTTTTAGTATCTTATAACTTCAAATAAATGGATGCGTTTTATTTGTTGTTTTCATTAATAAGTTCTGTGTATTATTATTTTCTATAACTTCTGAAAACGGTATTGTTTGTATCCGTTTTTCATTAATATATGGAGTTTTCTTATGTGATACCAATAAGAAAACAGCATATTTTCTAATAATTTCCTTTACATTAGATGAAATCTAATATTAACAGTGGATTTGCTTTCTTTCGTACATGAAGATTTAGGGATATACTGTTTTATTTTAAATACAATTAATTAGAAGATATTTTATGGAATTCTGGATACTGAGAATAGTATTTTATTGGAAATATTTATAATTTAGTGCAAAAATATTATCAGATAAAATTTTTTTTAAATACGTAAATTGGTTTTATTTATTTTAATATTTCTTTAAAAATTATTAGGCTCACAGAAAATGCGTCTAAAAATCTTAGCAAATTCTATTTTCTCTTAGAAAGTGTAGAAATTTTCAGCAAATCGAGTTTAATACAGTCATGGAGAAAAGTATAGGAGACGACTAATATTTGCTTAAGATTTTTTAATAATTATGTACATTTTATTAAAAATTTTTTTTTAAAGTTTTTATAAACGTTTATTTACTAAAATATTAATTAGCCAACTTTGATTTTATTATATATTTGTGCTTGCCGATATTTAGTAATTCTTCTCTAAATATTTTAAGGAGTCTTTCCTAAAAATTTTGGTATAATTCGATTTTCAATAAATGTTCGCTCTAAAAGAGGTTATTTTAAAAACGTGAATATTTTTAATTTATTTGTTTTAAGTACTAAGCAATTTCTCATTTGAATAAATTTACATTCGTTTATTAACTTGATTAGGGTCCCTTCATTTTGATATAGTAAAAAATTATTGTTGGATCAGCGATTTATTCACAGCCTATTGAACGGTGTAACGACTTAATTTCTTATAACCAGTATGGATTTATGCCTTGCAGATCAATAGCCACAAATTTTTCACATTAATTCTATTATTTTCATAAAGCCTAAAAAAATTCTATTGATACTTGATTGATTTAAGTTTTATCTAATTTACAGGAGTTGTTAGGTATATTTTCATAATTAGTTTTTAGGAGCGCTAAAGCTTCATCCGGTATTCAGCTATTAATGATATGTTTAATCTTTTTAAACACTTATTTTAGTAGATAATACAAAGATTTTCTCCTATGTCCAAGATGGAAATGACATAACTTACACATATATCCTGGATGATTTAAGTAATTTCTAAGACTTCTACTGGTCTATAGCTCAATTATGAGCAATGCAAAGTCATAACATTTCCTAGAAACCCTAATCCAGTTATTTTTGAATATGATCTTGCAGGTACTATTATAAAATGTGTACAGTTAATGACCTACTTGGGAGGCCTCTAAGATGAGTTTCATTTTTAGACTACGTAAAACGTAACCAACATTGGTGCATTTGTAATGGTTTTTTTAAGGCTAATATTAGAAAACGCGTAGGAGAACCAGTCGTGCTAGATGAGTTAGAGCAAAAAATTGGTGAGACTATCAATCAGGAAATACTCTAGACAACTTCTCTGAATAACTTTTACATTAGTTCCTCCTCGATGTGCTGTACAATTTTCAACCTCGTTCTATTAATGTGTTTTGTGCCAAGCTTGTTGAATTCGTAAATTTGACTTATGTAAATATCCCTTATCAAGATCTCAAGTTTTTGATGTCATAATGCATTTTTGGAGGGCCAAAAAGCAGCGGAAGAAGAACCTCGCTCAAAGGGGTCTTCAACATAGAAAACTGATAAAAATGAGACACGAGGACTCTTGTAAGGTCAGACCGTCGATTTATATTAAAGCTGATAAGTAGTCCTTGAAAAACTCATAAAACGCGATTGGACATTACAGACTCTTGGATGATCTCTTGCAACAGTCCACGTGTTTTTTTTACAGGATTAAAAAGTACTTGAAAGAAAGCCATCTTCGTATTGTCAATAATATGCAAAAGAGTGTTCATTTGAGTAGCTATACATCGGCGGAGGTATTTTTTGTTTGCTCTTTAATTATTTGTAATTAATTTTTTGTTAGATGAATATACCTTAGCTTTCATAGTAGAAGTTCGGCTTCATAGTAAAATTTAAATTCAAGGTTTATAAGTAATGCTTGTACTAATATTTTGACAATTTATTTTCTAAAAAAATTTTACCTCATAATGATATGTTTTGTATAAAATTTAGTTTATTAAAAATTTTTTTTTTAATTAAAAACAATAATTTATATGCAATATACACGTATGTACGCCTTATTTAAAAATATAAAAATGTATTTATTTACTTACTAATACATTTTTCTCCACGAAAACCGCAATATGGCTCCGCAATAGGTGGTCCTCGTCCAACCCATACGATTGGCTTAAAAAGTTGTACATCCTAAAAAAGTTTATTTAATTAAAGGAATCTTTAAAGGCATAGCTTACCTGTATATATCTCTGTATATATTGTAAGCATTAAATAAAAAAAAATGAATAAAGTAAAATTTTCATAAAAGAAAGTGCACCCCCACAAAATGGAGAAAAATTAATTTGCTTTTAGAGGGAAGATAAATTTTCGTCGGAATAATAACAAAGCATCAGGAATTTTTTTATTTTTTTTTTTTTTGTTATGGATTTATGATCACGTTTTTATTTGTGCTTATTATGAAAATGATACTTACCGGTATACTGTCATTTTTTGAAGCACTAAAAGTTCCAATTGGCACCAATCCAAACACGGTTGAATTTTTCTCATTTACCACTTGACCACGCGATAACAACGTATAATTGCCGGCGGCATCCCCATTCTCATCGATGTGTACCAAATACCTGTCGGATAATTTTGTTGTTTTCTTTTAAAGTTTTCAACATTTTCTCTTACATAAAATTTTTACTATTTTTTTCTTTGATAAAATAAAGTATTAATATTTAATAAGAAAATTATCTTAAAGTAGCAATCTCATGAATTCAGATTGTCTCCTTTTTTGTTCATGATAGCAGAATAAAACTATGCTTAGCAGTTATGCGGGTGGATTTAATTTCAAGTTGAAAAAGTTCTTTTGAATATGAAAAGTCTTAAAAAGATATTGTAGATACTTGCTGTTTTGCAAAAGATTAAATACTTTCATGAAGAAGAACTTCTTCTTGTTAAATGTTTAAAATAATATTAAAAGTTTTTTTTTTTGGAAATTTCTGATAAAAGTTAAAAGATTAATTGAATCTGAATTCTATCATTCTTTAGTTAGCATGATTCATATTCATTCTGCTTAATGACTATATTTACAATTGTTTGTGTGCAACTGATAATATTAAGTATAATTTTAATAATTTTACTTGGTACAATTTTAATCATAACTTAATTAACAGAATTTACCTTATTTTTCATTATCAGAAACTAATTTCATAAATTCTACACCAACTGGATTAGACTAACTTTTCGGATTAGTATTAGGGAAATTATAATTTAACATATTTTTAGGAAGTAACATTTCCTTTGGTAATTGTTATTTTTGGATTGTACAATAATTAATATAGAATTAAATGTGTTTCGAACTATTAATTAAAATATGAACAAATAATTATATTTTGTACTTTTATTAGATGAAGAAAATGTTCGTGAAGCTTTTAGGAAATTACATGTTTAGTACAGCAAACTGTAATTATAAATGAAAAGTTTTCATATAATTTAATCGAAAATTATTCAGTCAATTACAGTAAAATATTAAATTTAGGTACTGATGAATATATAAAAATCAATACGAGGGTCGTTCAATAAGTCCTTAGAAAATCTGAGAAATTGCGCTCGTAGTGTCGGTAAAGATTTTTTTTGTAAGTAGCATTATCGACAGGAAAGCTGTCAAAATTTCAGCTCGATCCATAGCGTAGGTCAATTTCTATCGTCGATAAAAGTTAACGAAATTTATTTGTGCATAACAATAGAAAAAAGCGAGTTTAGGGCTGTCATCAAACATCTCCATTTGAAAGGCTTAAGCCCGAAAGAAATCAAAGCCGAGTTGGATGCAGTTCATGGCACATCTGCACCTGTGTTTGCGATGGTTTACAATTGGGTGAATGAATTTAAACGTGGTCGTTCATTCACAAACGATGAACATCGTTCAGGACGCCCAGTTGAGGTGTCTACTCCTGAAATCATCGATAAAATCCACGATCTGATTTTGAACGATCGGCGAATTAAAGTGCGCGAATTAGTTGAGGCCACGGGCATATCACAAGGTACAGTCGCTTCAATTTTGCATGAAAAATTGTCTGTGAAAAAAATTTCGGCAAAATGGGTGCCGCGTTTGCTCTCAGAGGAGAATAAGCGCAATCGTGTTGTGGACTCTGAGGCTATGCTGGCACTCTTTCATCGCAATCCTGCCGAATTCCTTCGTCGATATATCACTGTGGACGAAACCTGGATACACTACTACACTCCAGAAACGAAGAGACAGTCATCACAGTGGATTTTCAAGGCAAAAACTGTGCCATGTGAAGAAGGCAAAAACTGTGCCATTGGCCGGCAAGGTGATGGCCACGGTCTTTTGGGATTCGCAGGGCATCATTTTTATCGACTACTTGGAAAAAGGAAAAACAATAACAGGAGCGTTTTACGCGTCGTTATTACAACGGTTGAGCGGGGAAATCAAAGAGAAACGCCCCCATCTGAAGAAGAAAAAAATCCTCTTGCATCAGGACAATGCGCGTGTGTACACCTGCGCTGTTTCCATGGCCAAAATTGTGGAATTGAGAATGAAATTGTTGCAGCATCCCGCTTATTCACCAGATTTGGTCCCGATTGACTATTTTCTTTTCCCCAATCTGAAGAAATGGCTTGGCGGACGACGGTTCACTTCCAACGAAGACGTCATTGCTCAAACGGATGAGTATTTTGCAGAACTTCCGAAATCCTATTTTTTTTTTTTTAAATAAAAATTTTGGAAAAACGGTTGGAAAAGTGTACTGACTTTATTAAAAAATAAAACGTTATTTTTGCTCTTAAAGTAAATTGTTATTTATTTTTCTTCTACTAAAATTAATTTTTTTTGTTTTAAAGAAAAAAGACTCAAATATTTTTACAATTATATTAAATTTAGTTTTATTTCTTTATAAAGTTTTTATTTAAGAGCTTCCTTTTTTCAACATACTACTTTATTAAAAATTCATAATCGTCAGAAATATATCCTATTCGAGACGGAGTACCATAATACAGTATCCTTGATCCCATTTTATATAATATTTATTACTATATAATAAAGAATTACTGTGATTATTGCCATTTATACATATATTAAGACCTTACTTTCTACCTATAAAAATCCCAATATATGTTAGCCTCTAATAATTTACACTTCCATGTCCACAATCTTCAATAATGCGTTCCGAGAAGGAGAGTGAACAGAAGAGTACTCATATTACTTTCACTCTTTGCCAAAGACAACTTACCCCTTTTATATCTTACTGGTAACATTATTCCAAATTATGCTAAAATACGTTACTTAGGACTTCACTCAGAGAAGAGATTAACATGAAATCCAAATACTACAAGTAGACTAAAAAGACTTGAAACTAACCGACATTATCGACAGCTACTCAAACTACGGGATAACTATTTGAAATTGACAATAAATAGTAAACATTTAATACACAAAGCCATCATAAAACCAATTTGGACTAATGGAATTAAAAACTTCTGTCGTATACAGGCCTTACAGTCCAAGGTACTCCGTAAAATTTTGAATGCCCCTTTTTATATTTGTAATAAGGAAATACACCGTGATTTTAATGTCCACTGCCGTTTATTCGTAAGGGAACTTTCCTCTATTTACCTCCCCGCAACCACACATCAGAGATTAAAGAGACAATCGCCTCGAGATTTCTTAGAGTAATCTAACTCTTTTTAGTTGCAGAAACGTCCCGCGTGTTTACTATCACCTCATGCTGCAGAGTATTATTAATTAATTAAATGTGCCTATTATAATAAATTTTGTACTTGCATATATAACGGTGTCAATTCGGTAGTACAGTAGTTAATTTACTGCACTGCCATACAAGAGGTCGTGGGTTCAACATAATCCCCAAAGAACCACAGAAAAAAACACCTGAAAAGTAATCAACCAAATAGTAACATGGAAATATCAATACCAGCTTTCGATGAATAAACATCTGTACTGGTCAAAGACTACACAACCCCAAATGGACATAATGGTTGCCCCTCCTGCTATGATCTGCATTAACTTGAAGAAAACATGATCTTCATTAACTTGGTGTTTTGAAAGAAGAATTTTACACACAAAAAACAATTTAATTTCATTTTAATTTATTTATAAATATCAATTAATTGTATTTTTTTTAATTTATAGAGAAATCAAAAATATTTTAAGTTATTTATGAATTAATTTCAGGAAGATTCTTTGTTTGTTCTAAGCGTCTCGACACTAAAAACCACTTGGCGAAAAAGGATAACGGGATGAGGAAATTAAATTTGAAAGAAAAGTTTTTTTTCTGGAAATTAGCGTGAGTTTATAACTAAGTAGAATTCTAACCCACATCCCCTAGGATGGTAGTCCGTGTGGAAATCTAAGATTTTCAGGAAGACTCTTTATTTTTATATAAAAAAATAATAATAATAGTCTTGCCAATAGAAAACTATGTATAATATTTAATAATGTGTTATTAATTTCTGAAAATATTTTAAAATAAATAAAAAGATATTTTCAAATAGTACATACCCCATAGCACTAATATATCGACTTCCCTTAACAGCATCTATTAAAGCTGAACCATTTTTAGGGCTAATTCCAGATTCTAGTAATTTTATTAGTGCATTCGCATACACATGTACAGCATCATATAAGTACGCAGCTTCTGCTCTAATCTGTAAAATAAAGTTAGTTTTTTTAAAATAACAAATTACAAAAAGAAGTAAAAAATTTAAAAAAAGCACACTCAATAATTCAATTTGATAAAATTAATTACTTGTGAGCAAGTACATCTAAATTATTATTAAAGTAACCTTCTTTTAAAGCTGAAATTTATATAATTCAATTTATAGAAAATCAATAATTTTGTGTGTCTATTAAAAAGCATTTACAAACCTGTTTACTGCCACCAAAGTATCCTAAGGGATTAGGGAAGTTAAAGGGTGGAAGCTCCATGTATTTGTTGACCTGAAATTGAATAGAAACGAGAAGTCAGGTTAGCTGGTAACACCATCAATCGTTGTAATAACAACAACAGCAAATAAATATGTTTGTTTGGGTTTCAGTTAATTCTCTTCATTTTGTGTGGACTTTGTAATTGCACAAGTCCTTCTCCTCTACTAAGACAAATTCTACTCGTATAGTCTAGGGCATTATACTCGTACTAGCACTGATAGTTAGTTGCGGTTTACTCTGCACAATGGTCGGTTGCACTAAACAGTATAAATGAGTAGTTTCTCAGTTGATAAAAGCTATTAGAAACAGTACACTTTAGACACTCCTCTCTAATGGACATTAATTGGAACATCAATTCTGCAAATCTTGGCACAAAACGCAAACAATCGTTTCAATTACGGCAGTAAAATGGCCACCAGAGCAATGTGAAGTTGTTCGAAATATGATTTCACATATTCTGTTGGACTTTTAGAAGTCTGACAAAGGGAAGGGAAGGGTTTGTAAACGGTCAGAGTTTAATTATGAGACCGTTTTGTAACAAGATCCATGAATTCTGCTCATGTTTGTCATATTAAATGTTCAGTTTGGCGATGATATAGTCGTATAATACAATATGTAAATTAATAATTCACACAATCAAAAAGTGTATTTAGTAAATATAGTTTTGATTATTATTAATTACTTACTAGTAAGATATCATAGAAACGTACTAGGAGGTGGTGTCATATTGATAGGGTTATCAGCATTTTAGTTTCTATTTTGATATTTTTTTGATAATATTTTTTTTATGTAAATTAATACTTTTTCTTAGTAAGGATATTTATTATATAATGTTATAGTCCTTATGTTTGTTGTTACATTAATTAATTTTTTGTGTAATTGTCCACATAAGAATAACTTATTTTAGTAAATAATATTCAATGCCATTCCGTTTTCTGAATAATTTTTTAATAATATGAAATTTAAAAAAAATTTTTTTTAATAAACTCATTAATAATTAAAAGTATTTTAATATGCTCTTCTAATATTTATTTATAACTTTCATAATATCCACATAGTAGATAGTTGCTTCTTTTTCTTTTTTATATTAATTAAACGAAAAAGTTCGTGGCGTTTTCCGACAGATGGAGTTAAAAGCAAATAGCTCAGTAATCACCTGTCGAATTGTAATAACACTACTCGTTTGAAAGGTGAGACACTTAAAGCTTTGTGTAGCGAAAATTTTTATTGAAAACGGTATAGTTTATCACAAGCTAGTTAAGTTCAAAATGGACCAGAATAAAGATCAAATTCGCTATATTTTACAATACCACTTCAACAAAGGTGATAACGAAGCGCAGGCTTGTTGATAAATTTATGGTGTAGAAAGCAGTTCTATTGAAATCAGCATCACGCAAATAGTTCGTTCGCTTTCGTTCTGGAAATTTTGTTGTCAAAGATAGGCCCCGTTCTGGCCGGCCAATTACCGAAAAAATTGATGAAATTCTCGAAAAAATTGAACAAGATTGCCATATTAGCAGTTATGAGCAAGATACGCTGCTGAAGCGCAATGAAATAGAGCTATTTATGCAGTAAATCATAATTGGCGATGAAAAATGGGTCAAATACGAGAATATCGTTGGAAAAAGATCGTGAGAAAAAAAAGAGATAAACGATCATAAACAATTTCATAGGCTGTATTGACAACCAATAACTTTATGCTGTGTGTATGATTGGACTGGAAGGGAATAGCTTTTTATGTAGTATTACCATTTGATCAAACTGTTAACTAGGTGCTGTACTATGAGAAACCCGAGAGATTATGCCAAACGATTGAAAGAAAACCGCCAGAATTGATTAATATGAAAGATGTCATCTTCTACCACGGCTACGCTCGACCATACACATCGTTGATGGGCCCTCCCTAAACTAAGAGAGTTTGTCTGAAAAGTTTTGATCCCTAGACATAGCACCCTCAGACTTGTTTCGATTACTGCAGAATCTCTTATTAGAGCCAAGCTGAATTCAGCTTTTCAACCGGAAACCACAGAAGTTCTATACTGATGGAATCATTGCTCTGCCCGAAAAATTGTTAAACGTCGATAATAATGGAGAATAAATTGATTTTAACATTTTGATTTAACCGTATCTATTTTACTTAACTAATCAATATCAAGTAAAATATTTCGTTAAATAATATAATAAATCTCAATAAATAATGTTTAAAGTATTAGATTTAATTTTATGCAAACAGTCGTCAATTTTTATTTTTAAGAATATTTCAGTAGAATTTTGATTTTCTTTTTATATATTTTTATTCTTTGTAAATTTTAAAAGACCAAGTTATTAAAGATATTATATTAACTCTAATCTTATAATTTTTTATGTTCCAAATTTTAAATTAATCAAAAGTTTATAGAAAGTTTACTAAACTATTTAAATTGATATGTTTTCAAAGTCGATTTTTAGATAAAAAAAATATCTTCACGAATAGAAAAACTTTTATTCCGAAAAATAAAATAAAAGGAACAACACAACATCTTTCGAATCTTTTAATAACAAAAAAAAAATTGGTATTAACGAAAATACCAAAAGTAAATAAATACTCTTACTATCAAGATTAAATTATTGTAATACTACGAGTTGAACTTTTTGACTTGTGAAGAAAATTAAGGTAATTTATATTAATTAAGAAGGTAAACTTTTTTTTTTGTCAAAGATCGAAATAGATGAGAGAAAAATGAATAAATAGAATTAACCGAAAATGAAAACAAAATCGCAAAAGGTTAACAAAACTTGTTCTATGTATGGAAAATCCTATTTGATGCTATATTATTTAAGTGATTAACTAAAGTTTATGAGATAAGTTCGTTGCTGAAACAGGAAAACAATGAAAACACTGAGAGGAAAATTAGTAAAAATGTATACCAATTTTGTTTTTGGGAATTTTCGTACCCAATAATTTAGACATTTTTCCTTAAATTACAATAGCATAGATACTCGTACTTCTGCATAGTGTCATTAATTCGTAAATGTGGACAGTAGGTGAATTAATATAGGAAATTTCTCTACAAATTATACTAGTAAAATTTGTCTGTAGATTATGTTCAGAAGACACTATGATACGTTCAGGGATAGTTTTGTAAGTTGTGCGTAAAAGTTGTGAAAAGTATGCTTTTACGTATTGGTCAAAGTTGAATGTACCTCTTACAATAACAGTAATAAATAATGACCCAGTTACTATTAATTTCAACTTTTAATTGATCTACTATCAAGTTTTGGAAGTAGCATGAGAAAATGGGATATATTCACTCAAGGGTATAGGGTGAGATTTGTTCAAGTCACCAATTCTTCATCATTGAGATTTTAAATCGAAATTCCTTTTGCAAATATCATAAGTCCTTCATTTACACTGAAAAGCAAATCGTTCAGTTGTGAAAATATAATAAAGTCAATCGAGCACTATCACCAATCGAGTCAGAAATTGTGATAAACTTAATGGCATTTATTTACAGATGAAATACAGTCGGGAGAATTTAAATAAATCCAAATTCATGCGTACTATTTTCAAGTGTTCTCGAACAAGTGTAATTAGAATAAATTGAAGAATTTATATATCTTAAATTAATGTATAGTTTCCGAAAAATATATTTTTTTTATAACAAGAATATTTCCAAATAAAATAGAATATATTCGAATTGTTTCCTTTTATGGTCAATTATTTGTTTTCGTTATGAAAATGTGCAATTTAATATTACAGATTAACTTTTATTTAGCAATATTAACAATAATGTATTAGTAGTTTTTTTTTTGGTACATTTTATTAACGGATATATCGATGATTATTCATGTAGAAAATTGCTTAACAAGAAATGCATGAGCACATATTATTTATGAGAAACGATGTCAATCTGCAATTTTCCGATTACAATTATTAAATCGATTTCATCTAAACGAGGAAGAGTATGGTACTACTACTACTTCGAATATGTGGAGATTATGTTTAACTTAAATTTATTTAAATCTGAAATAATAACATACATAATTTCAAATAACTCCATATTTTTTAAGCATGTTTGAACAGTATTTGTGCGAATAAATCACAACTGGAAAATTCGATTTAAAATGAATGAGAAGGCAAAAAAAAATCTATTTAATTTTAGATAATTATTAATTTATATTTTAAATACTTAACTAATATTATAAGAGGTTTTCTTATATTATATTGATATCTGCAACTGTAATTACCTTAAAATCGCAAAAAGAAGTAAGAATATAACAGTACTACTCTAGTTTACGAGGATTATTTCCATATTTCATAAAATCTCAAAGTGCCGATAAGAACTTCTGATATACAAAACGATTAGTATCGTAAAATTCCAGAATAATTTCCAAGTGCATATTATGCGACATTGGATATTTTTAATGGACCTACAATTTGCTGACCAAAAATCCAACGTAGAACTGGTGACCAGCAGCAGAGTAAAGGAGACCATGACTCTCACCATCTGTAACTGTGATATTATTTCGGATCGACACCTGGGAGTTCAGATAGACGGAAAGATCGGTTCAGTTAAAACGGAAGTCGTCATGGAGAATTTATCGCCAATATGACCCAATTATGACTGGACATAGGTGCTCTAGGACATACCTTGATCGCTGCTCACTGGATTTTTGGCTCACAAGTGAGGATGCGGATAATGTCTTTTCTATTCACTTATGTGAAGTGAAGAAAATCGTTGAGCAACGCCTGTCTTACAAGGGTTATATTTCATCCCTTGTAAGACAGGCCCATTAAGTGAGATAACAGAATACACATCTAATAAAAAAGCTACGTCGTAAGAAAATAGTGAGAAAATGCGATTTTATAGCCTAAATAAGATAATAGGCTTGAAGGCAGTCTGCTTTACGTGAGGTAATACCTGACGGTAGTCCCATCGAATGGGATATTGGGAGAATAGGGTGATCAGTTTTAGTACATGAAAAATCCATACACTTTAGGGTTCGGTATCTAAACAGCATCCTTACAATATTTTTCCCTTCGAACGAATTTTTCCTACTCAAAAAAGAGGCATTAATAATTATACGAAGGATTTTGAAATGAAAATATTGTAATAGACAAGAATAAGAAAGCTTGGTAAAACCTTAAAATTCAAGTCCATTTGTTCAAATGGGTTTTAGTACTGTGTTTAGATATGTTGATGAGTGACCTAAATTAGGGTTTCCCATGCGGGACACCAGTATTGCGCTGATCATTTATAGGTATTCCGCGATAATTTGGAAAGGTTTTATACACTGTAACACATTTAAAGATCTTCTACTACATATTAAAGGGCGTTACACATATGGTAGGAATTATGAAAGATGTTGTATCATATATCCAGAAAGTAGCTTTAATTGTATTTTGCATAGGCAAGCACTGGTAACTAAAAAAACTTCTACAAATTTAAAAAATGTTATAATAGATGAAGCCGTGAAAGTGTTAAACTATGTAAAATGAAGATCACTTTAATCCAGATTATTTAAAATTTTGTGCGATAAATGGGTAGTGGACACTATTACTTTTATTACATACTGAATTGAGATGGCTACGTAGAGAATAAGCACTATTAAGAGTTTATGAACTTCGAAGTGAGTTACCGGTCTTCTTAAAGGTACAAAATAATTCAGAAAAAAATTTTGCTGAAGTCTTAACAAATCCTTTATTGTTGATTAAACTTGCATATCTGGCAGATATTTTTACCAAATCCAATGCTGTTAACTTATCATTACAGAGAAAAGGTATTATAATTTTTAATACAAGAGATAAAATTGCATCTTTTAATGGAAAAATACAATTTTAAATTTCATCAGTAAAATATTATAATTTAGATTGTTCTCCTGCCTTACATGAATGTTTGTATGCTATTTTATCTCTTGTATTAAAAACTGTAATACCTTTTAAAAATTACATAATTTGAAAACAACTCTTTTGCAATTTTTTCCAAAATCTAGTAAGGATAATTCCTGGGTTTGGAATCCATTTTTCGTGACAACTAGAAGGCTTAACCGCAAGTGACTATTTATATCTTATTGACTTAATTAGTGATTCTGATTTGAAATTAAATTACAAAGATCAGCCTGATTTCTGGGTGAGTTTGTCAAAAGAGTATCAACGTCATAAAGTAATTAATTTATTCATATTTTTATGTTTATATTATATTATTATATATCCTTGGAAATTTTTTTGAAAAACTCCTTGTAAAACGCCTTTACCCTATCTTTGAAGATGCTAAAATTATTCCCGATCACCAATTCGGTTTCCGATCAGAACACTCCACAACCTAACAATGTCATCGTGTGGTTGATTCCATTGCGTCCTCTCTTGAGCGAAAAGAGTACTGTCCAGACGTGTTCTTAAGTATTACGTATGCCTTTGATCGAGTGTGGCATCCTGGACTGCTGCGGAAACTCAACAGCTTCCTACCCTCCACATTCTTCCTTATTTTAACGTCATTTCCAATATCCCCTATCAATACTGATCATTTCGAAATATCCCCTATCACAGCTGGTGTTCCTCAACCCAGTATTGTTGTTCTAATAATATACAATATTTATATCTTTGACATCCCAACTAATCCCAAAACTATAACCACTAACTTTGCTGACGACACCGCTATTCTTGCATCCCACTCCAATATCAAAATCGCTTCCAAAAATCTACCATTCCATATCAAAAGTCTCTAATGACTGGTTTACAAGGTGGAGAGTAAAATTAATTGAGCAGAAGAGTGTACATGTTACCTTCACCCTCTGCAAAGATTCCCCATCCGCCTTAATGGCGACATTATTCCATTAAAAGACAAAGTACGCTACTTGGCACTAAATTTAGACAAAGGACTTACTAGGAACGCTCATACGATGTCAAAAAGACTTGAACGTTACACACATCACCAACTACTTCTTAGACTACCCTATTTACACTTGTTGGCCAAGAGATTTCTTAAAATATTAAAATCTTGTTAGGTAGAGAAACACCAAAGTTATAGATAGCTAAAGAAATAAAAAAAAATTTAAAAAAATATTATATTATAGTTTTATATTTAAAAAATAATTACTTAATAAATAATGAGTTTTAATAGCTATTTTTTTTCTAAATTTTTACGGAAAGTGTTCCGTTAAAATTTCCAAGTTTGCGAAGAGTTCCATTGCAGTAAAAGTTTGGGAAATCCTGCCTAAATTATTAAGTGTGTTTTTATGTAACATAGAACTCTTCGTTTTATATTTAAAAAATAATTACTTAATAAATAATGAGTTTTAATAGCTGTTTTTTTTTGTAAATTTTTACGGAAAGTGTTCCGTAAAAATTTCCAAGTTTGCGAAGAGTTCCATTGCAGGAAAAGTTTGGGAAATCCGGCCTAAATTAGTAAGTGTGTTTTTATGATAGCATAGTTCTTAGTTTGAAGTGTGTTTTTTATGTAAATATAGTCCTTAGGAATATATTTTAATCTGTCATTAAGATTTAAAGAGAGAACTTGTTCGGGGCAGATAGTGAATGTAACATGAACGCTTTTCTGCTTACTGACTTTCACTTTCCACTTGATAAACAAGTTTTCAAGGATAAGGATGTGGTTTTGTCGAGACTTAATGGAACGTTAAGATGTATTTTATTTTTTTTTTGCTGTTTTTGCTAATATTAGTACCAAAATTTAAATTTTAAACATCCCGACAGTGCCGATAGGATGCCCTAAACCGTGTATTCGAACTCGAGTACGTTTGCGTACTCATCGCAGACCTATTCCAGTTGGTTATTTTAGAGGACAGAGAGATGAAATATATTATTAACTATTCTTAATAAATAAATATAAAAGATCCATTTTTAAAATTGAAATGCAAATAAACCGATTTAGTGACTGTTAAAATTTTGTTCAACACTTGTTTAAGACCTTTAATTTGAGAGTAGGTGGTACAAGCAAGATAAGATGTTTTCTAAAACTACTTTTGACGGCTAATAAGAAAAATTTTATTTCAAAAATTTTAAATCAAAGAAATTTGCTTGGTGACGGTAGAAATTTTCATCAACACAAAATAGGCTTAGCACACCTTCAATTTGAGACCAGGTTAAATGACAATTTCTAATCTTCACTTCCAGTTAGAAAACTATCAGCTCATAAATTTTAAAGCAAATAAAGTTACAGAGTAGTTTATAAAGAAATTGGCAACCCTAATAAGTAAAAAATTTAAATCCTTGATTTTTCTATGAGATATGATAATAAGAAATTTTCTTAGCTCTCTCCACTCAATTCCATTAGAACTGGATTAACTTTTTGAAGATGTGCTTTTTTCTCATTGATATTTGTTGTAGTTATTTGTAACTACGAATTCGTTATAAAGTTATAATAAAAAACATATCCTTTTTAATATTTACTAACATTCAAAAAATGGTGCTTCAGAATTCGTCCGAAAAAATTGTGCTTTAGAATTTTTGCTTTACGAGGACTAAGGAGCAATTCATGTGTATCTAAAGAGTTTCTCTCTTTGAACAAACATTTATGATTTAATATTAAATTCAAAAATAAACTTTATATTTATATCAACAACTTACCTGCTTAGCAAATTCATCGAATGCAACTGGAGCACTTGGTATAATCCCCAAATAGGAGCGAAAAGCATTCTCGGCCGCTTTGTCAACATTTTCCAATAATAGTCCACGAAGATATTTATCTGGTGATGATGTGTCATACTGTTCAATATCAACTCCAACAACAAAGTACTCCCCTTTATCCAATAATCCTTTCCTTTGCAGACTTACCATTAAGCCAATATGTTCGAAATAGTGACCCAATATTAAATAAACTGTAAACATAAAAATGAAACAAACTATACCTTTTGGGACAGTATCGAACTGCACAAATAAAAATATTGAAATGTATTTCTGTCTGATCCTTTTGTTAAATATTGAAACTATTTCACTTTAAATTTCAATTTATTCCTTTTGGGTTAGTAAAGGTTTTAATGTTCAATCATTTAGAATATCGACAGTTTAGTAGTGAATAAAAAAATCGAGTGATCAAAACCAAATGTTTTTTGTTTATCTGAATTTAGAATTTAGTGTGTGCGGTATTTTTTTAAGGATATTTTCAAGTTTCATGATTTAAGTATATAAAAGTCAATAATATAAACAATCACCAATAAGAACAAGTTGATCCTATTGTTAAAAAAAAATTCTAAAAATAATGTTTTCAAATATGGTAGAATCTTAAATTATAATAAGTTCGAACAATAAGTCCTTTCTGAATTTTATTAAATGCAGTTAATATTTTTGTATTTATCTAAAATTATAAAATAAAATCTATCAAAAATATACTAGAATACGAGGGTCATTCAACAAATACTTAGCCTACAAAAGAAAAACGAAAATTTGGGAAAGGTGGCAATATATTTTTCCACATAATCTCCTTCAAGCTCGATACATTTGGCCCAGCGATGCTCTAACTTTTTTAACCCGTCCAAAAAACAATTTTCTCGAGGGAAGCAAAATAGGCCTCCGTGGCGACGATGACCTCCTCATTCGACCCAAATCTATTCCCGGCGAGTGATTTTTTCAGGTTTGGAAACAAAAAGTAGTCACAGGGGGCCAAATCTGGAGAGTACGGTGGATGGGGCAGCAATTCGTAGCGCAATTCGTCCAAATTTGGCCATGGCGACGGCGGAGGTGTGAGCCGGCGCGTTTTCGTGGTGGAACAGCACTTTTTTCTTCGCAAAGCGGGGCCGCTTTTTCTTCAATTCGACGTCAAATCGGCCCAATAAGTCAGCATAGTAGCGCCCCGTGATTGTTTTACCCTTCTCGAGGTAATCGATGTGGATCACACCTTGTGAATCCCAGAAAACGGTGGCCATCACCTTTCCGGCCGATCGAACAGTCTTCGCCTTCTTCGGAGCACGTTCGCCGGGTGAAGTCCACTGTTTCGACTGTTCCTTGGTCTCTGGTGTGTACCAGTGAATCCATGTTTCGTCGACGGTCACGAAACGACGCAAGAACTCCGCTGGATTGCGCTGAAATAGCGCCAAACACGTCGCCGATGTGGTCTCACGGTTGCGCTTGTTTTCCGGTCTGAGCAAACGCGGCACCCATCGCGCCGACAGCTTTCTCATGCCCAGTTCTTCGTGTAGAATATGATGCACCGTTCCTACTGCGATGCCCACAGTCTCAGCTATCTCGTGAACCTTCAATCGACGGTCTGCCAACACGAGATCGTGGACTTTTTTACCGTTTTCCTCCGGAGCAGCCGTTTTCGGGGCACCTGGGCATGGCTCATCAAAAACCGACGTGCGGGCACGAACAAACTCGTTGAACCAATTCTTGACGGTCGCCATCGAAGGAGAAGAGTCACCATACACAGCATCCAAGCGATCTTTGACCGACACGCTCGCTTTCAAAGGCTCTCAAAACAAAACTAATGAAGGGAATCGACTGAAACTCGACTTGTTTCAGTAGGCGTACTGCACGATGGTAAATTTCTTTTGTGACAGCAGTTCCATCGGGCGGTGAGGCTAAGTGCTTGTTGAATGACCGTTTTATTAAACAAAATTTAATAGTTTTTAAAAATTATTATAAATAATTTGGCCCATAGTTACCTCGAACTTCACTAAAGTTTAAAATAAGGACTTTTTTTGAATATAAAACAAAATTGATGGCCATTTTTATAAATCAATTATAAAATGGAAATAAAATTATTTTTTATATTAAATTGAGTTGGAAGACATGTTTTATAAATAAATATTAAAACACCAAGTATAAATTGGTTTTTTTCAACATTAAACAAAAAAATAAATTTTTATTTAAGAAAATATCCTTAGTTTTTTTATTATTAGCCTACATAGATGAAAATGCAAATTTTAATGCTATCAGAAAAGCCTACATCTATTAAAATTAAATAAAAATTAAATAAACGTATCCAAAAAAATTAAAAAGATTTATTATAATACAAAATAAATATTTAATCAAGTAAATAAATACGAGTTAATATGTGCGCTCACAAAATAATTAAGCGCATTTTTGAGAACTTCTTGAGGTCTTAAACTGTGTACATATGTGTATGTACTCGTTCAGTAGTAGAAAAAAGTAAATATGAGTAAATTGCACGGGCAAATAATATAATCTAGTAGCTTTTAAGCTGCACTTAACATCGATTACAAAATAAATAATTTATGTGAATGACCGACGTACACATATGATGTGAAATCGTAAAAGATAAACTCAGAATCATTTAATTATGTGGTTCGATAACAATTAAAGGAATGGTTTCCAGCAATATGAACAGATTTAGTATTTTAGCTTTTCTGCAGAATTTGTGATCGATTTATGAGAATTTATTAAAAGAGTTGAATTGTACATGAAAAAAAAACAACACAAAATAGAAAATATAATTGGAATAGTATTCGTGTCTGTATTAGTAATTTTCATAAGACTTACTTCTTGTATTCATGTATGTCCTTTCTACAATATCGTCGAAAGGATTCTTTCGAAATCCATGATGATAAATTGAATTCCATGTCACTATATCTCGTATCTTAATGCCTGATAACTTCAAAATTGAAGTTATTGTTTCTGCGACTGGAACGTATTCATTGTCCATCGTGTCCAAGTAAAGGAATGTGATCTGATAAAAACGTTTGTTTTCAGAAATATAATTGATTAAATGGTTATACTTACCTGTGTCCAATTGAATGCAAGCAATAAAGATACAACTGATTTTGAGATTTGTGTATCAGGTGGTCTTGTTCTGGCGAATGTTGGAAAATTATTTTTATTCGACGTATCTCGGTGGGTGCAGAACTTTTGTAGTAAAATTAGAAAAGAACACAAAATTAATTTTAATATTCTTCTGCATTAAAATTACTCAAAAATATTATTTGATAAGACTTCGAAAGTTCTCGAAGGAATAATTTTCTTTTGTACTTTAAAATTTAATAAGTTGTATCTATAAAACTATTTTACTTATTTTTTTAAGATTTTATTAAATATTTTTTCAGTAGTTGATAATTTAAAAATTATAAATAATATAATTAAAGGATTATTACTATTTACAGGGATTAAATGTGCTCTTATTTGTATGGCAGTACTCTGAGCTTTTTAGTGTTTGTACCTTTTTAGGGACTTTTTTCCGAATAGAACTGTTAGCTTTTTTGGTGTTTGTAACTTTTTTTTTATTTATTAATTTTAGATTTATAATAAAATCAGTGGTATTATGTATAAACTAATGCATATAAATTAGCGAAAAAAAATTTAATACGAATTAAATTACATTTTCCAAGTGTTTTTCAATTAAGGGGCTTTTCAATAGGTATGCTTATTTTTTGACAGCCTAATACGACGTAGCATATTTTTGGCTGAATGCATATATAAACAAGCAAAATTATTGAATCTGGCAGAAAAAGCAACGACAACAGTTACAGGAGCTTTCTTTACATCCACAAATACTTACTATCTGATAAAGATTTTGGTCGGGCGACAATATCGCGGGACGTATTGCTTTCGAAAAGAGGCTGGCGAGACGGTAACTGTTAATGGCTAAAGGTATCGATTATAGATTATTTTTGACCTCAGTTGGACGATATGAAATTGGACATTATCTAGTTCTAAAAGGACTTGCTACACAACAGTTGAAAAGAAGGGGCTCATTGCAGACAAATATACTACGGTCAGCTGGCTGCCAAGATCATGCGATTTAACGCATTTAGACATTTTTCTATAGGGCTACGTTAAATGGATGGTCTATAGCAATAAATCGATAATATTTTACGAGCTAAAGAACAATCATTGGTGAGGTTCAGCCCGATTTATACGGCAGAGTTATTCAACATTGAACCGTTCGGATCACGTCATGCAAATGAAACCGTTGAGACCATTGGAACATTTCTGCTATTTTTAACTCAATTTTAAAGATTAAACGCTTTTAGTAAAAAAAAACCTGTAGAAGTATAATATTGTAGTGTTATTTATCGTCGTATACCTATCATTGGACAAAATATCACGAGCAGCCTACAACTATAGGGATGGTGATACGCCCAATCAGTGCACCAGTTATGCTAGTTCAGGATTTTGCCAATTCAGCCAATGAAATCCACCTGGTTGCAATTTTACCTTCTCACCCACCTCGTCCATACATAACCTTCTCAATAAGCCTTCCCATATCCTTCTTTAATTGGCACTCGTCCTAATGACTTCATACTTTCGAAAAACCCTCAAGTAAATTCCAACTTTATGGTAAGTTGCTTCCAACCAACTCTATCTACCATAACCTTCCTCCAAAACATTACCTTCAAGTTATATTCTCTATGGTACGCTACTTATGCACTGGTATTTTCTTCTCTAAAACCTCATAATTCCTGCTTAATTGCATATAAACATGAAGCCGTTAAACAACCCATCGATTAATTTTACTTTGATAGGAAACGGTATTATTGAACTCCCTTATTCGTCAATTCCATTGATTTAGCACGCCAACTCAGTCTTCTTTTCCATATCCTTTTTTTGGGACCAGATTTTACTACTTCATCTGGCTTCTTCGGCTGAGCCAATTATATTTATCATCAGTAAGCTCTGCTCTAACACCAGTTATAAGCTTGTTACTCTTACCAACCCCGTGGTACCGATTTTATTTCAAGAGCACAAGATATTCCTGCTCAAAAGATACAGTAAGGAACTTTGTTAATTCTAGCCACTGGTAGGCCAGATTAAGACCGCGGATTTGCTTAGCCCAAACGCGCTTCTAATATTACTCATAGTTTGATATTTTACCCAAACTATAAAATTGAAACGTTAGTCTTGCTATATTGTACTCTTCGGAAACTTGGATTCCCAGCAAAAGCTTGTATCCTTCTAAAATCCTTCTCACCTAAGAGTGTGTAACAGTTTCTGCTACGTGAGGATGGAGAATTCCGTGGCCTACTTAATGATGAGTTTATAGGAAGCTATCATAATCGCCTGTTTACGGATTAAAAAAAGCTCAATAGGATGTGGGTGGGCTAGACAATTAATTCGGTTGGATGCGGAAGATCCTGTCAGAATGTGATACAATGCTATCATTTATGATCTGAGAGAACAAGGCAGCCCTTGTCCTAAGGAAACGTAGCTGTTAGTCAGGATACTAAAAACTAAGGGAGAAATCCAAACTAGATGACCTTGACGCGAAACCGGTTATTTGATTCAGCAGATCTAGACCGTACTCCCGGTTGTCGTGCCGTTGATGATGGTAATGATTAAGTAGTTGATTATAAAAACTATTATTAAATAATCAATTTATAGGCAAAAGAGAGTACTCCAAAAAATATTTAAATTTTTGCATGCGGTATTTATATAATATTTTATATTGTTTTAGAAAACAATTATTTATAAATTTTTTAAATATAAAAAAAAAATTCATTACATATGAAATCATTGGTAAATTAAATGCAGCTGCCATTCGTCCTTCGTGTACACACGTTTCCTGTGGTCCTATATACCCGGTAACATGCCTAGTCCATAATGTGGCTGTCTGTCGAATACTGTTGATTTCTTCACCGTACGTCTCTGCCACAATAAACGATAAGGAATGACCCATTTGCTTAAATTTTCCAGAGTTAACCTCTTCGATGGCCAATGATATTGCCCCCGATATGGTTATTCCTTTAAGGATAATCCAAAATAAATACTATAATTTTTATTAACTATTAACTATAAAAATAAAAATAATATTATTTAACTATAAAAGTGAAGTGGATTTTGTTATAGACAAAATCCTACGAGAAAAAGGAGTAAAATTTTTATTGTAAAAAAAAATCTAAACAATTTTTGTAACAAAACTTTACGACTTTAAGGAATCCACTGAAAAAAAATTTCGGTTTTGGGTCTTTCTTGTTAATAATACATTATCATGGTTTATGTCGGTTTTTATTTAATAAGGAAAAGTCAGAATACATAAAATAAGTGGGTACCAGGAAAGAATGGAGTAAAAGTTGAAGGAGGGGATTTTTAAAGAATTTTTTTTTACTTCTGGTGGGTGGGGGGGGGGGATAAAGAGGGAGAGTGAGAATATCGATTGTTCTTACCCGGTCTTTGGTAGTTTAAATTTCCAGGCTGACGTTGTGAGCCCGTTAAATAGCCGAGAGTAAAATTTTCCGCCGTTACCCTGAATGGTGTGTTCATAAATAGTAGAAAAATACACCACCATTGAAGGATAAACAGCAACTGTACGAATGCCCTCATTACGGTGGTGAGAGTATAACAGTTGAATACTTCACTGGAGCTGTAGTCAAATTCAGGAAAGATAACAACATACAACAAATATTTAGCAGTAACATTATTGGATTCAGCAGCATTTTATCATCGGATACAGAAATATCACCATCATTATTGTCTCTATAAAAATATATTAAAATTTTTTACTCTTTCGTCTTTGGATTTGAATATTTAACTTTTTTTTTCGGTAGTATCTTTAGTCTTTCTAATCCAGTCTATTCAGAAAGCGGTCATCACCAACATCTTCTTAGACTTAAGAGCTTGTTGAGTGCCTCTTGTACGAGAAGATTCATAATAAATTCTATAGAAAAATTCTTTTTATGATAATTTAACTAACAAAAATCATATATTTAGGCTTTTGTATTACCGGACCAACCATGTTCAAATGTCATTGGAAAATTATTTACTGGACCAGAACTTTAAGCATCTTATTTTGATGAGGTTTTTGGCCTGTCAAAATGTTATTTTTTATTACTTCATCTAAAATGATTTATCTGTAAAGAGAAGAGCAAATAATTACGATTATTATGATTAATGATTTATATAAAATTGACGTTGCTGTTATAATTTAAAAAAAAAAATATATAAAATCGATGGAAAATAAATGTTTTATATTTTTAGTCTTTGATGATTAATTTGGTAATAAAACAAATATAATTTATTGTTGAAATTTATTATACCAAACTTTTAGAGGACATTGAAAAAAATAGAAATATTACGAGAAATAGTTTTCTTAATAAAATTTTCATATTTTTATAATTTTATTTTTTTTTTAATTTTCTGTGAATTTGTATTGAGTATTTATTTTGATAAGATAGAACATCCGACTATAAAGCGGGTATCGGCAAACTTTTTTTGGCTTCGGGTCAAGATTAATCAAAATGTGAGTTTGTAAAAGACATTTTGGGTCAGTTGTATTTTCATGTTATAATTGTTATTTCAATTATATTTTTTTCTTTATAATTTATTTTTCATTTATTAAATTACCAGAGTTATAAGCCTAAATCTGCTGTTTGGTCATAGATGGCGTGAGTGAGCGTATTAAACTACCATGGGCACGCCATACTTGTTTTTATGAGTTTGACATCTGTCAACATTAATCAGTGCACATTGTTAGCAACTTCGTGCAACAACATAAGTTTTTCTTTTGGTAATCATGTCTAGTTTTGTGCGAGAAAAAGAGCATATGCGGGAAGCTCTGCTTTTCTGCTTCAATTTGAAGAAATCGGCTCCCGAATCGCATCGAATGCTTATAGAGGCCTATGGTGACAATGCTTTATCGGAAACAACGTGCCGACATTGGTTTTGTCGGTTCAAGGACGCCAATTTTGACTTGACGGATAAGAGGCATGAAAATCGGCGTAGGAAGGTTGAGGACCATCAATTACAGGCTCTTTTGGACGAAGACGATACCCAATCGCAAAAAATGCTTGCGGAGCAATTGGGTGCTACTCAACCAACCATTTCCATGCGTCTGCGTGCCATGGAGAAGATTGAAAAGATTGGGAAATGGGTGCCGCATAAATTGAACGATAGGCAGAATGGAGCGACGCCAAAACACATGCGAAATCTTGCTCGCCAGACAAAAAAGCAAGTCGTTCCTGCATCGGATTGTGATAGGCGATGAAAAGTGGGTATATTTCAAGATTCCGAAACACAAGAAATCGTGGGTTGATCACGGCCAACCATCAACATCTTCCCCACGACCAAATCGCTTCGGACGGAAGACGATGCTGTGCGTTTGGTGGCATCAGCAGGGTATCGTCTACTATGAGATGTTGAAACCTGGTGAAACTGTCAATGCCTACCGCTACCACCAACAACTGATCATATTGAACCGTGCTCTGCGTGAAAAATCAACAAAGACATGACAAGCTGATTTATCAACAAAGACATGACAAGCTGATTTTCCTCCACGACAACGCACCATCGCACACGTCAAATAGGGTCCGAAACTACTTGGAGACACTCCACTGGGAGGTGCTACTCCACTCCGCTTATTCACCAGATCTGGCCCCTTCCGACTACCACCTGTTTTCGTCGATGGGCCGAAAATGGCTTGATGAGTGGTTTGCCTCGAAAGAGAAGGAAATTTTTGGGCGTGGTACCCACAAATTGCCCGAGAGATGGGAAAAATGTGTAGCTAGCGAGGGCAAGTACTTTGAATAAATTTGTTTTTGCTTTCTATGAAAAAACATGTGTTTTCTTGACTAAAAAACAGCGGATTTAAGCTTATACACCTGGTTTTTTTTTATTTTAATGGGCCACCCATTCTTTTGCAGACCGGCTTAACATTGTCAAGACCCTAAGGACTGCCAAGAATGGGTCCCTACTATTGACATAGGCTTCGAGGTGGCTATGAGTTTCGCACGCTTTTTAATAAGTTCCATAGATTTTCCTATTTTAATCCACACATATACTTAGCTTAACGGTGAGTGTGGGTGGATTGAAAGAAGAAAGTCGCAAAAAATCACACGGAAGTGGCTATGGAGGGAGGGTATTGTCAATGGGCTTAGGTACCTCTTAGAACAATCGCAGATAGAGCGTATGTAGAGAATGTCTTTTATGGTAGATTTTGGTAAATTTATCTCTCAAGTTTTATCTTGAAACGACTTGCTCAGCTTTCGAAGAAAACAACATCAGCACTGTTCGCCCAGCTAGGGAACAATACATGCTTGTGACCAGATAAATACCAAAGATTATCCAAAGAATGGTAACGCCACTGGAGCTGAAAATTTCTTAGCGCGAAGTAAATACATGCTTTTATAAGTTATTTTTTGACCTCATTTTTTTGAGCGGGTCAAAGGTTGCTGACATATGCTATAGAGTATAAGTATGGGTAATCGGGCTATATATATACAAATTCTATTGAAGCCAAAAAAATCCCGTAAAATATGTGGTGCCATTTAGCGACCTATTAACACAAAATTAACCTCAAAACTCTGTTGTTTTTAAAGTATATTAAACGTTTTTAATTAAAAAATTTTTAGTCACTGAAAACAAAGAATAGTGAACGAAAAATTTATGAAATCTATTATTAGAGTTCGAGTTCTTAGTTGTGATAAAAATGACATTGCAGTGACGGTGGGCTGATTACTTTCCGATGGCGGTTTCATTGATCTTATATTTATACATAGTCAAAAATGGTAGCTACTAGTTTTCAATTTTATAATATGCTTAAATATACTATAATTCTACTGCATTTATAGTGCCTGGGAATAATCCGAGGTATATGTTCTGATAAATCATTTAAAAGAACATAATTTTTGCAGCTATCTACTATTAAACCTTAAACTGGTTCCACTAAGAAAACCTTTATATGAAAAATAAAAATTGTTTTATTAGTTCCTAATTTCAAATTAATTAAATTAAAAATGTGCGCCAAAGTAATATGAATAAATATAAAAATGCCCCCTTTGAGCAGTACTTATGTGAATTAGCTTGAAGGTTGTTTTGATAGTCAAGCAAGCCTTTAAATCTAAGTTCTGATAGAGTCTTTTGTTAATAATTATTTATAATTTTTACTCAAATAAGTTTGCCGTTTTATCGTGAATAGACTAACATGCTTGAACAACTTTTTTCAATTATCCAAATTAATTTCGAAAATAAGTCATCGCAAAACTGTGATTAGTTTTTTAATTTTTAGCTCAATGAATTTGTTAAAATAAAATTTTTAATTTTAATGTTTTGCTCGATGATTTTGTAACAATGAAATTGTCCCATTTGTAGTGAGACAAATCCACAACAAGAGATATTTGACACACCATTACATTCGCAAAAATGTATTTGAACGCCGCTGACGTTGTCATGTACAGGTTTGCATGATAAGTGTAATATACCGGTGAACTTTTCGTATAGTTAAACGATTTGACAGTGAACCTTTGGCAAGTGAAAATAGTTTATTAGACGAACGGAGTAATATAAGCTCATGTCTTCTGCAATTATAGTCTGTCAATAGATAGTGTTATCGGACCATGATTAATAATTATTTCTTTGAGAAAATGGAAGACATGGATTCCAGTGACATGTGATTCTAGAAGCCATATGCCAAAAATCAATTTAAAGCAATTTTACCAAAAATTATCATTTGAATAAAAAAATTCTTACGAATAGAAACAATATATTTTTTTTAAAAAAGTCAGTTTATTGCAAATATAAATTTTTTATGGTATATAATCTAATGCTTTCCTTTCAAATATTTGTTGAGACATTTTATAAAAGTTATAAAAACCAGAGATTTTTACTTAATTTATTTATTCCGCTTTTAATTTTATTTAACATATAATTTTTATTAAAATATTGATTTTTCAGGTTAATATTCTCAAATTTAATTCTAAAGTTAATATGTGCTACAATGTGTTGTCAGTAAAAACCTTAAGTATGATATTTATGGACTTTGAGTACTTCTTATTGTTCTTGAAAATAGATAAAGATGATTTTAATAAATGGAGGAGCTTTAAACAGACTTACCAATAATCAATTAATTTATTCGTCAAATTATAATAATCAATTCGAAAATCGCAAATTCTTACAAGTTTTTCTTATTTTTCTACATTTGATTCTTAAGTAGTTAATTCCTTAATCGTACTTTAAACAATAAATATTGTATTGAACAATAGAATGGAAACAGTATAATGAACGAATATAAAATTATTATTTTTAGTTAGACAATTTGACTTAATTTGCATTTATAAAAAACCAAAGTCAGTAGATATTCGGAAAAAATCATCAAAAAAAAATTTAGTATGTCCCCATTTGCCTTAAAAATTCTAAAACCCAATGGCAAGAGTAGTTACTACCTTTTGCTCTATGTATAATTAATGCCTCCCTTCTTCCTAATTCCTTTTTATAAAACACAAACATATTTATTTAATTGTACTTGAATTTTCGAAGTTTTTTACTTAAACAAAAATATTACTGTGCTTAGGAATTTTAACCTCATACGAAAGTGTAATTAAAAAGTTTTCGGAATGGCTATTAAAAAAAAATTATATTTTATTTTTCAATATAATTTTTTCTGAGGTCAATACACTTTTGTCAACGTTTGTCAAGTTTTTCGATCGCCTCCTGGAAGGGACTGTCTTTAAGATATCCAAAATACCTATTAACAGCGTCTATGGCATCTTTATCCGAAGAGAATATCTTTCCAGGAAGTCCGACAGAACCAAATCTGGTAAATATGGCGGATATTAAGTAACACAGCAATTTTTTCGCCATCTATAGCCAGTATCTCTTAATTTCTGCATTTAAATTATCTAAAATAATATTGGTCACTGATAAATCTTCCTTTTTTTTATAGTAAATTGGGATAATTTTTGCATCCCGAAATTTCATGCCATTATCTTTCCAGTGAATGAAATGATGTTCATATCCTTTAACCCACTGCTTTGACCACATTTTCATATCTGGAGTATAGTTGTGAACCTACTCATCGTGTAAGATGTAAATCACCCCGCGTCTAAATTTAAAAAAAAAAAAATAATAATAACGGCTGGATAAAATGGGGATGAATCTCCAGAATATTATGTTACTTTAATTTTATATTCAAAACAGTTCTTCCTTCCAAATAAATAAACTTAAAGCCGGCTCTGATTTCAATTCTTTTCATTTTCAAAATAATGAGCAATGATTGATGTCATTAACTGTCAAAACAAACAAAAAATGGGTGCTTAATTTCAATATGACAGTTAGTAAAAATTAGCCCAACATAACAGCATAATATAATTTGGAAAAGTCTGCCATCTAGTGGTGCATGCCGGAAAGTTTCCAATCCACCCTTCTAGGTCGTCGTTCTTCAGAATATTTAATAAAAAATACTTTTCTTATTATTAAAGACAATTACTAAGCCAAATCAATGTTCATATTTTTTAAGGACATAATTTATTTTTGCATATATATTTTTAAGGGGTCAAACAATTTTAACAAATCCTATATTTTTTATGTAGTGATAGACGGCCTAGAAGACCATTTGGCAACTTGAGTATTCGCTAGAAGTTTATCTACTATACATAAAAAGGCGGGGCACTTTCCCGAATATGAATATTTTTTTGGTTTTTATATTTAAAGAGGATTTAATACCAAGTTAAAAATGAGATGTAAACTTAGAATTTGTTAATCAAATTTTCAGGTGGTTGAAAAACCTAAAGATATAATTGGTTCTTCATGTTGTTGAGAAATTGTTAATTGTTCGATGATATTTGATATAGAAAAGGGATTAAGGTAATATTTACTGAATAAAATATATTATGTCAGAATAACGAAATACTTTGCTTGAAGGGAAATTATTTATTGTTTATTCAAAAATGAAATCATAAATAAAGATTTAAAATTCTATTGAATTTGAATATGCATTTACTGAAACCTATATTAAGTTCGTATTTATTTTTGTGCTAATAGATAATATACAAATGAGTGTACTACGAGGTGAACCCTTTTCTACAATTGTTAACTGGGTTAGTGTACAATAAAATAATTCCTTTATCAAAAATACTATTATTTAGAATTAATTTTGGGTATGAACATTTTATGGCTACTTGAGTTTAGAAAACTTTACTAACACAAATTAAGGAATCTTTATTTGCATGAAAATGTGTTTATAAATGTTTTTTAAGATACTAAATTTGTTTTAATTTCATAATATTCTGATTAAAGAAAATAATGAAAAAATTTCGGGTTGGGAGAAATATATTTTCAAAATTTTTTAGTTATTTAAAATTTGATGTAAAACAAATTGTAGATAGTAAATTTTTGTTTAAAACTGCACCAATTTTAAATGGCATCCCTCGTTTAGGCCAAATAATGTAAGAGCAACTTTAGAAAAATCTCAGAAATAAGAATAATTTTTTAATATCAGATATTTACTGATTTATACAATGAGATTTATACAATTGATGTAGATATTTTTAGTTCATTCAGGGATAAAAATATGTTATTTCGACGCTGCTCGGTTGTTAATTGATTAAAAGCTCTTTTACACCATTGCTATACAAAACAAATGTTAGACGAGGTGTGATAGAAAAGTAATGAGTTTTTATTTAAACAATTTTATTTTATTTTTATACATCAATGTTATCCCCTTCGAATAAACTTTCTTGAGCAACTACACGTATATCTTCGTTCCAGTGCTGGAAGGTACCTTGAGCTCTTCGATAACACTCCTTTAGGTGTCATCGATAGTACCAAGATGACATATGTACTTTCAAGTGGCTCTTAATTTTGGCAAACAAAAAAAGTCACACGAACGATGATCACGAAATTCCCTTTTTGTACAATGGTGGGGCATTTAAATGTCTGGAATCTGCCGGAAGCACCCTTTTTCGGGGCATTTCAATGCCTTCTTATTGAAAACTTACTTAATAGTTTGTCCTGTAAGTTTATCTTCCTTCATTTTCAATAGTCAAGACCGCTTTAAACAACGTTGAGAAAAAGTGTTGCTAGATGCTGTTACGGGGACTGGTGAGCTATTTTGAAAGATGGCGGACTTTTTCACCCATGAATTGGACCAATTAGCGGTATATAGTTTTATCAGAATGGCGTCACGTTTCACACTGGACGCACTGCAATTGAAACATTATGATCAATGCTTCTCAGACTTAAGTGTAACCGATTTATTTCTGTGGGAATACCTTGAAAGGGGTAGGTCTGCGATCTCTTATTTTTCTTATTTAGCTTTCACAGCCCAAATCAAGCTTTAGCTTCATCCAAATGCTTTTTTAAAATTTCTCGGTCTTCCGTAGCCGTCTTCCTGTTCTGTAATTGCAAAATTCTTCTTGCATCTCCGGCGACCGCTTCCGATCAACTAGCCTTCGAATTTTTATGCTGCCCGAGAATTTGATATCCGCTGCGTCACCTTCTTATTGTAGTCTCTTCAATCTGATGCAATCTGAGATTTTTATGTCTTGTTGTATTTTATCCGCCACTCCTTGTTTAATTTTTTCGGACCAAAAATGCGTCGGAGTATTTTTTGCTCGAAATTGTCGAGAGTATTATATTCTCTTTATGAATGCGTCCACGTTTCAGATCCATAGGTTAAGATGGTTCTAATAATGGAGTGGCAGATCTTTACATTAGTCTTCCTATGTACATTATCGGAGAACCCCTCCCAGTATTGAGAAGTATGCTTTGTTAGCAGTATTGTTTCTTCTCTGCACTTTTATCATCTCGTTGTTATCAGATGATCAGTTCGACCCCAGATAGACGAAATCTTTCACAACCTCCAAATTTTGTTGTGATGTTTTATGCGAGTCGTCTGTTCCTTTGATTAAATCGTGATTGGCAAACGACTTTTATTTTTGGCTCGCCTATCTCCAGACCAACTTCTTTGCCATTTCTTCTAATTTTGTGTACGTTTCCGGTACTTTTGCCATCGATCGCTCAATTTAGTTGAGATCTTCTGCATATCCAGTAATCTGCTTGGATTTATAAAGGAGTATTACCTTTCAGTCAACTGATGTTTTTTGCACAACGTACTCCAGATCCAAGTTGAATAGCATGGGTCCCAGTCTATTGTTTCAGACGCTACTAATGTATTCTTCATGGTAAGTCCGACCAGCATGATAAGCTTCGATAGCATTTTCAATTTTTGATAATCTATATTAGGTAATTGAAAAACTTAATAAAAAACATACGAAACGAAATGAATGCAATTAACCGAGAAATGTTTGACAGCGTTTGAAAAACGTTGTTTAAAGGGTAGATATTGGCTAGGAGGCCGGAACCAGTGACCAAAAACATTCCTTTTTAAGAAATTTCGTTCAAAAACCTTTATTCCCAAGTCAATACTAATTATGTTAATTTACCAAATTACTAATTTTTATTTCAATCCAAAATAATTTCAAAATAAAGTTGTACATTAATTTTATGAACACTCTGTACTTATGTATTGTTTGTCTGTAGTGTATAATGTAATTTTCTTAATGTATTATAGAAGAGTTGTCGCCTGTACTTATTTAATATTTTTTTTAACAAATAGTTTTAATTAGCGTTAGAATTTAATCCAAAATGTATATGGTAGAACAAGAACATTAGTTCTTGTACGGATTTGTGTATATTTTCTATTTAAAAATAATCGAAATTTTTATGTAGAATTCAAAATATTGTCAAGAAATATATATTTTTTATTTATGTTATATTTTTCTCGAATTAAATATGGTATAACCGTAACAATAAAATAGGAATTTCTAGATAACAACCATCTCTTATGAGCACTTTAAATCTTTTAACAGTTCGGTTACCACTTTTCTTTTATTTACGAAAACATTAGTCAAAAACATTGTCCAGTACGTCAATATCCCTAAAGTAACCAGAAAAATAAAAGAAAAATAGAAGAAAATAATAAAATAGAAAAATTCTCTCGAAGGAATAATTCGATTAAGCCAATCATCAGCGTGGGTGAATAGGGAAAAGGAGCTTAATAAAAAAATCCAAATAATCTTTTTCATAAATAATTTACTCAATTTTACTGCAAAATTATTCCATTTCTCGGGAAGATTGTTGAATTAATCTACTAAAATTTCATGTCTTCCGCAAATCTTCCATCAAAGAAAAGAAAGGGAAAAAAATCAACATTGAATTGTTATCGTTATCGCTAACACCTTATCCTAGGCAAACTGGATCTCCTTTTTCCGGTCATTTTCAAAGACTAAAAGAAGAAAAACTCTTATTTAGTCTCAGGTGCATTTCGAATAAACTGACTTAAAGTATATGAATTTTATGTGGGAAGCAATTCAATATTTACAGCATAGAGAATTTCAAACTTGATTCTGCCGAGCAGAAAATCTTTTTAATAAATTGAAAATTTAAATGGAATTCTTGCAATTTGTTTTTAAAGAAAAAAAACGAAAACAATTTTCTATGCGCACAGGTAAAAGTCTCGAAGAATTTACTTTAATAACGAGCGCAATTCAGTTGCAAATATTAAATTCTTATAAATTTTACATTTTGTTGATATTAAATTCCGGTTTACTTTCACTCTTTTCTTTTGAGTTGGTAAATAATTTCAATGTCGAAAAGTGTTCGCGTCGACATTCATCTGACTTTCTTCATGATCAGTGGAAGGAAAAGTTTCCAAAAGTACGACGAATAGTTTGCAATTTCAATCGAAAGTTCTAATGAGCTCCATCTTCTCTAAAAAGGAGTTTCGTAAGATGCGGAGTTTTCTGCTAGTTTATTCACCCTACATTTTTGTTCATTTGCTCTTACTCGAAATGGACGCCTATTTGTTTGGATTATTTTTATGTCATTACTTTTTATTTTTAAATAGTTGTTTTTAAATTTCTTTTAAATAAAATATCAAGTTTTTCTTACTAGTGCAGGTACTTTGTGAGAGAAACTTTACACAAAAATGTTTTTCAATTTAAATTAAAAGTTGATTATTATCTATGGAAATGAAAATCCTTTTTTAAGTCTTATTATTGTAGTAGAAAAATGAAAATAAGCTCAACCTGAGGTAGGATTGGGAAAATTCAGTAGCCGTGGTGGACGAAGGATATGTATTTATAAAATCGGTGTAGGAAATAAATTTAAATTATTAACCAAGTAAATTGGGAATACTCGTACTATATTAAAGAATTCTATTCAAAAATACTGAAAAAATATTTTAAAGAATTCTATTAGAACAATAAAATCCGAGCCTATAAACTCTCATAATTTAAAAGGACCCAAACACTTTTTTCATGTTAACTGTTTCTTTCGTAGTTTAGATTAAAAAATTTACAAATTCAAAAACATTATATAAATAATATTTGATGCTAAGTACTAAAAGTTCTTTTCTCAATTAAGCAAATGATGAATGTAATGTGATTTTTAAATTTTTCCAAATGTGTGCTCAAAAGTATGAATAAAGTTGTAACTATTATGAATACATGACAACAATTCGTATTTATAGTTTGCTGAGTAATTATTTATCTTTCAAGAGTATTAGATATTTTAATATAACCTCTAAAATGGAATTAAATTTTATTTTAGTTTGTTTCAATTCATTCAAATCATATCAAAGTTTAAAGCATGAAATTTAGGGGATATATTTTCAGGGGAAATACTTTATCCCCTTTTCCATTTTGTAGCCTTATTGTAAAACTGCGTATATTTTCATTCCTGATTTTGTTTACATTTTTTTAATACCCAGTAATTTTTATTATATTAAAAGTTTATTAAGTATTCTATCATAGAAATCCAATATAGTATTCTGTTTATGTAAGGAACCTATTAAGCAAATTTCTTATTATGGAAGAAATAATTATTAAAATTGTAAAAAATACGTTAAATTTCAAATTTTCGTCTATGTTTAGAATTTTCTAAATTACGATTTTTTATCACATTTTTTTCCAATCAGTCTTATTACTTTTATGCCCCCTCCCCCTGTAGCTTCCATGCCTGCATTAAAAAAACTGTATGTGATTGATCACGTCTCACAGAGTCCAGAATATTCTTATAAATTATAATAAAAATATTTTTTTTATAATAAACCAGTTATATTTACCAGTCAATATTTTTATGTATTTAAAACTTATTACAATATTTATTGTTTAACTTTTAGCGTATTTAATCGTTAAACATAAATTATTCATAAAATTATCTATTGTCTTTTGTTGATTTATTATAACAAAAATAACCTATAAGAAAACTGTAAAGAAATTCATCAAATTTTCTTTGAATAATTAAATTCCTTGAATTTTAAATTTTTATCTCAAAGTACTAAATAACGATTCATAAAAACAGTGTAATTTTTCTTTGTTTAAATTTTAAATATATTTTCCTGTTTCTTTGATAAACGATTTTTATGATAATTCTCTCAACTAGAAAAATTTGTTTATTAGTTTATTTTGAATGAAAAATTCTTAAGGGAAAATTTTGCTCAAAAAAATTGTAAATTTCCTTTTTCATTTAAAAGGTTCGTTGAGAAAAGAACTAAATAATAGTCCCATAAATTTTTTTAGTTTTATTTTTTGATGACAATGAATGTAATTAATATTCACACCGACCCAAATTTTTTTTTGCTGATGATTATATGGAAATTTTGCCATTTTTATAGTAAAATATAATAAAGTTATATTTTTAGGATCTTTCAAATCAAGGCCATCAAGGTTTCGTAGAGTTATGATTTTAATTTGTAACACTGCATATACCTTTTTTGATGTAAAATTTTTAATATTTCATAACTAAAAGAAGATTTCTTTTATATCACAAAACAATAAAAATTTCAAACAGTTAATAGGGAAATAACTTTGTGCTAAAAAAATTAAAAATTGTGTTTGATCAAGGGGTTTTTATCTTGTAACTATTCATAAATAAAGCATTTTCTCCATACCCGATTTGCAAGATGAAAATTATTCTATTTGGGGCAGCAGTTATTTTCCCTAAAATTTTTTTATTATATTGGATCTTCTAAGGCTAAGTTTATAATTCTAAATTAATTGGAATTGGAATAAATAACATTAATTTGGTTGACTAAAATCGTTTATATAAACTAAGGCATTATTACTGGTAAATTGTAAATAACACATGATAAATGGCCGCCTCACGGTATTCTAGCAAATGTCTGCTTCTTTGACGATATTTTTAAACACGCTTACTGACATTTCCGGATTAATTTCATTGATTCCGTTGCGTATGTTTTCTTCAAGTTTTTCAATTGCCTCGGGTCGGTTAGTGTAAAGTTTCCCCTTAAAATATTCACAAAGGAAAAAATTATGATCAAAATTAAATCTGACAGTCTACGTCACCATTTTTTTAAATAAAAAATTAGTTGTCGTAACATCATCACAGCTGCGCCCTCAAAGATATACGAACCGATGACACCGCCAGCCCAAACATTGCACCACAAAGTCACACTACGGGAGTGTAAACGGCACTCCTGAAATACTTCTATCGGAGCAAAATGCGCTTCTGTAAGATTGCCGAGCTTGAAAAAAAATCAACATGCCACAAATCGAGCTTTTGGCGGATGAAAGAGCCAAAATATATAATTGACGATTGGAGGGAAATGACGTCTTTTAGCCAACCGTCAGCAGAAAGGAAAGAAATAAAATAGTGGCTAGACGGAAGCGACACTGAGATTTATCGAATAAAGAAAGATAAACACGTGGAACGGGAGAGGCTACAATAATAGTACATGGGTGCTTCAGGGCATATCTATATTCCTTTAAGGTGGAATTTAATGCGGTATGTTCTAATTATCGGGCCACATTCTGTCTACACTTTAGTGGATAAAGAAAGGTAGTGGACAAAATAATTGGTGAACAGCTATTCAAGAAGCCTCATCTTCACACAAATGATAACATATCCGTGTAATCCCCATGAAGACTGACGGTGATCCATATGGAGTTTAATTTGGATTATATGGTGGTGGGTTTTAGTGGGCAAAAATACCCCACATAGTATAGAAATCGGTATCTATGCAGCGTCTGTACAAGATTTCCCCCTACCCAAGTAAAAAACATAAAAAGAGCAACAATAAAATAAATTTTATAACTAATTTTAAATATTTTTAAAGTGTTTTTTAATTAGTTTTTTTTTACAAAAGTCTCATAAAGATATTGTTAGCAAAACAATATTATTGGATAATTTCTCTAAAGCCACATAAAAACTTATTTCAGGGAATTCTTTTTTTAATATAATAAGTATTTTTTTTAGCTAAGCATATATATATCTAATAAAAGAGGATGTGCATTTATAGTTTTTTAATGAAAATATTTTCTTAATTAAAAATTCTTTCAGAAACAATCTAACTAAGATGAAATAAATCTTCTTTATTGAATTTTTATGCAATTTCCTCTATGAAGTCACAAACATACCACTTAAAATTTTATTTGAAAATTTATTAAATTTTCTACCACATCAGATCCTTTTGCTTCTTCAGTCCTATAACTGTTCCTAGCCTAATACATATGATAAATAATTCACATTCTATCAATGCATGCTTTAAAGTATTTATCCATCCAGTCTCATATATGGAAGCTACATAACCACCATATGTTACCCTAACAAAAACCAAAAAGTTCTATTGTGTACATCCTTTTATCATACAAAGAAAAAGGTTACATCACTATTGTTAGGGTAGAATAGTTGAAATATAGAATTGACCTAATAGGAGCCAACAGCTGTTGAGTATGTGGAAGGACAATTTACCAACTATCAAGTGCTGCATTTATTTATTCTTCCACAAAACCGGAAGTGACATAAACTTTATCACATTGTATTTTATAGTCTTTCTGTTCAAATTAATAATTAAAATGTCAATTAAAATATTTTTCTCTTTTGAATATTTCTATTCTTATTTAATAATTTTAACTGAAATTTAAAAGAAAATATTATTTTTTTATTGGAGCAGTTTTTTGGTGGAAACATTTTCTACATATTGGTGGAAAAATTTAAATTACGTGGGCTACTATATATATTTCTGGCCTAATAATGAAAATGCGAATATTTATCAACGAAAAAGGTTTTATTGTTTTTCAAAATATTCTCCATCAAGATTTATACACTTTTGCATGCGCTCAAACCAATTTTCGAAGCACTTTTTCCACTCCGATTGAGACACCTCCAAAACATGGTTTTTGAATCCTTCAACAGCATCTTCTGGCGACGAAAATCGTTGACCACGCATTTTTTTCTTGATGTGTGGGAATAAAAAGAAGTCATTGGGTGCCAAGTCAGGGCTGTACGGAGGATGACCCATCAATTCGACGTTTTGTCCGGTCAAAAAGGCGCTGGTTTGAGCCGATGTGTGAGAGCTCGCATTGTCATGGTGCACAATGATTCGACTTCTCTTGTTCGTTTTTCGAATTTCTCCGAAGACTTCAGACAAACAAATGGTGGTGTACCACTCAGAATTGACCGTCCTACGTTGCACAAGCGGAACAGTCGCCACATGACCAGTTTTGCCAAAGAAACAAGCGACCATTTGCTTCGAAGTGCTTCTTCCACGAACAACTTTCGTTGGATTTGACTCGTCTTGGAAGACCCACACGGTCGATTGCTGTTTTGTTTCGGGCTCATACGCATAGATCCATGATTCGTCACCTGTGACGATCTTATAAACGTCTTTTGAAGCACCGCGATCGTATTTTTTCAGCATTTCTTTACACCAATCCACACGAGCCTTTTTTTGAGCGATTGTCAAATTGTGCGGGATCCAACGAGAACAAACCTTTTTTACGGCCAGGTGTTCATGCAATATCGAATGTATGCTGGTGGGAGAAATGCCTAGGCATGCCTCTATCTCACGGTATGTCACATGACGGTCTTGCATTATCAGTTCACGTACGGCATCGATGTTTTCTGGAACAACGGCTGTTTTTGGACGACCTTCACGGAATTCGTCTTTGAGCGAGCGTCGGCCACGATTGAATTCGTTGTACCAGTTTTTCACAGTGCTATAGGATGGTGCTTCATAGCCATACAAAGATTTAAGTTCATCGATGCACTCTTGTCGTGATAATCCACGCCGAAAGTTGTGAAAAATGATCGCACGAAAATGTTCACGAGTTAATTCCATTTTTTTGCCAAATTGATTTTTTCAAGTCACTGTAAACAACACAAATGATAGTCGTACGTCAAAACGTTCTGAGTACGTTTATGCTAAAAAATGTCAAACTTTCCAATGGAAATGTCAGATCGCACCTGGCAACACTTAGTGTTGCCTAGGCCAGAAATATATATAGTAGCCTACGTAATAGTATCGTTTTTCATGCGTATTAAAAAATCTTTAAAAAAGAAATAATTATAATAACAGCTTCAAAGTGTTAAATTCACTTTGAATCTAAATCATTGCAAGTGACTAAAAATAAGGGAATTCTCAGATAAATGGCATTTTTTCATACCATAATAATGTACAATAGCATAAAAAATATTCTATGTTGCAATTTATTTGCAAAAATGTATTTGCACGTATGTCTTGCAAAAATTTTTTTTTGTAATATTAATTATAAAAAAATTATCTTTTTTGACTGTTTGTACAATATTAACAACAACAAAGAAAGCACGTTTTTCATGAAAAATAAAAATAAAAAGCTAATAAATAATAATGAGACGTACAAGCAATGCAAGTAAAAAGCACAAAAAATATACAAACTAATTCGCCATTTAAATTTGAATTTCGCAAAAAGTGCCATTTCCACTTATTCATGAACCAGACAGTTTGGTCCCTTTAGTGAATCAATTAAGGGTAGAAAATGCATTGTTTGGCATGCTTTTAAATAATAATTTACCAGCCACGATACAAGCACTTTACTTTTTGGCATCATGTGGGGCTAAGTTAGCAGTCGTAATTTTCTAAAATTCGAATGGTAAATTGTATATTTTTAAAAAAGCGTCTTTAGTTCTTTTACGAGGAGTTGGTAGAAAGGAAAATGGAAATTTTGGCAAAAAAAAGGATTTTTGTTTTTGGAAATTTGTAAGCATTTTCTTAAGTAATTTCGAAAATCAATTGAATCCTTTAAAGAAATTATCAATTTTAAAGTTTTGAAAATGTAGGAAAATATTGGGTTGATGCTAAAGTTATGACCGTTTTTTTATGATCCTAGGTAAAAAAAATTTTTCTTCAGAAATGATGAATAGTATCTTCTTTTAAATGATTCCATTGTATAAAGGATGCTTTCCCTCTACTTCCTATTCAGTTTTGGCCTGGCCAGAGTACAGTGAAGAGCCCTTGTATTTTGTCAAAATGTCGGTCGATAAAGTGCATTTACGTCATTGTTTACTTTATGAATTCCGTAAAGACAATACCGAGTGTGGCAACCAAAAAAATTTGCGAAGTATTTACAAAATTCCGATCTGGGGATTTTTCACTAATTGATAAACTACGTACCGGGCGGCCATTGAAGTCTGATGACGACAAGTTAAAAGTCATAATTGACACTAATCCACGTCTAACCACCAGGGAGATCGCGTCGTTGATGGGAGTCAGCCAAACAACCGTATTAAGGCATTTGAAGTCATCAATTGTCAGCCGCCAATTTATTGGATCGTGTTTCAACGTGCGTTTCTTTGAGTGCGAGACAAAAACATGAACCTTTTTTGTATCGTTTGGTAACGAGAGATGAGAAATGGGTTGTGTACAACAACGTGACAAGAAAGAGACATTGGGCTATACCTGGACGAGCCCCATTAACAACTTCGAAAGCCAAAATCCATAAAAAAAAGTTATGCTTTGTGTTTGGTGGGATTGTAAGGGTATTGTGTATTTTGAACTCTTCGAACGCAATCAGACAATTACAGCAGAACGATATTGTCAGCAATTATCCAAATCGAACATCGCCTTTCAAAAGGATAGACCAGAATTGGTAAACAGAAAAGGGGTTGTGTTTCATCACGACAATGCGCGACCACATGTGGCTATGATGACCTAACACAAGCTAAATGAGTTGAATTGGGATATTATCAAGCATCCACCGTATTTTCCAGATCTTGCTCCTTCCGATTTTTATTTATTCCGATCACTGCAAAAAATTTTAAATGATAAAAAATTTGATACAATAGAGCAGGTAAAAACATCTCTCACTACATTTTTCGCATCAAAATCCACGGAATTTTACACTAATGGTACGAGGGTCGTTCAATAAGTCCTTAGAAAATCCGAGAAATTGCGCTCGTAGTGTCGGTAAAGTAGTATTATCGACAGGAAAGCTGTCAAAATTTCAGCTTGATCCATAGCGTAGGTCCATTTCTATCGTCGATTAAAGTTAACGACATTTATTCGTGCATAACAATGGAAAAAAGCGAGTTTAGGGCTGTCATCAAACATCTCCATTTGAAAGGCTTAAGCCCGAAAGAAATCAAAGCCGAGTTGGATGCAGTTCATGGCACATCTGCACCTGTGTTTGCGACGGTTTACAATTGGGTGAATGAATTTAAACGTGGCCGTTCATCCACAAAAGATGAACATCGTTCAGGACGCCCAGTTGAGGTGTCTACTCCTGAAATCATCGACAAAATCCACGATCTGATTTTGAACGATCGGCGAATTGAAGAGCGCGAATTAGTTGAGGCCACAGGCATATGACAAGGTACAGTCGCTTCAATTTTGCATGAAAAATTGTCTGTGAAAAAAATGTCGGCAAGATGGGTGCCGCGTTTGCTCTCAGAGGAGAATAAGCGCAATCGTGTAGTGGACTCTGAGGCTATGTTGGCACTCTTTCATCGCAATCCTGCCGAATTCCTTCGTCGATATGTCACTGTGGACGAAACCTGGATACACTACTACACTCCAGAAACGAAGAGACAGTCATCACAGTGGATTTTCAAGAGTGAACGGGCTCCGAAGAAGGCAAAAACTGTGCCATCGGCTGGCAAGGTCATGGCCACCTTCTTTTGGGATTCGTAGGGCATCATTTTTATCGACTACTTGGAAAAAGGAAAAACAATAACAGGAGCGTATTACGCGTCGTTATTGCAACGGTTGAGCGAGGAAATCAAAGAGAAACGCCCCCATCTTAAGAAGAAAAAAATCCTCTTGCATCAGGACAATGCGCGTGTGTACACCTGCGCTGTTTCCATGGCCAAAATTGTGGAATTGAGAATATAATTATTGCAGCATCCCGCTTATACGTATTCACCAGATTTGGCCCCGAGTTACTATTTTCTTTTCCCCAATCTGAAAAAATGGCTTGGCGGACGACGGTTCACTTCCAACGAGGACGTCATCGCTCAAACGGATGAGTATTTTACAGAACTTCTGAAATCTTAATTTTTGGACGGGATAAAAATTTTGGAAAAAACGGTTGGAAAAGTGTATAGAGCTAAGCATCAACCCGATATTTCGGCAAAAAAATAGTCGATTTGTTATTTGATTTTTGAAAGTTAATAAAAATATTGTTTAAATTTACATGAGATATAAGAACAATTGAAATTTTACTATTTTAAATAAGGATTAAAAAGGAATTATTATATATTTTCATAATCTATCTATCTATATCCCTTTTATATTAACAAATATTCCAATTACATTTTTAATCGGTTTTAAGAGAGTGGGTTTTTGGGAATTAGCGTAGGATTTGAAGTCACGACCCCTTGTACCGTGTTATTCTTTTTTATTAAATGGTGATTAATGCTAATACGAACGTATAAAAATAACAGCATTGTTCGAAAAGCCGATTTCCTCAAAAGTCCCAGTACAGTAACTATGCTACCTATGAAGCAATGCAGTTAATGCACTTTCCCTATGCAGGTATTTCTTGTATACAACAATATGTGGATGTTTTCAAAGAGGATTTCGACACAGATAAGTATACAGATTTCCATTCCTGTACAAAAATTGTGAGTCGAAAATTTTTAATGGCCGACAAATCAAGCTCTGCTCGAAAGTAGCATTATTGTGACAAAAATTCTGCATCACTTTTCAATATTTTCGACAATATTTGGAATCTACATGAAATTTTTTTTACGAATTCAAAAATTGAAACTTTGGAGTTTTTTCATTTTATTGTAATATGTGTAGATAATTTTTCGTATATATTTTTTTTAAATATATATAATACAAATCTTTTATTTCTATTTATGGTTGCGGTAATTTTCCTTTAGCAACTATATCAATACTGAGTATTTTCTGCCGGTAAGTAATATTTTAAGAGCAGAAGGAATTTTTTTAAATATAATTAAGTTTATATTTGATGCATATCTTTTTGCTTATATTAAAATAATTCAATTATTTATATGAATTGATAATATAATTTACATGTAGGTATCGAAATGTTCTACTTCAATGAATGGAAAAATTATGAAAAAACATGTACTCTTCACTGTTCAAGATTTAATTGACATATAAAAATCGAACTTCTTTAATAATTTTGTTCAAATGTAAAAATATATGATTTTTATATATGATCATATATTTAAATTAGTAGTAGTTTTGTATATCGTTTAAATTTATTACTAATACCATATTTAATAATTTGGCAGCATATAAGTGAAGTAACATGGTGTCTATCTAGTTAACTATAATATAATAACAAAAATATAAATTTTTTCTAATATATTGATTCTATTTGTGTAACTACATATTTGGTTTATACTTTATGCTTGCATATAAGCATAATATTTAATAGGAAATAGAATTTTTTTTTTAAATAACAAAAAAGCAAAAACAAAAAAGTTATTTGTTTATTGCAAAAAATTTCTAAACAAACTGTACAAAATGTATTTTTCTATACTGTCAAGGAGAAGCAATTACTATTGCTCGAATTCGGATAGAAGATTTTATAAATTTCCTTAAAAAGGCAGTCCGAAATTTTTAGAATGGGCCTAATCTATGGGATTTTCTAGAGAAATAATAGAATGAAAAGCTTAACTTCATTTAAAAACTAAATGAATTTCACTTTGAAGATCATTATTTAAAGAACACCTACTTTTTTATTGGGACTTCAAAATAATTTCTGAAAAACCTTTTGATAAAATTTAAACAATTTAATTCAACCAATTCTCAAAGATTAGTTATACTTTCTGATAATTTTTATGAAGTTTGTAAACATCACGTCGAGCATTTCAAAAAAAAATTTCAACAAATCCCTTCAAATTTCAAAAATTGGCGAAAAAGTTATTGAAAAATCCCTGAAATTCATGATAATTATATTGCTATGAAAAAATTCCAAATAGGTTACTGATCTTAAATAGAAATCAAAAATAATAATGCATAACTAAATGAACATTAAGTATTAATTTTGGACAATATTTTTTGAGTATAAACTACTTACTTAGCCGTTGGGGATATATTTTTTGTTCATATAGAGGAATGTAATTCTGTAATAACAATAAAAAAATCACAAACTGTTTGTTTAAGATACTTTATACAAAGTAATGAAAGAATTCAATCTGTTTCTTTAGTCGAACAGTAGTTATGTGCGTTAACATCAAATTTTCACTCAGCATCTAATTAACATAGAATTATTTCATCCTAAACATATCATAATAAACATTTTTTAAAGTAACAATCTTTAAAATATTTACAAAAATAAAAAATTATTCAACTTTTTTAAAAATAACATGAATGAAATTAATATTAGTAAAATATTTTTATTTTTAAATTTTATTATTGTATAAAAAAAAATGTTTCTACGAAAAGCGTTCATGTTAAACAGTATCCTTAATTTCATTAATGTACAAAATTCTGAAACAGTTCAGAAATCTAAGATTATACCCGCCCGAAATACAATTTTTAAAAAGAAGTTCACACAAAAGTTCATTCAGTTGGAAGAAACGGACAGTTTTGCAGTGCAAGCATATGAAAGAAAAGACAAATTACTAACTCATTCATACTTTCAATCACAAATTAATGCAACAGTACTAAATACTTAAATAAATACATAATCATCAAATAATATATCCTCACGAACAATGCATTATCGCCGTATATATAGGTCTAACCTATACATTTTAACGATCTTCATTGCAACAGGTCTAATAAGAAAACTGAAATGTTGTATGGATTTCTAACACTTTTTGCACTTTACGTCAAAAGAAGAAATAAGCGAACATTTGATGCAACATGAAAGAAAAATATAAAATATTTGCTTCCTTTGATTCTTCATTTCTGCACCTCACGCCATAGTACACATATTATAAATTAATTCAGCACTGCTTATCTGTGGTGAGCGGAATTCTGACATATTTTCTCATTTATTCTTGAAAATAATTCTGCTTTGAAAAAGTTCCGTGTACGGCGTATTCGTCGGATTTTGCTACATAAAGCACTTTTCTCAATAAGGAATGGAAATCTGTGTATACTTATCTGTGTCAGTGGGAAGCATACGTGTGTGTGTGGAAACATTTTTCTTTCTAAAAGCTGGCATTGATATTTCTGTGTTTTTGATGGCTGGCGGGCTTTTTCAAGTGTTTTTACTGCACTTCTTGTTAAGGAAAGAATAACGGGATAAGGAAATTAAAATAGAATGGAAAGTTAAGAGTTTTTTTCGGTTTTGCTCAGTGGGATTCGAGCCTACGACCTCTTAGGCTAACGACTGTGCTACCGGCCTGCTGTTCATAATGAACACTCCTGTTAGAGCAAAATGTCTTATTTGGATGCGTCGAATTCATAAAAACCAGTCCATTCGACTATCCTTGCAAATTTTAGACTACAAAATCATCTCAGAATTCAGACATTAAAATTTCTTGTGGTAACTCATAATATGGTTTTTAAAAAATATACTCATCCAATCTACTGGTTCTGCAACATTTATATTTTATTCATACGAGGTGTGGTAGAAAATAAATTAAACTATCCTCTTCAAAGCAGTTCCTATGGCAGCTGTACATTGGAGGAGGGGTTGTTTCCACTCTTTGTGGAGTTTATATGGAATCACCTTTAGCTCCTCGACAACACTCCTTTGAATTGAGGTTTCCAATCTTCGTAGGGTTCATGCGAAGCCATTTGTGTTGTGGCCAGAATGATACCGATTGAAAAACTGGCTGATGAGCGGCAGAGGTTGTACTGCCGGAGAGGTCGGTGTGACCCTGTGGGGCGATCTGTTGCATATACGGAAGAAAGAAACGTGTGCAAGAGGAGGTGGCAAAATCGTTGCGATGCAGATATACCCACCGTTTCGTTTCGGTAGTGAATCTGTGGATAGACCGACGGCATGGTGATGTTGGTTACTATTTCTCACAATTTTTGACGGGACACAATGTGTTCTACTTGTGACGGAATGGTGAAAAGCATGGAGCACGTGTTCTTTTACTGCGTCCGATACTAATGCGAAAATAGAAAAGTTAAGAAATACGCTGACGGACCTCTGACACCGGAGAATGTAGTGGCCGTGATGTTGAAATCGGAGGCGGCCTGGGTGGCTTTCGAAGACCTTGCGACAACTGTACTAAAAAAACTACGTTTCGAGGAGTGTCAAAAAAGGCGATAGTAATAATTCACCACAGTAGTGATATCGATCAATCTGACTTAAAAAAAAAAGTATGATAGTAAAAAAATACGTTTCGAGGAGTTCCTTCGGGTGATATAGATATGTGAGCAAGTAAGGTGGTTCTAGTGGGTTAAAGTCCTTCACTTTGTCTTTCAATTATTTCCACCTTACTATTAAAAATAAATAAAAAAAAAAAATAACCCCTTTTTTGGATGATATCGATGACACACTGCCACTATGACGTCCTTTCAAGAGTTTTTTTAACTTGAGGAACAAAAAAAAGTTTATTTACCTTCACTCACCATCTCGACAACAAGGATTGGACATTGCGGATATGGGAATATAAATTATGAGAACCTATGTCCAGATTTGTGTGGGTGGTAAATGTAGGCGTATTATCTGAAGAAGTGGCAGTCATAGTCTTGGAATCATATGGGATGTCATGGATATAAATACTATATAAAATGGGACTAAGGATAATGCCTTGTGACACAGTAGGCTGAAACACCTTTGTGAAGGTTCTGCAAATATTTATATTTGGAAATGCCGTTGGGAAAGGTATGAAATTATAATAAGAAGGAACGCAGCTCTTGAGTTTCCAGAGCAGCCAAGGATCCACAATATGCAAGGGAATTATCTAAAAATACTCCTGGGTAATAATCTTTTCTCTAATGAGAGGAAACCAATAAATTTGAACAAAATATATAATCAATTGAATTTTGCTCAATTTTTTAAAATCTAGTTTTGAGCGATTAAAAAAATTAGTCCATACAAACACGATCTGAAAAAATAAAAATATTTGTACAAGTGTAAGTGGTTCCAAATAGTTGTCATGCAGAGTACTTCTCAAGTGAAACTCTCCATATTATTAAGGTTTTAGACCAGTACAACCTCCTTCAATATTTTTTTGAAATTAAAAAATTAAAAATGCATAACTATTTTGAAGATGAACTTCATAAATTGCCTAATAGCTATATAATGGTTGTGCTACTTGCAAATATCCAGAGGGTCTTATAAATAAATAATCTATTTCAAAATAAATGTCTAGTAAATTAATTTGTTTTAAATTAACACAAATAAAATTATAAAGTCAGTAACATTTTTTCCTTTTTCTTCATTACCTTTTCTTATTATTTTTGTAATAATAATGAAAAAAATAATAAATATGCTTAAAGAGCTTCCATATTTTTTATAGTATCTTATTTTATATTGAGAAATATGCTTTTATATTTATTATATAAAAATTAGGAATTTTTTTCCAGTTTTAAATTAGAATTCAAATTTGCATGATTAATTAATTTTTTTTCAATAGTTTTTTTTTAAAAAAAATTTAATTATTGAAAAAGGATTTTTTTAAATTGAATCATAAAATTGATTGAAAATCAATTAATTTAGTTAATTTTAACTTTACAGAAGTGTAAATTGATACAAAACTCTGATTTTCCCTATAATTTTGTTATGTTCACAAAAATACAAACACTTTTTCCTTAGAATAGGAACTCAAATCTCTGAAGCTTTTGAATTTTTCGCAAAAATTTCTTTTTAGAAATTATATTCTATCAAAATGAAATTAAAATTGTTTGTTTGAATAGATAAATTTCTATTTTTATCATCATATTAGTCCTGAAGAATAAATGAGGATAAAAATTTATCTTTTAAGTCCCTAGAAAAGTTTTAGAAAAATCTAGAATAAATTTTGTACGCTTCCTTTTTCAGTGTAAAATATCAAAATATACCATAATTTAAGCAAAATAAAATTTTTATAACCAATTTAGAATTTTTTTAGTCAAATCACTATAATGGAGAGTATTTTGTAAAAAAAATTAAATTCAAATATTGAAAAATTATAGTTTTTGATTGAAAATAAAGGAAAAAAAAATAAAAGTTCATTCACTATCATCCACTCAGTGGTTAAGTCCATTCCTCTCTGTTAAATGAAACCACAGCGAAATTGTTCGCTGTATTGAAAAATTGCCAACGTTTGCAATTTTTCTGATTATCGTCGAGTCGTAATCAATAATTGTGGTTGTCGCCAGTTCATTTCCAATAAGGCGAATTCCCTAACTATTAGAAGAACGACTGTACCACAACATCCATTATGGAAAGCTCTGACAAGTTGCTAGTAGCTTCATCAGGTTTGCTATTTTGTAAAAACCACCTTAAACTGTTGGGGGTCGTCTTTTGCATTAACCGCGAATATTCAAAATGAATTTCATTTGATTGCAACTACCAATCACACCACTCGGGGTATTGTCTCATCGTAGTTTTGTTTGTCGAATCTCTCTCTTCAGCACGAGTATACAAGCCAAGGCAAATAAGTCTACAACTTGGTATATTTGTGCAAAAAATAAGATGTGATTTGGTGGGGGTGGTATGAATGGAATTGCCAATAAATACGACTACCTCATTCCATTTGCACGAGTACAAGTGCATATCGAAAAGCCAATGATAAAAACACCACTTTTCTCTTGCTATGTCAAAAAGACGTGCGTCACTGCCTTGCTAAGTACACAGGGATTAAATGCAGCCAGTCTCCTGGTTTTCATGTCCTTGTGCAACAGTCCATTTATTTATCAGTGAAATTGTAAGCAGAGGTTTTCCATAATCCCTTCGATGATATTGTTGCCTATTAATTCTGTCAGTGCTTCGTTGTTCACTTTTATAAATAGACTGCAATCAAATTAAATTGAGTGTAGCTTTTATAAAGGAATGAACCAGCAAATGTTCATTATTGATGAGATTTTCAAAGAGGAATTGAACCAATTCAAAAGAAGTCCTTTTTCACAATTTAATCAATTCTTCTTTTATGCGTAATTGTATTTGTTATTGTTAAAGGAAGATTTGTTAAAACTTCTATTGAAATGTGATGAGCTGTGGTAGGAAACGGAAATGGAATAAACTCGATTTTAATGTACAAAATATCACTTACAAAGCTATCTCCAAATAACAACTATAAAATAGAATTTAATTTTTGTCTAAGGAGAAGGGGATAGTAGGTCTAAAATTATTGATGGTAGTTTGATTGTTGCTATGTTTCACTAATGCTAACCAAAAAAAAAAAAAAAAGCTATCAGTTGGGGCAACTGCCACTAACGAGGGTAGTTAGTTAAATTTGTTTTGATTTTTTTGTAATATTTCCGTAGCCATTAAGAATAAACATGATTTAAAAGAGGGGTTTAATCTTCAGTTAACCCTTTTAAAAATGCCATTTCACCCTTCGATGCATTTCATTTTAATTTGAATCGAAAATTTACAAATATTTTCTACCCTCTACGATTAGGTTTTCTTTGTAAATAAGAATCTGTATGCTTTTATACTTATTTATTTTATGCAGACATACTAATTTAAAAATGTTTCCATGGGTTTTTTCTCTTCATTATTGAAAAATAGAAATAAAACAAGTGGTTTTGATTTATAAGAAAATTTTTAAAAAAATTCCAACAATATTCGAAAAGAAGGGGATAGTTTTAAAAGGGTTTTAAAAGTTGTTTTTACAGTAATTTTCTTCTATTTTTATATTTGACCTACATGTGTATAAGTAGAACAATATTTACAAATGAAAGGCTTACTTTCAAAGAAAAAATTGACCACATTTCGTTATTTGAAAAGGAAGGGAAAAAATTCAATTTATATCACTAACAAGGCCAGCACGCTTTCTACTTCTATTGTAAGCTTATTTAGATTTCCAAGTGCTATTTATATATATATACATAAAACTGGAAATAAAATCGCATTTACATAAATTAAGAAATATCTTCTCATAGTTTTGGTCTAAAAGTAGAGGGTATTCGAAGTGTAATCATATTTTGACAACAAAAAAATAATAATAAGGAAAATTTTACTTTTATAGCAAATTTTTTTTTAACGAAAATCTTATTTACAATTTGTGTTTGCAGAAGTACTAAAAAGATATTCTACGATTCATTTAGTATATTTTTTTACAATATAATAGAAACTGAATTGAAGCACTTTCAAGGGTGTTCTTTATTCAAATAAAAACCAGTTCGTTTATTCACTATCCAAACTTTTTTTTTACCCCAATTATACCTTCAAAAAAGATAAAAATAAAAATAGATAATAATAATTTAAGGAACCGTCTTTTCTTTTGATTAGCTAGATATCAACAACTACTGAACGTAACAAGCAGATTTGCAATACGAAAGAGAAGCTAACAGACATCGATGCTACTGCAACAATTGGTACCTAATTATCAACTTAATAAATCTCATGGCCATTGCCGTCTTAAGTTACAAGGGATGTCACTAGAGCGGTCACTGAGGATAATTCTCTTACAACGTAAATGCGATGACATGAAACTTTTTATAACAAAAAATAGTTGATCTACATGGGAAGGGAGCTTTGAGATCATGATTTATGACACTGTTGCGATTTTTCACTAAATGAATTGGATACGACCAGAGTTGAAAAGCTTTCCAGACCTCCTGAGGGTTTAAAAAGGAGTAACTTAATACATCGGCTTCATCGCATACAAGAGACCACTCAATTTTAACACATATGAACATAGGTGAGATGATCTAGTAATTCTACCATCAAGTCTCCATGCAGTGGCATCGCTAAAGTCGCATAAAGCTCCAAGAGAATTGACGAAGTATCGACGGAGCTGCTGAAATGTGGCGGGTATTCACTCATAAGGGTGTTATGGAAGCTGGTAAAAGAGACATAAAGACGCGAGAGTATACCAGCTGCATGCACACTCTAATCCTAAGAAGACGATTAGAATCTAGGGTAGAAAAGAAAATCTGCGAATATTAGGCAAATTATAGGGCGGGCAGGTCAATGATCAATCAAATATTCTGCGCACGGCAAGTCCTCGAAAACACCTTGAAGTTCAATGTAGATGCATATCAGTCTTTTATCGTGTTTCGTCAGGCGTACGATAGGATTTTCAAAATCAAACTTCTCGACATGTTAGCAGACTTCAAACTTCAATGGAAGCTAATCATGCTGGTCGGACTTACCATGGAGAATACACTTTGCCGAGTTAAGGTCAGAAGGGAGCTCTCCAAATCGTTTGAAATGACGCAGGTGCTGAAACAAGGTGATAGATTCATGCCCATGCTATTCAAATCCCCCTGCCATTAACTCGGCAAGGTGTATTCTCCGTGGTAAGTCCGACCAGCATAAAACATCAGTCAACTCAAACACAACTCTCCTTTATAAATCCAAGCAGTTTGCTGAATATGCAAACGATTTCAACTGAATGGGGAGATCGATGGCAAAAGTTCAGGAAACCTACACACAGTTAAAAGAAATGGCCAAATAAGACAGTCTGAAGATAGGCGAGCCAAAAACAAAAGTTTGCCATTCAAGATTTAATAAAAATCATCGTGATAAGGGAAGCAAATTTAGAGTTGGTGAATTGCAAAGAAAAATCAACGCTTCTAACAAAGCATACTTTGCAATACTGGGAGTGATGAGGTCTATAAATGTACATAGGAAGACTAAACATAAGCGCCATGGATCTGAAACGTAGACGCTTATACTCTAGCAATATAACAAAGCATGCAATACTCTAGACTTCTTTGAAAAAAATAAAATAAAATTATTAATTTTTTTTTTAGGAACCAGCTTTGTTGTAAGAATTTTTAACTAATTTTTAAAAAAAAGACGTTGTGGCTTGTTAATATAACTGAGTCATCCATGTAAGTTGCAACGAGGGTATAAGTGTATAACAACGGTATCAGATCGCTGTCTGTGAATTACTTCCGGAGTCATTTAACATCCCCAATAGTCACTGACAAGAAGACGCACTTTTGTGCATTCTTTTTAACCCGGCGTTAGAAAAAATTATCCGCCGCTTAGGAGTAAGCATGATGCACACCATCCTCATTGTGTCTACAGCTTTTATGATATTATGTATCGATCAGAAAAGCTGTATAAAAGGGCTTTATCGGCTTTGAAAAATCGTAGGCTGCACATAAGTACATGGCAGCAGCGTCGAAGTTAGAACTTGTCGAACACAAATAGGAGATTATAGCTTTGAAAGAGTTAAGACATTTACTTGTTTAGAGTCACGGATCGCAGCCAATATTAACAGGGAGGAAGAAATTGCACAGTTGCTGGTAGACAACATAATCTACTTCAGTCAGTATAAATAATTCGCTCAAAAATTCTGACATAACATCGAAGATACTACTGTATAAAATACAAAACTCTTCGGAAACTTGGTTTAGCAAAATCCACCACGAACAATTGATCGCGTTCCAGATGAGGATATTTCGAAGAATTATTTGCCCCCTACATGGGGGTGGATGATTCCGGAACCAATTTAACGATGAGATCGTGGATCGTTACCATGACTGCCCGGAGTGGATATAAATTAGCTCAATAGGCTGTGGCAGGCTGTACACTTTATCAGTATGTATGAGGCAGATCCCGCCCAGAAAGTCAATAGTGGCTGCATTTATGGTCCCAAAAGACAAGGTAGGCGCTATCTTTGTCGAGTAACGGCGTCAGTCAAGATGCCAAATGCATGCTGCGAGTGTCAAACTGAAAGACCAGGCACGAAACCGTGACGTCGGGAGCTCTTCGATTCAGCAGGCCTAGACTAGGCTGTCGCTCCATTTATGATGATGATGAATATTCTTTTTTTTTAATTAATAAAATCATTATAAAGAAAATAAAACAATTTTATATGAAACAAACGAGCACACTACATTATGCTATAAAAAATCTTGGGGTTCTATAAGAAATTATTATTATTATTTTTTGTAGTACTTTAAATTTGTATTCGTCCAATTTTCGGGAGATATCATTAGTAAACGTTTGAAACTGTATCTTTTATTCATTATAGGGTTATACGAGTACCAATATAGTTTTAGACCTGGCTGATTTTTACGAAATGACAGATCTTTCAGGGACCCGACATTTTATGTTGACACTAATGACCTCTTTGTTGACTTCCGAACAGATTATGACAACGTTAAGAGAATTTGATATTTTTACGAATCTTAATAAATTTTGAATGTGCCGTAAGGGTGGGTAACAATTAATGGGGTAACGCGGTGTCTTATTATATGTTCAACTATTATATTAAATGCATTCATGATATAAACATCAAGGTTTTAATAGCTTTGAAGTTAGTAGCTAAATGTATCAGTCCAGTTTAAAATAATGACAAATCCAAATAAAGGATTTTCTAAAAGAATAAGATACATCCAAACCAGTTAGTATAAAAAGTCACAATTTATAAATAGAATAACACTTGCGTCGTAATAAAGTGAAGCTTGTTCAAAATTAATTTCGCAGGTAATCAAGGTGTAGATTTATAGGACCTTAATACTGTAATCTATAACATATGGCATCGAAATATGGGCAATGGCGTGCAGTGGTAAAATTTCTCTTGTTCGCTTTGAAAGAAAAGTTGATCTTTATTGACTCTGTCTGTGAATATGGTAACTGGAACCATGCTCGTTATATCACAGAGCTGAAGTTGTCCGAAAGAGAAGGATAGGTAACGTTGGGATAACCAAGATCCATCATGGGAATCAATGAAGAAGCCACCATAAAAAGATTTTTTCCTGAAAACCCAGTTGGCAGACGTACAAAGGGGTAGACACCCGCCCTTCTCAATGAAAGGTTTATAACAAGCAGGATTGAAATAGATTTGGTATTGGAAATTGATGGGGGAAGCTCATTTGTTATCATGTGAAATTTGTCACACTCTTTTTGACGACTTCCATATTTACAAAGATTAAAAATTGGTAGCAGTAGTCATTTTTCTTGTAAAAAAGAATTTTAATTTACTATAAAAACAAAAATAAAATATACTATGTTGAAAGAAAAAAAAACAACTAAATTTTCTAATGCCACAAAATTATATAATGTTAAAATAAAAAAAAATAAAAAGCAACAAAATACTCAGAGTATATTAATTTAAACTGAAAACTAATGAAACTCTTTACTTATAATCGGAAATTTACTATAGCAATGCTCGTTTATAGTAGAAAACTTTGTTGGACGAGTAAAAGCAACTTTACTTTTTACTAGAACAGAGACCTTAACTAATTTGTTAAAAATGTTCTTTACATCAAGAGAATTTTTTTTTCCAAAAGGACTCGAACAAGAAACTATTTAATGAAAGACTTTTCTAGTCGATTAATTTTTGCCATTAACTTTTTCTAAATACGTGAAATGGAAAAATAATTCTTCGACTGGGAATGCAACCGCACAGAAGTTTTTCCGCAACTTAATTAAAACTTTATTCATACAAACTCTCATGAGTATAAAAATCTATCAAAAAAAAAATGAAAGAGTATCTTATGTGCAAACAAATCAAAATCATTTGATTTAATAGAAAATCTATTAATTCTAGTGATTTTACGAAAGTATCAACAAAAAAACATTCTAAATGCGCTAAATAGCAAAAATTCCTCTTAATAAATGTAAACTTTACAAGGACATGACATAATCCCGATTCAATTTGAAAATTCCGGAAGTATGCAACCTCTGCTTACTGATGTAATTACTAGTAACAAAAATTAATAATCTCGACTCTATTTAATGTGTTCCAGTAATTAATTAAAATTTTATTCGCAATTTTATAATAACTGAAGTTTTGACGGTAATTGCAGTAGTTACGCGATCAAGTTTAATTTTTCATTATAATTTTGCTAAAGAGTTCTGAATTGATTAAATGTCGGCATATTGAGTTAAATAGATTTCAATTATAATAACAACATGATACTCGTGGAGCTGAGTATAAAGAAAGTTATTGCTTCATTTTGACAAGGGTATATTCTAGGAAATATTCTATAAATAACTTAACGAGTATACAGGATATTTTGGAAATAATTACAGAAAGCAAAATGTTTTAATTTGATTTCTATATGATTCAATTAAAACAGGAATATTACAAGAAATTCTTAAAATACAGAAATAAAATGCCTTAAGCCGAACATAAGAATAAATTTTTTCGACTTTCTTTGGTGAATAAAAACAATTAAGGATATATTTTTGAAAGGAGAAAAAATCATGTTTGATCAATAAAGTTGAAAAAATTTAATACAATACATAAACTTATAATAATAACTAATAATAATACTCGTATTATTATGCTTTACTACCCCTATATAGGCCCCATCCTGGTAATTTCTGATAACAAATTACAGAAGCCTATCCTTAATACAAATCACTTGAAAACAATTTATTGAATGATTCCAAATTGCTTACGTCCAAGTACAGGATGGGCCTATTCGGACCGATTGTTTATAAAAATTTATAACTTTTGCGTTTTTAATTTGTGTAGTGGAGTATTTTTGAAGATGTATTCTATCCTTGTTGACACTGGTCGAAAGCCTTTCAGTCCCGCTTAAACTTCATTTATAATAACCTTTATTTTCTAAATTATTCTGATCATTGTCTTTTAAAACAAGTTATATCCTCCACCTACTCAAAAAGAAAAAGTCCTCCATTTTCATTATGATTTCTGAGCTGAAAAGAGATCTATCTATTATTTTCCTTAATATTCAAACTTCCCTTTCACATCAGGATTGAAAACCGTGTTTAGGTGTGGAATCGAGGATATCTACGATACTCATCAAGTACAGTAAGGCAAACAACGATCCATCCAGTTAAGGGAAGTGTAGGATCCTAGAGCTGTTGGATGAATTCATTCCCCATATTTTAATAGAATTTCTTTTTAGATAAGCCTTCTTCCATTGTCCAGCTCTTCGACTTAACTATTCCATTTCCAAGCTCTATTTTTTACCTTCTTCCACATTCTAATATGCTCTACAAAATTAAACAATCGCTGACTTCTCCATCCAATTTTTTAATGTTGCTACCGATCCCAATGCAATAACTTGATCTGAAGATGTTTCCAGGCAAAACTTAATTGACACCTGATTTCTTAAAAGAGTCTGGTTTAGATTTATTAAAAGGATTAAGACTAGTTTGTTTGGTTTTCTTTCTCCCCAGATTTAACAGGGCATTTTAAATAACAGGTTTAAGCTACTTAAAAAGAAGGTTTTTTATACACAAATTTGGACCCAAAAACGTTGTGTCCCGTAATGTAAAATGATTTAAAAAGTACAGAAAAAAATTAACAAGTTACAAAAAATTAAATTTACACAAGTCAGTCCACCCTGTAATTACAAGGAGTATCCTAAAATTTTAAGCTTTTGTAATTTTTGAAGAAAAACTTTTATCTTATCGCTTGTTGAGTTCAATGAAACAGTTTTCTCGAATCAACTCAAAATCGAGGTAATGGAAAAGTTTGAAATCTTTTCACTTCTTTCATACTCAATCTTCTTCGATAATCCTTTACAGAAAAAATTATCACCAAAAGTTTATTGCCTCTTTTTGGAATAAACTTTCCTTCTTCTTCTACTCTCACTAACCAAAAATAAAATAAAAGAAAATCACAGCAATCTATAAAAAAAAAGTTTGTGTTCAGTTGAAGGATTGAACTTCAGTTTTGGATTGTTTAGTACCGGAAAAATGCCAAATTAAGGCAAATCCTTCTTGGAAAGATGAGCTTTTCTGAAACGATGTGCAAACTTTGGTGTGAATGGCAATCGTTTATTCGGTAAATTTACAAAACTCATCACGTACCATTACAAATTGATGTACTCCTATTCCTGGCTAGGCTATGGTTTTCATTAGCTTTCTTTGAATTGTTAGACTTTGCACTCGTATAATTGTTCTCTTAATACGAGGAAATTTAAAAGAGGACGTAGACTTTTCTTTATAATAATTTTGAATGATAAAATTTTCTGAAAATGCTAACATTATTTAGATACGGTTTGGAGAATGTGTAAATGTCTGGTTTTTTGTTGTTTTCAACTCAAATAAGGTCTGTTCCAAAACAAATACAAACAGGATCAATGTTTAGAGCGAATCTTCATCATTTTAAAACTGAAAAAGAAAATTGAATATATCTTAAATGTTTTTTTTTTTACATACACATACGAGTACATGAACAAATTAATAAGACCATAATTAACAGACTTATTAATAGGCAAAAAATAAAGTTGTGAGAAAAGCTTTTCATAAACAGATTTTAAATTAAATTTGCATGGAGACTAATTTGTTAAAATTTCCTTTTAAAGAAAATATTCGGTAAGTTTAGGGTTAAGATTCTCTCTTAAGGAATATCTGGTAAGATATAAAAGGAAGTATTAAGATTGTGAGCTGTTTTTGACAGTTTTAACAAGTAAAATTATATGATTTCTAATTAAGGAAATTTTAATTTAAAATAATTTTTTTATGTTTCAATTATTTTTGATAATTTAAAAGTTAATATTTCAGTAAGGATATCCTTTAAAAATTATCCTTTTAAAACAATGAAATAAATTTTCAGATATATTTTTTTTCTTTTAAATTGATTAGAAAGCTTTTTGATTATTAAAAAAAAAATTTATAAATTCATGTTATTAAAATTAGACTGGAATAGAGAAGAATTTTTTTTTAATGGCCTGTGAAAAGTGATAATTTGATCTGAAATAGTAGATATTTCTTATATTGAAATATGCAATGCTATTGCAGCTTAACAGACAATTTATGAACGAATGCAATATTAAGATCCCTATTTATTGATGTCAGAATTTTTGATTAAAGGAATTGAATTTGATGGGAATTGGAACGCTAGGTTTCTATTTCGTATGCCCATATGGGTTTTTTCTGTATTAGCTGTAAGAACTTTCTATGAATTGTGATATGTGTGTCGGTTTTTTTTGTATTAGTTCTTTTCAATCGTGGAAAAATTCTCAACTTCCCAGTCTGGCTTTAAGGGAAGAACTGGTGCCAGGCGAAGAGTAAAAGTTACATGAACACTCTTTTGTTCGTTTCTCTTCATTCCATACGTTCTGAAAAAGGTCTAAAAGGAATTAACAGAGTTACGTTAAAGGTACGAGACATATTGGGATTTTTGTGATATGACCAGTTGGCAGTATCAGTTGTATATAAGATATGTTAAAAAAATACTGAGATTGGCATTACTGAGAGTAATCTGGCAGGACCAGATAGAGCATGATAAGTGAAGATGTATTTTTGTACCATAATGCGCTCAGAAAAATCTGACAGCGTAATTTGGAGCAACAAAGATCTATGAAATTTTGCGTTTAGCTTGGTGAATCCATGAGTTTGACTTCCAAAGATGGGAAAAATTCCTTTTCAAGAGCACAAGTCTTCCTGTGGCACAAAGCATTTTTGGTAAAGCAATAGAAGATGAACTACACTCAGGGAATCTTCAACTTCGAAAACTGATGAAAATGTGAATATAGTTCTTGAAATGCTCAGAAAATGCATTCTTGACTTGGAATTATGTTGGTACATTCAAAAATGGGGAAGACATTTTTATTTCTTCTAGAATTGGAAGCAGGATTATGGATCTATATAAAGAAAATGTATTTATAGGTTTGTTGGATTTTTGAAACCTTTTTTATAAAGAATCAAAGCTTTTTTGCTAGGAAGTTATTATATAAGATTTCCTACTTCGGAAATGGTAAAGAACTTGGAAGGAATTTTAAATACGGCTTATATCATCGTGTGTTATAAAAGCATTAATTAGAAATTTTTCAAAATTATCTGCCCTTTCTCTGTGAATTCTCGTCAAAGTTTAATAAAATTTACGTAGTGGTCGGAAACCATTTTTATGTGTAAGTGTTCGTTTGGTAGCTATTGAAAGTAATTTGTTATTTGTTAGCGATTCTGTCACTATCTACCCTCTTGTAGAGTACTGTCACTATACCCTAGCCCCTCTTTTTTTTAAACTTATAAATATCCGTATTTTTAGGGACAAGTTAAATTTTTGCAGAGCAGGGCGTTCAGTAAAGCAAGCATGTGCCCCCATTTATTGCATTTATTTTGTATATTTATTTTTATTATCAAAATATAAAAATTCACTCCACATTTAACAATTGACAATATCACTGAACCAATAAATATCAATTAAAGATGATTGAAAGTGCTCGAGGGGACTTTTTTTTCGAGATGTTCATATACTCACTCGTTAATGGAGATTATTATTATGCATTGTGCATTTAAAAATTGTTAAGTAATTGCATCAATTCGTTTTTATATTTGAATGGGATTATTTGGAGAGTAATTGCGTGCACTTGTCAGAGAAGATAATCATAAGTTATGCAAATTAATTTCGTAGTAATAAATTGGAGAGTAAAATATTCGTTTAAATTCTTTAAAGGCAAATGTTGAAAGCAAATGCATTTAATCGACATCAGAATGAATTTGATTGTTTATGATTTTTTTTTAAAAACAATTTTGGGTGAATTCTTATTCTTTAGCATGCAACGCGTATACAAGTAATTGCTTCAGCCGAAATTAAAAATGAATATTTTGGAAATTCTGTGGGTTTTTGTCCACAAATGGTGTTGACAGTTTTTACGAAAATTTGCATTTTCGAATATTGGCGACAATTTATTGCACGAATATTTAACCAATGGGGGATTTCCCTTCAGCTGTTCACTGTAATTATTACCATTTTTTTGCCTGCTTTATTTTCCTATCAAAAATAAGTTTTCCCGGAATTATATTGAGTATTTTCAACCCACATTTTAATGAATTTAACCCTTATCACTCGTATAGAAATGATAAAGAAACGGACGATCTAAAATAGAATTCAATTAACTGGCATTCAAGTCAATGTTGTGGACTGAATTTAATGAAACTCAGCTAATTATAATAATTACCTTACGATAGTGAAATTTTATTATTTCGATAAAACTTTGTTTTTTATCTACCTAACTTTACAGGTAAAAGGCAATATAATATTCGAAATAATGCTAATATAAATTAATTGGAAAATTTCTCTGACTATGTCAGCCAAAATAATGTTTCAAGTTTTTTGTTTTTTTTTTAAATTTTGATATCACTTTCAAGTACTGACTAGGAGGATAATTTCAATTTATGCGGGTACAGGTGCGAAAGTTTATAACGGTAGAATTTAATTCAATTCTAAAAATGACTTGGAATTACTTTTAAACATTTTATCGATTTGACTGGATTTTAGTTCTTATTTTTTTCGGTAATATTATGAAGGCATATTATTTATGTTTTATCAGAAAAAAATTAGTTTAATGCAAAAATTCAGCATTATTCATTTTTTTTTAATTTGTTTAATTTTTAAAAATAATTTTTTTAAATTTATACATTGAATCTGAGACTTATTTGTTTTGTATTAAAGAGTCTAATTTTGATAAACATACAGCAAAATAGGTAAGGTGCCCGTAGACAGGTGGTGTGTCGGCACCCAAAGCTTGCATGAGCATACCAATGATAATGGATTGAAAATAGTTGCGTTAGAGGCGGCAAAAAAAATGGTCTTTAGAAGTACTCGGTTTGTACTTACAAAAATTGCACAATATTAAGGGATACTTACGTTGACTTGTAGCTTGTTGGCGCGGTGATCCAAACCCGAATACCATATTCTTAAAGCAATTTGTGGCCCATCAGGTGATCTAGTACTTAGCGCATTTCGTCATAACCTACTTAGTAATAGGAGTGTCGAGTTGAAAAAGGTGCCGGGGCATGTTGGATTAGTGGGCACTAAAAGTGCTGAAAAGTTAGCTGGAGAAACCCTCCGTCGACCAATAATTACAGTCATTCCCAATCTACCTCGCCTACTAACAGAATGGCAACTAACACCATTCGCCATTCGCAGACACGATAACTGGGCCAATAGCGACACATTTTTGTCGACTCATTGGATAACCCGTTTGTTCAACATCCATACCGAAATTATGGGTGCGGAAGCTCTTCAGAATCCAGATTGGACATACTATTCTTACTACTCATATCTTACTTTCTGGCAACACCAATCGTCCCTTATGCCAATCCTGTGGCACCCATTTCCCTATCATCCATATTCTACATGAATGCTGCATAACCAAGAATTACTTCGCGAGCGGGATTGCTCCGACTGTGGAGCTCCTGTACCCAACAACTCCATTTCCTAGTCCCCTATTTAAACTTTAACAACAGACTAATCTCCCCCACAAAATAAATTACAAAAACAAAATTCTTAACATTATATACTACTAAATGTCTCTTTAAAATAACTTCCCACATATAGTATCAAGTCGCCATATGGCCTCACGGTCGTGGCGCTATGAAGTGACCCCTGGCTCATATCTAAGGGACCTTCCAAACAACAGCAACAATAGAGATACATCTATCTCGGATACATGCGCTGGAGACGAAAAAGATATTGTAATGGCTTGGAAAGACCTAATGGGCACTGTTGGTCTAAGAGAACGGCCACAAAATTATTGTGTCCCAGCCACATACCGAGCCATGCAGCATTCCCAGAAAACGGAGGCACGCGTAGAGACTTATCGTCGTTTATTGCAAAAAGCAGATAAGAGGATTCACAGAAAAAATAAAAAAGCCTGGGAGAAAAAAACAATCTGCGAAAAATCGAAAAATATTTTAGGAGTAACCGTACCTAGCTGTGAGAAGGATGAGATGATTTACACCACCATGCTCATCACAGCAGCAAAGAGGTTGATATGTTTCCCACCAAGTGGGTATATTAAGACGATGGGTGGAACATTTTGATGAACTTCTGAATACTAGCCAGTCAGAACACGAGTTAGAGGTCCTGCCAGCTAAAGAATACATGCTGTCGCTACCAAGAACCGATGATAACGCGACAAAAACAATCCGTCAACTGAAGAACCACGACGAGATCGCCAACAAACCAGTACACAGGCGACAGACTGCAACAAACGGTTCACAAATTAATGGTCCAAGTATTGGAGTACAGATACCATATTCTTGAAATAAGTATTAAAAAAGTTATCTTTTTTATCAAAAGTTTGATTATTTCAACTTCAAGGCGTTTCTACTTCTATAGACCTTTTGCTAGTAATTAAAAGTAGGTTAAATATGAAAAAACATCTACTATAAAAAAATACTTTTTTAGCGGATATACTTCAAAAGATTTTTTGAAAAATTAGTAAAAAAATCTATCCGAGATGGTTCAATTTTTCAATTTAACTTACACACGCTGTTTCAAAAATAATAGGCCGATACTAATAACTTTACTATTAAATCGCCATTAAAATCATTTATCATCATATAGGATGACCAATATTCGTCAAACGTATAGAAAAAAGTAATGAGACCTTCTTTTAATATTTTTATAGATCAATTATTCCAGGCATTTCATGGAGGCCATCATTTTAAAAGGATATCATTATGGTACTGCCTATAATATCCTCCTTTGGATGTTGTCGACAATATCCTAATAATATCCTTTCAAGTACTTTGTTGATCCTAGAGAACAAAAAATATCATACTGAGTGAGGTTGGGGATGCCTATTTTCGACAAAAACTCGTTGATGGACGGCACCAGAGTAATTGCTATGTCGGATATGACGCGAAGATACCTTTTTCTGAGCTTCACTGTTAATCAATGGTCTTGTTTTGCAGGCTTCCCTAAGTAAGGCCACCGAAAAACTTCTGCCCTTGATAAGAAGCGTTCCCCATAGACTCGAGGGAACTTTTCATATTTTAAACTAGCGAATTTACTAAGCTTTATACATAATTTTATGGCACATCGTTGCTCTAGAAAACCACAACTTCACTCATCACGCCCTTATTTATTACTCTCTAAAGGATAGTATAGTTACCAATTGAGACTCAAACTTTTAAGTCTGCAGTAATACCAGATCACTTTCATTAATGCCAGTCTTATTACCTTTCCCCATGTTCTACCAGTAATTTTAATTTTAAAATTTTTGTCGGAAGCTCATATTATCTGTTATTTTTGACTTTAGATAAGAATTTTCAGTCATGCTTTTTTTTCTAGTATATTTCGAAATATAGCTCGCCTTTACTTATATTTGATTATCCAAAATTAATAAAATCGAAAATTTTAATATACATAAAAGGATCTTATAAAATATGAAAGCACACTTCAAATTAAAGCAAATAATCGAACCTGTATACTATTAAAAAAACTATTTGTAAAAATTAAAATTCTTTAATTTTGTAAAAACAATAAAATCCTAAAATATCTTATCTATCTTTCAGCGATAAAATTAGTAATAATCTAATAGTTTCAGATTATTTGCATTTGATACTTTAAAGGATATAATTGATAAAAGTTGACAAATTTATTTTAAACTTAATATTTTTCTACGAAATATTTTTCCTTTTAAATCTTTATTTTTTAATATAATTGTAATAAACTTTTGCAATTTCAATTAATTTTATAAATAATATCAAATTATTCCAATTATCCTAAATAGATATAAAAGTAATAAAATATATATAATTAATGATGAGGATATAAATCTGAAAATTTGACACAATTTCATCAAATAAATTAAGCAAATAATTACTACTATTTTCTGCTTTTTCGAAATTTTCATAATAAATCATTTATAATTAAAATTTAAATTACGACATAATTAATTGAATTTAAAATATTTATAAGTTAAGAATAATAAACAAGAAGGAATGTTACACTTTTACGGCTGCAAAACCTTCGAACTCTTAGTTTTATATATGCCGAACATCAAAATTACCCCTCGCCCTCCATAAAAGAGGAAATGAAAATCAATAGAAATTAAATGGAAATTTAGAAAATTTCAATTGCACTTTTCATCCCTTTTTATTTGAAAAGTTTGTCTACTTAGTTGGGTAACAGTCGTAAATTATAGCGACTATATTTGTGAATGTACAATTTGTTTGGTGAAGAAAACAAGTGAGTTTAATATGACAGCAAAAGTTCTTTTATTTTCAACCAACCACCTATCCTTGAGATATACATCCATCCATCCACCCATCTGTCTATCTGTCCATCTTTTCATCTTCACAACTGTCCACCAACCTATTCATCCATCTATCCATTATTCCATCCTCTAAATATCAATATTGTAACAAATAACAGAAAATTTTCAAATTACTCATTGGGTGGGTGGCTTGTTGAAAATAGGTGACGTCAAGGAAGGAAATTTTTTATTAAATCTGACACTTTGACAAGAAGAGGATGCTTTGATATATCTCTTTTGATAAAAATACACACAATCTAAAAAAGAAATTTTGTAAATATTGTAGAATAAAATGCTAGTAGTAGTAAAATATCTGAAATATAATTTATAAATGTCAGTTTTATCCTGATTATAATTTGTGGTAATTCACTTCATCGAAACTTTGTGTCATCGGTGTCAATGACATAATTTGACACAGTTTGATATATTTTACAAACAAAAAAGAACGAAAAAAAATTCATAAAATCGTCTTATTTTTATTATAAAATCTTTTGTTATCGCATGCATATTTTTATGTAGATTTTAAGTAGAAAGTAATGAACTAATAATTTATGGGCTATAAAATTTTTTATATAAGCTAAAATTCTGTAAATTCAGATTCACGCTTATTGACTTATAATAGTAATTTTTTCGTCCGTATAGGCTTAGTATTAGAGACGATTAGTTGAATAGCTTTTGTAGTATGAAAATTATTTGACCGTTAAACAGAAGTTCAAAAATATTCAAAGAATATTTCTTCGTCAGCTACTTATTTTTATAGTGCAGTAGTTTTGTACAAAAGTTTTTGCACACAGTAAGATTTATTATAGTCCTCACGCTTTGAAAGGAAAATAAATCATTAAATTTTCTACCATAAAAATATCGATAATTTATTGTGTATCAATACTGATAAGTTTCGGGTAATAAAAATACAAAGTTTTTTGGCTTCAATAAGAAATGAATAAATTTATCAAAATTATCTCCATTCGATTGGAATGTATTTTCATAATTTTCTACTAGTAAAACCAGATCGATAAGTGGATTTATAGAAATTACTTAAGAAATTTACATTAAGTTTTTTTCTCAAAGGGTATCGAAGAAAAAGGGAAACTCTTTGTAGGTAACTTGGTCTAAATAGGCAACTCTTGGGAATAAATTTATTTATATCTAAACCTATTTTGAAAACGGTTCCAACATTGTTGAAAGACATTTTTGTTTGTTTATTAAGCAAAAAGCTTTATTTCCCTAGAGATTACTTTGATGTCGATTTCTGGGGTATGTTATGGTGTTATTTTATAGCAACATCAAATTAGGGTCATTTTAGAATTGAATATAGGATTTGAGGCTGGTAGTACCAAAAAATGTTATTATATTTTATACGATTTTGAATCAAACTTAAAGGATTGTAGTTTAAAAAATTCTTATATTACGATATAGATAAGAAGAGTAGATTATTTATGTAAGTATTTTTTTGGAAAGAAAGCAAATTGTCTAGATTAAATAAATTAAAATAATTTTATAAGCATCTAACAACAATAAATTTGAATATATTATGTATCAAAACATTGGTTTGTCTCCTTAAATAAAACTTTAGAAATACAATGCAAATGAAAAGGGTATTTTTCTACTTATTTCTTTATATTTTCTCTTAATTATTTCTATTAAGATATTGAAACATATTTTTTTTTTAAATTATCTTAAACTCATATTAATATTTAAGGCACTGAGATATCTGTTCAGCTATTGACCTACTGTCCTTCAGTTGCCACCAAATGGGAATTAGTGAATGCTAATTTACATTTCAGTTCAAATGTTTTGTAGTCTAGACAAACACGGAAATTCGGATTAATTTGGTTATCGTAAGGATTTTATTGTAAAATTATTTTTTGTTAAAATTACACTAGCAGTTAACTTTTCTTGTTTGGAATATCAGGTGAAGTAGTCCTCTTCTACCATACCTTCCATAGCTCCTCTAGCCAATTCAGCAAGTTTACTATAAAGGCTGACAGTTACCTTTCTTAAGGTACATATATTTATTTTGTGGTTAGTTTCTTCTAGTATTATTAATGATTTATGACAGTATATCAATATTTTGAAATCAAGTTGAATATATACAATACAGTGCTGAAGCCTATATCGACTTGCGAACTAGAAGTATGGGGCTCTATCAAGTCTTCGAATTAACTGTCGAATCCAAAATCTTCAGGTAAAAATTCTTCGTAAAACTGTCGATGCTCTCTTTTATATTCGTAATAATCAAATTCATCATGATCATAAAGTCCCTTATGCCAGTGATGAAACTGTGTCAATTTATAAAAAGTTTAAATCTTGTATTTCAAGTTCTTGGAGGATAGTTTTTGGAAGTAGAGGATACCACTTGGTAATAATGGGAAGGGTGGAGGGAGGGATTCAATTGCCTTGTCCAAGAACTATCCTGCACTTCCTTCCCTAGGAACACTCCTCGATGACTTAAGCCTCATTGGTCGCGTGATTTATTAAAATACGGAGGCTTATAATACGTTAACAGAGAAAACTTGGATGGATGTTTACTATCAATAACTCTTCACGGTCATAAATGCTATTATACAAGTCTGAAGAATAAAAATCAGGAGCGTCGATATTTTCTATGTTAAAGTAGAGTAGCGGTCACCCACGCTTTTTCTTTAACAGCTAATAATTACGAAAAGTAGGAATTTTTGTTTTTTAAAAACTCTATTACTTTTAGAGTGGTACATAAGAAGAGGCTCAAATTTAAATTACTTTCAGCATTTCTTCCAGCATAAATATAAATTGATCTTTTTAATTTTGTAGCTTGGAGAAAATTTATCATATTCTTTCAACGAAATTCAAGATTTGTTGGGAACATTATCCTCTAATTCTACTTAGTACATGTTTAATAGCACCAATGTTTAATAGCACCAAAACTTACCACTATTTGATAACATATCTAACATATCAATCTTGACTAGATTTGAATTTTTCTAAATTTAACGATGTCTAATCCTTTAGAGCTTTTCAAATTCATCCAAACTTAGATTTTCATAACTTGCTCAAAATGTTATTATATTGGATTTATAATTGAGTAAATTAGAAATAATTTTAGACCATAAAGATAATGGCAATTTTGTTTCTGCATTTTGAAATTTTTGTATGATAGTTAACAATTTTATCGTGAATTTATTTTGAAAATATTGTGTGAGGCAAAATTGTGTGAAGCAAAATTGTCATTTCTGCAGTGAGACAAATCCACAAGAATTGTTGGAGACACACCATTGCATCCACAAACGTTATTCTTACTTCTTCGGAATGAGGACAAAGTTCTCCTTATGGTCAAGTAATAGCGTTGTCGAGCGATTTGTTTCTTGTTGATATCACCGTTCGCTTATTTCGGATATGTGAAGCCGTTGGTGAATATAATATTCCCAAAATCATATTTAAAAAATAATTGCAAACAATTATCTAGCGAAAAAAAATTATTTAATTTTTGTTCATTTTTTAGAAAGAAAATTTCTAATTTTTTCAACAAAAAAACACCTAAAAGTACAAAACAAATTTCAGTAATAACCCTTCACCCCCCCACCATATGCTGTGCCTATTAACAGAACGGCAAACAATATCCTCGGCCATGTATAGAAACACAGATTGGATTAACAGTGAAAGTTTTTTAGCATCTGCCAACCCTGTGGTGTCCTACTAATTTTTTTTGAGCGAATGTCGGCAAACTAACAATTTTTTTTCGAGCAAAGTTCCTCCCATTGTGGAACTCCTAGATCCAACAATTTTATTTCCCAGTTCACTTTTTAACTTGATCAAATATACTAAACATGCTCCATGAAATTTAACTAACTCTTATTGTCCGATCCTATTAAAAACAGACCAGCTTCGTTTAGGACTGCGATACTTGTAGTCGCCAAATGGCCTCACGGTCGTGGTGCTATCAAAATCGCCCCCAGCTCATGTCCAAGAGTATTTACATAAAAATAACGAATCACTGCAAAATCACTATTAAAATTTTTGAGACATTCACATTCTAATAAGTTAAAATGCAAACTCCACCAAAGGAAATTATTAGACGAAACAGAGTCTTTCAGACCTGGTCATGGAGTTACCAACAGCATATCCTACTTTACTCGTAATATCATTTTATGTGGCAATTTATTAAGAACTTGAAAATCAAATAAATATATAAATAATAAAATGATATTTGTTTAATCGTCGCAACTGTGTTGCATATGCCCAATCGACAAAACTCGGTAACGAATGATGCTGCTTTGGGAATGGCGCCAATTGGAACGACGAAATGTCTCTTAAATTCTCCCAACCATAAAAGTTGATATAAATTTAAGAATTTTTAAAAGAAAATTAAATATATTAACATGTATATTTTCCTTATTATTCGAAATTATTATTAAGATTAATATGATAGAATCTTGATGGCACTTATAAGTTAATTGAAAATTAGTCAAAAGAGTCGAAAATTCCTTGTGCTTAATTTCTATGAGTCCCAATGTAGGTTGTAAACTGAAATGTTCATAAATTTGCTTATACTATTAGTGTTTGTAGATATTTTGTTGTAAATGAATTATTTACTGAGATTATAGGACCTTATTTTCGCCTTTCCAAAAATATAATATAATAATTATTGGAATAATTGGGACTAATTTTTCTGGCAACGAATTTCTAATCTTTATTTTTATTTTCTTAAGACTAATATTTTATATTATATTTTGGGAAGAATTATAAGTGCGGTTGGTTTCGGAGAGGGGGAAAGCAAACGGACAAACGTTAAGATCTGAAAAATTACGGTCAACTTTTTTGTTTTATTTTTTTTTTGCTCTTTTATTATAATTTTATTATTATTGTTTTCAGTGAATTTTTTCATTCTAAGAGTATCCATCCATTAGCTAAAAATTTAAATGAAAAATAATCATACGGTTTTATCCAATAGATTTTTTTAAATTATGGAGTTTCTAAGAAGGAACAAATATACAACAGCGTAGCCGGTTTCCTTAAAACTTCCTAATCCACTCCTACTCCCTGATTGATTCTTCCTCGTGATCAACACGATCAGCTTCACAGTTCACTCAACGAGCCATCGATCAAATACCAGTATTTTCCTGTGGCATTTTTGCCAAATGCAGCAAAACCTAAGGGGAAATAATTTGAGGTTAATTTCGCAGCCGATAAATCAACGAAACTAAACCATAACAATTTTTGAAGACTTTATTCTTAAAAAAAAAGCCGTCTGTTATAAAAGCATAATTTCATTTTTTTGGTTATTTTTTTAATTTTTTAGCATGTTTTTGGCCAAATAACTGCTCCCTCCAAACCCTTGGCACTCTCTCAATGCTAGGCCATTATTTTTTGTTCCAAGTGATCCCACAAATATTCGATGAGAAAAAAAGCTGATGGTCTCTTCAAAAATCCTTGTTGCACCTGCTCCTAGAAGTATGATGTATACAGACTTAGGATTATTATTATACAGAAATTAAAATCCTTGCGGTAATTTTACCCATTTCCTTGTAGCCCTGCTTTATAGATTTTCCTGTTCTTCTAGCAAAGTCTTTTTTTGAAAATTCTCCAAAGACGATCAATATTTGTGCTCTTTTACCTATTCTAACACTTTATTTTTACTTTGTGTAAAAAGTTAAAAGTTACACTTACTTATTGAAAAATGTTTTTTTTCTATTTATACAAAATATATAAAAATACAGAAAATAATAAAATTTTATATATTATAAGAAAATACATAAACAAGGCCATAAACTGACTTAAATTCAGCCTCGAGCAGTACATCGTTAAAATTTCAAAACATATTTAAAATTGTTAGTGTTCATCCTGTTCTTTGGCAGAAAAATCTTTTTTCAACTGTAAAGTAGAAATTAACCAAAAATCCTTAATTCGTCCCATAAACTATTGTTAATCATTTATTTGATTTTTCTTGAAAAACTAGATCCTGCTAGTTGACTTGCTCCCTTAGATTTTCTAAATTATTTTTTCTCAATATCGTAAATAACGCTTGGATATATTTCTTGTACCTGCCTTAAAATCTAGCCTAAACATTTATTTATTGTTCCAAATGACCTGAGTTTTTATGAAGCTTGGCACTTTATATATATGCAAGTAATATTATAACTCAAAATTGTCATATTAACAAAATGTCCTTTCTGTTACTTTATTATTAAGAATTTCATCTTTTTTTATAAATTTTATGAAGTTTGCAAGTAATATTATAACTCAGCACTTCCACGTACTAGATACTGATTTTCCTAGTATCCCTAAATCAGGGTACAACGAATTTTTTATAATAAATCATTAGAGTTTTATATTTATGAAATTTAATTTTTTGGTAAACAAAATATAATTATAAGATATTTTTTAATATTACCTGAAATATGTTTATCTTTTTTTTGTATATAAATAGAATGTTCCTTTTTCTATCAACTTTACATATAAGTTGTAGTAAAAAGAAATCCATTATTTTTGTATTAAATTGAAGGTTTTATTTAGCATAGATAGAATGATACGATTTAGCTCAAATATGCACCGTTTTGTTCGATAACTTGTTGCCATTTTGGAGGTAATTTCATAATGCCTTTCTCATAGAAACCCTCGTCCCTATTGGCAAAAAACTGGGACAGTCGATTTTCACAATCTTCTCTTAAGGCGAATTTTTCACCTGCAAAATCATTCGTCATAGACAGGAAGAGGTGGTAATCACTTGTTGCCCAGGTCCGGACTATAAGGTGGATGCATAAGAACATCCCAACCAAGGTCCCGGAACTTCTGGCTAGTCACTATCGATGTATGCAGCCTGGCTAGTCACTATCGATGTAGGAATGGAACACAATTCCTCTCCTATTGGCCAAAGCTGGGCGATTGCTTCTTTCAGACGGTCCAATTGTTGACAGTATAGGTCCGAATTAAGAGTTCGGCCGTAGGGGAGCATTTCATAGTAGATGATTCCCTGCCAGTCCCACCAAACACACAGCAAAACCTTCCTGGCTGTCAATCCTGGCTTGACCACCGTTTGCGCCGGGTGACCGCGATTTGACCACGACCGTTGTCGCTTGATGTTGTCGTAAGTGACCCACTTTTCATCACCAGTAACCATCCGCTTCAGAAATGGATCGATATTGTTGCGATTCAGCAGCAATTCGCAGATGGAAATTCGGTCCATGAGTTTTTTTTGCGATAACTCGTGTGGCACCCATGCATCGAGCTTCTTTTTGTATCCAGAATTATTTAAGTCGTTCCAAACGGTTTTTTGTGCAATGTTTAGCTCCTGGGCAATCGAAACAGTGTTTACGTGACGGTCGGACTCGACGATTTCCATTATTTTATCGACATTTTCGACAATTCGACGAAACCAAAATTGCGCATAATTGACTGTTACAGTATCAGGACCATAAACACTATTCACATTTTCAGCTGCCTGGCTTGCGTTTTCGCCTTTATCGAAGAAAAACTGTAAAATATGGCGTATTTTCTCTTTGTTGGTGTCCATCTTTGACGCGTGCTAAAAAAATACTGAGTCAAGTAATCACAAAACTGTATGAGAAGCTTTTTTAGTACTTATCTTTCTAACGCCATCTAGTGCAACCCGATCGCACTTTTAAAACGGGAGATACAGACTCCTAAAGCCATCTATTGGCAAAATAATGGATTACTTTTTACTATACCTTATATATTTTATTTTATTACTTAATATAATAACTAGTATTCCAAGTGAGCTTCTAACTCTTTTTTCGTCTATTGAAAACTTCACTCTTTAGAGTCCTCCCACTTTTGGGTTAAACACCAAAGGGAATTATATTTTAAAAGGATATTTTTAGTGTTATTTTAACAATTAGAAAGTATTGGAAGGATAAGAATAATATAGTAAATCATTACTATATTATTCTTATCCTTCAAATACTATATACTATGGTATATAGTTAACCATAGTAAACTGCTATCGTTTAGATAAATGTTAGCTTTAATTTAATTTGTTGTTTTACTACTAAATATCAACTCATAAAATTGAATTTCCTAACAATGTTATCATTATAACATTGTTAGGAAGCGTAACTTTATAAGGATTAACTTATAAGGTCAATACATACTTTTATACAATTCCGGTGTCTTACTTTGTAAATTCACATTCAACTGATCGAATTTATTTTCTACAGTTGGTGGGGTTTTCATCATAAGGATGATCACTATGAGGACTTAATTTAAATTAAAATGAATTAAATTTTCTGAAGCGAATTTAGCAGGTATTATTAGAGCCCATGACCAACAAATTTTTTCCGTGAGCTCGTGCAGTATTTTTTTGTATTTTGTTATTACTATGATTTCAACTTGTATTAGTACTGAAATATTAATTCCAACCGCCTCAACACTAAATATCATTTAAGGACAGAATGCCCCAAGATGTATTCAACGTCAAGTATGTTTTTATACTAGTCGTAAACCAGAGAACATTCTTTGTGTTTTAATTTATAACTTTCTATTTCGAAATTTTTATGAGAACTCACAAAATAACCCTAAGTTATTTTGAATTAATTTGTACAAAAAAAATCAATGAACCCATTATAATTTAGCAACCAGCCCATCTCTACGCCTTAAGTTTCATGTTTTTCTTTCTTTAAAAATCCATACAAAAAAAATGTTTTTTAACGAACCAACCACCAACCTTGTGTCAATTACCATAATTTTTCCCATTATCTTACATATATGTGTAATTAAGTATCTTCTAATATTTTAGATAAGAATCTAATTCAATATTTTTTCCACCACACATAAATTAGAATACTAAAGCTGTTTAGTTTAATGTAAGATATTTATTCAAAAATTGAGCTTAATAAAAATTACATAAATTTTCTCTATTATTTCAGTAAATAACACTTCTCATAAATCAAGAAAGAAAAATAATCACAATCGTTTAGATAAGCTACCCGATGAAATGTGAAAGGAATTTTCGGCAAAAATGTTGATGGCCTCTAAGACGTTTTTGACTTTTTTGAATCTCCAAGAGCTTAAAGGGATGGTGAATCCATCAGAATAAGTTATAATCTTAAGCTAGACAAGGAACATTTAGGACAACATATAATCGCTTAAATTGTAATATACTTTTTTGGTATTTTCTTCTTATTTTATTTGTTTGTGTTTGTCGTGAAATAAATTATTTGGTGTGTAAATGACCTTTTCGCAATCGAAAATTTTTCAGAAATCGTTGAAATTCTTAGAAGTTTGTCTATTGGACAAAATTATATACAAAAACGACAACCATTTTTTACAAAGTTCTTTTTCTTACTTCAATATATAAATGAATAAGGTAGAACTCATAATTAATTGCGCTCATTTTAATATTTTTTTTCAAATTTTCAGTGCTATTTTTATAGAGTTTAAAATTTTTAATATATTGTATATAAATAACACTTAATCTATAAATAATCTAAATTAATAGCACAGAAAAATATGACAAATATTAAGGATAAATATGTGTATGAATTTTGATAAATTTTGTGAAGTTTTACTGTTAATGCAGCCATTGGCAAATTGGTTTTCTGCTATAATAAAAAGTCATATCATTTTTCTTAATTACGGGATGTGGTAGAACGTTAGTAAGGGTGATTTTTTTTGGTAAAAATTTTATTTCACTTTTATACATCAATGTTATCCTGTTCACAGTACTTCTATTAACTAAAATCGACTTCAGCTCCATGGTTATACTACTTTGGATTATAGAATGTCCTTTCAGGTAATTTTTAGATCCTGGAAAGCAAAACTTACTTAGATGAGATTAAAAGGAGGCCACCGTAATACTTTTTTTTCAACATAAACTCATTCATGGAGATGGTGGTGTGATAGGAGGTAGTGTTATCGTAGAGAATCCAAAGAACCTTCTTTCTGAGCCTTTCAGGATCTATTTACAAGAGCCTTCATCCATTCCATATTTTTATCAGTTTTTGATATTGAAAGCTTCGCCAAACGAGATTCGTCTTCCACTGCTTCTCCTCAAAAAATATTTTATGCCATCGAAACACTTATGATCTTGATAAATAATGACCCTATATGGAATTCTATAGAGTCGCGTAGTTACCAAACAAAGTTGGAACGTGCATTGCGCATTTTGGAGAGATTAACTACAAAATATGTAGAGGGAAACGCTGCAGTATTACCAGATCGCTCTTGGTAATGCCAGTTACAATAATTTGATGTCACATCTCGTATTTTAGTATAAATATTTTTATTTCCTAAAATACTCTTCACCTACTAGAGTGCACGAGTGTGTTTGAGGATAAGATCAGATGCGCAAATGCCTCCATGAAGTTTTAATTCCACACCTTCGCACTTCTTCATGTGAGGTTATTTGAAGTCATTGGTGTATGTAAAAACCAGCAATCACTGATGCACTCCAAATACATAAAATAAAACCAGATTTATTGCACAAGGTGGTCGAAAATTCGTACAATTGTATTCGGTTCTGTAAACGGAGCAGAGGCATCTATTTGAATGATGTTATTTTTAGAACATAATTGCGTCGACTATACTTCAAAATAAAATAATAAATTGAGCTCGGCCGCATCCTTTTTTTTTTATTTGAAAAAAAAACCATATTAATCTTATGGAAAACCCCTACATGTTTTAGTATATTAAAACGTTTTAATTACAAAAAGTTCCTTTTGTTAAAAATGTTAAAAATAAAGTTAAATTCGTTAGAGCCACTATTGCTACAGTCTGAGAAATATTTTTTTTTACAAAAAACTACTATAATCTATTTGTTTAATTTTTTTTTTATTAAGTGAATATGTAATTTTGTTGAAGAGGATCTTACTAATATTTGATGTTCACTTTTTGTAATATGAAAACTGAAATGTAAGCGCCAGGATACGTAAGGCCGTATGCAAATATTTGAGTACATTTGCATACTGATTTCAAACCTATTTGATAACTGCACAATTTGTATTTTAACGTATAGTTAGTTAAGTTGCTTATAAATGGGTTTCGTATTTAATTTTCTTAAAAAACTATTATACAACTAAGTATTTTACGTTCATTAGAAAACATCAAACTAGATGCAAATCAGAGACATTAATTACCTGATGCTATTTTGTTGCATTAAATATAAAAATATTATATTACAGGGCTAGCCAGTATACTTTTGAAACAGGGCTAGCCAGTATACTTTTGAAATATAAAAATAGCCAATTACAGGGCTAGCCAGTATACTTTTTGAAACAGAAAAATCTGTCTAAGTCTTCCATTAGTCTTGTTGAAAAAACCCTCTTTCTTTTTCAATTATCCTTTTTAAAATTTTGCCCACCACCTACTCAAAAGAAAATTAATCGGTAATTTTTCTGTTGATTTTAAATTTTTAAAAATCGAACTCATTATTGAATGGTTTCCCTCTTATTCTTAGTTCTCAAGTCCTTCGACCGTATGAGTACTGGAAAACGTAAGTTGGGAGTAGGGTTGTGCATATCTACGTCACTGAGTAGATGCAATAAGGCAAACACCGATCCATTCCTTCACAGAAAATGTTTCTTGATATTGGTTGATGGATTGGGTTGATTTCTTACTTATAATCACGGATACTACTGTCGATTTTCAGTCGGGAATTAAACTTGTGGATTTTTATAATATACGGGCAGAAAATCTCCTTTCTATGGAAAACTGTAAGCAATTTATAATTATTTGTTTTTGTTTCAAGTAACTAAGCGCCATGACAGTAAAGCCATTTTGGGGAAAAAAGCATAACGGGATAAGGAAATTAAAGTAAAAAGGAAAGAAAAGTGGTTTTCGGAATTACCATACCTCAGTGGGATTCGAACCAACCACCCCTTGCATGGTAGTCTAACGCGCTAACGACTATGCTATCATGCCGGTCTTCGTTTGTGTGAGACTGTAATTAATCTCTCCAAAGACCACAGCGTGACTATGTAAGAACTTTTAACGACAGCTCTATATTGTTGGAACTCATTCATGGCGCTTCAGTTTACCGGGTTCCCAACTGCATTCGACACTAGTTGCTGAGCTAGCGAAACGTTATATTTTGTTAGATTACAGGTAATCTAGCATCCTCGGCAATGAGTGGGCGAGACTCTTCATCGATCATCTGGCGGGTGAGGATCTCCATCATCCAATAACCATTCTTATATCAAATTTGTAGCCACATAGACTGTGCCAACAGCGGAAAATTTCTCCAAAACATCGGTAAACCAGTCTGCTCAAAAATTTCTCCCAAATTCTGGGCGCGAAAACTTTTAGGAATTAAGTTTGGGAATGCTGGATTTACCCAAGGTTTTATTGACGGCAGTCTAAATGATTATTCTCCCTATTTGAAACGCTCCTCAACCCAGAGTAAAATTCTCCTATTGTGAAGCTTTTGATCCCAAAAGTCCTTTTTCTAAGTCTCTATTTAATTGTCTGAAATAATCTAGTAGGCTCCATAAAATTCAACAACTTCTACTTACGTTTAACCAATTTAATTAGGAAACCTAGCAAAGTCATGAAGTGGCGTTATGGTCGTCAAGCTACAAAATAGCTTCTGGCTCTTGTTTCAGAGATCTTACGTACACACATACATACTGGCATATAAAATTGTACTGTCAGAAATATAATATTGAATTCATAATAATTTTTTTAATTTCATTTGAGAATTAAAATAGGACCTATTTTTATAAAGGAAACACCTCCTGTGCAGATACTAGGATCATTTCCCGTCTGCCCAAAGAGGTGACAGGTGGAAAAAATAAGCACTTTAATTGTGAATTCTATTAGCATTTGTAGTTATTTGTCTTTAAAGAGACCAATCATTGGTGTCTGATCAAATTTAGTAGTATATCAGTAAATAAAAAAAAAACTTTGAAATGAGTGCGAAATAAAAGTTGAGATCTTAGAATAAAAATTTCACTGAAATGCCTTAACGAATAGTCAATGTTTGAGAACATTCAAACCGGCAATCTGTGACGGTTTAAAAAACCGGCAATCTGTGACAACAACAAACAGTTTGGTATAGAAATTTGAAAAACTGAGTTGGTACAAAACGGTAGAGTATTAGTGCGTCCTTGTACGAGTCGTTCATCTTAAAATATTGCTGCCGTGGAGGAAATATTGCTGCCATACCCAGCGTAGGTACTCGTATACTTGGCGAACTTTAGTTTGCGCATGAACTAAAGCGTAGAGAAGATTTGCAGCACCATCTAATTAGTAATTGGGTGCTTGTACCATAAGCAGTTGATACCGATTTCTATGATAACAAAGGTTTTAACGGGGACAATCCCACTTGTCCAACATCGGCCCTATTACGATTGAAATTTCTAGGACGCACTATCTCACTAAACGACGAGGTCAAATGGTCCGTCGATTTGAGACCATTGTACTTTTTTTTCCAATGGGACTACCCGATATGATTGCAGAGTTGAAGAAAGAACAAAATAATACGAGTTATAAATGAGATACAGCCCAAAAAAATTCGAAAAAGTCATGGAAAATGTTGCTACGAACTTCTGCTAGGTAAGCATTTGACAAATATTGTATTTTATACATAAATGCCAGAGACTAAAAAATACGATGAAATAAAAATAAATAATTTAAAAAATATTTGCGTGTTTTATTGAAAAAAGAAAATTTGTCGTGCCATATTTTACGTTCGCACCAAATGTCAGATAAAACAAAGTTCTGGCTTCAGAAATATTGTCAATTTCATTAATAATTTCCTATATTATTGCTATTGCACTATTTGCATTTTATTGAATTTGAGATAAATCTGCGTCCATATCGGAATAACAAGTAGATATCGGAATTGACGCCCAATTTTTCAATTTCTCCAAACCTGAATTTAAGAGTTCAGAGTTTGGTAAACTTTCAAGGTTTGATAGTCGTCAGTCTTCTTTCTACGATTTATTATAATGAAGTGTGTTTTGTTAATTACGAGTTTTCAAAATATTCTTCCAATTTTAATAGTTTTTGTGAATTTGGCATTTTGTCAAAAATTCTGGGATAATTCAATAGCATTTTTTGATGACGAAGCATGGGAAACTAGTTTTACCAACTGTCCATCGGATACTATAATATTTCCATCGGATTTCAATGTTGTCTTAACGCTACTAACTGAACTTAATCCTGCTGGAATTGTATTTGGTGAAAGTGGAGCCTATATTTTGCGAGAGAATTCAGTGATTAACTTTTATGATATTAATTTGTTAAAAACCGAATTAAAACGAAACAACGAGAGTATCGAATTGCCCAATAACATAAAATCGTGTAGAAATGAAAAAAGTCATTTGGCTAAATTTAAAAAACCCGAACGGAAATATTGGTTTGATCCAAGAAATTGGGATAGTAAAAAGTTTGACAGTGAATTCTCCCCAATACCGGATATCGAAGTCATCCCCTGCATTGATTCTAAAGTGTTTGTATTCGACATGGCACCGTTATCATTTGATTTAGAGAATATTCCTGAACTACACTTGAGCGGAATTAGTTTAGATAAAATGTACTCTAATAAAATGTCCATCGCATCTTATAGTAGTGAAGAATTTGAAGATTTCTTTAGAACCGAACTTGGTGAAATAATGTTCAAATCGACGCTAAATACAAAGCTTAAATCCTCCCACACTACTTGTTCATGTCATGGAAATTTATTAGAATTATACACATCATTTGTATGCCATCATCAGAAGCAAAAATGTAAAATTCCACTTTGTGAAAATCCGATTATACCAACTGGACATTGTTGCCCAATCTGTGGAGTTTCTATAAAAGCAGAAGTGTCGTCATGTTACAATTCAGTTTTGGACGATATTAAAATACGAATTACAAATGAAATTCAAAGTCAAGAATATAAAAGAAATGAAATTGATTTCTGGACATCGTACATTGAAGAAAATCAGAAATTATTCCTTCAAATAATTATCGCCGATTTGAATGACTATCAAGGATTGAGCTTAAAGCTGTTCGAGGTTATAAGACATGATTTGCTTTCGACGGTGGAAAAAACTAATAAATTAATTATAAATTCTTCAGGGGACTATATCATTCGAACAGGATCACATTGGATAATATTCTTCTCAACGATGTTTATTGTATTAATTTTCTTCTTGGCTCTCTATTCGTTTTATGTTCCAGAAAATATTTTTTACACCGTTTCTATGTCAATTTATCAAAGACAATTTATGCAATCTTCAGGAATTTTTGCTCATTTCAATAATCAAAATATTGGAGCAGAGGTGGAAAATGTTGCTGTAAACTATGATAATACCGAAGGTGCTAGTTCTTTTAACAACCCCATGTTTAATAGAGAGTCAGAACATGGCACAAATAGTAATACTGATTCGGAGATAAACCATCCAGATGAAGTGGAGAAAGTTGAAAGTGATTTAAATATGGTGAAAGAATAAATACACTTGAAGTATATAAGATTGGTTTTTATTATTGGTATTATTATCCTGACTTTAAAAATAATCATATTTTTCAAAGGTCTACGTAGCCCTACACCAAAAGAGTGTAACAATAAAATTCAATAAGTCCAAATTTATATCAGATATTTTGGTTTTTGTGTGATAGAATTTCCGATAGGGTTATCTGTCAAACAAACTGTCATCTGTCAAAGTTTGTTAATGATTTTTAATTTTCTAGTTTGGATTGAACAATGTTTTCAAATTTGCTTCGAAAATGACTTATGATTAGGCTTACTTTTCGCTAATTGACTTAAAGTTTCAATAAAAAGAAATAATTTTGACTTTTAATTTCAATACAAACCAAATTGAGGGCAACAAGTTCCATTCAACTTTTATTTATCAAGGTTAAGATACTAAAATTTATTATGACAGATGCTCTTAGTATTTCTGATATATGCTCCTCCTTCGAACCACTTTCATATCTTCTTTGCAATTATGTTTAAAGAAATGTTGCAATGAGGCCACTTCAGACTCTTCCTAGAGCAGTTGGACGGACTCAATTATTACTTGCTGTTTTTCACAGATACGTCCTTCGATGATCAAATCACGTCTTATGCAGTTATTGAGTTAGATGGCTCACACATTCGTGACCTTCATTGCGTAATTTTCGCTTAAAGGGCAGCTTCATATATAGTGAGCTGTGGGCAGTCAGGCAGGCGGTAGAAATTGTAGTTTTCACTCCCAATTATACTGAATATAATTACGCAGCCCTGGATGACAATTCGTGGCCCAATGAGTGACTCTGTTCTCAACAAATATTTTTTCGACATTACCTCAAATTTCTTCGACATAGTCTGCTTAAAAACAGGGATATTGAATTTCGTTGGGTACTATGTTATGTGGAATTATGGGCGAAGAGCCGACCAACCAACTGGAGTGGAAACTCTTCATTTCCAGTACTCAATGCAGCTTCCAACTTGGTGCATCCGATTACCAAATTATAAGTAACACCTTTCGCCATACGTAGATGCAGGGACTGGAGAAGTAGTGAAATATATCTTTCGGATTATTGGCCAACCATTGCCTAACGAGTCTAATCGACAATCTTTTCGGAATGTTGGGTATGGAAACTTGTCACAATTCGGATAAGATATTATGTTCTTACACATAATATCCTTTTTGAAAACCATCCCAATCCCATGTGCCCATCCTGTGAGGTTCAACTCTGTTATACCAAAATAGGCCTCAGTTTCGGCTGTATAATTGGACTCAAATTTCTTTTCACCAAGCCATTTTTTCATATCCCAAAAAGCCATATCTGGAGAAAACGGTACGTAAAGAAGCATTTCATAATGTAATCCCAATAATTTTACTATTGCAATTGCCGATTAATGTTCATGTGCATTGTCATGATAATATAATGTCCTGTTATCGTTTTTCAATTTTCAAGAAAGAAAATTATACTATTTGCGTCCCCAAAAACGGTATTCATAATAAAATCATTTTTAGGTCCACTCACTTATCATATGGCAGAACAAAATATGTCAGAACAAATCGCGAACAAAAAAGTTTTTTTGATTTATTTTCTCCCAAGAGATGGCGTTGTATATCAAATTTCTGAAATATTCAAATAGGAGACTTGCTATTAGTTGCAGTATTATTGTTTTTAATAATATAAGAAACATATTTAATATTTAATTTCTATTCAGTTCTAATAATGATGGGAAAAATATTTAAATTTGTTTTTATTGTGAAAATCATATACAAAAATTTATGTTCAAAATTCGAAAAATATATCATCACAAAATAGGTAATATTCTCTAAGAAAACAAACCATACAATTTGCTCAATATTTTATGATGAAACCTTTACTTTATTGCAAAAGTTTTTCAAATATTGTATAATATTTTAAAAGTTATCTAATAGTACTTATCAGCTATCTGAATTTGATTCCTTTTAGCCTAAGAAGTTGATAAAAATCAAAACTGATATCAACTAACATTTTATAAGAAAAAATATTATGTTGGTCACAAATGCGAATTTGAGCATATTAAGCAGAATTGATACAATTATTTTTATTTGTTTTTTGCTGACAATAGGATTCATTTTCGAAAAAAAAAGAAAAAAAATTCTACAATATGAATAGTTTGAGGCTTTTAAAAGTCGATTTATGGCTTTTTTCCATACTTTAAGATGTTTTTATTTATTCCTCTTTTTGTTTTGCAAAATCTGTGAAAATATTACACATATATTCATACATGTTTGAGCATATATTTAAAAGTACATGAATACATATTCGTAAGCATAAATAATTCTTAAGAGAAAAATACTCTTTGTATGTCGTGATAATAGGATTTATGCGATGGGGAAGTTTTATCTCTGGCCAAGAAAAAATAAACCTAATCTTTGTTTACATATTTTCTGGTTCATTATGTAAAATAGTCGCATGTGTTCTTGCTAATCTGTAAATTATGCCATACAACTTGTCCCGATATTATCTTCCCAAAGTTCAGCATAGAAAATTCATATCAGAGCGTGTTCATGTCCAATTCGTCGTATTTGATGTAAATTCTGTCACGTTTAATGCTCGTACAACATGCATTTTCCATTCGATGCTTACATTCCTGAGGAATCGGAAAGTCTCACAAAAATAATGGAACCAAGCGACATAAATAAATTTTCTCGATATTGTTACAATTTTCAATGGTGAACTAAATATATTATGTTGCCTTGGACTATGTTGTCTATCTCCTTGGACTCTTCTCAATTCTAATAAGTTTGAAAATTGAATAGAAACTGGTCAATTCTGTTTTTATAGTTTATCATTTCTTGAAATTGATTATCGAAAATCGTATTTGTCTAAGGAAATGCTATCATTTTTCCATAGAAGGTCCAGCCAGTGGATAAAAGAACTTCGTTGGAATGTTTTTGTAAAAAATGAGTTATTAGTCATTTAATTTCAGTTTGACTGGAAGTTTTTTCATTATTTGTATGATATTTTTACAATTTCCTTTAAGAAGTTTATATTAACAAATAACATAATGTGCTGCTGATTGAGTATTTTACTCTCGTAGTTAATAATTAAAAATACTCAAAAGTGTATTCAACAAATACTCAAAAGTATATACTCAAAAGTGTATTCAACATAATTAAAAATACTCAAAAGTGTATTCAACAAATGTTATCAAAATTCATTACTCCGTACCACAATTATAAGAGGCGTCACATCATCGAGATCGATCTGCCAATACTGTGGACTTAGCATATTCTCCATGTAGCTTGTATATTATCTGCGAGTTTGACTTACGAAAAGTTGCAGTCAGCGCCGATGCGGAATATTCCAAATCAGGAGTATAAGTTTTTATCGGTGGCATAAAGCATTTTTGAAGGACTGTGAGATAGTGGAGAAGTGCAAAAAAATTGATTAAATTGCTCTAGCGTAGATATCAACCTCTAAAAAGATAAAGCCCATTTCAGAGAACAATTAATTGCAAACAAACGACATGAATTTTATGTTTCTATAACTAATACTTTCGGGGACAGTGTTAAACAAATAGTACAGGGTAAAAGCTTTCTCCTGACTAGCCCATTATGGTTTGAGATTCCCTCTACCTCTGTTCATACAATTTCCTGTATTTGTAAATATTCCACTCTTTAGTATTTTTTTATCGCATTTCTTTCATCGACTTCTCTTGTTTATCATTTTCAGCTAAATAAAACCGAATAGAAAAAAAATCTACACTTTTATATTATTTTCATATACCTTTACAGTTTTCTATCCTTACTCAATTATTTTTGATTATTTTTCTATATTTGAAGTTTCGTGACCGCCTTTTTTTATTACAAGATGATCCTTGATTGTTACCTTATTTGTTCTATTACTATTTTATTCACTGTAACCTCTTTCCCAATAGTTCATTTATATTTATTCCCCGAAAACTGTCTTATACTTTTTGCAAAACCCCATTAATTCCTTGCAAAACTGCCAAACGAACAGAAAAGTGTTCATGTTACATTTACTATTCGATTGGGACAAGTATTATCGGATAGCTCTCATTGATTCTTGTCTCCTAAGCAGATCGCACTCGTTAATGCAAGTCTCATTACTATTCTTCAACAATTCGTATAAAATTGTATTGCTAGTAATATAATGTGTTGTGATAAATTAAATCTGTAAAAATTGTTATTATTTCGTTTTGTTTTTTGTAAAAACAAGAAAACAAAACCTACGAAAGTCTTATTAAAGCCTTGAGTTAAACAAGCATCAATAATTATAGTTATCATAACCACTTGAAGCAGATTTTATTTCGGTATTTTTTTGTTGTTGATACAGTCCTTTCGTCAGAAATTCAGTTTTTCTATAACTTACATTAAAAAAAAGAGATTTACCTTATAAATATTTTTTATGTCTATAACTAATGGCACCTAACCACCGTGATCTAACCATCGTGAGACTTACAAGCAATCTTAACAAGACCTATTAATACCTTTCCTTCAATTGCTATATTTGTTAACAGAATCGTAAATTTGGTGAATCACTTTTCAAAAAGGTTTTAGTTTTTAAAAGCTTTCATTTTAATAGATATGAAATTGATAATAATTTTATAAAAAATCCAAACACAAATTTAAAAATATTTTCTTCATCTGTTTATTAGAACTATTATTTTCTATATTATAATTATTATAATAATGTGTTTTTGCAAACAAACAAAAATGAACTGCGCAGAATATTTATAGAAAATTATTTGCCCCAAAATTAGAAAAATTACTGTTGGCCCAGTTTTTTTTAGTATACGTAATTTCATAACACATTTGACGCAATATTTAAAGTAATTCTAAAGTAAATTCCAAAAAATTATCAAATTTAAGCTGTATTTACGTACAACTACTATTTCTGTGCTACTATTTACGATGAGATTTAAAAAATGTTTACTAAATTGCCAAAAAATATATAATAATATTTAGAAAAAGGATTTAGAAATAAATTTATAACAATTTGTTTTGAGCAAAAAAATTACTCATTTGATGGTTGTTATAGTTTTTAGTAATACAGATTTTTTTGTATGCTGCTGATAAGGGAATATGATGCAAATAAATTTTCTTAGAATGCCTAAAAAGTCGGAATCAGGTTAGTTGCTCATGTGATGGATTAAAATATTGAAATTGAGAGCAATGAACCATTTTTTCCACACGGACGATATGTTTACCGGAAAAAAATGTTAGTTCATGTTAATGTAACTACCATTATTAGTATCGGTAGTATGAGTATGATATTTTTACTGTACTATCACTGCCATCATCGTGGCTTTGTACGAAATATCAGAATATGGTCTTGGTAGCAAATGTTACAAGTTGCGTATTATTTTAACGTGGCATGCAAAAATGCTGTACCCAAAATTGTTTTTATGCTCAATTTATCTTTTTGACGTAGATTTCCAAAAACCCAAAAAGTTCGCTGAACAATTTTCTGTCAGCATAAATATTTCCATGATACACAGATGTGCATTTAGTACTCTAATAATTTACCTATCTTGTTTGATAATAATCGTTAGTAATAATAATAATATTTTGTAAGTGATTTTTGTGGGATTTCAGAACAAAATGTGACTATGAAGATACTTGTTACAATTTTCCTTAAGTCGTTTATGTACTTTCAGTTTTTGTTCTTTCTTGAAAACTATGTGTATTTTAACTTTTTGTTCTATTTGTAGAAATACATTTTTGCATAGTGCATGTGTAGCTAAAGAAAATGAAAAGCGGATGATGAAAAGTTTTCATTCTGCATTAAGAAATTATTTTCAATAATCCTTACACCGAGCTCTAAAAATAATAATAATAATAATAGTAGTAGTAATGTTCAAGTAAATATAAACGTATGCACACTTTCATAAAATCGTAAAAGGTGGTGCATTGTCTTCTAAACGATTTTCTCAATTTTCGCAATTTTATATAATGGGATTATTTGGAACTAAATGTTTTGATTATAAAATGTATAAAGAACAATAAAAAATAGAGTAGATATCTTTTAAATAAATTTAATTAATTTAAGCTAAATTATTGCATGTATTATTTTTTGATGTTTTTGTTTATATCTACAATATTTACTGAAATCCCTAATATTGTTATTTCCGAAATTACCAAATTCCATGCTAACGTTTTATAAAAAAAATTCTCAGATTTATATTTATTAATAAATAGTAAATAAACTTAAGTAAGACCTTTCGAGAGTACGAGGATCTTTTTATTCCAACAGCATTACCGAAAATGGCTAATATGGGAAATATAAATTTGAAATAGTTTAAAATAGCCCAACACCATATACTTTATCGGCTTGACAGCAAATATCTGGAAAAACACGTAGCAGGTATAGCAGGTTACTCCCCTGTCACTGAAGTTGTAATGCTTATTTGAAAATATCAATATTAGTTTTAACCACATCTTTAATTACCGAAAGCTATTCATAGTATGGACTTATCTTGTGATAAATAATGCAACATTGGATATCACCAATAACTGCATAGGAGGTAGTATTGAGGATGGTCGCCACATCCTTGAACAGAAGAAAAGTCTGCTAAGCACATCACTCACTACTGCTGCTTCCAATCTAGATACAGAAGCGAACTAGAGAGTACAACTGAAAGGATCTGCCTTTAATTTTGAGATTATTAACGATAAAGAAAATTAATTTCCTTTCGAATTGAATTGGTAATGATATATTTATACCAATATACTCAACGGATAATTGGAAAAGTAAAAGTTAAAAATAAATCTGGGGCTTTGCAAAGCTGACTTTTCGACTAATTTCGATTAGGTTTGAGTTCACCGAAGAGGTCTGATGACAGAAATATTATTTATATTAACTTTTGAAAAGTTTAACTTTTTTATTTGTAATGCAATTTTAGTTTAAAAATGCCCAATTTGTGATGTAAACAAAATTTATTTTAATTGAATAAATTCAACACTGGTAAAAAAATAGTATTTTCATATTTTTGTCTTTTTTGATTTTGATTTTGTTAAGAAATTTAAACTTTGAGCTCTCTCTTAAAAATCCTCTTAATTTGTTAGTTTCACATGTTCCTCAATTGATATATTACATAGGATATTCAAAAAGATAGGTTCGGATAAAAAAACTTCTTTTTTCCGATAACTTTGGGAATTATCTACTGGCAATTAATAACGGCTAATTGGCAAATAACTCTTTGGATGACATTTTTCAACAGGTTTTCTCACATTTCTGAATTAATTTAAATTTAATACCATTTTGGTTGGCTGTTATTCGGTCAACTGATATTTGATAGTCATACAGAGTAGTTATAATTTTCTGTTAATAATATGGACTGTTATAATTTTCAATAACGCGTAATCATTATAAAATATTATGGAATCATTGGGGACAATTGGTTTTGCCTAAAAGAAAATCATGTTTCTATATGATAGCCACCTAACTACGAGAGCACGATTCCTCTTCATTCGCTACTTCCGCATTTAAACTTCTACAACATATTAATTTGTTCAACAAAATATAACGAAATTCTTAGTATTCTTTCCTACTATTCTTTCCTAGGTCTCTTATGTCGTCAAATGGCCTCACGGTGGTAGCACTATAAGGGACCTTACATACAAGCAAATAATTACTGTGCTTTTAAATTGCACTGTTAATCGTATAGTGAATAATTTCGTAGAACATGGTACAGTGTCCGATGTAGGAAAGCCTTTGCCATCTTAGGACCAGATGCTCAAGCGAGAATTCAGAATTGAATTCTGGTAATATAAGAACTTGTTCGAAAAGAAATCCGCGGCAACTCACAAAAGACCTTTATTCCTTCGTAGAGTCATTGTGGGTGCGGTTTTTGGGCCGGAGGTGTCATTGATGGCAATTTTTTTGGTGACAGTGCTGGAAATGTGGTTACGGTAACTGGTGGTCGATATAGAAAGATGTTACAGAACATTTCATCTGTGAATTGGACCTATTGAGGTTGGACTACGAGAAGTTCCATCAGAACGGAACAACGTGACATACTTCATGCTCCATAATTGAATTTCTGCGATCGATCCAATGTCTGCTGACCAAATTATATCTAAAAGTGGTGATGTCGATTACCCCTTTCGCTCACAATTTATTCCTTTGTGGATACTTAAAGATCAAGATCTACGCGAATTGACCGGAGAAAATTAAAATTAAGTCCATATAAACAATTTTGGTCAACCCAATCACTGTTTTTTATTTCAATCTAAAGTAATATGAAGAAAGAGTACAACTTATTTAAAGAACAGGCTTTATCTTATTTGTAAAAAACTTATTAACATTTAATAAGCTATCGACTCGATTTATTATTAAATAAGCGTTTTCAAAATCAATTATGTCCACTTAATAACAAATAGAATGAAAATAATTTTATCATAGAAAACACTTGAATTATCATCTTACAAAAATATGTCAATCTACATTTTCAAGAGCCCTATCACTACTATGTTAGTCAACTATACTATATACTAATCAGTAGCACAAAAATAAATTACCAACAGATTTATTTGGCACATGGAACCATAAAAATCTATTATATCAAATATCACTGATGGCATCTTTCGAGTCGCTTAGTTTTATACAAAAATAAATTGAAGAATCAAAAAAAAAAGAAGGGAATATCCAAAAACAAAACAACTAGAAAAACTAATCTATTTGCGATACCCCATTTATATTCAACAATTATTAATACTTGCCCCAATTACCAATTTACTAGTATATACGTAAGCTATTTTGATTGGTATTATTTCAATCTAATCAACAATAAATTAGTATCGAGTAATACGGATGATAGTGCAATGATTAGATTGACTTGCTTATAGTCTAGGAAATTCAATCACTGGCCCTGATATTGTAGAAGATAAACCATTATTTATATAAGTGGAAGTTACTAGTGGATGGCAGGGCAGCTCAGAACGAATATATCAAATATCATCGAAAGTTTAGGTCAAATTATTAGTAAATCATAAAACATCATCGAACCTTAACAAAAAGGCCCTAAAATGCAGTTTGGAACATCTTTTGTTTGGTAGATGTTACGAGTATTATCTTATTGCTCGTAAATCAGCTGAGTTACGGAATATCGATTTCGGACACCTCGACATACTCAGAAGGGTCCCATTCACTTACGTGTATATGCTCGTAGCTTCCGAATTTTGATTTCCTTTCTTCTTGTTTTGAATTATTTAACACACATGCCTTCTCCTATTACTTAGTATTCCCCCACGTAATAAAATATATTTTCATCCGACCAGAATGTCGATCTTTAATTTCACCCCAAATGGTATTATAACTCATATAAGAAGATAAATTAATTAAAACTACCCCAAAAGTTGCAGGTTAAAATTATATTTAATATGTAATAAATTTCCAGGAAGCTTTAATTTGGGTAAAACTAGTTTTTGCGTAGGTACATACTCGGAATTTTAGGCATACGGTAAATGGTAAGAACATAAGTCCGACGGCAACTGCAACGGCATCGAATTAAAAAACGGCATTTGTTCGCTTTATTATTTAAATTTAATACTTTATTCAAATTTTAAGTTTACTTAATAAACTCATATGTTATATGCGTTTATCTTGCTTTATCTGGTTAAGTTCAACGGTCAAAAAATAAGCAGAGCCACATAACGAAACCCTGAAATGTATGGCAGTACTTCAACGACAACGACAACGACAACATTAAAACAAGATCTAATTCGGCGATCCGACGTCGGAATTTTGTGCACTCCCATAAGATTGTGCCAATTTTAAAATTTGACAGCGGCGAATTTATGCAGTTTGCCGTTTTTGTCGGATTGTGTTTCTATCAAAACTTTTATTTTTGTCATTTTCTGGTTATTGCTTAAAAAATTGTAGGAAATCGTTTTATTTTTCTAGTTTTTATTGTAGATTAGTAAAAGTTGGGAATTTAAGAATTTTACTATGTTTCTCTTTAAGAACAAATTTTAATTAATTATTTTTGAGTTCAAGATTTTAGTAAATTCTATTTAAAATTTGCTACTATTTATCAATGTATTTTTTTTTCTTCAAATAAGTTCATTTACCTTGAACTATTTTTAATTTAGGCACGCGACTATTTATTCAAAAACTACATTTTCAAGTACCATTAGTTTTATTGACTATTTTCTTTTAATTTACTTAACAAATTCTTATGTCTTCGAACAACTTATACGAGTATTTATAGTTAAAATCAAAAATATTTTTGCAATTTAACATATTTTAATATCCTACAAATCGGATTTTTAGTAATTGGAAAAGAAAATCTTGGTATTGATTTTTCTTCAAGTTCTCGAACTTTTAGATATTTCTGTGATGGCATATTTCTTCTGAATTTTATTTATTTATTTTGCATGTATTTCAAATAGCTTATAAATCTTTTCTCAACAAGAATTTTTTTTATTAATCGAATAATTGGAATTGATACCTTTGCCTAAGATAGTTAGTATGTTTGGCTTGTTTTATTTATCTTATTTTACTAGTAAAATAGATTATTCGGAAATTATTTTTAATTAAATTTTTATTTTATTATATTGCCTAATCTTTGTTATTATGAATAAAATGTAAGATTATCTAAATTGCTACCACAATACTTCTCGCATGAATCGATCTTTTTGATCGAAATAATCACTAGTTCTTTTCGTGGATACAATGGCTTCTCAACAGTCAATTGTGGATTTTAAGAGACCCGTATTAGGCAATTGTGCTTATTGACGTATCCACCGGGCATGAAATAAGCCTCTTGATGACAACCATAATCTTCCCTTAAAGCGCGAAAAGTGGCTACGATAGGATCACTACTTTTCTAGAAAGTTTTTACAATTTTAACGCTTTATTTGATGGCCGAATGATCCATAATATAAGACCGCAAATTTTATTGTTAATGAATGCCTACCCAAAATGGCAAATTTGTTCAATCAAATATTTTACGAATCATGAAATTAATACTTATTCACAATTACGATAACCGATATTTTATTAACTTTAAAAATTAATCGTTATTTCTGTATTGAAAAATTCGGGTATTTCTTTAGATAGACAGAATTACCTCGAACTATAGAGGTTCTACCAAATATTATGAAGAAATGTCTAACTTAATAAGAAATGAAAAAAAAATAATACGTAAAGTGAGGCTAATCAAGTACTGCAATTTTCTAGATTCACTTTTTATAAAAGTAAATATACAAAATTATCACTTTGGCAATTTTGAGTTATCAATTATAAAACTATAAAGAGAATTCTTTAATCTATCGTGTTTTCGAAAATAATAAACAACCCATATGCCCCATACAAAAATGCAAATAAGTTTAACCAAGTTTCGTGATATTTATGTTGTTAAATAAGACATAAAATATGAGTTAATAATCAGTATTTATTTTCTCGCCTGTGAAATGGGTTCTTTATGAAGTAATACATTATTGCCAATAATTTAAACACTCTTTGTAAGGACTTTTTGGTATTGCCTTTGAGTCCTTCTGTGAATTCTTCTTTATGGCTTCAATTGACTCAACATGTCTACCCGGAAGTGTTAAATTCAGCTTGGAAACAGAACAAATTGAATAGAACCATGTCTGATCACAACAGTGATTCGTTGAGTTTTTCGCCAAAAAATCCTGTACAATGGTTTTACTACAAATCTGGCCTTTTTCGGCAAACGTTCTCTCTCAAACGACTTAGAGCGTTTAGATAATATTTTTTGTTGATAGTTTCAAGAACAAAACCAAGATAATAAAAGAAACCAAACAACAGCACTTTAATTTTGGAGCGATTTCGATGTCTTTTTTTCACACTCATAAATAGACCTTTCTTCACCGCTTATTATGCGTTTCATAAAAGTAGAGTTCAAATTGGCTTGTTCAAGCATAATTTCGTGAGACATGTCCAGATCTTCTATAATCTATGGGCTAATGAAGTGTCACGGCATGTATATGTCAGTTGTCCTGAAGCTTGTGGTATATTTAACTGTCAAACGAACTGTCATCTGTCGAATTTTGTTAGTGAATGGATTGGTCGAATTTCGTTAAAAAATAAGTCGTCAGTTCATGACACACACAGAAACTGTTTTATGGCAAAATTACATAAATGAGCCAAAAATAATCCCTAAGTAATAGGGATAATTTTTAGCTCAGTGGTTTTGTTAATAAGCAAAATTCTAACTTTTAGGGTAAGACGAATCATAGGGTAAGAGAAGAGATATTTGGGACACCATTAAACCCGTCGCAAAAATACACTCTTTCGTAGTCCTTGCATACCCACGGTATTGTCGGTTCCTATTTCTTAAGCAGCGTCATCAGGCCATAATCAATGAATATTTTTTTCGAAACATTCACAAATGGTTTTAGGAGAATAACGCTATTACCTTTACAACTCGCAAAACCATCGATTTATTGAAGACACAATTTGGCAACAACGCGATTCCACTCAAACGACGTATCAATTGGTCACTAAGATCGTATAATTTGTTTCTTGTGGCGATACCTCCAACGCTCTACTATTTCTTGTGGTGTATGCTGATAAAACAGCCTTGGAAACCAACATTCAGCGAATTATGGCAGAGATAGAGCTGGATTTACTCAAAAAAGTGATCAAACATTAGGCGAAGGAGAGATGATCTTTATTAAGAAACCATTTCGAAAGAATATTGACAAGAAATTATCTTTTTTTCTTAAAGTTTATTTTTTTTTTAAATTCTATACTTCTTAAAAAACACCCGAACGCATGATAATGAATATTTATTGATTTTTTATATTTACAGAAAATAAATTGAAATATTTATAACATAAAAAACTATTACCAACCCAAACAAAGCCTCGTACTTTTATTTACTTGTTTAAATTAAATTACTAACTTTGTAGAGTTAATTTAGTAATTTATGCAAAAAAACAATGCCAAATAAATACCAATTTATATTAAATAAGAAAACATAGAAAATAATTGAGCAATTCATTCTCATTAAATCAGAAAAAAAATGTTTGAATTTATGTATTATCTCAAATTGTGAATGTATTAAATATCCATAATAGGTGGGGTGTGAAAAGTTTGAGAATAATTCTGAAAATTATCCAAATTCTTTTGGACACAAATTTCCCAAACATGCGACTATATAGACAAATTGCTCAAGTGTGAACTGAACGAACTGACCTATTTCGATAGTTTGCATACCCTCATAAGCGTATAAGATCTCGTAAAATACTATTCGGAACAGTCAATAAACAAACTCTGTTGTGTACTCTGGTCAACTACTCATACAACATGAGAAGAACAATCAACAACAAGTTTCGATGCAATAAATAATGTCACAATTTTTCAAAGTACGAATAATTTTTCATCATCATCATCGTCTTCCCATTTGTCATTTGTAGTTATATATTTTCATCGTTGTTGATTTAGCATTTGTCTTTTGCAATGATTGACCTCAAGATGACGATTTATCAACATTCAGTAAAAAGAAATATCAATAGCGGCATCAGAAACAGAATCAGATTCACAATGATTGATTGTCAACATCTTATTTTCATACGAGAACGATTTCGAGCAGAAGAAAAACGAACAGAGAAATAACAGAAATTGGCAGATTAAATTTGTTTTTTTTTTTTAATTAATTTTCACATTTTGGTCAAAAGGGTATGTTCACATGAACAAGTTCATGTCAAAAACATTTTTTCACACGAATATGGAACTTTATAGATGAGGAAACCAATCTGAAGACTACGAGTACTAAGATAAACAACAGGTGATGGTGGAGTCATTTTTCATCAGGGATTATCACAAGTTGTTCTTAGTGTGCAGATTTTATACTGACAATAGAAGAAAAATTTATGCAGTCCACGACTTAGAGTAAAAAAGAAAAATACCCTAATGTGTTGTGTAAGCTAACGCAGTGCACTATAAATTATGTATATAAGCTTACAGGAATCACACATGCAACAATTATAAATAATTTCAATTTCGATGAGGCGCAAATTGCTTGTAAAATGTGCTGAAATCGAATTCGTGATGGGAATTTACACAGTACAAAAGCTACGAGTACACTCGGAGAAGTGAAAAATTTCTTGAAAATACCCAAAGTGCATACGTTGTTGTATATTTCTACACTATAGCATGCTAGATGGTAAAAAAATTAGAGAATTCAGAAAATGCATTTACAAAGAAAACGATTGATTCTTACTTGAGGCGGAAATTTTACAGGAGAACATCTTCTTCAAAAGGAACTTAGGCTGACGAGCTATTCGGACTATTGGCAACGCCTACAAGAGCATTAGTCTCGGCTCTGTGACCTCAATATCAGTCACCTTGACATCCAAAACTATGAATTAACAATTTAAAAAAAAACTAACAACAGTTGCCCCGGCAACAACAAAATTAGCTAAAACTGCATTAAAGTGCATTGCAACGCATTTGTCGCTTTATTATCGTTCAACGTACGAGTATGCGTCATTCCTTATGCTCTCACTTGTACTATTTTACCGATTAGCAGCAACTGCTTAGTATGAATTAAACACCACATACTAAATATCATTAAATTATTATGTGTGTACGTTTCTAATAATAATGGATTTTATTAGTCGCATGAACATTTACTGTACTCGTCGTATTGACGATATGCACATAAATTTTGCAAAGCCTGGCAAAGTTGAGTCGAGAGTTGCTTGTGAGAGAGAGAATGTAAAAACTGCATAAGATAAGCTGCAAAAGCCTCACACCCAATCGTACAGTGGATTATCGCATTATCACAATAATGTTAATAATATTACTAATCAATGATAATAAAAATTGTATGCATTTTCTTTGATTTAGATTCATTGCATTTACGAAAGTGCATCATATTTTGAAAGGATTTTTAAGTCAATTTAAACCCGTACTGTTGTGAAATTAGATGTATTTTCTTGTTTTTAATTATATTATTTATGTCTGACTGTAATTTAGATTTGTTGTTTGTTATCACTTCATGTAACATTTATGCTGAATTATTATAATTAATATTATTATTATTAACACCATTAGTATCGAGCCGTATTCGAACTCCAGCATAATAGCGTGGTAGTCGCAAACCTATACGATTGCGCCACACCAGAGGACATTTTAATAGTTTTTTTCTGGCATTCCTCTATATATACAGCGTAAGCTAGCTTGGACTCACTGTTTTTGATCATTTGAAATTTTTCACTCCGAATCACTTTTAAAGTCATTTAACATCTACAACAGTCTCCGGAAAGAAAACGTACTCTCGTATGTTCTCCTTAACCTGACACTGGAAAAAATAATTCGTAACCCAGGGGTAACTATGAGGGATAAAACAATAATTCGCGACCATCCCTATTAGGTCTGCTCAGTATTAAACATAAGTCGACGACATCGACATTATATTGCAACTAGAAAGGCCTTCATTAAGATTTAGTTGGCATCGAAAAATCTTGGGATACACATACACATAAATGAAAAGAAGTAAATCTTCAAGAAGTAAATGTTGTGGCAACATTAGCGCCGAAAATAATACCAATTAGCACAGGTCACATACAGATAGGATACTATAGAATCGACAGAGTTAATTTATTTTCCTATTTAGGGTCAAGGTCGTAGCCGATAACAACATGGATGAAAAAACTAAATTATTTCGCTCCAAAATTCTGACAATAAAATCGATGCTTATTCATTTATTTGTAATTATTTCAAGTAACATTAATACTGAAAATGTATATTCAAAGCGCCGCGACAGTAAACGCCATTTGGCGACAAAGGATATCGTAATTAGGAAATTAAATTAGAAATGGAAAGGAAAATTGGTTTTTCAGCAATTAGCATACGACCATGCCTCAGTGGGATTCGAACCAACGACCTCTTGGATGGTAGTCCAGTACGCTAACTGGTTTGCATATCAATAGTTTAGATTATAAAACTACTGAATCGGTCGCTTTAGTAACATTTCATATCGCCATTTTAACACCTGACGGCGATAAATAACATCGAAGCTACTTCTGTATAAGACACTAGTCTCCCCAGTCCTCATGTCTGTAACAACTGTTGATCCGCCAAAGAATATTTTGCCCCCTACGTGGGGATGGACGATTTAACGACAAGATCCTAAATCGTTACTGTGCCCTCCCGGTTGTGAATAAAATCCGGCCCAATTGGCTGCGGTGGATGGACTCTAAATCCGTATGCTTTTAAAGTTTATAGTGACTCCATTTTTAATCCTAAAAGACGAAGTAGTCCCTGCCTCCGGTGGCATATTATAATGGCACATATTCAGTCCAAGAACAGATCAAAATTGTTGCATTTTATTATGTTCCCGTGAGTGCCAATTGCAACCATGATTAAGAACTTGATTACCCGTTCTGAGTAGTGATATGCATTATTTGATCACCCACGACCAAATTTGCATTGAACTGATCGGTAGAAGAGACTGCGGAGGCCGTACGACAGAGTGTTAACGATAATGCATTTGTGCCTACTCATCACTTAGGCATCTCCAAAATATTGCTACGGAGCATTTCAGTCCAAGAATTATGAGCACAAGATGTAGAACGCGCAACTCAGTCCAAGTTGCCCCATCCTGTATGACATCACTGAGAATACTGCGGACATCCGCTCCACATAGCTTTTATTTTCGCCCCCTTAGAGCATGATAAGAGAATTTGTGCTTTTGTAGTGCGTTATAAAAAATGAAACAGCACAATTTAAAGCATCGATGTGCCATCAAATTTTGTATTAAGCTTGGTGAATCTACAAATTTGACTAACTCCCACACGACCATCTACATCAACGAGAATTTGGCAGAAAAAAAGAATTCATGTGGTTCCCCAGCCCTTCTATACACCCGTTCAAAGTTCGTGTGGCTTTGTTTGTTCCCGAACATCAACATATACTTGAAATGACATCATCTTGATACTGTTAATAACATGCAAAAGAGTGTAACCGAGAAGCTAAAGGCGATTCCAATTCAAACTCTTAGACCACTGCTACGAAGAGTGATCAAAGACCTCGGAGAATTATTTTAAATGGGATAACATTGTTGCTCGAACAAAAAAATTAGTCTCATTACATTTCTGTCACACATCTTACATAAATTTTCACCAAAGATATTGTCCACACTCTTAAGGGAATCCAGTTATGACCTACCTGGCTAAACATAAGTACTCGTATTATCATCACTACTCGAGTACAACGATAAGCCATGCGTAGAAATTAACATTGCGTATTTTAATAGTACCCATTTATGGCTGACAAACAAACTCAATTTATGATAGGAAGTTTTTAGCATATTTTCAAACTACTTAAGAATAAAAATTCGGTTAACGATGCATAGAATTGCATAAACATTTTACTGGTGGTGTTATTTTTAACACTATTTGCAGTTGTTGTCTGGACTTCATTTTATTTTTTCATTTATTTATTATTTTCTTTCTATATATTTTTATTATTGAAATACTTTTTAAAAAACATGGCCTACCCAAATATAGTTTAGAATGTCAATTGCAGAAAAATGATAATTTTAAAATCCCGTACGATAATTTATGTTGCATGAATGCACATTTATATGAGTTTGCCATCAAAAACTTACAGAAATTAACCATCTGCACTCAATCGTCGAGTTGAATATTTGCAGACAGAAATATTTCTGCACATTATTCAACGGATTTAAAATACACATAAGCTAAAATTATGCGTATGCACTGATACTCGAATGCCGCGAAATACTAGTACAGTCACTTACAAAATTGATTTGAAGTAAAAAGAAATATTAAAAATTTTCTATATTCTTTAGGCATGGAAGAGGGGCGGGGGGGGCATGGCCAATTGAAATAATCTATAATAAATTTCGTAATAAAATCTTAAGATTTTTTGGAATAGTAACGCTTGAAAATAATATTCGCGTGCAGAAAAGATTAGAGTACTTACGGGACTGAAGGTGTTCTTAGATATTAATTAATTATGTAATTATTATTCATCGTTTTAAAGCTATTCTATTGAAATAAAATTGTTGAAAAAAAAATTGCGATGTGATAATTAAGAAACAAATAAAAATTTATACATTGTTTTAGATTGAACATTTTTGAATTTTTTTAAATTTTCTTTAATTATTAAAAAAAAACTATTATATTCATTCTAAAAAATTAAAATTAAAATGTTTAGGTAGCCAACATTTTTATACCTACCGCACACTTATGTTAGTAGCAAAATTTCTTTGCCCACCGGCAACGAAACTGCAAAGACCTAGTAATTTTTGAATGGAAGGATCAAACTTGCCCACCGGCAACGCAACTGCAAATACCTTAGTGGTAGGGATCAGGTTGTGAACAATCTGGCAGTGTTGCCAGGATTGCTCTCAGTGACGCCATTTTACCACACCTCGTATTTCTTAATTCAATGATATTTGTCTTTTCGTTGTCAATAATTTCATTTCACTATGAATAATATTCTTGTCAAACAATATCCTATCTAATTTGTGGAAATAATTAAGATATTATTAAGAATCAAATTAAATTTTTACTTAAAAATTGTTATAAAACACGTTTCATTTTGAATCTTTTCATTCAGACATATTACTTTAAGTGTTTTTAGTGATATTGATTTTCATGTAAATCACATCGAATCAACTTCAATTTGTCGAAATTCGATGGTCTTTTTTCGCTTCTAATCGTTTACTGATTATTTTAGTCTTTAAAACAGATAAAGTAGATTAAGTATCAGAACGTTTTTTACAATTTCTCGAATATTTAATGTAGTTTTTTTCTGCAAAGACATATTCTTTAGAAAGAAACAATATTTTCGCTTCTAGTATAAAAGTATTTTCCAAATTCGAAAATACAAAATTCTACAACCACAATACTAAGGAAAACTACGAAATTGAATTCCTAATTTTTTTTGTATGAACACTATTTACTGAAGGATAAGAGAATTAATTGGTTTAACAAAATAATTATATTACTTTATTTTTTTGCTCAAATCAAAAAATTGAAGCTAGTTTTGGGCAATTCAAGTCATATATGTGGCTGAATATGTGAAGTCATAACCTCCCCGATAATTGAGGTCATGGAAGGGCACCTAAATTGATTCACTTGCCAGATTCGAACTAGGGACTGCTGAAAATAAAAAGGAAATACGCTAGTATCGCTAAATTATAAAATTGCATTTATTTATTTTAGGGTTGGTAAAATATATAATTTCATATATATTTTATAGTGACACATGGATGACCTTTATTATTAAGGGCATAATCTACGTTTTATTCTCAAATAATTTGTAGAAAGTGTTCTTCTTAAACTTCCAACTAGTCTGTAATTTTTTTCTCAAATCTGCGAATATTTACTCAAAGCTAAAAAAATAATAATAATTTGTATTTTAATAGATGGCGTTGTAGACGTTATTTTCAAGGGTCATAACAAAAACCTAGTAGAGAAATTCGCATTTTCCTTCACAAGTTCCTTTGCGGGACTTTTGGAAGATTTGTGATTTTGGCCGAAAATTGCACTTTTGTCAATAAACGATATTTTAGATCCAAACTAGTATGTATAGAAATATTCGAAATGCGCAAATTGCTGAAAACAGCATCATTTTTACAGAAAATTGCAAAAAATACTAAAATGGGACCGAATTTGAGAAAGTTCCTTTAAGGAACCCTTGGAAGATTTGTGATTTTAGCCGAAAATTGAACTCTCGTCAATCCATGATATATTTCCAATATTATAGTTTTAGCATTTTTTCTCGACGCTTTTTTTAATCTTTACTAAACAATTTTATAAATTATAAAAATAATTAAAATTTAAAAAGTTTTTTTTCCAAAAAAAGGGAAAATTGTATCAACCGAAAAGGAGTTTTGGAACAGGATTAGCTAAAAACAGGATACTTTTTAGATTTCTTATATATTTCAAAAGTATATTAATTAATTTGGTATTAGCTAAATTTTTTACATCTTAAATTTCTTAAAGTTAATTTTTTTTGTTTTAAGATTTTGTACTTGGAAAACTTTGTAGTTACAGATAAAGCTTCGACAGATGATAAAGGCCTTTGATTTGGGAGTCATAGTACAAATACTTATTAACTTAAATGGCTATATTTTTTCATTTATTTTATAAATTTATATTTTTTACAAATGTACAAAATTTCTTAAAATGTTATATCTTAAATATTTTTATGAAATTTTACAATAAACATAAAATGAAACCACCTGTTATGCAGAAAAATATCTACAAAGTCCCATGAGAACATGTTATACACCTGAAAATACAACTCCCAAAGCTCATCAGATAATAAAATAGCATTCAAAAAAATGTCCTTCAAGAATAATATTAGAATCAGAACTTGTATAAACTTTAATTTATATTTTTTTTTAAAAAGAAAAAACCTTTAAAACTCCTTAATAAGTCCTTTTAAAATTTATTAAAAATATGTTAAAAGGACTTATTAACTTTCGATACTAATTTTTTGAAAATTTATTCAATACAAATTACTAATAATAATAATAATAATAATAATAATATTAGATTAAATAGAATTTTTTATTAGATAATAAAAATATTTACAAGTTTTTTATTAATCATTTAAAGTAAAAAGATCTTTTTTTTCTAGCTTATGTTAAGTAATTTTGTTTGGAGCAGAAAATTTGAATCTAAAATTTTCATTTATTATGAAAACCCAAAAAAAAAAAAAAATTTCACTTTTTTCATAATAATTTATTTTTAAAAAAAAAACATTTTTTAAAATAAACTTTTTCCAGGATAAATAATTTTTGCAATTGATTTTTTAAATAATTTAACACTGAAATATTTATTTTATTTTGTATTCTCTTTTACAAGGATATAAAGTTTCTCATATGAAATTTCATGCAAATGTAATGTTTTTTTTTTATTTTTTTATTTTAATGATTTATTAATAATTAAATATAATTAAGATTATTAATATTTTAAATATTAAAAAAAATAATAGGATCAGGCTGCATCTGGAAAAGTCAGTATTCAATAAGACAAAGCACTATAAAGGCCGGAAAAAACCATTTATTATTACAAATAAAAAGGAAGATACTTTAGATTTCGATACTAAAACTTATAGAAAAAGAAAACCGTCCTCTTGATTATAAATTTGATTTGTGTGAATCGGATAGAAGGTTATATGTTAGAAGACCTAAAGGTCAGAAGCTTAATGCGAGGTTTACCGAGGCAAGAGTGACGCATGGTGGCGATTACGGTATAGTCTGGAGTTCCTTTTTGATGATTGCTCCAAATATTTATCTAAACTTGACTCAACATTTTGAAATGGCCTTCACAATTTCTAGACTTAAATCCCATTGAGAATTAGTGGGAGATCTTTAAAAGGAGAGTAGGACAAAAAATCCTTAAAAAACCGGAAGATCTTTTTGAAAAAATACAAACTCAACAGAATCACTACAATGCCTAAAAAATTACTTTCTTTAATAAAAAATAAATGATATAAACTATTATTATTTTATATGAATTAGCGATATAAAAATTCTAAGTTAAGGATCATAAGTATTATAAATTAAAGTTTTACACAGTATAGAATCTATGTTCTTATGATCAATTTTTTTTTTTGTAAAGTGAACGTATAATATTATTCGTTTTTTTATATAAACTATAAAACAAAAATACTTAAAATATTATAAATAGTATTTTATTTTTATTACTCGTAACATATTACAAATATAGTAGAACAAGTCGGTACCAACGGCTGGAAATATAGGGTTTTCCAATAAGAGTGATATGATTTCTAAGTGACATTTCGGCCATTTATAATAAGTCATGATCTGTCTTTTTTCTTTCATTGTATTCAGTAATGTTTACAATTTTATCATGAAAAGATATACGTAAGAATAACGTTTACAAATTATTCAATTTTATTATCAAAATAATTATTCTCTAATTGCAACTTTTCGTGCACTCACTTTCATCTGAGTGGTGCGGTAAATAAACAAAACTGTCGATTCTGGTGCAAAGAAAATCCACAAATTATTCATGAACACCCATTACATTCACATAAATTGATAGTTTGGTGTGGTTTTTGGTCTGGTGGAATCATCGGTCCGTACTTCTTTCGAAATGAAGCTGGTAACACCGTTACTGTCAATGGAGAGTGGTATAGATCGATGATAACCAACTTTTTATGGCCGAAATTGGAAGAAGTTGATATTGAAAATATCTGGTTCCAACAAGACGGGGCTACGTGCCACACAGCACGTGAAACAACCGAATTATTGCGAGAAAAGTTTGGAGATTCGATTATTTCAAGAAATTTTGACATTGAATTGCCTCCAAGAAGTTGTGATTTAACACCATTAGACTATTTCTTGTGGGGTTATTTGAAGTCCTTGGTCTTTAGAAATAAACCAGACTCTCTTCAAGCTTTAGAAGTCAATATTGAACGTGCTATTCATGACATACGACTTGGTTTAGTGGAAAAAGTGCTCGAAAATTGGGTTCATCGAATTCGTTCCTGCAAAAGAAGTCGTGGAGGCCATTTGAATGACATTTTATTGAGAACTTAATTGTATCGATTGTACTTCACATTAAATAAAAAACATTTGAATTTCCTTAACAATTAGTATATTTTGTTTAAAAAAGAAATCATATCACTCTTTTTGGAAAACCCTATATTTTGCACAACACTGTATATTTAATCGAAAATGGATAAATTAATCTACAATAATTTTTAAAAAAACATTTCTTAATTAAGAAAAAAAAAATGTCCTAATTTCACTTATTTAAACTACGCTTATTTTTATAAACTTTTTTGAAAAAGTGTTAATTTTTCTTCAAATAAAAATATTTATAAATTTGTAATAATATTTTCAAAAATAATCTGAAATAAGCACTTTTATAATAAAATTACTTAAAAATGCATATAAATTTATTGAAATTTTAAAAATTGCACTTATTTATATTTTTATAAATAAGACAATATTAAAAAAATCATACAAAAACCGAAAATATTCCTTTTTTGTACATAATATTTGAAACAGAAAATGATACAAAAACTTATATGGAGAAAAAAAATCAATTTATAAGAAAGTCTTTTGCATATAAATATCAGTACGTGATAGTTTATTAAGAAAAAAATCTTAAGATCCCCATAATAGAATACTCCCTTTTTAATATGAAAATAAAAACTACAATATAAGACAAATTTGGAAATAATAAACAAAGATTTCATTCAACAAAGTTTATACCAAAATTACTTTTATGGCGATATTTTAATTTTTTTTAAGGTAATTTTGCAATTCTTTCACTTTTCAGATTTTGAAATAATCTCATTTCTCTCGACTATATTATAACTTCATAAAAGACCAGAGGTAAAAAAAAAATAACAACAAAATTATTTGTATTTTTTTAACATATGAAACAGATCAACAAAAAAATATAAAAATATGATGAATAAATAACACTTAATAATACGTTTTGTTATATTGTTCATCGTACCTGTTTCGGATCATGTACTTTCTTCATACAAGTATCATCAACAACCACCGAGTTCACAAAAATACCGAAATGCTCTTTTCTTATCCTTTTACATAAATAATTATTATTCTTATATAGTTTTCTGTGTCTTTTCTGTCTGCTTATTAAAAGAAAAAGAAATTTTTTTTTTTTTTTTATATTTCTTTAATACAATAAAAACATGTAAAATTCACTTTCACTTAAGAGAAAAATTTCAAATAAAGATAAAAAACAGAAAAAAATGACCCAACTTATAATCTTACACTTGAAAAAGAGTAAATAATTTTTAATGTTTTCTACAACAACTTGAACATATGAAATATTTTTAAGAAAACAATTTTGTTTAAAAATAATTCAAAGGAAATAATCATGAAATTACTGCAAGAGAAATATACTCTTTATTAAAAATTATTTATAATTATATATTATTTTCAGGCACTTTGTTTTCAAAAACAAACAAAAATATATAACAAAAACAACAAAACAAATACTTATAATCAGGTTGGAAAACTATCAAAATATTAATTTTCTACTTTATTTAAACAATCAAACAAAAATATCTACAAATAAATGAAATTAAATAAATTTACGAAAATAAATTTCCTTCTAAATGACTATTTTTAGTTTAAAAATTCAATTTTTTGTTTTTTTTTTTTTTTTTTTGTAGAAAATGTAGCACACCTGATCGATCACAAAACGCTATTAATTAAAATAATTTCGCGCAATCTTTAAGACTTGATTTTCTAAAAGAATTCCTGTCGTTTGGCTAACAGAAGAAACAACTCTGCGAACAAGTTGACTTCTTGAACGAATGCACGCACACTGACGACGATTGCAATTGACGACGATAAAATATAACAGCGTGCTCCCCACAAAATGGCGATAGCCTTAACGGAGCACAACTTTTATACACGGGATCCGCGAAATGACTGATTTTCAGGAACCGACAACGGACACCCAGCACCTGTTTCTTGAACGGCACTTACCCGAGGGGGGCACGAACAATTTCAATGAATGGGGAGCTTGTGCAGCAGTGTGTATACGCACACCCACAATAAACATGCGCCAACTTACGGCCGATTCTTGATATCACACGCTGGCGATTCATTGATATCGCGGTGTATCTTTCTCCATTCCCTGTCCTTCGTCGCATCCAAGAACTTTGCTTAACGTACGCGTTGCACATTTTCATTGAAGCTGGATTTGCACAACAGGAGTGCTCAACCGATTGTGCACGTACTTTCCTCTGATAATTTAGTAAGTTTTTTTCTTTTGAAAAATATTTTCTATTACTTTATTATTACTATTTTCACTATCGCTACTATCACTATTATTACAATTTGTAGAAAAATTACGTAATAGTCAAAATAAATTTAGTAAAATTACTCTTAAAATTGGATTTATGTACTCGTATCAACGTACGTGAAAAGATTTTATTTTGTTAACAACAAATTGGCGGAGACGGGGAATAAGTGACTTTTTTTGTATTATTTTATTTTTTTTCTACACAAGTAAACACGTTGTATATTTTTACGAGAACATACCCACATACAGGTACTCATATATGTATATAGTATGTTATTTGTAGTTGGGTGACAATTTCGTAAAGTGTTTTGTATCATTTTAGTTGAGTTTATATTCTATTTGCTCACATATAAATTTCCAAAAACTTGAACGTTTTTCTTAATTTTTCTGGCAAGAAAAGTAAATATTCGTTAATGAAGTGATATTTTTTTGGACGTCCTACAAAGGGAAAAAATGTGCAAGTGCATTTTGGCTTTTTATGTAAACTTTTATATTATTTTAATTTAATAGTAATATCGTTAAATGTTCGAAAAGAATATTTAACGATATTACTATTAAATTAAAATAATATAAAAATTAATTTGCAGATTTCATTTTCTTTGGGAAACTTTGGAAACTTTAAAAACTTTGAAGATTTTGGATACTTTGGAGATTTTGGAGACTTTGGTGATTTTGGAGACCTTAAAGCTTTTCTAGACCTTGAAGACTTTGGACATTTTGGAGATCTTAAAGCCCTTCTAGACCTTGAAGACTTTGGAGATATGGGAGACTTTGAACACTCTGTCACTTTTGAGCCATTGTAGAATTTACATATTTTGTAGATTTTGGAGACTTTGGAGATTTTGGAGACTTTGGTCATTTTGGAGACCTTAAAGCCTTTCTAAACCTTGATAACTTTGGAGATTTTGGAGACTCTGAAAACTCTGTAGAATTTGGAGCCATTGTAAAATTTACCGACTTTGGAGACATAAGTACGCTATTACCACGCCGACGTTTGAAATCTGAATGCATTTATTTGAATTCATCAGTTTTGACTTTCACATTGCATGAATACACGCATGCCATAGAAAATGAATGACGAGTGGATGTCTTTGCTCTGATTTTATAAACGAGAAAAAAATATACCTTCTATTTCTTCACACATTTCATCTAACATTTGATGAATTTTGTTATAACAAGTGCAATGTATGGACATTTTATCTCTTCAAGTAATTTTCACCATTTGTATTCCGTATAGTTTAATTTTTTCATATTACAGAAAACTTACCAAAAGTGTATCGAAAAGAATTTTACCTTAAGGTTTTTTTTAAAGAAGTCAGGATAGAATTGATAGAGAATAGGACAGCACATATTTTATTCTTATATTGCAAGTAACGTGGCCGTGACATTAAAGGCGCTTAAAAAAGAACCCATCACAAAAATTAAACATACACTGACATAAGACAGAATTGCCGTAATGCCTAACCTGAGTCTGGGTTGAGCGATGAACTTTACAGAAGTACATTAAAGTCAACTTTTAAACCAAATTAGTCTTTAATTTTTTTGAAACATCGAATACGACCACTTTTACAAGTCTTTGTAGACTTTGGAGACTTTGAAGACTTTATAGTTTTTCGAGACTTTGGAGACTTTGGATACTCCATAGGCTTTTGAGACTTTGTATACTATGGAAGCTTTAAATACTTTATAGAAATTGGAGACTTTGTAGACTTTTAAGACTTTGGATACTACAAATTTCGTATAATTCGTGGGCGATAACCAATATGTTTGGACTTTTTTTTCATATAAGATTTCTTATCAATAAAGTTATATTTTTTATTAATATTAATGTTATTAATAGTAAACCATTAACTTATTATCGTTATCAGAGAAATTTTGTGTTTTGAATTTTTATCGGGACTTTTATGATTGTAGCTGAAACTTTCCTGGACGTGATCGTTCACTTTTGCTTTCTTTTCTACTATTAATAATATGATCCATATTTTTTTATTTAATAAATACATTTATATATTCAGTAAAAATCTTGTGTTCTGAAAGAAGATTTATAATTTCGATTTGGTGCCATTTTGGCTAGCTGTATTCTGTTAGCTGATATTTATCAGTCATAGAGAGTAGGCGCCGTAAAATTATAATGCAGCGCCATTACCCTCAAATTTTAAAATATCAATTACAGTCACTAATAGTTTTGAAAAATATGGTGCAGTGTTGTATGAACCGAAGCCTGTCCTGGATGTCTTATTACCGAACGCTCAACCATAACTATGACTGGAAAGTGAACCTGAAATTCTAAAACCCTCCATTGACAAGATCTGACTTTTACGAGAAATTGATTATGGTAAAAAAACCCATTTTGACTAAAGCGGCTTCCTTAATAAATAAAATAGCCGATTTTGGGAGCGTGAAGATCCAGAGGCAGTTCATAAACGACTCTGATACCCTCATACAGTCATTGTATGGTGTAGTGCTTGGACAGGAGGTGTCACTGGTTCGTTTATACATAATGTACATTTGGACTTAACCATTTATACTAATCATAAGATGAAATACAGAATATGATTTTTTCTAATGCGGTTAAGAGTCGACTTCTGTCTACCATGACTGATTCGAAATCATTTATTAAAAAGGGATGTGATTACTACTTCTAAATTAATTATCTACAATTATAATTAACTAGTAAAAATATAAATATTGCAATTTTTTCACTGAGTATTAAACATTATTTTAAACAATCAATTAAGATTTCGTATCGATGAGCTATTTTAATTAAACAGAAACTGAGAGGATTTTATGTTAATTATTTGTTACTATTATACAAATTTTTTTCTTTTCGTATCGACAACTATATAAACCTTTTAGCAAATAGATTTTTATGACGAGATACTACAATAAAAGGAGAAGGACATGTGAGAGTAAATACCCATTGGCGTTTCTCTATCTAACGAGACATGCTAACGCCTCAACAGATCCCATGGCCAATTTTTCTTAAATGCCTATGAGTTTTTATGGGGAAAGAAACAGTGGAGAGTTTTCTAACAAAAGGATTATAGTGGTAGGATAATCGGAAATGAAACTTTTTATAACGAGGAAAACATAAGTTTAGGTAACGATTTTTTCGGAGGATTTTGGTTTAAGGGGATTGGATTTGGAACACTTAGTGGAACCCCAGGCTTCAATTCCGTATGTCCAGGACGGAATTAAAATTGTGTTGTAAATTGTTTTTTTTTTAATGTCAATTTTGATCTATTGTCTAATAGTTTAAGTAGTAGTCGACAACGTTTGTTAAGTTCAAGTTTTTTTATTTTGATGTGAGGACTCCAAGTAAGTCGTTTTTTTAGGCATAGTCCCAGGTGGCGTACTTTGCATTTTTGTGGAATGATGTTGCCATTAAGGTATAGAGGAATGGGGAGATTTTTGTAGAGGATAAATGTAATATTAACACTCTTCTGCCCATTTTTCTCCACTCTCCACCTCTTAAACCAGTCTTGGAGAATTTTAATATGGAATTGTAGGTATTTTGAGGATATTGCAAAAATAGCGGTATAATCCGCATAAGTGGCAGTTAAAGTTTTTGACCGAGTTGGGATATCAAAAGTATAAATATTGTATAGCAGTAGACCAAGGATACTACCTTGAGGGACATCAGCTGTGATAGGTTATATTTAAGGGTTTTCTTTATTAATAGCTACGTTGCGTTGGAAGAGATGAGTTACGTTGGAAGAGATATGATAATATAAGAAGGTACGTACAAAAAGGAAGCTCTTGAGATTTCAGAGCAGTCCAGGATGCCACATACGATCAAAATTATCTTTTCACTCAAGAGAGGATGCAATGAAATCAACGACATGATGGCATTGTTGGATTGTGGAGTGTCCTGAATGGAAACCAAATTGATGATCGGGGATAATGTTGCCATCTTCAAAGATAGGATAAAGCGTTTGTCGAAAATTTTCTCGAGGATTGATAATAAGCTGATAGGTCTAAACGATCTTTGAAGACGCTACTGAAAATGCTGTTGCAGTGACTAGTGAGCGATATCTAAAGATGTTACAGAACTTTTTCATTCGCTAATTTGGCTTATTGAGGTTGAAAGAAACGACGTTCCAGCAGGACGGCCCTGCGTCATACACTTCACACGCTACAACGAAATTTCTGCGACCGATACTTCCTAACCAAATTATATCGAAATCCCACATTTAACCGCTCCGGTATGAAGGTACTTATAGCGGAAGATTCAAGCTAACCTACAGGAGATAAATTAAAGAAAACATGCACAGCCAATTCAATAAAATCTACCCGAAAATATGCATAATTGTGTTGAAAAATCCAAAGAGCTATTTAGCTAATATTATTTTTCATACACAATTCCGAAATTTTCATAAATGATTTTGATCAACCAAATCACGGTTACTCATTTTAATACAAAATTGTTTTATATAAAATTGGTAAACCCAAGTTAAAAACAATTAAGAATATAATAATGTTTTTTTTAAATAAGTCTAATTTTAATAATAGGATTAAATTCTCAGATTTGTGCTAAAATAGGCATATTATATTAGTGGCTTAATATGCTTTTTTATATTGTTGATGTAAATATTATTAATCGATTAGTTGTTATCCTTTTTTGGACGGACAACTTTTCGTAGAATATGTCTATGAATATCTAGAGTCTCACAGAATATCAACTGTAATTTTAAAATTTTGAGAGCTTAGTTATTAACCATCATTCTGTAATAATTGATTGAACTAAATGACCTTAATAACATGCCGCCTTAGGTCTTTAAGAGATATTTAAAAAATAATTATTTCCATAAATTATAATTTTTTCAAATTCAATATAAAATTATAAATGATCAAAGATAAAAAGCTGTGTTATAGCAGATATTTTTATATCCTTGTAGAGATCCTAATTATCATGAAGGAAAATATCTCTTAAATGAGATTTTCATTTCTGATGAATCTGCAATCAAATATAATCTTCTGATGACTTTTATTCTGATGAATCTGCAATCAAATATAATCTTCAGTTATCATATATGTGTAGGTATCTCTCCAAATGATATGTACAATTACTTTGGGTAAAATTTAATTCGATAGTCTGAAGTCCTTCTGCAATGATATTTTATCAGTATCCTAGAAGAACTATAGTCGATCCTTAAACCAATTTTTTTAAAAATAATTTTAATTTTTACACACTTAAAATTCAGATTATTTGGTCTTTGACATTATGCCATAGAATATAACATCATTCAAATAGCCGCAACAAGACTTCTTATAGCACTCAATCCTTTTGTGGTAATTTTTGATGACTTCATACATTTCGGGCTGTAATTTGGTCATTCCTTGATGGATATTGGTTATAAAATGCACTAAAGTTTGAAGAATGTTTCGTCCAACTGCGTTAAATCGCACGATCCAAATCTTGACAAAACGCTTTTTGGAAAATGTGCACGAAATAAAATCAAAATTTGTTATGTTGTATAATTTGTAACATCTTTTAATTGAAATCACAAATAAAAATCTGACTTCGTTTTGGCAAGTTATTAAAGGTATCGATCTCTCCTTCTTAATTTACAGACCAAAAAGCACACCAGGTAGTTACTATTGGTGGATACAATGGCTTTTTCATAGTTACTTGTGTGTTTTCAGATATGATAGACGGCCATTACTAAAGGAAAATTTTGATCGAAATATGGTTGCGACAGAATTACGATTTTGTATAAAGTTTTTAAAATTTGAACCCATTTTTTAGTGATTGGTCAATCTTTAAACTAAACATATGTATCCTTAAATGACATGTGTCTATATGTAATAAACAAGAAAATAAATAGCAATCGAACTTTAAATTATTTCACTGATATTAATAAATAATTTTTTTTTGTTGTTGTAACAAATTAAAATAAAACTAAATATATGAAGGAAAATAAGAAAAGAAAAATCTTATATTGAATAAAAACAGTATTAAGTAAAAATAATTTAAGAATTTTTTTCCAAATTCAGGTCAAATTATTTTTATACAATACATAGAATTTAGAGCCCGCTGTGTTATATTGAAATACGACATGAAGAAGCTTTCAAGTCTTTTAATGGAATATTGAGAGGTCGAGACAAAGAACGGCAAAATATTATTCGAATAGTCCTTCAAATTAGTTTGGATTATGTTTTTTTTTCTAAAGAATTACTTAATTTTCCCAATTAAGAGCCAACAAAATACTATTAAAAATAATGTTTAGTAAAAATCAATAAGGTTTCGTTAGCAAAATCTATAAACTTTCCACTTCTTCGTCATTTCGTAATAGTATAGAGAATATACAGCTAAAAGCATTTCCGCAATCCTGGCTTCATTAAATTAATAACTTGTCCCAATGGTTAAAACTTATTTAAAATTATTTCTTAAATTTTATTAAGTGTGGAAAATATTTTTATTAATGCACGGTTCAAAAGAACTTTTGTATCTTGCCATATTAATGTTCTCACAGTGGCATACTGACAAACTTAGATATTTCATCAAAACTCTTAAATAATATATGCTAAGTTAATTAAATCATTTAAATAACTTTAAATATTTCTATTTACATAAAATCAAAATTATTTCATTTTTTTTATTCCTTTATTTATTAAAAAAAATTCATATTTACTTTGACTTGTAGAAATATTTTTTTTTGTCTCTTACCGTAAAATTATGATATTATTATTTATAGTAGAAAATATTTTTCTTTTCTATAATTAAAAAAAATGTATTTTTAGATCTTTGCGTACTAAAAGAAAACCGAATTTATTAAAACTTACATTTTCAGTTCATGTATTTAGTTTAAAAATTATTTTCAAAATTATGTGTTAATTTTAGGCAATAAAAAATTTCTTCAATTTTCATTGGTTACTTATAACGTTTAAAAATTCTACTATACATTTTATCGCTTTTATCACAAAAAACTAATTTAAAAAGAAAAAACAAATAAATTCTGTCTCTTAAAAGAAGATATGTCTAATCAAAATATCATGAATTCTTAAATGTGATATTAACGTCTGCTCGTATGGTCTAAGTCAAAACAAATTTTTTTTTAAATTGTCGAGATCGAAAATAAACATAAAAACGAAAAATTTATTAAAAATTAACGATACGCTGTGGCTGATATAAAAGATCACATAAATCATTCGAAAAATTTGTATACACGCTTTGAGATGAGTTCGAAAATGATTCATGGACAATTTAAGATTTACGAAGATATATTTAAGAATAACAACAAAAAAAACGTACGTTTTACGATTGAACATATTTTTCTTAAATAAATAGAATCAATTTTAGAATGAATTTTGCGGAATTAAATTGAAATATTTTGTAAATTAATTGCAAATAATTGCAAACTCATTCGTGTTAAGAGATAGTTCTTGCACAGTAATTTTAATTTTTCGAATAAAAAATTCAAAGATAATAACTTAAAATAATAAATTTCCAAATTGGAATATTTTTATTTAAGACCTACAACTCTTCAAAAATTACATTTTTTTCTAAAAGTTTTAATTTTTAATGCAATTTATACAACATTTTGTCGGATTACTTTTCTTTAGATTAAATTTTCATATTGCAAAAATATTCTATCAATTTTTGCTGAAATCTATTCCCTGAAATGGTTTTCTTGCAGTATCCTTTAATATAAATTAAAAAATATATTTTATAAATAGAATTATACTTTCAACTTTTCTCTCAAATTTAATAGAATATTATATTTATTTATCAGTAGGCTCTTTTTAAACTTCTTTATTACTTAAAAAAAGCTATTTTCATAACAATTGTAATTTATTCCATCATGGATAACACACCTATTGGTATAATTATTTATATTTATATTCATGACACTATATACTTATTGTTGTCTAAGCCATTCTATCACTATAGTTAGACAATTGCCATTACATTAGAACTGATCAATTTAATATCAAGTTTATATGTGTAATTCTGGAATATCAAAAAGAAAAACCTTCTTTTGCATACAAGTGAGCATAATTAATTGCAAAACTGCATTATCGACTTAGATTTAATTAATCAAATAAATTTATTTCTAATCAAATGTGTATTTATAATAATATAATTTCACTAAATACAATATTTATTCATTTAACTAATTTTACCAATAATTTACCTTGTACAGAAAAATTTTAATATCGATTATCAAGTTTTCATTGACTTTGTATTCGGTGTTCATTGTTGGAGACAATGTTTAACGAGTATTTCGTTTCATTTTTAAATTAAATTTTCATACTGCAAAAATATTATATTAATTTCTATTAAAAGTAGAAATCAAAAAAAGTATAGGGTTGTCCGAAAAGTAATTCCGTTTTTTTTTTTATAAAAATTAAAAAGACGATTTTCTTATAGTGAATAAATATTCTATTCAATTAAATATTGTCCAGTCTGAACCAATACCCTTTGCAATCTTTCTGGTGATTCCACGCTCATAAAATTTTTGTTCCTTGCTGGCAAAAAAATGATCTTAGTGATTTTTGACTTCATAATTTGAACTTAACGTTTTACCGTCTAAAAAATTTTGTAAAGACCGGAACAAATAATAATCAGAAGATGCAAGGTCTGGAGAGTATGGTGGGTATGACAGAATAGCCCATCCAAGCTCTAAAAGCTTTTGCCGAGTGGTCAAACTTGTATGTGGTTTCGCATTATCCTGTTGGAACACTATACCTTTCCTATTGACCAATTCTGGCCTTTTTTCTTAAGTGAATCATTCAATTTGTCCAACTGAAGATAGTTTACTTTAGAATTGATCGTTGTATTACTTGGTAGAAGCTCAAAATAAATGATTCTCCTTTGAAATCCCACCAAACAGATAGAATAACCTTTTTTTGATGAATATTGGCTTTCGAAGTGCTTTGAGCCGAATCATCTTTTCTACTCCAGGATATTTTGCGTTTAACATTGTTGTAGACAACCCATTTCTCGTCCCAAGTGATGATACGCTTCAAAAATGGATTATTTTCTTGGCGTTTGAGAAGCAAATCAAAAAACGTCAATGCGACGGCACAAATTTTTTCCGTAAGAAGATGAGGAACTCATATGTCGAGCTTTGAGATTAAACCTAGCCGTTTCACGGTCGAATTGATAAATTTAATCTCTCAGCGACCTCACGAGTTGTTATTCGCCGGTTTGCATCAATTAATGCCTTTATTGTGTCTTCATCAGCAAACGAAATTACTTTCCGAACAACCCAATATTATTAAGCAAATATTAAGGAAGGAGAAATTCAGTATTTGTTTTTTTATTATTAAAATTTTTTTTTGGTTACTACTAATTATTTAAAAGACGTTAAATTTAACTATTTTCTCGGTAATAACTCTAAAAACAAATACACATATGCCATGACACATATGTCCATAAGTCCTTTAGAAAAAATATTACTTTAGCAAATTGTATTAGAAGTAATGAAAAGCTCCATCGCATTAATTAAATTCGAAATTATACCACCGGACGATCGTACAAATTTGATCAACACAAAATAGGTTCATCTCAAACTGGCACAAACGGGATTTCTTTCCTGTTATTAGTTAGACCTCCAGTCAGAAAATATGTGGGTCAAATCTTCAAAAGTAAACAAACCAACGTGACGATCTAGACCTTCTAGCACATGCCTTCATCTTCTACACGATACTAGACAAAACCGAAACAAATAATTATAGACCAAAGCCTTTCGCAATGTATTTTGATAGCCAAAAATTAGGTAGCTATTAATATATTATTGAACCGAATTCAATGAACCCAGATCTTTAAAGTTGCTCCAACGTACGCAGGTAGCTATCAGTATATTGGCCATACGAATTAGCTACCCTGTTAATTAGCAAATTATCTTTCCCATAATTCGCAAAGTATCAATCTGATTAAATAATAAATAATTGCACTTAATTAAACTGTAATTCATTGTCATCACGAGTAAATTTATGTACTTGCTGATATGGTTGCATGTTGCTCATCTGACAATCGGTAAATTAATTTTGCAATTAATTACTTTCAACCTTTTAAACCATCGTTTATAAATCAAACACTGATTAATTACCAAACCTATTGCCGTATAGTCGTAAGAAACTTTGTATTTAAATTCTCACCCAAATTTATCGGTTTTTCGTGTGATATAATTTTTTTGTTTGACTTTTGCAGTAAACAATTTTAATGGGATTCATCTGAAAATTTATCAACACAATTTGAGCCTTAACATATATGCGAAATAGATTCGATTATGATTAAATTTGTTTATGAATAAATGGTTAATTTCCAGTAGAATAAAATTTTAAATTCAATAAAAATGAAATTCGAAACTAATAATAAAAATACAAACAACTATATTTACCTTTAAAAAGATATCAATATTCTTGGATTTTGCTACTGTGAATTGCTGTGTAAAATATAGCAAATCTTATTTGTCAATAAAAATGGTTCATTGAATTTTCTGCACAGACAAATTTAAATAACTATAACTACATCATATACTATTTGTAGATAATCGTATAAAAATTTATGATTAACTATAGAATATTTTTCAATATCGTTAAACTTACACATATACTCGTGTATCGTGCATAAACTTAAATGCATTTTGATACTTTGAGATGCTTACGATTACTTTCGAGTGTATTCATATGAAATTATGATATTATGTTCGTGAATATCTCACCGTGAAGACGGTAGAAAATCTCATCAGTTTCGAAATTTCCTTGGAATGCTTTTCTGTTTTTACTTTCTTTGCACTCGTCGGAGTATCACATTTTGTTTACGTCATTCTTTTCATACCTCAAGCTCTCGGTTCCTTCAGTCAAATTCATTCTACTCGTGTTTGTCCGACTCTTTATCAACTTTCCATATCATGACCAGAATTCTTGAAGATATGCAAGTTTACCAACAGTATGTCCTGGCGCACAAGAATATTTTTGTATCTATCGAACCGTCTTCATGGTAAATTTATCGGCGTTTTACTATTCGTCATCGATACCGTTCGTGCAAATCGTAGTCGTATTAAACCAAACTGTTTTTGCATACGATTATGATTTATATAATCAATCCATCTATCCAGCGTTCGATTGATCTAAAGCCTAGAATCCGTTCCGTTGTGGTCTGGAAAGACATCGACTACGTGTGAAATATTCAAAGTACGATGAGTAATTACTACCATCGAATATGCGAATTTATTATTCAAATCACACACTTTCCAGTTAAGGAAACGTAAATATCTTATAAAAATTATGTAAGGTGGTATTATATAATCGAACATCCCTTTCGGGGGTGGTTGGTAAGCGTTTATCCTACAATCAGTACTCGTTCATTCGATCAAATTTCGTTTGGCTGTGTCCTTTTGCATTCCAATCAAAAAAGATGTAAATACGGAAAGTTAGATAATTGTGCTCATGCATTATATTCATCAAAATAAAATAAATATTCTAAATTTTCTTACATTTAGAGTTAAATTCATATTTATTCTGGTGAGTGTTTGTTTTCAATTGTTCAAAATAGATAAGAAAATCTGTATAAATTTTAACTGTACGTTTAGGTCTGAAATGAAATTCAGAAGATCTAATCGTGTTTTGAAGTTCTATCAGAAATTTTCAAACACGTAAAAGTGTGGCAGAAAAGTAACAATTATATTTTATTTTATACATTAATTTTATTCTCTTCTAGAAAGTGCCCCTGTCGGCAGCTATACATCGGTGGAGGCGTTTTTTTCCTCTATTCCTAGCAGTGCTGTGGGGCTTCAACTGGAATCACTCTTTTACCAAGGAGACATTTTTTCAAGTGTTTTTTTCTTTAATCTTGTATAACACAAAGAGTCACACGGACTTGATGTAGATGGCCATGTAATAGGTAGATAGGGTGGTCATTGTGGAGAATCCAAGCGTATGAAATGTCCTATCTCACGCGCAGAACTCTTGTTCTTAGCCTTTTAAGAACTAACTCAATGCGCTCCAATTTTAAAACATCTAAAATGCCGTTGAACTCTTTTCTTGAGTTCTTTCAAAAGCCTCACTTAATAAGCTTCAATTTTAATCGATGGTCTGAACCCCCACAAGAGCCCTCGTCCTCGTTTTACATTTTCATAAGTTTTAGATGTCGAAGGTAACATTCTTTCAAATGTTTTTTTTTTCTTTAATCTCATAGAATACAAAGAGTTACACGGACTTGATGTAGATGGCCATGTGATAAGTAGGATGGTCATTGTGGAGAATCCAAGCGTATGAACTGTCCGATCTAATACGCAGAACTCTTTTTTTAGCCTCTCAAGGACTAACTCAATGCGCCCCAATTTTACAGTATCTAAAATGTCCGAACTGACATTTTAGATATTAATGAATTTTAATTTCAATCGACGGTCTGAATCTCCACAAGAGCCCTCAGTTCTCGTTTTACATTTTCATCAATTTTAGATGTCGAAGGTAACATTCTTTCAAATGTTTTTTTTCTTTAATCTCATAGAATACAAAGAGTTACACGGACTTGATGTAGATGGCCATGTGATAAGTAGGATGGTCATTGTGGAGAATCCAAGCGTGTGAAATGTCCTATCTCACGCGCAGAACTCTTTTTCTTAGCCTTGTAAGAACTAACTCAATGCGCTCCAATTTTAAAACATCTAAAATGTCGTTGAACCCTTTTCTTGAGTTCTTTCAAAAGCCTCACTTAATAAGCTTCAATTTTAATCGATGGTCTGAACCCTCACACCATCAGTTTTAGTTGTTGAAGACGTCCCTGAGTGAAGTTAGTCTTTCACTGCTTTTTGGAACACCAAAACTGCTTCGTGCCTGTGAAAAACCTCCACTCTTGATAATAAATGTTCCCCATAGGCACAACGTTGCTCTTAATTTTTCGTAACGTAGTGAAAATCCCCAACTTCAAAGAGTGGAAGCTCTATAGAGTCGTATAATTACTAGATAAGTCTCATTACTTTTCTGTCACACCCCGTATATCCGAAATTAATGTGCGCATATTTTCACAATCCTTATAGAGTAGAATAGCTCAATTAAAATATTTATAATTATTAATCAAATGGATCTGATCTGTATTTTCTTGACGTTTTGAAAAATGGAAGTGCTCTTCTACATATCTCCATACACTTTCTTGAACAAAATCTTTCTTATCCATCGCTACGCAAAAGACCAAAAATATTTCACAAGAATCTAATCTTGAACGAGGAAAAGAGTTCCTAATGCTACATGATAAAAACTCAAAATTATGTTTTATAATGATCCATTTTTCTATAGAATAAAATAAAGACATATGAAATCATCATTAGCATTTTATTATAGATGAGCAAAAACTTTACACTATCAAAAAGATGATAAGTTTTAAAAAATTAACATTTCATAAATATTGAAATTGTACTAACAGCAAATATGTGACAGAATCAATAAAATGTCCAATAATAATGGGAAAAAAATTCTTTCTTAAAATATTTAAATGAAATTATTTTTGATAGAAAATAAGAAATTTTTAAAATATTTCACTTGAAATCACTTCACAAAAAAATTCAATTTATTCTTGTATTTTCTAGGTTTTTTCCTTTTTCTATTACAAATTATGCACATAAACCATACCAGCATATATTTTTATACATATCATAGTGAATAGTCAATAAGTCAATAGTCAATAGTGAATAGGAAATAGGAATTTGCCAAAAAATTACATTATGTTAAGCTACGAGTATTGTTTTGTGTAGAAAGTTAACCGAAAACTTTTTATGTTCGAATATGAAAATAAACATTTTCTAAAATTCTCAGTACTATTCGGATTCTATTTTTATACTCGTAAACGTGTACGAGAACGCTGTATTGAAATGTTATTTATTGATTCCATGATACGTGACACGAATCTAATGTTGGACTTGCCGCAATAAAATCTCCTTCTTGTCTATGTATTATGCGTAATCAATTTTGAATTCCAACCGGGTAATATTATTTCTAATCTTCTTTTATTTTTATTACAAATTACCATCTTAAAGAGTTCCAATTGCACTAATTTTTATTGCTTAAATATCAATGCTAAAATTTTCGTCTTCTTAAAACTGCATTCGCAATTTTATATCTACTATTTAAGACAATAGCCGAAAGTCAATAATTCAGGAAATATGATTGCTGGAAAATTGTTGAGAAAATTACCATCGCATTGCCTTTACAACAATTTTTCATAACAAGAATAGCAAAAAAGTATCAGGAGTCATACTCAACAATTTTACACAAAAAAGTATTTCCCGTAGGGGATGTAAACTCTCATTACGAGATATCCATTTAAGTATGTGAAGAGGCAGCTAACTCGGTTGTCTGGTGTCGCATTCAATTTGTCGAAAGATACCATAACACAGTGGAATTCACTTCGAATTTCTTAACATTTTCCGTGAAAAAAACAAGAAGAAAAAAAACAATAAAAGCAATGTGATTGCGACAAAAGTAGAAACCACTAGTCGAAAATAAAATCAAATAATGTAGCGGAAAACTCTTTTAAATGTTCGAAAAGTGTCTGTTTTGTGGCACTTATATTGAGTGTCTATTTTATTCATTATGTATGCCAACCGTTTTTAAGGGTAAATTACTCCAGCTGCAACGTTTCATTGAAAAGTCAAGGAAAATCTTCTCACTGAAATTCTAATCTCGAATGTGTCTTTTGGAAATAAGTTTTCCCATAAGTCGAACAGCCAAAAGGCCAATGGATTTATGCAAATAAGTGAAAAAGAAATAAAATTCGTAGTTTTTTTTCCTCCTTTATCTCAAATAATAGTATATTTATCTAAAGTTTAGATGCCAACAAAATATACGCATAAATTTTCTTTTACATAGAATTTAAATGAATTATTTTTGAGCTAATTTTTCCATTGGAAATTATGATAAAAACCAGTCCCGTATTTCTGACCATCTTTCTTAATTTAAAATTTTTTACATGTACTTTTTAAAGGAATGTTACCTAATCGCATCCTTTTTAGCTTCCAGAATTAATTTTTAATTCACAATGAAGGTCTAAGTTTTTTACATACCACGGAGCATTAGCCTTTCCACGCGGTACTTTATTTTAGAAGGTTTAGATACTACTCGTAGATACGAGGTTCATTCAACAAGTACTTAGCCTACAAAAGAAAAACGAAAATTTTGGAAAGGTGGCAATATATTTTTCCACATAATCTCCTTCAAGCTCGATACACTTAGCCCAGCGATGCTCTAACTTTTTTAGCCCGTCCAAAAAATACATTTTCTCGAGGGAAGCAAAAATAACGATGACCTCCTCATTCGACCCAAATCTATTCCCGGCGAGTGCATTTTTCAGGTTTGGAAACAAAAAGTAGTCACAGGGGGCCAAATCTGGAGAGTACGGTGGATGGGGCAGCAATTCGTAGCGCAATTCGACCAATTTGGCCATGGCGACGGCGGAGGTGTGAGCCGGCGCGTTGTCGTGGTGGAACAGCACTTTTTTCTTCGCAAAGCGGGGCCGCTTTTTCTTCAATTCGACGTCAAATCGGCCCAATAAGTCAGCATAGTAGCGCCCCGTGATTGTTTTACCCTTCTCGAGGTAATCGATGTGGATCACACCTTGTGAATCCCAGAAAACGGTGGCCATCACCTTTCCGGCCGATCGAACAGTCTTCGCCTTCTTCGGAGCACGTTCGCCGGGTGAAGTCCACTGTTTCGACTGTTCCTTGGTCTCTGGTGTGTACCAGTGAATTCATGTTTCGTCGACGGTCACGAAACGACGCAAGAACTCCGCTGGATTGCGCTGAAACAGCGCCAAACACGTCGCCGATGTGGTCTCACGGTTGCGCTTGTTTTCCGGTGCGAGCAAACGCGGCACCCATCGCGCCGACAGCTTTCTCATGCCCAGTTCTTCGTGTAGAATATGATGCACCGTTCCTACTGCGATGCCCACAGTCTCAGCTATCTCGTGAACCTTCAATCGACGGTCTGCCAACACGAGATCGTGAACTTTTTTACCGTTTTCCTCCGTAGCAGCCGTTTTCGGGGCACCTGGGCGTGGCTCATCAAAAACCGACGTGCGGCCACGAACAAACTCGTTGAACCAATTCTTGACGGTCGCCATCGAAGGAGAAGAGTCACCATAGACAGATCTTTGATTTCGCCGCGCGTTTTCCCTTCCAAAAATAAGAATCTAATCACCGAACGATATTGTTCTTTTTCCATTTTTGTGCAACCGACCGACACGCTCGCTTTCAAAGGCTCTCAAAACAAAACTAATGAAGGGAATCGACTGAAACTTTGACGCTACTAAAAGAATGTACTGCACGATGGTAAATTTCTTTTGTGACAGCAGTTCCATTGGGCGGTGAGGCTAAGTACTTGTTGAATGACCCTCGTACATTTGTACAGTTCCATAATTGGATAACGTACGTCCATACTAGTTTGTTTATAAATAATTTAGATTAAAGAACTACTTAATATGTCCCTTTAGTAACATTTCATGTCGCCATTTTAACACCTGGCGGCGATAGACAACATCGAAGGTACCACTGTGTAAGACCATAGTTTTGTTGGTTGCCAAGTATTTTTTGAAAACTTCGGTTCTGAGCAAAAATCGTTGTGAACTCTTGTTCTTGGAAGAAATTTGGGCAGCTACATGAGTATGGACGATTCTGGAGCTCATTTAAGGATGAGATCCTGTAGCGTTACCGCGACAACCCGGTTGTGCATAAAACTATGTTCAATAGGCTGCGGTGGGCTGGACACTTAATCCGTATGGATGAGAAAGATCCTGTCCGAAAAGTCTACAGAGATTCCATTTATGATTCCCGAATACGAAAATAGTCGGTGGAACCACTGTGTCAGCCAGGACAACAAAAATTTGGAAGTGAAGAACTAAAAAAAAAATCGACCTCGAGTAAAAAGTTCTCAAAGCTTTAATTCTCATACATTTGATTCACTGTTTTAATTAAAAATCCAAATATTTCGATTTCTCTGTTTTTCGCTATCTCCAAAAATGTTGTTCGACTAACATTAGTAGAAATATAAATTCTAAGTATTAAAAGACATGTGGCGACTATTTAAACCTGCGTTCCTAAACGATCATACATCTTAGTTCTAACCCAGTCCTGCTTAACTTCGGTGATCGGATGTCACCGTAAATTTTTAATAAGTAGAGTAAATTGATTATTGATGTCGACTTTTTATTTTGAAAATAAATAGACAGAATGTTTGTTTAGAGGTCTATCGAGTAGTTCTACAATAGTGCATAAAACAAAATGGCGTACTGAAGGCGTGGCTGAATGTCTTGCGGCAGTAAAGCTTGAACCATTGGGACCTTGTATGGAAACATTTTTAAATCCAGTTTTAGAATCTTCTAAAGCGATATTCTGGCGATATTTAGTTGAGCAGAGCGATAATGGGTAGTAAAATACACTCTGCCATACAGATTCAGCTCCTGCATCAGTACAGAAGATCGTCGACTAATCTAGTTCTTTCGAATCGGACAATTTGACTCCGAATCATGTTATACCTGGGAGATGTTCAGACATATAAATTTTGCTGATATTTAATCTAAGCATAAATTTTCACAGGAATAGAAAAACTCAATAAATTTTACTCGTATCTGGACATCATACATAGTCTTTTTAATCTCCAAATAATGCTCTATAACCTATAAAAAAAAAAAAATATGTTGAAATTTAATAAGTTATGCCCCCTTCAAACCCTTCAGCTGTTCAGTTGCCAGCCTGTATAATCTAAAAACAATTGTTAATTTTCTATTGTGTCAACTTGGAGTTCAGTCCGAAAAAAATTTTAATATTTATATTTTGAAAAAAAGACATTTAAATTTAAAATTAATCAAAATAAATAAATCAAAAGTGATATTAATCAGTTCATTGAATGTCTCCCAATATTTTATTTGTTTGTAGAAAGACTCCGCAGCTGGGGCACTGAGGCAAAAACGCCAAGACCGTATGGGCCATATGGTGGGTGACCTATGGTATTCAAATAATTTTTTTAATACAAAACAGTCTTTATTCTTTTTAAAAAAAATTGATTATTTTTTTAACAATTTATTACCAATTTTCGATTATTTACTTAAATTCTTTTAAGATATTCGCTGTTTTATAAATAGTGAATATTACAGTTTGTAATTGTATTGTAAAAGTAAATATGAAAAACAAGTTTTATGATAATTAGATAAATCTAAAATTCAACATCTGGAAAAATGTTTAATTAAATCTCATTTAATGATTATTTAACAAATTTGCTTGATTTTACTACTGCCCTATTTACTTTTTACGAAATTTTATTTGTTTGTTTAAAACTCTTTCTTTATTATAAATGTTTTTTTTTAAATGTATTTTTATTGGTTTTACTGAAACTATGTAAATATTTACAAAATACAAAATTGGTGGAAAACTTAAATTTTACGAAAATATCAGAATGACAAATTTGGAATATTATTAAACTATCATTTATCTATGCAAGTAATTATTTTTTATGGTTATATCCAAATGTTTATAAGTTTTTACTTCAAATGTCATCAAATTTTATATTTAAGTAGAACACTAGAAAAGATGTATTTAAAACAAGATGTGGTATTAAAGTTGTTTTTTAAATTTTAAAATTTATTACGATGAAAATATGAACTTTTAACAGACAAAGTCTCCTGAACGTATTAGTAAATTTTTTTTAAAGCTAGCAACTATTGTATATTATTTAAAAATTTCAAATAATATTTTTTATTTAAAAATTCAAGATAGTTTAAATTTGGGCAGTTCTATTCTAGTTGCTTGAATTCATTCATTAGAAAGCACTGCTTTTAAGACTATTAAAATTAAATTGTGGTTAGAGATTATAATATTAATAATAAGGTAGTCTAAAAAATTATCGATCATAACATTTTAATCTTACTAATTGTTTATTTATTGAAAATAATTAATTTTACAATTATTCCAATAGAAATTATACAATATTTGTATAATGTGTTGAGTATTTTTTTCTCATGATTGAATTTGCTGGTAGATGGAGCACTGCTGAAATCTATTCTCTGAAAAGGATTTTTTGCAGTATCCTTTAATATAAATAGAAAAATATATTTTATAAATAGAATTGTACTTTCAACTTTTCTCTAAAATTTAATAGAATATTATATCTATATTCAGTAAACTTTTTTTAGACTTCTTTATTACATAAAAAAAGCTATTTCATAACAATTGTAATTTATTCCATCATGGATAACACACCTATTGGTATAATTATTTACATTTATATTCATGACACTATATACTTATTGTTGTCTAAGCCATTCCATCACTATAGTTCGACAATTGCCATTACATTAGAATTAATCAATTTAATATCAAGTTTATAATGCTGGAATATCAAAAAGAAAAACATTCTTTTGCATACAAGTGAGCATAATTAATTCTAAAACTGCATTATCGACTTAGGTTTAATTAATCAAATAAATTTATTTCTAATCATATGTATATTTGTATTAATATAATTTCACTAAATACAATATTTATACGTTTAACTTATTTTACCAATAATTTACCTTGTACAGATAAATTTTAATATCGATTATCAAGTTTTCATTGACTTTGTATTTGGTGTTCATTGTTGAAGACAATGTTCAACGAGCATTTCGTTTCATTTTCGCTTGTTCCAGCAAAGATTGTAGGGAATTTTGTAGAAAGCTGCTAAATCATACAGTGGCAGCACTACTTCAAGCTGATATTTTGATTTGTTATTTGTCACTCTCTAGCCTTACTGATGGATTTATTGGAACAATTACGAAAACGAGGCTGGTATGTTAATTTAAAACAATTTGCTAACAAGTTGAATATAATTAACGTGATATTTTGTAGGTTTTTAACAGCCGATGGAATTAGTAAAATACCCAATGAGGTGGACAAATCGGATGTCAACAAAATTGTACAATGGGCATTGGATGTAACTTCTGTCATTTTATATAAATTTAGCATAAAATATTTGTTTTGTTTTGATAGACGGACTTAAAAGAGATTGGAGCGGGTGCCGTGCCATCTGATATTTCTCGTAAAGATGAAACATTGCCTGGAAAAATAGTTTTGCAAATTTCGAAAATTCGAAACATATCTGCACCCAAAGCGAATGAAGACTCAAAGGCCGCACCTAGATTTTTGCAAATTGAGATGACAGATGGTGCCAATCAGATAGTGGGCTTTGAATTTGAGCATATTTCGTTTTTAAGTTTGAACACACCACCGGGAACAAAAGTTTTCCTCAAGAATGACAACATAACCTTAATGCAATCGTATGCCATATTAGGGCCGTCTGACATTCAAGTGCTTGGTGGTAAAGTAGTAGCTCTTATTGAAAAATGGGACCTTTCGCGGACGCTTCAGAGTTACGCTCGTGGCGGTAGAGTGAACAATTCAATGACTGGCCCACCACCATGGATTCCGTTCGGACAGAAAATTAGCCAAGCATTCGAAGATGATAAGAATTTCAAAAGCCTCGCTTCAAAAAAGTTCAAAGAAAATAAAGGTAATGAAGGATTTGAGTCGATGCGTAACGAAGCGATTGCAGAGGCTGCTAAAGTTGGCAGTAAAAAGGTACCACAATTATAGAAATATTTATTTGAGTAATCTTAAAAAGTAATTGTTTTATTGTTTATTGGAAAAACCAAAGGTATTTGGTGGTGGTAACCAACAATTGGTAGATCATAACGTTAAAAAAATTATGGAAAAGGGATACACTGAAGAGCAAGCAAAAATAGCTTTGAAATCTACACGAAATGACCTTGTACGAGCTTTAACCAATTTGAAACGTCGCCAAGAATCACAAACAAGAGATGATTTTGGTGATCGATCAGGTCGTGGTGCAAACAAACGGGGTCCGAAGGAAGGTAAAAAGGGTAAAGCAATTGAGGAGCTCGGTGTGCCAACAAAACCAGCTACCAATGTTTCATTGTTCGATTTTCTCACGGATAAATTACCAAATGTAAATCAGATAAATCAGCGGTTTTGTTAAAGTTTTTAATAGTTTATATGGTTTTCAGACAACAGAAAATAATGAGAAATCGATTTCCGGGAAAACGGAAAAGTTGACCAAGCAAAATGACTTTTCCAGAGAATTGAATGATTTACAATCACGGTCACAAAAGACGCAGTCATCCAGTCAAACTAGTGGTCGGTCAACCAGTTCACAGTTCAATAATGACATTCCAAAAGTCCAACCGAATCGACCCAAATTCGAGAATAACATTTCATCAAGTTTTGCAAATCGTGGTGGAAATTATATCCATGAATCGGGGAATCAACGACGACCAGATCTGCCTAGAAGTAAAAGCTTTCGTGAATCTGGTAGCAACTCATATTCGTATTCTGGTAATCAGAGGGATTCCACCGATAAACATCGAAATTCGACTAGCAAAAGTGGTTATCAAAATTCTTCTAATAACAATAGCTACCGATCTAGTGATAAAATTGATAAAGGTTCTGCTCATACAAATAATCCAATGTCATCCTACCAATCATCTACAAGCAATTATGAATCTCGTCAATATAGCAATGCCAGTAATAATAATAATAATCATCAGGTTCGAAATCATCCTAACAAATACAGCAGCTCTGTAAGTTGGTTTGTGTAATTTTTTCATTGAGTATAAATTACTATTATTTTTGTTTCTACTGGATAGAGACAACCATCCTTCCCAATTCGATATGATAAGGGATCAATAAACAACAATAGTAACAACAATTCTAATAGCAACAGTCAGCCGCCAACAAAGAATAATGAATACCGTTTTCCGAATTACCAAAGTGATTCAGAAAAATTAAATAAATTGAATGATGATATGTCGAAAATGAAAATTGAAAAAAGTGGCCCACCGGCATATCATCGGAGCAACTCTGAGAATATGCGTGGTAGTTCGACGCAGCATCCACGACATCAGTCTCAACAGCAATCGCATCACCAGCAGCAGCAACATCAACAACAACAACAACAACAACAACAACAACAACAACAACAACAACAACAACAACAACAACAACAGCCCCAACATCAACAACAACAAGGGCCGATGGGAGCAGCACAGTCTCAGGGTCAACAACAACAACACCAGCAGAATCACACGCTAAATAATACACAATTACCAAATGGTTTTGCTTACGACCCCAAGAAGATTATGGGCTTTCAGAACAAGGAGACTAATGAATTCGCGATGAGCGTGCTAAAGAATCAAACATTAAACACTACAATATTACTACCGCCGCCGCAATTGCCAAAAGTACCAGTACCACCAGTACCAGTATCAGCATCATCAACTCCAACTGCAGTTGTAACTCCAATGCCTCCAATGGGAGCCCATCTGCCCCCGCATTTTGTAGCCCCGGTTGCATTGCAACAGCAACAACAGCATGCTTACGCCACTACGCAGTTCTTAATTCAGTCACAATCGCAAATGCAGGGAATACCTCAGACGCATAATATTTATGGTGTGAACAATAATTACCAAGAGGAATGGATTTGGAAAATTGGTGACCGATGCATGGCGAAATACTGGGATGACGGAAGGGTACAATAAAAATCTATATATTTTTTAAAACCAAAATTGAGACAATTTTTTTTTAGTATTATGACGCTCAAATTACTGGACTATCGGATAAAACGTGCGTTGTTCTTTTCCTTGGCTATGGAAACCATGAAGAAGTTTTAAAGGCCGATTGCTTGCCTGTTGAGGATGGTCAAAGTAGACAACTAAATTTTGGTAAATTAAACGAGTTGAATAGCCAACATCCACATCATCCGCACCAACCACCACAACACCATCAACCGCACCAAATACATCAACAGCAACATCACCATCCAGGCAACCGTAGTGGCGGTGCTGTACGATATCGTTCTGAACGGCAAATGTATGTGCCGCCTCCAAAGCGGGAGTCGTAGAGCAATTCCGAAATCGCCGGTTGCTTACTGTGCTTTTTATGTGCTCGAAATATTGAAATCACGAAGCGATATATTCGCAAATCATATGCTAAAACTCTGGATTATAAAGTTATGAAATTTTATTCATTTGTTGTTTGAAGTATCTTTTACACCAAATGTGGGATGCATAGTGAGCGCGTTTTATGTTTTTTTTTGTTCCCTTAGTATGTAGGTAAAATCCGGTAACATTTCGCACAGTATTCCAAATGAAGCAAATTTGTCATTATTTTATTTTTCTTAATCAATCATAAAATAAAAATTGAAAATTTCATTTTAATTGAATAAAACTATTTTATTTATTAGATTGTTTAAAAAATTTGTTACAATATATAGCGGCGCCATCTGTTATAAATGAAACTAAACAGTGAATTGGTTAGCTTAGTTTGAACATTCTTCTTTCGTTAAAATTTGTTGACGAAGTCATTCGTCCGTCGGACAAAATTACTCCGAGTATAATCTAACCTAAAAATAAATACTTCGGTTGTTTTGGTGTTGTTAGTTGCTTTTAAGCGTCGTCTTTATTGTGCGTTTTCATATTTAAAAAGGCGGATTTCTGAAATTTTTTCGGATATGTAATATTTATTAATATAAAAAACAAATTACTTTCTAATATTTTATTATGCTTTCAATTTAGAGGAAAATAATAGTCTTTGGCTGTTTACAAAGTAATGCCGAAACGTAAAACTAAGTCCTCAGGGGCAAAGGTAATTTTTAATGGCGAACTACTGAATATGGCAATAGTATTAATTTTAAAAAATCTTTTTGCCAGAAAACTGCTCTCAGTAAGAAGCCGAAAAAGGATGATGAAGATGAAGGTAATATTGATAAAGTTGCTCCGGTCATCTACATTGAACATTGTCGTAGCTGATCCGTGTTCAAGCGGCGCGCCAATGATTTGTTCACTCAAATCGTGGAAAAGCTGCCGGAAAACAAATTACAACTAGTTCTTAATCCCGGTAATACTTGTCGTCGGGGAGCCTTCGAGGTGTCCATTGCCAAATCACCAGAAGATGAAGAATCCAAACGTGTTCTCGTGTGGTCTGGTTTAAAAAAAGGACCTCCGCGAGCACAAAAGTTTCCCGATGTTGATGCTGTGCTCGAGGACATCCGCAAGCACTTAAATTAAAAAATGTACAAAAACTCATGAATTTTCCAATTGTATGTCAATATTCCTAGTGTGGTACATATGACCAACGAATGGGTAAACTCAGAAATGGGGCCATCGATGCGAACTCTCCTACCTGCTTTGAATGAATGACATATGAACGAGAAAATTCCATGATATTTATTTTCTACTGAATTTATTTAAAAATATAATTTTCAAAAAAAAAAGTGTTTTTATGTGAACTTGATATTCATCAAAGTATTTTTTAGTTGCCGTTTTACATATAACAAAAGTACACTGTTCAAACTAAGTGGTGTGTCCCAATCTAATGCGGTGTAAGTGATGTAAAGTTTGATTTTCTTTTTATTAGTAGTGAAGATGCAAGCTTCTGTTACAATTACTCTAATAAAAATATTCTTAACACGGACAAAAATATGTCCGACTTTTAATTGGGATTTTTTAATTAGTATTTAATTAATTGTAAAAACAATCATTGCATTCAATCATAATTTTATCAATATTCTAATAAATTGAATAAATAATCACATTCCGGACAATCTTTGGCGCAGGGCTTTCCTTCCTCCGATTTTTTTTTGATAAGGAATCAGTACAATACTGCTGCACACGAATTGCTTGCATAAATATTGATTTTCTCAGATCGAAATTCTTCAATTGTTTACACAATTAATCTCTGAGTTATTTTAAATTGTTAAAGAGAGATCAATACTATTCGTAAAAATTTCATTTGAGATACCGCATTTAAATCAAAGAAAAATTGATAATTTTCGAAACGAATCGAATGTTCTCTAGAAATTCCCGCCTTCCATAAATACATATGATGAACAGCTGTTTGTGTATTCTTGTACGCAGTGGGTTTCAAATCTATTACCACAGTCAGCAGCTGCTCATGCTTTCTCTATCTCTCATTATCAGTTGTTATTGTGTGTATACGATGTGTCAATCTAATCAAGTACAAGTCGCGCGATTTTATTAGCTGTTTTTCCTTCCCTTTTCTATGATAATAAAATTAAAAAAAATATCCTCTTAAGTAACGAAATCGTACGATCGGTCGGTAGTTCTAGTTGAGCATTTGTTAAAAACGGGGGCAGTTTCGAGTTGATTGCTTTGCTGAAATTTATAAAATAAACACTTGTGAGAATAATTAATTTTATAATACGAAGAAATATAAATAAATTAGCTATTTTGTTGTTATTCAAAAAAGAAAAATAAAAGAATTTCATATGAAATAAAGAATATTTTCCTATCGTTATGTGAAGTGCACAAATAATTTTCATTTATTTATTTAAATAAATTATTTTGTAAATAATTTTTTTCGAACTAAAAAAGAAATAACTTTTATGTAAAAAAAAAAAAAATTGAATAGAAAAAATCGGTTTGAAAGGAAACAATTTGAAAGTTTTTGATAACGTTAAGAAAAAAAACGTAGACAAAAAGTAATAGTAAAAAAAAGGAAGAGAACATATTATTTTTAATAATTAATTAACGGTAACAGAAGCACAACAGTAATCGAAATGAATCTGTCATTTGCCGGATGTGGATTTTTAGGTATTTACCATGTCGGTGTTGCTGTTTGTTTCAAAAAATACGCTCCACACTTGCTATTGCAAAAAATTAGTGGAGCATCAGCTGGATCACTTGCTGCATGCTGTCTGCTTTGCGAAGTGCCACTCGGTAAGTTAATTGAAATCCTTTTCGAATCACCTGATGAACGGCTGTATTTTTTTCCCTTTTTTGGGCAATTAAGCCACACCTCCTCCTAGATCACACCTGTTGCTTATACTCGTTCTGGTACCGTTTTATATTCCTGCACAAATTTCTCCGTTTCAGGTTTATCTTTTTCTTCATTTTTTCGTAATTATCTGATTGAGTTCCGTTGCATTCCATGCAGTTCTTGTTGTAAATTGTAGAGATTGCTAACAAGTGATTGTGAATAGTGCCAGTTTTACTTTGCTTGCATTCAAGAAATTTCTAGCATTACGAAAGGAAAAGTTCATAATGATCCAATCTTTCACTGGCTGCTGGCCTTAAATACTTTCCAACTGATCCATTAGAAAAATAACTCTGTAAATAGGAAAAAGATGAATTATCATAAATTATTTACTACTCGTATAAAAGCAAACACTATTAATAGACTATGAGCGATAATTTGAGAGCATTATTTGCGACTGATTTTTTTTTAAAATTTGGTTAGCATACATGAAAAAAATATGAATTTCGAACAGTATAATTAAAAAATGCCAAACACAGAGATTTATTTAATCGTGAACATACATACTAGAACATATTTATTGTTTTTTTTTAATCATTATTATTTATGATCCTCTCTCTATAGTCTATCAATTTGAAAAGGCATTAAATTTGTCGAAATTTGTATCTGAGGTCCCTTGAACTTGGCTGATAATTCTCGTACAAGTCAAAGAACTATTGTGCATCCAAAATTGTGTTAATTTGCGTGAAATCACTATTCGTATACAAGTATTTATGTGCAAAATTGTCGATCTAGAAATGGCTAAACGTACACGTAAGTAAAATTTGAATAATATTTCATCGAAAGCACTTGCGTAAAAAAGATTATTAAATGTTCGATGAATTTTAAATGGTTGTAAAGTTGATTACGCAACATAGTCTGCTTGGTAGTTGATTGACACACTTACGAGCTAAGTACATATATCCACCCATCCGTACGTCTCTATACGAACATACATATTTCCATTTTTGGATATAAAATTTAAGATTGCAACGGTGTTTTGCATTTAGTTATATGCATTTTTTTTACTGTTTTCTTATTAAGGTATACATCACGTACTATTCGATTTTACCATATATTATTTTTGTGCAAATTTTATAAATTATAATTTTTGTATTTTTTATCTCTCTAGAAATTGACCATAAAATAGAATTGCCCTTAAAAAAATTTAAGTCGCTATAATTTTTATAAAAGATCAAGAAAATATTTTTTAAAAAAATAACAAAACTAACTTTTTATGTGTAATTGGCTTGGAATATGTAAAATATTTTGTAACTTTTAAATTGTAGGTAAAATTGTGTTAATTATTAAAATTATGAAATTCAGGTTATTTAAAACAAGTATTTTGAGTGTTTAAATTTTTTTTTTAAAGATTTTCATCAAAGTTTATATCCTAACAAAAGCGAATGGACGTAAATTTAAAAAACAATTCCCGCTTATTTAGCAGATCTTTACTTTTAAAAACAAGTAATAAATATACTATTAATTACTGTATTTACAATCTAATAAATGAAATATGTAACTTATTGTTGAAAATTGTATTAAATCCGCAGCGTTATGAAGATACCATATATTCTTCAAAATATTGGGTTGTCAGAAAGTAATTTCGTTTCATTACGAAATTAGTTTCCGAACAACCCAATTGTTTATTTATTGGCCCTTTTTAAAGTGAATCATTCAATTTGTGCAACTGATGACAGTACACTTCAGAATTGATGGTTGTGTTGCTCGGTAGAATCTCAAAATAAACGATTCCTTTGAAATTCCACCAAACAGACAGCATAACCTTTTTTTGATGAATATTGGCTTTCGACGTGCTTTGAGCCGGTTCATATTTTCTACTCCAGGATCTTTTGCGCTTAACATTGTTGTAAACACAATCCATTTCTCGCCCGCAGTTAAAATACACTTCAAAAATGGATCATTTTCTTGACGTTTGAGAAGCAAATCACAAACGTCAATGCGACGGCACAAATTTTTTTTCGTAAGAAGATCCGGAACCCATAAGTCGAGCTTTGAGATAAAACATACCCGTTTCAAATGATCATTAACAGTCGAATTCGATCAAGTTAATCTCAGCGACCTCACGAGGTGTTATTCGCCGGTTTTGCATCATTTAATGTCTTTATTGTGTCTTCATCAGCTTCAACTGGCCTTCCTGAACTTGGTGCATCTTCGAGATCAAAATTGCCGGATCGAAATTTTGTAAATCAGTTTTTACACTGGCGCTCACTTATTACATCTTCTCCACACACATCGGATAATTTTCTATAGTAAAAAAGTAAAGTATGCCGAAAATGTTGTTTTTCACTTTCCATATTTAAAAGGGTATCAACCAAAACTACCTGATCGCAAGAAATTTTCATAGAAAATTTTTAATGACTTTTTAAAAAAAATAATTTTCAGTGAAATCAAATTAATCTAATGAATATTGAAACAATCATTCAAGTTGGCACATAATTTTGCAGGTAGGTACATACCTAACAATGGCTTATAATTTATTTTTATCTTCTAATCAATATTGCCGATATTTATAATCAAAAAAAAAATTCGAAAGTTTAATAAAATTATCTAAAATTTTAATCCAAAAAATATAGATTATTTATGAAAAGAGATTATTTTGAAATTATCTTTGATGTTGTTGCTTTTGTTTTAAAGTAATTACATTATTGGCTATTGTAGTAAAGTTTCCTCAATTTAATACACAGTACAATTTCATATGGTTGGGAAAATAATATTGGTTTTGTTTTTGAAAAGGTTGAGTCATTAATTTAAGTGTTGATATCCGATAAATTTAATGCTGATGCGGCGTTCGTGTCCAGATATTGACACTATATGCATAAGTTAGAACGATAATGAAAAACGAATACATCTTTACGAAATTGTTACACTTTGCATCTAAGAAAGCTTTATAAGTAATAAACGAACACTTGGTATGTGCGAAATCGCAAATTTGATTGATCTTTGACCAATTTTTATAATAATTAAAAGCAACTATTCCACTTTGGTCTCTTTATACGAGTATCAATCAACGCAGTGCCATAAACTGGTGACGAATATTCTTTATTTTGTTTAGATTTGTTAATATTTATTATTTATTGAGACAAAGAAATTAATCGAAAGAGGAGACATCTAGTGATGTAAATAAAAAACATAATAATCAATAAATAATAGTCAACTCCCTCTTATGCACAATATACGTATGTGTAATTAGGTTAAAATTAATTCTATTCTTATGCACAATGTAAAGTTAATAAAGAAAATTATTATTAATAATTAATTAAATATTGAAAGAGGTCGATGGGGGGATGAAATTTAATATATACTTCCATTTACGCGTGGATTCAATATATATTTCTAATTAGTTATGAAATTGATAAATACAAATCAATTCAGGTTAAAGATAATATTTATTTGCTAAAATTTCTTTTGTTCAATAAGAAAAGCGATAATAATTTTCCAATAATTTCTCTTCTGAATAAAATTTTTTTTTGCTAATAAATATGATATTAAGTAAAAAAAATTCTATTATCATATTAAGACCACATAAGTAAGTATGTTTTTTGAATTGTAAATTAACTCATTATTAATTGTTGTTGATGATGTTGTATATAAAGTCAATGAGACAGTCCTTACCCAAATGGTGGTTTAAGTATTTTGCCGAAATTAAAATTAATTAAAATAATTGTTTCTTTTGACTTTAACAAAGTTTCAGCAAATTCTAAAATAAAACTTTTCTCAGTATTTGTTCTTTTTTTAAATTTTAACAAGTTTTTATTCAATTGAAATTGCGACTGAAAAATTTCAACTGAAAATATCGACCTAAAATTTTTAGAGAAAATTTCTACTGAAAATTTTCACTGGTAACTTTGACTGAAATTTTGGCAGTAAATTTCAACTGAAATTGCGACTGAAAAGCACTAAAGGTAATTTTAATGAAAATTTCAACAAAAAACATTTCGACAGCAAATTACAACTAACCACTTTTTGGACCGAATAAATCATTACAAGTCAATTTAACACATTATAAACCAAATTTTAAATTTAATTTATGTCGTAAAAATGAAGATATAAGTGAACTTACCGAAAGAAAGAAATTCCCGGCTTCCTTATTCCGTTGAATTACCAGCAACCCTTTATAAAACACTTCCTTTTTTTAAATAAAAACTTCCTATTAAATGTTATCAGCAATATAATTATTTATATATGTGTAATTACTTACTTTTACGTAAATACGTTTAAAAAACCTAAAAACTACACTTTCCGACATGTGCCAAAATAAAAACTTGAAAAACAACAAAAGTATACAAGCATTTCGGTATGCTACCACTTTCATGGAAAATGGCGGGTTTTATAACTTTCATGGAAAATGGCGGGTCTACAAAATTGAGGAGCTTGATATTTAATTGATAGTTACGAAATAAATAATAAACCTAAATTTTTATATCAAAAGATTGTACAAAAAATAAAAATTGCCTTTTGTCGTGTTTAAATTATATGTTTGCTTGGAATAAGTGTATTAAAATGTATATAAATTATGCTTTTGCAATTCAATAAATTTCTATTACGAAAATTAGATGTCAGTGGGTGTCATGTCTACATAAAAAAATCTACACAAAAGTATGCAAGCGTTACGATATATTGCCGCTTCTGCAATAATTAAGTCAGAAAATTGCGTATACATATACGAATATCTGACGTACGGGCCTATCCAGGTATTCTTTAGTCTAAGTAGAAGCCTATTTAATTATTCTATAATTTATTCCTTGAACGCAGAGATACCATGTAGAATGTTAACCGCTGATACCTTATTATAGAAGCACAATGATATTAAATTTATTTTTATTTTCTTCAGAGGTCCTTATACATCTTATATAGGTCTGGTTATAGAACCCGTCAATATTACTCGTAATTAAGGTCATGCTTTAATATTTTCTATTATGTATGCAGGACTTGACGATTACTCCTAATAGATTTGTGGCAGAGAAAATAAGTTGGATTTTCATGGAATTATTTAAAATGGCAAAAATTATCTAATTATGAATAATATATAATTGAGAAATAAATTGTTTTATAATAAATCGATTCACACTTCTAACCTATATTTTAGGACATAAATCTTATGACATATAATCATCTTTCTTCCTCCCGTGTCGCCATAGGGGCTTTAGGGCTAGATGCTAAAACATTGACCCCTGTCTGGCCTATATTCGTGGGATAGCTACTATAAAACAAACTATTTTATTCGTTTATTGAAATAAATTTTTTAATTGTAGTATATTTGTTAAAATAGTGGTAAACAAAATTGGCGTTAAATGATTTTTTAGTAAAATGTTTAGTAAAATATTATTTTCATGGTTCCATTATTATTTTTAAGTATGTTACTCTTTAACTTCATAAAATATATAAAAGTACTTATTTAGAAGCAAAATAGTAAAATTTTTATTATAACGATGTTCTCTTTTATTGTTGTTATTTGATTTCAACTAAAATAATTATCCTTGTCAGCATTTACAAATATTATTTATAGTCAATTTCAAGCTAATAAAATGGTAAAAGCTCATTAAAATTAATACTGTACATGTTCTGTTAGCTTTCATTTGTATTCCCTATGGTAGTTATGAATTTTTATGGAATATAATAAAATTCATTTACTGATAGTATTAATAAATTTTTTTCATTATACATTTCAATATGTTTTCTAATATTTTTTTAAAATTTTTATTAGCATATTATTTTTTACATTAAATATTAATAATAATAATTTTCATAAACTGTGGGTGTTAAAGTATTATATTCCCTAAGAAATTGAAATTATTAAATTTTTTTGAAAACATTTTTTCTAGGCGAAAGAGTATTTCTTTCTAGGTAAAATAGTATAAGAATTATTTTGCTGAAATTAACGATTTCAGTAAAATAATTCTTATACTATACTTCTCTAATGCGACAAATTATTTAAATACCATATAGTGTTTGTTGTAGTGAATATTTTGTTACATAATTTTAGATTTACTCAGATACTTTTTTTATCATAGACTTTGTTTAATAAAAAATATTTATTACAAGAACCACAGGAATGGTAGAACCTGACGTGTTAGCATTTCCAACCGTCAACTGTAAACTTTGTTCTAAAAAAATCTGTAATTTCCTACAAAAAAAATCAGCAGCTTAATAATATTTCCCATAAAACCATTGATCCTAAATAGGATGTTTTTTTTTCAATAAAAAAATGGCACATACAAAATTTTGGTTTATATTATTTATTTTCTCACATGTACGAATAATAAATATTTTAAATATATTTCATTAATATTTACTCGAATTTAATAATTGTTTGAAAGTATTTCACTTGTTAGTATTAACATCAAATCAATTGAGTTATCAGAAAAATATTAATAATAACAGATAAAAATAATATACAAAAAATCGTAGTTTGGTTTCTCATCATAAATGTTACGTACGGACAACAAGTGTCATTGAACAAAATTAACCAGCATTCCCCCCCGCGAATTATTCGCCGAACTTTCTCTGGGCATATTGTTTATTCACATTTCAGTTTAACAATGTAAAATTAATAAAATCAATGAAAAATAAAAAAAAAATAAAAACAAATAAAGAGAACTATAATGTTTTAAGTAAACAATCTACAAATACGAGTACATACGTATGTACGTGTTGTTGTTGATAAGTAGTGCAAATATTTCCATTTTCAACAATTTGTTGAATGAATACACCAGCAAGTGTCGACAAGATTATCTCATTCTCCCACCCTCTCAGATTTTTTCCAGTTTTTCTTTGCGGCATTAAAAATCGGAAGTTTGTTAGCACTGATTTTGTTTTCTTCCTGCAAAGAGTGTGTGTGATTTCGTGACTCCATAAACAATAAAATTTTCTTAGGAAATTATGATACGTCCGATTTAACAACGTTTTTTTTATTGTAGTATTTTTCTTATAGTAGGTTTCAATATATTCACTTCCTTTAGCAAAAACTCCTTTTTCCAAATTATAAGAATTTATTTGTTTTGATTTATAATTTTTATATGTATAAAAAAAAACAAGATTTCAAAAACAGCAACAATTATGAAAAAAATAAAAAAAACAGCAACAATTATTGCTTTGTAAAGAAATTTTTCCTTTTTCAAATTATATATTTTTGTAAAAATCCGAATTTTTTAAAGGACTAATTTTAATAAAGAGACTTTAAAAGCCCCTCAATGTAGTGACGCTGCAAAATGGCTTGTGGCTTTTGTCTCAGAGAACTTACATAACCAAAAAAAAGAAGATTTCAAAAACAGTAACAATCTTGAAAAAAAATTTAAAAACTGTTATTATTTAAATTGAGAATTTAAGTTTTTCACGATGTCTTAATGGCTACAAAATTGGTAAATTGTTTCCCTCTACAAAGGACATTATAGAACAGAGTCTGAGTCGATTTCTGATGAGCCTGAGTTTTTCTTACTTAGGAATAGTGGGTGTACTTGACTGGTTTAGTTGTAACCAACTGCTAATAACTTCCTTAGTAACAGCGTTTCAGGCAGGACTGCATATTAAATACAGCGTTTTTTAGTAACATTTCTATTAATATTTGCACTGGAATGTGAATTCCTGCCGTCAGAACAACCGGGGTCATTTCGGGATCCCTAGAAATTACCACAGATATGCCACTAGCTAGATTGGAACTCAAGACTGATGAATACTAAACACAGACGTCCCAGTGTCGCTAAATCAGGCATTCATATGCAGTCGTTTTTATTTGACAGCTAAGTGGTTGTTCTTGGCTAGGTGAAATGCATGAGACAATCTTTATTTACGTTTAAATTCTTAAAAAAAATAACAAAACAAAATGCAGCAAGTGCCAAATTTCTTGTCAAAAGCATGCCAAATTTATTGTACCTTTCAATTTGTTTTGTTGCAGCACTACAGTTGCGCGAACAAATTCTAATTTGAGATGTGGTTTTACATCTAAGCAAAATTTACATCTGATCATATCCATATGTAAAATTTAGATGATAAAACTACTACTCTCGTCATATTTTCATATATTTATATGTAATTTTATGTCGCCGTATTTACTACTAGCGGCGATAATGCCAACAACATGCACATTCATGTGTAGAATTTTTTTATGTAAATATGATAGAAATTTAGTTTTCATAATAGAAATTTTTTTGCTTATTAATCATCTATTTTAATTTCCATATTTCAAAGATTAGCAACATTAAAACACAATGACAGTTTTGTATTTTAATGGAATTGTATAGTATTTTGCTTTGTTATCTATTAATGTTAAAAATAAATGAGCTTGGCAATTTTGTAGACTTTTCGGAGAGTTTTGAGACGCCATTCCCAATGAAGTTGTATTAAACAAAATACCGAGCATATTTAAGCTTTGTTTACATTTTTAATTTTGGCAGACATCGGAAAGTTGAATTTTAAATTTCGTTTTGTTTATTAATCTTTATGAATAGTTTTATTGGTAAAGTAAATTAAAAACAATTTAATGATAGAAACAGAAACCTATAGTTTTGCAAGTATGTGGGTTTTTGCGAATGTACTTTTCCAGTAGTTATATAATTTTAGATATGAACTCGTGTTGTTCTCATATTTTTTCGTGCAAAATTCTGCACGTTTAATTCAATATTTAAATCTGCAAAAAAAACAAAGCAGAAGCTAATAACACCCTTTTCAGTATCAAAAAAATAGTAATAATACAAATGCACCCACCCAATCATAACCCATAATTGATGTCAAGGCTAAATTGATGTTTACTCGATAATTTTCATTGAATTTTAATATTTGTCAGGTCAAAAATTTCTAATTAAGTGGCATATAAAATACTTGATAATTGATAACAAAGAAAAGAGGCTAAACTTAAAGGCGGAAATTTCTATTAAAGACTAATAAAATGATAGTTGAAAAAACAGTAACGAAAACAAAACACAAAAACATACAATACTTTGAGGTTAATTTAAATAGATTAATATTAATTAAACGCGTATTAACATGAGTACATATTATTCGTAACTGGAAATCTTTGTCATAAACTACTAAGAACACAAATTGTTCTAGAGAATCTTTAAAGATACGTAAATACATGTCGGAATTATCCACAATATCTTATATGTTGTTGTTATCTATATAATATGGCCTTAGTTTGATCCCAATTTGATAAGACTAAATATGATAAAATTGTTATTGGTTGAGTTTTATCAAAAAAATTTAAATGCTTGTATTGTGGTGTAAATACATAAAGTTTTTATGCCAGAAGATCTGTGGGATAAGTGTTAGTAGTAATTCAAAAGCGTTACGAACTCCAAGTTTATGAGGTGTGGTAGAAAACTACTGGAAGTTTTCAACTGGAATCAGCCTTGGCTCCTTGGTTACATTTCTTGGATATTATCGACAGTGTCAAGATAACGCTCTTTCAAGTGTTTTTTTATGGCTTCCAATTCCACGGTTTATCACATAGTGAATAATTTTGAAGAATAGGCCTATCTTAGATCCGGAAATTGAAAGGGGAATATTATATCGATACATGAAACTGATCTTAAGGAACAAAAAAAAGTCACATGGTTTTAGCCCAAGTGAATAGCGGCAGGGCGTTGTCATGATGGAACCTTTCAGTGACTGCAATGTCCGTTTACCGCGAACAACTCTTTTTCTCAGCCTTTCAAGGAGCTTCAATTTTCATTGAGGGTCAGACCTCACAAGAGCTCTCACTCGGTCCAAATTTTTATCGGTATTCGATCCCATTGAAAAAAACCAAGTTTAACAAAAAATATTTTGTTTGTTCTTACAAATATTTAAAAGGAGACTAAAAAGAAAATTAAAGACTAAAGGATGTGATTTTCCGGGATTTGACTCTACGCAGCTTAATTGTCCTTAAAAGCGTTCATGATAATGCGATAAGCTTCGATATTGGAATGACCAAAATGTTTTATTCACAGAATTACAAAAGTTTTCTTAGAGGCCATTTGGCGACTTAACGTGTGGGTTAGCATTGCCAGCTTCCCTAATGAAACTGGTCGATAGTTAATTGGAGACAGCCATTAGAATTGGCTAAATTTTGTGATGTTTATCAGTTTTTTTTAGAAAATTAAAGAGAGGACTTGGAAAGGAAGTTCTTGGATCTGTGAGCCCTACTTCTCTTACAATTAAGCACGTTTTATCGTTTTCTGGAAAAATCAACATTAGAATCAAATAATGAATTTTTGGAAGGAATAATTCTCTTTTGTTAACGTGATATACCGATCGTAAAAGTCGCCTACGACCATAGGGATTGAGATTACGCTCAATTAGCGCACCACCATTACTGGCAGTTAACAGTCAGTAATCAGTTACAAACTGACTACTCCAACTGTTAGTGGCGAGGCCTATCTAAACCTCTACTGTCATAAGCAGTGACAGTGCCCGAGATAATTACCAGTATCTCTCACCAACGATCCGTAGACCATACCCGCGATATGGGTATTAACCACAGCCACCACGTTGCTGCCTAAGGCGCCGCACCATTGTCGGGCACAGTGTGTTTTAACACCATGGGGCAGCCCGATTCCCGTGGTACTAATTTTTGTGTTTAGAGTACTTCGGTTTGTAATCCTCTCATTGAGCGTAAATTCCTAGGTATCACTAAGCCAGTTCAGGTACGCGGGTTCACCAAGACCCGAAAGTACAACCGGAATCGACCTTGGTCTTTCAGCCGATTGTGGCCACCTTGCGTTTCAGAAGCATACACATTCTTTCAGAAGCATACCGAAAGTACAACTACCCATTCATCAATCGTTCTCTCAAATAGTGCCATGGCAAATTCAGCCAAACATTCCATCCTGTCAGGTGTACTAAGTGCACAACTCAAATCTACTCGACGTTCATTCACTCTAATGCCACAAGCATCCAAATCACGGAGATCCTTATATAAATCACACTCCACGAGGAGGTTATAGGCTTTCTCTTGTAATGCACCACACAGACACTCTTCTCTTTCAACCAAACCTCTCTTATACAGGAACTCATTTATACTGCCATGCCCGGTTATTAAATAACCTAGGAAAAGGCCACATTCAAACTTGTTTGAACCTCCATTGGCTGCTGCCAAATCTCATACATTCTCTCCAGGACTGGAGCCCACCGTTGTCAGTGAGTTTTGGAAAGGTCCGATAGTCGACTATATTTCTTTTTATAGCTTATACTTCCCGATATAATAAAAAAATTGCGTATACAGAAAATCCTCAGTCTCGCAGATTAACAAACTGGTTGACTGCTTACAATGACGATTTTAAAAAAGCTGATGCCCATCTTCAGCAGTTGTTGTATCTGAAAATCATTTTTATGAAAATTTTACCATATCTGTCTTGGACATACGAGTAGATCATCATTTCCATTCCCAATTATTATTTCAAAAGTTAAGAAAGGTTCTAAAGTCAGTTCAAGGTTTCTTAGTCCCACTACTTTACCAATTTTTCATTTCGATAATATTTACGATGGTTTTAAATTAAATTAGTAATTAATAGAAGAATATCTTAAATAACGATACAAATTTTAAGATTCGAAGTTTTCTTAAGGTCTAAACAAACAATCTAATAAGGAAGTGTATATACACATATAATAAGAAATTAGAAATTTCGATTGTAAAAGCGTTAAAGACAGTTAAAGCTTTCTAATTGAACTCTCTGACAATATTGTTTCACTTTTACTAATTAAAAATACATAATTTTATTTATTTAAAAAAATAAATAATAATAATAGCGATAAATTCCGATTGCATACACATATTTTACGTCAATCGAATCAATCAACCTTTGCACTTCGACAATCGCAAAATTATTGTGAAGGCAATCAAAACCGATTGCGTGCTGTCGAACCTATGGGATACTCGTAAACAAATACGATTTATGTCCATATATAATAATAATACTGTATATGCAATGTTGCGCTTAGTAAACTCTTTCCTTCTTTTGAATCAAAAATAACTAAAAAATAATAATTCTGTTTTCAAATTGATCGAATCGATTTGCAACGAAATTACATGCTTACGAGTACAAATATTGTAAATTAATTCCATTATTTTATATACTCGTATTAATAAAAACCCCTAACGAATCTCATTTTCCTTTTCTCAATTTACCCCGAATACACACTGCAAATAAAATCTAATTTACTAAAAAGTATTTAAACGGCAACAGATTTTTATTTAAGAAATTTTCTTCAAAATTATTCATTGTGAATACATTGTGTTTTAAATGTAACTGCACCACAGCTTTAATTTGATACGATTTTGATTAGCTGTCATTCTGTCAGTTGATATTTGACTGTTGTAGAAAGAATATGCCGTATAAATATTATGGAGCGTTATAACCTTTAATAACAACTCTTTTTCTCAGCTTTTCAAGGAGCTACAATTTTCATCGATGGCGTGACCTCACAAGAACCCTCACTCGGTCCAAATTTTTATCGGTATTCAATCCTGTTGTAAAACAACCTTTTGTTCGTTAAACTCGCGGAGTCACCAAGATAAACGTAAAATAATCTTATTTGTTCTTAGAAATATTTAAAAGAACATGTAGCTGAGACTTCTACAAAGTCCATAAACCATTTCACATAAGTGTTTGAATCTTTCTCAAACCGTTGTATGGAATATTTTTCATAAGCAATTGCATTTACACCGTTACAAAGTTTCGGTTATATAGCCAAAGACAAGGTGTTGATTTTTACAGGAAATTGATTATGATGGACGAAGACCTTGAATGCTGACGCAATTCACAAACGACTCTTACACCCTCCTCGTAGAGTAACAGCGTGCTGCGGTATTTGGCCCGGATTTGGCAATGGTCCATATTTTCTTTGACGAGGATTCTCGCAATGCTGTTACATTAACTAGATAGCGATATAAAGAGATGCTACAGACCTTTTTCATCAATAAATTGCACCAGTTGTGGGTTGGTCATCACGTAGATCTGATAGTCCCTCGTACATATCCTTTTTCATAAACTTTATAAAATTCAATAGAATAATCCCCCTTTGTGTAGTAGATTTGTTTTTAGTTGAGGTAATCTAGGAATGGATTAAAATCTTGTTATAGGATTAAGAACAATTGGGAGCAATCATTGCCAATCAGATGATCAACTCAATTAACCCAACACAGCTCAATACTCCTCCTTTCAAATAACCGTTACCTTAAATTTAATAGTTTCAACATTAAACACAATTAAATGTATGAACAATACCAAAATAAATTAACCCAACTTAATAATTTATGTAATTACTGAAATATTACTACCTAGCGAACGTTAATGCCCTTATTCCCTTAAAACTTTTAAACCAAAAAGTAAAAAGAAAATAACCACAAATATTTCTGCTCGAGTACAACCATTATAAATTTACTTTAATTCTTATGAACAATCTTAAATATATGTGTATTACTTATATATATAAGCATTGATGTACTATAAAAAAAGGGCTGGGATCCAGCCCACAATAGGAAGGAGAGAGCATCAAAAGAGGTTATGTGATGGAATATTCTATCAAAGACCTAACCCCAAAAAGGATTGTGTTTTCTATTTAATTTATCCAATTCTAAAAAATTCATACCAATCGAAAATGGTCTAAACGGTTTTTCCTTCGATGATTTAAATTAAATAGAAAACACAATCTCACTGAAGTTTCATTATAATTATAATATTATTAGTAAAAAAGTACAATATTTTGTTTATCAACACAAAATTTTGCAATATAAAAATTCCATAACAAAAAAAAAAGAATAGAAACAATATCGAGTAAATCAGGCATTTTAATTATATAGAAAAAATAAATAAAAAGAAAGTAATAATGACATTTGGCCTTTATTATTTCAAAAGTAATATTGTTTAAAAAAAATCGAAACTCTTATTTTGCATATATTTTTTATTATTATTATTATTATTGTTTTTCGCTCTTCCCAATAGAAATGATAACATTAAATTACAGCAAAGTTCAAAATTAGTACAAAATATACAGTGTGAAAAAAAAGAGAACAAGAATATTGTGACTAATATTAGGAATTAATTCTCATTGATTTCGTTTTGTTTTGGTTCTTTCTATATGCCTTTCTCTTTTTCTCTTTGAAAGAAGAACCAAACTCGAAAACAACAAATTGCGATTTGCTTATTTGAAAACCATACAAAACGACTACTGTTAGTTGGTTGTATGGGGACTGACCAACTATGCAGCGCACACTTAAAATCATATACTATTTGGGATTGTGTATGTGTCAGTATACGTGTAAATACATGTGCTTACAGTAGTTAATTATTTGTGAAATAAGATTGATTTTACGGTATTTATTTGATGCGAAATAGTGTATACTTCGTTGATTTGAATAGCGTAAGTGCTGAATTGAAAATGATTCATGAGATGTCCGTTGGTGAAGAGAAGGGTATAAAAAGATATCATCGCCTTTGAAGCTTCGGCCATGATGACGTTCTATTATCATTTTCAATAATTATAATTCCATGAATTCCATTGCATGTGCTTTTGATTACCATGAGAGCTTCTAAACAAATGGCTAACGTTTCCGCATTTATGATTCTAATTGTATTCGCGTTCGTATGTAAATAATAACACATGTGCTCATATCTAATTTCACTAACAAAAAATTGTCTACACAAAAAATGTCAACAGCAAATTAAGATAAATAGACTAAAATTTGATATTGTTTCTGTTACACTTGCCATTGAGTTATAACGTTGGCCATGCATAGATCAGCAAATATTTACGTTATAACGGTTTCGTATTCTTCAATAGAAGAATTTGAGGTCATTATGAGCTAAAGTTTGTATACTTATGATGACCTAGAAATAGTCGTACTCTGAAGGACCATAAGTTATGTTATTTTCGAGCAACTGTCATCAAAATAATCAAACATAGGTCAGATTATAAGTTGCGGAAATCAGAACTAAGATTTTAGGAAATTTAGTATTGGATGCAATATCAACACTTTCTAGTACTCTATATTCATGAAAGAAAATTATTCAATTTTATTTTTATTAATTTATAAAGTAATTTAGGGAGAAAATTATGGGCGTAAGTCTGCGAATGGTTTGAATTATTTTTAGAGTGCAAACTCTTTTAAATGGGAATAGAATATACTCACCGGATTTTCACCACAATCTACTCAGAAAAATGTCAATATTTTGCTATTAGATCAATTAAATTTTCGAAATTTTAATATTAATAAATTACTTAAAAACTATTTTCTTATCTGCTGTTATAAAGGAAGTATATTCTAAGTTATTTAAAACGAATTAAAATAATTTAAAAAAAAAAATGTTCTCAAATTTCTGGTAACAATTGTACTAAAGTGTAAATTCTTAGCGCCACTACAAACTGGTGCCATTTGGCGATAAGTAAAAGGTTTCCCGGCTATGCCTTTAGCTAAATTCGTACTTAAGACACCTGTATTTATGACGCAGATGTCCCAGTTCCGTTAAGTCAGGCTACTTGGCATCCATTTTTTTTCTCCTGCTTTTTTTTCTTCAAATAAATTTATTTAGTTAATGTTTCTTATAAAATTATTCAATTTAGGGAAAATAATTACAATTTCGCTCGTGCAATTGATATATGACAGACTGCGTATAAGTTCTGTGCCAAATGTTCAATTGAGTTGCCAACTTCCTAAAATATTGTTTATATTGCCCACTTTTTCATAACAAATATTTCTATTAAAAGTTGCACAACATTTTTTTGTCAAAGAACAATCCATTATATATTATCAATTTTAATTTAGGTTAAATAACAATCTAAAATTTCTGCCAAAATTTAAAACGTGTTCTTTTTTAGGTTTTTGTTGTTGTTATATTTTAGTTGAGAATTAGTTAATTTTTATTTTATGAAGTATTTTTTTAACAATTTCCCTTTATCTTATTATAAAATATCTGATAGTTTTTATATAATTTCTGTGAAAAAAATATCGCAGAAAAACTATTTGATTTTTGATAAAAAAGATTGTGAACAATACTGGTCGTTTGAATTTATTTTTCCAAGTATTTATAGAAATTTTTATTCTATTAAAGGGCATTTTTTGAGTGGTAATAGTATTTAAAAACTTTCCACTTCTTGATGCATCAATAATATGACATCAAAAAGCGGAAAGTTTTTAAATATTACCAAATTGGATAAAAAATCTTGAGGTTTTGACTTAATTTTGAACATAAAACCGATTTAATATCAATTCTGTTTTCGATTTCTTAAAAACGAAATTGTTTTCAATACATTTAAAGTTAATATAAAATTTGCATGAAAAAAATATTACGCCATTAAAGACTAAAAATCCTATAGTATTCTCTGCTCATAAATAGAATTTTACCTATTTCCCGTAAAGTTAATTAAAAAGACTTTGAATATTTGCAAAAATTTACAATATGCTGATTTTTCTGCCTATTAAAGCAATAATTTATTTATTACGAATCGGTCAAAGAACCCATTCCGAAAGCTGATAATTTTACTATCAAAAAGTTAAATTTTTTTTGTTTGGAAATGTGCTTTTTAGTAGTTTTTTTTTGCATATTTTGCCCGCCAAATAAATGAAATTAGCTATAAACAGCGAGTTAAATGTGAAACGATAAGCAGAAATTTAAATACGCAAGACTTTCAGTTTTCTGATGACTAAAGTTTCTGTTTTATACCATTTTACTTATTGTAGTATATTTTTTATATATTTCAAAAATATGACAAGCTAAAAGAAATGCTACACACTTTTTCCTTTTAATTTACAATTTAACACTGAACGAAAATATTATATTAGAATGCATTTTACAAAATATTAGGTTTGCAACTTTGGAGGACAAAGTGCATAAAAAATCTTTTGTTTGCTTTTCTTTTGATCATCAACAAGACCATGACCTGTAAATAAAATCAAAAATTAATCATTTTAATCATAAATTGTTATGACCTCATTTTTTTGGTATAAAAATTATTGTTTGCTAATTTTTTTTTATTGCACGAAAAAGTTTTTGCTTTTTTAAAATTGAGAAGAAAACAACAAAATACTAACTAAGATTGTTTTCAGCTTCTAAGATATAAATTTTAATATCATTAAAATTGCTCTAGTTTGGTCAATAAGTTCTAATATATTCTAGTATATTTCGTCAGGCCATACAAACTCTAAAATCAAATATGTAAGTTAAAGTGGATTATTGGCTAACTTTGCCAGTCCATATTCCCTCTGGTTTTTTCTGTAAGTCCAAATATATTGTAGTCTATTTGATTAGGTCAAATAGATCCAAATGAACAATAAGTAGTTTATGAGTTTGAAGACAGTCTTGTCAACTCTACACGACTTAATCTATTCTAATTCACTTTGTTATGGATTATGTTTTTGAATATAAATGATTTCTGGGTTAGTCTGTAAGTTCCTCCTAACAATCTATACTTAATTAATTAAATTTTTACAATACAACTATAAAAATATTCACTTACTATTTGCAAATATCATCACTTTTTATCTTGTCATAATAATTCATAAAATGTTCTTAATATTTTCTAATGTATGATTACAATAATTTTCAAAGTCATTTCATAATTGAATTAATTGTCTACAAAATAAACATGTCATCGTATTCAATCACGTTTATTATTTAAGAAAAACTGATTTTTTTAAAAAATAATTATATCTATTTGAAATTTAAAGGTCACACTAACTAGTGCAAATATACAAAGCGATGTGTTCAGCGTTTTCTATAAATCAAAATTTGCAAGTATCTAAACAAAATTCGGAAAACATTTTAAAAATTCATATTATTATTTTTAATTTTTTAAACATTAGCGCTAAATCTTAATTCCGGATTATCATCTCAATTAAATGGAAAAATTGTAGACAATTAAAAAAATGTCTTGGAGGTTTTATCAATTTTACAGAGTATTATGAACTATATCGTATAGATTTTACGGTCATTTGAATTTTTTGATAATAAATATAAAATAACAGGGAAAATAAATGATATTTTGGGATTTTAACAAACTTCAATTTTATTTGTGTGCAACTTAATATTATTAACAAAAATGTATTTCGTTAATTAGCATTTGTAAAATATTTATGAGAAAATGTTCCTTGATCGACCGACCATATTCGTGAGTATTTCTGTGTACCTTCAAATATGCAAATGTATAAAATACCTAATTAAATGATATACAATAATTTTTCGTATACAGAACTATTAAATAATTCCATAAAATTGCATGTTTTATAAGGCTCTCTCGGTCTTTCTTTAGGCAGACGCATTCGTTTTCTTCAAATTTCATTATAACGCCATCTTTGAGGTGATAGAACAATTAAGAATTACTTTTCTTTTCCAAATTTCTCAAAAGGACGATATTGATTGCAATGATAATTTCGATATACGCGTACACTACCACCAAATAGCAAAATATCATTGAGTTTAAATAAAAAGCACTAGTTTTATTAAAATTTTCATACGCAAGGCTTGTTTGCTAATTTTCAAGCCGAACTAAGCTATTCTATTTTTTTTTTTTTTAATATTTTAAAGCATATCTAAGATCATTGAATGCATTTTTAGATTTTCAAAAAAGCAGTTGGGGATGTCTTTCGGATTAAAGGTTTGCGTTTCCTATTTTAACTTAGTTGAAATAAAGGACAATGCTTGTTTGATTATTTGTTTGTTTGGATGGTTCCATCAGAGTATTGCAATTTTTTTATTGTAAGTAAATTAGTTTGCTTAAGAAGATTAAATATAGGACCTGGAAATGGTATTATTGAATAAAGAAACTCCACAATAGAAGGAATCCTAACCGCGCAGTTGGTCCGGGTTAGTTAGGATTCGCTCAGTATGTTAGAGATTGTGATCTGAACGCTACATGATTAGAAGATAGGACGGGAGCTGAAATTTCAATATATAATCTGAACAGTTTTCATTCCCAACATTTTAGTAAAAATATTGAGTAGAGACAAGTTTATTGGTTGAAGGGCAATAAGTTAATATAACAGTATTCCATATGGTCTAGTCTTTTCGTCTATGATTAGTTAAAGATGTTAAATACTATTTAGTTAGTAGATAAGTCAAGTTAAGGATTACTGCGAAAACTAGACGGAAAACACTTCTATACGCGACCTCACCTGCGGCTCGTTTGCCAATGTACTCACATGACCTAGAACCTAACGCAATTCTACATTTTTGTTGTCAATCAGGTTGTAGTCGGTCCTATTTTGTGACAGAATTTAAATGCTCAATAGAAACCAGTATTAATATGCCGATTATTGTGTAATTAAATAATTGTTTTTTTCCCAAAGTAATTCATTTCTTTTAAGGGTGAGAAGTATGGAGTTACCTATAAAAGTTACAGAAGTGACGCAGGGAGCCATGTGTTTAAACATTTTTAAGTTTCTTTTTTTCTAAATTCTTATAAACTCAGAACATGACTTTTGCAAGAAAACGAAAATATTAACAAACATTTTTTTGTATTATGGAAAAAATAAAAACCCGGAGCCTAACCTATACTTACAAATAATTCCTGAAATTTGGGACCTTAAATGAAAAACTTTAAGGTCTGAAAACAGTGTGTTGGATTTTTGGAGAAATAGGTGGATGTGTTCTTTTTTAAGATCTGGAAATAATTACGTTACAGGTTAATACCTGGGCTCAGGACAGGTGAATATCTGGGCTCAGGAGACGAAGGAATATTTTCCTGGGCTCAGGACACAAATGCTGTCAAATTGATTGAGACCCTTGAAATGGCAAATATTAAGACAAACTTTATTGCAGATACAACTCTATCATAGTGTATATTATTTTCTTAAAAACAGACAGTAAAAATTAGTAATTTTTTAAGAATTTCTCGGCTTTATTAATTTTCAAAAAAAAATCAATAGTTTTTATGATAGAAATTGCTCTTATTGTAGTAAGGAAGTATTTTAGATAAGCTTTAGTGTACATGTTCTACTTTATTATATTTTTGCAAATATTATATATTACAATAATTTTGGGCATGACATAATTTCCAAATTCAGAAAAAAAAAATAAACAAAAAAACTATCACTGATTATACACAGTAAATAAAATTGACTTTGGCACCAATAAAAAATCTCGAAAAAGTAACTTAAAAAAGTAAATTTTATTAAAAAAAAAATCTGTTGATAAATAATATAATTTTTATATTGCGAAAAAAAACAGCAAAATTAATTGAATGGAAAAACAAATCGATTTTCTTATCAGTTCCACGCGCATATTTTTAATCTCATCAATAAATGTGGTAAAATTAAATACTTTGAAATAAAATAGATACAATTTGATTAACTCAAAGATCGTTTAGATGATGTATTAAAATTTAAAAATATATACAAAACTTAAATAAATGTAAATATTTATAATTATTTATACAGTCGTAGAGGAAATTTCTTTTATTATTGTAGATTAAAAATGAGTCTGATTTGCAGTTTGGTTTGTGTACTGAATTTCTAATAATAACAAATAAATTGTTTCGATATTGTTCTACAATATAAACTAATGTCCGAACTATTTAACCTTACTACACGTATGACAACGGGGACTTTGTTTTTAAACTTTCATTTAAAAAATATAAAATAATTGAAAAAGCAAATATGTGCTTATTATCATTATGGTTGATAACAATCAATATGAGGAATAAATAACAAAAATTTTTTACTTTGTGAGGTATAAACTAAAATGAAATAAAATAAAACAATATTAAATGAGAAATATTTTGAGGTCAAACAATATATCAAGGACTATTAGATACCCAATCAATAACATAACATAGTCATTTGTAAATAAATAGTAGAACATATTATGAAATCATTATTTTATTGTTTGTTATTACGTCATGAAATCATCTTTTTTAATCCGAATAATGAATAACGTTTGAGAGCGTTTTGTACACTATTTATTCGGTATTCGGTACATCATAAAATTTTGATTTCATAAGCAATTTTTTTATTATGTTTATGGACAGATTAGGGCAATATCGCGCCATATTTATGGTGTGATGTCTTCTGATAATGATACTAATTTTTCAACAAATCTGATTTGTTTCATTGGTATATTTATGGTAAAAAAAAGAAGAAAAAAATATCGCACGTGAAGTTCCGGAGGAGTAAGGCCAGTTACGATTGCAGACGCGATACGGGGGGAAAGGTGGGGTTCTAAATTAGCAATAAGGTTGTTCTGAAAAACACATAAGAAAATCATGCCAAAAAATACGAAAGTTTTACTAGTGTTAATTTCTATAAGAAAAAAATAAAAAACTTAATCGAAAAAAAATTAAAATAAAATTTGAAAAAATTACTTTAATTGCCGTTTGGAAAAAGAGTAAGGAATGGTATGGGTGGAAGGTATAAAAGTTTAAAAAAGGAATTGATAAAAAAAAACAGAAATTTTTTTTTGGGGACCCACAACCAGAAACTAATGCGATAATAAAAAAGGAAGTAAAAAACTTTACTTCCTTTTTTCAAACCTCCCGTATTATTCGTATGAGAGGTCCTATACAATGGTCGCCTCATGACTTCGACCTTGTCATGCGATCGATCACATTCGACGTCAGCGCAACGAAGCGTCAGTCGAATTGCTAAAAAGAATTTGAGCAAAACCGGACGAAAATTTCGTACTTTTTTTTCGTTGGCTTGTGCAAGTTTGCGAATCTAAGGCCAAGGCTACTACAGCATAAATCATATGATTAGGTTTGATTATATTTAATTTTTTCGTAAAAAGTGGGACCACTTTTTTTTATTACGGTAGGATTATTATATTCAAATGAGTACTGCTATGAAACGAAGCAGTTTTTATACATACAATTTGGCGGAAAAAAAATATTGTTCAATTAAATTTTTGAAATTCTATTATTATTTAGTTAATAGACACATTTATCTCTCACTATAATAACTACAAGTATTGGTTAATAAAATTTGCTACTTACTCTTAAACAAATATCCACCGATTTAGTTCACATTGAAATAAAGAATTTTGAAATGATGAAAACAAGACCTTAAATAAAAATTTTAAAAATTGATGTAGAAAACACCCAAATAACAGTTAAAAAATTACTAGAAAGGCAGTTAAAATTTACGAGGCCGATTATATTATAATACGAGTACATTAGAGAAAATACCAATAGTAAATTTTTATTGTTTCTTTTATATAAATAACCTAAATTTCTTTATTTTATTTCTCTTCAATAGTGTTTGAAAACCAAAACAAAAAACGTCCCCATCTTGTCTCTACTTTTGCAAGGCATTATGATTTTTTTTTTGTATATAAGGTCCCTAAAACATGTGCAGATGCCACTTTTTAACTCCACGACGATGAGGCCATATGGTAACACCACTAAACATTTTTCTAGTAAATATTTTTTTAAAAATTTCAATTTTTTTTGGTTACATCTTTACTTTTGGTGTCTGTTGATTCATTAAAGAAAATTGAACCGAATTAATAATCATCTCAAAAATGAAGTCTCTATATGAAAATATTCATTTTTGAACATCCTATTTAAACGTAAATATTTTAAATAAAACACTAATATTAACATTTTTGTTTGTTTTTAATAATGCAAATGTGATCCTTAAAGGAACACCTTAAAGACAAAATCGATTTTCTTTGTAAATTGTCATAATATTTTTGGAATTTTTGTTGACCTCAATATTTATCCGAAGTCTAGGATTATTATAAATGGCAATGCTACCAATTAGTAAGAAAATAGAGAAGAATAGAACAGAACAGGAGTTATTATTTTTAAGTTATCCAGACGTTTTATTTCAGAAATTTTTAAGCACTAAAATACGAGAATAATATCTGAGTATACTCCACTGCAGTATTTTCGTTATTTTGGTTTCACTAAAATAACGAAAATATTGCAGTGGAATATACTCAGATATACTTTAAAAAAAAAATAGGAACAGCTATTAAACATGCACTACCTTTTGCCAAGACAGTCTCATGTTAAAGGAGCTACGCAATAACGAAAAGCTTCCCTACATCTTAATAGATAATAAGTTTTACTGTACAATTTCGATAGAATTAAATGAAGTTTTAATTTAAATCAACTCAAAAGCTGAATGGAAAATTTATTACTTTGCGTTTGCATTTTGAATCATTATTGGGCATGTAGATCTATTTCAATTAATGTCCATTGAAAAATTTGCTCTATTTTAAATACAATAAATTAAGATTTTTCTTCTTTTTTTAAATGTAAAATTTAAAAACAAATCATGTACGAGGGTCGTTCAAGAAGTCCTTATTTTTTTTATTTTTCAACATAATCTCCTTTTAGTTCTATACACTTTTCCAACCGTTTTTCTAAAATTTTTATCCCGTCCAAAAAATAGGATTTCGGAAGTTCTGTAAAATACTCATCCGTTTGAGCAATGACGTCCTCGTTGGAAGTGAACCGTCGTCCGCCAAGCCATTTCTTCAAATTGGGGAAAAGAAAATAGTCACTTGGGGCCAAATCTGGTGAATAAGCGGGATACTGCAACAATTCCATTCTCAATTTCACAATTTTGGCCATGGAAACAGCGCAGGTGTGCACACGCGCATTGTTCTGATGCAAGAGGATTTTTTTCTTCTTCAGATGGGGGCGTTTCTCTTTGATTTCCTCGCTCAACCGTTGCAATAACGACGCGTAATACGCTCCTGTTATTGTTTTTCCTTTTTCCAAGTAGTCGATAAAAATGATGCCCTGCGAATCCCAAAAGACCGTAGCCATCACCTTGCCGGCCGATGGCACAGTTTTTGCCTTCTTCGGAGCCTGTTCACCCTTGAAAATCCACTGTGATGACTGTCTCTTCGTTTCTGGAGTGTAGTAGTGTATCCAGGTTTCGTCCACAGTGACATATCTACGAAGGAATTCGGCAGGATTGCGATGAGAGTGCCAACATAGCCTCAGAGCACACTACACGATTGCGCTTATTCTCCTCTGAGAGCAATCTCATTGCGCTTATTCTCCTCTGAGATGGCGGCACCCATCTTGCCGAAATTTTTTTCACAGACAATTTTTCATGCAAAATTGAAGCGACTGTACCTTGTGATATGCCCGTGGCCTCAACTAAATCGCGCACTTTATTTCGGCGATCGTTCAAAATCAGATCGTGGATTTTGTTGATGATTTCAGAAGTAGACACCTCAACTGGGTGTCCTGAACGATGTTCATCTTTTGTGGATGAACGGCCACGTTTAGATTCATTCACCCAATTGTAAACCGTCGCAAACACAGGTGCAGATGTGCCATCAACTGCATCCAACTCGGCTTTGATTTCTTTCGGGCTTAAGCCTTTCAAATGGAGATGTTTGATGACAGCCCTAAACTCGCTTTTTTCCATTGTTATGCACAAATAAATGTCGTTAACTTTAATCGACGATAGAAATTGACCTACGCTATGGATCGAGCTGAAATTTTAACAGATTTCCTGTCGATATTGTTACTTACAAAAAAAAAATCTTTACCGACACTATGAACGCAATTTTTCAGATTTTCTAAGGACTTATTGAACGACCTTCGTAATTTGTTTAATTACTTAAATTTGAAAAAAAATGTACAATTCTTTATTTTTTACAGATAGTTCTTTAATTGTTAACATGTTATTTGGAAAATACCCTTAAAAAAATACCAAAACAACAAAAATTTAATAGTTTAGATTTTTATGATTTTTTTTCTTATTCGTATATCGTGAATCATAGAAAATATTTTGTGATCTACTTTTATGTTGTTTAGTTCTACTAGTGTCAAATAAAACTATTTTGCATTCGTTACTCCAAAAATATTGCACCATTTGCACCATATTGCACAGAATGGAACTTTTCTTAAGCATCTCCCGAACAACTTTGCTTCGCCATGCCCTCTTCTAACTATAGAAGTATCAAAATTTAATAGGGTAACTCCTAATTTATTTTAGAACTTTTCAGTAATGACTTGTTTAGCATTGTCTATAAATATACTAGAGTATTTTCAATAAATTTGTAGATTTCACCATCAACTTATTGACCGAATGTCCGTTTTTTTTTACTTCAGTGCTTTCTTCTCAACTCTAATACAAACATTAATTTATCTAAAAAATGAAATTTAAAATAATCTGTTTAAGATATTTTGTTATTTTATTCAAATATATAATATACGAGTAGATTTCTTTTCAACAATTTAAATCGTATGATAACAGATATAATATTGGTATTTTGTATGACAGTTAGAAGCGTTAATATTTCAAATGACATAAAATCACAATGGCGGAGTGCTAAAATACTTTTGCCAATAATTATCAAAAACTTAATAAGGTATCAACAAACAAAAAATCAAATTAGAAAAACTAAACTAATAAAAACTATTTCCAAAAAAATTAGCTATTATCATCAATAATTATTTGTTTATTCAGTTTAATTGAGTGCATTGATTAAAATGCATATTTGTTTCTATAGAATGTAAATAAAAGAAAATCTTTTAGGATATTTGAAATTGTTTACATTCTCATGGTCAACTGTGCCTATCATAATAGCTATTTATCGGATATCAAATAGTAAATATTATTCTTTTTTCATTTTAATAGAATTGAATGCTACTAATACCTCGTTAAATATTTAAATCATTATTGTTAGCATTGCTATTTATTGAATATTATTGAGAAGTTCGTTGAAAAATACTGCACATACTGTATACATATACATGCACTTCTCCATATTGCGTTGGCTTGATTATCTGTTAATTGTGTTTTGTTGACCCACATTATAATCTAAATTGAATGAAACGGTTTTGTTTTTATTTATTTTTTCGTATTTTCTTGTTAAAATTTTTGAATCATATTTAGAGTGTATTCAATATTCTAATTATCAATATGTGCATATACTCAGAATACAGCAGGCAGAAGAATCACATACCCACAATGTAAATATGTACATATTTAGATGATGTTCTCACCAGATAGGAGTATTTGTGCTTTTCGTATACAAATAGTGTAAATACACATATTCATAATGTTTTAGAACTTGTGTGTAGATTTTCATTACTAGGGGAAGTCATTGAAATGAGCAGTAAATCGTGATTACTACACCACATGCACATTTACTAGTTGATCTAAATATAATATAGAAAAAATATTCAATATATTTTACAACTCGTTTTTTTGTTTATTATTTTTTCGTTTTTATATTTTTCTCTCGTACTGCAAAATATGTCAATATTTTTCTAAGATTTCACATTTATTAGGCAAACTGTAACGCATAATGGTATTGTGTGCCTTAGGTTATCAAAGAGCAATGAAAATATGTGCTAGGAAATCGCATTTTACTAACAAATATTTGACTATTTTTTTTTTTTTTATTAAGATGATAGTAGAATTTTTCAAAAATTTATTCAAAATGAGATTGAAATAAAAGTAGAAAAATTTGAGAATAAAATTATGTAAACATTTAAAACGTGTTCTGTGAATGAATGACGTTTTTCATATTTACACATTCATAATCTTTCGAGCTGAAAAGAATGGCGCATTGTTACCACTAGCTAGAAATGGAAAAAAGTATTTTCTTTTCATGGTATAATGTCGCCGGCCTTGACGATGGAGGCTCGTCATCATATGTGTATGTCCAAATGTTTGCGCAAATCCGCACGTGCCATATTACACACATTACCGCCTAGATGGTTAATGAGCAACCACAATGCCACACACCTTTCAGGCGGAAATATTTCAAACTGATCCGTTTTAAATTTTATTTTTCTATTCCGTTTTTTGTTTGTCCTGTTTATGTGAAAGATTTGCTGAGTAGATTAGTATGTGTTAAAAAGTTGCAGAAATGGATAGGGTATAGTGAAGTTGGATCTAGCGTAGATTATAGAATAACTGGATAGGCCTGTACACAAAAATTACGGGCCGAACGGCGTAAATTTTTGGGGGCCAATGCGATTGAAGTGGTTTGTTTGCAACCATTTTGATATGTGATGTCATTTATGCGTAAACAAATAGATTTTTTAATATTGCGGATTTTGTTGTTTGATGGAATTAGTAGTTTTGAAAATTTGCAATAAAACGCAGTATTTTATTTTAAAATATTATTTATTTTATTTATTATATTTTCATTTAATGTACTTAAATAATTAGGAACTAATATTCTAAAAAAAAATTGAAAACACTATTATTTAGTAAATTTATTACAAAATGGTCTAATAGAGCAAACGAAAGCACAAATGCAAACAAATTTATTTAAATAATAAGCCTACCGAATATACTTTATTTATTTTAACACAATGAAAACAGCAATGGAAAACAGACTGAAAAATTCGTTTTCTTAAATTTTCTTACACATACTTTACGTACACCCGCACTGAACTATTTTCTGGTAAACATTGAACTGTCAACATCACATTTGTTTACATTTATTGAATGCCGAACTTTTTACTTTTTAACCACTTTTTGGACAAAACAAATTACTAAAAGCCAATTAAAAAAATTTTAAACCCAATTTTTGTTAATTTCTCTAGAAAAAATGAAGATGTCAACTTACCGAAAGAAAGAAATTTCCGGCTTCCTCATTCCGTTGAATTACCAGCAACCCTTTATAAAACACTTCATTTTCTGAAACAAAAACTTCCTATTAACGGTTATCAACAATATAACTATCTATGTAAATACGTACTTTCTCGTAAATTCTTTAAAAAGGATGAAAAACACACTTTCAGTTGTACTTTCCGATAAAAGCCAAAATAACAACTTGAAAAACAACAAAAGAATGGCGTGTTTTAAAACTCTCCGAAAGTCTACAAAATTGAGGCGCATGATATTTACGAAATAAATAATAAACCTAAAATACAATTCCATTTCATATTGAAAGATTGTACAAAAAAATAAACATTGTCTGTCGTTGTGTTTGAATTGTATTTTTGCTTCCAATAAGTGAATTAAAATGAGTATAAATTGTGCTTTTGCAATTCAATAAATTTCTTTTACGAAAACTATATGTCAGCGGGTGTCATGTGTTCGTAAAAAATCTACACAAAAGTATGCAAGCGTTACGATTTCTCGCCGCTTCTGCAATAATTCGGCCAGAAAATTGCGTATACATATACGAAAATCTGATATATGAGCCTATCCACGTATTCTTTAATCTAAGGAATCTAGTAAATTTGTGATAGGAAAAATATTTCTGGAAACACAAACACCATGTGTCGTGACAATTTTCGTCAGAAAGTGTGATAAATTAAGACGAACACCACACAAATAAAATGTTCACGATTGCCAAAAAGTTTTTGCGTTTTTTAATTTTTTTCATTCGTAGTATTTATAGGAATATTTAAATAAAATTCAAGTAAAATTTAGGTTAAAAAAAGCTAACTACGTTTTAAGTTTACTTATGGACATTATATATTTTATCAAAAGAACCCTTGAAAAAGGTAAACCAGCCATATAAAGGTAGAAATTATTGCCAAAAAAAGTAGAGCAATTTTTATAATTTAGTGTTTAGATAGCCAAAATATAATAATTATTCTACTATTGTATTTTACTAACAAACAGAGACACATCTAGGCAGAACTTCTTGAAACAGAAAACTCAAGTTTTTTTAACTCAAGTTTTATGTCATTGAAAATTGTCAGCATTAAAAAAAGGAGTAATTTTAACTAAAATGTAAGTTTAAAAATTCTAACTGTGTTTTAAGTTAAGTTTAGGGATCATACATGTTTTATCAAAAATGGAGATCACTTAAAAGACGCTATAAAAAGGCAAACCAGCCATAAAAAGGTAGAAATTACCATATTACCAAAAAAGTAGAGTTGATCATAATCAATATTTATTATCTGAAAGATACATCTAAGAAAAACTTCTTGAAACACAAAAATAGCGATATTCTTCAGGAATGTTAGTCCAGAAATTATATAATTACCAATAAACCTTGTAGTCGGGTACTGAATAGAAAAAAATTGTACTAAATGAAAATAATTTTGTTCCTATTTGCGAAAATGCTGAGCTTGAATTACGAAACAAAGTAAGCGACAGTAAAGGAGCTCTTAAAATAATTTTCGCTGATTTTTTAAAAGAAAAAAATATTGAGTCATGCATTTTTGTAAGAACTTTGTTAATTTTATATAAAATAATTTCCTCTTGAATTTTGGCTTCAAATGAAAAAAAAATCTATTAAGCCACAGCAAAACGTGTATGTTGAAATATTCAGAGTGTCTTTAGTTAGTTGCTGTTAAATGTATTTTTTTTCTCGTCGTTTTATTTAAAATACCAACTTTCTCTAAAGAGACTTAAAAGTTTGAATGTAATTACGTTCTTTGAAAAGGGAAATAAATCTTAATATATAAGGAAATTATCGTTTCGGAGATCATTATGTTCAAAAACAATCCGCCACTTGAACTGGAAAATATGTCCATTCATACTCGGGCACTTTAAAAAAAAACAATTTTTCTCTCTTTTTATTTTTTGATTATAATTTATGCTTATTTTTTACTTTAAGTAGCAATTTTATTATGATTAAAATTGTACTTAAAATCAAAATTACTTAATACCAGATAAATATCATTTAATTAGTACTCGTATTGCTGAAGAGAAAATTGTCTTTAAATAAAAACTAATCCCACCCATCGTTGTAACTGATAATTTCAAGAGCTTTAGAGGCTTTTATGGCAGTGATAATATGTTTTTCTTATTTACTGAAGAATATCTTGAAGGTACATATTTACTTATGGGATTTATTATATTGTTAATTTGTTAATATTTTAATGTTTTCCTTTAGCTCTATGATAGAGCAGTTGAGGAAAACAAAAATATAAAATACAAAATTGGGAAAATATTTTATACTCTTCAATTTTGCGTTATCTAAAAATTTGTAGTTGACATGCACACGCCATTAGATATTAGAACGTAATTTATATAATAGTCGCCGTTGGTGGTCAGTATTTTTATGAGAAAATAATAAAAAGTAAATAAAAAAATAATCAACCAATTTTCTAATTTCAAAAAAAAATTTCCTAACAATTTTTTTTCCTAATCCTATCATTAATAATCATTTAATGATTTATCAAAATCGTGTCACTTGTGCAGCTTTTTTTTGTACAATAACAAATTTGTTATCATCGAGGTCTTTTGGTTTATTTATTTTTTTTTTAAATTAAAGAGCACCATTCGCCATACACGCTTTCCTTTTATAAAAATCAACTTCAAAAAAGTTTTTTTTTTTTAGTTAGAAAAAAACTATACTAAGTGCCCTTGAGTAGAGAACAAAAAATGTATTGATATGAAATCATATCAAACATGATTGAGAAAAAAATAATAAAACAATAAATAAATAAATAAATAAACTTGAAATACACTTAGCTGGGGGTACTATGTCAGTACTTATGTGTATACTACCAGAATTTAAATAATTTTTTTTTGCTACCTTGAGAAGAGTAGTAAAATTATACAAAAAAAGAGGGATGTTATCAAAAATGGTAATCAATCATTAGTGGCATTTCAAGTTGTTATATAACATCATTAGAATATACTATAGGGATTGGTACAAATAAAAAAATAAATAAATTAATAACACTATTCTTATCACTATTAGCAGGGGATAATTTATACAATTAGAGAAGGAAAAGAGTGCGTTGTTTAAAATACTCTATGATAAGAATAATAATTTCGGCGAACTTTTAGTTTTTTAGAAAGCTTTATATTTTTTTCTTCTTAGTACGCATTTAAAGTATATTTTTTTGTTAGGAATAATTTTTTTCTAATTTATAAAAAACTTTTTTGGGTTAACATATTTTTGGCCTACTAACATTTTCTTATCAAAACAAATTACCTTATTTTTTATGGTTTTAATTTAATTTAAAGAAAAATACAAAAAAAAATTGCTCCATGTGCGGTACTAACCTTGTGTATTTGTTATGCTTATCATTAGGACTATTTTTTGGCAACATATAATAAAAAAAAAAATATTTTGCGTTTTATTAATAAATTATTTCACATAAAAGAAATTATTCAATACTTTTTTTTAATTGGAACATATTTTAGAGTTCTTATGTTTTGAAGTTCTATTTTCTAAGTATGACCGATTTCTTTTGCAGTAATTTTATTTGTTTTTATACATTAATCCTTTCCCCTTCAAAGTAGTTCTCTTGGATGATGGAAGGCTTTAACTTGAATAACCTTTACCTTTTCCAAGATGACGTCCTTTCAAGTGCTTTCTCATGTTTGATGTCCGATCTGACACGAAAAACCCTTTTTTCTGTGGGTTTCAAGAACTTTTTGACTCATTTTTCATCAACTTCATCGTTATTCGGCGGTCTCACCGGGTTTCCTGTTGAAAGCCATGACAAAATCCCTGCCTTGTTCTACATTTTCAGTAGTCTTTGATGCCGAAGGCCTCTTTAAGCGAGGTTCGTTTTCCACTGCTTCTGGGCCCCTCAAAAATATGTTATGCCTCTTTGCAATTCTTTGTAAGTCAAACTTGCGGATTCATCAAAGTAAATATAAAATTGGATACCAAATTTCATTGTTCCATCTTTCATAACACACTACAAAAACACAATTTCACTTATCCACATCCTACTCCTACAGAGTCGCGTGATTACCGGACGAGATTAAAACTTATATTGGTATTTTCTCAACTATAATTTTGTTCATATTATTTTAGGTATTCATTTTCTAGAATTTTTTTATGTAATCGATGCCCGTCTCATTACCGATTTCAATTGTATCTCTTTGTGGTCAGACCAAAATTTCTAAAGGAAAAAATCCGGACCAGTATGACCACTTGAGAAGATCGATGCATTTGTCGTCTATTTAAAACGTATCTATTTTGGTAAATCTTTCTTAATTTTTAATTTAAAAAATAATAATAATAAAAGATTTACGAAAATACATACGTTTGTATCATATCTGCAACTGTTTTGAGTTCAAATCCAACGAGTCAAATAGTGAGGATGCCCTTAATTAATTGTCTTTAAATATTCGTTTTGTCCTTTTCGTGACGCCTACGCAAAAAATATTTTGTCAACCATTTTTTTTCAATGAAAAATCAACAACTGCCTTAAATTATATTAAAATTCATTTTCTCAATTAACGATAATTTTATAAACCAATTATGAAAATTGAATGTTTCAGGTGAAATGACATCAGAATTCTGTCGGGTTGTAGATGAAGCACGTCGCCTTTCTTTGGGTCCATTTAGTCCATCGTTCAATATACAAACTTGCTTAATAAAAGGACTACAAAAGCATTTACCAGCTGATGTACATAAAAGAGTTAACGGTCGTTTACATATTTCACTAACAAGAGTATACGATGGAAAAAATGTTATCGTTTCACAGTTCAATAGTAGAGAAGACGTTTTACAGGCACTTTTGTGCGCATGTTTTATTCCGGGTTTTTCGGGTCTGCTACCACCAAGATATCATGGCGTTCGATATATGGATGGAGGATTTTCCGATAATTTACCAATTTTAGATGAGAATACCATAACTGTGAGTCCGTTTTGTGGTGAAAGTGATATATGCCCACGGGATCAGAGTTCACAATTGTTCCATGTAAATTGGGCCAATACAAGCATCGAATTATCAAAGCAGAACATCAATCGATTTGCACGAATCCTGTTCCCACCAAAACCGGAGACATTGTCGAAATTATGCCAGCAAGGTTTCGATGATGCTCTGCAGTATTTGCACCGAAATAATTTGATCAGTTGTACACGATGTTTAGCTGTACAGTCAACCTTCGTTGTTTCAGACACAGTTCCCGACGTTCAGGACTATGATCCTGAGTGCAAAGAATGTACAAAGCACAGAAAGGTCAGTTTTTTTAATAATAAAAAAAAAATATTTCTAACTTTACATCTTCTCTAAAGTTTATAGAATTTGACGTAAAAAATTATTCATCTTATTTTTCAAGCATAAATTTACAATTATACTTAATCCTGTTTTTTTTCTTTTTCTTTTTTTGAATGATGATAGGACGCTTTGATTGGAAAATTACCGGAGACTGTTTTAACTGTCTGTCAAACGTACATAGATGCAGCTAATAAAGGATTAATAAATTGGATATGTAAGCACAAAGGATTCAAATTGTTGCATGCTCTTTCGCTGCCAGCTACAGTACCAGTCGATATAGTATACGCCACAGTCACAAAGTAAGTGCGCTTTTTAAAATTGCTTCAATTTATTTTTCCATTAATAATATTTGCACGAAATTTAAACCAAAAAAAAAGAGATCATCATTTCATATTAGGAGGAAATTTTCTGTTTTCTTATGCAAAAAGTAGGATTTACAACTGCATTTATTGTTGCAAAATTAAATGAAATCAAATTCCCGTGTTTTTTTTTTTAATTTTATAAAAAAGATATATTAAATATCGTTTTAATGTTTTGGTATATCGCGCATGTCGAAAGCATTAGAAGGAGGGATAAAAGGAGATATGTCGATTCATTTTGCACTTAAACAGGTGCTTATTCGGAAAAATCGAGTGAGACAGGGACTAACGTGTATTACTGTAAATGTGGATTGCAGCTAGTCAATTAACAGGGGTACTATTTATGGAAGATAGGATAAAATAAGGAAAGGCAGTAGATATTATGGGCGGTGTTCTACGGAGTCTAATGACTCTGTAATAATGGGTTGTCAAGAAAGAAATTTCGTTTCATTACGAAATTACTTTCCGAACAACCCAATAGTTTCTTTATTGACCTTTTTTCTTTAAGTGAATTGTTCAATTTGTCCAACTGATGACAGTACACTTCAGAATTGATCGTTGTGTTGCTCGGTAGAAGTTCAAAATAAACGATTCCTTTGAAATCCCACCAAACATATAGCATAACCTTTTTTTGATGAATATTGGCTTCCGAAGTGCTTTGAGCCGGTTCATATTTTCTACTCCAGGATCTTTTGCGCTTAACATTGTTGTAGACAACCCATTTCTCGTCCGCAGTTAAAATACACTTCAAAAATGGATCATTTTATTGACGTTTGAGAAGCAAATCACAAACGTCAATGCGACGGCACAAATTTTTTTCCGTAAGAAGATGAGGAAACCCATATGTCGAGCTTTCAAGTTAAACCTAGCCATTTCAAATGATCATGAACTGTCGTATTCGATAAATTTAATCTCTCAGCGATCTCACGAGCTCTTATTCGCCTTCAACTGGCCTTCCAGAACGTGGTGCATCTTCGAGATCAAATTTGCCGGATCGAAATTTTGCAAACCAGTTTTGGCACTGGTGCTCACTTAACACAGCTTCTCCATACACATCGGATAATTTTTTTTTTTTGCTTGAACAGCATTTTTATCTTTTTTATATTAAAAAAGTAAAATATGCCGAAAATACTGTTTTTCACATTCCATATTTAAAAGGGTATCAACCAAAACCCACTGTGCAGAATCAATCGAATTCTTTCGAGTATTTGACAGCTGACACAGCAAGCAAGCCTTGCTATGTCAGCTGGCAAAATACATATGATTATGCGGCTTTAGTGTGAAGTTGGTTGTGAAAAAATACAATCAAGTGCTCTGTCGGGAAACAACGAAATAACTTTCTTGACAACGTAATATTTTTGTCTCCTATTAATTTTAACGCTTGATTTTCTATCTAGTAAGAACAATGACGTTTTAGAAGCGCCTGTCCATATATAAGAATGGAATTCCATCTTGGAGCGAATATATGTCTTGTATATATTAGAAAGATCGGATGCAGTGAGGAATTTCTTGCATCGTTTCAGGAAACCTAAATATTTTGCTACATTCATAGTTGTATAACAAAGGTTGTTATTTACACACATATGAATAATGGAAAGCTTTTAGGTTTCAGTTATACAAAAGCCATTCATGGACAATGGCTGGAGATTTCGGGTCAGCTTTAGAGATCGCAAACAGCTTTCTTTTTATATATTATCATAGTAATATACATATTATCAATCTCAGAATTTAATGAGTTTAATATACGTTGCCATTCCATTTACAAGACTGAAAAGATCATTTATGAAAATAGGAAAAATAGTTGGAGATAAAACAGAATCCTGTGGAACACCGTCATTTATATGGTGAACTGTAGACTTGAACCCATCTAAAACAACTACCGAAAGATAGTTTCTAATCCATTTAATTTTCGGATAGATATTCCACCAAATCAGTGTGGAAGAATACTGTCTGGATATACCATCTGATATTCTTTTTTCTGTACGAAAAAAAAATGAATTTGCCTCATCGGAGGAGACAAGGTACATTCTGGCAAAGAATTTATTGTTTTTGAATAGCATTTATTTGCAAACGAGATTTGTATTAACAAAAAAATTTTCCTATAATTTATTGGAAATAATAAAATTTGAAAATTAGGTTGGATTAATAAAAAGAGAGCGGCTGATAATGGTCTTTTGTAATTTTTGGGGTCCTTCTAATCCAGTTTGATATTTCAAACAATTCTTAAAGTTTTTTTACCCAGTAATTCTAAATTTGACTTAGTTTAAATCATAAAAATTAATATTTGGTTTTTGAAATTAAATATTCTACAATATCTTTTGTTGTAAGCGCGAAATTATTGAATCACAAATTCTTATCAATTATTTATTAAGATTTCCGTTCCTTCTATAGTATCTATAAGAAAATCATAGATGCTGCATATTGATGATAATAACAAAATAATCCAAAAATATTATTAATCTTTTTAAATTTATTCTATTCATTCTGCACTCTCATTATTAATTAATGTTCTATCAATAATTTTTTTTAATAACTGCACGATATCATTTTTTTTTCTTTTTCTTTTTTTTATTAAATTTTTAACTCTAAACTGCAATTTAGCTAAGAAAAGCGGCTTTTTAGAAATGAGCTTTTTCGTAAAAATTATTTAATTTTGATTTATCTCTTTTAGAACATATCAAATTTCTATCTCAGTTGGGAAAGCTTTCGCATCAGCTTGACAATTGTAATGCATTTTAGTGCATGTATGCATGCATATATGTACGCGTATGTACAATTTCGCCTTCATATACATCATCGAATTATTTTATTATTTTTGCTATAGTTTTATATTTATTTTTATTTTGCCTATCTAATTATAAATCTTATGTAAATATACTTTTTTTAATTCCTTACGATACGAAATTAAGTTAATTGAATTTCTTCAATTGATGAACCACAATTATAATTTTATTTTAATTATTAAGTATAGCTACAAGTTGAAAAATAAAACAGCTTTAAAAAATGATATTTATTTTTAAAAAAAACCGTTCTAAAAAAATAAAGACTATAAATGGATTTTAAGTAAAATTTTATAATATTACTGAATTTGAATAGGTTTAAAATTATTATTATTTGAATTTCGAAAGAAAAATAAGATTCTGTTAATAGCATTAATATAGAATAAAAGATAATTTTACTATAAATAAAACATTTTTTTACATTTAAGCTTGTTTTATTAGATGCATGAAAGCTGAATGTTGTTTGTGGTGCTTTGTTATTTTTTTTTATGTTTGGTTGTGGATATTGCTTTTTTTATACATTAATTTGTCCATTTTTTTATTTTTGCTAAGCTTTTCAATGGTTTTATTATTTATTTTGGTATACAGGTAAAATGTTTTTTTGTTTAAATATCTAGGATTACTGACTTTATAATCACAGGTCAAAAAGGAATATGCATTATTTTTTATTTTATGGTAATTTCAATATTCACGATATTAATATTACAATTAATATCGTGAATAGTGGAATTACCATTAAATTCAGAATTTTATATATTACTAAAAAACTCAAAATTATATACTCAAACTTTCTGAACATTACAAAGTAAATAACAAAACGAAATTTCAGAAAAACGTGCCTTTAGCTGATAATGGTAATGCAGTTATTGATTAACATTTTATTCGTTTTGGTTGTTTATTTTTAAAAAAATAAATTTATATCTTTCCGTTTTCTATTTTTTACTACAAATATTTTGTCAGAAAAAAAATTTCTTTAATAGTTTTTACAATATAAAAAATAACTGCACATTTTTTTTGCCAAATAATTCAAAATAAACTATCTACTAAATATTCAAATTTTATTTAAATTCCTTTTTATAAATGCATTAGATAAAAATTGCAAATAAAAAGAATTTTTGTCTTCTATTTTTCCTTAACGGTTTGTAAACTTTATTTATCTATTGTATGAGGTTGTTAATGGGCATTAAGAATATGTTATGAGGCTGTTTGAGCTTTTATTAGACTTTGAGAGGTTGTTATTGTGCATTAAAACAATGTTATTGGATTGTATGGTATTTTATTATCATTAAAGAGACTTTTAATGTGCATCAGAAAAGTTGTTATTAGACTGCTAGGACCTTTATTACACTTTATAAGATTGTTTATGTGCATTAAAAGGATGTTATTGGACTGTTCAAACCTTTATTAAACTTTAAGATGTGGTTAAAACAATGTTATTGGGTTGTAGGATCTTTTATTTTCATTTAAGAGACTTTAAACTATCTATTACATATTCAAATGGTATTTAAATTCCTTTTTTTTGAATGTAGTTCTATTTTTTCTTAATAGTCCGTAAACTTTATTTATCTAATTCACCTACCAAAATATCTTTTTCAATGCCTTGAAATTGATTTATTAACCGTATTTGGTAGTAATTCGCCTTCATTAATTGTAATTGCTCTTCATTATGTCTATTCATAAAGGATGAAAAATACCTGCCTATAAATTTATTAAAAACAATTTTAAATTTATTATTTTATAAAAAAATAACATTTGACAAAGCTTGTGGACTATTTAAAAAAAATCAATTTTTTAATCATTAAAATTAAAATAATTTATTAAAATATTGAAAACTTTAATTATATTTTTTGATTTATATAAAATTTTTACTCTTTTAATACGGACATTTTTTAAATATTTATTATAATACTTTTAAAAATAATGTTTTCTTTAATTTAATTTTAATAATTATTTCAACGCATGATCAGTTTTCTTTTCTATAGTTATTTTTTGTAAGATTTTTACTTAAACTTTAATTCAAAAAATCAGTTCATTTAGCGAAAACTTGAGGGCACTCTGACTATTTCATTAGTTAAATTCGAATTCAAAATTCGATATTGCTGGGTTCTTAGATGTGGATATCCCAATGCTGTTAAATTAGGGTTTTTTCCGCTGGGGATTCATCCAATTATAAACGTTTTTTTTGAACTGTTCACTATTCGACTATGGTTATATGAGAATATGAATTGCATAGCTCCTGAAAAGTATTCTCTAATATCTCTCACCATTAACAGGACTAAGTACTGAATAAAGAATTTCTCTAAGAGAAGAATCGAGGGCGGCTTTATATTTACCCATGGCAGTCCAACTACCTGTAACAACCTAAATGCTGTCTTTGGGGGTTTTTAGAAATAAAGCTTGTTTTTATTGAAATTCCGACATTTACATACAAATCCTATAAAAGTTGAATAATAATAATGAGACAGCAAATTGGAAAAAATTAACTTTTTTTTGTAATATTCCTAATTTTTTTATTAGTAAAAGAATTTTTTTTTATATTTTTTTTTCATGATTTAGCTTTAGAAATCAAACAAATAAATACAAAATAACAAAACAAAGCAAACTTTTTTTGATTCTATTCATTTTTCTTAATCCACATAAAGTCAAAGTCATTATATAATTTGATGACATATCAATTTATAAGATTTCCTTTACTAAATAGCATGATTATAGTCCAACCTATAGTATAAGCATTTCCCAAATTGTCCAATTTTAATAAAAAATAATATAAATTCAAATAATTAAAAAAAACTGGTTGTTTTTTGTATACATTCTGTAAGGTTTAAAATCCATGTTTTGAGTCTTAAATCAAATGAAGAAAATAACCATAAAAATATCAAATTTTAAGATTATTTTTCTTTGAAAAATAAAAAAATAAAAAAAAATATTACCTCAATTAAAAAGTGGATGAACTAATAAGTGTTAGATTAGAAACTGTCCGGTCCGAGTTTAATATAGAAAATAATTAAAAATGAAAAACAAACGACCTTGCCATTGATTGTGAAAAGGGGGAAGTTTGGTTATCTTCATTAATACGAATACATACACATAGAGTGAGTTGAGCGTATATATTTAACAACTCCAAAAATAATAGGTGCATGACCTAATCGAAAATTGTTTCTGTTAAAAGTCAAAGAGTACGGATTTTATTTGTTTATTTATATATACCGACCATAAAACAAGTGTGACCGTGGCTCCATGACCATTACGCCATTTGCCGAATATGTAATAGAAAAAAATCTATGATTGTCCCCTGAGTGACTTTCCAAAAAATTTGATGACAAATAATTGCACACTTCTTACTAGTATATCCCTTCTAAATGTCTATCATAATTGTCTACATTTGGCCCCGAATTTATTCTCCGCACATTTTCAGATTGCTCCCCCCAAAACGTTTCTTCCTATTTTCAAATCAAGGTCTTTCGGAAACATTGACTCTATTTTCGCAATTTATATTTTATGACAGACATCTTATCTAGGATTGAAAAATATTTTGTACTGTGCTCAGTTTCTGTTTTCAAATAATTGCCGTCTATCATTATTGTTATTTTCGATCTGAACTTCCCAAAAAAAAGAAAAGAAAATTGACTTTTTTCTTACCCACCACTGATAATTACTTAAGTTTAAAATTTACACAAACACCACTGGACAATGGGTTGTTGGGCGGATTTTCCGACTTCAATCAAATTATTTACATCTGAAAATTGCATTAAATTTTTAATATTATCAGATTGTTGATAATTTTTGTTATATTTTTGCTCAATAGTCATATGGTCTACAAATCTTATTTGATAAGGAGTTTATAATGCATTTGATAAGCGGATAAGGATTACTTTGTTTTCACTAATTGTTGTCATAGTCAATTTAGAGACTAGTCAGTCGTTGGAAAAATATTTGAAACTTTCTTTGTATTACTTCTTATCACCTATCAGAGTAAATTTGATAATTCTTTGTTTCCGAAATGTTTCTTTATTAATAACGTAATTGAAGAACAAAAAATGAATTAATTTTCATACTATGAGTGCACTTTGTTTGCAAAAATTAAAATTTCGCAAAAATTAAAAAACAAAAATGAAAGACGATTAATTTATGAAAGAGATTAAGGAAAACTTCAATTTTTTTATTATTTACTTTATAAATTTACAAAAATATTATGTATCTAAGTAATTATTTAGAAATAACTTTCAACTCAGTCTCCAAGTAGACAATTGATATAAGATTAAAACCTCGTTAAAACAAATTTCAGAAAAATAAAATTTTAGATTTTTTGTAGCATAATTCATTTAACGAGGTTTTAAACTAATATTTAATTATTCCGACGATATTTTATTTTTTTATCCGGCGGTTGGAACCTTTATTACACATTTAGAAGCATTTATTGTGCATAAAAATGATGTTATTGAGCTGTTGGAATCTTTATTGCACTTTTTGAGGCCGTTATTGCGCATTAAATGTCGTTAGGACTTTTACTATAAGTATATTTTAAGAGATTGTTATTGTGTATAAAAAGGATGTTATTGTGCATAAAAAGAATGTTATTGTGCATTAATACAATGTTATTGGGTTAAAGGGTCTTTTATTATCATTTAAGAGGCTTTTAATGCGCATTAAAAGGATTTTATTAGGCTGCTAGGACATTCATTACACTTTATAAGGTTATTATTAGGCATTAAGAGGATCTTATTGTGCTGTTGAAACCTTTATTAGACTTTAAGAGGTTGTTATTGTGCATTAAAATGATGTTATTAAGTTGCAGGGAACTTTATGGGTTTTTACAAGGTTGTTATTATGGATTAAGAGAGTGTTATTGGCTCTTCTCTTATTGAGTTCTAACAGAATGTTATTGGACTCTAAAAAGACGTAAGAGGATATAATTGAATTCTAATATCATTTAATATAGAATAAAAATAGTTAAAATTTCAAATGGTACTCTTATGAGTCCGTAGAGAATCAGTTAGTGGATATTATGTAACATTTGTTATTTAAGATCTTTTATTAGCCAATGAATATTAATTATTCTTAATAATTTTAGTGAACAATATTTTTTTCTTAATTTAATTTTGTTTTTATTATATTTTTATTCGCAATGGTTGATTATCGGGTGGCAGATCAATTATATAGGAGAAACCATTCTCCTCTCAAGAACATTAACAATAGTTTTTTGTTGAATGTGAAGTGTTAGCAAATAAGCGAACCGTCAAGACCAAGACCCAATTTCGATTTAATTGTCAAAAGTTTTGGTCAAAATAATCTAGACTAATTGAAACAAATTCGATTGACTACCAGCAGCTACAATTATTATTTAAAAAAACCAACTTGTAATTTACGTTATAGTTAAGGTATCTAAAGTTGAGATTAGGTCAAAGTTAATATAACATCAGCCAAATTAGAATATCATAAATTGCAATTAGGAAAATCGTAAAATAAAATGTTTAATTTTATGAAAAATAATTTATTTAAATTATAAATATTATTAAGAAAAAAAATGTTTTCTTTTTTTTTTAGAATATTATCGTTTTTACCTAGTTTTAATCAACTTTGCGAAATTGCAAAATACATTCTAAGTCATATTAATGCGATATTGAAATCTCACGCACTCGAAAAAGCACAGGTAAGCGCTATCGGCATTAACGTAAAATTTGTACTTGAAACTTTCAACGACGATTTTCTTTTTTTTCTTCTATTTAATAATTTGTTATCATACTTTTAGATAAGTGCACATCTTTCTTGTGAATTATCGCTAACCGAAAGTCGAGACACAATGAAATCGTCGTCGCGATATGGTTCCAGATTATCTATATTTAAGGATGATGAGTAAGTATCTAACCGACGTTAAATAATAATAGACTATCTTTAATTGATACTAAAAATTTCTAATTGTTTACAGTTTATTTCGACATCCTCTGGACGTTGATGCTTTTGAAAATATTCTACAAATGACGTCACACCATGAGACCCTGTACGCCTACTACTACACAGACGAGTCGAATGCTGTAAGTAGTAGTAATTTTTATAAAAAATTGATTTTTGTAATCCGTTAAATTAATATAAAAATAATCATTTTGAATATCGTACGTTGCAGGTCAATGTTACAGAAATAATCGATTTAACCGAAACGGACTATAATACAATGAGTAATCCTCACAGTCATCATCACAATACGAATATCAGTAGTAGTAGTGATACCGAACGCGAACAAACAGGTAAGATTTTGCAGGTTCTTTTTTTCGAAATTTATTTTTAAAATATATTTATTATTTTTATTAGTCAATTTTATGAGTTCGACGGTTTATTTTTAGCAATCAGTTTGTTTTTACAATATGTCGATTTATTACTCTTTGTAATAAATTAATGAAAATCATATGACAAAATTTTATCTACGTAAGGGTAATAGAGGTTGAGAAAGATAATCATAATAACAGTGGAAGGAGAGGTTATATGTAAAATCCACATTTTATTTATTTAAACTGATTATTTTAGGAACTCAATTATTTGAGAAGATGTTATTTTAAAATAGTTTTGAAAAAGAAGCTGCTACTATGGTGAATTCGATTCCAGATAGTATAACAATTGAGGCGGATAATTAAAAATAATAACAGGAAGTATTCGATATTTCTTCCTACGTGAAAATAGAGAATTCCACAGTACATGCAATTATGATTAATAATCAGGTTGATTCTTTTCTTTAGCCTTTCTTCTAAATATTTTTGTGCAATAAAGACCATCACATACCAAAATACTCTTTTAAAAAATTGGTCCACGGAGGTCGGGTGCCCCACGTTGGTTGGTCACATTGTATCCGACCAAAGCCAAGTGGTTTTAGCTATGGTGTATACCTAAACCGCAGGTACAATGTTCGAATTACTGGTGAGGGATACCAGTAATTATCCGGTACACTTGCTACCAACAATTAGATTAGTGATGGATATAGTTGGTTCAGATGGTGAGAGCATAATAATGAATCCAAAATACGAAGTTCTCTGACTTCTCGTCGAAAGAAGTGTAAAATAGAAGTGAATGAAACCGCTCACTGTCAAGATAGAATTGACGACTGAATTGCTTATTCTTTAGGAGTTGAAAGACTATAAAGTTCAAATTAACCTGCGGGATGAAATGAATTAATCATTTTTTTGTGAAAGAAGCCTTGTCATCCAAGGCTGGATGACAAGTACAAGTTAAATTTGATAAAATTGGGTGATAAGATGAAGATGCAACTATCTGGATTTCGTTGGCTGAACTGTAAAACCCAATCTGTATGGTCGTAGGCTGGTCGTCATATTATGTCTAACAATAGGTTTAGTCTACTGTTCCTCTTTATAATGAGTAACATACAATTCCCTACAATTCCCTAAAATTGTTCGGAAAGTAATTTCTTTTTTTCCCAACAGAGGACTTAATTTTATTTTTCACAACCAACTTCACACTTAAGCCACATAATCATATGTATTTTGACAGCTGACATAGCTAGGCTTGCTTGTGAAAAAAATCGATTGATTTTGCTCAGTAGTTTTTGGTTGATAGCCTTTTAAATTTTTTACAATAGAATAGATAAAAATGCTGTTCAAGCAAGAAATAAATTGTCCGATGTGTATGTGAGCGCCAATGCCAAAGCTGGTTTGCAAAATTTCGATCCGGTAATCTGATGAAGACACAATAAAGGCATTAATTGAAGCTGATGAAGACACAATAAAGGCATTAATTGATGCAAACCGGCGAATAACAATTCGTGAGATCGCTGAGAGATTAAATTTATCGAATTGGAGACCGTTTATGATCATTTAAAATGGCCAGGTTTAATCTCAAAGCTCGGCATATGGGTTCCTCATCTTCTTACGGAAATAAATTTGTGCCGTCGCATTGACGTTTGTGATTTGCTTCTCAAACGCTAAGAAAATGATTCATTTATGAAGCGCATCATCACTGGGCGTCCCCCATTGTTCCCCAATCCAGAAATGGATTGTCTACAACAATGTTAAGCTCAAAAGATCCTGGAGTAGAAAAGATGAACCGGCTCAAAGCACTTCGAAAGCCAATATTCATCAAAAAAAGGTTATGCTATATGTTTGGTGGGATTTCAAAGGAATCGTTTATTTTGAGCTTCTACCGAGCAACACAACGATCAATTCTGAAGTGTACTGTCATCAGTTGGACAAATTGAATGATTCACTTAAAGAAAAAAGGCCAGAATAAAATATAATTCACTATAAGAAAATCATCTTTCATTTTTATTAAATGAAAGATGATTTTCTTATGCTTTCCGAACAACCCAATCTTTATAGATACTAAATGCCCTTAAATATGAAGCTGTGTGTGAATATAATTTTTAATTAATCTCCTTGCTAATGAGTAACATACTATTTTTAGAAAAATTTCTACTTAATAATTTGGCTTTAATGACGATACCATCTATAAATATAATCCATAATTGATGCCCTAGTCACCTATTTCTTAGCGAAAATTAAGTTTGTTCAGTTATCGTTTATATATTTTTTTGTTAAAAAAAATTACAAAGAACCTATATGAGGTCATACACAATATCCTTTTTGATCTTAAAAATTATTAAAAATTATTTTTTTTTTTAATTTATCCTTTTTAGAATATCTGCGCTCTCGTAACAACTACAATAATTCGTATAACAGCATTATTGATAAAAGTGACAATATTGAAGATGAAAGTGAATCACTTTGGCCAGGAGTTGAAATTAATGAAATCGGCAGCGATTTAAGCGATCCCGAAGCGGATCAATCACACCCTTTATAGTGTTTAGTCATTCAAATTGAACATAAAATGGATAACAGATAATTGCAAATAGTTCATCAATGACAACAGCTATGATATTAGGGTGTAGGGTAGGGGTAGACTGAAAGTTACAGTTAGACTAATTAAAAAAAAAAGTTACCATTTATAGGAAAAAATTTATAAGAAAACTCAACAACAACAACAAAAAAATATTAACTAAAAATGTGTTGCTAATTATGCTATTTTAAATATAAAAGAAAGAAATTATGAAGAAACCATAAATAAATTTGAATTTTATTTAGTTAAGATAAGTATTTACAATCGATGATAATTAACTTATTAATAAATGATATTAAAACCAAAAAAAAAATAAAATAAAAATATATTAACAAAAAACAAATAAAAAATATTAAAATTGATTATATTGATAAGTTGAAACTTACGAGTGTAAATTACTAAATACAAAAATGACAAAAAGAAACCATAAAAAATTACGAAATCGACTTAAAGTTAACGTTTTATTAAAAAATTTATATAGAGAGAACAGAAAATTAAATCATTTTATCCTCGTAATGGCATCAATTTTAAGTGTAGAAAATATTCAAAATTATTTTTAATACTATTTACGATATTTTCATTGTACACAATAATCTATGAAGATTTACTATTTATTATCGTAGCTTTACTCCACAGAAGCTCAAAATGAAAATAATTTTTTGCTTATTTTCTTTTTTTTGTTTTAATTGTAAGTAAAAACGAATACATATTGCCACTATAAATATTATTATTATTATAATTGTTTTGTGTGAATTCGAAATGAAACTAACTAATGGCTGTGCAAAAGCAAAAACTGTTTCATCATATTTTTATATAATAATTAATTTGTTATTATTTAGTAAAAATATAAAAATGCAAGACGTAATAATGGTAAGGAGAGAAATAATTTGTGTATAAAATTGAATTTATTATTATTCTCTATGCTTTTAATTATAATTACTATATTTTAATATTCAAAATGAAAAAGTAGAATATTATTATTAAATTGTTAATAAACTTTTAATTTATTCGTAATATTTTTCATCAAACAAAAATTGTAAATAAAAGAATTTTTTTTTAATTTACAATGTGGTAAAAATACACGTATAAGAAATTATTAGATTGAAGACAATAGAAAAAAAATTAGTAAATAAGAAAATGTTCTACAATTAAAACCGAATTTATATTTTAATAAAAAGTTAATTAAAATATAAGCAAAAAAAGTGGTATGTACATTTCAGTAATTAATATTATATAATAGTAAGTAAAATAGTTTATTAATTAGATTAGCAAAAAAAAATATTTCCAATAAAAAGAATAATTGATTTTATTTAATTTGTATTAATTTGATATTAATAATGGAAAAAAAATAAAAAATATATTAAAATTTTTGTGAATTTTCCTTTTTATACGATTTTGATTATTATTAACTAAATCTGCGGTGTCACTGATCCACTGATAGTAAAAATGGGAAAAACAAACTCAAAAACAAAATGGTAGCCTTTGATTTATATTACAAACCATTGACTATAAACTTTTTCATTCATTCAAGGACAATCTGACCTTGCCAAACGCCTAAGACGTCCGATTTTCATATATGTATGCGCATTTAATCTGGTCTAATTATTGCAAAAGCGGCGAGAAATCGTAATGCTTGCATACTTTTGTGTAGATTTTTTTATGTAGACATGACTTCCACTGACATCTAGTTTTCGTAATAGAAATTTATTGAATTCTAAAAGCATTATTAATATTCATTTTAACTCACTTATTGGAAACAAAAATATAATTTAAACACGAGAAAAGGCAACATTTATTTTTTTCAATCTTCTTTTACACAATTTTGTAGACTCTCGGAGAGTTTTAAAACACTCCATTCTCCATTATATGGTAACATACCCAAATGCTTGCATACTTTTGTTTACATTTAGTAACTTACCGCGGAGTGCAAGCTTAAGTGCGGTTTTATTAAATTTTATATAGTTACGAACAAGTAAGTATAAATTAATATATTTGCATAAATAGTCTTATATTCACGAGAGGAAATAGGAAGTTTTTATTTTAGAATACGAAGTGTTTTGTGAACGATTATTTTGCTAGTGCGCGCGTTCTTACGAATGTATTCTCGAAAAAATTTGGACAGCATTTTTGTATGGCGGCCTATTCAGTTCTATAATCGAAGGGAGGTACCATGTGGAATTGTAACCGCTGATACCTTAGATTATAGAGTATAGATAATCGCCTTATATGTATACGAATTTAATTGAAGCCAAAATATCCCGCGGAATTGTAATGAACTAAAAAGCTCATATGCCGACCCTTACCCATATATTAACTTGAAATGAAGCTATGAACCTCAATTCTTTTAAATGTATGTAGGAATTTACAATGACGACACCTATGAGCAAGCGGAAAAACTCACAATATCGTACATTCTACGATATTGTTTTATGGGAAAACGTCACTTTGAAGAAAACTCACAGGTGTACGCATCAAAATTCAACCCGCGTGTAAATTAGTATTTTCAATTAAGAATAAAGTTATTTATTGTTATAGTTATGCTAGTGTTAAATACAATTATTTTATAAAACCTTTGATTCCTACAAATTAAGGGCTCAACGGGATCATTTTCAAGGAAATTATCATATTCCAACAACGAATAATTGATACAGATAAGTGACTTTATAAGGTGAGGCCATAACTGGCGCAGTGCAAAATATAATTAAAACACGTTGGGTACACGAAAATTAAGTCAGTGTATCACAAAGGAAACTCACGCGATAACTTTGAGGACTCCAAGTCTCAGATAAAAAATACGAGCATCATAAGAAAAGTCAGCCATCTTGAAAAAAGAAGACTTTTTAAGAAAATCTGCGAATATTTTGCCAAACGCTAAGAGGAAGAACCAATTTGAGAGGAGTTAGTGATTTCCGATGCGCACACGCCAACATGACAGTGTATCTCTTATACACACACACCAACAAGCCAGTGTAATAAAAACACATCCGCCAACAAACAGTATAACTGCAATACACACACGGCAACAAGAAGGAAAACTCGATGTATGCATTATTGCCAGACGCACATGACAACGAGAATTAGTGAATTTGTCAACAATTCATCAAGAGGAAGCATTGTCCAAAGCACTTAAGGACTGTTCACATGGTAGCGAACTGCGAACTGCGAAATCTGCGACTAAGACGTTTTTAGGCCAAAATGAACGAATAACTAACAAAGTATGAATTAATAAATGTGTTAAAACTTATTACGCTTCCTTCTTTATTCAAAAAAATGTAAATAAGTACTTTAACTTTCAGATAATACAATTTTAATATTTTTCGCAGCGAATTGCGAATTGATTTAGCGACCTGTCATTCCATATTCGCATTCCACACAATTCCCATTCGCGTTCCACATCCGCGAATAAAAAATTCGCTTCTATCTAACCTAAGAAAACTTTTATATTTGTCGTATGTTTTTCTTCATTTTTTCTTTGTGTACAGTGATTGTAGTGTAGTGTTAATTCCCGTCCTACCTAATATATTTTCATTATGGAAAAAAAGGTAAATTATTTATTGTAGATATGCATAGAATCATAGAAATTAAAGTAATAAAATAATTTTTAATAGGAATTCGATGAAAAACTGATTTTGGAGGTAGAAGCTAACCCAATTTTGTACCAAAAAAACAGTAAAATATATGCAGACCGGTATAAGAAGGAAGATGCGTGGCAGAATATTGCACATATTCTAAATACTGGAGGTATATTAAAATATTATATATTTTGTGATTGATCTTTAATTTGTTAAATTTATATTCTAAAATTCTTACAATTATCTAGTTGAACAGGTTAAAGATAGGTGGAAAAACCTGAAAGATACTTTTGTGAAATATTATCGCAAAAGGAAAAATACACCAAGTGGGTCTGGAGCAACTTCAATATCGTGGATGTACATGGAATCCATGAGTTTTCTCATTCCTTTCATTGAAGTACCAAAGTAATCCCACATACATATTAATTAAGAACGTTTAAATATTTTATATATATTGACTGTCTTTCAGAACGTTGTCAAATTTTGGTACAGGAAATAATGCGGGTAACAATGTCAATTTACCCATGGACTCCAGCACACCACTAATTAATTCCACAGAAAGTTCCTTGAGCTCTGAATTAAACGAGTTTGTTGATTTAACCGGAAATAAACATGTCAACGAAACTTGGAAAACTCCCAGTAAAGAAACAGCGCTTCCCATCAAGCGAAAAAGAGCAGTCTCCAATACAGATCCTTTACTGGAGGCCATTAGAGAAATGTCGGCGCCACCAGATTACCCACCATTAAAACAATTTTTAAATTCACTCGCAGCTCGGGCAAATGAATGGAGTAGAAAAAAACAGAGCGAACTTGAAATGCGTATTTCAAGTATTTTCTTTTCATGCTCCTTTTCCACATTAATGCAATTAAAATACGTTTTTTTAATAAATAATGTTGTTCACGTCTTCCCATCATGCGGCTTGTGTAAGAAATTAACCATATGAAAGAAATGTCAAAATTCATAAAAAATCGCAATTCGCAATTCGCAGTTCGCCATATGAAAGTCCATATGAAAGAAATGTCAAAATTCATAAAAAATCGCAATTCGCAATTCGCAGTTCGCTACCATGTGAACAGTCCTTTAAGGACTGTTCACATGGTAGCGAACTGCGAACTGCGAAATCTGCGACTAAGACGTTTTTAGGCCAAAATGAACGAATAACTAACAAAGTATGAATTAATAAATGTGTTAAAACTTATTACGCTTCCTTCTTTATTCAAAAAAATGTAAATAAGTACTTTAACTTTCAGATAATACAATTTTAATATTTTTCGCAGCGAATTGCGAATTGATTTAGCGACCTGTCATTCCATATTCGCATTCCACACAATTCCCATTCGCGTTCCACATCCGCGAATAAAAAATTCGCTTCTATCTAACCTAAGAAAACTTTTATATTTGTCGTATGTTTTTCTTCATTTTTTCTTTGTGTACAGTGATTGTAGTGTAGTGTTAATTCCCGTCCTACCTAATATATTTTCATTATGGAAAAAAAGGTAAATTATTTATTGTAGATATGCATAGAATCATAGAAATTAAAGTAATAAAATAATTTTTAATAGGAATTCGATGAAAAACTGATTTTGGAGGTAGAAGCTAACCCAATTTTGTACCAAAAAAACAGTAAAATATATGCAGACCGGTATAAGAAGGAAGATGCGTGGCAGAATATTGCACATATTCTAAATACTGGAGGTATATTAAAATATTATATATTTTGTGATTGATCTTTAATTTGTTAAATTTATATTCTAAAATTCTTACAATTATCTAGTTGAACAGGTTAAAGATAGGTGGAAAAACCTGAAAGATACTTTTGTGAAATATTATCGCAAAAGGAAAAATACACCAAGTGGGTCTGGAGCAACTTCAATATCGTGGATGTACATGGAATCCATGAGTTTTCTCATTCCTTTCATTGAAGTACCAAAGTAATCCCACATACATATTAATTAAGAACGTTTAAATATTTTATATATATTGACTGTCTTTCAGAACGTTGTCAAATTTTGGTACAGGAAATAATGCGGGTAACAATGTCAATTTACCCATGGACTCCAGCACACCACTAATTAATTCCACAGAAAGTTCCTTGAGCTCTGAATTAAACGAGTTTGTTGATTTAACCGGAAATAAACATGTCAACGAAACTTGGAAAACTCCCAGTAAAGAAACAGCGCTTCCCATCAAGCGAAAAAGAGCAGTCTCCAATACAGATCCTTTACTGGAGGCCATTAGAGAAATGTCGGCGCCACCAGATTACCCACCATTAAAACAATTTTTAAATTCACTCGCAGCTCGGGCAAATGAATGGAGTAGAAAAAAACAGAGCGAACTTGAAATGCGTATTTCAAGTATTTTCTTTTCATGCTCCTTTTCCACATTAATGCAATTAAAATACGTTTTTTTAATAAATAATGTTGTTCACGTCTTCCCATCATGCGGCTTGTGTAAGAAATTAACCATATGAAAGAAATGTCAAAATTCATAAAAAATCGCAATTCGCAATTCGCAGTTCGCCATATGAAAGTCCATATGAAAGAAATGTCAAAATTCATAAAAAATCGCAATTCGCAATTCGCAGTTCGCTACCATGTGAACAGTCCTTTAGGAAGTTATAATCTACGAAAACCGCTGTAGGGGAAACGACCTGCTTCTATAAGTATAGTTCAGACAAATACCAAACAAAATTTAATTGGAATTTGTCAACTGTGGTGAAATTAGAAAAGGAAATATTATAACGACAGAATAGGTTTATATTAAATAAGGATCAGTAAGTTACTCTTAAAATGGAGATGGTTGAAATACTGACTCTTACTGTCGACGAACTTAAAGAAAAATTAAAAGAGTTGAATTTACCGACTGCTGGATCAAAAGCTGAGTTGTAATCTCGCATGATTCATAGCATCACTCCACATACTGCACAATCTCCAGAGGTGTATCACGACTCGAAAACGAGTAACTTCGCAAACTCGGAAGTACCACGAGCGTCCTCCTCACAGTTTGGATTTAAAGATGTGGAGGAATCTCTCACGTGTTTGTCAGGAGGCTATGAAGAAAATATTCAACTATGGGTCGACGAATTTGAGCAGATGAGCAATATTGTTGGGTGGAACGACTTACAGATGTTAATATATGCCAAAAAGTTATTAAAAGGACCAGCCCGACTTTTCGAAAAAAGAAAACTAATGAAACAGTTATGGAATATTTATACCAAATGATGGAATTGGCTAACGCGGGAAATATAGAAGAGGATGCATTAATTACGTACATTATTGAAGGAATTAACGACAAAAGCTCTGAAGGATTATTATTGTATCAGGCTAAAACTATAAATGAATTAAAAGAAAAATAGTAATTTACCCGAAAATTAAAGCTTGTAATTCATGTACTTCGGATGCTGTAAAAGAAAATAAAAAATTCGATGCGACCAATCGAAATTGCAGAACTCAGCGTCGCCACATATGCGGAGTAAGACTCATATGGCTCAGAGTTGTCCTCATAAGTCAGAGGTTTAAATGTTTTAAATGTGACCAGTTTAGACACAAATCTACGAACTGCAAGGAGTCAGCACAATTTGAAAAGAACATAAAACATGTAAACATAATCACTTCGTCCAAGAATTGCCAGCCAATAACAATTAATAATGTCAATACCTATGCATTAAATGATTCGGGCGCTGATATATCGATTATTCGAAAAGATGTACTTGCAACGTTACATGCCAAGAATATAAATAAAGGAAAGTTGATCGTGTATGGAATAGGATGATCAATTGAGACAATGGGATCGTGTACGTTAACAACTTCCATTGATCAGTTTAACTTTTGTAGTAGGCAAGGAAGCTGTTTCAGTTCCGATGATTCTTGGTAATGAGTTATTTCAAATAGCTCAGGTTAAATTCCATGGAAATCATGTATCAATAAGTCCGCATCAGACTAACAGAAAAAACAATTTTCAAGGGGCTTCAGAAATTCACGATGATCGAAATACTACATGCAATGATGATTTTATCGAATTTTTAAATTGTTATAAACTAGAAGATAATAGTGAACCAGATATGGAGGCGGATCTATACCATGTTCAAGATAATGTAGTTAAAAAATCAATTATACAACTGGTCAACGAATATATTCCTAACGGAATACACAATGCACCTATAGAAATGAAAATTATTCTAACGGATGAAACCCCGATTTACGACGTTCCCAGGAGATTACCTTATCCACATAAATTGAAAATTGAAGTTCAAGTCGAATTGTGGCTTAAGGATGGGATTATTGAAGTAGGCAACTCTGATTTTGCTAGCCCTGTCGTACTGGTTAACAAAAAAGATGGAGCCAAGCGACTTTGCATTGACTATCGACGTATTAGTGAAAAGATTATCAGGGACCGATACCCGCTACCTATCATTGAAGAGCAGTTAGATCATTTACGGGTCGCAAAGTATTTCACGACATTGGACTTAGTGTCAACATTTTTCATGTACCAGTTCATCCTGATTCTAAAAAATATACAAGTTTCGTGATTCACATCTGTGTTTTCTCGTTATATTCATAGTATATTCAAACCACTTATACGGAATGAAATTGTGATTGTATACATGGATGACTTGTTGCTACCTGCGGATTCCGAGCAAAAAGGTTTGGATAATTTAAAGCAGGTACTGGAGGTGGGACAATCTATTGAAAATGGAACTATGCGTCCAGGCAAGGATAAAATTAAGGCAGTAAAGAATTTCCCAGTACCGACTGGGACTAAACAGGTTCAAAGTTTCTTGGGACTGGCCTCATATTTCAGAAAGTTTATTCCGGATTTTTCAAGAAAAGTCAAACCTTTATCAGACTTATTAAAAAAGGATATACCATTCGTATTTGAATTAGAGCAAGTGCAAGCATTTGAAGAATTGGAACGGGAATTTATAAAGAAACCAACGTTGAATTTGTTCCGGTTTGGAGCATACACGCAGCTACATACCGATGCCTCAAAAGATGAATTCGGTGCGCTCATGCTACAAAGAAATGAGGAAGATGGTCAACTTCACCCAGTGCAGCATATGAGCTCGAAAACAACACGGCAAGAACAAAATTATCACTCCCATGAGCTGGAGGCGCTGGCTATCGTAAGGGCATTTAAAAAATGGAGACCGTACTTGTTAGGACAAAAAGTTAAGGTAATTTTCCTTAACTATGAAAAAGAAAGACATACCGTTACGTGTTGCACGATGGGCAATGTTTTTGTAAGAGTACGACTACGATATAGAACACCGATCAGAGAAAAGGATCCGACATGTGGATACACTCAGTAGGGTGGTTATGGTGATGGATTCGGGCCTGTCGTATCGTATAAAGCAAGCACAAGAAGAAGACGAATACCTGAAAGCAATTAAACTAATATTAAAAGATAATGAATATAATGATTATTTCTTAAAAGCGGATTAAATCTATAAGATCTATCAAGGGAATGAATTGTTGGTCATCCCTAGTCAAATGGAAAACATAATCATAATCAGCAAGGACATTTTGCGCTGAAAAAAACTGAAGACCTGCTTCTTAAACAATACTTCATACACGATTATAGAAAAAAGATTGAAAGATTTATAAAAAACTGTGTTTAATGTATTCTTGCCGAGGGAAATCATGGAAAGAAGGAAGGATTTCTTAGCCCAATACCGAAGGAAGATAAATCATTGATGACTTACCACGTGGATCATTTGGGTATATTAGAAGAAACACAAAAGCGCTATAAACAAATCTTTGCTGTGACGGACGCTTTTACAAAATTCGTTTGGTTGCACCCCACTAGGGGTACTACAGGTCATGAGGTCATTGACCGTTTAAAGAAACAAGCAACTGTGTTCGGAAATCCAACAAGGATAATCTCCGACAGAGGTACCGCTTTTACAAGCACCTTGTTTCGGGAGTATTGCGAATCAGAGGGCATCGAACATATTTTAATCACCACCGGAGTCCCTAAGGGAAATGGACAAATCGAACGAGTAAATAGAGTAATTGTTCCCATGTTAACTAAGCTTTGGTATCGATACCGGCTATCGATACCGGCTAATTGGTATCGATACGTTGATGATGTACAACGGTACATCAATTCAAAAATTTCAAGGAGTACAAAGATGATGCCATTTAAGCTACTTACCGGTGTGGAAATGAGGGTTAGAGCAAGTTCTGAATTATACCATATAACATATCGAAAATTATCCAAGAAGAAATTGCAACCGATTATGATAAACAAAGACAAGAATTACGACGAATAGCCAGATACAAGAGGAGAACCGACGTACTTATAATAAGAGTTGCAAGGTAGCCACGAAATATAAGAAGGGTGAATTTATCGCTATCAAAAGGAGACAGATGACCACCGGAAAATTATCTACCAAATTTATTGGACCATATGCGATTTCGCATGTTGGTAGGAGAAATCGCTATGTTGTATCCAAAGTCGGCGAACATGAAGGACCAAATAAAATCACTACGTCAGCAGATAACATGAAATATTGGAGTGAGCCGTTTATTCGGGACGAATAAAGTATCAGGATGACCGAATGTAGGAATTTACTTTGACGACACCTATGAGCAAGCGGGAAAACTCACAATATCGTGCATTCTACGATATTGTTTTATGGGAAAACGTCACTTGGAGGAAAACTCGCGGGTGTACGCATCAAAATTCAACCCGCGTTTAAATTAGTATTTTCAATTAAGAATAAAGTTGTTTATTGTTATAGTTTTGCTAGTGTTAAATACAATTATTTTATAAAACCTTTGATTCCTACATGTGTATCAAAACAGTCGTTCATGGTATAATTTAACGTTTCGACTTTGGTATTTTGGCGCATACGAAAATGAAAGATTGAATTTGAACTATTTATAAAATATACTTGTATATAGGCTGTAAAGTGAAAATAATATTTTCAAATTGCGAGCAATTAAAAGTCGTATAAAATATAATATGAATATATTCCGTATTGATTTTTGTCTTTCAAACTAATGTAAATATTGGGTTGTTCGGAAAGAATAAATTCTTTTCCAGATTGTGCCTTGTCTCCTCCCATGAAGAAAATTCATTTTTTCCCTCGTACAGTAGGAAAAGTATCAGATAGTATATCGCCACAGTGTTCTTCCACACTGATTTAGTAGCATACCTTTCCGAAAATTAAAAGGATTAGAAGTTACCTTTCGGTTGTTGTTTTAGATGGGTTCAAGTCTGCAGTTCATCAAATAAATGATAGTGTTCCACAGGGTTCTGTTTTATCTTCAACTATTTTTCTTATTTTCATAAATAATATTTTATCTTCTTAAATTGTAACATAGATAATATATAAACACAAGGCTGTCTTCGGTCTATAAAGCGGAACCGAAATCTCCATTGGCTTTTGTATAACTGAAACCTAAAAGCTTCCCATTATTCATATGTGTGTAAATAACAACCTTTGTTATACAACTATGAATGTAGCAAAATATTTACGTTTCCTGCAGCGATGCAAAAAAATCCTCACTGCATCCGATCTTTCTAATATATACAAGACATATATTCGCTCCAAGATGGAATTCCTTTCTTACATATGGGCATAGAAAATCAAGCGTTAAAATTAATAGGAGACAAAAATATTAGGTTGTCAAAAAAAAAATGTGTTGTTTCCCAACAGAGGACTTAATTGTATTGTTTTCACAACCAGCTTCACAATTAAGGCGCAGAATCATGTGTATTTTGACAGCTGACATAGCAAGGCTTGCTTGTGAAAAAATTCGGTAGATTCTGCACAGTAGTTTTTGGTTGATAGCCTTTTACTCGTAAATATGGAAAGTGAAAAACCGCATTTTCGGCATATTTCAATCAACAACAAAAATTATCCGATGTGTATGGAGAAGATGAGTTAAGTGAGCGCCAGTGCTAAAACTGGTTTGCAAAATTTCGATATGGCAATTTTGATCTCGAAGATGCACCACGTTCTGAAAGACCAGTTGAAGCTAATGAAGACACAATAAAGATATTAATTGATGCAAGATATTAATTGATGCAAACCTGCGAATAACAACTCGTGAGATCGCTGAGAGATTAAATTTATCGAATTCGACCATTCATAATCATTTGAAACGGCTAGGTTTTATCTCAAAGCTCGACATATGGGTTCCTCATCTTCTTACGGAAAAAAATTTGACGTTTGTGCCGTCGCATTGACGTTTGTGATTTGCTTCTCAAACTGACTTCTCAAACAATCTTTTATTGAAGCGTATCATTACTGGGGACGAGAAATGGGTTCTCTACAACAATGTTAAGCGCAAAAAATCCTGGAGTAGAAAATGTGAACCGGCTCAAAGAACTACGAAAGCCAATATTCATCAAAAAAAGTTATGCTATCTGTTTGGTGGGATTTCAAAGGAATCGTTTATTTTGAACTTCTACCGAGCAACACAACGATCAATTCTGAAGTGTACTGTCATCAGTTGGATAAATTGAATGATTCACTTAAAGAAAAACGGCAAGAATTGGTCAACAGGAATGTTATAGTGTTCCAACAGGATAATGTGAAACCACATACAAATTTGACCTCTCGGCAAAAGCTCTTAGAGCTTGGATGGGATATACTGACACACCCATCATACTCTCCAAGTCTGGCACCTTCCGATTATCATTTGTTCCGGTCTCTACAAAATTTTTTAGACGGAAAACGTTTAATTCAAATGAAGACGTCAAAAATTACTTGGAACAGTTTTTTGTCAGCAAAGAGTAAAAATTTTATGAGCGTGGAATCACCAGAAAGATTGCAAAGGGTATTGGTTCAGACTGGACAATATTTAATTAAATAAAATATTAATTCACTACAAAAAAAAGAGAATCTATTTTTATACAATAAAAAAACAACGAAATTACTTTCCGAACAACCCAATAAATCTACACTAAAAAATTCTGTTTTTGAAATCAATAAATTGTCTGTGCTTTTATTTTTATCATAGGAAATTGATTTCTATAAATTAATTTTTTCTTTTAATAAATGTTGTTTCTATTTTTTTAGATATTTTATTATGTTTTAAAGAAATTAATTGCGTGAATTTTATTTTATTTAAAAAATCATATGAAATTAGGAATTTTGTACTTTGTTTTTTTTTTTAATGATTTTTACCTAAATAGAAATACTATTTTTTAATTTCAACTTTAATTTTGAAAATATGTTTTTTTCATTTGCTTAGAATTTTTTTTATTAAGTATACAGTAAGTTGCCGATATTCTTAATTTTTGTTTCTATTAAACAATAAAATGAACGTATTTTTTCATTTAATTTTGTGTTTTTTTAATTGCTCTTCTATTTTTTCAATGGAAAGTGTTGCTTTGTTCTTTTGTATTTCAAAATATTATCAATCTTGAAGTTGATTTTTCTACAATAATAAATCAATTAGTCCAGATTTTCTTCTGAAGTCATTTGTAATAACTGAATTCGTACCCAAGATCACTGCGTACAGCACAATTATTTATGCCTTATAATTTTTAAATAATTTTTCTATATTTTCCATAATTTTTTTGAATGATTTCAAGAGTCTCAAACAAATCAGGAAAGTATAAAATGTTATTTTGATAATATTAAAATTAGAAAAGTTACATTGCAATTATTAGAGTGATTATAATAACACTAACTCGTGATGGGCTTAGGTAACTTGTTTCTTAATAACCAAGCTTATTATTTCATGGAATATCATAGAATTTCGAATAACAATAACTAAAAAAACTCCTTTAAATTACATGTAAGTGCATATAAAAATTATCATATATACTCCGGGATTCTGCATTTATAATAATTCTTCAGATATTTAAATATGTAACTGGTGGGAAATGTTATCAAAATCATTTAAAATGGTACACCACAAGGTTGATAGAAAAATTTAACAAAATAATTTCCATAGTGAAATTGAATAGAAAATTTTGTCAAAAGAAATTTGTAAATATTTATGCAAGTTAATGAAAAATAAAATAAAAATATATTAAAAATGGACAGTTGTTTTTACTGAAAGAAAAATTGATGATAAATAATTCAGTGATTTTAATACATGATGATCAACAGATGCTACAATAATCAGAATAAGGAATTTTCATGATTCGATGAGACAAGCTTTAATATATACATACTCGTATTATCTGTTAGGACGTAGAATCTTAATTGTTTTTATCAAAAACAGAAGAGCATGTTTTAATAAGTAACACATCAGATACAGAGCCACATCCAACGAGGTATGGTATGTACTCGAACATACAAAAAAATTTAGCTAAATTTATCCAAGCAATTTTCATCAGCTTTCCCCACACGCTGAGACCGAAGAAGGAATTGCAATGCGCTTAACTGTTCGAATTGCATAGAAAACGAGGGGAACCAATTTGATCCAAACTGTACGAATTGTACAGTTTGGATCACATTGGTTCCCCTTCGATTCTATTAAGAAAATTGCATTCACTGATGGGGAGGGAAAATAGAAATTCTCAGTTATCTAAATTGCAGTTGCCCAATAATAAGTTTATTCTTCAAAAGAGCCAAAATGTAAAATGATTTAATCTAAAAAATTTCAAATTATTGCAAAATCACAATAAAATTAGCGAAATTTTGTATTTTTATTAAAGTTGATTTACTGAACATAGAGTGAACAATACCTTATTGGATAGTTTCGAAGAATAAAAGGATACGTTTGAGAAAAAAAGTATGTGCTTTTTTTTTTTTTTTTAATATTTGTGAATATTAATATTTTTTTTAGCAATTATTTGTGATTATTTTGAAGTTTAAATAAGTGATTTTTTTTATTAGTTTATATTTGAACGTTCCCCACTTGCTATGGTGTAGTTTAAGGATATTACGTAATTTGCATGACATACAGGAAAGATGTATGCAAAATCGTGTATAAACTTTCCTTAGCAAACAGTGGACGATAAAATTGTTCATTTTCAATGTGCTGAGGAATAATTTCTTTTTAAAGACTCACAGACAAAGTTGTTATGATTTAATGAAATCTTAGGGTGTCGGTTGGTTTGAATAAGGAGCAAGGCACAGGAACACTTATAATAATTGGCCAAGGAGTGTCATGGGAGATTTTGAGGCCATGTCCGTTAAGAGAGACACAAAAGTTGCCAGTCCACTCTCAATCGTTATTTTTTTTTGATACATTGTTTTGGTTCCATTACGAAATCTAAATTTTTAAGGCGGTCACATCTACACTAAAAATTCTACACACACATACTTATGCAAGTTGTTCTATTTATCGCTGCTTGGAGTTAAATCATATTCAGGAGTTCTTTAATATAAGCTTCACGATCCAATGGGAGTTCACAGAATTAAGAAGAGCGACGAAAACGAGTAAACATTTGAGTCTAGTTTCTAATTATTTGCCGTCAATTTTTGAAATTTAAATCGATTCAAGAAGGTAAATCAAAACAAAATTTTGAGTTATAAAAATTTATTATAAATAAATTATATATTACCAACAGCAACCAACGCAATTCAGTGTGTGTGGAATGCTGAATTCCGTTGGGAGTGCAGTAAATCTTAAGCTATGATTGCACCATTCGAAATACGATTGTTAGAAATTAAGGAAAAACCGTCGATTTTTTTTTGGTTCGAGCGGTGTAATATTGTATATGCTTGAACAAGTTGGACGAATATTTTCTTCTCGATCGAGCATAAACGTTCGATCATTTTGGTCAACGAGCTCGAACACGTTCCGAATGAAAATTTTCGTTGTGTTTTTGTGTGAAGCAGAGAACGTGAATTCATGAAATAATTTTTGGGTTTGTTTTTCAATTGGTTCCGATTATTTTAGTGCGAATAAAAAATATAGTATTCGACGATGGCAGTTACGTTGAATTGCAAAGTCTAGAAAAATTAGACTCGATTTCGTCGTCGAAACCGTTAACGAAGAGATCTCCCAGCCACGGGAAAAAGAGGAAGCTGCCGTGAAGGTCACTGTCACTTGGCTGCACGACAACATAATGCAATTAACAACTAGACCTGTTACAAATTGGTGATCGAAATCATCATTGCCAAATCGGTGAAAGTTACTATACAATTTCGTTGTGGTTCATTCTCTTAAATTATCATATTTTCCATATTTTAATTCTACTTTTTTGATTTTGTTCGAATAGATTTTTTTTTATCTATTCTTTGATTATCTAAAAAATCTTAAACACGAATTGACAATTATGAAAACGTAACAAATGTCATAACTCACGTTTAGTCACTGTGCGAACATTGTTCAAGAGCCCGTGACCGAGACATTTTCATTTCTACTCCGACAACTTCAACAAAAATGTCCGACATGAGGCAGTAATTCCTCCAATGTTTGAATGGTTTAATAGGTGTTAAAAAGTTCGTCCAATTGGACGAATTTGATACGAACTTTAACCTCGAATAATTGCAGTATTTCTCGAATGGTCTAGTCCTGGAGTGAGCAACCTTTTTAATCAACGGGCCAATTTAAATTGTAAATTTTTTTGGCGGGCCGCACATAAAGTAACACATTAATAATTTACAAAACTTTATTTATAATAAACATTAGAATAAAAAAATATAAAATTTAAAAAAAGTAAAGATTTCATATACAAATTTTAATGCAAAATAAAAACAAACAAGAAGAGAACAGAAAAACGAATTTATTTGAAATTTTTAATGAGAAATTTGGCACTGTTTTTTCGATACAAGTTGATGAATATCAGCCGGAATTAATGAGGTAGCTACACGTGCGCAGCTTTTTAATCGTGCATCACTCAGTCTTGAACGAGACATCATTTCCTTTGCATTTTTCGTCAAAAGCGGAAATTTCTCAGGGCTCACATACGATTTATAAAAATTTTCGATGTTTACTGAGAAAAATAAATTTTTTAAATCGGTATTATTCTGCATGTCATTCACTTCCAATTGAAAGTCTTCGGGAACTGTATTCACATCGATATTAAATAGCGAGGAAAACATTTTCATGGAAACCGCTGTCTTCTCAGCTTTGAACATTTGGAATCGTAATTGAAATTCGTTGATTAAAATGTCTATATATTGTGTGTATTTTTGAGAAGCAGTAACGTTTTCTTTTTCTAAATGTGGAAAGTGAGACACATTATTTTGCAAAAGATGCCGTTTCCACAATTTTAATTTACGTTCAAAGCCCTGAATTTTATCATACAAATTGTGAATAAACTTTCCTTTGCCTTGAAGTTCCACATTAAGATCATTGAGATGCTGTGTCATGTCGATAAGAAACCCAAAATCGAGGAAAGGCATATCCCTTCATATCCAAGAACAATTATATTTCGCTTTTTAAGTTGTATACTCTTTTTAGCATTGCACCTCTACTAAGCCAACGTACTTCGGTATTAAAAACCACGTCGCCATATTCAGTTCTAAATCTTTCAGGAATTCTTTAAATTCACGGTGATTTAACGCGCGCGACTTTAAAAAAATTGATTAGTTTAATTATTGGTACTGTGACATTTGGCAAACTCAATCTTTTCCCACACAAATTTTCGTGGAGAATTATGCCGTGGTTAATGAATATTTCCCGTCCTGTGACCTTCTTAATGTCTTGAAATAGCCTTCCCGATACTCCTACCTCCATGCTTGACATTGCTTGTGCTCCATCTGTCGATATACCAATAATCTTTTCTAATAAAATTGAAAAATTTTCCAACACAGACTTTAGTTGCTTTTTTTTCTATAACATGTTATAAAAGTAGAACAGTGTTACCAGGCAAAGTGTCGACTGTCAGTATTGCCAACAGTCCCCGTCAGTTGACATTTCCTGTATCCAGACCCAGAGCCCTTTATTAAGAGGTGGTGGTGAGGTCCAGCAAGTCCCTTTGTTAGTATGTCAGCCTCCATCTTACTTGTCGGTATATGTAATACATTGATCTCTCCTCCTGCACTTTTTCACGGATAAAGTGCTCTTTTATATTGATATGTTTGGAATGAGAGCTGACAATTAGGTTCCTCGCTAGATTTTGAGCTGATATGTTGTCGTTATATATTGTTATACTTCTTTGTGATACACGCATATCTGATAAAAGCTGCTTAAGATGCATTGCCTCCTTAGCAGCATCAGTTAGAGCCATGTACTCTGCTTCCTGAGTTGATATGGCAACAGTTCGTTGTTTACGTGATTCCCAGCAAATTACAGCTCCAGCCATTTTGAAACAATAGCCGGTGTATGAGCGGCGATCATCCAGGACAAGATCCCCAGTCTGCATCTGTAAGCCCCATTAGTGGTTGTCCTGACTTTTCATATATCAAAGATAAGTCCCGTGTACCCTTCAGGTAACGCAGCACCCTCTTTGCAGCTTGCCAGTGACTTTCATTAAAACAAGAGTTATACTGGCTTAAATAACTTATTGCATGACATATATCAGGTCTGGTTGCTATAGAGAGGTACATTAATGATTCGATCAAATTTTGATAAGGATAATTCGGTAGTTTAGAGCTGGTAGTTTTCGTTAGTTTTAGGCCCGGTGCCATAGGTGTTTTAACTGGGTGGCATGTGGTCATACAATATTAAATCTTTCTAAAATTTCATCAATATACCTGGATTGGGACGCCCTTATTTTTCCTTGTTCGCAAACAAATTCAATACCAAGGCAGTGTGTTAAGTTTCCCAGGTCTCCCATTTCAAATGTTGACATTAAATCATTTTTTAGGTTTTTTTAAGTTATGCTTGTTTTTACTTGCAATGATGATATCATCGACACATATTGCCAAACTTTTTTTTTCTCCCCCCTCAAAACAAGTATAAATACAGGGGTCTGCAGAAGAAGCCTGAAAACCCAGGTCTCTCATTTTAGCATCTAATTTTTCGTACCACTGTCTTCCAGCCTGTTTAAGCCCGTATATGGCCCTATTTAGGCGGCATACTTTTTCTTCCTCTCCTTCTCTTAAGTCTTTTAGCATTTGCTGAGCTTTATTGAAGACAAGTTGATTGTTGTCGCATTCTTCTTGCATTATTTCATTTAAGAGTTCGTGTAGGTCTTTTGGCAATGACATGTAAAGTTCTTCTTTAATTTGGCCAGTTTAAAATGCGGTAGATACATCAAGCTGGTTAATATGGAGTTATTCTTCAACGGACAATAACAAAAGTAGTCTAATTGAGCTCAATTTTGTGGCTGGAGCATATGTCTCACCAAAATCTATCCCAGGGCGCTGAGCAAATCCGCGTGCCACTATTAGGGCTTTTCGTCTTTCAATGTCTCCCGTTGGTTTATATTTTATTTTAAATACAATTTCGGAGTCAAAAGTCTCTATATATTTAATGGTGCTATGCCGCATCTTAAGACAAGATAGCACCGGTCGCCCACGACCATTGGGATTGAGATACGCTCAATCAGCGCACTACCATAAATGATAGTTAACAGTTACAAGCTGACTACTCCAACTGCTGGTGGCGAGGACTATCTAAACCTCTGCTATCATAAGCAGTGACAACGCCCGAGATAATTGCAATGCATTACTACATTTGCCAGTTACCTCCCACCTGCGATCCGGAGATCGTACCCGCGATATGGGTATCAACCACAGCCACTACGTTGCTGCCTAAGGCGCCTCACCATTATCGGGCACAGTGTGTTTTAACACCATGGGGCACCCCGATTCCCGTAGTACCTATTTTTGTTTTAAGAGTACTTTGGTTTGTACTCCGCACATTGAGCTACGGTAAGGAATCTTGTAAATTCCTAGGCACCGCTAAGCCAGCTCAGGTACGCGGATTTGCTGAGACCCGAAAGCACAACTGGGATTGACCTTGGTCTTTCATCCAGTTGTAACCACCTTGCGTTTTACTCGCCGGCACATTCCCTACCTATTCATTAATCCTAATCTTCTTTCAAACAGTGCCTTGGCAAATTCAGCTAGACACTCCCTCCTCTCGGGTGTACCAAGTGCACCACTCAGATCCATTCGACCTTCATCCATTCTAATGCCACAAACTTCCAAATCTCGTAGATCCTCATATAAAGCACAATCCACTAAGAGGTAATATACACTTTCCTGTGGTGCTCCACACAGACACTCTTCTCTTTCACTCAATCCTCTCTTATACAAGAACTCATTTATGCTTCCATGCCCGGTTATCAGATAGCCTAGGAACAGACCACATTCAAACTTGTTTGCCGAGGCAAATCTAACACATGAGATAAACTTGTGAGTCCATCTCCCTTTCTCACTCTCATACCAGCGCTGCTGCCAAATTCCATACATTCTATCCAGGACTAGAGCCCGTCTTTGGCGTTCTCCAAGTTCCCGAACTTAATTTCGGAGTTAATGACGTTGCTGTTATTATTTTTGTTAACTACTTTCCATGTTTGGTTTTTAAGATGAGCTTTGATTTCTTCTTTGAATGCTTTTCGCCATGAAAGTGCATCAGGACCATTTAGAGCTTCTTCTTCAGAAAATGATGAACTTTCACATTCATAGTCCAACGTCCATTTTGGTGGCTCTATTTTGTTTCGATCTCTTAGTGTCGTAGTCCGTGATTGATCTGATTCATGATCTAGTTCCAAATTAGTGTCTGGATCAGTTTCAATTTCAATTGCCTCATCGAATAGGTGTTCTTCTTGAGTTATGTTGTTGAAGTCTTGCTAGAGAGTAATTGGAAAAATTTCTGGTTGTATGTTGATTTCAATTGCTCTTTCTAATTTTGGTTTAGTAATTTTTACATCTACAAATAGATCTTCAGTAGAGTTTTCTTGTATAACATTTTGATATGGTTTATTTATGAATTTTACATCCTTTGTTATTACAACTTTTCTTTTTTCAGGATCCCATATGCGGTAGGCTTTTGATATCTCAGAATATCCAACGAAAATTCCCTCTTTTGCTCTTGAATCAAATTTAGATTTATTAATGTTTTTATTTAAGAAAAAGGCTTTAGATCCAAAAATTTGAAAATATTTTACAGATGGTTTTCTTTTGAACCATATCTGAAATGGAGTAGTGTTATTAATTGAACGAGATGGTGATTGATTTATGATGTAATTGGAACAAAATACAGCCTCAGCCCAAAAAGGGTGAGCTAGGTTTCCCTCCACTAACTCACTCTTTTGGGCTGAGACTGTATTTTGTTCTAATTTTCTATGCCATAATTTCATTTTAGATTGTTTTTCAGAATTTGACTCAAAATTTGTTAAATTTGAAGCCTCAAGGTTATCATTTTCAATAACATAATATAGCCCATTAATTTTATTTGCCATGAGGATAGTGTCACCCTCATAATTTTTAATGAATGCTTTGCTTTTAGTAAAAGTCACATCAAATCACTTTTCGGTAATTTTTCCAACTGAGAGTAAATTTGCCGTCAATTCTGGAACATAAAGAGTGTTGATAAAATTAATTTCATGGTCTTTTGTTATACACGTACATATTTCGGCTAGTCCCTTTCCATTTATATATGCTGAGTGCTCTGATGATGCTAAGCCAGCTCAGGTACTTTCATGGTCTTTTGTTATACACGTACATATTTCGGCTAGTCCCTTTCCATTTATATATGCTGAGTGCTCTGATGATGCTAATTTCAAAACATTGTTTTCAGTCTTTTTAATGGAAATATTTTTGTTTTGAACACATGTCGGAGGTGCTTCCGGAATCCAAGCACCAGAAATTTGAGGGTTTTCTTTCAGTCATTGTAGCGTGTGTTTCTTCACTTAAGAATGTGTTTTCTCCCTTTTGATATTTACGATTCTCTGAATTTCGACATTGATCCGTTCTGTGATTTTCACGACCGCAATTTTGGCATTTTAATTTCGAATCAGTCTTGTATGATTTTTTATTGTTTTTGTAATTAGTTTTATTAAATTTTGAACCATGTCCATAAAATGCATCCTCTTGGCTTTGAAAATTTTCATCTTTTGTTCTAGACATATGTTCTTCCAAGATTTTAACTTTTAGGTCTGTTGGTTTGGGCAAATTGTCACGGCTCTCTATCGCTACTCGAAAGTTTTCAAACGTAGGTGGAAGAATATATAACATTATTATTGTCAATAAATCATCATTTATTTCAACTCCTACGCCCCCCAGTTTATCCACAGTATCCATCAAATTAATTAAATGATCTCTTACGTCCTCGTCCGTTGTCATTTTGTACAAAACAAGACGTTTGATAAGTGTGGCCTTTCGAGCAGGGCCTTCACTTTGGTATATACCCTTTAAGGTATCCCAGACTTACTATGAAGTTTTACAATTTCTGAATTGACGTATTTCACTAGAAGATATTAGTAAAAATAAATCCGACCTTGCATATGAATCGTCGGTTTCCCATTTTTTTACGTTTGCTTGATCTTCAGGTTTTTCTATTTCTCCACTGACATATCACCAGAGTCCATTCTTGATTAACACGGCCTGAGCGTGGATACACCAAGTGTCGTAGTTTTCCTTGTTTAAAGATTAAATACAAAAATTATTCTGAGCCATTTTTTTCGAATAATTCATGAGCTACACAGTATATTAGTTTAATCCTGAGCCCATAACCTTTTTTATGTAAATGAAAGCAACTCAACAATTTAAAGTAAATTAATATATTTAAAGATTAAGACGACATTAATACAAGTAAGATGGCGTGGCCTTTTTTTACTATAACATGTTATAAAAGTAGAGCAGTGTTACCAGGAAAAGTATCGACTCTCAGTACTGCCAACACTATGTTCTCGGACAAATCTTCAATTGTCCTTGCAATGGTGAATCTTGATAAACTAATGTTTGAAATAATATTTATTTTATCTGGAAATGCTATTTCTGCAACAGCAGTCAGTTAACTGACAACAAAACTAGCCTTTACTGCCGTATTTGATAAAATAACTTGATTTTTAAAAATAGCCTGTTGTTTTCCCAAGTTTTTCTCCATTTGATTAAACTTATCTATCCGGAGTTGTGTTGTTCATGTTTTGTATCGTATTGCCTTTTTATGCTTTATTATTTTAATGTCGACATAGTCTCTGAGCATATTAAGCATACAGCTTTACCTTTGACGAAAGGGGAAAAAAAATCAAATTTCCACTTTTCTTGGAATTATTAATATATAATACAATATTTTATTATACAACACCATATTAAAACCAATATTGCCATACGGTCTCGAACTTTTGGGTTCGACTAACCATTCCAATTCCCATTGAAACCAAACGTTACAATCTGTAAGGCTTTGAAAAATGGTCAACGCTTATCCATTGTGATCTAAATTTTTCATTTGTTCGTGAACTGTGCATCTCCGGTTATAAAAAATTCCATTCGCTCTATCGTGCCATCTTAATCTTTTAGCAAGAGAACGGTTTACTCTCCCCATCCCATTTTACACCTTTTTAAAATAAAAAAATAATCATTTTTCCTGTTGCCTACTTTACAAATAGGCCTAAGTGGATGCAGCAGTAAGTTTACAATGAAATTCCAATTCCAATAATCACACAAGCTTATCGTAATATCTTAAAGTAAATCTGGATTTTTACATTATTAACTTATATAAAGTAAATTGCCTAACATCCGCAGCGTTTTCCATATTCTGTAGAAATTTCTCTATAAGAAAAATAACTGAATTGTGTTATGTAACAATAATGTAATAATATATATAATGTGGTACTGAGTCTGATTTAGGAATTTGCTTATTTAATTTTAGCTTTATTTCCGACAGCTTTCTTTTATTTCAAAATTCTTGTCAAATGAATTTTGCTGACCATTTTTCAAACTCCAAATTACATCAACACTTTTAATGCGATTTAAAATTTTACATATACAAGTTCATTACCAACTAGTTAAATTTAAGCATTTTCTCTTTTTAGATGAGCTAATCGTAAGATAAATATCCAAAAACTGATTCGATCGATAAAGTATGAGATAACCTAAAAATGGACACCGCACTTGAGTTCTTATTTCAGGTAATTATCGATTTATCTATTTACATAATACAGCCCTAGCATTAATGAAAAAATTACAATATCTAGAACAAAAAAAACGAAAAAAATAGAGAAAAAAACAATTTTTCTGTTACATAACATTCAAGAAATTTTATTAACACCTACGGTGTGTATGACACTCATAGCATTTTCTTTTTTTCTACTTTGAAATCTCATTAAATTAAAAATCAATTAGTTTAATCTGTCTTTACACCTCTATACTCTCGAATGTGCGTTAGAACCCAGGCTGGGAGAAGCGTTATTGATATACACATTACAGATCCAAGGAATAACTTCTCGAATTTAGAGATGTGCACGGTAGGCGGACCACTTACCACAGTGATCAACCGCTTTTGAATAGCATTTCTGAGTACAGGTGCTAACAATTTATTCGATACATTTCCAATCATTTTGCGTTTTTTTTCGATACTACAGAAAAGAAATAATATATTTTAATTGAACAGTTACATTACAAACTATGATTACGAAATACCTTTCACACAGAAGAATCAACAACTACACACTGCTTATTAAATGTCAGAACGATGAGTTTTAATGGTGATTCGATTAGAATGAAGTTGTCGGCAGTTGGTGAAGTAACCACAACTTCTCAAACTATATTTTACAAACAAACTGCTTTTGATAGGTTAAGAAAATTGATGCAAAGGGGCTGGGTGTGAATATTTTCTTGTCGGCAATGATCTATGATTTATTTAAAAAAAACATAAAATATATTATTATTCATGTATGTATACATGTACTGCTTAAGAGACATCACAAAACTAGAAAATGAATTTCCTAAAACCTTACAACAGCAATTTAAAGATTGATTCCAACTGTGAAAGTTATTTGTCAGCCAAACTTAATTAATTACTTTCAAAAACTTAGATTAAAGAACTATTGGATTTCCTCTCTGAATAAAAACTAATGGATAAGCCATTTTGTCATATTTTTTTATATGGACACGTTTTTTATGTCACCATATTTACTACTAGTGACGATAAATCGCACTCTGTGCATATTTTTATATACAGATTTTACACATTTCAAAGAGAAATATGATTAAAACATAATGCCAGTGTCTATAATTATATTGCTTACAAACTTTTTTTTATAAAATAGAATCGTCTAATAAGTAGAGTTTCAATTTTGTAGTCTAAAAACGCCATTCTCTATGAAGCGTTAGTCAGCCGAAAAAACACTAGCCATATTTAAGTTTTGTTTACATTTCCGACAAATATAGGAGGAAAGTTGAATTTCAAGTTCGATTTTATTTAATGTAAGTATTGTTAAAGAAGTAAGTAAAATTTTATCCATTTTCATAAAATTGTGTTATTTTTCATATAATTTATTTTGTATTGTTAAAGTATTTTGCAGTTTTATAATCTAATTTTTTAAACTATAATTAATATTTGAATAGTATAATTATTCAAATAGTCTTTTCTCACGAAGTTTTTGAATTAACACACATTTGAGTTAGCAGGAAAATTATTCCTAATAATAATAATCTTTAATTTTATATAAATTATTTAATATTTACAATAAATTATTAATAAAAAATTAAATAAAACTGCATAACTAAAGGACAGTTTCCCATAAATTTTTCATAGAATTTCATTGAAGAATTTGGTGAAACTATTATTTCCACCTTTTAATGACTGAATTGCTTTTGTAGAAATATCTAGTTTTTATTGAATTAATTGGAGAGATAATATACTCGAAAAATTATTTAAAAAAAAAAAACCATTTAAATGGGAAACAATTAATTCGATGGTAAGTATCGGAAATATCTGAAAAGCTATTCTTTTGAGAAGAGATAAATTATTTCAATATTTGAGATGTGATAACAACACGAGATTAAAATTATTGAAAATTATTGAACATTGAGTAAAAAAAAATATTGTTTTAGTAAAACCATCTATTTATCCTATCTATGAATAATTTTGAAAGTTTCACGTTGGCAAATTAAATCACATAAAAGATCTTTTGCGCCAATTAAAAAAAATTTACCAAGAAAAATATAATTTTATCAACAAGTTCTGTAAGGACACCTTATGGAAATTTACTATAAAACCTATAATCAAAATAGGAAATGAATTAATGAAAATATCAACAAAATATAATAAAAACATTTTTTTCCGACAGCTGCCTTCTAATTTATTAATTTTAAAGTAACACAATTAAAACAAACAAAATAAAATTACAATTAACATAAAAAATATGAATACAATAATTCAAAAAAAAAATAAATAAATTTTGATTTTAACAAAATACAAAAACAATTTACTTATAAATAAAATTGCTGAAAATATAAATATTATAAAATAAAAAAAAAGCGTAAAATTATAAATAAATTAATATTGTAAAAGCAAAAGATAATAATATATAGTATGTAAATTTTTTTTTAACATCTAAGAATTTAGTATTTTTAATATGTTTTAATTAAAATGAATTTTGTTTATAGTAATTTAACCATTATTCTTGCAAATAACATATTTCTTGATTATAAAAAAAGAGATTTTAAAAATATAATAAACAACATAGAATAAACATATTTAAATGTATGTAAAAAATATTATCTTCCTTCACCCAAAAGTTTGTATAAAAAAAGTTAATTTTAAAAATTATTATTTAAAGTTTTTTTTTTTTATTATGATATTATATTTAAATTTATCTATTTTGTTTTTTTTTTATTATTATTTAACATTAAGCTTAACAAATTCCAATAGGGTCAGTGGGGAAAAATGAGCTCAATTTAAAATTTTCCTGACGGAGCCTATAAGAAATTCGTTGCTTAAAATGGACGATGCTTTTTCTGTTCTGCTTCTTGTTCCTTTTCTTTTAATTATTAAACTTATTATCCTTTCATATCCATTAAGGCAACTACTCATTTAGAATATTGTTTGTTCTTAGTTCATATTCTTAATATTATTATTTTTTTTTTTTAAATTATATTATTCATAAACTAAATAATATTTAAATATATTTTCTTTAGCAATTTAATAATTGTTCAAAATAGATTATTGTTAGTAGATCTGTTATTATAAGATTTTTTTTTTTTAAGAATTTTAAAATATTTTTTTCTTTTAATAATTATCCTTATTACCATTTTTAAAAATAACTTTATATGCAATTTTTTTAGAAAAAAAATTACATTTTAATTATGTGCACATATGTATATGTACTTATCTATTTAATTATTATAATAATTATAAATATTTGAATAAAAAAAAAACTTTTTTTTTGTCGCGTTCATAGAACTTACTTATAAATATATCATAGATATATGGGACCAAAATTACCGTACTGATAATCAATGGGAATTTTTATAACGCCCGAAAGGTTCACCCTCTCCAGAGCTAAACTCGACCATCTACTCAGTTTGGTAAGACAATTAATAAAAAAGTACTTTATAAATTATAATATAAATGACAATTAATCTAAATTGTAACAATAGTTGTTAATCACTTTTATATCTATAATAATAATATTCATTTCAACAATAAAGAAACAATTGAGGATAAATTATTATAGAGAGAAAAAAGCTTATAGTCTTTGTACAAAATCCAAAGTATAAGTATAAACAACTATTGTACAAGTCTTAAAAATATTATTAATATTAATTATATATATAAGAGCATCATTAACTTGGAGGTGAATCCCGAAATTACCTTCTAAGGATTGACAGCGTCCAAGTATATTTTCTAACTGAAAATTGATGCTTTCCTACTATATCTACTAAGGGAGGGTTTTTTTCTCATTGTATTAAACTGAAAAAAAAAATTCAGTTCAATGGAAATACCTTTAATCACTATCTGGTAGCATTACTAGTAATGCCGAAGAGTGATCTATCATTTGAATTATCACAATGAGAATATGAATATCGAATTGTAGAAATCACTGAAAATAGTATTTCTATAATTGATATTCAAAATAATTTTCATTAAAAACTAAATCGTTCTCACTACACAATCACAATATTCATACAAAATTCATTCATAATTCTTCTGATGCATAAAATAATAATAGTTAAATAACTTAATTGAATACTTAATTACAAAAAAAATATTAAAAATAAATTTAACAATAACACACACACGATGGCAAAAAAAAAAACATTGAAGGATTAATCCTTTTAGGTATTTACAGTGAGTAGGGATGACAGAATTGATAAACTAAACGTTGTGATCGTTCGGTTTTCTTCATGATACCCTTTTTGTAATATTGCCGAATCGAACGTGACAATTTATCATAATTCATGGCGGGTCGATTTTTTCGACGACCCCACAATTTTGCCACTCGAACAGAATCTTCAATTTTGAAAACACCTTTACTACGATCCAGCCAGCGTATAGCGGTTCCATGCGTCTGTGGAGATGCGAGCAGCTCTTTTAAGAATTGCCACAAATGAATATGGGAGCTTCCGGTTCGACCAGTTTTTGTAACGATGCTTGGTGATATATTGGATGCAGAAGCTATTGGCATTTCTTCGTCCTCATCTAAAATGATACAAAATGTAAATTGTTTCAATTAATTAGAATTTCTATATAAAAATATCGACGATGTAATAAAAATGTTTTATTCGTAGTAAGCTTATGAAAAATGGTCCTTATTTACGAAAATTTACATATTAATTTGTTTTTACGGTTTTTTACTATAATTTTTAGGGACCTCTGAATATAAATTTCGAATATCCTTATTATTAATATGAGATCTTAATAATCCATTTTCAGATAGATGTACTTTCAAAATATCTGCAAAAACACATACGCCATGATTTTTTTTTATACCTGTCAAGTGTAAAGCAGCACACTTTTGCTGATTACAAAAACTGACTCATTAACTGATTACAAAACTGGCGTTCTACAGAAATTACGTTAACAAACAAACTTGTCGCATTTGAGGAGTGGAAAATCTTTATGTGGTTTACGACAAACTGATGCATCCTAAAAATATCACTGTTTGGTGCGGTTTACGATCAGATGTATTGTTAACGACGATTTTTTTGTAGCTAAAATTGAATGAATTCAATGTGAGTGAGCTTTGGTTTGAACAAGACGGCGCTACAAGCCACACAATACGTCAAAACCACACTTTGTTGCGTACTAAATTCGATTATCGAATGATCTCACGAAATGCTGACAAGATCTTGCAATTTAACAGCGTTAGACTTTTTTCTTTGGAGCTATTTGAAACGAAAAGTGTATGCCAATCATTCAAGAATAAATTAGAGACTTAAAGAAGAACATTCGGCAATATATTAATGCACGTTTATTGGGAAGAGTCATTGAAAATTCTGACGTTCGGATGGTATCCTGCGTCGTGATGATCATTTGAATAATATTATTTTCCCTTAAAAAAGTTCCTATGTTTACTTACGACATTTCCGTTTCGCCCAGTTAAAAAAGCAACAGATGTCCCACTTCATTACAAGATAATTACCCCCCTCCCCCACTTCATGAGATTACTTATTATTTTTAGTCATATTTGTGACGGCAACGTAATGAGACTGACATCATTGAGAGCGATCTGGCAGCACTGCAGACATAGTTTGTACAATAGTTCCTTCTAGACTTAGTGGCAGTACCAGAAGTTTTGTTTTTGTAGTGTGTTACGAACAATCGAAATTTGGAGAAACGATGTGCCATCAATTTTTGTGTTAGACTCAGTGAATCTGTGAGTTTGACTCATGAAAAGTTGCAGTTAATGGAGAATATAAAGAGCATAAGATTTTTGGTGTCATAAAGCATTTTTGTAGGTCCGAGAAGCAATGGAATACGAATTTCACTCAAGTTTGATCCCTAAGATAAAAAAAACTTGTAAAGACAACTAATTAATACTATCGATAACATCAAAAGGAGTCTACCCGAGGAGCTGCAGGCGATTCCAATTGCCTACCCAAGGGAATTTTACTTTGAAGGGGACTGCACTAATCAAAATTGTTTATTTTCGTCTAAATTAAAAAATTAAAACAATATTACTGAGCATATTTTTACTCAGACAATTTTCAAAAGCATATTTTTGGTGGTGAAGATTAATAGTCATAAATAAAAGGACGTACGCATTTTTGATAATGAAAATGAATAGCTTAAAAAATCCAAAATTTTTATCATAAAATTTCATAGAAGATATGGTATTCTCAGTAAATGACTATTAGGCTAATAAGGTCTTATAACCTTAAGCCAATTGATGATAATTTTAGACACCCACGCTTATTTTAATATCTCAATTCAAAAATAGGACATACAAGTTTTGTCTAAACACGAATATTGTTAAGTATATATAAAAATTAAGGCTTTGTATAGTCATTAATTTCGATCCTTTAAAATTTCAACGAGTCAGGAAGTCAGGTATAAAGTTGGCAAATATTTTGGAATCAATAAAATACTATATTTTTTTCGTTAAATTTCCTAATTTTTTAATTAAAAAATAGCTTTAAAATGTCAAAATAAAATTTTTATTCAACTTAAAATTATAAATTTGAACAAAAAAAAACGGGCAAATAAATAATATTAAAAAAAATTCTACTATTTATGAAATTTTGACGAAATTTTTAGATATTTATGAAAAATAGTCGAATGAAAGAAATCATTTTTGTAGAAAAACGAAAGCTTTTTCTTGTTATTGCCTGTTTTTGTATTAAAATGTTCCTTTAGAAAAACTACTAATATGATATTGGTTGGTGATAGGTAAAAAGTGAAATAAAATAAATTAAAACAGAGAAAAAATATTCAACAATTTTTTATATTGTAGAAAAGTTGAACCACAGATGAAAAAAAAAGAATTGTCAATAGACCATAAAAAAAGTAGTCTCATAAAAATAAAAATGTCTTCAAAATATAAACTAAATATACAAGTGGAGATACGGAGAAGTTGTCCATATGTACATATATGAATAGAGGGGAAGGTTGGGGAAAAATGGGGGGACGCACGCATACACTAAATCGTATGGTCAACGAAGTGAATGACACCTGGACAATTTCTCTTCTCCAGAGGCTATGACTGACGACTGATTGTTTTCCATCAGTCACATTTACGGAATGTTAATAATTTGCCAGTATTACATGTATTTTGAATATAAAATTAGATAGAAAAGTTTAATAAATAAATAAATATAAAAAAAGATAAAACAAAAACCTGACGAACTTTGCATTCTCTACAGTAGCCCAAACTCACCACAATAACATAAACTTTATGGTTGACACTAGTTGTTCTTCTTCAGATACGACTAGAGAAATCCAACAAACAATACATGAGTTTGTCTGCTCCTCACTCCCTTCGCTTTCCCCCTACCATTACCAAGACAATTTATTATAATCAAATTAAATTATTTTAGACGCGTTCAACCATTTTCCTTATATTGAACTGCTATTCAAAAAGATTCCAACCATTCCCAGTAGCCAATCTACGTGAAAGTATATGCAAAAATATTGAAGAAAATAAAAAATTTCAAGTAAAAACTGTTCAAAGAAAAATTATACAGCAGACGCGAGTAATTATGCATAATAATCAACTTAAAAAGAATTATGCTTAATGTTAATATCTATATTGGTTGATGAGAATTTTTATGAGCACAAATTTATTAGAAATTTCAAAAATAAAATCTTTTCCAATGTTTTCTATGATTATTTTCTAAAGACATTGGAAAATTGTTTGAGAATATAAGAAAAACCCTTCAAAATACTCGTAAATCCTTAAAGTTTAAGAAAATATTATTGTATATTGGTAAAAAATATAAAGTTTCTGATTTTAAAAATAAAAAATTATCATATCAAATCCCTTCCCAACCGGCTGTTAGTAGCAAAGCTAGAAGAATGTTTTGAGACATTTAAAAATGAACTTTATCGCAATATGAGTTGAGGTCTTAAATTCAATTAGTGTCAACTTTTAAGTGTTGTGGTCCTACATTCAGTTAGTCTAGAAGCATCCATAAGCTCCGCGATGATCATATCAATAAAGTTTTTAGAGAATATTTTGAGACATTAAAAAAAACTTTATTGCAATAGCAGTTGGGGTCCTAAATTCAGTTAGTGTCACCTTTTAAGTTTTGTGGTCCTAAATTCAGTTAGTCTAGAAGCATCCTTAAGCTCCGGGTCTACACAGTGATGTAGGATAATAATTTTCAAATTTTAGTCATTTTATATTAAAGGATTCATTTGTTTATTATCATTTCAATTAATATTAGTGCTGAAATCTCGTGTGATAAGTAAATTAAATTGAAATGGAAAGAAAAGTTATTTTTGTTAATTATTGTAGATAATTATAAAATCTAGACCCTAGATCCTTTGGATAGGAGTCCAGTACGCTAACAACTGGGCTTTTTGTTTGTTTTCTTTTAATATTATTAAGGACTTTTATGTGACAGACTGAAAATACTGTAGAAATATCCTCAAGCTCTAGACCTAAAGATAAAAAAGCACATACAAAAGATAAAAAAGTTTCAAATTTTCGAAGATTTTTTATTTTTTTTTATTTTAAAAGATTTGTTTAGAACTACTAAACATTTAATTTGGATTTCTGATTGAAATTCTAAGCCCAGAAGTTGGGATTAATCTTATTTTTGATTCTATAACATTATTTGAAAAATATTTTTGAAATTTTTCGGAAATATGGTTCAGTGGATTGGCTGATGAGAAAATGTGATAATTTCTCAATAGCCCATCGATCTGGAAATTATTTTAAAAAAAATTCATGCCATTTTAAAGAAATTTTATTGATAGACCTTTTTTTGCAGCCTGCCATAGGCAATACTAATAAAATATGACGCTCGCAATAAGCAGTAAATATATTATCTGTTTAAAAAAACTTTTAGAATTGATTAAAAAACCAAATTAAAAATATTTTTAAAATAAATCGAAAAAAATCAATATTTATTTTTAAGAGAATTTCACTATCCTTCTTGGGCTGACACTATGAATAAACATTGGACCGATTGGATTTCATTTCTCAAAAAGTATCGGGAAGTGGATTTTTTAACATAGTCTTATGCAAACGAACATTTTTACTGTTTTGTTGTATTTAATGTACTTTTTTGCGGTTGTAGTCATGTAAGCATTTAAAAAAATCGAAACTTCTCAAAAATATTTTCACAGCCTTTAAAAAACTCGAAACATCCTGGCGTCATTAAATATTTTCTGTTTGATTTTCACAGCCAATGCAAATAGTAAATTTATGGCTTCCTCTTATCAGATATGAACATTGTTCATAACTGTCCGAACTACTCTGAAATTCAATTTCAAACAATTTCAATTTTTTTAATCGATTAAAAATCAAAAATATCTTCAATAAAAGTTGTCTTTTAAAAATTGTTTAAATACTTATTATTACACAATTTTTATTGTTTTCTTTCATCAGTTTTTAACACCTTCACTTATGAAGAAAAAATAATTTATTTTAAATTTTCAAAATTTTTCTACAATTGAATTCTAATAAAACAGACCTAAAAAAAAACCCCAATTTAGACCTATTACTTCTTGTCTCCTTTGAAAAAATAAACAAAAATTTTTATATTTAAATGATAATACATAAAAAATAATATATTTTATGAAAATTTAAAAAAGGTTTTTTTTTTTAAATCGATTCTTTTCTAAAAAAAAAAGTAGATCCTAGAAAATTGGTATCATTTCTATACCGATTTCTACTCTTTTTAAATAACAACCTAGCATTAATAAATTGTTTAAAAAAACGTATATTTTATACTTTTAAATACCGTCAATAAAAAAATATTGTATGGTAATTATTTTTTTTTTAAAAAAAATATTGTATGATAATTATTTGAAAATTAAAAAAAAAATTATCAGGAAATACACGAGAACTGAACCCATTTATTATTGGATTTTAGCTCCAAAAAATAAAAATAAAAAAGAGACTTTTTTTTGTTATTGGTTTAAAAAAAGAAAAAAAAGGGAACCCATTTGTTATTGGTTTAGCTACACCAGAACATCAAAATCTGGCCTTAGTTACCAGCAAATGGACTCAATTCTCGTGACGGTAAGAATTATCATTTCAGTATGAATATAACTAAAACGGAGGTTTTTTTTATTTTTTAAATGAAATATTAAAAATATTTTTTTTTTAAAAATAAAATCTCATAAAAACTTTGTTGATAAAATTCAAGTATAAAAAAAATTATAATAAGAAAAAATATATTTTGGAGACATTTGAGCCCATTTTTGAAAGTATAATTTTTTTTAATTATTTAAGGTGGGCTTTTTCTTCTCTTATCATTTAGTTAATATTAGTACTGAAATGTTAATTTTAAATGCCCTCTTTACTAAAAATGCCATTTTGATGACAAGATGTCCTAAAGCCACATACGAACTCAAATAGGTTTGGGTATTAGTTGCAAGTCTATTCGACTTCATCATACCAGAGGGTAAATGCATATTTTATTTAGGTTAATTAAGAAGGGTATCTCATATAAGGTACTTTTTTGGCATATACTAGTCCAATAAAATTTTTAAAATAAATAATCAAATAATTATTATTAAACCTGCTCTGACTAATTTTGGAAAATTTGTTTTTAAGTTAAAATTAATCAGTTTTGGCTATTTAGCAAAAGATGGCTTTTTGATTTTTCGACAATTTCCTTTTTTGAGCTGATTGGATAGTTGTCTAACTAATCCGCTTTTTGAAGAAAATTTTATTCATATGCGACGAATCTCTACAAAATAAATATTATAAATAGTAAATAGGAGAATTTTTTCATTGAAGTGCTGTAAATCCTTACGTGGTTTACAAAAAAACTGAAAAGACTTTTTGTAGCTAAAATTGAATGAATTAGGTTTGGTTTGAACAAGACGGCGCTACGAGCCACACAATACGTCAAAACCATGGTTTGTTGCGCACTAAATTCAATCACGAAATACTGATGTGAATTAGTCGACAAGATCTTACAATTTGACAGCGTTAGATTTTTTTCTTTGGAGATATTTGAAACGAAAAGTGTAGCCAATCATTCAAGAATAATTCGAGACATAACGAATAACATTTGACAATAAATTGAGGCCATTGATACACGTTTATTGGAAAAAAATCCTATGTTTGCTCACAACATATTTGGTTTCTTTCAGTTAAAAAAAGCAACAGATGTCCCACTTCATTACAAGATAATTAACCCCCTACCTCGTTAGATTACTTATTATTTTTAGTCATATTTGTGACGGCAACGTAATGAGACTGACATCATTGAGAGCGATCTGGCAGCACTGCAGACATAGCTAATACAATAGTTCCTTCTAGACTTAGTGGCAGTACCAGAAATTTTATTTTTGTAGTGTGTCACGGACAATGAAACATCGAAATTTGGAGCAAGAATGTGCCATCAATTTTTGTGTTAAGCTTAGTGAATCTGTGAGTTTGACTCACGAAAAGTCGCAAGAATATTTCTTCTGAAGAGCATAAGGTTTTTGGTATCATAAAGCATTTTTGAAGGGCCAAGAAGTAATGGAATACGAACCTCGCTCAGATTTGATCCCCAAGATAAAAAAAACACTTGTAAAAACGTCTGATTGATACTATCGATAACATCAAAAGGAGTCTACGCGAGGAGCTGCAGGCGATTCCAATTGCCCAAAATTTTATTCACATGCAATGAAGCTGTACAAAATAAATACTATAAAAATAGAAGAATTTTTTCATTGAAAATCCTGATTAATCAGATCTAATTTAACTTTTTCTTGTTCGTCGGAAGATGGAGGGAAAGAAAGAATACCAATCGATACGTGAAAAAAACAAAAAGCATTCTTAATTTGGATAAGATCGAATTAATGATACTTTTAGATTTTTATTGCCCTCCTTTTATCCAGGAAAATCATATGAATATATATTACCCAAAAAAAATTGCAGACCTCTAGAAGGATATCGATGTAAATTTATTGAATGCTTAGTTAAAAAAAAATCCTAAATTAAAGAATTTTAGCACAAACTCCTTCCCCTCTCATTGCCTAAGACTCAGAAGTAACCAAGTAGTTCTCGTTGGTGAAATAACAAACCCTGAGCTCTTTAAAAATAAAATCCTTTTTGGGGTTCTTCATCAAAGAAATAAACTTAAACAGTCATTTCCATACAAATACACTGAGGATGAAAATCTACCAGACAAGGTTTTATTAGTAATATCGATTCTAAGATCCATAGCAGGATTAATAAAATATTTCATTTATTAAAAATGATATTTAATAATTTTAAGATTTTATTTCAGGTCAATCCATATCAATAGCAAAATTGCGAATAAGAATAAATTATAAATAATTTTTTTTAGATTTAGAAGCGAGGAAAATTTCGAAAAATCAGGTATCGTTATTTTAAAAATGATTATTACTTTTACGAAATTTTTTGTTCAATCCATTTTCCACTGAGACAAAAAAAATATGGCAATTTCCAACTATAATACAATGAAAATATTGGAATAGTTAAATCATTTTATAGGTTATAATGTATAGTGTAAACGCATAAATCGAAACAATAAAAAGTACGGTTATGGTTAAAGGTCTATCGATAAACTTGCTAATAACAAGACAAAGAATTCATTTTAGCCATTATAAATTGTCAACATACTCGTTAATAAATAATTCAAAAAATATTGAGTATAAAATTATTCATTGTTTATTAATTTGAGCATAGCCCGTGTTAACTGTCATATTGAAATTTTTCTGGACTATCGTGAGGTGAATTTCAAAAGATCAATTGCAAAAGATACCACCAACAAAGTGGATATTCTTCAAAATGAGAATTAAACGACAATATGGACGCTAAAACTATTTTATATACAGTTGGTAAGCTTGGCTATGTTTTTCCAAACAATCGAGAAATTCATATTATGAAACAATAATTAAATTAAAACAAAATAAAATAACGAAATAGTGAATAAATGAATTTCAGAATAAATTGAAAACATTTGACTTACCATCACTGTTGTCCATATTGGATATCTGCTCTGAACTCCAAGTGCTCGTTGTTGGATCGCTGGGAGACATCAGAGCTGAGGGGAAGTTTTCGCTACACGCCAATTTCCATACTTCCAACTGGGCGTGAATTGTACTGCCAGCCTACGTGGAAACAATACAAAAATTATTATAACTCGAACAAAATAAACAATAAACTCTATTAGATATTTATCATTTATTATAATTATTATTATTACTATTATTATAACAAGTAGTATTTTGACTTTTAACCATTTATCTTTTTAGTTCAGTTTCACTGTCGTAATCAAGTTTTGTTTGCAACAGGACAGAAGTTCGTGATAGAAATGACCTTAAACTAAAAACATCTGAAGGAGAACTTAAATATGAGATGTTAAAGAATATCATAAATTATGTTAATTCCTTTGTCTTTAAATACATTCACTAATGAATATCTATCTATTCTACGAAAGAACTCTTTTTACCTGTAAGATGGGTATTTTTTTTATATATGTCTTGTATTTGAACATAGCGAGGAGGGTGAGGGGGCAATTTGAGAGGTGCAATCGGAAAACTTATTTTAACTATTGTACATACAAACTATTTGTTAAGAGAATTTTAATTGAAAATAGGCATTTTTCATGCATATAATATTTAGCTAATATAAAACAGTCTCCTTAAAAAAAACGGCCCAATTTCTTGGGACAGATAATTATGAGAGCATAGTCGTATCTACGGCTCATCACCTCAATTCGGATTTATTGATCTTAATAATTACTAATCCTCAATAAATCATAATAAATACCAAGAAAATGAATTTTTTAGTAGTTGTTTTATTTAACGACAATCTCCTTAAACTTTTTAGTTGCTTGTAGTATCTCCTTCTATTATAATAAAATGTATGTTAATTTATGTTGGAATTTTTATTCAGGAAAATATTTTCGAAATCAAGATAGCCATGAAATTTTCTTGAATATACGGAAAATACCAGTTTTGATTAGAAAAATTTCTACGGAATTTATTGTTTTTAGATTGATTGGATTTGATTAGAAATACGAAAATGTTAACAACAAATAATAAATTTATAATAAATAAAAACTATCTTTAATTAACATTGATTTTTTTTTTCAAATTATATTCATATTATTAATGGATAAAAAAAAAGTAGGAGTGCGTACTTTATTTACGTTAAATCGTATTCGAGTGCAGATATCATTATTTAAATTTAAAGTATTTCAGTTAAAATGTCTTAAAGTTAAAATGTCTTAACAAAAATTAGGTCAACCAAAACTTATTTATTGTAATTAACTGAATTTAAATTAATAAAAAGCTAAGAAAATTATTTTCTTTAGAAACCTTCCAATTAAATATAAATAAAAAATAGGCTAATCGAAAAATCTCCATGCAGTGATGGGAAAAAATACCCTTTTTTGAGGAGGAATTCTAAAAGATGTTCATTTAAAGATGTTTAAAAAATTTAAATAAACAAATTTTAAGATTTTAAATCAAATACCGATTACCATAAGTGATTTTGTTGTAAGTGATACGTAATCAAAAAATTATTTAGTTTATTGTTTTTATTGAATAATTAAATTTATTAAAAAAAAAACACATTTTATAAATTGTGACCACAAAAAACACGTTTTATAGAAATGATTAACAAAAATCTTTTAAAAAAATCAATCGAAATTACATTTTTCAATGATCAACAAAATGCACATATTAATCAACAAATTGCATGTTTTATATGTTGAATAATGAAAAAAATTATACGTGTATTCGTTCAATGATGAACCAAAATGACGGTCAGTAAAGTTTGATTTGTTTAATGAAGAACAAAAATCACATTTATAGAAAATGAGCAACAAAAATAATCAACAGAAATTATATTTTCAAATAATCAATAAAATTCATGCTTGAAAATAATCAACAATGTATAATTTATTTATTGAATGATGGAGAAAAATCTCATTTGTTCCAAGATCAACAAAAATCACAGTTCTCCAATGGTCAACAAAAAGCACCTTTGAAATGATCAATAAAGTCTGAATTGTTGAATGATTAACAAAATTCAATTTTGTTGTTTAAGTTAAAATGGTAAAATGTGTTTTAACAAATTTAAAAGGGTTGAAACTATTCAGCAATCCAATCAAATCATTAAATTACTTTTTAAATATAATTTTAAATCAAATTTAACTACTGTTCATATTTTTTTTGTACTTTAATCGGTAGTTTTTGTTTTTTACTCTTTATAATAAAGAAAATTACTACAAGTATTTTCGTTGGTTTTTCTTCTGTCAATTTTCATCAAGTCTATTGTATTCCAGTTAAGATTGTTGTTTTTTTTTTTTAAATTAAAAAAAAAAGTTTTATTATTATTCGTATCGAAACTTTAGTAAACAACAAATTCAGTTAAAGACGCGCGTGGAGAAAGTGACGGTGGTGTACATTAAAACCTACTTTCTTTGAAAAATTGCTAAGGAATGACGTCAATTGCGGTGATCATTTACTCTCTTCTACACTTCTACTCTTCTTAACAGTATCTTTTCATGACTCCTCCTCCTACCCTTCTTTTTCTTTCTACCTACTATGGATATTATATGGCAAAACAAAAAATAAAAACATGCACGCATATACACGAGTATGTACACACATCGATATGCCAAAATATAACACAAGCTTTGATTTTTTTTTATTACCCACGTTAATTTTTTTTTCACTTCTTTTTTATTTCTCTTCACCAAATAGCACGACTTTTTTTTAAGTTTTCAATATAAGCACACATACGTACTCATAAGCACATACACGTATATGCATGTATGCGATAATGAATGCGAGTAATAAAAAGTTAAAGATAATAACTGAAAACAGCGATGTAGATATAAGAGAAAATTATTTATTGTAACGAAAAGGGGGGCTGTCGAAAAAAAAGCGAGACCGAAAGTTCACTAATTAAATTTTCTTACCTCTGGTGCACGTCGGACAAATTCCTCTTCGGTGAAACACGTCAAGGCCGCTCCATCTTCGGGAAATTTTCTTTCCAAATCTTCAATGTGTGGCAATTTGAACTGTTCTGTGGTGGATCGTATCCATGCATGCACTTGCGAAGTTGTCCACTGTGTGGGATCTGTTACCGTTGAGAGAAAATACAATAAAAAAATTGATTAGTTTAAAATTCAAAACTAAACATTATTTTTGTTTTCTTTTTACTTAAAAATATGTAAATTAAGAGTTTTTTTTATTGTTTGTTTTAAGTGTGAAAATAGAATACAATCAAAAAATATTTATTAATTGATTAATAAAAATTTGCTCTGCCATCTAGCGGATTTTTTTTAAACTGAACAAAATTCTAATTGACACATCTATAATTGATGTAATATATTTTTAGAAAATATTTTATTTATTGTTTTTTTTTTTTGAGAAAAATTTTAAAATTATTTTAAGTAGCTAATAAATTGATGCCAAGGATCTGTTAAGAGAAATTCAATATTTAACTGTAATGTTTCATTAAAGGCAACTATATTGTAACACAATTTCTAACACCAAAGTTGAATTGTAATCGAGTAGATAAGAAAACAGTTTAGTTTAAAAATTAAATAAGCACCGATTCGAAATTAAATTCTCTATAATTTAGACAAACAGAACGCATCATTAATGTGTCTGTATAAATAATTGTAGTATTTTTGAAATTTGTATTGAAACTTATATTTTGAAATTTGTATTGAAACGCATAATGTCTGTATAAATAATTGTAGTATTTTGAAATTTGTATTGAAACTTAAGTATTCGATTTGACATAATTTTTTAAGAGGATGCCACCAACAATTTTTATCCTACTTTTGTTAGAGCTATTTTAGAGATTAAAACTAGATTGAACGCAATACCAGACTGTAAGCATCTATTTTTCCGTAAAAATACAAATAGATGCTAACAGTTTGTAAATACAACAATAATTAAGTTTAAAAAAAAAACAGCAAAATTAATTCAGTGTTGATCGTATTTACCGATACTTAGTCCTAAATAGCGTTTATGATTTTTTTTATGAAACAACCATTCAATCTTAATGATAGTATTTATCATCAAATAGCATTGGTTATTATTGCAAAAAAAGGGACTCAAGTTTAAAAAATTTGAATAAAAAAATATTTAAAAGTACATTTAATAATGGTACTCCTAATAATGATGCTTGGAATAATTTTATTATACATTTTAAATTATTTTATCCCCCTTCCATTTTAATTAATCATAATTATGATGGAATGCAATTTTATGAAACACATGCGCGATTATTTTACTTTGAAATCAGATACGACGGTTCTAATAAACGGTTTTGAAAAATCATTTGCATATATGTAAATAAAATTGCTTTGAATTTATATATTTTTTCTGTTATTGTATTTTATTCGAAATAACAATTAATGGACAAAGATTTATATCTTTTGTACCAATTTTACTTTCAAATCACTTAAGACCTTGGATGGCCACCTGCGCGCCTTTGTTTACTTTAATAGTAACTTCAAATATTCTGCCAATAATATTTGTTGTATAGAATTTAACGAATAGTACATAAATAACCAAATATGATTAAGTATTTCTTGTATTCAATTTTACCACCCGAAGAAAAGCTTTGCAAAAAAAAGAAGAAAAATGGCCGACATGCAGTGGTGGTGTGTTGGTGAATTTGAGGAAAACGATTTTATGCAAATGGCCGCGCGTGACATTGATAATATTTCAACAAAGAATTTGCAAATGTTATTAATCACTTTTCTTAGCGTGCTCTGATTATATCTAGTATTTATTGTTGATCAGAAATTTTATTGTTATATATAATTATGCGTACGAAATAAAATAATATGTGAATTAAGGAAGTGGGTGAAATCTGAAAACAGGCAAAAACACCGAAGCCGATACTACAACTGACAGGTTGTTAGCATGATAGTAAGAAAGGTGGTATCGAGGAATGGAGACGAGGTAGAAAATGAATTAATCTACTTTATTTATTTTTATCATTTTATGATTTGCGTCAAGTTATCTTTGTTAATATTAACAGTGGTTGGGTTGATTGGTGAGTTTTGTTCGTAGTCCGTGTTGTTCGAAATGATTTTATTATAAAAAGTGACGCCCATGGTCTGCTGATTCGATTTCTCTTTTGGTAAGTTTATGCTAAGCTCATGTACTCGTAAAAACCAGTATGTATATATGTTCGTACGTACAATTTAACTCTGAATTCTTTTCAATATTTTTTTTTTGTATTTTTTTTATTACCTACAAAGTTTTTATCATTTCAGTTTTACTACTCATAAGATGATACGATCATACCGATTCTGGAATGTATAAATTTTACCTCTTAATAATCATGTCTGATTTCATACTGGTACGAATATTATTCGTGTAGCTCAAGGTCGTAAGGAAATGTTATACGATTTCCTTATTCAATAGTGAATAAGAATTCCTCAAATGTAACCGAACTCTTTGGTTTTTGTTCGAATTCTTCAAATATAGACGTTTAGCGCTAATAGAGAATGCATATGCTTTTAGAGAAGTCCATAAAAAAAAACTAAATTTAAATGATTTTTATTATTTTAATAGTTTTTCATTATTTAATTATTTTTTCGTTATAGCATATACATCATCAGCCAATGAAAACTTGTTATACCAGATTAAAGGTGTAAATTTCACTAATAAATAAGCCAAATCCAAATGGGGATCCCAATAAAAAAAATGAAAATTTCTTCAGTTAAGAGACCAAAAAAAAAACTATATTATTGTATAGTTTATAGACGAGGTAACAATTTGGGAAAAATAGATATTTTCGATAAAGCTGGTGATCTTTTGAAAAATAAAAATGCTGTCATGTCTGTATTCGGTTTGAATTCGAAAAGGGGATTTTCATAGTTCGCTAATAAAATAAAGATGTTTATTTAGGGTCTTAATTTAATATTAAAATTATTAAAATACAATTTATAACATATTAGAAATTTTTCTTTTCTTAATAAATTTTTCTAAAATTTAGAAAAAATACCAACTAATCTATCGTTGAAAAAAATAGTAGTTATTTTTGATTTTAAATATTTCTAAATATCAATGAGTAAAGTATGAAAAAAAAAAAATGATTGGATTGTAATTATTATTAAAAGTTTTAGTTCAAAATATTTCTAATAAAAAAATTGACTCAACATGTGGTTGTAAAGATAATTCATTCAAATAAAAAACGAATGAATTATCTTTACAACCACATGTTGAGTCAATTTTTTTATTAGAAATATTTTGAACTAAAACTTTTAATAATAATTACAATCCAATCACAACATTGTTTATGTTCAAAATATTTTAATAAACAAAATTAATAAAAGTATTACAATTAAAAGGGCGAGATTTAATTAGTAAAAAATTGATACTTTTTCTATAGTAGCCGTAAAATTTTATTTTTAATTCAAAATATAAGTGCTCTAGACAACAGATAAGAATACGTCAACAAAAAAAAATTAAAAAAAAAATGATTAAAATTTTTCAAAAATTCTTAAGAGCGGTACATTTAAAAAAAAAACAATATTTATTTAAATGACGCATATTTGAATTAAGATTGTTGACTTTTTAATTATTTTGTTTTTCAAAATATTTCAATCAACAAAAGTAAAATAAATGAAAAAAATTAATTAACAAAAATCTTTTTTTGTAATTTTTTTTCTCTTCTAAGAGATTTTACTTTAATTTCTTATCTCTTGTCTCGAAATTCATATTATAGGTGAGTTGATGTGCTCCAATTTTGACATTTAACTCCCGTGTTCTTTCGTAATATTATCTCTTACTACTCATTGAGTTACTCTCTCTCTCTTTCTATCCACCTAATCTACTAACATTCATCGAGTCCGTCAGGTTTAGAGTTCGTATATGTGTAAGACTTGAAAGTTTGAACGATACTCTGACATGATCAATTCAACAGGCGTTGATAGGAAATGTTTTGTTGAATGGATAGTGAATGCTTATTAATAGAGTTCGGGAGGGTATTGGTGAAACTTTTCGCAAATTTGTTTTTGTTAAAACCTATATTTTAAGACGTTTATAAATTAAATAGAATTAAAATTTTAGAAATACAAATTGAAATTTTCAAAAAAATTATTTCGAAAAAAGATCGTTAGAAATTTACAATAACGTCATTAATTATAAGGGGTACAGCAAAAGGTAAATGAGGATTAAAAATTTGCAATAAAAATAGAAAATCAAAAAAAATTATAACTAACCTGGTGAAATTTTAAGTGAAGCGCACATAGCCTGAGCATCCCTTTTGGCATGTTCCAAAGCCAGAGAAATAACCGGCTCTATATCGCTTCGAACACTAAGTCCTCCGATCAACGACTCCAGTGCCAACGGTTTCAGATTGTGCTTCTTTTGAAAGCTTGTATCCTGTAGGTATTCACGAAGCAACTGATGATCTTGTGGCTGGTGTTGTTGTTGTGGCTGCTGTGGAGATTGTATCTGTAGCTGTGTATGTGATTGTATGTGTGACTGAATTTGTTGTACGGAATGTAGTTGGGGCTGGAATAATACTTTTTTATCTTCCAAATCCTTCAGCGATTTCTCTAGAAGAGTATTGATATCGAGGAATGCCTCGTTATCGGTTTCTGATTCGATTTTTATGTCGCTGAAAGGGGATGGAGCACCACTAGATTCCGGTGGTGATGGTGGCAGAACATGAAATTCTTGTTTGATTGGGAATTTTTGAAAATTTTGTTCCGCCACGGGACTCGGTGATGGTGGAAAAATGCTGGTAAAGCCGTCTTGCGGAGGACTTGGCTGTGGTGATGGATAGAATTGATATTGATTCTGTAATTGTTGAAGCAACAACGATTGCGAAATCGTAGACGATATTGACGATATATTATCGATTAATTTTGGCACTGTATTATTCGAATCGATCCAATTTTTTTCAATTTTCATCGGCTGATCATGATAAATTGTCGTTGGGATATAATCAAATGATGTATATTGTGGCTGTTGTGCAACGTATGTTGATTGAGGACTTAATGGCACCTCACCATCTGATTGAAGCAATGACAAATCAAAGCTGTCAGCATAATCTGAATAGGCATCTGTACAATATGTTCCAGTTGGTACCGTCTGAGACATCTAGAATAATTCAAAAACAATTTATTATTTCTCTTATCAATTTTTATTATTTTCTTATCATATAATTAGTATTTTTTCTAAATTTCATTTAATATAAAAAAGTAAATTTTTTTGTTGTTGCAATTTTCTTTTTATATTCACGCTTTTGGACCATACAAAAATACTACTAATAAACAAACTACTAGTAATAGGAAAAACTTGTGTTAAAATTTGTAAAATTGGCAAAAGAAATTTCTATAATAATTTTCATTAAATTTGAACGAACAACTAACTAGTATGAACCATTTATTGAAAAAATCTTTAATTTTTTTAACAATAAACTGTTTTGGAGTCTGGAATAATATATGCACCATTTTTCATGTTCTTAGGTATGTTATATTTTTATTGAAAAAAAAACAGAAAAAAGTAGTATTTAAAATATCCCAATTTTTTAGCTAAAGCAAATCTCTTCGTTGCAAAAATAATTAAATTTATTTAAATATATTTGCTTTAAATGTTATTAATTCATATACATGTGTATTGGATAAGTTCTAATTCGCATTGTTTTGTTAACATTTTTCAATTTTTCTATGATTCTACAATAAGTTATGTTTATTTTATATAATATATAAAACTTACAGCCATATTTTATCGAAATAGAGAGAAATAAACTTTATTAGACTTTTTTTTTTTAAATTAACACACTCTTCTTTTTGCTTAGCAGTTGGAAAAAAAAACTATACGCTCGTATTATCATAAATATGCAATTTATGTTCTTATTATCGTTATAAGAATTTTCACACTTTTAACACATAAAACACTTTATTTAAAAAAAAACAAAACTATTTACTCTCAAATTATAACATAATACATAGAATATAAGGTATTTATTTGCTTTGAATAGATTGTATTGTATTGTAGTTTACTTAACGAAAATATTTATAAGAATCTTCTTCTTATTTTAATTTAATAATTTTATAATAATTCTTCCTTTCTTTTTAGTTTAAATAAAAAAAAACCTACCAATTGAATATTTAGCAGCCAAGTTTTGAATTTAGAAATTTTCAAAAGGAAAACAAAAATTATAACGAAAATTATATCTTTCGTTAAGTTTAACAAACAAATGCCAGTACACCGCGCTTTTTTTTTTTGAGAACTCGTACTACTTTTCGAATTCGTTTATCTCAAAGTACCTCTACCGATTCTATCGATTAACTAAACAAAAATAAAATTAGTAATGACGGTAAAAGATCTTAGCTCTAATATCATATGCAGGCGACTTTGGTCTTACCATAATTCCCCACCCTCGATCGGAATATATAATAAATACTATACAGAAGAGATCTTTTTATAAAGTTCTAAGCTAAGGCCAAAAATCAACTTAATATTATTATATAGTTAGTTTAAAGCTGTTTAAATATATATACATTGGTTAGTATTTGTATGCGTGTGTTGGCTGGTGGGCACGTATAAGTGTACGAGTAGAACAACGAAAAGAAAAAGAAAAAACAAAGCGACGTGAACGAAAAAAAAATATTTTTCTATTTTGTTCAAACGAGAGACAACGACGAGCTTTGGGAATTCCAATCTGTGATTTCTGCTGCGTCGATTGCGAATTTTAATGCTTTCTTACAGTATAATTTACCGTGAATGGTTTTTATTATTAGTATAATTTTTTTCTCTTCTAAAGTTTTTTTCTTGTCTGTCCCATCTGTAAACAGGTGAGCACAGATGTTTATTATCTCTTTTCATCTCGTGCATGGTATGTACATATATCTTCCAGTCATCTTATACTATATGAATGTACACCTATATTTGTACACTGGTTATTTTTCATTTTTCACATGCAAAAATCATCTCTTTTACTTCTTCTTAGTCTCATTATCTTTTATTTCTTTCTTTCCTATCATCAGGATAGTTTTTTCTGATAGTACGTTGTTGAGAAAAAAAATTCCCTCCTTTTTACTTTTAATTTTATTATTGGATGTGTGCATATTTGAAATTTTTTTCGTGTATTTTTTTCAATAAGCAGATTTTATGACGTTATAATTGTTGTCAGATAGAATAAAAAATTAAATAAAATTTAAAAGATACAACAAATACCTTTTAATGACAAAGCAAACTTACTTTGAGTGAGTAATAGTAATAATAATAATAATAATTGCATAAAAATCAATTTATTTTGTACGTAACATGACAGTGTAAAGTACAATTAACAGGTATAGGCTATGATGTAAATTGTTTATTGGGAAATACGCAAAAATCTATTGAATCGTATATGACGTTTGTGTAATTTTTAAATGAAACTTTTAAGCTTTTTTTGTTTATTATTTAAAAAAAAAAGTAAATTCCAATATATATATTACAAATATGTTTATGATGTCATTACTATTGTATATATTCGTAAATGTATACAAAAAATGGATTATCATATTTACTCTCAGAAGTGCAAAAATTAAAGCTTATATGAAAAGTGTTTTTTTTTATTAAATAAAAACCATTTAAATTAGATAATAATCTTTAATTAAAAATTAAATTGATAGTAAGAGAACTGATAGAAAATCAGTAATTTGAAGGATAAGAAAATGTCCAAAACTGTGTTATGGTACCCTTGTCTATGGCCATTAATGATTTGGTCGTCAACCTAAATTCAAAGCGGATTTGGGGATAGGCCAGGGAGAGAAAGAAGGACCATCTAAGTCTCTCCCACCAACGTTGGTTTTCGGGCTGTTTTTTTTAATTATTTTTTTTTAAATAATTTTTTATATCTTCCTTATTTTTTTAAATATATTTTCTGTTCACTCTCATTTCCTATTCCTTCTCCTTTTTGCCTGGATAATTTTTTAGTTTTTTTGTAATTTTTTTCATTAGTTTTCACCATTTTTTCTTCTTTTTCCTTCTCCCCCCTCCCATGGAGAGCATAACACCTTCGGGTGTCTCCATAATTCTCTATATGTTAAGGGATGATTTTTTGTAGTTATGGTAGGTGTGGAAGCACATTTCTGCTGAAACTAAACTTCGAACACCTCCGCAACCTTCGCATAAAGCTAACGACAAGCATGCCTAGCAGACACATGTGCTCTCTGAGTATGGTCGTAATTGGCCTTACTCCTGAAGAACTTCACGTTCAGGAAAATTTTAATTTTTATCCAAATTTTAATACATTTTAATTATAATAATACATTTACGTCAATGGAAAATAATTCATGCTATTCAATAATATTGAGCTTTTATGAAATATTATATTGTACAATAATTTTATGAAAAGATTCAATATAAGTGCAAAAGGATTCAATTTTTGATAACATTTTATACAACAAAAAAACTAGGAAATATTGATGAGGAAATTTTTTTCTTATGGACTATAAATATTGTTATTTTGTAATTTGAATAATAATCTTATCGATAGGAAAATAAAAAATCAAAGCCTAATCTTATTATTAAATAATATTTCATAAAAAATAAGAAATATGGATTAATTAAATCCAGAATTCGAAGATTGTTCAATATTAAATTGTAAATTTGCCAATTTGTCATTGATGTGTATACACAAGCTTTTCAGAATAAAACAATTTCAGAAATACGAGATTGGGTGCCGATGTTTTCCAATTTTATCTATACCAATATATCCTTGGTGTCTTAGTGGATGACATCAATCTTTGACAAGCTGTTGCTACCCTATCTTTATTATACATTTATCGATGAGAACCGTCCTGTCCTTTTCTTTATAGATATCTACAATTATAAATATATTGTAACAAGCACATTTCCATTATAAATTGTAACAGCCATCAACAATTTTGCGGAAGTTCTTGGATTGTAAGGACTTGGAACGTTTCGTTGAGCTCTAAAGTTCAATTCTATAAGTCCATATATATAATTAAGTTTCATATTTACGATATAATAATTATTGTCAATTTTGAAAAGTAGTTGTAGATAATGTCGGTTAGTTTCAAATCTTAAAAGGATAGGTGGGTTTCGATATAGAGTGAATGTGAAGTAAGTCTCTTTTATTAATTTACCTTATCTTTCGATGCCGTAAACCAAGTTTCGAGATTATAGATATGGGATTATAAATTATTAAAAGTTCTGCTGGGATTTTTATGGATAGTGAATATGGCTGTATCATCATTATAAGTGGTAATAATAGTCTTACAATCAGATGAAATGTGGTGGGCATACATATTATATAAAAAGAGTCTTCTGGGACTCCGGCTAAAATGATCCTGAATTAACTAATACATGAAAGTGACGTTGAATATATAATACAATAGAAACGAAGAAAGCTCATGTTTGTAAATATTTTCTCAAAGAATTCATAGAAATTTTGCCTTTGAACTCAAGTTTTTGAAGAATAGTTTTCATTTTTTGATACAAATCTTCGACTGGATCCTTCTTATCCACTTTTTCCTTGCTTTTAAATAGAAACATCTTAACACACTTCCATTTGAGTATTGTTAATATATAAATACACACTTTAACCTAAGTAATAATAAAGTAGATTTAAAAAAACCAATTGCACAGTTATCCTATTTACAATAACTATCCAGAAATGTTTAGTTAAAAAAAAACTAATTTCAAAACAAGGATTTTGATCAAATATTATGTCACAACCTATACGCTATAGATATAAATGTACTGTCCAAATAATTACGGAATTTATGTGTATCTCATTAATTCATATTAAGAAAAAAAATTCAAAAATTTTTACGTCTGGTTTTTCCATTCAGATTTTTTTATCTCCTTTCATACTCATGTACGAATATCTTTAAACTGATACACCTTATAAGTGGTTTGGCATAATAGTTATTTATTTTTAGTATTAGTAATATCTACTATTATACATTTGTTTCGTTAGGTAAAATATAATTTAAATCATATGTGCGAAAAAATCTTTTCAATATTTAACTATAATAGAACTGGTTCTGAGATATTACATCATATTATGCATAATTGTGTTTATAAAAACTTTTTGCCAAAATATACCTGAATACTCATAGATATCGTTTATTGTATACTCTCCAGATGAAATTTGTATGTATAAAAACGATTAAATAATGATCTGTTGTTATAAATGCATGCATATTCTTATAATATTTTTGTACAACTAAACTGGGAAATAAATAGTTTTCCCTGTTTTTAGATAAATTATTCGACGAAAATAACGATTCGTATCAATCGATTTTGACAATATTAAATGAAAGAATTTATTTACTCTCCTATCAATGCTAACACATATTATACAAATATACTAAAATAAAATCCAATTAAATAAATTCAGTTTTGTTTTTAAGTAATAAAAATAATAATTTATTGTAAATTAATGGTGGAGAGAAATGGCTACAATAAAAACTTAACATTTTCTTTAGGTGTGGCTAACGGAAATAACAATAGTTTAGCATATTTTAAATTTACGAATTTGTTTTCTCCAAAGTCTAAGGTATTTGTTGTTTTTTTTTTTAAAAAAAGATATTTTTCCTGATTGCATAAAGGAAATGAAGCTCTTGCAATTTTGTTTAATTTGATTACACTATCTGAGTCATTGGGGAAATTTCATATTTATTTTTAGTTGGTTATTTTTAATTTTGCATATTTTAGTATTTTTTCGATACAAATTTAAACAACCATTCGGTAAAAAGCGAAGCTTTTCATTATTAGACTTAAAGCATCTAAAAATAGTATGGGGAAGTTTTTTTCTTCTAAATTGCATGATTTTTTTCTTTATTCCTTTTAAAATAAGATGAACCTTAATTAAGTACTATTTTTAAGATAAAAATAATTTGCGTAATTTTTAATATATGATTTTTTTACAAAATAAATTGCAATTTGTACTAATAAAATGCTATTTTTAACATTACAAAAAAAAAGTTATTGTGATTTTATTTTTTTTATAAAAATTAGAATAGACATTTCTATTTTAAAAGTTATTTTTTATAAGATAAATTTTAACTGACATGATTATTATGCCAAAGGAACTATTTTTTTACTTAATATTTTGCATTTATTTTCTTAAAAACAAAAGAAAATATTTCTTAACATAGAATATTTTTCTTAATAACAGGTGTCTACATTTAGCAGAAACAAATAATTTCGTTTTCGGTAAGTACGCATATCCTATTTGACAGCCTCGACTGCAAAGACAAGGGTAATATTGGTGGAATAATATGATTACCTGACGAGATATTTAAGGGATATTAAAAAGAAAAAGATAAAGAGAGACATACTAGTAACTTGAAGAAATATTATTTATATCGAAAAATGTAAATGGATTTTTTTAGGAACAATTTACTACGAGAACGAACATTTAGCAGAAACAAATAATTTCGTTTTCGGTAAGTACGCATATCCCATGTGACAGCTCTGTGCCATTGTATATGTTTCTAATCTTTTAATAAAGTGTCAGCTTAATCGAAATTATTTTTTTATTTAATTCCAGGTTGAAAATGCTCGATTAAAATAACTGCAAGCCAAGTTTTTTCTAGATTCAATAACATTCGATAAAATGGTGCATCGAATACATGACTTAATAGCCTTTCATATAAATATTATATGAAATAGCAGCTTCAGACAAAAAAAGGTAAGCTCAATAGATTGTGTTAGGTATGTTACCTATGCGTATGGATAAGAAAGATCAGTGTCGAAACTTGTAGTTATAGTAGCAGAGGATATAGGTAGGAATACAATTCCGACGACAACTGCAAACGGCATGTAGTTGGCGCTCTAAAATTTTTCAAAATCTTATTGGAGTGCACAAAATTCCGACGACGAATTAAAATCAAATGCACGATAAATGTAAACTTACAAATTGAATTAAGCTTAAAATATTAATAATAAACTGATCAGATAACATTTCTTTACTTGTTGCAATTATGTTCAATTGGTTAGTTCGTTTCAGGCTTATGGTGCCCACTGTTTTCAAAAGGTTATGATATGAAATAGGACGTTAAAATTATTATTATGAACTTAAAGACTTCAGCGCAACACTCTGATGCCGGAAACTGTTGCTTTTAGCAAGGACCTCTAACAATCACACTGCTAAAAATGTGGCCTGTTCCTAGGTTAGATGTGGTCTGTTCCTAGGTTAGACCGCTAACGGCGGGCTCTAGTCCTGTAAAAAATGTATGAGATTTGGCAATAGCGTTGGGATGAGAGTGAGAATGTGGCCTGTTCCTAGGTTATTTGATAACCGGGCATGGTAGCATAAATGAGTTCCTGTATAAGAGAGGATTGAATGAAAGAGAAGAAAGTGCCTATCACCTACTCGTGGAGTGTGATTTATATGAGGATCTCCGTGATTTCGATACTTGTGGCATTAGAGTGAATGAAAGTCGAGTGGATTTGGGTGGTGCACTTAGTACACCTGAGAGGAGGGAATGTTTGGCTGAATTTGGCATGGCACAATTTGAGAGAAAAATACGATTGATGAATGCGTAGCGAATGTGTATGCAAGTGAAACGCAAGGTGACCACAACCGGCTGAAAGACCAAGGTCGATTCCGGTTATACTTTCCGGTCATGGCGAACTCGTGTACCTGAGCTGGCTTAGCGATGCCTAGAAATTTACAAGATTCTTTACTGTAGCTCAATGAGCGGAGTTCAAACCTAAGTATTCTTAAAACAAAAATTGGTACCCCACGAATCGGGATCACTGGTGAGAGATACTGGTAATTATCTCAGGCGCTGTCACTGCTTATGCCAGTAGAGTTTTAGATGAGCCTCATCACTAGCAGTTGAAGTAATCAGCTTGTAACTGATTACTGACTGTTAACTGCCAGTAATGGTTGTGCGCTGATTGAGTCTAACAATAGGTAAGCCACGTTAACAAACATAATTATTCCAATAATTATAATATGGATACATCGATAACAATTGAATCAATTAGGTTTTTTTTTAATGTACATTAAAGAATTTTTTTTATATAATGTAAAATGCATTAATTTTTTAAAATTTATTTAATATTTTTTTGTACTCGTAAAAAAAAATCTAAAACTCAAACCGAAAATAACAAAAGGATCTGAATTGAATCTATTCGAAGAAAGTAACATTCCTCTATATATCCTATAATGTATTGCGACTTTTAAATAAACCTTACAAATGCATACTACGAGCTACAACATTTTCAGAGCATTACCACTCCAACAAAAAAAAACCCAAAATAAAGAAAATCAAAATAGTTCGAATCTAACCACTTATAGAAAAGAAAAAAAAACAGTCCAACCATAAAAATTAGAATAATTTAGCATAATTTGCAGCTTAAAACAAATTCGATAACCGTTGTTCGCACAAATGTCAAGGTAATATGCTGAAAGAATTTTAATCTAAAAAATTCGTAGATTATTCGACACAACAGACCAGCAGGTTTGGTTTGTTCGTTTGTTTTTATGTAGTTACAATCAAAAGCCAAACAAAAAACAATTTTTTTTTCTCCTCTTAAATTTATTATAACAGTTTTGTTATTGTTACCATAGCATGGCTTTTTTCCCCCAAATATTTTGTTATTGTCTTTATACCACTTTCAGTAGTAAGCAAATGGAGCAATTCTTTTTTTGTGTTTAGTATTAGATTGAGATCTCATTTAAAATAAACTATGTACATTATAATGTACACATGTACAAACAATTGTACTAAATTACGAAACGAAAATAGAATCAAAATTGTTACTTGTGGTTTTTTTTGCCCGCTTTTTATTCTTAGTTTTGATTTTGATTTTTTATAGTGTACACATATTTATAATTCTATACGTTAACCATAATAAATCCTGAAGCATTAAAACGACAAATTTCGAATTTCAATCTGTATTTAAGAAGAGATTCCGGATAAAGATTTCTTAGAACAGGTGTAAATTTTGGTAATTTTTTTCTGAAATTTTTTGTTTTGGTTTTTATTATTATGAACTTTTTTTGGAGCACTACCTTTTGTATAGAAGTTATTTTCGACTATTAATGATAGTTGATATTATTTTGAGATTATTTTAATGATGGCTAGCAGAAAGATCCTTATCACAAAATTTCAATTGTATTTTTATTCAATGCGTTTGATTCTTACTGCACCTTTAATTTGACTGGTTTATTGTTATCTATGCAAATTGAAGGAGGTAGGATAAATTTGGTTGTTTTCGATTTTTAAATATTTTTTTTCTTCAAATTTGTTTTTGCACGTAAACATTTAGTTTTAGTGATAGTTTATAGAATAGATAAATTTTATTAGTGATTTTTGAATAGAATTTAACAATTTGTAATAAATAATTTCCCTTGAAAAATCTTTTTTAATTGTATTCGGTGCTCAAAAAAGGAACTTTTTACTTAAAATCTTATTAAAAATCAGAACTAAAATAAAATTACTACTCAGAATAATAAAAAGTCTTAAAAAATAACTGCAACTTGAATGATGTTCCTTTTAATTTTTTGATGTTGTATTAAAAAATTTTTTTTTTATCAATTATCAGTTATTTTAAAGGAAAAGTTCATGTGTTCTCTGGTATGGCCATATCACGGAGGTTCTTAACTAGTAAGAAAAAGTTATTATTTGACTCTATTAACTAAAAAACTATTGGGGTAATGAGTCCATATTCTTAAGAAAATGGAAAATATTCTCATCCTTAACTGAAAAGATAAGGGTGATATTGGTGGAATAATATGATTATCTGTTAAGAGATATTTAAAGGATACTTAAAAGAAAAAGATGAAGAGAGACATACTATTAACTTGAAGAAATATTATATATATCGAAAAATGTAAATGGATTTTTATGGGAACAATTTACTACGAGGACGAAAATTTCAAATCGAAGATAAGTATTAAATTTTCTGTTTTTTGTTGTTGTTGAATACTTTAAGCTTTTGTACGAATTCATACACTTTTAGAGCAAGAGCTGATGAATAACAATCGCTGACTATTCTAGATTCAGCTCAGATTCAATAAGAACAATAGATTTTTAAGAGAATCAATATCCACTTAAAGTGGAAGTGAATCTTTCCCAGTGAGATGCTTGACATACTCGTAGTAAGGTCGAGATTCTTGAAGCTATTAAAAGCCATACACATGAGGTTCATTGGTTCGTTCAAATCAAACGCAATATAAAAAGGACTGAATTTCCTTAAGTAGAGACATCTTTAATAAGTTTAAATAGAGCCAAATTTTCGGGAGTCTTACTTTCAATATTTTCAATTCAAAAAAAAATTGAATCAGCAATTTGACGTTTTTTTTAAAAAAATTTTTTTAATAATAAAAATTAAATCAGCAATTTTACGTGTGTTTTTTTTTAATAGAGGTATTCTCATTTTTTAATAGAGGTGGGAGTCTATGGTGATGAATCCATTGCAAAACCTCTTAACGCTAACCTTACAAAATTACGCTGTACCAATGCAATACGCATATTATATGAAGCATAATAAGATGACTAAACTACCAGAAATGCATATTCTAAAATAGGTTTCACAAGGAGGTTATGTAAGTGAGTCGATATGTGAAAATTCGCTCGGCCAACGTTTCGTAAATTCTAAGATTTAGCTACTTTTAGTGACAATCTAGTTCGAATGGGAGATAAATTGAAGTCAAGTCTAATATCCAAATCGATAGCAGACTGTACTCTTTTAATGTCAGTTCCATCGAAATCATAATCACAAATATATGAGGAGTGAGACTTCTAGAGAATGTCAGTACCTTACATTTTTCCAGATACATTAGAAAGACACCACCAATTATAAAAATGTTCAAATCCTTCTATAAATGTGAATTATATAATTTAAGGCTTCACAGTATCATCAATGGTAAAAATATACAACAAAGGCTCCTTGATATAGACTTGCAGAAAGGATACATGATAAGTCCTATCAGTTAGGTAAGACCTAAACCAATTTAGTAATAGCCCTTAGGCAATATTATAGAATTTGGAACTTTGTTGAATGCTTTACTGAAAATAAATTCCTTCAACCCCTCCGCTTGTCTCCTCTTTTCTTATTAACTCTCATATTTTTCTTTACTCAAATTAAAAGTTTAAATAGGAGCTTATACATATCTACACAATTATACAATATATGTTCGCCCAAGTCTCTATTTAAAATTCAATAACAACTACTAAAAAAGGCTAATTGTTCCTACTTTCGATTCAAATATGCGTAGGGGCCCTCTAAAATAAAAGAAAAACTTAAAAAAAAAACACTTAAGAAAAAAAGCTAAATTAAACTTTAAAAATAGCAAGAAAAAATATAGAACAAATTTTATTAGCCACGAAATAATTTCAAATTGATTTCTCCAAAAAAAATTACGTGACTATCATACAGATAACAATAGCTCATATTTTTATAAAATCAAAACAATTAATAAAAAAGGCAATTGTATACGCAAAAAAAGGTGTTTAGAAACTGAAAAGGGGAGCATTTTGTCAATAGAAATGTTTTTTTTTTTTTTCAATTAAAAAAGAATTTTTTTTTTTTGAATTTATTTTATATACCACCTATTTATTGATATTTTCGAATGTTGATAAAGCTTTTTCATATGACCTTGTAAAAAAAGTACTAAAATTTATTAGAAACACACGCGACATAATCAATTACTATTATTACTTACATTTTTTGTTTGGTTATTTATTAATTTGTGCAATTTGTACGTGATAAGTTTACTAGAAATGGTTATATTTAGTATAAAATAAGTTTAAATAATAATTGGCAATTTAGTTTAAGTATGAACACATGCCAAAAAGTTTATTTTTAAATTAATTTAAAAAAAAATAAATGCAAAATACAATATAACAAAAAAAAAAGTAACAGAAAATAATTTTAAACAAAATCAATACAATAAAAAAATAGTGTAAATCTATTTTTAAATTTCAATTAATTGAGATATTTTTATAAATAAGATATGATCTAAATATTTAGAGTGTGTGGTTTCGCTTAGACAATTCTTATGGGATTTCCTTAAAAAAAATTGTTATTATTAGAAAACAAATGATTACACAGGTATCTATATTTGTTCATTAGTAGTATTATTACTATTATTTTTTTAAAGTAAATATCTGAACCAAGATCTGCCATCCACGCTCATTGATATTCTGTTTTTTTTTTTGTTTTTTTTGTTTGTTTAAATACTAACAATGACAAATGACAAACTTATTCAAATAAATCAAGATACGATCATTGGAAAATACGCGACTTAACTAGTGCTTTAATTTACACAATGACGTATCCAAATGCGCACCTGTTCAATTGTCGATAATTTTTACCCATTCACCTATGCCCACTCACCCATAAGCTTACCTTTTTAATTACTCTTTACCACCCACACTTGATTTATGATCGTTTCTGTACTTGCTTAGAGATCGTTGTCAAATAAAAAAAAAATAATAAAATCAACTGTAATTGATCTAAGAAATCATTTTCATTTTCTAATATTGACGGTTCATTTTCAAATCCGTTTGAATGTAAATTTTCCATATTTTTTGATTCTCTGTAAATTTAATCGCAAAAAATTTAATTCTGGAACTTTTTGAATAAATTAAAATAAATCTTAATTTTTTACTTTTTTATTTGGTTTCCTTTTAATTTTAATTAGACATAAGAATTCTAGAGGAAATAAATTTCCATGATTAGAAGATATTCATTAGAATGGAAAATTTTCTGAACTTCCTGTTCGAATATAATCTTTTATAAGAAGAACAACACGTTTTTTCTTTCTTTTAGAATTTTACCTTAGATTAATTTGTAGATTAGATATAATAGTATAAGTTAAGGATGTTGTTGGATGACAAATCTGTGAAAGGAATCTCTATAAGATAAAATGTATTGTCATATGAATGACGGTACATTGCTTGATAGCAAACTCTAAGAAAATGAGTACAAGATATACATTAAGAATTAGAAATTCCAGATGACCGTCTAATATGTAAAAAATGGAATAAATAAGCTATCAAATATCAAAATTAATTTACCTACTTGTATAAAATAAACAGAAAACAATTGCTGTTTAGGAATCTACCATTAAATATATCACATAAGGATCATTAAATTTTATTCTTAAACATATTTTTTCTTGTTCAAGACAATTTTGACTATATAAATAATAAGACAGTTGGTGTAAAAAAATTGCATCTATATTTAATAAAATCTGGAAAAAATAGTATGCTCAAAAAAGAGTTTTAGATCAAAATGATAAAATTGAATATCTTTTTTAAGAGTAAGAACTGCGCACCCTATTTTTATGATTGATTTTTATAAAAAAACAAAAATAAAAACTATTTGTCAGCAAAATTTATAAATAAAAAAATGTGTGGGAATATTTTCATGCAATTTAAGAATGTAAATTTGCAGCAAATTGCATACAGTCAGCCTGCGAAACATCTGTTCAATTTGAAGACGATTCTCCCACAGGATCATCATCATCCCAAACTGATATGATTTTCCATATGTTCCTATTTATAAGTTTTATTTATTATAACATAAATGGTTTTTTTTTGTTTGATTAAATTTTTTGTATGATAATTTTTAAAGTTTTTGCAGAAAATCGCTCGTAAATAGACTTGAATTAAAAAGGGAATAATTTCTAAAGAAGTATTCTTCCGTTCCCAGGGAAATGGTGTTGCGATCTTGTTAGCAGTAGGACGTCATATGAATGAATGAAATGTGATCATTAATCAGCTCTAAATACTATGGAGTATTGTGTATGGTATCTTCTTGTTTGTGGTATATAGTATATTGTAATACCAATATTCAGTCAGATACTACTATCTAAAAATAGTTTTTTTTTCTCAATTTTATCCTACGCTTACAAGTGTACTCAATTTATGGTAATTTTAAATGAAACATAAATGTTCAGTTAAATTACCACAAAGACTGGCAGTTATCATCAAAAAAGATATAAGTTCTTGTAACATACTCGAAATTAATATTAAAATAAAAATATTGGTAATTTTTTTATATAAATTTAATAAATATGGATTTTAAATATATTAAAAAACTGGTAAAAGTTACATGATAGTCATGAGAAATTAAGCCAAAATTTCTCCAGGACATGCTTTGAATAGATGATAAAATGGAAAATATTAGTATCGAAAATAATTTCCTATTAAAAAAAAAGGATCAAATATATTGTAGTATTTTATAAACTATCCTTATAGTTTATAAATCATAATATACTAAATTATCTTTAAAAGAACATAACAGTTATTAATAAAGTTTTATGTGCAAAGTATTACACTTTAAGGATCACATTTTAAAAGAAAATAATTTTTTTAGATCATTTTTATTGGTTACTTTAAATTTTTTAATCAATAATTAGAATATTATTTTGATAGGGAATATTATCATGAAGGTTTAATTTTTTTTTTTTTACCATTAAAATATTTATTTATTACATTTTTTAAATTTTATTTTTAAACTCTAACAAATTTTATTACAAACTCAATAGTAAAACTATTAAGAGTGCATACAAAACGTTCTATTTATTTTTTATGGATACTTTCTGCTAAAAATGTAATGTAATAAATTAATTCTAATCTCATACAATTGAAATCTATATCCTTAAAAATCTTAAATCTATTGTTAATATAAATATTACAATAGATTTAAATTAAGTATTATTATTTAAACACAAAAAATTATTATATTTCATAACTGCATTCCATGAATAAATATTGTGAATTAATAATGGGGGTATAAAAATAAATAATTTTTCAATAATAAACATACAAGTAAGTATGATCTTATATCTATTTGTGATGTTGGAAAAACCAATATTTTTATTATAATGTTCATATTATTATTATTATTATTATTATTATTATTATTATTGTTGTTATTTCGATTCAAAGAAAAAATAACACCAATTGAATAGACAAAAAATTATACTGTCTATTTAAGCACAAACAAAATTTGAAAATATTTTTATAAAAATATGTACATTTCCAAAGAATGCGAAATAAATACACTTCTTAATTGGTAATGCCAGTTTCGATTTTTTGTTGCTGTAAATCTACTAATAAAAAATAACAGGTCCATAAACATTTCATAATATTTCAAAAGCCTGTTTACTTGGAATAAAAGAATTAATAATACCTTTGTTTTACAAATACCAAATAAATATATTTTTAATCAATTGAATAATATCAGTATGTGAAGGCATACTACAGGCTTAAAAATGATTAGAAAAAATCCAAATCTAATTCAATACACTTCATTTAAATTAAATCCTACATTTAGCTTCCGTATCAGGTGGTAAGCAGTATTGTGAATATTCAATTTTTTCAATAATCTTACTCGCTTGCAAGCCATACATATAGATATATTAAATTAGATAAAGTCAATGATATTTACACCATTTTATAATTTATTCTTTTATTCGATGTTGAATAATTTATTATATAGAAAATTAAAGCTTTAATATGTGAACTGGAAAAAAGACCAACTATACATAAAAAGAGATCGGATATATAATATGAACATATAAGAGTAGTAAACAAATGAGAATATACTCCTCCTATTTGATCATATTCGATATGGTGGACATGAAAAAATATTTAGTTTATTCTGCTTCTTTTTCCCAATTTTGCTATCTCTCTTCAACCATAAATGTCCAATTTTTATTTTATTTATGGCCACTCTACAGTAACAACAAAAAATCAGCTCATTTTTCCTTGGTCAAGGTCGTATACAAGAGCAAATCAACAACAATAATCTCTGTAAGATTTTCTGGCATTTTTTGTTATTCTTTCTTTCTTTCGTTGATTTATCATTTACTGTATTTATTACTTATACAAATACTCATTTTATACGCAAGTGAATGGGTATTTTGATAGATCGCTCATAGTTCACTCTTAATTCCTCTCAAGTCCCTATAACAACAGCATTATTACTCCAAAACTAGCGAAAACCCAAAACACAGAGAGAACAAAGAAAAAAACTAAACTCATGTATAAACTGTTATAAAATGACAGTTCGAATTGATTTTTATAACAAATACAAAGAAGAAGAAGGAAACAAAAAATTTGTGCAGTTCGTAAATATTATTTTTTTTGTAAATTGTGAAAGTTTTCTTATTTTTAAAATTAAATTTGTTAAGAAAAAAAAACATTTTTTTTACATCTTATTGTATTTTTTCCCATTTAAAATGAGAGAAGAAGAAAAAATTTGAATAAAAATAAAGAAGTTTGTAATTTCAAAAGTAAAAGCAGCTTTAGGAATTTTTTCCTTCAATATTTCTCTACATTAAGAAATATAATCGAGTGGAAAATTTTATATTTACTTTCTTCATTAATATTTTATTTTTATTTTTATTAAATCTACAATAATTTGGTATTTTTATTAGTATTTATCAACTATAGGCAAATTTCTATAATAATTATTTCAAATATTCAATGTTTTATAATACTTTTTAATATAAGGAAGATGTACTATCTAATAAAACAAAATAGTTTATTGCTAATATTAACAATACGTTAGAAAAAAAATTTGTATTCAATTTGAGCACATTATTTATTTATGTGCTAAGAAAATTTAGGTAAAATTAAGTAATAATGGCGGTTTTTATTTTTTTGAATTTGTAGTATCTAAAAATGAGTATTACCTGTTTGTAATACCTAAACAGGAGTATTAATAATGATAGTAAATAAAAATTATTAAATTTTAGTACTTAAAAAGGAATATTATTGTAATAATGACAGTAAAGAAAAATAATATTTTATATTCCAAAACCTTTGTTCCTTTCTGGATATTCCAGAATCAATAAAAAATAATATAGTCTAATGTACGGACAATCCTTCCTTTAGTAATAATGAAAACAAAAACCCTTCAGCGGTTCTTTAGTATTTCCGACTTCGATTTAGAAGTTCGAAAAAGATAAATCAAATTTTCAATATATTTTTTAATGGAAATCTTAACTAAAAAGGCATGAACAAATCCTTGTAGGATAATATTTAACTGTTATACTATATAATCTAAATTCAATATTTTTGCTAGGAGGATTCTTAAAAAAAAAATTCTTCTAAAAAGGATATCACAACGTATTATAACGAAATATCAGTAAACTTTTAATTGAGTACAGATTTTTCACAGAAATACAATAAAAATCAAATTAATTTGAATGAAAATTATGGTATTTACTCTAAAACAGGATTTTGATTTTTTTACAATTTATGTAAAATAGGTTTTTGTTTTAAAAAAAAAAATCAACGTGGTATGAGAAAAATTACGGAAACAATGTAGTGGGATAAACAAGGTGAACTACTTACTGACCAACTTCGAACACATTGTCAAAAAGGGCACAGCCTAAGGGGTAATATGATTGGACCTTTTATTATGCGCCATTATCATATTCGCTATATTCGTGTAATTCATTCCAATAGGAACTTGATCATTACTAATCGAAATAATATCACAAATTGATGGGAAATACCCAGAATTGAACACACAGTCTTAAGTGCTTGGCTAAGATAATTTACAATTCCACATTACTTATCGGACCTTTCGTTATCCGGTTCGCGCTAAATTTACATCTTACAGAATTAACCCAACTTTATGGCAAAAACTGTAATTATATGCCAATTTTAAGGATATTTCTTTTAAAATGAGGTACAGAAATTTGCAAAAGTATAAATTAGGGAATTATCATTTATCTACTATTACTTGTTGTTGAAAATATTTAATCAAAAAAGATCTATTAACGACCCTTTTCACAGAAATTAGTAAACTTCTAAACAAAATAAAGTTCAAAATTACAATTTAATACATATAAAAAAAAAATTAAAATTATATTTATAACAAATTAGTAACGTTAATTTCGATCAAAATGGTTCGATTGCAAGGTACAAAAATATATTTCGAGTAGACTTAAATTGATATTACAAAATTGACTTTAATAGATTTTCAAAATTAGTATCTTAGATTAACAAAAAAAATATTTTCCGTTATCAAAAGTTTCCAAATTTGTTCACATGAGAAGCGAAAACATTTTATTTATCTCCTATAAATAAATATGCCTACCTGTTTATCTGTTCATTTATATAAACCAAAAATAAATATGATGAAATTAACTTGACAATCGTTACGTGAATGATCTTCAAACATTTCAAAAGTCACGTAGGACTGCGAGAAAAAAAATTGCAATGGTAGAAGCTGGGCTGGCTCAGTTTAAATTTGATGGACTCAAAAACAAAACTGATGACTCAGAAAGTCTTATTTTGACTAGAAAATCAGAAAAACCCAAATTATGCAATAATTATGTGGTAATATGAGAAAAAAATGCAAATATTCTGCAATGTTAATAATAGTAATGAAAAATTAATTGTAAATGCTCGACAAAACTCTTCGAATTGAAGAGAAAATCTGCATTTTAGGGGTAGTTATGACACGTCATCCTGAATGAAAGTTAAAATTTCTTTAGAAGTGTCTCATAAAATTCAAATTTTCTCTTCGACCATAAGACATCCTAAAAGAAAAAATTAAAAAAAAAATTGTACTAAATACACAATTGACATAAAAAAAAAGATGCCTTTTTAGTACTATTGACATAAAAAAATTGCGCAAGTGCTGCCATCTATTAGAATACGGTGGAAACTCAATGGATATTAAATATTTTTTTCTTAATTTTATAGATATTACGACGGCAAAATTGAAACAAGCAGATTTATATAACAGTGTTGATTGACGAGTGAGTTTAAAAAGAAAGAAGTAGAGGATAACTCTCGGACAAGGCGGTTAGTATGTTTTTTTACATATGAAAAAATGAGATTTTTTATAACGAGCAGCAGTCAATCACAAACAAAACGTATCTTAAGATTGCGATAAATTACTCTTTACTAAGGGCATTATATAAAAGTATCTTGCTGTATATTGTAAGTTTAGAACGTTGGCCATGTTTTCATCTCCGATTAGTTACTTAATTGTTAGCGATTCAGTTTGTTCGTATGTTAATATTTTTATGTGTGGTAACATCTACTCCTTGTACGGTTTTTAAGATCTCCCGTAATTTTGAATGTTTGTCGATACACTCTTTCAAGAAATGCCAATCGATTGGACCATTTATAAGTCACTAAGAAGAATAGGAATATGTATTTAGGAGGGAAAATATAAATGTTTGTTCGAGTAAGTCATAAGACTAGTTACAAAATAATATATTATGTCAAAGGACTTAGAATTAGAAGTTAACAAGCACGTGGGGAGTCTTTGGGAAAGAGATGATGACAGCTTACCATAGTTTATGCTTTCTTGATTAATATGGACGTCTATTGCAGAAAATATTTTGCAATGGAATATTGAAAAGAGAATTACATAAAATGGCAATTATTTAAATATTGATTTAAATATCAATAAAAAAAATTCATTTAATTTATTTGCGAAAAATTATTAACATTTGGAAAAAGATCGGATTTCTATTCACATTCGTGTGCTTAAAATATATTATCTTTATCCTTAATATATTTTGATAAAGATTTTTAACTTATGTTACCTGAATGAAATGTTATTTTTTATCTTAAACCATAACAAATGTTTTTTTAAATACTTTTATTTACAGACGCAGCTGTCGATGGCTACACAACATTCTTTGCCGTCATCCACCTTGTTGGCTGTTAATATCGCGAGATCAAGTGTGGAATCCTACCAAATAGAAGTTCCCCCTTTCCCTGACAAACTGTGGGTAATTAGGACTGCAATCAATCTGCCCAAACATTGCTGCGTAACAATTTTTACCCACAGTTCCATAGCCTTGGAGAACATTCCTGGCGTACAATTAACCAAACTCTATAAATTAAATGAATGTCAGTTAACCCAGAATTTTTTTTGAAAACGACTTTTCTCGTTATGGAATTAGTATTCCAAAGTTCTAGACAAGAAAACTTCTCGTAATTCGGATTGGGCATACCGCACTAACCTTTAAATTCCTCTTTGGTTATTATTTTTTAATAAATTTACCCAACATTTTTTTGAATTCAACCCCGTCCATTGTTAAGCCCTTAGACCCAACAACTTCCTTCCCCAGTCCTTTTTCATTTTCTAGAAGATATTAACTAATAGGATTCATACATTTTTTTGATTGCTCCCTCTAACTAACTATCGACCAGATTCATAAGGTAAGCTAGCAATGTAGTCGCCAAATGGCCTCATACCTTTACAGACCTTACATACAAGAAAAAAAACCAATCTTTTTTATAATTTCTTATTTATGGTATTTAAAAATTCATTTATATCTGAAATTATTATAATAAAAACTAAAAATATATAAAAATTTCATACTTTAATGAATTGCATAAATAGGGTGTTTTGTCCAGTAATAATAAATACCCTTTTGGACTTCAAGTTCATTTGATTAATTTGAAGAGAAAATTATTACAAAATATACTCGTAGTAAATTAAATTTTATAATTCATAAAATAACATAAAGCATCTCCATTCTAAGCCTACATGTAATAAGGTATCTTCTTCAACAATAAATCATTCAGCATTACTCTTCATCATCGTCTGGAAGATTTGCTTTTATAATTTTATATTTATGAATAAATTTTTTTATTTTTAATTTAATAAATAATTTTTAAATGAATATTTTTCACATAATACTTATCATTTTTATAATTATTCTATTATATTGTATATTATTTCCAGAGACTTTTAAGTTACCAAAGAGAATATTTTGAAAAATAATTTTTTTTTACAACAATAACACCTTCAAAACAAGGTATTCAAATATTCAGTGATTCGAGATTTTTTTTTGGGAAAATATCTGAAAAATGAATTTTATCTTTTCTAAGAAATTATATAATAGTTTGTATTGATCACCAATTTTTCGATCACACAGAAGATTTAAAAAAATATTTTCACTTAAAAGAAATGTTAAAAATGTGGTAAAGTGGGTATATTTAAAAATTTTATTGAGCCAAAAAAAAAATAAAAGAAAAAAATACATTTTTTTATTGATTCACAAACATTTATAATGGATGCAAAATTTTTATGTAAGTATATTTATTATAACATTTTTTAAAAATATTTTTAGCAAATCTAGAATGTATAAGAAATATTCAACAATTTTTGAAGGCAAAAAAAAACAACAAAAGTATAGTTTTGTCTTATATAAATTTTGTTTCAGTGACAACCGCAATCCTCATCAGTGATAACAATAAATTTCCAAGATTCTAAAAATATTATTTATTATACTTTTCATCTCAAATAATTGTACAAGGTTTTTTTTAAAAATTTTATGTATAAAAAAAAATATTTTTACAAAAACAAGATGACGTTCTTTCTTGATCTTTTAATATTTACATTGTGGCTGATTTCGGTTATATTTTAGTATAGCAATTATTATATTTTAAGTTACTATCTTTTAAGACATTATTTTTGTGGTTTTTATTTTTTTTAAATAAATAATATGTAAAGAATGAAAAGATTTTTATAATTTTTTCTGTTACTAACAAATAAAATGTATTTGCATTTTTGGATAAGGAAAAATTCTTAAAAGCTTGAAAAACATTAATTTCTATTTTTATCGTTTATATTGTTCGACATTTTTATTTTTAATAATATATAAAAGATTTTTTCTTGGATAATTATAATATTTTTTAACTTTATAATTTATCGGATTATCTCTTTCATAGTTTGGAAAGTACTTTGTATCCTGCAGCTACGTTTCGTGCAAAATTTTCTTCATCGGTGAGGCTCATTTCTCACGCGGCGGATAGTTTAATAAGAAACATTGCTTTTAATGAAGCTCTGACAACCTACATATGGCTGTGAAGAAGCCATTGTATCCGTGAATAGTGACCTTTCTGGTGTGAAGTTTGGTTTAATCGTGCCATTGGCCTATATTTCTTTGAAAATAAAGAAGGAGAGACAGTTCTGTTCATTTTGAGTGCTATCGCCGAATGGTAACCAACTTTTTTTGGTCTAGACTTGAAGATTTCTTATCTGCACCATACGCGTATATGGTTTTTAACAAGCTGGCGCAACAATGCACACTTTACGACAAAGCTTGGACGATTTGACGCCGTTGCATTTCTTAGATTTTAGACCATTCAAAAACAAACATTAATCAAGCAATAGGCGAGTAACAATTCGAAAGGTGCATAAATATCATCAAAAATAACCTCAAAAGGATCAAATCCGCCACAAGGGTGATTTGATTATTGTTATTATATTGGGTTGGTTCAAAAGTTATGACGGTTTTTTATGATCCTAGGTAAAAAAATATTTTCTTCAGAAATGATGAATAGTATCTTCTTTTAAATAATTCCATTGTATAAATGCTGATTTCCCCCTACTTTCTATTCAGTTTTGGCCTGGCCAGAGTACAATGAAGAGCCCTTGTATTTTTTCAAAATGTCGGTCGATAAAGTGCATTTAAGTCATTGTTTATTTTATGAATTCCGTAAAGATAATACCGCGAGTGTGGCAACCAAAAACATTTGCGAAGTGTATGGAACAGATGCCATCAAAGTTCGGCAGGCACAAAGATAGTTTACAAAATTCCGATCTGGGGATTTTTAACTAGTTGATAAACCACGTACCGGGCGGCCATTGAAGTCTGATGAGGACAAGTTAAAAGTCATAATTGACACCAATCCAGGTCTTACCACCAGGGAGATCGCGTCGATGATGGGAGTCAACTATACAACCGTATTAAGGCATTTGAAGCATATGGGGATGGTTTCGCGGTACGACGTTTGGATACCTCATCAATTGTCGGCTGCCAATTTATTGGATCGTGTTTCAACGTGCGTTGCTTTGAGTGCGAGACAAAAACATGAACCTTTTTTGCATCGTTTGGTAACGGTAGATGAGAAATGGGTCGTGTACAACAACGTGGCAAGTAAAAGACATTGGGCTATACCTGGACAAGCCCCATTAACAACTTCGAAAGCCGAAATCCATTAACAACTTCGAAAGCCGAAATCCATTATGCTTTGTGTTTGGTGGGATTGTAAGGGTATTGTGTATTTTGAACTCTTGGAACGCAATCAGACAATTACAGCAGAACGATATTGTTAGCAATTATCTAAATTGAACATAGCCCTTCAAAAGGATAGACCAGAATTGGTAAACAGAAAAGGGGTAGTGTTTCATCACGACAACGCGCGACCACATGTGGCTTTGATGACCCAACACAAGGTGAATGAGTTGAATTGGGATGTTATCAAGCATCCACCGTATTCTCCAGATCTTGCTCCTTCCTATTTGTATTTATTCCGATCACTGCAAAACTTTTTAAATGATAAAACATTTCATACAATAGAGCAGGTAAAAACATCCCTTTCTACATATTTCGCATCAAAATCCGAGGAATTTTACACTAATGGTATTAATAAGTTAATAGAAAGATGGGAGGGGTTATAAAAACGGATGGAAATTATATAATTGATTAAATAAATAATACAAATTAAAAAAAAAAAGTTTAATTGTATATGTAAAAAAACGTCATTACTTTTGCACCAACCCAATATTATAAATAATAGCAAGGTTTAAGCAAAATAACAAAATAAAAATTTCATCAAAATCTAAATTTTAATATTATTTTATTTAACTTCTATTCCCGAAACATAAATTGGATAACTGTTTAATACAAATATATTGCTTAATTTTTGTCATCATCTCACAAAAAGAGAAAGTTGAAAATTTCAAACAATGACTAACAAAATTAAGTATTGTGTTTTAACACAGATAACTAACACCAATATATTATATTAAATTTAAAAAAATTCTTGCACAGTAAGTACAGCATTTAAAATAAATATAATTAACTTAAAAAAACCATCATTGTTTATTATTAATAAGTTATGCCTTATTCAATTTATTAGTTTACTTACTCTCGCATAAACATTTATCTTGCCTGCACGTTATCATTTTTAACAGTAGTGTCAAATCACAAAACCCTAAATTGTATGGCGTTACTATGGCAAGAACGAAAAAATTAGAAAAAAAAAACTTAATTCGACGAGTAGATTGTTGCTCGTAGAAATTGTGTTTTGGACTTTGATGATGAGAGGAGAGCAAATGTTACTCAATTTTTCATAATAATATAACAGTGCTTCTCAACTGTTTGTCATTATTTGATAAGTAGGAGTTTTTCAAATTTCGATTAATAAAGTACATTTTTTTTTATTTCTACACCAATTATTTTTAATTAAAAGCATTTTTTTTAAAAAAAGAAGATATTAAATCATAAATTATAAAAATGATTATTTAATATTTATTTACACTATAAAAAGTATTTTTTTAAAAGTGTTTTAATTATTTTCATATAATATTTGTATATAAATTGTGTCTATTTATTGTTTTTTTTTTGAAGATTTCCAAAGTTGATTAAAAAACTTTCTTTAAATGTTTTTAAAGATATTTTTAAAAAGTCAAAGCAAAAAAAAAAAACATTTTTAAATTTACTTGGAATAAAAACACTTTTTAAAAATTTTTAAATATAAATAATGTAAGAAAATTTTACAATTTTCGTTAAAAAAAAATATTAGAAAATTTTTAAGTATATTTATTGAGACAGGATTTTTTTAAATTTATTATTTCTTGAATAGTTAAAAATAGTTGATTCGAAATCTAAATAAATTTTGATTACTTAAATATTTTTACTAGAAAAATGACTACAATTGAAACTAATAAAAAAAGGAAAAATATTTACTTTTGGTACACAAAATTTCAAATTTTAGTTTTAAAAAAACTTAAATTTTTTTAAAAAACTGCCAAATTAAATTTTTCTTATATCAATAATGCTATAATATTGTAAGGCTAGATTGGGAGAAGCAATGTAATAAAAAAGATTTTTTGCGATGAGTTATAATTTGATTAATTTTAATTTTACATAATTCAAAGTTTCGGATAACTTCTCTACAGATCTTGCAGCTGTACGAAGAGTATGTCGCAAATTTTTCAGTGTTTTTAAGTGAACATTTTAACTAAAAAAAGAATGTAAACCAAATCGTACAAAAGCATTTTTTTTCATTATACTTAAGTTAAACTAAAGGATTGATCATTTATTCACCAAGTATACTACATAATACAAAATAAATATTTCAGCTATGGTTAGCTAAAAAAAAATTGTCCAAAAAAGTATATCTTAACTTATTAGAACGAAATATATTAATAAACTTAGACAAGTTACAAAATCAGAACTTTTATTAATTAAATGTTATTCTTTTCGCAAAAAATTTTATGAATTAGTTAAAAAGCGAAAGGATAATAATAAGGTCTTAAATTAGGTTTTAATACTAGTGTTTTTACTTTTATTATAAAAAATCTGAAATTTTTGTTTTGAATAAAAAACTTAATTTAAAAAAAAAATCGTTTCTAAGTTTTTTAAAAAGATATTTTAGCATATTTATTAGATTAAAACAATCATTTTTTATGATTTATACAATTTTTTTTAGAAAAGTGTGGGGAAGCTTTAAAAAATTATCAACCTGAAAAAAAAAGTTAAATAAACTTAATAAAATATTATAGTTAACACGTGTTTTCAATTAGCAGATTTCATTTTTGCGTTTTTGTATTTAAGTTTATTTGTTTTTTGTCTAAAATTAAAAGTTATAAAAAATAATACGTTCTTACGTGAGAATGTGAATAACTATCAGACAAACACTGTCTCTGTTCCCCCGTTCACTTACTACTCGTAATTACGTAATCAAAATGATCATATTGAAAATAAGCAAATTCAAATGCAATTGATCGTAGTATCGATTTATATGCGCATATATATTTTTACCTTTATTAGGACACATATTTTTTTTAACAACCTTACTCATATGCATATAAGCTTATTTTGAATAATATGAATATATGTATTTAGTAAAATTTTATAATAAATTCATTGTGTTGAGATGAAATTGGTTGGTTGTCTTTGCTTTTCCTTTTAACTCTAGTTTCATCGTTGGACTGTCTAATTTTTATTTCGATAGTTTTATGTTTTCAGTTTTTTACCTCAACTTTTCTGGATTGTTTATAGAAAAAAAAGAACCAGTCAAATTTGAATTTAATTTTATTTTCCTATCTTGGCTTTATTCTATTTAAAAGCAATCCTTTTTTTATTTGTCGCTTTAAAGATCCTATTTTCCATTTTATATATGTTGGTTTTTTGTTGTTGTTGTTGTAGTTGTACTTTAAACTCTTTCAAATCAAAATCCAATTCCAAGAATTATGCTAAAACAGAATTCCTATCCTATACACACCTTTTCGCAAGCAATAAATTCAATAAAAACTGACTAACTGAGTGACTGACTGATAGACAGACTCGCTCAATATTTCCAGTGAAGCAGAACCAGCGCAACTCTCTTCATGGGTACTTATGTTCATCCTATACAAGTTATCAACGATAAATTTTATAAGTGCTAGTAGGTAAAATTATAAGAATATTTTAGTGGACAATCTTGTTTTTCTGTTTTGTTTTTGATAATAATATTATCGTCAGTGTTTAGATCACTTGTATAAAACAGACGAATTCTACTACACACACATCGATGTGTATGTGTACAAAGATAGATAATAAAACAAATTTATAATGGCGTATTTTTTTGAAAAAAAAGTAATTCCAGTTTTTAAATAAAAAAAAATGTCTTTTAACTCTACCTTTTTCTCCTCCCCCCCTTCCCTTTATTTTACATTTATTTATTTATGCAATTTCTTTTACGAACATAATTTTTTTTTATGTTTTTCTTTTTATCATTTTTATATGTTACGATTGGTATTCTCTTCTTTCTCATGCATTAAGAAGAAGAGAATGTGTCGTCCGCAATCTCATCCAACAAGTTCTCTTTTTGCTTATTTTTTCGTTTCATCGGTGAATATCCAACAATTTCTCATTTAGAAGAGTCAATTTTATTTTTCACATCCCCATACTCGTCTGTGTTGAATTAAAAAAAAAACAGGTACGATCGACATTTATGCTTATTGATTATTTATTAATTCATTTATATTTAAGTAAGTTTTTATTTTATAGCAATTATTTATGAGGATTTATTAAAATTGCTTGAATAAACTTTTTATAACTTGTATGACTTGAAATCTTTTATCAATTCAATTAGACAAGAAAATAAAGTTTAATAGTTAATAATAATAATAATAATTAGAATCAAGTAGAAATTTGAAATTTTGTAATTTAGACAGTGAAAAATATTATTTTATCTATAATTACACAATTTTATTGTAAACAAAAAAAAATCTTTAAGATAAGAAGAGTACAATAAGATAAGAATTATTGTTGATTTTCTGATTGAAAAGATACATTTAAGGACTATCATTTAGATTGTAAGATATTATGGAAATTTATAATTTTACTTAAATATATGTCATGTAATTAAATTAATTTTTTTTAATGACATGTCATTTTTCAAATACGAAACTGTTCAAAAGAAATCAAGCTCAAATTTTCCAGTCAAATAATCAATCTTGCAACATATTATTATTAATTTAAACTCTTAAGTTACTAATTTAAATTAATAATAATAATAATATGCTAACATTGCTTAAAGATGGTCTATAATTATTGAAATTTTTTTATTTATTATCACCATAAAATATTGTAAAACTGAAAATATTTTTTATGATTACTCAATTTCTAGTAATATCACTTAAAAAATTGGCTAGTTCTATATAATTAAAGAATTTTCTTATAATATTTAAATTTACAAAAAACAGTGGAATTTAATATTAAGTAAAGTGTTACTATAGTAAAAAGGGAAAAAAAAGTATTTATCATAAAACGCTTTAGTAAAAAATAATAAAATTAAATATTATATTAAATTTCATATTTCAAATATTCTTTTTTAATAAAACTTTTAAAATACGTTCTTTTTATTAAAAGTAATCATTTTTCTAATTATCTCAAGCTTTCACTATTTTATAAAAATAGTTTGAAAAATTGTTTAAATCTTTTTTTACGTTTATAAAAGCAAAGAATTAATCCTTCATTATGCATTCATATAAAATACATTTAAACCCACCCCAACCCATGTTTACGTCTTCTCCATTGCTTTGTTAAATGAAATCCCTTTTGAATAAAATTTTAATAGAAAGTTTATGGACTAATTTTTATCGTAGGAATAATTATAATTTATTTCTTATTTATTTTACATAATTTTTTTTTGTACTTTTTTTTTTTTAAATATAAAAAATTATTTTTCTTGTTTATGCCAAATGGCCGCCAGATAAGTAATAATAATAAAAAAAAATACTATTTTCTTTCAGGATAATGCTCAAGTCACTTTCCTTTATTATCTAACAATAGCCAAATTTTGTATTTATCTTACCTGCACCAAAAAAAATTGCTTATAACAATCAACCATAAAACATAATTTTAAGGCGCAATAATTTATCCGGAATTCGTTTCTAACTATAAAATCATTTCCGCCATTTTGTGTGTTTGATGAAATAAAATCAATTTTCTTGGAAATTCCATCGAAAGTGAGTCGTCGAAAAAAAAAACAAATCATGAAAAGCAAAATAAATATTGTGAAACTACTAGCAACAATTCCGTCTTAATCGGTAGTCAAGGGTTAATGAATCATAATTTCGACAACTACAAAAAAAAACAACAACAACAAAATAATAAAGAAAAATTGAAAATTGTTACGCAAGGCTATAATTGGTATGAAATGGAAACTTTCTAAATTTTTCTGTTTTGACGTCACACGCGTACCATTTGAAAAAAATGTTTTTTTCCTAAATGCCCAACTTTTTTTTTTGAGTCGCAGCTTTGATGGAATGAAAATTGAAATTTTACAAACATTTATGAAGACATGATCGTATATATAAAAGTAACAATAAATACATATATGCATAAGTGAAAGACAAAAAAAAAAGAAAAAGGAAATCTTAAACATACTGCAAGATATGAATAAGCGTATAAATAGTAGTAATAAAAGAAACGGAGCGAAAATTTATTAAATAAAGTGAGACAAATGAAAATGATTTTTGGAATTTCCGGAGAACTTGTGCAAGAGTCAGTCAGTTTGTTTGGTGCAAGGTGAACCAGGAAAATAGTTGATTACAAGCTATTCGGCCATGCACGTACGTCATTAACAGATTATGCATGCATACTCTTACATCAATATTCGTTTTTTGAAGTTTTCTCTTTTTTCTCCTTGATCATTTCTTTTAAAGCTCTTATACTCCCAACATTTTCTAAGCCTCGCATTTCATTCCTGAGAGATAGTGTACCAAAAAAAATCAATTTGTTTGTTTTTTAAAAAAAAGGATATTTTCCTACTTCATAAAAATTGCATAATTATCAAATTTACTCACTGAACATTTTGCTCAATAAATAAATGTTTAAAAGTTATTATGTATTTTTAATTTTTCAATCAACGAAAGTTGGAAATTATGTATTTTTGCCTTTATTTTAATCTGAGAAAATTTCAATAATTTCGAAATAGAAAGTTACAAATACAAACGATTACATTCAAAGGAGTCATTTTTTTTTTACTATAAATGAATAATTTTTTAGATACAGAAATCAAATGTTTCATGTAAATTAATTAATATTATTAATCATCTCTACTAAAAATAAAAGGAAAGTTGTTTTACGACTTGAACTAAATGAATTTCTCTTGCGCTCGAAATTATTTTATATTTTGATTTACTCCTTAAATAGCACACAATATTAAAGGATCAATTTAACAATCGCTGGAATAATGGACATATTTTTGAATTAAAAAATATTTTTTTATAACAAAAATATTTTTTTTTTTAACTAAGAAAATATTTGATATTTTCATCTTAATAAAAATATTCTTTAGATTAAAATATTTTTTTTGGAATCTTAGATTTTTTTTGTTTTATTTTTAATTAATTTTTTTTGGGATCGAAAAAAAATGGTTTTTAAATTGAGAAACCCTTCTAAGATTAAAGAATAAAAAATATTTTATTTGAAATTTTTAAATATTTTAAGCTTTTGCAATATTTTAATATATCTTGGACTCATGAGATTTTTTGTTTATACATTTACTAAAAAATATATTTTTGCTTAAAAAATATTGATTGAACTAAAATAAATTTATATTAAAGTTTTGGATTAAATAAAATTGTTTTTTTTTTTGAATTAAAACATTTTATTTTTGTATTAAGAAATAGTATGTGGATTAAGAGGATCTTATTTTAATTAGAATATGCTATTTGAAATTAAAATTTTTTTTTTTTTTTGTATTCAATTATTGTTTTTAAACCGATAATATTTTTTTTTATAGAAACAACAAATTTATTTGATTAAATTTATCTTTTTGTTTAAATAAAAATAATAATATTTTTTAAGAATGATTTTTTATAATTTTTTTTGTTGTAATATTATTAATTTTAAGAAAATATTAATTGTTAATTATAAAATATGTAAAAATACTCACTATTTACGAGTGTTTTAATGAATTTTGAATATAAAATTTGAGACCGACTACATATAACGGACAATTTCAAGGGTCGTCTATAATTTAGAGCAAGGTGAAATATTCCAGATAGACTCTATATAGACTTCAACGTTATTTTATACAGAATATATAGAAAATTGCATCAAATGTTACAAAATAGAAATTTACATTATTTTTATTAAAATTTCGAGTTTTTAATAATGTAGACTATATTTTTGAAAAAAATTATTTTTTTTTTTTTATATTTATAAAAAAACCAATATATTTATATAATAACTCATTTATGTAGTAATATTATGGTCAAATAATTATGAAATTTCAAAATCAAACTTTCTATTAGTTAACTTTTTATTTTAAAAGAAGATATATCAAAATAGAATTGCAATAAATATCATACAATCTATCAATTATATTCTATATGCATATATCTTTTAACACATTTATACGATAAATTGTAATAATTATGCTATGATTCTAAGAAGTAGAAAAAAAAAAACTAAAAATACAATAAAATGAAATTATGCTACAGAAGTAGATAATCCTACCTAGATAATATTGTTGAATGAAATTGACAAACTAGGTAAGAATATAGCATAAAAAGGATGCAATAAAAATTAAAAAATAAAGAAAAATATAGTAACGTATATAGGAGGTTAGGACTTCAATAGTAATGTATGATATTTTCTTGATTTATCTAATTTCCAATATAAAAACAATTCAGATTCTTATGAAATGAACTTTTTTTTTTATACAAAAGTATTTCATAAACTCTTAGTATAACATACGAGTTTCAAATAATAGTATTGGAATGGTAGTAATAGTGGAATAAGTTCAAAATAAGATACAATGTAGAAAATCCATCTTTTATGCAGAAAATCTATTAGAAAACTTGTTTCTAATTCAACGAAATTGTTTTCACCTATTTATGCTTTACTAATGGTTTAATGTGCTTTGTCATTTGATTCTTAATAATCGACTGATCGTATTCATTTAAAATAGAAGTTGTTATGGATAACAATATAGCAATAAACAAGTAGTATCCATACTAGTAGAAAATAAAGTATTTTATAAAAAAAAAACGATATAACTATTTACGTATATGTACTTTATAAAATAAGGTTCAATCTAGTATATACAATAAAACCAGTTAACTATTTTGAACATACGAGCATAGTGTATTGAGTAAGTACCTGTATGCATATACATATTGTGTACGTACGTAACATATAGGGGCAAAGAGGTGTACTTACAGTACAATATATTTTTATATAAATTGTGGGCAGTTATTCTTCTTTTTATGCTTACGAAGATTCTATGAGATCATTTAAAAAAAATAGAAAGAAAAAAACCAATAAAACAAAACAAACAAAAAAGAGAGAAGATAATTTTTCATTCAAAAAGTCACTTTATACGAGTCCAAGTACGTTTAGTCTAACTGCGAAAGCAAAAAAAAAAATATTTAACATTATTATATGGTTAATAAAATCAGAAACATGTTCTACATGTGCACATATGGCGGCAGGTCTAAAAACACATACAGATTCATCTTCTCCACTATATTTAACATAAAAGACAATATTCGTACAATGTAATCAACACCAAACATTTACTCCAGCCAACCAGTTTTTAAGAGGAGAAGAGATACTCGCTACCTCTGCGCGCTTTCAATCATCAGCAAAACAAGAAAACAACACCAATACTATTACTACTCAAATCAAAAATAATTAATTCTGATCTTTTTGACTTTCAGCTTTTTTTGCAATTTCTTATTCTAATTATTATCATCAAATGAATGGCAATAAATAAAAAAAACTAAAATAAATAATATTGTTTGTTTTGCTTTTGGTTTTTGTTGTTGTTGTTTTTTATGTGTGCAAAATAATATCTATATAGGCATATGTATGTAAGTACCTCTGGAACATACTCATTTGGAGAGAGAGAGAGAGGGAGAGAGAATGCTAAAAGTAAAGTGAAATGAGACTTCTTTTTTGTTGCAAACATTAAAATTAATCTTTTTGCGTCAGTATTTAACTAAAAATTCATATTTTTCCGTTGTTCCTCGTTTTTTCTCTCGATTGAATAAATTGGAAAAAAAACATTCATAAGTATTAATGTAAATTATAAAAATAAAGAGAAAAAGAGAAGGAAAAACGATATGTTCAGACAAAAAAAGGTAATACCTGTTATGAGAGCTTTTCATTTTTTTAAGTTTTTTTTTTGAGACTTTTTTTTAAATTTCCTTCATAAATAATTTATTTTTTTATAAAATTACAAGAAGAGTTTTCTTAAACTCTCTTCGATGTTTTTTTTTAATCGAATAATACCTTTGCGAATGTAGAGCCATCTATTGGATAAATTTTAAATTCAAAATAATCGGAAATTTTTTAATTATTTTTAATATTTTTACATTTAAAATTAAAAAAAATCCATTTTATATTATCGATTATTCCTTTTTTTTTTTTAAATAAAAATTGATATGATAAAAAAATTGTTAAAATAAAAATTAAATAAGAATATTGATTGAAAAATTTAAAAAATATATAGATATTACGAAAAATGTTGAAAAATGTTATTTTTTAGAACAAATTGTTATTATTATAAAAATTAATAATAATAATTATATATACTTATATATATATATATATATATATATATATATATATATATTAAAAAATGAAATTTTATTTAAACCATAATAAATACAAATGTTAAAGTAATAATAAATACAAGGTAAATTTCTTCCTACCTCATCTTTCTCAAAAAGCATTTTATGGTAATCCATTTTGGGGTCCTTTCTCAAGCTCAGTCACAATATTATTGAAAAAAAAAAATAGCAAAATCACACCTTTTTTTTATATATAATAGTATAATTTTAGTGTTTTTGTTTTTATTTTTCCTCTTCTTATCTCGTTCTTTGCTAAATGGCTTCACGTTGACTTTTGGGTGATTTTATTTTTTTTAATTTGAATTTTTTACATTTATTTTTTTATATTTTTTTCGGCAACTTTAATTCTGATCTTTTACTAAGTTCTTATCATGTTTCTTGTTGTATTTCTAAAGTTAATTTTGAGTTTGTTTGTATTTTTTTTTTTTTTTGTTTTTTTTTTTTTGGTTAAGTTAAATATAATAATAAGTAAACTAGCAAAATATTCACACGTTTTATTTATTTTTAAGGTTCTTTTATAGAAACCTTTATGTGTCTGTATACTCGTTCAATTGGTATTTATTCGTTTCTATTTGTATGATCAAGATTTTCTTGTCAATTTTTATTATAGTACGTTTTTTTGTTGTTTTTTTCTTATTATTTTTTATAATTTTTTTTCTTGATTTTATTATAATTTATATTTTTATTATAATATCGTATATTCGCGCACTTTTATTTAAGTTTTTAATTGGAATTTTGTGTTTTTTTCCTTTACTATTCGTTTTTTTAAGGAATTTTTATAGAACGAACCGATCACATCAACTTTCTACTCGGAATGAGACTTCGATATACAAACTCAACACGGTCCAACTCTTGAAAGTAACGAATGGAAAGACACGGCCAAGGCATGCAAGAAAAATAAAAGATCTTTACTCACCAACACACATATTCAAAGCTTAAGCAGTAGCTTTTTGAATTGTTTTGTTTAGCTGCGCAAGCAAGTGGTTATATGTGTGCATGTGAATAAATCAGATCGCTGCGAATGCGAATCGAATGCGAATGAGAGACGACGACATGTATTTGTGAATAAGTTGCCTATCCACACCTTAGTGCTCTCCTCTTCGGTAGCCGAGAGGTCTTAGTTAAACACAGCGCTTAATGTACTCTCCTCCACCACACCCATTATTCATAAGCTCGCACTCAAAATGCTTACCTACTCTTAGTTACCTTTCCACCTTAATCAAATTGCTTTGAAATTCGTATTAATTTTCTTGTTCTTGTTCTTCTTTTTATTCTTCTTCTTCTTTTGTACAACGAATAGCCAGTCAGCTTTTTTCCTCCCAAGTTTATGTAATCATTCAGCCATTTTTTATTGCATATAAATTCGTCTAATCCGTACAAACAAATATACAAATTAATAAATACTCATAAATCAAAAAAATTAAACTAAATTTTTTTATTTATTTTACATAACATACACACATACAATAATAAGGATAACATTTCGTGTAATCTTTTTTTACCTCTATCATCTACGATTTAAATGACCGAATTTTAATTAAGAGTATATTTTACATCAGATTCATTTTTTGTCCCTTGTTTTTTTTATTCAAATTAGAAAGGATTAAGAACTTCTTTTTTCTATGCTAATAACATTATTTATAATAAAAAGTTTTTTGAGCAAATTAGTAACAGCGTCTACCACAAAAAGTTTAAAGGAAATTGAATAAAACTGGAATAATTTATATTCAACCTTGACTAAAAAATAACAATAATAATAATGTGACTGCATATACTTTTTTGTTTATCAATCAAATTTGAATGCTGCGCAAAATTGTGGATCGATTTCGATTGAGTTGCCAAGAAGCCATGATTGGATAGCCACTCAAAGGGGTCTGAAACTGGTTATTTTTAATGTTTTTGAAAGTTTACAATTTTTACATTTACAAATGGATGCTAATAAAATATAAAATACAGTGAGTGCCACAATTATTTACACATGGCTAGGAAATATTAAGTTCAAATGCAAATAATTTTTACAATTTTTATTATTTCAGTTTTTTTTTGAAGACATGTAGGAGAAAACACATTTCAATGTCTCACCAAAAACGAGATGATTTAGTTTATTAGGATGGGAGGATAAGAGCTTGTGAATTTCTTTTTTGAGCGTGTGGTGGATGCAAAGTTTACGACTGACTGGAGTATTTAGATCACGATAAAATAACACTTTTTCGTACATAAGAAAGGAGTATTGACAATTTTTCGAAAACTTCGGGATCGCAGTATTCGATTTCGATTGGATTTGGAATAATTGGTCGAGCCCCAAAGTTCGATATTGGTTCCAGTACCGCTTTGTATAGTAACAATTTACTTTTGGTTGTCCATTCACAGCGTGTGAGGGTTCCATATTAAGTCTTTGTCGATTTTAATTCCAAAGGTGACACACACTCGTTTTTTGTAGAATATTACTGTAATTTAGAATTATATCAGCAGCCTGTTCTCGAAAAAGTGTAAAAGTAACATGAGCACATTTTTGCTCATTTCTTATCACGGTCAACCTTTTGAATCATACCCATAAGTAGTTGACGTGGCTCTGCATAAGATCCTCGAATATCATAAGCATAAATTCTATAAAGAGTTGGACTTATGCTACCGTAAGCGATACAGCCGTAGGTAGGATAAATGTCAGAATACTGAATATTTACAGTTGCATGGAAATACCGGTCTTAGAGAAAAGAGTTAAGAGTTTGAAATAACTACGTAAAAGGTAAGATTCGCTGCATTTTTTAAAGCAGCGTATCAAATGTCATGGCATACGCCTGCGCAGTATTGGTGCAAGCGTACCAAATGTCATAGCATACGCCTGCGCAGTATTCCCTTACATCTAGCGATCTTTAGATTATCTTTAATCTAAAGATCTTAATCTTTAGATTAAAGATAACCTGGATAGGAACATACGTCAGATTTTCGTATACGCATAGGTAATTTTCTGTCTAAATTATTGGAAAAGCCGCGAAAAATCGCACTACTTGCAAACTTTTGTGTAGATTTTTTATGTAGAAATTTATTAAATTCTTAAAGCATAATTAATATTCATTTTAACTCACTAATTCCAAACAAAAATATAATTTAAACACGACAAGATGCAATTATATTTTAGGTTTATTATTTATTTCATAAATATAAATCAAAAAATAAGCGCCTCAATTTTGTAGACTTTTAGAGAGTTTTAAAACACGCCATTCTTTATGAAGTGGTGGATTTGTTGGGTTTTGGCATCATTTTGATGATGGAAAACTATCAAAGTGGTGGAAAGAATTATCAGCGAACGATACTATTGCAAATACAAGTTATCAGGATAATGTTTTTTTTTGGATATTTGTTTAAGTATTTTCGAAAGTATAACATAGCGCATACTTAGATAAATTTGTCGAAATTATGTAAACCTATAAAGTGCTTGGATCATCAACGCCAATGATTTGATTTCCATCAAAGTCAGCGAAACTCATATTGAATGTTATAATTGAATAAAATGGTAATAAATAAATAACTAATTTACTAATGGACCATATCAATTTTCTTATATCACTAAACTCTTTCAAAAAAATTATATTATTTTAATATATTTTATTTGCATTTTAGGTGATTACTATTTTTCTATGAATGTCATACCCAAATACCCGGTAATTATACAAGCGTATAGTTAACTTTGAATATCATTTTAATATAAAATATTTAAAAAAAATATGAATATTTTTACGATTTGAACTAAAATAATACCAATTAAAAATTTCTCTTGCATTCGACATCATTTTATAATTTTATTTATCTCCTTAATAGTAAACTTAATATTAAAGGATTAATTACACAATTACTGGAAAGATTTTTTTTTTAAATAAGAAAATATTTGATATTAAATAAACAATTTAAGTTTTTATAAATAAACAAGAAGAGTTTTTTTACTTTCTTCGATGCTTTTTTTTTTAATTGGATAATACCTTTACGAATGTAGAGCCATCTATTGGATTTACTATTTTTTATTGTACTTTAAATTTTAAATACAAAATAATAGGAAATTTTTTAAATACTTTGAATGTTTTTACATTTAAAATAAAATAAAATCTATACAAAATCTTTTAAAATCTTAATTTTTTTTTGTAAATTTTTAATTTTTTTTTGGGATCGAAAAATTGGTTTTTAAATTGAAAAATCTTTCTAAGATTAAAAAATATTATTTAAGGATATTATCTACCATAAACAAACTTAGATATTTCAGAACTAAAAATATTTTATTTTAAATTTTAGAATATTTTAAAATTTTGCAATATTTAAATGTTTTTTGGGTCTAAAAAGGTTTTTTGTTTAATCATTTATTAAAAAATATGCTTTTTTGCTTAAAAAATATTGATTGAAGTAAAAAAAATCGTAAAAGTTTTGTAATTAAAACATTTTCTTTTTATATTAACAAATATTGTAGTATTTGGATCAAGAGGATCTTATTTATTTTTAAATTTTTTTATATTTACTGTATATTTTTATTTTTTAAATTTTTTCAATTGAAAATTCTTATTTATATTAAAGAATATTATTTAGTTAAGACAAACTTAGATATTTCAGAATTAAAAAGATTTTATTTGAAATTTTAGATAATATTTTAAGATTTTGCAATATTTAAATATATCTTATACCTAAAAAGATTTAAAACATTTAAAGCAAAAACCCATATTTCTTAATAAACATTTATTAAGAAATATGGGTTTTTGCTTTAAAAAAATTATAAAAAATATTAGAAAAACTGCTATAATGGATTTTATAGGTTACTTAATAAATGTTGTACAATGAGGACATGTTAGAATTTTTGTTTGTTTGTTTGTTATCATTTCAAGTAACATTAGTACTGAAACGTTTATTCTAAACCCCACGACACAGAAGGCCATTTGGTTACAAAGGATATCGGGGATAAGCAAATTAAAGTAGAATGGAAAGAAAAGCTGTTTTTGCCACAACTCCTGGCTGGTAGTCCAGTACGGTTAAGGCTGTATTACCGGACCAGCTAATTTGAACTATTTTGTTAATATATAAAAAAAACTCAATATACAATACTTTGGTTATTACTTTTTTAACATTATTTTCTTGTTGCAATTAATTTAAATAAAATTAAATCTTTTTTTCTGTTGGTATGGCTTTATTTTTTGTGTTTATTGTTATCAGGATCAGTGTGATTTTGGCTATTAATAGTAATGCGATGTGTATTACGTTGTTACGAACATAAAAGGGGGCATCAACAATTTTGCAGAGGATCTTTTAGATTGTAAGGCCGGCACACGATAGGAATTGGAACGTTTCGTTGAACCCCAAAGTTCAATTCCATAATTGTATTCTATATTAAAAGTATACTTTTGATTGTTAGTTTCGAGCGTTTGTCCAGTAGTCTAAGAAGTTGGCGTAACGTCTAGTGGCTTAAAGTTTTTTTAGTTTAGTATGTCGGTTCCATATTAATTTCTTGTCCAGGTAAAGTCAAAAATAACTTACTTTATCATATTATGGAATCATGTTTTTATTAAGGTATAAAGGAGTTCGTTTCCCTTGACAAACTGTGAAAGTAATGTAAGCACTCTTCTGTTCATTTAACCTCACTCTCCATCTCTTAAACAAGGATTGAAGGTTGTGGATATGGGATTGTAAATTATTGGAAGCTATGTCAGGGTTTGTATAAGTAGCAAGAACTGCCGTATCATGATAGTATTAGCATCAAATGGGATGTTATGGGTATAAATATTATATAAAATGGGAGCAAGGATACTGCCTTGTAGACCTCCGGCTAGAATAGGATATATTTCTGAGGATTCTGAGTTAATTGCAACTTGGGGTCCTAAAAAATGTTTAGGACCCCAATTGCGACTTACTATTTAGAAACCCAAGCTATAGTGATGCACTTTATCTCAGAGGCATTGTAAAAATCTTTTAGCGTGTCTGGACCCACAGTTTTGTAAGCACTGTTATAGAGAATTTATTGCAACCTATAAAGTCGAATATCTCACAAAATATTGACAAATTACCGACAGAAGCATTAAAAGATATCATTACTATTTTAATGAAATACTTTAAAATTTATTTGACTCGATGGCTAGATGACTACAAGAGTTAATAGCTGCTAATTTTCGAAACACATCATATTAGAATAATACTTATTAACTCATAAACTATTCATTTTTATCGTAGATAGGTTTTTTTATTGTAGGTGTAAATAATTATATTTAAATAAACCACATAAATTGCAGCAGAAAAGTATGCGACCATTTTGATAACAACATATTCCCTTAAAAATCTTTGGCTAAAATCTTAAAAAAACGAAAACTTATATTATCTTTTTTAAATTGACAATATAATCTATAGCAAATTAGAATAAGTAAAAATTAATAAATGATATAATTTTCTTAAATATTAAAAGGAGAAGTGGTTATTTTCAAACATGTACGTTTTATTGCCGCAATATACCAAATACAATTACCAATTTTTAGCCGCTCATGTAGTGGATAAGAAGAATAAATGTTGAACTTTCTCACTAAAAAAATAGATTAAAACTATAAAGTTATCTTTACCTGTTTGGATGTAATCTTCCAAGGACATAAGACTATGCGGCCATTTTCCAATCTATCAGTAAGTGTGTGGGTGTAAATGAAATCGGTCTTTGATTAGTTAAATGGACCAGTTAGAGGTGGTTAGATATTCTAGAGCATATTAGTTTGGTTTAAAAAGATTAAAAAGAGGACTTAGAAAGGGTTTTGAGGGATATGAAAGCCCTACAAAGAAATGTTAGGTGATAGAGAGTTGAACGGAACAGTATTGGTAGATGGGAACAAGGTGCTTCTGAGAAGAAGAAGAAGTTCTCGTTAAGTAATATCGAAAAAATTTGTAAAATTACTGTTAAAGCTTGTTCTGCTATTGTTACTTTATTTAACGAAGATCAATCGGATCGTCCTAAAGCGGCTAAGCTAAACACTTCAAAGAATTGCATTCATAGAATTATAGAACGTTATAATCAGACTAAGGAAGCCATTGCAGCTTATCATGACCAAATTGGGCTAAATTTATTATTTTACCTAATGATTGGTTAATTTCCACAACTACAATAGTAAAAGAAATTGGTGACTTACACCACTTCAATTTCGGTGCCAAAATCAATATATCTAACAATAGTGGAAAGGCAATTGAGACCTGCTCGTATATTTAGAGGCGTTGCGATAAGAAAACCATTACTAAGAACTGAACATAAATAAAAAGGACTGGATTGGGCTTTTATTCAATCAAAACTTAACTGGTAAGGACTTTGAAAATGCACTCTGGACGAATGAGATAAAGTTCCAAGTCGTTGAGTCCAAAAGATAAATCCACGTACGTCGGAGTACCGGAGAAAAAATGCTGCCGGAAGCTGTGTTGCCAACCGTTGTTATGTGTTTGTTTTTGAAAATATGAAAAGGAATCGGGATGAAATTTGTTGGTTTAGGGATGTTATGTCCAGTAGGGATGAGTCCGGTACGAAAATCACACTACGTGTATACAGATAAAGCGAGGTAGTGGCTGTTATGTTTGTAGGCTAGTATTTTGGGATTAATTATGCTTTAGGAGAGGGATGAGCGGGTTAGTGTTCTTTATTTGTTGCCTCTATCGCCTTCACACACAAATATAACAAAATTTCAAATAATATCGGATACATTTACTTTAAGAAATTTAATTTGTTAATTTCTCCATGGAGTTGGGAGTGGAAAAGGTAGAAAATTCACGAAAGTAAAGGAAAAACATTGTAAAATGATGAAAAAACAAAATAATTAATTCAATTAATAAAAATTATCTAGGAATTTGGAAAATAATTATATAAAAAAACTTATGAAAAAAAACTACGCTAAAGGAAAAACATTGTAAAATGATGAAAAAACATATTAATTAATTCAATTAATAAAAATTATCTAGGAATCCATGCGCGGAATCATGCTCGATTATTGTTTGTTGATGATCGCGAAGGAGCTTAGCAGATGGGCTCTTCATTGTGGAGTATGAGACTTGGTATATATTGGATAATAATCCTACATAAAGTATGAAATTACGTATAGACTATCTTAAAAGCAAAAATCAACAACGTGCTTTGTAAATCAGACATGCCCAGCACAATCACCCTTTTTCAATCGCCTAGAAGTTTTATAGGATGAGCTAAACTGAAGAGTACGAGAGCACCGTTCATCCTCCAAAAAAGACACGTGGAGAATCTTTTTGCAGTTTTGGGACAATATTTCAAAGGATACGATAAAAAAAAAAAAAATTGTCCGACCCATTTTGTAGAGTTGTATAAGCTGTCAACAATCGTAAAGAATACTTTTTCGAAAAAAAATCAATTTGAGCATTTTCTATTTTCATATTATATTTTTAATTTGATAAATATAAATTTATAAGGTATATATTTTTTAAAAATATAATTTTTAAAAAATACTTCGTTTATTTTTACTATTTTTACTTCTTTATTTTCGTTTACGAAAGTGGTGTCCCATAATTTTGCCCGACAGTGTATATATATAAAAAATTGCAAGCCAACTTTTACGTTTGCATAATCAATTTTGTTAAAAGGTAAGATTTTAGTGTTTATTAATATTTTTCTTATTTTATTTATAAAAAATAAGTTTCCAGCAACTTTATCGCTTCTATTAATATTCGCATTCGACTATTCTCCGGATTTATTTAATATTGTTGCTACTGTTTAAGCTTAAGTTTATATATAAGAAAATCGGTTATTTCTTTAAAATTGAATAGAAGAAAAAAAAACCAACTTCTAAATATTGATTAGATGTGAGTGTATTTACATATAATTTTTAAAATAATAATTTATTTTTAACCAAAATAAATAGAAGCCATTTTTTACAACCCTCTTCTATGCTTTCCATTATTCCTACCACTCACTCTACGTTTCAATGATGTAAAAATGCGCTTACTCTAAAGTAAATAATAGTAGTAATCATAATAGTAATAATAATAATAATAATAATAATAATAATGCTCGTACTAATTGTAAGAGTATAACTAATAAAAATGTAAAAAGAATTTATGAAGAAAAAAAACCAAAACTAAACGCAAAGTTTATCCACGGGTAATATGTGTAGTCAGAACGAGATTTTTTGTTATTTGGTTTTTTGTTTGTTTGTTCAGATGGCCTTCAATAAACATTCTTTTCTGAACCAACAACCAATTTAGTTTAATAAAACGAGTAGTATCTGTATCCCATCAAGCTTAAGATATACAAATTATAGTATGTACTCGCGTTATTATGGTTTTAAGGTGCAGGTGGTAATAAGTAATAAAGTTGTAATATAGTTGTACAGATAATATAAGAATGTATGAACTATTTAATGTATAAGTATTGGGAAAATTCAGATTTACACTTTTTTCTTTAGATGCGAATTAAAAGGAAGTTAAATCACCCGAAAGACAACTTCAGCTCTGATAATGTCATAATTCTAGCATGATGGTTTGCATTGGGTAATAATAACATGACATTATTAAAATTGTATTCGATTTTTTTAATAAATGTAAAAGAATTAATCTTTAGCGCGAATTTTGCTATGTGTTGGCACCTTACAAATGTTTATTTTCGAAATTATTATAATTCCACATAATTTTTATACCACTTTTTTTAATTTCGACCAATTATCATTGTTTCATATAATACAATTGAGAGTAATTTTCGCATTATTATTTTTTTATAATCTTTTTTATTAATTGAAAAAACACATTCTAAACCAATTTTTTTTATTTATTAAAAAAAATCTATTACATTTTTTAGATACTATTTGAAATTTTCTAAAAAAATCTTATTTTTTTCTGAAGCAATATTTATTTTTAAAAAAAACATTGTTTTTTTGTTTAAGCTTTGATGAAGAAATCCATTTTACAGTTTGGAAAGTTAGCCATTTTGAAGTATAAATTGTTTAAATTACCAAACAATTTATTAAAATTGTAAGAAAAAATTTCAACAAAACTAATATTTTTTCAACAAAATTTTCTTTTCTTTCCGAACAAAATTACTCATTAGGTGGATACATTGTTAAGGAAAATTTCCACATATGGGGCTATTCAAATCCACAAGTGACTGTGGGTGAACCATTTTATCCGCGAAAAGTGGTTTTCTGTTATAAATTTTTGTCTGAAGGTGTAATTGGCCCGTATTTCTGGGGAAATGAAGAAAGGGAGACCGCTACTATCAGTTCTGAGCGCTATAGCCCTACGATAATTGCCTTTTTTGGACCGAACTTGAAGATTTTATTTTGAACTGGTTTTCAACAAATTGGCACGCAAGCCATACAACATGACACATTTTGGCTGCATTAAACGGAAAGTTATGTCAATTGGCTTCTAACATCGTGTCGCAGAAAAGAGACACAAGGTTTGAATTTTGCATCATTTGTGCGGTAAAGTGCTGCCAACGAAAAAAAAACAACAGCGTGACAGCTGACAGTTCAGAATTATTCAAAATGGAGCGCCACACGAAACAGCAACACTATTTCATTATTGAGCAATATTTTAAAAATAATGGTCGGAATAGTCATTTAACTTCATCGACTATTAAGAGATTAATTCAAAAATTTAGGGAGACTGGATCAATTAGTGATCCTCAATAATCTGGCTGTCAACAAGTCGTTGAACACAAAACATCAAAGCAGTTCGTGAGAGTGTTGCTGATAGTCCAGGAACATCAATTCACCGTGGTTATGAAAGATTTATTTCTTCTTCGTGATTCCAAAATCAATGAACTCAAGAACTGAAGCCTTACTGACCACACACATCTTAATGGCTTAGTTAATCGACAAAATTGTTGCATTTAAGATTCGGAAAATCCACGAGTGATTGTTGGGAAAGAAATGCATCCATATCGTGTTACGGTTTGGTACAGATTTTTGGATGAAGGCACCATCGAACCATTCTTCTTTGAAAATGCAGCTGCCAACACCGGTTTATAATGAAAAATTGCAAACACCGGTTTATAATGAAAAATTGTAATTTTTTTTATTAATTCATAAAGTATACAATATAGGGTTATGTATGAAATCGGATAAATGGCCTACATAGTTTTGCTGGCAAATACGCACTCTTTTGTTAAAATTTTCCATGACCGTTTTGAATATATGTGGTTAAATTTTATTGATACAGACTTAAAAAAAACCCCCAAGTCCAACAGCGTTAAATCGCATGATCTTGGCGACCAAATTCTGACTAACGAACTCAATTTGCTGTGCGTGGTCAGTGGGCTTCAGTTCTTGAGTCACTTGAGCTTTATAAGCACGAAGAAGAAGCAAACCTTTCTTGAAAATATGCTGCAGGAAGCTTCTCGAAATGTCCAATTCATGACCACGGTGCCGAATTGATGTTCCTGGACTATCAGCAACACTCTCACGAACTGCTTCAATATTTTGTGTTAATCACAAATTAATCCAGTCTCCTTAAATTTTTTAATTTATCTCTTCATAGTCGATGAAGTTAAATCACTATTTCGACCATTATTTTTAAAATATTGCTCAACAATGAAAACGTACTGCTGTTTCCTGTAGCGCTCCATTTTGAATATCTCTGAACTGTCTCTCTTCTGCGACACGATATTAGAAAACAATTGACATAACTTTTCGCTCAATAAAGCCAAAATTTGTCACGTTATGTGACTTGCGTGCTAATTTTTTATAGTTCTAAATAAAATCTTCAAGTTCGGTCCAAAAAAGGCAAATATCGTGGGGTTATAGCGCTCAGAACTGACAGTAGCGGTCACTCCTTCTTTATTTCCCCAGAAATATGGGCCAATTTAACAACTTCAGACAAAAATGCATAACAGAAACTCACTTTTCGCGGATAAAATGGTTTACCCACAATTACTTGTGGATTTTAATAGTCCCATACGTGGAAATTTTGCTTAACAACGTATCCACCGAATGAGAAATGAACCTCATCGCTGAATGAAAGTTTGTTCGAAACGAGGCACCAACAGAACTATCACTTTTGTTGAAATTTTTTTTCTTACAATTTTAATGAATAGTTTGGTAGCTAAACAATTCATACTTCAAAATGGCTAACTTTCCAAACTACGAGTACCAAATGGATTCCTCCATCAAAGCTTAAACAAAGTTTTTCAAGAAAAAAAATATTACTTCAGAAAAAAACTAAGAATTTTTTAGAAAATTTCAAATATCTAAAAAATTTAATTAAAAGTTTAAAAAATTGCGTTTATAATGTGTATTTTTAATTAATAAAAAATAAATTAAAAAAATAATAATACGAAAATACTATAGTATACAATTGCATGATTATTGGTCGAAATTCAGAAAAGTGGTATAAAAATTATGTGGAATTCATAATAATTTAAATTCTTACAAATGTTCTTTTTTCGAAAAAAGAACATTTGTAAGAATTTAAATTATTACACTCACGATAATACCGAATATGGTTTATTTTCAGATTAAAAATTCTTCTTAAAAAAAATGTTTATAATAAACTATAATTTTTCTTTATTAAAGTTTTAAGCTGTTAAAATTAAAAATTATTGTAAATTAACTGCTGTCTGAAATATTTATATTGTTTAAATGAAAATATATCTTTATATCATTTACGTTTATCAACAGTACAAACAGATAAAAATATTTAATTTAAAAAAAAAAATAATTATGTTATAATTAATAATAATTTGCTTTTTTTAATATACAAAGTATATTATCTCTGTAATTGAGAATACAATTTTTCCTATCCAATCAACTAATCTTTTCTATTACATTTGTGGGGTTTACATTTATTTATGCTTTGGTTTGTGGCTTAGATATCGTATGCATTTTTATGGGGAAATAAACTCCATGACTTTAAAGAGTCCCCAATATAATTAATTATTGAATTTTAACTATTGTGAAATTAAAAAAATATGTTTGTCAATTTAGAATTAAAAATAATTTTACCATTAAAATAATGATTTTTCATAATCTTGTTGTTATTAATATTTTTTTGACTGAAAACTAAAATAGCTAAATTATCTAATATAAAATTAAAAATTTATTATTTGTTTGATCAGAAAAATAAAACGAATTAAGTTTCGAAAATTTAAAAATTGCTATAAATTTTTTTTGTCTGGTTCTTCTATTTAAATTGTATAATTTATTTCAAATAAAATGTTAATTATTTTTATAGGTTTTAATAAAGAAAAATAGACTTTTAATAAAAAAAAAAATAGGAATTTTTCTATAGTAAAAAAAATAGTTATAAGAGTGGTTTTTCTTAAATTTGGATGGAAATAGACGTGTTATTTATAACGGGTGCTGATGAGGTTGGAATACGTTCTGTAGGAGATACTAAACAGGCAAATATTATGTGTTTATTTATGTTGATAATAATTTTTGAAATCTTCTTCATCTATTAAGCATTTTAAAAAGACCCTTACGTCATATACCATTTACGACTCCGTTTTTATACATGACAGCGACTAACGGAAATTTACTAAATTCTAAAAATGTAATTAATTATCTATTTTAGAAAAACAAATATAATTTAATCATTACAAAATGGAATTGTATTTTTGTTTATTATTTATTTTGTAAATATAAATTACATAAATTACACGTCAATTATTAAGATTTATGGAGAGTTCTAAGACCCCAATCTTCGGGAAGTGGTCGTAAACCAAATACCGATTTGTAAATTTATGTTTTGTTTGCATTTTTAGTTTTGACATATTTAATATTTAAAGTATTTTCAAACAAATAAGTTCTCATAAATAGCTATATTTATAATAAAACTTGGAAGGAATTTATTGTGTTAAATTATGAAGAGACAAAAATTTGTAAATAGTTCAAAACGGTAATCAGTGGGTGCAAATTTTAAACTTCAGTATTGCGATTAAAGAAGTTCTTTTAAAAACATTTTTTATTTGTGATATCATTTATGCGTTAACAAATAGATTTTTTAACTTTACGAAATTTGTTGTTTGGTGGAATTACTTTTGGAAATTTACAATAAAACATAGTATTCTATTTTAAAATATTATTTATTTCACTTTACATATTATTTATTAAAACAACGGAAGAGCATAGAAAAATATAAATTACAAGTTATTTGATTATATCAAAACAATTATGTGCACAAATAAAAATCCATTCCAAAAATGCAAAATGAATTAAATTTAGAGAATGTATATTATATTGAAATTAAAACCAGACGATGAAACAGCAATATTATGTTGAAATTAATACAATGAAACAGCAATGGAAAACAGACTGAAAAATACACCGGGACTGAACTATTTTCTGGTAAACATTGAACTGTCAACATCAAATTTGTTTACATTTATTGAATGACGAACTTTTCACTTTTTAACCACTTTTTGGACAAAATAAATCATTGAAAGACATATAGGCACATCACAAACTAAATTTTTGTTATGGTATTTTCTGCAGTAAACGTGAAGATATCAACTTACCGAAAGAGAGAAATTCCCAGCTTCCTCATTTCATGAATGAAAAGCAATTCTTGACAAAACAATTAATATTCTGAAATCAAAATTTCGTATTAAATGTTATTAACAATATAACTATTTATCAAAACTTAAATGAAAAATACACTTTTACTTGCACTTTTTAATGTGCCAAAATAATAACTTGAAAAATGACAAGAAAAGCTAAGCATTTCGGTATGGTAACACTTTCATGGAGAATGGCGTGTTTTAAAATTCTCCGAAAGTCTACAAAATTGAGTCGCTTTATATTTGATTGATATTTATGAAATGAATAATAAACCTTAAATAGAATTCCATTTCGTATCAAAAGATTGTACAAAAAATAAAAATTGCATGTCGTTGAGTTTAAATTGTATTTTTGTTTCCAATAAGCGAATTAAAATGAATATAAATTATGCTTCTGCAATTCACTAAATTTCTATTACGAAAACGAGATGTCAGTGGTGTCATGACTACATAAAAAAATCTATACAAAAATATGCAAGCGTTACGATTTCTCGCCGCTTTTGCAATAATTTAGACTGAAAATTACGTATACACATACGAAAATCTGACGTATGGGCCTGCCAGGCATTCTTTAATCCAAAACTCAAAGTTTCTGAACATTACAAAGAAATTAACAAAACGAAATGTCGAAAAAACGTATAAGCTGATAATGATAATGCAGTTTTCGTACAGTTTTGGTTATACGAACAATTACATCTAACGTAAGGGCCTATCCAGTTCTTCTATAAGCTACAAAGTGGAACATCAGTTAGCTTTTTTTTAAACTTTCAAAATAGCTGTCAAAACACATATGTCATGAATTTTTTTTACAGCCGTCAAGTATAAAGTAGTATAATTTTAGTCATGAAGTTCTGATTAAAAATCATCTTTAGCGAAGGAGCACATTTTCACATCAATGGCTGTTGATAACAACAAAAATTCTCGTTTGGCTTACGAAAAAAGAGTCACTGTTTAATGAGGGTAATGGGCTGGTGGATCTTTGAGCCATTCTTCTTCGAAATTGATCGTGAAGAGGCCATTATCACGATATATTAATGAACTTTTTATAACTAAAATTGAATTAATTAAATGTGAATACAATAAATTCGATGATTTGATTAATCTCAAGAAATGCTGATATGATTTGACCGACAAAATCGTGCAATGTGACACCACTTGACATTTTTCTTTAGGGCTATTTGAAAGGAAAAGTGTATGTCAATTATTATAGAACCACATTCGATGAAAAATTGAGGCTCTTGATCCACTTTTTTTGGGGAAACGTCTTCGGAAATTTCTACGTTCGCATGCTGTCCTGAAAACTGAGTCGTGGCAGTTATATGAAATGATATTGTTTTTTTATATATTAAAAATTTAAGTGATACCTTTCACTTTTGTTAAATAATTTTGATGTTTACTTACGATTAACGTAAATTATAACCTTAATTTATAAAGCTGTACAAATTGTGTACCGCCATAACCTCAAAAATGAAATTGGTTAATTTTTTTAAAAAATTTAACCCTTACCTTTCCGCAAAGACTATCAAAATAAAACGAATTTTATAATACCTTTTCTTAGAATTTTATAAGAAATTATTTATTTAGCTAAAAAAGAATCATTATTCTGTATTTATTAAATACTCATCATAAAAATGACTCGAACTAAATTGAGAATATATAATAAAATAAATAATAAATATTATTTTTTTAAAAAGTTTACTGAATTGCGATTTATTTCATCATTTAAATAAAATATTATTGAATTGGAAATGTTTTTAATCGTGTATACGCCGCTATAGGTTGATCGCGGCCAATATGAATCACATACGCCGCTATAACATAGGTTGATTTTATAGCGATCATATTTTTATGCATGAAGTTAGATACGTATCGGACGACGCTATAAATTTTGCAAATGAAATAAAAATTATTTATATTTTATTTAGTCTCTAATTTAATATAATATAATTAAAATTTATTAATAAAAAATGAAAATTTCATTAAAATGTATTTATTTATGCTATGTTAAAATCGAATAATACAAATAATAAAATGATTATTATCAGTATAATAAAGGAAAGGCAAAAGCCATCTGTTGGTGATAGTTTTAAATGGGAAACAGATATTTTTAAATAAAAATAACAAAAGTAAGAGAGTACACTTAAATATTATTACTAAAATTAGAAAAATATAAAATTTAAATTGAATTTATCTAAAAAAAATTCTTGCCTTAAGCAAAAATAGAATTTATCTGTGAAAAAGAATGTTATTTAAAAAAATAATAATTACTTTTAATATTAAGGATATATGTGGGTGGTATTTATAAATGTTTAAGTATATATTTACTCGTAAATTCCTTTTAATAAAATGAAACTAAAAAAAAAACTATTATTAGAGATAATTTTATTAATATTTATGTGTTTGATAATAGATAATATTTAAAAAAAACTTCACTAAAGAGAAAATGCACTTAATAAAAAATAGTCAATAAATATCTCTCAGCATATTATTAAGTGAAGAAAAAAAAAAAATACATTACACAAAATTGTGTAAAAATAACCAATGTTGTCATACTTGCGCATATGCAAATATCGGAGAAAGTTAATAAATTTCTTATCCTCATGAATACTAACAACAATATATCTTAAGTTAGTTTTTGCTAATTCCAACTAATTGTATAGAAAACATTGTATTAATATGAGAAATTATTTTTTTAAAATACTCCATTTCAAAAAGTAGCATATAAATTTGGAAAAGAAAATTGAAAATCTTCAAAGAGAATAAAAACTTTTTTTGGCGGTTTTTCAGGGTGGAAAAAGATCTCTTTCAACTAAATAAATAGTAATAAATTCATGTAACATATTTTAAACATACATTACAATATTATGTACAATACATTTATGTATATTTCTAATAAAACTTATTATTTAGCATAGTTATTATATGAGAGTTGATCTTCTGTTTTGATGAATTACATAAAAAGTTAACAAAATCCACATGCAAACTGAACAAATTATGCTTGAGAATGTCTCGTAAGAGAGGCAAGTAGTCCGAGTCCGAGGTACACAGAAGTTTTGTAATTTCAAATTCAGTTGTTGACGGAATATGTTTGTTTATTTAACTATAGTGTACGTATGTATATAGATAGAGTTTTGGTTATTTTGCCATTTTTTCCTTCTTGCTTGCACGACACGGACATCTTTAAATGTTTAGTCTATTACATCAGTTTTGCGGCAGGTATTCATAGTTAGGTGTACCTGTATAACAGGTGATCACTGAGATTTGTGTTCATGTATTGATATAACTGACTAACTTTGAAGGTACAAAACTCTGGAAAACTGATCCATGAAGTTGCTATCTGATTCATCATACAATCGCAAGAAGTTGTGTACTCAATACCACCGCCACCAGCCCATGTTAATGGAAAAATTAGTAACGCGTTGTTTATATTAACACTAATACAGAACATCATTTATTCGTGGGTATTAAATTCCAGTTTATAAACTCATACAATAGCCACTCTAGCTAGCAGTACCAGTTGGAGCGTCAAAACGTCAATCGAAAGCAAAATCGTATCGAAAAACTGGACTTAAATTACCGCCTTGAATAGTTAAAACGTTTTCGTTGCGGGTATTTGGTGTTTGTGTACGAATATATATTTATCTAAAATCTATTTGAAAATTATATTTCCACTAGATACTTGAATACACAGTGAAAAACAAGATAATTTTCTAAACGATTTTTTATTCTCGAACTAATTTTTTTTATTATTGATTGTTTTTTGTTGTTGATTTTATTAATAAAAATATTATTATTTTGTTAAAGAAAAGTCTCATGACTAAAATAACAACAGTTCTTTATTATTAAACAGTGTATGAAATGCATTAAACGAAAGATTTTTTTATATAATAAATAGTACAATTGTTATTTAGATTTTAATTTTTTAATGAAATTTTTATTTACTACTAGGTTTTTGTTAAAATAAATTTTAAAAGTTTACTGGAAGAGCGACAAAGAAAAGTAAATACACATAAATAAATAAACAGTTTTTTTTCTTCTGGCTTACAAGAAGCTCTGCGCCAAAAAAAAACCATAAGAAAAACACATTTTTGTGTTTTGTTTTTTATTTGTGCGAATAGTGTTTTGTTAAAAACTTATCAAAATTGGGTTTCTATCGCATTCTTCGTTTCAAGTCTCCGACTATAAGGTAAGTCTAATAGGGTATTTCCCAATAATTTAAACCCTTTAGTATTTTGTGTGTATTTTAAGGCATCTATGAATTTTTTACACCATCGGAAATAACAATATTGACAGTTTTAAGTATCAATTTCTCGAATTTTTCGATATTTTTAAGTTTCAAAACAATTTTCTTTTCTGTAAAATTTATTAGCCTAAAAAATTCTACAATAATAAATTTTTAAAACTAATTTTTTAACTTATTTAGTTATTAAAAAATTCCAAATTTATTTATATTTTTGACATATGGAAATCTACTTGCAGGGTTTCATAATCTTCTTAAACGTTTTTGATGTTTTTGGTAATTTTAAGAAGTCCTCTTTTAAGACCTCTTAATTCAGACTTCTAATAATTTTTTTTAATTTTTAGTTATAATTTTATTTTATTTATGATTTTCAGACCTTATTTACATTTTTAAGAAATTTTCACATGTATTTTGAGATATTTAAACCTATTTTACAGTTATTTAATATATTTTTAAAAGTTATTTAAAAATTGAATATATATAATTTCATAAAAAAATTGAATATTGCAAATTTTTAGACCCCTTTGGTAGTTTTTAAACCTCGGATTTCTTTGAAGCTTTCTAGAATCTTTTATTCAGACTTTTGATTTCTTTTTCAGGATTATCAAAATTTAATTTAAATATTCAAATAACAGTTTTTCTTATTAAAGGGTTTTAGACCTTGTTAGAAGTTTTTTTATATTTTTTTGGAGGTTTTCCTCCTTTTGAGAGATTTCTGCAGGTTTTGTGAGAATTTTAAGCTTTATAGTGGAAATCTCCACATATATTTTAAATGCTAAGACCTCTTATTCAGACCTCAAAAACATTTTTTTAAGAGTAATTTAATAATTGAATTTATATTTAAGGAGGTTTTCGCATTTTTATATTTTTTTAGACCTTTTATTCAGACTTTTGATTTCTTTTTCAGGATCATCAAAAATTAATTTAAATATTAAAATAACAGTATTTCTAATTAAAGATTCTTAGACCTTATAATATGTCTCTAGATTCTTATTAAAAGCTTTTAAGCCTCATTAGACGTTTTTTAGACTTTTTTTGGAGTTTTTTATTCTTCTTGAGAGATTTCTGTAGATTTTTTGAGATTTTTACATATATTTTTAAATGCTAAGGCCGCTTAATCAGACCTCAGATACATTTCTTTCTAAGAGTCATTTTATAATTGAATTTATACAATATTTAGGGAGGATTTCCCTTTTTTTGTAGTTTTTTTAGACCTTCTATATATACTCTTTTTAATTTGTTTTAAAGTATCATTAAAAAAAGAGTTTTTATATTTAGATAGAATTTTTTCTTTTTTAAGATTTTCAGAACTCATTTGACTTCTTGTGTCTTGAGAGATTTCAAAATTTTTGAAATCAAGTTTTAAGACCTCTTATTCAAAATTTTTCTTGAAAAAACCTCTTATTCAAAGAGTCATTTAAAAAATAAAAATTTGAATCCTGTTAGAAATTTTAGTATTAAAGGTATTTTGGTGATTTTCAGACCTATTTGGAGGCTTTCGTACTTTGTTGAAGTTTTCTAGCTCCTTTATACAGATTTTTAGTTTATCTTTTGGAATAATAGAAAAATTAATTTATGTATTCACATAAAAATTGTTCTTATTTAAGCCTATTACATCTTAATGGAGGTTCTAAATCTTCTTTGGATGTTTTGACATTTTTTGAGAGGCTTAGACACATTTTTTGAGATTTTAAATTTTTTTATATAAAATGTAAATAACATAGACATAAACATTATAGGAAACAAGTAGATTTATTGGTTTTATTTTTTTAAACTAAACGTTAAATTATTATCTTTACAAAATTCACAAGTAAATTTTTTAACAAAGTCAATTCGGTCCATCATAATGAATAATCAGAAGAGACATCTTTTGTTTAAAAATGAATTTTATTATAAATTTGTCCTCTGTAAAGGTGGTACCTTCAATTATTGAAGCTTCTGTGCAAATGTAAAATTTTTTTTTTTTAGAAGTGAAATAAAATAAAAATTTAATACTAAACAGAATACATTTTTTATGTCTTCGTATAATTTTTCTTACTTAAACCTTTTCTTACATTGCAAATAAATATCATTTAAATCTTTTATAAAAATTTTTTTATGTTGTTTTATTTTTATAGTAGATCTCTAATATGGTTTTGAGGATCACATAAAAAGTGGATCCTAAAAATATTTATTTATTCTCTGGAGTGAGATAATAGAAGGTGTGAATAGGAGGTCTAAATTATTGCCTATACGAGTATTGTTTTGATTGCAAACAAATATTTTCGAAAAGAGAGAATCATTTACATTCACTTTTTCAAATTTTCAAAAACTATACGACAAAGCGAATTAGAATATTATTTATGAACTAAAATAAAAATTTTAAATAATTCTTAATAAAATCAAATAGTAAGTGTAAATTTGATGGAATAATAATAATAACAATTATTATTTATAAACTATTGTTGTATGGGAGAACAAACTTTTTTTTTATAACAATTAAGAATGAGTGCGCAATATGTGTTGTAGTCTCAAACACCGAATTATAATCTCTATTTTGTACTCTTTCTCCCTATTTATTCTCCCCTTTCTTATAATGTTATTTATTGTTTCATTTTATATGTGCATAACATATATAACATATAAATTTTTCCTTCGCACAACCGGTTTTCAAAGCAACGTATAACATTCCAATACGATATTAAATTGTATTTTATACAAAAAAATACTATTATTTTAGACCTTGTAAGGTTAGTAACTTGTGTAATATTATGGAATAAAAATAAAAATACATTTTCTTCGAGAAATGAATATTGTTCAATTGTTTTTTATTTTTTTGTTGAAAAATATCATTTCTATACTTTGAATAAATTTATTATTAAAAATCGTTATTTACCAAAATGAAGTTATTTTTAATATAGAAAAAAAACAGTAAAAATAATAACGAAAATGAAAATAGATTTCACTTTCTTCTATGGCCGCCATCATCAATACCGACCGCTTTGTTCTTCTGTCGTTGGAAAAGAATTCAAATTGGAAGCGAACCGTGCCCGATGCTCGAACCACTTGCACTCGTTATAGTCGTAATCGCAACCATTAAATGGCGGTACCTCGAGTATGACTAAAACTCTTCACACATGCGAACAGTATGAATGCACGAACGAGTCTCTATCCAACGAAAAAGGCGGATTTGTTCCGTTTAACATAAAAATAAATAAAATTATTCTTTTCACTTAATTTGTTTACTTTTTATTAGGAGAATAATATTCGCAATAATCGTAAATTTGAGTGTTTTTCTAACGTTATTCTTAAAAGTTTCGCAAAAAAAACAAAGTTTGAATAATTAAAGTGATCTTTTTTAAATCAGTTTCTAATTAATCAAAAAAAAAACACAAAATTCCTAGTTTCAGTGTTTTGCCTATAAACATATATTTACTTTTACCAAACTATTTGCAACAATATACACGTTCAAATACTTATACTTCTAGTTGAAAAGTGATTTATTAAAAAAAATGCAAATTGCACAAAATCAGTTTACATGAACACATACATAAATACATGCATACAGATAGGTGTGTACGTTTTATTATTAGCGAATAAAACATAAATCAGTTGATTTTGCAATTAAATATCTTGCAAGTTGATTTAATTAATAAATTTTATTAAATAGTTTCAATAATCTACAGAGTCGATCATCCTCTGATGCTAATATCAAATAAGATCAATCAAAAATGAAATTATATAAAAATAATTATTAATAAAACCGAAAACGAATAATAGTACAGTGTGTATTGGAACAAAAAAAAATACTCCACTAACAGTGAATTAGTGCAGTACAATTTGCAATACGTTCAATTTCAGTTATAATTTTTTTAGTATATTTTATAACATTTCAAGGATAATAATTGTATTTTTATTTGTTATTTCTTCTCTGATTTCCAGTTTCAAAAAGTGAGTGTGTTCATTTGTTTTAATATTTTTTTCTCAAGGACTTTCTCACAAAATCATTCTTTTAAAAAATAAAAATTTACAAAATATTATAATAGAATATAAAAATAGTTTCCCAAATATTTAATAATATTATATTTAATATCTGAAAAAATATATATATTTACAAATATACAATTAAATATATTTGATCAAAAAATAATTTATTTAAATCTAATTAAGAAAGTTTTTTTTTCTTATTTAACAAAAACCATTTTAATTGAATTTCAAAAATAATATTAGATTTTTTGGCTGACAATAATATTATTTATCTTTTTCATATAATTAAGAAACTGTTGATCCCATTTTTTAATTTAAAAAAAAAATGCACTTTTAGAATATTTGTGATCAGTTATTTTTTTTTCCCTAAAATAGTTGTTTTTGAGATTACCGTTTTTTTTCAAATAGTTTCGAAGATTGTCATTAATTTTATTAAAAGGGGTGTTTTCGTCATCTCCTCTGAGCTACAGATGCAAATATATAGTAAATAAAATTTTTACATTGATATCTGCAAGTGCAAATATATTTAAATAAGCATATTTACATTATAAATTAATTTACAATACTGTGGAGCAATAACTAAAGAAATCCAGAACCGTTATTTCAAATTAGGAAACCTATTTCGTTTATATAATTTATCATTTAAGTCATATCATATTATATATGGTAATATTTTATTTCCTTTAATACGTAAACTTATCCATTCGCATCGAAGCCTATTAATACACTTAACATACTGCAGTGTGTCTTAATATCTTTAACTAATTTCAAAATCAATCAAACACACTTTAAAACGTTCTTTCCAAATAAAATTTAAATAGTCCGCCATTTTGATAAATTGTTTTGCGTAAAATATTTTTAAGTTAGAGTGATTACTACCTTTCAACTAAATTTCTATAATCATCCTTTACTTGGTATTTAAATAGTTATTACTATTTTCTGTTAATATTAATTTGTTTGAAATCTTTTTGCGTTTTTATAGGAAAAATATTTCCAAATAATTATTTCAAAACATTTTCTATAAAAATTTTAATAAAAACTAATTTAAGTGCAAATTTATGAAAAAAAAATATAATAATTTAATTACTTTAAGGTGATTTTCCAATAAACGACTTTACTTTCAAATGAATAAATAATACGGCAAATGAAAAAGGATCGTCCACCTTCTTTTGTATGTTAGTTAATAATAATATACAGGAGAAGGTGGACGATCATAAATTGGTCATCCATCAATAAATTGGTCTAGACTAAAGATTATCATATTTAAAAGGGCAAATAAAAAAAAATATGTCCATAGTACAAAATTCAAGTAAATTTGATTTAAAAAATAAACAAAACATATAAAATATAATACTTTTTTATGTTTTGTTTATTATTTTTGGCAGATTTATCTTGGACAAAATAAAGTTATAATAAAGTTTTTGTTTTTCCAAAAGTAGTATTTTTATAAAAAAATCTAAAATTTTAACGTAAAAAAGGAAAAATATTCAAAAAATCATCAGAATATTTATTGTTCACAATTACTTCCAGCAGTTAAATATTTTTCAATGGTTCAGTATAAATTTATAAAATATAAAAAAAAAAGAATTTATTAATAGTCGTATGTAAAAAAAAAATTAAAAAAATACCAAAACGTACTTTCCGTCCGATGAGTTTTCATTAAAATGATTGTCACGCCTTTATTTATGTTCCTGTCTTCCTACAGTGGCACTAGCCGTTGCTCAGCACAGTGGCGTCACAACTCATTCGGATCCACTTGTGTGAGTCAGCAAAGTTCTTGTCGACCGATGACTAAGAACTGAATAACATTTTAAAAAAGCACAAAAGTCAATGTTATTAAAAATTTCTTATATTATTGCATATTATTCCATGAATTTTTTTTTCTTCACTATCAATAGTACGAGTATATGAGTAGGCATGCCTTAAAAATAATAACAAACTTCTTTTATCAGCAATACGTAAATTGTTATTAAAATGCGCCGCAGATTAAAATATAAGCGGCGTCAAGTTAAAAATTATGAATAATTAAAAAAACTATCTATATCCATAAAAATTACTGTTTTCATCATTAAAAATACGAAATTAATTTTTTTTTACATTAAAATTATTCATCATTCGACTAGATAAATGTGGAAATAAGCAAACAATAAGGTCAGCTGCAGTTTTTAAGGGTATATGCAAAAAAATAATTTGTTTTTATTTATGCATAATGTAATTTATGACTAATAATATCTTTTGAAAATATTTTCTTAAATACAAATTGATCAATGGATAATAATCATCTGTTTCTATATATTATAATGTCTGGCAAATAAGTTTTATGCTAAATTAAATATTTATACCACAGTCGGACAGCTATTGACTACAAGGTTTTTCTACAAGCAAGTAAACAAAATAAGATACTTTATTGTAAAAAAACAGTAAAAAACTTAAATAAAATAAAAGGACAATTTTGAAAAAATAACATTTTTTTCCTGTAAAGATTATTTATTTGATTGATTAATTAAGACTAAGAGGTTCAAGTCATGAAAGAAATTGATAAATTTTTTGAAGATAAACCAAATTGGGAGTTGGCACAAATTGTCAGCCATTTTGAACTATCCCATAGCTGTTCTAACAGATAAGAACTGATTAAAAAGTTTGCGGAATACACTACTAGGTGGAATTTGTTTCAAATATTTTTATGCGATTATCTTGCCAACCCTGTTACTACCCAATAAATGTAAATGTCAAATTGATCGGCCATATTATTTTATTTTGACAGTTAAAGATCAGTAATTTTGAAAATTGAAAAAATTAAAATCAGAGCAGTCTTCGAGTTTTTTTTTGATAAGGAAATTAATGGTAAGGGAATAAAATTAAAGTTAGATAGTGTATTCGGGGGAAGGCGTTACTATCAATTTACATTATTAGTAAATAATGTAAATTAGTAAATAAATAATGTGACTGACGTCACTATCACTACACATATGACTGATGAACCGCCTTCAGAACGATCAAAAACGGCTATCTCACCAGAAATCTTGAATAAAGCACATGACATGGTTCTGTCAGATCGGCGAATAAAAGGACGTGAAATTGATGATATTGTAGTTATCTCATATGAATAATGATGTCTTATTTGATGAGATGGGGATGCTAAGCTTTCAGCAAAGACTGGTGACTCATTTGCTTAATGCAAAACAAAAACGCCAATAAGTCACTGGTTTGACAATTTAAAGAAAAAGTCAAGGATTTTAACCACCCTGGAAAAATGTCCGCAAATGAAAAGGCATTAAAATAGTTAGTTGGGATTCGGTGGATTTCATCCACTGAAAACGCGATGGCATAATCCACAGTTAATAATACGGTTCAAAATTTGGTGTTTTTGTAGATGTTCAAAAATACGAATAAATTCTCTTCAGTTGCTATTGATTTTTGATAAGGTAAAATTATCTAATTTGTGCTTCGGAAAGTAAAGCTTAATAAAATATATTTAAAATTTAGATTTTGATACAAATTTTACTTTATAATATTAATTAAATTTTGTCCTTATGTATAAAATATATAACTATTTAAATGGTTTTGACGACACTTCTTACAGGACCCGATCCTTTTGAGGTAATTGTAATTTGGCCATTACTTGACGGATGTTACAATAGATTTTAAAAACTCTAAATTTCGAGAATTATTTTCGTAAATATAAACTTTGACGTTTTTTATAATAAAAAAATTCACTTTTGTTCTGTTGTGATAAAGCAAAAGTTTATCCTATAGTGTGGCTTCTGGTGGTAATTTATCGATACAGGATATCGTCCAGATTAAAATCATACGGTCATAAGACTCAGAATTGACGATAACAGTTTTTCCTTCTTTATTTTCAAAGAAATATGGGCCAACGATACATTTAGACCAAAAAACACACGCCAGACAGTTATTTTTCGCAAATACAATGTATTTTTCAAGTTACTTGTGGTTTTTCGGAACCCCATATAATTTTATTTGAGTCTCATCGTTGGAGAAAATTTTTTGATAAATCGTTAACAAAGATTTCCTATAATAATATAGTCAAATTACAGGGCTGTTCTTTCAAAACTATGAAATGTTAACCATTTATTATTACTTTGTGTATTTAAAATTTCCAATACCTTTAGAAAATGAGGGGATGGCTCCTTTATGTTACATTTTCAATTTAATCTTTAATAAGAGTCTGATGTAAATTTTTAATTTCATTATGTTTGCAGAGGTTTTAAAATTCAGATAACAACAAGTTTTGAGCATTCTGGGTTCTAATTTTTTTAATTTACCCATTTTGCCAACTTGTTGGTTTATCCTCGTTATTTCTGTATATACCTGTTAGTCTATCATTCGTAGTAATTAAGATTAAATAATATGTAATTTTTTTCAATTCAAAATTAAATCGTTCAAGTGTGGATAAAACTTCATTACAACACTAAATATTTCATGCCTACTTAACGCTGTCACGATAAATATTTTTTTTATATCATTTCCAGTATTTGCACTTGACCTTCTAGCTAGAATTATGTAAATTCAAAATAATAATAGAAAACATGTTAAATATTTGATGTGATTTTATTTTTCTATTGTGGTTGGTTTGTTATCATGAAGAATTTTTTTTTTTAAATTTTATGCATTTTTTTCCACTAATTATAAGAATAAGTTGACATCTTTTGGCCAAGGTCTTAAAAATGACAATAAATTTATTTTATAAGTAAATATTTTCAAACATTTCAAAATTATTTCAATAAATAATATGAACTGAATAGGAAAACATGTAATGTCGTTTTGATCATTTCGGCAAGTACGAGTACAAATAATCTTATTACGACTGCATGGCATGATGTACGCTTTATATGAGTACAAACCACGTTTTTATTTTCAATTAGCAACTAAAATAAATACCAAACAAGAAAATAATGTATTGAAATTTGCATAGCCACTTACGTTGTTCACATGTATATCATTTAGAAATAAAGAAAATTCCCCATTTTGTAATTTATTAAAGGGAAGTCATATTAATCATAGTCATAGCAATTGACAACAAAACGTTCTCTATTAAGAATAACATAAAATGTAAATAGACATAAATATTGTAGGAAACAAGTAGCTTCATTGTTTTCATTTTTTTTTAAACTAAACGTTAAATTATTATCTTTACAAAATTCATGTAAGTAATTTTTATACAAATAAACTTTTTAACAAAGTTAATTCGGTCCATCATAATGAATAGTCAGAGGAGACTTTTTTGTTTAAAAATGAATTTTATTATAAATTTGTCCTCTGTAAAGGTGGTACCTTTAATTGATTGTCTTATTGAACCGTTTGTGAAAATATAAAATTATTTATTTGTTTATAAGTGAAATAAAATTAAATTTAATAATGAGCAGAATACATTTTTTGTGTCTTCTTATAATTTTTCTTACTTAAACCTTACAACAGCATTGCAAATAAATGTCATATATACCCAATAAACATAAAAATGGCCATGCGACGATTATTTTTAGAGATAGTATTGCTACTTTAAAAGCTATTTGTGGTTCTAGGACGGATGTGGTACTAAATGATATCAGATATAGTCTAATTAACAATTGCTTTATTCAGTTGCGTAGGGTGTCGGGCTATGTAGGGATTTCTGGCAACGATTATGCTGATCGGCTTGCAAAAGAAATGCTGCTCTGCCCAGTTCCCACAGTATTCGCGGCATTCATTAATCTACTCATATCATGGTAGCTAACAGCATCACCGTCCACCAGATGCACAGAATGGGAAAATAGTGGGACTTTCGATTTACTCGACAACCAATCCGACATTTTGGGCAAGAAAATTACTCAGAATTCGAATACGTCAAAATGCCGCCCATGACTTCCTACTCGGCAATCGTGAACATCCTGTCTGCCAATCCTGTGGCGTTCGTCTGACTATACCAAACATACTGACAGATTGTCACACAAAAAGGAGCTCCTTTTCGAGTAGGATTCTCTCAATAACTGAACTACTAGATCATGCTACACCCTTTCCTAGTCCTCTCTTCAACCTAATTAGACATGCTAATCTATTGCCAAATTAAAAGCAAAAAATTAAAAAACTTTCCATTAGTCCGAAAAAAAAACTTTACATAACTTTTTAAACCAAATGGTCCTACGGTCGTGGTGGTTAGATAAGGCCCCTGGCCCTACGGTCTTTGGGACCTTTTTTTTACCAACAAACAAACAAAACAAAATTCATATATTGAAACTGCATTTGAAATGCGCGACGCATATTTAAAAATTCAGTTATTTTCTTTAAAATTCTTTTCTAATTAATTAAAAACCAATTTTTCCAATATTTTCAACTTAGTAGAAGTCATTTTGATATTGAAAATCACACCATTTTCTATAGAACAATTTATAATTAATAATAATTTTTGACCAAATAATTAAACTAAATCTTTCAACATATTCTTAATAAATAAATTTATATCCTTTTTATTATTTAACAAACTTAAACAATTTTCGTAAGTTCAGTCAGCTATAATCTTATTGATTTAAATTTGATTTTACAAACAACCACTTTAAATCAGATTTTAATAAGGTCTCTGCTGAATAATTAAAAACTACAAAGCATGCATTCAGTTATTTTATTTCTTTTTAAATTTCAACTGTCAAGAAATAATCCTGCCATATAACAAAACCCTAAAATGTATGGCAGTACTTTGATTACGACTGCAAAATTAAAGCAAGTCTCATAACACTGTGAGAGTTTTTGGAATTTTTGACCAGTCCCACCTAGATGGAGTTTTCAGTTACAGTCGGAATTGTGTTCTTATCATAAGATATCTGTATAGTATCTGTGCTTTTTACCAACATCTTACCATAAAAAAGTTAATTTGAAAAATTTAAAATTGTAAAATAAATACAATTAAAAATTAGTAATTAAAAAAAATACTAAAAAAACCGATGTTATACATTTGTAACTATTCATTAAATAAACAACAGATAATTTTGGAATTTTTAACATAGATCTTTTTATATAAGGAAAACATATGGATTTAAAAATAAATAAATAACTGTATTGTAATTTAACGTTTACACCTTTTAAGTTGCAAACAAAACAACTTAATATGTACTCAAAAAGGACACATTCAAATTATGCAACATAATCACACATACTGATAAGTACGAATAGCAATGAATACGCATATTAATATCTAGCATAAATATTATTTCAATATTTTGTAATATTACTAATTATTTGTTATGAAACTTTCCCTTTCCTTCCAAATACGAGTATCATGAAATTTGCATAAGTGAAGACATTTTTTTTCGATGTGTACACGTACACTTTTTTTAGACAACAAAATAATTATTTGACAAAAACAAAATCCGGAACAATTGATGTATTCATCCCATATGTGAATTTTAAATGAAAACAATCGTTCCTTTTTTTATTTATTGGAAATGTGAAAATTTGTAAATTCCATTGAAAATATTGAATAGTTAACAAATAAATTGTCGTATATAATAAACGTCTTTGTTTATGCTGGCAGTCATAAGAAAATGGTATTGTATTCTGTCGTTTTTTTTAATCTTATATATATTTAAGAGGGAATTTCATCAATAATTTACAATACATCATAAAATATCCAAAAATACACTACAAAATATCCCATTAACGTCTTAATTTACATAAACGAGTCGGAATCGTTATAAGAAATTCAGGACAATTGGCTTGGGGACTTCGTTCAGACATTTTAAATATCAATACTCTTCCTACTAGAGGTATCAAAAAATAACCTTTTAAATTTTAACTTAAAAAAATCACAAAGTATTGGGTTATTCGGAAAGTAATTTCGTTTTTTTTTATAAAAATGAAAGACGATTTTCTTATAGTGAATTAATATTTTATTCAATTAAATATTGTCCAGTCTGATCCAACATCCTTTGCCATCCTCCTCATTTGATTTAAACGTTTTACCATCTAAAAATCTTTGTAGAGACCGGAATAAATGATAATCGGAAGGTGCTACGTCTGGAGAGTATGGTGGGTGTGGTAGTATATCCCATCCAAGCTCTAAAAGGTTTTGCCGAGTGGTCAAACTTGTATGTGGTTTCGCATTATCCTGTTGGAACACTATACCTTTCCTATTGCCAATTTTGGCCTTTTTTTCTTTAAGTGAATCATTCAATTTGTCCAACTGATGACAGTAAACTTCACAATTGATCTTTGTGTTGCTCGATTGAAACTCAAAATAAACGATTCCTATGAAATTCCACCAAACAGATAGCATAACCTTTTTTTGATGAATATTGGCTTTCGAAATGCTTTGAGCCGGTTCATCTTTTCTACTTCAGAATTTTTGCGCTTAGCATTATTGTAGACAACCCATTTCTCGTCCCCAGTAATGACATGCTTCAAAAATGGATCATTTTATTGGCGTTTGAAAAGGAAATCACAAACGTCAATGCGACGGCACAAATTTTTTTCCGTAAGAAGATGAGGAACCCATATGTGTATGTCGAGCTTTGAGATTAAACCTAGGCGTTTCAAATGATTATGAACGTTCGAATTAGATATATTTAATCTCTCAGCGATCTCACGAGTTGTTATTCTTCATCAGCTTCAACTGGCCTTCCAGAACGTGGTGCATCTTCGATATCAAAATTGCCGGATCGAAATTTTGCAAACCAGTTTTGTCACTAGCGCTCATTTAACACATCTTCTCCATACACATCGGATAATTTTTTTTCTTGCTTGAATAGCATTTTTATCTTTTCTGTAGCAAAAAAGTAAAATATGCCGAAAATGCGGTTTTTCACTTTCCATATTTAAAATTGTATCAACCAAAAACTACTGTGCAGAATCTATTCACAAGCAAGCCTTGCTATGTCAGCTGTCAAAATACATATGATTATGCGGCTTAAGTATGAAGTTGGTTGTGAAAAAATACAATTAAGCCCTCTGTTGGGTAACAATGAAATTACTTTTCGAACAATCGAATATTATCTAGCAAAGATGTATGTATCTAGTCCAGCGGGACATGCGAAACTGAATATTGTGATTGGTATAGTAAGTATCGCACTTTATTTATTATTTTATGTATTCTGTTCAGGACCAGAACAGAACTGGTCCTGAACAGAATGTATGAAATTTGGCAACGTTGATGGGATGATAGTGTGAATGGCAGATGGACGCACATGTTCATTTCGGATGTGTGCTTTGCATCTGCGTATAGATTTCAATTTGGTAACTTGGGTATTTACCCACGGGACACGGCAGCATGAATGGGTTCCTCTACAGGCGTGGTCTAGCTGCGGAGGCTAGATGACCTTGTGGGGTTGGGGAGGAGAGTGTCAAGCACCATCTCATTGAGTATAGCCTGTACGGAGATTTGCGTGACTTAGGTGTATGTGTAATCGTGGTGAATGTTGAGGGTGTGGATGTGAGTGACGTTTTGGGTGTGAGAGAGAGGTATGAATGCCTTTATAGATTTGCCGTAGCACTTTTTGAGAGGAGAGTGAGAATGGTGCGTGTTGAGTGTGTGGAATGGCACGCAAGGTGGCTACAATCGGGTAGATTTTCACTAGAAAATCTCTAGGCCATTGTCTCTTAAGTCTCCGATGAGTGTTTCCGGGGAGGGCAGTACAGGAGGGTTCCATATTAATCTATTGTCCAAGTAAAGTCCCAAATAACGTACTTTATCATATTGTGGAATCATGTTGCAATTAAGGTATAAAGGGGTAGGTTTTCCTTGACAAAGTGTGAAAGTAATGTGAGCACTCTTCTGTTCATTTATCCTCACTCTCCATCTCTTAAATCAGGATTGAAGATTGCGTATATGGGATTGTAAATTGTTGGAAGCTATTTCAGGATTTGTATGGGTAGCAAGTATGGCCGTATTATCTGCATAAGTAGCAATGATAGTATTAGGATCAGATAGGATGTCATTCTAGAGAGGTTGAGGGTGTCTACGACAATAAGTAGGTGCAAAAGTGCAAACACCTACCCATTCGTCTATATGAAACCTTTCCTTGATTTGGTGCATGAATTGGGTGATACTCAACGCGATACTCAACTGCATTCAATGAAGTTCAGTTGCTGAACAATCAAAATATTGAATTGTGTTGGGTTCCATAGCCGAGCGTAGACAAACAGACTGAACCAATGGATTTATTACCATACCACAAATTGGCCAAACATAGGAATACCAGTCTACTCAACAACCATCCCGAAATTCTGGAGAACGAAACTTCTCAGAAATAACCAATTCTGTCCTTCATGCCATTTCTGTTGCGTTTAACTCACCATTGCCCATATTTTAAACTAATTTAAATAAGCCCAGAATTTCGTTTTTAATAAAACTACTTTCCTTGTGAAGGTCATGAACCTATGAACAACTTCTTTCCCAAGTCCTCTCTTTAACTTAGTAAAATAGTGCAGAAAATATAACCACATAAAACATGATATCGCCAAATGACTTCATGGTGGGTAGCACTACAGAATGACCACTAGACGGTGTCTTAGGGACCTTATTTACAAAAAAACAAACAAGAAACATTAAATATCCCAGTACTAATTGTAAATTAACTGCATTTTTTTGGTTAGAGTTGGTTTTGAATTACTGATGATTAAATAACGATTGAATTAGTTTGTAAGCACCTAATTTTATTTTTTATTTATTTTCATCATATGCTTCACCATATCTTTTTAAACCGTAACCATACACAAGCTTCTCTTTTAAGATAAAATTGATTTTGATTTTCAATTAATTCACCTTCTATTGTTAGAGAATTTTCCATTTCATATTTTCCCATAAAAAACTTATCCTATATATTACGAGAACGTAAAAAATAAACTCTACTAACAGCGGAAACTCACTTTAATTCAAGGACTATTTTTTCAAATTATAATATTATTCTTTTTAATGCTTACATTTCATTATATTATTTTCATAAAAAAACCGAAATAATAAATTAAAAATCACATGGGAAATTATTTTTTGTTTGTTTGAATAATTATAATAGATATTTTAATTGTATTTCAAATAATGAAATAGGAAATCTTTGCTGAATAGAAACATTAGAAAGTTGCCGAAGTTATTAGAAGCAAAGTGATAATTATAAGAAAAAAAATTTGTATTTTTTTAATTTTGTTCATCTAATCATTGTAAAGTTGTTGTTTTTTTTGTATAAAGTAAAAATAATGTTCTAATATTTCTTAATTTCAAAAATTATGAATAATAATAGAATTACAGGAATCCCTTGTTCCGCTAAAAAATCGTTAATGGCGATGGTCGTGTGACGGTGGATCATCCGAGTGTCTGCAATGTCCGATCTAACGCGAAAAACCTTAATTTCTAAGTCTTTTGAGGACTTCTTGGCTCACTACTAATCAACTGCAATCAGAATCGATAATGTGTAATCTTGGGAGAGACCTCACTTGTTCCACATTTTCCTGAATGAGTGAAAAAATTTTAAAATTCTAATTTTGAAATTCCTTCCATTCGCACCAAGTCTCCTACTCAATCCATAGACCGCCTTGCTTGACTGTTGGCCCTACAACTTCCGCCAACATATTTTCGGCAGCACTCCATGTCCACGATCTGGAACTTTGACTCATCCGCCGAATTGAAACTTTTTTTCATTTTGAGTGCCTTATCGACTTGTGTTCAAATAGACCAGAAGTTCTCAATCGTCTTTAACCGTTCTTAAAGACACTGGTTTGGCACGGATTTTATTTAATACGCATCGAATTTGAGGTCGTGTAAGTCACCGATTTCCTTTACTAGTTATGCAAATTAACTGATCCTTGCTTCAAGGATAATTTTAGGGTTACCAGATATTATTTTAATTCTATGCCCCCTACTATCCGCTATAAAATGCTCCACTTTACTTTTATTAAATTAAGTAACATTTGCTTTTAACTTTAGATAAATATAAAGAAAAAATAAATCAAACTAATCCTTCCATATCTAAAAAAAAAGACTTTCTTTAGACTTCGCCAAAAGGATCATGAAAATTCAACAATTATTTTTACCAACTAAATAAAGGACTGCAAATTAGTTATTGTACGTGGTAAAAAAAAGGCTTATGTATGGCAATTATAACATATTTTTTAAATATTTTTGGTATTAATTAAATAGTTATATTGTTATTTATTAGAATTACATTATAGAGGGCTGACCAGAAAATTTTGCTCACTTTGATCTTAGAAAATAAAAATGTTTGTGTTCGTAAAACAATTATTATTTTTTTATTATTTACAACAAAAAAAAATAAAAATATTCTTGTAAAAATGGAAAATTTTATTTACTACCTTTCAAATTTAACCTCTTTCATAAAATATTTCCAGATACGCAACAATAAAATAAATTACAAAAATTGGTTGCAACTACTTTAATATCATTGACAGCGGTTTATTATTGATCTTGTTAATTGTTTATGAAATTCTGCAATTATGGGCTTGCATGCCTTCTTTATTTCCATTTTTAATTGCGAAATGGAATCTGAGCGTATTCTGTCCACTTTAATTTCCGAACTATACGGCGGCCATTAAACACGTGCACGCCTTTATTTCTCAGGTACTGCTTTGAAAGAAAATAAAATGTGTATGATCAGTTAAGATGTTGTTACCTAAATTCCAATAGTATTAATTGTGTTCACAATTTTTTAATTTATCAACCTTTTTCGAAGGATGCGCTGAGCATTATCCTGTTCAAAAATAAAATGGCAGATGTGGCCAAATAGTTCGATAGTATTTGGCTCCAATGATGGTGTTATATGTTAGACTGTGTATGTAAGCATCCGCTGTTATTTTTTGGTCAATAAATGGTAAATGTCCTGTTCTGGTATCCAGAGGCACACTTTCGATAGTCGTTCGACTTTTTTTCGTCTGACAAATAACCATCCATCGCTTGTGTGGACTTTAAATATGGACTCGTCCGAAAAGATGACATCATCCCATATCTAATCAGTCCAATTGATGTGCTCACGGGCCCTAGTAAAGCGATTCTTACACGGTCAAGGTCGGCCTAACAACTTTTCGCCATGCGCAAATTTTGTCCTTCTCACGGTCCTGCTCGAAATTCCGTCAGACTCAATAAAGATCTACTCTTAATTCCACAGAGGTTTTAAAACGATTTCGTAGTCTTAAGAAATGATTTTCGGCAATTGTCGGTTTTCGTGGTTCCCCTGCTCCTTTTTTCCGCTGCAAACTGTCAGTTTCCTTGTTCCAGTTCACAATTGCTGGTGCCAGTCTTTTTGTATAACCCAATTGAGCAGCGCTAGCTTTCGTCGACAAGTTTTCTAACTTTCACTCTAATTTAACACAAGATTTGCATTTTTAACCCCTGTTAAATAATAACTAAACAAGTAATATAGCTTTTTTTTATATTTAGAGCAGAAATATATCCCAGTTAGAAACAAAACCCAACAGATGGTAGAAAAACCCTTTAATTTACCAATTAAGCAATAAAAATGTAGTGAGCAAAATTTTTTGGCGAGCACTGTTTATCCTAACAATATTAAATGAAAGACTATTTTCTTATAGTGAATTAATATTTTATTAAGTGAATCATTCAATTTGTCCAACTGATGACAGTATACTTCAGAATTGATCATTTTGTTGCTCGGTAAAAACTCAAAATAAACGATTCTTTTGAAATTCCACCAAACAGATAGAATAACCTTTTTTTGATGAATATTTGCTTTCGAAGTGCTATGAGCCGGTTCATCTTTTCTATTCCAGGATCTTTTGCGCTTAAAATTGTTGGAGATAACCCATTTCTCATCCCCAGTGACGATACGCTTCAAAAATGGATCATTTTCTTGGCGTTTGAAAAGGAAATCACATACATCAATACGACGTCACCTATTTTTTCTGTATGAAGATGAGGAACCCATATGTCGAGCTTTGAAATAAAACCTAACCGTTTCAAATGATCATGAACGGTCGAATTCGATCAATTTAATCTCTCAGAGATCTCACGAGTTGTTATTCGCCGGTTTGCATCAATTAATGCCTTTAGTGTGTTTTCATCAGCTTCAACTGGCCTTCCAGAACGTGGTGCATGTTCGAGATCAAAATTGCCGGATCGAAATTTTGCAACCCAGTTTTGGCACTAGCGCTCACTTAACACATCTTCTCCATACACATCGGATAATTTTTTTCTTGCTTGAACAGCATTTTTATCTTTTCTATAGTAAAAAAGTAAAATATGACGAAAATGCTGTTTTTCACTTTCCATATTTAAAAGGGTATCAACCAAAAACTACTTCGAAGAATCAATTGAATTGCTAAGTCAGATGTCAAAATACTTTTGATTATGCGGCTTAAGAGTGAAGTTGGTTGTGAAAAAATACAATTAGTCCTCTGTCGGGAAAAAATATACAAGTAACTAACGAAATTACTTTCCGAACAACCCAATATTATAAATCGATTTATTACGATTTGAACCAAATAGTTCTCGATTTAGTAAGATTTTGACCACCGAATATTCCTAGAGAATATATTATTATTATCAAAATGGCCGCACACTTGCGACCTGAAGTATACATTATCTGTGCTGTGTAGTACACAATAAGTCAAATTCGCCACATTATTCGGACATTGTTAAAATATAAATTATAGAACAAAAATTGATTATTTTTGATTATCTGAATTCAAAATATTACGCCGTAAAAAACAAAGGTAAAATATTACAAAATAAAAAAACACAATAACAATTATTCGTATGTGACTATTGTGAATACTTTTTGTATAACAGTTGAAGCGATCAAGTAAACACGAGAGGCACAATGAAACTGGGCTACAACAATAGTGCACTTTTGTCAATGTCAATTTTATAGCAATCACTGTTACCATCTACGAAATATTATGTACACGGTTTTCTTATTCTTCTTTTTTTATTTTTTTTTTATTAAATAACCCGTCAATGCTCACATATATTTATTTTTATAATATATATTTCATACACAATCTATTTTATATAGATACGACTAAAATAGTGTTTTAATTTTGCATAATACAAATACAATTTTAATTCGTTATTGTTTGTATACTCGTAGAGTATTTATTCAAGGCAAGTGAATGAATCTATACTTGCACAATGTACTTTTTTTTTTTAATAATAAAAAAAGACTATTCAAAGCATTTTCATACCTGTGTCTATATGGGCTGTTGTTATTTATTTATTTATTTTGTTTTTTTTTCATTCTCACGTGGTTTCCATAGGTAACGTTCGTTACGTAGACAGGTGTACGTACGAGGATAGATAAATGAATTAAGAAATGTGAATGTAGAAATTAATTTCGAAGGTAATTTTGAAAATGGACAAGGTTGTGAACCAAATGGCCAAGTTAATTGAAATCCCATCCATTTCGAACGCACAGGTAAATCTTTCCCAGGTGACCGGTTGTAATCATGTCCAAAATATGTATACTTGGTTCAAAGCCAATAAACTCCTTTCGTTCTAATTAATACAAGTCGAAAACGTTTTCGATAAAAGATTCACACACATTCAATCGAAAGCTATACTTTTCCCATTTCGATTTTCTTATCATCTCGGTAAAAAGGTGTATAACATCGATGCGAAAAAAAGTTACTATAATAATATTTCAATTAAAAACAAAAAAAAAACAATTTCAATTTAATACATGAAAAAGGCTAACTAGCGTAACTATTGCTCTTGAGTATATTACTTTTATCCTATTTGGAGTTTTTAGTCCTTATCTAACCTTATTATAAGATGAAAAACAACAACTTTTTAATAATAAATTTGAAGTATATTTTTGTTTGGACAAAAAGAATAAAACTATTCAACTTTTCAACGGTAGACTAAAATTTCTATGCTAATCCTTAACATGTGCATTGAACCTATTCTGATTACTCTTAAAGAAAACTTTTCAAAGATATTCTCCTCTAAAGTAGATTGGAACCATTCTTAAAGAAAATATCTTTCTTCTAATCCAAATTTAAGGCTGAATTTATTTCTAGTAAAGTTTTTATAATAATTTTGTTGATTAGCACAGAGTAGAATCTTTTTACAGAAGAGAACATTTTGTAACTTTCACCTTTATATCTCCGGTGGTGAATAAAAATTATAATGTTTAAATATGTATGAACGTATATGCTAAACGGTGCTAAAGATTAAAAAAAAATATGTGTACATGTTAAAGCTGTTTAAAAAGTGGGCAAAGGGGAGAAAATATAATTAACTCACACAGCCTCTTAAGTATTAATACAAGTCTCACTTCATTTTTTTATCAAGTAGAATAGTACGAATATTTTTATGTATGCAAGCCTGGGTAAAGATACCTTTAAAAATCTATTGAAAAGATTAACTTTTTTTTTACCTTGCATTTAATTTATGAAAACTAATTAAATTTTATTTGTATCTTAATCGAATTCAGTTTAACTTAACCTTATGGTGTTCCCACTGTTTCTAAGTAGATAGGCTACAATCTGATGTAAACTAAAATAAAATCGAAAATAAAAATAAGTCTGTAGGCTTATGTTAAACTGGGTCAAGGTTAAATGATGCCGCATATCTACTCCGACTTGGAGCTACGAGTACAATAAACTAACTTGGACGGACAGTCGTCTCCACAATATACGGGCACTCACAATAGATACAAATTTTTTTTCGTTATAATCAAATTCAATTAAATCAATTGAGAGTTTTCCGATACTGATACTACGAATAGAAATGTGAACATTAACACATCAAAAATTATTATACTCGCATAATCGGTTTAAATTATTTAATAAGAAAAATTAGTAATTAACTTTCTTTCATTCAATTTAAAAGTTTTAGTACAATTTTGAACTCTAGTGAAATTGTTCAATTGATTTTGTTGGTATTTGCATTAAATTACACTGTATTTATAGTTTATCGAAAATATTTTGTCAAATCTGTTGTTGGTTAATAAGTCATCACTTATGCACATTCGAAATGTATTATTTAATAATGGCCAAAAAATTCCCATTTAATTTATCGAATTGGATTTTAATAACATTTTGGAATATCTTATAGATTCCAAATCCCCCCCCCCCCCATAAATGTTGAATAATCTAAATAAATTTGATTATATCTATCAAATTACACTCTTGATTAAGTTACATTATAATTGGTGCATTCGATTTTTTTAGCAGTTTTCAGTAACTAATTGGACAAAACAAATTTGTAATATTTAAATAGCTGCGATACTTTTTAATAATATTAAATTAAAAGATAAAATATCTTTATTTTATCTTTTAATTTAATATTATTAAAAATTTTAAAGATAAAATATTCTAAATTAATTTACGAAATAGCCAGTGCAGCACACAAAACATATTTTTTATCTTCACAAGATCCGAAGTAGCTTATTTACAATGACATTTACTTTTTATATATTATAATTTATTTCTCCTAAATAAACCGTCCCCAACTCGAAAATAAATTTATCGTGGTTATCCTTAATAATCCCGTAATCAGAGGCAGATCCTCTCAATTTCTGCGTCCAGTTCCGAAGTTCTCGTTGAAAAACGCGGTAAGGAGTGGCATTGAGACTATCTACGCCTCTGGATAAGCTTGAGAAGATAACTACCAAATCTATTAGGAACGTTTTTCTTAAACAGTTACGAGGGTCATTCAACAAGTACTTAGCCTCACCGCCCAATGGAACTGCTGTCACAAAAGAAATTTACCATCGTGCAATTCATTCTTTTAGTAGCCTACTGTCATAGTTTCAGTCGATTCCCTTCATTAGTTTTGGTTTGAGAGCCTTTGAAAGCGAGCGTGTCGGTCGGTTGCACAAAAATGGAAAAAGAACAATATCGTTCGGTGATTAGATTCTTGTTTTTGGAAGGGAAAACGCGCAGCGAAATCAAAGATCGCTTGGATGCTGTGTATGGTGACTCTTCTCCTTCGATGGCGACCGTCAAGAATTGGTTCAACGAGTTTGTTCGTGGCCGCACGTCGGTTTTTGATGAGCCATGCCCAGGTGCCCCAAAAACGGCTGCTACGGAGGAAAACGTTAAAAAAGTCCACGATCTCGTGTTGGCAGACCGTCGATTGAAGGTTCACGAGATAACTGAGACTGTGGGCATCGTAGTAGGAACGGTGCATCATATTCTACACGAAGAACTGGGCATGAGAAAGCTGTCGGCGCGATGGGTGCCGCGTTTGCTCACACCGGAAAACAAGCTCAACCGTGAGACCACATCGGCGACGTGTTTGGCGCTGTTTCAGCGCAATCCAGCGGAGTTCTTGCGTCGTTTCGTGACCGTCGACGAAACATGGATTCACTGGTACACACCAGAGACCAAGGAACAGTCGAAACAGTGGACTTCACCTGGCGAACGTGCTCCGAAGAGGGCGAAGACTGTTCGATCGGCCGGAAAGGTGATGGCCACCGTTTTCTGGGATTCACAAGGTGTGATCCACATCGATTACCTCGAGAAGGGTAAAACAATCACGGGGCGCTACTATGCTGACTCATTGGGCCGAATTGATGTTGAATTGAAGAAAATGCGGCTCCGATTTGCGAAGAAAAAAGTGCTGTTCCACCACGACAACGCGCTGGCTCACACCTCCGCCGTCGCCATGGCCAAATTGGTCGAATTGCGCTACGAATTGCTGCCCCATCCACCGTACTCTCCAGATTTGGCCCCCTGTGACTACTTTTTATTTCCAAACCTGAAAAAATCACTCGCCGGGAATAGATTTGGGTCGAATGAGGAGGTCATCGTCGCCACGGAGGCCTATTTTGCTTCCCTCGAGAAAATGTATTTTTTGGACGGGTTAAAAAAGTTTGAGCATCGCTGGGCCAAGTGTATCGAGCTTGAAGGAGATTATGTGGAAAAATAAATTGCCACCTTTCCAAAATTTTCGTTTTTCTTTTGTAGGCTAAGTACTTGTTGAATGACCCTCGTATACGGCCTCAAAGAACAGTTGAACGGGCAACCTACTGCAACCCCCTTTGCAGTTATTGTGGTCTTTCGCACTCAAATCTGCGATCATTATTGTTGGATATTTAAGAACAGGGTGCATCCATACTATAGGAAGCTGTAGTCAATTATCTGTAGTTATTAACGCACCAGAATCCATTACTAAATCACTTCGTTGATCATTGAATAAAACTGCACTCAACGAGATTTGACATACGTTTAGAATACGAGGTGTGGCATAAAAGTAAGGAGAAAAAAAATTGTGTCCAACAATTTTATATAAATTTTTTGTATCAATCAAAGTACGAGAAGTTCTCATGAGCAGCAAAACGTCGACAGAGGTATTTTTTCCACTCTCCATAGCAATTGGTTCCACTCTTTTGGATCTCATCGATCGTACCAAGATAACATCACGTGTTTTTGATTTTGTATAAATTTAACGCTGGGGAACTAGAAGAATCTTTTTTTCGAGCAAACACTTGTTGATGGAGATAGTCATGTTATTAATGGTGTCTCCAATACCCAATCTGACACGAATAACCATATTTTTGAGCCTTTCAAGGACTTCTTTATAAAAAACTTGCTTAACAGTTTATCCTAGACGAACAACCCTATTTTTGAGCCTTTCAATGACTTCTTTATAAAAAACTTGCTTAACATTTTATCCTAGACGGAAAACCCTATTTTTGAGCCTTTCAATAACTTCTTTATAAAAAACTTGCTTAACATTTTATCATAGACCGCTTAATCCTACAAGAGCCCTAAGTTATTGCACATTTTCATAAGTTTTCGATGTTGAAGGACTCCCTAGGCGAAGTTCCACTGCTTCTCGGCCTTCCACAAATGCTTTATGCTTCTCGACCTCCAAAAAATTAATATCATTGAACACTAAACGATCCACGATTAGCTTCGAGAGCAGAGAAACTGTATTATTGCTGTTTACTGGGAGGTTGATCGCACGCCAGCCACCATAATTGCAAACGGGTCAGCATGGCAAAAAAAATTTTTAAATGGAAGAATTCCACTGTATAGTTGACGATGCGTATTGCCAAAAAAAAATCTATATGATGCCAAAAAATATTATATGATCACCAACAGCTATGTTACATCCTGTTAGCTAGATGGATTGGTGACGTGGCTACCTCGGCGACTGCGCTCTTAACCACGGTTCCCATTTCGGAAGTGGAAAAAAGTATTTTGAAATGAAGCGAAATTGTGAGTGGATCTCTTTCCAACTCAAAGATCATTAGGGAAATGGAGGACGAACTTCTTTTTGATTGGATGGTCATTAAAATTCGTTTTAAAATATTATGAATTAGATCATTAATGAAGCAAAGATTATTGTAAATAAGAAGGTTTTTGCTAGACTTATAGAAATAAGGTTTGAGAGGATTGCGATTATTTTTTTTAATAAGAAGTTGATCAAATAAAGGACATAATTATACTATGCATTAAGGATATTTTTATAATGAAAAGTAAAGTATTACAAAAAGATAAAAGAGATCAATCATAAAATTAATAAATGACATAGGTCTAAATGATTATTAAAGATAAAATTATTAACAATCTTGCTTTTTCTTATTTAATAATGTAAAAATATTATATTCGTTATATTCTATTTGGAAAAACATTTATTAAAAAAAATCATTATAAACACATTTCTACCCTGAAATAAATATAATCAGGTGGTACCCTTGAATTTATTTTTAATATTTCTGCATAAACATTTTTGTATGCCTCTAACAAACGCTTTGTACTTTTCTGTTCATTATAAAAATAATTAAAAAAATATCCTTTAAATAATTATATTGTATTTTTATAATATTGCAAAACAAATATTCTAATTATATTGTACTCGTATTAGTTATAAATTCCAATTTGTTTTCATAACAATAGTTAATGAACAAATCTAATGAGTTATTACATAATTTAAATAGAATTTTCACAGTTTTTATTTATTATTTTTCCAATACTATTAACAAAAATGTACTAAACAATGCATTGCAAATTGCAATTTTCTCATAGAATAACTTTTCTAATTGACTTTTATCTCGAAAAAAATTTCTTATTATGCAATAAATAACACAATTTTCACATAATTTTTTACGTTCTCATATTATTTGCAATAATTTCTTTTTGTACGGGTAGGGGAAAATTTTGAAAGAAACTACCTAAAACACCTTGCTATCTATTATCAATAAAACTAGTCTAGAAAAGTAAGCATTAACTTTTTTCTGTATTCATAAAACTGTGCCTTATTTTAATCCAGTGATGGCCTAGACATATATTGAGCTTGCAGTATTAATTGAACTATTGTTCTATACAAAAACTACAATCTTTTCAGCCTTTTTTTTTGGTTCTGTGGGTTAAGCAGTTTGATCGTCTATATGTGGTTATATTTATTGAACTGTTGACATAATTCCATCATCTTTAAAAAGAATCCAGTATTTTTATATAAAAGTTAAGTTTTTAAACGAGTTCAGCTCAAGAGGATGGGGAAGTTCAAGAGGATTTCTCCTTTCACATATTACCTAGCAATAAAATCGTTTCAGTCCAACCGGAATTTCCAATTAAATAAATGCAAATATCCCAAATATCTCTTCGATATTCGCTTAGTATAATTCGGATTTTACACAGCACATGAGATGATAGGGCCTGCCTCCCAGCTAGCAAATACCCCAACAGGCTTCTAAAATTTTGCCAACTGAAATTCATATCCTCGAAAGTACCATATCACAAGCTACTTCAGTATAGTACTTATGACTGTACTTAGATAAATGCCAGAGATGGAATTTGCACACAAAGCTTAAAAGCTGATACCGTCAATTGCTTCCACTTCTAGACAATCGCATGTATGGACTTACGGACTAGAACTCTGGGGCTCTGAAATAATTGCGCAAATTGTTATTTATCGTTTTTATGTTCGCAGTAGTATTTTTTATCGTGATCTGAAAGTTCATGTTTGACTGTATCTCATTATAAAAAGTTTGACTTTCGAAGTTGACAATCATACTTGTCCCTCTGTTTGGGAGTAATTGTCGACTTCCTTCCCTAAAAACACCCATCGACGACTTAAAATTCACTAGTCTCCGGCTTTTTTAAAATATTAAGTTTCGAACTTATATTCACATACACATATGTACACGCAACAAGAGAAACTTCGATATATGTTTACTCCCCATAACATTTTATGTAAATTAATACTGTTATTAGAAGCTCTTTGTTACTATTTTTTAGTTATAGAAATTCGTAAAATCTAGATTTGTGGTTACCTGAAATTTTTTTATTACTTCGTAAATTCCTGAATCGCAGTGTACATAATCAGTTCTTATGTTATTTGACAGGAATATTTTTAAGGATAATAACTCGTTTTTATTGTTAGCAAAAATCACATGACTGGGAGATGGGAAAGAATGGCATATCAATACCTAAGAAGTTACGGCCCATATTCAAAATAAGTGGTTTAGAACTACTCAGTACCATTTATTTACAGTTATTTTCCAAACTTTTAGTTGTCAAAAATTAAATTGCTAATAAATGATAAAAATTTCAAAGAAAATAAAAGGTTTTTGAATAGGTACGCTCACCTTTTGACAGTCTATCACTTTGACAGCGCTGTCGTTACTAGAAAATTGTATTGTCAAAATATTAAAAATTTATTATATAAATTTGTGCTCTGTTTGGCAGACGTTCTGTGAGCTGTGTGGAATTTATGGTCGAAATTAAAAAGAGCACAATTCAACGTCTAATCAGGAACTTCGACGAAACCCATTCAGTTGCCAATTGGCTACTGCCTATACGTCAGTGTGTTTGAAGACCAGATCCTCGTAAAGTGTGGGTGAAGACCATAACCTCTCAATTCCGTGTCGTTCACAAGAATTGAGCCTCTTTGCAACCAGTATTTTTGCATTCAGTCATTTAATGAATTTATAGAAGAAATTATTTAAATAAAGGTATTTACAGAAACACTTTCAATAAAAATTGATATAAATCTGTGGATAGTATTACCGGCATTAAATTATATATATTCAAACAGAAAATTCTTTATAAAAAATGGTTTACATTAGAATGTAAAAAAATTCGTTTGCTAAATGCACTGGTCTTTTTTATCCAACCTACCAACTTGGCTTAAAATTTCCATCCACAAACACTAATTCACGTGTTTTTTTTTACTCTGAATGAAGCAGAGAATCATCTTTAGGAATATTATAACATCCTGTATTAATTTTATTATGAGTTGCGAGCTTTCTTCAAAAATAATCTGACCTTTTGCGGACTCTGTCACTTATTATGAGTGTCAGAAAATTATCATTTTTGAACTTATTATGAGTTGTGAGTCGCTAAATGGTCAGGTCATTTTTGATATGCTCCTTCCATATTGATTTATTTCTACATAGGTTGCTTTATTTTTGTATAGTGTATTCTTATAGTAAATACAGTGATTTTCTGAAAGATCACTTGTTTAGAGTTACGTATAGCCTAGGCCGCAGAATTCTTCCTTGAGGTACTCCTGCTTATATTTTTCTTAGTAGGTGCGAATAATCATTTACCTTTTTTACTCTAAATAATCTATCTGATAATGAGGATTATAACAATTCGATACGTGGTTTTGTTACCATTTTTTTCGCCAGATAAATCAGATCTGAATGCCAACATTTATCAAATTCATGGGCTCCTTTTATACAATATCCGCTACACGATGAACTTCATCGATCGTAGTATATCATCGACTATAGTCCAATCGGTGGTTAGCGTTAAGATTTTCCTCTTAATGATATGTTTAGGCCTTCATAATAATTATTATTCAATTCATCTATTTTTCTTTTCTTGCAAAAATTTATACAAAAAAAACATGTAAAACATAAAAAAGAAATATTTAATTTTTGCACTTACAATTTATTGATGCGATAGCAAATTTATATGATATAAAATTAATTTTACTTTATGCTCTTATATATAAATTTAAAAAGAAACGAAAACAATACTCTCGAAAATTATATCAAAAAAATCATATGGTGTCCGTTTTGGATTTGATGTTATTTAAGACCCATTGAAGGCCAGGGTCATTTTTATTTATATTATAGACGCAATTGTCGGTAAAGAAGCATTAAAGCGTAACAATAATTATTTGGTATTAAGCATAACAACAACAACAAAACAATACAAAATCATCAAATTTCATAATAGCAATAATAACAAATTAGAAAATTGATGATTTTTTATGTCATGTTACAATTTAATTATTGATAATCTGTTCGGAAATAGCACCATATTAATTTTCAAGGTTTAACCAAGATTGAGGTTTCTGACATTTATTTGTGGAAGAATTTTTCATGCAGAACTATGACTTTACCATGAAAATGTTATCAGCCCTAATGGAAGTTTTTTTTTATTATTAAATTCTACTAAGCGAGAAACATTATTGAAATTTCAAAATAAACTGAAATCAACTCAAAATCAATTATTCAATGACATTTAAACTTATGACTTTGTGTGTGTTTGTATTTGCAATAATTTTATTTTATTTTTTTCCACTAATGTTAACTGCTTCAAAATAGTTCCCTTGGCCAGCTATACGTTGGCGGAGGCTTTTTTTTCTGTTTAGATTAATGAGGTACAGGGGGAAACCTTCAAATGGTACTCGCCTGGAAGTTTTTCCTGCCAGGCGAGTTATGCGGGATTTTTACCTCGCTAAAACCTAACCTGCACCTCTGATCTTGCTCCCGAAACGATGGTTCCCCGGCGGCACTCTTTGTAAATACTACTTCGTCGGGGCGTTCTTGTTTAATGCTACTGCTGTCCCGATGTTATGACGCCTCGCGGCCTATTCTTCGTACGTTGTGTGGAGATCCTTGATAATGGATTCCGCGTACTCTGCAATTCTGTTCCAAGCCGATTGGCTCTTCAGCATGCACTCCACTATATTTTCTGGACTGATGGAACGGTCCAGATTTCTCTCCAGCTCCTCGTAGAGGAGGCACTGGAAGAACACGTGTTCTGCGTCTTCGATCACATCGCGGCAATGATGACAGTTTGGCGAGTCAGTTCTCTTGAATCTGTACAAGTATGCCCGAAAGCATCCATGCCCAGTCAAGAGCTGGGTGATGTAATACCCGACTTCCCCGTGCAGGCGAGTGACCCATTTGGTAACATGTGGGATTAGCCGATGAGTCCACCGACCCTTCGTCGAGTTGTCCCATCTCTCTTGCCAGAGGCGAAGATTCTCGGGTCTCTCCTCTTCACAGAGGACCTTTCGCCGCTCTTCCTTCTTCCTACGATGTTGGCGTTCCCGCTCTCCTGCCAGGATGTCGATGGGTGGGCATGATGCCACGATGTTGACCGCATCGTGTGATACCGTTCAGTATGCTGACGCCACTCTGATCGCTGAGAGCCGCTGGACTGTTGTCATTGTCTTGCGATATGTTGTTAGCTCTAGCGATTTCGCCCACACTGGTGCTCCGTATAGCAGGACGGAGGTAACCACAGTTGCCAGTAGTCGCCTTCGGATTTGCCTGGGGCCTCCGATATTGGGCATTATCCGCGAAAGTGCGCCCTGTACTGCTGATGCCTTCCTGCTGACGCTGGAGATGTGCTCCTTGTAGTTGAGTCTGGCATCCAAGACCACTCCTAGATACCGGATGTAGGGTAACGACCGGATGTCGTGATCGCCTACTCTTATGGTGATGGTCTCCATTTTCTTCCGGCTACTCACAAGGAGTGCCTCGGTCTTATGTTCCGCCAAAGACAGGTCTGCCGATGTCATCCACTGTCTTATGCTCCGGATGGTGGTGGAGAATGCGGCTTCCAGTTCCTCTAGGTGTTTGGCTACCAGGACAACCGCTACGTCGTCCGCGAAAGCCACGAGTGTTGTGTTCGTCGGTAATTGCAGATGGAGTAGGCCGTCGTACATGACGTTCCACAAGAGTTGTTCCAGGACAGAGCCCTGAGGTACCCCTCACGTTGGCGGAGGCTTGTTTCCATAATACGTAACAATGATGGAAGGCTTCCACTCTTTGGATGTTATCGATAGTACAAAGATAACAAACATCCTTTCAAGTGTCGTTCAATCTTGAAGAACAAAAAATAGTCACAAGTCCATAAGGGGCCGGCGAACTATAGGAGTCCGTTTTTTACTAATATTCTTGATGGAGATGAGCATATGTCCGGTGGCGTTATCGTGGTGAAGCATTCAACAATCTGCGATCTCCAATCTGATGCGAATAACCTTTATTCTGAGCCTTTCGAAGAGCTTTAATATCAATAAACAGTCCGACTTTACAAGAGATCACACTCGTTCCACATTTTCAACAGCTTTCGATGTTGAAAGCTTCCCTGAGCGTGATTCATCTTCACGGTCATCCAAAAATGCTTGATGACATCGAAAAACTTGTGCTCTTAATAAACAAGTCAAACTCGTAGTCTAATTCTTTTCTTCCATACCTCATATGATAAAATAGTTTTAAGTTCGATACCAGATAGCAAAATTCTCTCAAAAAAATATAATTTTTATTTTTCCACTATAAATATCAATCATATACGAGTATGGCTAATTGCAATTTTTTAAGTTCCGTTTTATGAAGTTTATTTTATTATATATTCTTTTCCATTTTTAGACATAAATCATAGTAACTTAAATTTGAATTCAGATTTTATTCTAAAATCAGAGACCCATAAGCTTATCTTAGAATAAAAAATTTACTACGATAGGAATTATTAAATTACGTTTCTGCCTAAATAGAATCTAAGTAAAATTAATTATTAAAAAGGTTATAAATATTAAAGAAAATCGAATCTGTTATAGCATTAAAATTATTCTGTTAAGAGTATTGTTTCTATTAAAAAATGGTTAATTTAATTGGCCATAATAACTGAAAAATTCTACGCACCTGAAAAATATGGATTTTCACATACTAAACAATGGGAGCGTCGAGTTGTGTTAGGTGCTGGAGAATGTGGGAATTTTGGTAAATGAACGTGCTTTTCAGTTGGCTGTATTTAACTCTGCGACATCCGGTGCTGAAAGCTATCCCTAATCTGCTTCGTCTTATAACAGAATGGGACACAACTGCCCTCAAACCGGTCATTATTACTGTGAGGTCCTTTATTACAGGGTGGTTTTGAACTGGAAATTGCAATGATCATTACCTTTACTAAAGCCTTCCGAATGAGCTTACCCTCAGCAAGGGTTGACATAACCTACTCGACCACCGGAGCGTCGAGTAGTTCTCTACGCTGGGACATGGAAAAATAATTGAAAATAAACGTGCTAATCAGATGGCTGGAGAAATTCCACACAGCTATTCCAATCTGTCATACCTACTAGCGGAAGGACACACAAGCTTTGGAAACTGCCAACGCCCATTTAAACGTACTTAAAGTCTCCAAATAGTCTTATAGTTGTGGTACTATTCAGTGGCCTTTTGCTCATATCCAAACAAACACTTCGTTATTCATATTAACTCTATAACCGCTCCTTGTTTCGTATTGTAGAGTATATTAAGCAAATTGTCCTTTAAATAATATTGCAAACACTATAGTATCTACTATAAGTGACGATTTATTGTCTATAAAAATTTTTACCTCATGAATATTTTTTGTAATTTATATTGTGCAGGATAGTTTTTAAAAAATTCTTGTTATTTGTTTTTGACCAAATTTTGGCATAAAAACATATTTTGAATCCACAAATATTATTATTAATTCTAGATTGAACAGTATATAAAAAAATTCGTTAAAAAAATCATCGGCGAATTAAAAAAATCTTTCTTAAAAAATATTTTCTAAATATTATTCGTTAATTTTAAAAATTTATATACAATTTAAATTAAAAGAAAAAAGTTATTTTCTATTAAAATTTGCTAACATTTGGCGGATTTTTTATTAGTTTTTTTCCCAATATCTTTATTAGTTTTTTTCCCAATATAATTATAAACTAAATATTCTTCGAATTATTCCAGAGGATATTGAAGCAATTTACATATTTAAATATACAAATTAGTTTAAAAGTAATTACAAAATTTTTATTGTTATTTATTTTATTTTCAGACTGAAACAATGGGTTTCGGAGGGCGAACGGAATGCTGTGGGCAATTTGTAAAATTCGTACTATTTCTATCTAATTTCATCATATTTGTAAGTAATCTAATGGGTATGAATTTATAAAAGTTTCAATACAAAATAAAATTTCTGATGAATCTTTTTTAGATGGGTCACTATCACAAATATAAAATTATTTATATGACCATAACCACTCAGTTTATAGGTCTGCATCCGAACGTCGAAATTTTCGATGACTTTTCCCAATAAAATGGGATTAACGCTATCAATTTCTTGTCAAATGTTATTTTTTAAGTCTTGAATCAAAGAGTCTAACAGTATCGGCCAATTTATATCAGCGTTTCGTAAAATTATTTGATCACCAAATATAGTGCGTAACAAACCGATGTTTTGACGTGTTGTGTATTTCGTAGCGCCGTTTTGTTGAAACCGAAGCTTATTCATATTCAATCACATTCAATTTCGCCCATGACAAATTCGTTAATATGTCACGATATAGTTCAGAATTCACTGTAATAACCTCTTCATGATCATTTATGAAAAAAAACGGTCGAATGATTCCATAAACCCATAAACGGCAAAAACAGTAACTTTTCTAGGATGTATCGGTTTTTCATAAATCACATTAGGATTTTCCGCACCCTATAATATTTGATAATTTTAAATTTTGTTTGTTAACGTAGCCGTTGATGTGAAAATGTGCTTTTAAATGATTATTTTTATAGAACGCCCGTTTTCGTAGTAAGTTTGGATGATTAAAATGCGTTGTTCTGTTCTCAATGATTCCATGAATAATATTGTACTTTACTGCTGTAAAAAATATTATGACATGTGCATTTTCACAGATATTTTGGAAGATGAAAAAAAACCCAACAGAAGACCAACCTTGTAGTTAAGTTGCAAAACGTCTTATATGCACACCACATTTTTCTATCCACCTTATCCTTAAACCATGTGGAACGTAATGCGTACCGCTTTTCACATACGGAAAAATTTCATTTATCATTGAAACTTTTCATTAAATATTCTTACTCAATAAATAAATTATAAAAATAAATTTCTCGTTAATATAATTTTGGTAATTAATTTTCAAATTCAGGTTGGTGGAATTGCTGTTTTAGCACTAGGAATACATACACTAGTGGATAAAAGTTTCGCCAATGAATTGCTAGGAACAAATCTATTTTTAGGCGCAGTCTATGTACTAATTGTAACATCCTTAATAATATGTCTAATATCATTTATTGGATGTATGGGTGCAGCTAGGGAGGTTAAATGCCTTCTTTTAACGGTAAGCATAAATCTTTTTTTTCTTATTTTAGATTCATTTATTTTTAATTCAAATGAACGTAAAATTTGAGTAATATTTTCTATATCAAAAATCAAAAAATTTAATCTACTCCTAATAAAAATAATAATAATTTAAGGAAATATATATACAATAATGAAAACAAATCAATTTTATTTACAGTACTTCATAATAGTTTTCCTTATTTTTGTAACAATGTTAATTGGAGGCATTCTTGGATACGTCTTCCGTGAAAAGGTTCCGCAAACAATGCGACAGGTAAAGTTAAACATTGTTTGGAAGATTTTTCTTTTATATATAATAATAATAATAAAAACTAGTGAAAACAAAACAACTCCCATTAAACAAATAAAGATATTTGAGTACATATAAAAAGAACAAATTCTAAGCTCCATCACACATTTAACTAAGTGTAAAATACTAAAAAAACATTCATAAATGTTAAACAAAATTGAAATTATAGCAAAAATTAACAACGAAATCAAAAACAATTTACCATGTAAAAACATCAAATACGAAAATTCTCTTAAGAGACAAAATTGTGCCGTGTAATTACTTATCTTAATAGAAAAATCTTTTTTTTTTGTGTTGACGAAAATGAACGCAAACAAATTATTATGAAATGAAAAATTTTATTTATTATTTAAAATGTCACTCGATATAGCGGGTAATTTTCCATGAAGCATAAAGAATGTAACTTCTTTTTTGTTGTTGGTGGGGCACAAATCATATTTGTAACGCGATTTACGGTCTAGCAAATTGTTTTTAGATATATTGAAGATAAAATTTAATTAAAATTTAATTTTTGAATTTGATTTATTAAAATGAGACAAAAAAAAACTTGTATTTTAATATTGGTGCCAATGTACATTTTTGATCGATTAAATATGCATTAGGAAGTGTAATTTAGGGAGAGCTATATTACGAGACTATAACAAAGAGATTAAGTTTACTTTGAGAAAAATTATAATGCAACTGCATTGAAAATTCCATGATAATTTTTGGTCCTTAGCTTTGCAAGGTGAAAAAATAGTTTTCTGCAGACGAATTGTTCTATTCTAGTCTATTTTCCTTTAAATATTCCTTTTTAAAAAGTTCTAATTACATTTGTATCGGTTTTGAGGTCATGCATTTGTCTTTGATTAGTACATAATCGGCCCGCTACAGGTAAGCCTACTACTTATTTTCGTGCATTTTACTGCGGTGCTAATTTTCGACCAGTAGAAGGGGCAATTATGCCCATTTCGGGTTGTTGTCTTTGTCAAATACGAATGTTTATCCACGATTGGTTTTTCCTTCCGAATTGTGGTATTGATATTTGCGTGTTTTTGATGCCTTGGTGAGATTTGAACCCACGACTCCTTGGATGATAGTCCAGCACTCTAACGACTGTGTCGGTGAATGTAAAAATAATACCTTACCGACTGTGTTAGTCAATATAAAAATAATACCTTAAAAAGTACGATTAGACGATTGCCAAAATCTGGCAATGTTAGCACATATATGACTGTCAGGCAATCAGCTGACAATGGGCATTGTCAGGAACAACTCTTGACGAGTGTACATACACCTTCCCAATAGTCTGACGATAATCTAGTCTGGCAACATATTACATATTTTATTTGCAACTATTGCCACATAGTTGCAAATAAAAAATGTATACAGTTATTGTCAGACAAAATATTGTGCTATATTGTTTTTTCTGGACAGTTCATTGTTTTGTTTATTGTAATAAAATATGCGATTTAAATTTTTTCTGAAAATAGAAAAATTGGTTATTGCTATAATTTTAATGGTATATATTTGTGAAAGTACCAGTGATGGTAAAGGGAAGAAATTGGCAGCACAGAAAAAAACGCAGTCAATTCCTCACTAAAATGTCAAAACTATTGTCAGATTTTTTTGACGTTACCATATATTATAAATTTTACCATCTGACAATGTGCAAATGCCAATAAATGTTATGACAATGATTCTAAAGTGTGATATGTTACGATTGCCTGATATCGCATGTAAAAATTGTCAGACAATGCGTTCAAATATTATGACAATAGTTTGTTTGGCAACGTTTGCAGATAAAAATTGTACGATTATACTATTGCAACCCTTTTTTGATAAACTATACGTCAATCATCTGCAAACGTTGTCAGAGTCTAACAAATTGTCTAATTGTACCTTAAGAGAAAAAAAGTTCAGAGAGTGTCCTGGTTTGGCGGCATTAGCCGACCCGGTAGCACAGTCAATAGCGTGCTGGGACTACCAGCCAAAGGGTCGTGGGTTCGAATCCCACTATAGCAGCATGGTCCTACGCTAATTAACCTCACCGCTTTACTTTCTATTCTACTTCCATTCCCTTATCCTTTCCGTTTCCCTACCGGACCATCGGACTACTTGATGGCTGGGTCGGACCATCAGACCGCTTGAGCAGATGGATGCGAAAGCGTCTGGCAAGGTCTGGTGGCCCGTTAACAAAATATGGTATGGTATGGTAGCACAGTGATAGCGTGCTGGACTACCATCCAAAAGGTGGCGAGTTCCAATCCCACTGCGGCATGGTCCTATGGCAATTACTTAATCGATTTACTTTCTCTGCGACTTTCATTCCCTTATCACTGGTCCTCCTCTACGACCTCTTGAATGCAATTGCGTCTGGCGATTTTTAATGGCCCGTTAACAAAAAGACGAAGACGAAGGTTTGACGGCACTTGGAACATCTGTGTCTAGTACGCAGTGATTCCAATTTCGAATGCAATTAGTGACATAGGCGGAGTACGTTTTAGTTATCGCGAAATACCCCATGTTTATTGGCACAATTTACACTTTCGCATAAATATTACTTTTGAAAACGTGCATGCTTCCTATTTCTCCTTATTGCTGGATATTCGCTCAAAGTATTCTCACGCAAGATACGTTTACGTTACGATTTAGTTCAAATTCCTGCGTCAACTAAGTACCGACATCTATAAATTCCAATAGTCAAAAGCCGGGATCACAGTCTAGGCCTACTGAATAAAACAATTGCAAGCGTCTCGGCCTGGCTGCGAGGTCTTAAAATGTTCACATATATGTAACCACTGTTGACCTTCCGAGCAGTATCTGTGCACATGGATAAAATGTTCCACCCATATTCGGATATCTATTTAATATCTATTCAACAGAACTCCTTTCATTATTAAAGGGGAACCGAAAAATTTCCAAATGGCACCCTTCTAAGTTCACAGATCAATAAGCTACCGACAAACTAAACACATTCTGAGCATCATTAAAAGGTGTTTGTCTAGATAGGACCTTTCTTGCCTATCTCATCTATATATATCTGTTGCTCTAGAATATATCCTGAACACCAATAACGTGAACGTGGACAAAATAATAAAAATATCTTAATATGTTTTTCCCATCTCAATAAATTTAAACTAATATGCTTAATATTTTTATAAATAAAATTTCCAAAAAAAGACATAGAATATTTTTTTAATTTAAAAACTAAAAACTGGTTCTAAAAATTAATTTTTTGGACTTTTAAGGAAATGTTGTCTTCATTGAGATATTATGGCAACCGAAAAGAAGTTACGCAAGCATGGGATCTGACGCAAACACGCCTCGAATGCTGTGGTGTTGATTCGTGGAGGGATTGGCATATTGTTGGTCACCTTCCCGAATCTTGTTGCCAAGAAACTTTCGGAGGACAAAGGAAACCGTGCGTACTTAATCCGAATCCATTGAATCTTTACGTTAACGGATGTCTCGATGTGACTTCACTTTACATACGCGATCATGCCGCTATAGTTGGAGGTGCCGGCATTGGTGTTGCCGTTATTATGGTAATTCTATCAAAAATCAAAATCTAAACTAAAAATTTTTCTAATCATAAACTTTATTTATTTACAGATATTCGGAATGGTTTTCTCTTGTATACTTTTTAATATAATCGAATAGTATAGTTTTAATTTTTTCTAAATTTCATACATTTTTTGTCAATTTTTTTTCTATTTAACTTTTTAAGTTTGACTTTTGTTTTATAATGGAAGAATGTCCGTCCATCTTGTTATAATCTAAGCACATTATTTATATATTAAAACTTTTCATATCTTCAATGTTTTTTTTTTAAATTTTCAAATGTAAAAAAAAATTGTTTGTGAAAACTTTCAATCAGTAAATTTTTAAATTATTTCTTTTTGTAAATAAAACATAAAAACGACTATATACTTTACAGGATTCAAAAAAAGTAAAGAAATTATTTGTAAATATTCACAAAAGAAGTCTTATAATCGATGAAATTTTGTACGATGTATGGTCTCACAATTAGCTTTTTTTTTAAACAAATTTGTGTACATCGAATTTTATATGTATTTTTATTTAATAAATTTTTTATCTTAGTCTAAACTTAAGTGATTGTTATATTTTTCTTATATAGTTTGTTATTAATTAATTTATGATTGAAAATTTGTATGCCTGCGACCATCTCACCAATACTAAATATTCTAGTTCGAAAATCATTTAGCAGATTATTAAAGGCTACGAGTAAAATAATCTACCTAGACTGTCTAGGCTTGCTGAATCAAAAAAAAAATCAGAATTTTTCAGTTTAGTAGCAGTAGTCCCAACGTTTCTTCTTTGCCTTACTACCATCATCATTCAATATTAAACAACAAGAAAATTCAAAAATTCCTCCTTCTGAGCAATGTTTCAATGCTCTATCTTTCTCATTCTATTATTCTGCTACACTTGAAATTTAATTTAATTAATAAAAATAATTTATTATTACAGTTTTATCTTTCTAATTAACTCTCTAAAATATATGACCGTTTAAACTGTTATAATCCAAGATGAAAAGTCAAACTACATACGCAATTATAAAATTATGTATTTTATATGTCGATGTGCTTCTAAACTGATTCGAGAGATTCTGGATAACGTCACCATATACTGAAATATCTTCGAACTTCGAAATTTATACGAAATAAATTTCGAATAATACCCCGTGGTACTTTGAAACCTATTCTCCCCTTTCGCAAAAATTTAAAAAATATCCCATTGATTGGTTGAAGTAGAAAACTCCAATATCAGCGGTTTAACTTTTCTCATTAACTTAAAAAGGAATTATTGTAAGCCACAAATAAATAGATTTTACCAGAAATTCCTTCGGGTATTGGCAAACAGCTGTCCTGAGCCGATCTAACATGGCCGCAAATTTACAAGGCTGGGAGTACCCACCCTGTACCCTTACTGTAACTCCCTGATATTTGATGGGAAGTACCCACCCTGTACTCTAACTGAACTCCCTGACCCCGTAAAGGTGAATGATCCAGAAAATGACAAGCATCCTTACAGTAGCTCTTCGAGCGAAGAGTACTCACCAGGTAATCTTATAATTATAATTAAACAAAAATTAAGAAAAATATGGTAATATCTTCGAAAAAAACATTATTATTTTCGAAAAGTGAATGTACTAAAGCCACTGAGGCTGCTAACTTATACGTTTCTATATGACACCGAACATATGATGCCAGCAACCACGTGCACACTGAGTTTCAACAAACTGGTTCTCCCCTAAATGGGTTAGTGAAGAAATGTGAACATTCGAGGTGAAAAAACATTATGAAAGTATTATTAGCATGGATGAAGTAAAATTCTATTTGATTTTAGAAACCATAAAATAACTTAAGAAGCAAGAAAAGTGCCGAAGAAACTTAAAATGCCGCGGTCGAAACAGAACTAACTAATAAACAAGCACAAAATTTTTCCGAGCCCAAAAAACATTTTTTTACGTGCATTTATTGGTGTTAGTGCGTGAAGTACGTAGTTGATTTCAGTTCGAAAATACCCTCTAAAATAATTTTATACGCCGGCGAGTGTAGCAAAGGTAGTTCCTCAGATTATAGAACCCCTGGATAAGCCTCTACAAAAAAACCTTATTCCAATTATTTTTTAAATGCATTCGAATACAATAAATTACTTTACGATTAAAACTATTGACGGAAGTGTTTAAATTTATACTTACTTGTTTGAAAAACAATAAAAAATTAAAAATTAAATAAAAATGATTTCGATATTCAAATTTTCGATAACTGTCATATTTAAAATGTAAACAAAGCGTGAATATGCTTTAGATTAAAGAACATCTGGATAGGGTCAGATTTTTGTATATGCATACACGTATGTTATTTTCTGTCTGAATTATTGCAAAAGCGGCGAGAAATCGTTCTACTTGCATATATTTGTGTGAATTTTTTATGTAGTTATAGCACTTACTGACATATAGTTTTCGTAATAGAAACGTTTTGAATTCCAAAAGCTGTGTAATATACATTTTCACTCACTTATTCCAATCGAAAATATAATTTAAACACGATAGAAGGAAACATATGCAATCTTCTTGTATTAAATCCAATTGTCTCTTAGGTTAATTATTTATTTTGTAAATATCCATGAAATATCAAGCGCCTCAATTTTGTAGACTTTCAGAAAGTTTTTAAACACACCATTTCTCATGAAGTGGTAGCATACCGAAATGCTTGCATACTTTTGTTGACATTTACATACTTATCGCGGAGTGCAAGTTAGAGTGCGGTTTTATTAAATTCGAAATAGTTTACGAACAAGTAAGTATAAATTAAAACATTTACATAAAAAGTTTTATTCTTGACGACAGTAAATAGGAAATTTTTATTACAGAATACGAAGTGTCTCTTGAAAGATTATTTTGCAAGTTTGCGCATTTTTACAAATGTATTCTCGAAAAAATTCGGACAGACTTTTTTTATGAAGATCAATCCAGTTCTTCTAGAATCTAAGGCTCGATGTTTGGTATACTACCACTTCATGAATGATGGCGTCATAAATATCTCTGAAAGTCTACCAAACTGCCGATTTAGTTATTTCATAATATACGAGAGCAGTAGTATAAGTCCGTGATAAACAAAATAAAGAATAAATAAATTTAACAAAAATTGCTTTACTTTTAAATATAAACTCTTTTTAGCTCGATAAATTTCCTACAACGGTATTCCAACTTCTTAATTATATACGTATAGTACGATTTGTCAAACTCTGCTAATGGGTGTCAGTTCCATCTATAACTTCAGAATTAGATGCAAATTTCTTTCCTCGGGCCATTTTTTTAATTTTTGGAAAAAGTAAAAAGTTGTAGGTAGCCAAATCTGGATAATACGGGGGAGTGGATATAAAATTCCTTACGTAATTCTATTGATTAATGTTCAGGTGCATTGATTAATGTTCAAAGAAAATTTTTTTCCACGCCAAATGCAGTTATTTTGTCTTGATTTTATTATTCAACTGGACTAATAATACTGTATAATACTGATCTGATATAGTTTTACGTTTTTCAAGTTATTCGATGAAAATTATACTATGTGCATCCCAAAAAACCGTAGCCATAACCTTTCCTGCATATGGAACTATTTTTGCCTTCTTTGGCACACGTTCGCTAGTATAAGTACATTATTTGGTTTCTGGTGTATAATGGTAATCAACAATTATGAATTGACGCAAAAATTCATTTAGATTTCGTTTAAAAATGTCCAAACACGAACACGTTTTTGGTCAGTTGTTAGCTAAAGCCTATCGTCGAAAGCTCTCATACCGAAAATTTCATGTAAGATGTTATTTACACGTTGTTTTTGTTGAAATATTTACCATATCAGCTATTTCATTCGAGAGTCATTTCAGTCGGTGGTGGCTTAAATTAGACGTCCTGGGCGCTGAGCATCACTTTGTGCTCGTACAACCACTTCCGGATCATTCTATATGAAAATGAAAATTCTCCATAATAATTTTGAAGCTTGGTTTTTAGATCCAGATGATGTTTCTTTTTTCAAAAAATAGTATTTTATTAATACACAGAATTCACTTTATTCCACAATATTAATTTTAAAAAAACGCTAACGTAATCACGTTTCAATGGCCGTCAAAACCAAACAAATTAACAGATTTTTTTTTAAAAAAATCTTTATGGTATCATTTTAAGAATACTACAATAGATTATAAAAAAATATCATTTTGCTGATATCAGACACATCTTTTTCATTTATCACCAACTTAATATATTGCCTCATATTTACAAAATAGGAGTCCATTTAATATCGAAAGATTTTATAAAATGTGAACATAAAGTTTCATTAAGTTTAAATTATATTTTTCTTTGGAATATATCCAAGATACAGCCACTTTATGGTATTATAATGTTTTATTTAACGTGACCTAATGTCTTTCAACGTAAAACCACGAGTCGCCTACGACTATAGGGATTGAGTTACGCTCACCATTACTGGCATTTAACAGTTAGTAATCAGTTACAAGCTGACTACTCCACCTGCTGGTGGCGAGAACTACCTAAACCTCTACTGTCATAAGCAGTGATAGTGCCCGAGATAATTGCAAGTTATTGCCGGTTATCTCCCACTAGCGATCCGGAGATCGTACCTACGATATGGGTATTAACCACAGCCACCACGTTACTGCCAAAGGCGCCTTACCATAATCGAGCACAGTGTGTTTTAACACCATGGGGCACCCCGATTCCCGTAGTAGCAATTTTTGTTTTAAGAGTACTTCGGTTTGTACTCCGCTCATTGAGCTACAGTAAGGAATCTTGTAAATCCCTAGGCACCGCTAAGTCAGCTCAGGTACGCGGGCTCGCCAAAACCCGGAAGTACAACTGGAATCGACCTTGGTCTTCCACCCGGTTGTAGCAACCTTGTGTGTCATTCACACACTCATTCATGCACCATTCTCGCTCTTCTCCTAAAAAGTGCGACGGCAAACATATTATGGCATTCATACCTCTCTCTCACACCCAATACACCACTCACATCCACACGTTCATCATTCACCACGATTTCACATACACCTAAGTCATGCAAATCCCCGTACAGGCCACACTCAATGAGAAGGTGCTTGGCACTCTCCTCCACTGCCCCCCCAAGAGCCTCTACCCTCCGCAGCTAGACCACGCCCGTACAGGAACCCATTCATACTGCCGTGACCAAATTCAAATCCATACGCAAATGCAAAGCACACATCCGAAATGACCATGTGCGTCCATCTGCCATTCATACTTTCATCCCATCGACGTTGCCAAGTTTCATACATTCTGTTCTTAGCGTGAACTAAGATCCTGAACCTTTTCATTCGTAACCGAGCACCCAGTAAGTGGGCTGCCCCGCCGTAGACGGTAGTGGATGCTTCCACGCAGCACCTCCACGTCTCATGGAATTTCTGCCATGAGAACCTGCATCGCCTCGGGACTGAATTTATGACACACATGACGCATACAATGCACACAGAACCAACACACTCTTGTACAGGACTTTCACCGCTCTGGATCGAAGTCCCAATTCTTTCAGATATACTCGCACCAGCATGCCAACCAATCCGGCCACGCGTCCCCTTAGATATTGTAAGTGAGACCGAAAGTTCAGCCTCTCTCCAACCTTTACTCCAAGGTAGCGTACTTCCCGTGCATATCGGACCCCGACCGCCTCTAAACGAATATTGGGCAGCCTACTAGCCGCCAAAAAACCCTACAGCAGCATACACACAGTTTTCCTTTCGGAAACATTCACTCCCATTCTATTCCCCCATTCAGACACCATCTGCATATAGCGGCTTCCCGCTATATCAACTGCAGAACCCCCCCCCCCCCCCCCCCTTAATCAAAAGTAGAAGGTCATCCGCATATGCGATCACACCGCAACCGGACTATATGGTATTGTAACACTTTACCTGGAATCTATGTGCCTTTACAAATACTACAAAATACGCGAAAATTTCCAATTGCCGTCTTTACAATAACTGAAAATAAATTCAAAATTAAATACATAATAAATTGATTTAATATATCATATATTTGTACAATAACAAAAATTAATTATAATAAAATTTCACAAAAATTTAAATTTCATCCACCCGTTCATCGTTGCTAATTAGTCTAGCTAGAGACTCGGACACAACCGGCAATACAAAAAATAGTAAAGTAACAAGGAAAAATCATAATAAAAACATCTTTTTAAGGTTAACTTTCAAATGTATGTGTTTGGAAGTATGAATGCGATGTGTAATATTTGAAAAATTTATATCTGTTCGTATGATTGTGTTAGTGTAGAGTTTACTAGAATAAATGATAATTGTGATCGTAGAAATTATGATGAGTAGCCATAAAGGATAAGCTGAAGAAGCACAAGACTCTATGATTAGGATCCTAAAATTGAATAAAATTTAAAAATGGATGTAGATTTAATGTTGTTGTTTTAGTACATGAAATTCAATTGTAATTTTTGTTATATCATCAGATAGCAACCACCCACTACATATTTACCCAGTTGTCGATATCAACTAAACATATCTACGGTTTACAAATTAAATGGCGTTCTTTCCGTCTTAGATAATGTAAATGATGGTAGAATATGAAACTTGAAATTATGAAAATACATAAGAATAAAAAAGTTGATAGTAAAATGAAAGATATTACGTCTCGCTCTGAAACATGACCAGCAGACACATCAAACTCCTGCCACCATGTCCACGTGTTACCGAAGAATGCCGGATTACAATTGGGATCTGGTGGTACTCGTTCTGATTTTCGCGCTGTTCTTCTATAGCTTTCCACTTCATCTCCAAGTCGTTCAACTACTTTTGGATATTCAAAAGCTAAATTGTAAAATTCACAAGGATCTGCTTCGATATTAAATAGACATGGACTCTTTAGCGGCTGACATTCATATTTAGAACCATTTACATTATGAATATAATGTGCACTCTTCTGGCATTCAATTACTGCCTTCGAACGTAATCTGTTAATTTTCTCTGGAGTTAATTGATTGTATGTAGAATCAAATTTGCTGTCAATTTTGTTAAGAATTTGTGTAACAATTGAATTTTTTATTTCATGGCTGTAGCGTAGAGTTCGAGGATCTCGTTCATCCGGTATATTACCCAACCATAAATCGTATTTTCCATTAAGTGTAGAGCCATTAACATATTTGAATATGCCACGCATATATGAACTATATCCTATAATTTCGTCAATATTATGCAAAATGTTTCTTCGACGTGTTGGATATCCTTTTGAAAGAGAATCCCAAATATTCAATCCATCTAGTCTCAAAGAAGGATTCAACTTTATGCCAGCCAATGCTGCAAACGTTGGCAACCAATCTGTTACATAAATAAGTTCTTTGGAAACCCTTTGTTTTCGCTCCAATAGTCTACTCCAAATCACACCCGCCGATCGTACACCACCTTCCCATGGGCTATTTTTTTGCTAATAAATATAATATTCAGCGAATTTTTAGAATTGAAAAAAAAAATTGTAATAAATAAATTCAAACTTTTCACTTACCCCTCGAAGTGGATAATTAGATCCAGTGTTTGAATGCATGCCTTCTGACGGACCACCATTATCAGCATAGAATAGAACAATTGTATTGTCAAGCATATTTTTTCTATATAATGCCTCCATTATCTTTCCAACGCCTTCATCGAGTTTAGATACCATAGCTAAAAATTTTTAAGATTAGTTGTTGACATAGTAAAATTTTCGGATTAGAAAATGAAGATTAATCTCACCGGCGTAAATTCTCCGTTTTGGATCCTTAATATGATCATATTTATTGATTTCCTCTTCGGGGGCCTGCATTGGATCATTTTCATTCCCAGTATGAGGAGCTAAATGACTTACGTACAGAAAGAGTGGTGTAGATGTATCATGATTATGAATAACATTTACAGCCTCATCATTGAATAAGTCAGTTGCATAAGTACCCTTCGTTTCACAGTCGATTGACATATTTCGACGCATGTCATAACCTTCCGCATAGTTTCTATCCTAAAAATAAATCACTTCTATTTAAGTAGGTTTATTGGAATACGTGTCGAAGATCTTTATTACAAGCATAATCAAACTATGATTGAAGTAATCAATATAAGGTCCCAAGTATCCAATATGAGAATCAAATCCGCGTCGTGTAGGCGTGAACGTTTTTTTATGGAATCCTAAATGCCATTTACCAACTATCTGAGTCGAATAGCCAGCACTCTTCAGGATTTGTGGTAATGTTACTTCAGTCAATGGCAGACCCCATGGCTCATCTGATGGAATCACAAAATGTTGCATTCCTGGAAACAATAAAAGCTTTCGAATTTATACGTTTGTGATCAAATTTGTGCTTCAAAAATAAAGTTCAATAAAATAAATTAAATTTTTATTTTATTGCATTGCCTGAACCTTCTTAACTATACACAATAAACATCATTCAAATTATTGTTACGATACTTCTTGTAGGACCCAATCCTTTTGAGGTAATTTTTAATTAGTTGTTTTCGCACATTTTGGTTTGTAATTTTGCCATAACTTAATGGATGTTGGTTTTTTAAATGCACTTAAACATATGTCTTATAATAAAAAATCTAAAGGCGTAAAATTGCATGATCTTGGACGTTTTTATGCAATAAAGCCTAAATGTGTCATATTCTGTGACTTGTGGCACTCAGAACTGATAGTAGAGGCCTCTCATTCTTCATTTTCAAAGAAATACGAATCAATTACATCTTCAGACCAAAATGGCTTCTTCGCAGTCACATGGGGTTTATTAGAGCCTCATATATGGCAATTTTGATTACTTACGTATTTATTGAGCTAAAGATGATCTTCATCGCTGAAAGAAATCATCGTGAAACATTCTCGTTCGGATACTTTGGTTTGACTGCTATCAAATTACTTTTTCGCCAATTTTTTAATTACTTTCTCGCACATTTTGGTACGTAATTCGGCGTAAACTTGACGGATATTGGTTTTTTAAATGCACTTAAGTTTAAAGATTGTCTGCGTAACTATGTTATTTATAATAAAAAGTGTAAAGGCATAAAATTTCATGATCTTGGACGGTAATTGATATCATCTAATTTTGAAATTGAGCGTATTGGAAATTTTTCACGCAATAGAGACTAAATGTATCATATTACGTGGGTTGTGGCGCTGGTTTGTTGAAAAGCACACCAGCGCCAGTTACTTATCATACGGCCATAGCGCTCAGAAATGATAGTAAAGGCCTGTCATTCTTTATTTTCGAAGAAATACGAATCAATTACATTTTCAGACCAAAATGGCTTCCCCACAGTTACTTGTGGTTTGTCAGAGCCTCATATATGACAATTTTGATTACTCACGTATCTATTGAGCAAAAGATGACCTTCATCGCTGAAAGAAATCATCGCGAAACATTGCAACGATAAAATCATCTAATCAAAGCTTTTCCAATTTTACGTCTCGTTCGGATACCTTGGTTTGACTGACATCTATCAAATAACAAGTCTGTACTTTCCAAAACCACAAAATGGATAACCCGTTAATTAAATAAGAGCAAAAATTACTAACCATTATGAATTGGATATCGTCCTGTGAGTAATGCCGCTCTTGAAGGTGTACACATCGCTGGAACATAATATCGATTCAGAATGACTCCGCTATAGCCTAAACTATCGATATTCGGTGTAAATATTTGATCTGAGCCATGAAAACTGACATCATTAAAACCCTACAATTTCACATCTCATCACATACTCGTAAGTTATAAGAAAAAATTTTACAAATAAAAATTCACTTACCAAATCGTCAGCTAAAATAATCACAATATTTGGCTTTTTAACTTTTTCATATTGATACGAGTATACTTTCACATTAAGTAAACTTATTAAGAAATATATTACATTTATGATAATCAATTTATTTGACATTTTTGCTATAAATAAAATAATTTATATAATTAGTATTAAATGCTTAAAAAATAAGAATTTTTCAAATCCGGTTGATTTCTGGGTTCTGTTCAAATACAAATACAATAGTTTGCAAAATGGACAAGGCTATTTTAGGAAAAAATTTAAGAAAATGTCTGCTATTTTATTATTAAATAAAGCCATAAATACGAAATTACTGCTGAATATTTTGTGAAGAATTTTTGTTTTGATTTATTTCGGAATATTTATTATATTGACTAGGATATAATATTTATTATAATAAATAGGATATTATAAAAATGGTGAAAATATTTAACATAATCATTCTAAATGTACTATATCAACGTTATAGTATTCATACGATCAGTACAATATCAGTAATTAAAATGCTCACGCCGCAGCAAAAGTAACCCTACGAATCAGTAATCCTAAACATAAATTGATCATGACTAGTGTATCTTAACTCTTTGCGTACATAGACTTAGACTTATCATAGCAGATGATAAGAATAAAAAATGCTGTAAATATGGAATACATTCTCACTAAGAGTATATCTAGTGGTAAAAAATTGAACTTCATAGGTCCTCCAGGTTGTAAGTACCCACGTAGGTATATGTTAAGTGAAGTTTATTTTTAAGGAAGTATTTTATTTTTCTATCATTCCGCGTTCTAAATAAAATTATAAGTTGATTGGTAACTTTCAAAACGATAACTTATCTACATTAGGATTCTTTAACCATCAATTAATATCAAGATTCTTCAACGTACAATCAATATTAACCTAAATACAAACTATTTATTTCTGTATATTTTTATATGGTATTGAATTCTATCGGGAAAAAACCGAGCTTTGTCGTTCAATTCGATATGCTAGCGCCATCTAATAATGTCCAGACATACTAAATCATTTCTCTTCAATTAATTATAGCTTTATATATTTGTGTATTTGGACATGAAATTTAATCATATTTGAAAATGTTTCATTTATTTTTAATTCAGGATTGTCAGTTGCACTCAGCAAACTTTTCTATAAACTTTGACGTTTATTACACTTCTCTAACTGTGAACTTATTTGCCTTTCATTTATATAACATATAAATTTCAGTATTATTTACCAATGTTATATGAAATGCGACCAAAATAAGGGGACTATACTAAACCAAAGCAAACCTTTGACAGAAAATATGAGTACACTTCAGTTTGTGCTTGCAGATGGCACAGTAATCGCTTCTAACAAAAATGTGAGAAAATTTGTTTTAAATTCCATTAACTCGTTAATTTTGCTATAAAAAAAGAGAACGGGCCAGATAAGTTCTGACTACACGTATTTAGCGAAAACATACGAGGTGTGGCAGAAAAGCTAGAAAGCTTCAACTTAAATCGAAGCAGTGCTGGAAAACTTCAACTTCTTGACTCACAACTAATCAACTTCAATGTCAACCGGCGATTTTATCTCACAAAAGACCTCACTCGTTCCACATTTTCATGAGTTTTCTATGTTGAAAGCCTCCCTGATTGAGATTTGTCTTCACCTGCTTTTCAACCCTCCGAAAATGATTTATGACACACAAGTTTGTACTTTTGATAGAAAGAGTTTTTTTAAATGTTAGGCAATAAAAAAAGTGACGGCAACTATGATAAGATAAATAGAATAACCAGGAAACCACAGGAAACTCTTTTTTTTAAAACCCACATGACAGCAACGTTGTCATGGCTGAGCAACTTAGTGTCTTCAATGTCAAATTTGATACAATGAACTCTTATTCTGACAGTCTGACCTATTAACTGACCTCATTCGTTCTATATTTCCATCACTTTCCGATGTTGAAGACTTTCATTGGCGAGGTTCGTCTCTTACTGCTTGTCGGCCAAATCGTGGCTCATAATTTTACGTTTCAGTTTTTTGTAATGCACTACAAAAACAAAACTCGCGTAGCTACCACCAGACAATGATGAAACTTGTGCTGTACGTCTATGATAGACTAATTTATAGGTAATGTATTGGGGAAGTAAGCAGTATTAGCAGATCGCTATTAGTGATTCCAACATCATTACTTTTTTGCCACACCTCGAGTATGCATTCTTTCCACTCCTTATTTCTCCACTCTAAGGTTTACAGAAATAAATACACTATGTCGTATGTGGACACGTGGCATACCTATTGTTAGACATAATACAACGGGCCGCATACGACCATAGGGATTGATATACGCTTAATCAGCGCACCACCATTACTGGCAGTTGACAGTCAATAATCAGTTACAAGCTAATTACTCCAACCTTAGATTAAAGAATATCTGGGATACGTCAGATTTTTGTATACGTATACGCAAATTTCTGGCTTAATTATTGCAGAAGCGGCGCGAAATCATACCGCTTGCATACTTTTGTGTAGATTTTTTTATGTCGACATGACACCCACTGACATCTAGTTTTTGTAATAGAAATTTATTGGATTGCAAAAGCATAATTTATATTAATTTTAATTCACTTATTGGACACAAAAATACAATTTAAACTCAACGACATGCAATGTTTATTTTTTGTACAATCTTTTGATATGAAATGGAATTGTATTTTAGGTTTATTATTTATTTCGTAAATATTAATTAAATATCGAGTTTCTCCGTTTTGTAGACTTTCGGAGTGTTTTTAAACACGCCATTTTGCATGAAAGTGGAGGATACCGAAATACTTGTATACTTTTGTTATTTTTCAAGTTGTTATTTTGGCACTTATCGGAAAGTGTAAGTGAAAGTGTAGTTTTTATGTTTTTTGAAGTATTTAAGAAAAAGTTAGTATTTATATGAATAGTTGATACAATAATATTTAATAGGAAGTTTTTATTTTATAAAGGGTTGCTGCTAATTCAACGGAATGAGGAAGCTGGGAATTTCTTTCTTTCGGTAAGTTGACATCTTCATTTTTACTACATAAATGAACAAAAATTAAGTTTACAATATGTTTAATTGGCTTTTAGTGATTTGTTTTTTTTCCCAAAAAGTGGTTAAAAAGTGAAAAGTTCGGCATTCAATAAATGTAAACAAATGTGATGTTGACATTTCAATATTTACCAGAAAATAGTTCAGTGCCGGTATACGACAAAGTGTCGTATATTTCTTATCTCTTGAATATTTACGGAATACAAATGTGCTTGCAACTGAGAATTTATTTTATACATATTAACGAAATCATTTATTTGAAATCCCCCATTGCTATAATTTTTCAGTCTGTTTCCCATTGCTGTTTTCATTGTGTTAAAATAAATAAAGTATATTCAGTAGCATTATTATTTAAATACATTTTTTGCATTTGTGCTTTCGCTTGCTCTATTAGACCATTTTGTAATGCATTTACTATTTTTTAGACTATTAGTTGTTAATTATTTAAGTACATTAAATTTTCCACCTTGTAATTTAGTTTTAAAGCAATTGCTATAATGTTGAATACAATTAACTTCTATATTATTAAGAATTTGATGAATGTTCTATGTAATTAATGCCTAATTTTTTAATTTAATTTAAATGCACTATGCCTATTTAAATTACCATTTCAATTCACAAACACACATTTATATTATAAAGAATCTTTCAATATCTACAAATGCTTCATTAACATTAAAATTTATATTTACTAAGTTGTAGTGTGGTTTTAATTTCAACATACACATAATATCACATTCTCTCATTTAATCATTATGAATTTATGGAATGGATTTTTTTTGTGCACATAATTGTTTTGATATAATCAAATAACTTACAATTTATATTTTTATATAATAAATAATATATAGTGAAATAAATAAAATGAAAATATAATAAATAAATAAATAATATTTTAAAATAGAATACTGTGTTTTATTGCCAATTTTTAAAACTAATTCCATCAAAACAACAAAATCCGCAAAATTAAAAAATCTATTTATTTATGCATAAATGACACCACACATATGAAAACGTTTTTAAACAAACCGCTTCAATCGCATACTGAACTTTTAAAATTTTAAAACTTTTCTTTTTTTTAAAAGAAAATTTTAAAAGAAAGAAATAACTTTCTCTCCCAACGTTATTTTCAAGTTACAATTAACTCAGAATCATTTACGCCGTTTCTGTTATTTTGCATGTGTGTGCGTTCTACGAATGTATTTCCAACAAAATTCGGCCACAATTATTATGTAGAGGCCTATCCAGTTCTTCTATAACCTAAGACTCCAACTGTTTGTGTCGAGGCTTATCTAAATCTCTACTGTCATAAGCAATGACAGCACCCAAGATAATTACCGATATCTCTTATCAGCGATCCCTAAGGCGCCTCACCATTATCGGACACAGTGTGTTTTACACCATGGGACACCTCGATTCCCGTGGTACCAATTTTTGTATTAAGAGTACTTCGGTTAGTACTCCGCTTATAGAGCTACGGTAAGGAAGCTTATAAATTCCTAGTCACCGCTAGGCTTTATATGAAGATGGGATTAATAGTTTATCAATATCAGAGAGAAGATTTCGTCTTATAATTTTCGAACTTTAAAGAATGCGGCTCTACCAAAAAAAAACATATAATTTCAGGTAATAATGATACAGAAAATAAAGCTTTACCAGATATAATATTTACAATTTATTGAATTACAAAAAAATTATGATAAATTGTTTTTCTTTATCAAGGCAATCAAAGGAATTATAGAATTCAATATGAAGTTTATGATATTTTCAGATGTGAAAGCTTAATTTTATGGCTTAATTTTAGTTATGAATTTAGGTAGTAATATTGAGATAGTAAGGTTCTGATGTATGTTAAGACAGCTGTGTTTGGTTTCTAAGATCAGCCCAGAAATTCCAGCTTGCGATAGCTACGATTTTGAAATAATAAACCATCCTTCCTTAGGTCTAGACTTGTTCCTGATATATTATTTTTATTTTTTTTTCCAATCATGTAGAAATAATAACAAAAGTCAGAAAAAAAATTAAAATGACTAATTTCAGTATATATTTACTTTAAAATGAAATTTTGCTTTTTCAAAATTATAAATATGCTTACAAAAAATTAGAAATTTATATTTCCTGTTAGTAAACTTTTTTTTGTACCGATTCAAATATGAAAATTAATAACTAAAGAAAATATTTGAATTTTTTATTTAGACTATCACTTACGGAAAACTATTTAGAAAAGTCCCAACAAAACCATAACTGGGTTCGACTTTTTATACTTCTTACACTCACTTGGAGTCTCGTTTCTTGCGGGTGGTGATTATAATGTTAAACACCCTAAATGGGGTTGCCGTATTGTTAACCCTCGCGGAAAGATTCTTCAGGAAGCATTGTTCCATACATCATATAAAATATTTCTTTATGGGAAGCCACTAGACAAATACTCTAATACAAAAGAACATCACACCCGCTGAGACAAAATGTCAAAAAAAAAAGCTGAAGTATTTGCTAAACATTTGCTATATAGCTCCACATGATGATATAGAAGAAAAATCGCATACTAATAAAATCATCGAAGAACTAATATTCCCAGTCCTTATGAGTCTTCCTCCCAAACATTTCAAGCCCTCGAAAATTAAATCTACTATTCGGCGCCTTCCCAATTAAAAAATTTCTTGGTTATGATATAAAAACAGCTCCTATTGTAAAGTAAATTTTCCGAAAAGCTTTAGTTTTAATTACATATATTTTTAATAGTATTCTGCGCACAACCTATTTTCCATTAGTCTGGAAATTTTCTGTCATTAAAATGGTTCCTAAACCAAATAAACCCATTAATTCTCCTTCTTCCATAGACCTATCAGTCTCTTACTAATCCTTGGTAAGATTTTTGAAAAACTCCTATTAAAACAACTCTACCCAGTCGTAGTTAATGAAAAAATTATTCCTGATCACCAATTTGGCTTCTAATCTGAACACTCTACTATCCAGCAATGGCATCACATAGTTGATCACATTTCATCCTCCCTTGTGAGGAAAGAGTATTACCCAGGAGTATTTTTAGATATATCTCAAGTTTTTGATTATATGTGGCATCCTGGACTCCTCTGGAAACTCAAGAGCTTCCTTCGTTCAACATACCATCTTATCATAAATTTATTTCTCTCCCAACGTTATTTTCAAGTTACAATTAACTCAGAATCATCGGAAACATATCCTATTCTAGCCGAAGTTCCACAAGGTAGTATCCTTGGTCCCATTTTATATAATATTTATACCCATGACATGCCGTCTGATCCTAATACAATCATTGCTACTTATGCAGACGATACGGCCATACTTGCTAGCCATACAAATCCTGACATAGCTTCCAATAATTTACAATCCCATATACACAACCTTCAATCCTGGTTTAAAAGATGAAGAGTGAGGATAAATGAACAGAAGAGTGCTCACATTACTTTCACACTTTGTCAAGGGAAACCTACCCCTTTATACCTTAATACAAACATGATTCCATAATATGACAAAGTACCTTATTTGGGATTTTACTTGGACAAGAGATTAATATGGAACCCTCATACTAGAGAAAAAAAACTTGAAGCCACTAGACATTACCGCCAACTTCTTAGACTACTGGACAAACGCTCGAAACTAACAATCAAAAGTAAACTTCTTATCTATTGGGTTGGTACAAAAGTTATGACTTTTCTTCAGAAATGATGAATAGTATCTTCTTTTAAATGATTGCATTATATAAAGGATTGAAATTATTTTACTTTTATTCATTCACAATACGAGTAAATAAAAGTAAAATAATCCAAACAGCTAATTATGTAAAATATTTCTACAACTTTAAAACAACAATATTATAATCTACTTTAACTGATTTAATTAAAAAATCACAAATATTTGTTATTGGGAAAATATTCAAGTTTACTTTGCGAATTTTTCTAAAATCACGTGCGTATCTTAATAGGCACTCTTATCAGAAATGTTTTGACGAACAGAATAAAAGAAATATAATATAATTTCAATCTGGTTTGTTTTTTTAATAAAATTTAAATATTTATCTTACTTTTCTAGTTTTTTCTTATGTGACGTATAAGTTTAATAAAATTTACTTCAAGATCAACTAGTTTTTTAATTAGAAATTTCAAGACGAAAAGTATTCGTTTCTTTCCATCAAATATTTTTTATTGATAATTTTCAATATTAATAAAAATCAACAACCATATAAATTTATAAAATTGAAGTATTAGAAAAAATATTAGTCTAATGAATGGCAAGGCTCTTTCTCTCTTATTAAAATATTTATATACAACGAAGAAGGTGGTAGAAAATATTTCAATTAATAAGGGAGCCTTGCAAATTTTTGAGTTATGAATTTAGTCTCACGGAAGTTTTTAATATATTCAAATATATAAAAGAAAAATGATTAATATGAATTTTTAAAATAAATCCTTTTTATATTTTCATTCAATATATATTAAAATATGACATTTTTCAATGAAAAAATTTTATATAAAAAATACTCGCATAATAATAAGAAAAAAAAACCTTCCATTTTGCTGTCGATTCATTTTGTAGCAACGTGATATAAATGAATAATTTTGAAATATCATTGATAATGGTATTTTATAGATAGATTTTTTTATTATTTTTACTTTCAATGTTACACATAATAATCACTGATAGAAGTACGTTAAAAAAATTACACAATAAATACTTTTCTGAAGGTTTGGCGCAATATGTTCTAATACAAAGAAAACATATTCAAATTTAAACAAAAGCTTATAAAGTAGTTAAATTTAAAAAAAAAAACTTCATTATCCAATAATTAAAAACAAAACAAACTCAAAAGCCTGTTGGAAGGGATGAAAGTTTTTCTACTATTCATAAATGAGGACAATTCATTCTGGAGAAAGCTTGTATAATAATTATTTTAAATACAATAAAAAAAAAATTCTTAAAATTTTTTTTATCAAAACAGAGAACATTTTGGCTGAGGAGAAAAATTAATTTTTATGTTTGAATTCATGAAAAACCCATATTGCCATAAAATTTTAATTTTTAATTTATTTTTATAAATTTCAAAAATTGACTACGTTAAATTTTTGATAAAATTATTGAAATTTCTATAAGGTAGAAATAATTTTTAAAATTTTCGGAAATTTTTGCAGAATATATGCAATAAATATTTATCTAATCAGAGATAATTAATCTTGCAGCTGTTTGAGTGTTTTTATTACGCACGGTAGATACGTTTGCAGAAAAAATCTTGTATAAAAAAATACGTAATATAAACGCTAAGGTTGCAAAAAATGTATTCCAAAACTTAAAAAAATGTAATTATTTTAAAGATCAAATTAATAATATAGAAAAATTCATTCAAAAAATAAAAAATTTAAATTAAGTTCGGAAGTAAGGGCTTAAATTCTTGCTGAATATAAAGCTGCCATACAAATAAAAAATATTTGTTATAAATATTAGTATAATTGGAGCACTATATTATAACAAAAAAAAATTTGAAAAAATAATACTATTGAAACACTGAGAAAGGTTGTTACAACACTTATAGAGGATCATAAAATTTAAATACCAGTTAAAAGTAACTCTCAAATAATAATCGAAATTATCTCATATAAATGAGAGAAATCTAACGAAAAACATAAAAATTAGCCTGAAAGAATAAAAGAAAATTATCAAAGGGCGTATGAAAAATGAAGAAGCATATAACACCGGTGAAAAAATGGCTGAGATTTTTGGAGAAATATTTTATGGACTGATGAGATGTTATTTTCTTTAGATAGACCCTATGTAAGAAAGTTCTTCTATTCTTCACCAAAATGAAAATATATAGTACTTGTTCGAAGCCCTAAATGTGGAAAAATAATGATTTGGGTTTGCGTACCATATAAAGATATTTGTCCTATCATTAGGCTACCTAAAGAAGTGAATCATTAACTTTCTTCTATGATACCATAAAAACTTTGAATTTAGTATTTTTTTTTTAAATTATTTTGGAACCCGCTTTAGAAAAAATAATTCTTAGAAAAAAAGTATTTGTTATTTTTTTGGACAGTGTCATTTCAAAATCGTGTAAGAGATGAACGTGTAGTTGGCTGTATATTAATTTATATTGTATATTTTTTTAATTTTAAAAAATATCCATAAATTTCTAAAGTATACATTTTTTATCAAATATATCTTGCAAAAAAATTTTGTAATTTAATAATGAAACTGGTTAATAATTACAGAGTTAACAATATTTAAAGCTGCATTAATTATTATAATATAGTATAATAAAAAAAATATTTTATATCGGTGTATGGTAATTAATTATTAAGAACAATTTTACTCCAGTATGGCAAAAGATTCATACGTTTATTTGAACTACAATAAATACCTTCGATGATATATTCCACTTAAAATTATGAAATCAATTTTTTTTTTGTTAACACTGAAAAAAATATCAAAAATTTTTAAAAATTATTATCATAATTAGCACACCTATTATTAATTTTTTTAATAATTTATACAGTTAAAAGTAAAATTTTGTGAATTAATAATTATTGTGAAATATTTTTTAAGTTCATTTTTCTAGTAAAATTTATACTTAGTGCCACGACTACTTAAGCGATTTGGCGATAATCAACGGGCATCCTCGGCTATACCACTAGCTGCAAACGAACTCAAAACCGATGCATATTAGTCGCAGACATACCAATATTTTATTATTGTATTTAAAAAACAGTTATTTTTATTATTTTAACAATTACTTGACTATATAAGACCTAATATAAAATAATGTTTAAAAATGGAACCTAAGGTCCTAGAAAAATCATCTAAGTTCGTGCTCCTATTGAAATCAAATCTTTCTATTCGTAACCCCAAATATGGTTTAAGCAATAATCCTCACATTATCTATATTATTTTATTTAACATTGAAAGTTTCGAATTTTTTTAATAATTTTAGAGGTGAAAACAATGCCTTATAAAAATTAAGAGCCTCTAATCCAGTCATTGACACTAATCCACCCAAGATCAAATCAACATAAGCTAAAGTTCATTAACGTAAATATGATGTAATTTTAAACTTTCAAAAAATTGCTGAACTATTAAATAAATGGAAAAGGGTAAAATATATATTAATTAAAAGTCAATTGCACATCCAGTCCTCTTAACCTTGAAATCTGCACTCAATAAACTTGTACTTAATATATGAAAAAATAAACTTTTTAAGTTAATAACTAATTTTCTTTCTATATTAAATTAAAAAATTTGTTCGAAATTTATATAAAACTTTTTTTTTATATTGACTTTAATTATAACATCTTAAGTGGAAATAAAATATCTTTGAACTTAAGTACGTGTTAATTTAACTGTCACTGCACTTGTTCAAAATGCATTTATGTAGATAATAAACACCACAAAATTTTTTTTTCTCGTGTGCGCTTTTTAAAAGTTATATTTTTGATAAAAACTCAACAAAAAAACGAAACGAATTATGTACGTTTAAGACCTCTGCCTTCAAGTTCAATATCACTTACAACCTTCTTGAAATATTCAATAACACAGACACGTTTTTTCTGTTCTCTTTTTACTGCGTTTTTTTTTGTTTTTTTTTTATTAAAATTGTCACTTTCATAATATTATATAACCACAGATACGATTTTTTTTAAATTTTGCATTTGTATTTATTTTATTGTAAAATTAGTTTATTTAGAGGTATACTGTTGATTATATATGTGTATATGTACGTACACGTATGCATGAATTTACATATATACAAAAAGCTTATTTGAATTTTATGTTTAGAAATACCTTTACATATATTTATAGGTGTTTATTTTTTATATGAATGAATTAACATTTAACTAATTTTCTACTATAATATTTGCATATATTATATAGTATTTTAATACTTTAAAAAAAATCCAATATTCTACAAGTAACGGACAAATATCATATTACTATTGCTATAATTTAGTATTTATTAGTAGAAAACACTATACTCTCTTATACGACTACTATTAATAGTACTGCTACTAAAATATAACTTATTTCATAAGATAAACAACCGGCTTTTTATAGCCAAGTATATAAAAAAAAATTATATTAACCACAAACATAAAAGCGGACCAGTTTAACGTGCTATCTTTTTCAACGATGCGAATTAACTGACTGAACACTTAAGAAATTATCTCCTTTATACCAAGCGCTACATTTAACATATTACAAAAAAAAAATCAAATAAAACGAAAAGTCTAAAATGAAATAAAACAAAAAGAAAACATGCTTTTCAATGGATGGTAAATATTGGCTCATAGCCGACTTTATTCACATGTAAATTCATAATAAACAAGTACCTGTAAATTACCGCAATGTATAACCGAATTCTATAACAGACACTTTGTAATTATTATTAATTGTATAAACGGTTGTAGAAAATTTTCAACAATTTAGATTTGATTACCTATATTCTTGTTAAAAAAAATTTTAAAAATATGCAGTTATTTTAATACGCAAAAAGAATTTCGTAAAAATATCATTCAAATTTTAACTAAAATAAAAATTATTATAGTATTATCAAGATATTAGAGTTCATAGATGATTATTTGTAATTAATTTTTCAAATCCAATATTATTTACCTGTCAAATTAAAACTGTTGTAAGGTACATAAACAAATGAATTACTACTTTCAATATGGCACTACTACTAACGAATAGACAGACTATCAGATATTAACAGCAACGTTCATTTTTTTTTAAATAAATAAATTAGAGAAAATTTATTTTTAAAATTATTTGCAATTTGATGTTAAGATTGTGCAATTTTTTTTTTAATATAAATTTAATTTTAAAAACTGTTTGAGTTAAAGTTTTGTATTGTTTGATAAGGAAGTCACCTAAACCATGTACAACGGCGCTATTTGAGATAGCGCCACGACCTTGACGCCATTTGGCAACAACAACCTTAAGGATAGTATCGGTTTTCCAAATAAGAAATTTTGCTAAGTTAGTGGATAGTAAACAGAAGTTGAAATTAGATTTCCTGAAAACAATTATTTTGTTTGATCCCAGGCAAGAACATACCAGATCGTGACCCTAAACTTTTTCGTGACCAAAAAGTGTATGTACGAATACATACGTAAAAGTGTACGTACTACGAAAGAAAAAAACAACTTCTAATTTCTGAACGGTGACTGAATAATATAGTGAATATGATCGACATTTTAATAAATTACCCATTTTGTATTTCGAGAACAACAACAGCACTGCCATTTTTTATTTTTTATTATGGATTATTTAACTACCGGAAGTTGCGTTAAAGTTGTAAAAATTTTCTACAAAAGTGGTCATTCTGTCGTAAGCACGTTTTTTCGATTTTATCCAACGAAATTTTCTTCAGTAATTAGGCTACTATCTCGGCACGGTGGACACGCTAATAAGCAAAATTATTGTAAATGGGCTCTGGAAACCCACAACTGACTATAATATTTATTTAAAAATGAAGAAGGAAAGATCGTGATCGTTAATTTTGCGTGTTATGACCCTATAATAACCCTCTTTTTTGGCCTAATCTTAAAAATTTAAATCTGAATCATTTAATTTAAATTAATTGAACTTGATAATGATAGCTGAGACTTCAGATCTATTCTTGTTACACTTTAATTATATTTACGCAGATTATCTTAAAAAAAATCCTTTTTTTTAAAAAGCAAAATCCATTAAGCAACGGCCGAATTACAGCCCAAAATATGTGAAAAAATCATCAAAAATTATTCATTTGAATTGTGTTGTATTGCATACATAATGATAAGGTTTAAGCAATTTAATAAAATAAATATATTTTTAGTGTGTATTATTTAACTTTACCTTCCAAAGCACAAATTAAAAAATTCTTTTTTTAAAGTACGAGACGTGATTTTAGCCAATGTATACGAACAATCTCAAAAGCTTGCATACTTTGAGTTGGCTATCGACCCAGCTCTTACTCAGAATTTCTGGTGACAAAATATTGTCTCAGCGGCAAAATTGTATCACCAAAAATTCTGAGTATAAACTGAGTTATTTTACTGTCTGTGATTTGATAAAATTAAAGATGGAATTGTAAAAAAGAATAAATGGTAGAATCCTACTAGAAAAGTAACTCTTGGTATTCTGGTAGTCACGCAGAATGTGTGGAATTGCAACGCAGCAGGATTAGCATAAAGGATGACAACGGTTAGGAAAGAAGTTATTATGGATGAGTGGAATTTCCTTGCAAAAAATTTAGGACTAGTAATTGAATAGATTGATGTGGCGATGGACAGCCAGTGCGAAGCCAAAAATGTTTCACTATTTGACCAGTCTAATTGCCTTCATACACATAAAGTGATTTAACAATATTTTACATCTTCTAAATAGTTTTACATATTTCAAGATTTATAAATTTATCAAAATATTTATCACATTTGTAGATATTCTATTTATTGTATAATAAAATTGTAGATATTCTATTTATTGTAAAACAAAATTTTTATTTTTCACTCATATTTTAATTCACGTCACATAATTATAAAAATGCACTGTTTTCGATAGATATATGAAAGAAAATTTGTTTCAGTTCTACTTATCTACTTCTCATAAAAAAATATTGTTTTTAGTTAAAATATTTAATTTTTAATTTTATTTTATTTTAAATATAATTTATAAATATTTTTTTTGATGAAAAATAATTATTTATTTTGTGTTTTTAACTGATCAAATTATAGAAAGTACATACAAATTAAATAATTTCACTTTTGTTGTTTATTTTCTGGTAGACCTCTTGGTCTATTTAAAAAATATGTCATCAAATAACTAAGTATAAAGTTTATATGCAGAGAATTTATATGTCAAGTTCAGTTATAATTATATCTTTTGATTAAAATATGTTAAATTCATGCTATTATCTTATCAACTTGCTTCTAATGATATACTCGTATTTCCTAATGCAATATTATCGTTATTCAAATTTTCATTTTACGAGTAGTATTATATTTTTTGCTCATTTAATACTATACCTTACGATAAGGTAAAATAAAAATAAGAACTTTAGCAGCTTTGACAAAGCTTTTAATCTATTAACTTTCTTATTTATATATGGGGAGAATGAGAAAGATAGATACATACATAGGTAGATATATAAAAATATATGCAAGTAATTCAGCATCACTATTTAATTATGATAAGCCATATCACTAAACAACTTGCTAAATTTATTTAAAAAATTATTTGATAAAAAGTACATTTAATGATATATTTAGCCCCATTTGGACTGAATGGTTTTTATTTAGAAAGTATTTAAAATTGTTTTGATAAAATTTACAAATGTGTTTTACAACAATCTACTAAAATTTTGTTTACTACTTTTATAGCATATAAATTATTGTTTATAATTAAATGATATTATATTTTATTTAATATTTTATCGATTCAAAAAACCTTTCAACACTTTCTCGTATACGTTAACTACTAGACTTCTTACAAGACTTTTCTTAAAAATATTTATTATCTTTATTTTTTACTTTATTTGAAATTCGTTCAATTCAAATAAATTTCCTTCACTATCAAGATATCATTTAATAATGATATATTTCCATTTTATTAATCTGAAGAAATGTGAGGTCATTCATTCGCATTTTATTGAATTTATTCACATTTTATTGAATTTTAGGGCTAATCCTTACCAGTACTTTACGTTAGCAAACATGCCGAAATGGAAGTTATTTCAAATCTAATTAAATTAATAACATGCTAAAATTTCTTTATGATATTCAAATAGGAGCACTTCGTTCTTCCATTTCTTATATTGCTGAAGAACTTTCTTATAGTATAACCGTTAACCTATTCCCAATTTATGGAATCACCTCGTATCCCTAGAAAATAGACAATGCTCTTAATAATATCACCCATACAGTCCATAAGTGCATTTCGTACTTTTTCAATAAAGTGTGTCTACATATAATCAAGTCTTGTTAATCTAGACTGCACAGATAAATTATAAAGTTAATGAATTTCCAATGCATTCAGCATTTTCAGTTTGACTATGTGATTCCCTCCCATACACGTAGTCAAATTCTAGGATATGTGCCGGCTGACGCATTAAGAAGCATGTTATGGCAAAATTTGCCATAATATTCCTCTTAATACATCACACGCACCAAGCCTTAAGTAGCATTGGAAGCTATGAATGTATCAGTCAATAAACTGACAGAATACTATAAGGAATGGGGTCGTCAAGTAAACATTCCAAAGTTAGAGTGCTTGTGCCTCACGCCATCAGGGAAGAAGAAATTCGTAGACTGAGAGTTTATAGATAAGGGTGACTCGATAATAAGCCGCGTGGAGAATCTTAAGTATCTCCAATTTTAACAAGAACCTCAAATTCAATTCCTTTGTCAGGGATAAAATTAAAAAAGCCAATAGCATATGTTGTAGGCTTCTGAGAATGTATCGCTCAGAAATCTTACGTAAGAACGTCTAACTCATAATTTATAAACAATTTATAAGAGCGTACTTATGCTACGGCTTTCCCATCTGGTCATATTTTTCCCCAACCGTAGCAACGGAACTGCACAGGATGAAAACGAAGATCTCACAAAAAAACACAGGACTCGAAAGATTTAGCCAGACAAAAAAGTTTATATCAAACGGCAGGTTATATTAGGAGGTAGGCGTTTTCCCATTTGTAGTATGGCAAATGGGAATATTGCACAAATGGGTGAAATCATTAGTCCATCATCAAAACAGGGAAATAAGGCAGCTAACGGAAAACAAATTACTGGAGATCTTGAGAAACTCCAAGTACCTGTCACCGTTAATTCTATTGGAGGGCACAGAAGAAGCTCTGGAGTAATATCTCCAGATCGACAAGAAGAAATCAAGAGCACACAACAAACGCAGCAGTTGCCGGATTGAAACATAGAATTTAGTTTTAAGATTAGTTTGAAGAATAATTGTATAAAAACGCATGTTTAGTTTATAAGAGTAGATTTAAAGGTTAGGGTTAGGTTTAGGATGTGAGCATGTTTTTTAAAAAAATGTCATAATAAAGGTAAATAAAATATTATATATGTATTAGAAATATATTCAAGGATTGCAGAAAGCTAAGAACCAATAAAAAATAAAATTTGAGCTAGGATTAAATATTCTTAAGAGAAAATAGTATTCAGATTTTATTATAAGAAAAATGTAAAATGTCAAGGATATTCAATAAAGTAAACTTGAACTTGAACTTAACCAATGCAGGTGTATATCTACGATTGGTTTTTACTTCCGAAAGATGGTAATGATATTTCTGTGTTCCTGATGGCTGATGGTTTTTTCATGTGTTTTCAGCACTTTTTGTTAAGGAAAGGATAACGGAATAAGGAAATTAAAGTTGATTTCGAACTCACAACTCCTTGGATTGAACTGGATTTCTATAGGATTACGAGTATATAAATGTGCGCCAAGAATACTTGGCTTTTTGGAATATTCAGTAGGGGAAATTTTGGAATATTTAGTTAAATTGTAAATTACTTTTGAAACAACCCAATAGTTTATTTATTGGCCTTTCGTTGTGTTGCTCAGTAGAAGCTTAAAATAAACGTTGTGTTGCTCAATGATCGTTGTGTTGCTCAGTAGAAGCTTAAAATAAACGATTCCTTTGAAATCCCATCAAACAGATGGCATAACCTTTTTTGATGAATATTTGCTTTCGAAGAGCTTTAAGCCGGTTCATCTTTTCTACTCCTCGTCCCCAGTGATGATACGCTAAAAAATGGATCATTTTCTTGACGTTTGAGAAGCAAATCACAAATGTCAATGCGATGGCACAATTTTTTTCCGTAAGAAGATGAGGAATCCATATGTCGAGCTTTGAAATAAAACCTAGCCGTTTCAAATGATCATGAACGGTCGTATTCAGTAAATTTAATCTCTCAGCGATCCTACGAGTTGTTATTCGCCGGTTTGCATTAATTAATGCCTTTATTGTGTCTTCATCAGCCGGAGCGAAATTTGCAAACCAGTTTTGGCACTGGCGCTCACTTAACACATCTTCTCCATACATATCGGATAATTTTTTTCTTACTTGAACAACATTGTTATCTTTTCTATAGTAAAAAAGTAAAATATGCCGAAAATGCTGTTTTAAAATCCATCCATATTTAAAAGGGTATCAACCAAAAACTACTATGCAGAATCAATCGAATTTTTTCTCAAGCAAGCCTTGCTATGTCAGCTGTCAAAATATATGTATATATGATTATGCGGCATAAGTGTGAAGTAGGTTGTGAAAAAATGCAATTAAGTCCTCTGTTGGGAAACAACGAAATTACTTTCCGAACAACCCAATATTATAAGAAAAATGTAAAATGTCAAGGGTATGCAATAAAGTAAACTTGAGGTTGAACTTGAAGCCAGTACCTCTATTTCGAACTTGATAAAGAAATTGTCAAGCTTTGCAGTTAAACAATATTTGAACAACTTTAAATTCTTTTCTTAGAAAGGTATCTTTTTACTGATGCCCGGACAGAATTCGTATAGGACATATTCCTCTCAAACATAACTCTGTTTTCTTGGAAGCCACACATGTGCTATCCTGTGACGTTCTGCTAACTTATCCATATTTATTGAGCGAATATCAGCAAACAGAAAATTTCTTTGCCATCAGCGTTCCTACCATAGTGGAGCTCTTAAATCCAACAATTTCATTTCCAAATCCGCCTTTTAACCTAATCAAACATACAAACATGATTCACAAAAATAAAAATAAAAAATTGAAATTTAATTTGATTTAGCCTACCAAAAACAGACCAGCTTCGTTGAGAAACCTGGTAACAAACACCCACTTGAAGTTACTTAAAGACCTCATGGTTGCGGTGCTGTAAAGTGGTTCTATTGATCTTACACATCCTAGAGACCTTTTTTACAAACAAACAACTTTCAAAACTTTTGTGAATATTTGTAATAATTTAAAAAAATATATAAAAATTTCTAAAAGCTTTATAGCACTTGTAGTTACGCGCACCTTATATCAGACAGCCCAGATTTATTTTTATATAAATAAACTGAATTTGCTTGGCGCGCTTTACTACGCCAAAATAAATAAGCAAAAACATGTTTTTGATCCACGTAGTGAACGACGGATCCAATACGACCAAAGAGCTCTCAAAGTTTTAATTCTCATGGATTTGTAAAAAATCCATATAATTCGATTTTTCCGTTGCTTATTTCCGGTTTTCGCTTCCGTCTTCCGATATATTTCAAGTTCACAGTATTGTTTGCGGTTTTTTGTGATCGTTAAAAATGTTATTCGACGTCAACTGTTTTTTGGTGTTTGTTATCATTTCAACTTACATTCGTACTAAACTCGATTTGAAGACAATTTTAACCTTCGTCACGCGGTGTTCCCAAACGATCACCTATCTAAGTACTATTCAGGCCCAGATCTGGTAAACTTCGGTGATCGTAGATCGACGTCAATTTTCAGTGTAAAATTGAGTTTTTGCGTTTTTCGTGAGATTTTTTACCCCACCACATGTACAACCGTTTCCGAGATATTCGCATTTCGCTGCTTTTATCTACGTTTTTAATGTATTTACCATATATCGGTCAACTTCACTATTTTGACATATTTTCCGTTTTTCGATGGTTTTTGCCACCTAATCCAGACCGAATTAAAGAAGTGTGCAAAGTTTAATCCCAATCGCATTTACGCTATAGGAACACATAGAGAACATACATACAAACTTACATTAATAATTATATATATATTTCCACGAATATATTTTTTTTATAAGATAACAGGAAAATAATAATAAAAATAAAAAAAATGAAAGGGTGAAGTGGTCTTTTCATTAACATTTAATATTTTCGAAATACTATGAAGGTCACAAAAGCCATAATTAATTATGATAAATGTTTAAACGTCTGATTAGATTTCTACAATAAAAATGATATAAAAAAACTTAATTTGATTTAATTTTGAAATTTATATTACCAATTGTGTTGAGCAAATAATTTGGAAATGAAGACCATTTTTGATAAATTTCTAGCATTTTAAATAATAATTTTGTAGTCCAACAACCATATCGGTAATAATAACTAGTTTATCAAGTTTTGTAATAAGCGTTGAAAAAGTATAAAGATATTTTATGCAATCTTAAATAAATTATTTATTCTTCTTCTTTTTTTTGAGTTGCAATATAATAATTAACATTGATGATATGATAGAGAATACCATCTTGATCAAAAAGTTACCGAAATTTATTCAGAAAATTAAAAATAAAAGTTTATTCATCTAAATCTATATTGTCCCCTTCAAAGTAATCCCCATCGACTTTAACACACTTATGCCAGCGATTGATCCAATCCTCGAAACATTTTTTATATTCGGTTTTCGGTATGTCCATCAGTGCTTCCTGCGATTATTCCATTATGTTACTTCCTCTCGGCTGTTGAAACGCGTTCCCCGTAATGGTTTTTTAACTCGATTGAACAGAAAGAAGTCACAGGGAGCCAAATCAGGTGAATTCGGTGGTTGTTGGATGGCATTTGTTGCATTTTTCGTCAAAAAATTACGATTAATGATGGCACTGTGCAACGATGCGTTATCATGGTGCAAAATCCACGAGTTTTCTGCCCACAATTCTGGTCTCTTTTGGCGAATTGCTTCACGCAAACGTCTTATAACGCCCAAATAATACTCTTTGTTTACTGTCCGGCTACGTCTTTTTTGCATGAAATTGAGGTCTTTTGGCACCAACTTTGCTGCTACACGACGGAAACCCAAATCATTAACCAAAATGTCTTGGACGGATCCATAGGGAATGTTCAAGTACTCCGCTATCTCTCTGATGGTTCATTTGCGGTTATTTTCCAACATTTCTTTTACTTTGTCAATGTTTCCGTCGGTTTTCGATGTCGATGGTTTTCCACTGCGTTCATCATCTTCGATTGACTCACGACCACTTTTGAACCGCTCGTGCCACTGGTAAACGACCGTTTTCTTTAGAAAATAGTTGCCAAAATACTTTTCCAACATTTCCAACGTTCGCGCACCATTAAATCCGTTTTTTACGCAAAATTTAATACAAGTTCGTTGTTGCAAATTTAAATCCATTTCTAAAATTGTAAAAAATCGCCAACACACACATAGATAGATGTACTCTTGGCTACGTAACTTTTGCAAATGTCAAGCTATGACGCTAAGATTTAGAGGGAATATCAACAACAGAACTCAAAGCGGCACGATGGGAGCGCCACACTTTTTAATCAAGGTGGTATTATGGAGAAAAAAATATTTTTAATAGAAAGCACTTCAAAATGGGAAAAGTTTTGTTCGTTTCTTTTTTTTTGTAAGTAAGGTCCCAAAGACACTTCGTAGGGGCCATATCTAAGCACCACGACTGTAAGATCATTCGGCGTCTACACGTAAGGTATGACGACGGTTTAAATGGTCATAATAGATGAAGTTAAGAAAAGTTATTTTACTAATTTGAATAGAGGTAAAGTATGGACTAGATCAGTATGTGTAATTTTTGTTGTGGTTAGGTTTGAATTGTGCAGTTAGGGCTCTTTTTGTGGGCTTAATCGAAACTAGCAGGTTAACTACATGAATATGGATGCGGAGGGGGATACGGAGGGGTAACGTCAAAGTCCATACCTTCCTCAAAACACTTGTTTCTCCGTTTTAACTAGCACGAAAACTAAATACTAATTATAAATTCATTACGGTTACGTCCATATTCGTAAGGCGAATCAGAATTAAACATAAACAAGAGCCGGTTAAAAAAACGTCCGAACCGGCCGAACGCCCGACTAAAAATCATGATTTTTAAAGATCTAAAGATTACGAGTATAATTTTTCTATACTCGTAATCTTTAGATCTTTAAAAATCTAAAGATATAAACTAATATGAAATCGTAAAAATAATATTCTTTATTAAATATAATATGTAATTTCTATTTTCTGAGAATATCTTGATTATCTTAAATTTAATTGTTTAGTCAGAGTTGATCGAATATAAATAATAATAAATATTATGCTTAAAATATCAAAAACCTGCTTCAAATGGCTTCTCTCTTAGGTGTGTTTAGTGACAAAGCCGCAATAAAAGGTATTATTAATACATAAATATTATTAATCAATTACTTTTTCAATTCTTATACATTTTTCAGAACAAAAATAAAAACAATATAAAAAAATACATATTTTCCAATTATAAAAAAAAAACACCCTTCATATTTTATAGACTAATTTGTATTTTTACTATTTTACTTTTTAAAAAATAGTAAAAAATGTATTTTAATATAACTAAATAATACAATATATAATAAAAAAGTATTCAATATAATAAAATTCCGATTTTACATTAATTAAATGTAATATTTGAATTTTAATCATCAAGAACAAAATTGAACTTTAGTCTTTTTTGGGAATTATTTTGCTACCAATAAGATCATATTTTTGTGTTTCTATTTCCTCATCACTATCACAACTCATTTCCGAATCACTGGAATTCCTATACTTTCCTATTCTAGATAAGATTCCAATGCATTGCAAAGCTCCAGGAGTATACATTTTCTTTGGTCTACCAGTGATTTCGTAGTCCTCAATATGTTCACTGTCGGTTCTTTTTCTTTTTCTTATTACTGCACCCTGCAATACGAATCGTAACATTTGGAAATTCTGGTTTATTAAGTTTTGATTCATTTTGCAATTTCTTAAAATAATACAAAATTTACATATTAGTAGTATGTCTATACATTTTTTCCGGGATTGTCCCGTTTTTAAGTCAAAAATCTTTTTTTATATAAATTTCATTGTTTAAAAATACTAATATATCTGGAAATGTGGAAAAACCAATAAAAAACAATTTCTATAAAAACCAATAAAAAACAATTTCGATAGAAGAAGTTATAATGTATCTCAAAAATTTCTATTAACGAAACATTTCTTTTCAACCAGATGACTACAGTGAAAGAACTTGTTGAAAAGGGAACTCTGAAAAATTTATCTGGTTGGATTGAAAAAAGTACATCAGAATTTCGTAAAAACCTGGTTATTATGGAAAATGTAGAAATGATATTTTCATTAATAAACATACAGTGGTCCAACGAAAAAATTCTCTCAATACTAACACTATTAAATGAATTCTTATAGCATGTGTAAATTTTGATTATAACTATAACCAAATGTACGATTTTATATGGAAAAATAAAGCATTAATTAGAAATGCAAAATCTAGTCACAAATATGAATAAACATATTTACTTTTTTTCTGTTTTCCTCATGTATTTTTCCGTCTTTTTTTCATAAGACTCAAATAAAAGGCCACGTGTTTTGTAAAATGTAAATAATCTGAATGAAATAATTTTTAAAAAAGTATCCCGGTTTTGGTTGATAGAAATCTGGCAGCCCTAATTCTGTCCGGGTCCGTCAAATTCGCTGACGCATGCGTCAAATTGGCTGTTTGGTGTGAGTATTTACAGCACCAGAAAGAAGCAACAAAGGTGCCTTATCCAATCAGCAAATTTAACGCAACACTCTGACGGATGCAGCAAACTTGACGAACCAATCAGCAAATTTGACGCAATACTCTGACGCATGCAGCAAAAAAGTGTAGCACAACTTGTATAGATACACTACTCATATTAACTTTAGCTTTTACTATTAAATATTACTTACTATTTCAAGAGGCTTATCTTGTAATGCAGAAACTTCCTCACAAAAATCCTTTAGTTTTTTTTTCTCTTCTATTTCATGTTGGTTAACAATATTCGTCGTTTTTTTCTCTACCGGTTCAAGAAACTCAATTTTCGTGCTGTCCAAAACATGGCCCAAATTCTCTATAAAATAATACATTTTATTGATATACTATTATTAAATATGAAAATATTCTCGCAATCACTTGATTTAGGCGCCTCGTCGTATTCAAGATTTTTTTTTTCTTCTGGACGCTCTGCAAGTTGAAATGCATAGATGATTGTTTGTATAAAATTTATTTAAATATCTAATATCTGCACAATACCTAAACGATGTTCGGCTTTCCGCATACGCTGCCATTCTTCATGATGTTTTTTACGAATTTCTGCCAAATCACTTATGAAACCAGGATTCATGTTTACTTTTTTATCTTATTCCAGTGAGATAATTTAAAGAACCTAAAAAATGCAACCTTTGCGCTCCAAAAAATTATTTGCTTTATATGACAGCGCTACCTGTCATCTATGATTACAAACTAAAAACAAGTTGTTATTGAATTAACTGTAATACTTTCGACGGGCTATACTAGTTCCTATTCTAGTCGGTAGGTGATATATAAATAATTTTATCTTATAGAAAAGCAGCTCCTATTTTCCGCTTATCCATTTATTATAATGAACAATTTTCAATGAGCTTATTTTTTGTTATTTTTGTTGTTATAAGGTTTTGAGATAAGAGTCACCGGTCAATTGTTATTTGAAGGAAAATCCAGACACTGTTAAATTTTGTAGAGTAAATTTATACTATTAAAAAACTAAAAAATAGCGCTTTGAAATGGAATTATTAGATCTAATAGCTTTACAATGGAAGGAATCCTATTCAAAAAGCAATTCTAAGTTAAGTCGGAGAAATGGTATGTAGGACAATAAAGTTGGTTACCGAAGAGGAAATAATGGGTAAGTACGGTTGGTGTGCCCAATTTTAATTGTGCGAAGTTTCCTAGCCCGGAATTTATTTTAATTGTGCGAAGTTGCCTAAATTCGGAATTTCAGTAAAACCAGGACGGTAGAGAACTTTCCCCGCCAGCTGATCAGCCCGCTCATTGATTAGGATACCAGTATGCTCCGCAATCCAACGCAATTCAACATTTGGGTTGTGTTCGGCAACCAATATCGAATGCACTTAATTACCGCGTCAACTGATGAGTCGCGAAGGGTCTGCAAGACTGAGAGTCTACAGATAAAAATAGTTAAGCTGCGATGTTTGGGGAGATGTATTGTCGTTTCAACTGCTGTTCTAATTGTATCTTGCGGACTTTAAGATTGTTTGATTGTTTGACAGGTAACCCCATGGGAAGTTCAATGAAACCGAAAAAAAGCTGATATATTCCCTCGCTTTACGGAGCTACTATAAAATAGCTAATAAATTACTAAAATAATTTTTAATAAAAACTATAAAATTATTTACAATACACATAATTGCGAACAAAAAATTTTATAGTTTCTAACAGTTTCTTGTGATTATATCCACTTATTAATCTTTTTACGATCCATTATCATTCCTTATTGCTCTTTTATTACAAAAGAATCTGTTTACTACAAAATACTGAAAATGATCGGAAACAGTTTTATTTTAATTTTAAAGATACCTGAAAGTTTTATACGTACGTGTACTCGTATAACATTACTACCGAAAATACAAAAGCGACCTTCTTCTCATTTTTACTCGTACCAAACGAGTGTGAATCAGGGATTTCACGTATAGTATAATCATTGTGAAAATACGACATAGCATAAGATGATCACCTTTTTTATATTTCAAAATATTTCAATCATAATTTTTTTATTATATTTTATTAATATACTTATTTAATGTAAAATATTTTTGAATATATTTATTCAAAAAATTCTATATATTTTTTAAAAAAATGTTTGCATTGCTTTTAGTTAGTCTAATAAACTTTAATTTGAAAAACCAAATCTCTTACGATATTACATGGTCTTTGAAATATCAATTTACTATGGTTAACCTTAGTAATTGATTGAATTATACTTTCTTAGTTTTGAATTATATTATATTGAAGATAATTTCTAATCAGAATTGGTTTATTTCGAGATATTGCAATTGCTTAGTGCCCACATAATTTGGTATTAATTTATTAATAAATAACTGAGCAGATTTTTACGATGTCATAGATCCTGGACAAGGCAGAGAAATTTTTATTGAGTACTCATCACCAGTTCTCTGATTTCCGAACAGCGTCTTTTAGCACAAAGAGAGATGAGCTCCTTAAGGTAATAAAAGACTTTGGTATAAAGTCTTTATAGTGCATTCGACATTTGTTAACCTTAGCAAATTTCGAATGCACTATAAAGATTGGTGGCAGGCTCTCCAGAGCTTTATTTAATAAATTAATGACATTGTCTTGGAAATTTATTCAATCTCTGGTTCGAAAAAATAGCTCACCAGCTATATTTTATCTATTATAGTAACTTTAGCTGCTGGCCTTTGAAGGAAATAGACAATTTTATGGGTCGAATATAAATCAGGTAAAATGCAAATATACAATAAGACACAGTAATGAAGTTACTCTTGAATGATACTCGCGCTGAAATAAAGTCTCTTAGAAGATTTATTCTTAATCGGGCAAGGAGGATTCTCATGCCTACGGGTCTTGGCAAATCCGCGGTCCTAAGCCGGCCTAGCAGCATGGAATTTACGTTGTATCTCTCTGAGTAGGAGTACCCACCATGTACTCTTAAATAAAGAAGTTGTACCATAGGGTTTGGTGCTTCACAGCGGTTGGACCGAGTTGAAGTGCCTTTGGCTGAAACGTGGTAGCTGTGGTGAACACCAACATCGCGGGTACTGTGTTAGATCTGGTGGTGAGGGTATCACTGCAGATGATTGTGGAGATTTATGTAGCCCTTGTTACTAACAGTTAAGATAACTGGCGGATTGTCACTGGGGGTGCTGTATATGTGATGGATCTGGCTGGTTCAGGGGTGAGAAAACGAGGTGATTGCATCGTGCATGGAACAGAAAGGCAGATTTTGAATAAAACTGGAATGGTAGAGTAGGGAAGCTGAATTAGCAGAATTATTTTGCTCTTCTTAGACTTCAGGTCTTAATATTTCTTTCCTACCACCCAAATAATAAAAATATTTTTTTCTTTAAAATAAAAAACATAACAAATCTTTTCTGGAACCTAGTTGGTAAGCGTGTAAAGAAAAAGTTGCCCAGTTTCAAACTCTTCTTGGTGAAGCCCAAAACCACATGGCCATACCAATGATTAAAAAAAATATTTCATAATACTAATAAATTTTTTAGATAAAAAAACAAACAACAATACATATTCGTATATTAAAGGAAGCTACTGCAATTATAAGTAAAAAAAATTCTACTTTACAATACGAAGATATATTTTTGTTTATTTCAATAGTATTCGAATGATTTTATATTTATATCGATACTGTATGCAATATGCCTCTTGTTTTCGTTTGCTTGATTTTTTTTATTTTCTGGTAAAGTTTAAGAGTAAAATTTACTTGTGATTACACAATTACCACGCTTTGATGCAAATTTCTTTCGACTCATTTAATTGTGGAACTGCTTTCATTATAAAATTATCTAAGGATTTCTGAAAATTTGCTGATACAGCATTGCTCCAAATTTCACTGTTCTATTTTTCGTAACGTACTATAAAACACAGCTTCACATATCATAGGATCGCATAATTACCGTCCGAGGTGAAAACTTGTACTATATAAGATAGATAGAGCTAAGAATTCCAGTGTTGCCATATCGCTTTTGAGTGCAGCCATTCTCATACCTTGTAAAATGTGATTATTCTTAAATCAAACCTAATTAAAATAATTTGTCCTCATATAGATTATTTATATAATCTTTGATATCATTGCTATAATTTCATAGATGAAAGAATATCAATCAATTTACCCTCTTAAAAAAATCAATTTATAAGATATTTATAAAAGGTAATCGACTAATTTTAATGGAAAAAAAAACGAAACTTTACTCAAAACATACTCTTTCTATTTAATGTAAAATTATTTTTTATTGAAAATAATTAATTTTTTTAATAAAATTCACAAATGTTCATATTTACATTACCACTTAAACTACAAATATTTAACATTTTACAATATATTTCGTTACATATGATATTTCCAAAGTAAAATTAACTTAGTTTTCTAGTAAAATCTTGTTTCACTTAAATATTTAAAAATTTTATGCAAATCGATTTAAATGGAATATTTTACGATGCAGAGAATAATTTTAATGAATAAGTTGTTCTTTTAAAAAGAAAAATTTGTGCATAGAAAATTGATAAAAAAATTAAAAGATAAATCCATTTTTACAGCAGCGCATATGTATAATATTTACTATTATTCATTAATCAATAAAAAGATTTATGTTTCTTAAAAACATCTCTATTATCTATTTGCAATTTTTTTCTTTTAAGTAAAGAAAATAACTAAATATTTATGATAACAAAATACTTGTGTATATTTTTTATTTCTATAAAAAAAAATAACAGCACATTTTACTTAATTATATTCACATTTGAATTAAAATTTTTTTATATACTATTGTAACTAAAATGTAAATTGCCTAGTCAACAATGGTAGACCGCATATGAAATTATGCGCTGGAATAGCCAAAAAGCCTGCAGCTGCTATTCCGAACGTGTCCGATAGTGTAACAATACCAAGAGAAAATTGCTTTCTATCGTTTGGAATCTCTTTGGACATTCGATAAAATGTGTTCACGTAAGCTGCCCCGCCAAGGAGACCCTCCCAAAATACGATTAAAAATACTATCCAAATATTTGGCGTCATAAACAGCACAACTTCAGCTAAGAAGTAAATAACATTGATGAATTGTAATAGCGACATTAGCCATATTTTCTTTATGGTAAATAAATTAACAGACGATCTGGATACGAAAACTCCTAGCTGGTAGTCTACTTGTAACCATCGATATTGTGCATCTTTATTTAGCCAAATATCCTTGAAATAGACTAATTCGAACTGGAAGAGAAAAACAAATTGTTATAAAAATTTTAAGAACATTCTATTATATTGTAATTTGAACCGTGAGCGACCTACCATTCCTTGATTTATAAAATATTCGAATAAGTAAACCAAAGTCAATGGAACCATATATTTTGTTAGGCTTCTAAGAATATAGGACAGTTTATTCAGGAAACCTTCGATTGGTATTTCAGTCTCAGCAACTTCTTCCACATCGTTCGTATTTGCACCGTCCACCGCCGAATTGGATGAAATTAGTTTTGGTCGTCGAAGCAGAATCCAAAATGCTACCCCTTCTATTGCAGGGAATAATAACATGATTAGCATTGTGGTCACTGGACTGATGCCAAATGAAGTCAACCCAGCATAGGATATAGATCCTATAACACCAGCACCTCCTGTTCCCGATGACCAAGTCGATATCACATTTCTAAAAATTACTTAATAATGTTAAATGATACTACACAGAAGGCAAGCATACTTATTGAATTTTGATGAATAGGACAAAAATGTTGTTTCACCTAAACCGGAACTGAAAGATGTCACAACAACACCAAGCAGAGCCATCCATTCCGCTGTTGCATATCCTACCAATAAAAATCCACTAGCTGCTGCTAAAATCGCTATGGCAACACGCACACTAATAGAGAAAAAAAAAATGTTTTTTTTTTAAATTAAATTCAAAGTTTTTACCCAAAATTTTTGTATAATAATTTAAAAAATCTACATAATTTAAATGTACATGATTTCTTTCAGCGGAATAATTTAAAATGCATCTGTAAGCCACCACCTACTGTTCGTTTTAAATTATTAGAATAAAAAAATTAATATTAAATAGTAAATATTATATAATATAATCCAATGATATTAAATCAATTTTGTTTATTTGCAATTTAATACTTTTAATAACTCAAATTATCAAAAATTAGTATTCTTATCTATAATAGTTCAAAATTTTTATCTAATAACAGAAGTACCCAATCGAACATTTTATATTACCGAATACGTGTACGTGTAGTAAGTAGCATCGTTTATCATTTCCACGAGGAATATTGTTTTAAACAAAATAAAAATATGTACTTTTTGTTAAAAAAATTATAAAAATATTGATAGAAATTGTTTTGATTATTTAAAAAAATTAAATTTACCGATTAGAAAATGTCATTTTTCATGTTTTCGATCAGATAATAAAATATTAACACACAATTTGCAAGGGATTATTTTCCTTTCATAAAAATCATTCTTAAATGTTTACGTTTAATTTATATGGGAAAAAAAACTCAAATTTAAACGCTTGTATTTATACTTACTGAACCCAAAATGGTATGAAAGGTGCCAATACTTTTACTATTAAAGCAGGTATAATATCAGCTAATAGAATAGCACCTGTTGATATTATATTACACTCTCGCGCTGAATAGACATCTACAGTTTCCGGGTCATGTCCCTAAAGAAAATCGTCTATTTAGTTAATCTTTCTCTCTATCTCTTATGTATTTATTTGCTTTTAACTATTTATTAATAAATCTATGAAGAGTAAATAACTTCAATTTTATGCAATTTTCTACTTACAGTATTAAATTGTTTGATAATATCATGTGCAGCACTGAGCATAACAACATATCCGTAATTATTACATAATCCTAAGATCCAATACGCACCTAAATCACGCCATAATTGGTTATCTCTTGGTCTAATATCCGATTGGCCTATTATAGCTTCGTTCTGCTTAATGGCTTCTCTGGACGATGGCATGTTGCCATTAGTCGGTGGTACGTCAGACGTTTCCATTCGAACTGAATTATCCTAAAATTATTTCTAATCAATATACAATATTCGAATATTTTTAATTTGTTCTAAAATATTTTGCCTTATCACAGACAGCTATAGTTATATGCGTATAAGTATTTCGGACAACAATTTAATCAAATCATTTCAATTGTCAATTGATTCTGATCAACTCCAATTGAAACATACATAATTATTTTTACGTTTAAATATTTAACACTTGATATTTAAAAAAATTTACACACTTAAGTATTTTTTTGAAACAACATACATGATAAAAAAGAATGATAACAGTGTGATATAATCTTAAATAATAATACTCTTCATTGCATGAATTTGTAATTACTAGTAAAAATTATTTACAAAGTTCTCCATAATTTTTGAAATATTCAAAATTTTTACACGAATACACAAATGAAAATGCTACAAAGTGTTCTAAATTTAAGCTCATGAAATTTTTTTTTCAAATCATTTCGATTTCAAGTCAAAAATGTTGATCCGGGAATTATGTATGAAAAATAATACTGGCTGAATGACTTAAAGGGCATTATTATAGGTACGAGTGAAATATTGAGCCATTATGCATTATCAGAGAAAGCAGACTCGCGAAGAGAATTATAATGAATTGCGAAGAGCAGAGAAGAGAGTTCACAGACAAAAGAAAAAATCCTGGAAGCATGAACAGGTCAGGGAAATCGAAAAATATAGGCAGCAATCGTGGAAGGCGTGAAGAGAATGAGACGATTTACATCACGATGATCATTGTGCTGCAGCAAAGATAAGTCTATAAAGGCGATGGAAGGAACATTTTGATAAACTTCTAAACACTAACTAGTCAGAACACGAGTTGGAGGTCACGCCAGCTTAAAAAGACGGTAGCATGCCAACAAGCATCGAGGAAATAACAAAAGCTTTTTGTACACTAAAAAATTACAAGTCCATTCCCGTCCACACTGAGTACCAGTACGGACGTTCTCATTCCCTTACATACACGTATATTTGGTGATCAATAGTCTAAATAGTTTATCTTTTCTTTTTTTTCCCAAGTGAATTTATCAGTGCTTTGTACTTTATTCATAGTTTCACTTGTTATTTCCCTCGCGTGTGAAGTGAAAATCAGTGTTAGTTGCAACTGTAAGCCATAACAATGGCCATGGACGTGGACGTTAGTCCACCGGACCCCCCTTTAGTACCGAATACAGGTATATCCCTTCCTATTTTCGACGCCTCTACCACTAAATCTACAAAAACAGCCAGACTAAATTACTCCAACAGTAACACAACAAAAAATACAAATCACAATCGCAACAACCACAACCAAACACAAACGTCTCTGTACTAAACAAATTGATTAATTTCCCCTCCCGGCCGACTAAAGCTACTAACCATTCACGCTTTCTAATAATCTCAACTTCACCCGAGGCAAAATTCAAAGCGAATTAAAATTGAAAACCAGTCTTTTTTTTCATAAGTCAAATATAACTTTTAAATTACCCCTTCCACACTTTAATGGAAAACATTATGATCTCACCTAGCTCAAAAAGGAATTCATCATCCCTGTCCTTATTAATATCCCACCTTGAAAGTAATTCCTCCATCCTCCCCCTCGATTTTCAAACTTCTCTTCCACACCCAGATTGGAAACCGTCGTTGGGACAAAGTTGAAAGTGTTTGCTTCTCTTGACAGGTTTAAGAAGGCTAGTACTGATCCGTCCACATATAGGAAACTTCCCCTTGAACAGTTGGATGGATGAAAAGATCATCGACTGTTGTTCACGGATGCCGGCTCTGACACCAATACTACATCTATTTCGGTCGTTGAACTTTTCGGCTGCAGTACCCGTGCACTATGTTGTGGAATCTTCCCCTATAGGGCAGCTGCATATTAATTGCGACCAATATTCCCAGCCAACGGAGCGCTATTATTTTTAGCGACAGCCTTCCCGCCCTTAGAGCCATTTGTGGCCCATCGAGTGACTCAGTACTCGGCGCAATTATACTTAGCAATGTAGTCATAGCCTACTTAGCAATAGGAGTGTCAAGTTGTGATGGGTGCCGGGGCATGTGGGAATTGTGGAAAATCAAAGTACTGACAAGTTGGCTGGAAAACATTCCCAATCTACCTCGCCTACTAACAGAATGGCAACTAACATCATTAGCCACATTTTTGTCAACTCATTGGATAACCACCAATAAACCAGTCCATTCAACATCTATACCAAAATTGTAGGCGCGGCAGCTCCTCAGAATACGGATTGGACATATTGATCTAATTCATAACTTCCTTTTTGGTAACACCAATCCTCCCTTCTGACAATCCTGTGGCACCCATTTCACTATTACCCATATTCTACATGAATTCCACATATCCAAAATATAAAAAAATTCTCAATATTCTATACTACTAACCACAGACCAGTCTCTTTCAGATAACTTCCCACACGTACTATAAAGTCGCCAAATGGTCTCATGGCCGTCTAAGGGACCTTACAACCAACAACAACAACAAAAACCACAAATCACCCAGTGTCGACGGGATTGCCAGCGAACTGGTTAAGTACGCAGCCGACACACTTTACCAAACAGTTCATCAATTAATGGTGCAAGTATGAACACCGAATCAATGCTTGACGATTGACACTTTGATATTATCTATCCCATACTCAAAAAAGCAGATAGGAATCATAGATGTATTAAGTTGCTGAGTATCACCGCTGTGTTACTAGGCGGGACAGTTCCATTCATCCAAAAACTTATTGGCCCATACCAGAAGAGCTTTTACTGCAGGGAAACTAGCACAGATCAGATCTTCTCTGTTGGACAGCCAATAGAAAAACTGTTGGAATATGGTCACTGAAGCCCCCACCTTTTCATTAACTTTAAAGCCAATTATGATAGCATAGCCGCATCGATAAGAGAATTCGGCGTCCCAAAAAAATTGATTAGCCTGACTAGACATTACTGAAACAGCGGCAAAAAAGCTTGGGCTGCACATAAATAAAGGCAAAACAAAATACATGGTAACAGCATCAGCATCGAAGACAGGATTAATTAGTACTAGTCGCATACAAATAGGATATCATAGCTCGAAAGAGTCGGTCGCAGCCGATTTAAACATGGAGAAATACGCGCACGGCCATTGGCAGCCAACATAGACTATTTCAATGAGTCTAAATTATTCCGCTCGAAAAACTTTTGATTATAACATCGAAGCTACTGAAGTGCAAAACACTAGCTTTGCCAGACCTCATGTATTCTTCCTAACTCTTGCCGGTGTTCAAGAGAAGAATTGTTCGAAGAATTTTTGCCCTTCTACATAAGGATGGACAATTCCGCAGCATATTTAACCACGAGATCTTGGAGCATTACCGCGACTTTCCAATTGTGGATAAAAGTAAACTGAAATATTCAAAATTTTTGTATTGCCTAAATTTTGTACGTTTATAAATGCAAATATATATGCAGTATAAGAGAAATTTTCAATTCTATACGCGATTCCTTATAGAGGTTCCTGGAATTTCAGCTAAACAACGTCTTGTCTTAAGACAACCTTCGGCTAATCAAACGCTGTGCCATGTTCTTTTAAATTATTCACTATACGATTATTGGTCCTAATCAATTTTATACGTAATTTTCTGAGCGCCATAGTAATTAAAGACCTACAGTCATTAAATGTTATAACACGTTTTTGAAAATTATAATGATGCCTAATAATTTTATGGTGTCTACTCTCTACAACTGTCAAATATTGACTGACAGAAGTCACCTAACTAAAATAGCATCAAATTATATTTGTGAAGTTATTTGTAGAAAAAACCCAGTATTTATTAAAATAGCCACATTTATGTATAATATATTTTATTTATATTGCTAGGCATTTGTTTTGATTTTTATTTCTATAAATCTTAAACTAATTTTTATTATAAAATTTAAAAAAAAATTTGTTCATACCATTTTGCTTATTGAATTTTTGTTATCCTTTGTTGACACTGTGATAATATCCTCGCTTACATCACATATTTATAAGCAACATAGATTTTATGCTAGGTTGATGTTAATTTTTATCTCAATAATACCTATAAAAAAAGGAAGATAAATATGGGTAATAAAAAATATGTTTTTCTTCTAGAGTTTTCTTTATATACATTCTATTTGATTAACTATTGAATACATGTGTATATAATTTTAAATTCTTGCAATTTTTTACTGATTCTTCTAACAAATAGAATTCTTTCGAATAAGAGTGATATGATTTCTTTTTTTTTTAAAAAACACACTAATTGTTAAGGAAATTCAAATGTTTTTTATTTAATGTGAAATACAATCGATACAATTAAGTTCTGAATAAAACGTCATTCAAATGGCCTCCACGACTTCTTTTGCAGGAACGAATTCGATGAACCCAATTTTCGAGCACTTTTTCCATTAAATCAAGTCGTTTATCATGAATAGCACGTTCAATATTCACTTCTAAAGCTTGAAGAGAGTCTGGTTTATTGCTTAAGACCAAAAAGAAGAAATAGTCTAATGGTGTTAAATCACAACTTATTGGAGGCCATTCAATGTCACAATTTCTTGAAATAATCGAATCTCCAAACTTTTCTCGCAATAATTCGGGTGTTGCACGTGCTGTGTGGCACGTAGCTCCATCTTGTTGGAATCAGAAGTTTTCAAGATCAATTTCTTCCAATTTCGGCCATAAAAAGTTGGTTATCATCGATCTATACCGCTTTCCATTGACAGTAACGGTGTTACCAGCTTCATTTCGAAAGAAGTACGGACCGATGATTCCACCAGACCAAAAACCACACCAAACTGTCAATTTAGGTGAATGTAATGGGTGTTCATGAATAATTTGTGGATTTTCTTCGCACCAGAATCGACAGTTTGTTTATTTACCGCACCACTCAGATGAAAGTGAGCCTCATCGGAGAAGATGATTTTCTTTAAAAGATCGTTATCGTTTTAAGTTGCTCCAAGACAAAATCAGCAAATTCACGACGTTTACGGTGGTCCAATGGCTTCAGATAACAATTTTATACGGATACAATCCCAAATCCTTTCTCAAAATCCGCCAGGTTGTGGTTTGAGACAGTCCCAATTCTTGAGAACGTCTTGAAATCGACAAATTGCGGTCTTCAGCAACACTTGCCTGAACGGCAGCAATATTTTCATTACTTCGAACGGTTCTTTGTCTTATTGGCACTTGAACATTATGTAAAGAAAATCTACGCTCGAAATTTTTAACAATTCGACGAATAGCGAGCACAGTTGGACGATTATTACGACCATAAAATGGCAAAAGCGCACGAAAAGTTGCAATTGGAGAACGATTATTTTGATAATAAAATTGAATAATTTGTAAATGTTGTTCTTGCGTATATCTCTCCATGATAAAATTGTAAACATTACTGAATAGAATAAACGTCACTTAGAAATCATATCACTCTTATTGGAAAACCCTATATTATTTAAAAGTAAATAAACTATTATCTTTTGTTTATATAGATTAAAGTTAAAAAGAATAATTGTACAAAATTTCTTATTTAAAAGAAATTGGATTTTGCATAGAAAATATTATAGAAAAATATGATCCTTTTTGTATTCGATGTATTCGATGAAACATATCAATGTCTCTCATATAAAATAACAACAAAAAATGAATTTTTAAAAAGAATAACTAATTTTCTAAATATACCGCATTAGAAAATAAGTTATTTTTTTTTAAATTTCCTTTGAACACGAAAATTTAGCGCACATTTTATTTCTAACCAAATACTTAAGAAATTTGCAAAACACGTATTTTAAAATGTTGGAGGGTAAATATTAGAAGTGGATTAATTTTCTTTACTGAAAAAGTGTCAGAATCAAAACCATTATTTCTTTTTTGGTAGCAGACCTCATCCTTTATGTCATTTCTGTGGTCTTCAGTTTACTATCTCTTATAACTTTAACATAATGCAATTGGATCCATAATATTTTTTGAAGAAGAAAACTCCCTCTACTTAAAACTCCATTTCCAAATGCTCCATTTTATTTTTAAAACAATCAAGTATTCTCTAAAAAAGAGCTTCTACAACTTATGATCGACCAGTCTCATTCAGAAAGCTGATATTATTCTATACAAAAAATTATTTCACCAAATGTCCTCACGACTCTTGAGCTTTATTTTCAACAACAAATTGTTTCAACAACAAATGTAAAAATTAATAAATTTCAGCAAATTTTTCTATACCGGCTCGAGGATGTTAAGAGAACACAAATTCGTTGACCGATCACAACAAAAAAATACGAAATTGTAAAAATGGAACGAGCAAATTGTATGACAAATGCTTGTACAAATATTGGCTGTAGGTGACGAAACTTTCTTCAGTCACCTGTTGACGATTTTCCATTGGAAAAAACAAAGTGTAGTGCCGACAGTGAATAAACAATGCAAAAAAAGGCAAATTTCCGAAATGTTCTATGGTTTGACAAAAAAATATGTAAATACTGTCGAATTCTTAATAAAATCTAATATTTATGTTGAGTAGAGAATTCAAAAATACATGTTGCTTAAACAAATAAAAAATGTGAATTTTTGGTGCTCTGGTAAAATAGCTTAGAATGGAACCCATTTCAAAATTAAATATATTCTATTAAATAAAATGTGTTATAAAAATATATAGGTAGTTCTAACAATGATGCTAAAAAAATTATTGTAGTTTACAACTATAAACCACAATAATTTATTATCATAATACAATGTTTCACAAAGAAGTAAGGACAGAATTTTTTCCCCTTTTTTTATTTTCATGGTATTTCCTTCAAAAAAGTTCCCTTGGATAATTCGGCGAAGGTGTCATTTCCATCGTAGCAGTCAACTCGAACCGCCTTCAGTTCCTCGGGTACACTGATTTGGATAGATCTTGAGGAACAAAAACGAGTCGCACGGACTCAAAAAAATTGGAATGCAAGGCAAGGAAACAATATGAATCGCTTTTTCGATAAAAAAAAAGCCGCGTGAAGGCGGGCATTGTCATGATAGAGCATCCAGGTCTTAGATTATAGAACAACGGGATAGGCCTCTACACAAAAATTTTGTCCAAATTTTTTCGAAAATTTGCAAACACACGGAAAATATCCTTTCAAGAAACACTTCTAGAAACTTCCTACCTGCTGTCGTGAAGAATAAAATTATTTATGCAAATCTATTAATTACTACTGACTTGTTCGTAAACTATTAAAAATTTAATAAAACCGCACTTAAATTTTTACTGCACGATAAGTATCTAAATGTAAACAAAAGTATACAAGCATTTCGGTATGCTACCATTTAATGGAGTATGGCGGCGTGTGTGAAAACTTTCCGAAAGTCTACAAAATTGTAGCGCTTAATATTTATAAAATAAATAATAAACCTAAAATACAATTGCATTTAATACCAAAAGATTGGAAAAAAATAAATGGTGCCTTCTTGTCGTGTTTAAATTATATTTTTATTTGGAATAAGTGAGTTAAAATAAATATTATTTATGCTTTTGAAATTCAATAAATTTCTATTACGTAAACTAGATGTCAGTAGGTGTCGTGTCTACATAAAAAAATCTACACTAAAGTATGCAAAATCATTACGATTTCTCGCCGCTTTTGCAATAATTTAGACAGAAAATACATATACGAAAATCTGACGTACGGGTCTGTCCAGGTATTCTTTAATCTAGAGCCAGGTATCTGCAATGTCCGATCTGACGCGGAAAACTTTTTTTCTGAGCCTTTAAAGAAGCTTCCTTTAGATCGGCGGTCTAACCTCATAAGAACTCTGACTCGTTCTATAATTTTCATCAGTTTTCGATGTTGAAGGCTTCCTTTATCTTTAAGTACTTTCGCTAAAGGAATGTTGAATATCATTCAACGTACTTTCGCTAAAGGAATGTTGATAGCATTCAATGTGCTGTCGCTAAAGGAATAAGTACTTTCCCTAAAGGAATGTTGAATATCAAGGGAGAAATGTTGGTCTTCGCTTAGCATGCTGATAGTTCGTCCGTTGCACCTAATAGGAGGGTCCGCCATTATGTTCATATCGGGTTGCCTTTTACTAATACGAATGTTTATCCACGATTTATTTTCTCCCCAAAGTTGGTTTTGATATTTCCGTGTTCATAATGACTGATGGGTTTTTATTAAGGAATTAATAACGGAATAAGAAAATTAAAGTAGAATAGAAAGTAAAGTGGTTCTTTTAGCAATTAGCGCAAAACCATACCTCAGTGAGATTCGAACCCACGACCCCTTGGATGGTAGCTCAGCATGCTAATGACCGTGCTACTAGGTCTAATATAGGTGCGACCTACACTTTTTCTAGATACTCCAAAAATATGTTATGCAATCGAAAAAAGTCCGCTTTCGATAAGGAATGTTCCCCACAGGCTCCTTGCAATTTTAAGTACGTCAAACTTGCGGATTCACTAACCTTAACACAAAATTTTATGTTCCATAACGCACTACAAAAACACAACTTCACTTATAAGGTCGCGTAATAACCGGACGAGGTCGAAACTTATACTGCACGTTTAAAAGGGAATAACGTATGTTGAGAGTAAGTCCGCAGTATTGTCAGATTGCTCTCAGTGATGCTAGTTACATTACTGTTACGCCACACCTTATATGTGTACTAATGCATTAATAAATTTATACCAACCCTTTTAAGATTTACAATCAATAATAAAAAAATCAACTTTCCATCAATTTTATTTAATTCTTCGTTATATCTTTTTAATCAAATTACACTTTTTACAATTAACTTTTCTATTACTCGACAAATTATTACTCAGGCTACCCGATGGATTTGTGCCGTCATATATGTACTACTACGAATATAATAAATAAAGTCTAATATTAAATATCTATTTGATAATTTGAATATAAAACGATGTGTTTTTATTAAAATAATAACTATTTATAAATAATAATTTTAAGATTTTTTCAGATTACATATAATCTAACATATGCAAGTCAATTTCTCAAATAACACTTATTTACCTAGCAGAACTAATTGCTCACACTTGTTTGAAATCACTACTAAAAAAGTGATTTATTCCTTTTTTATGAACTGCCTGAAATTTGCTGGAAATTGCACCACAAAATATGTATACTCGTACTGTCTAAAATATTATTATTCGCTTACTATAATTTATAGACATACGATTAAGTTATAGAATACAAAGTTACTTCATTACGTTACTCGTTGACACAAATTAATCATTTAAATGTTATTGCAAGATGATTGTGGAATTTTTCTTAAAGAAATTTACAATACAGTTTACTTTAAACAATTGAGTAAATATATAATTATGTGTATCTAGCAATATTTGAGTCAGATACGGGTATTGGGAAAAATATTACGCATAACAAGAAGTGACTAATGAAATGAGAATCGAGATAGTCATTAACCAGATCGTATTTTCTATTTCTTAATTTGTGATAAAGAGTTAATATTATTTAAATAGAAGTATAAGCATCGTGTATTATTTTATAATTACTATATAAGCTTTAATAAGTGTGAATTAAATTTTTAATAAAAACCATTTCTAACTCTCAATTTTATAATTTTTGTATTTGACACAGAGTGTATTGTATAATATCGACTTTACAAGATTATATGAGCTAATTTATTTTTTTTTAATTTCAAAGCACGTTTCACTAAAAATGTTATTTATCAACAAAGTTGTTACATAATAAAATTTAATGAATAATATTATTCACGTTATGAAAAAAATAACTGAATACTTATAGTTAATTACGAGTATAAAAGCAATAATAAAATTAAAACCAATCGTTACTGTCACTCGCGTTCATTGCGGAAATTATTATAAGTGAGAAAAATATTTAATAGGATTTCTTTTTTTATCTGCAACTACAACTGCGTTGTCACAAGCAGATTAACATAACATTTTAATTTACAATCTTGTGCACCATTAAGTGGGAGTAAACACCCATCGGCGTTTCTCCAACTAATGGAAGTTAAATTCCTCTAGAAAATCTCTAGGCCATTGTCTCTTAAGTCTTCGATGAATGTTTCCGGAGAGGACAATTCTCTCACAAGTAGATTATGATGATAGGATAAACGGTAGTGAAATTTTTTAATAGCGAGAAATGCACAGGTCCTGAACAAAAGGAACATTTAGATCACGGATGTATTACGTTGTTACGGACATAAAAAGGGCATCAACAATTTTACGGAGGATCTTGGATTGTAAGGTCATGGACGCGATAGGAATTGTAACGTTTCGTTGAACCCTAAAGTTTAATTCCATATGTCCAAATAGATTTTATAATTGTGTTGTACGAGTATATTAAAAGTTTACTTTTGATTGTTAGTTTCGAGCGTTTGTCCAGTGTCTAAGAAGTTGTAGGTAACGTCTGTTAGCTTCAACTCTGTTTAGTCTGCTATGTGGATTCCATGTTAATCTCTTGTCCAGTTAAAATCCCAAATAACGTTCTTTATCATATTGTGGAATCATGTTGCTATTAAGATATAAAGGGGTAGGTTTTCCTTGACAAACTGTGAAAGTAATGAGCACTCTTCTGTTCATTTATCCTCACTCTCCATCTCTTAAACCAGGATTGAAGGTTGTGTATATGGAATTGTAAATTGTTGGAAGTTATGTCAGGATGTCTATGGCTAGCAAGTATGGCCGTATCATCTGCATAAGTAGCAATGATTGTATTAGAATCAGACAGCATGTCATGGATATAAATATTATATAAAATAGGACCAAGGATACTGCCTTGTGGGACTCCGGCTAGAATAGGATATATTTCCAAAGATTCTGAGTTAATTACAACTTGGAAATGACGTTGGGAGAGATATGAATTTATGATAAGGTAGTATGTTGAAGGAAAAAAGCTCTTGAGTTTCCAGAGGAGTCCGGGATGCCACACACAATCGAAAGTTTGGGAGATATCTAAAAATACTCCTGGGCAATACTCTTTCCTCTCAAGACAGGATGCAATGTGATCAACAATGCGTTGGCATTGCTGGATAGTGGAGTGTTCAGATCGGAAGCCAAATTGGTGATCAGGAATAATTTGTTCATTAACTAGGATTGGGTAAATTCGTTTTAAGAGGAGTTTTTAAAAAATCTTACCAAGGAATTTGAAGAGGCTAATAGGGTTATAGAAAGAAGGAGAATTAATGGGTTTAGTTGGTTTAGGAATCATTTTAATGACAGTAAATTTCCAGAGTAAAGGAAAATAGGTTGTGCCCAAAATACTATTAAAAATGTATGTAAATAAAACTAAAGCTTTTCGGAAAAAACCGATTTTTTAATTAAAAACTTAAAAAAAAATTTTATTCAAAATAAATGAATTCAAATGGAGTGATATCAAAATCATCTCATATTTTAGAAAATTATCCTATTTTTTGCAGTTTTCAATTCTTATTATGGTAGCAAATATTTTATAAATTTCTATTTATTGATACAATTGTAAATTACATTTTTTTAAAAATCGCAAAGAAACAATTTTTTTTTCTTTCTAAATCCTCTTTTTAATATTTCTTTCTAACAAGTGGTTTTCTTTCTAAATCCTCTTTTTAACATAGCACTCGGTTAAGGAGATTGGTTATCATCTTAAACACAATATCTCTAGATCTCGCAGCTTTCAATAAATCAACAGTCTTCATATTAAGCCGTTTTTCTAAATGTCTGACTCATGAAACCCTTCTTCTTATACTGCTTCTAATATCTTTTTTATAACTCTGTCCGACCAATTTACTTTCAATATTTTTTTATACATCCACACTCAAACGATATTACCTTCGTGATATCTTACGTTCCATGTTTCGAAACCGTATAGAGGTATTGGCCAGATGTAGCCAATATTTGCAGCATTTGATTCTTACCACGTCCCTATAAAATTTCATGCGATCAATCTTTCGATATTTTGCGAATTCATTGTGAGACTATGTGATCTTGCTGAATTTTTACCAATAATCATAATTTTTCTTTTTTTGTAGGCAGGTGAAAATTTTAAAAAAGACACCACAAGTATCTCATTTGTGCGAATCATAATAGTGCGGTATTTTAGACCACTGGAAACACCTCCCTTGAGCACGACCATGCCGAGAACTATTACGCTGCGGGCTATTGCGAGCAGGTCTTAACACTAATAAGTAATTTTTATTTGAATGTTTTGCTAGTTTTTTAGGCTTATCCTAGGAACTTATCCAGTTATTCATTTATTTTTTTCTATTTCAATTTTGTATATATATCCTATCCTGCCAAACTTGTAAATGGAAAAGTTGATTGGGACATTTTTAGACTGAACTTAGACCAACAGATTAATTTACAACAAAGCCTTAAGAACATACAAGAAATAGACGATGCTGTAAACCACTTGACTGTTTGCATACAGAACTCAATCACTAACGCCCACATAACTCATAACAAACCAACTATACGAGAACATGACTATAATCTTCCGCAAAAAGTTCGCAGCTTGATAAGCGAGAAACGTCGAGCCAGGGCCCAGTGGCAACGTTCAAGAATGCTAAATGAGAAGGAAAAACTGAACCAACTACAACGAGAACTGAAACAAGACATAATTAATTATAACAACGAACGATTTACTGAATACACAGAATCACTGACAACTAATAAGTCACTCTGGACAGCTACCAGACAAATTCTCAAATACAAAACCGCTACACACCCGCTCCGGAAGACCGACGGAACCTGGGCAAAAACGGACAAACAGAAAGCCGACATCTTCGGCAAACACTTAGAAAACATCTTTAAGCCTCACGAAGATGTCCAAGACATTCTGCATGACGAACAAATATTCCGACAAATATCAACTCAGTTGCCCATAAGTCCACCTCCTAAGTTTTTCACTCCTTCCGAAGTTAAATTCACAATAGAACACCTTTCCAATAGAAAAGCCCCAGGATATGACCTAATAACTTCAGAAATCCTGAAGCAAATTTCCAAAAAAACCCTAGTCCTGATAACCTATATTTATAATAGTATCCTCCGCACATCATTTTTTCCTTCCCTGTGGAAGTTTTCCATAATTAAGATGATCCAAAAACCCAATAAGCCCAAAAACCTTCCTGCCTCATATAGACCTATAAGCCTCCTTCCCATGTTATCAAAAATCCTAGAAAAATTAATCCTAAAACGCCTTTATCCCATTTTTGAATCCGAGGGTGTCATTCCTCAGCATCAGTTTGGATTTCGACCTGAGCATTCCACTATCCAGCAGTGTCATCGCGTAGTCGACTACATAGCGTGTTCGCTAGAGCGAAAGGAATACTGCCCAGGCGTGTTTCTTGACATTTCGCATGCTTTCGACCGTGTATGGCACCCTGGATTGCTTTGGAAGTTGCAGCGAGTCCTACCCCCGGGTTATTTCCACATCCTTAAATCTTATCTCTCAGACCGATATTTTCAGGTATCTGAAAATATTGAGTACTCTGACATTTTTCCAATTTCCGCCGGTGTCCCTCAAGGAAGTATCCTAGGTCCTATCCTTTATAACATTTATACCCACGATATTCCTTGCCACAACAACATCCTAACCGCAACATATGCTGACGATACAGCCATCCTGACACATCACAAAGATCCTTCCACAGCCATTAGTATCCTACAGAACCATATCCACTCCTTAGAAATTTGGTTCAAAAGGTGGAGATTGAAGGTAAATGAGCAAAAATCTGCTCATGTAACTTTCACACTCTGCCGAGAACAAATTCCCGACACAACCCTAAACGGCAGTATTATTCCACAAAAAAATAGCGTACGTTACCTTGGACTTATATTCGACAAACGGTTAACCTGGAACCTTGATACGAAAACTAAAAGACGTGAACTTAACGGACGATACAAACAATTAATACTACTCCTAGACAGTAAATCAAAACTTACAACAAGAAGTAAACTATTACTGTACAATACGGTTCTGAAACCAATATGGACATATGGCCTAGAACTTTGGGGTTCGACTAAGCATTCCAACTCCCTTCCAATCCAATCCCTACAATCCCGAATCCTTCGTAAAATTGTCAATGCCCCTTTTTATGTACGAAACACTGTTATCCACCGTGCCCTAAATGTTCCATTTGTTCGTGAACTGTGCATCTCCCGATATAAAAAATTCCATTCGCATCTATCCATACACCCTAATCCTTTAGGAAGGGAACTGTTCATTCCCACCCTTCCAGTATACACCCATCGACGTTTAAAACGGCGATGGCCGAGAGATTCTCTAAAATTCTAAAATAAAATTACCGTTCTAGAGGTAACATCGATGGGTGTTTTCCTCCACATGTCTTCATGTTCTTGTATATTCCCTTAAAAAATCTGCTTGTTACTAGCATAAGTAGTTGTAGATAATATTAAAATAAAAAATAAAAAAATAAAAAAAAATAAAAAAATTTGTATATACAATATATTAGCTCAAAAGCTTAACCCTTTTGAATCTGCATATTTTGTGCCCTTGTTGTCTTAAGTTCGATTATCTGCGCATTTACATGTTGTCAAAGTCGTTGGTCAGGACTTTGTGCCATTTCTCTTATTATTTTCTCTATAGTATCTATTTCTAGATTTCTATGGAAGTTTTTATCTTTAATGTACCAAGGTGCATTAAGGATATATCTTAGTACTTTGTCCTGAAACCGTTGTAACTTTGTTTTTTGGATAAATTATAATCGGAAAAGAAAAACGACTTTAACAAAATGGTGTGCAGAATAATTTATCATATTATTAGTCCAGAAAGAGGTAAAAAGGATCAATTTAACGATATCGTAATATTATGTTTTAAAATGAATCATAAAAAGTTGGTTTTAAAATTTTCCGTTTTTTATAGCATATTCGTAATATTGAAAGCGATTTGCCGATATCTACACCGCATTTCGGTTAAAACTACAACTTTGCTTCGTGGTAATTCCTCTGTGGAAGATCTGTTGGCAGTTTTGTAGGAGTGCATCTAACGATTTCGTCAAAGTATTTCGTAGATATAGCGATGCTGTTTCATGTTAAGCAGGGTCTTTTGGAGAAATCGAACTTCACTGTACACATATATACAGTTCGATCACGCTAGGGCCCATCGCAGTGGATGTGCCCTCAGACCAGATGAACACTTTTTTGCGAAGAATGTCCGTGATCTTATAAGCATGATCGTCACGTTACTGTCGCTTGCACCATATTCAAAAAATAATAAACATAATATACAATGGAACAATTAAACTTATTCGAAATTATATAAAACATTATTAATTAATATTTTTGCATTGCAGAATATTATTTATTAAATTAAATATGGTAAAGACTGTCGTATGACGTGGTATGATAAAATACACCACTTCCATACTATTTTATCAACTACTTCAAAACATATTCAATCATCGCAAAATACTGCCCATAAGCGATTCCTCTTATCATTAAATTATCGTTTCAAATATTTCATATGACTATATTTTTAATTTTTTTTTGTTCTTGTAACGATATTATTTATGAATTTAATTTTAAGACTCATTTTTATTCTATTTTGTAGATATCACTTTCATTTACTCTACGTTATAATTATTCAATTAATTAAATGTTCAATTGTTTTATCAGTTAATTAATAGTTATATCCAAATTTTTTTAATCAAAATTTATAAGTTAAAAATGAACTGCTTTAAATTTTCATGAGCTACACATAAAAATATTGTATTTATTTTGAATTTGTAAGGTTTCGTGAGTGCAATAAAATGCGGCATAAAATTATATCTAAAATAGATTACTGTCATTTTTCTTACGTTAATCACCTGTAATTTTTTTTCTATTTTAAATTTAGTAAATAATATCAATTTAGACATAATATTATGAAACTTTTGAAAAGCTAGTTTTTTTTTCTAAACTGATGTTTTTTTTTTGTTTTTAAACATTCAAATTTAATATATATAATTTAATATTTAACAAAAAAATATAATATATTTGAAAATATTATCATAAATTATTTATAAATAAAAATATTTTAATATTAAAAAAAATAATGTTCACTTAATAATATTTTCACATAAAAATTTTCATTGATATAAAAACTAAAAATTATAAATTTTGTCAATAAGAGATTCAAATAAAAACTATTATTATCGAATATATGAATACATAAGAATAAATTAATCTATAAAAAGAATTTTTAAGCAGTTGGATAAAATCACAAGTTTTTTTTGTACATATAAATACAAATGTAAGTACTTATAAGAGATTCACTATTGCTTATGTTAATTACAAGTGAAATTATTCGTATTATTTCAAAGTAAATTTCCGATAATAAAACGTAAGACTATAAAGTGGAAAATTATACTAAATCCTTTCATTTAGATGAAAAAGACTTTTTACCATAAATTATCAATAGTTACAAGGACTTTTTCCTCTATTATCAATCCTCGATAATTATTATTTAATTAGAATTTATTCCATTTATAATTATTTTGAAATGTATTTTTAAAATAAGTAAAAGAGTTTCAATTATTCAAAAGAAAAAAACACTTAAAATTACAGAGAAAGAAGAAAATATACTCTTAATAAAGTATAATATTATACAAATTATTTGATTCATTTTATAAATAATATTTCCCTTTATTCCAATTAAAAGAGATAACCCACATTTAGCAATTTTATAATTACTTTATTAGAATGTATAATATATTAAAATATTTTTTTATGAGCCTAAATAATATATGCAATATTAAAAATATAATTAATATTTTTCATTCAACAATAATTAACTTTTTGGAAAAAAAATTAAAAAGTACATGAAAAGTAAAAACTTTTGAATATAAAATAATATATTTAAAAAAATGCATAGATTAATGCGGAAATCATAGTAAAGATTTCGGCTTCAACTCAAAGCACACACTTCCATAAAACAAATATTAGGAAAAATTCACGGATCAATATGATTCGGCTCAGATGAAAGAAGGAAGAAAACTAAAAAACTTCTACAAGTAAAGAAAAAATAGGTTAATTGGTTCCTGTAATCCATAATTAGACGTAGAAGCGATGACGTGTAAAAAAGGCACTCATTTTAGGTTGTATTTGTGTTGTCTAAACGAAACTCTATTTGCTAGAGGCTGAAAGTCAATCTTTGAGTTTCGACGTTTGTGAATATAGACAAAACCAGCAACTTTGCATTTTTTCTCTAGTGTAGGCATTTTAAGCGAATTAAGCCGATCTGTGTATGGTGGAAATCTTAGGCAAACCTGAAAATTTTTTAATGCAAATCTAACAAAATTTCGTTTCACCAAAATTTCAATTCGCTTAATATGTGTGTTATAATAGAGTAACCCAACTACACAGATGCATATTTTTAAACTGGCTTAACCAAGGAGAAATATAAGTATTTATACTTGGCAGTACCCAAATTGGTAACAAATTGCTTACGTTTAATACTAGTTCCTGAAATTTTTTTTCTATATTAAAACCTATAGAAAATGTCATAACTTTACATTTTCTAGGTTTAATACCAAGCTATTCGAAATACACCAATTGTAAAAGATGTATAAATATTCTTGAGAAAAATTAATATTATTCATATTTCCAATCTTTGAGGGAAAAAATGCATATTATATGCGTAGATAAGAATTTCAGAGTAATTAGTTAGTTTGACCATGTCATTAATGGCAAGAATAAAAAGTTAATAATCATACAGGCTATCCTGAAGAACATCAGATAAGCTTTAATAACTCTTGATGTAGACTTACGGAAAGATATGTATATAGTAAGTCCTATCTGTTAAATAGGATCCAAACCAATCAAGAAGTATTGGAGGAAAACCGAATTTCTAAAGCTTTAACAAAATGATAAAGTGTGAAATTTTGTCAAATTTCTTACTAAATCTGCAAATTATTAGAAATATTTGGCAAAATATTTGAAGTGAATGTTTAAAGATGAGTTGCCGTGGAGCTGAAAGGCATAATTAAGAACTTCATTTAATAAAAACCGAAGTGATACTTTCTAGACCATAAGAACAGTATAATTTGAGATCTTTAAAGCTGCAGAAAATAAGATCTTGAATGATTTGAGTTATAAATTGAAACGAAGTAGAAAATTCAGAATATGATTGACTTCATTTTCATTAGGTTGACATAACTGCACGAGGAGAAAGCTTTTTCAAAATACGAGATAGATAGTGAATTTAACTTTTTATAAAATTTATCTATCTGAAAACATATATGCCTTAAATGTTGTAAATATAGAGAATCAATTGAATAAATTTGCTGAAAATATCATTTTATCTAATCTTTAAAATATTAATTGTGTTAACAAATAATATAGCATAAAAATTTATATTAAACTGAAAACTCTCATTTAAAGACTAACAAAAGCACAAACTGATACTTTCTTCCATTAACTTTGTTAAAAACATTAAAAGTTTGTGATTGATTTCAAGTGCAAAGTACATTAAACCATATTACATTAACAAATAATATACAATATTTATATGACGATAATGCATATATATGACGCAGAAATAATTCATTTGTACATAAGATTTTCCCAATCAGCAGCATATTTTATACATATTTTTAATATATAAAAATTTCACTATACAATATGAACTATTTTTTTAAAATACATCACTTGTATATCTTTTTCCCATATTTATAAATTTAATATGATTACGATGAGCATGCAGTAACTTTCATTCATTCCTAATTAATTTACTATGAAAGTATTCATCAAATGATACGTTAAAATGCTCTATGACAAAAAAATAACAACATGTTTTATATGTTAATTTTAACCATAAGAATATTGTTTTTTTTGTACAATTGTATATATCAAAAAAAATCTTAAATAGGGCGAATAAAAATTTGATCGTATTAATTAGTTCAATCAAAAATATAATCCAAATCATATAAATCGGTATATTTATGGTTTTCTTAAAGAAATTGGAATATCTAAAACTTTCTATTTAAATAAGAACATTTATTTAAAAAAATAAACTCCAACTCATTGTTTTATGTAAAAATATTCGAGAAAAACGAACTATTGACGATTTTTCAAATAATATACTCTAAAATTTACTTTGTTATACTCTTAGTCAAGTTTACTAAACTATTGAGTACTTTTGTATCTAGTATTCTATTAATATTTATCTTTATTTTCATTATTTTACTAATTTTATACACTCATAAACTCACATTAGCTAACTTTAAAAATACAATAATTTAATACTTTTAATACGTATTGTATGGAAAACGTTTAATAATATTATTTTTTTTTTGTATTTGATATAAAATTTTATAATTTGAAGAAAAAAAAACTTGAATTGTAAAAGCTATTAAGTTTGGCACGTCACAGACTTGTCGGGCAGATTTGCCCACAACTGACCGAATGCATGTAACCACTGACACTAATACTCAATTTCAGTCACTGAAAACGTCAGGCATTCTTTTGAAAATTCCTCTCTCTTATTCGCAATACTGTTACTTTCTTATTTTTTATGGCACACACTGTTAATGCTGTTGCATATATAGTCGAGTCCACTACACTAAGTGGTGATAACTTAATCGCCAGTCAACAGCCGATTTTGAGTAAAAATTTAAATTTAATATTAAAAGAAAAAGGCGAAGTTATTTTGAGCGTTTTGTCACATGTGGAGTGTCATTGCCATTAAACAATTTATCCCATAATATCTCACCTGAATGCTTTTGCTTTTTTTATTAATAATTAATGAATTTGATACAACCTTACCATCCCAAACCTCTATCCCTCCCTTTCTATCATTCGAACAATTCTCTTACGAAATTAATAGTGCGTTTATAATTTTTTCTTAACCGCGTCTTTATTCATTTTTTTTTATTTTTCTACATATAAATAGTTTCTTTTTTATAAATAAGTATTTTCTTGTTGTTTTTTTTGTTGAATTATTTGGTCATGGTAAAATTCCAACATTGATTTTGGACACATTAAAAATATTTACATGAAAAGAATACAAATTTTAATTTTTATTTACATTAGTTAATATCAACACGTATGCGTACATATATTAATAAACGATTATTAAAATAACAAAATCGGATAAATTTCAATTGGAGGAATATGAAAAAAAAAATCAATTGTATTTCAAACATAGAACGTACTATATACTCTTAATATTATGTAGTAGGATAATATTCAATCGGGTTGTTTTACGTACTCGTACTCCCAATCAATTTGAATAAAAATAAATTATTCTTACTTGCATTTTATCAATTTATTCTATAAATTCTTATCAGTATCAAATAACTTATGTTGAAATACTGTCGTGATAGTATATTAGCTACTATAGTAACTTTACTATTGTATATTTTTCACTGTTTTTTTTTAAGGAGCTGCTTGTCGTTATACATTCAAATTCAGTTTAAATACTTAAATATTTATTTCTATTTTCTTATACTCTATCTTATCTAAGTAATTGATGAAAACGTCAAATTTTTATTTAGTTTGGATTTCGACAAGATAACGTTATCATTATCTTATGTTACAACTGATACCAGTCATTTTATGTACCATTCAAAATAATCTGTAAACTATGAGCTTTTTCTTTCAAAAAAACCTTTATTTTTAAATAAATCAATAGTTTACTAACATATATATTTGAACGAAGTTTTAAATTGGTTATTACCTCTAATTTAAAAATTGATTTTTACCTCTAATACAAATAACGGGTTCCACAATATGTGCTTCGGAAAGAAAAGTTCAATAAAATAACCATAAAATTTAGATTTAAAAACCTTTTAAGCAATATTAAATTATGACATCATTCAAATAATTCCGCGAAGCTTCTTGCAGAACTTGATTACTTTTAAGTAATTTTTTAATGATTTTTTCACACATTTCGAGATGTAATTTGCCTATTACTTAACTAATGTTGGTTTTTAAATGCTCTAAATTTTGAAAATTTTCTGCGTAAACTAAATTTTTTATGTAGTTTCACTAGAAAAAGGCTAACGGCGTTTAGTCACACGATCTTAAAGTCCAATTGATGTCACCACACTCCAAAATTACGTGTCTTGGGAAGTCTTCGCTCAATCAAGCCTAAATTTGTCGTATTATGTGGCTTTGTTAAAATCACATATGGTCCAGATTAAAATCACCAAGTATAGTCGAAAAACAGACTGTAACGTTCCCTCCTTTAATTTTTAAGAAATACAGACCTTAAAAAGTTAATTTTCGCGGATACAACGTCTTCTCTAGAACCGCATATATGTCAATTTTGCTTATTGAAGTATCCACCGAATGAGTAGGGATCCTCGAAGCTGAAAAAATATTGTTCGAAAAATCAGCATCCAAAGCTCGTTGCTCCAGCTCCAGCACCCAATCGGCGTATTTTTGCATAATTTTATCACATTTTTTAGTAAACCAATGTTCTATAATATAAAATGGCAAAACTTTAAAATAAATAAATGTCACCTAGGATGATATACGAGGTCTGTTCAAAAAGTATCGCGAATTTTGTGTTTTTTTTCAAATATTATTTATTTTTTCATGAATGTCTATTTTGTCCCCTTCAACGTTATCCCCACCATACATTATACACTTGTGCCAACCAACGTTTTTTCCAATCCACGAAGCACTTCAAAAAATCATTTTTGTCATCTTGTTCAGCTTCTCCTTCGATGCCGTCTTTATCTCCTCAATCGTAGCGTAGCGTCGTCCTTTCATGGGGCTCTTCAGTTTCGGGAATAAGAAAAAGTCACAGGGGGCCAGATCTGGGGAATACGGTTGCTGCGGCAACATTAGCGTGTTGTTTTTGGCCAAATATTCGCGCACAAGCAACGATACGTGAGCAGGAGCGTTATCATGGTGCAAGAGCCAATTTTTGTTCTTCCACAAATCCGGGCGTTTCTGGCGGATTGCTTTGTGCAACTTGCGTATAACATGTAGGTACTATTCCTTATTGACCGTTCTACCCTATGGCAAGAACTCATGATACACCACGCTCCTATAATCGAAGAAAACTGTAAGCAAAACCTTCACATTCGATCGAACTTGGCGCAATTTTTCGGTCTTGGCTAGTGCGGCAGCTTCCATTAGGATGATTGAGCTTTGGTTTACACGTCATAACCATAAACCAACTTGATTCGTCGCCAGTTATGACCCTCTGGAGCAAATTTGGGTCGTCGCGGACAGAGTCCAACAGCTCCTTAGCAATGTTAATGCGATGCTGTTTTTGGTCGAAATTGAGCAATTTTGATACAAATTTCGCGGCGACCCGTCTCACACCAAATCATTGGTAAAAATCGAATGGCACGAGCCATCGAAAGTCCTCTGCAACTTCTCTAACGGTGATTCGACGATTGGCCAACACTATTTTCGTCACTTCAGCAGTGTTTTCGTCTGTTGTTGACGTGCTCGAGCGTCCGGCACGCTTTTCGTCGTTCACATCTTCTCGGCCCTCTGAGAACATTTCGTACCAGCGATATACGTTGCTTCGGTCCAAGGAAGATTCACAATATGCCACAGTCAACATTCGGAATGATTCCGCGCAATTAATTTTGTTTTTTTCACACAAAATTTGATACAGATTCTTTGATCCAGGCAAAAATCGAAGACGAGCCAAAATACGTGCAAGCAAAGCAGCTGTCAAAAATTAACTGAACATTCAAAATGGCCGAATTTGTCGGCATAAGTGAGAGACATGAGTACCAATATAACGCCACAAAAAATCGAAAATCAAATATATGTAACCCGCGGAAATTCAAAATTCACGATACTTTTTGAACAGACCTAGTATTATTAAACATCTGTTAAATTACAAAATGGTTAACCATGGATTATCTATTATATTTCTTTATTTGCTTGCATAAAAAAATTAAAAATTAATTTAATTTTATATTAGTAATAATTTAAATTTCTGCAAAAATATTTACATAAATATGTATTAAATCAATATTATTGTACTTTAAGAACTCGGCCTTCTGAGAACATTTTTACATTCTATTTATGAATAGATGAAAAATTCTATTTTCAATATACTTTTAAATATAATAAAAAATAATTTTCTATTTAAAAATAAAAAAATATAGGTCATATTTTATTTTTCCATCAAAAAGTAGTACTGTTAGTTTTGAATTAATTTTTCATAGTTCAAATGAATTATCTATAGTCTATAATAAATTTATGATAGTAAGATTCCGTGATTAACAAATAAATATAAATGGATGAGGAACAAATTTTGAATTAGTTATTGAATAGATCAAATAAAATCAGCCAAATGAAAGGATATTTTTTCATATAAATTAATTGGAAGTTTATTGCAAACGTAATTTACCAACCTTATGTATATTCAATCATGGACATTTCTGCACTATTTATTTTATTATTAACAAAAATCACTATGTTACTCACATTTGTTTTTAATATTTTCATTAAATTACATAAAATGCATTTATCGAATAATTACCCATTTTTAACACAGTATATGTTAGTTAATCACAACATCATAATATTGTATTTGGATTTTTCCCACATAATAATTATAATATTGCATTTGATTCCTTTAATAGAGTATATTGAGTAGAATTTAAAAAACAATATCAGTCTTAATAGCCCTTGGTTTGATAAGAAATGGATTATATTTACAAAGTCAACTTACAATTTTAAATCATTTTAAAATATAATCTTTCATAACACTCAAAGTCTGTAAGTATATTTTTTTTTAAATTTTAAAATAATTTTTACAAAAAAAAAGCAACCGAAATGTTGGATTGGAATATATAATTACATTTATATTATATTTTTAATCAATTAAATATTAAGAATACTCTTACTTAATTTTCTAGTAAAACTGATTAAATTTATTACAAGTACGTGATAACATTTTACATATATTATCATTTTATAACTTATTTTACACAATAATACATATTATTGTTTTTTTCTTACTTTGTTCTTATTGTCAGCGAACAGAAATAAGTTGACATTCACAATACAATAAACGTTAATTTTACAGCCGCCCAATTACTACTCTACTATTTTTATTACACATATGTTAACAATATTCTGAGAGTTAAAATATTGTTGGTCTTTATTCTTCTTATCACAAATTATTAACCGTTTATTTTTATTAATTTAATTCATACTTTTTATCAAAAACTCATTGAGACGGGACTACAAAAACTGAACAAACTGAACATTTACGCGGAAATGGCCTCGACTGAATTAACCTAAAAATCACGATTCTTTCTTTCTGTAGAAATTCTAATAAATTTCATATTAATTTTTTTTACCGTTTTTATGGAAATTTTTCAGTAAATTTCGAAATTTAATAAAACTAGTACATGTTTGTTATGTGAATATTGTTCCGGTACACTAATTGACGAAATAAAAACGTTGCCCTTCAAAAGCTATGATATACGAAACGCTCTATAGTTCTCAATTCAGCTTCCAGAGAGTTCCGGTATATTTTTATCAGAAATTCAATTCTTTACCAACACCACTTATTATGAGAGTACACCAAATGAAGTCACTTCCAAATTATTATAATTTGTCCTATTTATTTCGTTTCAATAATGTATGCTAAAAAAGAGCTGTCTCTAATTTAGTTAATTTTGTATCCTGTATGATTGCGGGTTAGGTTTTTCCTTTTATGGAAGGTTTTTTTTTTTTAAAAAAAAAAGAAGAGTATTCTCTATTTATATGAATCTATTTGCATAATAAGTGAAATAATATTTGGGCAACTGCTAATATTGTTGTCTTGAATAATATTGTTTTCTTGACAATACAAAATATGTACAATGATGTTTTTGAAAAATACTTTTGAAAATTTTTTTTAATTGTAAAACAGCTATTTAGGCAAAATTGTCACCCATATAAAATAACAATTGTATATACAGATGATTTTGTTGTTCTATTGTACTAATGCATGTATTCATACTTGCATACACAATGCTTTATACGCTTTTTCTCCAAAACATCAAACTATTAATTAGTCATATGGAACACACTTATTAGTGGTACTGTTTAATGTAAATCCAATAGTATTAGCAAAACTTCATTGTCCTAAAACCAAAATACAATTTATTTTTTCGAATAACTTTAGTCATGTATATTTTAAGTTAGATATATTCATTGAAAATGCATTCTCAAAAGATGTGTTAATAAAAAGAACAAATTAAAAATGCAATACTAAAATATTTTTTAAAAAAATTAAAAATTAATGGAAACAAACAAAAAACATCCTCCCCGGCGGGGAGGATATATATTATAATAGTAATACTATTACTACTATAGTATTTATTTATAGTAGTAATAAATACTACTACCTATTTACCTATTTCTTGTTAACGGGCCACCAGACCTCGCCAGACGCTTTCGCATCCATCTGCTCAAGCGGTCTTATGGTCCGCCCGCCTATATTAATAGCACAAGGGTCCGGGTAAGGAGGGGAGAGGATAACGGAATGGAAGGAAAGTGGTGAGGAAATTAGCGTAGGACCATGCTGCTATAGTGGGATTCGAACGCATGACCCCTTTGCCAAATAGTCTCAGTACGCTATCGACTGTCCTACCTGTTTGTTTGTTAGTTTGTTAACGGGACACCAGACCTCGCCAGACGATATCTGCTCAGGCGGTCTGATGGTCCGAAAGGGAAGGGCAAGGGATAAGGAAATGAAAGAAGAATAGAAAGTACAGCGCTGGGTAATTAGCGTAGGACGGAGAGGACCATGTTGCTGCAAATGGGAATCGAACCCACGCCCCTCTGGTTGGTAGCCCAGCACGCTATCGACTGTGCTACCTATACCTATTTTTTGTTAACGGGCCACCAGACCTCGCCAGACGCTTTCGCATCCATCTGCTCAAGTGGTCTGATGGTCCGACCCAGCCATTAGTGGCCTAATGGTCCGGTACGGGAAGGGGAGAGGAAAGGGAATGGAAGAAGAAGAATAGACAGTAAAGCGGTAAGGTAAATTTGCGTAGGACCATGCTGCTACAGTGGGATTCGAACCCACGACCCTATTTGGCTGGTAGACTCAGTACGCTATCGACTGAGCTACCGAGGCCGGCGACTGTGCGTCCAAGAGGGTCCGGACTGTGCTACCTAGAGGGTGACTGAGTTACCGAGGCCGGCACCACTATACTACCGAGGGCACATTTACTTATCATCACAGAGGACACTAAAGCCAAACATTTTATTTATACTAAACATAAAATATATTTTTCTAATTAAACGAATAAATTAAATGTTCAAAATATTTGTAATACCATATAATAAACACCAAATACTCAGAGTGAGAAGATTACATATATGAAAAGATACTAATCTTTAATGTGTAATAGAAAGCAAAACGGCTCATTTCTGGTATAAAAAAAATTCTTGTTTTTTGAGTTCTGGCTTGCTTTATTGAGCTTGCCGGCCATAACTGGTTTGCTAAGTTTTTTTAAATATAAGTATGCTACGCAGTGTTTCAGATGTGAAGAGGCAATTTAATACCAGGCATTATGCAGATTGCTGTCTGCAATGAGCAACAACTTTTCACCGCCGGATCTCTCTACCGTTAAAACTTCCGCCTCTCTCCTTATTTACAACGCCGTTTACCTTAAAAGAAAACGACTTATCAATCGACTCAACAATATTACCAACACTACAAACATTACTATTGCTACTAACAACAACACCAATTACAACGATAATATCAATAAGCCATCGACTCGGATAATTCAATAAATAGTACCACTACCTCGACGTCTGTCTTCAATAACGTAAGCACAAACAAAAATAGATCAATACAACGACAGATTGCTTACAACCCAAAACCAATACAAAAACATATCGCTCGACCAAATACTGGATTTCCCAGCACTCGCAAATAAAACTTCGGAAAGTTAACCAATTATGTCTTTTTAAAATACAAGGAGCATTGAAAAATATTTGGACAAAAATTATAAAATCCAACGATTACCGAAACGGTGATCTGCTGTTGACTAAGAAATCGAAGTCTTTGTCCTTACACCTTGGGTTTCATCAAATAAAGAAAACCCATCTTTTGCGGATTGTTCGGTATTTCTAGGGAGGAAAATATTTAGAATATAATGTGGTGAATGCGAGAAAAATATTGTCTTTCCGTTATAATACCCAAATGTTCACAGCAATATTAGTGCTCACATTCAGTTCATACGACATTCCATTAAATTTGAGAGAACTACCATATATCAAAATTTCTCCGTAAAGAAATACTTTCAGAATCCGATGAGGTTCGCACAAATTGTCAATGAATTGAACACACTCAAAAACACTACAAATCGGCCGAGGTCTTTCCAAAATGTGGGATTACTCCTCACCCTGATTATCACTGTACGCGCAATTTCTGCGTAAATTGCAAAAATTTATCGCATGCATCAGATGGCCGAGACTGTCCGATGAGAAGCAAAACATCCTCAAGATATAGTATAAATTAAGAACTGGTCTGTTAACGGTGGGTACAATAACATTCTGTGCACAGCTCGTACGGAAAGAATCAACACTGTCCTCTGACAATTTCTTACCAAAACTCTCCCCATCCACCGCTACCGTCTTACCAACACCCAACCCTTCCACCTAGATACGAGTAATATCCATCACAATACAAAAGATCAGAAGAGTCAACAAAAACATTCTCAAAAGTTCAACATATTTCTTCACCCTTCTATCCAAAATTTTCTCTGCGCCTAAAATTACTACTCTCAAATCCAATTCCTCGCCAGTTAGTACGCGAGACACAGTAGAGCCTGAGTTCGGGGGAACGATCCGCGGTTTTTGATGTGGCACAAAATTAAAGTTTGGACTCTCATCAAGAAGTGATTTTCAATTTAATTATAAGAATGTTAAATTGCAGCTAATCCACGAGTTATTAGCGAAATTTTAAATTAGATGTTTCTTCCCTTTCTCCTATCCAGTCTTGCAACATTATTTTCAAAAATATAATTTCACTTACTACGTTTTATAGGTTCATGTAGTTACCGAACGAGGTTGAAACTTGGAGAGACAAATATATGGTACAAACTATGTTATGTGCACGCCTGGGAGAGACAATTGTACAGGCTATATAGAGGGAAAGTTTGCACTATTTCCGCATATTCCTCTATGATGCGTCTCAGTGATCGCAGTCTCATTACTTTTCTGCCAGATCTCATATCTAAAACAATTCTGTTCATATTAAATTTATACTTCGTCGTAAAGTAAAATGTGACATCTTGGAGTCTGCAAGGACAAACGAATAACGTGCAACTCCCACACTATACTATAAATTTTACTGTCGTAACGGACAATTACTAAGACTGTTTACCAACGATCTAAATTAGCACTTTACGATAAAGAACTTATATATACGAAGCTACTGAGTCCCTTATAGAAATACGGACTCGAGAAAGCGTTTCCATTTCTTTCGTTCCCAATCATTGTAATCCCGAATTCTTCGTAAAAGGGTCAATGTTGTGATGGCAATCCATCGTAGTAGTAACTTATAGTATTACCAAAATTCCATTCCCGATAAGTCTTTAATAATTCCACTATTAAAGACTATTCCATAACTTCCTTCTCTATAGATTCTCAGCGATTCCTCAAAAAAACATGACCGAATGATTTGTTTAATAGTTAAAATTGCAATAGAAATAAATTAGCTTTTCATGGGAGAAGTCATCATTGACATATTACTTCGACTTGTAATAGACTCATGGCTAAAATATGTCTATAGATTCAAATTATCTGCTTGTTACTTGTGCAATTGTAGATGTTAAAAAGGAAAAAAAATATTGTCTACGAGTATTGAAAATTTCGCAACAAAGTATTTTTAAAAAGATCTTGCAAGACGATATCTTTCAAATAAATAAGCAACCATACAAAGATGACAAAAAGGTCATTTCGTGCTAAAAAAATCAAAATCAAATATTTTTGAAGGTACAGAATTGAAAGATTAAAGAATATATATATCTTAAAATTTAATGAAATTTTACCAAAATAAACAAACTTTTTAATTGATTCCTAACACGTGTAATAATTTGTGATTATTTTCCATTGTGATTATTAATCATCATTATATTATGATTTTTGTGAAATTATAGAAACTAGAAAATAATATTGTAAAATCTGCAATCGCAGACAATATACTATGTTTTATCAATATATTTATATTACAAAAAAAACTAGTTCTTAAAAATATATTCGAAAAATAAAAAATTAATAAAAAGGTATATTTTTGTAACTTTATAAAGGCTATTTAATAAGACAACATAAATATTTAAATAACTTTGAGATTATCAGGCAATATAGATTTCTGAGCAAAAACTGCTCTCTATTCATGTTTATTTAATATCAAAGATTTATTTTTCCATTAAATATTTGCAACAAAAAAAATAGAAAAAGATTCCGTTCAATATTTTTGCATAGTAATTCTCTCGATAAGACATTATTATTTTGATAAGAAATAAATTCTTTCAAAACGTAAATTTATCTGATTGTCTATTTATATATTTTTCTATTTTGTTTAAAATTACAATACAAATTAGAAGAAATTCTTATCAATTTACACAAATTCTACTTATAGAGCACATAAATAGAGCTGATAAGTTCTTAACTAGGAAATACTATCTTCTCTATCAAACAATTAAATTCCCTCATCGCAGTAAGCAAATGTCTATCAAAAACCGTCACAGTAATCACTTTTTAAATAAAATCATTAACAAACATCAATTCAAGAAGGTACTTGACAAGTCACACAAAGATTGTATACAAAATTACAGTCTTTCATAGATTCCCGCCAACAGCAAAATAATCTACTAAATAATTATTCAGTACAAAAATGAATTTTACAATAATTTAACTTAAAAATATTCTCTTGTTTTCTAGGTCAAAATAGTTATTTTTTCTCAAAAGTATCTGGCTATAACTGTACTATAGCAACAACAACAAAAATGACGAACTTCATTTTAACCGATAAATTTATGTCAATTTAAATATTAGATTTAAAATGAGAATATGAACATAATGATTTAAAAGCACTTATCATCAAATAATCGAAGAATCCATATTAAAATACTGAAAAAGAAAAGTATAATTATATTCATTAATCGATTTATAGTTGAAAAGTTCTTCAATTTTAATTAAAGCTGATCCCACGAAAATCAAATCCAATTTCCTAATGAATAAAACTATTGATTATATTGACTATTTACATTTGTGAAAAAAACTGTGTACCAAGAAGAAAATAATATTAGAATGGTTTTTTTTGAATTTGTTAATTGACAGTCTTAAATACTATTAACTGAAATACAACTTGTATTATTCAGATTTTTCTTAATAGAGAAACCATCAAATTATTCAGCGCCAAATACAGTGATGGGCGAAAAAATCGTAATACCAAATTTTTTTAATTAACGCGTGTATTATATAATATGGCATTAAAAATCGAATTTAAAATTATATTTTTAATTGAAATTTACCTAAGAAATTAGGAAATAAAAAATTGCTTAAGTTTCAAGGATATTTAAGCAGAAAAAATTGTTTTGGTACATAATTCGAAATTTATTACGATCAATAAGCTTCTTTTTTTTATCCGCAACTACAAATATATTGTAACAAGCAGATTTATATAACAAATTATTTTATAATATTGTGCAGCATGAAGTGGGAGTAAACACCCATCTGCGTTTCTCCAACTAAGGAAAGTTAGATTACTCTAAAAAATCTCTACGCCTCTAAAGTCTGTGATGAGTTTTTCCGCGGAGGGTAATATAGGACAACTCTCTTACAAGTGGATTATGATAATTGCATAAACGTAAAATTTTTAATAGTGGGAAATACACAGGTTCTAAAGAAAGGGAACAATAAGATCACGATGTATTACGTTGTTACGAATATAAAAGGGGGGTGGTTGGATTTTGAACGTTTCGTTGAACCTCAAAGTTCCATATGTTCAAATAGGTTTTATAAATACATTTTATATTGTATTACAATAGCTTATTTTTGAAATAATCAAGATTTTACATAAAAAAAATGTTTTTATTTTATTTACCCATCCTGCACTATATCGTTAAAGGCATTAACCACACATTATTTATTTTTTTTAGTTTTGAAATTATATTCTATATAAAGAATTTTTCCCTCGCCACTATTTGTTTTTTTACGACTACATGGCTACCCAACTAATACAAAGAAAATGGGATGTTGCGATTTCTTCCGGAGTTTTTTCCTCAAATAATTGTTTTTCTACGACTATGTGTATACATACATGGCTATGCAACTAATATTAGGTTGTCCGAAAAGTAATTTCGTTATTTCCCAACAGAGGACTTAATTGTATTTTTTCACAACCAACTTCACACTTATGCCGCAGAATCATATGTACGTGTATTTTGACATCTGACATAGCAAGGCTTGCTTGTGAATTGATTCTGCATAGTAGTTTTCGGTTGATACCCTTTTAAATATGGAAAGTGAAAAACAGCATTTTCGACATATTTTACTTTTTTACTATAGAAAAGATAAAAATGCTGTTCAATCAAGGAAAAAATTATCCGATGTGTATGGTGAAGATGTGTTAAGTGAGCGCAAACCAAATCTGGTTTGATAAATTTCGATCCGGCAATTTTGATCTCGAAGATGCACCACGTTCTGGAAGGCTAGTTGAAGCTAATGAAGACACAATAAAGACATTAATTGATGCAAACCTGCGAATAACAACTCGTGAGATAGCTGAGAGATTAAATCTATCGAATTCAACCGTTCATAATCATTTGAAACGGCTAGGTTTTATTTCAAAGCTCAACATATGAGTTCCCATCTTTTTACGGACAAAAATTTGTGCCATCGCATTAACGTTTGTGATTTGCTTATCAAATGCCAAGAAAATGATTTATTTTTAAAGCGTATCATCACTAGGGACGAGAGATAGGTTGTCTACAACAATGTTAAGCCCAAAAGATCCTGGAGTAGAAAAGATGAACCGGCTGAAAGCACTTCGAAAGCCAATATTCATCAAAAAAAGGTTATGCTATCTGTTTGGTAATGCGAAACCACATACAAGTTTGACCGTTCGGCAAAAGCTTTTAGAGCTTGGATGGGATATACTGCTATACCTACCATACTCTCCAAACCTAGCACCTTCCAATTATCATTTGTTCCGATCTCTACAAAAAATTTTAGACGGTAAAACGTTTAATGCAAATGAGGAGGTCAAAAATCACTTGGATCAGTTTTTTGCCAGCGAAGAACAAACATTTTATGAGCGTGGAATCATGCTACTACCAGAAAGATGGCAAAGGGTATTGGATCAGACTGGAAAATATTTAATTGAATAAAATATTAATTCACTATAAGAAAATCGTCTTTCATTTTAATAAAAAAACGAAATTACTTCCCGGACAACCCAATACCAAGAAAATGGGATGTTGCGATTTCTATATTCTTTACCAAACATAAAATTTTGCTTTGTTTCTAATTCTTTTCAAAACATGTATTTTTGCCAGTAAAACAATAAGGGAAAAAATGTGATCATCATAAAACGGTGAGACAAAAATTTCAGATTCTTTTTAATTTTCAAGTAGATATAAATATTAATATGTATGTACGTAATTAAACCGGAATATGTGTGATTGGGTCACATGGCACCAATGGAATTCTCTGCGAAATTTATGCTGAAGTAGTGAAGAAATCGAGGCGGCTGCAGTAATACCTCTGGGATTTTGATATCTGATCCTTATGATACATCCATTGAATGACCGACGGTAATATTGGTAACTACCTTTTTCAATTGTTGACAGGACTTGATTACTTTTGTCTTTGCTTAAATAGTACAATAGCCCAATATACTCTTGTTCTGAGCAGGTTGTGGCGAGTGTCGAGGCCTTCATTTTGGTAACCGCAGAATGATTTCGTGACTGCAATTTTTAAGAAATTCCAAAAGTGTAGTGATTTCAATGATAATGACTTCAGCCAATTCTTGTATATGAGGTGTAGCGAGGAAGTAATGATACTGTTTTTTTCTTAAACAATTTTATTTTAATTTTATTTTTTTACATCGGCGAAGGATTTGTTTCCACTCATCGTAGCAGTCCTGAAAGGCGTCAACTGGAATCGCCTTCAGTTCCTCAGTTAAATTCCGTTTGATGTTATCGACAGTACTAAGATGATGTCCATTCAGTGTTATGTGGTCTTAGGGCACCAAAAATGTCACGTGGATCAAGATAATAGGGAACCAGATGAATTCCTTTTAAAAAAAAAAACTCGTTGATGGAATTGTCATGGTCGAGCATCTAAATGTCCGCATCGCCACGAAAAAAGGATTCTTCACGTCAGATCTTCTTTATAAAAATTTAAATGACGACGCGAATTCCAGATTTTTATTTGTCTGGTTTCTACTGCTTTTACTCTAGATAAGAAATGTTTCTCATAGTCTCATTATAACCTTTCGTAAATCAAACCAAGCTTAACAAAAAATGACACATCAATGCACCAAATTTCTCAATTTCGTAACGTACTAAAAATAAACAACTTCACTTATCCACGCTTTATAGGTTCGTGTAGTTATACAATAGTTAGCTATAAAGAGGAAGTCTCATTGTTTTTTTATATACCTTGTGGAATAGTGGCCAAGTAAGGTGATTTTAATACATTAAAGACTTACACTTTATGTGTATCTATTGATGACTTCCACGTTAATATTACTTTAATTTTATTTCACTTATTTCGAATTAAACTATTAAAAAGCTGTTTTAAGTAGTAATAAGCTAACATTTTTAAAACACTCTTAACTATATTTGGTTAAATTCGTTTAGTAGTCAGTAATTTTTTTATTAAATTTTCAATTATTTCGAAATATATTCAATTTCTATTTTATTTAATAATTATTTTTTAAAATGAAAACTTACAATTAGATACAAATATCGTATTGCGTATTTTATTCTGCAGTTTTAAGTTTGATATTAATATAAAGTCAGCTAAAAAATTAAAATATTATTGTATTTTATTTAGTGTATGAGTAAATAAAATTGAAATAATTGTTCTTATTAGAAAAAGTTTCTAATAAATTTAAACTAATTTTCCTTTTGAATTAAATGCACTTAAATACATCGTTCGCTTTTTAAACTTAAAGCGCTGGAAAAATCAAAATTTTAAATGCAATATATTCAAAATATACTCTAGTTACTCAAATATTTCTATAAACATATGACAAAATATATGAGAGTACATAAAATAGTATTCATACAAAATATCTGCAGGTGCTCTGAATAGCAAAGAATGCAAAAACCCAATATTGAAGTACATCTCGGTTTTGCTTAACAAAAAATGAATAGTTCTTCTATTGAATAGTAAATATTATCAGAGAAAATGTATGCAGAATCTTCAAGTTGTTGAAATATCAAATATTTATTAAAAGAGTGAGTAGTCTTCTTGAAAATTGACAATCATTTATTATTTTTTTATTGCATGGAAAAAATAAGAAAAAATTTCTTTTTTCTATTCAGCCCCATAAAGTTTGGATAAATATTTCTAAAAAAAAAATCCACTTTACAAATTAAACATTTCATTTAAGACAACTCTTTCTTTATTCATGGACGTTCATCTAGCGAAAATGCTAAATATTATTGATGAAACATTGTTTTTCCATTATTAACGAAAAAATTAAACTGAAATTTTCATTTTATTAAAAAAAAAATACATTATCTAATGAAAAAAAAGTTCATTTGAATAAAGTTTAAAAGTAATAATACCCTCTTAGTATTACTAAATTTGGATAATATGTTCGTTCAAATTATAATTATCAAATGAACTTATGTTTTAAAAACAATTGGGATGTGGTGTTTGAATAGAGCAATGGACTAGAAGGAAAAATACCTGAAAAAGCAATCAGCCATGTGAAACACAGAAATATCAATACCTGCTTTCGGAAGAAAAAATCAATTCTGGATTAACACCCGTGTTGGTCAAAGGCAACAATCCGAAATTGACGCACTGGGCACCCTATCTACTGGACGAAAGCATGTCCCCACATCAAACTGTAGCAAAATAAGCAGTAGTATAGCCACAGCGGACCGATCATCCGTTAAGAGAAGACAAAAATATGATCTTAAAACCGATACAAATGTACAATAATTAAAACTTTTGTAAAAAGGTACTTATTTTGCAAAAGGTATGTTAAAAAGGTAATAGAATGCAAATAATGATTTTTTATTATTATTACAAATAATTAAACGTGAGCGGATTAACTGGCGGTGAAATCTCTCAACTGTCCTACGCTTTCTGTAATTCAGAATTATTCTTGTCTACTGATCAAAAGAAACCACTCTACTCAACAACCAATCCCAAATTCTCGAAACTTCTCAAAATCCGAATTGGAATGCTCGCACTTATCCATGAGTTCATTTTCGGTAATCAACCTCCTCCTTAATGCCATTGCTATGGCGTTCAACATAATACTACTTTTTTTGTTGAATACGACTTCTTCCGTTATGAACTCCTAAGCTTAACCATTTTTTTAAAAAAAACCTCTACTTAACTTCCACAAACAACCCAATTATTTTCCAAAAAATTTAATAATCACTGACTGCTCCCTCCAAATTTCTACCGACCAATTTCATTATGTAAGAAGACAACGCAACCCTACATGAAGCATGAAGCCACCACCAAATGGCCTCTAACTCTTATCTCAGCCGCCTTACATATGCCAACCGACATGCACAAACAAACAAACAAAAAATAATGTTTTGAATGTTTTAATTTATTAAGAAGGAATATACAGAATCTGCTCTTCCTATTTTGGGTAGTGAAAATTAAATAATTAGACATTCTGTGCAACAGGATTAGGTAACTGCTCAGAAGGCAAGGAAGTGGCAGGCATGCTGGAAGTGGTTCTTTTGTTGTTGTTGTTTGTAAGGTCCCTTAGACATGTCCTAGGGGCCACTTCATAGCGCCACGACCGTGAGGCCATTTGGCGACTTCGTAGTACGTGTGGGAGTTTTTCTGAGAGAAACTGGTCTCTGGTTAGTAGTATAGAAAGTTGAGAATTTTGTTATATTTTGTGGAGCAGATTAGTATGTTGTAGAAGATTAACTAGGGGACTAGGGAATGGAGTTGTTGGATCGAGGAGCTCCATAATGGGAGGAATCCTGCTCGCAAAGTAGAATATGGTAGACAGTGAAATGGGTGCCACAGGATTGGCAGAAGGGACGGTTGCTGTTGCCAAAAAGGAAGTTATGGGTAAGAGCAGTATGTCCAATCCGGATTCTGAGGAGCTTTCGCGCCCAGAATTTCGGCATGGATGTTGAATACACTGGTTTGTTAGTGGTTCTCCAATGAGTCGACAAAAAAGTGTCGCTATTGGTCCAGTCATCGTGTCTGCGGATGGCTAAAGGTGTTAGTTGCCATTCTGTTAGTAGGCGAGGCAGATTGGGAATGACTGTGATCACTGGCCGACGGAGTGTTTCTCCAGCCAACTTGTCAGCACTTTCATTACCCACAATTCCCACATGCCCTGGCACCCATTGCAACTCGACACTCCTATTGCTAAGTAGGCTATGACCAATTGCGCTAAGTACTGGGTCACTCGATGGGCCACAAATGGCTTTAAGGGCGGCAAGGCTGTCGCTAAAAATAATAACGTTTTGTTGGCTGGGAATATTGGTCGCAATTTCAATTGCCGTTTTGATGGCCCACAGCTCCCCGTAATATGGAGCTGCCCTATAAGGGAAGATTCCACAACATAGTGTGCGGGTGCTGCAGCCAAAAAGTTCGAAGACCGCAAAAGATGTAATATCGGTGTCAGCGGCGGCATCAGTGAACAACAGTCGATGATGTTTTAATCCGTCCAACTGTTCAAGGAAAAGTTTCCTATATGTGGATGGATCAGTTCTAGCCTTCTTAAACCTGTCTAGAGAAGCAGTCACTTTCAACTTTGCTCCTAACCACGGTTTCCAATCTGAGTGTGGAAGGGAAGTTTAGAAATCGACGGGGAGGATGGATGAATTGCTTTCAAGGTGGGATATTAATAAGGATAGCGATAATGAATTCCTTTTTGAGCTGGGGGAGATGATAATGTTTTTTATTAAAGTGTGGAGTGGATAATTTGGAAGGCATAGGTTTTTGTAAATTAAACTTAGGCGGGCTTTGTGAAGATAGAGAAAAAAAGGTTTTCGACCAGTCTCTATCAGTATGGATTCCACCGGAGATGTCCGATGTGCTCCACTGGCTAGTCTAATACAGGTTTACCGCTGCCTCGACTAGTTTTTTCCCTGCTATTGGCACACTGACACATATAGTGAGGAAATAGAGTAAGGTCCCGTCCAAAAGGGCGTTGGTTACTCTAATTTCCTCACTTTGTCTTACCTTACTTTTGCTGCTGACTAAAATTTTTACCATTCGGAGAATGATATTAATTTTGTCAACATCATTTTTAATCTGAAGATTCCATTTTCCTCCACGGGCAATTGAGATACCCAGGATTTTCATGGAATCGTTTGGGCGGAGAGGGAAGGGGGTTAGTGACGAGTCCGATAAACTACAATTTTTTTTCCTGCAAACATGAAGGCAAGGTGGGTTCGATGTACAGATAACCGCACCGTTTATGCTGCTCCAAGTGTTGATGTTGCGGATGGCGTTATTTATTTGTTGCTGAAGATCAGCACCAGATACAAGTATAAAAATATTGTCGGCATATATGTAGTGGTTAAAGGACGATAGTTGGTGGGAAAGGGAGTGAATATATATATTGAATAGGATCGTTGATAAAGGGGATCCTTGTGGGATGCCGTTTTTCATTTCGCGTTTTGACGAAAAATGACCGTTGGCGCGTACCGTGAAGGTTCTACCAGTTAGGTAGGAACGTAGTAATGCCAATATTGCAGAGTCTACTCCCCACTCTGCCAGCTGTAAGAGTACCCTATGTGGGCAAATTCGGTCATACGCCTTTTCTAGGTCGAAGGACAACAGTAAACCACAATGTCTACGTTTGCTAAGATCTTTTCCAGGATCTTGAAAGTGCAAGGCAGTAATGAAATTGGTCTAAAGTTGTTAGCCGAAGAATGGGAGAGATTTTTCTTGGGAACTGGAATGGCTCATGCGACCTTCCAGCAATTTGGGAAAATAGATTTTTCCAGAATTTTGTTAAAGAGGTTGACAATTCTAATATGAAAAGTCGAAGATGCCTCTTTAATCATTTTAAAAGAAACCTTGTCCCTACCAGGTGTGGTTCCCTTGAAGGAATTCAACGAAAAGTTGAACTCCGCAAGCGTTACTGGTTGGTTCAAGATTAGAGTGGAGGCTGACGGTATAGGCGAGAGATTTTCCGTGAAGTATTGTTTCTCTCTACGACATGTAATACTAAGGTGGTTGTTGGATGAAAACGAGGCCCAGGACTGTGCCAGTTCCTCAACGATAGCTGTCGAGTCGGATATAACTCCATTCTCAGATTCAATAGATGGGATAATATCATTTTTTTGGCGACCAAGAATGCAGTTAATACCTCTCCATGCTTCTTTCGGTGAAGTTCGGGAATCAATTGAAGCGGTGAAGTTATTCCAAGCTGTTCGCTTGGCCTGCTTCACCGCTCTTTTGACTCGAGCAGTCCTAAGTCTCAATTCGATGAGATTAGTCATACTGGAAAAACGAGAGTAGTCTTTCCAGGCCATATTTCTTTCACGTCGTAATGTTGCGATTTCATAGGAATACCATTTTGGTTGTTTTTTAGACATGCCAACTGAAGAGGGAATTGTCCCAGCAGCTGCACGTCTGAAAACTTTTATCACGTTTTCTGCCTCAAGGTTAGGAGATTGGGCAACGGGTAGATCAGCAGAAGCTTTGAAAATCGCAGCTCTGTAATTTTCCCAATTTGCGCGCTCTTCTATGAATCGTGACAGTGGTTTTATTTTAACGTGCGCAACATTTGCCTCCACAAGTATGGGCAAGTGGTCACTTCCTTCAAGGAAGCTATGAACTTTCCATGAATATAATTCAAAGTTCCGTGTAGGAACGAAGGTGAGGTCGAGAACAGAGGTAGTACCTCTGGTTGAAAAAAAGGTCGGTGAACCATCGTTTAGTAGAGTGAAGCTCGAATCGATAGAGTTGAGCCATTCCTCGAAGATTTTCCCGCGCCAACAGGTTCTTGGGGAACTCCAAGCATGACTGTGGGCATTGAAATCTCCAAGGATGATGGTATTTTCAGGTAATTGGCTAATAAGACCTTGCCAATCTGCTGGAGAAAAACGCAGGCTGTGTTCAATATATATATTGGCAATGTGGACTTTGGGAGAGGTATTTACAGAAATAAGGATTGTCAAAAAATTTGTTGAAATGTGAATTTGTGAGTAGGATATGGAGGGGTGTATGAGGAAACATACACCACCTCTTTTATTGTTGTTAGTTTTGTTGTAAAACAAACATTGGTATTTTTGGTAAAATGGTTGGTTGTAGGAGTGAGGTAATTTGGTTTCTTGCAAAGCAACTATTTTTGGAGAGTACTGATTTAGCAGCAGGCTCAGACCTTCTAGGTTATTAAGGAACCCGTAGATGTTCCATTGCAAAATGGAACATCTGGCGTTGTTACTTACACCATTTCTATGGAAAATTACCATAGTTGAAGGTTAGGCAAGCTAAAAACTAGAACAGTAATCTGCCCAGAAGTAGTGCTGCATGAAGGGAGAAAAATATGGTGGAGAAGAACTGGACCGTAAGTCTGTGAACCATTAGAGGTTTGCCGAAAGGCATACCACTTCTTGTTCACCAGATTGCAGGCTCGTACTCTTAGAAAAAACATTATCAATGTTATTTTTTGGAGCTTGTGCCTGGTTTTCCAGACTTCATTTTTTGTGCTAAGGTAAGAACTGTGTTGCGATCTTCTGGATCGAGAAGTGGTTCTTTTATTTAGCCAATATCGTCTTCACACTCGAACATAACAAATACGCATCTCGTTCTGATCACGACAATTTTATTTTACTTGGGAAACCTCCGAAGAGTAAATGTTTCATAAGGAGTAAATGGTTAGAACGAAAACGAAGAGGGTAGTTTTCGTACATATGTGTAAGGGTAGAAACGCAGAAAAAAGATTTGATCACAGTTATTTGCGAGATTAAATAAATTTTGAAAGAAAAAAAAGTTGATGACCCAAAGGAAAAAACGGACGACCAAAGAGAACCCGATCGAGGTGTTATTTGATCACCGAACGTCATAACCCCGATACCTCCAATGTCACTTCTGGCTGGGTGTTGGAAGTATACTCTATGGACTCTAAGTCAAATGCCACTCGTTATCTTTCTCTATTACGCGTGGTCTCCGTGATATGGTGGGGGTTGTAATAGTTTTTTTTATAACGGGTGGACCAATTAAAGTTGCATTTTAAAAAGTAAATAAAAGAAAAACTAGTGTATATTTTTTTTAAATTTCCGGTTTTATTAGGAAGATTGAACCTTGAAATTTAAGAATGAAATAAAACATCATTTAACTGACCGCCACGGCTGGCCTTACAGTACCCCATTTGCTCGACCCAATTTTTCAGTACATTTTCGATTGTCTGGGCCTGTATCTCATCACTGGCAACTTTGATTTTGTGTTTCAAGGCCTCAATTGTCTCTGGATGGCTTGCGTAATATTTATCCTTAACGGCTCCCTACAGAAAACAATCCAACTGGCTCAAATCACAGCTCCGAGGCGGCCAATTTCGGCTGATTATTCGGTTTTCGAAAGCAGTGCCCAAAAGTTGGATTGTTACGTTGGCTGTGTGGCAAGTGGCCCCGTCCTGTTGAAACCAAATGTCGTCCATGCCATTCTCTTCAACTTTTGGAAACAAAAATTCGTTGAGCATGCCACGATAGCGCTCACCATTGACCGTAACGGTGGCTAATGCTAATGAAGAAAAACGGGCCAATGATGCCTCCAGTCCAAAATCCGCAACAAACCGTGACTCGTTGTGGATGACCATGGCTTTTCCATGGTGACGTACGGATTTTCTGAGCCCCAGATGCGACAATTTTGTTTGTTGGCATACCCACCGAGGTGGAAATGGGCCTCATCCGAAAAGATGATTTTTCGGTAAAAATGCTCATCTTCGGCCAATTGATCTTGAGCCCATTGGCCAAACCGAAAACGCATCGGATGGTCATGCTGCTTTAGTTGTTGGATTAATTGAACTTTGTAAGCTTTCATACCGAGGTCGTTATGCAAAATTCTCAACAGAGAAGTGCAAGAAATGTTCAATTCCTGAAAACGGTGACGAGTTGATGTTGATGGATGATGACGGACATTTTCAGCAACGGCGGCAATATTCTCGGTCGTACGCACTTATTAGAGTGGGAACAAGTTGCTTTGGCAACCAACAAACCAGTTTCGCGAACTCGCTTCACGAATTTGTCCACAAGTTGACGTGATGGCATTCGATCTTTACTCATATTTTTTTTAAATTTCTCACAGTTTGGGTTGAAGACTCACCACTTTGGAAGTAAGTTCTCAATATTTCCCAGTTTTCTTCAAGCGTATAGATTACCATTTCGTAAAATTCAGACTTTCAACTAACAATCTGTTAATTCGTGATGACATTTCACACTCAAGTACTTCAAATAAATAGTGGTTCACAATGCAACCGCTAGCTAGACCACCCTATATATCTCTTTTTCATTTTAGCACTTTTATATTCCACCTTTGAAAACAATTTTTACAAGAACAAAAGTAGAATGAATTAATTTATGTTGCTAGTTAAGAATATTTTGATTCAATACAATATATTGCACAGAGTAGATTTTCAGCATTAATTTATGATATTTCAGCACATATGTTTTGTATCGAAAATATTTGAATTTAAATATAAATTTATTATTAGGTAAAAAATATATCTATACACATTTGTACGTTTTAAAATATGGAGGTGCATATATTCTGTGAAAATTTTTTTGTATAATTTGTCAATGTAAAAAATCGTTTTTTCTAAATCGATTGAAAAAATTTCTAGCTTTCAATTAATATTTTCTGATAGGAAAAAAAAATTGATAAAATTATTGAATTCATATTCTTTTATAGAAATCAACTGCGTCATTAGCAAATGTTTTCACTTATCTCAAATTTACCCATCATAGAATATAAAATTCAATTTAACTATATATACTGAGTTCAACAATTAAAATAAAATATTCACAAAATATACACAAAAAAAATCAGTTTATAGATTTTATTCTAGGACATAAAATTGCTGATATCGACTTATTATCGAATATGCAGAATATGTCCAGACTTAACCTTTATTATAGGAAAATTTTGCAAGTCAAGTTCACAAGACCTCACATAACATATCTCTATCGAAAAGCAGAAATGATACTTTCAACGCGTAAGAAGATGCATCATTATGAATATACACATATGTATATATGAGTTAAGATACTCATGTCATGTATCAACTTTTAAACTTGTACTCATTAAAAAAGGTTATTAGGGCTAAGTGCACTTTCAATTATGCCACAGCTTTACCCTATCGATTGGTATTTCACACATCAACTTTTATTATATCACAATTTTATGTGTGTTTGAACGCAATTACGTATCTTATTGGTAATAAATATTTTTGTAAGTAAAACATGTAAGAAAAATTTGTGGCAAAAAAAACAACGATCATATACACATAAATGATGCACCTTGAAAAAAATTTATTTTTAAAATAAAATCGATTTGAAAATGATTAGAAAGCATAAACATGAGGATGCATAATGTGACTAGTGTTTGTATCAATAACTGACAAATACGAGAATGCCAATCAAATAGACTGAAATTGGCTGAGAATATTTCGCTGAGAAGGGTTACAATTTACGCTTAAATAAATTTCAAATAATAGCAAGTGTACACATATACTAAGAGGAATGAATATAAATTATTTTCATTTAATAAGTTTTTATAAATATATTTTACTAGCATTTACACATATAATATATATTAAGTAAGCAAACGGCATCATTTCTGTTTAGTTTTTGTAGCTCATTAAAAATTAATAACTTTAAGGTTGAGAAGATAAGAAGAGTCACTTAATATTGCTGGATGTTGAAAACGTATTAGTAACTATAAATTTCATTAGTCCAGTTTTACAACAAATAGGAAATATTAATAAAGATGCCACACCAAAATCCAAGAAAAAAACTAAAAAATTGAAAGGTGAAATTGATGCTTGAAAATTGTTTAATAAACTTTTAATTTGATCAATTAAAAAAGCATAACATTTTTATACAAATAAAAACGGTTAATTATTTTTAAAATTTAATTTTCTATTATCCGCATTTCTTCACGTAAAGAGAGTTAAAAGATTTTAATAGATCTTAACGCCACGGTCTCTTTTGTCTTCGATGAGTGTTTTCAGTTAGGATAATTGACGAAAATTATATTATACGAGGGTCGTTCAATAAGTCCTTAGAAAATCCGAGAAATTGCGCTCGTAGTGTCGGTAAAGATTTTTTTTGTAAGTAGCATCATCGACAGAAAAGCTGTAAAAATTTCAGCTCGATCCATAGCGTAGGTCAATTTCTATCGTCGATTAAAGTTAACGACATTTATTTGTGCATAACAATGGAAAAAAGCGAGTTTAGGGCTGTCATCAAACATCTCCATTTGAAAGGCTTAAGCCCGAAAGAAATCAAAGCCGAGTTGGATGCAGTTCATGGCACATCTGCACCTGTGTTTGCGACGGTTTACAATTGGGTGAATGAATTTAAACGTGGCCGTTCATCCACAAAAGATGAACATCGTTCAGTACGCCCAGTTGAGGTGTCTACTCCTGAAATCATCAACAAAATCCACGATCTGATTTTGAACGATCGGCGAATTAAAGTGCGCGAATTAGTTGAGGCCACGGGCATATCACAAGGTACAGTCGCTTCAATTTTGCATGAAAAATTGTCTGTGAAAAAAATTTCGACAAGATGGGTGCCGCGTTTGCTCTCAGAGGAGAATAAGCGCAATCATGTAGTGGACTCTGAGGCTATGTTGGCACTCTTTTATCACAATCCTGCCGAATTCCTTCGTCGATATGTCACTGTGGACGAAACCTGGATACACTACTACAGTCCCGAAACGAAGAGACAGTCATCACAGTGGATTTTCAAGGGTAAACGACAAGGTGATGGCCACGGTCTTTTGGGATTCGCAGGGCATCATTTTTATCGACTACTTGGAAAAAGGAAAAACAATAACAGGAGCCTATTACGCGTCGTTATTGTAACGGTTGAGCGAGGAAATCAAAGAGAAACGCCCCCATCTGAAGAAGAAAAAAATCCTCTTGCATCAGGACAATGCGCGTGTACACAACTGCGCTGTTTCCATGGCCAAAATTGTGGAATTGAGAATGGAATTGTTGCAGCATCCCGCTTATTCACCAGATTTGGCCCCGAGAGACTATTTTCTTTTCCCCAATCTGAAGAAATGGCTTGGCGGACGACGGTTCACTTCCAACGAGGATGTCATTGCTCAAACGGATGAGTATTTTGCAGAACTTCCGAAATCCTATTTTTTGGACGGGATAAAAATTTTGGAAAAACGGTTGGAAAAGTGTATAGAGCTAAAAGGAAAGTTTTTGATAATGTGAAATACATAGGTCGTGATTAAAATAACATTGTTTTGCATTATAACGAACATGAAAGCGGCCATAAATAATCTTGAATTGTTTAATATCTATAAGTCTAAGTATACCATTTATTAGTAATTTCGCACGGATGTCGAGTAATAGACGTTTCCATGTGTGGTCGAAAACGTCTATTAGTTTCAAGTTTAGTTTCGTATGTGAGCACTTTTTTGTTAATTCATCTTCACTCCCCATGTTGTAAACCAAGTTTTGCGATTGTAAATTCGGTAAAAAATGAAAATAAAGTGAGCACTTGTTTGTTAATTCATCTTCACTCCCCATTTCGTAACCAAATTTCGCGGTTGTAAATGATTAGAAGGCAATGTCAGAATTTATATGGGTAATATCATATATGGACTACTATTGGGTTGTAATTTCGTTGTTTCCCAACAGATCACCTAATTGTAATTTTTTCACAACCAACTTCACACTTAAGCCGCATAATCATATGTATTTTGACAGCTGACATAGCAAGGCTTGCTTGTTAAAAAAATCGATTGACTCTGCATAGTAGTTTTTGATTGATACCCTTTTAAATATGGAAAGTGAAAAACAGAGATTTTCGGTACATTTTAAAAAATTATCCGATGTGTTTGGAGAAGATGTGTTAAGTGAGCGCAAACCAAATCTGGTTTGCAAAATTTCGATCCGGCAATTTTGATCTCAAAGATGCACCACGTTCTGGAAGGCCAGTTGAAGCTGATGAAGACACAATAAAGATATTAATTGATGCAAACCTGCGAATAATAACTCGTGAGATTGCTGAGAGATTAAATCTATCGAATACGACCGTTCATGATTATTTGAAACGGGTAGGTTTAATGTCAAAGCTCGACATATGGGTTCCCCATCTTCTTACGGAAAAAAATTTGTGCCGTCGCATTGACGTTTGTGATTTGCTTCTCAAACGCCAAGAAAAGGATCCATTTTTGAAGTATATCATCACTGAGGACGAGAAATGGGTTGTCTATAACAATGTTAAGTGCAAAAGATCCTGGAATAGAAAAGATGAACTGGCTCAAAGCACTTCGAAAGCCAATATTCATCAAAAAAAAGGTTATGCTATCTGTTTGGTGTGATTTCAAAGGAATCGTTTATTTTGAGCTTCTACCGAGCAACAAAACGATCAATTCTGATGTGTACTGTCATCAGTTGGACAAATTGAATGATTCATTTACAGAAAAAAGGCCAATAAATAAACTATTGGGTTGTTTGGAAAGTAATTTCGTAAAATTACTTTCCGGACAAACCAATATAATAAAATTGGACCAAGAACGCTGCCTCATGCTGAAATGGGATATATTTCTGAGGATTCTGTATTAAATGCTAATGACTTATCCAGTTTAAAGTTTCCGAAGTTTGGGCTTCGGAAACTTTAATTAAATAAAACACATTTCAAATTCAAATATCAAGAATTTTTTTTTCATTTAATTACAAAAATTTTATCATTATATATATAGGGAATATTCATTATTATTAAAGTAATTATCACAAGACGGCTTGCAGGACTCTATCCTCTTAAGGTAATATTTTGTTGGTTTGGTTTTTAAATGATCTGAAGTTTTAAGACTATCTGCACAAATATGATCTTTTTTATAGTTTTACCAGAAATCGTTTAACGGTGCCACATCGCACGATCTTAGTGACCAATTGATGTAACCACAAATCGAAATTGTGCGTTCTGGGAACTATTCGCTCAATCAAGTCCAAATTTGTTGTGTTCTGTGGCTTCTCGTAGTGTTTTGTTAAAATCACATATAGTCCAGATTAAAATCATCAAGTTTAGACCAAAAAAAGGTTGGTTATCATACTATCATAGCGCTGACAAATTGACTATAACAGTTTCTCCTTCTTCGTTTTCAGACAGAAACCTTTTGCGGTCACGATGGCTTTTGCATTTTTAAACCCATTATATATGTCAATTTAGCTTATTAACGTATCGACCGAGGACAAATGAATCCTATTACTGAAGAAAACTTTATTTTTTAATGCGCGAAACGTGAATACGGTATATTTATCACTTATGTATAAAGTTTTTACAATTTTTACGCATTGTTTAGAAAAATATATAGATTGTAAAAAAAAAATCTTAAGCTAAACAAATCCAATTTAAATAATATATATATTTGACAACTATTCAATGATAGGGCTGTACTTTCCAAATTACAAAATGGATAACCAGTTACTTGGAAATGATTTCTGGTAGTTATATGACTATGTAGAATGAAGGAAACTCTTGAGTTTCCAAATGTCCTAAGTATGCTACATACGATCAAAATCATTGGAAATATCAAAAGTCTAACTATCGATAATTTAATTGACGATATACGAGAAATGACCATATTGGAAAATCTGATTAAAAAAGTATCATAAAATTCGTGTCAAATAATAAAAAATTAAACACAAACTGAAATTCGAATAATAAAACTATTCCTATAATAAAAAATTAATAAAAATTATTAATGTTCAACAAATGTCCTTTTTGATAACACATTAATGCTCTTGAACCAATAAAAGCAACGAAGAGAAAATAGCCTTGTTTTGTATATTAAAATACGGTTAAGAATTGGAGCATTTGCTTTAAAATAAATGGTATAAAACACTTCTATTTTAAAACTACTATAACTAAATGATTTCTATAATATAAAAATATGATACACGTTTAAAAACTTCAATATACACATATGTGTGTAAATATAAATTTTTACATGTATGTGCATACTCCTGGAACTATAAGAAATCCTTGCTTAGAGAAGAAATGCATTAAAACTAGTTGCAAGAACGTACACATTTGAGTATATGTTATGATTTTTATTAAATCACTCATACAATTTAAACGTTATAGAAAAGAATTATTTCTAAAATATGTTTAAATTCCAAACGATAAAAAGGATATCTTTAGTATAATCTAAGCATGTATGTACATAGCTCATCTATATTGACAATGTCAAGTACAAAATTAAATCCACAGAATAATAAAACTGTAAGAATAAAAAATTATACCAAGTGCACCCTAAAGGCAAACCAGACAAGCACTGAACAATCAAAAATGGTTTTCACCTATGCAACCAAGTAAAGGATATCATCATCTATTAGCCGAGAAATAGATAGAAGGACACAAAACCGAAATGATGAGAAAAGCCTTTTGTTGATTTAAGCCTTCTAGTCACTAAAGCTAAGAATATTTTTTACCTTCTCCATGTTTATCGTTTTTTTCTTCTTCGATTTTTAAGAGTTTCTCTTAGATCTACTCAAATTTGTATGATAGTCTAAGGATAAATAGTAAAATTTACATAAATTTAAAAATTTAATAATCAATCAATTTTTAATAAAGTCAGGGATAATTATAATTGATAGTTTTTTATATCAATTATACCGTAGCCTCTAAAATGGGTATTTTAATATCGAATAGGATAATAGTTATCTTATTTAATACAATACATGTTCTATATCAATTATTTAACTCTATTTAAGTATACAAAAGAAATTTTAAATGAAAAATCAAAATATTTGAAAAAATATAACTTCTTTTTTATATTTTATTGTTGCACTTAAATCAAACCACGTGTTAGCTTATCATAAGAATAAAAGAAAAGACTTTAAAAATATTGTACAGTCACATGCTCTGCTATAGAGAAGCACATGCTGCGCTGAACTATTATTCAGCAACTCGGTGTATGCAATAATCAAAATGAACATTGGGGAAGTAAGGAACTCCATGCATGTATTTGTGTTCTACTACTAAGGCATTAACAATCCGTTTAACTGAAGGAAGACTTGCAATGATTTTAAAGTTATCTGTTCAGTATTCTAAGGTCCTTCGAAGAATTGAGTTGGGCAATAACAGAATATCGGTTTCATTGTATGGATTCCTGATATATTAAAATGTGCTACCACTAATCAGTTGCGTTTGAAATTATATCCTTCTGAAAAATTATGGTACAATAAAAACATTAAAAAAACATGAACTATTACAAAAAGTGCTTTAATAATTAATAACTGCTATTTAAAAAGAATTAACGACTTCTATTTGAATGAAATAATAAAAAGTATTAATACGTTGTTATGATAAGTATGTTACAAATAATATAAAAGAGGTGCATAAAATATGTTTAATCAAAAATGTCTCCTTTTTAGTGAATTTGATTTAATATAAAATTATTTTAAAATAAATTTTTATTGATTATTCAATGAATTTTAAGTATTTAAGAAAGAAGTAACAAATTCGGTTTAAAAAAGTTTTTAAAAATAGATAATTTATTATTAGTTTTGCATTAAATACTATAATTTTCATTATAGAATTTTATTAAAAGATTATATATATTTATTGATTGAAAAAATTCTAGAAATTGATTTATTAAATAATTTCATAAATATATAGATCATTTACGGCTTTTGTTCGTTTGAATGAAAGGTTTTTAAGACAAAAGCCAGAGGCCATATTGTAGCATCACGACCAAGAGGCCATTTAGTAAGATTTTAGAATTTTTTATATTGTACTTCTTTATAAATCTCGTAAAATCAATTATTTTAAAAAATAACAAAAAATGACCAGCCTTTATTTTAATATATGGTATTATAATTCTAAAAAAAAATTGTTTTGTCATAGAAGTTTTTCTATTTAATTTTATATCAAAATTTTCTCTAATAGTGTACAGTTTCTAATTTTAGAATTTCATTTGTTAAAAATACCTTTCAAAAATTAAAAAAAAATTACATCAAGAAGTCTTATAGAAGTAATAATATCTTATTCTTGATAAATTATAAAGTTTATAACTAATTAATTGTCCATTTTTATATTATTTTTTTTTTATATATTTTTTATAATAAAATTATTAGTTAAAAAATATAATTTTTTAAATTAACAAAAATTTTGGAACATTTATATTAAATTAAATTTAATTATCAAATTATTATTTTCTTCACTCGTTTATAAATAAGCTTATCTATTTATATTATTTGATATTGTTTTTATACTAAATTAAATTTATAAATAAGTAATAGTAAAGTATAATTAAAATTAATTGATTAATTATTATTACGTTTATTTTTTTAAGTTTGATGTTCAATAAATATTTTTACTTAAATAAATATTCAAAACGATAATAACCAAAGAACTCGGTTAGGAACACGAGTACCTAACTAAAATATTCAAAAGTATTTAGTAAGTAAATAAAATTGATCCTTAAAGAATAACAATATAAAAAGTTGAAGGAAAATGTTCTACAACGGTGAAGACAAAAATAGCAATTAGTAAAAGTTTATTGTCTAATTTAAAAATGATCAAACTATTATTCTTAAGTTTTTTTTTCTTTTATTCATTTATTTATTTATCATGTCCCAAAAACATGAACCTCTATAGTAATTATATACCACCAGGATTAAAAGACTATTCAATAAGGTATTTTAATATTACACGAAAAATTATTTTATAAAATCAGAATTTTCGCATCATTTAAAATGGTGAGAATCTTTTTCCAATTAACATAATCATTTTTATGAGCAACCAAAAATTATCACAAATTACGAAAAATAACTTATGAAAAGTAAAAAGAAAATTGGATAATAATACCAGGATTTAATATTACAAATTAATACACAATTTTTATTTTCAAAAAATTTTCATCAAAATTTTATTAAATTTAATTAAAATCATATAGGGCTTAGAAGTTAAAAAAATATATATATTAATATTCATAAAATAGCATTTAAACTTGGAACTTTACGGATTGTGAATTCAAGAGCGAAATGTGAATGCTCAAGTACCACTTCAAATTATATTAACATTATACTCGAATACAAGTAAAATGTACAAATATATATTTATGCATGTATCTATATATATATGAACACAGGTAAAATGTTTAAGTAGGAAAAATATTAAGAAATTGGAAGAAGTTCAATTACAGAAAGGGAAACTCTTAAGAATACTATTATTTTACTATTGAATATTAATATACTACCAGAATCATCATTTAAGAGATTTGTTTATTTAAGATAACAAATAAATACAACAAACTCATTATAATATCCACTTGTATTTATAGAAACAAATTATGAGGAAAAGAGCAATAATAATAATTTAAGTGTTCTTATAATTTCTCTAATCATATTATTATATAGTTGTTTTTGTATATGTTTTCTTCTTTTTTCAGATAAATACGTGTATATTTAAGATTCAAACTTAACAAATAATAATAAATCATTCGTTTGTTATTTAATAAACCTACTTAGAGACGCTTATTAACAAATAGAAAAAATATTATGTACATTTTTTTTTTGAGTCAATAATAATGCTAGGGCGGACCAGAAAGTTTCGAAAATATATTGCACTTTCTATATTTCTTTTCATATTGGATTAATTTTTATACATAGTATGTGGAATAGACAATCGCAAAAGGATGTTATCCGATCCTTCAAACCATTCATTTTTGAGTTCTAATAGCTTCCCAACTATGATTGATTAATCCATTCTTAATTGAAATAAACGGTAATAATGTATTTGCTTGTTTATTTAGTTTATTTCAATATTTCTTTTACATATAATATTATTTATTGTTAAAAAAAAGTATCCTTTTTAGTATTGTTTTTATGCAATATTATAAGGAATAGTTCAAGTTCTATATAATTCATAAACCATTTTTCGGTTGTTTAAAAATGCTCACGAAATAAAAATTGCAAATGCGCTATTAATTTTCTCACGTATGGTACTTTTATTCAGCTATCTTCTATAATAATATTATTCACATTTGGGCACCCTGAATATGCAGGATCACAAACGGCTTGACGTCTACAACGGAATATATTAGGCCATTTATGAATCATCCCAATCGATGGCGATGATTCTTTTTGAAATTTCTATTTGTTTCCAATTTGTCTCCATTTTACATTCAAAGACAACAGTTACACCGTCCAAGCTATTGCTACAAAGTAACTAATCAAGCCTATGTACTGTTCTTCAGATTTTTCACCGACTACCCTTGTATAATATATATTATTCAATATATTTGAATAAATATCTCTGGTTGGATCAAATTAATAGTAGCATTAAAATATAAACGAAATTTGGCACTTATTTTGGTGTATCAAGAAATTTCAAAATTTTTGGAAGTATTTACTTAATAGTTCAAGTATGGGATAGTGAATCGATGCGTGGCATTATCTGTGCCACGATTAAAAATAGAAGATATCACCAATACGATATTTTCTGCTAATCTTCTAAAAACTTCTTGGCCCGTACCAGATAAGATTGACTCTGTAAAATCTGCAATAGATCAGATCTTCTCGCTGCGGTAGTTAATAGAGAAACTGCTTAAGTACGGGCTATAGCTTCATTAGACAATTCAGCATCCCAGCAAAATTACTTTGATTGAGCAGGCTGACCATGACAAGTGTGCGAGGAAGAATAAAAGCAGTCGAATTTCCACTGGAAAAACTTTTCATCGGTACCATGCTTATTAGGTCTGTCCTTTTGTATTCTGGGTAAAAATCGGAAACCGCCGTTTCCCAATAGATGGCGTCAACAGTTTTTTCGACATGTAATCCGTATGCTGCCAGAAAAATGGGAAAAAGTTGTGGATAATATTTTGAAGCATAAATATGTGAGAATTCTTTCCACAATAAAGGTTTATACTTAACATTCTGGCGCTGGGATCTAACTTCAATCTTTAACTTCATAAAGGAAACGACGGTTTTCTATTTGTACTCCCAATAGCATACGCCAACTACATCGATATTATAGAGCCAGCGGCTTCGAAAAACTTAGATCGTTTTCCTTTATGAAGTTAAAGATTGAAGTTAGATCCCAGCGCCAGAATGTTAAGTATAAACCAGCCTATTGTCTTAATGATGATGTGTGACTAACAGGGCAACAGTAGATATAGCAACAATATGTACCTCATGTTAATCCACATTAAATTGCAAATGCATTTTATAATTACTATCTATGAAGGGAATGGTAAATTGGAGAAAATGTCTAATAGTGTTTTGGGTGTGCGAAACTTCGAATCTGGTAGATATTCCTTCGGGAGTTCTCCAAACTTAGCGAAATCTATTTTGAAAGCATGCTTTGGACGTCAGAGAGCTCCTATCCTAAGGAATGGACCTTAACATGGTTACCTTGGTGGCAACATAAGGAGAAAATGATTGGGAAAGATCGCACTCGTTCCCAATAATCGACATCGATTTTCATAAATTGTAAAAAAATTCCAACACTACGACCAATTGGTCAAAAGAGTATGGCCAATACGATTAGGTATTTCTGAAAGGACAGCACGTAGGTAGACATAATGCAGTAGAAGTTGTATCCATTAGTGTCTCTTTAGTCACTGTGAATTATTTTAATTAAAAATTCTAACCATACAATCGAAGCTATTGATATATTAGTTTCGCTAGTCCTCGTGTATTCTTCCGATACTTAGTACTCAGCAAAAATCATTACGAACCATAGCCGCATAGAAGAGAGGGATCCTTCGGAGAATCTTTGGGTCATACATGAAAATACATGATTCCACTATCTGATTAAAGATGCGATCATGGAACACAGCCGCCCAATTGTAGCTATTGGGTTTTTCGGAAAGTAATTTCGTTTTTTTTATAAAAATGAAAAACGATTTTCTTATAGTGAATTAATATTTTATTCAATTAAATATTGTCCAGTCTGATCCAATACTCTTTGCCATCTTTCTGGCAGCTGCATGATTCCACGCTCATAAAATTTTTGTTCTTTGCTGGCAAAAAACTGATCCAAGTGATTTTTGACCCTCTCAGTTGAATTAAACGTTTTAACGTCTAAAAAATTTTGTAGAGACAGCAACAAATGATAATCGGAAGGTGCTACGTCTGAAAAGTATGGTGGATATGGCAATATATCCCATCCAAGCTCTAAAAGCTTTTGCCGAGTTGTCAAACTTGTATGTGGTTTCGCATTATCCTGTCGGAACACTATACCTTTCCTATTGACCAATTCTAACCTTTTTTCTTTAAGTGAATCATTCAATTTATCCAAATGGTGACAGTACACTTCAGAATTGATCATTGTGTTGCTCGGTAGAAACTCAAAATAAAGGATTTCTTTGAAATCCCACCAAACAGATAGCATAACCTTTTTTTGATGAATATATGCTTTCGAAGTGCTTTGAGCCAGTTCATCTTTTCTACTCCAGGATCTTTTGCGCTTAACATTGTTGTAGACAACCCATTTCTCGTCCTCAGTGATGATACGCTTCAAAAATGGATCATATTCTTGGCGTTTGAGAAGCAAATCACAAACGTTAATGCGACGACACAATTTTGTTTCCGTAAGAAGATGGGGAACCCATATGTCGAGCTTGGAGATTAAACCTAGCCGTTTCAAATAAGCATGAACGATCGAATTTGGTAAATTTAATCTCTCAGCGATCTCACGAGTTGTTATTCGTCCGAACAACCCAATATAATGAAACTCAATAGGCTGCACAGGGCTGGACATTTAATCCGTGTAAATGAAAAGAATCCTTTTCGGAAAGTTTACAGTAGTGTCATTTATAATCCTTGAAGACATGCTACTTTTGGTTATCTTGCCATTCATACTGATAACGATAAGAGTTTTAACTATGACTTCTGCTTAAGGGATGATAAAAACGAATATCATATGTTCTGAGATACAGAAAAATAATTCTAACATAGATATGTGAGAAATTTTTGTCATACTAGAGTATCTGACCGAGAGTATTTTTTTTTAAGATCTCACGCATTTCTCTATAATTTGTATCATACAATTTTAAGTGATTAATAATTTTGTACAATTGTCTTTAATTATCAATAGTATATTGGATTCCAAATAATAAAGTAGATTTAGTTATAGTTTTCTATCTCTTTAAATTACCATTTTCAATTTTATTAAATTCTTAAATGTCCCCATTAATTTAATTTCTGACCACAAAACTGCTTCAGACTCCTAAACACTTTCAGAAATCTATTCAAATCAGAACAAATATAAAGTAAACATAATTTTACTAAACCAAATACACATATTCTCGTTATAATAAAATTAAATTAAATTAATAATAAAATAATAATATTGGATACTAATAACCAAAATGCATTAAATGTTTCAATAAACTTCAATCAAATAATCAATGAAAACGTAACCCAATATTTATTCGAAAGATTTAAACTCCATCTATTACTGGCAAATACAAATATACGTGTAGATACGAATCGGCTGAATTGCACATAACTTTTCAATTTGATTTCAAAGTAAATTTTTAAAGGAGTTTGCACACATTTCTTACAACAATGTAGGAAAGCTATACGTTTACTATAAAGGATATATAAAAGTGTTTAAAATGTTTAAATCACAATAGATACTCGTATTTTTTCTTCTATTTAGAAAGAACCAAAAAAGGATATCATTGATATAACCCATTAAAAATATAAAGATAGTATTAGTAATAATCGAATATATATTTTTGTTGTTAACTATATATTTTTATTGATATAGAATTTTTTTTAGTAAACCCTTCAAATCCCACGTGAATTCTGTTTAATCGTAGCAGATTCTGAAGTGTATATTCAATTGCCTTTTATCAGTTGATAACACATTAGTGATAGACGCTTCGTTTCTAACATTTCGTCCCATATTTATAAAAACCAACATATTATATAACAATAAAGTGTCTTTTGATATACTTATTCACAAATCATGAACAGAATATTCAATTTATTATGTATATATGAGTATGTTCATCATTCTAATGTAAATATTTAGCAGTATTCTTGAAAGTATATTTCTTTATAATCTTATCATCAAGCCTCTTCCTACCGTATCAGATTATTCAACTGACAGATGAGTTATTGTTCTTCAATCAAAATCATACAATAGGCATAGTGGTCATACGAGTATTTTATTATATTTAAATAATCATTTTTAAACGCAGACATTCTCTTGCATTTGCATTTCTCTAATAAATATTTTGATTGTTGTTTTACGCATTATATTTATGTAGTCGTATTTGTACTCTAGTTAATTTATGTGTACGAATAACCTCTTTACGTACTCGAATGTGAATAATTTATACCATATTACTAATCCTTATATTAAACAAACTTCACTTTAAATAGTTTGCAAAGCTAATATTGTTTATTAATTTATTTTATAAAACTTTTATACATATTTGAGATTTCACTATTTTTTTTAATTTTATTTTTTAAACAAAGGGTATGAAAATAATTTTAAGAATACATTTATATATCATAATCATAAACTGCCCAAAATCCGGGCCCTATTTTAAGCCTGGTGAATCAAAAACTTCGATACCTCCCAATTTTATGGCAAGGTATTTCAGTCTGTCATGCCAAACAACTTTTTGATACGAGAGTTGCATGATTAATACTTGACTTTGACATAGTCATCGTTTAGCTCAATACAAATAGTCCAACGGTTTTCTATCTTTTGTATGTCATCTTTAAAATTTGATATCTCCAACTCTTTAAAATAGACATTCGATATCCCCAACTCTTTAAAATAGGCAGAGGGTTGTATGATTAATACTTGGCCTTGATACAGTCTTCGTTTAGCTCAATGCAAATAGTTCAACGTTTTTTCTATCTATTGTTTTCTATCTTTAAAATTTGATATCTCCAACTCTTTATAATAGGCATTGTTTGAACCAAATCACCTTATCGTTTCGTCCAAATATTTTTCCGAGCAGAATATGTTTTATCAGTAACGATTAAATAACTTGTTCCGCCACAATCTATTGAGCCTAATTGTATCAATGACCGATCAGCTCATAGATTTTGTCATTAAGTGTACTCCAAGGACTTATAATCGATAAACGGATAACTTGGAACCCTCATATGAACATAAAAAGAAGTACACTTAATGAACGGTACAAAAAATTAGTTCGACTGCTAGCCAATAAGTAATAAATTATACAATACGGTTCGATATAGACATACCGACTGGAAATTACGACTTCGATTAAGCATTCCAAATCCCATTGAATCCAAACTCTACAATCCCGAATCTCACCCAATGACGTTTAAAGCGGAGATGTCCTTGAGATTTTTCAAATTTATGATCATTCCGTTCTTAATAAAAGATATTTATAATTTCCCCACACATCTTCAGGTCCTTGTATTTTTTGTAAAAAATCTTACTAATTGTATTTTTTTGAAGATATCATTTAAATCTAAAAAAAGGATGGACGACTCCAAAATCTTCCATTCTCATATTGGAGGTCAAATATTATTCGAAGGATCTTCCTCTCAAAGTAGCTAATTAAATATAACTACGTGACAATATGGAGTGTGATAAGTGATAAGAAATATTTTTCATAGGCTCGATGCAACTTTTCGAAAGGGAAACTCGGGGATTGACTAAGCTTAACACATAAATTTGATGGCAGCGATGTGTGTCATGTGTGTGTTTGAGTTACAAAAAGCTTTTTAAAAGGAAACAGTCCCTATAAAAAGCATAAGTTTTGCAGTGTAATAAATTAGTTTTGAAGAGCTGAGAAGCAGTAGGAAATAAACCTTGCCCAAAGAGGTCTTCAACATCGAGCTCGTGAGAGGTCAGACCACCTTGAAAGCCTTAGAGAAACAGGCATTCGCTAAAAAACTAGGGACGCTTATTACTTATAGGCAAGGTTCTATACATATATGTGTATATGGGATCAAGATACTAATAATATATCAAATATAAGAAAATCTAATAACATCCAATTAAAAAAGTTTTTTTTAAACTATCTGGAGGGAAAACCTTAAAAACAAATTTCTTATACGTGCAATATCTATGGACGTATAATAATTATTTTCTCTACTCATTTAAAACGACAATAATTTACATATTATTTGATCAGAATATGATAATATTTAAAAGTTTTAAGTTAAACTATTCGTCAAAACAATTCCTCTTTTATTAATACTTGTACTTGTATAAGTACATTTGAAAAATTGTTAAATTTCCCCTAAACATTTCATTATTGTTTAATTGATTTTTAATTACAAATACTCTTTTTATAATAAATGAAAATTAATTTGCAGTCTACTCAATTAAATTTCTTAAAAATCTAAGAATGAATAAATACCTTTTCTAGGAACGGAGAGCACAAAAAAAAGACAATCTAGATAAATAATCATATACTAAAATGTGTAGCGTCGTGCTCATTTTTTGAACAATGAATAACTAAAACAAATCCCTGCATTCTTCTTTTCAGTAGTGATTTATACGAATCTGTTTAAAGATTATGTTTTTCCATTTGATACAATCCCTCACTATGGAGAACGATGTAACATTTCCAATTCGCGAATGATATTCAATGTATGTTACCATCGAAAACTTTAAACTCTTCAACTTCAAAAGCTGCATCGTATGCAATTGTCGTGAAATTTCCAAAACTCTTGAATTTTAAATAAATACATGTCGAGCGAATCGCAAATAAATATTTAGTACTTTTAGATATTTTTTTTATTAAATTATATTTGAAATTTATTGAACTGAAAATAATTAATGACATTTTAATTTTTATATAAAATATAATATTTTCTATCAAATATAATAGTTTAAACATATTTAAAAGAAAAGCAAAAATAGAATAACTAAAAATCTTTTAATATAGAACTGATTCAATAGGGGTAGTATGTTTTTAAACAAATCGTATGGCCATATTTGAAATGGCAACATTTTTATTCACTTTCACTTGTATTTAGTAAGGTTTGTAATTTATTCATGCAGAGATACACACCTCAACAACGCTTGCAATTTATCCATTTTTTCTTATCAAAATAATCGTTCTTTTATTGCAACTTATCGTGCACTTCTTCCAATTTTTGGTCATCATAATAGGGTTATTGTGCTCGCTATTCGTCGAAGATAAGATTCCGTCGAAGTGCTGACAATATTGCTTTTATTCAGGGAATTGTTAATGAATATCCAAATTTATCGATTTCAAGATGTTCTCAATATTTGGGACGATGTGCCACAATAACATGGTGTATTTTACGATTAGATTTGGGGTTAAATCCTTATAAAATTCTTATGGCACAAGAATTGAAGCCGTTGGACCATCGCAACTGCCGCGAATTTGCTGATCTTGAGGCACATTTTTATATCTCTGGATCAGTGAATAAACAAAATTGTCGTTATTGGGATAAAGCCTATCCACAAATTATGCACGAAGAACCTTTACATTCCGAAAAAGTAACTCTTTGGTGTGGTTTATAGCATCATGTGTTGTTATTTTTTTTAAAATGAGGAAAGAGTTGCCGTTACTGTCAATGTTGAGCGGTTCAGATCGATGATAACGAACTTTTCATAGTCTAAATTGGAAGATATTAACTTAAAAAATATGTGGTTTTAACAAAACGGCACAGCCCATGCCACAACCGATGAGTTGATAATTTCAAGAAATGCAGATGTGCAATAACTTTTATTATTAAAAAAAGGTTGTGATGTAATAACTTTAGACTTCTTCTTGACGGGTTATTTAAAGTTATTGGTCTATACGAATAAACCAGCAGCCAATGATGCATTAAAAATGAATATTAAAAGCCAAATACGTGAAATAAGCCCAGATTTATTGCACAAGGTGGTCGAAAATTGAATACATCGTATTCGGTTCTGTAAACGGAGCAGAAGTGGCCATTAGATGTAGTTATTGGTTTGTCCGAAAAGTAATTTCGTTGTTTCCTAACAGAGGACTTAATTGTATTTTTTCACAACCAACTTCATACATAAGTCGTATAATCATATGTATTTTGACAGCTGATATAGCAAGGCTTGCTTCTGAAAAAATTCGATTGATTCTGCTTAGTATTATTTGGTTGATACCCTTTTAAATATGGAAAGTGAAAAACAGCATTTTCGGCATATTTTACTTTTTTACTATAGAAAAGATAAAAATGCTGTTCAATCAAGAAAAAAAATTTCCGATGTGTATGGAGAAGATGAGTTAAGTGAGCGCCAGTGCTAAAACTGGTTTGCAAAATTTCGATCCGGCAATTTTGATCTCGAACATGCACCACATTCTGGAAGGCCAGATGAAGCTGATGAAGACACAATAAAGGCATTAATTGATGCAAACCGATGAATAACAACTCGTGAGATCGCTAAGAGATTAAATTTATCGAGTTCGACCGTTCATGATTATTTGAAACGGCTAGGTTTAATGTCAAAGCTCGACATAACGCATTAACGTTTGTGATTTGCTTCTCAAACGCCAATAAAATGATCCATTTTTGAAGCGTATCATCACTGGGGATGAGAAATGGGTTGCCCACAATAATGTTAAGTGCAAAAGATAACTGCACTGGAGTAGAAAAGATGAACCGGCTCAAAGCTCTTCGAAAGCCAATATTCATCAAAAAAAAGGTTTCTACCGAGCAACACAACAATCAATTCTGAAGTGTACTATCATCAGTTGAACAAATTGAATGATTCACATAAAGAAAAAAGGCCAGAATTGATCAATAGGAAAGGTATAGTGTTCCAACAGGATAATGCGAAACCACATACAAGTTTGACAACTCGGCAAAAGCTTTTAGAGCTTGGATAGAATATACTGCAATACCCACCATACTCTCCAGACCTAGCATTTTCCGATTATCATTTGTTGCTGTCTCTACAAAATTTTTTAGACGTTTAATTCAACTGAGGAGGTCAAAAATCACTTGGATCAGTTTTTTGCCAGCAAAGAACAAACATTTTATGAGCGTGGAATCATGCTACTGCCAGATGGCAAAGGGTATTGGATCAGACTGAATAATATTTAATTGAATAAAATATTGATTCACTATAAGAAAATCGTCTTTCATTTTTATAAAAAAAAACGAAACTACTTCCCGGACAACCCAATATTTTCAGAACATAATTGCATCGATTAATTATACTCCAAAATAAAATAATAAATTTTGCTCTGCTACATTATTTTCTGTTTTATTTGAAAAAAAAAACATATATTTCTCTTATTGAAAAACCCTGTATTATGTATAAAAAGAATATTTCTATATCAATAAATATTATTATAAATGTGTATAAATAAAAACAAACAAAAATTTCCGCAAAGACCAAACTGTCTGAATTATTAGGCAATTTCTAAATGATAAATTTCATCCTTTATTATCATTACAAACTACTTGCTTTGATGTAAAATAAAATTCCAAAACTTCCTACTTACATTGTTTTGTATCTATTTGTGGTTAATTTTGGTATTTATATTTAATTTTTAACTAACATAAAAGGGAATTTTGTCGATTAAATAAGTAAAATTAGTTAAAATAATTTTAAATTGTTAAAAATGAATAATTCTGATTTAAATTTAAATCAAATAATACTACTGAAAATCGATATTAATGCAATTATAAATTGTTTTCAAACTGAAATAATTTAGAGTAAAGGAAGTGACAAGATTAACCAACATCAATTCTGATACGTTCACATTAATTTAATTACTATCAATGGAACTGGATATCATCCGAACTGTTTCAAACATCTTTAGTATAGTTACTATTTTATGGACATATGGAATTTTGTTACAATGTTCAGCGTTTAATTTAACACAACGAAATAATCATGCTAATATATCAGAATTATTAGACAACTTACTAAGTGGATACGATAACAGCATAAGACCAAATTTTGGTGGTACACGTAATTCATTTATTATTAAAACTTATTATTAAAACTTATATAAAATATATTTTATTATAATTAAGTGTAAATAATATTAGATTATTGAAAAAAAGTCAATAGAGAAATTTATAAGAAATATTATAATAATTTATTTTTAAAAAAAACACTTAAATTATATGCATCTAAAATATAGCAAAATGTATTTGATTTGATCTTATTATTTATTAGATATTTTAAATATAAAATATAACCTAAAATTTAAAAAAAAATTCGAACCTCTATGACTATGTTAATAAAACCTTAATTTTCTTATTAATATCAGAACTGATATTTCTTTACTATCAGAATAATTTTTTTTATGTAAGATAATAGATCGAAAGCCCTCAGTTACTTCGACTAAACAGATTTGAACTTAATAAATATTTTTATCAAATATAAATACAAGATTTGGCAAAAAAGTAATGAAGCATACTTCTTCTTTGTTGTCTTATTCAAAGTATTGTAGTTCACTATGTGCACCTATGCATCGGCTGAGGCATTCTTTCCACTTTTCGTAGTAGTGATGTAAAGCATCGTCTTCAGATCCTCTGCTACACCCTTTTGAATGTTATCAACAATACCAATATGACAGTCTTTCATGTGGTTTTTGATCTTTGAGAACAAAAAAATAAAACGGACTTATATCAGGTGCATAAAAGGCCTGGGAACCGTAGGAATCACTTTTTTTGACAAAAACAAACTCGTTGATGGAGATGGCCGTGAGACATGGGCGGGTGTTATTATAGAGTATCCAAGATCTGTAATATCCAATCTAAAAAGAGGAACACTTTTTCTGAGCCTGTAAAGGAGTTTTAATGTTCATCGACGAACTAACCTGTTCCGCATACAATTCTCAGGAACAGTAATCACTTTTCATAAGTCAACCTCAGAGAATCAATGAGCTTGGCAGAAAATTTAATGGCATATCGTTGCTCCAAATTTCGATGTTCCATTTTTCATAACGTACATAGTATTGTACAGAAGCACAACTTCACTTATCAAGCTTTTTAAAGTCGTGTAGATACCGAACGATGTAGAAACTTGTACTGCACGTTTCTATTCTTAAAATACTTTTATGCCACAACCTGTACGAAAATCTATTCTTAAATTGCATTCAAAAAATTATTTTCTTCAAAAATTTTTTTTGATTTATTTGCATTAAACTTTACTTCAAAAAAAGTAGTATTTCGGAACTTTTCTTTATTAAATTTAATCATATAATTATTAAAAATTATTTATTTCTCTTATAAACTATTTAAAAATACTCAAAAAATATATCTTAAAAATTTATTTTGAGTTTTTTAACTTGTTCACACAATTTAGTACATAACGATGAACTAATGTACTGTAAAGACAAAAAACATACTATTATCGAAATAAATGCTGGCAAAAAAACTAATTTTTGTTTGACAATACTGTATACAATCTGAACTTTTATATTTTCGAGTCTCATTAAGAAAATACTGTTTGTCATTAAATTCAGATCCCATTTCTCAACTTCATTTTAAAATTACTTAATTGGAATTTCAAAGTAAGTGATTATTTACCTTAGCAACAGTTTTTTTTTTTAAATAAAAATATTTATACAAGATTTCACATACTCTCTCTTTACTAATTTTTAAATCTTCGATTATCACTCATTATCTTTCTGCGATCGCTAGTTTTAAGCAATAAAAGCGAAAGTTCCATCAAAAAAAAAAATTCTTTTTTCGAACAAATTATTTGCACTTTCTGATCGTTGCCAAGAATATCAATAAATTAATCATATTTCTACATAAATTTTATTTGACAACGCCAGCCTTTTAGATAAAAAGTTGGTCATGGTACTAGGGCGTTTAATAATTTTTATTTACATCGACAGATTAAATTTACAAGTAGTAATGTCCATGCTCTTTTTCTATAAGTATAGTAATCATCTATTTAATTATTCATTTCAATAAAACCACCTTCAGGTTAAAATAATTGAAATAAAACATAAAATAATTGATACAATTTAAACAAAGGCTCCAAGATTTTATTAATTAAAAATTGCAAGTCGAATCTAAAACTAAAAAAATAAGAATAAAAATTTCTTACATTTGTTAATTCCTAAGGAATTTTCATAAAAAAAATATATTTTTTATTGGAAGAAAACATTAAAAACTAATATACGTCCTTACATTTTTTAATACTGATGTGACAGGACCGCCAGCAATAGTTGAGGTTGATATCATGGTTCGAAGTATGGGTCCCATATCTGAAGTTGACATGGTATATTTATATATAACGAATTTTATTTATTAAAAAATTTCAATAATTCAATAAGAAATATTAATTAAATTTTAGACTTACTCAATGGATTGTTACTTCCGCCAAACGTGGGTTGATAAACGTTTAGAATTTAATGGAACACAAGCCATACGAACACTAGCCCTTAGCATATCGATGCTTGCTAGAATATGGAAACCGGACACATATTTTTTTAACGGCAAGCAGAGTTACTTGCATACGATAACAACTCCGAATAAATTTGTGAGAATTTTTCAGGATGGGAGAGTTTTATATTCTAGTCGGTTAGTAATCGTAGTACATGAATTATTTTTACTTTTATAATTAATTCAAAATACATTAACATTTCTTGCAGTCTTACAATAAAGGCCGGTTGTCAAATGAATCTAGAGGATTTTCCAATGGATATTCAACAATGTCCACTAAAATTCGGATCATGTAAATTGCTTTAATAAATTTTTTTTTCTTGATTGTAATCAAAACACTGTTTTTGGAAATTTGCTTACATTTAATATCATACATATTTTTCTATTGGCATTTTTTAAATTAATACTAAGGTAATTAACAATTAACTATAGTAAGAAAATATACCTTTTTTTTATCAATAAAACATAATATTTTTCTTTTATCAACTGCTCACATTGATAGTACTCGTATTACAGAAATTTAAATAGAAATTAGTAAGGCAATATTTTGATAGAGGATACCATTTTAGTTGGTTACACGATTGCTGATGTTATTTACCAATGGACTGGTGATCGTCAAGCAGTTGCCATTGCCGATGACATGAAATTATCACAATTCGATTTAATTGATTGTCCAGCTGGAAATTCTACAGATTCCTTACTGAAAACACCTTTTGATAATTCTAAATATAATTCAGGTATTAAGCTGCCGTGTAAGTAAAAGTAATAATAGAGAAAAAAGACAATTTTTATTTTATCATATTTTATAGCTCAATACTCAATGTTAATGGTAAACTTTTATTTACAACGCCACATGGGTAATTTTCTTATTCAAGTGTATGGACCATGCTGCCTTTTAGTCGTTCTCTCTTGGGTGTCATTTTGGTTGAATCGGGAGGCTACGGCTGATAGAGTATCGTTGGGTATAACAACCGTATTGACTATGACTTTTTTGGGTCTAGAGGCAAGGACAGACTTACCAAAAGTTCCATATCCAACTGCTTTAGATTTTTTTGTATTCTTGTCTTTCGCATTTATTTTTGCTACCATAATACAATTTGCTGTAGTTCATTACTTTACCAAATATGGTTCTGGAGAATGTTACTTCAGTTTTGATGAATTTAATTCGGAGTCAGATAGCGAAGATGAACCATTCAGCTCAAGAAGTTTTAGCGAAAAAAGCACCAGCACGAAGACAGAAGATCCAAATATTAAAATGTTCGAGGTGATTCCATTGTCGATGTGCTCTGTTACCGCTCCTTCAGTAAACAAAGTCACAACCGAATCTTGGGTGGATCGAGTTTGTTTTAAACGAAAAAAATCAGAATCCAATGTACAAAAACAAAATTCAATCAGATCAAGTAAGTATTTATAACAGACTATATTAAAATATTTTATCTAATATTTTCTAATGTAGATCGTAAGCGGTTATCTTTTGTACAAACCCAGAATAGTCAACGAAGTAAGAGGAGACAGCCACGTTTCAATTCAGTATCAAAAATTGATCGAGCTTCACGAGTTGTATTTCCATTGTTATTTTTAATAATTAATGTTTTCTATTGGTGTGCGTATTTGTCAAGAAGTACAAGATTTTCTAAGTCAACAACATGAGAAGCCTTAACATTCATTTAATTGTGTTGATGCTTATATTAAAATAAATTAAAAATTTAGTCCTAATCTGCTTTTTTATTTAAATTTCAGCTCAATAATGAAGTGTTACACTATTTAAAAAAATACAATAAATTTGAACAGATTTGATATCTGCTTAAAAAATTACTTTTGTAACCAGTATATATATATAAAATTGATAATAATTAATTAGACTTCCTATATTTCTTCCCGTTATTTTGCAAATACAAAATAAATTATAAATCGATAAGAATTGCAAAGAAACGAAAATGCAAGACAGTTAGAATCGATATTAGATTGAAATTGAACAACAGAAAAATTAAGAATGAAATAAAAGACTCCGCATTTATCATGAACACATTTCTATATTTAAAATTAGAAAATATAATTAATACCAGTATTTTATTAAATAAATAAAACACTTGCAAGCGTATAATTGTCCATAGATTATGAAATTATTTCAACGAACACTAAATTATTCAATAATATTTTCGTGATTACTTTTCACACATAAATGGCAGCAGACAACCTAGCCTAGGTAAATACACGTCAGGGACAAGTTTTTGTTCCTCCTTTGTTCCATTCGCCTTCCATTCTAATACATCTTTTTGTTTATGAATTCCAGTTTCAACAAGTAACGTCTGAAAATTACAATTTGTACCTAATAGAATATCAGTATTGCACCTAAAAATAAATTTAATTTAAAAAATAGTTCAAATAAAAAATAATAATAATAAACAAACCTATCCCCTATCATAAGAGTTCTTTCGGGTATCACAGATGGATCAGAAAGCAAAAATTCGCAAATTGTCGGATTTGGTTTGCCCATTACAACAGCTTTTCTTTCAGAACAAGTCTCAATTGCTTTCAATATACTTCCCGTACCTGGAATAACATATCCTGGCATAGGAAAACGTTCGTCCGTATTGGTACCAATAAACAAACAATTCGGATCATTTAAATACGAAGCTGCTTTAGCCATTTTTGGAAAACTGATATGTTCGTCGAAACCAACAATCACAGCTCCAATATTTTGTTCCGGTTTAAATTCATCACTGATGAAATGATTTAAATTATTGCTTAATATATCTGGACCAATTTCAGAGTGCTTTATCCCAACTGCATCGAGTTCTTTTGTGATTCCAGATGATCCAATTACATATGCTTTCTTTTGGAAATTTCTTCTTTTCAAATATTGTGCAGTAACAAACGCGGTCGATATTATTTCCTCCTTTTAAATTTATATTATTCTTATCAATTTCCAGTAAAAATTTCAATCTTTTTATAATTCACACATACTTCTTTCATATGAAATCCTAATCGTGTGGCTTTCTCCAAAAATTCTGTTCGAGTTTTTGTTGAATTATTTGTTATGAAATAGACACACTTCCTTGATTCTTTGAATGCATTTATGACATCGACACTCCCTTCAATCGCATCGTTGTGTATCCAAAGGACGCCTAATTATTGTAAGTGCACAAAAATATATAAATAATTAAAAGAACCAAACTGCTATTTTATAAATTATTATTACCATCACAATCTGTTAACACAACATCAAATGAATTTAACCAGTTTTTCACTTCATCTTTTGAAAGTTCCAACAAATTTGTTGACGTCTGCTTATACATTTTTTTTAATTTTCCCAAACCTAATTGGGAACAATCAAATTAAACCCCGAAAATATAAGCACTTGACCTTTCAAAGAATATGGTTAGTCAGCTGTTTATACTTCAAATTGCGAATTCTTTAAATGATTTTTATTTGTCAATGTTGGCATTATACGCACAAACCAGGTTAATCAATTTTGCAATTATTTCATAAATATCGCTTAGTATTTGAAGAACAATGAAAATTAATTGTTCTATATCGTAAAAAAATATATATCGAAAAAAAAATTAATTATTTAATATGTTATCAAATGCAAGAATTTATTGTCAATAAATGGGAATTTTGCTTTCTGTTCATACCTTATTTTCATATTTTAGTTTGTGCGCTTTTATACTGAAACACAACAAAATATTTTACTTTTCTCTAATATATTGGATTTTTTGAAATAGTTTAACTTATAGTTCAGAACTATCAGCCCAAACGACATACATAGCAGTTTAATGTGTGCATATTCTCATGAGCCTATAATCGTTTAAATTTAATTGAAATTATTGGTCAATTGACGAATATAAATTGCATTGTAATTACACAAAAAAAGGGTGGATCATTTATATCAGTGCAGTTAAATGTAACTCACTGAAATATTCACATGTATACAAGTATGTACATATTATTGACATCTAAACAGGAAAATTAGGTTCAATCATATCGTTCTTTAACGGCCCATTTCCATATTTTCCGTTTTGTTTTGATTATAAGTGTCAACGAATGTTCCATTTCCATTTCGTTTTCTAGTGCAGTAACCTTGCAGCAAGAGGTCGTATAGTGATTTTATTTCTTATATTTAAAAACTTCTTTTTTATATTTTTCTGCTGTCAAAAAGAATGTTTTGCTTGTTTGGTGATAATATTAAATGTAAATAATATATAAAACTACATAAATATATAAGTACGTAAATTTATTAATGATAAAAATTTAAAACCAACAGAATTGGTGAATTTTAATTCAATAGTAATTAAAAAAATATAAATTCACTGAATCAAATTTATATTTATTTTAATAACATTATAAGAAATAATATAATCTGAATGAAGTGGGGGTGACTTTTTGAATAAAATCATAAGCAATATTGATATTTTAAGTTCATAAGATTTTGCAGTCACAACAACGCTGTTTTTTTCTATAAAATTTCTAATTTCTAATTTTGTATTGTTTTTTTTTTGTTTATTCCATCTCAGATATGAGAAAGTATACATACTATAGCATTTTCCAATAGCGTTGACTTTGACGACGCAGTACATGATACGTATGTGTACATTTAGATGGCCTTATTCTCTATAATACTAGTGAGAAGAAGAAGAAACAGTAAAATAAGAAGAGATGGAATGTTGAGAATCTAATAAGAAGTATTTCAATTAATTATATTTAATTTCTGTTTACGGTAATTGAACGGAAGTAAAAATTTTCAAAGAAATGAATCGCGATTAAACAGATTGTATAAAGAAATGAATATGATGCAGTTGGAAAATTTATGTTACGTCTAAAATAAGATTTGTCAGAGTGCGAAATATCTATCTAATTGGAGTGCTTTTGTGTCAAATGCCAAAGTGAATAGTAGCAATGACAGCAATAGAGGAAAAAATCAATTTATTTCGTATCCTTGCTTCTGTCTGTTGGTAAATTTTAATATTTTTAAGTAAATTCTACGAAAAAATCCTTTTTTCTCCGCAATGACGGAGAAAAATTCAAGTGTTTGTACAAATGGTGAAAGTTTGAAAAAAGATAGTGATGCTGCCTGCAATAGATTCGCTGATTATTTTGTGATATGCGGACTAGACTTCGATACTGGCTTGGAGCCTGATCGCTTTGCTGGTAAGATATATTGCCATTGATTTTGTTTATAAATAATTTACCAGTTGTTTGAAGAATATAAAAAAAAATAATAAAAAAATCTTGCTGCTAACATCTTATGTGGGCCCACGGAAAGTTAAAACTTTCTGTTGACCTAAATGTCTGTTCAACAATTGATTCTAGTTTTATGTGAACTTCTATTAACTGTTCATCTTATATTAGCAATTCAAATTAGCGTAATATATTCTGTAAATTTTTTTATATAAAATGTAGGGTACTTTAAAATTTTGCTCTATTATCTTAGGTGATAGTCTCCATTGCTCACCACTCGATAGGGCATATAAAAGCAAACCACTAGCACATTATCCGGAAAATGTACCATGGAACCCGTTTGATGCTCATGGTATTTGTATGGTAAATTATTTTCGATATAATAATCTAAATGAGGGGTGTTAAATTTTACAAATATTATTAGCTCTCTTTACCGCAAGGATTACGATTTCGCACTCAAAAACATTGCATTGAGCCAAGGTTTCATTCGTTTGCAACAACAAGAGAAGATGGGAAGCGATGTCATGGATTTAGCTTAATATTCTACGAGGAAGTAAGGAATCGTGATATTTGCCATGCAATGAGCATATTACAGGTAAACTTTTAGTATTATTATTATTTAGACTTAAAAAAATAAATAATATAAATTATACATTTGAAGTCTATGTTCATTACGGTATTGTCAAATGGTCCCACAATGCCTGGATTGAGAAATGTTCGTGAAGGCCCTGTTAGTAGATCATTGCCGCGTCATTTTAAACTTGCTGCACACGCCCCGTCCTCAGCTATGAGCTATTTTGATATTACAAAGGACAAACTATATGTTGCGAAAAGCATTTCATTAATTTGCCAAGTACCCTATGCATTTGCTGCTGAGTTATTTCTTACAAATTTGTATAAGTAAATAAGAAATATGAAATAATTTTATTTTGTATAAGTATGAAATAAAATTTACAAAATGTCTTCCACGATCTTTTTTTCAGATGTCTTCCACGACAACCCGGACCTGGTCTTAGTTTAGAGAGTTACGTTTACAACATACTATATGAAGTTACACTACCTCAAGCGGGACGTTCTATTCGAATTTACTTGCCACCAGACGACCCACACTTGCCACCTATACCAACAATATTACAACGTCCCGGACTAAACGACGAACTCCCTCTTTTAGATTTCCCACTACGATTATTATTTTCATATATAGGTGTGGAATGTGTTATTCAATTATTTACTTGTGTATTATTAGAAAATCAAGTACTTTTAAAATCAAATGGTAAGTCGAATAATTTATTACTGTTAATGTTGAGCTCTTGAATTGAAATTTTTTTTGTTATCTATTTTTTGGAAAACAGACTATCAGAGATTAATGATTGTTGGGGAGTGCATAACATCACTATTAGTACCCTTTTCATGGCCGCATGTGTATGCTCCAATATTACCGGCTGCTTTGCATCATTTTCTAGATGCGCCTGTACCATTTGTAATGGGTTTGCATGCCGATTGTGAAACAAATGTTAAAATTGGAACCGAAGCGACACTCTGTTATGTAGACATTGACAAAAAAGCTATACAACTGCCAGAAGAAATGCCAACGTTTCCTCATAAAGTCGATTTCATGTCAGAAATAGTGCGAATTTTAGATAAATATCAAATAGAACGTGATAAAACTTTAGAGCCGCCATCGATATTAAATCCAAAAAGTTTTTATCAACGCGAATATGATATGATGACGTCCAGTTGTACCTTGCCCTCTGGAATGCATATAAGAAGGAAACATTTTGCCAGTGACAATTCAAATTGGGATCATAACAGTGTAACAGAATCTTTATTAAGTGGAAACGGTTCGCCTAAGCACGAGCCATTCCAGCGGATAGTTGACAAACATAAAGGAGCTCATTTAGATGAACTAGGTCTAAATAGTAGTGATGTAATGCCAATGTCAAGAAAACAACAGCCAATAACACATCAAGAACAATACTATGAGGATCAAAAATTGAATAATTCTATCAGAGAAATATTTTTGAATCGATTTGTGCACATGTTTGCGGCATACGAACATTTTGTAATTCTACCAAATCAAGGAAAAGAAGAATGGCTAACAAACAGGGAGTCCTTACAAAATTTCGATAAAGCATCATTCCTCTCCGATCAACCAGAACATCATAGACCATTTTTGTGTCGCTTTCTCGAGAGTCAAATGTTTGCCACGTTAATTGATAATAAAATTATGGCCCTATGGGATAAAGATATTGATTCAAATTTGAAATTATTTGACAATCGAATAAAACTTTTAAGGTAAAATTATCAGAATTAAATTGATTAAATATTTTAATTTTCTTTTGTATAATGTAGGAAACGTCATGGTGGTGAAAGTATGATTCGTGCTACAAGTTATGAACCATGTGTTCTTAGTCAAGATACTCAAAGAATACTCGATAAACGACTTAATAATGTCGACATGGAAGTATCACCACCAAGTGAGATTCTACCAAATAGACCTGCATATTTTCGAAGCTTCCCAATTCTTGAGAAATCCGTACTCAACCAGGAATGCGCTTCGAGGTAGTGTAATTCACATCTTGGAAACTTGTGGTTTTCCACTTCCGTGATATTTTCAATTATAATTTCTCAGTCGAATCGAAATTGTTATAGAAATGATTTGATTATTCAAATTAATTGTTAATATTAATATTATTATTTTTTGATAAAACTATCATTATATTATAATTATTATTATTATAATTGCATATATTTTGTTTGTGCATGTTCCGCATGATACATATATTTTCGAATTGATAAATTTATATTGAATGATATTATCTTTTGTTTCTGCTTTATTGAGGATTTAAATAATCTTAAAATTATGATTTTGACGTTAATATGTTTAGGACCCAAAAAATACAAAATATTAGCTATTTATCGAAGAAGAAAAATATGGTCACAAAATATTTTATTTCTAATAATTTAAAATGATACAGGCTAAGTATGGGTGAATTCATTAAACAAATCAAACATCATACTCCCAAAGTTATGAAACCTAATGTTGCTTCTCATATAGAATGATTGAAATAAGAAAAAACAAACTCAATAATTTACTTTTTATAAATACTCATTCATGTTTAAACAATTTGTATTTATTTATAAACTCATTAGAATTTACACAGTAAAAACAATTTGCTTAAATAAAAATCCTCAATAAAAACATTGATTAATTTCTAAAAAACTCGTAATAATCGCTTTTGAAACATTTTAAAAATATTTGTAAACATATTTTACAATTTATATATATTATTTCAATTGAAGGTGCAATGTCATTAAAATTTTACAACAAAATTAATGTGTGATATCAAATAATTACTACTTATTTTTATATTTTAGAAAATACATATTTATTTCAGAATCTCATTTTTTTACAATTTATCTATTTCAGAATTTTCTCATTCATAATTAATAATTCTAAATGCGTAGCATGTACTAGTTTATATACAATAGTCAATTTGCACATAAAAAAAAAATTAAAAGCAGTAAAAATCTGCGGAGCACGAATTTTGAAAATATTTTATTTTATTGTAAATAATGGAAATTTAAATTAAACAATATTCACATTATTTTTTCTAATTTCTACACTATTTTTAGTCAAATATTATTATACCGGTTGATTGTTATAATTTCTACATGAAAAATTGTGTGCACATATGTATGTTAGCAGCTTTGTATGTTGATCATAAATACCATATAATAGAATTTTTTAAATACAATTCAACATACATAATATTTCTTAATAACAGAACTTATTTATTTGCATATGGATGGACGACAAAACTTATCCTTACACACCGGAAATTTTTTTAATCAACGTTTTATAAAATTTATTCAATTAAAATTGTAATAGTTCAATCCACTATAATTCTTTAACAGAAAAATAGATTTCATTTCCTATCTAATAGTACAGAATTTCTAACTATCATTTGTTTTTAATAGTACAGAATTCCTCACTTTCGTTTGCATTAATTAGATTTAAACCTAATGTTAACACTAGATTGTCGGATGTTGGGTATATACCTAATTTGCCTAAAATGAGTGAATTTGACTCAAACACCAAAATAATATGTTATTTTAAAGACACTTTATTCAAAACAATTTTTGCATATACAAGGTCTGTTCTAAAAGTATCGCGAATTTCCGTGGGTTATGTATATTCGATTTTGATTTTTCGTGGCGTTATGTTGGTACTCATGTCTCTCACTTATGCCGTCAAGTTCGGCCATTTTGAATGTTCAGTTACATTTTGATATCTGCTTTACTTGCACGTGTTTTGGCCCGTCTTCGATTTTTGCCCATTTTCGACCAAAAACAGCATCGCATTAACATTGCTAAGGAGCTGTTGGACTCTGTCCGCGAAGCAATCCGCCAGAAACGCCCGGATTTGTGGAAAAACAAAAATTGGCTTTTGCACCATGATAAAGCCCCTGCTCACGCATCGTTGCTTGTGCGCGAATTTTTGACCAAAAACAACACACTTACAATGCCGCAGCCACCGATTTTCCTAGATCTCGCCCCCTGTTACTTTTTCTTGTTCTCAAAACAGATTGTTTGATCCATTTTTTGGAATGGGCAAAAATCGAAGACGAGCCAAAACACGTGCAAGCAAAGCAGCTGTCAAAAATTAACTGATTATTCAAAATGGCCGAACTTGTCGGTATAAGTGAGAGACATGAGTACCAACATAACTCCATAAAAATCGAAAATCGAATATACGTAATCCGCGGAAATTCAAAAATCGCGATACTTTTTGAACAGACCTCGTATATTGTGTTTTTTAAAATACATTTTCCGCAGAGTTTTTTATTACATTTAGCACAGACGCCCTTACTTCTATTTCTCCTGTATGATACTTGAACTTGACAATTCTACCGTTTTTCAAGATTCTATATATTAGATAAAGGTGTGAAATTATTGTCGGCTTCATGGTCATAGTTGCCACTTAGTTCTTCAGCCAATTGCAAAAGAAATTCTTTTCTTGAAATTTTTACTTGAGTGACGTCTTTATATAAAACCCAAGCATTGATTGCTACTAAATCTAAGATGTTATAGAATACGTGAAGGGGCCATCTGCGAGAGCTTGCTTTGGTACTATATTTTCGCGCCATTTGATCAAGTATATCAACTCCATACTTAGTGTTATTATAAAATGTTTTAGTTTCCGGGATATATTTTTTATTTTTTTTTAATTTCTACACTTCGATGCTTTGAGCTCAATAGTAGAACTTTTTTATTGGGTTTACTTTTATAAACAGTAAGAGTACAGTCCTTCGTTTTATAAAGTTGTGTGGATAACCGTGTCATGTTGGCCTTCTTGGGTTTTGCAATTTTAGGCAATTCTTTTCTATTTGCTCGTATTGTTCCAATCAATGAAGTGTTTTTCACGCGTAACCTTTTTGCAAGTGATAGGCTTGTAAAAAATTGTCTGTGGTGTTATTTCACCCACAACCTAAATATGGCTCAGTGATTTTATATACAACAAACTCGCTCAAGGAAATATTTGATCCGCGGGCTTCATTCTTGCCCAAATAGGGGAAAACCATTTAGAAGATAATTGCTTCTAACATTCGCAGCTAACCAGAATTTGATGCCAAATTTATCTGGTTTATTCGGCATGTATTGAGTGAATGGGCACCTGGCTTTAGGTGAGAACAATTGCTCATCGACTGTTATATTATCCCCAGATTTATAACAAGCCTGGCTATTCTCAATAAATTTTTCCCATACTCTCGAAATCAAGGCAAATTTGTCTGTTTCAATCATTCACTTCGTTCATTTTTCTTATCAAAACGTATAAATCGAAGTATTTCTCTGACGGATTATCAACAAAGACATGACAAGCTGATTTTCCTCCACGACAACACACCATCGCACACGTCAGAAATGGTCCGAAACTACTTGGAGACACTCAACTGGGTGGTGCTACCCCACCCCGCTTATTCACCAGACCTGGGCCCTTCTGACTACCACCTGTTTTCGTCGATGGGCCATGCGCTCGCTGAGCAGAACTTCGATTCGTACGAAGACGTCCGAAAATGACTTTATGAGTGGTTTGCCTCGAAAGAGAAGGAATTTTTTTGGTGAGGTATCCACAAATTGCCCAAGAGATGGGAAAAATGTGTAGGGCAAGTACTTTGAATAAACTTGTTTTTGCTTTCTATGAAAAAAACATGCGGTTTTTCTTGACTAAAAAACAGCGGATTTAAGCTTATATATCTGGTATCTTTACACATTGTTCGGGAAAAAAAGAAGGTCCCCACTTCTTATACCATAAATAAGAACACTTCAAATTTATTGTCTCATACCCTCCTCTAGCGTACAAAATTGTTACAAAGGTCCATAATTGCGATTTTGTTACTATCCAATCTTTTTCCAATACTTTACGAGCTTCGAGTTCAGTACATGATTTTATATATTCCATTATACTTTCGTCGATTATCAAATTAAAAGCACTCTTTACAGTACCAAGTATAATATTTCGTTTGGCATAAGAAATATAATATTTCTTTTGACCGGGAAATCTACCAGTATTTCTACTGGCTTTCACTGTTTCCCATAATGTCCCATCAGCAGCTTTTTGTGTTAAAATTTCTTCATTAGCAGTTCTAATACCCTTTCGGTTTCAAAACCTGGAATATATTGTACGCTCTTTTTTCCACGATTTGTATAACGATAACTATCACATGATTCACTTTCAAATAGAAAAAAAGCTCGTCTTTTTCTAGGAGCTGTATGATGAAGATTTTCATCTTCACTACTCGAAAATTCAATCCTATTAGTTTGATTCTCCATTTCTCATCATTTTCATATAGTTTAACATCGGATGCAAATGAGTTACACGTACATACGAGGGTCGTTCAATAAGTCCTTGAAAAAAGATGGAAAAAAACTGTTTTTTAAACAAAATTTTTTTTATTTTTCAACATAATCTCCTTTTAGCTCTATACACTTTTCCAACCGTTTTTCCAAAATTTTATCCCGTCCAAAAAATAGGATTTCGGAAGTTCTGCAAAATACTCATCCGTTTGAGGAATGACGTCCTCGTTGGAAGTGAACCGTCGACCGCCAAGCCATTTCTTCAGATTGGGGAAAAGAAAATAGTCACTCGGGGCCAAATCTGGTGAATAAGCCGGATGCTGCAACAATTCTATTCTCAATTCCACAATTTTGGCCATGGAAACAGCGCAGTTGTGCACACGCGCATTGTCCTGATGCAAGAGGATTTTTTTCTTCTTCAGATGGAGGCGTTTCTCTTTGATTTCCTCGCTCAACCGTTGCAATAACGACGCGTAATACGCTCCTGTTATTGTTTTTCCTTTTTCCAAGTAGTCGATAAAAACGATGCCCTGCGAATCCCAAAAGACCGTGGCCATAACCTTGCCGGCCAATGGCACAGTTTTTGCCTACTTCGGAGCCCGTTCACCCTTGAAAATCCACTGTGATGACTGTCTCTTCGTTTCTGGAGTATAGTAGTGTATCCAGGTTTCGTCCACAGTGACATATCGACGAAGGAATTCGGCAGGATTGCGATGAAAGAGTGCCAACATAGCCTCAGAGTCCACTGCACGATTGCGCTTATTCTCCTCTGAGAGCAAACGCGGCACCGACGGTCCACTGCACGATTGCGCTTATTCTCCTTTACCGACACTACGAGCACAATTTCTTGGATTTTCTAAGGACTTATTGAACGACCCTCGTATACGTAAAACGAGCAACTTTAAAAATATTTAATGAGTCAATTTGACTCAAATCCGTCAAAATAAGTATAGTACATATGGTATTTTGGAACTAAGGAGTGTGGAGGAAAAGGAATTAATATTTGTAGACATTTTATAAATCTATTAAAAACCAACATGTTTTTTTAAAAATTATTTAAATTTTTCTATATATATAGCAATAAAATCGTGAATGAGTCAAATTGACTCGGTCCGGCAATCTAGTGTTAATAAAAAATGCAATAGTTTAATTATGCAAAATATAATTTTTAATTATATATAACAAAATATATCCTATAACAAAATTAAATACTTAGGAAATTCATTGTATTCATATACGCGAAAAAAATTTAACTAATAAAATATTATTAACAACCAATTTATTGTTTTCAATCATAAAATACTAAATGATAAAATCAGCATTAATTTGAATGAGAACAGTTTTCTAATTATCAATTTATGTATCTCATTAAATTATAACTTAAATGCATTAAGTTCATCTTTCATAACTTGTTTTTGGACATATATCTCTTATTGCTAGATGTGCATCCTTATAAAAATTATGGCTATAAATCACTTTAGTAATTAATATATAATAACACAAATATGTGTTATTTATTTAACGAAAGAGATTGAAAAATTCTCTTAATTCTCATTTGTTATCTTTTCATGAATTGAATTTTGTTTATAGTTTATTTTAATGTATATCATATTAAAAACATATGAAATATAATAGTTTAGCAAATAAATTTGAAAAATATAAAAAATTAATCATTCATTTGTTAAATATTACTACTTCAGATATTATTAGTTATAGTTATGAGGCGAATTTGTAATTTTGTTTAGTTATAAGTTCAAAATCTAAATTTACTATTATTGTTTGTTAATATATTTTTATTGTTGCAAACTTTAAAAATATTATATGCATACATACATACATACATATACATACATACATGCATACATATAAAAATCATGCTATTGTTTTGTAACTTTAAACAAGATGGTACAAAATTAAACTCTTCATAATCATAATCATAATAGAAATTAAATATAATAAAAAAATAAGAAGGATTTAGAGTACATTTTTTGTAATTGGTATAATTATATTATATAGATAAAATTTATATACATTTGTATATGAGTATGTATTTGTTCTAATAAAAACAAAATATTAGTTTTAATTTTATTTATTTTTTTCTTCTATAAACCAATTATCAATATTAATAAAAGAAAAAATTTATAAATATCGAGAAAATATAAAATAAAATAAAATAAAAAAAACCGCTATTATAATAGAGGATTTTATAATTTTTTATTATAAGTAATATACAATCAATAATAATCAAGTTTTGTCCATCGGAAAATAAGTGAAACTAACAAAATTCCCAACCTATTTTCAGAGGTAACAGCTTACGTCGCGTTAAAAATGGTTCTAAATGGCGTGCCAAAGAAATTTCATTGGACGGTAAACCACCAACATTTCCATCTTCAAATCGTAATTCTGCCAATTTATCAACGACTGAAGTAAGCCCAGCTCTGATAGCACAAGCCAATTGGACGTTTGTTGAAAAATTATTGAAGGTTGTTTGTTCACTGTCATTCTTTGTTACATGTTTTTTCTTTGATTTTCGGTTTTTTTTTGTTCTTTTTCTATTGTTGTTGTAACAAACATGGAGGACATGAACAAAATGGAATTACATATGTGTAAATTGTTTTAATCGTATAGGATATAAAAAGTAAGACTAAAAGAATGCTACTTGAAAAAATGGGTAATGAAGCAGTTGCTCTGGGATTAAGCAAAGAAGTCACTGTTGTTGGTGTAGAAGAGAATACCCTAATTGCATCCCTATGCGATTTATTAGAGAAAATCTGGTCTCATGGCTTACAAAATAAACAAGGAAAATCCGCGTTATGGTCTCATTTACATGCTTACTTGGAAATACAAGAAATTAGCAAAACTTGTAAACCTATCGATGCGAATTATTTAACCCCAGGTTCGTTCCATGAAAAAAAAAAACCATATTTATCTAAAAATAAATAGAATAAGTTAAATATAAAAATTTAATGTACAAAAAAAAGAGGCAAAATTATTATCGCCAATAATGATTCTAATATTAAAACGTAGTCAAAGGGCAACGAACAAATTTCTAAAATAATAACAAATTAAATATTTTAACTAATTTTTAACACTATTCATCATCATCTATCTAGATCTAACCTGGACCGCAATGCGAAAAAGAATGGATTGTATGTCTTTGAAATGTTATTAATGTGTTGTTAACCATTTAGTATTCTTCCGTAAAATGCTTTTCTGTGTGTTGCTTTTAGCGAAACCTAAAATTTTTACTATTTTACATTTTGTTTTTAATTCCTTAAGTTGTTATTTTTCCTTAGGAACGCTTATTTTAGTTTTTTCTTCTTCTAATAATTGCTTTTTATTTATTGTGTATTCTACTGAATTAAAAATTTTAACAGGTTTTTAGGTCTATTTGAATAGATTTTCTTGGTCAAAATAAAAATTTTTGGATAGCAAGATTTTCAACAAGAAATAGTATATCTTTCTTTTAGAGCATGTATTATTTTTACTAAGCAAAACGAAGTTTCTGAACATTTACTTTTAAAAATTTTATAAAGAACTTTTCATCTTTTTAAAATTGTTTTTTTTTTTAAATTAAACTCAAAATGTTGCTTCCGTCACAATTTTCATTTTCATTAAAAGATGTTCTTAAAATTTTTTTTTAAATATTGTTTTATAAAAAATCCTTATTTGTTTGCAGGAAGTTTAACTAAACAAGCCAACACTTCTTTGTGAATGTTTTATTATAAAGACAAAACCATATATTTTCAAGTTTTTTTGAATTTTCTTCTGTAGTTTTTTAGACAGCTAAGTTCAAAATGAGAAGATAACTTTCAAAGTTCCGAAAATCAAATTCATATTAAAACTATCAAGTTTATTATATCAAACTAAAAAAATTAAAAAGTTTTCAAACATGCAAAAAAAATATACAATAAAAATTAAACACCTATACTAACATATATTTGGACAAGTCTACAATTCAAGATATGCTTAAAATATTTCCTGGTGTGGATAGTTTTCATTAACTGTGATTTACCTTTTTATCTCTTCCAAGAATTAAATATTTACCCTAAATATGATTGTATTTGTATAGTTTATTTTTATATATCTAAAGCTAGCTTTTTTTTTAAAAAAATTTAATTTATACTCCCTATATAAAGTAAGGGTTTGGCTTAAATTTTGACAAATATACTCATAAAATATTTGTATTATTTTTTTTGTTGTTTCGCTGTCCTTTCCAAGCAATAATGGTATGAAATTAAAAAAAAAGCTATACAATTTAAGAGAAATAAATCATTTTTAATACAGTTTACCCGAATGTAATTGGTTTGTTTTAAATATATCATAGATAAATTGAACTCCACTTTAATAAAAATTTAATTACCCAAAAACATACTATCGATTTGATATTTTTTTAATTTTTGTTTTATATTACTTTTGTTGTTTTTTTCTTTTATAAATAAAATAAATTATACTTTTTTAAATAAATAAATTTTATTTAATTATGTTAAAAAATCAACCAAATTAAATTGTAGGTTAATTTACAACTCAGTAATAAATAAAATATTTATTATCGGACTTTTGACATTAAAAGCCATTACAAAATATAAAAAATAAATAAACTACAAACCTGTTAAAATTTACCCGTGTTTGCAATTTCAACTGTTCTTTCTGTGTGCTATACAACTTATTTTAATTCTATGCTAAATAAATTAAAATGTATTTTACAATAAAGGCTTTAATTTGAAGAAAAAAACTGAAACTATCAATAAATATAAAGATGTACAATATTTTGCTGTTAAAAATTTACTATTATTAATATTAGTTCTATTACTTTATAACTCAATCAACTTAATCACGAAAAATTTGTTTGTTTGTATTTTAATTATTATAAGACAGAATTTTGTACACTATTATACAATAATAAAAACTAAGAAATGAATATAAAAAGTCAAAAAATGAAGAAAAAAAATATATTACATTAACCATTATTTATTTTAAAAATAAGTATCTATAGTCCATATTTCAAATGAAAGCCTTTCAATGAAAAAAAATCTATATTAATATATAATGTAAAAGAACAAGTATCCTGTTCCGCTTCTACTATATCGCTTTATTTTATAGCAAAATACTAATATAATAACTGATAATTTCTTCTTTGTCTTAGAGAAGAATATTTGTTTGGGGACTTTGACTAACATCTTTCCAATTCTTTATTAACAGATCTCTCAACATTCACAATTGATCCAGAATCTCCTTCTAGTCCGACAAGAGGTAGATCGCGTGATCGAAAAACATTAGGGTTAGAGCGATTAAGACCTCTTCCTGAAACTCTCGAATTTGATATTAAGTATTATTAATAAAACAAAAATTTTTTAATTTTTTACAATTGGAGAATATATGTGTTTTCCTATTTTTGTTTCGTTTTAGAAATGTTCTCGCAATGACTGATATTAAGACGCACATCGGTTATGCGAGAGCTTGGATAAGGCTGTCTTTAGAAAAAAAACTTCTTTCACGACATTTTCGCACACTTTTATCAGATACAAGTTTATTGAGATCTCTCTATAAAAGATCGGCATTTTTACGTTGTGAAGAAGAAAAAGAACAATTTCTTTATCATTTACTAACATTAAATACAGTTGATTACTTTTGTTTTACAAATATTTATCCTACAACAAGTGAGTAAATAATTATCATATGTAGACGATCTATAAATTTACTTAAACATTTAATAAATACAGAGCTACCATATCGCGTGGTCATATTCCCTTCGAAAAAGACGAGTAACTATACAACGTCAAGCAATGTATGGGTTGCTATTTCAGGCACAATGAATGAATCTCACCAAGTCAAAGTCCCAAAGTGTGCACTGGAATTTGTATTTCATGTAAATAATATTATCTATTGTTATCTATTGAATTATATTTGATATAATTTTTCATTAAAATCTTTGAAAGGAGAAAAATTTAGGTTTATTAACCACCATGAGGATTGGCCATGACAATTCGGGGCCAAATAATAAATGGATGATTGATAATGTAATTGTACGGTGCGAAGTGTCTGGACATACGTACAAGTAATTTCACTAATAACTTTTATAAATTTTTTATAAGATTTAACAATCGTGTGGATTTTTAGATTTCCATGTGGTAGATGGCTTGGAAAAGGTGTTGATGATGATTCTACCGAACGCCTGCTAGTAGGACAGAGACTTCCCAGAACAATTGATAATGATGAACTAGTCCAAGTATGCGAAACTCCTCCGCGTGCACGTAGTCCAAGTATTCAACGACCAGAAATAAGCGCATCAGAGATTCAAAATTTATTAGGCAATTGTGTGAATACCATAGTTAAATGGCATTACAAGCCAAATCGTGAAAGAGATGTTGGTTCATTAACGCATTTATTATGCGGAGAAGGTGGTCTAGTTAAGTGCTTGGAACAAGCTTTTCTTTGCGGTTTTAGATCGTCTAGATTTTTTGGAAAAAATCTTTATATTTGGGATTATTTCTGTAATAAAATATTTTCCATTCGCCTAGGTGTACATTTTTTACTAATTAATTTTTATACATTTAGTAAAAGTTAAAGAACAGTTCGATATGAATTTGGCTGAATATAATACGATTACGGTTAAACAAAATGGTTCACCGTCCACTATAGTAACAATGCCCGAATCTCCAGTTTCATCACAACGGCATACAGTTGTACCAATTTGGCGATGTTATTCACATTTAATCGATGAAATCAATCTTGTTACAAAAACATTAGGAAAAGATGGAAAATTCCAAGTTTTTATTTGCCTGAGTTTAAGGTAATCCAAATTACTGTAATTTGATTTTTTTATTTTTATGCACAGTTTGGTAAATATTTATTTTTCGTTTTTATAAATTTAAATATTCTAGAAATTCTTTTATAATTTTAACATGTTTTAAAAATTATTTCTGCACTAAAAAAAAATGTTTAATTCATCTAAGAAAATCGTTTAAATTTATCAGGGAACATCTACTTCATCGCATGTTAGCACCAATGGCAGCAACAAAAATTACTCATGAAATGTACGAGGAACATAGTTTTATGCGTAAAACTGGATTATTAACATTTTTAATACAAATCCTAGAACCTCTAGATGAATTTCATATTGTTTTGGAAAATTCAATTACTCAAGGAATAGCGTCACAATGTTAAAAAAAAAATAGAATTTGAAAAAATATTTCCAAATAAAAACAAGTCACTTTCTTGCTAACAAAATTAAATTTTTATAATTTAGTTTAGTTTTTTTTTGTATTTTATCGAACGTTTTTATTTCCAAAACAAATATCTAAAATATATTTTAAATAGGAGAAACTATTAACACAAAGAAAAACAAGGTTAAAAGGATAAAATACAAAATATATTGTACGTAATCTCAAATAATTAACACTATGATGATACTCGATTTGAAACAATACCAAAGAGGATTAATTTATCTATATATAAAATTCAATATTTTTTTAAATACTCTTTTTGTCTTTTTTATGTAAATCATTCCTAGATATTATAACGTACTATTAGATTAAGTTAAGTTATAAAATATTTTACATTTTTATTTTATATACATACATTTTTTTTATCATTTATTATTATTATAAATTACTTTAATAATAAATGCGCACTTTAGATAAAAAGAAAAAAACACAAAAATCAAAATAATTTTTGTTTAACAATATTATGGATGCGTATTATATATATAAACGTTGTGGTGCGAATGAATACAAAAAAATATATATAAATGAAATATGTACAAAGTTAGGAATGAAAGAAATAATAATAATACCATAAGCAAATTAATTTCGTATTCGCGGAAAAACAATACATATTAGGAAAAGTACAATTTGATGTATTTATTAAAATAAAATTCAATTTTTAAGTGTTTTCTCATGTGAATGAAATGGAAATGAAGCATTGGCAATAATGTCAGAAATTATATTAGTAACCGAAATTTTGTCGATCTCTTAGTTACTAAAGCAATTTTTTTAATAAACTATAATTACTATATTCTATTTCAAAAAACAATTTTTTAGATTATATTAATGTTTTGGAAAGATTTTTTTTTTAGATTATATTAATGTTTTGGAAAGATTTATATTTTATAAAATTTCTTATTTAAACAAAAAAAACCACAACTAATTTTATTCTATTCAAACATTTTCTAATACTGAACATAATAGTGTATTTTTTGTATTATATTTAAGTTCATTGCAATAGTTTTCAAACTATATTTCCGATATAATTGAATTATTTACAAATAAAATACGAATTTATTTATAAAGAAAAAGAAAAAAATTTTAAAATACGAATTTATTTATAAAGAACAAGAAAAAATTTTATTTAATTTTTTCGTTTTATTCACATGAGTTAGCAATAATATAAATGTTTTTTTTTTGTCTTTTTTTAATTAAACATACTTTAGGATAAATTTATAGTGTTATATAAAAATCAAAATCTTGCCAGTTATCGTTCAAATGTGAAACAATCAAATAAAAAGGTAAAATTAGTAAATGTATCTGTTCTTAAAATCATCATCCGCCTATTAAAATTAAAGAAAATATGTTTCAAAAATCTTTTAGTCGAGTGCAATACATAGGAAATTATAATTTTATTTTTGCTACATGAATCTTTAAGTATATATATTTAAGTAAATTATTATTATTTATTTTGTAATTGTTTCCCATAATTTTTTAAAATATACTTTTATTTCCAAGTTATTTTTTAAAGCTCTCTTTCAATATTTATTTAAATTTTTAAAGATGATATACATTATTAAGTTAGACTGCCAATAAATCGTTTTTTTTTAAATTAATATATATATTAATTCAGAAAACGTCAAATAGTTCATAAATAATTTTTAAAAAAATTAAATGCCGATAAATTTGTGATATTTAGGAAAAAGAATAAATAAATGAATTTAATTAAAGCCCAATTATGTTATAAATGTGGTGTTTCTAAATAAGTACATAAAAAATCTTAAGTAAAAATACTCATATATATGTATATATACAATATATAAATAAATGTGTAAAATACCAAAAAAAAAGGAAAAAAAAATAAAGCAAATGAAAATAAAACATTGGAAAATTTAAATTCAGTTGTGTCGTTTTATTTCATATTTCTATAAAAAAAAATTATTTGTTGCAAATAAAATAAAAAATTAGATATTAGAATGCAAGTAGCAAAAAAAAAATTAACAAAAACCGAGAAAAAAATGCGATGAACATTATGAATTATAATTGTAAAACGTATTTTCATGCCCAATTAAGTTTTGCCTGATATCTGTGCATTTATTCAATAAAAATATGAAAATAAATATTTCAAAAGAAATTCTCAATTAAAAAAAAACCGTTCTAATTAAATAAAACTCTTTTACATATAATAGCAATAGTAACATTTTAAGAGCAATAGTAATTTATTTCTGTGAATAAGAAACATTTTCTATTGAATATAAAATACATAAATTAAAGTTCAATTATAAATCATATCATTTATTCAGTAAAAATAAAATGGAACGAACATTAAAAATGCTTGTTTTCAAAAATTCAATCTAACTACATATTTTTATTTTCCAACATTTAAAAAAACGTGTTCATGAAATTACAATTTAAAAAATTTTTCCAAAATCTAGAAATGAGGATAAAAATAATATTCTGTAAAAGTTGTATTTAACGTTTTGTAATTATTCCATGTGCATACGAATTAATATAAATAAAAATTTATTACAAATGTATTTTAAATTGCTTTTTTTTACAAATATTGAAATAATTACCATTGGAATTATAAAATTTGTTATTAATATGGATAAATTACGACAAGCCTGATTGTTAGTTTGTTGTATTATTATAAAAAATGAAAAATAGTTATCCTATTTTCTTATGTAAAGTGTTTCATAGTACAAATCGTTTTTTTTAACTCCAAAAATTTTATCTAATAGATACTACATATCTTATACAACAACACCTTTTAGGTATAAAAGAAGTGTATGTAGTACTATTATACCAAACTATGATCAAAAAAAGTATGTAAGTTCCGACCAAATATGTTCTTAAAAAATGTTGATGGTTTCACAAAATTAACAGGTGTGACTTTTTAAAATATAAATCGATGATTTTTATTTATCTCGAAAAAGAACTATACCCTCTATAAAAAAGAATATTTAAAAGAATACAATCCAATAACTATTTCAGCTCAACTCATACACTTTATAGTTTATTAAATCGAAATGATCTGATAAATAGCAACCAAGCTTGTGTATTTTCAATATGTTGGGTAACAAGGTCCTTCTACAACAACAAAAAAATTGATGAACCGTATTTAATGACAAAATGCCGAAAACGAAATAGAATACCAACGCTTCAGAAAATGCTGCAAATCAGAAGTTATCATATTATTCCGCCAAAATAATTTAAGAAAAAATATCAATTATAGATGAAAAAAAATTTACAATTTCAGCTTATAAAAATTCTTTTATTTTGAAAAAGAATAAAAGAATTTTGATAAATAAAAATAATTATTATAGGTTTTCTTTAGTTTCTGGGAAAAATCCTAATAAATATGACAAATAATGGTTTACTTAAAAAAAAATTCCATATTCTAATCAATCTATGTATTAAATAATATATTTTATAATTTTATTTCAATAGCTTAAATTTGTTTCTATTATTTTGTTAGTATTTTTTTTAAATAATTTTCTTATTTACTTTATAATTAAATATATCAAATAATTAACGAAAAAATAAAACGACTTTTTCACCGTGATCTTTATTATTATCGTATTCTTATATAAAATTAATGATAGAAATAAAATTGAATTCTAATGCAAAACATGTATTTTTCAATACGGACTATATGTTAAATGGACAAACAAATAATTTCGTAATTTGTAATTTTATAATTGTTTGTTTTGTTTTGTCGTATTTATATTTCTTATTAAAACACTGAGAAAATGTTTCTCTAATACTTTAGTATAGTCCACATGTTCATATTAACATTTTATTATAAATATTAGTCTCTTCATTTTAATTCAGGCGAAGGTAATGCAAGGTATAGACGAAAAAAAAAATAGTAAAGTAAATATTATAATAGCTAAATATATCGCATCAAATGAATTTTCATTTAATCTAGAATTAAAATCAATCCATTTATATATGTACAAATTCCTATGTATACGATATGCTGCACAAAAAGAAAAAAGGAAGAAATAGACAAATACGGAATTCCCAATCAACGTGAAGTGAGATGAGATAATATACGAAAATAAAAAATATATATATACTCCAAATAAATGTTCCCTGTTGTTATTTATGCCCCTTTTCACAGCATTTTTAAAATGACTACATTGAATACAGTTCCCATCCCTGTTGTATTATAATTGAAGTTGTTGCGAACTTGACCACCTTTCTTTTTCAATGTAAGGCTTTTATGTCATGTCTAATGCCAATAACTGATCTCCTTTTTCAGGCCAATCTCTAAATCCTTTCACTCGATTTTCAATTATCCGCAAATTCAAACTTAAATATAGTTTTGTATAAATGTTAAATAATGATTTATGTAATTTCGCATTTTTAAAATATAACTTGAATTTATTACTTTCTTGCTTTTCTTATTCTAATTTTTCATTCTTTCTTTTAGTTTTTTTTTTAATTAATCGTATTTTGCAGCATATTTCACTTATTTTTCTTCCGAAATCGTAATTTTTTTAGTTATTTATTTATATAAGGAATTATTTTAATTGCTATGTTAATTGTTATGCGTTAATGTCCTGTTGATGCGATTGCCGTACATTGTTTGGAGGACGAGACCCTCCATAGTTCCCAGTATTGCCAGTATTACTTCGACCTGGCCTGCTCGAATTTGACATTCCAACGTTATTCCTATTAGAATTCACGTTATTTCGTGGTGCCGTATTTGAATTGTTGCCCGTTTGACCAATGCGGCCACAATTTTGTTGTTGGCGATTTGATGGCGGAACCATACCCCCGCGAGATCTAAATACATTATTACCATTACCTCCAAAATTACCAACACCTTCTTGTTTTCCGTTGTTGTAATTAGTACCATTTTGATTCTGATAATAGTTATTTTCATTATTTCGGAAATATACACCTGAAGGTCGACCATTTTGTTGTTGATAAGAATTATTTGATCGACCCCTATAATTATTTGATACGGCTCCATTATTATTACGACCGCCACGACCACTATTATTGCCACCTCCTCCACTTCTATTATTTGCCGCAAAACCACCACCTCGGGAGTTGTTTCGTCCACTATAGTTATCATTTTGATTGTTATTCCAATTGCTCGAGTCACCTTGATTTTCGAATCCGCTATTCCACTCATTCGCCGGTGCCTTATTGTTATTGCTTGTTGCTTCATTATTCCATTGATTTGCTTCTTCTTCATGATGAATTGTTACCGGTCTTTGATTGTTTTCATTTGTATCCCATTCATTTGTATTCTCTACGTTTGGTTGACGTTCTTTTATTTCCTCTACATTTTGTTGCACTGGAACTTCTGTTAAAACTTGTGACGGTGGTACTTGTTCAACTTTATCCTTTGTCTGTACTTGTACAACATTCACGCCACTAACCTAGAAATAGAAAAAAATTAATAGTGTAATGATAATATATTTGCCAAAATTATCAACTTACTTGTTGAATGCCAATTGGGGTTGGTGAAGAAAATTTTGAAAAGCCTGGCAATGGAACTGCACCAGGCACAATTACTATATTACCAGCATTTGCCGGTTGACCTGCCGGAGGTAAAGCGACAATGGATGGTACATTTTCAACTATAGGCATTACTTGGCCTGAGCTTGGTGATACCGCTGCTGGTTGAGCCACTATTGTTGGTATAGCCATTTGAGTAGCAGAAAAAACTGGCATCTGCGGTGGAGAATTTTGAATCTCAGGATTTTGACCTGGCTGAGGAGGAAATATTGCTGCTGGCGGCACTATATTGGGGAATGATTGATTCGTGAATGTTTGCGTTGGAATCGGTGGATTCACTTGCGGTTGTTGAGCTTTTATTGGGATTCCAGGCTGAGATATTTGAATTTGCTGTGTCACAACAACTTGTGCTTGTATATTTGCAGGCGAACCTGGACTCTGTGGGCGAACTGATCCTATTTAAAGATTTATTTAAATGATTCAAACAATGCAGATAGGAAGAATATTTATTAAATAATATCTGAAAAAGAAACCTAGTAAATTTCACATACCTGCATTTGCTGGCGGTGTTGGATTAGCTGGATCGTTTGGTGTATAACCGCTAGGGACAATATCAGGTGAATCTAATTCGCTTTCCTGCAAGAAGAAAAAGCTACCAGAGCTAATAACTTCATCAATTGGCCTCATCTGTTGTATATACTGGTGTTGCTTAAAATACGCTTGCTCAACTGCTCTAACTGTTGTTGGAGGGAAAGGTGCAGGCAAAATAGCATTAGCTTGCGCTGAGCTAGCTACTAATGGCGGAACCGGGGGTACTGGCACACGTACAATATGCGCATTTGGTGGAGGTACTAACTGTCTTTGCAACTGTGGCGGAGACTGAGAGCAAATTTGAGTTCCAGTTATAACTTGCTGCTGCTGAGTTGTCTGGGGGAATGCAGGTGCGGGGACTACTGTTGCACAAGGTGCCTCCGATTGAAATTTAGCTACATCGGGGACAGCTATTATTGCAGTCGGTGCAGCCATATTTGGATTGTCAATTACAATTTCGTTTTCTGAGTTTTCAACAACTTCTTGTATTGGTGTAGAATTTTCCTCCGTGCCCTCGGATTCTTGCACTTGAGATTCCTCCATATCAGCATTAGCAATATGTTCAACAATCTCCTCTTCCGTTTCCTCAGACATAATTGCTTTACCAGCTTGATCAAAGTATCCAGAATCTTGAACGATTTTCAGAATTCGATGTATATTATCAAAAGTTGATTCCCCATATTGCTTTGGCCTATTGTCAATTGTAAATGATAGCATTTCTGCTGCTTTCTGGGCGCCAAATGAAAATGGAACATCTTCTGGTTGACTCTGACGCTTCACTTGTATATCGTTGTAACTTAAAAAAAAAATCAACATTATTTGACATTATCATTTTAATAAAATGTTTCTATTTCATTACAATGTGTCTAAAAGTGTTAGGTCAACTTCCTCAAGTTTTGGTGCGTTATTACATCCACTAAGGAAATCAGCGCGCACTTCAGACTGGGTAAATTGTACTAGAATATTTTGGATAGTCAATACCTCTCGAATTTTAGCAGTTTCAGCTTGTGCTCTTAACAAAGCTTCCTAGAGAATATATTCAAATGTGCAAAGAATATTGTTAAATTTATATTTTCTATCTAAATAATTTTATATTATGAGCAAAGATACTTACTTTTCGTAATTGCTTCTTTTGGTCCTTTTCCGAAGAAATTGCTATCTGAAGCAATTGTTTAGATAGGTCGCGAGCAAACTCCAATGACTGAGTAACTTCGTCATATTTAGCAACTGCAGTCTTTTGATCAGAGCTTAACTCTTTACCACTTGCTTGTATCGACCGATAAGATTCTAATTTTGTCTGTTAATAAAAAAGAAAATATTCAAAATGAATAGTAAATCTTGGATATAATTGAGAAAACCATTCCTATGTTAAAACAACATTCAATGAAATTATAGCGCAGAAGGTGACTATACATTTCGTACATTGCAAATGATGCATATCTTAGTCCATTATATATTCGAATTTGTTAGAAGAAATAGAACAACTAAATTAAATATGCTTTTAACACATAAATGTATAAAATTTTACTCTAAAATGGACATTTGAATTACCAAATCCCATTTTAGTGCATTAAGTCGAATGTTGTTAAAATTTATTAAAAATATTCCATGAGATCGCATGGAATTTCTGATAAGAAGTATTTTGTTTCGATTACAAATAAAGATTTTAGTCGTAAACATGTTTTTTCTTGTTAAATTAACTGAGATAGCAAAATCCGATTTTTACCGAACAATGGATTCCAAAAAATATCTCTATTGCGTATGTCAAAAAAAACCAATTCGAGATTCTGTTCTCAGAACTAAAAGCCGCATTTGGCACATGTAAATATGGCGACCGAATTAGCTCGAAGCGAAATAATAAACAGTTGAGCAAGCTCGTATTTCATATGCTAAATGTAATTCTAGCAACCGACCGTTGCACACCAAATTATATTATATAGATTTTAAATCGTTTATCAATGCGAACAAAGAAATTACTCGATAGTACAAAAACAAAACACAGAAAGGTATGATTTGAAACGAAACACTGAGTAATAAAATAAACAATTTGCATGCGATATAAATTCTTTAAAGTAATATTACCTTACGCTTTTCCAAATTTCGGATCTTATGTTCAATAATCACCAGTGCCTGCCGAATAGGTGTATTGGCATTATTTTCAGAAGTCTCCTGATTGTTGGAGGCTTGTTTTTCTAACTTTGCACTTGCGGCAGAAGGCATCTTTATTGGGCAACAACTCAAACAGGAATGAAAATTTCAAGACGTCAAATTTATGGACGCCCTCTATGGTAGCACTCCCCACGAGTTTTTTTCGACCAAACCCGTTTGCTGCTGCGATTAATTCAACAATATTATTTAATAATGTTTTATTTTTACAATGGGTAAATATAAATAAATTGTTTCTTTTTATATTTCTATATATATTTTAAAATATATTAAACTATTTTTAAATAAAATAATCTTTAAATAAGTATAAAGTAATTAAATTCGAGGCCATGAGTATTTTGAACCAATTGGTATAAACGTTGGAATAGCTTACACAACATGAACTGTTATTTTAAATAAATTTTCTTATTGTATTAGCAATTCATGAATATATATATATATATAAATAATATATTATATTTTAAATAAAACATGTTTTTAAATAAAATTGAAAGTACATTTGAATATAAGTAATTATTTAGAGTGCATTCTTAAGGATATATAAATGTGTTAAACATTTATATAATAAAGTATTACTTAAATTATGGCATATTTTTGAGAAATATATAACTAAAGAAAATAATAACACAATAATTTTAGAATAGATTTTTTGAAACAAATTTTTAGTTCTCTATCACACTAAACAACCAATTAAGATCTAATTATTCCGAATATGATTAAAGTTTTTGGTTAAAGAGTTATTTACATGTGAATTTCTTTACTCCGATAGTATTTTGTCTCATAACATTAACAGAATTGAATTTAATGTAATCTATCAAAGAATATTTATTTTGATAGTTTTTTTTTTTAATTTCAAATTAGTTTGCACAATACCTACTAGGCTATTTGTGTTGGTGAAAAATTTGAGAAACTGTGGCAATGATATCTATCAAATTGCAAGGAAAATGGCGTCAACTACATTATAAGTCTTTAGTTTGTTTTGATTAATTATGTTCGATATATAATAATGGTTTTTGTTATTGCACTTTTAAAGAATATTGAAAATATTTTTATAAGTGAACACAGTTATTTTAAATTAAGAGTAGTGGAATAACAGAATCATACAAATTTTAGTGTTTCGAACTAAAAAAGCCTTCGGCTTAAAATATTCGAAAGCCAATTAAAAATGTGTTTGCGCTATATGAATTAATTATTGAAAAACAATAAATAAATAGCATTTGAAAGTTTCATTTTCTGTGTATCATAAAATATTAATATAGGAAATATTGAATGATTACCATTTGCACAAATCTTATGACGGACGCCTGAATATTGTTGACAGATAAAAGAACGCGAACATATTTTGTATTACTAAATTTTAAAAAGAAAATATACATATAATCACATTTGCTTATTTTGTAGATAACTTGCCAAAGTACAATTTGAATAAATTCGAAATAAATATTAAGTTAACCATGAGAAATTTGTATTTCCTGATGAATTCGAAAAAAAGTATCATCAATTACATGAATGCAATATATCATTTTGTTAATATTAATATTGTCAACATATAAAAGATAAGGTATTATATGAATGATTTTATTTGAATTATATTATTAATATATTATAATGTTTGTAGATAAAAAATCTTTTTGAAGAGGAAGATTCCAAATTAGTATGGACTCAAATAGATCATGGCAATTTCGTAGAATTGTTGGAACAAATTTATCAAACAATTCAATAATTTCAAATGAGGTAGAACAACAGCGAAATAGCTTGTCTGAAACCAGTGAACAAACTTCACTCACAGGATCTGTTTCCCGCTTAACACGGTCACCAGAATTATCATCTATTCTTCAAACTGCAGAAGCAAATGATAATATGGCTGGATCGTTTAATAATGGGAATTTTTTAACGTTATCTTACGATCAAGTATTTCAATCGTTTGATACATCCAACAAGTCTATTAATTATGAAACTACTATCGTCTCAGACAATAAACAATCATTAAGTCAACACAATTCCGTTACTTTAACACATAAAGTCGACAATGGAAATCCTATACATCATCAAACAGTGACACAAACTTCAGGGTCGAACTCCTATTATACGGAATTACCGACTCATGGGAATATTATTACTTCACCGTCAAGATTGGTAGCAGACGGTACAATAACATGGCAGCAGCATAATAATACTGTTAGTGGAAATCAGCAAGTTCAAAATTCTTTTGGAATTCTACCAGATGATAATATTAGCACGAATACAGGTCTTCAACAACGTACAAACATTGTAAAATCAAACAATTATGGAAATTATCAAAGTAGCCAATATTCAGCAGAAATTCAACGAACAAGTCAAATCTCAACAACAAAATCCACGTCACGATCATCTGCACAAAATACTGGTCAACCGAAAGAAGTACAATACATTTGTCGATCTCCTCCTGTCGTAGCTGTTTCTTTGAGTCCAACTGCTTCTGAAAATAATAATTTGAATCAAATTTATCGTCAGCCTCTAACTGTTCATTCTCCATATAGTGAAGCAATTCATACTGAAGGTTATTCGAATACCAAAGGGTATCCTGTAATGACAGCGGCAGGCATAAATCAAACTTGTATACTTGTTACTTCGCCAAATTCGCCTAATAGTAATACGTCAAATCATATCAATTTAAAAGAATATCGTGTACAGAGTACACCGAAGAATTCGATTAAAATCAATAACACTAACTTTGGTTTGTCTACCCCAATTACAACAACCAAAACAGCTAATCAGACATTACATCTTGTTCAAACGAAGGCTCAATCAAAAGTGTATCCTGAGCTCGTTTTTGTTGAAGAACCAATTCGCACAAAATTAGAAGATACACATCAGTTGGATTCTCAGGATGGAGCAATTAGTTATTATACAATTTTTGATGGAAAAACAAGACAAATTGTTTTAGCGAATGCCGGTAATATTTTAACTACAGATCGTCAGACTGCTGAAGCTACAAATGATAATGCCAGTACAATTATTGTTCCAAGAAGACAAAGCCCTCAAACTGCTAATTCGCAAGTACCAAGCCCAGGTTATCCTATATATAATAATGCGTTAGAAACAATTAATGACTCTCAAACGTCACATCCATCGTCGGAAAATGCTGGCCATATAGTCATATATAAATCAGATTCCGGTAGACAACATGGATCACATGTTGTACAAGAAAATTGTAATAGAACAGTAAATCATACCGCAAATCAACAAGTGGCTTACTCTTCTGTGATAACACGTGCACTTGTTAATGAGCCCCAGGACTCTTGTTGGGAAAGCGATGAAAAGCCGAAAAAATACTACACATTTAACAGCAGCAATCAAAATGAAATAATGGTACCTGCAGAAATTCATTTAAAAGACGAATATTATGATCCGACGCAGACAGCAGAAATTGATGCCTTACAAAATATGACTAAATCAGAAGAAGTAACTGAAGGAATATTCGTGGCTGCCGATCAAACACTAATTTCTCATTTTGGAATTCCTGCACGAACTGAAATTTACGAATCTACAACACAGGCAATAACAACCTCAACCGCGTCTACAAACTCGGCAATTGTTTCTACCCCTACAAAAATTACTGGCAGACGACGAAAACATCAATATTCAAACAAAACAAGAGAAGAACTGCTCAGTGAAAATGAATTTCTTGTAAATCGTATACCTCCTCCAGCTCATAAATCTAAAAGCAGAGCAAATGTTTCAAAGGAATCAGTCACTGTGCAATTGCAATCCAATTTTCAGCAACAAAACGGCACAGCATATATCGAAATAGCTAATTGGAGTACCGATAATAATGCCGCTAAAATTATTTCATCCCCACAACCGATACCTTCCACAATTATTTCCCCACAAATGTCCAATTTTAACAACCAAACACCCGTAATGATACAACAAGACCAGGCGCATTCACATGCTATAATAGAAGATCCAAATCAAAGTGATAGCGCTACATATTTTCATATTAGTGATAATCAAAATTTAGTGGCAACTCAATCTTCGAACGTATTACAAGTCAATACTACAACAGAAAGTTCATTGATAAAACATGGAAATTTGAACGAACAAAGTGTGAATACTGGTTCAGTTGTTTACGTAAAAAATATAGACACGATTTCGTGCATAAATAAAAATGAACTTAAGTCAAAAGTTGTTATTCCAAATATAGAAGAAGAACTCAAATTTTTAACTGATAAAAACTCCGAAACAAAAGTCAAGAAAGAATGTAACCAAAATCTAATATCCAGTTCAAATGTAGAGAAAAAAGCAAATGCTTTCAATAGTAGATCAAATTTCATGGGAAGCTTCTTAAAATTTCTGCAAGGTGAACGCGAACCTTCACCGCCGCCACTCAATCGTAATGTTAGAAGAGTGAGTTGTTCTCAAAAATCCACAACAAGTTCTAATATAAATCCTGTTATAAATAAACCACTTACCATTAATTTACCACTTAATTCAATAAATACCATCTGTACTAGTGAAAATGATGCAAAGATAAAAATTGGACAACTAGAATTAGATAAAGCTATTAATAACAGTGCATCTGTAAATGAGAGAAAAAGGAAATTGATAAATGAAAACAAAATAGAAACGCCAAAACGAAGCAAAGCAAAAACAAAGAAAACAGATTTACCTAACCATATGGAAGCAATAGGTTCAACATTGCCAAAGAAAGCTCGTCCACAAATGGCAATGCTGATGCACTCGATGAGCAATACTATAACGAATTCAAACCCAAATGATGTTGTTATACAAGAAACAGAACAGCAAGAACATCCTGAACAGCAGCAGCAGCCGCAACAATCACAGCAAATTGAATTGCAGGATTATGAAGATTCTACACAATTAAAATATCAGAGTGGTCGTCGGGATTGGCAAGAAGGTGTGTTGTAGTACTAATCCACAAATATTTATGCATATATACTCACATAGATATATATAATTTATTCAAAACTAGAGTTGTCATTACTATAGTTAATTAATTTTAAACACCATTGAAAAGTCGGCTGCATTTTAAAAAAAAGGAATTTTAAAAAAAATATTTTAAGAATGTCCTTTTTTATTTTTATTTATTTTATATTTCTGTTAAAAGTTTTTTAAACATTTGTAACTGTTTGCTTATCAATTTTATACCTTCCAGAAAAATATTTAAAATAATATGCAATTTTTTCTACAAGAAATATAAGTTACATATTCATATTTATTTTCATTTTATATTAATGGATTATATAAATCTGAAAATGTTAAATAATAAAAAAAAGCAAAATTAAAATCGGAAAAATGCCATTTTAATTATAATCTGAAGAATATTTTTTACACATTTGTAAATAAAAGAAAAATATTTTTTTTAACGAAGAGAATATATAATGTAATTATTAGTTTTAAGAATTGTGTAGTATTATATTTTTGTAATATTTATATTCAAAAAAAATACATTTTTTGTTAATTTTCTATCATGTATTTATGTAAAGTTCATATAATTTTAAATATAAAGAATTGTAAACTGAAAATACAATATGTGCATTAAAAAAAAATTAAAAAAAGGATTGTTGAATTTAATGTTTTTTTTCCATATTTATTTTTTTCATATTTATAATACATTTCAAAATAAAATTGGTAAATCATAAAAGTGCAGCCAACTTACTTAAAACGTGCAGAATGAATGATTTCTCTCTATATTGATAAATATTTAATTTTCAAGCACAAAAAATGTAGTCTTGCACACACCTTCTTCAGTAATATGATTTAAAGTATTTTTTAACCACGTATATAGTAATTTAATATATAAATTTTCTTTTAATATAAACATATCTATTTTTTAATGATTATATTAACTGTATTTGTTTTTACATTAAATTGTAAGATTTATCAAGGCGAAAATTTATAAAAATGAAAAACTCATAATACCTACATACAAAAATAATTACAATAAATTGTAAAAAAAATAATATCTATGCCCAGTTAAAAAATTCAAAATAATCATATTATTCGAAAACTTATAAACGATAGTTTATTTTTTTATACGAATTAAACTATAATATTGGCACAATTAAAATTTTGCAATTGTTGACACAATTTTTTTAAATGAAATTGGCTTATAAGTTACGATTAATTTATTTAATTTTAGCTGATCCTCTTAAGGTGCCACCACGTCGCGAACTTTCACAAAGAAAGGCAAAATGTCGTGGTATTGAAGAAATAATGCAACAAAAAACTACAATAGATACGGAAGAAGTAGAGGAACCACCCGAGTTTGCTGACTCAGATAACGATCCAGTATGGACACCGGAAGATGACAATGTATAATTAACTCCTAATATTCAATAAGATATTATTTTTACTCCAGCTTAATTAATTAAACTTTTTTTCTTTTGAATATTTCCAGAGTAATGATGAAAAAAAACCTAATAGACTTAAAATAAAACGAAAGCGAAATCAAGGAATCTCAAAACGATCATCTGTTAATAATATTTTAACAAGTAATTGAAAAACCCGATTAATTCCTTATTATTATATTTGTATTACTTAATATTTATATGAACTAATAATTTTAAAGTTTATGAATATATTTTTCATTGATTTTTATTTATCTAATTAATGAAATTTCGAAATCATAAAAAAATTGTATTTCTCTTCGATATATCATAAATTTGTATATAGTTATACATTCCTCGTTAAATACTAAATAGATGCTGCTTTAGAAGTTAGTGCTGATAAAAATAATTCGACCGCAAGCAGTCCAAATAATGCACGGTCAGACAACAGCCATATTGGAACGATTTGTACTCCTTCAGTTGCTACCAATCGAAAACTAAGTGGGTGTAATAATCTCCAAAATACAACCGAATCGACAAAAGATAATGGCATTATAGCAAATTTGAAGGTCTGTGCATACAAATATTAAAGAGTGTACTAAAAAATATTTTTTATATACATATTAGCATACTTATTGTTAAGTTTGAAACATTTACAGGTTGGTGATTTTATTATTAATCGATCTTCTTTAAATACTGAGTGGCCAATATTATGGCAAATAGATGGTAAATCGATTTTACAAAAATATGAGCCATTTCGACAAAATGAGAAAATACTATATAAAAATATGTCAACGGTAATTATAGATTTTTTTGTAATATAAACTTTTTTTATCAAATATGTTTACATATAGTATGCAGCATGGGTAGATGATGCAAAACAATCTTATGTAAAAGCGCCAGTACGTATAATAACACAGAATCATAAAGATACAATAGTAGAATTGTTACGTTCCGAATTAGAAGTAGAATTGTTACGATCCGAAAACAATGATTGTGATGAATTCGTACTAGATTCCGAAGAACTTAAAGAAAGTTTTAAAGTATATATTCAATGCCTGGTATCACAATCACTTGATTCGAGTTTCTTTGCAGAAATTATTCAAGAACAAGGTAATATTATTGAATAAAATTAATTTGTTTTTCATTTATTTTTTTATATTATCTAGATGAGTATTTCTTAACAAATATGAAGAAAATAGATGATTTAAGCGAAAATTGTAGCCGGCATTTATTATCGGCAGCTACGTTGTCAAGTAGTGCCCTCGCATCGATTAAAACATGGCCTGATTATGAAATTATAAATGATCCTACACAAATGAATCTTAATAAATTTGCCTGTATTGGATGTAATGAAAATAAGGCAAGAGTTTTATTCTCATTGAACGGTCAGCCCTATGATCCTGTAACGTTACAAAACAAATGTTCAGAGTCTGATGTAAAACACGATATGGTAAGATTTCATCATAAACACTTAAATATTAATACATAAAAATATTTTTAATATTTGATTTAGAATTTATATCTTTGCAATAATTGCGCAATCAATTCTAAACGACTTCATAGGATTTGCCATCAAAAATATGACTTATTTAATGAATGTGCTAAAAAAGTATCTCAGTTACATAATGTTAATCACATAAACGAGATTCTAAATAACTGCTTAGCAGATACTACTTGGATAAATAAAGTATATATGAATAATAAATTTATAAATGTATTTAAAAAGATTAAAAATAATTAATTTTTCAGCTTTTCAATAATGCTCAAGAAATTTGGGAAAAAGCTTACAATTTAGAAAGCCATATAAATTTACTATAGTCGTCTCATATAATAAATAAGCGTTTATGTATATTGTACATATTGTGAATAAAAACTGTATATTTGAAAAGTAATTTTTTAAAACGAATGAAATATTGATGTTTTATTATAATAAAATATAAGTTTTTATGTTCATAAATATAGTTATTAATTTAATTTTATCGAAATTGTCTCTTTAACATAAATGAACGTTCTAAAAACAAGGTAATAAAATTAAAAAATTGTGGTCTGCTGTAATATAATAATAATAATAATATATAAAAACGTTTATAAACAGAATTTTTATAATAGGATTTAAAAAAATGAAACCGAAGCGCCATATAAAAAATGTTATACATAAAAATTTGTGATTTTTTATAAATATTTAATAGTAAACACTAGTTTAAATTCATTTGACGTATTTTTTCAATTTCGAATTATTCATTTACAAAAGGTTATAGTATTAATTTCAAAAAGTATTTTTTACAGTAAAAATACATATAAACTCTTAATCAAATTAAATCAAATCTGTTAATTAGTTCAGTACAATTATTTAAATATTACATATTATTTTATTAACTACAAAGTTAATATAAAAATGATCGTTCAAAGATTGTTTATACGAATTCGATGCGGGCTAAATCCTTATAAATTTGATGTCATTGCGATGAGTTCGAAGAATGGTGAATTCGAATAATATGGTGAATTGAATTCATGTTGGCTAACCTGCAAACGAAACTCTCGTTCTATTTCTGAAGCTACGAGACTAAACCACATGTGCTATATTGGTGTTATAAGTTTCTAGTTTGTATTTAATATATAACTTTGTTCTGCAGTAATTTAAATACAAAAAAAAGTAATTCATTATGAGGTCAGCATATATAAGAAGCATGTTTATCTAATTATGTTATTTTGTTATAGAGTTGAGATCGAGCGCGCGGAACTTTTCGGCAGCATGGGAGCTATAATGAAATTGGAAATACTGTGGACTTTCTCCAAAATCTTTAAAAAAATTAAACTATAACGGTAATAATTATTATAATATCAATTTAAATGTATTTTTTTTTACAATAGTATGATGAATAATTTTGTTCTGAAAAAAAATGATTAAAGAAATGAACATGCATCACCATCTGATTTTGATAAACCAAATTTAGCTTTTCTATATTTTATAGAAGTTCCGGTGTTTATTTAAAAATGTTTTTTTTTCCAGGAAAAATTTGAATGCTTATGAGAGTGAAACAAGTTAGTTCAACATTCAGACTCTTATTCGACATGGAAGTTTATTGATTTTTGGGAAATGTATTTCAAATTTCTACTCTAAAGGTAACTATTAAAATATTCTTCATTTATTGAAATTTCTGTAAACAATATGATGAGCAATATTATTATGAAAAGAAAGATTAAACAAATTTACATGCACTACCATCTGACCTGACCTAAATTTCAAATATTTTTTAGAAAATATTCTAGTATACTAATTTATTTATTCTTTCTAGGATGGATTTGAATGCAAGTAGTCCTATGAATAAGCGCGGATTTAAAACTGGTTAGTTTATATATTAGTCACGCACACACATTCTTTTCCTGATGATTTTTTCATAAATGATTAATGTTTGATTAAATAACGATACATGCAACACCATCTGAGCATTTCATTCTTTTCCAAAAAGATACTTTTAAACGTGAAATACTAAAATTATATTACAATGTTTTTTAGAGCTCATCAGCAAGGCCCGTAAGATATCGGAACAGCTGCCGAGTGGAATACATAAAAACTGTGTGAAAAAATATTAATAAAAAGTTCGATACATATATTCCTATTTCTATTATTTCAATTATAAATATATACAACAGCGTACTAGACTGCCCCCCATGGGGTCGTGAGTTAAAATCTCACTGAGGCATAGTCCTACGCTAATTCCCCAATAAAACCACTTTCCCTTCCCATTTTCTACTTTAAATTCCCCTATCTCGATAATATACATTTCAGTACTAATGTTATTTGAAATGATAACAAAGAAACAAATATATACAGCTTATGTAAAATTAAATAACTTTTTTTAAATATTAAAATAACATGAAAGAAAGAAATGTTTTTAAATAAAATTTAACTGTTCGGAATATGTAATTTAACTTTAATGTTTGATCATGTTTTCAACATTATATAAAAATTTTCAATTATAAATTATAACCGAATCTAAACAAAAGTAATGCATTTTTTTTTTTTGACATCGAAATGTACATACATACTAAATAAGCACAATATGTAGATAAAATTTATTAATATTACTATAAAAAATGTTTTTTTTATTTATCGCCCACTTGGCATTTCCTTTTTGTTGATATCACAATTTATTTATAAAAAGAGATTATTTAAAAATATTCAGTTAACAATTGTGTGAACATATATACAAAAATAAATATATAGCAATTGTTACATTGTGCTTTGCAAAATGATTGCAAACACGATTATATATAATTTTTAAATGGAAGTTATCAATTGTTTAATTCTATTAATCACATTTTTGATGGGATTGTATACTGAATAACCAAACACCAAAATAATGGCACAAATGCAAACAATTCGTTCTTGCGGTGACCAAAACTTTTCAAACCAATGAGTATAAAGACCCAATATAATAGTTATAAATCCGAGGATGTATACAATTAATGCTGATATGGAATGAGCTAACTTTAAATTAATTGGACGGACCTTTTTTCTTAATTGCACACTATACTTTGCCAAAACCCCACCTACTACTGCAACAAAAGTGCAGATGAATGTAATAAGGCCGATTATTGCATGTGTAGATTGGAAATGCTTAGAATTTTTCTTAAATTTATTTGCCACAATAGTAATGAAGCCAAGCACCAAGAATACAACTGCCATCGTCTGTAGGATCCAGTGGACAAGAACACGATCAGTATATTTCCGGATCGTGCGGCTGAGTAAAGAATAGTTACTGTATATCAAGAGTCCCTCAGTCATACAGCAAATAAACTAAAAATATTTATCAAAATATGAGATAGTAGGAAGAGATCAATAGAAATACTTACACTTAATGCCATTAATGCTGGATGCCATGCGAATAAAATAAATCCACTGGCTTTGAAACTCCAGTAAAGAAACACGAAAGTTAACGCAAGAACTAGAACATCAAATATAATTGCTGATATTAGTTTCATCCATTTTTTCACATTCTCTCGCCCTTGTTTTTTCGTTCTTTCATCTGGATTTGGAGGGATAGCAGCAACTTCCATAGAAACATCTGTATTCGACATGCCTGTGCCCGTTTGAAAACAAATAACTTTATCAATTCAATCGTGTTGCGCATGCACGATATATTGTACTATACTTTTAATAGACTTTCGTAAACTACTAACGTATCCTCGTTGACTTCTCACTAATTCATTAACAGACATAATCTTTTGAAGAATAAATTATACATACATTAGCATTTTTCTATATTCATTTTTCCATTTGTATTTTTAGATTACTAAAAATTATCAAAATACAATAAAACGTCATCAAAACAAAACTAAAAAATCAGTTGACACGTAGATGTTTCAAATCCAAACAAAAAACTACTTTCAACTTAAATCATTTTGACAAAATATTGAAATAAATTAATTAATTTGCACGAAACATAATAATTGAATGATTCATTAAAGATATTTTGTGCAATTTGTTGTTAAAAAATTTACTTTAAAAAAGCTTTAATACTTTGAAAATTTATAATATATAAAAAAAAACTATATTATTTTTCATACAAAAGAAGATTGTATATATGAATTTTATAAACATTATTTTTGATAATTCTTTTACTAAAATCACTGTGCAGTCGGTTTGAATTATTATTATTTATGTTTCATCAAGTATAACAAAATTCAATATTCAAACCAATTGCAAAATGACTTTAGTATTTGTTTATTTAATTTAAACAAACACTTTTATTTAAATGTGTTAATTATTTTACTATAAATAATAAGAATTTATATGATAAATTAATTAAAATTTCAAATATAAATTAATATCTTTCTATAACAGGCAATGTAAATAGCGTGTCATGTAAAGCTAGGCACGAATGTTAAATTCCAATAAATGAATTTAAGAACACGCCTAGCAATATAATATCGCTGCCTCATTTTCATTTAGTTTATTTTATATATGACGTTTTGTTTGACATTTAATTTGTAAATTTGGTTGTTAAAACTAGTGCATAGTGCGTTTGGCTAAAAAAGCCGATTAAAACAACCAAAATATTCTTCTTAATATTTTCAAAATTATTTAAAGGCAAATAATATTTACGACTACAATATTCTAATTATGGATATATTAAAAAACTATCTTGATGATATTCGCTACCCAAACAGTTTCGATAATTTCTACAAAGAAGAATGCGTTTATTCCTTCGATACACCGGTATGTACATATGTTAAATGCGTTATACTAATAGTAAATTAAATGATATTCTTAGATTTTATTTCAATTTGTTACAATTGAATAGCTTAAGTATGCAAAATTGCACACAAAGTTAAGTAAATATATTTTCAAAATATTTTAGATAACCTAAAATTAATGATGACATGAGTTTCCATAAAATATTACCGCTACTAATTAAAAATCGTGTTGTTTTCATGAAAATAATTTTATACTTTTATAGTAATAATTAATGTTATGAAATAGAAGTATATAATTTGATTAAATTATAACAGTTAATGAACATTGGCTCTTATTGAAAAATCGATAGTCATATATGAAATTGCTTTAAAAATTATAATTATTGTAAAATTGATGATATCTTTTATTTCTTTATTTCTAGGAAAGTGAAGCAGGACTGTATGTAAGTCTGAGATCATTTTTAGGCTTTGGGAAGGACTATGTAGAAGGATACTATAAAAAAACAGGATTTCCTGTATTTTTGCATATTAAACGAGATAAAAAAGAAGTATTTAAATTTGATTAAAGTGTAATAAGTGAAATGATTTATTATTTTTGATTATATTCAAGATTGAATCAGAAAATGTTGGTGATCGTTCTGAGAAAAAACTTACTCGTTTAGCTATTGGAATTGAAGGAGGAGCAAATCTTAACGAAAAGAAATACGAATATACTAACACATATAATATAGTCATATTTCCAGAGCGTCAAACTTTTCCATACCCAGATAATAATCTTCCAATACAGGTTTTATTAGCAATAGTGCTCACATAATATTTATTTAATATAAATTTAAAATTAGATAAGCAATACTGTTAAGGCATTACTTGAAGCAGAAGATGCAAATATAAAGATTGAAAAGTCAGCCCTAGCAAGTACCTGGGATGGAGAACAGCGTTTGATTTCAAAATATGCAGAAAATCTAACACAATTGAATAATGGGATAAAAGTATTCATATATTTATATTTTTTTGTAGATTCTGAAACAAAAATTTAACTTTAATTTAGATCCCACCATCTGGTTGGAAATGTGAAAAATGCGATCTATCCCATAATCTTTGGTTAAATTTGACTGATGGTTCCATTTTATGTGGTCGAAAGTATTTTGATGGTTCAGGCGGAAATGATCATGCGGTAGGGTTGCAAAGGATAAAATTAGATAATTGATTTTGGTCAATAAATTTTTTTTATATGTTTAGATGCAACATTACGAAACAACTCATTACCCTTTAGCCGTAAAGCTAGGAACAATTACTTCTGATGGCAAAGGAGATGTTTATAGCTATGTTGAAGATAATATGGTTGAAGATCCATATTTAATTAAACATTTATCACACTTTGGTATAAATATATCTGCATTAAAAAAGGTAACAATAAAAACAAGTCGAATTTGATAAAAACCTTTATTAAAATAAAACTATATGAAAAGACTGATAAATCAATGATTGAACTGGAATTGGATTTGAATCAACGTGTTGGCGAATGGAGTATTTTAACTGAAAGCAACAGTAAATTGGTGCCAATATCCGGTCCAGGTTATACTGGTATGAGAAATTTAGGAAATTCTTGCTATTTAAATAGTGTTATGCAGGTATATTTAATGATTGTCTATGAGTATTTTATAAATATTTTATATAATCTAGGTTGTATTCACCATACCAGATTTTATTGATAAATATGTCAAGCTCGCAAAAGTGGTATTCGATACATACCCTAATGACCCTGCCAACGATTTTAATATTCAGATGTAATTTTTTTAAAATTATTTTTGCGCAAAGAAAACAATTTAATTAGAATTTATATTGTATAAACAGGTCTAAGTTAGGTGTTGGACTTCTAAGTGGGAAATATAGCAACATTTCCAAAAATTCACTAGAATCAGAACTAACTGGTATATCACCATTGATGTTCAAGAATCTAATAGGGAAAGGTCACCCAGAATTTTCTAGTAAACAGCAACAAGATGCACAGGAATTTTTCTTGCATTTGGTTAATGCGATTGAAGTATGTTGTTTATGATTTTGAATTATTTTTGTAAATCGAAACAATTTAACAGAAAAATAGTCGCAATCAATGCAATCCAGCCGATGCTCTCAAATTTGTTGTTGAAGATAGAGTAGAATGCGGTGTCAGCAAAAAAGTAAAATATACACGCAGGGATGAATGGTGTCTACCATTAATAATTCCTTTGAATTTGGCTACTAACCTTGAAGAAGTTAAACAATATGAAGCAAGACTTGCTGCTGCTGAAGCTGCTGGGAAAAAATTGTTAGTAAAAATTTGGCTTTCGTATTTATTTAAACAAAAGTTGAATTTTTATTGTGTCTGATTTTCAGATCTCAAGATGAGCTTGTGCGTCCTCGTATATCACTACATTCTCTCTTAGATACTTTTGCTCAAAACGAAACAATTGAACAATATTATAGTACTGCAATTAACGCTAAAACTACTGCAACAAAGTATTTAAAATCAATTGATAATTAATTAATAATTGATTGTATTACAAATGAATTTTACATATCTTACCGACAGAACAACAAAGCTTGCTACACTGCCTGATTATTTATTGTTACATTTAAAGAAGTTTACCTTGCGCGAAGATTGGACATCAGTCAAATTGGATGTTTCCGTTGATATTCCCGATGTGTTAGACTTATCCAATTTAAGAAGTAAAGGACTTCAGCCCGGCGAAGAATTACTTCCAGATTTAGAGGGCAAACCCCCAACTCCTCCGCCAATGGATCCTGCAGTCTTGAGTGAATTGGTAATTTTGATCTCAACATTTTATATCAATATTTTCACATCAATATAAATTTGAAAATAGATCGATATGGGATTTCCACCTGAGGCATGTAAGCGAGCAATATTTTTCACTAGAAACACCGGCTTGGAATCTGCAACCCAATGGATCATGGAACATATTACGGATTCTGATTTCGGCGATCCATTTGTACCTCCTGGAACAGACAGTAAGCAAAGTAAATAACCATATATGTCCTATAAACATTGGATTAGTTATGAATTAAATTGATATTTATATTTACTTTAAACCATTCGGCTCTTTGTTTCAAGCTTTTAATGCTAATCCAGCCAGTCTTCAAGCATTGATAAGTATGGGCTTCTCTAAAGATCAAGCGAGCAGAGCTCTAAAAGCTACAGATAATAACATCGAAAGAGCTACGGATTGGATATTCTCACACCAAGATGAATTGGATGCAATGGAAATGGATTCAGAACCTCCACCAAAACAATACAGAGATGGAAATTCAAGTAAGATATAAATTATGTCTAAAATTTTACTCTGTCACTTAACTAATTATTATATTTATTATTTTTCTAGCTTATAAATTAGTTGCATTTATATCTCATATGGGTACATCCGCTCAAGTTGGCCACTACGTATGTCATATACTTAAAGATAATCAATGGGTAATATTCAACGATAGTAAAGTTGCAATATCTCAAAATCCGCCCAGAGAATTAGGATATCTGTATTTATTTCAACGAATTTGAATATTAACTATTTACAATTTAATATAAAGTTGAAATGATGTGAGAATTTTTAATTACATATGTTGGTTTTAATAAATAGAAAATAGAAAATAAAATTAAATAAAGAAGACCTTTTTTTTAAAGCAAAAGCCAACCCGTATATGGATTTTAAATTTATCCTTTTATATAAATATAATTTATTTTTCATATTTAAATATTATGTTTTTTGAACTGAATGATAACATTAAATATTGAATATAAAATTCAGCAACACAAAAATATTTTTGTTTTTTTTCATATATTTTTTGAATTTTATTTTTATAATTGAAAAAGCTTATCACACATGACCAGAGCAATTGGTATGATGACCGGGAAATAGCCATCAAACCAGTTTTATTTGGTTCAATTATTAATTATAACTATTTTGTGGTATTAATGACTGTTTTGGCATATAAAAATTTTAATTCAGATTACATAGAAAAAATAAATAATCATTTATGAAATACCCTTGTATCGTGCAAGTAATCTTTTGTACTGAATATATGTATGTTCAAATTATTGTACTGGTTATGTCTAGTTGTAAAGAAAGTGTAAAGATCATTTAGGTTCAACGCTGTCGACCTAGTGAACGGATCTATTTCTAGTTTCTTGAAAGTTAAATATGAGGACAGATTGAACATATGGTGAGCTGTTAATATTTTGTAAAATTTTCGGAATGAAAACAATTGCAGTAGCACCAGTTGATTTTACTTAATAGTCAGGCACAAAATTGTAGATTATGCGCAAATATTACATAGGATATTTATGCCAACCAACACTCGGTAGTAATATGCCGAAATTTATAGTTTATTGTATGATGTACATTCATATGTATGTCTACATATGCATATGTAAGAAGAAATCAATTGAATATCATAAACTTATTGGTGAACCAGCAAAAACTAAAAATAGGCATTTTGGCATTGGAATATTTGGTAGGGAGAGATTCTATGCAAAACGAAAAAATCTAATGCCGGTAGACGCATGCAAACAGAGGCTTATTAAATATATTATAATTGTACTTGTTGTCAATTTAAAATGCATTTAGACGGGCGAAAGCCGTCAAAAAGAACTGTGTTGCTACGGTTTCAATAGATATTACAAACTAAAAATTCATGACATTTTCCAATACACTAGTTTAGTATCGGAAAATTCATACAATAATAATTTTTTCTAATAGTATTTACAAAATATCAAACATAAACAATTAGATTATATAAAATTAATTAATTTTTTTCTTTTATTTGTTTGTCGTTTAGATTTGTTGCGTTTTCTTTTTCGATAAACTTTTATTATTATTATTATTCGCAATTTCAAAGTGTTCAATATCATATTGTATATACGTGTAACTCTTAATTCTATCTAAAATACGTTTGCTTATCTGAGGTGATTTCGTTTTATCACACCGATTAGATCATGAATATTATAGCATAAAATAGACGAATTTCTGTTTTCGACAGTTTTATACAATATAGCTTCGTTAGGCCGTTTTTCGTATGTCGTATGTAGGTTTAACAAAATCAAAATGCTTGAAAAAAACGGAAAAAGCTCAGGTGAAATACTAACGAATCAACTGGAATATGGGTAATTGAATTGAATTAAATGAAAAAATTCATAAGTGAATAATTAATTAATGAATATTGCTTAAAAATATAAAAAAATCTACGAGTATGTGACGAAATACGATTATTGTATTTTAAAAATCCTATTTCGAAGAAGAAATAAATCTACAAGAAATCTAAATAAATAATTATGAATAACTAACAATTAAAAAAGTATTTAATTTTTTTAAAATAATATTTCTTCTCCACTAAGATTAAATTACAATGTTTGAAAAACATGATTCGTTTTATAGTGACTATACTAAAAATTATGATAAAACCCGTGTTAAAAACGCATGATAAAATAAATAATAATAATATACTTAATATATAATATTTTCATCATAATTAATTTTAGTTTGAAATAAGTTTTAATTGCTTACCAAAGGTATCAGGCGCTTTTAGGCCCTTGAGATAAGATTTTTGCAGTTTTTTTTTTGGAAATATTTATATTTATTGATTCGAACAAAATTTGATATAAAAATTTTCTTTTTTTTTGACACGTGTTTGAATAATTTATACAATTTAAATTTAGCATGAAATTATGTCAAATTTAATCATATAAAAATATTATCATAATTTAATTGATAGCAGAGAATATTTCATGATAGAAAACTAGTGATGACTATTGGTGATTTTGACCTTGCCGTGATTTTAATAACCTTTCAATGTAGGTTCATTTAAACCTATTAAAAATTTTAAATCATTAATAGTTAAATAATTGTTAGAATAATTAAATCACACGTTTTATTTTATAAGTAGTTATATAAAATTTTAAATCATAAATTAGTAATAATTTAATTCTATAGTATGTTTATTAAATACTAAAATTTCTTGTTGTAAAAATAATTAATAATATCAGATGCGCAAAAAAAACAAATTTTATATAATATCGGCTAATAACAAATATTGTTAATAGTAAATTGCTAACTATTTGTTTTTATAAAAACACCTAACTTAAAGTTTAAACATTTATTGGCAATTTTAAATTTATATCATTTATTTTTGTTTCCTTTATAGTCATTACCTATCATTAGAAATAGTAATAATATCCTTAGTCTAATTTAGCATAAATTATTCAAAAAGTAATTTTTAAATCAATAATTAATATTTTTCTAATGAATTTTTTTTCCTGATAGTATTTTTCTTTTCACTATATATATAATGATATATTTATTGTACTCGTAGTCATGTTTCTACAAATATCTCAAAAAATTCAAATACTTGCGAGTATATATATTAAACTTTTGTTTGTGAATTCAAATACTTCTAATATAAAGAAAAAATGATTTAGGAAAGACTTATTGTCACCCACGACAATGGTTTATGAAATAAATTTCTATTGATTGGAGAGTTCTTGAGGTCAATTTTATTAAATTTTTAATTCATTTAACATCTTTTATTGCTTAGATTAAATAAATAATACATTTTTTTTTAAAGAAAAATTTTTTTTACAAATTTTTCAAAATATTTACATACTATTGTATTTATTATTTTTATATATTATTTGTTAAGTTATTGAATTAATATTTAGATATAAAGTATTTCTCCGAAATAATAAATTATTGCAACACGAAAATGTTGTATATATAATTGCAATTTGTATATACGAGGGTCATTCAACAAGTACTTAGCCTCACTGCCCAATAGAACTGCTGTTACAACAAAAATTTACCATTGTGCAGTACATTCTTTTAGTAGCCTACTGTCAAAGTTTCAATCGATTCCCTTCATTAGTTTTGTTTTGAGAGCCTTTAAAAGCGAGCGTGTCGGTCGGTTGCACAAAAATGGAAAAAGAACAATATCGTTCGGTGATTAGATTCTTGTTTTTGGAAGGAAAAACGCGCAGCGAAATCAAAGATCGCTTGGATGCTGTGTATGGTGACTCTTCTCCTTCGATGGCGACAGTCAAGAATTGGTTCAACGAGTTTGTTCGTGGCCGCACGTCGGTTTTTGATGAGCCACGCCCAAGTGCCCCGAAAACGGCTGCTACGGAGGAAAACGTTAAAAAAGTCCACGATCTCGTGTTGGCAGACCGTCGATTGAAGGTTCACGAGATAGCTGAGACTGTGGGCATCGCAGTAGAAACGGTGCATCATATTCTACACGAAGAACTGGGCATGAGAAAGCTGTCGGCGCGATGGGTGCCGCGTTTGCTCAAACCGGAAAACAAGCGCAACCGTGAGACCACATCGGCGACGTGTTTGGTGCTGTTTCAGCGCAATCCAGCGGAGTTCTTGCGTCGTTTCGTGACCGTCGACAAAACATGGATTCACTGGTACACACCAGAGACCAAGGAACAGTCGAAACAGTGGACTTCACCCGGCGACCGTGCTCCGAAGAAGGCGAAGACTGTTCGATCGGCCGGAAAGGTGATGGCCACCGTTTTCTGGGATTCATAAGGTGTGGTCCACATCGATTACCTCGGGAAGGGTAAAACAATCACGGGGCGCTACTATGCTGACTTATTGGACAGCACTTTGCGAAGAAAAAGTGCTGTTCCGCTTTGCGAAGAAAAAAGTGCTGTTCCACCACGACAACGCGCCGGCTCACACCTCCGCCGCCGCCATGGCCAAATTGGTCGAATTGCGATACGAATTGCTGCCCCATCCACTGTACTCTCCAGATTTGGCCCCCTGTGACTACTTTTTGTTTCCAAACCTGAAAAAATCACTCGCCAGGAATAGATTTGGGTTGAATGAGGAGGTCATAGTCGCCACGGAGGCCTATTTTGCTTCCCTCGAGAAAATGTAGTTTTTGGACGGGTTAAAAAAGTTAGAGCATCGCTGGGCCAAGTGTATCGAGCTTGAAGGAGATTATGTGGAAAAATAAATTGCCACCTTTCCAAAATTTTCGTTTTTCTTTTGTAGGTTAAGTACTTGTTGAATGACCCTCGTATACACATAAATGAGAAGCAATTAAAAATAAAATTTTACATTTTCAATTGAGTTGTTATAATTTTTAACAAATTTGCACAATCATCAATACGTAAAAGAAATTATTAATCATTAGCTGAGTAATTTTAACATTATGATGTTTGCCTATTTTTTTTTATCACAAATAGTATTTATTGGTATGCTATTGAGATTATAATTTTCAATATCATGCAGTGTAATGAGATATTGCATTTTTTCTTTATAGTATATTATCACAATAAAATGATAACATACAAAAATGTTGAGTATATAAATAAGAAGAAAAAAAATTATGATTAAACTTAAGTAGATGAATGTATTATTTTCTATTGTTTTTTTTAAAATAGATTATTTATATTTATAGTATCTATTATGAAATTGTCTTTTTTTTATATATGCTACTAAGTAGTAAATTTGAGCTTATAATACGAGTTCTGTTCAAAAAGTATCACGAAAATTTGAATTTCCGTTGGTTACGTATATTCGATTTTCGATTTTTTTTGTTGCGTTATGTTGGTATTTATGTCTCTCACTTATGCCGACAAGTTCAACCATTTTGAATGTTCAGTTAATTTTGGACAGCTGCTTTGCTTGCACGTGTTTTGTCTCGTCTTCAATTTTTGCTCAATTTCGACTAAAAACAGCATCGCATTAACATTGCTAAGGAGCTGTTGGACTCTGTTCGCGATGACCCAAATTTGCTCCAGAGGATCATAACTGGTGACGAATCATGGGTTTATGGTTATTAAGTGGAAACCAAAGCTCAAATCATCCCAATGTAAGCTGCCACACGAGCCAAGACCGAAAAAATCGCCAAGTTCGGTAGAATGCGAAGGTTTTGCTTACAGTTTTCTTTGATTGCAGGGGCGCGGTGCATCACGAACTCTTGCCACAGGATAGAACGGTCAATAAGGAATATTACCTACAAGTTATGCGCAAGTTGCGCGAAGCAATCCGCCAGAAACGCCCGGATTTGTGGAAGAAAAAAAATTGGCTTTTTCCATTTTTGGCCAAAAACAACACACTAATAATGCCGCAGCCACTGTATTGCCCAGATCTGACCCCCTGTGACTTGTTCCCGAAACTGATGAAAGGACGAAGCTAGGCTACGATTAAGAAGATAAAGACGGCATCGAAGGAGGAGCTGAACAAGATCACAAAAAATGATTTTTTTGAAGAGCTTCGAGGATTGGAAAAAATGTTGGCACAAGTGTATAATATCTGGTGGGGATTACTTTGAAGGGGAAAAAATAGATATTCATGAATAAATAAATAATTTTTGAAAAAAAAACACAAAATTCGCGATACTTTTTGAACAGACCTCGTATAGGTTTTTATTCATATCGATGTTCTTTTCTATTCCAATTACTCGTAGCTTTATAATATATAATAAAAAAATATTATATCAATAAATTATTAAAGTAAATTAACACATTTATGAGTATATATTATAAATATATACATAATGATAAAGCTGAATAGTTATTGTCTAATGAATAAGGCCTTCAGATTAGTCTACGTATATACGTTATGAATATGGTCTCAGATAATAGAAAATATGTATTCATAAAAAAATATATAATAAATTCTAAATAATGTTTTTATGCCTAATCTCTAATATGTATAAATGTATTTATAAAAAAAAACATATATTTTATAAATAAATTTGGAATATCGTTGGATATTTGAATTTTTCAGAAAAAGTGCCCAGAAAAATGAAACTTCACCAGAGAATGAAAAAATTCCACCAGTTGCTTTTTTCAAATTGGTAATATTTTATTTTCATATACAAATAATAATATCTATATGTTAATGTGAGATTTTTCTATTTAAAAAAAAAAAATTTTTTAGTATAAATATTCAACATGGAAAGACAAATTAATGATTTTATTAGGTATTGCTGGTGCATTTATAACTGGATTAACAGCACCAGCAAATACATTTATTTTTGGAACTTTAGTCGATGTATGTTAAATGTAAAATCTTATTCAATAAATAATATGAATTGTATAATAAATTCGAATAAAAAACGAATATATGAATTTTTTTTTAGTCAATGGTAGCACAAGTTAATAGTACAATGATGAATGATACTGAAAATGGTAATAAGATTTTCATGGATGCTATTCAAGAATTCGCAATATATAATTCTATACTGGGAGTATTAATGTTGGTTTTCAGTTATTTTTCGGTTACTTTATTTAATCAAGCAGCAATGAATCAAGTAAGATGCATCAAATTTTATACTAACAAAAGAAGAATTAAAAAAATGTTAATAAAAATTTGGATAATTTTTAAAGGTTTATAGAATAAGAGGACGATTCTTAAGATCAGCTCTTAATCAAGATATATCCTGGTATGATTTTCATCAAAGTGGCGAATTCGCAAGTCGAATGAACGAGTAAGTTCTATTATTCAATTATAAACAGCACATTTTTTATAAAAATAATATAATTTTGCTTATAAGATATTCCATGCACATAATAATATTAGGGGCATCATGACGAAAGCCACATTTTATTAAAAATATTTACCTACAATATATCAAAAATGAATACACTCTATTCTCGTTTTATGCGGTAGAAGCGTTCCATGGAAATCCGCACATAAAAAATCGCACAAAAAAAGACATAGATTCATATGCAAAATTATGGATACGTTCCATTCACTTAAAAATTCGCATAAAACCTAAATAATGTTTTAAAATGCACCAAAAATCGCATAAAAAAGGTAAGAAATATCATGAAAAATATATGGAAAATTGCTCAAAATGTTGGACAACATAAATGTTTGTAAATAAAAAGATGATCTTAATTTTTTTTCTTCATATTTTATTGAAAATAAAAAAATATGCATACACATATCTAAATACGAGGGTCGTTCAATAAGTCCTTGGAAAATCCAAGAAATTGCGCTCGTAGTGTCGGTAAAGATCCAAGAAATTGCGCTCGTAGTGTCGGTTTTTTTTGTAAGTAGTATTATCGACAGGAAAGCTGTCAAAATTTCAGCTCGATCCATAGTAATAGAACAGTATGACAAATTTTCAAGGCTAGAACAGTATGACAAATTGAATCCATATCAATTACGCACTAAACTTATTAAAATTTTGTTTTTTGTTTCACTGCATTATTTGTAAGTAGTATTATCGACAGGAAAGCTGTCAAAATTTCAGCTCGATCCATAGCGTAGGTCAATTTCTATCGTCGATTAAAGTTAACGACATTTATTTGTGCATAACAATGGAAAAAAGCGAGTTTAGGGCTGTCATCAAACATCTCCATTTGAAAGGCTTAAGCCCGAAAGAAATCAAAGCGGAGTTGGATGCAGTTCATGGCACATCTGCACCTGTGTTTGCGACGGTTTACAATTGGGTGAATGAATTTAAACGTGGCCGTTCATCCACAAAAGATGAACATCGTTCAGGACGCCCAGTTGAGGTGTCTACTTCTGAAATCATCGACAAAATCCACGATCTGATTTTGAACGATCGGCGAATTAAAGTGCGCGAATTAGTTGAGGCCACGGGCATATCACAAGGTACAGTCGCTTCAATTTTGCATGAAAAATTGTCTGTGAAAAAAATGTCGGCAAGATGGGTGCCGCGTTTGCTCTCAGAGGAGAATAAGCGCAATCGTGTAGTGGACTCTGAGGCTATGTTGGCACTCTTTCATCGCAATCCTGCCGAATTCCTTCGTCGATATGTCACTGTGGACGAAACCTGGATACACTACTACACTCCAGAAACGAAGAGACAGTCATCACAGTGGATTTTCAAGGGTGAACGGGCTCCGAAGAAGGCAAAAACTGTGCCATCGGCCGGCAAGGTGATGGCCACGGTCTTTTTGGATTCGCAGGGCATCATTTTTATCGACTGCTTGGAAAAAGTAAAAAACGTATTACGCGTCGTTATTGCAACGGTTGAGCGAGGAAATCAAAGAGAAACGCCCCCATCTGAAGAAGAAAAAAATCCTCTTGCATCAGGACAATGCGCGTGTGCACACCTGCGCTGATTCCATGGCCAAAATTGTGGAATTGAGAATGGAATTGTTGCAGCATGCCGCTTATTCACCATATTTGGCCCCGAGTGACTATTTTTTTTCCCCAATCTGAAGAAATGGCTTGGCGGACGACGGTTCACTTCCAACGAGGACGTCATTGCTCAAACGGATGAGTATTTTGCAGAACTTCCGAAATCCTATTTTTTGGACGGGATAAAATTTTTGGAAAAACGGTTGGAAAAGTGTGTAGAGCTTAAAGGAGATTAAAACTGTTTTTAAAAAAACACTATTTTTTTTTTTAAAAACAGTTTTTTTCCATCTTTTTCTAAGGACTTATTGAACGACCCTCGTAACATAAACAAAACAATATTTCATTGAAAACATAAATAACATATGTTAAGCAAAACTTCATTTGAAATCACATTAAAATTTTTTTTGATCATTGGTCGCTGTCTGATAATGTACGGATTCGTTTGTGGATTGGTGCAAAATCACTTTCATCACTAGAAGATGTAATCACCTCATTAGATCTGCATGTTAATGCTTCATCAGCAATTTCAGTTGTTTTTTTTGTTTACTGGAAAGTTGAAGGCCTTCCCGAATTAATTTTGCGCCGAGGGGAACGGGTTCTTCTTCCGGTTCACTATCTTTTTCAGAATCTTCGATAGCAGCTAATACCACACTTTCCAAAATATCATCATCACTTAAGGCTTCTTCCACAAGCAATTCTTCAACATCGTTTTCGCCAAAGTTACGAGTATTAAAACCTTCCCCAACTATTTCTTTAGCCAGTGAAATAATTTCTGATCCTATCTTTTTGATACGCATTAAGACCAGGCAGTTTTCCAACATGCTTTTTTATTATTATTATCACACATTTTGCTTAAGAGGACCAAAAAAACTTATCTACCAGTAGTAACCTTCTTTCACAGAGTTTTGTTTTCTACTGAAGAAATAAAAAGGTACATAATGCGTAATAGAACAGTATGACAAATTTTCAAGGCTAGAACAGTATGACAAATTGAATGCATATCAATTACGCACTAAACTTATTAAAATTTTGTTTTTTGTTTCACTGCATTCTTTTAAAATTGCATAAAACGAGAATAGAGTGTATATTAAATTTGCATGAACCGTTTTTAAAATAATAACTAATTTATTTTACTTCTTCAAATCCTTTTTTAATCATTTAACTCAGTTTAGTTTCAAAAGATTGTTTTTTTATATTAAATAGGGATTTATCTAAACTAGAAGATGGATTAGGAGAAAAAGTTGTCATGTTTATACATTTTCAAGTTGCATTTCTTGGTTCTATGATATTGGCATTTATTAAAGGTTGGGAATTGGCTTTGGTTTGCCTTAGTAGTACACCAGTTACATTAATTTCAGTTGGTATTGTTGGAATAGTAAGTAAAAGGAAACCGTTCTTTTTTTTAAAAAAAAAAAAAATAAAATAAATGTTTTTTTTTTTTAAATTTAAAGTTAACTTCCAAATTAGCAAAGAAAGAAATGGAAGAATATGCGAAAGCTGGTGGTGTTGCCGAAGAGGTATTTAGCGCCATTCGAACGGTGATTTGCTTCAATGGTCAACATAAGGAAACTGCTAGATATAAGGAGAAGTTGCAAGGTGCCAGAAAAGTAAATATAAAAAAAGGATTCTTTTCGGGATTTGGATTTGGACTTCTATGGTTCTTTATATATGCAGCCTATGCACTTGCTTTTTGGTATGGTGTTGGATTGGTTGTAGATCAGAAGAATTGGAGTGACGAAGATCGAGTCTATTCACCAGGAGTCATGATAACAGTAATATAATATTTTCTCATAGCTTCTATTTACGAATATATATTAAAATTAATCGTTTTCAAATAATTCGTTTAGGTATTTTTCTCAGTTATGATGGGATCTATGAATTTGGGAATGTCATCGCCATACATTGAAGCATTTGGAATAGCCAAAGGTGCTGCAGCGAAAGTTTTTGAAGTGATCGAACGTCGACCAACCATTGATCCGTTAAGTGATAAAGGCATTCGACCAGAAACGTTATCGGGTAATATAACATTCGAAAATGTTTGCTTTGAATATCCTACTCGTCCAGATGTTCAAGTAAGTTTTTTAAAGGATAGATTTAATCGATTAAGTAAAAAAGAAAATTAAATATAATATTTTTATAGGTCCTTAGAAATTTGTCATTTTCTGTAGACAAGGGTAAGACAGTTGCATTGGTCGGATCTTCTGGTTGTGGCAAATCAACTTGCATTCAACTTTTACAGCGATTTTATAATATTGGAGATGGTCAAATACTTTTAGATAATAACAATATAGTAGATATAAATGTTAATTGGTTACGTGCAAGAATTGGTGTTGTTGGTCAAGAACCAGTACTATTTGAAACAACTATTTCTGAAAACATCAGTTATGGAAAAGATAATGCAACTAGGGAAGAAATTGAAGCAGCAGCTAAAGCAGCTAATGCGCATGGCTTTATTAGGCGATTACCAAACGTAAATAAATACATACTATATATTTTTTTAAGAAATTTTACTATTAATGTAAACTATTATTGTGATTCTCTTGTAGATTAAGTATAAATAATATCATATTTTATTATAGAAAAATATAATAGAATAATAGTAAAAGAATTTTATTTAAAAAAAAAATTATATTGAAAGAAATTTCTAACTCAGAGTATATTAACGTACATTTTAAAGATTTTTTTTAAATTTATATATAATGAAAAAAAAATATTCCTTTATTATACTTGATTTAGAGTTATAATACACTAGTTGGTGAACGAGGTGCCCAACTTTCTGGTGGGCAAAAACAAAGAATAGCTATTGCACGGGCGCTAGTCCGTAATCCAGACATATTACTATTAGATGAGGCTACTTCCGCTTTAGATACCGCCAGTGAAGTAAAAGTTCAGCATGCCTTAGAAAAGGTCTGTTTATTTTATAGATAAAAAAAAATCATTTTATTCATAATTAATTAATAAATTTTACACAACCATTATAGGCAAGTGCAGGGCGTACTACTATTATTATTGCCCATCGACTATCAACTATTCGAAATGCTGATAAGATTATTGTCTTCGATGCGGGTAGTGTTGTTGAAACAGGTAGTCATAATGCACTTATGGCTAAAAAAGGACATTATTTTAAATTAGTTACCACGCAGATTGGAGATGATATTTCAGAATGTAAGAAAAATAATTTTACCTTAATCACATCATAGCCTTAATCATAATTACCAGAATATACGTTCACGTGTGTATCAAAAATAATATTATATAGAAAAAATGTGTCATTTCTTTTCAGTTAAACAATCGCCTGATAAAAATTATATTCTTTCGCAAAGTGTTGATGAATTTGATGATGACGAAGAAACGGATATACCTCAAAATCGATTGGTAATTAGTTAACATTCTCAATAAATGTTTATATATAAATATTTTTTTTATAAATATGCAAGATCTCATTGGCCCTAAATTACCATTAAATCATTATATAATTGTAATTCAATCAAACTGGAAAACAGGTTTATAATTTAATTAAAAAAAAGGGTAATAAAGATATTTTTTATAAAGTAATAGGTCATTGAATAATCAGGCTAAAATACAAAAAGAAGTTAATTTTATGAAAAACATCCCAGAAATGATAAGAACAAGTATAAGATACTGAAAAACAAAACACTTGTTGAATAGGTCAACGCTATGTCTTTTTATAATGCTGTTTTTTTTTTAAAAAAAAATGCTTATCATAGAATTATTAAATTCCTTAGGGTATATAAAAATGATTTTATATGAAATTGAATTATTTTTCATTTAATAATTTTTTTTATATTAAAATTGTAAAATTTTACAACAATTGATTAGATATGAATGCTAGATTATATGTGCAAACTTAAATAGGGTATAGTTTAAAATAATTGAGTTGTTTGTAAACCATACTCACATATGTGTACGTGTATTTATCAGACTGCCATTTTATAATTCTTTGCTTTTATTTCTCCATTTTTTAAATAAATTTCAAAATTACTAGGTTATAAAAAAAAACCTTTTAAACTAATATGGCAATAAGTATTATAAGAAAAACTTTTTCGTCAATCAATTGAATAAAATGCTTCAATGTTCTTATTATACCAGGTGTATAAGCTTAAATCAGCTGTTTTTTAGTCAAAAAAAACACATGTTTTTTTTTCATAGAAAGCAAAAACAAATTTATTCAAAGTATTTGCCTTCGCTAGCTACACATTTTTCCCATCTCTCGGGCAATTTGTGGTTACCACGCCAAAAAAATTCCTTTTCTTTCGAAGCAGACACCTCAATAAGACATTTTCGGACGTCTTCGTAAGAATCGAAGTGCTGCTCAGCGAGCGCGTGGCCTATCGACGAAAACAAGTGGTAGTCGGAAGGGACCAGATCTTGCGAATAAGCGGGGTGGGGTAGCACCTCCCAGTCGAGTGTCTCCAAGTAGTTTCGGATCATTTTTGACGTGTGCGATGGTGCGTTGTCGTGGGGGGAAATCAGCTTGTCATGTCTTTGTTGATAATCCGTCCTTTTTTCACGCAGAGCACAGTGCAATTTGATCAGTTGTTGATAGTAGCGGTGGGCATTGCCAGTTTCACCAGGTTTCAACATCTCATAGTAGACGATACCCTACTGATCCCACCAAACGCACACCATCATCTTCCGTCCGAAGCGATTTGGTCTTGGGGAAGATGTTGATGGTTGGCCGGGATCAACCCACGATTTCTTGCGTTTAGGATTCTCAAAATATATCCACTTTTCATCACCTGTCACAATCCGATGCAGGACCGACTTTCTTTTTTGTCTGGCGAGCAAGATTTCATATGTGTTTTGGCGTCGCTCCATCTGCCTATCGTTCAATTCATGCGGCACCCATTTTCCAATCTTTTCAATCTTCCCCATGGCACGCAGAAGCATGGAAATGGCTGGTTGAGTAACACCCAATTGCTCTGCAAGCATTTTTTGCAATTGGATGTTGTCTTCGTCCAAAAGAGCCTGCAATTGATGGTCCTCAATCTTCTTAGGCCGATTTTCACTCTTCTTGTCCCACAAGTCAAAATTGTCGTCTTTCACCCGACGAAACCTATCTCGGCAGGTCATTTCCGATAAAGTACTGTCACCATAGGCCTCCATAAGCATTCGATGCGATTCGGCAGCCGATTTCTTCAAATTGAAGCAGAAAAGCAGAGCTTCCCGCTTATGCTCTTTTCCTGGAACAAAACTAGACATGATTACCAAAGGAAAAATGTATGTTGTTGTACGAAATTGCTGACAATGCGCATTGATTAATGTTGACAGATGTCAAACTCATAAAAAAAGTATGGTGTGTCCATGGTAGCTTAATACGTTCACTCACGCATCTATGACCAAACAGCGGATTTAAGCTAATACATCTGTGTATACTCCTAAGAAGAACATTAAAATGCAAAATATTTTAATAGAATTAGACAAGCACTATCAATAGAATATTTGCCGATCACCCTTAATGAAGAGATACTATCCTATACAAACTATCAGATAATTTCTTCCTCAGTTCGGAACATACTGGCCAACATCTCCTTCTAAACGACCTGATATCCCGAACTACTTCATTTCCACACCTCCCACAGATCCTCATTCATGTATAGATACTCTAATAGATCTGAATTCCGATTATAGTGCCATTCTACTTACTCTTTAAATAAATCCTTTAATCAAAAATCGGCCCCCCAGACTCATAAATGGAATAATTGATTAGAACAAATTTTAAAAGGAATTCGATCAACTAATTAACTTGAAGCAAAGATTAAAAACAGAAAACGAAATTGACTTAGTGCTGAAGGATATACAAAATTCAGTAACTAAAGCCCACATTAAATAATACATAAAACGAACGCAACAACAATATTTACCCTCAAATATACGGACGAAAAACGAAAAGCTCCAGAATACGTAGCCATAAACACAAACAGCACCAATCAGAATAATACGAGCAGTATATAAGGAATATGGTATATTACATACAATAATTCATTATGGACAGTTACAAATCGATATATCTTACAAAAGTACAACTCACCCATTGCGACAAAATGACGGTACATAGACAAAATCGAACATAGAAAAGGCTGATACAATATATTTGCCAAGCCCTTGGTAAATATTTTCACTCCACACAAAACGATAGAATATAAAATACACTAACAGATAGTCACAATTCCACATCCTATGAGTCCTCCATCCTATGAGTTCCATCAACTTTCCAATAAAAAAGTACGTGATTTTGATTGGATAACCATTCCTATCCTCAAACAAATCTCCAAAAAAACCTCGTATTTATGACTTATATTAGGTTGGCAACTAAGTGATTGCGGATTTTAAATAAGAAGAAAAATTCAAAATTTTAACTTAAAAATATAACTTTATTCAATTATGTATTGTCCGTTTTTGTCGATGACCCTTTACCATCTTTCAGGCAGTGTCATAATTCCGTGTTCGTAAAACTTATTACTTTTGCTAGCAAAAAACTGAATTAAATGTGATTTTACATCATCAGCGTCATTAAAAATTTTACCATTTAAGGAGTTCTGCATGGAACGAAATAAATGGTAATCAGAAGGCGCTAGGTCAGGGCTATATGTTGGATGTGACAACACATCCCAACCTAATTCCAATAATTTTTGACGAGTGACCAAAGATGTGTGCGGATTTGCATTGTCATGTTGGAAAATAATACCCTTACGATTTACCAATTCTGGCCGCTTTTCTTGAACTGTATTGCTCAGTTTGACGAGTTGTTGAACGTACACGGTGGAATCAATCGTTTGGTTTCTTGGTAAAAGTTCAAAGTGCAGAATTCCTTTATAATCGCACCAAACTGACATCATAATCTTCTTTTGGTGCATCTCAGCTTTTGATGTCGTATGAGGTGGTTCATCCCCCCAAAAATATAACGTTAATCTTTCTTTGGCACAAGGCTCATCAATTTGCAAAAATATTGATGCCTCTTCCTTGGTAATGCTTTGGTCATTACATCTGCCGCCTGTTCATCCGTCGCCACGTATTACAAATCGAAGATCCCGTCTTCATACTTCTCGCGGATGAAATGATATCGTACGTCGATATGCTTTGTCCTCTTATGGAATTCCGGATTTTTCACAAGTCGAATCGCGCTTTGATTGTCCATAAAGAATGTTGGTTGGTCCAAATCTGCTGACAATATTTCGGACAACAATCGACGCAGCCACATCAATTCTTTTATTGCATGCGATGTCGGACTCCGTTGTTGATAGCGCCACCGGCTTTTGACCCTCTGAGCCCCAACTGACAACGCTGTTGCCAAACATGAATACATATCCCGACGCCGATCGCCTGATATCGATGCCTCCTGCATAATATGCGTCGCTGTAACTGCCTTTTTCAACTTGCACATTCGTCCGCTGCCATCGTCATATCCGACTGGTTGGCTCATGTAGACGTTTTCTTCCAAATCGCCATTCAGAAAAGCCATCTTTACATCGAATTGCTGCAGCCTTATTTGTTTTGACGTCGCCAGCGCCAATATTGCTCGAATTGATGCAAATTTTACTACGGAACTGAATGTTTTTTTTCAATCTCGCCTTGTAGCAATCATTGCTTTCATCCGGACTCCGCTTCAATTAAAAAACCCAACGATTATCAACTACCTTTTGGGCCTCTGGCGGATCGACCAAATTCCATGTATGATTCCTGATGATTGAATCATACTCCTCGTTCATTGCCTGCTCCCACTGTTTGTGATCATCCGATTCGATTACCTGCTCGTACGTTTTCGGTTCTTCGCCGATAGCCAACATAGCAACATGATCTGCCGATGCAAAATACGAGAGTCGTCGTGTCGCCACAATATTATTTCGATCGCGCAAACGCCGTCCGATAACATTTCTATTATCAAGATCGCAAATTTCACCACGATAAATCGGTTGCTCCGATGTTATTTCCGCATCATCCGTCTCCAATATTTCATCTGACACGTCCGCATCCTTGTCGACCTTTTTCTCCGCGTCACCAATGTCAAGTGCGGCCATTGATACTTCCAGAAGAAAAATCACGTCACAAGCCGCTTCGATTTTGTTCGCCTCCGGATTCCACACTCGATACGATTTCGAATGATTTTCGTATCCAACGAACACACACTTGACTGCTTTCGGATCCAACTTTTGTCGTTTCTCCTTCGAAACCGAAAATCCGCAAATGATTTACCTTCGCCTTTTTGTCGTACCACAATTCGTACGGTGATTTTCCCAGTACTATGCTCGTTCCACTTCGATTCAGCACATGGACTGCCAAATTTACAGCCTCCGCCCAGAATTTGTAATCCATTTGCTTCGAATGAATCATCGTTCGCGCTGACTCCACAATTGTACGATTGTCACGTTCCACACATCCATTCTGCTACGGCGTGTACGGCACAGTTCGCTGATGTTCAATGCCAATTTCAATGAAAAACTTTTCCAATTCCGCATTGACGAATTCTGTCCCGTTATCTGGTCGAAAACTACGCACTTTATGTCCGTTTTCTCACTGCATTCGCATCACCGTCATTTTGACCTTTGCTGCTACTTTCGACTTTTGCCTCAGAAAATACACAAAACGAAAATGTGAAAAATCGTCCTTAAGAAGCAACAAATACCTCGAACCGTCAATTGAATTAGTTTGCACTGGCCCACAAACGTCCGCATGAATAATTTCGCCGCACTTACTTGATTTCTCCTCACGACTTTTATGGCTGCCACGATGATGCTTCCCATAGATTCACGCTTCGCACGCAAACTCGTCGTCCACAAAATCAATCTCGCTGCTCCGCAGAAATTTCCTCACATGTGCCACGTTTTGATGTCCCAATCGGTCATGCCATGCTTGAAGCGTCATTTTCTTGATCGCCACATTTGCAGTCTCTCCATCGACCTCCGAAGATTCCCCAACTTTGAACAGCATTTGAAAAAGCCTTTCGCTTCAAACTCCCACTGCAAAAATATTTCCATCTTTCAGCAATTCGCAGCGCTTGCTATTCGATTGCAATTCATAGCCTCGATCCATGGCCCTTCCCGACGACAATAAATTCAGATGAATTTCCGGCACATACAACACATTCATCATGCGTCTTCGAATCTATTGATCGCCATTAAATACAAGAATATTAATGTCGCCCTTTCCTCGAGTCATAATCCTCTCGCCATTTCCAACCGTTATGTGTGACGATGCGTCCACAAAGTTCGACGACACATATGGTCACTAGCTCCCGAGTCCAACACCCAAGTGTTTTTGTCTCCATTCGAAATTGAGCTATGACATACAAATGCATCGCTTGAAGCACTGTCCTGTTTCTTGTTGTCGTTCGAATTGTTCTTCTTGTTTCTTGGACAATCGCGCTCCAATGACCACTTCCGCCGCAAAGAAAACAATCACCTTTTGGCCTGGCGTTGCCACCCTTGCCCCTTCTTTTATTGTTCTTTCCAGACGAGAAACTCTTCTTCGGATTAAATGTTTTCTTCGAAAAATTCCGCTTAACCATCAACGCTTCCACATTTTCGACTTGTCGCTGCGCTTTCAATCGAAGCTCTTCTGCCATTAATCGCGCACGCAAATTTGCCATCGTTCGATCTCCCGAAGTCGTCGATTCCCAAGTACTATGAAAATTGTTATATTCCGCTGCCAAAGACATTAGAATCTTTGTCATAACCATTGTGTCAGAAACACCTTCATTTTGGTCCCTTAATTGCTGCACGACCTCCATGAGCTTCGACATACACGTTGCAATATCATCGCCCGGCTCCTTTGTGAAACTGTAATACTTTTGTTGCAAAAACAGAATATTTGCTTTTGATGCTTGCTCATATGTGCTCTTGAGCATTGTCCACATCGCATTTGCCGTTTCACAGTTCATTATTTGCAACAGTGGCTGCTTTTTGCGCGCCGTCGAAATTACGCGTCTTGCCCTGGTATCGCTCTTCTCCCATGTTACGATTGCCGTCGCATAATCCTGAGCCGCAATTGTCGGTACCGAATCGGCACCGTCCATTACGTCGAACAAATCTGTGGCCTCCAGTACTTGGCGCATTTGAAACTTGTTAGCCAATTGCTTCCACCATCCAATCTTTCAATGTTCACTCGATCGCTCTGCATTTGCTTTCCTTCGAATTACACCGTAAACAGATTCACTAAATTCGCCCTTGTCGTTGCGCACCAATTTTTCCGAACCGAAATTCAAAAAAATAAAACTACGAAAATATTTATTTTATTTTCGCTCGAATACACTGTGTCTCAAATAATCAATTGTTAAATTTTCGCTTTACGCAATGACGACATCACAACGAAAATGTGTTCCTTTCTTGACGCACGGCAACAAAAAACAAAAAAACGATCACTAAAAAATTTTGTCTTCACTGTTTCTCAGTCCACTCACATCCAATCGACCGTACTTGCCATGCACTACCACGCGTTTTTTGTTCCAGAATGTTTCTTCCAAATCGCACAAATTCGTTCGTTTGAATTCACCGTACGATTTCAAACGTTCACACAGAAAACTACGAAATGCAAAAGTGACGCCAATTTTTGCTACCAAAAAGTTTTTCCGGAAACGCACAAATTCGTTTTCTGAATTTACCGCACGATTCTAAAACAATTCAACAAAAAAACGCACCATTTCGCAATATTTCACAATATTGCGTCGTCGAATGTTCTTGCTTTTTCTTGCACCAACACAACCCTCTTTTTGTGTACTGCACCGCCCGGCACTTTTACGAATTACCGAAAAACACTTTCAATTCGATTTATTTTATTATTCACTTGTCTGGGCCCATAACCTGTTAAGTATAGGACCATTAATGTGGTGCAAATTTAAAAGTTGCATTTTAAAAAGTAAATTTAAAAAAACTAGTGTTTATTTTTTTTAATTTCCGGTTTTATTAGAAAGATTGAACCTTCAAATTTAAGAATGAAACACAACATCATTTAAATGACTGCCACGGCTGGCCTTACAGTTCCCCATTTGCTCGACCCAATTTTTCAGTACATTTTCGATTGTCTGGTCCTGTCTCTCTTTAATGGCAACATTGATTTCGTGTTTCAAGGCCTCAATTGTCTCTAGATGGCTTGCGTAACAAATATCCTCAACGGCTCCCCACAGTAAATAATCCAACGGGCTCAAATCACAGCTCCGAGGCGGCCAATTGACATCAGAATTTTGATAGCCAATTGCTTCCACCATCCAATCTTTCAATGTTCACTCGATCGCTCTGCATTTGCTTTCCTTCGAATTACACCGTAAACAGATTCACTAAATTCGCCCTTGTCGTTGCGCACCAATTTTTCCGAACCGAAATTCAAAAAAATAAAATTACGAAAATATTTATTTTATTTTCGCTCGAATACACTGTGTCTCAAATAATCAATTGTTAAATTTTCGCTTTACGCAATGACGACATCACAACGAAAATGTGTTCCTTTCTTGACGCACGGCAACAAAAAACAAAAAAACGATCACTAAAAAATTTTGTCTTCACTGTTTCTCAGTCCACTCACATCCAATCGACCGTACTTGCCATGCACCACCACGCGTTTTTTGTTCCAGAATGTTTTTTCCAAATCGCACAAATTCGTTCGTTTGAATTCACCGTACGATTTCAAACGTTCACACAGAAAACTACGAAATGCAAAAGTGACGCCAATTTTTGCTACCAAAAAGTTTTTCCGGAAACGCACAAATTCGTTTTCTGAATTTACCGCACGATTCTAAAACGATTCAACAAAAAAACGCATCATTTCGCAATATTTCACAATATTGCGTCGTCGAATGTTCTTGCTTTTTCTTGCACCAACACAACCCTCTTTTTGTGTACTGCACCGCCCGGCACTTTTACGAATTACCGAAAAACACTTTCAATTCGGTTTATTCTATTATTCACTTGTCTGGGCCCATAACCTGTTAAGTATAGGACCATTAATGTGGTGCAAATTTAAAAGTTGCATTTTAAAAAGTAAATTTAAAAAAACTAGTGTATATTTTTTGAAATTTCCGGTTTTATTAGAAAGATTGAACCTTCAAATTTAAGAATGAAACACAACATCATTTAAATGACTGCCACGGCTGGCCTTACAGTTCCCCATTTGCTCGACCCAATTTTTCAGTACATTTTCGATTGTCTGGTCCTGTCTCTCTTTAATGGCAACATTGATTTCGTGTTTCAAGGCCTCAATTGTCTCTGGATGGCTTGCGTAACAAATATCCTTAACGGCTCCCCACAGAAAATAATCCAACGGGCTCAAATCACAGCTCCGAGGCGGCCAATTGACATCAGAATTTTGATAGCCAATTGCTTCCACCATCCAATCTTTCAATGTTCACTCGATCGCTCTGCATTTGCTTTCCTTCGAATTACACCGTCAACAGATTCACTAAATTCGCCCTTGTCGTTGCGCACCAATTTTTCCGAACCGAAATTCAAAAAAATAAAACTACGAAAATATTTATTTTATTTTCGCTCGAATACACTGTGTCTCAAATAATCAATTATTAAATTTTCGCTTTACGCAATGACGACATCACAACGAAAATGTGTTCCTTTCTTGACGCACGGCAACAAAAAACAAAAAAACGATCACTAAAAAATTTTGTCTTCACTGTTTCTCAGTCCACTCACATCCAATCGACCGTACTTGCCATGCACCACCACGCGTTTTTTGTTCCAGAATGTTTCTTCCAAATCGCACAAATTCGTTCGTTTGAATTCACCGTACGATTTCAAACGTTCACACAGAAAACTACGAAATGCAAAAGTGACGCCAATTTTTGCTACCAAAAAGTTTTTCCGGAAACGCACAAATTCGTTTTCTGAATTTACCGCACGATTCTAAAACGATTCAACAAAAAAACGCACCATTTCGCAATATTTCACAATATTGCGTCGTCGAATGTTCTTGCTTTTTCTTGCACCAACACAACCCTCTTTTTGTGTACTGCACCGCCCTGCACTTTTACGAATTACCGAAAAACACTTTCAATTCGGTTTATTCTATTATTCACTTGTCTGGGCCCATAACCTGTTAAGTATAGGACCATTAATGTGGTGCAAATTTAAAAGTTGCATTTTAAAAAGTAAATTTAAAAAAACTAGTGTATATTTTTTTAAATTTCCGGTTTTATTAGAAAGATTGAACCTTCAAATTTAAGAATGAAACACAACATCATTTAAATGACTGCCACGGCTGGCCTTACAGTTCCCCATTTGCTCGACCCAATTTTTCAGTACATTTTCGATTGTCTGGTCCTGTCTCTCTTTAATGGCAACATTGATTTCGTGTTTCAAGGCCTCAATTGTCTCTGGATGGCTTGCGTAACAAATATCCTTAACGGCTCCCCACAGAAAATAATCCAACGGGCTCAAATCACAGCTCCGAGGCGGCCAATTGACATCAGAATTTTGATAGCCAATTGCTTCCACCATCCAATCTTTCAATGTTCACTCGATCGCTCTGCATTTGCTTTCCTTCGAATTACACCGTCAACAGATTCACTAAATTCGCCCTTGTCGTTGCGCACCAATTTTTCCGAACCGAAATTCAAAAAAATAAAACTACGAAAATATTTATTTTATTTTCGCTCGAATACACTGTGTCTCAAATAATCAATTATTAAATTTTCGCTTTACGCAATGACGACATCACAACGAAAATGTGTTCCTTTCTTGACGCACGGCAACAAAAAACAAAAAAACGATCACTAAAAAATTTTGTCTTCACTGTTTCTCAGTCCACTCACATCCAATCGACCGTACTTGCCATGCACCACCACGCGTTTTTTGTTCCAGAATGTTTCTTCCAAATCGCACAAATTCGTTCGTTTGAATTCACCGTACGATTTCAAACGTTCACACAGAAAACTACGAAATGCAAAAGTGACGCCAATTTTTGCTACCAAAAAGTTTTTCCGGAAACGCACAAATTCGTTTTCTGAATTTACCGCACGATTCTAAAACAATTCAACAAAAAAACGCACCATTTCGCAATATTTCACAATATTGCGTCGTCGAATGTTCTTGCTTTTTCTTGCACCAACACAACCCTCTTTTTGTGTACTGCACCGCCCGGCACTTTTACGAATTACCGAAAAACACTTCAATTCGATTTATTTTATTATTCACTTGTCTGGGCCCATAACCTGTTAAGTATAAAACCATTAATGTGGTGCAAATTTAAAAGTTGCATTTTAAAAAGTAAATTTAAAAAAACTAGTGTTTATTTTTTTTAATTTCCGGTTTTATTAGAAAGATTGAACCTTCAAATTTAAGAATGAAACACAACATCATTTAAATGACTGCCACAGCTGGCCTTACAGTTCCCCATTTGCTCGACCCAATTTTTCAGTACATTTTCGATTGTCTGGTCCTGTCTCTCTTTAATGGCAACATTGATTTCGTGTTTCAAGGCCTCAATTGTCTCTAGATGGCTTGCGTAACAAATATCCTCAACGGCTCCCCACAGTAAATAATCCAACGGGCTCAAATCACAGCTCCGAGGCGGCCAATTGACATCAGAATTTTGATAGCCAATTGCTTCCACCATCCAATCTTTCAATGTTCACTCGATCGCTCTGCATTTGCTTTCCTTCGAATTACACCGTCAACAGATTCACTAAATTCGCCCTTGTCGTTGGGCACCAATTTTTCCGAACCGAAATTCAAAAAAATAAAACTACGAAAATATTTATTTTATTTTCGCTCGAATACACTGTGTCTCAAATAATCAATTATTAAATTTTCGCTTTACGCAATGACGACATCACAACGAAAATGTGTTCCTTTCTTGACGCACGGCAACAAAAAACAAAAAAACGATCACTAAAAAATTTTGTCTTCACTGTTTCTCAGTCCACTCACATCCAATCGACCGTACTTGCCATGCACCACCACGCGTTTTTTGTTCCAGAATGTTTCTTCCAAATCGCACAAATTCGTTCGTTTGAATTCACCGTACGATTTCAAACGTTCACACAGAAAACTACGAATTGCAAAAGTGACGCCAATTTTTGCTACCAAAAAGTTTTTCCGGAAACGCACAAATTCGTTTTCTGACTTTACCGCACGATTCTAAAACGATTCAACAAAAAAACGCACCATTTCGCAATATTTCACAATATTGCGTCGTCGAATGTTCTTGCTTTTTCTTGCACCAACACAACCCTCTTTTTGTGTACTGCACCGCCCGGCACTTTTACGAATTACCGAAAAACACTTTCAATTCGATTTATTTTATTATTCACTTGTCTGGGCCCATAACCTGTTAAGTATAGGACCATTAATGTGGTGCAAATTTAAAAGTTGCATTTTAAAAAGTAAATTTAAAAAAACTAGTGTATATTTTTTGAAATTTCCGGTTTTATTAGAAAGATTGAACCTTCAAATTTAAGAATGAAACACAACATCATTTAAATGACTGCCACGGCTGGCCTTACAGTTCCCCATTTGCTCGACCCAATTTTTCAGTACATTTTCGATTGTCTGGTCCTGTCTCTCTTTAATGGCAACATTGATTTCGTGTTTCAAGGCCTCAATTGTCTCTGGATGGCTTGCGTAACAAATATCCTTAACGGCTCCCCACAGAAAATAATCCAACGGGCTCAAATCACAGCTCCGAGGCGGCCAATTGACATCAGAATTTTGATAGCCAATTGCTTCCACCATCCAATCTTTCAATGTTCACTCGATCGCTCTGCATTTGCTTTCCTTCGAATTACACCGTAAACAGATTCACTAAATTCGCCCTTGTCGTTGCGCACCAATTTTTCCGAACCGAAATTCAAAAAAATAAAACTACGAAAATATTTATTTTATTTTCGCTCGAATACACTGTGTCTCAAATAATCAATTGTTAAATTTTCGCTTTACGCAATGACGACATCACAACGAAAATGTGTTCCTTTCTTGACGCACGGCAACAAAAAACAAAAAAACGATCACTAAAAAATTTTGTCTTCACTGTTTCTCAGTCCACTCACATCCAATCGACCGTACTTGCCATGCACCACCACGCGTTTTTTGTTCCAGAATGTTTCTTCCAAATCGCACAAATTCGTTCGTTTGAATTCACCGTACGATTTCAAACGTTCACACAGAAAACTACGAATTGCAAAAGTGACGCCAATTTTTGCTACCAAAAAGTTTTTCCGGAAACGCACAAATTCGTTTTCTGAATTTACCGCACGATTCTAAAACGATTCAACAAAAAAACGCACCATTTCGCAATATTTCACAATATTGCGTCGTCGAATGTTCTTGCTTTTTCTTGCACCAACACAACCCTCTTTTTGTGTACTGCACCGCCCGGCACTTTTACGAATTACCGAAAAACACTTTCAATTCGATTTATTTTATTATTCACTTGTCTGGGCCCATAACCTGTTAAGTATAGGACCATTAATGTGGTGCAAATTTAAAAGTTGCATTTTAAAAAGTGAATTTAAAAAAACTAGTGTATATTTTTTGAAATTTCCGGTTTTATTAGAAAGATTGAACCTTCAAATTTAAGAATGAAACACAACATCATTTAAATGACTGCCACGGCTGGCCTTACAGTTCCCCATTTGCTCGACCCAATTTTTCAGTACATTTTCGATTGTCTGGTCCTGTCTCTCTTTAATGGCAACATTGATTTCGTGTTTCAAGGCCTCAATTGTCTCTGGATGGCTTGCGTAACAAATATCCTTAACGGCTCCCCACAGAAAATAATCCAACGGGCTCAAATCACAGCTCCGAGGCGGCCAATTGACATCAGAATTTTGATAGCCAATTGCTTCCACCATCCAATCTTTCAATGTTCACTCGATCGCTCTGCATTTGCTTTCCTTCGAATTACACCGTAAACAGATTCACTAAATTCGCCCTTGTCGTTGCGCACCAATTTTTCCGAACCGAAATTCAAAAAAATAAAACTACGAAAATATTTATTTTATTTTCGCTCGAATACACTGTGTCTCAAATAATCAATTGTTAAATTTTCGCTTTACGCAATGACGACATCACAACGAAAATGTGTTCCTTTCTTGACGCACGGCAACAAAAAACAAAAAAACGATCACTAAAAAATTTTGTCTTCACTGTTTCTCAGTCCACTCACATCCAATCGACCGTACTTGCCATGCACCACCACGCGTTTTTTGTTCCAGAATGTTTCTTCCAAATCGCACAAATTCGTTCGTTTGAATTCACCGTACGATTTCAAACGTTCACACAGAAAACTACGAAATGCAAAAGTGACGCCAATTTTTGCTACCAAAAAGTTTTTCCGGAAACGCACAAATTCGTTTTCTGAATTTACCGCACGATTCTAAAACGATTCAACAAAAAAACGCACCATTTCGCAATATTTCACAATATTGCGTCGTCGAATGTTCTTGCTTTTTCTTGCACCAACACAACCCTCTTTTTGTGTACTGCACCGCCCTGCACTTTTACGAATTACCGAAAAACACTTTCAATTCGATTTATTTTATTATTCACAACGAAAATGTGTTCCTTTCTTGACGCACGGCAACAAAAAACAAAAAAACGATCACTAAAAAATTTTGTCTTCACTGTTTCTCAGTCCACTCACATCCAATCGACCGTACTTGCCATGCACCACCACGCGTTTTTTGTTCCAGAATGTTTCTTCCAAATCGCACAAATTCGTTCGTTTGAATTCACCGTACGATTTCAAACGTTCACACAGAAAACTACGAAATGCAAAAGTGACGCCAATTTTTGCTACCAAAAAGTTTTTCCGGAAACGCACAAATTCTTTTTCTGAATTTACCGCACGATTCTAAAACGATTCAACAAAAAAACGCACCATTTCGCAATATTTCACAATATTGCGTCGTCGAATGTTCTTGCTTTTTCTTGCACCAACACAACCATCTTTTTGTGTACTGCACCGCCCGGCACTTTTACGAATTACCGAAAAACACTTTCAATTCGATTTATTTTATTATTCACTTGTCTGGGCCCATAACCTGTTAAGTATAGGACCATTAATGTGGTGCAAATTTAAAAGTTGCATTTTAAAAAGTAAATTTAAAAAAACTAGTGTATATTTTTTTAAATTTCCGGTTTTATTAGAAAGATTGAACCTTCAAATTTAAGAATGAAACACAACATCATTTAAATGACTGCCACAGCTGGCCTTACAGTTCCCCATTTGCTCGACCCAATTTTTCAGTACATTTTCGATTGTCTGGTCCTGTCTCTCTTTAATGGCAACATTGATTTCGTGTTTCAAGGCCTCAATTGTCTCTGGATGGCTTGCGTAACAAATATCCTCAACGGCTCCCCACAGTAAATAATCCAACGGGCTCAAATCACAGCTCCGAGGCGGCCAATTGACATCAGAATTTTGATAGCCAATTGCTTCCACCATCCAATCTTTCAATGTTCACTCGATCGCTCTGCATTTGCTTTCCTTCGAATTACACCGTAAACAGATTCACTAAATTCGCCCTTGTCGTTGCGCACCAATTTTTCCGAACCGAAATTCAAAAAAATAAAACTACGAAAATATTTATTTTATTTTCGCTCGAATACACTGTGTCTCAAATAATCAATTGTTAAATTTTCGCTTTACGCAATGACGACATCACAACGAAAATGTGTTCCTTTCTTGACGCACGGCAACAAAAAACAAAAAAACGATCACTAAAAAATTTTGTCTTCACTGTTTCTCAGTCCACTCACATCCAATCGACCGTACTTGCCATGCACCACCACGCGTTTTTTGTTCCAGAATGTTTCTTCCAAATCGCACAAATTCGTTCGTTTGAATTCACCGTATGATTTCAAACGTTCACACAGAAAACTACGAAATGCAAAAGTGACGCCAATTTTTGCTACCAAAAAGTTTTTCCGGAAACGCACAAATTCGTTTTCTGAATTTACCGCACGATTCTAAAACGATTCAACAAAAAAACGCACCATTTCGCAATATTTCACAATATTGCGTCGTCGAATGTTCTTGCTTTTTCTTGCACCAACACAACCCTCTTTTTGTGTACTGCACCGCCCTGCACTTTTACGAATTACCGAAAAACACTTTCAATTCGATTTATTTTATTATTCACTTGTCTGGGCCCATAACCTGTTAAGTATAGGACCATTAATGTGGTGCAAATTTAAAAGTTGCATTTTAAAAAGTAAATTTAAAAAAACTAGTGTTTTTTTTTTGAAATTTCCGGTTTTATTAGAAAGATTAAACCTTCAAATTTAAGAATGAAACACAACATCATTTAAATGACTGCCACGGCTGGCCTTACAGTTCCCCATTTGCTCGACCCAATTTTTCAGTACATTTTCGATTGTCTGGTCCTGTCTCTCTTTAATGGCAACATTGATTTCGTGTTTCAAGGCCTCAATTGTCTCTGGATGGCTTGCGTAACAAATATCCTTAACGGCTCCCCACAGAAAATAATCCAACGGGCTCAAATCACAGCTCCGAGGCGGCCAATTGACATCAGAATTTTGATAGCCAATTGCTTCCACCATCCAATCTTTCAATGTTCACTCGATCGCTCTGCATTTGCTTTCCTTCGAATTACACCGTAAACAGATTCACTAAATTCGCCCTTGTCGTTGCGCACCAATTTTTCCGAACCGAAATTCAAAAAAATAAAACTACGAAAATATTTATTTTATTTTCGCTCGAATACACTGTGTCTCAAATAATCAATTGTTAAATTTTCGCTTTACGCAATGACGACATCACAACGAAAATGTGTTCCTTTCTTGACGCACGGCAACAAAAAACAAAAAAACGATCACTAAAAAATTTTGTCTTCACTGTTTCTCAGTCCACTCACATCCAATCGACCGTACTTGCCATGCACCACCACGCGTTTTTTGTTCCAGAATGTTTCTTCCAAATCGCACAAATTCGTTCGTTTGAATTCACCGTACGATTTCAAACGTTCACACAGAAAACTACGAAATGCAAAAGTGACGCCAATTTTTGCTACCAAAAAGTTTTTCCGGAAACGCACAAATTCGTTTTCTGAATTTACCGCACGATTCTAAAACGATTCAACAAAAAAACGCACCATTTCGCAATATTTCACAATATTGCGTCGTCGAATGTTCTTGCTTTTTCTTGCACCAACACAACCCTCTTTTTGTGTACTGCACCGCCCTGCACTTTTACGAATTACCGAAAAACACTTTCAATTCGATTTATTTTATTATTCACTTGTCTGGGCCCATAACCTGTTAAGTATAGGACCATTAATGTGGTGCAAATTTAAAAGTTGCATTTTAAAAAGTAAATTTAAAAAAACTAGTGTATATTTTTTGAAATTTCCGGTTTTATTAGAAAGATTGAACCTTCAAATTTAAGAATGAAACACAACATCATTTAAATGACTGCCACGGCTGGCCTTACAGTTCCCCATTTGCTCGACCCAATTTTTCAGTACATTTTCGATTGTCTGGTCCTGTCTCTCTTTAATGGCAACATTGATTTCGTGTTTCAAGGCCTCAATTGTCTCTGGATGGCTTGCGTAACAAATATCCTTAACGGCTCCCCACAGAAAATAATCCAACGGGCTCAAATCACAGCTCCGAGGCGGCCAATTGACATCAGAATTTTGATAGCCAATTGCTTCCACCATCCAATCTTTCAATGTTCACTCGATCGCTCTGCATTTGCTTTCCTTCGAATTACACCGTAAACAGATTCACTAAATTCGCCCTTGTCGTTGCGCACCAATTTTTCCGAACCGAAATTCAAAAAAATAAAACTACGAAAATATTTATTTTATTTTCGCTCGAATACACTGTGTCTCAAATAATCAATTGTTAAATTTTCGCTTTACGCAATGACGACATCACAACGAAAATGTGTTCCTTTCTTGACGCACGGCAACAAAAAACAAAAAAACGATCACTAAAAAATTTTGTCTTCACTGTTTCTCAGTCCACTCACATCCAATCGACCGTACTTGCCATGCACCACCACGCGTTTTTTGTTCCAGAATGTTTCTTCCAAATCGCACAAATTCGTTCGTTTGAATTCACCGTACGATTTCAAACGTTCACACAGAAAACTACGAATTGCAAAAGTGACGCCAATTTTTGCTACCAAAAAGTTTTTCCGGAAACGCACAAATTCGTTTTCTGAATTTACCGCACGATTCTAAAACGATTCAACAAAAAAACGCACCATTTCGCAATATTTCACAATATTGCGTCGTCGAATGTTCTTGCTTTTTCTTGCACCAACACAACCCTCTTTTTGTGTACTGCACCGCCCTGCACTTTTACGAATTACCGAAAAACACTTTCAATTCGATTTATTTTATTATTCACAACGAAAATGTGTTCCTTTCTTGACGCACGGCAACAAAAAACAAAAAAACGATCACTAAAAAATTTTGTCTTCACTGTTTCTCAGTCCACTCACATCCAATCGACCGTACTTGCCATGCACTACCACGCGTTTTTTGTTCCAGAATGTTTCTTCCAAATCGCACAAATTCGTTCGTTTGAATTCACCGTACGATTTCAAACGTTCACACAGAAAACTACGAAATGCAAAAGTGACGCCAATTTTTGCTACCAAAAAGTTTTTCCGGAAACGCACAAATTCGTTTTCTGAATTTACCGCACGATTCTAAAACGATTCAACAAAAAAACGCACCATTTCGCAATATTTCACAATATTGCGTCGTCGAATGTTCTTGCTTTTTCTTGCACCAACACAACCCTCTTTTTGTGTACTGCACCGCCCTGCACTTTTACGAATTACCGAAAAACACTTTCAATTCGATTTATTTTATTATTCACTTGTCTGGGCCCATAACCTGTTAAGTATAGGACCATTAATGTGGTGCAAATTTAAAAGTTGCATTTTAAAAAGTAAATTTAAAAAAACTAGTGTATATTTTTTTAAATTTCCGGTTTTATTAGAAAGATTGAACCTTCAAATTTAAGAATGAAACACAACATCATTTAAATGACTGCCACGGCTGGCCTTACAGTTCCCCATTTGCTCGACCCAATTTTTCAGTACATTTTCGATTGTCTGGTCCTGTCTCTCTTTAATGGCAACATTGATTTCGTGTTTCAAGGCCTCAATTGTCTCTGGATGGCTTGCGTAACAAATATCCTTAACGGCTCCCCACAGAAAATAATCCAACGGGCTCAAATCACAGCTCCGAGGCGGCCAATTGACATCAGAATTTTGATAGCCAATTGCTTCCACCATCCAATCTTTCAATGTTCACTCGATCGCTCTGCATTTGCTTTCCTTCGAATTACACCGTAAACAGATTCACTAAATTCGCCCTTGTCGTTGCGCACCAATTTTTCCGAACCGAAATTCAAAAAAATAAAACTACGAAAATATTTATTTTATTTTCGCTCGAATACACTGTGTCTCAAATAATCAATTATTAAATTTTCGCTTTACGCAATGACGACATCACAACGAAAATGTGTTCCTTTCTTGACGCACGGCAACAAAAAACAAAAAAACGATCACTAAAAAATTTTGTCTTCACTGTTTCTCAGTCCACTCACATCCAATCGACCGTACTTGCCATGCACCACCACGCGTTTTTTGTTCCAGAATGTTTCTTCCAAATCGCACAAATTCGTTCGTTTGAATTCACCGTACGATTTCAAACGTTCACACAGAAAACTACGAATTGCAAAAGTGACGCCAATTTTTGCTACCAAAAAGTTTTTCCGGAAACGCACAAATTCGTTTTCTGAATTTACCGCACGATTCTAAAACGATTCAACAAAAAAACGCACCATTTCGCAATATTTCACAATATTGCGTCGTCGAATGTTCTTGCTTTTTCTTGCACCAACACAACCCTCTTTTTGTGTACTGCACCGCCCGGCACTTTTACGAATTACCGAAAAACACTTTCAATTCGATTTATTTTATTATTCACTTGTCTGGGCCCATAACCTGTTAAGTATAGGACCATTAATGTGGTGCAAATTTAAAAGTTGCATTTTAAAAAGTGAATTTAAAAAAACTAGTGTATATTTTTTGAAATTTCCGGTTTTATTAGAAAGATTGAACCTTCAAATTTAAGAATGAAACACAACATCATTTAAATGACTGCCACGGCTGGCCTTACAGTTCCCCATTTGCTCGACCCAATTTTTCAGTACATTTTCGATTGTCTGGTCCTGTCTCTCTTTAATGGCAACATTGATTTCGTGTTTCAAGGCCTCAATTGTCTCTGGATGGCTTGCGTAACAAATATCCTTAACGGCTCCCCACAGAAAATAATCCAACGGGCTCAAATCACAGCTCCGAGGCGGCCAATTGACATCAGAATTTTGATAGCCAATTGCTTCCACCATCCAATCTTTCAATGTTCACTCGATCGCTCTGCATTTGCTTTCCTTCGAATTACACCGTAAACAGATTCACTAAATTCGCCCTTGTCGTTGCGCACCAATTTTTCCGAACCGAAATTCAAAAAAATAAAACTACGAAAATATTTATTTTATTTTCGCTCGAATACACTGTGTCTCAAATAATCAATTGTTAAATTTTCGCTTTACGCAATGACGACATCACAACGAAAATGTGTTCCTTTCTTGACGCACGGCAACAAAAAACAAAAAAACGATCACTAAAAAATTTTGTCTTCACTGTTTCTCAGTCCACTCACATCCAATCGACCGTACTTGCCATGCACCACCACGCGTTTTTTGTTCCAGAATGTTTCTTCCAAATCGCACAAATTCGTTCGTTTGAATTCACCGTACGATTTCAAACGTTCACACAGAAAACTACGAAATGCAAAAGTGACGCCAATTTTTGCTACCAAAAAGTTTTTCCGGAAACGCACAAATTCGTTTTCTGAATTTACCGCACGATTCTAAAACGATTCAACAAAAAAACGCACCATTTCGCAATATTTCACAATATTGCGTCGTCGAATGTTCTTGCTTTTTCTTGCACCAACACAACCCTCTTTTTGTGTACTGCACCGCCCGGCACTTTTACGAATTACCGAAAAACACTTTCAATTCGATTTATTTTATTATTCACTTGTCTGGGCCCATAACCTGTTAAGTATAGGACCATTAATGTGGTGCAAATTTAAAAGTTGCATTTTAAAAAGTGAATTTAAAAAAACTAGTGTATATTTTTTGAAATTTCCGGTTTTATTAGAAAGATTGAACCTTCAAATTTAAGAATGAAACACAACATCATTTAAATGACTGCCACGGCTGGCCTTACAGTTCCCCATTTGCTCGACCCAATTTTTCAGTACATTTTCGATTGTCTGGTCCTGTCTCTCTTTAATGGCAACATTGATTTCGTGTTTCAAGGCCTCAATTGTCTCTGGATGGCTTGCGTAACAAATATCCTTAACGGCTCCCCACAGAAAATAATCCAACGGGCTCAAATCACAGCTCCGAGGCGGCCAATTGACATCAGAATTTTGATAGCCAATTGCTTCCACCATCCAATCTTTCAATGTTCACTCGATCGCTCTGCATTTGCTTTCCTTCGAATTACACCGTAAACAGATTCACTAAATTCGCCCTTGTCGTTGCGTACCAATTTTTCCGAACCGAAATTCAAAAAAATAAAACTACGAAAATATTTATTTTATTTTCGCTCGAATACACTGTGTCTCAAATAATCAATTGTTAAATTTTCGCTTTACGCAATGACGACATCACAACGAAAATGTGTTCCTTTCTTGACGCACGGCAACAAAAAACAAAAAAACGATCACTAAAAAATTTTGTCTTCACTGTTTCTCAGTCCACTCACATCCAATCGACCGTACTTGCCATGCACTACCACGCGTTTTTTGTTCCAGAATGTTTCTTCCAAATCGCACAAATTCGTTCGTTTGAATTCACCGTACGATTTCAAACGTTCACACAGAAAACTACGAAATGCAAAAGTGACGCCAATTTTTGCTACCAAAAAGTTTTTCCGGAAACGCACAAATTCTTTTTCTGAATTTACCGCACGATTCTAAAACGATTCAACAAAAAAACGCACCATTTCGCAATATTTCACAATATTGCGTCGTCGAATGTTCTTGCTTTTTCTTGCACCAACACAACCCTCTTTTTGTGTACTGCACCGCCCTGCACTTTTACGAATTACCGAAAAACACTTTCAATTCGATTTATTTTATTATTCACTTGTCTGGGCCCATAACCTGTTAAGTATAGGACCATTAATGTGGTGCAAATTTAAAAGTTGCATTTTAAAAAGTAAATTTAAAAAAACTAGTGTTTTTTTTTTGAAATTTCCGGTTTTATTAGAAAGATTAAACCTTCAAATTTAAGAATGAAACACAACATCATTTAAATGACTGCCACGGCTGGCCTTACAGTTCCCCATTTGCTCGACCCAATTTTTCAGTACATTTTCGATTGTCTGGTCCTGTCTCTCTTTAATGGCAACATTGATTTCGTGTTTCAAGGCCTCAATTGTCTCTGGATGGCTTGCGTAACAAATATCCTTAACGGCTCCCCACAGAAAATAATCCAACGGGCTCAAATCACAGCTCCGAGGCGGCCAATTGACATCAGAATTTTGATAGCCAATTGCTTCCACCATCCAATCTTTCAATGTTCACTCGATCGCTCTGCATTTGCTTTCCTTCGAATTACACCGTAAACAGATTCACTAAATTCGCCCTTGTCGTTGCGCACCAATTTTTCCGAACCGAAATTCAAAAAAATAAAACTACGAAAATATTTATTTTATTTTCGCTCGAATACACTGTGTCTCAAATAATCAATTGTTAAATTTTCGCTTTACGCAATGACGACATCACAACGAAAATGTGTTCCTTTCTTGACGCACGGCAACAAAAAACAAAAAAACGATCACTAAAAAATTTTGTCTTCACTGTTTCTCAGTCCACTCACATCCAATCGACCGTACTTGCCATGCACCACCACGCGTTTTTTGTTCCAGAATGTTTCTTCCAAATCGCACAAATTCGTTCGTTTGAATTCACCGTACGATTTCAAACGTTCACACAGAAAACTACGAAATGCAAAAGTGACGCCAATTTTTGCTACCAAAAAGTTTTTCCGGAAACGCACAAATTCGTTTTCTGAATTTACCGCACGATTCTAAAACGATTCAACAAAAAAACGCACCATTTCGCAATATTTCACAATATTGCGTCGTCGAATGTTCTTGCTTTTTCTTGCACCAACACAACCCTCTTTTTGTGTACTGCACCGCCCTGCACTTTTACGAATTACCGAAAAACACTTTCAATTCGATTTATTTTATTATTCACAACGAAAATGTGTTCCTTTCTTGACGCACGGCAACAAAAAACAAAAAAACGATCACTAAAAAATTTTGTCTTCACTGTTTCTCAGTCCACTCACATCCAATCGACCGTACTTGCCATGCACTACCACGCGTTTTTTGTTCCAGAATGTTTCTTCCAAATCGCACAAATTCGTTCGTTTGAATTCACCGTACGATTTCAAACGTTCACACAGAAAACTACGAAATGCAAAAGTGACGCCAATTTTTGCTACCAAAAAGTTTTTCCGGAAACGCACAAATTCTTTTTCTGAATTTACCGCACGATTCTAAAACGATTCAACAAAAAAACGCACCATTTCGCAATATTTCACAATATTGCGTCGTCGAATGTTCTTGCTTTTTCTTGCACCAACACAACCCTCTTTTTGTGTACTGCACCGCCCTGCACTTTTACGAATTACCGAAAAACACTTTCAATTCGATTTATTTTATTATTCACTTGTCTGGGCCCATAACCTGTTAAGTATAGGACCATTAATGTGGTGCAAATTTAAAAGTTGCATTTTAAAAAGTAAATTTAAAAAAACTAGTGTTTTTTTTTTGAAATTTCCGGTTTTATTAGAAAGATTAAACCTTCAAATTTAAGAATGAAACACAACATCATTTAAATGACTGCCACGGCTGGCCTTACAGTTCCCCATTTGCTCGACCCAATTTTTCAGTACATTTTCGATTGTCTGGTCCTGTCTCTCTTTAATGGCAACATTGATTTCGTGTTTCAAGGCCTCAATTGTCTCTGGATGGCTTGCGTAACAAATATCCTTAACGGCTCCCCACAGAAAATAATCCAACGGGCTCAAATCACAGCTCCGAGGCGGCCAATTGACATCAGAATTTTGATAGCCAATTGCTTCCACCATCCAATCTTTCAATGTTCACTCGATCGCTCTGCATTTGCTTTCCTTCGAATTACACCGTAAACAGATTCACTAAATTCGCCCTTGTCGTTGCGCACCAATTTTTCCGAACCGAAATTCAAAAAAATAAAACTACGAAAATATTTATTTTATTTTCGCTCGAATACACTGTGTCTCAAATAATCAATTGTTAAATTTTCGCTTTACGCAATGACGACATCACAACGAAAATGTGTTCCTTTCTTGACGCACGGCAACAAAAAACAAAAAAACGATCACTAAAAAATTTTGTCTTCACTGTTTCTCAGTCCACTCACATCCAATCGACCGTACTTGCCATGCACCACCACGCGTTTTTTGTTCCAGAATGTTTCTTCCAAATCGCACAAATTCGTTCGTTTGAATTCACCGTACGATTTCAAACGTTCACACAGAAAACTACGAAATGCAAAAGTGACGCCAATTTTTGCTACCAAAAAGTTTTTCCGGAAACGCACAAATTCGTTTTCTGAATTTACCGCACGATTCTAAAACGATTCAACAAAAAAACGCACCATTTCGCAATATTTCACAATATTGCGTCGTCGAATGTTCTTGCTTTTTCTTGCACCAACACAACCCTCTTTTTGTGTACTGCACCGCCCTGCACTTTTACGAATTACCGAAAAACACTTTCAATTCGATTTATTTTATTATTCACAACGAAAATGTGTTCCTTTCTTGACGCACGGCAACAAAAAACAAAAAAACGATCACTAAAAAATTTTGTCTTCACTGTTTCTCAGTCCACTCACATCCAATCGACCGTACTTGCCATGCACTACCACGCGTTTTTTGTTCCAGAATGTTTCTTCCAAATCGCACAAATTCGTTCGTTTGAATTCACCGTACGATTTCAAACGTTCACACAGAAAACTACGAAATGCAAAAGTGACGCCAATTTTTGCTACCAAAAAGTTTTTCCGGAAACGCACAAATTCTTTTTCTGAATTTACCGCACGATTCTAAAACGATTCAACAAAAAAACGCACCATTTCGCAATATTTCACAATATTGCGTCGTCGAATGTTCTTGCTTTTTCTTGCACCAACACAACCATCTTTTTGTGTACTGCACCGCCCGGCACTTTTACGAATTACCGAAAAACACTTTCAATTCGATTTATTTTATTATTCACTTGTCTGGGACCATAACCTGTTAAGTATAGGACCATTAATGTGGTGCAAATTTAAAAGTTGCATTTTAAAAAGTAAATTTAAAAAAACTAGTGTATATTTTTTTAAATTTCCGGTTTTATTAGAAAGATTGAACCTTCAAATTTAAGAATGAAACACAACATCATTTAAATGACTGCCACAGCTGGCCTTACAGTTACCCATTTGCTCGACCCAATTTTTCAGTACATTTTCGATTGTCTGGTCCTGTCTCTCTTTAATGGCAACATTGATTTCGTGTTTCAAGGCCTCAATTGTCTCTGGATGGCTTGCGTAACAAATATCCTTAACGGCTCCCCACAGAAAATAATCCAACGGGCTCAAATCACAGCTCCGAGGCGGCCAATTGACATCAGAATTTTGATAGCCAATTGCTTCCACCATCCAATCTTTCAATGTTCACTCGATCGCTCTGCATTTGCTTTCCTTCGAATTACACCGTAAACAGATTCACTAAATTCGCCCTTGTCGTTGCGCACCAATTTTTCCGAACCGAAATTCAAAAAAATAAAACTACGAAAATATTTATTTTATTTTCGCTCGAATACACTGTGTCTCAAATAATCAATTGTTAAATTTTCGCTTTACGCAATGACGACATCACAACGAAAATGTGTTCCTTTCTTGACGCACGGCAACAAAAAACAAAAAAACGATCACTAAAAAATTTTGTCTTCACTGTTTCTCAGTCCACTCACATCCAATCGACCGTACTTGCCATGCACCACCACGCGTTTTTTGTTCCAGAATGTTTCTTCCAAATCGCACAAATTCGTTCGTTTGAATTCACCGTATGATTTCAAACGTTCACACAGAAAACTACGAAATGCAAAAGTGACGCCAATTTTTGCTACCAAAAAGTTTTTCCGGAAACGCACAAATTCGTTTTCTGAATTTACCGCACGATTCTAAAACGATTCAACAAAAAAACGCACCATTTCGCAATATTTCACAATATTGCGTCGTCGAATGTTCTTGCTTTTTCTTGCACCAACACAACCCTCTTTTTGTGTACTGCACCGCCCTGCACTTTTACGAATTACCGAAAAACACTTTCAATTCGATTTATTTTATTATTCACTTGTCTGGGCCCATAACCTGTTAAGTATAGGACCATTAATGTGGTGCAAATTTAAAAGTTGCATTTTAAAAAGTAAATTTAAAAAAACTAGTGTATATTTTTTGAAATTTCCGGTTTTATTAGAAAGATTGAACCTTCAAATTTAAGAATGAAACACAACATCATTTAAATGACTGCCACGGCTGGCCTTACAGTTCCCCATTTGCTCGACCCAATTTTTTAGTACATTTTCGATTGTCTGGTCCTGTCTCTCTTTAATGGCAACATTGATTTCGTGTTTCAAGGCCTCAATTGTCTCTGTATGGCTTGCGTAACAAATATCCTTAACGGCTCCCCACAGAAAATAATCCAACGGGCTCAAATCAAAGCTCCGAGGCGGCCAATTGACATCAGAATTTTGATAGCCAATTGCTTCCACCATCCAATCTTTCAATGTTCACTCGATCGCTCTGCATTTGCTTTCCTTCGAATTACACCGTAAACAGATTCACTAAATTCGCCCTTGTCGTTGCGCACCAATTTTTCCGAACCGAAATTCAAAAAAATAAAACTACGAAAATATTTATTTTATTTTCGCTCGAATACACTGTGTCTCAAATAATCAATTGTTAAATTTTCGCTTTACGCAATGACGACATCACAACGAAAATGTGTTCCTTTCTTGACGCACGGCAACAAAAAACAAAAAAACGATCACTAAAAAATTTTGTCTTCACTGTTTCTCAGTCCACTCACATCCAATCGACCGTACTTGCCATGCACCACCACGCGTTTTTTGTTCCAGAATGTTTCTTCCAAATCGCACAAATTCGTTCGTTTGAATTCACCGTACGATTTCAAACGTTCACACAGAAAACTACGAAATGCAAAAGTGACGCCAATTTTTGCTACCAAAAAGTTTTTCCGGAAACGCACAAATTCGTTTTCTGAATTTACCGCACGATTCTAAAACGATTCAACAAAAAAACGCACCATTTCGCAATATTTCACAATATTGCGTCGTCGAATGTTCTTGCTTTTTCTTGCACCAACACAACCCTCTTTTTGTGTACTGCACCGCCCGGCACTTTTACGAATTACCGAAAAACACTTTCAATTCGATTTATTTTATTATTCACTTGTCTGGGCCCATAACCTGTTAAGTATAGGACCATTAATGTGGTGCAAATTTAAAAGTTGCATTTTAAAAAGTAAATTTAAAAAAACTAGTGTATATTTTTTTAAATTTCCGGTTTTATTAGAAAGATTGAACCTTCAAATTTAAGAATGAAACACAACATCATTTAAATGACTGCCACGGCTGGCCTTACAGTTCCCCATTTGCTCGACCCAATTTTTCAGTACATTTTCGATTGTCTGGTCCTGTCTCTCTTTAATGGCAACATTGATTTCGTATTTCAAGGCCTCAATTGTCTCTGGATGGCTTGCGTAACAAATATCCTTAACGGCTCCCCACAGAAAATAATCCAACGGGCTCAAATCACAGCTCCGAGGCGGCCAATTGACATCAGAATTTTGATAGCCAATTGCTTCCACCATCCAATCTTTCAATGTTCACTCGATCGCTCTGCATTTGCTTTCCTTCGAATTACACCGTCAACAGATTCACTAAATTCGCCCTTGTCGTTGCGCACCAATTTTTCCGAACCGAAATTCAAAAAAATAAAACTACGAAAATATTTATTTTATTTTCGCTCGAATACACTGTGTCTCAAATAATCAATTATTAAATTTTCGCTTTACGCAATGACGACATCACAACGAAAATGTGTTCCTTTCTTGACGCACGGCAACAAAAAACAAAAAAACGATCACTAAAAAATTTTGTCTTCACTGTTTTTCAGTCCACTCACATCCAATCGACCGTACTTGCCATGCACTACCACGCGTTTTTTGTTCCAGAATGTTTCTTCCAAATCGCACAAATTCGTTCGTTTGAATTCACCGTACGATTTCAAACGTTCACACAGAAAACTACGAAATGCAAAAGTGACGCCAATTTTTGCTACCAAAAAGTTTTTCCGGAAACGCACAAATTCGTTTTCTGAATTTACCGCACGATTCTAAAACAATTCAACAAAAAAACGCACCATTTCGCAATATTTCACAATATTGCGTCGTCGAATGTTCTTGCTTTTTCTTGCACCAACACAACCCTCTTTTTGTGTACTGCACCGCCCGGCACTTTTACGAATTACCGAAAAACACTTTCAATTCGATTTATTTTATTATTCACTTGTCTGGGCCCATAACCTGTTAAGTATAGGACCATTAATGTGGTGCAAATTTAAAAGTTGCATTTTAAAAAGTAAATTTAAAAAAACTAGTGTTTTTTTTTTGAAATTTCCGGTTTTATTAGAAAGATTGAACCTTCAAATTTAAGAATGAAACACAACATCATTTAAATGACTGCCACGGCTGGCCTTACAGTTCCCCATTTGCTCGACCCAATTTTTCAGTACATTTTCGATTGTCTGGTCCTGTCTCTCTTTAATGGCAACATTGATTTCGTGTTTCAAGGCCTCAATTGTCTCTGGATGGCTTGCGTAACAAATATCCTTAACGGCTCCCCACAGAAAATAATCCAACGGGCTCAAATCACAGCTCCGAGGCGGCCAATTGACATCAGAATTTTGATAGCCAATTGCTTCCACCATCCAATCTTTCAATGTTCACTCGATCGCTCTGCATTTGCTTTCCTTCGAATTACACCGTAAACAGATTCACTAAATTCGCCCTTGTCGTTGCGCACCAATTTTTCCGAACCGAAATTCAAAAAAATAAAACTACGAAAATATTTATTTTATTTTCGCTCGAATACACTGTGTCTCAAATAATCAATTGTTAAATTTTCGCTTTACGCAATGACGACATCACAACGAAAATGTGTTCCTTTCTTGACGCACGGCAACAAAAAACAAAAAAACGATCACTAAAAAATTTTGTCTTCACTGTTTCTCAGTCCACTCACATCCAATCGACCGTACTTGCCATGCACCACCACGCGTTTTTTGTTCCAGAATGTTTCTTCCAAATCGCACAAATTCGTTCGTTTGAATTCACCGTACGATTTCAAACGTTCACACAGAAAACTACGAAATGCAAAAGTGACGCCAATTTTTGCTACCAAAAAGTTTTTCCGGAAACGCACAAATTCGTTTTCTGAATTTACCGCACGATTCTAAAACGATTCAACAAAAAAACGCACCATTTCGCAATATTTCACAATATTGCGTCGTCGAATGTTCTTGCTTTTTCTTGCACCAACACAACCCTCTTTTTGTGTACTGCACCGCCCTGCACTTTTACGAATTACCGAAAAACACTTTCAATTCGATTTATTTTATTATTCACTTGTCTGGGCCCATAACCTGTTAAGTATAGGACCATTAATGTGGTGCAAATTTAAAAGTTGCATTTTAAAAAGTAAATTTAAAAAAACTAGTGTTTTTTTTTTGAAATTTCCGGTTTTATTAGAAAGATTAAACCTTCAAATTTAAGAATGAAACACAACATCATTTAAATGACTGCCACGGCTGGCCTTACAGTTCCCCATTTGCTCGACCCAATTTTTCAGTACATTTTCGATTGTCTGGTCCTGTCTCTCTTTAATGGCAACATTGATTTCGTGTTTCAAGGCCTCAATTGTCTCTGGATGGCTTGCGTAACAAATATCCTTAACGGCTCCCCACAGAAAATAATCCAACGGGCTCAAATCACAGCTCCGAGGCGGCCAATTGACATCAGAATTTTGATAGCCAATTGCTTCCACCATCCAATCTTTCAATGTTCACTCGATCGCTCTGCATTTGCTTTCCTTCGAATTACACCGTAAACAGATTCACTAAATTCGCCCTTGTCGTTGCGCACCAATTTTTCCGAACCGAAATTCAAAAAAATAAAACTACGAAAATATTTATTTTATTTTCGCTCGAATACACTGTGTCTCAAATAATCAATTGTTAAATTTTCGCTTTACGCAATGACGACATCACAACGAAAATGTGTTCCTTTCTTGACGCACGGCAACAAAAAACAAAAAAACGATCACTAAAAAATTTTGTCTTCACTGTTTCTCAGTCCACTCACATCCAATCGACCGTACTTGCCATGCACTACCACGCGTTTTTTGTTCCAGAATGTTTCTTCCAAATCGCACAAATTCGTTCGTTTGAATTCACCGTACGATTTCAAACGTTCACACAGAAAACTACGAAATGCAAAAGTGACGCCAATTTTTGCTACCAAAAAGTTTTTCCGGAAACGCACAAATTCGTTTTCTGAATTTACCGCACGATTCTAAAACGATTCAACAAAAAAACGCACCATTTCGCAATATTTCACAATATTGCGTCGTCGAATGTTCTTGCTTTTTCTTGCACCAACACAACCCTCTTTTTGTGTACTGCACCGCCCTGCACTTTTACGAATTACCGAAAAACACTTTCAATTCGATTTATTTTATTATTCACTTGTCTGGGCCCATAACCTGTTAAGTATAGGACCATTAATGTGGTGCAAATTTAAAAGTTGCATTTTAAAAAGTAAATTTAAAAAAACTAGTGTTTTTTTTTTGAAATTTCCGGTTTTATTAGAAAGATTGAACCTTCAAATTTAAGAATGAAACACAACATCATTTAAATGACTGCCACGGCTGGCCTTACAGTTCCCCATTTGCTCGACCCAATTTTTCAGTACATTTTCGATTGTCTGGTCCTGTCTCTCTTTAATGGCAACATTGATTTCGTGTTTCAAGGCCTCAATTGTCTCTGGATGGCTTGCGTAACAAATATCCTTAACGGCTCCCCACAGAAAATAATCCAACGGGCTCAAATCACAGCTCCGAGGCGGCCAATTGACATCAGAATTTTGATAGCCAATTGCTTCCACCATCCAATCTTTCAATGTTCACTCGATCGCTCTGCATTTGCTTTCCTTCGAATTACACCGTAAACAGATTCACTAAATTCGCCCTTGTCGTTGCGCACCAATTTTTCCGAACCGAAATTCAAAAAAATAAAACTACGAAAATATTTATTTTATTTTCGCTCGAATACACTGTGTCTCAAATAATCAATTGTTAAATTTTCGCTTTACGCAATGACGACATCACAACGAAAATGTGTTCCTTTCTTGACGCACGGCAACAAAAAACAAAAAAACGATCACTAAAAAATTTTGTCTTCACTGTTTCTCAGTCCACTCACATCCAATCGACCGTACTTGCCATGCACCACCACGCGTTTTTTGTTCCAGAATGTTTCTTCCAAATCGCACAAATTCGTTCGTTTGAATTCACCGTACGATTTCAAACATTCACACAGAAAACTACGAAATGCAAAAGTGACGCCAATTTTTGCTACCAAAAAGTTTTTCCGGAAACGCACACATTCGTTTTCTGAATTTACCGCATGATTCTAAAACGATTCAACAAAAAAACGCACCATTTCGCAATATTTCACAATATTGCGTCGTCGAATGTTCTTGCTTTTTCTTGCACCAACACAACCCTCTTTTTGTGTACTGCACCGCCCTGCACTTTTACGAATTACCGAAAAACACTTTCAATTCGATTTATTTTATTATTCACTTGTCTGGGCCCATAACCTGTTAAGTATAGGACCATTAATGTGGTGCAAATTTAAAAGTTGCATTTTAAAAAGTAAATTTAAAAAAACTAGTGTATATTTTTTGAAATTTCCGGTTTTATTAGAAAGATTGAACCTTCAAATTTAAGAATGAAACACAACATCATTTAAATGACTGCCACGGCTGGCCTTACAGTTCCCCATTTGCTCGACCCAATTTTTCAGTACATTTTCGATTGTCTGGTCCTGTCTCTCTTTAATGGCAACATTGATTTCGTGTTTCAAGGCCTCAATTGTCTCTGGATGGCTTGCGTAACAAATATCCTTAACGGCTCCCCACAGAAAATAATCCAACGGGCTCAAATCACAGCTCCGAGGCGGCCAATTGACATCAGAATTTTGATAGCCAATTGCTTCCACCATCCAATCTTTCAATGTTCACTCGATCGCTCTGCATTTGCTTTCCTTCGAATTACACCGTAAACAGATTCACTAAATTCGCCCTTGTCGTTGCGCACCAATTTTTCCGAACCGAAATTCAAAAAAATAAAACTACGAAAATATTTATTTTATTTTCGCTCGAATACACTGTGTCTCAAATAATCAATTGTTAAATTTTCGCTTTACGCAATGACGACATCACAACGAAAATGTGTTCCTTTCTTGACGCACGGCAACAAAAAACAAAAAAACGATCACTAAAAAATTTTGTCTTCACTGTTTCTCAGTCCACTCACATCCAATCGACCGTACTTGCCATGCACCACCACGCGTTTTTTGTTCCAGAATGTTTCTTCCAAATCGCACAAATTCGTTCGTTTGAATTCACCGTACGATTTCAAACGTTCACACAGAAAACTACGAAATGCAAAAGTGACGCCAATTTTTGCTACCAAAAAGTTTTTCCGGAAACGCACAAATTCGTTTTCTGAATTTACCGCACGATTCTAAAACGATTCAACAAAAAAACGCACCATTTCGCAATATTTCACAATATTGCGTCGTCGAATGTTCTTGCTTTTTCTTGCACCAACACAACCCTCTTTTTGTGTACTGCACCGCCCTGCACTTTTACGAATTACCGAAAAACACTTTCAATTCGATTTATTTTATTATTCACTTGTCTGGGCCCATAACCTGTTAAGTATAGGACCATTAATGTGGTGCAAATTTAAAAGTTGCATTTTAAAAAGTAAATTTAAAAAAACTAGTGTTTTTTTTTTGAAATTTCCGGTTTTATTAGAAAGATTAAACCTTCAAATTTAAGAATGAAACACAACATCATTTAAATGACTGCCACGGCTGGCCTTACAGTTCCCCATTTGCTCGACCCAATTTTTCAGTACATTTTCGATTGTCTGGTCCTGTCTCTCTTTAATGGCAACATTGATTTCGTGTTTCAAGGCCTCAATTGTCTCTGGATGGCTTGCGTAACAAATATCCTTAACGGCTCCCCACAGAAAATAATCCAACGGGCTCAAATCACAGCTCCGAGGCGGCCAATTGACATCAGAATTTTGATAGCCAATTGCTTCCACCATCCAATCTTTCAATGTTCACTCGATCGCTCTGCATTTGCTTTCCTTCGAATTACACCGTAAACAGATTCACTAAATTCGCCCTTGTCGTTGCGCACCAATTTTTCCGAACCGAAATTCAAAAAAATAAAACTACGAAAATATTTATTTTATTTTCGCTCGAATACACTGTGTCTCAAATAATCAATTGTTAAATTTTCGCTTTACGCAATGACGACATCACAACGAAAATGTGTTCCTTTCTTGACGCACGGCAACAAAAAACAAAAAAACGATCACTAAAAAATTTTGTCTTCACTGTTTCTCAGTCCACTCACATCCAATCGACCGTACTTGCCATGCACCACCACGCGTTTTTTGTTCCAGAATGTTTCTTCCAAATCGCACAAATTCGTTCGTTTGAATTCACCGTACGATTTCAAACGTTCACACAGAAAACTACGAAATGCAAAAGTGACGCCAATTTTTGCTACCAAAAAGTTTTTCCGGAAACGCACAAATTCGTTTTCTGAATTTACCGCACGATTCTAAAACGATTCAACAAAAAAACGCACCATTTCGCAATATTTCACAATATTGCGTCGTCGAATGTTCTTGCTTTTTCTTGCACCAACACAACCCTCTTTTTGTGTACTGCACCGCCCTGCACTTTTACGAATTACCGAAAAACACTTTCAATTCGATTTATTTTATTATTCACTTGTCTGGGCCCATAACCTGTTAAGTATAGGACCATTAATGTGGTGCAAATTTAAAAGTTGCATTTTAAAAAGTAAATTTAAAAAAACTAGTGTTTTTTTTTTGAAATTTCCGGTTTTATTAGAAAGATTAAACCTTCAAATTTAAGAATGAAACACAACATCATTTAAATGACTGCCACGGCTGGCCTTACAGTTCCCCATTTGCTCGACCCAATTTTTCAGTACATTTTCGATTGTCTGGTCCTGTCTCTCTTTAATGGCAACATTGATTTCGTGTTTCAAGGCCTCAATTGTCTCTGGATGGCTTGCGTAACAAATATCCTTAACGGCTCCCCACAGAAAATAATCCAACGGGCTCAAATCACAGCTCCGAGGCGGCCAATTGACATCAGAATTTTGATAGCCAATTGCTTCCACCATCCAATCTTTCAATGTTCACTCGATCGCTCTGCATTTGCTTTCCTTCGAATTACACCGTAAACAGATTCACTAAATTCGCCCTTGTCGTTGCGCACCAATTTTTCCGAACCGAAATTCAAAAAAATAAAACTACGAAAATATTTATTTTATTTTCGCTCGAATACACTGTGTCTCAAATAATCAATTGTTAAATTTTCGCTTTACGCAATGACGACATCACAACGAAAATGTGTTCCTTTCTTGACGCACGGCAACAAAAAACAAAAAAACGATCACTAAAAAATTTTGTCTTCACTGTTTCTCAGTCCACTCACATCCAATCGACCGTACTTGCCATGCACCACCACGCGTTTTTTGTTCCAGAATGTTTCTTCCAAATCGCACAAATTCGTTCGTTTGAATTCACCGTACGATTTCAAACGTTCACACAGAAAACTACGAAATGCAAAAGTGACGCCAATTTTTGCTACCAAAAAGTTTTTCCGGAAACGCACAAATTCGTTTTCTGAATTTACCGCACGATTCTAAAACGATTCAACAAAAAAACGCACCATTTCGCAATATTTCACAATATTGCGTCGTCGAATGTTCTTGCTTTTTCTTGCACCAACACAACCCTCTTTTTGTGTACTGCACCGCCCTGCACTTTTACGAATTACCGAAAAACACTTTCAATTCGATTTATTTTATTATTCACTTGTCTGGGCCCATAACCTGTTAAGTATAGGACCATTAATGTGGTGCAAATTTAAAAGTTGCATTTTAAAAAGTAAATTTAAAAAAACTAGTGTTTTTTTTTTGAAATTTCCGGTTTTATTAGAAAGATTAAACCTTCAAATTTAAGAATGAAACACAACATCATTTAAATGACTGCCACGGCTGGCCTTACAGTTCCCCATTTGCTCGACCCAATTTTTCAGTACATTTTCGATTGTCTGGTCCTGTCTCTCTTTAATGGCAACATTGATTTCGTGTTTCAAGGCCTCAATTGTCTCTGGATGGCTTGCGTAACAAATATCCTTAACGGCTCCCCACAGAAAATAATCCAACGGGCTCAAATCACAGCTCCGAGGCGGCCAATTGACATCAGAATTTTGATAGCCAATTGCTTCCACCATCCAATCTTTCAATGTTCACTCGATCGCTCTGCATTTGCTTTCCTTCGAATTACACCGTAAACAGATTCACTAAATTCGCCCTTGTCGTTGCGCACCAATTTTTCCGAACCGAAATTCAAAAAAATAAAACTACGAAAATATTTATTTTATTTTCGCTCGAATACACTGTGTCTCAAATAATCAATTGTTAAATTTTCGCTTTACGCAATGACGACATCACAACGAAAATGTGTTCCTTTCTTGACGCACGGCAACAAAAAACAAAAAAACGATCACTAAAAAATTTTGTCTTCACTGTTTCTCAGTCCACTCACATCCAATCGACCGTACTTGCCATGCACTACCACGCGTTTTTTGTTCCAGAATGTTTCTTCCAAATCGCACAAATTCGTTCGTTTGAATTCACCGTACGATTTCAAACGTTCACACAGAAAACTACGAAATGCAAAAGTGACGCCAATTTTTGCTACCAAAAAGTTTTTCCGGAAACGCACAAATTCGTTTTCTGAATTTACCGCACGATTCTAAAACGATTCAACAAAAAAACGCACCATTTCGCAATATTTCACAATATTGCGTCGTCGAATGTTCTTGCTTTTTCTTGCACCAACACAACCCTCTTTTTGTGTACTGCACCGCCCTGCACTTTTACGAATTACCGAAAAACACTTTCAATTCGATTTATTTTATTATTCACTTGTCTGGGCCCATAACCTGTTAAGTATAGGACCATTAATGTGGTGCAAATTTAAAAGTTGCATTTTAAAAAGTAAATTTAAAAAAACTAGTGTTTTTTTTTTGAAATTTCCGGTTTTATTAGAAAGATTAAACCTTCAAATTTAAGAATGAAACACAACATCATTTAAATGACTGCCACGGCTGGCCTTACAGTTCCCCATTTGCTCGACCCAATTTTTCAGTACATTTTCGATTGTCTGGTCCTGTCTCTCTTTAATGGCAACATTGATTTCGTGTTTCAAGGCCTCAATTGTCTCTGGATGGCTTGCGTAACAAATATCCTTAACGGCTCCCCACAGAAAATAATCCAACGGGCTCAAATCACAGCTCCGAGGCGGCCAATTGACATCAGAATTTTGATAGCCAATTGCTTCCACCATCCAATCTTTCAATGTTCACTCGATCGCTCTGCATTTGCTTTCCTTCGAATTACACCGTAAACAGATTCACTAAATTCGCCCTTGTCGTTGCGCACCAATTTTTCCGAACCGAAATTCAAAAAAATAAAACTACGAAAATATTTATTTTATTTTCGCTCGAATACACTGTGTCTCAAATAATCAATTGTTAAATTTTCGCTTTACGCAATGACGACATCACAACGAAAATGTGTTCCTTTCTTGACGCACGGCAACAAAAAACAAAAAAACGATCACTAAAAAATTTTGTCTTCACTGTTTTTCAGTCCACTCACATCCAATCGACCGTACTTGCCATGCACTACCACGCGTTTTTTGTTCCAGAATGTTTCTTCCAAATCGCACAAATTCGTTCGTTTGAATTCACCGTACGATTTCAAACGTTCACACAGAAAACTACGAAATGCAAAAGTGACGCCAATTTTTGCTACCAAAAAGTTTTTCCGGAAACGCACAAATTCGTTTTCTGAATTTACCGCACGATTCTAAAACGATTCAACAAAAAAACGCACCATTTCGCAATATTTCACAATATTGCGTCGTCGAATGTTCTTGCTTTTTCTTGCACCAACACAACCCTCTTTTTGTGTACTGCACCGCCCTGCACTTTTACGAATTACCGAAAAACACTTTCAATTCGATTTATTTTATTATTCACTTGTCTGGGCCCATAACCTGTTAAGTATAGGACCATTAATGTGGTGCAAATTTAAAAGTTGCATTTTAAAAAGTAAATTTAAAAAAACTAGTGTTTTTTTTTTGAAATTTCCGGTTTTATTAGAAAGATTAAACTTTCAAATTTAAGAATGAAACACAATATCATTTAAATGACTGCCACGGCTGGCCTTACAGTTCCCCATTTGCTCGACCCAATTTTTCAGTACATTTTCGATTGTCTGGTCCTGTCTCTCTTTAATGGCAACATTGATTTCGTGTTTCAAGGCCTCAATTGTCTCTGGATGGCTTGCGTAACAAATATCCTTAACGGCTCCCCACAGAAAATAATCCAACGGGCTCAAATCACAGCTCCGAGGCGGCCAATTGACATCAGAATTTTGATAGCCAATTGCTTCCACCATCCAATCTTTCAATGTTCACTCGATCGCTCTGCATTTGCTTTCCTTCGAATTACACCGTAAACAGATTCACTAAATTCGCCCTTGTCGTTGCGCACCAATTTTTCCGAACCGAAATTCAAAAAAATAAAACTACGAAAATATTTATTTTATTTTCGCTCGAATACACTGTGTCTCAAATAATCAATTGTTAAATTGTCGCTTTACGCAATGACGACATCACAACGAAAATGTGTTCCTTTCTTGACGCACGGCAACAAAAAACAAAAAAACGATCACTAAAAAATTTTGTCTTCACTGTTTTTCAGTCCACTCACATCCAATCGACCGTACTTGCCATGCACTACCACGCGTTTTTTGTTCCAGAATGTTTCTTCCAAATCGCACAAATTCGTTCGTTTGAATTCACCGTACGATTTCAAACGTTCACACAGAAAACTACGAAATGCAAAAGTGACGCCAATTTTTGCTACCAAAAAGTTTTTCCGGAAACGCACAAATTCGTTTTCTGAATTTACCGCACGATTCTAAAACGATTCAACAAAAAAACGCACCATTTCGCAATATTTCACAATATTGCGTCGTCGAATGTTCTTGCTTTTTCTTGCACCAACACAACCCTCTTTTTGTGTACTGCACCGCCCTGCACTTTTACGAATTACCGAAAAACACTTTCAATTCGATTTATTTTATTATTCACTTGTCTGGGCCCATAACCTGTTAAGTATAGGACCATTAATGTGGTGCAAATTTAAAAGTTGCATTTTAAAAAGTAAATTTAAAAAAACTAGTGTTTTTTTTTTGAAATTTCCGGTTTTATTAGAAAGATTAAACCTTCAAATTTAAGAATGAAACACAACATCATTTAAATGACTGCCACGGCTGGCCTTACAGTTCCCCATTTGCTCGACCCAATTTTTCAGTACATTTTCGATTGTCTGGTCCTGTCTCTCTTTAATGGCAACATTGATTTCGTGTTTCAAGGCCTCAATTGTCTCTGGATGGCTTGCGTAACAAATATCCTTAACGGCTCCCCACAGAAAATAATCCAACGGGCTCAAATCACAGCTCCGAGGCGGCCAATTGACATCAGAATTTTGATAGCCAATTGCTTCCACCATCCAATCTTTCAATGTTCACTCGATCGCTCTGCATTTGCTTTCCTTCGAATTACACCGTAAACAGATTCACTAAATTCGCCCTTGTCGTTGCGCACCAATTTTTCCGAACCGAAATTCAAAAAAATAAAACTACGAAAATATTTATTTTATTTTCGCTCGAATACACTGTGTCTCAAATAATCAATTGTTAAATTTTCGCTTTACGCAATGACGACATCACAACGAAAATGTGTTCCTTTCTTGACGCACGGCAACAAAAAACAAAAAAACGATCACTAAAAAATTTTGTCTTCACTGTTTCTCAGTCCACTCACATCCAATCGACCGTACTTGCCATGCACCACCACGCGTTTTTTGTTCCAGAATGTTTCTTCCAAATCGCACAAATTCGTTCGTTTGAATTCACCGTACGATTTCAAACGTTCACACAGAAAACTACGAAATGCAAAAGTGACGCCAATTTTTGCTACCAAAAAGTTTTTCCGGAAACGCACAAATTCGTTTTCTGAATTTACCGCACGATTCTAAAACGATTCAACAAAAAAACGCACCATTTCGCAATATTTCACAATATTGCGTCGTCGAATGTTCTTGCTTTTTCTTGCACCAACACAACCCTCTTTTTGTGTACTGCACCGCCCTGCACTTTTACGAATTACCGAAAAACACTTTCAATTCGATTTATTTTATTATTCACTTGTCTGGGCCCATAACCTGTTAAGTATAGGACCATTAATGTGGTGCAAATTTAAAAGTTGCATTTTAAAAAGTAAATTTAAAAAAACTAGTGTTTTTTTTTTGAAATTTCCGGTTTTATTAGAAAGATTAAACCTTCAAATTTAAGAATGAAACACAACATCATTTAAATGACTGCCACGGCTGGCCTTACAGTTCCCCATTTGCTCGACCCAATTTTTCAGTACATTTTCGATTGTCTGGTCCTGTCTCTCTTTAATGGCAACATTGATTTCGTGTTTCAAGGCCTCAATTGTCTCTGGATGGCTTGCGTAACAAATATCCTTAACGGCTCCCCACAGAAAATAATCCAACGGGCTCAAATCACAGCTCCGAGGCGGCCAATTGACATCAGAATTTTGATAGCCAATTGCTTCCACCATCCAATCTTTCAATGTTCACTCGATCGCTCTGCATTTGCTTTCCTTCGAATTACACCGTAAACAGATTCACTAAATTCGCCCTTGTCGTTGCGCACCAATTTTTCCGAACCGAAATTCAAAAAAATAAAACTACGAAAATATTTATTTTATTTTCGCTCGAATACACTGTGTCTCAAATAATCAATTGTTAAATTTTCGCTTTACGCAATGACGACATCACAACGAAAATGTGTTCCTTTCTTGACGCACGGCAACAAAAAACAAAAAAACGATCACTAAAAAATTTTGTCTTCACTGTTTCTCAGTCCACTCACATCCAATCGACCGTACTTGCCATGCACTACCACGCGTTTTTTGTTCCAGAATGTTTCTTCCAAATCGCACAAATTCGTTCGTTTGAATTCACCGTACGATTTCAAACGTTCACACAGAAAACTACGAAATGCAAAAGTGACGCCAATTTTTGCTACCAAAAAGTTTTTCCGGAAACGCACAAATTCGTTTTCTGAATTTACCGCACGATTCTAAAACGATTCAACAAAAAAACGCACCATTTCGCAATATTTCACAATATTGCGTCGTCGAATGTTCTTGCTTTTTCTTGCACCAACACAACCCTCTTTTTGTGTACTGCACCGCCCTGCACTTTTACGAATTACCGAAAAACACTTTCAATTCGATTTATTTTATTATTCACTTGTCTGGGCCCATAACCTGTTAAGTATAGGACCATTAATGTGGTGCAAATTTAAAAGTTGCATTTTAAAAAGTAAATTTAAAAAAACTAGTGTTTTTTTTTTGAAATTTCCGGTTTTATTAGAAAGATTAAACCTTCAAATTTAAGAATGAAACACAACATCATTTAAATGACTGCCACGGCTGGCCTTACAGTTCCCCATTTGCTCGACCCAATTTTTCAGTACATTTTCGATTGTCTGGTCCTGTCTCTCTTTAATGGCAACATTGATTTCGTGTTTCAAGGCCTCAATTGTCTCTGGATGGCTTGCGTAACAAATATCCTTAACGGCTCCCCACAGAAAATAATCCAACGGGCTCAAATCACAGCTCCGAGGCGGCCAATTGACATCAGAATTTTGATAGCCAATTGCTTCCACCATCCAATCTTTCAATGTTCACTCGATCGCTCTGCATTTGCTTTCCTTCGAATTACACCGTAAACAGATTCACTAAATTCGCCCTTGTCGTTGCGCACCAATTTTTCCGAACCGAAATTCAAAAAAATAAAACTACGAAAATATTTATTTTATTTTCGCTCGAATACACTGTGTCTCAAATAATCAATTGTTAAATTTTCGCTTTACGCAATGACGACATCACAACGAAAATGTGTTCCTTTCTTGACGCACGGCAACAAAAAACAAAAAAACGATCACTAAAAAATTTTGTCTTCACTGTTTCTCAGTCCACTCACATCCAATCGACCGTACTTGCCATGCACCACCACGCGTTTTTTGTTCCAGAATGTTTCTTCCAAATCGCACAAATTCGTTCGTTTGAATTCACCGTACGATTTCAAACGTTCACACAGAAAACTACGAAATGCAAAAGTGACGCCAATTTTTGCTACCAAAAAGTTTTTCCGGAAACGCACAAATTCGTTTTCTGAATTTACCGCACGATTCTAAAACGATTCAACAAAAAAACGCACCATTTCGCAATATTTCACAATATTGCGTCGTCGAATGTTCTTGCTTTTTCTTGCACCAACACAACCCTCTTTTTGTGTACTGCACCGCCCTGCACTTTTACGAATTACCGAAAAACACTTTCAATTCGATTTATTTTATTATTCACTTGTCTGGGCCCATAACCTGTTAAGTATAGGACCATTAATGTGGTGCAAATTTAAAAGTTGCATTTTAAAAAGTAAATTTAAAAAAACTAGTGTTTTTTTTTTGAAATTTCCGGTTTTATTAGAAAGATTAAACCTTCAAATTTAAGAATGAAACACAACATCATTTAAATGACTGCCACGGCTGGCCTTACAGTTCCCCATTTGCTCGACCCAATTTTTCAGTACATTTTCGATTGTCTGGTCCTGTCTCTCTTTAATGGCAACATTGATTTCGTGTTTCAAGGCCTCAATTGTCTCTGGATGGCTTGCGTAACAAATATCCTTAACGGCTCCCCACAGAAAATAATCCAACGGGCTCAAATCACAGCTCCGAGGCGGCCAATTGACATCAGAATTTTGATAGCCAATTGCTTCCACCATCCAATCTTTCAATGTTCACTCGATCGCTCTGCATTTGCTTTCCTTCGAATTACACCGTAAACAGATTCACTAAATTCGCCCTTGTCGTTGCGCACCAATTTTTCCGAACCGAAATTCAAAAAAATAAAACTACGAAAATATTTATTTTATTTTCGCTCGAATACACTGTGTCTCAAATAATCAATTGTTAAATTTTCGCTTTACGCAATGACGACATCACAACGAAAATGTGTTCCTTTCTTGACGCACGGCAACAAAAAACAAAAAAACGATCACTAAAAAATTTTGTCTTCACTGTTTCTCAGTCCACTCACATCCAATCGACCGTACTTGCCATGCACCACCACGCGTTTTTTGTTCCAGAATGTTTCTTCCAAATCGCACAAATTCGTTCGTTTGAATTCACCGTACGATTTCAAACGTTCACACAGAAAACTACGAAATGCAAAAGTGACGCCAATTTTTGCTACCAAAAAGTTTTTCCGGAAACGCACAAATTCGTTTTCTGAATTTACCGCACGATTCTAAAACGATTCAACAAAAAAACGCACCATTTCGCAATATTTCACAATATTGCGTCGTCGAATGTTCTTGCTTTTTCTTGCACCAACACAACCCTCTTTTTGTGTACTGCACCGCCCTGCACTTTTACGAATTACCGAAAAACACTTTCAATTCGATTTATTTTATTATTCACTTGTCTGGGCCCATAACCTGTTAAGTATAGGACCATTAATGTGGTGCAAATTTAAAAGTTGCATTTTAAAAAGTAAATTTAAAAAAACTAGTGTTTTTTTTTTGAAATTTCCGGTTTTATTAGAAAGATTAAACCTTCAAATTTAAGAATGAAACACAACATCATTTAAATGACTGCCACGGCTGGCCTTACAGTTCCCCATTTGCTCGACCCAATTTTTCAGTACATTTTCGATTGTCTGGTCCTGTCTCTCTTTAATGGCAACATTGATTTCGTGTTTCAAGGCCTCAATTGTCTCTGGATGGCTTGCGTAACAAATATCCTTAACGGCTCCCCACAGAAAATAATCCAACGGGCTCAAATCACAGCTCCGAGGCGGCCAATTGACATCAGAATTTTGATAGCCAATTGCTTCCACCATCCAATCTTTCAATGTTCACTCGATCGCTCTGCATTTGCTTTCCTTCGAATTACACCGTAAACAGATTCACTAAATTCGCCCTTGTCGTTGCGCACCAATTTTTCCGAACCGAAATTCAAAAAAATAAAACTACGAAAATATTTATTTTATTTTCGCTCGAATACACTGTGTCTCAAATAATCAATTGTTAAATTTTCGCTTTACGCAATGACGACATCACAACGAAAATGTGTTCCTTTCTTGACGCACGGCAACAAAAAACAAAAAAACGATCACTAAAAAATTTTGTCTTCACTGTTTCTCAGTCCACTCACATCCAATCGACCGTACTTGCCATGCACCACCACGCGTTTTTTGTTCCAGAATGTTTCTTCCAAATCGCACAAATTCGTTCGTTTGAATTCACCGTACGATTTCAAACGTTCACACAGAAAACTACGAAATGCAAAAGTGACGCCAATTTTTGCTACCAAAAAGTTTTTCCGGAAACGCACAAATTCGTTTTCTGAATTTACCGCACGATTCTAAAACGATTCAACAAAAAAACGCACCATTTCGCAATATTTCACAATATTGCGTCGTCGAATGTTCTTGCTTTTTCTTGCACCAACACAACCCTCTTTTTGTGTACTGCACCGCCCTGCACTTTTACGAATTACCGAAAAACACTTTCAATTCGATTTATTTTATTATTCACTTGTCTGGGCCCATAACCTGTTAAGTATAGGACCATTAATGTGGTGCAAATTTAAAAGTTGCATTTTAAAAAGTAAATTTAAAAAAACTAGTGTTTTTTTTTTGAAATTTCCGGTTTTATTAGAAAGATTAAACCTTCAAATTTAAGAATGAAACACAACATCATTTAAATGACTGCCACGGCTGGCCTTACAGTTCCCCATTTGCTCGACCCAATTTTTCAGTACATTTTCGATTGTCTGGTCCTGTCTCTCTTTAATGGCAACATTGATTTCGTGTTTCAAGGCCTCAATTGTCTCTGGATGGCTTGCGTAACAAATATCCTTAACGGCTCCCCACAGAAAATAATCCAACGGGCTCAAATCACAGCTCCGAGGCGGCCAATTGACATCAGAATTTTGATAGCCAATTGCTTCCACCATCCAATCTTTCAATGTTCACTCGATCGCTCTGCATTTGCTTTCCTTCGAATTACACCGTAAACAGATTCACTAAATTCGCCCTTGTCGTTGCGCACCAATTTTTCCGAACCGAAATTCAAAAAAATAAAACTACGAAAATATTTATTTTATTTTCGCTCGAATACACTGTGTCTCAAATAATCAATTGTTAAATTTTCGCTTTACGCAATGACGACATCACAACGAAAATGTGTTCCTTTCTTGACGCACGGCAACAAAAAACAAAAAAACGATCACTAAAAAATTTTGTCTTCACTGTTTTTCAGTCCACTCACATCCAATCGACCGTACTTGCCATGCACTACCACGCGTTTTTTGTTCCAGAATGTTTCTTCCAAATCGCACAAATTCGTTCGTTTGAATTCACCGTACGATTTCAAACGTTCACACAGAAAACTACGAAATGCAAAAGTGACGCCAATTTTTGCTACCAAAAAGTTTTTCCGGAAACGCACAAATTCGTTTTCTGAATTTACCGCACGATTCTAAAACGATTCAACAAAAAAACGCACCATTTCGCAATATTTCACAATATTGCGTCGTCGAATGTTCTTGCTTTTTCTTGCACCAACACAACCCTCTTTTTGTGTACTGCACCGCCCTGCACTTTTACGAATTACCGAAAAACACTTTCAATTCGATTTATTTTATTATTCACTTGTCTGGGCCCATAACCTGTTAAGTATAGGACCATTAATGTGGTGCAAATTTAAAAGTTGCATTTTAAAAAGTAAATTTAAAAAAACTAGTGTTTTTTTTTTGAAATTTCCGGTTTTATTAGAAAGATTAAACCTTCAAATTTAAGAATGAAACACAACATCATTTAAATGACTGCCACGGCTGGCCTTACAGTTCCCCATTTGCTCGACCCAATTTTTCAGTACATTTTCGATTGTCTGGTCCTGTCTCTCTTTAATGGCAACATTGATTTCGTGTTTCAAGGCCTCAATTGTCTCTGGATGGCTTGCGTAACAAATATCCTTAACGGCTCCCCACAGAAAATAATCCAACGGGCTCAAATCACAGCTCCGAGGCGGCCAATTGACATCAGAATTTTGATAGCCAATTGCTTCCACCATCCAATCTTTCAATGTTCACTCGATCGCTCTGCATTTGCTTTCCTTCGAATTACACCGTAAACAGATTCACTAAATTCGCCCTTGTCGTTGCGCACCAATTTTTCCGAACCGAAATTCAAAAAAATAAAACTACGAAAATATTTATTTTATTTTCGCTCGAATACACTGTGTCTCAAATAATCAATTGTTAAATTTTCGCTTTACGCAATGACGACATCACAACGAAAATGTGTTCCTTTCTTGACGCACGGCAACAAAAAACAAAAAAACGATCACTAAAAAATTTTGTCTTCACTGTTTCTCAGTCCACTCACATCCAATCGACCGTACTTGCCATGCACTACCACGCGTTTTTTGTTCCAGAATGTTTCTTCCAAATCGCACAAATTCGTTCGTTTGAATTCACCGTACGATTTCAAACGTTCACACAGAAAACTACGAAATGCAAAAGTGACGCCAATTTTTGCTACCAAAAAGTTTTTCCGGAAACGCACAAATTCGTTTTCTGAATTTACCGCACGATTCTAAAACGATTCAACAAAAAAACGCACCATTTCGCAATATTTCACAATATTGCGTCGTCGAATGTTCTTGCTTTTTCTTGCACCAACACAACCCTCTTTTTGTGTACTGCACCGCCCTGCACTTTTACAAATTACCGAAAAACACTTTCAATTCGATTTATTTTATTATTCACTTGTCTGGGCCCATAACCTGTTAAGTATAGGACCATTAATGTGGTGCAAATTTAAAAGGTGCATTTTAAAAAGTAAATTTAAAAAAACTAGTGTATATTTTTTTAAATTTCCGGTTTTATTAGAAAGATTGAACCTTCAAATTTAAGAATGAAACACAACATCATTTAAATGACTGCCACGGCTGGCCTTACAGTTCCCCATTTGCTCGACCCAATTTTTCAGTACATTTTCGATTGTCTGGTCCTGTCTCTCTTTAATGGCAACATTGATTTCGTGTTTCAAGGCCTCAATTGTCTCTGGATGGCTTGCGTAACAAATATCCTTAACGGCTCCCCACAGAAAATAATCCAACGGGCTCAAATCACAGCTCCGAGGCGGCCAATTGACATCAGAATTTTGATAGCCAATTGCTTCCACCATCCAATCTTTCAATGTTCACTCGATCGCTCTGCATTTGCTTTCCTTCGAATTACACCGTAAACAGATTCACTAAATTCGCCCTTGTCGTTGCGCACCAATTTTTCCGAACCGAAATTCAAAAAAATAAAACTACGAAAATATTTATTTTATTTTCGCTCGAATACACTGTGTCTCAAATAATCAATTGTTAAATTGTCGCTTTACGCAATGACGACATCACAACGAAAATGTGTTCCTTTCTTGACGCACGGCAACAAAAAACAAAAAAACGATCACTAAAAAATTTTGTCTTCACTGTTTTTCAGTCCACTCACATCCAATCGACCGTACTTGCCATGCACTACCACGCGTTTTTTGTTCCAGAATGTTTCTTCCAAATCGCACAAATTCGTTCGTTTGAATTCACCGTACGATTTCAAACGTTCACACAGAAAACTACGAAATGCAAAAGTGACGCCAATTTTTGCTACCAAAAAGTTTTTCTGGAAACGCACAAATTCGTTTTCTGAATTTACCGCACGATTCTAAAACGATTCAACAAAAAAACGCACCATTTCGCAATATTTCACAATATTGCGTCGTCGAATGTTCTTGCTTTTTCTTGCACCAACACAACCCTCTTTTTGTGTACTGCACCGCCCTGCACTTTTACGAATTACCGAAAAACACTTTCAATTCGATTTATTTTATTATTCACTTGTCTGGGCCCATAACCTGTTAAGTATAGGACCATTAATGTGGTGCAAATTTAAAAGTTGCATTTTAAAAAGTAAATTTAAAAAAACTAGTGTTTTTTTTTTGAAATTTCCGGTTTTATTAGAAAGATTAAACCTTCAAATTTAAGAATGAAACACAACATCATTTAAATGACTGCCACGGCTGGCCTTACAGTTCCCCATTTGCTCGATCCAATTTTTCAGTACATTTTCGATTGTCTGGTCCTGTCTCTCTTTAATGGCAACATTGATTTCGTGTTTCAAGGCCTCAATTGTCTCTGGATGGCTTGCGTAACAAATATCCTTAACGGCTCCCCACAGAAAATAATCCAACGGGCTCAAATCACAGCTCCGAGGCGGCCAATTGACATCAGAATTTTGATAGCCAATTGCTTCCACCATCCAATCTTTCAATGTTCACTCGATCGCTCTGCATTTGCTTTCCTTCGAATTACACCGTAAACAGATTCACTAAATTCGCCCTTGTCGTTGCGCACCAATTTTTCCGAACCGAAATTCAAAAAAATAAAACTACGAAAATATTTATTTTATTTTCGCTCGAATACACTGTGTCTCAAATAATCAATTGTTAAATTTTCGCTTTACGCAATGACGACATCACAACGAAAATGTGTTCCTTTCTTGACGCACGGCAACAAAAAACAAAAAAACGATCACTAAAAAATTTTGTCTTCACTGTTTTTCAGTCCACTCACATCCAATCGACCGTACTTGCCATGCACTACCACGCGTTTTTTGTTCCAGAATGTTTCTTCCAAATCGCACAAATTCGTTCGTTTGAATTCACCGTACGATTTCAAACGTTCACACAGAAAACTACGAAATGCAAAAGTGACGCCAATTTTTGCTACCAAAAAGTTTTTCCGGAAACGCACAAATTCGTTTTCTGAATTTACCGCACGATTCTAAAACGATTCAACAAAAAAACGCACCATTTCGCAATATTTCACAATATTGCGTCGTCGAATGTTCTTGCTTTTTCTTGCACCAACACAACCCTCTTTTTGTGTACTGCACCGCCCGGCACTTTTACGAATTACCGAAAAACACTTTCAATTCGATTTATTTTATTATTCACTTGTCTGGGCCCATAACCTGTTAAGTATAGGACCATTAATGTGGTGCAAATTTAAAAGTTGCATTTTAAAAAGTAAATTTAAAAAAACTAGTGTTTTTTTTTTGAAATTTCCGGTTTTATTAGAAAGATTAAACCTTTAAATTTAAGAATGAAACACAACATCATTTAAATGACTGCCACGGCTGGCCTTACAGTTCCCCATTTGCTCGACCCAATTTTTCAGTACATTTTCGATTGTCTGGTCCTGTCTCTCTTTAATGGCAACATTGATTTCGTGTTTCAAGGCCTCAATTGTCTCTGGATGGCTTGCGTAACAAATATCCTTAACGGCTCCCCACAGAAAATAATCCAACGGGCTCAAATCACAGCTCCGAGGCGGCCAATTGACATCAGAATTTTGATAGCCAATTGCTTCCACCATCCAATCTTTCAATGTTCACTCGATCGCTCTGCATTTGCTTTCCTTCGAATTACACCGTAAACAGATTCACTAAATTCGCCCTTGTCGTTGCGCACCAATTTTTCCGAACCGAAATTCAAAAAAATAAAACTACGAAAATATTTATTTTATTTTCGCTCGAATACACTGTGTCTCAAATAATCAATTGTTAAATTTTCGCTTTACGCAATGACGACATCACAACGAAAATGTGTTCCTTTCTTGACGCACGGCAACAAAAAACAAAAAAACGATCACTAAAAAATTTTGTCTTCACTGTTTTTCAGTCCACTCACATCCAATCGACCGTACTTGCCATGCACTACCACGCGTTTTTTGTTCCAGAATGTTTCTTCCAAATCGCACAAATTCGTTCGTTTGAATTCACCGTACGATTTCAAACGTTCACACAGAAAACTACGAAATGCAAAAGTGACGCCAATTTTTGCTACCAAAAAGTTTTTCCGGAAACGCACAAATTCGTTTTCTGAATTTACCGCACGATTCTAAAACGATTCAACAAAAAAACGCACCATTTCGCAATATTTCACAATATTGCGTCGTCGAATGTTCTTGCTTTTTCTTGCACCAACACAACCCTCTTTTTGTGTACTGCACCGCCCTGCACTTTTACGAATTACCGAAAAACACTTTCAATTCGATTTATTTTATTATTCACTTGTCTGGGCCCATAACCTGTTAAGTATAGGACCATTAATGTGGTGCAAATTTAAAAGTTGCATTTTAAAAAGTAAATTTAAAAAAACTAGTGTTTTTTTTTTTGAAATTTCCGGTTTTATTAGAAAGATTAAACCTTCAAATTTAAGAATGAAACACAACATCATTTAAATGACTGCCACGGCTGGCCTTACAGTTCCCCATTTGCTCGACCCAATTTTTCAGTACATTTTCGATTGTCTGGTCCTGTCTCTCTTTAATGGCAACATTGATTTCGTGTTTCAAGGCCTCAATTGTCTCTGGATGGCTTGCGTAACAAATATCCTTAACGGCTCCCCACAGAAAATAATCCAACGGGCTCAAATCACAGCTCCGAGGCGGCCAATTGACATCAGAATTTTGATAGCCAATTGCTTCCACCATCCAATCTTTCAATGTTCACTCGATCGCTCTGCATTTGCTTTCCTTCGAATTACACCGTAAACAGATTCACTAAATTCGCCCTTGTCGTTGCGCACCAATTTTTCCGAACCGAAATTCAAAAAAATAAAACTACGAAAATATTTATTTTATTTTCGCTCGAATACACTGTGTCTCAAATAATCAATTGTTAAATTTTCGCTTTACGCAATGACGACATCACAACGAAAATGTGTTCCTTTCTTGACGCACGGCAACAAAAAACAAAAAAACGATCACTAAAAAATTTTGTCTTCACTGTTTTTCAGTCCACTCACATCCAATCGACCGTACTTGCCATGCACTACCACGCGTTTTTTGTTCCAGAATGTTTCTTCCAAATCGCACAAATTCGTTCGTTTGAATTCACCGTACGATTTCAAACGTTCACACAGAAAACTACGAAATGCAAAAGTGACGCCAATTTTTGCTACCAAAAAGTTTTTCCGGAAACGCACAAATTCGTTTTCTGAATTTACCGCACGATTCTAAAACGATTCAACAAAAAAACGCACCATTTCGCAATATTTCACAATATTGCGTCGTCGAATGTTCTTGCTTTTTCTTGCACCAACACAACCCTCTTTTTGTGTACTGCACCGCCCGGCACTTTTACGAATTACCGAAAAACACTTTCAATTCGATTTATTTTATTATTCACTTGTCTGGGCCCATAACCTGTTAAGTATAGGACCATTAATGTGGTGCAAATTTAAAAGTTGCATTTTAAAAAGTAAATTTAAAAAAACTAGTGTTTTTTTTTTGAAATTTCCGGTTTTATTAGAAAGATTAAACCTTCAAATTTAAGAATGAAACACAACATCATTTAAATGACTGCCACGGCTGGCCTTACAGTTCCCCATTTGCTCGACCCAATTTTTCAGTACATTTTCGATTGTCTGGTCCTGTCTCTCTTTAATGGCAACATTGATTTCGTGTTTCAAGGCCTCAATTGTCTCTGGATGGCTTGCGTAACAAATATCCTTAACGGCTCCCCACAGAAAATAATCCAACGGGCTCAAATCACAGCTCCGAGGCGGCCAATTGACATCAGAATTTTGATAGCCAATTGCTTCCACCATCCAATCTTTCAATGTTCACTCGATCGCTCTGCATTTGCTTTCCTTCGAATTACACCGTAAACAGATTCACTAAATTCGCCCTTGTCGTTGCGCACCAATTTTTCCGAACCGAAATTCAAAAAAATAAAACTACGAAAATATTTATTTTATTTTCGCTCGAATACACTGTGTCTCAAATAATCAATTGTTAAATTTTCGCTTTACGCAATGACGACATCACAACGAAAATGTGTTCCTTTCTTGACGCACGGCAACAAAAAACAAAAAAACGATCACTAAAAAATTTTGTCTTCACTGTTTCTCAGTCCACTCACATCCAATCGACCGTACTTGCCATGCACCACCACGCGTTTTTTGTTCCAGAATGTTTCTTCCAAATCGCACAAATTCGTTCGTTTGAATTCACCGTACGATTTCAAACGTTCACACAGAAAACTACGAAATGCAAAAGTGACGCCAATTTTTGCTACCAAAAAGTTTTTCCGGAAACGCACAAATTCGTTTTCTGAATTTACCGCACGATTCTAAAACGATTCAACAAAAAAACGCACCATTTCGCAATATTTCACAATATTGCGTCGTCGAATGTTCTTGCTTTTTCTTGCACCAACACAACCCTCTTTTTGTGTACTGCACCGCCCTGCACTTTTACGAATTACCGAAAAACACTTTCAATTCGATTTATTTTATTATTCACTTGTCTGGGCCCATAACCTGTTAAGTATAGGACCATTAATGTGGTGCAAATTTAAAAGTTGCATTTTAAAAAGTAAATTTAAAAAAACTAGTGTTTTTTTTTTGAAATTTCCGGTTTTATTAGAAAGATTAAACCTTCAAATTTAAGAATGAAACACAACATCATTTAAATGACTGCCACGGCTGGCCTTACAGTTCCCCATTTGCTCGACCCAATTTTTCAGTACATTTTCGATTGTCTGGTCCTGTCTCTCTTTAATGGCAACATTGATTTCGTGTTTCAAGGCCTCAATTGTCTCTGGATGGCTTGCGTAACAAATATCCTTAACGGCTCCCCACAGAAAATAATCCAACGGGCTCAAATCACAGCTCCGAGGCGGCCAATTGACATCAGAATTTTGATAGCCAATTGCTTCCACCATCCAATCTTTCAATGTTCACTCGATCGCTCTGCATTTGCTTTCCTTCGAATTACACCGTAAACAGATTCACTAAATTCGCCCTTGTCGTTGCGCACCAATTTTTCCGAACCGAAATTCAAAAAAATAAAACTACGAAAATATTTATTTTATTTTCGCTCGAATACACTGTGTCTCAAATAATCAATTGTTAAATTTTCGCTTTACGCAATGACGACATCACAACGAAAATGTGTTCCTTTCTTGACGCACGGCAACAAAAAACAAAAAAACGATCACTAAAAAATTTTGTCTTCACTGTTTCTCAGTCCACTCACATCCAATCGACCGTACTTGCCATGCACTACCACGCGTTTTTTGTTCCAGAATGTTTCTTCCAAATCGCACAAATTCGTTCGTTTGAATTCACCGTACGATTTCAAACGTTCACACAGAAAACTACGAAATGCAAAAGTGACGCCAATTTTTGCTACCAAAAAGTTTTTCCGGAAACGCACAAATTCGTTTTCTGAATTTACCGCACGATTCTAAAACGATTCAACAAAAAAACGCACCATTTCGCAATATTTCACAATATTGCGTCGTCGAATGTTCTTGCTTTTTCTTGCACCAACACAACCCTCTTTTTGTGTACTGCACCGCCCTGCACTTTTACGAATTACCGAAAAACACTTTCAATTCGATTTATTTTATTATTCACTTGTCTGGGCCCATAACCTGTTAAGTATAGGACCATTAATGTGGTGCAAATTTAAAAGTTGCATTTTAAAAAGTAAATTTAAAAAAACTAGTGTATATTTTTTTAAATTTCCGGTTTTATTAGAAAGATTGAACCTTCAAATTTAAGAATGAAACACAACATCATTTAAATGACTGCCACGGCTGGCCTTACAGTTCCCCATTTGCTCGACCCAATTTTTCAGTACATTTTCGATTGTCTGGTCCTGTCTCTCTTTAATGGCAACATTGATTTCGTGTTTCAAGGCCTCAATTGTCTCTGGATGGCTTGCGTAACAAATATCCTTAACGGCTCCCCACAGAAAATAATCCAACGGGCTCAAATCACAGCTCCGAGGCGGCCAATTGACATCAGAATTTTGATAGCCAATTGCTTCCACCATCCAATCTTTCAATGTTCACTCGATCGCTCTGCATTTGCTTTCCTTCGAATTACACCGTAAACAGATTCACTAAATTCGCCCTTGTCGTTGCGCACCAATTTTTCCGAACCGAAATTCAAAAAAATAAAACTACGAAAATATTTATTTTATTTTCGCTCGAATACACTGTGTCTCAAATAATCAATTGTTAAATTTTCGCTTTACGCAATGACGACATCACAACGAAAATGTGTTCCTTTCTTGACGCACGGCAACAAAAAACAAAAAAACGATCACTAAAAAATTTTGTCTTCACTGTTTTTCAGTCCACTCACATCCAATCGACCGTACTTGCCATGCACTACCACGCGTTTTTTGTTCCAGAATGTTTCTTCCAAATCGCACAAATTCGTTCGTTTGAATTCACCGTACGATTTCAAACGTTCACACAGAAAACTACGAAATGCAAAAGTGACGCCAATTTTTGCTACCAAAAAGTTTTTCCGGAAACGCACAAATTCGTTTTCTGAATTTACCGCACGATTCTAAAACGATTCAACAAAAAAACGCACCATTTCGCAATATTTCACAATATTGCGTCGTCGAATGTTCTTGCTTTTTCTTGCACCAACACAACCCTCTTTTTGTGTACTGCACCGCCCTGCACTTTTACGAATTACCGAAAAACACTTTCAATTCGATTTATTTTATTATTCACTTGTCTGGGCCCATAACCTGTTAAGTATAGGACCATTAATGTGGTGCAAATTTAAAAGTTGCATTTTAAAAAGTAAATTTAAAAAAACTAGTGTATATTTTTTTAAATTTCCGGTTTTATTAGAAAGATTGAACCTTCAAATTTAAGAATGAAACACAACATCATTCAAATGACTGCCACGGCTGGCCTTACAGTTCCCCATTTGCTCGACCCAATTTTTCAGTACATTTTCGATTGTCTGGTCCTGTCTCTCTTTAATGGCAACATTGATTTCGTGTTTCAAGGCCTCAATTGTCTCTGGATGGCTTGCGTAACAAATATCCTTAACGGCTCCCCACAGAAAATAATCCAACGGGCTCAAATCACAGCTCCGAGGCGGCCAATTGACATCAGAATTTTGATAGCCAATTGCTTCCACCATCCAATCTTTCAATGTTCACTCGATCGCTCTGCATTTGCTTTCCTTCGAATTACACCGTAAACAGATTCACTAAATTCGCCCTTGTCGTTGCGCACCAATTTTTCCGAACCGAAATTCAAAAAAATAAAACTACGAAAATATTTATTTTATTTTCGCTCGAATACACTGTGTCTCAAATAATCAATTGTTAAATTTTCGCTTTACGCAATGACGACATCACAACGAAAATGTGTTCCTTTCTTGACGCACGGCAACAAAAAACAAAAAAACGATCACTAAAAAATTTTGTCTTCACTGTTTCTCAGTCCACTCACATCCAATCGACCGTACTTGCCATGCACCACCACGCGTTTTTTGTTCCAGAATGTTTCTTCCAAATCGCACAAATTCGTTCGTTTGAATTCACCGTACGATTTCAAACATTCACACAGAAAACTACGAAATGCAAAAGTGACGCCAATTTTTGCTACCAAAAAGTTTTTCCGGAAACGCACAAATTCTTTTTCTGAATTTACCGCACGATTCTAAAACGATTCAACAAAAAAACGCACCATTTCACAATATTTCACAATATTGCGTCGTCGAATGTTCTTGCTTTTTCTTGCACCAACACAACCCTCTTTTTGTGTACTGCACCGCCCTGCACTTTTACGAATTACCGAAAAACACTTTCAATTCGATTTATTTTATTATTCACTTGTCTGGGCCCATAACCTGTTAAGTATAGGACCATTAATGTGGTGCAAATTTAAAAGTTGCATTTTAAAAAGTAAATTTAAAAAAACTAGTGTATATTTTTTTAAATTTCCGGTTTTATTAGAAAGATTGAACCTTCAAATTTAAGAATGAAACACAACATCATTTAAATGACTGCCACGGCTGGCCTTACAGTTCCCCATTTGCTCGACCCAATTTTTCAGTACATTTTCGATTGTCTGGTCCTGTCTCTCTTTAATGGCAACATTGATTTCGTGTTTCAAGGCCTCAATTGTCTCTGGATGGCTTGCGTAACAAATATCCTTAACGGCTCCCCACAGAAAATAATCCAACGGGCTCAAATCACAGCTCCGAGGCGGCCAATTGACATCAGAATTTTGATAGCCAATTGCTTCCACCATCCAATCTTTCAATGTTCACTCGATCGCTCTGCATTTGCTTTCCTTCGAATTACACCGTAAACAGATTCACTAAATTCGCCCTTGTCGTTGCGCACCAATTTTTCCGAACCGAAATTCAAAAAAATAAAACTACGAAAATATTTATTTTATTTTCGCTCGAATACACTGTGTCTCAAATAATCAATTGTTAAATTTTCGCTTTACGCAATGACGACATCACAACGAAAATGTGTTCCTTTCTTGACGCACGGCAACAAAAAACAAAAAAACGATCACTAAAAAATTTTGTCTTCACTGTTTTTCAGTCCACTCACATCCAATCGACCGTACTTGCCATGCACTACCACGCGTTTTTTGTTCCAGAATGTTTCTTCCAAATCGCACAAATTCGTTCGTTTGAATTCACCGTACGATTTCAAACGTTCACACAGAAAACTACGAAATGCAAAAGTGACGCCAATTTTTGCTACCAAAAAGTTTTTCCGGAAACGCACAAATTCGTTTTCTGAATTTACCGCACGATTCTAAAACGATTCAACAAAAAAACGCACCATTTCGCAATATTTCACAATATTGCGTCGTCGAATGTTCTTGCTTTTTCTTGCACCAACACAACCCTCTTTTTGTGTACTGCACCGCCCTGCACTTTTACGAATTACCGAAAAACACTTTCAATTCGATTTATTTTATTATTCACTTGTCTGGGCCCATAACCTGTTAAGTATAGGACCATTAATGTGGTGCAAATTTAAAAGTTGCATTTTAAAAAGTAAATTTAAAAAAACTAGTGTTTTTTTTTTGAAATTTCCGGTTTTATTAGAAAGATTAAACCTTCAAATTTAAGAATGAAACACAACATCATTTAAATGACTGCCACGGCTGGCCTTACAGTTCCCCATTTGCTCGACCCAATTTTTCAGTACATTTTCGATTGTCTGGTCCTGTCTCTCTTTAATGGCAACATTGATTTCGTGTTTCAAGGCCTCAATTGTCTCTGGATGGCTTGCGTAACAAATATCCTTAACGGCTCCCCACAGAAAATAGTCCAACGGGCTCAAATCACAGCTCCGAGGCGGCCAATTGACATCAGAATTTTGATAGCCAATTGCTTCCACCATCCAATCTTTCAATGTTCACTCGATCGCTCTGCATTTGCTTTCCTTCGAATTACACCGTAAACAGATTCACTAAATTCGCCCTTGTCGTTGCGCACCAATTTTTCCGAACCGAAATTCAAAAAAATAAAACTACGAAAATATTTATTTTATTTTCGCTCGAATACACTGTGTCTCAAATAATCAATTGTTAAATTGTCGCTTTACGCAATGACGACATCACAACGAAAATGTGTTCCTTTCTTGACGCACGGCAACAAAAAACAAAAAAACGATCACTAAAAAATTTTGTCTTCACTGTTTTTCAGTCCACTCACATCCAATCGACCGTACTTGCCATGCACTACCACGCGTTTTTTGTTCCAGAATGTTTCTTCCAAATCGCACAAATTCGTTCGTTTGAATTCACCGTACGATTTCAAACGTTCACACAGAAAACTACGAAATGCAAAAGTGACGCCAATTTTTGCTACCAAAAAGTTTTTCCGGAAACGCACAAATTCGTTTTCTGAATTTACCGCACGATTCTAAAACGATTCAACAAAAAAACGCACCATTTCGCAATATTTCACAATATTGCGTCGTCGAATGTTCTTGCTTTTTCTTGCACCAACACAACCCTCTTTTTGTGTACTGCACCGCCCTGCACTTTTACGAATTACCGAAAAACACTTTCAATTCGATTTATTTTATTATTCACTTGTCTGGGCCCATAACCTGTTAAGTATAGGACCATTAATGTGGTGCAAATTTAAAAGTTGCATTTTAAAAAGTAAATTTAAAAAAACTAGTGTTTTTTTTTTGAAATTTCCGGTTTTATTAGAAAGATTAAACCTTCAAATTTAAGAATGAAACACAACATCATTTAAATGACTGCCACGGCTGGCCTTACAGTTCCCCATTTGCTCGACCCAATTTTTCAGTACATTTTCGATTGTCTGGTCCTGTCTCTCTTTAATGGCAACATTGATTTCGTGTTTCAAGGCCTCAATTGTCTCTGGATGGCTTGCGTAACAAATATCCTTAACGGCTCCCCACAGAAAATAATCCAACGGGCTCAAATCACAGCTCCGAGGCGGCCAATTGACATCAGAATTTTGATAGCCAATTGCTTCCACCATCCAATCTTTCAATGTTCACTCGATCGCTCTGCATTTGCTTTCCTTCGAATTACACCGTAAACAGATTCACTAAATTCGCCCTTGTCGTTGCGCACCAATTTTTCCGAACCGAAATTCAAAAAAATAAAACTACGAAAATATTTATTTTATTTTCGCTCGAATACACTGTGTCTCAAATAATCAATTGTTAAATTTTCGCTTTACGCAATGACGACATCACAACGAAAATGTGTTCCTTTCTTGACGCACGGCAACAAAAAACAAAAAAACGATCACTAAAAAATTTTGTCTTCACTGTTTTTCAGTCCACTCACATCCAATCGACCGTACTTGCCATGCACTACCACGCGTTTTTTGTTCCAGAATGTTTCTTCCAAATCGCACAAATTCGTTCGTTTGAATTCACCGTACGATTTCAAACGTTCACACAGAAAACTACGAAATGCAAAAGTGACGCCAATTTTTGCTACCAAAAAGTTTTTCCGGAAACGCACAAATTCGTTTTCTGAATTTACCGCACGATTCTAAAACGATTCAACAAAAAAACGCACCATTTCGCAATATTTCACAATATTGCGTCGTCGAATGTTCTTGCTTTTTCTTGCACCAACACAACCCTCTTTTTGTGTACTGCACCGCCCGGCACTTTTACGAATTACCGAAAAACACTTTCAATTCGATTTATTTTATTATTCACTTGTCTGGGCCCATAACCTGTTAAGTATAGGACCATTAATGTGGTGCAAATTTAAAAGTTGCATTTTAAAAAGTAAATTTAAAAAAACTAGTGTATATTTTTTTAAATTTCCGGTTTTATTAGAAAGATTGAACCTTCAAATTTAAGAATGAAACACAACATCATTTAAATGACTGCCACGGCTGGCCTTACAGTTCCCCATTTGCTCGACCCAATTTTTCAGTACATTTTCGATTGTCTGGTCCTGTCTCTCTTTAATGGCAACATTGATTTCGTGTTTCAAGGCCTCAATTGTCTCTGGATGGCTTGCGTAACAAATATCCTTAACGGCTCCCCACAGAAAATAGTCCAACGGGCTCAAATCACAGCTCCGAGGCGGCCAATTGACATCAGAATTTTGATAGCCAATTGCTTCCACCATCCAATCTTTCAATGTTCACTCGATCGCTCTGCATTTGCTTTCCTTCGAATTACACCGTAAACAGATTCACTAAATTCGCCCTTGTCGTTGCGCACCAATTTTTCCGAACCGAAATTCAAAAAAATAAAACTACGAAAATATTTATTTTATTTTCGCTCGAATACACTGTGTCTCAAATAATCAATTGTTAAATTTTCGCTTTACGCAATGACGACATCACAACGAAAATGTGTTCCTTTCTTGACGCACGGCAACAAAAAACAAAAAAACGATCACTAAAAAATTTTGTCTTCACTGTTTCTCAGTCCACTCACATCCAATCGACCGTACTTGCCATGCACCACCACGCGTTTTTTGTTCCAGAATGTTTCTTCCAAATCGCACAAATTCGTTCGTTTGAATTCACCGTACGATTTCAAACATTCACACAGAAAACTACGAAATGCAAAAGTGACGCCAATTTTTGCTACCAAAAAGTTTTTCCGGAAACGCACAAATTCGTTTTCTGAATTTACCGCACGATTCTAAAACGATTCAACAAAAAAACGCACCATTTCGCAATATTTCACAATATTGCGTCGTCGAATGTTCTTGCTTTTTCTTGCACCAACACAACCCTCTTTTTGTGTACTGCACCGCCCTGCACTTTTACGAATTACCGAAAAACACTTTCAATTCGATTTATTTTATTATTCACTTGTCTGGGCCCATAACCTGTTAAGTATAGGACCATTAATGTGGTGCAAATTTAAAAGTTGCATTTTAAAAAGTAAATTTAAAAAAACTAGTGTATATTTTTTTAAATTTCCGGTTTTATTAGAAAGATTGAACCTTCAAATTTAAGAATGAAACACAACATCATTTAAATGACTGCCACGGCTGGCCTTACAGTTCCCCATTTGCTCGACCCAATTTTTCAGTACATTTTCGATTGTCTGGTCCTGTCTCTCTTTAATGGCAACATTGATTTCGTGTTTCAAGGCCTCAATTGTCTCTGGATGGCTTGCGTAACAAATATCCTTAACGGCTCCCCACAGAAAATAATCCAACGGGCTCAAATCACAGCTCCGAGGCGGCCAATTGACATCAGAATTTTGATAGCCAATTGCTTCCACCATCCAATCTTTCAATGTTCACTCGATCGCTCTGCATTTGCTTTCCTTCGAATTACACCGTAAACAGATTCACTAAATTCGCCCTTGTCGTTGCGCACCAATTTTTCCGAACCGAAATTCAAAAAAATAAAACTACGAAAATATTTATTTTATTTTCGCTCGAATACACTGTGTCTCAAATAATCAATTGTTAAATTTTCGCTTTACGCAATGACGACATCACAACGAAAATGTGTTCCTTTCTTGACGCACGGCAACAAAAAACAAAAAAACGATCACTAAAAAATTTTGTCTTCACTGTTTTTCAGTCCACTCACATCCAATCGACCGTACTTGCCATGCACTACCACGCGTTTTTTGTTCCAGAATGTTTCTTCCAAATCGCACAAATTCGTTCGTTTGAATTCACCGTACGATTTCAAACGTTCACACAGAAAACTACGAAATGCAAAAGTGACGCCAATTTTTGCTACCAAAAAGTTTTCCCGGAAACGCACAAATTCGTTTTCTGAATTTACCGCACGATTCTAAAACGATTCAACAAAAAAACGCACCATTTCGCAATATTTCACAATATTGCGTCGTCGAATGTTCTTGCTTTTTCTTGCACCAACACAACCCTCTTTTTGTGTACTGCACCGCCCGGCACTTTTACGAATTACCGAAAAACACTTTCAATTCGATTTATTTTATTATTCACTTGTCTGGGCCCATAACCTGTTAAGTATAGGACCATTAATGTGGTGCAAATTTAAAAGTTGCATTTTAAAAAGTAAATTTAAAAAAACTAGTGTTTTTTTTTTGAAATTTCCGGTTTTATTAGAAAGATTAAACCTTTAAATTTAAGAATGAAACACAACATCATTTAAATGACTGCCACGGCTGGCCTTACAGTTCCCCATTTGCTCGACCCAATTTTTCAGTACATTTTCGATTGTCTGGTCCTGTCTCTCTTTAATGGCAACATTGATTTCGTGTTTCAAGGCCTCAATTGTCTCTGGATGGCTTGCGTAACAAATATCCTTAACGGCTCCCCACAGAAAATAATCCAACGGGCTCAAATCACAGCTCCGAGGCGGCCAATTGACATCAGAATTTTGATAGCCAATTGCTTCCACCATCCAATCTTTCAATGTTCACTCGATCGCTCTGCATTTGCTTTCCTTCGAATTACACCGTAAACAGATTCACTAAATTCGCCCTTGTCGTTGCGCACCAATTTTTCCGAACCGAAATTCAAAAAAATAAAACTACGAAAATATTTATTTTATTTTCGCTCGAATACACTGTGTCTCAAATAATCAATTGTTAAATTTTCGCTTTACGCAATGACGACATCACAACGAAAATGTGTTCCTTTCTTGACGCACGGCAACAAAAAACAAAAAAACGATCACTAAAAAATTTTGTCTTCACTGTTTTTCAGTCCACTCACATCCAATCGACCGTACTTGCCATGCACTACCACGCGTTTTTTGTTCCAGAATGTTTCTTCCAAATCGCACAAATTCGTTCGTTTGAATTCACCGTACGATTTCAAACGTTCACACAGAAAACTACGAAATGCAAAAGTGACGCCAATTTTTGCTACCAAAAAGTTTTTCCGGAAACGCACAAATTCGTTTTCTGAATTTACCGCACGATTCTAAAACGATTCAACAAAAAAACGCACCATTTCGCAATATTTCACAATATTGCGTCGTCGAATGTTCTTGCTTTTTCTTGCACCAACACAACCCTCTTTTTGTGTACTGCACCGCCCGGCACTTTTACGAATTACCGAAAAACACTTTCAATTCGATTTATTTTATTATTCACTTGTCTGGGCCCATAACCTGTTAAGTATAGGACCATTAATGTGGTGCAAATTTAAAAGTTGCATTTTAAAAAGTAAATTTAAAAAAACTAGTGTTTTTTTTTTGAAATTTCCGGTTTTATTAGAAAGATTAAACCTTTAAATTTAAGAATGAAACACAACATCATTTAAATGACTGCCACGGCTGGCCTTACAGTTCCCCATTTGCTCGACCCAATTTTTCAGTACATTTTCGATTGTCTGGTTCTGTCTCTCTTTAATGGCAACATTGATTTCGTGTTTCAAGGCCTCAATTGTCTCTGGATGGCTTGCGTAACAAATATCCTTAACGGCTCCCCACAGAAAATAATCCAACGGGCTCAAATCACAGCTCCGAGGCGGCCAATTGACATCAGAATTTTGATAGCCAATTGCTTCCACCATCCAATCTTTCAATGTTCACTCGATCGCTCTGCATTTGCTTTCCTTCGAATTACACCGTAAACAGATTCACTAAATTCGCCCTTGTCGTTGCGCACCAATTTTTCCGAACCGAAATTCAAAAAAATAAAACTACGAAAATATTTATTTTATTTTCGCTCGAATACACTGTGTCTCAAATAATCAATTGTTAAATTTTCGCTTTACGCAATGACGACATCACAACGAAAATGTGTTCCTTTCTTGACGCACGGCAACAAAAAACAAAAAAACGATCACTAAAAAATTTTGTCTTCACTGTTTCTCAGTCCACTCACATCCAATCGACCGTACTTGCCATGCACTACCACGCGTTTTTTGTTCCAGAATGTTTCTTCCAAATCGCACAAATTCGTTCGTTTGAATTCACCGTACGATTTCAAACGTTCACACAGAAAACTACGAAATGCAAAAGTGACGCCAATTTTTGCTACCAAAAAGTTTTTCCGGAAACGCACAAATTCGTTTTCTGAATTTACCGCACGATTCTAAAACGATTCAACAAAAAAACGCACCATTTCGCAATATTTCACAATATTGCGTCGTCGAATGTTCTTGCTTTTTCTTGCACCAACACAACCCTCTTTTTGTGTACTGCACCGCCCTGCACTTTTACGAATTACCGAAAAACACTTTCAATTCGATTTATTTTATTATTCACTTGTCTGGGCCCATAACCTGTTAAGTATAGGACCATTAATGTGGTGCAAATTTAAAAGTTGCATTTTAAAAAGTAAATTTAAAAAAACTAGTGTTTTTTTTTTGAAATTTCCGGTTTTATTAGAAAGATTAAACCTTCAAATTTAAGAATGAAACACAACATCATTTAAATGACTGCCACGGCTGGCCTTACAGTTCCCCATTTGCTCGACCCAATTTTTCAGTACATTTTCGATTGTCTGGTCCTGTCTCTCTTTAATGGCAACATTGATTTCGTGTTTCAAGGCCTCAATTGTCTCTGGATGGCTTGCGTAACAAATATCCTTAACGGCTCCCCACAGAAAATAATCCAACGGGCTCAAATCACAGCTCCGAGGCGGCCAATTGACATCAGAATTTTGATAGCCAATTGCTTCCACCATCCAATCTTTCAATGTTCACTCGATCGCTCTGCATTTGCTTTCCTTCGAATTACACCGTAAACAGATTCACTAAATTCGCCCTTGTCGTTGCGCACCAATTTTTCCGAACCGAAATTCAAAAAAATAAAACTACGAAAATATTTATTTTATTTTCGCTCGAATACACTGTGTCTCAAATAATCAATTGTTAAATTGTCGCTTTACGCAATGACGACATCACAACGAAAATGTGTTCCTTTCTTGACGCACGGCAACAAAAAACAAAAAAACGATCACTAAAAAATTTTGTCTTCACTGTTTCTCAGTCCACTCACATCCAATCGACCGTACTTGCCATGCACCACCACGCGTTTTTTGTTCCAGAATGTTTCTTCCAAATCGCACAAATTCGTTCGTTTGAATTCACCGTACGATTTCAAACGTTCACACAGAAAACTACGAAATGCAAAAGTGACGCCAATTTTTGCTACCAAAAAGTTTTTCCGGAAACGCACAAATTCGTTTTCTGAATTTACCGCACGATTCTAAAACGATTCAACAAAAAAACGCACCATTTCGCAATATTTCACAATATTGCGTCGTCGAATGTTCTTGCTTTTTCTTGCACCAACACAACCCTCTTTTTGTGTACTGCACCGCCCTGCACTTTTACGAATTACCGAAAAACACTTTCAATTCGATTTATTTTATTATTCACTTGTCTGGGCCCATAACCTGTTAAGTATAGGACCATTAATGTGGTGCAAATTTAAAAGTTGCATTTTAAAAAGTAAATTTAAAAAAACTAGTGTTTTTTTTTGAAATTTCCGGTTTTATTAGAAAGATTAAACCTTCAAATTTAAGAATGAAACACAACATCATTTAAATGACTGCCACGGCTGGCCTTACAGTTCCCCATTTGCTCGACCCAATTTTTCAGTACATTTTCGATTGTCTGGTCCTGTCTCTCTTTAATGGCAACATTGATTTCGTGTTTCAAGGCCTCAATTGTCTCTGGATGGCTTGCGTAACAAATATCCTTAACGGCTCCCCACAGAAAATAATCCAACGGGCTCAAATCACAGCTCCGAGGCGGCCAATTGACATCAGAATTTTGATAGCCAATTGCTTCCACCATCCAATCTTTCAATGTTCACTCGATCGCTCTGCATTTGCTTTACACCGTAAACAGATTCACTAAATTCGCCCTTGTCGTTGCGCACCAATTTTTCCGAACCGAAATTCAAAAAAATAAAACTACGAAAATATTTATTTTATTTTCGCTCGAATACACTGTGTCTCAAATAATCAATTGTTAAATTTTCGCTTTACGCAATGACGACATCACAACGAAAATGTGTTCCTTTCTTGACGCACGGCAACAAAAAACAAAAAAACGATCACTAAAAAATTTTGTCTTCACTGTTTCTCAGTCCACTCACATCCAATCGACCGTACTTGCCATGCACCACCACGCGTTTTTTGTTCCAGAATGTTTCTTCCAAATCGCACAAATTCGTTCGTTTGAATTCACCGTACGATTTCAAACGTTCACACAGAAAACTACGAAATGCAAAAGTGACGCCAATTTTTGCTACCAAAAAGTTTTTCCGGAAACGCACAAATTCGTTTTCTGAATTTACCGCACGATTCTAAAACGATTCAACAAAAAAACGCACCATTTCGCAATATTTCACAATATTGCGTCGTCGAATGTTCTTGCTTTTTCTTGCACCAACACAACCCTCTTTTTGTGTACTGCACCGCCCGGCACTTTTACGAATTACCGAAAAACACTTTCAATTCGATTTATTTTATTATTCACTTGTCTGGGCCCATAACCTGTTAAGTATAGGACCATTAATGTGGTGCAAATTTAAAAGTTGCATTTTAAAAAGTAAATTTAAAAAAACTAGTGTATATTTTTTTAAATTTCCGGTTTTATTAGAAAGATTGAACCTTCAAATTTAAGAATGAAACACAACATCATTTAAATGACTGCCACGGCTGGCCTTACAGTTCCCCATTTGCTCGACCCAATTTTTCAGTACATTTTCGATTGTCTGGTCCTGTCTCTCTTTAATGGCAACATTGATTTCGTGTTTCAAGGCCTCAATTGTCTCTGGATGGCTTGCGTAACAAATATCCTTAACGGCTCCCCACAGAAAATAATCCAACGGGCTCAAATCACAGCTCCGAGGCGGCCAATTGACATCAGAATTTTGATAGCCAATTGCTTCCACCATCCAATCTTTCAATGTTCACTCGATCGCTCTGCATTTGCTTTCCTTCGAATTACACCGTAAACAGATTCACTAAATTCGCCCTTGTCGTTGCGCACCAATTTTTCCGAACCGAAATTCAAAAAAATAAAACTACGAAAATATTTATTTTATTTTCGCTCGAATACACTGTGTCTCAAATAATCAATTGTTAAATTTTCGCTTTACGCAATGACGACATCACAACGAAAATGTGTTCCTTTCTTGACGCACGGCAACAAAAAACAAAAAAACGATCACTAAAAAATTTTGTCTTCACTGTTTCTCAGTCCACTCACATCCAATCGACCGTACTTGCCATGCACCACCACGCGTTTTTTGTTCCAGAATGTTTCTTCCAAATCGCACAAATTCGTTCGTTTGAATTCACCGTACGATTTCAAACGTTCACACAGAAAACTACGAAATGCAAAAGTGACGCCAATTTTTGCTACCAAAAAGTTTTTCCGGAAACGCACAAATTCGTTTTCTGAATTTACCGCACGATTCTAAAACGATTCAACAAAAAAACGCACCATTTCGCAATATTTCACAATATTGCGTCGTCGAATGTTCTTGCTTTTTCTTGCACCAACACAACCCTCTTTTTGTGTACTGCACCGCCCGGCACTTTTACGAATTACCGAAAAACACTTTCAATTCGATTTATTTTATTATTCACTTGTCTGGGCCCATAACCTGTTAAGTATAGGACCATTAATGTGGTGCAAATTTAAAAGTTGCATTTTAAAAAGTAAATTTAAAAAAACTAGTGTGACTGCCACGGCTGGCCTTACAGTTCCCCATTTGCTCGACCCAATTTTTCAGTACATTTTCGATTGTCTGGTCCTGTCTCTCTTTAATGGCAACATTGATTTCGTGTTTCAAGGCCTCAATTGTCTCTGGATGGCTTGCGTAACAAATATCCTTAACGGCTCCCCACAGAAAAGAATCCAACGGGCTCAAATCACAGCTCCGAGGCGGCCAATTGACATCAGAATTTTGGCGGATTATTCGGTTTTCGAAAGTTCTTAATATTTCCCAGTTTTCTGGGAATGATGTTGTGTTTCATTATTAAATTTCAATGTTCAATCTTTCTAATAAAACCGGAAATTTAAAAAAATATACACTAGTTTTTAAATGGTCCACCATTGTAAAATGCAATTTTTATATGGTCCACCCACGGATTAAAACATCATCGACTGTTGTTCACTGATGCCGCAGCTGACACCGATATTACATCTTTTGCAGTCGTCGAACTTTTTGGCTGCAGCACCCGCACACTATGTTGTGGAATCTTCCCTTATAGGGCAGCTCCATATTACGGGGAGCTGTGGGCCATCAAAACGGCAATTGAAATTGCGACAAATATTCCCAGCCAACAAAACGTTATTATTTTTAGCGACAGCCTTGCCGCCCTTAAAGCCATTTGTGGCCCATCGAGTGACCCAGTACTTAGCGCAATTCGTCATAGCCTACTTAGCAATAGGAGTGTCGAGTTGCAATGGGTGCCAGGGCATGTGGGAATTGTGGGTAATGAAAGTGCTGACAAGTTGGCTGGAGAAACACTCCGTCGACCAATGATTACAGTCATTCGCAATCTGCCTCGCCTACTAACAGAATGGCAACTAACACCATTAGCCATCCGCAGACACGATGACTGGACCAATAGCGACACTTTTTTGTCGACTCATTGGATAACCACTAATAAACCAGTGTATTCAACATCCATACCGAAATTCTGGGCGCGGAAGCTCCTCAGAATCCGGATTGGACATACTGCTCTTACTCATAACTTCCTTTTTGGCAACACCAATCGTCCCTTCTGCCAATCCTGTGGCACCCATTTCACTATCACCCATATTCTACAGGAATGCCACATAACCAAGAACTACTTTGCGAGCAGGATTCCTCCCATTATGGAGCTCCTCGGTCCAACAACTTCATTCCCTAGTCCCCTATTTAAACTTCTACAACATACTAATCTTCTCCACAAAATATAAAAAAATTATCAACTTTCTATACTACTAACCACAGACCGGTACTATACTACTAACCACAGACTGTCTCAGATGATTTCCCACATGTATTACGAAGTCGCCAAATGGCCTCACGGTCGTGGTGCTATGAAGTAGCCCCTGGCACATGTCTAAGGGACCTTACACAAAAAAAAATATATGGTCCACCCTATACAATCGACTGCCGTATAGATTGTTGTAGACCAATTCCGCTGTGGAATAAGTGAAACAAATAATGCCGGTACTTTGATACAAAAGTTAATAACAATGAGATCAGCGTGTTTATTGTTCGGCGGCTGAAAGTGAAAAAAGACTCTTACATTTGAGCGCGCTAGCCGATTCGAGCGTAGCGCACACACACTAACGCAAATGACACCGAAAGCGTCAAACTGGAACTAAACCGCAATGAGTGCGCTCAACGAATTTCACCAACTTTTCGTCACCAGTTATCAGTCGTTTCAGAAATGGATCCGTTTCGTTGCGTTTCAGAAGCAAATCAGAGATGCTAATGCGTTGCGTCAAATGAATTTCCTTAAGCTGATGAGGAATCCATAAATCGACTTTCTTAACATAGCCAAGCTATTTTAATTTTTTTCAATGCAGCTTCCCTGCAATCTCACGTGTTGTGCTATGAAAAATCACCAGAACGAAATTTAGCAAACCAGTTTTGACATTGCCTTTCTTTCAAGGCTTCATTTCCATATACGGCACATAATTTCTTGTGTATCTGCGATGTGTTCTTGACTTTTCGGAGATAATACAATAAAATATGTCTAAAATGCACGTCTTGTCCTTCCATTTTTAAATTTGGTTGAAAACAAAACTAAATAGCTAACCGATATAATTTTTTACTAAATTAAAGGCGGAAGTCCAAACAACAAGAAAACAATGTAGGTTAGGGTGCTTTGAACACGTTGACATAACAAAAGAATGAGCTAATCCCATCTATTAACAAAATCCGCAATCACTTAGTTGCCAACCCAATATATTCAATAGTATTCTTCGTATCACCTATTTGCTCATACTGTGGAAATTTTCAGTCCTCGCATTATGGTAAATTTATTATCCTCCTGAGACTAAACCTTGGCAAACAATACTAAGACTACTGGACAAACGATCAAAATTGACATTAAAGAATAATCATTTTAATCTGCAACATAATTTTAAAACCGCTGAAACATCGTTGATGCTTCACCACTCTATGTTCGTAATAAAGTTATTTATCTTTGCTTAAATAATCCGTTTGTTCCATGCTTATGTATTTCTTGTTAAAAAAAGTTTAATTCCCGATTGTCCTTCCGCTATAATCCTCTTGTTACAAAATTCTCCTCTATTACTTATCGCCTTAAACACTCATCGCCGTTCAAAGACAAATTGGCCAAGAGATCTGTTGAAGTATTAATATGACTTGTTAGATAGGAAAACACCGATGGGTGTTTACTCTACATGTTCCTCTCCTGTCATTGTTAGTGCCTTTGTCATAAACTCTGGATTGTTATCAAATTAGATTTATATGATATCTAAATCCCCAAACACAAAAAAATATTTTAATAAATATGAAATTCAATTCATTTTTATTTGGAAAAAGAAAATAAAGCGAGTATTTATTTTATTTTATATAAAATAATATTTAGTGAATGAATATTTTATTCTTTGCTCTATTTATTATTTAACAAATCATCAAGAGAAATTATTTTTTCTTTCCAAATAACATATATGATATGGGTACTTTGCGTGTGCGTTTCTAAAGCAATTAATTACGATTACTTCGATTCAATTTTTAAAATGAATCTAAAAAAATATAAAGAGGTATGGAATTAAATTATTTTGATTAAAATTCTGCTCAGAATAATGACTTGATTAAACATTAAAATAGATGTATATAACATATGCATGAGTATATCATCACAATCACTGATTAATATCAGTATTTGAGTTTACTACATGTAATAATTTCAGAAAAGTTATAAAGAATAAGAAGTTTTATAATCAAATTGAACTGTGTTATTTTTCAATTAGATTTTTGCTATACTAACGACTACTAACTTAGTATAAAAAAATTTAATTAAATTTTTTTTAATAAGGTATTTATTCTAAAGGAATTTTGAATGTCATTATAATGTTTTGTTACATTGTACATGTAGAAAGTTTTAGAAGAGCTATAAAGAGATGTCGGTGCACTTTAATCTTAAAGGGCAGAACATTCCACTTTAATCTTAATAGGGCAGAACATTCCACATTCGGATTGAGCGTTTGAAAAAATAATCTCCATATTTTACAGTACGTCAGATAAGGATATGACTGATAAATTGATGTGCATTCTTGGCGTAACGTATATTACGGTGAGGAGGTGGAATGCAATTATCCAGCTCGCTGGAACACCGTTAATAGAAAGTACCCTGAAAATTTTGCTACATATTTGGTAATATTAAATATGTATTGGTTCCAAAAAATATTGTTGTAATCCACATGATAATATATTAAAGTCTTTTTTTTATAAGAACTGGTAATTGCAGACTTGAAGCCATTCAAAACAACTTCTATTGACCGACTCGAAAGAAATAATAATTAATATAATTAAATATTTAATTCATATTGAATTAATTTAAAGAAAATTAATTATTGAAAAAAATATTATATATATGACTTGGCTGTGTTTGAAAGTTGCTTTTCATTTCACTGACATAGGTCAAGAGTTCTATCCGAATTAATCCCAGTTTCGTCTCTAATATAAATTTTCTATTTTAACGCAAGCATTTGTTTAGAAGCCAACTGGGTTAGCTTTTTTCCTTCTTCGCTAAAGAGCCCCAAACATTACCAGAAGATATTTGCTCCAGTCTCTACCTCTTCTAGACATAACATGTAAATGTCATCCCTTTGTTAGGGTGTCAAAATTACCATTCTCCTTGTTAAGCTCTAATAGATATTTGACCGTTCCATACGTTATATTTAAAAGTCGTGGTTTTGAACACATAAAACTCGACCGCTGCTAATTGTTTCGCCAGGTCATCTGGGAATTTATTTGAAATGCTTCCTACGTGCCCTATACCCAAGAATATACTCTCATTTTGATAAGCATATACGTTGAGTTTATGGACATATATGTTCCAACGCAGGGCTTATATATTGTTCTAGAGGATTTTTTAACCCCGCATTTGAACCCCCCCCCCCCCCCAATTAGATAATCTGACGTATGAAACAAGGCCAACAATTCACTTTGATAAGGTCCTAAAAAATATTGCTGCACTAGTTTTACCGTACATTAGAAAATATAGTAGTATCCCCCTATTTCCTTTCTGACAGCGATCCAATATAATAAGTTAATATTATTACTAGTTATTGCTTAATAATTAAAAACAATAAATCCAAATGTGAAGAAAACTAATCTGTTAATTGTCGATCGATAGAAAAAAGTACTCTCGTATTGTTTTATTAAAAAAATTAAATTTTTCCAAAGGTTTTTTAAAAATTGAAAATCATATAATGCAATTGCAAATTTTCATTGAACTTTTCAGGAAGAATTAGAGACCGATATGCCTGTGGAGGATCTCTCTCTATGGAAAGTGATCAAACTAAACTCTATCGAATGGCCATACATTCTTATTGGATCAATTACAGCTGCTGTTACAGGTTTTGCAATGCCACTGTTCGCTGTCCTATTTGGTGATGTTTTGGGTGTAAGATTTGGAGGCATCATTTATTATTATATTAAATAGACTTTTAACTATTTTTCATTACTTTTATATGCAGATTTTATCTCATCCCGATCCAGATCATGTTAGAAGTGAAACTAATATATACAGTTTATATTTTGTGATTACCGGAATTGTAATTGGCTTAGCAACATTTTTACAAGTAATTCCATTTAATTATTAAATTTTTTATTTATTTTTGTAATTCTATAATTTTCATCACAATTTGAACATCAAAACTTGTATTTCTAATTTATATTCAATGACTTATTAATTATTATTGGCATTGACCTTCCAAACCACAAATATCTCAATATATTATGCTTGTAGCCCTGAATAAAATAACAACAACAAAAATTTAAGTTACGAGAATATATACTCGTATATATCTTTGAATTGAAGAAAAAAAAACGAAAGTAAGTGATAAAGGAAATGAAATTATACAACAAAAAGCAAATAAATAAAATAGAAAAAGAATTTAATCACGTTGAAATAAGCTGAACCAGACAGTATCATTTTTTTCTAATTTGGAGTAAAATTATTGAAAGAGTAAACTCTTATCTTACCAAGTTTACGTGATAGAAAGAAAAAGATTGGAAAAATACTGAATACTAGATTATCGCAGTGGATAACAAAATTAACAAATATTCATATATATATATATATATAGGTTTTTCATCTCTTCAATCAATATTTTTTATTTTAAATTCAATAGCAGTAATCTTTTTTTAACACAATTTTTGCTCGATAATCAGACATTTTCAACATGTCAAGCGAGAAATTAAGCAACCATTAAATGTTTTTTTTTTAATAGTACAAAAATTGATTTTGAAATGAAAAATATTTATATATATATATATGAATATTTTCTCATTATTCATAAAAATAGATTTAATGAAGAAATATTATTAAATTTTAAATAGTTGATCAAGTTTTATGCGAAATATAAATAACTCACAATAAGATAAACAAAACCTTACAACTGTTATGCATACTTTTCGCTAGTTTATCTAAACAAATAAATTGAATACAATTATTAATCCTGACAACATATAAATTATAGTTTCGGAAAGGGTTTTCTTTAAAATAATAAGAAATTTTAAAAGTATTAATTTAAAAAATTAGAAGAAAAAAATTATTATCAATTTATGTAAAATAATGTTATTTATTGAGTGTTTTTATTTTATATTCTGATTAATATATAAAAATAATTTAGATGAATTCAAAGTACATTTCATAACTGAAATTTGATGTTGTTTTATTTATATTTTCAAGAAATATTCTTTAAGAAAAAAAAATAATTCGTTATCATATATTTGAACTGTTGTCGCATTTCTTATATATTTTTATAAATTTGAACATCTGTAAAACTTATAATAATACTAATTATCATGCTAAAATGAAACATTGAAATTTAATAGTATGATCGACATTTAGGTCTAGTTATTATTTATTTTAGCACTTTCTATTTTGATAATTATTTTTCCCAAACTTGGTAAATAATTTCTATATTTTTTATTTACTTTTTTCAAATTACAATAATTTTATAAATTATTGTAATTTGAAAAAAGTAAATAAAAATAAATGGTCTTATACTTGCATTCTATAAAGTAAACTGATACATTCTCATGATTATACTATAATTTTGGCAATTTTAAAATCATGATTGCACTATAATTAAGGAAAGCTCAATTTTTTAAAAAGAAATAGTTCAAGTTATGGGACATTTTTTTCTATGAAATTATTTTTAAAAATTTTATTGAGAACAGTATATTAAGTTAAAATATTTTTTTTAGATTTATACATTTGGAATAGCAGGTGAAAAACTTACAGAGAGATTACGTGGGTTAGCTTTTGAAGCAATGATAAGACAGGAAGTTGCCTGGTTTGATGATAAATCGAATGGAACTGGAACGCTTTGTGCTCGATTATCTGGTGATGCAGCTGCCGTTCAAGGGGTAATATATACAATTATAATTAGTTATGAAGTATGATGATCTCCTTTTTGTTAGGCAACTGGCCAAAGAATAGGGACTATTTTACAATCGATGGCAACATTATTTTTGGGTATCGGTCTGTCTATGTATTATCAATGGAAATTGGGTCTACTAGCATTAGCGTTTACACCTTTTATTTTAATTGCAACATATCTACAAAGAATAGTAATGGGTGATGAAAATATGGGAACATCAAAAGCTATGGAAACTTCAACAAAGGTACATGAGTAATTAATGAAATTATTGTGTATGTTAATGATAAATCAATATTAAATTAGTATAAAGATTAATTAAAAATATATTGAATATTTTCATTTGCGATTGTATACAATTAAATTAGCTAGCGATCGAGTTGTTATCGAATATTAGAACAGTGGTTTCGCTTGGCCGAGAAAACATGTTTTTCAATCAATATATGTTACTATTAACACCAAGTGTCGAGGTACAGTATTCCGTATAGTTTATAGCAAAAAAAACAAGATACACAGTACTTAATAATGCAAAAATGTTAATATTTAACATTGATTTGTTGTTTATTAAAGAAAGCAAAACGCGGTACACATTATCGTGGTTTCGTTTACGGTCTGGCAAGGTCATTGATGTTTTTTGCATATGCTGCCTGCATGTTCTACGGTGGATATTTAGTGACCGAAGAAAATTTATTTTACGCAGATGTTTTCAAGTAAATAACACTTATAACCGAATAGAATTAATTAGTTAAATGCACTGGGTAGTTTTTTAATATGCATATTTTCTCATATAGAGTTGCTCAGGCACTTATTATGGGAACTGTTTCAATTGGGAATGCACTTGCTTTCGCTCCGAATTTCCAAAAAGGACTTCAAGCGGCTGGGAAAATATTTGCTCTACTACATCGTAAACCACGAATCATTGACCCAGATACCGAAATAGAATTCTATACACAGGGTAACATACATTTCAAAGATGTCGAATTCAGTTATCCATCGAGAATCGATACAAAGGTTCTACGGGGATTATGTTTAGATGTATTGACCGGAAAAACTGTAGCTCTTGTTGGTCCATCCGGTTGCGGTAAATCGACATGCATTCAACTTATTGAACGATTTTATGACGTCACGAATGGACAAGTTATAATTGATAACCAAGACGTGAGATCAGTAAAATGTCAAAATTTACGAAATCAGCTTGGAATTGTATTTCAAGAACCGTCCGTATTTGATAGAACAATAGCTGAAAATATCGCCTACGGTGATAACTCTCGAACAGTTGACCAAACAGAAATAATAGTCGCAGCGAAAAAAGCAAACATTCACAATTTTATCATTTCATTACCACAGGTACTATACACATATATCAAATAGATTATTCCGATTAGATAATATTAACAATATAATCAATGGTAAATGTAGGGCTACGAAACAAGACTCGGCGAAAAAGGAACGCAGCTTTCGGGTGGTCAAAAGCAGAGAATAGCAATCGCACGTGCGCTTATTAGAAATCCACAAATATTATTATTTGATGAGGCAACATCAGCACTGGACAGTGAAAGTGAAAAAGTAATAATAACAAATTGCATTAGAAAAAAATTTTAACTTCTTTCCAAAGAATTATCATTCGAACATAAAATATATAATAATTTTCTCTTTAAGGCGGTACAAGATGCAATCGACGTTGTTAAAGAAGGAAAAACTTGCATAACAATAGCACATCGATTATCAACTATAGTAAATTCAGATATAATATTTGTCATAAGTGCTGGTATAATTGTTGAAAGTGGCACACACAAAGAACTTTTAAACAAACAAGGATTATATTATAATTTGTACAAATTGCAAAATTAGTAATAAAAAAAATTATAATTTAAGTAATATTAACAAATTTTAATAAATAAATATAACAAAATACTAGAAAATGTCATATAATTCATTCACTTTTTTTTATATATTATATAAATTCATATTATACATAAATAAAAATTAATCAAATAATTATTTTTCAAATTGTCCATACATTATCGTGTAGAAATCTGTTTCCATACATTATCGTGTAGAATATCAAATTCTCCATTAATTACACAAAACTAAAATTGATTGTTATTTTCAGGTGGTAATAATTGCCTAAAGTCAGTTATATAGTATTGAGATCGATTTTGTACTTCGTTACGTATTATATTGCCTCCATATCCTACATATAGAAACAGAAATACAATGGATTACAAATATATCCAAACAAATATTTAGAGATTGTATCAGTAATATGAGTTAAATAATTACCAATAAAATTATTCGCAGGCGGTGCTGCTTCTAAATCAGTTGCACCATCTCCAATCATAGTAATGTTCGCATCTTTAAATGACTTACGAATTATTGATATAACTTCTCCTTTGCCCCCAGAACGTGATGTTGGTTGACTGGTATCAAAACCAGCATAATCACCTTTTCAACAACAAAAAAACCATTATTATTACATTTATTTAACATTTTTCATATTAATCATCTACCATTATAATAAAACATCAGCTTGTTTGCAAATAAATTCGTTGGTGGTATTCCGAGTTCAGTGGCAACGGGTTCGATTAAACAATCAAATCCACCCGATATTAAAAATACGGACGCTCCATTCTTTTTAATATAATTGATAAGGTCTCTGTTTATTTAAAAATAAAAGATAATTAATTAAAGGGAATTATTTCCTTTATAAAAAATAATATTCAATTTGCTGCTTACCTAATACCTGACGATAATGTACTCGGATGTAATTTTAGAAAATCTCTAATTTGTTTTTGGGATGGTCGTATAATATCTAATCGTAATTTAAGGGCATCTTGAAACGACATCGAACCTTTCATAGCCTCTTTGGTTATTTGTGAAACTTCATTGCCTCGATTGCAGAATTTCGCCAATTCATCAATACCTTCTTCAATAATAACCGTTGAATCAACATCAAAACATACTATATCGGACTCTTGTACTATTTTAGCAGCGCACACAGTCTTTTTTGAATTATCTTCAAAAAAATATGTACAAAATACAAATTAATCCAGCAAATATAAAACATTTATTAAAATTTCTTAAATTTTCTCATTGTTTTTATAAACGAAATTAATTATGCAATCAGTCGAATATATAACTTATATATATAAGATTTTTTTTAATAATATACTTTATATATAAATTTTATATTTCAATATACTTTTTACTATATAATTATATATTGCAAAATGAGTAAATAATAATAGAAATTGAAATTGTAATAATAATAATTAATATTTAGTTATATGGCTTACAATATGTTACAATGCATTTTGAATTTTATTATAATTTTTGAAATTCAAAAATATACATATTATGTAAAATTCGGAAATCAAGAAAATATACTGAAAACAATATTTAGGAATTTATTTAGGTTATTTTGCTATTAAAAAATAGGAAATAACAAAATTAAGAAGGCGGCGCATAGATTTTACGAACATATTTGCTTACATAATAGAAATATTAATAAATATATATATATATACTCTTAAAATTAGTTTTTACTTTTCAGCCGATAAAAACATCTATCTTAGAGACCTTCTTAAACATGTGAAAATATACCATATACCAAAAGAATAAAAAAATTGTATATGATACAATCTATCAAGGCATCTTCCTCATACTTCATAAAACATATGGACAGCTAATTGACCTTTTATAATTTTAAAACTTTTTTTAAAAAAATAATACTAACATATTATTTTTTTTAAATTGTAATATTTAAAAAAAAAGTAAACAAAAAAACATGTTTACCTGAGTTTGGCAAACTTCCATTTAAATATATCGAACTAGTTGATAATAGATTCGCTTTATCAACAGCTGATATTGCAACAAAACCTAGCAATGAACTATTTAACCTGAAATATAAAAAAAATCGAAGCAATTTTGTCGTCATTAAAATTTTTTCAATAAATTTAGTTAAAATGCCAATTTTTGAACATATTAATAATGATACACATAATATTTTGTACGAGAATTTTTGTATATGGGTTTAATATATGCACAAAATTTGCATAAAAAAAATGCATTTAAAAAAATAGTTTTATTGAAAAGAATCAAACAAAAGTATCATTTTTAATAATTTCGATTTTTTTATTTTAACATTCATTCACAAATAAACCAAGTAATTTTCCATAAAAAAAATTGTATGCACTCAACCAAACATCGTGGAAACTTACCGGTTCATTTTGAGTAAATTTTTTTTCTTATTTATATTATGATTAAACTGAAATTTTCTAGCGCGAAAACTATCACAATTTTTTTTAATTTTTTAAACTTAAAAGTATTAAAAAATTATAAATACTAAAACTGAATTAATTAAAATAATCTTCGTACAAATAGTGTAAATATAATAACAGTAGCTTCAAAGAGTTTTAGAAATAAGTAAAATTTAATTTATTTATCATTGTTCCACCATGCACAATTCGAACGGGATAATTTCGGATTATGTATGTTTACGCGTTGATGGACTTCACTCAACTGCATTCCATTTATTAGTTTTGCAGAATAAAGTCACTACTGGCTGGAAGTTATCAATTTCACATCACTTGTTTAGTAGCGTGATTAAAAAAATGTACATTCTCATACAAAATCATCAATCTTCGCTTGTTTGTTTCCTTATCAATAAATACTATTGGTTATGTCGGCATAGACTAATGCGTTCGTATTTGATTTTTTTAAAGACAATATATGGATGTTGGTCATTATGTGTGTATGATTACGTGTGTAAGTTTTTTTGCTTGTTTACTCAAAAACAATATATCTATATGCATACTGAAGTAGTCAGCAAATTTTAAAGATAAATTATCAACAATGACATATATATGTATATGTATATATAAATCCTATATTTAACTTGGGGAAAATAAAAATAAAAATATTGCAACTTTATGATGCACTTTTAAATTTAAAAAAAAGTATTTCATCAAAATTAACCTATAAGATACTTATTACACATGCATGTTAAGGCAATACCACTCAAGTATACGAATATATGTATGTGAATTTGAGATTTCGGTCTTATTTTAAAAAATCCGATGATTTTATAAAAATTTACATCAATAAATCTATAACATACATATATATTCACAATATTATTCGTATTTATAAATATTATACTAGGCACATAATAATGTATAATAATATGTTAATGTGCAAGTATGAATTTCAATTTTTACGAAAACCATAAATTTGAAAAACAATTTTCTTAATAAACAAGTAGCAAATAACAACAAAAAAGATAATTTTCTTACGATTTGAAGCTGATGTTGAAAAACAAAATAATAATAATAAGATCACAATGGAAAATGTTTAGAGCACTTTTGTTCATAGTGCGTTGTCAAGTGGATTTTCAAAATAACGTGTGTATGTATTGTATTTAGTTATTATACTGGCATTTATATTTAATTCTTTAAGGTTTAATTTTTGAAAAGAATTTAGATAATAATATTTTTGAACAAGTATTACGAAAACATCATCCTACGAGCAGTAATTCAAAATGAAAATATCTACTTGTAAAACCACTGTTAATTTTCTTTTTAATATTTTTTATTGGGAGCACTTTTATAAATTTAATAATAAAATATTTTTCTTATTGCAAGCGATATTAGGTATAAAACTAGATTCAAGTATTTTTTAAAACAAAGGTTTTTTAAAATAACAAACCCTTCAAATGAATATATTGCTTGGTTAGTGTTTTTAACCTTGAAAGTTTGAGCTTTTCGTGGGCCCCGCAATCAGGTCAGACAAAAAAGTACGTATGCTCTCACTTTAAACATAGCTTAATATATGCCGATGAATACACATGCTTATAAATATGCACGTACATATGTATTGTGTGTAAATGGCAGCGAAAGTTTTCATTTTAAATTATGTCACGGAAATTATGTATGAATTTGATTGAAAACAATTTTTTTATAATTCATGTAAAGGGTAAATTTTGTTATTCGCTAATATGGGCTTTAGAAATCTTGAAATTATGATAATTTTGTTTTTTTTTTCAATTGAAATAGTCTAAATATTTTTCTACAGGAAATATAATTATCAGCTGTAACGCTACAAAAAAATAAGCACACGAAAGAGTGATCTGTCAAAGAACGAAAAGAGAATAAATATTCACATACTGTGCGCACGCATGTATAAATTCATAAGTTGGCTGAGTGTGTAGTTTATTTGGCAAGTCAATATACCATAGATTTTTTATTAATCAGCTGTTGGGAATGAGTAAACTTTATCACTCATTCATTATTCGTCTGGTTCAAACCATCTGATCAAAATATAATAAAATGCTTATCGCGGGGACTGTATAAAATTTTCCCAGACAAAACGTTGAACTCTACCTTTATCAAAGCTATTTAAATTTTTGGCCAGGTTTATGTAAAATGCTCAAATTTTTTGAAATTTCCAGACCTGATAGCAATAATGACAACAATCTTTATGAATTTCAAAAGGGACAGTAATAACTCGTTACCTTCAGTATATATTGTACTATAAATTGATATAGAAAGTTATATATGAATATTTTAGGAAAGGTGTTTTATATTAAAATATTCGCTATGTCGCAAATTGTATATCTTGTTATTTCAATTAAAACTAACTAATTAGTTACAAACAATGATGTAATATAATATGCGTTAAGTGCATATATCTACGTATGTCTCAATAAATATTCTCTATGCCCAAAAGAAAGTTTTTTCTGCAATTTTTATTAATGCATTATTGCATTTAATATATTTGTTTATGATATTGAATGTGTGTATTATCTCTGCTTGGGGGCATGTAAAATCTGACTCTGCGATCACTGATAACAACGACGTACATTTAGTTTCAATGCTCATAGGGAATAAACAACTATCATCGTTATATGCTGACGTATATTCATCAAAATTAATGAAGGCATATTGCAATTTGAGAAGCATGCGTATGCACTTATAATATACAGGTATTTATATGAGTTAGGTTTGTTTTTGAATAACTAAGCGCTAAGCAAACAAAAGCATCTGATTAATAGTTGAATAAACGATACAAACAATATGCACAGTATAATTGCAGTATTGTTTGGAATAAATACTTAAATAATTTAGCCTTGAATATTGTTTGTTATTCTAATTAAGATACAAATACTAACGGATATTAGCAATTATAATTCATAACATACCTGACAGATTCTAAATATTTTGCATACACGAGTATACTAAAATATACATTTCTAATACAAAACAAAAAAGAAATATAATATTAAATAAAATTATTTTGTGTTTTAAACTAATTATTTATTAATGTATTGAGCTTATTATCTTATAGCTACTACTCATAAAATATTTTTTTTTCCAAAACTATTATTAATTTAATCAATTTCAGTTTTTAGAATTTGATAATTAACAAACTTATAAATTGGTTCATATTTTTTTTAAATGCAGAATATATTGAAAAATATTGAACCAGAATAATTAGATAAATTCCAATGCATTCTGTAATTAAAATGAATATGAAATCATTTTATGAATAATAAATTGTTAAGTGGAAAAATTATAATTTCAAAAAGGTTCACTATTGTCTTAGTACAAATTTTTGTAGTATAAATGTTCTAAAACTATTCAACTTGAACAAATGTAATAGATGAAAGAAGTTATCGGTAGTAGATGTTTTGTCAAATAGAGATATGTCAAATAAGTTATGAAATATATGGGTTTTCTATATTCTATAGTTAAAATGAATAAATTTTAATATATTTATGAACAAAATATATCGTTGCAATTAATCAGAATATGTGAAGTTACGTATGTAAAATTTGATCCATCTAAGACGATTCTCCTATTTAATACAAATATTTTTATAAATAAATTGCGAGATTTTACAAAATCCATCACAAACTTGCAAATTTACTTGAGTTCATAAGTTTTCGTTATAAGAGGGCATATTCTTTGTATTCCAACATGGCTCAAGAAGCATTCATCAGCTCTGGGGAGCCATCTTCCCAGCGTCTCACAAATGAAGACTTCAGAAAGTTGCTCATGACACCAAGATCTACACCAACAGCGAGTGCCACCCACCCAGTGGGTTCCATTCGTGAAGCAATGGCAAAAACTACGAAAAAAACTTCTATGGGACCGCCATCTGAAAGACACGATGCCCGTAGAAAGAAGAAAAATTTTTATGCTGCTCTTAAAAAACAAGAAGACAACAAGTTGGCCGAATTATCGGTGAAATATCGAGATAGAGCTAGAGAGAGGCGTAGTGGAGTTAATCCAGATTACCAAACGGTCGAGACCCCAAGTCATACTAATAGTGCATATAGAGCTGTAGCACCAGACATAAAATCAGGTATAGACGCGGCAGAACGACGAAGAAGAATGATACAAGAATCAAAGTTCTTGGGTGGTGATATGGAGCACACTCATTTGGTAAAAGGTTTGGATTATGCTCTGCTGCAAAAAGTGCGCAGCGAAATTCAAACTGAAGAGTTGGGTCAGGAGGTCGAAATGGAAAAAATCATTGATGAGTATGAATCCAAAGAGAATCTCGAAGAACCAGTTTCTGAAGAACCAGAATTCAAATCCGTTATGGGACGCAATATTGCTAATATTATAAACACATTCAAATCGCGTACTATAATAAGAAATGAGATGTTTGGTCCTGGCCGGATGGCATATGTTATTGATTTGGATGATGAAAATTGTGAATCAGATATCCCCACAACGTTGGTACGATCAAAAGCGGAAGTACCAGTATCTAATGATGACATACAAACTCTTACTACAAATGACATAGTAATTAATAAGTTGGCACAAATATTATCATATTTACGTGCTGGTGGAAGAGGAAAAAAGAACAAAAAGAGAGACAAGGATAAACCGCTTTTCAAAGAGTCCGAAACATTAAAACAGTCTGCAACTGGTGATTCTATTTATGATGATCTTGAAGAATATATCCCTGATAACAGGAATTCAAAATATTCGTCCGAAAATAATAGCGATAATCTTGATAAACTCGCTTCTTATAATCGGAATGAGGTTGAACAACAAAAGGGGCATAAAGAATCTGCTCGACACACTTACTTTGATAAACCTTCTGAAAATAAGGATATACCTGTTACTGGTAGTCTTTAAATAATTTTTTGGTACATTGGTTTATTGTAAATTATTGAAATTTCCATTTTCAGCTCCAGCACCACCAAAAATATCAGCTTTGATGTCAAAATTCGCTTCGGAACCAGAAGGTTACGCGGAATGTTATCCAGGATTAGAGGAAATGAACGATGCAATCGATGATTCTGATGATGAAGTGGACTATACAAAAATGGACTTGGGTAATAAGAAGGGTCCAATTGGTCGGTGGGACTTTGATACCCAAGAAGAATATTCAGAATATATGAGCACGAAAGAAGCCTTGCCAAAAGCTGCCTTTCAGTATGGTGTTAAAATGCAAGATGGAAGAAAAACAAGAAAACACAAAACTGAAAAAAGCGAAAAAGCAGAACTTGATAGGGAATGGCAAAAAATTCAAGTAATTTTTTAAATATAATAAATTAATTAATGATTGCTTTCTCATTAATAAATTACATTTATTTTATTTTCAGAATATTATTCACAAACGGAAAACGAAAAATTTGGATGACGAACCTGATTATAAAATGGGAAAATATTAATTATAAGTTAAAAATGTATAATATAATTTGCTGTAAATTAAATAAATTGTGTGCTATTAAATATACGTTTGTTTGAGTTTTATTATAAACAAGAAGATATCAAATGTTGAAAGTCGGAAAGTAATGAAAATATCAAGTAGTTAGAATGAAAACGCAAGAGAAAATCCGCGATGCAAGAGAAGGGCCGCTGCACAGGAGAAAGGCTGCTGCACAGGAGAAAGGCTGCTGCACAGGAGAAAGGCTGCTGCACAGGAGAAAGGCTGCTGCACAGGAGAAAGGCTGCTGCACAGGAGAAAGGCTGCTGCACAGGAGAAAGGCTGCTGCACAGGAGAAAGGCTGCTGCACAGGAGAAAGGCTGCTGCACAGGAGAAAGGCTGCTGCACAGGAGAAAGGCTGCTGCACAGGAGAAAGGCTGCTGCACAGGAGAAAGGCTGCTGCACAGGAGAAAGGCTGCTGCACAGGAGAAAGGCTGCTGCACAGGAGAAAGGCTGCTGCACAGGAGAAAGGCTGCTGCACAGGAGAAAGGCTGCTGCACAGGAGAAAGGCTGCTGCACAGGAGAAAGGCTGCTGCACAGGAGAAAGGCTGCTGCACAGGAGAAAGGCTGCTGCACAGGAGAAAGGCTGCTGTACAGGAGAAAGGCTGCTGCACAGGAGAAAGGCTGCTGCACAGGAGAAAGGCTGCTGCACAGGAAAAAGGCTGTTGCACAGGAGAAAGGCTGCTGCACAGGAGAAAGGCTGCTGCACAGGAGAAAGGCTGCTGCACAGGAGAAAGGCTGCTGCACAGGAGAAAGGCTGCTGCACAGGAGAAAGGCTGCTGCACAGGAGAAAGGCTGCTGCACAGGAGAAAGGCTGCTGCACAGGAGAAAGGCTGCTGCACAGGAGAAAGACTGTTGCACAGGAGAAAGGCTATTGCATAGGAGAAAGGCTGCTGCACAGGAGAGGCTGCTGCTCAGGAGAAAGGCTGCTGCACAGGAGAAAGGCTGCTGCACAGGAGAAAGGCTGCTGCACAGGAGAAAGGCTGCTGCACAGGAGAAAGGCTACTGCACAGGAGAAAGGCTGCTGCACAGGAGAAAGGCTGCTGCACAGGAGAAAGGCTGCTGCACAGGAGAAAGGCTGCTGCACAGGAGAAAGGATGCTGCACAGAAGAAAGGCTGCTACACAGGAGAAAGGCTGCTACACAGGAGAAAGGCTGCTGCACAGGAGAAAGGCTGCTACACAGGAGAAAGGCTGCTGCACAGGAGAAAGGCTGCTACACAGGAGAAAGGCTGCTGCACAGGAGAGGCTGCTGCTCAGGAGAAAGGCTGCTGCACAGGAGAAAGGCTGCTGCACAGGAGAAAGGCTGCTGCACAGGAGAAAGGCTGCTGCACAGGAGAAAGGCTACTGCACAGGAGAAAGGCTGCTGCACAGGAGAAAGGCTGCTGCACAGGAGAAAGGCTGCTGCACAGGAGAAAGGCTGCTGCACAGGAGAAAGGATGCTGCACAGAAGAAAGGCTGCTACACAGGAGAAAGGCTGCTACACAGGAGAAAGGCTGCTGCACAGGAGAAAGGCTGCTACACAGGAGAAAGGCTGCTGCACAGGAGAAAGGCTGCTACACAGGAGAAAGGCTGCTGCACAGGAGAAAGGCTGCTGCACAGGAGAAAAGCTGCTGCACAGGAAAAAGGCTGCTGCACAGGAGAAAGACTGCTACACAGGAGAAAGGCTGCTGCACAGGAGAAAGGCTGCTGCACAGGAGAAAGGCTGCTGCACAGGAGAAAGGCTGCTGCACAGAAGAAAGTCCTGCCAACTTCTAATAAGTGATAAGACTACATAATTTTGCCGTTTCTTTTAACTGAAAATAGAGTATATATTGCTCAATGATATACAACCAAGTTACGAGTAAGTGGCTCTAAATACCTACAACTGAAGGTAGTTGATTGTCCGCACAATTGCCTTCAAATATAAACCAAGGTTAAGTGATCCTAATATTAGATTGATCAATGATCTATTAATTGTCGTAGCAGTGACTTTGCCTCTCGTGAGGGAGTACGTGACCGAGCAATGGGAGTACGTGACCGAGTTATTGGGTCCATAATAATTATTCTTTAAAAAAAATCAAACACTAAATTTATTTTCTTTGCATATTTAGATTTTTTCAAAAAATTAGAAATGTGGCAATTTGACTAAAAACTAAACATTCATACAAATAGTCATACAAACAGGCACACAATATGCATAATACACATACATACATTAGCATTCACTTGTACACAGCTGAGCACCACGGCAATAAATGTGCGTTGCACAGTCAGTCTTACCATAGCGCTCACAATTAACACGCGCTAACTTAGCACAAACAACACAACCAAACATTATAAACATCTTTACTTCTATGAATTAAAAATTTATTAGTTAAAATTTAATTCATCCGTGTATTTATTATTTTCCTTATTCTACGGAAATGAATGAGCAAATAGCTCGGGCCGCGGCAACATAACAAAAAGGTAACATAAAACCACATTGGTGAACCCAGTTTTTCAAAAAGTGCTAAACAAATGGTGCAACTCAAAAACACAAAAAAATAAACAAATTGACAATCATCGACCAAAAATAACAATAAATAATGGTGAACAAACAGTTTTTTCAAAATAATTCGCATTATTATTGTGGATGAATCACGATTAGTGATCAGAAATTTTCGACTTGAAAACCGTAAACAACATGGTGCATGAAACACGTGCAGCAGAAAATATGAAAAATATTGACAATAACCGGTTCATCGACGACAAATATTACAGCTTATGTGCTAATTGCGCAATCATTTATATTTTTTTTACATTTTCATCGTTTTTCTCACGGGATTACACGTTTTTTCATCGATTTTTCCAGATTGCCAAAAAAAGATAGAATTTCATTTATTTCGCTGATGAATTTGGATATTTGACTCAACAATTTGCCAGTCGTATGTGCACACATTTGCATATAGTCAATACGCACATCAAAACCAGGCTACTTGCAGTACAGGGTGCCTGATTCAACATCGGCATTATACAAGGTGCCTGTTTTAGCATCGACCATATCACAAATATTTTTTCACAACATCAGCGGCACCATACAGGGTGCTCTAAATGCACCAAAAACAATTTGAAAAAAAATAGGCAATTTATTTTTATTGCATTTTTATTATTAAATAAAATTTGAAAAATTTCGCAATGGCAACCAATATTCCACCGAATGCAAATCCTCTATCGCCAGAATTTTAAGATACAAGCAATATTTTTCCAAATAATGCGGCTAATCAAATTCACAGTATGTCAGTCAAACCAGCATCATTCATCAAAATAGCTCCAAAAATATACTTCATGCAAATGGAAGCTCAGTTCTTATTAGCTGGCATTATAACCGATTCAACGAAATTCAATCACATTTTGGGATCGTTGGATCCACAAATTCTACAGCCAGTCAGTGACATTATTGTACATAAAAACACTTTGGATCGAACGTTTGCCAGAACAAATTTGTCCTTTTATCTCCACTGCTGACGGCGATTTGATAAAAATTGCAAGCATGGCGGACAAAATTTTAGAAATTACAACATTTCGACAAATAAGCGATATAGCAACGCCCTCTACTTCATGACAAACTTCTCACGACATGTCACCTCAAATTTCCGCTTTAAGACGTTGGATTGAGGATCTTTCAAAAAAGTTCTCCCAATTTTCGAATAATCGCGGACGCTCACAAAGTCGCGATAAATCAAAAGATCGCAAACGATCAACTTCACGTCCCAACAATAATAGTCCATATTGCTATTATCACTTCAAGTTCGGTGCAATAGCACAAAAATGTACCAAACCTTGTAAATTTTCGTCCACTAAGGAAGACTCAAAAAACTAATTATTTCTACTTCCGAAACAATGGCGAGCGAAGTGGTCACCTCGAAAAGTAAACGTCTTTTCATTTTTGATCCCCAAAGTAACAGAAAATATTTGATTGACACAGGTGCTGACATTTCAGTTATTCCAAAGGCCTACTACGGTAGCACTTCAAACGCCCATGGTTATCAACTTTTTGCCGCAAATGGCACACTGATAAAAACATTTGGCAAAACACACATAAACGTAAATTTGGGATTTCGCCGAAATTTCACTTGACAATTCATTGTCGCTGACGTCAAACAAGCAATTATTGGCGCTGATGTTTTAGACCATTTCGATTTACTCGTCGATATCATGTGTAAACGGCTGATTGATCAAATTACAAAAATAAACGTCGACTGCATCTATCAACTAGCCACCTATCAACGGATCAGCACCATCAACACATCAATCAATTTTTTTGACATTTTCGATAAATTTAGGGATTTAGCGCAACCCCCATCCTTAGATTAAAGAAGTACTGGATAGGCCTCTACACAAAAATTCTGTCCAACTTTTGTTGGCAATACATTCATAGAACGCACACACATACAATACAACAGAAACGGCGTAAATCATTGGGGGCCAATTTAAAAGTTCAGTATACGATTGAAGCGGTTCGTTTAAAACTATTTTTCATATGTGATATCATTTACGTGTAAAGAAGCCAATTTTTTAATATTGCGGATCTTGTTGTTTGATGGAAGTAGTTTTGTAAATATGCAATAAAACACAGTATTCTATTTTAAGATATTATCTATTTTTTTATTTCAGTATATATTATTTATTAAAACATAATTATAAAGTGCGGAGGAGTATATAAAAATGAAAATTGCAAATTATTTGATTATATCAAAAAAATTATGTGCACAAATTTAAATTAATTTCGAAAATGCAAAATGAATTAAATGAGAAAATGTGATATTATGTTTATGTTGAAATCAAACCACACCGCAACTTAGTAAATATAAATTGTAATCTAAAACAAGCATAAGTTCATACAAAAACCTTAATTATAATATAAATGTGTGCTTGTGAATGAAATTGTTTTTAGATAGGTTTGTGCATTTAAATTAAATTAAAAAGGAAAGCATTAATTACATAGAACATTACAATACATGAAGTTCTTGATAATATATAAGTTAATCGTATACAACATTAAAAGAAATGCTTTAAAACAAAAATAGAAAATGAAAAATTTAATATACTTAAATAATTAATAACTTATATTCTTAAAAAAAAATGAAAACAATATTATTTAGTAAATGCATTATAATATGGTCTAATAGAGCAATCAAAACAAATTTATTTAAATAATAAGCTTACCGAAGAATAAACTTTATTTATTATAACACAATGAAAACAGCAATGGAAAATAGACAGAAAAATTCGGTCCCTTAAACTTTCTAACACACACTTTATATACAGCGGCACTGTACTATTTTATGGTAAACATTGAACTGTCAACATCGGATTCACAAATGATAAAGCTAACCCCCAATTAAAGTTCAAACTCTCCGAAAGTCTACAAAATTGAGGCGGTTTATATTTGATTGATATTAACGAAATGTTTAATAAACCTAAAATAGAATTCCATTTCGTATCAAAAGATTGTACAAAAAATAAAAATGACCTATCGTTGTATTTAAATTGTATCTTTGTTTCCAGTAAGTGAATTAAAATAAATATAAATTATGCTTTTGCAATTAAAGAAATTTCCATTACGACACATAGATGGCAGTGGGTGTCATGTCTACATAAAAAATTTTTGACACTCGTATCCCCCTAGTAAATATTTGTACACAAAATTGCGTAAGGGCCTATCCAGGTATTCTTTAATCTAAGCCCCCATCATTCAACTCACCAACACTTACGTCGAATGTCAACTATCAAATAATTACAAATGGACCCATTTTTTCACGCGCACGTCGACTAGACACCGAGAAATTAAATGCTGCAAAAAAAAATTTAAAATCATGATACGAGCGGGCATCTGTCAACCGAATAAAAGTCCATGGGCCAGTCCACTACATATTGTAAAAAAACACAATGGCGAGTGGCGCCCAAAATTTTTTTTCACACAGAATAACGCAACAGGCGGAAACGGAGAAACGTTCCTCCGTTTCCGCCTGTTGCGTTATTCTGTGTTGTGTCCATGTGCGTTCCTCGCTGGTTATTTAACCTCAGCAAATCTTTTTACATATCCTCTATTACGGCATTTGCTTTGTTTCTTTCCATTTTAACTCTTTCCAGCGTGATTTGGGCCTCTCTAAGCTGTTCTTGTAATTCTCGTGCTTGGGCTTCATCCATCTTGTATGAACCTTTTTTGCCTTCGACTTCAATCACAGATTCACTTCTTACGAGATTTCCCGCACTGATTTCACTACACCTTTTAACTTTCTTTTTTCACTTTTTACTTTTTACCTCGTCGCCAATGTAACATATTAGACTTGTTTATTTATGTATAATTCTTATGATTATACAGAGCCATGTGAAAGGCATGACGGTGCCTACATGACTGAAACGTTCCTCCGTTTCCGCCTGTTGCGTTATTCTGTGTTGTGTCCATGTGCGTTCCTCGCTGGTTATTTAACCTCAGCAAATCTTTTTACATATCCTCTATTACGGCATTTGCTTTGTTTCTTTCCATTTTAACTCTTTCCAGCGTGATTTGGGCCTCTCTAAGCTGTTCTTGTAATTCTCGTGCTTGGGCTTCATCCATCTTGTATGAACCTTTTTTGCCTTCGACTTCAATCACAGATTCACTTCTTACGAGATTTCCCGCACTGATTTCACTACACCTTTTAACTTTCTTTTTTCACTTTTTACTTTTTACCTCGTCGCCAATGTAACATATTAGACTTGTTTATTTATGTATAATTCTTATGATTATACAGAGCCATGTGAAAGGCATGACGGTGCCTACATGACTGACTCATCTATTGCTGTGTGGCATTGACGTGTATGAAACATCACGCCACTCGATTTATACTCATGGCTGGGTGTACAATATATCGATATACTACATTGCACAATGCATCACATCCAGGGAAGCGTGCAACAATCAAAATGATCATCGAAAAATATGTTTGGTCCAACATGAAAGCTGATATTTCAAAATGGTCGTCGTCTTGCATTCAATGTCAAAAATGCAAAATTGTAGGACACGACAGAGCCACTTTGGACAAGTTCAAGGTACCAAACCAACGATTTCAATACATCAACATCGAGTACATCAACGTACTCACATGCATCGATCGTTTTTCACGATGGTCAGTAGCCATTCCCATCGATGACATAACTGCAAAAACTTGCGCCAAAGCTCTGATTAGTGGTTGGATCTCATACTACGGTGTACCGCAATACATTACCACTGATCAGGGGCGCCAATTTGATTCAACTCTTTTGTTGAACTCAACAAAATCCTCCGTTGTAAACATTTTCGCACTGCGCCGTATCACCCACAATCCAATGGACTCATCGAACGATTACATCGAACACTTAAAGCCGCAATTAAATGTCATGCCAATGCATCATTTTGGTCTGACATTCTTCCATTACTTCTACTCAGTCTTCGAACGATGTTCAAAGCGGACATTATTGCTTCGCCGGCTGAAATGACTTTTGGTCAAACACTACGAATTCTCGGAGATTTTCTCGAGACAGCTCCACTCACTAAAAACACGTCGGACTTTGTCACTGAACTTGGCAACATGATGAAAAATTTGCAACCAGTAAATACATTAAACCATTCGTCCAATAATTATTATGTACAGAAAAGCCTAGCAGATTGAACCCATGTAATTCTGCGTGACGACAAAGTACGCCTGCCACTTAAATCACATTACGACGGCCCATTCAAAGTAGTTTGCCGCACACTTAAAAATTTCGATATTATTGTCGATGGCAACGAAAAAACCGTCACAATTAACAGACTGAAAGCCGCCGTCGTCAAAATGGACAAACCACCCAGTGCAAATTTTATAGAACCGCCAACCAATATAATCAATGATTCTACAAAAGAAACGGAAATTGACAATAATGATAAGAATATTACCTTAGACACTAAGGTTTCCAAAGATTCTTTACCAAAACAAAACCGTTCGGGTAGAATTATTCGTCCGCCGAACAGATTCGTTCACTTTTTAACGTGAGCAAGTCACTTGTGGGGGAGTATGTGGCAATTTGACTTAAAACTAAACATTCATATAAACAGTCATACAAACAGGCACACAATATGCATAATACACATACACACATTAGCATTCACTTGTACACAGCTGAGCACCATGGCAATAAATGTGCGTTGCACAGTCAGTCTTACCATAGCGCTCCCAATTAACACGCGCTAACTTAGCACAAACAACACAACCAAACATTATAAACATCTTTACTTCTATTTAATTCATCCGTGTATTTATTATTTTCCTTATTCTACGGAAATGAATGAGCAAATAGCTCGGGCCGCGGCAACATAACAAAAAGGTAACATAAAACCACATTGGTGAACCCAGTTTTTCAAAAAGTGCTAAACAAATGGTGCAACTCAAAAACACAAAAAAATAAACAAATTGACAATCATCGACCAAAAATAACAATAAATAATGGTGAAAAACGTGCAATCCTAATAAACAAACAGTTTTTTCAAAATAATTCGCATTATTATTGTGGATGAATCACGATTAGTGATCAGAAATTTTCGACTTGAAAACCGTAAACAACATGGTGCATGAAACACGCGCAGCAGAAAATATGGAAAATATTGACAACAACCGGTTCATCGACGACAAATATTACAGCTTATGTGCTAATTGCGCAATCATTTATAATTTTTTTACATTTTCATCGTTTTTCTCACGGGATTACACGTTTTTTCATCGATTTTTCCAGATTGCCAAAAAAAGATAGAATTTCATTTATTTCGCTGATGAATTTGGATATTTGACTCAACAATTTGCCAGTCGTATGTGCACACATTTGCATATAGTAAATACGCACATCAAAACCAAGCTACTTGCAGTACGATGTTTTAGCATCGACCATATCACAAATATTTTTTCACAACATCAGCGGCACCATACAGGGTGCTCCAAATGCACCAAAAACAATTTGAAAAAAAATACGCAATTTATTTTTATTGCATTTTTATTATTAAATAAAATTTGAAAAATTTCGCAATGGCAACCAAAATTCCACCGAATGCAAATCCTCTATCGCCAGAATTTTAAGATACAAGCAATATTTTTCCAAATAATGCGGCTAATCAAATTCACAGTATGTCAGTCAAACCAGCATCATTCATCAAAATAGCTCCAAAAATATACTTCATGCAAATGGAAGCTCAGTTCTTATTAGCTGGCATTATAACCGATTCAACGAAATTCAATCACATTTTGGGATCGTTGGATCCACAAATTCTACAGCCAGTCAGTGACATTATTGTACATAAAAACACTTTGGATCGAACGTTTGCCAGAACAAATTTGTCCTTTTATCTCCACTGCTGACGGCGATTTGATAAAAATTGCAAGCATGGCGGACAAAATTTTAGAAATTACGTTTCGACAAATTAGCGATGTAGCAACGCCCTCTACTTCATGACAAACTTCTTACGACATGTCACCTCAAATTTCCGCTTTAAGACGTTGGATTGAGGATCTTTCAAAAAAGTTCTCCCAATTTTCGAATAATCGCGGACGCTCACAAAGTCGCGATAAATCAAAAGATCGCAAACGATCAACTTCACGTCCCAACAATAATAGTCCATATTGCTATTATCACTTCAAGTTCGGTGCAATAGCACAAAAATGTACCAAACCTTGTAAATTTTCGTCCACTAAGGAGGACTCAAAAAACTAATTATTTCTACTTCCGAAACAATGGCGAGCGAAGTGGTCACCTCGAAAAGTAAACGTCTTTTCATTTTTGATCCCCAAAGTAACAGAAAATATTTGATTGACACAGGTGCTGACATTTCAGTTATTCCAAAGGCCTACTACGGTAGCACACTGATAAAATTTGCCGCAAATGGCACACTGATAAAAACATTTGGCAAAACACACATAAACGTAAATTTGGGATTTCGCCGAAATTTCACTTGACAATTCATTGTCGCTGACGTCAAACAAGCAATTATTGGCGCTGATGTTTTAGACCATTTCGATTTACTCGTCGATATCATGTGTAAACGGCTGATTGATCAAATTACAAAAATAAACGTCGACTGCATCTATCAACTAGCCACCTATCAACGGATCAGCACCATCAACACATCAATCAATTTTTTTGACATTTTCGATAAATTTAGGGATTTAGCGCAACCCCCATCCTTAGATTAAAGAAGTACTGGATAGGCCTCTACACAAAAATTCTGTCCAACTTTTGTTGGCAATACATTCATAGAACGCACACACATACAATACAACAGAAACGGCGTAAATCATTGGGGGCCAATTTAAAAGTTCAGTATACGATTGAAGCGGTTCGTTTAAAACTATTTTTCATATGTGATATCATTTACGTGTAAAGAAGCCAATTTTTTAATATTGCGGATCTTGTTGTTTGATGGAAGTAGTTTTGTAAATATGCAATAAAACACAGTATTCTATTTTAAGATATTATCTATTTTTTTATTTCAGTATATATTATTTATTAAAACATAATTAATCTGCGACCGTGCCATCCTGGATCCACCGGCTCTCGTAAGATCACCGAAGTTAAGCAGGACTGGGCGTGGTTAGTACTCGGATGGGTGACCACTTCGTAAACCGCGCGTCGCAGGTAGGTTAGCGGGTTCGATTCCCGCTGCCGCCATCTCGGCATTGGTGCCGGGGTGAGAGGCCGACTACAAGCCTTCCATATGTAGTCCGTAGGGTCCCCCAACGTCACTGGGGGTTGCTTCGCTGGCCTGATAAGCCGCAAGCCATAAGAAAACATCTTATCATGAAACAGCACAAGAGTAATCAACCGGACAACACATCAGGCAAAACGACATTTGGCTTTCACCGAACAACCCGAATAGGTACCTGGAACGTGCGAACTCTCTCCCAAACTTCTCGTCTGGCGCAAGCTACTTCCGAAATGCGACGCTACAATCTCGACATACTGGGAATCTCCGAAACAAGGTGGAAACATCAAGGAATCCTCGCAACACAGACGGGTGAACACTTCATCTACAGCGGCAACGACAGTGGACATCACTGTGGAGTCGGATTAATCCTATCAGCCAACGCAAAGAGATCTCTCATGGGCTACAAACCGGTCTCCGACCGCCTTCTAACAGCCAGGTTCCACTCGAAGTTCCGAAACATCACCATCGTGCAATGCTATGCCCCAACTGAAGTGGATGATGACGCCAATAAAGAAGCCTTCTACCACCAATTAGAGACGTGCATTCAATCTGCCCCTAAGAGCGACATAAAAATTGTAATGGGCGATTTTAACGCTAAAATAGGCCGGGACAACACTGATCTTCGCTCGATCATTGGAACACACAGCCTTCATGCAGAGGGAAATGACAACGGGAACCGTCTCACTGACCTCTGCTCAACTCATCAACTATTCATCGGTGGCACCAAGTTTCCTCACAAGAACATCCACAAATACACCTGGCAGTCTCCGGATCGCGTGACCCGCAACCAGATAGACCACATCCTAATAAGCAAAAAATTCCTCGGATCGCTACTGGACGTCAAGACAATCCGAGGAGCTGACATATACAGCGACCATCAGCTGTTACTTGGGGTGGTCAGACTAAGGCCTGCGGCAACCAAGAAACGACAAGATCGCGCAGAACGCAGGCACGACATCCAACGCCTGCAGAATCCAGAGACAGCCGAGGTATTTGCGAACAAGCTGGAGGAAGTTAGCCACAATGCCGAAAGGCTGACATGGCCTTCTCTACTGGGCAAACTAAAGTCCGCTGCAGAGGAAGCAACGGGCTTTCGGAACTACAAGAGGAAAGAGTGGATCCGCGAGTCAACCTGGACTCAAATAGGAAAACGAAGAAGGCTGAAAGGTCTACTCCAGACTGCTCAAACTCGCGAGGAAAGGCACCATCTACAGACGAGGTACGACCTTGCTCAAAAGATGGTCAAACGCATGGCAAGGGATGACAAGAGGAACTACTTCAACGAAATAGCGAGCAAAGCAGAAGCCGCTGCACACCGGAGCGATATCCGCAGTGTCTATGCATTAATTCGCAAACTATCCGGAAGAATAACACCCTCACTGCCACCACTTAAGGACAAAGACGGTCAAACTCTCCCCACGGATGAAGAACAACTCGACCGATGGAAGGAATTCTTCTCAGAATCCCTTCCAATAGCTCCAGATTTCCATCCTCCTCCTACAGTGATGCGCAGAAACCCACAAAGATCCATCCCAACAACACCACCTACGATTACGGAGATCACAACAGCAATCAACAAGCTTAAGAACAGCAAAGCACCCGGACCTGACAACCTGGCCCCAGAAGTTCTGAAGTTTGACCCGCCACTTCTGGCCTCGCTGTTGCATCCTATAATCGTAAAAGCCTGGACACAATGCCACTTCCCGGACAGCTGGAAAGAAGGAGTAATTATCACCATCCCGAAGAAAGGTGACCTTGGCGATTGCAAAAATTGGAGGGGAATCACGCTGCTGAACACCATCCAGAAACTAATCGCATCAATCATCCTGACTCGCATCACTCCAACAGTGGAAAGTGCCCTCCGCAACGAGCAGTCTGGATTTAGACCAAACCGCTCCTGTATTGATCACATCAACAGCCTAAGAATGATCATTGAACAGTCGAACGAATGGAACAGCCCGCTCTATCTTCTCTTCGTTGACTTCGAAAGAGCCTTCGACATGATTTCTCGCGACGCCATCTGGAGTGCTCTGGCTGAACTAGGCATCCCGCAGGCCATAATCGATCTAATCCGAGAACTATACCGCGAGGCCCCGTGTAGAGTGCGTCTCAAAGGACGAAACAGCGATACATTCAACATCTCGAGAGGAGTCAGGCAGGGTTGCATAATCTCGCCTATCCTCTTCATAATCGCCCTAGACCAAGTTCTTCAACGCACGAACAGCACAGCCAGCAACGGTATACAGTGGACACTGCGTGAGAGGCTCCACGACCTGGACTACGCCGACGACATATGCCTCATGTCCCACACCTTCAACGGCATTCAGGAGAAACTGAATGCACTGGCCTCCAACGCAGAAAAAGTTGGGATGAGAATCAACATCAAAAAGACCAAATTGATGCGTGTCGGCGCCACCTGCGAGAGACCCTTGATGCTACACGGTACCCAAGTTGAAGATGTCGAAAAGTTCTGTTACCTTGGCAGCATGCTCAGCAAGGATGGTGGAACTGAAATAGACATCCAAACGCGCATCAACAAGGCGCGACAAGCGTACACCTCACTTGGGAACGTATGGCGTTCCAATCATCTCTCCATAGCACTCAAACTTCGAATATTCAACTCAAACGTCAAGCCAGTCCTGCTGTACGGCTGCGAAACATGGAAAGTAACAGTCAGCACGACTCGCAAGCCACAGGCATTTGTGAACAGATGCTTGAGACGCATAAGTAAGATCTTCTGGCCGAACTGGATAACGAACGATGAGCTGCTTCTTCTCACGAAGCAAATACCCCTGCTAGATAACATCAAACGCAGGAAATGGAGTTGGATTGGCCACACCTTGCGAAAACCACCTACGGACATAGCAAGGATGGCACTAGATTGGAACCCACAGGGCAATCGCAGCAGAGGACGTCCAAGGACCACTTGGAGAAGATCAGTCGAGCGCGAACACCAACAAACTGGCAAATCATGGTCGGAAGTAAAAAGGCTCGCTCAAGACAGATGCAGATGGAGAGAGTTCGCAGAGGCTCTAGTGCCGCTATATGCTCCATAGGAGTGACTGTGTTCTCATGTCTATGTGTAACATAGAAATGAAAACCTGTCAAATAAAAAAAAAAAAAAAAAAAAAAAAAAAACATAATTATAAAGTGCGGAGGAGTATATAAAAATGAAAATTGCAAATTATTTGATTATATCAAAAAAATTATGTGCACAAATTTAAATTAATTTCGAAAATGCAAAATGAATTAAATGAGAAAATGTGATATTATGTTTATGTTGAAATCAAACCACACCGCAACTTAGTAAATATAAATTGTAATCTAAAACAAGCATAAGTTCATACAAAAACCTTAATTATAATATAAATGTGTGCTTGTGAATGAAATTGTTTTTAGATAGGTTTGTGCATTTAAATTAAATTAAAAAGGAAAGCATTAATTACATAGAACATTACAATACATGAAGTTCTTGATAATATATAAGTTAATCGTATACAACATTAAAAGAAATGCTTTAAAACAAAAATAGAAAATGAAAAATTTAATATACTTAAATAATTAATAACTTATATTCTTAAAAAAAAATGAAAACAATATTATTTAGTAAATGCATTATAATATGGTCTAATAGAGCAATCAAAACAAATTTATTTAAATAATAAGCTTACCGAAGAATAAACTTTATTTATTATAACACAATGAAAACAGCAATGGAAAATAGACAGAAAAATTCGGTCCCTTAAACTTTCTAACACACACTTTATATACAGCGGCACTGTACTATTTTATGGTAAACATTGAACTGTCAACATCGGATTCACAAATGATAAAGCTAACCCCCCAGTCTCCACTTTCATGGAGAATTAAAGTTTCAAACTCTCCGAAAGTCTACAAAATTGAGGCGGTTTATATTTGATTGATATTAACGAAATGTTTAATAAACCTAAAATAGAATTCCATTTCGTATCAAAAGATTGTACAAAAAATAAAAATGACCTATCGTTGTATTTAAATTGTATCTTTGTTTCCAGTAAGTGAATTAAAATAAATATAAATTATGCTTTTGCAATTAAAGAAATTTCCATTACGACACATAGATGGCAGTGGGTGTCATGTCTACATAAAAAATTTTTGACACTCGTATCCCCCTAGTAAATATTTGTACACAAAATTGCGTAAGGGCCTATCCAGGTATTCTTTAATCTAAGCCCCCATCATTCAACTCACCAACACTTACGTCGAATGTCAACTATCAAATAATTACAAATGGACCCATTTTTTCACGCGCACGTCGACTAGACACCGAGAAATTAAATGCTGCAAAAAAAAATTTAAAATCATGATACGAGCGGGCATCTGTCAACCGAATAAAAGTCCATGGGCCAGTCCACTACATATTGTAAAAAAACACAATGGCGAGTGGCGCCCAAAATTTTGGTGGAAAAACCATTTTCACACAAAAAACAGTCATCATTACGACATTCGGTCTCTTCGAATTCAAATTCATGCCATTTGGTCTTCGCAACGCCTCACAAACGTTTCAACGCTACATGAACCAGATTTTTCACGATTTAGATTATGTTAACGTATACATCGACGACATTTGTATCGCATCAAAGGATGAAACGGAGCATCGCACACATATAGAATCGGTTTTAAATCATCTGCAACAATTCAACATAAAAATCAACACGGCGAAATGCGCCATTGGCAAACCAACAGTTCTATTTTTGGGACACATGATAACCGCAAATGGAATACTTCCAAATACCGAAAAAATTGATGCAATTTTAAACTTCAAAAAGCCACAAAAAGCGTTCGAACTTCGTCGTTTTTTTACTGTTCATGAATATTTATCGGCGTTTCTTCCCACATGCAGCTACAACACAAGGAAAACTACAGTCCCTAATTGGGGGGAACAAGAAGAAGGACCAATCACTGGTTGGTTGGTCCGACAAAGCTAACGCAGCCTTCCAAAAATGCTAGTCAGACTTAGCATCTGTCACTTGTTTATCTCATCCAGTAACGGGAGCCCAATTGGTAATTCATGTTGATACCAGCTATTTTGCTGTAGGCGCAGTTCTGGAACAAATCGTGGACAACAAATTACAGCCATTGGGATTTTACTCAAAAAGAACGACCAATACGCAAACCAGATACAGCAGTTATTATCGTGAGTTATTGGACATCTATCAATCAATTAAATTTTTGCAAATACATGATCGAAGGTCGAAACTGCATCATTTACACTGATCATAAGCCGCTGATTTTCGCGTTTCTACAGAAACCAGAAAAAGCATCGCCACGACAACTACGTCATTTGGATTTCATAGGTCAATTTTCAACTGATTTACGTCACTTGTCCAGAAGGGACAATATTATTGCTGATGCACTCTCACGCATTGAAACTTTTTAAACGACTTAAGCATCGAGCTAGTCGCATCTTCGCAAATCGACGACAACAAACTTGAATAAATTCTGAAAAATCCAAGTTCGTCGTTAAAACTTGCACGGGTTTTGCCAATCTCCAATTATATTGCGACACGTCAACTGGCAACATTCGTCCATACATTGCTTCGAATCTTCACAAACCAATCTTCGAACTATTGCACAATGCATCACATCCAGGGAAGCGTGCAACAATCAAAATGATCATCGAAAAATATGTTTGGTCCAACATGAAAGCTGACATTTCAAAATGGTCGTCGTCTTGCATTCAATGTCAAAAATGCAAAATTGTAGGACACGACAGAGCCACTTTGGACAATTTCAAGGTAGCAAATCAACGATTTCAATACATCAACATCGAGTACATCAACGTACTCACATGCATCGATCGTTTTTCACGATGGTCAGTAGCCATTCCCATCGATGACATAACTGCAAAAACTTGCGCCAAAGCTCTGATTAGTGGTTGGATCTCATACTACGGTGTACCGCAATACATTACCACTGATCAGGGGCGCCAATTTGATTCAACTCTTTTGTTGAACTCAACAAAATCCTCGGTTGTAAACATTGTCGCACTGCGCCGTATCACCCACAATCCAATGGACTCATCGAACGATTACATCGAACACTTAAAGCCGCAATTAAATGTCATGCCAATGCATCATTTTGGTCTGACATTCTTCCATTACTTCTACTCAGTCTTAGAACGATGTTCAAAGCGGACATTATTGCTTCGCCGGCTGAAATGATTTTTGATCAAACACTACGAATTCTCGGAGATTTTCTCGAGACAGTTTCACTCACTAAAAACACGTCGGACTTTGTCACTGAACTTGGCAACATGATGAAAAATTTGCAACCAGCAAATACATTAAACCATTCGTCCAATAATTATTATGTACAGAAAAGCCTAGCAGATTGAACCCATGTAATTTTGCGTGACGACAAAGTACGCCTGCCACTTAAATCACATTACGACGGCCCATTCAAAGTTGTTTGCCGCACACTTAAAAATTTCGATATTATTGTCGATGACAACGAAAAAACCGTCAAAATTAACAGACTGAAAGCCGCCGTCGTCGAAATGGACAAACCACCCAGTGCAAATTTTATAGAACCGCCAACCAATATAATCAATGATTCTATAAAAGAAACGGAAATTGACAATAATGATAAGAATATTACCTTAGACACTAAGGTTTCCAAAGATTCTTTACCAAAACAAAACCGTTCGGGTAGAATTATTCGTCCGCCGAACAGATTCGTTCACTTTTTAACGTGAGCAAGTCACTTGTGGGGGAGTATGTGGCAATTTGACTTAAAACTAAACATTCATATAAACAGTCATACAAACAGGCACACAATATGCATAATACACATACACACATTAGCATTCACTTGTACACAGCTGAGCACCATGGCAATAAATGTGCGTTGCACAGTCAGTCTTACCATAGCGCTCCCAATTAACACGCGCTAACTTAGCACAAACAACACAACCAAACATTATAAACATCTTTACTTCTATTTAATTCATCCGTGTATTTATTATTTTCCTTATTCTACGGAAATGAATGAGCAAATAGCTCGGGCCGCGGCAACATAACAAAAAGGTAACATAAAACCACATTGGTGAACCCAGTTTTTCAAAAAGTGCTAAACAAATGGTGCAACTCAAAAACACAAAAAAATAAACAAATTGACAATCATCGACCAAAAATAACAATAAATAATGGTGAAAAACGTGCAATCCTAATAAACAAACAGTTTTTTCAAAATAATTCGCATTATTATTGTGGATGAATCACGATTAGTGATCAGAAATTTTCGACTTGAAAACCGTAAACAACATGGTGCATGAAACACGCGCAGCAGAAAATATGGAAAATATTGACAACAACCGGTTCATCGACGACAAATATTACAGCTTATGTGCTAATTGCGCAATCATTTATATTTTTTTTACATTTTCATCGTTTTTCTCACGGGATTACACGTTTTTTCATCGATTTTTCTAGATTGCCAAAAAAAGATAGAATTTCATTTATTTCGCTGATGAATTTGGATATTTGACTCAACAATTTGCCAGTCGTATGTGCACACATTTGCATATAGTCAATACGCACATCAAAACCAAGCTACTTGCAGTACAGGGTGCCTGATTCAACATCGGCATTATACAAGGTGCCTGTTTTAGCATCGACCATATCACAAATATTTTTTCACAACATCAGCGGCACCATACAGGGTGCTCCAAATGCACCAAAAACAATTTGAAAAAAAATACGCAATTTATTTTTATTGCATTTTTATTATTAAATAAAATTTGAAAAATTTCGCAATGGCAACCAAAATTCCACCGAATGCAAATCCTCTATCGCCAGAATTTTAAGATACAAGCAATATTTTTCCAAATAATGCGGCTAATCAAATTCACAGTATGTCAGTCAAACCAGCATCATTCATCAAAATAGCTCCAAAAATATACTTCATGCAAATGGAAGCTCAGTTCTTATTAGCTGGCATTATAACCGATTCAACGAAATTCAATCACATTTTGGGATCGTTGGATCCACAAATTCTACAGCCAGTCAGTGACATTATTGTACATAAAAACACTTTGGATCGAACGTTTGCCAGAACAAATTTGTCCTTTTATCTCCACTGCTGACGGCGATTTGATAAAAATTGCAAGCATGGCGGACAAAATTTTAGAAATTACGTTTCGACAAATTAGCGATGTAGCAACGCCCTCTACTTCATGACAAACTTCTTACGACATGTCACCTCAAATTTCTGCTTTAAGACGTTGGATTGAGGATCTTTCAAAAAAGTTCTCCCAATTTTCGAATAATCGCGGACGCTCACAAAGTCGCGATAAATCAAAAGATCGCAAACGATCAACTTCACGTCCCAACAATAATAGTCCATATTGCTATTATCACTTCAAGTTCGGTGCAATAGCACAAAAATGTACCAAACCTTGTAAATTTTCGTCCACTAAGGAGGACTTAAAAAACTAATTATTTCTACTTCCGAAACAATGGCGAGCGAAGTGGTCACCTCGAAAAGTAAACGTCTTTTCATTTTTGATCCCCAAAGTAACAGAAAATATTTGATTGACACGGGTGCTGACATTTCAGTTATTCCAAAGGCCTACTACGGTAGTACTTCAAACGCCGATGGTTATCAACTTTTTGCCGCAAATGGCACACTGATAAAAACATTTGGCAAAACACACATAAACGTAAATTTGGGATTTCGCCGAAATTTCACTTGACAATTCATTGTCGCTGACGTCAAACAAGCAATTATTGGCGCTGATGTTTTAGACCATTTCGATTTACTCGTCGATATCATGTGTAAACGGCTGATTGATCAAATTACAAAAATAAACGTCGACTGCATCTATCAACTAGCCACCTATCAACGGATCAGCACCATCAACACATCAATCAATTTTTTTGACATTTTCGATAAATTTAGGGATTTAGCGCAACCCCCATCATTCAACTCACCAACACTTACGTCGAATGTTAACCATCAAATAATTACAAATGGACAACCCATTTTTTCACGCGCACGTCGACTAGACACCGAGAAATTAAATGCTGCAAAAAAAAATTTAAAATCATGATACGAGCGGGCATCTGTCAACCGAATAAAAGTCCATGGGCCAGTCCACTACATATGGTAAAAAAACATAATGGCGAGTGGCGCCCAAAATTTTGGTGGAAAAACCATTTTCACAAAAATTGATCTCATCAAAACATATCATCAGGTCGAAGAGAGCCGTAAGAAAACAGCCATCATTACGACATTCGTTTTTTTCGAATTCAAATTCATGCAATTCGGTCTTCGCAACGCCTCACAAACGTTTCAACGCTACATGAACTAGATTTTTCACGATTTAGATTTTGTTTACGTATACATCGAGGACATTTGCATCGCATCAAAGGATGAAACGGAGCATCGCACACATATAGAATCGGTTTTAAATCGTCTGCAACAATTCAACATAAAAATCAACACGGCGGAATGCGACATTGGCAAACCAACAGTTCTATTTTTGGGACACATGATAACCGCAAATGGAATACTTCCAAATACCGAAAAAATTGATGCAATTTTAAACTTCAAAAAGCCACAAAAAGCGTTCGAACTTCGTCGTTTTTTTACTGTTCATGAATATTTATTGGCGTTTCTACCCACATGCAGCTACAACACAAGGAAAACTACAGTCCCTAATTGGGGGGAACAAGAAAAGGGACCAATCACTGATTGGTTGGTCCGACAAAGCTAACGTAGCTTGCCAAAAATGCTAGTCAGACTTAGCATCTGTCACTTGTTTATCTCATCCAGTAACGGGAGCCCAATTGGTAATTCATGTTGATGCCAGCGATTTTGCTGTAGGCGCAGTTCTGCAACAAATCGTGGACAACAAATTACAGCCATTGGCATTTTACTCAAAAAGAACGACCGATACGCAAACCAGATACAGCAGTTATTATCGTGAGTTATTGGCCATCTATCAATCAATTAAATTTTTGCAAATACATGATCGAAGGTCGAAACTGCATCATTTACACTGATCATAAGCCGCTGATTTTCGCGTTTCTACAGAAACCAGAAAAAGCATCGCCACGACAACTACGTCATTTGGATTTCATAGGTCAATTTTCAACTTATTTACGTCACTTGTCCAGAAGGGACAATATTATTGCTGATGCACTCTCACGTATTGAAACTTTTTAAACGACTTAAGCATCGAGCTCATCGCATCTTCGCAAATCGATGACAACAAACTTGAATAAATTCTGAAAAATCCAAGTTCGTCGTTAAAACTTGCTCGGGTATTGCCAATCTCCAATTATATTGCGTCACGTCAACTGGCAATATTCGTCCATAGATTGCTTCGAATCTTCACAAACCAATCTTCGAACTATTGCACAATGCATCACATCCAGGGAAGCGTGCAACAATCAAAATGATCACCGAAAAATATGGTTGGTCCAACATGAAAGTTGACATTTCAAAATGGTCGTCGTCTTGCATTCAATGTCAAAAATGCAAAATTGCAGGACACGACAGAGCCACTTTGGACAAGTTCAAGGTACCAAATCAACGATTTCAATACATCAACATCGAGAACATCAACGTACTCACATGCATCGATCGTTTTTCACGATGGTCAGTCTTCAAATTTTATAGAACCGCCAACCAATATAATCAATGATTCTACAAAAGAAACGGAAATTGACAATAATGATAAGAATATTACCTTAGACACTAAGGTTTCTAAAGATTCTTTACCAAAACAAACCCGTTCGGGGAGAATTATTCCTCCGCCGGACAGATTCGTTCACTTTTTAACGTGAGCAAGTCACTGGTTGGGGAGTATGTGGCAATTTGACTTAAAACTAAACATTCATACCAAGTTCGCTTGGCTTGTTTCACTGCTCTTTTAACTCGAGCAGTCCCGAGTCTCAATTCGATGAGATAATTATACCTTGCACATCTGCTGGTGAAAAATGCAGGCTGTGTTCAATATATATATTTGCAATGTGGACCTTGGGAGAGGTATTTACAGAAATAAGGATTGTCAAAAAATTTGTTAAAACGTGAATTTATGAGTAGGATATGGAGGGTTGTATGAGAAAAACTACACCACCTCTTTTGTTGTTGTTGGTTTTGTTGAAAAACAAACATTGGTATTTTTGATAAAATGGTTGGTTGTAGGAGTGAGGTAATTTGGTTTCTTGCAAAGCGACTATTTTTGGAGAGTACTGATTTAGCAGCAGGCTCAGACCTTCTAGATTATTAAGGAACCCGTAGATGTACCATTGCAAAATGGAACATCTGGCGTTGTTACTTATACCATTTTTATGGATACTTACCATAGTAGAAAGTTAGTCAAGGTAAAAGCTAGGACAGTAATCTGCCCAGAAATAGTGCTGCATGAAGGACAGTAATCTGCCCAGAAATAGTGCTGCATGAAGGTAGAAAATTATAACTGGACTGTAAATCTGTGAACTATTAGGGGTTTGCCGTAAGGCATACCACTTCCTGTTCACCAGATTGTAGGCTTGTACTCTTAGAAAAAACATAAGCAATGTTATTTTTTACAGCTTGTGCCTGGTTTTCCAGACCACATTTTTTGGGCTATGTTAAGAACTGTGTTGCGATCTTCTGGATCGAGGTCTTTCACCGTGCTACGTGCTAATTAGTATAGCAACTTGTTTACTGGTGGATCGGGGGTGAGTTGAAGGTGTTTGGGAATTTGGGAGTGGGGATTTTGATGGGGTGGTAATTGCTTTACCAGAGGAAGCGTTGATTTCTGTATTTGTGAAAGGTTTCTTGACAATTGGCGTTGAAGAATTGGATAGCTTACGCTCAAAAGCTTTTTTGGAAGGAGAGGGTGCAATTTTTTTGGATGGGCGAGGGAATGGTGGCAATGGTGACGTGGACGCAGAAGGCGTTGGTGGCAATGATGAGGATACTGATGTATCGACGGGATGAGATGACGCACGGACTCCTTATGCAAAGCAGGTGTTCGATTGAATTGTGGCGGCATCCATTTGTATAGTTTTCTTTCAGCGTACGAAGGGCAAAAACGGTCTCCTGAGGTGTGTGCGTCTGTTTTGCGGTTAACGCAAAATACACGTGTGCATGTCTTTTCAAGATGAGGCGCAAGTCCACAACTAGCATATACCGTCGAAGCCTTACAGTGTTTAGCTGTATGGCCCAGTACTTGGCAGTTGCGACATCTCATGGGTTTGGGGTAATAAGTTTTTACTTGAAATCGGTGGAAAAGGATGTTAATATTGGAAGGGAGTACGTACGCGTTAAAGGTCAAAACAACAATACCCGTAAATGATTGCGTACCATCACGCATAGATACTATTTTCCTAGCCTTTACCACGTTGTAATCCGTAAGGTTGCTAACGATTTCCTCTTCGGAAGTATTTGCAAGCCACTTGCAAAAAATCGTTCCCTTTACTTGATTGAGAGGGAAGTGTAGGGTGAAGGACAATTTGATGTCATTGACAAAAACCGGTTTAGCATGAATAAATTTATCGGCCGAAAATCTTGATTTGGTTGTTAGCAATAGATCACCGTTACGGTAATCGTTTATTTTTAGAATATCATTGGTGATATTCTTGAGAGCCAGACTAGTTCTAAATTTTTACGGTTTGCAGCTGCACCTACACTAACTTTTCACTACACACGCGAGGGAGGGAGATAACAAGGTGAAGTGAAACTATGAAAAGAGAAAAAGACACTGATAAAATTCACTTCGAAAAAAAAAGAATAGAAAAACAACAATATTTTCTATCGATCGATATACGCAGAGGAATAAGTACGTCCGCACTGGTACGCAGTGTGGACCGGAATGCCGTGTATTTATTGTTGTCCTTATTCTACGGAAATTAATGAGCAACTAGCTCGGGCCGCGGCAACATAACAAAAAGGTTATAGTAAAAATTAAACTTCTATTTAGAAAAATAAGTATAACTCTAGAAATATTTAATGAATTTATAATTTTAAAGTTATAAGCAACATTTTTGCATTTAACGTGTATAGGGATAGGGCACTGATGATTAAATACAATAAAATATATATATGTGTTAACAGAATTTTTGGTTTTTATTTAACGACATTCCAAAGAATTCAATTACATTTATATTTACATTAAGATTGCAAATGAAATACAATATATTATATTTTCATGTCTATAATTATTTTTAGTAAATATTTACTACTTAATTATCATTTTTATTATTAATATATTATAATATGATATACATATGCATTTGTTTAGCTTTATATTTAACTACAATATTATTGTCATTTTTATATATTTTTCATGGTTTCTTTCATTTAAAAATTATATTGTAACAAAATAAATATGTATTTGTTAATGAAATTCTTGCATTTTTTTTATTTGAAATAAAGGTCATTCGGAAGGTATTTAAATTCTGAATTTTTATTTTGTTCAAACATGTTTACTTAACGTAATCATATTTTTAAAAAAAACCAAATAACTGTCAAAGCTTCTAATAAAGTACGAGTATCATTTTTAATTGCAATGTTATTTTTAGATATTTTTTTAAAAATTGAATTTTAACAATTTTAAATTTAATTGTTATTAGGTGATTTTTTAAAGTAATAAAATTTTTGCCTACTTTCTTCTAGGTATATTTTTTTCTATTTTATCACACATTAATCAAATAAAATAATTACTTTTATTCATAATTTGATTTTTCTTGAAGTCGCGTCAAAATGAATAATAAATAAAATGTGAATTGATTTGATTTTTTTTTCATATATGTCATATTAATAATTTCAATATATTTTTATTTATATTGTATTTATGTGCGTATATTACTTATAATATGTACATACAAACATTAGAAGATTTTAATAAAAATCAAATATTTTTAATATTAAATTTTTTATAAAGTAATTTCAACAATGGAAGACAATCAGAATTAATTAATTAATGCATAATTAATTCTTTTTTTTTGTTGATTTGCATGTATATTTGTATGTATTGTATAAATATACTTGTATATTAAAAAATATTTTATTGAATAAAATCATCTTTTTTAAAAAAAATTGATAATAAAAAATTTTTATTTTATTTAAAGATAAACCATATTATTTTTTCGAAACATTTACATTGAAAAATAACAATGTACAAATTTTTGTTGTTAATTTCTTTGACTTAATTTTCTTAATAGTATTTTTAAATGTATATATAATTTTGTTTTATTAAATCATTATCATTATCATTAAAACTAACTAGATAATTTCTTATTTGTTTTGTTTTTTAAATTTTAAATTACAACAATATTGAATATTATATATTATAATGATAATAATTATTAAGTAATAATTTTGTTTGTTTATGTTTTATTGTCAAGCAATCAATATGTATGTATATATAAGATATATTTATATAATATATTTATGTATGTAGGAATATATGTTATTCTTTAATCGTTCAATATTTTTCTTTTACATACATTTCATTTGTTTGTTTTGTTCTTTTTTTATATAAATGGAAGACATTGGTTTCTTTATACTCTCATGTATGTGTAAGTTTATAGTATGCTTTTGCATATAATGTATGTATGTGTGGGTGTGTGCATTTATGTATATTTAAATATCTTATTATCAATAAATTTAATGATACACGTTTTATATATTGTATTATATAATTTTACTTATCAGACCTAAAATATTGTCTCTAAATTGGAAGACTTCGTTACATTTTGAACATTTTGTGTTCAGTTAATTTTTCATTAATTATATAGTATTTATTATATTCTTATAATAATATTTAAAACTATTTATTTAATTAAATATTAGCACAGTTTTTACTTATATGAATTAAAACACGCATTTGTAATTATTAAAATTAATTTTTTTTAAAAAAACTTAAAAAAATCAAATGGCACATTTTTAATAAATTAATTATATTGTTGTTATTTTGAAGTAGCTTCTAAAATATATCAAGGTGGGTCAATTTTTATTTATATTTGATTTTTTGATAATATCTACATAATCGAAATAAATACATAAATAAATTGTTTCAATCACAGTTCACTTATATATTTGATCAAATTGTTAAAATTAATATCTTTATTGTTTCTGGAAGATTGTAAATCTTTCTTTAAAATTAAAAGTAAATATTATAAAATACATTATATATTTAAGTTCACTTTTAAAGGGAATAATTTGTACGTAAATTAATTATTTAAATTTTCGTACAATAGATGGGGAAAAATATATTTTTAGATGTTCGAAAAATCCAGGCTATATAAAAATTTCGTTTAGTTTTTGGGTTATGTGCCTACCGGTAATTTTGAATATTATAAATTTTTAGATCAACATGAAATTATTTACTGTAAGGATTCTGTGTTAAGATTCTATAAGATAAGTATAAAAATGGCACTAATAAAATATTTAAGAATAAATAGGTTTCCATTTGCTTAGAATATTTTAAAATAGCCATTTTATTAATTTAGTTTTTCTTGATTTACGAATATACACTTATAAGAAAATATAATTAAATATATTTATTAAATGTTTAATCAAATAATTTTCTCCAATGAAATGTCAAAAAATCTGTTGTGTGTTTAAAGAAATGTTCACGTTCACTATGTGGGTTTGTTTACTTTTAAAGACTTGAATTGGATTTTTTTTAAATTTGGAAGCCTATTCTGTTATAAAATAAAATCATCGTTACAGTTTGACCTAGTTTCAAATAAAAGGTGACCACTTAGTTACAATTTACAACAACTATTTTTTCTAAAAATTTTATGGTAAATTTCTAATATGTTTTTACAATATTATAATGTCGATAAATTTCCAAAAATTTTATAAATTTCCAAAAAAAATGCTATGTTTATGGGTCTATTTATTTAAAGAAATAACAAACCAATTCGGTCAATTGAGTAATAAAACTTTAAGACCATTAACCAAAATATTATTTTAAATGTGATAAGTATTAAAATTCAATAGAAAATGTAAAAGTAAAAAGTATTATTTTTTAAAAGAAAAGTTTTATAAATGCTTGATGAGAAAAATTTTAAAAATATTTTTAAAAAAATCAAAACTATGGTTACTAAATATATTGTAATTTAAACAAATTTATTCATTATCTAATGGGTTCTTCTTTAATTATCTTTAATTATCAATTTAATGAATTAATAATTATTTTTATTATTGTCTTTAATTAAGTAATAAATGGAAGCACAATCTCATTTTATTAAATCCATTTTCAGTGATTTTAATAATATTTATCCAATAAACTGAATGTAACAATATACGTTTAATTATCATTGATTATAGATCAATTTTTTTTGGTTCAATTTGTTTTTTTTTGTTTTGAATTAAATATAATTGAAAGGACGTTTATATAAAATAAACAATCCGAATAATAGGTGTAAATGCAGACAATCGCTACTTCATAATTCAACAATATTTTATAAAAACATTTCAAATATATGGTATATAAATAACGAACTCGAAGTTAAAGTTAAAATTTTATTGTTTATTATTTTAAATGTGAATTGTTTTTAAAAATAATTTTCTTTAAAAAAAACATTTAATTTAAAGTATTTGCGGATAAAAATATTTAAAAAAAACTATCAAAATGATTATATGAGTTAGTCAACAACAAAATATTAATAAATTAAGTTTTATTAAATAACAGATATTCACTGATAATCCTGTTGTGAAATAGAATTTTTGTAACTATTGCTAACTTCGAGTTCATTAAGAGTATTTATCATAAACCGAATTCTTATATAAATAATATAATATTATTTTTATATTACTAAGTATATTATCCTTTTTTCAGAATAATTTTACTCAATATATTAGTTTATTTTCCTCGGAATAAATTAGATCAATACTTATATAACATAAAATAGATATGTATTATATTTAAATCAATTTTATTTATGTATAATTTATTATAGATTTGTTTTGTTTTTGTTTTTTTTAATTATATTTAAAATGGAAGACCAATTTCAAATGCTTCAATTAGAGCATTTCCAGAATCATAAATTCCAATAACACCAAAAAGTACACCCAAGAAAATAACAAAATAATCGTATAGAATTACATTTCTTTCTAATAAGTGACCTTTAATTTTCAAATGGAAATAACATGGCCATATGAAACTTAACATTGTACCAGTGAAACTTCCAATGAAACCCATTAATATTGAAAAATGTGGTATAAAAATTGCCATGAGAATTGTTACTAGAATAACAGCAACTCGAAATCCCAGACCCCAAACTTTCAATTCTCCATCTAAATGCCAAATTGTTGGGAATTTAGTTTTTGGTGGACCACGGAAAAATGCCCGCTCAAGCAGTTCGCATGCTGCATAATACGGAAGTGGATAACTAAGAATCGCCTTAATTACTAAAAAGAAATTGACAAGTCCCTTGAATCCTTGAGAATGAAGATTATTAGTTATAACCTGTTGTGTATCATTCTGGAATGTCAAAAAGCATATATATCCAAAAAGTGCTTTAAATATAGCAGCTGCAATATGCGACCAATCTAACATCCAGTTGAATTTTGATCGATCCTCCATATTACCTTCTAGAGTAGGTAAAAAAATTTGCGAAGTATATGAGAACACGATTACCCCTAAAGATATGGGAAAGTTTTCCATATCAATGCTCCATCTAACTTTTGACCAACCCCAATCACCAATTTGCAATATACAATAGCCCAGAATAACCGCATTGATTACAAGATGAGACATTGTACACCAGAACGATAACAAAGATACCATTCGTAATGATTTCAAAAAACCCAAAGGCAATAGGAATACTCCCGTCAACATCATCCATGAACGAGAATCGAGACTACCTTCCGGATAAGTTCCAGCCATCAAATCTCCACACACTACCACATACAAAATACAAGTCATTAACAATTCTATAATTTGGGCAATACTAACGGCTCTTGCACCATATTTTGGTCCAAAACAAACTTTCGCGATGGCCACATAACTGTCACGAACTCTTACCATTTCACCAGTACTAGTATCTGGTTCGTACAAGCATTGAACTAAAACTTTACCGGTATAACAACAAATATGTGCAATACCAACCATAGCAATAATAGCCCAATAGCCTCCTCTTAGGACAGCAAATGGAAGTGAAACGATGAACATGCCCTGTATAGCGTTGGTGACATTCCAAGCTGCTTGAAATTCGTTAATTTTCACATCAGAACGACCTTCACCTTCGCAAGCAAATGAACTTTCGGTTGAAGCTATGCTGCCTTGTCTGTAAATCGCAAATATTCAATTTCCATCAATATGCGAACTTTTTCGTTTTACAATATCAAAATAATTTTATCCACATATTTATTTTAAAGCTCATTTGTTAAATATTAATGATTAACTAAATTAATTATAAAATCATACAAAAATAATCATTTGAAAATCACAATTTTATATAAGAAGTGAATATTTAGAATACACGTAGTAAAAATTAATAGAAGAAATTAGTAAAAATTAAAATTTTGTAATTCTTATTTTGTTATTACGAATACATAATATAATAAAATATGAAAAATAATTCATAAATTTCAAATATAAAAATAAGATTAAAATTTCCTATTTAAATCTTATATTATAAGAAATTATTGATTTAAAAAAAAAGAGGTAAAAGTTTACTGTAGGATATATATTTTATATTATTCAATAATAGTTATTTTGATTGGTTTATATCATTAAATAATATTCAATAGAACTACCTGTATTCACTCGATTGCTGATATCCTTGACCATAATCCAGTCCTGTAAATGATGTATTGGCAACTTCATGAGTTTCATCTGATTCCGTATAGCAGTTGGCATTCCGAAATGGGTTCAGTTGATGCGTTTCATGCGAACCATTCTCTATTGATTATTATTATTATTACTATTCCTATTAGGATTTTATTTTTTTATTTAAAAAAAAATTAACCTTCAATATCCGCAAACCGAACATTTTGTCCACGCTGTTGAGCGCCGCCCTCATGAGGAAATCCACCAGGTTCCTCATAATCTCCTTTTTTTTGTTTTTCGGGTACATGCTGTTTTGCTGTTTGAAGAGCTACATTTAAAATATTTTTTATCGGTGGTACGGGTATGGATCGAACGTGATTCAAGAATGACATTTCTCTTTTTTTGGCTTATCGATTTTTACACAACGTCAAATATTTTTATTTAAATTTTCCACAATTTGTACATAAAAATTTTTTTTTTTTTAAATTCGTTTACGTTTTTTTTATTATTTTTTATTTAAAAATGGAAGACTTTAATTATGTACTTATTTGGAAAATTATTTTAATTTAAAACATTTGTAAAATTTATTACAGGACTTCTTCTCCTAAATAGGTAGGCACTAAAGAAGTTATTCGAATTGACCCAATGTAGTAGTATTGTAGCAGTCGCTGAGATTTCGTATGAGTTTAACAAATGCCAATGATAGTTATACAACCAAATTACCGCACTTGAAATATAAAATTTATGATAACAGTAAACTATAACAACAATTATCACCCTACTAACAAAAAAAGAAGATTTATTACGCGAAAATAACAATTAATTTTTCAGTACAATCAATTTCTCATACTTTTTCGACTCAGGGTTGGTGCGCTGCTCCCTGCTAAATCAAATCCTTACAACACATGCGTGCATAGATGCGTATAATAAAATTATATTTCGAAATAGGGACATCTTCTATTATGGCAATGATGTTATTATTGTTTGTTCGAAAAGAAAGCCTATACTAAAATTGTATTGTATTTGAAATTTAAAACATTTAACATTGAAATTAAATGTAACTATTAAAAAGAATTTAAATAAATATTAAAGATATATTTTTATATATAAGATATTTGAATAAATATATAAAAAAAAAAAAAAATTTACATATGTTAGACTCAAAAAATCATTTATCTAATTGATTGTGCGATGTTTCTTATCACTATCTATTGTATAATCTATTATTTTATGCTCATTAAATCAATGAAAAAGCTTCAATATTATTAAAATAATAATTTATTTAATAACATTTATTTCAAACGAATTATTTATGAGTTTTGACATTTTTTTAAAGATTAAATTATTTGTATCTTGTAATATAATTAGTGAAATTAATAAAAATTACTTAAAAAATCATTAATAAAAAGTTACAAACTTTTTAAATATTTGTTTTTTTCCTATAATCTGATATCTCTAATTTATTATTTAATTTTATTTATTTACTTTCTTAATTCTTTAGTTCAGAAACTATTTCAGAAACTAACACCAGGTATTCAAATTATTCGATAAAAAAAGAATAATGTACATAATTTATATTGCACAAAAAGAAATTTATCTTTCAATTTTTTTAAATATAACTTAATTTGATTCACATTCTAATTCATTAAATATTTTAAGTCCATTGTGCATTAAAATAATCTTGGTTTTTTCGTTGCTTACATACTTGACGAGTTCTCAATAAATAGTTTTCAATAACATTTATATAATTTTTAATTTATTAGTTTAGCATTCAGGTAATAAATTTGTTTATAATTAATTTTAAATATTAATATTAAAACATTGATTAAGGTCCTCTGTTTAATACTTAGCTATTGTAAAAAATTTAGCCTTAGCAATCTGGATGAATCTCTGTATTTGCTTTTAAAATTAATCGTATCGCTTTATTTTGTAACGTTTGCAATCCATGCGTATTCATCATTTCTTTATTTCACAAAAAAAAAACTGATGAGCAGTACTCAAAATTTGGTTTAATTATTGCAATGTATATATTGATTGCGCCCATATATGAAATATCCTTTCTTTCTTAAATTGTTTTGCAATTTTTTTTTTACAAATGTAATCTATATATGGTTTTAAAACGAGTCTATTATCTACAATGCCACCTAAATATTTAATTTGATATACAGTTTCTAAATCAACATTATCAAATACAAATACTTGCATTATTCAATTTACCATAAACGACCATTCATTTTGATTTATCAGCATTTAATTTTAATTTATTCATATTTAACAATTCTTCCAAATTTGTTAAAGTAATATTTTATAAGCACAATCATCAGCAGAATCCCCTATTACATATAAAAGATCATCATCAGCAAAGAGTCCTCAATTAGTTTCAGCAACTAATTTTTTTATATCATTAATAAAAAGTTCGAAAAAGTAGCATAACAAGAATTGTGCATTGTGATAATCCCAAATTAACATCAACTAGAAGAGAAACTGAAGTAAAATTGAGTGATCGATAATTTAAAATGCTCTACTCAAATCCAGAAACACTACAATACTATTGATTTACAATGGTGGGATTCCCATTTTTTACTCAGTGACTACCAAATTGATTATAGCCTCAAAATTATTTTTCTTTCTGAAGCCAGAATGATATTAAAAAATTGAGTTATTTTGTTCAAAATACTTTTCTAAATGATTAAATACCACCGTTTCCAATATTTTATATTCAATCGAAATCTTATTGACATTATTATTTGTCAATATACAATTTTTTTTGTATTATTTTTTGAAATTTAAAGGTTTGAAATTCGAACTACTAAAAATACTTTCTATATACTGAGAACAACACCATTTTCCATCGAACAATTTATTATTTGAGCAATCAATTCAAAAGAATCTTTCAACATATTTTTATTAAATTAATTTATATCATTGAAAAATACCATATCCTACTAGTTTTGATAAATAATAAGCAACGCCCAAGCTGAATTTTTAAATTTCCAAAACTGATTTTGTTATCTGAAAACAGAATTTCGAATCCTCCAAACTATTGTAAATAGATCTTTCACTTTATATAATACGAGAAAATAATTTCATATTATAAATATAATTATTAGTATCTACGAAGGTCGTTCAATAAGTCCTTAGAAAAAGATGGAAAAAAACTGTTGTTTTTTTCCATCTTTTTCTAAAAAAAAAATTTTATTTTTCAACATAATCTCCTATTAGCTCTATACACTTTTCCAACCGTTTTTCCAAAATTTTTATCCCGTTCAAAAAATAGGATTTCGGAAGTTCTGCAAAATACTCATCCGTTTGAGCAATGACGTCCTCGTTGGAAGTGAAGCGTCGTCCGCCAAGCCATTCCTTCAGATTGGGGAAAAGAAAATAGTCACTCGGGGCCAAATCTGGTGAATAAGCGGGATGCTGCAACAATTCCATTCTCAATTCCACAATTTTGGCTATGGAAACAGCGCAGGTGTGCACACGCGCATTGTCCTGATGCAAGAGGATTTTTTTCTTCTTCAGATGGGGGCGTTTCTCTTTGATTTCCTCGCTCAACCGTTGCAATAACGACGCGTAATACGCTCCTGTTATTGTTTTTCCTTTTTCCAAGTAGTCGATAAAAATGATGCCCTGCGAATCCCAAAAGACCGTGGTCATCACCTTGCCGGCCGATGGCACAGTTTTTCATGCAAAATTGCAGCGACTGTACCTTGTGATATGCCCGTGGCCTCAACTAATTCGCGCACTTTAATTCGCCGATCGTTCAAAATCAGATCGTGGATTTTGTCGATGATTTCAGGAGTAGACACCTCAACTGGGCGTCCTGAACGATGTTCATCTTTTGTGGATGAACGGCCACGTTTAAATTCATTGACCCAATTGTAAACCGTCGCAAACACAGGTGCAGATGTGCCATGAACTGCATCCAACTCGGCTTTGATTTCTTTCGGGCTTAAGCCTTTCAAATGGAGATGTTTGATGACAGCCCTAAACTCGCTTTTTTCTATTGTTATGCACAAATAAATGTCGTTAACTTTAATCGACGATAGAAATTGACCTACGCTATGGATCGAGCTGAAATTTTGACAGCTTTCCTCTCGATAATGCTACTTACAAAAAAAAATCTTTATCGACACTACGAGTGCAATTTCTCGGATTTTCTAAGGACATTTTTTTCCAGTGACGGCAATCACCGTCGTGTGATTAATTAATTATAAAATATTTCCTTATCAAATTGGCGACTAATGTAATTAAAACAAGCCTATTTAAGAAGAATAATTAACTATTTATTAATTATTGCAGCTGCGAAACATTATGCTCGTCGTTATAATCAAAACCAAAAAGTGTTTGATTTTTTTTCATATATAATACACATGGTTTTCCAAATATTTAGGAAAAACATGCATTATAAATAAATAAACTTGATTAATTGAATTTATTTAACTTAATTTTAGCCTTTATGTCCGCGTATAGATTATGAGAAAGCTATCCCGCATATCATTACATATCCATCTTAGCTGTATCTGCGAATCAGAAATCAACATCATTTATCAGAAATTATGAAAATTATAACGGTAACAAGCGGAGCTATCCAAATTAAGTTTTGGCTCGTTAGAAAACCTAACTCAATACCATTCATCTGTCCAGAATATATGTCACAATTAGTAACAATTATTTAGAAAATTTTTCGTTTTTTAAATTATTTTTATTTAAATTATTTTGCGCTGCAACTTAATTTTAAATTTGTTGCAGTAATCAATCTGCTTTCTGTATGTTATTAGTTGAAGTTTCCTTATTTTATTGCACTCATTTTAATGAAAATCAAAATACAAATACGTTATTTGAAAACAAATGGTCGTCGCGCTGAAATGGTAGCAATTATCGTGTCGTAGTTGCAAAAACTAAAAAAAAAATCTTCTAAAAGGAAATCGCCTAGAGTTTTCTTAAATACATTAACCGGCCGAATAAATAAGACTCTGAATAAATCAATATAAATGAGAGTATTTATAAACAATTAAAATGAGAATTATTTTCTTTTAAAGAATTACTTTTTTCATAACTTTTTTGCATAGCAAAATCAGAAAAAGTGGAAAAATAAATAATTTCCTTTTATGTACTTTCAGTTTTTTCCTCTTTGTTTTTAATAATGTACAATATAAAATTTTTATTTGATATCAACTTTTTTAATATAGTAATGTTATAATAAAACTTATTATTTATATAATAAAAAATATATTCCTTTTATTTTATATGCGATTACATTAAAAAATTTATTATTATTAAAATTTAAATAATTGATTTAATTTAAATTCGCTACGCAAACTATGTATTTGAATATTTTGTAAATTAGCGCGCTTACTAGACTATGCCGAGATTGTATAATGCATAATATAGTGAATATTTGAGTTGTATTTTTATGGTGTTAAGTTTGGTTAGTAGAATTTTATTTTTAACTTTCAATATGAACGAGTTCGATAGTAAATATAAAATTCTTGACCAAAAAACTCCTAGACACGAGTTGTTATCTGCTCAATTTAAGCAGTTGAGTCGTATTTATTGCATATTTGATTAAATTGAAATGAAATATTCTTTTAAAATATAGAAAATCTTTTTAGGAGTTTTGCATACTACACATTGCGTGAACGTTTGCCTGTCATTATAACTCAAGTGCTTGATAATTTATCTAAAGATAAAGAAATAATTACTAATGGACTTGGGGACGTAAGCAATTCATATAATTTATATATATAAATTAATTCAAATTCAATTTATTGATAACCCTGTCTTGTTTAGGATATTCGAGCTGAACTGAAGGAAATCCTAGGAAATATATCGAAGCTTAAATATGAGCTACAGACAGATAAGGCTCTTAAACCGCTTGTGGGAAATGGTATCTATGAAAAATAACAGTGCTTTTAAATTTATATGAATATGGACATTTTAAGCACCCGACATCGAGTTTTGGAATACATTTATTAATCAATTGGAGCCCGGAAGTAATACGTTTTTCAGGACATGTTGGCTATATGCTGAATGTTACATGTACAGAGTCCTACAAAACTTTTTTGAAAATTCTTCCCAGCTGAGTAGTTTAGATTATTTCGCTAAGCAAAAAGAAACGGCACTTTTGGGTAGTTGGAATACATTAGAATTGATTTTGAAAAGAATGGAGAATTATACGAAAGGCGCAAATTATAGTCCACATAAGCTTTTCAATCACCTTTTGAAAGTATACCGTATTTCGAACATATTTGAATTTTTAATATTTTTTTAAAATAATTATTTAAGCTCAATTTATGGGGAAATCGATATGATTTATCAATATCGGCCGGTCAAGATATCAAACAAACCGAAGATCCTTTTAATGCTATCGATTCATTGAATTCATACATTTTAATTGACAATTGCGACAAAGTCTGGAAATGCATTGAATCACAATCTTCTAAAGATATAATAATTGATTTCGTAAATGACAATTCTGGTTACGAGCTACTTACAGATTTTCTTGTAGCCAACTTTCTTCTAGAAAACAAACTAGCATCCAAAATTCGGTTCCATGTTAAACGTATACCGTGGTACATATCAGACGTGACTCCTAGAGATTTTCATTACACTATTGAATATTTAAGTAGTCATGAATCAACGTCATTAAAACATTTCGGTAAAAAAATGTTGATGCATTTGAAAGAGCATCGATATGAACTTTTGGAGCCGGATTATTTTTGGACAAGTCCGTACGAGTATTACAGGTAAATATATTTCTACAATTTTTCATACATGGTATAGTATTAATAACAATGTGTATAAAGGATGGCTTCTGTTAAAAATGATCTATATACTAAACTATCGGAAGCACATTTAGCTATTTTTAAAGGAGATCTGAACTATCGTAAATTAATTGGAGATTTCAATTGGGATTCAACTGAAGCTTTTGAAACGTGCCTTCGAGGTATCATTATTGTTTCTATCTATTTATTGTACTTACTACTGTAGCACTTTCATAATAATTGCCTACAGGTTTTCGTCCTACAAATTTGTGTACACTAAGAACCGTCAAAGCCGATTCCATATGTGGGTTAGAAGAAGGTGTAAGTGAAACTTTAACTTTAAAAGACCCTAATTGGATGACTACAGGCGAATATGGGGTTATTCAATTTGCAGCCAAAGAGTGTTAGCTATTGTTTGTTTGTTTTTTATTAATAAATCTAATCTTCATTTAGGTTGGTAATTAAATGTTTGTTTGTTTTTTACAAATAAAACCTTTATAAAAATGTTGTTAATTAAATGTTTATTTGTTTTTTTAACTTTTTAAAATTTTTTTATTGAAAAAATAACATTGCAATTTATATTTTATGTGTGCAACTTTACTTATGCCACTCGACAAAGATGGTGTCACCGTCTTCAATCGAATAAAAATCTAAACTTTTGGAACAATTATCCAATTCAACTACTAGTTCCGGATTTTTTGCACCGATATACCTTAATTTCGGCAAGAATTTCTCTGTTTTGAAATACTTGATTATTAGTCCTTGTAAAGTTTGTACTGTCAATTTTCTTGGGACTCTCTTTTCAAAACTTTCACCAGTTATATTAATAATACGGAGTTTCATTAATTTAGGGGAATTATTTTTAGATGCTGACACAGGTTCGGGCGGAGAGCCATATTCTACAATTTTTTTTTAAAAAAAGCAAGTTTGATATATACTAATATTATCAAAATTATTTTTCCTACTTTTTATCAACTGAGCATAAGCGCGATATTTATTATAAAACATTATCTGCTTTTTTTCAGATGAATTACATGCATTTTTCCATTCAATTGCCAATTTTTTCCATAATTCATATTCGGCGCCACGACGTTCATCATTTGCTATCAGAGTTTTATTTAAAATCTTCAAGAAAAAGTTATTGTATGTAATAGATTAACTTTTATATGACAAATATTACTTTCAACTTTTGAATTAAGGCTAATGCTAATTCAAAAGTTTCACAATCGTTTTTTTGTAAAATGCACACAGATAGAGAATTTAGTAATGGCAGCTTATCCAATTCATTGAATGCATAAATCTGGAATTCAAAAAATACTGTTTATTTTTTTTACAATTAAAAATATTAATTATTTTTAAATTACCTCATTTTGTATAGGATTGCCACTTAAATTAAGTTTTTCCAATTTTGGAAATATTTGTAAACATTTGTTGTATTCGCAGCTAGGTAGCTGTATAAATTTAATACCATTTTCCATAAGAAGGAGCGACTTAAGTGGTTTAATCTTACCGAGCTTATAAATTTCTTCAAAATCCCATAATTTATTGCAATTTAGATCCAGTTCTCTGTAAATTTAAAATTGATTCTGTTACAAATATTATTTTATATTCGTAACCTCACATACTTCAAATTTAGAAATATTTTATCGTATTCATCTTCTGCGATTTGTTCTATACCATTACTTTGAAGAGACAGAGATTCAATTGACGGCCACAATTGGGATATAAACAAAATGTCCGACCAATTATTTAAATTACATTTACTCAGATTAATATGTTTGATATGACGGAAGTTTTTCTCCAAATAAGCAATTTGGTCTTGTTGAGGCATCTCAAATCGATTACAACTGCGAATGTGAAAAAATTGTTTTAAAAAAGGACGGGAAATTAAATATATTTTTACCTTAAATCGATATGCGTTAGCGTTGAAATTTGTCTAGCTATATCTGCGACCGTTTGAAAATTCCAAATAAGTGTATTGGTTAAATTAAGAGAAACCAAACTTTTAAGAGCATCCAAACATCCTGCCGAGTTAACATTCGAATAAGCTACAGATATATCCTTAAGATCACCAATGCATCGTTGTTTCTTTGCCAACTTTTCCATTCCAACAATTTCGAATACTGACGCATGACAGTACCCTTGAGCTTCGCGTAGAAGATTTTCATCGAGTGAATTTTCCGCATCAAAAACATATCGTTCATTTATTGCTTCGCACAATGTTTCAAATTTACTGATTTTTTCAGGACGTATCATTGTGCCTGAATTAGGCTTGTCAGTAATAAAGTACGCAACATTATTTACACACCCATTATGTTTTCCTCTACTTGAATCATCCCACTCTACGCCAAGCCAAGCTCCATTGTATCCTTGAACCTCAATATAAGAAAATAATTTATTTTTAATTTCATATGCAAATACAATCAAGTAATACTTACTTCTCCCACATATTTCACGGTACCAACGCTTTGATAAAAGCGAACCCTTGAATTAACAGCAAATTTTTGATTATATTCATCTAGAATTCCAACCATTTTTATTAAAATTTCAATTATATTTTCGTCGCTCTACTATAAAAACATAAAATTACAAATTACAAGACACTCATATATGCAGAAGCCGATTGACACCAAATTTCATTCGTTTAACGCTGTCAAAATCTATTTCCCCTCGACCCTCCCACGTAAAAAAAATTAATACTATGATTGTGTTGTTCTGGTTTCATATAATAAACGAGAATAAAACCGATGTTGGATGATTCACACGGATGAATAAATTTTGTGTCATTTTATAAAAATAAGCAGAAAGTATTTTTTTTTGTAAGCGTTTATGTTTACTACGCTTCATTTTATTGCAAAAAATATATTATATTAAAACAGTATGACTATATTATTTTATTTCGATTATATGATATTTCATTAATTAATAAATAAACAAAATATAATTTATTATGATTATTTTGAATCATATATTTTCCTTGTCCATACACTAGCTAAGTGGCTTTGTGAAGCTTTATGGAACTTGTTTATGCTTAGAAATGTCATGTAGGCATTAACAGTTTTTGGAATAATTTTACCGCAGTATAATTGAGAAAGTATTAATATAAACAAATAAAGCAAAATAGTTACGATTATAAATTCCAAATAACATAAATACTTTATAAACTATTATTGGGATATATTTTTTTTCCTTTTTGCGGTTTTAATTATTGATAAAAAAATATAATCATTTAATTTTTCCAATGTAAGTTTTCAAATTATATAAAGTATATATTTTTCTTATTAAAAAAATGTCTAACTATCTCTTCAAATTAATTGTGTTAAGAAGAAATATATTTTACTATATTTTACTTAAATAATCACAGTTATTTAGAATTATAATTCTTTTTAAGTGCCCTATGAGTGACCAAAAAGAATTTGAAAACGATGTCGATGATACAGAGAAACAAAAAGATAAGACCAAAGTTATAAGGCAACGAAAGAAAAGTTTCTATAATGCAATAAGAAAACAGATGGAATTTTACTTTGGAGATGCAAATTTATCTAAGGATAGATTTTTAATGAAATTAATCAGAGAAGATCCTTGTAAGTATACGTAATTTATAAATTTATTTTAGTTTCGTAATTTTGTAATGTAATATAATTAATTAAATATACTAGATGTCCCATTGGACGTGTTTTTACAATTTAATAAAATGAAACAATTGGTTAGCTCGGTGGAAGAAATAGCAAAATCTTTGAGAAAATCTGAACTATTGGAACTTGATGAAAATCGAACAAAAGTTCGTCGAACTACTACAATACAAGAAGATCGGAATGCAGATGGACAGACCATTTATATAGAAAATTTACCACCAAACGCTGATCATGATTGGATTAAAAATGTTTTCAGTCGTTACGGTGAAGTCGAATACGTTTCTTTGCCAAGATTTAAACATTCGAAAAAAATAAAAGGTTTTGGGTTTGTTGAATTTAAAGAGACTGATAATTTGGAAAAGGCTATAAACCATTTTCACACATTCAATGCAGTCATGAATATTACTCACACAGCTCCATCAGAATTACGTAGTATTACCACATATGCAGAAGACCAAGAAGAAATAAAAAAAAGCACTTCCAACGATGACGAAAAGACTCTAGAAAATATAGAGATTGTATCTAAAAATACGGATGAATCAGAACCATCTGCAAAACGAATTAAACTCGATACAGATACGGAAGCTGAAAATCAATTGCAAATTGTCGAAGATTCTGAAGAGATGGAAGTATCGCAAACTTCACCAAAGAAGAAACGAAAAAAAGTGAAGTCAAAAAATTTAAAAAAATCATTTGAAATGGAAAATGATGTAATGCATATTCGAATTATGCCAAAAAGCATCTGGAAATATTTACGAAACAAATATTTGAATCTTCAAAGACAAAAATATGCTGAGCTTAAACAAATGATGAGAAATTCAACGAATCGAAACGCAAATGCACAAAATACACGAAAGTTTCCGATGAGAAATACCCACAATATAAATTTTTATGGAGCTAACCAAGAACAAAATTCGAACTCTGATTCATGTGAAAAAGATACATTCAATTCAACCAAAATAAATAAGGCTTTAACTAGAAAACCACTTTTTGAATATATGCCTGGTATAATAATTTGCATAAAATTCAAAGAGCCATGTGTCGATATTAAGAGCTATAAAGCAGAAATGCGATGTCATCAAGGAATTTGCTACGTGGACGTTAAAGAGGGTTCAACTGAAGCATATATTCGTTGTGAAAACTCTGATGTTGCCTTAAATTTTACTAAGCAAGTATCGACTGATTACACATGCCAAATACTTTCTGGGGAAGCTGAATCCTCATATTGGAAGAAAATAATGAAGGATAGAGAAATGAAATTCAGTAAAGTTGTTAAAATAAAATCAACAAAAATTAAAGATCAAATAACGAAAATTCAACCGAAACAACATGTTCGTTTCGATGAAGAATAATACTAAAATTCCATCATTTTTGTAAATGTTTATTATAAATAAAAGCATTTGAACTCGCATAAAATATTGTTTTTTTTAATAATAGTTTTAAACTATAATGTTTAATTGAGTTGAATACTCACAAAGTGAAGCTAGTAAAGTAACTAACTATATAATCATGAAGTGTATGTCAAATCGCATTTTATACCTAGAAATTCTATTTTTTAAATATAAAAATAATTTTCTATATAGCATCAAAATTTCAATTGGCATATATTGGGAGAATCTTGTTGATGTAATTGAGCACAACTATCCTGTGTAGACAGTGGTCAAGCAAACATGTCATATATCGAACAGCACGTGCATCACATTTGGTGCGGATTTGTAGATGTCGACACTTGTGCAGTATATTGGTTGTCAAACTTACAATATTGTGATCCGAACATAGCGATTTTTGATTTTTTAAATTACTTAAGAAATTAATAATAAAGATGTCATCAATAGCATTTAAAAGTTTATTGCGAATTAAATGTTTTTCTGCGATATCTAAACCAAACTTATCAGCAAGGTAAATTATTAATCGTAAATATATGATGTAATTTTCTAACCTCAATATACGACTAATTTTCGTGAGGTGATAAAGTAATTTTATGCGCTAATAAATTTATTAAAAAATTCGAATATATTAAAAGTGATAAGCATATGATTGAATTATTAAAGTTCTGTGCACATTTTTTGGTTCAATAAAATAAGTACTTATAACCCCCTGAATGGTATTATTAATGTATCTTAATAGATTTAAATAAAATTTGTTTACTGCATCAGAAATTTACTTAAATTTATTATGATTGGTTTCAAATTGAAATTATTAATAAATATTCCGAATATATTAACACAAAAATTTGGTTACTGCCATTACAAGTTTTGATTTTTTTTTAAAATATGCTTTGTTTTGTAATATTTGAATCGATCTTCTGAAGCTAGTTGTTAAAAATATAATCCTTTAAACATTGTTCTTTTGTTTTTATTTTAGAATAAACCAAACAGTGGTGTGTAGCATAAATTCAAGATATTTTGCGACTGAACAAGTAAATGAGAAGTCCAATACTACACAAGATACAAATCTAATTGATAGCGAAAAAAAGTTAGTTGGAGAAATTGATATCTTGAAAGAGGAATTGGCAACTTTGAAAAGTGATAACGATAAAATTCTCGATAAATACAAAAGGGCACTGGCAGAAACAGAAAATTTAAGAAAACGTCTCACAAAACAAATTGAGGAAGCTAAAATATTTGGAATTCAATCATTCTGTAAGGATCTGTTAGAAGTAGCTGATATTTTGGGTCATGCAACTGAGTCTGTATCAAAAGATGAAGTATGAATATATTTATTTTGAATGAAAAAAAAAACGTGCACATATTTACTATAATGACATGTTCAATTTAAGATACCGAAAAATCCACATTTAAAAGATTTATTTGAGGGTCTACAAATGACAAAGGCATCATTATTGCAAGTTTTCAAAAGACATGGAGTTGAAGTTGTAAATCCTGTCAATGAAAAATTCAATCCAAATCTTCACGAAGCCCTTTTCCAAAAGGTTGGTATTTTCCTTTTTTTAAATACAATTTAAAAAGCTTGCAATTTATAATTTTACTTTTTTCAATAATTAGTTAAATTAGTTTATATATATTTAAAAAGTTTATTATTATTTAGTTGTTAAGAAAAGTAAATTTAATACAAAACAAATGTATTATTGTTTAAATTTATGCCAATTAATTAATTAGTAAAACTTAATTTTTTCTATTTAATTTTAGGTTGTTGAGGGTCTTGAACCAAATACTGTTGTAGAAGTAAGTAAATTGGGATATAAACTTAATGAAAGATGTATAAGGCCTGCCTTAGTTGGCGTATCTAAATCACTCTGATGAATAATATAAGAAAATAATAATTAACATATTAAAATATTAATAAAAGGCTTTCATTAAAGTTATTCGTACTTTAGTCCTTATATTCCATATATTGAAATAAATTGTTTTACAAAATTCTTACGGAAAATTATTTAATGTGTCTTTATTATGATGTAAATTTGATTTTTCGCTTAAAGGGGAGAAAACGAAAAACTAGTTGTGTATAAAACCTATTATAAAAAGTAGACGATAAATTTTAATTTAATAAATCTATATTTTAGAAAAAAAAAATATAATTTGTTTTGTGTTCAAGACATATTATTATCTGAAGTTTAAAGTGGAATTGAATATTAATTTAACAGATTAGCATTAAAAAAGGAAAATACATAGCTATCATTCCTCTCCACCTTCTAATAAAATATTACAAAATATTTTCTAAAAATTTTTAATAAGAAAATATGTAGGAAATAAAAATATTTAATAGTTGTGTTATACAAGTAATCATAAATTCCGAAAAAAACAACTACAAAATTATGTACCGGTGGTCAAAGATAAATATTTTTCGTTTATCCTGAAGATAATTTTCATTTTTCTTGAAAAATTTAAAAATATACTTTAATTATAATAAAATCAATGATAATTAACCATTGTATAAAAATATTAACGCTGAAATAAAAAAAAACATCAATTAAATATGAAAAGAAGTAGAAATCAATAAAGATAAGTCACGAATTAAATAAGAAAAATATTAAAACAGTTCAAATTTTTTTGAAAATTGTAAAATAAGTTTTGTTGAAAAAAATAACTCGGCTAAAGTAGCTGAATAAGCAACTTTTTATTGAAGAATAACAATGACTAAATATATAACTGTGACCGTAGGACGATATAGCTGTTTGCTCAGACAATATTAGCGGTTCTCAAAAGCATTATTGTTATATATATATTTTTTTTTTATATATTTGTTTTTGTTGTAGTTTGTGTTATATTTATGCTTAAGAATGATTTATTAATTTTCATCAATTTAGGTTTATTAATTTACTTTATTTTATTTATAACTATTCTCTCAGAATTAAGTCCATTATTTTACTATAAAATCATAAGCTTAATATGGAAATATTAAAAACAATGTAATAGATAGAGAGTTTAAATTAAATTAAATTTTTAATAAAAGCACGTGATTATATGCGTGGTATATTTTAAAAGGAAAAAATATATTAAACCAAATTGTTAATCATAAACGCCAGTTTTAAATTAGTCAATAACAAACTTCTAGACCGATCCGACCCAGTAGCGCAGTCGTTAGCGTACTGGATTACTACCCAAGGAGTCGTGGATCCTAATCCCACCGAGGTATGGTCCTACGCTAATTCCAAAAAACCGGTTTTGCTTTCCATTTCAATTCCCTTATCCCGGTATCCCTTGTCGCCAAGTGGTCTTTTAGTGCCGTGACGCTTAGAATACACACTTCAGTACTAATGTTGCTTGAAATTATCATTTTTAAAAAAATCTGGCCCAAATACATTTAAGTTTGTTAATTTAAAATTAATATCATTTAACTGTAATAATAGGAAAAATGCATTTCAACATTAAATATATTTATTTAAAAATATAACCCGCACACTTTCCTAAATTGGAATATATGTATGTTAGGTGATTTAAAATTGTTTGATTTACTTTTATTAATTAAATTGTAAATGCACTAAAATATGATTTCCATATAATCAACATATATGAAATGTACGTACTAATTAAAATATGGACACATTACTATTTTTCTATTCAAATCGAAATGTATTTATTTTACTTAATATATATAACTTATTGTGCTGAGCCATTTTTTATAGTGATATGAATTAATAAGGTTGCTAATTCTAATTCTTCACTAAATTTATTCATTAATGGTACACTTCGAAAACCTGTTCTAAGGCAATTAACCTGAAAATATATATTATTATTATAATTTATTAGAGAAATTAAATATTTGTCCACCTGATATGTTGCTTGTGCAACAAAAAGCCTTTCAGCAAACATGTCTTCATCTTGAACTTCAAATCGTAACAAAGCATAATTAGGATTCTTTACCGAAAAATCACATATTTCGTTCCAAATTGGATTGAACCCATTATCTAAGTAATTTGAATAATTAGAATATTGAAAAATTTATAATTAAATAAAAATATATAAATGTTTATGCCTGTTTCTTACCAAGAACTTTGGTTCTGTGTTTAATTCCAGAATCGAAAGTTGCTCCAATTAATTCAACAACGACTAATGGATTACTGGGTATGCTCTTACCAGCCCGACAAAGGTGTCGTGCTCCAATTATTCTAATTGTAATAGTTTTTTCTTCAACACCGATTAATGTATTCGCATCATTTGGATCAAACTGATCACTTAACATAAATTTTGGTTTTAAAATATATCCACATGCACCATTGTCACGGAATTTCGCTTGGTTCAATTGCATTGCCTTATCGTTTGTCTGGTAATTTAATGCAATCATTTGAGAGCCAACATTCCAAAATGGAATCGGATTGAAATTAGATGAGTCGAGTCGTTGACCTTTCGGATAAACACGACTAATTTGATTACGATGATAAGCCAGAAATAGTGGAGGATTTTGCATGAGAAATTGCTTTTCTGCTTTCGTTTCAGGAAAACTTGACATTTCATAAAATACCCAACCGTGGTCTTTAAATGGTACACTTCGGAAATATATTATCAAATCAGACATTTCTTTAGCAACCCGAGCGTTTCTTTCCTTTTTCCTTCGTTCGTTTTCTAATTGACTTGCTATTTGTGCCGCCTCTTTAATAGATTGAATCCATTCAAGAGCCAAATCATGACTATTAAAACCGATTTCAAATGAGCTCTGCATTAATGGTGTTTGAATACGAATTTTGTATAAGACCTCCGGTTCAAGTGAATCAGATAATGTGGCAATGGCTCCATGAATTTCAATAGAATCTTCAAAATAGAATTAGTTAATAAAATACTTTTTTTTGGGTTTTAATTGTATGGTAAATAAATATGAATGATTACGAAAAAAATGATTAAGATTTCTTTTAAATATTAGTGAAAAAAAAACACTAACCAGTCCTTGAGAAGCATTCACTAGCATTATCATCGCTCAGATTACCCGAGAGATTCTCATTTGAGGGTACAATTACTTTCACATAATTTGAAGGAAAATATCGTTGAATTAATCCACCATAGTCTCCAATCCACCACATAGTATTATTTATTCGAACATTAGTTATAATTGCATGTTTAGCAAATGATAGCTCATCAGGTCGATCAGCTATATAATTGTATAGTGCTTTGCAGGTAACACGCTCTTCCGTACATGATGGATCCATATAGCTAGATGCTTCGCATGCATCATTACCATTTCCTTCACCAGACTGTCATAATATTGAATAATAAATAATTAAAAAATTGTTCAATTATATTATTTATATGTTTGATTGTTGCCAAATTTTATGTTTTAAATAAAATATAAAAGTATACTTACGTTTATATTATTTGTGACTAATTTACTTTTTAAAAGTTCCTTAGAAACAGGATGTAATAATTTAATATTTCGATATAACGGATTACGCATATAATAATTAACTAAATTGACTAAACTTTCAAATTGCGTTTGACCAACTGCATATAATCGACCTTCGACCATTATTCGGCAATGTTTTATTTTCCGATTGACTGTGAACGATATTACATATGCATTTGAACTGTGCTCACTTGGTCGAACAAGAAATGAACCAACTTCGAGTCGAAGTAAAACGGATTCAGCTTGTTCCCGTCTTGTATTTGGATGGAACCATTCTTGACTTTCATGTTTCTTTGGTTGTGGAACAGGCTCACGCAGAGTTATCGAAAATTCCTACAAATATTTATTGAAATCTTTTTAGCATACATTTATATCATAAGCGCAGAAAAGATATTATAAAATGATATTTCGTTCTCTTTCAAAAATTTACTAATTAAAATATTTACCGAACTTCGTAGCATATTTTGCCGATAGTACATTATTAAACTGTACAGACTATCAAACATGAAATTATCTACTAAATAATATTTGGTTGTCCCATTATCATGTTTCAGTTTTATTCTGTATAAAATTGAAAATATTATATTATATCGATATAAATATCGTTGAGGAGTGAACGGTATTCACCTGCAATGATTGGTTCTGTTACGGCGCCAAAAAGATAAACTATAATCACCAACAAATGTGGCTGACTCACGGACCAGAAAAGTACCATCTCCGAGATGCTTATATGCTTCCAAAAGTTCATCTGCTTCTTGTCTGCCTCCTTCTAATTTACCATGGAACCAATTCTCGCCGAAATGTAGTTCATCATTAACTAAATGCTCTTTGGCCCTTGGAAATGATTGATCAATTTCTTCGTCATGATTATCATCCGTTTCAGAACTAAATATTGAAATTTTTTGTTTTTATTTCAGGTATATGGATTTTTTATATTTACATATATATATTTGTAGAAATTAGTATAAATTGATACCTATATATAAGTTCCTGTTGCGTCAAAACAAATTTATATAAATTCCAAATTTTCTCAACTGGATCCTTAAAATAGAGTTTTCCTTCCTTTAAAACGTTACGGACATTTTCATTTTCATCGGCTCTAATCTGATATCCATCTTCGAATTCAGGCAGTTTTTTATGCTTTAAAATTATCCGTCTTCGTAACTGATATGGGGATGGTAAATGCGCTTCGTTACGATCGATTCGCTGAACCAAAAGCATATCCCCAAAAACTTCGATTAGAGCTTGAGCCATATTTCGCTGTTGTTCCAAGGAGCAATTTTGTTCTATCGAAAGAATAACAGGATATTCAGATGTTACGAAGGCGTGTTCTTTAATTGTTTTTATCACATCTTTGAATTTTATCTTTGATGTCATGGTATGTCCATGAAATATCAATGGCAGATTATCCGGGCCATTCCAGCAGTCCAGTTCTATACATCGACATCCCATTCTCAAAGCCCGAACATAGGCTTCCGTTGATGATTCACTTGAAAACTGATCACCAGTTAAATATGTATTATGTGAAGAAGCTATCCAATAATTCGACATTGATTGTTTCATATCCATGTAGACTTTATTACAGCGTGAATCCCAAATCTCATTTTGTTTTGAGAATAAAAAATCTATAAACTAAATACAAAAAGTATAAAAATTTCTATACCAAATAAGTGATTGGAAATTATATATAAATTTACTTCGGTAATAGTGAAATATGGCTCTTGTACATCTCGTTCAATATCCTGTAAAAAATCACGTATAAAATTCGAAACAGTTCTCTCATCTCTTCCTACTGTATCACCTTGTTCATTTATTAGAAAATTTTGAAATTCTTGAAGGGTTACTATTTGTCCATTTTTTGAATATGGAAAATTTTCTCCAAAACAATCCTCTACAATCTTGACAGAAAAATAAATAGTTTTTAATGAAAACCATAATTTTTAAAATAGATTTTTTTTTACCGTTGGTGGAAAGAGTAACTTTTGATATATGTTTGAGAAATCATCAAATTTTAAATCGCCTTTTCTTCGTAAATCATTTTCAGAAAATTGTTCCATTAATTTACCCGTTGTCATTTTACAACTCACACTAGCGAGAAATGCTTTAAAGTCTTTTATTGTTACGCTACCACTAAAAATCAAGCAGGAAAATTAAAAACAAATATTTATTTCAAAAATACTAAGTATAGATTTCTTACTTTTCCCGGGAATTCGAATGTATGTTTGCATTTTCAATCGCGTAATACTCTTTTCTCAACCAACGCTCAACTTGTAGCGGATATGATGCCTTCAAAGTATCTTGTACTAAATATTTTATACCTTTATACCATTGTTCACATTCTTGTTCTGATAGAGCTGTTATAATAGAATTAAAATTAATTAGTTCACCAATTAATAATATATATATTATGTCCGTTTGATATAAATTCATATATAAATAAAATAAGAAAACATATCTATTTGTAATGTAGAACATACCTACAACTGAAAACGTTTTCAATTTGAAGGAGCTTCCGTATAATAAAACAAAACATTTCTTCGAATCAAACTTTTTTGTTTCCTCTGCGAAATTTTTAAATTCTTTTGAATTTTTACCCAAACGGACCTCTTTTACGTCTCGTAATTCTAAAGCTCCTTCGAAATCGTTTCGTGTGTTAACGTTAGGAGAAGACCACAGCAGCTAAAATGAGTTTTTAGAAACACATAAACAAATACAATACATGTTTTTGTCAAATTATAAGTATACATTTTTAAGTACCTGTCTTGTTTCGCGTAATAACATCAATTTCTTTTGTTCTGGACGATGTTTCGGATATAGTTTTGTTACTAAAGTACCTCGTTCCAGTAAACATATTGTCTGTTCCATTTCCCCCAAACTTGGAATGCTCATTGTACTAAAGCAACTGAACATTTTGTCACTCATTCGCTTCTCCATTCTGATTATTTTAATTTTTTTTTTATTATTTGTTGAGAAATAAAATTCAGCCTATATTTATTTATCTAAAAAATACATAAGAAGAAAAAAACAAAATTGTTTATAAAACAACTCTTGTGTTTACATTATTTTAAAAATAGAATAAACCATGTTACATACGGTTACATATGCGTGTATTTATATTGTTCCAGTTGGAATCACTTCTCAATCATATGTATTATCGTTATGATCTGATCAGAAATTTTAATCATTGAAAATGTGTAAAAAATCATCAAATCATTTTTAATGTTCATAAACAATTGTTTGTATGTTTCGTATAGATGTTTTTTTTTTGCTCCTATATTTATTTTCACACCTGCACATTAGGGTGGTGCAGGTATACTAAAGTGTGTATATAGAAAATATATTAAACAATTAACTTTGATTATCAAGTGATTAAGTAGAAAAATGATAAAAGAATTATCAAAATTGATTAAATCTAGAGAACCGAAAAAGCTCAATTAGAAATTATATTTGTCCGGACGAAAGCGGAGCGATTGTTTAGGCAAAATTAAATATTGTTGTACTGTTCTTTTCCTTTATTTTTTTAAAAAATATATTGACGAGTTTTTATTGGTACATATGCCGACAATATTCGTCCAAGTTTTATCGGAATTGAATAGATAATTCGTTTTACAAGCATTTCATAAAATATCGAACATTTCTAATTATTTTCATCCAAACAATTTTCTGGCAAAAACAAAATATGCTGTTATAAAATAAATTGATAAGATTTTTGTGGAATTTTTACCCTTGGCAATAATTTGTTAAAGTATTTAAATATATAGTTACAATTAAATATTGTGTATATGTTTTCACAGTTTAACTATTTTTAATAGTTTCTATTTAAAAGAAATGAATAAACACATAAATTCGTACCCTTTGGATATCATTAAAACTGCATCCGGCAATATACTTCAGCCAATGTTTGTAAATAGAGCTACAATTTAAATAATTTATTTAACGCTACCAAGACATTTTCTCTTATTTAATAATTTCACATAATAAACAGCACTTTATAAAATAAACGAATAACGAAACTTCTTAAGTTTTCTAAAAAAGACATCCTCCCCACACATATTTTAACATACGAGAAAATTCCACCTCGGACTAAATCGGTTAGGTTAACAGCACCAGTAGTCACTCTCATGTTCTATGTTTTATTTTCATTCGATGGAAACTGTGCTGCCAGCATGCACTAAGCTTTGTTGAATTGTTCAAGGTCACATTGTCATTATATATAAAAACAAATTTTTTAAAAAAATTAAACTGTTTACGGGAAAATGTATTTCGTTTACACGAAGTAAATAATCAAATAAATATCTACAAATAATTCATCATGTTAGTTACACCTGTTGAACTTATGTTATGATGTTTAAAAATAGTGCTGCCAAGAGTTGTTGAAAAAGAAATAGTTCACAACAATACTTCAACGGATGTAGCCAATATATGAGATAAAAAAAGTATAATAATAAATAATCTATTTTATTTTTTCTAAGTTTTGATATAACCAATGTAGAAAATACGTATTTAAGGATTCATTATGACAAGGATTAAGATTATATTATTATTTATGTATATAAATATAAAAGGTGCAATTAAATGACGATTGTATTAATAGAATTGAGCAGATTTGCTAGCATTTATCGCGTTGACGTCATTATATTAGCCCACTTGACAGAGAAATTTCTAATCAGACGTCACATCGTGTAGTATTTGTTTAGATGTCATATGAAAATTGCGGGGAGTTAGAGAAATTCGCAAGTACATTCACTCTTTATCAATGCCTACTTCTGCGCTGCGACATACAACAGAATAAGTTTTAAATATTTTATAAATTAATCCACCAATGGTTATTTAATAATGTTTTATATAAAATGTTTAATCATGGTTTATTCGCTTCATTAAAATGTGTATTTTACATTCTGTACCAAAGATCAAGTGCGGTGGTTTGTTAGCTGAATAAATAGGTGGTAACTTCTATCTTCATTTTGGAATCGCATTTTTTTTCATAAAGTCAGTAACATAAGCTTGGGAAAATTATTGATATATTAATAAAGGAAAGTAAATATATTTGGGTTTTAAAATAAATGTCCAAGCGTTATGTTAAATAAGTAAAAAATTAGGTGAACAAAAAAATTAACCGTCTAAATAGGTACATACGTGGTAGAAAATGTTACCAGCGCTAAAAAAACTTATGGCAAAAAATGATTTGCCTACATCTCTGCCTGATACAGCTGGACACATAATGTCTGGTTCGCTTCAAAAGAAATTCTCAAAAGGAGTGCAATATAATAGTAAGCCAGCTGATTACTGATTGCTTATGGCCATTTTAATGCAATTTTTTTCTTCATGTTTTTGTAGTGAAAATAATTATAAAGGGTGATCGTAATGTTGGGAAAAGTTGCCTATTGCAAAGACTTCAGGGAAAAGGATTTCTAGAAACGTACAATCCGACAGAAGAGATCCAAGTTGCATCGATTCAGTGGTCTTTTAAAGCAACAGAAGATGTAGTGAAAGTTGAAGTATGGGATGTGGTAGATCGAGGTAAAGCAAAATCGAAATCGGTTGGCCTCAAGTTAAGCTCAGGCACTGTGTTAGAAGTTCCACCGCTTGATGCTGAATTTTTGGATGTTTATAAAGGCACGCACGGGGTTATTCTTATGATGGACATAACTAAAGCTTGGTAATTATCGTTTACAATATTATTTTTATGTGCTAAGACTGTTCAATATTGTAAATTGTCAACAGGACATTTGAATATATTGCACAAGAGCTGCCAAAAATTCCAGAGGAAATTCCCGTACTCGTAATGGGTAATCATTGTGATATGGGCCATCATAGAGTTGTATCTCCTGGGCAAGTAGCAGGATTGATTGAAAACTATACTAAGTAATAACTTTGTAGGATCAATTGAACTGAAATATTGAAATAATAAAATAATACAATTTTTTAGCCGTCCAGCTGAAATCCTTTATGCCGAAAGTTCTATGCGGAATGGATTTGGTCTTAGACTACTACACAAATTCTTGGGTCTTCCATTTTTGCGTTTGCAAAAAGAAACTCTATTGGCATTGATTGAGCGGAATAAGCGCGATTCCGAAATTTGCAGTATGGAAATAGCTGAATTTTTGGTGTGTTTATTATTTCTTTAATAATGTTTTTATTATTATTATCAGATGATTTATTTCATTACTAAATTACCGTTTGTTTTTACGAAACATCAATTATAGAACTCTAGTGATTCCAGTTACCCTGTTTTTCTAAGTAATTTGTTAAAAAAACGCCAATCATCTGGAACAACAAAAGGAGTAGAAAAAACTGCGCCTGTTATAATGCCCATTATTCCGCCAGAACCTGGGGTAATACCACAAGATCGTAGGGCAACTATTATTGTTGGTGGTGGACAACCTATTACCGCCTTAGGTGGCCAAATAAATCACATTCAAGGTCGTCAATATATATCTTCAAAGAATACGTCTAATCACCAAATAAATACAGAAATATATACGCAGCCAAATCAAGGTGTTGATAAACGTGCAGATACAAAGTCAATGATTTTTTTAAAAAAGAAAGAATCAGATGATTTAAATGATAAAAAATATCCGATTATCAAAAAAAAATCAGATACGCCAATATCGTGTGTTGAAGAATTTTGCCCCGATGATGGTCCATTGGATAGAACTTTTTTGGACGACATTCCAGCATCTAAACAAAGTTTGGAGCAATCAATTGTAAATGATGAATCGGATAGTGAAAATGACATAGAAAACCCATTAGTAGCAAAATTTGATGATGATATTGAAGAAGATAATATTTATTCCATTTCATGTGACAAAGAAATTGAGAAAACAAGAAACGATTATTCTAGTGTGAATCCGCTTGCTAAAATTAACAATAATAAAGGGCAAGAATTCATCCCAAATATTATTGACAGAAAATCATCGACTTCAAGTAATGAAATTGCGATTGAAAGTGTTCTGAAGATTGATAATATTGAGGAAATAAAAGGTGAAGATTTGAATAACTGGTTAACAGATTTATCGCTGCGTCGTTCACCGGATGGCGGTGAGGACAATAGTTCTATTACAACAGCTAAATCCGACGTTACAGATAGTACAGTTATTGAGAAAAAGTCTAGTAGTAAAAGTAAAAGTAAAAAGAAAGTGGACAAGAGCAGTAAACATGAACGAAAAGAGAAAAAAAAGAAACAACAGAAATTGTTAGAATTTGCATATACGCCCGATTACAATTCTAATCAAACTTATGAAAATTATGAAGAAATGTAATAGTTATATAAAAATCTTTTTCTTTCAGTTGATATAAGTATATACTTCGAAATAACTCATAAAAAAGACCTTTACATATAAATGTTGCAATTTTAAATAATATGTGTTATAATTGAAATAGATTTTATATTATAAATAAAAAATAATATTTGTAAATAATATATTTGGTTTGAATCGATTGTTTCAATCGATTGCTTTTAAATATTAATATATATATATATGTAATTAGCAATTATTATAATAATGTATTTTTGAGCTCAAAATGTTTTCGTATCGTAAGTTTTTAAAAGTAAACTGATTATTTGTGCTTAAAAGAACAATTAAAGAAAAAAAAATAGAATATTGTTAAAAAAAATTAATGGTCTTTTTATTTTTATTAAGGCCTTATATAAAAAAAGTTAGATTGATAATACATTTTCTTGTTTTTAGTTTGTTTTACAGAAAAATAAATGTGCGATTATCACTTCAATTATGTTATTACATGTTATTCGATTTTTCCGGTTGCTTTCGTTTTCTCACTTCCGATTTTGGGGAAGATTTAGTATCTTCTACTTTCTTATTATCTCCTTCGCTATTATCATGCGAGTTTTCTGAATTCTTTTTATCTATTTCTTGAGTCTCAGAATCACTACCTGAATATTTTTCACCATCAGAAGTTGATTCCTCTTCGTCATTCCCGTCGTCTTCTAATTCATCGCCCGATATTTCTTGAACTCCATCTTCGTGCTTGGATTTCTCCTTTGTCTCCGAAAAACTTTGGCGGTGCACATTTTTTGGAGGATAAATAAAGTCAATTATCCCAACAAGTATTAAACCGAGCATAGCACCGATCAATACAGTTGCAATTGCAAATATTGCATATGATCCCCACACTGGAAGTCCATATTCTTGTCTCAGGTAGTTATTGGTTTCCTTAAATCCAAAACATATGGCTTAAATTATATATTGAAACAGATAAATATATTTTTTTTTGTTACTTTTAAATAATGCGATAATTTAAAGAAGTATGATACTATAGACATGAAAATTGAGTCTGGATTCTTCCAAGATGAAATTGGCTCAACCGAAGACCATTTCTTTTCTTCTACAAATGACATCAAAGACTGCAAATCGCGAGCACCTCGATATTGTCGAAATTCAGAATTTATGACACTAAAAATTAACATTTAATTGTAACAAAATAACTAATAATTTTTTTGTATGATTTACTGAAATATTGTTGGTAAAGCAGATACTAAGAATCGGCCACTTAATGCTGGTGATGTTGTTATATCAATTTTAGCAATCTGTATATTTAAATCATGCGACCAACTAGAAAATTCGTCCCATGTTGGAGCTAAATTCTTACAAGCAGGACACCAAGGAGCATGACTAAATATTAAACAAAAATACAATAAGAAATAGATATTATTATTATTTGATTATTTCGAATTTGTATTATATTTCTAATTAAAATTTATACATTATTTAATTGAATAAAATTTCTCGCAATCAATAATAAAGTAAGTGTAGAAAGGAAGTTTAGATTGAATATTTTAGAACAAGAGACACTGCCATTGGGTTTAAACAAACACATCTGGCTATTTATAGGTTAAAGTTTTTTTTCTTAAAATTTCTCTCTATGGGCGTTAGCATCATGATAGTTCACATATATCGGCAAAAATAATTTATATAAAATTAAATATTTTCAAAGAATTTATTAATGTTAAATTTATTGTTTCGATAAAAAATCTTTTTTAAGCATATTGAAAAAAAATTACATGTAACAGAAATGAATCATTTTCCAGTTAACATTGCACATAAAATTATTTATCAAAAATACTGCTAAATTTTTGGTTTTGTATATAAGAAATGACTTTTCAAACTTACAATTCTACCATCCATTCGTCTTTAAGCATCAATTGCCAATTGTCTTCGTTTAATGTTACAACTTGTGATTTTGGAACTTTTGCGGCAAATGTTAGAAACGCACAAAACAATATTATTAATGCCCGAAACATTGTCACCTATCTATTTAGAAATAACCCGTATTAAATGTATTCTAATTGAATAGGGAAAAGGGAGTACGGTTTAAAATCTATTATAATTTTAACAAAGCAAATTTAAATGTTTCAATCTATTCCGAAAACAATGAATTTCCAAAAGTATATGGTGATGACAGATGCCAGCGAAAAAATTTCTTCAAATTTTACATACTATTGAAGGTAGTTGCTTTTATTGTAATATTTAATTATTAGATTGGCAGCAGTGAAATTTCTATTCACATATTTAGATATTGTTATATTGGCAGCAATACGATCTATTAGATTATGAAATTAATTATATTTGAGCATAATTAATATATAGTAATATAATATAAACAGCTTTTTAAGATGAGACTTTCTTTTATATAGATATAATTATGTAGTTGTTACATAATATGTTAGAATAATCCTTCGTTTATTTAATTTACTTATAAGTTATGTACGCTGATTTGGACTTGTTTTCTTTAAACTGTTACACAAAAAACGATTTAGAGAAATTATCCAAAAATATAAATAATTATAATATGTATTTCAACGCAATTAATATAATTACATGGAAATATCTATACTCGTATATATCAGAGTTTTGAAATGGATTGCTTTTGATGTTCATTAAATCATTAAATATATAATTTATTAATAAAAACTATTTTTATTTAGATAAAATATTATTAATATTATTCATGACTAATTATATTGCATAAATGTTTGTTATAGTTGGAAAAATCGCGTTATGGCAGTTTGAAATGAAATAGTAATATAGAGTGGCATTACTTGGAATGCATTATTGAGAATTGAATGAATTGGATAAGCAATATGGCCGCCACTTGTTGGATGTGTGGTGTATAATGTTAGTAGGAAAAGTACTTAAGAAGTTTTATTAAAATGTTTAACTTCTGTGTCCGTTTGCGTTAAAATATTTCCAACTTGTCTATGCATTTATTTGATATAGTTTTGGTTGAATAATAATTGTGATTTATTAAGAATTAAGCACGCAGCTTGGCGGAAAAATATGAACATAGTGTTGATATTTTGATTTGTACTTGTATTCAGTGCTATTAAATAATATAAAAAAATTATATCGAATGTCAATGAAGTGCCTAAATAAATTCCATTTGTGAAGTAAACATTTATGACAGTGGCTATAATTATAATATTATATTAGAAAATCTTATGATTAATTCAAAGACAAAAGGCTTTTATTGTCACTTGGGTACGCACTAAATGTCATTGCTTGCAATAGTGTTTGAAAAATGAACTCGAGTGTTAGTGCGAAATGTAATCAAATAAAAAATTGTCGAATTTTCCGTGATTTAATATTTAATAGTAATTTTATATATACGAACAATTTTTAGTATTTCTTTTTATAAATATGTATTTCATATAATATTTATTTTCATATAGTAATATCAAGTTCATATCAAACTATGCGCGATGTGATTTGGGAGAAGAAATGGTTAACATACCATTGAAATAACTATGATCAGTGGCTTTAAGGGCGGCACTGCCTGTCTAATTGTAAATTATTTCATGCGATTTTGCATAAGAATTTATAATTAAAAATTAACAATCAGAGGGAATACATTTAAAGAAGTGTGATTAAAATAAAATGCATCCAAATGTTATTAGAAATTCAACTGAAATCATCAAAGGTGTATTGGATATTTTCTGAATAAATGTAAAAGAAATTTGCGAACTATTTTTTTTAATACAATTATATAAAATGGAGGATATACAAAAATTTGATTATAGTAATGTAAATGCCTTAAAAAAAACACATTAGAATTTTATAATTAAGATGAATTTGGATATTAAACATAATAAAATAATGACAATAAATTGAAAAGACTAATTTTTGTTAAATAATTTTGATACGACACATAACATATATTTATATAAGTACATTAATACTTGTATACAATTCGAAACAGTATTTATATCAATGCAATAAAAAATTAACATTATTGTTAAAGAAAGCATAATAAATAATTTGCTTTCAAATTATATTAATCGATTATCAATAATTGCATCGATTCAAATGAGTTGCATTTGCGCAATTTCAACATTATTTTTTAAATTGTCTAAATGGATAATTCGCAAACAATAAGGACTAAAACACCAGAAAGGTGAGGATTTTATGTGTACATTGTATATACAGCATACATATGCACATGTGTTTTGTTGCTTATATGGTATTTTCTTTTATTGTAATTATAAATATAGAAAAAAAAAAACTTTCACAGATATTTTATTTATATATATTATAAACATTGTCATACAAATGTAAATAAACATTTCTAAAAATAATTCTATTCCATAATAGACATTTTAATAGGCGGAATGTGTATATTAATATCAATGTGTTTTTATTTTATTTTTATGAACTGTATTTAATTAAGAATTTAAGAAGTTTGTATAAAATTTTGAATAAAAGAAAAACTTTGCACAAATCATCTCTAAAAATGGCTAATTCCTTTACGTATAGCAAATTTTTTTTTGTTATTATTATTACGTGCACTTAATCATTGTAACATATGCACTTTCTTTCATGTACATTTATTCAATAATTTTTCTATTAATTTATTTATTTAATTTTTTTATTTTTTGCATTAAATTTTTGTCAACATTGTTTTTATTTATAATGTGCTTATAATACTAAGAATAATTATTATTTTTTATTCCCATTATTATTAGTTTCGTATTGGACAAACAAAAAAACAAAACCAAGATGTGTGTAAAAACTAATTTTACAATAAAGTAAATATCTCGCTTCTGCCATAGCAATAAAAATAATAACTGGCTTATTCATTTTCATTCAAGCCATGCTTTAAGAGATTTTAGGCATTTGATGACAAAACCAGTTAATGATCTCATACACGTATAATTTTAATCTGGAATTTTCAATATATTTTTATTGAATTTAACTTATGTTCTAACATTTTCAATAAAATACAAAAAAAAACACAAAATAAAAAAAAAATACGATAAAAAATATAACAAATAATAATATTTATGAGTATAGAATGAAAGGAAAATCAAAGATTTATATATATTATCAGAGCAAGTGAATTTTATTCTATTAAACTTATCAATTAAGTGTAGAAATTAGCATTTCCCTTATTTGAAGATATTTTCTGTTTATATCAGTTTTTATGCAATGCAAACGACATTGTGCTGTACAACCGGAAATTTCGTGTGTGAATATTGGTTCAGTCATAATTTACATCTTTTATAAATTTTTTGAATTCATAAAATTAAATCGAAATTACTATTAAACATTATAAAATATAAAGTTTTTGAATAGTTAAGTTGTGAAATTTTTTGTTAATCGATAAAAGAAAATTTTCTGATTAATTTTTATAGATTTTATTTTTAGAAATAAAAGATTTTTGTATGTAGACTATTACTATAAAAAGTAACATCAAAATAATTTCGATAGAATATATAAATATGTATGTATGTGATTTTTTTCTGTTCTTCAAAAATATTCATACGAACAAGATTTCCTTGAACTGATGCTATTTTTCTATAATATTCACATTCGTATTGTATGCACGTTTTATTTATTTATTTGTTCAATTAATTTATTTTAGTTAAAAAATTAGAAACAAAAACATTCAAAGACGTTTTTTTTGTAAATAATAGCAAATATTGAAGTCGATTAGAAATAAATATTATTATAAAAAAAATTAATTGATATTATAATGTAAATAAATGACCGCCTACAAAATATGATGTCGACATCATTCTTTTTTCTGATTTCAAATTTGTCACTAAATTTATATATTTTTCTGTTTATTTATTTACTAACCAAATCATATATTAATGTATTTTTAGTAAAACGATTGACAGTCTATGTGTATTAATTTATGAAAATAATGAAAAATAATATAAAATGAGGGAAGAGAGTTATTATATTCATATGTACGTGTCCAATTAGAATGTCAATATGACAATATATTCTCATTATCCCAAGTTGGCAGTAATAAGATTCTCAATTTCAGAGTGGTGAGATCTAATTAGTTACATTATAAAATATTTGGAAACTCTCCACTATTGTTGCTTGCCTTGTATTATCTCACCTACTAAAAGCAAAATATTTAAATATAGGTTTGGAATCGTAAAAGTTTTTTTTTCTTCTTCCAAAAGCCATTTCTTCTAGAAACCATTCTATTATTCGAATATAAATAATAAACATTTTTGTTTATATACTCAACTTTTTTCCCCATTCACATTGCTATGTACATAAATAGTACTATTATCGTAATGATTAAAGGAAATCGACCTAGTCTGTCTGTTTGTTTGTTCATTCAATAAATAGGAAAAATTGATTCCCTTTAGTTGTCTGACTACCATTTTGTCTGTCAGGTGGTATGGTAAGGGAATTTTGATTTAATGCATATGGATTTAATGTACACTGCACGCCAAAAGTATGCGAGCATTTTGATTTTAGGAGTAAAGGTAAATTAACTGAACAAGCAAAATAATATTTATTTTTTTTAAATTATTTTATTATTTATTTTAAATATGAACATTTTTTATTCTTAAATATTATCGAGAAAACCTATTTTGTGTTTGACGGCAGCTAAAACGATTCTGCGTAGTTGGTCGACCAGGTTTTTTTTTTATCGTAGCCTTTGAAATACTGTTACACTATTGCAAAAGGTCTTCCTTGAAGGATGCACAATGCCCCATACTCTTCTGTCTCGCCCATTCCATGGAACTGCTATGGGGTTGGGATGGGGTGATTTTGATTACCATGACATATTTTTGTTATAGTCAGATAGTCTCCACATAATTTCGAATTATGTAGAGACAGATAGTCTCTACATAATTTCGAACTATGTTTTAAATCTTTATCCTGCTGCATAATGAATCCTTCTCCAATTAACCAAAGTCCTGAGGACGAACAGTAGTGTCTAAAATATTTAGATACTGCAACTGTAGAGAAGCAACCCCAAACCATAACTGAGCCAGCACCTTCTTTCACGGTTTGCACCACAGCTTCCTGTAGACTTTTCCTCCCAATTCACCGTGACGTATGTTGATTCGGACCCAACGATCTGGAACTTTGACTCATCCGTCAAGAGTACAATTTTAAAGTCCAGCAGTCCAGTTTTGAAGGAATAAAGACCAATCCAATATTTATTTCTTTTGGAGGTTTAGTAATAATTACCGTTGTAAGTGGTACTTGTTTGGCATGGTTTTTATTAAATTCGCACCGAGGTACTGTAAATATCCGATTTTTTTATTAGTTGTGCAAATTAAGCTGTTTTTGCTAAACAAGCAGTTTAGGACCTACCAAACCGTGATAATTTGCGGTGACTTCCGGTGTATTTATAACGTTCCTTAGTTCTATGAAAGAAACTCTTTCAAAGTTTAACCTTAGCCGCTATAAAACGTTTCATTCACCTTTGGAAAATAAAGTTTTAATAGCAGAATTCAACACTATTTTCACGAATTTTTTCCATGTTCTCAAATTTTTAGTTAAATAAAATAGTTTATATAGGATAATTTTTAACCGGTATAAGAATCATAAAAATGTAACATACCATATATTTTTACTTGCTATAAACAGAAGCGGGAACTTGGTAATTGCAAAAAATGGACTTGGATTATTCGAGTATATTCAGACCTTTGCTATCACGGTTAATAAAGCTTATAGTTTTATATGCAAAAAAGCTCTTGAAATTTCTGTTACTTTTTTAAAAAATTAATATTGTTCAGTTTTTTACACCATATATTTGTGTAACGAACAAATATGTATTTTGCGCAAAGCTAGTTTAAATTGAATTTTCTTTTTTGTTAAATAAATTTGAAGAAAACAGTTTTGAGCCATAGTCCCATTTTTAGTGGGTAGAACGGTCAATAAGGAATATTACCTGCAAGTTATGCGCAAGTTGCGTGAAGCAATCCGCCAGAAACGTCCGGATTTGTGGAAGAACAAAAATTGGCTTTTGCACCATGATAACGCCCCTACTCTCGCATCGTTGCTTGTGCGCGAATTTTTGGTCAAAAACAACACACTAATAATGCCGCAGCCACCGTATTCCCCAGATGTGGCCCCCTGTGATTTTTTCTTGTTCCCGAAACAGATTCTTTGATCCATTTTTTGGAATGGGCAAAAAATCGAAGACGAGCCAAAACACATGCAAGCAAATCAGCTGTAAAAAATTAACTGAACATTCAAAATGGCCGAAGTTGTCGGCATAAGGAAGAGACGAGTACCAACATAACGCCACAAAAAATCGAAAAACGAATATACGTAACCCGCGGAAATTCAAAATTCGCGATACATTTTGAACAGACCTCGTAAGTATATTCAGACCTTTGCTATCACGGTTAATAAAACTTATAGTTTTATATGCAAAAAAGCTCTTGAAATTTCTGTTTTTTTTATATTTTAAATTAATATTGTTCAGTTTTTTACACCATATATTTGTGTAACGAACAAATATCCATTTTTCGCAAAGCTAGTTTAGATTGAATTTTCTTTTTTGTTAAATAAATTTGAAGAAAACAGTTTTGAGCCATAGTCCAATTTTTAGTGTGATACACGTAGTTTTTGTTACTTTTCAATATATTATTGACTCGCCTTTTGACTCTATTACTTCCTTATATTGTTTATTCATGGACTCCGGCAAATTTCTCCATGTCAATGTAGGTATTGATATTTGGGTGCGCGTTATGAAATCCTTTAATTCCTTAAAAGATGTCTTTCGAATTTTAACTACATATAATTTTAATATAGACCGAGATTTCTAATTGTATTTCACGCTGGGCTAAAGTGGGACCATTCCAATACATCTACGATTTTCCCTAAGATTAAATTTTTCACCTACAAATTAAAAATTAAAAATATACAATAAGTTTTTTTAAAACGTAAAAAGCGTTGTTAAAAATTTAAAATTTATGCTATCTTCATTTTTCGCAGAGCTAAATTGTTCTATAACACAAAATTAAACTCATCGTTAAGGATTTTTATATAAATGTCTGCTGTTGCTTTTTAAATAAGGAAACATTCGTGACATTTCTTTTCGATCCAAACATCCTCAGATCATTGCACCTTCCGATTTCGGCCGCAGTCTTATAGGCACCAATTTCTTCTGCTATTTGAATTTGGATTCGTCAGAGAAGATAACGTTGTTTTACACATTACTTGACTCCAATTGATATGTTTTTGTGCACACAATAAACGTTTCCGCTTGACCTGCACTGTGAAATCTGCTTCATTTTACCAAGTCTTTGTGTATGAAGTGCGGCTGTCGCGGATCTCTTCCTGACTAAGCTTATTGAAATTCTTTTCCTAGTTGCTCGAATAAGATAACTTGTAAGGTCAGTTGAGGTTTTATACTGATCGCGAGGACTTTAGATAAGCGAGAAAGGATCTTTCGGGCCCTCTCGTCTTTTCAATACTACCCGTGTCATGGAATTTATCCAAAATCCTTTCGACAGAATGTTGAGAAATGTTTAAGTTTTCGACAATTTAACGGTTACTAAAAAACGGGCCAAAACAATTCTTTATGTAATTGTAGAAAAAACCAGTCCCCCCAAACTAGGCCTATATATAATCTTCTTCCGTATTTTATCACTGTTATTTGTTAAATGTACACTTCTATCGTTAATTGTTAAATGTATACTTCTATCCTTAATTATGTATCATTATTACATTACCTTCACTGTTACCGTTGATCGCTTTCAAAATTCCAAATAGATAAAATCGGTGTCATATTTTTTGCACACCACTGTATACATATGTGTTTAAAAATTTCAGTTCCTTAATCATAAAATTTTTGACTTCATGTTTCTGTTAAATGTATTCGATTTTGTAACTCTGTGATCTAAATATATAAAATTGATTTCTACAATTATTCATTCATCCAATTTGAAATCATAATAAATAAAATTCAAATAAAAAAAAAAATATATATGAAATTTTTTCCAATACTCTTCAAAGATCGTAGAAAAAATAAACTTATTGTAAATAAACTTAATATTAAATTACTTTTTCTTATTATTAAACATTACGTTATTAGAAGTTTTTAATGTAGGGAAAAAAACAAGAAATTCCATTTGTATTTATGACGCACTGTTCAGTAAAACGTCAACCATAAATGATGCGACCTATTAGAATTTTCTAATGAAATTCGCTTAAACTATTTTCTGGTGTTTTGTGCCAAATTTTACATATTCCTATTTATTTATAATGGCAAGATATGTACGAGGGTCGTTCAATAAGTCCTTAGAAAAAGATGAAAAAAAATTGTTTTTCAAAAAAAAATTTTTTTATTCTTCAACATAATCTCCTTTTAGCTATACACGTTTCCAACCGTTTTCCCAAAATTTTTATCCCGTCCAAAAAATAGGATTTCGGAAGTTCTGCAAAATAAGGTAAATGTACCAATTATCGGCGCGATAGTGGATCAAATGACATTCGTAATCGATATATTTGCGAACTTTTATAGAAACAAAGCGAATTTTTGAAATTTGAATTGAAGAGAATTGTCCTAAATAATAAATATTCTCATTTTATTGATATTTTAATAATTTTATCTGCAACTTTCATTATTATCTTTTTTGAGAGGGGCTCCTATTTTCGGCACAAAAAAAAAAGTTGTTCTAATTTACGGCACACTGTGTTCCGATTATCGGCTACTTGGTTTTGGTACTAAAAAAAATTGTTATACTTAAGTAATTTATAAATAAAAACGATGAAAAGAATACTGTATATATTCAAAAAAATAAATTGTATTTCCGATACCTAAAATTAGGAAGAATTCAAAACAAAAAATATAACAAAAAACATAATAAAAAACAACATAAAAAAAAACAATTTCAGTCCATAAGTATTTAATAAAATAATAACTGACGCAATTCATTTGGTATATATAAGTAAGCAATGAGTTTAGTCGTCATTCTTCTGCCTGAGCTCGTCAAGCTCAGGGACAGAATAGGACCCACGACTATTTAAGAGAATGGGAGGCTGGATGGTTTTCAAAATCTCCTTTTGGTCGTACCAAATCACGTCGTCTTTTTCCGGCCATTTCCAGTTGCTTCCAGTTCCAGTCATTTGCATTGTTTTGATGTATGCTTCGTTATGTTTTACTTCTATTACCAGTCCTGGAAACAATTCGCCTTCGTATGTAATAATGACATAGTCACCTTCGAGTGGTTGATTTACTGCTGAGGTCCTTTCTGGGATTTTGTTCGGTTTCGGTTTAATTTTTTTTATTTTCTTGGCTTCTTGGTTTTGCCCTTACGCTTTTCTTTTTCATGCTGCTTCCTCTGTCTTTCATTTTCCTTTGCAGCTTTTTCTTGTTGAATTTTCTGAAGATGGTCGTAATATTTATTTGACGTGAAAACGTCTGGTGTTAATTTTCTTTTAAGTGCTTTTATCTTTTTCGGCGCGATTTTCATGTCTTCCGGGAAGTGGTACGAATTTTTGAATGGAGTGGGGAAGTCATCTCTGAAAGTTTCGTAGTACGAACATGTTGGTTGTTGATTGTCATTTTCATGAATATTTCTACGCACTGGTTCAGATGTTTCTACTGATGACATCATTTCTCTATCTACTACAGCATCCATATTTTGAGTTGCGTTTACGGTGGTTTTTATTGGGGTGCTGTGATCACCAGAATTCCTTCGTAGAATTTCTTCGTCTACAATTTTAATACTATCATCAGTCTCCAGTATGCAATCAACAACATTGTCTTTGTCTATCCAAAATGATTCATCAAGTGTTACATAATGTGGTGGGGCTTCGGATATTACTTGTGTTGTTGGATTTAACATTTCTTCAGGATTAGATTAGGCTTCCTTCTGCAACTCTCTCCAAAATAAAAAATGACTTTCATCTTTAATATTGCCTGTCCAATTTTCAGTTGATTCCTTAAATTCTTTTAATTTTTCATCTGACAACCTCTTCTCTAAATATTTCAAGAGTTTTTTAGCTTCATTAGTCTTCTCTGCGCAAGGGTGAGCAACTTTATCAACCGAATCTCTTCTCGAATCTATTAATAGCTTAGAATAGTCAATTCTATTTTCGTCAAAAGGATAAAGTCCGGTGGTTCTAAATCCACTAATTACGGTCTCCGGTTTAACTGCTTTGGACAGACATTTCTCCAGCAGTGGCGCAAAACTGTCGCGACCCAATTTCAACGTTTTTTTTTTCAATTTTCCATTCTTTTACCATATTCTTCCATTCAGTTTTCAATGGATGAAAAATGGGTAGCATTTGGCAGCAATGCTGTTAAAATGATTTGATGGTCTCGGCAAAACTCAGCCAATGGAAGAGACAAATGCGAGCTGTGCCCATCCATAAAAACACAAATTGGGAATATCTTGTTCGTTTCTTTAAGCCATGGATAGAAAACATTTGATACATACTCAAAAAATGTTTGGCATGTCATCCATCCATTTTCTGATCTACCGATTCCCCAGTTTTTTGGAATAGTATTTGCAATGTTCATCGGAATTCTTTTATAGGAATACAAAACCAAAGGTGGTACCAACTCCCCTGCTGCACTGACGGTGATCAAAACAGTAAGGCACTCTTTTTCGTCGTTTGCAATACGGTTGTAGACCTGCTTCGATCCTTTTTTAATTAAAACAGATTTTTGTTGAGGACACATAAAAAACGCTGTCTCATTACAGTTATAAATTCTGGACGCGTCCTCAAATACGCTCTCAACATTTTCTTCTTCCATGAATAATTTAATCCTTGAAAACCAGTTACGGATCGCAGTTTCCGTTATGGCTGTCCGGCTTGCAGTTAAGTTTTGTGATACTCTTTGTGATATTTCCGGGTTCCGTTTCAAAAAAAGTTCGAACCAATGTCTTCCAGGTATACCATCCCGGAAATTATTTGGCCTTTTTAATTGTTTGATCAGTAGAGCAACACTTGAAATTAGTTGAGTTTTAGTTACTGGAAATCCTCGTTTCCCCATTTCCAAAATCCATTTGACTGTTAATTCTTCTTTTTCTTTTGTAAGTACAGATGCAGGACCAGTCCGTTTACCCAAACATGTTTTCCCGGATACTTTTTCCTGGAGAGTTGACCGTGGCACTTTAAATTTTTTACTTGCCGCATATACTGGAATGCCACTCTACACCGCTTCAACCGCCTGGCGGAGCAAGTCCTGGTCATAAGTTTGTCTTTTCTTCATATCATATAACTTATACGTTTCCTGCAAATAAATGATCTAGTTACCGGCATGTTATGTTCTAATTTTCGGCATACAAATTATAATCCATTTTTTTTAATTAAAATTATCTCTTAGCCTTACAAAAAGCAAATTTACGCACGGCTATAAACTCTTTCTTAATAAAAATTATTTTATAAATTAATATTTTTGAAATTAAGTATGATTTTTTAATTATTTAATATTGGAACACGAATATCTAATTCCCGGCATATTTTGTACCAATCTTCGGCATGACGAAATATTTTGATCAAACATCAAACTTAATTGGATAATTTATGTTACAACTTGTTTAGACTTAGTATGCCGGAAATTAATCTAAATAATAATTTATAGATAACAATTGGATTAATTCACAGATTTACTATGAAAGGACCATAAATTATTACAAAAAAATGATTTTAAAATTCTATTTCATGTTCCGATTGACCGGCAGTATGCCGAAATTTGGAACATTATAAAAAACTATGCGTCCCAAATACCGGCATTACTATTTATTCGACTTTTATATAAACTAATCATAAAATTAATAAAATTACTGTACTTTTATGTTGAAAAATCATCAAAATTTATAAAAAGTACCATTAATTGCTACTAAAATATAAAAAAGGCATAAAGAAACTCTTAAGCATAAATACAAGAAATTTTACTTACTTAAGGAATAAACTGCACAAATTTTTTGATATGGGCTATAGCCATCAACACTTGACACAAGACTGAACATTTGTATTGGCATTTCCACTCAAACAACACTTTGAGTACTATTTTTAGTTTACTAATTTCCAGAACTGAAAAACCGCCGTTATTTCTAGTTAAAAAAACTGAGCACATGCTTGTTTTTTGTCTTTTTTTACCGAAGCTGCCGATAATTGGTCTACTGACGCAAATTGGTACATTTACCTTACTCATCCGTTTGAGCAATGACGTCCTCGTTGGAAGTGAACCGTCGTCCGCCAAGCCATTTCTTCAGATTGGGGAAAAGAAAATAGTCACTCGGGGCCAAATCTGGTGAATAAGCGGGATGCTGCAACAATTCCATTCTCAATTCCACAATTTTGGCCATGGAAACAGCGCAGGTGTGCACACGCGCATTGTCCTGATGCAAGAGGATTTTTTTCTTTTTCAGATGGGGGCGTTTCTCTTTGATTTCCTCGCTCAACCGTTGCAATAACGACTCGTAATACGCTCCTGTTATTGTTTTTCCTTTTTCCAAGTAGTCGAGAAAAATGATGCCCTGCGAATCCCAAAAGACCGTGGCCATCACCTTGCCGGCCGATGGCACAGTTTTTGCCTTCTTCGGAGCCCGTTCACCCTTGAAAATCCACTGTGATAACTGTCTCTTCGTTTCTGGAGTGTAGTAGTGTATCCAGGTTTCGTCCACAGTGACATATCGACGAAAAAATTCGGCAGGATTGCGATGAAAGAGTGCCAACATAGCCTCAGAGTCCACTACACGATTGCGCTTATTCTCGTCTGAGAGCAAACGCGGCACCCATCTTGCCGAAATTTTTTTCACAGACAATTTTTCATGCAAAATTGAAGCGACTGTACCTTGTGATATGCCCGTGGCCTCAACTAATTCGCGCACTTTAATTCGCCGATCGTTCAAAATCAGATCGTGGATTTTGTCGATGATTTCAGGAGTAGACACCTCAACTGGGCGTCCTGAACGATGTTCATCTTTTGTGGATGAACGGCCACGTTTAAATTCAATCACCCAATTGTAAACCGTCGCAAACACAGGTGCAGATGTGCCATGAACTGCATCCAACTCGGCTTTGATATCTTTCGGGCTTAAGCCTTTCAAATGGAGATGTTTGATGACAGCCCTAAACTCGCTTTTTTCCATTGTTATGCACAAATAAATGTCGTTAACTTTAATCGGCGATAGAAATTGACTTACGCTATGGATCGAGCTGAAATTTTGACAGCTTTCCTGTCGATAATGCCACTTACAAAAAATCTTTACCGACACTACGAGCGCAATTTCTCGGATTTTCTAAGGATTTATTGAACGACCCTCGTATTATGTTATGTTCTAAAATAAACGTTATTATTTCAGAATAATTGCTAAAATAGTAAAAGTTTTGTTGATGAAATAAAAAATTAATTTATTAAGAATTTTAACCAAATCGAACTATCAATAAAATTGGACTAATTATAATTTTATTTTATTTAAGTTAAATATACTTTGAATTGTATGGGAAATGTAACATTTGTTACTGTACAATTCAATTAACAAAACTTGTTGTAAGTAAACTTTTTATAAAATACTATTTGATTTGTTTAAAAAAATAGTATTTTTAATATTTTTTAAGAACAGTTTAGTAATTATTGTATGTACACTCGAAAACAATTAAAAATAAAATATTCAAAATTGAAATTTGCTATAGAGTTTTCAAAACTATAATGTCCCGAACACAATTGCGACGTGCAGACAGTAACTTCAACTCGAATAGTTTAAGAAATTCGCCAATTCAGAAAATTAAACAACACTGCCAGCTAGTAAACAAATGTCTTCTGATCATTTTGTTATTTTGTACAATATATAAAGGATTATTATGTTCAATTCAATTTTTTAGTTCACCTAATATTATCTATGGAAATATTTTATCTTTGATTTTAATTTAAAAAAAACAATGCTGCCATATGAAACAAAATTAAAAATGTGAAAAATATTGTCTGTACAATAAAAAGATTCTCGACTTAAATCGGCACTGTTCGCAATTGTGTATAATGTCATTAGTTTGTGAAGGTTTTAAACATATTGGCAGTGTTTTTTCAGTCGTTTGTCGCATTTCTATTCACGCATTTTCTAAAGCTTATAGCAAAATGTATTTTCACTTATACGAGTATACAAAAATTCGTTAAATACCTTATAAATTCTTAAGTAATTTTTATATAAATAGTATATTTGACATTATTTTTGAAAGTGGTTTATTTGCGTCCATTTTTCATATCTTGAGATATTTAAGGGTTTGCGATCCAATCAATTTAAAAATATTGGCATACGTTAATCGATTCGGATAGTGTTCTAACACTATAAACCTATTAAATTTTATTTTATAATAATTAAGTTCGTGGGGTTTTTCGACCAACACTAGACGATCTTTTGAAATGGGACACTTAAAGCTTTGTGTAATTGGTGCAGTGTATCAAAAGTTATTCCAGTTCAAAAATGGATCAGAATAAACCGAAAATGCGCTATATGTTACTTTACTACGTCGACAAGGGCGACAACACATCACAGGCTTATGAAAAATTTGTGGTGTTTATGGTGAGAGTGCAGCACGAAAATGTTTCGCTCACTTTCGTTCTGGAAATTTCGATGTGAAAGACGACCGTCCTGGTCGGTCAATTATCGAAAAAAGTGATGAAATTCTCGTAAAAATTGAGCAATACCGACATATTAGCAGTTATGACATGGCTTTCGATCATCAAACCGTTTTATACCATTTTCAAAAAGCTGGCTTCAAAAAGAAACTCGACGTTTGGGTGCCTCATAAAGTGAGTGTGAAAAACAAGATAGACGCTTTTAACATTTGCGATAAGCTGCTGAAGCGCAATGAAGTTGAGACATTTTTGAAGCGAATCATAACTGGCGATGAAAAATTGGTAAAATACGAGAATATCGTTGGAAACAATTTCATGGTAAATAAGGTTATGAACTGTGTATGGTTGGACTGAAAAGGAATCTTTCATTATGAACTGCTACTGTTCGGTCAAACTGTTAACTCGGTACTGTACTCTACCAAGCAATTGAGAGAAAACGGGCAGAATTGATCAATAGGTAGCTGTTATATATATGGCTCGCCAAAAATTAAGAAAGCTTGTCTAGGAAGCTTTGATGCATCCACGGGTAGAGCTAGTCATATCACCCTCAGACTTTCACCTGTTTTGATCTCTGTACAACACTCTTAATGGAACCAAGCTCGTTTTAAGAGAGGCCTATGGAATCATTTCTGCCGGAAAATTGGCGAAACATTGTCGATAATAATGTATAAAATTTTGGTTTGAATAAATTGATTTTAGCACTCTGATTAAGGCGTCTCTAACTTTACTCAAAAAACGCCATGAACTTTTTGGACTAAACAATATTTAATAAAATTGCTAAAGAAAATAAACGATTTTTTTAGGTAACGTACAAATGGACTTATACTACTTTCAATTATAAGAAATTCAGAAAAATAAAAACAAAACCAATTTTAAATCTATATTTTCTTAGAAGTTGGTTTTTCTGAAATGGGTTTTTTAATGTAAAAAATAATAACTAAAATGAAGACATACAGTGACGAGCAAAAGTGAACAAGTAAATTGTACTTTAAGCAAGATGTTCATATTATAGTCGTTCTGTTATAGATATTAAAAAAAAATTTTTTACGTTTTGTTGGTATTTTATTAAGTTTGCTTATTTACAACAACAAAATTAATAAAACTACTTATCTGATAGAAATTATATAAAAAAAATTACCAAAATTGCACTTGTTCATATATGCACGTTTTGTTAAAATGTACATGTGCACAAAATGTACCGTTTAAGAACAATATTAGTTCTATAGTTAAACAGTAAATTTGAATCACAATGCCTCAGACGGATTATTGGTTATTTATTAAGAGTCTAGCAATTAATAATTTAGTTGTTACACTCGACTATTAGAGGAATATTGGAGTCGTTGCATTATGAAGAAAATTTCTGAAATAACTAAACAAAAAATAGTTTTTTTGTTGAAAAGCGGAGAAAGTAGTCGTGAAATTTCTCGAGTTTGCAAAGTGTCGCAAACAACCGTACTAAACGTGAAAAAAACCCAGAAATTAACGGTACCAGCGGTGAAATATGGCCGGAAAACACTTTTGACGGACCGAGATGCAAGAGTAATGGAGCGACAATTACGATCCTGCCAGGTGAAGACGCCAAGGGAGGCCTCCATTAATGTTAATAAACAAGTGAGCGAGTGGACAGCTAGAAGGGCTCTCAAAAGAATTGGTATGGTGGCATGCCAGAAGCTTAAAAAGCCTAGCCTCTCAAAAAAAAATATAAAGGCAAGATTAACTTGGGCTAGAGCGCATAAAAATTGGGGGGTCGATGAGTGGAAGAAGGTAATTTGGTCTGATGAAACCAAAATAAATCGAGTTAACTCAGACGGGAGATCATATTATTGGAAAAAACCCGGAGAATCCCTAAAGCCCTACCAGGTTAAAAACACTTTAAAACATGGTGGTGGGTCGATTATGACTTGGGGATGTTTCACATGGTGGAATACGTGTCCACTTGTAAAAATAGAGGGAATAATGAATAAGGAGTATTATTTAAACTTATTAAAATCGAATTTGATTCCCTTCGTCGAGAAATGTGCGTACAATGAGCAGGATCTCGTATTTCAGCAAGATGGAGATCCAAAGCACACAGCAAAAATTGTAAAAACTTGGCTCCAAGAACAAAAATTTTCAACCATGCTATGGCCTGCACAAAGTCCGGATTTAAATCCAATTGAGAATTTGTGGGCAATTGTGAAACGGAAGCTGGCTGAACATCAAACTCTACCCAAAAATTTCGAAGAATTATGGCATCGGATTGAGGGGGAGTGGAAGAAAATTCCAAAGGAAATAATCCAAAATTTAGTTGAGAGCATGCCCAGGAGGGTTTCCGAAGTTTTAAAAAAAAAAGGGCTATGGACCAAATATTAAATACCATAAAAAATACATATTATATTAACAATTCTATTAACATACACAAAACGTGCATATATGAAAAAGTGCAATTTTGGTTATTTTTTTTATATAATTTCTATCAGATAAGTAGTTTTATTAATTTTGTTGTTGTAAATAAGCAAGCTTAATAAAATACCAACAAAACGTAAACATTTTTTTTTTAATATCTATAACAGAACGACTATAATATGAACATTTTGCTTAAAGTACAATTTACTTGTTCACTTTTGCTTGTCACTGTAAGTACACGAATAATCGAGGTAATTATGAATTAATTTCAATTATAGCATAAAAGAAAATATAAATGAAAAATTGTAAAGAAGTAAATTAATTCGTTAATATAACTGAACTGAATGTTCAGTTAATTTTTGACAGCTGCTTTGCTTGCACGTGTTTTGGCTCGTCTTCGATTTTTGCCCATTCCAAAAAATGGATCAAAGAATCTGTTTCGGGAACAAGAAAAAATCACAGGGGGCCAGATCTGGGGAATACGGTGGCTGCGGCATTACACTCGGGATGTGTTTTCAACATATTTTGTGATGTTATCATTTGTGTGATAATGCGCTTCTTGGACAGCTTTTCACCGATTATTTTCTCCACTTCCTTTCTCCGCTAAAACGTAGAAAGTGGAAAAAGACATATTTCGCATCCTTAACTGTGAACCGACAATTATCGTGACATTATCTGTTAGAAATTATATCACTGCTAGGACTATATTTTCAATGTACCAGTAAACTATATTATGGATTCAAGTTTAAGTGTACGTTCCCACAAACTAGATATAAAAGAGTTGAAGCTAACAGACGTTACCAGCAACCTCGTAGACTATTGGACAAACGCTCGAAACTAACAATTAAAAGTAATCTACAATACAATTATAAAACCTATTTGGACATATGGAATTGAACTTTGGGGTTCAACGAAACGTTCCAATTCCTATCGCGTCTAGGCCTTACAATCCAAGATCCTCCGTAAAATTGTTGATGCCCCCTTTTATGTTCGTAACACTAATACATCATGACCTAAATGTTCCCTTTGTTCATGACCTGTGCATTTCCCGCTATCAAAAATTCGTTTCACTCTCGTTTACCCTATCATCATAATCCACTTGTGAGAGAATTGTCTTGTACTGCCCTCCCCGGAAACACTCATCGGAGACTTAAGAGACAATGGCCTAGAGATTTTTTAGATGAATCTAACTTCCGTTAGTTGGAGAAACGCCGATGGGTGTTTACTCCCACTTCATGATGCGCAAGATTGTTAATTAAAATGTTATGTAAATCTGCTTGTTACAGTAAAATTTTAATTGCAGATTAAAATAAAAATAAAAAAAATAAAAAAGTGTACGTTTCTATTTTGTTATTTTGATCTAAGTTTTTTGTAATCACTGTAAAAGTCAACTTTTTTTTTTGTTAGTTCGATCGAATTTTTTTTGTTATCACATGAAAATCCTCAACTGCAATTTTTATATACGAATATCATGTACTTATTTTCGTCATCATCATCACCAGTGTCCGGTCTAGGCCTCTGGAATTAAACGATTCCAGACGCTCTGTTCAATTTGATTCTGGCTGAGACCAGAATTTTATTGACAGAGATTATGTAAGTTGTAAAAAAAACTCAACAGTTCAAAAATAACAACTGATTATCTTTCGCCGTTTCGAATATTATTCCGCCATATTCCTAACCTACTTTTGTATATGAGTATTTATCTTGTTTAAAAAAATATTTAAATTATAAATTGAATTTTTACCGAACGACCCAATACTTTATTTTTAATATTCATTAGCTAATGAATATTAAAATAAAGTATTGGGTCGTTCGGAAAGTAATTTCGTTTGCTGATGAAGACACAATAAAGGCATTAATTGATGTAAACCGGCGAATAACAACTGGTGAGATCGCTGAGCGATGAAATTTATCGAATACGACTGTTCATGATCATTTGAAACGGCTACGTTTAATCTCAAAGCTCGACATATGGGTTCCTCTTCTTACGGAATAAAATTTGTGCCGTCGCATTAACGTTTGTGATTTGCTTCTCAAACGCTAAGAAAATGAACAATTTTTGAAGCGTATCATCACTAGGGACGAGAAATGGGTTGTCTACAACAATGTTAAGCGCAAAAGATCCTGGAGTAGAAAAGATGAACCGGATCAAAGCACTTCGAAAGGCAATATTCATCAAAAAAAGGTTATGCTATCTGCTTGGTGTGATGTCAAAGGAATCGTTTATTTTGAGCTTCTACCGAGCAACACAACGATCAATTCTGAAGTGTACTGTCATCAGTTGGACAAATTTAATGATTCACTTAAAGAAAAAAGGCCAGAATTGGTCAATAGGAAAGGTATAGTGTTCCAACACGATAATGCGAAACCACATACAAGTCTGACCACTCGTCAAAAGCTTTTAGAGATTGGATGGGATATACTGCCACACCCACTCTCCGGTCTCTACTAAATTTTTTAGACGGTAAAACGTTTAATTCAAATGAGGAGGTCAAAAATCACTTGGATCAGTTTTTTGCCATCAAAGAACAAACATTTTATGAGCGTGAAATCATGCTACTGCCAGAAAGATGGCAAAGGATATTGGATCAGACTGGACCACATTTAATTGAATAAAATATTAATTCACTATAAGAAAATCGTCTTTCATTTTTTTAAAAAAAAAACGAAATTACTTTCCGAACAACCTAATATTTATTTTAAAAAATAGGAAATTTAATATATTTGATTATAGGCCTAGATTGGGAAGTCTACGTGTATACAATATTCTTTATGCATTAATTCATTTTATACTATCATAGAAATAAGGCTAGTAGTAGAAGTATTACTAATACAAAAAAAAATCACAGCTTATAAAATGCAAAAAATAACACATCATTTCTTAATCATTATTTATTGATTATTACCTTCAAAACTTTTATTTATGCAGCTTTGATGTAATTTTCACTTTGAACGTTTGTTTTTTCATAATATTATTTATTTTGATTAAAGTTGCAATTTTGTTGGTTTTTTTCGAGTTAGAGTTTTGTAGATTATTTTCGCTTATTTTTCTATAATTTAGACTACTATTTCTATTAATTTAAGATTTTCTATTTAGTATATTTTTTTTACTTTCTTCTTTTTATGTACGGTAACTTGTTGTTTGTATCAAACTATTTGACAAAAAAATATACCTATTCTATCATCATCTCATATTTGGATGCATCTCTATCACTTTTCTCTATGGTAATATTAACATCTCTTACTGAACACTATACTCGCTATCGCTATCTATCAAAAAAATTTAATGAATGCTAAGATTATCGGATGATTATACCTCTGACAGAGGATCGAATATATCATCAGACATGAGCAACATTCTGGGTAGTAATGAGACTGTGAATAGTGTAATGGGGGGCGGCGGAGATATTGGAAATAATAACCAACCGTCGCGTCGCCCCCAGATGAACATACAACAACATTCAACGATTGAACAAAGAATTTTATCACCACAGACTCTTAAACTAACCATTATTAAGGACTCAAATGGGTATGGAATGAAGGTAAGAATATTTAATGAATTATTCGTGTATTTTTTTTAGTAGAATCTAAATCAAAATTTTCATATAATATCATTTTTATTTAATATTCGAAAGAAAAAGAAAATTAATTAAAAATACTTTTATTTGCTTAAATTATTAATATTATTGAATTATTAATTGAGATCGTATATCTATTGATGTTTTTGACCAAATGAATCAAATGCGAACAACAACTTTTACATAATCAGAGGGGAAAATTCTGAATAAAAAGAGTGTTTGTAGTTAAAATGTACTCTTTGATTATTTGATTGCTCGCGTTTTTTCATAATTAAAGGTGCATGTCAAAGTGTGTTTTTTTTTAAAAAACTTTTTAAGTTAATTATGCTTGAATTTATCTTCATTAATTAATATTGATAGTTACTTTTGATGTTGATTATTCTTATTATTATTTCTTTAGTTACATAATTTATTATGTAGTTATTCGTAAATTTTCGTACGAATATTTCCCAATTGTATAGCTAGGTTTGTATTAAGTAGTTTTTTTTTCTTTTCGAGCTATAATAATAATAATAATAATAATATTAACTATTAAAAAATAAAAAAACGTATAAATTTGATGTAGAATCTTCGTGCATTCTATTTATTTATTTTGATTGAAAAGGTGTTGGATTATTACGCTAAAAAAACCTTTTTTTAATCTTGTAGATAGATCTATAGGAGGAATATATATTTATCGCTATAATTTTCTTGCTTTAACTGGCATTTCTCTAGGATTTTTTCTCTCTAGAATTCTCTATGAAATTAATAACAATTTATATTATTTTTATAATATAATTTCTATTGCATATATATTCAAAGATTAGGAAAAATCCAAAATTTAATAAATATTATAAGAATACAATAACAAATTCTCATATAAAAGAATTTTTTTTAGGAAAATCAATCTAAAACTAAAAAATCGATTTAAATATATTTTTTTTAAAGTATTAAACAAAAATTACATATTGAAAATTAAAAAATATATTTTTCACATCTTGTCGAAATTAATTTTTTATTTCCCGCCAAATGGAGAAATTTATAAATTACCTCTTTCTTGGCATATTAAAACAATAATATAAAGGAATTTAAAATGTCATAGATTTTGCCTAGATTATTCCGTTGAAGTGTTGAAATAAATGGTATTGCGTTTGATTTTAATATATGTACATGCTAAAGACCAGTAATTGGCGGCTAGTTGCATTTTTTATTTAAATTCAATACATTGTGATACTATAGTTATATAAGAGGTTATAAAACAAATAATATAATTGAGACATAAACAACTGATAAATAATATTTATTTATGGAAAAATATAATTACGAATCTGAGTGAAATTTATTAATGACTATTTTAATTTTCTTCATTATTGACAACATTACATTCGGATCGGACGGAATTGTATCTAAGAAATTCTAAACTCTGAATAAAATTAAAAAAATTAACACAATTTAAAAACACCTCAAGTTGAATTTTGTTTAAAAATAATTGCCTCTCTTCTAAAATTAATATTAATTAAATTTATCGAAAAGATATGTAATATTTTTAAATATTATTTGACTTGAAATTCAAATTGCTTCGTATTCATTAATGTTATAAAATTTTAAATATTTTCTGAAATTATGTATTTCAGTGTTATATCATAAATTGCACTCTGAATTATTTATAGTATATTATTAATGTTGTTACTTAATATTTAATAGAACATTGTAGGTTTTATTATTCGATAGACCTGTTTTACGAATAATTAGTTAATGATGTTAAAGAATATTGTTTTTAAGAACTTGTTCGCTATTTGATCTTTTAACAATATCGTAATTGATTCAAAAAAAATTATATGATAATTCGTTATATTTTTTTTTATTGTATTTTTTTTTTTAAATATGTAGAAATAATTTAAAAATAAAAATTTTGTACGAATTTGTTATTAGTGAGAAAATTATGTATTTTTATATCAATTGAGCCAGCTAATAATGTTAGTATTAATTTAATATTCCGCTTATTTGAACAGTTTTGAATAAATAAAAATATTATACGTGTATATTCTAACCTCAGAAAAGTAATCAATGAATCTCTGAATAGGAGATAGTTTTTGAACATAAAGGGATATTATCTGATATAGAAATGCAGTGCACAAACTGTTCGATCGTATTTTGATTATGCCAAGAACAATTTGTACTTAGATTTTTATAATAATCTTATATATATATATAGAAACAAACCAAAAAATACTACATTAAAAAAATATTGTCCTCTTAAAATTTGATATTTATTTTTATATGGCAGTATGAACATTTGAAAATGGAATATTGTTAGTTTAATTTATATGAAAGCGTATATAGGTGATCTTAGCTAATTTTATTCACTCAACTTAATAAGAGAAAAAAAAACATTTTTCGACATGCAAACCAATCTAGAATCAATTAAAAATTCAAAAATTCAAATATAAACTTGTCAATTATATTTATTAATTTTTTCACTATAAAAAATCGTCAATTGAAAAAATTACGCATAAATTACAATATCCAAATTTATTGTTAATATTAAAAAGAAAATATAAATTTTTCTGCACATTAGGTTTCTGGGGATAATCCAGTTTTTGTAGAAAGTGTTAAAGCAGGAGGTGCTGCAGAAAAAGCTGGCCTTATTGGTGGTGATATGATTTTAAAGGTATTTATTATAATTAATAAATAAAAAATTCATTTAAAAAGAATTGTTCTATTTTAATAAATTTTATAATAGGTTAATGGTGAATCAGTTCGTTGTTCGAGACACACTGATGTTGTTCAATTAATCAAGTGTAAGTGTTATTTATTTTTCGTTAATTATAGATTGGTTTAGTTGTTAATTAAAATTTTTTTAAAGTATTCAAAAAATTCATTGTTAGTCTCTGATGATTTGGTAAATTTAAATGATACAACTCACATTTAGTAGGAGGGTTTGAACTTGAAAAGTGAAAAATATTGACATTTTATAGAAGTCTGACTCCTGGTTTTTAAATTACGATTTCGTAGGAACTAACACAAAACAGGTGCAGTCTGTTATCGCCTTGGGTGTTCGACTTGACAAAAAACCTCTCATTTTTGTCCTTCCATTTCAATTACATTAAAGTAGGTTAATTTTAATTTGTAAAACGTTAGTCCACATATATCTACTTACTTATATTATTCCCTTGTGAGACCTATTCTAGAATATGCACCTGTGGTTTGGTCACTTTATTATGCTTCATATAGTAGGCGTATTGAATCGGTGCAGCTAAGATATCTGCAATGAATTGACCAGCACAGACTCCCATCATATAAAGACTGTCTCTATTTATTGAGAATGCCTTGCTGATTTAATCTTTATTTACCAACTCTTAACGGAAAACCTTGACAGTTGTTGACAAACACAACCTGAGAAGACGGCCGCATTTAATAATTGGAAATATTTTGACCTTACTACGCTAAAGGCTTTACTAAAAAAAATTTTATTTATACTTGAAGTTTTCTAGAAAATATTTTGTTCTTATTGCATCTGGGCGGAAAGATTAGAGTTTTACTCGTAAAAGATTTTATTTACGATTTACACCATTATCATCATGCTGCAGCATAGATAGTGTTCTGATTTCCGACCAAACGGGTATATTAAGGGATGGGTGGAATATTTTGACGAACTTCTAAACACTAACAAGTCAGAACACAAGTTGGAGGTCCCGCCAAATATCCTGCCGCTACTAAGCATTGAAGAAACGATAAAAACGATCCGTCGACTGAAGAACCACAAGTTATCCGGTGTCTACTGGATCACCAGCGAACTGGTTAAGTACGGAGGTGACACACTGCACTAAACGCCTCACCAATTAATTGATTAAGTGAATCAATGCCCGACGACTGGCACCTTGGCATTATCTATTCCATACTCAAAAAAAGAGATATCAAAGAGTGTAGAAATTATAGAGGTTATAGAATATTGTCCACTATCGTACTAGGCAGGATAGCCCAATTCACACAAAAAATTATTGGCCCATACCAGAGAGATTTTAGTTTAGGGAAATCGGCAACAGATCAGATCTTCTCTCTGCGGCAGTCGATGGAAAAACTGTTGGAATGTGGTCAACAGATTCACCATCTCTTCATCGACTTTAAAAGCGCTTATGATAATATAGCCAAGATAAAACCTTACACATCCATGAGAGAGTTCGAAAAAATGTTCTAGGTTCTAGAGAACCTAGAAAAATTGATTAGTGTGAGAGGAAGAGTAAAAGCTTTTAGCATATGCCGACGCCATCAATATTATTTGCCGATCATGACCATGATTAGTATGAGAGGAAGAGTAAAAGCTTTTACTCTTATTTGCCGATCATGACCATGATTAGTATGAGAGGAAGAGTAAAATGCTAAAAGCATACGCCGACGACATCGATATTATTTGCGATCAGAGGAGCGGGAGGAGCTTCCGCCTCCAGAATTTCGGTATGGATTTTGAATAGACTGGTTTATTGATGGTAGGTCCAGTCATCGTGTCAGCAGATGGCTAATGGTGTTAGTTGCCATTCTGGTAGTAGGTGAGGAAGATTGGGTATGACTGTGATCGTAGTGTTTCTCCAGTCAACTTGTCCGCATTTTCATTACCCATAGTTCCTATATGCCCCGCCACACATTGTAACTCGACACTTCTATTGCTAAGTAGGATATGACGAATTGCGCTAACTACTGGGTCAATTGATGGGCCACGCTTTAAAGGCGGCAAGGCTGTCCCTTGGCTGGGAATATTGGTCGCAATTTTAATTGCTGTTTTGATGGCCCACACCTCCCCGTAATATGAAGCTGTCCAATAAGGGAAGATTCCACAACATAGTGCGCGGGTGATGCAGCAAAAAACTTCGACGACCGAAAAAGATGTAGTATCGGTGTTAGTGGCGACATCCATGAACGAAAGAGTTAAATCATTTTACTATTTTGGGTCAAGGTTCGTAGTCGATAACAACATGGAGAAAAAAAATCCGCGAACGGCAACTGACAGCCAACAAATCCTACTTTAGTCAGTCTGAATTAGTTCGCTCGAAAATTCTGAACATAGCATTAATTTTTTGCATGACATAAAGCTAGGAATCATCGACTTAGTTTATGATCTTTATATCTGGACTACTCTGTATAAGGAGTGGGTAAATATATATTTTTTTTTTCAATTAAAATTTCATCTAAATTCACTGTTGTTGAAGAAAAGTGCAATCGATTTTTTTCAAGATCACTTTGCATTTTAATATTATATTATATAAGATAAATTTCTTTGTCCTTGGCCACTATACGATTCTTTAAAGAAGCAACCCCATTTCTTTGTAAATATGCTTGTGCCCTTCATTTTATTGTGGTTTAACGCAATTTAATGGGGCTTGCCAGACTCTTTAATCTTCGCTTTCATTATTATTATCCTTTATAAATCACTTATGGTTTTATATATGCTCAACCGAATTCGAATTCAATAAGTCGATGAGAATACCAAACTTTGGATATAAAATGTCCTAGAATATTTTTCTATTGATTGATTGTGGAACACGTACGAGTTCTGTTATCTTCTGAGTTATATTATCACTGACGGTTTTGTGACATTGCCGTCAATTTGACGAAAACTTTTAGGATGATGGAGTAACCATCGGTAAAATAGTTTTCGAACAAAATCTTCATGACCATTGTGCACATATTATTGCGAAAATTTTTGTATGATTTTCTATATTTACATACACATATTAGTGAAAATAAAACAATTATGTAACATTAGCAGTCAAAAGATATATGATATTCGAACTAGTTTTACATTTTGATATGGCCTGAAAATAAGTCACCCCAAAAACTAAACGAAAAAATGAATACATGTCCAATGATCCAATGATGTAGCACTCCCACAATCCTTTTCGTTGCTAAGTCTTTTTCGTCCCTAAACTTTTTGACCTTCAATCTGTACTTGAATTGAATGGACAAAACAGTGTTCTTTTTAACAATTTATACATTTTCATAATTACTGCTTATACAATTTTTACTTTTATATACATATGTATATAATTTATTGTTTTTTTTTTATAGCACAAGTAATTGTCGAATTAACAGTACATAGAAAGATGCAGCGGCCAACATCAATAGGTACAGGCCAATTAACACCAATTCCACCTGGCGATAGAATAACTGGTCCACAGCCAGTCGATGTAAGTGACAATTTTTAAATAATTGTTTTCTTTATCGATATTTATACATTTATCGTTTGAAGATATATATTCATATATGTTTGTTAATGTAAATTAAGAATTCTTCCACTTGCTTTTTGGTTTTAAAAAAAATATTTTACACGTTTCTATTTTTTGTATAGAATGAAAAACGCCGACAAATGGAATTTTCTAAAATTAAAACACTTAAATTAATGTTAGAGGAGGAGAAAAAAAATTTAGAATGTTTAAAATTAGGCTCTGGAGCAAATAATAAACTGGATCGTGCAAAAGCAGAGGCAACTATTAACAAGCTACAAGAACAATTACGACAAGCTGGAGGAGAGGTAAGAATAAAATTAAATATTTACCATATTATTACTATTATTATTATTATTATTATTTTTATTATTATTGCTACTATTATTATTAATATTATTATTACTATAATAATTATTTAAAATAAATAAAATTTGAAAATTTCTTTTTTAAATTTATTAATTACTGTGCGTCTTCAATGTTGACGTTGCTTTTATTTTAATACTCAATATATATACTTATATAATATAATATAAAAGTTCCCGGTGATCCGATTTCTACATTCATATATGTATGTTTGATTTTATTAATTTTTAATCAATCAATTAATAATTAATTCATTTAAACAAAATATGGCATTTCAAAGAAAATTATAAAAATTGTAAATGTCATTGCAAATTAAACAATCTAAATTGTTTTGAGTATTATTGATAGTATTTTAAAAATTCATATGTGAGTTTGATAATTTATTTGTAAAAATAATAAATAATATTAGGTAATAATTTTAAAAAATTTATGTACGAAATAATTGATCTGTTTGCTTATTTACATTAGCTTTTCTTAATGGCCTCAAGTTGCAATCAATTTTTCTATGATATCAAAATAAAAAAAAATCATATATTCTTTCTACGTAGTTTTATTTTAGCTAAACACACTTAGTTCAATATTTTTCAATCTTTTATATCCCATCTAAAAAATACGATCTCTCCAACCCTTTGAAATAGGCGTGTTTTTAACAATCACCTCATCGTTTGAGCGACATCTTTTTATGCCGAGCGCCATTTTTTCATATTCGGAATTAGGAAATAAGATCGCTGGTCTAATATTGCTATGTAATACTGTCCTATTATCATTTTTTCTTTCTGAAAATAGTCAATGCATATTATTACCATGTGCGTTCCAGTAGACCATTGCCATAAATTTTCCTGCCGATAGAACCGTTTCTGTCTTCTTTGGTGCACGTTCGCTAGTAGAAGTTCTTTATTTTACTGAACTTTGATTTCTGATGTGCAATGGTGAATTCATGTTCCTAAAATGAATGGTTTTGGATTACGCTTAAAAATGTCTAAACACTCCATTGAAATTATTACACGAACACGTTTTTGATCAGGTGTTGGTAAATGCGGCACCCACATCTCCAATGGCTTTCTCATATAAAAAAGTTCATGTAAGATGTTGAGATATTTATAGGTTCTTTTGAGATGTTAACCATGTCAGCTATTTCATACACTTTTATTCGAAGGACTTTTAAAATAGTATCATGGATTTTGCGAATAATTTCTTTTGCACATCTTGGGCTCTCGAAGTCACAACGGAATACAGTAAATCACTTCTGTATCATTCCATACGATGGTGAGGAGTCCCTATTATACTTTTCAAGGTCCAATATTGTTTTTTTCTCAAAAAATAGTGTTTTATTGAGTGTTCTCTCTGTGGCTGTCAGAACTTAACTAATGAACAGACGCCAATAAAATTTTGTATGACATCCTTTAACGAATACCATGTGATAAAAAGAATGCCATTTTACTGATATCAGCTACATTCTTTTATTAGTTAACAACTTATCATATTGCCCTCGTATTACTATTTAAAATATTGTTTTAGCATATTCTCTATATCTTATGTATTTTATATGGAATTATTAACGAACAATTTCTCGAAAAACAGTTTAGATTTAGTGTGAAGAAGTGTTATTGCAAAAGAAGTTTGTCATCATCAATATACGTGGTGCCTCTGCGCTTAAGGCAGCTCGTTTCTGTTATCATTTTTTTTTTATTTTTTTTTATTTTTTATTTTTATAGATATTTACAACTACAACATAGTAATAAGCAAATTTGAGCAATAGTATTCATTAGTTTGAAAGGTTGTGGGGAGTAAACATCCAATGAAGTTCCTCGTGTTAGCGTGTGTTTCTGTTAAGTCTCAGTATTTTATTAAGTCACGCGGCCAGTGACGCTTTAGTCTTCGATGGGTATTTCTAGGGAAGGAAGTCGAGGATAGTTCTTGAACAAGAGGATTATTATGATTGAGGACACGGGAACGGAACTTTTTATAACGAGACACGGCCACGTCAAAAACAAATGGAACTTTAAGGTCACGATGAATAACAGTATTGCGAACATAAAAGGGGGCATCGACAATTGTACGGAGTATTTTTGATTGAAGGGATTGGATTCGACGGGAATTAGAAGGCTTAGTAGATCCCCAGAGTTCTACTCCGTATGTCCATATGAGTTTCAGTAAGGTATTGTATAACAGTACTTCGCTGTCTATAGTAAGTTTGGAACGTTTGTCTAGAAGTCGAAGTAGTTTTAGATATCGTCTTTTTAGTTCTTGTCTTTTAAGTCTTGTATGTGGGTTCCATGTCTAGCGTTTGTCTAAGTACAATCCTAGATACCGAGCTTCGGTGTGTTGAGGTATGGCACTGCCATTAAGGTATATGGGAGGGCATGACTCTCGACGGAGAGTGAAAGTTACCTGGATAGATTTACGTTCATTGACTTTTATTCTCCACTTAGCAAACCAGTTCTGGAGGGTTTGGATTTGGAGAGTTTTGGAAGCATGTTGGGGATTTTCGCTAGACGCAAGGCAGGCCGTATCATCGGCGTATGTAGCAAAGAAGGTATTAGGGCAGATTGGGATATCGGATGTATAAATGTTGTAGAGGATGGGTCCAAGTATGCTACCCTGAGGAACCCCAGCCAATATCGGAGTGATATTGGAGAGTTCGTTGGATTCATTTACTTGGAAGTGTCGATCGGAAAGGAATGATCTTAGGATTAGGAAATAGGTTGAAGGAAGGAACCTCTTGAGTTTCCAGAGTAGACCCCGGTGCCACACTCTATCAAAAGCTTGACTTATATCAAGAAACACACCGGGACAGTACTCTTTTCTTTTTAAAGAGTATGCAATGAAATCGACAACTCGATGACACTGCTGGGTAGTGGAGTGTTCGGCGCTGAAACCAAATTGGTGATTAGGAATTAAATTTGAAGATTCGAGTAGAGGATGTAAGCGGCGAAGGAGGATTTTTTCAAAGATTTTTGAGAGTAGTGGAAAAGATTTATTGGCCTGTAGGAGCTGGGGCGGTTTATTGGTTTATTGAGCTTAGGGATCATTTTAATAATGGCAAATTTTCAGAGGATTGGGAAATGTGTTGTTCTAAGGATGGAGTTATATATTGTGGCAAGGAAAACTACTGCTCTTTTAGGGAGTTGTTGGAGTATATTGGAGGTGATCAGATCATAGCCAGGAGCTTTATTTTTGGGAAGGAGCTTGATTAAATTGGCAACTTCGGAAGGAGTGATTGCCTTAGGGGGAAGACTCATAGGTAAAGGAATGGATAGTTCCGTCTCGATTGTAGTGCAATGAGTCCTGTCTAATATGTCCTCATGTGGAGTAAATGTTTGTTCAAGGTGTTCAGCAAAAGCGTCTGCTTTATGTTTGTCCGTTTTGGCCCAGGTTCCGTCAGTTTTTCTTAAAGAGTGCTTTGTTTTTCTATAAGATAGTATTTGTCTTGTAGCAGTCCACAAAGTTCTGTTTTTTGTTAGGGTTGAAGTGTAGTTTCTAAAACGTTCTGTATTCTATTTTGTGATTTCGTCATGTAGTTCAGTTTGTACAAATTGGTTTTGTCGCTGGGCATTCTTGCATGTTGCCAATGAGCTCTTTCTTTTCCGTTTTCTGCAATAAGACGCCTAATTGTTAATGGTTGAATTGTCAGGTTTTGTGTAGGTTTCGAGTTTTGACTTTTTTGCGAAAAGCCTGTAGCGTGTTTTAATAAACATGTAAACTTGTGTACCGCGTCATCTAGTTCTTGTTCTGTTTTTAAGCTTCGTCGTAAGTCTAAATGCTCGTCAATATATTGTTTGAATAATTCCCAGTCAATTGCTCCATTAATAAGTGTCGGCGCATTGACTTTTGGAGTGGATTGGGAATCGAGGACTAGTAGAACAGGGCTATGTTCGGAGTTAAGATCTAGGAGTGAATTAACATTAATATTGGAGGAATTCATGTGACTAGTTATAAAGTAATCTAGAGTGTCAGGAAGCTTAGATCTGGAAGTTGGCCAGTAAGTGGGAGTCGGAGGATAGATGACTTGGTAGGGAGAGGATGAAAGCACTTGGTTAAGAATAATCCCACGGGGATTGGAGACTCGACAGCCCCATTGTGGGTGCTTGCCGTTAAAGTTACCACCAGCAATGAATGAATTCCCAAGAGCTTGGAAAAATGACCTAAATTCAAGGGAGTTTATAGGTTTATTAGGAGGGCAATAGGTTGCGGCAATAGTTAAGGGGACAGGGGAGCAGTCAATTGATATTGCGGTGGATTGAAGAAAATCTTCTGCAATATAGGAATGAAAAGAAAAGGATAAAGAATTTCTTATGAGGATAGCAGTGCCACCGTGGGCAGTATTGTCAGGGTGGTCGGTCCTGAACGTTGTGTAGTCGCTTATGTAGAAGTTGGACCTGGACGTAAAGTGTGTTTCTGTAATGTGTACTACGTCTATTCGTTTGTCATGTAGTAATAAGTCAAGTTCTGGTCGTTTGGAACTCAGTCCATTAGCATTCCAAAGGAGGATTGTAAGGGAATTTGCAGTACAGGAAGACATTTATTTATGAGCGGCGGACGTTAAAACTGACACAATGGACATTAACGCATTTACAAGAGGTGTTAGTATTTTATTTAATTGCTGTACAAGTGAGTTAGTTAGTTGGGAGAACATTGAGGATATATCGTGGGACGAAAATGACGGAGGGGGAATATAGTTCTTACTATATTGTTGTTGTTGTTGTAAGTTTGGCTGCTGATATTGCTGTCGGTTTGGTTCTTGTTGAATTTCGGAGACTCCTGACGGGATATTATTATTCGAATTTAGTCCTTGTTGATGTTGCTGTTGTGGCTGCTGTAGTTGTTGATGTTGTTGATGTGGCTGCTGCTGCTGTTGCTGTGTCTGGTGTTGTTCTCGGTGTTGAGGTTGACCTGATGCTACTGATGCATATGAAATGGTCGGTACTACGTAGCTTGTATGCGGAATTTGTGCTCTCTGTGGTTTTGTTTTAGCTTGTAGAGTCTTGTAGGTAGCACAACCCTTATAGTTTGCTGGATGTGCACCCATGCAGAGGACGCACTTAGCTGCACTTGTCCTCTCTTTTAAGCATGCAGATGTCAAATGTTCACCAGCACATTTAACACATTTAGGCGGGTGCCTACAATAGGCTTTGGAGTGTCCAAATTCCTGGCACCTGTGGCATTGCACAATATCCTTTTGCGGATACGGTTCCTCTACTTTAATTCTTGTGTAGAACAATGTGTCCATTTTTAAAATTTCATCGTTCCTCGCTGAGGGTTCTAAGTCCACAAAAAATAGTGGAATAGATCGACCGTCTTGTCCTTTGCTTTTAACGTTGTTGATGTTGCGCACAACGAAACCAAGCACTTCCAACTCGTTTTTGATGTCGTCCACCGGTGTAGTATGATTGTAGGTGGCGAATCACTACACGGAAAGCCTTAAAATTTTTAGGCTGGTACGTGTGAAATTCAGATTTAGTCTCTTCCAAGTACTTAACGACACTTCTGTAAGAGGCGCCGCTCTCTGTGTAAATTGCAAGACCTTTTGGATGGGCCTTGCATGTGAATTCACTCGTACCAACAAGTTTGCTAATGGCACGGCCTAAATCACCAAAATTGGTGACGTTTTTAACGTAAATGGGCGGTGTCCTTTGTTTCTCCGCCCCAATATCGCCATTAGAAGCAATCGCATCTGGAAGCGCTAAAGCAGCGAATCTGTTGCTGCACGATGGCTGGCTAGTTATTGGCTTCGCTACTTCCTTTTGCTTCTTTGCAGTCCGTAGTTTTAACGAGTCCGTATCGGAATCCGTAGTTTTAACTGACGGTGTCGTTGACCGCTTACGCGGCATAACTATTAAAATTTCTTTATAACTTAGTTCAATTTTGCAGTACAAAATCTATTTTCAAATCACGCACAAGCAGAGTACCGCTATGCAGCCTCTGCCTATGGAAACTTAACACACAAGTCAGTTTGATTGTATTGTTTCGCAAATTCACTTTATTATAGTGTCTACTCAGTTTTATTGTTTCTGGCTTCACTTATTTTTCCCAATAACTCTAAGTTAGATTACGCGAGATTATACACGAAAAAAAAACCAAAAATTTTAAATATTTGTTTTCACTTTATGTAAGCAATCAAAATCGCGAATCATAAATTGCAGTAGAACAATCTCAGTTACGTCCGCACTCGATGGTGGTCGAATATCTGTTATCATTTATAAACCAAATATAGATTTTCGGGAAAGTATTTTTCGCAGATAAATAATCATAATCTCTGAAAACCAATTATTCTTATTAGTTTATTTGCGAATATGTTCATGACTGTAAGTGACTTAAAATCAATAATAAAAACATCGAAGAAGATGGCGGAGAATATATTATAGATGCTACTTAGTCAGTAACGTCATAGATCTATAGTTACTGTACACAGTCATATCCGCCATTTTGTGAATGGCAGAAATAATTCCTCTACGTCAGATATTGATTAGTTGTCACACAATCATCATTAGTTTATTTTGCAAATAGTTTTTTGGCAGACAAAAACCGATTTTCTTAAACAACTTTCAATGTATTTTTCATTCACATGTCATCCACATTTTCTGATGAAGTCCAATTTTATTTTCTACCTGGATTTAGTTAATAGTATTATATAAAGTTCGTTAAAAATAATGGCATCAATAATTCAAAAAGGCAAAAGTGTTTTTAAACGTACTTCAGGACGTATAAAATAATTTAGTTAATCAGCATTTTATTATAGAAATTAAATAATTTTTACAATTAAACAATATTACCATTAGTAGTTAAAAAAAACTTTTTTTTTTTAAACTACTAATGGTAATATTGTTTAATTGTAAAAATATACGAGTATTAAATAAAAAAGTCGGCCGTGCCAAAAAGTACCTATCAGTTATGTTATGAAAAATAAATGTTTAGCATATTTTTAATTTTTTCAACCATTTATAAAAATTTAGTTAAGTATCATTTAATGATATTGAACCCTTTATTTTCAATAAATAAATTGCCTCTGAAGTAGATTTAACTTCGTTCCACAACTGTTTTATATGTTTCGGCTGGATTGAATACTGCCTTTTCAACATTTACCCATAAGGTTTCAATTGCGTTTAAGTCCAGTTGCCCATTTTTTTGCTGCTCAATAAAATTATCTCCTAATCATATATTAGTAATAATAAATTCACCTTCTACAATTTCTAGCTCTTAATTTTTTCTTAATAAGTTTTCTTTGTTTTTGGATGTGTCAACATTAAATGAAAATCCTTTTTTATTTGTTTGTTGAGTAGGTACCCCATGAACATAGGGCAGGGGTCACTGCCTGAGCACCACGATCTTGACGGTCTCATAGTGACGAAGGTCATAAGTAGACGCATTAGCAAATCTTAATTTAAATTCAGTATATTAAAGTCACACGTTGGAACGGATAGTTAGGTAGAAATGAGAGTTTAGTTTTTATTTTGTTAATAAGACCCAAATGCCTTATGATTTTATAAAAAGAGATCGTAAATAAATCGGAAGGTCCAAGAAGCACTGACATAGATGAATTCCTACCAGAGAAATAATGAAAAGTAAAGCGCCAATCCCTGAGCACATGCAAAATTGTAATGGGAACTCCGCCGTTTAGGCAGATGAGCGATTCAAAGTTATTAAACAGGAAGTCGTGTATTAATGCAGTTGAGAAGTTGACCATTTCTAAACCTGAGAAGTTTTTTTGCCCAAAACTTCGGATTGATTTCCGTATATATATGGCGATAAATGTGATTTCAGTGTGTTGAGAGAAAAGCATTGGCTGCAAAGGCCGGTTTCAAGTCTAGATTCCCCCCATTTCTAAGTTTGCCAATTGGTAAGCAGATGATGTATGACAAGTATGGCCGTAAATGTTTGTTCGTTGGAGTGCAAATTTTGTTAGGAAGTCTGCTTGCTCATTTTCCAAAATACCCACATGACCTAGAACTAAAAGAAGTCATATAAGTTTATTATTAAAGAGGAGGATTCGAATGTGATACAGGATCGGGTCGCTCTGCCAGTGTAAATAAAAATATAGCTATAGAAAAATTGATTTTTATATGGAGAATTATCGTATGCCGCCTCACAGATACGATCGCTCACGCTCTGAATAATAGCAAAGTCTGATTCATCTTCGTCTAATAAATTTGTATGTTTATCCTTTAAATATGAAGTTTTCTATTTCTCTAATAAATTTGTATGTTTATCCCTTAAATATGAAGTTTTCATTAATGAACATTTTTCAATTGTGCAATTTTAACCACGACCCATTTTAACTTTTAAAAATTTTTAATAGTAAACAAAAAAAAATTAATAAAAAAATACTGAATTCATATATTGGGTTGTCAAGAAAGTGAAGACGATTTTCTCTTATAGTGAATTAATATTTTATTCAATTAAATATTGTCCGGTCTGATCCAATATCCTTTGCCATCTTTCTGGCAGTAGCATGATTCCACGCTCATAAAATTTTTGTTTTTTGCTGATCCAAGTGATTTTTGACCTCCTCATTTGAATGAAACGTTTTACCGTCTAAAAAATTTTGTAGAGACCGGAACAAATGATAATCGGAAGGTGCTAGGTCTGGAGAGTATGGTGTGTGTGGCAGTATATCCCACCCAAGCTCTAAAAGTTTTTGCCGATTGGTCAAACTTGTATGTGATTTCGCATTATCCTGTTGGAATACTATACCTTTCCTATTGACCAATTCTGGTCTTTTTTCTTTAAGTGAATTATTCAATTTGTCTAACTGATGACAGTACACTTCAGAATTAATCGTTGTGTTGCTCGGTGGAAGCTCAAAATAAACAATTCCCTTGAAATCCCACCAAACAGATAGCATAACCTTTTTTGATGAATATTTGATTTCGAAGTTCTTTGAGCCGGTTCATCTTTTCTACTCCAGGATCTTTTGCGCTTAACATTATTGTAGACAACCCATTTCTCGTCCTCAGTAATGATACGCTTCAAAAATGAATCATTTTCTTGACGTTTGATAAGCAAATCACAAACGTCAATGCGACGGCACAAATTTTTTTCCGTAAGAAGACGAGTTTTGACATAAAACGAGCATGAACAGTCGTATTCGATAAATTTAATCGCTCAACGATCTCACGAGTTGGTATTCACCGGTTTGCATCAATTAATGCTTTTATTATGTCTTCATCAGCTTCAACTGGCAATCCAAAACGTGGTGCATTTTCGAGATCAAAATTGCCGAATCAAAATTTTGCAAACCAGTTTTGGCACTAGCGCTTACTTAACACATCTTCTCCATACACATCGGATAATTTTTTTCTTACTTGAACAGCATTTTTATCTCTTCTAAAACAAAATATGCCGAAAATGCTGTTTTTCACTTTCCATATTTAAAAGGGTATCAACCAGAAACTACTGTGAAGAATCAATCGAATTTAGCTTTGCTATGTCAGCTCTCAAAACACATATGATTATTTGGCTTAAGTGTGAAGTTGGTTGTGAAAAAATACAATTAAGTCCTCTGTTGGGAAACAACGAAATTACTTTCCTTGCAACCCAATTCTTTTTAATAAAAACAATTTTCAAATACTACAAATTCTATTTGAAGTAATCGTTTCATATTCTATTTAATGGCAATTTTCAAATAGTACCGATTCAATATCGTATTAACTAATATCACCTAATAAAATGTAAAAGGTTTTGATGAAAGCCTTTTAAATGTAAAAGGTTTTGATGAAAGCCTTTTAATCTAACGCAAAAAACTATTTACTTAACATTTTTACTTAAAATTGTTTTAACACAGATAATTTACTGTTTCTAAATTCAGGTATTTTCACAATAGTTTCAATTTTCTGTAGAGATTCCTGATTGATTTATTATGATCGTCTATAAAATTAACTTTACTTACATTCACTCTTGATGTTTCCTTATTTGGAGTTAACCCATAGCTAACCCATAGTTTCAAGTGTATGTCCTGTTTTTTCTGCGTACCATCAAAAACGAAAAAAACCCATTAAAATACACTTAACACTTTCCGGGATTCACAATTTTAATATGTTTAACTATCGCCTTTGATCTTTGATTATCTGCTATGGAATTAAAAACAATTAATTGGAAATCTTTTTGTGTCTGTCATGTCCAAAAACTAATATTATGACACACTATCATTATAGTTATTACTATCACTCACTTATTAACTAAATAGCAGAATGGAATAGAATCAAATTTGAAAAATTACAAACAGATCATATTACACATATTTACTTATTGCCTAATATAGTGTTATCTAAAATAATTAATATTGTATAATAAATATATGTATATGCTCTGCAAACGCAAATAAACAATATTGAATTAAATATTTAATCATTAGATTAACTAGAATATTAGTGAACATTTAAATGATTTGCTTTAAGTACTAAACACCATAAAAAAATCAATAAACTGCATACATACATACATAAATACGAATTCATACTTATCAGATATTATACTTATCAGAACACAAATCAGAGTGCTTGATTTGGATTACCGAGCAACTTAATATTTCATTATGAATATTATTCATATTAAATCGCATTTTTTTTAAATTTTATTTTTAAATTGAAATAAGTTTAAGTGTTTAGGAGCATAGTTGATTAGTGTAGATTTGATTAAGTGGTAGTAGCAGAATATTCATTCGATATAAAGCGATAATATTTGAAAGAACAAAAAAATCATTTCTTAGTCAGAGAACCTTAAACGATAAGATTACTATATTATAATCTCAAAAAATTTCCAGTTTCTAATTCTATGCGTCAGTTTCAAAATACGAGTAATCGGGTATGATTGAACATTTGGAACGAGCTTTTTAAATTTATATGTTTTAAAATATTAAACCAAAAAAGTGCGAAATTTTTTTTTACAAAAAAATGGGACATTCTACAAATAATATGATAGATAAATAAATATGTTATAATAAACCAATAAAAAACAAAGTAAATATGATTTTTATTTAATGAAAAGTACTATCTTATCATGTTAAATGTAGTCGATAAAAAAACATTAATACGAATTAGATATAAAAAATTACATAAAATTTTTAAAATGCCATTTATCAGACTATTTTCTTAATCGGAGAATTTCTAAAGTCAGAATTTAGTGTCTTTGAAGACTCAGGATTATTTTGTTTTTATTAACATTTAACTTTTTACTAAGATCTTTATTGACAAAGAAAACTAATGGAAAAATATAATCTATAAAACGAAAATTAACTGGAAGATTCATAATAACGAATAGGTATGTATTAATATTCATTATTAATGAAGAAATTGTAGAATTTATACAATATGCTTATAAATATCTGTGATAAAAAAAAATCCCAAATAATGGTTGATGGTTTTAATAGGCGTTGACAACATTTATTCTGTGTTTCATTAAAAGTGCAATTGACAAAACAGTCGATAGTTTTCGTAAACATAAAATATCATTCATAATTAATATATATATTTTCATTTTAAAATATGATTAGGGTTTTCTTTTCTTTTAAATTTAAAATATTCAGTGTATTTTTAAATTTTAGTTATCAAGTGAACCACAGATACTTCGGTACATAAATTTTTCTATAATTTTCGGCCCGATGCCATAGTTTTATTTAAAAAAAACGGTCTTATGCTACGATAAGTGTACACACAATAAATTTTCTAGTCAGAGTTGTCTTTATCTACATATATCAAGTGTCCTAACCGTTTTCAGTTTGTAAGATTAATAACATCAAATATAATTTAATGAGATAATTATTGTGTAAGCGTTGGATTCCTCGTCTATCTTCGTGCAGAATATCAAATATTTCTTGAGGGTATTCATCACGAATGCACTAAGTTTTTCCATTGGCTCTTGCTAAGATCACAAGTTTCCGAAGACGCCCAAGTACTAGTAATACAATACAAACTCCTAGTAAAGAATGCTTATCATTTTTTGAACGTACACATATGTGTTTTTCGTATCGATAATTATTTTATAGATGAGGCTTCGTGATTGCACTACCCAATGCGATATTTTGTGTATAGCACAAATAATGTCTAGATGTCAATCACCATTTAAGCGCTAGGTATTGATTGGCCTATTGAATTGATTAATTAAAAAATTATCGGGTGTATACTGTCGGCTTCGTATTTGACAGGTGCTGATAAATTAAAAAAACCTCTTCATTGATTATAATATGGTATATACTTATCAATATTTTGTGTGGATATTATAAAGTAGGAGTAGCGCTATGTTGGGTTCTAGACCAATTTTTGGAAAATAATTCCGAGTCCGGATAAGTCAAATTGCTGCATGCGTCTGAGCATTGCGTCAAATGTTGTGTGTTCGGTATGTCTTTTGTTGTTGTTATAATAAGGTAGTAATCATCGAAAGGCAAAGTGTAGGACTTTAACTCACTAAAAAAACATTACCTTGTCACATTTCTAAATATTGATCCACGGAACCGCCGTTAGGCATTACTTTGTAGGACAGGGATTGATCGAAATTATCACTCTGATGGATTACCAGTACTTTCTCCGATGCCCGCTCTTCTAAGCGGAATATATTTAGGACTGTTGTCACGAAGACATCAATATCCTCCCAAGCCGTTCAAGAGTCCAACATCAGAGCCACCATGTTCTCTGGTGTCATAAGTCTGCCAACACACTTCTTTGCCTTTCCTCTTTCCGCTCACTATTGGGTACAGTAAAAGAACACGTGCTCTGTGCTCTCCACCATTCCGTCACAAGAAGAGCACATTGCGCTAGAAGCCCATTTAAGCCCGAAAACATCCATGTCCTCACCATAGCGTCGATTTATCTATGGAACCATCGTAGGGTAAATCTATTTGTCATTAAGCGCAGCATTCCAACCATCGCCCGGATTTTTTCTTCTTTTCCGTATTGCGCCACCACGTAATTCCGACTTTTCTGACGGTACAGCTTTTTGTGGCTCATCCGCCACGATTTCGGTCGGTTTCATTTCGGCTATAACATACACGGCCTCGTATAACACCGTTCGATGGGCTCATATGATAGACTGATACAACTCTACTCTAATCAGCGCATTCGCCTAAATTGGTGCAGCATAGAGGAGGATTGTCCTGACCACGGTCGAAAACTGGTTCCTATCACTCTGCTTATTACGGCATTTTCCGAGCTAGCATTATCATTACCTCCGCTGTCTTTTATCCCACGGCTCTCCTCGATAGACTGATACAACTCTACGTATGTAGGATGCTCTAATCAGCATATTTTCCCAAATCGGCCCAGCATAGAGGAGGACGGTCCTGCCCACGGTCGCCAACAGGTTTTTACCAGTCTGCTTATCACAGAATTTTCCGCGCTAGGATTATCATTACCCCTGCTGCCTTTTCTCTCACGTATAGAAAATAGATCTGAAACGGTAGTCTCGCGTCAATTATCACCCGTAGATACAGCGATGGTCCCGAGGTCACCTCATTTCGCCATTCCTAATGGTAATGCTCTCTTTTTATGGTATAATAAGGTGGAAATCATTGAAAGACAAAGTGTGGGACTCCAACCCACTAAAACCACTTTACTAGGTTACATTTCTATATCTCCTCACGGAACCGCCGTCAGGCATTCCTTTGTCGGGCAGGGATTGATACTCTGAATTATTACTATCGTTTTCTTACACGCTCATCCAGACGTAGTCTTTTTAGCACTATTGTCGCAAGGACATCGACAGCCTGCCAAGCCGTCCTCGAGTCTAACATCAGGGCCACTATTTTCTCTCCAGTGTCAGGGGTTCGCCAGCGCACTTCTGAGACTCTTCTCTTTCCACATTGAATTGGGCGCAGTAAAATAATACGTGCTCTGCGTTTTTCATCCCGTCAAAAGAAAGGTATATTGGGCCAGAATCTAATTTAAAGTGGTATTAGTAAGTCCTAAAACGTCAATGTCCCGTCAAAAATTAGGATAGGTAGTAACCAACATCACCATGTTGTTGATCTATCCAACGAGATAAGACGGTGAGTCCATCTGCCATCGGGGGTATTATCCCAACGAATTCGCCATTTGCTCTTGGACTCGTTCCTTTCCTCAGTACGTGCCTCGAAATGCGCCACAGCGTCACACTGACCTCTCCGGCGGTAGATCCTCCGCCGCTCATCTGCGAATACTTCAATCGATATCATTCCGGCCACAATACAAATAGCCTCGTATAGTGTTTGTGTGGGTGCGCATGGGCGTGTAACTGATAAAAATGTTAAATATTAATTTATGGGAATGTAGAGATACGGAATGGATATCTTAAGTGGTTCGTTAAAATTCTGTGAATTAAGTGAAAAGAAATATATTCACTGGTGCTGCAAAAAAGCATTTTTTTTATATAGGATTATCATTCTAATTAATATACGTGTATGGTTTTCCAATAAGAGTGATATGATTTCTAAGTGACGTTTCAGCCATTTGTAATATGTCATGATCTGTCTTTTTTTTTCATTGTATTCAGTAATGTTTACAATTTTATCATGGAGATATATATGCAAGAACAATATTTACAAACTATTCAATTTAATTATCAAATAAACTTGAAAACTATAACGATTTTTTTAAGAAACTCATCTTCTCCGATGAGGCTCACTTTCATCTGAGTGGTGCGGTAAATAAACAAAACTGTTGATTCTGGTGCGAAGGAAATCCACAAATTATTCATGAACACCCATTACATTCACCTAAATTGACAGTTTGGTGTGGTTTTTGGTCTGGTGGAATCATCGGTCCGTACTTCTTTCGAAATGAAGCTGGTAACACCGTTACTGTCAATGGAGAGCGGTATAGATCGATGATAACCAACATTTTATGGCCGAAATTGAGAAAAGTTGATCTTGACAACATCCGGTTCCAACAAGACGGCTACGTGACACACAGCACGTGCAAAAACCGAATTATTTCGAGAAAAGTTTGGAGATTCGATTATTTCAAGAAATTGTGACATTGAATGGCCTCCAATAAGTTGTGATTTAACACCATTAGACTATTTCTTGTTTTTAGTCTTTAGCAATAAACCAGACTCTCGTCAAGCTTTAGAAGTCAATATTGAACGTGCTATTCATGACATACGACTTGATTTAGTGGAAAAAGTGCTCGAAAATTGGGTTCATCGAATTCGTTCCTGCAAAAGAAGTCATGGAGGCCATTTTAATGACGTTTTATTCAGAACTTAATTGTATCGATTGTACTTCACATTAAAAAAAACCATTTGAATTTCCTTAACAATTAGTGTGTTTTTTTTTTAAAAAGAAATCATATCACTCCTTTTGGAAAATCCTATATATAAATGCTATAATCGTAAATTCACATATAATTAATAATCAAATCCTTTCAATAAAATGTATGTCAATTTAGTCATGCTCGTATTTTTACTTCAATTATGAAAAATTAATTACGGCATTGTGAAAATACTGAAATATGTTATTTAAAATATAATCACATATAACATATTTCAAATAACATATTTCAGTATATTTGTTATTATTAAACGATCTCTTCTACAATTTACGATTTTTATCTATTTGTAGAATATCTATTTTTCTTTTGTAATTGAAGCTTGTTTATTTTTAATTTGAACGTTTAATTTTCTGAAAGTATTATAAATATTAATTAGAATCTTTGTGTACTGTTAAAAAGTTAATGTTGTATGTAGACATTATAAATAGACAAACTACATAAATTCTCACATTTACATATATTCGTACATTCGACACATTTCTATTTAAAATATGATCTTTTAAAACAAATATTTAATTGAAAAAAATTTTCCCTGCTTATTTATTGTAACGTATTGATATTTTGAATAAAATCCCATTTTTTTAAATAATAAATAAAATTATAGTTTACAAAATCTTGGTATGATCTGTTTCTCTAAAAAAGAAGCAATAAAATATGTAATAATAAAAAATTATCTTTAAATTAATTATGATTTATTAAGTATAGTAATTGTTTTGTTAATAAAAGAATAGAAGGAAAACACTATTAGTGTAAATGATAGAAGAAATGTTCTTAATTTAGATAAATAAAATAATAACAACCAACAACAAAAAATAGTAAATATAAAAATATTTTAAAAAAAGCTGCTTGATTAAAAACAGGCATTATGAATTTTTCTAAATGAATTATGGTATTTTTCCACTATTGATAATAATATATCCCTTCACAAATGCATCTTTAATAAAAATAAGAAGCGAGAATAAAAATTAAAAGCAACTTCGAATTGAAAAGTTAAAAAATCGCCCTAAAACATATACATACATATATACCGATAAAGAAAATCAAAATATGCAATTTGTTGTCAACAGGACATATCATCAAACATTCTATCATTTCCATCGCCTGGTCTAACACCAACAACACCTGTAATAACTCCTACATCTCAGCATCATTCCAGCCCGGCGTTTCTGTCGCGATTTCCTCGTTCTTTGTCATCGTTGAATTTGGGTACACGTAAAAAGAGTGAAAAAGATATAGCAGCAGCATTAAATAATATTATAACAGCAAATCCCAACATGGATTATTCACATTCAAAAGATGATATACCACCTCCACTACCTGAAAGAAATTTACCAAGGAAACATAAACATCATCCAACAGGGGATGATGGTAGCACAAATCAAATATCATCCGATTGGCGTGGAAATACTCCAGTATCAGATTTGGATAATTCAACAGGAACAGGAAATCATCAAAATCATAAAAAGAATAATCTAAGTCTGAATATACCCGATGTTAGTAACATGAATAGAGGGAATAATAAAAAAGGTGGTGTTAAAACGAAAATGAAAGCATTATCTGATCCGAAAATGACAACGGAAGTCTTTTTAGAAATGGAAAAGAAGCACGTTGGTGGAGACATAGTACCATACAGTCCGCCACCACCGCCTCTGCCTCCGCGACAATATCTTCTTATGGATGAACATAAAAATCTACATCTCAGTAATAAGATGGTAAAATCAGTAAATAATATCTCATCCGAAGGTAGTATTCGCAATAATATTGGTAGCGGCAGTGGTGGAATGGGCGGTAGCGGTAACAGCGGTAATAGTGGTCACAGTAATCATAGTGGCAGTGATAGTACAGGGAATAATGAACGTGCACTTCCTAATAGTTTGGCAACGACAATGAATTATCCATTAATATCAGTTTGTACACCAGTCCGAGATAATATGCATGCTGGATTTTCTAATCAACGCCGGGCAAGTGTCGTACAACAATTGCATCAAAATCCACATCATACTAGCAATATTTCAATGAGGCATAATGCAAATAATGCAAATGTAAGTAAAAAAAATCGTTCATATTTTGAATTATACCTGGACTATCTAAATGCTATTATAAAAATATATAAAAAATAGAAAGAGAAAAAAAATCTATTCGCTAATTAGTTGAATAATTTATAGAAGTAATTATAATTACAATTAATAAAGCACGAAACTTTATATTCACTTGTGTTAAGAAAGCTTATAATATTATTTGAATATATAAACGAAATAATTCACAATGCTTTAAATTTCTGAAAATAAAAAAATCTTTTGTATATAGAATGTATTTACCTTGGCGATGCACATTCCTTTCAAATCCTAGAAAATACAATAATATTATTTAGGCATAAAGTGTGGAAATATAAAGAATTAATTAATTCCATAGAAAATGGTATTAGTGTAATTTTGTATAAAGAATTGTATTTTTCCTATTCAGTCAGTCAACTATTCATTTGGAGTATTAATTTCTGTTCATTTGGGTTTTGAATTGAATAAAACTTTCCTCAATATAGTAACAATACACATATGTATATACAATAATTAAATAAAAAGGAATATTCTTTTATTTTATTGAATAGAAAAAAATACAATAAAAATCAAATAGATATCTTATATAATAAATATGAAATTATTAAAAATATATGATTATAACATTCTTTTTTTTTTTTTTTTGACTGGTAATGGTTACCTATCTTTAAAAGCATTACATTAAAATGTGTATAATTTTGATAATAATTTACCCTTTCATGTGTGTCTACTAACAAAAGTTTACGTATTGTATAATAACACATTTGCAGTTAGTATATTTTACACTTACATATGTAATAAGTCCCAAATTTTATCTTTCTTAAAACAGAAACAAGAATTACTATTTTTCTTCATAATACTAATTATGTTATCGGAGTTACTATTGGAACTTAAATAAATATTTATATATAGTATATAAAATATATTTAATATATATAGTTGTTTTTATTCAGACAGGGCCTGCGAAATTGTTAATAAAACTAAAAACACTATCTATGTAAAATCTTTTTTGTAATTCTTAATTACATGTATATGTATGAGAATAAAAATTAAATTTACCCTGTTTATAATTATTAAAAAAAAAAAAATTCAATTTAGATGTTATTTATATAAGATGCTAATATTTGTTCGAACTGTCATATAATATAAGCAATAATTACTCTTATAATTACATGGACGTGATAAAGTTTGGCCACCACTGGTATACATACGATTTTATTATCTTATTATACAGTGTAGTGTGTCCCAAAAATAACCGAACTTTACATTCATCCTCTTTCAAACGCACCTACACGTAAATTCATATAAATCGGATAACACACTGTGTTTTGGGACACACTGTGTATTTATACAATCGAAATTTTATACGAATATTCCTCGATGTCATTTTATATTTGACGATATAATAAGCCAATTTAAATTTTTTTTATTTGCAATTACAATGGAATAGTTGCAGTAAATTATTGTTAAAAATTTATACAAAAATATTGAAATTTAAAAAAACCAAATTTAATATAAACAAATAAATTTGTAAAAAAAGAGGTGTAAAATTAAAAACGAAAAAATCATTGAATTGGAATTGTTGAAGAAAAAAAAATGTTTATTAATTTTGTTAAGAATAATTAATGATAGAATAAAAAAAACTTCTCAATTGTAATTATATTAATTTTTAGTAACTATTTTGTATACAAATACACACATTCATAGATTTACACCATATAATTATCACATTACATACCTGTACATATTATTATATATATGTTAACAAAGTAATATTCATACTCGTAAAATGCTTAATTATTAACACTCATATGTGCTGCCATCTCTTGTTGATCATAATTTTGTTTTAATTTAATTGCAAATATTATTTATAGCATGTAAGAAAACGGCTTAGTCATTTGTTATTTGTAATATTATCTCTAATGAATTTAATATAAATGCACGTATTAGTAATCGAATGCTGTTCAAAATAATATAAAAAATACATTAATGCATGACATGTTGGCTATAAGTGTGATTGAATTAATCATTTTTATAATAATTTCATTTCCATTCCTTTTGTTTTTTTTTGTCCACACTAAACATTTTTTTTAGATGTAATTTTGATTTTTGTTAATAAAATATATATATGTATATAAACATAAATGGATATATATATATGTATACGATATATTAATATGTTTTGTTTTTGATTAAGAGAAAATTCGTTAGGTAAATGATTTTTTTGTACAGGCTTTAGGGCAAACACCACAGCAACATAATAGTAAGCAGTTGAATAAACATAGACGAGTTGTATCATCACCAGATCATGTACAATCGAGACAGGATTCGTATATAGGTAATTAAATTTTTTTTATTAATGAATTTTCTGAAATTTTTATACGATTTTGGTTTTTGTTTTTGATTATAAAATATCTTAACATACTTTGTATATTAGTCAATAATGCTAATTACATTTTGATATTTTTAAGACGCACCTTTAGAATATTATGGACTTAATTATTTATTCGTTGGTTTATAATAGCTTTTCAATATATTCTTATACATAGTATAAATGAAGTGATATCAAAAAAAGGTCATTTCCTTTCAAAATAGCCACTGAAAATAAAAATGCCTTATCGAAAAGGATTTTTTTATGTTTGCCTTCTTCAAAATATATAAAAAAAATTTCGAAAAACAAAAATCTTAAGAAAACTATTTTTTCTTGAAAGTTTTATGAGTGAAGAATTATTTTTTGGCATATTTAATTTTTTGTTGGATACAATAAGTTATTTAAGAAAAGTAGCAATTTCACATGTAACTTTTAAAACTTACATCATACATACGAGTTCTGTTCAAAAAGTATCGCGAATTTTGTGTTTTTTTCAAAAATTATTTATTCATGAATATCTATTTTGTCCCCTTCAAAGTAATCCCAACCAGATATCACCCACTTGTGCCAACGTTTTTTCCAATCCTCGAAGCACTTCAAAAAATCATTTTTTGTGATCTTGTTCAACTCCTTCTTCGATGCCATCTTTATCTCCTCAATCGTAGCGTAGCGTCGTCCCTTCATGGGGCTCCTCAGTTTCGGGAACAAGAAAAAGTCACAGGGGGCCACATCTGGGGAATACGGTGGCTGCGGCATTATTAGTGTGTTGTTTTTGACCAAAAATTCGCGCAGAAGCAACGATGCGTGAGCAGGGGCGTTATCATGGTGCAAAAGCCAATTTTTGTTCTTCCACAAATCCGGACGTTTCTGGCGGATTACTTCATGCAACTTGCGCATAACTTGCAGGTAATATTCCTTATTGACCGTTCTACCCACGCCCCTGCAATCGAAGAAAACTAAGCAAAACCTTCACATTCGACCGAACTTGGCGCGCTTTTTTCGGTCTTGGTTCATGCGGCAGCTTCCATTGGGAAACCCATGATTCGTCACCAGTTATGACCATAAACCCATGATTCGTCACCAGTTATGACCCTTTGGAGCAAATTTGGGTCGCCGCGGACAGAGTCCAACCAACAGCGATGCTGTTTTTGGTCGAAATTGAGCATTTTGGTACGAATTTCGCGGCGACCCGTCTCACACCCAAATCATTGGTAAAAATCGAATGTCACGAGCCAATCAATATGTTTAAGTCCTTAGCAACTTATCTAACGGTGATTCGACGATTGGCCAATACTATTTTCTTCACTTCATCAATGTTTTCGTCTGTTGTTGACGTGCTCGGGCGTCCGGCACGCTTTTCGTCGTTCACATCTTCTCGGCCCTCTAAGAACATTTTGTACCACCGATAAACGTTTCTTCGGTCCAAGGTAGCTTCACCATATTCCACAGTCAACACTCGGAATGCATCCGCGCAATTAATTTTGTTTTTCACACAAAATTTGATACAGATTTTTTGATCCATTTTTTGGAATGGGCAAAAATCGAAGACGAACCAAAACACGTGCAAGCAAAGCAGCTGTCAAAAATTAACTGAACATTCAAAATAGCCCAACTTGTCGGCATAAGTGAGAGACATGAGTACCAACATAACGCCACGAAAAATCGAAAATCGAATATACGTAGCCCGCGGAAATTCAAAATTCACGATACTTTTTGAACAGACCTCGTATACTCACATAATTACTTTGAAAATAAATGACTTACTTTATCGTTCCACTTTGTTGAATTGTCTATATACTATAATATATATAAGTTTAAATAAAAAAAGCAATATTATACGGGAAATAATAAAACTTTTTCTAATAACATAGTTACAAAGCAAGAGAAAAAGAAAATAAACTAAAGAAACAAGATTTCAAAATTTTTGTATTTAATTTGGTAAATTTTGAACGCTCGTATATATACAGATATTGGCAAAATATTTAGCACCCTACAAAATTCAAAATATGTTTTTTTTGTGTCGTTTAAAAAAAATAGAATGAAAGCCTATAATTATTTTTAATATTTTTTTTATATATGTCAATTAATATTCAATTACTTTTACCATCATTCTCGTTGCTTTCGAAGCTGCAGCACATACTTTTAATTTTTTTTCTGATTACTGCGTACAGTTTGTTGGTGTAAAAGTGAAATATTTTCAAAATGCCATATAATTTTTAGTTTTAAGAATTTTTTGTTGGAAAATATTTTAGTTTTAGAATTTTTTGTATTGCCATTTTCATGCCTATTAATAGAGTCATATTCTGTTTCCGTTTGGCGACCAAGATTTTCTCCTAACTTTGCATCTTTGTAGGTTAACAACCATAACGAATTTATTTTTTACCTAATTTTTCCTTCGAATATTTTCTATTAACACAAATGAAAATTTTAATAAAGTTTTTTTCCTTACCTCTTAAGCTCTGTGTCTGAAAAAGTGGCAGAGCTGTATTGAAAAAAAATCTCTACCAAAGCAGTTTATACTGCATGTGATTGTAGGGAAATCTCTACCTGATGACTACACTAAATATGTACTTTGACTACTCTACACTCATATACGGTAGAGTGCGCCGTAACATTTACCTTGTCCTTTGGTTTCTGTGTGTCTGCATTTAAATTAAAAATGAGTGTTCGACGAAACGATATGTCGGCAGTTATTGCGTACTTATCAGGAAAAAAGAATGGAGTTGTTGGGTGCAGAACTGGATCCGAAAAAGGTTTTTTCGCGAACTATTGAAAGTATTAAAAGCCGAAAACCCAAACGCATTTATATAAACATTTCTTGCGAATGTCGCTTTCGGATTTTCAGACATTGCTGCGAAGAGTGACCCCATATACACGGACTTGCGAAAATTGATTACTGCTGCTGAAAGTTTGGAAGTGACACTGAGTCAAATCGAGCAAAACAAACTAAATTTAATTAAATTAAAATTCTACTGCAGTACGAAGAACAAAATTGAAATTAAAATGTCACAATTGACTATTTATCTTATTGAAAAGAGCGTAGAGACAATTTAGAGATATAGAGCACTCTACGGAAAGGATTTTACACTACAGAAAAATATAATTTAACAACTCTCGCGTAGAGTATGTGTAACTGTAGATTCTACAATGCCGCTCTACATGGAGTTCTAATTACTATAATTTTTATCTATAGTGTACACGAAGCTTTTTAGCAACGTACACGAAGCTTTTAATCAATGTACACGATTAGAAAGCTTTTCATCAACTTTCTACTTTGACACTGTAAACTGATTCTTTTTTAAGTTATACTTTATTGTTATACAATAAAATGTCTCTAAATCGTTTAATAACACATTGTACAGTACCATTTTTTTAAAAACAATTCACATTTATTAGGCATACTTCAACTAAAACATCTGTTATTTTTAATAATCATATTCAAACAAATTTGATTAAAAATATGAAGTAGTCATTGTAATTTGGTATCTTCCAAATTAAACTATTTTGTCAGAAATATTGTTGTTGTTTTTTCAACAACAAAAAACCACTATAAATTTAATTAGCAGGTGTCTTGCTGAATGCAAAATTGTGGCTGACTTTCTTTTAATTATTTATCAATAAAAACAACAATTTCTACAATAGGCTTACAGTATTTGCCAGTAACAAGATGAATATACATATATTCGATATTATCAAAGGCTGATATCAAGACTATATATATAAACATATATGAAAATTTATTGATTTAAAACAATAAATTTTCATATATGTATATATATATTCATGACAGTTTTGTTTTTATTTTTCAGTATATTTTTAATAATTTTCTTATATTAGTACGATACATATGTACTTAACTAATAAAAACTTCTATCAAATACATTCTAGTGATAAATAATTATTTATTGTTTATTAATTAATTTCAATAGTTTCTCACTTAAATTCGTAATGCATAAATAAATATTTTCAAGAGATGTTTACATTTTCATTTTATAAAAGCATATAAACATATTCTATTATAATAATTATAATGTTTCACAAATAGCACGCTCACCATACAATAATTTGCATTTTTCAATATTTCAATATGCTTAAAAGAATTTAAAAAATATTATTGATAAATATATTAGAATATTTATATTATAAACTTAAGAATTGCTTATAATTATATAATAATATAAGCTATTCGGTTATTAAATATATTTTTTCAATAAAGAATATTATTAAACATATCGTAGTCAATATATAATAGGAAAAGTAATAGTTAGTAAATAAACACAGGTAAGTTTAATGTGCTTTGATAAGAAAACGACAAAAAAAATAAATCTAGAAGACAAAAAAAATTAAATACATTCAAGAGTTAAATTCTTTCCTGTATTGTGCTGAAACTTTTCTGTTTTCGAAAATAAATGTGTTTATCGAAAATAATTCCAACAAATCCATGATAAACTTTTTAAATTTATAAATTAGTTACTACATTTTAATATTTAACCGTACTATTATGGAACTCGTATTCAATTTATTTTATTATTTCATTTAAATTTTATAATATTTTTTAAGTCTATCATTAATTTAACTATTGATGTTTAGATTTTCAGCAATAAAATTATTGTTCTTACCGGCGTCAAATGTGTCGTCAATACATCTGTGATCCTTTAAATTATTGAGAATCAATATAATAGAATTAAAGCAGAAAATTGTTGACTAAATTGCATTCTCTATTGAGAGAAAAGAGTATTGCCTAGATTTTTTTTTAGATTTTTTCATTGCTTTTGATCGAGCAAACTGAAGAGCTACCTATCTTCTCTATACTACCCTATCTTAACTTGATATGTCTTCTAACGTTATTATCAAGTAGCAGTTAATTTTATATTCTCAGGAATCCCACAGAATAGCATTCTTGGTGTTAACGGCCATTTTCGATAGAGCTTCCCATAATTTACAGTTACATTAAATTTCGAAAGAGCTTCTAATAATTTACAATCTGATATCCACAATCTCCAAACCTAGCTTACGAGATGGACAGTCAAAGCAAATAAATAAATAAAAAATGATTCCACATTATACTAAAGTACTGTACGACTCTACCTACAAAAGAGATTAATCTGGAACCCTCATTCTAACTTGAAATAAACTTGAAACCACTGTACGTAATTGACAACTATAGGGTTTTTCAAAAAGAGTAATATGATTTCTTTTTAAAAAAACACACTAATTGTTAAGGAAATTCAAATGTTTTTTATTTAATGTGAAGTACAATCGATACAATTAGGTTCTGAATAAAACGTCATTCAAATGGCCTCCACAAGTTCTTTTGCAGGGACGAATTCGATGAACCCAATTTTCGAGCACTTTTTCCACTAAATCAAGTCGTATGTCATGAATAGCACGTTCAATATTGACTTCTAAAGCTTGAAGAGAGTCTGGTTTATTGCTAAAGACCAATGACTTCAAATAACCACACAAGAAATAGTCTAATGGTGTTAAATCACAACTTATTGGAGGCCATTCAATGTCACAATTTCTTGAAATAATCGAATCTCCAAACTTTTCTCGCAATAATTCGGTTTTTGCACGTCTTGTTGGAACCGGATGTTGTCAAGATCAACTTTTCTCAATTTCGGCCATAAAATGTACTCCATTGACAGTAACGGTGTTACCAGCTTCATTTCGAAAGAAGTACGGACCGATGATTCCGCTAGACCAAAAACCACACCAAACTGTCAATTTAGGTGAATGTAATGGGTGTTCATGGATAATTTGTGGAATTTCTTCGCACCACAATCGACAGTTTTGTTTATTTACCTCACCACTCAGATGACAGTGAGCGCACGAAAAGTTGCAATTGGAGAACGATTATTTTGATAATAAAATTGAATAATTTGTAAAGGTTGTTCTTGCGTATATCTCTCCATGAGTCTCCAAATTGTAAACATTACTGAATATAATAAAAAAAAAGACAGATCATGACATATTACAAATGGCCGAAACGTCACTTAGAAATCATATCACTCTTATTGGAAAACCCTATATTAGACTACTCGTTATTCCACACCTTTTTTAATATATTGGGTTGTCAAGAAAGAAATTTAGTTTTTTTTTTATAAAAATGAAAGACGATTTTCTTATAGTGAATTAATATTTTATGCAATTTAATATTGTCCAGTCTGATCCAATACCATTTGCCATCTTTCTGGCAGCAGCATGATTCCACGCTCATAAAATTTTTGTTCTTTGCTGGAAAAAAACTGATCTAAGTGATTACTGACCTCCTCATTTGAATGAAACGTTTTACCGTATAAAAAATTTTGTAGAGACCGGAACAAATGATAGTCAGAAGATACTAGGTCTGGAGAGTATGGTGGGTGTGACAGTATATCCCATTCAAGCTCTAAAAGCTTTTGCCGAGTGGTCAAACTTGTATGTGGTTTCGCATTATCCTGTTGGAATACCATACCTTTTCTATTGACCAATTCTGGCCTTTTTTCTTTAAGTGAATCATTAAATTTGTCCAACTGATGACAGTACACTTCAGAATTGATCGTTGTGTTGCTCGGTAGAAGCTCAAAATAAACAATTCCCTTGAAATCCCACCAAACAGATAGCATAACCTTTGTTTTGATGAATATTGGATTTCGAAGTGCTTTGAGCCGGTTCATTTTTTTACTCCAGGATCTTTTGCGCTTAACATTATTGTAGACAACCCATTTCTCGTCCCCAGTAATGATACGCTTCAAAAATGAATCATTTTCTTGACGTTTGAGAAGCAAATCACAAACGTGAATGCGACGGCACAAATTTTTTTCCGGCAGAAGTTGAGGAACCAAGATGTCGAGTTTTGAGATTAAACCTAGCTGTTTCAAATGATCATGAACGATCGAATTCGATAAATTTAAGCTCTCAACGATCTTACGAGTTGTTATTCACCGGTTTGCATCAATTAATGCTTTCATTATGTATTCATCAGCTTCAACTGACCTTCCAAAACGTGGTGCATCTTCGAGATCAAAATTGCCAGATCGAAATTTTGCAAACCAGTTTTGGCACTAGCGCTTACTTAACACATCTTCTTCATACACATCGGATAATTTTTTTCTTACTTGAACGGCATTTTTATCTCTTCTATAGTAAAAAAGTAAAATATGCCGAAAATGCTGTTTTTCAATTTCCATATTAAAAAGGGTATCAACCAAAAACTACTGTGCAGAATCAATCTTTTCACAAGCAAGCCTTGCTATGTCAGCTGTCAAAATACATATGATTATACGGCTTAAGTGTGAAGTTGGTTCAATTAGGTCCTCTGTTGGGAAACAACGAAATTACTTTCTTGACAACCCAATAAATACATTTTTCCTGATATTAAAATAAAGGAGCTTTTTTCTATTACTCTCCCTAACAAAACTCATCGGAAACATTTGCCACGAGATTTATTCGAATCTCTCAACTCTCCTAAGGTATTAAAACACCGATTGGTGTTTACTCCAACTACACTGTTCCATTATAATATAAATAAAATTGCAAAGTGAATCTAATTTGTATATTTAAAATAAAATTTAAACAAAAAAACAGGAAATGATGAAATATATTCTTTGATTTGAAGAAATCCTTTGAATAGAATGATTGTCGACGAACGCATATAAGAAGATTGAATGACACTTTGTAGAGTTTTGTTATATTGATGGACCAGTGCACACTTCAAGACCTTGTTCTCCAAAATGCCGCACATGGCGAAGTCCATTGATTTAAGTTCGACGAAAGTCAACACGCCATTGAAATAAAACATGGAATGTTGTTTCGAAGCCAAGATTGGTTAATCTTGGCTTTGTGAGCGGTGCAGAGTCCTGCTATAAAATCAATAGTCTCTTTTCAATTCTTTGGCTGCCTGTGGTTTTACACGATCCTCCAACAAGATTGCATTCAAAGTACCTTATATTTTTCTATACGATTCTTTAAAAAATAAATGAACTTATTTAATTTTGTATCCCCCAAAAAAAATTATATTTTGGTATTTATTTCATTGCTATTTTATGTAATATTATTTTCATTTTATCTTCATTTATTTGGATTTTTTGTTTTAAGAATTAGTTTAAATTATTTTTCAAAGATCGTCACAATAAAAATCCATCTGGGTCATGGAATTGGTCTGAAAGGGAAACGGATTTAGTACCACCCGGTACACCACCGCCACCATACATGAGCTCACGGATGACACAATCTCAGGCAATGTTGTATCCTGACGAAGGAGATAATTTTCTTGAACATGAAAATACACCGGTCGGTAGTCCGACATTACCGCATTTTCCAAATCAAATTTGCGCTGCACAATCAAATATTGCCCAAAGAGGTATCATATCAATGGAAGATGAAGAGATATCCGATCAAGAATGTGCTTTAGATGAACATGGACCATTCAATTATTTACAACGTTTATTGGAACAAGAAAATCTGGTGCACTTAGCGGTTTTTTTAAATTATGTACTTTTAAATTCGGATCCGGCACCATTGTTATTTTACTTAATCACAAGTCTCTATAAAGAAGGATCAGTAAAGGATATGCGAAAATGGGCATACGAAATCCATTCAACATTTTTAGTACCTTGTGCACCATTGTTATGGTCAAATGTTGATGAATCTTTGGCACGTGAAGTTGATGATAATTTACAAAATGAATACGACAAAGTCGAAATTCTAAGGCAACTATTTTGGAAGAGTCGAAAAAAGGCTAAAGAAAGAATCTGTGATCAATTGCGTGAGTTTCAAATGAAGAGAACAGCGGGTCTTGGAACTATGTATGGACCAAATGATCAACTGCTTGCCGAAGCAAAAGGTGATAAAGCAAGAGAACAAAAAATTTTTGAAGGAACATTGTTACCAAAACTAGAACAATTAGTGTAAGTATTATGTAACTTAAATATTAATTAATTCAATTTGGTTTGTTTAATTTTTATTATTATTTATAATATTTCAGTGAAGATATAGAAAGAGAAGCACCTGTTGAACACCCCAGAAAAATTGCACTATGTGCAGCACTATCTACTGTTATGCACAGGATTTTTGTAATCCGTTGCAATCACGGTGGTATAAGTGATCGTGTTACATATTTTGTGAGTCGAGAAAAAAGCTTTAAAACTCGATTAATCGGAAAGCATCGGAAGGTGAATAAATAAAATTATTATTCAAATTTAATTTTATTTTTTATTCTTTAAGATTATTATTTCTTTCTTTTGTATATTATTTTTTTATTATTGGTCTGTTTTCTCTTGTCAAATTAGTAAAATTTTTCTTAAAATAGAAAAATTAAAAATTGATAGAAAAAAATCATTTTTCAAACCATAGAATTTACTAACGAATACAATTTAATAAGGAAATTAAAATACTATCACTTATGTATATATAAAAATATTTATATAATATGTGTATCTATAAAAATTCGAATGGTGTTACAAACATTACGCCAAATTAAAATTAAATGAACTTTGATGCGAAAAATATTTTTTCGGTCTCTATTCTATCTTTGATGTACTTTCAAAGCTCAAAAATTGTAATATGATCGAAATAAATTCCGAACAAACATTGCCATTAAAAGCCTTAAACCATATTCGTTTTGTCATAATCCAAACGAATATGGTTTAAGGTTCAAAAGAATTGGGAAATCTTATTTTTATTAATTTTCAATTTTTATTTCAATTAAGTATTATTTTTAAAAAAATATGTTAATTAAATTTGTCGCCGATCTAGAATTTTATTCTCAAGTAGATATATCATTATTGACAATAAATAATAATAGTTTAAGTCTTAATAAGTCCAGAAAAAATGGAGATGTATCATTAACTAACTTTCGATTACTGATCTTGGGTTAATTTTTCTATAATCTGCATCTTTTATCGTCCATTTTCTCCCCTAAAAAATGGACAATAAAAGATGCAGATTATAGATCTGTCATGCAAAAAACGCTTAATGAATTTTTCCATAATATAAAAGTATATTTATATATTTCGGATTAATTTGTTTAATGTTAGAAACAAGTTGAAACAGAAATTTAATTAAAGAAACTAAAGTTTAATATTTATATATTTTCTAACTACTCCAACAACTGAGTGAATTTATCAATCTACTCACATATTTATATTTTCATCTCTTATTATTTTCATTTCCTACTTTTTTCTTATTTTACCTTAATGTAAATATATAAAAGCTTTAAATTCCTATTATTAATTATTATAAGTGCTTTTTATTCAATAATTATACAATAATGTTTATGCACAAATTATTATGCCCTGTTTAGCGTAAATATTTTCACTTCAAAAGTTTAATTCTTAGTAAGTTATAATAACTAAATATAAATGGTGAATAATATGCACTTGAATAAATATTGTACAGAAATTTTAAAATTGTATATAACTTATAATACATCATAAAATATTGCTTTATTACAATAGTTGATAAAAATCACTTGTTATGATAAATTTTATCTTAGATCACGGTAAGGGGTCATTCATTGGCATTAAGGGAATACTATGAAGTGACACATTGTAATCATTGCCAAAATATTTTATGGGGCGTTAGTCCACAAGGATATCATTGCATCGGTAAATAATACTATCAATTAAAATAAAATTGAAAAAATATCAAAAATAATAATAATTTTGTTTAGATTGTAAATTAAATATTCATCGATATTGTGTTAAAACTTTGGAAGAAAATTGTCCTGGACCGGTTCCATCAAAACGTAAAGAACAAACTGCTGATAATAAAATTAGCAAAATGATACACAAAATACGTACTCCACATCATAATGTTCCGAGTATGTATTTAAAAAAAAATATAATAAATATCATTAAAAAAAAAATTGAACATTACTTTTTGATTGTTAATTGTCTGTTTCCATAAATAGATGAACGATTGAGATGTTCAGAAGTAGATTCTACAACAGATGAGTTTCTCCAAAATGGTAAGTTTATATTTTTATAAATTAATAATTATATATATTTGCTCATATATTCTTTCTAAAAAAAAGTAACAAATATATTTTGTTTATTGTCAAAATTTCGATATGTTTCTTGTAAAGGACTTTGTAGATGAGTTAGGTGGAACTGAATATAAGTAACAAGCAACATTAGAATGATAAATAAATTTTAAATCTACGCTAAGAATAATATGAGTACTCAATATTGTGAACGAGTATTTAAAATTACTCAACGGGCTAAATATTATGATTTTTTAACACATTCATACTTCTGATTTCTTAGAGTTCTTTTTTCTTAACCTAAAAGCTACAGTGCGTTAAGAGAATCCCAGTTGGGCTGCTATTTTTTAACACATTGGCAATTTCTGTTTTTACACCTAATATTATAGTTCATTTGTGATTTATTCCATTTTTCATAGTACTTTTGTATAAAAAGTTGATCCATTTCGTGGTTCGGAAAGTACCTGTCATTTGGCAATTATCAACCATATATGTCACTCAAGATTGTTCAAGCATTTGTTGAAGCACCTATAATGTAAAATGAAAAACCTTCAACTGAACAAATGCCATCTTGAGTGACATATATGGTTGATAATTGTCAAATGACAGGTAATTCCAAGTTTGAATTACAGCTTCAATTTTGATAAAAAGTCATCAAAAATAACCTCAATTATATCAATTCCTGCACGAAGTCTCATAGCAGCCATTTGTTACATTAGGATTTTTTTTTTTGAAATATTTTAAAATATATCCTGGGTATTATATTAACGATGAAGAAGTTAATAAAAATATCTACTTTTAAAAAAAGATAAATCCAAAAATTTAAGGTCAGGTAAATTTAATCTCTCAGCGATCTCACGAGTTTTTATTCGTCGGTTTGCATCAATTAATGCCTTTATTGTGTCTTCATCAGCTTCAACTGGTCTTCGAGAACGTGGTGCAATCTTCGAGATCTAAATTGCCGGATCAAAATTTTGCAAACCAGTTTTGGCACTGTCGCTCACGTAACACATCTTCTCCATACACATCGGACAATTTTTTTCTTGCTTGAACACCATTTTCATCTTTTATATAGTAAATAAATAAAATATGCCGAAAATGCTGTTTTTAACTTTCCATATTTAAAAGGATATCAACCAAAAACTACTGTGCAGAATCAATCTTTTCACAAGCAAGCATTGCTATGTCAGCTGTCAAAATACATATGATTATACGGCTTAAGTGTGAAGTTGATTGTGAAAATAAAAATATATTTTTAATAATCGAATTTTTAAAAAAGTAATTTACTATAAAGGCTAAAAATGTTTTTTATAAACTCATAAAATTATAATCAATAATTATCATATAAATATCCGCAGATTTCATACTTTAATTGTGATTAATTATACTTAAATATTCTTCTATTATTGTTTTAGTTTATTTGTAAACTAGGGTAGCCAGTGGTCGATATTCGACCATACATTTCTTCAGCGATTTTTAATAATGAGCTAACAATAATTTTTTATTTTTTTATTTTATTTATTAATTTGACTTTTTTTCTGTAATTCAAATGTGATTATTAATTTATTGTAGCACATTTAACATGAAATAGATTGTTAATTTTTTTTCCCGTAAAATACTCAGCCATTTCGACTTTGAATCGCTATTTGGTTTGAATATAAGGAAAAGAAACTTGAACGTATTTTCGAACTAAGCTTATAATTACTTTAAACTTTAATTTAATTCAACAATGATCATGAATGTAATTAAATCAATTGTTTGTCATAACATTTAAAATTTCTGTGTAAACGATATTTTTTGTAAATATTCTTTCATCATTAGCCAAATGACCTTGACCACCCCCATCAGATATATAGAATTTGAGTCCGTCAAAAGATCTAACTCTACTCGCGGCAACATATAGTTGCCCATACGTAAAAACAGGTCTCCTCAACAATATACCTACTCTCTGAAAAGTCTGTCCCTGAGACTTATTAATTGTCATAGCAAATGCACTTATCACTGGAAATTGAGTTATCTGAAAATCAAATGGCAACAGTGTTCCAGTATATGTTAAATTTATGCGAGGAATCAAAATTCTCTTTCCGCGTGCGATTCCAGTCAAAACTTCGCAATCAATTGCACTATTATGCATTTCCTTTATGCGCATTCTTGTACCATTAACTAATGCTTCTTTCGTATTTAAATTTCGAACCAATATAACAATCGCATTAACTTTCAATTGTAATTTATGCGGTGGCAAACCACTAACTGTAAGTGAATTTAAAAACACAACTGGATAATTATTTGCCTTAGATTCATGCTCAAAAATCACTTTGTCGGAACTGAAATAAATTCTACTTTAACCATAAATGCGATTCAATACATCGTTATTTATCAATGCACAATAATCGTTAGTAGGTGCTAACACAACGGATTCCAACATCCGGTTAGACAAAATAGTTTCATTTATGTCAAGGGAAATGTCATTTAATATATTTGCTTCATTACCCACTAAATGTTGTGAGTTCAGCATTGCCGCGTTTTTTTTAAAAAATTCAACAAAATCAATTTCTTCTGGGAGAGCTCTCATATTTTGTGTCAAAGTCACATGATGAAAAGAATTAAATTCTGTCCAACTTGTAGCACAATTTTCAATAATATTGCACGTGATCCATGGGGTAGCACGGGTAGGATTTGACCAAAATCTCCACACATGAAAATAGTTTTTCCCGCAAAAACCTTTCCTTTATTTGCTTGATTGATGCATATATCTTTCAAAAAATTAACAATACATTTCAATACTTGAATTGGACACATAGATATTTCATCAATAATAATCAAGGACGCCGTGTTTATATAATTTGCGTAATTACTGTTAGCTTTGATATTTGGCACAGTTGTCTCTGTCATTTTTATTGGTAACTTAAAGGCGTTATGAAGTGTTCTTCCACCATTTAACAATGTTGCAGCAATTCCACTAAATGCAGTGGCAATGCATGTAAGATTTAATGAATGTATCTTATGAATGATAGCTGTTTGGGTAAATATTTTGCCGCACCTGTATCGTGGTATTGTACTTCACGAATAACTCTATCAATAACATTGCGCTGTTCATCATTTGCTCTTTTATATATTTTATTGAATAAAAACTCTTCCTTCTATACATCGAAATGATCATCAATGTCATCATGTTCTGGCATTGCTCTAGGTACTGGCAGCCCAATTGATGAACATGTTACATTATGTGTAATTAAAATTTCTTCAATTTCAAGGAGTGCTCGATTAAATGAATTGTCTTCATTAAGACCATCTCTAACAAAATCTTCATAGACTTTCTTTAAATTCATTCCAAAGCGCTAATGCATTTGCAGGAATATTCAAAGCACAAATGATCGCAAATAGAATAACTGTTTCTTAATCTGCTCCAATCTTTCGGTTTTTTACCTAAAACGCATGGTTTTAAATTAACTATAATATATCATGCGATTGTTTCTTTTTCGTTAATTTTGCTTACAATGTATGCAAATTTTTTCAAATATGTCCGAAAGAAAGTTACATTGTATTCACTCTATGTAAATTTTTTTCCGCTTTATTGGATGCTTTTTTTTCATAAATGCACACTCGGTATATATGTTCACTCTGTGTATATATTTTCCTTTTTTTTTTTAAATAAAAAGGAATGATGTTTGTTCTCTCAAAATACTCGGAATTCACAACTGATGATTCCTTCTACTTGAATGCTGGTATGCTAATGAGGTTTGAAAAAATTCCATAGTGTTATTTGACACGCATACAAAAAAAAAAAAATGACGCACTTGATGTTGTATATTTTGTTCACTCTGTCGCACACTATGCACAAAAATTCATTCAGTTCACCTACTAAGCTGTATACGCTTATCACTCTATGTATTTTGAATGATGCACGCTGTCATGTCATACACACATAGCCAAACACACCAATGACAAATTTCTCCAACCAATGAGATATCTTCTCTGCGCTTGGGTTTTTTTCCTCACACTGTGTTGTTCGCTTTCCCAAAAATAACCCAAGCGCAACGACGCACGCTCATTGGTTCATAGAATTAACACGATGTTGCATTTTGAGTCGCTTACGCACATATATGTTCATTGAATTAACACGCTGTTGTATTATGAGTCGCTTACGTACACTCATAAAGGAGTGTTTCTTTCACATCTAGCTACTCTAAGCCGAAGGCATGCTTATAATCAGCTGTTCTTTGAGAACATAAACAGACGTTTAGGAAAAAGTTATATGCATTTCGTTTTCTTAGAAAAACGTCGACTGTAAGTATTCGTGTGTTCATGTGCAATTGTGTTGTTTTTTGTTCAGTTGTGTTGTTTTAATGCATTTCACAGTCATCCGATTTATTGGCTGATACGTATGCTCGTGCATGTGTATTTTGTTGAATAAGTTTGTATTGGGCCCGTGTATGTGTATTTTGTTGTTGTAGCGATTTGCATCTTTCAAAATCAAATTTACCTGCTTTATGTTCACGTATAAAAAAAAAATTATATTCTGCACTTCTCCAAACGGTTACCTATGCAATGATATTTTTTTTCCCAATACGTGAACAACAACACACTCAAAAAGGTACTACAAACTTATTATTATAAGGTACTACAAACTTATTGCTACGATCTTACGTAGATTAAATGAATAGAGTAAAATACTGTTTTTGTTTATTTAGGATTTTCATTATTTGACTAAGTTATATTGCACAAATAGTTCACAAGTGTTTGTTTGTTCAGGACGGTCGCATTCTAGTTGAATCGTCTCGATGTTTTTGCATGTCACACTGTATCTTTCCGATCTAACTTTATCCGCCGATTTTTCAAATAGCGTTTTTCGTTTACACTTGCCGACTTTATTTGTCGTTCGATCTAATACTTCCCGACTTTCAATCACTGTTCAGATTAAACTCAAACTCGCCGATTCTTTTTTTTTTTATTTAAGTAGAGCACTTATTATTTTCATGTTACTTGTACATATTTACATATTATTTTAAATGTAAGACATGCTCTGTACATCTTTTCCTTGTATATTAAATTAGTTTTTATTGACTAAGCACATGAATTGCTACAACTATGGCTTAATAATTATATGTGCTTGCTCTTTGCGCGTGAGGCCATTTTGGTATGGGAAAACCAGTAACTCGAGGAGTCGATGATAAAGTCGATTTCATCATTGAATCTCACAACTGGTTCATTAACACATGAGTTTTCTCCAAGTGGAAAAGGGGGGGGGGGGGGGTTAGGCTTAATAATTTTTAGTCCCTACTTTCTGTTGAAACTGTCTTCAAAAGTATATTCCAAACAACTGTTATAAATGCCTGAAAATCTTAGTGAACATCTTGCCAATTTGCCAAATATATTTTATCTGTTAAAGTTCTTCTCTCCACCTTAGTTTTGGCATAACTATTGTTTTTAAGAATAATTTGTGTAATCAGTTTGTCAGTGAAGTACAACTAAATATATGTAATGGTTCTGTTTTTTGTTTTCTATCAGGTATTTATTTGGATAAGAACGCAAATAAAACCTTATGGCGGCTCTTAGTCGCTACTAGACTTGCATTAGACCACTGAGTGACAATCGATAGTCACCTGTCGATTGCAAAGGGCTAGACCCCACGATAGTTGTTTTTCTATATGATACGAGAGTCGTTCAATAAGTCCTTAGAAAATCCGAGAAATTGCGCTCGTAGTGTCGGTACAGATTTCTAAGTAGCATTATCAACAGGAAAGCTGTCGAAATTTCAGCTCGATCCATAGCGTAGGCCAATTTCTATCGTCGATTAAAGTTAACGACATTTATTTGTGCATAACAATGGAAAAAAACGAGTTTACATCTCCATTTGAAAGGCTTAAGCCCGAAAGAAATCAAAGCCGAGTTGGATGCAGTTCATGGCACATCTGCACCTGTGTTTGCGACGGTTTACAATTGGGTGAATGAATTTAAACGTGGCCGTTCATCCACAAAAGATGAACATCGTTCAGTTGAGGTGTCTACTCCTGAAATCATCGACAAAATCCACGATCTGATTTTGAACGATCGGCGAATTACAGTGCGCGAATTAGTTGAGGTCACAAGGTACAGTCGCTTCAATTTTGCATGAAAAATTTTCTTTGAAAAAAATTTCGGCAAGATGGTTGCTGCGTTTGCTCTCAGAGGAGAATAAGCGCAATCGTGTAGTGGACTCTGAGGCTATGTTGGCACTCTTTCATCGCAATCCTGCCGAATTCCTTCGTCGATATGTCACTGTGGACGAAACCTGGATACACTACTACACTCCAGAAACGAAGAGTGGATTTTCAAGGGTGAACGGGCTACGAAGAAGGCAAAAACTGTGCCATCGACCGGCAAGGTGATGGCCACGGTCTTTTGGGATTCGCAGGGCATCATTTTTATCGACTACTTGGAAAAAGGAAAAACAATAACAGGAGCGTATTACGCGTCGTTATTGCAACGGTTGAGCGAGGAAATCAAAGAGAAACGCCCCCATCTGAAGAAGAAAAAAATCCTCTTGCATCAGGACAATGCGCGTGTGCACACCTGCGCTGTTTCCATGGCCAAAATTGTGGAATTGAGAATGGAATTGTTGCAGCATCGCCCTTATTCACCAGATTTGGCCCCGAGTGACTATTTTCTTTTCCCCAGTCTGAAGAAATGGCTTGGCGGACGACGGTTCACTTCCAACGAGGACGTCATTGCTCAAACGGATGAGTATTTTGCAGAACTTCTAAATATATAGACGTCATTGCTCAAACGGATGAGTATTTGCAGAAGTACAACTAAATATATGTAATGGTTCTGTTTTTTGTTTTCTATCAGGTATTTATTTGGATAAGAACGCAAATAAAACCTTATGGCGGCTCTTAGTCGCTACTAGACTTGCATTAGACCACTGAGTGACAATCGATAGTCACCTGTCGATTGCAAAGGGCTAGACCCCACGATAGTTGTTTTTCTATATGATACGAGAGTCGTTCAATAAGTCCTTAGAAAATCCGAGAAATTGCGCTCGTAGTGTCGGTACAGATTTCTAAGTAGCATTATCAACAGGAAAGCTGTCGAAATTTCAGCTCGATCCATAGCGTAGGCCAATTTCTATCGTCGATTAAAGTTAACGACATTTATTTGTGCATAACAATGGAAAAAAACGAGTTTACATCTCCATTTGAAAGGCTTAAGCCCGAAAGAAATCAAAGCCGAGTTGGATGCAGTTCATGGCACATCTGCACCTGTGTTTGCGACGGTTTACAATTGGGTGAATGAATTTAAACGTGGCCGTTCATCCACAAAAGATGAACATCGTTCAGTTGAGGTGTCTACTCCTGAAATCATCGACAAAATCCACGATCTGATTTTGAACGATCGGCGAATTACAGTGCGCGAATTAGTTGAGGTCACAAGGTACAGTCGCTTCAATTTTGCATGAAAAATTTTCTTTGAAAAAAATTTCGGCAAGATGGTTGCTGCGTTTGATCTCAGAGGAGAATAAGCGCAATCGTGTAGTGGACTCTGAGGCTATGTTGGCACTCTTTCATCGCAATCCTGCCGAATTCCTTCGTCGATATGTCACTGTGGACGAAACCTGGATACACTACTACACTCCAGAAACGAAGAGTGGATTTTCAAGGGTGAACGGGCTACGAAGAAGGCAAAAACTGTGCCATCGACCGGCAAGGTGATGGCCACGGTCTTTTGGGATTCGCAGGGCATCATTTTTATCGACTACTTGGAAAAAGGAAAAACAATAACAGGAGCGTATTACGCGTCGTTATTGCAACGGTTGAGCGAGGAAATCAAAGAGAAACGCCCCCATCTGAAGAAGAAAAAAATCCTCTTGCATCAGGACAATGCGCGTGTGCACACCTGCGCTGTTTCCATGGCCAAAATTGTGGAATTGAGAATGGAATTGTTGCAGCATCGCCCTTATTCACCAGATTTGGCCCCGAGTGACTATTTTCTTTTCCCCAGTCTGAAGAAATGGCTTGGCGGACGACGGTTCACTTCCAACGAGGACGTCATTGCTCAAACGGATGAGTATTTTGCAGAACTTCCGAAATCCACTATTTTGGACGGGATAAAAATTTTGGAAAAGTGTATAGAGCTAAAAGCAAATTATGTTGAAAAATAAAATTTTTTTTTTAAAAAACAGTTTTTTTCCATCTTTTTCTAAGGACTTATTGAACGACTCTCGTATTTCATCAACTGTGGCTCCGAACTGCGCGGCGATTAATACTTTCCACTGTAATTTTTGTTCTCACTAAACACACAGCGATTTTTTTTCTGTACTCTCAACAGATTATTTTATTCTGTTGACATCGTAAAACAAGTAAGAAGTCTTCGAAGTTTACGAAAATTGAAACTTTAAAGTCTTCGCACTTGTTTTAAGATGCTAACAGATTTACGAAATAATTCGGCAACATAAATCTCTCATTCGGCGCCCAGTTAGGAAGCGCGGTGTTTTATGCGCTCTACGTTCTCTTCTACAACTCATACTTCTGGTTACTTAACGTACTGGTTAAGTCAAACAGCAGCGCAACTGGGGTTCTTTTAACGAACTGTAGCTTTTAGGTTAAGAAAAAATTATCAGATTTAATTTTAACTCTGCACGTATTTTCACCATATTTTATTAGTTTTATTTTCACTGCGTTTACACGGTTTAGTATACGGAAATAAACTGACCATCGAGGGCATATTTGCATCCTTTTTATATTTAAAAATAGACTAAAAAAGGCTTCTGTACACTTGAAAACAAAATTGCGCAAGTTGATTTGAAAAATAGAATTTGCTAGTGTACACAGCTCAGAATGTTGACTGGAGGAATTTTTATCGTATGTGTAGACAAGAGAGCGCTTGGAAATAATTTTGGTTGCTTAGTAGTGATCAAATGGCAGGAAAACAAGTTACGATATTTTTTACACTGTTGGCACGATATTTTTTACACAATTCTCAACTAAAAACATTCTTTTTATTCATATTATTTAAAACGTAGAGTTTAGACGTGCTCTGTACATCTTTTGCTTATATATTAAATTAGTTTTTATTGACTAAGTACATGAATTGCTTATAACTATGGCTTAATAATTAATTATATGTGCTTGCTCAAACACAATATTCTATATATTTAATTGCTTAAAAACTAAACTTAATTTTAAAAAATTAGGCAAAAAATTTTCAGGAAAAGTGGATTAGAAGTTTGAGATTTTTGGAAATTTAGTGTTGATTCTGCTAACCACGATGAAAATGGGGAGTTAGGGAATTATAAAATTCGACGTTCATAATATTACTATCTTTAACGAAGTCAGATCTGATAACTGGTGAGACATAGATGTTATCATTGCATGAGTATCTGTGTTCAATGGTTTGGGTATTAATCCTTTCTATTGACTCTTGAATGAGTGGATTGGAATGGTTTATTAAATGCTGAAGAAAGCTTTTAGTTAGATTAACCATGTATGAAATAAAAAGTGTAGGATTACTTTTCTGATAAATATAGGAGTTAGAGTAATGCTTACAGTGTATTTTACAATATTTTAAAAGGCATGGATTTTATTGGCATACATTTTCGAGATACTACAATTGATCGGAAATGCATAGCCAATGATTAGCCGAATGAGTTGTTTATAAAATAGTAACTTTGTATTTATACTAAGCCCCTCTCGACGTCTTAGTAGAAATAGAAAGGTATGAACAGCCTTTTGGGTTTTTTCAAAGTTAGCTCAATATGTGGATTAAATTTAAACAGTCAAATTTAATCTACATTTTGAGTGAGTTAAAGTTGACGCCTAAATATTTCAGTTGATTTGAGACTGGGATAGCTGTGTTTTTCTCAAACCCGCTGTAGAGCAGCGCTCGTATTTATACTGCTCTGGCATGCTTCTAGAACATTTCGGAATCAAACTTTCTGGAATACTCTCTAGAACCTATTTTCTAGAATATTTTAGAATACTGTGAAACTCTCTAGTAATCTGGATTTTTAGCAATTTTTGTGTCCAAAATTAAGAATGGGTTGACTAAATTGATTTTGTAGCATTAGTATTGGTCCAAAATAGTTGTCTGTACAGTATTAGTATTATTTTGTTAGAAGGCTGGGCATGTTTGCTATTGCAATTTTAAAAGTAGAATATACCGAATGAGATTTTGTTTACGACACTCGATGGTATTAAAAGGAGTGTAGCTCTTGACAAAAAATATAATTGTACATGGACTAGATGATTTATGTTAGTTGCGATTTACGCTACAGTATTGAAAAAACAAAATTTTCCATGTGGTAAATTGCTCTATGTAGAAAATTCCACACTAGATCATGGATTCGGGTTATGGCAAAATATGTGTCATTTTTATCACGAATGCATTTCTTAAGAAGTGAATAGTCACTGATTGGGACCATTCAATGAACATTTTCTAGTAGAATAATGAATCTTTATTTGCCTTCTTATACTGTCAAAAGTCATAGACGACTGTTCATCCAACCAAAATTTTTAATCTACACATACATATACGAGGTCTGTTCAAAAAGTATCGCGAATTTTGAATTTCTGCGGGTTACGTATATTTGATTTTCGATTTTTTTTATGGCCTTATGTTGGTACTCATGTCTCTTCCTTATGCTGACAAGTTCGGCCATTTTGAATATTCAGTTAATTTTTGACAGCTGCTTTGCTTGCACGTGTTTTGGCTCGTCTTCGATTTTTGCCCATTCCAAAAAATGGATCAAAGAATCTGTTTCGGGAACAAGAAAAAGTCACAGGCGGACAGATCTGGGGAATACGGTGGCTGCGGCATTATTAGTGTGTTATTTTTGGCCAAAAATTCGTGCAGAAGCAACGATTATCATGGTGCAAAAGCCAATTTTTGTTCTTCCACAAATCCTGGCGGATTGCTTCACGCAACTTGCGCATAACTTGCAGGTAATATTCCTTATTGATCGTTCTACCCTGTGGTAAGAACTCATGATGCACCACGCCCCTGCAATCGAAGAAAACTGTCAACAAAACCTTCACATTCGACCGAACTTGGCGCGCTTTTTCCGGTCTTGGCTCATGCGGTAGCTTTCATTCGGATGACTGAGCTTTGGTTTCAACGTCACAACCATAAACCCATGATTCGTCACCAGTTATGACCCTCAGGAGCAAATTTGTGTCGTCGCGGACAGAGTCCAACATCTCCTTAGCAATGTTAATGCGATGCTGTTTTTGGTCGAAAATGGGCAAAGATCGAAGACGAGCTAAAATCCGTGCAAGCAAAGCAGCTGTCAAAAATTAACTGAACATTCAACATGACCGAACTTGTCGGCATAAGTGAGAGACGTGAGTACCAACATAACGCCACAAAAAAACGAAAATCGAATATACGTAACCCGCGGAAATTCAAAATCCACGATACTTTACGATGGAAATGTGCCTCATCGCTCATGATAATTGTTTTTGAAAAATCGCCGTCAATGTTGTTCAAGCATGCATTTGTAAATATAATACCCTGTAAATGGTCTCTAGGGTTAAGTTGCAGTATAAATTGAAATAGGTCTTTTATTGAAATTCGCTGTGGTGCTGTACTCGTAGAAGTGGTTCAGTTGCTGTGCACGATGATCACTTGAGGTTATCGGGGTCTGCGCCAAATTTTTTCCCCGGCAGCAATATTCGCGGCTGAACGACCTTTTCAGAGACCCACATGTCTCACGCTATGCACTAGTGTATTTTACTTTAAAAACACTCAGAAATAATTGCTGTCAAATATCTGCATTACTATTGAATCACCCTTTATATTGGATTAAATGTTTTGTATTTTTTTTTTCTAGAAAAAATTTTGTATTATAATTTTTTTTTTAATTTTAAATATTTTGCAATTTAAAGGAGACTCAAAAAATTAAATTCAGAATTCTGAGTGATTTGTTTGTGTATTTTATTAAATAATAAATTCAATATATAAAAAATTGTTGTGGATCTATGAAAATAAACAATTGATAATATTGAAAAAGAAAAATTTAAGATCTTGTATAGTTTTTTACTATCTTTTATAGATACCTGTATGATTAAACAACGTTTTTCGCAATATATTTAATAAAAATGTGTTAAAGATAAATTAATTTCCTCTTAATTTCTCTTTTATTTCGATCTTTCAATTTTCTGCTATTTTTTTATATGCCAAATAATATATAGTAAATATTGATAGCCGGAATGAATGATTTATTGGGATTCGAAAATTATTTAATTTGTTTAGTTTATCTGATCTTTCTATTGCCCTGTTTCTGCTTTGGAGAAATTATTTAATTTTAAATTGGCATTTGTTTTTTTTTGTTTGAACATTTTTTTAAATATAAATATGTACTTCCAATATTTGTGTCTTATTCATATCTTTCTCTCGCAAAAATCATACATACATAATATATTTGCACGAATTTTTTTGTTATTTAACACATTAATTTTTATTAGTATTTGTATTATTGTGTCTTACTCTCAAAATTGAAATGAAAATAAATAGGGAAGGGACAAAGCACTGCAAAATGAAGGAAAATTAAAAAATGAATGAATAATATTTAAATTATTTGCGTATAATCGTAATTATTTATGTATGAATAGGTATGCATCCAGTATGAAATTTTTTGTTTTAAATGAAAAAGTACTTTTTGCGCGAACTACTTCTTTTATAGATCGAACGTATCCAATTTTTAAATAAATTATTACTATTGTAGTTAATATTTTCATTTGTTCGAAATTTTGCATTCGCATCCATTTGTGGAAATATAATTTAAAAAATATGAAAAATACATTAAAACAACTTACGTTTTAAAAACGAATGATTAACAGATGAAAATGTTACAATATTAATGAAATTTACATTTCAATACTACAATATTATTATTGAATTGTAAATTCTTAGCATCATGGCACTAAACTTAGATAATAAAACTCCTAGATAGGCTTCAACTTTTAAAAATACGTTCACAAAAGCGCACACACATGCAAAATCAATATTTCTATTTTTGAGAAAACACTTCGTTATTTTACTCTTATTTACAATTGCTTGGAAGTTACTTTACAAATAAAACTATTTATGAATACGGATAAATTTATACTTACTTGTTCGAAACTAAATAAAAATAAACTTAAAAATTAAACTTGAATTCCTGAAATCTGTCAAAATTAAAAATGTAGACAAAGCATAAATATGTTCGGTGTTCAGTACACTGCCACTCTGTGTAAAATTAATAATATTAATAAAATAAATAATAAACCTAGTCGGTTCTGGACTACCATTTAAGGTGTCGTGGTCCTACGTCAATTCCCAAAAAAATAATTTTTCTCTTTCCATTTCTACTTAAATTTCCTTATTCCGTTATCCTTTGCCACCAAATAGCCTTTAGTGTCGTGCCGCTTAGAACATATATTTCAGTACTACTGTTACTTGAAATGATATCAAACAAATAAATCAAAATACGATTCCATTTATTATCAAAAGATTGTAAAAAATATAAATATTGAATATAAATTAAATTACACTAATTACGGTTTCCGGCAAAAATACTCCTTTTTCACATGCATAAGAAATTTGAAATTTAATTTAAGGTAGAACAAGCACAAATAATAAAAAATTTCTATTCTTAGCAAAAAACATTAATCCAACCACATAATTGATTTTAGGATCAATGTCCATTTGAAGAGCGTTCATTAGAATAGACGAATATGAAATAAAAATCTTTAAAATTTATTTAATATGATTTTTAAAAAAATTATTATCTTTTAAGAATACTCGCTTCGCTCACCAACCCCCACCCCTCCTACGATCGATCTCCGTGGGGCCCCTATGTCAAATATTCTACTTTTTCTCCCGCTTCATACAATCCTAACATCAATTTTTGCTTTTTAGCCTTTTTTTCATCTTTAGTCGCATGGTAATATTCGCGAGCAGCTTTTCTCTTCTCAGGTTTGTTTTCGTTATAATTTTTCATTACATTTTTAATCTCCCTTTCTGGATTTTTTGCATAAACACGCTTCCTCGCAGTATTCTTTTGAATACGTTTACGCTCTTTCATCTCCTCTTCACTCAAATTTAACTTTTTTCTACCCATCCTTACATATATAAATGACTACACAAAAAATGACTTTAAAAAAATGACTTAAAAAAAACACAAATATTGAAACAATAAAAATTCATACATACATCATAATAAAAGACTACAAAAAAAAACTTTTAAAAAAATAGAGGGACAGGAATTTTCCTCTTTGAGCCGACTTTGCAGTTCTATGAATGAGTTAAAATAATATGCAATTTTCCGTTGAGTCTTTCTTTTTGATCTGAGCTGGATGGTCGGTCTCTTTCTCTTGATTGTTTATTTTCTCAGAAATCTCCTACAAGTTGCCTCCTAAACTGGACAAGTTTTATAACTTTTCAAGCGTTTTTTTGTGCAAAATTTATGAATTAATAATGGGTACCTCCATTGGCCAAAAGATAAGTACGAGGTCTGTTCAAAAAGTATCGCGAATTTTGTGTTTTTTCAAACATTATTTATTTATTCATGAATATCTATTTTGTCCCCTTCAAAGTAATCCCCACCAGATATTATACACTTGTGCCAACGTTTTTTCCAATCCTCGAAGCACTTCAAAAAAATAATTTTTTGTGATCTTGTTCAACTCCTCCTTCGATGCCATCTTTATCTCCTCAATCGTAGCGTAGCGTCATCCTTTCATGGGGCTCCACAGCTTCGGGAACAAGAAAAAGTCACAGGTGGCCAGATTTGGGGAATACGGTGGCTGCGGCATTGTTATTGTGTTGTTTTTGGCCAAAAATGGCAAAAGCCAATTTTTGTTCTTCCACAAATCCGGACGTTTCTGGCGGATTGCTTCGCGCAACTTGCGCATAACTTGCAGGTAATATTCCTTATTGATCGTTCTACCCTGTGGCAAGAACTCATGATGCACCACGCCCCTGCAATCGAAGAAAACTGTAAGCAAAACCTCCACATTCGACCGAACTTGGCGCTTTTTTTGGTCTTTGCTCATTGGGATGATTGAGCTTTGGTTTCCACGTCATAACCATAAACCCATGATTCCTCACTAGTTATGACCCTCAGGAGCAAATTTGGGTCTTCGCGGACAGAGTCCAACAGCTCCTTAGCAATGTTGGTCGAAATTGAGCAAAAATCGAAGACAAGCCAAAACACGTGCAAGTAAAGCAGCTGTCAAAAATTAACTGAACATTCAAAACCGAATAGCATATATGTAACCCGTGGAAATTCAAAATTCGCGATACTTTTTGAACAGACCTTGTATTTGCCAACCACTTTAATATTTTCCTTAAACAACAGTATGAAGAAATTTATTTGTCAGTAGCGTCGACTGCCCCCATATTCTTTGTTTAGTTAACGATGAGACTGGGTTCCTTGAAGACTATATTTGGCCTAAAGTTACTTTCGAATTTTTTATTACAAATTCAGATTCTAGGGTACTCCAGATGCTTAGCATATTGATTAGTTCTTTTGTCACGCCATGAGAGTGAAAAGTATGTTATCGTTTCTATAGGCAATTTGCTTATTTTTTTATTTTAGGTTTTTTGAAGAAGGCTGGCACGTTTTTGCGAGAAAATAAAAAGTTCCGTTTAGGTGACATTTTAGCGCATAGAGCTCTCGGACAATTATTACACTGGTATAATATCGATCAGTGAAAATATGCTATCCAGTAATGTCAGGCCAAAATGCTGTTAAGTTATTCTAGAAGTCTGGTGAGGCTTTCAGTTGTAATATTACCGTAGTAAGTTGTGAAAAAAAATATAGCTGGTGCAGAATCTGCTAAGGTAGATGTGCGAATTTCCCATTTGGAGGGTTTATTAAGGTTGCAGATTATGAATGCCATTCTAGCTTTGTAGCCAATAACAGCTTTTTCAATTATAAGATTTTAATCGGGAATCAACAATTCTCTACACCCTTTATTTTTTTTGTCCCCCTTTTCTCTAATCTGCATTTTGTGGCACCATTTCTAAATGAAGCATCCAGAATACTTCAAAGAATCTTTTTAATTAAATTTTCACGACACTCGAATTTTCTTCGTCCTTTGTAGACATTGAAAAATAGATAACCCCAAACATTCTTAATAAGATTCAGATCCAGTTTTGCTCCCTGAACGACGTCTTTACTTTGTTTACCATATGGATGGGCGCGTTTATCCTGTCGAAATTTGAATGAATACGTCCCCAATTTTTCTCGACATTTAACTGTTTAGTATTTTATTAATTCTTAATAATTTTCTTCTTGTTGTCTGCCTTCTAATATCAGGGAATATGGTATATGGTATTACTCCACAATAGGCAACTATTTCATCTAAATTAATTGTTTTTTCATCTGACAAAACTACGTTTTCCTATTGTTCCTGCCAATCAAACAGCGTTTGAAATTCGACCAGTGACCGAATTTCAAACACTGTAAGTTATAGTTTTCGTTTAAATTTGGTTTCCGATTAATTTTATCTTTTAAATATTTGGTGAACTTATAAAAATTCGTCTCACCGTTAAAATACTGGCACTTACACCCATTGCGTCGGCGATTTGGCGTACAGTTTTGTCCAAATTGGATGCTTCGCTGAATATACTGTGGCGTTCTCTATCAGTAGTAGCCTAAAAAGTTCACCCTATGTATTTTTTGCGTAATTTTTGTTATTTTTTTAGAAAACTCCTTACTACACATTCCATCTATTTTCAATTTTTTTCAAAAAAACCATTTGAAATACTTTACAAAATAATAAAAATTACAATGATGTTGAAAAAAAAACTCGTCCGCGTGTACCCAAAGTCCAAGTTTAGATGATTCGTTCATCCTAATGGGTATTTTTTTATTACCTTTGTCTGTTCTATCTGCAATAAAAGTTTAAGATTATTTATGCATGTATAAGTAGTATTTTCTTAAAAACATCGATTAGTCAATTCAAGTGGTATGTAGTGTATATTTTTTTCTTTGCAATAAATGAATTAAAATGTTTATTAAATACGCTACGCTTTTGGAATTCAGAAAATTTCCATTACGAAAACTAGCTGCCGTAGTAGGGATCATGTCTACACAAACAATTCTACACATTAATGTGCGGATACGATTTATTGCTATCAGTTCCAAATATGCGTAAATATACGAAAATATGACGTAGGAGCCTATCCGTGAGTTCTTTAATCTGATGCACTAAAGTCCATTTGGCGCCAGAAAAGTGTAAGCGTTGTAGCAAACCTACACGTACTTGATGTCGCCACACCAGAGGTTCATCTTCAAATTTTTTTTTTATTTAATTAAATTAGCAATGCATTCTTCTTGTGAATGTCTTATATAGTGTATTTTAATAAGAAAATAAAACAAACAAAAATGTGGCAGAGCAAAATTTACCATTTTATTTTGAATTATAATCGATGCATTTATGTTCGGAAAAAACATCATTCAAATGGGCGCTCCTGTGCCATTTACAGAACCGAATACGATGGTTCAAACCTTGTGCAATAAATGTGGTCTAATTTTAGGTATTTGGCGTACTATATTCAATGTTAATGCAAAATAAGCCCAAAAGAAGTCCAAAGATGGTAAATCACAACTTCTTGGAGACCATTGCACATCTGCATTTCTTGAAATTATCAACTCGCCAAACTTTTCCCGCTATAAATCCGGTTGTGGCATGAGCTGTGTGGTACGTGACGCCGTGTTGTTAAAACCACATATTCGTTAAATCAATATCTTCCCAAAAAAAAATCGTTATCAGCGATCTGTACCGCTCATTATTGACAGTAGCGGCAACTCCTTCCCCATTTAAAAAAAAAATAAGGACCGATGTGCCAGCGTGCCATAAACCGAAGATTCATCGTGAAAAATTTGTGGATTGGCTTCAGCCCAGTAACGACAATTTTGTTTATTCAATGATCCAGAGAGATCAAAAGGCATCTGAGATTTTCTTGAAATATTTTTTCATTTTCAAAAAAAATAAGAATAACGCTTATTTTGATAAAAAAAATGGATAATTTCCAAGCGTTGTTAATTTGGTTGCCTTAAATGAATGAATTTCAAACTTTACTCTTAGATTTTAGAAGAACTGGATAGGCCTCTACACAAAAATTGTGGCCGAATTTTTTTGGCAATACATTCGTATAATTTTAAAATTCAGTATGCGGTTAAAGCGGTTTGTTTAAAACCATTTTGATATGTAATGTCATTTATGCGTAAACAAATAGATTTTTTAATATTACGGATTTTGTTGTTTGATGCAATTCTTTTTGAAAATTTGGAATAAAACACAGTATTAAATGCAATTGTTATTTTAAACATAAAATAACAATTGCATTTAATACCAAAATATTGGAAAAAAATAAAAGTTGCCTCATGTCGTGTTTAAATTGCATTTTCGTTTCCAATAAGTGAATTAAAATGAATATAAATTATTTTGATTAAAAAAATGGATAATTTCCAAGCGTTGTTAATTTGGTTGCCTTAAATGAATGAATTTCAAACTTTACTCTTAGATTATAGAAGAACTGGATAGGCCTCTACACAAAAGTTGTGGCTGAATTTTGTTGGCAATACATTCGTATAATTTTAAAATTCAGTATGCGGTTAAAGCGGTTCGTTTAAAACCATTTTGATATGTAATGTCATTTATGCGTAAACAAATAGATTTTTTAATATTACGGATTTTGTTGTTTGATGGAATTCTTTTTGAAAATTTGGAATAAAACACAGTATTAAATGCAATTGTTATTTTAAACATAACAATTGCATTTAATACCAAAATATTGGAAAAAAATAAAAGTTGCCTCATGTCGTGTTTAAATTGCATTTTCGTTTCCAATAAGTGAATTAAAATGAATATAAATTATTTTGATTAAAAAAAATGGATAATTTCCAAGCGTTGTTAATTTGGTTGCCTTAAATGAATGAATTTCAAACTTAACTCTTAGATTATAGAAGAACTGGATAGGCCTCTACACAAAAGTTGTGGCCGAATTTTGTTGGCAATACATTCGTATAATTTTAAACTTCAGTATGCGGTTAAAGCGGTTCGTTTAAAACCATTTTGATATGTAATGTCATTTATGCGTAAACAAATAGATTTTTTAATATTACGGATTTTGTTGTTTGATGGAATTCGTTTTGAAAATTTGGAATAAAACACAGTATTCTATTTTCAAATATTATTTATTTATTTCACTATATATTATTTATTAAAACAGAATTATAAAGTGGAAGAGCACTGAACTATTTTCTGGTAAACATTGAACTGTTTGTTTACATTTATTGTATGCCGAACTTTTCACTTTTTGGACAAAATATATCACTAAAAGCCATTTTAGCACATCATAAACTAAATTTTTATTAATTTATCTAGTAAAAATGAAGATGTCAACTTATCGAAAGAAAGAAATTCCTAGCTTTCTCACTTCGTTGAATTACCAGCAATTCTTTATAAAACACTTCATTTTCTGAACTAAAAACGTCCTATTAAATGTTATCAACAATATAACTATTTATATAAATACTTACTTTTTGTAAATACTTTAAAAAAGATAAATACTATACTTTCATTTGTACTTTCCGATAAGTGCCAAAATAACAACTTGATAAACAACAAAAGTATGCCAGCATTTCGGTATGCTACCACTTTCATGGAGAATGGCGTATTTTAAAACTCTCCGAAAGTCTACAAAATTGAGACGCTTGATATTTGATTGATAATTACGAAATAAATTAATAAACATAAAATACAATTGCATTTAATACCAAAATATTGGAAAAAAAATAAAAGTTGCCTCATTTCGTGTTTAAATTGCATTTTTGTTTCCAATAAGTGAATTAAAATGAATATAAATTATGCTTTTGCAAATCAATAAATTTCTATTTCGAAAACTAGATGTCAGTGGGTGTCATGTCTACATAAAATAATCTACACAAAAGTATGCAAGCGTTACGATTTTTCGCCGCTTTTGTTGCAATAATTCGGTCAGAAAATTGCGTATACATATACGAAAATCTGACGTACGGACCTATCCAGGTATTCTTTAATCTAAGACCTTACTGAATACAACTGACATTAGAATGCATGATCGAAGTAATTAAATGGCACCAATTCTATAATAAATGCTTAGTCATGCAGGAAATAAGTAATTTCAAAATATTAAATACGAAATATAGTAGAAATGATTCTAGAATGATACAAACTCATCTAGAATCGATTCTAGAAGTAAACACATACCCGTATATCTTACGTATACTTATTAACTTTATTCAGATATCTCGTCTATACTATTAATAATTAACTTTAAAAATCCTATATCATTCGTATCCATATATATTATTTCGTATGTGTGTTTGGACATGTATAATAATATTTGTTATAGCAGAAAATACTTTCTGCGCCCATATTTTGTTCAATATTTATTTATTTTTTCTTTTTCTGCTTTTACATTTTCTTAATGTTTGAGGGATAGATAGATTGCTGAATAAATAGGTTAAGATTAAGTTAAAAATTGGAAATAATCTGGTAATTTGCTCTAAAAATAGAATTGAAATTAGAAAAATAAAAACTAAATATCAAAAGAAACGAACACGTTTACTCGTCACCGTCGGTATATGCTTGCAGTTTATTCTCAGATTTCTACCAATTTCTCTCCTTTGCTAAACATACTTTCGTGAGAAAAACACATGTTTACGATAAAAATAAAAACTGAGAGACGATTTAAATTTTCATCGTAAATTTTCCGTATTACATTCAATCAAGTCTAAAATGCATAAAGAAAGAGAATCGGACGATGAAATAGTCGAACTTCTGATTGGCGAGTGCTGTTCACAAATTTTATAAATATTATTTTCCTTTTAATTTTTGTTTGGCTTGTTTTTATTAAATCAAATGAGCTAATTGTACCTAAATTTTATTTATAAATAAATGATTAAAAAAATTGTGAAAAGACAACATCGAGAATATTATTAATTTTTATTAAAAAATGTATCAAAATTAAGAAAAGGAAATTAGAGAGTGAGTTTTAGTGGAGGAAGGAAATGGCCGAATTACAAATTGTGCTTAAGTAGATGTAAAAATATATTGTGTTAGAGAGAAAAAACAGATCAATTTTTTTTTAATAATACAAATGCTGATCTTCTATATTATTAATAAAAATAAATTTTATAGTGTACATGTTTTTCTTCGTCAATAATTTCTAATGAATTATTTAAATTAATAACTCATACTTTTTAGAGTTATTCAATTTTGTATCCTATTAAACTCTTTTTGAGGCAGATGAATCTATAACCTCGATAAAAATATACAAAAATTTACTTATCGTTTGATTTCCTTCATTAAACAAATTTACTATGAATTAATAGCTCTTCCTTTAATTTATTATATAAACAATTATGTTAACATATTTTCCGCTTTAAAATTTTTGATATTTTTCCAGTTTATATTGAGTTACATAAATGTAAAGTTTATATGTATGCAATGTTTACAACATTTTTTTTCTCTTTTATAAGTTGCTTTTTCGGAAGTGAATTTTCTCAATCATTCTCACATGGATGAGATTGATCGGTGTTTGGAAATATATATATACATATATACATACATATATGTTTACATAAATTTGTATCCTACGGATTATATGCATATATAATTTTGCATTTTTTGAATTTTTAAATAAAGTATAAATATATTTCATATATGATCCGAAATTTTTTTCAAAGTATTAGTGACTTTTGGATTATCAAATATAAATTAACTTTATAATTTTCCGTTGTCGCTTACTATGTACGAGGTGTGGTTATCCACTTTAAACAACTGAACATTTGAACTGGAATCGCCTTCAGCTCTTCGGTTATATTCCTGAGGAATAAAATTACAATAGGGTAGGGAGGGGGGTATGATGCAAAACCACAGATATACCCTTGTGCAACAAAAACTCTTTGATGAAAAGATGGTCATGTAATAGGTGCCGTTGCTATTATGAAGTATCCAAGAGTCTGCATTATCCGATTTAAAAGGAAGAGCTCTATTTCTGAGCATTTCATGTTTTTATAAAAAATTATTATGAACTTTCTATAATGGCACATTGTTTTTTTTACCAAAAACATATGTACGTCTTGGCGGTTGGTCAACAATCAAACTCAAAAATACATATCTAATATATTAACTTAAGTAGTTAAATCTTTTGAAATAATTAAAAAAAAAACAATTGTTCTAGTTCAATAATTTATAAAACGCCAAAAATTAAAAGAAATTTTCTTTAAATATTGTGTAATCAAATAATTTCAATTTTTTATAATAAATAAAAAAAAACAAATTTATTCATACAGAAAATATAAAATGGCTAATTATGCAAAGATAAAAAAAAGTTTCAAAAAGAAAAACAGTATTTTGAATGTAATAGAAAGTAAAAAAACTGTATGTTCGGAGAATACAAGTGCTGCACATTTACCGAATGAAAGCTTAGAATCAAATTTAGATATTAAAGCAAATAATTTGAATAATACAATACCAAAAATACCAAAACGTAGAAGAAACAATCGACGTTTGAATTTATCAAAAACATTAAAAATTGGTAAAAAAAATCGTTTTTAAATAATATTATATATGATTATTGTTATATTATGAATAGATTGTTATATTCTCTTCGTTTTTCTTTTTCTTTATTTAATATGTATCAATCGTGAATTAATTATATGATTAGAACGTAAAAATACCGGTTCAAATATTTCTGCACTTCCGCCTGGTTCAGATACATTTTCGACCGAGTTTGTAAATACTGAAATGGATATACCCCCTCTAGACACAGTAGAAGAATCGAAAAAAGACAGGTAAGTGATATTTTTTTTTTTTTAAATATTAACTAGCTACTTCTGGTGATCATTTAATTTATATATTTTCTTTTTTAAAAATTATTGTGTCATCTTCGATTAAAAGAATCAATATTCTATTATTTTTAGGTCTAAATCGAAATCGGCACCTGTCTCTGTGAGTCGTTCAGAATCTTGTAAAGAAAGACTCTCGCAGAGACGGCGAAAAGATAGACGGAAAACTTCTGATCCAAGCTTATCAAAGACCAAGTATGTACAATAGTAACAATTTTTTTTTAACATCACATACAGTTCTTATAATTAATTTAGGAATTTTTATTATCATCTTTTTTTGTTGTTGGAATCATTACTTTTTTGAAAAAATATATTTGCAACTTCGTTTAATGAAGCATACTAAATAAATTGTTTAAAACTGACTAATTCCAGTGATGAGTTGTTGGGTAATTACGTAGCAACATCGACTTCTAGTCTGTCTTCAATCAGTCTTGATAGCAGAAGTACTTCACTTGAAAAAGTAGCTCCAGTTGAAGTACAAACTGGCAATAGCCATATTCTATCAAGCAATGATCAAAATTTAGGTCCCAAAGATTGGATTGACAGCGAAGAGGAAAATGATCTTACGGAAGTAGCATGGACATCGAATATTAGTCCTGAAATACTGGCAACACTGTCGGACGCGGAAAGGGAACGCCAACAAGTGATAAACGGTGAGAGATTTATTATTGCTGTTGATTAATTGATTTTGTTTTAAGTTTATATAAATAATAACATACTAACACATAAATTATCTAGTAAATATTTGAATATTTTTTATTTAGATTGATAATCTTAATTGATTTTGTTTACTAAATAATTTTTTGCCACAGAACTTTACGAAACCGAAAAAAATCACGTACGTACGCTTCGATTATTAGAATGTGTATTTATGCGTACGCTACAAGGTGCTTTGCCATACGATTATTTACAATTACTATTCCCATCGTCTTTAATATCGCTAAAAGAAATTCACAGCTCATTTGAACAAAGTTTAAAACAGCGCAGAAATGATCATGGTCATATTGTGCAAAGTATTGGAGATTTGTTGCTTAATATGTTCGAAAGTCAATTATGCAACGAACTAAGGGAACATGCAGCAAAATTTTGTGAAAGGCAACAAATAGCTTTAGAAGCGTTAAAGGAACGGAGACGCAAAGATGAAAATCTGCAAAGGCTTTTAAATAAGGCCGAATCGCATAAGGCTTGTAGACGTCTTCAATTAAAAGATTTACTTCCAACCGTATTACAGCGAATTACCAAATATCCATTACTCTTTGAGAAATTATTGAAAATTACATTAAACGTTCGCCCTGATGATTCGACTGAAGCATGTGCTATTCAACAAGCATTAGACTCGTCAAAAAGTATTTTAGTTTACGTCAATCAGGCTGTGAAAAGTGCTGAGGATGCGCACAAGTAATTATATCTTGATAAAAAATTTAATATTCTAATATTATATATTATTTCTTTCGCTATTATTATGTTCAGGTTGGCAAATATACAACGGAAACTGGACAAATCCGGTTATGAACGGGACGCTAGTATTGAAATAAGGGTAAGTTCATAGAACATAAATAAATATGTGCGATTACTTAAGTAATTTTTTGAAAGTATAATATTTTAAAAAACTTTTACGCCAATTTTATTGTCTGTTTAAATTTATAAAATAGGTATTATTAAAAAAGAGTGTTTTTTTCTTAATTATATACATTTTTTTTTGATAAAATTGAAAATGTTATATTCGGTTAAGCTGAACCTATACTTTTAATATTATTTAATATCTCGACCATTTAAATTTATCCTTAAAAAGAACAAATTAAAATATGGCAAGAATTATTTAGAGAAACATTTCATTAAAAAGTAAAATCAAAATTAATTATTTTTATGTATTCTTTTATTATTTAGAATCTAGATTTAACTCAGCATAAATTAATTCATGATGGCCCATTAACAATGCGAAAAAGTCCGGGAACACAATTACACGGCTTATTGTTTGAAAATATGATGGTTCTTTTACAGAAACAGGTAATTTATTTATAAATAAACTATATTATAAGTAAAGTTGTATTGTAAATTTTCTAGGATGACAAGTACATGCTAAGATCATTTCCAAGTCATGGTCCCACAAGTGCAGATAGCAAACCCATTTGCCCAATAACAAATTTTGACCAACAAACATTAGTGAGGCAATCAGCAGTTGATAAAAAATCATTTTTCCTAATTATAACGAAACCATCGCAAATGGTAGAATTGACTGCACCTAGCAACAATGAGTGTAAAACGTAAGATATATATTTTTTTATTTAATATAAAGTAGCTTAGTTCTTCGAAAATGAGTAGTATAATTGCAATATTTATTTTTATCTTTATAATTTTTTGTAGATGGGTTAATCATATTTCAAATGCTGCTGAGCAACACACACCGCGTAATAAAAATAATAATGAAATTGTTGAAGATCCAGCTAGTACAACATTACCGCATTCAAATACCAGAGAATCAATCGACAGCACTATTACTGTTGATCAAACACAACCAGCAGGTAGCAACAATAATAGTGCTAATGAATCACAATGGACACAAGACTCTGAACCAGATACATATTCTATAAATAATAATAACAATAATAATAACAACAACAATATAGTATTAAATGATCGAGGAAATTTAACGGCAACAGACAGTTTAGACACTCAGAACGATAATATTAACGATTCTAATCGTGATAATATTAGTGATAAAGATACAATCGAACTGAAAGATAATTCTGAGAAATGTGTGGCTGATGAAAATGCAACGGATGCTGACGTGGAAGCGACGCATAAAGAAAGTGTTTTTTCGAACAATTCAAATAATACGAGAACTTTAATGCAGCATTCACCGTTGGTGCAGCCAAGCGATATATGCATCAATTCAAATGCGGTACTTACTGCCGAACCTGTTGTCACGCCATCGGAAAAGCTAAGGCGTCTGGATGATGCGATCCGTGAACGAATCATTGAGAAACAGTCTATTGTCTGTAAAATGTTCCGAGTTCCAAATGAGGACTTTTCAACAATTGCTGATATAGTTGGGCAACCGGAAGCACCAAAGGATACCTCAAATATTCTTTTAGCCGCATTTGCCCAGGTTCAACTTTTGACCGAAGTCCTGAATAAGTACACAAAAGTCAATATGGAGCAGGAGATTTCCGCTGTATCAACTTCGGTATGCGATCAGTGTAGTAAACATCGAAATCAGGAATCTATATTCCCATCTAAGTCTAAGGGTCAGTTCGAAGCTAGTGATGGCGATAAAATTTCATTGAGTGGGCCTCTTGATTTAACAGAAACAAAATCAGTTCCATCTAGAGAAATAACATTACAGGAAGATGACGGTTATTGTCAAATCGATGAATTACGTCTTCCGTCAATTGTTCCTAATTCGCTTAAAGCTAGTACACCTGATCAAAGGACAACAACAAAACCCCCAGCTGATTTTGTTTCTACAAAAAGATCGGAAAGTTTTACACAACGTAGTAGGATGAGTGGAAACGATCGAAAGGATGATAAAATCACCAGTCGTAGTTTATCACCAGATATTACTAAAACAACTGATGTAATTCTAGCTACGGTAAATACAATTTATTTAAAATAATTTGTTTGCTTAAACATATTTTAATTTCCTAAAACTGTTTTCGTAATTAATTTGTATTTACAATTTTATCATAATTCCTTAGAAGGTTGATACGCCACAAATTCCCGATGCACGTCGGAGAAATACAACGACAGAGTATCCTCTACGAAATTCAAAGTATTGCGGACAAAATCGATTAGCACATGTGAATTCACTCGAACCTTCCATTCCATGCCATACAATAAGTGGAATAGTCACAACGCTGAATGCGCAAATATCTCTTCTTTTGGTAAGTTATTAAATTTATTTTTCTTTATGGAATTTTCATGAATAAATCATCTAATTAGTATTATTGGTAAATAATTTAAATCAGACAAAAATATTCGAATAATATATAAATATATATTATTCGAATATAATCGTCTGATTTCAATTATTTACCAATAATACTAATTAGATAGTATTTAATTATTTACCAATAATACTTATATAGTAGTTATAAGTTATTAACTCAATGCAGAATTAGGAAATAGTAATAAGTTAATAACTTATAACTACTAATGTACTTAAATATTTTTTTAATTTTTTTCGGTTTTAAATAAATTTATCTTTGACAGTTGAATGATATAATTTTTTTAATTTGTTTTTGTTTTAAAATTTTTTGCAATTGTAGGGAAAAATGGATGAACGTGATAAAGAAAGAGAAGTTTTAAAGCGGGAAAATCAATATTTAAGAGAATTACTTAATTCATTTCATGAAAGACAGAGAGTTAGTGAAGAAAAGGTTAGTTGAAATTTTTTTAAATTAATGAATATGCATGCAATACACAACATTGTCTGAAAATTTGTAAACCTATTCCGATTATTTTAAATTATAGACGACAATAAATGTTTATTAATTTAACAATTAATAAAAATAAAAAATAGCTTACGGGGGGAAACTATTTTAAAGAGAATTTGTCAATTTGTTATTGATGCTTTTACATGACAATTTTCATATAAGATTTATGCTTTTGAATTTTATAAATTTATAAAGTGTTTAGAAAAGTACAGTAAATTATTTTATTTTTTCTATGCATTTTGAGTTATTTCACAATTTACCTAAATAGGTTTGTAAAATATTGTTTACACAAATACGCAATAATAGTAGATTATTCTTAATTTCGTTGATTATTACAAAAAAATTACATTTTCATTGTATTCAAATTTTTAATTACAGGAAGCTCCAAAATCGAATAGCTTTGAAAACAATTCCATGGACAGCGAGAGTAATTCAAATAATTTAAATGTATCTACTGATTTATCTGAACAAGAAAATGATTAATTACACTATATATAAAAAGAATATTAATCCTAGATCAGTAAGCAACAAAATATTGTATAAAATGTGTAACTTTTTATATTCATGAGCAAATAATGATTTTGTATTAATAAATATTATGCAAATTAAAAAAAAAAAAAAACAAAGTTACCGTAACAAATAAAGATTTCCAAAAAAAACAGCAAAATAATGAACGAAAAAAAAATGTTGGGCAATTATAACAAAAATTTATTAATAAAAGAAGCACAATACAAAATCAAACCTTTAATATTAGTAATTATGAAAACTTAATTAAAATCAAACAAATCTATAAATTAAATAAGAGCTAAGCTAATAGTGAAATACTTTTCTGTTATTTAAGAATAAACGAATAATGTATGAAATTTTATATTTTATTGTATTGAATTTAAAAAAAAACGGTTAACAATAAAATCTCATCTTTTACTAAAACGATAATTCTATTATTTTAAGAATATATAAATAATTGCTTGAAATATTCTCGTACATATTGTTTGTTTTGTTCGATCCGTATTAAATCGTATTAACAAGTTTCGTAAAACTTTTTTTTTAAACAATTACACTTAGAAGAAATACCAAAAGTAAAGAAAAAAACAAATTATATATATATATTAACAATCATATTTTTTAAAATTTTATAAAAATATATCTTAAAAACTGAAATTTAGATGAACTTATATTAATATATACTAATATATAAAAGTTTTGTAATTAAACCAAGCCAAATATTTTATATTTATTATTTCAATAAGGTACAAGCTGAAATTAAGTTAAATCTGTACTATAATACGTAAATTAGTGAATTTATCATTTTTAGCTAAGTTGTCCAAAACAATACTGGTATTGTTGTGTGTTGGTAATAGCCACCTTTGGTACAGAATAACATTGCAAACATTTACATTATTAGAAAATATTCGAATGTAGCCAAATCAGTAAACAATACTTTTTTTGTTCGTAGCTCATACTTCTATAATATACTATTTGTTGAAATTATTAAATTAGAAAAAAATGTATACATTTTAAAAAAATGAATCAACAATACCAATTTTACTGCAACAATATGAAAAGAAAAACAAGAACATGATAGTAAAATAAATATTAAAGCTAGTTTTATATCAAAATATCAGCTTTAATTGCACTTCTTGCAAATGGTTTATATTAGGCAATTAGATGACGCTTGAGTAAATAAGTAATCCACTATTCAAATTTTAAACAAATAAATATAGAGTTTTAAAAAAAAATATAAATCATTGTTATTGAACATCACACATCTACCCACTTACTACAGTCTGTATTGGTTTTATAATAATTATAATACATTTCGTACAATCCATTAATATTATCAGTGTGAAAAGGTTTTCATTTTTTATCTTCAAATCGATTAATTTATTTATTATTGAAGTGATTTTGTTTATCTATGATAGAACGAATATTCTAAATATTAGTTAACTGATTGCATAAATTTTATGAACACGGTGTAATAAATTTACAATTTGTTATATTAAATAATTCTACTAATTCATCAGAAAATGAGTTAATTTTTTTTTTTGCTAGAGAATATATTTTATATTTCTGCTCTTTGAAGATTTAATTGTCTATTCAGAAAATGAGTTAATTTTTTTTTGCTAGAGAATATATTTTATATTTCTGCTCTTTTTTAGAATGTCTAATTCCATTACTGCATTTTTCAAATATATTTCCAATAGAGTTTTCATCATTCTTTTTCTCTATATTATTCTTGACTTTGAATTTGTTGTTATAATCACATGACTATTTAATAATATCTGCTACGAATATTAATTATTATTATATTGTATAGAAAAGCAAATATTTTGATTTGCTTTTCTACAAATATTTCATATAAATATATAAATAGATTTTCAATAATTGAACATAAATAATTTCTTATTCATTAATTTTATGTATATTAAATTCAAGCCAATTATAAAAATATTTTTCTTTTGAAAAGGAAATAAAAATTGCATAAATAAATAATATTTGTTAGGAAAAACAACAGTAATAATAATGAATACGAATAACATAATATACCATATCTAGAATTATATTATATTGTATGCCAATTATATACACATATTATTAAAAAAATAGTATTGAATAGCACAACAGAAAAAAACGAGCCCATGAGTACTCATTAATAGAAGATCTGATAGACTTGTGACAATTACTAATATACATATATAATAATAAAAAAGTTAATTTTAAGCGAAAAAAATTTGATCGAATATCAATGGAACAAAATAATTATTTGGAAATTATTTTGCTTATTGTTTTTTTAAAACTTTTAATTTTATTTCGAATTTTATGTATAAATTGTCATTTAAGAAAAATATGAAATAAAGCAATACTTTTAATAACACTATTTACTTTTTTTTTTAAAACCAAATATACTTAAAAACTTTAATAAATTATATTGGACAAATTGAAAAGGAACAATTTAAAATACAATAAATTAAATAAAAGTAAAAATCGCACAATTATTAAAATAATAAAAGTTGTTAATAGGTATGAAAACTAACCAGAAGACTAATCATGATTAATACTAGTATAAAAATAAAATATTAAACAAAAAATATACCTATCACTTAGTTTATCATTCCTTTAATTTATTTCAAAATAAATTAAATTGAAACTTTGAATTTTGTAAAAAAAAAATCGAACATAGATTAGAAAGTAAATTAAAAATAGATGTAGGAAATTATGTTAATTATCAAAAAATGGATTATATTCTATAAAAAAAATAACAAATCAATTTACATACTTATTTGTAATAATAAAATATATATAACTGCATGTATAATAATAAATATCAAAATAACAAGAATTTCATTTTATATATAAACAGAGAAATCCCTGTTTTCTAATAGTGACCAAATAATATAGTAATAATAATAAAAAATCCATTCATGTAAAAATATTTTTACAATTGAATGATTAATTGGCAAATAAATCAAATAGTAATAATATTTGAATTAAATAAATTAAATATACAAAATTAAAGGAAATTTCAATAAATCAATATTTATTATTTATCATGGTAATATTTATAAAAAGTTTTATACAGTTTTTATGTACATACATGCATATATAAATAAATAAAATAATGGAAACTAATCTTATTCTTAAAAGTTTTCCAATGAGTAATAATTAATAACAAAATAAAAAAAATATGTTTATTTCATGTATTTACTAATTTTATATGTAGTATTTGGTGGTTTTTACAATGAAGAAAAATTTCTTTTGTAAAGGAATATTATATAATATTAAGTATGCTAACAATAATATTAAAAATACTTACAATAATAATTACTATAATGCCGCTATTTTTATGTTATAAAATTAAATATAAACGCCTTATTATATAAACATAATCAAAGATCGATTTATACATAATAAAAAAATTTTTAAGGAAAATATGTTTTACCAAAATGTGCTTTGATATTTTTTAAATATATATATATATATAAATAGGAATTTTTAGGGCAATAAATTATATTGCATTTGCTTCCAATCAATTGTGTTTTCTTTTATTACCTATATAAAATAATAAACAAAGATTAGGAATTGAGTGAACACAAGAATCAAATGTGTCAAATAGTACCATTAGGGTGCTAAACTTTGCAGAAGGAAGCTTTTTTTCATTTCTTTTTAGGGTTTAAACAACTTTATTCAAATACATTTGGGAGCATATAATTATTAATATAAAGAGATTCATTCAACGAAAATAAAGCGAAAAACTAGTATTTCAGAGAAAAATATAGCGAAAAACAAGTATTTCAGAGAAAATTCGTCTCGCCAACTTTTTTTTGCACATAAATAATGAAATTGAATAAATTATATTGCATTTGCTTCCAATCAATTGTGTTTTCTTTTATTACCTATATAAAATAATAAACAAAGATTAGGAATTGAGTGAACACAAGAATCAAATGTGTCAAATAGTACCATTAGGGTGCTTAACTTTGCAGAAGGAAGCTTTTTTTCATTTCTTTTTAGGGTTTAAACAACTTTATTCAAATACATTTGGGAGCATATAATTATTAATATAAAGAGACTCATTCAACGAAAATATAGCGAAAAAACGAGTATTTTAGAGAAAAATATAGCAAAAAACGAGTATTTCAGAGAAAATTCGTCGTTTAGAGATTTTTTAGAGGTTTTTTGGTGCGTGCTAAAATAGAGGTAATTTAAAAAAAAAAAAAAAACAAATTTAAACATTACAAGCAAACGCTCATTAAGTAAAAATAAGAGGCGCTCCAGTGACCTGGAGAGTCCTCTTATAAATGAGAACATGGGGAAAGAAAAACTCCAAACTAATAAACAGTCTAAAAGAAAATGCGGATCTGAATAACATCGGAGACAAAAACGGCAAAGCAACCGCAACGATTTTAATTAAAAATAACGATAAACTATATAACGAAAAATTTTTACCAACCGACAAAGCGCCATTTATACTTTTATTTAAAAATTAGTATATAGATAAACTAATTGTAGGCAAACTTTTGCATGCAAACAATTACCAAAATATCATTAGTATTGATAAAGTCAATGCGGTAACTGTGGAAGTAGTAACTAGTGACTTTCAATGTGCTAATAAAATTTTAGAAAATAAAACCATTAAATTAGCTGAAAAATATGAAACTTATATACCAAGTAACGTGGTAAATAAAGTTGGCCTCATTCGTAACATTTCTTTAGAAATTGATAAGAAGGAAGTGCAATCTAATATGCAAAGTGAAAAAAATTTTAAACATAGAAAGGCTGACCAAATGGGATGCCAATAGCAAAACAAGTTCCCCTACCACCACCATCAAAATATCATTCAGAGCAAACTGTCTAAGACTCAGTTAAAATTTTTAACTGCAATTTTCGAGTCGTGCTATTCTTCCGGCGCCCGCTCTTCTGTAACCAATGTCAAAGATACGTTCATACAAAAAAAATTTGCCGCAGTACACGTACATGTCGGCTATGCCTTGACGAGCATGAGGAGTCTAACTGCAAAGCGACTACGCACCTGTGTAGATTCTGTGGACCGAGTCACTCAACCAATAGTTTGCATTGCCCAGAAAGAAATAAACAGAACGAAATTATAAAAACAATGGTGACAAAAAATATTTCACATTTTGAAGCGCGGTTGTTGGGTAGTGCTAACGAGCAGGAGTGCAACATTAACACATTATCCAGCCAAATACATTTCCCTTCACTTGGATGAGTACCAGACACACACAATAATGCCGCAAAACACACAGTAACAACCAAGAAAACAGCCACAGTAAATGCCATCGCAGCCATGGATACTGAAATGCTACGAAACACACTACGGACAATACACACAGCGCTTTCGTCCCCTCTTTCAGCGGATAGTACGTGTACAGACAACGTCACGGAGATAGCAAAGTAGTAAAACTATTGTCTACTACACTAGACAATACCTAGTATTTTTTTTTCTTTTTTTTCTTTTTTTATTATATACACATACACGTTTATATATATTTATACACTTTTTTTTGTTATTTTCAATTTTTATTTTTCTTTCTGCCCCTTCCGTTATTATATTTATATACACATTTAATATTTTCATTTCATTTTAATCCACTCTTTATTTACAATCCGATTTTTCGATTTAATTTTAAATTAACTTTTATACCATATTTTACTTTTTATTTTTCTTCCTCTTTTTTTTCCTCTCTCCATAAGCGACAACAAAATTAAAATCCTACAATAGAACATTCAAGGTTTCTATAATAATAAATCTGGTTTAGAACAATTAATTTCGAAATACTCTCCAACACATCACAGCACTTCAAGAAACTCACCTTCCCGTAGATTTCTCCATTACACGTTTAAAACAATACAATTCCTCATTTCACAATTGGAACAGAGATTTGAAAACTGGAGGCATCTCTTTACTGATCCATAAATCCATAAGTTTTAAAATTAATCCTATTTCGTCAAATATTTTGGCACATTCATGCAATATCATTTCTAACCCCACTTTTACCTTAATAAATATTTATGTTGAGCATAGCTTACATCTTAAAAAAGACGATCTCCTCAATCTCACAAGAACTGTTAGTGGTCCGACAATCATCGTCGGTGATTTCAATGCTCGCCACCACCACTGGGATCCCTCAGGGCAAAACAATTTTGGTGCAGTCGTTAACGAATGGCTTAATGATACGGATTTTATCCTTCTCAACAATGGACATTACACTCATCTCTCTACTAGAGGCACTAGAACAGCAATAGATCTATCAATAGTTTCTCCTTCAATAGTTGGTAATATTTCACGGCAACCCCTCTCAGATCTTTATGGGAGTGATCGCGTACCCATACAGATCATTCCACAGAGCTCAGTAGCTACCTTCTTTCATTCTCCCTGGTTTTTTGAAGGAAATGCAGACTGGCCCACCTTTTCTTCAAAGGTAAATGACATCATTTCGTCAATTCCCACTTCACATAATATTAATAAAGAAGCTGCTATTTTAAAGCGATGTATTCGTTTTGCAGCCTCTCCTTCCATTCCCTCTTCTAATTCTTTCCACAAAATACAACCTTCATGGTTTAATAAAACAATCAAGTTACTTCTAAAAGAAAAAGGAAAACGGTTAAAAGTTTTTACCAATTTTCAAAATAGCCGTCACCTTATTTTGTATAGGAAAGCTAATGCGGAATTAAAAAGAAATACGCAAATAAAAAAAAAAATAGCTGGGATAACTTTGCTTCTAACATCAACCCTCAAACACCAATCGAGGCCTGTTGGATTTCAATTAATAGGCTACAAGGAAAGCAATGTAAGCACCATTTGAGTACCTTAAAGTCTAATTCGGGGATTCTCTCCCAATCTTCCGAAATAGCCAATGAACTAGGCAAAATTTGGTCCAGCTATAGTGCGGACAATAATTTCAACAAATCCTTTTGCAATGATAAAAGACAGTTCCTTCAAGATTTAGATTCTTTTCTTCCCAACAGAGACAAATACAAAATTGATGTTCCTTTTACGTTTCAGGAACTATTCACCAGCTTATCACGTCTGAAAGGATCGACTCCTGGTTTTGATCGCATCACTTACTCTATGATTAATCACTGTCCGACTTCCTTCCATATAAGATTATTGAATTTATACAATTCCATCTTATATTATGGTATTTTCCCGCACGACTGGAAACTAGCTGCGCTCGTCCAATATCCCTACTCCCTTATATGAGTAAATTATTAGAAAAAATGATTGCACAAATGTTATCTTGGCTTTTAGAATCTAATCTACCTCCGAATTTACACAGTTATCACCCTCTTAGAGGAACTCAATCCCTTTAAGTCATCCTAACACATTATTTAAGCAAAAGCATTTCGACCAGCAAGCATGCGCACATTCTTTCTGTGGATTTGGAAAAGGCGTTTGACCGGGTTGGTTCTCACCTGATCCTAAGTCAACTGCATGACTGGGGTGTTGGGCCCCGTATCCTGCACCTTTTAAGCTCTTTGACAAATCGTAGTGTCAGAGTTCGAGTCAATGGTTTTTTATCCCAAGTATACAACAGTTAAAATGGATTTCCTCAAGGCTCCCCTTTGTCAGTGCCACTGTTTAAGGCCTACATCAATTTCCCTAGCTAAAATTCAGAACCTTTGTTATTTGATCTATGCCGACAACATCATCCTGTTTTCCTCCTCATTGCTAAGCACCCCATTAACCCAAGTCCTGGCAGATGGTTTGCATCAACTTTCCGTGTGGATGAACCAAACAGACGCATTTATTAATCCTGAAAAGTGTGAGGCTATCCATATTTGTCGGAAACGATAATGCCAACCCCCAAGGATTGCATTTGGTGCACACCTTATTGAGAATAAGCGAAAGCTGAACATTTTGGGACTAACCGTTACTAGTAAATTACAATAGAAAGCACATCTAAATGATTTAGCCTTAAAAATTAGTCAAATAAGCAACATGCTTAAATTCCTTTGTGGTATTAAAATGGGTGCACATCGTACCACCATTTCCTACATTGCTAAAAATCTTGTTTGTGGTACAATCGACTATCTTATCCCAATTTACGGCTTCAGTCCTGGTCACTCTAAAATCGACATTGCTCTTTATAATATCATCCGTACAGTCACGGGTGCTTTTCGCACTTCTCCAGTAGAAAGTCTTCATATTGAATCGGGATTTTTTAATTTGGAAGCACGCAGAAATCTTTTGTCACTTCGTCTCATTGCGAAAGGTCTGTCTTTCCGCTATCATCCGCTGCATAAATTAATAATTAATTTGCTAAATTTAAAGCGCATACCGCGATGTAATATGCCCATTTATTGCAAAATTAAAAATGCTTCCATTCCTCGATACTGGTTATTAGATCCTACAACGTGCGATACTCTATTTAGTTCGCACAAAAAGCTTTCAACTTCCACTCCACTTTTTATCTTTGAACACAACAAATTTCTGGCAACACACGTTGAAGCCGAACACTTTTACACGGACGGATCAAAAAGTGTTCATGGCGTTTCTGCCGTACTTGTTCCACAAAATTCGCAAACTCTCTTTTGCACAAATCTCCCAACCTATTTATCTATTTTCTGCGCGGAAGCATTTTCCATTCTTTCCGCCCTTAACAAAACAGCTAAGATTTCTGCTCAGTGTTGCATCCATACAGACAGTGTCTCGGTTTTAAAAGCAACTTTAAACCCTTCCAATACGGATCCAATTATTCTGCAAATTAAATCCTGTCTCATAAATCAAAAAAGTAGGACCACACTTCGTTGGATTCCCTCTCAAAGTCATATTTTAGGAAATACTCAGGCCGATGAGTTAGCTAACATATGCCATAACATGCCTCTTATCTCTCACCACCCTCCAAGCTACTCATCCATTTTAAATTTAATAAAAGATTGCCAAGCTTTGGACTTAAATAATATTTGGAAATCTTCAAACTCCTTTATTAGAAAGTTATGTATTTCAACCCAAACCCCCACGTACAACCCAGAGCTAGGAAGGTCGCATTGCGTGGCCTTAACCAGGGCGCGTATTGGTCATTGCAGACTAACAAAAGAGCACTTGCTATCAAAACGTCCACCACCTAATTGTAAGTTCTGTGCAGAAATTCTCAATTCGGAACACTTTCTTTTCAATTGTAGGCATACTAAAGTATTTCTACAGTTACATGGTATAGAAAACTTACCTGCTCTACTTTCACCCCAACAAAATCCTAATGGACCTTACTCCGGTTGCTAAATCATCTTGACTATACAAACCAATTGTAATGCCTTTCCCTCTTTTTTTCTTTTTTTTTATAAATTTTTAGCATAAGTAAATTTAGATTTAAATAATTCAAAATTTTAAATCATAGCAAAATTGTAAATTTTCATTTTAATACCAAAACTGTGTAATTTTCATAAAAAAATAAAATCAAATTTTGATAAAATTAGTAAGCGCCTTATGGCCAAAGCAGCCGCGTGAGCCAACCAGACTACCCAGATTCATTCTGGAACAATCTGTTTTTATAAATAAATAAATTAATTTATATAAAGAGATTCATTCAACGAAAATAAAGCGAAAAACTAGTATTTCAGAGAAAATTCGTCTCGCCAATTTTTTTTTGCACATAAATAATGAAATTGAATAAATTATATTGCATTTGCTTCCAATCAATTGTGTTTTCTTTTGTTACCTATATAAAATAATAAACAAAGATTAGGAATTGAGTGAACATAAGAATTAAATGTGTAAAATAGTACCATTAGGGTGCTAAACTTTGCCGAAGGAACCTTTTTTTCATTTCTTTTTAGAGTTTTAAACAACTTTATTCAAATACATTTGGGAGCATACACGTATAATTATTAATATAAAGAGACATATTCAACGAAAATATAGCCAAAAATGAGTATTTCAGAGAAAATTCGTTTCTCCAATTTAATTTTGCACAAAATTTTAATTTTTGAAATCACTAAACTGATTAAGTACATTCTTAGGATTATTAATAATTCCTTCAATTTTTTGACTAATTCCATCACGATACAGAATTATTTGAAGAAATATTATACGTGTACTTACTCTTCACAAAGAATTTAAAACTTTTGATTTTTTGATTTTATGATCGAATATTAGATTTAGGAAATATAATTAATTATAATTATTAGAGTAATATGAGATTTTTAATGACTTATTAGACTTCTTAAACTTTATACTCCATACTCTTTTTCAAGTGGACTCCTTACTCAGAGCGTAAATTCGAATCAATGCTCACAGTAGCACACTGGCCGACGAAACAAGCGAATGCATTTATCGCGATTATTAAGATTTAGCGGTTGTATTGATTCCTCACTTTGCGTTCCAGCATTGTCAACGACATTGGCCAATTCTGTTCTTACACAATTTTCACATTTCAATTCTCAAACTATATTTTTTTAGACCTTTGGATATTCCTATTAAAACCACATATTGTGCAAGTCTAGTCATCCAAATCAGGCAATAAAAAATTTGTTATTATGCCGCGATAACGATCTCTGTTGGCCGTAACAGCTTTACCGCATCATTTTCGAAGTATGGTTTCGATAATTTCACCGGCCAAAAAACAGCACCAAACAGGGTTTTGTTGTGGATGCATATATTATTCTTAAATGGCCTCCGTATTCACAGGCACCAACAGCTTGTTGTTGAAACATCCAATTGGTAAATATATGACCCTCTGCAAATGGTGTCTAGGCTCCAGTTTCAGTTGTCAATTGAATTTTGTAGGCGTGTAACAATAAATCTGTTGTTAAAATTCGCTGAGTGGTGCTTTAGGACATGTAGATGAATTGAGATTGTCGGGGTCTTGGCGACGCTTTTTTTTCTATACAAAGGCCAACGACCTATAAAAAGACGGACATGTGTCCTCGCGTTCAGCACTCACCCACCAAGATACTTTGAATGTTTTACTAAATGGCTTATTGTTGTCTCAATTTTTTTTCAAAACAACCATTTTAATAAACGTTTAGAACATTTGTACGCATTGCTCCACCGTGTACCGCTGTGCAAATGTTCACAATTTCAAGTGTACACAATTGCGGCCACCGACATTAACGATAAAAGATTTTATCGTTGAATTAGATCTACAATAGTTTCTCATTTCTTCTTATCGTCGTAGTATTTCATATGCTTTTATTTAGCAAAAAGGCCATATTTTTTTCATACATTTCTTGTAAATTTATTTAATTAAATTTTTTTTGTATATTTTTATTGCTGTTCTTCTCCTTTTTGCCATGTTTTACTATCTCCCTCTATGCTCTTCCATTTGAGTTTCATTAGTCACACAGTTGTTCGTCTTTTTACTATATTTTTCCTCTCTCCTTATCATCCGTTCTATCCCTATTAGAAAGCCCTCACCACGTTTATTTCTCTTTTTTTTTAACTTCAGTTCTATTGACTATTTATACTGCACATTTTCTTCTGCTCACCAGGCAGTATTTATAGTCATTCGTTTCACTGCCAAGTCTGAATATCGTCATACATATTTCTCTTACTTTTCTCTGAAGTAATTCCTTAATTCTCTTGTATACCTAGATTCTTTAAAACTTGTCATGCCTTTGTCTTTGTTCTTTTTTATCCTCTCAGTTGTAATTATTGTCTTCTTTCCTTATCATAACTGTTCTCCTTTCCTATCCACACAATCCTTTTTCTCCACAGCTCTTCTCTTATATCCTCATCTCCCAATTTTTTTATTTTCCATTCACAATTACTTGCCCTTTTTTTGGCTTCTTCGCTCAGTCTCACAGATTTAAAATCTCTTTTGATCAGATAATCTTGAGGTTATCTCCATCGCATATGAATTTTCTGTAGCCACTCTATATACTCATATTCTTTCCAATCTTTTTTGATTTTTTTTTTATACTTCATTAGACTACTTTGATTTTTTCATTGTCGCACCTCTATTCTTTGTCTTTTTTCTTTTTTCTAGCATTTTTCTTTATTGTCCCCATAATAACCATTATCTTTGTTTTTGCCGTATTTCTAATTTTCCTAGCATTTTTCTTAATGCACTTTTCTCTGTTTCCGGTAGTACAAAATCGGCAACATATGCCATGGTCCATATCTTCTCCCTTCCCACCGCTATACCATCCTCATTAACTGTCTTTATCTCCTGTTCTCGATCCCTTAAGTATACATTAATTCCCTTATTAAGCGAAACTTGTCCAATTTCTTCTTGTCTAATTCTAATTATACAATTTGTTTCTTTCATAATTCTACTCCATGATATCTCCAATATACCGAACTTCCTTTCACTGATCTCTTCTTTTTCTTTTTCTTCTTTCCAGTGTGTTATTTGATACTTTTCTAACGTATATAACAACTTTCTGAAATGCTCCAGCCATACTTTCTCTATTTTTATATTTACTGTGTTTCGGAGAGATCATTTCTTTTAACATTTTATCACTGTACTCCTTTGTGTTCTTTATCAGTTGCTTACATTCCTTTTTTTCTCTTTAAATTTTTTTTATTAGCCGAAATCTCTTCTCCATTCCCATTACTTATTTTCCTTTTATTCTTTCTTATTTTAACATTCATATTTTCATCATTTCTTATTTCATTTTCCCCCGTGTTATCTTGATTCCCGTACTTTATTTTTTATGTAATTCCAATCCATTATCACTTGATCGGTTTTTCTCAGCTTACTTTCTTCAATCGTAATTCTTTCTTACTGTTATATTTTCCTTCCTACTTCTTGTCGTCTTTTCTTTTTATCCAATTCTTATCAGGAGGTGGTCAGATCCAATTTTATTTTCCATCTTCCTCACTTTTATGTCGTCCTATGCCCCACACTTTGCAATCCCATAATCTAACACTGTTTTCCGTTTCCGATATATGATTTGGAGAAATCTCAAACATTTCTCCGTTCATTATACATATATCAAATTTGCTGCACCTTTCGATTAACAGTTTCTTCTAGTTTTATCTCTTTATCCTCAGTTTCTTTTAATTCTACCATCATTCCTAAAATAAGCGCATCCCTTAGTTGCCCTATCCTAACATTAAATTCGCCACCAACCAATACTGTCCTTTTTCCAAACTCTTCTTTATTTAATCTTTTTCCAAAATCTTCTTCATTCCAAGAAAAATTATTTTTTATACTTAATTCAATTTGTTCTCTTAAATATCTTGTTTTTATTTTGATTTCAACAGTACTGCCACATAACCATGGTAGTAACACGACGAGAACAAATTAAGAAAAAAAACTTAATTCAATGAGTAAATCTTTTCTCGTTCTTGGCAGCCGTCGAAATCGTTTGACAGCTATTTTGGCTATCGTTATTAGTTCTCGCCGGAATTGTGTTAAACCTTAGCACTAGGAACAATAACAACTGTGGTGAATACATATTTTTATTTTGTATAGACATCAGTGCTGTCATTTGTACAATAAAAGCAAATACGATTGTGGAAGACATTTTCTGGATAGGAAAGATTGAATGGTTTTGGTTATTTAACTTATCTTATTGGGATTAGATAAAAAAAAGTAAACATGAGTTCTGGTTTCATCAGTGAGAAAGATATTGCAGAAGTTCGTAAAAAACGCCAAGAAGAGTGGGAGCGTGTCCGGAAAGCCGAAGATCCTTTAGGTATTGTCCAAATATTAGATATTTAAATAAATTTTATATAAACAAACATGTATGCATTTACACTTTCAGAGCGGCCAGAAGAAACTGCCGACTGCAGATCTCTTTTTGACCGTTTAAAGGAACAGAAAATGAAAAAAGATCTTGAATACGACGAAGCGCATAAATTAAGTGATTGCGAGAATATTTTCATGTTTAATAATAGTATAACAATAATATGAATTATTTTATAGAGAATTTGGTTCATGTTTTGGACAATGATGAAATTGAATTTCTTGAACTAATAGAGAAAAAGAAGGCGAATATTGTTAACCAACATGAAATCGAAGAGAAAAAGGAACTTGAGGATTTTCGTGAGAAAGTTTCCGCATTACAAGATAAGACACTTGAAATAGTAAGTTATGTTTCATAATAATAGTGGAAGTTAATATACGAATTTTGTATTATTTTAAGAAAGTGCAAAGTGAATCAAAACTTAATAAGCCAAAAGTTCAAAATGTTACGAATCGACTTTCGCAAAAAATAGTACTACAGGGCGCAGTAACGAGAAAACGTAAAAAAAGCGACAGTGAACATATTGATGAATATAAAATTACTGATATACCAACAAAAATGTGTACTAAAGGAGCTTTAAAATGCATTGGAATCTTACCTGGAATAGGAAAGTATAGGAATTCCAGTGATTCGGAAATGAGTTCTGATAGTGATGAGGAAATAGAAACACAAAAATATGATCTTGTTGGGAGAAAAAATTGTTCCCTGGAAAAAAATAATGTTCAGGTGCATTCTTGAAGATTCAATTATTTGGTTATTTAATATAAAATTGGAATTTTATTATATTAAAATGTGAAAGGTGTTTTTTCATAATTAGAAAATATGTATATTGTGTTTTTTTTTCCTTTGAAGAACGTATAAGAGTTCATAAGTAATTGGTCAATAAAATTTATATATTCATAAAGCCTTTTATTATGACTCTGTTCATTAAACTCTTAAGTTAGAAGCCATTTAAAGCAGGTTCTTAATGTTTTAAGCATAATAACTATTATTATTTATATTTAACACGATTGAATCATGTCTGACTAAGCAATCAAATTTAAAATAATTAAGAAAATTTCAGAAAACAGAAATAAATATAGAATATATTAAATAAAGAAATTTATTTTTACGATTTCATATTTTTTTAAATAATAAAATTATACTCGTAATATTTAGATCTTTAAAAATAGAACACTATTTATTTATCACCTACGAACTAGAATGCTAAATAGTATAGTACATCGGAAGCATTGCAAGTCATGGAAAGCTGAATATTTCATTACTAATAAATACATATATGAAGATTTAAAATAAAGAGTTCTCGAATTAAGAGTGATATGATTTCTTTTAAAAAAAACACATTGTTAAGGAAATTCAAATGTTTTTCATTTAATGTGAAGTACAATCGATACAATTAAGTTCTGAATAAAACGTCATTCAAATGGCCTTCACAATTTCTTTTGCTGGAACGAATTCGATGAACCCAATTTTCGAGCACTTTTTCCACTAAATCAAGTCGTATGTCATGAATAGCACGTTCAATATTGACTTCTTAAGCTTGAAGAGAGTCTATTTTGTTGCTAAAGACCAATGACTTCAAATAACCCCACAAGAAATAGTCTAATGGTGTTAAATCACAACTTCTTGGAGGCCATTAAATGTCACAATTTCTTGAAATAATCGAATCTCCAAACTTTTCTCGCAATAATTCGGTTGTTGCACGTGCTGTGTGGCATGTAGCCCCATTTTGTTGGAACCAGATGTCAAGATCAACTTCTTCCAATTTCGGCCATAAAAAGTTGGTTATCATCGATCTATACCGTTATCCATTGACAGTAACGGTGTTACCAGCTTCGGTACAGTAACGGTGTTACCAGCTTCGGTACAGTAACGGTGTTACCAGCTTCGGTACAGTAACGGTGTTACCAGCTTCGGTACAGTAACGGTGTTACCAGCTTCGGTACAGTAACGGTGTTACCAGCTTCGGTACAGTAACGGTGTTACCAGCTTCGGTACAGTAACGGTGTTACCAGCTTCGGTACAGTAACGGTGTTACCAGCTTCGGTACAGTAACGGTGTTACCAGCTTCGGTACAGTAACGGTGTTACCAGCTTCGGTACAGTAACGGTGTTACCAGCTTCGGTACAGTAACGGTGTTACCAGCTTCGGTACAGTAACGGTGTTACCAGCTTCGGTACAGTAACGGTGTTACCAGCTTCGGTACAGTAACGGTGTTACCAGCTTCGGTACAGTAACGGTGTTACCAGCTTCGGTACAGTAACGGTGTTACCAGCTTCGGTACAGTAACGGTGCTACCAGCTTCGGTACAGTAACGGTGTTACCAGCTTCGGTACAGTAACGGTGTTACCAGCTTCGGTACAGTAACGGTGTTACCAGCTTCGGTACAGTAACGGTGTTATTATGTATTTTCATTTTATTTATTTCACTGTTTTTTATTTATTAAAACAGAATTTTTAAAGTGGGGAAGAGTATTTAAAATATGAATTGTTAGTTATTTGATTATATGAAAGCAATTATGTGCACAATAAGATGTTAATCGTATACAATATTAAAGAAAATGCATTAAAACTAAATTACAAAATGAAAAATTTAATGTACTTAAAAACTTAATAACTAATATTTTTAAAAAATAAAAAAAATATTATTTAGTAAATGCATTATAATTTGGTATAATAGAGCAAGCAAAACAAATTTATTTAAATAATAAGCCTACCGAAGAATATACTTTATTTATTTTAACACAATGAAAACAGCAATGGAAAATAGACAGAAAAATTCGGTCCCTTAAACTTTCTTACACACACTTTATATACACCGGCACTGCACTATTTTATGGTAAACATTGAACTGTCAACATCGGATTCACAAATGACAAAGCTATCCCTTAAGTCTCCCCTTTCATGGAGAATTAAAATTTTAAAACTCTCCGCAAGTCTACAAAATTGAGGCGCTTTATATTTGAATGATATTTACGAAATGTATAATAAACCTAAAATAGAATTCCATTTCATATCAAAAGTTTGTACTAAAAATAAAAATTGTCAATTGTTGTGTTTAAATTGTATTTTGGTTTCCAATAACTGAATACAAATGAATATAAATTATTGTTTTGCGATTCAATAAATTTGTATTACGACAACTAGATGGCAGTGGGTGTCATGTCTACATAAAAAAATCTAAACAAAGCTATGCCAAGCGGCGAGAAATGGCAACAACGGGATAGCAAAAGCGGGAATTCCGACACAAAATAGCGTATACATATACGGTCAGGGCCTATCCAGGTATTCTTTAATCTAAGATTCCACCAGACCAAAAACCACACCAAACGTCAATTTAGGTGAATGTAATGGGTGTTCATGAATAATTTGTGAATTTTCTTCGCACCAGAATCGACCGTTTTGTTTATTTACCTCACCACTCAGATGAAAGTGAGCCTCATCGGAGAAAATGATTTTCTTAAAAAAGTTGCAATTGGCAATTGGAGAACGATTATTTTGATAATAAAATTAAATAATTTGTAAACGTTGTTCTTGCGTATATCTTTCCATGATGAAATTGTAAACATTACCGAATTCAACGAAAAAAAGGCAGATCATGACATATTACAAATGGCCGAAACGTCACTTAGAAATCATATCACTCTTATTGGAAAACCCTATATATAAAATTTATTCTATTTATATAAAGCAGTTTTTTTGAATAATATTCCGTTTCGCTCGGTAGTAGTAAAAACTCGAAAATTAGCAAATATCGCCCGAATCAATCAATTAAATGGGATGAAATTTATTATTTTTTAATGATGCTCCATTCTTCTTTTTAATATAAATACAAATAATGTATTCACTTACTGTTGTTAATAAATTTCAATGATCTCTAACTTTCGATGATTTCCAACTTTCGATGATCTCCAACAAAACACACTGATTTCACAAATAAACAATAAACACAATAAAACACACCAATTTGGCAGTGGTATTTTTATTTATTTTTAGGAGCACACTTTCACTTCGACAAACAATCATATCGACATACAATTATACAATGAATTTTTCTTATTATTCTATAAACGAAAAACTTCATTTTCTAATTACTGCCTACTTAGTTTCGTTTTTAACTCTATATAATAACTTAAAAAAATAATTGCAAGTGAAAATTAATTCATCTCAACACTTACCGTATTTCTGTTTCAATTTCAACAGTCAAACTAATCCTGCCATAAAACAAAACATTGAAATATATGTTGGACTACAACAGCCAAATTTAAAGAAGATTACTTCGGCAATAAAACAGTCGGAGTTTTGTGTATTCCTATAAAACTGTAAAGTATCAAATACGATCGCCTAGTAGAAGCGCTGGAATCACGCTACGGACGAGAGAGTCATCTAGAGCATGTGTTCCAAGCAGGTCATGTCAGAGTGGCTGTACAATTGGAATTCACGTGGTAGCAAAGCTTGTCAAAAGTCATATTTAGGGAAAATCAATAGGAGTATAAACCGCCACTGGTCAGGTCATATACATCCGAGAAGAAAACGGCGTGGAGGTTAAATTTGGAAAAAAACACCTATCGACATACCGCTATAATGTAGATATCATTGATAACTGCATAATCGGATTGGACTTGAGAAAATATCATCTGACAATCGACTTCAAATATGTTGTTTTGATGAGCGGGTTTGAGGAAATATTCTTGGAATTAGCGTTGACGGTCAATGTGTTTTCTTCAAGCGAACAGTTGTACCATCGAGATTGCAGACTATGGTACCAGTTAAATTACCAAAGTCTTTGTCAGGAGGGTTTATTCGGAGTTTAATGGTGAACAAATTCAGGATTACTGCTCATACGTTGGTGAAATCATCAGGCTCTGCGGTGCGAATAATAAATCTAAGCGATTGTTGAGAAAAACACAGTGGTAGGCACCTGTGCCGAAATGTCATGGATGCGAAGTGGATGTACACCGAGCAGAGAGGCATTGTCAGTTATTGAGGACAGCGAGAGAACATTGCTGGATAATGGCTGCAATGAGTTATCGAAGGATGAACTAAAAAAGACCCGCAAACTTCTTATGCATTACAGCGATATTTTCTCTTTGCATAAAAATGACATCGGACGGACTGGATTGGTGAAACACAAAACCAAAGGCTAAGAAAAGTCCCCTTAGCTCAAGAAAAAGAACTGGATAGAATGATCGGTGAAATGCGAGCTAGCAACGCCATCGAACCTTCCTCAAGTCCACGATGTTCACCTGTAGTTTTGGTAAGGAAAAAGGACAGAATAATACGATTCTGTGTAGACTACCGCCGTTTAAACGACGTCACCAAGAAAGACAACTATTCACTGACAAGGATTGATGATACGCTGGACGCGCCAGGTGGAATATTTTATACTTGAAAAGTGGCTACTGGCACGTCGAAATCTATGAGATGGACAAGATAAAAACGGCGTTCTCTGCAGAAAAAGAATTGTGGCAATTCAAAGCTATGGCATTTAGATTATACAATGCGCCCGCAACATTCGAGAGGCTTATGGAATTTGTGCTTTCTGAATTAATAGGAGATGCCTGCCTAGTGTATTTGAAAATATAATCGTAATTGGACGTGACTTTGTTGATGTTGATGTTGAGATGTTCAGTTGAGTTGACTCATGTTAGTCAGACAGGTTAGATGTTGATTCTCTGTTGTGTTGTGCAAGTAATAGAATATATAATCTGAGTGTTAAATAATTTGAATAACAATATTGACTTTTGCTTAAATTACTTGTAGTAAATTTTGTAGACGTTAAATTAATGACTTAAAAAATAAAAAAAAGTGTTAAGAAATTGTTTACCATCGATTCGAAGATCTCTCTTCGAAGGATGGAAATTTCGGAGGACGACATGATAGTCCCGGACGGGGATGTTAAAGTGTTCGGCGAGCTTCTTGCCGATAAGAAAAAGCTAGGCACGGACATAACGGCCTTTCTGAAAATGGTTGGCATTCACTTCAACCTTCAAAAAGAAATTGTAACGTGAGCTTCCTTACTGCAAAGAAAAGAAAGAACGTGGCAAATAATGACGCTTCTCTGACAGAAGCTAGCAAGTTTATTGCAGAGCCAATTAAGCCGCCAAAGAACGCTAAAAAGGTAAAGGCACCGATAGCTACTGGTTCTATACCTCCAGTGAGCCAAAATCGGTTTAGTCTGCTCGAAGAAGCCACTTTGCTAAAACCACCAACCACTACGAGCAGGATTGCAAAAGCAAGCACCTTGGCTCCACAGAAAATTCATATAACTCCGATCACGTGTCGAGGTTTGAATATTAACGCCTTCATCAAAGGAATGAAGACGCTAGCCAGAGCACCCGGTTATAAAATAACCAATAACAACGGCAAGGCAATTATTAAGCCGGAGACATTGGAAGATCGAAGGACCATTCTCGACTTCATCAAGTCAAAAGGTATACCTCGGCATACCTATACGTCAAAAAAGGAAAGGAAGATTTCCCTCCTTGTAAGAGGTCTTCACAACTCCTGTGAAGCCTCTGATATAAAAGCTGATCTGGCCAACCAAGTGGAGGCAGCTTTAATTAATAAAGTGGAGAATTTTAAAACAAAATTCTCAAAGGCAAACAATGTCCAATCGGATATATTTTTGGTGCAGTTGGCTCCAGGACATCAGCCATTCAGTGTCACGCACGTGACAAAAATTCTCCATCAAACAATAAAATGGGAAAAGCTAAGGCGAAGTGGCCCACTTCAATGCCATAGATGTCAACAGTTTGGACATGCAGCAGCAAACTGTTTTTATAAATTTGTCTGCGTGAAATGCGGGCAAAATCACATGCCCAAGGCTTGCCCACGAGACAACGACAAGTCTTGTGATCCGTTTTGCGCCAACTGTGAACAACATGGTCACCCAGCGAACCATAGAGGTTGTTCCTTCTACAAGGAAATGATTGCGGCAAAGGAACTCAGACAACAATCCAGAGTTCAACAGCGGAAGGACAGACTGAACTTTGTGCACCAGTCAATTAATAACACTGTCAGGAGTGGAGTATCCTTCGCAAGCGTCCTACGAGGAGCACCACTCTCGAACGCTGTATTGACAGAAAGGGCAGACACCAGAATTCTTTTCGGAGGTTTCAACATTATTAAGTGTAGACATGCCTAGTCTAATCACCGAGGTAAGCCAATTTATGAAATCATATAAAACACTTTCTTCTTTTGTAGATCGACAGGCTGCATACTTGAATTTTCTTGGAAAAGTTTGCAAATGATGCTACTTGTACTGAAGAATTCATGTAACACAGCGATGGACAATCATCATCAGAAGAAACTACACTATCGGATTCAAAAGGAGCAAAATAACCCGGCTAGGATTCATATAGAAAGACAACATTTGGAATTATTAGCAAGTAAGAATAATTTAAGATACACCCTACCCATAGCCTTCCCTACCATACTCCATTATGACGTGCTCTCTAAATATCATAGCACTTAACGTGCGGTTTATCGTGAGCCTGTCCAAGAGAGTCGAACTTTATCAGTTCATTCAGAACCAGCCTGCCGACTTCTATTTCATTAATGAAACTCACCTGAATTTGAAGCGTAAACTTTCACTTCCGCGGTATCATTGCATTCGCAATGACTCTAATCAGGGTACTGGCATTATCTTTTCAGAAAATATACAATATAGTAGCTTGGTTAACTTCAGCTCAAATAATATCTGCACCACTTGTGTTCTTACGCGATATCACGTGAACAATTCGGGTATTAAAAATATAGCATTTGTTCGAATTCTTACAAGATCTCATCAGCAAAGGATATGAGGTAATTATGGAAGGGGATTTTAACGCCAGACACACATCATGGAGAGATTCTATCCGTAACTCTTCCGGTATCTGTATTCATAATTTGCTCACTAGTATCTCCACATTACAGGTAATTGCACCTTCTGGTCCTACCAGACCTAGTAGCTTATCTGTAGTCGATCTGTTTTTCGCTTCAAGTGGTTTAATTAATCCTTACTCTTCGAACATTACTTGTTCAACTCTCGACTTTCATTCAGACTATTATCCAATTCTTATGCAAATTAAAACTCAAACTCAATTCAACTTTGAATATACCGAGTTAAAATCTTTCACGTCGTATAAAAACACGAACTGGAAAGAATTTAGGCACGATATAGATATGTCCATATCTAACGCAATGAATGTTCCTTGTTTCAAGAATATAACCAACCAAGAAATTGATTTCCATATAGAAACCTTTAGCCAAATTGTCTCGGATGTATTTCATAAACATTCAAGGAAACTGTCTTATAGTAGCCATCGATTTGATTCTCTCCCCGAGGACATTAAGAAAATGTATTGGTTGAAAAATCGTTGGGTAAGGGAAATGAAACGCATTTTTCGGAGAGAATTAAACATTACATCTTCAGATTATCGTCTCTTAGAGGCACAGGTTAACTGCATATCAACTCTGATACGCAATAAAGTTAACAACCATTTTAATGAACAATTTTCTGAGCGACTTTCAATAGTACGTCCAGGTTCTGATGCTTTCAAGCAGCTTAACGCAATCACCGGCCAAAAGTCTCTCAATAAAGTAACAGTCACAGATAATAACGACCGCGAAAATATCTAAAAACCTTGCCTCGTTTTATAAAGATCTTTACAACTCGAGTTCAAGCTCACCTCTACAAACTCATGTAAACGATCAGGTCGACAGTTTTTTATCAAACTCCCCAACTCATATTACAAAATTCAGCACCGATAACAGTGCAAGCAATCCCAGCTCTCTAGATATTTTTCTCTATTCTATAATAAAATCTTTAAATAATAAAAAGTCTGTTGGCATCGATATTATATCGAATTTTATGCTGAGAAAGATTCCGAAAAAGAGTTTGAGTCCCTTAGTTGCAATATTTAATCACTGCATCAACAATTTCTACTTCCCTAAAGCCTGGAAAATGGGCATAATCTTTAATATTCCGAAAACTCAAGGTAGAGCAGCCATCCAACAACATCGACCTATATCTCTTCTTCCCTGTTTGGGAAAAATATTAGAAAAATTCTTTTACGAAAAGGTAAATGAATTTTGTAATGAAAATAAAATTATTCCCGACTTTCAATTCGGATTTCGGAAAGGGCACTCAACTTTGGATGCGCTTTTTCTCTTTATGGTTTAACCCAGTTGTTGACTCTTTATGGTTTAACCCAGTTGGGATTTCACTACTACATAGTTCGAGTTGTATTTATAACACATTATTTAAATTTCATATTTTATTTATTATGTAACTTAATGTTAAGTTAGCGCGTATTACTGATGAGTGCTATCGTACGACTGACTGTGCAACGCGCATTTGTTGCCATCGTGGTCAGCCGTATACAAGTGAATGCTAATGTGTATGTGTAGTATGCATGTTGTTTGCATGTTTGTATGCCTATTTGTTTGAATGGTTTAGTTTTTAATCCAATTGCCACATACTCCTCCATCAGTGCCTTGCTCACGTTAAAAAATGAACGAATCTGTTCGGTGGACGAATAATTCTCCCCGTACGGGTTTGTTTTCGTAAAGAATCTTTGGAAACCTTAGTGTGTAAGGCAATATTCTTATTATTATTGTCAATGTCCGTTTCTTTTGTCGAATCATTGATTATATTGGTTGGCGGTTCTATAAAATTTGCACTGGGTGGTTCATCCATTTCGACGACGGCGGCTTTCAGTCTGTCAATTGTGACGGTTTTTTCGATGCCATCGACAATAATGTCGAAATTTTTAAGTGTTCGGCGAACAACTTGAAATGGGCCGTCGTAAGGTGATTTGAGTGGCGGGCGTGCTTTGTCATCACGCAGAAATATGTGGGTGCAATCTGCTGTACATAATAATTATTGGACGAATAGTTTGATGTCTTCACTGGTTGCAAATTTTTCATCATGTTGCCAAGTTCAGTGACAAAGTTTTTCATCATGTTGCCAAGTTCATGACTATTTGTTTGAATGGTTTAGTTTTTAATCCAATTGCCACAGGCCGATAATAAGGAATAAGACTGAGATGCTGGCATTTCTCGGTTTGTGCTCGTACTATAGAAGATTCATACGAAATTTTACGAACATTGCAAGGCCATTACATCAACTCACAGAAGAAAGATGTCAGTTTAACTGGACCGAAAAATTTGATGAATCTTTCCGATAACTAAAACAATGTCTGTGTAACACGCCTATCTTGGGTTATCCGGACAGTGGAAATAAATTCATCATCGCGTATTGGTGGAGTGCTATCTCAACAGAGAGGAGATTACGAGGTGGTGATAGCCTATTTTAGTAAAGCGTTTTGGAAACCGGAGAGGAACTACTGCATCACCCGAAGAGAGTAGTTACTCGTTGTGATAAAAACAGTCCGACACTTTATCAAGTATCTTCAAGGAATAAAAATGTCTGCCTTTTCTGTTGCTCCACTTCAAAAAGCCTGAAGCAATCGCAAGTGTACGATTTTACTACAGAACATCGTAGATGCAATTCGCATGGTAATGCGGATGCTTTATTGAGGAGATCTTGCATAAATGACTGTAAATATTGCACTTGACAAGAAGCTAAAGTAGTCGAGGTTGTAAGAAGAATAAAAATGTGTGCTCTTAGCGAGGAATGGAGTGACGATATCGTGCGACATACACAGTAGCAGGAAGAAGATTTGAAGCCGATCTTGGAATGACTTCAAAATGGAACAGAGAAACCTTGGTGGCATTAAGCTGCAAGTATGAGTGCAACTACAAAAGCATACTGAGCACAGTGGGATAGTTTAATGATGCGCAATGGAATGCTGTACCGTAAATGGGAAAACCTTCAGGAAAATGACTCCAATTTCTAAATTGTAGTATGAAAAGCAATGGTAGTTGACGTGTTTCGGCTGGTCCATGATGACATTTCTGGAGGATATCTTGGAGTGAAGAAAACTGTCTTGCAAATTCGTCAGAGGTTTTATTGGATTAACTGCCTTGGTAATATAAAAGATTGGAGCCACAAGTACAAGAGCTGCGCAACTGTAAAGGGACCACAGATAAGAAGCAGGAGTGCAATGAAACTTTACAATGTTCCTGCACCATGGGAAAGGATAGCGTTGGACGTGGCGTGACCTTTCCCAATTGAACCGGTACATACTCGTAGTGCTGGACTAGTTTATATTTTGGCCGGAGGCGTTTGCAATACCGAATCAGGAGGCCATAACAACAGCGGAAAAGCTAGTAACCGAAGTGTTTTGACGATTTGGAGTTCCTCTGGAAATTCACAGCGATCAAGGCAGAAATTTTGAGTCTCGACTATTCAAGGAAATGTGCTAGCTTATGGCAATTCGCAAAACTCGCACAACTCCATGTCGTCCTCAATCAAACGGAAAGGTAGAAGGAACCCCTGCTCCTTCTCTCGTATAGAACGGCGGTACAAAACAGTACCTCAGTAACTGCGAACTTCGGAAGAGAACTACAAATGACAATTGAAGCGCCAAGTTCAAGTCAAAAAACGGAATACACCCTAAAAATCCACTTTAAAATAGTGGCAATTTTATATTTCTACATTTTTTACTTTGGCGCACATTTTTAAAATAATAGTCGAATTTATTTAAATTAATTAAATAACTGTGATGGTTATTTAATTTAATAAAGTTAGAATTAAAAACTACATAAAATATTTTGTTTGCCATAAATTCATTTATTTGCATATAAAAGTTTACATTTCAAAACATGGAAAAGAACTTCTACATTACTTACTGCTCAGACTAAATTCTGAAAAAATATCTCAAAATTAAATAGGATAAGGAATTTACTCACATCCTTTCCTAATTAAAACAGCTTTAGCTTTAAGTTGGAATAGTGTATATAAGCATTGAATTATAATATCATATATTAATACTCACTAACATTAGTATTAAAATTCATAAATTCGAAATTATATTCTTTTGAATGACATTTTATGACACTTACCTTGAATTTTCTCAGACACCATATAATCGGCTATTTAGAGTCGCAATGCATTGGTCAATGACTCGTACGAACAACAATGGAATGTCGAATCAAGTCACCTAAGCTTTATTTCAGAAAAATGATAATCAAATACATTTGGAAATAAATCAGCGAATATAAATTTACTCTTTATCCGATCTCGGGGATTTTTGCTGATGGAAAATACATTGACGGACAGTAATTGATTAACATATGTAAAAATAGGCTAAGAATATTAGAATAAAATTTGTTAAATCAATGCCAAAGTCTACTTTCATTTATTCTCGTTGGCCAGTTAACGCGGCCAGACTTTTGGCTGGAAATTATTAGATTTAAATGCCTCTGCAAATTGAATAAATCATTGGCCAGTTGAAACTAATAGACCCCCATCGAAAAGTGATCAGATTGATGTGTCAATAACGGTCGCTTATATACATTTAATGTTGGGCAAGACTTTTTCAAATTTTAGAGCACTCGAAATCCAATTAAAATTAGTTGAATGATATGCAACTATGACCTTTATTCAGAAATAAAGTTCTTTAGAAACAAAATTCGCAAATCTTTAGTTTTTTCGCATAACTAAACTATTTTTTAACTAGTTTCTGTAAATTTATTAATTAAATTATTAACATTTTTTAGTTATTTTAATATTAACATGTTTTATTTCAATATTTATAATAATTTCATTTTTAAAACGACTTAAAATACAATATCAAAAAATTGAACCGCACATTTCGATTGTGTTTACTTTAAACACTTCTGACCGAATTTTGTGGCAATGCATTCGTAGAACGCACACACATGCAATACAACAGAAACGGCGTAAATTATTGGGAGCCAATTTTAAAGTTCAGTGTGTGATTGAGGCGGTTCGCTTAAAACCATTTTCATATGTGATGTCATTTATGCGTAAACGAATAGATTTTTTAATATTGCGGATTTTGTTGTTTGATGGAATTAGTTTTGGAAATTTATAATAAAACACAGTATTCTATTTTAAAATATTATTTATTTACTTATTTGATATTTCACTATATATTATTTATTAAAACATAATATATAAATTATTATAAATTATTATTATAAAAATATAAATTGTAAGTTATTTGATTATATCAAAACAATTAACATATGTGCACAATAAGAAGTTTAATCGTATACAACATTAAAGGAAATGCTTTAAAACTAAATTACAAGATGAAAAATTTAATGTGCTTAAAAATTAATAACTAATATTTAAAAAAAAAAAAAATTATTTGGTAAATACATTATAATATGGTCTAGTAGAGCAAGCAAAACAAATTTATTTAAATAATAAGCCTACCGAAGAATATACTTTATTTATTTAAACACAATGAAAACAGCAAAGGAAAATAGACTGAAAAATTCGGTCCCTTAAACTTTCTTACACACACTTCATATACACCGGCACTGAACTATTTTCTGGTAAACATTGAACTGTCAACATCGAATTTGTTTACATTTATTTAATGACAAAATTTTTACTTTTTCACCACTTTTTGGATAATATAAATCACTAATAGCCATTTAGGTACATCACAAACTAAATATTTGTTATTTTGGTTAGTAAAAATGAAGATGTCAACTTACCAAAATAAAGAAAATCCTGGTTTCCTCATTTCGTCGAATTTCTAGCAATTTCTAATAAATTGCTTAATTTTCTGTAATAAAAACTTCATATTAAATTTTATTAACAATATAACTATACATAAAAATACTTACTTTTTCGTAAATATTTCAAATTATGTGAAAAAAACACTTTTAATTGCACTTTCCGATGTGCCAAAATAAAACTTGACAAATGACAACAATAGCTCTTAAGTTTCCACTTTCATGGAGAATTAAAGTTTTAAAACTCTCCGAAAGTCTACAAAATTGAGGTGCTTTATATTTGATTCATATTTACGGAATAAATAATAAACTAAATTAGAATTCCATTTTGTATCAAAAGATTGTACAAAAAATAAAAATTGCCTATCGTCGTATTTAAATTGTATTTTTGTTTCCAATAAGTGAATTAAAATGAATATAAATTATTCTTTTGCAATTCAATAAATTTCTATTACGACAACTAGATGGCAGTGGGTGTCATGTCTACATAAAAAATTTTTGACAAAAATATCCCTTTATAATAATTTGGACCTTAGATTAAAGGAGAACTGGATAGGCCTCTACACAAGAATTCTGACCGAATTTTGTGGCAATACATTCGGAGAACGCACACACATGCAATACAACAGATACGGCGAAACACTTCATTTTCTGAAATAAAAACTTCGTATTAAGTTCTATCAACAATATAACTATTTATAAAAATACTTACTTTTTCGTAAATATTTGAAAATAGACACAAACTACACTTTAAATTTCACTTTTTTATGTGACCATATATCAATTTCAGAAATGACAAAGCTATCCTGTATGTCTCAACTTTCATGGAGAATTAAAATTTTAAAACTCTCCGAAAGTCTACAAAATTGAGGCGGTTTATATTTGATTGATATTTACGAAATGTGTAATAAACCTAAAATAGAATTCCATTTCGTTCAAAAGATTGTGCAAAAAATTAAAATGACCTATCGTTGTATTTAAATTTTTTTTTGTTTCCAATAACTGAATTAAAATAAATATAAATTATGGTTTTGCAATTTAATAAATTTCCATTACGACACATAGATGGTAGTGGGTGTCATGTCTACATAAAAAAATTTTGACAGTCATATCCCCTTTGTAAAAATTCTTACACAAAATTGTGTATACATATACGGTAGGGGCCTATCCAGGTATTCTTTAATCTAAGATTTGGACACAAAAATGTGTATACATATACGGTAGGGGCCTATCCAGGTATTTTTTAATCTAAGTGCATTGTCAACGAAATTCGGACAGAATTTTTGTGTAGAGGCCTATCCAGGCACAATAAATCATTGGGGACCATTTTTAAAGTTCAGTATGTGATTGTAGCGGTTCGCTTAAAACCATTTTCATATGTGATGTCGTTTATGCGTAAACGAATAGATTTTTTAATATTGCGGATTTTGTTGTTTGATGGAATTAGTTTTGGAAATTTGCAATAAAACACAGTTTTCTATTTTAAAATATTTTTGATTTATTTATTTCAATATATATTGTTTATTGAAACAGAATTATAAAGTGGGAAAGATTATATAAAATATAAATTGTAAGTTATTTGATTATATGAAAACAAGTATGTTCACAATAAGAAGTTAATCATATACAACATTAAAGGAATTTTTTTAGAAGTTAATCGTATACAACATTAAAGGAAATGCTTTAAAACAAAATTACAATATGAAAAATTTAATGTACTTAAATAATTAATAACTAATGATCTAAAAAAAAGAAAACAATATTATTTAGTAAATGCATTATAGAGCAAGCAAAAGCACAAATGCAAACAAATTTATTTAAATAATAAGCCTACCGAATATACTTTATTTATTTTAACACAATGAAAACAGCAATGCAAAACAGACTGAAAAATTCGTTCCCTTAAACATTCTTAAAGTGCCCATACACAGGAGGACTTGGTCCGCGGACTGGTACGCCGACTAGTCAAGTTGTACCGTGTATGGGGCAGTCGGCGGGCTGTTTTGATGGTTGGTGAGTTGGTTGGAAGGAAATTCAAAATATTTTGATTTTTATGGGCGGAGTCAATGGTTGATAGGTGAAGTTGGCAAGTTCTGACAACCGTACGTCAAAAAATCATTTGTTTTCGGTTTTTGTGTTGAACACATCGCAGTGTTGAGTGCTGCGATGTGTTCAACACAAAATTCCATTTCTCATATATTTGCATTGTTTTCCTTTGATTCCTATTGATTTTCATTGATTTCTGTTCATTTTCATTGATTTTTAGTCATTTTTCATATATTTTGATGCATTTTTATTCAATTTCTATCATATTTGTATACATCTTTAGACATTTTCATTTATTTTGATTCATATTTATACATTTTCAATTGATTTTCATATATTTCCTTGCATATTTATACATCTTTCATTGATTTTAATTCATTTCTCATATATTCTATTGCACTTTTATTCCATTTCTATTATGATTTCTACATTCTTATTCATTTTGATTTATTTGCAGAATATTATTATTCTTATTATTTTTTGCCATATTGTCTATGATATGAAGATTATTATAAACATTTTACTCTAAGTTCATTCTTATCATCATCATCATATCATTCTATTCTAAAAATATTTATATTCTTATATTATTCTAGCGGTATATTTGTTTTTGGTAATATTTATTGTATTATGAGTATTTAATTTTACTACTTTATGGTCTATTTCCTTTCTTTTTGAGAAATTTTAGTTTAACATCTGCAAGGGGGCAGATGTAAAAAATTTTTAACATTTTATTAATATTCTCTTTATTTCTTTCTACATTTTATCATTTATTATATATTTCTTATTTCATTCTATTAATATTTCTTCATTTTGATTTTATCATTTAATAATTTCATTCTACTTTTAGAACTTTATCTATTAATAATTCTAACTTTTATTTCCCATATTTAAATAGCAAATAAAAACATTAACATGCAATTTTTTCATCTGATTAATTCTGAAGTAAATAACTTCTTTACTTTATTTGTTTTTTTTTTAAAACCAGAAAGAAGAATTACCAGAGAATATAGCAAAAATAAACAATACCATGAAGAGATTTCTTCCGACTAGACTAGAACAGTCGACATGTGTTCAACACAAAAACCGAAAACAAATGATTTTTTTTACATACGGTTGTCAAAAATAATTCAATGTTTCATAAGAAGTTGGAACGTGTGTGGCGTGGTCGGCCAATCGGTCCGCGTAGCAGTCCGCGGACCAAGTCCGACTGTGTATGGGCACCTTTACAGTTTTGTCATGTGGAGTGAATTGTTGTGGCGCCACCTGCTATTACATAGATAACATACCCTAATTACAAAAATATTGGAAATATCTAGTTGCATTATTAGCTGTATTCCATTGGTCCAATTTTGCTACTCGCAAGTGCTTGCGAGTAGATGTCCAATGGAACGCATAATTTTGCGTACAAATCTGTGTAATTTGCAATTATATGCACATAATTTTCAACTTTACTTTTCTTGATACATGGAGGCACATCTTCATCAGAATCTGATGATGATGTAGAGTCTATAAAGTCAAATAAGTAAATAGCTGTATTCCATTGGACCAATTTTGCTACTACACTAGTTGTGTATATGTCATCATCTACTTTACCTCGAACAGAGCAGTAATTTTCCGCTGGAGTTACGCATACAATGTACGGTAGGTGGATTGTAGTTGCTACAGTGAAAATAGATATATTTGCGGGTTCGCTGGTTATGTTGAAATGTCATATTTTTGTTTTTATTGTTTATGTGTGAATAAACTCAGTATTGTTGGTGACTATTGTGTGATTGTATTTTACTGCTGTAGTGATATGTTCATTTTATTGAGAGTCTACAGCGCTGTAGCAAAATTGGTCCAATGGAATACAGCTAATATAACAAAAATATGACACTTCAACATAACCAATGAACCCGCTAAGCCATCTATTGCCAGGTAGAAAACTACAATCCCCTTACCCTAAGGGGAGAAGTGCAACTACTCGCGCGAAATACTTATCTGTATGAGCAAGAGTAGCTGCGAGTGGCTAGACGTACTTGTGAGTAGCAAAATTTTCCCAATGGAATACAGCTATTTACTTATTTGACTTTATAGACTCTACATCAGCTGTATTCCATTGGACCAATTTTACTACAGCGCTGTAGACTCTCAATAAAATGAACATATCACTACAGCAGTAAAATGCAATCACACAATAGTCACCAACAATACAGAGTTTATTCACACATAAACAATAAAAACAAAAATATGACATTTCAACATAACCAACGAACCCGCAAATCTATCTATTTTCACTGTAGCAACTACAATCCACCTACCGTACATTGTATGCTTAACTCCAGCGGAAAATTACTGCTCTGTTCGAGGTAAAGTAGATGATGACAGATACACAACTAGTGTAGTAGCAAAATTGGTCCAATGGAATACAGCTATCATCATCAGATTCTGATGAAGATGTGCCTCCATGTATCAAGAAAAGTAAAGTTGAAAATTATGTGCATATAATTGCAAATTACACAGATTTGTACGCAAAATTATGCGTTCCATTGGACATCTACTTGCAAGTACTTGCGAGTAGCAAAATTGGCCCAATGGAATACAGCTATTATATTGTTTATATATATTTTCTATATTATTCTTCAAGTGATTTTTACTTAAGTTATTATTTTATATTCGGAAAATTTTTGTTTAAATTATCTATAATTAGCAATTATGTGAAAAATTTATTAATATAAATAATAATTAAAAGTCCACTGAAGTACAATTTAATGGTGAATAGTTGAGAATTATTTGATTCACCTTCACCATTATTGAATATGGTGTAAAAGAATGCAAATGGCGTAAGATAAGATTTGTCAAAAAGACATAGGGTGTAATTTAGGAATTTTCGTACCAAAAAGTTCAGGCTTTTTTGAAAATTGATAAATCTGACATGTAATACTTTTAATTAATCTTAATCACGTTTTATTGTTATTTGTTCTATTTGGCTAAAGTCAATGTAATATTAATTGATAGGTTTTTGTGTTAGTTTGGCACACATACAAAATTAATGAAATGAAATGTGCAAATTTTTCACGTTTTCATAAAATTATCGATGAGAATGAGTCTAATATCAATTTGAAACTAGAAATGTCTTGAAATTAATATCGGATATATAAACAGTAAAGTGATTTTTGTTTAATTATTAAAATTCTTACAATTTTTTGTTATTTGAATGAATATATAAAAAAGAAAGATAAAAAATATTCACAAAATAATCATTTGAATAAAATAACTTTTTATTATTATTAAATGAAGTCAATTTATTCTTTTATTAATGAATGTGATCGGTTTAATAAAATTAATAATTTTTATTCATTAAGTATAGACCAAAAATAATACATGTTTAAATAGAAATTAATATATTGTGTGACGTGTTAGTTTTGTTGAATTAATTTTTATCAATGTACAACGTAATAATTACGCATTGAATTTGATATTAAATAAATTTTTTGCCAATTAAAAATTTGCAAAGCTATATATATATATATATATATATATATATATTTATATTTATAAATTAATTGAATAAGTGATAAAAATGGCACACAGTACACATCTCCTTAGCTCGGATATTTCCAGACGAAATCCACAGGATGAGTATGAATTGATTCAAAAAATTGGTTCTGGAACATATGGGGATGTATATAAGGTGAGAGTTTCTATTCGAGATTTTAAGAATATCTTTAATATTAATAACTATTTTTTTTCAAACAAAAAATCTGGACTTTTAATTTGTTTAGACCAAGAGTTTTAATACTAAAAGGGCGTTGTAAATAGTACAAATAGGCGCGCAAAAGTGCAATTTTGACATTGAATCACATCATTCATTAAGAAATTGCGCAATTTTTAACACAATCCTTAAAGTATACACGCCTGTCAAACATACCAGTTACACATCGATTGATATTAAGATGTTCTTATGATGAAATTTTTTTTTGGAATTTAAAAAAATTATAACACATGTTTCAAAATATTTTGCATACAGAATAAATGTGTAGTTTGTATAAGTTTCATGCCGAAAAAATGCGCTATAATTGACAGTTAACTAATAAAATGAATAATAAACAGTTAAATTGCGTTTCCCTAGCATGTTATTCCATTTTTATGGAATTATTCCGTTAAAAACTAAACGTTATTCCATTGTGATTATTATTCTATTAAAAACAAAATGACTTTACTTTAGATAATATTGTTTCGTTATGGCGAATCGGTATTTTGTTCCATGGTACATACATACAAATTTATCTTATTGGCTAGTCTGACACTACATAAATAGTAGTTCTAGTACTGACAACGCAGACACTCGATCTCTACAATACGATAACAAGTGCTACACATTGAAAATTATAATTGACCTTGATACATTCCATAAATTTAATTGTACAAGTATTTTCGTTTGCAAATCAAAATTTCTAAATTTTTATCATAGTTTTATAAAATTTATCAAAAAAAAAGTGATGGCAAATACTTTAATTAAAAAAGGCCAAAATTATTTTTGTTAATTTTATACTTTAAAATGGTTTATTATAATTATTTCGAAATCAATTGTAGAATTAATTTTAATGATATTTTATTATATAAGCTGTTAAAATTGTTTATTTACAAATAATTGGATTATATTTTTTTTAGTATACATATAAGGTGTAGTAATAAGAAATCCAGTATTTTTGCATTAAATTGAAAGTTTTATTTAGCATAGATAGAATGATACGATTTAGGTCAAATATGCACAGTTTTGTTCGATAACTTGTTGCCATTTTGGAGGTAATTTCATAATGCCTCTCTCATAGAAACCCTCGTCGTTATTGGCAAAAAACTGGGACAGTCGATTTTCACAATCTTCTCTTGAGGCGAATTTTTCACCTGCAAAATCATTCGTTATAGACAGGAAGAGGTGGTAATCACTTAGTGCCAGGTGCGGACTATAAGGTGGATGCATAAGAACATCCCAAACAAGGTCCCGGAACTTCTGGCGAGTCACTATCGATGTATGCGGCCTGGCGTTGTCCTGATGGAACACAATTCCTCTCCTATTGGCCAAAGCTGGCCGCTTCTGGGCGATTGCTTCTTTCAGACGGTCCAATTGTTGACAGTATAGGTCCGAATTAAGAGTTCAGCTGTAGGGGAGCAGCTCATAGTAGATGATTCCCTGCCATTCCCACCAAACACACAGCAAAAACCTTCCTGGCTTTAAATCCTGGCTTGACCACCGTTTGCGCCGGATGACCGCGATTTGACCACGACCGTTGTCGTAAGTGACCCACTTTTCATCACCAGTAACCATCCGCTTCAGAAATGGATCGATATTGTTGCGATTCAGCAGCGATTCGCAGATGGAAATTCGGTCCATGAGGTTTTTTTGCGATAACTCGTGTGGCGCCCATACATCGAGCTTCTTTTTGTATCCAGCCTTATTTAAGTGGTTCCAAACGGTTTTTTGTGCAATGTTTAGCTCCTGGGCAATCGAAACAGTGCTTACGTGGCGGTCGGACTCGACGATTTCCATTATTTTATCGACATTTTCGACAATTGGCCTTCCAGAGCGTGGTGCATCTTTGACATCAAAATTACCGGAACGGAATCGACGAAACCAAAATTGCGCGTGATTGGCTGTTACAGTATCAGGACCATAAACACTATTCACATTTTCAGCTGCCTGGCTTGCGTTTTCGCCTTTATCGAAGAAAAACTGTAAAATATGGCGTAGTTTCTCTTTGTTGGTGTCCATCATTGACGCGTGCTAAAAAAATACTGAGTCAAGTAATCACAAAACTATATCAGAAGCTTTTTTAGTACGAAATCTTATCTTTCTAACGCCATCTAGTGCAACCCGATCGCACTTTTACAACGGGAGATACAGACTTCTAAAGCCATCTATTGGCAAAATAATGGATTACTTTTTACTACATCTTATACTTTAAATTCTATTCAAAAAAGCTCAATTTCAAAAAAGGGTAATTGTAAAAAAAAGATTATTCTTAGAAACTATTGTATATATGGTAAGTAAGCTACGTAAATTAAAACAAAAAAATAAAATAATTTATGAAAAAAATTATATTTTAATAATCCGCTATTATTATTATTATTTAGTACATACAGTCAGCAACAGAAAGGTGTAAATATTTATTATTTACAATTTTTCAAATTATTATATCTCAACAACAAAAGATAAAAAAATACAGCACTCACAAATGAATACCAGATTTGTCTATCAACACTTTATGTTATGTTATGATGTGTCATTTCTCTATTCTATTGGTATATTAGATTTTATTAAATAAATATATTTTCTTTTTCATTCAGGCTGCTCGATTTTTAAGCTTCAATAAAAAAAAGTTGTACCATATGTATGCTATTGCAAATAACATTATTATTAAAAAAATAACAAATTTTCGAATGGCCTCCACAAAAGGGGTGATCCGAGAGGTCCTTGGATTAAAGAATACCTGGATAGGCCTCTACCGTATATGTATACGCAATTTTGTGTAAGAATTTTTACGTGGGGGATATGACTGTCAAAAATTTTTTATGTAGACATGACACCCACTGCCATCTATGTGTCGTAATGGAAATTTATTTAATGCAAAAGCATAATTTATATTTATTTTAATTCACTTATTGGAAACAAAAATACAATTTAAATACAACGATAGGCAATTTTTATTTTTTGTACAATCTTTTGATACGAAACGGAATTCTATTTAAGGTTTATTATACATTTCGTAAATATCAATCAAATATAAACCGCCTCAATTTTGTAGACTTGCGGAGAGTTTTAAAATTTTAATTCTCCATGAAAGGGGAGACTTAAGGGATAGCTTTGTCATTTGTGAATCCGATGTTGACAGTTCAATGTTTACCATAAAATAGTACAGTGCCGGTGTATATAAAGTGTGTGTAAGAAAGTTTAAGGGACCGAATTTTTCTGTCTATTTTCCATTGCTGTTTTCATTGTGTTAGAATAATTAAAGTTTATTCTTCGGTGAGCTTATTATTTAAATAAATTTATTTTGCTTGCTCTATTATACCACATTATAATGCATTTACTAAATAATATTTTTTTTATTTTTTAAAAATAGTAGTTATTAAGTTTTTAAGTACATTAAATTTTTCATTTTGTAATTTAGTTTTAAAGCATTTTCTTTAATATTGTATACGATTAACATCTTAATGTGCACAAAATTGCTTTCATATAATCAAATAACTTACAATTCATATTTTTATATACTATTACCCACTTTAAAAATTCTGTTTTAATAAATAATATACAGTGAAATAAATAAAATGAAAATACATAATAAATAAATAAATATTTAAAAAAAAATAAAACTGTGTTTTATTGCATATTTACAAAACTAATTCCATCAAACAACAAAACACGCAATATTAAAAAATCTGCTTCTTTACGCATAAATGATATCACAGATGAAAAATGGTTTTAAACGAACCGCTTCAATCGCATACTGAACTTTTAAATTGGCCCCCAATGATTTACGCCGTTTCTGTTGTATTTCATGTGTGTGCGTTCTATGAATGTATTGCCACAAAATTCGGCCAGAATTTTTGTGTAGAGGCCTATCCAGTTCTTCTTTAATCTAAGGAGAGGTCCAATTTAGAATGACATTTCTGCATAAATCGGGATGAATCTGACAGATGGCTTGAATGATGTTCTCCAGCTCAGGAAGTGTTTTTCGTTTATTGACGTAGACCAGTGATTCCCAAAGTGGTATATATCGACCCCCAGGGGTCTATGACAACCTGCAAAGGGTATACGTCAGCGAAAAAAAAATTGGGGTCCATGAAATGAAAATGGGGGTCCACGATAGTGGATCTCAACATACACTGATCGTACCTATTTACTTACATTATACTATCTTATAATATAAAGACATATACATTATTTATAAAAGTACCTATGAAGTAAAAAATTTATTATATATGTTTATAAAATTGTGTAAGTTGTAGGATGTAGGCATTCGCTTTGTGGTCGCAATACATTTTGAACTTGTAAAAACCTGCACATAATCAAATTCTTGTCAATTTTTGTCTCACAGCTTCGCGAACTTGCACTGACTTGTTCAATTCGTCACTCTATAAATACGAATGTGAGACAAATACGTTTATTCGTTTCCTGAATCTTGAAAAGGAAAGTGCTAAGAAAATATTTAAAAAAATATAAACTGATAGTTTATCACACAAATTATAGTGCCGGAGAAATGTAAGTACATTATTTTTTATTAAATTTTAGTTTCGTACTCGTACTTAGCAAAGATAGATAAATTACGCCGATCATGACTTCAGTTATTAGTAGTTTAATATTCAAATTATGCAAAATTACACGAGTACTCCTCAATAGTTTCTTTTTCAAAGTTGAAGAGGTTTTAAAAACTGTTTTACACAAACCTGCATCTGATATCATTAAAAGAATTCCCTTAAGCAACAATACTGTTGAAAGACGTATTGATAAAATTAGTTCTGATATTGAAAGCTTCTTGTGTAGTTATTTGCAAACGACCCATTTCTCTATACAACTGGACGAGCCAACTTTACCTAGTAATGAAGCATTATTATTGGCATATGTTCGTTTTATTATGAATCAAGAAATCTACAAAGAACTGTTCTTCACAAGAACTTTGACAATATTTCATGTTTTGAAGGATTACTTTATTGAAAAAGCAATCCCTTTATTAAATATAATATCAGTAGCCACAGATGGAGCACCTGCCATGGTTGGACGTTATCGTGGATTTATAAGCTACGAGGGTCGTTTAATAAGTCCTTGGAAAAAGATGGGAAAAAACTGTTTTTTTTTTAAAAACATTTTTATTTTTCAACATAATCTCCTATTAGCTCTATACACTTTTCCGACCGTTTTTCCAAAATTTTTATCCCGTCCAAAAAATAGAATTTCGGAAGTTCTGCAAAATACTCATCCGTTTGAGCAATGACGTCCTCGTTGGAAGTGAACCGTCGTCCGCCAAGCCATTTCTTCAGATTGGGGAAAAGAAAATAGTCACTCGGGGCCAAATCTGGTGAATAAGCGGGATGCTGCAACAATTCCATTCTCAATTCCACAATTTTGGCCATGGAAACAGCGCAGGTGTGCACACGCGCATTGTCCTGATGCAAGAGGATTTTTTTCTTCTTCAGATGGAGGCGTTTCTCTTTGATTTCCTCGCTCAACTGTTGCAATAACGACCCATAAAACGCTCCTGTTATTGTTTTTCCTTTTTCCAAGAAGTCGATAAAAATGATGCCTTGCGAATCCCAAAAGACCGTGGCCATCACCTTGCCGGCCGATGGCACAGTTTATGCTTTCTTCGGAGCCCGTTCACCCTTGAAAATCCACTGTGATGACTGTCTCTTCGTTTCTGGAGTGTAGTAGTGTATCCAGGTTTCCTCCATAGTGACATATTGACGAAGGAATTCGGCAGGATTGCGATGAAAGAGTGCCAACATAGCCTCAGAGTACACTACATGATTGCGCTTATTCTCCTCTGAGAGCTAACGCGGCACCCATCTTGCCGAAATTTTTTTCACAGACAATTTTTCATGCAAAATTAAAGCGACTGTACCTTGTGATATGCCCGTGGCCTCAACTAATTCGCGCACTTTAATTCGCCGATCGTTCAAAATCAGATCGTGGATTTTGTCGATGATTTCAGGAGTAGACACCTCAACTGGGCGTCCTGAACGATGTTCATCTTTTGTGGATGAACGGCCACGTTTAAATTCATTCACCCAATTGTAAACCGTCGCAAACACAGGTGCAGATGTGCCATGAACTGCATCCAACTCGGCTTTGATTTCTTTCGGGCTTAAGCCTTTCAAATGGAGATGTTTGATGACAGCCCTAAACTCGCTTTTTTCCATTGTTAAGCACAAATAAATGTCGTTAACTTTAATCGACGATAGAAATTGACCTACGCTATGGATCGAGCTGAAATTTCGACAGCTTTCCTGTTGATAATGCTACTTAGAAATCTGTACCGACACTACGAGCGCAATTTCTCGGATTTTCTAAGGACTTATTGAACGACTCTCGTATCATATAGAAAAACAACTATCGTGGGGTCTAGCCCTTTGCAATCGACAGGTGACTATCGATTGTCACTCAGTGGTCTGATGCAAGTCTAGTAGCGACTGAGAGCCGCCATAAGGTTTTATTTGCGTTCTTATCCAAATAAATACCTGATAGAAAACAAAAAACAGAACCATTACATATATTTAGTTGTAATTCACTGACAAACTGATTACACAAATTATTCTTAAAAACAATAGTTATGCCAAAACTAAGCTGGAAAGAAGAACTTTAACAGATAAAATATATTTGGCAAATTGGCGAGATGTTCACTAACATTTTCAGGCATTTATAACAGTTGTAAAAAACATGTATACAACGAATTATTAAGCCTCTCCCACCCCCCCTCTTCCACTTGGAGAAAACTCATGTGTTAATGAACCAGTTGTGAGATTCAATGATGAAATCGACTTTATCATCTACTCCTCGAGTTACTGGTTTTCCCATACCAAAATGTCCTCACGCGCAACGTGCAAGCACATATAATTATTAAGCCATAGTTGTAAGCAATTCAGTGGGCGTTTTATTTTAATTAGCGTTATCGACAGGAAAGCTGAAAATTTTGACAGCTTTCCTGTCGATACCGCTAATTAAAAAAAAAAATCTTTACCGACACTACGAGCACAATTTCTTGGATTTTCTAAGGACTTATTGAACGACCCTCGTATTTAAAACAAAATGTGCCAGTAGGGTTAGCAATACATTGCGTCATCCATCGACAACATTTAGTTGCTAAAAATTTGAGTGTTAGATTGCATGAATCTCTTCAATTAGTCGTTGATGCAGTAAACCGAATCCGAAGCAATGCGTTGAATACGCGGTTATTTGCGCAGTTGTGTGAAGAAAATGATGAAATTTTTCATCAATTACTCCTTCACACTGAAGTACGCTGGCTGTCGAAAGGCTTATGTTTGACAATATTTTTTGCACTTTTTGAGACTATTTTAGAATTTCTGGTTCCCCAATTTGTCACAGACAAACTGCCAGGAAGACGACGTTTCAACCTACGTTCAACATTTAAATGTCCTCTATTCAGATTTTGAAACTAGGTTTGAGGATGTTTTGACTATGGTAATACCACCGTGGATAATTAACCCATATGGTGACATAGAAGAAACGAATATCATAATACAAGAGGAACTGACTGAAATAAGTACAAACGAAGAACTTAAGGTTCAGTTTAAGCACGGATATCAGCACTTCTGGCTGCAACAAAACATACCCGCTACTTATCCCGTAATTTTAAGATTAAATCTTACAAAATTGACGCCAAATGTTGATAATTTATTATCAAAGCATCAGGTTCATCCTTCCCACTAAAAATATTAACTTATTGCTTAGTTTATTTTATGTTACGTTTATTTTATATAACAGATACAAAATTTTATTTTGAGTAGTTTTAATTTAAATTCAATTAATAAATGTATAAAACTTAACATGTGCTTTTACTTTAAGTTTGTAACTAAACTTCACTACAGTTAGAAATTTGCAAAAAATCAATATTAGGTAATTAGTGGGTCTACCAAAAACCGAAAAAAACATGGCAAGGGGTCTACGACAAAAAATTTTGGGAACCTCTGACGTAGACCATTGATTTAATGTAGCCCCCTATAGAAAAAAGTCTAAGGGCTTGAAAACGCACATTCTTAGTGGCTAGTTGACTTCAGCATAACTCAAAATAACGCCATGTTGACACTTTGTGCCCAATAAGACACGTGATTGAATTGCTGTGCAGCAAGTCGGACCGTCCTGTTGTATATCGTTCAATTATGTCAAAAAAATCTGTAATCAGAGATCGATACCTGTCGCCATTAACAAATACCGCCCAACAGCGTCATTTCGATGATGCCGTCCAACCAAAATCCACACCAGACAGTAGTTTTTTCTGAGTGCAAAGGAAACTCATGAAAATATTGGCGTTGCTTTTTGTCACAGATCCGAAAATTTTGCTTGTTTATATGTAGTCATTCACCCAAAAATGAGCTCTGTCGCGTTGTTGTTGATTCGTGTATATTTTCATGAATAAATATTGGCTATAGAAAAGTACAAATTTATAAGAATGACAGTACTGTCATTTGAAACGTCAAAGTTATAGAAAGTTATAAATTGAATTTTGAATATAATCTGTCAGTGAAAATTGTAATAGAAAATCGAAAATGTTTTTTTATTTATTATCAGTGAAAATTGTAATAGAAAAATAAGCAAAAGCACTTCCAGAAGTAGGCATAAACATCATGTAACTTTTATAAAAATTATTAACAAATCAAAACAACCTGCTTTCAAATGCAGTTAAAATTGTAGAAAATATACACAAAATATCGCAAATTATCATTGCGTGGTGATGAATAGAATGTCTGTATTTTACGCCCACACCCTTGGTCAAAAAAAACTATACACTACGGATATAAATTAGGAGAATTGCACACACATTTTGCTAAGAATTATATAGAAATTTCGTTAAGAAAATAACTTAAAGTAAATTCAAAATTTTGTCATTTAAAGTAAATTCAAAATTTTGGTAATCAAAAAAAAAAACACTGCCCATAAGGAAAAACATCTCCAACGATTATTTAACAGGGTTGTGGTTTGGTCATGGGTTAAGGATGTATAGTAATGCAGAAGGAAAATTATCTGAACATTTTAAGAGAAAACTAAAACATGTGTTGACAGATTAAACTTATAATCCAAAAATGTGTATCTCTTTTGGTGAGCGGTCTAAATATAATTGAGCATTTGAATCAAATAGAACATTTGTATCAAGATCTTGAGACATAAAAATTATAATTTAACTCTTTGCTAAAGAAAGTATTAATTAAAATATAATTAAAGTGTTATCTAATTTCTGCTTCGAAAAGAAAAGTTAAATAAAATACACTAAAAACATAGATTTCTAATGACCTTTTCGCTCGGGCTGTCATTCGAACATTATTTAACAGATTTTGGTTTTTCCATGCTCGAAAATTTGACGTTTATCTGTTCAAGCCCACAAGAAAAAGTCCAACGGCCATTTCGGAGATCAATTGACATCACCTCATCTCGAAATTAAGCGTCCTGAGCACTAGAATTTATCGTTTGGCTTGTGGTGAAACCGCATATGGTTCATATTAAAATTTTCAAGTACAAGCCAAATGTCACCTTGAATTATATGTATGTTTTACAGTGTTCCTAACCACAAAATGGATAACCTTTCATAGCAATAAAACTAAACCTAAAAATGTTTACCAATGTTTGGCACATTTCTTATTATGGTGCATTGTTGTTGATGCAATTCTTAAATAAGTAAATTATATTCATCTTTAAATAACAAAACTAGTTTTTATTTAAGAAGCGTTATATTTTTTCTTTTAAATAATGCGATTTGAATTTGTATTGGGTTGTCGGGGAAGTAATTTCGTTTTTTTATAACAATGAAAGGCGATTTTCTTATAGTGAATTAATATTTTATTCAATTAAATAGTTTCCAGTCTGATCCAATGTCCTTTACCATCTTTCTGGTATCATAGTAGCATGAATCCACGCTCATACAATTTTTTTTTGATTGCTCATTTGAATTGAACGCTTGAATTTACCATCTAAAAAAAATTGTACAGACCGGAACAAATGATAATCGAAAGGTGCTAGGTCTGGAGAGTGTGGTGGGTGGGACAGTATATCCCATCCAAGGTGTAAAAGCTTTTGCTGAGTGGTCAAACTTGTATGTGGTTTTGCATTATCCTGTTCGAACACTATACTTTTCCTATTAAGTGAAGACCAATTCTGACCTCTTTTCTTTAAGTGAATTATTCAATTTGTCCAACTAATGACAGTACCCTTCAGAATTGATCGTTGTGTTGCTCGCTAGAAGCTCAAAATAAACGATTCCTTTGAAATCCCACCAAACGGATAACATAACCTTTTTTTGATGAATATTGGCTTTCGAAATGCGTTGATCCGATTCATCTTTTCTATTCCAGGATCTTCTGCGCTTAACATTGTTGTAGACAATCCAATTCTTGTCCACAGTGATACGCTTCAATAATGGATCATTTTCTTGGCGTTTGAGAAGCAATCAATTTTTTTCCGTAAGAAGATGAGGAACCCATATGTCGAGCTTTGAGATTAAATCTAGCCATTTCAAATGATCATAAACGGTCGAGTTCGCAAAATTTAATCTCTCTGCGATCTCACGAATTGTTATTCGCCGGTTTGCATCAATTAATGCCTTTATCAGCTCAAACTGGCCTTCAGAACGTGGTACATGTTCGAGATCAAAATTGCCGGATCGAAATTTTGCAAATCAGTTTTGGCACTGGCGCTCAATTAACACATATTCTCCATATACATCGGATAATTTTTTTCTTGCTTTAACAGCATTTTTATCTTTTCTATACTAAAAAAGTAAAATATGTCGAAAATGCTGTTTTTTTATACTATGCAGAATCAAAAACTACTTATTCAGAATCAATAGAATTGAAGCCTTGTTATGTCAGCTGTCAAAATACATATGATTATGCGGCTTAAGTGTGAATTTGGTTGTGAGAAAATACAATAAGTCCTCTGTTGGGAAACAACGAAATTACTTCTCGGACAACCCAATAAATGTTATATGCTTACTTACTTTTGACTCTGATTGTATGTAGAGTTGGTACATACTCGTATGTGTATTGGGTGAATGATATTGGGGGCAATTTAACGATTTGTATTAAGATATTTATTTTCTTATTATTAAAATTGTAATAATGAGAATTAATATGTATAAAATAAGAAAATCAAACTACAAGCCATTTGTAAAATCAAAATATTTTTGGAAAAAAATATACATTTATTTATAAAGATTAAAATCTTTATAAATCAATGTATATTTTTTTCCAAAAATATTCAAAAAAGAAATAGCAGCTTACATGCATATGTCATTATTTTTTTTTTGCCCTAATACAGATCAAGTAAGATTACATAGTACCCGCACCTATTCATAACAAGTTAGAAGTATAGTGCTGTATAGCTACGAGGGTCGTTCAATAAGTCCTTAGAAAAAGATGGAAAAAAAACTTGTTTAAAAAAAAATTTTAAATTTTTTAACATAATGTCCTTTTAGCTCTATACACTTTTCCAACCGTTTTTCCAGAATTTTCATCCCGTCCAAAAAATAGGATTTCGAAAGTTCTGCAAAATACTCATCCGTTTGAGCAATGACGTCCTCGTTGGAAGTGAACCGTCGTCCGCCAAGCCATTTCTTCAGATTGGGGAAAAGAAAATAGTCACTCGGGGCCAAATCTGGTGAATAAGCGGGATGCTGCAACAATTCCATTCTCAATTCCACAATTTTGGCCATGGAAACAGCGCAGGTGTGCACACGCGCATTGTCCTGATGCAAGAGGATTTTTTTCTTCTTCAGATGGGGGCGTTTCTCTTTGATTTCCTCGCTCAACCGTTGCAATAACGACGCGTAATACGCTCCTGTTATTGTTTTTCCTTTTTCCAAGTAGTCGATAAAAATGATGCCCTGCGAATCCCAAAAGACCGTGGCCATCACCTTGCCGACCGATGGCACAGTTTTTTTGCCTTCTTCGGAGCCCGTTCACCCTTGAAAATCCACTGTGATGACTCTCTTCGTTTCTGGAGTGTAGTAGTGTATCCAGGTTTCGTCCACAGTGTTGTATCGACGAAGGAATTCGGCAGGATTGCGATGAAAGAGTGCCAACATAGCCTCAGAGTCCACTACACGATTGCGCTTATTCTCCTCTGAGAGCAAACGCGGCACCCATCCTGCCGAAATTTTTTTCACAGACAATTTTTCGTGCAAAATTGAAGCGACCGTACCTTGTGATATGCCCGTGGCCCCAACTAATTCGCGCACTTTAATTCGCCGATCGTTCAAAATCAGATCGTGGATTTTGTCGATGATTTCAGGAGTAGACACCTCAACTGGGCGTCCTGAACGATGTTCATCTTTTGTGGATGAACGGCCACGTTTAAATTCATTCACCCAATTGTAAACCGTCGCAAACACAGGTGCAGATGTGCCAAGAACTGCATCCAACTTGGCTTTGATTTCTTTCGGGCATAAGCCTTTCAAATGGAGATGTTTGATGACAGTCCTAAACTCGCTTTTTTCCATTGTTATGCACAAATAAATGTCGTCAACTTTAATCGACGATAGAAATTCACCTACGCTATGGATCGAGCTGAAATTTTGACAGCTTTCCAGCTACCTACAAAAAAAAATATTTACCGACACTACGAGCGCAATTTCTCGGATTTTCTAAGGACTTATTGAACGACCCTCGTATAAAAGGGTTAATTTTAGTATTAATATTTTCTCGATTTGACGCTATCAAGCTCAATTAACCTAAAAAATTGAAATACATGTCGACAAGTTGTTAAATTAATGTTGAGGTTTGGTGTTCTTTTGTTACTTAATTTAATGAAGATAAAACGGAGTGTTCCATAAAAATATTTAAAGAGTTACATTTATAGAAGTATAAAATTTCAAATAGTTACTTTCAGAGAAGTATAGAACTTTAGATTCGACAGACAATAAAAAAATTTAGTGAAATTGAATGATTTATATAGCAACCTGACGACTATATTTTTTTGGTTTTGCATATTGGTTATGATCAACCTAGTTAGTGTTCCCAATTTTGAGATTTCAAGCTCAACCTAGATAGAAGGCTGTAAAATGACTGCCCGTATTCAAGTGGTTTTCCTATCAACGGCTGTAGGGAAGTCTCCCCCCAGTAAGACGGCGAATAATTTCTTATAGAAAGTATTCATTAAATTAATACGAGTATCTTCATAATTGCTGTACAGTGTGATATCTGATTTAATGTTTATAGTATAAACGGTTGCCTCTAGTTAATGCATCTCCCGAGCTCTTTGGTTATCAATTTCAGGTATTAAGCCCTAAATTTACATACATTCTCGAAAATTTTAAAACAATTTTTCTTCCATGTGGTAATACCCTAAAAAGGCACAATCTGACAAATTTGCAACTTGTGAGGTCTCATTATCCATATACTGTTTAACTTCAAATAATAAATCGATATTGTCTCTATTATTAACACATTCCAAATGAACTGTCTACTTTCAAATGAATATAAATGTTTTCGTAGATATGTGAAATTTGTTTTTTTTTTTTATATTTAAAATTTATTGTGTACTTTTGGAACAGCAACAAAATAAAAAAATAAGAGAACCATTTTGTTAGTCTAATATTTATTCAAAAATCTACTGACCACAATTGTTCTATTTGCGTACATGTATTTGGATTAGAATTTTGAAAATTTCTATACTAGGTAAACAGCAGTTGTATGACAGGCTAAACTCCAAACTGAGGGGACAAATTAAATACCATATGATAGAAATATTTTTTTGGTAACGAAGTGGGTAGTGTTAAGCAAATTTAACTGTGTTTATTTTGTGAACAGAAAAAATAAAATTATATTTTATTCTATAAGCTATCTCACCAATAAAGCACAAATGTGGGTGCGGGTGTATAAACTTTTTCAAGATATTTTTTTTAGATAAGTTCTATTTAGAACAATTTATTTAGAAAATTACATTTTTTTTAAATTTTATATTTTTCCTTTTATTGTGATGCTATGACGTAATTTCATTAGGTTAGTACAAAAAAAATTAATATTTTGACCAAGAGATCTGTATCGAGATATTCATTCGTTTTTACGACAATCTACTTATTGTGAAGAATTTTGTAGTTAATTTGAAGTTTTTGGTATTAAATATGATAAGGGACCAGCGATGGTTTGGAGCTGTTTTTTGGATCTCTAATGGTTGGAACACAATTTCGACTGTATTTCTCCAAAATTAACTAATTAAATACAATTTCAATAAAATTATTTATAAATGTTGTTCCTTTCAATTTATTATTATAATTACAAATAATTTATTCATTACCTTATTTCTATTTCAATTTAAACTGCCAAACAACAACCCTACCACATAAAACACTGAAATGTGTGGCAGTGCTTGGACTAATAAAATCTATTTTGGCGATAAACAGTTGGAGTTCTATGCATTTCCGAAAGACTGTGAAGGTTTCAAAATTTTAACAGTGCCGACTGGATGCAGTTTTCAGTTTCAGTTGGAATTGTGTTCCTACCATATTTTGGGGATCTTGTTGAAATTGTACAAAGCATGAACAATGAAACGTTATAAGGATATACTAAATCAGAATGCTACAAGGATTATTCAAAATGGGTTTATTTTCCAATAAAACAATGATCGCAAACAAACTTTTTGAATTTTGCTCAAATTGTGGATATATTTTTTGAAAAAAGTTGAGACAGAATATAACCCCATTCCAATATCATAGAGGTTATGTTGAATAAATTTATCCCAACATAACAAAATCTCGATGGAGTTGAAATAAATAAATTTCAAAAGTTTGGAAAAACTAAAAAAATCGAATGCAGCGGATTTGTAAAGAAATTATAAAAAAATAGAGATTTTTACATCAATAAATCCAATATTTAAATATAGAAATATTTTTTAAATTTGGTTTTCATTATACGAGGTGGGACAGAGAAATAATGAAACTAATTTTTTTGCAACAATTTTATTTTATTCTTATACATCAATGTTTTCCCCTTCAATGGCGGAGGCGTTATTTCCACACATCGTAGCGGTGCTGAAGGGCATCAACTAGAATCACCTTTAAGCTGCTCGCTAACATTTCTTCAGATGTTATTCGCAGTACAAAAATGACGTTGGAGAACAACAAAAAGTCGCACAGATTATGGTTAGGTGCATAGGCTACTTAGGAAACCCAGGAATACCTTTGTCTGACGAAGATTCATTGATGGAGGTGGTCGTTTTGTGGCAACATATCGACACATGCCCAAACCTTAAATCAAAATCTTTCAAACAGTAAAGCGATTTTGCAGGTCAAACTTGCGAATTCACTAAAAATAATACCAAATTTGATGAAAGATCGTTTCTCCAAATTTCGCTGTTCCATTTTTCGTAACGCACCAAAAAAGCCCAACTTCACTTATCATGCTCGGTAGGGCCGTACAGTTACCAGACGAAGTTGGAACTTGTACTACATGTGCAGGAGGGACAACATACTAGCTGTGTGGACAAGAAGTCCGTAGTGTTGTAGTTTTTAATAATAAAATTATTCGTTTTTGAGAAAAATTCCATAATTTGCTAAACAAAGTTGTCAAAATGCTAGTGTAGTTTTGCAGGCCGCCATTTTGATATTTGTTAATTTTGACAATCTCTCTTTGGTATTTGTAAAGTGAGATGCGGTAAATTTTGGTATTTGTATAGTGAGATGCTAATTGGATGCTTTAGGCTTATTGAACATGTCTTTTCGACAGGACTATGTAACATCACATACAGCCAAGGAAACAATGGAATTACAAAGCATTTTATACTGTCCGGTGGAAGAACCTACATTTATGTTTCGTTGGTATATGTTCTCTAGTATATACACAGTTCAGTATAAATTTTGTTCGAAAAGATATAATAATTAGAATATGGTAATACAACCATTTTTTAAAGTATTATAAATTCGAATAAGATTAAAAAATTACAATCCTATTCGATGAGGACAAGTCTGGTCATTTATTAAAATTTAACAGACAATTTAATAGGGGTTGTTAAATGGTTTTTAAGTCTAGAATTCGGATATAAACAAATTTAATCTTATTTTTTCATGAAAAGTAATATCTAAGATTTTTCTCTACCCCATCTTCAACTATAGCTACCAAACTGACGGTTTAAGAAAGAAAAAATTTATAATATTGAGTTTTTTTCTTCTATATTGGGCTTCAATAGTATCAAACGATATTATTATAAAAGTAATTAATAATTTACACTAAACATATTTAAGTAAAACGTTTATTTAAAAGAAAATTGTGTTAATTTTTCTATAAAATTGAATCCAATATTCAACAATTTAAATTACTTATTCTTAAAATTAATTTTCATACTTTTCCAAAAAAAGAATAAAAAATAACATAGAATAGAATAGCATGTAAACTTACTAATACTCGTACATATGCAACTGTGTTGTTTCTCTTAAATGGAGTTTATTGAGAAATTTTAAGTAAGTATACGTGAACAAAAATTGTTAGTGAACTCATACAAGTTTCTTATCTGAAATAGATTTAAATATACATTTAAATAACTTCACTTGAGTCTAGACGGCCTTTGTTATTATGTGTACTACCATCAGCATGATGTTATCACCAAACATTTTTAATAGAAAAATTGTACTTGTGCGCATTTTTTTTCCCAAAAGGCTACCATACTTTAAAGATGGATATTACAATATATATATATGTGTTTATATCAGTTTATAGATGGAGCCGAACACAATTTCGTCGAGCGACTAGTGACTATAACCAAAGTCGTATAGCAATTTCATCGATTCAAAGAAATAAACACAATTACGACGAGTAAGAAACGTCATCGGATCAGCTGATCAGTCGAATCAGTTTTTTTTTAATTCGAACGGTTCGTATTCTCTCGCAGCTTCAATAAGAGTTTCCATTATTTATTTATTATTAATAAATTATACTTCATTCAATTTTTAATATGACTCAAAAATATGTATTCGCGTACCTTTTTTCGATTTTAATTTTAACTGTTAACAAACGACCAGAGAATGGAAAAATAAGACACTAACCCTATATTGACGAGTAAATTGTTACTCTCTTTTTCCGCTCTTCGCAATTGCCCTCCCATTAAATTGTGAAGGATTTAATATTTTTAACAGCGATAAATTCGTTGGTCGTCGGAAGTGTGTTCGGGGCATTACGCACGCAGGCTATTCAAATAAGTTTTGCGATTTAACGATTTAAAACTTATTAACTTATTCAAATAAGTTAATAAGTTTGCGATTTTTTGTAAAATATATTCGTTAAAAGTATGACAAAATCTCCTGGGCCAGGGTTTAATATAACTTTAAAAATGTTTAAAAAACAGGATATGTGATTTGCAGTTACAGTCATACCCCGTGTAACGTACACTCGTTTTACGTACACTCGCACTTACGTACATCTCATTTTTGTCCCCATTTGCCCATTATACGTACAATGATTCACACTTACGTACAAGTACATTTTTTTACTTACATTTTTTCTTGTTTTGCAATTTATAGAAAAAAAAATTATGTACTAGAATAACAAATTATGAATGTACACTTGTAACAACGTGTTTTTGTATGTGTGTACATAATTTCTATGAAACTTAAATTTTGTTATCGTATAAAAACGGAAAGTCCCCTTTTATATGAAACCTTAATTTTGTTATGACTGAATGCATGTAGAAGAAACAAGTTAAAACAAAATCTTTGTAAAGTGGAATAAGAACAAAAACGAATCAGAGCGAATGCGCTCGAATACATATACGAATAATATAAAAACCTTTGTAAAATAGAAAAACATAAAACATATTCATAATTAATTCGACTTTAGAAGAATAAAGAATAAAATTTTCTATTTTGATTTATGTATAGTTTTTTTTTTGAACAATAATTCTATGAAATATTAACTTGCATACTAAGTTGAAATACGTGTAATTTTCTTAAAAAATTCTTAAAATAAAAAATTTTCTAAAGAAAATGGCAGATAAAAAAGTAAAAAAAACTCGAAATGTTCTTTCGCTGAAAGCCAAAGTTAAGATAATTAGAATGTGCGATGACGGAACTTCTCAAGCTGAAGTAGCCCGCCAACTAGGTTTGAAACGTTTTACTATAAACACTGTAGTCAAGAACAAAGATAAAATTCTTTTTGAAGTGAAAAATGCTACACCAATAAATAGTGCCAACATAAGCAAAGAACACGGTCTTGTTGCAGATATGGAGAAATTACTAGTTATCTGGATAGAAAATCAAACAAAACAACACCTACCCTTAAGTCAGGCAAAGCGCAAAGCTTGTTTAATGACTTAAAAGTTAAAAAAGGCGCAAACGATACTAAATTTTGTGCTAGTCGTGGATGGTTTCATCGATTCAAAAACAGATCCAACTTACACAACATTAAAGTCACCGGTGAAGCAGCAGCTGCAGATGTTGAGGCTGTAAAAATATATCCAGGAAAACTCGCAAAAATTGTGAAAGAAGGAGGATATACAAAAGACCAAATTTTTAATGTTGATGAGACAGGTCTTTTTTGGAAGAAGATGCCAGCTAGAACTTTTATTTCTAAAGAAGAAAAGACTATACCAGGATATAAAGTAGCCAAAGAGAGAATTACTCTTTTATTAGGTGGTAATGCCGCAGGAACGTATAAACTTAAACCCATGCTTTTGCATCGCTATAAAAACCCCTAGGGCGTTAAAGAACTATTCGAAAGATAAATTGCCAGTCTACTATAGATCTAACCCTAAAGCATGGGTTACTGCATATATTTTTGACGAATGGTTTAACAAATATTTTACGGCTGAAGTTAAGGAATATTGTAGAAGCAGAAAAATACCGTATAAAATTTTATAAGTTATCGATAATGGTCCCGGTCATACGCAAAATTTAGGCAACGATAATATTCGAGTTGAATTTTTACCTCCAAACACCACATCTATCCTTCAACCCATGGACCAGTATGTTATCGCGTTCAGTAAAATAATTGCTGCGAAAAAAAACATTCAGTAAAATAATTGCTGCAATTGACAGTAAAGAAGGTTCAGGTAGGGAAGTTTTAAAAAAGTTTTGGGCGGAGTACAATATTTTAGATTGCATAAAAACAATTCGAGACACCTGGAATGATATTTCAGTTTCTACAATGAAAGAGGCCTGGAATAAATTATTTCCGCAGGAGCCAAAAGATAGGGAAGATTGCGAAGATAATAACGCTGAAATCATTTGCAATATTATAGATTTGGCGCAACATCTAGAGTTGGAAGTAGATTCAAATGATGTAGTTGAACTTATAGCATCCTACGATGAACCTCTCAATAATGAAGATCTTTTAGAATTAAATTAACAGATACAACCTGAAAATTTAGTATGCAATGTCGCAGAAAAATCCACTCAATCCGAAGGACTAACATCCAAAATTTTATCAGATGCTTTCCAATGTTTTCAAAATGGAATGGCTCTTTTTGAAAAATACGATCCAGATTTTGAGAGGAGTTAAAAGGTTAACAAAGACATTATGGACGCATATTCCTGTTATTCAGAATTATACAGGGAAATGAAAAAACATAGTAAACAAAGCTCTTTAAAAGATTTTTTTGCTACAAAAACTATATCACCTAGCTCAAAATCAAAAGAAAATCGTAATTTGGCATCCACTTCAGGAAGTCGCAAGACTTTTTAAATAAGTTCAGGTCTCCTGACTCACCAGCAAAAAAGCGTTTAGCGGTTGATTGCACCACTTATGAAGATGATACATCATTCTCTACGTCATCGAGCAATTAAATTTGAATTACAACATTATACCAATTGAATTCTATATTTAAATATGTAGTACATATTGTTGAATTTTGAAGTTTATGTTTATTTTTTAAGTTTTGTTTAATATGTATGTATATGAATTTGTTTTTTGTTTTTTTGTTATACACATTAAATATAGCATTAAAAAAATATAAACGTATGAAATAAAAGTGTAAAACTACATACATATATCCCTCTTTTTCTTTTTATTTATATACTTATTGTTTTAGTTTGTTTCAAACATACATATTCATCAATAAAAGCAGAAGTTTCGCTTTACGTACATTTTCGTTTTACGTACACGCTCCGGTCCCAAAGTGTACGTAAGTGCGGGGTATGACTGTATGTGCTCCCAGTATCAGGAACGAACGTTTTTCAAGGTTAAATCACGTGAAGATTGATTTTCGAGAACAGTTTCCTCGGAAAATATGTTATACGGATAATGTTCGAAGGAGTAAGGCTAATTCATATAATATTCTCATTTCTATGAAATTTAAGTCAGATAACTTGGCTTTCGTTGATTGAATATTTTATCGTTTGACACTGAAGTGTGATAGTTCAGTTGTCTATGATGTTATTCTAATGATAATAAGATATGATTACGTGTTTGTGAATCGAAGAAAAAGTTTTTGAGTCGGAGACAAAAATTGTCAGGCAGATTTACCCATTATTTTGTCATGTCATCACTGTAGTATTTGATGTGTCCGAAAATCCGAATACGTTCTAACAATGACAATAAAGCAATGCATTTTGTAGTTTATACACCCCGAAATGCAGTTATTCCATAACCCAGCCTATCATTCCGAAACTGTCGTTTGGAATAAGTGAAGTCGTTTTTTTTTATCTAGAATCAAAAGGAACTTCTAATACTGCATGAAATATGACGGCAATCAAAAAAACTATTTTAATCAATTTATGTGGTTTTGGTCAAAACTTTAATTTGCTTAATAATTGAGAAACTTTTGAATCGTTCGTTATTTTAGAGAGTTGAGGGTGGGGAGAGGCGGTTTTGCTTTCGATGGAGGCCAGGATGTTACAGGTGTGTTGTAAATGGAAAAAGCATGATGGGTTGGGGTTCAAGTCAGTGTGGTCTGTAATTGCGCTTAGTAAAGCAAATAAAGCAGTGATTTTTAACAGCTACTCTTTGTCAGGAATATGCAAGCTATTTTAAAATACGTGCTGGAGAATGAGTTTTTTATAATTTTTTTTATATTGTATGCGTGGTCAAGCAAAATTAACTTGGGAACTGTTTACCTGTGCGTACTCGAGTTACATCACTGTTATTTGACAGCTGTCAAACATATATGTCATCCAAGGTTGTATTTGTCTTAGATTAAGGTTTATTATTCTACGAGGGTCGTTCAATAAATTCTTAGAAAAAAATTGGAAAAAACGGTTTTTATTTTTCAACATATTCTCCTTTTAGCTCTATACACTTTTCCAACCGTACGCTTAGGCCTTGCAAAAAATAGGATTTCGGAAGTTCTGCAAAATACTCATCCGTTTAAGCAATGACGTCCTCGTTGGAAGTGAACCGTCGTCCGCCAAACCATTTCTTCAGATTGGGGAAAAGAAAATAGTCACTCGGGGCCAAATCTGGTGAATAAGCGGGATGCTGCAACAATCTGGTGAATAAGCGGGAGCCTTCTTCGGAGCACGTTCACCCTTGAAAATCCACTGTGATGACTGTCTCTTCGTTTCTGGAGTGTAGTAGTGTATCCAGGTTTCCTCCACAGTGACATATCGACGAAGGAATTCGGCAGGATTGCGATGAAAGAGTGCCAACATAGCCTCAGAGTCCACTACAAGATTGCGCTTATTCTCCTCTGAGAGCAAACGCGGCACCCATCTTGCCGAAATTTTTTTCACAGACAATTTTTCATGCAAAATTGAAGCGACTGTACCTTGTGATATGCCCGTGGCCTCAACTAATTCGCGCACTTTAATTCGCCGATCGTTCAAAATCAGATCGTGGATTTTAACGATGATTTCAGGAGTAGACACCTCAACTGGGCGTCCTGAACGATGTTCATCTTTTGTGGCTGAACGGCCATGTTTAAATTTATTCACCCAATTGTAAACCGTCGCAAACACAGGTGCAGATGTGCCATGAACTGCATCCAACTCGGCTTTAATTTCTTTCGGGCTTAAGCCTTTCAAATGGAGATGTTTGATGACAGCCCTAAACTCGCTTTTTCCATTGTTATGCACAAATAAATGTCGTTAACATTTTTACCGACACTACGAGCGCAATTTCTCGGATTTTCTAAGGACTTATTGAACGACCCTCGTACATTGTGGTATGCTTAACCACCGAACCGCTAGTTAGAAGGTACGCAGATAGAATGCTGGAAAAACTAGTATTCTTCGAACAAAATTTTGTTTTCTTCCGCGGTAAATACGTCAATAAGCAAAATTACTACAAACGGGGCTCTAAAAATCCACAAGTGACTGCGCAAAAGCCATTGTATCCACGTTAAGGGAATGTACTATATGCTATGCATTTTGTTTTGAATGTGTCATTTCTTTGAAAATGAAGGAGAGATTGTTAGAGTCAACTATGATAATCGAATTTTTTTTGGCCTGAACTTGAAAATTTTAATCGGCACCTTATGTAATTTTAATAAAACGCCATCCAAAAGTTTTCAGGTTGACTCTAGTATATGATAAGAGTTTTTCCATAGTATATGATAAGAGTTTTTCCATAAATAAAAAAAAATATTTACAAACAGTTTTTAAAATGGTGCACTTAAGGTGATCGAAGAAATAATATCTGAAGTGAATTTTTCACACCTTCAATAGGAAAGTGAAGAAGTTATCAATGATACTCAATTATTTTAATATAAAACTAAAAAAATCTAAAATAGCAAGTCAGGTGATCGTTGGGTTTTTTCGCACGAAAATAATTAAAACAATTGTTTTTAGTCAAATAACAAAATTGATAGTTTATATACTTGTAATAATCGATTTTAGTTATTCGAAAAACCATCAGTTAAAATGGACAATCGAATTTTATTATTTTAAGAAGATAAAAAAATTAATTAATAGATATAAGATGTGCATACACGTTAATGAAGACTGTATAAAAAATGAAAATAATATAAATATAGTTTTATTTCTATCCTGAGAATTTATTGAACTTGGTCCCGTTGTACAATAAAAAAATAACTAATACATGCTTTACAAATTAAAGATTTTTTTTTTAGAATTTTAAATGAAACACACATTACCTGTCAGTATGAAAATTGCGTCATTCTTTATTGAAATATGTTGTACAAAAAACTTTACCATGAAAAATAAAAAAACAATATCGGCAAATGTACCTAATTTGAACAAAATGGCGCCACAAGCCGCAAAACACTGGCCTATTTTGGCTTTATTGTTCGAAAAGTTTTCGAAAGAGACGCGTAGTTTCGAGATTTGATGATGTCAATTAGTCTCCAAGACCGTGCGATTTGACTTTAATATATGATAAGAGAATTACAAACCATATGTTATTAACTTCCAGTATTCAAGAGTATACCAAGTAGTTATCTGACATACGAGGTCTATTCAAAAAGTATCGAGAATTTTGTGTGTTTTCAAAAATTATTTATTTATTCATGAATATCTATTTTGCCCCTTCAAAGTAATCCCCACCAGATATTATACACTTGTGCCAACGTTTTTTCCAATCCTCGAAGCACTTAAAAAAATCATGTTTTTGTGATCTTGTTCAACTCCTCCTTCGATGCCATCTTTATCTCCTCAATCGTAGCGTAGCGTCATTTCATGGGGCTCTTCAGTTTCGGGAAAAAGAAAAAGTCATAGGGGGCCAGATCTGTGGAATACGTTGGCTGCGGCATTATTAGTGTGTTGTTTTTGGCCAAAAATTCGCGCACAAGCAACGATGCGTAAGCAGGGGCGTTATCATGGTGCAAAATTCAATTTTTGTTCTTCCACAAATCCGTGCGCATAACTTGCAGGTAATATTCCTTATTGACCGTTCTACCCTGTGGCAAGAACTCATGATGCACCACGCCCCTGCAATCGAAGAAAACTAAGCAAAACCTTCACATTCGACCGAACTTGGCAAGCTTTTTTCGGTCTTGGCTCGTGCGGCAGCTTCCATTAGGATGATTGAGCTTTAGTTTCCACGTCATAACCATAAACCCATTATTCGTCACCAGTTATGACCCTCTGGAGCAAATTTGGGTCGTCAAGGACAGAGTCCAACAGCTCCTTAGCAATGTTTTTAGTCGAAATTGAGCAATTTTGGTACGCATTTCTCGGCGACCGGTCTCACGCCCAAATCATTATTAAAAATCGAATAGCACTAGCCAATTGATATGTTTAAGTCCTCAGCAACTTCTCTAACGGTGATTCGACGATTGGCCAATACTATTTTCTTCACTTCATCAATGTTTTCGTCTGTTGTTGACGTGCTCGGGCGTCCGGCACGCTTTTCGTCGTTGACATCTTCTCGGCTCTTTGAGAACATTTTGTACCACCGATAAACGTTGCTTCGGTTCAAGGTGGCTTCACTATATGCCACAGTCAACAATTAATTTTGTTTTTCACACAAAATTTGATACAGCTTCTTTGATCCATTTTTTGGAATGGACAAAAATCGAAGACGAGCCAAAACACGTGCAAGCAAAGCAGTTCTCAAAAATTAACTGAACAGTCAAAATGGCCGACCTTGTCAGCATAAGTGAGAGACATGAGTACCAACATAACGCCAAAAAAAATCGAAAATCTAATATACGTAACCCGCGGAAATACAAAATTCGCGATACTTTTTGAACAGACCTCGTATATTTACAACGTCACTCAATTTATAATAATTAAAATATAATTTTTTTAAAAATTTAGTTTATAAATAAATAAAAAATCTATTATTAATTTTTTGCAGGCAAAACGAATTCAAAGTAATGATTTAGCAGCAATAAAAGTAATTAAATTAGAACCCGGCGATGATATCCAGATCATCCAACAAGAGATTATAATGATGAGAGATTGTCGACATCCAAATATTATCGCATATTATGGATCATATTTACGGAGGGATAAACTTTGGATATGCATGGAATATTGTGGTGGTGGAAGTTTGCAAGATATTTATCAGGTTACTGGTCCTTTATCCGAACAGCAAATAGCGTACATGTGTCGTGAAACGCTTAAGGGTCTTGAATATTTACATTCGATGGGTAAAATGCATCGAGATATTAAGGGAGCAAATATTCTGCTAACGGAAAATGGTGATGTGAAATTGGCAGATTTTGGTGTTTCAGCGCAAATTACAGCTACAATTAATAAACGTAGAAGTTTTATTGGTAAGTAAATTAATCATAATACTTTTTGATTAACGAATAGATTTCTACGATAAAGTGTAATCGAATTTTTTATTGCCATCTTTGATAATAAACAAATAAATCGTATACCTTGTTGAAATTACTTTAAATCAGATACTTGATATTTTGACTTGTTTGTCATTGGCAAATAATCTTTATATAGTCCGATAACGTCAAGGCAGTTGATAAAGAAAGATTAAAATAATGGCCACGTAATTAAAAATATATTTACCTTGCCCACTGAAACACGTAAGTTCCACGCTATTTGTTGTCGCCAAATAGGCTGAGTTTTTGTGACGTCCAAGACTTTATATTATCCTACAAGTTGTAACTCGAAATTACCATAAATAAAAGAATTTTGTCTCTGTTTTTATGGAAAAAAAAATCAAAATACACAGTAATTACTATATATAAGCAACAAGCACATATTCTAACTCGAACGCTTTGGACGGTAATTTATTGATCTTTTTAGAGTAAATACAGTGATTTACTTCTTTACTCTTTACTCAATAGAAATTTACAACTTCTACAATATATATACCGTTATTAGACAATTTCAGCTGCTATAATTAGATTATAAAAAAATTCAAACTTTGTGTATTTAAACAGGCTTTTTTGTAAGCCTATTGGAGGCATTTATTTCAATTATCTGTATAAGAATATAATTTTTGGATGGATTTGCAAATTTTGTAAATAAATTTTAGAATTATATAGGAGTTAATAACCCCTACTATTACTCATTAATTATTTAAATGAATTTGCAAACTAAACAAGCGTTTTGGTTTTTGTCAACTACAATATTTATTAGATTTTATTTACATATATTTATTTTAAATAAATAAACAAAAGCGTTATGCTTTTCAATTAAACGATTTAATTTCATACAATCATACACGTAATAGGTGTGGCAGACTTTTATCATGTTTGAACATCAATGCTATCCCATTAAAAGTTGTTTCCTGGGCTTCCATAAATTGCCGGAGGCGTTCGTTTTAATTTCCGTTGTAGTTCTTGAAGGCTTCAACTGGAATCACCAAGATTGTCCTTGTTTTCTTGCTTGCTACTGCGCTGGCTGCGGTGCTATAAATGCCGCCACCTCTTGGTGCGCTGCTTGTTTTCTAGCTGAATTTCAGTATTAGAACTGATTCTATTTTTCGTATTTATTTTCATGCCTACCTTTAACGAGAACCAATGAAAAGACATGCTTGTAACGTTGGCTCTATGAGCAAATGATATAGCATATACGTTTGTTAACATTTTGCGAATGTATTTAAGTATCTTTTTTTCTTCGTTTCGGTATATTTTCTGACGAAATATGTAAAGTAAATGATATTTTTATTCGAAATACTGTTGGCCCCGGCGTAGTAACCACGATTGACTCCACAACCTAAGATGATGGTTTAAATGCTTATTTCTTTGTCTTCGTCTTTTTCACAAATTATTATATACGCAATAATTACTATTTATCTGCGACGAATATCTTCTGATATAATTGCGTTTCTGTCCATTTTTGCTGACATTCGAACTGTCATTGCACAAGCATCAAAACCAGCTAGAAGTGAACTTTTCAATCTGACGTGAAGAACTTTTTTATGAGCCCTTCAAGAACTTCTTTATAAAAAAAGTAATTTTTATAAAGAAGTTCTTGATAGATTCCATATTTTGATTAGTTTTCGATGTTGAATGCCTTCCAGAGGGAAGTTCGTTTTTCACTTCTTGTCGGCTCTCATTAGGCTCGTTGTAAGGAATGTTCCCAATAGGCTCGTTACAAGAAATCAAGGATTTATTAATAAATTATTATTTTATTACAAAATTTTAAATTTCTACCAATCTTTAAATGCTTTTATATAAAAACTAATATGCAATAAAGCTATCAATACCCTGAAATAGACATAAATAAAAAGAAAACAATAATTAATTTATACCAGGTGTATGAGCTTAAATCCGCTGTTTTAAGTCAAAAAAACACATGTTTTTTCATCGAAAGCAAAAATAAATTTATTTAAAGTACTTGCCCTCGCTAGCTACACATTTTTCCCATCTCTCGGACAATTTGTGGATACCACGCCAAAAAATTCCTTCTCTTTCGACGCAAACCACCCATCAAGCCATTTTCGGACGTCTTCGTAAGAATCGAAGTGCTGCTCAGCGAGCGCGCGGCCCGTCGACGAAAACAGGTGGTATTTAGAAGGGGCCAGGTCTGGTGAATAAGCGGACTGGGGTATCACTTCCCAGTTGAGTGTCTCCAAGTAGTTTCGGACCATTTTTGACGTGTGCGATGGTGCGTTGTCGTGGAGGAAAATCAGCTTGTCTTGTCTTTGTTGATAACCCGTCTTTTTTTCACGCAGAGCACGGTGCAATTTGATCAGTTGTTGCTGGTAGCGGTGGGCATTGACAGTTTCACCAGGTTTCAACATCTCATAGTAGACGATACCCTACTGATTCCACGAAACGCAGAGCATCGTCTTCCGTCCGAAGCGATTTGGTCTTGGAGAAGATGTTGATGGTTGGCCAGGATTAACCCACGATTTCTTTCGTTTAGGATTCTCGAAATATATCCACTTTTCATCGCCTGTCACAATCCGATGCAGGAACGACTTTCTTTTTTGTCTAGCGAGCAAGATTTCGCATGTGTTTTGGCGTCACTCCATCTGCCTATCGTTCCATTAATTCAATGCGGCACCCATTTTCCGATCTTTTCAATCTTCCCCATGGCACGCAGACGCATGGAAATGACTGGTTGAGTAACACCCAATTGCTCCGCGAGCATTTTTTGCGATTGGGTATCGTCTTCTTCCTAGGCCAATTTTCTCGATTTTTTCTCACAAGTCAAAATTGCCGTCTTTGAATCGACGAAACCAATCTCGGCACGTTGTGGCACAAAACTAGACATGATTAGCAAAGGAAAAATGTATGTTGTTGTACGAAATTGCTGACAATGTGCACTGATTAATGTTGACAGATATCAAAATTATAAAAAAAAAGTATGGCGTGTCCATGGTAGCTTAATACGCTCACTCACGCCATCTATGACCAAAGAGCGGATTAAAGCTTATACACCTGGTATACGTGTATTTAAATTAATCAAAGTAACAATAAATTTCTTAGAAACATATCATCTTTTTTATGAACGTTGTGGCGCAAAATGAACATATGGTTTGAATTATTTTAACATTTTTATTCACACGAAAATTATTATTTTTATTTTTTATAAATATAGTATATTAATGGAGAACCTTTATGATATCCAAAACATTTTCCCTAATATTTCGCCAAATTGCAGAAGTCGCCTTCGATTTGATATAGAAAATTTCCATATCGAGAAATTAATTAACGATTAAAATCAATAGTGTTTCTGTTCTTTTTCTTCAAAATAATCTTCATCTGCACTTAAATATTTTTGCATTCGTTCAAATCAATTCTGAAAACAGTTTTGCCATTCAGAATGTTGCCCACTCAAAATACTTGTACTTTAGCATTCGTTAGCGTTTCAGGTGATGAAAAATGCATACCACGCATTTTAGTTTTGATGTTTGCAAACGTGTTAAAGTCACTTGGTTGCAAATCGGGACATGTGTCGTCAATATTACTTTTATTCTGGCAGAAACAATCCACAGTTTACTGTGATGTGTGTTCGCTTGCGTTCTCCTAAAGAAGAATGCTTTTGCGAATTTGATTATTTTCGTCAGTTCACGAAAAACTTCTAGAAATATCGTAAAACACTGTTTAGTATTAACCGTCATTCTGTTCTCAAACGGAATTGTCAATGTAACTCCAGTTTTTTCATACGAAACAAGCAATTATATGACAATATTATGATCAAATTTAAACTTCCATGTTGAAATCTTATAAGGGTTTTTTTAATCTACTCAACACGAGCTTTTTTTTGAGTAAAAGTTAAATTATATAGTATTTTCATCGGGAACATGAGTTTTCCACTTTTAAATGATCGATTAATATAATTTTTTTGTTTCATATTAATGGTTGAGGAGATTTGAATTTCAAAGATATGTCACATGTCTCCGGCCTTGATTATACTCTGGATTACATCTAATCTTCTAAGCTGTTTTTATTTAGACAGTCCATATATTAAAAAAGTGTTTTATAGCAACAAACTCGTAAAATATCACTGCTATAAAATGTTCTTTATTTTTGTGTCCTATCAAGTATTTATTTGGAAAGAACGCAAATGAAACCTAGACTTGCATCAGATCATTGAGTGGCGATCGATAGTCACCTGTCTAGTGTAAACGACTAGAGCCCACGATAGATATTTTTCTATATGATATTTCACCAACTGTGGCTTCAAACTGCGAGTAATATTCTCCACTGTAATTTTTGTTCTCACTAAACTTTAGACTATAGAAGAACTGGATAGGCCTCTACACAAAAATTGTGGCCGAATTTTGTTGGCAATACATTCGTAGAACGCACACACATAAAAAATAACAGAAACGGCGTAAATCATTGGGGGCCAATTTTAAACAGTATGTGTATGCGATTGAAGCGGTTCGTTTAAAACAATTTTCATATGTGTGATGTCATTTATACGTAAACAAATTGATTTTTTTAATATTGCGGATTTTGTTGTTTTGATGGAATTAGTTTTGGAAATTTGCAATAAAACACAGTATTCTATTTTCAATTATTATTTATTTATTTATTATATATTTTCATTTTATTTATTAAAACAGAATTATAAAGTGGAAGAGCATATAAAAATATAAATTGCGAGTTATTTGATTTTTATCGAAATAATTGTTTGCACAAATAAAAATCCATTCCAAAAATTCAAAACGAATGAAATGAGAGAATGTGATATTATGTTGAAATTAAAACCACACCACAACTTAGTAATTACAAATTTTACTAATATTCTAATTTTGGTAATAAAATAGTTAGCAACTAATATTCTTAAAATATGGAAAACATTATTATTTAATAAATGCATTACAAAATGGTTTAATAGAGCAAGTGAAAGCACAAATGCAAATTTATTTAAATAATAAGCCTACCGAATATACTTTATTTATTTTAACACAATGAAAACAGCAATGGAAAACATACTGACAAATTATAGCAATGGGGGATTTCAAATAAATGATTCCGTTAATATGAATAAAATAATTTCTCAGTTGCAAGCACATTTGTATTCCGTAAATACGCAAGGGATAAGAAAATTTGCCCTTAAATTTTATTATACACACTTTACCTACACCGGTACTGAACTATTTTCTGGTAAACATTTAACTGTCAACATCACATTTTTTACATTTATTGAACGACGAACTTTTCACTTTTTAACCACTTTTTTGACAAAATAAATCATTAAAAGACAATAAAACAGATTGTAAACGAAATTTTTGTTAATTTATGTAGTAAAAATGATTCCCGGCTTCCTCACTTCTTTGAATTACCAGCAACCCTTTACAAAAACACCTCATTTTCTGAAATAAAAACTTCCTATTAAATGTTATCAACAATATAACTATTTATATAAATACTTTTTTTCGTAAATACTTCAAAAAAACATAAAAACTACACTTTCACGTGCCAAAATAGCAACTTCAAAAATAACAAAAATATGCAAGCATTTCGGTATGCTACCACTTTCCTGGAGAATGGCGTATTTTAAAACTCTCCAAAAGTCTACAAAATTGAGGTACTCGATATTTAATTGATAAACCTAAAATAAAATTCCATTTCATATCAAAAGATTGTACAAAAAATAAAAATTGCCTATTATTGGGTTTAAATTGTATTTTTGTTTCCAATAAGTGAATTAAAATGAATATAAATTAAGCTTTTGCAATTCAATCAATTTCTATTACGAAAACTAGATGTCAGTGGGCATGCCTACACAAAAAATCTTCACAAAAGTATGCAAGCGTTACGATTTTTCGCCGCTTCTGTAATAATTAAGCCAGAAAATTGCGTACTCGTATACACATACATACATATACGAAAATCGGACGTACGGGCCTATCCAGGTATTCTTTGATATAAGCACTAAACTAACAGCGATTTTTGTTTCCTGTACTCTCAACAGATAATTTCTTAAAACGTAAGAAGTCTTCGAAGTGTAAGAAAATTGAAACTTTAATGTGTTCGTACTTGTTCTTTTAAGATGCCAGCAAGATTTATCAAATAATTCGGCAACAAAAATCTCTCACTCAGCGCCCAGTTCAGAAGCGTGGTGTTTTGTGCGCTCTACGTGATCCTCTTCTACAATTCGTCCTTCTGATTTCTTAGAGTTCTTTTTTCTTAAGCTAAAAGCTACAGTCCGTTAAGAGAACCCCAGTTTGACGTACTGGTTAAGTTTTGTTTTGGCAAAATCATCAGATTTAATTTTAACTCTGCACATATTTTTTCCATATTTTATTAGTTTTATTTTCACTGCGTTCACACGGTTTAGTATACGAAAATAAACTGACTATCAAGGATATATTTACATCCTTTCTCCTTTCTATAGTCAAAAAAATACTAAAAAATGATTCTGTACACTTGAAACAATTGCGCAAGTTGATTTGAAAAAAAAAACAGAATTTGCTAGTGTACACGGCTCAGAATGTTGGCCGGAAGAATTTTTATCGTAAGTGTAGACAAGAAAACACTCAGAAATAATTTCGGTGCCCCAGTATCAGTAGTGATGAAATGGCAGGAAAACGAGTTACGACGACTGCAGCGGCACATGTTATCTGTGTTGCCGCGATATTTTTACACTGTTGCAATTCTCAACTAAAACCGTTATATTTTATTTATTTTTTATTTACGTAGAGCATTTATTATTTCCATATTACTTGTACATATTTACATATTATTTAAAACGTAGAGCTGTGATATGCTCTGTACATCCTTTGCTTATATATTAAATTAGTTTTTATTGACTAAGTACATGAATTGCTGCTAACTATGGCTATATCAAACACAATACTCTATATACGAGGGTCGTTCAATAAGTCCATAGAAGAAGATGGAAAAAAACTGTTTTTTAAAAAAAATGTTTGCTCTATACACTTTTCCAACCGTTTTTCCAAAATTTTTATCCCATCCAAAAAATAGGATTTCGGAAGTTCTGCAAAATACTCATCCGTTTGAGCAATGACGTCCTCGTTGGAAGTGAACCGTCGTCCGCCAAGCCATTTCTTCAGATTAGGGAAAAGAAAATAGTCACTCGGGGCCAAATCTGGTGAATAAGCGGGATGCTGCAACAATTCCATTCTCAATTCCACAATTTTGGCCATGGAAACAGCGCAGGTGTGCACACGCGCATTGTCCTGATGCAAGAGGATTTTTTTCTTCTTCAGATGGGGGCGTTTCTCTTTGATTTCCTCGCTCAACCGTTGCAATAACGACGCGTAATACGCTCCTGTTATTGTTTTTCCTTTTTCCAAGTAGTCGATAAAAATGATGCCCTGCGAATCCCAAAAGACCGTGGCCATCACCTTGCCGGCCGATGGCACAGTTTTTACCTTCTTCGGAGCCCGTTCACCCTTGAAAATCCACTGTGATGACTGTCTCTTCGTTTCTGGAGTGTAGTAGTGTATCCAGGTTTCCTCCACAGTGACATATCGACGAAGGAATTCGACAGGATTGCGATGAAAGAGTGCCAACATAGCCTCAGAGTCCACTACACGATTGCGCTTATTCTCCTCTGAGAGCAAACGCGGCACCCATCTTGCCGAAATTTTTTCACAGACAATTTTTCATGCAAAATTGAAGCGACTGTACCTTGTGATATGCCCGTGGCCTCAACTAATTCGCGCACTTTAATTCGCCGATCGTTCAAAATCAGATCGTGGATTTTGTCGATGATTTCAGGAGTAGACACCTCAACTGGGCGTCTTGAACGATGTTCATCTTTTGTGGATGAACGGCCACGTTTAAATTCATTCACCCAATTGTAAACCGTCGCAAACACAGGTGCAGATGTGCCATGAACTGCATCCAACTCGGCTTTGATTTCTTTCGGGCTTAAGCCTTTCAAATGGAAATGTTTGATGACAGCCCTAAACTCGCTTTTTTCCATTGTTATGCACAAATAAATGTCGTTAACTTTAATCGACTATAGAAATTGACCTACGCTATGGATCGAGCTGAAATTTCTCAGCTGAAATTTCTCAGCTGAAATTTCTCAGCTTTCTGATAAAAGAAAACAGCTTTCCTGTCGATAATGCTACTTACAAAAAAAATATCTTTACCGACACTACGAGCGCAATTTCTTGGATTTTCTAAGGACTTATTGAACGACCCTCGTATTTAATTGCTTAAAGCTAAACTTAATTCCAGACTTAAAAAATTATGGAACGGAATGTTCAGGAAGAGTGGATTAGGAGTTTTGGATTTTTGGGAATTTTGTGTTGCTTCCACTAACCACGATGGAAATGGGGAGTTAAGGAATTATAAAACTGAACGTTCCTAATAGCATTATTTTTAGCAAAATCAGATATGATAACTAGTGAGATATAGAGGTAATCATTGTATGAGTATCTGTGTTGGATGGTTTGGGTATTAATCCTTTCTATTGGCTCTTGAATGAGTGGATTGGTATGGTCTATTAAATGCTGAAGAAAGTTTTTAGTTAGATTAACCATGAATGAAATAAAATTGTAAGATTACTTTTCTGATAAATAAAGGAGTTAGACTAATGCTTACCGTCTATTTTACGATATTTTGAAAGGCCTAAGGGTCGACCTTTCGAATACATGGATTTTATTGGCATACGTTTTCGAGAAACTAAAAGTAATCAGAAATGCATAGCCAATGATTAGTCGAATAAGTTGTTATAAAATAGTAACTTTGTATTTTTATACTAAGCCCTTCGCAACGTCTAACTAGAAATAGAAAGGTATGAATAGCCCTTTTGTCAACATGTGGGTTAAATTTAATCATTGAGTTAAAGTTGATGCCTAAATATTTCAGTTGATTCTCAGAATACGCAGCTTTTTGCTCTTTGTATCAATTTTACTCGGTTCACGATTGCTGGAATTACGGAAACAGATTAAATTGGACTTATTAAGATTGACTGACCAGTTCACCATAATATTATAATTTATAATTTTAAAAAGTAACTCTTGCGTTCTCTTTAGAGCTAATTTTGGTGATTTGCTTTTGGCATAAACAAGTGTCGTCTGCATATAATATCATTTGTACTTTTGCGGCTGTTGGTATATATGCAGTGTATATAGAATACAGCAAGGGACCTAATACTGAACCTTGTGGAACTCCTTTACCTATTAATAAGAATTCGGAGGTCGTGTTCTGATACCTAAAGCAAGATGATCTATCCTGAAGAAATGAGTGCAGCAGCATCGTAATATGTGGAGGGAAATCAAGTTTACATAGTTTGTGCACTAGTACCTTATGTCAAACTGAGTCAAAAGCTTTGGTTATATCCAGGGAGCAAGCAACTGTTGACTCTTTACAGTTTAACCCAGGTGTCATCTCAATATGTAGTAGAAAAAGCGCATCCAATGTTGAGTACCCTTTCCGAAATTTGAATTGGAGGTCGGGAATAACTTTATTTTCATTACAAAATTCGTTTACCTTTTCGTCTGTTCAAAAAATATCGCGAATTTTGTGTTTTTTCAAAAATTATTTATTTATTCATGAATATCTATTTTGTCCCCTTCAAAGTAATCCCCGCCAGATATTATACACTTGTTCCAACTTTTTTTTCAATCCTCGAAGCACTTCAAAAAATCATTTTTGTGATCTTGTTCAGCTCCTACTTCGATGCTGTCTTTATCTCCTCAATCGTAGCGTAGAGTCGTCATTTCATGGGGCTCTTCAGTTTCGGGAAAAAGAAAAAGTCACAGGGGGTCAGATCTGTGGAATACGGTGGCTGCGGCATTATTAGTGTGTTGTTTTTGGCCAAAAATTCGCGCACAAGCTCAATTTTTCGGTTTTTCCACATTCGAAGAAAACTGAAAGCAAAACCTTTACATTCGACCGAGCTTGGCGCGCTTTTTCGGTCTTGGCTCGTGCGGCAGCTTCCATTGGGATGATTGAGCTTTAGTTTCCACGTCATAAACATAAACCCATGATTCGTCACCAGTTATGATCCTCTGGAGCAAATTTGGGTCATCGCGGACAGAGTCTAACAGCTCCTTAGCAATGTTAATGCGATGCTGTTTTTGGTCGAAAATGGGCGAAAATCGAAGACGAGCCAAAACACGTGCAAGCAAAGCAGCTGTGAAAAATTAACTGAACATTCAAAATGGCCTAACTTGTCGGCATAAGTGAGAGACATGAGTACCAACATAACGCCACAAAAAATCTAAAATCGAATATACGTAATCTTGAATCATTCTAAAAACAACTTGCAATAATATCTTGCACAAATTTATTTTTAAGTGTATACGGGGTCTCAATAATTGTTCTCCATTGCTTCAATAATAAAATACATGAAAAAATCCACAATAATGTGGTACGTAGGCTACTATATATATTTCTGGCCTAGGCAACACTAAGTGTTGCCAGGTGCGATCTGACATTTCCATTGGAAAGTTTGACATTTTTTAGCATAAACGTACTCAGAACGTTTTGACGTACGACTATCATTTGTGTTGTTTACAGTGACTTGAAAAAATCAATTTGGCAAAAAAATGGAATTAACTCGTGAACATTTTCGTGCGATCATTTTTCACAACTTTCGACGTGGATTATCACGACAAGAGTGCATCGATGAACTTAAATCTTTGTATGGCTATGAAGCACCATCCTATAGCACTGTGAAAAACTGGTACAACGAATTCAATCGTGGCCGACGCTCGCTCAAAGACGAATTCCGTGAAGGTCGTCCAAAAACAGCCGTTGTTCCAGAAAACATCGATGCCGTACGTGAACTGATAATGCAAGACCGTCATGTGACATACCGTGAGATAGAGGCATGCCTAGGCATTTCTCCCACCAGCATACATTCGATATTGCATGAACACCTGGCCGTAAAAAAGGTTTGTTCTCGTTGGATCCCGCACAATTTGACAATCGCTCAAAAAAAGGCTCGTGTGGATTGGTGTAAAGAAATGCTGAAAAAATACGATCGCGGTGCTTCAAAAGACGTTTATAAGATCGTCACAGGTGACGAATCATGGATCTATGCGTATGAGCCCGAAACAAAACAGCAATCGACCGTGTGGGTCTTCCAAGACGAGTCAAATCCAACGAAAGTTGTTCGTGGAAGAAGCACTTCGAAGCAAATGGTCGCTTGTTTCTTTGGCAAAACTGGTCATGTGGCGACTGTTCCGCTTGTGCAACGTAGGACGGTCAATTCTGAGTGGTACACCACCATTTGTTTGCCTGAAGTCTTCGGAGAAATTCGAAAAACGAACAAGAGAAGTCGAATCATTGTGCACCATGACAATGCGAGCTCTCACACATCGGCTCAAACCAGCGCCTTTTTGACCGGACAAAACGTCGAATTGATGGGTCATCCTCCGTACAGCCCTGACTTGGCACCCAATGACTTCTTTTTAATTTTCGTCGCCAGAAGATGCTGTTGAAGCATTCAAAAACCATGTTTTGGAGGTGTCTCAATCGGAGTGGAAAAAGTGCTTCGAAAATTGGTTTGAGCGCATGCAAAAGTGTATAAATCTTGATGGAGAATATTTTGAAAAACAATAAAACCTTTTTCGTTGATAAATATTCGCATTTTCATTATTAGGCCAGAAATATATATAGTAGCCTGGTATGTTTGTCAAAAGTTTATGCACACCACTGTATGTAGTTTTCGAAAAAAAAAATATCTTCGATTGTGGTATTTTTAAATATTTTCGTTGGTAATTATTAGTATTTAAGAAATTTAATTATAAAAATCGGTCACACAATTCCATTCGTTGTTATTTATTAGCCTTGGTCGATACTAGTTAAATAGTATTAACAAAAATACTGTTGCAAAATAATTTGATAGCTCATCTTTTTTTTCATAAAATTTAACACAATACAATGTCATCATCTAAAAGTATACATAAAGATTGTATTGTATTGTGTTTTCACCCTAATTAATAATTGCCCACTCTCTCGTTAATTTAAACATTTTTAGCATGCTTGTCGTTTTATTTTCTATATATTATTTTGCAATGTGCTTACATTGACGATATTTGAAGAGATTAATTACACTCTTATATGAAAACATATTTGTATTGAAAATTGTAAAATCTCTTAGTGTGTATTGTTGTTGATTCAACCACCTTTGTATGCATAGCATTGTCCATACACGAATACACAATATAATACGATACAGTCTAGTCTATATCAACAATATTTTTTCATATTTATATGAGAACATATGTGGATAGTTTGTGTGGGAATAACAAGAATCCCGGGACGTGTTTTGAAATTTCATTAAGTATTCCAACCTACTTATGACCGACCGTCTGCAAGCCATTCATTTTCAGTTTTGCTCTGTTAATATAAACAAAATCTGACGATGAATAGAGTTCATGCATTACAGAAGCAGATCTAAAATCCCAAATTCTCATCAGATCCGCATCTGATAATGGGAATGGTATTCAGTCTCACTTTTATTATTTCCCTGTTTCTAAGTACGAAAATGCGTGTGAACGAGCGCACAGCTATTTAGGATAGGAGCTGTTTGTTCCTACATTAGAATCTGAATATAGAAAAATTCCTTATGGCGATTCCATGTTTTTATAATTCTTTAATATTTATATTTTTTTTGTTAGTATTTATTTAGTTATTTTTTCTTTTCAAAATATTAAATATTTTATTTCGATTTTTAAAAATATAGAAAATATTATTTTAAATAAAAAATAAAAATTCAATTTTGCAATAAAATAAATTTTAATAAGAATATCAATCCATTAATCTTTAATTATACACGTGTACTAAGTAGACGGGCTAATATGATACCAAGGCAAATATTTCTTTCATATAATGATATTATAATAGTATTGATAGTCTTACCATTGATTTGTGATACAATAGAAAAATTGAACCCACAAATGGAGAACACTTGTGCAAGAAGTGTATACTTGAAAAATTTAGAACGGAAGTTATTCTTTTTTTATCCGGAAATCTAAAAACTCAAGTAGAATTTTTTTTAATATAATGCAAAATGAAAAAACCATTTTTCTTTCACAAAATGATTTTACATATAAATTTTTATCAAAAGCATTTGTGATAGAGTTAAAAATTCAGGTGATATACAATACGTACAAGGGATATTCGAAAAGTTTTCTGTATTGACATGTACGAGCGCAGTATGATAAGTCAGTGATAAATGAAACAAATATTCAACTTATTCAACGAAAATTGATTTATTTTTCAACATAGTCTTCGCTAAGCTCGATACACTTCGTTCAACGATATTCTGATTTTATTATACCATCCATGTAGTTAGATTTGTCAAACTCTATCTTATCTTCGGCTATAACTTCAGAGTTGGACGCAATTTCCTGCCAAAAAGTCATTTATTTATGTTTGGAAACAAGTCGTAGGAAGTCAAATCTGTAGAATATGGTGAGTGAAATCTGTAGTTTGGCCACAACAAAATTCAGTTTGTCACTTCTGAATCATTCCATATACGATGATAAGGAGTCTCCATAATATTTTCCAAGGTCGGTTTTGGTTTCAGATATTGTTTTTTTTTATTACTTTTTTAAATTTCCAAGTGGAAGTGTATCAAAGAAGGCTCAGGCTTTTCGTGTGAATGATCAGGTTAAAGTACATCTCAGAATATTCGTGAGAATGCAATCGTTGATCATGTTTAGTTGTTCTCTTTTTTATTTCATCACAAATAGAATTAATTTGCAAATCACGTTGAATATCTTTATTTCTTATGTACTATGGAGCATTTACTAGAACCCCAAACCTGGATACCGAACATCCAAATCGACTTAATTATTTGGTTGTAAATTAAGATTTTATTCTGCATTGAGAGCTCAGAGGTTCTCCCCAGCAGCCAATACAATTTTCTATATTTATTATTGAGTTCATCTTCTTTACATGCTCCTTCTACTTAAGTTGGTATACCAGCTGTATTGGTATTGTATATAAGGTACAATTTGACCATTAATGTGTCTGTAGCCATACATATTTCATCATTTTGTGGGATGTCTCTTGTATGTAATAAATATAGGAGCGGGCCTCTTGAGATACTTCTGCTTTTATATCTTTTAAGTAAGAATATGGTATGCTTCGCCATACCTGACTCGAAACTGCCTCTCCGAAATATATGAAAAGAGTAACTCAAAGAATTCTTTTCGGAGATCTCTATTCAGTTTGTAGATAAGCCCTTTATCTTATCTACAAATGCTTGTGCACTTCACAAGATGTGGCATAACGGACTTATTTACAAATTGCAATTAAAAATTAATAAATTAATTAAATTTTGGTAATAATACATAATAATAAAAAAATCATTACTATTATTATAATTATTAAAATATTTTTTCTGCTGGGAGAGTGGCCATTGAAAAGTGAATGGCTTGAGAAAGTAACATATCTTTTTTATTTTATTTTGTTTGTAGTTTGTATGTGGATATTAAAATGGCAACGTATGATGTCCAGCAACGAGTTAAACTCATAGCTTTTTTTTCAGTGAAATTTAAATTAATCTGCCGGTTTGAAAGAACTAAATTTGTCAGTCATCTTTTGAGAAGAGGTCCGAAGTACTGACGCAGCTGCAGAAGATGTATGGCAAACTGTTCTTGAGGATCCATCTACCTCTACCCGTTACTGATCTGCTCAACTAGATATTGTCAGAACATCGCTTCAGAAGATTCTGAAACTGGATTTATAAATGTTCCCATACAAGATCGATATGACTCAAGCTTTTACTACCCCACGGTACTCAGTAGAGCCTACAGTATGCCATTAGTTTTCAGTCTTATTGAGTCTTTCAGTTGCCAAACTGTAGTAATATTTCTACTTAAATTAAAGGAGGGCACCTCGGCTGTGTTACTAGCTTCATTCTAACTCCAGAATGCGTACTAGACACAGACATCCCAGTTTCACTAAATCAGGGCATAATGTTATTATTATTTTAGTATTAAAATATTTTTAGAATAAAAATTTTAACGTAATTATAATAAATTTTCGCTCTTTAAAAAAACTGCAATAAAATAATAAAAAATAAAAAATAGAAATAAATATTAAATGAAAATTAATTAATTACAATCACAAATATTTTTATTCTAGGTACACCATATTGGATGGCGCCAGAGGTTGCAGCCGTCGAACGTAAAGGTGGATATAATCAATTATGTGATATTTGGGCCTGTGGTATAACTGCGATAGGTAAGAATAGTAAAAAAAATAAAAGTGTTAGTAAATGTATAAAATAAATTTTTTTTGTTCAGAATTGGCCGAATTACAACCTCCAATGTTTGATTTGCATCCGATGCGAGCATTATTTCTAATGTCGAAAAGTGGTTTTAAACCGCCAACGCTTAAGGACAAAGACAAATGGAGTCCAACGTTTCATTCGTTCATTAAGACCGCACTGACAAAAAATCCAAAAAAAAGACCAACCGCTGAACGTCTCCTACAACATCCGTTTGTCCAGAGTGAAATGTCCGTTCGTGTGGCTAAAGAGCTTTTACAAAAATACAGTAGCCCTAATCAATTTTACTTTTATTCCGATGGTGATGATGATGTAAGCATAATATGTCTTTATTTTTGTTAAGTTGTTCAGCTCATCACAATTTTAATCGGAATTTCGCTTATATTAATTATTATTCATAATGTAATCTTATATAAATATTCCATTATTTTTATTATTATTGTAATTTATTACATTTATGCTGTAAGATTTTTTTAAATATTTATAACTATTTTATAATTTTCAACAACTCCTTAGGGTATTGCTAATGTTCCACAAAGAATTGCGAGTAAAATGACATCTCGTCCAAATGGTATATCACCACAAAATCATACTTTAAAATCAGGTAACGAAAAATTCTGCTATTGGATTTCTTTCTATGTTTTTTTATAGATCAAATAAAGTTTAATAATTTTAATAAAAGTGAAAATATATAAAAATAAGCATATATGAGGCATAAAAAATAGAGTACCCAAACCAGATCATAATTTATTGTCTGTGAAGAAAACTTGTATTTATCAATACATAAAATCTATAATATAAACTTCAAGATTTATTGTTTAGATTATAGATTACCTTATCAATTTTCTCTTTGTACTTATGTTATTTAAACAAGAATCAATAGAATTTCATTGCATTTTATTATATCAGGGTAGTCCCAGAAATACACGACCTAACAAAGGAAACACAAAAAATTGGGGGAAAAATCTCTTCATTTCTCAACATAGTCTCCTTTTAGGTCGATGCACTTTTCCTGGCGATGTTTAGTTTTTTTCGATAACCTATTTATAGTAAGAAACCCGAGTGTGTGGTGCAATGGTCAAGGTGACCGACTCACACTCGGTAGGTGGCGGGTTCGATTCCCGCTGCCGCCATCTCGGCATTGGTGCCGGGGGTAAATGCCTGACTACAAGCCTTATAATATGTAGTCCGTAGGGTCCCCCAACGTCACTGGAGGTTGCTCCGCTGGTCTGATAAGCCGTAAGCTATAAAAAACACACCCTATCAAAGAAACAGCACAAGAAGAAGCATCCGGACCGCACCTCAGGCAAGAACTCATTTGGCTTTCATCGTACTCAGGGCAAAAACCGTACCTCAGGCAAAAACCCAAGACCGTACCTCAGGCAAAAACCCAAAAAAGGCAGAAGCAGATGGAAGAGAGTTCACGGAAGCATCCGGACCGTACCTCCAGACCGTACCTCAGGCAAAAACCCAAGGCAGAAGCAGACGGAAGAGAGTTAACGGAGTTTTCTAGTGCCGCTATGTGCTCCATAGGAGCGACTGTGTTGTTATGACTATGTGTGTATAAAAATGCATATATGTGTTAAAAAATTTTACAAATGTAGAAAATGAAAACCTGTCAAATAAATATAATAATAATATTTATAGTAAGAACCGTCGAGCTCCTCAAAAGGCCCATTAACCGTGTACTCCATCTCTTCATTGTTGGCAATTCTTTTACTACCGAACTCATTGATTTTGGGCATCGCGATAACGGATGTGTAAAGTGGTGCAGTGTTTTGATAAAACATTTTTTTTCTCTCCAAAAGTTGCCGTTTTTCTTGATTTCATCACTCAAACGCTACAATAAGTTTGCATAATACTCGCCGTTGATTGTTTTTCCTCTTTGAAGATAATAAATAAAAATTATCCCACGCTCATCCCAAAAAACTGGCCCCATGTCCTTGCCAGCAGATGGAACTGTTTTCGCCTTCTTTGTAGTCGATTCTCCCATTTCAGTCCATTGTTTTAACTGTTTTTTCATCTCAGGTTATGAATCGACGCAAAAACTCGGTTTTACTGCGAAAAACCGCCGAATACTTGATTGAAACATCCTCACAAAGCTGTTTATTTTCCATTGTAAGGAAACGCGCCACCCATTTTGCTCACAGTCTAAATTTTCAGTAAATATGCGATGCACGAAAAGACGCGTACTTTCAGTCGACGATCATCCAATACCATTTTGAAGATATTGTTCACCATTTCTGGCGTGATGACATTATTTGGGCGACCATTGCGCTGTTCGTGTTGGCAGCTCGTACGACCTCATTAAATCTCTGTCACCCAATATTTTATTGTTTTAAACGAAGGAGCTGACTCTCTCAAAATAGATTCTAGCTCGACTTTGATATTGGTTCAAATGAAAGTATTGCATCACATAACAATGGCCAGTTTTTTCCATGTTTACAAATTCACTGAGAGCGTTCGCTATTAATTACTGTCGAACAAATACTAAACAACGTATATTGTTTCCAAGATTCTTAAAATTAACTTGTCATTCATCGTCAGATATTTTCAATGATGTTTAAATCTGGAGATCCTGTTGGTCACAGCGAGACATGCAAATTTCTTCTTCTACCAGGCTGTCACCTCACTTGCGATATGCATTCACTGATAACCTTACATCTTATTTATTATGTTTTTATTTTGTCTGTGCCAAGATAAATTATAAAATGATTCCCAATAAATCAATAATTTCGTTACACGATATTGTACCCAACACCATAATTCCGCTGTCATAGCTTGATAAAAACCGTTTATCCTTCCACAAATCATGCAAATAATAACTTAATCCAACTGGTTCATCTTAATTAAACTTCTTCTCATCATTAAACATAAATTCAACCACTTAGACACTTACAGCACTTCTTTTGTTGATTCACTTGTTTTGTAAATATTTTTTTTCATTCTTTTAATTATTGAAACATTCTTCCAGAGCTGGAACAAAATATGTTCCAGCTCTGGCAGAATTAGACAGTGTTCACATTTGATTGTGCCCCGCGAAGCGTTGTCTTTAATATTTGCCTTAAAATTACTAATAACATGAAAACCTTCTTACAATTAGAATATTATTTTCCTTCAATAAAAGAATTTTTGACATTGCTAATAATTTTCCTATATAGTCAAAAATCTGCCCGTTGACATTATGAGAAGATGTTTACTTTATTATGACCATGCTTAGATTCAAGTTTCCAATGATAATCCGATTAAAAGTTTCTATTTTATCGTTTCGCCAGAGGTTCAATTTTTCATTAACAGTTGACTCTTATCGTATGAATATTCTTGATACCAACCTTGGGTCTTGGGGAAGATGTTGATGGTTGGCCGGGATCAACCCACGATATCTTGCGTTTAGGATTCTCGAAATATATCCACTTTTCATCGCCTGTCACAATCCGATGCAGGAAAAACTTTCTTTTTTGTCTGCCGAGCAAGATTTCGCATGTGTTTTGGCGTCGCCCCATCTGCCTATCGTTCAATTCATGCGGCACTCATTTTCCAATCTTTTCAATCTTCCCCATGGCACGCAGACACTTGGAAATCGCTGGTTAAGTAACACCCAATTGCTCCGCGAGCATTTTTTGCGATTGGATATCGTCTTCGTCCAAAAGAGCCTGCAATTGATGGTCCTCAACCTTCCTAGGCCGATTTTCACGCTTCTTGTCCCACAAGTCAAAATTGCCGTCTTCGAACCGGGGAAACCAATCTCGGCACGTTGTTTCCGATAAAGCACTGTCACCATAGACCTCCATAAGCATTCGATGCGATTCGGCAGCCGATTTCTTCAAATTGAAGTAGAAAAGCAGAGCTTCCCGCATATGCTCTTTTTCTGGCACAAAACTAGGCATGATTAGCAAAGGAAAAATGTATGTTGTGGTACGAAATTGCTGACAATGTGCACTGATTAATGTTGACAGATATCAAAATTATAAAAAAAAAGTATGGCGTGCCCATGGTAGCTTAATACACTCACTCATGCTATCTATAACCAAACAGCGGATTTAAGCTTATACCTCTGGTATTTTGTTGTTTGTACCTTAGAATGTTAGCGCAAATACTCTTAACTATTCTTAAATTATATTTTTTCTGGACCATATTCAACTTTTCTAGCTTTCCTAAAAATCAAAGACATCCGTTCAAAAAAAAAATTAAAATTTCGAAATCAATATTAAATTAATATCTGAATTATTTGCTTAGTTAATATCTGAATTTTTTCCGTTTCTTTTTAAAAAATTTTATTTAAAACTTATTTTAATATTACTTTTCTAAGGTCAAACATCCTCATCATCACCATGGAACGATAGATCTTCTAGTCCAGAAACTTTGCCAAGCGACATGTACGTATAAATTTATTTAACTAAGTAATAAATAAGACTATAAATAAGCAAAAAGCATTAAGCTCATTCATTGAAATTGCATTTTTAATTTTTAATCTACAAAATGAAGAAAATCATATAAATTTTGAATAAAATTTTAAAATTGCTTTCGCATTTAAACTTTATGGTTTTATATTGTATATACTCGATTTCTATATGTTACTGTATACAATTTATAATTTTTATCAAAATTTGGCGCAATTTGATTGCATTTTAAAAAATGTAGAATATTCTTAGAACACAATCAGAGAATTATACAATAGTTATTTTAAAAATAAACAGATTTCATTAATCATTTATATTTATTGTACTTGAGATCATTTATCACAGGTCTCTTTAAATTTCACGCATCTTTATTCGTCTGTCTTACAGAATCATACGATGATATTTGGTGGCTGATTTTAGTTATGCACTCCCAAATACACAATACAGCTTTGATTTTATAATGTTTGCAGTTATCTCTTCAGATAATAAAATTTAAGAAAAGCTCTCATTTCAAGTTTTTTTTCATCTTTAAACATAGTATAGATACGCTGGATTAGATAGGCATACATAACTGTCAAAATACAATTAAATGGAAAAGTAGCCGCTTAAAGGTTCAATCCGCTCTTGTTAAAAGAGAGATTTAGCTAAAATAATTTATGTGAGCAAGAGTTATTAGTAAGCACCAAGACGAGAATTAGTTGAAGAGAGTTAGTAGTAAGAGCAAGAGAATTTCTGTACATAGTTTTCATACTTATCATTTCTTGATTTTGTACCTAAATACACTTCCGTTCATAGTTGGTCCCTACATATATTTGGTTATTGCACGTACGCAATTAAAATATCAAATTAAAAATATATGTGTAAATATTTTCACTTATAATTTTTTTTATATTTTTTTTTATTTTTATTTAAAGTTTTTGAAATTTTGCTTATATAACATATTCATCTTTGATGTCAATCATTTGTACTGCGATCTCTGTTAAATCTGCAAACGAAGAAAATTTGCGAATTTTTTTTGGTCATCTCAAAGTATTTTCTTCCACTTTTTCAGTGATCAATTTTTACCACCACTCGTAACCACTCCACTTTTCTAAACTGCCCTTTTACTGTACTCACAATCAATGTAATCGTACGAATTTTATTCTTAAAATATAATCAACAAAATTATCTTATATCCGGATCGCGTTGCGTTTTCGTACGTCCATTTCTGGTTTTATTATTGATCACATCTGTTACTCATTTTTGGTTTTGTTGAACATGTCAATCTACTTTTGACCCATTTAACTATGAAGATTCGAACTATTCTTAATAGCGTAAAATCAATTTTTTTGAATACGTAACATTATAACTTGTCAGGTTGTAGATTTTAATATTGAAAATTTTTGATTTGCCCAAAAAAAAAACAATATCGAAATTACAAACAAAAAATGTCAAAAAAAAAACAATTTCTGTTAGTATATGTTTTTCTAATTAATCTTTATCTTTAAACAACTTTTCTAAATGATCAAATAACTAAGAGTAATAATCCAATTTTATTGAATATATTATTTTGTTTTATGCATTTGAGGTATTTTTAGGCTGCGAAATGCAATGACCCGTTTAAATATTATAATATATTATGGTAATCCCAACGGCCCTAGATTTTCATTATTGGTATTAGAGTTATGGGGGTTCTCTAGACAAGTTATTCCGACCATAATAATAAAATGCTAAAGTTGAAAACATTTCAAAAGTTAATTTTAAATTTTTAAATTGATCAAAGAAATGTTGTATATTAGTTTATAATATTTATACAATGATATGATTTTCTTCATTTCACATATAATGTATTTTTAAATTTCATATTCATTCAACTTCCGCCCATACTACAATATATTCTTATTTTTATAAGACATCAAAATAATTATTTGCATATATGTAAATTTTTTTGGGAAAAAAATTCATTTCATTTAAGAAAAACAGTCGGTATTGCGTTAATTTGCACTAAATTTAAATTTTGGATGTTGTTATTTCTTAAAATTATTTTTATTTATACTAATTATGAGTATAGTTTAAAAAGTTCTTGGAATAAAGAGGAAAATGTGACGAGAAAAAGGAGAATTATTTTCTATTTAAATGTATACTTGAAGAATAATAGATATATTTTTTTATAAAAATAAAGCAAACAAGAAATGTGGCAGAGCAAATTTAATTATGTTATTTTAAATTTTAATCGATGCAATTATGTTCTGAAAATAACATCATTCAAATGACCGCCTCTGCTCTAATTTTTTACCTCCATGTAAAATAAATCCGGCGTTATTTCACGAACTTGGCGTTCAATATTCAATTTTAATGTATCAATGGTGGCTGGTTTATTATTTGTTCATCTATTTGTAGTATTTGAAAGATATTTTTTTTTAATTTTTCCAAAAAGTTGTCTTTTAGCCTTAAAAAGATATTAGGTCTGCTGCAAAAGTACAATAATTATTGATTTTTTTATTATTATGGTGCTCATATATTGTAGGGAATAATAATTTTAATTCAAAAACATAATTATGATTCTTTCACTGCATTCATTTTTACACTTTCTTTTATATATTCTAGCAGTTTGACATGCTGCTGATCCTTGAACTGAAAGAAAACGCACATATTGTGAGCAAACATCAAAACTTTTCATTAAAAATCAAAGTTGAATCTATTACAATATCATTCATATGATCACCTGCATACGAAACGCCGAAATTTTCGATAATTTTTCCCAATCAAAGTGTATCAATTTCTTATCTTTCGATGTTGATTTGTTCTTGAATGATTGGCATACACTTTTCCTTTCAAATACCCTCAAAAAAGTCCAGTGATGTCAAATCGCACGATCTTGGCTGTTAATTCCAATTAGCGTTTCGTGAGATTATTTGATAGATGTTTTGATGTGTTATTAGGCTGGTAACTACTTCTTGTAGAAATCAATGATCGCTCACATTTAATTCATTCAATTTCGGCCACAAAACATTCTTTGACATGTCACGATATCGTTCAGAATTCACTGTAATGTCCTCTTTCGAAGAAGTATGACCCAATAATTCCACCAGCCCATAAACCGCAACAAACTGACTTTATTTTTAGGAGGCATTGGTTTTCGTAAATCACATGAAGATTTTGCGCACTTAAATTTAGAGTGGGTAATTATCCTAGATTATTGTTGACAATTTTCTGCTTAGAAATTGTCAAAAATAATCTAGAATAATTACCTACTCTAAATTTAAGTAACTTTTTGATCTAATCTTACAAAGACCTCATTTCGTGATGTATATTATAATTAACTAATTGTGGTTTTTCCCAATAATATATAGCAAAAAAATAAAAAAGCTTTTTTAAAAATCGTCCCCATTTTTATAGATAAAGATAATTACTACTTGTGGTCAAAAATACTTTTTTTTATGAGTTATATTTGTTGGCGTTTTTTTTTAAATATTTTTATAATAAAAATAATAGAATAGTAGTCCGTCGTATTTTTTCTCTCAATTCAATGAACTTATTGATCAATTCTCATATTAAAAAATAGGAAAATAATAATTTTTTATATTATTACTATTTTTTTTGAATATTTTTTTCATTTATAGAGCAATAAAAATTCATCCTAAGTTAACTGGTACTATGATTTTTCATATGTCTTTAAGGTTAGATAGTGTTTATTTGAAATTATTTTATATTGTCTATTTGATTGATGACTAAAATTAAAGACAAAATAAAAGTAAAATGTTTATTATTAACTTTATAATATTTTAGAATCGAATAGGTTTGGTTTTATATTTGTTTTGAATATTTTTATTTTTATTTTTTGTTGTAATCTAATTTTATAGAAATAATCAAGATTATTGCGGAATTGCATACATTTTTCATACAATTTGCTACTATTGCGTTATTGATTTCGACAAAAAAACTGCATTATCGTCTCACATTATACGAGGAAATCAACTGATCGTCTTTTGAAATGTAATTTCTTAGCGCCACTGCAATCATGCCATTTTCAAGACAACTAAAGGACACTGCGGTTACGTTACAAGCTGGATACGATCTGTGTCTGCTGCATACTAAACGCAAACATTCTGTGTGCTGCTAAGTCAGGGCATATATACAATTTATTTATTTCACAATTTACGACGGTTGTATGATTAATGCCTGGCCTCGCCAAGAAAAAAAACATTTTTATGAATTTTCATTCAACAATATACTCCCATCTTAACTCGATACATTTTGACTTTTTTATCTTTTGTATCCATTCTAAAAAATACGATCTGTCCAACTCTTCAAAATATGCGTTTGTTTCAGAAATCAGCTCATCAGTTGAGCCAAATCTTTTTCCGCCGAGCAATTTGTTCATATTCAGATTTACGAAATAATAGCTGGTAGCTAAAGCCGGCGAATATGGTGGATGCGGAAGCTATTCATATCCTAATTAATGGAATTTTGCCATGAAGATTACACAAGTGTGCACGCGAGCTTTTTTTTTGATGAAATAGAATTTTATTCTTCGTTAATCGATAGACGGTTTTCTTTCACAGCATCGTTGAAACAGTCCAATAGATTAACGTGTTTACTCGACATTAATCGTTTTGCCTTTTTTAAGATAATAGACGTGGATTATGCCGCGTGTCTTTCAAAAAATTGTGGCCATGACTTGGTTAACCGATAAAGTCGCCTTTGCCTTCTTTGGCGTGTCTCTAGTGTGCTGTACTGAATCCATGTTTCGTCAACAATTATGAATTTACATTCTTCGATGTGTTGACACACATACGCGTTTGTTGTCAATTGTGAGCAATCGCGGCACCCATTTTGTGGAAAGCTTTCGCATATCCAAATAAGTTCTTAAAATATTGTGCCTCCATTCAATTGAGGTGCCCACAGTCTCAACAATCACAAGCACTTTAATTCTCCGATCATTTATCACTATATCGTGAATTTTTCCAATCATTTCTGATGTGGTGACCTCTGGACGCTTCAAATCAAAAATGCTTGTACAGCTGCACTTAAATTTAGCTGTCCTATATTTTGTGGTCATTAACGAAGGTGCAGAGTTTCCATTAACTTCTCCGAGTTCCGCTTTTCTCTCATCATTCGTTTTCTTATTTTAAATCAAATATTTTATCAATACTCGATATTCGAATTTTTCAGTTGTTATAAATATTGTTAAAGTGGTTCACTTTAAGTGACTGTCATTCGCAAACTAAATGTCGAAAATTTGACAGGATTCTTTTACATTACATTTACGAAAAACAGGGTTGTTTTAATAGTAGTAGCACCATCTCTTGCCGAGGATTAGGTAATATATTTCCATAAAAAATTCAGATATTAAAGAATGTCATTAAATTTGCCAATTTTTTTAATATTTTAAAATTAATTTTCCAAAATATAATTTTAACTTTGGATTTATGGACAATATTAATAATAATTATTATTATTCTTAATAATCTTTTTGGAGGTGTTTTTTTCTAGTCAAACTTGTAAATTATTTCCAGAGTAATGAGAATATGTCCAATACCGTGGATTTAATTGATTAAACAACAAATCCAAAATCAGTATAATATTCCATTTCGGATATATTCATTTGTGTACATAGATTTGTGAAATAAAAATGTCTGACGCCCATAATTTAAAAAAAACACAATAAATTGCAAATTCATTAAAAATATTTTTCGAAAAGAAAGCTTTCATTTTTTATGTTCTTGTGAATATGTTATTTTGCAGTGTAATCATTAATGGAGTGAAATTTTTCTTTTACTTATTAATAATTATAATTATTGAAAATTTATATAAATATTATTATATTTTATGTATTTATTTGTAATTAAGGCCATATTATACAATGTTCGATTAACGCATATTCAACTGTTTTATTGATTATATGTACAAACTTATATAAAAATATAGAAAATAATTGTATTGTCTGTGCATAAGTAAATATATACCTGAAAAGAACATAGAGTAGTAATTAAATTATGATTGTAAGTTATAAAGTTTAAAAAAGCTTGGTGGAGAGAATAAAACTTAGAGTTTTTTTTTAAATTTCCAATAAACATATCGCTGTTGTCATTAAAGTTCCGCTTCAGATACGAACAAAATTTAGTAATTATCTTTACAAGCAATAGTGACATCTATAACTTCTTGCGAGTTGAACAAATGGGGAGATCTTTTCAATTCCATACAGAGAAATCAAATTTTTAATTTCCAGTAAAAAACCTATTCAAAATTTTAATTTCATTGTTAAAAAGCGTGTGAAGTTTAGATATTTTTTTCTAAAACTGTTTGTGGTATCAAAAACCCTCAACATTTAAGGTTTTATTATTTCGAAAATGTAGCAAAGTTTTAATCTGTCAATTTAAACTGTGCTGTAATCATAGATAATAGAAGAACCAGATAGGAAAAGTTTTGTAAATGTTGAAGTCATATTTCAACACAATGCAAAAAAGGAATTGTAATATTGTTCATGAACATTAATCAAAAAGTTAACTTAAAAAAGTTCGATGCACGCTTTCCCATTTTAAAAAAAAAGTTCAAATAACCAAACAATACTGACCTAAAGCTCCATATTTGAAACTTTAAACTGCCCGCTTAGTTTGTTTTTTTAATTAGCTGTCAAAATTAAATTAATTTGATCGGTTGTCAAAATCAAAATACAGTATTTGCAAAAAAATATGGCCGTTTTACACATAGAGTATAGGAGAACTGAATAGGAAAAGTTGTCAAAATTTTGCAGTGACATTTCAAAAGAATGCAAAAAAGTACTTAATCAAAGACAATAGTAATGTCAGTAACAGTATATTAGGTGGGGGCTTTTTATTTATCAATCATGTACAATATTAGACGATAAGAAAAATTATTCTTTATTGCTTTACTGTGCATGTACCAATGCACTAACTATTCTTGGCATCTTATTATTTTGACTTGCTTTAATTTTACGTTTTGTAATTTCAGTTTTATATTTTAAATTTAATCGTTTTAAAATATTAGGTTGCCAAGAAAGTAATTTCGTTTTTTTTAATGAAAATGAAAGAAGATTTTCTTATAGTGAATTAATATTTTATTCAATTAAATGTTGTCCAATCTGATCCAATGCCCTTTGCCATCTTCCTGGCAGTAGCATGATTATAAAATGTTTGTTCTTTGCTGGCAAAAAACTGATCCAAGTGATTTTTGACCTCCTCATTTGAATTAAACGTTTTACCGTCTTAAAATTTTCTTTACAAATGATAATCGGAAGGTGCTATGTTTGGAGAGTATGGTGGGTGTGGCAGTATATCCCATCCAAGATCTAAAAGCTTTTGACGAGTGGTCAAACTTGTATGTAGTTTCGCATTATCCTGTTGGAACACTATACCTTTCCTATTGATCAATTCTGGCCTTTTTCTTTAAGTGAATCATTCAATTTGTCCAACTGATGACAGTACACTTCAGAATTGATTGTTATGTTGCTCGGTAGAAGCTCAAAATAAACGATTTCTTTTGAATCCCACCAAACAGATAGCATAACCTTTTTTTGATGAATATTGGCTTTCGAAGTTTCTACTCCAGGATCTTTTGCGCTTAACATTGTTGTAGACAAGCCATTTCTCGTCCCCAGTGATGATACTCTTTAAAAATGGATCATTTTCTTGGCGCTTGAGAAGCAAATTCAATAAATTTAATCTCTCAGCGATCTCACGAGTTGTTATTCGCCGGTTTGCATCAATTAATCCCTTTATTGTGTCTTCATCAGCTTCAACTGGCCTTCCAGAACGTGGTGCATCTTCGAGATCAAAATTGCCAGATAGAAATTTTGCAAACCAGTTTTGGAACTGGCGCTCACTTAACACATCTTCTCCATACACATCGGATAATTTTTTTCTTGGTTGAACAGCATTTTTATCGTTTCTATAGTAAAAAAGTAAAATATGGCGAAAATGCTGTTAATTTCACTTTCCATATTTAAAAGTGTATCAAACAAAAACTACTATGCAGAATCAATCGAATTTTTTCACAAGCAAGCCTTGCTATGTCAGCTGTCAAAATACATATGATTATGCGGGTTAAGTGTGAAGTTGGTTGTGAACAAATATTGTACAATTAAGTCCTTTGTTGGAAAAAAACGAATTTACTTTCCGAACAAACCAATATTATCATTAACAGATATGCCTGCCGTATACACTTTTCGGTAGTTTTACCTTCTCCAAGCATAGCGCTTATTTTCGGAACCACTTACTCTGTGCTATGGTCCATTTTAAATTTGTACAAAAAAAAAGTAAACAAATTTGGAAATTTTCATTTTTTTGAATAATTTAATAATACACCGCAAGTTACATTTAAAAATGTAAAATTTCTTTACGAATTGCAAAATCTTTACGAATTGTAATTAGTAACGTTTCCGCTTCAAAATGATATACCAAAAATCGAGAAATGAGGATAAATTCAAAAATAGTTCAAACGGTCATTTCATATGCATAATAGATAAATATCATAGAAAACATCCTTAAATAAATACTCGTACAGTTAATTAAAGTAATATAAAACATGCATTGATAAGTATATAAAGGAGCCACGAATTAGAACTTTTTTTTTTAATTTTGAATGAAATAATTTTTATACGAAAATTCTATCATTTTCTAGTGAAATATGTTGTAGATACTTTACCATTTACTAATGAAAAATAATATCGTTTTTCATTCATAAATATGTTAAAGTCTCTACAATAGGAAAATATGAACAAATTCTTTGCTCTGTGCACCCACATAACCTAAGTGTAAGTTCATTAGTTGGCCACTCAATTTTAGCATTCTCCTTTAATATTTATGCATTTACTATTTTTTCTTATCTCACTAGTAAGTCAATAATTTTTCTAAAAAATATAGTCATTATTTTCATAATTCTTTTTCTTCGAATTAAACTGTTTGAAAAATATCAATTACGCGTGGTGAATTGTTTTATTTAAACTTGTCGATAATGCAGTCCGCAACAATTATTATATTTTTTCTTGTCCAATTAACTCAAGTCCATTATATTTGTACTATCGGTCTTTACAACATAATTAAATACAAATTTATATTATCAATTTGGCTTCTTTTTATAAACAATTAATTGTATTAAATAATATAAAGAGAGAAAAAATACGTAGCATTCATTGGTAGTTAATAATATACGAGTATATTTCTAATGTTGTTTTTATTCATATAAATTTGATTTTGGGGAGAAAAAACGCCATTCAACAAGTACTTAGCCTACAAAAGAAAAACGAAAATTTTGGAAAGGTGGCAATTTATTTTTTCACATAATCTCCTTCCTACTGCGATGCCCACAGTCTTAGCTATCCCGTGAACCTTCAATCGACGGTCTGCCAACACGAGATCGTGGACTTTTTTAACGTTTTCCTCCGTAGCAGCCGTTTTCGGGGCACCTGGGCGTGGCTCATCAAAAACCGACGTGCGGCCACGAACAAACTCGTTGAACCAATTCTTGACGGTCGCCATCGAAGGAGAAGAGTCACCATACACAGCATCCAAGCGATCTTTGATTTCGCTGCGCGTTTTCCCTTCCAAAAACAAGAATCTAATCACCGAACGATATTGTTCTTTTTCCATTTTTGTGCAACCGGCGTTCACCGACACGCTCGCTTTCGAAGGCTCTCAAAACAAAACTAATGAAGGGAATCGACTGAAACTTTAACAGTAGGCTACTAAAAGAATGTACTGCACGATGGTAAATTTCTTTTGTGACAACAGTTCCATCGGGCGGTGAGGCTAAGTACTTGTTGAATGACCAAATGCTAAAACATTTGAGAAAAAAAAAACAAAATTACCATAGATTAGATCGATAATTAAGTGGAAATAAATATTTAAACCAACGAAAACAAACGCATAAATAAATTAATTATATTTAATAATGGAATGGCATGTTTTTTATAGAGTATTTTGTTTAATTTGTGCACATTTTTATGCACTGTACATTCAATTTGCCAGTATGATTTTTATCTTTATGTTTTGTGATTGTTTATTTATTATTATTTATTTTATTATAATAACATAAAAAATTTAAAGAAAGATATTAATTTTATATGAACGATTCAAATTTAATTTGTACTTTTCCGTCTGCAGTCCATTTTTGTAATTATTTTTTTTTTGTGTCAGTTATTTTTGTGAGAATTTTTTGTTGTTGTTATTTTTATTTATATTGCAATAGTTTTCTATAATATAATTAAAATCTTGTTTATTTTTTTCTCTACTATAAATTTATAGATTTATTATTTAATTTATATATATTGTATATTATTTTGTTCTATAAACTGTAAATTTTTTTTTATCGTTGTAAACTACTATTAAAAAATTTAATTGTAGGAGTCTCTTACAATATATTGATGAGGAGCTCAAACTCAGGTAATTATTGTATAAATTGAGAAAAACCTAAGAAAACAAACTAAAAACAAAACCAAAACGAAAAAAAAATCAAAATTTTTATCTCTTAATCAGTTTATAAAACTGCTTCAATTTTATTATATGTGTGTATTGTTATATTTTAACACCTCTTCAAATAAAAATAATTTAATAATACAATAAGTACAGTAATGTGAAAAAGTTTATATCAAAGAAAAGGATATTGATTACTAATTAAAATTAATTAATTGAATATTTAGTTCGTGTGTTAATTAATTGGATTTAATTCAAATAAAAAAAACTCATACTAATAAAAAATAAAAGATTAATTTATAAACTAAAAGACACGGACGGTAATTTTTACTACTACAATAATTTTTTTTTTCTGAATATAAAGGGATTTTGAATAAGAACTTGACAACTTTTTTTATTAATATCTCGCAAACCATTTGATATATATCAAAACTTTTATTATTGGCTTTTAAAGTACAATCAATGCAATTATGAATGGAACTCGACTTCGGTCATATGTCCACCACGGGCACACTTGCAGTGGTCGATTCGTTGAAGCCAATTTTCGATGACTCGGCCACACAATTCGACGGGAATGGCCGCTATTTCTCGTTCGATGTTGGTTCTTAGGTCCTCTAACGTCGCCGGCTTGTTGGCATAGACCATCGATTAGAAAAAAGTCTAGAGGTGTTGAATTACAAGATCTCGGCGGCCAATCGACAGGACCTTTTCTCGATATAACACGTTCACCGAACTTGGACTTCAATAAGCCGCTGTGTGGGATATGACACCGTCTTGTTGAAACCACATATCACTGATGTCCAGTCCATGCAATTGATCGAAGAAATAACGCTGCAACATGTCTCTGTAGCGTTCACCATTAACTGTAACGTGACGGTCATTTTCATCAACGAAGAAAAATGGCGCAATGACGCCACCGGCATGAAAACCACACCATACAGTCACTTTTTGTGGATGAAGTGGTGTTTCACGAAGCACATGAGGGTTTGCAGCACTCCAATAACGCATGTTTTGTTTGTTGACGAAGCCATTCAACCAAAAATGCGCTTCATCACTGAAGATGATTTTGTGATGAAAGTCGTCATTTTCAGCAAACTTCTTTAGAGCCCAATCTGAGAACGTGCGTTGCTTCATTGGTGGTACGCTTCAATAATGGATCATTAGCTTTGTGTTTGAGAAGCAAATCACAAACGTCAATGCGACGGCACAAATATTTTTCCGTAAGAAGATGAGGAACCCATATGTCGATCTTTGAGATTAAACCTAGCCGCTTCAAATGATCATAAACGGTCAAATTTTGTAAATTAAGTCGAAATTTTGCAAACCAGTTTTGGCACTGGCGCTCACTTAACACATCTTCTCCATACACATCGGATAATTTTTTTCATGCTTGAACATCATTTTTATCTTTTCTATAGTAAAAAACTAAAATATGCCGAAAATGCTGTTTTTCATTTTCCATATTTAAAAGGGTATCAACCAAAAACTAGTGTGCAGAATCAATCGAATTTTTTCACAACCAAGCCTTGCTATGTCAGCTGTCAAAATACATATGATTATGCGGCTTAAGTGTGAAGTTGGTTGTGAAAAAATACAATTAAGTCCTGTGTTGAGAAAAAACGAAATTATATTGCTTTTGTCAGTAAAATATTTTCAAATTCATATCTTTACAAGATTTGCCAGGCGCGCTTTGTTACGCCAAAAGAAATATGCCGGATGTTGGGTATACGTATACCTATTTTGCCTGAAATGAGTCAATTTGGCTCAAACACCAAAATTGAAGTTTTTTTAAAAAAAATAATATGTTATTTTAAAGACACTTTATTCAAAACAATTTTTGCAGATACGAGTACTCGTATATTGTGTTTTTACAAATACATTTTCACCAGATTTTTTTATTACATTTAGTCCTTACTTCTATTACTCCTGCGTTTTATAAGGTTTGTGGAAAAGGTGTGTACAGTCCTTCGTTTTATAAGGTTTTGTGGAAAACCGTGTCATGTTGTCCTTCTTGGCTTTTGTAATTTTTCTTTTCTATTTGCTCGTGTTGTTCTAACCAATGAAGTCCTTCTTGGCTTTTGCAATTCTTTTCTCTTTGCTCGTATTGTTCTAACCAATGAAGTGTTTTTCACGCGTAACAACTTTTTTGCAAGTGGTGGTCTTGTAAAAAAATAGTCTGGTAATATTTTGTCCACAACCTAAATATGGCTCAGTGATTTTATATACAACAAACTCGCTCAAGGAAATATTTGATCCGCGGGCTTCATTCTTGCCCAAATAGGGAAAACCATTTAGAAGATACCTGCTTCTAACATCCGCAGCTAACCAGAATTTGATGCCAAATTTATCTGGTTTATTGGGCATGTATTGAGTAAATGGGCACCTAGCTTTAGTTGAGAATAATTGCTCATCGACTGTTACGTTATCCCAGGTTTATAACAAGCGTCGCTATTCTCAATAAATTTTCCCGTACTCTTGAAATCAAGGCAAATTTGTCTGTTTTCAATCGTTCACTTTGTTCCTTTTTCTTATCAAAACGTATAAATCGAAGTATTTCTATGAACTTATCTCTACACATTGTTCGGGAAAAAAAGGAGGTCCCCACTTCTTAGACCATAAATAAGAACACTTCAAATTTCTTGTCTCATAAGCTCCTCTAGCGTACAAAATTGCTACAAAGGCCCATAATTGCGATATTGTTACTGTCCAGTCTTTTTACAAAACTTTACGAGCTTCGAGTTCAGTGCATGATTTTATATATTCCATTATATTTTCGTCGATTATCAAATTAAAAGCACTCTTTATAGTACCAAGTATAATATTTCTTTTGGCATAGGAAGTTGGCCCTGAGACTTTAAAAATAATCAATGAGTCAATTTGACTCAAATCAGTCAAAATAGGTATAGTACTCATATGTATTTTTGGAACTAAGGAGTGTGGAGGGGAAGGGATTAGTATTTATATACATTTTATAAATCTATTAAAAAACCAACATATGTTTTTTTTTAAATTATTTTAATTTTTCTATATATATAGTAATAAATAAAATCGAGAATGAGTCAAATTAATTGACTCGGTGTGGCAATCTATTGTTAAATAGCAAAAGAGTTCCATATTCTCTGGTCCAGAAGATGTATAAATATTTTTTTAATATATTGAAATCATTTCGTGAAAGCAATAATCAAACAATTCAGAATGGTATGTGCCCGATTGACGGTTAAGGTAAACTGTTTATTGCTTACTTGAAAATCAATATATTTTGATTTTTCCGTTGTTCTTTTCCATGATTGTAGCATCCGTCTTTCGAGATATTTAAAGTTTTCAGTATTTTTCAAAAATCCTGTTCAATGTCAATTGTTTTTTATATGCAAATCAATTAAAATTATCACTAAAAACTTTAACAAATGAAATATAATTAAAAACAAATAAGCATTTATTAAAAAAAAACTTTTTCGCTTTATTGTATTTAAAATAGTTTTTGTTAAAATATTTAGAAAACTATTACATAATTAGTTTATTTTCCAAATTATATAGCTGAAATTCCCTTGTTCTTTTTAGTAATATTGTTACTACAATATATTATGTTTTAATAAAAATATTTATTATTAAAAATAATACTTTTAAATTCAATATCAAAACACACATTATATATAATATACCTTTTATCCGGGCTTCTAAAATATCATGGCTTCTTTTTTATAAATTAAACATTTTTCATCATATTTACTTATATTGCTATATTTTTTTTATTATTAAATTGTAGAATATTTACTATATAACCTTTATATGCTTTTTTAAAAAAAAAATCGCCTAATTCAATTTTTTTTTAAATTAATTATTATTTTTATTATAAAATTTGTGTTATTATTATTAAATAGCTTTTAAATGTTTTTGTCAAAAGTGCGTATATATATTTTTTTTGCTATCACCTTTTTTGTATCTGCATGCTTACATATTTTTATTTCGTACAAATATAAGTATGACTTATATTTTTAATAAATAAAAAAAATTTAAAAAAATACAAAGAATATTAGAAATTCTAAAAAATAATATACTACGGACTATAAAAATAAATGTGACATCAAAAATAGTGTTTGTTTATTTCTGCTTTTCTCTGCAATATTTAAATTTTATAATGCTCTACGAAATTGTGCTGTTAAGCAAGTAAAAACATAATGCAATTAAAAAAAAGCAAATAAAATGTTATAAATAAATAGTTATAAATTTCTTATATTTCGTCTGATTATGAAAATGATAAAATTTTTATTAAATTATTAAAAATCATCAGATTGTTTTTAGGAAAAGCTTATAATTATTTTTAAAAAAATTGAATATTTAATAAATTTGTATAAATTTTCTACAAGCGTATTCGATCGACAGTAGAAATATCTTAAAACATTTTTGGCCAATTTTTTTTGTAACAAATCACACATGAAGAATGAAAATTATAGAACGAAATTTTTACAATTAGGACCCGTTTTATAGGCGATAGTTGCGACCTCTTAGTCTCAGATCATTTTTTTTCAGACAATCGAAGATATTAGGTTCAATTACATATGCAGAATTCTGCATGCAGCGATATTAGAAAACACTCGTTTTTATGGTCGGAATTGGATGTGAATTTTATGACGTTTATATGGCAGAAACTTTATATTAAATTATAGATTTGCTGCCCAGCGTCAGTGCTACCATTACACAAACTAATAAATATAACATAAATTTAACAAGAAATATGTTATTTGCTGCCAGAATTTTATTCAGTTTAATTGTTTTTAAATTTAAACGTAAATTAATATCGGCAAATTTAATTTTTGCTACGTATCAAAATTAGTCATTATTTTTAATAATAAAATATTATTAATTTAGAATATCAAATGCATTTTGCGAAAAAAAATAACACCACATGCATTTGCAATGCACCGCCGACCGCAAAAGAGATGCCCATCTAATCCGGTCTAAATCCTCTAAGCACTTACAACCACTATTGAGCTTTATTAAAGCAACAAATTTAATTTCATAAAATTATGAGACTTATAATAAGAAAATTGTATTGGTTAGTCGAATAAGCTCGTGGCGTTTTTGAGTAAGCCAGACACCAAGGAATCAAATTGTTATAATCAATCTATTCAGATCAAATATTCTCTATTATTATCAAGAGTATTTCGTCATTTTTTGGGCGGAGCCATGACTCCATCAGTATAGAACTTCTGTTAGTTCTAATTTAAAAACTGAATCAAGTGGTTTCATAAAGAGAGTTCTGTAGCGAACGAAACAAGTCGTAATCTAAGTGTGCTATGTCTGGGCTATACCGGTGGATGCATCAAAACTTCCTAGTTATATAGTGGAAGACGACACCCTTCCTATTGGTCAATTCCGGCCGTTTTCGCTCAATTACTAAGCGTAATCTCTCGAGTTACTCTTAGTTCAGTACCGTAGCAGTTCATAATGAACGATTCCGTTTCAATCCCACCATATTCACAGCATAATCTTATTGGCCGTCAATCGTGGCATTGAAATTGTTTGTGATCGTTTATCTCTTCTTTTGCATGATCTCCTTTGAATGATATTCTCTTAAAAAATAGCGAATTTTCTCTTTATTCTGGTCCATTTTTGAACTGAAATGAGCTCTGCACAAAGTTTAACCTTACGGACGCGCGTCTCGTATTGTTACAATGCGATTACTGGTTACTGAGTTGTTTGCTTTAACTCCATCTGTCGGAAAAAACCATGAACTTTTTCAACTAACTAATATATCGAATAGAAATGGAAAATATATTTCTAATTGATTTTTGGTTCTTGGTTCTTTTTGATGATGTTATGTATTTCCACATTAAATGAGTAGACAATCGTTTTGTCGTCTGATGCTCACTAACCATTATCAAACATTTTGTGTCGGATTGATCCATGATATTCTTTAATTTTTACAATGCATTTTAACACATCAAAGTGATTATATTATTGTTTAGAAAAAAATGTTGCAAATTGCAATTGCCGCCCTATTTTTTACATTTTTTTTCGCATGCTGGTCTTTTTTAATCTAAGCTTTATCCATATGGCAGGAATCAGCGGGGTACATTTTATATAACGTGGTGATGCAAAACTGCCTATTTAAAATATTGGCGAATTGGTATGAAATTATAAGGCCCATTTAAATTTTTAACTGAGATTTTATACAAATCATAACAAACTAAAGTTATTTTATCACGTGAGTAAGGAAACCTCCATTTAGATATTCGAGGTAATTTGAGCTAAAGTGATATTGTTAGGTAGTAGTCTAACAATTGACGTGTTCTAAAAATATGTTCAGCTCAATAATTGTAAAGATTTCGTTCTGCATCCCATTATTTTTTTTTTTAAATATTTCAAAAACTTATTCGTTTGAAAAATTTGCATTGGTCGATCTTATTATTCTTGTATATTTCAGAAAATGAAATGATTGCAAATAAAAAAAAACAACAAATTTATTTATTTATATTTTAGAGCAACACTTCCTATGTCCGATACCAAAGATTTACTATCGACAGACTGTATTTGCCCGCATTTATTAAATAGTGTTAATATTAATCAAAATGGTGGTGGCGATGTACCATCGTCATTAGCATTAAACGAAATCGGAATGGCAACAATCGACGACACCGAATTTAATAATTCAAATGTGATTTCTGTTGCAACAACGCCAATTAATGTTAGAAATAATTTTGTTAGTGACACTGGATATAGCGGTGACAACTGTGATTTTAGAAATGAAAATAATCAGGTAAGTTTGATGACCAAGTTTTAATTGATTTCATTTTCATAATATTTTAATTTTTTTTAATGAAAATTGACTTGAGGTAGTAAAGAAAATTATTTGCTAGTAAAAAAAAAATTATAATATTTTGTTGTTGTTGATATTTTTGCATTTTTGTTGAAATGATTCTAGGCGTTACAACTATTCAAAAAGAATTTATTTCGTAAAATATATAAATTAGTTTCAGTTCCAAAATTAAGATTTCAAAATAATTTACACGATTCATAAAAATTCGAAATATCACTAAAAGTCAATACTCGTATATACATATTTGATGCTGCTTTTAAAGATTGAAAATGAGTTATTCTCAGAAATCATTGATTAGTAGAAAAAAAAATCCATATTAAAATCCTAACGAGTTTTTAATACTCGTTAAACAATTACAAAATGATCGCAAGTGGCTCTTGGTTAATACTTGATGACATGCTAGCAATTATAATTAATATACTTAAAATTTGATGAGTTTCTCACTTAAATTTTAAGTATATTAATTATAATTGCTAGCATGTCGTCAAGTATTATAATAGCATTTAAAGAAATATGAGATTTTATAATATCTAGGGGAAGCTAGCCTAGAAATATGAGAACTCCCCATTTATGCGAAGATTTTTAAAATCAATTAATTTATTGTCAAAAACCATTTTCTACAGTACAGTCGGATTTCTACAAAATTGTAAGCTGCATAACCAAACAGAGTAAAATGAATAAAAGTATATTCTTAGTAATATTTTGATTATTGTTTAAGCATATATTTTGATAAAGAATTTTCTTGTTGTTTCGTTTTTTATAATAAATTTTTTTTCATTTTTTTTAATCACGTTTATATACCAGATTATATTAGTAGTATAGGGTGGTTCATCTAGCGGTTCCAAATTTAAAAGTTGCAATTTAAAAAGTAAATAAAAAAAAAACTACTGTATATTTTTTTTAAATTTCCGGTTTAATTAGAAAGCTTGAACCTTGAAATTTAAGAATGAAACACAACATCATTTAAATGACTGGCCACGGCTGGCCTTACAGTACCCCATTCGCTGGACCCAATTTTTCAGTACATTTTCGATTGTCTGGGCCTATTTCTCTTCAATGGCAACTTTGATTTCGTGTTTCAAGGTCTCAATTGTCTCTGGATGGTTTGCGTAACATTTATCCTTAACGACTCCCCACAGAAAATAATCCAGCGGGCTCAAATCACAGCTCCGAGGCGGCCAATTGACATCAGAATTTCGGCTGATTATTCGGTTTTCGAAAGTTCTCAATATTTCCCAGTTTTCTGGGAATGATGTTGTGTTTCATTATTAAATTTCAAGGTTCAATCTTTCTAATAAAACTGGAAATTTAAAAAAATATACACTAGTTTTTAAATGGTCCACCATTTTAAAATGCAACTTTTATATGGTCCACTCTAACATATATATGTGTATGCCAGTTAAATTTATGTTTTCAAACTAATTTATTGGAAAATCTTGAAATTTTTTATTTAAAATTAAGTTGCCACATGGTATATTCCAATTATTTTTTTAGAGAAAATCTGTTTTCCTTTGATTTCTATATTTAATTGTAAATCAACGAATTCTTAGAAACAACAAGTTATTTGGTGCAATCAGTAAACTGAGATTTAGAGATTAATGGATTGAAGTTCAGAAATGATTGTCAGCATATAATTAATAGCTCTATAAACATTGAAGTGAATTCTGTTGGTTTTGTTTTTGAACGAATGCAGATTTGAATATAATTGATCAAGAAAGTTTCTTGAATATTAATGAGTTACTTTGCAAATATCTCAGCCAATATATTAATAAATTTTATAAAATACCTTTGATGTATATACAGAAAGTACTAGAATGTAGTAGATTAGAAATAACGATAGAAATGAAATGACTTTAATCCGTTTTTTATTTTAATACACAGAATGGAGTAGAGGATTCGCCCCGTCGTCATAGTTCTATGGACCAATTAATGGGTTTATTAAATGAGATGGGAAAATCATCTAGAACGAGAAGTCTTAGTGATAGTGGAACTCAAAATGATGGTAATTTTATTATAAGGAATTATTAGAATAAATCGATAATAAGCTGAAAATTTTATATTTTTATTCAGTTGAAAAAGATAATCAACCAGATTTACTTAATAATACACCTCCTGTGCCTCCGAAGCGATCCCATCGCCGTCGACATACCCCACCACGCCCAATATCGAACGGTCTACCTCCTACACCAAAAGTTCATATGGGTGCATGTTTTTCAAAAATTTTCAATGGTTGTCCTTTGAGGGTGCATTGTACAGCATCATGGATACATCCCGAGACAAGAGATCAGCATTTGCTAATTGGTGCCGAAGAAGGCATTTTCAATTTGAACATGAACGAATTACATGATGCCGCCATCGATCAATTATTTCCTCGACGGACGACATGGCTGTATGTTATCAAAGATGTTCTAATGAGTTTATCAGGTAAAAAGCATATTATATAAGATAGAGTAAATGATAATCTGATTAACTTTTGGTTTTTATATAAATTTTTGATGAAAGGAAAATCATGTCAACTGTACAGGCACGATTTGCTCGCGTTGCATTCAAAACAAGCGCATCGTTTCTCTTTGAATAAATTTCCCGAAAGGCTGGTTCCTAGGAAATATGCGATGACGACTAAAGTGCCCGACACAAAAAACTGTACACAATGCTCAGTTACAAGAAATCCATACAATGGATATAAGTATTTGTGTGGAGCAACTCCAACCGGAATCTTCCTAATGCAGTGGTATGACCCATTAAATAAGTTTATGCTGCTCAAACATTGTGATTGGCCTCAGTGTTCGGTGAATATGATTATGGATCCAGCACTAAACAATGGCCATACATCTGTATTCGAAATGATCATAACACCTGAATTGGAGTATCCAATTGTTTGTACTGGTGTTAGAAAAGCAATTAATGGTTGTTTTAAGTTAGAGCTCATCAATATGAATAGTGGTATAAATTTAAAATCGAATATGATCAAATTAATTAATTTTTATTATGTTATGTTTGGTTCTTTGCGCAGGCTCAAGTCTGTTCCTTTCAGACGAACTTGAATACGATGGCACTGCAACAATGGTGCCGCGAAGAGATCTAATCAGAGTGACAAAAGTTCATCAAGTTGACAAAGATGCAATATTGGTCTGTTATGGTAATCTAGTGCAAATAGTCACACTTCAGGGTAATCCAAGACATGATAAAAAAATGATATCACAATTGGAGTTTGATTTCAATGTCGAAAATATAAGTAAGAAAATTTTCTTTTTCAAGCATTTTGGAAATTTTACTTTAATAAAATTTTATATTTTTACTTTGTATTTATATTATAGTATGTCTACCAGATAGTGTGTTAGCATTTCATAAACATGGAATGCAAGGAAAATCGTTGCGAAATGGTGAAATAACACAAGAAATAAAAGATATGAGTCGAACGTATACACTTTTGGGTAGTGATAAGTTAGTATTTTCTTGTTAAACCTTTTTTTATATGTCTATCATCTTCTCTATTGTTCTTTTAACTTTGTAATTATATCAATTTAAAAAAAAAAAAAATTTGATATAATTTTTACAATACTTTAGTAGAAATTTCACTGTTATTTAACATTGTATTGCCATCTGCTTTTAAATTTGATATTTAACTCTAAATTTGGAGTGAATGAGTGAATAATTTAATGGTTATTTTTATCACATCATTTTATTATTTACAGAGTTGTTGCGCTAGAGAGTCAACTTTTAAGAACTGGTACTTTAGGAAATGAAGAAGGTCACGATCTATACATTTTGGCCGGACACGAAGCCAGCTATTGAATAAAAAAAGATATAAACTTTATCATTTCCATACGTAAAATTTCTTCAATTATTGAGAGGTAATAAAAAAAATCCAACAACAAATGAACGATAAACAACAAACTTATAGACAATGAATGTATGCACATTTTACTATTTAAAAAAAAAATAAAAACCTAAAACTCAAAAAATTTATTTATAAATAGAAACAAAAAATGCATTTCAAAATAAAAATAATAAAATACAAACAAATCTAATAACGCTACAAAAAAAATAAAAAATAATACGGACTAATTATTAACAAATTAAGTATACTTTTTATTTAATTTATTATTGAATATGAAAATAGACTAAATAATATATTTCGTAATAATAAACAATTAACGTATTATATATAATAAGAAAGAAAACAATTTAAAAATATATTTTTTGAGAAAAAGAAAAACAATTTCAATTTAACCTATAAACATAAAAATATCATTGTACATCGATTGGAATTAGATCAGAAACTATATATTAATGTATGGTCATCATAGAATGAAAAAAAAACGCTATATAATAATGTAGAAACAAAAAAATATAGTCGGTGAGGCAGAAGAAAATGGAAAAATTGATAACAAAAATTGTAGTACTATAAACTTCCACAAATGGCTTTTTTCGTTATTAAACAATGCTAATCGAGGAGACTCTTCTACAGTTCGTTTATACAATAAAATGGAGAAAATCCATGCATAATATGTATTGCGTTCTACTCATTCTTTTTCATAATCTATTTGGAATTTTTTTAAGAAACGAAAGATTAATGTTGAAGTGAAAAAACATGTAATGAAACTTGGTGATTTTTAAAAATTCTTCGAATTATAATCATCCTGAATAGATTCTTCCATTCTTAAAGAAAGTATTAAAAGTGATTTTTGCATTTTGTACGATGGGGTGTTTGCTATATAATACAAAAATTTTAATATAAAAGTTAGTTTAGATTTCCTCACAAAATTAGTCTTTACTTATTTATTACTGACCAATCACAGATTTCCTTATCGGCAGTAGCCACAAATTTATAAATTCTCGTACTCATTTTTCATGAGCATTTTTTTTCATTACACAAAACACCATTTCGGATATGTTATCTGCTTTTATCAGATTTTACGATATCATTACTTAAATGATGAATTTTGGAAAGCTTTGAAAGTTTTTGCTCTGATTTAATTTAATATAAAAGTTTTTGGATTTTTTAACTATTCTCGTAGTAACGAGTACATGTAAATGTTGTCAACAACAGGGAAGAGCGACTAGAAATTTCTCTTACGTTATCGGTGTTGTCTGAAAGGTGCATATCATTCTCCATTGTTAAGTATAATTAGATCTACGCCCTCTAATATATTTGTTATTACATTGGACTTAGTTCTTTGGTTGTGCAATCACTAATACACCATGCCTCGGTCTGAGCATTAACATCTCGTCCTATCATTACATTTACTTATCTTATTGAATTAACCGGAAGTTGGAAATTTTCTTTTATTTCTCTATTAGCGGCATTAGATGTTATAATATATAAAGGCTGACTAAGAGAATGTTACCGTTCATATTTACTAATCTAATCGTAATAACCTCAATTAAGTGTAGATTACCTAAATCTACTTCTTGGTAATTAAGGTGTTTGCTTACTAAGGCACTGATACCCCTGTTTCAAAATAAAGGTTGTTATCTGCTTTGGTCTTGGGTTTGCTTTGTAGAAGTTGGTCTTGGTTTTGTCTTATTGACCTGATGTTTATTTGATGGTAAGAATAAAAACATAAAATAATATTACTTGGCAGGTTGTGCCTGTACAAACTTCCTCGATTTCGGGATCATGCTTTGAATATTTTTTTTCTTTGATATCGATGTTCCTGTATGTCTTCAGATTAATAGGTGGCTAACTTTCTCCTAGTCATTGTATCAGCTCCGATAACAATCTTTGGTGGTTTATGTCCGCTGTCCGATGTGGTAACGCCTGTTTTTGTTCAGCAATCGCGCTAGCGGTCGGGAATTCATCATATGATGTCTGTGTTTTCCATATGGTTTTCGTTTTAATATCCTGGATTGTATTTTTACAATGGGAGGCAAATTAGAAAATACTATTTTATCGTGGATAGTAGGGATTTTCTTTCTTTCTATTATTTTATTGCTATCCCTTATAATTTTATTACTATCCCTTATAACTGCTGTTCGCAGTTGTTACTATGCCTTATCCCTTCCTCCACAGTAACGACAACTTTCCGTATGTTATTGTCATTTTTTACTAATATGACCAAATTTGTAGTACTTTTTCGGATTTATTTTAAAACGTTTTAGTGTTCTCATCGCTCCGTATTCAGGTAAGAATTTGTTGTGCGCCTATTATTTTTACTTGGGAATCGATTTCCTTCATTAGCTTCTTCAATGTCGATATTAGTTGGAATTTTATGTACAACTGTCTTTCCTTCGTGTGCATTCTTTCCTTCGTGTGCATTCTGTAGCATGTATATGGCTGATATGTTGTCGACGTACAGAGTGATCGGCTGCTCAACTTCTAGAATGCCAAGTTCCAGTGCGATTCGTTTGATCCAGCACACATCGTCAATCACTGACACTGCTGCTCGGTACTCAGCTTCGGCGGTTGAAGTCGCTACCCGACGCTGCTTTTGTGAATACCAGATCACTGGCCCTCCTGTCATCACTAACACTCCACTCGTTGACTTTTCTGTCTCAGAGTCTCCTCCAAAGTCTGAATCAGTGTAGGCCACGAGTGTCTTGTCTCCTCCAAAATGAATTCCGGCTGTCGTGGTCCCTCTCAGGTACTGGAAAACACGTTTCACCATCGACTGATGGCTCTTGATGGGCTTCTTGCAGAATCGACTGAGGTAGTTCACGGTGAAGCTTATGTCTGGCCTGGTTATTGTAGCTAAGTACAAAAAGCTTCCTATCGCCTCGCGATAGTTGTTGTTCGCTGGGAGTGCCTCGTCGTTCTTGAAGTCCGTCTTGTGGTTGATCATTCCAGGCTCAGTGGGTGTGGATGTTGGATTGCACTGTTCGAGTTTCATCTTTCTCAAGATCGCAAAACTCTCCTTCCTTACTCTTCTTCTGGCGCTGGTGTCTCCCTCTCGTTGTCACTTGCCTCCTCAGCACTTTCTCCAGTTCCCCAGTTCCCATCTTCTTCGTCTGTCTCGCTGCTGCTTTCCTCATGCTTCTCAGGTGTGTTCTCTGGTGCTAGTGTCTCAAGTTCAGTTCCTTGCCTCAGTCTCATCTTTTCCTTGTCGAAGATCACATTGTCTGAACTGATAATTTCTCTTTTCTCTTTCAGATAAACCCGATAGCAGGGTGAATCAACATCATAGCCAACCAGAATTCCCTTTTCTGATTTTCTATCCATCTTGCCTCTTTTCTGTTTTTGAGTCAGCACGTAACATTCGCATCCAAAAGGTCGCAGCTTCTCAATCTTCATTTTCCTTCCGAACCAAAGTTCTGCTGGGCTTTTCCCTGGTACGTTGCTGGTTCCAGTCTGGTTGATCGTGAAGATCGCATGGTTCATTGCTTCTGCCCACAGTTTCTCGTTTAACTCGTTCATGTGTATTGCTGTTCTGGCTGCCTCGACAATCGTTCTCATTTCTCTCTCGATCCTGCCGTTCTGCTCTGGCGTGTGTTCATTCGTAAAGGTGTGGAAAATTCCCAACTTGTCCATCATCTGTTTTGTTTTTGCATTCTTCAGTTCGGTACCGTTGTCAGACCTCAAACTTTTCACTCTCCTCCCTAGCTGGTTTTCAACAAGTCTCAGATAACATTCAATCTTCTCTGGTGCTTCACTTTTCGTCTTCATAAAGTAACAGGTTCGGTAGTGCGTGAAATCGTCCTTGAACATGAGCCAGTACTTTGCTCCTCCCAATGACGGGATGTTCATCTCGCCGGTGTCGACGTGTACGAGATCCAACGGCTGCTGGGCTGTCTTGGGGTTGTTTGGGTGCGAGGATCTGTGTAACTTGCCATACGAGCACCATGTGCATACATAGTCATTCCAGTCATCATTGTATTTTATTCCTTTCCTCTTCAGTATGTCCCTCACATACTTGACATTCTGATGGGCGAGTCGCTCGTGCCAGACTTTGATCGACACGGCCATCAAACTTGTCTCTTCTTCTCTCCTGAGCATAATTTTGTAGAGATTTCCTTTGCGTTTTGCCATTGCCACAATTTCTATGTCATCCAGACTGTAAAACGTTGACTCGTTTCCGTTTGCCTTCTGTACATGTCCCTTGTCTAACATCTGACTCACTGAGAAAAGAATAAAGGTGAGATTTGGCACGTAAATGACATCCTCCAATACCACTGGATACCACTTTTGACCATCAAATGCCTCCATCTCGATGTTCCCGACTGCAACGCCATCCAGCCTGGTTGAGTCTCCAATCACAATTGGAATGGGCTCGTCCAACTCAACAAGTTGAACAAATCACTCTCGATGAGACGTCATGTGTTTGGCTGGCTCCACAGTCTTAATACCATGAAGTGGCCCTGGCCTTGGAGATGTCGTTGTCCACCGTCGAGAGTGCCGTGGTTAAAAATGCCTTCCTATTTTGTTTCCCGTTTGTTGACTTATTCGGTTCTTCTCGAGATTCACAGTCTTTTGCGAAGTGTCCTTTCTTCTTACAGATGTTACACGAATACTTCTTGCAATAGGCAATGTATTCATCACACGGTTTTCCCCTGCACTCCTTGAGCACGTGACCCTTCTTCCCACATTTATAGCATGCGAACTGTGATTTTTCTTGCTTGCTGTTTGACGACTGTCCTTGTTTCCTGCGTCTGGCCATGAGAGCGTTGTTGGTGCTGCCCTCTGCATTTGTTGTCGGTTCTTTAAGTTGCTCGTCTTCCAGTCTCAAGCGTTCCATAAGAGTTTCCACGTTTTTGCTGCTCCGGTCACGTTGTCCCAGGATGTCCTAAAATGAGCCAGTTTTGGTGGCAGCACACTCATGATCCTCGTCATGATCCAACTTTCCCTCACAGGATCATTTTCAGTTGACACTTCTTCCGCGAGGTCCAAAATCCATATAAACTAACTAATTTGTCCATCATATCTTTGGCAGTTTTACAATTTGCAATTTTGTTTGCAATCTTACTGTTTACATTCAAACCTATCAAAGTTTGAGCCTCAATATCTTTCTTTAACCAAGCGGTATCAGTTGACGCAGCACCTGCTGATCTGGGTTTTGCACCCGTTATCATATCATGCAGATCTATGTTCTTAAGTGCTAGGTTTAATTTAAATCGCCATGAAATAAAATTGACATTTTCCTGACTATCTTCACTTAACATTTCCAATTGAGACTTTACAGTATCCATTTTACTTTTAATTTTGATAATTTGACTGACTTCTGACGATTTTTAAATAAACAAAATGAATTTATAAACTTTCGTGGCAATTTTTTGACTTAAAGCGACTTGCGTGTTCGTTGCTCAACGTTGACTTGCTGTGCGACGGCTGCTCCAATGTCGCTAATTTGTAGGTTATGTTGTCCTTGCCGGTTCTGACGTCTTGGACTGCTTTCTCGACTTGCCCGACAATTTCCTTTCCTTACTTTTTTTTTAAAAAAAAACCTTTTACAGCTGTCCTGGGCCCATAACCTGTTGTTAATTTCAGTGGGTTTAGGTTTTTGGATTGAGAAAAGTCGAGTCCAAACTTGACAAAATGTTCAATTTATTGAATCTTGCGTAACAATCGACAGATTGTTGCTCAATAATTTACACTTTCGTTGATTACAAATGTTGGAGCACGTTTTCTTGTCGCCATTCAATTTCTTTTCTATTTATATTTATTTTTGCTGTCACATGAAGTTATCAAAAAAAACTTATCGCTTGCCAACTTAGATCAGTGAAAATACAATAGAAAGCATATTACCAACTTTGACTCTATTTAAAACAAAAAAGATTACTGTAAGGTTAGGATAGATGTCGTTGGGTTGGGTTAGGTCGGGTCAGCTGTCAATTGAGCAAATCTCAACATTATGTTCCACGGGAGTATCGGCAGAGAGCACTTGTTTCAGTTGGGCATACTTGTTGCTGCCTTTGTGGGAAGATTTTGGGGAAATTAGAATTTTGTGCTGAGATGTGCTCTCACACCCAGCATAAGCAGAAAAAAACATGCCAAAACATAAATTTATCGTACAACTAAATACATAATTTATCGTACAATAATAATCATGGAATCTTCAGATCTCATTTATGGCATTGCTGATTGTGCGTCACCTTTTTAGTAACGACCAAATCATCAGTGCCATCGGTAATGCTAGCATAACAAACTTTATTTAAAAAATACTGGCTTTAATTAACAGCATCAAAGAATAACTAAACTAACTCACAAATAATAATCAAATAAGTAAAATAATTCGCACCTAAGCCTACTAATAACTTAGGTATGTACACTACATTTTGCTGGTCGAAATTTATATGCACTTTTCTAATTTTGTTAGTCGGTAATATTCCAAATTTTGTATTCCTGCTACCCATTGTAAAAGTAAAATTGTCAGATCGCGAGTCTAACTCACATCCAAGTAGCTGCGACATTGTGATATTCGGTGCAATTGTACTAAAAGTTGATCCTACTAGTTCTGCTCCTGTATCGAGTACATTTTCAATACAATGATGTACCAAATTAAGTTTTTGTTGAGCATTAATGGAAGCTATTGGTAACTAACGAAGAGTCGGCTATGTAATGGTGGATGTTTGCGGTGGTTATCAATAAACCCACTATTGATGAGCTGGTTGCTCTTGTAGGTTCCCTGGACCTAACCACCTCAAGATTGAAGTCACTCTTTTTGTATCGAAACCAAGTGTCAATCAATTTTCCATTTAAATTAATAAAATTAATTGCAGTGTTCCCAAAGTTAGTATGCCTGTCATTTAAATAACCACCTACAATAATCTGTTCATTGTTTGGATGTTGTTAAGGCATGTTAGAAAACTGAATGTTAATGAAATAATCAAGCCAGATATACTTTTGGAACTGTATATAATAAATTTAACTATCAGACTTTAGTTTAAACCTTATATTTAACAAACTCATTTAGTATTGCATTCGCATACATGGGACGAGCAGAGCAAACAGACAAAACAAACTGTGAGTGTGTGTAAGACAAATATAAACTGTGTGTGAATATTGCGCGCATGACAAGGTATACAAAATTCAAACCCTACAAATATTTGAACACTTATATCTATATTTCAACACTCCTCCTCGTTCAAATCTCATGCAACACTCAAATAACTTTACATTTTTCTCTCAAAATAACATGTCTGATTCGTGGCAAAAGTCTTGTAATAATTTCTGCAATCATAACTTCAGTTGGACAGAATTTACAAAAAATTTGTCCCCTTTTAACGTGATCCTTGACAAAATGAAATCTTGTACCGATGTGCTTCGTTCGATTGCTGAACTTTTCTTCTCTGATATACAGCTTTGATTGTCCTCGTATATTAATGTCGGATTCCTCATTGTCTCGTGCATGTCTTCCAGTAATCTCCGCAACCAGATCGTTTCTTGACAAGTGTCTGACAAAGCGATGAATTCTGCCTCTGTTGAAGAGAGTGAAACACAAATTTGCTTCCTGCACGACCAACTGAAGACTCCTCTATTCAAGAAGAAAACGTAGCCTCTGTTAGACCTCCTGGTTTCCCTGTCTTCTGTCCAATTTACGTCTGAATAACCAAGCAACTGCTCCCCATCGACTCCACCGTTGTCACTGAGTTTAAGTTTCAGTTCCGATGTTCCCTTGAGGTACCTAACGACTCTTTTGAGCTGTTCCCAATCATCTTGACTTGGACTTGAAGTCTTTTGAGCTAAAATATTAACACTTGCTGTTATGTCTGGCCTCGTGTTGATGGAAATATACAAAAGACATCCGAGGAACTTCTGATAATCCCCGTTGCTGATGTTTCTGAGGGCGATTTATAATATCCTATTTCCATCGGAGTTTTCGCCTCTTTTGCCTCCTCGAGTCCAAACATCTTCGTGACTTGATCAATGTATTCTGATTGGCGCAATTCGAAGTTTCCCTGTTCGTCCCTGGTAACCTCAATTCCAAGGTAATGTTTTATTTCTCCAAGATCCATGATCTCGAATTTTGAAGCGAGCAGTTTTCTTATTGCTTCAACTTGATCCCTCGTTTTGCAAACAACCAAAATATCATCCACGTAAATCAAAACGTAGCACCAGTCTTTTCCAATCTTTTTCGTGTACAAACATGGATCTGCCTTTACCTGCATGAATCCTCCATCGATCAAGGCTACGTTTACCTTTTCGTACCAAGTCCTCGCTGCTTGTTTAAGTCCATAAATGCTTTTCTTCAATAAACAGACTTTTCCCTGATCCTCAATGTTGAATCCTGGCGGTTGTTTCATGTAAATGACCTGCTCCAGCGACCCATTGAGAAACGCAGTTTTTGCATCAAGATGATGAACCTTCATTTTTCGTCTTCCTGTAACTGATAACAGAGTTCTAAACGTCGATTGACGACCAACTGGAGCGAAAACTTCGTTAAAGTCCACTCCGAATTTCTGTGAAAAACCCCGAGCCACTAGTCTGGCCTTATATCGCCGTACTACTCCTTTTTCATCCTTTTTGACCTTGAATACCCATTTACATCCAATTGCTTCTCTTTTCTCAGGTAGATCTGGCAGTTCCCACGTGCTGTTCTTCTTGAGTGACTCCAACTTCTCCTGCATGGTGATTATCCATTTATTTCTGTCTTTGCTTGACATGGCTTCCTCATAATCTTTGGGCTCCTCAATCGTCAAGTTCATTTCTTCAATGAATCTTTGTGGAGGTTTTCCTTTCGTAGACCTAGAGGAGATTCTTTGAGGAATCTGTACCTGCTCAATTTGAACGTCCTCTTCCTCTATTTTCTCTTCTTCTATTTCATTGTCTGAAATGTTCTCATCCTCTGGTTCCTCTTTCTCCTCCTGAGTCCCCTTTTTCTTCTGTGATTGGAAATCAATTTTGAATTCTGTGAATAATCCGACCTCTCACTTTCCGTGTTACTGGATTGTAGCATCGAAATGCCTTTGACCGATTGTCGTATCCAAGAAAAACCATTTCCCTTCCCGTATGATCTAGTTTTCTTCTCTTTTCTTTTGGAATGTGTACAAAGCATTTGCTTCGAAAAGAATGCATGTTTTCGAATAAAACTTTGCCTCCGCTCCACTGCTCGTATGGAATTTCACCTGTTGACCTTGTGATAACTCGATTGTGGATGAAAACTGCTGCTGATACTGCTTCTCCCAAAAAAGAATTTGGAAGTCCAGAATCGATCAACATACAACGTGCCATTTCCATGATTGAGCGATTTTTTCTCTCTGCAACTCCATTTTGTTTAGGTGAATACGACGCTGACAGTTGTGCTGTGATTCCCTCTGCGTTGAGATACTTCCTGAACCGCTTTCCGGTGCATTCTCCTCCTCGATCCGAACGTAGGATTTTTGGCTTTTTTCCAAACGTGGTTTTTGTCATTTCAACAAATTCCCTGAATGACTCCTCAACTTCACTCTTATGAGCCAACAGTTTCACAACTGTGAAACGAGAAAAATCATCCGCGAATGTGACGATGTAACGTTTACCACCCATTGTTTCTGTTTCCATAGGTCCGCAAACATCCGTATGAACAAGATCCAAAAGAACTTTTCTCCTATTCGGAGGTTCCTTAGGAAAAGGTTTTCTCGTCATTTTTCCTTTGGTAATTGTTTCGCAGAGCTTCTTGATACCGCATTCCTTAATCCTGATTCCGCCAACAACTTCTTTTGCTGCCATCTTTCTGATTGCTGCGGGATCTCGATGACCCAAACGCCTGTGAATGCAATTTTCATTATGCTCCAAACTTAAAATATTGACTCTCCCTGGTGTACGCAACTGGTATAAATTATTTCTGCGATCGACCACAGCAAAATGCTCATTATTTTTATCAATTTCACAATGGTTGTCTTTAAATATTATTTCAAACCCATTTTCTGCCAGTTTTCCTATTGACAAAACATTCCCAACCAGCTCTGGTGCGTATAATACTTCCTTCGCTGTTGCTTCTTGAACTTTGCCAGCCCGATTCAGAAACTGAACTTTTCCGCTTCCAATGCCGATCACGTCGACTTTTTCGCCGTTTCCAACTTTAATATTTGTCTTGTAAGTTTCATCCAGGGAATGGAAGAATTCTCTGCTGTTGGTAACGTGCTTGTTGCACCTGAATCAAGCAACCAACCATCCCTGACCTTTCCGTTAACTGAAAAAACAAAATCATTATTGTCTGAATTGACTGAATTCACTTTATCTTTCGATCCTTCTGCTTGTTTCTTGGCCAGCCATTTCCTGTATTCAGCACAATCCCTTTTCATATGATTTGGCTTCTTGCAGAAAAAACAATGCATTTTAGTTGGATATTTTCCTTTTTCGGTGACTTTCAGTAACGTCTCAGAGCTGGAACTTTCTCCTGCAGCATGTCCACGACGCTCATATTCCGCTATCAATTTTTGCTGAACGAATGTAAACGTCAAATCCTCTTCGTCTCTAGCCTCTAGTGCAATTATAAGAGTATCGTAACCCTTCGGTAAACTGCTCAACAACATAGCGACACTCCAGGGCTCGGATAACTCGTCATTACTTATGTCCTTGAGTTTTACAAAAAAATTCCGCATCTCATTTATGTGATCTGGAACTCGACCATTTTCCTCCATTTTCAAAGTACAAATCATGCACATCAAATAAACTTTATTGTTTAGTGTCGCCTTTTCATGGTAATTTTTCAAGTTATTCCATGCGCTGTATTTTCATTACGTACGTGAACAATTTGATCATCTTCGATTGACAAACCTATCCAGGAAAATGCGCGTTCGTCTATCCGATCCCATTCCTTTTGGAGCAATACCCTGGCTGCCTTCTGCTCGTTCGTCGCTGTGTCAGCAAAATCTTCCGGACGGGGCTTGTTCAGTGCTGACCACAATTTCTCCTTCTTGAGCAGCAATTCAATCCTGAATTTCCAGTTCATGTAATTGGCGTTATTCAGCTTTTCGAATTTTTCTTTATAATCTGTCATTTTGACCAAATTTGTTTAGGCGCCGCGAAAGTGAGGTTAACTTTCAGTTCAACTTTTTACGTCAAAGAATTTACTCTCTGCTCGTTATCTGGGCCCATAACCTAATGAAATAATCAAGTCAGATATACTTTTGGAACTGTATAGAATAAATTTAACTCTCAGACTTTAGTTTAAACCGTATATTTAACAAACTCATTTAGTATTACATTCGTATACATGGGACGAGCAGAGCAGACAGACAAAACAAACTGTGAGTGTGTGTAAGACAAATAAAAACTCTGTGTGCGAATATTGCGCGCATGACAAGTAAAACTAAATTCAAACCCGACAAATATTTGAACGCTTATATCTATATTTCAACAAATGTATTATATTTTGGAGTGTTTGGTTTAATGTAGCAAGAGTTAAAGTATTCCGCCGTTTTTATATGACATTCGAATGCAGGTTGTGGATATGTTTGTATAGGTAAACTCCATTTATGTTTGTAGAAGATGAACTAGCTTTTTTTGTGTGGATCAAAACTATTATTGCATTTTTGCAGGCCATTTTAATATCAGTATCAGTGATGAGAGCAGGCAATCGAATAGTCCGATCGTTTGGTTAAGAAAATCTGATAAAAGATTGCTCTACGTTTGTGAATTCAATTTCTGTTGTGGTACAGTATGTTATGTATTACGTGGTCTGGTCATGTCTGCAAATATAGTTACGGAAACCATTCTGTTGGTGTAGAATGGCACACCCTCACCAGTTGACTTCCTTTTACAGTTACCAGGCAAATGTTCCTCATTGCACTTTATGCATTTATATTTCATTAGGCACTTAGATGCAATATGCCCGAACCGTTTGCAATTCCTACATTGTATAGATCTCTTATTGCGGAGTTTTTCCCATGTTATCTTCCGATGAAGAATGTATTTAATGTTTCTAAGGACATTGGTTTTAAATCCCGGCCTAAACTGTACCATAAATATGTTAGATGGCAAGTTTTCTGTTCTTAACTTCACTGTTTGTAATCGAAATATGTTTATAATGTTATCGAACTCACTATTTTTCAAGAGTTCCTGATAAATTTCATCTTTCGATATTGTATAGTGTATAATCCCTATAGGGCCATTAGACTAACTTTATCTTACTTGTATTTGTATGTAAATGCTTCAACCTTGGGTGCAGCATAGGTCTCTATAAAAGTTTCCAAATATTTATTGTTTAAATGAAATAATATTTAAAGAAACTTTCATTTTTATGTTTGATTCCTCTGACAACATATTGAGTTGAACACAACTATTCAACTTATTATTTTAGCAATTTATTTTAACAACCACTTATTATTTATGAACTGCTATTTTACTACACAGTTCAACTATATCTTTTTTTTACTTATAAAATCAGTTACTATGACATGTTTTATTAATACCGACTGCTATAACATTTTAAATTCATTAATAGCATCTACTATAATCAACTAACTCTTTTAACAAACTTACAATCTAATGTAAACTATTTCGTTCACATCTCAGACAACTCGATTTAATAAAAATAATTATACTTATTCCGTATTTTGGAGACCTCTTATTGCGGAGTTTTTCCCAACATATCTTCGGATGAAGAATGTATTTAATGTTTCTAAGGACATCGCTTAACTTCACCGTTTGTAATCGAGATATCTTTATGATGTGGTCTGGCTCACAATTTTCCGAGAGTTTCTGATAAATTTCATCTTCCAATATTGAATAGTGTAATCCCTTTGGGGTTGAATGCTTCAAGCTTGCCTTCTTTTATGCAGTTAAATAGTTTATCATAGCTACCTTTATTTTCCAATCGGATAATTAATTTTCCATCCCGAGCATTGATTATTCTAATAATTCCCTGAAGATTATTGATCTTAACCTCTCTGACGAATTTCTGTACATTCAAAGGATGACAAATAATAGGAGTTGGCGTTGGTGCCTTCTTGAAGACTACCGGATCCAATTTTGCACTCCGTTTAGTAACCTCATTGTCTGTTTGCGCATTCATTTCTTTGAATTTTATCTATATCATCTTTTCCTTTCAATGCCCTTCACGTTTTCCCTTCTGAGGTTCTGTTGGCTGTATCAGCATGACCTATGTTTTTTTTTATTCTCCTCCTGGCTGTTAGAAAGCAATTTCCTATTATTAGGTTTTGTGAATATTTTATTTACCTGGTTTAACTCGATTTTAGCAATTAACTCTGAAATATCAACTCTGACTTCTTCATGTCCGATAACATTCCACCTAAAATTTTGATTGGATATTCGGTGTATTCTGTGCACTCCGGTTGATAACAACACTCATTAATTGTAGAGATCAATTTTACTTGGTAGGTTGTGTCTTACAACCTTCCTTGATATCTGAAAAGATACTCCACGTGAATTTTTATTTTCGTCATCATTATTGCAGTGTTCCTTCCTATTAAAAGGCAGGTAGTTTTCTCCTAGTTTGTGTATCAGCTCAGTTAACAGTGTAATCAGTCTTTTTAACTCATTTGTTTTATGTGGGTTTGTTTCCTTTGCCCGCTTTTGTGCTGCCTCCTTTTCTTTGGTAGTTTCCACTGGTGCAGGTAATTGTTTGTATGGTTTCTGTATTTCCCATATGGTTTTTCTTTTTAAAATTTCAGTTGTGTTTTTCGACATGGTCGGCAAATTTGGAAAGGCCATTGTGTTTCTGAAATTGGGAATTTCCTTACTTACGGTAATTTGATTTTTTCTTAATATTTTTCTGTTTGCCTCGGGATATGTTAGCTGTTCATCGGCCATTATTTGTTGATTTTTTTTTTGCCTGTTATATTCAGGTTCAGGACAGTTTTTATCAGTGGCGTCGTGACTTTCACCACAATTTAAGCATTTATTTGTTTTTTCACAGTTGTTGTCATGTCTTTTCTCTCCGCAGCAGCGACACAATTCTGTGACTGATCTGCTTATTTTACTGATGTGGCCAAATTTATAGCATTTATAACACTGTTTCGTCTCAAATATGTAGGCTTTTACGCGTCTCACCGCTCCGTAAAAAGTTATGTATTCTGGTAAGTCGCTTCCCTTGAAAGTGATTTTTACGCTTTCTGTGTTGACGTATTTTTCATTTATCTGTTTATCTCTGTTTTTGCGCATAATTCGTTCAGCGCTTGTTACTTTCACTTAGGAATCCATTCCCTCTAATAATTCTTCAATTTCAATGTTCGTTGGAATTTTGTATATAACTCCAAATTTTTGCGTAAAATTTTTCGGTATATAGAAATTATAATTTTTGCCCTCTCCCAGTCAAAGACTTGCTGAGCTGACCATTTTGTAAGCCAGTTCGGCAGTTTCGCATTCAACTTCAAATTTTTGTGACTGATTTTATTTATATTGTAATTTTTTACCCCTAGGCAGGTTTTTAAAATTTTCCCAATTACTATATCACTGACGGAATTAGTATTTGTTGTTTTCTCTTCTATGATGAGGTAGAAAGGACCTTTCCTTTTAACATCGTACATAACTTTTTCTTGGAGAAAGTTCTCCTTCACGCTTTTTGTATCTTTTATTCTTTCACTTGTGCTATTATTTTTGTTTGTTTCAGTTTTGGAAATTGCTTCATCAATTTCCATATTTTCTGAGTTTGGAGCTTGTTTTTCAGATCTATTTTGCAACTTCGTTATTGCTTCCTTTATTTTTATAATTTTCTTGCCACTTAATTTTGTTATTTTCGTTTGTTTGTTTTTGTGTATAGTCCTTCCAGGGATTACCCTGGGTTCGCTCATTTTCGTTTTTAGAACAAAAACTCCCTTCTCCTTCACTAGCACTGATTTGCACTGGAAGTTCTCCTTCACTAGCACTAATTTGCACTTTTTTAATTTTTTTTTTATTATGTATTTTTTTAAAATTATTTCTTTATATGCATATATATGTACATGTACAGAAATAAATATATGAATATGTAGTTATATAAAATATATCACTATATCTCACTATGTATAAGCTTCTTATTTTTTTTTTTTTTAAAACACTGCTTTCAAAAATACGTCTCTCTACCTGCGCGCGATGTGCATCGGTTCCTGGTCTGTACAGAACTGGTAGCTGTAATAATAGCACCGACTCTCTTGTACACGGCACTATTACGATCGAATTGGTGACCCGCTTCTTCCGCTACTTGGGGCGGCATGGTCGAACTATGAAGTTTCCTGATCTCAATTCCATGGATTCGTCCGATGCAAACTATAAATTTAGCACCAACAAGACCCATGAAACTGTGACTGCGGCTACCATAAAAGTTTGCAAACGATTAACAGCATGACTTTCGTTCGGTTGAATTACGTCATCACCATTTTTACTTTACGGAAGATTAGATTCAGTTAGGTTCGTAATAGCAGAAGGATCATCGGAGTTTGTTCGCTGTTGTTTCAAAGCTGAAGTGGCATCGCCTATATTTTCGGAGTATAATGAACGCAATTACGGTAAAATTGCAGTAGCTAAAAATTTAATACCGAGTTTATTGAAACTAGCATGTAATGGTATGAAAAAGAAATTTGAAAGATATTCTTTGGGTGTTGAAATGGATGGGAAAGTATTAAAATTAAAATTTCCTGAATGTGAAGTTGTACAGAAGTATGGTCAATAAAAAGTGTTCAAACATATCACAAGCCTAATTTTTGTTTATTTATCTAACAAAAATATCAACTTACTTCCCATTTAGTGTCGTCACGAATGAAACTATTTAGGAAAATTGATAAACTTTCTCGCCGTCACTGCATTATTTTTTGATAACCACTGAATTGTCAAAATATCATTGTTTACATTTATTCAATCACAAATATTTCACTTTTTAACAACTTTTTTGATTGAATCAATAATTGAAAAGTGTTAAAAAATATCACAAACCTAATTTTTGTTTATTTCATTAACAAAAATATCAACTTACTTCCCATTTGGTATGGTCAGGAATGAAACTATTTAGGAAAACGGAACTTGTGCGTACATTCTTCAAAAATTAATTCAAACCAAACTTCAAATTCGACTTTCCGATGTCTGTCGAAATCACAAATGTGTGCAAGTGGTTCGGTATGCTATTATTTCCTGGAGAATGTCGATTCAAAACTCTCCGAAAGTCTACAAAATTGACGCTTTAGTTATTTGATTTATATTTACAAAACATAGGATATTGTAACAAGCAGACTTTTTGACAAGGACACTATAATGACAAGAGAGATTCTTAATTACGCAGTAAATAAAACAAAACTGAAACTTAAATGTTCTTTATTAAAACTATTTGAAGCGAATGAATAATGACAGATTTCAAATATATATCATGTATGCACATAATATCCCCTTTACCGCCAATTTGTCTTCTTCTTCTTCAGCCTATCTTAGTCCACTTCCGAACATAGGCATCTTCCAATTTTATCCATCATGTCTATTATATTCGATGCCAGAAGTAACAAACCGCCCAAAAACTTCATACGCAATTCCATAAATTTGTTCGATGTCAAATAAAATTTCGCACCAACAAAATCTGTGAAACAGTGGCAAAATATTTAAACAAAAAACTATTTTACTTACGCGGAAGAAATGATATTTCGCCGACTTGCGAAAATCTTCAAGTGGGAAGCTTTGCACTTCACTTAAGTTTCTGACAGCGGCATCATATCAGATGTCTACACATATAATTCTTAGATTGTGATCACATTTGAGTATCTAAAACAATTTAACATATATTAGATATAATTTTGAATTTAAAAAATATTAAGTTTAAAGATTATTGTCATCCTTTCTTGTTAAAATAAACATGCGCGTTAACCTTTGGTCTTATCAGAGCAACATTCGTACCCCTTTCGTGACAAGTCTTTTTCAGGCAAGGTAATATTTCTAATAAGATAAATTTAATTTACATTATAGTTCAACATTAAGCAAAAGAAAAAATTATATAAATTTTTTCACCTTTTTGAAATATTACTGCCGTTTAGGTTTATATCGGGAATATGTTCTCGGTAACACTTGTTTTTTGAGGAATATTACTGCCGTTTAGGTTTATATCGGGAATATGTTCTCGGTAAAGTGTGAAAATAACATGAGCAGATTTCTGCTCATTTACCCCAACCTATCCACCTTTTGCACCATGAATTTGGTGCTGCATACGAGCCCTATTTCATATGTATTGATCCAGGGCAAAAATTTTTATTATGTGTTAGCATATGAACTCATACAGGTTAATTTTTGTATCAACAAAATATATTATATTTTTTACTTTAAGATACAACAATTCTCTAAATTTTCCAGAAAAATTTTTTGTATTTTATTTATCTAGAAGTATTTTATATATCAATTACAAAAGAAACATCTATTTCATATGTATTGGTCTAGCCATTAAAACTCATCAAACTTGTACGGAATTGTCTTTAATACTTTGTAACATCCCCTTTCGCACTCAAAACTTCCTTTATTCGATTTGGCATGCTTGAAACTAGTGTCCTACAATATTCAGGTGTGAAACTTTCCCAAATAGTCCGCAGTTTTGCCTTTAAATCTCCAACTGTCCTTTGTGGTTCCTTGCGGAGCTTTTTTTTCATTACCCGCCACAGAGTTTCAATTGGTGATAAGTCAGGGCTGCTGGATGGCCAATCTAAGACGGAGATAACATATTGTTATCAGATAGCCATTTCATACTTTTCTTGGAAGTATGGCATGCAGCGCCATCCTGCTGAAAAATGAAATGACCATCGATATCCTTCAATTGTGGGATCGCAGGTAAAAGGTGGTGTTTAAGGATGAATATATATTTTTCGGAATTCACAATTCCATCAATTAAATATAGATTTCCTACACCATTAGCTGACATGCAGCCCCATACCATCACCGATGCTGGAAATTTAACTTTTCGGCTGAAACAGTCTGAATGAAAGGCTTCGTCTTTTCTCCTTATAACTCTCTTCCTTGAGTCTCCAACCGCAACCTCAAAACGGGACTCATCACTCCATATAATATTTTCCCATTGACGAGGGATCCAATTCTGATGCTCCTTGGCCCATTTTAGACGTCTCTTTTTTTGCTTTTCCGTCAGCAATGGTTTTTCTTTGGCCTGTAAATTAAAAATTATTTTTTATGTTTATTTAAATTTAAAAAAAATACGAATTATGCACCTAACTTACTTTATAAAAACCGTACCCAACTTTTTTCATTGCCCTGTGCACAGTTACAGCTGAAACTGTCCTCTTGAGCATTTTACCCCATAAAACCGAAATTTCCTCGCAGGTATCTCGTCGATTTGCCTTCAATATTCTCTCCAATGCTCGATAATCCTGCTCACTAAACGTACTTGGACGGCCAGATTTCTTTTTAATGTCAATGTTTTTATTTTTTTTATAAAGATTTATTATATTTTGAATAGAAGATCTTGATAAAAATAAATCTTTTGCAATTTTATAAGCACTTTTTCCATTATTTGATGACTCAATTATAATTTTTCTGATATCAGCCGATATTGCCTTCCCACGTGCCATGGTGTACTCATACTGACCAGAATAAGTTCACATATTACCACAATACAATTTTTTTTAAATACTGAGAAGTTAACGGGACTTTTTTTCAAAGAATAAAACAACCGACCTCAATACTAGAAAAATAGCTGCCTAGACCAATACATATGAAATAGATGTTTCTTTTGTAATTGATATATAAAATACTTCTAGATAAATAAAATACAAAAAATTTTTCTGGAAAATTTAGAGAATTGTTGTATCTTAAAGTAAAAAATATAATATATTTTGTTGATACAAAAATTAACCTGTATGAGTTCATATGCTAACACATAATAAAAATTTTTGCCCTGGATCAATACATATGAAATAGGGCTCGTATATTGCGGAAAGCATATCACTATGAGAAGAAATATCATAGGTGCAAATATTTTTTAGGACTTAGGATACTTCCCTGAGGAACACCGGCGGAAATAAAGTAAATTTCAGAATACTCTATATTTTCAGCTCTTTATGCAAAGAGCCAAATATTGTAATAATTATAACATTTTGTATAACAATTTTTTTATATAAAACTATCAATCTGATGATTTTGTGGAATGACAGTTACAGTTATGAAAGCTACGAAGTAGTGCTCCTATAAACAATAAAAAACCGTCGACTATCGGGTCTTATGATGAAAGGTGTGTATTTACAGTGTTATCGCTCCAATCCGTCTGAGCTCTCTCTTCTGCTGCACGCTGTAGAATAGTAGATCTGCCAGAAGTAGATGGTGTTGAATATGCTGGGCTGACAGCCCGATTCTGAAGAAATGATTGCGAACTCCTTTGCCCCGAGCTGCACTCTCTCGTCATTGTGGCTTAGTACGTTAATTGTAGTACTCTACGAAATTACAAAAATTTCTTTTAAACTTTAGGATATTTTAAATAAATATTATGTCACTTACCGGACTTTGTGATGAAACCAGATTTTGATCTTGCTGGTACAAAAAAATTGATCCCTTACGACGTGTCACGTACGGGCCCAAAAAACACAATTTAAGTAATTTTATTTATTACTTGCAATTTCACGTCTTCATTACGAAAACTTCGAAGAAGTGCGCCTATGAATACTAAAAATCCATCGACTATCGGATCTTCAGAAGAACAGCATGCAGCGTTGTCTCTCGAATCAGTATCACTTCTGTCTTCTGCTGCATGCTGTGCAATTGCGGAACTGCCAAAGTAGGTTCTGAATATGCTGGGCTGACTGCCCGATTCTGTAGAAATGCTGGCCTCTCGTCATTGTGTCCCGACCTCTGACCACCCGTCATTGTGTGCAGTACTCATTGAGCCCTTACGACGGTTCACGCACGGGCCCAAAAAGCACAATAAATCGTAGTACCAGAGGCCCGGTTGTTAAATCTGAAAATATTTCCATGAATAGATAAATAATGTTAATTTATAATTATGCAAATATTTTTTTAAAATCCGTTGACAAATTTTTTTGTTTGTTTTTAATTAAACTAATTTTATTTATTATTTTGACAATTTTAAAAAAATTAACAAAGGCAATTTGAATTTTGAAAACTTAAGATCAATTTATAACTCCAAAAATCTTAAAAACTATTTTAATTTTGCAAATGTCTAAAGTAAATTAATGATGGATTATAAAAAAAATATTTACCTCATCAATGCTAGCGCCACTTTTTAGTGAAGCTCTAACCTGCGCATTTTCACAAACAAATTGATTTCTCAGGTGTTTAATTTTTCTCTGGCACTCAACTTTATTTGTTTTTGGTCGCATCCTCAACATTTTATTATGGACACGAGTTAGAGCTTCTCCCCGCCGACGCTTGTTGCGGTAATCCCTTTGATGACCTTTTCTTTTTTTGTCAATTATGTAATGTTGTTTGTCAATTCTTTAAATTTTTATGTGCTCTGTCCCACTCTTATACCATTATAGTATAAAGGTGGTGTAGAGCACAGAGTTCTCAAAACTTGAACACCTTTAAAGATTTGAGAACTCTGTTCAGAGTTCTTAAAATCTGAAAACAGTTCCAATGCAAAAGTTATTAAAATTTGAACACACGAAAACAATCTAGTTGTAAAAACAATACTATCTAGTACACTCAACAAAATGCCAAGTCTACCTCGTGTAGTCCTGCATCACGATACCGGCTGTATGTAACTTTGAAGGTGTATGTACGATCGTATGTAAAAACCATCATTTTCCGTTTTCATCGTTGATTCGACGAAACGTTATCGGTTCATAGAATTTTCTGGCAGTTGTGCTAGACGAACTAACAAACTGAATGAAGATTCCATGCATAGCGTTGCTGATTTGTGCGCCATCTCTGTAAGTTTTTGGTAACGAACAAATCATCAATGCAATCGACAATAACATTTTAAAATAAATAGCCTTAGATATTTTTCAGTTTTTTTTTTGGATGATATTTTAAAGAAAATCTTCCTGGTACATCTTTCATGAGCATTTTTCATGTTTCTTTAGTTTTCTTATATTTTTTTTGTTTATCTGTTTTCTTGTAACTACTTTGTGCTAAAGTCATCCAATGTCCCGAGAGATGATATTAAGGTTGCCCCATTTCCTGTAATTTTTCATATATTTTTGAGAAATTTCAATTTTATGCAATTTACGATCACCAAAATATGTGCAACTGAAGTTACTTCAAGTTACTGAATTTTGTTTGCATATATGTAGTGAGGTCCTGTATCGATAGGTGAATGTCATTTTCTGTGTTTAGTCTTTGTTATTTTCATAGCACCGTGACCGTAAAGCCACTTGGCGACTACAAGTTTTGTGTGAGTGGGCGTTATCAGTTTCCTTTTTTGAGTAGGTTAAAAAGTGAATTGAAAATGAAATTGTTGGATCTAGGAGCTCCTAGATAGTTAATAGAACGCCAAAGGATTAGCAGATAGGACGAGTGTGGTTTCCAAACATAAAACTATGGGTGAGAGCAGTATACCCTATCCAAATTCTGAGCAGCTTTCATGCCCAGAATTTGAGTAAGGATGTTGACTATACTGGTTTATTGGTAGTTGGCCAATTAGATCCTAAAAAGCGTTTCACTGTTGATTATATTTTATTTTTTCTCCGCATTCTCATTCGTAGGATTACTATAGGATTTTAATAGCCATGGTTATAGCGCATATCCATGATCACCTACATTTATAATATAATAATCAAAAAAAAAACTATTTTAATTACCCAAAAGAAAAGATATTTCGCCGACTTGCGAAAATCTTCTTCAAGTGGGAAGCTTTGTACAGTTGCATTATGGTTCCTGACAGTTGCATTATGGTTGGACGTACCATAGCAGATGTCTACACATATAATTCTTAGATTGTGATCACATTTGAGTATCTAAAACAATTTATATTAGATATAATTGTAAATTTAAAAAATATTAAGTTTAAAGTATATTGCCGGCATGACATTTAAACCATGTCATCCTTCCTTGTTAAAATAAACATGCGCGTTAACCTTTGGTCTTATTAGAGCAACATTCGTACCTCTTTCGTGACAGCTCTTTTTCAAGCAAGGTAAACATTTTTAATAAGATGGATAATATTATAAATTTTTTCCCTTTTAAATGTTGGTTAGTTTTTGTATTAAAAATTTAACTAAATGTTGGTTAGTTTTTGTATTAAAAATTTAACCTTTGTCAATTTTTCTATTTATAAATAACAATTTATATATATTGTGTGGTTTTGGAAAAAAATAACGAAAAGTATTTTTTTTTGTTTTGGACAGAGATGGGAAGGTATTGAAATTTGGATAAAAATTTTATGAACGTTAAATATTTCCAAGGACTGCTTCTCCAGATGTGATTCCCAATAATTAAAGGCACCCGACAATCTAAATGCCAGACTCCTACGTGAACTTTGTCTGTTGAGACTGTGCTTCCTGCACGTAACCATGATGTGTTGGCAACTCTCATAATAATTTATTTTTGCACATGATATTGCCAGTACGAATACGGCACATTTTAACCACCTGTACTCTAGACCATTTATTACCCCTAAACCAGAATTTACCATTCTCCGGTCTGCTATTTGGTCCATAATGGAAACCGTTTTTTGCTGTGGATTCCTCGGTGCATCTTTCCTGCCATTATTTGGCTACTTTGCTTCTCATTATTTTGAGGACTTCTTGTCAATGATGATATTCGGATTTGTCCATGCATGTTTGGCAAGCCAGTCAACCTTGGTACTACCCGTAATTCCGTTATGTATTTGATATAAAATTTACTGCTAAATGCTTATATTTTCTTGTATTTTTTTTCTGTGTTCACTTTTTAATATGATATAATTGATATTTTGAAAATCCAAATATATTTTATTGTGTTTGTTTAACCACCGTTGCAATGGCATGTATTGTTCCTTCCATCCGGTATTTATATTCATCGTCTTTATTACTAATGAATACTCCAATGCGAGTCACATTGTTCCTTAATGGTGCATCAGTATATATTATCTGATGATCCTTCATGTCGTTTAAATTTGTTCGACATTTCTGTAACGATACTATACAGGGAGAGTGTTTTTAGGCGATCAAATTCCAAATAAATTGATTTTCTGATCGTCTCTAATAAACTCTTACTATTTTTGTTTCATTCAATCACGATAGCATGTTCTCTCTGATATATTATGTTATAGGTAAAAAATAATATTACCAACACTATTTATGCTTATTACTAGTATTTATTATTGATTTAAGTAGAGAAAAAAATGTCTACGGCTCTTTAATTTCTTACGTGATACACAGCGAAATCCTAAACTGAGACTCCCCAAAGCCGGATCACAAATTATGAAAACAATCTCGTGGTGATGCCGACTGTCTTCGTGATTATTCGTACTATATCGTATGCTGACGCTAGAGGCACCAAAACCATCCGAAAAATAGCTTTGCTGATTCATGCGCCACCTATTTGAAATTTACGCAACGAACAAATCACCAACGTACTTTTGTATAGTTTAACCTAACTTTATCTTTGAAATAAAATGTCAGGAATGTTATTTAAGTTAAGTTTACCTTTCGCAGCTATTTTATGTTAATTTCACTTTCGTGAAAGTGAAGCGGATACACTACTCTTTTCCGCGGTCCATTCATGTATGTCGTTGCCGCGGTCCACATTTCTTGTAATATTTATTCGATGGACACCTTTTATTTAAACATATGAATATACGATTCCAATTATATTTGCACTTTAGATTAATTAACAAAAACGAAAATATTTCTTAGACTATTTTTCCGTACACACCGTTTACGTACGCCGTCACTGCATTATGATATAATGTAATATGCACAAATATGTATTGAATGATGTTGTTGTTCATATATTTGTGTATATATTAAACGAAATTTTGCCTTAAATATTCATTAACAAAGGTTGGTGGTTCTCCTGGTAATTTATAGTTAACCTTTGAACAGATATTTTTTGAAGTGCTGACTTTTCCTTACACTACTAACTTAAATGTATGTAGGATATTAAGTTAATATTAGTTCAAATAATACACCCGATTTCATTTTTTCTTCTTTCTTTATTTTACTTTATTTTTAATGGCACGTCTTTTCCCTACGCCTGCAGCCCAAGAAGTGAACCAAAACTCCCCCTTTTTCACCTCAATCCTAATTCACCACCCATGACGTTTCTCCTTCTGCCCACCATCCTGTGCTGCCACCTGCCTGCCAATACTTTTCCTAATTCACCTTTCACCATTCCTACATATATATTGAATGATGTTGTTGTTCATATATTTGTGTATATATTAAACGAAATTTTGCCTTAAATATCCATTAACAAAGGTTGGTGGTTCTCCTGGTAATTTATAGTTAACCTTTGAACAGATATTTTTTGAAGTGCTGACTTTTCCTTACACTACTAACTTAAATGTATACATATATTTAGCTATATTTGTTATTATATTCTATATATATTTAGCTATTATTCTATTTCTTATTATTATTCACACGTATATATTTATTGCTATTATTTACAATTTTAGTTTTAATATCACTACTATTGATCATCATAAAAGATGTTCGATATGATGTTATAATATGCACAAATATACAAGAATATATTGAAGAATGGACGATACACGATGTTATGTGTGATGTTCTTCTTATTGTTGTATATTTGTGTATATATGTGAGTATTAAATGTTGCTAGTTCAAGCAATGGATGATGCAAATCATAAATGTTGCTAGTTCAAGCAATGGATATGTAATTCTTGATTTCAGCTTTGTAAGTATTAGTGATCGAGAATTATTTAAATTGATTAACTTGAACTTCTATCTAGATGTGGAAAGTAACCCTAGTCTCAGATGACTACCTACCGAGCTATCGTAGAACCATGATGCTGATGTACGGGATCGGAAGCAGAGTGTTCAAAATAAAAACAAGCTGACGCCTAGCATTGATCTTTCCATCCATTCCATAGGTTGTAACAGGGAGGATACACATCCTTAGGAGAATTAGCTGCCCAAGACAAGCTAATCCTCCTGGTAATTTTCGCCGTCTGGTTTTATCGTCCGAGTTTAATCATGTGTCCCAAGTAAACATACCCGATAATATTTTTCAGCATGGTGTTATTGATCGTGATCTGTAAGTAATCGGAACTCATAATTTTGGTTTTATGAAGATTCATTCTTGGTCCAACTGAACGAGAGCTTCCGTCCAGCTCCTGCAACAACATTATTTTTTATTGTTCCTTTCTTGTTTTTTGTTGTTTTTTCTCTGACAAAATTATTTTATTCCCATCGTTAACTTTTGCATGGAACAAGGTTACTTTTATTCTTGATTATATTTTTTTGTTTTGTTTTTAATAATTTAAGAAAATTAATCACCGATATTAATTTGTTTTTATGAGGAACTAATTGATCTATATTTAAATCAACACTGAATAGTTTCGAAATTATTCACAACGAGCATCCTCGTTAGAGGTCAGTCTAAAATAGCTCGAACCATGCGGATTTTTGTCCATTCTTGCTCTTGTTATGGCAAATCACAGAATTTGGCGTGCCGTTAGTCTCATTAACCAATCCAGTTTCCCCACGGGACGGGAGATGATGAACACGCCTCCGGCCATTCGGTTAAGCAGTTCCACTCTGAGGAGTTCGAAGTTGGTCGAAATTGAACTACTCGATCATTTGATCATGGCTGCCATAACATACTGTTAACGCAACTTAAATCTAATACTATGTTAATATTCAATACTCCTCCTCGTTCAAAACAAATTACATTTTTCCCGCAATTATTCATGTTTTGCCGGTGACACTATTAGATTTTTCTATAATGTCGATAATCTGTCCATGTCGCACCAGCGTAGCCAAATTATGATAAATTCGATGCAATTCATTTGTAAATTTTAAGTACTTCACAACACGTTTGAGCTGTTCCCAGCCTTCCTTGTTTGACTTTGACAGTTTTTGTGCCAAAATACTGATGCTGGCTGGAATATCAGGTCTTGAGTTTGCTGATAAATAAAGTAGTCGTCCAATCAGTCGCCAATAATTTGTGTTGCTTTCCAACTGATCCGACGATCCCGATTTCCCATTGTTTGTTCCGATTGGTGTTTTCACAGTCTTCGCATCCGTAAGTCCAAAATCAGACACAATTTTTGGTATGTAGACTGACTGACAAACTGTTCGGCAAACTACTCAATGGCATCTCAGCACACCATTTATCGGATAACATTCCTTCGTCGAGATCACTTAGTGTGTGCTCTAAAATTTGGGAAAAAGCCTCAGGAAAAATGGAAAAAAGTGAAGCCGACCGTCGGCGTTGGTGAGAGAGACTTAGTTGTTACATCCTCTCTTCGGCACTCCTTGGCGAAATAATTTTGGAGTGTCCCTTTTATTTCAATGATGATCCCTTCCTTCCTACATCTTAAATGGAATCGCGGATGTACGACGAGGGGTCGTGCTTATAATTCATTATAATTTTCATTTTAAAGTTACAGTTTTTTTATAAATGTAATTTTTTTTACAATAAGTTAAACTTCAGTTAATCTTAAATATTTGAATTTGTTCAATTTCATCATTGTCTTTTTTGTATATTTTTTATTTTGCATTATTATAATTGTAAAAGGATGAATCATGATAATAATGTTGTGATGATGGTGGTGGCACTGGTAATAATGGTTAATGTTTTATAAAACTGTTTATAACAACATCCGCATTTTTTTTTAAATATTTCAATTAAAAAAATACAACTTCATTTTATAATAGTATTTGTCATGTTATCCTTTGGTATTATTTCTTCTTAAATTATTTATTTAAGTTAATTAGAATCTATTTTTATTATTAACTGCTAATATACTATATTGTTTTCTTCAGTATACTCGTATATATGTGCATAATATTATATTTTCTTTTACGTTACTAACGGATTTTTTTCGATAAATATATCGATTCAAATAAAAATTGTATAAAATTTCGATAAGTCATTGCTGCCCATTTACTTTTTAAAGATTATTTCATGTAAATATTGGCCATGACAACATTTTAAGTGTTCCACCCGAGAGCACCACTTTTTCAAGAATCTTGGCTGGTATCTCGCCAAGAACACGTGAAATGTTGTCTCCCAAAGCTGCAAGTGACGCTGGTTTATCGACATAGACGAGTGACTTCATGTAAACCCATAAAAAATAGTCTAGAAGCGTCAAATTGTACGATCTAGGCGGCTAACTCACCGGTCCGAAATGTGAGATAAATTTTTCTTTTTCTTGCATTGTGGTCAAAAAAAAGTTCGAAATCATCATGCGGGCGCCATTGACGGTAACGTAGCGGCCGATGTCATCTTTAAACAAATACGGATCGATGATAAACCGTACCAAACACTTCATTTTTCTGGGTGCAATGGCAGTTCTTGTTTTGCCTGTGATTGTGCATCAGACCAAATGCGACAATTTTGCTTATTCACATACTTATTCGACCAGAAATAAGTTTTCCTCGTATTTAATTGTTTTTTTTTTGCTTTCATGCTCGTACATTCTTATTTGGTTATTAGACGGAGGACCCTGGATTTCTTGTGGTTTAAGCCTTCAAAAATTCGGTAATAAGCGATTATCTGCTTTTAGTGTATAAATCTTTACATATTTCCTTATAAGGTTCCAAAATCTGTTGTAATGCCCTCTTGAATTTCGAACTTCTTTCTATTATAGGATCCTTTTCAATAAAAAAATATCTAATTTAATGGCCAATTGCATGCCCTCATTTATGGTTTTTAATGTGAAACATGTAGCTACTTCGCTGTAACTGCTTTCTGAGTCATTAATTGTGGTAGGTTCATTCAACATTTCGACTAATTCTTCTTCGTTCAACGAACGATCCTCCAATATTTGTTGGATGTCATGAATATACATGTCATTAAAACCTTCTCCACCAATACCACGATAAATATTTATTGTCCTTTGGTATTCATCTTCTATTGGTGGGAAAACATTTTCTCCAGAGACTACTTCTGGCCACAGCTTTTTCCAGCAAGAATTTAAAGTTGATTGTGTTATTTCCTTAGCGGATGCAGAAACAATATCGGCACAATTTCGAATAGAAAATTTTTACCAAGCTTGTGGAAATGTTAAATTTTCACCTTGATCGATGTCTTCTAGTATTTTATCAAATGTTCGACGAATGTAATAAGCTTTAAATGTTGAAATTATACCTTGGGGCTGGATTATAAACGTAGTGTTTGGTGGTAAAAATAATATTTCAACATTAGAATGTTTTAAATCGAGTGGATGTCCTGGTGCATTGTCTAATATTAATATTTTTTTTCCATATTTACAACTACAACATAGTAATAAGCAAATTTGAGCAATAGTATTAATTAACTTGAGAGGTTGTGGGTGGTAAACATCCAATAAAGTTCCTCCTGCTAGCGTGTGTTTCTGTTAGGCCTCAGTATTTTAGTAAATCATGCGACCAGTGACGCTTAAGTCTTCGATGGGTATTTCTAGGGAAGGAAATGGAGGATAGTTCTTGAACAAGAGGATTATTATGATTGAGGACACGGGAACGGAACTTTTTATAGTGAGATACTGCCACATCAAAAACAAATGGGACTTTACGATCACGATTAATAACAGTATTGCGAACATAAAAGGGGGCATCGACAATTGTACGGATTTTTTTTGATTGAAGAGACTGGATTGGACGGGAATTAAAAGGCTTAGTAGATCCCCAGAGTTCTAGTCCGTATGTCCATATGGGTTTCAGTAACATATTGTATAACAGTACTTTGCTGTCTATAGCAAGTTTGGAACGTTTGTCTAGAAGTCGTAGTAGTTTTAGGTATCGTCTTTTAAGTTCTTGTCTTTAAGTCTTGTATGTGGGTTCCATGTCAAGCGTTTGTCTAAGTTCAGTCCTAGGTACCGAGCTTCGGTGTGTTGTGGTATGGCACTGCCATTAAGGTATATGGGAGGGCATGGCTCACGACGGAGAGTGAAAGTTACCTGGATAGATTTACGTTCATTGACTTTTATTCTCCACCTAGTAAACCAGTTCTGGAGGTTTTGGATTTGGATTTGGAGAGTTTCGGAAGCATGTTGGGGATTTTCGCTAGATGAAAGGCAGGCCGTATCATCGGTGTATGTAGCAATATCAGATGTGCAAATGTTGTAGAGGATGGGTCCAAGTAAGCTACCCTGAGGAACCCCAGCCAATATAGGAGAGATATTGGAGAGTTCGTTGGATTCATTTACTTGGAAGTGTCGGTTGGAAAGGAATGATTTTAGGATTAGCAAATAGGTGGAAGGAAGGAACTTCTTGAGTTTTCAAAATAGACCCGGGTGCCAAACTCTATCAAAAGCTTGACTTATATAAAAAAACATACCGGGCAGTACTTTTTTCTTTCTAAAGAGGATGAAATGAAATCGACAACTCGATGACACTGCTGGGTATTGGAGTGTTCGGTGCGGAAACCAAATTGGTTATTAGGAATTAAATTTGAACATTCGAGTAGAAGATCGAATGAGGATTTTTCAAAGATTTTTGAGAGTACTGGAAGGAGACTTATTATGGCGGTTTATTGTGCTTCGGGACAAGCCATAGGAAGTATGGCGGTTTATTGGTTTATTGTGCTTCGGGATCATTTTAATGATGGCAAATTTCCTGAGGATTGGGAAATGTGTTGTTCTAAGGAGGAAGTTATATATTGTGGCAAGGAAAACTATTGATCTTTTAGGGAGTTGTTGGAGTATATTGGAGGTAATCAGATCATAGCCAGGAGCTTTGTTTTTGGGAAGGAGCTTGATTAAATTGGCAACTTCGGAAGGAGTGATTGCCTTAGGGGGAAGACTCATGGGTAAGGGAATGGATAATTTCGTCTCGATTGTAGTGCAATGAGTCCTGTCTAATATGTCCTCATGTGAAAGGTGAGGTTTGTGCAAGGTGTTCAGCAAAAGCGTCTGCTTTATGTTTGTCCGTTTTGGTCCAGGTTCCGTCAGTTTTTCGTAAAGGGTGCTTTGTTTTTCTATAAGATAGTATTTGTCTTGTAGCAGTCCACAAAGTTCTGTTTTTCGTTAGGGTTGAAGTGTAGTTTCTAAAACGTTCTGTATTGTATTTTGTGATTTTGTCATGTAGTTCTTTTTGCAGTTTGTACAGTTTGGTTTTGTCGCTGGGCATTCTTGTATGTTGCCAATGAGCTCTTGCTTTTCAGTTTTCTGCAATAAGACGCCTAATTGTTAATGGTTGATTTGTCAGGTTTTGTGTAGGTGTCGAGTTTTTACTTTTTTGAGAAAAGGCTGTAGCGTTTTTTAATAAACATGTAAACTTGTGTACCGCGTCATCTAGTTCTTGTTCTGTTTTTAAGCTTTGTCGTAAGTCTAAATGCTCGTCAATATATTGTTTGAATAATTCCCAGTCAATTGGTCCATTAATAAGTGTCGGCGCATTGACTTTTGAAGTGGATTGGGAATCGAGGACTAGTAGAACAAGGCTATGTTCGGAGTTAAGATCTAGGAGTGAATTAACATTAATATTGGAGGAATTCATGTGACTAGTTATAAAGTTATCAAGAATATCAGGAAGCTTAGATCGGGAAGATGGCCAGTAAGTGGGAGTCGGAGGAGAGATGACTTGGTAGGGAGAGGATGAAAGCACTTGGTTAAGAATAATCCCACGGGGATTGGAGACTCGACAGCCCCATTGTGAGTGCTTGGCGTTAAAGTCACCTCCAGCAATGCAGGAATTCCCAAGAGCTTGGAAAAATAACCTTAATTCAAGGGAGTTTATAGGCTTATTAGGAGGGAAATAGGTTGCGGCAATAGTTAAGGCGACGGGTGAGCAGTCAATTGATATTGCGGTGGATTGAAGATAATCTTCTGCAATATACGAATGAAAAGAAAAAGATAAGGAATTTCTCATGAGGATATAAGTGCCATCGTGGGCAGTATTGTCAGGATGGTCAGTCTTGAACGTTGTGTAGTCGCGTATGTAGAAGTTGGACCTGGGTGTAAAGTGTGTTTCTGTAATGAGTACTACGTCTATTCGTTTGGCATGTAGTAATAAGTCAAGTTCTGGTCGTTTGGAACTCAGTCCATTAGCATTCCAAAGGAGGATTGTAAGGGAATCTGCAGTACAGTGCGACGTTTATTTCTGAACGCTGGACGATAAAGCTGACACAATGGACATTAACGCATTTACCAGCGGTGTTAGTATTTTATTTAATTCCTGTGCAAGTGAGTTAGTTAATTGGGAGAACATTGATATATCGTGGAACGAAAATGACGGAGGGGAATATAATTTGTACTATATTGTTGTTGTTGTAATTTTGGCTGCTGATATTGTTGGTTAGTTCTTGTTGAATTTCGGAGACTCCTGACAGGATATTAGTATTAGAGTTTTGTCCTTGTTGAAATTGCTGTTGTGGCTGCTGTAGTTGTTGATGTTGCTGCTGCTGCTGTTGCTGTATCTGGTGTTGATGTTGCTGTTGTTGTTGCTGTTGTTGTTGTTAGTGTCGTGGTGACCTGATGCTATTGATGCATATGATATGGTCGGTATTACGTAACTTGTATGCGGAACTTGTACTCCCTGTGGTTTTATTTTTGCTTGTAGGGTCTTGTAGGTACCACAACCCTTATAGTTTGCTGGATGAGCACCCATGCAGTGGACGCACTTAGCTGCACTTGTCCTCTCTTTTAAGCATGTAGATGTCAAATGTTCACCAGCACATTTGACACATTTAAGCAGGTGCCTACAATAGGCTTTGATGTGTTCAAATTCCTGGCACCTGTGGCATTGCACAACATCCTTTTGCGGATACGGTTCCTCAACTTTAATCTTGGTGTAGAACAATGTGTCTATTTTCAGAATTTCTTTGTTCCTCGCTGAGGGTTCCAAGTCCACAAAAAATAGTGGAAGAGATCGCCCCTCTTGTCCTTTGGTTTTAACGTTGTTGATGTTGCGCACAACATCAACAACGTTAAAACCAAGTACTTAACGACACTTCTGTAAGAAGCGCCGCTCTCTGTATAAATTGCAAAACCTTTTGGATGGGCCTTGCATGTGAATTCGCTCGTACCAATGAGTTTGTCAATGGCACGGCCTAAATCACCAAAATTGGTGACGTTTTTAATGTAAATGGGTGGTGTACTCTGTTTCTACGCCCCAATATCGCCATTAGAAGCAATTGCATCTGGAAGCGCTAAAGCAGCAAATCTGTTGCTGCACGATGGCTGGCTAGTTGTTCGCTCCGCTACTTGCTTTTGCTTCTTTGGAGGGTTTGGAGTTTTTGGCGATGAGAGCCGCTTTCCCGATACTTGTCTAGCTCTTCCAGTCGGCTTTATGAACGTGGCAGAGTCCGTAACGGAATCCGTAGATCTAACGGACGGCGTCGTTGACCGCGTACGCGGCATAACTATTAAAATTTCCTTATCACTCAGTACAATTTTGCAATACGAAATCTATTTTTAAATCACGCACAAGCAGAGTACTTCTTTGTTTTTAATTAAATTAATTTTATTTAAAATTTTGACAATTTTGAAAAAATTAACAAAGGCAATTTAAATTTTGAAAACTTAAGATGAATTTATAACTCCAAAAATCTTAAAAACTATTTTAATTTTGCAAATGTCTGTAGTAAATAAATGATGGATTATAAAAAAAATATTTACCTCATCATGGCTAGCGCCACTTTTTATTGAAGCTCTAACCTTCGCATTGTCACAAGCAAATTGATTTCGCAGATGTTTAATTTTTCTCTGGCAATCAATTTTTGTTGTTTGTGGCCGCAACGTTTTTATAATGGCATGAATGCGGGTTAGAGCTTCTCCCCGCCGACGCTTGTTACGATAATCTCTCTGTTTTGATCTGAAAATATTTGAATTTTTGCATTAGATTCGCATTAAATGAGTAAACTAGAAGCTTTAGTTGCATATATATGCACTACCACTGAGCCACAGGATGCTTTAAATACTCTCAAAATATATAATTGTTTGTCGTCTTTTATCTATACATGCTAATTTTCTTAGCAAGAGTATTCCGTTTTGTCATCATCACTACTTCAAACAATTTTTTCTTTTATCTTTAAATTTTAGTTGATTTCAATTATTAAAAAAAACAATTGTAAATACAATATATTTAAGAAGATACAGAAATTTCAATATTAATGCAAACATATAAAAAATTGCTCTTTATTAGACAGTTCTTATAAAAACAAATATTTAAAGAGTTTTTTGATTATTATTAATTGAGTCAAGAGAAAATTTTACTTTATGTAATGTTGATTGTGATTATGTAATGTTGATTGTGAATTCTTTAAATTTTTATGTGCTATGTGCCACCCTTATACCATTATAGTATAAAGGTGGTGTAGAGCACAGAGTGCTAGCCGAGCTAACAAACTGAATGAAGATTCAATCGGCACCAGCTAGTTTTTTTGAAAAATTTAAATAAAAAACCAAATCCACTTTGTATAATACATTTATTCAAAAAATATAAAATTATTACATATTTATGTCTTTCATTTGATTTATTATATCATATTCACTACAAGTACTATCCTCCGATACAGAAGTCGCAGGTGTTGGTTTACTTATTGTTTTCTTTTAGGCTACAAGCGTACTTTTTTTAGTTTGTTGAGTCAATCGTTTTGTTTGCTTACCGTGCGATACGTTACCTGCTTTCGTATCTGTCATTCCGAACAAAGTTTGACCATCTGTGTACTTATTTGTTAAGTTATATATGAAACTGACATCTTGAGGCCAAGAGATTGCGGGGCCTTTAGCAAATGCTGAATTAATGTCAATCGTTATTGATATACCAGTGGAAATTTTCCAATAGGCGCAACTGTTCAAATAATTGGTATCGTTATTGCTTGGGTTAATTTGAGGTGTGGCTAAAATGCCGACATGAACTTGTGGTTGTGCGCTGAAATCGCTACTTCCATATTTTGGATGAAAAGAACCATAGTTTTCAAGTTGTCTTATGTATGTTTCGTCTACTTGGTTTATACATTCACTGTTAGTATGTGAACTTGCTAAACCAACATCACCACGTACAGGTTTACCTCTTGCATCATTATAGAATTGCAATGCTATACTTATATTTCTTGATTTTCCGGTTTCAAGTTTATTACTTTTACGATTCCAGGGTATGTAATGTTCTTTTTGTTGTTTAATCCATGAACATTTTGGTTTATATGAATAATTAATGATAGGCTGACCGATTGCTTCATTAATTAAGAATTGATTAACTTTCTCGTCCATTCTCGCTACACCTGCATTATGAACAATATATTCAGGCACAGCAGCAGGATCCGGATTTGAACTTTTATTCCGCTCATGTACAAAATATTCATCTATATGTTGAGGCACACATAATGCATTCGATTTAACGTGATTATAATATTTAGCTGCCATTTCAGTTGGATTTATTATTCCTGTACCAGTAGGCAACATTGACTTCGCTGAATTTGTAGTATAGGTTCTGTTTCGACCATAAAACTCCTTATTAATACCAGTTGCACAAATACCAATAGGTATATATTCGGACGTTGCAGTACCACTTAAAGTTGATGTTCGTGTACCTAATGGTATCACGGTGCAATGAACTTCATTGACTCTAGCCCCGAAAGGCAATGCTTTATATTCCGCTTCTGATAAATAAAATGGTAGAAAGTCAACTGGTATTAAAGCTAATGACGTTGTTATATTGTCAGTATAATCAGGTGCTTGCAAGCTTATATTTTCAGTTGAATAACCATACGATATTAATATTCGAGTTTTCGAATAACTAATAACATTTGATTGTGATGGCCTTGATGGTGTTATCCATTGTATGTCCGCTGGTGCCGCGGCCGTAGTGGCGCCTCCTCCGCTAGCTCCACCTCTGGCTCCAGTGTTCGGTCCTCTGCCAGACCCACTCTGATCAACATCCATCGGTAAACTGCTCGAATTAGCGCTCTCTCCTGTATCAGGAAGATTATCAAGATCAATATTACCAAAATTACGAGGTATAGAGTTGATGATGTGTTGCTCTTCTCCTGGTGATAATATAGGGCTTCCTGTATCTGGTGTACTTGTCTCAGGATCTCCCTCAACAGCCTGACGTTTATTGTTTGGTTCCCCGGTATCGGTGTGGGAGGTATCATCTACAGGTGCTGGTCGTTTATCGGGTTCTCTTGCAAGTTCATCTTCGTCTTTCTTAGCCTGATATTCAGTCTTGAGTTGTGTCCAATAATGGCCTCCTTTTTGAAAATGTGGTTTTAAGTTGTTGGCTTCGTCCGATTGCTTATACCAATTTTCGTAATTTTTTTTTTTTTTTTATTATCAGCTAAATTGTGATTGTAAACTTGCGCGAAATATTGATTTCGACGAGCAAACAAAAAATTTTGAAATGTATGCGTATTTATATCGAATTTATCTTTTGGTTTACGTGGCATATTTGGATATATGACGCCGAAAAAACTTTCGAAACCATATTTTATGGTAAGTCCAGCAAAACCGAGCAGATTATCTAATGAACCGTCCTCTCTGTAGTTTGAAATGAAACTGTGAATAGCGTCTCTGCCTGCTTGCCTTATATCTTTATCTGTTTCAGCGAGCGTATATTCTAAGTCATGTATGTATGCTATAAAGTCAGCTTCTGTTAATATGTCTTTATCATCGTATATGTCGTTGCCAGGTCCCAAATAGTTTCCCCTTTTACGTCTTCTTCGTTTGGAAGACATTGTACGACTGATATTTACCGCGGTCGAACTCGACCGCGGTAAACATTATAACACACTACCGACGACGACTCACACTGTGTGAACTCGTATATCATGTATGCCCCGCCCCAACCGGTTTGTGCGCCACCTATTTGAATTTTTGGTAACAAACAAATCATCAATGCCATCGACCATAACAACATTTTAAAATAAATAACCTTAGACATTTTTCTCAGTTTTTTTTTTTTTTTGGATGATATTTTAAAGAAAATCTTCCTGGATGTACACCTTTCATGAGTATTTTCCATGTTTGTTTATCTGTTTTCTTATACCTACTTTGTGATGAAGTCTTCCAATGTTCCGAGAGATGACATTAAGGTTGCCCCATTTCCTGTAATTTACGATCACCAAAATATGTGATACTGAAGTTAATTCAAGTTACTGAATGTTGCTTGCATATATGTAGTGAGGTCCTGTATCGATAGGTGAATGTCATTTTCTGTATTTAGTCTTTTTTTTAAGTTAATCTGGTAGTATTTGTTTGTTTGTATGTAAGGTTCTTTAGACATGAGCCAGTGGCCATTTTCATAGTACCGCGGCCGTAAAGCCACTTGGCGACTACAAGTTTTGTGTGAGTGGGCGTTATCAGTTTCCTTTTTTGAGTAGGTTAAAAAGTGAATTGAAAATGAAATTGTTGGATCTAGGAGCTCCTAGATAGTTAATAGAACGCCAAAGGATTAGCAGATAGGACGAGTGTGGTTTCCAAACATACAACTATGGGTGAGAGCAGTATACCCTATCCAAATTCTGAGCAGCTTTCGTGCCCAGAATTTGAGTAAGGATGTTGACTATACTGGTTTATTGGTAGTTGGCCAATGAGATCCTAAAAAGCTTTTTACTGTTGATTATATTTTATTTTTTCTCCGCATTCTCATCGGTAGTATTACTATAGGATTTTAATAGCCATTTATAAACCTACATTTATAATATATTAATAAAAAAAAAACTATTTTAATTACCCAAAAGAAAAGATATTTCGCCGACTTGCGAAAATCTTCTTCAAGTGGGAAGCTTTGTACAGTTGCATTATGGTTCCTGACAGTTGCATTATGGTTGGACGTACCATAGCAGATGTCTACACATATAATTCTTAGATTGTGATCACATTTGAGTATCTAAAACAATTTATATTAGATATAATTGTAAATTTAAAAAATATTAAGTTTAAAGAATATTGCCGGCATGACATTTGTCTTATTAGAGCAACATTCGTACCTCTTTCTTATTAGAGCAACATTCGTACCTCTTTCGTGACAGCTCTTTTTCAAGCAAGGTAAACATTTTTAATAAGATGGATAATATTATAAATTTTGTCCCTTTTAAATGTTGGTTAGTTTTTGTATTAACAATTTAACCTTTCTTTGTCAATTTTTCTATTTATAAATAACAATTTATATATATTGTGTGGTTTTGGAAAAAAATAACGAAAAGTATTTTTTTTTGTTTTGGACAGAGATGGGAAGGTATTGAAATTTGGATAAAAATTTTATGAACGTTAAGTATTTCCAAGGACTGCTTCTCCAGATGTGATTCCCAATAATTAAAGGCACCCGACAATCTAAATGCCAGACTCCTACGTGAACTTTGTCTGTTGATACTGTGCTTCCTGCACGTAACCATGATGTGTTGGCAACTCTCATAACAATTTATTTTTGCACATGATATTGCCAGTACGAATACGGTACATTTTAACCACCTGTACTCTAGACCATTTATTACCCCTAAACCAGAATTTACCATTCTCCGGTCTGTTATTTGGTTCATAATGGAAACCGTTTTTTGCTGTGGATTCCTCGGTGCATCTTTCCTGCCATTATTTGGCTACTTTGCCTCATTATTTTCAGGACTTCTTGTCAATGATGATATTCGGATTTGTCCATGCATGTTTGGCAAGCCAGTCAACCTTGGTACTACCCGTAATTCCGTTATGTATTTGATATAAAATTTACTGCTAAATGCTTATATTTTCTTGTATTTTTTTTCTGTGTTCACTTTTTAATATGATATAATTGATATTTTGAAAATCCAAATATATTTTATCGCGTTTGTTTAACCACCGTTGCAATGGCATGTATTGTTCCCTCCATCCGGTATTAATATTCATCGTCTTTATTACTAATGAATACTCCAATGCGAGTCACATTGTTCCTTAATGATGCATCAGTATATATTATCTGATGATCCTTCATGTCGTTTAAATTTTTTCGACATTTCTGTAACGATACCATACAGGAAGAGTGTTTTTAGGCGATCAAATTCCAAATAAATTGATTTTCTGATCGTCTCTAATAAACTCTTACTATTTTTGTTTCATTCAATCACGATAGCATGATCTCTCTGATATATTATGTTATAGGTAAAAAATAATATTACCAACACTATTTATGCTTATTACTAGTATTTATTATTGATTTAAGTAGAGAAAAAAATGTCTCTTAAATTTCTTACGTGATACACAGCGAAATCCTAAACTGAGACTCCCCAAAGCTGGATCACAAATTTGAATACAACCTCGTGGTGATGCCGACTGTCTTCGTGATTATTCGTACTATGTCGTATGCTGACGCTAGAGGCACCAAAACCATCCGAAAAATAGCTTTGCTGATTCATGCGCCACCTATTTGAAATTTACGCAACGAACAAATCACCAAACGTACTTTTGTATAGTTTAACCTAACTTTAGCTTTGAAATAAAATGTCAGGAATATTATTTAAGTTAAGTTTACCTTTCGTAGCTATTTTAATTTCACTTTCGTGAAAGTGAAGCGGATACACTACTCTTTTCCGCGGTCCATGTATGTCGTTGCCGCGGTCCACATTTCTTGTAACATTTATGTGAAAGACACCTATTATTTAAGCACTGAATTGTTAATATATCATTGTTTACATTTATTCAATCACAAATATTTAATTTTTTAACAACTTTTTTGATTGAATAAATAATTGAAAAGTGTTAAAAAATATCACAAACCTAATTTTTGTTTATTTATCTAACAAAAATATCAATTAACTTCCCATTTGGTGTCGTCACGAATGAAACTATTTATGAAAATGGATAAACTTATATTTACTTGTGCGTAAATTCTACGAAAATTAATTCAAACCAAACTTCAAATTCGACTTTCCGATGTCTGTCGAAATCACAAATGTGTGCAAGTGGTTCGGTATGCTATTATTTCCTGGAGAATGTCGATTCAAAACTCTCTGAAAGTCTACAAAATTAACGCATTAGTTATTTGATTTATATTTACAAAACAGGATTTGATTTATATTTACAACATGCCAGCCGTTTCACCTGGAAATTTGACTGCATCACAATATGGACATCTCACTGTCATTCTACCGTACATCCATGTGCACTGTAATCAATTTCACAGCCATAATTAAAAGCAGCATAATCCATGTCTTGTACAACACGACGTTCGTCTCGATGCTGGATTTATTGGATTTGGAATTTGATTTGCAGAAATGCTATAAATGAATTGTAATGCAGTGTGGCATCTATGGGACGGGGTTCAAACTATGTGAAGACATGTGGAGGAAAACACCCATCGATGTTACTTCTGGAACAGGGTGCAATACACGGTCGACAGCATGCGAAATGTCAAGAAACACGCCTGGGCAGTATTCCTTTCGCTCTAGCGAACACGCTATGTAATCGACTACGCGATGACACTGCTGGATAGTGAAATGCTCGGGTCGAAATCCAAACTGATGCTGAGAAATGACACCCTCGGTTTCAAAAATGGGATAAAGGCGTTTTAGGATTAATTTTTCCAAGATTTTTGATAACATGGGAAGGAGGCTTATAGGTCTATATGAGGTAGGAAGGTTTTTGGACTTATTAGGGTTTCGGATCATCTTAATTATGGAAAACTTCCACAGCGAAGGAAAAAATGATGTGCGGAGGATACTATTATAAATATAGGTTATCAGGACGAGGTTTTTTTGGATATTTGCTTCAGGATTTCCGAAGTTATTAGGTTATATCCTGGGGCTTTTTTTTTATTGGAAAGGTGTTCTATTGTGGATTTAACTTCGGAAGGAGTGAAAAACTTAGGAGGTGGACTTATGGGCAACTGAGTTGATATTTGTCGGAATATTTGTTCGTCGTGCAGACTGTCTTGGACATCTTCGTGAGGTTTAAAGATGTTTTCTAAGTCTTTGCCAAAGGTGTCGGCTTTCTGTTTGTCCGTTTTTGCCCAGGTTCCGTCGGTATTCCGGAGCGGGTGTGTAGCTGTTTTGTATTTGAGAATTCGTCTGGTAGCTTTTCAGAGTGACTTATAAGTTGTCAGTGATTCTGTGTATTCAGTAAATCGTTCGTTGTTATAATTAATTATTTCTTGTTTCAGTTCTCGATGTAGTTGGTTCAGTTTTTTCTTCTCATTTGGTATTCTTAAACGTTGCCACTCGACGTTTCTCGCTTATTAAGCTGCGAATTTTTTGCGGAAAATTATAGTCATGTTCTCGTATGGTTTGTTTGTTATGAGTTATGTGGGCTTTAGTAATTGAGTTCTGTATGCAAACAGTCAAGTCGTTTACGGCATCGTCTATTTCTTGTACGTTCTTAATGAATCTGTTGGTCTAAGTTCTGTCTAAAAATGTCCCAATCAACTTTCCCATTTACAAGTTTGGCAGGATAGGATTTTAAGGAAGGAGAAGTGTCTAGTGTTAGGAGAACCGGAAAATGGTCGGATTCGGGTCAAGGAGTGTATCTATGGAAGTACAATATTAATGGAGTGGATAGGTGTGGTTATGAAATAGTCTAGAATATCGGGAAGATTTCTGGCACTGGTCGGCCAATATGTGGGCGTGGGAGGAGATAGGACCTCAAGAGTGGTATGGGAGAGGAGTTCTTGGAGAATCTTTCCTCGGGGATTCGAAACACGACAACCCCATTTAGGGTGCTTGGCATTATAATATCCTCCCGCGATGAAGGATATTCCAATTGATTTGAGAAAGGAATCAAATTGTATGGGAGTTAATTTTTTTATTTGGAGGACAATAAACGGATGACTGAAGGGATTCGGTGGCAGTTTGTGAGTGGAAGGAATGTTTAAGGAGTTTCTAATAAGGATGGCAGTTCCACCGTGTGCTGTGTTGTCTGGATGGTCAGTTCTGTAGGTTTTATAGTCACGTATAGCAAAAAACGACCTGGACGTGAAGTGAGTTTCTGTAATCAGCGCAACGTCTATGCGTTTGTTGTGTAAGAGAATGTCTAGTTCTTGTCGGTGTAAAGTCAGTCCGTTAGCATTCCAGAGCAGGATGGATAGGGATTTATCGGTTGACGAGAACATTTTTTTATTCATATTGGTTGTTAGTGAGGAAATGACGGTTGTTGAAGCAGTTAACAGAGGAGTGAGAAGAAGAGTAATTGAATTAATTTGTTAGTTATTGAAAAAAGAAGTATTGTTAGGTCTTAGGAGGAGGGTAATGGGGGAAGAATACGAACATGACTACCATTTTTCTGCGGTTGTTGTTGTTGCTGGTGTTGGTGATGTTGCTGGCGCTGTTGTTGGTGCTGCTGCTGATGTTGTGGTTGTTGTTGATAAGGAGGTTGATGTGGATGGTTTTGTTGTTGAGGTTGTTGTTGCTGCTGTTGATGTTGTTTCTGCCCAGATGCAATCTCAACAAATGTCAGGTTTCGTCACACTGGCAAGGATGTTAGTCCCGTATTATTTGTGGATGTATTTGTATTTGGGCGTATTTTTGTCTGGAGTATTTTATATGTGGAGCAGCCTTTGTAGTTTGATGGGTGGCTTCCAGCACAAAGTACACACCTTGCTGGATTGTCCCGCGTTTTATAACATTCTGTGGTCAGGTATTCCCCTGCACATTTTACACATTTTGGTTTGTGCCGACAGTATGATTTGGTGTGACCGTACTCTTGACATCTGTGGCATTGAAGTATGTCCTTAGTGGGATAAGGCTCCTCAACCGTGTATTTGTGGCACTGATTTCGGTCGCATTCTTAGTTGTGTATTCTTGTTACTTTTGTTCAAATTTCAAGTTTTATTGCACATTCCCTTTATTAATATTATCTATCTATTTTATTCAAACTTTTCCATTTTCGTATTGTGTACAACTCCACAGTTGGATCGGACTTAATATAAAAATAATAATTATATAACTTTTCTTAGAACGCTTTAAAAATACACGTCTGGCTCGATCAACTATCAATCCGCGACTATATCTCAACATTTTTTTTTTTTTTGTTTTTTTTTTTTTTTGTTTTTTTTTTTTTTTTTTTTTTATCTGCAACTACAATTTTATTGTAACAAGCAAATTTACATAACATTTTAATTAACAATCTTGTGCATCATGAAGTGGGAGTAAACACCCATCGGCGTTTCTTCAACTAACAGAAGTTAGATTCCTCTAGAAAATCTCTAGGCCATTGTCTCTTAAGTCTCCGATGAGTGTTTCCGGGGAGGGCTGTACAAGACAATTCTCTCACAAGTGGATTATGGTGATAGGATAAACGGGAATGAAATTTTTGATAGCGGGAAATGCACAGGTTATGAACAAATGGAACATTTAGGTCACGATGTATTACAGTGTTACGAACATAAAAGGGGGCATCAACAATTTTACGGAGGATCTTGGATTGTAAGGCCTGGATGCGATAGGAATTGGAACGTTTCGTTGAACCCCAAAGTTCAATTCCATATGTCCAAATTGGTTTTATAATTGTATTGTAGATTAGAAGTTTACTTTTAATTGTTAGTTTCGAGCGTTTGTCCAGTAGTCTAAGAAGTTGTAGGTAACGTCTGTTAGCTTCAGCTCTTTTTAATCTAGTATGTGGGCTCCATGTTAGTCTCTTGTCCAGCAAAAGTCCCAAATAACGCACTTTATCATATTGCGGTATCATGTTGCTATTAAGGTATAAAGGGGTAGGTTTACCTTGACAAAGTGTGAAAGTAATGTGAGCACTCTTCTGTTCATTTACCTTCACTCTCCATCTTTTAAACCAAGATTGAAGGTTGTGGATATGGGATTGTAAATTGTTGGAAGCTATGTCAGGATTTTTATGGGTAGCAAGTATGGCCGTATCATCTGCATAAGTAGCAATGATAGTATTAGGATAAGCTGGGATGTCATGCGTATAAATATTATATAAGATGGGACCAAGGATACTGCCTTGTGGTACTCCGGCGAGAATAGGATATATTTCCGACGATTCTGAGTTGATTGCAACTTGGAAATGTCGTTGGGAGAGATATGAGTTTATGATAAGGTAGTATGTTGAAGGAAGAAAGCTCTTGAGTTTCCAAAGGAGTCCAGGATGCCACACACGATCAAAAGCTTGGGAGATATCTAGAAATACTCCTGGGCAATACTCTTTCCTCTCAAGAGAGGATGCAATATGGTCAACAATGCGATGGCATTGCTGGATAGTGGAGTGTTCAGCTCGGAAGCCAAATTGGCGATCAGGAATAATTTTTTCGTTAACTAAGACAGAGTAGAGTCGTTTTAATAGCAGTTTTTCGAATATCTTACCAAGAATTGGTAAGAGGCTGATAGGTCTATAGGAGGAAGGAGAATTAATGGATTTATTTGATTTAGGAATCATTTTAATGACACAATATTTCCACAGTAAGGGAAAATAGGTTGTACGCAGTATACTATTAAAAATATATGTGATTAAAACTAAACCTTTTCGGGAAATTTGCTTCAGAATAGGAGTTGTTATTAAATCATAACCAGGAGCTTTTTTATTGGGAAGGCGCAGAATTGTAGATTTAATTTCCGAGGGCTTAAAATTTTTGGGAGGAAGACTCATAGGGAGTGGGAACATTAGTTCTTCGATGATTTTGTTAGTATGTGATTTGTCTTCTATATCATCATGTGGAGCAAAAGTATTTACCAAATGTTTAGCAAATACTTCGGCTTTTTCTTTGTCTGTTTTTGCCCAGTTACCGTCATTTTGTTTCAGTGGGTGTGATGTTTTTTTGTACGAGAGTATTCGTCTAGTGGCTTCCCATAAAGAAATATTGTCACTAAGCGATTTTGTATAAGTTTCATGTCGTTCATTATAGTGCTTACTAATTTCCATTTTTAGTTCACGTTGTAGTCGGTTAAGTTCCTGTTTGTAGCTAGGCATTCGTACGCGTTGTCACTTCATTCTCATTTTTCTTTTTTCGTTAATTAAAGTCCGTATTTTAGTTGGTAAATTTTGTTGTTGTGGTTGTGTAGTATTGTTAGAGATATGAGCGGTTGTGACTGCATGTTGTATATATATAGTGAGGTTATTTACAGCATCATTAATGTCATTTGCTATTTTTAACGTTCGTTTTAAGTCTATCTGTTGGTCTAATTTGTATCTAAATCTGTTCCAGTCAATTTTGCCATTTATCAGCCTAGGAGGAAGAGTCTTTAAGATTGGCTTAGAAATAAGGGTAAGGAGAACAGGACTATGATCAGAGTTTAAATCGGAAAGAGTTTCAATACTAGAATTCATGGTAATTGAAGGAGTGCTTATGAAGTAATCGAGGATATCAGGTCGTTTTGAAACAGATGTTGGCCAGTATGTTGGATTTGGAGGGGAGGTTATTTGATATGATGTATGGGATAGTGCTTCTTGAAGAATCTTTCCTCGAGGGTTAGCAACGCGGCAACCCCATTGAGGGTGTTTAGCATTGTAATCACCACCCGCCAGGAACGAGGCTCCAAGTGCGTGTAGGAAGGATAAAAATTTGGAGCCAGTTATTGATTTATTGGGAGGACAATATACAGATGCTACATTAAGCTTAAATAAGGAGGTATCAATTGTAACAACTGTGGATTGCAGGGATTCAGAGGAGAAATTGGAGTGAATGTTATGTTGAATGGATTTTCTTATAAGGATAGCTGTTCCACCATGCGCCGTATTGTCAGGATGATCAGTTCTGTATGTATCGTAGTCTCGTATCGTGAAGTATGACCTGGATGTAAAGTGCGTTTCAGTTAATAGAGCAATGTCAATACGTCTGTCATGTAGGAGAATGTCCAGTTCCTGTCGATGGAGGTTCAAACCATTTGCGTTCCATAAAAGGATGGAGAGGGAATTTTCGGTAGACGACGACATTTATTTTTGAACAGTGGACGATAAAGCTGACACAATGGACATCAAGGCATTTACAAGTCGTGTTAGTATTTTATTAAGTTGGTCTATGAGTGTGTTGGTTAATTGGGAGAACATTGAGGATATATCTTGCGATAACAATGACGGAGGGGGAATATAGTTCTTACTGCTAGATTGTTGCTGTTGCGGTTGTTGTAGTTGTGGCTGCTGATGTTGCTGTTGTTGAGGTTCTCGTTGTTTTGGTTGTTGCTGTTCCGTGTTTGAAATGCTTGCCGCGACCGCAGCAAATGACAAACCTTGCTGCACTGGTTGGCTATTTAAAGTGGTCGTTTGGATGTTCTTTTTGGCGTGTGGATTTATTTTCTCCTGAAGCTTCTTGTACGTGGAGCAACCCTTATAATTTGCGGGATGGCTACCGTCGCAGAGAACGCATTTGGCTGGGATTGCCTTACTTTTAATGCACTCCCTGGTGAGGTGTGCACCTGCACATTTCACGCATTTTGGGCTATGTCGACAATACGACTTGGTGTGTCCGTACTCTTGGCACCTGTAGCATTGTACAATTTCTTTGCTGATGTACGGTTCTTCAACCTTTATCCTTGTATACATCAGTGTTTCAATTTTAAATATGTCCTTGTTGTTGGGTGCCGGTTTCAAGGACACGAAAAAAAGTGGCAATGGAGAATTTTTTTTCACACTGGAAATACTAGTGACGTTATGTCCTAGTATTTCTAGCTCACTTTTTATATCATCAACGCATGTGGTGTGATGCAGATTACGAATTACAACTTTATAGGCCTTTTCTGCCTTTGATTGAAAGGAGTGAAACGTTTGCTTTGTTTCCTCTAGAAGTTGAACAATGCTTCTATAAGCACCACCAGACTTGGCTTGTATTGCAAGTCCTTTCGCATTAGACTTGCACACGAATTGGTCAGTACCGATGCGTTTGGCAATGGTACGACCTAAGTTAGCAAAATTCGTGACATTTGTGACGAAGATGGGTGGTGGCTTATAAGCATTGTCGGTATTCGCTTGTGTATACGAGTTTGGAATTCCCGCACTTGTTGCAGTTTCGGACAACAGAGCAAATCTATTGCCGGAACCATTTTCTGTTGGCACCGATGCTGGCACGTACGTTCCCTTCTTTTGGGTTTTGGCCTTCGGCGATGAGCCAGGCGAACTGATAGTGGTTACGTCTCTCTTAGTTGTTTTTAGACGTCGAGGACGTCCAACCGGTTTCACGAATTCTCTGCTGGCTGTGGAGTCTGTATCCTCACCAGCAGACGACATTGTAATTGTCTGCGATAACCGTTCATCGGTTATCGTTGACATTCCGTGTTTGGTCAGTGACCTCAGTTTTTTTTTTTTTTAACTATAACTGACACTTTTTAATTTGATCCTTTTTTTTATTTTTTATTCACATTAATTAATTGTCTAACTTTGAGTTTTTTTTTTGTGTGTTCACAGTAATTTACAATAGTTTATTCAGAATTTTAATTTGAAAGTTTATTATTCACTATTATTTACTTAAATTAATAAAAACAAATTACTTCAGAACTGATCTACGTCCGATCTCGTGAAATGTTCGTACATCACTCTCAACATTTCTGAAAATATTTTCGGAACTGCTGCCTTCGATAGATTTATCATAAAAAATTATCGGTGTACTACGAGTAGCAGCAGATGATCTCTTAGTTTTACGAGGTCCTCTTACTGGTGTACTGAAATCACTTGCGGATTTTAGTATCGAGTTTTTTGTTGGTCGCGGAGCGGTAGCACTTGGCCGTACAGGCATGCATATAATATATATATGTTTTATATCATATGTAAATTTGTCTACTTTTTTACTTTATACAATTTAAATTTGTCTGTTCACTTTTAGACAATTTGAATTTGCTTTTGTCACTTTTTAATACTATAAATTGAAAATTCTATTTTAATACTTAAACACATGAACTAATTTGAAGCAATTTGAAATTTGAATAGAGCATTCATGTCTGAACTATTCGGCATTCAATTTGTGACTGAGTTTCACTTAAACAAATAAAGTCAAAGGTCTTCTTAACTAATATCGTTTCAACGTGATCAAAATGATTTATTGCAACCTGTATATTTAAATAGACTCTTCTAAGACTAATCTCCTGAACACTCGATGTTGACTAAAGCCATGTGCGTACGATTCTGTTCTATATATTAATTCCAGTAATTATATTATTTAGGTTACCAATAATAGAAGGCATGATTTTATTATTTCTATTTCTAAATGGTAAAACCCGTATTTTTATTTCACCATTTTTGTATATTAAATAATAAATTTAATAGAATCCTTAATTTCCTTAATATGGGTAAATAAATACCTTTCTGCTGTCATGCTTTCATTTTTTTCTTTATTATTGTTCGTCTTGAATTTCAGTTTCCTTGTGATTTGGTGTCTCATTTACTCCCTCTTCTTTGTTCATCTCGCTGCTCCTTTGTGGTTTTTTCTTTGATCGCAGGTCAACGTAACTTTCACGAATTCACTTTTCTTTAGTATTATTACTCGAAACCCTAAGAATAATTTGGGTAAATGTTGTGGTTCAACAATATTAAATTGTTCAAACAATTCATTGAACGATAACTCATTATAAAAATTATTGACAATACGAACGCAATTCTTTATTAATGCTGAATTCATATTAAAAATTTTATGTTTGCTGGTCAGCCATGCGCTCGTATTGAATATATGCGTTACTGGCGCTGTTGGCCTTGATTGTAAAAATTGAATGATCTGGCTGCCTTTACTTCCCTTTTGTGACCCGGTTACATCTTTCTCCTTTTTAACGACGTCCTCAACAGTTCCTTCACTGATATTGCAGTTGGATCTGTATTTTTGTTCGGTATTCTACGGTTGTCCACCAGTTTTCCTTCCGCTCATTGCAGATCTTGTTGAAATCGAAAACATCCACCTTCACGACTTGGTATCCAGTCTCTCCCGGCGAGAAGAAAGTAGTAACACTGTCGCCTTCCCTTCTCGGAATAGACTGACAAATTAAGCCAGTGGTCGATGCTGACGTCGAAGGATGACGTAATTCATCGAGAATATCTTCTCTCGAATGAATTGTAGTAGTTGCCGGTGCTATCGACTGTGTTAGCAACTTTGAACATGTTGACAAAGTCGGATCGGCATCTACTGTTAGAGTATGCACAGTCGTAGATGACGTGCCAGTGGTCTTCATGGAAGAAGGTGATGAGCACTGCTCCTCCATACTTTTGATAAATGTTTCCAGTAAGAAGCTGGATGTCTCCTCCTCGATTATCGACTCTATAAACGTCATGTTAGATCCTTTTTCTTGGAGGTATCTTACGAAAATGTTCAGTGCCCACTCGCCGTATTCTTTGTCTAGCGTTTTCATGTGCTTCAAAACTGTATAGACGCCTTGTTGCATCATAAACAAGCACCTCCAATAGAAATGGGTGATTGGGCTGACGAAAATCCTTTATGTAGACTTGGGAAGTATATGTGGTATATATTAACGACCAAGTGAGTGCCGCTGGTCTTGTAGCACATGTCTGCTTTCAGTTTCCTTGTGATTTGGTGCCTAATTTTACCCCCTCTTCTATGTCCAGATCGCTGTCTTCACCGTTTCTTTGTTTTTGCTTCTTTCATCGCAGGTCAACGTAACTTTCACGAATTCACTATTCTTTAGCATTATTACTCGAAAGCTTAAGAATGTTCATATTTATTCAAAAATTACAATGGTCGCCGCTGGCCATGTAGCACACTTTCAAACATTTCTCGGTTATTTATAATTGGGGTTTTAGATTCCTTCTAGGATCTAATGGTTCATCCTCTCCGCCCTTGCCTGCTACTCACTCGTTGTTGCTTCTCCTGACCTCACCTCAATAAAACTCATATTTTTTTACAAGTGATTTAAATTTGATTTTGTTTTCGTAGTTATGGCAAATTACACCATTTACCGGGCCATTACGGTAATTGCCCATTAAGCAATCCAGTTTCATCACGAGAGGCTAGATGGTGGTCGCGCACGATGTCTGTCGAAAATAAACTACTCAAACGCCTGACAAGGGCTGCCATAACAATTGCATTGAGTACGCTTTCTCTAAGTTATGCAATGTGTAATTGTCCTCTGCTGGTAAGCGTGCACTTTCTTCTTAAATATCGCCACAGGAAGAAATCGGAAGCGGTTTAATATGAGGTCACTTTTATTGATTTAAACATGTTCAATTGACTCCAGGAGGTAAGCGTGGACCTTCCATTTTGAGTATCTTCACAGGAAGAAATCGGAAGTGGCTTAATCTGGAGCCAAATTTATTGATTTCATTGCACGTGTTCTTTTTAAGTTGTTTAATTGTGTCCGGTTGGTTATCGTGAATCTTCTCTTTAAAAAACGTCATCCTGTTAGAACAAGATGTCGCCCAACTCCAAAAGGGTCACCGCGAACTCAGGTGTGAAACAGTTCTTTAGAAGTTTTTTACATCACTTTCCAGTCAACGTAATTGCCTTGGCAGCAGAGTCCTCAAGTAAATACAGACCAATGCCAGCTTCGGCCCAAAAAACGCACCACACACAAAAAATTCTAAACATACCTGTACATATATGCAAGTGGTTCGATTTGTCACCGCTTGGACAATTGTGCAGACATAAAATATTCGAAAAGCTGACATTGGAGCCAATCCAGGAGTTTCTTAATTTAAGATTGATGCGATGCGTAGTCTATTTGTCATACGAACTCCTCGAATATCTCGTAGATATTTATAAACAGTTCGTGGGCGTTCACTTTATGATAATAATTTGTATGGAACTATTTACTTTTTCAATTTAATAATCACCTTCATTTGGAAAAAAAATTAGCATAATTTATTTAAAGTGGTGTGTAATACTAAAAATGACATTTCCCATCCTAATTTGATTATGAGTTGTTTGTGTTTTTTTAACCCTTTTGTTAATGAAAGTTCTTAAAGCTTTGATTCTATTCCAACATAACACACACTATCCCTCATCTTCTAACGAAATGTCACCCTACCAAACATTTTCTAATGTGATTCCATCAATACGTTTCCAAGTCCTTTTTTTAATATCGTAAAACAAACTAACATGCTCTAAAAAATCTAACCACCTATAACTGTCCATTCAACTAATAAAAGGCCGACTAATGATCGTTGTACACCCCATCGTGGTCCCTGGCTCATCTTTCACGGACCTTACATATAAACAAATAAATATCCAACCGCCAAAATAACTGATCATCTGGAATATCCAAAGTTGTATAAGACAAATCTAATACGTTTTTACACAAACTATTATAAGTATCACAATTCAAATTGTGATACTTATAATAGTTTGTGTAAAAACGTATTAGATTTGTCTTATACAACTTTGGATATTCTCTTTTCTTCTGTAAACAGATTAAATGTAATAGAACATTGTGTTCGTCATAATATAGAAATTCATTATTTTTCTTCATGTTCCGATATAATAACGTACCGTGCTTCAAATAGAACACTAGTGCTTCTAGTCTAGCGCTTGTCTATGTTAAAGCCAATAAAATTACGAAAAATAACCATAGACATCTGATTGAGATATTCGATCTACGCGCAAATAATGATACATACAGAATAAATATACAAGTTTACGTACATACATATAAATAAAGATAAAATGATAGAAAAAAAGTTAAGTTTTTGTAAACTTTATATTTTAGATTAACTAACACTGTTAACGAAACTTATCGTATTATTATGAAAATATTATTTAAAATTTTAACAAAATAATATTGTTAAAGGAGAAATAAATTTAAAAAAAAAACAAGATCGTAATTTTGTACATAATGTAATAATATTTAAGAAGGTCAAGAAAAGAGTTGATATTATTCTAATTTTATTTTAATTTGTTAATATATACATACATACATATTAACATTGTATACATATACATATACATATGCATAGAAATATATATTTTTGTTTGTTTTTTTAATTTTATTTTTATTATTGTATTTTATTATTATTTAAGAGAAATAACAAATATAAAAGTGTAATAAGCGCATACAAAAGTTTTTTGTTATTTTATTTTATTTTGAAATTAAATATTTTATTTATCCGAAGAGATCGGCTTAACCATTTCCACTTGCAGGATCCGATAGATGCCTCCTCTTCACACGAGATATTTATGTGAAATGTACGTTTTTCTTTTTTTGCTCGACCAAGAATTGATTATTATATTTGATAATAATAATTCAATTTAAATAATTCACCGCGAACAGTAACAAAAGGAGTCTTTTTTTTCTTGTATCAGGTGTTGTAATTAATTCGTAGCGTTTTTTTGCAAAGTTTCGTGGTTTATTATGACAGTATCATTACAGAAGCGTTATTCAAAGTATTGTCCTTCTTTATCCAGAAGAATCTCACAGGTGACTAAACGCCGTTCGACGTCCCTTGGCTTCAACTCATGTGGAACCCACGTTCCCTGTTTTTGTACCATTCCTATGGCTTTCAGGCGTTTTCCGACCGTCGAAAAATCGGCTCCAAGCGATGTGGACAACTCCCGGAGTGTTTGGCACGGGTGTTCATCGAGCAACGTCACCAAATCTTCATCTTCGAACTTTTTCGGCTGTCCGGGACGTTCCATGTCTTCAAAATCAAAATTTCCATTTTTAAACCGTGCAAACCACTTTCTGCAAGTTTGCTCAGCAAGAGCATGTTCGCCGTAGACATCCATGTCGCGCATCCGATCAAGCAGTTCACTTTCGAGCAGTACGCAGTCTGTTGAAAATAAATTACTCGAACGCCTGACAAAGGCTGCCATAACAATTCCATTGAGTACGCTTTCTCTAAGTGGTGCAATTGTCTTCTGCTGGTAAGCGTGCACTTTCTTCCTAAATATCGCCACAGGAAGAAATTGGAAGCGGTTTAATCTGGGGCCAATTTTATTGATTTAAAGTTGCTCAATTGTCTCCAGGAGCTAAGCGTGGACCTTCCACTTAAAGTATCCTCACAGGAAGAAATCGAAAGTGGTTTAATCTGGAGCCAATTTTATTGATTTCATTGCACGTGTTCTTTTCAAGTTGTTCAATTGTGTCCGGTTGGTTATCGTGAATCTTCTCTTTAAAAAACGTCATCCTGTTAGAACAACATGTCGCCCAACTCCAAAAGGATCACCGCGAACTCAGGTGTGAAACAGGTCTTCAGAAATTTTTTACATTACCTTCCAGTTAACGTAATTGCCTTGGCAGCAGAATCCTCAAGTAAATACAGACCAATGCCAGCTTCGGCACAAAAAAACGCAACACACAGTCATTCTACGAGGGTGTAATGGTCTTTTGTCAATAAATTGCCATTGATGAAACATGTCGTGATGAAACACTACCCCTTTTCTGTTTACCAATTCTGGTCTATCCTTTTGAAGGGCGATGTTCAATTTGGATAATTGCTGACAATATCGTTCTGCTGTAATTGTCTGATTGCGTTCCAAGAGTTCAAAATTCACAATGCCCTTACAATCCCACCAAACACAAAGCATAACTCTTTTTGATGGATTTCGGCTTTCGAAGTTGTTAATGGAGCCTGTCCAGGTATAGCCCAATGTCTTTTTCTTGTCACGTTGTTGTGCACGACCCATTTCTCATCTCCCGTTACCAAACGATGCAAAAAAGGTTCATGTTTTTGTCTCGCACTCAAAGCAACGCACGTTGAAAAACGATCCAATAAATTGGCAGCCGACTATTGATGAGGTATCCAAACGTCGTACCGCGACACCATCCCCATACGCTTCAAATGTCTTAATACGGTTGTTTGGTTGACTCCCATCATCGACGCGATCTCCCTGGTGGTAAGACGTGGATTGGTGTCAATTATGACTTTTAACTTGTCCTCATCAGACTTCAATGGCCGCCCGGTACGTGGTTTATCAATTAGTGAAAAATCCCCAGATCGGAATTTTTTAAACCATCTTCGTACCTGTCGAACTTTGAAGATACTGCTCCATACACTTCGCAAATGTTTTTGGTTAACACACTCGCGGTATTGTCTTTACGGAATTCATAAAGTAAACAATGACGTAAATGCACTTTATCGACCGATATTTTGAAAAGATACAAGGGCTCTTCACTGTACTCTGGCCAGGCCAAAACTGAATAGATAGTAGAGGGAAAGCATCATTTATACAATGGAATCATTTAAAAGAAGATACTATTCATCATTTCTAAGGAAACATTTTTTTTTACCTAGGATCATAAAAAACGGTCATAACTTTTGCATTAACCAATACCACCTTGATCAAAAAGTTACCGGAATTTATTCAGAAAATTAAAAATACAACTTTATTCATCTAAATCTATATTGTCCCCTTCAAAGTAATCCCCATCGACTTTAACACACTTATGCCAGCGCTTGATCCAATCCTCGAAACATTTTTTATATTCGGTTTTCGGTATATCCATCAGTGCTTCCTGCGATTTTTCCAATACTTCCTCTCGGCTGTTGAAACGCGTTCCCCGTAATGGTTTTTTTAATTCGATTGAACAGAAAGAAGTCACAGGGAGCCAAATCAGATGAATTCGGTGGTTGTTGGATGGTATTTGTTGCATTTTTCGTCAAAAAATTACGAATAATGATGGCACTGTGCGACGGTGCGTTATCATGGTGCAAAATCCACGAGTTTTCTGCCCTCAATTCTGGTCTCTTTCGGCGAATTGCTTCACGCAAACGTCTCATAAAGCCCAAATAATGCTCTTTGTTTACTGTCCGGCCTTCTGGCAAAAACGACGTGGTTTTTTTGGTCTCGGCTCATTTGGTGAACACTATTCACTTGCCTGATGTCTGGATTGCCTGTCGTACTCATAAACCCACGTCTCGTCTCCAGTAATGATCCTTTTGATGAATGTGGGATCGGATTCAGCCTCGCAAATCATGTCTTTTGCGACGTCAACACGGTCTCTTTTTTGCATGAAATTGAGGTCTTTTGGCACCAACTTTGCTGCTACACGACGGAAACCCAAATCATTAACCAAAATGTCTTGGACGGATCCATAGGCAATGTTCAAGTTCTCTGCTATCTCTCTGATGGTTAATTTGCGGCTATTGACCAACATTTCTTTTACTTTATCAATGTTTTCGTCGGTTTTCGATGTCGATGGTCTGCCACTGCGTTCATCATCTTCGATTGACTCACGACCGCTTTTGAACCGCTCGTGCCACTGGTAAACGACCGTTTTCTTTGGAGAATCGTTCCCGAAACACGTTTCCAACATTTCCAACGTTCGCGCACCATAAAATCGTTTTTTACGCAAAATTTAATACAAGTTCGTTGTTGCAAATTTAAATCCATTTCTAAAATTATAGATGTACTCTTGGCTACGTAACTTTTGCAAATGTTAAGCTATGACGCTAAGTTTTAGGGACACTCCCTCATTCCGGGAACTTTTTGATGAAGGTGGTATAATGAATACTGGCTTTCGTAGTGCTTTGAACCGGTTCATCTTTTCTACTCCAGGATCTTTTGTGCTTAACATTGTTGTAGATAACTCATTTCGCGTCCCCAGTGATGATACGCTTACAAATGGATCATTTTCTTGGCTTTTGAGAAGCAAATCTAAAACGTCAATGCGACGGCACAAATTTTTTTCCGTGAGAAGATGAGGAACCTATACACAGTGTGTCCTGAAAATACACCGAACTTTTTGGATATAGAATAAAATACACAAATCAGGTGTTGTAATTAATTCGTAGCGTTTGTTTGCAAAGTTTCGTGGTTTATTATGACAGTACGAGGGTCGTTCAATAAGTCCTTAGAAAAAGATAAAAAAATTTTATTTTTTTATTTTTCAACATAATCTTCTTTTAGCTCTATACACTTTTCCAACCGTTTTTCCAAAATTTTTATCCCGTCCAAAAAATAGGATTTCGGAAGTTCTGCAAAATACACATCCGTTTGAGCAATGACGTCCTCGTTGTAAGTGAACCGTCGTCCGCCAAGCCATTTCTTCAGATTGGGGAAAAGAAAATAGTCACTCGGGCCAAATCTGGTGAATAAGCGGGATGCTGCAACAATTCTATTCTCAATTCCACAATTTTGGCTATGGAAACAGCGCAGGTGTGCACACGCGCATTGTCCTGATGCAAGAGGATTTTTTTCTTCTTCAGATGGGGGCGTTTCTCTTTGATTTCCTCGCTCAACCGTTGCAATAACGACGCGTAATACGCTCCTGTTATTGTTTTTCCTTTTTCCAAGTAGTCGATAAAAATGATACCCTGCGAATCCCAAAAGACCGTGGCCATCACCTTGCCGGCCGATGGCACAGTTTTTACCTTCTTCGGAGCCCATTCACCCTTGAAAATCCACTGTGATGACTGTCTCTTCGTTTCTGGAGTGTAGTAGTGTATTCAGGTTTCGTCCACAGTGCCATATCGACGAAGGAATTCGGTAGGATTGCGATGAAAGAGTGCCAACATAGCCTCAGAGTCCACTACACGATTGCGCTTTTTCTCCTCTGAGATGCATGAAGAATTGTCTGTGAAATTTTTTTCACAGACAATTCTTCATGCAAAATTGAAGCGACTGTACCTTGTGATATGCCCGTGGCCTCAACTAATTCGCGCACTTTAATTCGCCGATCGTTCAAAATCAGATCGTGGATTTTGTCGATGATTTCAGGAGTAGACACCTCAACTGGGCGTCCTGAACGATGTTCATCTTTTGTGGATGAACGGCCACGTTTAAATTCAAGGAAGCCAAGGGACGATGCAGAAATCCCTTCCTTGCCTGCCGTTGGAGAAGAATCTCACAGGTGACTAAACGCCGTTCGACGTCCCTTGGCTTCAACTCATGTGGAACCCACGTTCCCTGTTTTTGTACCATTCCTATGGCTTTCAGGCGTTTTCCGACCGTCGAAAAGTCGACTCCACGCGATGTGGACAATTCCCGGAGTGTTTGGCACGGGTCTTCATCGAGCAACGTCACCAAATCTTCATCTTCGAACTTTTTCGGCTGTCCGGGACGTTCCATATCTTCCAAATCAAAATTTCCATTTTTAAACCGTGCAAACCACTTTCTGCAAGTTTGCTCAGCCAGAGCATGTTCGCCGTAGACATCCACTAAAATACGATGACTTTCCGCGGCACTTCTTTTTCCGCGGAAAAAAATCTCCTTTGATTTATTGGTCATCTAAGTGCCATTTGAAGAACTCTTATTCTGGTAAACATACACCATTTAAAGAGTTTTATAATGCTCTAAATAGACGTTTATCATCTGAAGGCCAAAATTGCAATAATTCACGTTAAGAGTCTGCAAAAAAATTTGTAGTCTAACATTCCCATGGGGAGCAACACCACACCTTTCCTGTTGACTAATCTTGGCCTCTTACTATCGATTTCTTTCTTCAAGTATCCCAGTTGTATGCATTGCTTAGTAAAGTTGCCTTCGAGGGCAAACTAAACAAAGTTGCCTTCGAGGGCGATACAGCGATTATAGCGATCTTCCAACTTTTCGATACCATTTTTATAGTACTCTTTCGGTTTTGCCTCAAAATAGGCCTCAGTTTCGGCAATCACTTCATCATCGGTCTTAAATTTCTTGCCAGCGAGTATTCTCTTGAGGTCTGCAAACAGGAAAAAGTCACTGGGGGCCAGATCTGGAGAATACGGTGGATGGGGAAGCAATTCGTAGCCCAATTCATTGTCAAACTCAATGTGACACGGTGCATTGTCTTGGTGAAACAACACTTTTTTCTTTTTCAAATGAGGCCGTTTCTTAGCGATTTCTTTCTTCAAACGATCCAATAACGCTATATAATAGTCGCTGTTGATCGTCTGTCCCTTCTGGAGATAGTCAATGAATATTATACCATGCGCATCCCAAAATACAGACGCCATCACCTTGCCAGCCGACTGTTGCGTCTTTCCACGCTTTGGATTCGGTTCGTCGCTCGCTCTCCACTCTGCCGACTGCCGATTGGACTCTAGAGTGTAGTGACGGAGCCATGTTTCATCCATTGTCACATATCGACGCGGAATCCATATGTTGCCAGAAATTCGGGTTTATTGCGCTTGAACAGCTCCAAACACTGCTCAGAATCATCAAAATACACATTTATACTCAAAGTTAGGTGTATAACTTAAAAAATATTGTTACAATATATTTTATTCAAAGTATTGTCCATCGGAAGCCACTACTTTTTCCCATCTTTCTGGCAACATATGGATTCCGCGCCAAAAAAACTGCTCCGGTTTTGAGGCCACGAATGAATCGAGCCAATTTTTGATGCCCTGTTCTGAAGTGAAGCGTATTCCGGTGAGGGCGTTTTGCATGGATCTAAACAAATGGTAGTCGGGCGGGGCAAGGTCTGGGCTATAAGGCGGGTGAGGCAAAACTTCCCAGCCACTGTTTTCTAAATAATTTTTAACCGGTCTTGCAACATGAGGCCGAGCGTTGTCATGATGGAAAATTATGGCTTCGTGTCTGGTCGCATATTCCGGGAGTTTTTCGGCCAATGCACGCTTCAAACGGATTAATTATGTTCGGTAGAGGTCGCCTGTGATCGTCTGGCCCGATTTCAATAGCTCATAATAGATCACTCCCTTCTGATCCCACCAAATACAGAGCATTACCTTGGCGCCATGGATATTTGGCTTTGGCGTTGATTTGACTGGTTGGCCGGGCTTCACATACGATTTTTTGCGCTTTGGGTTGTCGAAATGAATCCATTTTTCGTCGCCAGTAATGATTCGATTCAAAAACGACTTCTTTTTCTGCCATTCAAGCAGCATTTCGGACATGCAAAATCGCCTTTCAACGTCTCTCGGCTTCAATTCATATTGGACCCAATTTCCTTGCTTTTGGATAAATCCTGCTGCTTTCAAACGTTTTGAAATGGCTGCTTGAGTGACTCCCAATGATTTTGCAATTTCTTCTTGAGTTCGACAACAGTCTTCGTCGAGTAATGCCTCCACATCTTCATCTTGGCTGACCTGGTCGTTCTTTGTCTTCCGTGTCAAAATCACCACTTCTGAACCGCACAAACCATCTCTGGCACGTTGAAATCGATGGAACATATTCAGGATAAGCTTCGGTGAGCAATCGATGTGCTTCAGCTGCACTTTTTTTTCAAATTGACTCAATACAACGTTTGGAACGATACCAATGATTTCACGGACTTTTTCCACCAATTCAGCACGATTACTTGCTTCTGGACGACCTGGCCTTAGGTCGTCATTTAAATCCTCACGACCATTTTTAAACCGTGTAAATCACGAACGAGGCAACATATGGATTCCGCGCCAAAAAAACTGCTCCGGTTTTGCGGCCAAGAATGAATCGAGCCAATTTTTGATGCCCTGTTCTGAAGTGAAGCGTATTCCGGTGAGGGCGTTTTGCATGGATCTAAACAAATGGTAGTCGGACGGGGCAAGGTCTGGGCTATAAGGCGGGTGAGGCAAAACTTCCCAGCCACTGTTTTCTAAATAATTTTTAACCGGTCTTGCAACATGAGGCCGAGCGTTGTCATGATGGAAAATTATGGCTTCGTGTCTGGTCGCATATTCCGGGAGTTTTTCGGCCAATGCACGCTTCAAACGGATTAATTATGTTCGGTAGAGGTCGCCTGTGATCGTCTGGCCCGATTTCAATAGCTCATAATAGATCACTCCCTTCTGATCCCACCAAATACAGAGCATTACCTTGGCGCCATGGATATTTGGCTTTGGCGTTGATTTGACTGGTTGGCCGGGCTTCACATACGATTTTTTGCCCTTTGGGTTGTCGTAATGAATCCATTTTTCGTCGCCAGTAATGATTCGATTCAAAAACGACTTCTTTTTCTGCCATTCAAGCAGCATTTCGGACATGCAAAATCGCCTTTCAACGTCTCTCGGCTTCAATTCATATGGGACCCAATTTCCTTGCTTTTGGATAAATCCTGCTGCTTTCAAACGTTTTGAAATGGCTGCTTGAGTGACTCCCAATGATTTTGCAATTTCTTCTTGAGTTCGACAACAGTCTTCGTCGAGTAATGCCTCCAAATCTTCATCTTGGCTGACCTGGTCGTTCTTTGTCTTCCGTGTCAAAATCACCACTTCTGAACCGCACAAACCATCTCTCGCACGTTGAAACCGATGGAACATATTCAGGATAAGCTTCGGTGAGCAATCGATGTGCTTCAGCTGCACTTTTTTTCAAATTGAAGTAGTAAATCAATATTATCTTTGAAAGTTATTATTTATTCAAAATAGGTTCCATTAGACTCAATACAACGTTTGGAACGATACCAATGATTTCACGGACTTTTTCCACCAATTCAGCACGATTACTTGCTTCTGGACGACCTGGCCTTAGGTCGTCATTTAAATCCTCACGACCATTTTTAAACCGTGTAAACCACGTACGAGGGTCATTCAACAAGTACTTTGCCTACAAAAGAAAAACGAAAATTTTGGAAAGGTGGCAATTTATTTTTCCACATAATCTCCTTCAAGCTCGATACACTTGGCCCAGCGATGCTCTAACTTTTTTAATCCGTCGAAAAAATACATTTTCTCGAGGGAAGCAAAATAGGCCTCCGTGGCGACGATGACCTCCATATTCGACCCAAATCTATTCCCGGCGAGTGATTTTTTCAGGTTTGGAAACAAAAAGTAGTCACAGGGGGCCAAATCTGGAGAGTACGGTGGATGGGGCAGCAATTCGTAGCGCAGTTCGACCAATTTGGCCATGGCGACGGCGGAGGTGTGAGCCGGCGCGTTGTCGTGGTGGAATAGCACTTTTTTCTTCGCAAAGCGGGGCCCCTTTTTCTTCAATTCGACGTCAAATCGGCCCAATAAGTCAGCATAGTAGCGCCCCGTGATTGTTTTACCCTTCTCGAGGTAATCGATGTGGATCACACCTTGTGAATCCCAGAAAACGGTGGCCATCACCTTTCCGGCCGATCGAACAGTCTTCGCCTTCTTCGGAGCACGTTATCCGGGTGAAGTCCACTGTTTCGACTGTTCCTTGGTCTCTGGTGTGTACCAGTGAATCATTGTTTCGTCGACGGTCACGAAACGACGCAAGAACTTCGCTGGATTGCGCTGAAACAGCGCCAAACACGTCGCCGATGTGGTCTCACGATTGCGCTTGTTTTCCGGTGTGAGCAAACGCGGCACCCATCGCGCCGACACCTTTCTCATGCCCAGTTCTTCGTGTAGAATATGATGCACCGTTCCTACTGCGATGCCCACAGTCTCAGCTACCTCCTGAACCTTCAATCGACGGTCTGCCAACACGAGATTGTGGACTTTTTTAACGTTTTCCTCCGTAGCAGCCGTTTTTGGGGCACCTGGGCGTGGCTCATCAAAAACCGACGTGCGGCCACGAACAAACTCGTTGAACCAATTCTTGACGGTCGCCATCGAAGGAGAAGAGTCACCATACACAGCATCCAAGCGATCTTTGATTTCTCTGCGCGTTTTCCCTTCCAAAAACAAGAATCTAATCACCGAACGATATTGTTCTTTTTCCATTTTTGTGCAACCGACCGACACGCTCGCTTTCAAAGGCTCTCAAAACAAAACTAATGAAGGGAATCGACCGAAACTTTGACAGTAGGCTACTAAAAGAATGTACTGCACGAACTTGAGTACGACTCATACAATCATCACTATAAACTTTTGCCATCAATTCGTATGTCTGAGCGATCTTCCAACTTTTCGATACCATTTTTATAGTACTCTTTCGGTTTTGCCTCAAAATAGGCCTCAGTTTCGGCAATCACTTCATCATCGGTCTTAAATTTCTTGCCAGCGAGTATTCTCTTGAGGTCTGCAAACAGGAAAAAGTCACTGGGGGCCAGATCTGGAGAATACGGTGGATGGGGAAGCAATCGTAGCCCAATTCATTGAGTTTGACCATCGTTTTCATCGACTTGTGACACGGTGCATTGTCTTGGTGAAACAACACTTTTTTCTTCTTCAAATGAGGCCGTTTCTTAGCGATTTCTTTCTTCAAACGATCCAATAACGCTATATATACGTAATAGTCGCTGTTGATCGTCTGTCCCTTCTGGAGATAGTCAATGAATATTATACCATGCGCATCCCAAAATACAGACGCCATCACCTTGCCAGCCGACTGTTGCGTCTTTCCACGCTTTGGATTCGGTTCGTCGCTCGCTCTCCACTCTGCCGACTGCCGATTGGACTCTAGAGTGTAGTGACGGAGCCATGTTTTTCCATCAATTCGTATGTCTCAGCGAATTTTTTTTCAAGTTTAGCACAAAATTTTATATTTGCTCTTTGTTCCATTTTTGTTTTGTAACATTAGCACAGTTTTTCTTTTATTGAAATGGCTGTAACTTTCACATCTGTCATCCGATTTATATGAATTTAGGTGCGTTTGAAAGAAGATGAATGTATATTTTTAATGCTTTAATAGATGGCGCTGCATATTGTATGATTTAAATATAAAGTTCATAATAATAATCATAATCATGAACGGTCGTATTCGATAAATTTAATCTCTCAGCGATCTCACGAGTTGTTATTCGCCGGTTTGCATCAATTAATGCCTTCATTGTGTCTTCATCAGCTTCAACTGGCCTTCCAGAACTTGGTTCATTACATCCAGAACTTGAAAATTACATCGGATAATTTTTTTCTTGCTTGAACAGCATTTTTATCTTTTCTATTGTAAAAAACTAAAATATGCCGAAAATACTGTATTAACCAAAAACTACTGTACATCGAATTTTGCCGAAAAGGGTATCAACCAAAAACTACTGTACAGAAACAATCGAATTTTTTCACAAGTAAGTCTTGCTATGTCAGCTGTAAAAATAGCTGGAGCAGAGTCCGGATAACGTTTGTCAAACCATGCTTTGGTTTCCACTGTATTTTTTTTTATCAAAAAGTAATGCTTTATCAATACACGAAATTCTTCTTAATCCATTTTTTTTCAATAACAAAAGTTGCTCCACTCAAAATGTTATATCTCACGAACCAATCGACCGATTGCTGTCAAATTTTGACAGGAATCATTTGAAGCATGGTGCTTTGTGATGATTTTTGCAAGAGGCGCCATCTAGATGTCAACGTTATAAACTTTTCAGCCAAACTGTTAAATATGATTATGCTGCTTAAGTGTGAAGTTGGTTGTGAAAAAAGACAATGAAGTCCTCTGTTGGGAAAAAACGAAATTACAATATTTTCCGAACAACCTAATATAATGCCTAGCAGAAAAGAAGTTTCCTCAGAGTTTGTTTGGAAGTCCACTTCGAATTAATCATTTAATTTTATTGGAAGTGGTTTCAAATCAGTCTCATTTCATTGATGATAGAGAAGTTGCTCGAACGGCAATTGCTTGGAAAATTCCCCACAGAATTATTTGTTTTGGTTTTATTTAGACACCACACCTTGCGTTTTTTTTTTGAAAATAAAAATTATATTTTTGAATTTATGTAATTGAATTTGTATCAGTTTTTTAAGTTTTAGTAGAATATTTCGAAAATAACTGAAAAATTGTTTTTATCTGCATACAATTCAGATAGTCTTTTTACGTATTTTCTACTTCTTTTTTTGTTGCAAAAAAGTGACACGATACGTTCGAATGAAAGTTTTGCTAACCTTGATTATTGTGGGCAATTTATTTTTTGAATTATAGAAGTGCTGCTCCATGCCTCAACATATACACAGGAATAATTAGTCAACGAAGAGGTCCTAGTGCAGTTTTATTCTGATCCGGCATAATTTATGTTTATAGGAGCTATTTTTTTGTTGTATTTATAAAATTTGCGTTATTTATATATATTCATATTATGAGTAGAGTTAACTAATGTACCACAAAAATTGTACTCTGTATCATAACAGAATAATATCTTAATCGATTTGGCAAAGGCACTTTCCATTTTAGATGCCTTCATCAATCTACAAAAATGTCACAATGATATCGTGTCGGATCCAGAGAATTTTTTTAATTGAATATTTATAAAAAATTATATTAGGAGGATTTATTTTTTACTCAAAAAAAAGCAACGTCAGAATATGAAAAACTCGCAAAAAATGTGTCGTTTAATGTTCTTTTGGAAAGAGTGAGAATTAATAATTATTTTACAAACGGATTACTGTGATTGGATAGATTAGCTTGATATTTTTATAGCGTTTGACCGAAATTTTAATTTTGCACATTGTAGATATTGGAAGCTGCTGGGTCAGGATTGAATATTAAAGTTCGGCTTTGTAATCGTTGATATCGCTAAGAAATGATAATAGTATTTAAATATTTTTGGGGCAAATAGTGTTCGACTAAGAGATGAAAATAATCCAGATTTAAATAGTATTTTAAAATGAATAAAAGAGGGGGACATGTGTTAAAAATTTAAATTGTTTACCTTATTTGAATATGCATTTTTCTGGTATATATAAATTTTAAGTAATTCGCACAAATAAAATACTGCATGCAATAAATTCATGATTTTTTCTCAAAATTAACAAATTTATATAACTGAAATTGTATGAGTACGAGTGTATAACTGAAATCAACCAATTAGATACAAATTGACGTTGGTTAATTTAGTCTAGAAAAAAAAAATCGGTTAAAGTTAATTTTTTTCGATAAATATTCTGTTGTAAATTATGGTACAAATTTAAATAAAAAATAAAAATGTATAAATTTAAAAATCAAATTAAAAAATGAATATCAAAATTTATTTAAAAAATAACAGAATATAATATTATCAATATTTTAGATACGAATAAAATGTTCAAACTGTTTAAAAATATTCTATCTAACAATATTATAAATTATATAAGAGAAAGAAGAAAATCACTAAATCAAAATAACTTATATTTATTGTAAGAAAAGTAGAAATGAAACATGAATTTTTGTAGATATTGTAATTAGAATGTTAAGCAAAAATGTTATAAAATATATTTTATATTTATTTTCTTTTAAATTTCGTTGAAATAATAATGAATTTTTTTTTTTGTAAATTTACTTAAGATTGTATAGGAAAAAAAAAATGATAGTCTTTTATTGTATTTAATTCAAATGAAAATTAAAAACAATTATGAGAAAAAATAACAATTACATTTATGTTATTTAAAATTTAAAAAAAACATATTTAAAAAATTAATAATAATAATAAAAATAATAATAATTCAAACAATAATAAATATAAAAATAATAATAAAGATGATAATCATTTTTGTTTTTGTGTTTTTATAATAAATAAATAAAAAAAAAACCAACTTAATAATTGCCTTTAGTAAATTAAATACTCATATTATTATATTGTAATTAATGGGTTTTTCTGTTAAGTAAATAACAATAAAGTATATTTAAATATTTTGTATTATAAATTTCATTATAAATGTGGCAGGACCACTAGTAATATTACAATACATAGATTATAATATACAAATAAAGGAGAAAATCATAAATGAAGTTAAATAAAATAAGATTTAACATAGTTCGTATTTAATTTTTAGCAAAATATTGTTAAAAAAGAATATTTTGAGTAAAGTATGCAATTAACTATTAAATATTCCTTATTGATAAAGCAAATTTTATTTTTAACAATTTCATAGATACTCAACTATAGAGGGGATTGCATAGAAAGGGTAGTCAAATGAAGTGGAGTATTTAACAAGTTCAAAGTTATTTAAAAATTTATGCTAAATAAGTTATTTCAGTGAGTTTTTCTTTGCAATTGCGCAATAATTCTTATTATATCCTATTTATTTTTCTATTATTTGAAAGAAAAGCAATAAAAATTATACAAAACACTTAAAAAATTACATTAATTTTACATATTAACAGTTATTTTTATAAATAATCCTGCTCAAAGATTTTAATAACTAACTTTTATGTTTTAAACAATACATAAAATAATTTTATACAATATAATATACCTTATGGCTAAAAATAATTAAAATTAAATATGGTCAAAATTTTGGTCAAATATTAAATTTATAATTTTCTAATCCACACCATTACTAGTCTGCTAAATTGTTAAAAAAAATTAATTTTCTATAAAAATTAAAAGCAAGTTTTCATTATTTCAGTTATAAAAATAGTCCATTTAAAATGTGTATACTTTTACTGGATTTACATATTTAAAAAAAAAATTATTTAATAAAAATCAAAAGTTTGTACACAAATATTTTGATGGCAAATACATTAATTAGTAAGACAAATAATAACTTTAAAAGAAAATATAAAACAAATACAAAAAAAAAAAATTTATTATTATATAATAATTTAATTTTTAATGAATATTATTCTGTTTTGTTGTAGAATGTTTCACAAATACCTCTAGAGCTTAGTCTCTCAGTAATAGGTGAAACTAGAAAATAAATTTCATATTGAAAAGAAGAAAAAAACTGATCAATTTATTATATTCAGCACATTAAGTGTTTAAAATAAAAAAATTAATAATCATTAAAATTGGACTTATAAAATATTATTTCAAAAATAAAAAAATTTACAAAAAAAATGTAAGTTCAACAAAAGGTAAAATGAACAATTTATTAGCATATAAAATGTAATGAAAGAAATAAACATTTCGACTTTGGTAAAAAAAAAATAATGAAAGTTCAAAAGAAAACTTTAGATTGTCATTAGAAATATTATGAAGAATATCAAAACAATTCCATTATTTATCAACAAAAAAATATGTATTCATATAAATAGGTAAAAATTGAACAAATTTGCTTATCTTTAAAAGAAATTTTAAATCTTTAGAAAAGTTTTAAAAATAAATATTAATAAAAAAGAAGAAAAACAAAGTAAATTAAAATTTCAAAAAACAATTTCATAAAATTAAAAATAAATGATATTATAATAGAACAATATTTGATTAGTGATTATTGTAATTGTACGAATAATAAGCAAATAAAAAAAAAACATATTAAATGAAAACAATACTGAATTAAATCAAATACCAAAATTTAAATACTCTTAGTATTTGGCTAACAGCAACTGCTACGGATTAATATTTAAATCTAGTACAATCAATATTTAAATTACTGAGCAGAATTCACAATGCGTCAGAAAGTCTAAAAACAATTGTAGTGAGACAAAAACTCACAATGCGTCAGAAAGTCTAAAAACAATTGTAGTGAGACAAAAACTCACAATGCGCCAGAAAACATAATCAAAAAAAAATATTTTAGATTTTACTCTTTTTTCAGATATGTTTATTAAAAATAAATTGGGCACAAGTCAAATTCTAAAATTGCAGTTTATAGACAAATCAAGTCTTTTCAAAAAATGTCCTGAAATCTTAGATTATAGAAGAACTGGATAGGCGTCTACACAAAAATTGTGGCCGAATTTTATTGGCAATACATAACAGAAACGGCGTAAATCATTGGGTGCCAATTTTAGACTTCACAGTATGCGATTGAAGCGGTTCGTTTAAAACCATTTTGATATGTGATGTCATTTATGCTTAAACAAATAGATTTTTCCAACATTGCGGGTTTTGTTGTTTGATGGTAATAGTTTTGGAAATTTGCAAAAAAAAACACAGTATTCTATTTTAAAATATTATTCATTTATTTATTATATTTTCATTTTATTTATTAAAACAGAGCATATAAAAAAATGGAAATTATTTGATTCTTATCAAAACAATTATATGCGCAAATAAAAATCCATTGCAAAAATGTAAAACGAATTAAATAAGAGAATGTGATATTATGTTGAAATTAAAACCACACCCCACAACTTAGTAAATATAAATTTTAATGTTAAACAAGCATATGTAGATACTGAAAGCTTCTTTATAATATAAATGTGTGTTTGTGAATTGAAATGGTAATTTAAATAGGCATTGTGCATTTAAATTAAATTAAAAAGTAAAGCATTGATTACGTAGAATATTAAATCAAGTTCTTAATAATATATAAGTTAATCGTATACAACATTATAGCAAATGCTTTAAAACTAAATTACAAGGTGGACAATTTAATGTACTTAAAAGTGAAAACACAAATGCAAACAATTTATTTAAATAATAAGCCTACCGAATATACTTTATTTATTTTAACACAATGAAACAGCAATTTGTTCCCTTAAATTTTCTTACACATACTTTACGTACACCGGCACTGAACTATTTTCTGGTAAACATTGAACTGTCAACATCACATTTGCTTATATTTATTCGATGAAGAACTTTTCAATTTTTAACCACTTTTAGGATAAAATAAATCATTAAAAACCATTTAGGTACATCATAAACTAAATTTTTGTTAATTTTCTATTAAAAATAAAGATGTTAACTTACCGAAAGATAGAAATTCCCGGATTTCTCATTCCGTTGAATTAAAAGCAACTGTTTGTAAAACACTGCATTTTCTAAAATAAAAACTTCCTTTTAAATGTTATCAACAATATAACTATTTATATAAATACTTACTTTTTCGTAAATACTTCAAAAACCATAAAAACTACACTTTCACTTACACTTTCCGATAAATGCCAAAATAACAACTTGAAAAACAATAAAAGTATGCAAGCATTTCGGTATGCTACCACTTTCATGGAGAATGGCGTGTTTTAAAACTCACCAAAAGTATATAAAATTGAGGTGCTCGATATTTGATTGATAAACCTAAAATACAATTCCATTTCATATCAAAAGATTGTACAAAAAATAAACATTGTCTGTCGTTGTGTTTAAATTGTATTTTTGTTTCAAATAAGTGAATTAAAATAAATTAAATTATACTTTTGCAAATCAATAAATTTCTATTACGAAAACTGGATGTCAGTGGGTGTTATCTCCACATAAAAAAATCTACACAAAAGTATGCATGCGTTACGATTTCTTACCGCTTCTGCAATAATTAAGCCAGAAAATTGCGTATACATTAACGAAAATCTAACGTACGGGTTTATCCAGGGATTCTTTAATCTAAGCCTCAAATTAAGTCTTTGTGAATTTGTTTTTACTTTTATATGTCTTTACAGATTGTGGAAAATGTCAATTTACTTGATTGCTCTACCGCCTTTAAAGTTTTCGAAAATACTTACGATTATGCCATTACCTGCTATTTTTATCAGACATTTAACATATTGTACAGGGTGGACCATTTAGAAGTTCCATTCTAAAAAGTAAATAAAAAAAAACTAGTGTATGTTTTTTTAAATTTCCGGTTTTATTAAAAAGATTGAACCTTGAAATTTAAGAATGAAACACAACATCATTTAAATGACTGCCACGGCTGGCGTTACAGTACCCCATTCGCTCGACCCAATTTTTCAGTACATTTTTGATTGTCTGGGCCTGTATCTCTCAATTGTCTTTGGATGGCTTGCGTAACATTTATCCTTAACGGCTTCCCACAGAAAATAAATCAATGGGCTCAAATCACAGCTCCGAGGCGGCCAATTGACGTCATTTATATCGCTCCGGCGTGCTTCTGGAGCATTTTGGAATCGAACTTGAAAAAACATAAAACACGCCAGTACCATGTTACGTCGCAACAGAATATTAGAAATGATCCCAAGCTGTTTTAAAAGAGGATTGCTCCCAAGTCTCAAAAAATTATTCCCATGATCATCGCGCTAATTATAGTTACCATTTTTGGAATTATTTTGCTTTAATAAAATGACTAATTTATTAGCCTCGGAATCTGATATTTATATATTATTAATTATTTCTCATTTCCGTTTAAGGATCTGAATCATTTACTTAGTAATTCTGGCAATTCTATTTAATAAATTCTTTTTATGCCAAGACGGACTGATAGTATATGTAGACGAACTTTTGTTTTTTAATAGATCTTGCCGCACTGCCATTTTATTCATTTTATGTTGCTCGAAATGAACTAATATTCTCAATGACCGCCATTGTTGGTGTATTTATTTATATGGTAGCCATTTTTAAGGCACCTACCGTTACAAGAATAATGTCATTCTGATTTTTAATTACGGCGCTGCAATTGTGTTAAAAAAAAATTATAATTTTCTTGTGCTCAATATTCGCCATTTTATAGATTATTATATACTGTCTAGAATGATAGTCAAAAAATCAATAATTATAACTAGTTTTACAAACCCAACTAAGGGGCTTTATTGGCAGCCTGTTACCTTTGACGTTTTAAATGATAGTGCTGCTATAGCTTTATAGCCTTATATAAAAGAATATACGTTTGCGTTCTGCTATAGCCTTATATAAAAGAATACCTAGATAGGCCAGATGTTCTTATATGCATGCGAAATTTTCTGTCTAAATTATTGTAAAAACTGTGAGAAATCGTAACGCTTGCTTACTTTTGTGTAGATTTTTTTATGTAGAAATGACACCCACTGACATCTAGTTTTCGTAATAGAAATGTATTGAATTCCAAAAGCAAAATTAATATTCATTTTAACACACTTATTCCAAGCAAAAAGCTAATTTAAACATGACAGAAAGTAACATTAATTTGTTTACAATCTTCTGGTATTAAATGCAATTTTATTTTAGGTTTATTATTTATTTTGTAAATATCAAGTCCCTCAATTTTGTAGACATTCGGAGAGTTTTAAAACACGCCATTCTCCATGAAATGGTAACATACCGAACTGCTTGTATATGTGTACTTTTGTTGATATTTAGATACTTTAGATCGCGGAGTGAACGTTTAAGTGCGGTTTTATTAATTTTTAAATAGTTTACGAGCAAGTTAGTATAAATTATTACATTTGCATAAATAGTTTTATTCTTCTTTACAGTAAATAGGAAGTTTCTATTTTAGAATACGAAGTGTTTCGTGAAAGGTTATTTTACAAGTTCTCGAGAATATTTGGACAGCATTTTTGTGTAGAGACCAATCCAGTTCTTCTATTATCTAAGCCTATAGCCACAACTTAATCCTCGATTAGCCAACACTTAGTGTAAAGCCCTTCACCTTGAAGATGTGTTTATTTTTCAACTAGACGTGGTAAAATATTTTTTTATAGCTTATTATTATCAAAATATTTTTAATATGCTCTCATACATACAATTTTATTTTAATTTATCTACATTCTAGATAATTGCCAACAGATTATAATAATAATATTTTTTTTTAAATTTCTGACGCTTCTAAATTCTTGGTTTTGTCTCTTTTTTTATTAGAAACTTTAGAAAAATGTCCGCGCTGATTTGTTTAACAATCTTTGTAATAAAAATTATACATCTATTTTCTTTTTACAATAAATTTTAACCATAATAAAAATATTCTAAATATTATAAAGATGATGGCTGCATGCAATTCTGCTATTTAATAGCCAACTACTATGAAATAACAGCAACCATTCAATATAAATGATACAAGATGAAATTTGAGATATATTAAATAAAATACAAAAGAAATGAAAATATTTCAAGTAATACTACTACTAATTATATTAAAAATATTGTAATAATAATAATAATAATAATAATAATAATGATGATCATATGTCAAAAAGAAGAATAACAAAAATAATTATTATTAGAAAATGAATTCAATTATCATATTTAAAAATTAAAAATATATGCAAACAAGTTATATAAAAAAAATACAATATATTTTTTGAAAAATAAAAATACTATATTATAAAAAGTTAAACGGCTTTCAAATTTTCTTGAAATTTAATTGAATTTTCTCATAAAACAGAATTATTTGTTAAAGAACCAGAAAAAACAATTACATCACTGTCTAATTAAAGTCAAGGTTTCCCTCATCTCATTATAACAGCCGAACTGTGTAGATGTTTTGCCTACTATAGCAGCCTGTTGATAATTATTTTATAAAAGATCAATCGACTGGACGATTGTGATAACGCTCCAAAATTTAATTATTAAATAGAAAATAATATAGAAAATTTTTTTGTAGGAAATTCCTTTATAGGAAATTTCTTTATAGGAAATTTCTTTATAGGAAATTTCTTTATAGGAAATTTCTTTATAGAAAATTTCTTTATAGAAAATTTCTTTATAGAAAATTTCTTTATAGAAAATTTCTTTGTAGAAAATTTCTTTATAGAAAATTTCTTTATAGAAAATTTCTTTATAGAAAATTTCTTTATAGAAAATTTCTTTATAGAAAATTTCTTTATAGAAAATTTCTTTATAAAAAATTTCTTTATAGAAAATTTCTTTACACAAAATTTCTTTATAGAAAATTTCTTTATAGGAAATTTCTTTATAGCCAGCGAAAATGTTATGAAAAATGTGCCTAAAAACGCCGCATTTGACTGACATCATATTCCATACATAATGCTAAAGACCATAACATATAATCAAAAAATAATGTATAAATTATAAAATTGTATGTCATTTAAAGTTATTAAAAAAAACTTCGACCTGGAACATAAAATGCACTTCGACCTATATTAATGTATAAAAATAAAATAAACTTCTTGAGAAAAAAAACTCAGTCTCACTACTTTTCAATATGATATATTACGAAATATGAAATAGTTTTTAATGAAAAATTGGAAATAAAGTTGACAAATATAATACTTATTGCGGAAGAAAATATCTTTGTTATTAAAGATAAATAATCGTCGAAGTCTCAAGAGTTGAAACAGAATATCATCCGGCCTGGGAGGTATATCTTATGAGGATACTAGAGACAATATCGCATTCACAAAATTTCACTGCGGTCTGAACGCGGGTGGCATCATTTATAAGGCCCAGATTACCGAATATTTTTTTGAAAACATGGAAGAAATGGACCCGAACGGTGCGTGATCTCAGCAGGAATGCACTTCTGCCTCTACACATCGCGAAATCACCGATTTGTTGAAAGAAAACATTTGGCGAAAAGGTTATGTGATTTTTTTCTTGTGAAGATACCTCAACTGCTTGATAATTTCTTATAGGGACATGTGAAGTTGGTGTAGGCTGACAAACCAGGAACAATAAACGTTATTGAGCTTACTCGGATGAGCTTCGCCGAGAACAACCCAATCCCCGAGAGCGTTAAAAATTGGTTTTGACCACCTTTTTTATTATAAATATATTATTTTATATTTTTTGTCCAATCCTTGGGGAAGTTCGGACTAATACAAGTAAATTGTGGGGGTTTGAATCATTATTATTCTATGGTTAATATCATTGATTATATTGGTTCTTGTCAATGCTTATTATTATTGGCTGCAACTCGCTAAGCTAAGACATTTACAATAAGTAGCTAAGACTTGAGCCCACATGTATGTGTAACAGCTAATTAAGATTTCGAAAAGTATAGCCATTAATAAAAATTTTATGTTAAAACATTAAAATATTTTTAACAAATAGTTAAATATTAATTTTTTTTTAAGAATCTTTTTGGAAACAAAATGAATTTTTTAAATAAATATACGTAAAAAACAATATATAATTTGTATTATTATACACTATTAAAAGGGATTTTTTTAAACTTTTATTTTGCTCTTATTAATGTTGAAGAAAATTTAATTTCCACTTACAAAAATTTCGATATTATTTCATTAAAATTTATTATATTTTACTTTACAGTTTTATATTTTCAATTAAGAAGAAAATTTAATTAAAAAAAAAATATAAAACTATACCAAGTATTTTATTATACAATTTTAATTAAAAGTGTTTTATTACAGTTTTATAAAAAATAAGGTTTAATGTTTTAATAATAAAAATAACAAACTGTGTTGTATAGTGTAACAGCGTACAATTGCTGATTCATGTCAGATTTATGAAATGGTTGCCTTGAAGTTGATCAGAAAGCAAAAGGTGTTAGTGGTGTATTGATGTGCGTACGGTGTTTTGCCTCTATTATATCCAAATAATCTGGGATTAATTAATTTTCCGCAACATTTAAGTGTCATTTCGTCCCGTAAATGCGAATAAATTAAAACGAAAATGAATTATCTCCGAAATATTTTCAATCAACAACTATTTATTTTTGTAGTTACTTAATGAATTTTATGCACTATTGAAATTGTCAAAGGCTAATAATCAAAACAAAACAAAAGAAAAGAAAATACATTTTATTGCATTGTGTTTAGAAAGAATATCTAATATTATACTAAACGGTTTGTTTAATTGTTATTTTAATATTAATTGGTTCTCTGGGTCCGATTTAAAAGTTTTTTTTTTCCAAGGTAATTTGCACAACGGGTGTGCACAGAAAAAAAATAATAAAAATCAAAACTGAAAATCTGATGTTTTGTGTGTGTTTACTACTATAGTGTATGTGTGTGGGAATGTTTTGTAAGTTTAATTATCAAATTTTAGTGAATATTTGTGACTAATAAAATTTCCCCCCCCGTAACCTAATAAATCGTATTTAAATGTATTTACAAAAAATTACAAAATCCTTTAAACGGAAGCTTGAATCTTGATAATTTTTATAAAAATCACCAAAATAAAAAAATATTCATCGAAGGTGTCCGAATCAGTTGTTGTTGTTAATGTTCAGCTGTCAAAATCGAATAGCTGAAAGGAGTCCGTCGTTCGATATTGCTGTGTGAGTGCGCTATGTCGTCATAGTTCTCTCGGCTACACAAATGTGTAAGTTAGTAGTAGAATGTGTAATTTTATGCAATTTTCTTTTAAATAAAGACGAATTTACACAAATTAACCCCCTTTCCCCTCACAGTCAACAAAAAAAAACAAAAAAAAATTGCATTTGAAATTGTTAAATAAAATTAAAAATAGTGAATAATTAAACGTAGACAAAAAAAAAGTATTATTTATTATTGCTAAAAAAAATAACAAGCGAAAAAATAGCATTTAAAATTCAATAAAAACTAAAAATAAACACGATTCTATAAAAATTGTGTAACAAATTATCAATTGATAACAAGTTATCAGATATACGAGTACTCGTTAAATAAGTTAATTTGTTTTTTTTTTAATAATAGAAAATAATAAAATCAATAATATTTTTGTATAAAAAAAAAGAAATATCTTCAAAAATATATAAAAGTGCAAATAAATAAGTTTTAGCTAAGATATTAGTAAAAAAAAAATTGGATAAAAAAAATGAACGAAATTATGTTTTAAGGTAAAGAAAAATCTAACGAAAAAATAAAATTCAGATAAGAGATAAGAAAAGTAAGTTTTGTGGTAAATTTTTCGATTTTATTTTGTTTGTTTTTGTTCTAATTTAAAATAATTTAAAATCGATAATATTTAGACCCGTAGTGTCGACGAAGAATTTCAATCAAAACGGAATATGGGTAGTGTTTGGAAACGTTTGCAGCGAGTAAATAAACGTGCTGCCAAATTTCAATTCACATCATCCTATCATGATCTGAAATTGGAGACAACTGCAAAATGGTAAGTTATTTTCAACTATCCTTAAAAATTATATTTTATTGGGTTTTCCGGAAAGTAATTTCGTTGTTTCTCAACAAAGGATTTAATTGTATTTTTTCACAACCAACTTCACCCTTAAGCCGCATAACCATATGTATTTTGACAGCTGACATATCAAGGCTTGCTTGTGAACAAATTCGATTGATTCTGTACAGTAGTTTTTGGTTGATACCCTTTTAAATATGGAACGTGAAAAACAGGATTTTCGGAATATTTTACTTTTTTACTATAGAAAAGATAGAAATGCTGTTCAAGGAAGAAAAAAATTATCCGATGTGTATGGAGAAGATGTGTTAAGTGAGCGCCAGTGCCAAAACTGGTTTGCAAAATTTCGATATGGCAATTTGGATCTCGAAGATGCACCAAGTTCTGGAAGGCCAGTTGAAGCTGATGAAGACACAATAAAGGCATTAATTGATGCAAACCGGCGATTAAAAACTCGTGATATGGCTGAGGAATTAAATTTTTCGAATTCGACCGTTTATGATCATTTGAAAGGGCTAGATTTAATCTCAAAGCTCGACATATGGGTTCCTCATCTTCTTACGGAAAAAAATTGATTGCTTCTCAAACGCCAAGAAAATGATCCATTTTTGAAGCGTATCATCACTGTGGACAAGAATTGGATTGTCTACAACAATGTTAAGCGCAAAAGATCCTGGAGTAGAAAAGATGAATCGGATCAACGCATTTCGAAAGCCAATATTCATCAAAAAAAGGTTATGCTATTTGTTTGGTGGGATTTCAAAGGAATCGTTTATTTTAAGCTTTTACCAAGCAACACAACGATCAATTCTGAAGTGTACTGTCATCAGTCGGACAAATTGAATGATTCACTTAAAGAAAAAAGTCCAGAATTGGTAAATAGGAAAGGTATAGTGTTCCAACAGGATAATGCGAAACTACATACAAGTTTGACCACTCGCCAAAAGCTTTTAGAGCTTGAATGGCATATACTGCCACAGCCACCATACTCTCCAGACATAGCACCTTCCGATTATCATTTGTTCCGGCCTGTACAAAATTTTTTAGACGCATTTAATTGAAAGGAGGAGGTCAAAAATCACTTGGATTAGTTTTTTGCCAGCAAAGAACAAAAATCTTATGAGCGTGGAATCATGCTACTGCCAGAAAGATGGCAAAGGGTATTGGATCAGACTGGACAATATTTAATTGAATAAAATATTAATTCACTATAAGAAAATCGTCTTTCATTTTTATAAAAAAAAACGAAATTACTTCCCGGACCACCCAGTATATTTAACTCAAGATAGTTTTGCGACAAAAAAATGTAATTCATTCGCTGTGGTTTTTATCGAAAAATATCTTTTCTAAATTATTTATTTTGTATTTTAGTATTTCTACAATTCTGCACTCTCACAATATATAAAATAATTTTTTAGATCTTTGGTAAATTTAGCTCAATTTAACTACACTTATACACGTACACATATGTACCTTAAATTATATAGGCTGCGTTTTATGTTCCAGGTCGAAGTTTTTTTTTAATAACTTTTAAATAAAAATACAATTTTATCATTTATATTTTATTGATTGATTATATGGTCTTTAGTATTTTGTATGGAATATGACCATTGGCTGTGGTGCAAAGGCGAACTCTTTTAAGCACATTTTTCATAACATTTTCTCAGACTTCTGGTGTTATTTCAGCAATTTCGTTTCGAATGTTGTCCTTAAGCATTAAGGTTATGGTTGGTTTGTTAGTATACATTTTTTCCTTCAAGTAGCCGCATACGAATGAGGGAATCGTGGGGGCCAGTCGATATCACCACTTTTTGACATTATTCGACCGAGAAAAAGTCTCTCAAAATTTGTGGAACATCTTCTTGGTACCACATGTTCTGTAGACCGTATTGATAAGTTTTCCAACATGTCCCGATAGCGGTCACCAGTAATTGTTACAGCATTGCCTCCAGCATCCTCAAAGAAATACGGCCCAATAATGCCGCCAGCCCAATTCCGCACCATACAGTTACTTTACGAGGTTGTTGTGATCTTTGATATATCAGTTGAGGGTTTCCAGTGCCCCAATAGCGGCTGTTCTGTTTATTAACAAAGCCAGCCAAGTCGAACTGTGCTTATTCGCTCATAATGATTTTTTGCCAAAAATGGTGGTTGTCTATGCCGCGCTGTATGTGTAAAACTCGAGCACTCCAGTCTCGCCGTCGTTCATGGTCATTTACCTGCAGCTGTTGTGTCAATTGAATATAATACGGGTAAAAAAGCAAATCTTTTTTGAGAATTTTTAACAAACATTATGGAGATATTCCCAATTCTGGAGCACGACGTCGATAAGAGGTATCCGGGCAGTCAGCAACACTGTCTCACTACATCAATCTTTTCAGGTGTACGTTGGCCCAGTCTTCGCTTTATCTCCCAGTGCATGCATATTTTTAAAATTATTCATTACACGCTGATTTGTTGACTTGCTCGTCATATGATTAACACCAAAAAAGTGACATAATTTTCTGTACGTATTCACAACTGAACAATTATTTAATTAAAATGTTTAAATAATTTCAAAACGTTGATACTGTATAATAAATTGTTATCAACCACTCTCTACGACTGTAAAATGCCAACAAACAAATGTCATTTAAACCAAAATGGCGGCCAAACATAAAAACACCCTGTATTATCGCCTTGAAATTAGTTTCGTTGGGCAGCTATACATCGGCATATGCGTCGCTTCCTTTTCTTCGAAGTAGTTATTCAAGGCTTCAATTGTAACCGCCTTGCCGTTCCTCGCGCGCCACTAATTTCCGCCGCTTATTCATAATTAACAAATTATTTAAATAAAATGGTTTCAGCACTTCAACGAATTTTCACAATACTTTAAGAAGCCAAAGGACTTGTACGCTATCAAACTGTTTGATGTGAATTCTCCTTCTAAAGCTAAAAGATAATCTTCACAATGCAAAGACTTGCTTAGCTTAAAAACAATAAAGCCTGATATGTATTCGACCAATTTTTCATCATATTCATTAAGTGCAGATGGATTAAATGACTAATCATGGTCACTTAGAATATTTATTTAACCCATCTGCACTTAGTTTCCCTTAAATTTTCCTAAACACACTTTACGTACACCAGCACTAAACTATTTTTTGGTAAACATTGAACTACCAACATCACATTTGTTTACATTTATTCAATGATGAATTTTTCACTTTTTAATCACATTTTGGGCCAATTAATTCGTTAAAAGCCATTTAGGCACATCATAAACTAGATTTTTGTTAATTTCTGTAGTAAAAAATGAAGATGTCAGCATTTTCAAAAAAATGAAGATGTCAAAGAGAGAAATTTCCGGCTTTCTCATTTCGTTGAATTACCAGCTTCATTTTCTAAAATAAAAACTTCCTATTAAATGTTATCAACAATATAACTATTTATATAAATACTTACTTTTTCGTAAATACTTCAAAAAACATAAAAGCTACACTTTCACTTGCACTTTTCGATAAGTTCCAAAATAACAACTTGAAAAACAATAAAAGTATGCAAGTATTTCGGTATGCTACCACTTTCTTGGAGAATGGCGTGTTTTAAAACTCTCCAAAAGTATACAAAATTGAGGTGCTCGATATTTGATTGATAAACCTAAAATACAATTCCATTTCAAACCATCAAAAGATTGTACAAAATATACACATTGCCTGCCGTTATGTTCAAATTGTATTTTTGTTTCCAATAAGTGAATTAAAATGAATATAAATTATGCTTTTGCAAATCAATAGATTTCTGTTACGAAAACTAAATGTCAGTGGGTGTCATGTCTACATAAAAAAATCTACACAAAAGTATGCATGCGTTACGATTTCTCACAATTTCTGTAATAATTAAGCCAGAAAAGTGCGTATACATATACGAAAATCTGATATTCTTTAATCGAGGTTTTATACGCATTCATCTTTGAAATTTTTATTTAGATTGGTTGAAGCCCTAAAAATACTGTCACTATTATTACTTTTTGGTTCCTATTAATTCATTTATTTATCATTCCATCTATAGGGTGATTCAAAAAGGGGGTAAATTTGATTGCTTTCTTTTGGAACAAGATGCCCCGTCTGTCAACAGTCGTTACCACAAGACCTGTGGCAACGCAGAATGCACGTGTGGAAATTTTCCATGACTTTTTTTTGTAGTTCGGGCTGTATCTTATTTATAACGCATACGTGTATGATTACGTCCTTCAGTTTAGATCTTATTTGCACTAAACCTAAATTTTCAGGTAGCCGAAAAGAAAAAAGTCCAACGGTGCAAAATCGCAAGATTTCGGCGCCTTTTTGATCTCGGTGTTTCGCGATATAATACATCCTGAGAATATCGTTTGCAAAGGCGCCATTGTTTCATGTGTGACAAGTATCATCGTCCTGTTGAAATCGCATTATATCCAAGCCCGCGTCATCTAATTCAGGCTAAAAGAAGTTTGTCATCATGTCACGATAACGTACACCGTTTACCGTAACAGTGTTAACGGCTTGATAATCGAAGAAGTATGGTCCGATGTCTGCGTCAGCTCAGAAACGCCACTAAAGAGTGACTCGTTAAGGGTGGATAGAGTGTTCTTGAATAACGTGGATTTTCAGTACACCTCAAATGCAGCAGTTTTGATTGTTAACGTATCCATTTAGGTGGAAAGACGCCTCATCGCGCACGATGGTTTTTTTGTGTGGATAGAATCACCATCTATTGATTTATTAAAGCATTCCATTGGTAAATATACAACACTGTAAATGGAGTCTGTTTGTTTCTGTGTCAATTGAATTTTGTAGACGAGTAACACTAGGTATTATGTTAAAATTCGCTGAGCGGTACGATAAGAAAGGTCCAATGGCTGTGTTTGGCAATGAATTTAGATTGTCGGGAGTTTGTCGACACTTTCTTCTCCAGCAGCAATATTACCGGCCGAATGACCATTACGAAGATGCACTGGTGTTCTCTATGGCGAAGTTACTTCTATGAAAGGTTTGCGGCTGTGTGCAGGAATAATGGGAGAGTTGTTCGCCAGATGGTGCGTGGTTGCCCACAGGGATCTGTTTCCGCCCGACAACCCCCATCTGGAATATGATGATGAACGGTCTCTTGGTGCAGTTGGAGGAGACCGTTTGTGGTATGATCGCATATGCGGATGATCTTCTACTTTTGATTGAGGAGGGGAGTAGGTCTGCAATAGAGATAGCGGGAAGCCGGGAGTAAATATTTCAGAAAAAAAGACTGTGTGTATGTTGTTGCGGGTTTTTTTTTTGGTGTCCAGTAGACCGCCTAATATTCAATTATTAGCGGTCGGGGTCCGATACGCGCGGGAGGTCAGTTACCTTGGAGTAAAGGTTGGAGACTGGCTGAACTTTTGGCCTCACTTCCAACATCTAAGGGGGCGTATGGCCAGTTAGGTTGGCATGCTGGTGCGAGTATTTCGCAAAGAATGGGGACTTCGATCCAGAGCGGGGAAAGTCCTGCACAAGGGCGTATTGGTTCCGTGTGCTATATATGCGTCGTGTTTATGAGCTGACATTATGCGCTACCAGTATGCAAGGGTAGGCATAAATTGTGTTCAGCGTCTGGCTTTGTATGCATGTTTGACTATATGTAGAACCGTGTCAACCGAGGCGATACAGTTTCTCATGGGAGAAATTTCTTGGGACCTGGAGGTGCTGCGTGGAAGCATTCACCACCGTCTACGGCGGGGCATCCCGCTTACTGGTTATCCGGTTATGAATGAAGAGGTTAAGGATCTTAGTCCACGCCAGCGGCGTGTACTGGTCCTGAATAGAATGTATGAAATATGGCAACGTCGATGGGATGAGAGTGTGAATGGCAGATGGGCGCACATGTTCATTTCGGATGTGTGCTTTGTGTCTGCGTCTGGATTTGAATTTGATCTGTTCCTTGGTTATTTACTCGAGGGACATGGCAGTATGAATGGGGATGGGGCGGCGAAGGAGAGAGACATACAACATCCCTTGTGGGACGGCGGAGGAGAGTGCGAACCCACGTTCCTATGCCTTGTGACTTACAAGATTCCTTACCGTAGCTAAATGAGCGCAGTACAAACCGAATTTCTTTTAAAACAAAAATTGGTACTACAGGAATCGGGATGCGCCATGGTGTTAAAACACACTGTGCCCGATAATGGTGAGGCGCCTTAGGCAGCAACGTAGTGGCTATAGTTAATACCCATATCGCGGGTACTGTCTCCGGATCGCTAGTGGGAGATATTAGTAATTATCTCGGGCGCTATCACTGCTTATGACAGTAAAGGTTTAGATAGTCCTCGTCACTAACAGTTGGAGTAATCAGCTTGTAACTAGTTACTAAATGTAAACTGCCAAAATGCTAGTGCGTTGATTGAACGTAACTCAATCCCTATGGTCGTAGGCGACTCGTGGTTTTATGTGTAATGACAGATAAGTCACGTTAATTAACTTATACTACTGGTGTTCTCACTTGTTGCACCGACGTAGATTCTTTGCATTCCCGTATCAATCGACTTATTGTTGTTTCAGGTGGTCAATAAAACCGGATATTCCTCCGTGAAAGTATTCCAAAGCCTGTACATGAACGTTACCTAAATATAAAATAGAAAACACATTAACATTTTAGCAATAGTTGCTCTCAAAGATCTGAATTTCCATTGAATTACACTTAATCCGACGATAAAATGTATCTTAAATTGCAATCACACGAATATATAGTCTTTCGTAGACGTAGACTAAAAAGCCCTAATTGGCATAGTTGAAAGTGATATGTCGTTCCCACGCACCCTCAATAAAAATCCAATATTGAGGAAAAAATAGGATGGTGGATGTCTATTAATTAAATTACAAGCAAATAAAAATTAAGCATTAGTAATTTTCCTTGATGAAAATTGTGTCCTTAAATTAATTATGGAAATTATTTTATTTAACGAGTTCGAGTATATCACAATTTCGGATTTGTAATAGGACAATGAAAATTCGTTCATTTTAAAATTCCCCTAAAATGTCCTTTGAATAGGAGAAAGTTGAAAAAAATATAGTAAATTTACTATTTTTTTTCCCAAAAGGATATTTATTAGCTATTATTTTGTGGTCAGAAATTGTGAATGAAATAATCTGGGCTAACTGAAATTGGTGTGGTTTACAAATTTTCTATTCAGTATTGATGTAGCCTGGGTCCAAGAATGGACATTTTGAGCCCAAGATTACTTGATATTGGCTTAATGTCGCCGAAGATGTCTCCTGCAGCTTTTACTTCAGACAATCAATTATACTACGAGGGTCGTTCAATAAGTCCTTAGAAAAAGATGAAAAAAACTGTTTTTTAAAAAAAAACTCTTTAAGCTCTATACACTTTTCCAACCGTTTTTCCAAAAATTTTATCCCGTCCAAAAAATAGAATTTCGGAAGTTCTGCAAAATACTCATCCGTTTGAGCAATGACGTCCTCGTTGGAAGTGAACAGTCGTCCGCCAAGCCATTTCTTCAGATTGGGGAAAAGAAAATAGTCACTCGGGGCCAAATCTGGTGAATAAGCGGGATGCTGCAACAATTCCATTCTCAATTCCACAATTTTGGCCATGGAAACAGCGCAGGTATGTACACGCGCATTGTCCTGATGCAAGAGGATTTTTTTCTTCTTCAGATGGGGGCGTTTCTCTTTGATTTCCTCGCTCAACCGTTGCAATAACGACGCGTAATACGCTCCTGTTATTGTTTTTCCTTTTTCCAAGTAGTCGATAAAAATGATGCCCTGCGAATCCCAAAAGACCGTGGCCATCACCTTGCCGGCCGATGGCACAGTTTTTGCCTTCTTCGGAGCCCGTTCACCCTTGAAAATCCACTGTGATGACTGTCTCTTCGTTTCTGGAGTATAGTAGTGTATCCAGGTTTCGTCCACAGTGACATATCGATGAAGGAATTCGGCAGGATTGCGATGAAAGAGTGCCAACATAGCCTCAGAGTCCACTACACGATTGCGCTTATTCTCCTCAGAGTCCACTACACGATTGCGCTTATTCTCCTCACCCATCTTGCCGATATTTTTTTCACAGACAATTTTTCGTGCAAAATTGAAGCGACTGTACCTTGTGATATGCCCGTGGCCTCAACTAATTCGCGCACTTTAATTCGCCGATCGTTCAAAATCAGATCGTGGATTTTGTCGATGATTTCAGGAGTAGACACCTCAACTGGGCGTCCTGAACGATGTTCATCTTTTGTGGATGAACGGCCACGTTTAAATTCATTCACCCAATTGTAAACCGTCGCAAACACAGGTGCAGATGTGCCATGAACTGCATCCACCTCGGCTTTGATTTCTTTCGGGCTTAAGCCTTTCAAATGGAGATATTTGATGACAGCCCTAAACTCGCTTTTTTCCATTGTTATGCACAAATAAATGTCGTTAACTTTAATCGACGATAGAAATTGACCTACCCTATGGATCGAGCTGAAATTTTCACAGCTTTCCTGTCGATAATGCTACTCACAAAAACAAAAAAAAGACTGAATTTGAAGAAGTACACAAGACTTGATGTGGATACTTACGGATGTAAAGTATGATCTACAGAAAAAAGAACTTATTAAATCTGCGCTGAAATGACGAATTTTGGATTGTCGTCAACATTTCCCATTGAGATTTTTTGTTTTTTTAAATTGTATTGTAGCTTATTTATTTATTTACAATATTTAAAATACTCTATTGAAGATCAAGATTGTCTGGCTAGAATCCAAATATCAATATTCTGATTTCATCGGTGATAAAAACAGATAGCTCAGACAATAATATCACGTGTAGATTAGTCCAAAAGTGCTCGTGTGTAGAAAAAGATTTACGTCTAAACACATTTGAATGACAAAATTTTGTAGGAGAATATTGAAGAGCAATATTTTATTTAAAGATAATTTTAGCTTAAGGTCAAAATCTTTTTAACGGCATTGACTAAGAGTTTGCTAGTTTTTCGGTACCAGTACGGCTTATTAGAAAAGAATAATTATTTGACGACACATTTATGGGCCCCGGAAAACAAAAATACTAAAATTCAAAAAATCGGAAACGCATTGAATTTGTTTTCTGATAAAATAATTAAGACGGAAATGGTGTGATAGTTTTATTAAGAATGACGTTGTATTACTTTCGTCTGCTTTTCTCCAAAAACTACATAAACTTTTTTTGTACATTTTTACTATAACAATTGTCATCTTTTCTTGTTTTAATTTTTTTTGTTTTCTTTACTTGTTTTCGTGGAGATAATCATTCATGGTCATAAGTTCATTTGTAGATGTCAGGGCTTTTCATTATAAAACTAAAAATAGCAGGCTTGTTGTAATGAAATGTTTTTGTCGATCGGAAATAGTTTATTTTGTAATGATTTAAGAAAAAATCGAAATTTTCTTTTAGAAAAATCATAAATCTAATATTATGTTGAGGTGATAGATAAATTGAACCTTTTATATTAGGGTGGATACAGTAAATAAAATAGTAACTTTTCGAGAATATTGCAATTTTTGCTGATTAGTATTAATAATGATAATTTCTAAATCAAACAGATTCGAGTACAAAAATCGATATTAATTGATTATCGTTTGAAAATTCTGTAATTCAAAATTATATTTTAATAATTCTGACTTAGTTTCAGAATTGAAAAGTCGCTTTACGTCATTTCCAAAATATAGAAAATGTTGAATATGCAATTTTCTCTTATCTTATACTCACTGGCATCTCTTAAGATATCTACGGTACTTTTAGACCAGTTAAGCTTCATTTAGACCAGTACAGATCCACTTAGTCCAGTAAGTATCGTTAAGGTTAGTACAAATCCATTCAGATCAGTTTAACTGCATTAAGACTAATTTCAGCTGCTTTTAGAACAGAACAGATCAATTTAGGCCAGTACAGATCAATTTAGACCAGTACAGATCAATTTAGACCAGTAAAGTTTCGTTAAGACCAGTACAAATCTATTCAGCTCAGTTCAGCTCCGATTATAACAGTTCAGCTTAAGACAAGTTCAACTGCATTAGGACTCAGTTCAGCTGCATTTAGAATAGTACAGATCAATTTAGACCAGTACAAATCAATTTAGACCAGTACAGATCAATTTAGACCAGTTAAGTTCCATTTAGATAAGTTCAGGTCAACTTACTCCAGTAAAGTTTCGTTAAGACCATTACAAATCCATTCAGATCAGTTTAGTTTCATTTAAAACAGTTCACTTAAAGACCAGTTCAACTGTATTTAGAAAAGTTCAGCTCCATTTAGATTAGTTTCGGTTTATTTAGGCCAGCTCTGGTCTTGAAATGCGATCTTTCAGAGCTCTTGATCAAAAGATCGTGTTCTTCAGTTTTTCGTTTGCATGGTGAACAAAGTTTTTCCATTTTATTAAATCCACATAAGGTCGAAATTCACCTTCTAATGTGATATTTTCCAATTGATTTGTTCCAGCGATTTAGTCCAGTTTAGAGTTTAAAATATGTTAAATGCAAACTTCTAGTTTTTTCCTGAAACTTTCCTATTAAAGAATAACAATTCAGAATTCGTCAGACAAATGATTCTAAGTCAAGATTAAGATAAATAGATCGTCGTCGTCTTGTTTTCGCTATGCCTTTGTAATATCAAAAAAGTTTATTAATGCTGCAAAAGCCGACAAAGTTATTCTTATTAATCATTTCAAATTTATAACCATACAAAATTCAACTAATGTAGAGGCCAGAGCTGGTGAATCCAAATAATCATAATATTAGCAATACTTATCCGAAAATTTCCTTTATTGAATATTTTCGCATTGATTTTCAACTCATTTATAGCAACTTTTGATTTTAAACTGTTGAAATGTAAAAATTGTTATATTTTTTGTTCATTGATATTTTATCGATATTAAACTGCTTCAAAGTATAATATAACGAGTGTAATGAAGGGTGGGCCATCCATTTGTTAGTTTCTTTTAACTTTCAAAATATCTGAGAGCTGTCAGTTATGAAGTAGTACGACTATAGTCACGGATTCACTAAGACAATAAAACAAAGCATTTTAATCATCAAAATTTACTTCGAAAACTGGCGTTTTTTTTAAATGACCTTTCCTAAAATTTATCTTTAGTGACGAAGCACATTCTCACATCGATTGTTACTTTAATAAAGAACAAGATTGGCGACTCTGGGGCGCGAAAAACTCTAGTCTGATTTACGAAAAACTGATGAATTCTAAAAAAGTCACTGTTTTGTGCGGTTTATGGTCTGGCGGAATCATTTGGCAGTTCTTATTCGAAAATGATCGTGAAGAAATCTATTCTGAACGATATCCAGGCATGTTAACGTACTTTTTGTATTCGAAAGAGAATTAATTGAATCTGAGTGAGCTTTGGTGTCAATAAGGTGGCGGTACGAGCTACATAACACGTCGAAACATCGGTTTGTTACGCACTAGATTCGGTGATTGAATAATCTTACAAAAATGCTGAATTGTCCGCCAAGATCTTGAGATTTGACACCGTTGGGTTATTTAAAAGGAAAAGTGTATGCCAATCATTCAAAAATAATTCCAGACTTAAAGATCCACTTTTATTGGGAAAAGGCATCGAAAATTTCAACGTCCGGGTGCGAAAATTTCATTCATAATTACAATAGATTCAATTTTTGCATATTCACTATTTTAAGTGAATATGAAAAATTGAATCTATTGTAATTATGGATGAAATATAATATTGGGTTGTCCGGAAAGTAATTTCGTTGTTTTGCAACAGAGGACTTAATTGTATTTTTTCACAACCAACTGCACACTTAAGCAGTGTGCAGTTGGTTGTGAAAAATACTTTATCTTTTTACTATAGAACAGATAAAAAATACTGTTCAAGTAAGAAAAAGTTATTCAATGTGTATGGAGAAAATGTGTTAAGTGAGCGCCAGTGCCAAAACTGGTTTGCATAATTTCGATCCGGCAATTTTGATCTCGAAGATACACCACGTTCTGGAAAGCCAGTTGAAGCTAATGAAGACACAATAAAGGTATTAATTGATGCAAACCGCCGAAAAACAACTCGTGAGATCGCTGAGAGACTAAATTTACCAAACTCGGCCGTTCATGATCATTTGAAACGGCCAGGTTTAATCTCAAAACTCGACATAAGGGTTCCTCATCTTCTTACGGAAAAAAATTTGTGCCATCGCATTGACGTTGGTGATTTCCTTCTCAAACGCCAAGAAAATGATCCATTTTTGAAGCGTATCATCACTGGGGACGAAAAATGGGTTGTTTACAATAATGTTAGGCGCAACAACACTATTTGTTTGGTAGGATTTCAAAGGAGTCGTTTATTTTGAGCTTTTACCGAGCAACACAACGATTAATTCTGAAATGTACTGTCATCAGTCGGATAAATTGAATGATTCACTTAAAGAAAAAAGTCCAGAATTGGTCAGTAGAAAAGATATAGTCTTCCAACAGGATAATGCGAAACCACATACAAATTTGACCACTCGGCAAAAGCTTTTAGAGCTTGGATGGGATTTACTGCCACAGCCACCATACTCTCCAGACATAGCAACTTCCGATTATCATTTGTTCCGACCTGTACAAAAATTTTTGGACGGTAAAGCATATAATTCAAATGAGGAGGTCAAAAATCACTTGGATTAGTTTTTTGCCAGCAAAGAACAAAAATCTTATGAGCGTGGAATCATGCTACTGCCAGAAAGATGGCAAAGGGTATTGGATCAGACTGGACAGTATTTAATTGAATAAAATATTAATTCACTATAAGAAAATCGTCTTTAATTTTTATAAAAAAACGAAATTAGTTCCCGGACAACCCAATATTTTTTTTCATCCATAATTACAATAGATTCAATTTTTCATATTCACTAAAAATTTCCAATGTTTGCTCACGATGTGTGTTTTCTTTCAGTTTCAAAAAAAAAACCCAAGAGATGGCCCACCCTATATGTTATCAGCTCTAAAGTGGGCACAACTCTTTTAATAGTTCACCACTCTTTAATTGAATTATAACAAAAAAACATTTCGCAAAATCCTATTTATTCATATATTTCATTTGTCAATATCTATTGCTAACGATAGCTGATTAAGTGAATCAAGTTAAATGAACTTTTACCAGAATTGTATTGCAAATTGCGCACACTTTGTATTGGCAGCAGCGGTTAGCTTTTATATTAATAACAATTTTTTTATAACTAAAATAATCAAAACCAGATTTGATTCCGTAAACTTTTATAATGTTCTAAATCGATTTTTTTTATATTTATGTACGTGAAAAAGAGTTCATAATTCTAAAAATTTCACATTGACAATAAAATTATTTTTCTTCGAAATGCACAATATTCGTATAAAAGCACAATATTAGTATAAAAGCACAATATTAGTATAAAAGCACAATATTCGTATAAAAAATGTTTACAATAAAGTCGAATGGAAAATGCTAGAATTTCAGTGATAATTTAATATGCAATCGTATTTTTATTTAGCCATTTAACGATTATCAACTACTTACATAGTAACTTGTAGTGGAAAATAATGTTAGGGCGAATTTAAATTTTGACCTTTTTTAGCTGTTTGATTAAAAGTTCAATATTATTAATTATGTGTATTAGTAAAATGGGATTTAGAGTACATTCGTATCTTGTTTTGCTCGCTTAAACAAAAAAAAACTCTTGTTTTGCTCGCTTATACTCGTATATTTATTATAGGGGGGTATTTATGTTATTATGAATTTGCGTTCTGATTTTTACGAAATAATATTATATTCCAAATGCAAAACAATTTTTCCAGGCAACTGTTGTGATCTGATTTTACGAAATAATATTCCAAATGCAAAACAATTTTTCCAGGCAACAAAAGTAAACATGTGCTCGATAAACATAGTAGCTATGGTGATAATTTCTAAGTAAAATTAATAATGAGTGTACGAAGTTCAGTTCAAGATATTATTAAAATTTTAGAAAAGAAATTTTACATTAAAAGATTTTTTCAATTATTTTCGTTTAAGATCGATTGATTTTTATTCAGCAAATTTTATATAAGGAAAAATTGTCTTCGTAGCAGCTTAAATTTCGTCCTAATAAAAAAAAATCTCAGGCTGGACAGTTGTCCAGATTTTTATTCTGTATTTACATTATTCGTGGATTGTTGACTAAATTTTGCCTTAAAAAAAATTTGTCCATGTCCAATTTACTATCTCTTACATGCTAAACGTATAACACCGATTGTAGAGCTCTTAGATTCAACAACACCTACGAGGGTCATTCATCAAGTACCTACGAGGGTCACCGCCCGATGGAACTGCTGTCACAAAAGAAATTTACCATCGTGCAGTACATTTTTTTAGTAGCCTACTGTCAAAGTTTCAGTCGATTCCCTTTATTAGTTTTGTTTTAAGAGCCTTTGAAAGCGAGCGTGTCGGTCGGTTGCACAAAAATGGAAAAAGAACAATATCGTTCGGTGATTAGATTCTTGTTTTTGGAAGGGAAAACGCGCAGCGAAATCAAAGATCGTTTGGATGCTGTGTATGGTGACTCTTCTCCTTCGATGGCGACCGTCAAGAATTGGTTCAACGAGTTTGTTCGTGGCCGCACGTCGGTTTTTGATGAGCCACGCCCAGGTGCCCCGAAAACGGCTGTTACGGAGGAAAACGTTAAAAAAGTCCACGATCTCGTGTTGGCAGACCGTCGATTGAAGGTTCACGAGATAGCTGAGACTGTGGGCATCGCAGTAGGAACGGTGCATCATATTCTACACGAAGAACTGGGCATGAGAAAGCTGTCGGCGCGATGGGTGCCGCGTTTGCTCACACCGGAAAACAAGCGCAACCGTGAGACCACATCGGCGACGTGTTTGGCGCTGTTTCAGCGCAATCCAGCGGAGTTCTTGCGTCGTTTCGTGACCGTCGACGAAACATGGATTCACTGGTACACACCAAAGACCAAGGAACAGTCGAAACAGTGGACTTCACCCGGCGAACGTGCTCCGAAGAAGGCGAAGACTGTTCGATCGGCCGGAAAGGTGATGGCCACCGTTTTCTGGGATTCACAAGGTGTGATCCACATCGATTACCTCGAGAAGGGTAAAACAATCACGGGGCGCTACTATGCTGACTTATTGGGCCGATTTGACGTCGAATTGAAGAAAAAGCGGCCCCGCTTTGCGAAGAAAAAAGTGCTGTTCAAACCTTAAAAAATCTCTCGCCGGGAATAGATTTGGGTCGAATGAGGAGGTCATCGTCGCCACGGAAGTCTATTTTGCTTCCCTCGAGAAAATGTATTTTTTGGACGGGTTAAAAAAGTTAGAGCATCGCTGGGCCAAGTATATCGAGCTTGAAGGAGATTATGTGGAAAAATAAATTGCCACCTTTCCAAAATTTTCGTTTTTCTTTTGTAGGCTAAGTACTTATTGAATGACCCTCGTATTCCAGGTTCTCTCTAAAAGAATCTAATATTCTCCATAAAATTGAACATTTTATCCACCATTTTTAGGTAAGCTGGCAATGTCAAATATTACGTAATATGAACTCCAATGCTTGTAGTCCTAGAAAATAGACTCTAACTCTTGTCTCAGAGACCTTACATACAACAACAACAACAAGAATAAAACTTCATCCACAAATCTGTCTAAACGTCAGTAACTATCCACTTGGTTGTACTTATGGGCCAGACACACCTGGATTTTTGCTGGTATTTTTATCTGGATTATCTTAATTGTCGACAGCCTATTACTTTTGACAGTGCTGTCATTCGTATACGTTTGTGTTCTGCTACAGCCACAACATTTAATCATGAAAGACTACACAATTCAACACGTCGAAATAGTGAAAATTTGTTATCTCGAACGAAAAGCAACCACAATCGTTCAAGGAGCTCTTTTTACATTTTTTTTTATCTGCAACTACAATTTGTATCATAAAGTGGGAATAAACACCCATCGGCGTTTCTCTAACTAATGGAAGTTCGATTCCTCTAGAAAATCTCTAGGCCATTGTCTCTTAAGTCCCCGATGAGTGTTTCCGGGAAGTGCAGTACCGGATAATTCTCTCACAAGTGGATTATGATGATAGGATAACCGAAAGTGCAATTTTTGATAGCGGAGCAATGCACAGGTCCTGAACAAAAGGGAACATTTGTACATAATACAATGTGTATTACGTTGTTACGAATATAGAAGGGCGGCATCAACAATTTAATGAAGGATCTTCGATTGTCAGGCCTGAACGCGATAGGAATTGGAACGTTTCGTTGAGTCCCAAAGTTCGATTTCATATGTTCAAACGTGTTTTATAATTGTATTGTATATTAAAAGTTTATTTTTGATTGTTAGTTTCGAACCAGTAGTCTAAGAAGTTGTAGGTAACGTCTAGTGGCTTCAAGTTTTTTTAGTCTTGTATGAGGGTTCTACGGTAATCTCTTGTCCAGGCAAAGTCCCAAATAATATACTTTATCATATTGTGGGATCATGTTGCTATTAAGGTAGAAAGGGGTAGGTTTTCCTTGACAAAGAGTGAAAGTAATGTGAGAACTCTTGCATTCATTTACCCTCACTCTCCATCTTTTAAACCAGGATTGAAGGTTGTGGATATGGAATTGTAAATTGTTGGAAGCTATGTCAGGATTGGTATGGGTATCAAGTATGGCCGTATCATGTGCATAAGTAGCAATGATAGTATCATGGGTATAAATATTATATAAAATAGGACCAAGGATACTGCCTTGTGGGACTCCGGCTAGAATAGGATATATTTCCGATAATTCTGAGTTAATTGTAACTTGAATATGACGTTGGGAGAGATATGAATTTATGATGAGGTAGTATGTTGAAGGAAGAAAGCTTTTGAGTTTCCAGAGGAGTCCAGGATGCCACATACGATCAAAAGCTTTGGAGAGCTTTCTATCTAAAAAGAGCTTTCTTTGCATCCATAAAAGCTTACTGTGTGGTGTGAATTTTGGTCGGGCCATATATATTTCGAAATGAGGTAGGAACGACTGTTTCTGTCAATGTCGAGAGATATCGAGCGATAATAATTGAGCTGTATGGACTTGGACAATATTTGATTTTAACTGAAGCCTTTCAGAGCCACATGCGGCTCCTTGTTAAGTTTGTATTTAATACTAGGTAACTATGGTGAGGTTCATTATGATTTATGAAAAAACGAATACGTTTCTTTGCATCCAGAAAAACTTACCGTCTGGTGTGAATTTTGGTCGGGTCGTATTTATTTCGAAATATCGAGCGTTGATAACAGACTAACTTACTAAGCGATATCGAGCGTTGATAACAGATTTTTTTGGAGTCAATTGAGCTTATGGACTTGGACAAGCGGATCTCATTGATCTCATGTGTGTCTGCCGCTAGTATATGACAATAAACCGAGCACTGGAGAACAACACCATTCAAGCCATCGGTGAGATCCAGCCCGATTTCTGCGGAAGATTCATCCACAGTTCACCTCCTCCGAACGAAGTGGTGGAGGTCATTTCAACGATGTTATTTTTAAATAATATTGGGATCTAATGTACTTTAATCTGGCAATAAAGACATTGGTCATATACAAATTTTTGAATTAAATTTTAAAGATGAGGTTCTCTTTATAATGGTTTCTCGGTTTGATTGTGGTCAAACGGTTTGATTCGATGACGCCATTTGAATACATTATATTACGTGTGAGTGAGTAGTATTGCGCTAGTTTATGATGCATATTAATACATCGTTTTTTCTGAAAAAATACGAGTAGCCCATTTTTTGTTGGCTAGTTCATTTTAGAATTGCAGGAAATTAGTTTTCTATTCGAAATTCCCCTAATAATTCCAATATATACAAACAAATCGAAACAAAGTTATATGGAAACTTTCCTAGTTAAATGAAAATGAAAAAATATTAACTTAAAACAATTTGAATTTAATTAACAACAATAAAAAAGAAAGATTTAAAATAGTAAAATTAAATTAAGTGAATGTAAAGCTTACCAAATTTTTCATCTTTAAAAACTTCTTTTTATGACTATACGAGTACATTTTTTGGTTGAAAGAATTTTGATTATTCCAATTACCTATTATAACCAGATTTTCGTTATACGAGTAAGTATTATAACTCCTTAAAGTATAGTAGTCTTAATCGAGGTGTAAAGGAAAGTTAGCATAGCGTGAAATTCAACCAAAAAGAAAAAGTGTTCGCATTACTTTCATTTTCTAACCGTGGAGAATTAACAAATATTACGAATGAATTTGGGAAATTTTTTTTTAGTGATTGTGTAAAGTTGAAAATGCTTATTATTTTCGGAATATTTTTCTATTATTATTTATTAAATATTAAACATTGTACGAGCGGAAAAAAGTAATTAAATTTGATTTAATTAAAATACTGACTGATTAATGATTTTTCGTTTATAGGATTTTTGTTAAGAAGGAAAACATAAAGAAAGAGAGCATCTTAAATGGAATAAGTTAATATATTTTTGTAATTTTTTTTTTTGAACAAATATTGACATTTTCTACATCCATGGTTTATTTATTTGAAACGCAGTGATTATTCATTCAGAGTTTGTTTCGGTATGAATTCTGAATAATGTTTTTTGATAACAAATACGCCAACATGTATAGTATCCAGTTTTTCTTAAATTTGTGTACATGTTATAAATGACAAGAAGTATAAGGAAACATATACATTAAGTATATGTTTCCTTATACTTCTTGTCATTTTGGCTTATGCGACTCTTTTATAAAATATTGAATACTACACTGCTTTTTTTTATGGAATCGATATTTTCATATTTGGAATCCATCGATCATATATAGGCTCATTGGATATAAATCATCTAGTGTTGTTATATATGACAAATCCTTGTGAACGTTTAAGGAATCGGTTTTCTTTCGACATAATCCGATATAGAAAGGTTAATAAATATTTTGCAAATATTGCATTTGTTTTTAATGTGGGGTTTGAGAGACAATTGAGTTAGTAATGATTTCCCCATAATTCATAAGAAGGCGTACTCTTTAATAATTTTTTTTAGAGAAATGCTATGATACGAATATACGTTCTTTTAAATATTTAATATTATACATTTTACTTATCAATATAAATTTTATTAATAATATTTTTTGTTGCAATTGATTTTTTTTTTATTATAAAAACTCTTTAGTAATGAGAAAATACGAGGGTTGTATGATTATTACCTGATTTCGGCAAGAGATGGTGATGCTGCTATTAAAGCAATTCTATTTTTCGAAAATGTGACCTTTCCCAAGAAGAATCCTTTCAATCAGTTGCGTTATTTAATTTGCGAGTGACAGTCTCTTAACGTGAACAACTTTTGTGTTTTACACAAGAAAATATTTGTTTTTGAAAAACACAATGAAAGATGAGATAAAAGCGTAACTGAAAGAAGTTTATGGGGTCTGTGCACCTTCGTTATAGACCATAAAATATTTGAATTTTTGATAAAGAACGTCCAGCACGACATGGTGATAAATGATCAGGGAGTGAAACTGCGTGAGATTGCTGAGGGTCTGGACATCTTAATTGAACGGATGCAGAACATATAAATAACTTATTGGATATGATAAAGCTTTTCGGAAAATGGGCGCCCTCATTGCTCATTATTGACAATAAACACGCACGTGTTGCACTTGAAAAGAATGTTTGGTGTTGTTAAAGCGTAACCCGAATGATTTTTGGCGTCAATTCATAACTATTGACGAAACATGGATTCATTACAGCACACCAGAGATCAAAGAACCATCCAAACAGAGCTTTGCCCATGGGGAACCGTTGAACCAAGCCTATTGAGCTAACAAGAGATTATGTTTGAAAATAAAATGAATTTTATTTTTTCTTGTCAAGGTTAGGTATTTATCATACAACCCTAGTTGTATGATAACAATTAACCCTAGACAGTCTTCAAGTATTGATAACAATAAAAAAAAAGACGTTATTATCGATTACTGATGGTCTGAATTTTAAGAATATAATTACAGAATTTATGCGTCAGTTGGGTGTTATTTTTTTTTAAATAATCTTGATGTATAATATTATTATGATATCTTCGATTCAACACAGCTCAACTGCGACATTATAACAGATTGGAGATCCGCAAGTGTTCCTAATCTGAGATGAGCCTTCACTTTGCTCGGATACATGCCGCAAGTGGTCATGAACTTACATCAAATTATCATTTAACTATTGGCCAATAGGGATCCGTTCTATTCCCTGATAATAACATGGTATACGAGGTCTGTTCAAAAAGTATCTCGAATTTTGAATTTCCGCGGGTTACGTATGGTATATTCGATTTTCGATATTTTGTGGCGTTATGTTGGTACTCATGTCTCTCATTTATGCCGACAAGTTCGGCCATTTTGAATGTTCAGTTAATTTTAGACAGCTGCTTTGCTTGCACGTGTTTTGGCTCGTCTTCGATTTTTTTGCCCATTCCAAAAAATCGATCGTCTTCGATTTTTGCCCATTTTCGACCAAAAACAGCATCGCATTATCATTGCTAAGGAGCTGTTGGACTCTGTCCGCGACTACCCAGATTTGCTCCAGAGGGTCATAACTGGTGACGAATCATGGGTTTATGGTTATGACGTGGAAACCAAACCTCAACCATCCCAGTGGAAGCTGCCGCATGAGCCAAGACCATGAGTTCTTACCACAGGGTAGAACGGTTAATAAGAAATATTACCTGCAAGTTAAGCGCAAGTTGCGCGAAGCAATCCGCCAGAAACGCCCGGATTTGTGGAAGAACAAAAATTGGCTATAGCACCATGATACTGCCCCTGCTCACGTATCGTTGTTTGTGCGCGAATTTTTGTCCAAAAACAACACACCAATAATGCCGCAGTCACCGTATTCCCCAGATCTGGCCCCCTGTGACTTTCTTGTTGTTCCCGAAATAGATTCTTTGATCCGTTTTGACAGCTGCTTTGCCTGCACGTGTTTTGGAAGACAAGCCATCGACGACCTGGTGAGTGGTTTGTACAATGATGCATTGTAGAAAGAGTCATCTAGACTGGAGGTTTCTGCATAGTCTGGGGTGGAGTATAGGAAAGAACACGTGTTGGCTCAGTTAGACAAAATGCTGCCCATATTTTTCGAGAATCTCTGCAGATGTCAGAGTTCCACTTATGAAATGACTGTCACGAAGTCCTCACCTGAATACTATCAAAAATATGTGGTAAATGACCAGAGAAGTGTTGTGATAAAAAATTGAGTTAAGATATCATACAATTTTGTAATTGAATTTCATTTCTTAATCTTTTTTATTTCTAAATGACGTATTCAAAAAGAAAAAAAAATCTTTTTGATTACGTCATTTAGATTTATTTAGAATCTGACCATTTTGGTTTTTCGTGATTAAAAATGTATAAATTTGCGTTTCATTTGGTTTACAATTTTTTTTTAAGATCAAAAGATATAGTTTTCAAGAAAAAAATCGTTTCAAGTACTTCGCATGTAGTTGTTAAGGTATGAATTACAAATGGAGCGTTTTTTCATGTAAAATAAAGGATATCCTGATGGACATATTCATCTGAAATGGTAAATTTCAAATAATGTTAGTTTATGTTTTTTTTTTAAATTTCTAGCACAGATGCTTTTTTTCTTTTCTAATAAAAGTCCATTCAAAAATAATTCAAGAACGTTATCTATAATCGAATATGCAGAAACACTGCGTGTTAAATAATTTATTAGAAGGGATGTGAAATCTGAGTTGCGATAAGATCTTCAGATTGGTTTCAGGTACGAAGAAAGACCACGTATTAAAGGAGACTGTTAGATAAAAGTTCTTTATACACTAAAGAACTCCTCATAATTTTTATTTTTATTTCCTGTGTATTTATGAAATTTTATTACCTGTGTTTTTTTAAACAAATTGTTCCCAACACACCATATTATTATAGTTTTTTTTTGGAATAATTTTATTTCGTATTTATACATTAATGCTATCGTAGCAATGCTGGAAGACTTCAACTGGAATCTGCTTCAGCTCCTCGGCTACACTCCTTTGGTTGATTTTGATGGTTCCAAAATGATGTCCTTTCAAGATTTTTTTGACTGTTGGGAAAAAAGTCACATGGACTGAGTAGGAGACTGCGGTACCGCAGTAATTTTTTTTCTGAAGCTTAGAACCCCCTTTTTTGAGGGTACTCATCAGCTTCAATGTTAATCGACTGTTTGACCTCACATGTTCCATATTATGGAAGCCATCAGTTTTCGATGTTAAATGCGCTGAGCAATGTTCGTCTTATACTGTTTTTCGGCCTCTTAAAAATACGTTATTTTCAAGTGGGAAAAATACAAACAATTTTTTTAACAGATGCGCCTTTTTAGAAATTGAAATCATGAATTTTCTCATGGGGGGGGGGGGGGGGGGGGGTGGCTTGCTGTAGGTAGTCGGGGTTAAGATTTTTTTAATATAAGAGTGCTACTCAGGTTCGATTTTATGACGAAAGAGCAAATAAAAAAATTGAAACTAAGCTAATATTTAAAAAAAAAATGGAGGAAATCATTGGAAATTCCTGAAAATTTTTGGGTATTCCTAGCACCGGTACATAAAGTTAAAAGCACACAAGGCTGACCGCAGTTCCAAAAGACTTAATTCTTCATTGCACAAAACAGATCTTAATTCTTGTAACTATTTTTGAAGGAAACCCTATTTTAAGTATTTTAGCCTATATTCCTTCTTTCCTTAAAATTATTCGATTTTATGTTGGGACCTAATGGCTTGACTGAATATATACTCGTAAGAATGTATATTGGCAGAACTACTGAAAATAAATATCTTCATTTTCTATAAAGGACTTGCTTTATAAGCAAATGCAATCGATCTGTATTACTTATGAGGTCAGAAAAATTATGAGTTTTTTTAAATCCATACTCAAACATGGTTAAATAAATTAATTAATTACAACGACAACAAAATTGTTTAAGAAAATATTCTTCATGCTTTTTATATGTAACAGGAGATTCGGCTGATGATTGCGCCTTTTTAAAATAAATATTACTTAAAAAAATTTGGAAGAATGGTTCATTTTTAAATAAATTTAACACTAGATTTCGATGAGAACTGTTATGTTATCATCGACTGTTATGTTATCACCAGGTTTACAACAAGCGTCGCTATTCTCAATAAATTTTTTCCATACTCTTGAAATCAAGGCAAATTTATCTGTTTTCAATCATTCACTTCGTTCATTTTTCTTATCAAAACGTATAAATCGAAGCATTTCTCTGAACTTATCTCTACACATTGTTCGGGAAAAAAAGTTATCTCTACACATTATTTGAAACCCATCGTAATTAGACCATAAATAAGAACACTTCAAATTTCTTGTCTTATAAGCTCCTCTAGCGTTATAAAATTGCTACAAAGGACCATAATTACGATTTTGTTAATTTTCAGTCTTTTTTCAAAATTTTACGAGCTCCGAGTTCAGTGCATATTCCATTATAACGGGTTTTTCAATAGCAACTTGACACTTTTGATTTCTTACTTTAGTTCTTGAGTTAACTTGATCTTAAGTTCTTGAGTTAACTTAAGATCAATTTAACTCAAGAACTAAAGCCACTTGACTATATGAAGCGACGCACGTTCTCAGATTAGGCTCTAGAGAAGTTTGCCGAAAATGACGACTTTCATCGTAAAATCATCTTCAGTGATGAAGCGTATTTTTGGTTGAATGGCTTCGTCAACCAACAAAACATGCGTTATTGGAGTGCTGCAAACAGTCATGTGCTTCATGAAACACCAGTTCATGCACAAAAAGTGACTGTATGTACGAGGGTCATTCAACAAGTACTTAGCCTACAAAAGAAAAACGAAAATTTTGGAAAGGTGGCAATTTATTTTTCCACATAATCTTCTTCAAGCTCGATACACTTGGCCCAGCGATGTTCTAACTTTTTTAACCCGTCCAAAAAATACATTTTCTCGAGGGAAGCGAAATAGGCCTCCGTGGCGACGATGACCTCCTCATTCGACCCAAATCTATTCCCGGCGAGTGATTTTTTCAGGTTTGGAAACAAAAAGTAGTCACAGGGGGCCAAATCTGGAGAGTACGGTGGATGGGGCAGCAATTCGTAGCGCAATTCGACCAATTTGGCCATGGCGACGGCGGAGGTGTGAGCCGGCGCGTTGTCGTGGTGGAACAGCACTTTTTTCTTCGCAAAGCGGGGCCGCTTTTTCTTTAATTCGACGTCAAATCGGCCCAATAAGTCAGCATAGTAGCGCCGCGTGATTGTTTTACCCTTCTCGAGGTAATCGATGTGGATCACACCTTGTGAATCCCAGAAAACGGTGGCCATCACCTTTCCGGCCGATCGAACAGTCTTCGCCTTCTTCGGAGCACGTTCGCCGGGTGAAGTTCACTGTTTCGACTGTTCCTTGGTCTCTGGTGTGTACCAGTGAATCCATGTTTCGTCGACGGTCACGAAACGACGCAAGAACTCCGCTGGATTGCGCTGAAACAGCGCCAAACACGTCGCCGATGTGGTTTCACGGTTACGCTTGTTTTCCGGTGTGAGCAAACGCGGCACCCATCGCGCCGACAGCTTTCTCATGCCCAGTTCTTCGTGTAGAATATGATGCACCGTTCCTACTGCGATGCCCACAGTCTCAGCTATCTCGTGAACCTTCAATCGACGGTCTGCCAACACGAGATCGTGGACTTTTTTAACGTTTTCCTCCGTAGCAGCCGTTACGGTCGCCATCGAAGGAGAAGAGTTACCATACACAGCATCCAAACGATCTTTGATTTCGCTGCGCGTTTTCCCTTCCAAAAACAAGAATCTAATCACCGAACGATATTGTTCTTTTTCCATTTTTGTGCAACCGACCGACACGCTCGCTTTCAAAGGCTCTCAAAACAAAACTAATGAAGGGAATCGACTGAAACTTTGACAGTAGGCTACTAAAAGAATGTACTGCACGATGGTAAATTTCTTTTGTGACAGCAGTTCCATCGGGCGGTGAGGCTAAGTACTTGTTGAATGACCCTCAATGACCCTCAGGCTAAGTACTTGTTGAATGGTGCGGTTTTCATGCCGGTGGCGTCATTGGGCCATTTTTCTTCGTTGATGAAAATGACCGTCACGTTACAGTCAATGGTGAACGCTACAGAGACATGTTGCAGGGTTATTTCTTCGATCAATTGCATGGGCTGAATATCAGTGATATGTGGTTTCAACAAGACGGTGCCACATCCCACACAGCGAGAGAAACAATCGACTTATTGAAGTCCAAGTTCGGTGAACGTGTTATATCAAGAAAAGGTCCTGTCGATTGGTCGCCGAGATATTGTGATTTAACACTTCTAGACTTTTTTCTGTGGGGCTACGTTAAATCGATGGTCTATGCCAACAAGCCGGCGACGTTAGCGGACCTTAGAGCCAACATCGAACGAGAAATAGCGGCGATTCCCATCGAATTGTGTGGCCGAGTCATCGAAAATTGGCTTCAACGAATCGACCGCTGCAAGCGTTCCCGTGGTGGACATATGACCGAAGTCGAGTTCCATTCATAATTGCATTGATTGTACTTTAAGCCAATAATAAAAGTTTTGATACATCTCAAATGGTTTGCGAGATATTTAAAAAAAAGTTGTCAAGTTCTTATTCAAAAACCCTTTACTTTCGTCGATTATCAAATTAAAAGCACTCTTTATAGAACCAAGTATCATATTTCTTTTGGCATAGGAAGTTGGCCCTGAGAAATATTTAATGATCCAATTTGACTCAAATCCATCAAAATAGGTATAGCACGTATAAACTTTGTGTACTAAGGAGTGTGGAGGGGAAGGAATTAGTATTTGTATACATTTTATAAATCTATTAAAAACCAACATATGTTTTTTAAAAAAATTATTTAAATTTGTCTATATACGAGGGTCGTTCAATAAGTCCTGAGAAAATCCGAGAAATTGTGCTCGTAGTGTCGGTAAAGATTTTTTTTTGTAAGTAGCATTATCGACAGGAAAGCTGTCAAAATTTCAGCTCGATCCATAGCGTAGGTCAATTTCTATCGTCGATTAAAGTTAACGACATTTATTTGTGCATAACAATGGGAAAAAGCGAGTTTAGGGCTGTCATCAAACATCTCCATTTGAAAGGCTTAAGCCCGAAAGAAATCAAAGCCGAGTTGGATGCAGTTCATGGCACATCTGCACCTGTGTTTGCGACGGTTTACAATTGGGTGAATGAATTTAAACGTGGCCGTTCATCCACAAAAGATGAACATCGTTCAGGACGCCCAGTTGAGGTGTCTACTCCTGAAATCATCGACAAACTCCACGATCTGATTTTGAACGATCGGCGAATTAAAGTCCGCGAATTAGTTGAGGCCACGGGCATATCACAAGGTACAGTCGCTTCAATTTTGCACAAAAAATTGTCTGTGAAAAAAATTTCGGCAAGATGGGTGCCGCGTTTGCTCTCAGAGGAGAATAAGCGCAATCGTGTAGTGGACTCTGAGGCTATGTTGGCACTCTTTCATGGTAATCCTGCCGATATGTCACTGTGGACGAAACCTGGATACACTACTACACTCCAGAAACAGTGGATTTTCAAGGGTGAACGGGCTCCGAAGAAGGCAAAAACTGTGCCATCGGCCGGCAAGGTGATGGCCACGATCTTTTGGGATTCGCAGGGCATCATTTTTATCGACTACTTGGAAAAAGGAAAAAAATAACAGGAGCGTATTACGCGTCGTTATTGCAACGGTCGAGCGAGGAAATCAAAGAGAAACGCCCCCATCTGAAGAAGAAAAAAATACTCGTGCATCATTGAGAATGGAATTGTTGCAGCATCCCGCTTATTCACCAGATTTGGCCCCGAGTGACTATTTTCTTTTCCCCAATCTGAAGAAATGGCTTGGCGGACGACGGTTCACTTCCAACGAGGACGTCATTGCTCAAACGGATGAGTATTTTGCAGAACTTCCGAAATCTTATTTTTTGGACGGGATAAAAATTTTTGAAAAACGGTTGGAAAAGTGTATAGAGCTAAAAAGAGAATATGTTGAAAAATGAAATTTTTTTTTTTTAAAAACAGTTTTTTTCTATATTTTTCTAAGGACTTATTGAACGACCCTCGTATATAGCAATAAAATTGTGAATGAGTCAAACTGACTCGGTCCGGCAATCTAGTTTTAAAACTGCTTGTTGATAAATGAAAATGTATGATCGTTAACGATTTGATAATATTAATTTAGAAACTGTAGATAAAATTCAATATTTAGATGCCATTATAGATGGATCGACTAAGTTTTAAACCACATATAAAATAAAATATTTGTAAAAAAGTGTAAACAAAATTAATTTATTTGGCTAAGATAAAAAAGGTGATTTAATATATGACCGCAATTAAGACATGCAATGCGATAATTAAATCAATTTTTTTATGCGAAATAAAGAAATGATAAATAGATTGCAAACGTTACAAAATAAAGCGATGCGATTGTTAATAGTATATTATTTAAATTGTTTAAGTATTAAATGTAGGACAGTAATGAATGTTTTTATATTAGTAATCAAAATTAAATATTATTTATTACCGGAACACTTATCTAATAAATTAAATTATGTAAGCATAACTCAGAAATATTCATTAAAAAACGATAAGGCTTTTAGATTAGAAGGTGTAAGGAACGAAAAAACTAAGATTATGTTAATGCATAATGGACTTAAGATATTTAATACGTTATCTTATGAATTAAAATATGAAACAAATTAACAAACAAATTGTTAATTAAGTTAAAGATAAATTTCCTATTTGAAAAATTTATTGTTTTATTAAAATTATTTTAATATCTAACTGATAACATTTTTTTATTGTATAAATAGTTTCTTAACTAAATAAATAAATTATTCTTATTTTTATTAAAATTATAAAATTCCTCAATTTTGATCTATTTTGACCTTCCTGCAGGCATTAATTATCCTATTTCAGCGATATAAATTTCTTATATAAAAATTTGTTAATTCTGTTAAATATTTTGTTCTTTTAAAAACTTTTTTTTTTAAATTTTTTTACATTTTAAAAAGTAATATAATTGGGTACAAAACCAATCTTTTCCAAAGTGCACAAAACTATCAACTTTCGAAGGATATTTGCATATATATTTCAATATATTTGCTTCCAATTTTTTTTATGTACTTAAAATGCATTTTCCTCTTAGGTTTTCTTTTATAAGAAAGTCCTTATACTCGATTTCTGTAGTTACGTCATGAATTATTATATTTCTGTGATTGACACTGGTTAACCAAGACTTTTTTGAATTTATTATGATTACGAAATATTTTGTTGTATAGAAAAAAATTTACTGCAAGTTTCTTGGAGAAGCTGAGTTTACGTAAAAAACTAGGTTGACATTGTTGAAAAGATTTCTAATGCATTTTTAAAAGCAAACGTCTTCGAGACACTCTTAAAATACTACTTTTTATTTACTTTCAAATCTTATGTTATCCATTTAAAATTTTTTTTTATAAAATATTATTTGATATAAGATACACGTATTTACTATAATTCTCAGTACTTTCTTAGTATTATTTTTCATATTACAATTTTTTGTTGTTGTAAATGTTCGAAAAATCTTATAGATTTTCATATACAATATTCGATTCAAATACTTGAAAGTATGTACATGATTTCTGAAAATGCTTCTTTCTAATATATTTCAAATTTATTTTTGTTATATTTCTGATATTATTCTTTTGGCAATCATAGTTTTGGTATTCGAATGATATACGAATACGAAAATCGTTTGTAATTACATTCGCATTTATTATTGGCAAAATGTTTATTTTGTTTTATTGAAATTTCTTTCTCATGAACGATTTTATCGATCTAAGGGATAGTATTTATGGTAGTATGTGGAAAGATACAGCCGTATTAGGGTTTAAATGAATTGCATTGGCAAGGAAAAAAAGATTATAATATTTCTGACTTAAATTTCATAAGCTTTTCTCAATTTTTTTGATAAAGAGGTCCTTCAAAGCCTCATAAAAAGGGTTCTTCGCGTCAGACTGGACGTTCCAGATACTTGTATGCTCCAAACTGACGAATATCCCTGTCACGCGGTCATCGCCATCAACGAGTTTTTGCCGTGTGACTTTCCTTTAATTTTCCAAGACCAAAAGCACTGAAAAAGACATCATTTTTGTACTGTCGATAACATCCAAAAGAGTTTAACCAAAAAGCTGAAGTCGATTCCAATTGAGAGCTTCCAGCACTGCTACGAATAGTGAAAACAACGTTATCGCCGATGTTACAAACTTCTTTGAAGGAGATATTATAATGTATAGAAATAAAATAAAATTGTTACAAACAAAAACCAATCAAAGGTCTTCGTTTATTCCTTCTTAATATCTTCCACTCTTACTATGTAATTACTAAAACATTATAAGGATATCTATAAAGTCCACTATTTTTTCTACTTGTTTTCTTGCTTGCTACTGTGCTGGTTGCGTTGCTGGCTGCGAGGCTACTTTCGAGAGAAGATTTCAGAAACGGAACTCCTTCTATTTTTCTTACTACTTTTACTACTAGTTTCAAGGAGAACTAATAAGAAAACATTATCTTGTCACGTGTGCTATATGAGCAAATGACACATATGTACAAACGCAAGTATGCGTCATTTTTTGATCAAAGTCAGTTAGAAATCCAACTTTTAAAAAAAGCATCACGTGAAGCTAACACGCATAAAAACAATCACCAAATCAAGCGTTGCATCCAGCCTGAAAGCAAGTAGCGAATCTATCAAATAGCGAGCAGGAAAAATAGCATCGCGTGAAGGCGACTTAACATCTTAGGCACGACTATTTTGTACATATATGTAAAAATATATCTGAATTTACCTGTCCTCGCTGAGACCACATATGTGTAAATGGTTGAAATGTCGGACATGTCTTTATATAAAAGCATGGTTTATGCTTTTATATAAAGACATGTCCAAGTATAAGACTATAAATAAAGCTCAAATACAGGGTGCTTTCTATGTCCTAGGTTGATTTTGTTTTGCCGCCATTTTGGTTTGGTTGACATTTCCTTATTGGAATTTGACAGTTGTAAGAAGTGGTCGATAACAATTTATAATAGAGCATCTCTAATTAATGGAAGCTGTATTCCAATTTACCATGTTTTATTTTGTATAATTTCGGATAATTTTTTGATGGTAATATTGAGTGGGGGGGGGGATGGTTTTTAAAACCTTACCAGCACCGCTGCTTATTTCTATTCCTAATGCTCATCAAATTTCTTTCAAGATTACATGACAATCGTCCACAATTATTTTCTCAACAATTTTATAATCTATTTTCAATGATGTACAATAATATCGATATATACAATAAAAATTGTATATATGGTAAATAGTTTGGGTTCATTTATCCGAAACTTCTTAGAGATGGCGTTTTTTCATCTAACGCCTGTATGAGTAGTTTTACTGTTTTTTTTATCGTATTCGCAATAATTTGAAATTAAAATAATTAAGAACCCGATAGATTTGACTATTTTAATGGGATAACATCAAATCATTGTTTACTTATGAATAGTGGCCATTTCGAATTCATATAAATTATATTATTGGTGTTGCCAGTTTGAAGAAACTGTCACTGTTGCTTCCGTTGCTACTAATTTCTTCAATTTGATAATTTATATGATCGTATGTATATGACAACTGATAATTAAAATGATATGAGAACTTGTCCTTTAAGAAGGGGGAATTTAAAAAATATCCTGTACGCATTTTTAAAAAAAAAATCAATTAATTAAAATTATGATGATGCATTTTAACTATAAAGATTTAATTTAAGTTATATCTGTCAATATAAAAAATTAACTATTCTAAAACATGTTCTTTTTAAAATAATCTGATATTTTTTGTTTTTAAACTTTTAACAAAAGAAATTCATCTACAAATTGGTCGTACGTGTATACTTTTCTAAATACGAGTGCTACACATAGAATTTCTTTGACGCGTCAGCGGATGTCTGGAGTGGATTTCTTTCATTTTTCTTATCGTCTGCGTTTGTTTAGATAGGAATATACCACGATACTCTTCTCTTCGATATATGAGGGTTGAGTCCTTGTATAGGATAATTGTTTATACAAACTAGCACGACCAAAACGTTTCAATTTCCCTTGAAATCAGATATAATATGATGACGTGTCCTTAATAATAAATATTTCTTTTGTCGACTCTCCTTGGTTCTACTTGAGTTAGTGGGTGTGTACTCGTACAACAGACGTTTTCTACCCGTATTCATATTCTGTGTCCTTTATTCTGTTTACAGTATCGATAATAATGTCAATGTAAACGCGTTTTAAAGAAACTATAAATATAATGGTATTAAATTACTTTTCGGTATTATAAGTTATGTAATAATTTCTTATCAAATTATGACCGTGATATTCATCTAAGTATAAGAATGTAATTTCTAATTTCAATTTTTAAACGCTCTATGAACTTGTCTTGTGATTATATTCTAATCAATATTGGAAGACTATTTAATGCCAATACCAAGCGCAGGGGGTAGTTGCCAAAATTATACTTACAATTCCGTGTCAATTTACATTTAATTATTGGGCGCATAAATTGTATCCATGTCTCTCTACATTTATGTCCATCTCATGCTTTATTTGCATTTTCATTTATGCCATATTCTTTTAAGGTTTCTTAGCATAGAAATTTTTCATTTGTTTATGGTCAAAAAAAAATTATATCGATCAATCGAATTAATCTGTCTGCCAAAATGATTACAATTAGGATTTGTGTCAGTTTATCGTATAAATTCGATAATAGCCATTCCATACCTATAAGTCTCATATTTGTACGTTATATTATTGAAAGAATCCATTTTTATTTTCTTTTATTCTATTTATTAAGGACTATCATAATTTTGGTTTAATTTTTCGTTGTAGCAATAATGTCACAATGAAAAGGCAAAAATCTTTAACAATAATAATATTATCCTTGTCATCGTTGTCATTAAAAATAATCGATCTATTTTTGTAATAATTTAATGAAAATAAAATTTGACATTAGAATTTTTTACAAAGAGAATTTTCGTGTGGAATTTTTTTACGTGTTCTTTTTTAAAAATAGTTTTCTTTTAAAGATATTATATAGGCAATAACAATATAGTTTTAATATCCTTACTGATGGCACTGTTTTATCAAAAGCAGAGCCAAAGTCATTTTAAATTGTTTCTGCTCAAAATGATTAAGTATTCCAGTGTCTATCTTCATACATATTTTTCTAAATACTCATTCGCAACCAAGATAATCCATTCCAGTTGGTCTAAAACTTTTCATTCAATGAAAAGTTTTAGACCAACTGGAATGGATTATCTTGGTTGCTAATAGCCACTGAGGGCTTTCTGTTGTTGTCGTATCACATCTGGTAGATACACGATGTATAGCAGAAAAGTAATGAAAAAAGTTATTCGCGTCAGATCAGAAATTGCAATCACTTACATGCCCCAATATGACAACGCTTCTACCACAGAGCCATCTTCATCAATGATTTTTTGTCGGAAAAAGATATTTCCCCAATCCACCTATTCAAATAATATTAGTCCTTGCGACATTCTATTGTTCCTCAAGATCATAAAACACCTGACAGGACGTTAATATGGCTACTAAGATCCAAAGGAATTTAGTCGGGAGTGGATGGCGATACCGATTGACTCCACCGATGAACAGGTGTTATAAAGAACCACTTTGAAGGTGATAATATTGTGTGCAGCGAATTTTTACACCTCATAAAATTTTTTCCCTTGCGCTAAAATATAGAGTTTTCCAAAAAGATTGATATTATTTCTTTTCAACAAAGAAAAACACTAATTGTTAAGAAAATTCAAATGTTTTTTATTTAATGTGAAGTACAATCGATACAATTAAGTTCTGAATAAAACGTCATTCGAATGGCCTCCACGACTTCTTTTGCAGGAATGAATTCGATGAACCCATTTTTCGGGCACTTTTTCCACTAAATCAAGTCGTATGTCATAAATAGCACGTTCAATATTGACTTCTAAAGCTTGAAGAGAGTCTGGTTTATTGCTAAAGACCAATGACTTCAAATAACCCTACAAGAAATAGTCTAATGGTGTTAAATCACAACTTCTTGGAGGCCATTCAATGTCACAATTTCTTGAAATAATCGAATCCCCAAACTTTTCTCGCAATAATTCGGTTGTTGCACGTGCTGTGTGGCATGTAGCCCCGTCTTGTTGGAACCAGACGTTGTCAAGGTCAACTTCTTCCAATTTCGGCCACAAAAAGTTAAAAAGTTGGTTATCATCGATCTATACCGCTCTCCATTGACAGTAACGGTGTCACCAGCTTCACCAGCGTAAGAAGTACGGACCGATGATTCCACCAGACCAAAAACCACAGCAACCTGTCAATTTAGGTGAATGTAATGGGTGTTCATGAATAATTTGTGGATTTTCTTCGCACCAGAATCGACAGTTTTTTTATTTACCGCACCACTCAGATAAAAGTGAGCGCACGAAAAGTTGCAATTGGAGAACGATTATTTTGATAATAAAATTGAATAATTTGTAAACGTTGTTTTTGCGTATATCTCTCCATGATGAAATTTTAAACATTACTGAATACAATGAAAAAAAAGACAAATCATAACATATTACAAATGGCCGAAACGTTACGTAGAAATCATATCACTCTTATTGGAAAACCCTATATATGAACTAAAAGCCAATACGATGCCCTGATTCGGCGATACTAGACGAATACGTTAGTAAGCAGCGGTTCTGAATTCGAATCCACCTTGGGGCATAGTCAGAATGGCCCTAAGTTGCCGTCAAATGGCCTGAGTGACCTTTAAATTTACATTTAAATACTAAAAAAGCCATAATTATTTTATGTATGTTGTTTTATTTTATTTATACGATTTGATAATATTAATTTAGAAACTGTAGATAAAATTCAATATTTAGATGCCATTATAGATGGATCGACTAAGTTTTAAACCACATATAAAATAAAATATTTGTAAAAAAGTGTAAACAAAATTAATTTATTTGGCTAAGATAAAAAAGGTGATTTAATATATGACCGCAATTAAGACATGCAATGCGATAATTAAATCAATTTTTTTATGCGAAATAAAGAAATGATAAATAGATTGCAAACGTTACAAAATAAAGCGATGCGATTGTTAATAGTATATTATTTAAATTGTTTAAGTATTAAATGTAGGACAGTAATGAATGTTTTTATATTAGTAATCAAAATTAAATATTATTTATTACCGGAACACTTATCTAATAAATTAAATTATGTAAGCATAACTCAGAAATATTCATTAAAAAACGATAAGGCTTTTAGATTAGAAGGTGTAAGGAACGAAAAAACTAAGATTATGTTAATGCATAATGGACTTAAGATATTTAATACGTTATCTTATGAATTAAAATATGAAACAAATTAACAAACAAATTGTTAATTAAGTTAAAGATAAATTTCCTATTTGAAAAATTTATTGTTTTATTAAAATTATTTTAATATCTAACTGATAACATTTTTTTATTGTATAAATAGTTTCTTAACTAAATAAATAAATTATTCTTATTTTTATTAAAATTATAAAATTCCTCAATTTTGATCTATTTTGACCTTCCTGCAGGCATTAATTATCCTATTTCAGCGATATAAATTTCTTATATAAAAATTTGTTAATTCTGTTAAATATTTTGTTCTTTTAAAAACTTTTTTTTTTAAATTTTTTTACATTTTAAAAAGTAATATAATTGGGTACAAAACCAATCTTTTCCAAAGTGCACAAAACTATCAACTTTCGAAGGATATTTGCATATATATTTCAATATATTTGCTTCCAATTTTTTTTATGTACTTAAAATGCATTTATGCATTTTCCTCTTAGGTTTTCTTTTATAAGAAAGTCCTTATACTCGATTTCTGTAGTTACGTCATGAATTATTATATTTCTGTGATTGACACTGGTTAACCAAGACTTTTTTGAATTTATTATGATTACGAAATATTTTGTTGTATAGAAAAAAATTTACTGCAAGTTTCTTGGAGAAGCTGAGTTTACGTAAAAAACTAGGTTGACATTGTTGAAAAGATTTCTAATGCATTTTTAAAAGCAAACGTCTTCGAGACACTCTTAAAATACTACTTTTTATTTACTTTCAAATCTTATGTTATCCATTTAAAATTTTTTTTTATAAAATATTATTTGATATAAGATACACGTATTTACTATAATTCTCAGTACTTTCTTAGTATTATTTTTCATATTACAATTTTTTGTTGTTGTAAATGTTCGAAAAATCTTATAGATTTTCATATACAATATTCGATTCAAATACTTGAAAGTATGTACATGATTTCTGAAAATGCTTCTTTCTAATATATTTCAAATTTATTTTTGTTATATTTCTGATATTATTCTTTTGGCAATCATAGTTTTGGTATTCGAATGATATACGAATACGAAAATCGTTTGTAATTACATTCGCATTTATTATTGGCAAAATGTTTATTTTGTTTTATTGAAATTTCTTTCTCATGAACGATTTTATCGATCTAAGGGATAGTATTTATGGTAGTATGTGGAAAGATACAGCCGTATTAGGGTTTAAATGAATTGCATTGGCAAGGAAAAAAAGATTATAATATTTCTGACTTAAATTTCATAAGCTTTTCTCAATTTTTTTGATAAAGAGGTCCTTCAAAGCCTCATAAAAAGGGTTCTTCGCGTCAGACTGGACGTTCCAGATACTTGTATGCTCCAAACTGACGAATATCCCTGTCACGCGGTCATCGCCATCAACGAGTTTTTGCCGTGTGACTTTCCTTTAATTTTCCAAGACCAAAAGCACTGAAAAAGACATCATTTTTGTACTGTCGATAACATCCAAAAGAGTTTAACCAAAAAGCTGAAGTCGATTCCAATTGAGAGCTTCCAGCACTGCTACGAATAGTGAAAACAACGTTATCGCCGATGTTACAAACTTCTTTGAAGGAGATATTATAATGTATAGAAATAAAATAAAATTGTTACAAACAAAAACCAATCAAAGGTCTTCGTTTATTCCTTCTTAATATCTTCCACTCTTACTATGTAATTACTAAAACATTATAAGGATATCTATAAAGTCCACTATTTTTTCTACTTGTTTTCTTGCTTGCTACTGTGCTGGTTGCGTTGCTGGCTGCGAGGCTACTTTCGAGAGAAGATTTCAGAAACGGAACTCCTTCTATTTTTCTTACTACTTTTACTACTAGTTTCAAGGAGAACTAATAAGAAAACATTATCTTGTCACGTGTGCTATATGAGCAAATGACACATATGTACAAACGCAAGTATGCGTCATTTTTTGATCAAAGTCAGTTAGAAATCCAACTTTTAAAAAAAGCATCACGTGAAGCTAACACGCATAAAAACAATCACCAAATCAAGCGTTGCATCCAGCCTGAAAGCAAGTAGCGAATCTATCAAATAGCGAGCAGGAAAAATAGCATCGCGTGAAGGCGACTTAACATCTTAGGCACGACTATTTTGTACATATATGTAAAAATATATCTGAATTTACCTGTCCTCGCTGAGACCACATATGTGTAAATGGTTGAAATGTCGGACATGTCTTTATATAAAAGCATGGTTTATGCTTTTATATAAAGACATGTCCAAGTATAAGACTATAAATAAAGCTCAAATACAGGGTGCTTTCTATGTCCTAGGTTGATTTTGTTTTGCCGCCATTTTGGTTTGGTTGACATTTCCTTATTGGAATTTGACAGTTGTAAGAAGTGGTCGATAACAATTTATAATAGAGCATCTCTAATTAATGGAAGCTGTATTCCAATTTACCATGTTTTATTTTGTATAATTTCGGATAATTTCGGCCACAAAAAGTTAAAAAGTTGGTTATCATCGATCTATACCGCTCTCCATTGACAGTAACGGTGTCACCAGCTTCACCAGCGTAAGAAGTACGGACCGATGATTCCACCAGACCAAAAACCACAGCAACCTGTCAATTTAGGTGAATGTAATGGGTGTTCATGAATAATTTGTGGATTTTCTTCGCACCAGAATCGACAGTTTTTTTATTTACCGCACCACTCAGATAAAAGTGAGCGCACGAAAAGTTGCAATTGGAGAACGATTATTTTGATAATAAAATTGAATAATTTGTAAACGTTGTTTTTGCGTATATCTCTCCATGATGAAATTTTAAACATTACTGAATACAATGAAAAAAAAGACAAATCATAACATATTACAAATGGCCGAAACGTTACGTAGAAATCATATCACTCTTATTGGAAAACCCTATATATGAACTAAAAGCCAATACGATGCCCTGATTCGGCGATACTAGACGAATACGTTAGTAAGCAGCGGTTCTGAATTCGAATCCACCTTGGGGCATAGTCAGAATGGCCCTAAGTTGCCGTCAAATGGCCTGAGTGACCTTTAAATTTACATTTAAATACTAAAAAAGCCATAATTATTTTATGTATGTTGTTTTATTTTATTTATACCGTCAACTTTTTTTTATTTTTCCTGGATAGTACTTGTCAGACTATGTTTAGATGGTGTAGACTGCTCATATGTTCAATGGGCCCTAGGTCTGGGTACAGTGCGCACTATCTTAAAATGTGCATGAAGTTTGCTTCGAATTACTTCATTGGTTTGGTTGATTTTTGGCAGGGAGGGTACTATTTGTATTCCCAATAATGGCTCACCTCGATTGTATTTCTTAGTTTTTGAATGCAGTTTCTAAGCGACTCTCACAAATAAATATTTCATTTAGCTCCACCTCCCCAGTGTTCAACAGTCATTACCACCATAAAATATTGTTTTTTTAAATGAAAAAATGTCTCACAATCTACAACCTATTTGCTTTTTATAAATAAATCATTGATTATGTTAAATGTAAACAAAAGATGCGAAAATGCGAATAAAACCACCCTTGACTGTGGCGAACCTTGTGAAATTAATATCCTTTTTTCAATCTTGTATAATTTTTCAAGTTCAGTTTTAACCCACTCTCATTCAGAGTTGTTTAATGTGGTATTAAATAAACTTCATCTACCTTTGTATGAGTTTATTTGAATATTAAATGATTTTTTCACAAATAAAAAGTCTCATAAACTATTAGATTAATGAGTTCGTTTCTAAGAGATCATGATAATGAATTTTTCTCACTTGAATCTGCCTTAATGAAATTTTGTTCATATTTTTAGAGTTGCGTAGGAAAAATCAGCATTTATGAGTCTATTTTTAAAGATTTCAATCATAAGACATGCTAACAACTACGTGGGTGCTACGATGTGATGTAATATGTTTGTTTTTGTTCGTATGATATTTTGAGTGTTTTTGTATGAAAATTTACACTAGAAAAGCTAATTTCAATCAATTTATTTAGTAATAAAAGAAAACACGCAAAAACAACAAGTCGTTATTATAAATTTGGAATAGTAGACAAATAACACATTTCTTCAAGTCGAAAATACAAACAAACAGCAGTCTATCCTTGGGAAATAATTTCATGTCATTATGGCAGCTTTCTTCGATGATTTGAAGCTTGAACGCTTTAATTATTTACTTGGCAAAAGTAGAATAACTAAAATTAGTTATCATCGATAGAGAACTTGACGGATTCACTTTTATTTATTCTGAACTATATTTTTGTTTACAATGAAAATTCTTTTTGCCAAAATACTCTTTCTAATATTTATTTTTATTATTATTTTTATTGTTTATGTTAATTACGTCTCTTGTTTTTCATATTTACATATGAAAAGAAAATTGTTCGCGCTCTACTTCGAATCGGTTATTTATATAAGACATAAGTTCAGATTCTATTTTATAGAAAGGCATGTTTTAATTTCATAGTACAAGTAATACATTTTAAATACGAGGGTCAATAAGTCCTTCAAAATTCTGAGAAATTGCGCTCGTAGTGTCGGTAAAGATTTTTTTTTTGTAAGTAGCATTATCGACAGGAAAGCTGTCAAATTTCAGCTTGATCCATAGCGTAGGTCAATTTCTATCGTCGATTAAAGTAAACGACATTTATTTGTGCCTAACAATGGAAAAAAACGAGTTTAGGGCTGTCATCAAACATCTCCATTTGAAAGGCTTAAGCCCGAAATAAATCAAAGCCGAGTTGGATGCAGTTCATGGCACATCTGCACCTGTGTTTGCGACGGTTAACAATTGGGTGAATGAATTTAAACGTGGCCGTTCATCCACAAAAGATGAACATCGTTCAGGACGCCCAGTTGAGATGTCTACTCCTGAAATCATCGACAAAATCCACGATCTGATTTTGAACAATCGGCGAATTAAAGTGCGCGAATTAGTTGAGGCCACGGGCATATCACAAGGTACAGTCGCTTCAATTTTGCATGAAAAATTGTCTGTGAAAAAAATATCGGCAAGATGGGTGCCGCGTTTGCTCTCAGAGGAGAATAAGCGCAATCGTGTAGTGGACTCTGAGGCTATGTTGGCACTCTTTCATCGCAATCCTGCCGAATTCCTTCGTCGATATGTCACTGTGGACGAAACCTTGATACACTACTACACTCCAGAAACGAAGAGACAGTCATCACAGTGGATTTTCAAGGGTGAACGGGCTCCGAAGAAGGCAAAAACTGTGCCATCGGCCGGCAAGGTGATGGCCACGGTCTTTTGGGATTCGCAGGGCATCATTTTTATCGACTACCTGGAAAAAGGAAAAACAATAACAGGAGCGTATTACGCGTCGTTATTGCAACGGTTGAGCGAGGAAATCAAAGAGAAACGCCCCCATCTGAAGACGAAAAAAATCCTCTTGCATCAGGACAATGCGCGTGAACACACCTGCGCTGTTTCCATGGCCAAAATTGTGGAATTGAGAATGGAATTGTTGCAGCATCCCGCTTATTCACCAGATTTGGCCCCGAGTGACTATTTTCTTTTCCCCAATCTGCAGAAATGGCTTGGCGGACGACGGTTCACTTTCAACGAGGACGTCATTGCTCAAACGGATGAGTATTTTCCAGAACTTCCGAAATCCTATTTTTTGGACGGGATAAAAATTTTGGAAAAACGGTTGAAAAAGGAGTTTATGTTGAAAAATAAAATTTTTTTTTTAAAAAACAGTTTTTTTCCATCTTTTTTCTAAGGACTTATTGAACGACCCTCGTAAAATCATAAAATGGTGATTTTATTTAAAATGTATTACTATTTTTGATCCGCCTAAAATGTATCAAATTACGCGATCTTTGGATTCGTTTCACTCGAAAACGACAATTTTGTTTGTTAACAGAACCACTGAGTCAAAAATGAGCCTCATTACTAAACACAAATTTGCAATAAAACACTTTCGATGTGTTTCACGAATTGGCAACTTATTTTTAAGTTAATTTGGGTAATTTGGGTCGAATAATGACTAATTGGTAAAGGTTTAGGTAGGCTGGCTAATATTGCGAAGCCAACAACAATCGGAATTTTGCATTTACGAACAGAAGTGTTGTTGTGCAAAAAAAGCCTTTTATAGGACATTTTACTTTTATTTTCTTTCTAACAGATTCTTTGAAATGCTTTAACAGATAAGCATTAGGCTAACGATATGAATACAATTTCATTCAAAACTTATAATTTATTGTATCCACAAGGATCTAAAACCTAGCATAAATTCTCCCTTTGGAGATCTCTTGAGCAATCACAATATCCATGTAATGCTCATACTTTGGATATACTAAATATTAGATGTTGGTCATTTCAGTATAAGACTTTCAATTTTTTTTCTAAATAGCCTAACATTTATAAAAGGATCTATCCTTCTATAAACTTTGTTTTTTTTAAGGTATTTTCCCCAATACTTATAATTGTGAATTTGGTTGTCCGAGAATTGCACAATATAGAATAATTTATTAGAGTATCTCCGTATGGATCTAATATACACGTAATCGAAAATATCGTCTAATATTCTTTCAATAGGCTTATACATCTACGGCCATCTATTGAGCTTTTAAGAAAAATAAAAAACCTAATTTATTCCAGTTTCTACTATAATCTATTAACTTGTTAAGAATATAAAAAAAAATTTTCAATAGATTTGCACGCATACTGCCTACTATTGAGTTGGCTTAGAAAATTAGAAATCTTGCTATACTTGGTATATTGAATTCTTCAAAATATTGATAAATCGTCAATAGATTTGCACTCATGCTGTCATCTATTGAGCTACTTAGAAATGTGAAAATAGTTCTTATTTGCTTATGCTTTTACTGCCATCTATTGAGCTGCTTAGAAATGTGAAAATAGTTCTAATTTGCTTATGCTTCTACTGCCATCTGTTGAGTTGTTTAGAATATTAAAAAATTGAATATAACATAAAATATTATTGGTCTATTTTATATGATTTACGAAACGACTATTTTTTTTGAAAAAAATTTAAAAATTGTATATTTAAAAATATGACTAATTTCTGATTTGGTATAAAAATAAAAGTGGATAAGATTTTCAAATACAAATAATAGGTTGGTCGAAAGGAATATAATTTCATGGAAATATTCTATATTCAACAAACCTAATCAATAGTTCTTAGGTTTTAATTTAATGTCAATTTGGTTCGTCTTCGAAATTTTATTTCATCATTATTGCTATTTGTTTAAGTTGGATTTTTTTCTATAATATTCTTTTCGATATTTTGAAATATTTGTGATTGTATTAGAAGGGGATGAAAAGTGGTAACAAAACTCATTATCGATTTCTATTATATTCTATGCGGTACGAGTATAGTCGTATTATTACCATCAGACGGTCATGCGATATTGATCCGTTTTGGAAGAGCTTTTTATGGAAACACATCTGGTGCGCCAACCCTCTCTATTTACGAATGCTTTTCAAAACCTCTTACTCTATATACTCATGCATAAATATGCACATTAATATACGTGTATCCATCCTTCGATACAATACATTCTCTAATAGTTATAGGAATATATTTGTATTAATGGAATTCTCCCGGTAACAACAAACCCTCAAAGGAGTATTTTACTATACGATATGCTTAGTTAACCAGTCACTCCATTTATTTCGCACACTTCGCGTAATGTTAGTGTTTGTTGAAATATTTTGTATGAACGTTTTTACGTGTGATTCAAGAGTATTGCGAAGGGCCCCGGGGGGGGGGTTGTGCTCCAATTATGTAACACAGTTTGCCTTCTATTTTACGTGCCAAGGGTATATTTTGAACAGTTACGGTTTACAATGTATAATTTTGTAAAAATAGAATTTACTATCTAGACGGAGAAATTTTAGTCTCTTTTTGCCTATTATTGACAAGTTGTTATTTTCCTAAATGTTCAAAACGATTTTTTTCTCTCTCCTTTATTTTGAGGGAATAAATATTCTATGTAATTTTCTTCTATATAATCACGAAAATAGTATTTTTATTTAATTTTTTTAAAAATATAATTTTAGTCACAATCAAAATAAAATATAAAGAATCACAACATACATACTTTAATGGTAAACTGCTGTTTTTATATTCTTATATAAAAATTAATATACTATTTTTTTCGCTAAATAATGCCGATAAAGAAACTCTGTCGAAAATCCATAGTTTTTGCATTAAAATATTAATGTTCTTATTATTATTTTTAATTTATTGATTTTTTCTTTTCGATCATAAAGACTTGATTTAGTTATAAAAATCGATATGAAAAGTTTGCAAATATTCTACAATAATAATATTGAATTTTTTAGAAGGGAATTTGTTTTGCACAATTTTCGTTGTTGAGGTTGTTAATTTACAATTTAATTCGTTTAATTCTAGTTTTCAAGTGTAACATCTTAAGCCCCCCAGTCTTAAAATCTCTTCGTAAAAGAACGTATGTATTTCGGTATCATTAAATTTATCCCATAAATCCTATCCTTTTGAATAAAAATGAATTTGAATTAAATAAATAAAGAACTATAAATTTAAGTAAATAGCATATCTACGTGTATCTATTTTCGAATTGTTATCTTTGACCAATACGGGTATTTATCCACCGTTAGTTTTTGGTTCCAAAGGTTGAAATCTCAGTGTTTCTGATGACTGATGATGGCTTTTTCAGGTGTTTATTTTCCGCACTTTTTTCTTTAGAAAAGGAAAACGGTATAAGGACATTATAGTAGAATGGAAATTAGCGTTCAGTACTGCAGAATCATGATTCTAGATAAAGCAAGTGAATCAATTTTTAAATATAAAAATGATGGTATTTTTAATAAATTAACTTAACGTTTTCGTTAATATTTATATTTAACATTTATACTGATCACAATTGTGGTAGTAGAAACGTGAAACAATCCTGTATCGTCAATGGAATGAGGAGTTAGCAAAGACGTTTTATAATACGATAAGGCGAGCCTTAGTAGATCCTTTCCGCAAAGGCAGCATTGGAATTTGCAGTGATTTAAGTTAAAGTTGTAAATTATGATTACAAATAGTATAAATGGTAAATTGCCCTTAAAACTATTACTCCAACTCGGCCCTTTATTTGAAAAAATGTCCTTCTGAATTATTATTTTTTAAAATTTGATGTTCAATGATCAAAATAATATCCACCGATGGAGTGGATTCTTTGTTTAAGGAGGCTTTTGTTAAGTTACAACGTGGCAACTATTATTCATGGCCTTATCTAATGTAATTTCTACTAGTTCCACATTTACAGACCATTACTAAATATAATCTATTCAATTACCACTTCATTAATACAGTAAGAAATTTGTTGAGCGCAAATATGATATTTCGTTATCATCCCTTATTTTCCTATTCATATTTGCACCTTTATGTCATTCGTGTCATTTAGTTGGGACATCCAAAGCGGTCATATTTTTGAAGGAAAAATATAATATTCATTATTTTTTTTCAATATTATTTATTTTGTTTTTATGTAAGTTGTCTGAGACGACATGTTCTTAAGGTCACTTTATAACGCTACGACTATGAGACCATTAAACGACTTCATATGTGTATTTAATAACAGCTAGAGGAACAGATTTCAGATTGTGGTGCTTTAAAAATTTGAAAAATGGATTTTTAAAAAACTTTGATTATAGTAGCTCTAGAATGAGGAGAATCTTTTTTGCAAATTTATTCCGGGTAAAGTGGCATTCCGTTGGTAAATGAAGAAAAGTCAGAAATAACGCCACAAACGGGCAGTTCAGACGATATTGGTTAACGTAAATAGGAAATTATTTATTTTCTATTTACGTAAATAGGAAATCAAGTGCCCAATTGATATAAAGAATATTTTAATCTTTCCAAACAGAGTATACACGTATACCAAACTTTTGTTAACTTTTAAACATAAACTCATAATACCAAATCGGTCCCAAATGTGTGGATTTACAAGCAAGTGACGCCACATATACTCTTTAAAGACTTTAGAATATATTATTTTCCTGCCTTAAAAAATGTTCACGTAAGTATAAGGATACATTCCTGAAACGTGTGTGTTTACTGGGCGCGGGGTCTTGAGTTCGAATTCAGCTTGGAGCGCTTTTGCTGTCAAACAATGTGCTGACTAGTCATAGCGCTCAAGAAATTCAGTTTCACTTTTAATTCAAATAATTGTTACTTGAAGTTACCAATACTTTCAAAATATTTTCTACTATAATATCAAATATAAAACTTTTTATTTAATATATTTTTTTATTTGTAATAAAATTTTATACAAATAATTAATTTCATCCTAATTTTTTTCTTTAATTATTTTACACCGCTTTTATATAGCCTACAGCTCATCGATTACACTTGTTTATATGTTATTGAATAATACCAAAAGGACGTCCTTTTAAATATTTTTTAATTTCGGCGAACAAAAAATGAGTCACATCGGAGTGCTGGAGGACCAGTGTGACAGGAGCATCTAAGTGTCTGCAATGTCTTTTTTTGAGTCTTTCAAGGACTTGTTTATATAAAACTTGGCTGACTGGCTATCCAAAGGGTAAAAATATTTTCAAGAGTTCTCAATCGTTCCACATTTTTTTCACTTTTCGATGTTGTACTCCTCTCTGAGCGAAGGTTTGTCTACCAATATTTCTCAGCTCTCCAAAAATAATGTATGCCACCAAAAAACTTGGGCTTTTGATAAGGAATATTCTTCTTGGAAGACGTACCACGCTCAGGCTCGATGTAACTTTTCGGAAGCCAAACTGGCGGATTCATAAGTTTTACAAAAAATATCGTGGCGCATCGTTGCTTCAAATTTCACTACTCGATTTTTCTCTATATGGTCGCGTAGCTTCCAAACCAGATCACTCTTGGCAATATCAGTCTCAGTACTATTCTAGATCGGTGCAGTTTTCATTTCACCTTTGCTTCTCACAAAAAATTATACCGCACAATAAAAAAAAGTATTTTGTATTTTCAAAATCTTTATAATAAAGAAAAATTTTACTTCCTACGACGTATCTACACATATTTATTTATTAATAAATAATAGTTACTAGAAAATATAGAATAACCACAAACCACAATGGAACTAAGACTTTCACAAAAAATAACATCAAAATAAATAATCATAAAATGTGTAAAAATCTTTGGACTTATTTTATTTTATCTATATTTATGTACTTGTTATAATATCATTGCTTTGTCGTTTTAACCAATCATCTAAATAGACTTTTTTTTAAAACATTTATTATAGAATCGTTTTTATTATAACTTTAAGATAACGAGAAGTGTTATTTAGATAATGCTAAGATGTATGTACTTCGGAATATTATAAGACTATGGAAGAAATGGGAGAGGTATAATATGGATGATGGAAATAAAAGTAAACTTTAACAATTTATTTCTCAATTAATAATACTTTTGAAAAGTTTTACAAATATTCCGAGTACGTGTTGTATTATCGGAAATGATAAATGATGTTGAAATTTGAGAAACTTTTTGCGGAAAGCTTAAATATAATGACAGAAAGTTATGAGAAATGGATTTTTTATTGTCAAATAACAAACACTTTTTATATATTCGATGAATAACTTAAAATTTTACAAATGCAAAAAGTTCTATTACTGTCAATATTATTTTGATATTATGCGATTTTCTTTACAATATGATAACGATAACATTACCAATGCTTGTACCTCCTTATGTATATTTCGATAATTTGCTAATTTTCACATAGATTTATTATGTGGACAGTGTGCTTAGGGTCATAAAAATTATCTGCAGGACGCATTAATTTTGCTAATGAATAATTTTCTTTTGATTATTTCCAACTATACCGATAATATTTTGGATGGTTTTTAGTACAACAGTTTGCTGTTTTTTCGAAGAGTCCGTTTATCGTTGGCATGATTTTTCCACTTCAAATGGCGCCAATTTTGAAGACAACAAAATAAATGCAGTTATATAATATTTCTAAATATTTATTAAATATTTTATGAAATTTTATTAATTTTGATAATTGTAATTGGATCAGTATTCAAAATTGTAATTTTTTATAAACAAAAATTATTCTCAACTTGAATTTGAGAACATATATGTAATAATAAATTTATCAAAAAGTGGACGGCAATTTTTTTCTGGGACAGTACTGTTTAATTGTACTTTGTAGGGAAATATTTGTACATCAACCATTGAGCATGTTCAATTATTAGCTTTTTACTAATAGAATATACGCAAGGCAATATGGAGAACTGATAGTTTTTTTAATAAATTAGTTGGGATTGAATAAAATTATTCCCTTCAGATAGCATGGCACCAGGTTTTAACGTGAACCGTTTTATATTGAATCCACCCTTATACTCTTATTACGATGAGTTGTGTTCTAATAAAAGTGTTGCCCTACATTGTACACCAATTCTAGCCCAAATGGGCAGCCATCAAATGTACGAATGGAAATGGAAAAACTTGTTAGAATGAAAGTTGTCGATTGACACTATCCCACTGGTGATTGGAGTCTAAATATAAAAAGTGAACATGAAATTCATTTTCCTGATGTGGGTAAGAAAGTGCTCTGTTGGAGTTAATAAAATTACCAAAACGAAAATTGAAAAAATTTTGTAATTGAATTTCATTATTGGTTATGGAGAGTTTCGATTAGAAAGGATGTTGTTTATTTTGAAAATTTATGTGCATACGAGTACGATGCGTTTCTAGTTTCGTTGGACTTGGTTCATTTGTATACGTTTCCGTTTTCATATGTTCTGGAAAAGTTCCATTTAAATATATGCTCCAATTCGTTCGTATTCACTTGTAAGTGAATGTGACTGTATGATTATATCTAAATTTGATAATGTTTTCAATCAGTCCATGTGTATTTAATTCTCAAACTGCTACAATTTGATTAATGGGGGGAAGGCAAAACAAATAATAATAGAAAACACTATGGGGCCAAGAGTAATTTTATTTGCGATCTTGAATTGGTCTTTTGCCGATCGATCTAATTAATTGGAAAAACAAACCAAACCGAAATAGAAGCACTTATTGCTCGTTGGAAAGGAATTTGTTTTAGTATCTGGCATGAACTAGTAATGAATGTGAATGTTTCGATACCGTCATGGCTGCGGCAATATTCTTATGACGTTGTTGTTCAATATTCTGAAATTTGGTAACATATGGAAAATGTGCAAAAATACTGAACCATCTTATTCTGAGTGCTCAGATTTATTGCAATAATTACAAAGAGCCACTGATTTATCTTTAGACCGTTCGGTAAAATCTGGCATTCCGCTTGTTTCTGTTTCAGAATAATTCTAGGTCAATTTTAATGCACATAAAATGTAACTGAATCTCATATATGGTTTTTGCTATAATGTGGCTTTTTCAAATATTGTATTTTTATTTGTTTTTAAACTAATAAGTATTTCGTTTGTTTATTTAAAATTAAAGGATTTTTTACTGGTGGATGGTTTTAGGCTTTCGGGAAGACTTATGGGCTACGTATAGAACAGACTCAACAGCGAAATGGTCAGTACCTACCTTATAGGAACCATCCTTCCACACAGCTTCCCCGTTCTTTTATTGCCGCACTTCTGACCTTCCTTGGGGGAGTTTATCTGAATATTATGTTTTTTCCTAAACATGTTGATCGGAATATTCTAGTTCATATCAAAACGATTAAGTTTTTTCCTATATTATCATTAAATACGAGGGTCGTTCAATAAGTCCTTAGAAAATCCGAGAAATTGCGCTCGTAGTGTCGGTAAAGACCATTATCGATAGGAAAGCTGTGAAAATTTCAGCTCGATCCATAGCGTAGGTCAATTTCTATCGTCGATTAAAGTTAACGACATTTATTTGTGCATAACAATGGAAAATAGCGAGTTTAGGGCTGTCATCAAACATCTCCATTTGAAAGGCTTAAACCCGAAAGAAATCAAAGCCGAGTTGGATGTAGTTCATGGCACATCTGCACCTGTGTTTGCGACGGTTTACAATTGGGGGAATGAATTTAAACATGGCCGTTCATCCTTAAAAGATGAACATCGTTCAGGACGCCCAGTTAAGGTGTCTACTCCTGAAATCATCGACAAAATCCACGATCTGATTTTGAACGATCGGCGAATTAAAGTGCGCGAATTAGTTTAGGCCATGGGCATATCACAAGGTACAGTCGCTTCAATTTTTCATGAAAAATTGTCCGTGAAAAAAATTTCGGCAAGATGGGTGCCACGTTTGCTCTCAGAGGAGAATAAGCGCAATCGTGTAGTGGACTCTGAGGCTATTTTGGCACTCTTTCATCGCAATCCTGCCGAATTCCTTCGTCGATATGTCACTGTGGACGAAACCTGGATACACAACTACACTCCTGAAACGAAGAGACAGTCATCACAGTGGATTTTAAAGGGTGAACGGGCTCCGAAGAAGCCAAAAACCGTGCCATCGGCCGGCAAGGTGATGGCCACGGTCTTTTAGGATTCGCAGGGCATCATTTTTATCGACTACCTGGAAAAAGGAAAAACAATAACAGGAGCGTATTACGCGTCGTTATTGGAACGATTGAGCGAGGAAATCAAAGAGAAACGCCCCCATCTGAAGAAGAAAAAAATCCTCTTGCATCAGGACAATGCGCGTGTGCACACCTGCGCTGTTTCCATGGCCAAAATTGTGGAATTGAGAATGGAATTGTTGCAGCATCCCGCTTATTCACCAGATTTGGCCCCGAGTGACTATTTTCTTTTCTTTAATCTGAAGAAATAGCTTGGCGGACGACGGTTCACTTCCAACGAGGACGTCATTGCTCAAACGGATGAGTATTTTGCAGAACTTCCGAAATCCTATTTTTTGGACGGGATAAAAATTTTGGAAAAACGGTTGGAAAAGTGTATAGAGCTTAAAGGAGATTATGCTTAGAAATAAAAAAAAAATTTAAAAAACAGTTTTTTTCCATCTTTTTCTAAGGACTTATTGAACGACCCTCGTACATTATAAACTTATAACTCTTTACCCACCCAAACACTTTGGTGGTTAAAACTACAACTCTTTTAAAGCCACCAATGACACTATCGTATTGAAATTAAATCAATTAATCAGTTCATATTAAAAAAATCCTTTGTTGGACTATATTTAAATGCGATTTTATTCTAAAAAATTGCGGAAATCATTTATGTTTTCTAAAAAATTGCCTTCTTTTGTACAATTTTCGAATAAAATCGAATTTACGCTTTTTAAAAAAAAAATCAACCAAGAATAAAATTATAAAAACAATTTCTTATAATTTTATGTGAAAAAAACCTAATATTTGTTTTTTTTTCTTCTCTGAAATTTACAAATTTTAGTCCCCATATATAAAAATCTATTTCAGTTGCCATTTTTATTTTCAAATATTTATTCTACTCAGAAATATATAGGATATTTGGGTTAGTATCTACAAAAATTATTATAATTTATTTTTAACAATTAATCCTTATTTAATAATTTGTATTATTTCTTTTAAAGCTTTTCTTAATATCTATTTAAGACAAAGTATTTGTTTTCCCATTTGCATACTTAGAAAATGGTTATTAATTAGAGATATTCTGACCTTGTCACATAATATTATTTTATTTCTATGATTGTCTAGTTCATGGAACTCGTTTAATTTTGACATAAACTCTTCGGAATCTCAAAGAATGCGAATTTTTTTTTTTGGTTAAGTCAGTTTCAGTTTGCAGACACCGCACAGTTGCGTCTACTTATTTGATTATAAATAGATTCTGTCAAATTCCATTTCTTGGTGAACAAAGCCATGAAATATTCCATTTTACAAGTAATTATGTTTTCGGATTCTATAGTGAGAGAGAGGGAGAGTTTGGGGAATTAACAAAATGTAGACTGAAGAAAATTCTGGAAAAATAAATTCTCTATTTTATGAATATTTAAATCGTATCGGACTTAACTGAACGGTGGGGAGAGCATAAGTTCAATGGAGGGAGATACGCAGAAACGGAAGTCAAACTACGCGTGTGTTAAAGGAATTCCATTTATCTGTGATGGAGTATTTTTTTAACTGTATTGCCACTTATAATTTTATCGCAAAGTAGAAGGTTTTTTTTCATGTTTTGATGTTTATTAATGCGTACTTCTTAGTTGAGAACTCTTTCTTTCTTGGTTGGTTTGAATAACAAAAGAGTAGTGTCTGATCTTCAAATACTTGTTACAATAGTTGCATTCAAAGCAAAATCTATACTTGTGGACGTAAATAAAAATAAAACTAAGAATCCTAATACATATCACAATTGCTTGATTATTTTCATCAATTTTTGTGTTAATAAAATTCGATCATAAATATTACGATATCAAAATATTTGTATGCATACGCCTTCCCGTCTTCTACAATATTTATTCTTATTTCTATCATAAGAATAGAAATAAGAATAAATATTGTAGAAGATGGGAAGTCGTATGCATATATGTACATATTTAGATAATATATAGTAAAAATTTCCAGTGCAAATTTGTTCATGCAACTTTTAATGCCCTCCATAAGCGATGTCTCTCCATACATCTCAATGGCAAGAGACACTAAAAGAATAAAACGAGTAGAACTAAACAGACGATATCGACAACTACTTCGACTACTAGACAAATATTCAAAACTTAATATCGGCAGCAAAGTACTTATTTACGATGCAAGTATGGACTTACGGACTAGAAACCTGAGGCTCTACTAAACCTTTTCTAATTGCCGTCGAATGCAATCATTTAAGTCACAAATATCTCGTAAAATGGTCGATGTTTCCTTTTATGTTCGCAATTGTCTTAGTTATCGTGATGTGACTATGTCTCATTATAAAAAGTTTCATTTTCGTCTTTTCAATCATACTAATCCCTTTGTTCGAGAACTATCCTTCAGTTCCTTATCTATAAACACCTGTCGACGACTTAAACCGCACTAATTTCGCGATTTAAGCGAAATTGTATTTTTGTAATATATCACGTAAAAGCAATGGCGAAATTTGGGGCAACAATTAGTTAGCAAATTTTTATTTTAATAATGAATGCACGAGTTTGATTTACAAAAAGTTACGAGCCTATGGGGAGCCTACCTGATCAAGAGCATAAGTATATTTTCGAAGGACCGAAAAGCAGTGGAAGACGTATTCCGCTCGAACTTCGAAATTGAAAACTTCTGAAAATGTGGAATGAGTGACGGTTCTTGATATAATTTGGAATTGAAAACTTCTGAAAATGTGGAATGAGTGACAGTTCTTGATAGAATTTGGACCCTAGGATAAACTGTCAAACAAGTTTCTTATATAGAACTTCTCGAAAGGCTCAGAAAAATTATTGAATGACTTTTCAAATTATTTTAAATGATTTGAAAGTAACTGAGGAGCTGAAGGTGATTCCAGTTGAAGCCTTCCAGCATTGATACGAAGAGATAAAACGTATTCGTTTTGAGAAAACGAAAAAAAATGACTTTTCCGACATTTATCCTCTCTCCGCTGGTGTCCCTCAGGGAACTATCTCAGATTCAATCCTTTACAATATTTGCACCCAATTTCTTGTCACAGTGATATTCTTACCGCAACATATGCTAACGATACTGCCATTCTTATACATCACAAAGATCCTTCCACAGCCATCAATATCTTACAGAACCACATCCACTCCTTCGAAACCTGGTTCAAAAAGTGGAGAGTGAGGGTAAATAAGAAAAAATCTGCTCATGCTACTTTCTAAATAAAAAAAAATCTGCTCATTACACTGCCGAGAATAGATATCCGACATAACCCTAAACGGTACTAATATTCCACAAAAAACAAGCGTGCCTGGAACTCTCACACGAAAACTAACAGAACTGAACTTAATGGACGATCAAACAATTACTACGCCTCCAAGACAGTAGGTCAACACTAACAACAAAAATCAAACTATTAGTATACAATACGGTACTGAAACCGATATGGACATACGTACTCGACCTTGGGGTTCGACTAAGCATTTCAATTCCCTTCTAATCCAAACCACACAATTTCGAGTTCTTCGGAAAATTGTCAAAGTTCCCTTTTGTGTACGGAACACTGTTATCCATCGTGACCTAAACGTTCCATTTGTTCGTAAAATCTGCATCTCCTGTTATAAAAAAATTGATTCGCGTCTATCCTACCATCCTAATCCTTTAACAAAAGAACTGGTCACTGCCACTCTTCCATTATACACCCATCAACGTTTGAAACGGCAATGGCCTTTTATGTCGTTCTTGGGGATACATGTCCTTGTATCTTCCCTTAAAAAATCTGCTTACTAAAATTATGTGTAGTTGTAGATAGTATTTAAATTGAAAAAACACAATGTGTGGAAAAGTATGGAACGGATAAATTTTTTTTTATCGGTTTTCATACTTTTCCACACATTGTATCATATAATAATTGATTTTTAAAATAATAACTTCCGAGGGTCGATTAGTTCGTACAAAAATTAAGAAAACAGTTTATTTTGATGAATGTTTTTTTAAAAAGAACTTTTATCTAATTTTTTTAATCCTTTTTAATTATAAATAGTTAACAGGTCCTCAAAATATGTCAATGACGAAAATGTGTTTCTGGCGAGCCGTTTCTTAAAATTTGGCAATAAATTATAATCGAAGCTTTCTGCCAGAGAATACGGTGTGAGAGATGATTGGTCGATTCATTCTGAAAACTCTCCCTGTTTGGTCTTGCAATTTATGCTAAGATCCTAAATGGTCCTCAGTTCTTTGGTGCTGCCATGAGTGAAAATGACGATTGGTGATCGTAATTGACAGATGATTCGGTACTTCCTCTGGCGGAAATTAGAAGAAATGGATCTTTTTGATATCATAAGTTGACTAGATGGCGCCACATGTCAAACCGCCAGAGAAATAGAAATTCAATTAGTTTTTGATTTCTGTATTTTGCAACATAAAACACGTCAATGGGATACAAAAGCCATTATGTGAGAAAGTTATAGAAAATTGGCCGTTGGATTTTCAAGCTATCAAACGGAGTCGTGGTTTTTATTTCAATTCAAATTCCTTATAACCAATATGTTTTTATTTCAATTCAAAGATACTCAATTATAATTGAAAATATATTCGATCCTTATTGGAAAATAACATAAACTTTAGGAATTTTTTACTCCCGAATGTATGTGTATACTAGAAGGTTAAGAATAGGATGATTTTAATTCAAAGCAATTTTTTGCCCAGAATCTGTAGTTGTTGTTGAAAAGATTAGGTTAGAAATGGAGTAGTCCGATTGTCTACGTATACCTGACGGTATCAGCAGTTATTTTATAATAAACGATTTATTCGGAATCACTGATTGCATTGAATGGCGGAATGTCAACCTCGCGAATTGATTAGATAAGCCTGGAATCTATCGAAATTAGATTATACCGGATGCTGTTTTTAGGCCGGAACACAATTCAAACGATAACGATAAATCGCTGTCAAAATTTATAAGACCTTCACAACTTTATGGCAGTGCACAAAATTCCGACGTTCGGCGATAACAATAAACCATTTTATCGTCGTAGTTTCTAACTTTATCGTTGCTGTCGTATATAGTACTGTCACATAATTATTATGTGGCAGCAATGTTCAAAGGCAAGGTAAATGTATATATGAGGATAGGCGAACTTTAAAATTTAAATTAAACATAAAATGTAAAAGATCAGATGACGTTTCCTTATACATTGAAATTGTGTTTGAGTAGTTATTGACTCGGACGAGACTCCTGAACAATTTTAGTTTTCGTTACTCGATCTCGTCGGAATTATGTTCAGAGCTTTATTACGGATCTCCGGAGGTGAAAAATTTCTAGTTCAAATCACTTTTGTATGGTGAATAGAAATAGCCCTCGGATTCTATTCCCTCGGATTAAGGATGCATTTTATAGCAATATATTTTTAAGACGATACAGTGAACGAACATTAAAATTGGGATTTATTCAACTTTACGTACCCAAGCACAAATTGAATAATCCTTTAATATTTTAGGTCATCTGGAGAAAACTAAGGTCACAACTAACGTTAACAAAAACCTTAGGTCATAACTAACAAAGTAAACTAAATTATTTTTGTCATAGTCGACAATGTTTACACGTTCACATTCAAAAAGCAATGTAAAGTAAAAAAAAGACACAGTAGATATAAGCAAACTAAAAATGTATCAATCATTAAGAATATTTTGATTAAAGATCAAATATTAGTGGAATGGCAATATTAGTTACAATTTAGTTTGTATTTCTCTTCCTTTTTAATTTAACAACTTCCTTTCTTTCAGTTCTAACAAAGAAAAACGTATATTCTATAACCATCCTGTTCCCAAATTTCAAACTTGCTGCATCTAACAAGGGCATTCCGAAATCCTGGACAAGGAATCTTCTCAGAATTCAGATTTCGTCCTCCACGTCATTCTTGTGGCTTTCAACTGACCATTCCCCATATTTTAAATGAATGTTATATAATCCAGAATTTTGAATAGGAATCCTTCCATTGTGGAGCTCCTAAATTCAACAACTCTCTTCCCAAGTACTTTCTTCAATTTCTTAAAACAATCAAATATGCTCCACTGAATTTAATCATTTCTGAGTGCTTCCTCCAACTAATTTGTTTTATTAAGGTAGTTGGTAATACCAATCCAAACGTAACATGAAGTTGCCAAATGGCCTTATGGACGTGACGCTACAGGTTGGCCTCTAGCTATTGTCTCAGGGAGCTTACAACGGAAAAAAAACTGCTTAAAATATAACTCAGTATTATAATAACAAAAAATGTAGCAAGCAAACAGAGTTTGTGGTCAGGTAGACTCGGTCGGAGATGAGTGAGAATAGTACTGGGCCAGAGGAGTACGAGCGTGAAGGAAAATAGACTCGGCGAAGATGAGCGGATTTAGTGTTCGATATCAGTTTGCGGTACATGGAAAATAATGCTCGGGGAAGGAAAAATTAGTTTAAGTAAGGTAGACTCAGAGAGCTTGTGAGCGAATATAGTGCTCAGGGTAATGGAGAATAGTGCTCGGTAGGAGTGTACGGTGAACTTGTATACGAGAAGAGGAAATGAGTCGGTCATATAGGACTCAGTAGGAGGGAAAAAATACAGTCGGCGATGGTGCTCGGAGAAGGAGAATAGTACTCGGAGTAGTGCTAGGTGAAGTAGGACTCGGTGGAGTAGTATTCGCAGAAATAGTACGCGGTGAGAACAAAGCAATGAATAAGGTTTTAAGAATAGTATATAATAAAAGTTGAAATTAGTTGGAGAGCCAGTATATAATTTTGAATAAAGTAATCGAATTTATTTAGTTAAGACAATCGACGTTAAATTCTGTAATATTATTAATAAATTTTGAAAATTAATTATAACAAATTTATATGATAAAATATTTAAAAGAGTATTTGCATAATTAAAGAGAACATTATTGCAAAACAACTGAATTTTTCCTTAAATAGAAATATATCTCTTTAATTAAATATTAATATGATCACAATCAATGTTTTTACTACAAAATAATTATCGCAATAAAATCTTTTTCGTTAGAAATGAGATGTTATTTTAAGAAAACAGCAATGTGAATCGTCTCAATGCTTAAAGCCAATTACCTTTAAGATATTGCTCCATAGGGAATGTCCTATTTTAGCAGAAATTCTCTTTCAGTTAAAATAAATATTTAAAAAGGTACTGCCAGTGATGACCTGTAAAGAGTGAAGCTAAGCTCAAAGATTATTCTGAATAGCTTGAATCAACCTAAAAAGCACATTGCATATGCGAATACATACCAATGTGTGTATAGGTATGTAGATAGAAAAACGTGACCAATAGTAAAGCTCGAAAGTTTATTTCTTAAAATAGGACAGGTTAGCTCTATGAAAGAAATTTGCTTCCTTTTTTCTTATAGCTTCTGTGTACAATAAAGACTATAGGGTGAGTATGTTTAGACTGAAAACACACTCGTACAACATCTCTATTAGGAATCCTTAATGGGTTGTCAAGTGTCGAAAGATAGTCTAGTTTCTGTTGAATGTGCCATAGTTTACCTTTTAAATACACTTACTCGGCTATTGAGAATATGGAAACAGGATCATCTAAGATAAGTCTGTTGAATAAATTTACCTCGATTGATCTAAATTTTGCACCTAAAGAATGAATTCTCTCTATTGAATGCAGAGCTTAAAGATTTATTTCGAGTAAATAAAATACGACCGGGGAATTACTTCATTTTGATTTTCTTTTCCAAAGAAGAAAAATAGATTTTTTTTTAAATTTTAATATATGGTTGTTTTATTTGAGTTATATACAAATACTCATCAAAATATATCTAAAGAAATTAGTTCTTTGTTACTTGCAATAGTTTTTGGAACAGTTTAATGGAGAAATATTAGCAGAAGTGTACATAGAAAAATAAGTAAAAATTAGTTTATTTGATTGAACATAAAGCAGTGCTCGGTAAAATAGCAATGGTTACGCAAATGTTGCTAACATCAAATTTTTGTTCCAAGTATTGACACATGATAATGCCATCTCTTGTAAAACATTGAAATTGAATTTTCTCAATTTACAAATAAAAATAAAATTGAAGTTTAATAATTTAATTAAAAGATATTCCCGCTAATGTTCAGAAATTGTCTAACAGCGTGTTCTTTAATGTTTTTTGTTCTTGAAATTTGTTTTATACTGTTTCTATTAAAAAAAATTAATTATTATTGAAAATAAGCTAAGTAATTAAGAAAATCCATTTTTTTAGTAAATTCTAGTGGGGAAATCACTGTATAGAAGTGATAATTATTCTGCTATATTATTTTGATACATAATTATTTTTGCAATATTGAGCATTAGTTTCGTTCCTTTAAAACAATACTAATCCTTACCAAGTCTGCAACTAAAAACCATTCGAAATTCTTTATCAGTACATAATATATTGCACAAAAAAAAACAATGGTGATAATAAAAAATGCTGAAAGTATATTTTTGGACAGCCAATAAGTGACGGCTTAAATACAAAAAAGCGACATATCCTCTATGAAGAACCGCCGAAATATGGACAGACATTATTGCTGACTATTTAATTGAAACTTTTAAAGCACTTAATAACATATAAGCCATAGTTCACGAAAATAAGATATATAAGATTTTAACAATACCATCACCTATGAGCTTAACTTCCAAACATTTTACAACTTCCGAAGCTAAAAATCTCATTTAACGGCTACCTAGCAAAAAATCCTCGGGCTATGATCTTATAAGTTCCGAAATATTTGTAGATTTGGCGATGTCAATTTTTGGCCAAGATCATGCAATTTGACGCAATTCGAATTTTTTTATTTTCGCAGACAATCCTCAAATTTACCTCAAAAGAATCAAGTCCTATTAGAAATATCGTGACAGTCATTTAATTGATATACAGCCATTTTATGGCAAAGTCCAAGCAATATCATGAAATAAAAATGTCATCCAAATCATTGGGTTTTTTTTATTTATCTTTATTTTGGGGAACACAAATTGGATAATCCAATTCTCCGTACATCATGTGTTAGCGAACTATGGCCAAAAATTCAATAATCTTTTTTTCCTTATAGATAATTTTGAGATAAAGAGTCTATATAATTCCAACTCTTCATTCCATTCTCAAAAACGGAAATGTAGTCCCCAATCACCAGATTGACTTTCGTAAATTACAATAAACAAAAATTGTACCAAAACCAATTTTGGGTTCCGACGAAGCGTTCCAACTCCTTGCGAATCCAGTTACTACAATCTAGAATCCTACGTAAACTCGTAAATGACCCATATTATGTGCGCAATAGTGTTATCCAGCGTAACCTAAATATTTCTTTTGTACTCGAACTGTACACAACTACTTAAACGTGGCCGTTCATCCACAAAAGATGAACATCGTTCAGGACGCCCAGTTGAGGTGTCTACTCCTGAAATCATCGAGAAAATCCACGATCTGATTTTGAACGATCGACGAATTAAAGTGCGCGAATTAGTTGAGGCCACGGGCATATCACAAGGTACAGTCGCTTCAATTTTGCATGAAAAATTGTCTGTGAAAAAAATTTCGGCAAGGTGGGTGCCGCGTTTGCTCTCAAATGTGTGGAAACGTATGCACATCTGCGCTGTTTCCATGGCCAAAATTGTGGAATTGAGAATGGAATTGTTGCAGCATCCCGCTTATTCACCAGATTTGGCCCCGAGTGACTATTTTCTTTTCCCCAATCTGAAGAAATGGCTTGGCGGACGACGGTTCACTTCCAACGAGGACGTCATTGCTCAAACGGATGAATATTTTGCAGAACTTCCGAAATCCTATTTTTTGGACGGGATAAAAATTTTGGAAAAACGGTTGGAAAAGTGTATAGAGCTAAAAGGAGATTATGTTGAAAAAAAATTTTTTTTTATTTTTAAAAACAGTTTTTTTCCATTTTTTTCTAAGGACTTATTGAACGACCCTCGTAGTTGCAAAACATTTTGTTTCCGTATTAGTCATCATTGTAATCGTCTTGTTAAATAACTATTCTCAACTTCTCTCCCAATAAATACCCAACGGCGTCTTAAATGGCAATTGTCTCGTGGAAATAATCATGACAGGGAGAGATACAACGATGGATGTTTACTCCTTCGCCGTCAATGTGTCCTTGTAAAAAAATCCCCTTGTTACAAAATATGTAGTTGAAAAAATCTATCAAATTTATATTATTGTATGTTGAAAAAAAAATGTATTTACTGTCCGAAAAATACTATAAAGTTGATTTTGCTTTTATAGTAATTTTATAAATTATAAGAACTTTGTAATAAAATTTGAAAATAATAGATTTTTAATAAATAATTTCGTTTCTTGAATGCTTTAGGCGACCAACAAATTTAGCAGTTGTTTGGACACGAAGATCACGACGTGTGGCATCGACACCACTGCCTTGGGAGCCGGATATGATGAATCCATTGGTCGGACGAATATCATGGCCAGTTCCGGATAATCATTCCATCACAGTAACACTATTTAAAGATCCTCGAACACATGAACTAGAGGATAAAGATTGGACTTTTGTTATAGAAGATGTAAGTAGAAATTGAACTTTATATCTGTCCATGAATGAATTGAATCGATTTCAGGCACTACAACTCGTATACGAGTGTACACGTAAGTAGTGATTAAATTGATAAGCGTCAGTGTGAATGAGGAAATTCTTTTTGATAAAAATACAAATTCGTTTTTATTTAATTGATATTTTCTTCTAAATGATAGTGTATTAAAATTTTCGAATTTGTACTGCTTTGAAAGTCGATTATAAGTATGTAAAAATAGCATTTGTAAATTTTAATAGTGTCGATGTTATCTTCATATAAAATGATAGTCGTTTCTGGTTAAATTTATTCAACACCCCCGACTTATATGTATCATCTACGAGTATATTTAGTTTATGTTTATTAATGTCATTATGTTGAACAGATACAAAATAGAGCCACAAGTAAATTATCACATAATGTTCTTAGTACATTTTGTCGGTACTCTTAACGAACTCGGTTCGCTTGACAATCTGTACTTAGACATGAAAATGCTTGCAGAGATGAGATTCAGCAAAAGTTCTTCCATTAAATTAACGGATGGAAAAACATGAAGTCAGCCTGATAAAGCTCCCTTTCAGTTCTACATAATGTCCGTAGTCATAACTGGATAATATGATAATAATTGTTAAAGAAGGTTCTATTGCCAAGTGATTTAATTAAAAAGGATTACTAATTATAATCTTTGAGCGTTTAATAACAATGTTAAATAGGAAATTCCATCAACAGAACTTCTATTGAAATTAATGTTTTGTCTAAAGTAGTTTAAGCCTAAAACATTTTGTCGTAGATTGAATTTAGTTATTTATACAAATAAATGAAAGTCCTTGTGAAGAAATGATTTGTTATATCACATTATAATTCATAAAACAGTTCAAAGTGGTTAAATACGAGTAAGAGATTGTTTTGCAATTGAATCTTATTATTTCCAAAATTTGATGTAGTTTTTTTAAATCTTTTTCTAATTATATTATTTAAAAGAAATTTGAAACTCTCTGTTTTTAAATAAAAAACTCTAAAGTTCATATATTTTATATGGGTCCATATAATCTGAAAGTCCTTTGGTTAATGTATAATGTTGGCTTTTTACTACCGTACATACCGTAAGTATTTTGTGGACCAATAAACGTTCTTCGCATTTTGTCAAAACCTTTTATTGATTGTCAACACCATTAATTAAAAGAAGAAGCAACTATTTTGTAATTAATGAGTTATTTAAAAATTATCAAATAATTTTTAACCTGCAAAATACCACCATATTAATCTCTGAGACCAATTTTGTCCTTTTTAAACATTTTATTTTATTTTTCTACGTCAATTTTATCCTTTTTTGAAGGGGTAGTTCTGTTGGATATATATACATTGTCCGGTGTTTTGTATCCACTCTTCGTAGCTGTGCTGGAAAGCTTTACTCAATTGGATATCATCGACAGTACCAAGATGACGGATTCACGTGAATAGGGTGCGTTCATTTCACTACATCTCGATGCACCAAAAATGCTCTATGCCATCGAAAAACTTGTGCTCTTGATAAAAAATATTCCCCATAGGCTTGATGCAACTTTTCGAATATTAAACTCCTGGTTTCAAGTTGAAATAAATTATGATGAGGTAGCGTTGCTCCAAATGTCACTGTTCAATTTTTTTGTAATGGAATACAAAACCACAACATTGCTTATCATGGTCAATAGAGACTAACGTATAATCTTTGTGGATGAGAAGTCCCCAGTGTTGCCAAAATGGTTACAGTGATATCAAAGGAATGAATGAAAATAGTTTCCTCATATTGAACAGAGGTAATATTTCTGCCCATCAAACGAACATTTGCTTCCAAAAAATGAAGATAATACTAATACTGCGTTTTTATTCACACCACCCAATATTTCGTCACGATAAAAAGATAGTGTCAGCCATGAAACGCAAGACGCTAAATCGGGACATCTGAATTTTTTTGGTTGAATTTAGTATCTTCAAATGAGTCTCAGAGCATGTGATTTTGTCCGAAATATTGTTTTGAATCTGTTGATGTATTTGGGACTTATTGTTATTATTATTATTTTTTCTTTCCATAAAGATATAAAGGTTTATGATACCAAGGATCATAGAAATCCAAATAGAATTGGATTTCTATGATCCTTGGTATCATAAACCGTGTATATCCCAAACCGATAGCCGCGAAAAATTTGCAACCATAGAATTGATATTGTTCAAATAGTACTCAATATTTCTTCTTTTTTTTACATTGATTTTAAATATTTAAGTAAATTTATTAGACGAGCAAATTTTTATGTTTTTCGTTGTGTATTACTAAATTTTATTATTTGTGATGAGTTCAAGGTGCCGTATGTATAAACTACGAGGTCTATTCAAAAAGTATCGAGAATTTTGAATTTCGGCGGTTGACGTATATTCGATTTTCGATTTTTTGTGGCGTTATGTTGGTGCTCATGTCTCTTACTTATGCCGACAAGTTCAGCCATTTTGAATGTTCAGTTAATTTTTGACAGCTGCTTTGCATGCACGTGTTTTGGCTGGTCTTCGATTTTTGCCCATTCCAAAAAATTGATCAAAGAATCTGTTTCGGGAACAAGAAAAAGTCACAAGGAGCCAAATCTGGGGAATACGGTGACTGCGGCATAATTAGTGTGTGGTTTTTGGCCAAATATTCACACACAAGCAACGATGCGTGAGCAAGGGCGTTGTCATGGTGCAAAAGCCAATTTTTGTTCTTCTACAAATCCGGGCGTTTCTGGCGGGTTGCTTCACGCAACTTGCGCATAACTTGCAGGTAAAATTCCTTCGAAAAACTTTTTATCAACTGCTAAAGTAAATGAGGCAGGGATGCTAAATCCATTGAATTTTTTGTTGTAAAGGGACAATTTAGGCAAGAATGCTAAGAATAACTTGATAACGTTGGCCTTAAATGGTGCAACGCTAGAAAAAAGCTTCGACTATCATAGAGATACAGGAAGTCACCCTACAAAAAGGTCTCAAAGCCTCAGCACAATAATTTTTTTTTAGTTTTTTTGGAGAGCTTAGACTAACGGTGCACATTGACAAAATATCAAAAACTATATAGAGTATCCAGGAAAAATTCTTTTTAATATAAAACACAATAAATTGCGTCATATGCAGTTTCAAATATCCCCGATGAATTGCAAATTAGTATAATTTTTATAATACACATACTTTTATTTTTTATTTTCAAGCGTTTTATAAATGATATTCTTAATATTTGAGATTTCTTTCAATATTTATTTATAATTTTGAAAAACTGTCATTGTTTTGTAGATTTTATCATTTTTATAACATTGCTTTTTACCCAAATCCTTGTTCCAATAAAATCAATTATAAAATGATCTACAAGAATTAAATTTTTTATAAATATAATTAATCGTATAAAAAAATAGTTTTATAGACTTTTTAACAGATTTATGTCGCAAACTTTTGTTTGGCTGTCCTTTAGAATCGGCGGACCTGGTTGTTGATTAAGTTGAGGAAAATTTTTTAATGGACGGAGAGTATCCATACTGGAACATCTGAAGGAATCCTTTTAATCTCTTAAGTATTGTATTCACATTGAGGGAACATCCATAAACCAGCATGACAATTTGTGCCTGTTTAGATTTTCGGTTGAGTCGTTTTTTCTCCCATTCAAAATCTTTATTTGCTATTGAAAATTAGAGTCATAGACCAGACAAGAATAATGAGAAGTAATTTTTGAAAAAAATATTTCAGAGGAAAAAATTATTCAACTTTAAAAATGTATCCCAAAAATTGGTTAAATGAGACATTATACTTGATTATTTTAAAAATGCCCAAAACATGTTTTTCTTCAAAAAATTTACCTAACAATCATACTTTCCTCCAACCTTCCCTGAGAATAATTTCTTCCAACCTTTCGTCCATACTTATGGACGATCCTTTCATCATTAACACCCATTTTTCCACTAACACTCCATATTACGATTGGAAGCCGTGCGCCAAATATATCGACCGAGCAGCTGATCTGCTCCTATACAGGAAACTTATTTCGAAAGATCTTTATGAGATAGAAAATACCATACTATTATTTATGGATGCAGCCGTAAACGACGATGCAGCTGCATTTGCTGTTATCCAGCGCGTGGGCGACCGTTTCTGTGAGGCAGCATACGGTATTTGTCCTCTTTGGTTAGCGTTCTATTATGTCGAACTTTGGGCGATCAGAGTTGCCATTGAGATATGTGAAGCACTCACTTTAAAAACATTTTTATTTATTTTCATTCGCTCTCTGCAATTAATGGCTATATAGGGCAACCCTGTTCGGGACCGCATTCGCTACCTTTTATCTAAAAACTAACGTAGGAATTGGTTGTTTTTCTAGGCCATGTGTGTATTTTAGGAAATAATCGGACGGACTTGCTAACAACGACCAACATTTACGGCTATACCCGACATGCCTCAGTAGCTCAAAAAGTGGGAAATTCAAACTTGTAACCTGGATTTCCAGCAATACCTTTTTCTCAAAACACTCCAATTACACTTTGCGGCCTATATATTTCGACATTAATCCAAAGTTCTGGGCAAGAAAACAGCTCAGGACATAGTGCGCTTACATATGACTTCCTTAATAACCTTCAATTACATATCCTCAGGGACTACCACCTTACCTTTATTTTTCCTTGGTAGAATTTCATCTATGTCAGTGATGACATTTCTGGCCCATGTTCATAGAATACCTTCTACCAAATAAACAAACGTTTTTTTGTGGATTTTTGAGATTTTTATAGTTCCATTTCCTTAAGCAAAGGACTTAATTGTATTTTTGACAACTAAGAGGGTCGTTCAATAAGTCCTTAGAAAATCCGAGAAATTGCGCTCGTAGTGTCGGTTTTTGTAAGTAGCATTATTGATAGGAAAGCTGTCAAAATTTCAGCTCGATCAATAGCATAGGTCAATTTCTATCGTCGATTAAAGTTAACGACATTTATTTGTGCATAACAATGGAAAAAAGCGAGTTTAGGGCCGAAAGAAATCAAAGCCGAGTTAGATGCAGTTCATGGCACATCTGCACCTGTGTTTGCGACGGTTTACAATTGGGTGACTGAATTTAAACGTGGCCGTTCATCCACAAAAGATGAACATCGTTCAGGACGCCCAGTTGAGGAAATCCACGATCTGATTTTGAACGATCGGCGAATTAAAGTGCGCGGATTAGTTGAGGCCACGGGCATATCGCAAGGTTCAGTAGCTTCAATTTTGCATGAAAAATTTTCTGTGAAAAAAATTTCGGCAAGATGGGTGCCACGTTTGCTCTCAGAGGAGAATAAGCGCAATCGTGTAGTGGACTCTGAGGCTATGTTGGCACTCTTTCATCGCAATCCTGCCGAATTCCTTCGCCGATATGTCACTGTGGACGAAACCTGGATACACTACTACACTCCAGAAACGAAGAGACAGTCATCACAGTGGATTTTCAAGGGTGAACGGGCTCCGAAGAAGGCAAAAACTGTGCCATCGGCCGGCAAGGTGATGGCCACGGTCTTTTAGGATTCGCAGGGCATCATTTTTATCGACTACTTGGAAAAAGGAAAAACCATAACAGGAGCGTATTACGCGTCGTTATTGCAACGGTTGAGCGAGGAAATCAAAGAGAAACGCCCCCATCTGAAGAAGAAAAAAATCCTCTTGCATCAGGACAATGCGTGTGTGCACACCTGCGCTGTTTCCATGGCCAAAATTGTGGAATTGAGAATGGAATTGTTGCAGCATCCCGCTTATTCACCAGATTTGGCCCCGAGTGACTATTTTCTTTTCCCCAATCTGAAGAAATGGCTTGGCGGACGACGGTTCACTTCCAACGAGGACGTCATTGCTCAAACGGATGAGTATTTTGCAGAACTTCCGAAATCCTATTTTTTGGACGGGATAAAAATTTTGGAAAAACGGTTGCAAAAGTGTATAGAGCTAAAAGGAGATTATGTTGAAAAATAAAATTTTTTTTAAAAAAAAAACAGTTTTTTTTCCTTTTTTTTCTAAGGACTTATTGAACGACCCTCGTAACTTCACACTTAATCCATATAATCATATGTATTTTGACAGCTGACATAGCAAGGAGTGCTTGTGAAAAAAATCGATTGATTCTGCACAGTAGTTTTTGGTTGATACCCTTTTAAATATGGAAAGTGAAAAACAGCATTTTCGCATATATTACTTTTTTACTATAGAAAAGATAAAAATGATGTTCAAGCAAGAAAAAAATTATCCGATGTATATGGAGATGTGTTAAGTAAGTGCCAATACCAAAACTGGTACCAAAAAAAAAAAAAAGCATTAATTAATGAAAACCGGCGAATAACAACTCGTGAGATCGCTGCGAGATTAAATTTATCGAATTCGACCGTTCATGATCATTTGAAACGGCTAGGGTTAATCTCAAAGCTCGACATATGGGGTCCCCATCTTCTAACGGAAAAAAAATTGTGCCGTCGCATTGTTTGTGATTTGCTTCTCAAACGCCAAGAAATTGATCCATTTCTGAAGCGTATTATCACTGAGGACTACAACAATGTTAAGCGCAAAAGATCCTGGAGTAGAAAAGATGAACCGGATCAAAGCACTTCGAAAGTCAATATTCATCAAAAAAAAGTTATGCTATCTGTTTGGTGGGATTTCACATGAATCGTTTACTTTGAGCTTCTACCGAGCAACACAACGATCAATTCTGAAGTGTACTGTCATCAGTTGGACAAATTGAATGATTCACTTAAAGAAACAAGGTCAGAATTGGTCTTCACTTAATAGGAAAGGTATAGTGTTCGAACAGGATAATGCGAAACCACATACAAGATTAACCACTAGGCAAAAGCTTTTAGAGCTTGGATGGGATATACTGCCACACCCACCATACTCTCCAGACGTAGCACCTTCCGATTATCATTTGTTCCGGTCTCTAAAAAAATTTTTAGACGGTAAAACATTTAATTCAAATGAAGAGGTCAAAAATCACTTGGATCAGTTTTTTGCCAGCAAAGAACAAAAATTTTATGAGCGTGAAATCATGCTACAGCCAGAAAGATGGATAGGGTATTGGATCAGACTGGACAATATTTAATTGAATAAAATATTAATTCACTATAAGAAAATCGTCTTTCATTCATTTAAAAAAACGAAATTATAATTCCGGAATCCCAAAATTATAAAATTCATTTGTGATCGGTTAGCTCTAAAATTATGTTATTTCAAATTGTAAAAATTATCATTTAATAGCGAATTGAAATTTCAAAGTGTCATTGTATTCTGTGTGTTTAACTTTAAAACAAACAAAAGACTTTGCTCCTTCATAATTAATAAAAAATTCGAAAAAAAACAGATTGCAATTTGTTTAAAAAAATAAAGCCTATTTATTATCTGTTACGTTATTGATTGTGCAATTCTAGATAAACGAGTATCTGCAATTGCAACAGTTTAGGTTTACTGACGTGTTCGTACATTGCATTTGCTGATCAATAGCATCAACAACAATTTGCATTATTGACATCAATTGACATCTTCAATCTTCCACCGACTACTCTCTATGCATTCATATGTTACTTAACTTTAACTATTTCAGATAATATTATTTCTTATGCATACGAGTATAATCGTAAATGAATATGCGTAATTCTTGTAAATTTTTTTTGCGCATGGTTAAGAGTATGTAAACCGGACAAAATTGGTAACGGCATTCGCATACGTACACGTACATGATTGTCCACATTGCCACAAATCTATATATAAACGTACTATAGCACATATTGTACCGAAGTGTGTAAAAATAAGCCTCGAAGTGTTGCAGACGTAATCGATACGATGTTTGGTATTTTTTTAATGTGCTATTGATCTACAACACATAATTGAACTCTAATTGGATTTATGCTGGCTTCGGCCTCAGTGAATATTGGTTGCTTTTACTAGAATTTGATCGATAATTTACTAGTTTTCATAATAATTGTACCTTATACGAATAGAAGCTGATAAAAATGTTGAAAGCGAAAATCGTTTACCGTGCGTAACAGGAAGCTATCAATTTTCAATTTATAGGATTTCTTTTCTTCTTCTTGTTTTTGTTGGTGTGTTGTTGTTATTGATGTTGTTATTGTTGTTGTTGTAAAAATTCAATTTTGTAGAGTATTTTATGATGAGGGTAGACATAATATAAAATATATTTCATGCTTTTGTTTACCATTCAGGTGTATTTATTAATTAATTTCGTGTTAATTATAAAAGTTAAAATTCTAATGAAATTTGTGAACTTATTTCTCTTTGAAAGACTTCTTAAATAATTTTCAATTTGTGTACACATATGTACATCCAAGAAACAATGGCTACATAAATATTTAATTGATAATATAAGAAATTGAATCAAAATTCAAATATGTAAATTATGATAAAAATTATTGTAGATACGGTAGTAGACGTACAAATTTGGAAAAGAGTCCATCGACGACTACCATAAGAGTACCTTAAGTCTTAGTTATTTGTATATTTATTGTTTTTCTTACAGAAATAATTTGAAAAATATAATGTAGATATGAAAAAAAAATTAATTTTCTTGAAGCTACTTCGCTAATAAGTTCAAAAATTTATTCAATAAATATAGTTTTCTACACCTAAACCTTTGCTTATAGTTAGGTAAATATATTGTAAAAACTTGTGCTCGGGGAGATTCGACATAACCTATTCGAGTTGCGTTGTGCGCTGGGGCTTCTGGGAATTTTGGGTGGGAAAACTCTTGCCTGGCAAAACTCTCCGGCGTTTGGTGATAACAGCTATCCCTAATCTGCCTCATAGAAATGAACAGGATGCAAACAACATCCGTAGCCAAACGTGAAAATACGGACGGGATTAATATTGAGACCTGTTAAGCATATGGCCAAGTACCAACAATTCATCCTAGTCAACATCCTTACCAAAATTCTGGGCCCGGAAATTGTCAAGATTTCGGGTGAGACATACTGCTGTCATCGATAATTTTTTTTATTTGAAACCACACACGCAGCAATTCCTTTATGAGCGAGCTTCGTCCCATGGTATAGCTTCTAGATGCAACAATTTCATTTGCAAGTCCCTTTTTTAATTGACAAAACATACTAGTATGCTTCAGAAAATTGAACAAATCCTCCCTGACTTATTTAGCCTACTAAAAACAGACCAGCTTCGGTTGGTAACTGGTAGTACCTACCTACACTAAACTTAAAATCGCTAAATGGCTTAAGGACCATGATGCTGTTGCTGGCCCTGGTTTAAGGGACCTTACATGCAAACAAACAAAGCCTTATGCACAAATTCTACATAAGTTCATCTGCTTTTGCTGTTGATATGCATTAATTCCACATAATATTGTAGTTACAAAAAGAAAAACAAATTTAGATTTTAGAGTTTGCTCTATCTGATATTTTGTCGATTTGATTTTAAACAAAAATTTTACTACAATACTATTTTGTGGCTGATTTGTTACATTGTAGAAAAGTATATATTTATAGAATATTCGACAACATAGAATTCTCATTTCATTTATAAATCGATCTTAGAGTATAAAGGGAAAACTATAAAAAAGTCAGTACACTTTCTGGACCTAACTCAAGCAAACTACTTCTCCGAATTACCTTAGATTATCCATACTCTAATCGAATTATAAGAAAATAAGGGAACTTCAATTTAGCCTATTTATGCAGTTTTTTCTTCTTTTAAATAAATGAATTACAATTAATTGCAACAAATATTAAATAGAGAATAATTTGAAACTTAAAATATATCGGGTTTTTTAATAGCAACTTGACACTTTTGATTTCTTACTTTAGTTCTTGAATTAACTTGATCTTAAGTTCTTGAGTTAACTTAAGATCAAGTTAACTCAAGAACTAAAGCGATGCACGTTCCCAGATTGGGCTCTAGAAAAGTTTGCCGAAAATGACAACTTTCATCGCAAAATCATCTCAGTGATGAAGCGCACTTTTAGTTGAATGGCTCTGTCAACCAACAAAACATGCATTATTGGAGTGCTGCAAACCCCCATGTGCTTCATGAAACACCACTTCATCCACAAAAAGTGACTGTATGGTATGGTGTGGTTTTCATGCCGGTGGCGTCATTGCGTCATTTTTCTTCGTTGATGAAAATGACCGTCACGTTACAGTCAATGGTGAACGCTACAGAGACATGTTGCAGCGTTATTTCTTCGATCAATTGCATGGGCTGGACATCAGTGATATGTGGTTTCAACAAGATGGTGCCACATCTCACACAGCGAGAGAAACAATCGACTTATGTTATTGAAGTCCAAGTTCGGTGAACGTGTTATATCGAGAAAAGGTCCTGTCGATTGGCCGCCGAGATCTTGTGATTTAACACCTCTAGACTTTTTTCTGTGGGGCTACGTTAAATCGATGGTCTATGCCAACAAGCCGGCGACATTAGAGGACCTAAGAGCCAACATCGAACGAGAAATAGCGGCCATTCCCGTCGAATTGTGTGGCCGAGTCATCGAAAATTGGCTTCAACGAATCGACCGCTACAAGCATACTCGTGGTAGACATATGATCGAAGTCGAGTTCCATTCATAATTGCATTGATTGTACTTTAAGCCAATAATAAAAGTTTTGATACATCTCAAATGGTTGCGAGATATTTAAAAAAAAGTTGTCAAGTTCTTATTCAAAAACCCTTTATATCTGGAAATATTATGTTATTTATATATAAAATATATTTTGTAGTCCCCATAAACCTCAATAGATGGTAGTAGTACCGCATAGTGTTAGACGCATGCACATTGACTACTATTTGAAAGGGTATTGAAAAATTGCCTCACTCGAATCTGTATAAATGCGGTGTACTACATATAGTTTGGAAGTGACACTACAAGATCGTTTTGGGAGCTTTCATAATAAAACAAACGAGCAAAAAATTTCTTGCAAATGGTTTTCTATAATAAATCTTAATAATTTGGGTGGTTGTTCTTTGGTGTGGCTAGGTGGATTAGGCATGACAATATAAAGGTCGATTAGGTTTGAGATATAAATCCAGTTTATTAGACGAAACCTTTATAGAGGTTGAGAGATGCTTAAAATTCTGACTAAATGAGTTTCATTAAATACCATTTTAGGAATTTTTATTCACTCTTGTTACTAATGATAATAGAAGGAAGCCTCCCGTTCCTCTATACTTTTCTTCCCAAGTGGAATTGCACTGATTGAGTTGGCTTCAATTTTAATAGTTATTTTTGCAAATTATTTTTGTAAATTTACTTAAGCATTTAACGGTAACCTTTGTATAGATTCACGTTCAGCCAACATTTGAGAAGAAAATCCGTCGAAGAGTATTTTCTTCTCAAATGTTGGCTGATCCATATTGTGTATGGACACTGAAAATTTCGGTTGCTTTTCTAATAATTATATTGTAGTGTGATGTTTATAAAATTAAGCCACAAATATTACGGAAGGCTTAATTTTATAAACATCACACTACAATATAATTATTATTGAATTGAATCAATATACGAGGTCTGTTGGAAAAGTATCGCGAATTTTGAATTTTCGCGGGTTACGTATATTCGTTTTTCGATTTTTTGTGGCGTTATGTTGGTACTCATGTCTTTCGCTTATGCTGACAAGTTCGGCTATTTTGAGTGTTCAGTTAATTTTTGAAAGCGGCTTTACTTGCACGTGTTTTGGCTCGTCTTCGATTTTTGCCCATTCCAAAAAATTGATCAAAGAATCTGTTTCGGGAACAACAAAAAGTCACAGGGGGCCAGATCTGGGGAATACGGTGGCTGTGGCATTATTAGTGTGTTGTTTTTGGAAAGTTGCGTGAAGCAATTCGTGCACAAGCAACAATGCGTGAGCAGGAGCGTTATCATGGTGCAAAGGCCAATTTTTGTTCTTCCACAAATCCGGGCGTTTCTGGCGGATTGCTTCACGCAACTTGCGCATAAATTGCAAGTAACATTCTTTATTGACCGTTCTACTCTATGGCATGAACTCATGATGCATCACGCCTCTGCAATCGAAGAAAACTGTAAGCAAAACCTTCACATTCGACCGAACTTGGCGCGCTTTTTTCGGTCTTGGCTTGTGCGGCAGCTTCCATTGGGATGACTGAGCATTGGTTTCCACGTCATAACCCTCGGGAGCAAATTTGGGTCGTCGCGGACAGAGTCCAACAGCTCCTTAGCAATGTTAATGCGATGCTGTTTTTTGGTCGCAATACTTTTTGAACAGATCTCGTGGGTCCGGTTTTTGATAGATCGATTCCCGCCTGTTGATCTGTTGAGGGTGATAATGAAAGTGAAAGCAAATGTGGAATCTCCAAATATTTATGAAAACCGAATACGAACAAGTTTTTAAAGCACACAGTTGCTCTTGACATTATCTAAAAATTAAGTAAAGAGTTTTTTTAAAATTAAAAATCCGGGTATCTTGGAATTAAAATTTAAAAAAACATATTAATTGTTTTAAATTCGATATTTTTATCTGATACCTTGCTTGTGGCATTATGTACAGAATAACACATCATTCAAATGACCACTTTGGTTTTGTGAAAGGGAATATCCAATTTTCCATTGTTTGCGATGCATGTTATTTAAGCCTTAATAACTTTAATATTTGTCTGGAAGTCAAAAACCCATTGAATTTTTATCGCAAATTTATCTGAGCGCCATTTTTCTCTAACGGAAGCACATGTGACTAGATGGCAATTATATACATTGCTTCCAACTTTGGCCACAGAAACTTCCGAATTATCTATCAATAACGGTAATTTTCCTCGTATTCTTAGTCATTAACCCAAAAATGACCTCTACCACTAAATAACATTCTGTTTCTCGTTTGTAATAAAGAACTTCCATTTTGATAATAAAGTTTAATCAGTTCAAAATAGGTCAAAAGCTCACATAAAAAAAAAATGGTATCAATCAACTGTCAAAATGTTCGTCAACTAAAAAATCAACCTTTTTTGGATTAAAATCAATGTTATTTGAGGTAACAAAATATAAATCTATAAAAATCAATATTCAAAGTCCTTGATCTTGATCTCAAGAATACATTAAAATTTTGTAACCGAATACATTTTCGAGGATGTAAAATAAGTTTTTATTCCAAAAACTGGTATCTATAGTTCTAAAAATCTGTATTCGAAGAACCTGTGGATATGTTCAATATATCACTTCCAATAACTGCAAAGAAATGTAATAATTTTTTTTTGTTAAATAAAACCAAATTGCAAAAAGCCAATAAAATTTTTGGAAAAATATATCGTGACAACGTAAAGACTTTTTCGTATAAAACTTACTATTGATTTGTATAGTAAAAACAGTATTGATTTTTGAGATAAACTATTAAAGTATTTCTACTATACACTATATTATTCTATTTATTTTTAATTAAGATAAAAATACTATTAAATTTAATTAAAGATATCACAAATGGGTAAAAAGAGGGTCCTAGCATCGGCTAGTATAAATATGAGAAAATATGCAAGTATAGAATCAACACAGCAAAGTTTTACATTAAGTTTAAAGCCAGTTTCACGTAAAATAACATCTGCCGATCTTGAATTGACAATAAGTTGTGTATTTTTACGAGAAGGAAAAGCTACGTGAGTAAATTATTTTTTAAATTAAATAAAAAATAAAAATTAGGAAAATACCAAAATCTAAGATCTTAGCTGATACACAAAGAATTGTATTGTTTTTATAGAGATGAAGATATGCAAAGTGTTGTATCGTTTATGTCTGTAAACAATAATTGTGATGTAGCACCACTCGATGATTTAGAGGACATTCCAGACTTAGAAAGCTCCGGTGATATCTCGGAAGAGATGTTCATGGACCTAACACAACAATTGGAACAGCTGACATCTAGTCTAAATGGTGGTCCTGATCTTGCAACTCCAATGAGTGGTAAAATTCAAATTATTATTCTACTCTGCCATTGCATTTGGATAATTTTCATATGTATTTTACCTAGTGCCATCTTTATCAGAAGATCCCACACCATTGGCTGAAAATAATCACTTGTATTTCGATTTGGAATATGATAAAAAGCCCAAAGAATTCTCTTCCTATTCGGTATCGGATGCGACGTCGGATTCGCTTAAATCAAACATAGTTCCTGCCACTAAACCCACATCTATTGAAGAGAATATTAGGCCTGAACAAACTATAAGTGCGTCTATTAAAAATCTACCATCAGATGAGTTGGACAGATATATGAAGCCAGAAGTAAAACGAGTTGAAGTGACTAGACCAAAGTCGATGGAAGTAAAAGAGCTGAAACGAACGACTGATGAAAAAATTGAGGTTGTCGTAAATGAAACAATTGAACGAAGTAAAAAGATATCTGATAGTATAAAAATCAATATAATCCCAAGCGAATTGCCGAGAGAAAATTCCGAAAATGGTACTCAAATAGCACCTGAGGTGCGTGAAAAGAATCGCTCCGAATTACAACCATTGAACTTGAAAAAGAATTACGAGAGTGATGGTAAAAGGATTGTGGAGAAAATTAACTTAAAAGAAAGAACACCTGGTCAAGATCTATTGGAATGGTGCAAAGATGTTACAAAAGACTATTCCAATGTCAAAGTGACTAATTTGACGACTAGTTGGCGCAATGGAATTGCTTTTTGCGCAATAATCCATCATTTCGAACCGGATCTCATGTAAGTAAACTCCATCACTTTATAGTATTTTTTCAACAAATTCTTCAATAAGATTAGAATTTACACATGATCAGAAAGATTACTTAATTTTACAAGAAAAATCTTTATAGAAAAGAATTTCACAGCATTTAACGAAAATGTCTGACGGGTCAAATTAAATGAAATTTTCGAAATCATTTTTGTTTCTTATTAGTTCTTTTTTCCTTTTCTCTACCAGCGATATGAATAAATTGGTACCCCATGATGTGGTGGGCAATTGTCGTACTGCTTTTGATGCCGCCGAATCATTAGGAATTCCAAGAGTCATTGAGCCCAGAGACATGAATTTATTAGCCGTCCCCGATAAGTTAGCCGTAATGACTTATTTGCATCAGCTTCGAGCACATTTCACTGGAAAACAGTTGCAAATTGAACAAATTGGTAAGTAGAACATAATTGATAAAGCTACGTTGAAAATAAATTCTTTCCACGAATTGTTCCATCAATAATAAAATTTTTTCCAATCAAATATGAATTTTACTTTTGTTAGAAAATATTTTCTTTATAATTGTCTTTGTTGATTTATCAAGAGTGAAAAACTGAATTTCAATTAACACTAAGGGTTGGGGTATAAAATTACTTTATTTTACGAATTGTTACAAGAATTCAATTTTTATTTGTGTTTTATTAATTCAATTTTTATTTGATTTTTTTAACTAAATACAAAGAAAGCTTTTCCTGTGGTAACGTAAGGCATTAGCTTTTTAAATAGCTAAATTGGTAAATGGAGTAATATCGAGTAAGGCCCTCAGAGTTCCAAACACCATCGTAAATGGTACAGTATTTTATTTTCATACTGTATGTGATGGGATGTTCGCAGCCAGACTATGGTATGTGGAGGCAGCAATCAATTATTGCCTAAAGTTGGCCAACGGAGCAAACATATCTTCTTCGGTAGTCTGCATTAATATTAATATACAAACACCTCTTATTCCAAGAGAACTCCTCTTTTTTCCTGACTTCTGGCTTAGTATCCAAAATATGCAACGTCATCCAAATCTGAAACTATACTTGGAAGCGGAATTGAATTTACTTGGAAGCGGAATTGAATATCTAGAGAATATATCTGAGTAAGTTTAAAAAAATAGATACTGAACCGTCCACTTCCTCTAGAGATTTTAAATGGGTTTAACAATCAATAATGCTCTTTACGAATGCTGTTTCCAATGACAATATAACATCCTTTACAGTCATCCAACAATCTGGTATTGAGATGTGTTATATGTGGCGTGGACTTTTTACGGAAAGGGGCATCTTCAATGGTAAATTGTGGACAGTTAGGATGGCAATTGAAATTGCTTTTAAATCCCCTATTTATCAAACAAACTTATTCTTTTGTTAACATAAGATTTAACCTACTTAATTATAGATGTATGGGATTGTGATGGGTTTCAGAGTAAGTCAATACGAGGTTTGTTCAAAAAGTATCGCGAATTTTAAATTTCCGCGGTTTACGTATATTTGATGTTCGATTTCTTGTGGCGTTATGTTGGTACTCATGTCTCTCACTTATGCCGACAAGCTCGGCAAGCTATGATTTGGTATTCATGTCTCTTACTTCTGCCTACAAGTTCAAGGATCAAGTTATGACCTTCTGGAGCAAATTTGGGTCGTCGCGGGCAGAGTCCAACAGCACCTTAGCTATGTTAATGCGATGCTGTTTTTGGTCGAAAATGGGAAAAAATTGAAGACGAGCCAAAACACGTGCAATCAAAGCAGCTGTCAAAAATTAACTGAACATTCAAAATGGCCGAACTTATCGGCATAAGTGAGAGACATGAGTACAAACATAACGCCACAAACAAAATCGAAAGTCGAATATACGTAACCCAGTTATTTTCGAGCAGGATTCCCTTTCCCAGTCCTTCTCTTTAAATTTGTCAAACATAATACCAGGTGTATAAGCTTAAATCCGGTGTTTTTTAGTCAAAAAGACAAATGTTGTTTTCATAGAAAGCAAAAACAAATTTATTCAAAGTACTTGCCCTCGCTAGCTACACATTTTTCCCTTGCCCTCGCTAGCTACACAGTGGATACCACGCCAACACAATTCCTTCTCTTTTGAGGCAAAGCCCTCAACAAGCCATTTTCGGACGTCTTCGTAAGAATCGCAGTGCTGCTCAGCGAGCGCGTTGGCTATCGACGAAAACAGGTGGAAGGGGCCAGATCTGGTGAATAAGCCGGGTGGGGTAGCACCTCCCAGTTGAGTGTCTCCAAGTAGTTTCGGACCATTTTTGACGTGTGCGATGGTGCGTTGTCGTGGAGGAAAATCAGCTTGTCATGTCTTTGTTGATAATCCGTCCTTTTTTCACGGAGAGCACGGTACAATTTGATCAGTTGTTGGTGGTAGCAGTGGGCATTGACAGTTTCACAAGGTTTCAATACATCATAGTAGACGATACCCTGCTGATCCCACCAAACGCACAGCATCGTTTTCCGTCCGAAGTGGTTTGGTCTTGGGGAAGATGTTGATGGATGACCGGGATCAACCCACGATTTTTTGCGTTTAGGATTCTCATAATATATCCACTTTTCATCGCCTGTCAATCCGATGCAGGAACAACTTTCTTTTTTGTCTGGCGAGCAAGATTTCGCATGTGTTTTGGCGACGCTCCATCTGCCTATCATTCAATTCATGCGGCACCCATTTCCCGATCTTTTCAATATTCGCCATGGCATCCCATTCCCAATCTTTTCAATCTTCCCCACGTCTTCATCCAAAAGAGTCTGCAATTGATGACCCTCAACCTTCCTAGGCCGATTTTCACGCTTCTTGTCCGTCACCGTTCTTGCAATCTCGGCACATTGTTTCCGATAAAGCACTGTCACCATAAGCCTCCATAAGCATTCGAAGCGATTCGGCAGCCGGTTTCTTCAAATTAAAGCAGAAAAGCAGAGCTTCCCGCATATGCTCTTTTTCTGGTACAAAACTAGACATTATTACCAAAGGAAAAATGTATGTTGTTGTACGAAATTGCCGACAATGTGCACTGATTAATGTTGACAGATGTCAAACTCATAAAAAAAAGTATGGCGTGTCCATGGTAGCTTCATACGGTCACTCATGACATCTATAACCAAACAGCGGAATTAAGCTTATACCCCTGGTAATTTACTCCAAGCAATCTAATTTCAACTTCTGTTTACTTCACACTAACTCAACGAATTTTTATGAGAACAAGTCATATTTGATGTTTTATTCCTGCATGACAGGGTGGTTTAAAAGTCACTTTCTAATATAAAATTTGAATAAATTTTGAATAAAGCAAGCATGGCAGTTTTTCTTATAATTATTTTTATTTATATTCCTAGATATTACTATAAACTAATTGTCGGCTGTCTTCCACGACAATTTATAATTTTTCTATAACTAAAGCTCAAATTTCTTCTCGGGTATTATTCTATAGCGCGTGAATTGTTTGAAGTTTGTTTAAAATAATCCAAAAGAAAAAATATTGAACGTGATAGCCAGTTAATTTCTGTTCGACGTAAAATTAGTCTGACATTAAATATTTGAGGTTAAAGCTCCATTGTTACCATTGAAGTATGGCAGTTGACTCATCTCGTAAAAACCGTAAATTATGCCAGCGACCTATTTCTAGATTAAGAAAATTTTCAGAAATCTAACTGTATATTTCTCCTATTTACCCACAATTCATTACGTTTACAATCCTTAAAAAAAAGTAGAGTCCATAAATTCGTTCTGATGTGAATCTGCACCAGACTGTGCACATAAAAAGATACAACTGACAATGGTGCTCAACTCCTGCATTTTCAGATTACATTATTTAGGTGAAAGTGGAGTACATGGAACATAATTAATGTGACAACGAACGTATTTTTAACACTTACTTATTGCTGAAAATGGCTAGCAAAAGCTTAGTTCTTTGCTCATTTGTGTACATCTTCATGATTATTGTATCTTTATCCACATTGTAGTCTCTGAGGTTAATGTACCTGGAAAAATTTATATCAATATTAAGTAAGCTGTACTACAAGTTCGTAATAAAATATTAGTTCAAACGCATTTAACTAATTCGATATACAGCGTTTTGTTGTCAGAATCTAGGTTTCACTATCGTCATAAAAAGTTCTTCTTATTTTCGATCCGGAAGAATCATATCTATTTTGAGAATACCACTTCTTTCTTCAATTTTCTTATAGAAAAATTATTACAAACATCAGCAATAAAAAAAACAAGGAAAGAATAACTAATTTTAGGTTTTTAGAACTTTTATATTCAAGAATTAAAATTTTTACTATGTAACATACGTGTAGATTATTATATTCAAATTCTATCTATTTTTTCTTCTCTTTCATTATAAAAAAAATATAGGACAAACGTCAGATGAAACAAGCTACGTTATTGGAAATTATAAAACTGACAATTTATCTGAGAATATATTAAATTTAAGCCATTTAAAAGCACATTTACAAAGTCAAAATTCATTAGAAGACGATAGTACAGATAATTTGTCACCTACACAAAAGAAAGATATGAAAAATTTAATATTATCTGGTTCGAAAAATCTTCTTGGCAAAGTTTTATCACCTGCTAAAGATAAGAATTTAATTAATTCGAGTATACAATCAGTGTATCGGAATAATAATGATAGGCAATTACCATCGATACCACTAATTCATAGTACTAGCGGTATAATGACTACAATAAATACTCCTCCATTATCGATGATAAACAACTCAGAAATAACGCCCACACCAACACCAACTGGAACAGGAACAGGAAATGAAACCAAAGAGAGACCAATTCTTATGACAAGACGTGAATTAACAGATCCTTTTGGTAGTGACGATGAAGATGAGCAACAACAACAGCAACAAAAACAATATGAAAATCTATTAAACAATCGAACAGATGTAAATATTAGTAAAGGTGGTGGTGATAAACAAAATGATGGTGATAAATCTCCAACGCTGGCGTTGGATCCAATCACTGCAAATGTAAGTAAAATTTCAATAATATAAATTTGTTTTTTTTTTTAAATGTTTTATCTATTTTCCATACACATTTTCCACATCTTTCTATACTTATATTTGTTTTTGATTATATTCTTAATTAAAATTAAATTTATTTATTATAATTAATTTATTTATTAGATTAGGAGTGGAGAATATCTGTAGACATGAAAAAGGGTTCTTTTTTAAATATATTGTGTTTTTTGTGTATTCTCCTTCGTACTATTAAGTATTGTGCACAAAGTTCATTTTATTTTACACTATTTTCCATTTAAAAACAATTAATTATATAATTAATTGACTAGTAATTTTGTATTTTCGGTTTTTGTGATAAGGGATTTAGTGTTTCGTTTATTGTTAGAAAAAAGGTTGCCTCTCAATTTTTACTTGATTGTGTAATTATTGTATACATTTTACAATTGTTTTTTTTTTTAATTTTTTATTCAATTTGTATTCTCAAAGTTAAAATAATTTTTTTTATCCTAAGAAAGATTTATTCAAAAATTATACTCTATAAGAATTATTACTCAAAATTACATATCACCATCGAACAAAACATTAACAGATCCACACTTCGATGGCTCTATACTCTCTCCAAATGCCAAATATTTCAGCTGCCTGAATTTTCCCTATGGATACAGTGACGTATAGGCGTCTTTGTACGAGTATTTTTGACAAATCATCTGAAGTCGTATCGGAATTTATTTATCAAATATCACTTAAATATCAATAAAAATTATGAGTCTATTAAGAGTAAAAAAAACTAGAGACTGGAAAAGAGCATTCAAAAAATGGTAACAAAGCCTATCTAGTTGAATTCACATCACTCCCGTTCAAGTGTTTTAAAAGTAAACAAACCGATTCTATAATTGGTTCTTCAATCTGTTCTATGATAAAGGAACTGATGACATTATTGAATTCGTTTTTGGCAAAAATATCCGCTTTGGTAATGAGTCCGTGTCTGCATTCACAGGAACCGATTATGTAATCAGTTATATGTCTATATGAAAAGTCTGTAGTTACAGATTGGCTTATAAATAGACTGCCATTCAGATTAAGAGTTATATAAAATTTAATAACTCATATTTTATGCTAAGTGATTCTAAAAATTGAATTAAGCTTAATGTATTTTTAAAAAAACTGCTCACATGAGATTACTTTACTCGTCGCAATTATATTTAACATTTATAAATTTGCTTATTTCTCTAATTTGTCCTGTTAAAGTTACTGTTCGCAAGTTCCAATTGTAATGACAAAATTTCACAATATTTCTATCCTATTACGTCCTGCAGTACACATTTGATTTCAGTGAAGCGGTTATACTCGTATTTTAGAGCAATATCTTCGATGAAATAAGCAGTTCCATTGTAATCAGTTTCAATATTTGTTATTGGGCCACTTTAATGGGGTGGCTCAGTGAGAGATTTTTTCTATTGATGAGAAACTATCTCTCTCAGTGAGAGATTTTTTTCCATTGATGAGAAACTATACTTAACAGATACAATTTTGTATAGTTTCTCATCAATAGAATAAAAGAGATTTTTTCTATTGATGAGAAACTTACTCTCAATAGTGTGTCTGTTAATTTTTACAATACGGCAAAATTTCATCTACAAAAAAATTGTTAGCTATTGAAACTCCTCCATAATTATTACTCAATGCTTGAAGTAAGAATTGAAAAAAAAAAACAATTTTATAGACATGTAATTTTTAAGACAAAAAAGGATACAAAATTTACTATATTTTACAATTCATTTTTAATATTGTAATTTCTGCTAAAAGTATAGCATTTGTAGAAGTAAATTTAAAAACAAATTTATTTGTTCAAAATTTATTTTGGATGAAACCCATCTCAGCTTTCAGTCCAATTTCGCCCCAAAAAAAAAATTCAAGGTCATAGCTTTTTTTTTTATATATACACATATGAATTTGAAAATCAAAATATTTTTTTTAGACATTATAAATATTAAATCTTAGGGTTTATGTCAAAAATCGTTCAGCAGAGCATCCTTTTTCAATAAAAATAATTAGGATATATATTTCATATTAACATTATAGATGTAATAACATTTATTTCTATAATGTTTATATGCAATATATTTTTTTGATATAAATATTTTTTTTAAATAATTAAAAACAAGTGAAAAAGGTAACTTTAAAATTCTTTTTCAAAACCCTTAAAATTTAGTGAAAAGAAAAATTGTTTTTTTTTTAATGTAAGAAAAAGGCGGAATATACTGCTTCTGTTAAGATATCTTATAAGTACCAATTGTACTTTGAAATTGACCTACTTAAAAAAAATTACAACTAAAAAGCATAATGTTGTGCAATTATTTATATAATATCTAGAAGAGAATCAGAAATTTACTATTAACCAACGACAGGATTCAAATAAATGAATTTAATTCTTTTAACTTTTCTTCCTGCAAATAAAGCAATAATAGTAAATTTTACTTATACAAAGATACATTACTATTATGAAGAATATGCTTAAAAAGACATTTAAGTAATTACAAATTTATAAGAGCACAACCACTTCTCATTAAAAAATTATTATTAATATAAAAAACTGCCAATTTTTTTATTTTGAAAAAATAATGATTTTTTTTTTGTAAAATTTTCTCCATAAACAAAAATGTAATCGAAAAGCTATTAATTTTTTTGTCTTCAAACTATTTAATTTTAATTAGAAAATTAGTAAAATAGTGATTGGTTCGATTATTTTTAAACTTTTGTTTTTATTTACAATATTTTAGTTATTTGGTCTTTTATTATTATTATTTTTATTATTATTATTTTCTTAAAAATATTAAATTTCTAGTTAGTTCAGTTTGTTTTATGAATTTAATAAAAAAAGTTCTAGTACTTCAGTATGCTAATGTGTGCGTACTACTACTTCATTCAAAATAAGGTAAGCATTAATTACTATGAGCAAAATATTGTGTTTTTTTATACTTTTTATTATAAATTATTAATTTCAAAATGCAGACTTAGTAGAACAATTTTATTTTATTTTTCTCAATAAATATTCTGTTTTATAAATACACACACACACACACACACACATATTTATGTATGCAATCAATCAAAGCTTATGTTTTAGATAAGATTGCACTAATTATAATTGTGATTTCAAGCAACTAAAATTGACTTTAAATTTTTTTAAGTTTTTTTGTGGAGGTGAAGTATTTTTGTGGAGGTGTGTTTAGTGAAAGAATTTTTCAGTTTAGGGTATTTTTTACATGCAAAATATTTCCTGCATAATAATAAAAAAAAACCGATTTTGCTTATAAATTTCTCGTTTCTCCATAAAATTGTTCGATACTTCATCATCTAACCAATATCTGAATATGGTGGCCGTTACAAAAAATTAACCTTAAAAAAAGTTTTTAAATTTTCTTACTATAAATAATATTCCTTTTTGTCTATCATGTTAAAGACATTTATCCTTTTCTGAAAATTATTCTGAAAAAAATATTATACTATATGTTTGTTCATTATCTGAAACCTTGAAGTAATTTTTTTTGGTAACTGTTCCAAGTTTTACAAGGTAATTAGTAATATTTTACTACCAGAAACCGAATTTAATTTCTATTAATTGAACTTCATCTCAGTTTTTGGTCTCATTACACAGTTACAAAAACGCCTTGTAAGAAGTAAATTTTATTTATTAAATTACTTTTGATAACATAAATTAAGACGCGCCAACCAACTCATGCGAATACTTTTTCCATATGAAGTTATTTAGTCAAAATATCAGATTTTCAATTTCGGTTCTTCAATATTTTGGGCTTTGAATTGCATCAGTTCCAAAAGGGTCAAGTCCATATTTAAACTCAACAGTTAATTTTTTATCAAGGATTGTTTGTAAACTCCTACCTACGGTCATAGCTGCCATGAAATACCGATTGCGATAAGTTGTCTTTTATGATAATATTAATAACAATAAGGTGTTCTATTTCATCGCTTTTAAAAAAATATATATGAATATATAAATATAACATAAATTGTAATTTAGATCGAGAACATTTTTAGCAGATAGAAGATAAAAAATATTGTTAAGGGCACTGAAAAGAATATAATTAAAAATTTTAACTTAAAAAAACACTGTTTTTTTTACCATACATGAATGATTTTAATCAATCTCTAGAATTCTTTCTTGACATATCTTAATATATATTCCTTAAAATAACCATACATGCTTGAAGACATTCTAACCTTTTTGATACTCGACCACTTCTTTTAAAGCTTAAACTTTTTCTTTTCTTTTTTTGCATATTATATTAAATTGTTACAGTTTCTTACACAAAATAAAACTTATTTAGTTGAAAAAATAAATCCGTTTATAATAATTTTTATAGGGAATAGGACTTGTTAAAGTATAGCTTGTATTATAAAAACAAACATTATTTATTATTTGGGCAAATAATTATAACTGTCTAAATTTTTGTAAAATTATATTAGCATAGATAAATGAATATACAGATATGTATCAAGTATAATAATTTTTTTCTCCGTTCTTTTCGGATATAAAAAAATTAAACAAAATTTATATAAACTGATATAAATTTTGTTATATTGTTATACTTGATACATATCTGTATACTTGATAAATATGCAGATATGTATCAAGTATACAGATATGTATCTAGTATAACAATATAACAAAATTTATATCCATTTTTTTCTCAGATACATTCATTTCTTATCCAGAATTTCTTGACCAAGTGGAGAGTAAAAGTGTATGCATTTACCTGACTTTATTCTGCGTCCTTCACTATAACTTTATGTCAGTGAAATATCACAACACATTGAAGTTCGATACCTAGGACTGTACCTGTACTTAGATAAACGTTTGATATGGAACCTACACATAAGACTTAAAAGGCTTGAATTAAAAAGAACTCTGGGACCAATATGGACTTACATACGTGCTAAAACTCTGGTGCTCTATTAAACCTTCCAATTCCCGTCAAATCCAATTCGTTCAGTCAAAAATACTTCTTTAAATTATCGAAGCTCCCTTTTTTATTCGTAATCGTGACTTAAAGTCCCATTTCTTCACGATTTGACTGTGTCTCGTAATAAAACGTTTCATTCTCATTTTTCGAATTAAACTAATCCACTTCTACGAGAGTTATCCTCTACTTGCTTCTCTATAAACACTCATTAAAATACTGAACATTACTCTCTGTAACTCCTAACTTTAATTGTGTGACAATCTTAAATTTGTAGATATCTGTAAAATTATAAAAAAATATATCTATTGGGTTGGTGCAAAAGTAATGACGTTTTTTTACATATACAATTAAACATTTTTTTTTTAATTATTTATTTAATCAATTATAAAATTTCCATCCGTTCTTATAACCTCCTCCCATCTTTCTATCAACTTATTAATACCATTAGTGTAAAATTCCTTGGATTTTGATGCGAAATATGTAGAAAGGGATGTTTTTACCTGCCCTATTGTATGAAATGTTTTATCATTTAAAAAGTTTTGCAGTGATCAGAATACTAGGATGCTTGATAACATCCCAATTCAACTCATTCAGCTTGTGTTCGGTCATCATAGCCACATGTGGTCGTGCGTTGTCGTGATGAAAAACTACCCCTTTTCTGTTTACCAATTCTGGTCTATCCTTTTGAAGGCCGATGTTCAATTTGGATAATTGCTGACAATATCGTTCTGCTGTAATTGTCTGATTGCGTTCCAAGAGTTCAAAATACACAATACCCTTGCAATCCCACCAAACACAAAGCATAACTTTTTTTTGATAGATTTCGGCTTTCAAAGTTGTTAATGGAGCTTGTCCAGGTATAGCCCAATGTTTCTTTTTGTCACGTTGTTGTACACGACCCATTTCTCATCTCCCGTTACCAAACGATGCAAAAAAGGTTCATGTTTTTGTCTCGCACTCAAAGCAACGCACGTTGAAACACGATCCAATAAATTGACAGCCGACAATTGATGAGGTATCCAAACGTCGTACCGCGAAACCATCCCCATACGCTTCAAATGTCTTAATACGGTTGTATGGTTGACTCCCATCATCGACGCGATCTCCCTGGTGGTAAGACGTGGATTGGTGTCAATTGTGACTTTTAACTTGTCCTCATCAGACTTCAATGGCCGCCCGGTACGTGATTTATCAATTAGTGAAAAATCCCCAGATGCCTGCCGAACTTTGATGACATCTGTTCCATACACTTCGCAAATTTTTTTGGTTGCCACACTCGCGGTATTGTCTTTACGGAATTCATAAAGTAAACAATGACGTAAATGCAGTTTATCGACCGACATTTTGAAACAATACAAGGGCTCTTCACTCTACTCTGGCCAGGCCAAAACTGAATAGAAAGTGGAGGGAAAGCATCCTTTATACAATGGAATCATTTAAAAGAAGATACTATTCATCATTTCTGAAGAAAAAATTTTTTTACCTGGGATCATAAGAAACCGTCATAACTTTTACACAAACCCAATATATTCATTTATATATGATATTAGTTTGTTAGATTTAAAAAAAAATGACAATAACAAAATTTTCGAACAAACAAATTATAAACATTTTGACTCTTTAAGGATTTTAAAAGCGTTTAAGGATTATCCAATTAAAACGAAAAATCTTTGAAATCTTCCTTCTATAAATTTCTTTATAACATCTTCAAAATTTAAAGAAAAAAACATTTTTTTTGTTTAAGAAATTTATGTTACTAATAAAAATCACCTTTCACACGTACTTATATACTTAAAGACATAAACACAAGTAAATAAACTAAATTAATTTTTTTAACAATTGATGTGTTTGTATACAAAAATTTACAAAAAAAAACCGAAATGAAAAAATTGTTCGATGTTTTCTATTTTTTGGTAAAAATTTCCTTTTAGAAGTTACTATCTAGACATAGAAAAATGTGTGAAGAGTCAAGAGCTCTAAGAGGGAATATGAAAAAGAATATCTATTTGGAAAATGGGAATAGAATTGAAAACGACGTAAGTACTCGTTTAATATAGTTTTTTGGTTAATTTAGTAAATTATTTTATTGTTGTTGGTACACAATAGGTTCTAATTTTGTTTTGTTCTTTTGTTTTTAAAAATGATATATTTTTGGTTTTTTAGAAATAATTATAAAATTAAATATATATATATATATTTTAGAAGTTTCGCTTTTGTTTTAATTACTTTATAATTTATTGATTGTTATTATTATTATTATTATTATTATATCTCATGAATTATTCATCAGTGATTATGCTTATATTATTTTTGATAGTAGATTTAAAAGAAAATTTCACAGAATTTTTGTAAATATTAAAAAAAAAATTACGCAAAAAAAAATTTTAGTAAATAGAAGAAAGAAAAACAAAACTATATAAATAAATTTTTTGAAGCTGCACTCAAGCCAATTATTAATCACAGCATTTATGTGTGCAAAATTGTTTTTTTTTTTAATTTTTGGTGTTAAAATATGGAATTTAGGCGGAACGACAACTACGTCAAAGGGAACATGCTAAACAATTGATAGCGAAGGCTAGATTGCAACCGATTAATTTGGATAGTCCAACATCACCAATGAAACCGATAACACATCGGATAACATTATCACCGGAAAGAACCATTTCACCAATCAATAATACCGAAGGATTTGTATTGAATCAAATCAATGGTGGTAGCAAAGACGGTTCACCAATTAAACATCATATATCGCCAACCAAACTAAAAGATAGAATAACACCTCCAAGAGAATTCCAATTAAATAATAAACTGACAGCTACTGATGAGAATATAGGACATAAATCCAGTCCGATGCGCAAATTTGAACGGAACGGCAATAGTCCTTTGCAATCGTTCAATTCGATTATCGATAGGATATCACCAAAGAATGAAAAGAAGGTTTGTTTGATAATTACAAGTATGTATTTATAAGAATTTCTTTTTTATTTATTTCCTTTTGTTTTATTGAATTTATTAAATTTATTTTGCTTTTTAAAGTAATGCACTAGTAATTATTACGCGTATGTTATTTTACTCTTGAAGAAATAATGTATATTGGGGGGGGGGGGAAACCAATCACGAACTGCATTATCGATGCTTGATAAATTTTCGATGTCTGAGCTATTATGAAAGCAAGATTGGCGTATAAATGTACCGTAAATAAATGTTCTTTTAGATTAGATTATTTATATTTTCTATGTAATTATTGTAAAATAATTCATAATATTTACACCTACATACTAAAAAAAACATAATCTTTTAAAATGAATTCGCATTTTCTTGAGGTAATTAAAATATATTTTTTTTGATCATCGTAATAGACGAACAAAAATTTATTCAATAAATTTGTATAATTCTCCAACCATCAATTAATCAAAATTGTATGTTGCAAAAATTATACAAAATTTATTTTTATTATATTTTTTTTTTACCTGCCCAAAGGCTTAACTGAACATTATCGAGCCAGCCGTAAATAGGAAAAATAAAGTCAACATTTTGAAATCGTTCAAATAATAAATAATATTTTAGAATTTTAATGCTGTTCCAAAAAAAATAAATGCTTTATGCTTGAGTGTCTTTCAATTATTTAAATGTCTAGTCCTTATGTGGGATACATCATAACTTTAAGGTGAGTGATTAATATGCTTGAAAAAAAATTCTCTTAAGAAAAAACCGCAAAAACAGCGTTACTTGATTTTAATGTGAGCTTTTTTAGACTTCAGTAAAAGCTCTCCTTTTGTCATTTGCATCATTGAATGATGCCAATAAACGTAAAAAAATACATCAAATTATTATTAATATAGATAAGTGCTTGCTGCATTTTTATTCTGCAATTTATTAAGAAGTGATTTTGTCAATTTTTCGACATTGTTCCAACGTTATTTGGAGCATTTGTTGTCTTCAAGGAACGGTCTTTATAGTTGAAGAATAATATTGTAATATGCATTTAACGGGTTGAAAACCTTGGTTTTTTTAGAGCTATTACAATCAAAAGTTATTTAATATACATCCTTTTAATAATGCTATAGCCTATAAATATGAAGGACTTACCAGGTCTATTCAAAAAGTATCGCGAATTTTGAATTTCCGCGGGTTACGTATATTTGATTTACGAGTTTTTGTGGCGTTATGTTGGTACTCATATCTCTCACTTATGCCGACAAGTTCGGCCATTTTGAATGTTTAGTTAATTTTTGACAGCTGCTTTGCTTGCACGTGTTTTGGCGTCTTAATATACATAATCCGTGGAAATTCGAAATTCGCGATACTTTTTGAACAGACCTCGTATATTCCTTTTGAATCAGTGCTTAAGAAAAAACTCAACTTTCATTTGTGATCAAACGTTTTTTCAATATCTTTTTTTTTTGTAGAATAATCTTGTAATGATTTTTCGTCTTTAATGTTGTCGAGCGTCCTAATGTTATGGTAATTTATGTAAAAGTGTACAAAGAACAACATGTTGAAGTGAATTTGGTGCAATTGCGAATCTTTCAATATACCTCAAATAATGTTTATAATAATTTAAAAAAAAAACAATAACTTGTAATCAGAAAAAAACATTTATTTTATTCATTCGTCAATCAATTAAAAATTATTTTAATATTTTCATACCATTTAATATTTGGGAAAAAAAATATTGAATATTTTTTATGTTAATAATTTTTTATTAAAATTATATTTTTTCCATTATAATTATTATTTGCATCATTTTTGATCGGTTTTATCTCAAATTCAAAATATTCAATTTATATAATTCAGTATTCTGAAAATATTCTTTAACCAATTTCAATTATTGTAAACGTAAATTCGTTATGTTGATATGTGCATCTAAAAGGCAAACTTGAGATATTTGATCCTGCCACTCCATAATGACGGTTGCCAAATTAATATTTTGTTATCTGTCAGTCCTTTTTATGCTACTTTTCAAGAAAATTTTGATAAAGGATTAGTTCTAGGTATCATTATTGGTTCGAGGAGTCTATAATGTGCTATGAGCATATTAACTATGCAAGAAACTACAGTAATCAAATTAAATGAAAACTTTCAAATTATAGTTTATAGCGTTTATTATTATTTGTAATTTCAGGGAAATCAAAAATCATACATCGAAAGCCAAATGGAACTTTTAGAACGTGAACAGGAGGCAATAGATCAGAAGGCGAGCAGCCTGGAGAAAAGGCTTCGAGATGTGATGAAAGGGAACTCAAGTAATCAATATGGTTTGAATTTTCTTAAATTTTTACGACCAGGTGTTGGAGGTGGCGGTAGTTTAAATGATGCAATAGATAATAGTAACAATAATAGTAGTAGTAGTAGTACAGGTGGTAGTTTTGGTTGTTTAAAATATGATGACAATGAAGATAACAGTGATCGAGATGGAAGTGATGAAGACGATGGTTTTTCTGGTATTAAATATAACCAGAATGATCATCATCATGAAGTAAAAAGAAAATCAACCGGATTTTGGAAATCGAAACGACGATTGGGTCAGTAGGTTCTTTTATCATATACCAAGTTAAAAATGTGGCGTGTATAAAATAAAGCTGATATGAAAATAACAACAAAAAACAAAATCAAACAAAAATTTACTTATCGAATGCTTTTATGGAATTAAATTTGAAATAATTTACGCTAATTACTGCTATCATTTTATTGGGAAATTGTTCTTAAAAACTTACGACAATTTTTCAAAATGCAAAGCTTTCAACGTCTGGCGAATTATATAAAATGTGTTGTTTTCTATTGATATTCGCATGAAAATCAAAGTTTGTAATAAATACAATACAAAAATAACATTTGATTTTGTTATTCATCTGGACTTATTTAATCGACTTGACGAATTTGTGTTGTTTCATTGGATTTATTTAAAATGATCATCATAAGTTTAATTATAATATTAAATGTGTTTGATTTCTGGAAGGATATCCGAGCAGACTTTTTTTATTAGGACAAACGATTTTCCATTGTAGTTGTAATTTTTGTGAATAATTTTGCATTTTTTTTTAGTTAAATTATATCTTCTCATTTCTTATATTAAGAATAGTTTATTGAAAATTGAATTTTTAGAAGAAGTTCAAAAATTATTATTAAAGTTAAGTGGGTAACAATAACAATATTATATAGAACAAGTTCTACTAAACAGTAGTTCCAACTAAACATATCTTAATTGCATGTTCATAAAAAAATCTTGTTCTATTAAAAGCCTATACATATGTAATTTGAAAATTCTATACTGCGTCGTATATTATAATTTTTTAATTTTATTTACACAAAATTCCCAAATAATAAATACAAAGCCCGAAATTCCAACTCCTTCGTCCCGAAATTATTAAAATGGATAAAAATAATAAATAAATAAATAAAATTCGTTTACATGTATTACAATTTTTTATTCTTTTACAATATCTTTTCACACTAATAACCAAAAAAAAAAAATATCAAAAAAAGTTATTATTTAAAGATATTATTATAATTCGGGTGGTATTTATAAAAAAAAATGCTTGTATACTTACTACATTATTGTAATAATTTAACAGTACTAACCTAAATGTCTTTAAAAATATAATTTGTAAAAAATTTTATTGATTTTTAGTTATTCAATTTTTAATAGATTTAAATCGAATGGGAAATGGAATTGTATAAAAAGTTCCATTAATAAAAATTATATCTTTGATAAAGTTTTTATAAAATACTTTTACTTAGTATAAAATTATTTATTGCCAATTTTTATGGTAAATATTTCAACTCAAATAAAAAAAATACATTTAATCTATAGCACTTATTTTGTTCATATTTTTTCATTATTAAATATACTTATTCCTTTTTTATTCATATCACTTATTCACAAGGGGCATCCCATTTACTATATTGCAGACATTTTAATTTTGGTTTTACAAAGTTCAAATAAATTTTCATATTTTTCATTTAGAATATTATTTGCTTGAGTATCTTACAATTATATATTATACGATAATACGTTATTTCTGCAATTAATATAAAGTTTAATTAAATCAAAAATTCAATTATGAAATTTCTTATTTATTGAAAATCTCATTAAGGTCTCTTCCAATCATTGATGTGGTTTTAGGTTCTTAATAACTCTAAATATTTATAAAGAAAAGAAATATTTGAAAATTTATTAAAAATTCATAAATTTAATATTAACATAAATCGTTTGAAATTTAATTTTACTGTTTTAATTTGACGTTAATAAATAAATTTTTATTTTTTTACTTTATAGTAGAGATGTTTATAAATAAAAATAAATTTTATTATATCTGTGTTTTTATTGCAAAAAAATGTCACAGGCTAGTAAAGTTACTATAGAAAAGCTAGGATTCAGTTTGTTCTCCATCAACTAGTCTCATGACTATGGGAGTGTAACTTTTTATAATTTTTTTTTAATAAATACTATTAAATAATTTTATTGAAAAAAGGTTATTTTAACTTTATGTTTGTTGCCCCCTTTTGGTTACAAAACCAACGATAAGCATTTATTTTTGAGTTAATATTAAACGATAAGCATTTATAAATATGTATAAGGAACTCATTAATTAGTTACTTCTAAAAATATAATAATAATGACAAATAATTAACATAGTTATTAAAGTAAGTTTTCAAAAACTAATCTATTATATTGTTTTCCATTAAATTCTTATAGAATCGGAAGAAACTGAAGAACAATTGCTATCGCAATGGTTTACTCTAGTCAACAAAAAGAATGCATTGATTAGGCGACAAATGCAATTGAATATTTTGTAAGTTTATTATTAGTTAAAACTATTGTAGTGGTCATAGATATTAATGCAAGTATTAATACAGTGAAATAGATTTATTTTATTTATTGATACCAATTCTCAATTTATCCTTTATAATATATTTTCTTTTAGTTTTTGTTTATGTTTGTTTAGGTTGGAATGATTTTTTTTAAATTACAGAGAACAAGAAAATGATTTGGAACGGAAATACGCTTTACTTAATCAAGAGTTACGTGCAGCGCTATCTGTTGAGGATTGGCGAAAATCCGAAGCTCAAAGGGAACGAGAGGCTTTATTACTAGCTGAATTAGTAGCAATTGTTGATAAACGCGATCAACTAGTTCAGCATTTGCATAGTCAAGAAAAAGCGTAAGTTTTTTTTACATTTTTCGAATTTTTCTCTTTTTTTTAATACTCTGATTACTTATATTGAACTTTGGAAAAACTATTGTTCTAAATAAATACGAAAAAAAATTAGAAACTGATGATCAAGCATTTATTTTGCTAACTTAAATGCTAAATATATTGGTTGTGCGGAAAGTAATTTCGTTTTTTTTTAAATAAAAATGAAAGACGATTTTCTTATAGTGAAGTAATATTTTATTCAATTAAATATTGTCCATCCCGATCCAATACCCTTTGCCATCTTTTTGGCAGTACCATGATTCCACGCTCATAAAATGTTTGTTCTTTGCTGGCAAAAACTAATCCAAGTGATTTTTGACCTCCTCATTTGAATTAAACATTTTACCGTCTAAAAAATTTTGTAGAGACCGGAACAAATGATAATAGTAAGGTGCTAGTTCTTGAAAGTATGGTGGGTGTTGCAGTATATCCCATCCAAGCTCTAAAAGCTTTTGTCGAGTGGTCAAACTTGTATGTGGTTTCGCATTATCCTGTTGGAACACTATACCGTTCCTATTGACCAATTCTGAGCTTTTTTCTTTAATTGAATCATTAAATTTGCCCAACTGATGACAGTACACTTCAGAATTGATCGTTGTGTTGCTCGATATAAGCTCAAAATAAACGATTCCTTTGAAATCCCACCAAACAGATAGCATAACCTTTTTTTGATGAATATTGACTTTCGAAGTGCTTTGAGCCGGTTCATCTTTTCTACTCCAGGATCTTTTGAGCTTAACAATGTTGTAAACAACCCATTTCTCGTCCCCAGTGCTTATACGCTTCAAAAATGGATCATTTTCACAAACGTCAATGCGACGGCACAAATTTTTTTCCGTAAGAAGGTGAGGAACCCATATGTCGAGCTTTGAGATAAAACCTAGCCGTTTCAAATGATCATGAACGATCGAATTCGATAAATTTAATTTCTCAGCGATCTCACGAGTTGTTATTCGTCGAAGAACACATCTTCTTCTTACATATCGGAAAATTTTTTTCTTGCTTGAACAGCATTTTTATTTTTTCTATAGTAAAAAAGTAAAATATTCCGAAAATGCTGTTTTTCAATTTCCATATTTAAAGGGTATCAACCAAAAACTACTATGCAGAATCAATAGAATTTTTTCACAAGCAGGCCTTGCTATGTCAGCTGTCAAAATACATATGATTATGCGGTTTAAGTGCGAAGTTGGTTGTGAAAAAATACAATTAAATCCTCTGTAGGGAAACAACGAAATTACGAAATTTAAACAACTCAATAGTTCATTTTTGTTTCACTGTATGGATTTTAACTAAAAAAAAATTATATAAATTATATGAATGCTTCTGTAAGTTAATTTATCCGAAATCCAGACAGAAAATATTAATTTAGTAATGAATACAAAATGTCCAATCCTATGCTTATTACTACAATAATAATAGAATATATTAAAAATATTTAAAATTATCTACTTAAAATAAAATGATATGTCTTTATTTTTTTTTTATTTTTTCCTCTTTCAGTATTGAAGATGATAATGAAATAGAACGTGAACTAGAGCATGTGGACATTAGTTCAAAAGAGAAATGTATAATCCAGTAAATTGTAATTTACGAATTTTCAATATTTTTCTACAATAAGAAGGAAAATGGAATTATTTTAAACAAATGAGATGAAATGATAAGCAAATTGAAATAACTCAACAATAAAAAAGCACAACTATAAAAAAAAAACAACCAGAATATTTGTAGTTATCAGTCAACAATCTATAGATCTATACCGATTGTAACCATTAAACTGTATTTTTATTTATTTACTTATTGGTATAAATGTATCATTTTTAATTTCATCAAATTATGCGTGCTTTATTCATTTATATATTCTAATTATAAGTATAGTAACAATAGGTTCTTAAAATTTCATAATAGTTCACTAATATTAAAATTTTTCATACGGACATTTGCTTAATGAAAACTAAACCAAAAAATAATTATTAGATAAATAAAATAAAACAAAATTAATTAAAAATCTATTAAATGAATATAGGTTAAAAAAAAAATGACTATAAAAAAGTGCATGTAATTACAAAATAGAAGGAAAAAAACACTCGATACAGCTGCAGGTTATTGTATTCAAAATATTATAATATTATGTAATGTAGAAAGATGAAAACAAATTTAAAAATACAAAAAAAAAGTAATTAAATGAAAATCTTGGATTATAATATTGATTAAATATGTAAACAAATCAAAATGTAATTAAGTTTGGTGATATTTGATCGTACAAGAGATGATTGAGGCCAGAAAAGCTTATTTAATTAATATGATATGTAATTGTGGAAAAATTATATGACTAAAAAAACATAATAAATTAGTTCAAAAATGATTTAATAGGAAAAGCAAAAAAAAAGAAAAATTAAATAATAATATATTAAATATAAATGATACTAAATAAAAAGGAAACCAAAAGAATTTATCAAAAGTTTCAATCACGTCCGTTAGTATTTAAGTAAATTTTCCAAATCTATCTATAAATATTAGTAGTTGTGAGTAAATGTGCAAAATTCATCAAAATTCATTTAAATCATAATAACAATCGAAATTTGTAATTATTATATTGATTTTGAAAATGATAAATGTTAAAGAAGAGATAACACAAAATAAACCTAAAGGAAAGAAAGGAAAACAACTCAAAATTGACGAAATGTCATGTTCAAATGTAATCTTCAGCTGATGTTGGTATGAATGTATACGTATATCATCCAATTGACCACAGTCACAGTTCTCACCGCATTCTCATTCGCTCCAATCAATGTCAAAAATATGGTCATTTGGCTGTGTGCTTATTATAGGATATATTTCAGGAGGTTTTCTTCCTGAAAGTTTCAATAAAGTTTCGTAGGAAAATTATTTTAAAGTAAAAACCAATTGACAAAAAAATATATATAAAATTTATCCATTCAAACTTATTTAAGTATTTAACTTTTTATTTAAAAACCATAACGGCTTTTGACATAGTTTTTGCGATTTATGGTTTCCAATTGTTAAAAGAGTAATTTTTTGTTATATAATTGGAATAGTAACTGCAGTTTATTAGTGCAATGGCAGATGATAAAAATCGGCGTCTCATTCCCAATAGCAAAACAATTTTTTTTTTTTTTACTATAAATAAAAGACATTGGTTTTTGCACTCAATCCAATCGATGCTTACTTTAAGGCATCACACTCTACTGTTTATGTAACTAGGCAATTTTAAAACTAAAAATAAGTGTTTCTATGTTCATAATTTACTATGCCGAAATATTAAAAAATTTCTGAATTGAAGCAACATTAACTAAAAATTTTATTAACGAGACTTCTGCCAGATGCCTTCTATTAATAATAGACGGTGCTTCGCATAAAACCGATTCAGATTGGCAAATAATCTTTAAACGATATTTTTATCAGAAATAAATTTAAAAAGTCCAAAAATATGTGCAATAACAAAGCAATAGAAAACTTCTGAAACCGCTTCAATTATATACACAATAAAATTTCAGAACGAATTGCAAACTACAATATTTTGGAAAGAAAATTGCTCCTACATCTGATTATGAGTGTATACTTACTCCTATCGGCTATTGAATGCTACTCTAATTTTGAAATATTATTACAACTTCGCTAATTACCGATTGATCTTTGAACATTTTTAATATATATTTATTACTTAAAATGGTTACCCATTATCTCATTATGACTGTGCCATTTAAAAATATTTTCTTTTCATTCTCAATAAAAACGGAAAGGAGTTTTTCTTTTGAAAACAATTTTTACGAATATAGGAATATCTCTTAAGAAAATAATTTAAAAAAAAACGCTTTATTTTTGAATACAATTGTATGCTGTAGAACTTATAAGATAAATTAATTATAAAATGGAAAAAAGTTAAAAAACAAATGCTTTAAATTATTTTATGTAACCCGTTCTCTATCTTCGAATAGAAATAGAAAATAATATATCAAATTTGTTTTGTTTAGAAAAGAGAACAAAATCAAATAATCATATAGAATATATTTATTTAAGGGAAAAAAAACGGAACAAATGTAAGACTAGAAAATATATATTGAACAAATTAAGATAAAATCACTGAAAATTGATTATAAAATGCGACAGAAAATTATATGAAATTTATGTAAAATAGAAAAGAATAATTTTTTTTATTATTTATACGATTAATTAATTATTTTAATATTTTTAAGTTTTCTTTTTTAGTAGCTTAATATTATTTTAAGTTTAGAAATAATAATAATTTTATAAATTATAATTCATTGTATGTATGATTATATGCAATAGAATGGAAAGAAAAGAAAAAATTGAAACAGGACAAAAATTTAAATAATTTGCTAAACAAAAAAATTGTTTTATAATTTATCAATAAAAAAGAATATATCCGTGCTGCTGTACTATGTTATTTATTATCCCTGTACTTTCGATATCCTTGATTTCGAATTTTTTTACCGAAATTATGGATGTTTATTTTTTGTTAGTTCATTGGCACTGTTTTTTTTTCAACTCTTTTTTTCGAAATGAGTCCTTTCTCACTAATTTACGGTTATTGGAAGAATGCAAAAGCTCTAGGCATCGAGACTATTACTAGTTATATATAAATACTAGCGAGAATTACAATTAATGTATGACTAATAGGGTAAAAATAAGCCATTTAATTTTTCATTGTTGTGGTTTCATTTTTGCGAAATGGCTTTGCTTATAAAAGAAGGATTTAAAAATTTAATAGAAACTTAATCAGAATAGTAATGCTCAAAGTTTGGGAATCCATCATTCAGTTATAAATTGGTTTCTAGAATGGACTTAATATTCTAGAATAGACTTATTTTCTAGAAATTAGAGAAATTCAAATAGCTAAGACATGTTATAGAAATTATATAAAAAAATAGTCTAAATGCTTTCCGACTGAAGTGATTATATATTTGCATTAACTAAACAGCTATTCTAAAGCAATTAAAACAAATTGGATATAAATGTAGCGATGTTTGAATATTTTTTTAATAAAATTGATTTTTTAAGGAGTCTCCAACATTTTAATAAATAGATTTCTTTGGATAGCTTTTAGTTTTCTAGCCCAGCAAGACCATGGTTTCTTCTAACAACTAGATATTTTTAGCTACGAAACCCATGAAGCAGCCATATTGATTTTGAAGCAGCCATACTGCTTATGATGCAGCCATTATGCCAACGAAGCAGCCATACTGCTTATAAAGTAGCCATATTCCTTATAAAGCAGCCATACTGCCTATGAAGCAGTCATACTGCCTATGAAGTAGCTATACTGCTTATAAAGCAGCCATACTTCTTATAAAGCGGCCATACTTCATATGAAGCAGTTATACTTCATATGAAGCAGCCATTAAGCTTATGACGCAGGCATACTGCTTATGAAGTAGCCATACTGCTTATGAAGCAGCCATACTGCTTATGACGTAGCCATACTGCTTATGAAGCAACCATACTGCCTTTGAAGCAGGCATGCGTGCTGCTTATGAAGCAGCCATACTGCTTATGAACCAGCCATAGTGCAATACTAATGGGCTACAATAATTCTTATATAATTTTAATAACTTATAATACTATATTGTGAACAACGAAAATGGTTTTAAAAAACACCGTTCAATTTCTCAACAGAGCCCTAGCCTTTAATTTGACAATTGACTATACCGGAATCATGTAAGTATAAAGTTACAGAAATATTATCAACTTGTTTATACAGACAAGGTGCTTACAAAAAAGTAAATGCCCACATGAGTTAGTATACTAATCCTTTTCTTAAAGAGAAAGTACTTTTATCCACTTATTTCTAGAATAAGAATTATTTCTCACTGGTGATGAGAAGTGGATAATAGTTTACATTAATGTTCAGAGCAAAAACCAAGCTTCATCCAAAGACGAGTGATGCTACGTATGTATATGCTGGGATTGAATGGCGTTTCTGTACTATAACCTATTGTCGTCCAGTTAAACTATAAATTCAGAGATACTATAAATACCTTAGGATAAAGTGTTGTTTTTCATCATTACAATACTACGGTACACCACACGTTTCTGCGTATTCGTCAAAAACTGTTTTGACTCACCCACCATACTCACCATATTTTGTATCATTTTATTATCATCTACTCCGGTTTCTACAGAACAGCCTAGGTGGGAGGAACTTCAGATTTTGGAATAAATTAAAAGATACCTCGACAAGTTCCCTAACAAGAAAAATGCAGACTTTTGGAAATGAGGTAGTAGATGCTAGAAGAACTCTGTTAAAGTGGTGTAGACAATAATTGAAATTATATTTACTAGATGACTGGCGTTTCATATCTTTTCAACAAGTGACAATTAATTTGTGGTCAGATAAATTCATAACTTCTAGTACAAATACCTGCTATATATGTTAACAGGAATTTTAGTAAAAAAAATTTTATTCTAAGTACAAGTTTATAGAATATTTGGTAGAAAATTAATGAAACTGATATCACTGGAAATACTTAAGTAACTGGTATACTTGTTCGTTAAGTCCCTCCTAGACGTTCATGATAAGTTTTAACTACGTCGACCCAGTGATAAGCAAAGTTGCCCATTTTTAGTGCATCAGAAAAATAGCGAAATTCGGAGGAAAGTTGTGTCATAAAATTTTGTAATAAGCTTGAGGAACCGGAGAGTTTGACTTAGGAAAAGTTACAACGAACTTAGGCGATATATTGGGTTGTCCGGAAAGTCATTTCGTTGTTTTCCAACTTCACATTTAAGACGCTCGTATTTTGAAAGCTGACATAGCAAGGCCTGCTTGTGAAAAAATTCTTTTGATTCTGCATAGTAGTTTTTGGTTGATACCCTTTTAAATATGGAAAGTGAAAAACAGCATTTTCGGCATATATAACTTTTTTAATATAGAAAAGATAAAAATGATGTTCAAGCAAGAAAAAAATTATCCGATGTGTAAGGAGAAAATGTGTTAAGTGAGCGACAGTACCAAAACTGGTTTGCAAAATTTCGATCCAGCAATTTTGATCTCGAAGACGCACCACGTTCTGGAAGGCCAGTTGAAGCTGATGAAGACACAATAAAGGTATTTATTGATGCAAACCGGCGAATAACAACTCGTGAGATCGCTGAGAAATTAAATTTATCGAATTCGATCGTTCATGTTAATTTAAATGGCTAGGTTTAATCTCAAAGCTCGACATATGGGTTCCTCATCTTCTTACGGAAAAAAATTTGTGCCGTCGCAATGACGTTTGTGATTTGCTTCTCAATTGCTAAGAAAATGATCTATTTTTAAGCGTATTATCACTAGGAACGAGAAATGGGTTGTCTACAACAATGTTTAGCGCAAAAGATCCTGGAGTAGAAAAGATGAACCGGCTCAAAGCACTTCGAAAGCCAATATTCATCAAAAAAAGGTTATGCTAACTGTTTGGTGGGATTTCAAAGGAATCGTTTATTTTGAGCTTCTACCGAGCAACACAACGATCCATTCTGGTTTACTGTCATCAGTTGGACAAATTGAATGATTCACTTATGGAAAAAGGTCAATAGGAAAGATATAGTGTTCCAACAGGATAATGCGAAACCACATATAAGTTTAACCACTAGGCAAAAGCTTTTAGAGCTAGGATAGCATATACTGCCACACCTACATAATTTTTTAGACGGTAAAACGTTTCATTCAAATGAGGAGGTCAAAAATCACTTGGACCAGAAAAGAAAAAAAAATTTATGACCGTGGAATCATGGAAGATGGCAAAGGATATTGGATCAGACTGGACAATTTGAATTGAATAAAATATTAATTCACTATAAGAAAATCGTCTTTCATTTTTATTTAAAAAAAAAAAAAAATTACTTCCCGGACAACCCAATATTTATTATAAATAGCCAAAGTTGTTCAGCATTTTTTGAAGGGCGAGAAACAGTGGAATACCAGCCTCGTTTAAGGAGGCCTTCAACATCGAAAACTGATGAAAATGTGGAACGAATGAGGGCTTTTGTGAAGTCAGCGGTTTACGCTTGATCAGTCATTAACTCAAGATTTTGTCAGATTTTATCTCAAGATTTGGAACTTCCGTCACACGGCCATCTACATCAACGAGTTTTTGTCAGAAAAAATGGAAATGCTTGCGTTTTCTCAACTCCCTCTATATACCTGATCTAAGTTCGTTTGACTTGTTTTTGTTCCCCAAGCTCTAAGACCATTTGAAAATACATCTTCATGGTACTGTCGATAACATCCCTATTACTTTTCTACCACAGCAGTTATATCTAATTTTAAATAATTACAGATGCCCTTTTAGCAAAATGATCTTCAAAATAAGTTTTTTTTATCTTCAAAATAAGTTAAATACGTACCGTTTTCGAAAAGAAGACAATAAAAATACAAAAAAAAATCATTATTTTTATTCAATTTATTAAACTAGACTTTATTTACATATAAAAATAAAATAATAACTAATCAAGTAATAATAGCAAACATTTTATTTTGTTTCGTTAACAAATTGTAATCATTTTAATTATTAAATTATAAAGTGGTTATTTTTCAATTTTGGTTATAAACCAATTCATTAACAATGAATTTTTATTATCATTATTATTTTAACAATTAATTTTTTTAATAATAAAAAAGAAGCATTTGATTTTTAATTAATAATCGTTCGTATAAAAATTATTTTATAATTGAATTTATCAAAAAAAATATTATTAATTTAATATATAGTGGTTAGTTTTGAGTTTTATTCTTATTACTTATTAAAAAAATTACTTTTTATTAATATTACTATTATTGCTATTGTAACTGTTATTATTATATAGTCTCGATAAGATTGTGTATGATTTTTTTCCCATTACTTATTAAATTTTCTATTAGATATTAGCAACAATATTTTATTCATTTTATATATTAACTATTTTAATTATTTTAAGCCTATTATTGTGTTCATATTACTTAAACGAGATAGTAAGTTTCTAATTTTATGTACAACAAATAATACTTATCTAAACTTCCGTAGAAATCCTATTGCTTTTTTTATTATATTTTTTTTTCATTCTTTTAATCAATAATCAATCACAATATTATTATTTTATCATAAAGATATATTACTTACAATATTATTATAACTAGTTCTTTTTGTAATAATTTATCAATTTGCTAATATATATTATTTTATATTAATATTAATTCAAAAAAAAATATCAAATCGAAAACAACAATTATTTGATTATTTTTTTACAAAAGAATAGTTTTTTAATATCCTTTTTTTAAAATATTTTTATATATTTTATATTTACATAATCTTAGTATCTGTTAATAAGTTTATCAATAGTTTTTCTTATATCAACACTTTCGAAAAGAAAAATTTAATATAATATTTTTCTGTTATTTTTAGATTTTTACTACAATAGTATTTTGTTTATTAAATATTTCGTTATATTTAATAATTTAAAAAACAATTCTATTGGAAAAAAGTAAATTCTTTAGTATAGAGAGTTGTATATTATACAAATAATAATTGAAAATGATCAGATGTGCCCAATATAAGATCTCTAGGTGGTAGATTTATTCCGAGAGTCTTTTGCTAATGATAACATTGGATTTTACATCAAACTTATCATAAATTCTAACAATTGAAAAATATGGAAACTTTTTAAAAAATTTTCCTAACTGCGTTTTCGTTTATTATATGAATAGTTTCAAGCTTGGTACCCATTTAGGAAAATTTGAGCCAAATGAGTTCTACATATCATGAAGCTTCAATAATAATGGATGGCGATAATTTAAAAAAAATTTAATAAAAATTATGTTTAAAAAGAAATTATAATAGAAAAGTTAAAAAAAATATGCTGAAAAATAAATTATATTGAAATTATTCAAAATATAATCGCAAATAGTATTAAAATAGCAAAGTATGCTATAAAATATCAATTCTGAAAATTTCAAAACTGATAAAGTTAATCCATTTAAATATTTTTAAGAATTTTTTTGCACATTTTATGTTGTTACTTGACAGATGTTGGCTTTATAAATGCACTAAAATATGTGGATTGTCTACGTCAACACGATCCTTAAAATAGCCCCACAATAAAAAGTCCGACGGTATCAAATCGCTCGATCTTAAACGTCAACTGACATCGCCAAATCTCAAAATTTTGCGTCATGGGGCAATTAGCGCGCTATAAAACCAACTATTTGTCATGCTGCGTTTCTTGTGGTGCCGTCTTGTTAAACTCACATATGAGCCAGACTGAAATCGTCCAGATCAGTGCAAAACAAATCTGTTTTCATACGGCCATAGTATTTAGATTTAACGGTAACGGGCTTCCCTTCTTCATTTTCAAAGAAATATAGATCGATGACACTATCAGATCAAAATCCACACTTTTCGCTTAGACAATGGCTTTTCCAAAGTCACTTATGGATTTGTAGATACTAATAAATGGCAATTATGGATATTGACGCATCCGCTGAGCGAGAAATAAGGCCTCATTCTCTCTGAAGAAACTTTTGCTCGAAAAATCAGTATCCAACATCAAATGCTCTGCGCCTATCATGATAGTTAAACTATCCATAAAATAAAATGACAAACCTTAAACTATAAAATCTCACAATAAATTACATATATTGTATGTTTTCAAACCACGACATGAATAATCCTATATGACAAGGCAGGGGTCCTAAGTATACAGCTTTTTTAAAAAATAAAAATTTTAAATATCAGAAATGAAATTTTAAACAAAAAATGTTTATTTAAAAAAAACTTAATTAAACAGAAAAACCAGCTGACACAATAACAATTTGAGTTAAATATAAAAATTCTCCTTTTTAACATTTTATAAAATTTAAATTAAAGCTTCTTATACAAGAAAAAAGTATGGAAATATAATATTAAAAAATCAGTAAAATACAAAAATATCAATCAAAAAATGAACAAACAATTATAAATAAATTTATCTCGAAAACTCTACAATTTTATAAAAAAAATACAATTACTACAAATAATTCAAAAATCAATTATGGTATATCAAACTTAAAAAAATAGATATTACTTAAGGGATTTTTAAATTTATAATTAAAAATGGGAAACAGAAACAACCACCGTTAAACGTCATCATTCATAATTGGTAAAAATCAGAATTTCTAAGAAAAATACATTAAAGACACTTTAATTAAAATTTAAAATTTGAAAACGGTGAAATAAGAAAAATTGTTTGTCCCTTAAAATAATGTTACACCCTTCTAGATTGCTCAACTTAAATAGTTAAGTTCAAGGACAGTATCATATGGTGGGAAGATTAATTTTGAATTTTTGTTGTTGTGAATTTTGATTTTGGCATATTTAATTTTTATTTTTGTTTTCAATTATAATAAATGAGGTTTTTATAATATTTAACATAATTATTTCTTCAAAAATTATTTTTTTTAAAAACATATTTTTTTATTTTAAATAATAATTAAATGTACCAGAAAAAAATGATTTTCTTCAAATTTGTTTTGCCTAAAAACAAAGTATAGCAATACTCTATTTAGATAGATTTGTCTCGCTTTCTCTACAACGCTCTTCATCTCTTTGCATAAAATATTAATTTCTTTTTTAATTTAAAACCAGTTTTGCTTTAGCTGTCGTGTGCGTAATATCGTTTTGGGTAAATATTCTGGTTCTTGTTAAATTTTGATTTAATTAAAGAGTTTTAGGTAATTTTTCTTATGTTTTTAAATAATTATTTTGTAATAATTTCTTCTAAATAAAATCAATTTTTTATGAATTTTTATTTTTTTGATTAATATTTACGTTTTTGGACTTCCAATTTTGTTTCTTGTATTTATTCAGGCCTGTTTCTTGTGAAAAGATATATCTTTCGTTTTTTATTTAAAATTAAACTGAAAAAAAATATATTTTATTAATATTGAAAAGAAATTTTTTTTTTTACTTTAAGAAGTTGCCTTGTTTCTAATAAGGGGGAGGAGTAAAGAAGGTGATAGCGCATGGTTATTTTAGAAATCAGACTTCTTGATCTTTTTTTAAATATTAGCTTTTTAGTATAGTTTTTAATTAATTTTGTTTATAATTAAATTTTAAATTCTTAATTATTTTTAATTTTTGTTTTTAAAGCATATTAAAATTGTTAAAGCATATTAAAATTGATCTATACAGAATATTTTTCCTCTCCTGAAATTCATTTGTTCAATAAAAAAAATTAAATTTCATCGGAATTTCTTTTACGTTAAACATAAAAATATATATCGATTCATCAAAATGGAAATATATTATTCAGTTAAATACAGTTAAACAACGTAATTTTGATTTAAAAAAATGACTTTTCACTAAAATATTAATTTAGAGTATAAATTATAAAAAATTTTTTAATAGAAAAAAAAAACAATGAAAATTCACTAATTTAAATTTGCTATTTTTTTAACTTAATAAAATTAAATCTTTTTTTTGTTTGTTATGGGCTTCATTTTGTGTTTGTTGTTATCAGGGTCAGTGTGATTTTGGCTATTAATAATAATACGGTAAACCATTGTCTCCCCTTTAATTGTCGATGGAATGGGTTTATTTTCTTTATTCCGACTGTCGATAGTGTGATAGTATTTTGTGTTCCGATTTTGGATGACAAAATTTGGTAGTTTTTTTATTATTCAAATTTGACTGACATCTACAATTAAAAATATATTATAATAAGCATATTTACAACAGACGTTAATTTACAATATCGCGAAGCAATGACATGGGAGTAAACACCCATTGGCGTTTCTCTAATTAACGGGGAGTTAGAAGATACTAATACACATAAATCTGGAGGCGTGTCTCTAGTCTCCAATGAGTGTTGAGGGTAATAGAAAAAAATTTCTCTTACGAGCGGATTTTGATGATGGAAGTGCAATTTTTGATAACATAAAATACACAAATCTTGAAAATAGAGAAAAAATTATTACGAATATAAAAGCGGGCATGACCAATAATAAGGAGGAACCGGAATTGTATGGACTGAACCCTAAAGTTGAATTCCATAAATCCAAGAAGGTTTTATAATTTCGTCTATTAGTTTCGCTTTAGTATATGGACTTTTCACAAAGAGTGAAAGTAATGTGAGCACTTTTCTGTTCATTTACCATTACTTTCCATTTATTAAACTAGGATTGAAGATTATGGATATGGGATTGTAAATTATTAGAAGCTGTGCCAATATTTGTGTAGATACTAAATATGGCCGTATCATGTGCATAAGTGGCAATGATGATAGCCTTAGAATCAGATGGGATGTAATACGTGTAAATATTACATAAAATGGGACCAACGATACTGCCTTGTAGGACTGCGGCTAAAATAGTATATATTTGTGAGAATTCTAAATTAGCTACTACTTGAGAATGACGGTGTGAGAGATATGAATTTATAATAAGATAGTGTGTAGAAGGAAGATCTTGATGGTACACACGATCAAAATCATGGGATATATTTAAAAATACTTCTGGAAATACTCTTTCCTCTCAAAAGAGGGTTCAAAGTAATCAACAACACGAAGATATTGTTGAATTATGGAGTGTACAGATGGAAAGACAAATTGGTGATATTCGTAGGAGACCAATAGGTCTTGAGGAAAATGAAGAATTTACGGGTATAGGTTGTGCGCAGGATACCATTACCCTGTTATTAGATTGTGACAAAGAACTTTTTATTGAGAATTCGCAGAATAGCCTATTTAGTGTCAGAAAGTTTAAAATTTTAGAGAGGAAAACTCATAGGGATTGAAATCTTTTGTTCTTTGCATATTTTATTAGTATGTTATTTTCATTCATCGTAGCAGTGCTGGAAGGCTTCAACTAGAATCACTCCTTTGGATGTTATCGAACGTCCTTTCAGGTGTTTTTGATTTCGAGAAACAAAATAAAGTTACATGGACTAAGATCAGGTAAATAAAGGTCTGCAAAACCATCTTTAAATGGTTAAAACATGTTTAAATTTAGAATATTGCCATTTCTTTACACCAAATTATTTTTTTACCATTTCGTTACTATCGCAAAATCAATATATACATACACGTAAGTGTTAGTATCTGTAAGGTATAATTTAAGTTTACATGTATTTTACCAAAGTACAAGTACCTTTTGAATGACAAAAATTATTTTAATTTTAAAATGATCATAAGCAGTTTTTCGATTTTTAGCATAAAATATTGACAAACTTTTATTTAAGAACAAACAAATAGTAATTTTTGTTGAAATTTGTAAATATTTCCTATTAAGCTTCTTCTATTCATATTTTCTTATTTTTGAATAGACGTATATTTTAATTTTAGATTTTTTTAAAAGTTTTTATTTGTTTTTAATTTTTATTTTTAATATATTTCTTCTCTTTTTGGTACTGCAATCCAAGTTTGGGTCTCTATCTTGGCAATTCTTGATTTCGATCTTCTGAAATTTTATTATCGAATTTTGTTTTTGCTAGGACAGTTTCTACAGAATCTTTTTTTCGTATCACAATTTTCATTTTTGTAGCTCCTTTTTCTACCTTTGTCCTTTTCTTAGGCATATTTTACCCATATTGAATATTTGCAGTTTAATGAAGTAAGACATTCTTAAGTCCAACTCATTAACTACATAAGTCCTTGTTATATCTTTTTTCGTATTATCTACTACCATGTACGATGTCATAGATTTATCTTAGTTAGGGGTTTCAGTTTAAATATGTAGGCTCTTGAGGTCAGGATTCCAGATTATATATCATATCAAATATATATTTTACTAAAATTATTATACTAAATAAAGGTTTTTTTTTCTAATTTTTTAAAATAAAATTTTCATTTTTTTTAAGGATATAATTTTTTTTTGACAATAATAAAAAAATTTCATTGTAATTGGCTTGTTTAGGACTAAAATATCGATATTCTCTAGGATTACCATTCGAGCAGTTCTCAAACGGTGTTTACTGCCGATCGTCGACTTGTAAGCCAGGAAGTTTATTTGTTTGCTTCCAGTCTTCGGAGTAGCCTTATTAGGAAAGGGAAGTAATTAATACCTTGCATACACATATTTCCCATATCGAAAATGGATACCTCCTTGGATGTGTTAGATTTGCAACCCAACTTATCCGATTACGAACTATTGGTGGATCAGGAAGTCAAGGATAATTTGCACACGGACCAAGAAAGTCTTAGTATTCAGCGAGCGGTTATTCCAAAGGTTTACGACATATTTACTATAGACGGTATAAGAGTGGAGGCAAATTGCAATCGACGCTAAGTGCTTCTTCACCATGGGAGGTACCCAAGTGCCTGCCATGAATCGAATAGAGAGCTTTAAATACTTGGGAGTCCCGATTACACCGGAGGGAAGGACCCTTGGAGACATAAGAGGGAGTCTACAAGGACAGCTAGAGAAACTCTCGAGAGCCCCTCTTAAGCCACAGCAGAGATCCACAATATATTAATACCGGGTCTTATGTACCAACTAACATCTGGCAGGGTACAAATAAGCACGTTAGATAGAGACATTCGGGGTTCCATAAGGAATTGGTTAAGACTACCACACGATAGCCCGAACGCGTATATACAAGCCAGCATCAAAGTCGGCGGTCTTGGGATACCTTCCCTAAGATGGATAGTCCCCCTTCAGATGAAAGGAAAATTAAACGCCTTGCTCGGATCAACATATATAGCAGGTGATCGTGTCTCGGAGTTCATAGAAGATGAACTTACTACTGTTGAAAGAAGACTCCATCGCGACGGAGAAACAGTCGCCACAAACGTTGACATCAACAGAGGGTGGGCAACCGTCCTTCACAAGATGTACGACGGTATTCCGCTGAAGGAGTCTCACATAGTCCCTCATCAACACGACTGGGTTAACGACGGCACAAATTTCCTAAGAGGAGGGGATTATATTAATCTCTGTAAACTCCGCATCGCTGCAATACCAACAAGAGCTCGCACTGCTCGTGGTCAGATCAAGGATCGATCCTGTCGAGCCGGGTGTATGCAGAGCGAGACCTTAAACCACATTCTACAAAACTGTCACCGTACGCATGGAAAGCGGATCGCGCGTCATGATGCAATTGTCAACTATGTGGCTAGGAATCTGACCAATCAGAAATATCAAGTACTCATAGAAGAAAAAATAAAAACAGAAGTGGGACCCAGGAAACCTGACATAATTGCTCATAAAGAAAATAAGGTTCTGGTCCTAGACGTACAGGTCGTTAGTGAGCAAAGCGACCTCACCAAGGCAGACACGTCGAAAGTTTCCAAATATAGGGATAACACCTCCCTAATGCAGAACATCGCAAGTAAATTTGGAACTTTCACGCCGGAAGTGTTAAGTGTAACAATCAACAGCAGAGGAGTATGGAGCCATACATCAGCGGCTCGACTACTCAAGACCAAGGTCATAAAGACACTCATCGGCTGAATATCCATCATAAATTTCTTCAATAAATGTACATCAACCAGCGTGAGACGACGCACCGGCATCGGTTGAGGGAAGATGAACTAAAAAACAGAGATCTCCACTCTCTACCATCAAAAACCGCAGTGGATAATAAAGCGGCTCAAGTAAGAAACATCTTGAGAAATGTGTGTTTTAGTGGGTAACCTCAGAGAAGGCTGATGAGTCCCACAGTACCCATAATCTTTTCCGTTTTGTCTATAGTATGTGCTTCATATATGGATAGAACATACAGACAAAACGGAAAAGATGGATAGTATATCTTCGGGAGAATCGCAAAGTCAGATTGAAGGTGTTAAAAAACAACCGTGTAATCTGGTATTCTTACAGCAGCGAAAGCAGTTGTAAAGTCTCTCAACTATCAGTTAATAATAATGATAATAAAAAAAAGTAACAATAACTATAAAACTGATAAATAAAAATAAGATTAAATTAAAAAAAAAAAAAAAAAAATAATAATACATTTATATAATTAGTTTATAGGCAAATAAAAGTAAGTAATTATACTGTCATTGTGACGTTTATGAGATTTTAGTAATTATTTGACAGACAATTATAAATGTTTAAAAAAAATTTTTGTATTACTTATTTCTAACTACTTTTATGATAATTTTTGGATTCATAATATTTTAATTTATTATAAACGACACCGTTTTACACGCAGTAGTCTTGAGTTCGAAACCAGCTAGGGCTGTAGTCATGCTCTTTGATTATGGTCAGATGGCCTGAGTTACCATATATATACCATTTCAAGTACTTTCCTTCCACTGGCGATTTAAAAATAAGTACAAATTCTTTATTTATAATTTTGCTTCCAAAGCAAAACTAGCATTTATGTAGGCTCATTATAGATTTTGCAAATTATCTTTAGATATTGGAAGGAATATTACTAAATAATAAAGATAAATTAATTAAGTAGTCGTTCTCAAAAACTACGATACACAATTTTTCTGATACATTTGTTTATAAATTTCTAATATTGATTTTAGTTAAAAGAAAAATAGTTGCTCAGATAGGCAAATTTAACACGTACTTACTTAGAAGTCTTAACTCATACCAGTAATATTGAAATTTTTCTTCGCTTTGGAAATTTTATATATTTTTTCAACTCTCTTTTTTTAAATTATTAATTGTTTAATTTTTACAATATTTCTCCTTATTAGATTTATAATTTTATGTACTATCAACTTTGGATTAATAATAACTCATTTTTATGCTTGATTAGCTTCAGCTTCTTGTTTAGCTTTGAGAGCTGATTGCCTTAATTCCTCTTCGATTTCTAGTTTTTCGATACGTTTGATTTTTTTGAGTTTTCCTAGAAATAAAAATAAAAAAAAAATTTATATTTTCAGTTTTCGGTACATTTTTATTTATTTAATTATTTTCTCTATAAGGATAAAGTAGTAGAATTATATAAGGGTCTCCAATATATATAAAACCCAAATAATGTAATCTACAATTTTGGGGTTGTTGATTTATGTATTGTTGTTGTTCTAAAAATAATTAAATATATTATTTTCTATAATTTTTAATTATACTTTTATTATTGAATCTACATTTAGTAAAAAAAAAACTTTAAGAATACAATTTAGTCAACTAAACATATTCGAAATTTTCCTTTTTAGAATGAGTAGACTATTTGGACACAAAAGATATTTCTTATTAAGAGCCTTGCCTTTATCGAAGCCATTTGTGGCCCATAAAATGATGCAGTAGTTAGGTTACTTAGTAAGAGAAGAGTTGAGTTGAGTTGGGTGCCAGTGTAGGTGGGAATTTTGGGTAAAGAAAATTGTCTCCATTTTGCTTTCGTCTGCTAGTTTAGATAGCTTCCGGCATGTATAATGTCTTCATAATCGTAGCATTATAAAGCCAATTTTCAGACATGCTAGGAAACCTTATAGAAAAAAATATTTTTTTGGCAGCCAATATGAGTACGTGGAGTAGATAAGTATATTGTAAAAGTTTAAATAGGGGACTTGGGAATGAAGCTCCATAATGGGAGGAATCCTGCTCGCGAAGTAATTCTTGGTTATGTGACATTCATGAAATGGCTGCCACAGGATTGGCATAAGAGGCGATTGGTGTTGCCAAAAAGGAAGTTAAGAGTAACAGCAATATGTTCAATTCGGATTCTGAGGAGCATCAGCGCCCAGAATTTCGGTATGGAAAAAGTTCGACGACCGAAAAAGATAAAGTATCGGTGTCAGTGGCGGCGTCTGGGAACAACAGTCGATGATCTTTTAATCCGTCCAACTGTTCAAAGAAAAGTTTCCTATATGTGGACGGATCAGTACTAGCCTTTTTAAACCTGTCAAGAGATGCAGTCACTTTCAACTATGCTCCCAACCACGGTTTCCTATCTAAATTTGAAAGGGAAGTTTGGAAAATGAGGGGGAGGATGGATGAATTGCTTTCAAGGTGGGATATAAATAAGGATAGCGATGATAATTCCTTTTTGAACTGGGGGGGATGATAATGTTTTTGATTAAAGTGTGGAGGGGGTAATTTGGAAAGCATAAGTTCTTGTAAATTAAATTTAGATGAGCTTCTTGAAAATAGAAAGAGATAGGTTTTCGACCAGTTTCTATCAGTATGGTCTCCTCCAGAGAAAAGGGCGTTGGTTATTCTAATTGTCTCACTTTGTCTTACCTTACTTAAGTTTACGAACATTTTTCTATTATCTTCGTCTATGAAGACAATAAGACATTTCTAAATTGTCAAATTTTTAAGAAAAAAAAAAGTATTTACTTTTTCTCTGTATAAATTGAATATTTCTATATAATCTAATATTTATTTGATTGAGAATTTTTATTGACAATTTTATGGGAAAAAATATTGATTATCTCAAAACTTACTTGCTGTTTTTAACATAATGGTTCCCCACCAAATTGACCATCCCCATCCGACAAAACAGAAAACAACACAAAATAGCTGAGCTGCTCCAATAATACAGTTGATTATGAACGAACCGATTCGTGCTTTTGCGCTATCGTATTGAGAGAATCTGGGAATGCCCACACACAAACAAAACAATCCTGATAAAACGGTTCCTGTTTTTGTACATAAGATAAAATAATTGACAAGAAATGCGTTAGATAAATTTATTGGCTATAAATAAAAAATTCTATTAAACTGAACTTACCCAATCCAGGTACGAACACATTACAGATCATACAAAACCAAGCTAACCACAATGGCATGACCGGAATGGCGCCCTTGATTTTTGAATTATATTCAATGAGGTCGATATGCAACTTTGGTCGATTATCCTTAATATAAAAATATTAAAAAAGAGCAGCAAAAACAATAAAAGGAAAAATTGAATTAGTCGTTAGTTTTTTTACGATCAAATGTTACGTATTTATTTAAGAGTGATTTACTTCTGGTGGATTTGTAGGTGCAATACTATGCTTTTTACTATTCATACTTGTTCTTCGACTCTCCACAGTCTTCCGTTTCCAGCATCTCAGTTTATCCATAAGTCTAGTACAGCAACCACTATAAATAAGTTTGAGGTTAAATTTGATGTTTTTCTTTTGTTTGCAAGTTCATGTTCTTTTGCCATTGTGACTTAAAAATTGAAACTTACTCTTTAGGACGGGGTTCACTAATGATACTTTCCCTTCTTGTCTGCTCTTGCCAAGCACGCTGTTGTTGTTTCTTACGCCCACACGGTATACAAAAGCAGCACTTCCATGCTGCCTCAACATCTTCGCTCATGGATTCAACTTTGTTTGTTGCACGACAACAGAAGAACTTATTCAGACATAGACGACACTTGCTCTGTTTTGATCCCATATTGTTAGCCATTTCAGGCTCTTCCTTAATTGATGCCATTGTTGTTTTTTGCATTTTTTCTTTAAATTCGGAACTCGACTTCTTTTTGCTTTTGCAACATTTCATGCTATTCCAGCAACTTTGTTTCTCATTGATTTCTGTAGCGATTGCTGTCGCTTCGGTGTCCTTTGGACGACAACACTTGCTACACCTTGAACATGGGCTACCGCATGTACAACATCTAGCACAGTTCAGACATCGTATTCTACGACATGGCATGCATATTCTCGAGCAAAATCTTCCACATTTTGATCTTGCACAACATCCAGTCACCTTTTCTTCGTCCAAATACTCTTGGCTTCCAGAACTGTAGAGAAAGAAATTATTTTTCTTTTTAAATAAATAGTAAATTTTCCCAAGTTTATCTTAGATCTATAAATAAATTTGATTTTCTTTCAAGTAATAAATTAATTAATTAAATTTCCTTCAACATTAGCTTAGAAAGTAGAGAATAAAAATAAACGAACAAAAAAGTATTCATGTTACTTTTACACTTCTCATATATATTAATGGCAATATTGTTCCACAGGTATATTACTTAAGGTTGTACATGGGCAAACGGTTGCACACACAAGGCTGAACACATTTGAAACGAACAGATGCTTCAGGTAATTACTACAATTTTTAGATGAAGGGACAAAACTGATAAGATCAATATGATCAGCAAACCGTTCCAGTTTCTATCAAACACAATCCCTACAATCGAAAATGATCCATAAAAATGTATATTCCTTTCGTCCGTGAAATATGTCTTGCTCGTTATAAATGCAATTATGACGCCTCCTCTATACGAGTATGTGCCATATAAAAGTTCCTCGAGTTTAAAAAGTTTACGTGCTATTTTAGAATAGTTGTGGTCGATAATGAGAGACGTGGAGAACCTTAAGTATCTAGGCTTGAATCTTAACAAAAACCTTAAATTCAACTCCTTTGTAAAGGATCAAATTAAAAACGTCATATATTGTAGCCTTCTGAGCCAATGTATTGCTCAGAAGTCCTAAGTAAGGACGTCAAACTTATTATTTATAAGTAATTTCACAGAGCGTATTTATGCTACGGCTTTCCCATCTGGTTATCCTTTCCCCAAACAGAAGTAACGGAACTGCACAGGATGAAAAGGAAGATCTTATGAAAAGCCAGAGGGCTCGACAGATCTAGACAGATAAAAAAGTTTTTATCAAACGACAGGTTATACCGGTAGGCAGGCGTTTCCTCATTTGCAGTATGGCAAATGGGAATAATGCACAAATAGGTCAAATCATTAGCCCATCATCCAAGCAGGGAAGTAAGACAGCTAAGGGAAAACAACTTACTGTAGATCTTGAGAAACTCTAAGTACCTGTCACCGTTACTTCTATTGGAGGACACAGAAGAAGCTCTGAAGCAACGTCTCCAGATCTACAAGAAGAAGCTAAAGGGACAACATCGAGGGTAGCAATTATTTTGCATCCCATAAAGTCGGAAGCACCGAAGGGAATCATAAGGACACAACACATTTAAGGGTTTAAAGGTAAATTAAATATTATATAATGTATTAGAAATAAATTCAAGAATAGCAGAAAGCTAAGAATCAATACAGACAAAAATTGAGCTAGGATTAAATATTTTTAAGAGAAAATACAATAGTATTCAGATTGTATTATAAGAAAAATGTAAAATGTCAAGAAAAGTAAACTTGAACTTGAACTAGAATAGTTGTGCATAACAAAAATAAAAACCTTGGACCTTTCGAAATTATTTTATTAGTATTTGGCAATATTTAAAAATTTATTACGCAGAGTTTAGAAAATCGTTTTAATTTACTATAGAGTATTTTATATTTTATTCGTATTTATTACGAAATTGTCCTAAAGCATTGTTGTTTTCTAAAAATTCTATAATTTGATTTGCATTAAATTAAGATATACTTTTAACAAGTGAGAATTAATTTGTGATCAGATACATTGATAGATACTCAGTATTTCGAAATATGATAACAAGTTTTTGGTAAAGTAAAAAAAATAATCTGAGTGCTAAAAAAAATTAAGTTAGAATTTTAATTTTTACATGCTTATTCTTAGTACAACTTCATACGAGGTTTGACGGTACGTTAATGACATTGGCATCACCGAGAATGATCCAATTAGCTTATATGTTAGCTCTTTCTAGATATGCGGTATAAAATTCTAGCACGTCCAGTAACTACGCGACCCTATAGAGCGTGATAAGTAAAGTTGACTTTTTGTAGAGAAATTCAGAGCAACGATGTGCCATCATTTTTTTTGTTAGGCTTGGTAAATCTACAAGTTTGGGTTACGAAAAGTTATAAGGAGCCTACACATACGGAGACCATAGCAGCTTATCAAGAAAATAAGTTTTTCGGTGACATAAAATATTTTTGGAGGGCCGAGAAGTAGTCGAAGCTGAACCTTATTCAAGGATGCCTTAACCATGATAAAAATATGGAATAAGTGAGGGCTCTTGTGAGGTTGGTTCGATCGTTGATTAACATTGAAGCTCCTTGAACTACTATGAAGACTGGAAACGACGCCTTCGTCACTGAGTGGAAACGACGCATATCCAAGGAATTACCTTAAAGAACATAAAATTGATAATTAAAATAAAATAAAATTATTGCAATAATAAAAAAAAACCACTACACTTTGTATACACTTATATGGACGAAAACAAAATGACGGTAACTGTGCAAAAACAGACAAAGAAAAAGCCGAAGTTTTAGCAAATATTTGGTAAATACGTTTGCTCCACATAATGATATAGAAGAAAAATCGCATACTAACAAAATTTTTGAAGAACTTATGTTCCCAGTCCCTATGAGTCTTCCTCCCAAAAATTTTAAGTTTTTTTTCGGAAATTAAATCTTCTATTCTGCGCCTTCCCAATAAAAAAGCTCTAATAACAGCTCCTATTCTGAAGCAAATTTCCCGAAAAGCTTTAGTTTTAATTACATATATTTTTAATAGTATTCTTCGCACAACCTATTTTCCTTTACTCTGGAAATTTACTGTCAGTAAAATGATTCCTAAACCAAATAAACCCATTAAATCTCCTTCCTTCTATAGACTTGTTAGCCTCTTACCAATCCTTGGTAAGATTTAAAAAAAACTTCTTTTTTAATACCTTTTTGTTCAGGATCTATTCATTTTCCCTTTTTGTTCAGGATCTATTGTTCCTTTTTTGTTCAGGATCTATTCATCTGAATACATTTTTGTTCAGGATCTATTCATTTTCCCTTTTAAAAATTTCACTGCCGTTTATCCTATCATCATAATCCACTTGTAAGAGAATTGTCCTGTACTGCCCTCCCCGGAAACACTCATCAAAGAGTTAAGAGACAATGGCGTAGAGATTTTCTAGAGGAATCTAACTTTCATTAGGTGGAGACACGCCGATGGGTGTTAATTAAAATGTTATGTAAATTTCCTAGTTGGTTTTTTATCGCCTTATATATTTAACAACCAATAAGTTTCGAAAAACTAAAATAATTTTGAGGCTGAAATAACCAATTCTATATTCCTAAGTTCGTATTAAATTTGGGCTAACATTTTTTTTTGTGACGTTAGAACTTGTCTTTCGTAGTTTTTAATTTTTATTGTAACATATTTTTATAAATATTTTTTTCTATAGGCTATCAGGAGCTATTTTTTGTTAAACAATTTTATTTCGAATAATATATACTACAATATAATCATATGTTTATTTGGAAAGCTCATTAGCAAAAGAATTGTGAGTACTTGGTGTGTCAAGTATAGTAAACCGAGTACCAATGAGTATTTGTAACGAAAAAATATTTTATGTGTAGTATTTTTAACAATAGCAAGTTAAATGATTAATTATTAAAAAATGTGTTTTGCATAAATATTTCTGAAAGGTTTTCCAATAAAAATATGTTAAACCTCATAGTTTAAATGTTGACCTCAATTATTTTTGATTCATTCAAAGATTTTTTTTAGCTATTTGAATAAATTTAAATAAAGAAACCCATTATGTTGACTGGGTGAATATGATTGATCGAATTAAAAACACAGTTGGGAGCTGTACCTGTTAAAAATACTAATTATAAATTACCTCCTGAAATGAATGGTGTAAATAGACATACTTTTGAATATATATTTACTTTTTGTCAGGATTCCTGAAGCATTTATCAGATGCTATTTTATATTGTAATTCTTATAAGCTAGACATCTGATAATTCCATAATTTCAAAATGGTATACAAAGGGACATTTTTGAGGTTACATAATTTCAGATATAACAAGAAGATAAAATATGATTGAGAGAGTATGTTTTGTCAGCATTTTGGTTACTTAATTAGAATTTTGATTTGAAGGGCTTGAACCAGGTTCAAGTGTAAAAGAACTCATTTGAAAATAAATAGTATGTGTATTGATTTGGAAAAATTAATTTTTCTTTGTTTAATGCGGCGTTACGGGGCCATTTGGTGATCAGTGAAAAGGCCATGCTGCATCTGTACGACTATGAGGCCATTTGGCGATTGGGGAAAATTTTTTTTATAGCTGGTTTATGTCTAGTCATAATTAAATCTTAATCTTACATTATTTTCATATAGTTTCAAAATGTTTTATTCTAGTAGATTTACTTTTTATCAATCTGAGGTATATATATATATATATTTTACCTTAAATTAATAAAAATATAAAATTCGTTGAAGTAAATATATGTGGATGAAATTCAGGACAGCCCAAAGGAAATATAGATAGTATAAGTAGTGACAATATTTTTTTAGACGTACAAACTCTCTTCATCTCTATGTAATTATATATTCGTATGAGACAAGAGGCTATTAGGGTATCCTCTACGGTGGCTTCGGAGATTTGGTTGTCACCGAAGATCTAAGTAGAACCTCCCAATTTTCATACCTTTCGCCGATTCCTGTTTCTTTTCCAAGCGGCAGTGAATTTTTTTTGTAATTATTATTTCTTTCCTTCCCTTTCCCCTCCCTTCAGTGTTTCCAAGTTTAATGCAATCTCATAATTTTTTTTGTTATGTGGCTGTAAGGACCCCGTATTGCTAACCCTCAATCCTAGCTAGAAGCGTGCCACGAGGTGTTCGCTAATTACGGTTGTAACTGGCCATATTCCTGTTAAAATTAACCCTTATAAATTCCAATTTTATGACTCTCTACCATATCTAACACCCAGGCACAAATATATATCTATATTTATGGATATTAAACTACAACAAGACCATCAGCTCCCCAAATTGAACATTATTTGAAGGAAGCCTCAAGAAGTTGTTTAATTTTACTGAGCTAGATTTATTTTTTAATTAAATTAAAAACAGCGTTTCAAAAAGGATTGATTGGGTCTAGGAGCTCCGAAATTCAGGATGTCTTATTCAATAAGAAGTCTGAGTTCGCATAAAGGACGAAGTTGGTCCCCAAAAATAAAATCATAGGTTAATGCAAATCCTAGAAGGTTTTCTTGTTCAAAAAACCTTCTAGGATTCGCATTTACCTATGATTTTATTTTTGGGGACCAACTTCGTCGTTTATTGATCCCCAAAAATAAAATCATAGGTAAATGCGAATCCTAGAAGGTTTTCTTGTTCAAAATTTTTGAATGATTGTTGAGTATATTGATTGCTGGTGCTTGGACTAGAAAGGATCTTCACCTGTGAGCCATATGGATTTTTCCACTTATGGTCTAATATATTAAATGACATTTGGTCAGAAGATATATCAAGTTCATAATTACAGTACAATATAGTGGAGAGTCTACCTGGCCCATTGATTAGTGCGCTAATTTCCAAAAATCTCTTCATCCCTAAATTATCCATATAAAAATAGTTTGTGTATATTCATATTTACAATAATTTCAAAATGTGTTAAAAGGACAAATTTAAAATTAAATTTCAATTTTAATAATACTTGCATGTACAATAATATCTTTAAGATAAAAATATTTTTAAGACTCTGAATAGATGCATTGTTTAATCAAATTTTCTTTTATATTTTGTAAAATATAACTTAATATTTCTCTAAAAATTAATAAACAAAGACAAATTATTTTAAGTTATTAGTACATTTAATAAATGCTGATATATATGGTTGTAGATAGTTCGGATGAAAAGAAACTTTTAGGTAAGTTTTTTTTAAATTTAATATTTATGAAAAGTTTTTATTAATTTGGGATTATATCTACTATTTAATTACTATACGGCCAACTCTTTTTTTAAACAGCATATACGTCCTAACGAAAATTTTGTATGAAAAAAACGTATACAAAAAGCCGCTACATCCAGTAAAATTAAGAATGTATTCCAGAACTTAAAAAAAAAACATAATTAAAAGGTAAAATTGATAACATAGAAAACTTTTAGTTCATAAATATACATATATAAAAAAATTCAATTTCAAATTAAAAATAAAGTTCTTATTAAGTAAGTATTCATGGCTTTTTGATGAGTATTTTTATCTGTTTATTTTACATGAAAGTAGAAATATTTTCAGTTATAGTATTTTATCTCGAGCAGAACAGTTGTTAGATTAAAAATACCAAAAAGTAAAAAAATTAAATTTCGGAGACAGAAAACAGTAAGAGGTCGTGGAAGATAGTGGGTTATAAGTCTTAAAGAAGATCACTTCAAAATAATGGCTAAAAATATCATGAATGTCATTAAAATTAGCCAAACATTTTCGGCCCAAAAGTTTAAAGGAAAAAAGACAAGAGCATATGTTAATGTGGAGGGGCCTGTATTATCGGCGAAAATTAGAAATGTCTCAGCGGTTTGGAGGAATATTTCATAGACTGATGTGTCGTCATTTTCTTTGGATGCGTTCTATGGAAGGAAGTTCTTCAATTCTTCTCCAAATGAAAAGCAGAAGCGAAAAGTACATTTTGGGGTTGTGTATAATATAAACTTATATTGCTCCAATAGTTGGGCTAGCTGAAAGAGTAAATAATTAAAGTACCTATTTCTATATGGCACCCTTAAAATTTTAAATTTATTATTTTTCTATAATATTATTCTGAAATTCTTGTTAGAACAAACAACTCGTAGGAAAACATATTTATTTAAAAATAGTTTTTTTTTTTTAAAGAAGACCGTGTAAAATGGAAGGTTCACCTCTTTATGTGTACATACATACACATATATGAATATAAGGTGATACTTAAGTCATCGATGGGTATTTATAGGGAAGTAAATTAATAATCGTTCTCGAATAAGACTGAAAAGACGAAACTGAAACTTCTTTTTAATAAGGTAAAATCGCATTACGAATATAGCCAAGTTTAAGGTAGTCATAATGAATAATACTATTGCGAATACAAATGGAAGCATCGACAATTTTAAAAAGTATTTGCACTAGAGGGATTGAATTTGACAGGAAATGGAATGCTTAGTAGAGCCCCAGAATTAAAACTTTTTTTACAGAATCACCTTCACTCTTTAGAAGCCTGGTCCAATTAGTGGAAAGTTTAGGTAAATGAGCAAAAATGCGCTCATGCTACTTTTGTACTCTCTAGAAGCCTGGTTCAATTAGTGGAAAGTGAGGGTAAGTGAACAAAAATGTGCTCATGTTACTTTTGGACTCTCTAGAAACCTGGTTCATTTAATGGAAACTGCGAGTAAATGAGCAAAAATGTACACATGTTACTTTTGCACTCTCCCGAGAATAAACCTCTGATATAACCCTAAATAGCCGTAATATTCCATAAAAAACGAGCTTGGGTTACTTGGACTTACCTTCGGCAAACTGTTAACTCTCGCATGAAAATAAAAATAAAGCGAACTTAATAGATGACACAAACAATTACTCCGATTGCTATAAAATAGGTCAAAACTAATAATGAAAAGGAAATTAAATACAGCACGGTACTGACACCAATATGGACATACGGAATTGAAATTTTGGGTTTTCCAAATCCTATTGAATCCAAACCTTGTAATCGCAAATCCTTGGAAAAATTGCCAATGTTTCCTTTTATGTACACGTACGAAACATTGTTATCCATCATGGTCTAAATGTATTATTTATTCGGGCACTGTGTATTTCCCGTTATAAAAAAATCCATTCGCGCCTTCTCGACCATCCTAATTCTTTAGGAAGAAATTTATTTACTCCCACTCTTCCATCTTTCAATATATTTCTATTTTTTTAAGTATATTATCCCGTTCTTAAAACAATATCGATGGGTGTTTACCCACAAATCTTCATTTCCGTTTTTTAAAAAAAAATCCGTTTGTTACAAATGGTATAAAGTTGTACATATCATTTAAATTTATAAATAAAATTCCTGTAATATGTAATTTCCTTTAAATTTATTATTTTTTTATAAAATTATTTTCGAAATCATGTAAGAACCAATAATTTGTGTAAAAAAATAACCGGTAAAATAAAACTGCATCAAAATGAATATCAGAATATTATTAAATTTTTGTGTCAGAAAAAAATATTATTAAATTTTTTTTGTTAATTATTTGGAAAAAAAAATCTTTTTACTATTTAAATAGTTTTTATTTTAAATTTCTATAAAACATCAATTAGTCTTTTTTTAGAAGATTTGATTAAAACAAACTTCAAACTTTTAATACTCTTAGAGTATTTAAGTATTATTTTATTAACTTAGTCTTAAAAACTTATTTACTTATATACAAAAAAAATTATTAAAAATAAAACTCTTTTTAATAAGCAACAATTTTTATAAACTAAACATAACATATTATCTTATAAATTTGCAAATACGCATTCTGGTTTTATCTAAGAGTTAGGTAAAATTTAAAAATATTTCAAATTAAAAATCAATACACAACTTTAAGTATACAAGATTCGGTTTTTATAGTATAAAATTTCTTTAAATAAGTTTCACTATCTTTGAGCGCACCTTTTTCTAATGTAGTTTACTTGTAGGAATTAAAAATTTCTTCCTTTTAGGATTTTAATTTGTACACATTTTGTTATTTTATTTCATTAAAACTATCTTAAATTAATCCAAAACTTAATTACGTATTTTTTTAAGCAAACATTAACTAATGTGCTATCCTTTCTTGTATGATTGTGGACGAACTATTGTTATAGTAAAACCGTGTGTGTCCTATTATGCGGAAGAACGACTAATGATATAAGCAACTTTCTAGAAAGACTAAACTTAATATACTAAAGTTGGTGGGTCAGCAAATATCTGCATTTTCTCAAAAATTTCCCTCTTAGTTATAGGTGGTTAGTATTAATGGAAAACCACACTTTTGAACTATTGTTATGGGTATGACTATATAGCATGTGGTTCACTCGGCCAAACACCATATTGATTTTTATGGTGAAAGTAGGAAAATTTGTAAGTGAAAGGAAAGGAAAATAAAAGTGAAAAACAAAAATAAAATAAAATGAAATGAGCAAAAAACTCAAATAATAAATTATTGTGCGGCATTAATTTTTTCGCAAATAATTTGTTATGGCTACGAAAATCTAACAAACCATGTAAAAAAAACGTAATTTTTTTCTTATTTTTTTATGCAAATTATTCACAGGACTTTTTTTTAATACTAAATATAAGTGAGAGGCGTGTATGTTCAAATCTAATCATTAAAAAATGCCAAAATACATGCCATTATTCATTATGAAATCATTATAATATTTGTATTCGAAATATTTTCAAGTCTTACATTAGTAAGTATTTTTTAGGATACTAATTTAAAAGGTAATTAAAAGTTTATTACAAATATTCATGGGTAAAATACATTATAAGGATTACTGTAACTATACTATTTAAGTACGTTCTACGTTTATTTTTCAATGAATTTTATTATGTTTTGCTCCTTTTTTAGTTAAGTGGCTTAAAGTAGGCATTTTTTTACTATTACTTTATATACTAACGTAACTTACTTATCCTATTTTGATTTAAATTTTTTTATTTATTGTAAGTGGAAAAACATATTTCATTGTGAATCAATGTATTTTTATATAATTTTATTAAAATTGTATTTAAATTAAAAAATATATTGATGGAGATTATTATGAAATTTGGAAATGAAGTTGTTGAATTCTGGAGCTGCACTATAGGAGAAATCGTGCTCGCGAATGATTCTTTATCATGTGGCATTTACGAGTATATTTTATGTGAGTAATGGGAAACTAACTGCTACTGCACTGTCATATAAGACAAATGACGTTGGCAGTCCAGTAGCAGTTAGTTTGTGAGGAAGAACAATATGCCCAATCCGGATTCCGAGAAGCTTACGTGTACATGCCCAGACTTTCAAAATGTACAATTAATAGACTAGTGATAATGAGTACACTATTGGTCCAGTTCGTGTGTCTGCATATAGTTAGTTGTACTAGAGCATACTTTTTGAGCACAGAGACTCCGCGCAACTATTGGGTTGTCGGGAAAGTAATTTCGTTGTTTCCCAACAACAAAAAAAGACTTAATTGTATTTTTTCACAACCAACTTCACACTTAAGCCGCATAATCATATGTATTTTGATAGCTGACATACCAAGGCTTCCTTGCTAAAAAATTAGATTGATTCTGCATAGTAGTTTTTGGTTGATACCCGAAAAACAGCATTTTCGGCATATTTTAGTTTTTTACTATAGAAAAGATAAAAATGCTGTTCAAGCAAGAAAAAAATTATCCGATGTATATGGAGAAGATGTGTGAAGTAAGCGCCAGTGCTAAAACTGGTTTGCAAAATTTCGATGAAATTGTGTCTTCATCAGCTTCAACTGGAAAGCCAGTTGAAGCTGATGAAGACACAATAAAGGTATTAATGGATGCAAACCGGCGAATAATAACTCGTGAGATTGCTGAGAGATTAAATTTATCGAATTCGATCATTCATGATCATTTGAAACGGCTAGGTTTAATCTCAAAGCTTGTCATATGGGTTCCTCATCTTCTTACGGAAAAAAATTTGTGCCGTCGCATTGACTGGCTGTGCCGTCGCATTGACTGGCTTTCTCTAATGCCAAGAAAATGATCCATTTTTGAAGCGTATCATCACTGGGGACGAGAAATGGGTTGCTTATAACAATGTTAAGCCCAAAAGATCCTGCAGTAGAAAACATGAACCGGCTCAAAGCACTTCGAAAGCCAATATTCATCAAAAAAAGGTTATGCTATCTGTTTGGTGGGATTTCAAAGGAATCGTTTATTTTGAGCTTCTACCGAGCAACAACACAACGATCAATTTTAAAGTGTACTATCATCAGTAGAGGACAAATTGAATGATTCACTTAAACAAAAAAGGCCAGAATTTGTCAATAGGAAACATATAGCGTTGCAACAGAATAATGCGAAACCACATACAAGTTTGACCACTAGACAAAAGCTTTTAGAGCTTGGATGGGATATACTGCCACACCCACCATACTCTCCAGACCTAGAAAAAGGAATTGTAGAATACAGGCAATTTTCGAAGATAGGCTTACAAAATTAAATTTGTAAGCCTATCTTCGAAAATTGCCTGTATTATTGCCCGACGGTTTTTTTAAATATAAATTATGATCAAAATATTTTATATTTTTCATGTAAAAATAATTTAAAAACTTTGAAATATATAAATTTAAAAAAAACTATCCAAAAACGGAGTTTACCTTTTAGAAACTATTAAAATTTGTACATATTTTCGAAAAGTTTTAATAATAAAGCCAGAGTTTTAAAGATTGAAATTTATATACAATAAAAATTAATAGTTTGGAAAGTTACTAAAGTATACGCTCTTATTTGTAAGAAATTTTATTAAAATTGTCTACAGTAATAAAAAAAATATATTTCTCAATTTCAATAAAAACAGTTGATCTTCTGAGCTTTTCTTTTGGATAATGAACAGAGAAATCTTATTAAAATTGACTATAAGGGGTCCCAGCAATCGTATGCTACTCAAACATACAGATTGGATATAGTAATACCGATTATATCATATTTGACAATGAACATCTCACAATTGGATTTTTTAAATGTTTAGTTAGTAATTTTTTAATTCAACATTTTCTAATTGTCTACGGCTTTTATCATTCAAAACATTTTAGCAATATGTAATTCACGTAAATTTCAGTGACCGAATAATTTCTTAAGAACAGCAGGTATGTTCTTTAGTCCATACTATAATAAACGATTAACCTGGATCCCATATAAAATATTAAAAATACTCCAACCCAATGGACGATACAAACAGCTACTCACATTGAAAGCTTACTACTGATACTTACTACTGATACTTAATTATATATCTACACTATAGTACTTAAACTTATTTGGACGTCCAGACTATAACTGGACAGTTCTATACCAAGCCTTCCAATTTCCATCCTTTGTATGATTATAAATGTTCCTTATTATTTTTGATACCCTGTGGTATATTGTGTTCTAATAGTTTCTACGTTTATGAGCTTATTGGTTTCCCTTATAATAAGTTTTCTACTTATTAACATGTCAATCTTATTCCCATAAATGAATCCTTCCAGTAAAATGCCTCTTCTTTTGCAACGGAAAAGGCCATGACACTTATCTTTTACAACGGAAAAGGAAACAACTTAGTAATCTATATGGTAAAATTTAATTTTTTTTAAATTCGAGTAACATAAGGATCACAAGTGGCTCATGATAATTAATCATTTGCGATACTTATGAAGACCATTAATTTCAAAAAAGATTACCTTTTATGGTAAAATTTTGATAATAAACATACTTCAGAATAATAAAATGCTATTCCTAGTTTTTACTAAGGTTAAACCTCTTTTGAATTAAAGCATGAAGTACATGAAATAAAGAGTAGAAAAATATTTGTTTTTAAAATACACTAAAAATATTTTTTTAGAAATTTACCTAATCTGTCGATATTAATGAGTATATTTGAAAAAAAAAATTACAAAATTGTCCTCAAAGAATACTAAATTTAGTATTTAAATTTTTGAAGAATTATGGTAGAAAATAGTAGTAAAATTTTTCCATACAATTTACTAAGTTGATTCTATAAGAAAATATGCTAAGGAAGAAATTTAATTTATGATAAAAGTGAAAATTTCTACCATGAACTATTCAAAAATAAAATAAATCAAGAAAATTATATTTCCTACTGAATTTTTTTATAATTGATTTCTTCAATAAGTTTTTTAAATTTTCTTACTGAAGAAATCAATTATCAGAAATTTTAAAATTGCATAGGTTCTTCTCTATGTTCAGTAACGAATCATTACATGAATATTATTGATTACGGAAAATATTTAAATTAATTTATTTTTCGGAATAGAGCGCAGATAGAAAGATATCTCGTGGTTTAATTGATTGCCAATTGTTTCCTTTAAAGCTATGGTATAGGAAAATATCCAAGATAAATAAAATAACGAAATAAAGACAAAAAACTATCAACATAATTACCTATAAGTTCATTTCCTAAGAACTTCATTCCCTCTAAAATTAAATCCATAATACAACAGCTACTAAACAAAAAAAGCCCCACGATAGGATCCGTTAACATCAAACATACTTCATTTTAATAATTTATATTTATAATATTTTTCTTTGCACATCATTGTTTCATTCACTTTCAAACTTTCCCATCATTATAATTATCCCAAAAGCCAACAAACCTAATAAGTCTACTTCCTATTTTATCCAAAATGCATGAAAAATAATTCTAAAACGTTTTCATTCTACATATTATTGAAACCAAGGGTGTGTGATTCCTCAGCATAAGGTGGTATTTCGAACTGATCATTCCACTATCCAGCAGTGTCGCATGGTCGACTACGTAGCCTACTACCCAGGCGTATTTTTTTGACGTTTAGTACACTTTCGATCGTATATGATAGTCTGATCTTTGGAAGCTGTAGCAAATAATTTCCACATCCTCAAATTCTATCTCTCAGACTAATATTTTCAGGTATCTGTAAATACGAGGTCTGTTCAAAAAGTATCGCGAATTTTGTGTTTTTTCAAAAATTATTTATTTATTCATGAACATATATTTGGTCCCCTTCAAAGTAATCCCCACAAGATATTATACACTTGTACTAACGTTTTTCTCAATAAAAAATCATTTTTTTTTTATCTTGTTCCGCTCCTCCTTCGATGCCGTCTTTATCTCCTCAATCGTAGCGTAGCGTCGTCCTTTTATGGGGCTCTTCAGTTTCGGGAACAAGAAAAAGTCACAGGAGGCCAGATCTGGGGAATACGGTGGCTGCGGCATTATTAGTGTACTGTTTTTGGCCAAAAATTCGCGCACAAGCAACGATGCGTGAGCAGGAGCGTTATCATGGTGCAAAAGTCAATTTTTGTTCTTCCACGAATTCGGGCGTTTCTGGCGGATTGCTTCACGCAACTTGCGCATAACTTACAGGTAATATTCCTTATGATGCACCATGCCCTTTCAACCAAAGAAAACTGTAAGCAAAACCTTCACATTCGACCGAACTTGGCGCGGTTTTTTCGGTCTTGGCTCGTGCGGCAGCTTCCATTGAAATGATTGAGCTTTGGTTTCCACGTCATACCCGTAAACCCATGATTCGTCATCAGTTATGATCCTCTGGAGTAAATTTGGGTCTTCACAGACAGTGTCCAACAGCTCCTTAGCATTGTTAATGCGAAGCTGTTTTTGGTCGACATTGAGAAATTTTGGTACGAATTTCGTGGCAACCCGTCTTATGCCAAATCATTAGTAAAAATCGAATGGCATGAGCCAATCGATATATTTAAGTCCTCAGCAACTTCTCTAACGGTGATTCGACGATTGGCCAATACTATTTTCTTCACTTTATCAATGTTTTCGTCTGTTGTTGACGTGCTCGGGCGTCCGGCACGCTTTTCGTCGTTCACATCTTCTCGACCCTCTGAGTACATTTTGTACCACCGATAAGGCAGCTTCACCATATCCCACAGTCAACATTCGGTATGCGTCCGCGTAATTAATTTTGTTTTTCACACAAAATTTGATACAGATCCTTTGATCCATTTTTTGAAATGGGCAAAAATCGCAGACGAGCCAAAACACGTGCAAGCAAAGCAGCTGTCAAAAATTAAGTGAACATTCAAAATGGCCGAACTTGTCGGCATAAGTGAGAGACATGCGTACCAACATAACGCCACAAAAAATCGAAAATCGAATATACGTAAACCGCGGAAATTTAAAATTCGTGATACTTTTTGAACGGACCTCGTATTGAGTATTGTGACATTTATCCTATCCCCACCGGTATCCTTCAGAGTAGCATCCTAGGCCCAATTTTTTATAATATTTATACCCATGATATTCTTTAGCATAATGATATTCAAGCTGCATCTTATGATAACAATACAGTCGTTCTTACCAAGTATAAAAATCTTCACCAGAACTACATCAAATCCGTAGGTCCCTGCTTCAAAGATAGAAAGTTGTGGAAATGACCAAAAAGTGCTCATATTACTTTTACCTTTTGCCGAGAACAGATTCCTAAATGGCAACAACAGTCCACAACGAACGAATATGCATTAACTAGGGGACTTATAATCGTCAAACGGTTAGCCTGGACGGTTAGCCTCGACCTATACAAACGGTCAAAACTAACAATAAATAGTAAATTATTACAAGACAACACAATACTGAAACGAATAAGGATATCGAATCCAAACCTTACAATTCCAAAACATTGTAAGGATATTCAAAAAAATTCCTTTATCGCAGGTGTTTTATAAAAAAATATTCCGAATCCTTAGAAAAATTGTCAATGCTCCCGTTTATGTACGAAACAGTGTCCTTAATCTTTTAGCAAGAAAACTGTTCACTATCACCCGTTCATTATATATTATATTTAATGTCTGAACGTTACATATTAATTATTTATTGACCAATTTCAAGGTGATGTATGAGCAACATTTATGCAAATAAAAATAATATCGAATATTTAATTTTATGATTGGCCGAGGAGATTCAATTTATTTACTATAAAAAGTTTATTATATTATTATCAATATTATTATACGTATATTATTAATTTAGCTAACTTTACATTTTTTAAACTTTTACTTTGATTTAATTGAACAACATAATTATTAGCACATTTTTTATTTACGGAGTCAGCTACTAACACGGAATATAAAATTTTGATAAATGTTAATTTAAATTGCATGCGGAAAAAATGCATGTTTTGTTAAATATGCAATTATTTGATGAACAGCATTATGGAGGCACACCCTTAGACTAAGGACTGAACTTCTTGTAAGAAAATATGCACCCATAAAATCTGCGAGTACATTCCGATTAGCGTGATTGCGTTAATTCATCATAAAACACACCCTTTTCTAGTAGTATGCTTCTTATTCCTTTTAAGGATATCATATTCAACTTTTATTTAAATTACTCAAAAAATAGATTGAAAAATGCGATTTTTTTCCCCAATTATTCTTTGTAGAAAAAATTCTAATGTAGAGTTGATTTTAAGGATATTTTCAAATTTTCCCTTCGAAATAGGCGTTCATTTCTTTCAATTGAATCTACAAAACACAGAACTTTGCAGTTGTGTCCAAAGGGGGGGGGGGGGGGGTTGAAGGGATAGTTGAGGGGACTCTCATTTCAAGGTGGATGTATCGATATTAAATAGAAAATACTTCTAAATAGAATATAGAATATGGTCAAGGGGAGGAGCATGATTATTTTATTTGGGGTAGAAGATATGGAAGGAAACTTCAGCATAGAAAGTTACCTTTTTATGACTTTAGTGCATATAAAAGTTTTTGTTGAATAGATGTAAGTAAAAGTATGCCATTGCAGACAAGCAGCTTTATTTATTATTTTGATTTCCGAACCGACTAACATCAACTATGCCAACTAGCTGAGGTCAAACGCTTGCATTCGAATATGCATAATCGATTTATTATACCAAATATATAGTCAACGATTTTACTTATAATGCATGTTTTCAAATGTAAAAGTCCAAAATCGGTAACATAAAAGAATATATAGTAGAAAGCAAATTTTAAAAAAAAATAATGGCAACTAATAAAAATTAAAAAAATACTATAAATTGCACTTTGGCTTATGCAAATTTTGTGGTGACCATACTAAATGCATTTTCATTACAATCTAAGTAAAAGTCTGCATAAAGGTTCTACTTTTCTTTTGCTTTTACTATTATTATATAGAGGTTGGAGGAGTTGAAGAGATCTTAGAATAGTAAAAATAATAAGTTTGCACAAAGAAGTTTTAGAAAATTTACAGGTCGAAATGGGTGTGCTGGAAGAATAAGGACAATATTAGATATGAGTTCACAAGGCTGACAACGAATGTAGGTTATTTTACAAGAATAGGGATGGACCTTAAAATTTTCTGAATAATTTACAAAAAAGCTTATATGTATTTATCACAACTTGTTTTAATTTATTTTGCTTTTTTTTATACTACTTTGCTTAGTTGTCGGAACCAGCATTTATTTTCTATCGATTATCTTATATGTAATTTTGTGTAGGTTAGTAATTTTATAGATTTTACTGATTTTTTTGTAGTAATTTTAATTCCTACATTAACTAAACTTTAAAGGTATCTTAAAAATAATAAGAACCAATAGTAATGGTAAAGGATTTTCTTGGACAAAAATCGCACTACATACTTGTCTAATTTATTTTAATCTATGTTTTTCCTTGGACAAAAATCGCACTACATAAGGTGTCTAATTTATTTTAATCTATGTTATATGTTAAATATAAAGTCTTCGTGATATGTGTTAGAAATCAACTTTATGATACGATATCAGAAAATTAATGAGGACTAAGAAGCAATGGAAACAAACCACACTCAGGGGGGACTTTAACGTCAAAAAATGATAAAAATGAGGAACGAGTGAGGAGTCTTATGAGGTCAGATCATCGATTAACATTGAGCAGCCCTCAAATAAACGGTTCTTCGCATCAGATCGGTAATTGCAGACATTTGGATGCTTCAGTATGACAACGCTACCTGTCATAAGGTTATTTTTATCAAGGAGTTTTTGTTGGAGAAAGAGGTACCTGTAGTTCCCCAGTTCCAAGCTTGAGAATCCTTAAAAAATATGATTCCAGTTGAAGTCTTCCAGTACTATTACCAAGAATCGAAACAATGCCTTCGGCGGTAAATAACTGCTCAAGCCATGGGAACTACTTTGAAGAAGAAAATATTGTTTTATTGTACTCGTAGATAAATAAATTAAAGAAGTTGCAAAAATAAAAAAATCTCTCAGTTAAGGTAATCAATTCGACCTTACAAGATCTCTGATATGGAATACAATAATCTGTGGGATTCTTAATATCCTTTTTTACTATTTTACGACATTTCATTGTTTTTTATAAATATATATATACTCGTACATATAAGCTTTTATTAAAAAATATTGTTATTTATTAATAATTGTAATGTACCCGTAATTTTTTTGACAAAATAATTATTGATAATATAAAGAGTGAAGTAGTTTATAAATCCTTTGTGGCAGATTAAATAGGTTGCAAGGACTGAGAGTAATATTTTTTGCTTGGACGTTATATTCTTAAGGTACGTACTAGTTCGTCACCCACAATAGGGATCTTAGGGAAGAAATTCTTGATAAATTATTATTCTATAAATATATAAGAAATTTTTAGTCCATTGCTAAAGGGGAAATTTTTATTATTCGAAACTTAATCCTCTGGTGAGGACCCCTGATGGTATCCTCTACTGATATTTATATTAGTAGAGGATACCAAATCCAATATGAGTTACCATTGCATTGCCAGGTTAAGGATTCATTATTTTGTTTAAAAATTTCATTCCTTTTTTATCTTCTTTTTTATGAAAAAATTCCTCAATATTTAATAACAAAAAAAGTATAATTGACTACTACTTAAGTTGGGAAAATTATTTTGATTATAGTGTAGTTGATTGTTATTGAAATTAAATAATAATTTTGAATATATTTTATGAAAAAATTCAATTCAAATATTAGTAAGCTAATTAGTTAAATATGCGCACATACAAATAATAAAGCACATCATTTCGATAAAAGGTCATTCAATCTGGAATTTTTGATTATTTCATCATGTTATACTATAATTATTTGTAATATACAACTTTTGGCCAATGTAATTTGTATGGTTTTACCTTTTAGTAATAATAATTAGTTTGCGTGGTATTTAAATATTCCAAGGACCTTCATATAATATTCTTTATGATCAATATATTTGGGGGTTTTTTGAATTTTTTTTAGCAATTAAAAATTGTATGGAACTTTTACATAGTTTTCATCTTTAAACGCGAATAAAAATATATATGTATATATATATATATATATATATATATGTGTGTGTGCGCTTTCTTTTATATATGTCCTTTTGTAAAACTAAAATTGAAGTCCTTTAAGCTTTCTTTTCTTGTATAAAAGCCTTTTTTTTCTTACTAATGTTTTTTTAAACATGCCCCTTGCTATGTACTTGTATTTAAATTTTTATATTAGAATAGATTTGTTTATTCGAATGTCCTTTTGAAAATGGTCAAAAGAAAAGCGAGTCCAATATTTTCATTACAACGTCATTAGCCAAATTTCAACTCCGTCATCAAACATCGACTACCATAAATCTACTGATAGGATCAATTGCGTAAAAAATTTTGTTTCGTCTACTAATAAATCATGTTTAAGGAAAAAATAACTAAAAATCTGTTAACAAAATAAAAATATAATAATGTTATAAGAATTGTTAGTGAAACATTCTTAAATCGCTCCTATTATTATAATTATATTGTATGGCAATTGTTTTTAATACAAAATGTAATTATAATCAATTTTATTCTACGACTAGTATGGTTTTTATATTTTAAGCTTTAGTAATTTTATTATAAAAAAAATATCTTAAAATATAATAAATTTTATAGTTTATTCAGTAAAAAAATTAACTAGCATTACGAAAAATTCTGTATGTGATTTCTTAGCACTGTTATTGAAACTGTAACAATTTACTTTGATTTTCGGGTTAAAAAACTTTTAACAATTATAAAAATATTAAAAGTTTTTGAGCCTGAAAATCAACGTCAATTATTTATACAGAAAAAAAACTATAATTTACCTGTAAAAATATTTGTCAGTTTCTCCAAAATCATTCGGTAAGGAAATATTAAAAACCACTGATGGTTTTCGTTTACCATTTTGAATCATCATTTTTATGCAAATCTTAATTTAAATTGTCCCCAATTTCATTAATAGAGAATATTTCCTTTCCAAGATTAATATAATCACTGAATTTGATTTAGATTAGTTTATAATCAAATTCTTTTTAAGCGAAAACATCTTTTTAGGAGGTTAACCTTCACTTTGATCTATTTTGGAGTTGAAAAAATTTTTTTTTTTTTGAAATTACACCCTTTGTTATAAATTTTTTTTTTTTTTGTGATGTAATTATTATTTATTTTCTATTACTATTATTAACAGATTTCATTAACTTGTTTATAATCATTATTGACCTAGATTTGATTTGCTAACACTTTAAAGGTTCAACACGAACTGTTTTTATTCTTTCTAAAGTGGTGAGTGTTTTGCTGACCGTTTTCATATTCACCTAAGGACGGTTCACTAAACTAAAGAATATTCTTACAACTACAGCTAAGACTATTTGTATTTGCAAAATCGTTCAATTGAAATGAAATACTTGAGAAAATTAGTAAATTGTTGTAGGAAATGCTCTACATAGCGCCGAGTCTCAGTAGCTGAAGGAGTAATAATTTATGGACATCAGGTAGGTGGTCAACCATTGGCTAACCGTCATAATTATTAGACGAGTTTTACTGGACAAGAGTACTTGATACGAACTCATACACTCTGGTTCGGAATGGTCTGTGATTGAAGGAGAACCACAATTGTAGGCTAATAGAAAAATATTGGTGAACAAATACAATCGTTTTAAATTGTTATTTTGCACGAATTATATTTACTTTTATATACTTTTGACGTCATTAATATGTGGTATACGTTTGCCAACAAATTTTATATAAAAACGATATTATGAAAATTCATATTAACTGGAAATTTTACTCTATTTTCTAGTGATTTTTTTCCCACGATTTTAACGAAAAGTGGACACGTTTTGTACATTTAATGTCGAAAGAATGGTAAAAGTTCTTATTAACATGAAAGTTCAACGGTGGTTTGTGTTTATGATTAGAAAGGTTCGAGTATTGCATACATTTATTTTAGAAAAGTTTCTTCGAGCTTATTTTGATATTAGAATATTTGGCAAAAGTTCTTTTCGGGTGAATTTTTTATAAAAAAAAAAACATTTAATGCGATTAGAATATAGATACTTTAAATACATTATTAAAGAGATACTTTATGGAATTTAAGTACAATTTCCAAGCAAATTTTTTTATGGAAATAGTTATGAAGATCCTGAATTATTGGATCACTCAAATTAATTTTCTGGTAACTACCCTCACTTAATCGACTTATCCCTCTATTATATAAAAAAGTTTTTTTTTGTAGTCTTTTATTATGATGTATGTATGAATTTTTGTTGTTTCAATATGTGTGTTTTTTTTAAGTCATTTTTTTTAAGTCATATTTTTTGTAGTCATTTATATATGTAAGGATGTTATAGACATGGTTAGAAAAAAGTTAAATTTGAGTGAAGAGGAGATGAAAGAGCGTAAGCGTATTCAAAAGAATACTGCGAGGAAGCGTGTTTATGCAAAAAATCCGAGAAAGGGAGATTAAAAATGTAATGAAAAATTATAACGAAAACAAACCTGGAAAGAGAAAAGCTGCTCGCGAATATTACCATGCGACTAAAGATGAAAAAAAGGCCAAAAAGCAAAAATTTATGTTAGGATTGTATGAAGCGGGAAAAAAGTAGAATATTTGACATAGGGGCCCCCCGGAGGGGTGGGGGTTGGTGAGCGAAGCGAGCAGGGGGCGAAGCCCTCTAGTTAGTTATAAAAAAAAATTCTTAGCAATTTATCTAGAACGGGTTCCAGTAGATTCTATATTATTTTTGTAAGTAGTTGCATTTTCCAATTTATAAACGATAACTTCATTCTTTTTAGGTAATTCAGTGAATATTCTGAATTATGATTGATTGCTACCAGTTTTTAACAAAAAATAAAAACAATCGTAATAAAAATTACTTTAATTAAGAATAGAAAAGTTAATTTTGATTTGACTCGAAATTAACAATGAAAAATTGAAATTAAATTGACTTGGATTATAGTTAATTATTTAGAAGGGCATACATATTTTTCAAAAAGAATAATTCAACAGCCGATTAGAGAGAAATGAAATTATTTTTTTTTGAAATTCATTTTTCGAATGTGTTATTGAAGACTTGAAATTTTTCGGTATTCCTTGACCTAAATTTGAATAATTTTCATTCACAAGTGTTAAAGATTCTTAGATAATTAATGAGAAAGGTCATAATAATGAGCATAAATTAAACTCGAAATGGAAACATGAAATGAAATTAAAGAATGACGTAGAAATGCGATCACAAATGTATTTAAAATAAAGACAAAATATGCGCAGGATATATTTTATAAGCAAAACAATTCCTATTTTTAAAGAGTACTAAATGGAAAAAGTGAAAACAACAAAATAATAAATAAAAAATATAAAAATAAAAACCATTCATTCTGTGTCGTTAGCTTGTCCTACTAGAACAATGTGGCTATGCTATGGAATTTTTTTTTATTCTAAATTATGTGTGTAATCAGTGACCTCAAATCGAGAACAATTCTTAGTCCTAGCTGTGTTCGTTATGGCAAACAAGACCACAATCTGAGAGAATCGAAAATAATGTCTTGGGTAGAAAGTGAAATTTGCGTGACCAACGGGGAATCGAACTTAATCACCACATTCAGAGGCACCTAAAATGGATAAAAGAAAGAAATAAAAAATATCCCAACAAAAAATAAATAAAAAATAAAATACGACCAGTGGTCAAATTGTTGGGAAATGTTGAAAATCCAGTTCACTACTTATTCTTAATATCGACTAATAAAATATGAAGCCCCTTACGCCCAACAAGAACCTCCTTGCACTCAAACCACTTAGCTACAATGTTTTCTGACGTGTTTGAAAATTAAGAAGGTTCTTTTAAATCAAGTCTAGCGCTTTGTTTATGTTTAGTCCAATATTTCTATGGCGGTACACTAGCCTACTAACGGTCAGTTGGTCAACTGCTTTAATTAGTTGCTATTGTGCAATGTTCGTGTATAAGGATAAGGGTTCGTGGGCATTTAAATACGTCTACTACATAGCAATGAATCAGTTGATAGAAAAACGGAAAGTGCCGAATATTTTTTATGGGATTCTGGGTTAGGGGTGGACCTATACTAACGTAATCTGTTGCCTCCTAGAAAATAGAATTAGCCTATTATATGTATATGAATACGCGAATAAATACGTAAGTAACTAATGCGTTTCTATTAATTTTTCCAAGTAGATGTACTTGAGGGCTTTGAAGATGTTTACAAGAAAATTTGGAACAAGTAAACTTGTTCTCATATTACATGACGTATTAATAAATTTGTTATTTTTTGGTGTTTTTTTCGTGTTAATTTATTCCTCGCATTCTTATTTTTCCTGTTGCGAATTTCTCTTTCAACTTATGCCATTTGAAAGTTGATTATTTTTTTTATTTTGCTAACATAGACGAATATCGAGGTCAATAGTTATTTCCTGTACATTACATAAAATTAATCAATACTAAATAAATTAACTCTTTTTTAAATTGTGCGATTTTTTGTACACTTAAAAATATCTGCTCCAAATTTGATACTGTCTCATTAATAATCCGTTAGTCAGAATGGTGGTGGTTTTATGATAAAGGGTTATCCATTTTGTGGTTTAGTAAGTACATCCTTGCTATTTAACAGCTGTTAAACATATTTGTCATTCAAGTTAACATTTATTTAGATTAAAGACATTTTATATAATGGAGTGTTTAACCAAATAATGCGCTAAGATTATAAACAATTTAGGAGGAGAAATTTTCTGCACTAATTTTCTGCATCTCTACTTTGACAGATACGTCAATAAGCAGGGCTCATAAAACCAACAAGTCACTGTAAAGAAGCCATTTTATTCGCGAAAAATAAATGTGTGGTATGAAATTTGGTATTAAAGTCTTTTAAAAAGCAGAAGGAAAGTCTATTACCGTCAATTGTGAATACCGTGGTCGTATGAGAGCCGAATGTTTTGGCCTTACCACCACAAAACTTGATTTAATTACGTAAAATGTTCACAGGACGTGTAATTTCGAGATTTGGTGATGTAAATTGGCCTCCAAGATCATGCAATTTGACGCCGTTTGACTTTTCTTGTAAAAAAGATCGTGTTCTCACCCAACATTCGTCAAGTGAAGCCCGAATTATAGCGCGAACTGTTCTATAATGAAGCCCGAATTATGAAACACGAAATCATAAAAATTACCATAAAATGCTAGAGTCCTACAAAAAGTTTCGTGGCGGCCATTTAATTGATGTTTGAAATATTATAAACAATTTAGGAGGATCATTTCTCATTCGACGGGTACGTCAATAGACACGGCTCCTAAAACCAAAAAGTCACTGCAAAGAAGCTATTGTATACGCGATAAGTAAATGTGTGGTATGAAATTTGGTCTTAAAGTGTCATTGAACCGTATTTCTTTCAAAAAGCAGAAGAAGAGGTCATTACCGTCAATTGTGAGCACTGTGGCCGCATGAGAAATGAATGTTTTGGGCTAAACTTATTAATATTATGTAAGGTGCCACCGGAAACATATACAAGAAACATATGGTGCCACAGGACATGTAATTTCGAGATTTGGTGATGTAAATTGGCCTCCATGATCATGCGATTTGACGCCGTTCGACTTTTATATGCAAAAGATCGCGTTTACACCGATAATCCTCAAAATTAAGAGCATTTATAAACCAATATTCGTCAAGTAAAGCCCGAATTATAGCTTGAACTGTTTGAAAACGCGAAATCATAAAAAAATATCATAAAAGGCTAGAGTCCTACAAAAAGTTTCGTGGCGGCCATTTAATTGATATTTAACTGCAAGATCTAAGCCATTCAAACTTAACAATTTGCATAACTTTTTATTTTTTATTGTAAATTTTGAGTTATTGTTTTAATAACTTTATTAGCAAATGATCTGAAAATCTTTACTTTCATCCCATAATTAACAAGTGCAGTTAAAAAGCTTTTCTCTAACTTTCCAATCCATTTAGTGACCATGTCATCAATAATTTATGATCTTTTTAAAGTGTGTTTTTTGTATTGTCAGCAGATTTTAATTAAAAAATTTGTGATTTGAAAACTTACGTTTGATTTTTATCCGTTTGTTGCTTTGTTGATTGTTTAGCTGTCATGTCTGCGGATGAAATTTTTGACATCGTTCCCGTGTTCATCGTTGGTATTGCTTCGTTAGCTTCGTCGTCACTGTACTCGTAATTCTGCAAATTTGCACTTTCACATTCAACTTCTGGCAACACAGATATAGCACGTTCACTAACCCGTTCAGTCATATCCTCAGCGGTGTCACCGACCATCAAGGATCCGCCATCAAAGTTGTTTTTACTGGCATTCGGATTTCGAATAGAAACGTTCGCCTCGATTGGTTGCGAAGATGGTGAGGGTGATTCCTTACCCAAGAGCCTGGACGATCTTGATTTACCTCCTGTGGATGGGTGATCGCCATTATCTTCAGTACTGGGCTCTCTCGATGGCTTCTCAACTATCGTTCGTAGATTATCTGATTTGCTAATATCGTTTTCCATTGTTTTCAGGTTGTGTAGGTTTTCGGAAATCGTCTTCTGTATTTCTTCGTGAGCATCTGATACAGTTTTTTGAACATTTTCCAGAGTTTTTTGAGATTTTTCAAGAATAGTTGCCGCGTTCTCTTCACCAACACTAGTCATAGTGCTTGAAACGGTTTTATTGGATGTAATCGAAATTTGACTTTTTGTTCTGCTAACCGCATTGTGAACTTTGGTCGTTATCTCAACTGGTTGTGATGTTATTGCTGCCGTTGTCATTGACACCACGTTCTGTTTTGTTAAAGGTACTAATTTCTCGCCAGACGATTCAGAGATATCAGTCGCAACGCTTCGAGCATCAGCGTTTTCAATATCGCTAAGTCTTTGTTTCTCAATAATTGGCCTGCGTAAACCGCTCCCCGCATTGCGTAGCATAATCAAAGCCGAAGTTTGCTTTTTTAATCGACCGGCCATTTTACTTTTGATACTAGTTACTGCAGCACCTTCTTTATCGGAACCATCTGTTTTTGTGGAATTTGTAGAGCCTTGTCCTGCTAAACTCAAGCTTGATGGATTCCGGCTTAACGCGGTGTTTTTCTGCAAATTAGATGCTTGACGTACCAATGTTTTCGATTTATCTTTTAACGAAAGATTCGAACTTGTTCGAAGCATACTGCCCACAGCACGTATGCTGGGTGTTGCACGGCCCGAATCTGATTCTTTGCCATTTTTTTGGCTTAAGTTGGAAGAACTACGAATAAAACTATTTGCAGTTTTCAAAGCTGTGGATGCTTTTGGTAAATTTGAAGTATTACGATTTGTTGTTGGTGCGATTTTATTAGAGGTCTGAGCATTCTTATTAGATTTCTGCGCCTTTCCTCCAAAACCTGCGGTATTACGAATTATGCCACTCATTCTTCTCAGATTAGATACTTTGCGGGGCATATTCTTTTGCGGTGAAGCATCTTGTTTTGGTCCATTGTTATTTTTCATATAATTCGTAACTTTACGCATACTGGAAGCTTCTTTAAGTAGACTTGATGGGACCTTCTTTGCTGCTGAAGGCTCTTTCATCAAATTAGAAGAGGTTGTTTTGAGTGCATTAGACCCTTTTTGTAAATTCGATAATTTACGGATGGCAGATACAGAAGCTTTAACACTTGATTCCTCCTTTCGTACATTGTTCAACACTTTTTTGGCACTTGGCGGCTCCTTTTGAATACCAGAACCAGCATTTTTCGATTTCATGTCTAGTACTGTATGCGCACGATTGATAGCTCTACTGAGATTTGTTGATTTTTTTGGACTGTTACTTCTACTCTTCGATTGACCTTGTCCTTGTCTTTTTGCTGGACTTATAGTTCTCCCTCGTTTTGGTTTACTTTGCTCTTCAGATTCTTGTTCTGCAGCTTCTTTTAACATTTGATCCAAAATTTTTTGCTTTAAATTACTTACTTCAAGCCGACGTTTTGGTTTATTTTCTGCTTCTTGCGTTGTATCTTCACCAGCTTCTTTTCGCATTTGCTCCAAAATTTGCTGTTTTATGTTTCCTACTTGAATTTCTTTTTTTGGTTTACTAACTTTATTTGTTTCTTCTTCTTCTGCCTCTTTTCGCATCTGCTCTAAAATTTGCTGTTTCAAATTTCCCACAACAATACCTCGTTTTGGTGTAGCACGTTTTTCGGCTTCTTCTATTTCAGCCTCTATTCGCATCTGCTCCAAAATTTGTTGTTTTAGATTTCCAGCAAGAGGATTTTTTTTCGACTTACTACTTTTTTGGAGTTCTTCTTGTTCAGCCTCTAAAAGCATTTGCTGTAAAATTTGTTGTTTTATATTTCCTCGTTTAAAATCATCTTTCAACTGTCTGACTTTGTTCAGTTCTTCGTTTTCAATCTCTTGCCGAATTTGTTCCAATATTTGTTGTTTAAGCTTTCGAGCCTCAATACCTTGTTTCGATTTGCTAGAGTATTTTATTTCCTCTTCTTCGGCTTCTCTTAGCATTTGAACGAGAATCCGTTGTTTTAGGCTTGCTTCTGGAAATTTGAATCCAGTCGATGAACTGATACTGTTCGGTGGGATTTCCCTATTGGGTGTACCGATAATTGGTGATAAAGATGAAGGCTTAAGTATTCGGCGCGGTGATCTTGCATAGCTGTCTGGATCCTCTATTGTGAGAAATCTTCGTCTTTCTTCTAAAGTACTACCATGGCTCGCATATTGAAACACGGACTTCCTTCCAGATTTTCTCTCGAATTCCGACATCATTTCATTATTACTCATATTATGTGAATTTAAATTACTGATGCTACCTCCTAACCAATGGCCAGGTCTCAAGCTATGGTGTTTATGTAGATCTTGCATACTTTCAGCTTCTTTCATTTTAAGTGGAATTCTAGATGGTGAAATATCGGGTAAACTTATTACTCGTAATAAACCCGGTTCTCGACTAGTTGGATTTGGTATTTTGAATCCAGCTGTGTGTTGCTCCAGTACTCCATCATGCAATTCCAAGGACGAATTATGTTTTCTTGGCGTTAAGAGCACTGATTTTCCACTATCAATACTAGCTGGTATTTGTGGCAACGCCTCGTAACTGCGGTATTTTGAACTATAACCTAAACTTGATTCATCTAGTTTATTTTGTAAGATTCCCTTTGGTGTAGAATGCCCCAGGGAGGTACTACTTCTTTTTGGTATGGAAGACATATCGAATTGGACGGATGGTCGAGGCGAGTCGTCGGATGTGCTCACAATCATCGGAAGCCGTAATTTTGGTGCTGACTGTGATATTTTTCGACTTGGCGATGCTCCGAGACGATACTTCGACTGCATAGGTGACGCACCTCTGGCTTCATCAGGTCTGAAGGTGCTATTATATTTATCAGTTAATACTGAAAATGATTCTTTTTTACGTTGGCGTGGCTCTGTAATCCTATACATTTTTAAATAACAAAATTATAAACGAAATTTATTCAATATAAATGCTATTGCGGGAAAAAATCTACCTATAATCGGATCCTGTTGTTATTGCTGTCTTTAGTATAGCAGGCGAAAGATCCCTCTTTGGTGTAGAAAAGTCTTTATCATCTTTTGGTATCGCAGCTGTTTTTGGTCTCTTACTGAAGCTATCTAAACCGTCATTGGTGATGCTGTTAGATTTTACGGCATCCCTTAGTGCTTTGTTGTCACTACTCGCACTTGATTCATTCGAATCCTGTATTAAGGCTACTAAAGGGGATTTTTCTTTATTTTGTTGTTTATTAATTAATATCACATTTTTTGAACATGGTCTAAGACGTGGAATTCGGGACCATTCTTCGTAATCGTTTGCTGGTTGAAACCAGTCGTTGCTTGAGTAGGAGTCGTGTGATTTCCGTCTTTCATATCGAACTGGTTCACTTGTAAACACCCGATTTGGTATAATGACGGTTTCAGAGGTAATATTTCTGAAATAAAAATTTAGAAAAATGCATCATAAAATAGAAATTGTATTAAATTTAAAAGTAAACTGACTTGCAACTATTGAAACTTTCTCGTATATCTCTTGATGGATCGGATGCAGTTCTCTTTTTAGAGTGGCTTCGCTCTCGTTCGCGTAACTTTTCAGCCGATTTAGATTTATCTCCATCCAAGTTGGATGATGGTTTTCTAATTGATCTAGTTGGAGGCCGACCTCTAGGCAGATTACTTTTTGCAGCTGATTTTGTAGTACGGGGAGGTACACTAATGTCGGAACTTTGACCACTTGTGGTTGTCCGTATAATTGAAGAGGATTTTTGGTTACGTGCTTTGGGCGCAGATTTAACTGTCTTGGAGGTAGCAATGTTAGGCACTGTTGTGGGAGCAGTTGGTATCATTCTGATCAATGAGTTTTGTCTTGAGGGCAGGTTGCGATTGGCGGTTTTTGGTTTTTCCGAAGATCGCAGTAATGGACTTCCCCTATTTGGAATGATTTTCATTATAGAATTTTCTTCTGATATACGTTCATTAGTTGGTGTTGGTGATTCATCTTTTAGCGGTGGACTGGCCCTACTTGGAATCATTCGTATTACCGAATCATCATCTCGAAATTCAGTCTTTAAATCAGTAGTTTCTCTCGACATATTATCATTTTCTTTTGACTGTTGCGAAATTTCACTGTTGTCGCTTCCAACTGATTCGGGACTAGGTCTGGTGGGTATCATACGAATTAAATTATCTTCCTCATTATTGTCAGGATGAAGTGGTGGAGTTGCATCCATAATACTACTGCCGCCCGCGTCGAGAGATTCAGCATATATGTCTGGACTAGGAGTACGAGGTTGGTTTTTTAATGAATTATTCGCTATTTGTGCATTGTTACTGGTCAGTGGCATAAAACTCTCTTCCTCTTCAAACGACGGCCCACTCGGAATCATATGAATTAGTTCATCTTCATTTTTTTGCCATAAATTCGAATGCTGTACTGATTTGGGTTCAGGCATAGGCATTGGATAATTGACACTGAAAACAGAATTTGTATTTGTTGTTGACGATGGACTTTGTGGTATTGGTTTCGTTTTTCCTTCTTGTTTTTGCATACGGTAAATATTAGCAGATTTTTTTGTAGTTTCCGACTCGTAGCTTAATGCTATTGGCTTAACGCGTATACTCTCATCATCATCATCAGATGGTGTGCGTGGTCTAGAAGCTGCCATGGCTTCTATATCGAGTTCTGGGCTTCGCCTACTAGGGATCATATGCATGTAAGATCCGTCTCCGTGACTTCGGTGCATTGCAGTGTCGGGCCTTGATCGTATATCAGCATTTGAAGGTGCCTTACTTAAAACTGTTATTGATGAATAGGGTTCTCTTATAGGTTGTATACTAGCTCCATTAATGGTACTTATATCGGATTCAGTACTTTGGCTGCGAATAAAAGTTCTTTCAGAGAAACTATTACGTTGAGGAGGCATATTTTTTTTGCTGGTAGTCGGATAACCTATTACAGTTTCTGAGTCAAGTTCTGGATCACTTGGTAGTATAGCAGCAACAGCAGTTTCACTGGTTCTTTTTGAAAAATGAGGATGAATCGGTTCTACTCGTTGTGGAAAAATTCTTTGGGGCGTATTTCGGTCCATATTTTCATTAAGTTCAGATCTGTGTGTCATGAAACCGACAAGTGTATCTTCACTTTGGAATGATAGTCGATTTCCAAAATCAATTTGAAGATCTGGACTAGAACTTCCGGGGATTATGCTCATCGCAGTTTCTTTGCCCCTAGACAATGTTCTACTTTCATTGTTAGCATTAATATCTACTGCTGGGTGAATATCATTACTTCCGATTTGTTCTTCTTCAAGTTCATTTTTATGTTGTTGCCTATTTCGGGATACGGGAATCTTTGATGATGTGGCTGTAATATCGGCAGACTGACGGTTACGCCTTCGATTCGCAACAGAATTACGATATTCAGTATTTTTTTTCCTACTGCTTGAACTGCCCACCTTAGTAGAGTCCTTTACTCGACTATCCTCAGCCCGGGGAAATGCTGAATAAACACGACCTGTTTGATTATAATTCGTTTCCGGAACATTTCCAGATAGTATATGAATGTCCGAATTCGAATTCGAATTGAATTCATCTTGTTGTGCAAAAGAATTAAACTTTGGAAAATCCTTAACAATGCTACTATTGCGAATATTGTTCCTTCTAATATTGCCATATAAATGGCTATCCAAATTCTCAAGACTATCTACAGAAGGTGGCGGTACAGGATCTCCAAATAAACTAGTGCTTTGATTGCCATAATAAGTAGCAGCATTTGTTGTTGGAGATGGTGACATTGTATTATAATAATCATAGTGTGATCGTATTGTTGATGGTGATGACCTGTTCATTCTATGCCACTTTACTTGATGTTATTAATATTTCTCCCTTTTTAATCACTGTTTTCCTAGAAAGTTAATTATATTCCTTTTATATATTTTTTGATAAAATTTGGTTCGAGTTTGATATTTTTGAAATTATAATAAATCAGTTTTTTTCAGACAATTTTTTCCACAGTACATAATTGTTATTATTGTAGCAGATATTCTTTGGAACTAAATCTTTAATATTTTATATGAACTTTTCGGGTGAAAAAAAAAAATTATATAAAAGAATGATATTAGATTTAATTAAATTAATAAAATCCCTTTTTATTAACTAAACATAAAAAGTTCATAAGTCACACTTTTTTGTTTCTGTTTAACATAATTACGTACATTTTTAGGTGTGCTATTCAAATTAAATTGATGAATTACTAAAAAAAAAGGTTACAAGAAATAATATTATTTATTAAGTCTACAATATGTAATAATACAATTTTTACAGGGTATTATTGTACTGCTGGTTTTTTGTAATAAAACTTAATTCTAATAATTAAATTCTCACGCAATAAACTTAATTGGCTATTTAAAAGCAATGCCGATGATTTGGTAAAATGTAGCGTTTTTTATTTTGGTTTTTTTTATTTTAAGGTTCTAACTTCTGGTGAGATATTATTACAATCGGATTTATGATGTTCCAAAATGAAATAAAACGGCCGTGTTATTTAATGTATTTACTCTTAAAAGAAAGACGAAATAATATAAAATACTCTAGACAAAAAATAATTAATTTTTTTCTAGAGTATTTTATATTATTTCTTACAAGCAAAATCCCTTAAAAGTATTAGTTTGTATTAATTGTATAGAAATTGAAAATAATATTGATTTTTGGTACTGTTTGAGTTTTTTAATTTTTTTTCAATGGGACCTACTATTTACCTACTATAAGTGATTATTCGTAGCATTCGTACGATATTGCCGACCTATAGTAATATACAAGGTGTGAGAAGTAATAAGGCGGCCATCACTGAGAGCAATCTGGCAGCAATGCGAACTTTTGCCCTTCGAGACCAGTTATTACCAACTGAGAGGGATGTTTGGGGCATCTTAAAACCTCTAAATAAGTGGTTTCAGGAAATATTTTCTTTTGTAGTTATCGGATCTTATTATAAAAGGTTTTGCAAATAACTGAGATCGGGCTGGCAGCACTGTAGACTTCTCATCTACATAACCTATACTTTAGTCCTTCTTAGACGTGTAACTTTCAACCTAGTCCGGTAAATAGTAAAGAGTTGTGTTTGTAGTGAGTTACGAAAATGGAACAGCGAAATTTTGAGGAGACTTATGAAAATTTTGAGGTGAGCGCGTGGGTGTTTCAAAAAGTAATAGCGAATGCATGATCCTTAAGGGGAGATTGGCCCCAAGTAGGCGACCGAATGTGAGAATGAGAAGTGCGGCACTAAGGCATTCGGTACGTGCGATGTCTCGTTACATGTGTGGGTGAGCGCTTTATTGCCGGACCCTACCTGGCCGACCTCAGAGAGAAAGTGGTTAGTGCCACTGGATGTCTGAGGGGATAGTTTTGACCTTAGATTACAAAAGAAATGGATAGGCCTCTACACAAAAATTCTGTCCAAATTTTTCGAGAATACATTCGTAAGAACGCACACACTTGCAAAATAACCTTTTACGAAACACTTCGTATTCTCAAATAAAAACTTTCTATTTACTGTCGTGAAGAATAAAACTATTTATGCAAATGTATTCATTTATACTGACTTCTTCGTAAATTACTTAAAATTCAAGAAAACTGCACTTAAACTGTCACTTCGCGATAAGTATATTTAAATGTAAATAAAAGATTGCAAGCATTTCGATATGCTACCATTTCATGGAGAGTGGCGTATTTTAAAATTTTCCGAAAGTCTACAAAATTTAGGCGCTTCATGTTTAATTGATATTTATGAAATAAATAATAAATCTAAAATACAATTGCATTTAATACCAAAAGATTGGAAAAAAAATAAATAATGCCTTTTGCCGTGTCTAAATTATATTTTTGTTTGGAAAAAGTGATTTAAAATGAATATTAATTAGGCTTTTGGAATTCAATAAATTTCTATTACGAAAACTAGATGTCAGTGGGTTTCATGTCTACATAAAAAAATCTACACAAAAGTATGTAAGCATTACTATTTCTCGCCGCTTTTGCAATAATTTAGACAGAAAATTGCGTGTACTCGTACATATACGAAAATCTGACATACGGTCCTATCCAGGTATTTTTTAATATAAGGTTTTGACGACGAAATGCAGAATGCGATGTAGGGCATTGAGAATACTTTATAAGCCTGTATGGCGTACGGTGTATGTGTATATATTTGGCATCAGGTTTCAATTTGCTAGAGACAGGATCAACAGCGTCCAGAGGTTAGTTTCGTATGCGTATTTATATGTTTGCATGACGGTCTCCATTGATGCAATGCAGGTCTTGATGAGAAAAATTCTGCGGGTTCTAGACCTGCTCCATAAGAGTATCTTCTACCGGCTACTTCAAAGCTTTACATTTGGGGAAGGTGGTCCTATTCTGACTGAGGAAATCAAAAATCTGACAGTGCGTCAACGGAGAATGTATGAAATTTGGCAACAGCGGTGAAGTGAGATTGGGAGATGGACTCACAAATTTATCTCCAGTGTCACGTTTGTTTCGACAAACAAGTTTAAATGCTGCCTGTGCCCAGGATATCTAATAACTAGCTACGGAAGTATGAATGCGATTTTTTTAAGCCAGGATAAAGTGAAAGATCAGAATGTCTGTGCGGTGCACTAGAAGAGAGTGATCGTCATCACCTAGTGGAGTGTTGTTTGTATGAGGATCTTAGAGATCTGAATGCGAGTGGAATTTGTATAAATGAGAGAGGAGTGGATTTGAGTGGTGCACTGAATACGCGTGGGATGTATGAATATTTGAACAGGTTTGCCATAGCATTGTTTGAGAGAAGGGCGCGAAGTTTAAATGGGTGATTGTTGTTTGGTACCACCGGCTCTTATCTCAGATGCTGTTACAGCTTATAACTGCAGAAGTTTAGATAGGCCTCGCCACAAAAGTTAGGGTAATCAGCTTGTTAATGGCTACTTACTTACAGATTTCGAAGCGCGTTGAATGGGTGTTTCTTAATGCCTACGGTCATAGGCGGACCATGTTATTATATCTAACGATGGGTATGCCACGTATAAAATCAGTTCTTACTATTCCCCAAAATAAAAAACTTTTTGTCATTTTTGTACTGTCGATAACATCTAAAGGAGTGTAACCAAAGGAACTGAAGGCGATTTTTGTTGAACCCTGCAATACTACTACGACTAGTAGTCCTGCTGTATAGCTGTCCAAGGAGACTACTTTGAAAGGAATAATATTCTCAATAGACTTAAGTTTCTATTAATAAAGAAAGCTTAAGTTAGATATATGAGATAATGTCGTATATTGAACAATATACATTTCTCTGATAATGTTGATATTATTTTCGATAATATGGAGGTTATCATATAATTCCTAAAGACTTCTAAAGTGCAGCTTAATTAAATGGAAACTATGTTCTTAAATTTTTTAAACAAACGCATTAATACTCATTTGTATTTAAATAACTTCTTATAAAATTCTTACTGCAAAGCAGGATCTTCACACGTAAGACATAGTTTCTATAATTTATGATAATATATAAAAAAAAATTTTACCATATAAATATCAAAAATGTTTAATATTTTTGTCTAATTAATATGTTTAAAAATAGGAGAAAAAAAATAATAAAATGACACCAAAATTTATAAACGGAACCGGTAAATTCGATATTACTCAAAGTTGATACCTTCTACAATTTCATAATATATACAGATAATTATCCTTAATAGTAAATATATTTTATAAGAATATATATTAGGAGATATTTCTTATTTATTTATTTTCTATTAAAGGTAATTTATACGTTTCCAAAATGAATCTAGGAAATTGTATTTTATATTTTATTTATTTTTATTTCTTTGTAATGCGATGTTTTGTCGATGTTTTTATTTTTTCTTCTCTCTACTATATCTGATTTATAAATAAGACTAAAGGAGAAAAAAAATCAGGCTGTATTTATAAAAGATACACTGACATTAATGTTGACCCAAATTTCTATAACTCACGCCAAATTTTTGCCATAAATTGAAAACGAACGAAAGAAACTCGACGATAAAAATGTGATTAAGGCGAATAATTGTTTCAGATTGAAATGAATTAATTAAGTGGAGCACACGGCGTAGTGTTGGAGTTTATGTAGAGTATGTTAAAGTGAAAAAAACGCACTAAATCTAAGCAAATCAAGAACGGAAAAAATTAATACATATACGTTCAGTTAAAGGGGTTTTACTAAAAATATTGCTATTTTTGTGAACAACAAAATATAATAAAATAAATATTACTCACTAAATTGTAAAAGTTTTTTTGAAGCTGCCAAAATCTTAAATACTGAATAAATTTTTAGTATTTGCAAAAAATTATAGCCTATAAAAATTATACGAACTTTTGACAAACTTTTATAGTACAATAAATTGTGGTGTGATAATATTAATAATTAATTTTGTAACTAAATATAATTTAAATAAATTTCATGTTTTTTTTGGATTTGATTAAAAAAAACATATATTTCGATTATCTTTAAAGATAATTTGATAAATATCCAGTTTTATTAATTAACATATTGAAATATTCGTTTTTTTTATAGCAAAAGAAAAATATGGCCAAATTTTCATACTCTAATCTATCGTGGATAAACTCATTATAACAATTTTTGAAAACAAATTCCGCATAAAAAATTAAAAAAATCTAAATACTTAAAATGATTACAGACATCCTATAAGTCCGAATTGAACTGATTGCGCTTAAACGAAGATTTGTTTGCACTTGATAGGCTAGGTTGTAGTGACACTTTTCTTGCATCACAATGGCCACTGATCGTCAAGTCAGACTACTCAGCTACTATACCTAAATGCTGGGCAGCAAAATTTTATAACATATCTACAACTACCATCCTAGTCCGGTAGTTGTGCAGGGCCGATAGAACAGTACTTTCTAGGTAGCACAGTCGATAGCGTGCTGGGCTACCAACAGGAGGGACGTGGGTTCGATTCCCATTTGCAGCAACAGGGTCCTCTCCTTCCTACGCTAATTACCTACCGCTTTACTATCTATTCTTCTTTCATTTTCCTTATCCCTTACCCTTCCCTTTCGGACCATCAGACCGCCTGAGCAGATGGATGCAAAATAGCGTCTGGCGAGGTCTGCTGGCCCGTTAACAAAACAAACAAACAAACAAACCGATAGCACAGTCGTTAGTGTGCTGGACTACCATCCAAGGGGTCGTGGGTTCGAATCCCACTGAGACATGGTGCTTCACTAATTTCTAACAATGAGCACTTTAATTTATATTCTAATTTAATTTTTGCTATCCAGTTATCTTTTCCTTAACAGGAAAAAGTGCGAAAAATCATCTGAAAAGGTGTTAAACCATCAGAAACACGAAAATTGCTGCCAGTTTTTTTCGGAAGGAAAAACCAATGGTGTATAAACACCCACAGATAACTGGACGAAAGCATGACATGAAAATAAGCAGAAGGATAGCCGAAGCGGACAGCATCTGCTAAGCGAGGATAAAAATTTGGTCTTAAAATCGATAAAAATGTAATTAGAATAATTGTCAAAAGGTAGCTGTATTCCGAAAGGAATGTTAAAAGGATAGAAATGTATGTAATACTGCTACATATACTGTATGTAATAAGCAGATTTTTTTTTACAATGATTCACTAACGGAGATGTATGACGGACCATCGATGTTTCTCTGCCTGTAATAATTATTTTAGGAAGTTTTATTACCTTTTAAGACATCGTTGTTTATTTATTGGAAGGGTAGTTGAGAATAGTTTTTTAACAAAAAGATTATAATGGTTACTTAGACGGGAATGAATATTTTGTAATAGATTATATAAAGTTTAGGTACAAAAGGAAAATTAAGGTCATGGTGGATAACACAATTACGCACGTAAGATTTTACGGAGGGTTCTAGATTGTGGTTACTGAATTTGTAAGGAGTTGGAGTAGCAATTTGCTGTCAATTGTTAGCTTTTACCTTATGTCTAAGAATAACAGTAACTACACTGTTATTTCAATAGATGGCGCTGCATGTTGTATGATTTAAAAATAGTTTCGGTTATTTTTTGGGCAAACTGTGTATTTGTAGCATCTTTTAAATTCCGTTCGATAAAGAGTTCTGAATAAACTTGTCTTCTGGTGGATAATGCTGCCATTGAAGGATATGGAAGGAGATGATCTTTGGCAAAGAGTGAAAGTAATATGTACGCATTTTCTAACATATCGGGATATGTTGCTATTGTGTTGTTATTATTAGTTGGAATATTATGGATGTAAATATTTTATAATAGAGGACCAATTGGGAACAAGGGCTCGGATAGGCAAATATCTCAGAATGTTCAATATTGTAAACCAACTGAAAAAATAGCTCCGAGAGGTAGGATTTTATTATAAGAAAATATTGGATATGAAGCTTTCAGAGAAGCTTAGAATTCTTCTGGAAGCTGTATTGTTTGTGCTCAAGAGAGAAACAATGAAGTCTACTCGCTTAGGCACTACTGAATAGTGAAGTGATGTATTAGCTGTTTTTCTATTATTTTGGCAAGAGTTGAGATTAAACTTAGTAGTCTATAAGATAAGGGAATTTGAGTTAATTAAAATTATTATTTTTATAAATGGAATAAGATCATAGCTCAGAGGTTTTTTTGTTAGGTAGCCGTTGAATGAAGTTTTTAACTTTAGAAAGTGTAAAATATTTGGAAGATTGACACAAAGGTGTGGGTAAAATAACCAAATATTTGAGGTATGTTGCTAAAAATTAAGAACATCCACAATATCCTCTTTGGTAATCTTTCACTTCTCATTGGTGCATTCGGTGGCGTCCGTCTAATCCTCATAGATATGTTTGGGGAGCTTATTATATTGCTTCACGACAAAAAGTTGAGGCAAAAAAGACCACAGTTCCTCAGGAGTAATATAAATAGTTTGATCATTTGTCAGAAAAATCAACAACTGCGCTTGCTCATTTATCACAACGCTATTTGCTAATAAAACTCCAGTTGCCAGCTCAAAAGACAAGGCCAATTTGTTTCTAGATGACTTCTTCGCGTCTTCCTCACTTCCAGTTTGTGTCTTACCTCCGCCTATATTGCGACGCGTTGAATTTTCTATAAAGCAAATTCATTTTTGCAGGCGCACTGTTGAAAGAGTCCTTAAAGATCTTAATACCATATATACAAATCCGCAGGTCCATATGGTATATCCTTTATAGTTCTGAAGAGTTGTTCACCTATTCTTTCTTTTGAAATTCGTCCGCAGAGTATCCTTTCGCACCTACATTTTTCTTCTGGAATTTTTCTACATAGATGGAAAACAGCATTCGGTAAACAAATTTCCAAAAAAGGCGAGTCCTCTTCCCCCTTTCAATTACTGGCCCATTGCACTAACGTCTTTTCTTTCTAAGGTTAAAGAAACAATGATAAACTATCAGCTTACTAAATATCTTGAATCAAGGAAACTCCTCAGTGACTGTCAATATGGTTTCCGTAGCAATAGATCCACCGGTGATTTGATGGCATATGTTATAGCTGAAAAGTAGAATCACACTTTCCATTTCTCTGGGGAGTGTCGAATTATTGCACTTGATATTTAAAAGGTATTTGACATAATTTGGCATCGGGCTCTTTTGTCGCAAATACGTGCATATGGTACCGGCAATTGACTCCTCAAATAGATAAGAAACTACCTTTCGGACCGTTCAATATAAATTATTTTGGATGGCTTCAAGTCTGCAGTCAACCAAATAAATGCAGGTGTTCCTCCAGGGGTGGTTCTATATTTGAATCTTTTTCTTATTTTCATAAATGATCTCTTATCTGTTACTTGTAATCTAATTTATTGTTTCACTAGTGGCAATGCTCAGTTTTTCATTCTCGGTTGTAAAATATAGACTCTGCCTCACTCGGTTTTCCAAAATAATTACGAGCAGTAGTATTTAAGAGCAAAGTGCGCAGACATCATTCTTTTTATCCCTTCTAATACTTCCCACACGTGCGATGTATAAGGATATTCATAATTTATATAGCGCAATTGATTTGATTTATAAAAAAATATGAGCTATGGATTGCCGAAATAGAGACATAAAACCGTAGTAATAGTGGTAAAATCTTATATTCGTAGTGCTACAACCTCAAAGTAGTAGAAATAAAATTTCATAGTAGTAGTGCAACTATTTTATAATGACAATACTGATATTAATTTAGTAGTAGTAGAGCTACAACCTCGAGTTATACCGCTACAATCACCAAGTAATGCCACTATAAATTTGTAGTAGCAGGACTATAATATCTCAGAAGAACCAGTATGCATTATAGTAGTAAAGCTTCAATATCGTAGTAGTAGTGATAAATCTCAAAGTTATAGCACTGAAACCTCCAAATAGTAGACCTACAATCTGACAGTATTAGTAGTACTACCTTAGATTAAAGAATACCTGGATAGGCCCGTACGTCAGATTTTCGTATATGTATACGTAATTTTGTGGCCGAATTATTGCAAAAACGACGAGAAATCGTAACACTTGCAAACTTTTGTATAGATTTTTTTCTGTAGACATAACACCCACTGACATCTAGTTTTCGTAATAGAAATTTATTGAATTCCAAAAGCATAATTAAACTCACTTATTGGAAACAAAAATACAATTTAAACACAACAACAGGCAATTTTTATTTTTTGTACAATATTTTGATATGAAATGGAATTCTATTTTAGGTTTATCAATCAAATATCGAGCACCTCAAGTTTGTAGACTTTTGGAGAGTTTTAAAATACGCCATTCTCCATGAAAGTGGTAGCATACTTAAATGATTGCATACTTTTGTTATTTTTAAAGTGGTTATTTTGGCACTTATCGGAAAGTGCAGATGAAAATGTAGATTTTATCTTTTTTAAAGTATTTACGAAAAAGTAAGTATTTATATAAATAGTTATATTGTTGATAACATTTAATAGTAAGTTTTTATTTCAGAAAAGGGTTGCTTTTAATTCAACCGAATGAGAAAGCCGGGAATTTCTATCTTTCGGTAAGTTAACATCTTCATTTTTAATAGAAAAATTAACAAAAATTTAGCTTATGATGTGCCTAAATGGTTTTTAATGATTTATTTTATCCAAAAAGTGGTTAAAAATTGAAAAGTTCGTCATCGAATAAATGTAAACAAATGTGATGTTGACAGTTCAATGTTTACCAGAAAATAGTTCAGTGCCGGCGTACGTAAAGTGTGTGTAAGAAAATTTAAGAGAAATTAAGTGCAAAAGGATTAAATAAATATTTTAAGTGTGCATGATTATTTATTTAACCCATCTGCACTTAATGAATATAATGAAAAAGTGGTCGAATACATATCAGGCTTTATTGTTTTTAAGCTAGGCAGTTCTTTGCATTGCAAAGACTGTCTTTTAGCTTTAGAAGGAGAATTCACATCGAACAGTTTGATAGTGTACAAGTCTCTTGGCTTCTTAAAGCGGTCTTCTGAAAGTGTTGTGAAAATTTGTCCAAGTGCTGAAACCATTTCAATTCACAATAATTGTTTTGATATAATCAAATAACTTGCAATTTATATTTTTATATGCTCTTCCACTTTATAATTCTATTTTAATAAATAATATATACTGAAATAAATAAAATGAAAATATAATAAATAAATATATAATATTTTAAAACAGAATACTGTGTTTCAGTGCAAATTTCCAAAACTAATTCCACCAAACAACAAAACCCGTAATATTAAAAAATCTATTTGTTTCCGCATAAATGAGATCACGTATCAAAATGGTTTTAAACAAATCGCTTCAATAGCCCCCAATAATTTACGCCGTTTCTGTTATTTTGCATTTATGAGCGTTCTACGAATGTATTGCCAACAAAATTTGGACAGAATTTTTGTGTAGAGGAACACAATTTCAAAAGAGTACAATACAGTTATTATTTTATAGAAGGAGCACCACATTATTTTAGTAGTAGAGCTGCAATCTGTTGGTAGAAGTACTAAAATTATCTCAAAGATGATCTTATTCCCAGAACACTATTACAACGACCGACGAGTGACTACAATGAAATCCAAAGGCGTGACAATTTTAATAAGTAAATAAATGTGATTCGGTCGGATTATTATTTTTATATTATATTAAATTAATTTTGAAACTCACAGCTTTGTTTTTAATTATATATGCAGTGAACTGCTTTCAATATACAATATAATATATTCATTTATAATCCGAATTATCTCACTTTTGATAGAAATTTCAACAATACTGCCATATAAAAGAAATATTAAAATATGATATTATATTGGCAGCATTTCTGAATAGAAATAAAAGTTGCAATTACCAGATGTATAAGCTTAAATCCACATGTTTATTCATAGAAAGCAAAAACAAATTTTAGTCAAAGTACTTGCCCTCGCTAGCTACACATTTTTCCCATTTCTCGGGCAATTTGTGGATACCACGCCAAAAAAATTCCTTCTCTTTCGGGGCAAACCACTCATCAAGCCATTTTCGGACGTCTTCGTACGAACCGAAGTGCTGCTCAGCGAGCGCGTGGACCATCGACGAAAACAGGTGGTGTCTGAAGGGGCTAGGTCTGGTGAATAGCACCTCCCAGTTGAGTGTCTCGGACCATTTTTGACGTGTGCGTTGTTGCGTTGTCGTGGAGGAAAATCAGCTTGTCATGTCTTTGCTGATAATCCGTCCTTTTTCCACGCGGAGCACGGTGAAATTTGATCAGTTGTTGGTGGTAGCGGTGGGCATTGACTGTTTCACCAGGTTTCAACATCTCATATTAGACGATACCCCCCTGATCCCACCAAACGCACAGCATCGTCTTCCGTCCGAAGCGATTTGGCCTTGGGGAAGATGTTGATGGTTGGCCGGGACCAATCCACGATTTCTTGCGTTTAGGATTTTCGAAATATATCGACTTTTCATCGCCTGTAACAATCCGATGCAGGAACGACTTTCTTTTTTGTCTGGTGAGCAAAATTTCGCATGTGTTTTAGCGTCGCTCCATCTGCCTATCGTTCAATTCATACGGCACCCTTTTCCGATCTTTTCAATCTTCCCCATGGGGTTGAGTTACAATTTTTGCTATTGGGTATAGTCTTCGTCCAAAAGAGCCTGCAATTGATGGTCCTCAACTTTCCTAGGCCGATTTTCACGCTTCTTGTCCCACAAGTCAAAATTGCCGTCTTTGAACCGACGAAACCAATCTCGGCACGTTGATTCCGATAAAGCACTGTCACCATAGGCCTCCATAAGCAATATGGCACAAAACTAGACATGCTCGTGAGATCGCTGACAGATTAAATTTATCGAATTCTCAAAGCTCGTCATATGGGTTTCTCATCTTCTTACGGAAAAATAATTTGTGCCGTCGCATTGACGTTTGTGATTTGCTTCTCAAGCGCCAAGAAAATGATCCATTTTTGGAGCGTATCATCAATGGGGATGAGAAATGGGTTGTCTACAACAATGTTAAGTGCAAAAGATCCTGGAGTCAAAAAGATGAACCGGCGGCTCAAAGCACTTCGAAAGCCAATATTCATCAAAAAAGGTTATGCTATCTGTTTGGTGGGATTTCAAAGGAATCGTTTATTTTGAGCTTCCACCGAGCAACACAATGATCAATTCTGAAGTGTACTGTCATCAGTTCGACAAATTGAATGATTCACTTAAAGAAAAAAAAGCCAGAATTGGTCAATAGGAAAAGTACGGTGGTCCAACAGGATAATGAAACGAAATTACTTTCCGAACAACCCAATATAATATTATATTAGTAACGCCTCATGGCCTCTAGTTTCTTGGCTTAACGCCTGGCTTAGGAGGTGCCCTAAAACTTTTTCCAAATAATATAACAAAATACGACCTATTTTCTGCAATTATTATCAATACATTAATTTTAGAAATTAGAAAAATTTTCAAGAACTACGAGTATTAAAAAATTATTATTTTTCTATAAAAAAATATAGGAAAATAATATAGGAATTATTAATTCAAATGTTGAGTATTTTGATAAATGCTTAGAGTATAATTTTGCTAGAGTAGTAAATTATCCTTTGAGCATTTATTGTACTTGGTAACATGATGTGTATTGAACGCTTAGATCCGGTTGTATGGCTTTTCAGATTTAACTTCTTATCTTGGAAATTCTTTAATTACTTTAAATTCTTAAAGTTCGCATTTTTTTTAGCCATAAATAATAATTCTAATAAAAAAAATTCCATATAAAAAAAATAAGCTTAATAAAATACTTACTGTTTAAACTGAAACAGTTGTCGTTCTTATAAAATTTCATAAATTGCTTGTCGACATCAAGTCATATTTTGTTGTAGTGAAAATCCTATCGATCCTATATTGTTGCTCCTCCATGGAAGAAAACTTGAACGTTATGTGAACTTTTTACTACAAATAATAATTTTCCTCATTAGAAAATTTTCAAGTGTAGATTTTTCGTGTTTTATTGTCGTTTAACTTGCACAGCTATTGACGTGATACGATGTTATTTAAGCTATATTCAAGGATTTCTTATACTTTTATTCAACTGGTAAGTGTATGCTATATCGATATGGGTGTTGTTAGCTATTTTATTTAGTTTATTGTCTCCACCAGCATCAAATTTCACCAACAGCTCTCTATCCATTATTATACTCGACTGTAAGTGTTTTTTTTTTTTTTTTTTTTTGAATTATTAGTCCTTAAAGTTGTGATTTGTACATTTTCAGTTATACATTCTCCATTTCATTTCGAATAAACTGTAAAATAAAGAAAGGAATTTTTATTTTTGTAACAATTAAAATGGAAAACTGTGACTAATTAACATCGCTTAAAAAAGGTACTTTTTGCTTTAGTAAAATAAGTGTGGTTTTAGTAAAAAAAGGTTGTAAAAAAGTTTTCTTCTATGCTTACGTTCATGCACACTTCAATTCAATAGTTACGACTTTATGTACAATAGAAAAGTAACTTTTCTTTCCAGTTTTAAATTAAATTTTGAGATTTTCTTTTAATACTTAGAAAGAATGGAGGTCTTAAAAAAGATTGACATCAAAAACATTCGTGCATGAATACCATTTTTAGATTTGTTTTTGAGATCGTTTTTCTTTTAAATAATTTTATTTAAGTACGTTTATTTTTTATTATTTTATTAATTTAACGTATATAGTCGCACTGTTCGAGTGGTTATTTTATTGGTTAACTCATCTATTGTATTAATTTTTTATTGGGCACTTATCAAAGTGTAGATTACACTTGTTGGGCCTTCTTGAAGCAACTGGTATAAACTATCAAGGTTATTACTTTTGCTAAATAATAATTAATAATTACGAATACTTAACCTAGCTTTTTCTTAAGTAACTAAAAACTCGTAAATATAATCATGGAAAAACTAAGTACTCGTAAATAATAGTAGAAAATAAATGCCCATTTTTAGTGGTTTTCATATTATTTTTTTGTGATAGAAGATATTTTCGTTGGAAGATGATTAGAAAAAAATAATGGAAATTCCGCAAAAGTGCAATATTGTTTCGAATAACCAATTATTTCCTCATGTTTAATCAGATACAATTGCAATTGCTGGTCTCAACTCATTCTACCATTATTTTAATCTGTTAAAAATGAATTTACTAATTTACCAAATAATAGGTCTTATATTTTATGGTATACAAAAAGAGAAATAAAATTTTATATAATTAAATTCAACAAAAACAAAAATAAAATAAGAGTATAAACATAAAACTTAGATTATCTGATGTGCAAAGTATTTAGTTTACTTATGCTGCCAATTCAAATAAAACATTTATATTTTATAGCGCAGTCGTTATTTTTTATTACAGAAGCATATCTTTTTGATAGTAAAGTCTTTAGGAATTTTCCTTTTTGAACGTTTTTTTCTCCTAATCTTTTTTAAATATCTCTCATAAGTTCTAAATGGGGTTAGATTTAGGCACGTTGACGTTTTGCTTTCTGAGCTTAGTTTTCACCAAATTAGCAGCAGGTTTGGGGTCATTGTCATCTTAAGACTTACAAATTAGCCGTTTAAGGAAGTAGTATTCCCTTCCATGCAGCTTGTACTTTAATCTCTCTTAGACGTGAAGTAGAAGTTTCAAAATTGTCCGATAACTACGCGACCCTATAGAGTGTAATAAGTAAAGTTGTGTTTTCCTAGTGGGCTACGAAAAATAAAACAGCGAAATTTGAAGCAACGATGTGTCCGAAATTTTGTGTTTAGCGTGGTGAATCTGCGTGTTTGACTAACAAAAATTTGCAACGAGTGTATGGGGAACATTCCATATCAAGAGCATAGTTCACAAGGCCTCGAACGTCGAAAACTTATGAAAATGTGGAATGAGCACTTCCAGGAAGAACTGTTAATCAAGTTTTGCGCAAAAAAGGCCTTGAAAAATTCAAAACTAGGATTTTTTGAGTCAGATCGGACATTTCAGACATTTGGCGGGGAAGACTCTCTTAAAAATCTTTCGTAGATAAATAGACTGGATGGGAAACCAGTCTATTCAACAACCATTACAAATTTCGTGGTAAGATTTTTATTTTTCGGAAATTAATCTCTAATTTGAACGTTCGAAGATGAGCCAAAACACGATTTGAAAATCGAAGACGAGTTAAAACACGTGCAAGCAAAGCAGCTGTCAAAAATTAACTGAACATTCAAAATGGCCGAACTTATCGGCATAAGTGAGAGATATGAGTACCAATATAACGCCATAAAAAAATCTAAAATCGAATATACGTAACCCGCGGAAATTCAAAATTTGCGATACTTTTTGAATTCAAAATTCGTATACTGAACAAATGCCATGTAATGCAAAGTTACATGTACTCGTACCAAGTGCTATATATAATTTGCTATAACAGTCTTTATAGTTATTGAAATTTAACTACTGTTAGTTACTTCCTCCAAGTTTCGTTCGACCAGTTTTATTGGTAGAATGCCAACCCACACGAAATATAAAGTCGCCAAATGACCTCATAGTCATGACGGTGCAGATGTAGAAGCCTTACATACAAACAAGATTACTGAATATTACTTTAATTTTTACAGTTTTCCAAAATTGTTAAAGATTTAAAAACTAAGTCGTGGTAAAACTTGAACAGAGAACGGCATAGAAAAAAATATCCCTTATTCAAAATTGACAGAATAATACAACTTTTTATTCAATAAGCTTGAAAATTTTCTTAAAAATTTCAGTAAATTGAACAAGGACATACAAAGATGGCAAGATATCAGTTCTTTATGTCTCACATGTCCTAGAAAAATGATGAGCAACGTGTGATTTGTTCTCAAGTTCAGAAACACTATAATTCGGATAGCTCGTATAGTTACCGGTATTATTTTCATAATTTGAGAAAGGACTTAGGATAACAACAGTGCTTGTAATTTTAAAAATTATTGAGTCAAAATTAATCCATCAGCGTAAATTTTACAATTTTTTGGATACCTTTATTAAATATACGTTACTTATAAAAAGTTAATAGAACGAATGAAAATATAATTATCGCTTCACCTCCCACTACTATTTTCAAACTTAAACTATTCTGATACGATTAATTAGTAAAACTAATTATTCGTCAACTTTATAAATATATCTTATAAATATATCTGTTAAATAAAACAATTTTACATTCTTTCCAATCTAAACAATAATAATGGGAATAGGAAATATACTTTTCCAATCTGTTTTACTAATGATATTGACTCTTAATTATCGTCAAATGTCCAAAAGTTTGGTTATTTAATATTATATATAAATTTTATGTAAAATAATTGATAATAAAATAAAATTTCTGATAACTAATTTTCGTACGATTTTTAATTTATTTTCTAACTTATAAAATAGTTTCGTAGTGCAATTTTTTTTTAGAATAAATACAGGGCTTAGAGCGTGGCAGAATAACAAGAGTTTTTGTAAACAAAAAAAAACAATTTTTTTTGTTTACAAAAACTCTTGTTATTCTGCCACGCTCGAAGCCCTGTATTTATGGTATCAGAGAGTCCCCAGAGTGAATAGTTTGGATCTTATTTCACTGGTAATATTCCTAGAAATACATATTCCTAGAAAATACTATAGCCAAGAGCTACCTCCTTTTTGGTGAGGGTGATAGAGGATATTGAGTAGTATGAACAATTGGCCCAAGTATATTATTCCAAGTTATCATTTTTTAACAATAGACGAAATTTGGGTTTTAAAACTTTGGATCAAAAATTTAAAAAAATTAATATGAAATAGGGTTTGATATTTATGCAAAAAAAAATTAAATTCTTCTACTTTTTTGTTTAGAGAATAATGTAATTATTTAATTTGATAAACATTGAATTAGTGACGGAAAAAGTAATTTTAAAACCCTTAAACTAATAGTCGTTTGTTTTTTGTGTTATTCAATTTTGGAAAATTAGTGTCAGCCCAAAATACGAGGGTCGTTCAATAAGTCCTTAGAAAAAGATGGAAAAAAACTGTTTTTAAAAAAAAAAAAAATTTATTTTTCAACATAATCTCTTTTTAGCTCTATACACTTTTCCAACCGTTTTTCCAAAATTTTTATCCCGTCCAAAAAATAGGATTTCGGAAGTTCTGCAAAATACTCATCCGTTTGAGCAATGACGTCCTCGTTGGAAGTGAACCGTTGTCCGCCAAGCCATTTCTTCAGATTGGGGAAAAGAAAATAGTCACTCGGGGCCAAATCTGGTGAATAAGCGGGATGCTGCAACAATTCCATTCTCAATTCCACAATTTTGGCCATGGAAACAGCGCAGGTGTGCACACACGCATTGTCCTGATGCAAGAGGATTTTTTTCTTCTTCAGATGGGTGCGTTTCTCTTTGATTTCCTCGCTCAACCGTTACAATAACGACGCGTAATACGCTCCTGTTATTGTTTTTCCTTTTTCCAAGTAGTCGATAAAAATGATGCCCTGCGAATCCCAAAAGACCACCTTGCCGGCCGATGGCACAGTTTTTGCCTTTTTCGGAGCCCGTTCACCCTTGAAAATCCACTATGATGACTGTCTCTTCGTTTCTGGAGTGTAGTAGTGTATCCAGGTTTCGTCCACAGTGACATATCGACGAAGGAATTCGGCAGGATTGCGATGAAAGAGTGCCAACATAGCTTCAGAGTCCACTACACGATTGCGCTTATTCTCCTCTGAGAGCAAACGCGGCACCCATCTTGCCGAAATTTTTTTCACAGACAATTTTTCATGCTAAATTGAAGCGACTGTACCTTGTGATATGCCCGTGGCCTCAACTAATTCGCGCCCTTTAATTCGCCGATCGTTCAAAATCAGATCGTGGATTTTGTCGATGATTTCAGGAGTAGACACCTCAACTGGGCGTCCTGAACGATGTTCATCTTTTGTGGATGAACGGCCACGTTTAAATTCATTCACCCAATCCAACTCGGCTTTGATTTCTTTCGGGCTTAAGCCTTTCAAATGGAGATGTTTGATGACAGCCCTAAACTCGCTTTTTTCCATTGTTATGCACAAATAAATGTCGTTAACTTTAATCGACGATAGAAATTGACCTACGCTATGGATCGAGCTGAAATTTTAACAGCTTTCCTGTCGATAATGATACTTACAAAACAAAAATCTTTACTGACACTACAAGCGCAATTTCTTGGATTTTCTAAGGACTTATTGAACGACCCTCGTAGTTAAAAGTATTTTTTTTCACTTTCCATTACAATAACCCAAATAACACAGTCACCACTGCTTGTGTATGTTAATTTAAAAGGTAAAGGACTTTCTTCGCCCGAACTATTAACCATAATACTCTATTGAAAATCATGCATTATTCTCTAGACCTGTATATCAATCATATTGTGTATTTGATATTCATGGCATTTATAGAAATATCGATAATGTGTGTGTGAGATTCATAGTATATATTGGGTTGTTCAGAAAGTAATTCCGTTTGCTGATAAAGACACAATGAAGGCATTAATTGATGCAAACCGGCGAATAACAACTCGTGAGATGGCTGACAGATTAAATTTATCGAATTCTCAAAGCTCGATGGGTTCGCCATCTTCTTACGGAGAAAAATTTGTGCCGTCGAATTGACGTTTTTGATTTGCTTCTCAAACGCCAAGAAAATTATCCATTTTTGAAGCGTATCATCATTGGGGATGAGAAATGGGTTGTCTATAACAATGTTAAGCGTAAAAGATTCTGGAGTAGAAAAGATGAACTGGCTCAAAGCACTTCGAAAGCCAATATTCATCAAAAAAAAGGTTATGCTATCTGTTTGGTGGGATTCAAAGGAATCGTTTATTTTGAGCTTCTACCAAGCAACACAACGATCAATTCTGAAGTGTACTGTCATCAGTTGGACAAATTGAATTATTCACTTAAAGAAAAAAGGTCAGAATTGGTCAATAGGAAAGGTATAGTGTTCCGACAGCATAATGCGAAACCACATACAAGTTTGCCCACTCGGCAAAAGCTTTTAGAGCTTGGATGGGATATACTGCCATACCCACCATACTTTCCAGACCTAGCACCTTTTGATTATTATTTGTTCCAGTCTCTACAAAAATTCAAATGAGGAGGTCAAAAACCACTTGGATCAGTTTTTTGCCAGCAAAGAACAAAAATTTTATGAGCGTGGAATCATGCTACTGCCAGAAAGATGGTAAAGGGTATTGGATCAGACTGGACAATATTTAATTGATAAAATATTAATTCACTATAAAAAAAACGGCTTTCAGTTTGATAAAAAAAGAACTAAATTACTTTCCGAACAACCCAATATTATAGTATGAAAAAGATGGTATTCTAACATTTAGGGAAAAACTAATTTTGAACAAAAATTTTGCCAATATTATAGTGAAAAATTCCAAAAATCACAGATAAAATCCTTACTAACCTGTTTAATTATCCTCATTTCGATATAAGTCATTTATTAGTTTCAGAGAAGAACAAGTGTAAATTTTATTATATTAAAGAACTTTTATTATATTGTAGTTTTTACAATAAAAATTTAATTTAATAAATTTCACATCACTAAATTTATTTACTTAAAATACAAGCATTTAAAAATGACATAAATAAATTTACAAAGCAAAAACAAATAAAATATTTAAACTTTCAAAACAACAAAACGAATTTTTTTACAAAAACTTTGAATACTTATAGTATTTATCTTTACGATTTCATCTATCATAATTTAAATTGCTTTTATTTATAGCATTTTTTAACTTTATATAGATAATTTTGAATATTTTTTATTGATTGACAAAATAAGAAAATTGAAAGTTATCATAATTTGTAAAAATTTATTCACTTGCAGATACATTTTTTTTGAATGTATATAGAAATTCTCCTTTTAACACCAAAAAGGGAGAATAATATAATATTTATTTTAAATATATACAATATAATTTATCTTTTAATAAGATATTTTAATTGAATAAATAAAAAAAAAACACTCGCAAGTTCGTTGCACTATTAAGAGAAATGTTGTCTAAATGCGTACGAGTACGAGTACATGAGTAACGCTAGAAAGCACACGATAGACTAAGCCATAATGATGCGCTCAACAATTACTTATAGACGTACTATCGTTAAAAAAAAATTTCTTTTAAATTTATTTCGATTCACTCTTACTATCTACCATTGAATAAATGCATAAATTTATCTAATTTCTTTTTCTATCTCCATAAGTTTATAGATGTTTTTTTTTGTAAATATATATTTTTCTGAATTTTAATAAATTTAATTTTCATGTACAAGTAGACTCGTACGTGTAAAACTGAACTGATTTTGTATGGTTAGCCACAAAAGAAGGTGGTGGTGAACTTTGAAGACGTTATTGTGGTTAAGTGTGCAAAAATTATGAATAATATTACAAATAAAGATAATTTTCACTTTTTTCCACATTAATACTCTATTAATAATATAGTATATATTAACAGTAATATAATAATTTTATTAAATTAAAAAAGTATAGAAAAACTTATGGATAATGTACGTTTGAGTTTTTATAAATTCCAGTACATTCGAAAAAGAAACGAAAATGATACGCTAATTAAACTTGCAAAATTTCATATTATTCTCTCTTTTATATTAGACAAAAAGCTTTATTTACATTTTAATAGAAATTTTTTAGATTAATTTTCTTATTTTATGTACGAATATAACGTGAGTTAAAAAGATTTAATTCATATTTTTGGAAAAAAATAATACCGTTTTTTTGTATTAATTTGACTCTTTTTAAAAATATTTTTCAATTAAAATAATTGATGAATAAATTTTTTTGAACTTTTTTTTTTATATATATTTATATGTAGGTTACAAAGAGTATTATTATAATATTCATCATTTCAACTAAAGTTTACAAATAAAAATTAATAAATATTTGTAACTTATACCACTAAGGTAGATTCATTGTTGTTTGTCTGTTCTTGTTTTAGATCAAAAGCTCCATTAGAACTTAGTATTTTGTTAAATAAGCTGCATTTGCACTTGTTGGTATTACCCAATTAAAGCCTAATTAATTTACTTATTTATTTTCTAAACATTTATTATAAATATCTTTGCTCCCAAATCAAACTAAATGTAGGCTTGTCCATTGGATGATTGCGAAAGCTACGGTCTTCACATTTGACAGCTGTCAAATATTTAAAGTAACATTTTTATTAGCCATTTTATGTTATGTATTATTTAATCACCATTACATGGGCACTGGAACAACAGGCTTTGGATGTTGATATTTCAAACCATAAATTACCATGAAATTACCATATGAATCTCGTATGGCTATTTAAATAATTTAATATTTCTTGCGTTATAGCAAGATTCAAGTAATATAGTAAAAAATCTGAATTTAAGTATCTTTAATTAGCTTTACTTTCAGAAGCGCAGATTTATAGTCATTAAGAAAAAATTATAATATTAGAACTCATCAAAAGATATATTTATACTTAAAGATTGAATATGCACAGATAATTTTCAAAGTTTAATGCATTTAAAAATCAACATTCGTCAAGTAATGGCCGAATTATAGTTAGAAATATGCAAAAAAGTCATTAAAAGTACTTGAAAAGGCTTGAGTCCTGCAATAATGATGTTATATTTTATGCAAAATAAATAAGGTCTAAGATATAAAATAAAAATTTCCTAAAATTCTAGATTTGAATTATCTGTTTTCTTTTAACTTTACTATCCAAAGCACAAATTGGATAATCCTTTATTAGTACAAGTTACATGTTAGTAGTATTATTTTAAGATTCAAGATCTAGAAGGATACGCCAAACAGTTTGTCGATTGAAAGGACAAGAAAAAATTAATAAAATTACATTTTACTTCAATTCATATTTATTTTGTTATCCTCTGTCTTTAAAAATATTTTTTTCAGATCTTTTAAAAAAACAAATCTATTTTCTTTTTGCTTTAAGAATACACCGAAAATCGGTTATGTTTTGTTTTTAAAAATAAATATTATGCCAAGTCCTAACTATAAGCAGAACTTTTTGCATTATTTTCTACGATATAAGATAATATTTTGTAGAGGGAGGTATTCTAAAAGTATGGAAAATAAAAAAAATTTTAAAGTCTAAAAATTCTTAAAAATGAAAGTAAACCAGCCAATCAAACAATAGTTATAAAAACTACATGAGTTTTAATAAAAAGTCATTTAAAAAAAATGGCTACTAAATAAAATTTTAATTTTTATTAATTAAAAATGTGAACTGGTGAGTTTATTAAAACCATACAAAGTTAAAATTTTTATTTAATAAAGAAAGACTAATTTTTTTTGGTAGTTTAACATTCTTAAAAGTAGGCTTCTTTTAAATTATAAAGTTCATGTTTTAATTAACAAATATTTAAATTATAATGTCTTAATTAATGTAGAATTTATTAATAAGTTTAACTAAATAATGTTTTATCTTTCTTTTCAGTTAAAGTACGAGTATTCACTATCAAACATTATCAGCCTTATCTCATAGTAATGTCTCCAAATAATATTGAAGCTAAAATTCAGGTACTAGTGTGTGTAAGGTACAAAAAATTAATTTATTAAAAAAAATCTAAAATTTTAATGTTGAAGATGCACCACGTTCTGGAAGGCCAGTTGAAGCTGATAAAGACACAATAAAGTAATAGTGAAGTGATTTTACAAAAGTTTCTTATTACATGGGCAATTGATCATAGTGGGGATGCTCTGATATTAGGTAGAAGAGTATCAAAATATTATATTTATTAAATACAAAATTTCGATTTTTTGGATTATTCATCATTAAAAATGCAAGAAATACGAGAAGTCGAATTTATGTATCCACTTTTGATAGTCCGGCTTACGTTACTATTTTAACCCTATCAGTAATTGGTTATGTGAAAAAAATTGTGTCGACAATTATTATGTAATTCCAATAAGTCTTACGTAATAGGCTACCACCTTAAAAAGTAGGCAAAAGAGCAGGGGCTATTTTACATTGTACAACAATGGGGCCATTAGGAGACTTCAAGTTTCCTAAAAGAGACTTATCTGTAATTAATTAGGTATAATAGTCACAATTTTGTTCACTTTTACAGAGCAGAAATTCGCTGCTCTGTAAAAGGCGGAGGGAGAGTTTCCTGAGCCAACTTTTTAGCAATTATGTAGCCCAAATTTCCCATATACACGTATCAGCATCAACCGCAATTCAACACTACTTTTACTAAATAGTTTATGTCGATTTACGCTAACTACTGGATTGATTTTTCGACTAACAATATATTTTAATATTAATAACAACCACAACGACCGGATTGTAATCCCACAGCTCCCAGAAATATTGAACAAAGATTCCAGAATATAGAAAGGGCAAAAAATTTGATGACTGGAATAGATATAGTATTGGTGTCGACAACCTCATCTCGGAATGATCTTCGATGCCTCCAGCTGTTCAAGGAACAGTCTCCTACAAGTGCGTAGATTGGCATTGACCTTTATAAGCCCACCAACGCACGTAGCTACCTTTAATGCTACACCCAACCTAGGTTTTCAATCTTAATGCAGAATGGATGGTTGGAAATTGAAAGGCAGGAAAGGAAAATGCCTCTCTCCAAAAATAATATTAATAGCGCCAGATACGAGAAATTTTTTACGAATAATTCCTTATTTACACATCTATAACAAATTATTTTAATTCATTAGAAAATTATTTAATTTAAATAAGGAAATTATATTAAAGACAATTTCAAAATAGTAGTTATTTTTTTTTTAAAAATTTTTAATTTTTAGGATGGTACATAGACTGTTCCTTATATTGCCAAATTCAAAGTTTTATATTTTCCAGTTTTCTTTTTATTACAATTTTTCTTTCTCAAAAACTTTGCTGTTGATTCCACCTTCCGCTTCTTATACGAGTATATAAAATTCTACCCCTTATTAATTGTAGTAATAGTAGAAATTTGTTATAGTAGTTGATCTCATTTAGTATGTTTTAACACATTTAAAAGAAAATACACTTTTAATGAGTCTATTAATTTTTTCCGAAATTGTACTTATTTCAGTATGTTTAAAACGGTTATGAATGCAAGCTTAAAATTTAATTTTCACTTTTTCCAAAAATTTTCCTAAACTATTGTTGATTATTTTTAAAAGTAATTGATTTTGAATAAATCAGACAAAGTTTTGTGAAAATCAAATTAGAAAAATGAAAGCAGAGAGTTTTTTTTCTCTCAAACAAATTCGACTTCGCTTATTCTAGGACAAGCGAAAAGTAACAATTAGTGAACATGTAACACAATTATAGATAACATAGTTAGAATAATATGTAATTTTCGAAAATTGAATAGAGTAATCAAATAGCATGAAATTAAAGCGTTAATTTATAGTCGCCGCAGTATATCACCAGGTACGTACGGATTTTCGTTATGGCTCGAAAAACAAACAAATTACTTGATTTAAGACCTACAACCAGATAGATGGAGATCTGTTAAACTTTCTCATTTATATTGTACGATTAAGTAAACATGCGTAGATGCTTTTCTTTAGAGATACTATTAAAACAGTTACAACGGATTAGATATATTAGTTACTAATTTAGTACTTTTTCCGCTTATTATAAGTTCACTTATTATAAGCTGATTTAGTTAGTAAAATATTTTTTCTATTTCTGATGCGCTATTGTTCAGAAACTGGAATTTGTATTAATAAATTGTTTTTTTTTTTTATATTCCAAATAATTATTTAAAAGTATTGAAAAAATTTATGTTTGCTTTTAAATAATATTTATACTCATATATATTTTTTCATGCCTTTTCTAAAAGCATGTATATTTTTTTGGTATGTTTATAAAGAAGATAAGAGAAAGTTTTTGAAATTTGTATATAAAACAAGGTGTGGCAATAAATTAATGATTTTAACATTACTGAGAGGGATCAGGCAATACTTCGGACTCGGCCTGTTTGTACGTTAGTCCCTCATAAGCGTAACTACACAACTCTGCCTATAACTCATAATGAGTGAAGTTGTGTTTTTGTAGTGCGAAATAGCCAAATTTGGAGCAATATTGTGCCATCAAAATATTTCGAAAGCTTGGTGAATTCATAATTCTAATTTGCTAAAAGTACCAACGATATTATGGGTAACATTTCTTATAAAAAATATGTTGGAAAGCCGAGAAGTATTGGAAGATTAATCTTGTTCAGGAAGGCCTTCAACGTGGAAAACTGCTGAGAATGTGATACGCGTCTGGGGTCTTGTTGCTGATAAGTAGTCCTTGAAATTCTCAGAAAAATGGTCCACCATGACAACGCCCTATACCACACGACTCAGTTTTCCCATTCTCCTGATATACGTCCGCGCTACTTTTTTTTCCTCAAGATCAAAAACATTCTGATGGGACGTCATGTTGGTACTATCGATAACATTCAAACGAGTACAACTAAAAGTGCTGAAGTCGATTCCGGTTGAAACTTTCCAGCAATTCTTCGAAGAGTGTTTTATGAAATTAAAATAAAATTATTGCAAAAAGGATAAATTAGTATCATTAACTTTTTTCCATACCTAATAAAAATATTTTTTTTTATTGGATTTTTTGTAATAAAAAAAATGTTTTTTTTTCAAGAATAGTTCTTTTTTTTATTATTGCACTTATTTAAAAATGAAATAAAACGGTTAAATTCCTTTTGCTTTAATACAGAAAAATTCCAACATCTATTTAAATAAACAATTATCTATGTTATAATAGTATTTATTGCTACATACTATCGATTTGTTAAAAAGAAAGGACAGAAAAATAAAAAAAAACTCAAATTTTACAACAAAATTGAAATTGGTCATGCGAATTAATTATGGGCAAACGCCTGTTCATTATAGTTTTTCATCTTTAAAGACTTTATGAAAGTCCAAAACTTAATATCTCTCATACTTAAATTCATTTACGTTCGCATTATTTTAGTTGAAATTTGTTGGTAATACAGCGTTTCACAACAATCGGTTTATGCCGAATGAGTTGAATTTTCTTCATGAAGACATGCTTCAACGAGCCAATTTGGATCCTACTTGAATAAAACGCATAATAACGGGTGGTGAAATATTGGTCTTTGATGTTAACTCTTTGGTTTGATTATCGTAGCGATGATCACTCGGAATATTTTTCATAAGCGAAGAAGTGGTCAAACATTCAGCAAAGAATATTATTTGAGCATTAAAAAATGCAACGAATGACAAACACCGTATCCACCAGATGTATTCCCAAATTTGAAATAAATACCTCGGGGAAGATATCTTTAGTCCATCAAAACAATTAAGGAGAGTATTTATGTAAAGTGTTGGCATAAATATGATATTTGAAATTAAAGAAAACAAAATAAATCCCGATTATTAACTAATATTTTGTGTTTTATTTAATAATTGCGGATACTTGTTTGATAGTAAACGCACATTGATATTGTTTAGATTTAGATCACCCGTTTGCCAGGATATTAGGTATGTGCCTGTACTTAAAACGTGGTAACAGTAAATTTTGAAAGTACGTACAATTCATAAATACCCTTCTATGAAGAGCAAGATACAAGGACTAAAATGTTTAACAGTGCTTTGAGCGTGCGAGACCGGGAATCTGGAAGATGTTCCTTCGAGAACTCCAAAGGGTAATCGCTCCGAACTTTAAAAAATTTTCGTTGAATGTGTACTTCGGGAGTCCAATTTAAGAAATTGTAAACAAATTTAATTATTTCTTTTGTAAATTTTTCGTCAACTATGTTAAAAAAGGCTTCCGGATTTTTTTTTTATTGAAGAATAATTACTTCAAAACTGTTTTTATTTAACAAGCCAATAATTGCAAAATTAAGCTTTTCATAAAAATTATTCAAACGACATTGAAATAATATTCATATTATGACAATAATATATTTTTTTTATAGAAATTAATTTTTTAGGCAAGCAAGTGTGAAAGAAAATAATGAAAGATTATATTTTCAATAATAAAATAACAAATTTTTTGTTATAAAATAATAAATTTTTTTTTGGAAAAAAAATTCAAAAATTCCAAAAATTTGCTGGAAATTTTTTTCAGTTTCAAGTTGTTTGTTACGAAATAATTTTTTTTTACATAATCGAAGTTTTCGAAAAAAAATGTTTACGGCAATTTTGCATAATTTCTCTGAAAAATATGTTTTTCATAAATATGCCTAAAAATATATAAACAAACACTTAACTATGAAAGTATTTTTTTAATTATTTATTATTATATAAAAAAAATAGGGAATTAATTTACAAAGAAAATCAACACATTCTCTTTAGGAAAATTGTTTAATTTTTGGTTGCAGTAGCTGACATAGCTAACCAATACTTGCAGTTTTGTATTATTAAGTGTGACTTGTATAAGTTCACTGGCCGATAGAAAATTTGCATTATTGGGGCAACCACAAGTACGAGTACAGGTATACCCGGCGCTGTACTAGCATATATTTTTTGTTTGTTTCATTTTTAACATGTACTTTTATGAAATACAATAAAAAGTAGATTTGGTCAGTTGAATGCGAAAATGTGCAGAAAATCATTATGATTTCGAAAAATAAGACAAAATGTACCATAGCACATTACGTTATAAGTCGTAAGAGTTATAATGGCGGAATTTTCGATGCGTATTGATCGAACTGTACTGAAAAGGGTAGTTTTTAAACGGATCCCTTCATATTTTAGGGGACAATTTTCCATAATTTTATAAGTGAATTAATTTATATTAACATAACTTTTACATGTGTTAATTGAACGTTTAATTTGAAGAAAATAAATATGTGTATCTGGAAATATTGGCCCCATTTTTTTTTACTCTAGAAGAGCAAAGGCAATACACTTACTTTTGATTGAGTATATACTTGTAGATGTGTACATACAGGAGAGAGGCAGGCATACATATGTACTCGTACATAGGTTTAAGAGTGGTGCAAATCAAAATATCTAAATAGTCACGCAATATGAAATTGGAACAAATCAACTTGAATATATTAATATTAGTATTATTATTATTATTATTATTATTATTGTGAGGAATGTCCAAAAATGTTAGCCGTTTTTTTTTTGTTGACAGTATTGAAGTACAGTTCAATTACATCACTGTTTAGGAAAATCTTTAACCGGATTTCGATTTCGATTTCGATTTGTTATTTGCCTATCATCATCTCTTTACCAGACTACATAGTTTGAGGTCTTATTAATATTCACTGTATTTCATTAATACCAATCAAATTGCATTCGGCCTCCTTTCTTTGTTATTTTTCATTTTTAATTGTTAGGTATTAGGTAATAAAATAATCCGGTATAGGTCATTTGTAAATCCAATTGCAATTAAGGGTTTGTTTTCGCATCAAATTGAGGTTAGAAGTCGAATTTTTCATATTCTAATTTGTCACATTCTAATTTTTTGTAGCAACTATCCGATTTATGTATTTAATTTTTTTTGTAGTACGATATTAATAACTTTTTCAATTCAATAAATAGCTAAATTCGTAATTACCAAGCTTAGAAATTTGCACAGACAATGGAAAGTGTTTTCGAAACATATTTAGGGCAGGATACAGGACTGTACGCAGAACCTGATGATATACCAAAAACAAATGCCCCACTATGTATACTTGGTAAAACATACAATTCAATTCAAGGTAAACTTAAACCGAATCTGACTTTCATTTTGTTTTATTTCGAATTTTTATTTATACAGAGTTGGAACTCATTAGACGAGATATTCGATCACGATTATGGTGCACTTACAGACGTGTGTTTGTACCACTGGGCAATTCACAGTTAACCACCGACAAAGGATGGGGCTGTATGCTTCGATGTGGCCAAATGGTATTGGGTCAAGCATTAATAGACCTACACCTAAGCTGTGATTGGTTTTGGTTTCCATACATACGACATCGCACCTATCTGAGAATTGTAGGCCGTTTCGAAGACTCTAGGAAAAGTCCATTCTCAATTCACAAAATAGCATTAATGGGCGATTCAGGACACAAAAAAGTAGGAGAATGGTTCGGCACAAATACAGTAGCACAAGTTTTAAAGTTAATTAAAAACAAAGATCTACTATAGAAGAATAATTTTTTTATTATATTATTTAGAAAATTAGTAAAATATGATGACTGGTGTTCGATACACTTTGTATATACAATAGTCACCGATAAAATTTGTACGTTACAGTCATTTTTTTAATTATCTAATTTGTTATATAAATTTTTTAGCAATATATTACTTATAGATACATTGTGCTCCGAAAAATGTTCACAATTATGGAAACCTCTATTATTAATCATTCTCCTTCGGCTAGGCTTAAGAGAGATAAACCCAATTTATATACCAGCAGTCAAGAAATGTTCCGAATTAGTTGGTAGTCTTAGAATGATTGGTGGCCGGCCTAATCAAGCTTTATATTTTATCGGATATGTTGACGATGAAGCTATTTATCTTCTGGTAGCGTTGGTGATAAAGTTTTCAGATTTAAACTCAAAGAGTTTGTAAAAATAGTTGTAATGGTTAATCATTCATTAAAACTAATTTAAAAAAATTCCTTAAGGATACTTTGATCCTTTTTTGAACTAGAGACTAGAAGGTCGAACTTTTATAAGCTTCTATAATTAATAAAAGCTTGAACTTATAGCTTGAATCCAATTTTTCATGTTTTGTTAAATGTGACAGGTAAAATGCCTAAATACAATTATAGATGTCCATTTTTATATTTCAAATAAAGAAAATCCTACATAATTCTACATTTGCATCCTGGTGTAGTATCATAAAAAATTCGGGATATGATTAAAATTTATATTTCTCTATAAACTATTTCAATACCATTGCAACAAAATAATCCTTTAATAAGTGAGTTGACAGGTTGGCGGATGAGGCTCTCCACCATCCTATGTTCAATGAAATTCCAAGCTTAACTCGCTTGCTACCAAAATTGCTCTTAACATCATTAGCCATGCGTAGGCAAGCAGACTGGACTAACGGTGGAAGATTTCTGTCCAACACTCAACCAAACATAGTAAAGCTAGATTATTCAGCAACTATTCTAAAACTCATTGCAAGAAAATTTATAGTAATGAATGTTACTTATTTCTTTTTGAATAGGATTTTTTCCATTGTAAAGCTTCTAGACCCAACCATTCTATTTCCAAAACCTCTTTTTAACCTACTTAAACATTTAAATAAGCTATAGCAAATGTAACAATCTTTGACAATTTCCATCAACTAACTATCGACTGGTTTTATTGAGGCAGTTAACAACGCAAACTTACATAATATGTTACATGAAGTTACCAAATAACCGCATGGTCATGTCGTTACACTATGACATCTGGCTCTAGTCTCAGAGACTTTACATCCAAGAAAAGTAAATAATCCTGAATACTCTATTCTATCCAATAAATATTTATAGGCTTACAAGACAAACGAGTCGAAACTGTTTACACTCTTACAGGAATAAAATCATAAAAAATTAAGAATACAAATTTTATTTTCGAGAATTGCTAAGTTTTTAATAAAAGGATAATAATTTGCTTGAAGAAATTATAAGTAAAACTCGGAAAGAGATTGAAGGTATTTGCGACGCCTTCAAGGCGGGAATTTACCGAGAAATAAGGCTTTCTTTTATCAGAGTATATAGAATCGCACGTCAAATATTTGCAGATGGAGCCAGAGTGAGGACTACAAATAAAATTGTAGCTAATTGCACTATCCGAACTTTAATCAGTTTTTGTGCCCAGCATTTTTGCCAAAGTTGTTCGGTAAATTGTCATAGCAACGTCTGACCAATTTTTTTAAGGAAGCCTTTCGCTACTTATCCAGTCTGTATGGCTATGAAGGGTTGTTGTGTTAGTAATATATATAAAAGCACGTAGCCTAAGAGTTGCCTTGATTGGGTCTAAAAAGTTACCGCTTGATTGTAAATCCAAAATTAAGCAAAGTAACCCAAAGTAGAAGATAACAGATATTGCGTTAATTTGCAATTAAAGCTGCATTTTAGTCGATCATTTTGATTGTGCTTGTAGATCCGGTAGTACCTTCGCGTCTTGGCGAACTTACGTACCTGAGCTGGCTAAACGATGTCTAGGAATTTACAAGGTTTCTTACAGTACCTCAATGAACGGAGGACAAACCGAAGTACTCTTAAAACAATGTATAATATCGAGGGTACGATCAACGGAGCTCTGGTTGGAGTTACCGGCTCTTATCTCGGGTGGTATCACTGTTTATGACAGCGGAGGCTTAGATGACCCTCGCCACAAACAGTTGGGGTTATCAGTTTGTAACTGGTTGCTTAATGTAAATCCCTCATAAGGTTTACCTTTGCGTTGATTGGGCATATATCAATCCCTACAGTCGTAGGCAGCCTGTGGTATTATATCTAACGTGTAGGTATGCAACGTTAAATAACAAAGTACGAAGCCATACCAAAAAAGAAGAATTTTTGTAGTACGAAGACACACTAAAAAGAAGGACTTGACAGTGAAGTTGATGGTGTAAGTGGTATTTAATTTAATAGTTGCATTTGTTCTAGTGATATTATTGACAGTTGAATTCGTCAAAAATTATCAACAGTTGAATTCGTCAAAATGATCGTTTCCGTTAAATAAAGATTTTTTGCCAATGAGTAAAAAAGAGTTTTTCATTTTTATTATTTAAGCTTGTTTATGCCCAGATATGCTATATATGAAAAAACTTTAATTTGTTCTAAATAATTAATTATACTATCTAAATTGAATACTTAAGTATGATTAGTAGTTTGTGGGAGAAAATATGGGATATTTTATTGGTATCCTCGCAATAATTTCAAACTTCTAAGTTGATTAATTAAGGTAAAAGCAAAAGTCAAGTTTAGTTCAAAAATTAACCTTCAAATAATTTTATTTTTAATTTTTTTTGAGCGTTCTCAGAGTAATATTTGGAATTATAACAAATTTATTTAAGTTGTACAAAAATTACAAAAGTCGAATTGGATCAGTTTCAGATATGAAAGTAGTTTTAAATGGACTAGAATTTAATTAAAAAATAATTAGAGCAATTATTTTATAATGTAATAAATTATATTGCAATGTTTGGAAAATTAGAAATCGATTTTGGTTTAAAAATGATTTCTAGAGAACTTCTTATTATATATTTTGTAAATATTTAATGTAAATTTGTTGGTTTATAAAACTTTTGATTAGCAGGAAGAATGAATTCATTTGAGGCGTTTTTATTAAACCAATTTATGTTTAAGGATAAATGGAAGTGTTATTTTTCTAGTAATTACTTAAGCTTTTTCTATAAGGATTTATTCTGATATTTTTTTATAGCCTCTGTATTAACATACAATAGTTTTTTTTAAAGAAATTTTTATTATAGCCTATGTGAGTCGAATGTTATTTTGTTGAAATTTCACTACTTTGAAAAACCCAGTTACACACACTGTTATAGTACCTTCCTTGTAGGACAGACCCACCCAAACATGGAGTACAAGTTTCAATCTCGTTCGGTGACTACACGACCCTATCACACGTGGTGAAGTTGCGTTTTGTAGTTGGTTGCGAAAATGTAGCAGTAATACCTGGATAGCTTTTCGCTCTTCCATTTTTCTTTAATTTTGTGTGAAGCTTTGCGAGAATTTGCAAGTTTGATATCCGAAAAATTGCGACGAGCCTATGGGGAGTATTCCTTTTCAAGGCCACAAGTTATTAGAGGGCCTAAAGGCAGTGTCCTAAGTGTGAAGGTTTATGAAAACCAAGTCATAATGCATTTTCGGAGGACCAAAAACTATTGAACAAACTGGCAACCTTCTGAGCATTTCAACGACTTTTTTATATAAAAAGATATTCGTCTAATGAGTTCCAACTCTGTATAAATAAAATTCGAAATAAAACAAAATGAAATCCTTTGTCGGTGGTTAACTGTGAATTGGTTCTTCACGTCAAATTGGACATTTCAGGCCTACGAAAAAAATCGTTGAAAGGCTTAGAAGAACGGTTCTTCACGTCAAATTGGACATTTCAGCCCTACTTGGAAGCTCCACCATGACAGCGTCCCCTGTCACGCGACCATCTCTATCAAGAAGTTTTTATCGGAAAAGGGGAAAGCCGTGGTTTACCGACCCTATGTACTTTCCTGATATGTTCCGAAAAATTAAAAAAACACTTGAAAGGACAACATTTTCTTAGTTTAACCGAAGAGCTGAACGCTACTTCAGTTGATGCATTCTAACAATGCTTCGAAGAGTAGAAATAATACCTCCACCGATGTAAAATTGGCCAATGGAACTACTGTGAAGGGGATAATAATAATGTATAAAAATAAAAGAAAATTGTTGGAATTTAATTACTCTGAAATTCTTCGAAAAATTAAAAGAAAAATACACACCTTGTAAAAATTGTTTAAAAAATGTTCACCTATTCTATTATTAGTAATAATACGAGTACATCCTTTATTACAAACCTGTTTGCATTTAAATCCTTTCTATTATAATTCGATTAATTTTGAGTTGATTTATCGTACTGTTTAAACCATATTAAAAAAAACAACCACACACATTGTATTTGTATTATAAAAGTGAACATATCATTATTATTTTTTTTTTCTTTTTAAATTAATAATATTATTAAATATTCTTTATAATTTTTTTTTAAATTTCATTTTCTTTATTTAATTGGAAAATTATTGTGCACTCGGTAACTATTGATTTTCTAATAACGTGTCTAAATCAAAAGTAGCTCTTCCTTGGACCACAATTAAAACTTTAACATATAAAAAATGCAATTACAGTGAACACCTTCAAAACGTAAGCAGTTTGAATGCAAATTTTTGATGCCTAATTGCGTTAAAAACTACACTATTTTTAGAAAATTCGATTATTGTGGTCAGTTAAATTATTTTGTAGCATAGTCAGTGGTCGATTTGCACATGTCTTACTAAAATGTAAAAGTTTATAGTATAAAGAAGCGGCATATAATATGAAAATACATAGTTGAACACGAATACATTCATATATTGGAAACTACAAAAATCTATAAAATATAACAAAATAAAAATCGGACAAAGTCTTTTTAAGTTTATAAAAGTAAATAAAAAAATAAAAAATAGGACAAAAATAAGTTTTAAGTTTATGAAAGTAAAAATTACAGAAAAATTGTATTCTCTTTTATTGTAATTCAATACTTTTTAAATTGTTAATTAGCATTAATCATATCCGATCGGATTAGGAACTATGCACCGGAATATTTATAGAAAAATTAATACTTTTAACCAAATCTGATAAGTACATGATTAGAAAAAACTAAAATATACAAAAGAACTGGTTTTTTTTAAATAATCCAATTGAATTTAATTTGAATTTTACTATTTTTCGTCCACTGCAGCGATTTGGATTTGATAGATTTTAGTATAAAATTAGTTATAGTAACACTTCCGGTTCGTGAATTTACTCTGTTTAAGTAGCTAAACCAGAAAAGAAATTTTTACTTCGGACTATGCACATTATTATGTATATACACCGGTCGATAGATTTATGTAGGTATATGTGTACGTATGTACCTTTAAGTAATCCATTTAAATTCGAATCTTACTTTAAAATATTAAAAAACGCTTACATAATCGATATTTATTATTTAAGATTTGATCGTTTTTATTTAATTTGATTTAAGTTTTATATAAATGAACATCTAATTTTCTTTTTTCGTGCTATCAATTAATTTGTTATTTATAAAAAAAATTGATAATTACTATATATACTGTACTATTAAAAATTTGTTGTATAATATTTTTATTTGTTTTTAGCAATTATTTTAACACTTACACTAAATTTTTTCGAAATTCCCCACAAAATTATATGTTTTTAAACTTTAAAAAATTTCAATTTAATTAAAAACTATAAAAAGAAAACATTTTACCACATAAATTTTAGATTTAAATTAAGAAATTATTTACACCCTATAAAATTTACTAAAAATTATTCGGTTTTTCGTAATATTAGAAATAACATTTTTATATTATTCATTGTAATTTTATTTTTGTTCTTTAAAAAAAAGGCCCACAATTTTATAACTTTCCAATAATTTTTTTATTTTTCCACATATCTTTTAACAATTACAAATAATATGAATATTGTTAAAAATTAAGTCCTTTTTTTTGAGTATTCCTATTTTAAGAACACACTCCGTCAATATTGGATTATTGTTATACAATATATATAAAAAATATCCCATTAAAATAGGAACTTTATAGTTTCTGTTGAAAAACGAAAATCCTCCTCAATATTATTACTCTTATAATTTTTTTTGTGTGTAGATTATTGGAAAAGCGCTAATATTTGAATGCAACACCGAACACGAAAAATTTTCTACTAAGCCGAGTGCTGAGTTGTTACCCGTTTTGTTTGTTCCTTTCGTTACGGATTATGTTGGAGATTTGAAAAATTTTCACCTTTCTGAAGGAGAATATAGTACCTGTTGTATATTATATTAAATATTATGTAGACTTTGTATATGTATAGATTTTTGTATATGTATGCGAATGTGCAAATGATTGCATATTTGCCTTTGTATAGTCGCAAGGGTGGTTGTGAAAGTGTGCGCAAATGAATCTTATTAAAAATGAACAATTTTAATACCAACAATCTTCTTTTTTTAACATTTATAATTCCACATTATATAAAGTATATATGAACAAATGTATGGTATTTAAGTAGCTCTAATTCATTTCTATATAATTGATATAAAAACAAAGAACACCAACTTCATTGTCAGACGGACTACCATATAATAATTAAATATCCTTGCAGGATAGCCAAAATTTTCTATAAAGCTTTTCTGTTTTGTTCGACTATATAAGAAAAGAAAACTAAATAATTATTATTGAAATAAAATGAAAACTCTTAATACTATTAAGGGTAGTAGATGTAGCAGTCACTATCGATAGAGGTAAATTACCGAATGAAGTGCTAGCGAAACCGAAGGAGGAGTAATTTCTGATTGGAATTCTAACTTGACTCTTAACGTCTTAGCCTGACTTGACTTGATTTAATTCGACTTTGGGGTCTCTTTTATAAGTAGTACATACTCTAAGGTGTTTGTATGCATGTAATAAAGTATGAATACAGAAATAAGTTGGTCGGCTATTTTGCATAATTCTAGGGGAAATCTGATTTCTTAGATATACTCGCATACAAGTTGGTTAGTTGGTTGGTTAGTTAGTTACCTCATAGTAAACGGCTTGGTAAGCTATTATGAATCCATAGCCGTAGTTGACCGGTAGATGATTTTTATTTGTACAAATGTATTCGATTTTTGTGTACAAACAAGTATATGATAACAAGTTATTTGGGTAAGAGTGCAAAATAATAATATGTGTACGAAATTGCTATTGAGAAAGGATGGACTAAAGGTAATATAGTTTATTATGGAATGGCAAAGGTGTGACCATTATGTCCTGCCTATTAACATATACATATGTATTCATAAACTAATGTATGCGATATGCCTGTGTAATATTGGTAAATATTTCACTTTGAATTTTTGTAAGTTTTCCTATCACCTTATTCCTTCCTTGTTAGTAGAATTTAATCGTGTATGTACGAATACAAGAACTTACCATGTTAGTCATGAAAGACGGAAAAGTTTCCAACTACTTTCGTCAACATCTTTTTATTTTTCTTCTCTTTTTATTATTAATTTTTTAATTTCAGTTCAGTCTTTTTTATTTTTTGCCACAATTTCTTTAATGAATCATAGAATAAGAGCAAACATTTTAGGAGAGTTTTATGCTCAATATGCAATAAAAGGGGAAATTTTAATTTATCACAAAAAGAAATTATGATTTATTAGAATGTGTATTATCCTTCTTAGTTAAATTGTATGGGAATTTCAACAAAACATCAAAAAGAAATCAAAAATAATAATACTAATAATAATAATAGGCTTATTTTGATTTGACATTTTTATTCAAGATAAAAGTGTAGACCATTTCTTTATGCTTGTACATTTTATACATTCATTTTGACTATTGAAATTTGTGATTGTAAAAATGATTAGTTGAAAATTTTGCAAATATAAGTATATCGTAATTGCAATAATTTAGATAAAAATTTTATAAGGAATTTTTGATGACTAGTATAAATTGTATGTTAATGATTTATGGTTTATTAGTTTCTCTAATGAGCGATAGTATTTCTCACTAAGCAGAGTCATCGAATAGTAAATGTTACTGTAAATATGAGTGTTCATTTTGGATTAAATACTGGATATTATTCTAAATATATTCGAAAATATTTGAAAAATTTCAAATCGCTATTGAAAAATTATATATAAAAAATAGCAAATTTTCTTTAAGTAAAATATAAAGCTTCTTAGAGGTAATGTGTCTATTCAACTATTGAATAGAACAACTTTACATGTCCTTGAATATATCCTTATAATAATATTCATTATAATTGAATCATTTATTTTATGTAAAATATTTTTGTTTTTTTTTATAAATAATTTTGGCAATTTTTTTTAATTTACTTAAAACAATTAAATATTTTTTACAATTTTTTGAGTAAAATCTTTTCTTTAAATTATGTTAATGTACTTCCTCGTGTTGACCCTGTAATTAGAATACAAGGTGTAGCAGGAAAGTTGTAAGACTGATATTACTGAGAGCGATCGAGCAGCGCTGCAGACTTTTTCTTCAGTGCAGTTTCTGTTTCCCTCGGTAATTACGTGATAAATGAAGTTTATGTTATTAAAATTTTGTGTTAAACTGGGTGAATCCATAAGTTCAAGTTATAAAAAGTTGCAATGAGCCTATGGCGAATATTGATTATCAAGAGTACAATCTTGTCGGTGGCATAAAGTATTTTCTAGTAGTGGAAAAAGAACTTCGCTCACGGAGACCTTCAATATCGAAAACAGATGAAAATATAGAATGAATGAAGGCACTTCTGAGGTCAGACCACATATTTTTTATTTTATAACTAACGAGTTGTGAGTTGAATTTCTCAAATACTCAGAAAAATGGTTTTTCCCATCAGATCGAACATTGCAGACACTTGGACAGTAACCCCTGTCACATTGCCATATCCATCAACATGTTTTTGTTGGAGAAAGGGATTCCTGTGGTTCACCTGATATAAGTCTGTATAATTTTTTTTACTCCCAAGATAAAAACCACTTGAAAGGACGTTATCTTAGTACTGACAATAACATCGAACGGAATGTAGCCCAGGAGCTAAAGATAGTTTCAGTTAAAATGTTCCACAACTGCTACGAATAGTGAAAAGAATGACTCTACAAATGCATAGCTACTCAAAGGAACTACTGTAAAAGAGATCACATAAATGTATAAAAATATTATTTTATTTTTATACATACATGTTATCCCCTTTATAGTAATTCTGTAGAATTTCGTATCTAACCTAAAAGGAAACTTGTAGGAAATTATTTAAAGACATCCATGCTATTCTATAAATACTCAAGTTTGACTTTGATATTTGACTATCGTCAATAGTCGATGCATAGTGATTCTGGTGTAATATTTGATAATAATTGTCTTTTAGTAAAAATATGGACTTATGTAGTTTATCTCCAAGTTTTATAGATAATTAAATGGATTTCTTATTTATTCTGTTTTATGTTGCTATAAACATTTCAAAAAATAGAGCAGAACAATTATAGGGAAAATAAGCCTTCGATCGATCTATTATTAACCGGACAGAAAAATATGCAATTTATTGGTAAATGAAAATTTATAAACAGCATTTCAGTACCAGTAGAACAAATTTAGATTGTTTCCATATTAATTTTTTTATTTGCTGATATGAAATTATAAGTTTTTTAAAAAATTCTCTTATAAATACAAGTAAATATCATAACCAATTCTAAAATAATTTCAATTCCATTTACTTTCACCTGAGTCAGCATTTTGTAAAATAAAAAGGACTTTTTTGTTGTCGTTTTTTTTTTACTTAAAATATAATAACTCTTAGTATTTTCGTTGTACTTTCTTGGAAAAAGTTGCAGGAGAAATTACAACAACAAAAATAAGAATAAATTCCAGGGAAACTTTATGTTTTCTTTACCAGAAAATTCCTATGGGTCAGTAAACCTAATTCCGGTTGACATAAATTTGTTCTGGACATGAAAACCGTTCACAATACACCAAAACATTTACATAAACCAATTTTAAGACTTTCATAGGATATGCACGTGTATTTGAATAAGAACTACTAATAAATGGGGGGAAAATCCCCAACTAGGGGAAATTTTACTGTTGTAGTTTAGCCGGAAAATTATTCCTATGACGTGATATTCAAAATTTATTTATTCAAAAACGCACCGGCCGGCTAAGAAAATACTCAATGGAAAACATAATAAATATGAACGTTATTTTACAAGGTCTGTTTTTTCATCTTTCAGCTATTTATTTTTTGTAATGAAAAATTCTTTTCAATTCATATTTCAAGTTTATTATAATTTTGCCTTTTTAACAATTTCAAATTAATCAATAAATTATTGGTGAACATTTTTAGAAGTTATCAAAAAAAACCAAAAATTTCAAAGTTTAATTTAAACAATTTTCTATAAACAAAAAAGTATTTACAGTAGTAATAGAAAAATATGATTTCAAAATAATCTGGGAAGGTTAGTAAATTTTTAGAAAAAATTGCGTATATTTTTATAAAATTAAATAGTTTAATTTTCAAAGTTAAGTTTGCCAAATTTCAATTTTGACTATGATAAAATGGATAAGGTATTTTTGGAATAGAATTTTGGTACATAGAACATCATCTACAAAAGGTGACATTATAAATAATAAATTTCAAAAAAGTTGCAAACATATTTTCGGTAATTCCTGAAGAATGAACTATTTTATAATCGAACTCAGACAGCTCCATCACAGTTTCTATTTACAATATATTAAAAACTTCTTATAGGTAATAGATACTCCGACTATGCTATCCAGAATAGGGGTTTTCAACGTATGTTGAGTGTTTAAAATCTATTTTCAACGTATCAGCGTTTCAAGAGTGTTTAAAATCTATTGTAAATATTAAATCTAATCCTTTTATTTTAAATGAGTAACTTTTTAAAAAGTGAATTTCGCTTTTACGTGTAATTGTTTAAATTCTTTCAATAGAAACTTATTTTGGATATACCAACCAATCGTAACTATTCATAATAACACAAAATTGAATATTCTTTTTGGAGTGTTTAGAAAAGAAATTATTGAAATTGTTTTCATCATAAAAATCTAATTTTTTCTTACGATTTTGTTTTAAAAAAAATTACTATTTCAGCCAAAAAATATCTTAAATATTGATGCCCATAAAAGAATGGTCTTAAAATTGATTGTATAATTTTTTAGTTAATATAGAATAAACAATTTATAGTATTTAAAATAAAATAACAATTTTTGTTTTAATGATACTTAAATTTTTTTTTCTATAATATCTGGAAAATTAGCAATAAAGGAAAAATTTCCAGTATATTTTAAAATAAAGTAAAAATTTTCCAGTTGAATATGTTCACAGTTTTCCAATGATTTCATTCACACGAATTTGCATATTATTGCAAGACAATATCGAATAATTTTACGTTCAGTTTCCACTAGTATAGCACAGAAGAGGGTCATGAATTGATTAGGACATTTTACGAAGAAGGACATTCTCGGCCGAGCCTAGGTCATGGTAAAATTTCCTTTACCGGCAAATGATTTTTAACGCCGCTAAGTTACGAATGCGTAAGACTAAAGGGAGTCCTTTTGTAGACTTACGGGAATATGCCAATTTTATTTGTTACGATCTAGAAATTTAATTTTATATAGAGAAAATACCAACAAAATATAAACTTCCTTTGTAATTACGCAAAATCCTTTATGAGAAATTGAATATAAAAAATGTAAGGGGAAATTGGAGAATAAGCTAAGATCGACGAATATCTAAAAAAATAAGGAACGTAATACTTACCCCTACGTAAAATGGAATCAAATAAATTACATACTATCGCTGTAGTAAATAATGGGGTCAAGGATTTTTTTGGCCTCAATAGGTTAATAGATTCTGATCTTCTACAAAAACCAAAAAAAAAAAAAACTAATTATTCTCGTCTTATTAGTCGAATATTGAAAATATTTTTGCGTTTATTTTCATCATTATTGTTAGTATAATTTTATTTTCAATTGTTGATATTATGGAAAATAGTTTTATTTTTATCATCAAGTTAATTATAAGAAATTTTTTGTGTGTGCTAATATTTAGAATTTTTTTAGTTTGGCATTTCTATAGAGAATATTACATATTCAAAAGTTGTCAGGATATTTTTATATTGTTAATGGAGAACTAAGAATGGACTCTGTGTATGGTAATCAATACTAAACTCGACTTTTATTTTATTCAAAATATCAACGCAATATCAAAATATGTTTATCTGTAAGACTAAATTGATAGGAAATTGAGTAATTTTTTTTTATTTTCAAATTTAAGATTATATTAATTTGAGTAATACGATTATAGTAATGATTGAGAGTAATTCAAATCAATTTTATTTTTTTATATAATTTTTGATGCTTATTATTTTTATTTAAGTTCATTTGATATTTAAAACATAAATATAAGTAACAAATTAATTTCCTAAACGTAACAAGCAAATCACAGGGATAATGATGGAATACCTAAGACTCGTTAGTGTTTCTATTAATAGTGAGTTAAAAAATCTCATTTTAATCGAAAAGATGTGATTCTGTGAAGAGTTACTGGTGATGAATATTTTAGAAAGGGATGAAAATGTTCCGTTGGACAGGCGCAAATTTTTTTGCAGCATTGCACAAATAAATCATAGACAAAAAAAATTTTTGAACCTCAAAGTTCGAGTCTGTAAGTCCATATAAGCTTAAATACTGTATTATCAATTAGAAGCTAACTATTTGTTCATAGCTGAGATCATTCGTCTAATAATGTTTGTAATTCCTTGTATCGTCGTTGACGTTTTCGGCTGTGTGGGACTTCAGCTTAATCGTTTGTCAATGCAAAGTCCTAAGTAGTGAGTGCACTTAGTTCCTAACATGATTTTAAAATTCTTCAAATCAAAATAAAAACTTCGAGAACTGATTTACCAAGTGAAGAATGAAACTGAATAAGCGAAAATATGTCTTCGTTACTTTTACTCTCCACCGCAAACCATATCCTTCTATATATCTTAATCTGCACATAAGACTCAAAAGACTATAGCTCGACTGATGATATCGAAAACTATTTCGACTTCTAGACCAAATACTGATTTTGGATTAGATGTCTGGGGCTATACTAAGCCTTCTAATTCCCGTTGAAGCCAATCCCTTCAGTCACATATACTTTCTGAAATTCCTGATGCTCCCTTTTATGTTCGTAATAGTCTTATTCATCATAACCTTAAAATCCCATTTGTTCATGATGCGACGGTGTCTCATTATAAAAATTTCACTATCGTATTTCCAATCATACTAATTTCCTTGTTTTGGGGGCTATACTTCACTTCTTTCCTTAAAAAAACCCGCTGACTACTAATCCAAATGAGAAAAAGTATAATTAATGTACACATAATAATATTTTATAAAAAGATAAATAAACTTTATGGGTTTTTTGTTATCATTTCGAAAAACACTAGTACTGACGACAAAGGATAGAGGAATAAGAAAATTAAAGTATAAATATAAGGATAAGTGGTTTTTGGGAATTAGCGTAGGGACCATGTCTCAGCGGGATTCGAAACCAAGACCCCATGAATGGTAGCCTAGATTTTGGGCCGGCAGTAAAAATCTTTTTTTACTATCAATTCTATTTAGTAAGGTTTGTAATTTATTTACAGAAAGATGCACGCCTCAACAATACTTGAAAATTATCCACTATTTCTATCAAAATAATCGTTCTTTTATTGCAACTTATCGTGCACTTCTTCCAATTTGCGGTCGTCATAATTATCGACCTAGTGTACTTGTTATTCGTCGAACTGTGGCAAGTTTTGAACGCAACATTTCTTTCCACAATGTTAGAGTGCCAGTGTACCATACAAATCCGGTCGAAGGCCGAGAATATTGCTGCCGTTCAGACAAGTGTTGATGAAAACACAAATTTATCGAAGAAAAAAGGTGAAGAAAATTATCTTCATAATTTTGATGAAAACACAAATTTATCGCCGAAAAAAGGTGAAAAATTATAAGATCGGTAAATAAACAAAATTGCTATTACTCCACAAATAATTGACGAGTAACCTTTACATTCAGAAAAGGTGAGAGTTTCGTCGCAGATCAATGATAACGAGCTTTTTATAGTCTGAATTCATCATCGGTCCTTATTTTTTGCAAAATGAGGAAGGAGTTGCCGCTACTGTCAATGGTGAGCGATACATATCAATGATAATGAGCTTCTTATTGTCTGAATTGGAGGATATTGATTTAATGAATATATGGTTTTAACAAAATGGCACTACGTGCCATACAACCCATGCCACCATCGATTAATTGTGGGAAAAGTTTGACGCGTCGATAATTTTAAGAAATACACTTGTGGAAGAAGTTTTGATTTAACACCTTTGGTCTTCTTATTGCGGTGATATCTGGAGTCATTGGTCTATGTCAATAAATCAGCAACTATTGATGCATTATAATCAAATATTGAATACCAAATACGTGAAATAAGCCAGATTTATTGCAAAAGGTGGTCGAAAATTAGAACCATCGTATTCGGTTCTGTAAACGGAGCAAATGGCTATTTGAATGATTTTATTTTCAGAATATAATTCCATCGATTATACTTCAAAATAAAATAATAAATTTTGTTCTGCCACATTTTTTTTATTTAACGAAAAATGAACATATGTGTATTACTCTTATGGAAAAACCCTGTATTCACATATGCTCACGCAAGCATGAGAAACTTCTAAGGACATTTACTCCCCATAACCCTTGACGTTCATCAATACTGTTATGTAAATCTGCTTGTTACTATCTTTGTTGTAGTTGTAAATATACATAAATTTTTATCTGTAAAATTTAATTGAAGTCTATTTCCTAATTCAATCTTGGAATTTGAGGATGTGTGCTTGAAAATTCTTGGATCCAATGTTAGGGTTTTAACCAGACGTTAGACCTGCTGTTTCATTAGTGTTACAATCCAACGTAGATTCGATAAATAGGGTAAAAGACCAAAATGCTACACAAATTATGAAACGTTTATATAATACTTTCCTTATCACCAAATAAATGCTACACAAATGGCGAGACGTCTACGCAAAACCGCTTACAATCGCTCTTGAGAATCAACTAAAATTACAACTAAACTAAATACTCTCTCGCGAGCAGCGCCTGTATTCATACGCTCTTGAACCGGTTTTCTGAAATTTTCTAGAACACGCCAGGGCCATGCTATGTTTGCGAAATCATAATTCTAGACTTCCCGGCTTAGCATTGCCGTCTTCCAGTTCGACACTCTCATCATGTTTTTGGTGTTCTGGCTAACACCAGGATGATGACCTTGGTGAGCATAAATGGAGCACTTTAGGATTTCTGGGCAGGATCTTCCCCAACCAAACGGATTAAGTGTATAACCCACCGCAGCTTATTGAGCTTAATTTTATCCACAACCTGTCGATCCTCCTCACAAACGCGTCTTGTACAGCAGTAGCGTCGATGTTATGCTCATAATTTTGGAGCAAAATAATTTAAACTCACTGAAGCAACAGTGAGCGGATTTCTTCCTCAATACTGTTATCAGATGCCAACGTAGACCTCATTTAGGTAAACTCTTTCGAAGCTATAATCTCCTATCTGTATGCGATTAGTGCTGATTGGTCTTGTCTTAGACGCCGACGCTGCCACCATGTACAATACTTTGTTCGCCGACGGCGCAATCTTGATGAAGGCTGCTCATTCAGCTCTTTTTAATGGATCACTTTTTCTACCGCTCGGTTAAAAAGATCGGACGAAAGTGCATCTCCTTGCTGAAGACCATTGTGGATGTTAAATGACACTAAAAGTGATTCGGCAGCTTTTACTCTTCCTAGTCAGTATAATTAATTTTTTTGGTAAGCTAAACTCTCTCATGAATGTGTAGAGTTTTATCCTGGATATGCTATCATAAGAGGCTTTTACCTCAATCTCGTAAACACCACCAGACGATCTCGTCAACACCACGCTACTTGTTTATAAATTTGAAAGTTACGTTCTGAAAAATAAGATTTAATTATAGATCAAAAATATGAGGGATAATACTTCCGCGTTTTCATAGTAGTCCAGCATGCCAGACGCGCTCAATGGCCTAACGAAGATATTTAACGTTCTACTATATCTCGAGGCCAATTTCCTTTTTAGCACCGATAACTTTATAAGGGGAACATGACAGAGGGAAGTTCTTAATCAGAGGATTTTCGTGATAGGATATTCGAGAATAAAATACTTTGTAATGAAAAAAAATTGTTTCGAATATAAAACGGGCATCAAAGGTTTTTCTGAGAATTTTGGATTGAAGGAATTGGATTAGAACCTCAAAATTCAATACCATATGCCCAAATCGGCTTGGAAATTATACTGCAAATTAACTGTTTGTTCGCAAGTGTACATTTTAAGTTATTGTCCTGAGATTTATAATACGAGATTGAACATTACAGGAAGTTTTGGTATCAGTAAGCAGGTCATTTCTATAAACTTTATATAAAAGTGGATCATTACAGAATATTAGCTATAAAAGAACATATTTTAGAATATTCACCGTAAACTTCTACTTGGCAATAGCGTTGAAAAAGATATTTCAAAATAAAAGTTACGTATGTAGGTTATTTGTAAAACGAAGAATTACTGTAGATTATTTTTTGATCACATAACACTAATGATTTGATTAAGTTTCATCATAAATATTAGTTACTGAAGCATCCAGTACTATTTATTGTATTTTCCTCTCGAATATGGTCACAAATTCCCCGATAAAATACTTTAACAGCAGATGGAATTGGAAGATCAATTTCTCGTGTTTCTATAATGGATAAAATAACTGAGAATATTTAATTTATTAAATTTTGTGCTTAAAATTTTTTTTGAAATTTCCTAATTTTACATTTTTTTTTTTAAATCAATTTTTTTTGTAATCGTTAAACGAGTAATAAAACGCAGATTCTTAAGTTCTCGTATAAACTAGTTTAAACAATTGTCTCAGACTTGCCATATTGGCTGTGAGCTTATAGAAGTTTTTCTGAATAAATTTGAAGATTTCCTCCGAAAGAACCAAAAACCATATGCATTTATGAAAATTCGGCAGGGATTAAAATACTATCACAAAGTTCTTAATATAAAAAAAACACACATCCTATAAATGTAAGACAAAACGTTCGATTTAAAAACGATTAACCTAAATTTCGATTGTTCCTCTTTTAAGTTCTTAATCATCAATTCTAATAAAGTGAAAAATTCAATATTTCTCAAGGTGACCATATATTTTTTACTAACAGCGTACAAATAGTTTTATAACAATTAGAAAATTGATTTTCATTTTAGGGTGCAGTTTTGATGTGATTTACAATAATAATCTCAAAAAAAACAGCGAAAAAGACCAAGTTGTACAAAAGTAAATATAATAATAGATCCTTGAAGTAGAAGCCTATGGATTCGTGAAGGACGAAATGGATTGAAAGTATTTTTTTTTTCGTAGTTATAAGATATAATCATTTCGAACTAAAAATATTTGGTAGTTTCCTTTTTTTACATAGAAACTAATTAGTTGGTTAGTATTTGGTGGTAAATAATAATAAATTATAGTCAAAATTGGATATTAAAAATCACTTGTTGACGTCTAAAAAATTCTAATTTAATTTCTTATCTTTCAAGTTCAAACGCTTTCATTCGACAATGAATTGAAAAAGTTTTTAATAATGTTGGCAGTAAATTTCGATTTTTTATGTAATTGATCTCTTTTTTGATTAATTTAATAAGAAAGATAATCATTAAAAAAATTAAAATAAAATTTTATTGTAGGTTTTTTATATTGATTTTTTTTTTAAATTTTTCCTCATTAGATATACAATTTTGGAGATTTCTTTCAAATATCTTCTTTATATTCTCTCGAATGCGATTTATTAATTATAAGAAGTGATTTTTGTATTTTTTTTTTCTATTAAATTTATTGTTTCCCTATATTATTTTTGTATTGTATCTTTTTTATAGAAAATATTAAAAATATATCAAAATATAAGTTAAACAAACTCGTAGAATTCTTAGAAAAGGTTACACGGTATTTTGTGATTAATATTATTTAACTAATTTAATAACCGACCATTTTTCGAGAAGAAATTCAGTGTATTTACAAAATTGCTAACCAGTTTTACAAATAACGTCTTGTGAATTAAATCTTATAAGATCAATTTACAAGTCAAAATTGGCTTACATAAAAGAAATTTATGAGAGGTTTGGAAATATACTTTTTATTTGAAATATTGATTGAAATTAATCAGGATTGAAAAATTTCAAAAATACTATTTGCGGAACAAGAAATGTAAAATATATTCGATAAAAAGTGGTGTTGACCGAACGTCTCGTCACAGCAGTCCTAGATACGTCCTAGGATATGTTTGTTGTAAATTTTTCTTTTGTTATAATCGCCATATTTGATATTTTCTACTATTATATCTAAGTTAATTAATTAGATTTTCTTATTAAATTTTGAAGTTTTTCAACTTTATTGTTTCTCAACAAATTTATCCTCAAAAAAAATAATTCAATCGAAAAAAAATCATATTCAAGTTTTATATTCCTTTACATATTTGGGCATAATATAATAGCAGATATTTATTCTCTCAAATTTGTTTTATTATTTTTGTTAATTCTTTAAGCGCGTAATTTGTTGTTTATGCTGTAAGCGTGTGTAATAATTTTTGTTATTAATTAATAATTTTTTTTAAAACAACTTGAAAACAACGACTCTTTAAAAGCAATTATTTGATTATTTTAATATATTCTAAGTAATATAATGTTTTTCAAATTGTTTTTTCATTTCTTATTAACCAAATAGAAAATATTTATGAATATGAAAATAAAAATGCATAAACAAACCAGGTGATTCTTTCACAATATGGATTGCAGCTTTGCTAAAATCTCACCACACCCCACATGAATTAACAACTATAAAAACTTACTGACTATAATAATATTAAACTCAGTACAAAATTATATTTTACATCATTCTTCTTATTTATTTTTTTGAATTATTGTAATAGTTGTCATGTATGGTTTTATTAAGGAAAAATTCCTTAATAAAACCATAGATGACAACTATTGCAATCCTAGAATGTGTTGAATTTCAGAACTGACTCTAACTCTTCATTCCACATTTGTTGAATCTTTGACAATCCTTTATGTTCCACACTTTGACGTTTCATAATAAAGTTGGCATTTTTCTTACAGCTGACTTACATCTTCGCGGCAGTTTTCCTTTTTAATTGTAGTTAACTCTGCGAATTCTTTTACAAAAGCCGTGATAATATTTAAGTGTTTTTGAATCAGAATTCTACGTAAATAATTTACCCTAATTAATAATCGATTCAAAATAACGTGAGGAATTCCATGTAACAAAGTTGGTGTTCTTTAAGATTTCATTGTCGCGGGCTATTTTTTCGCAGATTAACTTTACTGTGCTCACTACATTTGATAAGGTTTTACCTTTTGAATGTAAATGCAATCGATTTTTGTCTACTTTTTTAAGACATAGAGCGGGCGATTAGTTATGAATGGGTATTGAAAATGCCAATAATGGCAAAGTTTTGTTATCTATTTGCACTTCTGATATCATTCGAGGGATTCTTGATATGTAACGGTGCTCACGTGAAAGGAATCTTCGAACCAGACGAATTTTTCAGATTTGTTATTAAGTTTGGTTTCCAGAAAACACAACGGCATTCTACCAAAGATTCGTTTGGATACATTTATGGAAATGTAACAGCAGCGCATGGGAATGCGTTTCCACTGCCAGCCACGTTAGTAGTTCTCGATAAGAATATGTTTCTTGAATTTTACGGAAATCGTAGTCATAAGGATCGAGACGTGGCGTGTCAGAAGATGTTTACAAGGTTAAATGACCTAGCCTATGACAAAGATTGCAATCGACATGCATCGGGGGATTTTCTTCGGATGATTCCATGTCCGGCTGGGCAGCTGTGTAGCGATGAAGACTCTCCATCGAATGTAATTTCTGGCAATCAATTCACTTATGTTATCAGTGATCTAATTCAGCCAAGGTAAGAGACTCGATCAATAAATCGCCACCTTTCACTTTCTGTTCAAGCATAACTTTCTATTTCGGTTGATCGCTTGCTCGTTTGTGTAATTTAGAAAGTGCTTTTGCCAACTGGCACTCTCATGTAAACTCTACCGCCAGTGTTTTGGATTACATTTTAAAAGTTCTTTAATTTCTCGTTCCAGATTTTGGTATGTCTCGATAGTTGCATGCTATCGAAATCGAACAACATGTACCTGGCACTATGCGAATTATTCGAAACCCCTTAACGGCAGCAAGAGTACAGGGAAAATGCCAAAAATCCTATACGACTTCAGATTGGTCAATGGCAATCCAAATCATTCATCGATGAATCCACTTGCGTTTCAATTCTCATTTGATCAGCAAAATATCCTCGAAATGTATTTAATTTTTTTGTTTGTGTATGTGATTCTATTTCCGATTCAAATCTATGCGGTCCGTATTCAAAAGCATCCCGTCACAAAACTTTTTACCCTAAGTCTTGCTATTGAATTCATTAGTCTCTCTTTTATAACAACGCATCTCGTCAATTTTGCGATAAACGGTGTTGGAAACCCAACATTTCAAACTGTTGGCGATGTTCTGGACATTTTCAGTAGAGTATGTAATTTTTTTTAGCTTTTCCAATTTAGTATTTTTCTAGAGGAGGATTTATATAGAATATAAGCTAATTATTGATTGTAATTTCTAGACATCGTTTATGCTCATCTTGCTTTTGTTGGCCAAGGGTTGGGCGGTTACTCGTCAGCAAATCAGTAAAACTAGTTGGGCAATTCTCATGTTAATTTGGATACCTTATTGTGCATTCCATGTATTTTTATATGTTTGGAATAGAGTGAGTTATGAAGTTCTTTTTTAAGTTAATTCATATCGATTTTTATTAATTAAATATTTGTTTATTTGGAAAATATAGACTGAGGTCGATATTATATCAGACATTGACGAGTATCAGACGTGGCCTGGTTGGATTGTTCTTGTGTGCAGGTAATTAAAATTCAATTAGTCAACACATGATATTGTACGATTTTATCTGTATTCTATATATTATTAGGAGCGCATTTATGATGTGGTTTTTGTGGGAATTACGAAACACTATGAAATATGAGCACTCAACAAAAAAACTCGATTTCCTACTGCATTTCGGTGCTTCTAGTTTAGTTTGGTTTATTTACTTACCTATAGTCGCAATAGTCGCATTACAAGTGAGCCCATTGTGGCGGTATAAATTGCTTTTAGGCATAACAAACTCAGCCGATTGCCTTGCCTACTGCGTAATGACGGGATTATTGTGGCCAAATCGAGCGGGGCAATATTTGCTTTTGGCTGCTCCTAATTATGCAGGTTCGTATATGCAATTTAAATTGCTAATAACTCTCAGGTCAAAGATAAAGCATCAAAATTAAAATAAAATTTATTGATTTTTGTGTCTTTAATTTTCTATTAAAGGATTAGATGAATTGGACGAATTTAACGAAGCACCGCATATTGTGAATGGTGGTGAAACTTTCATCAATGATGATCATTCGAATACATTGGTTATAGACCATCGAATAACAATGGAAGTTCCATTGGTGAATGGTAATCTAAATGACTGTAGTAACCTTTTACAAGGTGATATCAGTACAGATTTGTTGGACGGTGATGACTTAAGTACTGAGTTAATTACCGACTTAAACAAAACCAATCGAATTATTGCGTAATTTTTAAGCTAATCTTCGTTTGTGTTAGTTTTTAATGTAAACACGAGTATACATTCTTTTAGCTGTTGTGAGGAGTTTTCTTTTTTAGATTTTTAATCAAACGTGTGATTTACAAATAAGTAACGAGAGCCTATAGAAGAAAGTAAAGTTATTAATATTGATAGGCAAAAATGATCTTAGATTTAAGTGTAAACGATAGAAAAACAGTGATAAATTTTCGAGATTTTTTCATAATTTTTTATTTTCTGGACTAGTTGCCAATTTGTTAAGGCTTATTCAGATTGCATAGTAAGAGTATTGATTGAAATTTTAAATATTTCCGAGAAGAGTTTTTTTATCTATGAACAAAATAAGATATTTATTGATTAGTAAAGGGAAGAGGACAGTATTTTTTATTAAAGATTATTATCTATAAGAACAATTATTATTTATGTACAAACTAAAAAGTTTTATAATTTAGAGGAAATAAAAGTAAAAACAAATAAACTACGTAAAAAGTACACATTTCGGTCTAAATATGCTTCGAAATAGAAATACAAATAAAAATGAATCGATTAATGTTCAGTGTTAGAGAGTGAGAATAATTAATTTTATTGTTATAGTCAATTAAGAACAAAATTAAAATAAAATGAATAGTGTATATGAATGGGTGGATGCTAAAAATTAAAAAAAAAAAACAACTACAAAAAAAGGAAATTTAAAAAAAAATAGAAAATAATGTTTAAATAATTTTATTAGAGTTGCACTTATATAGCCTCCAGATACAGTGAAAATTGCTTGTTGCACTGAAAATTAGTGTATTTATTTTGATTTTTATTTAAAATGATTCTATTATATTTACTGTGAATAAGATTGATTTATGTTTTCTTTACAGAAGAATCCTATTAGGGTAAATTTCGTAAAAAAAATCTTAAAATATTTAATCCTCCGCACAATCTTAGATGTTTTTGAACCTATTGGATCCTAATAAATTGCATTGTATTTTTTTAAGTGCTCCTAATCCGCCCGTACGTTCTGTTCTTCCAAAATTATTTTCCTTGTTTTTCCGATAATCCGTCATTAACTTTATGTTAAGTTCTTCGCTACCAATTATACGAGGACTATTTTGTATTAGAAAACAGGTTTATATGTCATGTAATATGCCTGTTGGTAACTTTGTATATGTACAAATAATCTAACAAATCTATTTTATTAACAGTAGTTATATTGGTTTGGCAGTGGAATATGTTCCGATATTGTTTCACGTTTCCATTCATTTTCTTCAAACTTTATTTTAAATACAAATTATAACATTATAATTAAAAAAATACATTCCATTATAAATTTATAAAAAATTGGCTTCGTAATATTTTAAATTATTTTAAAAAAATACCAATAATACAATATCTTTTGTATCGTAAAATCATGCAAAAAAAATTAAAATAAACATTCTGAGTAATATTTCTGCCTTAAAATATTGAAATTAGTATAATTTCGAATTGGAATTTCAATTCTGAATAGAGATGACAGATACAAACTAAAAAATAGGAGAAAATTATAGTGACTAGACATATTTTCTCCTGGGTTACAATATTCCGGAAACTTCAGAACTTCGCATTATACCAGTACCATTTAAATTAGAAATAATTTTCCTTTATTTAAGTTTTTCTTAATGAAAATAGTTTGATCACTCAGCAAAAAAAATGTAAATCCTTTTTTTTATGCTTTTACATCAATTTGTCTAAATGGTCTATCGTATAATCCCCTGATTACACCACCTGGAGTTTTAAAAAAATTCCTAACATTTAAAATTTCTAGTTTCTTTTATCGGACACCTTTAAAATTGCGGGTGTGTAATATAATAGAATATGTTTTTACTTATTTCCCAATGTATACGAGTATATGGTCACATGATTGTGACCGTCTATGTAAATTTCGTGCCAAAAAAAATGAAAGATATTTTTTTTTCAAATCTTATACACGTAATTAATTTTGCACATATTTTCTTAATTTTTATTAACATTTATTTATATAATTATTATTCGTTGTTAAAATGCCTATATATTTATTGTTTTTTTTTAAGAAAAAGTATTCTAATTTTTACTTATAATAATTAGTGTTTTTTTTGTACATTTTTTTTGTTTGGTAAATATTTTTAAAAGTACGTATTACAAATGTGATAAAAATAATAAAATCCGAAATTAATTAAAATTGTATTTTCTGTTTTTAGCTGGAATTTTGTTTGTTTTTTTTGCTCGAGTAGAATTTCCTTCAATTTATTTTTAAAAAAAAAAAATTTTTAATACATTTTATCTATTTGTGTGTATTAAGTTGAAAATCCCAACCGCCATAAAATTATAAAAAAATACATAATTAATATGCAATCGAAGCTATTTTCACTGATTTTTAAATACAAATAACACATAAAAATGCAAATTTTTAATCTAATTTAGCAAGTTTAGCAAAACTTATCGTTAAACAAAGAAAATGTTTTTTTTACCTAAAATTAAATAAAAAAATTATTACTTTTGGAAGTAAATATCAAAAGAGAAGGCACAAAATTAATATAAATTGGCTGTCAATTTTTTTATTAAATTAATAAAGAAAATAAATACTAACAAGTATAGGAGTAAACAAATTAGAAAATAATTATATTAATTACGAAAAAAAAAATTTAATTGAAAGAGAACTAAAAATCATAAAAAATTGTAAATAAATTAAAGCCATTATCATCATTATCAGCTCTATATATAAATAATTATGTTAAAAATTATTATAACACATCAGAAAGAAAAGAAATTGTATTAAGAAATTACAAACTAATATTCTGTATTATAGTTTTAGCTTAAAAAGAATTAAGAAAGATTTTAAATAATTTTTAAGAAACAGTAACAATATTTTAAGTATATTCTATAGAAAATATATATATATATATAAATAAATATTATGAATGACAAAATAGATTGAAAAAAGAAACAAAAAATTAAATATTCAAAAACGAACAATATTAAAAAAATTTTCTTTATAATTGTTTGATATCAGGCAGGTATGTTTAAAAATCCTTGAAGTAAAGGATGAAGGAGACATAAACAATCTGCTACATTTATTATATTTTTATTGTGTTATCACAAAATATGCGTTAGAAATAAGTTAATATTGTGAAAACAAAATAGTTTAACCTGAGTTTGAGAGATTTTAAAATAATTTCTTGATGCCATAAAATAAATCAATTTTTTACTAATTCGTCCCATTTTACAACCCGTTTGACCCACCTTTATGAACTTTCCAAGTATCAATGTCAATATATTTATAATAGAATATTTTTCAAAAATATCATTTCATTAAAAATTTTGCAAAATTAGTTAAATTTTGAATGCAATCAAATAACGATTTCTGCATTCAAATTTTTAAAGGAAATTCTCTCCATAAATGAACTTCAAAATCTATTTGTTATTTAAATTTTTAAAAACACATTCCATCTACAGTATATAAAATAATCTAAAGTGAAAATTGCATACAAAGACATATTTATTCTAGATCCGTAAACTCTAAACATGCGCACAAAAAAAAAATTAAATATCCTTAAGGTGGTGGTTATGTAAAAAATTAATAAGAAAAACAAGAAAGATTTCTTGTCTCACCGCCAAGAGATATGAGGAAGAACGAATGTTATAATATTAAAGGACGAGATCCATTTGGATACTAGAAATAATTTGTGAAATTAATTCAATTTTGTTTTCAGTAAAGTTACGTTTAAAAATAATCTTTATTGAAAAAGTGTACGCACATTAAAATAATTTTGGAAAAGGTCAATTGTCATTTTATAAGGTACAAATTTACATATGTCAATGAAATATAGTTTAGTGAGCCTTTTAACATTTTTTCGTAAAATTTACAATTTTTATTATTGTTTTTTTTTTAAGAAAAAAACTTACCTTTTTTAATCGCTTTACAATATTTGAATAGAACAAAAGCAATTCCATCAATAGGTTTTTTGTTTTAATAAATTTGTAAATATTAAGTTTTCATAATTATTTTAAAAAAAAATCAACAAAGCAAAACTGTGTCAATTGATTTTGAGAAATATATTTAAAAAATTATGGAAAAAATAATACAAATTAAAAAATTCAATACTGAAAAGGGAATAATTAGAAAGTAAAATAAAATGACACTATTAAACGAATTTAGACATAATAAAATAGCGAAATTTTTTTTTAATATTAGATTTTCCAAAAATTACAATTATAAATTATAAAGCAAAATAGAAACAATTTTACTTCATTAAAAAAAGAACACTGAATAAAATATTGATTTTCATTATTTTTTGCGAAAATAGAAATAATTTAAAAACGTTGTAAAAATATTTTAAAATTTCCAAATTATAGAAAATGTTAAAAAATATGTTTTAGTGAAATTCGTTTAAAATTTGAATGCTCAAGGAAATTATTTTTTAGCTCAAGTTGCACTGCGTTATCGATACACGGTTTTGAGTTTGCTCACCTTCGATTTAGAATTTGTACACCAATTTTTTTAAACAATCAAGTGATTTTTTTTTTTTGGTATACAACTTTTTCAAAATCCAACAAAAACCTAACAAATTGTTCATCTTATGATATATTTAATTTAAAAATAAAAAAAAAAAAACGAAAAAATTAAATAAATTTTAAACTTAAAAAAGAGTTTGTTATGCAAAAATAAGTATTTTTTAAAAGCTTTTGGGTAAAATTTTTAAAATTAACAAAAATGAAAGCATCAACAAATGAAAAAAATTGAAATGTTCACTCTAGTTGTTTTAAATAAAATATATAATAGAAAGAATTATAAAGAAAAAAAAATATTTAGAGGTGTGAAAAATAATTTTAACGAACAAATTATTTATTTTTAAAATAATTGCCTATAATAATTACTTCATCTCTTAGGTAAAAGTAGTTTAAGAATTTTAAAATTCAAAACACTAAGGAAGTCTGTTTATCTCAATATTTTTTTTTTATATTCAATGTTATTACTTTTGTAAACATTTATCATTCCTAATTGAAAATCAGATTTTTTTTGTGTTTTTATAACATAAGAGTTAGCATAAAGAAAGGAATTGGTAAATGTGGAAATTGTAGAACAGATGAGGATGAAAAAATAAAAAAAATTGGATGATACGGATCATCTTTCTTTATGCTAACTCTTATGTTATAAGAAGAAATTTTTTTCTGTGCCTTGTGAAATCTCGAACTTATCTAGTTTGATAATAAAATGGCACCTAATATATATTAAGAGTGTGAGAGTGTAAAATTTCTTACACATGATAAACTCACCATTATCCATATTTCAAATAAATGTCACCTAACGCAGAATTTCTTTTTGAATAGAATTCCTTCTATTATAGAGCTCTTAATCCCTTTTAAAACCTTTTTAAACATTTAAATTAACTCCACAAAATTTAACAATCTCTGACTTCCTACTCCAACTTGACTATCGGTTAGACGTTTTTATGGAAGCTGCCAACGGAAACCTACACGAGACATAGAGTAGTCAAATAGCATCATGGTCGTGACGCTACAAAATGGTCTCTGGCTCTTGTCTCTGACACCTTACATCAAAAACATTTTCAGGTGGATTTTCGTAAATATTTTATTTTTATAGGAACAAAATAAGAAAATTTAAAAATGAGAAAATATCATTTTGAAATTTTTTTACTTTGTTCCTATTAAATTTTAATGAAGACAAAATAATTAGCACTGGTTTGTATCTATAAAGTTACTTAAAAAATTGTCAGTGAAGGCACGGTTTGTTAATTAAAATACATTCTTTGTTAATGTAAAAAATGTCAGATTAAATTGCAAATTTTTTTTTATATCTGTTCTTTTTTTTTTTAAAAAAAAAGAAGAAAATCTGTTTTAAAAGCATTTTATTGTATTTTTGGAAAACAGTTTTTTAATACATATGCTAGATTTTTTATTTAATTTCCCAAATAAAATAAATTTTCTTCAGTTTGTCTTCACCTTCTTACTTATGAACAGAACATTTCTTATAAAAAAAAATTTTTATCAACGAAATTTGATTTTTAATGATTTTAATCTGAAGCAAATTGTTTATTGAAGATGATCATTTTTAATCATCTTCAATAAACAATTTGCTTTTAACAAATACCAATTGTCGTTTGCATTCAACTATAAATTAGATAAAACAAATAATTTAATCGTCTTACTAAAAATCGACTGATAAAAAAAATTTAATAAATTTTTTTTGTAATTAAAGATAAACAGACTTTCGGATACTTTATTTCTCTTTAAACATTAATTCACCAGTAATAAAATCCATTCGAAACTCAACCACGCATATTTGTCATATTGAATATGGTAATTTTCTAATTCACAATTTCTCATATTCATGCACTTTTTTACGAAATAATATTTATATATAAATTCATAAATATGCTCTATCGTATAAAACATAAAAAGAAAATGTTACAAAATCAATTAACTTTTACAGGTAAAATTGCATGTGCTAAATAAATAATAATAAAAATAAAAATAGTATAAAAAATGAAATAAATTAAGTTAAAGTAAGAATGGGTTTTGTACATCCATTTTGATCATAGAAGATTGATTCTATTCTTATGACAAAAATTAATTCAATGGAAAATAAAATTATTATATTTACAATATAACCATTTGACTAGTGTTAATATTTAATATTTTAAAAGTATTCGAATTTATTTATTGACTAATTTACTAAATGTAGAGAGATCTTTTTTTAATATAAAAAAAAATAAAAAAAAAACATTTTAAATTAGTATAAATTTTAGAGTTTAACATGATGTTTGTGAATGTACGTATACATAAATGCTAAAAGATACTCAGTAGTATTGTATAAGAAAAGCACTATTTATTATGATCGCAACAGTGTGTGTTTTTATGTTGTGGCTATTGTAAATTTTAAACAAAAATAGGAAAAAACAATTAAAAACAGCAACAACAACAACAAATGTACATTGTTATTAAATACCCTAAAATATTTAAATTAACTTTTAAACAGAGGAAAAAACTTAAAATTTAAGATATTAAAAAAAATTGATAAAATATCAACTGACTTTTTGATTTAATTTCTGTTCAGTTTTTACTATTTGGTAATAGTGTATATTGATGACAAATCAAAAGTCCGACATGTCAACGCCATATCTTCTTCAACTGTCGACGCTTTAGCGAAGAAAACAAGGAAGTGGAGAAGATAATTAATGAACGGCTCTCCCAGAAGCGCATTATTACACAAATGATAAAATCGTAGACATGCTAGGGTGCGGAAGCGAAATACGTATGCCGAGTAATAAAGAAGCTCCGCCAGGAAGAAAGAATGTTAAAAGAGTTGTGTCTGCAGAAAAATAGACTTGATGGCAAGTAATAACTCCTCATGAAGTAATAACTGACAGTGGTCCTATGGAGGTATGTTTTAGTTAGTAAAAATCCCACAAACTGTACATATCGGAATCTCTACAGCGCATTTAGTAGATTTCTTCTAAAAATCAAAACAAAGCCCAAAATTCGAAAGGTCAAAGTCCGGTTATGCATGGTAAAATCAAAGAACATCAGCTATAATCTCAGCATGTCATTGGTGTCATGGCTAACACAGTCGCTCTACCAATTACATCGCCTACCTTATATAATAGGAGAAAAGCTTAATTGAGCAATTTGTCAAAAATGCTCGTTATAAAAACACCAGACGTACCAGTTTTCCGGCGCAGTCTACCCGGATGGACAATCCTGGTATGTTTTTAGCGTTCAAGCTGAATTTTTCGCTTCATCGAAGAACATTTCTTATCAAGAGCATAAGTTTTTCGGTGACAAAGTATTTGTGGAGAACCGCGAGGCATAAAACGAGCCTCACTCGAGGATATCGTCAACATCGAAAACTCTTGTGCGCACAGACCTTCGATTAACATTTCCCAGCCTCCCTCTTCATCTGATCCAAATTCATACAACTTTTTTTTGTTCTCCAAAAGAAAACTCGAAATGACGAGGAACTGAAGGAAATTCCAGTTGAAACCTTCCAGCACTTCTACGAAGATCGGAAACAACACCTCCGCTGGTCAAGGAAACTGCGTTTAACATTGATGTATACAAATAAAATAAAATTTTGACCAAGAAATTTAATTTTCTGTTCTACCAGGTAGCCATAGAGAGGGTTATGTGGCACGTACGCAGTGGGGCTGAGGTCGAATGCAGCCTTTTAAGTGTCTGCACTACTCTTTACTTCAATAAAAATGTTGCTGGAAATAATCATAATAGCCTTGATATGAAAAAAACATTTTTATGTGTAAAATTCATTTTATTTTTCAATATAGTATATTTTTACCTTAATATACTGAGTCTAATATTGTTTTATCTTTTGTATCCCGTTTTAAAAATTCGTTTTCTCTAACACTTCAAAATAGGCGTTTGGTTTAGCAATTACCTCATCGTTTGACCCAAATATTTTCCTTCGAGCCATTTTTTCATAGTCGGAAAAAGTAAATAATCAATGGGGGCTAAATCTGACTAATATGTTGGAGGCGGAAGCAATTTGTATCCTAGCTCATAGAAATTTGCCATGAAGATTACGCAAGTGTGCACGCGTCCATTTTCTTGATGAAAAAGAGTTTTTTTTTGACAAATGCGAACATTTTATCTTGATTTCATTAGTCAACTGGTCTAATAATACTGTGTAATACAGTTCTGTAGTCTTTTTTCCTTCTCGAAGATATTCGATCAATATTATACAGTTTGCGAGTAGCCTACTAATAAAAATAATCTAAGCCTACTAATAAAAATAATTGATTGCAGTGTGCTAATATTCTACCAGCACACTATAAATATTATACCATGTTTATCCCAGAAAATATTGTAATAGCCATAACCTAGTAGAAGTCCATTATTTTGACTGAACTTTGGTTTCTGTTCTGTAATGACGAGTCCTTGTTTGAGCAACAGTTATGAATCAAAGCAAAAATTCATTTGAATTAAAAATGTTGGACCACTCCATTAAAGTCGTGACACGAACACGTTTTTGGTCAGGTGTTAGCAAGCGCGCCAACCATCTAGCCGATAGCTTTCCCATACCCAAAATTTTATATAATATGTGGCCTACACGTTAATTTAAGATGTTTACCGTTCCATCTATCTCATACACTTTCTTTTGACGGTATTTTAAAATAATATCATGGATTTTATTAATCGTTTCTTCAGTTAACCTAAATTGGACGTCATGGGCGCTCAGCGTCAATTGTGCCCGTACGAGCACAAAAAAATCTGTAAGCCACTTTTTAATTATTCATACAATGGTGAGAAGATGCCATTATACTTTACAAGCTGGATTTTGCTTTTATATATTGTTTTGTCCACAATAAATAACACATTAAATTCACTTTTTATTAAATTCACATATTAATAAAAAACACAATCCATGTCTCGTTGTAATGGCTGTAAAAACTAAAGTAATAAACAGATGTTAATAAAAACTTTTATGGCATCTTTTAAAGAATGCCAAATTATTAAAAAAATATCATTTTGCTGACATCAGCTTCATCTTTGCATTAGTCAATGACTTATCATATCGCCCTTGTATGTTCTGTACCCAAAAAATTTATTACCAAAATTGCTTAAAAATTTATTTAACCAAAATTCCTAATAAATTTTGTTATCTCATCTCCTATCCTTATTAAACGTTTCCATATTGAGTTCATAAATGGTAGAATTTGATTTTTTAGTTTAAAAGCTCAAATTTTTATAAAAGACAAGAAGACTCTATATAAATTGTTATATTATTTATAATATTTATTTATTTAGAAATTTCAAAATATAATTATAAAATTTATTTTATTGGAGGTGATAATAAGATTTAATAAATTTGAAGTAACACCTCAAGAAGTCGCTATTATGCAAAGAAATACATCCGTCTATTTTATAAAGATATTTCCGATCTTTGATAGTAAGTGCTTAATTTTTTGGTCATTTTGTATGATCTTAAAAGCGTGTATAATTTTCCATAATTGTTATAAAATATATAATAGAAAACATTCTCACCTAGTTCGTTGTGTCCTTTTTTAAAATACCGAAAAAAAAACCCAGATTTATTCCAAATCTTTGTTTATTTCAACTGGTAGAAAGTGATAAAAGTACATTTTTCTATTTGAAGTATTCTTAAAAATGTGTGTAATTTCTTAACATAATTAACAAATTACAATTTTGGTATCATTTTTTTTCAATACCAAAACTTAAAGTATTAATTTCCCTTAACCTTTTAATATCATTATACTTATCAAGTTTGTATATATACGAACCCTTAATCTTTTAATATCACTATACTTATCAAGTTTGTATATATACGAACCAAAAAAAAAAAATAAAAAATAAAAATAAACGCCTAAAACAGAGTCAATTTAATGGTACTGTTTTCTGGACCAGGTGCAACATTATGAATGGATAGCGCCATAAAATGCTTAACTCTCATGAAAATACGACTACATTACATCCTAAATGAGCGAGCATGTGTCCTCGGTTAAATTTTCCTTATTCATTCGTTATTCTTAGCTAACATACTTGGTTGGAATAGTTAATATTGTTCCTTTTTTTATAAAGAAAGGGGAAAATATGTAAGAAAAAAAAGGTAAAAATTAAAATGCAACACGTACATGGAATAAATTTCACAATATAAACTATCAAGAAGGTGGCATAATAATAGGTGGGCTAAATAAGCATTATACAAAACTTATCATTTACTGTAGATTCAAGTGCGATGGTCAAAAACAATCACAAAAAAAACAAAGGTGGAATAGTACAAAGTACACCAATAACGAGGGTGAACTCTGATATTTTCATTCAAATTACCCAAAAATTTATGACCTCATTATCCCGTTGAAAATAGAATATTTTTACTGCCTTTTTCTATAAGTTTACGTAGTTGTGGTGGTGTGCAGAGATACTACTTGAAGCGTCCAGTTTAAAATTATTCTACAATAGATTCTCTAGGTTAGAAGATAGCCCCACTCAATACGTAGAGCTGTTAATGTTTTAAAGTCACTATTGATATTAGACGCTGTTCATATTGTGCTAGAATATTTGAAAACCATGACCTGGTCATACTCGTATGGGAAAGAGTTCATTTGTGGGTATGTGGGTGATCGGGTGATCGGTTATTAGTCTACTCGTTTGGCTGAGTTTATATTTTTTCCAAATTTTACGCTCTGCTTATTTTTCAATTACGTAAATACAGAGAGAGTAACTCAGATTGATAGCTCCCTTGCCGTTATGGCATACTGTGTACTGTACAGTGTGATACTGAACGGTATGAAGTAGTGCTGCATGTTGCATTTCCGCTTAGGTGCATCCAAGTGCATATTGATGAACTAAGTAAAACGTGAATTTGATGTTAGCAACTTTCGTCAATCATCATCATCATGATCATCATTATCATGGATGGACAAAAATGTCAGGGACAAAAATCTTTGTTGATGAAATCCTATATATAATATACTCTCGTACTACTATGTTCATATTTTTCTTTATAATTCATTAAATTCGTGTTTTTTGGGTGCAATATTTGTTATTTTTCAAGGTTACAATTTATTTTCAGAAATTTCGACAGCAAGTGTTTACTTCTGTTAATTATTAAATATGACGCGAAATAATGAGGATCAAAGTGAATATATTATATAAAAAGTGAGCTTTTGTATTCACTTTGAAGAGATTTTTTCCCTTATACAATATAACACTGACTGATGCTTTATAATATTGGGTTGTTCGGAAAGTAACAAATGATAATCAGAAGGTGCTAGGTCTGGAGAGTATGGTGGATGTGGTAGTATATCCCATCCAAGCTCTAAAAGCTTTTGCCGAATGGTCAAAATTGTATGTGGTTTCGCATTATCCTGTAGGAACACTACACCTTTCCTATTGACCAATTCTGGCATTTTTTCTTTAAGTGAATCATTCAATTTGTCCAACTGATGTCAGTATATTTCAGAATTGTTCGTTGTGTTGCTCGGTAGAAGCTCAAAATAAATGATTCCTTTGAAATCCCACCAAACAGATAACATACCCTTTTTTTTGATGAATATTGGATTCGAAGTGCTTTGAGTCGGTTCATCTTTTCTACTCCAGGATCTTTTGCGCTTAACATTGTTGTAGACAACCCATTTCTCGTCCTCAGTGATGATACGCTTAAAAAATGGATCATTTTCTTAGCGTTTGAGAAGCGTGTGAAGTTGGTTGTGAAAAAATACAATTAAGTCTTCTATTGGGAAAAACGAAATTACTTTCTGAACAACCTAATTTATAAGATCCAAATAGACTATTTGACTTTCATACATCTATAATTATTTTATGAAATCTGTAAGAAAGATACTGAGTGAAAGATACTTAGAGAGTGTAGTCCCTATGATTCTTCAGCAGCTACTATAGGATTAAGTAGACCAGAAGTTTTTTGAAGGGGTGCTGGAGTTTTTTTTACAAATTTTCAATTGCACTGACACATCAGCAAATATGGTTTCGGGCGGTATATTTTATGAATGGTTTTAGCACTAACAATAACAGTTAACTTTTAAAATTAACCGATAAAATATGAAAATATTGGAACTTATCGTCATATAGTAATATTATATAAGAAAAGGGGGTCCTAAATGTAGGACTTTACTAAGTTTAAGGTCACAATAGGGTTAAAAGTTCAACTCCAATTTGAGTTGAACTTAAACAATAAGTTTCTGGTCTTGGAATGACGAGTTCAGTGTTTATCTTTTTGAACCATCCGGAATTGCAGTTTTCGTTGTTATGTTGTCTCATCTTGGTCACTACTTGATGGCGTCAGATTTTTCGACGATGCCGAGAGTTTCCATTTGACATTTTTAGTTTTGATTTCCAATCCACAGAGGTTTTATTCCAAATAATGTACGCATTTAGAGCAGAGATGTCGATAATATTCACTGGAGTAGCTATCGACTAACGTTTTATTTTTCTTTTATAAGAATAGCATAAAATCATTTGGTCGACTGTATAGATTTTGCCTTTTATAGAGATGAAATGTTTTATGATTTCAGGCAATTTTTATGCTGTATTTTGAAAATTAGCTGAATTATGCTTCATTGATAGTAGAAATGAAAGAAGTGCTGCAAAAGATCTTTAAATACTACTTTGGTTTATTACATAGGGACACCATTCTACAATCAAATAGCATAGACGGAGTGGATTTTATATTCTTTCTTATAGTTCCAACCATAGTCAACCTCTTTCCCAAAGGGTTTGGCCAAGTTCTTCATCAAATCATTAACAACTCATTGTCCTTGGACCAATTTTAGCTGCAGCTCCTGCTTGTTTTCTTTAAAAGGGTTGAATTTTCCAAAATCCAGAACTTTAATATATAGTTGCTTGGTTTATTTAGTCTAAATTGCCTAAATGAGCTATTACCAGAAAAATAAAGCAATTGCTAATCTACGGTTACGCGTTCATATGAATTGTAAAACTTTGGAAGAACCTGAGCCCATGACTCCCGCAGATTTTGAATTGGAGCAAACCTATCTTCGGTGGCAAGACGATCCTTCCGACCATCAAATGGATCATCAAAATTAATGAATGCTCTTCGTAATCTGGAGATATGTTTTTTTCCAAAAACGACGTGGATATAAAACTATCCAACCAGAACGAGAAAAGAAATTTGCTTAAAACTTTCCCCAATTAGCCAAACAAAATATAATTTCTATAAAAATGTTTGTTCACCGAATTATTATTTTTCTGATATTGAAACAATTCTTTTCATTTTTTCATATTTCTGTATAATCTTAAAAAGAAATTATTTTGTGACAGAGAAATTATTTTATAGCACTAGAACATGCTATTATAGAAAGTGCTCTAAAGAGAGGTATACAACTTTAATTTGGTGCAATTTCTATTAGCTCCCACTCTGTCATTTGATAAGTATCAGTCATAGATAGTAAATACAGGTAAATTATTATGAAGCTTTAAAATTTTTAACAAAGCGTAATTATTGTAAATCCCAACTTATGAAAATAGTTCATCAATTACGGTCAGAAATCAATGATGGTCAGAAAATTACGTGAGAATTGAGGATTGAATAATGTGTCTTCAAATGGCATTGTTTATCGTGTCGTGAATAATTTTAAAGAACGTGGTAAAGAGTTCGATAGGCTAAGGTCTGGCTGACCCTCTTAAAACAGGAGGCTTGACCTATTGCTGCGATGAGTGAAATTGTAGCTGAAAGACCTAGAACCTCAAACCGTGGTATAGAATATTTTGCATAAACGTTTGTATTTACACCCGAACAAAACTCATGTAATATCGAAACTTTATCCCGAAGAACATACCATTTGCACCACCACCAATTAAGCAAAAACGTCTTAGAGCTCCATAGACAGAATTCTAATTTTTATAGAAAATTGATATTCACTGAGAAATTGGATTCTAACTTAAACAGCTTCGCTAATAAACAAAATAGGTCTTCTTTAAGGACACTAGAGGTAACAATGGCCGGTACATTCTTGAGGACGCTGCGACAAAGCTGTTAGCGTAACTGGTAAGCTAATTTTCTCATCCGTGAATTGAACCATTTGGGGTTGGACCACATATGGTTTATACGGGATAGTGCCTCGTCACGTCCTCTATGCGCTACAATGAAAATTTGAGACCGATACGACTTCTGCTGAAGACAATTGGTAATGGCACCGGATTTATTCCTATGGGGATACTTAAAGAAGGAACAGCTTAAAGAAAACATACGAAACGAAATCTAACCTCCTGAAATATGTAAAAGCATGTTCAAGAATGCCATCAAACATTTGCTTTCAAGTCCAGAGGTGGTAATTTAGCCGATAGTATTTTCCGTATATAATTCCCAAGTGAATGATAAAAAAAACTTGTCGAAATTTTATTTCAGTCCAAAATTATTTGAAAAAATGTTGTGAACTTATCTTTAGAGCTCATTTTAATTAATGAAAAAATATTTATACTCATTTGAGCTGCTGTTTTTTCTGGGCTCGGGCGAATGGAATATTCTCTTTATGTTCCAAGTCAAAGTTTTTTTACTTTTTTATATATTATATTTTATTGATTGATTATATGGTCTGTAGCATTATGTATGGAATATAATATCGGTAAAATAAGGCGCAAAGGCGAGGTCCTTTAAGCACATTTTTCATAACATTTTCGTTGACTTCTGGTGTTATGTCAGCAATTTGGTTTTGAATGTTGCCCTTAAACATCGAGATTGTGGTTGGTTTGTTAGTGCATACCTTTTCTTTCAAGTACCCCGAAGAAATCGGGAATGTTAAAATCAGCGGGTCGTGGGGGCCAGTTAATATCACCACTTTTTGACATTATTCGACCGGGAAAAATTTCTCTCAAAATTTGCATCGTAGCACGCTGTGTGTGATGTGGCACCGTTTTATTGGAACCACATGGTCTGTACGCCTAATTGATCTATTTCAGGTAGAAGAAATTAGTTTTCCAACATGTCCCGGTAGTGGTCACCTGTAACGATTACTGCATTGCCTCCAGTATCCTCAAAGAAATGTGGCCCAATGATGGTGACGGCCCAAATGCCGAACCATACAGTTACTCTACGAGGGTGTAGTGGTCTTTGGTGTATCAGTTGAGGGTTTTCGGTACCCCGATAGCGGCTATTCTGTTTATTAACAAAGCCAGCCGAAGTGTGCTTCGTCGCTCATAATGATTTTTTGCCAAAAAATGGTGATCGTCTATGCCGAGCTGTAAAACTCGAGCACTCCAGTCTCACCGCCGTAAATGGTAATTTGCCTGCAGCTGTTGTGTCAATTGAATTTTATACAGGTAAACAGCAAATTTTGTTTGAGAATTTTTAACAAACATCATGGAGATATTCCCAATTCTTGTGCACGGCGTCGATGAGAGGTACCTGTACTTTCAGCAACACTCTGCCTCACTGTATCTATATTTTTAGGTGTTCATTGGCTTAATTGGCTTAATTGTTGACTTGCTCGTCATATGATTAACACCAAAAAAGTCACGTTAAGTTCTCCGTGTAATCACAATTAAACAATTATTTAAATAAAATTATTTGGACTCTTCTAAGGAACTTTTTAGGAACGTTAAATTATTTAAATTGTTTGCATTACTTTGGAAAAAATTCATTAACAAGTATTATATAAAATTAAGAAATATTGTAAAACAGAGGCAACATTACTAATAAAAAATATAATATTTTCAAGGTAGTGCCTATGCACAATGATCTGCCTAAAAAATATTTTAGAAAAAAACCATATCACATTTAATTTAATTTTCCACTCAATCTGATATGAATTAGTAATAATTAAATTCAAATGGCATTAAATTAGATCTTAAATAATTGAGCGTAACTGAAGATGATATTCCCAAGTTAGTCTATGCAAAATTCCCATTCGATGAGGTAATTATATGTAAACAATCCCACACTGGTCGTTGGCCAGTACTGTTGTGAGGTCATGCTTCGTTGTGCCTGTAAGGTCTTCAACATTTCTAAAATTTTATTACAACTCTGCGTAGTATTCGAAATAAAGTGAATCATTACCAAAAATGGTTTTTTATTAAACCAAAACCAAAAGTGGGAAAAAAATAAAACGATTTCATACCAAACGATGAGTCAGATTGATTGTGTTGGAATTTTTGCATGTGTACATAATTTAGAAAATATAATTTTATGATTAGAAAATTTTATTAGGGATATGGGGTATAATAAAGTAAAATATTCTATTCAAATAATATATGAGTAGAGAAATAAAATGGAAAAAAATATATTCGTACGCCTGAGATACTCTCACATATCAAATATTAAAAATTCTAATAGAGTTTCATAAAAGATTAATAAAGATTTACATTTAATGACAGACAATAACACATAAAAGTCAGTTTATAAAATTGGCAATGTGTAGATTTCGTGATCATAAAAAATTTGAGTCGATCAGATGGAGTTTATTAAAAATTAACATTTATACCTAAAGTGAGTGATTGGTTTCTTGTAGTCACTTTGAATTATGTAACTACCATTATTCGTTTAATAAACAAACCGAACTTTAGAATAGAAAAACTACAAAACGCAAGAGACGTTAAAGAAGAAAACTGCCGTGAAATTTTACTTGAACAAAAACATTGTCTTAAACAAAAATTATTAATCGATTAATGCTGAAAAACAAAGATAACTAAGCGTTTAAAGGCCTCCAACGACAATTTAATTATTAATTAAACATGGTCTAAAAATGATTAAAATCGACTTCTTAGTAGGCCTCAAAAAGAAGGCCAAACCGCCAATGCATCTGGCTTGAAATTTTCAGATCTTTAATGTTCCACAAAAATGACGATACATTTAAACAGAAAATAATGGCGGTGTTTATTCAGTAAATCTTGAATGGAAACGCTGTTTTGTAGGTCAGTTAAGATAATCGCCCAATATTTATTTAGCTGAGGATGATGACCAATTCTGATTATAAGGAAACGAGGGGAAAACCCCAATTAACAAACAAGCATAAACATATGCGGTTGTAAATTGTCTTGGGCAAAATTGTTCATTAAATTTTTGTCGGCATTCCTCCTTTTATAAGTGATTTAATGCAAATTAGCTGCAGATGGAATAGAATTTCTTATAAATTCACAGCATTAAATTGGTGAATAATGCAACCGTTAAGCGATTATTTTTTGTGTTAACTACTAAAATTGGCTTTTTTGTTGTTGTTGCAAGAAAATATTTTAAATGCATTTTAATATTAATGGAAATATTTTTTAAAATTGTGCGCTTTTTTTTAAGACAATTTAATAAAGCTGGCTGATATAACAATTACAACTATTTTTTGGCAGCATTGTCAATTACAACTTTTAGTTTTCTTCGAGCATTAATGTAACTACTGTTATTATTAATTATTAATTGATACCACAAATTTTGTGGGTTTGGTTCCCGTAAAGAAGTTGACTGATTTCTCCCTCCAATGCTAATACTGTTCTATTTAGGTCCACGTAAAGAACAGTCTACTCCTTGAACGTATGCCAATTGAGTTTCCGGAGAAAATTCTTTTTTTTTTTTTAGGCGCCTGTTCTGTCTAAAACTTACTATTTTTATCTTTTCGACAATAACAGCAATTTCTTTTAAAGTGACTTCATTATTGGGTGTATAACTTAAAAATGCAGGATTTTTGGCAAACTTTGAGTGTTTATTTTGAAAAATTGTTACAATATATTTTATTCAAAGTATTGTCCATTGAAAGCCACTACTTTTTCCCATCTTTCTGGCAACAGATGGATTCCGCGCCGAAAAAACTGCTCCGGTTTTGAGGCCAAGAATGAATCGAACCAATTTTTGATGACCTATTCTGAAGTGAAGCGTATTCCGGTGAGGGCGTTTTGCATGGATTTAAACAAATGGTAGTGGACGAGGCAAGGTCTGGGCTATAAGGCGGGTGAGGCAAAACTTCCTAGCCACTGTTTTCTAAATAATTTATAACCGGTCTTGCAACATGAGGCCGAGCGTTGTCATTGTGGAAAATTATGGCTTCGTGTCTGGTCGCATATTCCGGGCGTTTTTCGGCAGAGGTCGCCTGTGATCGTCTGGCCCGATATCAATAGCTCATAATAGATCACACCCTTCTGATCCCACCAAATACAGAGCATTACACAAACGGATTAATTGTGTTCGGTAGAGGTCGCCTGTGATCGTCTGGCCCGATTTCAATAGCTCATAATAGATCACACCCTTCTGATCCCACCAAATACAGAGCAATACCTTGGCGCCATGGATATTTGGCTTTGGCGTTGATTTGGCTGGTTGGCCGGGCTTCACATACGATTTTTTGCGCTTTGGGTTGTCGTAATGAATCCATTTTTCGCCGCCAGTAATGACTCGATCCAAAAACGACTTCTTTTTCTGCCGTTCAAGCAGCATTTCGGACATGCAAAATCGCCTTTCAACGTCTCTCGGCTTCAATTCATATGGGACCCAATTTCCTTGCTTTTGGATGAATCCTGCTGCTTTCAAACGTTTTGAAATGGCTGCTTGAGTGACTCCCAATGATTTTGCAATTTCTTCTTGAGTTCGACAACAGTCTTCGTCGAGTAATGCCTCCAAATCTGCATCTTCAAACTTTTTTGGCTGACCTGGTCGTTCTTTGTCTTCCGTGTCAAAATAACCACTTCTGAACCGCACAAACCATCTCTCGCACGTTGAAATCGATGGAACATATTCAGGATAAGCTTCGTTGAGCAATCGATGTGCTTCAGCTGCACTTTTTTTCAAATTGAAGAAGTAAATCAACACTTCCCGCAAATGGGACTTTTTTGGTACGAAATTCGACATTTTTGAAGCAAAAAAAAACTTTGTTGTTTACACTATTTCGTTCAATGACTAATCGAGAATGAATGACGGATGTTTAACCTCCAAAATGCCATATGAGTTATTATTAACACAAACCATGTGTAAAAGTTATGCCATCGGTTGTCAATTCCGCATTTTTAAGTTATACACCCTATACTATTCGCCATTTTCGATATTTTAAAGCAATATTTTGGGAGTTAATTAAAGCTCCCAGATAAACGGACTCCTTAAAAACTATTGGGTTGTTCCGAAAGTAATTTCGTTTTTTTTTTTAAAATGAAAGACGATGAATTAATATTTTATTCAATTAAATATTGTGCAGTGTGATCCAATACACTTTGCCATCTTTCTGGCAGTAGCATGATTCAACGCTCATAAAATTTTTGTTCTTTGCTGGCAGAAAACTGATCCAAGTGATTTTCGACCCCCTCATTTGAATTAAACGTTTTACCGTCTAAAAAATGTTTGCAAAATGATCGAAATTTTGCAAGCTAGTTATAGTACAATAAAAAAGTAAAGTATGCCGAAAATACTGTTTTTCACTTTCCATATTTAACACTACTGCCCAGAATCAATCGATTTTTTTCACATGCAAGCCTTGCATGTCAGCTGTCAAAATACATATGATTATGCGGCTTAAGTGTGAAGTTGGTTGTGAAAAAATACAATTAAGTCCTCTGTTGGTAAAAAACGAAATTACTTTCCGAACAACCCAAAAAAAATCGATAAAAATAGGGCTCTCTACATTGATTCCGGCCTAACGAACTATTTTGAGGACATATCACATAGAAAACTCTTCTTGACAAACTCCATTAATTGTTTGAAAATTTGGGGCGATCATGCCACTAATGTTTAAGAATTATTCGAGATTTCTTAATGTCATAATTACAAGTATCTAAATTGTGCTAGAGAGAATGACTTGGACTATGAAATCAGGAAGCACCAAGAGTGTATTCTGCGGTGGGTGGGGTTACCAAAATAACTATCGATTTCTAGGGACACTCATATTGTATCGTTACTAAGTTAAAACACAATATATGTATCACCTTATAACAGTTAAACACCAGCTAAAAAAACTGGTGTCAGATGAATATACCTGATATCAATATCACGAATGTTTTCGTGCTTTCCCTACCTGGTATCTGTCTTACGCTATACACATACCTGCTACTTTTACTAACTTCAGCACCATATTTCCATACTATTACTGCAGTGGAAAGTCGAGGACCTAAAAACGACGTTGACTGGTTTGGTTGATTGTAGGATGGAAAAATGACGTTTTCAAAGTGAAAATTATTAATATTTACGGCTTTTAATTGCTCGTAATTTTAAAACATAATTCCAGCCTATCTAGGATATATTTGATAATCTCCCATCTTTTTACCCGCCAAAACACCAAAGCCGAAACGTCAAACTATGACATGAACGACTGTGTGTCAGGGGGACGTATTCTACATAGTATCTTTGCGTTCATGGTATCCTCAGCATTGCTGAAATACCAGAACTCGGAAGGATAGTATGGCCAAGTGGATTAGGTATCTCCAAAATATGAAAATCGAGGATTACATTGATAGGGTCGTATTATGAATAAAATAAATGATTACAATGCAATCCACCATCACTTAAATGATCCTTTTCTACGTCTAGTATTTCTCGCAAGGAGGTTTCTTCTGGGAAAACGATTAAACAATGATCAATACCAGAAGTGCCAATGGGTCTTGGCGAGCCTGTGGTCTTGAGCCGACCTAGCAGGGCCTAACATGTATAAAGTTTCTTACTGCAGCTCTTTGAGTGAGAGTACCCACGCGTACTCTTAAAACAAAAAGTGGTACCTTGGGTATCGGGTGCACTACGGCGCTTAGTCACGTGCTAACTGCGGTTAATACCTACATTGCGGGAACAGTCTTAGAACTGGTGGTCAAGGATACCAGTTATGGATGGTGCTATCACTGAAGATAATAGTAGAGGTTTAGCTAGGCCTTGCTACCAACAATGGCTGTCCCTGTGATGGATGTAGCTGGTTCAGAGGCTGGATCATTTAGAAGCATAAGAGGTATGAGTTATGGTGGGAAGAGCGGTCTACTGGTTGACACCGCTTACCATTGAGAAATTGGCGGATAGATTACTTGATTGCTTCATGTATAGAAAAAGGGGGAAGGTTTTGTTTATAGAAGATGGTATATTTGGCAACCTGAGGCTACTTTTTATGAGAAAGGGTCAGAATAAGGCTCATAAGAAGGAGCCGAGATGAAAAACTGAACAGGAAGGCAGGTTTTCTGAATGCTGAAAATTATAGACTAGAAAACTGAGTCTACTTGCCATCAGAAGGAAACGAAAAGGTTTTTTGAAAAGAAGTAAAGGATGTGTGAGTATACGACTAAATGAGACAATTTAAGTAATGTATTAAGAGGAAGTAGAGGTGAGAATAAGTATGCTGAATGTAACTATCCGGATTTAGTCATCTGAGCTGGTAAAATCCATTACAAGTCTAACTAAGGCGCTGATTGAGTGTTGCAGTACACATATGGTATGTGTTAATAGTTATAAAAGATTTCATTCTTGGCTGTCTCTCTGTTATAAACCACTTTTAAGATAAATTTCCTCCTATACTCTCTTAAAAAGAACTCTTGGTTCTTCTGTAACTAGTGGAGAATAAACCGCAAATACTATTAATCGGTACATTCGTCATATAACGCTTAACAATAATTGCCAATTGTTCCCCGGTACAAGAGAACCATTGCAGTTTTTGGATTTTAATTTTTGGACTATGGAAATATTGTCTTATAAATAATAGTGACTCTCATAGTTAACTTCATTCTGCCTTAGCAAACGGAGATTAAAATATTTCTGCATCTAGAAAATTAAGAGGTGACTTTATTATTACCATTTATAGTACATCTATCGAACGCCTAAAACAGGATCAATGAGAGGATCTGTATTTTCCTCTTGAAGAATTAAGAATTTTGTGCAATTCAAAAAATATATTTAATTAGATTGCTTGCTGCTACTTATATTATTAAAGATAAAACATTTTCATACAGGATTTTTTAAAGGTAGGCTTATAATTTCAATTCGATGCTATTTTGTTAAATATCATTTTGTTAGTTGATAATTAAAAATCATAAAGAATAAACGAGAGCAAAATTATTATGAAGCATTATAATTTTCAAAAATAAAATAATTGATCAATTACTATGATAGTCAGAGAATTTTTGAAAAATCTGGTCAGAATAATGTGTCTTCAAATTATATGCTTCATCGTACAGGGAATAATTATAAAATAATATTTTACAGTATTTAATAGACAGAATCGTGGTCACCTCAGAAACATACGCTTAACTGAGAATGTTAGGCACAAAACATGAATTGTTCCTCCTCCTCATAAGGCATTAGACATAAAACAAGAAAAATATTTGCATTTGTACGCGTATATATTTTAGGTAATAGAGGATTTTAAGCCCAGAGATCATACACAAAGCTGATAATCAGCGAAAACGTTTTAGAACTGCATAGCCAAGACTCTGTTTTTAATAGGCAATTGATGATAAGTAACTTAAGCGGCTTAGTTAATAAATAAAATTGCTGTTTTTGGTACGTGAAAGTGCAGAGGCAATTCACGAATAACCTTGACATCCTGGAGTGGAGTGATTGTGTGGTGTGGTGTTTGAACCAGAGAAGTCATTGCCTGTATATCTTTGAGGACACTATTGGTAATGCTGTTACGATGACTATTGAGCGATATAGGGCGATGATACCAAACTTTTTTATCCGTAAATTGGACAACAGGCAATGACAACATGCGTTTTCAAAAGGTCGAGGCAACGGCACACACTTCAATATAAATACTCCGACAAACGTTTTCTGATCCGGAAATTTATCAAAAATATTTGCCAACATTATTTTTCACACATAATTCTCAATTCTATATAAACAATTTTGATCAGCCTAACTACTATTGTTTTATTGTTTTTTTTTTCAATTAGCAACTAGAACCCATTTCGATTTCTAAGAAAATTTAGAGTTGATGGTTTTTTAAATAAATTTTCAAGTACTAATGAGTTATTATAGTACAAAACGAAAATATGTATATTGAAGGTTTAAGCATATTTAAATAAATTACGATACTGCCTAAGAAAAGGCAATTATATCCTTTAAATAATATTGCGTATACAAAAATGTTACTTAGTTCATGTGGATCCTTGAATGACTAAAAATTATGCTAAAAAATTTATAGGTTCTCTGCTAGTGTCATTTTAGATTATTAACAATCAACATATCAATATAATGAATACATTGTACAGAAAATCCAGAAATTTATTTATCAAAACAAATACAAATTATCCTTTATAAAACTAGAGTATTTGCATAGCCGTACATAGTATAAAGGATACAAAATAATTAAAAGCACTCAAAATATTATCCATAAATATGTAAATTCATCGTGTTTGGAAGGATATTATTTCCATAATGATGACACATCCTTTATTAGAATTTTTGAACGAAAATATTTAACAACCATTCATATACACATTATACATATTGTACATACATACGCATAACATATGTGTGTCAAATGAATTTGTTATATTTGACTAGTTCATATAAGTGCGGGCGGGAGTATTTATGAATTTTTATTAAAGGTAAGCATTTTGCTTGAACAATATTAAAATCAGATCAAGGCAAAGCATAATTTACTGTCATGTTAATGTGTCTAATTTTTCATAAAATATTCTATACGAAACGCACATGTCCATAAACAGCATGATTATTAAGATTTACACTTGCAAGTGATACATCAGTTTCTGTCTTATCGATGTTTTAGAAATGGGCAAGTCTTATTGCCATGGTGAAACGCCAAAAAAGGACAATTCATTAGGGTTTGGCCAATGGATAGCAGTCGATTTAATTGTTTGAAAGCAACCTCGAAATTGGCAACCAAATCCAAATGACAAACAAACAAACTAACTGACAATGGGGGGAAGGGGTGGATATAAATGAAGATATTCAGTAAGGATAACGCAGGTGAAAATAGTGTGTATTAAATGAAAGAATTCAAAATAGAAACTAGGCTAACTATTATTATTTTGATGGTGGAATATTTTATTCGTTAATGTTTTCGTGATAACAGAATGTGCTTAGGCAAAATACCATGTCCTGAGACAAGCGAATTTCTATTCCAGATTTTTATTTCAGTGCTATTTTTTTTATAGGGTCAATTTTTTTTTCATGCTAATAAATATAGTTGCATACTTAAATATCGAATAAGGACAATTTGATCATAAATCTTATTTGTTAAAAATAGAAATCTACATGTGTTGGGTCTCACATATTTAATAAATTTATGGGAATTTGAAGAGCTTCTAAACAGGGAAGGGAAGTTTTGTTTTATAAATTCAGGTCATAGTACACTTATTAAATGGTCAAGGTTCTTATAATACTTGACTAGTTATAGAATAGAAATTTTATTAAAATAATAAAATCAAAATCATGTGAAAATGGCCTATTTATGAACAAATTTTCGATATTTTTATGACAATTTTTTATGTAGCAAAATAATTAATTTCTTTTAAATAGAATTTAAGTTCAATTAAACGAGATAATAATTTTTTTTTTCAAATATAACTAAAGCTATTAGTTTCATTTTATTATCAAAAATAATTCCATTAAAAGTAAGAAGGCTATTCGAAAGTGGCGTTTTAGGGAAAAAATTTTCGGTTTTTGATTTTTTATTTAATTTAGTTTAATTTTTTTAGGATACTCTCGAAAATAAAAATAGATTGTTTTTTTTAGAATTTTTACAGGATTCGCTCTTTTTGTAAGTTACTCACGTTGTGAGTATATACAATTTTTATTTGTACTTTTAAGAATCTGTTTTCTTACCAAGTAATTCTATTTTGCCTAACTTGGAACAAAGTACATATTTAACAATTTTATGAAATGTATTTGTAATGAACAAAATATTTATTAGGTACCAACACAATTGCCAAATATTTGGTAAATAATTTTGTTCCACAAGACGATATATTGTAGAAGTCAAATCACATACTCATAAAATAGACAACGAAATTATATTCCCAATCCCTATGAGTCTACCTCCCGAAAATTACAAACCCTCTGAAATTAAATCTGATATTCTTCGTCTTTCCAAAAAAAAGTACATCCTGGTTATACTACCTAATAACAGCTCCTTATCTGAAGCAATTTAAAAAAAAAATAGTTTTCATTACAGGCATTTTCAATTGCATGCATTTAGTATTTAATTGTCCATATTCCTATAGATCTACACATATGGTATATTTTTTGACAAACTTCTATTAAAACGGCTCTATTAATTTCTAGATAATGAGAAAAATATTTCGGATCACCAATTTGAGTTCCGATCTGAACACCACAATCCAGCAATGCCATCGCGGTTTTAATTAAATTGCATCCTCTCTTGAAAGAAAGAGTATTATCTCTTTTATTATATGGTAAATTCACATTTCTCTCAACGTCATTTATAACTAGCAATAAATACAAAATTCCCACAAATATATTCCACTTCAGCTTGAGTCCCACAAAACAGCATGGTTGGTCTCATACTTTTAAAGTATTTATACCCGTGACATCCCAGCTATAATAAGCGACATGACGTTTTGGTGAATACATATTACATCTTGGAAAGCATAGCCATTTTTCTAAAAAGTACTTGTTGAGACTTGCTGAATCAAAACGGACAACAATGGAAGCAATCCTATCCACGAAACAATTCGGGGGCATTTGTTTAATATGTAAGAGATTGTAATTTAAATGCCACAGGAATGGCACATAGGACAGGGGTCGCTTCCAAAAAGAAAATAATGAGGAAAAGCAGAATATTCAATTCAAATTCTAAACAGCTTTCGCTTTACGCCAATAAGTCAATAGAAAATTATCGTATACAAAAACTGATGGACACTTGTATACAAAAACTGATGGACACTAACCAATAACCAATAGGCAGGCAAGGCAAGTAAGATATTACTGTAGGCTTTGGACGCAAAAGTGTTACCCGTCATATGTTATCACACGCTCATTTCTCAAAATACCCACATAACCTGGAACCCAACACAATTCGATAAATTCTGTTGTTGAGATTCGGGTCATTTCATCAGCCACAAATAGCTTCAAAAGCGGTAAAACTATCACAAATTTACAATATGTCTGCTATTGGTAATATTAATTAATATATCTACTGAAAGAAAGGGGGAACTATAAGCTGAAAAAATTCCATGATACAGTTATACAGTCCATGATAATAAAGCATCACCAGCTTCATCTGGGACAAAAATTCCTGTTACATTCTTGAAAGGAAGACAACATAAACCATATAATTGTAGACATATTTTCTGCTATATTGTATGTTAAATTACGAGATAAGCTTCTGTTATGTAATTTTAATTATATTTATTTGGTATGTATGGCTTCCTTTGCAGAATATGCAAATTTTCAAAAAGGCTTCGGCAAAAAAGATTTATTGTTTCCGCTTAAAAGTTCAACGTGCGTTTTCGATGAAGCATTTCAGGATCTTATTTGATTTATTATCAGTTTGCAATTTTTTCGGTTGCACCGAATAATTACATTCCCATTTCTATACCCACTTAGTACTCGTATAACTCTATAAAAAAAAATATTAATAATGATATGAAAATAAAATTTTGGACTTTAATTAATTATCGAAATTGCTGGCTATGTGGAAGAAGCAGCGGCATTCTTTACGAGGTCGTTAAGTATTCGTAACATGATCCAGCTGGTGATATTATAAAAGGGCGACTCTTCGTGATTTGCTTCCAAATTGGACAAAATAATTTTTATATAATCGGTCAGATACATGAATGAATTTGGTTGAGTATGCCGCAAGTCTATAAATAGTAAATTATCTCATCGATTATTGAAATGCACCAAACTTTATGTATTTTCTTTCGATTAAAAAGTCAATTTATAAAAGTAATAGTTTATGTGAGATTATGTACAAGTGCAAAGACTATTTGCATATGAAATTTTTAATTTAATTAAAGCAAGATTTGTTGACATATGCTAATGTAAATTTTGTTAAGTTCTTTTTTAAGTTAAAAAATTATTTAAGGAAAAGAAAAAATATGGTTGAAGTTTGAGCAGAATTTTTACCGAAGATGCAAGGACATGAAGACATAAGTAATAAGCATTCACGTATTAAAAAGTGAATGGTAGAATGTGTTAAAACCTGTATTCAACAACGATAATGTTTACTTTGCACAAAAATTCCTTATAAGACTTGCTGCCCTATTTTTTAATTAAGTTTTTATCATATTGATTAAAATAAGATTTTTTTTGTATGCATTTCAGATCGCCCATCCATAATGCTATTAGTGTAGAAAAGTGGTAGCATTTGTAGAATTGCTAAATTATTTATTTTTAATAGAAAGTTATAAACAAAACTGGCAACAGTAATTGAAAGATTGTGAAACTCTCTAGAATCCGGGAAGCATTTCGTTATACTTATGAACAATGGTGAACTGTATGAACTCAGTAACCCATAGAACTTAGAAACCTGCCCGTAAGTCTATAAGTCTTAGAAATTTTCTATAGTAGGGAAGCTGAGGCTAACTTTATTATACTACTGTTTTAATATTATAATTTTCTATAGTAGGGAAATTTTCTATAGTAGGAAAGCTGAGGATTAAGATATTATACTACTGTTTTAATACTATAATTATACTACTGTTTTGGATAATTTAGGAACGATACTGTTTTCTGTGCAATGAAACTGATTATTTGATTATACATAATTTGCGGATTCGAGTAGGAGATATTAGCGAGAGAACAATATTTTTTTACAATTTTTCATAGCATTCAAAGAAGTCTTAAGCGGGTGTAGTTTATTAATTTTTTTAAGCATAGGAATAATTTTAGTATAGCTTAAATTTCTTCTTCTAGGTACTGGTAAATGACTTGATAAAAAAAATGTATTAATCTATGTGACGCTGAAGATTTTATATAATTATAGTTTTTGTCTACTTTTAGTTTCACTTATTTATCTCATAAGTACCAAAAACAAGTCGCTCTGATATTTTAGGATACGAGTACATTCAACAAATCTTGTCTAAGGAGATTTATTTTTGGATTTCAGTTGATATGCCTTAAAGATTTAAATTCATTTCCTTTAAGTTGATTTTAAACAATTTCATTTAAGTTGCTTTTCCACAAAATAATTCCATATTATTTCCAGAAAAATCCTTTATACCAACAACATATTTTGCAGAACATTCCATCAAATAAAAAACCAAATATAAATAATATTGACCAAAATATAATTATTTTATCTACATTATAAGTTTCTAAATGTAATAAATAGAAAAAGACAAATTTGAAGTAGTTTGGTAATTCTGAATTTGTGCAATTGTATTGTAATAAAAATTTGATCCAAATTGATAAAAAATATTTTTTGCTAACGTACCAAAACATAAATGAAAAACGATCAATTTTAATTGAAAGACTTTGTTGTGAGGATAAGGTAAAATTATCAACAACAAAAAAATAAAAACGATTGCTTTCTAATAGATGCAAAAAGGCTAGTCAGGAAAATATTGCCAACAATATTTCTTTGCAACCCTTGATCATCTCTACGAACAAACGCACAAAGGTATCTAAGAAATGTTCATTCTTAATTAGCTTTGATTTATGCGTTCGAAGGATAAAAGTGATATAATACTATCTCGCTGGTGAATAAAGAAAAACATCCTTTTCTCCATGCTGTGCTAAAACACAATTGGCGAACAAATTATTCGCACCCTTAGCAGAATCTACTTTCACCCTTAACTAAGTCTGCCTTAATAACAACGAAGAGAGATGGAATATGTCGGCACAATATGGTGAATGGATCATCGTAAAAGGATACTACACACACATACTCGTAATTATCTCTTCTCAAGGGAATAAGCCAGACAAAGTCTTGAATTGAAATCCGATGACGATGCCATTAGAATGGAGTCTTTTCAAGTTCAAGGATAGCTGATGTTAACAGTTTTGCTTAATTCATACTCACGCATACACAGACCCTTTCACATCACCTAAACCAGGTAGGAACTTCCTATGTTGCATGTCCTTTCATATTATTTACTTTTATTTATTTTCGTTATATCATAGTATTAGTTTTCCTTTCAATTTTTGTTTGCGGTATGCAATTTCTAAAGGATCATATTTCACACGATAGATTATATTAGTGATACTGATGATAGTTTGAGTTTTCCTTGCAACATAAGAATAGCATCCTTATAGATTTATACACTAAAAAAATAAGCTAAAGAATAAAAAATTTATGTTCCCTTCTATTTTCTTCTTTTAAGGATTGCTCTTTTTATTATTTGACAAAGAAAAAATCCAAATATTTTTATTTGAATTTTTTAATACCAAAATTATGTTGGCTATAAATTTAAAAAAAAATCACAATTTCCTATGAATATATGCGTTTAAAGTTGTTAATTAACAACAAAAATTAAGCCATAAAATGAAATATGTTTGCTAGCAAATTTCAGAAGTCTTCACATTATACACGTTTGTTGTCTGAATTGCAGCAGAATATTTTTCATGAAGTTGTCTTTTTAGTCAAATATTAAATATTTCCTGTTTTTCTTTGAAGCGATTAGATTATTAGTCCGCCGGATATGAAAGACTATCCACATTGTTCATCCTTAAAAGATAATTTCATTTGCTTGTTTTACTTTCAGCATTTGTTTTTATATAAACAAACCAAGGTGTTTCCTTAAAGCCATGAGCATCTATTCGTACCTAATTATTAATTTAGTTCAAGTATTTTTTGTATCCAGATTAAGGTCTCTCTGAAGAAAGGACTCATTTAGTTGTATGATTGTATTAGTAGTTGAAATTTATGAAAGCAAAAGGAAATCTTAGAGACAGTCAGATTATAGGTATAAACTGCATTATCGACGATATTGTATACAGTTTTCGAATTGTTCTTATCACAAAATTCCGGTATTTATTTTCTGTTTTGATAAAAAAAAATATTATTCTTTTAGTTTTTTAATTGAAAAATAAATAATTTAATGAAAAACTAAGAACTATACAGTATATACTCGTATTTAATGATATATTGTATATTCAGAAAGTTTTCGAGATTGTTGAGATTTGAAAACTGGAGTTTGGAATAATTTTAAGAGATGTGGGAAGAATTTCTCTTAGGATCAGTTAATAATTTATATATTGTGATTAATTCAATTTTTAAGATCATTAACTCAAATATTTATATTTTCTTTGATTCCAATTTCAATAATACTGCCACATGAGTAAAAAAATTAAAAATGGGAAAATATTGGGTTCTTCGGAAAGTACGTTCGTTTTTTCCCAACAGAGGGCATATTTTACTTTTTTACTATAGAAAAGATAAAAATGTTCCTTAAGCAAGAAAAAAATTATCCAATGTGTATGGATAAGATATTTTAAGTGAGCGACAGTGCCAAAACTGGTTTGCAAAATTTCGATCCGGCAATTTTGATCTCAAAGATGCACCACGTTCTGGAAGGCCAGTTGAAGCTGATGAAGACACAATAAAGGTATTAATTGATGCAAACGGGCGAATAACAACTCGTGAGATCGCTGAGAAATTAAATTTATCGAATTTGACCGTTCATAATCATTTGAAACGGCTAGGTTTAATCTCAAAGCTCGACATATGGATTCCTCATCTTCTTACGGAAAAAAATTTGTGCCGTCGCATTGACGTTTGCGATTTGCTTCTCAAACGCCAAGAAAAATGATCCATTTTTGAAGCGTATCATCACTGGATTGTACTAGAAAAGATGGGCTGAAATAGAAAATATGAACCGGCTCAAAGCACTTCGAAAGCCAAAATTAATCAAAAAAGGTTACGCTATTTCAATTGAAAGGAATCGTTTATTTTGAGCTTCTACCGAGCAACACAACGATCAATTCTGAAATGTACTGTCGGAATTTCAAAGTAATCGTTTATTTTGAGCTTCTATCGAGCAACACAACGATCAATTCTGAAGTGTACTGTCGTCAGTTGAACAAATTGAATGATTCACTTAAAGAAAAAATGCCAGAATTTATCAATAGGAAAGGTATAGTGTTCCAACAGGATAATGCGAAACCACATACAATTTTGACTACTCGGCAAAAGCTTTTAGAGCTTGGATGGGATATACTGCCATACCCACCATACTCTCCAGACCTATTACCTTCCCATTATCATTTGTTCCGGTCTCCACAAAATTTTTTAGACGGTAAAACATTTAATTCAAATGAGGAGGTCAACAATCACTTGGATCAGTATTTTGCCAGCAAAGAACAAAAATTTTATGAGCGTGGAATCATGCTACTGCCAGAAAGATGGGAAAGGGTATTGGATCAGACTGGACAATATTTAATTGAATAAAATATTAATTCACTATAAGAAAATCGTCTTTCATTTTCATTAAAAAAAACGAAATTACTTTCCAACAACCCAATATATTGGTAGTATTACGATTGGGACTTAAAATTCGAGATAAGATTGAAATGGGCGAGGGAACTGTAACTTGGTTTAGTTTCCCATAAGTGTGTGAAGGTTTTAAATATTAACAGTAACTTGGTTGTGTGCTTTCCCATAATATTGTGAAGGTTTTAAATATTTTGGCTGGGCTTTCCCGTTGCTCGTCGCTATTGTGTTCAGGACATCAGAAATCATTTTATTAAGACAAAAATAGAATATGGAGAAAAAGTGGGTTAAATCAAATTTTTTTATTGTCAGTCGGATTAAAAGAGGAATTATTATCTGTGAAGTCTGGTATCCTTAAAATTTGAAATTCGTCCAGTTAAGTCATGATAACAAATAAGCTTAAGAGCTTAAAAGGCCAAAGTTTACATGATAAGTATTAATTTTACTATAATCAGAATTCGAAAGGCAGAAGGACTTAATTTATTTTGTAAAAATTGTACGTTTTTTAGTTTTATAGTAATATTTTTTTTTATTTTCCGTAGGTGGAAAATGTTGATTAAATTCTATACTGATCGATTTAAATTTGAATGTGTAAATTTAGTTATCGAACTTTTTTGAAGTTAGTTGACATTTTTTCTTCGAGAGCTGCTAGAATTTCAATTTGAAGATGAAACTTCTTGTCATATTGGAAAAAAATGTCCGATCATTCTCTGATTTAGTGTCTTTTTAATTATCAACATTATTTGTTTGCTTGTTTCTACGTCATAAAGCAGATGCCATAGAGTAGCGCCACAACCATGAGTCCACCAGATTCTTAAAATTTAAACGCACTTTTTGTTAATTTTTCTATTCGTTTTAATTCCCCGAAATTTTTATAATATATGTGTATATAAAATTAATTTTTATTCTAATATGAAATTGTAAAATATTTACATTGCTTATGATTCAACTTTAAGAAGCATTGGCAAAATTCGAGATATTTTTTGTATCACTCAGTGACCACCCATATGGCAAGTGCATTTTAGTAAATTAATTCGCGCCAAATTTTTGTTGGCTTATGATTACCTAAAAAAAATGCACTTATGGTGAACATCTGCATAATTTTTCAAAGCAAAGAAAAAATAAACAATAATAAATAAAATACGATAGTCAGACGGAAATTCGAATACCATGTTGTTGCGAATCTTATGCTGATTGTTTACTGACAATTTAGCATAAAAAGAGTAGTCAACAATGTTAATAGAAGAAACTTGCAAGAAACTTGCTATTGGTATAAGAAATCGTTGGAATGCAATTGAATTTTAGTTTTAATTTTATTTTTATTATTGTTAGCAATTTTTGTTTATATGTTGTTGGTTTTATTTTATTTTCTGTTATTTTTCCATTATTTATTTTGCATAATAGCATGTGCTATGTGCGGATATGATTTCTGTACAACAATGCATTCAACAGAACATAAATTCATATAGGATAGGCATCAGAATATTCACCCCGAAATTGAACAGAATCATTATACTTGTAGCTGGCCATTATTGGTTTGACTCAAATTTAGACTTTGTTGTTTCAATATTTCCGATTGTTCAATTTCTTTCGAAAGAATGTTTACTTTTTGTTTGATGTGCACAAGGCTAAACTTTGTTAACGTAGAAGTAGTACTCTATATATTGTGAGGATATTGTGAAAACAATACACCATAAGAGATTCCATATCTGAAGAATATTTTATTAAATGTGTGGCAGAAAAGTAATGATCAGTGCTCCTTGACTTTCAGTACTCTGGATTTTATGGACAGTAATATTATATTATTTAACGTGACTTATCTGTCGTTAAACATAAAACCACAAGTCGCCTACGACCATAAGAATTGAGTTACGAGATAATTACCAATAGTAACTGGTTACTGACTGTAAACTGCCAGTACCATTACTGGCAGTTTATAGTCAGTAACCAGTTACAAGCTGATTACTCCAACTGTTAGCGGCGATTCCTATCTAAACCTCTACTGTCATAAGCAGTGACAGCGCCCGAGATAATTACCAATAGCTTCCACCAGCGATCAGTAGACCGTACCCGCGATATGGATACCAACCACAGCCACTACGTTGTAGCCTAAAGCGCCTCGCCATTGTCGGGCACAGTTTGCTCCAACAATATGGGGCACCCCGATTCTCGTAGTACCAATTTTTGTTTTAAGAGTACTTCGGTTTGTACTCTACTCATTGAGCTTTGGTAATGAATCTTGTCCTAGGCACTACTAAGCTAGCTCAGGTACGCGGGTTCGCCAGGACCCGAAAGTACAACCGGAATCGACCTTGATCTTTCACCCGGTCGCAGTCACCTTGCTACCGGAATGACACACTCATTCACGCACCATTCTCGCTATCCTCTCAAAAAGTGGCCGCAAATCTATTCAGGCATTCATACCGTTCTCTCCTATCTAACACTCCACTCACATCCAAACTCTCATCATTCACCACGATTCCACATCCACCTAGATCACGCAAATCCCCGTACAGGCCACAGTCAATGAGAAGGTGCTTGGCACTCTCCTCCGGTGCCGCACAAGGTACAGGAACCCATTCATATTACCATGTCCAGTGAGTAAATACCCAAGGAACAGACCAAATTTAAATCCATACGCAGACGCAAACCACACATCCGAAATATATTCTGCTAAAGTGGGATTATATTGAAAAATAAAATATGATTAAAAAATATAATAAATTTGTTTTAAGTGCCACTCTGAAAACATATGTTTTAATTCACTTTCATATATATAAAAATACGCCAGAACTGAACTATCATATATCAGTTTAGGATATGCAAATTGTTTTTTTAATTTTTTTGTTGTTGTTTATTTAAAATTATATCAAGAACTCTAAATAATATGAATCAAGCAGATTTTTGAATAATACTTTACACTGACAATTTTTTTAAGAATTCAGGGTTGAAAAATTTGGATTTGATGGGATACTTTGGATTTAAGTCCATAAATCGATACGGTTCTCAGTACCGTGTTATAATTAACTCCTAGTTAGCAGTTGTGACTTCTTTTTATTTTCTTCCAGTGGAGAAGGCCCAGGAGACGATAAACCATTTATTGACTATAAATTCTAGGTGCCTCATATTCGTTTTTTACGTAATATTACTATCAGTTGGGGTTATATCAAAAGTCTGCTCTCGGAAAAGTGTAAAAGTAATGTGGACACATTTTTACTCATTCACTATAACTCATCATCTTACAAACCATATTCCTAAGGAATTGATGTGACTTTTCAAATAGTCGTGGCCATGGAAAGATTTATTTCTGGGTGGCTGTGGAAATTTAATCCACTTAATTTTAAGTTTACTTATATATAACTTTTTAAACCGTTTCAAAAAATTTAAATATATTGGTTGTCATAAAATTCTTTTCGTTTTTTAATTATTTATATTTAATTTAAAAAAAAAATGTCATGCTATAAATAATGATGATAACGTAATAATTTGTAGACTATGCCGAAAATAGTAACGTCCAAATAGTGGATATTTATTTGTTGAATATCAATAATCGTAGGACCAAATTTTAAGGCATCCTTTTTAACTCTATAATGGATAAATTTTTCCTATAACACAACTTTTATTTATTCTACTTCCAAATATTTATGAATATTTTCGTCTATTGTTTTTGCAAATTTACCAATAAATTATATTTAAAATTGGAAAAAGAATGCTTAAAATTTAAATCACGAATTTATTTTGTTTACTAATCAATTTATTGCTCATCAATTTGAATGCACAGTTTCTTCTTGTGTAGGTTCAATGATCATTTATCAATAATGTAAGAACATATTTGGAAACATTGTTTTGTTTTAAGAATAAATTTAAAATATTAACATCGAAAAATATTAGTTCATCGAAAATAATATTTTTATTCATATTAGCATTAAATTCAAAAATTTTCTCTCTTCCGACTTTGATTACGAGGAATTTTAGTCGCGTACATTTTGTCTGTTGCACCGGAACTCATGTTGACACAATGTTTATGCAAAAATTCATTCTTTAAAAATAATACAATTAATTCTTAACACGTTATTGTATTTGGCAACTTTCAGTATTTTTTGTACTGATGTTAAAGTGGAGTTTTATTTAATGGAAAAATTAAAATGGAAATAGTCGCTGTCGTAATGACAGTAAAATATTCTTAAACCCGCTATTGTTTTATAAAGAACCGTTCAAATTTGTATAAATAAAAAATACGTACATACCACCTGAATGATGATTAACAATTTTTGTACTAATGAGGATTGTATGAATTCTTTTTTAAATATTACAAATTAATTTCAATGGCTCCTTATTTAAAGTTTTTGTATCTAAACGATTGTTGTGAAAAATTCAAGGTGAGTTGATTTATTTTGCAATAGAAGTATAATCACGATGCAATCGATTGTATTGTATCCGTTTAGGTAATCAATATTGAATATTAATTAGAAGATGGTGACTGCATTTGTTTAATATAAAATTAATGAAATAAATTTCGTTAGTTTTTAGCAATTAACAAAAAGAGTCGTTAATTGTTTGTGCTAATGTTAGAAATCTTATGATTGTTTTTTTTTAAATATTTTATATGTTCTTCTTTAAGTTATGTATTTTGTAAGAGCTTTTAAGTTGTTTATAACATATTCAAAACAGATCCTTATTTCCCAGATAATATCAATTTTTTATCTATTTAACTACTATTACTGAGACTATATGTGTAGATGCATATAATGGTCAAATAGTACTTTTTTTATTTAAGAAGTCTCTTCACGGTGATAAAACAAAAATATCTATCGAGTCAAATACGCATTGAACGTAAACAAAAATTTAAAGAAAAGTATCCTTTTTCTAATTATTTAATTACACTACATATCGTCGCAAAGCAAGAATTCTTCAAACGAATGTCACACTATCAGTTGGGTAGGATTATAAGGACTGCGTATATGATGAGCTCTTATGAGTCAAATTCTAATGACTCTTTTTTTGGCTAGTAGAAGCTTAAAAATTAGCACTCTTTAATTAATTAATTTAAAAAAATTCATTATGCAGAAGCGGTCAAAACTCTTCAATTTAAAAGGAGTTTTTTTTTACCATCATGACAACTTTAGATCATATGCGAGTTTTGGCATTTCCCAAAATTAAATGGAGACTGAGACTGTTAAAAAAAAAAAAAAAAAATTGTACAAAAATGTAGAAAAATGAAAACCTGTCAAATAAATAAAAAAAAAAAAAAAAAAAAAAAAAAAAAAAAAAAAAAAAAATTAAGTGAGACTTGTCGCGTATACACCTTACTATCGAGATCTTAAGCCCTCCGATTTGTAAATGTTTTATCATTTTGTCTTTTGATCACTCGATTAGTTTTCTTTTCTTTCTCACAAAAAAAAATGACGCCTGAAGTGGGGCTAAAGCACGTGTGGATTTTAGCAATGTTCTGATATTATCATCCTCTGTAGTATATAACATCGTTTTCTCCTCGCGGTGACCATTCATTAATAAATGCCCGTCTTGAGGCCAAAATTCCTTGTTTTTCTCTTATCAATTCAGAGTCACGGGTGAATGAGCATTGATAATTGTTTTTAAATATATTTGATATAAAACTATTACAAGTGTAGGTGAGGTACGTTGGTATGCTTGAATGGTAGCTATACGGTCGTAATAGAAGGGGGAGGAGAGGTAGGGGCTTTTTGACACTTCTACCGGTGTTTCCTTCCATCCATATAATAAAAAAATCACATCAGATTACTTGGAGGCAATTGCAGTATTAAGTTCTTCAGGAGAGGGAATATTACAAATAAAAAACAGTATAAAAAAAATTCAAATAAAATTATCTGGTAAGGTGGAGGAGGAAACAAGGAATTATTTATAAGAAAAAATAAAACGGAACCCAAAACAAGGAATCAATAATAAAAAAAATCTTAGAGTAGACACTACTGTCTCTTGTGGTACACAGAGTTTAGGTGTAGTTAGCGTCTAACTCTCCTTGGACATTGCCTAAACAAATTGCGTAATACTCTTACACCAATCGTTTATTTATATCGAAATTGTTCAATTATGACGTAGCTACAAAAAGTACTTTTTTTTGCTGCTATGGGAAGATCTCCCATTAAACTTAGAAACATTAAATCCACCTAAATATGGCGAAAAAGTACTGAAAGAAATTTTATAAAATTTTGTATTTCTGCATAATTAAAAAATATAGAAAAAAATTCAATATATATTTTTGGGAAACTCAATAAACGTTTTTTTTCTCTAAAAGATTTAGAACTGATAAATAAATAAAACACACTTAAAATTCAGATTTTCGATAATACTCCTTAGAATTTGTCATTATGCAAGCAATATAACTTTTTCATACACTTCGGGCTGAAATTCGGCAATTATTTGACGGATATTGGTTTTTAAATGCACTTAATTTTGAAGATTGTCTAATTCAATTCGATCTTTTACATAGCCCCAAAAGAGAAAGTTCAACGGCATCTAATCGAACTATCTTGGAAGCATCCCGCAAATGGAAATTTGCCATGTTGTGCACCTTGTAGCATCGTCTTGTTGAAACCACTTACGGACCAGATTAAAATCTTCAAGTTCAGGATAGAGAAAGTCTACTCTGATACAGTGTCTGCCCTTTCATTTTCCAAGAAATACGATCCAAATACAGCTACCTTTTACGAATACAGTGGGCTTTCCACAATCAGTTGTTAGTTTTTAGAGCCGCACAAATATCAATTTTGCTTGGTAAGATATCCATCGAGCGATAATAAAGTCTCATTGCTGCAGACAATTTTGTTCGTAAAATCGGCGCTCTTCTGCGCATTCCGTGGTCGGCAGGCTTCAGTTCTTGTGTTGGACTGTAAATATATGAAGATGTAAGTCCAAATGAAAAATGAGCCATAATGTATCGTCAGACAAGCCTCAGTACTGAATGCGGTAATATTTTCAGAAGCGTGTGGCGTTACGATAATGTGCAGGCCTTAGCACATCCGTAACACTTCAAGGTTTTTTTTATATTTTTTTACTGTGAAAGCAATTGTTTGCGTAGTAGGACGAACAACCCAATATTTACAAAACTACTACATTTGTAAATATTGGGTTGTTCGGTAAATAATTTCGTTTGCTGATGAAGAGACAATAAAGGCATTAATTGATGTAAACCTGCGAATAGCAACTTGTGAGATCGCTGAGAGATTAAATTTACTGAAATCGACCGTTCATGATCATTTGAAAGGGCTAGGTTTTATTTCAAAGCTCGACATATGGGTTCCTCATCTTCTTACATAAAAAAATGTGTACCGCCGCATTGACGTTTGTGATTTGCTTCTCAAACGCCAAGAAAAAGATCCATTTTTGAAGGGTATCATTACTGAGAATGAGAAATGGGTTGTCTACAACAATGTTAAGCAAAAGATCCTGGCGTAAAAAAGAAGAACCGGCTCAAATCTCTTTGAAAGGCAATATTCATCAAAAAAAGGTTATGCTATCTGTTTGGTGAGATTTCAAAAGAATCGTTTATTTTGAGCTTCTATCGAGCAACACAACGATCAATTCTGAAGTGTACTGTCACCAGTTGGCATTGAATGATTCACTTAAAGAAAAAATGCCAAAATTGGTCAATAGGAAAGGTATAGTGTTTCAACAGGATAATGCGAAACTACATACAAGCTCTTGTATCTATATACAAGATCTATACAAAAAATTTTAGACGGTAAAGCGTTTAATTCAAATGAGGAGGTCAAAAATCAATTTGATCAGTTTGCCAGCAAAGAACAAAAATTTTATGAGCGTGGAATCATGCTACTGCCAGAAAGATGGGAAAGGGTATTGGATCAGACTGGACAATATTTAATAGAATAAAATATTAATTCACTATAAGAAAATCGTCTCTCATTTTTATAAAAAAAAAAACGAAATTACAACAACCGAATAGTTTCTACAAATTTACATATTGTTTATTATTTAAACAGTCTATAATAAAATATGGCAAACTATAAAATAAACGAATTATACCTTATAAGTCATATATATATTTAATAGCTGTCAAATGTCTTTGACTATACTTTCCAAATTACCTTAGATTAAAGAATACTTGGATAGGTACGCAATTTTCTGGCTTAATTATTGTAGAAGCGGCGAGAAATTATAACGCTTGCATACTTTTGTGTAGATTTTTTTATGTAGACATGACTCACACTGACATCTAGTTTTCGTAATAGAAATTCATTGAATTGCAAAAGCATAATTTATATTCATTTTAATTCACTTATTGGAAACAAAAATACAATTTAAACACAACAACAGACAATTTTTATTTTTTGTAAAATTTTTTTATATGAAATAGATTAACCTAAATATTTTAGGTTTATTATTTATCCACTTTTGCAGAGTTTCGGAGAGTTTTTATATCGAAATGCTTGTATACTTTTGTTGTTTTTCAAATTGTTATTTTGGCATTTATCGGAAAGTGCAAGTAAAAGTATAGTTTTTATATTTTTGAAGTACTTACGAAAAAGTAAGTATTTGTATAAATAATTATATTGTTGAAAATATTTAATAGGAAGTTTTTATTTCAGAAAATTGCTGATAATTTAATGGAATCAGTAAGCCGGGAATTTCTTTCTTTCTTTCGTAAGTTGACATCTTCATTTTTACTACATAAATTATCAAAAATTTAGTTTATAATGTGTTTAATTGGCTTTCAATGATTTATTTTCTCTAAAAAGTAGTTAGCAAGTGAAAAGTTCGGCATTCAATAAATGTAAACAAATATGATGTTGACAGTTCAATGTTTACCAGAAAATAGTTCAGTGCTGGTGTACGTAAAAAGTGTGTAAGAAAATTTTCTTATCCCTTGCGTATTTACGGAATACAAATGTGCTTGCAACTGAGAATTTATTTTATTTATATTGTTTTGATATAATCAAATAACCGGCAATTTATATTTTTATATGCTCTTTCACTTTATAATTCTGTTTTAATAAATAAAATGTAAATATATATTATAAATAAATAAATAATGTTTTTGAAATGAATACTGTGTTTTATTGCAAATTTTCAAAACTAATTCTATCAAACAACAAAATCCGCAATATTTACAAAAATCTATTTGTTTACGCATAAATGACATCACATATGAAAATGGTTTTAAACGAACCGCTTCAATCGCATACTTAAATTAAAAATTGGCCCCCAATGATTTACGCCGTTTCTGTTATTTTGCCGTTCTTACGAATGTATTGCCAATGAAATTTGGCCACAATTTTTGTGTAGAGGCCTCAATTACAAAAAGGGTTTTTTTTGTGTACTGGATAAGCCTCAATTACAAAATGGATTTGACAGTTATTTATGTAGACTTATCAAAAGGGACAACGACACGCAAGTTGTTATCAAAAAGTTTTTTAAAATGAAAAATAGCATTTTTTAAGATGAAAAATAGCAAAAAAAAATTGAAGCATTCATGTTCTCGTGATCGAATATGTTACCCATCCCGTTTTGCAGATTTTTCGTTTCTAAATATTCTTAAAGAAATTCTATAAAATTTTTTCTTCCCCTTAAATTGTTTAACCTGTATTTATTCTAACAAAGAATATTCTTTAAGTCTTTAAAATAAAATAAAAAATAATATTATAATAGCTTTCCATGAACCACATTTTTATAACCGGAAAAAGATGGTATCAAAAAAACAAAGTTTGACTATAATTATAAAAATGGTGAAGCAACAATTCATAAAATATATTCTAATTTTAGCTAAACTGAAATATGATTATTTTATTTTTATTTTAAAAATAGATCAACGAATTGGGTTGAAAAAATTTTCTTGAGCAAAAGACCCTTTTTTATTTATAAAGAAAAAGATCAACTAACAAGGAAAAGAGAGAATTATTTGTGAAACGATTGTACGTGTACGAATCTGGATTATATGAAGTATCCTTGCATAAGTTCTTTGCAAAACAAATATATACATTTCAATTCAAGTGTCCTGCTTTTAAATATGGCGCCTATGTTAGAAGAGTCCAAAAGGATTAGAATCGAATTGCAGTGCTGTGCATTAACCCCAATCACTTTCCAGTGACTCCTCAGGTGTACGTACTTATACATAGGATGAAAATACGTTTATTTGCTCAACTTTGATGTTCCTTATTGCTGGTAGACGTGAACAAATCATACTAAATGGATTGAATATACAAGTTTGTATATAATTATATGATAGCTATAGGAAACGTACGAGAATAGTTCATAGAAATAGTCGACAGTCATGCATAAATATTCCTTCATTTATTTCGTCTGGTACGTGTTGGGTATTCTTATTGAAAGGTATTATCGTCAAAGGTATCCTTGTGGAAAATATCATCCATCATTGCATAAGATTCCATTTTAGTATGTTTCTGAATCTATTCCGATGTTATTAGTGAAGCATCAAAGCAGACTGAAATTTTAATACGAATATTGTGCAACTTAATCCATTGAGAAATTTAAAATTTCTTCTATTCTCGATAACATATTTCCTATGAAGACTCAAGGATGAAATTATAATTTTGTGAATAGAATTGAGATAATTCTGGTGGCTAAAATATTAACATTGCAACAGAATCTATTCGCTTCAATATGAAAGCCTCGCAGTTAAGATTTGCCGTTTTATGAATAGAAGTTTTGTATAAAGATGTATGGAAGTTTGCAACTTAAGCCTCTGTAAACACGAGTATTGGAATATTTTTATCAAATAGATCACTTTTTATAGTATTTTCACCATAATTTTGGTTGGCTTGAATTTTCCACTTCTTAAAGATTATTAATAATAACTTTTTGATTTAAACTATTGTAAATAACTTTTGATCATGTTAAATGGTTTTTAATAAAATTTGAAACTAAGAAAAATATTCAATGATATTTTCTCATTTACTTGATTAAAATAAATATTTTTTGTGTAATAAATATTTTTTATTATATTCTTTTTTTTGTGATAATATATTTTATTTTATTTAAAAATTAAAGTTGACCCTTATAGTAATATCTTCTACGGACGCTCTACTTGTGTTTTGTCCTAAAATGTACCTAATCTTAGTGTGGGCATACTCTAGGCTTAGGTACCTTTTTGAAAATCGTAAAAACAATGGGACAGTTGTTTTTACGATTTTCAATCCACCACACAAAATTTAATTTGATTTTGGTTTTGAAAAAAGAAAATCGACGGAGATTATTGGAAAACCTGCAAAACCTCCCTATGTGCACACCTCCGACTGCAGCCTAGCTAACATTTTCCGACTGCAGCCTAGCGAAGCCCTGACTCCGAGTTTACATTAAAAACAGAGTACTCTGAATTTGGAGCGATCCTCCTTTCCAGTTCCCGTAATAACACCTACCAGAACTTCAGGGTTCGTATCTCTAAAGCTGCTTATAGTAACAGAAATTATCACTTGAATTTTGTAAATTTTTAGTCAACTATATCCTCGGTATTATTCTTTTGGAACTCATCATAGCAAGTAAGTCCCAATCTCGTTAGTTATCTGCTTTGTGATTGGTTTTGGCTATCGTTGTACGAATTTTCTTTTCAGTTCAATTGCAAAATTCCAGGTTCCAAAAATACTAAACTCCTAAGACTTTTTCTCAAATATTAAACCATCAAAGTATGATGACAGCTTTTAAATGGTTTTTGCCAAAAATTTCTGACAGATATGACGTTTTTAGGATCTTTGCGATGGTTATTGAATAAAAATTGATATTATGAACTATGCTATGATAGGAAGTTCTTTTAAATTGTACGATTAAGATACTCAGCAAATTTTATCTTGTACAAAATCCGAAAATTTACATCATTTTAAATTTCAAAACTACGTAAACAGAGTCCTCCCAAAACTTTGAAGCCCTCAGAAATTTAAACTTCTATTGTACACCTTTCCAATATAAAAGCTCCTGTTTATGATCTAATAACAGCTCCTATTCTGAAGCAATTTTCCCGAAAAGCTTTAGTTTTAATTACATGCATTTTTAATAGTATCCTGTGCACAACCTATTTTCCTTTACTCTGGAAATTTACTGTCATTAAAATGATTCTTATACCAAATAAAACTATTAATTCTCCTTCATCCTATAGACCTATCAGCCTCTTACCAATCCTTGGTAAGATTTTTGAAAAACTCCTATTAAAACGACTCTACCCAGTCCTAGTTAATGAAAAAATTATTCCTAATCACCAATTTGGTTCCGATCTGAACACTCCACTATCCAGCAATGGCATCGCATAGTTGATCAGATTGCATCCTCTCTTGAGCGAAAAGAGTATTGCCCAGGAGTATTTTTAGATATCTCCCAAGTTTTTGATCGTTTGTGGCATCCTGGACTCCTATGGAAACTCAAGATCTTCCGTCCTTCAAAATACTACCTTATCATAAATTCATATATCATTTTCATGTTGCAATTAAATCAGAATCCTCGGATATATATCCTATTTTGGCCGGAGTCCCACAAGGCAGCATCCTTGGTCCCATCTTATATAATATTTATACCCAAAACATCCCATCTGATCCTAATACTATCATTGCTACTTATGCAGACGATACGGCTATACTTGCTACCCATACAAATCCTGACATAGCTTCCAACAATTTGCAATCCCATATCCACAATCTTCAACCCTGGTTTAAGAGATGGAAAGTGAGGGTAAATGAACAGAAGAGTGCTCACATTAATTTCACTCTTTGTCAAGGAAAACTTACCCCTTTACATCTTAATAGCAACATGATTCCACAATATGATAAAGTACGTTATTTGGGACTTTACTTGGACAAAAGATTAACATGAAACCCTTCTTAGACTACTGGAGAAACGCTCGAAACTAACAATCAAAAGTAAACTTCTAATCTATAATACATTTATAAAACCTATTTGGAGATATAGAATTAAACTTTGAGGTTCAACGAAACGTTCCAATTCCTTTCGCGTACAAACCTTAAATCCAAGATCATCCGTAAAATCCTCCTTTTATGTTCGTAACAACGTAATACATCGTGATCTAAATGATTCCTTTTGTTCAGGACCTGTGCATATGACACTATCAAAAATTTCACTTCCGTTTATCCTATCATCATAATCTACTTGTGAGAGAATTGTCCTGTACTGCCCTCCTCGAAAACACTCATCAGAGACTAAACGGACAATGGCCTAGAGATTTTCTAGAGAAGCTAACTTCCATTAGTTGGAGAAATGCCGATGGGTGTAAACTCTCACTTATGATGCATAAGATTGTTAATTAAAATGTTATGTAATGTTGCTTATTACAATATAATTGTAGTTAAGCAGCTACATTGTTGAAAAAAAACAAAAGAGTTTTCATCTCAAATATATTATATTCGTTTGATTATATCGAAATTTACATTATAAAATTGGTCAAGTTTTAGAAAAACCTTAATTTCCAAAGGTTTACAATTTTCGTAGAAGTGGTCCGTTTACAAAAGTCCTCAGTAACTAATTTTCATAAAGAAGTATGTCTAAAAAAGGTTCCTTTTTGGTAAGTCAATCATCAGGTTTAAATGTGTTTTATGAGGTCCTAAAATAATATGATGCTAATTGGAAGATCTTGGCATGAAATTGGGACATCTGCAATTGTTTCTTTCAGCAGGTCCTGGCCGATCATCCATTAAACTTTCGCATATCAAAACTGAGAACCTACCCGTGACAAATAAATAAAAAATAATGGAACAAACAAAAATTTTAACACATATTTCATCTGTGCTGGAAACAAATTCTGGACTTAGTTTTTCCTTTTCGCTGTTACCTTAAAAAGTGGGGCTCGCGGGGATTTTATTAAAAATTTCCTCCCGAAATTATTGGATATATTAGAAATATATCTAACACTTATTGCTGAATTCGAAATAAATAAATGCTCTCTGGTACACTGATCTAGCGCAAATTTAAGCGTCTGCTTCTAGTACTTAGATTCTCGATGTGGTCTTGAGTTCGTACCTAGATATTCGCCGGGTTGCTCTGAGTTGTCGTGGCGCTCGAAATAAAAAATGCTCTATGGTACTCCGATCTAGCGCAACTTGGAGCGTCTGCGTCTAGTGCTCCGACGCTCGATGTGGTCTTGAGTTCGTACCTAGCATTTCGCCGGGTTGCTCTGAGCTGTCGTGTCGCTAGAGAATTTGTATTTGAGTACAATCACAAGAAACTCTATAACCTTAATTCACAAATCAAATAGTTCTCACATAATCTCATAACATATTCAAAATATCTTTGAATTGAATTCTATTGAAAAGAGCATCTGAAACTTTTGTTAAAGTGAAAGTAAATATGTTTTTATACAATAATACAGAACGTTCTTTTTCCTTTCTATTATATCAGTGGCGCAAAATAGATATTTTAGATAGATATCGTATATCTAAGCTATCGACAAAATTTTGTCAATGTGTAATCATAGGAAAGTCTACTGCCAAACGGCATATAACACGATCCATATTAGATATAGCCCCACCTAATTAAGAGTTCCTTGCTCTTGGCCAACGTATACTTGATAAAAAATAGTTAATATGGCAGTCATTAGGAATCTATTTTAACATTATACTATTACTAGAAACAAGCTAGACCATGTTTTGGTTCGTTCGTACTAAAAATTTCGCAATCACGTTTGGGTTTTGATTATAGGCCGGCCTGGTTCAATATTTCCAATTTGTCCGTATTGATTACTCGCGTGCTGAAAAGCTAATATTTTGAAGAAAATAGCCATAATAGAAGTACTTAATTATAATATTAATTAGTCAGTAGGATAATATAAGAAACCATTCTGTTGCTTACTTTTGGGTTTAGCGTTTTGCTGAATTGGTCACATCACATTTGGGAAATTCGATGTATTCTATTTAATTTTTGAATACGACGTGTGTTTGGATTCAATAGTATTTTTCCAAAGCATATGTGGCAGGTTATGAGCTTAATCTATCGATGGATGGGATATATCGAAGTCCACAATATTTTGAAAAGTTCATTTAATAAAATCAAGAAAATATTTACTATTATTTTCTCACAATGTTCGTATTTTTAGCTGAGCACCTTTAAGCATATAATTGCGTGTCTAAAAATCGGACACACCCAGTGTAGCTTTGCTGTTCGAATAGATTTTCATGTTTTGTAGTCTTTTTGGATTTTTCCAAAAACAGTCTTCTTTATTCTTAATATTCTATCATTGATACGTATGATTATCAGTATTATTGATGATAATATTTTTTTCTCCACATGTCAGTTCTTGATTTATTTTTCTTTAAAAAAATTCTACATTTTACATTATAATGCGGACCAAGCGAATTCTCTTATGACTTTTAATATTGGAATCAATATATATTTAAATATTTACAATAATTGTCCAATACAGACTAATTATTATGAAAAGAAAAATATATTTCTCAAAGAAAACGGATGATCTATTAAAAAATTCGATTATAAATGTCCTCAGCAAGAATTGAAACATATTTAAATTTTTTATTTACTAAGATAATTAAGCAAAGACAAATTATATTTTGGTAATCTTAAACTACAAACGACAATCAAAGGACAAATAGTATATATTCTTTAAGTTTTTAAATATAAGAGCCTGAGAGTGAGCTATATTTATACCGTTTTACCTTTCATCATGTTTTGACTCACGACTTGGGTATGAAAAAGATGTGTGCCAAAATGGTGTCAAAAAACCTCACGATTAAACAGAAAGACAATCGGATATTTTGTTGGAAAAATATATTATTAGGACCCCCTAGCCCCTCTAATCACCCGATCTAATCCGTATTATTTTTTGTTCCTTAAAATCAACAAAATAGTTAACAAGGAGCTGAAGATGATTCCAGTCAAACGACCGTTAGTTCATCGATTACCCTCATCCGTTTTTTTTTGCCACACCTCGTATGTCATAAAAATTTTTAATATTTAAATTTCCAAGAGGAGAGTACCTGAAAATAAACTAAAGTACGATTCTCAAATAAAACTAATTTACTTGAAATCCATTTTCGGAAGTAACCTACAATTGCTTAGACTACTGGACATATACAATACATTACTAAGACCCATTTGGACTTACAGACTTGAATTTTGAGATTACAGTACGCCTTCCAAATTCCGCCGAATACAATTTCTTTAATCTAAAACCTTACGTAAAATTGTTGATGACCCATTCCATAAAATTAAAATACTCCCTTTTGTCCGTGACCTATGTTTCTCGTTATAAAAAATTTCATGCACGTCTCTATTTTCATTTTAATACCCTTGTACAACAATTTTCACCTTCTACCATTCTTCTACCATAATTTTAAAAATTTAAACATGGATGCTTCCTCCTTGAAATTTTAGAGTTACTGTAAGAAATATTTTTAATCAAATACGCTTATTAGATAATAGAATCTTATCCAATTGGTCCTATGACAAAGAAAGTTACATAAAGAACACTTAAAATTCAAACAATTTTTATTTCATTAAATAACATAAAATTTGCCATTATACTAATTATTATAATACCATATTATTAAAATATCTTCGACGATGATGATTTTTTTGGCACATTTAATGTTGCTTATGGCCGAACTATTTGACGGATGTTGGTTTTTTTAGGTTCTACAAAAAAAAAAAACTGCCTGACACCGCATAATTTTGGAGGCCAATTGGCCTATGCCTTGCCTTCGAAAAATGTCGGTTATAATACGACTATAATGCTCAGAATCGACAATAATGGTCTCTGTATCTTCATTTTTAGAGCAGAATGCACACCACACAGTTATTTTTCGCTTGTACAATGTCTTCTCCATTGTTACTCGTTGATTTTCAGGGCCTTATACTCGTATATTGCAATTTTGCTTAATAACGTAACCGCCGAGCGAGAAATTAGCCACATTCAGACGAACATAATCTCTTCTTAAAAGGCGAATTGTGGCTATGGTAGAATCATCACTTTTGTAGAAAGTTAATACAATTTTAATATATTATTTAGTTGTTAAATTCATAATATAAAATGAAAAATTCTTAAGCTAAACAAATTATATCTTATATAATATATATGATTGACAGCTGTCAAATAACAGGGCTATACTTTCCAAACCACAAAATGGATAAATCTATAATTGTAAATATTAATAGGTAAAAACAAATAAACGCCCCCATCTGAAAAAGAAAAAAATCCTCTTGCATCAGGACAATGCGCGTGTGGACACCTGAGAATGGAATTGTTGTAGCATCCCGCTTATTCACCAGATTTGGCCCCAAGTGACTATTTTCTTTTCCCCAATCTGAAGAAATGGCTTGGCGGACGACGGTTCACTTCCAACGAGGACGTCATTGCTCAAACGGATGAGTGTTTTGCAGAACTTCCGAAACCCTATTTTTAAGACGGGATAAAAATTTTGGAAAAACTGTGTATAGAGCAAAAAGAAGATTTTTTTAAAAAACAGTTTTTTTCCATCTTTTTCTAAGGACTTATTGAACGACCCTCGTAGTATGAATCTATTTTTAAAAATAATGGTACATTTTAATGCGCTTAAATCCGGTTAGTTCCATAGTCAGAATGCCTTAAAATGTGTTAGTTTCAAGGATTCGAAGGCACAATGATTAGAATTTTAGTCAAAATATTTTTCTGAATAATGAAAACTAAAAAAAATTTACTTTTTTAGAATTTTCTTATAACAGAAAAATTATATGTCAATCTACAAATTTCCATAGTTTAATTTTATATTAATATAAAAATTAGGAACATTCACATAAAATGTCATCGAATTATTTCATCGTAGGAATTTTGTATATTCTAGAAATAGTGGCGAAATTTTGTTTGACAAATCTCCCAAACAGTCCAAATTAAAATCAGAATGACAATTTTTGAATACCGCAAATTTAATCACATCAGATCACGCCAGTCACAATTGATTGTACTTTCAGTATAGATTACAGCTAATACTTGTAAATTTATTTTCCGGTATTTTTGTTGGTAAAAGCTTACTCATCTCAAAGAGAAATTTTTTTAATCTGTAATAAATTTAAAATGGCAAAAACGTGCTAATCTTTGCAAATTGGCTTTATGACTAATGACGAATAATGTTTTTTTCTCCATATATATTCGAAGACCGAATAAGTTTTGTGCAAATGATGGTTACTCACAAAAGATACAATATTTGTGCAATAAGGTCATGCAGTCATACAGAATTGTCTGGTGCAGTTTGAATGGAATGCAAATAAGTTAATTTTTGGACGATTCATTACTGCTGAAAAAAATAAAAGATTTTAGACTGAGTTCATTCAAATCACTTTGCACTCAAGGTAAGCTTTAAGATTAACTGTCCCATTCCAAATTCGTTTCTTTAAAAATTATTTATTAACTGGATACTTACAAAAGAATGGTGCATGTTCTTCTAATGAAATTGAAGTAATGAACTTTTAGAAATTATTTTGCGAGTCAACAACTACAGTCAATTGAAAAAATCAATGTTAACAATCGTCATAAATGTTCATTTATGGAAAAAATCAATTATTCGATTCGTAAAATGTTTATTTGCATATTATTTTTATACAACTGAATATTTTGAGTGCGTTTTTTGAACTGACTATAACTATTGTACTTCAGTGACTAATGTTCCTATTAGTTCTTAAATTTTGATAATAAGACTAAACTCATTTATAGTTTTTAAATATTAGTTTAAAGAAAAACATCGTGCTTTAGTATCTATTAAATTCGAAAAAAAAATTTTAATACATAAAATTAATATGTACGAAAAAAAAATATTATTTTCGAAAAGTGCACGTCCTAGACCACTGAGGGATCTTTTCTATTTAATTAAATTTTCGATACTTTTGTTATTTAATTCAATTTTAGTATGGGCTTTGCATAAATATTTCGAATATTTTTGCTTATTTTAAAGTTGCATAAATATGTTTACTTTTAAATGAAGTTGTTTTAAAGAAAAATCAAAACAAATTATACTTTTATTATGAGTAAATTTTTATTCAAGATATGGAAATATTTATGTTCTTTTACAAAAATTGCTTATAACCCATAAAAATGCTCTATTTTCAATTAAAACATGTCCAGTTCACTAATAGACTTTACAGAATGCATATTTACAGTATAATATTATATGAGGCCAAGCACATGCGTTCGTGATAGAATTTCGATTTAGTATGGTTCGTTTAGTTTCAATTGGCTGGGCGGTTCTGTACGTTTACTGTTGATATTTGTTCCATAAATTTTTGTATTGTAAACTATTGAGATATGGGAAATTTTCCAAAAATAAAAATAAAGTAAGTAAACGGGAAAAAAATCATAATAATAATGGGAAAAATACTAATTCATATGCCCTGCATATACGAGTATCCATATCTTCACATAAGTTATTATTAGGGGAAAAACTGCATTTTAAAAATTGTAAAAAGGGAAAAAATTTGTTCAGTTAAAAGTCAGTATAGTTCGTGCTTTAGAATTTTATTTATTGAGTACAGGAAAAAATACCAAAAAAAAGCCATTCACCTTTTTTCAAAATTCTAGGAGAATTTATTGCCAGAATTTGATTTTTTTTTATAACGTTAGATGCAGGCGATTATAAAATTGTCTGTTTGAGGTTAATTACCTGTGACGTGGCAATACACAGTTGTCCATTTGGTATAGAATTAATTTGCATAATGCACGTAATATGAACAGTTCAAGATAATTAACGTTCATCCATTCATTTGTTGTCTAATTTGTTAAAATAGAAGAATTTTAGTTGTTGTCAATTTAATTTTTATATTTAAATGAATAAAAACTCTTTAATATTAGATATACTCTTTACTGTTATCTATAAAATTATTATAACCAATTAATAGGAGACAATATAAAATTATACGAATATATTTTAGTTGGTTTTAGTAAAAAATATGGTAGATAGAATCTAAATTATTAACAAAAATACTAATTAAAACTAATGAAATATTAGGGAATTTGTTCATAATAATTCTACCTTTAATTATCTTATGTTCGTAGAGTTTAAAAAATATCTAAAGATAATTTGTAGTAACATTTGAATTAAAAATGGATTCGAATTCAGTGCTGTTGTGTATTAGACGTAGACGTCCTTTTGTATCCTAAACCAGACCACTTTATAATCCAAGATTTTACCAAATAATTATAATGAATTTGTATGAAAATAAACTTATTAATGAATAATAAAAAGTAAAACTACTATTCATTTAGGTTAAGACTACATTTTGAAAGGATATTTTCTAATATCCTGAAAACGTTTTTTCTTACAAATTCGACTACTCTTTGTCTGATTTTAATGTTCCACTTATGTTACGCTATTTTATTATCATCACTATTTTGACATAAATGTTTTATGGCATTTTTGCTATGCGTCAGGATAATCTAATAAAGGAAAAAGTTACTAACAATTTTTTATTTTCATTTCTTTGAAGCTAATGTGCTGCGGATTGTATGATGTAATGTTGATTACGTACGATATGCCTTAAAGGATATATATAGGACAGTGTATAAAAGCACCTATTAGAAATTAAACAGAGTGTACTAGTTTGTGAATAAATTGCATGTTCGTTGCACAATTGCAATTTCTATTTAGGTCTGTAAGGATGGCGTGTTGTTATTATAATTTTTTCAAAAGTAGAGCAGCCACTCAACTCAATTGATTAATTTGTATAGGTTGCAAGCAAAAGAGCACGTGATTTATGAATATATAAAGCTTACGGACTCAAAAAATTAGTTCAAACTATAAAAAAAAACAATTTACAATATACATATAGAACTTTACCGTAGATAAATCACGCTTTGTATAGGAAATTCCTCATAGAAATGGTAAAATCCTTACCATTTCTCAGAACGAACAGAAACCTTTGTCAGATTTCCTCCTTTCTTTTCCTACCGTAACAAAATAATATTATACTCTACAATCGTATGTATTTCATAAAATCTTATTCATCGAACTTGCATTTAATTGAATTTGTTCATCTACCTTGAAATCAAATTTATTTCATGTTTTCAACTCGATCGTACATGAACTGGATTTTAAATCAAATTAAAGAAATAATTTGATTTAAAATTTAGTTTTAAATTGTGAAAATTAACTTTAAGAAAATCCATAATTTTTTTATATATTCTAAAGGATCTAGAGCCTAAGTATTGCATATTACAACGTTAGAATTTGATATGATTAGTTTCAATTTCATTTTAATAACTTATATTTTTTTTAAAATTATTGTGAATATTTTAGAATTTTTATTAATTCAATTAAGCTAAACATGAATTACTAAGAATTTTTATACTACCCTGTATAAAGTTTCCTTGATAATTTTCTATAACTTTTATAAAGAAGGACTCTACCTTTTATTATGTGAAACTTTATACATTTTATGCATGTCATATTCTTGGAAATAGCTTTGAGATTTTCTTATTCCATAAAGATCTATGTTACTGATATTATTTTTCTGTACTAACTATTCGTTATGGAAACGGGAATTTCTCTTATATGAGCAATGTTTGAAGAAAAAAATAAATTAAATAAAGACCGAAAGTTTAACTGTATGCATACGGGCTAAGAAAAAAAATCAATATTGCATTACGATGTGTCTCATGAGGTTCATTTTGTATACTGCGGCGGTGGCGTTTCTAATTGCCAATGCGTATGCAACTAGAGTGCATTGTCCACTACACATACACGTTCAAAAAGCGATAGTGTTGGTGATGATGGTGAGTGCTAGTCGTAATAAAACCGCACAAAACTCTTTAAGGGTTTATGAAAGTCGAAATGCACAATGTGAAATTATCTGAAACAGGGTTAATGGGTTTCAACTGTTGATTATGCCATTACATAAATACATACATACATGCAAATATTACCAGTGGCTATTACGGGATGTTGAAGTTCCCGACTGCCGGTTAACAAGTGCAAGGTACTGGCAACCAACTGTAGTCCATAGTAAGCTTCTTGCCAAGTGCAGTGTTTAAGTAAATGCATTCGATGACGGTGCTCTTTGTTGCCACATTGCCATATTTACATGTTGATCCGAAATACTTCGCAAATTCTCCACAACCCCACAAGTATTTCTGCTGACATCAATTTTAAAGAGGAAACTAAAGCATTATGTCGGTCCGTAGTAGTAACACTACTCTTATGGGTATATACTGGGATCGATTGCTTTCTATTAATAAAAAAAAACACTTTCATCTACGTCTCGACAGTAATTTTTCGCATTTCGACAATAAACTAAACATTAGGATTAATGAAATTATTTTTTATTCCTCATTTTATTATTGTCATTGGTAATTTTTCTTGTATTATTTTCTGCTCTGGCTCTCTCTGTGTGTCTTTACGATTAAATTTAATATAAATAATAGAAATATTATTGTGTATATGACTCGTATTTGTCCCTTGATAATAAAAATAAATATAATTTGCGAAGAACGATGACATAACACCAATAAATTCATGAGCACCAAAAGTATTTATCGCATATTGTTTGCCGAAAATACAATTAGCGAAGTGAATATATCCTAAAATACATGCTGAGCAATTACAACGAAATTAATTTATCTTTTTGCTCATCCATCTTATTACGTATGAGAATCTAAATGTATAATATTACTTGTTGCTTAAACAATTTCATCCCCATTCCTTTGTGATCGGTAAGACTACTGATGATCTGTAAGAACATGTAGAGACGTATGCGCTCGTGTTCATAGGTCACCTCATTCTGAATAGCAGAAAATTTTATTCAGTTTATGAATAATACATAAATTATTTTTAAAAAATATAATAAATAAATAGTTGTGAAAGTGACTTGATTCAATACTTATTAATTGCAATTATGATACTAAGTAATCGTCACGTAATTATTTTTTAAAGTTTTAGCAAAAGAAATGGCAGAAACAATAATATAAAAATTTATAAAAAAAGAATCTGGTTTTTTTACAGTTGATATATTCGGAGAGTACTTAAAATATTTTTTAATGCCATATACAATACTTTAAGAAAATAATAAAAAAAATTTAAAACGAACTGCTTTGCAAATATTATATATATTAGAATTTTTTTTATTTGAAAAAATATATTTGGATAATATAAAAATCCTTATAAAATAGCATATGAAAAAATAAAATTGTAAAAACTTAATAAAAAAAAATATGAAAATTGAAAAATTCCTAAACAAATGCACAAAAAAGTTGCTATGAATACAGGCTATAAAAAAGCTCTTTTTAGTAAATTTTATTGATCTGCAATATGACTCAATCCATATCCTGGGTTAAAGATGTATTTTTGAAGTAAATAGCAAATAAATAATAAAATTTTGGTATTTTCTGTTTGGTTTACTTTTATGTCTTCGGGAAAAAAAATTAATTTCACATGTTAGAATAATATATTCAAATTTGGGAACTTGTTATGTAGAATATTTTTCAATGATTGAGCTTAAAAGCTTTTCAAACTATTGAATAGGCTTAGTATTTTTTGAATAGTTTTATTAATCAGACTTTAAACTAGACATCCTGTTATAAAAGAACATTTTAACTTAATGCTTGTTTACGAGTATATTCAACTTTATCAGAGTCAATGATTAATTTCAATTAAGGAAAATCAATACAACAATTTTGTTTTAAAATTTTATAATATGTATATTAAAAAAACACTGAAGCGATATACTATCACATCGACATGAAATAGCTAATTACGAATAAATATTTTGGGGATGTCAAGACTAATTTGGAGGTAAAAAATTTCAACAAGACTGACCTTAAAATTGGTGATTTAAGGAACGAGGGAGTCCGAAAAAGGGCTGTGAATCTGAACTATTCTATGAAATATTCATGGTCATCAGCCACTAAAAACTGGTCAAACAAACTGAATTTTTCGAAATCCTACTAGACAATTTATCGTCAAATATTTGCACAATTCTGCACTGTTCGATTTTGGTTTCATTTTATGCAAAGTATTTTTTTATATACTTTTTCAATGGCAATAATATGAGGTTAATTTCCCATTCTTGCAACAAAATGAAATTTATTGAATTAGATATGAAATTAAGTATTTGTATACCAATATGCTCGCTACTATATTCCACTTATGATACCAAATATAATACACACGAGGTGTGGCAGAAAAGTAATGCGTATGACTTACGGAAAGTTGCAACGAGCTTAGGGAAAACATTAATTATGAAAAGCAGACGTTTTCAGAGGTATAAATCATTTTTGGAGGGTTGAGAAGCAGTGGCAGGCGAACCTCGCTCACGAAGGCTCTAAACATCAAAAACTGATGAAAATGTGGAACAAGTATGGCTCTTGTGAGATTAGACCGTTGATTAACATTGAGGCTCCTTGAAAAGTTGAGAAACAGGGTTCTTCGCGTTAGATCCGGCATTGCAGATGCTTGGATGCTCCACTACAACCATTCCCCTTGTCACACAACCATCTATATCTACGAGTTTTTATCGAAAATAGAGAGTGATGTGATACCCCAGCTTCCATTAATCTGATCGTGTGACTTTTTTTCTCCAAGATCAAAAATAACTTGAAAGCACATTACCTTGGTACTATCGACAACATCAATGGGAGTGCAACAGACTATCTGAAAGCGATGCCAGTTGACGACAAAGAGTGTAAATAGCTGCTCCGCCAATATAGTATAGCTATCCAAGGCATTGTTGTTTTTATATAAAAAATAAAATAAAATTCTTGCAAAAAAAGGTCTCATTGCTTTTCTGCCACTTTAGTAGAGATTTATTTTTTAAATATTACAAGAATTATGCTAATATACCATATTTTTATAACCATAAAGTTTATCGATGTATTTTATTATTCTTTTAGATTATCGAAAAAAAAACATAATATATAATAAATATTACAGAAAATGGAACCATTAGAAATCTTAAGTAAATTATCAATAAATTATTCTAAAATAGAAAAAAAAAATACTTTTTTATCGTTCAATTTTTCAAGTTATTTATATAACTTCAGTACAAACTAGTTTTTATTATATAATAAACTACAATTAAATATAATAATTGATCGAAACAATTCTTTCCAGTTAAATTCTTAAGTTAAAGCCTACATCACCTTATTAAAAGCACAAACTAAATTGTACGTGTATCGATTTAAGAAAATTTAAAATAATTTGAATAAATGTTGAGATTTTCGATAGTAGTTATTATTTTCTTTACATTTAAATGATAACTTATATTTTCATTGAATAATAATAGTCCATTTCTAATAATAAAATGTTAAAAATGATGAACTTCCCTTTAAAAAAAATGATTAAATTGATGACAGTCAAAGTGTTGAAAGTAAAAATTTTTACCAAAACTTTCAGAAAATATTGAGAATCACTGAGACATTTTCATTTCCGAATGCATTTTCACATGCGGAAGCAAACTACCCATTTCTGACTATAAAGCAAGAGAGAAATTGATAGAATTTTGAGGGAGAGAGAAAAAGCAATCGCATCGAGACCGGTTGTGCCGGCACAACTCAGAGCACTGCAGTACCGATTGCGTTGTTTCTAAGTACGCGCTAACCAGGCAACCAACCTGACTCTACTCTGCCTTAAAGTCGTCGAATGGTTTTCAGTCTCAGAGTAACTTTTACGAAGTGTGTTTATGGCAAGCTAGTTTCGTATCCGTACTTGTTAAATTTATTGTGAAAATTGATAAAATCAAATTAAATCTATTTAATTACTTATCAAATAACAAATATATAATTTACATTAGAATATTTGTTGGAGAAATTGTTTTTTTTGTGGAAAATAACGTTTTTTTTGTGGAAAATATTCAATAGTATTTGGCAAAAACTCATACAATTTATTAAATTAATTTTCAAAAATTTTCTTAATAATATATCGTTGGATTTAAATTAAAAATATAATCTGTGATTGTTAAAATCAAATATTTTCTGAAAAGACAACAATTTTACTTTTACACTCAAACAGAATATAGAAAAAAAATTGTTTGGACAATTTTTTAACTTTTATTAAATACGATATTGTGAAATTAGAATTGTTCTAAAAGCACCCAAACTAAATATCAAAATGGATCTACTCATCAGGAAATATCATCTTCTGGGATTATTCATTTTTGGATTTATTTGTGCAGGTATGTACTCCTAATGCAAAGAAATTAGTGAAAATTTTATAATATATTTTTGAGCATTCACTCAATATTCAGTTATCCTATAAACTTTTACAAAAATATTTTGAAAAGAAAACTATTCAAAATTAAAAATAAATATTAAATTTTAATATTTTTTAACGAAATTCATCATTTTAAAAAAAAATATTTTTTAACGAAATTCGCCATTTTAAAGAGCATTCAGAAAATAATTCTTAAATTATCAAATTGGAAACATGACATTTTTTTTGCTCCTTGAAGTTTAGTGTTTTTGATAATTAAAATTTTTATTTAAAATATAATAAAGAAAATAATTAAATATATATTTTTATTGAAAAAGTTTTAATCAATTTTTATGTAGAAAATAATTAAAAATTATTTTAAAAATATTTACGAAAAATTTATTCCCAGTTAGTGGCATAATTTGGATTTAAAAAGATGGAGCATCTTGTTTTAAAATTCTTTTTTCAAAAAATAGTTTTCTTGCAGAAAGTTATAGGTTGCACTTAAATTTCTTTCCTAACCATTTACAATTGAAAGGTATTTTTAATTATTTAATAAAATTGGGCCTAAATTTAAAAGCTAGCAATATTATTAGGTGCTTTGTTATGGTTTTTTTTTAAATTATTTCATCTTTGAATTATATAAAGTATATTTAAAAAAATAAAAAATTGAAACGCATAGTTTATAGAGTGGTTAGACCTTGTGTAGTGTTTTGTACTTCTATCAATGATGTTTTAATATACTTTAGTATTTTGTTTTTATATTTTAACATGGTTGGGGCTAAGAGAAAAAAGAGTATTTATTGCTTGCTTGACCGAAACTATTTAAATAAATAATTTGATTATCTCTTATTTTTGCAATATATTTTATAAAAAATTAAAGCTTAGAAATTTTGATAAAAATTAAAGCTTAGACATTTTGAGAATTGTTAGACCATCTCGAAAAGTCAAAAACAGTCAGAAAAAAGTTATAATTTTTCTTCTTTATAGTTTTTAATGGAATTATCATTACACCTTTATTTATAAAATTTCAAACACACTAAACAATATAGAAAATATGCTATAAAAATCCGATGAAGAGAAAATACATTCTTTAAATAAATATTGACTTGTGTATTCGTATAAGAGAATTTATTTTGATAATATTAACAAAACATGAAGATTATTTATACGAATATTATTTCTATATAAAAATATTTTGTATGCTTGAAGAAATATTTTGTATTTTTTTTGTACAAATGAAAGAAAAAGTTAGCGCCCAAAAAATAAAAGAAAATTTATGCTCCTTCCTATAAAAGTATTCAAATTTCATTGTCGTTTTTCTATATCCGAAAATATGGAGAATAGAAAAATCCAATAATAATAATCATACTGATTTGATCAATTTCCTCATGAGAAGACACCCATAAAATGATAATAGAGAAACTTCCGAAATAGTGAAGCGTATGTATGGTATAGGGATTTAAGCTTTTATGGGGATTTTCAACTAAACATTTTTAATATATTTCTGCTCCCACTGATTTTTTGTTTTTATAAATTTCTCCATTTTTCTAATCTAATCAGAGTAATTAAGCTTATTTGAATATTTTTCTTTCGATTTAATTTTTGATTATTTTTTTCTGATGTTGAAAATTTTGTTACCACCTAATATATTATAATGTTAAATATTTATTATTTCCATGTGGAGCTTTTGTTTTCATTTCGATTATTTCTAATAAGAAAATTTAATATGCGATAGGAAACATAAATACTTCAATCGAATCAGTTTTACACCAGATTTTTATGCAACCAACTCAAAAGTATACGAAATTTACTATATAGTTTTAGTAAAATAGTTTTCATTTAGTTTCGATACACAGTACTGACCATCGAATTTATATTAAAAATTATTTAAAAATATTTATACTTTTGCATTTATTCGGATATTGTGACATCGACATAATATAATAATCACACCTTGAGTGGAGAACCAAGCCCATAATATCTGGAATTGATAGGCTAGCGTGTTGTTAACTGGGTCACTAGGGATAGCGTGAAATATTTTTGATTAAATTAATATAAAAACGAAACAGGACAAAAATTAGGTCATGTGTTATATATTGCATTTCATCAATGGCTAATATAATTTTATTTTTAAAATGAATTAATGGGAAATAATTTTATACAAGTCAATAATATTATTCAAATTCTTTGATGCTGAATTATTGGAACTATTTGGCATAAACAATTTTTTGTATAAATTTTATTATTAGACCTTACATTTTGAATCTTATTCCAATTATGAAAATTGTTAATAAATTATTAAATTTAGACATTATAGATATAATATTTAAGATGTTATAAAGAAAATTTTAGCAATTCTTTATTATCTTAGATATTATAGTTTTTACACTATACTTTTATAAACTTTTAATTATTTATGTTCTTTGAAAAGTTTTATTTATAATAAAAGTATTATATCAATTCAGATAATTGTAGTTTATTAATTTTTCAAAATCGTTTTACTATAATTATTTTGTTAATGTAAATTATTTATCAATTAGCAGTTTGACTTTGCATCAGAACCTATATAATCTATATTATCATAATAAGAAGCTTATTTACCAAATATTATTTTAATCCAGAACAGTGCTCAGAAGTAGTGGTCCATTTAGTTTATACACTTTTTACAATATATTTGAGATCAGCACTCGTTTATAGTTTTTTTTGTAATAAGGTTCTATAGAGTAATTTGCATAAAATTTTTATATTTTAAAAATAAAACCCCTCTTAAACATCAATTACTCATGCCAAAGTATTCAATTATTTCCTTACCTATCAAAGCAATTGTAAAATAGAAAAATTATGAAAAATTCAGATATAGAGTCTCAATCAGATAAAATAAGATAGAGAAAAAGAAGAAAAAAAAACAAAATAAAAATCAGACCTAAGGTGATTAGACATCATAAGATGGCCAGTCAGATAGGAGAAGAAAAATTGTCTTAGACATAACGAAAAATTTTCAAGCACAATAAAATAGTCTATAATTAATCAAAGCCTTAATTATGATAGCACCACATTGAGAAGTAAATTATGAACGTTGATCCACACCCAAAATAAAAGGAAGGAGAATCATTTCAAGCAACAACAAAAAAAATATTTATAAGTAGAAGAATAACTTGGAGAAAACGAAAAAAAAGCACAATAATTTCTTTCACTAACTAAAATGGGTCTCAACGGTGAAATATTTCAATAACGGCCCGATGATGGGCTCGCTGGGTGCTGGGCTGGTTGGGCTTTCGATAAGAATGGTTGGTGTATTATGAGTAGATGGATGACTGGATATCCAACTAACTGAGAAACTACGATGGTTGTGTCTGGCTTTTGTCCAAGCCCCTTAATTTGCTGTCATAAATACAAATAGAGAGTAAAAAAAAAATTTATAAAATTAAGAAGAATGTCCACAAACGAAAAGCTGAGTCGTTTCATATTCTTTCCATGTGCCCGAGTACGTGAAGGTCAAGAACCGATTTGTCTTTTTATTTTTAAGTGAGGACGGAGAGTCCAAAAATGAAAAGTTTAGTTTGCCAAATGTTTTAAACGAACGCTCAAATTCTCTCAAATGAGTTTTGATATTCTACACACAAACACACACAGATGTACGTTTTTTTTCATATAACCACCTCACTTCGTTTTCATGAATAAGTGCAAATTATTTAAAAGAGAAAATGTAAAAAATTGTGTTCGGCCGCCATTGTAGCGGATTCTCTTATTATCCAATTTTTTCTTGTTCTTTTAACTTTTTCTAATATAAAATGTCCTTTCTGAAATTTTCTCTATTTTACCATAATTTACACAAATCCTTAAAGAGATAGTTCACCACTTATAATACTGACTAAAAAGATACTTGACTTCCTTAATCGTTTAATCCAAGCGGGAAGTGCTTAAGAACAGGAAACCGCCATGGCTTGGGGGTAGTTTAAGTGGTAAAGAAAAATTTCGAATTCTTTTCTTTTCGCACAGGCACTCGTAGCGTAGATCAGGAAATTATTTGCTATTGGACATGGACTATTTTAGATCCTTGCAAGTGTGGTTTTCATGGAAGAACTAAAATAATACCAATAAACTATAAATTGGAACATTTTTTTGCCAGTTTGTGCATGAATTTAATGCTCCTTCCATTAGCATTTTTCTATTTTATCCAATTTGATTAGAAATGGTGTGTTCAACGATTTTAAATCAATTTTTTTTGTTGAATACACAACATTTTACTATAAACTAAAATACTATAAATTAGCTAGGGAGTAGTCTACTTAATAGCACGACCACATGAATATATGGTAATTTGTCAGTATTGAAGATCTAATGGAATAATTTCCAGATTTTCCTGGTTCGATATTAAATTTTCCACATTTTTCAATAGTTCTTTTTGTTTTTTATACTCGTATGTACATAAAATCGAACAAATTGAAACTTTTCAAGTGGTTTAACTACGAAGAAAACCAGAAATCAAAATTGCATTATCTGAGATTACATCGGCAACGCAGTCTCATTCGTGTATAATTATCGTCGTTCGTATTTTGTGATGTTACTGATAGTTTTTTTGATGTTGGCGATCCATAATTATTTTTAAAAAAATTCTATTCAAAATGGAGCAATACTAGTTGCACATTTAAAAATGGCAATAAATTATTAAGAAAACATAGAGTATTATTGTTAATGTGAAAATGAACAGATCCGATTAACATTTATAACAAGTGCGCATAATTTGCATAATTTACGCATTTATGAATTAATTTGCTTATATCATAAATTGTGCAATAATATTTTTTTCATTCTGTTTTGATTTTTAAATTTTATTATGATGATTATTATTCTTTGAATGAGATGTTATAGAGTTTTATACATCATAGAAATAATAAGAATAATATTAATCGAATTTTAATTAAAATACACTTTGGTGTTTTCTATGCGATATTCTTTATTTCTAATTATGCATTATAAAAGTATTAAAAAAATTTTCTTTTTTCGAAATTCTTTCTTAAATGTTTTTTTTTTTTGGAATATTTTAAATCGGAATTTGTGAAAAATAATTATAAGAAGAATTTGTTAAAAAAGACATTTTACGAAGTTAAAAAACAACACATTCGAAAGTGGATAATTTCGCATTTCTTGAGAAATAAGTGAAATTTAATACAAATTAGAGGAAATACCATGATTTCTCCTTTATTCATATCGAAAAGTGATTTTATATAAACAAAAAAGTAATGTTAATTTATACAGTAAGTATTTAAGGGATTGTCTATTATCGCAACTGTTTATAAACAAAACCGATTTTACGTGCTTATTTATCCTTTACGTTATTTTACAGATCCTTAAGACATCTTATATTGTAGATTCTATAATATATCCTGGAAAAAAAATACATTTAGGTAAATTTATTTAGGTATACTCATTACAATTTAAAAACATCTAAAAAAAATTATTAAATTTTCTTAATTGATTTTTAATAAATTTAAAACTTTTTTTTTAAATAATGGAAATTTTTTTTTTGGAGAAAATTACTTAAAAAAATTGATAATTATTTAGAAATAATTTATACGAAAAGTTGAAAGTTTTTCAAACTAATAACCAATTTTTAAAGTTATCAACAACAACAAAATGCAATAAAATCAAAAACTTTTCTGTATTATCCTTGAGGTAGAAGATTATAATATAATATTAATACTTTTTAAGCATACAAATGTTTTATAAAAAAAGTTCTAATTTGTTAATTTCTTAGATAATTAACCTGGAATATTACTTGTATTCATACGAAATTTGGCTGAAAAGTAATGAAGCTGATTTTTTTGGACAATTTTAATTTATTTTATATATGCTAACCTTATCCCTAGGCAGCTATATATCGGCGGAGGCATTGCGTCCACTCATCTTAGCAGTGCTAGAAAGGTTCAACTGGAATCGCCTTCAGCTCATTTAGTTAAACTGCTTTTGGTGTTTTTGTATTTTGAGGAACAAGAAAAAGTCACACAGACTATGATCAGGTGAATAGGATAAGGGTTGGAGAATATATTGCGTTCTGCGGAAAGTAATTTCGTTTGCTGATAAAGAAACAAAAAAAGCATTAATTGATGCAAACCGGCGAATAACAATTCGTGAGATCGCTGAGAGATTAAATTTATCGAATTATTTAACAAAATAATAACAACAACTGGTGAGATCGCTGAGAGATTAAATTTATCGACATATGGGTTCCTCATCTTCTTACGGACAAAAACTTGCGCCGTCGCATTGACGTTTGTGATTTGCTTCCCAAACGCCAAGAAAATGATCCATTTTTGAAGCGTATTATCACTGGGGATAAGAAATGGGTTGTCTACACCAATGTTAAGCGGCAAACATCCTGGAGGAGAGAGATGAATTGGCTTAAAGCACTTCGAAAGCCAATATTCTTAAAAAAAGGGTATGCTATCTGTTTGGTGGGATTTCAAAGTAATCGTTTATTTTGAGTCCCTGAAGTGTACTGTCATCAGTTGGACAAATTGAATGATTCACTTTAAGAAAAAAGGCCAGAATTGGTGTATAGGAAAGGTATAGTTTTCCAACAGGATGATGCGAAACCACATACAAGTTTGACCACTCGGCGAAAGCTTTTAGAGCTTGGATGGGATATAGTGTCACACCCACCATACTCTCCAGACCTAGCACCTTCCGATTATCATTTGTTCCGGTCTCTACAAAATATTTTAGACGGTAAAACGTTTCATTCAAATGAGGATGTCAAAAATCACTTGAATCAGTATTTTGCCAGCAAAAAACAAAAATTTCATGATCGTGGAATCATGCTACTCCCAGAAATATGGCAAAAGGTATTGTATCAGACTCGACAATATTTAATTGAATAAAATATTAATTCACAATAAGAAAATCGTGTTTCATTTTTTATTTTAAAAAAACGAAATTACTTTCCAGGCAACCCAATAGATATATTTTTTTCAGACAAAAAACAAATGTCTAAAATCTGTCTCGAAAAACACTTTTCTGTTGTTTTCTTTTAATCACTACTCAGTAGCTTCAATGTGAAACACCCTCACTCCTTCTGCATTTTTATCAGTTACGTGGTTGAAACGTGTACTATATGTCTTGGAAGTATCCAAGATACAAACTATATGGAAAGAAAGTCCATAGTGTTGCCAAATCCATAGTGGGCGACACTGATCGACGCGCATACAATTTTTGTCGAATCCACAACTTTTGAGGTTATATAATGTATGAAAATTTTCAACATTAACCAAAACCAGTACTTAAGGGAGTATTTTATACTATCCCTCCGGTATTTCATTTAATTCACCCCATATTTGGAAAAGGGGTCAATAAGTTTATTCCAGTTGATATCTCAATAAACCTAAATATGTCAATAGAACTAAATTTATGTTGTTTTTAATGATTTAATTTATAAAAGTCTAAAATTTATTCCCTTTTTGATTATGTAAGGCAGTTGCTAGTTTTGATATTTTCTGTGACTACTTAGGTCAAATTTTTGTACAAAATTTTTTTTTTAAATTTTTATTTTATTTGAATAAGAATTTTATATAAAAATTATAATTTCTTTTATAACCACGAACATTTTTACGATAAATACAATATTTAAAGGAAAACATTTTTGTCAATAATAATATTTGTTCTCATTAAAATAAGTAACTATTGTCAATATACATAATTATTATTCGGCCACTAGACTATAGAGAAGAGGGTATTTATTGATGGTAATAAAGACAACGGTGCTTATATAAAATTCATATGACAATGTGATGCATCAATAAATTTTTCATATAGTAAGGGATGCGTGGTAGTTGCTATTGCCGACCATTTATCATTTGAAGGCGTCCCAGAGAAAAAAACTTTTGTGGAAGAGTGCCAGTACGAGTTCAACCCTCATTTTCAAGTATCAATTTAATTGACAGTCGTATCGCATTAATTGGTGGGCATGATGGTCCTATACTACTTTCCTGAGATATAGTGTAGAGAAGCGATGTTATATAAAATGGCATTGTCATCGCCAATACCAATGCTTTGGCTGTAATGGACACATTTTCTTGGCTTTGGAAAGTATAAATATTCCCATACTCGTTATTTATCAAAATGTTCCTTATTTTATCGTTGTTTTGAGCAATTATTTAAAGATGATCATTTTGAATCGATTTCAACTTCGCCCAAATAATTACACGTTCAAATACGCCGCTTCACCAAGGAAAGTCAAGAATTTCCCCGTTCATGAATAACTGTGATAATGACCATAACCTCAATTTAATGGTACCAAAATTATCTTCCAAACGTGTACACTAGCAAATCGTTCGATTGGATTTTCGTGAGCATTAAATTTTTAAAAGAAATTCTTCTAAAAAAAAATAATATTTAACCAACACCAGTGCATTCAAATAAATACGTTCCTTTGTAAGAAGATTATTGCGCCTACTGGCGAGTGAGTGCATCATCAAATGATGATGGGTTATACTGATGATGATGGAACCGAAAAATTCGAATATGAAAATTATAACAAAAATGAATCGGGACTAGATCTAAAAATAAGAACGCATTCGACAAATTTATTATGATTAGAACTATTTTTATTCTTTCCTCGTCTTCCTCATTAGTTCTAGTTCGATTCATCCTCCTTAGTTGTACTCGTTCATAACGCAGTTTTTAGTGATGTTCTCCTTAGCATTTCATTTAAGAATTATTTCGTTTCTGGGAAGTCACTTGTACACAAACACACTCGTTCGTTGTATCTGGACTAGCATATCAACAGTAGTGGTGGCTTAATGTTATTATTGGTACAATCTTTATACGTATTTTTTCAGCCATATTTCCATCGTTTCTATATTAAATTAGAAATTATTAAAAAAAAAAATCATTAAACCCAAAACATAGATAGAACGCGCGCACATGGCTGTCGACAATATATATTTAAAAAGTGGTGGCCTCATCGTATAATCGTTCATGTTTGGACCCACAGTACATGGGGACGGGTGAGACTTAAGCTGATTCAGGAGATTCCCACTCTTGTGTTTTAAGGGAACTAGCCAAATTTTCTTTGTATTCATCTTAAGGTTACTGTACCAGTACAGAAATAATCTCAACTACTTATTGTGAAGAGTGTTTCGAAAATGCGGCCATTACAATTGCCAAATGGCGGTATTCATGATTTAACGCCATCATGTTGCCAGTATTTTCGAAAGGGCAGACAGCTTTGATTCTTTCATATCGGCTAATCCTGATCGATTTGACTATTTCTTGTTTGTCTTTGTGTACTAACAAATTCATATCTATATTATCATCTGATAATATAAACTGAGGTGGAAGGGTGGTTGAAAGCAAAAAAAAGTACTTAATTCTGAGTAGAATTTGTTGATTGATTGATTGTTGTTCGATTAATATTTGTAAACTGAAATTCTGATCAACATAGAAAAAGTGGTATAAATTATCATCTTAATTTAAGTCAACAGAAAAAGTATCGAAAATATATGTAATTATCAATTTTTTCAAAACTTAAATAGCTTACGAGAAAGTACTTACATGAAGTATTATTTTGAAAATTTAAGTCTTTTTGAGTTTTTTTCTCTCAGATTTTTAAGAAATAAATTGCAAATAATTATTTATTTATTTAAATTCTATTTAAGGAATTTTATTTTCTAACTAAACACTAACTTCAATAAAATATTTGAATTTTTATCTTTGGTACATTTTAATGATTTAAAACTTTTAATTATGTAATTTTTCTTACAAGAGTCTCTAAGTCTTTTGGCATTTTATTTTCCTATTGCACAAAATTAGAAAAAGAAAAATTCTTATAGAAGAGCAAGAAAATTCATAGAATTCTTAGAGTCCAATATTTTCTTCCTAAACAAGTCTTACTTTTAAATAAATTTAATTTGAAACTTTCTTTCTGTTGTTGAATTTCCTTGGGTTGCAGAACATATAAAAATTTTAGGTAACTTAACTGGAAGGTGAACTTTTTATTGCTTCTTTTTCAAAGTAGCTTCTAACTTTCTACATCTGCTAACCAAAAGGCAAATACGAATAAAACGAGTGGCGAAAGAATAATTTTGAAATATTACCCAACCAATACCCGATAACCTTACCAAAGTTTTGGGCACAGAAACTGCTCAGAATTTCTTTTCTGGAAATCATTCCCATCCCATCTGCCCATTCTGTGACGATCTACTCACTATCACTCACCAACTCACAAAAATTTATTTTCTATTCAGATTCCATCCATTACGGTGATTCCATATACCTCAATTTTCCTTCCAAGTCCCGTTTCTTGGAGATGATGAGATATTGTAGAGCAACTAACATGCTCTACAATATCTAATCACCTGTAACTGATACATCCAACTAACAAGTGACCAATTATAGGTCATCAAAATATTAGTTTTATTATTGTTGTAGATATATAACACTAAATTCTTGAATTTTCATTTTTGACTACAAAAATTAACTCTAAGTCTGAGTGACCTTTTATAACGACTCTGCCCAGTCCTAGTTAATGAAAAAATTATTCCTGATTACCAATTTAACTTCCGATCTAAACACTCCACTATCCAGTAATGTCATCGCATTGTTGATCACATTGCGTTTTCTCTTGAGAGGAAAGATTATTGCCCAGGAGTATTTTTAGATATCTCCCAAGCTTTTGATCGTGTGTGGCATCTTGCACTTATCTGGAAACTAAAGAGCTTTTTTCCTTCATCATAAATTCATATCTCTCCCAATGACATTTCCGAGTTGCTATAAACTCAGAATCCTATTCTAGCCGGAGTCCCACAAGGCAGTATCCTTGGTCCCATTTTATATAATATTTGTACCCATGTAAGAGTTCTTACATTACGTTCACACTTTGTCAATGAAAAACTTCCCATTTATACCATAATATCAACATAATTCCACAATATGATAAAGTACGTTATTTGGGACTTTACTTGGACAAGAGATTAACATGGAACCTTCATACCAAACTAAAATGAGTTGAAGCTAAAAGATGTTTCCTACAACTTCTTAGACTACTGGACAAACGCTCGAAACTAACAATCAAAAGTAAACTTATAATATACAACACACTTTTGGATTCAGCGAAACGTTCCAATTCCTATCGCGTCCAGACCTTACAATCCAAAAGATCATCCGTAAAATTGTTGATGCCCCCTTTTATGTTCGTAACAACGTATTATATCGTGATCTAAATGTTCGTTTTGTTCAGGACTTGTGCATTTCCCACTATCAAAAATTTCACTCCCGTTTATCCTATCATCATAATCCACTTGTGAGAGAATTGTCCTGTATTGCCCTCCCCGGAAACACTCATCGGAGACTGAGTGGCCTAGAGATTTTTTAGAGGAATCTAACTTCCATTAGTTGGAGAAATGTCGATGGGTGTTTACTGCCACGTCATGATGCACAGGATTGTAAATTAAAATGTTATGTAAATCTGCTTGTTACAATAAAACTGGAGTTGCAGATAAAAAAAAAGTATGAGTGAAGAATACAATATCTTATATTTAAAGAAAAATTAAAATTAATTTAAAATTCAATTTTTCTATAATTTTTAATAAGCCAAATTAATACAAATAATTTGTGTTATTATCCACTTTGTTTTATCTCGATTACATAAACATGATTTTTCATTCGTATTATTAGCGCATTACTAACACTTTTCCTGTTTAATCAACATGCTTTTAACCATCATCAACTTTTACGCTTAATAATAATAAACAGTTTAAAAAAAAAATTATCATTAATTAATAGACATACTTTTATACGGTGTGTCTTGTGAAAATTGTTTTTTTTTACATTAAAATAAACAATATATTTTTTGGCAAATCATAAAATAGTCGATAGATGAACAAAAATTATTTTTTTTTATATCTGCTAATAAATAAAAACGAATTTATAAGAAAAGATTGGAGGAATTCGCAAAAGAAAATTCCATCGTATTTTTTATGTTTGAGCATACTTGTACACATGCACATATAGTCTCGTAGGTAGGTAGTATACGATTAGTAGCATAATTATAAAAATAGACAGGATACGTATTGTAATTTTGGTGATCTCACCGGTCATAAATTTAATATAAATATTTTTGTTAGAAGTGTTCATATACTATTTTATATGGGGAATGTGCAAAAATTTGCTCATTTCCCTCTACCCCTTTGCAAAAAAAATTCTCTAATTTTAATCTAAATAATTTGGAATTTTCGCGAAAAAATAAGAGTATTTGAACTCATTTTAAAAGTTTTGTAGAATATTATAAGGATAAAAATAAAAATAGTTCCAATTGGTTTATATTAAAATTGTTGTTTTTCGTTTGCGGGAATTTCCAGTCTAAAGGTGAGTTGTTCTAAAATTAACTATGTTTTGTCTGCAAATACAATTCTGATGAGAGTGTTGTTTTCTGCTCTGCAGTTTATACAAGTTTTTCATGCAATTCTTTTACTATTCCCCATTATTTATACTAAAAATTATTATTTTACAAGACCTCATTTAATATTTACGATCATTAGAATGGTGTTGGGTTATTATTTCTTTCCAGTAGCGGACGGCAAAGATTGTTTTGTGCAATAAAAAGCAAAGACATTTAAATGATTTCAATGGTCGAGTATTTGTCATGGTTTTAAAAATACCATTTGTGTACTTTCTGGTTATAAAATTTTTTTATATGCATTGTTAAATGCATGTAGTCATATGTGCTGATCGCGTAGATATAGCAATGGAAGCTATTTCAATTAGACTGGTCTAGATTCGATTCGGTGTAGGTGGTGATTTCATCTTTCATAGCATCGTAAAAGTTCTATTTTAAAGGATAAAAACACTTCTGAGGATTGGTTCTATTAAAGAAAAGTATTTGGTAATATTTTATTATCCAGCTGCATTTTTCTTAAGCACACACATTTATCGAAAGGGATAAAAAGAGTAATTTCGAAACAGACAGTTTAAAACTATAATACCAAATGGAGTTAAAAATTATTTAAAATACATTCTTAATATCTAAAAGCGTTTTATTATATTTGACAATCTTAAAAATGTAAATGATTTGTGTACTGATGATTATTTTTAAATTAGGCTTAATTTTATGGGTAGGACATTTTTGATACTCTTCTCAACTCGGACAACCGGTGATACTTAGAAAAGTTTTTTGAAACTGCAAAACAAACCAATCGAAATTATTACTTCCTGGTCCAAAGGCTTTGATCAATTTATTCTAACTTTCTTTGTTTATCCAAATAATTTATCAATGAGTTTATTTACCTATTGGGTTGTCGAGAAAGCAATTTCGTTTTTTTCCCAACAGAGGACTTAATTGTATTTTTTCACAACCAGCTTCACACTTAAGCCGCATAATCACATGTATTTTGACAGGTGACATAGCAAAGCACAGTAGTTTGTGGTTGATACTCTTTTAAATATGGAATGTGAAAACCAGCATTTTCAGCATATTTTACTTTTTTACTATAGAAAAGAAAAAAATGATGTTCAAGCAAGAAAAAAATAAACCGATGTGTATGGAGATGATGTGTTAAATGACCGCCAGTGCCAAAACTGGTTTGCAAAATTTCGATCCGGCAATTTTGATCTCGAAGATGGACCACGTTCTGGAAGGCCAGTTGAAGCTGATGAAGACACAATAAAGGCATTAATTGGTGCAAACCGGCAAATAACAACTCGTGAGATCGCTGAGAGTTTAAATTTACATAATTCGACTGTTCATAATCATTTGAAACGGCTAGATTTTATCTCAGAGCTCGAAATATGGGTTCCTTATCTTCTAACGGAAAAAAATTTGTGCCGTCGTATTGACGTTTGTGATTTGCTTCTCAAACACCAAGAAAATGATCCATTTTTGAAGCGTATCATTACTGGGGACGAGAAATGGGTTGTCTACAATAATGTTCACCGCAAAAGATCCTGGAGATGAACCGGCTCAAAGCACTTCGATAGCCAATATTCATCAAAAAAAGGTTATGCTATCTGTTTGGTTAGATTTCAAAGGAACCGTTTGTTTTGAGCTTCTACCGAGCAACACAACGATTAATTCTGAAGTTTACTGTTATCAGTTGGACAAATTGAATGATTCACTTAAAGAAAAAAGGCCAGAATTGGTGAATAGGAAAGGTATAGTGTTCCAACAGGATAATGCGACCATACTCTCCAGACCTAGCGCCTTCCGATTATCATTTGTTCTGGTCTCTACAAAATTTTTTAGACGGTAAAACGTTTAATTCAAATGAGGAGGTCAAAAATCAGTTTTTTGCCAGCAAAGAACAAAAATTTTATGAGCGTGGAATCATGCTACTGCCAGAAAGATGGCAAAAGGTATTGGATCAGACTCGACAATATTTCATTTTATAAAATATTAATTCACTATAAGAAAATCGTCTTTCATTTTTATAAAAAAAAACGAACAGACTGGGCAATATTACTTTCCGGACAATTTTCTTGTTTTGAAACTGGGAAAAGAATCCAATATTTACAAAGTCGTTAAAATGCAACCAAAAACATATTTTAAAACACATAACAAATAAGTTTTTGGTTGCATTTTAGCTCTTTTAAAAAAATAGAAAAATTCTTTTTAAGTTTAACTCATATTTCAAAATATCTAGGAAATCCTCATATTCTTCGTCCTTTTGTAAATGTTACTCTAATAGATGAATAAATCCCTTACTAAATTTTAAATAGGTTTGATCATGGTTTCATTATTGTTATTACTTTTTTAATTGTTACCGATCTGAATTAATTTTAGATGATTATCCTTAACCCAATTTTTGTATCGCTACTAAAATAGTCCTAGAGCAAATTTTCATGTAATCATACAAAGATATGTAATATTACTATTTTCAGCACTAATTAATAATTTATAATATTTTACGAAGTAACTGAGAGAACTTATTCAATTTTCTCTCATCAATTCGATATTTTAATACGTATATAATCCCAGAAACCGATGTCAACGATATTATTTTAATTACCAGGAGCCCCGACAACAATTACAGCTTGTAACCTTTCTAATGGAACTGAATTTGTTTAAGAATTTTATCGATTAAAAAAATTAGAGGAGTATATAAATGTCCTTCAATTAATTTTTAGCTTTTATAAACATGGAATATGCATTTACGTTCAATAAAGTTGATACAAAAAAAGATATTAAAAATACGAATAGAACTGAAAATTATATTGATGAGTGGCCAGTTACTTGTCTTTGCGCTGTTTGCAATTCTGTGCACTTCCATAATTTTGTAAAGGTCTTGAAAATTTCGACAGTAGCTTGTCGCAGTTGAGTTTAGGGTTAAAAACTAGCGACGTCGGATTGCTCAACTGTCAACTTACACGTAGCGTGTGATGTGCGTCAAATTAAATGAAAAGAGTTCACTCATTCCTTATATAGGGTGTTCCAAAATATAGGAAATATTTGAATTTTGCGCTATTTGTGCGGTAAAGTCTTGAGAAAAATTATTTTAGATATAATGAAGGTTTGCCAGCTACAGTTCGAACAAAATCATTTTCACCAATAAGGCTCATTTTCATCTTCATAGCTTGGTTAATCGAAAATATTGCCGCGTTTCGGGTTCAGAAAATCCACGAGTAATTGTTGAGAAACAAATTTATCCACAACGTGTTATTCTTTGGTTCGGATTTTGGGCTGGAGGCATCAGCGGATCATTCTTCTTCGAAAATGCAGCTGGTCAAGCAATATATTAATGGTTCTCCCTAACGTAATGTAATAACCCAGTTAAAATAGCTTCTTTGTGAATACAAAGTTGGATTTTGGAAATTTCTTATAAAATAATTATAAAAAAAATTTGGCGGGTCAACATGTTACTTTAATTTCACAGGTTTCGTAGATTTTCTGCTGTATCACATCTCCTTTACAAGTGTTCAAATAATCTTCAATACCACGCCTTTACTCTAAACATATCCCAACAAAAATCAGTGGACATACGAAAGAGGAAAGGAATGTAATAGACGAATTGTGGCAAAAAATTAATGACACGGATATTACTGACAAGACTGCGGGTCCCTAATGGGGTAGACGGGTCAATCCTACTGTATGCTGCACCAATTTGGGCGAATGAGTTGATAAAAGCAATATACATACGTGTCTTAGAAGCACAATGAGGATGGCCTGCGTATTTCGAATGGTGTTATACGAGGCCAATTGTTTTATGACCGGAATGATACCGATTGAAATTCTGGCAGAGCGAAATTCTGGTATCGCCGTGGCGATATCTAAGGCTTGTATGGTGGAAAGAAATAAGTCCAGAAGAAAGATGCAAAATTGTTGGGATAATACCTTCAATGGCAAAAGGACTCACCGTGGATAGATCGACGATATATCCATGTTCCGTCTATCCCAATTTTTGACGGAACATGGATATTTTCGGGCTTACCAATACAGCCTTAAATAGGATTTAGCCCAATGTGCCCTTCTTGTGATGCGGTGGTGGAAAGATTCCATACGGAAAGAGAGGAGGAACAGAAGGTGGGTCTCTGACGCCGGAGAAGTTCGTGGCTCTGATGTTGAACTCGAAGACGCGTTACGAAAATAAATAGGCTAATTTTTGAAGCAACGAAGTGCCATAAAATTTTTGTTAAGCTTGGTGAATCCACGGGTTTGAGTTACGAAAAGTTTCAAACATACTATAGAAAACATTTATTATGAAGAAAACAAATTTTTCGATGGTGTAAATTATTCTTGAAGCTATCAACATAGAAAACTGTAGTAAAAGTGGCACGAATGAGGGCTTTTGCGAGATCAGACCTTCGATTAACATTGAAAAAAAAGAATTTTTCCCTTCAGATCGGAGATTATAGATCTTGAATAAACGAGTTTCTGTGGGAAAAAGGATTCTTGTGGTTCTCTAACCTCCCTTTTCACCTGATCTTACTCTATGTGAATTTTTTCCTTAAGATGAAAAAGAAATTGAAAGAAAGTTATCTTGGTATTGTCGATAATACCAAACCAGTGTAACCGAGGAGCTGGGGGCGATTTTCAGGTAAAGCCTTTGTTAGTATATAATAATACGTGGCATCTTTCTAGAATATTCATATTGCTAAAGCTTTTTTTTCAAATTTAGGTACCCCATTAGTAACAGCATTATTAATTTATAAAAGATAGATTTTCTATATTTTATAACTTAATAATATATATTCTATTATATAGAAAAATAAACAATAGAATTTATTTGGAAAATAGTTTTGTATATTAACAAATTTTTTTATTGTACGAGAGACAATTTTGTTCTACCTTGGAATTCTTTATGAGTTATTACACAATGTTAGAAAAGTAAGTCCTTTATTGCTTACTAAACAAGAAGAGTTACTATTTTCACCATTATGTCTTTTATGGGACACAGGGCGAAACCATATGTCTTTTATGGGACTGGCGCTCCCACGTACCCGAACTATTAGCGCAATATAAAAACTACATGATCCTTTACTGTAGCAGTTATGGCTGCAGGGCATCATAAGCCAAAATTGATATAAAAAAATTGTTATGATATCAATTATACTCTCGAAATATGAAAGGTGGAGGGGGGGCTTTCCTTTTAAAAAGGAATTAGTTAAAGCGTGAGTGCAAAGTATTCACGAACACAGAAAAAAAGACACATTTTTCTGGTAAGATTGCTTAGTATCCGTATTAGTTAATCCTTATATCAATAAAAGGCCAAAGTATTATTTTTACTTTGATAATCATATTTGGAAACTCTCGAGAAATTATGATTTTATCGAGAGTTGATAGAAAATCTTTCTTCTAAATTCATTTATTTTTTATTTACAAAATTACAAAATATATTAACAAAAACAAAAATAAACTGAACATAGTATATTCGAATAAAAAAAATACATAATAATTATATCACAAAAAGAGGACCTACATATAATGTCTCTCTTGAGAAAAAAAATTTTATTGTCCATTTGTACATGGAGTCGTCTATGATTAGAAGCTACATGAAAACGAGCTGAAAACTCATTATTCATGACATTTTATGCGCCTCATAAACGACTCGGACGAAAGTGGGTTATTTTAGGGACTTGATGAAATGACAAACTTTCGAAATATATTTTCGTCCACAATCCACAAAAGAACTATAAGAAAAAATTATTTTCTTAACGTACAAACATTTATAGTATCTCATAAAATTGACTTCATTTCAAATTTTCGAAACGTAGAACAGGACAGGAGCTTTTGTATAATTTTTCATGTCGTGCTTGATCGGGTGTATTTGCTTTCGATCATTTTCTTCTCAATAAATCATGTTAAAGTGAATATTAATGTAAGTTCAAGTACCTTTTACTAAATTTTTCTGTATCAATATTTTATTTTAAAAAAAATTATTAATAAATATATGAGAGGTGACGAGAAGTCATTTGTACATTCTATTGTGTAGAGCTGGTCAAGCTATGATGTATTTGGGCAGCTTATTGAAATCATACCTTTAAAAATATGTCTAAAAAATGTGTTGATATATTTGAAAAATTGCTGCTAGTGCCCAAAATCCTCATATAAAGGGGAATCTTTTTAATGGCATTCCATTTGTTGACCATGAACATGAAATGTTGAATTTCCAGGAAATCAGATTTGCGGGAGAAATTATTTCGAAGCTGACACCCAAATTATACGCTTTTCTGACCTGTTGGAGGATGGTCTATACACGTATACCTGGTAACCAGCAAGGAACCTGCCGATGAAGATAATGGTTTTATGCTTCTTACAGTTAGTGTGTGCATAGAATCATTTATGATCAGGTGTTTATCTTTCTCACACCTATATTTTGTATATAAAATAAAGAAGGGGAAGTCAAAAAATGGAATATAATCAATTTGGAAATGGCAAAAAAATTACAAAATTATTTTTCCTGTCTTTTGAATTCTTTTTTTTTATTGTAAAAGGAAACGAACGAATCCGAAAATATTCCATAGGAAAAGTATGTTTTATATGCGGAAAGCATCGAAGAAAAGAAGGTGAAATTTTGATGCTTTTATAAAATGTGGAAAAACGGTGGAACGTGGAAAAGGTCGTGTTTCGAAAATGAAAAAAATTCTCCAGAGAGTTTGGGTCATCAAACAAAGGTGCGTATATTTAATGGATCAGAGCGGGTGGTTTTGCTTATTAGAATGATTACCGTTGTCGCCGGCGGAAAACTTTTTTTAGACAACAATAATGAATAGACAGACTGGCTGGTTTTTCTCTTTTTTCCTATTTTTCAGCAATTTTGCCTTGCTCTGGATAGAAAAGGACACTTATTTATTCCACTGTGAGCTTTAGAAATTTTATTAGTTTTCTCTTGAATAGAATATCTCTTCGATAGTTTGAAAACTTTATCGAATTTTGTACGTAATTTTTTCTATTGATTTGAATTTTCTTTTTCTACAAAAAAAAAGGAATAATTAAATAAAGGAAATTTTCCAATAGCTGTAGTTGAAGGATAATTTAGAAATTTGTATTTTTTTAAAAATAAATTCAATCAGATTTAGTTCCAATCAGTCCATTCTATTTATATGCAAATAGAAATGAATTTGAATAATAATTTCATACCAATTTTGGGTATATATTCAGTTCAATTTGCAGGAAATTCGATTAATTTATTAATGAATTTTTGGGAAGTTTTGCTCTTTCATTTGAGAAAAATCCATAAAATAGTACAACTTTTTTTCAAATTCTATTTTTATTTCTGAAATAACTGCAGAAAGAAAAGGAGTTTGAGTAAAAATTTTAAATGTACAGGCACAATTAGGTCTTGTTATTATTATTATTATTATTATTATTATTATGCTACTAAACGACAGATGTTTATTAAAAGTACATTTAACCTATTATTAATAATTATGCTTCAGAGGCATTTTAATTAAAAAATTATGTATTTTAAAGAAAAATTAAATTTCTTGTTTTTAAAAATATGAGGTCACAAAGGTTAGATAATTTCGTTAATCATTTTCTATATGGAATACTGCAGATATCATTCAGATAAATAATTTTTAATTTGTATGTATAACTTCAAAATAACCAAAACGTAACCATATGAGGTCTCAAATACTTTATATCATCTTTTGTAAGCAGGGTCGTAGAATCTACACGATAACTTTATAGTGCTTGGGTGCTTATTATACGTAAATGTTTAGGTGTCTCATGTGGTAGATTTTTCATAATAAAGTTTCTTTTTGCATATAAAATTTTAGACTCGATATCTAAATACTTTTTATTGATATCCTACAGATAAAAAGTCTTTTCTATATGCCTTTTGTATAGTATCTTAAAACTTTTATAGGAAGCAGTGCTTTTTCGTCTACCAGCTCTTAGGGGTCTTCGATTTTATATAATTAATTTACAAGTATGCAGTTTAAACAAGGTGGCTCTGCATAAAGCTTTGAAGGTCACAAACAATTTTTTTTTTAGAAAAGTTTCAGGGTCCAAATATATTTGCGGTGTACATTTGCTAATATCACATGGACATTCTTTTAAATGAGTTTACAATTAACCTTTTATTAAAAAAGCTGATCTTCATTTTATACAGTTTTTTTTCATTAGGGTTAACATGTTCACAGTAGAAGATTTATTTATCATTTTTCTTCAATTTTACTCGAAAATTCGATTAAAATGGTCAAAACCATATTTTGTAAAACTTGCGATATTTTTAGTTGCTATGATCGTCCATCTGATCCTGCAATCAAGAATTTGTTGGATAAATTTGAGTCCATTAGTTCGGTAAGAAACATACCAACAACAACAAGCGTTCAGCTGAAAATATTACTTTGCTGAGTGAAAATGTTGCTGAACAAAATTTTTTATCGGTTTTATGATGTTCTCAGCAATTGAATTTATCCACAATGACCACCGGGTGAATTTTACGCAAGGATTTGGCTATTAAGCCTCATAAGATCCAATTGGTATAAGAATTAAATCCATTAGATTATTGTCAACATTGAAATTTACCTGATTGCATAATTAAACATGGTTTTTCAAAAAAAGTGTCTTCTCGGACAAAGCTCAGTTTCACTTAGACAAGCAAAACTGTTGCATTTGGGCATCTGAAAATCGAACCAGCTATTGAATAATCATTACATTTATCAAGTGTCACTGTATGGTCTACAGAGATCATTGGTCCGTAGTTTAACAAAAAAATCAGGCTGGTGCTACAGTTAGTGTTAATGGACTGCGCTATAGAGCCCCGGTAACCAATTTTTTATGATCTATTTGTGATAGCCTAGATGTCACCGATATATCTACATGCCCAAGTAACCATCGATTTTTTGAAAACCTAATTCAATGGACGCCTAATTTCACGAAGTAGATTGCTCGTAGGGCTATGTAAAATATAGGATTTATATGAATAGCCCATACACAATTCAAGAGCTCAAAACGTGAAATAGAGCCACAATTATGCTAAAATGCGATCGAAAGGATCGATATTTGTCGACGTGGTTATTTGCCCGATAACGTTTTTCATTCATAAATAAAGAAAGATGGAGTTTCCATACAAAATATGTATGTCTGCGATGTTATGTAGTCTTTTTTATAACAAAATTTCGCAGAATAAAATATCACATTTTGTATAACAGTTCATAATTTGCATCATATTTATAAGGTATCAGATTAAGATCTCAAAAATTGCATGTATTTGTGTTTGAAATTTTGACAGTTCATCTAATAATTCGGAGATCAGAATGATCTACGGTTAATATCTAAGGTCCCGAAAAAACGAAACAATTTTTGTGAAATTAACTCTTGGAAAAAAAATTTATTATTTTTGTAAAACCCCTCCAGAATTTCCTCTATATTTTACTAATTTGGATAATGAAAATACTTTTTATTTCGAAAATAGTTAAAATAAAATTATTTTCATTATTCTGAAAATATTTTGAAATGAATTTAAATTTTGAATTGCACAAAAACTATCTAATTTATTAGAAGCTAAATTCTAGGATGGTCATAATTGAAATAACTTAAAACTCCTCAGAAAATGATTATATTCAGTTACACCGTTTCTCATATGAAAAATAATATTAGGGTCAGCTTATAAAGCTAGAAATAAAATCAAAACTTAAACTTAAGAAGAAATTATAGAAATTAAATAGGAATGAAAAATTAAATCGGTCAAAAATTAGTACTTCAATTTGGATTCCGGCTTTTACGAGTCTTGCTTTTGATATGGACTCAACTAACTATAAGAACTAAAATAATATCGTATTAACTGACTATTATATAGGATAAAATTTATTCTGGACCACACACCAAAGAACCTGAAGAATGAACCTATTATTTTCCGGTATTTTTATTAATGACCATAAGACCAAGGAATGCCTGTGAAAACTGATAAAAATAAGTGCGCAATTGGCCCAAATTCAAACTCCAAATAATACTATACGCTCTTATCCCCATAACGATGGTCAACGAGAATGCTCAAATGAGAAATAATGAAGTAATTTAAATCGGAATCAAATATTATATGCAAAATGCCCACAATTGATTCTGTCTCCCAAAAGAAAATGTACGCCTTCGACAGAAGCCGGAAAGTCTGCTAGATAACAATCCGATTCACACGTTTAATGGTCTTTTTGTTAACGAACGTAGGGCAGTAGTTATCCATTCAATTAAACTGTTCCTTATGAAGTATTATCACGCCAGCTAAACAATAATAATAACAATAATTATGGGGTCTAAAAAGTCAAAAATTTCAACATTGTCTGATACTAGGGGCTGAACTGAATTAATCGTCGACTAAATAGAGTAATAGAAAGATCTCTTGTCCAGATACTATGAGTATTCTATGAACTATAATTTCCTATGAGGAAAAATACAAAATTCTGACGAAGGAATTTGAAAATTTCTAAATGAATATTTTCCAATTCCATGATGGTTAGGCTCATGAGAAACCATTAATTTTTATTTATGGTTGAAATTTTTAAAGATGACATCATTGCACAGTTAAGATGGGACGTTCTCGAGTCCACTCATGTCCAGTTTAGAAAAAATTATCCAAGTTTAGATTTTTGTCTTTCTTTCGTTTTTTTTTCTTCTATATTTAACTATTCTTGTAGAAAAGAGTAGTTAACCAGGTAAAAATAGTATCCGTCAGGATTTCTAACACTAACAGCCCCCCCCCCCTCCTCCCCACAACATAAATTATTAAAGTTTTCATTATAATCATCTCTTAAATTTGAATTGTGGCTATTTTTGAAGTTGAAGTTCTACTTAAACAATTATTCTTAACTTCTTGAATGTTGTCTTATGTCTACGGTTCGACGCGTTCCTTCACAATATCGAGCACTTGAGGAGACTACGAAGAAGGCGAGATCGGGTAAAATTCGTCTGCCACGGACCGGAAATGTTATCATCGATTCTCTAAAAGGTCTCTAGTGACACTTGATGACATAATTACATTCATCAACTCTTCTGGTATTCTAGCCAGCCGTACAAACTGGCAACGAGCCTAAAAGACAACAACACTTAAACGAACTCTTATCAAAAGAAGTCACCAATTTCAATTTTAAATATGGTTTCACAAAAAATTTTCATGCCCACGTCTTTCCCAATTTTTAGACTAGAGTTGTCCCATCTCCAAACCTCCTTAACCCTTCCCCCCAATCGTCAGCCAATGATTTTTTTTTTGGTCAACTTTTCATATTACATATTATATGATCGATTAATATTTCTCTATAATGAAATGTTATTGCTATGAAAATACATTCGAATGGGAAGTTTAAATTTTCTAGAATTTCTCTGGAATGAATAAGGAAAAAGTAAATAATTAAAAAAAAAAAAGAAAGAGGTGAGAGGTGAATAAATTCCAATCTAGAATAAAATGTTTCCAATTGAAATTCCATAATTTCGAAATGCATTAATTTCTATAAAAAAAAAAAACGATTACTACTTAAAGACAAGAATTTCTTGATCTTCGAGTATATCGCAATCCGATAACATATAAAATGTGACCTCAAGTCTATCTTTCCGTTTCTAGTATAAATAGTTACATAGTTATGAGTGCATGTATTGGATTAATGACCCAATTTTTTTCTTCTAATATTGATCTGTTCAAAAGTGATTTGCAATTAAAATTCTATTCCATTTATGTGAAACCATTTCTTTATTAATAATATTTCTTCCGAAGATTATAAAATGAAATATGTTGTTTTGAATGCATTACTAAAAGTGGGTAGCTACGGAGAAATCAACAGGAATGGTTTAAGAAGTAATTTAATCAAATATTTTTCGAATACTATTATTAATTTTTTTTATCTAAAAGATTTAAAAGCAAATTGTATATGTGGTTTGTGAACGATCTTGCCTCATTGATATTTTTTGCTCTTGACAATGATAAATAGTTAAAAAAAGTGGTTTAAGCGCTAAACGAGAATTCATTTGTATGTCAATTTGTATATTAAAATTTCTTTCTTTCTTATTAATTTATTATAATCACTGTTGTTTATGCAAAAGGTTTCTTAAGTAAAATACATACAATATCGCCAGGACAAAAAGTTTGATTCACGGAAGTTCATAGAATTTGATGGGTTATTTGAGTATTTTTAATCGAATCAAAAGGAGTAGGTGGATAGAGAATCTAGGACTTTTATACTGTGAGGTATTCTTATTAGCCCTGAGTATTGTATTGTAATTTCCGACAGAACTGGAAGTGACGGGTAATATCAAAGTCTGTTTCAAGTCAAATTGTGAGAGTTTAAGGAATTGACCAAACTCTCTACTCTTCCAGGTTATTTCTACTGTATCCATTCTCGCTCATCCACGTGGAGTCACTTTAGAACTGCTGTTGAGAAGAGATCGACAGCTTCCCTCGCTTTCTATCATACCAATATGAATACCACAATGCTCTCTCTCCTCAGAAGTATTTTCTTTTATACGTGGGTAAGGGAAATCTTTTAAAGACGCTGTAGAGATACCGATCCCTACAATGTGTGGGGTTTTTAGTCACTAAAATCGAATACCCTTTTTCTTCAAATTAAGAAATGGTGAGCCGCTAAAATTCAATTCACTCCCAAATAGAGACTGCGTTGAGTTTGCGTTGTCTCTGTCCTGAGCTCTCTGGGGTTATATTAGGTTGTTCGTATGTACATAATCATATGTATTTTAACAGCTGACATAGCAAGGTTTGCTTGTGAAAAATTCGATTGATTCTGCACAGTAGTTTTTGGTTGATACCCTTTTAAATATGGAAAGTGAATTTTTCGGCATATTTTACTATTTTACTATAGAAAAAATAAAAATGCTGTTCAAGCAAGAAAAAAATTATCGGAAGTATATGGAGAAGATGTGTAAGCGCCAGTGCCAAAACTAATTTGCAAATTTTCGATCCGGCAATTTTGATCTCGAAGATGCACCACGTTCTGGAATGCCAGTTGAAGTTGATGAAGATACAATAAAGGCATTAATTGATGCAAACCGGCGAATAACAACTCGTGAAATTGCTGAGAGATTAAATTTATCGAATTCGACCGTTCATGATCATTTGAAACGGGTAAGTTTTATCTCAAAGCTCGACATATGGGTTCCTCATCTTCTTACGGAAAAGAGTTTGTGCCGTCGCATTGACGTTTGTGATTTGCTTCTCAAACGCCAAGAAATTCATCTATTTTCGAAGCGTATCATCACTGGGGACGAGAAATGGATTGTCTGCAACAATGTTAACCGCAAAAGATCCTGGAGTAGAAAAGATGAATTGGCCCAAAGCACTTCGAAAGCCAATATTCATCAAAAAAAGGTTATGCTATTTGTTTGGTGGGTTTTCAAAAGAATCGTTTATTTTGAGCTTCTACTGAGGAACACAATGATTACTTAAATAACTTGAATCATTCAAGTTGGACAAATTGAATGATTCACTTAAAGATAAAAGGCCAGAATAAAAAATTAATTCACTAAAAGAAAATCGTCTTTCATGTTTATAAAAAAAAACGAAATTACTTTCCGAACAACGCAATAGATAAGATCCTTGCTAAGGCATTCACAACCCGATTTGCCTTTTCAGCAACAATTCGCAAATTATCGCCAAACCTCAACATGAATTCCCAGGTATCGTAGCGATAGTTGCGAGATAATATTGCATTGAAGAGAGTATTCGACTCTTTTATTTTGCTGCTGGTCACTTCTGATATACTCCGGAACTTTTAGGCCGCAAAGAGCATCCAAAATATTGCTCCATCTCATCGAGTTAAACGAGTTCTAAAAACGCACTGTGACGATGGCGCAGTGTTGCTTAGTACCTTGTTTCAATTGCTGTCCTTCAATTGGCTTATGGGCCATATCAGCCACTGTTCATGTGGTATCCATCGTTTATCTTCTCTTTCTGAATTCATATTGGCTTCTATATATCCAACAAACAAATAGGAAGATACGTCATCTTCCCGGTAGAAAGATACGTCATCGGGTGATTTTTTACCCTTTGATAGAAGCAGAAGCAGTTATTGTTTCCACCAGTGGGTAAAGATTACTTCAAGCAAACACGCAATACATGCTTTTTAAAAGGCTTATGGTCGATCTCACATTCGGTACTAAATCCAAATATGTGGTCTTCATATCCCCAATATTGTTGCAGCTTCTCAGAAGTTCGATTCCTATGACTGGAGGTACGTCATCATGCTTCATTGAAGAAAAAATTTCTAAGATTATTTCCGACTGATAAGCGAATTTACTAATTTCCTTAGAAAGTCATCAGAAGCCTACCAACACATTTCTGTTCCTCACCTCTCTTCACCCGGAATTGAGGGCAGTAAAACAAGACATGCTTTATGCTCTCCTTTATCGCATCATAATAAGCTCGTATAGAGCTATGAACCAAAAGCAGCCATATTCCATCACCAGTTCAGATATGTAGTCGGTCAATCCATGGATCTACCGTGGGGATCATACCGTGGATTTCCTCGCTTGCTCAGCATAATAAGTAGTTTCAATGTGTCAAATTTTCAGTAAGAGTGATTTTTAGGATACTTTATTGTCAATTACCTACTAAGTTCATGAAAATATTGTCAATATTACGACTGTTTTCATATCTGTTTATGACTAAAAATGTCTGGTAAAAAATAACCGAGATTGAGTGGGTGATTCAACAGTTGTGTTCACAGATGCTACAGTCAATAACCTCATAACTGGTATCCAGTTTCGCCAAACCAAGGATGGCAGTTATGACTATAATTAATACAAGCTCCAAATCCCCCCCCCCCATACCTACGCCAAACATCACAATGTACCAATTTAAGTGACAGTCTCGCTGCATTGACCCAATAGTTGACGTGGCTCTCAACTGCATTCTATACAGTTTACTGATGTTTGAAAGAAATATTTCTTTCAAACATTAGCAAACCAGTCTATCCAGCAACCACCGTCTAACAAGTTAAATTTTCATAATTTGGTGTGGGCATACCGCATTTACCCATAACTTCCTCTTAACTTACTGCATCACATATCCTAAATAAATGCAATTTACTCCAGAATTTCTTTTTGGTATAGCTTTCCTTCCATTCTAAAGTTTTCTCTTTAATATTTCAAAAGAATCTAATATGTTCCATAAAATTAGAACGCTCCCCCATACCTGGCTGTCGGCAAACGGGAATATTCACGTGGCTCTATAAAGTAAGCGCTGGCACATGTATTAAGGTCCTTATATGTTAACAAACAAATAAAGGCAAATTGGGAGTAGTTTGTTGCTTATCAGGTCAACTTATCAGTAAAATTATGGAAAACTTTTTTTAAATTTTATGTTTGACCACTAATATTATTAAATTGCTTTCATATTAAAAATATTTAAAATCATTTTTTTACTTAATTAAATTATTTATTGAATAGGTAAGCATATGCAAACGAATATTAACTAAATTTAGTTTGTGTAGTGGTACTCTTCCAATTGGCTCATACTTTACGTTCTAAGGATGTAGACTAACTATAAATATTAATATAGTCATGATTAAATACTAAGAAGATTTTATTCCTTCTTTTACTGAAATTAATTGGCTTACCTTCTATTTGTTGCCTTATATATGATATTTAGTATAGTATGTGGAATATAGTAGAGCGCATATTTGGATTGGTAAACCCTTCATTGCATACATGATTTGATAAAAAAAAATGTTGGCCAGTGTGAAAAGGTAACCCCTTTTAATTGCCATTAAGAAAAGTACAAATACAAGTTGCAAAATAAATAAAAAATCACCCGTCGTGAAAAAAAATAGTTAATCGCAAAAAGAATTCTGCATAAATTAAATCCCCAATCAAGTGATGCAAAATTGTTGAAATATTTTATGGCAAAATTTTGAGTTGAATTTCGAAAAAAATTCAGTTTACTTTAACCAGTATTCTTTTGCCTGATAACCTTGAATATTTCATGAAAAAGCCAGAATCGAATTGAGTCCTGCCTGCTGTTCACGAACTGGTTTCTTTCTTTACGGGTACGTGTTCAAGTGCAAAAGTAGAAATCTCTGTCGGAGGGTAGAAACTCAAGTGACGGACCCTTTTTTGATTCTCTTTGTCCTTAAAACACCGATTTTAAGGTCAGCCCTGTTTGTATGGGAAGAACTTATACCTGAACGAACGGTTGAAATTTTTTACCTACAAATTAGTCTTGACAGCCTCAAAATCTTTGTTCATCTACCAATAAGTGTAACCGAAATCCTTTTTATAAAAAGAAAATTGGTCCTAGAAGATAAAAGAGAAACAATCAAAAAAGGTATGATCGTCTAAAGCCCAGCAAAAAAACAACAACATAGTAATCATCTGCTTCCTAGGAATTTTCTTAAAGATTTGCATGATTGTAACGCTTGATTTAAAAAAAAAAACATATTTTTTTGTCTTATGATTTAGGATCAAAAAATTGAATAGAATATTTTGTGCCATTTAGGTCTCTATACTAGTACAGGTAAAAAGATGAAGTTCCATGGAATTAAATCTTTTTTATCTAGAACGAAAACAGAAAATGAGAAAAAATATCCTGTTCATGTTGCTCGTATATATTTTTCTTTCACCATAGTTGGTTATTGAGCATTTTAAATATGATTGATGAGAAAGTATTTGCCTTAAAATCCTTAATGGATGGTAGAAAATCTCGTGTGCATATTTTATAAGTTTTCATATCAATTTTAATATTATAATGCCCTTTAGTGTATTGGTAATTTTGTTTATAGTTTGTGACAGTTTGCTTGTCATTTGAGGTTTCACTTTTATCACATCGGATAATTTGTTTGGTAAAATCAAGGATTCTTACGAAAAATTTATTTATAATGAAAAATTACAAAGTTTTATAGGTTTTATAAATAAATCTTATTTAATTGACGTTAATTGATCACTTAATGGAATGAATTTTCAAAACTTAAAATAATAATTTTAATGGAAAATGTGAGGTTTTTTTTGTGATGGAGTAAAATATTAATATTTAGGTGATTGTGAAACGTTATCGAAGAGTTTTTAGTAGCAAAGAGTACCAAATTTTCTTGTAAATAATTGAAAAAAATAGACTGCTGTTGAAGAGTTCTTTGTACACGTATATTTTGAGGTACACTGGATTATTATATCAGAATTTATTTGAATTGAAAATAATATTTTTTGGTTTTTTATCACCTCTTTTGACTGTATTTTTTAATTATTTTAGTAGAAATATTAATTTAATTTAATTTTTTTTCTTCAAATAATCACTTCCAGTAATTTTGTGCTTAAATTCAAATTTTTAAGTGCTAGAACAAATTGACAATAATTATTCGTACAAACACTATTTGGTAATCGGAAGTTGAAGTCAAAACCAGAACGTATATTTGTTATTTCTCTAACGCAGAAACTACCGTACTAAACACATAATACTCTGTATTGGTACTTGACCGGTAGGACATTTGGTAATTTCTTAGCGTTCAGATGAGTTGGTAGATTCGAATGCTCATTAAGGGATGGTTAAATTTTGTAGAGTATTTTCGTTTTTCTGATATATATAAAAATTGCATTTATAAAAAAAAGACGAAGATATCTAAAAAATTCATAATGACCAGAATTTCAATAGAAAACTACTTAATTTAGAGTATGATATCATTTTATTAGAATAATAAAGAATTGTACTGCAGAAAATAAGAGCAAAAATACTTATGAGTAACAATTATGGAGTAAGAATACTAATTAAAAAATTAAGGCGAATTTTTTCGATTATGTTTTTATTTTCTTAAAATTAATAAAAATCTAAAATTTTTAATGTTCTTACACTTGAAGGTCTTTAAAAATTGTTTTATTATATAAAGGACGTTCTAGAATGAACGTCGGATTCAAATTTCGCGCCATTTTCTCGTTTTACAGTTGGCAGCTCTTTTTTGTATATCGTTTTGACATATTGCCATTGTCCCGTATGACAGTTGTTATTTTTCAATATAATAACATATAATGCGAAAATTAAATCCGAAAACGACGGTTTTTTTTTAAATTTTAGTATTTTGAAATTTATTTTGCAACAATTTTATTTTATTTTGATACGTCAATGTCATCCCCTCCAAAGTAGTTCCGTTGGGAAACTGCACATACACCTACGGAGACGTTGTTGCCAATCTTCGTAGCAGTGCTGGAAGGCTTTAGCTGGAATCGCTTTCAGCTTATCGGTTATAGTTCTTCTGATATTATCGACAGTACCAGGATTGCGTCATTTCAACTATTTTTTGGTCCTAATGTGAGGGAGGGGGGATGGTTAATGTCACATGGACTTACATCAGATGAGTAAGGAAGCTGGGGAACCACGAGAATCCTGTTTCCTTCAAAAACTCGTTGATGGAAATGGCCGTGTGACAAGGAGCATTGTCATGGTGCAGAATCCACCTCTGAGCATTTTAAGGACTTGGTTGACAGTTTGGGCTGGAAGTACAAATTATTTGTGAATAATCCTCATATTGTCCTTAAAATGCTCAGAGGTCAAACATTGCTGAGCGAAGTTCGTATTTCACTACTTGTCGGCCCTCCAAACATTATTTATGCCACCGAAAAACGTGGTCTTGATAAAATAAACCCCCTTGGTTCTTAGCATATTTTTACAAATCAAACTTCTCGATTCACCCCATTCTCGTTCTTAGCATATTTTTACAAATCAAACTTAACACAAAATTTTATGGCACAATGTTGTCCGAAATTTTGCTGTTCTAACTTCCCCTAATATGTTCTTTAGGATATCATAGTTACCATAAACCAGGGGTCGGCAACCTTTTTTGGCTGCGAGTCAAAATCAACCAAAATGTGAGAATTAAAGAAATATTTTCGTATTAAAACAGTCTTTTAGTAAATACCATAATAAGATATATTTTATTAAGAAGCATAGTTCTATGAACTTTTTATTGTTGAACTTGTAACGTCAATTTAGTTAAGTCTGGTTTATAGTTAGTAGTTTTAATACGAATACAAGCATCTGAATTTTCGGTAGTTAACCTTTTTGAAAATATTTGTTCACATTTATAAGTTGAACCGAACGTAGACAAAATGGCAAAGCCTATTTTTTTTAAAGATGAAAACTTCATTGGAAGTGATACCCAATATCTTGATATCATGAGAAGATGATTATCTTCTTTCCCCAATTTCTTTATTTTATCCGTCCATAACGTTGCACTTTTAAAATCAATCATTTTTAAACTAAAATTGTCCTGGCGCTAATTATATATGTACAAAAAGTAAATATAAATTTGTCACCATTTTCGATACACCCATACTTTTCTGTCCACACATCTTGAAATAATCTCTTTTTTTGCTTTTTGTTGTTTCATGGTAATTTTTTTTTAAATAATAATAATTATTTTACTAGGTAATAATTATTTAGCTGCCTAACTATAATTGCGTCACTATTCTTGCGCTACTGAATATTTGCTATAACTATAACTGACACACAACTGCGTCCAATAATGGTAAAATTTGTTCGGACAATGTCGCTGTATTCCGCCTACTATCCTTGCGTCAACTTTGTAATCGACATGGATCTTATATATATAAACACTTTTGTCTATAACTGTCCAGTTGTAATTGGGTTACTACTACCAACTACAGTTTCAAATTTAAATGCATGGAAATCATTGCGATGAGTTATAATTACGCAACGCTAATTTCGATAATTTAGTGCAGCCCATACTTTTCTGTTTTGTATTCTATTTTTATATATTATACTTTAATTTCGGGACTAAAGTGGGTCACTTGAAATTATCAAATGGGTCACTCTCCATGACCCGCGGATCATAGGTTCCCGACTTCTGCCATAAACTAAGTGGAGGAAAAGTCCGCAGTATTCTCAAATTAGTCTCAGCGATCATTACTCTTCTTCCACACCTTATACATATTATCCTTTGAGATGATCTTTATTTTGTTGTTAGGGCATTTTTTTCTGATTACTACATTATGCAATCTGTTATCAGAACTATAATTTATTAAAATATTGAATTTTAATCCTCGTTTCAAGTTTCTTTATTATTTTCTTTATAGGAATCTTTAAAATAAATAAAAATAAATTTTCTGAAGGATCAAACCAAAGGGGTTGACTCAAATAATTTATTAGAAATTGTTCATTACAAGAAAATTTTTCAAAAGTTGCATAAATACTTTATATTTTCTTATTTAAGGGGCAATTTTTATTATAATAAAAAGTAGTATTTTTACTTTAATACAAAAATTAATATTAAGTCACTTGAAGACAATAATTTGAAAATTACTCTTAAATACGCTTATCTCTTTATTATTTTTTAATAAAAATACTTAGAGTAGAAAGTTTTTTTTTCAATGTTAAATTTAATACTACTCACAATAGTAAAATGTTTGGAAAAAAAAGAAATAAAAACATTTAATTTTATTATTATTTAATCAAATTTTAAATGATTTTTCTATTTTTAATGTAAATTCTTCCAAAAATTATGGTCAAAATTAAAAATAGCCTGTGAATGAATATGTGGATTAGGAATTTTCTACTTATTATTGGTCTACTACTTTTTTGATGGCAATAATATCCCGGAAGTATTTTTAGCGAAATGTTCTAGATATTCTACATACATAAATTTCCAGATACAGATTTTATAATATTAGAACTGCTTTTACCAAAATGCAAATAAACATTAGATCCTCTTCGGGAATAGCTGAAAATGCTAACTTGGAATAGTAAAATGTGGGTGGATCAATCGAATTTCTATATTTTGTTGATGGAATTATATTCTTCATTCTTGTGGAATTTCTCTTTGATGGAAAAATATAACAAAAGAAAAATACCGCATCTACCGCTAGTTGCTTAATAAGAGTATGATTATGGTATTTACAGAATTTGTGGAGAATCGTTTACGTGTTCCAAATACCAGTAGACAGTAGTGGCGGTGTACCACTGCATTTAGAACTAAACATAATCAAATTTGATACAAAGCAAGGCACTGTCAAAGAAAAATTATAGACCTCACGTTCTAAGGTGATATATTGTACATCCTTTGTATGTGAGAAACAGGTTGGAGGACAAGGGGGATTTCTGTTCGTTCATGTACATGCATCACGAGTTTATACGAGTATGCAACCAGATATTGCTCCATACCGATCTTGTAAAGATGCGCCCGATACGTGGAGGATGGCCATCCATGTTAGCTTTGTCGGAAGAAATAAATTTCATGACAATTTTCACGTGACCGAATATCTGGAAAAAACATTGTCATAATAATATTTTTAGTTCTTACGAAACGTGCATAGTTTCATATACAATAATAAACACTAATGTTGAACGTGACAAAGTTTGATGTCCACCATAAGGAGTACAAAAAAAAACAAGACAAACAATTAAAAATGTCTGCAGAATATAAAATTTTTAAAAGACTATCATATGATCAGGAAAATTTCTTAAATATGTTGAACAAGAAATCCATTTTACTTCTGACTATACACCTTAAAAGGTGTTTTTTTTTAATTTCACAAATAAATATAATTTATTTTGTATAATAAAAAAATAATTTTTTTTTCTAATTTATTTCAGGTATGTAGTATATACAGACATTCGGAAAAAAGTCATAGTTAATGAGAATTCACAAGTATTCAAATTATATATTATATTTTGATTCAGAATTTCGAAGGTATTTAACAACATTTCTTAACTATAATAATTGAATAATTTCCAATTAATTACTTGTAATAATTTTTATATTGTAGTTTTCTATTTCTTTATTTGGTCAAAAGCACTTAACCTTATATTCCCAAAGAACATTTGCCAAACACTGATAGATATCGGAGGAGATAAAAATAGAAGCTATCATCATCCAACGTTGATATTGTGTAATTTCTCATTTGGTTGAAAAATCCACATAAGTCCGTACCGTTCCCCACGGTAGTATCCGCTAAAATCTAACACGTCGATTAGAATTTCAATTTGGAGTTTAGAAATAAAATAAAATTTATCGCTATGGCTCCCCTTCAGTGGCTAAACTGCATCTCAACGTAAATTTAAAACTGAACGATTAAAATGCGTTAAATCTGTCGTCCATATTATTTTCATTTTTTTTAAACATTAAATAACGAAAACACGGAAAAGTTGACGAAAGTTTTTTCGTCAAGTTTCGCAATTAATTGGTTTTCTGTTTGTTTAGAAAAAACCATTAAATATATTACAAGCAAATATGTTTGGAGTCTTCTGATTAGAATAAACAAGGAAAAAGAGCAGAAACAGATCATCTTCATAAATATTGCATACACATATGCTTCTGTTCATTTTATACTTCAAACAATATTAAAAATGAAAATATTATTAAGGAAATTAGTTGAAGCATGATTGCATTAAAAATTTTTAATTTTCATCTCATCCTAGATTGTGTACACACTATTCGTGTCACCACCAAAAACCATGAATGTTCGTGATTTGAAAATTTTAGAACAGTAAAAAACCAAATATTTATTATGGATTTAGTACATTTTATATTAGATAGTTTCGTTTAGTTTTTTTTTCTTCCAAAAATTAGAATAATTAATTTTTTTTTCTTTCGTAAATATGTATTTCATTCTCGTTAATGTTATTGTGTCATATGGTATTTAGTTTAATGGCTTTTAATATAAATTATGAATTTTATTTATAAAATTTATTCCGTTTTGGGTCATTCAACTATTTAAAGTTATGGTTTCTTTTTTTTTAGTCTAGAAACTAGTATTTAAATATATGAAATATAATTTAATTAAAATTGAATTTATTTTCATTTCTGGTGATAAGAAAATATTCTGTTTTATTCATGACTCCTGAGTATTATGATAATTTGTACAAATGTGTTCCAGTTTTCCATTTTTATTTAAATTTTATGAACATAAATTAAATATGAATTTATGTAATAATTGAAACAAAAAAAATAACAGAAACTGTTCCATTTTAGATATTTTACAGTTTTAGTATCTTTTCGAGAAAAAAAAATAGTATTTTTTTTATGAAAAATCAGTTATTAAATTTATTTTTAAACGAATCTTTATATTCTGTTTAATTTTGCATTTTATTACAATCTTTCTGAGGTATATAAAACATTAGATTCAAAGATGACAAAATAATCAAAATCCTGGTGGAACTATTTAGTGACTATTTCCGATAAAACAAATTTCTTTTTTGCAAAATATTTTATTGTAAATGAAATCGGAAAAGGGTATTAAAGGGTCCTTTAACTTTAAATGGTCAAGCAACGGTTATCGTACATAAAATTATAGATGCTCCACTCACCATTGTAGATGCTCAAATTAGTTTCCGAATTTCAATGGCCCAAATTTTTCTAATATTTACTATTTTATTATTTAGTTGTTGATTCTGGTCAGAAGCTACGTTAAAGTCTCTAATATACGAGAATAGCTGTCAAAACAAAATGGTTTTGCTATACAAGCAGATTTTTTGATGATTATTTTCCTCGAAGAATAGCCACATGGCGACAAAAAAAAAATGAATTTTAAGTTTATTTTATTTATTGTAACTTTACTTTTCAAAGATAATATTGGGAAGCTGTTTTTAGATGCTCTTTAGTAGGTTGATAAGATTTATCTAATACATTTATTTATTAATTTTTCGATTTTATCGGATGGTATCCTGGGCTAAGTGCCTAAAACTATAACGAATACCACCAAGGGAATTGGTAAAATTAGCGCAACTATGAATCTATTTAATATAGATTTGAGTTCTGATCTTAGAGCTTTTCAGATAGCATTATTAACACAATTATGCCCAGAAAATTTATTAATTATATTATTACCCTAAATTACTCATTTAGCATTTAAAAATGGTGTGGGCGATTTTAAGGATAAAACTAGTCACAAAAATACATTCTTACAGCAATAAAAATCGAAGTATTTTGAAAATATAAAAATAGTTTCACTTTCTTTACGAAAATTTTTATTAATAATTTAAAGAAAGTCATTCAGGTTAATTATACAATGTAAACAACGACTTAAAAATATCCAAACTTCGGAAAAAAAATCAACACATTCCAGGGAATAGTTTTATATTTAAACACAGAAAAAATAAGACTTCTCTGCAATATTATGAATTCTTGGATATTTTTACAAAATCAACACGACCATAACTTTGATTTTATTTTTATCAGCCCAGCATATTTAGTTTATTTTCGATTGAAATGCGAAAGCATTTAACATTAAGACATATTTTTAAAAATAAAATTTTTATATTCTCATAATAATATTTGTTAAATACTCCTCGAAAATTTCATATAAACAAAACAGTTTCGAAAAAGAAAATATTTGGAAAGTTACAAAAGCAATATTCATAATTATCAGTAGCAGTGACAATAATTTTTTAATCATTTTGATTTGTCATAATAGTTTTTAAGGTAGTTTGATACGAATCAGTATAAAATTTTCTCGTTAATAGTTTTTTAAATATACAAATTTTCTGCTATTGAATATTTTAAGGTATTTTCCCCATGGGAAATTCATTTTAGATTAAGGAACATTTCTTTTGAAGTTGACAAGGCTTTGGTTATTTTTTTTTTGTAATTTAAGAGTCTCTTTTGAAAATTTGAAGATTTTATCTAAAAAGCTGTTTGACTTGAATCCATTCTCAACTAATTGACAGTGCTTCCTCGTTCATATTATAAAAGTGTTTTCGTCGTTCGATGGATCATTTGGATTTTACGAAAATCTTTTTAGTTTTTGTTAAAGCTTTTACTGAACATTCGAATTTGCAAATTGAATAAACTCAATTGTCTACTATTTAGACATGAAAAAGAATAGAAACCATTGAGTGTGTTTGGCTCAAATTGAGGTAAACTCTTCTGAGATGCCTGGGAGTTCTGTTTATTTGTAAATTGTCAATTGGTTTTGCCCTACATTGCAATCAAAATTGGACTATGTATGGAACACAGAACGTTGACATTATTCAAGTTGTTCCTAAAAATACCATCTGGAAGTTGAGAACGATTCCGATAGTTCGTGCAAAAGAACATTTACTAGCTGGCAAGGAAGGTGACTACATGTACGAGTATAAATACTAGTATTGAACCTCTAATGACTATCGTCCATATTCCCATCATATCATTTATCCAACAATTCCCGTCCACAACTATCACGTTGTGCATAGTTTGCGCATGTGGGGTGCACATAATGGACGACACTCCTACTTTCAACACTATTACTGAACAGCCACTATTCGGGGATGTAGTATTATTTTTAGAATGTTGGCAGGCGACGCTATTTCTCTGGAATCACTAAATTTAACAGAACATTTTGAAGTTTTTAGTCTGAGTGTTTTGTAAATCTTTTGAAATTCTGTTACGATTTCAATTTCAATTTGGGACATTCTATTATAATTTTTACATAGCAAAAAGTCCCAAAATACAGCATCCAGATCGTATATGTCATCATGATATCTCGATGGTATCATTTCGAATACCAGATCAGATTTAGTTTGCAACTCGTAAAAGATCAATTATTTCATCTTCCCGCGTTCCAATTTCAATTGACTTTAATGAGTTGGAAGAATACGATGCCGGTGATCTGTTCAATCTGTATTTATGTAGAAGGGAAATTTTAACAGATACCAACCTTTTATAGATGGTAAATTTATTACAAAATATTTGGAAACGTAAAAATGAAGCTTAATGGAAAATATTGATTGATGCTCATCGACAGAAAAAGCTAATATCGAGTAAATAAATGATTACGTAAAATTTGCAATAGATTCAATGTCTAACATACTCGCTTACTTGATGTTTAAAAGCCCACACAGACCTAATCTATTTACATGATGATAACTCAAAGTTACCTCATAAAATAAATAAATTTCATTCGATTTTCTTAGTAAATAAATTTCCTTGCCAATCAAAACATAAAAATACTCTTTCATAAATGTTGAAATTTTTACATGATTCATCACATAAAGAAATTCCACGTTCAAACCCAAATTTTAAAATTTTAGTAAAATTTTACTATTTTAACTTATTCTATAATCAATTATTGATAGTCTTTAATGAGACTTTCTTGAAGATTGACAAGCATAATTTTTTTTTTGTAATATTTTTCATTTAATACGACCATATTCAAATGGCTTAGGAAATATTTGTTAAAAAATATTTCCTAAGCCATTTGAATATGGTCGTATTAAATGAAAAATATTACAAAAAAAAAATTATGCTTGTCAATCTTCAAGAAAGTCTCATTAAAGACTATCAATAATTATTGTTTACTTAAGTGCGTTCAAGAATAAATAAGACCCTTTCATAAGTATTAGTAAATTTTATATAAATTATTAAAACCTAATATTTCCATGATTTTGATTAGCATTTCACAATCATGATGACAAATTCTTATAGAAGTATTGAGTTTAACCACCTCCTAATTAGTTATTCATAACATTTGAACTGTTCTTGTTCGCAATCTCTAAGAATAATTTCTTCCTTCATAGAAAAAGGAATAAATTTTATTTAGTTTATAAAATTTAATAAATTTAATTAAATTTTTCTTAAAAGTTACAAATTTTATAAATGCAAATTTTAAATTATTTACATTTCTTCAAATTATAAAAAATATTCTAATTATTATCTACCACATCAATTTTAAATTTTTTATTTGAATATGGAAATTATTATTTTCAAAAGAATGTTAATTATCCACCCAAACTAACTGTATTAAAAAATTACGTGTTCGCTTTGTAATTATTTCAAGTTTAGAAGGAGTTTTTTTGATAATTTTTTTGTTTTGTAAGAACAGTCCTCAGGACATGTGCCTTATTGTTTTTCTTAAAACATGTAAAGCTATATATGTAGTAGTAAAATTAACAATATTCATAAAATAATAATTAAAGAACCTGGCAGAATTTAGCAATACGAGCAGAAACCACAATTATTAGAAACAATTATTTAGCGAATAGTACAACTAAAAGTTAGCGTGGACTTGAACCTATTTTAATTGAATTCAACTTTCTTAAGGCATTTTTAATCTTCGGCAAAATTATTGTAGAACTTATAAAAAATAAATATAATATAGTTTATTTAATATTAAAAAATATATATATATTATCTTCGTTAAGAAGATAATATATATATATATATATATTTTAATATTAAATAAACAATATTATAGAAAAAAAAAACACAATAAAATAATAATGAATAGTTTTAATGAATATTCAAATGTGGTGATTTATTTAAGTAGAACTTTCAGAATATATTATTCTTCTACTACTTTTTGATAATCATTTAATTTATAGTCTATGACAACGTAAAAACTAATATGCAAATTAAAAAATTGACCGCAAGATAACACTATTTCATAAAAACAGGAAACAACAAGATGGAAATATGTTGTTTTTTTTTACATAAATTAAATTTGGTTCCGTACAAAGTGAATTTATTTATAGAAAAATATGTCAGAGTTAATTAATTTTAAATATTTTGGTTTTAACAGTAAAAAAATGTGTTAATTCTGTTAATATATGCTCCTTTAAGAAACTTGAAATCAGTTTAACTGATGATTTGCAAAACTATTAAGATAAGAGCTTCTCGAGCTGAAAAAAATTATTTAAAAATAATAAATACTGTAATAACCTATATACTAATAAATTTTTTTTAGCATAATTTCGAATTAAAAATATAAGAAAAACATGTTTTTTTAAAATTTGATTGAATTTTCTCATTTTTAATCATTTTTGTTGAAGTTTAATTTTTAACAATTCATTTATATAAATAAGAATTTTTTTTTTTGTGTTTTTCATAACAAAATAAATAGAAATATATTAATGACATGTCTTAGAAAAGATTGTCATTAGATTAGCCTACTTTTTTATAAAAAAATATTCTGGGCCGTATGTTCATATATTATGCAATTTAGTTTAAATAAAAAATTTGTTGGAATTTTTCTAATCCAGAATAACAATTGGTGATATTCGTAGCGAGTGGAAAATTTACTTTCCAATTTATTTATTTTTTTAAATATTTATTCAACAATATTGTTAAAAAAATTCTAATTATTTTAACAATATTGATTCAAGAAAATTTAGAAGAATTTTTAATGCTTGATAAACTTAGAATAATAATTTTAAATTTTTTTTTCCTGCTGGTTAAAAAGTATGAGAGATTGTCATAAAAATTGGTGTGAGCCTAATGGAAACCACATTTGATTTTATTATCAATATCATTGGTATCCTGTTTAGAACAAATGTATATCATAATTATAAATAGCATATTTTCTATATTAAGAACTGTTCAAGGATAATTATTTCCTGAATATGGTCACTTTCAGTATGGCCATAATAACAGAAATAATACCTTTTCATTTATAATAGTAAGATTTTTAAATTGTGTAAATAATTTATTAATTTTATCTAGAATATGAATTTAATATTACAGAAACTTTTAAAGAAATGGTTTTTCTTCTAAAGAGTTTCTGTCTTTTAATATTCATTTACATCCAAAAAACCAGAATATTTATTTGAAAATTCAATATTTTATGTACCAAATGTTGTCCATTTAAAAAAAAACTCAGTTAGAATATTCTCTTAAGAAAAAGTACTCTATCATTAATTTTGCAAAGCTTATCTCTGAATGGTGTGTAAAAATACCAAGAAAAGTAATTTGATCCTCAGATGTTAATGGCCGTTTTATGATCGTATCAATCGATAGTATTTAATACATTTCCGTTTCGCTGATTAGTCATTTACCATTCTACTATTACACCAGCATTCTTCCTCGAACCATCTGAATTTTGTACGGCGAACATACAAACGGATTCGTTGATACCTTTTGGACGTGCGATGACAGATAGGACAGATGTGCATATTTTAGGACCCCGAATTCATAAAACTGCTGTTGATTGCCAAATACTAGTACGAAAACTTATCTACGTCATAAAAATAAGGGAATCAATATGCTTGCTTGTATTGTAAGACTAAGGACAGCTGTTTCTATTGTTAGTGAATTTTAAATGGTCAAGTACAGAGTCTAAACATACTCGGTTATTTTTCATTGTTCTATCAAAGGTGGCACAAAAATGCGTTTGCCTACCGAAAATAAGTACATTAGTGCAAATATGCATTATTCGCCCCCGGCTTTTTTTTACATATAAATACTGAATATTGTGCAAATACATTTTGTTGGTTAGTTACCAAAAATATCCGAACTGAATGTATCAATCACTGAATTGGTTAACCTTAAGGCCATGTTATCCGAACATGATAATGATATCCCCGTCCATACGATATCAGCCGCGATTATCTAGATATCAATTTGAGTATGATAGACCAGCATTGTTATAAACGATGAGGTGGTGTTATTCGCATAAACTATAATCAATCGATTATACTTAATAGCAATTTCAAAATGTATAAATCATGACATGAACAAATTCGATTTTAATTGGAAATTTCATAGAAATCTAATTTGAAAAGAGAAAATTTTGCGGTAATATCAATGCTCAATTAATCTCACAATTTGGGATTAGATTGATATTATGAAACTATCCAAAAACTATTGTATGAACAGTGTGTTTTTGGTTTAAATTTAATTTACTAGTACTACATTTCATCAACCGCAATGCTAGTCACCACAGATACAAGTACTCGAGTATAGTTGAAAATTGTTTCTCCATTCAAGCTGTACACAACGCAATCAGAGTTTTTTTAGTTATAAAAAGCTCTTGAGGTCATTTAATTTAATTTAAATCGATTTTCACATTATTATATCGAAAATTATTGTATTATAAATACTTTTTTTTGTGTGTATATGTTAGAATAAAATGCAATTATAGGAAAGTAATTTTCATACCTTTCGGTCCGTTGCGTAGAGAATAGAAAATTTCATAATCAAAAGTTGTTATTTTGAAACAACATTGACTATGGTGAAATGTGGAAAAAACAGTTGACTCAGTATTTCCTATAGTGAAAGGCACTAAATTCAAGTGGAGAAAAGTCGTAGTGAAAAAGTACAAAGCTACGAGCATGCATGAGAGACAGGTGTTTCCGAAAAACGATTAACGACGAATAGTGTGCAAGGTGGTTGGTTGGCTGAGAATGGTGCCTGTTTTATCTTTCGTTTGTCTTGCCTGTAAGTACTAGTAGAGAACAATTTACTTAAAAAGTGCTGGTAAACAACTTAATTCTATTTGAACATTCTTAGAACCTATTGTAGAGATAGTCAAGAAGGCAATTATTATCTGACAAAATCGTGTTCGCCATTGAGTCAACAGATTTTGATGATGACTTCTCTAATAAACAAGAAAAAAACGCGATAACGAGAATGACAAGACCTCCGCCGAATACGGAGAATCATTTAGAATCGGCTCAGAACATAGGAATAGTGGAATTGAGGTCTGAAACCGACACATAATCTATTTTATTATCCATCAACACAGTACTTTTATAGCCAGCCTGTATACGAACAGACGCATGTGTATTCATACATTCGGAAATCACATTACATCCCAACAACAAACATTCGTAAGAAAGCAGTGTTGTTATGATAAAAAGGCCTAGAAAAACCATCTCCGTACAAAATTTGAACTTCGACGGCAGTTGATTTTTAGTTGCTTCGACAAACTGAAAAGTATTTGCCGATAAATGCAAGAAAATACCAACAAAAACAGTTCAACAAGTGGTTTTGGGTATTTTCTTCATCTTTTCCTACTACCAAATTTTCCTACTACTATTGTAGCTATTGTTGGCCTCAGTTCTCTGGCTCTATGCCGCAAAGGAGTAGTACAAGCAATAAATAATTTTTGTTGTGAGCAATGAAATCTCGGCACGCACCATACATGAGAATATGTACATACTTCATGGCTTTATTGCATAGAACAAAAACATGCTGAACAGTCTAGACGGACACCAATACTTCCGTAAGCAACCCCCAAAAAATACAAACCGAACCAGAGGGAATCTGAATATGTCGACGCGGATCTACGGCGCCAAATCTATCCCTTCAATCCAGTTAGAAAATGTTACCCTCCACTCATGGTCTCTATAACTGAATGAAGAGGGTGTATGCATAAACAAAATAATAACACAGAATATCGCCGGTTTTGGTTTCTGTTCTTAGAGTGCAGATTTGCATCACCTCCGCTGTTTTTCCCCTTACCTATCTGCCGTCCTTTTAAGTTTACGAATAAAAAATTCGATTATATTGTAGAGTTTTCCAAACATCAATAATTATACGATTCTAGATATGGAAACTTTTTTTTTACTGCAAACTATCACTACTAAGGGGGTTATTAGGGGACGGATATTGCCTTCAAATGGGATGCAGTTGTTTTGATGGCAGTAAATAGAGCGTACACATAGTTGAGAAGAAAATTAAGATAATGAGATGCGTAACATTATCGATAGATATTGGAAAACTGGTCAATTCGAAAGTTCGAAAATTGTCATTCTGGAGAAATGGGGGAACTGGATTGAAGGCGACAAATTTCTGCTATTTCCATCTACAATTTTAGACAGTATAGATTATTATTACTGGCCACCAAATTTGTATTTCGAACCGAATATATTGTAGAGTAATGACTGCAACTGTTCCAGACTACATAATTTGGGAGTTGCCAATTCAGCCAACTGTAACCTCGGGGATTATTGATCCAATTTTCAAGCATTCGATAGTCGTCTGGGTCCCTAATGTTCTCACATACTCATACAATCCATGAGATTCTAGTCGACAATATCCTACATTTTCACATAGCATTTAAAGATAAAAGAATAATTGTTCAATTCGATATTTTCATTTTTTTTCATCCAATTAGAATAGCAAATACTTTCAATGCATTAATCTTTCTCCAAATCGAAAGAGAAAGAGAAAAAAAAACCCCATCGTTATTATCGAAATCGAATTTTTTGTTCAAACAAATTCCAAGTGTAAATTTTGTATATTTTTCCATCGTTTTATTGTATTATTTCGATTTTATTACTGCAGTTTCTGTTTGTTTATTATTATAGTAAATAACTTTGTGTTTCTAGGATGGTACTTAGCCCCTCTTATTGATAATATAAGTATGAGTCTGAGTGGTTACTTGGATGAAGCACCATTTGCCATTGCAGTTGCTATCGTCGAATAATTCAAATATTTACTTGTGCTCCATAATACTGGTTTGTCCCAATCGCCGAATATCCGGGATTGAAGGCAAGAACTGTTGGGGCATTCATTACATTGCATCTCTATGGGGAGATGAATCGTTTTCATCTACGATTGTTGAGATTTGAAATATATACAAACGCATAAGCACAAGTAATTGTACTTTAAATTTTTTTTAAGGGTCATTTGACTTTGACTTGTGCTAATCGGCCAAGTTCAAGTGAGGATCCGATCGGTGAGAATTGTAAATATTTTTACCAGCATCAACTTGACCTCGACAATTCGAAACTATCTACGCTCTTCATATTTACTTACTAATAATAATAGGTCAACATTTAGACGATGCACAATTAACAATTACGATTATTATTGAATGAATCGAAACCACTTCGATTTGATGCGTTAAATTTGTGAGCACGATTTATGTGAGTGCATTCGTTGTCTGTGAGTCAATGTAGCAATGTTGGTGGTATAGGGCACTGAGTTTGTGTGCAAAGCCACCGAAGCCACAATGTCTGGTAACTTTTACTAAGCCATGTTGCACTCAGAATTACTCTATTATAGAAGTTCAGCTTTGGGTCACCGACCCTTAACATCTTAAAATTTGATTCCATTCTCAATTCTGTACATTAAAAAAATTCTTACCACCCAGATTCATTTTAATATATAAAATCGTATTAAATCTGTTCGTTAAATTATTATTTAGTGATTCATGATTTTTTTTACAAGTACTCTCAAAAATACCATAATAGTTAATTCCAGTAAAAAAAATTGCACAAAAAACAATTTTCGTTTCGTTTCGTTAAATTTCCAAATGCATAACTCCAAGGATACACTTTCTTTCATGCAATTTAATTTGTTTTAATTAACAGATTAAAGAGGCTCGAACCAAACTCGAAGAATTTCATATGCGAAAGTGTTAAAGACAAAATGTTCATAATTTTAACTTAGTGTCGCTGGAGCAATGCACTCTAAATTTTGGACTATTGCCAGTGGATGCACTAGTCGTATTTCATCGGAATACGATACCGAATATACTCGTAAACATAAGGAAGAAGGGCGTGGTATTGAGCGTCATGCTTGAATTAGGGGTGGCTGTATTAGAATATATCAAAATGTCAGTGCTTTAGTGCTTTACCCACGCGACATCTGACTTGAAAACCAATTCTACTTGGCGTTTCCAAGTTCTTGGAGAATTTACGTACGTACATATATGCAATCTAGTTGGCCGGGCAGAAGTCAAATGGCAAAAGCCATGCATTCACTATATTCCAACAATTTAAACTACATTCGATATTTTATTCCGACTATCTATCTGTGTGTCATTCTATACAATATCCATAAATATTGCCTTCCGTATACGAGTATAAATGGCCTTTGTTACATACGAGATCACTTGTATACTTACTATCTCTAAGGTTGGCTCTTAAATTTGAACACTAGTTAATTGGTAAATGTACACGTTAAGATAAAATTATTGTCGGAGAAAATTTCTAAGAACTTTAAGAAGATTTTAATTGATATTTGTTGGGCACATAATGAAATTTGAACAGAAATAAATTATGGTATTAGTCTGATAAAAGTTAGCAAACAAAATAAGAAAAATTTGAGAAAAATTGAAGTTTTTGAAAATGAATTTGAAGAAAAAATACAGAAATAGTCTAGACTCGGTTGAACTTCAGTAGATTCAGTTATTCAGAAAAATGTGTACATCGGAGTGATTGCTATTAGTATAAAAACCGTGCAATTGCGACTTAAAACGACACCAAAAAAAACACAATCGCATATTTCGACCTAATCGCATATGTTAATTCGTTGATTTACGTTTAATCGTTATTTTTTTTAGTTTTAATTACATACATTTTTAAAAGTATCCTGTGCACAACCCATTTTCCTTCACTCTAGGAATTTTCTGTCATTAAAATAATTCCTAAACTAAATAAACACCCATTTATTCTCTATTCTCCTATAGACCTATCAGCCTCTTACCAATCCTTGGTAAGATTTTTGAAAAACTCCTATTAAAACGACTCTACCCAGTCCTAGTTCATGAAGAAAATTATTCCTGATCACCAATTTGGCTTCCGATCTGAACACTCCACTATCCACCAATGTCAGCGCATTATTGATCACATTGCATCCTCTCTAGAGAAGTAAGATTATTGCCCAGGAGTATTTTTAGATATCTCCCAAGCTTTTGATCGTTTGCGGCATCCTAGACTCCTCTGGAAACTCAAGAGCTTTCTTCCTCCAACATATTACCTTATCCTAACTTCATATCTCTCCCAACGTCATTAACTCAGAATCCTCGGAAATATATTCTATTCCAGCCGGAGTCCCACAAGGTAGTATCCTTGGTCCTTTTATATAATATTTATACCCATGACATCCCATCGGATCCTAATACTATCATTGCTACTTATGCAGATCATAGGTAGAAATCCTGACATTGCTTCCAGCAATTAACAATTCCATATTTACAACTTTCAATCCTGGTTTAAGAGATTGGGAGTGAGGGTAAATGAACAGAACAGTGTTCACATTACTTTCACTCTTTGTGAAGGAAAACCTACCCCTTTATACCTTACTAGCAACATGATTCCACAATATGATAAAGTACGTTTTTTGGAGCTTTACCTGGACAAGAGATTACCATGAAACCCTCGTACTAGACTAAAAAAAACTTGAAGTCACTAGACGTTACCTACAACTTCTTAAACTACTGGTTCGAAACTAACAATCAAAATAAAACTTTTAATATAAAACACACTTTGGGGTTCAACGGAACGTTCCAATTCCTATCGCGTCTAGGCCTTACAGTTCAAGATCCTCCGTGAAATTGTTGATGCCTTTGTTCAGGTTCTGTACATTTGTCGCTATAAGAAATTTCACTCCCGTTTATCCTATCATCATAATCCACTTGTAGAGAATTGTCTTGTACTGACCTCTTTAAAAACACATATCGGAGACTTACCAGACAATGGCCTAGAGATTTTCTAGAGGAATCTAACTTCCGTTAGTTGGAGAAATGCTGATGGGTGTTTACTCCCACTTCATGATGCACAAGATTGTAAATTAAAATGTTATGCAAATCTGGCAATATATTTTCACATTTCTTATGTATTTCTGTGTGGCAGTACTATTTATATTCAAATCAAAGGTAAGATTAACTTAAAAATTAAATAAAGCGCATTTATTCACTTCTCGCAATTGTGTATTATTTTTTGAATTGGCGAATTTCCGGATCTTTTGGAGTTAAAACAAGATAGAGACTTTAATCTAAGTGGTATACTTAAGTCAATTGTTAAACGTATATTATTCATTTTATATTAATTCGAAATACAGAAATATATTAAAATATATTTCGTTACTGCTCTTTTAAATTAGTAGAATTAAACTTTAACCATTAGCTAGTATTCGAAATTTGTTCGACGGTTGAGTAAATTTTAATAAGTAATTAGATCGTAAAGAAATGATTAAATATGTCAAAAAAGTAAAAACTAAAAATGGGTGAACATTTTTGGAAAAATTTTATACAAATATGTGTCTAACACGAATTATACAAATATGTGTCTAACACTTTAGATGTACTGAACTAATTAGTACAAATAGCGTTTGTTTTACTCCCACTACTACTAAACGGACTATAATAAAAAATGACTCATTTTTAATAATTATTATTTACAGTTCTCTTCAGTTTAAGGATAGAGTAAAAATGAATTGTTTTTAAATCGGGGGAAAACCTTCTTAACATGAAGTAGTCTTTTTTTACCTTTACCTATTTTAATATGTTACCAGATTTAACTTGCCGAAAACTTGCCACTTCATATTTCGTGGGTCCTAGTCCTGATGTTAGGCATAGTGCTGCCAACCTAATGGATATATATAAATGAAGAAAGTAGTTCTTGTGTTAATATCAGGAATAAAATCGTGTGGAAGCGTCTATTCTTCATCCCTTTTAAGCTATGGGCTGTTTTTAAAAAGGTGTCCGTCTTTCTGCGTACATGCATAACTTCGAATATCTTGTTATAATGTTCAATTTTTCTTTTAATATACACCATATTATCACCCATATTTTAATTATACAAAATTTTGACGTATCTCTTACCGTTTTGCAAGTAGATCATTATTTTAATAACCTTAAAACCGAAAATTAGAATTTTCGAAAATTCACAAATTTTCTTAATTATTATTAATTCTAAATTTGTTAAAAATATAGGATCGATGTTTAAATCCGATCTGGTAGTAATATCTATTTTTAATTTACACTAATTAATGTAATATGAAATTTTCTATAAGATGTTTAAATATCAGAAATTGTGTAATAATATCGCCATACCTAATTACAGAATGCTGCTTTTTTATTAACATGATACCATTTTTTAATACACAGGTTTAGTGTAACATTGATGGTTTTTTTCCTATTGATATCTCTCCGACCATTAATGAAATGGTTAAAATAATTAAATTGAATGAAATGTATTGGTTCTTCCTGTAGTCAGTCACCTCTGTATCTTGGTTGAATGCTTCTATTATAGACAATATACCGGATATGTCACATTTAAACATAACGTTGCAAATGAATGCATTTATGTGTATGTCCAGTTTTCGTAAAATTTTGCACCTTATGTCACCATCCTCTCTATTCAGTATTCAGTAGCCGGGATGTGGTTGATTTGAGCAGTAAGGGCGGTAAGATGTGTCTTTTGTCGCCGATCTTCATTAGTAGCAATATGGCGTAACCTATATATGCACATTTAATCGCAATCCCCCGTTGCACGTGTGAAGACCCAATTGTTCGGAAAAACCGACAAAAAAATTATCAACCAGAGACCATGACCACAACACTGACTGATAACCAGTCGGGTCGATTCATCAGCCAACAACCAGCAACTAGCATACATGGTCCGTCGTTCGTCGTACCGTTGACAACTCATTCTGACAATATGCCTTCCTTTGTAGTCTCTCAATTTTATTACTCAATAAAATTCAATTGAAACGAACGCCACAACAAATCGTTTAACTCATTGGCCGGTCAAATAAATTGCATGCGAAAAGAGTTGACATTCCAGCAAAATTGTCATGCATTTGGATTTGCACTGAGAGTAATGCCCATGCTGAAAAGCTAAAAAGCATATCAAGAGTACAAGTACGGCAGCAGATAATGTCTTAGTACAATCCGCCGTCATTTGCATCTCAAGGATTCACTCACTTTCTTTAGACCTGAACTAGTCTGGTGACATTTTGTGAATTTAATTTTAATAAAAAAATTTTACTGGCTCAGTTGGAGTTTTTTTTTTTACTTACTCTTGTTGGGCTAGAAGCAAACAGTGGGGTTTTGTGCTACAGGGTGTTTAAATACGCTTGGTTATTCACTAACCAACCAAGTTCTCTGTTTATTTTACAAACATTGTGTGGTTGGTTGGTGAGGGCAGAAATGTATGACTAAAGTGGATGTTTAACAAACAAATTTATTATGTTGACCAGAATATTTAGACTGGTTCAATTTGCTTGCGACTAATTGGACTGATCAGACTCAAAACTTTTATTCACAATCATCAGAAAATATTTTTATTGACTTTGGCGGCTTTTCTTCCGAGAAGTACGCATAATTTATGTTACTCATGAGAATGGCATTTTTTTCCATCGTTTCGTTCATCATAAAATTTAGTATTGAACTAAATATTTAAAAATTCACATTGTTTCTATTCATATAAATTATTTGTTAATGTATAATTGACATGTTGTTTGTTAAGAATTCAACATACATAAATTGATGCTTTACAATGTACAGTATGAGCCAAAAATAGTAGACCACGCGATTCATTAGGATTTCACAAATATATTTTTGGATGCTAGCATTTTTTATTTGTCTATTTTTTTTTATTTAACAAATAAATTTAATTAAATTTCGATAAAAGTTCATTTATAGGTTTTGCAGTTTTAAATTTCAATATTTGGGTTGTCGTAACAAATCGGACTGAATTTTAGATTTAGTCAAACAAACTAAACCTAACAAATTTATACGTGATATTCTATTTTTATGGATTTTATATTTTACAATCCTTTTACTTAAACCATAAAGAATTGCTTGAAAATCGAAAAAATAAACTAGATTATTATGAATTTATACGACAATGACCATTGGGATGTTATTGATCATTAAACCGTTACTCCACGTATTCCGTCAATTTCATCTTTATGGTAAGCGGCTTAAATAAATCTAATTCTACCTCATTGTCTGAATCAATTTATGCCTTAAACCAACCATCAATTTCTTCGGTATGGAACTTAAACGCATCAGGGCAACTTTTGTAATTTTGTTTGACTTACCAACTTACCCAACTATTGCTGGTGGCAAAGCCTTTCCAAACGTTTACTGTCATAAGCAGTGATGGTACTCTGCTACGTTTAAGAATTTTGTAATTTTATAGGGACTAAAAAACTAGCTGAGGTTCGCAGACTCTACAAAACCGAAGGTTCAATCGAAATCAACATTGATTTCTCTGTCATTTGGAAGCAATACCTTTCGCCGAGCTTTTTTGAAAGACAAAAATGACTTCCTTTATTTTATCAATAATTAGTTAATAATATTAACAACGGAGAGGTATTCTGATTTAGTAACACTGAGAGCGTGTGTGGCTTGTACGCAGCGATGTTAGCTTCGAATCCATCTAGTGACATAGCTGGAATGCCGCTTAATTGTTGCCAAATAGTCTGAGTGGTCGTGGCGCTAAAAATTAGCATTTTAGTATAAATGCTAATAGAAACGACATTTAAAAAAATGAGTGTGGATTTATGCCTCTAGGACAAACTGTTAATCATTTGAATGCTCTACCATGACGGTCATCTCTAACGAGTTTTTACCAGAAAAAGTAATTCACTTGTTCTAAGTCCATAAAAATTTTGTATTCCCCAAGATCAGAAAACAATTAAAAAAATTTCATTTGGATACTATCGATTACATCCCAAGCAGTGTAACAGACCAACTAAAGGTGATTCCATTTGAAGCCACCAGCACTGCTGCGAAGATTGGAATAATTCTCTCGCCGATGAATAGCTACCCAAAAGAACTTTTTTTGATGGGATAATATTGACATATAAAAATATAGTAAAATTTGGTACAAAAAAAAACCAATCCCATAACTTTTCTTATTAATTGATAAATTCAAAATTCATTAAAAACTTTTTATAATAAAACCTATAAAAATAACTAAAATGTAAGAAATTTAGAAATTTCTACCCACAATAATACCCCGAAGTCATACAATTTCATCATCATTGAGGGAATAGAGTATAAAGAAAAGTAAAAACTTTTATGGAACTATGAAAATTTTATGTTTTTGAATAAGCTTGAATGCACAATAAAATTATTAAATATTTTAGCTGATGTGATGCCTCCGAAAATTTAGTATCGAGTAGTAAAAGAATTAAAATTGAAATATTTCGACTTCTTTTCAAAGTAGAAACGACTCAGTTTCGGATTTCATTGAGTTACGAGTGCACTAGTGAGTTGAATGTGCGATTGCGGGAGTACAGGACGAGTGTGTACGAAATGAAATGATAAGTAAATATTGTAGCATAATTTTTTTTTAAGTTCATATACGTGGTTGAAAGGATCTTTTATATAAGTAGGAGTTTATTATATCCTGACACGAGAATATATGATTTGAGTCTGTATCTGTGGTATACACTCGTAATTTATGTAGTCATGCATTAAAAGAGTCGTAATATAAATTTTGAGTGGTTATTATAAAAGCAGATACTTTGCAAGCATCGATGCATCCGTAGTATCCGTGTATGAATGCATAGAGAAAGGAAGCGCCATAAAAGAAAATCTACTAACTGTTTTTCGGCAAAGAACTTTTAACGACGCTTTTGAAAGGGACTAAACTCAACGTACTGGAATTGTATGCTGTGCACTTTTACTTAGTTCTTATCGTATACGGACGAGAATCGCGTGAAGAAGTCGAGACTTGAGTTGTTCGATGCTCTTCTGCTCAATCATGAGTATTTATATAAGTTTTTTTCCAACATTTTTACTTTTGCTTGGTTTCAGTACCGGAATATTTGTATATAGTCGATTTAGAAAAAAATGAAAATTTTAAGATGCACTGTCTTATGAATTTTTAGCAGTACAGATACGAGTACCACACACGGATTTATGTGCATCTCTAGAGGAGTTCATTTTGCCATTGAAAGTCTGTAAACGACACAAGTGGGTGAGATCTAAACAGAAGTCTGCTGTCAAGTCTTTCTTACAAGAATGCAAGAATATAAGAAATCAACATTTAGCTTGAATTGCATACACATATGCTCCTCTGGATGCACATAATTATGTAAGTACATAATTATGTAAAAATTTACTAAAATATGATAAATGTGCAGTTTAGACTCGCAAATGCAACAGACAGAAGTCGAAATGCGTACGATCCTCATAGATCGTGCGCAGATCTTAGACCTTTTAGAATTTTCTGCGTTGCGTCGTCGATGTTTAGTCTGATTAGATGGCATTGAGAAATTACTCAGTAATCCAGTTGTAATTCCATTCTGCCTACTATCCTTGATCAAGAGAGGGCAAACGACTAACTTATCGAAAATATCTTAACCTCTCCTCATGCCGAATATTTCTACATGGGTTCAAATTTGTTAATACTCCTTGCAACCAGCATAGAAGGCGGTACACATCGAGCACATGTTGCCGATTTGTTATGCCACAGATCTAGTTAAATGTGACATATTATCGCCACCAATTTTATCATTTTGTGCAATGTTTATGCATTACTTTTTATTCAAATTCTTCTCTTTTCACATTTTTTCTTATATTTGTATGGAATTTTTTGCATCATCACACTATGGGAAAGCATTTTCTATCACTATAGTAATGCAAGTAGAACTTCGAACTTATCGAAATATGAAGAGTCTTGTTAGCGTTTTGTGAAAAATTTCTAAATTGGTAAAAGCGGAGTAAATAGGCTTTCGCTGTGGCATCTAAGGAATCTACTTAGATGGGAAAGCAAAAGACTATTTACTCCGTATATAATTTGGTGTGAAACTAAATTAATCGTTGGGTATAAATAGGAAATTTTTGTTGTTGTTGTTGAAATGTTTAGCATACGGGAGTCTTAAGTGGTTAAAGTTTCTGTAAGGTGATAAAAATATTTCTTAATATTTGTAAAGTATACTATTAATAAAAATATTTTGCTCCTTCCCCAGACATATATATTCATATAACTAAACCATTTTTTTATAGTACAACAGAAAATTAACATGTTAGAAAGGAAATTCATCAAGAAATCATCATCTACATCGATTATCAGTCTAATGGAAGGCAAATTTTTATTAAAATATAAATTCTTAGCACCACGATTACTTAAGCTATTTGTAGGCATGGCGCTTAGAATTTACCACCCTAGCTAAATCACTAGTTAAACGCAAAATTAGGACTTTTATTAAATATCTGCTTCTAGTTCCAGTGTCGCTAAAATTGGGTACTAAAGAAAAATTTTTCTAAGATATCTGCTAAAGGTATTTAGTGATGTAAAAAGAATTTTATAAAATTATAGGAAAAAAGAAAATTATGTAATATAAGAAATTTTTGAAATTAAAGAATTTTCTTTCAAGAAAATAAATTAAAGTTGGAGAATCCGTTTTTAAGTAGAACATCTCAGAAGCGTTAACTGTAAATACAAAATTCCAAAAATTATTTCAAAAATATTTAGCATTATTATAGTATAATAATAAATAAATATTTTTATTAGTTAATTTTGGACAATTTTTGTACTTTTCCGCTCATCTTTAATGTATAATAACTTGACCTTTTAGGAAAGCGTATAAATTCCTGATTCTAATCAAAAGAAGACTAACTAATATTCTTAAAAATTTGTATATTTTATACAAAATTTCTAAAATCCTTAATGTCTGGTTAAATCTAATCAAATATTTCAAATAAAGAAAATTCCCCAACTTTTACATTTAAAAATAATATTCCTTCTAATACCATAACCCAGAGAAATATTATTTCCGTTGAAAATATTCGTAAGGATAATCATTTGAGAAATTACATCTTGATTTTAATAATATCCGAGAATATTAGTGGATATCTGCGATTATATAAGATATAAATTTTAGAAACCTACAGAAAATTGATGGGAATTTTACTTATATTAATATTTTTAAAATTCATATGAATATTTTAAGAACAATATTATCTCCAAAAAGAATTGTTATAAATAAGAATAATGATAATAAAGGCATTTTAAAATGTATTTAAAATTGACAAATGAAATTTCGAAAAATTTGAATACTACACACTATTGGAAAAATCTTTTCAGTAGCATAAATTATTTGTGAAATTGGCGTTTCGTTATAGTAAATTTTTATAGGTTGCATTCTTATTAACATAACCCCCAAACAAGGAGAAATGTTCTGATATGATTTAAGTTTATTTAAAAACCAATATATTTACCAAAATTTCATGTCAAATTTCATTGGAATGAAGAGCATTTTCAATGAAAATTTACCATGCAAACTGAGAAAAAAAATAATGAACATTCAATTTTAGAACACTTGAAATTTTCAAATGTTAGCTAAAATGTTTATTTTTAAATTTTTGAAAATAGTCCGATTTAGTCAATTATTGCCTGTGAAATGGTACTGACGAAGCAGAACCCAATCGGAGAAACTAATTTACGTTAAATGTTGAAAGCAGTCAATCGTCTTGTTGAATATTGTGAAGGGTTAATTAGAGAGAAGGCCTTGAAAATAGGAAAACAATTTTAAGTGATTTCAAGGAACTCGACTCATTTTGGATCAATTTATTGATGGTGGTTAGTAGCTCTCGGTGAAGAGCAATGCGGACAGTCAATGTTACATAATATGGAATAACGTGCATAGAGTGCTTATGGACTAATACTGATACATGTATGAATGTGGTTGTGAACATTCTGATTTGTGTAAGGATAGTCCTCTGCCTGAAGGTTATTATTTCTAAGTGGTTTCGTTAATGTTTTCCATAATATTGTGGCTGCATTATTATTTGATATGTACACATGAGGATTTATATCGTTGATGTGACCGAATGAGATTTCTGAATAGAAGGACCTCTTTCATTGGAAAACTAATTAGATTTTCTCTGGAGGTATTTTGAAAAGTCCTCGGGAATTTGCTCGGTCGTCATTATATTCATCAAGTATACAACATTGATTTAGTCATAGTCATTCATCAGCCGGTTCTTGTGTTGGTCTTTTAGTTAGTCTATTTTCTCTTGGATGCTCATCAATCCATCAAATCACGGAGTCATTGAAATGTTAGACCACTTATGTACATGTACTCATATTTGGCTGCATTCATCTTTTGATTAGAAGAAGAGGAAATATTTACAAAGTTTTTGTTTTTTGCCGATTTAAAGACTGTCGGCTTCAAAGCGGAAAAGAAATTTCACTGAATACAAAGGCCCATTCAAAATGGAACTTTCTAGACTTCCTCCACGTCGCTAATGTTTACATCGCTCCCGCTATGCTGCATTGACACAATTTTTATACTATCCGAACCATTTCATCTGTGCGATAGTCATCGGTGCTAGTGTTTATAGAATTTTATGAATAGCTTATATACAATGGATTAAAAATGAAACGATTCTAAATGTACACTATTATATTCTGAGAAGTTCCTTGCTTGGAAGTGATCCATTCATTTGCAGACTTCTTTAACTTCAGACTCCTCAGGGGAATTTGTTCACCTTACTTCCTTCCGTTTTGCTTATAATCACAACCCTGACGATGGTACTGTTGCCGATGCATCGATGCAATGGAAGGAACGGCAACAACTACATACACGTTGGTTAAATAATGACTACCTCACTATCACCTTAAAACTTATCATATAATCCTTAGGCTGAAAACTTCAAGCTGTGTTTCTATTGTACAATCTTGCCACAATCTAAAATCTGCCGCCAGCATTAGATTTCTTCATTTATGTTAGTCTAACTGCTTGTGCAAAGGAGATGAGCAAATATGTATGTCCGTAGTATATGTGAAGAAATCAAAAAAAAGAAGGGAAAAACATAAAACAAAAATTGTAATAATAAGAAAAACTGTTTATTTTTGGAGGAAGTTTATATTTGTCTTGATTTATTTGTCGTACCAGTAGAATAGAACGAGTTCCATGACTCCCTGATTTAAGACTTCTCTCCTTCTAGTTGACGTTAATTCTTGCCTTGTTTATGTAACTTAACCAGAGAGATTTTTATCACCCTGACGACCGAACTGACGGATGTATGAGTACGAGAAGGTTTCTCTCAGAATAGAACAACCAATTCCTCTCATGCATTTAACATACTCTTCTTAAATTACAATATTTCTTCTCTGTGGTCATCTTTCCCCGAAGACATTTTCAATACTCAAAACGTTGTTTTTTTTCTCTCTCTCTCTCTCTCTCTCCATCTTACAATATTGAAATTTCTATGTTGTGTACTATCAATAAACATAAAATCATAATTTTAGTTCCCATTTTAATTGTTTGTTCACTTATGACTATGAACAATATAATTTATTATGATTTGGCCCTTTCTCTAATTTCAATTTTATTTTCATTTTCCACTTACTGGATTATATTGAATCTACTTGTGGCACAAGGGATGTAAAGTGGACATTATAGAAAGCAAAAAATAAAAAACACATTGACTTGATTGATGATTACCAATAAATAGAGGAAGGGAGAGGGGGGTTGGTTTAATGGTGGAGATTTTCTTGTAGTATTTTGGTAACTACTACATATTCTCTTGGGAATTAACTTCGGTTTATGTTTCTTCTAGAATAAAAATAAGATTTTTATGGGAAATTGAAAAATTGCTTTAATTGAAATTGAATTTGAATTATAGATTTACGAGTACATTTGTAATTGGAATATTTTCGATTTTTTTTTGCCCACAAATTGATTAATTTCTTTGTTGGCTTTAATTTATAGTGAAATTATTTTGTTTTTTGTACAAATTTGACACTAGAATATTTTTAAATAAATTATTATGGAGAAAGTTAAGTTGTGTTTCTGCCCAGATTATGTATCAAAATGTGGGACAGCACAGCCAAATAATTTTTTTTTATTCTTAGAATTTAGAGAATTTTAAAAAATTTACAAAAGATCGTATTTATTCTTAGTATTTAGAGTATTTAAAAACCAAAATCCGTCAAGTAATGGTCGAGTAATAGTCCGAAATGTGCGAAAAAGTCAGCAAAAATTATCTGGAAAGATCCAGTCTTGCAAGAAGTTTCATGGCAGCCAGTTATATTATGTTACATTCCTTGCATAATAACAAAATCCAAGCAATATAAGAAAATAAAAATTCAAATCTGAATTTTAAATGTTTTATATGGTATTTAATTTCACTATTCGAAGCACAAATTTGAATAATAAACCCATTAATTCTCCTTCCTCGTAGAAACCTATCAGCCTCCTACCAATCCTTGGTAAGCTTTTTAAAAAACTCCTATTAAAACGACTCTACCCAGTCCTAGTTAATGAAAAAATTATTCCTGATCACCAATTTGGCTTCCGATCTGAACACTCCACTATCCAACAATGCCATCGCATTCTTGATCACATTGCTCTTGAGAGGAAAGATTATTGCCCAGGAGTATTTTTAGATAACTCAGAATCCTCGGAAATATATTCTATTTTAGCCGGAGTTCTACAAGGTAGTATCCTTGGTCCAATTTTATATAATATTTATACTCATGACATCCCATCGGATCCTAATACTATCATTGCAACTTATGCAGACGATACGACCACACTTGCTACCCATTTAAATCTAGGCATAGCTTCCAACAATTGGACTTTACCTGGACAACAAATTAACATGGAACCCACATACTAAACTAAAAAGAGTTGAAGCTAACAGACGTTACCAACAGCTTCTTAGACTACTGAACAAACGCTTGAAACTAACAATCAAAAGTAAACTTCTAATATGAAACCTTATTTCAACAAAACGTTCCAATGCCTATCGCGTCCAGGCCTTACAATCCAAGATTCTCCGTAAAATTGTCGACGCTCTATTTTATGTTCGCAACAACGCAATACATCGGGATCTTAATGTTTCCTTTGTTCAGGATCTGTGAATCCTATCATCATAATCCACTTGTGAGAGAATTATCCTTTACTGCCCTCCCCGGAAACACTCATCGGAGAGTTAAGAGACAATAGCTTAAAGATTTTTTAAGAGGAATCTAGCTTCCGTTAGTTGGCGAAACGCACATGGGTGTTTACTACGACTTCATGATGCATAAGATTGTTAATTAAAATATTATGTAAATCTGCTTGTTACAATTTTTTACCTTTTTTTCATCTTGAAGGGGCCATTATAAACAGATGACGCCGAAATATTACTATTTAAAAATACGGAGTTTTAGACTTAAAATATTGGGAGTCTCGCAGCCTTGGAAGCCATTCATGGCTCATTGAGTGATCTAGTGCTCAATGAGATTTGTCGTAATCTATGAAACAATACACGCTGGAATTCTCATTAACGAGCGGGCTGATGAGCCGGCGGGGGAGGCGTTCCTCCCTCCTAATCCCAGTGATATACCAAACTCGCCGTATCTACTAACCAAATGGCATTTAACATCTTTAGCCATGCGCAGGCAAACCGATATTGGCCTAACATCGCAAAATCAGTCCACTCAACAACCATTCCGAAATTCTGGGCATGGAAGCTTCTCAGAATTGGAATTTGGCATACCACACTTACCCATGATTTCCTCTTCGGTAACCAACCTTAACTACCTTTCCTTTTTTTAACCATCTTAAACATCTTAATTTGCTCCAAAGAATTTAACAATCTCTGACTTTTCCCTCCAAATAACCATCGACCAGTTTCATTAGGGAAGCTCCACAATGCCAACCTACACGAAACATGAAGTCGCCAAATGACCGCATAGTTATGGTGCTGAAGAGTGACCTCTGGTTCTTATCTCAGAAACAGAAATTATTAGCATTTGCAGCTTAATAAAATCAATAAAATTTAAAGGTACTAATAAAATACGGTTCATTGTCCTGAGAAATCTCTTAGTATATCACTGTTAAAATGAATAAAATAAGATATTTCTTCTCTATACTAATTAATTAAAATTCTCTATAGCTCTGTTATTTTATAATATTATTTGGATTTATTCGTAATAATATTAAAATTAAATTTTAATTTTATCTTCAAAGCAAATATTTTTCTCATTTAAATTTATTTGCTCCTACACAAGATTTCTTTCTTCTAGTTAATTACAGATCATAAGTTTAGATTCCCTACCCGAAATTGGCATTTTTAAAATGAATTTTTGAAAAATTCTTTAATTAAAATTGAATTAAATTTCTTTTAATTTTATATTTCAGAAAAATTCTTCCATAACTCCTCATCTGTTATTCTAGTAAAAATTGGTTAATATTTCCAGGATATTCGAAACACAATCAAGTTCATTGGCATTTTCATTGAATAGAAAAAAAAAAACCAAAGGAAAAAATTCAAAATATTTTTAATAGAATACTTGATTTATTTAATTTTAGATATCATTGTTTAATCTTTTACCATGAACATTAAAAAACTCCTAATAAATAAATATAAATTTTTAAGTTTTTCTCAAGATTAGGAAAAGTTTCATTCATCTATCAACTCACAACTATTGATTATATAAAAATATGAATAAATTTCAGAAATAATCATCTTGAAATTTTTCAATTCTTCACATGCTGAAGGTTATATGGTCACGTTAGTAGCGAGATAATATGTAAAATTCCATTCTTCTGGACACAGTAAATAGTTGGGGAGAAAAAAACTAATAATATACACCTTGATCAATATTCATTCATTCAATTGTTAATTCATTCATTGATTTCAACTTTTTCTAATAAACAAAGACTTCAGAGACCCATTCCAACAGGTTAATATCCAAGTTTTGAATTGTTTTCAAACTTTTTATACAAAATAAAAGCAAAAAAAAATTCCAAACAAACAAACTTGAAGATATGCGCTTATTATTTTTTTCTTTTTATATACAATAATTTTTTACCTTCTAAAGTGTGTTTGATTGTTTTCGTATTTGTATATTTTTCTTGCTTAAACCATCTAATATATTGTATAATCAAATGAAATGATCACATTAGCGACAATTACATAGTCAGAATTTATGATCCTCACGCATATTTAACCGCTCCTTTCTACCTTTTGCATTTTACCTTGGAAACGTTGATGTCCATTTGTACATAGACGCGTGTTCGTTCAGCTGCTAAACGGTTGACTAACCTTATGCGATTGAGGAGTTTGGTGGTGGATAGTAGCATTGGCAGGACTGGTTAACAATGGTAGAAGGTACATAATATGGCATTTCTATTAGTTTTCAAAGATTCCGAACTGCTCGTTTCTACCATCGAATGGGTAACTTCTACTCTTGACTCGTATACGCGACTAGAACTCACGATTTGCTAATAAATTCCATTCGAACGATAGTGGTACGTGCTTGAAATTTATGAAAGAACCTACGTTTCATCCGAACCATGAGCATAGTCGTATGTGTAGTCGAAATAAATAAAACTAAATGTGAATATGTACAGTTGACATTTTAGTTATTTTTTCTTCTACAATATTATCGCACTAGAGAACGCTACCTAACAAATAGCCTACCATACAAATAATGTGATTGATAAAGCAGAATTTATTGATGTAAATATACAAGTACTCCTTCACCTAAAATGCTCCGATATTAAAGGGTATCAAAAGCATGTGTACAAGTTCGTATGGTATGGTGGCTCAGTAGTTTTTAACCTTAGTACGTAAATGCAATATGCAAATTCGCATTAAAAGTAATGAAAGATTCTATCAGCTTTAAGAGTATTTAGAACATGGTTTTTTTTGGAAATTGCCTATTTTTAACGCTTCATGACGAGCATAAAGTCTAGTATCTACCATCGTATTTGCTGATAATAGAATATGCCATATGTTGTTAGGTGTAGGCGATGTGAAACGTTTTCGAAAAAATGTGTCTACCTTTAAAGGTCGATAAGTATTTTTATATAAGATCTATATAGGTGAAAATGTAATTTAAATTTTTTTTAATTTTTTCAAGCATATCACATGTCTTTTTTTTACTTCGTTGATGACTATTTGAATCTTTTCTGTAAAAAAAATTATCATATTTCTACAATTAAATAGAAAATAGTAAAATATGCCAAAAATGCTGTTTTTCCCTTTCCATATTTAAAAGGGTATCAACCAAAAAATACTGTACAGAAACAATAGAATTTTTTCGCAAGTAAGCTTTGCTATGTCAGCTGTCAAAATACATATGGTTATGCGGCTTAAGAGTGAAGTTGTTTGCGAAAAAATACAATTAAGTCATCTGTTGGGAAAAACGAAATTACTTTCCGAAGAACCCAATATAACACAAGATTTTTTTTTACGTAAATTTCGTTTAGCTAAGCATTCTGAATAATGCTGTTATTCTAGCAAAGTCAAAGCCCATCTCGTAAGAACTTGCCTTAAAAACTTAAAATAAAATTTCCTGAAAATTATTAGAAGATAAAATTTCCTGAAATTCATATCAACTTTTTTTTGTGTAATTTAAAAAAAAAAATTTAAAAAATTACACAAAAAAAAGTTGATATGAATTTCAGGAAATTTTATCTTCTAATAATATATGGAAAATTTTAAGTTCAAAGTTTTGGCTTTAAAATAAATATCTTTTTTTTTTTAAAAAAAAAGGCCTGAAAATAAAACCAAACCTGTTTTGCCAAAAAGGATTTGTCATTTAAAAAAGTAACCAACCGTAGTTTTTATAATTTAAATTAAAACCGTAGTTTTTATAATTTAAACCACAAATAGGAAATATATTATTTCTTGGTCCTTGTCATTTAATCCCATGAAGGAGAGAAAAAGATAAAAATCGAACAAAATTGAATTTTCCTCTTTGGGTATAACAAGTGCTTTTTAATATCTTTTTCAATCTACAATATTTTAGCAATATTCTCCAAGAAAAATACGACTATAATAAATTCTATACTCAAACTGCTATACTTTAATCTGAAATCAGACTATTAGCAATGGTTTTCGATATTTTATAATAAAATGTTTTTATTTTTATCAAGTAAATAAGAAATCTTTGTAATTAAGAGACCTCTTCTAATTAAATACTTAAACATTTTGATTAAAATTAATTAGTCGTAAACGTACAAATACAATTGTTAGAGATGGAAATATGAACAAATTGGTAATTATCGTTAATAAAATATGTGTTTTTACCGAGGACACTTCGAAAGAAGGTCTAAATTTCTTTATAGGAACTATAAGTGAGTTTTATCCAACTAACCACTAATATAAGAAATTCTATTTACTAAATTAACCACAAATTACAATACTAAATCTATAAAATATTATATAAAGGAGATATAATCCTTTATAGATTTAGTATTATAGAAAATCTCCTTTCAAAAATATAAAGGAGATTTTATATAATATAAATATAAATAACATATATTAATATAGAAAGGTAAAAACTAATTGGCATATAAAAAGCCATTTAAAAATTATTTTTAATCAAAAATTATTGCCTAGCTATGTACTCGATATTAATATTATAAAATAAATTGTAAAGAAGATGATTTCGTGGTAAGACTATTTTCACTATTTTATATTTAATTGCTTTCGGAAAATACAAGAATAATCTTTCAAAGATTTTAGTAAAGCATATATTAGAAAATTTATACGAACTCTACAAAATTTTAAAGGACATTCAGAAATAGATTTTTTGTATCTCGAAATTTTCTGTATGACAAAAAAAGCTAACCTTCAATAAATGAATATCGAAGAAATAGAAAATTTTAATTATAGAATTTTGAACGTAATTTTTGTTGTAAAAAAAAAGAACAAATTTTAAGCTTTATTTATGAAAAAATTAAAAACCAAATAATTAGAAGTTTTCAAATTTAAAATTAAAAAAACAAAAACAAAAAATACGCGGGTCGTTGTAAAAAATTTTAAAACCTTCACACTATTATGGAAGTGCACAAAATTCAAAAGGTAGAACGGCAACTGCAAACTGTTTTATCCCCGAATTAAATCTTCTAGTTTTTGTTAAAGTGCTGCCACACACTTATTTTCAGTATTTTGTAATGTTTGTAATATGGCAACATTGCTGAAATTGAAATCAAATTAAGTGAATTTAATTGGTTGATTTGGGCGAAATTCGTCAAGTTTTGACAGTAATTGTAGTTGTTGTTTGCAGTTGTCGTCGGAATTGTGTTCCGGGCAAAGATTTTCTTGTAAACTTTACTTAATTTATTTATTTTCAAGTATTTATACACATGTACATAATGTTTTTCTATAAATTATTTTGACATATTAACTTGTTAGTTCTCCCTCCATTCTTCTCGATATCATGACCAACCAGTTTGGCAATTTGCATGACCTCCTGTGCTCGTTCAGACCGAATACTTTCAAAATATTTTTATTTATCTATAAACAATTCTCTAATTATTTTTTATTTTCCTTTTTTTATAAACAAACAAAAAAATAATAAACGCAAGCAACAATTTAGCCCTTTTTTATATTGAACGCTTTATTTTAGGCGCACTATTTGAAATTTATGATTTTATTGTCGCGAATATAAAAACAATTTGTTCCACTACAGTTGATTTTGAAAACTTGAAAATTTCAAAATAAAAACACCATTATTTCAATTTTTTACATACTCCTACATAGGTCTATGATAGACACCTGTCTCGAAAAAGTTTATTTTCAATTTCAAATGAATACTGCCAGTCATCTATAAACAAAAACTAAAGAACAGAACATATTTGTATAGTAGATATGTGTACATGAGAAAATAATACAAAATTGCTAAAAACTGTTTATTTATCTAGAATAATATTGTATTGAAAATATCTAAGGAATTTCTAAATTACAACTTTAAAACTTTTATAAAAATGTTCACTAATATTTTTATGAAAAAAATTCTAAGGCTAGTGTGGTAAATTAAAATTATCTCGTTCGAGCCTATCAAATAATAAAGCATAGAATTAGATACGGAAGTTTTAATAGTTGCTATAAATTATTATTATTATTTCATTATATTCTTTTTAATTTTGTTGAATAAAGCCATGGAACGATAATATAAAGATAATATAAAGGTAAGGAAAATAATTTCAGGTCTAGTGAAAAGAGTTCACACATTAATACTTAGTACATAAAAGTCTAACAAACACAAAAACCCCCAGACCTTTAGAAACTGGGATTGGTTTTAGTCCAATACATTTTATGCACAGAACAATTGAATCGTGGTTAACGATAGTGCAGCATACTAAATTTTCAACCACTCTACATACGATAATTGCAGATGGAAAGTTCGTGGTTTGTTTTACAAACGAAAAGAAAACGACCGCCATAATAATAGTTCGTCTCCAAAGTGTACGCAGTAATAATTCAAAAAATATTGTCCCTATGAATATATAGCCACAATTTCATTATGATTTCTAATCGAATCGCATTTAATAATAATAATAATAATAATAATAATGGAGACGGGAAAACAACTTAGATATGATTACCAAGTGAAGGCGAGTGACTATCCTATTAATAAGGTTAAGGGTATCTACCGGTACCGATAGCGACCTAACCACAAACTCATTGTGAATGGAGTATAATAAAATGTTGATGACAGAAAACTGTCAAGAGTAGAGTATGCTCACATCTACCTTTTCAACATTACACTTGAACTAAGCCCAAAGTAACATTCTTCTGCACTTTGCCGATTAAACTAAATAAAAATCAGTCAACATGAATGCTCACTTACGAGTATGGTGTTATAGGAAGTGGAATGCTTCGATAAAATCAATTAAAGGTGACTTTGACGAACTAACTATCAATGGACGAGTATGGGAATCGTCGTGATGGTAAATTTGTTTCCTGTCATTGGATTTGATGTCTCAACTTTTTTTTAATGTACTCCCAACTCTGTTGTTTAATTAATTACTAGACAGACATTCGTTTAAAACGAGTAGCTGTCAGTCAACTCCATCATTTTTAAATACGATTTGTTAACAAAATATGTACGTAAACGTCTAAAGATGGCATTCCAACTTTTAGAAATGAATAATAAAATTATTCTTTAAATTACATTGTTTTTTTTTATTCTTCTTCTAATATTTCCTTCTTTTACTAATCAATATTTTAAATTAAATTAATTTATTATTGAAATTAATTTGTTAAATCAACCAACAATTCGGTTTTGACATCCACCATTGCCAACTTCTTTAGAAAAAAAAGAGTATCGTCCCGATATATTGCTAAATATTGGTCAAGCCTCTGATCGAGTCTGACACAAGGGCTTGTTCTCGATACTTAAGTGAATCCTTCCCTCCATATATTACTTGGAACTAAAATCATTCCTTATAAACCAGTAATTTTAACTAAATGAATATAAAGGATTCTATTATATCTTTCCGATATTAGACAGCATACTTGGCCCCACCCAATATTTTCAAACACCTTCTTTGGTATATATGCAGATGATATGGCATGCCTGCCTTACATCTAGCAAATTTCTTCAAACCGTAATCCGAATCCTGCAAAAGAATAAAAGTTAACAAAGGGTAATGTGTCAACGTAACTCTTACTATCTACCTTAAATCATGTCCTCCCGTATATCTAAATGGCTGATAGTAAGAAATGCCACAAAATACAGAGCTTCGGTATTTTGTGACATTATTTACGGCTGATAGTAAGAAATGCCACAAAATACCGAAGCTCTGTATTTAGGTCTGAACCGATACAAACGCATGACATGTAACCCATATTGATGATACCTGCAACTACTTTGACTTCTAAGTTACCTATTTACATCAAAGTACAAGTGCTGTATGGTTAATACCTGGCCTTGACGAGAAATTTAACATTTTATGTGTTAAAGTCATTTAATTTGTTGACATATGCGTCTTTTAACTCGATATGGTTAATCCAACATTTTTATATCTTTCGTATATTATATGAAAAATACGATCTGTCTAACCATTCAAAATAGGAGTTTGTTACAGCAATCACCTCATCGATTGAGTCAAATATTTTTCCTTCGAGACAATGACAAGTTAAAGATGAAAGGCCAAACGCGCGCCAAACTTTTAAAAAATGGCGTAAAATTTACGGTGACAATGCTCTACAAGAGCGTCAGTGCCAACGATCGGTCACGAAATTCCGTCTTGGTAATTTTGATCTCAACGACGCTCCTCGATTAGAAAGGAAAACCAAGGTTGATTATAACAAAATAAAGGCATTAATTGAAGGTGTATCCTGACATTCATCAGAGGGAGGTTATGCTATCAGTGTGGTGGGATTTTGAAGGTGTTTCGGTGTTTGAGCTTCTACCAAGGAACCAAACAATCAATTTAGAAGTGTATTGTCAGCAATTGCACAGTTTTAATGCACCCATCATACAGAAATTTCCAGAGCTCGTTTATCGTAATGGAGTTGTATTCTATCACGACAACGCAAGACCAAACACAAGTTTGAAACCCCGTCAAAAATCGTGGAGCTTGAATGGGTTGTATTGCCACATCTACCATACTCGCCTGACGTTACGCTGTCAGACTTCCACTGGTTTTGGTCTCTTCAAAAACAACTTTAATTCAGATGAGGCTATAAATCAGCACCTTGTTTAGTTCTTGAAAGATAGGACCTTCTATGAACGAGGAATTACGAAGCTCATTGAAATATGGCCCAAAGGTTATCGAGCAAAATGGTTAATATATCATTGATTGATCTTTGTTCTTTTTGTATAAATAAAAACACATTTTAAAGCATAACATTTTATGAGGGAAAAGAAATCCCCAAATGTTAATTTCAAGATGTTAATTTCAAGACTTTATTTAACATGATTTGGATAGTCCGATTTATGTCAAATATGCACTGTTTTGCTTTATAATTTGTTGCCGTTTTAGAAGTAACTTCATAATCCAGAAGCCTTGGTTCCTATTGGCAAAAAACTCGACGAAGCGATTTTAACAATCTTCTCTAGATGCCATTTATCACTAAGCAACATTTGCAATGATAAGAAAAGATGGTAATCGCTTGGTGCCAGGTCCGGACTGTAAGGTGTGACTCGTCAGAAAGTATAGTAAGTCCCCAGAAATTTCTAACCAAGTTCCCGAAGTTTCTGGCGAGTCACTATACACGTATGTGGCCTAGCGTTGTTCTGATGGAACACAAAATCTCTCCTGTTGGTCAATTTTAGCAGCTTATGGTCAATCCCTATCTTCAAAATATTCAATTGTTGACAGTAGAGGTCCGAATTTAGTATTTGATCATATAGAAGCAGTTTATAGTAGATGGTTCCTTTTCAGTCCCACCAACTGCAAAGCAATACCTTCCTGGCCGTAAGTCCTTGTTTGGCCACCTTTTGAGCCGTTTCACCGCGCTTTATCTACAATCGTGTTTGCACAATATTGTCGTATGAGACCCATTTCTCATCTCCAGTCATCATCCCTTTAAGAAATGGGTCGATTTGGTTCCGTTCGGCCAAAGCTTCACAGATGAAAATTTGATCCTTCTTGTTTGTTTGCGTGAATTCGTGAGAAACACCGAACATCGAGCGTTTCTTCGAATCCAGATTTATTCAGATGGTTTAAAACTGTTTCGTGGTCGATCTTCAGCTCCTGGGCGATGCTACAATCATTTTCATGATTTTATCGACATTTTCGACGGCGGGCGTACTTTTACAAGGTGTATCCTTAATATTAAAAATACTGGAACGGAATCTACGAAACGAAAGTTGCGCATAATTGGCTGTAACAATATCGGGACCTTGTTCATAATTTAAGCCGCCTGGCTTGCATTTTTGCCTTTATCAATGGAAAATTGTCAAATATACCGAATTTTCTCTTTGTTAACTTTCGCCTTTTAACATATATCCTAAAACTCACAACTGAATCGAAAATCAAAAAATTGTAAAATAATTGTAAAAGTAACGGAATGTCGCTGTTCTGAGCTTTTTTGATCAATACTTTACGAGATATACATCACTACAGCCATCTAGCGAAAAAATAATGAATTTGTTTATATCCGAACTATTATTTAAATTTTCTAAAAATTATTTTTTGTCATACCACGTTGCGAGTGTGTACATATTTTCATAGGATGGCATACAAAATCAAATAAACTTCTTTTAAATAATAAAATTATGAAATCCTGTACTAATTAATAATAGAATACACTTTTTCATATTCCATTTTACCTTTACAATCTGTAAAACTAATTTTCCTATAATAAAAAGCTATTGGCTTAATTCACTTTAAGGTAAAGTAGAAAAAATTCATTAAAAAAATAAATCTGAACTACCTTAACTGTAGTAAAATGGAAATGTTAGTATTAATGTCTGAATTCTCATAAATACAGACAGAAATTGAGTAAGGGATACTCTATATGGAATTAGTTACAAGATAAACAGAAAAATTTAGGTTGCAAGGAACAAAAGGGAAGGTGGAATAAAACCTAAAAGTTTTTGTATATATAGTTTTCAACTGAATTAGAAATAAAAAGAGAAAAAAATGAAAAAAATCAAAATCCTTTTTATAAATGTATTATAAAATGTTCAACTGCTTTTTATAATAAAATCCTAACAGTATTATTGGATGTATAAAAAGTGTGAATTGAAATTTCTATTCTTTAGCATATAAGGTGCTACTATTTTTCAAAAACATTAAATTTTTAGTTAAGAACTCCTGATAAAAATATCTAATAAAAATATGATTTATTTTTTCTTAAATTTTCTTTTCTTTTTACTATATATTTCCTTGATAATAAATAATCTCAACTAAAGTTTAACATTTTTAAGGAACAAATGTTGAAGAAAACTTATTCTTGAAGAATAAAATTATCAATCGTATTAAGGTGTGTCTGGAAGTTAACTAAGCATAAAATGACTCAAAAATAAAAAAATAAAAATTAAAGTAAAACATAATTTCCAATCATACTTGCATAAAAGGATAACATACCAAACTTATTCCTAGGTGAGGCATAGAATCGTCGCGTGCTCAAAAGCTTTAAAAGTTGCCCCTTCGATATTTACGAGTGTTCATACTGCCTTTCATGCCGTTTCCTGTTTAGTTTAGTCCTTTTGCATTTCCAAAGCAAAATAAATTCAAAAGACTGTCCCTTTTCGGATTTAATTCTTTTCAATCCTCAGATTTTATTCGTTATCCTAATTGCGAAATTGTAAGGACATATATGTTAGGGCGAATATAATAAGTTAGGAGAAATAATTCATCTTTTCTTTTTATCAAGGCTCTTTTAATTAAATATTATTTCTTATATGAATAAGAATTATTTTTGATCCTTTTGAGTAATGTTTTCAGAAATGAAAGTCACGGTTTTTGATTTTGATAATTTTTTAACTTTTAATTTTATATTGGGTAATATTTTTCTTTCTTTTACTTATCATATTAAAGTAAATTATATTTTAATTAAAAAATATGTATTTTCAACATATTCCTATGGATTCTATCAATACGAGTATTAACAAAATAATACAGAATCTTAAATTATTAACAAATACTTCGAGATCTTTAGATGAAATTTGTATATAATATATTAGTTAAAAATTATTAATATACAATAATAAAAAAATAATAAATTAAAAATATTTTAAAATAATATATATGCTTGAGTAAATAAACAAATGGGTTTAAAAGAAAGTTGGCTTCACTCTATGAGTTCCGCTATTTAAAAAGGAGCGATCAACTAGGACAAAAATGTCCAATGCTGAATTTATCATAGTCCACTATAGCATAAAAATAAGTTACATAAAATAAGAAAGATTATGAAGTAGAAGGATTATAATTAATTTTTTATCTGCAACTACAATTGTATTGTAACAAGCAAATTTACATAACATTTTAATTTACAATATTGTGCATCATGAAGTGGGAGTAAACACCAATCGGCATTTCTCCAACTAATGGAAGTTTGATTCCTCTAGAAAATCTCTAGGCCATTGTATCTTAAGTCTCCGATGAGTGTTTCTGGGGAGGTCAGTACACGAAAATTCTCTCACAAGTAGATTATGATGATAGGATAAACGGAGTGAATTTTTTGATAGCGAGAAATGCACAGGTCCTGAACGTTGCTACGAACATAAAACACAATTTTACGTAGAACCATGGATTCTAAGGCCTGGACGCGATAGAAATTGGAACGTCCAAATAGGTTTTATAATTGTATTGTAAATTGTCCAAATAGGTTTTATAATTGTATTGTATATTAGAAGTTTACTTTTGATTGTTAGTTTCGAGCGTTTGTCCAGTAGTCTAAAAAGTTGGCGGTAACGTCTAGTGGATTCCGCTATGAGGGTTCCATGTTAATCTCTTGAACAGGTAAAGTCCCAAATGACGTGGGATCACAATATGATAAAGATATAAAGGAGTAGGTTTTCCTTGACAAAGTGTCAAAGTAATGTTGGTACTCTTATGTGTATTTACCCCCACTCTCCATCTCTTGAACCAGGATTGAAGATTGTGGATATGGGATTGTAAATTGTTGTAAGCTATGTCAGGAGCAAGTATGATCGTATCAGCTGCATACGTAGCAATGATAGTATTAGGATCAGATAGAATGTCATCAATTCTTTTACATATTTTCTTTTCTTTAAGTGGTTTAAACTTTTTTTTAAATAAATATTATTATATTTTATATAATAACATAAAGAACGTATCTGTTTTTTTAAAATCCTTTTAATTACCATTTTTTTTTAAAATACACACGTTTTGGTTGTCGAATTTCATTGCGTTATTAGAAAGTCTATTTCAAATTAACGATAAAAATACTATTTCATCTTTATTAGCAATATAAAAGAGCCACCTTAATTCGTTCTTTTAGGGAAAAAAATATTTTGCGCAGATAGAAAAAATTACTGTTACAAGCAAAATTTATATTCTCGTATTTTATTATTTCACGTTGTTCTTTCAAACTTGAAATGAAAATAAATTGATATTTTCGATTTAGTAATTTGGACTAAAGTCTCTAATAAATGTCATTGAAAGAAAATTACGAACTAAATTAGAAAATTGCAAGAAGAATAAATAATCTTAGTTTACCTTAGTCCTTTTTATTGGAAGTTCGGATAGGTTAGAACGTAGCAAGAATATATGAGTTCCGGTTTATATGTATTACGGTTATAGTGGGATCGTTGAAGACATATTATAGCAACGAAAATTGAGTTAACATTATTTTTATCTATTTTATTGCAATCAAAAGTTTTTTATCAAAATTATTAACACTTCGCTACGATTTGTGGGGTTGACCAATATTTGTTGATGACTAATTCTAATAACCGGTGGCTCATCAAAAAGACCGTGTTTGGAAAATGAAATTATTGCCGATATCCTTTTTGAAAACATTTTCTCCTTTATCCTCATTTCGATTTAATATCAATTTCTCTTTATTAAAAAAGAATCCCTGTTGCTAACTATATATATATGTGGGTGCGATGTCCTTGGATATCCTTCAAGAGAAATACTTGAACAAATATGAAATGCGAATATTTTTATTGACAAATCAATCGAAACTCGTACAATAATTACTATTTCAGTTAAGTTAGTGTGACCATACTGGATATCAGATTAACTATTGTTGGGCTCAGTTCGAAATAGCATTGCGCAATTAATGGTGTCATATTTTCGCTGAAGAGGATTTTGGAGTATTTTTCCCTAATACTGTATGTACAAGCACAATTAAGCAGAATTGTCCATTAATTTTTAGCCTATTTTCTTAGCATGATAAAAATAATGTAAATGATTATAAAAAAAGAAGATAAATAAGAATAGTGTCTAGTATGTACGTACCTATCAATATGAAGGATAAACAGTAGGAAAATAGTAAGTATTTGGCTTTTTTCAATAAAATAATAATATCAACAAGGCATGCTGAATATTAAAAGCGTCTTCTGAATATTATGACACGTTAGTTGTTTCGTACACAATAGATAGGTTCCAGCTAGGTTAATGTGGTCCATAGCTACTTTTTTAACTAGGTTAAGTAATAGATAATTAATCTATAGTAAACAATAAATACTAAATTTCGAATTATTATTTCTTAATATAAATTAGACTTTTCTCTTCTTTTTATTATATCAGTATGTGCATTTTTTTTCAATTTTTTAATAAAGCATAAATATAAGTATTCGTACCTACAGTTTTTAGGGCAATGAAGAGTTCCTTTTATTTATATTCCATAAAAAAACATTAATTAACTATAATATTTTTCGGTTATGTATTTGGTTTATTATTGTCGTATGACTATTGGAAAATAATGTATAAAGAATCTATTATAATTTCGGTTACTGTAGAAATAGAGACATTCTTTTCTTAAGTATTGGGTTGTTCGGAAAGTAATTTCGTTTCATTACGAAATGAGATTACTTTCCGAACAACCCAATAGTTTATTATTGGCCTTCATTCAATTTGTCCAACTGATGTCAGTACACTTCATAATTGATCGTTCTGTCGCTCGGTATAAGCTCAAAATAAACGATTCCTTTGAAGTCCTACCAAACCGATTACATAACCTTTTTTTGATGAATATTGGCTTTCAAAGTGGTTTGAGCCGGTTTATCTTTTCTACTCCAGGATCTATTGCGCTTCACATTGTTGTAGACAAACCATTTCTCGTCCCCAGTGATGATACGCTTCAAAAATGGATCGTTTTCTTGGCGTTTGAGAAGCACATCACAAACGATGGCAAAAACGTCAATTTTTTTTCCGTAAGAAGATGAGGAACCCATATGTCGAGCTTTGAGATTAAACGTAGCCATTTCAAATGATCATGAACGGTCGAGTTCGTTAAATTTAATCTCTCAGCGGTCTCACGAGTTGTTATTCGCCAGTTTGCATCAATTAATGCCTTTATCAGCTCAAACGGGCCTTCCAGAACGTGGTGCATCTTCGAGATCAAAATTGCCGGATCGAAATTTTGCAAAACAAGTTTTGGCACTGGCGCTCACTTAACACATCTTCTCCATACACATCCGATAATTTTTTTTCTTGCTTGAACAGCATTCATATCTTTTCTATAGTAAAATAGTCAAATATGCCGAAAGTGCTGTTTTTCACTTTCCATATTTAAAAGGGTATCAACCAAAAACTACTATGCAGAACCATCGAATTTTTTTACAAGCAGGCCTTGCTATATCAAAGTACATATGGTTTTGCGGCTTAAGTGTCAAGTTGGTTGCGAAAAAAAATACAATTAAGTCCTCTGTTGGGAAACAACAAAATTACTTCCCGAACAACTCAAAATATTTTTTTAAAATTACAAATACAGATTTCTCACAAAATCCTTTATTTAAACCATCGCAAATTTTAAAAAGTAAATATTTACTTTGACTACTACAAAAAGTATTTCCAAAATATAAGAAAACGGAATATATTTTTGCTAAATTCCTTCCAACATATCTTTAATATGATTTTTGCATAGGAAAGTTTATACAATAGATTATATTAATTCCAATGAAACTCAATTAAATATTAATTTGAAAGGTTAATATGGTATTAAATTTAATTCTACTCAATAATTTTCTGTTTATATGGTAATTCTTAAAAGTGCAGAATTTTATAACTCTTTTTTAATAATGCAAAAACTTATTAATTATTCTCTAAAAAAATAAATAAAACCGAATTTATCAATCAATAAAGAAATTAATTTCTTTTTTAGTTTTTATTTTGATTATTCGATTTTGTATTTTTATAAAAAAATTTTGAAGTGAGTTTTTGGAAGATATTGGTAAAAATATCATTAAAAATAACAAATATTATATCAAAAAATGAAAATAATCATTTATTTATTGAAATTTTTTTTTATTTATTGAAAGTAACAAATAAAATGACATCAATTGAATTTTCAGGATTCACACAACCAATAGGGCATGAGCCAATCGAAGATGAAGAGACCCAATCTGATGATGGTGATTATAGTTACAATGATGACGGTCCGACTGGAAATCATACGAAACTAGCTTCAGGCACATTATCGACCTCTGATCCTCCATTCTTTGAGCATAGAGAATTTAAACAACAAGCGATTTCTGGCCAGGATGTTACCCTTGAGTGTCCAGTAAAGAATTTGAAAGGTTTGTTTTGAAATAATATTAGAAATTTATCAATAGTAAATTTTTAATATTTCTTTTATATTAAAAAAAACAGATTCCAATTTTGCTATTTGGTATAACAACACAAACGTAATAGTTACCGGAACAAAGGTTATCAACACCGAACGGGTAACTATTACTGGTAATCACTCGCTGATCATCAAAAATATTAACAAATTCGATAATGGAGATTATCAATGCTCCATTCATCCAAGCAACATCACCTACCATATTAGATTGCAAGTTTTGAATGAATTACCAGCACCAGCCAACGCACAACCTTCGCATGTACCACCAATCAATGTACCATCAGCAAATAAATCGCCCGCCAATGAGCCACCAGCAAATGAACCATCAGCAAAAGAACCACCAGCAAATGAACTCATATCCAATAGTGTGGAGGCCGAATATAATTCCCCAAGCACCTCACTACAATCCTCGTTAGCATTGATAATCGTATGCGGTACCGTCATGACGCCGCTGTCACTATTCACTCAACTTCTAAGGATATGAACACCTTAAGAGAGAGAGTTAACAAAAAAATAAATGTAATAAAATTTCTACTATCATAATTAATTTATGTACTCGTACAACAGCACAAAATTGATTGAACACAAAATATTTTCCAATATTTACAATTGTAGCTTTAGCTATCATCTCCCTGTAAATCTTACCATTTTTTTACAATTTTAATCTTGATTTTATTATTATTATTTTTTTTATCTTTTAATTTTTATTATAATCCTTAAAACAAAAAATCTCCATAACAAATGTAAACAAAATTTTACTTTTCTTAAAATGCTCAAGAAGTTTGTTTTTTTTAAATTTTTATTTAACATTAATACATTCAGTAGGGATATATATATGTTATATATATTTTTTGTCATTTTATTTATTATATCATTACCTTTTCTTTTTATTAATATAAATACTAATAAATACTTTAAGTTATATTACAAATTGCGCAAAAAGAAAGTTTTTATTTTGAATTTTTCTTTTTTTTTTCTCATTATTAAAATGTTTTTTTATATTTTTATATTTAAGTTTAATGCTTAAATTGGTAATAATTTTAGTACAATTTTCATTAAGTAAAATAAAAACATTTGATTAATAAGCAAATTCAGAGAACAAATCCATATTTACATAAATTTTCATCTAGTCATAAGATTTGGAAATTTATATTCGTAAATATAATAAATCAATAAATTGATGGTAAATATATATATATATATATATATATACTTTCCAAATATGAATACGATTATCAATATTTAAATAAATAATAAAAATAATATTTGAAATTGTGGAAAAGATATATAATAAAAAATTGATCGAAAATCCTTTAGAAAAATAAATACACAAAAACTATCATCACTTATAATATGTATTATTCAAAAATAATAAAATGTATAACAATTATATACAAAGAATAAAAATCTTTAAGTAAAAATAAATATAAATTCAAATTTCTGAAAATTTTTAAAAATTTTAAAAAAATAAGGCAAAATAAATTATAATAAATAAATTATATGTATTTTCATGGCGAGCTCCTTTTCATTATATAATATAATAATTATTATATAGCATAAATTTACATAGAAAATTATTATATCATCAATTAACTAAATGTACGTAATTGTAGAAAATTTATAAATAGCAAAAAAAATTATAATAATGGAAAATCAAGAATAATTTCAAGTATAAATCAATGTGGTATTATTATGTTGTCAGCAATTATCGTTTTTTTGTTGTTGTTTTTATTTCTAAGTTTAAAGTTACAATAAAAATTTTATGAATATTTTTTTCTAGACATTCAGAAATGATTGTTCGGCAATAGAATCTATGCACAAATTTGTTTAAAGTTTAATAAAAAATATTACGAAATTTAATAAACAATTATTTTTTAACCTTACGAAATAAAAAAAAACAACAACAAATTATTAAAAATATTAATTTAAAAATTTTGACCAAAATGAAAAAAAAACAGTGACTAACAACATTTGAAACAAAAATATCTTATCGTAAAAGTAGTTTTTTACTTTTACTGGTGGCATTTTCATAAAATCTTTAATAAGTGTTTTACTCATTTTCATTCAGTTTATATCCGATAGTTATAGAGTTAATGATGACACACGTTTGTTTTTTTTCAATTGAAACCAAATTAATATAAATTTTAATTAGAAAACATAAAATAACTATAACAAAAAGGCGCCTAAACAAAGAAATAGTTCTTATTTAAATGTTTATTGCTTATAATTATATAAATTTTCTTCTTTTACTTGCATCTTTCACTTGAATGAAAGAGAAATTAGTGTGCGCCAAATTTATGTATTAATTCATACCAAAACAATATGGTCAAGAGAAAAAATAAAGAGAAAATTGCGCACAACGAGAAAAAAGATGTGGCTTAGATTATAGAGTAACTTCTGATGACAGTTGCTACAATTTAAAATTATGCCAAAATGGCAGTTTGTTGATTGCCAGTGCTGCCAATCGTTAATATTCAAGAATACTAAATTAAATTAAGAAATTCAATGTATTTTATGAAAATTATGTGAGAATTGTTTTTTTTTTCTTTTAATAAAAAGAAAATAAATAAATTTATTCGATAAAAAAAAAAAACGAAAGTTGATCTAGGAAAACAACTTCAAAAGCACAAAACTATCGAAATTTTAATTATTTTGCTATCGATTATTAAAAATTTACAAATATTGTTATGGTTCAAATTATTATATTTTCTATAAAAAACACAAATAAAAAAAAATTATTTTAAATTGAAAAATTATAAGGACATTTAAAAAATTCTGAAAAAAACTTATAAATTCTATAAGAAAACGATTATTTTAAAGAGTAACAAACTTTTTTCCGAATATTATCATTTCTATAATTAAAATAATAATTTATTTTTATTGCTATAATTATGATTAAATAAATTTTAAGTTGTACATTTTTAAGAATAATTAAAATATAAAAACGGAAAAAAAAATAATTATTATACAATAAATAACAATAAAATAAAAAAATTAATTTATGGTATGGACATTCATATAAAAAAATATAAAATTAATTATATTCTATTAATAATAATAATAATAATAATAATAATTAGTAATGGTAGGATGAATAGATAAGTGTATATATATGATATGAAAACTTAAATATTAATAATGATTATGTATTAATATTATTAGCATTGCTTCAAATTATTATACTTTATGATTATATAAAACCTTATTTTTTATTAATTATTTTGTAGTTTTTAAAAGTTTTTTTTTTCATTGCATATATTTTTTTTTATTATTATTTAACTATTAATTTTAAAAAAGTAAAATGAATATTTAACTATTTTTTATTTTTACTCGAAAATTTCCAATTTATTTCGTTTTTGGATATTTTATTTTGAAACTCTTTAATCAACAAGATTACACGTCTTTAAATACTTTCATATCTTTAAGAAATTTCCAAATTAAACAACAATTCTTTCAATAAACACAAACAATTCTTTAAATTAGTGATTCATATTTTAATTTGAGATGAATTTAATATGAAAAATTCAACAACAAAAAACCGAAAATTTCGCTAAATCAACAAAATATCAATTTTCATGTTTATGCTACATTTCAGATTAGTTAATTTCATTTCTTCAAGGTTTGTTTATGAAAATATCAATAACTATAAAAATTAAATGACACAGTTTTAAAAATAAATAAAAATTAACCGATCCTAACAACCTCACAAATTAAAAACCCAAAAACAATCCAGAATTTTCGATAATTTTTTTTAAATTTCATTTTTTTACAATAAATATTATTTAAAATAGTTAGTAATAATATTTTAAATGTTTTGTTCCGTTTTATTATTCTTTTTTAATAAAAATTAAAGAAAATTCTTCAAAAGCATAAGAAGTTTTATAATTTCAGTTCACAAATAATTGTTATTTTGCTTGGCATGAGTAAGCTAAAGAAATAAAGAAGAAAATTTTGTATATAAGTTATTTAAATAAAAATTAAAACAAAAACGTAAATATTTTGAAATAAAAGCGGTAAAAACAAGCAGAAAATTATAAAAATTATAAAACAAAACTTATATAATTATATTGTGTAATAAGAATAGCAACAAACAGTATATTATGTTATTATCAATAAATAAATGATATTGTATACAGTAGGGGAAAAAGCGACAAAATTTTTTAAATTTTTTAACAGAAATTCCAAAATATACCAAAAAATACTAAGGAGGCAAAAAATCATTTCGTTTGCTTACTAATTTGTTGTACACCATTTTGAAGTGCTTAATAATTTGTGGTACACCATTTTGAAGTTGCGCAAAAAAACTACCATAACTGTTAATGTCAATATTATTCTTGCACAATATAGAATATTTTGTCTTATATTATTTTTTCCGATTAAAATTCCTATGGATGATTTTGATAATAAACAAGATAAAAAATATATGAGAGCTTCTTTGCTTCCACAAACTTTCCTTTGTAAAAAACTCAGCTCATCATCCACAATATATTTATCAAATACATAATAATCGAAACTTTCCATTTATTAAATCCATGCTCCATCGCTTTACTTCCTCCTCTGGAAATTATTTTTAAAAAATCAATCCAGAGTGGTAAATTTCCTAAAGTTTGGTAACAGTCCTTCATTACACCCGTTTTTGAAAAAGGTCCCAAAAATGAGGTGATCGACTACAGACCTATAGCAAAATTATCGAGTATCCCAAACTTATTTGAGTCATTGATATATTCCCACCTCATCAAGCAGTGTAGTTGCTTAATTTCACCTAATCAGCATTGTTTTATGGCTTTCAGATCCACGACTACCAACCTTCTTAAATTTACTTCTAATATATCTTATAATTTTTCACAAAGTTTCCAAACTGACTGTATCTACACTGACTTTAGTAAGGCATTTAACAAAATTCCTCACTCAATTATTTTGTTTAAACTAAAGAAAATGGGATTTTCTCCAATTCTTCTTAATTGGTTTAGTTAATACTTATCTGATAGGATCTATAACGTGTCTTTTCACACGTGTTTATTAAGAGATTTTCAAGCACATACTGGTGTTCCGCAGGGTAGCCATCTTGGCCCATTACTTTTTATTCTTGCCATTGATGACATTGTTATAGTAATTAAGAACTCCGAATTTTAATATTTGCGAATGATATAAAACTTTTTTTTAAAAATTAAAAATTTCAATGATACCACCCTTTAAATCAGCATGTTTTAAACTTATTGAATAATTGGTACGGTTAAAATTGCCTTGTGTTGAATTTAGATAAATGTGAAGTCATGACATTTACCAAATGCCTCAATCGTCTCGTTATACAGAGCGGCTCCTTCTACAGATCGGATCGTTATACAGATCGGCTCCTTAAACAAATCAGCTCCTTATACAGATCGGCTCGTTATACAGTTCGGCTCCTTATATAGATTAGCTCCTTATAAAGATCGGCTCCTTATACAGATCGGCTCCTTATACGGATCGGCTCTTTATACAGATCGGCTCCTAATACATATCGACCCCTTATACAGATCGGCCACCTTCTACAGAATCGGCTCAGACGCAAAGATTTAGTTTTCACTCACCAACTTCTAAACCCGACTTCTGTTCACTCACCGACTTCTTGTTTTCACTCACCAACTTCTGAAGTGAGGTTTCATTTAGACGGCTGACTTATAACTTAAGAAGATTGCCTCTTCCACACGTTAATTCTTCTACATCTAACTATGGCTTACACAAGCCAATGAACTGTATGTGTATTTCTATTTGTAGCTATAAGGAATTCGACTTTACTACTACTAAAAGCTCTCTGAAAAAAAAATTATTTTCGCTCCTTAACCTGTGGAATCTTTTTTCTTTCATGTTTAGGGGTACTTTGTTTAACGTTCTATGAATTTTAGTAGGATTGCTTCCCATCATTTGTTGGGATATTCCTTAGCATTTGTTGTTGAAAGTTGTGTGCTTCGAGTTAAAGCTTAAAGTCAAAGTAAAAAAAAAAAAAAAAACACATCGTATTTTGTTGGTCAGTATTCATTCTTTAATAATTGGCTAAATTAAATAATTAGATTGTTCTGCACTCAAAACGATACAACCAACAGTGAACAGTTCTAAAGCAGAATGTGAACATCTGTTAAAAATATAACATAATTTATTTCTTGAAATTGAAGTTTCTATTATACCCATACTATATGTATACTTCGTGATTTAAAATTGTACAGAAGGTAAAGCACACGTACGTAATTTCAAATGGAAAGTAGGAAGGAGAGTGTTAACCACAAGGGAATCCTCTTCTGACTTTACATGCAAATCCTAACGATCTTTTAGACGCTTAGAAGAATTCATCATAAAGTTAACATTTCCTAAGTACATAGATAAGACCAACTAGCACTAATTTCACGCAAATGCGAAATGGGGATGGATCCCCGGAGAGAATAACAATTTAAATTTTTCGGAACTATAGAAATCCGCTTATTAGTGCTGACGGCTAACAGCCTCCTTTAGTCAATCTAAACTATTTCGCTCGAAAATTCTAACTATGAAATCGAAGTTGCTGCTGTTGGGGGCATTATTCTTGGCAGATCCCGCGTACTTCGGAAACTTGTGTTCCCATCAAAAACCATTGCGAAATCTTGAGAGGAAGATCGTCCGAAGAATCTCTGGCCTCTACATGAGAATGCACGATCCTGCAGCCTGTTTAACAACAAGATCATAGAGTGCTACTATTACGTTACGGTTGTGACTAAAATCAATAATCCACATCGATCAGAAATATTTTTTGTTTTACGTGGCTCAATCAGCGCACGACCATAATTGATTGTTAGCAGTAAGTAATCAGTTACAAGTTTATTACTTCAACTGCTAGTGATGAGGCCGCGCTGTGGGTATCAACCGCAGCCACCACATAAATGCCGAAGCTCCTCTCCATAACAGAGCATAGAATGAATACTATTTCGATGGGGTCCCTCGAATCCCATGGTACCAATTTAAATTTTTATAGTTCTTAGGTTTGAACTCCGCTCTCAGAGCTACGGTCAGGCACCTTGTAAATTCCTAGTCACCGCATCGAACTTCAACCACACCCTCTCACCTTAGTCCGCCAATTATACTTTTTGGCCAACCTCTCAAACACGGGTCACAAATTCCTATAAATTATTATATAAATAAAAAGACATTTGATTTGTTATTTTCGAAAATTATTTTATTACAAAAAAACAGTTGTCATTACGATTATTTTTGAAATTTTTTTTCTTCCCTACATTAAAATTTTTGCATTCATTAAAAATTCATTTCCTTTTTAACAGTGTTGATTTCTGTTATTTGATTTTGTAGCGAAGTGGATAATTCGAAGAGAATCTTTTTTATGATCAATTCATGCTTGGGAAGAAGTTGAATTTTTTTCGTTTCGCTATTTTTACTATCGGCATCGATGTTTTTATCACACGTTTCCATTTTCTGCTTTACAGATGCAAGATTTTGCCTCATTGTTGTGACCGTCTTGATCATTTCGTTGAGTTCTCGACAGAAATTCTTATCGGCGGAACACTTATCGACTAGGTAAAGGTTGGTTTTCCGGGACAATTGTAATGATTTGTCGAAGGATTCCTTGACTCGTTGGTCGAGGCCATTGTAGCGCTCTTCTAGTATGGCGGCTTTTTCGTTCAACAATTCACGGTCTTTCTGTAACTTGTCCACAGTCTTTGCCTGCTCTTCATGAACCATTCGCATCAGATTAAATTTTCGAATAATCATTTTTCTCGCTTTCTCATGTTTCGATAGAACATTTTCACGAATTGTCTGTACAGCCTGCACTAAGATGTCGTAAGTCTTCTTCGGATTTAATTCTGCAGTCTGATTTAACGATAAAATCGGTTGGTTTATATCGCTTTTAAGTACATCGTAAATGATATTCTGAAAAGGCTCCTTAAGCTGTCTTTTCAGTGGGGTGTCCTCTGTGACTGGATTCAAATTTGTTTCGTCAAATATAAAATAATTTAAAATATGCGGAATGGTTATCGTGTTTAGACTAACACAACGACCGTTAGCTAAAAACACTATCAGACCAGGTGGCCGATGGAGGGTGGCAAAACCCAGTATCGAATTATTCGCTTCATTCAATGCTGTGCACAGAAGGTACTCCGATGTCGACTGCGTATTTAGTGCAGGGACATCACCCACTTCTCCGTACTTCATGTAGTTTTCCAAATCTTTGATAAAGTTAATGGTTACCGCGTGCAAGCCCATGTTGTGATATATGTAGTAGCGTAGCTCATTGATTGGATCACGCTTCAGCTGGATCGGGCTTGTGTACAGCTTCTTTTTGGGATTTTTCGGCAGACTCACATTTAACTCAACTGTCTCCACGATGTATATTGTGTATTCGGTTGTATGTAAATGTTTCTCGTCTAGTTCAGAGGCGCCTTTTTCTGTTGACTTTGGATTGTTCTTTAATAATATGCCATGATGAATATTTCCATTGCTTTCAGTGATCAACAGAGTTGGTGGAAACGACGGAACGACCATAATAGCCGATTCCTCACTGCCGTAGTTAGTTTTGCTTTCTGGCATCATAAAAATCGGACCTTGCAATTGTGGATTGGTAGAATCCAATCCTGCCATTAACATGTAAATGTGCCCGCTACCGCGAAGAGCCACTATAGGCCATTGTAAGTTGGCGTTTTGTTTCTTCTCCTTATCCTTATCGGTTTCGCCTGTAATATTATTGCCAGTAAGTTTCGTAATCGGTTTTGGAGGAACAATATCAAAATCAATAGTGACATTTTCTTCGTGCTGCAACATGGGCACCGCTCCCCCGTAAGGGGAAACCGGATCCGGGCTCGGACCAATCTTCCATACATTTCGCAACTTTCCTTCGTAATAAACTCGAACGGTATTATTTGATAGCAAAACTAATAAGTGTGAATCATTTGAAGAAGCTGGATGCCAGCGAAATTGAAGAATTTCAATGTGCGTATTTGCCATCAGAAACACATCATCAACACCACATGACTTGCACTCAATTTTCGTTTGTCCAAGGCCAAATTCGCCTCGAGGTCCTGTCCGACGCGGTAAAGTTACTACAGAGAGTCCCCGCCAACCTCCCACGGCCACATAGAATCCATTCGGCGAACAAAGAATTTTATTTATCGGTTGGCGTCGAAATGTCGATAGTGTTAGCATTTGGTGACTGATTTCATTCGAGACTTTTTTGCTTTTGTTAATTTCCAAGCAAAGCGCCAACAAACATGATTCTTTGGCATCCCAACCGAAAAGAACATCACTGTTAATATCAATCAAATTTTGCGAACTTGATTTATCGCACAATTCCAGACTATCCCGTAATTGATTAAAGAATTTTAGTTCGTTCAATTCGAAAGCATCAGTTAACTTGTCCATCGGCATTTTCTTCAACACAAATTTATAAAAATTCAACTAATATTGATGTCAACAATATAATTTTAATATTACCGAACGCAAACGGAAAACTGAACAAAAACAAATAATTTTAGGTTATATTTATTGAAAATTGTCAACTCGAGCAATGTGTAGTCAAGTAAAATTTTATACCCTACAAATTTAATCGTAATAGCAAAATTGTTTAGAACTTAGAATACATAATAATCTTATTATTATTATAATTATCCATACTAATTATATAATATATGGATGAAATAATTTAATATACTCAAAAACTACACATATCGGAATGTTATTTATATACAAAATTAACACAAAACTAATATTTTTAAAATATAAATAAAAGTTGTAGGGTTTTAAATTTTCATAGTTGATAATGCAGTTCGTTGATACGTTTTTTATCTTGTTTGGGTGAGAAGAAGGATAAGAAAACTGGACGTTTGAAAGTGAATTTTACAAAATTTCAATATTTAAAGTGAAAATGTTTGTTCACATTGAATTTTATATTTTTGTTGATAAATAATAAAAACAAATAATCAAAAGCGTGTAGTATTTTTTTCCCAAAAGGAGGAGACTCCTTAGTTAGTGAATACGAATAAAATGAAAATTTTCCGAAATATCTCAAAAACTAATTAATTTATTGCACTTAATATAAAATAAACTTTTAATTGAAAACGGAGAGAATAAATGCCGACCAATATAAACGTTTAAAATGTAATATTTTGCTTTCTGCTCGGATGATCGAAATAAAATTAAGAAAGAATTAAATGTTTTATCCTTACTGGATTAAAATATATGTTCTACTCGACTATTGACTAAACTATACATATGTGTATGATAAAATTTTTGTGGGAATTTTCTATTATTTTCTTTTTAGGAAAAAAAAACGCAAATTTGAACGAAGAATTCTCGTAAAAATATAAATATTTTCAAACTTTTTTTATATTGGGTGTAACTGAAAGTTCTGTCGTTTTTGAACACTTGCACTTGTATGCGTTGTCGTTTCTTAGCGAGAATTCTGATTCGACTGAAATCGATTTAAACCGTTAGATTACTGTATGATTGATGGTTTGTATACATTTTTTCGTATTTTTGTCCGTTTTTTTTAAACTTGTAAAACAGTCAACACGTGTGAAGAAAAAGTGCACTTAAGACATTCTATGTTCTATGATTTCCAAAAAGCGGAACAACGCGATGGGAAAAGACGCAGTAACAGCTCGAACATACCAGAGATGGTTTGCGAAATTTCGTTCGGGTGATTTTTCTTTGAAAGGTGAACCCAGATCAGGAAGGCCATCATCAGATGGCTATGCAGTATGATCAGGACAAAACGCATGTTAAATTCCACAGAAGTGTCCTTTAAGTTTGGAATTCATCAGACTACTGCTTTAGAGCATATTAAAAGGCTTGGTTTTGTGTCCAAACTCTCTGTTTGGGTGCCATACGAATTAAGTGAAAAAAATTTAATGGATCGAATTTCAATATGTTCTTCAAATCTTGCTCGTCACAAAAGGGAACGTTTTTGGACCACTTGGTGACTGGTGATGAAAAGTGAATAGTTTATAAACATGTGGTAAGAAAAAAGGCATATGTTTACAAAGGGGAGACACCACCGACCACATCCAAAGTTGGCGTGCATCGAAAGAAAGTTATGTTGTGTTGTTGGTGGGATCGGAGGGGTATTATCCACTATGAGTTGCTGAGAGAAAATTATACTTTGATGTTCGCAACTTGTTGTTTTCAATAAAGATATTTTACGTAAACGCCAATATTTGGCCAACAGAATGGGTGTAATTCTTCACCATGACAAAGCTAGACCTCACGTGACAAGAAAAACCGTACAAAAAAATTCCAGAGCTGGGTTGGGAAACTCTACCTCAGCCAGCATATTCTCCAGATATTGCACCATCTGACTATCATCTGTTCAGGTCGCTGCAAAACTTTCTTGATAGAAATGAATATATAAATTGCGAGGGTGTCCAAATGGCAGTGGAAGAATACTTTGCATCCAAAAACGAGGACTTCTTTTCCAGGGGGTTGGAGGATAAGCTGCCAGAACACTGGAAGACAGTTGTAACTAATAAAAAAATTATATTTTGGATAAATTTTTGAATAAAAAGTAAAAAAGAAATTTAGTTTTTTCTATAGAAAAAAAAACGACAGAACTTTCCCTTACACCCAATTATTGGTAGCTTTTGTAGGAGCTGTTTTTTTTTGTATTTATATAAAGTATTATTATCGTCAAAATTTTCATTTTAACTAAAGGACAATTTCTTTTAATGACCGATTAACATAGAATTAAGGGCCTATATTCTCATGTAGAAAGTAGATAATATAGGTGGTGGAATAATCTTTATATTTTTTTTGGATAGATTCTACTTACCTTCTTCTTTAGAAAAATTTTACTATTTTCCATGAATAAATTCTCTTTTTTTGGTATAACATTTATTTATTGAATTCTTTTATTCTATTTTTTTTCCTTGTACAATTTTAATTTATTTACTTACATTAAAAACAATCAGCAAAAACAGTAGCAGTTGTAATTTTGAATTATTGTATTTAATATCTGAATTTTGAATAAATTTTTTCTATATTTATGTAAGAAAATATTATTTGTTTCTTCTTCAACTTTTTTTTGCATGTTTTTCTTAGTTTTTGCATCTACACCTTTACAATTTTGCTATATTACACATTAATTATTTTCAATATGATTTTTTTTAAATAAATTTCAAATATTCTATTTTTAATTATTTTTTTATAATTAAATTTTTTTATTTTTTTTAGGCACATCATTTTGTTTTGCGTTTATTCCCCAATACTTATATTGAGGGGATTATTGTGAATAATTAATTGAATTTGCACAGACAGATTTATATTAATTTGTAGTAAATATTTTAGTTATTGTTGTTGTTGTTATTTTTTTTTGGGTGTAATCAATTTGTAGTTAGTTTTTATATTCTGAATTTTTAAACTATAATCATGATTAAATCAAAAGAAAAACAATATCGACTTAAAAATTATACTCGTATTTATTTAATCGTTACTATTGATGTTTGTCGTAATATAAGTTGTCTTATGTGATTATTCAAAAATAAATGAGATTATTTATTTGTCTTGTATATAAGCTGGTATATATTTTATTTTTAATGATTCTTGTTTTTTTTTTTTAAATTAATTTAAGTACTTGCTTTTTAGCAATTAAACATTTACTATTTTTATCCATTGTTGGTTTTTTTTTAAATTTTATTGATTAAGAATAGATTTATCTCGAAAATTTAGGTCCTCAAATTATCAAACTTATTGTACAATATATCGATTAAGAAAATAAAAGGAGCTGACTAAGCATTTTCAATATACATGATCTACTTTATTTAAGCAATCTTTATTATCTTATATTCATAATTATAGATTATGAATAGAGTTTATTCCCGTATCTTCTTATATGAATAAATTAGCATAAACGGAATTAATAACAATAAAAAGTTGAAAATTTTCTCTGAACCACAATTGCATATAAACGGTTTAATAAAAAAATAATATTTAACATTAAAAGGATATTATCTGTAGTCGTAGTCGAGAATATTATAGCACCATAAAATTGTTAAGTTGTACTTTCATATTTAAAAAGCAAAAAAAAAATAGTTCAATTAATTTTTTTTCTTCTGAATAAATTTCTTGTCATTTTGTTTGGTTACAAGAAGTTCTATAATATTTTTATATGAAATTATTAATAAAAATATGCTGAATTATATTGAGAAATTTATAGTTTTCATGTCGATAATTTGATTAATTCTTAAATATTTTATTTACCAATGAATATAAATAGTAGTTTTTTTATTGCCGGGGCTGACAAAATAATATTAATTTGACCACATGTTGTCGCCGTTTTTTTTATTTATAAATGTCAGTTGCATAAATTTATAAATGGAAATTTATAAATTTATGCAACTGACATTTATAAATAATTAAATGGTGCAAAAAATTAAAATTCGGTACAAAATCTGAGACATTTTTTTAGATCTTTAATATTTTGATAAGAAAGTTTGTCTTAATGACAAACTAATAAATAATAATTAATAGATAATAAATTTTCATATTGTATACTAACTAAAATAAGAAAACTAAATTGGTACTTTTTGGTCTAATATCTAAAAAAATCATTTCTTTTTATATGCTTTTAGTTTTTTTTTCTTCCATTTTTCTTATTAACTTAATTAATTATATATGTAATTTTTATTATATATATTTATGTATAAATAAATAAATCTAAAAGCAACAAAAAATAAAAATAAAATTATAATATTTATAAAAACTATTTTATTAACTTATAACTAAATGGTGTTTTTGATAATTAAAAGATATTTTATTTCAATATAAACTTTCGCCATATTTGTTATATGTTTATTTGTTCTGGTTGAAATTTTTTACACATTTTCCAATAGTGTTAATAATAAAATTTGAACTTTAATTTGAAAAAAATATTTTTTTTTACTATATTGTACATTATTTTTTTTCTTCTCAATTAAACTGAACATGTTATGTTAATTTTAGATACAATTATTTTTTTTCTTAAATTTTATCTTTTTTTTGAAAAATTCAAATCACCAATTTTGACTATTGAATTCTTGTGTTAATTATTGTGTATATACAGTATTTAAAATTGATGCCAATATATCTATTATATTATTTGAATATCTATTTTTCAATAAATTTTTAAGAAATTATTTCAATTTGGATTTTTTTTTTATTTGTATTATGTAATAAAAACAAAAAAAAATCAAATTAAAAACAAACTCTGAATTTTTAGATAGTAGTACATTTATCTATTCGAAATCGTATCTATATATTATTTCTCTTTTCTGATAAATCTTATTAAAGCCCACGAAATACTAAGCTATCTACTCGTAATTTATTAATATTATTTATCCTAATTATTACCATATTATTATTAGAATTATTTATTAATTATTATTTACTGTTTTTATTTAATTAGTTATTTTAAACTATAATCAAAATTTCAAAAACTAAAAAAAAAATTATTCAACAATACAATTTTTTATACATTATTACACAAATATTGTTTTTTTTTAATTTTAAATTTCATATTCGTTTATTTATTTATTTTTTTTTTTATTTTTTTTTCTTGTAAATATATACTTTGATTTTATAAAAAAAAATACGTAACATAACGACATTGAGTTTAACCCATTAATATATTTTATAATCTTTTTGATAGTTTAGCTAACACCACAGATACAAGTAAAGTGATAACTGTGATTGACGAAGGTAAGAGTCGTTCTGAACCACCACCAGTCGAACTGCCAAAACCAATGCTGCTAGTGTAGATGATATCTAAAAAAAAATGGTTTTTTTTCATTTTATAGAATATAAAATTGTAATTGATAAATTTTTTTATTTACCTTCTGATTTACTATTGTCCTCTTGAGCTACAAAAATATTAAGTAAATTAGTTAGTATTTCTTTAAAAATTTGCATTTTACAAAAGGTAATCTTATTAGTCTAATATTTGTGAAAATAATCCATTTTTAAATATTCTACATCATCATTGAAAGAAAATTTGGAACAAACCCGAAGCTGTAATCTGGTTAAAGCTGTAACATTGCCAGATCGGACAGAAATCTCTCGAAAAATGGGTTAAAATGGTTTGATTTTTTTCAAAATTTTAAATAAATCTGAAGCAGAGTAGAAGTTATTTTTATAACATTACCAAAATTTTATCGGTTTATCTATAAACGTACTGAAATTTTGGAACGAGGTGTAATTTTCTGCCAGATCGGAAACTTTTCGAAAATCCATTCAAAATTGTATAAATGTGTAAAAAAAGGCAAAATTTGATTTTTGAAGTCTTACCAAAATTTCATAAAAACTAGAAAATAATTATTAGCTGTATTACATTGGGAAAATTTTGCTACTCACGAGTAGTTCTAGCTGTCATCATCTACACCACCTCGAACAAATGAGTAGTTCGCATGCGTAGTTACGCCATACAATTTACGGTAGGGTATTTTAGTTCCCAAATTGGAAATAGATGGCTTAACGGGTTCGTTGGTTATGTTGAAGAGTCATATTTTTGTCAGTATTGTTTATGTGTGAATAAATTCAGTTTTTATTGTTTATGTGTGAGTAAAATCAGTATTGTTGCTGACTATTTTGAGGTTATATTTTACTTCTGTCAGTAAATTTTACATTGCATTGGGCTTCTACTCGCAAGTACTTAATATAGCTATTATATTGGGTTGTCAAGAAAGTAATTTCGTTGTTTCCCAACAGAGGACCTAATTGTATTTTTTTATAACCAACTTCACACTTAAGCCAAATAATCATATGTATTTTGATAGCTGACATATCAGGCTTGCTTGTTAAACAATTTGATTGATTCTGCATAGTAGTTTTTGGTTGATACCCTTTTAAATATGGAAAGTGAAAAACAGTATTTTCGGCATATTTTACTATTTTACTATAGAAAAGATAAAAATGCTGTTCAAGCAGGAAAAAAATTATCCGATATGTATAGAGAAGATGTGTTAAGTGAACGCCAGTGCCAAAATTGATTTGCAAAATTTCGATTCGGCAATTTTGATCTCGAAGATGCACCACGATTTGGAAGGCCAGTTGAAGCTGATGAAGACACAATAAAGGCATTAATTGATGCAAACCGGCGAATAACAACTCGCGAGATCGCTGAGAGGTTAAATTTATCGAACTCGATCGTTCATGATCATTTTAAATGGCTAGGTTTAATCTCAAAGCTCGACATATGGGTTCCTCATCTTCTTACAAAGAAAAATTTGACGTTTGTGCCGTCGCATTGACGTTTGTGATTTGCTTCTCAAACGCCAAGAAAATGATCCATTTTTGAAGCGTATCATCACTGGGGACGAGAAATGGGTTGTCTACAACAATGTGAAGCGCAAAAGATCCTGGAGTAGAAAAGATGAACCGGCTCAAAGCACGTCGAAAGCCAATATTCATCAAAAAAAGGTTATGCTATTCGTTTGGTGGGATTTCAAAGGAATCGTTTATTTTGAAGTTCTACCGAGCAACACAATGTTCAATTCTGAAGTGTACTGTGTTCAGTTGGATAAATTGAATGATTCACTTAAAGAAAAAAGGCCAGAATTGGTCATTAGGAAAGGTATAGTGTTGCAACAGGATAACGCGAAACCACATACAAGTTTGACCACACGGCTGAACCTTTTAGAGCTTAGATGGGATATACTGCCATACTCACTATCATTTCCAGACCTAGCACCATCCGAATATCATTTGTTCCGGTCTCTACAAACCGGAATATCATTTGTTCCGGTCTCTTAGACGTTAAAACGTTAAATTCAAATGGAGGTCAAATATCATTTGGATCAGTTTTTTGCCAGCAAAGAAGAAAACTTTTGTGAGCGTGGAATTATGCTACTGCCAGAAAGATGGCAAAGGGTATTGGATCAGACTGGACAATATTTAATTGAATAAAATATTAATTTACTATAAAAAATCGTCTTTTATTTTTATAAAAAAAAATGAAATTACTTTCTTGACAAACCAATATAATCTTATCTAAATCTATAATAGAATTCTGAAAAATTTAAGCTGTTTTGAATAGATAAGAAGCTACTCTAAGAACCTTATCAAATTTGTAAAATATTGTTTCCATTTTAAACGGGTCAGAGATGGTTTTTTTTACAATCATACCGGAATAATTGTAATATCGGAAAAATTTCGGATAGATCAATTCGACTCTGAAATCTTGAAATTTTGAAAACTTATTCAAATATTAGAAGCAGAGCAGAAGCTAATATATATTAACATTTTCGATAGATTTGTAACGAGTGTATAAAAAGTTCGCGCAGATCAGAAGTTATTCTGGATTACAAAGTCAGAGTGCTTGTGCATGACGCCGTCAGAGATGGAAGAAAAAATTTGTAGACTGCAGGTTTGGAGATAAGGGTGACAATTCTTAAACCAAAAAATATTTAAAAATCAATATCTGTCAAGTAATGGCTCAATTACAGCCCCAAATGTATGAAAAGGCAACAAAAACGATCTCTAGCCCTGTAGAACATTTTAAAACTTTAAATTCATATTTTTATTTATAATGGCAAGATACATGTAATACAAAAAAAAAAAAAGTATATTATTCATCTAATCGATAAAAGTATTTGATAAATTTTTACTTTCCAAAACCCCAATTGGATAACACTTTGTCTTGCACAGGAATGATAAATTTTTGCAAATTGTAGATTACTTAAAATATTTTAGGTTTTAAATATGGGACTAAATGTAGACAAACGACTTACTTGCAAATTAAAAAGACTCGAACTTAATAAAAAATAATTATCGACTACTACTAAGACTACTGGACAACCCATCAAAACGGATAACCGATTAAAAAACGAACTTTTAATTTACAACACTTCGCGGTTCATCGCGAATACTATAAGGAATGGGGTCTTCAAGTAAACATCCAAAGTTAGAGTGCTTGTGCCTCACCCTGTCAGGGAATAAAAAATTCGTAGACAGTGATAATGAGATGCGTGGAGAGTTTTAAGTATCTAGTCTTAAATGTTAACAAGACCCTTAAATTGAACTCCTTTGACTGGGATAAAATTAAAGAAACCAACGGCATATATTATAGGCTTCTGAGCCTACGTACCGGTCAGAAATCCTACGTAATTACGTCAAACTCATTATTTAAAAGCAATTTATAAGAGCTTATTTATGCTACAGCTTTCCCATCTGGTCATCATTTTCCCCAACAGTAGCAACAGAACTGCACAGAATGGAAAGGAAGATCTTATGAAAAGCCACAAGGCTCGGTAGATCTAGACAGACAAAAACTTTTTTTTATCAAACGACAGGTTGTACCGAGAGGCAGGCACAAATGGGTTAAATCAATAGCCCATCATCAAAACAGGGAATTAAGGCTGCTAACGGAAAACATATTATTGGAAATCTTGAGAAACTCCAAGTACCTGTCACCATTACTTCCATTACTTCTTCATTTCTACAGAAGAAGCTCTGAAACAACATCTCCAGATCTACAAGAAGAAGCCAAAGGACAACATCGAGGTTAGCAATTATATCGCACGAGGTCGGAAGCACCGAAGAGAATCAAGAGGAGCAGTTACAGGACTCAAACATAGAATTTAGTTTTACGAATAATTGTATAAAAAAGAGTAGATTTAAGGGTTAAGGTTGGGTTTAGGATATAAGCATGTATTTTTAAAAAAATGTCATGATAAAGGTAAATAAAATATTATATATGTATTGGAAATAAATTTAAGGATAGCAGAAAGCTAAGAACCAATAAAGACAAACGATTGAGAAAGGATTAAATATTTTTTAAAGACAAAATATTATTAACATTGTATTAGAAGAAAAATGTAAAATGTCAAGGATATGGAATAAAGTAAACTTGAACTTGGACTTGAAGATATTCCGTAACATTGTCGAATTTCTATAGCAATGGATATATTTTACATATGAACCGGAAGCTACTTCAAGTTTTTTCGAAGAATTTGGCTTTACAGGATTTTAGATTCGATAGAAATTGAAATACTTTGTCGAATCCCAAGGTTAGAGTTAGGATATTATTGTGATAAGGAATATCATGGGTATAAATGGTATAGGGAATGGACTTAGGATGCTATCCTGAGGGATGCCGGCGGTGATAGGATAAATGTCAGAAGAATTTCAATGTAACGTTCTGAGAGATAGGATTTGAGGATGTGAGCAAATAACCAGAAAGTAAGATTTGCTATAGCTTTCAAAATAGTCCAGGATGCCATACATGATTGAAAGCAAATACGATATGTAGTAGCTTGGTATAATTTTATTGCTTGGCCTCCTAGGAATACCTTTTCAGTAATTGAATTTTTAGAACGTTGTCTAGCCCGATTAATAGCACGTGGTGGATATGACAGATCCTTTTGGAAAAATCTACAATTAATAGCTGTCTTCCAATAGGAAAATGTTGCTACACACAAGTACTTGGGAGTAAATGCCCAATAGAATGCAAAATTGACAAGCTGAATAAACTCAGTATTGTTGTTGACTATTTTGAGGTTATATTTTAAACAGAAGTCAAATATAACCTCAAACTAGTCAACAACAATACTGAGTTTATTAAGTTTGTCAACGTGAAGTGAAGTGAATGTGTTTCATACAACCTTTGAATTTGATAAATATTACAAAATGACTAAAAATTGGACTTATAACGAGGGTAAAGCATTAATAATTGTTTATGCCAACTGAAAAGAGGAATATTTCAAAACGAGAAATAAGAAACATTTTTGGGAAAACATATTGACAGATTTAGAGGCGTTAAATACACTGGTATGTAATAATAAAAATTTAATTTTATTGTCCGCAAGTACAGATAACCAGATAACTTTTATTTAAAGGAGACTCCAACCACAACGCAAAATGTAGAAGTGAAATGGCGTAGTCTCTACTGGGCCTTCAAAAATGCGAAAGACAGAGGTACAGGGACGAGTGCTTCGAAATTTTTATACCTAAGTAAAATGGAGGAAATATTTCAGAGTAACCCAGGAATATCATCAACTTCTCCAACACCAGCAGCTATGTTACTGCAAGAACATTCATTTAAATTGTCATCATCAAATATGTCTGAAGTACCACAAGCTGAAACGAACCAACGCTGTGGTACTTCAGACATATTTGATGATGACGATTATTCAACATAACCAACGAACCCGCTAAGTCATATATTTTCATTTTGGGAACCAAAATCCCCCTACCAGTAAATTGTATGCATAACTACTTATGCGATCTACTCATTTGTATTAGCAAGAGTAGCTGCGAGTAGCTAGAAGTTCTTGGAGTACCAAAATTTTCCCAATGTAGGGCAGCTAATATATGCATGGTGTAAGAAGGCAAGATAACCGCTGACTTTGATAGAGTAATGGCAACAGCCCCAGGGCTGCACGAGTTATGTTATGAACTCCAAATTGGATGGCAGAATTTTCGAGCTCATGGATTGATTGCCAATCATATCGCCATTAATAATAATGAGAATTTTAATTTTTTATTTCTTTTATGAATAAAATTAATTTTTCAAAAAAAAACAAACAAAACTTTTCCTTATAAATAAAAATTTAAAGAATTGATATGATCTCAAACAATTATTCGATTTAAAATAATTTTTTTTTATATTAGAAATCTAGAAATTTTTTATTATTTGGAATGGCGCAAACAAATTTGTTTAGACTTACGTTCATTTACGCGGAAGGTATGCTCGTGCGAGAATCTCGACCATCCAGCTGAGTTTTTAGCTTTTAGTTGAGCATGCCAAACACCAGGCGATAGTTCTAGCTCGTGTCGAATCCTCCAAATACTGTGCTTATCATTGTCAAGTTCTGTATGAATTGGATTTTTGGTCATCCATGTTTCTGTCTGTAAAATATACAATAGATTGTCATCAGTTTTAAAATTAACTTTGTTCTATAATTGGAGTCAATCTAACTGAACTAATAATAGAGGAGGCATACATACTTCATTGATTTTGTAATTGAGAACGGCTTCGATCAGTGACTGTTTGCTTCTGACTAACCAATATAATATTACTTGATTATCTTGAATGTCCATTTTTTCGAATTGTGGAATTTCTGGAGTATAGATTACATGAATATTAGCTTTATCAAATCCGATCGAGTTCTGAAAAGTGTTTAAGAAAAAGACACAAAAATTAAAATGATTGTAATTTTTTTTGGCGACACGACATACCCTAATTTCACATTCATAATCACCAAGATCATGGTCTTCAACAGTTTTAATTTGCAGCTCAGTTTTATTTTTGTTTCCATCCGAACCACTTAGAATAACGTATTTGTTAGAAGATTGCGGTATATATTCGCCACGCTTCTTCCAATGTGCCACAGCAATAGGATCGGCTTGGTATTCACATACTAGTTCGGCTGTATCTCCATGCTGTGTATTAACGAAATGCCTATGTGTAACCACTTTAGGCTTGTACTGAACGTGTAGCATAACACTACCATGTGGAGGATTTTCTGATTGATCATCACCCAGGCACTGATAGAGTCCTGCATCATGCGGTCGTACATGCTCGAAAACTATCTTTCCACCCGACACGTTATTGTCTTTTAGCCGTTTGCCCTAAAAATAGATAAGTAAACGTACGATGTAGTCAAGAAGCAACTATTGACAAAATAAAAAGATACTACCTTAAATGACCACAAAATGTTGTGTGCTCCAATGCCTACTGCCACGCATTCAAATTCGACTCGATCTTTTTGCCGAAATGTAATTGCCAACGAAGTAACATTCCGGCCATGTGAAAAGATATTTACTTTAGGTAAAGATAACACAGTCACCGTAATGTTTGAGAACTCATGTCGTGGTAGAATTTGACAATAGTACATATTGCTATCGGTCGGTTTAGCATCCATAATTCGAATGGTTTGTTGATCAACGTGTTCCACTCTAGAACTTAAACTTCGTTTAATTTGATAGATGAGTTTCGTACCATTATACCAGAGTATCATGTTCGGTGCTAAATTAATTCAATTTTAATAAAAAAATTTACTTAGTATTTCTTAATTATTCCTTACGTGTTAATCCTTTGGCGAGACAGGATAATTGAAAATTCTCTCCTTCCTGAGCTGTAATTGTCTGTACCGTATCAGGTACCTCAACATACGGTGTTTGATTATCTTGAATGTCATTGCGTTCAATTGGCATCTCTGGACCATAATCCAATTCGTCGTCTTTATTATCATGATCTTGAATATATTCGCTATCGTAATCGTCTTCCTCGTCAATCGGTTTGCTTAGTCCTGAAAATATATAATAATCAAATAAGAAAAAAGTATTAAAAAATATCGAACATTTAAAAAAAAAATGTTTACTCTATAATGTGGATTGTGTATTGATCACACAAATGTTTTTAATGCTGGGCACTATTAAGAGGGACTAATTCCTAATCAGTAATTAGTAGATTATAAGCTGTTGGACGACAGCAGAATACAGTCAACAACATTAAGTATTATTGCCAAATTCAAAAATATTCTGCGAAATGTGAGGATTGGAATAGATTTTAAGTTTCCGCATATCTTAACTTATTTTTTATTGTAGATAATATTGGGTCGAATATATATTGAAAAACTTAAAAGTTACTGGCACAGTAATCGAGGAGCGACTAGGACACAGAAACAATATGGTGTTAGTAGCTTATCACCTTGTTACATTACAAGTACAGTCCTAAAATTCATCTTATGGCATGGTCACGAAATATGTCGGCTTTCGCGTCTTCTGCGGAGGGTGTTAAGTCGCAACTGCTTTTTACCCAAAAGCTTGCTTGAGGCCAGAGGAGTGTTAAGTATTTCCACTTCAATGCTCAGTATGAGATTATTGCCGTAGTACTATTGAGTAAAGCCCACGTTTACTCGAGAAATTAATCTATACTTTTTCTAGTACGGCGAATCTCAGCGAATTGAGACTCAGGACTGCTCGAGTCGAAAGAGCGGTGGAAACAGGCCAAGCGAACAGCTTGAAATAACTTCACCGCCTCAATTGATTCCCGAATTTCACCAAAAGAAGCATGAAGAGGTATTAACTGGATTATTCGGCGCCAAAAAAATAAGACTATCCCATCTATTGAGTCTTAGAATGGAGAGAATGGACTGACACAGTCCTGGACCTCGTTTTCATCCAACAACTACCTTAGTGATTCATGCCGTAGAGAGAAACAATACTTCACGGAAAATCTCTCGCCTATACCGTTAGCCATCACCTTAATCTTGAACTTCAAAAGTTGAAGCACCGTCGACTTTTCATTTAGAATTGTCAACTTCTTTAACCAAATTCTGAAAATATCTATTTTTCCAAATTGCTGGAAGGTCGCAATAGCCCGAAGAAAAATCTCTCCCATTCTTCGGCTAATTACTTTAGACCAATTTCATTATTGCCTTGTACATCCAAGATCCTGGAAAAGATCTTAACTATCAGACTTAATCAGGCGCTTGACAATAGACTCAATCCCCAACAACATGCCTACAGATCGGGCAGGAGACCTCTGACTATGCTATTTGAACTACAACATTCAATCCATAATTGTTACAAACGTAGACATTGTGGTTTATTGTTGTTTTTCGACTTAGAAAAGGCGTGTGACCGAATTTGGCCACACAGGGTACTCTTATAACTGGTAGAGTGAAGAGTAGACTCTGCAACATTGGCAGTTCTACGCTCCTACCTAACTGGTAGAACCTTCACGGTACGCGACAACGGTCATTTTTCGTCAAAATGCGCAATGAAAAACGCCATCCCACAAGGATCCCCTCTACCTACGATCCTATTCAATATATATATTCACTCCCTTTCCCACCTTCTATTATCCGTCAACCATTATATATATGCTGACAATATTTTTGTACTTGTATCTGGTGCTGATCTTCAACATCAAACTAATAACGCTATCCGCAATATCAACACTTGGAGCAACATAAACGGGGCATCAAACCCACCTTCCCTTCATGTTTGCAGACAAAAAATTGTAGTGTATCTTATTCGTCACTGAGCCCCTTCCCTCCCTACCCAAAAGATTCCATGAAAATCCTGGGTATCTCAATTGCCCGTGGAGGAAAATGGAATCTTCAGATTAAAAAGACTGTTGGCAAAACTAACACAATCCTCCGAATGGTTAAAATTTTAGTCAGCAGCAAGACAAAGAATGGAATTAGAGTAACCAACAATCAGCTGTGCCAATAGTAGGGTAAAAGCTAGTCGAGGTAGCGGTAAACCGTTGCATTAGACTAGCCAGTGGAGCACATCGGACATCTCCGGTGGAATCCATACTGATAGAAACTGGTCGAAAACCTATCTATTTCTATGTATCTTCAAAAAGCTTGTCTAAATTTAATTTATAAAAACCTATGCCTTCCCAATTACACCCTCCACACTTTAATCGAAAAAATTATCATTTCCTCAGTTCAAAAAGGAGAGGTTTAAGAAGGCTTCTTTTGACAGGTTTAAGAAGGCTAGTACTGATCCGTCTACATATAGGAAACTTTTCCTTGAACAGTTGGACGAATAAAAAGATCATCGACTGTTGTTTACGGATGATGCCGCCGACATCAATACTGCATTTTTTTCAATCATCGCAACACCCGCGCACTATATTGTTGAATCTTCCCTTATAGGGCAGCATCATATAACGAGGAGCTGTGGGCCATCAAAACAGCAATTTAAATTGTGACCCATATTCCTAGCCAACGGATTGCTATTATTTTTAGCGATCGCCTTGCCGTCCTAAAGCAATTTGTGGCCCATCGAGTGACCCAACGTAATTCGTTAAAGCCTACTTAGCAATAGCAGTGTCGAGTTGCAATGGGTCCTGGGGTATGTGGGAATTGTGGGCAATGAAGGTGCTAACAAGTTGGCTGGAGAAACACTCCATCGACCAGTGCTCATAGTCATTCCCAATCCGCCTCGTCTACTAACAGAATGACAACTAACACAATTAGGCATCCACAGACACGTTTACCACCAATAAACCAATCTATTCAAAATCCATACAGAAATGTTGGGCGCGGAAGCTCCTCAGAATCCAGATTGGACATACTGCTCTCACACATAACTTCCTTTTTGGAAACACCAATCGTCTCTTATGCCAATTTTGTGGCACCCATTTCACTATCATCCATATTCTACATGAATGCCGCATAACCAAGAATTACTTCGCGAGCAGGATTCCTCCCATTATGGAGCTCCTGGACCTTTATTTAAGCTCCTACAATATACTAATCTGCCCAACAAAATATAACAAAATTATATTCTTTATCAGCTTCAACTGGCTTTTCAAAACGTGGGCATCTTCGAGATCAAAATTGCCGAATCGAAATTTTGAAATTAAGTTTTGGCACTGGTGCTCACTTAACACATCTTCTCCACATACATCGGATAATTTTTTTATTTCTTGAACAGCATTTTTATCTTTTCTATAGTAAAAAAGTAAAATGTTGTTTTTCACTTTCCATATTTAAAAGGGTATCAACCAAAAACTACTGTGCAGAATTAATTGAATTTACGCAAGTAAGCCTTGTTATATCAGCTGTCAAAATCCATATGATTATGCGGCTTAAGTGCGAAATTGGCTGTGAAAAAATTCAATTAAGTCCTCTGTTGGGAAACAACGAAATTACTTTCCTTTCGTAAAGGGAAAAATACGCGTCAAGCTTGACGTCAAAATAAGGCATTAATTGGAGACAAGTCCTAATTAAACATCCTCCTCATTCAACCGTTCACGACCATCTGAAAAAGCTGGGATACATAAGCAAGCTGGATATTTGGGTTCCTCATGAACGCAAAGAAATGCATTTAAGGGCATGCATGAACATCTGCGAGAGTTTCATTAAATGGGAGGAAAACGATACTTTTTTAAGCGATTGATTACTGGTGATGTAAATGATCGACAACAATGTGGTGTGTAAACGGTCTTGGTAACGGCGTGATTATCTGCATCAAACCACATTGAAAACAAATATTCATCAGAGGAGTATTATGCTCTAAGTGTGGTGTGGGATTTTAAAAGTATCGTGGTTTTTGAGCTTCTACGAAGGAGCCAAACAATCAATCCAGAAATGTCCAGAGCTCGTTAATCGTAAAGGAGTTGTGTTCTATCACAAGAACGCAAGAATTATTCTGTTTTTTTAACGTGATATACCCGTCGGGAGACATACTACCACGAGTCGCCAACTACCATAGGGATTGAGATACATTCAATCAGCGCACTACCATTAATAGCAGTTTACAGTCATTAACCGGTTACAAGCTGATTACGCGAACTGTTTGCGGGGAGGCCCATCTAAACCTCTGCTGTCATAAGCAGTGACAGCGCCCAAGATAATTGCCAATATCTCCCACCAGCGATCCGCATATCGTACCCGCGATGTAGGTGTCAACCACAACCACCACGTAAATGCCTCGATTCCCATGGTACCAATTTAAGTTTTTAGGGTTTTTAGGTTTGAACTCCGCTCATTATTCTGTACCATGCACCATAACCCTCATTAGTGAATCATATGAATTGCAGTTTACAATATCACATAGGAACCGCCGCGGATCTAATTTTGCCACTTGTTAGCTATATTTCTCTTTATGTCATCATTGTGATGATAAGCTGGTATATACTTAACAACCCGTCGTCGGGGCCGAACACAAGTTTGATATCACAAGTTTGATATCCCGTCAAAAAATATTGTAGCTTGAATGGGTTGTATTGCTGTCAGACTTCCACTTATTTCGGTCTCTTCAAAATGAACTTCAATTCAGATAAGGCTGTAAATCAGCACCTTGTTCAGTTCTTTGCCGATTTCAGTTTTTTGAGCTTCTACCAAGGAACCAAACAATCAGTTTAGAAATGTACTCTCAGCAATTGAACAGTTTGAACGAATCCATCATCCAGAAACGTCTTGGATTTTTCTACAATCAGACAACCTTGTCCTAGTCAATATAAGGGCTTAAATTAATTATAGAATTACTTTTTACAGTGAAAACAAAGGTATTCGTGCTAGGCTAAACCGATTTAAATTTTTTTTACAGGATTATGATTATACAATTATAAATTGTATTCAAAATTATTTGCAATTCTACCTTGATAGAGGTCATCTATCTAACGCAAAATCAATGCATAAAATTCACCATAATAGAACTTCATAAGATCTTATTATCTAATAGAACTAAAAATATAAAATTTAAAATAATCTTATTAAAACCGCCTTGTGTGTGTCATACCTCCTTCTTCAACAACAAAGAAAAACTACTAAAAAATTGTTTTTTTTTTTAATTTTAAACTAAACATACTATTCTTTAAAATTAATGAAGACAAAAAAAGATGTCATTAAATTCTAAATAAAAAAAATTCTCTAATTCTTTTTTCATAAAACAAAGCTTTTATATAATATTACTTGGGCAGCTAAGCAATAGAGTCTATTTCAGTCAAGCTAAATTTTTTGCGCTCAAAACTCCTCACAACAAGGTCGAAGTTACTGCTGCACCAGGACCTAAGTGTTGCCATGATCTATAGGCGTTTTTCGTTAACTTGAATCTACAGGAAGCAGAATTGTGCGTTCGCGACGAAGATCCTGTGAACAATGTTTGAGGTCCTGATTGATGCTGCACGATGGGCAAGACACTTAATCGGAAGGACGAAAAATATTTCTTTCGGAGAGTAGTGAATGGCTATATTTAGGGAAGCAGAAAATGAGATGGGTCCCGACTTCTTTACTATAGAACATTTTCTATTTAAAACTTAATAAGAGGATTTTTTACTTCAGTTAATTTGTGTACTAAATTAATTATCTTTACAAAAGGTCTTAAAGTAGCCAGTTAATAGATAGTAATAACTATTATGAGTGAACTAATATCCCTAACAACAATTTACGATTTACATTAGAAATAATTTGTGATTGTAGAAATTGTGATGATCTCCATTCTAGCAATAATATGAGGTGAGGTCTCAAATATTTCTACTCCAAGTGTCCAAAAGCATTCCGGTTTGCTACGAAATTATTTCTATGTTCTTCTTTTAATGAAATTTTCTTATAAATATCCGATCTAAGATTATTTTCAAATCTTTATAACTAATTCATGTTAGTTTTATAAATAATTTCCGGAAAGTCTAAAGTACAGCCAAAAAAAATTGTTATTTTTTGGATTTCTCCAATTTTTTTTTTAAAGAAAACTATAGAAAAGAAAACATAAAAATTTCATTTTGTAGTTTTTGCAAATAACATAATTACTTTGTTATTTAGATCGATTGTACAAAAACCACGGTTTTGATGTTGTAGAAAATAAATGAAAATGTTTAATTGAATAAAAACTAGTTTTATTGATTTTGAAATAGAAAATAAATTCGATTTGAGTTAAATAAATAGACAAAAACATTAAAAACTTAAATTTCTATAGAAGATAAAACCGTTCAAGTATAAGTAACTATATAAGAAAATTAGAAATGTGAGAAGATAGTATACGAGAAAGTTTTTGATTTTATTTGGAAAATATTGGAAAATGTGCGCTAAATTTTCTGATTATTTATGTACGTAGAATGTAGAATGTTAAAAACTGAAAGTTGTATTTTTTTCTTTTAAATGAAAATTGGGTCAACGATGAAACGCTTCGGAATCGGTTAACCGAGTGATAGTGACATTGGGGCTGGGTGGGTAGTATTGCATTTTCGATTACGAATCTTTAAATAATGTGCAATTTTCAGAAGCGAACACTTTCATCAGTTGCCAGCAGTAGTTCCACTTTGCAATGGAGTCATTTTCGCTGGTATCGAAATTATGGCTACGGGAACTGGAAGGCAGTTTAAATAGTCGTCAGACTGACTGGCTGCGAGCGATCGTTTTCATGTAGACCAGACCACCTCCAATAAACTGGTTTGTGCCCTTAAACGATCCATGAACTCGTCGAAACGTGCTTTAGACCTCGTGCATTGAACCTTGTTCGATTGTCATTCTTTGTAGCTTTTTAGCAGTTATCCAGAGAAATTCTCATCGATTGACGATATTGGCAATACAGTAACGGCTATAATGAATATACTCTTAGCTGTGTTTGGTAATATTTGTTGATTATGGCGACGCAGGGAACGCATGAACGTGACTTTATTGTGAATAAGATCTAAGCCAATACATAAAATAACATTAAATACAGTAATGGTCATAAAAAGAATGCGCGTTTAATAAAGTTTTTATATTATTTGTATTATGACGCTAGAGATCTTTGTCGATTTTAGGCTATAATAAAATATATCACCACGAGGTACTTTTTTAATTTTTTTTACCTGCAACTACAATTGTAGGAGATTTACATAACATTTTAATTTACAATTTTGGGAAGTGCGAGTAAACACCCATCGGCAGTTCTCCAACTAATGGAAGTTAGATTCCTCTAGAAAATCTCTAGGCCATTTTCTCCAATGAGTGTTTCCGGGCAGGCCACTAAAGCACAATTCTCTCACAAGTGGATTATGATGATAGGATAAACGGGAGTGAAATTTTTGATAGTGGGAAATGCACAAGTCCTGAACAAATAGATCACGATGTATTACGATGTTACGAACATAAAAGAGGTCACCAACAATTTTACGGAGGATCTTGGATTGTAAGGCCTGGGCGCAATAGGAATTGTAACATTTCGTTGAACCCCAAAGTTCAATTCCATATATCCAAATAGGTTTTATAATTGTATTGTAGATTGGAAGTTTACTTTCGATTGTTAGTTTCGAGCGGTTGTCCAGTAGTCTAAGAAGTTGTAGGTAACGTCTAGTGGCTTCAGGTATGGGGATTCCATGTTAATCTCTTGTCCAGGTAAAGACCCAAATAACGTATTTTATCATATTATGGAATCATGTTGCTATTAAGGTTTTCCTTGACAAAGTGTGAAAGTAATGTAAGCAATCTTCTGTTCAATTATCCTCACTCTCCATCTCTTAAACCAGGATTGAAGGTTGTGTATATGGAATTGCAAATTGTTAGAAGCTATGTCAGGATTTGTATGGGTAGCAAGTATGGCCGTGTCGTCTGCATAAGTAGCAATGATAGTATTTGGATCAGATGGGATGTCATGGGTATAAATATTATGTAAAATAGGACAAAGGATACTGCCTTGTGGGACTCCGGCTAGAATAGGATATATTTCCGAGGAGCCTGAGTTAAATGCAACTTGAAAATGACGTTGGGAGAGATATAAATTTATGATAAGATGGTATGTGGAAGGAAGAAAACTCTTGAGTTTCCAGAGGAGTTCAGGATGCCACACATGATTAAAAGCTGGGGAGATATCTAAAAATACAAATGGGCAATAATCTTTCCTCAGGATGCAATGTGATCAACAATGCGATGACATCACTGGATAGTGGAGTGTTCAGATCATGAATATTTTTTTAATTATCTAGGACTGGTTAGAGAAATTTTAATAGGAGTTTTTAAAAAAGCTTATCAAGGATTCGTAAGAGGCTAATAGGTCTATAGGAGGAAGGAGAATTAATGGGTTTATTTGGTTTAAGAATCATTTTGATGACAGTAAATTTCCAGAGAAAAGAAAAATTAGGTTGTGCACAGGATACTATTAAAAATGTGTGTAATTAAAACTAAAGCTTTTCGGAAAATTTGCTTCAGAATAGGAGCTGTTATTAGATCATAACCAGAAGCTTTTTTATTGGGAAGGCGCAGAAAAGTAGATTTAATTTAAGAGGGCTTACAATTAACAAGAGGAAAACTCATAGGGACTGGGAACATTAGTTCTTCGATTATTTCGTTGGTATGTATGTGCGGATATATAAAAACCTACGTGGTGTTTGACCACTGACGAACAACTTCTTACATATCGTAGAAGAGCAAAAATTACTCAAGGTTTTCCATAGAAACCAATAAAATACGGAATGAAGGAGAAGAATAAACAATATTAGTTTACCTTAGTCCTTCTTATTGGAAGTTTGGATAGGTTAGAACGTAGCAAGAAGATATGAGATATGAGTACAAGGAGATATAAGAAAATTGCTGCAGCATGAGGTACTTCAATATACAATATTTTTTAATAAACGATTGGTTTACTAAGATTTTTTGACACATACGTGTAAGTCAAAATATATGACATATTTCAGTACAGATAATCTCTGGACTTTGATAATGTCGTCGTCCCTTTTGAAAAATAACTAGGGGCAATCTTTACCTCTCATAGTTTATGCTTCGACGCCATGCAACAGGACTGGTAAACACATAGTCTTTATTAGCAAGAATGATTATTTCTTTTATTTTAAAGTTTATATTTATTATAGAATAAAAGCTAGTCAGCTTTTATTCAATTATGTGTATTTTACCGGTGTAGTCAAGTATCTAGACTGATCTTTAGCGCATGTTTTTCTGAGGTCATCGCCATAATTTAACCGTCATAGGTATTCAAAGAGTTCGATCTTTACAGAACACTTTACGGTTGCTAATGTGATTGTGCATAAATTGATGAATTTTTTAGAATGCAAATTTACGATATAATTTTTAAGAGCATATTTGATATGCATGGTATTTCTTTCAGATTTGTCTCAATGTACAACAAATATCGAGTATGTTTTACCTTTGCCTGATCTAAAGTCGCATTGATATAATCCAATAAAAGCTTTGCGCAAAGTTTCTTAAAAGTAGTTTATATTAATTAAATATAAATTAGATGAAATAATATAAATAAAATTAACAAACATTTTCAAATATATTATATATAAATTTAAAGTATAAAAACATATATGAACATATTATTAAAAATAAACGTTTTCTAAAATTATTGCCTTATAATTTTAGACATGACTGTAGAGTGTCTTAAAGTTAAGGCTGAGACTAGTTCGAACAGTTTTTGAAGTCTATTTTGTAGTAACATTTGTCAACACAATGAATGAAAATCGTGCAGTCTAGTCTGATTCCAAAAGAAAGAAGAATGGAAGATGATGCATGTCGATGGTAGCTTATCGACAATTTTTGTGAACGTGAGCAGTATGCGGGCTATGATGGACTTCAATCCAATCGTATGGTAAAGAGTTGACAAGATAATCGAAGTAAAAAATAGGCACACAACCAGAAGGTATTTGACATTTGGTGCGGAATACAGCTATGCGGAAGAGAGTAGCCTGCAAATACACAGAGAATGTTAAAAAGCGTCTTTACCATTTTTGGAGCCAACAACTGGCGTCCGTCATTGTTAATACGGTCTTGGCTCGTACTCATATAAATAGTATAGATTTTTTACTCTTCATTGAGGTTTGAACCTGCACACAAGTGACACAGAATGGACAAACAGGAATTTTCTAGTTCGAAGACCTACGTTACTCCTTAAGTCAATTAGTAACTGGCATTGAGATAAAGTTGTGCCAAACTATCTTTTGTACTGAGTCACCGTTATACAAGTTAATTGAAATGGTAAATTATGCCATATTGATAGTTACGAATATGTTCATATATACTTACTCTTACCGATTGAATATGTTTACTTTTACATATGTACAAAAGGAAACTTTATAAACAACTATTATAGCAGATTTTAAATATTATTCCAAGTCAAATGGATAATCTTTAATGTTACCTATAGTTCTTAGAAGTCGACTAATTATTCGATTTTCTTCATGGAACCAAATTTGTATGAAATTAAAAGTGGTAAGAATAAAAATTATTTATTCTTACCACTTTTAATTGATGAAAAAAATATTTAAATAACAGACAGGATACAATGTTTATTGCTTTTTAAAAAATACATTAAATATTGGGTTGTTCGGAAAGTAATTTCGTTTTTTTAAACTAAAAATGAAAGACGATGAATTCAATTAAATATTTTCCAGTCTGATCCAATACCCTTTGCCATCTTTCTAGTAGTAGCATGATTCCACGCTCATAAAATTGTTGTTATTTGCCTTATTTGAATTAAACGTTTTACTGTCTAAAAATTTTTGTAGAGACCTGAAGAAATAATAATCAGAATGTGCTAGGTCTGGAGAGTATGGTAGGTGTGGCGGTATATCCCATCCAAGCTCTACAAGCTTTTGACGAGTGGTCAAACTTGTATGTTGTTTCGCATTACCCTGTTGGAACACTATACCTCTCCTATTGACCAATTCTGGCCTTTTTTCTTTAAGTGAATCAATTAATTTGTCCAAGTGATCACAGTGCACTTCAGAATTGATAGTTGTGTTGCTCGGTTAGAAGCTCAAAATAAACGATTCCTTTGAAATCCCACCAAACAGATAGCATAACCCTTTTTTGATGAATATTGGGTTAATATTCATTTTAATATTATAGACAACTTTTGCGATTAACATTGTTATAGACAATCCATTTCTTGTCCACAGTGATGACACGCTTCAAAAATGGATCATGCTCTTGGCGTTTGAGAATCAAATCACAAACGTCAATGCGACGGCACAAATTTTTTCCCGTAAGAAGATGAGGAATCCATATGTCGAGCTTTGAGATTAAACCTAGGCATTTAAAATGATCATGAACGATCGAATTCGATAAATTTAATCTCTCAGCCATCTCACGAGTTGTTATTCGCCGGTTTGCATCAATTAATGCCTTTATTGTGTCTTCATTAGCTTTATCTGGCCTTCCAGAACGTGGTGCATTTTCGAGATCAAAATTGCCGAATCGAAATTTTGCAAACAAGTTTTGGCGCTGGCGCTCACTTAACACATCTTCCGATAATTTTTTTCTTCCTTGAACAGCATTTTTATCTTTTCTATAGTAAAAAAGTAAAATATGCCGAAAATGCTGTTTTTCACTTTCCATATTTAAAAGGGTATCAATTAAGTCCTCTATTTTCCACTTTCCATATTTAAAAAATACAATTAAGTCCTCTGTTGGGAAACATCAAAATTACTTTCCGAACAACCTAATATTATTACAAAGTTTTGGTAATATTTGTTTGGATTTGAACCACAATCTTATGTTTTTGTATTTTGTAAATATTGAACAATATCAGTAAGAGCTTCCGCCCAGTCTCTTCCACTAGTCAGTCAAATCTTACAACAATACCATATACATGATATTCTGCATAAAGGCATATAACTTTGATAGGTCATCATTTTGATATAGGTTAGTTTTGATGATAGTTTCTATTTGATATTCGTGAATTGTAGAAGCGGCAAATTTATTATAAAATGTTATTCGATAAATCAACAAGTTAAATAGTGAAAACGTCTTATCAAAATAACATCTTATGGTAGATTCTTCATGAAAATTTGCATTTATTCCCGTACAAGACACAGCTGACAGTACAACTATTTTAAAGGATATTTTCACCGTCGAACACATGTCAATAATATGTGATAGCCTTTAAACAATATAGCCCCTATTTACACGGTACAATTTGAATGCGTGACGAAGCCCATTTCCATTTGAATGGTTACGCCAATAACCAAAAAGTCAATTAAATGAAAATCCACAACTTTGTTCATGAATCACATTTACATCTTACAAAAATGACAGTGGGTGCGCGCTATTTGATTAAGGGAGTTATTGGAACCCATTTTTTTCGAAGATGGAAATGGAGTTACTGTTACTATCGCAAGAGAGCGATATCGTCAAATGATTGGAAAGTTTTTAAAACATGATGAATTAAAAGTTTTTATTTAATGATGTGTGTCGTCTCTAAATATAATTAATTGATTTATTACTATTATAAAAAATTAAAAATAGTATTCTTAATTGTATTTAAAAAAATTAAGTATTTAAAAAATTGAGATTATTTTAAAATTTTGTAGATACATTGAAATAGAAGATGGACAAAAAATTAAAAATAATTAGTTATTGTAAATTATACTTATTATTATTGATTTAGTAGGCAATTAAGTGGTATAAAGTATATATTTGCAGGTCCGTAGATTTTTGAAATTTGTATTCCCTTCCTATCATCACATTAAATAATCATGTTACTTTTGCTTCAATGCGATTACAGAATTGGGACAATTCCCCAAAATAATAAGCGTTCACTTAAATATGGTTAATATTTTCAAACTGTTTTATCCTGAAAGTTCAATAATATTTAAAGAATATATAAATCATGATTTGAAAATTCTTCTTATATTGAATAATCAAAAATATTAAAATAACTCAAATATGCAAATAATATTTTACTAAAAAAATTTAACGTCTTTGATCAGGAAATTATTGCTTCATTTCAAACGAATTTATATTAGGAAATTAGTAGAATAAATTTTGAAAAAAATTAGGATAAACCTATAGGAGTTTACGGAAACCTTTTTAACTTTTGGTATACATGAATCTAATAATAGCATTTAAAAGAGATATAAAACTAATGAAAAGATTCATTTTTGGAAACAATTCAAAGAAGAAAATGTAGAAACAAAAAATATTAGAAGATATCCAAGAATTACAGGCGGAAGAAGAAACTCATGAAAGTGGTTGGGAGAAAAAAGCCAATATCTGAAAAAGCAAAGAAGTTATACAGTACAAACTAGAACAGGAACTGAAATGTTTCGACTTAACTGAACTAGGTTCTTAAAATTTTTAATTTTTAAAATTAACTTTCTCCCATTGAAGAGGCCGAAAGTTTATGCAAACGTACATACCAGCGTAAAAATAAATTTATAAAAATTTCTAAGCAATTTAAAATATCCAAAGAATATTGAAGGAACTTCAAAGGCTTAGGATATTTTCTCAAAATTTAAAGACCTATTAAGGAGGAGGGTATTGATACTATCAAATATTTACTACGATGTCAATATTCAAAAGGTGAACATTAATTAATTACTTCGTTTTGGGTAAATTTGTACTAAAGGAAATGTGATGAGAAAAAATAGCTCCAATCTTTTTAGGATTTAAATAAATTTTCTAATTCTACTGAAGGATTTTTTTAATATAAATATTACATTAAACTGTATTAATAAGATCATCAAATTGAACTCACGATTGCGACCATACAAGAGAACATCTACAACAGAAATTAAGTTTCATTGTTATTTTCTAATAATTTACACAATTTTACAACTGGATTAATCAAAATTAAATAATTTAAAAGCGTCAGTTTGCTAAAATTTAGTCAAAATCGGCCTTTAGTAGATTGTGGTACCGATTTGGCTTAAGTCGTCGATGACTGTTGTATGGGAGGAACGGTTAGGATGCCTTTTGGGATTTTGAAATCACTAGGAATTAGATTATTACGAACATTGACAGTTTCGCAAAGTATTTTTAACTCAGAAATCAAAAACTAAGTAGAGCCCTAGAGTTCTGGCTTGTAAGTCCTACGGGGCTGTCTATTGTAAGTTTGGAATATTTGTCTAAGAGTCAAAGTATTTGTCGATATCATCTGTTTAGTTCTAGTTTATTGAGTCTTGTGTGCGAATTCCATATCAGGCGTTTGCTTATTTTTGCAAAGAATTGTTTTCTTAGCGCAATGCGAGAGTATTTTACATATTCCAGTATTCAACTAGTGTTCAGTCAATAATATTATTTTTACATTTAAAAAAAAAACTTTTTTGGAATATGTCATCTATTTCTCCATTGAAGTAGTTGCGGGTACTAATAATTTGGGAATGTTACGCTTGTAATGGTAGCCCATACCACACATCAGGGCAAAATATGCCACTATACTCTCTTGGGACTTCCTGATCATATGGTACAGCTTAATTTGTTGTTGTTTCTAAGGTGCCTTAGACATGTGCCAGGAGCCACTTCATAGCGCCACGACCGTGAGGCCATTTGGCGACTTCATAGTACGTGTGGGAAGTTATCTGAGAGAGACTGGTCTGTGGTTAGTACGATGGTCGTTCAATAAGTCCTTAGAAAATCCGATTAATTGCGCTCGTAGTGTCGGTAAAGATTTTTTTGTAAATAGCATTATCGACAGGAAAGCTGTGATAATTTCAGCTCGATCCATAGCGTAGGTCAATTTCTATCGTCGATTAAAGTTAACGACTTTTATTTGTGCATAACAATGGAAAAAAGCGAGTTTAGGGCTGTCATCAAACATGTCCATTTGAAAGGCTAAAGCCCGAAAGAAATCAAAGCCGAGTTGGATGCAGTTCATGGCACATCTGCACCTGTGTTTGCGATGGTTTACAATTAGGTGAATGAATTTAAACCTGGCCGTTCATCCACAAAAGATGAACATCGTTCAGGACGCCCAGTTGAGGTGTTTACTCCTGAAATCATCGACAAAATCCACGATCTGATTTTGAACGATCGGCGAATTAAAGTGCGCAAATTAGTTGAGGCCACGGGCATATCACAAGGTACAGTCGCTTCAATTTTGCATGAAAAATTGTCCGTGAAAAAAATTTCGGCAAGATGGGTGCCGCGTTTGCTCTCAGAGGAGAATAAGCGCAATCGTGTAGTGGACTCTGAGGCTATGTTGGCACTCTTTCATCGCAATCCTTCCGAATTACTTCGTCGATATGTCACTGTGGACGAAACCTGGATACACTACTACACTCCAGAAACGAAGAGACAGTCATCACAGTGGATTTTCAAGGGTGAACGTGCTCAGAAGAAGGCAAAAACTTCGTGCTCAGAAGAAGGCAAAAACTGTCGGCTGGCAAGGTGATGGCCACGGTCTTTTGGGATTCGCAGGGCAGCATTTTTATCGACTACTTGGAAAAAGAAAAAAACAATAACAGGAGCGTATTACGCGTCGTTATTGCAACGGTTGAGCAAGGAAATCAAAGAGAAACGCCCCCATCTGAAGAAGAAAAAAATCCTCTTGCATCAGGACAATGCGCGTGTGCACACCTGCGCTGTTTCCATGGCCAAAATTATGGAATTGAGAATGGAATTGTTGCAGCATCCCGCTTATTCACCAGATTTGGCCCCGAGTGACTATTTTCTTTTCCCCAATCTGAAGATATGGCTTGGCGGACGACGGTTCACTTCCAACGAGGAGGTCATTGCTCAAACGGATGAGTATTTTGCAGAACTTCCGAAATCCTATTTTTTGTATGAATGTTGAATAGATTGGTTTATTGGTGGTAAACGTGTCTGTGGATGCCTAATTGTGTTAGTTGTCATTCTGTTAGTAGACGAGGCAGAATGGGAATGAACGGTTTCCAATCTGGGTGTGGAAGAGAAGTTTGGAAAATAAAGGTGGATATTAATAAGAATAGCGATGATAAATTCCTTTTTAAACTGGGGGAAATGATAATGTTTTTGATTAAAGTGTGGAGGAGGTAATTGGGAAGGCATAGGTTTTTATAAATTAAATTTAGACAAGCTTTTTAAAGATAGAAATAGATAGATTTTCGACCGGTTTCTATGAGTATAGATTGCACCAGAGATGTCCGTTGTGCTCCACTGGCTAGACTAATGAAACGGTTTACCGCTGCCTCGACTAACTTTTTCCCTACTATTGGCACACTGACACATATAGTGAGGAAATAGAGGGTATTTCACTGGTTTGAAGATATATGGGAGGAAATGATTTACGGCGGATAGTAAAAGTTACGAGGACACATTTCCCATTTGCATTCTTACACTTTTATTTTCCACTTGCATAAATCAGTTCTGGAGGTTTTTAAATAAGATTTGGAAAATTTCGAAAATACTGCGGGATTGGAATATCCGAAGTATATTATTTTTTCTGGTGGAGCATCAGAGTCCTTTACTTCGAAATACCTGTCTATAAGAAATTATTTTAGTTAACAAATAATATAAAATAATTCCATTTTAAAATATTTTTAGTTATACTATTAAACATGTTGAAATTTTTCTAAATTTCTTCTTATATATTCTTGCGATTTTCTTAAATATAATTATTTTTAAATTATCTTAATGTGAGTCTTTTTAAATAATTTCTAAGAAATAATTTATGCAACAACCAATAATAATATAATTTTTAGAAGTGGAGAAAATTTGCCCAAAAAATGAAAGATACTCTCATCGAGCAGAAAGGTTAGATATTGAATATTTTAAAAAATTATATTGCATTTAAATAGACCAAATTATATGAAAAATAGTTCTTTAAACCTACACTTTGAATAATTTTCTAATTTTATAACCGTTATTCACCAAATACAGAACTAGCATGATTATGGCACCATAAACAGTAGAAAGTTAAATGGGGAAATAGCTACAATAATATACAATAGGCTATATTTACGCTTCGAAACCAAATTAGGTTTATATGTTTGTGTTGTTGCGTTGTTTCTTGACGAAATTGGTAAGAGGATGTGATTAACTTCTTCAGACCTACAAACTTATGCGTATTTTCAATTTAACAATAAGGCAATAAATTACAAAATGTGCCCCGTAAACGATAAAACCTAAACTTTTAGTATATTGTATTATATATTTGTAAGTAATGTACAAAATTTTAAAATGGAAATATTTTGATGAATTAAAAAACCGCAGCAATCGGTTTGCTGCGGAAAGCCGTGTACAAGTGGAAATAGGAAAACCCTGCCACTCACTTATAGCCATCCATGGCCATGGACAAGCTTATGGGAAATGCGAAATTTTCACGCATTATTATTAATATTAATTCAGTTCATTTGATTATAAATACTTCTAACTATTATATAATAAATATTATATATAAATTATATGCTATGTTTGTAATTTTTACTAAATACTGTTGTGACTCTTTGCCATTAAAAAGTAATGTGAAAATAAAATTTCATCTGATAACCACAAATATACTCACTCGTACTTATTTCTATGACAAACCGTAGTTAATTTTTTCTGTTGCAGTTGGCAAAAAAATTAATATAATTATTCAAAAAAAAATTATTTATATAATAGAAAAAAATATAATTTTAACTGCTATTAAAAACGTTTTTGTCATCCTATTCAACTTATTTCAAAGTTCGAGTCAAAAATATTACACAAAAAGTACGGCAATTTGGAAAAGTAAAGCGGCAGGAAAAATTGCCAATAAAATTATCCACTATCAAGGAAAATTTTCGTTCATTTCTATTATCAGGCAACAACCACCACAAAATTGTTACGTTTATTGATAAAAGCACGAATACTCGATTATTAGCCATAATGTAAAGACAGCAATGAAAATGTCCTTTTTTTTCAATTAAGTATAGCCATTTTAAGAGTTTTACTTCGAAATAGCAATTTAACCTTTATTACAAGTTTTATAGAAAAAAATATTAATTATACCAAAAATATTCATAAAACAGTAAATAAATTTATAGTATAATAAAAAAAAATTTCAAACTCTTGGAATATATGTGTACATACATTATTGTAGAATAATAATTTTGTTGTCCTTTCGTTTGTAGCTAACGCAAAAGTCGATTAAACTTTTTTGTCATAAAAAACTCCATCTAATTATTAAATAAATTACATTTTAATGAAATATCATAAAATAATTCAGTAGATAAGAATGGAGAAAACATTTAATGCCATCGTAAAATATAAAAAATGAAGAATTTTAAGAAATCATTAAGGAGGAATTTTATGTTATCTAGAAAGATGTATTGTACTTATTTGAATAGAGAGAGAGAGTATAATTTTTTTGTACGATATTTAGAAAAATATACTAAGTATTATATGAATGATTATGTATAAATAAAATTAAATTTAAAAAGTATTCTTATCAAAAAAAATGTATCTGAAATTGGTAACATAAAATAATATTTATTAGTAGTCAAGAGAATAGCTTTGGCAGGATTCAATACTCAATAAAATAAAATATTGCCTTAAAAAGGAAGTTCTTAAAATGTATACTTGGTAGATCATGCAATCACATTTTTATTTAATAATTTATACTATTATAAATTACAATAAATTATTTGAATCTTTAATTTTTCAAATTATTTTCTTTTCTTGTAGTTCCTTTCATGATCGCTTACCAAATCTTTTCATTTTAAAAATGCACAGCCTAATCTGAACTAAGTAAAATTGTTTCAGTATTCAGGATAGGCAAAGAATATCACAAAATAGGTAGGTATCTACTAGGAATGGAAATATAAGACAAAAGGTTACTTAATAATCCTGGTACTCCTGAGACCGAAAGCGTTTGGGTTTCAACAACTTCTTAGTGCGCTGAACCGAGTCTGTTCGAAGAGGACAATTTGAAGGTGCTAATTTGCATTAGGACTATGAAATTTTCAATAAATAAGAATTGAAATATACAATTAAGTTTTTAAAGAAATCTGTTTAAATTTTAACGGTTGTCTTCATAGAAAGTTTTTTTCACAAGTTTCCATTTTTGGACTATAGACTAATCCAATCTTATCAGATGCTAAATAATTACTAATATTCTGCCAAATATTTTTTTGATGAATGAGAGGATCAGGATTTATCATTCTGAAATCCTTCTTCCAAGCGAAAAGTAATTTATCATCCTCCTTCCGAGCGAAAAGGAATTCATAAACGCACTATCAGCAAGGAGAAAAGAAACGAGACAGTGGCAAGATGACAACGACATTTTTATTATTCCTAACATAGTCACGTGGGATATTAGAGGTCATGGAAATATGGTATGACCTAATTTCTGAGGATGTTTTGTCGAAAAAGGAAGATGGATGCATCGTATTATACCTTTAAATCCAAATTAACTCCAAAAAGAATAGACCATATATGCGTCAGTTTAAAATCAGGTTCTTCTATTGTTCGCCTTTTATGGCAGGACTTTTAAAAATCTGAATTTCCAGAAATTTTATTTTTAACTAATCGATTTTTTAGAATTTTTTTCTAACCCAAACTACTAAAAAATTACAAGAAAAAATATGTAATAAATAAATTTGAGAATAAAATTATTACAAAAATAAATGGAGCGAGTTGTAAATAAGGAAGCCCATTATTAATAACAGAAGAGAGAAGGAACTGATCAACAATAAAAAAAAAACAAAAATTAATTATTATAAAAATGCTTCTTCGAAATGATAAAATTTCAGCATTTGATCTTCCATCATACTTAATGGAAAATATTCAATGAAGGCACTCAGATGCATATATTCAGACACGTTAGCTTCAGTTAGCATTCAACAAGTGTCCCCACTCATAAGACATTTATTTTCTTAATGTTTATTATCATTTCTCCAAAACTTTATTTCTTTTTGTGCAAATTCTCTTACACTTGTTGATAGTCCTTTGCCCAGTACTCTCGAAGAGAAGTTTCCGTTTATAGATCATTAAGAAATTACAATTTGTCTTATACTATAAAACTCAGAACTAAATATTCACTCTTATTACTACTGTTTATGTACATTGTCCTGAATTAGTTAAAATAGTTATTGTCAATAATATGGATGTTCTCTTCTTATAAGAATTAATACTGAAATGTGTACGGTTTTATTTCAGTTTAATTTATTGATTTAGTTTATACCAGTTTTAATGATATTCTTATTAGAGGGAATAAATTAAAATCTTTTTAAGATATTACGAATATAAAATAAGAAAAAAATTTCTATAAAGAATTTAAAGAGGATAAAAAAAACAGTTAAGCCTACTCTCGAACAAAAATTAAAGCTTTGAATAGCAAAATTTCGATACGCATAACAATTTCCATTTAGATAAAACACAAAATAAAGTCATATTAAGATAACAGCAAAGTGGACCTATCCCTTATAGTAGAGTATGAAAGTATTCAGAACTTTAATTGGGAAGAACTTTTATCAGTAAATTCGAAGAAAATGGAAAATCAACTTTCCTGAAATTTTCGATACTATCTTCCTTATCTAAAATTGTTTCAACTTGTTGATTTTTCTGCTTACCGACCGGGGGCGAGCGAGAAGAACCTAATTCAGATTTATTTCGATTAATTTAGAAATTAGTTGGAAACTTAATTGCGTATCAATAGTCGTATGAGAAGATATTTCGGAAAGGCATGTTAACCCTTCGCCACCCGCTTGATATTATTTTCAAACAGCGACCAGACTAGACTATACAGGATCGGGATTGCTTATTAATTATGCGGGTCCCAATAAAAGTAGTAAAATTAAAATGGGAATAATCATTTTGATAGCTTCAGTATGCCTAGAGTAATATAATTGTAATCGCAACGGGAGTTCGATGACTTTTACGAAACCGAAAATGTAACATTAAATTTTCTGATCAAACCATTCCAGCTTAATTCTAATAAAAATTAATTTGTTGATCGTTATTACTAATGAGGTCGGGTCACATGGAACTTGTTTCGACAAGGAATCTTATAGAAAATAAAAAGATACAAAATCTAATCAAACATGAATTATAATTTATTTTTTTTGGGCATCCCTTTCGATTCGTAAAATTTATATGTGATAAAAATGACACGAGAAGAGAACTTTTATAGTTTTTCGTAATGTTTTTTCTTTACTAAAGAAGGCTAGATTTTTAGAAAATTAAAACACTTTAAAATTATTGAATCCTAAACTTACTTGAAAATGTTCGAACACTTCAAAATTCCATTTGTAGAAAAAGGTTTTTTTTGTTTTAGAAAATTTTAGTTTTATTTTAGTTTTCTGATTAATTTGTATGAAATTTTTACTTTTAGAATTATTATTGTAAGTATTTCCATTTATTAATTACGAGTGAACTTATATGAAAAGACATTTAAAATATCGAATTGAGATTGTATTCTGAGTGCTAAAAATCGCGTTTATTTATAAAAAGTTGTGACCTCTAAAAGAAGTAAAATATTAACAATATTTGTAGAGTTTTTTTTAAATATTTAAATAAAAAAAAAATTATAAAATACATACGTACATATATTTTTAATGTTAAATATGATCTTCCCAATTAAAAAAAAACCTCCTGATTACGATCTAATAACAGCTTCTATCCTGAAGTAAATTTCAATAAAAAAAATTTACTTCTTATTAAACACATTTTCAGTAAAGTTTTTTATTGAAATTTACTTGCCCACCAGCAACTTTTGCTTTTTTTTATATGATATCTTGCCCACAAGCTACTTTTGTTTACTTTGAAAATTTTCAGTCATTAAAATGATTCCTATTAGCTTTTTATTGAAAGCATTTTTGAAATACTCCTATTAAAACGATTGTATCTATTTCTAGATAATGAAAAATATATTCTAGATCCACAACTGGGCTTTCGATCTGAACACTCTACAATTCAGGAAGCCCACTGCATTATTCATTATATTGCATTCTCTCTTGAGAGGAAAGAGTATTACACAAGTGTATTTTTATATATATCCGAAGCTTTTGATCGTGTGTTGCATCCCGAAATCCTCTGAAAACTCAAGAACTTATAATTAAATAATTCCTACACTAAATAAATCCATGAATTCTCCATCTTCTTATTAGCGTTCTACTAATCTTTAAAAGCATTTTTGAAAAACTCCTATTAAAACGACTCTACCCAGTTTTAGTAAATGAAAACATTATTCCTGATCACCAATTTGGCTTCCAATCTGAACACTCCACTATCCAGCAATGCCATCGCATTGTTGATCACAATGCATTCTCTCTTGAGAGGAAAGAGTATTGCCCAGGAGTATTTTTAGATATCTCCCAAGCTCTTGATCATGTGTGGCATCCCCAAATTCTATGGAAACTCAAGAGCTTCCTTCCTTCAACATACTACCTTATTCAAAATTTATATCTCTTCACACGTCATTTCCAAGTAGCAGGTGACTCAAAGTGCTTAGAAATATATCATATTTAATCAAGTGTCACAAGTACTCTCGGTCCCATTTTATATAATATGTATACTGATGACATCCCATTTGATTCTAAATCTATCATTGCTACTTATGGAGATGATACGGCCATACTTACTACCCATACAAAGCCTGACAAAGCAATCAAAGGCGCGACAATTGGGAGTCCTGTTTAGGCCAGCTGAGTTAAAAACTCCGGTTTCGCCCTGCGGTTTTCCAGTTTTTTTATGTCCTGGCTAACGCTTTCGCTCCACTGAAAGTAGGACCTACCTCGTCTTCTGGCACCATTAACGGTAGAATACCTCGTCTTCTGGCACCATTAATGGTAGGCCTTTATTCCTCTATTTTGTTATCAGCTGCGATCCTTGACCACAATTAGGAAAGTATCTATAATCTCCTATCTGTATGCGACGAGTACTAATTGAACTTGTCTTCGACGCGGACGTTGCCATCATGTACCTTGTTTTGCCTTCATTTATGTGTAGCCCAAGATTTTTCGCCTCCGCTCAATATTAATGAAGACTTTTTGTACAGCTCGACACATAATGTGCCCCTCATGCTTACCCCTGAGTCTACGATCACTTTTACCATCACCAGATTACAGACAAAGCACGAAAGTGCGTCTTCTTGCCGGAGACAATTGTGGATATTAAATGGCTCTGAAAGTGATTCAACTGCGTTTACTCTTCCTCTCACACCAGTCGTGATCAACCTAGTCAGCCTTATCAATTTTTGGGGATGTCGAATTCTCTTATGGACGTGTATAGTTTTATCCTGGCTATGCTTTTATAAGAGCCTTTAAATTTGACCTATTACAAGAGTTTTCCATCGACTGCCGTACAGAGAAGATTGGATCTGTTGCTGATTTTCCTGGAATGTGGCTATTCTGTTTAGTAAGATTGCGAAGAATATCTTATAGATGGTACTCGGTAACATAATAGTCATATTAGAAGATATATTTGGTATTAGCAACGGAACCAGAAAGTCGGCATAAAATCGATTCGAAACAAAATTGTTAGCAAATATTTTAATATATTTTTAAAAAACTAATATTTGATTTCTATTTTCTATATTTTTTTATACAATAACAAAACTGTATGATTTATACGCACACAATTGTTTATCTAACATAAAACAATTTTATAATAATTATGAGTATTTATATTTTTTGTATTGAACCATTTCATATGCTTGAAGTCAATAACGTATGTTATTTTTTCTAATCATTTTATTTATGATTGTTTCGAAATAATCATAAAGTTCCTTCTATAAAGAACTATCTATTCCGCCCATGAATTATCTGACATATAATAAAGTCTATAATATATTAAAAATAGGGATAATAGGTAAATATATCAATTTATTTTCGTTAATGAAATGTACACAAATTGTTGTTCATAATCGTATCGTATGTTCAAAAGCCTATGTAAAGGTACATATGGTAACTTGCTATAGTGTACAGTCGTTAGTGGTAAGTATTAGGGAATATTTATAATAAATAATCAACATGACACTTATTCTACAAAAGATCTTCTACCCACAATAAATCAATTTTATTATTATGCTATCGTTTCAATTTAATTCGTTCGTTATACAAACCACAAAATCAATTTTATCGAATACGAAAAGAACATCATCAGCGTCAAATAATAATTCTTTATAATATTGGTTACCGCACATCCATATAAGAATTTGTACAAAGAAGTTTTTTGACGCTCTTCAAATACGAGTAGTAAGCCAACAGTACTGCTTTTTTATTGCTGGTTTATTAATAAATTCATAATTGTCAAGTGTTCGCCCCAAAAAAAAGATGTTCATTTAAATTGAATCTAATAGAAGCTCCCCAGCATAATTACCTGTAATGAAAAACAAAAAGATTCTTTATTAATGAACTTTTCAATCATCTATCGACAATGAAGCTGTCATAACATTGTTAGTTAAAAAAAATCATTTTTTCATAATTTCTGTCACCAATAATAATAAATCGACTCTTTGAGAAATTATCACCAAAAAGGAAATATTTCCAAAATTAGAAGGAAGCTATCCCCATTAATAGTAGGAACTTTTTTAATGAATTTTTAGTGAATCGATGAATAGTCATTTCGACGATCTTCTACTAACAGATTGTTTGGATTATTTTTAGATTCATACTCGTGTACATATGCTCCAGTTGATCGGATAACCAAAAAAAACTAAAAATTAATAATAAAATAACCAAAAAAAAGCAGATGCAATTCAGATTTTCCAACTTAAAAGAGAGCTGAATGGAAGAGTATAAACCGAAACGTATCCAGCTGAGTGTCGAGTGATGAAAGAATTTTTTTCTTATTTAATAGTTTATATAAACTTTGTTTTCAATTTCATTATTTTGTTGTTTTTTCTTCTTCTACTGATAATGGAATTTTAAAACATCTGAACCCTTTAGTTATTTTTGGATAATTTCAGGAAGTGTGGGTGTAAAAATTTGTATTTTTTTTGATTTATCAATTCTGTAAGTTTTACGACTAGTGAGATGTTTAGTGAAGAGAACTCATGGTATATGTAAAAGTGAGAGCAAAATTATATAAGAGGAAGTGGATTTTTAAAGTAGCAAATTGGTCAACTACATACACATATGTATCTATGATTAAATCATATGAGTATGTTTAAAAAAATCATTTAAAAGGTGTTTAAAAAGATATTATTCAAATGTTGTCAGATGAGATTAAATGTTAATCAATTATTAAAGAGTCTCAGATACTGCAGGTATCTAAAATTTTATCTTTATTATGTATGAGATATTGCAGAAAATAATGAGACTGATTTCTCTTAATAATAATTTTATTTAAAAATTATTCATCAATGGTGTCCTTTTTTAAGAAGTTTTTTTTGTATAGAATACGTAGGTGTTCTTTTTATTCTACGTAGTAGTGCAGGTAGGCTTTAACTTTAGCTCCTTGGTTACAGTCGTTTGGATACTATCGACAGTACCAAGATAAGTGTTTTTTTTTTTATCTTGGGGAAGAAAAAAAGCACTCTTTATGATCAGATATATGGGGAGGCCGGAGATTCCGAGAGGACGTCAAAGAGCCTGCAATATCTAATATAATGCGAAGAAACCTATTTCTGAGCTTTTTATAGACTTAATCGTGACCAAAGTTCGTCTTATACTGACACACTTCGTATATTGTCTGATAGTGCTTACACTAAGGTGTCCAAAATGGCATGATCAATAGTGTAAAATAAATTTGATACGAACATTTTCAAGTGAACAAGTATGAATTAAAAACTTTACACTTCTATGAGCAAAAACCCAAAATCTTCAAATTATTCTCTATGCAAACTCAAAACCGTATAATGCAGGTAAAAATATATTAAGAAGCTCTTTGGTTGCGTAATATTCACAAGAGATTCAGCCAACTACAGTTTAGGATATAATCATTCTTAAATAATCGTTCGTATCATGGCAATGAGAGTTAAAATTTCAGTACTTAATACTGGGTTGTTCGGAAAGTAATTTCGTTATTCTGGACAGCCAGTTAAAGCTGATGAAGACACAATAAAGGTATTAATTGATGCAAACCGGCAAATAACAACTCGTGAGATCGCTGAGAGATTAAATTTATCGAATACGACCGCTCATGATCATTTGAAACGGCTATGTTTAATCTCAAAGCTCGACATATGGGTTCCTCATCTTCTAACGGAAAAATATTTGTGCCGTCGTATTGACGTTTGTGATTTGCTTCTCAAACGCTAAGAAAATTATCCATTTTTGAAGCGTATCATCACTGGGGACGAGAAATGGGTTGTCTACAACAACGCTAAGCGCAAAAGATCCTGGAGTAGAAAAGATGAACCGGCTTAAAGTACTTCGAAAGCCAATATTTATAAAAAAAGGTTATGCTATCTGTTTGGTGGGATGTCAAAGGAATCGTTTATTTTGAGCTTCTACCGATCAACACAACGATTAATTTTGAAGTGTACTGTCATCAGTTAGACAAATTGAATAATTCACTTAAAGAAAAAAGGCCAGAATAAGTCAATAGAAAAGGTATAGTGTTTCAACAGGATATTGCGAAACCACATACAAGTTTGACCACTCGGCAAGAGCTTTTAGAGCTTGGATGGGATATACTGCCCACACCCACCATACTTTTCAGACCTAGCACCTTCTAATTATCATTTCTTCCGATCTCTACAAAAAATTTTAGACGGTAAAACGTTTAATTAAATGAGGATGTCAAAAATCACTTGGATCAGTTTTTTGCCAGCAAAGAACAAAAATTTTATAAGCGTGCAATCAATGGTACTGGATCAGACTGGACAATATTTAATTGAGTAAAATATTAATTCACTATAATAAAAGCGTCTTTCATGTTTATAAAAAAAACGAAATTACCTTCCAAACAACCCAATATTACTACAAATGTTATAGAAAAATATATAAATATATTGAAAAAAAATTGAATAATTGTCAAGGGGTAGGGCCAAAAAACTGCTCGAAATATTTTTTAAAAAAAAGTTGCTGTTTTAAAATAGAATCAAACTATTAAATTGGACTCAATTATATTATAAAAAATATGCTAGAAAAAGCACTGAATTTTATGAAATGGAAAAAACCACTTGAAAGGACATAACCATTTCGTGAATGTAACCGATAAGCTAAGGGTGATTTCAATTGAAGTCTTTCAACACTGCTGCAAAGAGTTAAAACAACCCCTTTCATCGGTGTATATCTATTCAAAGGAAATTTCTTTGAAGACGATAACATTAATATATAAAAATAAAATAAAATTGTTGAGAAAAAATACCTAGCCTTATAAGCGCATTATAATTAACGGACCTGATCTTTGTATTAAAAACATTCCTTTGATCTTCAATTAATCAATAATTGAAGTTAATACCTTTGAGATAGAAAACATGGCGTATCCATTGTACTGATTCCCTTAATACAAAGCAATTCAACATCTTAAAAAATGCTTTTATACGAGTATACAACAAATCTCGCCTTTCTTATTTATAGTGCTTTAAATAAGATAAGCTCAGTACTTTGAAATGGTCTCATGACGTCGAGAAATAGCCGTTAAAGCTTTTTTTTCATATTCACATATTAATGGTTAGACATCTTGCAAAATCAAAGCAAAAATCCTATTTAGAAATACCTTTCTGTGATCTTTTTTCATTATTTGCTCAATATAATTAAATATGAATTATGATTTCTATTAACAAAATAACGGCATAAAATTAATTAACTACCTACTTACATCTCTAGAGTATTTTATAGTTGGTGTTTTCTTTTTTTTTGTTGCTTTCATTTACAAAAATTACCTGCTGTAGCCACGTAAAAAATGTGACCTGTGCAAATATTGACCTAATCACACTTGTATTAATCTAATTAGTTTGACTGCATGAAAATACCATCAAAATGTTTACTTCGATAATTCTGCAATTTGGTTTTTGATAATGTTATAATTGATAATGTGCGTCATATCAAATATTATGACTTAATCAATTGGCCAATTATAGGCAGAGATTTGTAATATAATAATCGTTTTTTTTTATTTCTGGATTTAAGTACTCACTTTTTATTTTATTTTTTTCATTAATACACATTAAAAATATCGATTGCACCTGTAATAAAATAGGTATTTTAATCGATTATCTACAAGAACTTTAAAAGAATTTTCCATCAAATTCTTTCTTTAAACTAACATCGATTCTGTATTGACCATTATTCATATTAATACAAATAAATTTGAAGAGAAAACCCCATCAAATATGTTAAGTAGTTTTTTCTTGGTACTATAAGTAATTAATCTTTCATCCTTCTTTATTATGAGATTCAATTCTAAATATCTAAAACTATATATTTTTTTATAAGGATTCATTTAATAGTAACTTTTGACGGTAAGAAAAATTTTTAGAAAATTTTTTTTTTATTTTTTCAGGAGAAAAATTTATTTTAAATCTTAAAAAGTCTGTACTATTCAGTATATTTAATATAAATTAACAAGATAAATTTATTTAACAATAATTCGAAGCTCTTTAATGAGAGTGATTATGAATTAGTATGTGTCGGGCATTTTTGTGATTATAAATGTGTATGTGTCAGGCACTATAAATTTTTTAATACAAATATTACGTCCTGCAGCATATATCATACAATACATAAATATAATAGAAGCTATATATATAATTATTACTGAGAGCTATCAGTTGTTTATAGTGAACATATAATGAATATGTTCAAATCTAAAATTATAACTGCCAATAGAAAAAGAGAAAATAAATAAATAAATAGACAAGAGTAAATAGTCAGGGGAAAAACGTGAAGTCTTGTTTTCCTCCATTAACACAGCTGAAGTCCCCTTCAACAAAAGGTTTTGTTTTAAAAAAAAAATTTTTTTTTTTGGTGGTCCTGTTAATGATTGAAGCAGAAAGTAACAAAGGTGCTAGTCAGATCAATGTCTATTTATGGTTTACTGCAGACTCTTATCGACAACACCCTGTAGATCATTTTTGAGTATGAAGACGACCCCAAACTACATAAAAAGAAAAAAAAAGATTAATGAAAACTCCCGGTTCCCCAATTTCAAAATTAAATTCATAATAAAAACTATCCGGGAACAAATATAATATAAACACTGCAACAAGACATTGATGGTGGCAATGGTAATTTTTTTATTTTTAAATTCAATCCAAATTCTGACTGACAGATTTCTTCCGCAGTGATTTATTACCGTTGCTCATTTGTATTTCTTACCCAGAATTGAATCCTGTGCGATACATCACAAATTTACAAGTGCCATCAGATCTTCAGTTTTTTTTATTATTCTTTAATACCTTCTAGACTCTTAGGCTCTTGTATTCGTATGTAAATTTTCTGAAAAATTCCTATATTTTTAGCACGAATAAAAATCAATTGGATTTTGTCAATAAATCGCGTAACGCAATGTGTAATCTTTTAAAAGAATAAATACCATCACGAAAAAAGGAGTTTATATATAAATATTCTCTCTCCTTCTATTGCCGATTACTCTGATACTATCCAATTTGAATATAAATTTAAAAACGAATATTTTTTACTTGTTGTAAATATAAAAATAAAATATTGTGCAAGAAGGTATGTTAATCGTTTGAATATTAAAATTTCAGATTGCATTCGTTTTCGATTCTTAGGATTTTGGGGTCTATAGGGTCGACATTGAATTCCTTTGCATTCGAAATAAATCATTCTAAACGCATTCTCAAAATTTTACTACCACTCACTTTATAACATATACGCAAAAGTATATGCACGTGTCAAAATACAATAATTTCCTTTATTCTATCAAAGTATTTATTGATAAACTCTTAAAGAAAATTATGCTCATTTTTTTCTATGATTTTATTTTGAAAGTTTTTTTTCAAATTAAAAGTACAGTAAATATTCATAGTAAATAGTAGAAGCTTCTGTTTACAATTGTACTGGAGTACATTGTTATGGGATTATGGTTGATAAACAAATCAATAGCACATTCCGATATCTGTTTAATATGCGACAATGTAGCTGAGCTGACTTGTATGTTAATAATAGCCAACAACGACAAGATCAGGACTTTCGTTCACAATAATTGAACTGTTCAGGTCTTGTTTACTCTGCTAGTACAATTCTCATATAATGTGAATAGAATTGATATGAATTTTATTCCATTGTTATTAAAATTCTAGGAAAATTTTATAACAATCAATGCTAAAATATCTACAATTATTTCAAAATTGAATATTTAGTTTCGATATGTTGTGGAAAAATGTGAATTAATGAATTCATTTATAAGAAAAGATTTTGTACCTTCTTTTTTTAAATTTAAGATCAAATTGAATAGGATCTAATAGGTAAATGTGATCTAGGATTTTATTACATTTATTGTATCTAAAAATTGAATTGTATACAACGTAAATTGAAAATGAAATTAGAAAGCAATATAATGATGGGCATGAAATTTATACAAGATCGATTAGTGACAATTTTTCTTTATGGAAAGCCACTAGACGAATACTCTCGTACAAAAAAACATCACACCCACTGAAACGAAATGACAGTAACTAGGCAAAAACAGACAAGGAAACAGCTGAAGTATTTGCTAAATATTTGGTAAATATTTTTGCTCCACATGATGTTATAGAAAACAAATTGTATATTAACAAAATTATCAAAAAACTTATGTTCCCAGTCCCTATGAGTCTTCCTTTCAAAAATTTTAAGCCCTCGGAAATTAAGTCTACTACTCTACGCCTTCTCAATAAAAAAAACTTCTGGTTATGATCTAATAACAGCTCCTATTCTGAAGCAAATTTCCCGAAAAGCTTCAGTTTTAATTACATACATTTTTAGTAGTATTCTGCGCATAACCTATTTTCCTTTACTCTGGAAATTTACTGTAATTAAAATGATTCCTAAACCAAATAAACCCATTAATTCTCCTTCTTCCTATAGAGATATCAGACTCTTCCCAGTTCTTGGTAAGATATTTATAAAACTCCTATTAAAACGACTCTATTGTTGATCAAATTGCATCCTTTCTTGAGTTGAAAGAGTATTGCCCCAGAGTATTTTTAGATATCTCCCAAGTTTTTGATCGGGTGTGGCATCCTGGACTTCTCTGGAAACTGAAGAGCTTTCTTCCTTCAACATACTATCTTATCATAAATTCATATCTCTGCCAACGTCATTTCCAAGTTGCAATTAACTCATTATCCTCTGAAATATAAACTATTCTAGCCGTTTATAGAATATGAGACGATATATTTGTTATTAGCAGCGGAAGCAGAAAGTCGGCATAAAGTCGATTCGATACGAAATTATCAGCAAATATTTTAATATATTTTTAAAACATGTATTAAAAACTAATATTTTATTTCTCTTTTCTATATTTTTTATATAATAAAAAAACTATATGATTTATAGAAATAAACTTTGAAGATTGGTAAAGCGCATTTCGGTGTGGTTTTGGGTAAGTGGATATTCGCAAATTGTTCATAAGTAATTTTTGCAACCTGTAAAAATGACAGTTTGGTGAGCTACTTCTTCAAGAGGAATTATAGGGCCCTACTGTTTCGAAAATTGAAATGGAGTTACTATTATAACCGCTAGAAAAAGAAACCATCACATAATAAAAAACTTCTTTAACAAAATGGTGCCAAAACGAATACAACCAACAAAACAAACAAGAAAGTTACATAACTTTCCGTAGAATATCCTTTATTGAATAATTTTTGATTATGTCATTTTATAGGCACACATACAGTCAAAATATATTAAATGTTTATAAGCATTTGTGTAAAACGGATAATAACATATTGTATTGATTTAAGAATACCTTGTATATCACTGATTATCTGCCTCTGATTATCCTCTTTTAATATTTTAGATAATTCTGCAACTCATAAAAATTGTCGACTAATGTCAATAGATATTTCCTGTATTCGAAAACAAATGACAACCACATACCGTTATTAAAAATAATATATTCTGCTAGAGGGTCACCTAGCCTAATAGTTAGAAAAAATATCTATAAACTCGAAATGATTTTCATACCATTAATTAATTATCTTTTATGACAAACCGTGTTTATTATTGATCATTTTTTATACATTAATGGTTGGTGTCCTTGTACTCAAAAGCAATAATTTATAAATTAGAAAATGAGAAGATTGATTTTTTTTTTTAAAATAAGGAATTATAATTTCCTAACCTATAAACTCGTTACATTAACTTATACTTTATAAGTTATCATAATATTTTTCACAGTATTAATTGAGCAACTATAATTCGGCTTTCATAAATTTTATCAACAAATTAGCAACATCATATTTTGTTACTTGTTAATAAAGATTCTTGAGGGAAAATATTTATAACTTTCGTATTCCTCCTTTTAATTATAAAAATTTAAAATAACTGAAAAATTAAATTTTTTATATTCTAAATTTAAATGTTTTAAGGACTCTTATCTAATGGCGATTTACTAGGGATTATTTTAAGTTTAACATTAAAAGTGTTTAATAATTTAGGAATTAGACATCGTACATACCATTCTAAGATTTAAACTAATAATAAATATCTTAAGGACTTTTATAAATTCGGTACTGCATGCCTACTTCTAAACAAAATAGCATCTCAAGGTTAATTAAATAGTGTCTCATAACTAAGATATTGAATATATTTTAGTATTTTAAAAATATTTAAGAATCCTTCATAGTCTAGAATCAAATATCTTATCAATTCAATCACTTTAATATCTAAATTTAAACTAATAAAAAATATTGTAAAAATTGTCAGTAGATATTATTTATCATAAAATTATGAAAAATTCTTTCTTATTAAAAAAACCTAAGAAAACATATTCAATTCAACACAGTATAGTGTAGGTGTTGAATAATATGGAATGAAAAGACCGAAGATCAAAATTTTTCCAGTTCTTAATCTACAAAGCATCCTATCATAATTCTATACCAGAGGATATTTTTCTGTTAATCCAAAAACTAAAACTTAATAAAAAAATCATATCAAAATAAATATGATAAAGTATTTGGAAACTAATATCCAAATAGGTATCAACACCTACAAAATTTTTGAAAATAATGGAAATATATATAAATTTTTTTTAAATTAACCCAACTTTAGCAATAAACACGATCGTAAGTCTTACAAATTATTCTCAATTCTTTGAAATTATGAGATAACATGAAAAGTGAATTTTTATTTTTCCGTCAAATAAAGTTATTAGATAATACGATGCACCAGAAAAAAAATATAAAATCATAATGGTTGAAAGGGAAATATTCAAAATTCGTTATTTGTTAGAAATTTTATTATATCCGATTATCAGCAGGTAGTCCAGGTTTTTCGAAGAATGCAATAAGTTTTATAGTCCAAACAGAAAAAGAAAACAAGCCTTGAATATATGCATACGTGTATGTGTACAATCCGCATGGAGGTGTCACTTGTTAGCAGCATTCAAGATAATTTTTCTTTGATTTGATCGTATAAATATCGAGATTTGAGACCTTGATTCTTTAGAACTGGTTTCAGAAAGATTTTTGCTTGACTCTTAACTGGATTTTGGCTGTTTCAAAATTGACTCTTAAATTATATAAAACGTTTCGAATATAGCTATTTAATCTAGTACTTTTCTAATAGTTAATTCTACACATTATTTCTTTTTTCAAAAAATATTCAAAATCTTATTTGTGGGTAAAACATACAATATTTCAAAAGAAATTTAATTAGATTCAACAAAAAAATATATATATAAATTTGAGTTTTGATTATAAATAAGGAGATCAGATGAAGATTTCTAAAAAAAGGTTCTATTGAAAAATGTTTTTTTCATTATTATGAAATAGTTTAATTTCAGTACAAAAACTGTTCATATTGATTTTAATTCATATTGACTCTAAAGAACTTACACTTAATATATTTAAGAAATATGTTTTCAATGTTAATAAATATGTTTTTAGTTGTTTTCATTTTTATTAAGTTTGTTCTCTTAAAATAAACAAAAGTTTTCATCAAAACCAGAACAACCAGGAGTACCAGACGTCCCAGTAACGCGTCGATATCGTCAAATTTGTTTAAGCTCAAAAACTCCTTGATATCCGTGCCGAATACCATAAATGTGGCCATGGTAGACTTCTTGAACAGGATCTTTCTCATCCATACGAAGTGCATATGACGCGCCCGTCATAGCCTATTGAGTTTAATTTTATCAACAACCGAGTCTTGGTGATATTACTTATAGATTTCATCATTAAATAGGCACCAGGACCGATTATTCTCATAAATGGGCCCAGATATCCCTCGGTGGATTCTTCTTTGGAATGCAAGTCTCTGAAGAATGTATACATGAGAACCGAAGTTGGCGAATCATAAATTCACTAAGAATCGTTTACAAGTAAGAGCCAATACTTGTACAATAATTTTTTTTTAAACTACTTTAAGTTTCCGAAAATACTGATATATTTTTATAGGACCAAAGTTTTGGAACTAATTAAAAAAAACTTGGAAATTTTTTTAAGATCTAACCTTTTTTTGTTGATATTTTAAGGTCTAAAATGACTCAACAAGCAAATTGGGCTAATATGATTCAGAAAAACAAAAAGCATATTACTTTTAATTAAAAATCAAATTAATTATGGTTTAGTGTATAAGTACATAATTTCAAAATATATAACAAGTATCTAATGTCGAAATCTATAGTATTACATATGCTAATTTTAATTGTTTCCTCATCAAAGTAAGTGCATTCCATTATTTCTAGTGAAAATTTACTAGGATCACTTCAATATAATAACTGCTGATTCCGAAAAATTATTATTAATAAAAAATGGCAACATCGAAAGTAGATTCTTTTGATGAAGGACAATTTGTATAACAATTTAATGTTTATTCAACGGCTATAGTAAACTGTTCCTTATAAATGAAAATGGAAGCAAAAAAGATTCAAAGTACTCCGACGTTAATGGAACGTAATGTACATATAAGTCTATACGTATTTAGATCCGTCCATATATGAACAGAGTAATTTGTTCATCGGCGTTGTTATTATTATCCTTTACAAATAGTGTACGATTGAAAAAGGTGCCACATTAGCTCTCGTTAGCTCCAACTGAAAACAGGCACACCGCTGTGTAGGTCCTATGTAAGTACGTTGACTTCAAGTAATCTCGGTCTCTTACCCATCATCTGCATTTCGAATTAGCCCCAACAAAAGCTCCAAGTGGAACAATAAATGCAGTACAAAGTATCAACAAGATGCACTTGAGTGTATGCACTTCCAATACTCACTTTATGCATGTACATAATGGGCGCCAACCGGACGGTATAGAGCACTTCCCGAGGAAGGCAAACACTCGACTTGAATGCGTCTAAAAGTAGGTCAGCTGAGAACTGAAATTAAAATACATTCTATTCGCACGGCAGGCATTGATTCAACGATTCTGGGCCACTCAAAGCCATTCGTCGCTCACCACCAACCCGTTAAGCCGGATCTGAATAGTATCAATCCTTGGGTACTATTTCACGACAACAGGCAATGCTCACATCATCACCCTTCCCATTAAGTATCCACTATCATATTTGTGCATGATAGGCTAATACCGTAAATCTATTTGACTGCACTATCACCCCTTCTGTATCTGGTCCGTTGGGGTTGTATTGCCAACAAACCATTCTTTTCGTATCTAAGTGGCAAGGTCGTTTTCAATTTCAGTTATACTCCTTGCGGCATAATATGTTCAACAACACATAAACAATTTTTACAGAACCCTCTCCTATCCGACCAGTGTTTCGCTTAACGAGGAAGCTCCATTTAGTATTTCACTTAACGAGGGAGCTCCATTGCAGTCGTGCATGCATCGTTGACGATTGACCTAGCGCGCTTGAATGAAAACATGCAAATTAGGTCGTCAGCTTTCTTCCAGCATTTGAGCATTCAATCGAAAAATTTCATGTACAGAATATTGACGGCACAAGAATCCTTTTTCCTTAAGTAATACAATTTCAAAAAATGATAAACAAAATATATTATAATTCAGTTTAACATGAAAGATGAGAGATAAAAAAAAGGAAAAATATATGTTAGGAAAAACAATTTTTTTAAACTTTTTCTTAGTAAAATTGTTAAGGATGCAAATATTTAACGACTATAAAGCAGAAAAAAAGAAAAGAACTCCAAAGGTTTTTAAGAATGAAACAATTTCTTTGAAAACGAAAAACTACACACAAACGAATTTTGCTCTATCAAGCTCAACAGGTCCTAAAATGACATCAAAAGCATGAAACCATTATTTGCCAACTCATTTGCTTTTATTGAACATTTTTAAGTATCTTTAAAGATATTTTGATAGTCCTTCTTCCTCCTTTTTCCGTAAATTTGAAATTTATTTATGGAGTCTAAAAAAATTAATTAATTTCTATTTAGTTAATTATTCCTTGGCCAAGTCCATATGAGTTCAAGAAGCAAAATTGATCCTAAAAGATTTACTTTCAATAATATATAAGGTTTTATCTTTGACAGACTATTACTTTGATATTTCAAATGACAGCTCTGTCATTCTTATACGTTTGTATTTTGATATAGTCATTTAGGAACTATACGATTCAGTAATGCGTAAATATAGTAAAATTTTAGTATAAATATGTGTGCTCTAATTGCCGGGTGTTTCGTGAGCTGCGTGGAATTTACGATCAAAATATAGTTCCTACCGAAAGCACAATTTAACGTTTATTATGGAAATTGCCTGTGAGTTCATAAAATGCTCGTTTGAAGTTTTGGTGACTCACAGGCACTGGCCGAGCATTTTGGTGAGTTACCAAAATGCTCGGCCAGTGCCTGTAAGTCACCAAAATGCTCGGTTGAAGCAAAATATTGCGGCTATGGCTCAAAATATGCGCGAAGACCTCCACAAGAGTTGTGCCTTTTTGCGATTTCAAGTTGCAAACAGAATTGGATCTACATCCAAACAAGCTTTAATTGAATCGTCCGATAAGTGGGACATTGTTGAACACTTGGAAACGAATCCCAGATTTGGTTAAAAAATCATCCTCAGCGACAAATGCCATTTTTGGCTGAATGGCTACGTAAACAAGCAAAATTGTTGAATCTGGGATGAAAAGCAACTACAACACTTCCTAGAACCACATCCAGAAAAACATACAAGTATCATCGGATGCCGTACTGTTTTCGAAACGAGGATGACGTGGCGATAACTGTCAATCGCGAGAATTTTTTTTTGCTTCATTTAGACGATATGGACTTGGACAATATCTGCTTCGGACAGGTTGGTGCGACTTGAAACACAGCAGCTGAAGGAGGGACTTAAGTTTCCACGTTCCGATATTTCGAGACATGCTTATATCAGCTATCCGTCAAGTTTGATTTAACGACCTTAGGCTTTTTTATAAACCAATGGTCTTTATAAAAAGAATACGCCATCATTCGATTTATATGGAAGGGCCAGCGAAAATTAATCTTCTTCTATAAATGGAACAAATTAAAAATGGAGCCTATTTTAATAGTGCCATTTTTAAATAGTAATGGTATCATTTAGTCTTTAATTTGAAATAAAGTTATTTATAATAGCTTAATTATAAATATAAAACGCCTATAACAAAAAACTTATTATAATGGCAATATTAAAGGTGAACAACTAATAATAAAGTACTGAGCAGTATTTAGAATTTTAAATAAATTTTTTTTTTATATGAAATCTTTTAATTGAGTTTCTATAAATATATGGTAAACTAAAAAAAAAAACTCTTATAAATATAGCCTCTTTAAAGTTTTGAAATTAAAAATTATTGCATTTAAGTAATCCATTAGCTTAAGTAATTTTTAAATAATAATCGAATAATCTTTCTTAGAAGAAAAGACGATATCATTTTTACTATAAGTTTTCCATTCTTAAGAAATCCTCTCTGATTTTTAGTCGATCCTGCATTACGTTAACTTAAAACTTGAACTAAAAGAAGAAAAAAAACAGACAACAGTTTTTTTCTTTTTACTTTATCAGAATATTTTTTGGGATCTAATTTTTCTTTTAAAAAACTTTCAAGAATGTATTGAGAGAAAGAAAAAAATACTGAAAAAATGGTGAGGAATAATTGGTCTTTTTCCAAAATTTGTTACTTCTTTTATTGGAGTAAAAATATATATTGCTAAAGAATTCTCAAAGTATGCATTATTCACAAGCACTTTTTATATATTTTTTATTGTAAAACGAATTAATTTTAAAAATCTATTTATTAAAAAAATTGTAATGGTTCTATTTTCTTATTAGAGATTTCTAACTCACATAAAATAACTAAACTGAGCCTTCAAGAACTAGCTTAGGCCAGGGGTTGGCCATGTTTTTTGGCTGCGTTAAAAATCAACCAAAATGTGAGAATTAAAGAGATATTTGGGTCAGAGATATTTTCGTATTAAAACAGTCTTTTAGTAAATAATAATATATATTTTATTAAGAAACATAGTTGAATGAACTTTTTATTTATTCGATATCAATGGCTCCCCTGATGTTGAACTTGTGACGTCAATTTAGTCAAGTCTGATTTATACTCGTAGTTAGTCGTTTTAAAATGAATACAAGCATCTGAATTTTCGGTAGTTAACCTGTTCCTATTCTTGCTTAGTATAAATTTCATTTGTGCAAATATTTGCTCACATTTATAAGTTGAACCGAGATTAAAACTTTATAGGAAGTGATGCCCAACATATTGATATCATGAGAAGATGATTATCTTCTGTTTTTTTTTCTCCAAATCTTTCCGCAATTTCTAGAATTTATCCGTCCATAACGTTGAACTTTTTAAATCAATCATTTCTAAACTGAAATTGTAATACAGAAAGTACATATCAATTTGTCACCATTTCGACACACCCATACTTTTCTGTCCACACATCTTGAAATAATCTCTTTTTTTGTTATTTGTTTGTGCATGGTAATTTTTTTTAAATATAAAAATAATATTTATTTCACTAGGTAATAATTATTTAGCTGCGTAACTATTGTTGCGTCACTATTTTTGTGCTTCTGAAAACGTGCTATAATTATAATTGACACACAACTGCGTCCAATAACGTTTAAATTTGTTCGGACAATATCACTGTATTCCGCCTACTATCCTTACTTCAAATTTGTAATCGACATGGATCTTATACAATATACGAGTATATAAGCACTTATGTGTACAACTGCCCAGTTATAATTGGGCTACTACTACCAACTACGGCTTCAAATTTAAATGCATGGAAATCAATGCGATGAGTTATAATTACGCGAAGCTAATTTCAATAATTTTTTCTGTTTTATAATTTATATTCGTATATTAAATTTTATTTTCGGAACTAAGTAGGGTCACTTGTAATTATCAAATGGGTCACTCGGTGACCCGTGGGTCCTAGGTTGTCGATCCCTGGCTTAGACCCTATATCTTACTTTTAGTCGATTTTTATAACAAGTGGAATATATTACAGGACGATTTTAAATCTTTGGACCAACACAGAGATTTTAACCGAACAAACCATATTTTAGAGATTCTTAACATTCTTCAAAAATTTATAAAGAAGATTTCTTACCAAATAAACTTTAATTTTTTACTAATAGTTTTGTAGAATAAGGAAAAAAAATGATCATTAAAATACTGTAATAATTTTTTTTATTAATAAATCCTAATTATTCTAACAGATCTCGTGGATGACTTAATTTATTTTGATTAGAAAGTGAGGTGTATAAAAGAAAATTGCAACATTTTTTACAACACAAAACCAATTGAGTATTTAAAATTAATATTCTTTACATACTTTATAAGTTTAAAATGAAAAATATTTCAATAAAAAAAACCAATTGACTTTTTTTTAATAAATCCAAACAAGTTAATTAAAAACATTCTAAGAATTTTTATAAGATCTGTCAGATAAATTTTCCAATTATATACATTGAGGATTATTTTTGAAATTTATGAAATATTTACTTTGGTTTTATAGAAGAGCATAATTTAATAAATAGAAGTTTTTATTTAACCATTTTCCAAGATGAAAATTATTCTATTTCCTTAGTTAGTTAATAAATCTATGTACACCTTTACATATCAATAGAACAAGTTCATTGTCTCAATTAAGAATTTCACTCTAATTTACAAGAATGAATATATCCGAACACTTGAATTCGTGAAATATGAAGTATCACGAAAAATTCAACAAACCGAATGAATGGTACTCCAGAGGAATTCCTAATTGGTACTAAAGAAAGCTTTGAACTTTAAATTAATAGACGGTAACGAATTGAAACTTTACCGTCTTAGAGGCTCTTGAAGGCTTCAGGCGCCGCTGAGAAGCATCAACTCAAACCTGTACCGAAATATACAAAAACGTATAGGTTCTCTATTGGTATTTGAATACGCCCACAGCCAGGTAGGTATGTATCGTTTTTGTATTTTTTATTAGATTCATGAACAGGAGAAAGGGCTCTCACACCTAACCAATGTACCTGTTGATTCACTAAACAAACAACGATATTGATAGGGGCGGCTGGTTTATATTGTAGAAACAAATTTCCCTTATCGTTTCTTGTCAACTAGTTTAGTATTCATGATAGTACAAATTATGGCAGCAATTCGATTTGGTTAGTAAAATTTGAATTCGAAACGAAACATTTCACAACGACGACAAGTCAGGGACTATTTTACGGCAAATTCAATATTTTGAAAATCAAGACCGGAATATTAATGTTTTCATTATACCACTTGCACAATATATTCAATTTGATGTTATTTGGAATTTTGTTGTTGTTTTTATTTTGGAAAAATAAATATTTTATTTTTGGCTCTTGCACTCATTGCTAATGAAGCCTCTTTTAAACATAGGAAAATCCCCAAACAAGAACCGTCAATACTTTGGTTGGGAGAGGAGCTGACCTAATGAAGAAAAGGTATGAAATTTTATCTAATTTAGTTAGAGAAAACAAATCCCCGTGTACGCCCATAGTAATATTCTATCGTCTTATAGCCGCAGTAAAATTTTATTAACAATTTTCACAGTATATTATTAGAGTTTTCCGAGTTCTAAGGAAAGAAAATCAACATTTTCCACACGACCAAGACTAATCAAAATTTATTTCTTCTTTAAGCACATTTCATCTTTTTGAAAATTACAAAAATCTGATATGCTTTATTTTTAAAAATATTTACTATTTTTTGTATAGTTTTTTTTTTTTGCTATAAGAAAATTTCCATTTTTAATACGAATATTCAAATTATTGGAAATAAAATCCAATATTTTGTGTTGTGTGAAAGCTAAATCGTATTCAAAAAAACTAATTTTGAAGGTCAACTTTTGAATGAATAATCAGGTAAAAAATAATAAAATTTGTAAGTTTTTTTCTTTTTGTTGCTTTCATTTTTAGGAAAAGTATTTATTTTATATTATAATTAACATTTTTATCAAATTACTATGGAATTTGTTGTTTCTTCTATCAATGGTAATTTTTTATAAAGCTCTTCGATCTTCGAACTGTATTCGATGTGTTATTATATAACAATTTGACTTGACAATATAATTACTGACATTGAAAAAGTATCTTTTGATAGATTATTGCGATTTTGTTTTATCTTGTAGAAGAAGAAGAAAAAATACAAGATCAAATTCCAATTGATTATCTTATTAACAAACAAATATTTGGTGTTTAGATAAGTTTGAATATTTTTCAAATTTTTTTAATAAAATAACCACTGCTGATTGATTAAATTATTTAAAAAAAGCACTGAAAAGAAAATGTCTGCTTTTCTGATGACGTATGCAAAGATTTCATTGCATGTGCTTATCTCCAAAAGAAGTTGTTCAATTATCTCCAGCCGCCTTGAAATAAAGTTTCGCGTAGAGCTTCCGCTTCAAGTATCCTTATAGGAAAAAATTATCAGAGGTTAAATCTGAGGAGATAGAGGGGCAAATAACATTTTCGTTTTTTGTCATAATTATGATCAGAAAGCATCGATCGAAGAAGTTTCATTGTAGCATGTTTAGCGTGTGACGTGGCACCGTCCTCCATGTTGTCCAATCCCAATTGGTCCAATTCACGTATGCAAAATTTTCGTAACATCTATCTTTATCTCTTACTAATCAACATAGAGGTATCAGCAGTACCTCAAAAAAAAATAAGGACAAATTACACCTCTGGCCCCAATATCGTTATACGAAGAAGGTTGTTTATTATATTCATGTCCCATGGAATTATTTGACTTTAGCGGCTTCGTTAATGAATAATATATAGTCAAATATTTCACATAATTGTTTGAGAAAGTTTTAACAGAATATTCTGATCGTTAATTGATTAATTACTTTCTAAAATATTCTAGAAATAGTAACACGTTGTTGAAGGTTATTGCCGCGCCTTAATAGTTTTGCCGCATTTCCTATCTACGAGTGACAAATATTAACTAAAAAATGACAGATTAAAATTGTGAACACTTTGTAGTAGTTAAAAAACGACCATAAATTTGATTATTCGATAAATAATCACCTTTTTTTTACAAAATTTGTTTTTTAATTTAAAAATATTATCAGGTCTTGGTGGTTAATGTGATAGAACTTCCGCTAAATTTAGTTCTCAAACAAGCTGTTATCTGTCATATCATTTTAATGATTTTTACTTAGTATAGTTTGCCGTTTTCTCATTGGTAGGTTATATTTAAGTATTCAAATAATACAAATTTTACTTCGAAAATAAATAGATAATTTGTTAAACCAAGAATCTCGGTATTGCGTTAAGTAATGAGGCTTATTTGTGGCTCAGTGGTTTTGTTAACAAGCAAAACTGTCTGTCGCTTTTGTAATAAGACCATATAGTGTGGTTTTCCCGAAACTATAAAAATACACCGATTAGTGTGGTTTTCACCCAGCCAAAATCGCCTGAAACGGTGCTGGAGGGAGCACACGTTCTAGTCAATGGACAGCGTTATTGGGCCATGATCGACTCTTCTTTCGGACGATTTTGGTTGGGTGGCTTAGTAATTTTGTTAACAAGCGAAAATGTCAGTAGAGTAAGACAAATTCACAAGAGATATTAGGGACACCATTTCATCTACCAAAATACACCGTTTGGTATAGTTTTTACCCAACCGAAATCGCCCGAAATGGTGCTGGAGCACGAGTTATAGTCGATGGACGGCGTTATTGCGCTATAATCAACGATTCTTTTTTTAAAACCTGGACCACCTGTGCCCATACATCTCGTAAAAGCATTGGTTTATTGAAGACACATTTAGAATATTACTAAATATAACCAACAATAATAGACACCTTGAAAGGTTATATCAAGCGAGTTATGATAGAGGTAGGGGCGAACGTCCTTAAAAAGCTGCCAAAAATTAGGTGAAAGAATGACATACATTATGAAATAACTACAGTTTTGCTAAAATATAATTTTTTGTTGTATATTTATTTTAAACGGTTTTAAATATCTAAAAAAAATCAGTAGATAATAAATAGTAAACTATTTTTTTATGGTTGTAAAAGACAATTTAAAAAAAAACTATCTGAAACTGTTCAGATTTAAGTTCTTGAAAAATATAAATTCCCATCACAAATTTCCTTTTTTATTAAACCCAGTTTATATATTTATTTCTAAATCATGCCAAATTATAACAGCCTCTTTTCAATGTATTGATTTATTATATGCAATTTCAAAATATTTCATTTATGCCATAATTGTGCCCAGATGTAATTAATTACTACTGCCACCCAGAATACGGAGTAAGCAAGCATACTTCAAATTTATTTATGTACAAACATTATTTATAATGTATACAATCTGTTGCAAAATTTATGTTAGCCCAATCGTTTTAAATAAAAATTCCACACAAAAACCTCAGATCAGTACTTATTCGAAACTACTACAAACTATTATAAAAGCAAAAAAATAAATTTCTATATCCACAGAATATATACTATTTCATGTCTTCGCATTATTGGAAATACTTTATTTTAAGTCTTAGTTTACCAAAGAGTTTTTCCCTTACAAAATAATAAGTGAAAGTCTAGAAAAACTTGATATAAAACGAAAGGAATTTCATTGAAAAAAATCGAATAAACAATTCTCAAAAGCCATAAATTTCCAATTGCATTTTTTCATTCTACAAGTTGGTATATTCTTTTGTCAAGTTGGTATACAAATATTTGAAAGAAAAGTTTAAAAATGTAAAATTTTTTTCCCAATTAAAAAATATTTTGAATAAATAACATAATAAAATCCGATTCACGATAATTGTTCATCTTTACATTGTTGAGCCCACAGAATTTGTTAGTTTTGCTTAGCAGATGCTTTAAAATTATTAAATAAGAAGAAGAAAAGAATAAAACACCATAAAAACATGGCCTCCAAGAAATTTAAGCGTGACAACACGCTGAATTGTTTGTTGCCAGCACTGGGCGGGGTCCGTTACAGCAATCGTACTCGTACTCGTCTTTTGGGTAATAAATGTCACCGAATTATTTATTAGCGAATTATTTTACCACATCTTCTTAAAAAATTCAATTTATTTTAGAATTTTTCCCAATTATTCAAATGTGTTATGTGCTCACCGTGCATTTAGAACCGAAAAGAGCTACGAACTTCCATTGAAATTTGTGTACAGGAAATAAGAAAAATGTGCTCCCCAAAAATGTGGTATGCGCACGTGCTTCTATTGTTTTTTGTACTTTTTATTCTTTAAAAGAGATAACACTATTCAGATATAAATGTAAATCTACCAAAAACTGTTAACTATGAATATTATCTAATAGAACATATTCCAACTGTGCTGCATAATGACTAGAGAAAAAAACAAAAATTTCTCTGATAATAATTTTGAAAATTTAATCTAATCACCTCCCGAAAATATCATTTACCGTTATAAGAATTATTTACTATATCTTAATTAACCAAAAATTAAAACAGTATGAAAATAAATAAAATGAAACTTAAAAACCGAAAACACCAATTTCGACTGTTTTACTCGCTGTATTAACAATCCGAATTTTATGTGTACAAATGCACTTCATCCTCTGTTGTTTTTATCATTTACAGTTTAGAGTTTTTTTGGTTAAAATTGTATTTTAAAAATTGTTAGAAAATAAAAGGAAAACTAAAATTTTAATTAATTAAAAGTCGTTAATCTTTACACCCTGCAGGTAGCAACTGAAGAGGAAAATCCTCCATTCTACAATATTTCCGGGCAATTTGTTTTTATCACCACAAGAGAGTATATCTACAGTATTTTAAGTAGGTCTCTTTTTTAGTATAAAGAACACAATCTTAATAAAAATAGAATTTTTTCTGTTAAATTTAGAATACAGATGTCTTGTAGAGTTCGGTTTAGATTGCATCTTTGGACAAATTGTAAAATTTCGGTAAATATTCAAAATCTTCGTTCCAAATTTTTCTTTTCCAGAGTTAAAATAATATGTTTTCATTTAGTATTAAAATTAGTTAATTAGTAAAATTTTACTCAATTGTGTGAATTGATAGTTTCTTATAAAAAATTCTCAATCAATATTATTGTTTATGAATTTGAACAAATTAATTTCCTATTCATTCTTTTTTTAATTGAATATTAATTTCATATTCATTCTTTTTTAAATTATGGCCTTTCTCTTAAATTTAATTTTTAAAATAGTAATTTTTGATGTTTCTCTTAACATCGAAGTTTTGGAAAGGTGCCTAGATTCGTACTGCTGAATTATTTTCTTTAGTGAAAATAAAGAATTTTATCATTTTTTTTTTGTTATCAGAAAAATGTTGAAGGAGGCTTTTATTAATAGTTAAGATTTCATATTATTTCTGTGATCATTTTAAAAATACGACTAGAAACTGCATTTTAAGTTTTTCTTTGTAATTGCTCATTTGGTAATAGTAAATAATATGGAAGATGATCAAAGAAGCCCTTAAAAAAGGTATAAATAATTTTATAAAAATATTATTGGAGAAAAAAATAAAGATATTCAAGCTTAAAAATATTCATATTTAAATTTAAATAAATCCATACAATAATCGTCATCATATAGATCTTTCGTTTAAACGTTTACCTCCTTAATTATCTAAATTAATTGAAAAGCTACTTTTAAAAACAATCTATTTTACTCTAGATTCTTTTAATATTATTCCTGATTCCCAGATCAATTGTCGTACTCAACATTGAAGTTGTTGGCCTCGTTTAGCATTCTGAATTACTTTAAAAACTCAATAACATCCTTCCTTTTTATTTTGACTGTATAATGAAAGCCTTTGTTTAACATAACGTAACTTCCGAAGCTAGGAAAACGAAGATTATTCGGACATACTCAAATTAAATCAACCACCTCTCAGGGTAGTATCCTTGATCAAATGCTCTATCATATTAATTCATCTGATATCGGTCCTACTAGTAATGTCCCTTTACCCAAGTACAACAACCATACCGTGATTTGAACTGCTAATAAATATCCTAAACTCGTATTCAAAATAGTACAACAACACATCTTAAAATCCCAAAACTGGCTTACGAAGAGAATAATAATGATTAATGATGGAAAATGTATACATGTTACTTTTATTCTCTGCAATAGAGTAACAATTTATTGCTCTGCTATTAAACGACTATATCACTACTCCTTACTGGAAAAATTAAATGCCGCTGCTTAGGACTATATATGAACAAACGATTCATCTGTTATCTATATACACGACCGGAAAGACTAACGGATAAAATTACTTATATTCTCAAGCCCATATGAACTTATAGACTTAAATAATTTGGGCTTGACCAAGCATTCCAACTTCTGTCGAATCCAATCCTAACAAAAAATTGTACGTAAAATTGTCAAATATTTTTTAACGCATAACAAAAACAGAACGCCACATATCACACTTTTCAGGGTTGTGTAATGATCGGACGCAGATGGAACTTGTACGTACTACACGTCTAGGAGGCATTACTGTATGCAATATTGTTAGATAACTGTCAGAGACGGTAATTTTTTTGGTGATAAGGCTTATCTTTTCTGATTTACTACATTTTGGAACTTATTACAAAATTGAAATTCATATTTTTTTTTGTTTAAAGTTTTTTTATAATAAATAAGATCACTGAAATTATCTGAAAATGGGGATATAGTTTAAATCTTCAATCTAAAAAAAAAACTTCTGCAAGAAGTTTTAAGAAAATAATATAAATAAGACAATCACGTTTTAAAAATTTCTACAAATTGAATTGCTAGTCTCATTACTTTTCTTTCAGATCGAGTAGTTACCCTTCTTTGTATTTATTTGTATAAGTTATCATTTTATAGTACAGTAGAAGTATATTATTTAACGTCACTTATCTGCCATTAAACATAAAACCACGAGTCGCCTACGACCATAGGGATTGAGTTATGCTCAATCAACGCACCACCATATCTGGTAGTTTACAGTCAGTAACCAGTTACAAGCTGATTACTCCAACTGTTAGTGGCGAGGTCTATCTAAACCTCTACTGTCATAAGCAGTGACAGCGCACGAGATAATTACCAGTGTCTCCCACCAGCGAACTGGAGACCGTATCCGCGATATGGGTATTAACCACAGCCACCACGTTGCTGCCTAAAGCGCCTCACCATTGTCGGGGACAGTGTGTTCCAACACCATGGGGCACCCCAACTCCCGCTGTACCAATTTTTGTTTAAAGAGTACTTCAGTTTGTACTTCGCTCATTGATCTGCGGCAAGAAATCTTATAAATCCCTAGGCACCGCTAAGCCAGGTCCGGTATGCGGATCCGCCAAGACCCAAAAATATAACCGGAATCGACCTTGGTCTTTCACCTGGCTGCAGCCACCTTGCGTATCATTCATACATTCATTTACGCACCATTCTCGCTCTCCTCTCAAAAAGTGCCACAACAAACCTATTCAGGCATTCATACAGTTCTCTCATACCTAACACTCCACTCACATCGACACTATCATTCTTCACCACGATTCCACATGCACCTAGGTCACGCAAATCCCCGTACAGGCTACACTCAATGAGAAGGGGCTTGGCAATCTCCTCCGCCGCCCCACAAGAGCATCTAGCCTATGCAACCGGACCACGCCTGTATAGGAACCCATCCATACTGCCGTGTCGCGTGAGTAAATACCCAATGTACAGACCAAATTCAACTCCAGACGTAGACACATAGCACACATCCGAAATGAACATGCCATTCACACTCTCATCCAATCGACGTTGCCAAAATTCACACATTCTATTCAGGACCAGTACACGTGGACTAAGATCCTGAACCTAACGTGATACACAGTAACTTTACTGACTTCTTTTTCCATAATAAGTTCATGCAACTTTAGATAAAATTCCAGAAAATGGACTTTTTTTTATAATAAAAGCCTTGAACCTTTTTGCCATTATTTTATTCGATATTTTCAAGTAGCTTCAAATATCTTATTTCCCAAAATACTCCTTTTTCTCACTGGTAAGCATTAGTGACTCTCTCTTGTATAATGTTTACAAGTAAACAAGCTAACACTAGCTCCCAAAAAAATGGACAATAAAAGTAAACGACCGAAATAGTGTTCAACTTACTTTTACTCTTTTCCGAGGACCATTCTTTGCACACATCTTAACGGTAATATTGTTTCACAAAATAACCAAGTATGTTACTTCAGAATATACATTGATAAAGGTTTGCTATATGATCTAGAACGGATACGACAGACCGAAATTTATTTGTTTATATATAGAACCCATATGCACTTACGGAATATAACTCTGGGAATCAACCAAACGTCCAAATTCCCATCCAAGTCAAAAATCCTTTGAATAATGATTCCTATTCTATACGTAATAGTATGGTTTATTATGATCTAATTGTTCCTTTCGACTGTCATCCTTAAAGAATCTTCTTGTAAGAAAATTATCCTCGAAAACAATTGGAATAAATTCCATGATATAAAGAAGTATTGGTGCGTGTTTACTCCTCTCCTTAACGACAACATCTACTTTTCATTTTTATAGTTGTAAAACATCAAAAAATAGTTATTGCACATATTTCCATAATAGATTCGGATATCAGCAAGTTACAAACTTTTATTTTTCGAATACAGTAAATTTTATCATATTATCAATAGAAACAAACCGGAAAAAAAATCTTGTACTGATACTAACAAATACTTATCATACCAATTAATTCACTTCGCTTGTACCAATTTGTTTTCATGTAATTATTATCACACCTAATTGCAAGGTAACTTTCTGCTTGAACAGAAATTTAAAATAGCAAATAATATGTCATTTTTAAAATGTGATGAAATTCAACAACTGCTGTGATTTTTCGAATTACTTTTTTTTTTACATTTAGTGATTCAAGAATTTTTCCATGAAATTGTATTATTTCCTAATAACTTAGTCACCAAAACGAAGTAATTACTTTTTGGCGTGCAAAAATGCTCATACACATAAATGGGTACAGAAATTGGCCAAGCCAAACCCATTTTAATTCGTAGTTGGTAGCAATGGTTGCAATCAATTGTGGGTTTATGGTTGATTAATTCTTTTTTTCTTCGATTCTAATAAATTTTATGTAGATTCTGTTTGCGAGGAATTATGAAAATAGCAGAAGGGATATAGAAAGGTAACCTTCACAAAAGATTGGTTACCTTTAAAATTCATTGATATTTATTCATTCATCATTTCTTGATGTTAAGCATAAAGTAGTATTCGTATAACAGTTTTGAGTATCAAGACTAGCCGATGAATTCAATAAAGTTCAATGGTTTATTGTAAATATAGAAATATAAAAATTATACAGTATAAAAATACAATACATTAAGATCCGATTCCGATCTTCTTAGGCCTTTTTTTGAAGGAAATTTTCCTTCTTCTCTTTCTTATTCTTCTTGCTAAATTAACCCTACACTGAATAAATAACAAATTACATACCTCAGACTCTAAACAGAATTGAATGAAGTAATCGAACAATAAATTAGTTGAAGAGTGTAGAACGTCATTTTCCATTGGTTTATGGATACCATCTCCGCCCACCCATTCACCAACGCAGACGACTTTTTATGGTCCTTTGGCGAGGGGGCAACATTCTAAGGCAGCTCCACATACTCGAATATGTTTTCATACAAACAACATATACTATACTTATCTTCACCTGAGAAGGTGCTTGAAAATGTGTTCAATTTACGACAATGATGATACCACCAATAATGGGCATTAACTCAAGTTTATTCCAGACTTATCCGTACTTTGTGCAGGAGGTACTCGTATCTATCAAAAGAAATCTACACTCAGTGGTTTTGATATGTTGGCATTGTAGATTTATACGATTATCTGAGCTTTTATTACTTTCAGAGCCTCTTTAGATATTTACGAGCATACCCATTCGGTTATTATCGGTTATATAGTATCTATGGTACAATATGATGTATTTGCACACTTGGCTAAAATTTTTGATTACTTACGGAATATCTTATGGAGTTTTCCAATTTATTATCTCTTCAAAAGGTTCTAACCATGTTAATTAATATATAAACTTTAGTTCAAAACTATCGTAGATATATTATGTTTCATAAAATTATATTAAAAATGAATAAAAGATATATAAAAAAAATTAAAGGAAATAAACTGGCATATTATTTTCTAGCAAAAAAGGAGTGTTTTTATAAAATTAATATTCATTTTTTTAAAAAAATAAATTCTAAAATGTCACCAGAACCAATTTTTTTTTCGGTACAAGATGCTGTTGGAATAGCAATATTTCTACACAAATATAAGTTCTTATATGCCATAATGATTAAGGCCAATTGGCAACAACTAGCTGTTTACTAGATTAGAACTCCAGACTTCTGTGATTCAGTTTATTAATTTTTTTTAATGTATTCATTGGATCAGTACTTCTATAAAGTAAAAAAAGGTAAGAAGGTCTTATAATTTTTCGTAGAAAATTTATTTTTATATCCCAAAATAACTAAATGTATTTTTTATGATTAAAAAATATCCAAAAATTTTTAAAAGCCGAAACTGTTAAACTCTAAATTACTTGATAATACGTGTATACAATTTTGAGGAATTCGCGTTGTTATATTAATGGGACTATTCAAGGGGTCATAAGATAATGTTTAATAACTAATTCATTCTGCAATCTTATAAATATATAAATTTATATTAAACTTATATATAATTTATACAAAATCGCTTAGTGACAATATTTCTTTAAGGGAAGCCACTAGACGAAAACTCTCGTACAAAAGAACATCACACCCACTGAAACAAAATGCCGGTAATTATGCAAAAACAGAAAAAGAAAAATGTGAAGTATTTACTAAACATTTGGTAAATACTTTTGCTCCACATGATGATATAGAAGACAAATCGGATACTAACAAAATTATCGAAGAACTAATGTTCCCAGTCCCCTTGTGTCTTCCTCTCAAAAATTTTAAGCCCTCGGAAATTAAATCTACTATTCTGCGTCTTCCCAATAAAAAAGCTCCTGGTTATGATCTACTAACAGCTCCTACTCTGAAGCAAATTTCCTGAAAAGCCTTTGTTTCAATTACGTACAAATTCAATGGCATCCTGCGCACAACCTATGTTCCCCTACTCTGGAAATTTTCTGTCATTAAAATGATTCCTAAACCAAATAAACCCATTAATTCTCCTTCCTCCTTTAGACCTATTAGCCTCCTTCCAATCCTTGGTAAGATTTTTGAAAAACTCCTATTAAAACGACTCTACCCAATCGTAGTTAATGAAAAAATTATTCCTGATCACCAATTTGGCTTCCGATCTGCACATTCCTCCACTATCCAGCAATACCATGGCGTTGTTGATCATATTGCATCCTCTCTTGAAAGGAAAGAGTATTTCCCAGGAGTATTTTTAGATATCTCCCAAGCTTTCGATCGTGTGTGGCATCCTGGACTCCTTTGGAAACTTAAGAGCTTTCTTCCTTCAACATACTATCTTATCATAAATTCATATCTCTTCCAACGTCATTTCCAAGTTGCAATTAACTCAGAATCCTCGGAAATATATCCTATTCTAACCGGAGTCCCACAAGGGAGTATCCTAAGTCCTATTTTATATAATATTTATACCCATGACATTCCATCTGATCCCAATACTATCATTGCTACTTATGCAGATGATACGACCATAGTTGCTACGCATTAGAATCTTGACAATAGCTTCCAATAATTTGCAATCCCATATCCACAACCTTCAATCCCGATTTAAGAGAAGGAGAGTGGGGGTAAATACACAGAAGAGTGCTCACATTACTTTCACACTTTGTCAAGGAAAACTGCTCCTTTATACCTTAACAACAACATGATTCCACAATATGATAAAGTACGTTATTTGGGACTTTACCTGTACAAGATATTAATATGGAACCCTCATACCTGAAGCCCTAGACGTTACCTACAACTTCTTAGACTACTGGACAAACGCTCGAAACTAACAAGGAAAAGTAAACTTTTCCAGGCCTTACAATCGAAGATCCTCCTTGAAATTATTTATGCCCACTTCATGTTCGTAACAACGTAATACATCGTGATCTAAATCATCTCATTTGTTCAGGACCTGTGCATTTCCAGCTATCAATTAGACCTTGTATCTTATAATTTAGAAGCTACTACTTACATATAAGAGAAAAATTCTCCAGTTGTCTAAATAATATTGTCCTTTCAACGAAGTTGTAATATTATTTTATTAGAAATATTCTATTAGATAATCTATATATGGTTTTCTATAACATATTCGTTAATTTTTGGAGTGCAATAAATTTTAAAAATTTTGGTGGTCTCTCGTCTTCATTTAAATTATATTATATTATAATTATCTAGAGAGTTTTCCTACTATCAACGCTATTTTCAAGATGGAAAGGAATATTATTGGTCAGATTTACTTCTATTATTATTTATAATTTATTTTCATTAAATTTTTAGTTAGCTTTTTTTTATTATTAATAATAGGGATATTGCCAAATTGTATCCACCTTTTAAATTTATTATTATTGTTTTTCTAAGATGTTTTAAACATAAAAAATGCAAGAAAAAATTTCTGTAAAGTCCTTAGGAAATAAACTGGAGACTATGGCTTTGTCCGTCTGTAAATGTGTGTCAAAAAATAATGAGCTCAGTCCTATTTAAATATAGTAAAATCAATTAGAAATATTTTTTCAAAAGGACCCTTAATATGAGATCTTTTTGCATATTTTCTGAAATAACATCAATTTTGATTTTGAATAATACAGGAATAATAATTGATATTAACTTATAAAAATAGATTTAAAATAGAACACTCACTTAAGCTTATATAAACAAAATTGTTATAATTAATTAATTAAGAAAATAATACGAGAAAACTTCCTTTCGATTAATTTTTGTCATAAAGTTTTTGAATTTGTATAATTATTTTTTTTGGAATTGCTTTTATTTTCCATTTCAATTTATATCAATTGTTTAACATTTTTGATCATAAGCAGTGATATTATTTTGAAAAAATTGCTTTCTTTCGAAGCCACTTACATTGTCTCTAACGATGATTTATTTTGCTAATATTTACGTTTATTCATTTTACAAAATATGACACAAATAGAAAAAGGTCGAAAACATAGTAACAGATACCATAATCCCTTAATAATATCCTCAAAGTTATCCACAAGTGTCTGTCCTAATTATAATGTTGCAAAACTTTTCCTCCAACTAAATAGCTTAGCCTAAAATAACAACTGTCGAATGATATATTCTTTGTACATTTCTGCCAAGTCTATCATCAAATAGTCACGTCACGCAAAAGAAAAAGGAATAAACTTCTAAACTATATTATATATAGTCTTTCAATAATAATCCTTTAATAATAATTAAGGATATACACGTATTGTATCATATAGCTTATATTTTAGCCTAGCCAAAATCCATTACCCATAAAATTTTTATCAAAAAAAAGGGAAAAGAATAAACATAGTAAAGCGAAATAGTATTTTTTTGGTGGTATGAGGGTGTTAATAAAGAAAAATTGTTCCATTTCGTTATGAATTTCCGCTTTGAGAAACTTGTGTACGTGGGTTCTATTCTGGTTTTAATCTGTCAGATCAATAGGATTAATAATATTTCGTGACCATTGACAAAACCGATTTCGTACAGGATAAAGAGAAGATGATGACAGAAAAAATTATTATTAACGAATTTATCACATAACCTCAAAATCATGATCATAACCTCACATATACATATGACCATAACCTTAAACATATAAAGTTGTTAACCTTGTAGAGGGTTGTGAAGGAATGTAAATGCTTATGTGTAAAAAGATGTTGGAATAATAAGGATGACAACAAATATATTATATTGCAATGATGATGGGAAGCATTTATTGGTCAGCATGATGTTCGATACATACCATAATTTAATATTCACAATCCAAGTGGGTGTTGTCAATGTGCCAATTTCCATTTACCATAAAATACGAAATATCTTGACCTAAAATAAATTATATAAGAGTTTGGACCATAATTCATACTAGAGATTGGATTCTGGATAAAAATACTACATGATTCTGACTTGTTTTAATTATAAAATTTTCAAATATGTTTATTATTAATAAGTAGCAGTATTTTTTCTTAATTTATTAATATGTTTCTTAATATGAAGATCATAATATTTAGTTTTACTTGTAGTTTGTTCAAAGTAAGGGAGCAAAATTGATTCTTAAGTATATCTAATTACAAAACTTCTAGACTTGGCGTACAGTAAATGTTTGATTATATTTAAATTTACTTGTAAATATATTAAATAGAAACTATTCGTACATTGTAAATGTTGTATAATCGTACACATTGGTTGTGCATAGATGTAGATAAAAATATCCAGATAAGATATGCTCTCATATTTTTACTCGTAATAAATAGAATGAAATTACTTAATTCTATACTCCTAAAAATTTCGAATAGACGACGAGTTTTATAAATAATTATTGTTGATAGTTTTTGTAAGATTATTGTGATAATTTTAACTTGTGTATTCGAGATCATATCAAGAGCCTCATACTGTGCCAAAAACAACTACTCGAGTTTACAAATTAATATTCCAACAACTGTTTTTCAATTTGGATTTTCAGAAATGCCTGTCATGTACAATTTATTTATGAAACGCAAAACTAACACATTTCAATTATACGAACAATAATTCATATTTACGATAGTTAATAGAAAAAGGCATGAATTAGTTTCCAACAAAGCCTAGTTATTTAAATAATCTTATCAGCACGATTTCATAGTTTTTAAATCTAAACTGTAGATTATGTTAATTAAAAATTGATACAAGAATGTTTTACCTTGAAATTGATAATTTATTAAATTGGACATTTCTGTGAGTATGTAAAGAAACTATTTATTTTCATTAAAAAAATCACAGAAATAAACATACTCCCTTTTCAGATAGTGGATATACTTTTTCTGTATTTTAAAATAATTTTATTTTAATAATGAATAATATCTGTGAAATTTTCTTTAAATTAAATATGTGAATAGTCAAAAATGGAAAAATAAACGAGTGTCCCTAATTATTTATTGAAAAAGCGCACTGATCCTGTTCCAAGTGCAGTTGCTAAACGATTTATTTTATTTTAGTATAATTTGCAGGTAAAATCCCAAATAATATACTTTATCATATTATAGAAACATATTGCTATTAAGGAGAGTAAGGCGTGACTATTCATATTACTTTCAAACTTAGTCAAGGTTTTCCTTTGGTAAATTGTTGGAAGCTATGTCAGGATTTGTATGGGTAGCAAGTATGGCCATATCATCTGCGTAAGTAGGAATGAAAGTATTAGGATTAGATAAGATGTCATGGGTATAAATATTATGTAAAGTGCGACGAAGAATCCTACCTTGTGGGACTCCGGCTAGAATAGGATATATTTCCGAGGATTCTGAGTTAATTGCAACTTGGAAATGACGTTGGAAGAGATTAGAATTTATGATAAGATAGTATGTTGAAGAAAACAAGCTCTTAAGTTTCCAAAGGAGTCCAGGATGCCACAGACGATCAAAAGCTTGAGAGATATCTAAAAATACTCCTGGGAAATACTCTTTCCTCTCAATAAAGTATGCAATGTGATCAACAATGCGATGGTATTGCTGGATAGTGGAGTGTTCAGATTAGAAATAATTTTTTCATTAACTAGGAATGGGTAGAGTCGTTTTAATAGGAGTTTTTCAAAGAATATATAAAGAATTGATAGTAGGCTGATAGGTCTATAGAAAGAAGCAGAATTAATGGGTTTATTTGGTTTAGGAATCATTTTAATGACAGAAAATGTCCAGAGTAGGGCGAAATAGGTTGTGAGCAGGATGCAATTAAAAATGTATGTAATTGAAACTAAAGCTTTTTGGGAAATTTGCTCAAAATAGGAGCTATTATTAGATCATAACCAGGAGCTTTTTTATTGGGAAGGCGCAGAAAAGTAGATTTAATTTAAGAGGGCTTACAATTATGAAGAGGAAAACTCATAGGTACTGGGAGTATTAGTTCTTCGATAATTTCGTGAGTATATATGTGCGGATATATCTAAACCTACGTGGTGTTTGACGACTGACGAACAACTTCTTACATATCGTAGAAGAGCAAAAATTACTCAATGTTTTCCATAGAAACCAGTAAAATATGGAATGAAGGTTCGGTGGATCGGCGACTCTGAAAACTCGTATCCACTTTTTGGTTGTACAAGTCTAGATGGCCGTGAGAAAAAATTATTACTATGGACAACGGGTGGAATTATTACTATGGATAACTTCTTCACCTCAATACCTCCAGCGGCACATGTTCTTTCATAAGACCTTATAATAATAGTAATAACCCTGAGAGAAAAAAACTACTAAATCTATTGCTGCAAAGAATATAAAAGCTGAGAAAAATCGCGAAGAATATTCAACTATATTTGGAATTTTTAAGATAAGATAACAACATGCTCATATGTACCAAAAAAAATGCGTGTAGCAATAATATTATTGTAAACGATTAAAAATAGAAGAAATATATATTTCTTTAATTAAGAAATATATATTATACGAAGCCTTAGCCTTTGGCATAGTTTGTAAAAAATATATTAGATTTTAGTAAATATAAAATTAATTAAAGAAAACATATAAAATGATCTGCAAATAATCAAATCAGAGCCATTTGCGAAACGCCTTGCAATCGAAAGCTACTTCGAGAAGCCCATTTCAGTTTTATCAAAGGACATTTCAGAAGAAGGAGATAAACTAGAAAGTCATTTAGAGAATGTGTTGCTAGGATTACACATCTGGTATCGATACTACATAGTATCAATACTACGTTAAATACCATATATGAATGTTTTCATGCTTTCTCTATACACCAACCTGATATCTGCCTTACTCTATGCATAAACCTGGTACTTTTACTGATTTCAGCGCCATACACCCATACTATTACTGTCGAGAAAATAGGAGGAACTAAAAAATTAACGTTTTGTTTTCAGTTCATATTGCGATTTTTTTACATTAATTTGAAAGTGAAAATTACTAATATGGAATTGCTCATAATTTTAAAATATTATTTTCACTTTCCAGCCTATTTATATTTGATAATGATTCATTTTTTTACCCGCCAAAACACAAGAGGTAGTATTCTACTTGGTATATCTGCGTTCATGGTATCGATGCCAGTTGTGTGTCCCTAGCATACGAAGCATGTGGCGTAATGAGCATGCAAAAAGTTTATTAGCATTTTCGAGTATTATGATTGAATCAAATAATAATAAATATATATTTTATTAGTCATTAGTGGACTTGACAACTATCCAAGGAGTCGTGGGTTTGAATCTCACTGAGGCATGGTCCTAAGCTATTGTAATTCCCAAAAACCATTTCGCTTTCCATTTCTACTTGAATTTCCTTATCCCGACGTCCTTTTTAGCCATTTCAGTACTAATGTCGGTGTTAATGTTACTTGGAATAATAACAAAAAAGAAAAACTATTTTATTAATCATCACATCAGTTTTATCAGTTCCTAAAACCCTAACTAAAAAATTATATTATTTAATACAGTTTTCTAGGTTATTGAATAAGCGGATAATTGACTTAAAATTCCACTTTTGACATAAAATATTAGAAAAAATGATAATATAATAGTTGTAGTGTGGTAACTGAACGTTTAACAGTGAGGATCCGATGACATTTTCACTTTGCTTCATAAAAACCGACAATATATTGACAATAAGATTCAAAATGGTTCCCTGAATTTAATTCAAATGAAAAAAAATTAGTTTACCAAAAAAAAGCAAAACTTAATAAAACCTATAATTTTTAATAAAAAAAAATCAAATTTGAATTTATAGATTATGTAAGCTTTAAATTTCTTAACAAAGTAAAACCAAAATAGTTTTGGTCTAATTAATCAAAATTATTTGATCGAATAGAAACTTGGCCTTAAAATGCAATTTCAACAAAAAAACCCAGCAAATTTTATGTTATTTTAGACATCCAAAATAATAACATTTATCATTTTTGAACAGCTAAATACTCGTAGTTTTTCTTCTAGTTTAATTTTTGTTTTTGTTATTTCATTTTTATATATTTTTTTTGCATGCATAAATCTTTTCTCAATGGCAACATTATGCTATTTATGAGCTTTGGTTTTCGTTGTATGTATTTTCATAAAACTTCACATGTCACGAAATACCACATGCCACTCCCAATAATGGCTTCTAAATCAACTCTGCCAGTTTTTGCTTTTGTACTCTTCAACAATACTCTTGACCATTGACCAAAAGGAATTCATTTTTAATATTCTATTAAATACAAAACTTAATAACTTGAATAAAAATTAATTGATTTTGGTGTTATTTATAATATTTTTCATAATCTCAGCTTTGATTTCTTCGATACACATTCGATTTCTGTCAATAATATTTTTATGGATAAAGGCGTGAAAAATGTGTGTTAGATTGGTTTAAAAAAAAAGAAAAACAACTAAAAATTTCTAAAGTAAACTCTTTTAAAAAGCTTTTAACAAACTATAGTTTACATCATTTCAATTTGATGGAAAAAGCGTAGAAGAAACCTTGGACTTAATGAGTACCAGTATTTGCCCACCCACACGCCCAATACCATCACTCATAATTTCTGATGAACAGTATGTAAATACGTGAACACATTTGTATATTTTGACAAGCTTTTATTTTGGTTTTTGTTTTTTTTTATCTAAGATAATAAAATATTTCTAGTATTCAATAAAAATGTATATTTTTGGTTTTACAAGAAAACAAAAACAGATTTTCGACCATTTCCAATACATTGTCATGTCAAGCATTGGATATACTCATACGCACTATAGACAGTATCTCTTTGATAGTGTATAATTGCAATTTCTAAAATTACACTTACTCTTTGGCAATAAACAAAACCGATTCCGTAATGTTGATTTGCATCAAAATCTAAATGCATATTCGAGACTGGCATAGCTGAATATCTGGCGGCAGCTATGTTTGGCATGATTTTTGATATTTTGCCAAGAAAAAAAAAACAAAAAAAAAAACTAACAATAAACACACCTCATCATCATTCCAAATCTACTAATAAATTTTGGGAACAGAATTTAATATATTTTGGTTTATTAAATATAACTGAATGGTTTGCAATTCAGCTCAGAAAGTATTTACAAATTTTCCCCGAATTTGAATAAAAAAAAACAACCAAAAACGTCTCTTCACAGAAACTAAGTTAACTGAATCCGAAATTTCATTTTGCTGGAGATTTTAAATATCAAAATCTTCTCCCCGTATTACCATTAATATAACCAAAATAAAGTTCGTTGACCATTTTGGAGAAATTTTTGATATTTACACTTGACTATTTAAAATCTTCGTCAGCCTTCAAAACGTCTTCATCCTCTATTCAGTCTTTAGAAAATTTCAAGAGTGCTACGGTGCGATTTGAAAATAAAGCCCACAGACAAAAGTATAGTTCGTCCAAGCTATGAAAATAGATTACTGTGCCACGATAGTAATAATACGTGCAATTTATGGCTTTTTGAAAAATTCATAAAGCGGAATACTTACAATCTTCTTCTGAAATCTGTCATTAGGAAAGGTTGTACGAACAGAAAGTACTCAAAAATTTATCGAACAGAATATTATGTCAGAGAGTTGGTATTTTCCGTTATCATTAAAAAAGAAAAAAATATCGTTTTGCTTTGGAGCCTTCTGAATGGAGTAGAAAAAGTGAAATTGACACATTTCGATAGGCCACTGGATTGCGAAATATCTACCAACACCTTCAGTTATCATCATAGAATAATTAAACACAGGTGAATGCCAACACCGAATGAGATGAGTTGCATTTGCAAAACGGTACGCTTCTTAACATGTTGGATACTGTTGGATATTTTGTAAAAAAAAAAAAACTGATTAGAATGCATTTCTAAGTATTCACTGCATTCAACATTGATGCATCAGCATTCGAGTGTAAAAACTTTTCGTAAAGAAGATGATATTTTATATCATTCGAGTGTAAAAACTTTTACTTATGCAGTAGCAATCAGATGGTATGTTATTTCTATTTACTACAAAATATTATATATTAATTTTAATTTTTTTTAATTTGACTCTTAATTATTTACTAAATATTTGAAGAGTTTTAATATTTAAATTTTATAATACTCTATGAATATTAAATATTATTAGTTATTTATTAATATTAAGTATAAAATTGGCTTTATTATTTCTATAAAAAAAATTAGCTACATTTCTTCATTTTCAATGGTATGAACATATTTAGAAATACTGTGAAATCCGTATCCGTATAAGCCGATTAGGTGCTGGAAAAACAGACTGTAAAGCCAAATTTTCGAATAAAATGAGGCTCTTTCTCCATCGGTTGATGCGAGTGTCATTCAACAAGTACTTAGCCTCACCGCCCGATGGAACTGCTGTCACAAAAGAAATTTACCATCGCGCAGTACATTCTTTTAGTAGCCTACTGTCAGTCGATTCCCTTCATTAGTTTTGTTTTGAGAGCCTTTGAAAGCGAGCGTGTCGGTCGGTTGCACAAAAATGAAAAAAGGAAAATATCGTTCGGTGATTAGATTTTTGTTTTTGGAAGGGAAAACGCGCAGCGAAATCAAAGATTGCTTGGATGCTGTGTATGGTGACTCTTCTCTTTCGATGGCGACCGTCAAGAATTGGTTCAACGAGTTTGTTCGTGGCCGCACGTCGGTTTTTGATGAGCCACGCCCAGGTGCCCCGAAAACGGCTGCTACGGAGGAAAACGTTAAAAAAGTCCACGATCTCGTGTTGGCAGACCGTCGATTGAAGGTTCACGAGATAGCTGAGACTGTGGGCATTGCAGTAGGAACGGTGCATCATATTCTACACGAAGAACTGGGTATGAGAAAGCTGTCGGCGCGATGGGTACCGCGTTTGCTCACACCGGAAAACAAGCGCAACCGTGAGACCACATAGGCGACGTGTTTGGCGCTGTTTCAGCGCAATCCAGCGGAGTTCTTGCGTCGTTTCGTGACCGTCGACGAAACATGGATTCACTGTCACCAGAGACCAAGGAACAGTCGAAACAGTGGACTTCACCCGGCGAACGTGCTCCGAAGAAGGCGAAGACTGTTCGATCGGCCGGAAAGGTGATGGCCACCGTTTTCTGGAATTCACAAGGTGTGATCCACATCGATTACCTCGAAAAGGGTAAAACAATCACGGGGCACTACTATGCTGACTAATTGGGCCGATTTGACGTCGAATTGAAGAAAAAGCAGCCCCGCTTTGCGAAGAAAAAAGTGCTGTTCCACCACGACAACGCGCCGGCTCACACCTCCGCCGTCGCCATGGCCAAATTGGTCGAATTGCACTACGAATTGCTGCCCCATCCACCGTACTCTCCAAATTTGGCCCCCTGTGACTACTTTTTGTTTCCAAACCTGAAAAAATCACTCGCCGGTAATAGATTTGGGTCGAATGAGGAGGTCATCGTCGCCACGGAGGCCTATTTTGCTTCCCTCGAGAAAATGTATTTTTTGGACGGGTTAAAAAAGTTAGAGCATCGCTGGGCCAAGTGTATCGAGCTTGAAGGAGATTATGTAGAAAAATAAATTGCCACCTTTCCAAAATTTTCGTTTTTCTTTTGTAGGCTAAGTACTTGTTGAATGACCCTCGTACACATATGTCAATTAGTAAAATTCCGGTACATAGTTACAAATTCTTATGTATAGGGCTCAGAGCACCCACAATTTGCAAAAGGTTGTTCATCATATCCCCTCTATCTTAACCCTCTGCCGGAAATACACCATCCCTCTGCTGACAATATACCATACAATGTCAAACCAACATAATAAAATTAAAATTCCAATCAAAATATTAAGAGTGTTTTTTATTAATTTTTATTTATTATTCTTGTTTTGCCAAAGAAAAAATTCGAATAATCCTGTATTATTTAATTATATCCGGTTATTTTAACATTAAATTTTTTATACTTACGAAATATTGGATTTTGTTTAGAAACAAACCAAGATTATCGGAAATAGTATCTAGCACATACCTGAAAATAGAAAATAAATGATAATTAGTTATTAATGAAGGAATATTACTTAAAATTTTATAATATTATAATAGTTGATTCTATGAAAAATATTAATTCTCAATTGAGATACAAAATACGAATACCTACCTGTAAAAGATTCCCTATAAATTTGAAACTTTTGAACTTAAAAAACTTTTTTTTTTCAATTATAAAAAAAAAACTTGAACTTCTTTAAAATATCTTAGTAGAATAAATAGAAATGAATTAACTTTTATATTTAGTAATATATCATAGAAAAATTTATTCTTCTCAATATTGTGTAATATTTACGAGACTGTTTTTAGTCAAATTTTAATTTGATTTGAAAATTGATCAAGAGAAAATTAAATAAAATTTCAAGTTTCATAATTGATTATAATGATGAGATTGAACAGAGCATCGAATTTGTTTAGATTAGTTTTAATATTATTTGTTCAATACACTTGCATTATTCGCATACATATGGAAATATTTTACCCCAATGATATATACAAAGAACTTAAAAGAAAATATTTACTATTAAATAAGAGTATAATAAAAATATTTGAGATTATATAAGATATTAGAAGAGTATTTGTATTTTTTATGATAAACATAAAAATTTATTTATGTAATTTATGACATTAATTTATGAAATTTTATAATTTCTAATGTGGAATTCCTTTTATTTTTTATTTGTATTCTTTATTGATCAATTTTTTTTCAAAGTTTATTTAATATATGTATTATCAAATAAATTTACAAACAAAAATGTGTAATATGATAACAATAATAGTTTTTCTTTTTAAATAAATTATATCCAACTATAAACAGTAGGCAGTAAAAATAAACTATTTGCCAAAATATTTTTACTAAAACATTTTTTTTAGGAAATATTTCAAAGTATTGAAAATATTTTCTTAGTATCGGTTTAGTGAATGTTAAATTATTTTGTGTTAAAAAAAATTTTATTTTGTTTTTTAAAATGTTAGAAGTTTTTGCACAATGAATGTTTACAAAATAAATCTGAAAATGAGCGAAAACAATTTAGTTATTCAGCCAGTGGGGTAGGCTTTTTTAAACTTTGAAAGAAACTATAATTAAAAAATTCCTAAAAATTATATAAAAAAAAAAACTTTTTTGTAATATTGATGTAATTTCTGTTTTTTATTTTTAATTATTATCAAATGTTAATTTTTTGTTTTTAAAAATAGTTGATTTATTCATCCGATTGGTAACTTTAAGGTAGAATTAACAAAAATTCTTTTTACCTATTCACTTTTATTTAATAAGAGCACATAGAAAAAATTATTTGCAATCAAAATTTATTACTCAAATTATTCTTTTAGTCAATTTACTACCTAATTAACTACTTGTTTTGCTTTTTTAAAAAGAAAGCAAAACAATAAGGTTTGTTTTATTAATACTAGTATAAAATTTTTTTTGTTAGTTCTTTGATATTTGCTATTATTTTCTTCCAATTGTAATTTTTTTCTTTTAGTTTTTGTAAATATTAATAAATTTTTATGAATATTCACGTATTTAATTAGATAACTGGTTTTATTAGCATAACAAGGTAGGTTTTTTTTAAATATTTTATTGAGCCTATGTCGGAATTTGCTAAAGATTGACAGCCCAATAATTTTTTTTTACTATATAACCTTTGATGATAATTTTATTATTAGTCCGCATTAGACGAGCATGTAAACTGTGTGAATTCTTGGGATTTTTCTATTCGATTTTTTTTTATTTTTCAAGAGCCTCAATATAACATATTGTCTGCATAGCAATATGCTAGTATTTAGATATTTTTTTTGATTTGCCAGAAAAATAAAACTATAAAAGTTTTATAAAATTCAATAACAATTTTTTTAAGATTTTTTGTTATCAAGTTTGTAGGTTTCTGTAACTGAAAGAGTTTTTATTTGTTTAAGATCAAATTAATTACTTTTATTTTTAATGACAGTTTTTCTTAAATTTAAAATAATTTTTTTTGCGCAAATTATTCCCAATAAATAAATACCAAATCAAATATATCTAATATTTTTAAGGACGATTTTTTCTGTAAAATTTTTTGGATCATCACTCTTGTCCTTATCGCAAGAACTTTTCCTATCTTCGTTCTTATACGAGTGTCCTTATCAACAAATAATAACGATTCTAGATTTTTAACATTATCATTAATAGCGGCATAATCGGTGTCCGGTGTAGGCCCATTGAATCAAAGATCCCCCCCCCCCAATCCAGACACCCTGCCACGGCTTCTAGAATGTTTTTAGCAATGGTACTAAAAACTTTCTGGGCAAGATGTTCCGCGTCCATATGGATTAAATGTACTGTCAAACGTCGCCTATTAAGAATGATTTAAGCCATGATCTAATCGTTAAACAGGTTGCGGAATCGTCCATCCTCATGCAAGACTCAGAAATTCTTCGAAAGATCTTAATCCCAAATGCGGCTAAAAATTCAGAATGGTTTTTGCTGAGGACCCAATTTTCCTGAATACAATTCCTGTGCTGTCCTGTAGTTGGTACGATTTAATGGATAATAATTTACGAATGACCTAATTAAGAATGATAGACTCTCTTGGCCTTCAGCAGTCACAGATTTCTTCATACATGTTATAATTGGTAGTCAATAATAATCTCAGATAGGAGACCGATTAAACTTTTTATCAGCTACATTTTCTACTCTATACGAGCCAAGGACTAGTTGATCCCGTCTTCGATGCCCATGCTGCTACCATGTACTTTGTTTTACATCCAAATAGTGATCATCCTAATATTTTTTACGTGAATGTCTCTGTACAGCTCCTTCTGAAGATAAATAATATCAACGTCGGCGTAGGCTTAAAGCAAGGCAGACTGCATAGAGCTTGTTCCAGAGTCATGAATTACTTGTTCCATTATCAGGTAATAAAGAATGCACAAAAGTGCGTCTTCCGGAGATAGTCATCTTTCGGGCAAACCATGACTAGTGTGTTTTTTTCTAAATAATTTATAAATATGCGGACGAAAAAAACTTTTTTATATTCAAAAATTTAAAAAAAAATGCAGATTTGACAATCTTAAGGAGTTGGTTAATTTAGAGTCTGTATTATACTCCTAAAATAATAGCAGTTATTTGAGTTTAACTTAGCTTGAGCAAAATATTTTTGTTCCAAAACAATTTTTTGGTATCAAAAGAATTTCAAAATTTTTAAATAATTTATAAAAGCTTCTTACTGATGACTTCAAAGAATGGACGATGATGAATGGAAAAAACATTCTTGGGGATATTTGTAGCCCTCTTTTTGGAGATGGAGTCTCAAGATGTATATGCAACGAAAAGCTTTCTACCCTTGATCATAAAGTTGATATTGATCAAAACATTAATATAGCATGGTTGCGATAGCAAGCTTATATTATGCAAATGAATAAGGATGTGTCCGTAAAAAGAATCTTCTCCGGAAATCAAATTGGCAAACGTGCAAGGGGTAGACCACCCCTGAGCATAAAGAGCTGCACCTAGCAAGCTCTAAACAGAATCGGTCCTAGAAACTGAAGAGGGAAATCTGTTAAATCAACTCTTCTTAACGAGGCACAAACCTACAATAGGTTTTTTATGCCAATGAATAATAATATACTAAATAAGAGAAAATAATAAAATAATATTTTTAATAAAATTATACTGAACACTTGGTATTGACCTCAAAAATTTTTGACAACTGATTTTCATAGTTAAGAAGTAAATGAATTTTAAAAGTTAAACATTAGTTTTTAACCAAAAATAGTGAAAGTTATCAGATTTTATTATTATTTATAGGACGTTATTTTCTATACCAACTATTGAAGCTTAATATAACTAGTTTCGAAGAAGGTATAAAAATTTACACTTCAAAGCTGAACTATAGGCTGTAAATTGGCAAAAAATTAACACCTTAAATTCGCAAAAAAAACAAAAAAATGTGTTTTCTTAAAGCAAAAATAATAAACATATTATTTTTCAAAGTCAATTTATTAACGTTCTAATTTTTTGATATTTGTTCTGTCTGTCGAATATACACTACAAGGCAAAAGTATGTGACCACCTCTGGTTACACTCTAAATAAATAAACAACTTATATTATTTATATTAAAAAGGCAGGCGTGAATTTCCAATGATGTCCTTCGTTTGTCTTAACAAGCCAAATATAATTACCAAATTGCCGCTCCTGTTTACTAAAGGTAAGAATAAAAGTTAAGTTTTTGTGATTTTGTAAGGACTTATTTTATAATATTTTTTTAATGTTTATCTAAAGTTTAAACTATCTAGTTCTATTTATCTAAAATCTAATAAACATAATAAAAAGTCGTAAAATTAGTCTTCTATTGTTGAATAGATTTGTTGAATCTATTCCGACAGTTATTTTCCATAGTCTGGTAGGTTTAAAATTACTAGTTTAAGCGAAAATTCTTTTATCTTAAATATTTTTTATGAAATTTTTGAAAAAAAATTAATCAAAACCTAAATACAGGGTGCATTTTATATTGGCCGCCATTTTGGTTTGGATGACATTTGTCTGTTGACAATTGAGAGTCGTAGAGAGTGATCGATAACAATTTAGTATGAAGCATCTAACGCCACAGCGACGTATTAAAATTATTAAAACATTTTATTTAAATAATTGTATAATTGTGTATATGCGGAGAAAGAAAATTACGTGACTTTTTTGTTGTTATTCATATGCCGAGCCATTCAACCATTCACCGTGTAATCAATAATTTTGAAAATATTCATACACTGAGAGATAAAACGAAGACTGGGCAATAAATAAGCCAATATACACCTGAAAAGATTCATGCTGAATGTCCGGGCACCTCTCATCGACGACATGTATAATAATTGATAATATCTCCATCATGTTTATTAAAAATTCTCCAAAAAGATTTGCTTGTTTACCCGTATAAAATTCAATTGACACAACAGCTGCAGACAAATGACTATTTACGGCGGCGAGACTGAAGTGCTCGAGTTTTACAGCTCGGGATCGGTATAGACGACCACCAGTTTTGGCAAAAAATCATTATGAGCGACGAAGTATACTTAGACTTCGCTGGCTTTGTTCATAAACAGAATAGCCGCTATTGGGGCACTGAAAACCCTCAACGGATACACCAAAGACAACTGCACCCTCATAAAGTAAATATACTGTACAGCATTTAGGCTGGCTGTATCATTTGGCCATATTTCATTGAGCTATTTGGGCTGGCGGAATCATTGGGCCATATTTCTTTGAGGATGCTGGAGACAAGGCTGTAACAGTTACTGGAGACCACTATCGGGACATGTTGAAAAACTTTCTTCTACCCGAATTGGTTCAATTAGGCCCACAGAACATGTGGTTTCTACAAAACGGTGCCACATCATACACAGCTCGTCCTACGATGTAAATTTTAAGAGAAATCCCGGCCGAATAATGTCAAAAAGTGGTGATATAGACTATGCCCCACGATCTCCTGATTTAAGAACATCCGATTTTTTCGTATGAAGTTACTTGAAAGAAAAGATGTATACTAACATACTAACCACAACCTTAATATTTAAGGACAACATTCAAAACAAAATTACTGAAATAATACCAGAAGTATGCGAAAATATTATGAAAAATATGCTTAAAAGAGCTCGCGTTTGCGCCGCGGGCAGAGACAGGGATTTAAACTACAATATATCATATTTTATGCATAATGCTAAAAAAAACTTCGACCCGGAATATAAAACGCATTCTGTATATCCTGATAGCCGGTTTGGTTGGCATGCTGGTGCGAATATTTCGCAATTAATGGGAACTTTGATCCAGAGCGGTGAAAGTCCTGTACAAGGGTATGTTCGTTCCGGGTGCTATGTATGCGTCGTGTATATACAAAACCAGACGCTGAACAGAATTGATGCCTACCCTATGCAAGGGTAGGCATCAATTCTGTTCAGCGTCTGGTTTTGTATGCATGTTTGATTGTATGTGAAACCGTACGAACCGATCCGATACAGGTTTTCATGGGAGAAATTGCACTACCGTCTACGGCGGAGCATCCCGCTTGCTGGTTGTCCGGTTATGAATGAAGCGGTTCAGGATCTTAGTCCACGGCAGCGGCGTGTACTGGTCGTGAATAGAATGTGAATGGCAGATGGACGCACATGTTAATTTCGGATGTGTGCTTTGAGTATGCGTCTGGATTTGAATTTGGCCTATTCCTTGGGTATTTGGTCTATTCCTTGGGACATTGCAGAATGAATGGGTTCCTGTACAGGCGTGGTCTGGCTGTGGAGGCTAAATGCTCTTGCGAGGCGGCGGAAGAGAGTGCCAAGTACCTTCTCATTGAGTGTGCCTGTGGAATCGTTTTTTTTTAAGGTTTAGATTAATGAGGTACAGGGAAACCTTCAAAAGGTACTCGCCTGGAAGACCTTCTACCTGCCAGACGATTTTTACCTCGCTAAAACCTAACCTGTACATCTAACCTTGCTCCCGGAACGATGGTTCCCCGGTGGCACTCTTTGTAAATACTACTTTGCCGGGGCGTTCTTATTTGATATTACTGCTGTCCCGATATTATGATGTCTCGCGGCCTATTCTTCGTACGTGGTGCGAAGATACTTGATGACAGATTCCGCGTAATCTGCAACTCTGTTCCAAGACGATTGGCTCTTCAGCGTGCACTCCACTATGTTTTCTGGACTGATGGAACGGTCCAGATTTCTATCCAGTTCTGCCCGTGTCCCCTCGTAGAAGGGGCATTGGAAGAACACGTGTTCTGCATCTTCGATCACATTGCGGCAATGATGACAGTTTGGAGAGTCAGTTCTCTTGAATCTGTGCAAGTATGCCCGAAAGCATCCATGCCCAGTCAAGAGTTGGGTGATGTAATACCTGACTTCCCCGTGCAGGCGAGTGACCCATTTGGTGATATCTGGGATCAGCCGATGAGTCCACCGACTCTTCGCCAAGCTGTCCCATCTCTCTTGCCAGAGGCGAAGACTCTAGGGTCTCTCCTCTTCACAAAGGACCTTCCGCCGCTCTTCCTTCTTCCTACGGTGTTGGCGTTCCCGATCTCCTGCCAGGGTGTCGATGGGTGGGCATGATGCCACGACGTTGACTGCATCATGTGATACCGTTCGGTATGCTGACGCCACTCTGATCGCTGAGAGCCGCTGGACTGATGACATTGTCTTGCGGTATGTTGTTAGCTCTAGCGATTTCGCTCACATTGGTGCTCCGTATAGCAGGACGGAGGTAACTACACTTGCCAGGAGTCGCCTTCGGATTTGCCTGGGGCCTCCGATATTGGGCATTATCCGCGAAAGATACCGGATGTAGGGTAGCGACTGGATGTCGGGGTCGCCTACTCTTATGGTGATGGTCTGCATTTTCTTCCGGCTACTCACAAGGAGTGCCTCGGTCTTATGTTCCGTCAAAGACAGATCTGCCGATGTCATCCACTGTCTTATCCTCCGGATGGTGGTGGAGAATGCGGCTTCCAGTTCCTATTCCTCCAGATGCGGAATCGTGTTGACTGATTATAGTGTGGATGTGAGTGGAGTGTTAGGTATAAGAGAGCTTTAATAGATTTGCCGTGGTACTTTTTAAGAGGAGAGTGAGAATGGTTCGTGAAAGAGTGTCTAAATGGCATGCAAGGTGACTACGAACGGGTGAAAGACCAAGGTCGATTCCGGTTATACTTTCGGGTCTTGCCGAGCCCGCGTACTTAAGCTGGCTTAGCGGTGCCTAGAGATTTACAAGATTCCTTACCGAAGCTCAATGAGCGTAGTATAAACCAAAGTACTCTTAAAACAAAAATTGGTACTACGGGAGTCGGAGTGGCCCATGGTATTGAAACACACTGTGTCCGACAAAGGTGAGGCGCTTTAGGCAGCAACGTGGTGGCTGTGGTTAATACCCATATCGCTGATACGGCCTTCGGATCGCTGGTGAGAGATACTGGTAATTATCTCGGGCACTGTCACTGCTTATGACAGTAGAGGTTTAGATAGACCTCGCCACTAACAGTTGGAGTAATTACAAGAATACTGTATTTCCTGGACAGATTAGTCAAACTTTTAGATCTTTGAGCCAAAAAGAAGAATTTACGTATCTGGCAGTGCTAGAGAAGAAATACCTAGAATCGTATAAGCTATCCTCAAACGAATTTATATATACGTAAAATAAATATTTTTTTTTCATATTTTAGTTTAAAGTTTAAAAAAATTCCGAATTTAGATTAATTATTCCCTCAAAACCAAAGTGGTCTCATACTTTGGGCCTGCAGTGTATTTACTAATATTTGTTTTTCCATTTTACCTTGTAATATTCAACACTTATCCAAATAGTCCAAATTTACTAACAAGTTCTATTCTGTTTCATAAATAATTCTTCCGTATTGAAAAGCGTTGTTAATTGAAAATAATTACAATGGCAATGCATACTCGTAACTTTTTGAAACGATAATGGGGGGAGGGCTAGGAGCAAGAAACTGTAAGAAAAGTGCGATTGAAATGTGATGGAAATGTTAACAAACCCTGAACTATATTTTTAGCTGGCTGTGGTATGCTAAACATAAATTTTGTTTCTGCTTTTACGAAATGCAAACAACATGAAAATGCGTTTATCAGCAACGAAAATATTTTCTTTTTCACTTCGAAATGGACTTGAATCGATGTCCGTAGGTATACAACTTTAGGTATTAGCACTCATACGAGTATATAAATGGATCTTTGGAAAATTGATTATTGGCTAGTAAAAGAAAATTATAGAAGAACAAATTATTTTTACCGAATTTAGTCAGCAATTGAGTAAACCTCTTAATTGATGTATAAAATCTAGCAATTAAAAGCGAACTAATTGAGTAAAATTATAAAATATTGTCGATGTTTACACAAATTGTTATTTTCGTTTATGATCGTCCGAGTGTTCGGTGAAGAGTTTCTATAACTAAAACGTGAGCCGATTGTGAATCGGATATGCCCCTTTCAGCTGGTGATTCTGATTCGAAATCGATGGTGTTGCAATCGTATTATTCTAGACTAGCCGGAGTTGCAGTGTTTTTAAAACCAAAAATAACTCTTGCAGTTAGTGAATAGCCTCCCAACTGTTGAAGAGTTTCCATTCCTGTTACTTTAGCCAGTAATCGTACTGAATTCCAATACACTTTTAAGAATGAACGCCAGCTGAACCACAATCTAATTGGAAATATTATGCACTGTACATACTGTTTTCTGAGGCATTTTCTGAATTGAATTGCTCTACAAACACGTAAACCGATATGAATTTTCGGTTTCGTCCAAATATAAAACTACTCGTAATAGTATTTATAAACAAGAATATTTATTTGTTTTGACTACGAATATAAGTACTTAGTTTACGACGAGTACTGCAATGCGACCATATTTCATTTTCAAGTGAATTATGGAAAAATGAAAATCAACAATGTCGTATCTATCATAAACAAATTGTATTATGAATCGATCTTTCTGTCGGTAAAATCTTTTAATTTTTTTAAAGAATTTTTTTCCACTTCAGATTCCAAATATTTTGTTTATTTCATATGAAATATTTCAATAAAAATCAATTAATATTTTTAAAATAATTTATTGCATTTACATATACTCGAAGTAATATAAAAAAAAATATTATTTATTTTCAATTGAGTACGAATGAAAATTCAATTTAGATTTGTCCAAACAAAATAAATTCATTTCTCTAAAGATTAATAATACTAGTATTTAAAAAGTGTTTAACAACTTAAATCACATAATAGACAAATGAAATATTGTAGAATTCCGAAGAATGTTAATGTTTTTAGTAGAATTTTTAGTATTAATTTTGTGATTTTTTTTAATATATTAAAAATATTTTACTTAAATCGGAGAGTACGAGTGGTGATTAAGAAGTTCCTTAAAAAAAGTATAGATGGCGAAATGAATATCACTTGAATGGGAATTTTTAGGAATTAAATAATCGTAATCCTAACGAACCCCTAGGACATAAGGTATGGGTTACTCTATCACGGTCATGAAGCCATTTAGTTACTTTATGTTCGCTGCCTGCTCTCTAATCGGAACTGGTCCGTTATTAGTAGGCTAGATCAGTTTGTCAAATATAAATTTCTTTAGTACTATTAAAAAGTATCCGAAATTGCTGATATTCACCTAAAATATCTGGAATAGTCGGCTATGTGTAGTTTTCAAATAAATAGTTATAAGTGAGAGCAGCTTTCCCTTTTTAGATCCTAAGTAGTTTTCATTAACGGATTTTTAACAGGAGTGGTAAATCCAGGTACAAAACGCAACTTCTAAATTCCTATTTCCAGCTGGATAAGTTTCATAAGTTTTAACGGACAGTATTCGAAACAGGTTACAATTTATAAAAACAGCTATTTTAAAAAAATAGCGTCCTAATGTCAGAGGCACGCAAACTGCTTTTTGTTAACTGGTGATTCGATTTGGAACTTCAATTTGCCTACAAGTTGACAGATTGTATTTCAAATAAACAAACTTTTAATGATTTTTTTTTAATAAAATTAATTATATATTGTACCGATTCCAATGAAATGAATGTGTAAGTATAATAATTATTTTTATTTATTTAGAAAGTACTTTTATTATTCAAGATAATGTAGTATTTTATTAAACAAAACAGCCGTTTGTATTCTGATCGAAGAAGAAGTAGTAAATATTTTATTTTTTTAAGACTTAAAATATATAAAATATTATTGAAAACTAAAAAAATATATAGTGTAAAATACCTGAAATGTAAGCAGTATGTTTTGCAGAATATTTTTCATTTTTTCAATTGCAATTCAGTGTCAATGGTGAAACTTTTTGCATTGACGGTTTTTCGAAGAAAATTAATTTCACACAATAGTGCTAATTAATTTTTATTTTGTATACTATTAAATTAATATGCATGAAATATATTTTTCACAAAAAAAAGTTATGTTTTCATTATTTCTATTGTATAAATATTAAAGTATTTTGTCAAAAAAAAATCCAATTTATAGAAGAGAAAACTCCAACAAAAGGCCAGTTTTGTTACCTAATTCACTATCCAGGTTTTTTATATAAATGGATCAATAGAACCTACTGATCCAAATAGAAGTTGGATCAATTCAATTAGAATATGGATAATCTATGGTATTTCAAAGTGTTAGTTTGAGAAAAATGCCCCGTGTTTTTTGACAGTTTATCTGATGTCCTTATATCACTACACACTAAGACCATAAACCTAATTGAAAAATTTACAAAAACGTAAATGATGACTATTCGTTTAGGGAAAGGTAAAGCTATACTCAATGACAGTATGCATCTTCTATTATAAGCCCAAAACCTAAAGATTAACCTCATACTTTACTAAAGAGTAACAAATCTAAAATTTACAAACTGCAAAAACTGATCCTTAGAATAAATTTCAGAACTCACATTTGAGAACAACATGTAAATATGAAATTAAAAAAAAGATGAAGTATTTTTGAAAAAGTATCTAGAATTATTTTATAGAAAAAATCATCATCATTAAATGTTGCTCCTCGGCCTTACGAAAAATTATTAAATTATTCATAAATGTAGAAAATTTTATAAAATTTGCGTGATCATAATAATTTTTTACTCAATACTAAGTAAAAAATTACTTATAGAATCTTATAGAGTTTGTAATTATTTTTAAACGTTTTTTTATGATATAATTTATACTATGGTTAATGGTATGGTCACAACTTTTATATATACAGGATATCAATGAGCTTTTTTCAACAGGGTTAAAATTGGCTATGTTGATAGTTTTGCCATTTAGGTTTTTTAACATGTTCACAGTAAAAGGTTTACCATTTGTTATAAAGTGTTCAATTTTGCTCGAGAATTGTCTAAAAATAATTCAAATCCACTATAAAAATGGTCGATCTACAAAAATTTGCGATATTTTTGGTTTACGTGAGTCTGCATGCAAAAATTCGGTGGATAAATCTTTTTAAAAATTTGGACGTGCTCATATCTTAAAAATATGACTTCGGTGAGTGAACGTATTTTATTGGTTGCATGACCTTCTCAACAATTTTAGAGAACTACAATATATACTTAAACTCTAAAACTTGTTCACGAAGAGAGAAGTAGAAAGTAAACGAACAAAAAAGCGTTTACATAAATTTTGCTCTTCGTAGTGAATTATGCCCCTGCATACATATTAACGACAGCATAACTTCTCGAAAACAGCAAGTGCATTACTTAGGATTACATCTTGACAAATAATTGACTTGGAACTCATATACAGCATTAAAATACTCGAACTGAACAGACGAGCATCGAACATCTGACAACTGAATGTACAAAAACAAGAGATCGTCCAGGAAAGTGCACACTTTGTTCTGGCAACCATCCTGTGAACTATAAAGACTGTACGACCTACAAAAAAGGTTGGAGCTAAAATAAGCATTTGTCAGTTCAAAACAATTTGTGATTCGCTACGATGGCGTCAAGTTCAACACGCATCAACAACAGCAGCAATAACAACAGCAACAATAGCACCAACAACAACAGCAACAACAGGAGCAATCACAACAGGAGAAATTATCAAAAATCGAATGAAGTATATTCCTCCCCCATCCTTGTCTTCCTATGATCTAAATTCTATGTTCACCCAATTAACAAGCACATTCTAATCCAAAATATCCAAAAACTACTAACACCTCCTTGCAAGCATGTTAATGTCTGTTGTGTCAAATTTAGCGTCAATTGCTGCAAAATAAATGTTATCTTCCACCACAAATTCCCTCTCCATCGACAGGAACTAGACATACTACTCTACAATAAACGTATTGACTTAGCACTTATAACAGAGATGTACTTTACCTCAAGATCATACTTTACTATACGAGAGTACGATAAATACAGAACAGACAATGCTGACAATACTGCGCACGCTGGAACATATCCACTTCAATTTCGCCTCCGAATCACTGTAATCCACAGTTGCTACAATTAATACCTCCCAATTTAACCTATATATAGCATCTGTATAATGTCCTTCCAATAAAATCATCACTGCTTTCAAGGATTTTCATCCTTCTTCCAGTCACTTGGAATAATCTTTGAAAAACTCCACTTAAAAGGCCTTTACCCTATCCTTGAAGATGCTATTCCCGATCACCAACTTGGATTCCGATTAGAAGACACCACAATCCCACAATCTCATCGTGCGGTTGATAACATTTCGTCCTCTCTTGAATGAAAAGAGTACTGTCCAGGCGTGTTTCTATATATAACGTATGCCTTTGATCGAGTGTGGCACCCCGGACTCCTCTGGAAACCGTATACATACTTTATTATTTAAAAATCATATATTTCTCCAACGTCATTTCCAAGTAACAGTTAATACTGACCATTCCGAAATATCCCCTATCACAGTTGGTATTCCTCAAGGCAGTATTCTTGGTGCAATCCTATACAATACTTATACCTTTGAAATCATTGCTCAGAGAAGTATTCTTGATCTAATCCTATAAAATATTTATACCTTTGACATCCTTGCTATTCTTACATCCCACTGCACCATTAAAATCGCTTCCAGAAACCTACAATCCCATATCAAAAATGTCCAAGACTAGTTTACGAGGTGGAGAGTAAAAGGAAATGAACAGAAGAGTGTTCATGTTACCTTCGTCCTCTGCAAAAAATCCTTCTTAATGGCGACATTATTTCATCAAAAGACAAAGTACGCTACTTGGGAATAACCCTAGGACAAACAACTTACTTGGAATCCTCATACGACATCAAAAAGACTTGAACTTAATAGACTACTTCTTAGATAGACTACTGGGCAACCGCTCTAAACTAACATTAAAGAACAAACTTTTAATTTAGAACAGGATTTTATTAAACTATGGAGTAGTTTGGGTCTTAAAAATTTTTGAACAAGAATTTGACTCTTAATCCTTATGAGGTCAAAATTTCGTTGATTGGATCGTTGAAAATGGTGATAGTTTTTCAAAAAAAAAACTCATCTTCTCGGACAAAGCTTATTTTCACTGAGATGGGTATGTTAGGAAAGCCAAATTGTCGAATTTAGGCATCAGAAAATTTATATTCATCACGTGCGCCTAATGGGTTGGAGATATAATTGGTCCGTATTTTTTTTTGAAGATGTGGCTGGTGCGACAATTACTGTTCATTAAGTGCAGTACAGAGACACATGGTCAGCAATTTTTTATGGCCCATTTCTGATGACATGGATATCGACAACTTATGGTTTTCACAAGACGGCGCTACATGCCACACTGCTCAAGAAGTAATCGATTTATTGAAAACCGAATTTCAATGGACGTCTAATTTCACGAAAAGGTGATATCAATTGGGTATTAAGTTCATGTGATTTAACGCCCCTGGCCCTGGACTTCTTATTGTGAGCCTATATGAAAGATAAACAGAACCACAATTATGCAAAATTTAAAAAAAAGATCAATGTCTGTAACCGTAGTAGTGGTGGATATTTTCCGAATATTGTTATTTATTCATAACAAGTAAAGCATCCACAACATATTTCAATAAATATTGTTATGAACTATCCGTTTATATAATAGTTGAAATGCAATTAAAAATTATACTTCATATACTTTAAGAAAAATTAGGAATATTCTTAAAGAGATTGATGGGAATATTTTTGGAAAAATTTTTACATAAAAAAATCAGGATATTTTGAAATGGTCACAAATTGAAAACTTCTAATATTCCCAGAAGCAATAAAAATGGTTTTAACGAAAAAAGAATGAAAAAATTCTATATAATTTTAAAGGTAGAAAATTAGCTATAAAGAAACACGTTCTAATGAAGAATTTAAGTATAATACCCGTATTTGATGGAAAAGAGAAAACTTGTTTGTGGAAGCTATTGGAAACTACCAAGAAACAACACCTTTTCCAAAAATAGGCCCATCATATAGGGCGTACCATTATGGGTATAAATTATTTGATTAGATTCTTGATTTGATAGAGAATTGCTAAACGAACCGGAACTAACTTGAATTATTTAAGATTGTTCTTTTCTTAGTGCGTATTCTATTATTTCATAGACCTTTGTGGCCTATGATGCCCAGATCATTAGCCGCAAAGCATAAATTTTTGTATATTCAAAGATTTGATAGCGATTATTACGATTTATTATAGAACATTTGAGTTTATTTACTATATATTTCTATATGAGAATTACAATAGATTCTTTACTTCTTCTTTTTTTCATTTGAAGAACACCATTTTTATTTTTAATAGTATTTTTATTATTAAATTTTGTAAGTAAATTTAATTTTTTTTTTTGAATTTTCTACTATAACTCAAAAGAATGTTTGTATTCTAGAGGATAAAAATATTTAAAAGCAAGCCTAAAATTTTGATAATAAGCGTAGTTTTTCACAAAAAGATACTTTAAATATTTTTTAATAAATAATGGGTTGTTCGAAAAGTAATTTCGTTTCTTTTATATAAAAATGAAAGACGATGAATTAATATTTTATTGAATTAAATACTATCAAATCTGCTCCAATACCCTTTGCCGTCTTTCTGGCATAAAATTATTGTTCTTTGCTGGCAAAAAACTGATCTAAGTGATTTTTGACCTCCTCATTTGAATTAAACGTTTCACCGTGTAAATTTTTTTGTAAAAACCGGAACAAATAATAATCGGAAGGTGCTAGGTCTGGAGAGTATGGTGGGTGTAGCAGTATATCCCATCCAAGCTCTAAAAGCTTTTGCCGCGTGGTCAACCCTGTATGTGGTTTCACATCATCCTGTTGGAACAGTATGCCTTTCCTATTCACCAATTCTGACCTTTTTTCTTTAATTGAATCATTCAATTTGTCCAACTGATGACAGGACACTTCAGAATTGATCGTTGTGTTGCTCGGTAGAAGCTCAAAATAAACGATTCCTTTGAAATTCCACCAAATAGATAGCATAACCTTTTTTAATGAATATTGGTTTTCGAAGTGCTTTGAGCCGATTCATTTTTTCTACTCCAGGGTCTTTTGCACTTTACATTGTTGTAGACAACCCATTTCTCGTTTACAGTGAAGATACGCTTCAAAAACGGATAATTATCTTGGCGTTTGAGAAGCAAATCACCTTAAGAAGATGAGGAACCCATAGGTCGAGCTTTGAGATTAAACGTAGCCGTTTCAAATGATCATAAACGGTCGAATTCAGTAAATTTCATCTCTCGGAAATCTCACGAGTTGTTATTTGCCGGTTTGCATCAATTAATACCTTTATAGTGTCTTCATCAGCAAACGAAATTACTTTCCGTACAACCCAACACGATAATAACTTTTTTCCCACCATTTGACAGCTACTAACTTTGGAAACTTTATCCTTTACGGATTTTATTCAAGTATATCATTAACAAACAGTCATACCTACTGATTTTACATTTTTAAAAATTTCATTAATTTTAATATTATTTTAAGACTACCAAAAGCTACTATTACCGAAAGAAACGCCTTTGAACAAAAATATTTTTTAAAAAAACTACATAATTTTGATATTTGATAAACCTAAAAATAGCTCATGAATAAGGTTTTTAGGTTTTTTAAATAATAAGTTTTTCAGGTAATATTCCATATTTTTAAACGTGATTAAAATCAATTTAATAAAAAAAAAAACGCACAATTGAACTTCGAATTACAAAAATTCCTGAACTGTTTAAATTCCAATTAACACGTTACTTATCATTATGAAAATGTAATTGTTTATTCAAAATTAGTATAGTCATAATTAGTCATGATTAATATAATTATAAATAGAATATTTTCAATTATGATAATAATATTTTTTGGGAAAATTCAAGCTTTCTTTTTGTTATTATACTTGATTTTTGGGTAAAGTTTTTCTATTCCAACGAATGTAGAATTTCCTTAAATTTGAACACTTAGCAATTACACAAAATCTTATCTAAAATCATGGTTAATCTCTATAATGGATTTGGTTACTTTTATCTTTAAGTAACGACGAAAATTGAGACTACTTAAATGGTGGAATGCAGCCGCCGTGTTTGTTATCCGAGCACATCTCAAGCCGTGCAATCAAATTAAAATCTTAGAATAATGATTATTTGGTTGATGGAAGCCAACAATACCAGACTTTGTATTAATAATACTTTTACTGAAGAGATTTGTGCACGTACGACGAGTATGTGAGCTTAAATCCACCTCTAATCTTTCAATCTAGAAATTTTTTTACTAAACCATCTCTCATCTTACTTATATGACTTTCACGACTATACGTACTTGCACTATACAACGTCATAGTTTATTATTTAAAGAATCCATCAGGGATACATCAACATTAAAAAATTTGTCTTCAATTTTTCGGTATGCTGATACAAACAGTTTCGTATTCTTCCAAATAAAAATAAAATAATATTTATTAACTTATGTAAATATTTAATTTTCAATTTGAGTTTTTGCTTATTTATGCTTCGTAAGTTGTCCATCTTCGATTGTGATACGGATAATATTATCACAAATGAATTAGCCCGTGAAGGTTTATTTATTTCATGAATCTTTTCTTCACTTCGAGATTTCTCCCTCGTAAAATTGTCCACTCGAAATTAGTAAATTTTTCATACGTTTATTTATTGGCTCAAAAATTGATTATTATTCTTGAACAAATCGTTTTTGACTTTGATAAAATTTTGATTTCGAAAGCTTCATTGAAGCACCACACCATTGTCTATTGCGTCCCATACTATAAACACACACACCACCTAATGAGTTCAATAAACGTTTGTCAAAAGTCTCTATTCGGGTGTAGTTATTCAAGGTAAAATCATTTAGGAAAAAAATTTTATCTAATCAGATTTTTATTACCTTAATCTATTCTAGAGTTTTTCATAAATTTTTATGTTACCAGAAGGTAAGAAATCAAAAAAAAAACATAAAAACTAATTAAATCAAATGGTAAAAATAAGAGTTTTAATCTAAAGTTTTTTTTTTGGTTTATTTTCCTAATAATGAAGAGTAAAGTTTCATTTATTATCTAGAATATAACTGAGCATTAGAGTAAAAAAAAATTTTAATAATATATTAGATAAAATGTCAGCATAGATATGATAATAAAACTACGAGGATATGACTATACCTTTATATAAAACTATATGTGTGTGTGTGTACTCGAAAAGCAGTCGTTGATTTTGGGTAAATTTGTTTTCTTATAATAACAGTTAAGATAAGGTAAAAATATTATTCACGTTGTTATCCTCACACACAAGTATATAAAATAAAATATTTTAGATAACATGCTTCCCTGACAATGTAGTCATTATCATTTGAAATTCTATTTTTTTTTTTGTAACTGACAGTAATCAAATTATGTATTTTTTTATATTCCCTGAAAATATGTGTTGCCTATTTAATTATATGATTATATATGTACATATAATATGAAAGAAATAAAGAATGGCAGAAAATTCGTACAAAAACTCTTGTATGGTTGTATGATAAAATAAAATAATTCAAAATAAATGGGAACAAATCTAAACCAAATTTGCTATTATACTTATTTGAAAAGTATTCGAATATTTTTATTAGAGAAAACTTGATAAATAAGCACAATATTGTCAATGGCTGGCTTTGGTAGAGGAAAAAAAATTATATAATTTTCATAAATTTACAGTTTAAATTAAATTATTTTGGAAAATGGCTTTTAGCATAGTAAAATTTATGGGTATAAAAAATACTTCAAAAAAAAAACTAAATTAACATAAAATTTTCTACGTATGAAAATTAGTATTTTGAGTGATAAATGCTGATGACACTGCTTTTTGGCACATATTTGTGAATGGATATTGCGAACGCCAAAAAGAAAGAAACCAAAATAGTGCCAATGAAATTACTCCAAAAATAGTTTGTCTTAATAAAAAATATAAGCGTTGTTGCACAAATAAACGGTAAACAAAATATTTTTTATCAGCAGAAGCTTTAAAAAAAAAAGTTTTAAATATTGAAGTTTTGCAAATAAGAGCACCATTGAGGGTTTGCTTCTATGGTGACTAAAATTAGCCTAACTAAATTATATAAAATGAAGACCTTTGATATAATCTAACCGAAAACGTACATGTTATTTCAAAAGATTAATATTAATTTTCAAAAGATCCAAATTCAAAAAACATTTGTTATTTGAGATATTTTATTAAGGAACTATTTCATGATAGAATTATTGATACCAGAAAGTTAACTTGAATACAATATAATATTGTTGTTGTTTGTAAGGTCCTTTAGATATGTGCCAGGGGCCACTTCGGCCACGACCATGATGCCATTTGGCGACTTCACAGTATGTGTGGGAAGTTATCTGAGAGAGACTGGTCTGTGGTTAGTAATATAGAATGTTGAGAATTTTGTTATATTTTGTGGAGTAGATTAGTATTTTGATCCAGGAGCTCCATAATGGAAGGAATCCAGCTCACGAAGTAATTCTTGGTTATGTGGCATTCATTTAGAATATGGATGATAGTGAAATGGGTGGCACAGGATTCGTATAAGGGACTATTGATGTTGCCAAAAAGGAAGTTATGAGTAAGAACAGTATGTCCAATCCCGATTCTGAGGAGGTTCCGCGCTCAGAATTTCGGTATGGATGTTGAATAGACTGATATATTGATGGTTATCCAATGATTGACTATTTTGGTCCAGTTGTCGTGTCTACGGATGGCTAATGGTGTTAGTTGCCTAATGGTGTTCTGTTAGTAGGCGAGGCAGATTGGGAATGACTATGAGCACTGGTCGATGGAGTGTTTCTCCAGCCAACTTGTCAGCACTCTCATTGCCGACAATTTCCACATGCCACGAAACCCATTGGAACTCGACACTCTTATTGCTAAGTAGGCTATGACGAATTGTGCTAAGTACTGTGTCACTCGATTAGCCAGAAATGGCTTTAAGGGCGGCAAGGCTGTCGCTAAAAATAATAGAGCTCCGTTGCTTGGGCATATTGGTCAAAATTACTGTTTTGATGGCCCACAGCTCCAAACAATTGCTTTTTTGTTTGGAGCTGTGTACTAGCCTTCTTGAAGCTGTCAAAAGAAGCAGACACTTTCAACTTTACTCCCAACCTAGGTTTTCAATCTGGGTATGAAAGGAAAGTTTGGAAATCGAGGGGGACGATGGATGAATTGCTTCCAAGATGGGATATTAATAAGGATAGCGATGATGAATTCCTTTTTGAACTAGGGGAGATGATAATGTTTTAGATTAAAATGTAGAGGGGGTAATTTTGAAGGCATATGTTTTTGTAAATTAAATTTATATAAATAGTTATATTGTTGATAACATTTAATAAGAAGTTTTTATTTCAGAAAATGAAATGTTTTATAAAGGGTTGCTGTTCATTCAACGGAATGAGGAACCCAAGAATTTCTTTCTTTCGGTAAATTGACATCTTCATTTCTACTAGAGAAATTTACAAAAAATAATTTATTTAGTCCAGAATAAATGTAAACAAATGTGATGTTGACAGTTCAATATTTACCAGAAAATAATTCAGTGCCACCTATACATTCATTTTACTGAACCACTATTATTATTACGTTATATGAACGTCAAAGAAACAGATAAGATAGAGCACATAGCTTACAAGATGACCCTAGCACATGCCCTTTTGCGAAAATTATAATTGTTTTTCGAACATTTTGATTTTCCTAAATAATTGTAATGCATCTATCTTTTTTTTAAAATAAAGTTGAAATTTGCTATATTGACGGTTCTGTCATTCAGTTTTTTAATATGTTTACAGTAGAAGATTTACCATTTGTATCGTCAATTTTGCTCGGTTTATCTGTGAAAGCTTTTGCTCGGTTTCTCTGAGAAAAAAAAAATCGAAGACGAGCCAAAACACGTGCAAGCAAAGCAGCTGTCAAAAATTACTCGACCATTCAAAAAGGCCGAACTTGTCGGCATAAGTGAGAGACATGAGTACCAACATAACGCCACAAAAAACCGAAAATCGAATATACGTAACCCGCAGAAATTCAAAATTCGCTATACTTTTTGAACAGACCTCGGATTTATCACGTGTTACTGTAATGTGCGCTTTATGGGCCGGAGTTATCATTGGTCCGTATTTTTTCGACTGTCAATGGAATGCATTACAGAAACATAGTAACAAATTTTTGATGACATGGATATAAATGAAGGATCGATATTTGTTAACGCAGTCATGATGGATATTTTCCCAAACTTCAATAAAGTTTAATGGAATTTTCATACAAAATATTTGTTTTATTTAAAATTAAAAAAAAAGTTTTAATTTGTAGACCTTGATTAAAATTAAAAACAATAGTTTTTGTTCGTAATTATTCGCAATTTATATCGAAAACCTCTTAAAATTCGAAGGTATTTCACAATTTAGTAGCTTTATGCAGAAGTCTTTAGTGTTTTAAAGGCTGACGAATATAGTCATTCTTAATATTATAATTATATTTGTATTTTGGTTATCCGTTTTGGATTATAAAATAGTCCAGAGATGATATATGTTTTTAAGGGAGTTAACTGAAAATATAAGGGAGTCAAATTAAAGCATATCAAAATAATAAGCTTAAAGATATATTATTAGAACATTGCAAAAGAGCACTAATTTTTAATTCTTCTTATCATCTGATATTTTTGTACATGACCGATAATCAAAAGGCCCTCCTTACTGAGATATTACTGACCTTGTACTATTGCGCTTAGTTTAGTAATTTGATTGCATTGTGTTGAAATGTGACTTCAATATTTTGACAGCTTTTCCTATTCAGTTCTTCTAATCTATGGCACAGTCTTTATCTACTAAAAATACCATAAACCTTTATCTTTTTCAATCCAGAGGAATATTACTAATTTAGTAGTAGATTTTGTTTGGTTGACAAAGTAAGAAAATCTATTTTGGAAAAAATTACTCTCTACTAAATTATATAAACAAAAATATTTTCTGAATTTTAAAGTATTTTACTGAATGTACCGAAAACTATTTACTGAAAACAAGTTAACTTTTTATATTTTATATAGAAATTACCTCAGATTCAAATCGCTTATAATTTACAAGGTTTTGCAATACTACAAACCATTATTTAGTGTCCCACACAAGAAACAAGAGATGATATTTTATATTAAAAATTTAAAATTCAATAAATATCCACTAATTTATAGATTAGTGGAAAAATGAAAATTGCATCCAAGAGCAATAATCAGCATTTTCCTTTTTTCTATATTAATAATGACAATATCTTAATTAAAGCGGAAGGTGTGTAATTTCATAAGGAGTTAAATGTGATATTATCTTTATATATAATTACAATCAAGTATAAAGTAATTAATTATTAATGGGCTTTCAAGGCGATATTAAAACCATTGCAAAATTATCTGAAAATCTAAACTTATCAATTCTGGTTGTCAATATGCGAATTGCATAATATTACAAAAACGTGATTCTAAAATGTTGACAATAAAATTGCTGACAAATCAGCAGAGGTCTCTATAATGTGCCTGTCTACATGAACATGCTTTTCAGCAAATATTTTCGAATTTTGTTTTTATAAAAATATTATTACTCGAAACATGCATTTGACTATTAAAAAATGAGCTAATACATAAATAATAAACTCATAATAATAGTATAGAATAGGGAAAAATTAGGTTTAGATATATGTGTGTAAATGTTTGGTGCAGAAGTGCACGTACGGATGCATTGCATAAATTACAAACGAGAGTAAACATTTACTAACATAAGAACGAGAAAGCGTAACTATTTTGTGTAAACAAATTTCGTTCATGTTAAGTAAGAATGCATTGTGCATAATTTAAATTGGCACACAATAAAATAAGGAAATATTCATTTGCAATTGCAATTGTGTTTAGTGCAAGTATATGCAATTGTTAAATTCCAATCGCATTAGTACTTCTGTCGTTTCCACTTATGATATCAGAAGCGACACGGCTGTCATTTTGAAGAATTACAATATTTCCAGTACTATAGCTTCAGATCCAATCTCCAATATATATTTTCTCTATACGTGTACATTAATTGGTATAGAGGCAAGCATATGTTATATAAATTTAGTAGTATTGAATTTTAGCCATCAATTTAGTTTTAATTGATCCGTTTAAGTGCTTGTTAGCTGTTATGGAAAACTCTCGACAATCCTAAATATGAAAATTTCCTAACCATATTCGATACGATGATGTTCTTCTGTTAAATGTAAATAATTTATGAATAAAACATTTTAAAATACACTCTCTTAAAAAAAATGTGTTATTTTGTGGATTTATTTAGTCTATTTTAAGGAAGTTTAATTCGAAATAATTGTTTCGTATATTTAAGAAAAACAAATTTATGCAAAAAATATTAACTTAAAAAGAATTAAATATATGTTGAAAATTTACAATTAAAAAAAGTATAATGTATTTTGGGACATAAAATAATTTATGTACAAAGATTTGGTTTTTTTAAAAAAAGCTAGACTTTTTGGAAAGAGAAAAAAATTAGTATATATTAAAAAACAAGTACTCCTATTAGTGAAGTCAAAAAATATTCACCTAACAATACTAAATATATAAATCAAAGGACCTCTTGGACCTTTTATACTGAAAATAATAAAAAGACTTCGTAAATACATAAAAATTAGAATTCTCTACAAAGCCATATATAAAACCAGTATCTCTAATAAACGTAAAGCTCAAAATATTAAGGTCTTCGGTAAGGTCTCAAATGAAATTTGGTACCTTTGGTAGAACTAAAAAACTAATGGCTCTGAGAAAACAATGATAATTGATAGAACTAAAAAAATAATACCTCGGATGAGGATTTAAAAAGTAGACATAGACAAAAAAAGGTATACCTTTAAAAACTATAGATTATTGACTCCCCCTTTTTTTCAAAAAATGTAAGTACAACTAAAAATTTTGGGTGTTCACTTTTTGATACTAAAAAAATTATTTTGAGAATTTTTTACAAACACTAAATTGAAAAAAGAATATTGTTCCATAGAATTTCAAAATAATCTTTAACTTATATAAGATTGTCGGCAACCTATTCTGTATAGTCTAATTGTAAAAAAAAATTTAACAATACTAACTACCATGAATTTTTCTCTGAGAAAACAATATTTTGAAATTAATAATTGTCATTAGAAATGAATTTTTCGATTAGAATAATAGACTTCAAAAAATAATTATTAATTAAACTATTAATAAGATATGAGATGTAGCAGAAAAATTATGAGAGCGATTCGGCTACATTTAGTCTTCGAGAAGTTGTGTTTTTGTAGTGCGTTGTGAAAAATTGCAACAGCGAAATTTGTAGCAATGACGTACCATCAAATTGTGTCTTACGATTGGGTGCGTCAGGAGCATAAGTGTTTTGGTGGCATAAAGCATTTCGGAGGGTCACGAAGCAGTGGAAGGTGAACATCGCCTTGGGACGTATTCAACAACGAAAACTGATGGGTAAATGTGGAACGAATTTGGGCTCTTGTGAGGTTAATATTGAAGGCTTTTGAAAGGTTCAGAAAATGGATGCTTCGCAGATACTTGGATGATCCATCATGCCGATGCGATTTGTCACATGGTCATCTCTATTTTTGTTTGTTTGTATGTAATGCTCCTTAAACATATACCAGGGACCACTGCATAGTGTCACGACTGTGAGGGCATTTAGATATCGATAAGAGACTGGTCTGTAATTAGTATGATTGGATAGTGAGGATTTTGTTATATTTTGAGAAGGGTTTATTGGTGGTTATTCAATAAGTCGACAAAAATGTATTGCTATTGGTCTAGTCATGGTATCTGCGGATGGATAATTATGTTAATTGCTATTCTATTAGTAGGTGAGGCAGAATAGGAATAGCTGTGAGCACTGCTGAATGAAGAGTTTGTCTAGCTCACTTTTCAGCACTTTCATTGCCATAATTGGCAAAACTGCCAGAGTAAAATTATAACACTCCGTGGGAATATTTGTCGCAATTTCAATTGCCGTTTTGATGATCCACGACTCCCCGTAATATCTCCAGTCCGCCTATCCTCTTGATCACATACCATGTATTGATTTGTCCGGAAAGTAATTTCGTTTCATTACGAAATGAAATAACTTTCCGAACAACCCAATAGTTCATTTATTGGCCTTTTTTCTTTAAGTGAATCATTCAAATTGTCCAACCGATGTCAGTAAACTTTAGAATTTATCGTTGTGTTGCTCGGTAGAAGCTACGATTCCTTTGAAATCCCACCAAATAGATAGCATAACCTTTTTTGATGCATATTGGCTTTCGAAGTGTTTTGAGCCGGTTTATCTTTTCTATTCCAGGATCTTTTGTGCTTAGCATTGTTGTAGATAACCCATTTTTCGTCCCCAGTGATGATACGCTTCAAAAATGGATAATTTTCTTGACGTTTGAGAAGCAAATCACAAACGTCAATGCGACGGCACAAATTTTTTTCGTGAGAAGATAAGGAACCCATATGTCAAGCTTTGAGCTTAAACCTAGCCATTTCAAATGATCATGAACGATCGTATTCGATAAATTTAATCTGTCAGCGATTTCACGAGTTGTTATTTACCGGTTTGCGTCAATTAATGCCTTCATCAGCTTCAACTGGCCTTCCAGAACGTGGTGCATCTTCGAGATCAAAATTGCTGGATCGAAATTTTGCAAACCAATTTTGGCACTGGCGCTCACTTAATACATCTTCTTCATCCACATCGGATAATTTTTGTTTTTGCTTGAGCAGCATTTTTATCTTTTCTATAGTAAAAAAGTAAAATTTGCCGAAAATGCTGTTTTTCACTTGCTATATGTAAAAGGGTATCAACCAAAACTACTGTGCTATGTCAGCTTACTTTCCGGACATCCCAATAACTTTATGACTGAAATCCTAAGCGGACATGTTGAGGGACATCCCAATAACTATAATATACTGAAATCCTAAGCGGGCATGTAAATTAGTATTTGGCAAAAGTATCATACCAAAATCCTTTTCTGATTGTATTTTTATAAAAGCAAATAGCCCTCCTTAAAAATGTCCTTGCAATCTATTAAAAAAATATGATTTTGCCTTTTTTGACCTGATATTAAATTTCTAAACTATTCAGTTAAATTCATTGTTGTAAAATTAATCTTACCTCAATAAACCAATTATGAGTAAAAATTCAATGAATTTAATAATTATACTTTTAACATTGTCCATCAAACCAAAAATATAGTAACATATAAAATATAAAAAAACAAAAATTATAAAAGACAAAAACAATGTTATCAATCTTATACTCTTTGGTAGATTATGTAATCATTTGGAAATTATTCATTATAATTTGAAAAAAATCAAAAAGTTCATTGCACTTTGTAATTTGTTTATTTATATTCAATTATATTCAAGTACACAGAAAAGAGGTGAATAATTGATAAAAATGCAGCCGTACACGTGTGCAAGTGTGGACACTTGCACTTGGGTTAGACACGTGCGTAGCACCTCAAAAGATTAATATCAAAACAAGGAGTGTTTTTAATGAATCTTTCAATAAATTCAAAAAGATTATCTGAAGAACTAATAAACATTAGTCAATTAATATATTTTTTTCTTTATGCAATAAGAAATATGGCGTATTTTCTGTTTTTGTACTCTTACAAGAAAACAACTTAAAGAAACCCAAAAAAAAAGTGGACAATTTATATTGGCTTTCAAGGTTGTTTTTTTTTGTATACACCCAAGAGCTTTTATTACCTTTTATGTGTGAGCATATTTAAATAATTTTGTAAAAGAAAAAAAAACTGAAAAATAATTTAAAACGTATTGGACTGATTGAATTTATTGCGCAATACAAAAATTTTTTTTTTATGAAAAATTCCACTAAATTCACATTAAACGAAAATTCATTTAACCCATTCAACATAATGAAATTAATTAAATTTACAAATTAACACACTTCCGTTTTGGTATGGTTTGGAGCTGTTTTGTTTCCAAATCGACTTGATAATGTTATTTTAATTCTGTTTGAAAACTTATCCGTGAAATACGGATTGATAGGATGGCATATAATATTGTACTCGTATAATAAAATATGTGACATAAAATTCATAGTTTATGTTGTAGTTTTTTCTGATTTATAGCAAATCACTATGTACAGACTAAAAAGGGGTTAACTGATAATTTTAATTATCAATTTTACATAATAGTCATTTAAAATTGTATGAAAAATGCTGCGAATGTCAAATCAATTTCGAAAAACAAAAACTTTTAATTCCAATTTGGAGTGGTTCTGTTCTGTTCGACTAAACATTTTTGAAATTAATTCTTCCTTTTTTATCTCATCATGATTCTCATTTATTTATTTTTTTCGATCTCAAAGGCCATTTGGTATAATTTTAAGTGGATAGTCGGCGTCAAAAATAAGTTTAGTACTTAAAAATATAATTTTCTAATGTAAAAAAAATAAGCAAATTCGCATACTGAAACTTTTTTAAGAACACACGCTCTCTGGCTCCATAAAAGGCCAAAGATTTAACTGTCACCAACTGGCCTTTAGTTATCATTCCCTTCATAAACAAACGTCAGATTTAAATGGCCTTTTGTACCATCAAAACATTTAAAAGTCTATTAAAAGCTTATTTTCTCTTATCAAAATTATCTCTATTTTCGAAAGTATGTTTCAATTAAGAAGAAGATAAGCTTTGAGAGAGGAAAATTAAAAAATTATTTTGGCGCCTAATTTTATTACATAGCAATTTCTACAGAAGATTTTGATGATTTTATAGCAATTTTTTCATGATAATGGTAAAGACTCCAGTATTTCTCAATGAATAATTATAAAAATCGAGCAATATGTTTTTTTAATAGTTTATTTATCTAAATAATTTTCCCATCTAACTGTTCGAGAATAGCAGAAAGAATTTTTCGTAATAAATAAAATTCTTCTAAAATTTATTTAAGATTATTTTATGTCATTTTTAATTATTACTGATATTAAGAAAAATACTTTTAATTATTAGGCTTTTTTTTTGTTAAATTAAAAATACATTGTTAGTCTTAAAAATACCATACAAATTTATTTACATATTTATAAAAAATAAAGTGACGATAGAAACAATTACTACAAATGCTAGAAAAAAGGCCCCAAACTGACACTGACACTGAAGCTGATATGGACATACGGACTCGAATTTTTGGTTTGATTATGCGTAATGTGGTTTTCGTTATTGCTTGCGAGTATTTCTATTATTGCGAACAGGAACCTCCAAATATGAGCTTTTAAGTCCGACGAGATCTTCAGATTTTTTGCATTTATAATAATTTACTAAAAGTTCGTAGAAAACTTTTGATTACTTAGAAGAAGTACAGTAACAAAAAAAGTACTTAAAAAGCTATTACGTTTATGTTTATTGTGTTATTCAAGAAAGGGTATATTTTGAATAACAAATAAAGGTTTACTTTCTATAACGTAGTTTATGACTGATTAAATTACCTCAAAAAGTAGTAAAGAAAATAAATTATGTGAAAGGAAAAAATATCCCTTTGGATAAAAACCGAAATTATATTTATCCAAAGGGACATTTTTTTATATATTTTTTTATTTGTTTATCTATCCACAACTACATATATATTGTAACAAGCAGATTTTATGACAGACACTACAATGACAGGACAGGAATATGTGAGATTAAACACCCATCGGTGTTTCTCTACCTAACAAGATTTTAACATGTGAAAAAATCTCATGGCCAATTTCTCTTTAAATGCCGACGAGTGTAAATAGGGAAGGCAACTGAGGACAGAATTTTTATGAGAGAATTATAGTGATAGGATAGTCGAGAATGAAACTTTTTATAACGGGAGATGCACAGATAATAAACGAAGGTAACATTTAGGTTACGGTGAATAACTTTGTTACGAACATAGAACGGGCCAGCAACGATTTTTCGGAGGATTTTTGATTGAACGGATTGGATGCGATAGGATTTGAAAGCCTTGGTAAAACTGTAAGTCCAGATCGGTTTTAAAATCGTGTTGTAAATTAAAAGTTTGTTCTTTAGTGTCGGTTTCGATCGGTTATCTAGTAGTCTAAGAAGGAGTCGTTAACGTCTGTTCAGTTCAAGTCTTTTTGACGTCGTATGAGTGTGCCGAGTAAGTCCTTTGGCTAGGATTATTCCCAAGTAGCGATCTTTATCTTTTGATGAAATAATGTCGCCATTAAGGAGGAATTTTGCATTGGTTGAAGGTAACATGAACACTCTTCTGCTCATTTACTTTTACGCTCTACCTTATAACTAGTCTTGAACATTTTTGATATGGGATTGTAGGTTTCTGGAAGAGATTTTAATAGTGCAGTGGGATGCAATAATAGCAAGGATGTCAAATCTATAAATATTTTATAGGATTAGATCAAGAATACTTCTCTGAGCAATGATTTCAAAGGCATAAATATTGTATAGGATTGCACCAAGAATACTGCCTTGAGGAATACCAACTGTGATAGGGGATATTTCGGAATGGTCAGTATTATTTGTTACTTGGAAATGACGTTGGACGAGATATGATTTTTAAATAAGAAAGTATGTCCACGGTTTTCAGAGGAGTTCGGGGTGCCACACTCGATCAAAGGCATAAGATATACCTAGGAACACTCCTGGGTAGTACTATTTTCGCTGAAGAGAGGACGCAATATTATCAACCACACCTGTTCTGATCGGAAACCGAATTGGTGGTCGGGAAAAATTATAGCATCTTCAAGGATAGGGAACAGGCGTTTTAAAAAGAGTTTTTTAAAGATTTTGCCAAGGATTGGTAAGAAGCTGAGCTGATAGGTCTATTACGAGGATGGGGACTTTACTGGTTTCTTGGGTTTGGGTATAATTTTAATAATTGAATATTTCCAAAGTAAAGGAAAATAGGTAATACAAATTATTATGTAGGTGATAAACACAAGAGTTTTCTTGAAGATTTGTTTTAGGATAGGATCTGTTAGTAAATCTAAAACAGGGTCAGTTTTATTGGGAAGTTGATGAATTCGATTTTTATTTACGGATGAGGCCAAAGGGGAATGAATGAAATAAGTCCTCTTTTCCCCAGAACTGGATTAATAAAAAGAAATAGTAAAAAATGGTCTTTTGTCAATATTATTAAATATTTTATAGAAATTTCAGGTGTGCAGTGATGGAGAAGAATTCATTCTGCAAAATGTTATAACTCGTTTCAGAAATACGATCTTAAAATTTTCTTAAATGACATTTTGACACTTTTCATTGAGCATCGCAGCAACTATTAAGAATTCTGGTTTCTTCTACATACAAAAGACTGAAGGCAAAATAGTATTTACGCAAGAAAATAAGATGCGAACAGAGTCAAAAAGGTACAAAAAGGTTAATGAAGGCGGGAAGAAGAATGAAATAAGAGCAGAATGACTAAACACATTCCCCCTACCCTTTAGTAAACTCTTTGGTCGTATGGAAAATTGTGATTCATTGCACCATGGCGTAATCTTACTTTTGTGGCGGCAAAAGTGACCAACAGCAGTAAAAATATGAAAACCGGTTGATGTTGTGTTGCAGAACTGCATTCTCATTCCAATCCACCGAAACCTGCTAATGATTTTTATTTGAAAATTATCCAAACACACCACACAACCAATGTAAGTGGTATACGGATGCTCTTACGAGGCTTCTTCGAATTTTACTATGAAAAACGTTCATCAGTCTTCCTTCATTCATGGCCGTCACTAATCAAAACCATTCAACCTAAATTAGAGATTTTTCAACTAATATGAATTTGTTTCTAAATATTTTTCAGCAGTTTTTTTCTTCTTCTTAGTATTGAACGATAGTCAATTTATTATTAATAGCTGGGGTATAAGATTCATGTATTATATATGCTAATAGATGGGACCATTCATAAATTACGGGCCTTTCTAGGAAAAAAAAAACATTATTTCTCTTATAGACACAGCCTATACGAAGGTATTCGTTAAGCAATGATATTCATATTCATTAGGTGTGCACGTACCATCCTTAATCTCAATCTCAAATACCTTTGGATATTTTGGAAAACCATTATTAATAGACAGAAAACATTAAATCTAATCCAAGACACACTATCATCATTACTCGGTCACAGTCCAAAATACGGACAGGTATTGCCTAAACGCAGCATTGTCGCTTTATGAATTTGTATACAATTTTGCTGAAACGAATTCAAATCAACAAAGTGGTCACGTTTGAATCTAATTCAACCGCAAGATCCCACAACCTAACCTTCCCGTGTACTTGCACCTCTACCCCACATCCATACACACTTCTACTACGACCGCAAATCCAAAATAAGCTGTCCACCATAATCTAGTACTTTATTGTTGGGTTTATTTTGGCGTTTTTTTTGTTTTTGTACTTTGCTTTATAGTAAGTTAAATTCTCAAGTAAATGTAGTCTGTAACAGAACAACAACAATAAAAACGAACAAAAAAATTTAATAATAAAATCCTCACAAAACCAAATAGAAAACTTATTTGCAAAGTCAACAGAATCGAATTAAAATGTGTTCTACCTTCGCTATAAAATGGAAAATATTGTATTTTCGAAAAGAGCAGAGACTTAGTGTTGAGAAAGCAATTAATTTAAATGCGAAGGTCTAATGTAAATTTATGGACACTTTTACCAGCAAATCCCAGCGATTAATTCCACTTTGAAATTCATTCAATTAATTCCATTCAATCGATTAGTACGTATAATATTCTCGATGATTCTTAAATAATACGAATATTTAGAATTTTTTTCTATTGTTGGTAGACGTGTTGGTAAATAATTTCTACTGCATTTTCAGATTCTATACAATCAAACTTTATGGTTAGAATGAAGTCGATGTGGCTAAGAATTATGCTCATAGTTTATAAATAATATTAATAGATTTTATTAAAAATAAATTATCATATAATCAAATGTAAAAGAAAAATGTTTCAAGTTTATTTGTAAATATTAGCATATAAAAATGATGATTGCAGCGACAATTAGAAGAAATGCAGGGTGGTTGAATGGTAATTGATTATCCAGCAATTGATCTTTTTTATTTATTATTCAAGAAAATATTGCACTGGAAATGTATGAATGAAGAGGTTCAGGATCTTAGTCTACGCCAGTGGCGTGTACTGATGCTGAATAGAGTGTGTGAAATTTGGCAACGTCGATGGGATAAGAGTGTGGTAGATGGACGCACATGTTCATTTCGGACTCACGGGACATGGCATTATGAAAGGGTTCCTGTACGGGCGTGGACTGGCTGCGGAGGCTAAATGCTTTTGTTGAGTTTTTCAACAAAAGCATCTAGCCTCCGCAGCCAGACCGATGCTCGATCTGAAACAAAGAACTTCTTCTCTGAGCTTTTCAAGGACTTCGTTATTAAAAGAACTCATCAAAATACCCTCACTACTTCTACATTTTCATAATTTTCCAGAGCCGTGAAAGTCCTGTATAAGCGTGTGCTTGCTCCGTTTCCTGTATAAGCGTTTGCTATTAAGCGCTACCAGTATGCGAGGAAAGGCATAAATTCAGTTCAGCGCCTGGCTTTGTATGCATGTTTGAATATATGTTGAACCGTGTGAACCGATGCGATGCAAGTTCTCATGGAAGAAATTCCATGAGATCTGGAGGTTCTGCGTAGAGGCATTTACTACCGTCTACCGCGGGGCATCCCGCTTGCAGGTTGTTCGGTTATGAATGAAGAGGTTCAGGATCTTAGTTCACGCCAGCTTTGCATCTACGTATATATTGCAGGTTATTCGGTTATGAATGAAGAGGTTCAGGATCTTAGTTCACAAATGTGCTTTGCATCTGCGGATGGACTTGAATTTGATCTGTACCTTGGGTATTTACTCACGGAACATGGCAGTATGAATGGGTTCCTATACAGGCATAGTCTGGCTGCGGAGGCTAGATGCTTTTCTGAGGCGGCGGAGGAGAGTGCCAAGCACCTTCTTTTTGAGTGTGGCCTGTACGGGGATTTGCGTGACCTAGATTCATGTGGAATCGTGGTGAATGGTGAGAGTGTGGATCTGAGTACACTGAGCGGAGTACAAACCGAAGTACTCTTAAAACAAAAATTGGTACCACAAGAATCGGGATGCCCCATGGTGTTAAAACACACTGTGCCCGATAAAAGTGAGGCGCCTTAGGTAGCAACGTGGTGGCTGTGGTTAATACCCATATCGCGGGTACGGTCTAGGGATCGCTGGTGGGAGATACTGGTAATTATCTCGGGCGCTGTCACTGCCTATGACAGTAGAAATTTAGATAGGCCTAGTCACTAATAGTTGGAGTAATGAGCTCGTAACTGGTTACTGACTGTAAACTTCCAGTAATGGTGGTGCGTTAATTGAGCGTAACTCAATCCTTATGGTCGTAGGCGACTCGTGGTTGTATGTTTAATGACAGATAAGTGACGTTAAATAATATATTTCTACTGTACTGGAAATGATACCTTATACAAATTAATACAAAGAAGGTGTAACTACTCTAGAAAAGTAATGAGACTAGTAATGAGACTAGTAATTCCATTTGTAGAAATTTTCAAGAAGTAATTGTCTTATATTATATTATTTTCTTAAAAATTGTTGTAGAATTTTTTTTCCGATTGAAGATTTCAAATATTTTCTTATCTTCAGATAATTTTAATGATTTTATTTATGATAAAAAAAACTTTAAACAAAAATATATGAAGTTTAATTTTGTTCCAAAATGAAGTAAATCAGAAAAGATGGCGAAAATCGTCTCTGAGAGTCATCTGGCAATATTGCATACAGTAGTGCCTCCTAGACGTACAGTACAAGTTCCATATGCATCCGATCATTACGCAACCCTAAAGAGTTATGTTTTTGCAATGCGTTAAAAAAGATGGAATAGTGAAATTTGAACCAATGATGTAACATCAATTAATGTTGTGTTAAATCTAGTGAATGTGGACAACATTTATTATGAAGAGTACAAGTTTTCCGATTTTTAAGGACTGAGAAGCTGTTAAAAAATGTGGAACAAGTCAGATGAACATTGAAGTTGATTATTAGTGAGCCAAGAAGTCCTTGAAAGGACTTCTTGACTCTCTATTAATTAATGCTTCTCCATCATAACAACATCCCTTGCCGCACTGCCATCTCCATCTACGTTCTCATCGAAAAAAGGATACATGTGGTTCCGCAGTTACTCCTATTCACTAGAAATAATTCCTCGTTGATTTTTTTTATGCTTTAAGATCAAAAGCTATTTGATCGACAACATCCAAAGGAGGGTAACCGCCAAGCTAAATGCAATGCCAGTTGAAGCCTGTCAGCACTTCTATGATGCATAAAAATAATATAAAATATTTGCGAAAAAATTGCTTGAGATATTTTTTTTCTAATTAGTAGGTAAGTTAATTAAAATTGTTCTTAGTGAAATTAAATTTTAAACGGGAAATAATAATAGGTGAAATATATTTATAATATAGTCCTTTGGTAGGTGGCATAATCGAGCAGGATTATTAATGTACTCGAGACCGAATATAGTTTAGGATGTCCTGTCATCAAATGGTAAAATGTCTAAAATGGCAATACTGAAATATCATTTGGTACTATGATATAATTCAAATTTTGATTTCTTGGAAAAAATTCCAAATAAGAACCTCAAAAAAATGGAATATTTTACGCAGGAATATAGGAACTTAGACCACAGTGATTATATCCTTATAAAAATTAACAATTTAATGAAAAAATTAGATTTATAGCTTCCAAAAATCTTATCTGTAAGTCCATTTGGGTTAAATTTTCCGGTCTGTATCGGTATCACATTCAATTTTTCTTTAGATCTCGTAGTAAAGAAATTACTAACTAAATATCAAGAAAAAGGATATACCTTTTAAGAAGCTTAGCATACTTAAAAAGTTAGATAAGAAAATTAGGATATCTGGTTGATCAATTGCTTATGAGAAAATACTGTCCAACTAAATTAAAAGTGGTATGAATTTTTAGCCTTATTTATACGAAAAAATTTATTTTCTACGATTAACAATTCCACATAGAGCATTAAATTGTATGTGCAGTAGTTTTTCGTTATTTTCCTATAAAAAAAAAGATTTACTTTTGCAATTCAATAAACCATATTTAAGTAATTCTTCAAAAAAAAAAAAAATGAAATCTCAAAAAATAAAGATCTTACAATAGTATTATTTGAAGATTTATTTATATTCTAGATAAAGTATCGTATTTAATGAAAGTACAACCATAAGTATTGAAGCGTGGCACACCTGCTGAAAGGTAGAGAAAAAAATACTAGGAAAAATAAGAAAATCTTTTATTTCATTGCAGCAGCACACAATACACCAGTTTTTAGGATATTATAATAACAAACCACTGGTCACTAAGGTCTAGATTCTTTTTTTTATTTAAAAATTCTCAAAAATTCAGACCGGATGAGCCATATAGTGCTGCCTGCCACTTCGAAAATTCTTCTCGGACAATAAATAAAAAAACACAAAAACTCAAATGGGCACAATGTACCAAAAATATATGGCACACGTCCAGTAATTGATTAGTGAATGTTGTTGTTGCTGCTGCAAGACCTCATATTTAAAGTCGTGTACGTGTTTTCAGGTAGTTTCTCAAAAATACCATCTGTCACCTTTGACCTCACCGCCCGAGGAGTATATACAATTCAATTGTGAAATAGAATCACTCACTGAAGCGTGCAATTAGTCCACCCTATTCGTCCTTATGTTTGAACCTGCACTTACGGCAGACAAATCTAGTATGCCTACCCAAAAACTACCATCTGGCATTCGTAAAGATTTCAGCCATCTTCCAATTTGGTTGAATGATTTTTACCCAGCCATGATGAATATATTAAATAAAATCTCCAAAAATTCTAGTTTTTTTTAAAAATAAACAAAAAGTTAATTGAAAATTTCAAAGCTTTAGCAGGAATATTTATTCATAGAATTTGGAAGGAGAAATATTTTATCAATTTATTTACGAGTATTTATTATTTACCTTATTTTTTATTTATTTTCTATATACAAGTATTAAAGGAAACTCGTATAATTTGCTTATAAAAATATTATTGGATTTTATGTTAAATGGAAAGAAAAACAAATAAATCGAAACATCATAAAAATAAAACACTAAAAATTCCATCGTATTGATATCGAACAGAAAAAGATATACTCTCCTTGTTTATACAATTTTGGGGTTTTCCGCATTTATTTTGCATTAATTATTATTGGAGGATTTGATGTAAGATATTTTATTTTGCATATTATGACCAGAGATACTGGTACTATTTTATATGTTTGGCCATTCTTGAAATTTAATTTTTTTTTTTTTTGGGTTTTATTATCATTGTAAATGGGCTCCACCACCAACTGAACTTGAGTTATTTTTACATACAATTTATTGACCATAAAGACATAATAATATTCGTTGAATGTTTTTAATACTGGCACGAGTATCCCCAATACAATTACGAACAAACATATGGAAATTATTGCTATAATATAATTCCGATTGTTTCTCAATAAAAAATATGTTTTCAAACTATAAATAAAGTCAGAAAAATATATTTCCTTTTAATTGAATGTTTTGCATACTATTACGAAGTTATAAGTTTGCTTTTAAGGGTATTTTTTCTAAATTTAAAATTTATCTCAATGATTACTCAAAAATATATTTTTACATTTTTTCTGTAAATGATACATTTAAATTTTACCTATTATCGGCAAAAATTCAATTCTCGTTCAGTAAATAAACATACATAATTTTAAATGTTTCACTAATTAATCGAAGTCCTCATGCTGTTTTCTTTATATTCCATGAATTCAAACCAAGAGTACCCTACTCCATCCATAGAGAAGTAACCTGAAATAATAATCGAGCCACCACCTTGCTTGACAGTTGGCAGCAAGGCTTATGGCAGTATTTTATCTCCAGCACTCCGATGCACGTGTATTTGGGACCAAAGATCTTATTTTGGACCCTAAGATCTGTAACTTTCACTCATCAGTCCAGGGTAGATTTTAAAATCCTCAATAGTCTAGTTTTGATGGAATAAAGCTCAATCCAATCTTTTCTTTCGAGGACTTAGTAATGGTGTCTTACTATCAATTCTCAATCGTCATATTACCTTTTTCAGAGACACTGCTTTGATACGAATTTCATTTAATTCAGACCCAACTTCAACTTTAGATAAATATTAAGAAAAAATAGGCGAAATACATATCCATATAGGTTAAAGTTTAAGCATGGTAAAGCTAAGATTACACCGTACGTCTAATAGACGATTTTCACTTTCCAATGGTTCGCAGTCGAATCGTTAAACTCTACGAAAAGTTCGCCGGTATATTACACTAATCGTGTAAGTGCCCAATTTTTGCGGAAATGGCGCGAACTTATACAAGATTTCATTGTCCTTACTCGTAGATATACTACATATGACATCCTTCCTGTTATTCGTTTCGAACTCATTACGTGCGCGTTGTTTATTTTTGTATTTTACAGGTCGCATATTTATTGTGCGGCTGTGCATATTTACAAGATAATATAAATAAATGTTATTGATAATACTTTTTATTCTTATGAAATAAGAACAGCAGCCACCAAGTAGAGAATTCACCAATAAAATATGCACAATGCATTACGCGATCAAAAACTAATTTCAACATGTTGAAATTCCTTTTTGGCTCGCCTAAATTGCGCGTGTTTCTCAATTAATTATTATTGCAGATATATGTGCGAGCTATATGTGCGAGCACTCTCACGCGCAAAGTGCGTGAGAGTGCTCGCACATATGGTATATTATACTGTCAAAGGCGCAAAAATTTTGATCGTCTATTAGATGAGGCAAAAATTTTGAGAGTGCTCGCACATATATTATACTGTCAAAGGGATATTTGACATTTTGATCGTCTACTAGATGCACGTTGTTAGGTAAGATTAAGGAAGTAAAATATTTATTTTACTTCCCAAAACAGCATCATAAAAGTTTAACATTTATTTTTATCTGGTATAAACAAGGACAGAAACTTGGTAATTTCACTTGGAGTGTTATGGGAAAAAATAGGCATATTGTAATCGCAGACTTTTTCACTGCAGTGTTTGAGTATTATTCTCTTTAGTGCTCAATTTATATCCAACTTTCTGTAGAAATCTTAAAAATTATTATAAATTTTTTGTGTCTTAAAAAAAAACACTTTTCCAAAAATATGACTCCTTTTAAAAACAAATCACTATTTACTCCTCGATTCAAGTCAAATATTTTATCAAAAAATTATCTTAAGTTCTGTTCGTAGTACTGCCAATATATTTTTACATATTAAATGTCATTTCATGTGGCAGCATTAATAAAAACGATATCGAATGCATGGTAAATGAGTATATAATTTTTAGGAAAACTTAAATTGAACTGAAATATTAATTTCTTGAACTAGGTGAAGTTACCGTTCGCACGCCGCAATGGGGTTGAGACATTACACGTACTTTTTAAGCTGAAAATTCTATGATAATTACCCTTTAAAACGGACAAATTTATTCTTATTTCTTACTAAATATTGGGATGACGCATGCACTTTAAAGCCAATTCAATTGTTAACAATATATTTTTCCTATTGGAAGGCAGTTAAATTTTTTCTAGACTCCAATATCTACTTCTTCATAAAAGCATATATTTTTCAACATCTAAAAGAAAAGTTAATTATTTAAAAGTTTAGTGCAAATTGAAAATGCTATCTTAGAAATATTGCTAGATTTATAATTTAGTCTTTTCTAAAAAATATTTTATTTTAGAAAAAAAAAAAAATTATAAAATATTGTATTAAATAAAGAAAAGTTTACATTCCATCAAAATACGCAAAGCATTATTATCCAAAATCATAACTAAAAATAAAAAATTCCTATTTGGTTATTGAAGCTGAAAGATATTTAGCGGTAAACAATAAATGTTTTTTCAACACAAACCATTTAAGCAATAATAGATCTTTTCGTTAATTATAATTTCGTAAATATTTCTTATAAAATGTTTACGTTTATGTACTAGACAAGACAAGATTTCGAAACGCACTAATGCGGAAGATCTCTTTCTTCTCAGTTGTGAAGATGTGTTGACGTGTCCCCATAATCAAAGGCCACCCATCTATTAGCGTAAATGGACTATGAATAAATTACCTACAGTCGGATAAGAATTCATAGAGTTTTTTCTCACGTTTTTTTCTTTTTTCTCATAAATTGTCATAGCTAAATGATGATTCACGAAGATTGTTTATTTATTATTTAAGATTGTTGGAATTTGAAAGGTATTGAAAATGACTAAAGTTGGTATAAAAGTTCCGGAAGTAGAGTTTAAAGTAAATATTTAAAATTTCATAAGTAAAGTCCCAATTGGTTGAGACTGTAGAACTCAACTAGATTGTTTGATAAAATTAAAATTTCTATGCCTCTCAGTGAGAATTCATACGAGTAAAAAAAATTTTGAGTATGACATCGATGATTTGGTTACCATATATAATGGTCTCTAAGATTATGATACCGATAATTTGGTTTGAATTTTATGCTTAATGCTAAACAAAAATTATAGAATAACAATAGACAGTAGGTCTGAGCAGTCTCTATCTTCACGGGAATCGTTACCAAGTTTTCTATGAAAAGTTCACCGGTATATTACACTGATCGTGTAAGTGCACGATGTTTGCGCGTCGGCGGGCAAATATTCCTTGTGGAAAAAATGTAGAAGAGAAAATTAAGCGAACCTATACATATTTTTATCATATAATACATATGAAGTCGTTCCTGTTATTCGTTGTGAACTCATCATTTGCGCGTCATTTATTTTGGCATTTGACAGGCCCCATATTTACTGTGCACATATTTACAAAATAATATACAATAAATAAATGTGAAAACGTGTAATTCTAGTGAAAATTTCTTCTGAATGTTCCTACTAAAAATTTCTTCTGAATATTCCTACTAAAAATTTATACTAAAAATTCCTACTGAACATTTCTACTAAAAATTCCTACTAAAAAGTTCTACTGAAAATTCCTACTGAAAATTCCTACTGAAAATTCCTACTAAAAATTTCTACTAAAAATTTCTACTAAGAATTTCTGAGGTAAATTTCTCCTAAAAATTCCTACTGATAATTTCTACTGAAAATTTTGACTGAAATTTTTTCTGAATATTCCTACTGAAAATTTCTACTGTATATTCTTACTGAAAATTTCTACTAAAATTTTTTAAGGCAAATTTCTACTAAGAATTCTTACCGAAAATTTCTTCTAAATATTCCCTCTGAAAAATCCTACTGAAAATTCCTTCTCAAAATTTCTACTGAAAATTTCCACTAAAAATTCCTACTGAAAAATTTGTTCAAAAAAAAACGAGACACCAAATTGCACTTAACGTGGTACAGTGTTCGATAGACCAAAGCTTCATCATCTTAAGACCAAACGCTTAACCGACAATATTGCTTTGGTGCATAGACGTGTAGCTGAAGGTTCAGGTGTAGCTGAAGGCGTGACGTACTAAAATTGACTCTTTCAAAAAGATGGAGGTTCCTCGACCTTCAGCTATACATTTTGCATAAAGATTTGAGTGGCGAAGCGAATTTTGACTTAAGCGATTCCATTTATTAATTGATAGCCACTTCTGAGCATGTAAAAATTCAGAGGCATCTCTACACAGCCTTTATGGTGCAGTGCTCTGGGACGCAAGTGTGATTAGTCGTGTACTTTTTTGGGGACGCTGCCAGACTAATTGGGGTTGGACGACATGTGGCTTAAATAGGCTTATGTGAAAGCGTATTGGAAATGTTATCAAAATAGCAAACCAAAGGTGACCATTTAATTAATATTATTATCCACATCGCCTACTTGCTTATTTGTATATAAGGTCACCAAGCCATGTGACAGGGGTCAATTTATAGAACCATGGCCATGACTAAATTTGGCGACATCATCTTAAGCCATTTGACAACATCAGATTGACATTGCCAGCTTACCTAGTCAAACTCGTCGAACGTAAGTTAGTGAGAGCAATTAGAAATGGTTAAATTTGATGTAGTATATTAGATTATTTTAAAAAATTAAAGAGAGGACTTGAAAAATGAATCGTTGGGTCTAGAAGTTCCGCAGTGGAAGGAGTTCTATTCGAAAAAGTTATTCTGGATTAGGTGCCCTTTTACGATATGAGATATAGTAAGTGGAAAACCATAGGAATGGCCTAACATTGGGGTCAGTTTCCCAAGAGGAAATTATGGGTAACTGCGGTATGCTTAATACGAATTTTGAGAATTTTTCTTGTCCAAAGTTAAGAAGTGCTTGTTGCGCTGATATTTGGTCAATGTGGGAAAATAAATCTTCCACTGTTGGCCCAGCCTATATGCCAAAGATCTAATAGACCGCATTTTGTATTTTATTTTGGTCATACATAGATTTTCTCTACGCACAGAAATTTTGGAACATTTTATTTTAGAAAAATTCTTTTGACTCATCAAATATATATGAACTTATATTGCGGCTTCCTTATTTACTCCACCAATTTTTTTGAATTGATATCTTCCTTTTGGATAATTTTTACTTTTTGACTATGAAAGTACTAAAGAATTTTCTCTAGAAGGTTTCATTAATTTAGGTTTGGTTGAATTTTTTTTAATATAAATATCTAAAATTCAAGCCTAAAAAGTATTTGAAATAATTTTTTTTACACAATATACTGATATGTATGTTTCAAATTTTGATTTGTCAAATAAAAAAAGTGATAGAAATTTTTTTCCATCCAATATATTTGTGAATATTTAGTCTTTCAAGATTTTAATAAAAATTAATTAATGCAAGGATCTATATGAAAATTTTACTAAAAATTATTTATGAAAATTATAGTGACAATGAAGTTCCGATGAAAAATTATAAATTTTAGGTTTGAGTTTTTACCCCAAAGGCTTATTATGTATTTGATATATTCCAGAGGAAAATATGACCCAGAAACCTAAAATTCACAAAAACATATCTAAACAAAATTCTATCATAATATTCCAAAAAAAAGCAATTGAGTTAAAATTAATTTTAAATTTTTTTTAAAAAATCACTATTTTTCATGACAATTAGCAATGTGTTTTCTGTTAACAATAAAACAAATGAAAAATGAACCAAGTTTTTAAATAAATATTTGATGACTGATATAAAAAATAAGTTCAATAAAGTTATGACCATGGAGCATAATTCATATTACAAAGTACATAAATTAATGCTTCATGGTCACCTCTTAACGAGAGTATTTGAACAGAACCGGGGTCCTATTTCAAGACGGCTGCAAAATGTTCTTATTTGAAAAGTCATCGAGAAAATGTTTGCAAAAGCAATGTTTATAGTAAAGATTAGCAAAATTTTTATACCGTCATAACCAAATATTTACATTTTATTTGGACATGGCCCCAAAAATACATCCAAAATGAATACGGCTCCATTGATCAATAAATAATACAGCATCATGACGCACGCTATCTTCTGATATCATCACGGTCGGCATAGCAATCTATTTTTTTTCAAATTCCAAAGTTAATGCTGAAATTGTCTTCTGTTTGTAGAGTTTTGAAAAATAACACAATTTTTAAAGGAAAAATATTAAAAAATAATTTTTGTATAGAAATTATGTTTTTTTACGGAAAATTTTTTTAATAATGCACAGTAAAATTCTAAAAGTATTATTCGATGAGCTTCTGGCCAATATTATCTCATATTACTCCTACTCAAACTGTTCTAAGAACTACAGATAGTATTGCAGCATCATCAGAATTATTGTATTGTATTTTTACTGATCTAAGATCAACTGTGGCGCGTGAGAAGCTGAAATAATTGTTGTGCGAAAATGTGTTGAAAATTTGCCAAATAAATATGTAAAAAATGATGACGACGCCAACAACATCGTCTCAATTTATTGCCAAATATTTGATCATAAAAGAAAGTCGGGGAATAGTCGGAAATCGTGCAAAAATAGCAATTTTTATGCAACCATGTTTGACAGTGGACTAATTAAGAAAATTATTTTTATTTAAACTAATTCAAAAAAAAAACAAAAACGCAATATTACAATTCTATTTTGAGAAGATTCCTAGCTCTTGTAATGCATTCTATCTCATCATTTTAGATCTAGAAAATTAATCAAGCTGAGAAAAAATATACTCGTCTATAAATAAATTTTGGGGCTTCGAAAATGTGCAAACGCAGCACCGGAAATATTTCGATATGCGCTCCGTTTACAATAAAAAATGGTTTCTTGGCAATAGTTGAGCTGAAAAATTATAACGTAATAATGATAAATAATTTTGTATGAAAAATATTCTGATTTATAAGCTGAATATGTTATCTTTTTTGTTGCTAAAAATAAATGTAAGATATTATTTTATTGCTAGAAATACAATTGAATTTAGAAAGTTTATTTCACAAAACATAAATTTAGATACAACGAAGAGCTTTATACCCCTTTATCAAAAAGATAGTAAAGTTTTGATGGCGAGGATACAGTATTCCAAATAATGAGGATGCGATCGTAAAAAGAATCTTCTCCGAAAACCCATTTGTCGACATTGCTATGGGGTAGACCACCCTTTAGCTGAAAGAGCTGTGCCCAGTAGGCCCAACTACACTTGATATCGAAAATTAGATAGTAGTACGCCGTTAACTGAAATATTTGACGAACTTTATCCGCGTAGGTTTGAAGTGCCAATAAGTTTATTTTTTTAATACAATTATTGAATTTTTTGTATAAAATCTTTTATAAGAAAAAGTAATTTAAATAAAATAAAGGTATTCTCTCCAGATCGCTCCTAATTTTCTGCTACACCTCATACTTTATTAATAACAAACATAGTTTTTGTTCGGGCGCATTCGATCTCTAGAATTAATTTTTTTAGAATCTTACAAGGCAATGCTGAAAATATTTCTTTGTCCTACTTTGGGAGCTTAGGATATTCCATTTTTTTTAATATACATCCCGATTATCAAATCTTACCTATCAGATTGGTACTTTTAAAAAATAGAAAATGCCAAATACTCCGGCGTAACGCCTATTCGGGCGAATATTCCTCAGGGCAGCATTTTTGGTTCGATATTATATGATATCCCCACCAATGACAATATCTTAATAGTACTATATGCTGATAATACTTCTATGCTAGTACATTAAAAATATCCTATTATGTCCTCTTTTATTCCATAGAACTATGAAAAATTTAAAGTGAATGCACAAAATGTATCTATCTGATCTTTAGTCTTTGACTAAAATAATATTCCTGTATTTTCCTATATGATCGTATTATCCCCGAACAAAATAAAGGAAAATATTTGAGATTTTATTTAAATAAATGATTTGCATTTAACTCTAACAAAATATATCAAATAATAGAATTAAACTGACGATACAAAAACAAAATACAATTAAAATTGTCACTGAAATCTATTTGATTTTACGGAATTAAAATCAAGTCCTTCAATTCAAAATACTTCGCAATATTGTTGATGGCCCATTTTATGTTCACAACAATATCATTCATCGTGATTTAAAGGTACCCTTTTGACATTTTTTCTGGTATCGAACACTTTAAAATCCTCTAGTAAAAAATCGTGATGGAAAAACGATTTTTGAAAAGAAAGTTTACTAAAATTAATGATTATATAGGTGCATCAGTGGACTCCCAATAAGCATTGATATAAGTAATTAAATTGATAAAATCTTCTCGTTACATAAAGTTTTTATGAAGTTCTTTTTTATATATATCTTCTGTACCTATTTCTATACTTAAATATCTACAATACTTTAACTCAAATAAAGTTTTCAACAAAATTCGATTGTCAATTAAAGACGATTGGTACTAGTACATCGCGAATAATAATTACCCCTCAATGTTATTGAATAATGTTGCTAAATCGACTGAAAGTTATGGAAATCAATGGTGTTATTCATAATATTGTGAAACGTTGGTTGTAAGTTACTTTTAAAGAAAGTTTATCCGAATTTTTTCAAATCGATCCAAAATTTCCATGTCGAATGTGTCGAAGTTTGTCGACACACAAACAGCTACAATAGTACAATATCAGTTAATGGTGATTTTTTTCGATGTTGTCTTTCATCTTTTACATTATTTTTATTTTGGAATATTATCGAGAGCAACCGTTGACCCCAGAAGACCCTGTATTTACTTAAATTTGAAATGTGTTTCGTAAGCAGAAAAATGTGCAATCGGAAGAGGGTTTTCTGTTGTTTTTTTTTCATTCTTTTTATTCTCTGTAAACTGAACTTCCACAATTTGTTTTTTTGTTTTGTTTTTTTTTTTCTAGAAAAATATAGTATAGAAAATAGTATGCGGCCGCCATATGTGCTCTCATTTTGATAATATTCAGTCCCCCGTGCATGTTCAACAGCCCTCCCCCCATGTAATTCTTGATTTTCTTTCAATTTTTTTCATACCTCGGAAATTTTGTAACAAATTTTATGGGCATTTTTTTCCCTACATTTTTGTATGGATTATTTGGTCGTCTAAGTCGATGCTGAAGCATCATTATCATAGGAGATTTTGGGGAGTCTTAACATCACATCGCATCGCTCAGATGACTAGAATGACAAATGATACATAAATAGTGGGTACTTGGGAGGCAAACGTAGCTCGTATGCATGTCCAATACGTTCTCGAAATATTCATGGACCCGTAAAGTTGGGTTCGATATATTTTTAAAAGTTACCGCAAGCCATCTCCTCTTGCCCCATTTGGCTGGTATATTATTTAAAGAATTACGAAATCTATTCACACTCTTTTGTGAAGAAATAAAAGCAAGTTGACGCCAATCGTTTTGAATAAATTTCAACTCAAGAGCACATTTTCGAATTTTTGATTGATTTACATACTTTTCAGAATTATCAGCCGTGTTGTACCATCAACTTCAATCGAAATCTTATCGAATGGGAGCTTTTTCATGTTTGATTATAAAATTTGAAAATAAAACTGGATCATATCTGATAGTAGGCAAGGCAATACCCTTTGAATATCAATACATTTTTTAACAGATATTCCATGTAAAAGTGCTCATAAGTTTGTTTGCCTAAAGATTTCGCGATTACTGTCAATATTTCACATTATGCTGGTTTATCAATAAATCGAAGATGATAACGGGGTGAGAGAAAAAATAAATACTTATAAACACAAAATTGATTTTGTAGACATAAATACTAGGCCATAAATATTAAAGTTTTTATGTGTTTTTTCTTCTCTTTTGACATAAAATCATGAAAATATGTTAGAATAGGTGTCATTAGAAAAAAACTTATTTCAATATAGGTAAGATGACAACATATATTATTTGAATTTTGGGTGTAACACTGTTTATTTTTATGTTAATATAATTTGTGTAGATAAGAGAGAATGAGCTTTTGTTTTCGAAATAAAAAAAATAATGTTTGAATGTATCTTTATGGAATTTTGGCAGTAACTATTTTCCAAAAAAAAAAAATACATATTTGCAAAAAAAAAATTAACTAAAATCTTATAACTGCAAATAGAATTGATTTTTTTAACTGTTTAATAATGCTGGTATTCCACAGAAAAGTATTATTGGCACCATTCTTTATAACATTTTTTATATTCTATTTTTTTCTGACACTTTTGCTATATACCAGCTGATGATACGACCTGCTTTACAATTAGCAAATATCCTTAACACGTTTTCGATATTTTCTAAACCCAAAATCCAACCCTCTAGAATTGGTCTAACAAGTAGAACGAACACAAATGTGTCCACGTAACTTTTTCTATTCACCGTGAACAATATTTTTCAATATATCTTAATGACAGTGCTATACCATAACACACCGAAATTTGGCATCTACGACTGAACTTAGACAAATACTCGACATGAAATCTGCACACAAGACTAAACAGACGATACGGCCAACTACTTAGACTTCAAGACACACTTCCTAAACATACTATAAACAACAAATTTCTTTCAGAGAATGTCTTGTTGAAACTAATATGGACTTATGGAATAGAAATTTGACTCTTCCAACTGCCGTTGAATCTTATTATCTTAGTCAGAACTACTTCGTAAAATTATCTACCGAAGAGTCAATAGCGATTGACCAGGTGTTCGGTCTAGGCCTGTTGAACCAAAGAACTCTAGACGTCCATGCTTCGCGCTTTTGTTTTTCAGTTTGGCACTCCTAGCGTATTTTTGGCGTCCTAGCTAATGCCATCGCTCCACCGGGAGCAAGACCTTCTTTGTGTTCTGGGACCATAGATATCCAGTCAACCGCAGCCTATTGAGTTTAATTTGATCCACAACCAGGCGGTCGCAGTAACACCTCAAATAGGCTCCAGAATCGTTCATCCTCATTTACAGGACCAAAAATTCTTAGAAGGATCCTCTTTGGAAACTCTGGTTCTCAGCAGAAACCATTTTTAACATGAGTTCTTAATGGTTTTTGCTGAGAACCACAGTCTCCGAAGAATACATGGGAACTGGCAAGATAAATGTCTTGTACAGCATTAGCTTCGGTGTTATGATCAGAATTTTTTATGTATATAATTCAGACTGACTGAAATAGGCTTTCCCCTTGACCCAAAATAGGTCTCCTATCATATTCATGATAGGTTATTCTTCAGGATGTCACAGCGTCTCGTTATAAAAAGTTTCGTTCTTATCTAATTCTCTTGCTCGAGAACTATCCTCCTCTCTTTCCTTCTCTAGAAACATTCATCGACGACTTAAAAGTCACTGGTCTAGCAATTTTTTTAATAACAAAATGTAATTATTGACTGCCGTTATGATTGAGTTGTATTTCTCATTGAAATAAGTAATTTTAAATTTATATTAATTACGCTTTTAGAATTTGAAAACATTTCTATTACGAAAATTCGATGTTAATGGGGGTTATATGTACACAAACAAAATTCCACACATTATGTGTGTAAGAGCGTTGTTTGATTTATCGCCGGAAGGTGTAAATATGCCAGCATAAAATTATGTGTACATACACGGAATAATATGACTTAGGGGTCTATCCAGTAGTTTTTCAAACTAAGTCATTAACCAATCCATTTGTCAAAAGCTTCGGTCAAAAAAAAAAACAACATGGATGAAAGCATCTGTCAAAACTTGGAAAAGTATTTGATGGATCTAGGATCGCAGCTGCAGCAGGAATCCTATTAAAAAAGAATTTCCGGGCGGTTCTTGAGTAGATTGGATTGACAATATTTGGTTAAAGTTAGACTAGCCTATTTATTTCCAACTGGCCAAAGATGTTAAATGTAGCCAGTGAGCATACATCCAAGTTGATTAGTTTATCCATTTTATCTAAAACGCAACGCCATTTAACCTTTCGGTTGTTCAACAGGCAATGTCTGAATTACAAAGTTTTGATAATCGAAGAGTTAAACCACTCTGCTTCATGGAAAGCACTTCATTATAAAAATCACAATGATTAACAGCATAATTTGCATATTGCTTCTAATAATTGTTATTTTACAAAAAGTTCTTCGTACAAGGATTTTTGTATATTATTGGATAGAAAAAAATCCACCTATAATGTTATAAGGAAAATCGCACCTAAGAAGTGATAATTAAAATTGTTTGAGGAGTTATTTTCGCAACTGCTTTTGAATGAGTAAATTATAATCAAACAAAATTGATTATATTTTGTTACTTGATATGAAAAAAATTATCTTAGCTTACAAAAATATAATACCAAGAAACAAAGTTAAGACAACCCAGAAGTGCTCTTATAAAGCCAAAAACAAATAATTTTTGAAATATTTTATTTTAAAATCTTCTAAAAAAAATTTACAAGTATAAAGAACACTTTTTATTTAAATTTATTTATAAGCTAAATCAATATTAAAATATCATTTAGAGGGTGCAATGTGCTCCAACAATTAAGAGATATTGTGCATTAAAAGAATATTTTTCCACAAAAAAATTTGATCCAAAGAACGTAGTTGAGACATTTATTCCGACATCATTTATTCAAATATTTTACTTCAAGCCAATTGAGCTTCAAAACAATTGATACAATATATTTGGAATCAATTTAATAAATCTCAATTAAATTTATTAAATTGTATATAAAATTATTGTTAAAAGAAATTGTTTAAATTGATTTTGGTAGAAAATTCTCTTGAAGATATACTAAGAAATCAATTTGGTTTTATTGAAAAATCATTTTTTTTCCATTGCCGGTATTTTAAATACCAAAATTGGATACGATATGCAATAACTTAAGTATTATGACTATTGAAAAGGCAAATACCATTCAAATTGATTATATATTAGTGATATTGGATGAATGTCTAGTACTGCATTTAGTGGCAATCATACGAAAACGAACTGGTTAAGGTAATCCGATTAGCGTACTTTCCACCGACACAGTCCGGCTGACACTACTCATAAAGAAGAACACTGCTAAATTGGAATTTTGTTGGGGTTTGCTAACTCTTACAAGTGAATGTCAAGTTCTACAAGTGTCCGAAGGTGGATACAAGTACGATGCCCATAAACCCAGCTCATTGATCCCGGAAAGGAGGTAACATAATACATATTTTTACTCGATTTTTCTATTGCAGCATAGTACATTGAACTAGAAAACTTACGCATTTTAGCTCTGCAAGATTATACAATATCACTCATAGTGATTTATTAACACAGTAAACAAGAGTATAAGAGAGAGTCAAATAAGTATATGGAATTGTTGGTAATTCAAAAAGCCCGCGTAAGAGATATGAAAAAATTATTTTGTTGTTAAGTTGGTATTAATATACTTAATTGACACGTAGAGTTTTAGCGCGAGCTGTCAACTAGCTTGTGAACAGCTGTTAGTTTTGTTAGTCGATGTCAAATGTGCTCTGCAAATATATTGCCTGAAATTTTGCATAACCAACTTTGTCAATTGTTGTAAATGTTGAAATAGGCTTCTGTTGAGTCAGCTATATGGAAATATGGGTTGATAACGCAAAATACAAAGCATTCAAAGATTACCGAAAAGTAATTGAAGACCTGCCTCATTTTGGTTGACCTTCAACATATTGGAGTAAAGGTTGGAGAGAGGAATGGGTACTTCGATCCAGAGCGGTGAAAGTCCTGTACAAGGATGTATTCGTTCCGTGTGCCATGTATGCGTCGTGTGTATGGGCTGACATTATGCGTTACCAGTAGGCAAGGGTAGGCGTAAATTCGGTTCAGCATCCGGCTTTTTATGCATTTTTGAATGTATGTAGATCCGTATGAACCGTAGAGCGAGAATGGTGCGTGAATGAGTGTGTAAATGATACGCAAGGTGGCTGCGACCAGGTGAAAGACCAAGGTCGATTCCGGTTGTACTTTCGGATCTTGGCGAACCTGCGTATCTGAGCTGGCTTAGCGGTGCTTAGTACAAGAATCGTTACCGTAGCTCAATGAGCGGAGTACAAACCGTGGTACTCTTAAAACAAAAATTGATACCACGGGAATCGGGGTGCCCCAATGTGTAAAAACACACTGTGCCCGACAATGGTAAGGCACCTTAGGCAGCATCGTAGTGGCTATGGTTAATACCCATATCGCGGATACGGTCTCCAGTTCGCTGGTGGGAGATACTGGTAATTATCTCGGGCGCTGTCACTGCTTATGACAGTAGAGGTTTAAATAGTCCTCGCCACTAACAGTTGGAGTAATCAGTTTGTAACTGTTTACTGACTGTAAACTGCCAGTAATGGTGGTGCGTTAATTGAGCGTAACTCAATCCCTATGGTCGTAGGCGACTTGTGGTTTTATGTTTAAAGACAGATAAGTCACGTTAAATAATATATTACTACTGACCTTCAACATCTTCGACAGCCATCAATGGTAACAGAAAATTGTCATTCTACCTTAAGAGAGATGACTCAAGATCTCGACATGTATTATTAATCTCTTTGCACCGTTTGAGTTAATGTTTTGGGAATAAAATGGCAGCCGGTCTTTTCAAAAAAAACATCGCAACCAGGTCGCTGTAGAAATTCTTCAACGAGTTAATATATACTCTATTTTTATGAAACGTACAATAACGGATTGTGAACTATAGGCTTATGCGTTTAGCGAGTTAACCCAACAATAATCTTTGAATTGAAGCTTCCATAATAATGCCAAACATACAAAACCCTGTCAAAGTCGCTCAAAAAATTAAAGTTATGTTGACAGTTTTCTTTGATTATCGGGGTTTTTTTATCTATGGATTTTTTTCCGGGGGAGAGGGGGTTGGGGTTCAAACCATCAACAAACAATATTATCTAAGCGTTATGATTTAGCAGTGAGTATTTAACGGAAAAGTGATTTAAGGGGGAATATTGCTTGAATTTTCCACCACAATAATCCATTGTCCCATACAGCCAAGCATTGTACGCAAATTTTTGGTCAAAAACCTAACGAATGTCATCGATCTCCTATCTGAAATTATGGCGTGATGTGGAAGATATGTTGATTCTATTAAATCCATTAAGGAGAATTCTATTAAATCCATTAAGGAGAATTCTAAGAAAGAAATGAACGCTTTATCAACAAGAACTAATAAAAAGTATTTAGAATAAGAGGTATAATTGATGGTGACAAAATAAGTCTAGATTGCTAACTTTTATTCTATCATGTTTTTAGCAATTCCGAATACTTATTTAACATAAGTTCTGATAAAACCGGAAATTATATTGACAGCATACCTCAAAATAAATAAACTTTAAATCTAATTTTGTACTTATTGATTATTCCTAATAATCATAACTTTTTTTATATAAAATAGCTGAGCAAATACAAGTCAAAATGATCAATCTTTAAAAAAAAATTACATGAATAAAAATAAGTCTTAGAAAGAATCTAACATGAAGTACTGAAGAGCAGGCGATGTCTGTTTTTTAATTTTTGGCAAAGAAATTTGATAAGTTCAGACTCTGACCTTGACCATCATAACCTCCACCATTTTTGGCAGCCTGCTTATTTTATTTAGAAATTAAAACTGATAATTTTGAGTAAAAAAATAAAAAATTGTGAGTCGCCGCTTGAACTTCGAAGAGTTTACTAAACAAATTTCTCGCTTTGACTTCCGTTCAAGAATTTTTTACAATCTGCTCTAATTTTTTCTACTTCGACTGAAATTCTATAATGATAGTCGCAAATATTTGGCAATGACTTATAAATTGTTTTTTCTTTCTGCATTTTGAGCGGGAAACAATCTTCCAGCCCCAATGTTCTCATAACAATTGCGAAATTATATTTTCATCATTCTTGAAGAAATTCGCAAAAAATTCTCCTTTCATCAAGTGGGGAACATATGCAAAACTGCTCTATTTTTTTTAAATAAAAAAAAATTAAATAAACTTTTTAGCAATGTCTGAAATCAAAGTTTATTAATAGCAACTTACTAAACGAAAATTGTTATGAAAGTGAAAATGTATATTCTTAAAAATTGTTACAATGAAAATTTCATAGTTTCTAGTTGAATAAATATTAAATTTTCAGTGCTTGTTCTTAACGTAAACATTTAATCATTAAAAAAATTTATATTACTTGTTAGAATTTATAATAAGAAATAATAAAAAATTTAAAAGAATTTACATATTTTCGAAAAGTTATTGTATGTATTTATGAAAACGTTTCTATAAAACTGAAAATTTCATAATATTACTTTCAGTAAGTAGAGAGAAAGACTTTTGATGAGTGGAAAAATGAGCATTAGACATTTTAAAAGAAAAATATTATTCTAACAGCAAAAATTTAAAAACTTTTAGATAATCTGATAAAATTTCAAAATTTAAATTTAATTCAGTTATTTTAAGTCTAGTCAAAAAAAAATTCTATTTATTTTTCAAGTACTTTAAAGGTAATGTAATGTCGAGAGAGGGTAGCAAGAGGTAAATAGTCTCAAACATCCTTGACCAACGAGGTATTTTGTGACAAGTAACCCTAAATCAAATAGTAGTAATATTGAGGTTTTTAGCGAGCCTCAATGTCATATTGGCACGTAGCCATGATTAGTGAATACCAAATCAAGATGCCGGAGTCTCTGACGGGCAATGGTCTTGAAATTAGGAGTCTCTGATGGGCAGAGTAGGTGCTCTGACATTCCGTTCTCTTCAGAGAAAACACGACAGATTGTTATGCTCCAGATTTGCCCATCTTATTAAGATAATATCTTATAAGACAGTGCCCAGTGAATAGTATTAGGTCTTGGCTTATTGAGTTTCAGGACCCGTAACGACCAATTTTTAGAAAGGACGATGAATTTTTTAGAGTGATTCATGGCCAGTATGAGCTTTTAGCCTTGCGTCCCCAGCGCAGAATGAACTGAGTGTTTGCCCTTCTATTGGCAAATGTGACTGCTAGTTCGTTAACCTCAATATCCTCATGATCTGGCATCTACATCAAAGTTACATTGTCCTTATAAGAATATCTCAAACTAGCTTGAATTGAACATTAGACGAGACAAGAACTTTCAATACAGCGTGGCTGACTGACATATTGTAGATATTTATGTTATGTAGGTTCCTTCTGACACCCTCGCTAGCACAGAGTTCTATGGTATGTATTTCTTTCTGAAAAATTAATGGAGATTTACCAAGAGCTTTACATAGACGGTAATAAGGTTCGGACCCTCCTTCCAAGTTAGAAAGACTGATTAGGAACCACTTTCAAGACAGCGTGGCTGACTGACATATTGTAGATATTTGCGTTACGTAGGTTCCTTCTGATATCCTCTCTAGTACAGAATTCTATGGCATGTATTTCTTCCTGAAAAATTGATGGAGATTTACCAAGAGCCTTATATAGACGGTAATAAGGTTTGGCCCCTCCTTCCAAATGAGAAGCACCATAAGAACCACTTTGAATAACTGATTTAAAATATTAAAAAAAATGTTTTCCTACATTATAAAAAAATACTTCTGATCGTTCTGAGTATCTTGCTTCAGCTCTTAAAAAATTTTTTCTATGTCTAAAGAATACCCAAAGAGTTACTAATAATCATGAATATATAAAAAGTCTACTCTACAAAAATATATTCTCAAATGTTTATTCACTAATCTCTATATATAAGTAGGCTTTTTAATCAAAATTGGGTCAATGATACCAAAAAAATTAAGTTAAAAAATGAGTATCTGTTTGGAAAGTTTTCCAATATTTACACTGACAATTAGATTGAGTAGAAACATACTATGTGATCAGATATTCGGAGAATTGATTACATTTACGATTATAAGTTTAATTGTTGACAAAAGCCTTTCAAGTGGCTTCAGACAAAATATCTCGAATAAATAAGCTATGTAGAGTAAATGGGATATCACAAAGTTTTCAAATATCTTTTTGAAAGGAAAATAAGAAATTCTTTTGGGATTTGAAAAAATTATGAAAAAGAACACTTTGGGAGTAGAGGAAAAGTACTGTTGATCTACAATGAGCAACCAATTTTTAGTAGCAAACAATTTCAATAGACGTTAGCGGATTTGAAAAAATAATTAAATTATTAAATTTTTCTTTAAAAATTGTATTTTTTTTGATTAATTTTATTGTAAAAGTCAAATATCTGCTTTCATATAAATAAAAGGCAAGCAAAATGGCGTCAGTTCACTATGAGTTTTGCTGACGACAACTTATTGCAATTTTCTGAACATATCCAAAAATTCATCTATTCCCGTAATTACATTAATTTGAGCATTTTTATTATATTTTTAATTTAAATATGTTCCATCTTTTCAAAAGGAAGCTTCTTAAATAGAATTGAAATAATTTTCGATAATCAACATGAAGCAATAAAATATCGATTTGGTAATTTTCTTTAAGTCAAACAAACTGCATTTGATGATAATAGTTGCTAGCGCAAGCTTTTATAGTCTTGTTATTTTGTTGCGCCATTGAATCCGAAGCTTTTCCAAGAGATAATCAGGACAGAAAAAAATGTTTGTTTCGAGATGCATGAACCTACGGAATATGATTGCATTGTAAATGGTCAAAGTGTATTTCTTTCGTTTGGTTTAGTTTTTCTTCAGTTTATAAATAATTACAATAACGATAATCGAATAATCGAAGATGTCAGAAAAGTCAAGTTCTATTGTTGATATGAGTTGCGTTTAGAGTGATTTCTTCACACGTACTCGTATTCCGATCGGAAGGGCTGCTCTGTCAGCGTGTGAGCATTTCAATTTGTTATCTGTCAGCCGATAGACACAAAACAAGGCCAATTCATCAATAGTTGTGAAAGTCAAAACACGTTACTATTCCAACAGAATTGCGAAACAATTCGTTTTACTGACACAAGTACTACGAAAAGTAATTTTCCCCAACTTCCCCAAATCGAGGAAACAAATTCACAAATACTCATCCTCCCCGAAAAAAAGAGATTGAATAATACTGATTTTTGGAAATATTCACAGTTTATTAAATAAATTTATTGTAAGCAATCATCTGCTGCTACTTTTTTTTTAATCATCTGTTTGTCTTTATCTATTATTCCCCTTCATACAAATGGGGAAACTATTACCAACCGGATACCATTGGGTTTGTTTAGTCATTATAGTATCCGAAACGGATTATGTTTCGCTTAGAGTAATAATGGCTTCTCGTTAATGTTCACATCACCAATGAAGAAGCCTCATTTAAACTGCTTTTGTCGGAGCAAAAAATATTGAGTTTTTTCAATCAATTTCACAAGAACCACTCATTTTAGACAGTTTTTTTGCCAAAAACCTAAACTTTCAGATTAATAATAATATAAAATTACTTTTGCAGCAATAATTAAAAAATATATACTCATCACGTATCATTCGATTAAAGGAATTATTGTAGATAAGTTGATTGACTGAAAGCACTATCATAAATTCACAATCGAACGATTGTACCGAAATATTATCAAAGAACTCTGATTATTTTTCGATAAAAACATGAGATAACGTTTATTAAGAATTTTCAAAAAATTCTACTAATACAAATTAAAATAAGGCGTCAACTGGTCTAGTTTGATGTTTTTTAAGCATGTCAGCAAAACGCTCAGTCTTCTGATATTTTAAATGTAAAAAAAAAACCATATATTGTGCTCAAAAAACTAAGTTGTAGAAGTATGTATTAGAAAATATTGGGAGTATTTGCATATTAAACGAAATTTAAAATCTCCTCAATCAATGCAAGAGTATCGATAGAAATTTACAATATTAGATACTCGATTCCTTTACAAGTCCTTGAAATAAAAATCCTTCTACGCTTAATTGAGAGAAACAATTAATTTCTCAATGCAAATTTGTATTTGTCAACATGTTTCTAGCATTCTAGCTATGAAAGATAGAGTTTGCCTTGTTTTATGGGACTATAACAGACGTCATTGTAGACTTTCTGGGCAGGATCTTTTTCATCTGTGCGAATTAAATATCCAGTCTACCGCAGCTTACGAATCATCGATTCTTATACGGTGGATAAGGCTTCTGCTGAGGATCCCAGTTTCTGAAGAATACATCAGTGCACTGGCTGCACAAATGGTCTGTACAGAAGTAGCTTCGAATGTATGGTAAAAATAATTTAGATTTTTTTGTTTGGAAATTTTGAACCATAAAGTCTAAATTATGCATAACCAGCATCAAATTAAAGAGAACGTGTGCGTCATTGTTTCATTGTGGATGTCGAATCTGCTTTCGAAAACAATTCGACAGATTTTATTCTTTCTGATCAATCTTATAAATTTATCTGAGACTCCGAACTCTGTCATGGAAATAGCTATGCTATCATATGCGGCTTAAAGTCAATATAATAGGCAGTGGAGCTGCTGTTCTACCAACAACCAAAAAATAGATTAATTGCTTATTTTGCCAGAACAAAACCTCACAGTTTGAGTGAGGTTTTATTCTGGCAAAATTTTTCCTCATTTACTTTACTTTACAAACAAAAATTGTAAAGTAAGGGTAAAAGAGGAAAAATGTGCTCAAGTTACTTTTACACTCTGCCAAGTATAGGGCTCCTGATATAACCCTATATGTTATATGAGGAGCCCTATACTTCACACGAAAATAAAAGGAAGTGAACTTAACGGACAATACAAACAAGACCTTGCAATGCAGCGTGGCTGACTGACATAATGTAGATATTTGTGTTATGTAGGTTCCTTCTGACACCCTCTTTAGTACAGAATCCTGAAAAATTGATGGATATTTATCAAGAGCCTTATATAGACGGTAATAAAGTTTGGCCCCTCCTTCCAAATGAGAAGCACCATAAGAACCACTTTGAATGACTGATTTAAGATATTAAAAAAAATGTTTTCCTACATTATGGACTTACAATCGATAAACAGTTAACCTAAAACCCTTCATACGAAATTAAAAAGCAGTGAAGATAACGGACGATACAAACAATTACTACAACTCCTAGATAATAGGACAAAACTGACAATAAAAAGAAAATTGTTACTATACAACACGATTCGAAAAACTAATATGGGCTTACAGACTCAAACTTTGAGGTTCTACTAAGTATACCAATATTATCACTGTTCCCTTTTATGTACGAAACTGTTTATTTTCCATTATAAAAAATTGTCAACCATTTTTTATGGGTGTTTATCCTTTACATTTTTATGTCCTTGTATTTTCTTCTTTTTTTAATTTAATTGTTACAAATTTTATGTATTTCTAGGTATTAATTAAATTAAAAAAAAAAACTTTTTGCAATTGATTAACTAATTTCCATCTTTACACAGTAATAGTGGATGTCTGCCATACACGAAACACTCTCAGTCCAACTTAATAAAATATGTACGCCACAAAGTCTTTTTAATGGTCTAATCAAAATTATAAGTACTCGCTGAAAGAACACTAAAACGACCTTTATTATTATATGCTAAGTTGGTATCTTTAGTTTCTCCTAATCGACTAATCCTATATCAAATACATTTCATTAATAAACCATTTGAAAACAAATTACCAATAAAGTTATCTAGAATTAAAAGTGGCTTATTTAAAATCAACGCACGTATCCATTGCAAAATTAACTACTTCAAATGACGCCGCCATTTTCGTTTTCTGTAAATAACTACAGTGAATGGATGAGGCCATGTTTACTTTTATTAACAAAACAGTCGATATCAAAGTACAAGTGTATGCAAAAACGCAACGGAAACGAAGTCTATTTCCTTTCGTGTCTAATTTTTATTTTGTTTTATTTTTAATTATTTTATTATTAATTTTTTGCGTTTATTTATTTTTCCACATATTAGCAGAGCCACCAATAACAATGAATGCATAATCAATAAATAAAAACAATTTGCAATCATCATTCCCATATTGTATAATAATAATAAACAAATCCAATTGCGTAATCATCAATAAATAGAATAAAATACATTTTTATGCAATTTATTAAACAATCACCGGAGACTAGCTGATAATCATATCTGATGCAGCATAGATGAATGTAGCTACTACCAGCACATCATATCGATTTGAATCTGAGAAAAAATAGCAAATAGCTCATCCCAATTTAAACGCGGAACTCACCCACCCACGCTCTTCATTTAATAGGCATGTGTTGTAATATTTTTATAAAATTATCAAAATCAAATATGTTAATCAAAAATAATAGTAGTTAATTTTTATTTTATATTCATAAAAAAAATATCAAAGAAAATTAATTTTCAGGCTTTTTTCTCTATAAATTATTGTTCAAATACTGAAAAGCTTAGTTCCATAAATAGTATTTATATTAACATAGGTGGTGGCAGAGGGGACTGTCACTTTTTGGAATAAGCTGTGACATTCAAAAATTTGTGGAAATCCTAATCCGATAATCAAGAGTTATTGATATCATCGTTCGAAAAGTAGATCCCTGCCATTTAACAGTTGTCAAACGTACTTGACGTGTAAGATAATATTTTTTAAGATCAAAGTATGTCTTTTATTTTAAATTATAAATTCTTTAACCACTAAGCAATTTGTTAAATTATACGAGCTACAAAAAAAAGTGGTGATTTAACTCAGGTTTTATTATTTTGTTCAGCAATAAGACTCATTTTTCATTCCGTAGATACCTCAATAACCAAAATTGCTATATAAAAAGCTTTTAAAAAACCACAATGTTTGTAGAGAAGCCATTGTATTCGCAAAAAATACAATGGCTTCTCTACAAACACCAAACAGTGTCAAATTCAGACTAAAATCAGAAGTATTTCTTTGAATATAAAAAAGACTATGACCGTCAATTCCAAGCACTATGGTCATTTGGTCACAATTTTTCTTGCTCTAAGAATTATAGATTATTTTTTGCGTAATAAAGCCAAAATTCGTATTATTATACGAATTTTGGCTTTATTACGCAAAAAATTATAAGCACACGTAATTTCAAAATTATGTGCTGTCGATGGACATTTTTTTAATAATTCATTATAAAATATTCGTCAAATTATTGTTGAATTCAATTCTGAATTCAACAATAATTTGACGAATATTTTATAATACAAAAATGTCATAAAAAATTACCTCAAAAGGATGGAATCCTACAAGAAGTCTGATGGTATCTATTTGCATATTGTTATATTTCATACAAAATAAAATAGATCAAGCAATTTTTTATCAATTTTCAATGTTTTTATAAAACTTTACTTTCCATTAATTGTACAGAAATTCCTACTATGTTAGAAAATATCTTTTGCATACCTGAAATAAAAAGAGAAGAAAATAAATTATAAAATATTTATCAAATTAATAAATTTTATTTTAATATTATGAATGCGGATAAAAACATAAAATTCAAAATTTAATTTTAGCAATCGACAATTTTTGCTCCAGTCGAAATAAAACTAGCCCAAATACGAAAATTATTAAAAATTGTATTAATTTGGATGAAACTCTGTGAAAAAAAAATTCTTTTAAAGAAAATTCGGGGGGGGGTTAAGTAAAATTCAAATGGTTACCCCTTAGCAAATACTATGAATAGTCTTATCAAATAGCCATTCAAACGAAAGGGAACAAGATAAACTTTTTCGCAGCTTGAGGAGTTCTACAGTTAACGAGGAATATTCAGGATTTATCAGATACTTTATAAAATATATATAATTATCGGATCATGTCTTAGTTGTCCAAGTATTTAAAATCAATAAAATTAGGGAAATATCAGACGAGTTATTACTATTGTGGGAGTTAAAAAAAATAGTACTAATATCTCTCCTTGTCTCAATAAAACCGCTTTTATTTAAAAAAAAAATTTGAATCCATTGTATTTAGAAAATTTTATTATCCATTCAATATTTTACAACAACAAAAAGTTAATTTGTAAAATATAGACAGCTTCACTGAAAATACAAAATAAGTTCATTAAAAAGTGAAATTTTCCAACAATATCAATATCCATTTTACTAACAATCAAGCAATAACTTGATGGCAGGACCTCGTTTGAATAGTCATGGAAAATGATAAAGGTTTTCAAGAAAAATGATAAATAATATTTTTTCAATTATCAAATTTAAATGAATAAAAACAATTCGTTAAAAAAACCAATTTGATGCAATTTTGAAAAAAAAAATGTATTTTGGGTACTTAACGTCTTAAGTAAATGATTAACAAATAGACCATTATTTTTCGAGACTGACCTTTAATCCCGAATAATTTTGCAAAACAAATAGGTTAAAAAAAAGTCCATTTAAGCTCTCCCTTTCATTTTTTAAAATAAGAGAATATATAATCAAAAAAGGCAGACGGACTAAGGTCAGATAAATAGGAGGCCATTATCATGGTAGAGCATTAAAGTGTCTTCGATGCTCGATCTGACACAAAGAAACTTTTCTTTGAAATATTTAAGGATTTCGTTATTAAAAAAACTCATTATCTTTAATGCAAATCGATGGCCTGACCTAAAAACGCCCCCACTAATTCCACATTTTCATAATTCTTCGATGTTGAAGGCCTCACTAAGCGAGGTTTGTCTTCCACTGCTTCTCGGCCCTCCAGAGCCGTGAAAGTCCTGTACAAGGGTGTGTTTGTTCCGTGTGCTATGTATGCGTCGTGTGTATGGGGTGACATTATACGTTACCAGTATGCGAGGTAAGGCATAAATTCTGTTCATCGTCTGGCTTTGTATGCATGTTTGAATGTATGTAGAACCGTGTCAACCGATGCGATGCAAGTTCGCATGGGAGAAATTCCATGGGACCTGGTGGTGCTGCGTGGAAGTATTCACTACCATCTAGGGCGGGGCGTTCCGCTTGCTGGTTGTCCGGTTATGAATGAAGAGGTTCAGGATCTTAGTCCACGCCAGCGGCGTCTACTGGTCCTGAATAGAATATATGAAATTTGGCAACGTCGATGGGGTGAGAGAGTGAATGGCGTTCATTTCGGATGTGTGCTTTGTGTGTGCGTCTGGATTTGAATTTGGTCTGTTCCTTGGGTATTTACTCAAGGGAAATGGCCGTATGAATGGGTTCCTGTACAGTCGTTGTTTGGCTGCGGACGCTAGATGCCCTTTTGGGGCGGGGAATAAGAGCGCTAAGCACCTTCTCATTGAGTGTGGCCGGTACGGGGATTTGCGTGATCTAGGTGCATGTGGAATCGCGGTGAATGATAAGAGTGTGGATGTGAACGGAGTGTTAGGTATGAATCCCTTAATAGATTTGCCGTGGAACTTTTTGAGAGGAGAGCGGGAATGGTGCGTAAATGAGTGTGTAAATGATATGCAAGGTGGCTATAATCGGGTGTAAGACCAAGGTCGATTCCGGTTGTACTTTCGTGTCTGATCTTGGCGAACCTACGTACCTGAGCTGGCTTAGCGGTGCCTATGGATTTACAAGATTCCTTACCGTAGCTCAATGAGCGGAGTTTTAAGAGAAACGAAGTACTCTTAAAATATAAATTGGTACTACGGGAATCGGGGTGCCCCATGGTGTTAAAAGACACTGTGCCCGACAATGGTGAAGGGCCTTAGGCAGCAACGTTGTGGCTGTGGTTCATACCCATATTGCGGGTACGGTCTCCGGATCGCTGGTAGGAGATACTGGTAATTATCTCGTGCGCTGTCACTGCTTATGACAGTAGAGGTTTAGATAGGCCTCGCCACTAACAGTAGGAGTAATCAGCTTGTAACTGGTTACTGACTGCAAACTGCCAGTAATGGTGGTGCGTTGATTGAGCGTAACTCAATCCCTATGGTCGTAGGCGACTCGTGGTTTTATGTTTAACGACAGATAAGTCACGTTAAATAATATTACTGCATCTCAGCCCACAATAGTTCCTCTTCTGGGGAAACATTAAAACCACTTTCCGGATCCTAGAAACTTACAATGTTCGTTACTGTAACTCTTTGAATGGGGAGAATCTACCAAGAACTCTTTAAACAAAATTCGATTTCTTATCGAATTTGCTTGATAAAAACAAGCAAGAAAAATTCCGCAATTTCCACATTGAAAATTTTTTTCAAGCAATTTCGATAAAATTCTATTGAATTTTCATTATTTGCTGATAAAAATTAAACACTTTTATTAAAAAAAATCTTGTTCCAATTTTCAAAAGCAGTAAAATATTCTATAAAATGGTTGTAGTAAAACTGATAAATATAACAATAATCGAACTGAATGAGAGTAAATAGCAAAATTACACAATATAAATTTCTTGAGTTTGTACTCAATTCCAGGAGTGATAATTTCAATAAACTTTCTTATCATTGTTTCGGTCATCTTTGGAGAAGAATTAGGTCTTGGAGATAAATGGTTAGTGTATAAAGGAAAAGTGGTGTTTATTGAAAATTGTTCTCGTAACTAAAATAATCAGCAGCATATGCTCTTTCAATGCATTTCCTAGTGACTTAGTTGAAATATGTTATTTACAGAATCAAATTACACAGCAGCCAGTTTGTTTGTCGTAGAGCTAGGCAACAGCAACACTAACCGACTTGAGCATAAACTACAAACATTCAAAGATTATTTGTGAGTGAAATCATTTCAGGAATATGATCTCACCACATTCCAACCACCTCATGACTACTCAAATACATTTTGATCATGATTATGCATTTACAATTCCCACGGACGTGGGACATCGATTTACACCTTCAACCGGGAGCAGACAACATCGAAGCGAAAGAGAAAAAATCCACACTCCTACCATCTTAAGCATAAATCAACAGAAATTTTATATTACAATACAGGACAAAGGTTCTAAAATGGATTGCGATCGTGACCTATCATCTCATTCTATTATCCTCAGATCGTACCTATTGAATTAGAGAAGCAATACACACCTCCCCCCCCCCTCTCTCACCATTTAATGCAATGAGGCAACTCGTTGATACTATATTCGTTCTAAGATGAACCATTTATATGGATAAAAATATTTTCATATCATTCTAAAATGTGTGTACAGTGTTTTTCTTCTATTGTTTATTATTATAATTTCCCACTTTTTCATCTTGGTATTGATCTATAGGCAAAGCTGATTAAAAGGTGGATTTTCACAGGTGATCATCATCAATTCCAATTTACGCAATGTGCAGTCTATGGTCCTATAAATGTTGGAAGATTAAAAATATATAGCGGGAGTAGAATAATGCAGGGTCCTATTCTATGCTGGCCCTATAGCATATACTGGCGTTACAAGTTGCATTAAGCAAAGTATCGCTTTACCTCTCCATCTCTACCTGACTTTTTATGACCGACGTCATCTAAAGAAATGTCGTTTTTATATTTTCACGTAAATCCAAGCAATCCCTTAAAAACAACAAAATTGGTAATATGAGATTGAACAGGTAGCCGTTCATTGGTATCCTTTAAATGGTTTCGAAAACGGATCACTAAATCTTCGTCATTTCCCTATTGCCTACTACTACAACTGACGCCGTATCGAAGATACGATTATTTTCTTATTTTTCATTCACTTTCTTAATGAAAGTCTATGCAATCTCATTGAATTCTGTGTTCACTTCTATAAATTCCATCATTGCTAAGGTCTCAGTTTACGACAGGCGACTTCTTTCTTTCTTAGTTTTCTCGCCGCACCGCCGTACCTTCTTTAAGCCATCTTAAAAGATTTTTCATTGCATCGGCTTCTTCTTAAAGTCAGATCTTTTGCCTCCTTCATACTATATACCTCTAAAAGTAAGACGTGTTATTATTGTTAAGAAACAGCAGGCAATCTCGATTTTATACGTTCTCCTTTTTTCTTTGAAACGTTCTTTTTTGTGGTCAATCGAATTGGTTTCTTCGTGTTTAGACTTCTTCGTGTTTAGACATCGGCAACAGTTTGACTTATCCTATCCGACTATACGTCTACTCTCTTTTACTGATCATGGTTTTTTCTACTCATTTTACTGTCGGTATACTTAACTTCACAATCTGTAGTTCTCTTTCTATCATAATGCAACATGTGCATTTTGGGACCTTTTCTATCGTTCTGGCTAACTTTAGTTTTCAGATTCTTTTGTTTTTGGTTAAGAGAATACCAAAAAAAGAGGTTTTTTTTTCAATCTCAGTTTAGTTGTATAAGAATATTTTCTGTTTTTTTTAAATTCACTTTTTTTATCATAATTTTGTTACTCTTTTTAGGTACTAGAGGTTGTATGTGTAGACTTACGTAGTCATCTCCCGTTTAGATATTTAACTCTTTAAGCGAATTTAAGGCTCTAAATATGATCTTCACTTAAAAGATTAAAATAATAATAAGCTGAATGGTAAATAGATTAGTATTAGTGCAGGTGGCAAAAAACTGTAATAGTTAAGCGGGACCTCTTAAGTGGGACCCCTTTTAGAAGAGTTTTTTCGAAGTATTAATGATGCATTGCATTTTCAATCCGTTTACTTTGATTTAAGCTGTTCCTTGGGTATCTCAGTTTCTTTTTTATGGTTACTGTTTTTTTGTTAAAAGGTAAATTACTATCTACAATTCGTTTAACCATAGTAATAACTGCGATAATGCGTTCGTTAAATTTGAATTATCGACTTTTCTCAATATTCAATTTGTTTTGTTCGTCCATTTTTTTTGACACTTTTTTTTAAAGACCTTTTTCATCGTTATTATTTTGAGTATTTTTTTTTTTATTCCAGACTCTGTCTGAATCATGCAATGTATCACATTCCTTTATATTTTTATATATTCACTCATGTATGCATTGGGACAATCTATACTTTGTTATACAAATACGTCTGAACATTAGGGGTTAAGGTCAAGTTGAAGAAAATGTCTGCAATATGATTTAAGGTTAGATCACATTCATTTCTATACATTCCGAATACGATTGCATATAATATAGATTAAACAAAATAAGTTAATAGTGTACGTGTGAGCTGGTAAGGCGAAAATAAAGGAGATTTCTTCGAGGCGAAGAATTTCGATGATAGTCGTCTTCTTGTAAGTTTCAAGAAATATTTGTGGTTTCTTATTAAAATGAGTCATTTTGTGTAAATTACTTCGTGACATGTAAATTAAGTTTTTATTCATCCTTTTGCTTAGTTTCCTTACTCCCAACTTATGTTTTACTATATAAAATTTTCTTTTCTTTTTCTTGGTCATTATTGAGTCTTTGTGGAATTTGGAACGAAAAATAATATCTGAAAAGGGTCAATTTAAAATGGTAGTTTTTATCTTATTTTTCTACTCGTACTTCTATTAAGATAGTCTTCATATATTGTATGCATTCCATCTTTCAGTTTACCCTATATTATTTTCTGCAGAGTTTATATTATCCTTTCGTTGAGCATTATATCAATGTCGTTTGGCTATTTAAATTTCGGTAGAGAATAAAATAAAATGAGAATTTATTTTATTTTTTGTTTGTAAAAACCCCAAAATTGTGTACATTTATCAGAATGTCTATCGAGCGCAATATAAACATTTAAATAAATGTCCTTAAATTTAAATTCAGCTATCTATCTAAAAATGGAAGAATGTAAACTGTTTACATGCATTAAGAAATTTACCACTATAGCAATGATATCAAATTGAAGACCATTCAGGATAAATTGTTAGAAAGGAAGAAAATTCTACAAACCAATTATAATAAAATATGTTCAAAAAAAAAAATTTAAATACGATTATAAAAAATTTCAGAACTTTTCTGATAAAATTCTTTTTGTTGATATATATACATATATATATTTAAAATAAGATTCTTAGAGGATTTTAAATATTAGATGTTATGTGGGAAGGATGGTATGAAAATGAAATGAAAATAATTTTTTGTTTTGGTATATGGAAAATATCATCTACAAAAAGGATAAAAAGTTACTTTTAGTATTATGATCTATGAATCAGGAAGTTTTTCGATTTTGCCATATAAAAGGACAAATGACTATGACTGTTGACGTATTTTAAGATGTTTTTTTTTTAGTTTTTTTCATATTAAATCGGTAAGGGCAAAAATAATTCGAAGAAAGGTCCTTAGTGCTTAAAAATTTGATCTGTGATATTTTTTGTTTGTTTATATGTAAGATCATGAGTTAGAGGCCAAATTTCATAGCACCACCACGACCATAAGGCCATTTGCGACTATGTGGGTTTTATATGGGTGGGCTTTACCAGTTTTTTAAATAAAGCTGGTCTATTTTTCGTAAGAGTTAGAGTTATATCAGTTTAAAATTTGGACTTGGAAATGAAATTATTGGATCCGGCAGACTAGTATGTTGGTAGTTGCTTAAAAGATCTCACTTAATACAGACTGGACTATTAGTCCAGTCTGTATTTCTGCGTATGGCTGAGATATATTAGGGATAGCTGTGAGCGCAGGACGCCGGTGAGTTTATCCAGTCAACCATGATTCCCACATACCCCGGCACCCAACGAAACTCGACACTCCTATTGTTGAGTAGGACATGAGGCCGCTTATAGCTTTGAGGTGGATTGTCTATCAGTAAAGATGATATTATTGCGTCGGTTGATAAAACGAAAAGAATTTGAATTGAGGTCGGTCGTAATGGAACGAGGCATTCAATCTTAATTTACGTAATATAGAGCCCGGTCCACATGCTTATTCTAAAATGAAGCAATTAATGGGGAATAGAACAAAAGGCAGCCCAGGTCTGAAGAAAGGGAATGGAATTATCACGGATAATAAAATAAAAAGTGAAATATTCGCAAATTGCTATTCCAAATTATATGGCAGCCAAAATATTTTCGGAAATAAACCGATCGTGAAAGATACCGTAGATAAATTATTTACGCGAAGCAGGATACAGGAACGAGAGCTCTTCAGCACCAATGACATACTTTTCGTCGAATAATCCAAGTACGAATCTGACAAAGGCAAAACATTGTTTCGTCGGAAAAAGTGACATCAAATCCTACATTGAGACGGCATCCAGAAAAAATCCCATGGCCCGGATGGTTTACCCAGTTTAGTAATGAAAAGCTTACCAGGAGAAGGAATAACATTGCTAACACTTATTTACAAAAGAAACAGCACTCCTGCACGGAAGCAGATTTCTGGTTAATATCACTCCTTTCTAATATAGGAAAATTGTTTGAAAGGAAGAAAATATAATTCCAGAATTCAAATATGGGTTTCGTGAAGGCCACACTACACAGCACGCACTTTTGAAGGTCCAAAATATCTGGTTAATCTAATAATCAGTTTTCTAGCTTTTAGAAAAGCCAGACTGAAAAATGGAGACGTATGTTCGCGGTTTTCGAGGTATGTCAGGCATACGCCAAGGCTCCAGGTACATAAGCTTAAATTCGCTGCGTTTTAGTAAAAAAAACACATGTTTTTTAATAGAACGCAAAAACAAATTTATTCAAAGTACTTGCCCTCGCTAGCTACACATTATTCCCATCTTACGGGTAATTTGTGGATACCACGCCAAAAAATTCCTTCTCTTCCGAAGGGGCCAGGTCTGGCCCAGAATGAGCGGGGTAGGGTAGCACCTTTCCAGTTGAGGGTCTCCAAGTAGTTTCGGACCATTTTTGATGTGTGCGATGGTGCGTTGTCGTGGAGGAAAATCAGCTTATCATGTCTTTGTTGATAATCCGTCCTTTTTCACGCAGAGCACGGTGCAATTTGATCAGTTGTTGGTGGTAGCGGTGGGCATTGATAGTTTCACCAGGTTTCAACATCTCATAGTAGACGATACCCTGCTTATCCCATCAAACGCACAGCATCGTCTTCCGTCCGAAGCGATTTGGTCTTGGGGAAGATGTTGATGGTTGGCTGGGATCAACCCACGATTTCTTGCGTTTAGAATTCTCGAAATATATCCACTTTTCATCGCCTGTCACAATCCGATGCAGGAACGACTTTCTGTTTTATCTGCAGATTTCACATGTGTTTTGGCGTCGCTCCATCTGCCTATCGTTCAATTCCTGCGGCACCCATTTTCCGATCTTCTCAATATTCCCCATTGCACGCAGACGCATGGAAATGGCTGGTTGAGTAACACCCAATTGCTCCGCGAGCATTTTTTGCGATTGGGTATCGTCTTTGTCCAAAAGAGCCTGTAATTGATGGTCCTCAACCTTCCTACGCCGATTTTCATGCTTCTTATCCCTCAAGTCAAAATTGGCGTCCTTGAACCGACGAAACCAATGTCGGCACGTTGTTTCCGATAAAGCATTGTCACCATAGGCCTCCATAAGCATTCGATGCGATTCGGCAGCCGATTTCTTCAAATTGAAGCAGAAAAGCAGAGCTTCCCGCATATGCTCTTTTTCTGGCACAAAACTAGACATGATTACCAAAGGAAAAATGTATGTTGTTGTACAAAATTGCTGACAATGTGCACGAAAATATCAAACTCATAAAAAAAGTATGGCGTGCCAATGGTAGCTTACTACGCTCAGTCAAGCCATCTAAGATCAAACCGCGGATTTAAGCTTATACACCTGGTATTGCTCAGAAATCCTATGTAAGGATGTCAAACTCATTATTTATAAGCAATTTGTAAGAGCGTATTTATGCTTCGGCGTCTCCATCTAGTCATCTATTTCCCCAACAGTAGCAACGGTACTGGACAGGTTGGAAAGGAAGATCTTACGAAAAGCCACAGGACTCGGCATATCTAGACAGACAAAAAAATTTATATCAAACGAGAGGTTAAACCGGAACCATTTGTAGTATAGCAAATGGGAAAATAATGCACAAATGGGTTAAATCATTAGCCCATCATTAAAACAGGGAATTAAGGCAGCTAACGGAAAACAAAATACTGCAGATGCTGAGAAATTCCAAGTACCGTTCACCGTTACTTCTATTGGAGGACACAGAAGAAGCTCTGGAGCAACGTCTACAGATCTATAAGAAGAAGCCAAATAGTCAACATCGAGGTTAGCAATTACATCACACAAGGTCGGAAGCACCGAAGGGAATCAAGAGGAGCAGTTGCCGGATTCAAACATAGAATTTAGTTTTAAGAATAATTGTATAAAAATGCATGTTTAGTTTATAACAGAAGATTTAAGGGTTAAGGTTAAGTTTAGGATGTAAGCATGTTTTTTTAAAAATGTCATAATAAAGGTAACTAAAATATTATATATGTATTAGAAATAAATTTAAGGATAGCAGAAAGCTAAGAACCAATAAAGACAAATCATTGAGCTAGGATTAAATATTCTTAAGAGAAAATAATATTAAGATTGTATTAGAAGAAAAATGTAAAATATCAAGGATAGGCAATAAAGTAAGCTTGAACTTTAACTAAGGTCGGTCGCCGTATCAATTAATATGAATAAAGATTCTTCGAGCGTATCGCACTGTTCGAAAGAAGGTTGGTAAAAGTCTTCTTAAATCTATTTGGATACGTAGATATTCTCAACAACAGTTTTAATCAAGGTTTCCAACCTGGATGTGGAAGACAAGTTTAGAATTGAAGAGAGAAAATGAAAGGACCAACCTTTGAAGCTCAGATTATTAGAGATAAGGAGATAAAATAAATTTTTTTTAACGCCGAGTTTGTATTTATGGGAAAGTGAGTCTTGCAGAATTTAAAGCTGGATGCAAATTTCTGAATCCTACAAGAAACCATCAAATTACCGGAACTATCTGTTTTTTTGGTGAATATTCGTTGTTTCTATTATGTTATGCACCCTGTGAATAATGTCTTATATAATATTTTTGAGAAATAACCGCTTAGATGTAATAAATTCTTTAATCTCCAATTCGAGGACCTCAGGACGAAAAAAATTTTGCTGTTATATTGTATCATAAAAACTTCGAATTAAATATTTCGAAGAATTTAGAATTATTTTTGAAGCATCTAAAAATAGCGCAATCTTATCAAAATAATTCTAACCTGAATTATTTTGATAAGATTGCGCTATTGTTTTTTATATTTTTCTGATTAGGTGTTCATTTTTGTTTTGTGATTAGATATTTTCTAATTTTGTAAGTCGCTATTTAAAAAAAGGATTGTCTTATCAGAAGATACACCTCAATATGTAGGACAAATATGTTCCTGGAAATATACATACTCGTATATCAATTTATGCAATCGATTAACAAATATTATGTAAAAAGTATTTCGAATTATTTTATATGACAGGAAGTACTTTTATCTATTCAGTCAAATTCATTTTTAAAACTTGCAAATTTTATGGTCAGATATGATAAAATAAAAATAAAAATGGTTGAGAACCTTAAAAAAATGTTGGAATGTTTGTCTGTGCTATGTGAATATGAAAAATTAAATACCGAAAATTTATTAATAAAAATTAGATAATAAATAAAAACTAGGTTATTTTTAACATGTCTATCATAATGATAAACTATGAATTAGGAATTCATAAATAATTTGGTTTTGATAAATATCAATTTTTCGATGTGTACGAAAAACTCTATTCTTATCTAATGAAATTTCATGCAGTTATCTATAAATGATTAAATATATAATTTTAATAGCAAAATAAATATTCTTAATATTGAAGAGTAATTCGAAGAAATACTTAAAAACAGTTTGAAAAAATCTTTTTATTTATTTTTCATTTTAGATACAAAATTTTTCTACAAAGCATTTTAAATGGTATATCTATTAGAGTGTCCCTGTAAAAATAAGTAGTGAATATTTAACTAGATTTGACTTTGGCTCAAACGATGAAGTGATTGCTGAAACAAATGTTTATTTTGAAGGTTTGAAGAGATTGTATTTTTTAGATACGACACAAAAAATAAAAAAACGTTAAACTAAGTATATCGAGCTAAAAGAGCAATATGTTAGAAGTAAAATAAATTTTATACATGAAAATGTGTTTTTCCTTGTCAAGGCCAGGTATTAATCATACAACCCTCGTAATATCGAATTTGGAACTCTTTGAATAATAATTGCAAAAAAGTTCCAACTTTAATATTACGAAGGTTGTATGATTAATACCTGGCCTTGACAAGGAAAAATAAGAAATATCTTATTTACAATATATCATATACAAAAATGTAACGAATATAATTTAACAGAAACATTTTTTTCTTTGCCAAATTACCTTAAAAATGAAATTTTTTTGAAATGTTTTATTTAAGCAAATCGAAAAAACTTGTTTTTTTTTATACGTAATTTTTAATATAAACTATTTTCATTATCAATACCATTATTGAGTGAATTGCAGTTATAAAAAGCGCCTTATTCTAAAAGTGTTATGAGGTCAGATTTTAATCTAACCCTACAAAATACGTTTCTCATTCCTACGAGGGTCGTTCAATAAGTCCTTAGAAAAAGATGGAAAAAAACTGTTTTTTAAAAAAAAAAATTTTTACTTTGCAACATAAGCTCCTTTTAGCTCTATACACTTTTCCAACCGTTTTTCCAAAATTTTTAACCCGTCCAAAATATACGATTTCGGAAGTTCTGCAAAATACTCATCCGTTTGAGCAATTACGTCCTCGTTGGAAGTGAACCGTCGTCCGCCAAGCCATTTCTTCAGATTGGGGAAAAGAACATAGTCACTCGGGCCCAAATCTGGTGAATAGGCGGGATGCTGCAACAATTCCATTCTCAATTCCACAATTTTGGCCATGGAAACAGCGCAGGTGTGCACACGCGCATTGTCCTGATGCAAGAGGATTTTTTTCTTCTTCAGATGGGGGCGTTTCTCTTTGATTTCCTCGCTCAACCGTTGCAATAACGACGCGTAATACGCTCCTGTTATTGTTTTTCCTTTTTCCAAGTAGTCGATGAAAATGATGCCCTGCGAATCCCAAAAGACCGTGGCCATCACCTTGCCGGCCGATGGCACAGTTTTTGCCTTCTTCGGAGCCCGTTCACCATTGAAAATCCACTATGATGACTGTCTCTTCGTTTCTGGAGTGTAGTAGTGTATCCAGGTTTTGTCCACAGTGACATATCGACGAAGGAATTCGGCAGGATTGCGATGAAAGAGTGCCAACATAGCCTCAGAGTCCACTACACGATTGCGCTTATTCTCCTCTGAGAGCAAACGCGGCACCCATCTTGCCGAAATTTTTTTCACAGACAATTTTTCATGCAAAATTGAAGCGACTGTACCTTGTGATATGCCCGTGGCCTCAACTAATTCGCGCACTTTAATTCGCCGATCCTTCAAAATCAGATCGTGGATTTTGTCGATGATTTCAGGTGTAGACACCTCAACTGGGCGTCCTGAACGATGTTCATCTTTTGTGGATGAACGGCCACGTTTAAATTCATTCACCCAATTGTAAAGCGTCGCAAACACAGGTGCAGATGTGCCATGAACTGCATCCAACTCGGCTTTGATTTCTTTCGGGCTTAAGCCTTTCAAATGGAGATTTTTGATGACAGTCCTAAACTCGCTTTTTTCCATTGCTATGCACAAATAAATGTCGTTAACTTTAATCGACGATAGAAATTGACCTACGCTATGGATCGAGCTGAAATTTTGACAGCTTTCCTGTCGATAATGCAACTTACAAAAAAAACCGACACTACGAGCGCAATTTGTTGGATTTTCTAAGGACTTATTGAACGATCCTCGTATATCGAAAGTATTTTAAATACTTTCGGAAAATGCCTTCCAATGAAACTCTTTCCGAATTAAACTTAAAAGTTGATCTTATTTCTAGAGTTCATTTTTTATGATACAATTTCAATTTCACCTTTAAAAAAAACTTTTAAAATAATTTAAAAAAATTAACAAGCTTTGAAAAAAAAAATATTTAACCAAATTGTCTATTAGAAGAACGCACATTTGAATAAATGAAAGAAAAAAATATATTTATTATAAAATAATTCATCTCCACTATTTGAACCATTTATAATCTTAAAGGGAAATCTGAAAAAACACCTCATCGACATTATCTCAACAGATACTTATACAGGACAAGCGCACTTTATATTCTAAATTCATCTTTTAGTTCCACATTTTAGGGGTTGTGAGAAGAGAATACAAAAACACATAATCGCGTATTTTTACGATACAAAATATTCACTGTGAAATTTACATCGTATGCAGATTTGGTTCATGAAATTGTCATAAATTTTAAAAGATTGAAGTTTGGTCGTATTTTCGACATATGGCGGTGGTGCTCTTTGATAGCTTAGACTGACACAGAATTTATTTATTCGACAAAATTTGTTTGCCCCAAACAAAAAAAAACACAGGGTAATCACTTACAAACTTTTCCGGAAATCTGTATGCAAAATTGTACAAATTTACATACCATCTAAACAGTAGTATTTGAAGTTGAATTTATGCTTTACATTATATAATATATATTTTGACTTTAAGTAATAGATTTATTTTATCATATAAAGCACAACTTTTACATATAACGATAATATTAACTGTTCGGAATATTAGTAGTGACCTTCAAAAAGGATATAACCAAACGTACCACATAAATTATTATTTATATAAAAAGAAAGAAAGAAAAGGACTTATTGTCGACAAGCTCATTCGGGAGAAATTGTGAGATATTGTTAACTGGTCTTTATTATTAGAATTCGACTGTGCAGGATGTTTTAAGGTTTTTTTTTTTGGGAAGTGATTTCCTTGCATCTACTATCTCTTTTATTTATTTATTAGATAAAATATTATATTAAATTTATTCATTAAATCAAAATAGTTTTACATAAAAATAATTGAGCAATATTCTAAATAGGTGAGAAAATTTCAGTTAATGTGTTACTACTTGCTTATTATTAGTTGAATTATTTTCTAAACTATTTATAATAAATAACATATTTACTGTAATAATTTATACCGTATAAATCGATTTTTTAGCACAAAATTATCTAATATTTCCCCCATTGATCAAGAAAGCATTTAACTGAAATAATAATAATTAATAAAACCATGAAATTGCGTCATTTGCTTATAAAAAAATGGCTTAAAACAAAAATTTTCTGCAGACTTTTTTTAGTTTGAATGAAAAATGACTATATGCTGGTAACACCAATCGCTTCTTGTTTCTTAACTGGATACTGTACAAATGAAAATAAATTTTATATTTCTTTGACTAACAATTACGAAAAAAGGGATATTTAAATAGTACAGAATGAATGCCTCCCTCTAAATTGCACTGTAGCTTCTTAGGGAGTGATTTCTACGCTCACGTCCCAACTCGTTCGATTTTTTAGCACAAAATTATCTAATATTCCTCCATTGATCAAGAAAGCATTTGACTGAAATAATAATTTAAAAAAAACATGAAATTGCGTCATTTGCTTATAAAAAATGGCTTAAAACAAATGAAAAATGACTCTATGCTGGTAACACCAATCGCTTCTTGTTTCTTGACTGGATACTGTAAGAATGAAAATAAATTTTATATTTCTTTGACCAACAATTACGAAAAAGGGATATTTAAATAGTACAGGATGAACCCATCCCTCTAAATGGATTGTAGCTTCTTAGGAAGTGATTTCCCCCTCACCGCCCACCTCATTCGATTTTTTAGCACAAAATTATCTAATATTCCCCCATTGATCAAGAAATCATCCAGTAAATCATAAAATATTCAGTAGTTCTCTAAAAATGAATGCTAACAAAACTTATAAAAAAAAGGATAAAAATGGGACATTTTTTTAAATATGAAAAAAAAATTACCGACGATAGAAACAAATTTCCGTATAAAACTTTTGATCATAAAATTCTCGTACAACACACACCAAATTTTCAATAAGAATACCTTACTATGGGTGAGGGGGGATATTATCCCACTTCTATAAATCATTCGTCATGTGACGTCGGTCGACACAGAAGACTATTCACATAACCTTCGCTGTCATCGATATACTCAAATATTATACAAATTAAGTCTATCTACCATCATAAACTTACTGTGTTATTTTGTATTTTTCCACTTCCATCACCGATATGCTAATCAGCTTACCTCTTTAACAGTATTTGTAAATAGACGAGTATTACTAAAGATTTCGGTAAATGATTTTCAGTCACACCTGAGATAGAAATTTTCACAATTATCAGCTTCAATTATCGCTCAAAACTACAATTGGTCGCGTATCCAAATGAAAATTGACATTTAGACTAAGAATTTTTTAAGATTTTACACTCAAAACTTTTGTATCCTTGAAAAAGGGTAAATATTGTACAATACGTGTATAATAAAATTTGGAGCTAATCGTACTATAGCTAAACTGTCGATAAAAGTATTCACAAATATTTTTATAGTTAAGACCTAATTAAACCGTAATTATGCATTAATAAGTATTATTTGAAATTTAAATAGGTTTCCTATTATAGCCTATTTAAATTTCAAATAATACTTATTAATGCATATTCTTAAGAAAAAAATTTCTTAAGAATTCGTAACTGAAGGTTTTAAAAATAGTCTTAAATTTTTAATAATTTAAAGCAAAGTCTTAGAAAATAATAGCTCTTCTTTTGGCTTAGAAAAAGTTAAAACAAATTTGAGAAAATTAAGGCTATAAAGAAAAAAATTCAAGAGAATTAACCTTCATGTAATAATAAAGCAAAAAAAGTATTCCCTTAATTATGCTATATTATTAGCTATAAAAACGAGTTTTTAAATAACGATATTTTATGTTGTAGACAACTGAATGAATATCTACGAGAAAAGAATCTTAAAAATTTTATATAAGATTCATGACTTTTCGAACCAAAACCTAGTTTATTTTAGTGCACTTTTTAATTTTATATATATAGATAAAATTTAGTAGAAAATTTTTAAGATTTTACAGATTTTTACCAAAGTAAAAAAAATTACCAATTTTTTGCATGTGAAGCGAATGGCACAGGGTTAGATACTATGATACGAGCAGTTAGTTTTTATTCATTATTAAATCAGAACGCTTTTTGTTTAAATACTATTATCACCGTTAAAAATTTATATCTTAAGATGGCTTTGGTAGTTTTACTAGAACTTTTCAGTTAAAATGCAATCGAAATTTATTACACTTAGTCTGATAACGAACAGAAAACTTGTAATTTCAAAGATTGATTTTCATAAATCTAGAAATATGGTACATGTGCTCCAACTGTACAAAGATAACTTTAGTCCAAACAAATCAATCAGATAAATACCTACTTGAAAGAGTAAAAGTAGTACGAACACTTTTTTTTGTGTTCGTACTACTTTTACTCTTTAATTGTTATTAGGCCTGTTATTATATTATTATATTCCATTTGTTATAAAGGCTACACCAAATTCTTAATTCTATGGACAATAATTAATAATTTTATAATATTTGAAAATTAAGTACTCGAGTACTTGTAATTAAGTAGAAGTATGTGTTGGCCAGGTTAAAAATGACATAGAAACTCAAACACAGTTGTTGCTATAAACGATTTTGTAAACAAAAAATAAATATATTTCTAAAACAAACAAATGAATATTCATTAAAATAGTTTTTATGGTTTATATGGTATAAAAAAAAGTTTTTGTTCCCTAAAATTTTTATAATAAGGATATAAGAAATTTCTAATCTAGAGAAACTTTTACAAATACTAGACTAACAGGTTTATAATCGTCGCAAATATGGAATAATTTATAAAAAATTTCTGCAAAAATTTATGAGTTTTTCAGTTTTTATGTAAATGACATCTGAATTAAATATATTCACAAAGGTTTTAACTATTCAGTTTTTATTCTAAATTTAATTTTTTTTAATACCTTCAAAAATTGTTTTAACAACTCATCATATTTTTTTAAAAAATTGTTAGCCTGAGTCTTTAAAACATTCATTTTCATGTAAATTTATTCCATAAACAGCTGAAATACTATTAAAAATACCCATTCATATTTATTCAAAAATATTAATTCAAATAAAAATATAAAAAAAAAACTTATAAAAATAAACAGTCTGAAAGGTAAAAATTAGTTTGAAATTCAAGGTTAACAACAACTCGTTAAAAAATTAAAAATTTAAAAAAAAACCTGTGCGAAAATATACAAATATATAAATTTTTAGAGAAAAAACTTAAATTTAAAAAATAAAATATTTTTTAATAAAATAAAACGACTAATCACATTTTTTCTTATTAACAAAAAAAAAGATAATAAAATATTAAGAATCGATCCCATAAAACTTTATATTAAAAGTATTCGTATTAACAACTTAAAAATAATTAATCAAAGTATTAAGATCTACTTAAAAATTTATTGACTCTAATTTAAAATTGGCATTGACCGCAATTCATCTGTTATTAAAATTGCAGAAAAAACCTGAATACTTTTATAATTTTTTTTAAAGGAGAAAGTTTAAAGAAAAAAACAAATAATTTTTAAGAATTAAAAAAAACACCACAAATACTTAAGAAAATGTATCTTTTTGAAAAAAAAAGTTTATTTAAAAGTTATTTTAAAAAACATTTGAATTCTAGCAGCCTCGGTGAATGCCAAGAAGAAGAATCATTTTTATTATATAAAATATGATGAGCAACCTTATTTTTTTCTAGTTAATATGAATTCTTTTTCAGATAATATTAATTCATATTTATAAAATTTTCTATAGCTAATAGAAACAATATCATTTTGCTGATATCAACTACATATCTTACATTTATCACTGACTTATCAGACTGCCCTTCTACAATGTATTAATTTTTATATGACGATAATTTTTTTCAATAAATTTAGATTAGTTGGTTTACCTCAACTATTTTGTGATGTAATTAAATTAATTACAAAAGAACAAACTTATCCTACTATTTAAAGACAATTTTCAGAAAATAATTTTCAACTTTCTAATACCTTAAAAAAAAACTAATTTATAATTATGGAAGGATCCACAAAATAATTTAAGACATTAATTATTTGTACAGAAAAAAGTTTGCTTAGTAATTTTATTTAGACAAAAACTTAAATATTATTGAAAACTTCGTTTTAGTATAGTTTTTCATTAAAAATTAGGAGACTTTTTGTGAAAAAATCGACCAATAAAATTCACAAAAAAGGCGCCAACTTAAAATCCAATCAATTCTAATTAATATTCCTATAGATAAGATCTCAGTTTACTAAATAGTAATAGATAAGATAGCAAAGAAGTTTACACATCGAAATAGTTTTTTCTTGTCAATGAATCATACAACCCTCGTAATATCGAATTTGGACCTTTTTGCATAATAATCACTCCATTTCTTATGTAAAATAAGAAATACCTTATATAAATTATATCATATACAAAAGTTTAGCGAATATAATTTAACAAACATTTTTTTTTCTTTACAAAATCACATTAAAATTAAATTTTTTGAAATTTTTTTCATTTAAGCAAAACGAAAAAACTTATTTGGTCCTACGAATAAAAAGTTTAATCCATACAGTCTTCTAATGGCCTTTCAATCCAATTTTTTCAAACCCAAGTCCTTTTGTTTTATATAAAAATAAAAATCAATCAGAACTTATTGTTATTTTTAAAATGGTACCTTGTAAAAAAGAAAGTAATTTTCCCAAATACCTACTCAGCTGTAATTTCTGATATTAAACTAAGTGTATCGAGCTAAAAGCACACTATTTTAAAAATAAAATAAATTTAATACATCGAAATGTTTTTTTCTTGTCAATGCCAAGTATTAATCATACAACCCTCGTTATATTTAATTGACATTAATTCTTATTTACCTGTATTAATAGTGCATCCTAACAGCACTAACGCCAATATTGTCCACTTTAAATAAATCATTTTCTTCAGCACTGTTTTTTTTTTGCCGATGCAAGAAATTTCTAATTTAACAACAAAATATATTCCAATAATAAGAAAAACACAATATTAAAAATTATTCTTTTAAAATTGTATTTTTTTTCGAACACTTCAATTTTAAAATTAAAATTATTCAATTAGAAAACAACTTAAAAAAAAACTAATAATTTCGCCTTCGAAAACGGATAAAGCTCACTAATTTCAACCTGAAAATTTAACAAAAATTAATTATTTTGAATACAAAATAATTTTAAAAACATAACAAAAAATTTAGTTTTTTTTAAAAATGGTTCTTTGCATTTTCATTTTTTATTTACAACTAAAAATTTGTTGTAACTAAAAAAAATTATAACTAATATTACTAATTTTGATGGGATAATTTTTTGTTGCCGAAAACTTTTTAAAAAATTACCACTGATAGAAGAAAACTAATAAGAATATTTTTATATTTTAGTTAATAATATTTTTTTTAAAAATATGTAATAATATTTATTTTTTTGCTGAATGTTATTTTATTTAAAAATATTTTCCAGTTCTTATGTTTGTATACGTAACACTAAAAATAATTATACAAAAGCAAGTGTTCAAAACAAATTCATTTTTTCCTATCACTGATAGATAATATTATTTACAACTTGATTAGATTTATAATAATTTTTATTTATTATGTAACCGTATTTATCTATAAATATTATTATTTTTTATTATCAATTTTCCTCAATGCGTGATAATTTTTGTAAACACTCAAAATCAAACTATATATAAAAACTTTATATTTTCTTTAGATTTTCATTAAAAATTATATTATGCAGTTAATATAAAAAAATTTAATATGCAAAAAAGTTTCACCAATTTTAATTCAATTCAAATAAAATTATACTATTTTAATGTAAAAATAATTCGTTTGTTTTTTTACTTTATTTTCGTAAAATTTTCACGTGCTCCGAACTTGGTCCTGAACGAGATTACACTCAAAATGATTACAACACTGAGACCGGTCAAATCGTACTGAACACAAGACTGCAGTTCAACTCAACTCGTTTTTAGTGTGAGATGCTGAATAGCTGAATTGAGTAAGTTTTCTCCACTCGCGCAACAGAGAAAAGAGAAAGAATTTGAATAGACGTCAACTTTGGAGTGCAAGCGTAAATTCGGCGCTTGTTGTTTGTTGTTTGCCTGTTGTTGTTCGAAGCTGTGCAGCGCTTGAAGTTGGTTTACTACAACCGCGTTGAATAACGTTGTCAACAATAATTGATCAATGCATTTTGTGTTTTTTTAGAGAACTTTGTTCGCCAAATTAGTTTTTAATTAAAAAAAATAATTTTATATTTACTATTTTGTTTTATATTAATTTAGTTTATTCAAATGATTTACATATTTTTCGGTATTTTTTTTGGAACTTTTATATTTTTTATTTTTAAAATCTAAATTTAAATATTATAAATAAAAAAATTGCTTCAAAAAAAAAGATACTAGTATATATTCTCTGTATGAATATTTATTAATCCAAAGAAAATTCAATTTAAATTTTAAAAAATATAGATTTTTACTAAAAATCTATTAACACATGCGATTTAAAAAAAAATGTATACAAGTTTCTTTAAATATTGTAATTTTTTAAGTATTTTTTTCATTTGTCCTTTTTTTTGAAGTAATAATGACTTTTTGCCTTTTAACTGATAAAATAATTGAAATATAACTTGTTTTTTTTTATATAAAAAACAAGAATTAACCTTAGCTATTTACCTAAATTACAATATAATAAATAATTTAAATTGTCTTATTATCTTAAGTAATGGAATTGAGAAGGATGTTATTCTATTTAAAATAAGCTTTAAAAATAGAAGAAGTTTAAAATAGGAAAAAAAATTAATAAAAATTTAAGATTTATACCTTTTTAAGGAAAAAATAATTTAAGAAACATATAATAATATGTTTTTAATTATAAAGTCGAAACAAATATTCTTGTTGATTAAATAGATTTATACTTGGAATAAAATTTTACAGAAAATTCGGATAGGAATCTTGAAAATTGTATCCTGTCATAAGTTTTATATAAAAAAATCTGTTTGCTCTTTTTATAAAAATAATATGTTTTTATTATAGATATTTAGCTTAGGACACTTTCAGTATAAAAGAATTTTATAAGACCTAGAATATATAATAAGGCTTCAAAAATACACTAGTATCGATTTGGTGTAAAGAGTATATACAATATAATAAAAATATTGTGTTGTCCGGAACGTTATTTTTTTATTTTTTTTTATAAAAATGAAAGACGGATTTTCTTCTAGTAAATTAACATTTTATTCAATTAAATATTGTCCAGTCTGATCCAATACGCATTGCCATCTTTCTGGCAGTAGCATGATTCAACGCTCATAAAATTTTCATTATTTGCTGGCAAAAAACTGATCTTAGTGATTTTTGACCTCCTCATTTGAATTAAACGTTTTGCCGTCTAAAAAATTTTGTAGAGGCCGGAACAAATGATAATCGGAAGATGCTAGGTCTGGAGAGTATGGTGGGTATGGCAGTATATCCCATCCAAGCTCTAAAAGCTTTTGCCGAGTGGTCAAACTTGTATGTGGGTTCGCATTATCCTGTTGGAACACTATACCTGTCCTATTGACCAATTCTGGCAATTTTTCTTTAAGTGAATCATTCAATTTGTCCAACTGATAATAGTACACTTCGGAATTGATTGTTGTGTTGTTCGGTAGAAGCTCAAAATAAACGATTTCTTTGAAATCCCACCAAAACAGATAGCATAACATTTTTTTGATGAATATTGGTTTTCGAATTGCTTTGAACCGGTTATTCTTCTTTACTCCACGATCTTCTGATCTTAACATTGTTGTAGACAACCCATTTCTCGTCCCTAGTGATGATGCGCTTCAAAAATGGCTCATATTTTTGGCGTTTGAGAAGCAAATCACAAACGTCAATGCGACGGCACAAACGTCAAATTTTTTTTCCGTAAGAAGATGAGGAACCCATATGTCGAGCTTTGAGATAAAACCTAACCGTTTCAAATGATCATGAATGGTCGAATTTGATAAATTTAATCTCTCGGCGATCTCACGAGTTGTTATTCGCCGGTTTGCATCAATTAATGCCTTTATTGTGTCTTCATCGGCTTCAACTGGCCTTCCATACACATTGGATAATTTTTTTCTTGCCTGAACAGCATTTTTATCTTTTCTATAGTAAAGAAGTAAAATATGCCGAAAATGCAGAATCAATCGAATTTTTTCATAAGTAAGCCTTGTGCTTTCCCATTCACAGCTCAGTTAGGGACCATCTATGATGGATTCAGAAACTTTCCTAAATAATATCACAAAATTTTCTTAATATCAAACTTTTAACTATTCCTAATATTTACTTTTTATTTGTTTTTATAATTTTACAATTTTTTTTTTGATAATACTTTTTATTTTTTTTACCAAAAAAATACAATTTTTTAAACTGTTTAGAAAATAATTAAAATTATATAACCATTTAATAATATTAATATTGGTACAAAAATATATTTAAGCATTTTTTTGACATAGAAAATTTTTCAAAAAAATTATAATATATAAGTAGGCAGTATGATAAGTCAATGATAAATGAAACAAAGTGTTAATTTATTCAACAAATATTGATTAATTTTTTAACACAGTCTTCTTTTAGCTAGGCACACTTTGTTCAACGATATTCTCACTTCGTAATGTCATTCGTGAAGTACCATTTCTCAAACTCAGCAAAATAGATGTCAGCTTCGACTATAATTCCAAAATTGGACGCGAGTTTCTTCTACCAAGACATTTCTTCTTGTTTGGAAACAGGCAATCGAACCTGTAGAATACGATAGTAAGGAAACAATTTATAATGCAATTTCACAAATTTTGTTGTTATAATTACTCATAAATATGCAGATACATTGATATAATGAAGCACAACTTTTTTCTTTCTCAAATACGTTCTTTTTATCTTGATTTCATTATTTCAACTGGTTTAATTATGCAGTATAATACTGCCCTGTCATCTTTTTTCCTTTTTTTCAAGACAGTCGATGAAGATTATACCATGTTTATCCAAAAATACAGTAGCCATAACCTTTTCTGCTGATGAAGTTGTGTCTTTGCCTTCTTTGGTGCACGTTCGCTAGTTGAAGTACATCGTTTGACTGAACTTTAGTATCTGGTGTATAATAGTAAACCTTTGTCTCATTAACAAATATGAATTTATATAAAAATTTATTTGGATTACACTTAAAAACGTCCAAATAATTCATTGAGATGGTTACGATTTTTGATTAGGCGTAATAAGCGCAGCATCTATTTGCCGATAACTTTCAAATTTCAAAAATTTTATGTAAGATAATACCTACACTTTCTTTTTAGATGTTTAACATGTCAGCTATCTCATACAGTATCATTCGATGGTCCTTTAAACCTATATCATAGATTCTATTAACCATTTCTTATGTGGTAACCTAGTTACTCTGCGTCACTTGTGCACCGAAATTCGGTTCTGACTTATTCCATACGATAAAAAAGAGTTTCTATAATATAAATTAATAATAAACAAAACTATATTAATTTATATTTATAAAATTTGATATAGCTTCTATTTAAAAATTCTAACTTATAGAAACAATACAATTTTGATGATATCAACTACATATCTTGCATTTATCACTGACTTATCAGACTGCCGCTTCTACAATGTATTAATTTTTGTATGACGATAATTTTTTTCAAATTTATTCCTTATAGCTTATTATTTTTATTAATAAATTTAAATAAAAAATAGTATTTAAAAAAAATACAATTATAATTAAAACAATGATTGTTCTAGTTTTTAGATTTTCAATGTTTATTTTTTAGAGAAACAATTAATACCCATTATTTAGTAACATTTTCTATCACAGCTGGATTTCTCAAAGGTAGTATCATTGGTCCACTTTTAGATAATATTTATATCTTTGACATCCCAATTAATTCCCGGCTCTTTTAATAATTTACGAGTGGGAAAAGGATATTAAATGAGCCGAAGAGTGATAACGTTATCTTCATCCTCTCCTAAAAGGTTATTCTAATAATAGAGTACGCTATATATCAGACAATATCTCGGACAAACAACCGACTTGGAATCCTCACAGCAGATTAAAAAACTTGAACTAAATATACAATAAAAAACAAACTTTTGATCCAACGGAAGGCTTAGTAGAATACCAAAGTTTTGAACTATATTTAAATAAATGTAAACATCGTTAATTAAATGTCCTTTTTCTTCATGATTTATATGATTCTCGTTATAAAAAGTATCATTTGCACTACTAATTCTGCTACTACAATCGTCTTGTTAAAAAAACTTACCATTATTACTTTCCGCATAAAGACTTATCAGCGCTTAAGGATAAATTGTCAAAAGCATCTCTTGAAACGTTAAAGTATCTTGTTAGGTGAAGAAGTATCTTTGACTGTATTTACTCCAACATCATGGTTTTTTGCCTGTTATTATAGTATTTCTTACCATACAATATTTCCATAGCTGTAGATAGCTACTAACATTTAAAAAAATATAAGGATATTAAAAAAAACGAATTAATTCCTGAAAACCAAAAATTTTATAAAACATCTCATCTTATGGGAAATACGAGGTCTGTTCAAAAAGTATTGCGAATTTTGAATTTCCGCGGGTTACGTATATTCGATTTTCGATTTTTTGTGGCGTTATATTGGTACTCATATCTCTCACTTATGCCGACAAGTTCGGAAATTTTGAACGTTTAGTTAATTTTTGATAGCTGCTTTGCTTGCACGTGTTTTGGCTCGTCTTCGATTTTTGCCCATTCAAAAAAATGGATTAAAGAATCTGTATCAATTTTTAAAAAAAACAAAATTAATTCTGTGGACGCATTCCTGTGAAGCTACCTGTGGCATATGGTGAAGCTACCTTGGACCGAAGCAATGTTTATCGGTGGTACAAAATGTTCTCAGAGGGTTGAGAAAATATGAACGATGAAAAGCGTGCCGGACGCCCGAGCACGTCAACAACAGATGAAAATATTGATGAAGTGAAGAAAATAGTATTGGCCAATAGTCGAATCACCGTTAGAGAAGTTGCTGAGGACTTAAACATATCGATTGGCTCGTGCCATTCGATTTTTACCAATGATTTGGTCGTGAGACGGGTCGCCGCGAAATTCGTACCAAAATTGCTCAATTTCGACCAAAAACAGCATCGCATTAACATTACTAAGGAGCTGTTGGATTCTGTCCTCGACGACCCAAATTTGCTCCAGAGGGTCATAACTGGTGACGCATCATGGGTTTATGGTTATAACGTGGAAACCAAAACTCAATCATCCCAATGGAAGCTGCCGCACGAGCCAAGACCGAAGAAAGCGCACCAAGTTCTGTTGAATGTGAAGGTTTTACTTACAGTTTTCTTCGATTGCAGGGGCGTGGTGCATCATGAGTTCTTGCATCTCATCAATAAAGAATATTACGTACAAGCTATGCGCAAGTTGCGAAGAACAAAAATTGGCTTTTGCACCATGATAATGCCCCTGCTCACGCATCGTTGCTTGTGCGCGAATTTTTGGCCAAAAACAACACACTAATAATGAAGCCCCATGAAAGGACGACTCTACGCTACGATTGAGGAGATAAAGACGGCATCAAAGGAGGAGCTGGGCAAGTGCTTCGAGGATTGGAAAAAATGTTGGTACAAGTGTATAATATCTGCTGGGGGTTACTTTGAAGGGAACAAAATAGATATTCATGAATAAATAAATAATTTTTGAAAAAAAAAACAGAAAAATCGCGATACTTTTTGAACAGACCTCGTATTTCTACTATTTATCTGTTAGCAAACAAACTTTTTTTTATTAACTTATAAAATTTGATTTTCTTATGGATATATAAAATTAAATGAAAATTTTAAAAAATTTATCTAATAAGAGAAAAAAATGTAAGAATGGAAAAAATATTTTCTTATTTCGGGTATTTCTCGTTATAAAAAATTGCATCCAATCCTATCAGCAACAGCACTCATCGAAGTTTAGAGAGAAATTCGTCACAAGATCTTTTATAATATTAAATTATCTTCTGCTTCTCTCCTGCTATTGTGATAATAAAAAATTTTCATAAAAGCTTAAAATAACAAAATTATAATATAAACAGTCAATTTGAAAATAATTTATTTAAAAAGATTGCAATTTTTATGAAGCCCATTTTAGATCATCTAGAATATAAAAAGATCACACCTACGCTATCACATCCATACATATATAGATTTAAAAATAATTTTAAAATTTTCAAGAGGAAACTAATAAATATAAATTTACAAAATTAATACGAGAATATTCCAATTAGGAATCTTGGCTATAATGCACTTTTTTATGAATCAATATTAGGAAACTTGTTTCGAGTCCATAAATGAGCATGGATTTCAATATGAGTATCAGATAATAATTGTATATAAAAAATTTAAATTAATACATAGAAACAAAAATAATAAAAATTATATGACAAATCTGCATTTTTATAAGATATAAAATCAATGAAATCATTACAAATGCTTCGAAAACGGCAGACAAATTAGCGACAATCCGACAATCATCAGAAAAAAACTTTATCGCATTTTAAGAGTAGAACTGATTCATCGATTGACAATTTTTAATATTTTAATTTTATTCTAGTCATCTATTATTGATATTTGTTTTATAAAAAAAAATTATCTAAATACATCTATTTATATTCACATTCATATTGAGCATGTGTCATCTTTATAAACAAGCTCTTCTTTCCGCAAATACGATTCATTTCTTGCGGTTATTATTATTATTAACTTTATTTAAAGACAAGACAGAATGTATAGAAATTTTGGTATTTTCCATGATTTGTCAATGGCATGATCAATGGCATGATCACTGATGAACTCGTCATTTTTATATCCGAATACACAATTTATTCAAAGAAAATTTCTTAGGGACTTTGAAAAATTATATTGTATATAAATTCGAAAGAAAATCTAAAGAAATCCTCTGATAAGGTACAAAAGTATTTTTAGATTAAATAATAAAGAACAAACGCATATTAAAAAGTTTAAGAAAAAAACGAAAACTTTCAGAATGAATCAATTTACATTTTGCGATTATTTACATAATAAATATGTTTGTTGTAATTTTCCAACAAAAAAAATTAGTAACAAGAATAAAATTATTTCTTCAATTGTGAATCAGTATTTCTGAGAAATAAAAATTTGTCAAGCACAGTTGTTAGAGGTCGTGGGTTCTCGAATCCTACTGAGGCATGGTGCTACACTAATTCCCAAAACCCATTTTTCTTCCCATTTCTAATTTAATTTTCTTATTCTGATATCCTTTGTCACCAAATGTACCATAGTGTTGTAGTGCATAGAATAAACAAACAAACATTTGTCCAATTACTTTTATTAATAAAAAAAAAAGAAACAAAAAAGATCGAAATATATACAATATAATTTTTAAAAAAAATTAAAATCAAAATTCTTCTTAACACAATTCAAGTTAGATAATTTAATATCAAATTTTTTTCCTCTGAAAATATTTCTTAGAAGAAACATTTGTAAATTCGTTTTTATTGATAAAAATTAAAATAATTTTAATTTAAGAATGTTTTCTTAAAAATTGATAAAAGTTTAATTCAAATTGAAATAATGGAACAAAAATATATTGAAACATTTGCTTGACATACAAAAAAATGAAAAAAAAGGTATACAAGAAGGTAGTCTGATAAGTCAATGATAAATCAAACATAAAATTGATAAAATTATGATACAAATTGAATTTCTATTAAATATAAAATAATTCTTTAATTGTGGATATATTTAAGGAATATAAAATTTATAGGGTGGTCCAGAACTAATACTCAAAAGAAAAGGAGATAATTCGTTAGTTCATATTATATAGTAAATCGTATTCTGAGCTGCAGGGTATTTTTTCCCCCAATTACAATTGAGAAACTTAAAAGGCAACGGCGGGACATCCTCCTGAATCGAAGACTTCCAGATGTCCCAGCTTCGCACCGCAGTTTTTAAGTTTGATACTCCCACCATATTTTTGGTGCCCAGGCTAACAATGGGATCGCATCATTGAGCGGTATGAGGAGGTTTTTTGTGAAGAAACTTTCTATGGTGATGTTACTTCTATGAAAGGTATGCGGCCGTGTATGGCAACAATGGGAGGGTTGTTCGCCAGATGGAATCTATGGACGGCCTAGCCAACTGGAATATGATGATAAAAGGTCTTTTGGTGCAGTCAGAGGAGACCGGTTGCGGTGTGATCGCATATGCGGCTGATCTTCTGCTTGTGATTGAATGGGAGAGTACGTATGCGGTAGAGGTCCATCTACCTCCGCTATATGCAGATGGTGTCTGAATGGACCAATAGAGTGAGAGTGAATGTCGCAGAAAGGAAGACAGTGTGTATCACAGTAGGCTGCCCAATATTCGTTTAGTGGCGGTCGGGATCCGATACGCGCGGGAAGTACGTTACTTTGAAGTAAAGATTGGAGAGAGGCTGAACTTTAGGCCTCACTTGCAACATCCAATGTATGCGTCGTGTGTATGGGGTGAAATTATGCGCCACTAATATGCAATGATTACTATAAATTCTGTGCAGCGTCTGGCTCTGTATGCATGTTGAATGTATGCAGAAGCGTGTCAACCGATGCGATATACGTTTTTGTAGGAGAACTTCGATGGGACCTGGAGATACTGTCAGGAAGCATTAACTATCATCTACGGTGGGGCATCCCGTTAAGTGGTCTTGAATAGAATGTATGAAATTTGGCAACGTCGATGGGATGAGGGTGTGAATGGCAGATGGACGCACATGTTCATTTCGGAATGTGCTTTGCGTCTGCTTCTGGATTTGAATTTGGTATGTTCCTTGGGTATTTACTTACGGAACATGACAGTATGAATGGGTTCCTGTACGGTCGTGGACTGGCTGCGGAGGCTAGATGCCCTTATGGAGCGGTGGAGGAGAGTACCAAGCACCTTCTTATTGAGTGTGGCGTGTATGGGTATTTGCGTGACCTATGTGCATGTGGAATTATAATAAATGGTGATAGTGTAGATGTGAGTGGAGTGTTAGGTGTGAGAGAACAATATGAATGTTTTATAAATTTGCCGTTGTACTATTTGAGAGGAGAGCGAAATACCCATACTATTTGAGAGGAGTAAATGGCACGCAAGGTGGCTACGGCCGGGTGAAAGACCAAAGTCGATTCCGGTTATACTTTCGGGTCTTGGCGTACCTGCGTAGCTGAGCTGTGCCTAGGAATTTACAAGATTCTTTACCGTAGTTCAATGAGCGGACTACAAACCGAGGTACTCCTAGAACAAAAATTGGTACCACGGGAATCGGGGTGCCCCATGGTGTATCGCGGATACGGTCTCCGGATCGCTGGTGAGAGATACTGGTAATTATCTCGGGCGCTGTCACTGCTTTTAGATAGGCCTCGCCACTAACACAGAGGTTTAGATAGGCCCCGCCACTAACAGTTGAAGTAATCAGCTTGTAACTGGTTACTGACAGTAAAATGCCAATAATGGTGGTACGTTGATAGAGCGTAACTCAATTCCTATGGTCGTAGGTGGATCATGGTTTTAGGTTTAATGACAGATAAGTCATGTTAAATAACATAATACTACTGTCCTGGCTAACGCCACCCCCGCAGCTGGATATTAAATATAGACCAGCTTATCCCAATGATGGCAAATGTCTAATAAGGGGCAAAATTATATATCCGATAGTAGATATTCCGTACCATCATGGGAATGTTTTGTAGATGCAATTCATGTTACACTACTCAACATAAACCCGGTAGAAAAGTAAGCAGATTAATACAAGAGGAAGAATAAGCAGAGTAATATAAATAAATTTGAGTAAATGGCAGTATACGAAAAATTTGTAACTGAAAAAAAAAACACAGAAGGTTGATTGGTGTGATGTAAGATGCAATTCATACGATTCCCCCAATAAGTACAAAAAGGCTAACAATGTTCTAGGGGTGCGAATCATGAAATTCTGGTAGGCGTTCCTAAGTGAACTCGAAAGGAAGATCGATCCAAATTCAGGGTAATCTGTTTTAAAACCGATCTCGGGGTCAGGAACCCCTTATTCTTGGGCTAACCACCAAGAATGGGCCCTGAATATTGGCGTAGGCTTCGAGATGGCTGTGGGTTTTAAATGTGATGCATCCAGTTGGGGCGAAGTCTGAGGTGTAGATGTTGGAAAGTTTCGCGTGTTCTCCAATAAGTAACATCGATTTTCCTATTTTAGTCCATACATATGCTTAGCTTAACCGTGAGAGTGGGTGGATTTAAAGGAGAAAATAAAAAAAAAATTCATTTTAATGACCGCAAAACGGTTATGGGGGGAGGGTATGGCCAATAGGCTTAGGTACCTTTTAGGACAAGTAGAGCGTATGTAGAGAATGTCCTGGCTAACGGTGTCGCTGCACCCAACGCAGGCCTAGAGGCGCCACATGGATTAAATGTTCAGCTCACCGCAGCCAAGTAAGCTTAACTGCGGTGCGGTAACCAAGCGGTCCACAACCAAGCGGTCGTGGTAACGCTTCAGTATCACGTCATTAACCAAGCTCCGGAATTATCCATCCTCATGTAGGGGGTCAAAATTTTCAAAAGATCCTCCACATTGATTTTTGCTGAGAAGCCAAGTTTTTAAACTATTCAGGAGGACTTGCTCAGAACCAAAGTTTTCAAAGAATATATAAGGACTGGCAAGACTATTGTCTTTGTGAATGTCAAATGGCTCTGGAAGTAATTTAGCCGCTTCTACTCTTCCCCTCAAACTAGTTAATGATAGGCCTAGTCAGTCTTATTAATTTTTAAGGGAAACTGAACTCTCTTATAAACTTGTAGAGTTTTATCCTGGCTATGCTATCATAAGCAGCTTTAGAGTCGATGAACATGTGGCGGATCTGTTGACAACATTCCAATAGTTTTTCCAACGACTTTTGTATCAGCAACATTCCCTGGAGTAAAGTCTTTCTGGTATGAACCAATAATTTTTTGGGCGAATGGGTCTATCCTTCCTAGGAGTGCCGTGGAAGGTATTAGGAAAATGGTTAGGAAGAGAGAGACACAATAGTCAGCGGCTCACTCCACCATTAATTTTTAACTCGTCGGTCCCTTGTTTTAGGTTTTTGTTTTCAAATTTTATAATGTTCTCAATTTGTATACCCTCTGAAACTATTCCTTATTTCCTTTTTCACCCAACCTCAAATTTTTAATTTGTTTATTGATTTTGAACATTTTTAATTGAAAATTTTTATTATTTAAAAAATGTATGCATCAGTCGTGATTTAATTTATTATAGTGTATAGGTGTGAAGGTACTCTTGATGCAAGCTCTGAGACCTCCCATCGCTACCTTAATGCTAGTATGCAAGCATGTACGATATACAGCAGTAGAATAAGTGTTATCTGAGTGCGGTCGTTATTGATTAGTAATGTAAAGTCGAAATTTTTGGCCTAAAAATTCTTGTCGAATTTTTTCTTTTAAGTCTTGAATTATTTTTGGAAAATTGGCATACACTTTTCCTTTAAAATAAACCTAGAGAAGAACGGAAACCGGTGTGAAATCGCAGAATCTCTGCGGCCAAAATTACACCAGCGTCTCGTGAGATCATTCGATCAGCAAAACTTGTGCGCCACTAACCGATGTTTTGACGTGTTGTATGTATCATACAACTCTGTCTTGTTGAAATCAAACCTCACCAATCAATGAAATTTTTAGGAAGCATCAGTTTTTCGTATATGACATAAGAGTTTTCTGCATTTCAGAAATGAAAATTTTATCGCTATAGATGAATTTCGCATAATGTCATTTTTACAGAATGCGCGTTTTCATAGAGTAAGTTTGGATGATTAAAATGCATTATTCTTTTGTTAATGGCTCCATGACTAAAATTGAAAACACATGTTTTACTACTATAAAAATGGGGGCTTTCGGTTAAAATGACATTTTGCAAAATTCATCTTTAGTGGGAAAATTAGTGACATTTTTAAAGTTGAAAAAAAAAACAATTTTGGCCCATCCCATAGAAAAATGCAAAAGCTCCTTTGATTTCGAGTTATTTAGCAACAAAAGCTTCAATAGAGATAATGATTGATATTGAAAAACAAAATTAATTTAATTTGAATGTGATAATACTACAATCATATAAGTTTAATATCACAAACATTTCATATCACTGTTAATGGAGAGCAATTATATTCTTTTGTTATATTCATGATCTTTCTCGAATATTTCACAATTCAAAGATTCTCAGAAATTCATTATTTAATTAAAACCAAATACTAGAAATAAAAGTTAGCATTATTTCTTCCCTTTTGCTTTTCATATATTTTTAAATTTTTTTTAGAATTATTTCTTAAGAAACTTTTACACGGGAGGACACACATACTCATTGATCCCCGATAAATTATTGTTAATTAAACATATTTGCCAATTTTTCGTTTGAATTTTTTTCCATTTCTAAGGTCGAATTTTGTAACTGACTCAATACATCAATTGACGTCATTTCTTAATTTCACATTTTAACAATTCAATAATTTATCAACAGGAAATTTTCGAATATGGCAAACAGATGGTCAGTCTGGGAATTATGGGTATCGGTTCAAAAAGCCCATTGAATCTCGTAACAAAGTCATAAACATAACATCATTCATAAAGTTATTTAATACACTTTCACATATAATTATAGAAACCAATAAGCAAAAAAAATTAAAAATGAACAATAAAAAATTTGAAAAATAATCAATGAAGGAAAAATATCGAATTAAAGTGGTGGTTTGCCAGTAACAGAAGAACCGAAGACCCCCAAATTGATGGTGATTCATTTATTGGAAGTTCTTGCATGCTCTTAGAACAATATGGGGAAATTGAGGGTGAAGACCATAGTTTATCCGAAACGGAAAAAAATTTAAATACCGCGGGGGGTGGTTATTACCGAAATGTCGAATCTTAGCGTTGTCTTTTTGCCATCAAATTATTATGTATTTGATACAAAATTAAGTTCATCTGTTTTACAATTAAATTATTGTAGCTTTATTTGCAATGAGAATATTTATCCATGTTTTCATATTGTTTATCTTAGCTCAAGGAAGAAATACTTCTTGCAGCCGCTTTTGGCCCATCAAATATTTTTTAAAGAATTTCCATCATTAATAAAATTATGGAATTTTATAAAAACAAATATAAAAATTAATAAAAATTTAGAAGAAAAACATAGAACGAGATGTGGCTGAAAGAATGCTATCAAAATTTTTTAAACTCTTCACAATCTTATTGGAATGCACACGATTATCCATATATAATTTTAGCTTCTGTTAGTGCTACTAAAAGATTTTCACACTTATAATGTGGCAGGAGTATTTTTGAATTTGAAATCAAATGGAATTGCATATATAATATTTACTGAATTTTAAAATTTAGAGATGTAGAGAGTAGACGTTTTTGTTTGACAATCTGACTGAAGTTTTTACGTTACATAACATAGAAGATGAAGCCCATGTGGAAAAAAAATTGTTATCCATTTCAAAATAATTCCCTTGGGCAGACAAATGTTATCGGAGGTTTTGTTTCCCACTTCGTAGTAGTGCTGGAAGGCTTTAACTGGAATTACTTCCATCACCTCGGTTACACTCCTTTCGATGTTATCGATAGTTCCAGATGACATTCTTTCAAATGTTTTTTGATCTTAGAGAATAAAAAATTTACACGAATTCTGATCCTTTCAAGGGTTTTTTTATAAAGAACTTTTAAAAAAAACACTTGATCTTCGTAAAGAATGTTCCCCACCATTACTATTCTGACAGACCTCATACATTTGACATTAGAACTGGAGGCATATTTTGAAGTTATTACTTATCATTCAAGATTTAAGAAGAATGATTTTTTTTAAAATTTTCTCAAAAATATTAGTTTTTTAATAAAAATTCTAAGAAGGCATTCATGGAAGTTTGTGAAATGAAGATACTTACAAGTGAAGATCTCGAATAGATAAAAGTTCTAGACTCCGACCTTCTATTTGACAAAAGCAAACTTTAACCTTATTTCGGGTTTTGGGACTTCTACCGAAATAAGTCATTAATACGTTTACTGACCTTATGATTATATATGTTCTAAATTCATATAAACTATAATGCAATGAAGATTTGTGACTATAAGGCCTTCACAAAACGAGAAGCAACGAATTTTATCTTCGAAAATAAGTTACTTATCATTCAAGATTCAATAAGAATGCATTTTTTTTTTAAAAATTTTAAAAATATTAGTTTTTTAATAAAAATTTTCAGAGTATTTACTTTAGTATATTAATAGTTTTCCAAAAGAGGACAATATATCTTTGACAGCTGATTACAGCCATGTTGGATGAGAATGTGTCATTTAATATTTGGAAAAAGCCCCTCCAAATGCTCAAGTTGTGGAGCACGTTTAGATAGTTAAACTTTATCAGTAAAACTTAAGTCAAATTTTGTTAAAGACAAGAATATTTGGCAGTAAAGATCATTCATAGCTCAACAACTTCGTAAACGAGAAAAATTATTGGATTTAGACCTATGAAAACTCTTAATAGATTCATGAGTATCTGCAAACGTGACTGCATCTAGAAATGTTCCTGCCACACATGAAAATGGTGATTGGGGATTGTTACCAACAGATGACTCGGATACATCTCAATCAGAAATTGGAAAGGATGAATTTGGTTCAAATCAAGTATCAACAAGATGGCGCCACATATTATATCGCATCAGAACCGTTGATTTATCGACTAAGAATTTTAAGGCATTTTTGTTTCCAGATTTGGGGACATAGCATCATAGCCTCCGAGGTCATTTAATTTAACGCCCCCCGATTATTTTTTATGGGATTATGTGACATTATTGATGTATGCAAACATATCACAAGCTGTTAAAAATCTGAAGACCAATATAATATGTACTATCAATGAGAAAAAGAGACATATTTGTGAACGCTATGAAAAATGGACCTACCATATTACCGCTATAAAATAGAGCGTGGGTGGTTATTTGAATTATTTGGTATTCCATACTTAATGCTTTACAAAGGCAACTTTTGAATAAAAAAATAAATATCCAAATAGGTTTTTATTTCAATATTAAAATTGACGTTCCTAATTAGATACTTAAACGCCTTTTTTCGAGTTTTGGACGAAATGAAATGATACTAACATTTTTTTCAAGAAATTTATTTAATTTTTTTATATCAATATTATTCTTTTTATAGTTGATCCCTTAGGCAGCTATATGTGGGTGGATAACATTTCCACTCTTCATCATAGTGCTGGAAGACTTTATATGAAATATTCATTTAGATATTATCGATAGTATCAAGTAGATGTCTTTTCAAATATTTCTTAATTCTGAGTTATAAAGAAAAGCCAGACAGTCTTAGATCAAGTGAATAGAAGAATGAAAAATTAGAGAAATTCCTTTTTCCGACAAAAACTGGTTAATGAAGATGGCCGTGTAACAGAACCCATTTTCTTAATATTAATCAAAGGTCTCACTTATTCCATATTTTCATCAGTTTCGAGATCTATCATCAACTAATTCAAAAAATCCGTTTTGCCACCGAAAAACTTGTGCTGTTGATAAGGCACTACAAAACACATTTTCTTAACACACTTAAAAAATACAAAAAGCCCGCTTAACACGATACTATTTTTCTTGCTTCTTTTCTTGCTTTCTATCATGCTAGGTGGTACTTTAAATTACGTCACTGATTACTCCGCTGCTAGTTTTTAAGCTAGATTTCATAAATAGAATCGGTTTTATTTTTTGTGCTACTTTTAACGAGAACTAATGAGAAAACATTATCTTGTTACGTGAACTACATGAGCAAATGATACTCACGTTTGTTTACGTTTTGGAAATGCTCATAATATCTTTAGAAGGAACAAAGTCCGACTGAATCTAAAAACTGCAAGCAGTCGTACATGTACAATTTTTTGAAATCTTTATAGTCTTATGTGAATGCACAAAACTCTGACTGATTTATAACCAAAATAGACCCGGTTTTAATTTTGCAGTTGTAGCTCACGTATTGTCATACGCTTCAGTATTTTGTTAAGTGCGAGGATTATTGTTTATTAAAATTGAAATAGAAATAAGAAAAATGAATAACATATTATTTGTTGTTGTTTTTATTAAAAAAAGAAATATTATTCACAAATTATTCAATATACAATAATTGCTATTTGTCTGCGAAGAAAAAACTTCCGATATATTCGCGTTGCTGCCCATTTTTGTTGCCAATCAAACTGTTACGAAGCAAGTATCAAAACCAGCTAAAAAAACAACTTTTAAAAAGCATCGTGTAAAGCCAAAGCGTATAAAAAACATCACAAAATCAAGCACCACAGCCAAATTGAAAAAAGCAACAAATCTGGCAAGAAAACAGGTAAGAAAAATAGCGTCGTCTGAACGGGCTTTACTTCAGTTATCGCGCTCGGTAGAATCACATAGTTACCGAATGAGGTTAGGATTTGTACTGTACGTCTGTGAGAGACTAATGTACAGCCACGAAAAGTGGGGGAGTCTGCAAAAATGTACAGATCGCTGACGCCAGTATCATTACTAGTTGATTTGATTAATCTCATTCTCATTACTCTCCGTGAGTACCCAACTCGTAGCTAACCCAATATTTCTACAATATTTCATATAAATATTGATTTGTAAATTAAATCAATAGATTCGTATCGCAATTTAGCCATATAATATAATGGCAGTATTGTATTAAACCATAAAACTTGGTATTTCTCAGAGAAAAAATTTGGCTTCAAAATAAATATTTTCTAAAAGTTAAAATCCACAGGAGTATGCCCAATGACGTCCATACTTAGAGAGCACATTTTTCAGCATGAAAGCTTGCTTCTGGGAATATTATGGTGTGCTTCGAAATTGGTGCTAAGGTATGCTCTCACACCCACTATAAGTAGACAAATATAATGCCAAAAAAACATAAAGGAGGTAATAAATACATTGGAGGGTTTTAAGTTGTCCATGGAAGTGGAAAGGAGAAAAAAATTAATAAAGGGAAAGGAAAAATACATTTAAAAAAAAAAAACTCAGAGAGGGAGAGGAATAGACAATAGGAGAGAAGGTAAACAGTCGCAGGAATAATAATATTTAGGCAAAAAAAAATTTTAAAAAAATAAAAATAAAAAGAATTAAAAAAGAAAGAGTCCAAAAGAATACCGAAAAAAGAATAAAAAAAAGAGAAGAAAAAAATGGTTAAAGCCGACTGTCGACGGGGTCCTTGAAGTGGCTTAGATGAAAATGCTCTCCCTGGCCAGGCTCCTGATATAACCATAAATTGCAATAATGTTACACAAAAAAAGAGTATGCGTTACCTTGAACTTATAATAAATAAACGGTTAACCTGAAACCATCCCTTGAATGCACAAGATACAAATACTTATTCCAACTTCTAGACAGTATGTAAAAACTGACATTAATAAGTAAATTATTGCCCAATAATACAATACTGAAATCGATATGGACATGTGGATTCGAACTTTGCGGTTCGACCAAGCATTTCAATTCGAACTTTGGTATTCGACCAAGCATTCAAACCTTGCAATCTCGAATCCTGAGACCAAGCATTCAAACCTTGCAATCTCGAATATACTTTGGTATACTCACTTTTACGATATATACATAGCCCACGAACGAATGGTGATCTAAATGTTCCATTCTTTTGTGGGCTATGTATATCTCGTTATAAAAAAGAAATGTTCCATTCGTTCGTGGGTTATGTATATCTAGTTATAAAAAAAATCTATTTGCAGATATCAAACTAACCTAATCCTTTAGCAAAAGGATTAGGTAAGTTTGATCCTATTCTTTTCCATCCTTCCATTATTATAATCAATTTAAGAACTTTCTCAATTGATTATCACAGATAATTTCTTATTTGGTCTTCTCGAAAATTTTCTTTTCAAAATAATATCAACTGCCCATTTTCTTTTCAAAATAATATCAACTGACGAATTTATTTTCTTTTTTTGAGTTGATATCTGATCTTATAGTGAGCAAAAACAGACACTATTATTAAAATTAACAATTTGGAAAATCCAAAAAAAAATCCAATTTATCTATATTAAAAAAATTATGCTCCAGTTCACCATATATTATTGAGAATTCACTAGTTTTCTTTTTGATAGACGATAATATTATTTTCAAGTTGATATTTATTTTTGATTAAGAATTAAAAGTTACATTTTGGCACTATTTCCGTATGGTTTATTTATGAACACTGAAAGTATTATCCCTAATTAATTTGTTAAATACTAAAAAGAGCTCCATCCTCGTGAAATATTCAAACTTAATGCAGACACTAAATTAATGACGATAATTATTGATTAATTACTTAAAGCTTTCCATTGAACTCTATAAACTTAAAATGCTGTGTAAAGCATAGAAATGATTACAGTATAAATGCAAATAGAGCTACCCCATTATATGGTGGTTAGATTACCCTTAAAATGAAAACGATTAATGTGATTATGTGCATGTTCAATTTACAGCATACCGCAGAATACTTCATGCATGAATTAAAATAACTTCAATGTACGCACGACTTACTTGCACGGGTAAAAGCTTAATTCTTACATTGTTTCAACATATTAGCACTGATACCTTTTCGGTGTAATATTCAAAAGTTCATGTAAAACCAGCAAACCCTACTACCAGATTAGTAGGAAATTGTAAATTATCAAAGGCCTATTACCTTCGTTAAACGAACGTTTATGCCACCAGCAAATAATGTACATTCGTCAAGATCACGAGTATATTCACGTTACATCAAACCAAGAATATTTATTACTGGTGGTGGCAAAATTAACATTTACGAATAATAGAATTTTAACGATAATTGTAATAAATGTTCCCTCATCATAACTATGAATATAAATTGCTACGATTAACGAAAATGCACAAGTTATAAGGTTGACAACTTTTGGTGGAAATGTTTACCCTTCGAAGGTTGGTAAACATTTTTATCATACGTAAATCATGGTAAAATATTATTTTTAAAATGAATAAAAAATCACATAAAAAAATACACTTTTTATAGAAAGAGTCAGAAATACACTGTAACATACAAAAGTGCTGCTTATAAATTTTGTTATATATAAAAGGGGTCTTAACAAATATGGACTCAAAAAAATAGTAACTCAGGGTCTTAGGAAAAGGATATTCTACTCTTAATTGAAACTACCACATCTAATGTTAGGTATCTGTAAATGGGGACGCGAAATTAGCCATCTGTAGGCCAATATCGTTTATATAAAAACATTTTGAGGTCAAGAAATATTTAAAAAATTAAAAAAAAGATTTTGCTTGCAAACTTTTGTCGGCAAATTTTCATAATACTTTCAGAAGGGTACTTTAAGAAGCCAAAGGACTTGTACGCTATCAAGCTGTTTGAAGTGAATTCCTCTTTTAAAGCTAAAAGACAGTCTTCGCAATGCAAAGACTTGCCTAGCTTAAAAACAATAAAGTCTGATATGTATTCGACCACATTTCCACTATATTAATTAGGTGCAGATGTTTATTTTTTAATTTAAAATATTTATTTAACCCATTTGCACTTAATTTTCGTTAAATACGCCGTCACTGAACTATTTTCTGGTAAACATCACATTTGTTTACATTTATTGAATGACGAACTTTTCACTTTTTAACCACTTTTTGGACAAAATTAAAAGCCAAGTAAACTAAATTTTTGTTAATTTCTCTATTAAAAATGAAGAAGTCAACTTACCAAAAGAAAGAAATTCCCGACTTCCTCATTTCGTTGAATTACCAGCAACCCTTTATAAAATACTTTATTTTCTGAAATAAAAACTTCCTATTAAATATTATCAACAATATCACTATTTATGTAAAGACTTACTTTCACGTAAATACTTCAAAAAAGATAAAAATCACACCGATAAGTGCCACAATAACAACTTTAAAAATAAAAGTATACAAGCATTTCGGTATGCTACCACTTTCATGGAGAACGGCGTGTTTTAAAATTATCCGAAAGTATACAAAATTGAGGCGCTTGATTTTTAATTGATATTTATGAAATAAATAATAAACCTAAAATGCATTTCCATTTCATATCAAAAGATTGAATAGAAAAAATAAAAATTCCCTGTCATTCTGTTTAAATGATATTTTTCTTTGCAATATGTAAATTAAAATGAATATAAGAGTAAATTATGCTTTCGGCATTCAATAAATTTCTATTATGAAAACTACATATCAGTGGGTATCATGTCTACATAAAAAAATCTACACTAAATTATGCAAGCGGTACGATTCTTTGCCACTTTTGCAATAATTCAGCCAGAAAATTGTATATACATATACGAAAATCTGATGTATGGGCCTATCCAAGTATTCTTTAATCTAAGGGACAGAAGCATTCCGTACCTCTTCTTATGACATGCTCTGTGTTATCGCTAGCATGCCTCTAATGGAGCTTTCGACGAATAAAAGAGTCTAAAAACCATATGTCATCGACGATACGACGGAAATTAAATGCATTGCCTCACCATCAGCAGGGAGGAAAGTCATGGGACAGGGACGAGATGGCAGCGAAACAAAGATGTATCGATTAAAGGAGGATGGACGTAAAATATTATTCCTGACATAGTCACGTGGAAAGGAAGAGGCCATGAAGGAGTGCACCACCACTACATGTCGCAATTTGGGATAAGACATGTGTTGTTCAGGGCATACCTATGTCGATTTAAGGTGGAAGTTGATGCGGCATGCCTCAATTATTGGCCCAGAATCGGAGATGTGCAATATGTCTTCATCCTCTGTTAACACTTTACTGATGAAAGGAATTATGTGAAGAAAATAATCGGCAAACAACTGTCTCAGAAAGGCATCACTGTACAAATGATAACATGGCAGGTACGCTTAGGTGCTCCGCTAAGAAGAAAGAATGAGAAAAGTGTAGGCTGAAGTAATAAGCAACAGTGATTCCATGGGAGTCATATTTGAAGAATAGGAAGGATGGTTTAAATGGGCAAAAAAATATTATAATTAAGAAATATTTAAAAGAGTAAAACTGTTACTAAATTTAATAAGTAAAATTACTATAAAATTGTTTAAGCAAATCTGTTGGTAAAATTAAAAAAATTTCGGATTAACATTTTAATGAAATTTTTTAAGTAAAGAAATTGTTTAGAAATTTTTCAAGTGAAGAAATTTTTGAAAAAATTACAAAATTTCTAAAGAAACGAAAAAAAAACTTAACTTCTGGTTAAATAAAATTACAAATAACTTTTTGAGTAAAGCTATAAAAAAATATAGATTTTAAAAAAATCAATATTTTTTTTAAAAAAATTTTAAGAAAAGTTTCGAAATGTTCTGGGTTGAACAGTAAAGCTTTTAAGTAAAATTTTCGAAAATAAATACTTTGCACAAAAATGTTACAATCGAAATTTTTGAATCAAATTATGTAAAATATTTCTGAGCCATTCCTGACAAATAAAATTTTGCGTCCATTGCTAAAGAAGATTTTAGCATATTCGTTTCAGTAATTTTCTTTTAAATAATTCAAAATGATTTTTTTGTAGTTATAATTAAAGAAAATGGATAATTTCAATAAAATTAACAATTGCAACGAGCAAATAAAATTAGGTGCGCAAAGCTTAATTTGCAAACAATAAAGAACAGAATAGAATTCTTAAAAAGGTTTTTTTTTTTTTTATGAAATATTTGCAATTTTTAAAAAGAATTCTTTTTAATAATAAACTAAATTAATGAAAATTAACACGTAATCAATTCCAGAGTTTATAAATAAAGTTTTTATATTTTTCTCTTTTGCCATTTTTAAACTGGATTTTGATAGTTTCGAGTTATGAAATTGATAATTTTTTTTATGTGCATCCATTGCTCAATAGATAGTGCCACTCTTAAAGTTATTTTCATACTTCATGTCTTTGTCATACTAATGCAGGGTGGAACGAAATGTATCAAAGCTTTAAGGCTCAAACCAAATTTGAAAAAAAAAATCATTAAGTAATTATAAAGTATAACCCAATTTAGAGTATTTGCAGTGTTATAAATACCGTTTTTTGAAGCCTATCGAAAAATGGTCGGGGATATATTGTAGATTGAATTAATGATGAAAACTTCCATTTCGAGAGATTACTTAACAGAGAATTTGGACTTTATTAATTTTCTTAAACATGCTTCATCGTTTAATCGATCCATTTCACTATGCAGACCAATTTTAATTTAAATTTTATTGTAAAAGTTGTCTTGTTGAAAATTGTTTGCTCGAAAAACAAACAAAATTAAAATTTTATAGTTGAACTATCTTTAAACAAATAAGATTCAATATCTTCGTAGTAATATTACACAAGCAATGAAAGGTAGATCATTTACGTTCAGGATTTTTAACTTAAAGAATTTATTACAATTATTCTTAATGCTCGAACGTTCTCCATTTATATTGCTCCCTGCATTTGTTCACAAATACCCACTCAATAATGGACAAAAGCCAAACAAAATGAAAAAAATTCAAAGCACTTTGTTCTTATTTATTCGACTATCATCGATTCTATTATTCATAAACAACAAAGAATTAGTTTGTCAAAAGATCAAAAATTGAGATTTTCTGGTCAAAAGATCGAAATTACTTCAAAAAAAAATAAAATTTAATAACGCACACGAGTAAGACTAAACAGAATTAGTATGGTTCCATAGAGAAGCGGAGAATCCTTGAACTAGTAAAGTTCCATAAAGAAGATTCATAGTTCAGCTTTCAAGGCGTACATTATATAAATTAATGTGATTTTTATTAAAAATTTTTATTCGATTACGAAATAACCTTGAATCGAAACGAAACAATGGGAGCTCATTTATTAATGTGGCGCGATTCATTAAAAAATAACACATGGTAAAGCCAGAGCAATGATGTCATTCGATCCCATATTCGGTTCAGTATTTGGGTTTCTTGTGTTAATGACTTCATCCGAAAATATCTAAAAATTACGATTCTCATCTTTAGTACATTGCATCTTCCGAAAAACTTCAATTCACCATTATTTAAATAGTATTTATGATGACAAAAATTGATTAGCTTTCTCTTCAATTAAAAAAAAATTCAGAATTAAAATTTAATAGTATCTATTTTTCTCATGTTCCATAAATTATATTTGCTCCCAAATATTTAGATAAGTATACCCTGATTCTCATAAGAGGTTTTCCCTCATACGAGGTTTTTCAATAAGTGGGGTGATCTGTTTTTAAATAAATTATGTGATCACGTTTTGAAATATAAAAATATTTTTTTACTATCAGCTGTATTAAATAAAATTGAAAATTTATTTATAAAAAGATACAAATCTCAACAATGCTTTTTATCGAAATGATCGTTATATCATTTGAACTTATTGTGTACTTCTTCCAATTTATGGTCGTCATAATCGGCCTTCGTCGAACTGTGGAAAGCTTTGAACGCAATCTTTCTTTACACAATGTTTGCTTTCCAGTTAAAAAAAGATGAGGTATAAGTGTTCAGAATATTGCTATCATCTAGGTATGTTAAGTATTGATACTGATACAAATTTATTGATTTCAAGACGTTCGCAACATTTGGGCTTACATTCATACAAAATTCTTACCACACAAGAATTGAAAACGTTAAAATATGGCAAACCGTTGTGATTTTGCCATGAAACAACTTGCAAATAATGCTGATTTTTCCAAAAATATCATCTCTCTGGATCGGTGAAAATACACAAAATTGCCATTACTGGTATGAAGTCAATCCCTAAATTACTTACGAGGAACCTTTACAATTTGATAAAGTGACCATTTGGTGTGGTTTATGGTATGGTGGCACCATCGGCTCTTAGTTTTTTTTTAAAATGAGGAAGAAGTTGCCGTTATTGTCAATAGCGAGCGGTACAGATCAATTATAACGAAATTTTGTAGCCAGATTTATTGCGGGAAAGTTTAATAATTTTAAGAAATGCAGATGTGCAATGACCTCCAAGAAGTTGTAATTCAAGATCTTTGGACTTCTTCTTGAGGCGTTATTTGAAGTCATTGGTCGATATAAATAAGCCAGCAACCTTTAATGTATTAAAATTGAATATAAGACTGGATTTATTGCACAAGATGGTCGAAAATTGGAACCACCCTATTCGGATCTGTAAATGGCGCAGAGGCGGCCATTTCAATGATGTTATACTTCAAAATAAAATAATAAATTTTCCTGTGACATTTTTTTTTAAATTTTATTATTTTAGAAAAAAAATATTATTCTTATTAAAAATCCTTGTGAGTATTTAGTGTAGGTTTGACTTATTTTAGAATATCATACAATAATTTTTTTATTTTAGCAAAATTTTTCAAGGCTAACTTATTATTATCAACTCAAATTAATAAAAAAAAGGAGAAGTTTTTTATTTTCAAATAAAAAAAAATGTTTGGTTGGACCAAACAATCTAGCACTGCACTCTAAAACTCTAAAAAAAATATTAGTGTAAAAAAAAAGTCTAGCCTATAATGCCTTTCCAGAAATACTTGATCTCATAAAAATAATACTTAATAAACTCGGTATTCTATATAAATCAAAATTATATTCTTGACTTACTTTAAAGTTTAAATAAAGTTTCTAACTTTACTATTCAATGCAATTCAAAAGTAAGCACTCCAATTATTATCGCATCCAAACCGTACAATCCAGAATCCTTCGAAAAATTGTCAATACTCCTTTTTATGAACGAAACAATATTATCCATCGTGATCTTAACTTACCATCCGTTCATCAACTGCACATCCCCTTTTATAAAAAAATTCAATCGATCCAGCATCTACCCTACCATCCTTATTTTTTAGCACGAGAACTGTTCACTCCTACTCTTTCATGAAAACGCAATGATCTCACAAAATTTTTTATCTGGCACTACAATTTCATTGTAACAAGCAGATTTACATAACATTTGAATTTACAATCTTCTTCACTATAACGTTGGAGTAAACACCCATCGGCATTTCTCCAATTAACGGAAGTTAGATTCCTCTAGAAAATCTCTAGGCCATTGTCTCTTAAGTCTCCGAGGAGTGTTTCCGGAGACGGCAGTACAAGACAATTCTCTCACAAGGGGATTATGATGATAGGATTCACAGGTCCTGAACAAAGGGAATATTTAGATCACGATGTATTACGTTGTTACGAAGATAAAAGGGGGGCATTAACAATTTTACGGAGGATCTTGGATTGTAAGGCGTGGACGCAATAGGAATTGGAACGTTTAGTTGAACCGCAAAGTTCAATTCCATAAGTCCAAATACGTTTTATAATTGTATTGTATATTAAAAGTTTACTTTTGATTGTTAGTTTCGAGCGTTTCTCCAGTAGTCTAAGAAGTTGTAGGTAATGTCTGTTAGCTTCAACTCTTTTTAGTCTAGTATATGGGTTCCATGTTAATATCTTGTCCAGGTAAAGTAACGTACTTTATCCTATTGTGGAATTATGTTGCTATTAAAGTATAAAGGGGTAGGTTTTCCTTGACAAAGAGTGAAAGTAATGTGAGCACTCTTCTGTTCTTTTACCCTCACTCTCCATCTCTTAAGCCAGGATTGAAGGTCGTGGATGTGGGATTGTAAATTGTTGGAAGCTATGTCAGAATTTGCATGGGTAGCAAGTATAGCCGTATCAACTGAATATGTTGCAATAATAGTATTAGAATCAGATGGAACGTCATGGGTATAAATATTTTATAAAATGGGACCAAGAATTCTGACTTGTGGGACTCCGGCTAGCATGGGATATATTTCCGAGGATTCTGAGTTAATTACAACTTGGAAATGACGTTGGAAGAGATAAGGTAGTATGTTGAAGAAAGAAAGCTTTTGAGCTTTCAAAAGCTTGGGAGATATCGAAAAATACTCCTAGACAATACTCTTTCCCCTCAAGAGAGTATGCAATGCGATGGCATTCCTGAATTGTAGAGTGTTCAGATCGGAAGCCAAATTAGTGATTAGGACTAATTTTTTCATTAACTAGGATTGGGTAGAGTCTTTTTAATAAGAGTTTTTTAAAGATCTCACCAAAGATTGGTAAGAGGCTGATAGGTCTATAGGAGGAAGGAGAATTAATGGGTTTATTTGGTTTAGGAATCATTTTAATAACAGAAAATTTCCAGAGTAAAGGAAAATAGGTTGTGCGCAGGATACTATTAAAAAAGTATGTAATTAAAACTAAAGCGTTTCGGGAAATTTGCTTCAGAATTGGAGCTGTTATAAGATCATAACAAGGAGGTTTTTTATTGGGAAGGCGCAGAATAGTATATTTAATTTCCGAGGGCTTAACATTTTTAGAAGAAAGACTCATAGGAATTGAGAACATTAATTTTTTGATGATTTTGTTAGTATGCGATTTGTCTTCTATATCATCATGTGGAACAAAAGTATTTACCAAATCTTTAGCAAATACTTTGGCTTTTTCTTTGTCTATTTTTGCTCAGTTACCGTCATTTCGTTTCAGTGGGTGTGGTGTTATTTTGTACGAGAGTATTAACGAAGTAATCAAGGATATCTGGTCGTTTTGAACTAGAAGTTGGCTAGTATGTTGGATTTGGAGGGGAAGCTATTTGGTATGATCCAGGCGATAGAGTTTGGAGAAGGATCTTTCCTCGAGAGTTAGCAAAGCGACAACCCCATTGAGGGTGTTGTAACGTTGTAATCACCACCAGCGAGGAACAAGGCTCCAAGTGATTGTAAGAAGGATACAAAGTCGGAACCAGCTATGGTTTTGTTAGGATGACCGTATACAGATTCTACATTAACATTAAATGAGGAGGTATCAATAGTAACAACTGTAGATTGTAGGGATTCTGAGGAGAAATTGGAGTAAATTTAATGTTTAATGGGTGATCATTTCTCTATTTATTGTAGTCTTGTATCGTAAAATATGATATTTTAAGATACAAGACTACTATAAATACTGGGTATCAGTTAATAGAGCAATGTCAATGCGCCTGTCACGAAGAAGAATGTCCAGTTCTTGTTGATGGGTGTTCAATCTATTTGCGGTCCATAAAAGGATGGAGAGGACGTTAAAGCTGACACAATGGCTTAATTAAAGCATTTACAAGTGGTGTTAGTATTTTTTTTTAATTCTTCTATAAGTGAATTAGTTCGCGACCGCTGGTTGGTAGACTGGTTGACTATGTATAATGGTTGGTTGGTTGGTTTTTATTGTTGTTTGGATTCATTTTGTCCTGCAGCTTTTTATAAGTAGAGCATCCCTTGGATTTTCGGGATGGCTACTGTCGCAAAGCACGCATTTGGCTGGAGTAGTTTTATTTCTTTTGCATTCATTGGTAAGGTGCTCGCAGATATCATTTAAATTTAAAAAAAATAGGAGCACAAATAAGCATAAGCAATTTCGAATGTTTGCTTAATATGATGAAGATAAATTCTCATAACATAAGGATATTATACTTGAAGATTCCTTCGGAACCAAGTCCACATTATCTCTCCTTGAAGAAATATTCAAAAAGATCATTCGTTGAAAAATTTATTCACTGCTTGATTTCAAAAATATCATATCAAACCACAAGTTTTGTTACTGTTTTCCACGCTTTTTAATACAGCAATTTTTGTGGCATTTATCTAGAAACTCCAAATACCGCTCCAATTAACTCATTACCTCATCCTTAAATCCAACTTATCTAAGCCATACTTTCGACTGCAAATTGAATATGAATATTCCGAAATTTATCCTCTCTTGTTTCTGACTATTCCAAAATGTAATATTGTCAAGAAATATTAAAAATGTCAACATTTCTTGACAAAATTCAATTATACGGTATCTTGTAGATTTCCCAGTATTGAGATATGCATTAAAGCTTTAAATTTGGTAGAAATTTTATTTCTCTGGAATATTTAAAACCCCAATTTAAAAGATTTCTTTTTCAAAAATCAACTAAATTGATTATATAAATTTTTAAAAATTTCCAAAATTAAATTATATTTTCTATTGTATATTCAAACCAAACAAAAGTTATTAACTTTTATAATCCATAGTCTTTAAATTAGATTAAAATATTCCAAACTACTATTAATCAAATCTAAGATAAATTTAAAACAGGAAATATGATATTTATTTTAAATTTTTATTTTTATTTACCTATAAAGCCTTAGGATTTAAGCTAGTATCTTAATAAAATTACCAAAATTATTGGAAGTATTATAAAATTAAACATTTATTTAGTATTTTTCTCAATCAATAATCTATTATAAATTCAAATAAAATTTCACCTTTTATAGAATAGTCCAAAATTAGACTGCAAAAGTATTATGTATTCTTTCTATTCAAAGACGTGATATAAAAGGGAGAATTTCCGGATTAAATATTAATTGGAAACATAATTTAGGGATTTTGCTGATGCCAAATAGAAAGACAATGAATAATGCATAATTATGCAAAAAAAAACTATCGAAAATAGACAAAAAATCAGATAGGAAATTTTCTAAAATTTTAATTGGATAAAATATTTGGAAATGAAATTTCTAATATTTAATTAAACATTGAATGTCTCCAAAAGAACAATAGTCAACTGTACAGTATTTATTTAAGTCCACCAAAAATATATTTGCAGGAATATTTTAACTGAATAATAAATAAAGAATGAGTTTTTGGAAGATTTTTTTTAAGCCATACGAAAATATTGTACAGTATTTGGTTAGACGAAACCAGGGGCCTTGAAACGGCAGATATTTTTTCAGGTGTCGAATTTCAACTATTTTCAACAATGCAGCATTGGACAAAAATGCCACTACACACTTGACCAATTAATCATTATTAATAATTAGAAAATAATTATTTTGAATACGTTATAAATTATGAATTCTATTCAGTTTTGCTATTATATTATTAAATTTGGTCATCTTTTAATGACATACTCTCTATATGACAAGTAATTAAATTTTCTACATTTGAGGCTCCTTATCAATTCGATCAATGTTTGCAAAATTAATGCGAACAACTTTTAACAATCATCGATTAAATTGAGTTTAGTTTATTTGTTTGTCAATAACTTTTGTACATAGATTATTAATTAAATATTTTTATATTGATCTAAATTCAATAAATAAGCATGAAGTAATTTTTGTTGTGGTTTCTTTTTTTTTGCATTCCATGCCTAATTCAAATATGCATTTCAATTTAATGGGACATTTGAAAAATGTTGAATGGGGTTTTTGCAATTGGAAAATTTTTTTAGTAAAACATATTCAATGTGGAAGGTTTTCTTTTCCATTCAAATGAGTTTCCATAAATGGCGGAACAAACAAGAACTCAATAAAAATTGACTCGACATTGTCTAGCCATTAAATCATTTCTTATTTAGATGCATAAGCATTGCAAATAAGTGGTCTGTGTACACTTACATAACTTCATAGACTTACCAATTGTTAGAGTCACTAAAGCTGATTAGTAATCAAACAGATACTCTCCATATGATTAATAATTATTTTTAGGTATCTTAGCTCGTCTATTGCGATTAAGGTACAATATTTTCAAATTAGAAAATGACAAATCATACTTTTATAAATAAATGAATTAAAAGGTAAACAATAGTTTTTAATTTACAGTACGCAATTTTTAGATTCTTTTAAATCTAAAACGTATTATGTACACGTAATAAAAACTAAAATGTTTCTAGCGTAGGTGAGGTAAGGAGAAAGTTCAAACACGGAAAACGGATAAGGAAAAGGAGGTTTTCAAACTCTCCAATCAATTTAAACAAAAAACCAAACCATATACATGAACTTCTATTTGAAGATACTTAAAGGTGTTATGTATTCTAAGAAAGGGGATAATACAAAAAATAAAATAATTAAAAATTAGAAGCAAAATAAAACTCTGAAATTAAAAATTAACTTTTTTAAATAAAAATATTAGGAAGTCCAAACAATTAACCACCGAAATAAAAATTGAGACGATAATACAAAAAAAACTATTAATAACAATACAATATATATTGGAGAAGCAAATAAGAAATGTTTTTTGATATAAAAATTGGAAGCAGAATAAGATTTGACTACAAAAAAAGCAGTAGACCAACGTGAGACAAAGAATTGGTAGAATTCTTTGTCTCACGTTGAGACAAAAAATCACTTTGTTAGAGAGAACAAAATAAAAGTTTGCATTAACTTGAATGCAAAAGGTTGATTTATTAAAAAAAAGAGGGGCGGAGGGGAGGCAATCTGATTAATTTGCTTGGCAATAGAATATTATACTGTAAGGAAAAATATTTAAATCTTAGGAGTAAGGATATTAAATACTATTTCGATGTGGTGTACATTAGCGGTGCATCTGAAGGCTTTGGATACATAATGTATATAAGACCTTCCTCATCTTATATATTTCTTGGTTGGATATATAATGTATATAAGACCTTCCTCATCTTCCCTAATTTCTTGGTTGCCATATAATGTGCTGAAAGGGAGATTATCTTCGATGATACACAAAAGGGGCACACTCCAGGGGGAGCATTTACATCTGATCAGGATCGTCGATAGGCTTTATTGTTTCATCTTTCATTTTTTTTTTCTTCTCTTCGTTTTTTCTTCGTTTACGCTTGGGTCCCCCTTAGGGCTCGTGTTTTTTTTCTTTCACTTTCCCATCTTTTTTATTATTTAATTTATTCTTCTCTTAAAAAAAAAATATTTTATTTATTTTTTTTTTTATTTTTTTTTGCAATTTCATCTTTTCAGCTTTTTAATTTTTCCTCCAATTACCTACTCCTTTTCCTTTTTGCTTTTTTTTAATTTAATTTTTTTCTCCTTTTTCTTCCCCTCCCATATAGAACTTAGCACCTTTGGCTGTCTCCATCATCCCTTTCATGTTTTGGCTTGAATTTTTCTGTTTATGGTGGATATGAAAGTACATCTCAGCGCTAATTTCAAACCCTCTCACAATCTATCAATAAAACTAGCGACAATCATACCTAGCTGAAACATGTGCTCTCTATGAGTATGGTCGTCATTGATCATACTCCTGTGGAACTTAACGTTCTCAAAATTTCTATCCAAATTTTAATACTTTCCTCATCTCTTTTCAACACCCAACAAAAAATACCTTTCAGTTTTTTTCTCGTTAAAACAATAAAAAATTGAACTTTTCGAAGTTAGTAGCAAGAGAACTAAAGGGTGGTTCATCTAGCGGACCCAAATTTAAAAGTTCCATTTTAAAAAGTAAATAAAAAAAAAACTAGTGTATGTTTTTTTTCAAATTTCCGGTTTTATTAAAAAGATTGAACCTTGAAATTTAAGAATGAAATACAACATCATTTAAATGACTCCCACGGCTGGCGTTACAGTACTCCATTCGCTCGACCCAATTTTCAGTATATTTTCGATTGTCCGGGCCTGTATCTCTTAAATAGCAACTTTGATTTCGTGTTTCAAGGCCTCAATTGTCTCTGGATGGCTTACGTAATATTTATCTTTAATGGCTCCTTACAGAAAATAATCCAACGGGCTCAAATCACAGCTCCGAGGCGGCCAATTGACATCAGAATTTCGGCTGATTATTCGGTTTTCGAAAGTGCTCAATATTTCCCAGTTTTCTCGCAATGATGTTTTAATTCATTATTAAATTTTAAGGTTCAATCTTTCTAATAAAATCGGAAATTTAAAATGGAACTTTTATATGGTCCACCCTATACAAGAGATAGACTTCTATTCCGCAGCTTTTTTCAAAAATATCATTATTTGGTCATCGAAACCATCGATTGTATGAAGGAAATGCCTAAAAAAATTGAAATAAAAGTTTATTTTAAACTTATACAAATAATAATAAAATGACACTTATAGTATACCATATGTTATGCATATAAAATGGAAAAATTTAACAAAATATGTCAAATATACAATCTAAAAAAATTAATGTGTAACTAAATATTTCTTTAATAGTGATAAATATATTATAATATGTTTAAAAGTAGACAATAATTATTAGAGTTGTGCAAACATTTTTATTCAAATTAAAGAGATAATATTAAAAAGTTTTCCATATTGCTGCTAATGAGCTTTTGCCATTTTTTCTGCTTATTAAACATTCGCTGTTTGTAATAGTTTCTTAATGATCTTCTGAAATTATTCCACTTTCTGATATTAAAATAAAAAAAACAAACAAATACAAATGCAACTGCTATTAAATTACCGGAATAATAATTTTATTGCAATTTTACATAACCAAAAAAAAAACAAAAAAAAAACTTGTTCCATTTTGACTCGAAAACATGGGCAATCGAGAATAATAATCAAAATTAAAAATGGTTGGTATAATTTCCAACTTGGAAATTATCATAAAAAAATAAACGATTTAAAAACTAATAAAAAGTTTAGCTCAAACTGGATATGCTTCAAAATTGGCTTAATTTCTCCGTAAGTGTGCATTTATGTATCCTCGAAAATATGATAATAACCAAAATAATGAATGTAATTTCCGCTTTCGTTGAATGATGCCATAATTTTTACCGTAATTCTATAAATATTTAAAAAAAAATTATGATTTTATGCACGATAGTAACGTGATTGATTTTCTTTTTACTATTTTTTTCTCTCTTTTTTTAATTGCATTTGTAAATTCCAGTGTACTTCTCTCCATATGACCATAAGTTTAACATAAGCATAATTATTGGTTTAATAACTCTATTTGAGTTCAATGCTGTTTTCCATTTTAATATTTTCTAATTAATTATATCATAAAAGCAAACTGTTGTAATGTACTTGTAAATGTACTCCAACCAATACTGGAGCATATTTGTAAATTATGGAACGCATAAAAGTGCAAGTATGTCCATGGAATTAAAATTCTCATTTACTATTGAATGTTGATAATTTTTTTCTTGGTTTCTGTTTTTTTTTTTTAATTTTTACGAATATTTACTTAAGTTGGGGAGATGGATTTAATCAAAAAAATTTAATTTTTCATCATTCCACTATTCATTCATGAAAATTTATGTTGTAAGTAACACAGCAGATGTTTATTTTTTTATTCTTGTTAAATGAACTGTTTTTGAGAGTATTGTATCCGTTTTTGGGGAATTTTTTTTCTTACAGCTTTTTATAATATAGGTTATTATAAAAAAAAGTAAAAGAATATCCCAAACACAATTTTTTTTTAAAACTTAAGTCGACTTAAGTCTAATCTGTAATTTTAAATTCTGTTCGTAGTACTGCCAATATATGTTCACATTTAAAGTTTAGTTTTATATGGCAGCATTGTTCAAATTGATAATTTAAAAAATTAAAGACAAGATAAATACAAGCTGTGACTGAAATAATGCCAGTTATGAGACTGGTATCACTAAGAGCAACATAGTAACTTACCCGCCACATATTCGTAGAATCAATATTTGTCTCATCTAGACTAGTTTGAGACTTGTCCGGTAGCTAGCGACTCTATAGATCGTGATTATTGAGGCTGTGTTTGTTTTTCCGTATATGTAATAAGCCACTTCATAGCGTGACGGTCATGAGGTCATTTGACGACTTCTTAGTACATATACTAGTCTGTGGTGAGTAGGATAGGATAGTGAGAATTATGTTACAATACATTTTCTTGTGCTAATTAAAATGTTGTAGAAGTTTAAGGAGCGTACGAGGGGATGGTTCTGGATCGAGAAGGTCCACAATTGGAGGAATAATGCTCGCAAAGTATTTCTTGGTAATGTGTCATTTACATAAAAGGTAGATGATGGTGAAATTATACCCACAGGATTGGCATTAAGGACAATTGGTGTTGCCAAAAAGAAAATCATGAGTGAGAGCAGTATCTACAATTGGGATTCGAAGGAGCTTGCATGCCCAGAATTTCGGTATTTAAGTTGAATAGACTGGTTTATTTGTGGTATTAGGCGTCGACGCAAATATGTCGCTATTGGTCCAGTTATCGTGTCTACGGATGTCTACTATTGTTAGTTATCATTCTGTTAGTATGCGATGCATATAGGGCATAACTGTGAGTACTGAGTTTCTCCAGCCAACTTGTCAGCACTTTCATTACCGAAAATTACAAAGTTCCCCGGCACCCAACGCAACTCAATACTCCTATTGCATAGTAGACTATGTCGAATTACAGTAACAATTGGGTCACTCGATGGGTCACTAATGGCTTTGAGAGCGATAAGGTTGTGCCTAAAAATAATAGCGTACCGACCGTTCGATATTGGTCGCAATTTAAATTTTAATGAAAAAAATTGTATGGGCGTCAGCAGCAGCATCCATGAATATAGGAAATGTTTCCTATATGTGAATGGAACAGTACCTGTCAAGAGAAGCAAACAATTTCAAATTTGATCCCAACTACGGTTTCCAATCTGGGTGTGGAGGGGAAGTTTGGTAATTTAGGGGGAGGATAGAAAAATTACGATAGAATAAAGCATTTTTGGAGGGCGTAAAAGCTGTAGAAAACTGATGATAATGTGGAAAGACTGAGGACTCTTGTGAAGTCCAATGAACAAGTATACCTTGGGAGGGTTCGAAAAAGGGTTCTTTGCAGTCAGATTGGATCTGCTTGTAGCTCAAAATTTTAATATAATCCATGACGTAAAGTAACTCAATAACTCTATTATTAAGATCACTTGATGAGCACAATTGACTTCCAGAGCTGCATGCTTGTAATTGAAGATAATGATTGGCAGAGCAGATATGGAGCTCCCCTCGAAGATATAATATTATCGTCAGTAGCGGTGATAGTGTATAAAACCAATCAATCATTCTACTTTTTAAAATATTTTTATCCGACAAAAAATACAACTACTTGAACGTTTAATAAAAACTTGAAAAAAATCATAACACTAAGAAAATATATCCTAAAATTATAAAATAAAGTCGATGATTGAACTCAAAAATAAATTTACATATTACTTAAACCATCCTACGTAAATTGTTACTACCAATTTTATCTTAACAACAGCATCATTCTAGAGATAGTCTATAAAAGACTCGTACTGAATGAGTTTATATAAGTTTTCAATTTTCTCGAAGCTAAACTGTTAAGCTTCCATAGCCTAAACAGTATGAAATTGTAAAGACCTCTTGTTTTCATAAAAAAAAGTAGAACATTGAAAAACAAATTCCGAAAAATAACGGTCAGATTTTATATAAAATATAATTCTTTTAAAATGGTAATCATAAAAAAAAATTCGAATTTGGGAATTGCACGTTTCACAAATTTCCAAACTAGGAACAAGTCTTCTTCGGTTAATAAAAATAGAATTTCCATTTAGAAAGATAAACAATATTATGTATAGCTTGAGTCCAGTTTTTTAGGTACAAAAAACTGGACTGAAGCTATACAAAATCTACAAACAATAACATTAATTTCTGCCATAATAAATACAAAAATATACTCAATTTTATTTATATGATATTAATTTTTATTTGAATTTATTCATATTCCGAGATCATATGATGAATAATTTAAAGATGCTTTAATCTGCATTTAAGTACTCGATTAAAACCTCGAAACTAGGTCAGATGAGATACGCGACCATCAGTTTGGTTTATCTATTTTTGCATTCGTATTGATGATGGTTCGACTGACACACAATCGATGATGCATGGAATCCCTCGAATCCATTGAGTCCGTATCTGCAATCAATGGTCGAGTCGTATTCTTCCAATGGAGTTTTGGATTGAGTGGAGAAGGAATTTTGAATTGTGGGTGATCTTATCACTTTCCAAATAGGAAATTTATTACTCTCGACAGATGAAAATGGATGTGGTGACAGTTTGGACAAGGAAATGAATGAGGTAATAGCATGTATTTGCGCTTTATAAAATTTTGGGTGTGCCTACGCAACAGTGGCTTTACCGTTGGCTTGGAAAGTTGGGCTTGGCAAGCGGTACGATTCTTCTATTTTTCTCATGTTCTATTCGATCAATTCACAATACTAACTAGACCACAATTCCAAACAAGATTCTAGCAATTCTTCTGTGCTTTGGAAGCTTACGTTCTATTTATGCTCCCGTTTTCATAGTTGATGAGTAAAAGCAAACTAACGTTCCGACCATAATTAATCGGTTCATTAAACATATATAATTTAAGTAATTGTTCCACTAATAAGTGAATAGAGCATCTATGTAGTTTCTCCATTGTATGGTAACACAGAGCTTATTTCAATGTATTATAGTTTAATGTGGTTTCAGTGCTCTTTTACTAAATATTGTTAGCATCATGCTCATTTGTAAGCAGGAAAAAAATTTCGTTTATCTTTTTTTTATTTCAATAAATTTTTCTTCATTTAATATTCCTAATTTTGAATATAAAAATAAGAGAATTTACTCTAATTCAATCTATTGATGGCATTTATTGTCTACCAAAATATATATAAAAAAATATAAATTTGCCTACTTTTGCTTAAGAGAATGAAAACGAATTTTCCCAAAAAATTCTATTAAAAATACTATATTTTATTCTTTAACAGAAGAGAGTGGGGCTTCATGGAAATAATTTTACTAACTGAGTTTTATTCTAAGGGTGGATAGATGCAATAGACGATTTCTGTATATGTACAAAATCGCAAACAACTGTCAAATAATTTGTTGTTGTTGTTGTTTGTAATGTCCCTTAGACATGTGCCAGGGGCCACTTCATAGTGGATCGTGAGGCCATTTGGCGACTTGATAATATGTGTGGGAAGTTATCTGAGAGAGACTGGAGAATTTTGTTATATTTTTTTGAGCAGATTAGTATGTTGTACAAGTAGAAGTTTAAATAGAGGACTAGGGAATAGAGTTATTGGTTCCATAAGCTCCATAATGGGAGCAATCCAGCTGAATATGGATGATAGTGAAATGGGTGGCACAGGATTGGCATAAGGGTCGATTGGTGTTGCCAAAATGGAAGTTATGAGTAAGAGCAGTTTTTCCAATCGAGATTCGAAGCAGCTTCAAAATAAACTGGTTTATTGGTGGTTATCCAATGAGTCAACAAAAATTAATTGTGCCGCTATTGGTCCAGTGATCGTGTCTACGGAAGGCTAATAGTGTTAATTGCCATTCTGTTAGTAGGCGAGGCAGATTGGGAATGACTGTGAACATAGATCGACAGAGTGTTTCTCCAGCCAACTTGTCACCACTTTCATTGCCTACAATTCCTATATGCCCCGGCATTTCAACTCAACATTTCTATTTCTAAGTTGGCTATGACGAATTGCGCTAACTACTGGGTCACTTGATGGGCCATAAATGGCTAAAAATAATAGCGCTCCTTTGGCTGGGAATATTGGTCGCAATTTCAATTGCTGTTTTGATGGCCTACACCTCCCCGTAATAAAGAGCTACTCTATAAGGGAAGATTTCACTAGATAGTACGACGGTGCTGCAGCCAAAAAGTTCGACGATCGAAAATGATGTAGTATCGGTGTCAGAGGCGGTATCCGTGAACAATAGTCGATGATCTTTTAATCCGTCCAACTGTTCAAGGAAAAGTTTCCTATATGTGGACGGATCAGTGATAGCCTTCTTAAACCTGTCAAGAGAAGCAGTCACTTTCAACTTTGCTCCCAACCACGGTTTCCAATCTGGGTGTGGAAGGGCAGTTTGGAAAACGAGGGGGAGGATGGATGAATTGCTTTCAAGATGGGATATTAATGAGGATAGCGATGATGAATTCCTTTTTGAACCTAAATTTAGGCAAGCTTTGTGAAGAGCGAAAAAAAAAATAGGTTTTCGACCAGTCTCTATTAGTATGGATTTCACCAGAGATGTAGAATGTGCTCCACTAGCTAGTCTAATGCAACGGTTTACCGCTACCTCGACTAACTTTTTCCCTACTATTGGCACACTGCCTCATATAGTGAGGAAATAGAGTAAGATTCTGTTTAAAAGGGCGTTGGTTACTCTAATTGCCTCACTTTATCTTACCTTACTTTTGCTGCTGACTAAAAATTAACCATTCGGCGAATGGTGTTAATTTTGTTAACAGCATTGTTAATCTGAAGATTCCATTTTCCTTCACGGGCAATTGAGATACCCAGGATGTTCATGAAATCTTTTGGGTGGAGAGGGAATAGACTCATTGACGAATCAGATACACTACAATTTCTCTTTCTGCAAACATAGGTTTGATGTACAGTTCACCTTACCGTTTATCCTGCTCCAAGTGTTGATGTTGAGGATGGCGTTATTAGTTTGATGTTGAAGATCAGCACCAGATACAAGTACAAAAATATTGTCAGCATACATATATATAATGGTTGACGGATAATAAAAGGTGGGAAAGGGAGTGACTATATATTGAATAGGATCGTAGATAGAGGGGATCCTTGTGAGATGCCGTTTTCCATTTCGACTTTCAAATAAGTATTTATTGAGTCAGACTTTTCGAAATCATTTCGATAAATTTCTGCATTACATCATTATATTTGATCATCTTCTGAATAAGATGGTTTAAAGTTTTTATTAAAAAAAATTTTGAAAAATTAATAAAAAGTTTAAAATGTGTCAAATGATAATCTTGAAAATGTACAGTGATAAAATATTTGTTTTTTATTTAAACAAAATGAATGGCAATATAAAAAGAAATTAAAAGTGTATAGTGACTCTGCACATTCGGTATCAACCATAAAATATTTGATCGCTGAATTTAAACGCGGGCTTACGAGCATTTTTGATGAATAACGTCTAGGTTTTCCAATTTAAGTTTCCACTGCTGCAATAATTAATAAAATCTATGACATCATATTAAAAGAACGTGGAAGGTTTATGAGATAGCTGACATGGCAAACATCTCAAAAGAACATACGAGGTCTGTTCAAAAAGTATCGCGAATTTTGTGAATTTTTCCAAAATTATTTATTTTTTTATAAATATCTAATTTGTCTCCTTCAAAGTAATCCCCACCAGATATTATACACTTGTGCCAATGTTTTTTCTAATCCTCGAAGCACTTTAAAAAATAATTTTTTGTGATCTTGTTCAGCTCCTCCTTCGATGCCATCTTTATCTCCTCAATCGTAGCGTAGCGTCGTCCTTTCATGGGGCTTTTCAGTTTCGGCAACAAGAAAAAGTCACAGAGCTGGGGAATACGGTGGCTGCGGCATTATTAGTGTGTTGTTTTTGGCCAAAAATTCCATTTATTAGAGCAAGGGCGTTGTCATCGTGCAAAAGCCAATTTTTGTTATTCCAAAAAATCCGGGCGTTTCTGGCTGATTGCTTCGGACAACTTGCGCAGAACTTCCAGGTAAGTTTCTTATTGACCTTTTTACCCTGTGGCAAGAACTCATGATGCACCATACCCCTGCAATTGAAGAAAACTGTAAATAAAACCTTCACATTCGACCGAACTTGGCGCTTTTTATTCGACCTTGGAACGTGCGGCAGCTTCCATTGGGATGATTGAGCTTTGGTTTCTACGTCATAACCATAATTCGTCATCAGTTATAACCCTCAGGAGCAAATTTGGGCCATCGCAGACAGAGTCCAACAGCTCCTTAGCACTATTAATGCGATGCTGTTTTTGGTCGAAAATGGGCAAAAATCGAAGACGAGCCAAAACAAGTGCAAGCAAAGCAGCTGTCAAAAATTAACTGAATATTCAAAATGGCCGAACTTGTCAGCATAAGTTAGAGACATGAGTACCAACATAACGCCTTAAAAAATCGAAAATCGAATATACATAACCCGCGGAAATTCAAAATTACTTTTTGTCCATAAATTGGTAATTTCACCCTAACAGGGATAATTTCACCCTGTTAAGGGTGAAATTACCAATTTATATACAAGATTTTTATAAAATCAAGTTTTTTCTCGTACGTTCAGAAAAAAACATGATTTTATAAAAATCATGTATATAAATTGGTAATTTCACCCTTAACAGGGCAATTTTTACTGTGAAGCTATCTGTATTTACAATCTAGCTAATTAAATAGGAATGTACTATATCGCTGTCTATTTCGAAAATAATGTTTAAGGTATTTCGAAAATCTTTAATTATTTTAGGAAACTTGTTAAAATTTTACTTATTATAATTCGGTCTAAGTAATTTGTTTGTGCAGCTGTCTCGAGTTTGAATCCAGAATCGAATGATTATCGAAAATCTAGACTACTCGTACCATAGAAGGGGTCATGGATTCGAATCCTACTGTGGTATGGTCCTACGCTAATTCCTAAAAAAGAGCTTTCCTTTCCATTTCTACTCTAATTAGTGGCGCTTGGAATATATATTTCATTCTAGTGCTACTTGAAATAATAATAAACCAATAAACAAAAACTAATATTATTATATTTTTGATTGGCATTGCTATTTTAGCCTAAACATAACATTATTATAAGCTATTGAAATATTCTTTTGTTTTATTCTTTTTTTCTTCTATTCTTTTTAATTTAAATACAAATTTTTTTTCAAATAGTCTCATTTGGAATTTTTTATTATTTGTTGTCGCATTTTGAATTATTTTTTTAAATAGTAAAAGTAATTAATAATAATTCTAATAAAATATTTTCGTACATATGCAAATATTTGCTCAAAAAATATACAAAATGTTGTCATTCAAAATATAATATTTTTCACACAAAAAGAATGCTGCATATTATATGGATATAATTGTGTTATTGTTGTTTCTCACAGATGGAGTTGTTTTGCCACCGGCAATTGTAGCCTCGACTTTACGTCAACCATATGTGAGATATTATATGAATAACGTTATTGTTTCTTTAGTGAGTATTTCTCTTATAGCCAAATCATCACATTTAAGATGCAAATGTATTTACGTGACTAATTTAATTACTCAATGACACCTGTTTTTCATTTTGCGTATGAAAATAAAATACTACGAAAGCTGTGGTGGGCGATTTAAAACAATTTGCAATTTATCTCTGACAATTGTATATTGAATTATTTATTTAATAACAATATCGTATCATTATAAATACGATAGAATTAAGCTAAATTAATACAAAAAAAATGTATTCTATAATTCAATAATATTTGATTGTAAAAATTAAAATAATTAGAAATAAAATTATTACTTAAATTGATTATACTTATTGCTAAAAGCAAAATATTCTAAATATGTCAACCAATATTAGATATATAAATATTGAAAATAAATCTTATAAAAATTTATTCTATAATAATAATAATTCAAAATAAGCTCGACATAACTTTCATTAAATTTGATATTGATTTTTCTATTTTTTAGTCTACATAAAAACTATAATTCTTACTATAATAAAAGGTGAAATTAAATTTTTGTTTTTATTTAAATATACTTTTTTTTAAATGCACCTCAACATACACAATCTAACAAAAAACTGATATATGGAATGCATAATTTTATTTATTAAAAAAATTTCTTGTAAAAAAATTATTGATTTTTTTTATTTATCTAGTAGTAGTTCTTTGAAAAGAAATTTAAGTCCTTCTTAAATTGTACGCAACAAAATATAAGTTTTTTTGGTACGTTAAGTGGATAAGAAGATTAGTATTGGAATTATTCATACCATAGCTCCACCATCAATACGAGGGTTGTATGATTAATACATAATGCTTAATAAAATATAATACTGCTACTATTAAAATAATTCTATTTGTCGTAAATGAAACTTTTCACAAGAATCTTGTTAAATTTTCCTTATTTAGTTTTTCAGTATCAGTCATTTACAGTGAACAACTTTTGTGATCTTACAATAATGAAAAAGAATCGACAAAATATTTGTTTTTTTTTTTTAAAGAAAACAAATGGCATTATTAAAATAAATTAGAAATTTATAGTGACCCCTCACATTGGTTGTCAACCATAAAATATTATATAGCTGAATTTAATATGCCTTATAAGCATTTTTAATGAAGAACTTCCAGGTTGTCCAATTTAGGTTCCCATCGACACAATAATTAATAAAATACATGATAACATTTTAAAAGACCATCGAATGAGGGACCATCGAATGAGGGTATAAGAGGTAGCTGACATGATAAATATCTCAAAAGAAGACTTAGGAAAATCGAACATGAAATATTTGGAATGAGAATGTTCATGCGTTTCCTAACACCTGACCAAAAATGTGTTCTTGTAATAACTTTGATGCAGTATTGGATATTTTTAGTTTTTGCATTAATTCTCACCTTTTGGAATGTTCATTCTCCATTACTTATCGAAAACTAAATTTTAGTCAAAACAATGAACTTCTTATAATCCGCAACAAATGGTCCTTCATCAACACAATGCTCGCGTGCACACTTGTGTCATCGTCATGAAAAAATTACATGAGTTAGAATATGAATTGCTTCCGTATCCACCATATTGGCCAGATTTAGCCCCCATCAATTATTTTCTATTCCCAAATATAAAAAAATGACTCAGCAAAAAAAAATATTTAGCTCAAACGGTGAGATCATTGCTGAAACAAACGCTACAGTTTGGAGAGATTTTATGTTTCAGTCGCGATACAAATGATTTAAAAGCGCATCAAGCAAAAATATTTTTTTATAATCATCTCACGAATTGAGCTTAATGGAGAGGATATTGAAAAGTAAAATAATTTCTACATCGAAAAATGTTTTTTTCTTGTCAAAGCCAGCTTTTAATCATACAATCCTCCTACAATTAAACAATTATCCAATTAATGATTTAAAAATTAAAAGAAAATAAAATAAACTTTTGTAAATTTTTATCCTATCATGTTCTTTAAACTTTTCTATTATGCCTGAAGTATTAACATCGTCTTGTTGTAGGACTCGATCTTTTAGAGATAATTTTTTGAAAAGGTTGAGTTTATTTGTTCTTTTTGAGATAATGATCAAAAGTGTAAATTCAGACCAAAAATAGTTAGTTATCATACAGCCATAGCACTCAGAAATGACGAAAATGGTCTTTTATTCTTCATTTTCAAAGAAATAAATGCCAAAGATATCTTGACTTTGAAAAGCACATTAGACACTTTTTCTGGATATAACGGTTATTTTCTGGATATAACGCTTATTAGCAATATGCTACAGTACAGCCTGTAGGCACACTATATTTCACTGAAAAATTCTGATCGCTTTAGTAGACCTCATATATTGTTCGAAAACCTGGTCTTAAGCAAAAACCATTGCATACTCTTAGGCGTAATCGAATGCACGATCTCTTAAAGACTCCCTACTTCAGAATGAACGATTCCGCAGCCTATTTACCGATGGTGCACTGGGGTAGCTAATCTAGACCTTAATAGGCTGCGGTGGGTTGGACATTTAATCTGTATGATTAATTAGTCTTTGCCAGTGACAATGTGCAAAGTATCAATAATTTTTAACAAGTGAATTTGTAACGTGCCATTATTCAGCATTATAATTGTTTAAAGAATGAAATTGGAATCCCTTGTTTTAAGTACACTTAGGCCAGAATCATTCAATTCCTAGAGCGTGTGTGCACCAACACTATGTGAAAATAAACGATGAATGAATACCCTCTAAGATTATTCGAATTTCACACTTGAACTCATTCATAATTTTTACGCTGATCTCATGTTTGAATAAGTGCGTTATTACTAGACAAGAAAACAACATTTTTATGTGTAAAATTCATTTTATTTTTTAACATAGTCTCTTTTTAGTTCGATTCCTTAGTCCAATATTTTTCTTCTTTTTTTGTAGTCATTTTTTCATATTCCAAAATAGTAAATATTATCTTTTTCAAGGTAATCGATGTGGATTATGGCTAGTGCATCACAAAATACTTTAATGACCGATAAAGTCGTTTTGACCCTTCTTTGGTGCTGGTTAAACATAGGAAGTTGTTACAAAAACATGTTTAGCTATCTCATACACTTTCATTCGATGGTCTTTTAAATCGATTTCATGGATTTTATAAATTATTGCATCGGTGAAACTTAAATTGTTGCACTGATGCTGGTTGAAAATTTGATAGAATTCTTGTAAAAAATTATATACAAAAAAAATGTAATACCACCATATCTTGCCACCGATGATTAGGTATTAATCATACAACCCCTGTATTTTTGTATTAAAATTCTACGAAAATTTGAAAAACATTAATACACTATGTGAATACTAATTTTTCAAAAAAGAGCTAATATCTATATTGGATAATTTATCTAAATTGAATAATAATTTAATAATTTTTAAATTTAGCAATGATAATAATTGCTAGAATAAGAAAAGTAAAAGTTTAAGAGTTATTATATTGAATATGACATCAAAAACAAAACCTTATATCATATACTCCGCAATGTACCCATCATTATTTTAGGCATGTTTGAACAGATAAAAATATATTAACAAGATATACACGCGCCATTTTATCTATTGACATAGTTATCTAAAAAATTTATACTTAAAAAATTTAGCATGATTGATACAGGTTTTTTATCTCTAAGTCAATATTTTTTATTTTGAATTCAATCGCAGTTATCTTGCTTTTGAAAATAATTTTGTCTCGTTTTAACTATTTTTTTAACATAATTTTTACTTAAAAATGAGCATATTCATTGCGTCAAGCAAAGAATTAAGCAACCATGAAATGTTTTTTTTTATTATAAATCTACTTATTTTTTGTGTGCAAAAATTGAATTACTGATGAAAAAACCATACCATATTTTTGAAGAAAAATCTTATAAAAACTAATTTACACAAGCCCCAGTTACGTATTACGTTTGTCAAACAAAAGTATACATAATATTGTCTTGTTGGAACAAGTGTGCAAAAATTTCTTCTCCCCATACTATAAATTGAGTCCAAATAAGTTATTCTATTTTAGTTATCCTAAGGTTCTTGGACTCGCAGTTTACAAGAAGATTCAGGTAAATTATTTTTAATATCTTTTTTAAAATATAAAATATTTAAGAAAATATAATAATAATAAACTTTTATTCTAGGGAATATGAAGTACTTTTTAGTGAGTTCTCTGCTTTTAGCAGTAGCATTAGCCGGCGACTCTAGATGGGAACATTATCAGCAAAATTATTTGCAAGCTTCCAGAGATCCAGCTAAGGCTGCTGAACAAAAACAAGTTTTCCAAGATAATCTTGAGCTTCTTGACCAACATAACAAAGACTATGCAGAAAATAAAGTTACATTCGAAGTTGGTGTAAACGAGCTAACTGGATTACCAGAAAAGAAAGCGAAAAGATTGCGAGGACGTCGCGTAAGGTAATATTTTGCAACCACTATCTTTAACCACATAAATTATTTAATTCATTTACATTGAGAAGACTATTGATGAAGGGTGAAGCTGATCCAATTCCAGCAAATATTCTTGCTGCTACTGCTCCAGCATCCCTTGATTATCGTAAGCTTCCTGGTTACCTTAATCGCGTAAGACAACAAGGTATTTAAATAGTATAATTTTTTCTCTTTGGTTTTAAATATTCAGTTTTTTACCATTATTATTTTAATTTGTTTTGTAAATAGGTGGTTGTGGAAGTTGTTATACATTTGGGTCGACTGGAGCTCTTGAGGCGCAAGTTTTCAAGAAAACGGGCAAGACATTTGAACTTTCAAAACAACAAATTGTCGATTGTGATACTAACAACGGTGGCTGCGAAGGTGGTTTAGAAATGGGAGTATACAGATACATTATGAGCGCTGGTATCGCTAAGGAAACCACATACCCATATAAGGGCTACAAGGGACCGTGCACCTATAATAAGGGCATGGCTGCAGTTCAAGTCAAGGACTACAAGAACTTCTATCATGTTACAGATGATGAACTAATGAAAATTCTTCATGTTGTCGGCCCTGTATCGATTGGTATTGACTCTAGCGATTATTACTTCACCAACTACAAACGTGGTGTTTACAGCAATAGACAATGTAATCCAGCTAACTTAGATCATGCTGTAGTACTTATTGGTTATGGTACAGATCCAAAAGAAGGTCCATTCTGGATCATTAAGAACTCATGGGGTGACACTTGGGGCCAAGGTGGTTACGGCTATGTTAAACGGGGTGGTTTCAAAGTTGATTGTGGTATTTCCATGGACATCAATTATCCTGTACTATAAATATTCAACAATATAATGTAAATTATAATTTGATAAACAATTTTAAATACGAGACAATATTTTGTATGTTTTTTAATTCTTCCTAATTTCTAACTAACACAACTGATAACATTTAACAATTTTCAAGAGTTTCATTTAAAATTTTGCCAATATTTTATTCTTTACTAAAAAATATTTTTGAATATTAATCATCGTTTAACTGTTATGTAATTGCGAAAAAAAAAATTGTATAAAAACATTTTCGAGTAATAAAAAAAATTCAGAAACTTTATCATTTATTCTTTCAAATTGCATTTTTGAGTGAAGATTACACCAAATTTTTTTATATTTAAAATTATATATTCAATAAAAAAAAACATTTATTATAGTATTTTTGTGTGTGTATTCATTTGTATGCGAGAAAACTTACGAGGGTCACTTTATAGCAATACAACCAAGTTTCGTGAGTTCAAGTTAAAAAGTCGGCTTTGCTTGTAAAAAATCGAGTTCAATTTTCGTAAGGGTACAATATCGAGCTAAATATATGTTGGGTGGATAGTAAAACGATAGAGAATTAGTAGTAAGGGCGAGAAATGTTTCCAAATAAAAAAGTATGGCTGAGAATTATTTTGCTAAAAATTTGAATCATAACACTAGTTTGTTTAGGTTTCGTTATTTTCTGATACTCTGGGATCTTAACAAAAACCATTGCAAACTATTTTTCGCTTTAGAGAAAAGGATCCTTCTAAGAATTTTTGGCCCTCTACATAAGGATGGATGATATCGGAGATGATGATATCCTAGAGCATAACCTCGACCACATGATTGTGGATAATATTTAGCCCAATAGACAGCGGCGGGCTGGCCACTTAATACGTATGGATAAGGAAGGTCCTTCCCAGAAAGACGACAGTGACTATACGTAGGCTACTATATATATTTCTGGCCTAGGCAACACTAAGTGTTGCCAGGTGCGATCTGACATTTCCATTGGAAAGTTTGACATTTTTTAGCATAAACGTACTCAGAACGTTTTGACGTACGACTATCATTTGTGTTGTTTACAGTGACTTGAAAAAATCAATTTGGCAAAAAAATGGAATTAACTCGTGAACATTTTCGTGCGATCATTTTTCACAACTTTCGACGTGGATTATCACGACAAGAGTGCATCGATGAACTTAAATCTTTGTATGGCTATGAAGCACCATCCTATAGCACTGTGAAAAACTGGTACAACGAATTCAATCGTGGCCGACGCTCGCTCAAAGACGAATTCCGTGAAGGTCGTCCAAAAACAGCCGTTGTTCCAGAAAACATCGATGCCGTACGTGAACTGATAATGCAAGACCGTCATGTGACATACCGTGAGATAGAGGCATGCCTAGGCATTTCTCCCACCAGCATACATTCGATATTGCATGAACACCTGGCCGTAAAAAAGGTTTGTTCTCGTTGGATCCCGCACAATTTGACAATCGCTCAAAAAAAGGCTCGTGTGGATTGGTGTAAAGAAATGCTGAAAAAATACGATCGCGGTGCTTCAAAAGACGTTTATAAGATCGTCACAGGTGACGAATCATGGATCTATGCGTATGAGCCCGAAACAAAACAGCAATCGACCGTGTGGGTCTTCCAAGACGAGTCAAATCCAACGAAAGTTGTTCGTGGAAGAAGCACTTCGAAGCAAATGGTCGCTTGTTTCTTTGGCAAAACTGGTCATGTGGCGACTGTTCCGCTTGTGCAACGTAGGACGGTCAATTCTGAGTGGTACACCACCATTTGTTTGCCTGAAGTCTTCGGAGAAATTCGAAAAACGAACAAGAGAAGTCGAATCATTGTGCACCATGACAATGCGAGCTCTCACACATCGGCTCAAACCAGCGCCTTTTTGACCGGACAAAACGTCGAATTGATGGGTCATCCTCCGTACAGCCCTGACTTGGCACCCAATGACTTCTTTTTATTCCCACACATCAAGAAAAAAATGCGTGGTCAACGATTTTCGTCGCCAGAAGATGCTGTTGAAGCATTCAAAAACCATGTTTTGGAGGTGTCTCAATCGGAGTGGAAAAAGTGCTTCGAAAATTGGTTTGAGCGCATGCAAAAGTGTATAAATCTTGGTGGAGAATATTTTGAAAAACAATAAAACCTTTTTCGTTGATAAATATTCGCATTTTCATTATTAGGCCAGAAATATATATAGTAGCCCACGTATTTATGGTCGGAGAAGATGAAGCCAGGATACCCAAAAATATGCTCGGAATGTCAAACTAGAAGGTAGCGGCGTGAAGCCAGAACATCTGGAGCTCTTTGATTCAGTAAGCCTAGACCGGATTCACGGTTATCGAATTCCCGGTTATTTGTCATTCTGTTAGCTGACGTGATAGATTGGATATAGTTCTTATTATCAGATCTCAAACAGGATCATTCTCTGTGCTTTAAATAGTTTTGGGAACCGCTTATCTGTCAGTAAAAATGACGATTTTGCATTGATTGAAAAATCCGATAGCAAAATCATCCACTACTTTGATTGCGTCGAGCACTCTATACTATGAAGACACACTTTAAGAAAAAACCCAACAATAAAGATAATGATTGATCTCAATAGTATTGGAATTGGTCGCAGCAGCCGTTAATAGGAGTAAAATTTTGCAAATCACGTCTCTTTTGTTCAAAGAAAAGTCTCCTTCTTAAGAACTTTTCTCAGCTACAACTTCCAATTAGAATGCCAAAGGATATTTTAGAAGTGACGAGAATAACTAAAGGGATCTGTCTCCAATTGTGGAACTATAAAGGATAAGAAAGATATGTTTATTTTACTAAATTATCAAGAAAACGTTATTATAAATTAAGCGGACTCTTATTTTTCTACCAGTTTCAGATAGGTCGGATTTGCCATTATACGAGGCAAATCCGACCCCGTAATATACTGGTTAGTTGGTGCCTTGATTTGCGTTAACTCAACTTTTAACATTTTGACACATAAAGTGGAACGAATTTTTCTATTTGGGTTGATACGAAATTTTTTTAATGTGTATTTTTGAATACTTTAAATTAGATTTTTTTTTTAAATTGAAAAAAAAGCTTTTTAATAATTAGGGTCTTAAAATATAAATTGATATACACATATATTTGTACTCTTTTAAAAATATTAGCAATATATATTTATAAACTAAGAACTTTTTAAGATATTTTTAATAGTTAAAACTTTCAAAATTGAGGTGGTTAAAATCAGTATTAGTTTGTGAGTACTTAACTTCAGAGAAATGTATGTTAGTTTATTGAGGAAGAAAATGGAAATTCTCAATGGCATTATTGCTATAAAGTATAAATGCTATTCAATTTGGGAAAATTATTTAAAAAAATTTACCAAAAATATTTAATTAAAAAAACTGAGCGACTCTTACAGTAGTCGTCAAAAATGTACAATATCTTACCTTGGTAATCGTGAATATATTAGAGTAAATATTAGATATTATTGATTGTCTATATAATCGTGAATATATTAGAGTAAATATTAGATATTATTGATTGATATTATTAGGTGCTAATTTTTTTTTAAGCTCCAGTTTTCAATATTTTCCATGCGCTAACGCTGCCTGTATTCTCGCATATAATCTGCTTTTGACTTTCCTATCTCTCCGGAAATTAAGATATGAACAAAATTTTATACATTCGAGAAATTATTATTATTTAGTAAATTATCTATTTTATAATTATTTAAAACGCCACTAAAGGGAATAAACCACAAAGTAAAGGGAATTTACCTTCGTTTTATTACGAAATTACTTTCCGAACAACTGAATAGTTAATTTATTGGCCTTTTTTCTTTAAGTGAATCTTTCAATTTGTCCAACTGATTGCAGGACATTTCAGAATTGATCGTTGTGTTGCTCGGTAGAAGCTCAAAATAAACTATTCCTTTGAAATCCCACTATTCCTTTGAAATCCCACCTCCAGAATCGTTTGCGCTTAATATTATTGTAGACAACCCATTTCTCGTCCCTAGTGATAATACGCTTCAAAAATGGATCATTTTTTTAGCGTTTGAGAAGCAAATCACAAACGTCAATGCGACGGCACAAATTTTTTTCCGTAAGAAGAGGAGAAACCCATATGTCGAGCTTTGAGATACAATCTCGCCATTTTAAATGATCCTGAACGGTCCTATTCGATAAATTTAATCCATCAGGGATCTCACGAGTTCTTATTCGCCGGTTTGCATCAATTAATACCTTTATTATCAGCTTCAACTGGCCTTCCAGAACGTGGTGCATCTTCGAGATCAAAATTGCGGAATCGAAATTTTGCAAACCAGTTTTGGCACTGGCGCTCACTTAACACATCTTCTCCATACACATCGGATACTTTTTGTTTTGCTTGAATAGCATTTCTATCTTTTCTATAGTAAAAAATAAAATATGCCGAAAACGCTTTTTTTCACTTTCCATATTTAAAAGGGTATCAACCAAAAACTACTATGCAGAATTAATCGAATTTTTTCACATGCAATCCTTGCTATGTCAGCTGTCAAAATAAATATAATTATGTAGCTAAGAATAAAGTTGGTTTTGAAAAATACAATTAAGTCCTGGTTTGTTTCATTACGAAATCACTTTCATCACAACCCAATAATATCAATTATAGAAATTATTTATTAATATTTACTTTTCGGAAATGAATTTGTATAACAAACTTAGTATCAATACAACACGTATTTCAATACAACATTTAATTTCTAAAAAAGAATGTGTGAAACAAAAGCAAAATAAATCCTCTTCTTAAAATCAAAAAAAAAAAACTACATCTGCCAACAAAAAAAGAACAATAAGAAGAGTCCCATTCACCACCATATCATAAAAACAGATACACATATTTTTAAATTAAAAAAATGGCGAATACTTGCCTGAAAAGTAACTACGGTCGACTAAGAGACAGAGAGAGAAGAAAAAAATTTCGGTTGGCAAAAAAAAGCCAAATCTTTAGATTATAGAAGAACTGGATAGCCTCTACACAAATATCGCGACCGATATCGAATATACAAAAATGCTGCCTATAAATATTATTATATATGAAGGGGGTCTTAAAAAATATAGACTCAAAAAAATAGTACCTCAGGATCCTTGAAAAAGGATATTCTACTCTTAATTGAAACTATCACATCTAATGGGGATGGAAAATTAGACACCTTTAGGCCAATATCCCTTATAAAAAAAACTGATGAGGTCAAGAAATATTTAAAAAAAAAAAAAAATTTTGCTTGCAAACTTTTGTAAGGTGTCAGGTTCTTATGACAAGCAAGAATTGTGACTATTTGTTTTTATTTCTCAGTTAAGTTTTAAGACACCCAGTTAAGTTTTAATACACTATTTAAAGGAAATAACTGAATAAGTGTAGTTATGCACAGAAAATTTACGATGGAAAGCTTCTAGCGGTATTTGATTAGAAAAATAATTATAAAAACAACAACAAAAAAGTCCAATATTTTTTAGAATCTTCTATAAACAATACTTCTTGTTTAATAAACAAAAAAATAATATAATTAATAAAAAAAGAACAAATTATGTACTGATAAATTCATAGCGCTACGACAACTTGGGCCATTTGGGGACAACTAAAGGCAAGTCGTGTTGTGAATGGTGGCAGTTATCAGTTCGCCGATCTACGCAGCCCCTATTTGGACAGAACTTAGATTATAGAAGAAATGGATAGGCCTCTACATAAAAATTCTATCCAAACTTTGTTGACAATACATTCGTAAGAACGCACACACATGCAAAATAACAGAAACGGCGTAAATTATTGGGGGTTAATTTTAAGCTTCAGTATGCATATGTGTGATGTCATTTTTTAATATTGTGGGTTTTGTTGTTTGATAGAATTAGTTTTAGAAATTTGCAATAAAACACAGTATTTAAAATATTATTTATGTATTTATTGTATTTTCATTTTATTTATTTCACTATATATTATTTATTAAAACAAAATTATAAAGTGAAAGAACATATAAAAATATAAATTGTAAGTTATTTGATTATATCAAAACAATTATGTGCACAAATAAAAATCTAAACGGCATTACTTTACTTACATGCGTTGGATTGAATTCTTCTTCTCTAGCAGCTGAGTCCATGCCCTCATATTCTGTGCTGCTATGATGAGTTACCTAAAAAATAAAAATAATTAAACCAAAATTATATATCACACGTTATTTTTAAATTACATGTTCATTTTGGTCGTCAGCATTATTGAAGGGAACTTCAATGTTTAATGCGATGGCATCCTGAATGAACTAATTTTTAGAATGAAACAAAATAATATACAATAAAAATATATTCGTACAACTTACTGTTTCATTTTCAATCTTTTCCTGTTTTGCCTGATTTCTTACAAAAATGATTTCAATGCATTATAATTTTGCAATTATTAATTTTGTAGTATTAAAACTTACCGTATGGCATATACCCGGTAATACATATTACATATAGCCATATCACATAATAAATTTTTGTTATTTTCTTTAGTAAAAATAGAGATATCATTTTACTGAATTTTCGGCTTCCTCATTTCGTTAAATTACCAGCAATTCTTTATAAAACATCTCATTTTTTGAAATAAAAACTTCCTATTAGATGTTATCAATAATATAACTATTTACAATATATAAATACTTATTTTTTCGTAAATGCTCCAAAAAACATAAAAACTACACTTTCACTTGGATTTTCCGATAAATGCCAAAATAACCACTTGAAAAATACCAAAAGTATGCAAGCATTTCGGTATGCTACCACTTTCATGGAGAATAGCGTATTTTAAAACTCTCTGAAAGTCTAAAAAATTGAGGCACTTGATATTATAATAATAAACCTAAAATACAATTCTATTTAATACCAGAAAGTTGGATAAAAATATATTTTGTCGTATTTAAATTATATTTTTGTTTGAAATAAGTGAATTAAAATGAATATCAATTATGCTTTTCCAATTTAATAAATTTATGTTACAAAAACTAGATGTCAGTAAATGTTATGTCTACATAAAAATATCTACACAAAACTATGCAAGCGTTACGATTTCTCGCCGCTTTTGCAATAATTTATACATACGAGTATACGGAAATCTGACGTACGGGCCTATCCAGGTATTCTTTAATATAAGTTCAACTCTATTTTGATTATTTTTCCTTTTCTCAATTTTGTAATAAACTATTTTCTCTGTCTGGCTTCGGTCATTTTTACATTAATTTGTATTTGAAAGAAAGAGAAATATAATATTCTAACAAAAAAATTGAAATTTCCAGAAAAAAAGACTCTTACAATTTTTATTTTTGTCATTCTATTGATGATTTTTGTTAATTCTATTGATGATTTTTTTAAAAACTTGAATTAACCGTTAATTCTTATGAATTTCTTTTACTAAATTGTAATTAAGTTTTACTTATACTTCCGTTTATGACTATAAACATAAGAAGGGCTTCAAAATCTTGGTACTGTAGCAGTGATCCCTGAAATACCTACTATAAAATTCCACCAATTGAAACTTCTAATTTTTAATATTATCTTCTTTTTATAAAATATATTTTTTTTGTCATTTGGCTATTGAAACGTTATATGAAATTACCAGGATAAAATCGAAATCAGATTTTTTTCACGGCAAATAAGCATAATTTCATATAGAAAGTATTAGGTAAATACCTCTTGTTACGCATTTTCGTCGCATTCCCTAAATTAGTCCCACTAAATGTTACAGATAAAAAGAAAATATCTCTAATACTTACTGCAGAGGTCCTGCATAAATATTTAAAAAATAGACATAAAATTAGGCTGGTACTAAAAATTTTAAATGGTAAATAATTAATTCACGATTTCCATGTGCGCAATAAAAGTTGATGCCTTATAAAAACATTTATTTTTCTAATTTTACGACAGCAATATTATGATAAATATAGTCGATTGTACAAATAAAACGAATATGCAAAAAATGTGTTATTTCAATTTACGTCAATTCATGAAAGAAAAAAATATTTTTAAATGTTGACTATTTGGACAAGTGAAAAGAAGGTTTTCAAATAACACACGAGCTCAGAAAATCGCTGTTCAAACTAGTCATTCATGCTGTTTTATAAAACCGATTTTTTTTTCTAAAAAATTAAGTTTATTCGAGTTATTGAAATCTTCCAATAAGGTATAGTTTTTTTAAAGATATTGAGTTATTAGAAATTTTAATTTAATTAAGAAAATAGAAAATGAAAATTTTGTATTGTATAATTTTATTAATTGTTGTGGTTATCGCAGACAAATGGGAACATTATAAGGTATAGTTAAGCATATTCAAATTTTTAAAGTAAATAAAATGACATTAATTTTTATATTATAAAATAGGAAAGATTTCGAAAAATTTATCGAGATCCCTCTCGTGCAGCCATTCATAAGCAAATATTTTTTGTTAATGACAAAGTGATTGCTGAGCACAATAAACAGTTCCTTCGTAAGGAAACTACTTTCAAAATTAAACACAATGAACTGTCCGATTTATCTGAGAACGATCAAAACAAATTAAGGGGCCGTGAATCAAGGTATAAAAGTATTATTATGAACCAGACAAAATTTGTTCAAAAATCTGTTATTCAGGGTATTGGCTATGCGAGGCTATGCAGAACCACTTCCAGATGATATCCAAAATGTTAAACCACCAAAATCTCTTGATTATCGTAAGGTTCCAGGAATGCTGAACAGGATTAGACACCAAGGTAAAGAGTATATAATTTTTTTCAAATAAATGTATAATTAAAATATGGAAAAAATAAAAGGTCGCTGCGGAAGTTGTTACACTTTTGGTGCTACTGGAGCTCTTGAAGCACAGGTATTTAAAAAATACAATAAATCCATCGAGCTATCAAAACAACAAATTGTTGATTGTGATACTGGTAATAAAGGATGTAATGGGGGAAGTGAATTTAAAGTTTACAAATATGGTATGAAAAACCCCATTGTTAGTGAAACGGAATATCCTTATACTGCTAAAAAGGGCACTTGTAAAAATGTCCGTGGTTCGTCTCCAATTAAGGTACTAAACTATATGAACCACGTTCGTTTAAGTACTGAAGATACAAAGAAAGTTCTTAGCGAAATTGGACCAGTATCCATTGGAATAAATACCAAAGATAAACTATATACCTTATATGAAGAGGGAATTTACTCTAATGAATATTTATTTCCGCATGAAATGGACCATGCCGTACTACTTGTTGGTTATGAAGATAATGTTCCACAGCCATATTGGATTATCAAGAACTCATGGGGAACCACATGGGGCTATGAAGGTTATGGATATATTACACAAGGTAATGGCGATATTGGGGTAACTCAAGATATCAATTATCCTGTTATATAAAAGGACATTTGTATGAATATCAACTTATTTTTCTTATATAAAATAAATATATTGTATTTTATTTAAATTAATTAAGATAACAAAAAAGTTTTCTAATTAGTGCAATGTTTTATGATATTTATCGGATAAGAAATAAATAAAATACAATACAATGTTTTACTACAGTTTTAATTAATTGTAATTTTTAAAAAATTGTTTAAAAAAATTCTTTAAATAAATAGATTTTTCTGAAGTTTCGAACATAATTTCGAAAATATTTTTGGGTCATTATTATGGATTTAAAATAATCAAATTGAGAAGACTATTTTTCAGATATCAAAAGCACATTTCCAAAAAAAGCCAAAAATTTGGTAACGATAATATAAAACCGATTTTTAATTCATTTATCAAAAAACTACCAATATCAGTACTGATATACTCCACGTCAGCTACTGACTATTTTATCATAGTAATTGTAGAACTTTTAATAAAACTTAAATTTAACATATTAATATTAAATATGCTTAAAAATATATTTTTTATTATTATGTAGAATTTTTAAAAGATGATATTTTCTGGCTATGCACCTTATAATGGTAGTCAGCGAAACTTATCTGCATTTAAAAGTTATTATTTTGCATCAATCCAGGAAGTCTGCAAAAGACTAAAGTTGATAATATTATACTCGTATATAGAAAATATCTTAATTCTTATTTTAAATAATTTATAACTTGAATGTTTTAAGAAAAGAAAGCAAAAAATAAAACTAATTGCATATTTAGTTTTTCATAAATAAAATTAAGAATTTTAGATAGTACAAAAATGATAGTTGACTTTATTTTTATAATCAATTTTAATATTGAAATTTATTAAAAACTATCTCATATATTTTAGAATTACCAATTATGGAAAAATCTCCTTAATACCATTTCTGGTATAATTCCTTTCATTGTGAAGCTGCCAAAAGCTAGTCCAAAAACTAGAATATTTCGCATACCTACTAGGACACCAGTACAAGGAAAACATGATACCAAATCTACTCAATATAGGTAATCTGAATTGCAAAATATTCACAAAATTTGCAAATTATTATCAAGATTTGGTGACGAGTTTTTTTTGGAATAACAAACATCAGGGAATGCACACTTTCGATATTGAAACAAGCTTTGTATTCCAAAATATTATCTAAATATGTCCTTCGAATCGCCCTTATGATCAAAGTAAATTTTTTACACTCAAAATCCTACTATTGCAAAATATCTTGTATCGTTGATTCGCTGTATCTAATTAGACAAAATGCCTTTTATTAAATCAGAGGACTGACTATCCCACACAGAGTCCTAAAAAATTAATTTTGTTAATTTTTTTAAATTTAATATGTGGAAAATGCAAGAAAAAATATATAAAGAAGAAAATTAATAGCTTAGTAGGATGCTGTCAAAATGAAAAACTGCCTATATACGAGGGTTGTATGATTAATACCAGACTTTAACATCAACAAAAAAACATTTTTGTTTGTAAAATTCACTTTTTCTTCAACATAGTCTCGTTTTAGGTTAATAATTTTCATCCAATGTTTTTCTATCTTTTGTATCCATATAAAAAATTTAATCTCTCCAACCCTTCAAAAAAGTCGTTTGTTTTAGATTGATCAATTGAGCGAAAATCATTTTCCACTGAGCTATTTTTTTCATATTCGGAAATAATCGTTGGTGGCTAAAACTGGCGAATATGATGGATGTGAGAACAGTTTGTATCTTAACTCGTGGAATTTTGTCATGACGCTTGGATATTGTCTTGATGAAAGATAACTTTTTCGTCGCCAAATCAGGATGATTTTCTTTCACAGTATCGTTGAAATGATCTAATAAGTTAACACAATACTCTCCATTTATCTTTGTACGCTTTTTAAGATAATCAATGTGGCCATAACTTTGTTGTTCTTCTGGTTCACCACGGAGAATTTTCAATAAAATACTGGGAATAAAAAAATTGTGTTTAAATAAAAAGAGGATTTTTGATTGAAGGAATTAGTTTCGACTGAAATTGGAATGCTTAGTTAATCCCTCAAAGTTCTGTTCAGTGTGTTTCATATGGCATTTACTGTATTGTATATACGAGGGCTGTATGATTTATACCTGGCCTTAACAAGAAAATAATTATTTATTTGTAAAAATTGTCATATTTAAATCCAACGTTCCTTTATCTTCTGTATCGCATCTAAATCAATACAATGTCTTCAACCTTGTAAAATAGACATTTATTTTTATATTTAAAGCGGGCTCTTGCATTCTCTTGAGGAAAGGGAATTTTTTGCCTTCACCAAATGCAAAAGTTTTTCTTTCAAAGCATCGCTGAAACGGTCCAATAAGTTGGCATAATACTAACGATTAATTGTTCTACGCTTTCTAAGGTTAACTACGTATATTATGCATAATGCATCCCAAAATAATATGGCGATGACTTTGCTGGCCAATAAAATCGCTCTGTCACACTGTTTGGACTATTCTTGATATCTGGTGTTCTGTGGTGAATTAATGTTTTACCAACAGTTATAAATTGATATCAAAAATTTTTCTCAATGCACTTTAAAATCGCCAAACATTCTTTTGAAGTTGACACATGTTCGTGTTTTAGGTTAATCGTAACAATTGCGGCACCCAACTTGCGGAATACTTTCTCACATCCAAATGCCTCAGCAATCCCACAAATTTTTATTTATCACCATTTAGTAGATTTTTTTAATCTTTTCTATGTTGTCCAAAATTTAATGGTCTATAACGCAAGTGCAGAATCTCTATAAACTTCTGTGAGTTCCACTTTTATCTTGTCATGCGCTTGTTTTTGAAAAACAAATATTTTATCACTGTTCAATATTGAACTTTTTCTATTGTTGTAAAATCACAAAATTTGTTCACTTTAAATGGCTACCATTCGCAATTTAAATAATAATTTGACGTGAGTCTTGTGAAAGGTTACATTTCTTGTTAAAAGATTACAGAGGCTTAGTATTAATCATACAAACCTCATAGTTTCTGGATTCTATTTATTAACGAATTCGATGACCACAAGTTTGTTGAAAATATTAAGCGAGATTGATTATCACAAAAAGTGGCAATAATAATAGTATCGACTACAATTTATCGATAGTATCGACTAGGATACCAAAAAGTTATTGGTTTGACAAACTACCGCGGAATGTTACCAAGACGTCAGAATTGTTTGATTCAACAGGATTAGACCGCCGGTTATCACGCGTCGTAGATTATGATTATATACATAGAGGACATAAAATTTTATTTACATTATCAAGTAAGGATTTTTATGTTTTTCGATTAAATTCTTTCAAGAATATTGCATTAACATTCTGATATGTCTATCGAAAATTGGTCAATTGCTTAACAGTTTACACTACATATGCCGTTGAAAAGTTTTTGGCGTTCTTCTTCTTAAACGTGGCGTTTTACATAAAGGAGAAAACTAGTTATATCTAGTTTTTTTTTCTTACTTTTTGGGAAGCCATTAATATTAAAGAGAAGATATTTTATTTTGAAGCAGTGCCTATTTTGGATAAATAAAAGTTTGTGAAAGTTCTCTATCGTGGCGTCATCGAGTGGGCTTACCACTGGTATGTAAACATAATAGAGTTTGAATACGGCTAAGGACAGACTGTCACCAAATAGCTTTTTTAGTATAGTGGCACTTATATTTAATATATTCACGAGTACATAAAATGTTACCAAAAAATAGTAGATGATAATAGTGGGGAAAAAAATTTCGAAAAAATATTTTATATTTTTTATTATGTGCATAAAAAGTCTAGAGATTTCTGGCTACTTTAATAGTCAGTGGTAAGACAAAATCCTTAAGGAATATAAGATTTTTTTATAAAATTATCAATAAAACTAACTAAAATAATATATTTTTATATACGCAATCATATAAGAAAGACTCAAACTAGCGGCAGTTCGAACCTTACCACCGGTTTGTGCATTAGCTGCGATTTATACCTTTGCTATACCATGTTAAGAATTAGATTATCTTTTAACATTATTTACACAAAATAAGTTTGTCTTACAAAAAAAAACGGATGAAACATTTTCTATTTTAAATTTAAAAAGAAAAATGTTTATTCAATATATTTTATTAGTTTAAAGAATATTTTTGAAGAAAAATCTAAAAAATTGTCAAAAGGAATTTTTTTTTCTCAAATAGTTTCTAGGAAAATATGTGTTAAAAGGTATAAACTTTTTGTCTAAGGTGCATAATCTTTTATTTACTATTAATTATTATTAATTTTTTTGTTGTTGTTTGAAGCTTCAAATAACTTATTTGAAATTCATAAATTATTATTTAGGAAAGGATCATAGATCATTTTTGTGAACAGGAAAGTCATAAAATCGATCTCAGGACATTTCTTGACTATAATATTCTATCAATATCTAAATGATATAATACGAGTATAGTCATAGTTAGGCCAATAATAATAATCTTCACAAATGGATCAATGCAACCTGCAGGCATAATAAAATTGATTTCAAATTATATCGACCATAACATATCTCAATATGTTGCATGCACAATGTTGAACGCAAAACGAGGTCTGTTCAAAAAGTATCACGGAATTTGAATTTCCGCTGGTTACGTTAATACGATTTTCGATTTTGTTATGGCGTTATGTTGGTACTCGTGTCTGTCACTTATGATGACAAGTTTGGCCATTTTGAATGTTCAGTTAATTTTTGACAGCTGCTTTGCTTGCACGTGTTTTGGCTCGTCTTCGATTTTTGCCCATTTTCGACCAAAAACAGCATCGCATTAACATTGCTAAGGAGCTGTTGGACTCTGCCCGCGACGACCCAAGTTTGCTCCAGAGGGTCATAACTGGTGACGAATCATGGGTTTATGGTTATAACGTGGAAATCAAAGTTCAATCATCCCAATAGAAGCTGCCGCACGAGCCAAGACCGAAAAAAGCGCGTTAAGTTCGATCGAATGTGAAGGTTTTGCATGGTGCAATACGAGTATTTGCCACAGGGTATAACGGTCAATAAGGAATATTAGCTGCAAGTTATGCGCAAGTTGTGCGAAGCAATCCGCCAGAAACGCCCGGATTTGTGGAAGAACAAAAATTGGCTTTTACACCATGATAACGCCCCTGCCCACGCATCGTTGCTTGTGCGCGAATTTTTGCCCAAAAATAACACACTAATAATGTCGCAGCCACCGTATTCCCCAGATCTGGGTCTCTGTGACTTTTTCTTGTTCCCGAAACTGAAAAGCCCCATGAAAAGACGACGCTACGCTACGATTGAGGAGATAAAGACGGCATCAAATGAGGAGCTGAACAAGATCACAAAAAATGACTTTTTGAAGTGCTTCGAGGATTGGAGAAAACATTGGCACAAGTGTATAATATCTGGTGGGGATTACTTTGAAGGGAACAAAATAGATATTCATGAACAAAAAAATAAATTTTGAAAAAACACAAAATTCGCGATACTTTTTGAACAGACCTCGTATGTCCAGTGTCCATATGGTCATATGAAAAACCCTTCTGCGTCTGGACACACAGGTGTCCGCAGTTGTGCCTAATTTACCTTACCCACTAACCGAATCGAATTTAACATCTTTAGAGTAGCTGGTAGCATAAACGTCAAAACTAAAAACTATTACATAAGCCAATTAACAAAGAAATTGACGTAAATTAAAAATATTTTGTCAAATTGAATTGAAATAAAGACAGTTTTATTAGAACAAAAGTATTCAAATTGTTAAAACAAATAGACGTACATTCATACATTGCAGCCCAATAGAAATAGTTTTTTTCTCCATGAAATTAGTACAATACACTATAATTAATCGATTTGACGTCTTTCATTACAATACTAGTCATATTATTTCTGCTATTTGTACAAGTGAAAACAGTGAACCATAATGGATATTTATGGATTGCTTTTAAATATAGTCTAACGAATTATGTTATAAAAGCAAATGTTTTGTACGCACAAATTAGTGATATTCAGACTAGCAAAGAATAAAGTAATTATATAAAATTACTTAAATCTTAAAAACTGAAAAAATTATTTTCATTTTAACAATATTCTTTTAAAGGGGAAAAAAATGAAAATTGTATTTTGTATAATTTTATTAATTGTTGTGACTAGCGCAGATAAATGGGAAAAATATAAGGTACAATTAAGCATTTTCAACTAACTTATTGAAATATGTAAAAGAATATTAATTATTATTTTATCAAATAGGGAAAATTTCGAAAAACTTATCGAGATCCGTCCCGTGCAGCCATCCATAAGCAAATCTTTTTTGATAGTGACAAATTGATTGCTGAGCACAATTCAGAATTCCTCCATAACCAAACAACTTTCAAAATTAAACACAATGAATTTTCCGATTTGTCAGAGAAAGATCATATTAAATTAAGGGGACGCCAACCAAGGTAAAAATATTAATAATTAAAGATTAAAATTTAAAAATATTTGTTAAACTATATTTGGTATTAGAGCATTTATTATGCAAGGCTATGCAGAACCACTTCCAGCAGATATAAAAAATGTTAAGCCACCAAAATCTCTTGATTATCGAAAGACACCCGGAATGCTAAACAGGATTAGACATCAAGGTAATAAGTATATAAGTTTTATTTAATTTATTTTTGTTTATATATTATAATAACTTGAAAATCTAGAAAGTTGTGGAAGTTGTTATAGTTTTGGAGCAACTGGAGCCCTCGAATCCCAAATATATATGAAGCAGAAAAGGGCAGTCGAATTATCAAAACAACAAATTGTTGATTGTGATACTGGTAATAGTGGATGTAATGGTGGCCTAGAATTTAAAGTCTATAAATATGCTATGACACATCCAATTGTTCGTGAAATAGAATATCCTTATACTGGTAAAAAAGGCCCTTGTAAAAATATTCGTGGCACATCCCCAGTCAAAGTATTAGACTATAAAAATCATATTCGTTTGAGTACGGAAGATACAAAGAAAGTTCTTAGCAAAATTGGACCAGTGTCCATTGGAATAAACGCCAAAGATAAACTATTTAGCATGTACGAACATGGAATTTATTTCAATTATATTCTTAAACCAGAAGAGATAGACCATGCCGTACTACTTGTTGGTTATGAAGATAATGTTCCACGACCATATTGGATTATCAAGAACTCATGGGGAACCACATGGGGCTATGAAGGTTATGGATATATTACACAAGGTAAAGGCGATATTGGAGTAACTCTAGATATCAATTATCCTATTATATAAAATGATATTTGTTTGCATATGAATAAATTTTTCGAATCGAAAATAAATATATTATAATAAAATCAAGAAATTGCATTTGCTTTTGATAAAAAGTTGTATTTGACTTTGTATACTATCAAAAACCATTTAAATATAAAATATTTAGATTATATTTTAAATTGACTTTAAGTTTTCATACAAAGCAGCATTTTAAAATTAAAATAGTAACCAGGCAGGCACAAGTAAATGAGAACAAATTACGCCACTGCACACGGATGTTAGACTTAGAAGGTACAACTTACAGTAATGACCATTTTTTGAGGTTGTATTGATAACACCTAAAATATAGTTTATTTGTTAAAAGCTCACACTTTATAATCGAGTATAAAAGTTGATAAATAAAGTTAATTTAGCAACATTACGTCGTTTGTCGAAAAAGTTATCTAAAAAAGGATGTCCTAATCAGGTAAGCATAATCATCATATAGGAGAGTCTAAAGCGGCCATGTCTTAATACGAACCTTATAAGATTACATTGCATTAATATTATTTATCTACTACGCGTAGCATAACAAGCTATCAGACCTATAACACATATTTTAATAGTGGACAGATAAATGGCAAATAAAATGCGTCGCAGTTTGTAAGTTAAATAACACCGTTGACCAATGCCTTATGAAGCCCCAAATTAAGTGGGTTTACTATAAAATGGTAGATAAATTCCTTCTTATTTCCTTTCTTGATTGTTATTAAAACATTTTTAAATTTACTAAATATATCATAATTTCCATTAACCAACTACAAACGCACACTTATCGTTCTATCTAAATTTTACTTGCAGAGGGTAAGAGAAAGTATGTACGAGGTCTGTTCAAAAAGTATCACGAATTTTGAATTTTCGCGGGTTACGTATACTCGATTTTCTGTGGCGTTATGTTGGTACTCATGTCTCTCATTTATGCTGACAAGTTCGGCCATTTTGGATGTTCAGTTAATTTTTGACAGCTGCTTTGCTTGCACGTGTTTTGGCTCGTCTTCGATTTTTGCCCATTCAGAAAAATGAATCAAAGAATCTGTTTCGGGAACAAGAAAAAGTCACAGGGGGCCAGATCTGGGGAACACGGTGACTGCGGCATTATTAGTGTGTTGTTTTTGGCCAAAAATTCACGCATAAGCAACGATGCGTGAGCGGGGCGTTATCATGGTGCAAAAGCCAATTTTTGTTCTTCCACAAATCCGGGCGTTTCTGGCGATTTGCTTCCCGCCACTTGCGCTGGGAATTTGCGTGACCTAGGTGCATGTGGTATTCTAGTAAATGGTGATAATGTGGACGTGAGTGGTGTATTGGGTGTGAAAGAATGCTTGAATCGGTTTGCTGTGGCACCGTTTGAGAAGAGAGTGAGAATTATGTGTGAATGAATGTGTATATGATACGCAAGGTGGCTACGACCGGGTGAAAAACCAAGTTCGATTCCGGTTGTATCTTCGGGTCTTAGCAAACCCACTTACCTGAGCTGGCTTAGCGGTGCCTAAGAATTTACAATGTTCCTTACCGTCGCTCAATAAGTGGTGTACAAACCGAAGTACTCTTAAAAAAATTGATACCAAGGGAATGGGGATGCCCTATGGTGTTGGAACACACTGTGCCCGATAATGGTAAGGCACCTTATTAAATGTATATATCATTTAAAGTAGCATTTCTTTAGTTTAAACCTTGTTATTGGACATTTTAGATAATTTAAATTATGAAAACTTTTTATGAAACGTTGTATTTTTCCATTGCCACGTTTCGAACAAAATTTTCTTCAATGATGAGACCTATTTCATGCTCGTTGGATGAGTGAATTAACAGAAAAGTTCTGTGTATGGTACTATAAGAATTTACAAGTAACTATAGAGATGCCATAGTATTTGTGGAAAGTAAAGGTTTTGTGTATATTTTGGTATGTATTTCTTTAAGAATTAAGAAAGAGAGACATTACTATAAATTTTGAGCACTATGAAATTGCGATAACAAAACTTTTTAGTCTGAGCTTAAAGATTTCAACAACATGATGTCGCAAGCTACACAGCAAAACAAATTTAAGGTTTATTGCACGTAGAGCTCATAGGACACGTACTTTCAGGACTTAATGATATTTATTAGTCTCTAAGTTAGTGCGGATTATAAAATCATGCAAAATATTGTATAAATTTTAAAAACAATTATTCGTCAATTCTCAAATGGATCGAGTTCTGTAAAAAGTTTCGTGACAGCCATTTGAATAATATTAAATTTCATCCATAATAATAAGATTTAAGTAATATAATTGAATTTAAAAAATTTTACCCAAATCAGCATTTTAAATATGTTTTATTTATATATAAAAATAAATATATATAAATAAATATAAAGGAAGAAGACCGAAATCTACATTAGCTAGTGGGACAGAAGTCCGAATTGATAGTACAAAATAAACTATTGATTGTATTAACAAATAAAGAATCAGTGTGAACGTACGGCATCCTAATATAGGGCTAACTGGAAAATAGCTAACCTGAGTAGTTTATAAACCTTCCTAAATAAAAAACTGCGTAGAGTAGTTCATGTCACGTATTAAGTTAGCAGTTCACACCTTCATTGTGACTTACAAATTAATTTGGTCACTGAAGAAGTTTTAAAAAGAATGCGATCAGACATTATGGTCGCCTGAAAATCCATGAAAATAATATCAACAAATCTAGACGCCAATGTATAGTAAGAATTACATAAAAATGTATATAAATTGCAGGCAAACACTGTATGACTCAAATATAAATTATGTTTATTAAAAATTTAAAAAAAACTACAAAAAATATTAATTTAGGACAGTGTATAATTTGTTTTTCAATAACTTATTATTTATTCAGTTGTCAGTTACAAAAACTAACTCTATCAAAGTGTGAAATTTATATTCAATAATTTATCGTATAAATTAATTGAATCTGAATAAAAAAGTAAATATTTAACTTTAAGCCGTAAAAATAACTGTCAAAAAATATATTTGATAATCTACGTGCTTTTGCGAACGTTAAATGGAATTTGATAGTCAGTTACCACAAAATGAACACTTGTTTTAATATTGCTGGCTAAAATAGTAAACAAATATGTTTCTAAGAAAAATTTACTTATGAAATGAAGGTGAATAATTATTTGCAAATTGAAAAAAAAACTCATTAAATTTAGAGTAAAACGATTTTAAAAGAATTTTATTTTTACTGAACATTCTTATGCAATAACCTTTCCATCATTATGTAACATTTAGGAGCTGTTAATTTGTTACAATTTAAACTAGTAAATTTTTTGAAAAAATAATTATATTATAATTATATTGGGTTGTCCAGAAAGTTATAGTGAATTAATATTTCATTTAATTAAATATTGTCCAGTCTGATCCAATACCCTTTGCCATCTTTCTGGCAGTAGAATGATTCCACGATCATAAAATTTTTGTGTTTTGCATGGCAAAAAACTGATGTAAGTGATTTTTGACCTCCTCATTTGAAATAAACGCCTTAGTATTATTTACGTAGTAGGCGTTTAGAACTGGTTCAACAAAATTTTGTTAGGTATGTATTAAGACATCTTCCTCCTTACATAGAGGAGCTTAAAATACTTCAGATGCCTTAAGGATGCTGACTTAATTTTTATTTATCAACTCAAATATCAATTGGCGGTCTCTGTCCAATAAAGTTTTATTCATGCTAAATGTCAAGATCGCTACTGTTAATAATTGTAAGGAATTTAACCTGAATTTAATAAGAGACTCTTTGAAAAAGCTCTCATTCCCATTACTGCGTTAGGATTTTTTTGTTTGGCGTTGAACTTTTATTATTAATTATATTATGAGCCGAATCTTGTTGATATGTGAATTGTTTCCCAGTTTTATTATTATTTATTTGACAGGTTTTCATTTTTCTACATATTGTACAATTTTTTTAACACATATATGCATTTTTTTTTTTTTTTTTTATACACACATAGTTATATGAACACAGTCGCTCCTATGGAGCATATAGCGGCACTAGAGTCTCCGTTGAACTCTCTTCCATCTACTTCTGTCTTGGGTTTTTTGCCTGCGGTACGGTCTTGGGTTTTTGCCTGAGGAACGGTCTTGGGTGTTTGCCTGAGGTATGGTTTTTGCCCGAGTACGATGAAAGCCAAATGAGTTCTTGCCAGGGTACGGTCCGGATGCTTCTTCTTGTGCTGTTTCTTTGATAGGGTGTGTTTTTATAGCTTGCGGCTTATCAGACCAGCAAAGCAACCTCCAGTGACGTTGGGGGACCATACAGACTACATATAAGGCTTATAGTCGGGGCCTCTCACCCCGGCACCAATGCCGAGATGGCGGCAACGGGAATCGAACCCGCTACCTACCTGCGACACGCGGTTTTCCCAAGCGGTCAGCCATCTGAGTATTAACCACGCCCAGTCCTGCTTAACTTTTCCTATGAAAAAGTGTGCTTTAAGTTGAAGTATTTTCCTATGAAAAAGTGTGCTTTAAGTTGAAGCTTTTTTTTTATCTACTGCTTTGACTGGGTCACATTGACGGGAGTAAACACCCATCAATATTTCTCTGCCTGTCATGATTATTTTAAGAGATAAATATGGCATGAGGCCAATGCCTTTTAACACGTCGTTGGATATTTATTGCGAGGGTAGTTGAGGATAGATCTTTAACAAGAGGATTATAATGATTAATTAGACAGGAATAAAATGTTTTGTAACAGGTTATGAGCATTTCACGGACAAAAGGAACTTTTAGGTCACCGTGGACAATAACATTACGCACATAATATGGGGCATTGACAATTTTACGTAGGATTCTAGATTGTAGAGATTGAATTCGGAGGGAGTGGAAATGCTTCGTTGTCATTTAAAAGGTAACGCTTTCATAGAAGCCCTGATCTCTATTGGCGAAAAACTAGATTAAGCTATTTTCACAATTTTCTCTTGATAATAATTTCTTTAATTTAGGAAATTTCGCATTGATAAAAAAGAATGTAATCGCTTTATGGCATCAAAACTTCCCAACCAAGCTCTCGGAGTTTTTGGCGAGTCACTAATGGAATACAACACCTCTCCTGTTGACCAATTTTGACCGCTTCTGATCAATCGCTAGCTTCAAAGGGTCTGCTTGTTGATAGTAGAATTCCGAATTTTTTTCAGATGATTTCTTCTCAGTTCCACCAAAAGCACAGCAAATTCTATTTGGCCGTAAGTCCCGGCTTGAGCAGTATTTGAGCCGCTCACCGTACTTTAACAACGATCGTTTTCTCACAATATTATCATATGTGACCGACCATTTCTTGTGCCCAGTCATCATCCGTTTAAGAAATGACTGCATTTCGTTCAGTTTGGCCAAGCTTCGTAAATAGAAATTCGATCTACAATATCATAATTTTTTGCGTCAATTCGTATGGCACCCAAACATCAAGCTTTTTCCTGAATCCAACTTTATTTAGATGGTTTAAAACTGTTTTGTGGTCGATCTTTAGCTCCTCGGCGATGCTACGATTTAATCGACATTTTCTACGACTGACCTACCTTTGCGAGGTATATCTTTAACATAAAAAATACCAGAACGGAATCTACGAAACGAAAATTGCACATAATTGGCTGTGACAGTATCGGAACCATAAACAACATTCACAATTTCAGCCGCCTGGCTTGAATTTTCGTCTTTATCAAAGCAAAATTATAACATATACCGAATTTACTCTTTGTTAACTTCTATCTTTTACACCCTATAACTCACAACTGAATCGAAAATCAAAAAGCTATAAAAGAATTTAGTACGAAATGTCACTTTTATAACGAGCATAAGTCTGCGTTTTTTTTATCAATACTTTACGAGATATATGTCTCGCAAAAAAATAATAGATTTCTTTTTTCTTAAACTAATACAGGTTGCGTTTTATGTTCCAGATCGAAGTAACTTTTAAATGAAATACAATTTTATAATTTATATTTTTTTTGACTGATTATATGATTTTTAACATTAAGTATACAATATGATATCAGTTAAATGCCTGTTTCTGGCTCGAAGACGAGCTTTTTCAAACATATTTTTCATAAAATTTTCGCTGATTTGTGGTCGAAATTATTTATGTTACATTAATCAAGATTTGTTACATTTTATTTAGCCAATCTACTTATGAAAATATTTGATATTTTAAACCACTAATAATTTTTATTGTCTATATTAAAACCAATATTTAATTTAAGTTGACTTATAAAAAACTACAATCAAAAATAATTTTTTCTTAAAAAACCCAAAAACTATTGAAGCAAATAACTAAAAAAAATATGAACTGCTTATTATTTATTAAAAAAAAAATCAATCTTCTATCGTTCGACGTATACAAGTATTTATTTTTGGTCAAATAGTAAACAAATTTCATGTAGTCAAATTATCTTTACTGAATTGATATAATATATAAAATGGGCTGAAATATCAATTCAGCCCATTTTATATATTATATTAAAGAGAAAATTCTTTCAAGTAGTCCAGCTAGAAGGAGATTCTTTCAATAATTGTACAATTAAATATAAACTGATAATTTTCTATAAATACTGATAAAAAAAATTATTTTCTTTTAAATATTGTATATTCATTAATTTTGAAAAGTTCATTATATAGATTTTTTATTATTAAAAATAATATTTTTTTTTCCATTCCAACATAGTTAAAATACGAGTATCCAAAGTAATGGATAAATATATTATTTCTATTGGCATCAATACATCTGATGATATATTTCTCAGTTATAAAAATGGCATTTACGCTAATCTATTTATCAGTGCAGATAAATTAGATCATTCAAATTTACTTGTTGGTTTCAATGATAATATAACAACACCATATTGGATAATTAACAACTCTTGGGCTCTTACACATACGTGTAATCACAGTGCTACAGTGATTATGAACACATCATTTATCAACTATCCAATTCTATTATAATGTAAATATTTTTGAATATTTATATCATTAAAAACCAATTCATATTGCTACATAAATTTATAGTGAATAATTTCATGGGTCATAGATTATTTGTATTTTTTCAAAAAAAAAAAAAATACTAATTTAAAATATGAAATGAAATATAATTTCAATGTTATCACTAAAAAGGTACAATTAATTTTCTTACGCAAAAAATGTATCTATATTTTCTTCGGAATAATTTAGTATAATTTGGATAGAAATATAATGTTAAAAAAAATATTAATTAAATATAAATTATAAAGCTCATATTAAGCCTCGATTTAATATGCTCTCAAAAGTTTCTTTAACGTAACCAGATTGGGACTTTACTTTGATTAATAAAACATAATATTCTCTACATAGGATGGGAATGTAGTCTTAATGGTGTTTTTTTTTTTTGATAAGATATTAAAAATTATTCTTATCAGATATTATCAAAAAAAAAACACCATTAAGATTACATTTCCACAAGAAACGTTGTAAAACAAAAGCGCACTTACTTTTAAGAAATATAAAAAGGCTTATGTATAGGACATATATATAATCTTTGATAATCTTTAATTTAAACGTTTAACATAACAGCGTAATTATGTGTACACGTATGTATTTTCACATAGCCACCATTTTAACCATGGATAACTACACGATTTACCAACGCATCGAGATAGTAAAAATGTATTATATTGTTACCAGAACTTATAATCTGTTATTATAAAACGTAAATAACCAAAAATTATTGAATATAGGAAATAAAACAACAACAGAAGTTTGTGGACCTTTTTTTATAAGCAGAGAAACTAACGGTTTGGTATGGGGTTTTGGTTAGGCGGCATCATCGGGCCACACTGATTTCGAAATGAGGTTAGCGCTATGGAGCGATTATAACATATTTTTTTTGGCATGAATTTGAAAATATACACTAGGCCATTATGTGGTTTCGACAGGACGGTGAAACTTGCCACACAGCAGTTGAAACAAGGGTCTTATTACAGACAAAGTGTCCACATCGCATTATTTCCAGATATTCTGATGTCAGCTGGCCGCCAATATTGTATTGAGTTGTAATTTCTTTTTTTTTTTATAAAAATGAAAGACAAATTTTTTATAGTGAATTAATATTTTATTCAATTAAATATTATCCAGTCTGATTCAATATCCTTTGCCATCTTTTTGACAGTAGCATGATTCCACGCTCATAAAATTTTTTGTTCCTTGCTTGCAAAAAACTATAGTACAATAAAAAAGGAAAATATGCCGAAAATGCTGTTTTTCACTTTCCATATTTAAAGGGTATCAACCAAAAACTACTGTGCAGAATCAATCGAATTTTTTCACCAGCAATACATATGATTGTTGTATTATGCGGCTTAAGTGAAAAAAATACAATTATGTCCTCTTTTTGGGAAAAAACGAAATTAAATATTTAACGCCATTAGACCTAATTCTTTGAAGCTACGTTAAATCAATGGTCTACTCGTACAATCAGTGTTGGCAAACCTTTCTATATGCCCGTGCCAAAAATTCTCAAATAATATATATCGACTTTCTGACGTGCGGAGCAGTTTTTTTAAATTTATTTATTTAAATGACTAAAATTAGAAATTATGCTACAATTAGTTTTTTAATTAAAATCATAATGCGAAAACCGTGTCATCATTTAACAGCATCATCCAAAAGGTGGAATGAGTTTTTTTACACCCCTTCAAACAATTTTTAAAATATGACCATTAAATATATAAATATATATAACTTAAAAAAATTTTAAAAATAGACCCTATACCATTAAATATATAAGCTATCGATGAAATACAGAATGATTTATACAGAAGAGTCCTCGAAAATCGGACCACTCGGATCATTTGCTGCAAAGAAGGCTATTAAGGCTTTTTAATATAATGATATCATATGTTCTTTAATATATAATAATAAAAAAATAATCTAGACTTACAATATTTTTTATTCAATTTTAAAGACTATGCACCCTTAATGGTAGGATAATAGATTATTTTTCCAGATGTACATAGTTAAAATATTACAATTTTGTACACGTATAAGACCTTCTACTTATTAGATATTTCTAATAATTGATTATATAATTATTTTAAAAAACATGTACCTATAAAACAATTTAATAAAGTATAAACACTAAAAAATTTAATTCCATTTTTACTAAAAACCTCTTTACAAATTTTATACTTCCCAAATGAAGAAATTGAGAAAAATTTCTATTAATAATTTAAACAATAATTTTATTTCTTATAAGTTAACCTAATTTTAAATACCAATCTTTAATTGAAAGTTATTCTATATAATAATTTAATGTATATCCTGTCATCCTTTAAAAAATAAATCGGGAGAAATTTTCAAAGGCACGCATATGTGCATCGGTTCTGCTTTTACAATTTCTTGTAATATAGTATCACTATTACTCCAAAAAATCCAAAGAAATCTGTTCCTAAAGATAGGGTATTTTCGTACAAGAACATTTAATTAATATTTAAGTAATTGCTAAACGAAAAAAAATCAAGCCTTTACTTAAGTATTTAATTGAATAAAACAATAACAATTTACAAATAAAATAATTATAGTATTAATTTATATATATAATATTTATAATAGGCCACAAATTCATAAAAATTTTACAATATAAAAAAAGAACATTTTTTTTTTTTTAAAGACACCAAACTTTAAATACAAAATTTTATTTGTATATTATTTAAATTTTTTTAAGAAAATACGTACAAATCAATATTGAAATACGTTCTCTATTTCATTTTAAACTACCATCATATTCAGATTAAACAGTTGTCACCTGACATTTTTGTAAATAGCTGGTAGATATAAATCAATAAATTTGATCAATTTCTTTGCGGAATACTATTATAACAGGTGTTTTTTATCCAATTTCAATAGAATGATTGTTCTGAAGACAATTAAATATCTTACTACAAAAAAATTTATTATTTTGTTAATCAGATAATGCGCAAATGGCAAATATTTTTCTATTTACACAAGTTGTACCGAATTTCATACCGTAACTGCTATATAAATCCGCAGAAATCATAGAAGCTTCACTCTTTTCCGTACTGTCGAGAAATTTAGTTTCCGAGACTTTTCTGGTAAATAAATATATTATAAGATTCACTTTTATACTATTTAATATAAATTTAAATTAATTTATTTAATGTAGAAAAAATGAAGTTCTGTATTGCTTTGTGTCTTTTGGTATTCGCCATTGCAGTTACCGCTGATGAGAGATGGCAAAAATATCTTGTAAGTATTAGTCTATTTATAATTTCGCATATATTAATAATTATAATCAATAATAGTCCACATATGAGAAAAAATTCAAAAATGATAACCAACTAAAAGATCATAAGAAGAATTTCTATAAAACCGAAGAAAGAATTAAGAAATTCCAAGCACTTAAAGCGAAATTCGAAGTTGGTCACAATGAAATTTCGGATCTTCCTACCAAGAGTCTCAAAAAGCTGAGAGGACGTCTTCCGAGGTAGGTTTTTTTATATAGCTAAAATCAAATATAGAAAACCATTCACGTCTTGCACATTATATAATATGCAGGCCACTAGCTATGCTGGGCTATGGTGAGCCATTCCCAGCTAATCTTGAATCCGTTCAGGTAAAATCATCTGTAGACTACCGTACCGTTCCAAATAGACTAAACCAAGTCAGACATCAAGGTGAGCTTAGGTTCCTTATTTATTTTGAATTTAAATTCTATTAATATTTCTAATACTATATTAATGGTAACATATTATTTAAAAATAGGTGATTGCGGAAGTTGCTATACATTCGGCGCAACTGGTGCTCTTGAAGGTCAAATGCACAAAGCCTTAGGAACCATCTATGAAGTATCGAAACAACAAATTGTCGATTGCGATTCTACGAACAAAGGATGCGATGGTGGTCTTGAATATAGAGTTTACAAATACATCATTGCTAACGGTATTGCTAAGGAAACTGACTATCCTTACAAGGCTGCTAAAGGAGCATGCAGATATAAATCTTCGATGGCGTCTGTACATGTGAAGGACTACAAAAATCATTTGCGACTAACAGATACACAAACGAAGAAAATTTTAAGCGCTGTTGGTCCACTATCAATAGGTATCAATGCGTCTGACGATTTATTGGAGATTTACAAAGGAGGTATCTACAGCAATACTGACGTCATTCGGGCCGAGTTGGACCACTCTGTATTGCTTGTCGGTTACGTAGATAATGTAGATGAACCATACTGGATCATTAAGAATTCATGGGGTTCAAGTTGGGGCTACTCTGGATTTGGCTACATTGCCCAAGGAGAAGGTGATATTGGTGTCACTTTAGATATCAACTATCCAGTTATGTAAAGAGTAAATTGCAAATAGCACCAAATTTCAATAAAATGTGCTTAGAGTTTTAAAATTGATTTAATAAATTCATTTGCATCTGTATTTATGATTATTTTTACATTACCATAACTAAAAAGTTATTTTACAAAGTATAATATTCACTTAATCTACAATAGATTAAAACCAAATTTAAAAAGATAGAAGTATAAATATTTAAATTGCATAGCTTGTGTAATTAAATATTAAAAAACTCACAATTTATTACACATCAATTTGAATTAACCCCGCAAATTTTAAAGATATTGACATTACTCGTAACTGGGCTATAAATATTATCAATTTTCATTCTCTTTTCATCTGTGGCTAACGTTATTTATAAATGTTCCTTAAAAAAATTGTCAGTGGAAATTTTCGCTAGTAGCTAATGTATTTAAAATAAACAATTTGTTCTACAGGTTTTTCAATTAAATTTCAACACAAAACCAAAATCGATATAATAAATATATTTTGTATAACTGCATTGCAAAAATATTAATATTTCAAATAAGACTGCCATAGGATTTGCAGATAAAAACTCTAAAAGAATTGCTTTAACTTCTGAAAGTTGGAATCAAACCCAAGTGGTTGAATATCAATGATTTTTTAATATTTTACAAAAACGGAATCTACTCTTACCCTTATATTGTACGATGATATTCAGACACCATACCGAATCATTAAGAATTTATAGGGTGTAACTGGGTAAAGATATGGCCATGGCTCTAAGAAATTGCGATATTAATATTGTTTTAGATATTATTTACACAGCTATATTAAACTGAAAATATTTAGTAAAAAGTTCATTAATACTGTTGAAGATAGTTGAGACAGCAATTGGTGTACTCTATTCTTATAATAATTTTATATAAAAAACCTTTGTTGCTCTAACTACCCTAATTATAACAACTTACACAAAATTATTTAAAACCCACTTTATGAGAGAAATATATTAAGTATCCTTTTCATTAATCATATCTAAACTGTTAAATATTTATCCACTATTTTCCTAAATTTCAAAACTTTCTTACTTCATATTGACTCGAAAATCTACTTTCCTAAGCTGATATACTTATTATGGAGCCACACTAGAATTGGGATAAAATGACTTCCATATTTGTTATACCAATTCTAATGTGGCTTCATAATATGCAATCATGAAAATGAATCGCAATAATTAAAATGTTGTCGTATCCAGTGTCAGCCATATAGCCTCAAAAGCCATACGTATCGCATCGGACAATACTGACACGACTTCCTTAAAAAAAAAAATTTTGAATTGCGTTGGGTTCACGATCACGTGTATTTGGGTTACGGGCAGACCATTAAGCTGGCAAGGAAAGTTCTACGTTGCCTGTCGTTCAACGTAATTCTTAACTTTTTCAGTTATGATTAATCATCAACAATCAACTATCAACTACCACCCATCAACCATCAAATATCAACTATCAACCATAAACCATCACAAATCGACCATCAACCATTAACCATCAACCACTAACTACCAACAATTAACCATCAACTATCAACCATCCACCACCAACCATAAACCATCAACAAGCAACCATCATCAATCAACCATCAATTATCAACAATCAACCATCAACAATCAACCATAAACCATCAACCCATCGACCATCAACAATAAACCATCAACCATCGACCATCAACTATCAACCATCAACCATCATCTCACAAGTACAAACCTTCATCTCTTAAGTATCAAACAAAACAATTAACTATCAACCATCAACCATCGACCATCAACCATTATTAATCAACAATTAAATATTAACCAACAACCATCACCAATCAACCAACAACTAACAACCATCAACCACCAGCAATCAACCATAAACTATAAACCATCAACCATCGACCATCGAACATTAACCATAAACCATCAACCATCAACCACCAACTACCAACAATCAACCATAAATCATCAAGCCATCGACCATCAACGATTAACCATCAACCACCAACTACCAACAATCAACCACCAACTACCAACAATCAACTATCAACAATCAACTATAAATAATCAACCATCAATAATCAACCATCAACCATAAAAAATCAACAATCAACCATCGACAATCAACTATCAGCCATCAACCAACAACTATCAACCATCAACCATCGACCATCAACCACCCAACACTAGCCATAAACCATCCACAAGGAACCATCAACAATCAACCATCAACCATCAACCATAAAAAATCAACCATCAACCATCGACAATCAACTATCACCCATCAACCATAACTATCAACCATCAACCATCAACCATCAACCATCAACAATCAACCAACGACCATCAACCATCAACCATCAATAAGGAACCATCAACCATAAACCATCGACCATCAACCATCAAGCATCAACCATCCACCACTAACCATAAACCATCGACCATCAACCATCAATAATAAACCATAAACCATCAAATCCATTAGCTCACCGTCAGTGAGCAGGAACGAAATGAGATAGTGACGAGATGGCAGCGACACTAAGATTTAACGATTAAAGTAATGTGGACGCATTATCTGATTGCTGATTTAGCCACTTGGAACGGAAGAGGCCATGGGACAGTGGACTACTATATGGAAAAGATAGTTGATGCGACAGGACGATAATCGACGAACACATCCTCTTCCACTACCCACGGTCTAGCGGAGAAAGAAAGGAAGTGGAGAAAATAATCAATCCCAGCAGCGGATTATGACATAAATGATACCGTCGGCATGCTAGTGTGCGTTAGCTAAATACGAATCCTGAATAAGAAAAAGGTTCGCCAGAGAGACAGAATCAGAGAAGGTCAGCCTGCAGCCTAAACAGAAAAAAAGACTTCATGTTAGGCTACTCCCCATGAAGAAACGGGAAATGGGTTTAGTTAGTAAATATCCCACACACTGTAGGGATCAGTATTTCTATAGCATTTTAGATAATTTCCCCCTATCCACATACTTTCCCTCTTTTTATTGATGAGTTTGGTTTTTTTCTCATTTTCATAATAAATTCTTTTAATTAGTTTAAACTTTCGTCATATTCTGATTATACAATTGTCACCTGACATTTTTGTAAATAGCTGGTAGATATAAATCAATAAATTTGATCAACTTCTTTGCGGAATACTATTGTAACAGGTGTTTTTTATCCAATTTCTATAGAATGATTGTTTTTAAGACAATTAAATATCTTACTACAAAAAAAAATATTATTTTAATAATCAGATAATGCGCAAATGGCAAATACACATAGTTTTCTATTTACACAAGTTGTACCGAATTTCATACCGTAACTGCTATATAAATTCGCAGAAATCATAGAAGCTTCACTCTTTTCCTTACTCTCGAGAAATTTAGTTTCCGAGACTTTTCTGGTAAATAAATATATTATAAGATTCACTTTTATACTATTTAATATAAATTTAAATTAATTTATTTAATGTAGAAAAAATGAAGTTCTGTATTGCTTTGTGTCTTTTGGTATTCGCCATTGCAGTTACCGCTGATGAGAGATGGCAAAAATATCTTGTAAGTATTAGTCTATTTATAACTTCACATATATTAATAATTTTTATCAATCATGATAGTCTAAATATGAGAAAAAATTCAAAAATGATAACCAACTAAAAGATCATAAGAAGAATTTCTATAAAACCGAAGAAAGAATTAAGAAATTCCAAGCACTTAAAGCGAAATTCGAAGTTGGTCACAATGAAATTTCTGATTTGTCTGCCAAGAGTCTAAAAATGCTGAGAGGTCGTTTACCGAGGTAGGTTTTTTTTTATAATTAAAATAGAAAAACCGTTCACATATGTAATATGCAGGCCACTAGCTATGCTGGGCTATGGTGAGCCATTCCCAGCTAATCTTGCATCCGTTCAGGTAAAATCATCTTTAGACTACCGTACCATTCCAAATAGACTAAACCAAGTCAGACATCAAGGTGAGCTTAGGTTCCTTATTTATTTTGAATTTAAATTCTATTAATTTTAGTAATAAAATACTTTATTACTATTTTAAAATAGGTGGCTGCGGAAGTTGCTATACATTCGGAGCAACTGGTGCTCTTGAAGGTCAAATGCACAAAGCCTTAGGAACCATCTATGAAGTATCGAAACAACAAATTGTCGATTGCGATACTCTTAATAACGGATGCGGTGGTGGTCTTGAATATAGAGTTTACAAATACATCATTGCTAACGGTATTGCTAAGGAAACTAACTATCCTTACAAGGCTGCTAAAGGAGTATGCAAATATAAATCTTCGATGGCATCTGTTCGTGTTAAGGACTACAAAAATCATTTGCGACTAACAGATAAACAAACGAAGCAAATTCTTAGCGCTATTGGTCCAGTGTCAATTGGTATCAATGCGTCTGACGATTTATTGGAGATTTACAGAGGGGGTATCTATAGAAATAGTTTCATCAAGCGGGAGAATATGGACCACTCCGTGTTGCTTGTCGGTTACGTAGATAATGTAAAGGAACCATACTGGATCATTAAGAATTCATGGGGTTCAAGTTGGGGCTACTCTGGATTTGGCTACATTGCCCAAGGAAAAGGTGATATTGGTGTAACTTTGGATATCAACTATCCAGTTATGTAAAGAGTAAATTGCAAATAGCACCAAATTTCAATAAAATGTGCTTAGAGTTTTAAAATTGATTTAATAAATTTATTTGCATCTGTATTTATGATTATTTTTACATTACCATAACATAAAAGTTATGGGGGGGGGGGGGCGAATTTGCATACATTGACACCGAACAAACACAACCGTGTACAGGACTTTTACCGCTCTAGATCGAAGTCCCCATTCTTTGCGAAATACTCGCACTAGCATTCCAACCAAACTGGCCACGAGCTTCCTTAGATGTTGCAAGTAAGGACGAAAGTTCAGCCTCTCTCCAATCTTTACTACCCGACCGCCTTTAAATAAATATTGGGCGGCCTCAAAAAAACTCTTCAACAACATACACACAGTTTCCCTTTCTGAAACATTCACTCCCATTCTATTCCCCCATTCAAACAATATCTGCAAATAGCAAGTAACCGCTATCTCTACTGCAGACCTACTCCCTCCTCAATCAAAAGTAGAAGATCATCCGCATATGCGATCATACCGCAACCGGTATCCTCCAACTGCACCAAGAGACCGTTCATCATCATACTCCAGATGACGGGGCGGGTCACAGATTCCTAGGGACAGCCACGCACCATCTGGCGAACAACCCTCCAATTGTTCCCTCACACAGCCGCATACATTTCATGGAAATAAATCTGCCATAGAGAAGTTTCTTCACATGAAACCTCCTCAAGCTGCTCAATAATGCGATCTCATCGCAGGCAGTTGAAAGCAGTTCGAAAATCCACAAACACACCACATACGTGCTTACACTCGCTCTCAGCAACATACCGTCTTATACACATCCAAGCGTCCTCAGTCAATTTACCTTTCGTAATTCCATACTGAGAGCTGGATACATTGACGTCTGCCAACTTCACATCCAATCAGTGTACCATCATCCGCTCGAGGACCTTGCCGAATACTGCCAGTAAGCATATCGGCCTATAGGGGGACGCGTCAGTCTGTATCTCATCCGGAGACTTGGGAAGGATAACCATGTCTCCTAATTTCCATTCACTCGGAAATACACAACTCTCCAGGCATTCACCGTTAAAGCTACTTACATGTGCGGGAATATTCCAACAAACACTCCTCATCATTTGATTAGTCATGCCATTCAATCCTGGGGCACTTCTTACTTTCGTAGTCCACACAGAACATTCAATCTCATCCCATTCAAAGGGCAGAAGGTACCTCCTGCCAACATACACCTCCTTTTACCTTTCAATCCCAGGAAAAAATTCATTCATTAATTCGTTCACACTATTCTCCCAATTATTCGTATACCCATCATTCACTCTGATATCGATTGTGCATGCACAATCGATACACCGGACCTCATACATCCAAATTTCAACATTCACTCACATACTGTTGCCAGTACATTTCCTTGGCAAGTCTAATGCTTGTCGCATACTCCGCTCTGGCCGCCCTGAAGCTCGCACCACGACGCCTACTTCGCTGGTATACACTATGCAGCCTACTAAATATTCTTCTTTTCTCGCGTAGCTCCCGGTTCCACCAAGAACCTACTTTCATACGCCCCTCTACTCGTTCACGCAGACACCTAACATTCACAACATTCACGCTTCTGCTCAGTTCAACTACATTCTTAACTTTTTCAGTTATGATTAATCATCAACAATTAACCATCAATCACCAACTATCAGCCATCGACTATCAACAGGAATAATCAACCATCAACAATCACTAATCAACCATCAACTGTTAACTATCAATCACCAACCATCAAAAATCAACAATCAACCATCAAGTAACAACCATCAACCATCAACCATCAACCATCAACAATCACTAATCAACCATCAACTGTTAACTATCAATCATCAATCATCAAAAATCAACAATCAACCATCAACTACCAACCATCAACCATCAACCATCAACCATCAACCTTCAACCATCAACAATCAACCATCAACCATCAACCATCAACTATCAACAAGCTACCATCAATCATCAACCATCAACCATCAACCATCAACCATCAACCATCAACCATCAACCATCAACCATTCACCATCAACCATTAACCATCAACCATCAACCATCAACCATCAACAATCAACAATCAACAATCAACCATCAACCATCAACCATAGCCCATCAACCATCAACCATCAACTATCAACCATCAACTATCAACCATCAACCATCAACCATCAACCATCAACCATCAACCATCAACCATCAACCATCAACCATCACCCATCACCCATCACCCATCAACCATCAACCATCAACTATCAACAAGCTACCATCAATCATCAACCATAGCCCATCAACCATCAACCATCAACCATCAACTACCAACCATCAACCATCAACCATCAACCATCAACCATCAACCATCAACCATCAACCATCAACCATCAACCATCAACCATCAACAATCAACAATCAACAATCAACCATCAACCATCAACCATCAACCATCAACCATAGCCCATCAACCATCAACCATCAACTATCAACCATCAACCATCAACCATCAACCATCAACCATCAACCATCAACCATCAACCATCAACCATCAACCATCAACCATCAACCATCAACCATCAACCATCAACCATCAACCATCAACCATCAACCATCAACCATCAACCATCAACCATCAACCATCAACTATCAACAAGCTACCATCAATCATCAACCATAGCCCATCAACCATCAACCATCAACCATCAACTACCAACCATCAACCATCAACCATCAACCATCAACCATCAACCATCAACCATCAACCATCAACCATCAACCATCAACCATCAACCATCAACAATCAACAATCAACAATCAACCATAAACCATCAACCATCAACCATCAACCATAGCCCATCAACCATCAACCATCAACTATCAACCATCAACCATCAACCATCAACCATCAACCATCAACCATCAACCATCAACCATCAACCATCACCCATCACCCATCAACCATCAACCATCAACTATCAACAAGCTACCATCAATCATCAACCATAGCCCATCAACCATCAACCATCAACCATCAACCATCAACCATCAACCATCAACCATCAACCATCAACCATCAACCATCAACCATCAACCATCAACCATCAACCATCAACCATCAACCATCAACAATCAACAATCAACAATCAACCATCAACCATCAACCATCAACCATAGCCCATCAACCATCAACCATCAACCATCAACCATCAACCAACAACCATCAACCATCAACCATCAACCATCAACCATCAACTATCAACCATCAACCATCAACAATCAACAATCAACAATCAACAATCAACCATCAACCATCAACCATCAACTATCAACAATCTAATATCAATCATCGACCATCAACCATCGACCATCAACCATGAACAAGGAACCATCAACAATCAACCATCAACTACCAACCATCAACCATCAACTATCAGCCATCAACCATCAACCATCAAACATCAACCATCAAACAACGACCATCAACCATCAATAATAAACCATAAGCCATCAAATCCATTAGCTCACCGTCAGCAAGCAGGAAAAAAGATAGTGACGAGATGGCAGCGACACTAAGATTTACCGATTAAAGGAACATGGACGCATTATCTGATTGCTGATATAGCCACTTGGAACGGAAGAGGCTATAGGAAAGTGGACTACTATATGCGACAGGACGATAATCGAAGAACACATCCTCTTCCACTGCCCACGGTCTAGCGGAGAAAGAAAGGATGTGGAAAAAATATTCGATGAAAACCTATCCCAGCAGCGGATTATGACATAAATTATAACAGTGTGGGCATGCTGGGGTGCGCTAGCTAAATACGCATTCTGAATAAGAAAAAAATTCGCCAGAAAAAAAGAATGAGAAAATGGTAGTCTGCGGCCTAAACAGAAAAAAAGACTTCATGTCAGGGTACTCCCCATGGAGAAAAGGGAAATGGGTTTAGTTAGTAAATATCCCACACACTGTAGGGATCAGTATTTCTACAGCATTTTTGAAATTTTCCCTCTATTCACGTATTGAAAAATCATTAATTAACTGAAGGTAAAAATGGTGTTTTGTCATTTTCAAAATAAACTCTTTTAATTGGTTTAAACTACCGTCATACACAATATACTAAACAGTTGTTAGATGGAATTTTTGTCAGTAATCAATAAATATGATCAGCTTCTATACCAACTAATGTTATATCAAGTGTTTTCAAATTCAATAGTAAGCAATAATAATTATTTTTTTCTGATCAAATAATACGTAAATGCTGAATTGTTCTCTATTTACACAAGTTCAGGCAAATTTGATAGCGTGAAGACTATAAAACCGTAGAAATCGTAGAAGCGTCTTCACTGTTTTCCATACTCTCGAAAAATTTAGTTTTCGAGGGTTTTCTGGTAAATAATATCATAACTTTTTATATTTATTTTTGCACGGTTAAATATGAATTTGATTTAATTTATTTAATATAGAAAAAAATGAGGTTTTCTATCGCTTTGTGTCTTTTGGTATTCGCCATTGCAGTCACTGCTGACAAGAGGTGGCAAAAATATCTTGTAAGTATTAGTCTATTTATAATTTCACATATATTAATAATTTATCAATTATTATAGTCTAAATATGAGAAAAAATTCAAAAATGATAACCAAATAAAAGATCATAAGAAGAATTTCTATAAAACCGAAGAAAGAATTAAGAAATTCCAAGCACTTAAAGCGAAATTCGAAGTTCGTCACAATGAATTATCTGATCTTTCTGCCAAGAGTCTAAAAAGGATGAGAGGTCGTCTACCGAGGTAGGTTTTTTTATTCAAATAAAACTTAATAATAAAGGTTGCTCACATATACATTTAATATGTAGAAAACTGTCTATGATGGGTTATGACGAGCCATTCCCAGCTAATCTTGCAGCTGTTGTACCCAAAGCATCGGTAGACTATCGTACGGAAGCGAATCGTTTGAACAGAATGAGACATCAAGGTGAACTTAGGTTCCATTTTTATATTTTGAATTTAAATTCTACTCATTTTAGTAATAAAATACTTTATTACTATTTTAAAATAGGTGACTGCGGAAGTTGCTACGCTTTCGGAGCTACTGGTGCTCTTGAAGGTCAAATGCACAATGCTTTAGGAACCATCTATGAATTATCTAAACAACAAATTGTCGATTGCGACTCTATGAACGAAGGATGCAATGGTGGTCTTGAATATAAAGTTTACAGATACATCATGGCCAATGGTATTGCTAAGGAAACTGACTACCCTTACAGGGCTAGTGTAGGAGCATGCACATACAAATCGTCGATGGCATCTGTTCATATTAAGGACTACAAAAATCTTTTGCGACTAACAGATGAACAAACTAAGCAAATTCTTAATGCTATTGGTCCAGTATCAATTGGTATCAATGTGTCTGACGATTTATTCACAGTTTACAGTGGAGGTATCTACAGCAATACTGACGTCATTCGGGATGAGTTGGACCACTCCGTATTACTCATCGGTTACGCAGATGATGTAGATGAACCATACTGGATCATTAAGAATTCATGGGGTTCAACTTGGGGAGAACATGGCTATGGCTACATTGCCCAAGGAGAAGGTGATATTGGTGTGCCTTTAGATATCAACTACCCAATTATTGAAGCATAAATAGTGTGCCGAAAATTGATGAATTAAATTCGTTTGCATTCAATTGTTTTTAATTTTCCTTTTTACATTTGTACTAATAATCCTTTTTTTTTAGAAGAATCTATTAATCATATTGTGTGAGAATGTTCTATAAGTTAAACAAAACTTTCACGTTGAAAAAGAGGGTTTGTGTCATAACAAGTTAAAATTTCATTATCCGCCTTTCGAAAAAGTACTTGTCAGTTCAAGCAAAGTGATAGAAACACCTTTCTATGAAATAATCGAAACAATTGAGGATATTCATTTGAAAAATTATCCTGTTGGAACACTATATCTTTCCTATTGACCAATTCTGGCCTTTTTTCTTTAAGTGTATCATTCAATTTGTTCAACTGATGACAGTACACTTCAGAACTGATCGTTTTATTGCTCGGTAGAAGCTCAAAATAAACTATTCCTTTGAAATCCCACCAAACAGATATCATAACCTTTTTTTGATGAATATTAGTTTTCAAAGTGCTTTGAGCCAGTTTATCTTTTCTACTCCAGGATCTTTTGCACTTTACATTGTTGTAGACAACCCATTTCTCGTCTCCAGTGATAACACGCTTCAAAAATGGATCATTTTCTTGGCGTTTGAGTAGTAAATCACATACGTCAATGCGACGGCACAAATATTTGTCCGTAAGAAGATGAGGAACCCATATATTGAGCTTTGAAATTAAACCTAGCCGCTTCAAATGACCATGAACGGTCGAGTTCGATAAATTTAATCTCTCAGCGTTCTCACGAGTTGTTATTCACTAGCTTGCATTAATTAATGCCTTCATCAGCTTCAACTTCATCAGCTTCAAAACGAAATTACTTTCCGAACAACCCAATTATTGTAGTTGTCAATTGGACTCTAGGATCTTGTGATTTGACACAAATCGATTATTTCGTATTAAGATATGTGAAGTTGTCAGGTGTATACTAGAAAACTAGAAACAATTGACAAATTTACTACAAAAAGTGGTACAAAAATTATAGAGCCGGATTTAGTCCAAAAATTCACTAGATCAGATAAGCTGCGTCAGCATCATAGTAATTTTAAAAAAACATGTCTTTTGTAATAATTAAATTTTTTTCTATTTTTTTTAAAATTATAATCCTTTCAAAATACGATATACTTGTCTTATAGAAGTTTTAAGATTTTCATTCTAAATCCTGAAAATTTAATTCTCAACCATCAACTCGATTTTTAATTCAAATATTTCATAACTCAGCAATATTATACAATAAATATGATCAGCTTCTTTGTCAATTATTGTTATAGAAAGTGTTCTCAAATTCAATAGTAAGCAATAATATTGACACTAGTATATAATTACTTTCTTTTGATCAAATAATACGTAAATGCTGAATTGTTTTCTATTTACACTAGTTGAGCCAAATTTGATAGCGTGAAGACTATAAAACCGTAAAAATTGTAAAAGCTTCTTCACTCTGTTCGTTACTCTCGAAAAAATAATTTTTTGAGGGTGTTCTGGTAAATAATTATGTAACTTGTGATATTTATTTTTACACGATTTATAATGGATTTGATTTAATTTATTTAATATAGAAAAAAATGAAGTTCTTTATCGCTTTGTGTCTTTTGGTATTCGCCATTGCAGTCACTGCTGACAAAAGATGGCAAAAATATCTTGTAACTATTAGTCTATTTATAATTTATTATATATTAATAATTTTTATCAATCATCATAGTCCAAATATGAGAAAAAATTCAAAAATGATAACCAAATAAAAGATCATAAGAAGAATTTCTATAAAACCGAAGAAAGAATTAAGAAATTCCAAGCACTTAAAGCGAAATTCGAAGTCGGTCACAATGAATTATCTGATCTTTCTGCCAAGAATATAAAAAAGCTGAGAGGTCGTCTACCAAGGTAGGTTTTTTTTTCGAAATAAAATTTAAAAATAAAGGTCGCTCACATATACATTTAATATGTAGAAAACTGTCTATGATGGGTTATGATGAGCCATTCCCAGCTAATCTTGCAGCTGTTGTACCCAAAGCATCGGTAGACTATCGTACGGAAGCGAATCGTTTGAACAGAATCAGACATCAAGGTGAACTTAGATTCAATTTTTATATTTTCAATTTAAATTCTATTAATTTTAGTAATAAAATACTTTATTACTATTTTAAAATAGGTGACTGCAGAAGTTGCTATGCATTCGGAGCTACTGGTGCTCTTGAAGGTCAAATGCACAATGCTTTAGGAACCATCTATGAATTATCTAAACAACAAATTGTCGATTGCGACTCTATGAACGAAGGATGCAATGGTGGTCTTGAATATAGAGTTTACAAATACATCTTGGCTAATGGTATTGCTAAGGAAACTGACTATCCTTATAAGGCTAGTGTAGGAGCCTGCACATATAAATCTTCGATGGCATCTGTTCATATTAAGGACTACAAAAATCTTTTTCGACTAACAGATACACAAACTAAGCAAATTCTTAATGCTATTGGTCCAGTATCAATTGGTATCAATACGTCTGACGATTTATTCATAGTTTACAGAGGAGGTATCTACAGCAATACTGGTATTATTCGAGAGGGTATGGACCACTCCGTATTACTCATCGGCTACGTAGATAATGTAAAGGAACCATACTGGATCATTAAGAATTCATGGGGTGCAACTTGGGGAGATAATGGCTATGGCTATATTTCCCAAGGAAAAGGTGATATTGGTGTCACTTTAGATATCAACTATGCAATTATTAAAGTGTAAATAGTTTGCCGAAAATTTTGAAAATTGATGAAATAAATTCATTTGCATTCAATTTGTTTTTAATTTTACTTTTTACATTTATGCTAATAATCCTTTTTTAGAAGAATCTATTAATCATATTGTGTGAGAATGTTCTATAAGTTAAACAAAACTTTCACGTTGAAAAAGAGGGTTTGTGTACTAACAAGTCCATTTTTCATTATCCACTTTTCGAAAAATTACTTATCAGTTCAAGCAAAGTGGAAAAGACACCTTTCTATGAAGTATTCGAAACAATTGACGATATTCATTTGCAAAATTATCGCATTCGAATGAGAAGTTTAGTAAAAATTGAGTGTTTAAGTCTCCACAGAGACGGTTTATCAAATAATAATCGAATATAACATTTTAGTTCATTATTACTATTTAGAAAATATAAATTAGTCGATACAGTAGTATGGAAATTAAAGTTTTCTTTATAGAAATGTTTTACGCTGGAAAGCCATTTAATATTTAGAAATACTACTATTAAATTATTTTAAATTCTTAATTCTTAATATTATTTTTTATATCCTATAGTATATATTTGGTGATAAGTTTTCGTTTTGAAATTATTGTACCTATAATAAAAGTAGTCTTTTTGAAGTTTTTAAAAAAATTCCTTTATTTCCGCTTTTAAATTATTATGATTCCATAAACATTAGCAAACAACAGAAAAATACTATGTCAATTTAAAAGTATTACAATATGTATCAGTAAAAAAAATTATAATTTTACGAAAAGTGCTTTTGTTTCTCAACATTTTCGTCATTTTACTTACATATGTAATCTGTTTAACATTTATTATCTTAAATGTTCATAATTATTAATCCCTGGCTATCAAGCAAATTTTTTATATTTACCTCAGATAGAACATTGCAAATATTTGGGTAAAATGCCCCTCCCACACGGTCAACTCTATCAAGTAGTTTTTGTCAACAAAAAAAAGAAACTTCTAAGATTCCCGAGCATCCATTTTCAACTGATCTAGGCTCGTATAACATATTTTGTTCCCCAAGATAAAGAAAAACACAGTTAGGCTGATGTCATATGGTATTGGTACTATCGATAACATCCAAAGAAGTATAACCAATCTGAAGGCATTTTCAATTGAAATCTTTCAGAACTGCTACGAAGTATGGAAATAACGCTTCTGCCGATGCGTAGCTGCCCAACTAACATTAATGTATAAAAATCAAATCAAATTTTCAAAAAAAAGTTTCTTTCTCATTTATTTTTTACTGCATCTCGTCTTCTCTAATTTGCACGTGTTTTTGAATATATATGTGGCATGCTCTGAAAGATAAGATAATTCTTTCTAGCACATATATCTTCAGCACCAAATCTTACCTTGCAGATTAGTACTTTTAAAAAGTTGAAAATTATTCAAACTCCGATGATTCGCCTATTCGTGTGGGTGTTCCTCAAAGTAGCATCCTTGATCCGGTATTATACAATATGTTAACACGTAATAATTCTGTCCTTACACATCACTAATATCCTATTAAAGTTTTTCTATTCTTTTTTTTTACAGAGTTATTGAGAATAAATTCCATTGAAAATTGGTTTTAAAAAAAATGTATTTAAGAAAATTAACAAAAACGTGTCCAGGTCATCTTTAGTCTTTGTCGAAAATCATCTCGCTCTATATTTCTTAATAGCACTATAAAGCAAAACAAAGTAAAATATTTAGGAATAGGATGACTTTTGGACGGATGATGAAAATTAGAACTGACACCTATTTGGACTAACGGAATGGAACAATAGGGTTCAGTCATGTGCTCCTATTCTTACTGCATCCAACTCCATCAAACCAAAATGCTCCCCCCATTTATGGTCGCTAAAATATAATTCATCACAATTGAAAGGTACCATTTTTTCGTGAGTTTCCTGTCCCAAAAAAAATAACTGATCGCTACAATCCTTTTGTAACGAACCTATTATCACTAACCCTACCATTAAATATTCATTAATATTGTGTATAATAATTTGGAATAGACACGTCACGTGGAGCAATACCAAAGGGTGTCTACCCCTAAATTCCTGCGCAAGTTTTTGTAAATATCCCTGTTACAATCTGTAGTTATAAATTGATAATAAAATATAATAGAAACTAAATTTCTGTTGCTTATGATAATTGAAAATTTAATAAATAAAATACAATTCATAAAGACTAATAAATAAATTTCAATATCAGATTAGGAAAATACTTATTTGAGACACAGATTGTAGTATATCTATATATAGTACACCCAGCCTGAGTATAAACCGAGTGGCGTGATGTTTCATACAATAGATAAGTTAATCACGTAGGCACTGCCATGCTTTTCATATGTCTCTGTATAACTATCATTCATAGATTAATAAACATTCTATATATATCGTTAACAAAATGAGCATATATATTTAATTACTGATCCCTTGTTCCTCAATCCAAATCCAATATATTACATTGGCGACGAGGTAAAAAGGAAAAAAAAGAAAGTTAAAAAGTGTAGTGAAATCAGTGCGGAAAATCTCGTAAGAAGTGAATCTGTGATTGAAGTCGAAAGCAAAAAAGGTTCATACAAGATGGACGATGCCCAAGCACGAGAATTACAAGAGCAGCTTAGAGAGGCCCAAATCACGCTGGAAAGAGTCAGAATAGAAAGAAACGAAGCAAATGCCGTAATAGAGGGTATGGGAAAAGATTTGCTGAGGTTAAATAACCAGCGAGGAACGCACATGGACACAACACAGAATAACGCAACAGGCGGAAATGGAGGAACGCCGGCACCGATACAAAACGTGCAAGAATATTCAGCCACAGTAGGGTGTGTCGCGGAATATAATGAGCACGAGGATTGGAAAAACTACCAAGAAAGGATGGAACAATACTTTATAGTAAATAATACACATAGAAAGGTGGCTACGCTCATAACGGTCATTGGGACAAAAGGTTATGGAGTACTCGCAAATTTGTGCGACCCAGTATTACCATCGCAAAAAACATACGAGGAATTATGTGCTATACTGAAAAATCAATTCTCAAAGACAATATCGGTATTTCGTGAATGCACGGAATTTTTCGACTTAAAGCAAGGCGAGAATGAGTCGATTAGCCAGTGGGATATACGCTTGAAAGATAAAGCCAGCACCGTTGCGGTATAATAGGGCATTTAGGAAAAATATGCCAGAAAAAAGGAAAGAAACAAGCTAAACAGCACTTCGTGGAGATAGAAAACCACGACTGGACGAGCGAAGAGGTTCACTTTCAAGCAACAAAGGCAAGATACGTCAAACCGACGCAAATCCAAATAAAGATAGGAAACAAACAATTGCTAGCTGAACTTGATTCAGGAGCAAGCAGATCGGTAATTCCGGAGGAATTATATTAAAGGCATCTAGCACAGCTTAAATTGCAACCAGTGAATACTACGTTAAGATTCTATGACGGGAGCGCAATTGCACCAGAAGGTCACATCTACGTAGAAATAAAGGCTGGTAGAAAAAAAGTAAAATGTCCATTAATAGTCGTAAAAACAGGCTGTAGATTATTGTTGGGTAGAGCCATGATGGAAGCACTAGGATACAAGATAGTGGAAATCAACCATGTTGAATTAAAAGGACCAAAACTACAAGGAATAATCGAGACGCACAAGACACTTTTCGACGGCAAGTTCGGAAGGTATAAATACGGCAAAATAGACATAAAAATACAAGATAATGCAAAAACAGTGTTCTGCAAACTCAGGGCGACACCGTTTGCTTTCAAGAAGACAATCGGAGATCAGCTAGACCAACTGGAAAAAGAAGGAATACTCACCAAGGTAAAGCACAACGAATGGGGCACACCATTAGTGCCTGTGCTAAAGAAAGGAGGTGGAGTAAGGATCTGTGGCGATTACAAGGTCACGATCAATAAGTACATGCAAGATGTAAAACACCCCGCACCAAAAGTGGAAGAAGTATTCGCAGAACTGGGAGGTGGAGAAAGGTTCACGAAATTAGATATGTCAGCGGCCTACAATCAGCTAGAGCTGACTGACAGATCAAAGAAATTGTGCGCATGGAGCACACCTAAAGGTATTTATTTGCACAACCGATTAACCCTATGGAACGAAAACAGCAGCAGCAGAGTTCGACAAGGTAGTAGAAAAAGTATTACAAGGAGCCAAAGGAACTGCAGCATTTCGAGACGACATAGTGGTGACGGGCAGAAATAATTACGAGCATATGCAGAATTTAAACGAAGTTTTGTAAAGGTTAGAAGAAGCTGGACTAAAGCTTAACCTCAAAAAATGCCAGTTTTTCCAAGAAGAAATCAGATACATGGGGCACATCATAAGCAAGAATGGGTTGTCCAAGGACCCAGAAAAAATCGCAGCAATGGTCGAAGCAAAGAGACCAGAAAACATAACAGATGTAAAAGCATTCACAGGACTGGTGACATTCTACGGAAAATTTGTACCGAGATTAGCTAAAATTTTGAAACCGATTTATGAAGTACAAAACAAAGAAAGATTTCAATGGACAAGAAATGCAGAAAAGGCATTTATTGAAGTAAAAAAAGAACTAGCATCGGACAGAAATTTGGTACACTACAACCCAGATTATCCGATAAAACTAGTGACAGACGCATCCGACCAGGGCATAGCAGCAGTACTAATGCACGAAATGCCAAACGGGGAGGATAGACCAGTTACCTTCATATCAAGGACGCTAACGAAAGCGGAAGGTAATTACGCAATTTTGCACAAAGAGGCTTTAGCCATTTATTGGGCTTTTCGGAAATTGTACCAATATTTGGCAGGTATGCATTTCAAGTTATGCACTGACCACAGGCCATTGATAACGATTTTTGGCGAGCATAAGGGCACACCACAGATGGCAGCAGGAAGGTTGCAAAGATGGGCTTTGTTTATGAGTGGATTTGACTACCAGATAGAGCACATAAAAGGCAAGAACAATGAGCCAGCCAACACATTATCGCGTCTACCCAGAAATAAAAGAGATTTAGTTCAAGAGGAAGAGGACTATCTACATTTCATGGTGGAAGACCAGCTACCGCTAAGGTCAGAAGACTTAGCGAGAGAAACTAGAAAAGATCCAGTACTGAGCAAGGTATTTTTATACACGACAACTGGATGGCCTAGTCAAATTGAAGAGTCAATTAAGCCTTTCGCACAAAGAAAGCAAGAAATCTTCATAGAAAAAAATGTGCTAATGTGGGAATACCGAGTAATGATACCGGAGAACTGCAAGCAAATATTGTTGAAAGAAATACACGGAGGTCACATGGGCATCAGTTAAATGAAGGCGATCGCTCGACAATATTTTTGGTGGCCAAAGTTGGACAAAGACATAGAAGGCTACGCGAAAGGTTGCATGGCATGTCTGACAGAATCCAGCATTCCGGAAAAATCAGGATTAAAGAAGTTTCCTGACAGCAAATATGTGTTCGAAAGGGTGCACATAGACTTTCTAGGACCACACAGGGGCAAGATGTATCTGATACTGATATATGCATACTCTAGATGGCCAGAAATTGTCCACATGACAAAAACAGATTCGACGAATACGATCGAAAAACTGAAGGAAATATTGGCAAGATATGGTATACCAGACACACTAATCTCAGATAATGGAGCACAGCTAGTGTCAGAAGAATTCGAAAGATTCTGCAAAATGAACGGAATTTTGCACAAAACGGGTCCGCCATACCATCCACAAACAAATGGATTAGCTGAGAACGGAGTGAAATCTTTTAAAAAAGGCTTAGAAAAAGCATTTAAAGATAACAAGGCTCACGACAGCGCAAATAATCTAATCAGCAAGTACTTATTTGCGTACAGAAACGCACCACACCTAACAACAGGGGAATCACCAGCGAACAAATTTTTGGGCAGAAGCTTAAGAAGTAGATTAGATTTGCTAAAAATACCAAAAACAGCAGAAAGAATCCAAAAGCAAATACAGTATTTCCCCCCCTCGCCACCAGATACAGGTATATCCCTTACAATTCTCGACGCCTCTACCACAAAATCCACGAAAAGAGCCAGACTAAACCAATCCATCAATACCACCACCAAAAATATAAATAACAATCACTACAATCACAACCAAACAAACACGAACCAAGCTGTATTAAGCAAATTGGTTAACTTCCCCTCCCTTCCGACTAAAATTTCCGAACATCCGCGCTTTCTAGTTATTTCTACTTCACCCGAGGCAAAATTCAGAGCGAACCAACTCTGTCCTTTTAAAACTAGTCTGGCTCTCAAGAATATCAGCAATGATATTCTTAAAATAAACGATTATCGTAACGGTGATCTATTGCTAACAACTAAAACAAGATTTTCGGCCGATAAAATTATTCACGCCAAACCGGTTTTTATCAATGATATTAAATTAAATTTCACACTTCACCCCTCCCTCAACCAAGTAAAGGGCACGATTTTTTGCAAGTGGCTTGCAAATACATCCGAAGAGGAAATCGTCAGCAACCTCATTGATTACAACGTGGTAGAGGCTAGAAAAATAATCTCTACGCGCGACGGTACCCAGTCATTTACGGGTATTGTTGTTCTGACCTTTGACGCATACGAACTCCCTTCCAACCTCAACATCCTTTTTCACAGATTTGATGTGAAAACATATTATCCGAACCCCATGAGATGTCGCAACTGCCAAGTACTGGGCCATACAGCTAAATACTGTAAGGCTTCGACGGTATGTGCTAATTGTAGACTTGCGCCCCATCTTGAAAAGGCATGTACACGTGTATTTTGCGTTAACTGCAAAACAGACTCACACACCTCAGGAGACCGTTGTTGCCCTTCGTACGCTGAGAGAAAAACTATTCTTAAAGTTATGACGGACAACAAATGTTCCATGGCTGCAGCAACAACAATATTCAAAAAATCTCAAATGGATGCCTCTACACTAAAATCGAACACCTCCTTTGCACAAGCAGTCCGTGCGTCACCTCATTCAGTTAATACATCAGCATCCTCATCATTGCCACCAACGCCTTCTGCGTCCACTTTACCACTGCCACCATCCCCTCTCACATCCAAAAAAATTTCACCCTCTCCTTCCAGAAAAGCTTTTGAGCGTAAGCTAAATTCTTTAACGCCAATGGTCAAAAAACCTTGTATAAATACAGGAATCAACACCTCTTCTGATAAATCAATTACCACCCCATCAAAATCCCCACTCTCAAATTCCCAAACACCGTCAACCCACCCCCGATCCACCAGTGAACAAGTTGCTATACTAATTAGCACGTTAAAAGACCTCGATCCAGAAGATCGCAACACGGTTCTTACCTTAGCACAAAAAATGAAGTCTGGTAAACCAGGAACAAGCTCCAAAAAATAACATTGCTAATGTTTTTTCTAAGAGTACGAGCCTGCAATCTGGTGAACAGGAAGTGGTATGCCTTTCGGCAAACCTCTAATGGTTCACAGACTTACAGTCCAGTTCTTCTCCACCATATTTTTCTCCCTTCATGCAGCACTACTTCTGGGCAGATTACTGTTCTAGTTTTTAGCTTGCCTAACCTTCAACTATGGTAATTTTCCATAGAAATGGAATAAGTAACAACGCCAGATGTTCCATTTTGCAATGGAACATCTACGGGTTCCTTAATAACCTAGAAGGTCTGAGCCTGCTGCTAAGTCAGTACTCTCCAAAAATAGTTGCTTTGCAAGAAACCAAATTACCTCACTCCTACAACCAACCATTTTACCAAAAATACCAATGTTTGTTTTACAACAATAGTAACAATAATAAAAGAGGTGGTGTATGTTTCCTCATACACCCCTCCATATCCTACTCACAAATTCACATTCCAACAAATTTTTTGACAATCCTTATTTCTGTAAATACCTCTCCCAAAGTCCACATTGCCAATATATATATTGAACACAGCCTACGTTTTTCTCAAGCAGATTGGCAAGGTCTAATTAGCCAATTACCTGAAAATACCATCATCCTTGGAGATTTCAATGCCCACAGTCATGCTTGGAGTTCCCCAAGAACCTGTTGGCGCGGGAAAATCTTCGAGGAATGGCTCAACTCTACCGATTCGAGCTTCACTCTACTAAACGATGGTTCACCAACCTTTTTCTCAACCAGAGGTACTACCTCTGTTCTCGACCTCACCTTCGTTCCTACACGGAACTATGGAATATATTCATGGAAAGTTCATGGCTTCCTCGAAGGAAGTGACCACTTGCCCATACTTGTGGAGGCAAATGTTGCGCACGTTAAAATAAAACCACTGTCACGGTTCATAGAAGAGCGCGCAAATTGGGAAAATTACAGAGCTGCGATTTTCAAAGCTTCTGCTGATCTACCCGTTGCCCAATCTCCTAACCTTGAGGCAGAAAACGTGATAAAAATCTTCAGACGTGCAGCTGCTGGGACAATTCCCTCTTCAGCTGGCATGTCTAAAAAACAACCTAATTCACCACCTCAATTGATTCCCGAACTTCACCGAAAGAAGCATGGAGAGGTATTAACTGCATTCTTGGTCGCCAAAAAAATGGGATTATCCCATCTATTGAGTCTGAGAATGGAGTTATATCCGACTCGACAGCTATCGTTGAGGAACTGGCACAGTCCTGGGCCTCGTTTTCATCCAACAACCACCTTAGTGATTCATGTCGTAGAGAGAAACAATACTTCACGGAAAATCTCTCGGCTATACCGTCAGCCTCCACCCTAATCTTGAACCAGCCAGTAACGCTTGCGGAGTTCAACTTTTCATTGAATTCTTTCAAGGGAACCACACCTGGTAGGGACAAGGTTTCTTTTAAAATGATTAAAGAGGCATCTTCGACCTTTCATATTAGAATTGTCAACCTCTTTAACAAAATTCTGGAAAAATCTATTTTCCCAAATTCCTGGAAGGTCGCAACAGCCATTCCAGTTCCCAAGAAAAATCTCTCCCATTCTTCGGCTAACAATTTTAGACCAATTTCATTACTGCCTTGCACTTCCAAGATCCTGGAAAAGATCTTAGCTACAAGACTTAACCAGGCGCTTGCCAATAGACTCAATCCCCAACAACATGCCTACAGGTCAGGCAGAGGAACTCTGAGTATGCTACTTGAACTCCAACATTCAATCCACAATTGCTACAAACGTAGACATTGTGGTTTACTGTTGTCCTTCGACCTAGAAAAGGCGTATGACCGAATTTGCCCACATAGGGTACTCTTACAGCTGGCAGAGTGGGGAGTAGACTCTGCAATATTGGCATTACTACGTTCCTACCTAACTGGTAGAACCTTCACGGTACGCGCCAACGGTCATTTTTCGTCAAAACGCGAAATGAAAAACGGCATCCCACAAGGATCCCCTTTATCAACGATCCTATTCAATATATATATTCACTCCCTTTCCCACCAACTATCATCCTTTAACCACTACATATATGCCGACAATATTTTTATACTTGTATCTGGTGCTGATCTTCAGCAACAAATAAATAACGCCATCCGCAACATCAACACTTGGAGCAGCATAAACGGTGCGGTTATCTGTACATCGAACCCACCTTGCCTTCATGTTTGCAGGAAAAAAAATTGTAGTTTATCGGACTCGTCACTAACCCCCTTCCCTCCTCGCCCAAACGATTCCATGAAAATCCTGGGTATTTCAATTGCTCGTGGAGGAAAATGGAATCTTCAGATTAAAAATGCTGTTGACAAAATTAATATCATTCTCCGAATGGTAAAAATTTTAATCAGCAGCAAAAGTAAGGTAAGACAAAGTGAGGCAATTAGAGTAACCAACGCCCTTTTGGACGGGACCTTGCTCTATTTCCTCACTATATGTGTCAGTGTGCCAATAGCAGGGAAAAAACTAGTCGAGGCAGCGGTAAACCGTTGTATTAGACTAGCCAGTGGAGCACATCGGACATCTCCGGTGGAATCCATACTGATAGAGACTGGTCGAAAACCTATTTTTCTCTATCTTCACAAAGCCCGCCTAAGTTTAATTTACAAAAACCTATGCCTTCCAAATTATCCCCTCCACACTTTAATAAAAAACATTATCATCTCCCCCAGCTCAAAAAGGAATTCATCATCGCTATCCTTATTAATATCCCACCTTGAAAGCAATTCATCCATCCTCCCCGTCGATTTCCAAACTTCCCTTCTACACCCAGATTGGAAACCATGGTTAGGAGCAAAGTTGAAAGTGACTGCTTCTCTTGACAGGTTTAAGAAGGCTAGAACTGATCCATCCACATATAGGAAATTGTTCCTTGAACAGTTGGACGGATTAAAACATCATCGACTGTTGTTCACTGATGCCGCCGCTGACACCGATATTACATCTTTTGCGGTCGTCGAACTTTTTGGCTGCAGCACCCGCACACTATGTTGTGGAATCTTCCCTTATAGGGCAGCTCCATATTACGGGGAGCTGCGGGCCATCAAAACGGCAATTGAAATTGCGACCAATATTCCCAGCCAACAAAACGTTATTATTTTTAGCGACAGCCTTGCCGCCCTTAAAGCCATTTGTGGCCCATCGAGTGACCCAGTACTTAGCGCAATTCGTCATAGCCTACTTAGCAATAGGAGTGTCGAGTTGCAATGGGTGCCAGGGCATGTGGGAATTGTGGGTAATGAAAGTGCTGACAAGTTGGCTGGAGAAACACTCCGTCGGCCAGTGATCACAGTCATTCCCAATCTGCCTCGCCTACTAACAGAATGGCAACTAACACCTTTAGCCATCCGCAGACACGATGACTGGACCAATAGCGACACTTTTTTGTCGACTCATTGGAGAACCACTAACAAACCAGTGTATTCAACATCCATACCGAAAGCTCCTCAGAATCCGGATTGGACATACTGCTCTTACCCATAACTTCCTTTTTGGCAACACCAACCGTCCCTTCTGCCAATCCTGTGGCACCCATTTCACTGTCTACCATATTCTACAGGAATGCCACATAACCAAGAACTACTTTGCGAGCAGGATTCCTCCCATTATGGAGCTCCTCGATCCAACAACTCCATTCCCTAGTCCTCTATTTAATCTTCTACAACATACTAATCTGCTCCACAAAATATAACAAAATTGTCAACTTTCTATACTACTAACCAGAGACCAGTTTCTCTCAGAAAAATTCCCACACGTACTACGAAGTCGCCAAATGGCCTCACGGTCGTGGCGCTATGAAGTGGCCCCTGGCACATGTCTAAGGGACCTTACAAACAAACAAACAACAACCAAAGGGAGCCACGAGTTCGAAAACCAGTGAACAGAATGAATATGTAAGGTTCAAGCTAAGCGGGGAAGAGTGTAATATATATATATATAGTACACCCAGCCTGAGTATTAACCGAGTGGCGTGATGTTTCATACAATAGATAAGTTAATCACGTAGGCACTGCCATGCTTTTCATATGTCTCTGTATAACTACAATTCATGGATTAATAAACGTTCTAAAAAAATCGTTAACAAAATGAGCATGTATATTTAATTACTGATCCCTTGTTCCTAAATGCAAGTCCAATATATTAGACGGATCAATTAAAATTACTTAACAGATATTATTTTTGTATGCTAAATACGTTGTTAAAATCGAAAAAAAATTATGTATCAATATTGCACGTACTTTTTCAGGTAAACTGACGTAAACTTGATTATCATATTGGTTGAATTTTATTTAAACAGGTGATAAAACTCAAAAAATTTATTCAACTTTTTCTCTTTACCCAAATAAATTTACTAATAGACAAACTACGTACGAAATAGCATTAATTTTAATTTTAGTTTTATATTCTTCATAATTAGTCATTTTAGAAGAAAGTTTTCTACAATTTTCTATCAAAATATGTTATTAATTTTAGTTATAGATGTGTTGATTCTTTTAGTAAATGCAAACTCTGAAAATTTGATGCAAAATTTGGTTAGTTAGTGTAAAAATAAATTTTAAAAATTAGTATTTTTTATATAATGAAATTAAATTGCAGAAAATTGATGGCAAAATTAGTGAAAATAGTACAAATATAAAAATAACCCTAAAAAAATATTCCGAATACTCAGATAAGTATGTATTAATTTTTTGTTCACACTAAAGTTTTTTAAATGAAATTTTTTCTAAATTTCACATATTTTTTGGTATTTATGAAGACAGCCAATTTTAGAAGGCTATCGAATACCAGTTCCATCCTATATTCTGAACAGTATACCACCACCGAAATTAGACTATCGAGGATGGTTGAATAAAGCCAAACATCAAGGTTGGTTTTTTTTATTATTATTTATTTTTATTACATAAAATAGTAAATATAATCTAATATAGATTATAAAAAAAATAAAACAGGTAGATGCTATTGCTGTTATTCTTTTACGGCAACTGATGCACTTGAAGCGCAAATTTATAAAGCGACTGGTTTGAAAATTGAACTTTCTAAACAGCAACTTGTTGATTGCGATAGTGCTAATGACGGCTGTAATGGTGGTCTAGAATTTAGGTCATTCAAATATATAAGGGTCAATGGCATTGCAACTGAAGCAGACTATCCCTACATAAAGCAAAAACGAAATTGCACATACAATCCATCAATGGCAGCTGTATTTATAAGAGGCTATAATAATCACTTTAATATAACCGATGATGAATTAAGGAAAATTCTCACCGTTATTGGTCCAGTTTCGGCCGGTATTAATATCCAAGATCAAGAGTTTATTGCATACGATGGCGGAATTTATGATAATCCAAATTTGGAACGAGGTAAAATGAGTCATTCCGTAGTAGTTGTTGGCTATGATAAAACCGATAAGGGTCAGGATTATTGGATTATTAAAAATTCCTGGGGTCCATATTGGGGTATAAATGGTTATGGATACATTGCAAAAGGCTACGGTGATATGAGTATTACAACAGATATAACATATCCAATTCTATAAAGTAAAAGAGTTTTTGGTTTCACATTAGATAAATGTGGTTTAGTCAAATATTATTGCTATACAGTCAATTTGTTATTTAATTTGTGTTCGATTGAGATATTATATAATATACAGAATAAAAAATAAAACAATTTTGATTCAGATTATTTTGCAAACATTTGAAGTTCTCAGTTTGTTTATACTGGTTTGTACATGTATGTTAATGAGGTCAATATAATACATTCTTTTAATTCAAATATAAATTTTTAATAAAAAGTTCTTCTTTTATTTGAAACTAAAAATAAGAAATTTTGTCATCCAATTAAATTTTTAATTTTATTTTTTGGAAAATTTTTTGTAGGTACCGGAAGAAATGATAATCAGAAGGTGCTAGATCTGGAAAATGTGCTGGGTGTGGCAGTATATCCCATCCAAGCTCTAAAAGCTTTTGCCGAGTGGTCAAACTTGTATGTGGTTTCGTATTATCCGGTTGGAACACTATATCTTTCCTATTGACCAATTCTGGTCTTTTTTCTTTAAGTGAATCATTCAGTTTGTTCAACTGATGACATTGCACTTCAGAATTGATCGTTGTGTTGCTCGGCAAAAGCTCAAAATAAACGATTCCTTTGAAATTCCACCAAACAGATAGGAAGTGCTTTGAGTCGGTTCATCTTCTCTACTCCAGGATCTGTTGCACTTAATATTATTGTAGACAACCCATTTCTCATCCCCAGTGATGATATGCTTCAAAAATGGATGATTTTCTTGGCGTTTGAAAAGTAAATCACAAACAACATCAATGCGATGGCACAAATTTTTTTTCATAAGAAAATGAGGAAGTTATATGTCGAGCTTTGAGATTAACCTACTCGTTTCAAATAATCATGAACGGTTGAATTCGATAAATTTAATCTCTCAGCGATCTCACAAGTTGTTAATCGTCGGTTTGCATCAATTAATGCCTTGATTGTGTCTTCATCAACTTCAACTTCATCATCTTCAAAACGAAATTACTTTCCGAACAACCCAATAATTGTACTTGTCAATTGGACTCTAGGATCTTAGAACAACCCAATAATTGTACTTGTCAATTGGACTCTTTAACACAAATCGATTATTTCGTATTAGGATATAAGGTGTATGCTAAAAAACTAGAAACAATTAACAAATTTACTGCAAAAAGTGGTACAAAAGTTATAGAGCCGGATTTACTCCAAAAATTCACCTGATCAGATAAGCTGCGTCAGCATCAAAGTAATTTTCAAAAAACATGTCTTTTGTAATAATTAAATTTTTTTCTATTTTTTTAAATGATAATCCTTTCAAAATACGATATACTTGTCTTATAGAAGTTTTAAGATTTTCATTCTAAATCCTGAAAATTTAATTCTCAACCATCAACTCGATTTTTAATTCAAATATTTCACAACTCAGCAATATTATACAATAAATGTGATCAGCTTTTTTACCAACTAATGTTATAGCAAGTGTTTTCAAATTCAATAGTAAGCAATAATATTGACAGTAGTATATAATTATTTTTTTCTGATCAAATAATACGTAAATGCTGAATAGTTCCCTATTTACACAAGTTGAGCCAAATTTGATAGCGTGAAGACTATAAAAGCATACAAATCGTAGAAGCTTCTTCACTCTGTTCTCTACTCCCGAAAAATTTAGTTTTCGAGGGTTTTCTGGTAAATAATTATATAACTTATGATATTTATTTTTACATGGTTTAAAATGGATTTGATTTAATTTATTTAATATAGAAAAAAATGAAGTTCTCTATCGCTTTGTGTCTTTTGGTATTTGCCATTGCAGTCACTGCTGACAAGAGGTGGCAAAAATATCTTGTAAGTATTAGTCTATTTATAATTTATTATATATTAATAGTTTTTATCAATCATCATAGTCTAAATATGAGAAACAATTCAAAAATGATAACAAACTAATAGATCATAAGAAGAATTTCTATAAAACCGAAGAAAGAATTCAGAAATTCCAAGCACTTAAAGCGAAATTCGAAGTTGGTCACAATGAATTGTCTGATCTTTCTGCCAAGAGCCTAAAAAGGAGGAGAGGTCGTCTACCAAGGTAGGTTTTTTCCCCAAATAAAATTTAAAAATAAAGGTCGCTCACATATACATTTAATATGTAGAAAACTATCTATGATGGGCTATGGTGAACCATTCCCAGCTAATCTTGTAGCTGTTGTACCCAAAGCATCGGTAGACTATCGTACGGTAGCGAATCGTTTGAACCGAATCAGACAACAAGGTAAACTTAGCTTCAATTTTTATATTTTAAATTTAAATTCTATTTTTAGTAATAAAATACTTTATTACTATTTTAAAATAGGTGACTGCGGAAGTTGCTATGCATTCGGAGCAACTGGTGCTATTGAAGCTCAATTGCGCAAAGCTTTAGGAACCATATTTGAAGTATCGAAACAACAAATTGTCGATTGCGATCGTAGTAACGGTGGATGCGATGGTGGTCTTGAATATAGAGTTTACAAATACATCATGGCCAATGGTATTGCTAAGGAGTCCGCCTATCCTTACAGGGCTAGTGTAGGAGCATGCAAATATAAATCTTCGATGGCATCTGTTCGTCTTAAAGACTACAAAAATCATTTGCGACTAACAGATAAACAAACTAAGCAAATTCTTAATGCTATTGGTCCAGTATCAATTGGTATCAATGCGTCTGACGATATATTCTCATCTTACAGCGGAGGTATCTACAGTAATACTGACGTCATTCGGGATGAGTTGGACCACTCCGTTTTACTCGTCGGCTACGTAGATAATGTAGAGGAACCATACTGGATCATTAAGAATTCATGGGGTGCAACTTGGGGAGAATATGGCTATGGCTACATTGCCCAAGGAGAAGGTGATATTGGTGTCACTTTAGATATCAACTACCCAATTATTAAAGTGTAAAAAGTGTGTCGAAAATTTTGAAAATGGATGAAATAAATTCATTTGCATTCAATTGTTTTTAATTTTAACATTTGTGCTAATAATCTTATTTTCAGAAGAATTTATTAATCGTATTGTGTGAGAATGTTCTTCAATACTATTGTGTGAGATACTATAAGTTAAACAAAACTTGAAAAGAGGTTTTGTGTAATTATAAGTTCATTTTTCATTATCCACTTTTCGAAAAAGTACTTATCAGTTCAAGGAAAGTGAAAAAGACACCTTTCTATAAAATAATCGAAACAATTGACGATATTCATTTGCAAAATTATCGCATTCGGATGAGAAGTTTAGTAAAAATGACTATCCATCTCTAGATATGTCTAATTAGTTATCCACAAAGACTGTTTATCAAATAATAATTTCAAACTGAAGGCAATTCCACGATCGTCACCGCCGATGTAACGGAACGGCTTTGAAGGGGATAATATTAATGTATAAAAATTAAATAAAATTTGCAAAAAAAAAAATTTCTGATTTTTTTTACCGCACCTCGTAATTTATCATCACCAATTATTACGTGTTTTTAATTACGTGTATATCTGTAGCCTTCTGGCATACTCAGAATGCTTAAGACAGTTCTTTCTAGCACATACGCATATATCTTGGGAACCAAATCTTACCTTGCAGATCAGTACTTTTAAAAAGTTGAAAATTATTCAAACCCCGATGATTCGCCTATTCGTATAGGTGTTCCTCATGGTAGCATCCTTGATCCGGTATTATACAATATGTTAACAGGTAATAATGCTATCGTCACACATCACTAAGAATATTATCGAGTCATCGATTGCATTGCATACTTTTTAGAAATCAAATAAGAATGTCCTAGTATATTTCTTCATATTAGTGAAACTTTTGATCAAATATTGAGGATCAGATGATCAAGTAGTTCAATTATCATAAGTGGCATGATAAATGTATTTTTTATGTTCGAAAGTGAAGATGGTAGTGGCAAATTATGTAAAAGAAGCAGTCCTCACCTCTACTACAAATGCTGGCCATCAAGCATGCCTGCTATTTCCACTTTTTTTGAGTATTAATATACTCCTCTGGGACTGTACGTATGTTACAAAACAAGATTTTCCTCCCACCCATGTATAGAAGAAATGTTAGGCCTCCTTTCCTTCTTCACAAAAACAAACAAAATAGATCCTCCCTTTTACCTATTTCCTAATATTTAAATCAATCTAGAATATCTTACAGGTATTCACCAGTTTTTCGCAGAGCTGCATGCTTGGACCTATGCTTTATAACATTTATACATACGATAGTCCAATTTGTCTGCCTTGCATTTACCGAAAATTTCCAACATGCTTCCGAAATTCTCCAAAATTAATATCAAATTCTCTCAGCATTGAAACATGTCCTCTCATATATTTTAATAACCGAAACATACCATACTACAAGTTCTATTACTTAGACAAACGCTTGACATGAAACCCACATACAAGACTTAAAAAACTAGACCTATACAGACAATACCGCTGAGTGCCTTCTAGACAAATATCCAAAACGTACTGTTGATAGCACAGTACTTTTATACAATGTCTTTTTAAAACCAATATGGACTTATGGACTAGAACTCTGAGGCTCTACCAAACTTTCTACTTCCCATCGAATCTAATGCCTTCAGTCAAAAATGATCTTATTCACCATAATCTTAAAGTTCCTTATATTTTTGATGTTACATTATCTCGTTATATAATGTTTCACCCTTGTTTTCCCCATTATACCAATTACCTTCTTCGAGAACTATCCACCACATCCTTTTCTAGAAAAAAAAACCATCGACTATTTAAGCGTGAGTGGTTTTGTTATTTGTTAAAATACTAAACCTTAACTTATATTTAAAAAAATTATATCCGATCAAAATTATATCATTTTGTTATTATTAAATAAAAATATATTTTAATTTAATATAACTTTTTGTAGAGAGTAGACCATACGTTTTGAACTTAAGACCTTTGGGTATTTGACACAAACGTCCCGGTGTCACTAAATCAAAGCATGCATTTTAAATCCTCTGATTATGACTTGGTAGAACTTCAAATATTTTAAAAAATAGACGCGTTTAAATTTAAAAAATATATATAATTGAAAATTTTTGATTTTATCTTTTAATTTTAATTTTAAAAATTTTTTTTCTTACTTAAATTGAGTATTTATAAATGAGCAAAAACTTTATTTATACTGAAAATCAACGAAAAAAAATTCGTGTAAATATTTTTGGCATATATTTTTTTGTTCACAATAGAATAAATCTATGTCCTGGCGGAGCTTAGTCTGAAGTACTTACCAAAGGCCAGCTCTAACCATGACATAACTGCACTCAGTTAAATACACAAATCTCGTATTTTAGAATAAGTATAAATGGTCTGTCGCCATATTGTCGCCAACTATAATCCTTGAAAGTTCAAGGCCGATTTTCAGAATTTATGCTTCAGCAGGATATTCTCGCATGCACAGGAATGCATTTACTCTGCGTCACGTACACTGCATTGAGAAATAAATGTGTATAATCGACTGCTTCATTAGGTTTTAATTCATAGTTACGAGAATATTCTGTACAAATCAGTAGTATTATCCTGCTGGTACTACACAATTTTTTCATGTTGGTAGCGAAGCAGAGTTGCTTCTGCAAATTATTAAAGGAATTGTTCCCATGTGCATACCCATCTCTATGTGTATGTCCGTAGCTGTTCATAAATATTACACTCGTATATTTATATATTTACAAGAGCTTATGCATAATTAAATACCAATACCCATGTATCATATCCACCCACGCAGATACAGATCGAAATAGAAATTTTCCACGATTTTCAACAATAATAGAAAATTTCTTAGAAAATGAAAAGAGGCTATTTGGGAACAGTAATACTCCTGCCACCCCTACACGTATGCACATTACCATAGAATCAATCGACTATAATTAAATTTTTCTAAGAAACAACATAACTCATATTTTTATTGTAAATATTATGCAAATAATATTTGTTTTGTAAGCATATGCATTTTTTCGAGAATTTATTTATAACCAAAACTAAATAGATGAAAATTTTTTTTATTTGTTTATTTATTTGTTAACGATAATCTACCTCAAAAATATTCGTTTTAAGTATAATATTATATTTTTGGAATTATCAAACAACTTTTTGGGAGGACAGGAATATACATACAGTATTACCAAATTAAATTGAATTATTCATATTCAATTATATTGTTTCATGTTCAATAAATAATGTATATGTATTCGAGTTTGAAAATAAGATAATAAATAAATTAATTAAATTGTATTGGGCCTTGTCATCATTGTTGTCTTTGTGGCAAGACTTTGGAGTTTTGGAGCTTCGAAGCGAGATCGAACAACGAAATTCCAACGCACTGTCACAAATTTTTCCCAAAACAAACAATCAAGGTTGGGGCAGATGCTTTTCGCATCGTTTCGTTTCAATATTTTCTCAAATGGGTTACTATCCCCACACTTCCCATTGAACTTGGCATGTACATACGTGTATGTACAGATGAGTGCGCTCTCATATTAACCTAATAAGCAAAAATCAGCATACAAACACACTTTTTAGTAAGTACTCTTTTTTATGCGTCAAAAGTTTTCCAATAAAAATTTTTTATTCACAAATAAACATGCACATTTCAATGAATATCAATTACTGGTCCACACAGTGGACGACTTACTATGTATTTCAAGGACGGATTGATCTGATTTCCGAATTCTGAAAATTTAGGTTAATACTGCAATTCATTTGGTAGTTGTTTTTTTTTTAAATAAATTTCTTCATCTCCGGAGAATTTTTATATGTTCCATTTTTGGCAAGGTCAACAAATCAATAAAGATGCTACGAGTAATAGTATCTTAGCAAAACTATTCAGACCAATTTGGAGCAATTAAGCGTATGACAATTTTTTTTTTGTATACTATGAGCATTATTTTTTTTTTCGTTTTATGGCATATGGAGACGACTCGACAGACATCGTTATTTGTTATGATACTAAAACGTTTAAAGCATTTTTCATCGTCATAAGATGTTTATAATTTGCAAAATTATCAAAAAAATATAAGAAATTTCCGTTTAAGAAAAAAAAATTCAATTTAGATAATTTATAAATAAGAAATTATTGCAGATAATTTCCGATAGAGCTTTAAATTTTCAAATATTTTTCTTATTATGCAAATATATTTTAGCTTTCATTATATAAAAATACGATTTTGATACGAATTTGATATGAATAAACTTATGGACTTTTGACTAGACTTTCTTTAGTCTGATTAAACGTTTTCAGTTGCTGACAATTAAGTACAGTACTTGGAAGAAAATTTATAAGTTCGAATAAATTAAACGATTATGCAATCAACTAACTTGATTTACATCTAGTTTTTGAGGATTTTTCGAAATTGGAACCTAAAATATAACCCAAAAGTTCAATTCCGTACATCCATGATAGAAATTGTAATAAAAAATGTATTTTCGTAAGTGTATTTATATATTACAAATATAAACTGATCGATTATCAAGACAAGGTCCCAAATAATATCTTTTATTATTTTGTGGAATAACATTATAATGTGTCCCATCAAAAAAAATTGACACTTTACCGCATAAATTTCGCAATTTATGCGGTAAAGTGTTGCCAACGAAAAAAAGGCAACATGACAGCTGACATTTTAAGGTTATTAAAAATGAAGCGCTACATAAAAGAACAACGCGTTTCCATTATTGAGCAATATTTTAAAAATAATGTAGATTTGGCTTCTGCAGTTCGCAATTTTCGTACAAAATATGGTCGAAAAAGTGATTTAATTTTAATAACTCTGAAGAGATTAATTAAAAAGTATAAGAAGACTGGATTTTAATCACTCTGGCCGTCCTTCAACAAGTCGTTCAAGACAAAAAATCGAAGTAGTTCGTGAGACATCAATTCGGAACCATTTCAAGAAGCATAATCTCATGAAAGAATTGCATCTGAAGCTCTCTACAGCATAATCTCATGAAAGAATTGCATCAATAATGTCTACAAAGTTCAATTGACTTAAGAACTGTTGAATGGATTATGGAGCCACAACAAGTGGATGCTGATTTTGCGAATAAAATCATCTTCAGTGAAGAGGCTCATTTTAATCTTTTTGGCTTGGTTAATAGACAAAATTATCACTTTTGGGATTCAGAAAATCCATGAGTGATTATTGAGAAACAAATGCATCCACAACGTGTTACTCTTTATTGCGAATTTTGGGCTGAAGGCATCATCAGATCATTCTTCAGTGAAAATGAAGGTGGTCAGGCAGTAACGGTTAATGGCGTTCGCTATCATTACATGATGATGTAGTGATAGCGAGCAACATTAACCGTTACTGCCTGACCAGCTTCATTTTCCGTTACTGCCTGACCAATGTGGACGATATGTGGTTTTAAGAGGATATCTCGAAAACAATTCAATTACCTCATGAGTCATTTCCTGCTTAGGTGATTTTAGGACACCTTTTACATAGAGAGTTGCCCTTGTTTTGGTATTTGTTTAGGTATCGAAAATATTATAAAAAAAGATATGATCATACTGCCTTGTGGGGCACCATCTGCGGTAGGTGATGTATCCGCGTTTGCAGTATTTATTGCTACTCGAAAATAGCGGTTGGAGAGGTTAAATTTCAATATAAGAAAGCATACAGAGGGAAGAAAGCCCGTGCGTTTACAGAGCAATTCAGAATGCCCTACACAATTAACAACGTGGCAGATATCTAAAAAATACTCCTAGTTAATTATTTATTACTTAATAATACAAGTGAACAAACTATTGCATCTTGTTCTACTAGAAAAACTAAGGCAAGCTTTAGTAGTTCTTCAAGAGTCTAATTGAAAAATTATTACAGAGTACGATTGTATATCTTTCATAATATGTGTATATAACAGAAATAAATAGTGGTATTAATATTATTAAAAAAATGTAGTTTTATCATATATATATAACTGCTAAAAGAAGGAATCCTCAATTTGGATTCTGAATAGATTACTTTCTTCAATTTCGAAAAGAAAATTTTGATGGGCTAATTTATTGATTAGTGAGTTGAAAAAAGGATATCATCCAAGCTGCATCTGTATGATTAGCCAAACTTATTTTCTACTGTATTTAACAATTAACTAAATAAATTTTTTTTTAAATATAAATATATTTAAAAGTCTAAAATAATAGAAGAAAATTTATATTCTGCATGAAGACTGTTTAAAAAAAAAAGTCTATATTCTTCATTAGACGGTAACTGAGCAAAAACAGACGAAGAAAAACCTAAAGTAGTATTTGCTAAACATTTGATAAATATTTTTACTCCACATGATGATATAGTAAACAAATCGCATACTAACAAAATCATCGAAGTCACTATGAGTATTCCCAAAAATTTTAAGCCCACAGAAATTAAATCTACTATTCTGCTCCTTCCCAATAAAAAAGCTCCTGGTTATGATCTAATAACAGCTCGTATTCTGAAGTAAATTTTCCGAAAAGCTTAAGTTTTAATCACATATATTTTCAATAGTATCCTGCGCACAACCGGAAATTTTCTGTCAGTAAAATAATTCCTAAACCAAATAAACACATTAATTCTCCTTCCTCTTATAGACCTATCAACCTCTTACCAATTCTAGGTAAGATATTTGAAAAACTCCTATTAAAACGACTCTACCAATCCTAGTTAATGAAAAAATTATTCCTGATCACAAATTTGGCCATCGCATTGTTGATCACATTGCATCCTCTCTTGAGAGGAAATAGTATTGCCCAGGAGTATTTTTAGATATCTCACAAGCTTTTGATCGTGTGTGGCATCTTAGACGCATCTGGAAACTCAAGAGCTTTCTTCTTTAAACATACTACCTTATCATAAATTCCAAGTTGCAATTAACTCACAATCCTCGGAAATATATCCTATTCTAGCTGGAGTCCCACAAGGCAGTATTTTTGGTCTCATTTTATATAATATGGTATTTATACCCATGACATCCCATCTGATCCTAATACTATCATTGCTACTTATGGAGACGATACAGCCATACTTTTTACCCATAAAAATCCTGACATAGCTTCCAACAATTTACAATCCCATATCCACAGCCTTCAAACCTGGTTTAAGAGATGGTGAGTGGGGGTAAATTAACAGAAGAGTGCTCACATTACTTTCACACTTTGTCAAGGAAAATCTACCCCTTCATACCTTAATAGCAACATGATTTCACAATATGATAAAGTACGTTATTTGTAAATTTACATGGACAAGAGATTAACATAGAACCCTCACACCAGACTAAAAAAACTTAAATCCACTAGACGTTACCTACAACTTCTTAGACTACTGGACAAACGCTCGATACTAACAATCAAAAGTAAATTTCTAATCTACAATACAATTATAAAACCTATTTGGATATATGGATTTGAACTTTGGGTTCAACGAAATGTTCCAATTCCTATCGCGTCCAGGCCTTAGAATCCAAAAGATCCTCCGTAAAATTGTTGATGCACCCTTTTATGTGTATGTTCGTAACAACGTATTATATCGTGATCTAAATGTTCGTTTTGTTCAGGACTTGTGCATTTTCCACTATCAAAAATTTCACTTCCGTTTATCCTATCATCATAATCCATTTGTGAGACAATTATCCTGTACTGCCCTCCCCGGAAACACTCATCGGAGACTTAAGAGACAATGGCCTAGAGATTTTCTAGAGGAATCTAACTTCCATTAGTTGGAGAAATACTGATGGGTGTTTACTCCCACTTCATGGTGCACAAAATTTTTAATTAAAATGTTATGTAGATCTGCTTGTTATAATAAAATTGTAGTTGCAAAAAGAAGAAAAAGAAAAAAAGTACACATAATAAAATGGCGAAACACTATCGATCTTGACAGTGTTGCCAAAAATATGTTCATGAAATCACGTAAGTCTTCAAAGTGATGTAAGGTGCATTCCTTATAGTAAAAGAATTGTGGGCCATCTGTTGGATTTTTTTAAAACTGAAATAAAACCCACATTTCGTTAGCCTACATTGGAAATTTTTATTGAAAAGGAAAGTTATATCTATGAAAATTCACATCAGCGACCATCAAACAAAAAAAAGTTTCTAATGTGAATTCTCCTTTATTGGCTTTTGTTCTGTCACAGATCTGATCTTTTCCGGTGAACACTCTCTTCCAAATGCATCACATTTTGGAGAGAGTATTTACCGGAAAAGATCAGATCTGTGACAGAACCAAAATTTAAAAATAAAAAAAATAAAATTAAAAAGTTTATATTCCTCATGTAACGATTAATTATAGTTTTACATTTATAAAAATATTATTTTTAATTTATTTAAATTTTAAAAACAGTAATAGTACTTTCGTGGATAATAACTCTTCATTCTCATATATTTTTTGTCAGTATTTTTAAGCAAAATTTCTGTATCATAGATCACATTCGACATGTTTCAGGTTGAGATTTTATTTTGAATATTTTAAGAACAATATGAATGCTTTTATTTATAATATTTGATTTGACATTAAATATAAAAACATTTCATATTAGTTTATATTAAATAATTCTATCGTAGGTCAAGTATGAAATTATGGTTAATATTTTAAGTTATTATGACTACTCAGCTATTTTTTATTATTTTTCTTCTGACAGAGTACATCTTCCTATTCTATTGTGAATAACTCTTCTGTGGAAATTTGTTGAATCTTTGTAAACACGAAATATGCAATTGTTAAGATCTCTTCAGTTAGGTTGAAATGAAATTCGATGAATAAAATACTTACAACAGCTTCCGTTGCAAAACGTGACTATTATTCATTTATTATACAAATTATTTTTATTAAATACAAAATGAATTGTTGATTTTCTACATTCTCACGATTTCGAACTGTGTTAGTACAACTAATGCATAATATATGCTAACTGTTTCAATTTAAATTTTTTTTTCTTGAAAGAGCAACTTGAAAAATTGTATAATAAATAACATTTTTATTTTCATAAAACTATTAGCAGCTAGTTCCTAACTATAAACTAAAACTATAAAAAAAAAAGAAAAATATGAATTGTCAGACGTTACAACTTACTCGTACTTATTTTCATAAGTAAAAAATTAGTCTTAAAAATTGTTATAAATAAACAATTAATTTTAAGTATTTTTTTTCGAAACATATTAAAATTCTTAAAATTGGATGAATATCTTTGAGTTCAAAAAGGATTCGATGAAAACAAAATAAAAATCGTTTTCCTTCTGTTACGTTGATAGAAATAATACCAATTTTAAAATTTAAAAGTCCTAATAAATTGAATTAATTTTTTATAAATTTCGTCAAAACAAATAAAGCTAAATTATAAAGTTAAATATTTTCAACCTTTAATAAAGAAATCATGGATCTATATTAAGACACATTATTTATCAATGAAATTCGGATATTAGCATGAGAAAATCTTGAACGGTCAAAATTTGTGATTGATTAAACTTAATAAGGATCCCCAATATCGTTAATAATGAAAACCTAATGATGAACATATCTACATGTAAATAAATACTCGAAATTCTGAAATTATTGAACTTAGATACACAGCAGAAAAAGAATCTTATATTGAGTAAACTTTTTCTATTTCATAAACATTAAAATGTTAACAACTTCTTTATTTCAATTCTTGTATTATATTTGTACGAGTAAATTGACACAAACAATATGTGTTTCCCTTATACTTGTAATAAAAGCACTCCTTCTGTTATTTTCGACAAAATAAATGACAAAAACGAAATCAAAAAAATATAAATAAACATAACATAATGAGTATAGATCGAAAAATAATCACAGCAATAAATCGCTCTTACTTAAAAGTATAAGAAAAGGCGCTGTTTTAACACACATTTTATTATGAAAGCATATTATCGAAATTGAGCTATAAAACGTTTTATTCTTCTGATATCGTAAAATGTTCGAATATCTAAATCTGAGTGAATTTATTCTATCGAAACTGAACTGAAAAACATTATTTAATACGATATATTCTTCTGCACATACCATTCGATCAATTCAATCTTACTATTTATGCGTGTACATGTACTTTTTCCTTATGTCTATTTAGAAGCATCGTAAAAATTTAAAGATACCATATTTTAGATATATTTCCATCATGCTCACAATATCATTTCACATTTTATATTACAAATTATTTGTATACCACCAACGTCGATAGACAAAATTCTTCATCATCAAATATTGATTCCAGACTACAATCAACTTGTCTCGACGTATCAGTTCCAGTGCATATTCCATGATTTTATATTCGAATTTAAAATTATATAGTTTTTTTCTTTTTAAAGTTCAATAGAGAATATTAAATATTCCTTTGCGAGCATATACGATAAATACTTTTGTAAGTTTAAAAAGAAGAAACTCATGCTGATATAAATATCATTTAAACGCCTACATGGGACTTTCTCTGGATTGTGACAGGTGATCGATCATCCTTTGAAATGGTCTTCCCTATCGGACTACTGCCACACAAAAAAAATATTTCTCCTTCTAGAATTTTGTACTTTTTATTTTCAAGTATTTTGTCCAAAGCCAAATATTATGACTCAATCATCTTATTATTGGGTTATAAGAAAAACTTGACCATTCATAAAATATTTTATTTCTTGTTTCAATTTTCAAATTTTCTCATAGATCTAGAAGACTACAAATAAACTTGACCCATTTTTATAGACAATTTCGATACCCTCTCTCTCTCTCTCTATCTTACGCTCTTTTGATAATATTCTTTCATTTTCAATAATTTATTTGGTTCAATTGATGATAGAAATATTTGTGAACAAACGTTTTATATTATTAAATTGAGTAAAATGTTATTTAGTATATTTAAGTGCAAATTCAAGACCGTTTTGTCAGTACAAAAAAATATTTATATATACACCTATTTTTGTATTAATTGCAATATTTCAGGTTATCTAACAATTCTATCCTTCTAGAAAAAATCTTTTTTTTAATGAAATATTTGTCAAGGTAGTTTTAATGTCTTTCAAAGATTTGTAACCAGCAGAATAAATGGAAATGTGCTATTACCAAGTCTGGTTCCAATAATTTTCGGACAGGTTACCAAAAATAAATTCGGTCTCGAATTTTACGGAACGAATTTTTTTAGTGAACCAAATATGAACTTTTTCGTGTGAATACTCTGCTTTGGAGTATTATGCATTGGCTCATCACTTTTCCCCCATGAAATTTTCCTTTTATACAAAAATCCATTTTTTACCTTCCTGTATTGATGTCTTTAAAAATTAATCCTTTGCTTTGTTCAACATAAAATGTAGCAGTTTTCTTACATTTTATTCTTAAAGTGACTAATTCATTAGCTCTCCAGTAATAATTATGACTTAGTGAAAGTACTTTTAGCTAATCCAAATGATCCAATTTATGATCATATTTAAGTTGTTCATAGTAATAATTATTATAGATTGAAATATTTTTTATTAAACAGACAAATTAAGAAAGCGGTTCTCAATGAATACCTATCGGCATTTCTCCAACTAATGAAAGTTAGATTCCTCTAGAAAATCTCTAGGCCATTGTCTCTTAAGTCTTCGATGAGTGTTTCTGGGGAGGACAGTACCGGACAATTTATTCACAAGTGGATTATGATGATAGGATAAATGGGAGTGAAATTTTTGATAGTGGGAAATGCACAGGTCCTGAACAAAGAAAACATTTAGATCACGGTGTATTACGTTATTACGAATATAAAAAGAGGCATCAATAATTTTACGGAGGATCTTGAATTGTAAGGCCTGGACGCAATAGGAATTGGACCGTTTCGTTGAACCCCAAAGTTCGATTCCATATGTCCAAATAGGTTTTATAATTGTATTGTATTTTAAAAGTTTACTTTTGATTGTTAGTTTCGACTGTTTGTCCAGTAGTCTAAGAAGTTGTAGGTATGTCTGGTGGCTTCATGAGGGTTCCATGTTAATCTCCTGTCCAGGTAAAGTCCCAAATAACGTACTTTATCATATTGTGGAATCATGTTGCTATTAAGGTATGAAGGGGTAGATTTTCCTTGACTAAGTGAGAACGAAATGTGAGCACTCTTCTGTTCATTTACCCCCACTCTCCATCTCTTAAACCAGGTTTGAAGGGATGTCATGGTTATAAATATTATATAAAATGGGACCAAGGATACTATCTTGTGTCACTCCGGCTAGAATAGGATATATTTCCGAGGATTCTGAGTTAATTACAACTTGGAAATGACATTGGGAGAGATAAGGTAGTATGTTGAAGAAAGAAAGCTCTTGAGCTTTCAAAAGCTTGGCAGATATGCCTAGGAAATACTCTTTCCTCTCAAGAGATATGTCTATAGGGAGCAAGGAGTATTAATAGGTTTATTTGGTTTATGGATCATTTTAATGACAGTAAATTTCCAGAGTAAAGGAAAATAGGTTGTGCGCAGGATACTATTAAAAATGTATGTAATTAAAACTAAAGCTTTTCGGGAAATTTGCTTCAGAATAGAAGCTGTTATTAGATTATAACCAGGAGCTTTTTTATTGCGAAGGCGCAAAATTGTACATTTAATTTCCGATGGCTTAAAATTTTTGTGAGGAAGACTCATAGGGACTGGGAACATTAGTTCGTCGATAATTTTGTTAGCAAAATTCATGTGAAGCAAAAATATTTACCAAATGCTTAGGAAATACTTCGGCTTTCCATAAAAAATATTGTCATTAAGCGATCTTGTGTAAATTTCATGCTGTTCATTATAGTGTTTTCTAATTTCCATATACAGTTCACATTGTAGTCAGTTTAGTTTCTGTTTGTAGCTAGGCCACTCCGTTCTTATTTTTATTTTTTCGTTAATTAAAGTACGTAATTTAGTTGATAAATTATGTTGTTGTGGTTGTGTCGTATTGTAAGAAATGTGAACGGTTGTGACGGCATGTTTTATATATATATTGAGGTCATTTACAGCATCATAATGTCGTTTGCTATTTTTAACGTTCGTTTTAAGTCAATCAGTTGGTCTAATTTGTTTCTAAATATGTTCCAGTCTATTTAGCCATTTCTCAGCCTAGGATGAAGAGTCCTTAAGATTGGCTTAGAATTAAGGATAAGAAGAACAGAATTATGATCAGATTTTAAATCGTAAATAGTTTCAATACTAGAATTCATGGTAATTGAAGGAGTGCTAATGAAGTAATTGAGGATATCAGGTCAATTTTGAACTAGAAGTTGGCCAGTATGTTGGATTTGGAGGGGAAGTTATTTGGTATGATGTAGGGGATAGAGCTTCTTGAAGAATCTTTTCTCAGGGATTAGCAACACGGCAAACCCATTGAGAAAAAATTCTTTTCTTTAAAAAATGAAAATTTGGAATAATAACAATACCAAAGATGATAAAATAAAATAAAATTACCTTTTATTTCTTTTCTTTAAAAAATGAAAATTTGGAATAATAACAATACCGAAGATGATTGTGAAATAAAATTACCCCCTAATATCTTAAAATAATTGAATTAATTAATTTTTTTTTACTAAAAAGAATCGAATTTTTACATTAAATACTTTAAAATTTGAAGTAAAAAAAAAACATTAATTTGATCTAAAACTGAATTTTTCAAGGTTAAAGAAATAAGTGTGTTAGAAAAAAAACAACAAATAATATCTAATTTACGACATTAACAAAACTAAATATCATATACTATTTCTTATATACACATAGATACTGAAATGGATATTCATCGAGATTCTCTTAAAAACACACACGTAGAAATGGAACCAATTCATTTCAATTCAATTGGGGATAAAGAAAATTTTCTGATGCCCATATTGCTCGAAGAAAACTCTCTGCACACTCCCTCATAACAGATCGATTGTTTCACTTTAATTCGATAATTTATTAGCATTTCTTTGATTGAAAGAATCCGCAGAGAGCTAACCGAATTTTATAAAACCAGCAGTGAACGTACCAATATTATTCGAAGTTCAACAATATTGACCACGACTTGTGAGGTCCTGAATTATGGTAAGTGGATACAAAAGGGTTTTTATATTTGGTTGATTGTTCATGAAGGTCTTTTGATATTTTTCCCTTTATTTATGGTAAATTACATACTAAAGAAATCCCCTTACCTAAAATAAGTCAGAGACTTATAGTAATCGGTTACGAAAAACGACAGTGACTTATTGATTTTCTATTGTTCTATAATGTTTAATCTGAAATAGGACAATTGAGGCTACTTTCTTTCAGTAAATATTATATTTACGATAACCAATAATACGCAATAGTACACTTCTTTATAAAAGAAATAAATGTTTTCAGTTGATGGATTTATTCATTTTATTCGAATCGCTTCCAAGTGATTTAAGAAAAAAAAACATTCTTTGTTATGGCATTGGTAAAATTTCAATTCGTTTAGTGATAACAATCGAAAAGGAAATGAAAATGTTTAAGTCTCTTAAAGTTTACTTTTCTATTTTATATAATAGTTAACTACAATATATTATTAATAATAATTAAAAAATTTCACATTTATATATATGGTATATGCTACCTGTGATAGGTACACTCATATATGAACAGTATAATTTGTCCGGAGTTTTCATTTATTTTAATTTATTTTTATTATGTTTTCGGATATGTTTTACTATATTTTCATCATTTATCATTTATTTTCAGGACAAATTTTTATAGAAGATTCCTATATCCTTTTTGTAATTAATTAATTACTTGTAATTTTGCACTTTTTATATAAATATAAAAATAAAAGTAAAAAGTACAGCCCATACAATTGAAAATGTTGTTAGTTGGGGCATTTTTTTCTGTAAACAAGATTTAGAGTATATACCTTTTTTTTATTTTTGCATCAACTCGAAGCACGTTCTTCCACAATAAACAGTGCGAAATATTCACCAATCAATTTAGATTCATGTTATTGTGGAAAAACGTGCTACGAGTTGATGCAAAAAAAAAGTACATACTCTAAATCTTATTTTCAGATGGTAGAATAATTAAAACTACCCTTCTGAGAAATAATAAATGACGAAAATTCCATCTACAGATCGATACCCTAGTTTACAATGCATCAAAGCAACCTAAAGTAGCATAGGAAGCTATGAAAATATCAGTCAATAAACTGAAAGATTACTATACGGAATGGGGTCTTTAAGTATATATTTCAAAGTCAGAGTGCTTGTGCCTCACACCATCAGGAAAGAAGAAATTCTTCGACAGCGGGTTTGGAGATAAGGGTGACAGGATAAAAAGGCACATGGAGAATCTTAAGTATCTAGGCTTACATATTAACAAGAACCTCAAATTCAACTCCTTTGACAGGGATAAAATTAAAAAAGCCAACGGCATATATTCTAGGCTTTTGAGAATGTATCGCTCAGTAATCCTACGTAAGGACGTCAAACTCATTATTTACGAGGTCTGCTCAAATTTTGTGTTTTGTGTTTTTTCAAAAATTATTTATTTGTTCATGAATATCTATTTTGTCCCCTTCAAAGCAATCCCTACTAGATATTATAAACTTGTGCCAACGTTTTTTCCAATCCCCAAAGCACTTCAAAAAATATTTTTTTATGATCTGGTTCAGCTCCTTCTTCGATGCCGTCTTTATCTCCTCAATCGTAGCGTAGCGTCGTCCTTTCATGAGGCTCTTCAGTTTCGGGAACAAGAAAAAGTCACAAGGGGCAAGATCTGGGGAATGCGGTGGCCGTTGCATTATTAATGTGTTGTTTTTGGCCAAAAATTCGGGCACAAGCAACGATGCGTGCGCAGTGGATTTATCATAGTGCAAAAGCCAATTTTTGTTATTTCACAAATCCGGGCGTTTCTGGCGGATTGCTTCGCGCAACTTGCGCATAACTTGCACGTAATATTCTTTATTGACCGTTCTACCCTGTGACAAGAACTCATGATGCACCATAGCCCTGCGATTGAAGAAAACTGTAAGCAAAACCTTCACATTCGACCGAACTTGGCGCGCTTTTTTCTGTTCTTGCTCGTGCAGCAGCTTCCATTGGGTTGATTGAGTTTTGGTTTGCAAGTCATAACCATAAACCCATAATTCGTCACCAGTTATGATCCCCTGGAGCAAATTTGGATCGTCGCGGACAGAGTCCAACAGCTCCTTAGCAATGTTAATGCGATGCTGTTTTTGGTCGAAATTGAGCAATTTTGGTATGAATTTCGCGGCGACCCGTCTCACGCCAAATCATTGGTAAAAATCGAATGGCACGAGCCAGTCGATATATTAAGTCCTCAGCAACTTTTCTAACGGTGATTCGACGATTGGACAATACTATTTTCTTCACTTCATCAATATTTTCCTCTGTTGTTGAAGTGCTCGGGCGTCCGGCACGCTTTTCGTCGTTCACATCTTCTCGGCCCTCTGAGAACATTTTGTACCACCAATAAACATTGCTTCGGTCCAAGGTAGCTTTATTATATGCTACAGTCAACATTCGGAATGCGTCCGTGCAATTAATTTTATTTTTCATACAAAATATGATACAGATTCTTTGATCCATTTTTTGGAATGGGCAAAAATGGAAGACGAGCCAAAACACGTGCAAGCAAAGCAGATGTCAAAAATTAACTGAACATTCAAAATTTCCGAACCTGTCGGCGTAAGTGAGAGACATGAGTACTAACATAACGCCTAAAAAAATCGAAAATCGAATATATGTAACCCGCGGAAATTCAAAATTCGCGATACTTTTTCAACAGACCTCATAGACTTCCCGACTTTATTCGTCGTTCGTATTTATACAACTACGGCGTGCTTCTAGAACATTCCGGAATCGAACGTTCGGTAATTCTCTTGGATGTATGAGCCTTACCATGGCTATGATATCGTAGACGTTTTACATCGACTGAACCAAAAAGAAGATCTTTGAAATAGTGTACCTCATACAGGAAGAAAAGCATGAATGAAAAATGTTTAATAAGTTTCATCAACTTTTATTTAAAAAAATCACTTTATTTTTGTCGTAGTACTAAGTATTTAGATTTCTGCACATATATTATATTGTATTTCAGCATGAAAAAAAAATTGCTAATAACTTAATAGGTAAGCATTAAGCACTGAAACTGTGAGTGGATCATTAACCAATAAATAAGGTGGAAATTGTCGCACCCACTTTAAATACAAGTGGTATCTCAAAACTGATAAAACCCCCTTTAAAGATACATGAAACATACGCATCAGCAACATGATCACTAATTGAAAATAAATACCTTACATTAGCATATGTTGTTATTAGTGTAAACTATCGTCATCGTTCATGATAGGAATTGTAATTATTTGTGGAAATATGTATGCTCCTAACTCATTATTCGATTATTACTCTTCTGCAACGGTGTATAAATGATTCATTAAAAAGCTTTGTATTTTCATTACACTCCACAAACGTTAATTCAAAACACGTTTTGAGCATACTTTTTAGGTATGATTCGAGTATTTTGTTTTGTTGGAATTTTTTTTTAAAAATGGAATATTTATTGTGGTAAAACTTTAACCAGTAATTTATTTCCGTTTAAAAATTATAAGCGAAAACTATATGCATCGATAACAAATATTGAGTAATAAGTTAAAAATAAATTTATTTATATTTGTACTTGTAGAGGAAGTGTGCAATTTTATTTTCCAAAAATTATTGAATATTGTATAAATTTTGTTTTTGTAAATAATTTTTAATAATTGCAACGATGAAGATTTAATTATTAATATGCAAATATAAAGCCAATTATTAAAATAATAGAATGTTAACATTCTAAGAATTTTAATATTAGTAAGATATTTTATCTTAAGATTCGTATGGTACTTTTTTTTTAATATGATATGCACTTTTTGGTATTTTTTAACGTTTTGAACAAAGCTTTTTGATATTTTTTAGCTTTTCTAAATCAAAAAAACACTAAAATTCCCTCAAGATTCAATTTTTTTTTAATAATTTTCTCTAATAAAAGAGGCTTTTAGAAAAAAAATGCCTGATAGGATCAGAAAATGTTTGCAACAGATTACGACGTGTGGTGGAATCACTGATAATGAGACTAGTATCACTGACAGGTATCCCTCCTATAATCTCGTCTGGTAATTACGACGCCATATAGATCGTGGTCTTAAGTCCAATTGTGCTTTTCCAGTGTGTTATAAGAAATGAGTCAATAAAATATTGTTCAAAGCATTGTTTGGACTTGCAAAAAGTGCCACCGAGTTATGGATAACATTTCGTGTGAAGAGCATAAGCTTTTCGGTGGCATTAAGTATTTTACAGTTGTTGTTTTTAGAAAAAAAGATTTTTGTGATTTTTTTGTTCTCCTAATCACCTGATCTTAGTACGTGTAACATTATTTGTTATCCAAGATAAGAAAATACTTTTAATGACATCATCTTTGGTATTCTCTATAATATCCAAAGGAGTGTCATCGAGTAGCTGAAGGCTTGCAGCATTACTACGAATATGGAAAACAACACCTCCGCTGAAGTACTACTACCCAAGTGAACTACTTAAAAGAAGAAAACATATATAAAAAAAAAATTAAAAAAAAAACGTTCTTATCTAGAAATTTTGAAAATTTTAAATCGAAGTTAATTTACGGTAGGCTTGATTTTCCGCAAAATAGCGCATCCAACAAATCTATATATTTAATTCGATGCATTATAATAAATTTCTAATATACTGCAAATACCCTATAATGTGGTGATTTAACTGGCTAAGTAAAGTAAAAGCACCATATCGTGGACAAGTCCTGATTTAGATACACCATAAAGATATATATTCAAATTTACGCCAGAGCCCTTTAAGTTATCGGAAAATTGTTTAAGTTATTGTGAGTTAATGGAAAAATTATTCTTACTCTTAGAAAAAATATACTAATAGTGCTTAGAAATAATATCATATTTATAAAAATAAACAATTTTAAGAAATTACCAAGAAAGTAATTTTTAGACTTATAGATTTTGTTTATAATCTTTTAATACAGAACTTTCTATTTAAATGTATTGGTAGACTTTACTGCTCTAGAAATTCTTCAAATTAAACTTAACCAAAATTCATATTATTAAAAAATATTTCTTTTGTCATATTCCACTTTCAAAAAAAAACTCAATTAATAACTTGAAAAATAAAATTTCTATTAATAATTTTCAATCGTTAGATCTGTAAGTAATTAAATAAAATTATTAACATTATCTATTTAAAAGATGCAATGAATTTCTTGCCAATTCAGGTAGTAAGACCAATATGGACTTACGGTGTTGAACTTTGTATTTTGACAGAGCAATTAAATTTGCATCATATCGTATTCGTACGCAAAAATTCAATGGTGTATAACCTTATGATCTTTATCCGATGAGAATAATTTTGCTAGCGGCATTCTATATAGTATGATTTACCATAACAGGACGGGTGAAAATGCAAGTAGTGCGAGGAGGAAACTAATTGGGGTTTCTCTGCGATAGACCACCGGCAAGGTTGGTCACAACATTTGCTTATAAATTGATGTGCTTGGTGGTGTTCTAAAATTCGCGAACGATGGTAATTTTTTTTTCGAAATTCTAAATACGATCATTGTTAAATCGTTTAGAGGTAAGTGTGAAGCGTGCACCTTTTTAGGTTTTATCGTAATTGTCTGAATCACTTATAAAATAATTCACGTATTGCTTGGTCATAGTAATTTTCGTGATTTTTCTTTTAAATCTATTATTAAGTCATATTTCTTCGTTTCGTAATTTTTCTTTCAAATCTAGTAAGAGTCATATTTCAAGAGTGCGCGTTTCAATACTCTTCCTCAGAATGCGAAGTGATAGCAGAAGCAGATTATTGAAAATTTCATAAACTACCAAAATCTAATTAATTATTATGTCGCCAATTGATTCCTATAATAAAATTAAAGAATTGCTAATTTCCCCGATATGTGCAAGTGGTTTTAAATAATTGTCGCATAATGTATTATCTAAAATGTACTTTTTTCTAAGTAGAAAATATAAAAAAAAAACTTAAAATTGTTTATTCTTGGATGCATGACAAAGCATGCAAATAAAATATCATTATTTACTTGCTTTTAAAATATTCTACCTTAAATCTATCATGCACAAATAGGTTGAAATCCTATTGGAATTTCTTTTAGAACTCAGAGGTATTAATATCAAGTATATAGTCATGCATAATTTGAACTAATAAAGTTATAATCACGAAAACTCCAAATTTTTTGCCAATTTATAAATTGTTTATAGGAATAGAATGAAATACAAAACAATTGCTTATAATCTAAACTATTTTAATGTATCTAATCTTCGACGATATAGCCCCCTTCTTTTAACACTTAATTCCTTTTCTAATCCTTAATCCATTCTTCCAAAACTAATAATATATAGAATGATGGAACATGGGCAGATCAATATATATAGAACGATGGAACATGGGCAAAGACAGATGATTTTACTGGCTATTTAACAGAAACTTTTAAGTCATACAATAACATACAAGATAAAGCTAACGAAAACAAAAAACTCGAGGACCTATGAGCTTACCTCCGAAACATTGTACACCTTCCGAAGTTAAAAACCTTTTGAACGGCTACACAACAGAAAATCTCCGAACTATGGTCTTATAACTTCCGAAATATTTAAGCAATTATCTTAAAAAGTAATCAATCCTCTCATAATATATATAACAATATTCTCCTTATATCATATTTTCCCCAACTTTGGAGATTTTCAAAAACCCATAACCCCAAATACTCAACGCAACTTCCTTTCTCTTACATGACCATAAGTCTACGCCCAACTCTTGCTAAAATAGTGGTAAAATTGATTTTAAAATGGCTTTATTACATCATCGAAGGCTGAAATGTAATCCCCTATCACCAATTTGGCTTTCAAAGTGAATACTCCACTATCCCCAGCAGCGTCATCGCGTGGTTGACTTCATTGCATCCTCTCTTGAGCTGAAATAGTAATGCACAGCCAATTTTGGTTTTTCTGGAAGCTTTAGACAATCCTTCCTGGACCATTTTAAGATATCGCCTATCGGAGCTGGTATCCCTCAAGGTAGTATTCTAAGTCCTTTATTATACAACATCTATACTCATGATATCCGAACTAACAAAAAGAACCTGATAGCAACATATTGTGATAACACTGTGATTCTAGCTCACCACCAAAACCCTTTCATAGCATCCACTATCATAGAAAAAAAAATCTACGAGGTAACGTGTTCTAATTTGAGAATACAATAAAATCTACAATTATTATGTTTGAATTATTTAAATTTAATTATTATTTGAAAGTAACATTGAAAATGCAATATTGTGAAATTTTTATACAGAGCTACTTTTTTGTGCTAAATGCACATAAAACTATGTAAACATTGAAATTTTTTAAACATTGTAATAATATATTTTAAATATTATTTTACAATTTTAAATATGATTTGGTTCGTATTTTGTCAACTCTTTTCCAATGGGTTCTGATTGACTGTTCGAATCCAGGATTGGTTCTGATTTTTTAAATGAAACTGCAGCCGCTACTTGGTTACGTTTTTTCGAATTATCTGAAATATAAATCTTAGAGTTATTTCTATACATTTTATTAACATATTTCGCTTTATTGAAATTTCTCTTATAATTTTGCGTATTTAATCGATCGGCCTAAAAGGAAAAAAATTTCAATTTAATTTCAAAATATTTTTAAAAAGAAATACAATTTTTCCATACAATTTCTGCATTATTTGCCAAATTGGTTTGATATTTTTTGAATTTGAGAGCAGCAAAAAGTGGTCGAAGCGTTATGAAATATAAAATTTCCATTCCTGATAATAAACTGAATCCCAAAAATAAACTCATCAATCCGCCAGTATATGCTAAAAAAAAGGAAAAAAAATTATATTAATACAAGTTACTATAAATACAAATGATGTTATTTTATTTTGCATGTTAAAAATCGGTTAGAATTAGAATTAGAAAATGTTTTTAAAATCAAAGGTCGACTACTACCATCCTAATCAATTTATTATTTATTTAAGATAATTCTAGAGGAAGTTGAACTGTCTGCATACTCAAAGTATTATTTACTATCTTACGTAGATTGAATGGATAGAGTGAAGGACTGTTTTTGTTTATTTAGTATTGAATTTTCTGGTTGTTTTTGCATTTTACACTATATTTTTCCGATCTATCTTAATCCACCGATCACTTAAATAGTGGTCCTCGTTTACACTCTCCGACCAGTCATTTTCGAATCTCTGCTCAGCCTAGACTCCCCGAATTTATTTCGTCGATCGCTCTAATACTTCCCGGCTTTAACCAGTCGTTCCTCAATCCCTGTTTAGATTAAACTCAAACTCGCTGGCTATTAAAATTGAACATTCTGGAATACTCTGGAGCTACATAGAACCTCTTTCCTAGAATCTTCTAGAACACACCATCGCCATGTCATGTTTTAACAGTATCAACATGCTTAAGTAGAGCATATTTTTTCAGCATGCTTACGTGAAGACCACAGAAATATTTTTAAGAAACTTATAACAACATGTGTTTTATACTTAAACAAACAAATAAGTGGCTTTGTTTTAAAATAATTAATATATTGTATTAAAGTTGAATCGTATTGTTCGCAGCGTTTTTGAGTTCGCATCCAGCTAGTGACATATTTGGGGTGATTCTTAGCTGTCGCCAAATGGTCTGAGTTGTGCCAAATGGCACTAAAAATTTGCATTTCAGTAGAAATATTTTTAAAAATGAGTCCTTGATATGATGAGGTAGAGTTAGTATATGTTCGAAAATGGCTTCAGATTTTCTATTACCAAATGGCCTTTAGTTTTGTGGCGAATTACAATTTTACAATATTACTAGTGTAACTTTTTTTTTTAACAAGCAAATTTACATAACATTTTACTTTACAATCTTGTGCATCATGAAGTGGGAGTAAACACCCATCGGCATTTCTCCAACTAGTAGATGTTAGATTCCTCTAGAAAATCTCTCTTAAGTCTCCGATGAGTTTTTCCGGGGAGAGCAGTACAGGACAATTCTCTCACAATTCGATTATGATGGTATTGTAGAATAAACGGGAGTGAACTTTTTGATAGCGGGAAATGCACAGGTCCTGAACAAAAGGGAACATTTAGATCACGATGCATTATGGTGTTACAAATATAAAATGGGGCATCAACAATTTTACGGAGGATCTTTTGGATTGTAAGGCCTGGACGGGATTGAATTGGAACATTTCGTTAAACCCCAAAGTTCAATTCCATATATTCAAATAGGTTTTAAAATTGTATTGTAGATTAGAAGTTTACCTTTGATTGTTAGTTTCGACTGTTTGTCAGTAGTCTAAGAAGTTGTAGGTAACGTCTGTTAATTTCAACTCTTATTAGTCTAGTATGTGGGTTCCATGTTAATATCTTGTCCATGTAAAGTCCCAAATAACGTACTTTATCATATTGTGGAATCATTAAGGTATAAAGGGGTAGATTTTCCTTGAAAAAGAATGAAAGTAATGTGAGCACACTTCTATTCATTTACCCTCACTCTTCATCTATTAAACTCCCACTCAATAACCCCCACTCCCATAAATTGTTGGAAGCTGTGTCAGGATTTATATGAGTAGCAAGTATGGCCGTATTATCTGCATAAGTAGCAATTATAGTATTAGGATCAGATGGGATGTCATGGGTATAAATATTATATAAAATGGGACCAAGGATACTGCCTTGTGGGGCTCCAGCTAGAATAGAATATATTTCCGAGGATTCTGAGTTAATTACAACTTGGAAATGACGTTAGGAGAGATATGAATATATGATAAGGTAGTATATTGAAGGAAGAAAGCTGTTGACTTTCCAGAGGAGTCCAGGATGCCACACTTGGGAGATATCTAAAATTCTCCTGGACAAGAGAGGATGCTATGTGATCAACAATGCGATGGTATTGCTGGATTGTGGAGTATTGAGATCGTAAGCCAAATTGGTGATTAGGAATAATCTTTTTATTAACTAGGAATGGATAGAGTCGTTTTAATAGGAGTTTTTCAAAAATCTTATCAAGGATTGGTAGGAAGCTGATAGGTCTATAGGAGAAAGGAGAATTAATGGGTTTATTTGGTTTATGGATCATTTTAATGACATTAAATTTCCAGAGTAAAGGAAAATAGGTTGTGCGCAGGATACTATTAAAAATGTATGCAATTAAAACTAAAGCTTTTCGGAAAATTTGCTTCAGAATATGAACTGTTATTAGATCATAACCAGGAGTTTTTTTATTGGGAAAGTGCAGAAAAGTACATTTAATTTCCGGGGGCTTAAAATGTTTGGGAGGAAGACTCATAGGAACTGGAAACATTAGTTCTTCGATAATTTTGGTAGTATTCGATTTGTCTTCTATATTATCATGTGGAGCAAAACTATTTACCAAATGTATAGCATATATTTCGGCTTTTTCTTTGTCAGTAGTGTAACTTGAAATAATAATTAAGTACATTTTTCTATAACTCTATTATTTGTGTCAAAATACAATAAATTGCTTTAGTTCCTTTCGAAGAATTAAATTCCTTATTATAAATAATACAATTCAAGAAAAAGAAATATTTTCTGCAATCACCTCTTCAGTCAAAGCTGTAAGTAGTCAGCCATCAAACAATAATACTTACATAAGAATTCTGTAAATCCAATTAACTGATCCTTGGTAAAACTTCGAAATGTCTTCTCAGTAAAATATAAATTTAAAAGTCCAATATTTTTCGTAACATAATCTTGCGTCATATTTTCTAATGCATTAGTTTTAAGCAGAAATTTATCCTTTAGTATTTCTGTACGATACGTATAAATATCATAATTTAATTCGAAACAAGGCGATACACATGAATTACTACAATCGTTTCTACTTTCCCGCCATGCACTATATGCTGATTGTACACATTTTGCGTCCATTATTCCACAAATAGTAACATTGTCCACTATTCGTGGCATAAAATATTGTATGCAATTGCATCTTTGCAACAGGCTTTTAGCTTCACATTCCATTTCGCAATTTTTTCGACTAAACGAGGAATAGTATGTCAAAAAGCTTTCCTTTGCAAAGATACACTGGCGCAACTCTTTTTTCATGTCTCTAAGTGCCTTTGTTGCATCTGATAGCCGAGGAGTTACTATAATTTTGGTTTCATCACCAACATCGATGGGAATAGCATAATCAGTAACTTTGGGTGCTTCAATGGGACTGTGAACTAAAACCTATAAGCATGTACAATTTTTTTAATGATAATTTTTCTGTAAGCCCATAAGTGGCCTTACTTTGAAACCTGCAGTATGAGTTGATGAACAATAATAATCATCAACATCGGCGTTCACAAGTAAGCGCAATCCAAATCTTTGTCCAGTTCCTTTATATTTATAAACATCTTTAGCTTTTTTAATAATAGTTAATTTAATTTCAAATACTTCTCACCTGGTACTTGAAATGGAAAAAATTTAGGTTCTGGCAGTGGTTTCGAATAACCATCTTCTGGGCTCCATTTAACTGCATGAATGCCTTTTGGCTTAAATACACCTGGCATTAACTCTATACCTCTATTAAAAATTAATAATATTATTTTTGTAAATAAAAAAAATATTCCAAATAGCAATCATACTTATATTGGTCCTGGAACATATAATTCACTTCAACAGTATTAAAAGAGCAACAAAATCCTTCGTCAGTTAAAACGGGACGAAACAATTCATCACAACTCATTACCTCATCACCGAAAGTACAAGATAGTAGCAATTCAGAACAACCTTGCGTTTGCTAAATAATTTTACAATAAATATAAAATAATTTGTTGATTTATTTAGTTTTTTTTTTTTTGAATTTTATTACAGTTAAGAGTAGTTCTCGAAATAAACTCCAATTATTCGATTCTGGTCCGTAATTAAATTGATTCGCATTGTCACGTGAACAAAGAGTTTGAATAAATGCATATTGAGTCATCGATCTAAAAATTTGATTACTTATTAAAGAACAATTTAAAAAAAACTAATACAATAACATCATAATTAGCGAATATTTTTAATAAAACTTTTAACTTAACGATTATTTGGAATATTGTGATTCTGCAAACTATTAAATAACTTATAAATTATGGGTCAGGTTTGATAACCCTGATCCCATTATGGACTGTAGTCTACTATATTTTTATCCAATCTCCATACTATTTTTTTGTCCACATATAAGTCGAAAGATATTTTTTTTGCATATCACAAATGACGAATGTATTGCTCTGTAATCACTGTATTTCACCAAAAACTTAAATATAGTTTATCGTTTACTAGGCAGGGCTATGTTACGTTGTAACAGTATAACACCCACTACACATTGCTGCCTATTGTTTTCCATTTAATAATAGATCAAATTCGGCTATGCTATTTCAAGAAGTATTTCTTCTCTTTCCTTATTTCATGATAATAATAATAAAAACTATCTGTCCCATCTAAAGAATAGCGTTTAGATATATACACACCGCTACATATTAGGCTTAATTTGATCAATGATTCAATGGCTATAATATATTAGTCCTTAACTTTGTTATTGAAAATTATTATATTTAATATTTTGGTTGTATGATTAATACCTAATCCTCGGTAAGAGATATTTCTGCTTCTATCAAATCAACTCTACTTTTCGTATATATAACCTTTTAAACGATTTCTATTAAATTTTTTATATACTATGCCATTAAGTTTGCGAATAACAGCCATTTAAAATGAACTGTTAACGAAACTTAAAATCACCACACCACATCAGTAACTAGAGAAAAGTCCAAATAATGCGTTTTTCGTGGCAAATCGGTGCGAAAAAAGGCCCAAAGCGACTTTATCGGCCAATGAAGGCATGACCACAGTGTTTTTGGGATAATCTACGTCGATTACTAGTGAGTATTATGCCAACTTATTGAATCATTTCAACGATGTTGTAAAAGAAAAACGTATGCATTTGGCGAAGAAAAAATTCTCTTTCATCAAGACAATGCGTCATTACCATGTCGAAATTCCATAAGTTAGGATACAAATTGCTTCCGCATCCGGCATATTTATTAAGATTTATTCACTAGCGATTGTTACCTATTTTAAATATGAAACAATGGTTGGACCGAAAAAGATTTGGTTTAAACGTTGAAGTGATTGCTGAAATGCATGCATATTTTGAAGGGTTAGAGAGATCGTATCTTTTAGATCGAATACAAAACATAGAAATCCATTGAACTAAATGTATTAAACATAAATAAGACTTTGTTAAAAAAAAAATTAATTTTACAAATAAAAATGGTTTTTTTTTTGTCAAGGCTTGGTATTAAATATACAACCCCATCATTACCTATTGCTGCTTCTCTGAATTGTCTAAAAATATGTGCTTTCGACTAAAATGAATTCTGTTAGCTACAAATAGTTAATAGTTAAACCATGGATTAACTATTAACTTAATTCAAGAGCCCGCTACATCGATAAAGCCGTTGTACACAAGAAATCTGGGCGCGCGTAATGATAATTGTATCCTCTTTATTTACCCTTTTACTATTGAAAAATAATAACCTTTATTTCTACCAAAAAAATACTAATTTAAAATATTGTAAATTCTCTTTTATATTTTTTTCTAATTAAATATAAAATAAAAAATTGTTTTGCTTAAAATATTGTAATATTTCTACTTATAATATTTCAATTTTTAGTTGTCAGTTAATCTTTAACCTTCATTTTAACTAGTTTAGTACTTATAATTGAATCAATAAAAACATTTAATTAAACTAACATAATTTATCTATATTTAATTACTATAAAAACTGTAAACAATCCCAACTTTTAATATTACGAAAATACACTTGACCCTAATTGAAAAACTTTATATGAGAGATCTGCGTTTTAATGGCAATCCTATATGTACTTTAATTAAATTGCCTAGAATATGTTATGTTTATAAAGAATATGATTGAGTTTTTATTCAAAATATAATACAAATTAAAGGATAATATTGTGATATTAACTTCGAAAATTATATTCTGGTTTTATTTTCACTTTAATAGCTTAAAACATTTTACATCGCCTACAAATTAAATTGTTTAAAATAATATATATATTTTAATAAAATATTTTTTTTTCAAGTGTATATAAATATTACTTAAATGATTAAAATATTTGAAGGATAATTAATTCATAACTAAAAATGATAATGATACTTTTATTATAAAATTCTAGTCTAAGCAAACCAAAATCAAAAAAAAATGTATATAAAATGTATGGGAAAATAAAAAGAGTTATTATTAGTATAAATTATACCATATTCTTACTATTACCAAAATTTTATTAAAACAAAATTCAATTGTATTTCACTTACGGCGTCACATTTTTAACTCTTGACTTTGATACTTGATTCATATTGCAAATAGTAACCGCTGGAAATGGAATATCTTCAACCATTGTTGGTAACGGACTAATTCCAATAATTATAGATGATCCCACCCATTTTAAATACACATCTCTACTAAAGATGAGACATAAAACGATTGCAAACAGGAACGATAAGGTGAAGAATATTCTATAAAATTAAGCTTTTTTATAATTTAACATATTTTTCAACAAACACAAAAATAACATTCGAACTTTCATTCGAAAACACCCAAAAATGTATATAAACTAAATATTAATGAATTATTTGCTAACCTTTCGATTAAATTCATTTGTGAATCAATTATATGCTTTAATCCATGAATACTGGAGAATTCAAAAAATTTTGTAGTATTTTCACATACCGTAACCTTTTTCGGAATATCATCTTCCTGAGCACTTTCTTTATTATGCGCGGAAATCTCATTCAACATTAATACTAGAAAAGCAGTTCAAATTTATGCACAAATCTATCAATAATATTTTTTTCTTTTTCATATATCAATAAATAAAAAAATTCACCACCAAAAAACTGATTTTTTTTTAAATTAAAATTATTTAAAAATTATAACAAATTTTTTAAAGTAGTAAATTTGAATAATTGTATTACATCCTCGATAATGCTTTTCCTTGTGAATTTCTAATGAATTTCTTGGTTTAGTTGAGAACATTTTGATGAATTCAATCAAAACTAAAGAAGAAATAAAACTAAATTTCAGTTACATCAGTATATAATATTTTTGATTTATTGATATTTTTATAAAGGTATTTTTTTATGATTGAGAGTCAAAAAGCTGAAACTGATAATTGAGTTTCGATAGAAAAAATGCATTAATTCTAATAAGAATGTATTTAAGTAATTCGCTTTTAATTGTCGAAAATCGATTTATTTACTAGATAAACTTATAAGTAATTAACTTTTTGCTAATACACTTGACCTCAATTAGAAATCAAATAAAAAGTATTCTTCCCTTAAACTCATTAAGTCAAACTCTATGTGTATGTATGCATTCTATGTAAGTAATAAGACATTGAGACAACCTAATAAACAAACATTAAAAAATAGAAATATTTTTTTAAAGGTATTGATTAAAAAAGTAAAATTTTGTATATTAAGTGTATTTAAAACTAGAGATAGTAGTGGAACGGCATTGTCTTCGAAGCAATATTGCAATGCAGGTTTGGATAATATTCAACTTTACAAGCAAATATCATAATTAATTATTATGCTTTGCATATGATTGCTTAGTAATTTTATTTATTTATCTATCATAGATTGCTAATATAATTCTTATGATTATCCTAATGATTATTATTAAAATCTTGCTACTAAATTTTTTTCATTTTCATCGATATGTCCAAAGTTGAATATTATACTTTCGCTCTAGTATTGTACGAATAGTTTTTGTAATTATTTTCTAGTTATACCATAAAGAGTTTTTTTTTAATAAGAGTCAATAATTTTGAAATATAATAAATGCAATTATGTACTAAAAATGGCAGTTTTTAAATGGACAAGTCTGCTTTATAAGGAACCGTATATGGTGGTTCTAATTTTCGACCACCTTGTGCAATAAATTCGGTCTTATTTCAATTTTAATGCATTAATGGTTGCTGGTTTATTGACATTGACTAATAGTCTTAAATAACTCCACAATAAGAAGTCCAAAGGTGTTAAATCATAACTTCTTGGAGACATCTGCATTTCTTGAAATTATCGGCTCGACAAAGTTGTCTCGTAATAAATCAATTGTGGCATGGGCTATGTGGCTCGTAGTGCCATTATCGTCGATCCGTGCTATTGACAGCAACGACAACTCCTTCCACGTTTAAAAACAAATACGGACCGATGATGCCACCGTGCCAGAAACAACATCAAATGGACACTTTTTCTAAGTGTAAGGGTTCCTTTTGAATAATTTGTACATCAGCTTCAGTCCAATAACAACAATTTTGTTTATTCACCAATTCAGAAAGATGAAATTGCACCTCATCTGAGATGATTTTCTTGAAATTTTTTTATTTTTTTAAAATAGGAATAATGATAAATTGTATAATTTTCAAGCGTTATTGAGGCGTGTATCTTTCCACGAATAAATTGCAAACCTTACTGAATACAATAAGTTAACAATTACCCATATGAAAAGACCCTATACTAAAAATTCGCAAAATGCTTTTGAAATTCTCCAAGTCGTAATCTAAATCCTACAAACCATTTTTTTTGTAAACGATCCCCCTACTGTCAAAAAAAACAAATGAATATTAAATTGATATTTGATTTCTTCATTAGATTTTTTTTCGGTTCAGGAGATTTATTAGCGTGCCACACTTTACTTAGAGAACATGATTCATCACCAGTAATCACATGACTGAGGGAACTTGGATCATTTTCGATTCTATCGAGAAGGTCAAGGGATACATTTCTTCAATTTAGCAACAAACCATTCTCATACCCAAAAAATTTTTAGTACGTAATTGCATTTATTATATTTCAAAATTATTGATGAAGGTTAAAACTATTAAAATGTAGCTAAAAACTCATCAGTTTCAATGTCAATAGACGGTCTGGCCTCACAAACACACTCACTCGTTCCACATTTCCATTAGCTATCGATGCTGAAGGCCTGTTTCAGTATGGTTTACCTTCCACTAGTTCTTGGCCGTCCAAAAATGATTTATGCCCTCAAAAAAACTCGTTCTCTTGATAACTTGGAACATTTCAGTTTAATATAAAATAGTTGCTCAAAATTTCAATGTTCAAATTTTCGTAACGTACTACAAAAGTACAACTTCACTTTGCCACGTTGTCAAGGGTGAAACTTGTATTGCACATATAGAAGGGAATGCCATAGAATCTGTGTGGAAGTTCGCAGCGTTGCCAGACTTTTAGATAAATATTCAAAAATTGCATTGGACACCAAAGTACTTATATATGATCTTCTTTTGAAACCAATATAGACTTACGGAGTAGAACTTTTTAGCATTTCACTTCGTAAAATAATTGATGCTATGTCTGATTATAAATCGTTTGATTCAAAAGTTGTCCTCTACTTTCTTCCCTATGGACGGCTTAAGCTACACTGAAAAAGCAATTTCTGTAAATACAAACTTCGATGAATCTGGTATCTGGATTAACTTTAAATTATTTAATTCTTTCATCAAAATCTACTTTCTAATATTTTACGGCTGCATACATGTGTAACTTTATTCTTTTAAAAGCACTTTTAACTACTTCGGATTCAAAATATTGTTCTAAAATTTGATTTAAGCATCTTTTCTCGAAGGTCATAAATATCCTTTGAGAAATAAGCCTAAACTCACTTATGATTACTAAAACTCTACGGTTTTAATTTAACCTAACTTAATGATAGATAGGGAAATGAGTCAGCTTTCTTAAGACCAGAGGCTTTCCATCATCTATGACTAATGTTATCGATTACCTCCTGTTCAATCCCTTCCAACCAATGCGTTATACAATATTCATTATTGTCGGCAAATTCCAGAAGTTTGCCGACTGCTCAAAAAAAAGCTCAAGATTTTTTGGATGGCTCAATTTTATGAATGACTTTTTGTCCAGGCCCTTTTAATCCAATGCAAGTTTTTTGTCAATAGCTATAAAAAGATCTAGAAATAATTTCCCATGGCTAAAGAAAATGGTCAGAATTTTTGTGGATGTTTAAAAAAGTTGGCAATGGTTTAATCCTGTCAATGATTTTTCGTGCAGCTCCTTCTGAATATTATTAACTTGGCAAAGGTCATTATATATTTAATATATTAAATTTTTATCTGGATTTTCACATAATTTTTACCCAAGCTCACCTGATATTTATTTAATTGCTAATATAAATAAGATTTTTAAGTCAACAATTTGTACAGTATGAGTGTTCTTTTCTTAATGCATAACTTTCGACTAGATATACTAAAAATAATATACTTAAAGCATAGTATATAAATTTACTTATAAAAATTATTAAAAACTATATCAACATTTTGGGAAGGGAATTTATTAATTATTTTATTCAATTGCCTTTGTATTTACATTGAATATAACTCTGCATGGGTTCAGTTTATGATAAAACTAACAAAAAAACAAATTTTGGAATAGTCTCAATGTAATAGTTGAACGTGGTCGAATTTATAGCCTTTACAAAAAATAATTATTTTTAGTTTAAATATCGTGATAATTTGTATTTATTTATAGTATGTTAATTATTATTTAAACCTCTTCAAGTCCTACTTACTAATGTGAATTATTTTTATTTCCCTAATGATACATTTTATTAACACATATTCATCAACAAATATTCTAATTAAAAAAATCCACCTATTACAAATATAAAATTTGTATTATACTATAAAATATGTAATAAAAAATCCTATTCATATTATTCAATATAAGTAATAGTTGGCTGTTCTGATGATGATCTGTTTCCGCTTAGTTGGGATTCTGATCCGAAACTTCTTTTCGGTTTTCCATTTGACTCTGTTACGTCCGATATGGAAACGGTTGAATTAAGTTGATATGATTTCCTCAAATTTCTCCATGAAAATCTCTTTTGATTATAGTTCTGAGTATTCATTACATCTGACTAGAATGTAAAAAAAATTCTTATATGTGCCATATTATCTTGAGATCAAATCTCAAATTCAACTAACCATTTCGGTACTCGGTGATTCTCTAGATTGATACTTTCGATATCTTATGGCAGCAAAAATTGGTCGAAGAGTTGCATAATAAAGAACTTCAATTCCTGATATTAAGCTGAATCCCAGAAATAAACTGACTACGCCACCGATGTATGCTAAATAAAAATTATATAGTAAATAAAATTTTAAGAACTTTTACAAAAAATGCAACGATTATTTTAAAACGAAAAATTATAAAATTTCTTTAAATTTTTAAGTATTATGAAAATGTTTTCTTTTACAAAATCTAAAAAATATATATATTTAGTTAATTTCATTCTAATTATTAATAATATATCACAAAAGTCCAAAACAAATTAATTATTCTGATAATGCATCTTATCAATAATTTTTTTAAAAATACTTAATACTTACATAAAAATTCAGTAAAACCAATATATTTATCTTTAGTAAAGCTTCGAAATTCTTTTTCTGAAAAATAAAGATGTACTATGCCAATATTTTTTAACACATGATCCTGTGACATATTTTTCAATATATCTGTTTTTAAAATGAATCTATTCTTGACAATTTTCGTTGCATAAATATACGGATCATAATTTAATTCGAAACATGGTGATGGGCACTTATCACTGCAATCAATGCTACTATCTCGCCATGCGTTATAAGCTGTTTGTATACATTTTGCGTCCATTATACCACAAATACTGATATTTTGAACAACTCGTGGCATAAAATATTGGACACAATTACATCTTTCCATCAGGCTTTTAGCTTCGCATTCCATTTCGCAATTTTTTCGACTATATGAGGAATAGTATGTCAAAAAGCTTTCCTTCTCAAATAAACAACGACGTAGACTCATTTTCATATCGGTGAGGGCCTTTGTTGCATCTGATAACCGAGGAGTTACTATAATTTTGGTTTCATCACCAACATCAATTGGAATAGCATAATCAGTTACTTTAGGTGCCTCAATAGGACTATGAACTAAAATCTGGTCTCAAAAAGAATATTTCAATCAATAAAATAGCAAATAAGGTGAGGCTTAAATATCTTACCTTAAAACCTGCACTATGCGTTGATGAACAATAATAATCACTAATGTTAGCATTCAAAAGTAATCGTAAGCCAAATCTTGCACCGGAACCTATTTAATTGAAGGAAAGAAGAAAATTTGTCTAGTTGCTATTATAATATAGAAAAAATATAAAAGTATACAATTAATCTAACCAGGTATCTTGAATGGAAAAAATTGAGGAGATGGAAGTGGTAATGTATAACCAATTTCTGGTGTCCATTTAACTGCGTGAATGCCTTTTGGATTAAATTTACCCGGTATTAGTTCTGCTCCACTGAAATTAGATATCAATTGAAATTTATTTGAATATTTTCTTTATTTCGATGATAATTAATCAATAATCATTATGGACAAACGATACAGAAATAAAAACAATTTTAATTTTTTGTAGCATTTGTTATATTGTTATAAATTCGCGTTTGCAGATTTAAAATCCTATAAGTCATCATAATAAAAGAAATTTTAAAAATGCCCTATAATTTCGTGGTTTCGCAATAGAGGACTTAACTGTGTTTTTTCACAATCATCTTCACAGCTGACATTAGCCAGGCTTGCTTGTTCATTGAATTCGATTGATTCTGCACAGTAGTTTTCGGTTGATATCCATTTAAATATGGAAAGTGAAAAACAGCATTTTCGGCATATTTTACTTTTTTACTATAGAAAAGATAAAAGTGCTGTTCAAGTAAGAAAAAAATTATCCGATGTGTATGGAGAACATGTGTTAAGTGAGCGCCAGTGCCAAAACTGGTTTGCAAAATTTGATCTCGAAGATGCACCACGTTCTGGAAGGCCACTCGAAGCTGATGAAGACACAATAAATGCATTTATTGATGCAAACCGGCGAAAAACAACACGTGAGATTGCAGAGAGATTAAATTTATCGAATTCGAAAGCTCATAATCATTTGATACGGCTAGGTTTAATCTCAAAGCTCGACATATGGGTTCCTCATCTTCTTACGGAAAAAATTTGTGCCGTCGCATTGACGTTTGTGATTTGCTTCTCAAACGCCAAGAAAATGATCCATTTTTGAAGCGTATCATCACTGGGGACGAGATCCTGGAGTAGAAAATATGAACCGGCTCTAAGCACTTCCAAGTGTATTGGATCAGACTGGATAATATTTAATTGAATAAAATATTAATTCACTATAAGAAAATCGTCTTTCATTTTTATAAAAAAAAAACAAATTACTTTCCGAACAACCCAATAATAAAGATAATTGTCGTAATAAAAAACTTTTGGAAATTCCACAAAAAATATATATAGTAAAGAATTTGTAAAAACCTACAGATTTTTTTAAAAGTATATTATAAGAGAAAACATCCTACCTTATTGGATCACGAAACATATACTTTGGTGCCATCATATTAAATGAGCAACAAAAACCTTCGTCAGTTAAAACAGAACGAAATAAATCATCGCAGTTCATATCTACATCACCAAAACGACACGATAATAATAATTCCGAACAATCTTGAGTTGCCTATGTGAGTATATAAAAATTTATTGCAAAAAAAATCAAATATTATATGTGCTAAAAAATATATACGGCAAAATAACTAACAGTTAAAAGAAAGCTGCGAAAAAATTTCCAGTTATTAAAAGCGTCAGTAGAATACTTAAAATCTGAATCGCGAGAGCATAGCGTTTCAATAAATGAATACTCAATGGTCCTCCTACAAAAATATTTATTGCAAATTTTAAAAATTAATTTTGCATTTAATATAATGGTAGTCTTATTTTAAATAGAATTAATTTAGTACAAAATGATTTACTTACGGTGTAATATTTTGAACTTTAGATAATGAAACTTGATTCATATTACAAATGGTAATTGCTGGAAATGGAATATCCTCAACTAGTGTTGACATTGGACTGATTCCAATAATTATGGATGATTCCATCCATTTTAAATATATATCTCTACCAAATATTACACATAATATGATCGCAAATATAAATGAGATTATAAAAAATATTCTAAAGAAATAAAAGATAAATTTTTTGATTCAAAAATGATTTAAGTTAGAAAGATGTTATTTTTTATATTTAAGAAATCTTTTTGTACTTGCCTTTCTACAATATTCAAACTATCATCAATACTATGTTTCAAACCATGAATACTACTAAAATTAAAAAAAGATATTGTATTCTCCCAAAGTGTAACCTTTTTCGGTACAGATATATCCTCGTTTTTATGTTTCACAGCAAACTCATTAAGAAGTAATACTAAAATGCCACAAATTAATTTTAATACAAAACTGAATGATTAATTTTTTTTAAATTAATATGGAAAATAATTATTACATCTTCGATAATGACGCTCCTTATGAATATCCAAGGAGTTTCTTGGATTACTTAGAGACATACTTAAATTTTCCATAATGTCATTTATGGTAAATAGTATTTCGTTCTGGTCACAATAAAATTCCACATAAAACTGTTTATTGTTTGCTGTTTCCTACCTTTATACTACTTCAATAGCTCTTTTATAAATTATATTTAGACTAAATTAACATCCTGGAAAAAAATCCATTAACATAATGTGATTTTTTTTAAATAGTTTATTTTGATTCGCTTCGATATATTCTTGGTCAAGGTAAATTCTATTTAATAGTTTCACGGTCACTAATTGTTATGTTGTAGTAACACTTCTAAAAGGATTTTTTTCCTCTTCTAATTTTATATCTACTCTTAATTATGTAGTTTTATATTGAAAGAAAATATAATTTATAAAAATATTTTCGGAATACACTACTCCAATTTTTCCATACTTATATATACTGGTAATGAGTTCGAATCCAGCTAGTAAAGTATTTGTGCTGTTTTAAGTTGTCACCGAATAGTTGTCTTGAAAAAATCAGATAAAGCTATGTGAATCTATACTTGATGATATTAGTGTTGGGTTTTTATTTTAATTCACTTTTCAAACTAAATAGTTTATTTCAAATAACTTGCGGCCATTTCGTACGAATTACACATATAAGAAAAGAAAGAAAAAATGAAAGCAAATTAATTCCAAGAGTTTAAGAGAAAGTGTTACATACATAACATACATATATGTCAATTGTTTCACAGAGTGAAACCCTTAGAATATAAAGTAGCAGCACTATCTGTTACCAAGGCCAAGTATTAATCATATATGATTAATACTTGGCCTTGGTAACAGATAGTGCTGCTACTTTATAAGGTGTATGATTAATACTTGGCCTTGGCAAGAGATAGCGCTGCTACTATTCAAACCACTCTATTAAACTATATTTTAAAATAAGAAAAATGGATCGCTGGAAAATATTTCGTTCAAACGATGAAACAAATTACTATATTGAAGGGTTGGAGAGATTGTATTTTTTAGATGAGATACACACAATATAAAAACGTTTTACTTAGTGTATCTAGTCAAACGGAGATTATATTACAAAATAAAATGAATTTTACCTATAAATATATTTTTTCATTGTCAAGGCCAGCTATTAATCATACAGCCTTCATATAAGGAGAAAAAAGCTGGCATAGCCGAGATATTTTTTGCACACTATTACAAGCAAATTATGTTCCATAAATAATGGAATATAAGATTGAGTAACAGCGGGAAACAATAAATTATGAGTACAATTCCGTGTTCTTTTTTAAATTCAAATATTTCCAATAATTTCTACTAAAAACAGATAGCACATAAATGGAAAATATTTTTTTTAAAAGGTAGGTCGTTCAATATTATATCCGATTAATAAAATAAATTTTGCAGTATGGATAATAGCTAATAGATGGTGGTAGTAGCGTATAGATTTTGTATGAAGCATTTGGATTGACTACTTTTTAAAAGGGAATTGACAAAATTGTGTCACTCAAAACTGTATTCTTCAAGAGGTAAACTGTATTTTTTTTTCACTCAAAACTGTATTTTTTTTTCAAGACAAAAATCAACCATTTTTTTGATTTCTGTTATTCTATATTAAGAATTGTCTTGGGCAATTCTAAAATAAGGAAAACCTTAGATAATTTAGAGTTTTAATCTTCTTGATATAGCGTGCGAATTTCTCACTTTAGGGACAGCTTTTCCTCTTCTTATATATCTATATGCTAAAGTAAATATCGGCGAAGTTTTAAAGCATCAATAAAAGCTACACAGTCCTAGCTAGGAAAGCTGTTCTATTGTAATATCATTATCATCAACGAGTCATCCCCATAAATGGACCTACTGTAGACTTTTTGAGCAAGATCTTCCTCATTCATATTGATTAAATGTCCAGCCCATTGCAGCTTATTAAGATTAATTCTGTTCACAACTGAGCGCTTCAAGTAGCCCTGAAAATGATTGGGCAGCTTTTATTCTTCCTCTCATATTAGTCATGGTAAGCCTAATCCGTCTAATAAATTTTTCTACGATGCCGAACTCTTTTATGCTAACATAAGAGGCTTCAAAGTCGATGAACCGATGGTGGATTTGTTGAATTTATTCCAACAGTTTTTTCTGTTGGAATGGAACTGAGGGAAGCCTCTCTAGTATAATCCAATAATTTTCGGGCAAATGGGACTATCCTGACTAGTAATACTGTATAGTAGGGACTTATAGGTCAGGGATGTCAAATACGTAGCACGCATACCGAATTATTTGGCATCTGTGACATTTTCGACGTTGCGTAAAAATCAATTTCGGTTTGAAAAAAAGTGAAAATGAACAATAAAATCATACCTAAGTAGAAAACACGATTGAGATCGAGCAGCCTCGTCAAAACCAATATGCTCATTATAAAGATCAACACTGGACAATTATTGACAATTGGCAATGCTAACCGCAATATTGACAATTGGTGTAGTAGTTGTCATCTGTGCCACGAATATAATCTGCTTGGATTAAAGAAAACCTGGAAATGCCCGAATGTCAGATTTGCGTATTGTAACATATATGCAATTTTCTGTCTAAATTATTGCAAAAGCTGCGAGAAATCATAATGCTTGCATATTTTTGTGTGGATTTCTTTATGTAGACATGATACCCACTGACATCTAGTTTTCGTAATAGAACTTTATTGAATTCCAAAAGCATAATTTATATTCATTTTAATTCACTTATTGCAAACAAAAATATGTCGTTAAACACGACAGAAGTCAAAATATATTTTTTTACAACCTTCTGGTATTAAATGCAATTGTATTTTAGGTTTATTATTTTAATATCAAGGGCCTCAATTTTGTAGACTTTCGGAGAGTTTTTAAACGCGCCATTCTCCATGAAAGTGGTAGCATACCGAAATACTTGCATACTTTTGTTTACATTTAGAAACTTATCGCGAAGTGGAAGTTTAAGTGTGGTTTTATTAAATTTTTGATAGTTTACGAACAAGTCAGTATAAATTAATATATTTGCATAAATAGTTTTATTCTTCACGACAGCAAATAGTTTTTATTTTAGAATACGAAGTGTTTCGTGGAAGGTTATTTTGCAAATGTGCCCGTTCTTACGAATGTATTCTTGAAATAATTTGGAACAGAATTTTTATGTAGAGACCTATCCAGTTCTTCTATAATCTAAGTCAATAACTATTATTATATGACATTATTTATTATAATGTAGGGATGGCACGCGTCATTAAAAAAATTGCCACGCCATCCAAATTCTAATTGCTATTCCTGTTATAGATGATACTCATCAACATAATATCGTATAGGCAGCAACGTAATCTAACAGTTAATATTATAAATAGGGTTCTTTTCTCCTATTGACAACACACTCAGTGGGGCAGAATTGTTGTCTTAAAGAACTCGGGTGTACTCTTTAGAGAATTTGAATATTTAAAATTACAAAAATATATAGCATAAAATTAAATTTTAACAAAAAATTGATTTTATTCTATAGATAATTTGATTCATTAAATGCCTTCTGGATTTTGGGCAAATTTCTGGCTTTAATTCGGTCAATGGTGGCTCTCAAGACCTGTGTTTCTGAGTTACATCTACGATGTTTTTAAATAAATAATTTATATCAAGTTTGTCCATTAATTCAGCCTAATTTTATAAAAAATAAGGATCAATAATACCAACAGGGTGTAAGCCATACTAAACAGAGAATTTTTGTCTTCAGTATCTCTTGTGGATTTGTCTCACTGCAAAAGCAAAAATCATAAAACCTTACATTTAAAAAATATGTTTTTTTTTTGCGAATTAAAAACTTATCTTAGAAGTAAATTAGAATAATTTTTAAAAAAATTTCACGAATGACTTTCTTCATGATAAAATTGCAAACTTTAAAGTAATAACAGCTACTTTGACTGAAACGAAACACTTGATATACAAGGTATGATAAAGTAGTAATACAACTGGTATCCTAAAATAATCTGGTAGGTTATACCATACATTAGAACCTTACTCTCTACCACATTATTCGATCATACTAATTTTTATAATTTGCTGTAGTTTATTTGGATTTTATCGGAAATAATATAATTTCGAACACTATCATTTTTATATAATAATAAAAAAAATCTATGAAAAAAAAGTAATCAAACGGAATAATAATAAAATCAGATCTAATTTTATATTTACTAAATGAATCTAACCAAATAAATAAACAATTTTTTCATTTCGCATAATATTACATCCCTTATAATTGTGCACAGAAACTTTGATAGTATTTTTTTGTTGTTGAACATTTATAAAAGAATTTCTTCTATTTTGATTTCATACATAAAATCGAAATAAATCCAAATAAACCAATTTTATCTGCAAAGAAAATAAATATTGTTTAAAACTATCGCAAATGAAAATAAACTGAAAACATTAATGTTAACAAAATATATTCATTTTTATGTTACGAAATTTTAAATGAACAAAACATTTCGAATAGACTACATTTAGATATCACGAATTTAATCTAGAAACAAAATGGGTTAGCATTACATAAGTTCCGATATTAAAACTCGCATCAAAATATGTCGAATTGATTTTCCTGTCAGATTTAAGCAATAAAAACGCCAATTTTCCATGGATCTGATTTTCCTTTGCTTCAATCAGTTTTCAGAAATTTTTATATTTATAGTCTCCCCAGAAATCATTAGACATGGTCTATATTAAAATGTTGGGGAAATTAATACGAGCAAACTTGGACTAGCAACAATTTGCCGTATGCGCACACATTAGCAGTGATTTTCGCGCTTCTGTTTCCGTCCTAATTTTTACAAAAGCAAAACGAACTTTGGAGATTTCAATGTACTCGTACAAGTAAATATTGAACGTTTATTTACTCTTATTTAACATATAAGAGTAAACATATGGACATGCATACCCTTTCTATACTTCGTAAATAATAAATTTTCATCAATTCTTGACGTTCTCATTTAGATATTGCCAAGTCAAAAATCATCTTTTGGCTTCTTACAAGTGAAGTGATTAACAACTAATTTGAAAAAATATATAAGTTCAATAATTCTTATTCATTAAAGACTACACGGTGTGTCTCAAAAATAACAAGACTTTATATTTAAATTATACAAGATGCAGCGCCATCTATTCAAAATTTATACATTTATCCTTTTTCAAACACATCTAAATTCATGTAAATCGGATGACAGATGTGATCGTTATAGCCATTTCAAGAAAAGAAAAAGTGTGTTAAGGTTACAAAACAAAAATGGCGGGGATATCACCATAATATGGTCCTTTCATCTTGGTTTTCAGTTTTGGAAATAGAAAATAGTCACATGGTGATAGATCAGGCGAATACGGAGGGTGGTTGATGAGAGAAATCCGTTTTTTCATCAAAAATCCGTTCACTTTTTTGGTCCACACGAGCGATTTTTTGGTCTTCATTTAAACAAAACGCGCACAGACCTTTCTTTTACCCAAATCTTCAGTTAAAATTCTCCAAATAGTGTTTTTACTCGTATTTAATTCCTCAGCCAATTTAATTTAATTTTCGTAGTAAAATTTGCATCGATACCAATGATTTCACGGACTTTTTCCACCAATTCAGCACGATTACTAGCTTCTGGACGACATGGCCTTAGGTCGTCCTTTAGTCCTCACGACCATTTTTAAATCGTGTAAACCACGTATAAACTTGAGTACGACTCATACAATCATCACCATAAACTTTTTTCATCAATTTTTTTCAAGTTTAACACAAAATTTTATATTTGCTCTTTGTTCCATTTTTGTTTTGTAACATTAGCACACTTTTTCTTTTATTGAAATGGCTGTAACTATTACATCTGTCATCCGATTTACATGAATTTAGGTGTGTTTGAATAGATGGCGCTGCATCTTGTATAATTTAAATATAAAGTCTTGTTATTTTTGAGACACACTGTGTATTTAAATTTAATTAAAACTAAGCCATAAATTTATTCCTTTATTAACAAAGAATTTTGCGCGTAGGCCAGTTTTTTTAAATTATAATTATCAATAGTTATAGTCATTAATTAAATTTTATTATAAATAAATTTTATTTTATTTTATATTAAAAATTTATTTAAATAGTAAAACCTTTTTTTTATAGTTACATGAAATAATGTTTTTTGTTTCTCTTATTTTAATATGGTTCCATCCAAAATTCTCTATATACTATGCTTATGTATTCAAATTACAATAATTAAAAAAATGGTGTTTTTTTAAAAGAATCCAAAAAATATTTTAAAACTACATGTGTTAATCAAATTTAAACATAATTAACTCGGTTTGGGTTCGCAGTAGTTGTGAAAATTTTCTTTTTTTGATTATTACCTTTTCAAAAGATTTGAATTACTTTTCGAAAAAATTCAAAGCCAAGCTGGATTCAAATTAGTATACTGACATAAATCAAAATCTGAGATTAGTATAAATTTACAGAGCTAAATATCTATAAACTCAAAGATAGCGAAATAAAAATATAATACGATGTCTGACAAAATTTATTTATGAAATGACAAAGTACGATGTCTGTTCAAAAAGTATCACGAATTTTTGTGTTTTTTCAAACATTATTTATTTATTTATAAATATCTATTTTGTCCCCTTCAAAGTAATCCCCACCAGATATTATACACTTGTGCCAACGTTTTTTCCAATCCTCGAAGCACTTCAAAAAATCATTTTTTATAATCTTGTTCAGCTCCTCCTTCGATGCCGTCTTTATCTCCTTAATCGTAGCGTAGCGTCGTCCTTTCATGGGACTCTTCAGTTTCGCGAACAAGAAAAAGTCGCTGCGGCATTATTAGTGTGTTGTTTTTGGCCAAAAATGGCAAAAGCCAATTTTTGTTCTTTCACAAATCCAGATGTTTCTGGCGGATTGCTTCGCACAACTTGCGCATAACTTGCAGGTAATATTCTTTATTGACCATTCTACCGTGTGGCTCCCGCAATCGTAGACAACTGTAAGCAAAACCATCACATTCGACCGAACTTGGCGCGCTTTTTTCGGTCTTGGCTCGTGCGGCAGCTCCATTGAGATGATTGAGCTTTGGTTTCCACGTCATAATCATAAATCCATGATTCGTCACCACTTATGACCCTCTGGAGCAATAGATGCGAACAGAGTCCAACAGCTCCTTAGCAATGTTAATGCGATGCTGTTTTTGGTCGAAATTGAGCAAGCAAAGTAGATGTCAAAAATTAACTGAACATTCAAAATGGCCGAACTTATCGGCATAAGTGAGAGATATAAGTACCAACATAACGCCACAAAATATCGAAAATCGAATTTACGTAACCCGCGGAAATTCAAAATTCGCGATACTTTTTGAACAGACCTCGTATTCTTAGTTGTAATATCATCGCAAAGAGCTTTTTTAATTTAATTTCAGTATAGATAAAATTAAAATATACTTAAACTAGTGTAAATTATGTGTTATTTTTTATAGAAAAAATCTAAAGAGCCTTTAGTATAATGTTGGTAGTGTTGGTATCGCAGGAAAGACCAACTATCTATCACTAGTCACATACTGATAGCAGCCTGATCATCAACGGTGCCACAACTAAGGTCCTGTCTAGATATTCTGAATCAAATAATACCAGTGTTGGCTAGCTTCTTGCTCTAGTAATGCCACTCTAGACATTCCGGTAATGACACTGTAGATATTCCGGGTAGAAAGTTCCTTATCCATACATGTTAAGGTTAGTGCAGCCTATTGATGCTTTATTTCAGACACATCCGGGGGGTCATTATTGCATTTCATGAGCTCATTTTTTAACAAGATACGAAGTCGTTTATCTTCATACAGAGGGCTAAAGATTCTGCAAAGGATCCTTCGCTCCAAAATTACTAAGGGCCTAAGTTTTCTTACAATACCTAAGGGTTGACAAAACTTAGGGTCTGTATAGCAGAAGTTTCGTTTTTATGGTCAGAATTATGAAGCGAAATAATTTATATTGACTTAAGTAGAATCTGTTGGCTATCAGTAGCTAGCTATGGTCGGATTTCTTCCACCATGTTGTTATCGGCTTCGGTTCTTGGCCCCAAATAATTTTTATTTAACTTTTTGTAAGCTATAGTCTCCAATCTGGTATGCAACTATTGTTTATTAGTGTTGTCCCCGACGCAAACGCTTCCATTATTAATGTACAGTCCAAGATTTTTTTTTCACCCACTCAATACCTGGTGCAAGTCTCTAGTCCAGCTATTTCTGGTTGACCCATAATATAGATGTCATCGGCGTATGTTGAAAGCTGAACTAACCTAATGACGGTGGTACACCTAATGCCTATCCCTAAGTAACGAATCACTTTTTCCAGTGCCAGATTAAAGAAAACACTCCCTGTCGGTGATCATTATAGATGTTGAGTGATGCCAAAAGCCATTTAACTGCCATTATTCTTCACCGTAAATTAATCATGGTCAGCCTGGGCAATTGCAATAATTTTCGCTGTTACATCGAACTGTCCCCTGAAAGTGTAAGATTTTAAATTGGCTATGCGCCAGGAGCTGATAAAAAATATTATAAAAGGCAAATTACTGATTGTTTATCTTTTTGAAAGGTTCCCCATTAAAAGAAACATTATAATAGACTAGCTGAAAAATCAAATGTTTATACAAATTAAGTATTAATTGCAAAGATCCTAAATATACAAACATATATTTAAAATTTTATTTTTACTGTCATTTTATACAAAATTCATTGAGATTTCTCATATAAAAAAATTATTTCAAGATAAAAAATTTACCTTCCAAAGATAATTAAAATCGATTACATCAAATATAATGTACAAAAATTATTTTTCTTTATCATATTGTATAATTATATTTATTTTACAAGAAATTTCCACTTTTTTGTAATTTGAATTTTTTTTATTTATTAAACTTAATTTTTAAGAAAGAACTTATCTTGGTTACCGAAAAAAAAAATGGTATCAGTACAATTCCGCTGAGGCTAAGGCTATTGTAATTATACTTTCTAAGACTATCAAATATTTATAATTGAATAAAATCTAAAAAAAAATACTAAAGAAAAGTTATATTTGACCAACAATAAAAAAACTGTACAATGTTTAATCTTTGAGAGCTGATCCATCTTGACCATAATAATTCAACTTGACTTAATATCTACCTACAGTGACGAGCAAAAGTGAACAAGTAAATTGTACTTTAAGCAAGATGTTCATACGTATATTATAGTCGTTCTGTTATAGATATTAAAAAAAAAATTTTTACGTTTTGTTGGTATTTTATTAAGCTTGCTTATTTACAACAACAAAATTAATAAAACTACTTATCTGATAGAAATTATATAAAAAAAATAACCAAAATTGCACTTGTTCATATATGCACGTTTTGTGTATGTTAATAGAATTGTTAATATAATATGTATTTTTTATGGTATTTAATATTTGGTCCATAGCCCTTTTTTTTTAAAACTTCGGAAACCCTCCTGGGCATGCTCTCAACTAAATTTTGGATTATTTCCTTTGGAATTTTCTTCCACTCCCCCTCAATCCGGTGCCATAATTCTTCGAAATTTTTGGGTAGAGTTTGATGTTCAGCCAGCTTCCGTTTCACAATTGCCCACAAATTCTCAATTGGATTTAAATCCGGACTTTGTGCAGGCCATAGTATGGTCGAAAATTTTTGTTCTTGGAGCCAAGTTTTTACAATTTTTGCTGTGTTCTTTGGATCTCCATCTTGCTGAAATACGAGATCCTGCTCATTGTACGCACATTTCTCGACGAAGGGAATCAAATTCGATTTTAATAAGTTTAAATAATACTCCTTATTCATTATTCCCTCTATTTTTACAAGTGGACACGTATTCCACCATGTGAAACATCCCCAAGTCATAATGCACCCACTACCATGTTTTAAAGTGTTTTTAACCTGGTAGGGCTTTAGGGATTCTCCGGGTTTTTTCCAATAATATGATCTCCCGTCTGAGTTAACTCGATTTATTTTGGTTTCATCAGACCAAATTACCTTCTTCCACTCATCGACCCCCCAATTTTTATGCGCTCTAGCCCAAGTTAATCTTGCCTTTATATTTTTGTTTGAGAGGCTAGGCTTTTTAAGCTTCTGGCATGCCACCATTCCAATTCTTTTGAGAGCCCTTCTAGCTGTCCAATCGCTCACTTGTTTATTAACATTAATGGAGGTCTCCCTTGGCGTCTTGACCTGGCAGGATCGTAATTGTCGCTCCATTACTCTTGCATCTCGGTCCGTCAAAAGTGTTTTTCGGCCATATTTCACCGCTGGTACCGTTAATTTCTGGGTTTTTTTCACGTTTAGTACGGTTGCTTGCGACACTTTGCAAACTCGAGAAATTTCACGACTACTTTCTCCGCTTTTCAACAAAAAAACTATTTTTTGTTTAATTATTTCAGAAATTTTCTTCATAATGCAACGACTCCAATATTCCTCTAATAGTCGAGTGTAACAACTAAATTATTAATTGCTAGACTCTTAATAAATAACCAATAATCCGTCTGAGGCATTGTGATTCAAATTTACTGTTTAACTATAGAACTAATATTGTTCTTAAACGTTACATTTTGTGCACATGTACATTTGAACAAAACGTGCATATATGAACAAGTGCAATTTTGGTTATTTTTTTTATATAATTTATATCAGATAAGTAGTTTTATTAATTTTGTTGTTGTAAATAAGCAAGCTTAATAAAATACCAACAAAACGTAAAAAAAATTTTTTAATATCTATAACAGAACGACTATAATATGAACATCTTGCTTAAAGTACAATTTACCTGTTCACTTTTGCTCGTCACTGTAAATGCAAATTTAATTTGATTTCTTCCAACTTTTTTTTTGTACTGACAATTTCTTACCTAAATTCAAAAGTCTATTTACCATTCACCTTTGCTCGATTTCACTGTACAATTTTCAATCGTTCATTACAAAGCAAAATTGCTACTATTATGAAATCACTTTCAACTTTGCCGAATAAACAGACAGGCTGACTTTAGTAGACAAAACGTTTTATAGTATTGACTATAAAGCTTTATATAATCTTCGCAAAATAATTACGATACAACTAAGACCTAGAGAAATAAGGTGGAAAAATAACCTAGAGGAATATTGAAGATAAAAAAAAATGTTATGTAAACTGTCGATTAAGCAACTTATCTTAAATCAAAGAGCTTCCAGAGTAAGAGAGAAAACGGAAGAAAGCTGCAGAAATCTTTTTGGTAAAAATAAAGCTGTGCCAAATTTGATCAATTGCCATGAATTTTTGCAATTCGATTTCACCCTATCGAACGTTCGTTTTTATTTTGATGAAGTATAAAAGTTCTTCTATTTAACAGTAGATTTTTGTTGAAGATTTTTTCCGAATCTTTCTATTTTTTCTATTTTATTTTTAATGCCAAAATGGGATATTTATTTGAGGAAAAAAACACGAACAATTTAATGTTACATATAACAGTTATTATAGAAATGCGATAAGGACATTTTTTTGAAGGAAAATCTTTATAAAAATACTAAAAGCTTCTCAAATATATCTCTTTACAACTTCTCTTATCAGGCTATTCGAATTGGTATAGGAGATTTTTATTCTTCTTATTAATTTCCGGAGATTTCATTACAAAAATATTTCAAGTTCAATACCGGAAATAGACTTTTCTTTAGCTTATAAATATTTATAGTTTAAAAAAAATAATTTGCAGTTATAGACATTTTCAGCAAAAAAAAGTCTACAATTTCATAAGTTATTTTATAATAGAATTTTTATAAATCCAATTTTTTTTTTTTGCATATATTTTTTTTTATTTTCCGCCTTTTTTTAATTTTGTATGCATATATTAATAATAGACGGTTTGAAGCTTTAAAATATTAAATTTTTATAAGAAAATATCAAAAAGAAGAAGACTTTGTTTCTAATTTCTACTGTCTCTAAAAATAAATTTCTCTATATCAAAATTAAATTCAATTATTATAATTTGTCAATTGTTTATTTTAGTTGATTAAAAACTAAATTTCTTTATAAACACAAAGAAAAATTAAATAAACATTTTTCAAAATTTCTTCTTTCACTTTCAAAAATTAAAATGATATCGTTATTTAGCTATCAATTTTATTAATTGATTTACTATGAACATTTTCATTAGAAAATACTGCAATCAAAATGCACTCTAATAAAGAGAAAGTAAAGTTATGACGAAGAATCTTCAACTGTAGATTGAAAAACCACAAAACTATAAAGTAAACATACAGAGAATTGACTAAACTATTTTAACACCTTTTCTGAATGACGAATTTCTCTTTTTTGTTTATAATTTATAATTTAGTACCTGCAGCTACTCGTCTCAGATTAAAATTTATTTGAAAGCAAAAAGGAAAAATATATTTAATAATTAGAAAATTTTATTTAAAACATAAGCGAATAATATTAAAATTATTAAAGTACTTAAACTTATTTTTAATGTACTACTTCTACTACTGGTCTCTTTCTGATCGCTTGTACTGTAATCGAAGAAATTGGGCGCATTTACTTCGGTGAGGAAATTATCTTCAATATCCTCATATGGTATTACCGGTTCAGTTGAAATATTTGGTAATTCAACTAAAATAAACCAAAAATAATTATCTTTAATAATAATCGAAAAAAAATGCTTTTAATAATTCATAAAAATATGTTCTCGAATAATTGAGACTCAAACCGAAAACTTATCACATACTTTCACCGCCAGTAGCAAAACGTAGAATTTTGCTATTATCACTCCAACCATATCTATTGCGTGACGTCACCAATGATTCGTAGACGCTTGCTGGTTGTAGTCCGTGAAGTGTGTAACTGATCGTGTGTATGGGACCTGAAAAAAATTATATTAATAGAGCAAATAAATTAAAATCTTGTTTTTCTAAATATGGAAGCATTTAAAACTAGAAAATATTAATATATTTTGTAAATAAATATCAACGAAATTAGTTATTCTAATAAATTGTTTGGTTTTTGCGATCAATCATGTACACAAACCGATCAAGATTCCGGACGCAATCCATCATAAAAAAGAACAGATATTTGTGAGTCAACTCACCACACTTTTCGTCACTCACCACTACCTAAAATAGTGGCTTACAATTTGAACTTAGTTCATAAACGATTTCACTTATGTTCCTCTCTTAAAATAATTGGAAATTTTTTTTTTTATTTGCAACTACAAATATATTCTAAGAAGCAAATTTATATAACATTTTAATTTACAATCTTGTGCATCATGAAGTGCGAGTAAACACGAATCGGCATTTCTTTAACTAAGATCTAGAAAATCTCTAGGCCATTGTTTCTTAAGTCTCCGATGAGTGTTTTCGGGGAGGGCAGTACAGGACAATTCTCTCACAAGTGGATTGTGATGATAGGATAAACGGGAGTGATATTTTTGATAGCGGGAAATGCACAGGTCCTGAACAAAGGAAAAATTTAGATCACGATGTATTACGTTGTTACGAACATAAAAGGGGGGCATCAATAATTTTACGGAGGATCTTGGATTGTAATCCCTGGACGCGATAGTAATTGGAACATTTTCGTTGAACTCAAAGTTTAATTCCATCTGTCCAAATAGGTTTTATAATTGTATTGTAGATTAGAAGTTTAGTTTTGATTGTTAGTTTCGAGCGTTTGTCCAGTAGTCTAAGAAGTTGTAGGTAACGTCTGTTAGCTTCAACTCTTTTTAGTCTAGTATGTGTGTTCCATGTTAATCTCTTATCCATGTAAAGTTCGAAATAACGTACTTTATGGTATTGCGGAATCATGTTGCTATTATAATATTTTGTTTTCCTTGACGAAGTGTAAAAGTAATGTGAGCACTTTTCTGTTCATTTACCCTCACTCTCCATCTCTTAAACCAGGATTAAAGGTTGTGTATATGGTATTGTAAATTATTGGAAGCTTTGTCAGGGTTTGTATGGGTAGCAAGTATGACCGTATGATCTGCATAAGTAGCAATGATAGTATTAGGATCAGATGGGATGTCATGAGTATAAATATTATTTAAAATGGGACCAAGGATACTTCCTTGTGGGACTCCGGCTAGAATAAGATATATTTCCGAGGATTCTGAATTAATTCCAACTTGGAAATGACGTTGGGAAAGATATGAATTTGTGATAAGGTAGTATGTTGAAGGAAGAAAGCTCTTGAGTTTCCAGAGGAGTTCAGGTTGCCACGCACGATCAAAAGCTTGGGAGATATCTTGTAATGGCATTGCTGGATAATGGAGTATTCAGATCAGATTGGAAAATTTAAAAAACTAAACAAATTCTCAATCGAAGTAGATTGTAAATGGATTTTTTCATAGCTCACATTGTAACAAAATAATAATAAATATTGTTCAAACTATTCAACTTAAATTTAAAAACAATTTAATTTCAACCTAAAATCATAAGTAATGTGTAAGACAATTATCGATAATATTTTACAAAATTCATTTGGGTTTTTACGTGAAAATTTTGTCAACAAAAAAAAACAAAATTAATATAAATGATTTTCGGAAATTAACGTAACATTAGGAAACTACTAAATATTCGATTTTTTTGTTTTCTTACTAATTGTTCATATTGACTAACAAATTAAAAGAAATCCATAACTTACCATCAGAAACTTCAGCGGGTATTGTTAAATTAGTCCAACTTGTTGCTAGCGGTCGATTCTGTGGTGTAACATTTCCTGCTCAATAAACAATAATAATTGCAGATTTTGTTTAAATATCAGTAATTTCAATACGTTATGTAACTTAAACATACCTGATGGTATCTGCCTAAATCTTAGTTTATACTCTGTTATCGGTGATAGAGATTCGGTTTCCCAGATTAATTTGTGAGCAGTAGTAGATGCTATAACTGGCGATGGCTTAAATATGGAAACAACTGGTCGACCGGTGAGTTCAATTAGTACCTTACGGAATCCAATGCTATTTTCCGCACGGCACTCATACATGCCCAGATCATGGTCCTTGACATTCCTTATAATCAGAGCGTGTTTTGATTCAGTAACATAGTGAGTCTGTGATTTGTTTGTAAGCAACTCAACATCGTGCCGAATCAGTCTAATGCCCAGTTGAATGGGCATACCATGATGGAACCAGTGGACCGATGCTGCGGGTGCTGCTTCTACCAGACACTCGAGACGCGCTCGCATATCGATTTTCGTGTGAACGACTTCTGCGTCGGCCCTCACTTCCGGTTCAACTATCGACATAAATAAATCAGAATGAAAACTATCTTTTCGAGTTCCAACTAAACACAAATATGCAAATGCCACACTTGTATATCCCGTAATCTATACACTAATCTGATGATCGCAAAAGAGAAAATCATACTGTAAATGACCTTAAAAAACAGACATTTTGAAACGCATCACAAGTTATCTCTTAACATGGTAATCGACATGCTGGTTGATTATGGATTTCATTAAATTCAAGAATTTCTTCTCAATTGCCCTTATTCTGTGTAATATTATTTACGGTAGTAACTTTGAATAATATTTTTTTTAAAATAAACAAAAGCAAATTTTACACATTCCATTATTGAAAGTAGTGACGCTAATGGAATTATTTATTTTTTTGCAAATAAACGGAAATATGTTAGTTTTTTTAATAGTGAATTTAATTATTAATTACTAGTTAATGAAAAGAATATTTTTGCCCTTTTCCATCTAAGTTGAATTTTTTTAAATATTGTAAACGACAATATGACCATAGAACTAGACACGATTATAGGTGAAATAACAGGTGAGCTTATTGGTGAATAATGCTATAGCAAAATTGTGACGCAAATATGGTAATAAGCACTATAAAAATTCTGTACGCAGATAAAATGACTAGGACATGCATTAATAGTCACTTTAGGGCGTTACAACTGTAGGGTTATTTGAAAATTAATGAAATGGCTTAGATTTTAAGTTGCTGAATCTGAGAGCGCAGGGGAAGCAATTCTTTTAGACAGTTATTCTGTTTATGGAAGCTTTCACCTAATATTCCTATAAGATATAGTGAGCTGACTGCCACATAGAACGTTTAATGTGCTACAGGATTGGCATATAAGATGGTTAACTCGACAAAGGATGTTGTTAGAAGGTGAGGCAGTTTGGGGCAAACTTAAGAAAAATCTTCAGCCAATTACTGGATCACTTAATCCAATTGTTTCCTCATCTCCAAATATTAGTAGCCGTAAGCTCCATATAGAATAGAATAGCCCTTTAAAATTATCAATCTTTTTATATGATGACGCATAACATACGAGTATGTCGAGGATCACACAGTTGAAAAATTTACAAGAAAATTTATTTCATATGAAAACCTATCGTACCAAATATTTATTTTGTACAAAAAAAATTGCTATTTACAACCAAAAAAAATTCACATAAATAACGGTTATACGTATATTTATACTCGCACTACGGATGTAATAAATTTCGCACTAATTACGTGACATCATTAATTTTTTTTTATAATCTTCCGTTTGCTTTGTTTTCTTTTCTCTTCTTTTAATAAAGTAGTGCAAAAATATATAGTAAACATAAATAAAATGTAATAGAAATACCTGTTTACAACTTCCGATGTAACTCTTGTACTTACACAAAACATTTAAATAGACTCCAGCAACAACCGGTTGACCAACTCCATTGGCAGCGACACACTCAATGGGGCCGGACATTTCACGCGACTGTACCTCAACAAGCAGATGTCTTTTGTTTTTCAATTTAGCATCGTTTGGATCAATGCCGGTACCACGCCAAGTTATAATAGGTTCCGGTACACCTCGAACATCACAAACAATCTCGAAAACAGATCCAATCGCAGTCTCGATGAGTCCGCTTGGTGTTGAAATCAACTCAGGCGGGTATTGAACCTCAATAGCATGCACTTGACTATCTTGTCCCCACGGCGTACCTACAGTACACATGTAGTCACCGGTATCCACGGTTCTCACGTTCGAGACTTGAAGACTTCCGTTTGACCAAAGCTCTATTCGTTCCGGTGGTAGAACTTCTGAGGACTCTGAATCGAGTAGAAGCGCTTCATCCCGATACCATCTGACAAACCGGATGGGAGCTATAATTTTTTGCACAAATAAAGAAAGTTAAATGAACAAAACTATAAAACCATTTTTCTCTTCTTAGTTGAACAATCATATTTGTAGCCTGTTCAAAATCACAACACCGAAACAAATAAAAACCAAGTTCAAAAGGATAACATTTTTTTAAATATTTTTTTCATACGATTTTGTATTATAAATTAACCCAATTTTCTACGCTAAAAATAATACGATAATTAAAATACATGGTGTAGTGGTTGAATTCTTGGGAAAATATTTATCATCAAAACAAGTACAAATTTGTGCGGTGTTTCGCTCTTCTGATTTTAAGAATTCAAAAATTTTATCTCTTTAGACGGTTGGTTTTGTGCTTCACTGAGTTGATAATTTGTGGTAAAATGATTTTCTACAAACATACTATTTTGAATTGATATTGAACGTTTGCAAATATATTTTCTTTTAATATAAAATGCATTGTATTTTTTTTAAGACAGTTGCAATATAACAGGACCATTAGATCAGGTTGGACCTAGTTCATTTTCTGTTGGTGTATTTTTTTTTAATTTCTCATCTCTAGCATAAGAAAATTCTTTATTTATTTTTCTATTATCATGTAGTAGTTGCCAAGGGACATAGATATATTGTGTTTTTTTTATGTGAAAAAATTTCCGAAAGAGTTATACATCAAAACATTTGTCATCTGTTAAATTTTACTATTGTTGTTTGCGTACGTCCGATTTTCGTATACCCCGATCCCATCGTTCCGATTTGAGTTCTGTTTTTTTTTGTTAAGTTGGTACATCTGTTGTTGATATTCCCTCTAAACCTTAGCGTCATAGCTTGACATTTGCAAAAGTTACGTAGCCAAGAATACATCTATCTCTGTGTGTATTGGCGATTTTTTAAAATTTTAGAAATACGAGTAGATTTAAATTTGCAACAACGAACTTGTATTAAATTTTGCGTAAAAAACGGATTTAATGGTGCACGAACGTTGGAAATGTTGGAAAAGTCACTGGAAATGTCGTTTACCAGTGGCACGAGCGGTTCAAAAGTGGTCGTGAGTCAATCGAAGATGATGAACGCAGTGGCAGACCATCGACATCGAAAACCGACGAAAACATTGATAAAGTAAAAGAAATGTTGGTCAATAACCGCAAATTAACCATCAGAGAGATAGCAGAGGACTTGAACATTGCCTATGGATCTGCCCAAGACATTTTGGTTAATGATTTGGGTTTCCGTCGTGTAGCAGCAAAGTTGGTGCCAAAAGACCTCAATTTCATGCAAAAAAGAGACCGTGTTGACGTCGCAAAAGACATGAATTGCGAGGCTGAATCCGATCCCACATTCATCAAAAGGATCATTACTGGAGACGAGACGTGGGTTTATGAGTACGACAGGCAATCCAGACATTAGGCAAGTGAATGACGTTCACCAAATGAGCCGAGACCAAAAAAACCACGTCGATTTCAGCCAAAAAAGAAGGCATTGCTCACGGTTTTCATGGATTACAACGGTGTAGTGCATCATTAATTTTTGCCAGAAGGCCGGACAGTAAACAAAGAGTATTATTTGGGCGTTATAAGACGTTTGCGTGAAGCAATTCGCCGAAAGAGACCAGAATTGTGGGCAGAAAACTCGTGGATTTTGCACCATGATAACGCACGGTCGCACAGTGCCATCATTATTCGTAATTTTTTGACGAAAAATGCAACAAATACCATCCAACAACCACCGAATTCACCTGATTTGGCTCCCTGTGACTTCTTTCTGTTCAATCGAGTTAAAAAACCATTACGGGGAACGCGTTTCAACAGCCGAGACGAAGTAATGGAAAAATCGCAGGAAGCACTGATGGACATACCGAAACCGAATATATTGTTTCGAGGATTGGATCAAGCGCTGGCATAAGTGTGTTAAAGTCGATGGGGATTACTTTGAAGGGGACAATATAGATTTAGATGAATAAACTTGTATTTTTAATTTTCTGAATAAATTCCGGTAACTTTTTGATCAAGGTGGTATGTACACGCAATTTTCTAGCTAAGTCATTGCAAAAGCGGCAAGAAATCGTACTTATATAAATAGTTATATTATTGATAACATTTAATAGGAAGTTTTTATTTTATAATATGAAGTGTTTTATAAAGGGTTGCTGGTCATTCAAGAGAATGAGAGGAAGCCGGGAATTTTATTTCTTCGGTAAGTTTACATCTTCATTTTTACTAAAGAAATTAATAAAAATTTAGTTTATAATGGTTTAAATAGCTTTTAATAATTTATTTGGTCCAAACAGTGATTAAAATGTGAAAATTTGTCATTCAATAAATGTAAGCAAATATGATGTTGATATTTCAATGTTTACCAGAAAATAGTTCAGTGCCGGCGCACGTAAGGTGTGTGTAAGAAAATTTAAGGGAAATTAAGTGCAGATGGTATAAATAAATATTTTAAGTGATCATGATTATTTAATTAACCCATCTGCACCTAATGAATATAGCGAAAAATGGGTCGAATTCATATCAGGCTTTATGGTTTTTTAGCTAGGCAAGTCTTTACACTGCGAGGACTGTCTTTCAGCTTTAGAAGGAGAGTAGTTCACATCAAACAGTTTGATAGCGTACAAGTCCTTTGGCTTCTTAAAGTACCCTTCTAAAAGTGTTATGAAATTTTTCCGAAGTACTGCAAAACAAATCCGACAGCAGGAGGCGCATTTAAATTAAATTAAAAAAAAAATGCATGGTTAATCAATTACAATAACTTGCAATTTATATTTTTAAATGCTCTTCTACTTTATAATTCTGTTTTAATAAATAATAAATAGCGAAATAAATAAAATGAAAATATATAAATAAATAATATTTTAAAATAGAATACTGTGTTTTATTGCAAATTTCCAAAACTAATTCCATCAAACAACAAAACGCGCAATATTAAAAAATCTATTAATTTACGCATAAATGACATCACATATCAAAATGGTTTTAAACGAATCGTTTTAATCGCATACTGAATTTTAAAATTGGCCTCACTGATTCACGCCGTTTCTGTTATTTTGCACGTGTGTGCGTTCTTATGAATGTATCGCCAACAAAATTTTGACAGAATTTTTGTGTAGAGGCCTATCTAGTTCTACTATAATCAAGGTTATTTGTCAATATAGTTTGACATTTAATTGTTATAGATTACCCGTTTAAACAACGATTCCTAAATTACCAATTTTCGAAATGAAAAATTGAATTTTGTGATAAAATTATATTTAATATAGCCGGAATTCGCCTTACGCTCAATTGACTCCGTTTCTGAGCGATTATTCCTTTCATAGCATCAAAAAACATAGACTCGGATGTTATACGTTCCAGAAAAATGGCGCTACTGCCCTAAACATCTAAAAAAAAATTTCACGTAATGGTTCTGTTAATTATTATCCAAAATAGCTCCATTATTTCTATGTGACATATCAACAACAATTGATACCTTGGAGACCAATAGTGTGGCAGTTTATAGCGGGAACAGGGGCTGATTTACAGTAAAGAGCTGGTCAAAATCGAGTCAGTCGGTTGAGCTTTGTCAAGATTAGCCAAGATTAGTAGGTCATATGTCAAAAATCATATTTAAATACAATTTTAATAGTTAAAAAATTATTGTTATAGTAGCCTCGATGTTCTCCGCCGAAGTTCAACTAGGCAGCTCGCCGATCAGCGAGGCTATATATGGTATAAGGGTTTTTCATTAGAGCAACCTACATACGTGGAGTTGTCTCAGTCTACCATAGGAGCGCATTGGTTGTGGCCTGCGCATTCCGAACAGTGTCTTACGAGGGCATTTGTGTTGTGGCCGGATTGATACCGATTGAAATACTGGCAGATGAGCGACAGAGGTTTTACCGCTGGAGCGGTCGGTATGACGCTGTGGCGCGATCCGTGGATAGATCGTTGGTTACTATTTATCACAATTTTTTACAGGACACGGATGTTTTCGAGCTTACCAATTCCGCTTTAAATTTGATTCTAGCCCAATGTGCCCTACTTGTGATGAGATGGTGGAGAGCATGAGCACGTGTTCTTTTAGTGTGCCCGATTCAATGCGGAAAGAGAAGACGCTCATAAGTACGCTGGCGGACCTCTGACACCGGAGAATGTAATGGGCTTGATGTTGAACTCCGGACGACCTGGAAGACTGTCGAAGAACGTGCGACAACTGTCCTAAAAAAATGACATCTGGAGGAGCGTGAAAGAAAGCAATAGAAATAATTCACTAGAGTGGTGATTTCAATCAATCCCTGTCCCACGAAGTAATGCCTGACAGCGGTTCCATGGGGTATTATAGATGTGTGACTAAGTAAGGTGGTTTTAGTGGGTTAAAGTCCCACACTTTGTCTTTCGATGATTTCCACCTTACCAAAACAAACAAAAACACTCCTTTCCATATTATCGACAGTATCAATATGATGTTCTTTCAAGTGGGCTTTAACCTTGGGGAACAAAGAAATATCACAATGACTGAAATCAAATTAAAAGAATCTTTTTTCCGGCAAACACTCTTTGATGGAAATTGCCGTGTGACGAAGGTCGTTATCATGGTGAGAGTATCCAAATGTCTCAAATGTTCGATCTGACGCGAAAACCTCTTTTTCTGCACCTTTCGAGCACTATGCAGCAGCTTCAATATTAATCGACGGTATAACTTCATAGTTGCAACTTTTCATAAATCAAACTAGTGGATTCACAAAAGCTTAACACGAAAATATCGTGGCTCCAAATTCCGCTGTTCCATTTTTTATTTGGGGTGGGCACAGCTACATTTCGTTTTTTCATATATTATATTGTAAAGAGTTTCACTATGATTTTTTTAACGAATTTTGTTAAATTGATTAAAATTTGTGTACTTTATTAACCAATTTAATCTAAGATCTACCATCGAAGTGATTACGTACGACTTGTACTAACTTAGTCAATTTAAGAAGATCCGTTTGTATCCATAGCTTACCACAGATCATCTCTAATCGCGTTTTGACTTACCGTATTACCTTGAATTTTTATCCAGAATATGTTTTCTTAAGCCTATTAAAAATGAAGGATGCATTAATTTTTTATATAACCATAGGATGAGCAGAATATAACATCAATTTTATTGGTCTCATTGGCCATAGTTTTCTGTTTATCCAGCACAATACTGGACTGGACAGGCCTCGAATTATTCAAAATTACCTTGAAAAGGTCGAAAAAATCATAAGAGTTCAAATATATGAAATAGAAAACTTTTTCCAGCGCTTCTGTAATATACAAAATCAGAATTTCAAAAGAATTTTGGCAGCTAGTACTCTTACATTCAAAATAACTTTCCAATTGTGAAAACTCCTCAACGTGCGTGGAAGAAAAAAAAATAAATTGAAGACAGTAAAGAGTTTGCACAAAAGCTAATCCCAGGCGTCTAAACAAGAGACGATCAAGACGATCCGATGAAAATATCGGTACTGTACAGGCCCCTATTGAAACGTCTCCGAGCACATCATTTCGACGTGGTTCTGCCCATTTTAGAATCCCTTACACCTCTTTACGGCGCCTAGTGCGTGTTGATTTGAAGATATTTTCGTACAAAATTCAATTGACTCAACGGCTATTGCCGGCTGAAAAGCCCCATCGCTTGGAATATGCAAAATCGGTCGTTAGAATGGCCGAGAATATGGAGGATTTTTGGCAAAAAATCATCATGAGTGATGAAGCGCATTTCACGTTAAACGGAACCACTTAGTGATACGGGACTGAAATCCCTCAAATCATTGAATACATACCTCTTCACGACCAATAAGTTACAGTGTGGTGCGCTTTATGTGCTGATATGAGCATTTTTCTTGAAGATGAACGTGGTCCGGCACCAACCGCCAATCAGAAGCATTATCGGGATATGATACCCGATTTCTTGATACCAACTATTCATGAAAATGGTATGGATGACTTCTGTTTCAACAAGACGGTACTCCACCCTACACAGCTTGAAACACAATCGATTGTGTTTTTTGACGCCACTAAGCTTTTCCCTGTGGGTATACTTGAAGTAAAAGGCTAGCCTCAATAAGCCAAAGATCGTAGACAAACTTAAGGATAATACCCGCCAGCAAACAGCGGCCATATCGGCCGAAAAAATTAGCTAAGGGTGACACCTTGCGCGATATCATATTTGAAAAGTATTATAGGACAAATCTTCTTAAACCGAATTATATATTTTTTTTACTTGAACAGCAAAAAATATATTTTTTTTATTTTTTATCTTCTCAGAAACAAATAAGTCTATCTAATATGGCTTACGCCATATATTAAAAGTCAGGCAAGTTTGGTAATATTTTTAAATAGAGAATATTTCTCTCTAAGATATACAAAGACCAATATATTTATAGTGAAAAAAATTAATTTTCTAATAAATTAATACTAATTTACATAATTTTTTTACTTATAAATCGAACTAAAATCTTTATTTTTTAGGAATTTGACTTTGAAACAATAAAAAAACCATAGTAGATAAGTATTTTAAAAAAAAACCATATTGTAAAATAAATATTAATAAGAATACGTTTACAATGACTTTTAAGTCTCCCATAATATCTACGAAAATGCTACTATTTACTATAGGTCATATCGTATAAACGTCTCATAGATTAATACTTATAAATATTTGTACTTTAGTACCCCGTACAAAAACGGTCCGAACCAAATTTTCGTAAGATATCGAGTGACCCATTTTTACACTAAGCACAACTTTAAATACTCTGGAATTAAATTGTAGAAAAAAAATGTCCTAATATAATAAAACCTTTGAATAAATTTAGTATGTATTAAATGTATGTACGAGTATATGTTTAAAACAAAACTATTTCTATTCTTAATAATAGAACTTTAAAAGCACAAAAACCTAATAGATTCCAATCAATTAACTGCAAATGTTGCTCTTAACTAATAATGATTAATCAAATTTTCCGCATCATTAAAATGAATCGATAATTTTTTGTTATTAAAATTATTCAATTAGTTAGGGTTAACTAATTTTTGTTTGTACTAAATATAATAACAATAATAAAAACCAAGAAAAATAATAAATTGTGCTTGGCATTTAACAATTGTTATAAATTATCAGCTATTAGAGCCAAAATATCCAAATTAGTTGGATCGTTATTTGGTAATGAGGTGGAAAAATTAAATTTTCTATCAGTTTATTATTATTTGCTATTTATTTCTACATTATGTATTTAGCTATTATAAATATTCATTCATGTATAAGTGATTTAAAACAATAATTACTATTATAAATATCCATCGAAACATTGTTAGCACTTGTAAATTCTATCAATCATAAATTGTGCATTTATTATAGAAGGATCCTTAATGGCGTTGATTAAATTAACGTTTTCAAAATTAATTTTTCTTATAGTAGAAATATATCAAATCATATCGAAAATTTAATATTTTCCATATCAATTTCAATAGCAGGTGAATTTCGTATAATTTAAATAAATTAAGCCCGCCCTCACATGAAAAATAGTCAATGCTCGCATCGACACATCATAAAATAATTAATTTTACATCTAATTTATTCATTTTAGACTATTGATTTTTTAATCAATACTTAATTTAAAATATGAGCATGATTGCACTTTCGATAACATCGATTAAATGAATAAATTTTCCTTAATTGCATTCTGTTGCATTTATTTGAAGAGTTATTGTACCCGAACATATAACAGCTTAAATTTTTTTTAAAAAGAAACAAATTTTTATTGATTTTTATAATATCTATTCGATTGATGTATACTTAATTATATTTTTTTTTTAAATAAAATGTTCATTTTAAATACCTTTATGGGACTAATTTATTATGAAAACGGTAATAAATTAGTCCCATAAAGGTATTTAAATTCATAGATTAAGAGTCTACCTGCTTTCAATTTATCGCCCTCTTACTAAATTCAATCATTAAAATAGTCTTTCTATAAAATGCAATTATAAAAAATCTTTTTGGAATTAAAAAAAAAATTAATTAAACTCCAAATATGGACCGATAAAAATAGTCCCCGACTAATAAAATTGTCTTTATTCATTTTTTAGTATAACGTCTAATTTTATTAATTAATTTTATTTATCACATAAATTATGTGATGAAAAAATTTTTTTTATTAAATAAATTTATAGTTCATTCAAGTTAATAGAATTATAAATTTATTTTGGACTAGATAGTGAACTAAAAATAAAATATTTTTCGGACACTACTTATTCATAAGTTCATATTGGCTTTTATATAAAAAGTTAATGTTTTTTGCAATTATTCAAAAAATAATTCGATAAACGCATAAAACTGTTACAATTATTTGATGAAGACCCATCTCGAACGCTGAAGGATTTGTCAACTGCGTTAAATGGTGATAGATCTACTGCCGGTTAGTATTTGCATGCAATAGGAATGGTCTAAAGTGTAAGAAATTGGGTCCAATATCAATTGAAGGAGTGATACATTGACAGACGTTTGGTCATGTGCAAAATGCTACTCGGAGGACAAAAATGAAACTTTTTTTTTCATCGCATTGTTAAAAGTTATAAGAAATGGATAACTTTAAACGAACTAACGAATAAACAAAACCAGGAGAATTAGATCCTTCAATGCGAAAATAAAATATGCTCGGTTTGAAGGTCATCCATCCTTTGTATCTAGTGGGATCCGATGGCTGTTATTTATTATGAACTCCTGAAACAGTCCGAAACCATCATTGCTGATCGTTATCGACTGAAAAGAAAATGGCCGTAATGGGAGGATAACATTACAAGCTGATTTTGCCACGTTGCAAAATTTATCCAGAAATACTTGTAACGATTTCTCCGTTAGGTTTTCATTTGTTCCAGTCTATACAGTCGGCCTTTTCCGGGTATCAAGCTAACAGAACCAGAGTTTTTCTTTTGAGGTATCCGTTTATTAATCAAAATATCGAAGAAAGTTCTCACTTCCAATGGGGGCGGCTACGTTGAGTAAAATCATATGGTTGGACAAGAACATATTCCCATACGCAATATTTTGAAACAAGAACTTATTCCCATTTACAATATATTGGGACAAAAACTTATTACCACACGCAATTACATTGTTGAACAAGAACTTATTCCCATACCACTCTTATAAGTAATCTTATACATTTGTAATTGCTTAAAAAAAAATTTTATAATTTCACTAAACTAAAGTCAAATAAATATGTTAACCAAATAATATTTCGTTTAAATTATTATTTATTAGAACTAAATTGCAAATCAAAAAACTTTTTTTTTTGTAATTAAATTGCTAAAAAACCCTGCATTTTTTTTAGTAAAAAGTAACTAATTTTGATTAAATTTCTATAAAAGTTTAGTGCAAAAAATCAAACGTGTTTGTATCTTATATTTATATTAGTATTGAGAAAGCTATTCAGAATAATAAGTACAATTATAGAAGATTATGTAGTGACTATTTTGTTAAGAGCTCTTCTATACTATTTTACTGAAAGATCGTTTGATACTAGGACGATCCTTGTAATCCTAAATTCTGATTTTTAACAAGCAGACGACAAAAAGATTATTTTTTTTATAATAAAAATTGGATAAGCAAAACCAGCATTACTTATAGGATTCAAATTAATTTCATTATAATTTTTATACTACACATACATACATTAAAAACAAATTTAACTTATTTACCTACTACTTAAATGACTTTCGAATTTTTATAATTAATTATTTTTAAATTAAATGCAATAAAATATTATTAATTTGATAAAAGTTTATATTTTGAATTTTTCAGTAGTCTACAAATTATTTTTAAAAAAAGAACTGATCGAAAATAATTTTTATATATTATAGAAAAAAATATAAATAAAAATATATAAAATATTTAAAAAAAATCAAGATAGAGTTCGTACAAATGTCGAAATGAAGATCGTTTTCTTAATTGGATTCATCAATGAATAATTGTAAACAAATAACTGTAAACTGAGTAATCAAATTCAAACTTACAAATATCAACAAACACATATACATCTAGATGAGTTTTGCTATATAAGATGTCTACAAATATAAGTATTGACATTTGTAGAAAATTAATTAACTTGACACTTTTTTTATAAATGACTAAACTTCAAATAGAATTACTAAATTAGCGCCCACTTTCAACGTTTAAATTCAATTTCAATTAAACAATTTTATCGAAATGATAGAATAGTAATTTAAGAAGTAATCAAGAAGTTGAATAATTGAATTTATTTTTTATATTTCCAATTTTTTATTTTGTTACATAATTGGAAAAATATTAACGATAGCCATTTGAATTTTGTCAGTGCCAGTAATCAATCAAAAATGCTTTTAATTGTTTTTTTTTTGAGACATTATCCAAAAAAGTTTTTTTGTAAAAATTCGAGCTTTTTTTTATCCTATATGGAAAGGATTATCGATTATATTTTTAGAGAAATAAATTAGTTATACATTAGGTAAAGGTAGTATCAATGGAAAATTTCGTGAGAAATAATATTAAAATATATTATTAAAAGATGATCCAAATTTTTGAATTTTATTCTAAAAAACATAATCTGAAATAATTAAAACTTATTATTATTTTTTAATTTGTAGTCATTTCTAGTCACAGTCAAAGTATTTGGCAACAGTCAAAAGACACTTCTTCCCTACCTGATTTCGAACTCAAAACTTAACATATCCAGACGACAAAAGCATCCATCTACTCCTGTTTATCTATTAACTTGTCTCTAACAAGTAGGAAATACCGTAGCATACTTTTTGGACAATTTTAATACAATATAAATTTCAAATATTATCAAATAATTGCTATAATACCTTAATTATTACTATATTTTATTAAAATCGTTCAACCAAAGAAAAAATTCTAAAGCTATTTCTTCCAAGTATAATTAATTAACCATTTTTAAGAAAAATTTCGAAAAAAAATAAATGTGTACATCACACTTTGAGACCTTTAAATTCTGTACAATAAAAAAAAACATAAAACAAAAGGCGTAAAGTATGAATCCTTAATGAAGAATCCTTCGAAAAAAGAAAAAAAACATATCGAAAACGTTTTTTTCGTCTAAATAATAATTTTTTTTTAAAAACTTTAAATTACTATAAAACTATATATAAAACACTAGAAAATATGTGTACAAATCTTACAATTATAATAGCACGGCAATAAGACAGTGTCATTTTCAAAGGTTCTCACTGTTGTTGGAACACTTGTAAAATTTTTACTGTTCACATTTAGATTATAAGATGCTATTATTGAGCCAATATGGACTAAGAAGAATAAAGAACTTAATATGGCACCAACACTTTTAAAACACCACATTTTCAATAATATTTTTTTGATTTTTCAATATTAATTTCAAGTATTGTATTTATCAATATAAATATATTTTTTATCACATCAATATCTAAAAACTTTTCTGATAAAATATTAAAAACGATTGCATAATAAATAAAATTAATTTTCTCACACTATTCACATGAGTTTTTTTTATGAGTAATGTCGACTATCTAAAAAATTTAAATAGTCGTTGTTCGAATTTTTTTTGAATTATTTTTCATATAACAAAATATGACAAAAATACAAATTCAGATCGTAATCGTTTAAAATAACACACGATATATTTAATATTCAGACGACCACTCGTTACCAACGTCCAGATCGGACTGGAAGTGGACAAGTGGTCCCGCGTTCAATTGAGTACGTTTTAGAATGTTAGAGGCTGGCTATAGTGGTAACTATATCAAATACAATACCAGTTAAGTGAATCGAACATAAGGTAGTATAATAAACACTCTACTAATTTATACCAGTATATCATCGTACTACAGCCAATATACTAAGTAATTTATCGTTGTTTAAATTATCCAAAATTTTTGATTTAAGGTAAACGTTAAAATAATTTATTTTAATATTATTTAATATCATATTAATTATAATTCTACAAGGGGATATATTTGAACAAATATTTGGGGCAAAAAACTGTAATAAAAAATACAAAAAGAAATAAATTACTGCAAAAATTTGTTGATTAAAATTAGCACCGCCAAATACTACATTAAAAATAAAAGCATTATTAAGGCGCTAACTGATATCTATGGAACTTAAGGACAATCAAGACTTACAGTTTAAGGTACTATACCCTTCAATTTCATTGCATTTAATATTTTTAATCCAAGATTGTTCTTAGTTTTATTTGATCGTTACCTAAAGTCATAGATCATGTTCTAAATGTCATTTTGTCACGTAAACTATGAATTTCTCATTAGAAAAAATCAAAGACTAGGCTGACCTATAATTAAAGTTATATAGTACAAAAAATTAACAATATTATGAATAGTATCAACAACAAAAAGTTTGTTGTTTAAAAATAACTCAATTTTAACTTCTACTCTTATGACAAGAAAATTTAAAAGTAAAGACATAAAAATAATTTTAATATCTGAACTCTGGTGTGTCCAAATTGATCAAATTTGTGACTACTTTGCAAGCGTGCTTGGGTTCAAATGCATTCCTTTTTTTTATACGTTTGTAGGGGGAAATCTTCTATAGACGCTGTAGAGATACCGATCCTTATAGTATGTGGCATTTTTACTAACTAAAATTCACTTCCCTTTTCTTCAAATATGACTCCTAATGAGACTACCTACACGTATTACTACATGGGGAGTAGACAGACATAAGGTCTATTTCCCTATTTAGGCTGCAGTCAATTCTGTCATAATGTATGTTACTTGAGGGATAGCTTTTTACCAATTATTTTCTCCACTTCCTTGCTTTCTCTGCCACAGCGTGGACATTGGAGGAAGATATTTTCGACAACTTCCATTTTAAATCGATATAAATGAGCCCTGAAGCATCCATAACCTGTCAGAAATGCGGCAATATAGTGATCTCCTCCTACATAGCCTCTTTTGTTCCACGTGGCCATGTCAGAAATCAGATGATTCTTTAATCGATAAATCCCAGTGTTAACGCCATCTCCCCACAGTCTCATTTCTTTCCTCCCTGCTGATGGTAAGACGATGGATTGCATTTGCCTTCGTCGATGATATATTCTGACTATCTCATCTGCCAAAAGCTCAATTTTGTATCATACGAAAGGTTGTATGATTAATACCTGGCCTTGACAAAAAAAATTTTGGCGTTATACGAGACAGTATGGAATGATCTGGAGACTCGAAGCATTCCTGGCGGTTGTACGTTTCTGTTAGCATAGCTTCTGATAGAGGCTGCATTGAGTATCATAAACCTCATAACTATAGATAGGATCCTGTGTCGACTCTGTCTTTATCCTCCATGGATAAAGACAGAGTCGACACAGGATCCTATCTATAGTTATGAGGTTTATGATACCTCATAAGGCAGCAATTACTAGATGTTCACCAAAACTCAACCTGGCATCTATCTGAACTCTCAGGTATCGTACCGATGACTGCAAGATAAAATACTGCCTAGAATTTTTATACAAAAAAAAATAAGATCTTAAAATTACTTTAAATAAATTTTTTCAAATTTTTATTTGTTTTTGTTAATTGATTTAAGAGAAATATAACGCACTTTAAAAAGAAAGTTTTGTTATTGTCAATTATGATATTTTGTTAACTAAATTTTGTAAGCTTTTCGATCTTTGAACTGATACTTTCTTTTACACATTCGTACCGATGTATAAATTAAATTCACTTTTCTTTTATTTATATAAGAATTTTTAATCTTCTTCAATACTCGTAGATGAATTTTTGTTTACAAAGGAATTTTCAACAACTTGAAAAAATTTCAATTTGGTTGCGTGACAAATTACAATTTTTGGTAAATGTAACAAACAAACAAAAATAAATAAAAAATAACATTTAAAATTATTTCCCATTATTTGAAGATCTTTAATTAATCAGGCATACTAGTAGTAAGCATAGAAAAATAATAGTAACATCAGTCGGTCATTTTGAACCAATCCAATTTTCATATTCATGAAGTTTCTTAAATAATAATAGTGAATGATCATAACAGTGAGTAGTAAATGACGTAATGAAAATTATTATATTCTGTATGCATCTGTATACAATGGCAAAGTAAATGATTAACTTGATGAATTTAGTGATGTTCGGAATATAATGAGCATAATGGTAATAATGATGATGATGATGATCATCATAATCAGCATAAGAAAAAAATTTCCTAATAAATGAAAACTTTCTTTAATAAATTGTATTTTTAAAAAAATAGACCTTTTGTTAAGTAAAACATTATTTTAAAAAATAAAAAAACAAACATTCAGAACAGTTTATTTTAGATTTTCCAATTTTTCGTAGATCATGTTTAGTAGGCGTTTAATTCCATCTCAGCAATTAATATGACAGCGCATTTTCATCCTCGTTTATATACAGTTTATAGGCATCTATCTGCCGCTCTTGATCTTTAGAAATACCATGACCTTAAGTGTAGTACATTCTTGCATACACGCAATAGTGAAATGCATGCTGTATATTTATTACCATGGTTAGTTGTATGCAGGATGTAAAAATATATCAATAGAAATTGTTATAGTTGAAAGCCAATCGAACTTATTAAAGAATAATAAAAATTTCTTCATTTTGCTGAACTAGATTGAATGCAGAACTAGTCTTTTAAACGGAAGTTGAGAGAATACGTTAACGACCTAACATGGATCAGGTTTACTAGATCACGACCTAACATGGTTCAGGCTCAACACACTTGATAAAAAATTTTCCACTCAAGCAAATCATTTTTAGTAATATTTTCTTTATAGACTAATCGTTTTTGGTGATATAAAATAGTAACTAAAAAATGTATATCCTTTTTTGGATCTTTTCATTATTAAGCTAATCCCAATTAATTAATTGGAGATCGCCATAGATACTACATTTCATAGTGATTTTTCTATATTTCCAACTTCTTTCGCATATTTATTTTCACCAATTTTACTTTCTCATTAATATCTGCGAGAAAATTAATTTTTTTAAACAATTTAAAAAAAAATATTTGTTACGATTTGGGAGATTTTGACACTCAAGATTATTCTAAAAGCGCAACAGGATCCTTCCTTTAAAGTTCAACGTCTCTCCTAGTACTAAAACCACTTCTTTCGAGCCGGCATCTAACAATCAAAATTCAAACTCTCCAAAATTGTTTCAAAAGTAAACGAACATAAATCTATCCACGTAACTTTTATTCTCCTATTTGAATAGCAGTGCTGTACCATAAGACATTAAAGTTTGGTATCCATAACTACGCTTAAACAGTCGCTTAACGCAGAGTCAGAGACAAGATATAGAATAAGTGAACTAAACAACTACTTTCACTTCTATACAAATATTCAAAACTTGCAATAGCAAAGTTCTTTTAAACCAACATGAACTTGCGGGATCTACTGAGGTTTCCATTTTTCATCAAATGCAGTCCCTCCAACATTATCGTATGATCGTTGTCTGACTAAAATATGAATTTTTGCAAGAATATCTCTTTAGTGCTTCCTTTTTCATATTTGCTTTAAATTTATAAATATTTCCAATATTATCTCCACCGGTAAATAACCTCATATTATGACGGAATCACCACCATGTCTCATAGAAGATACCAATATTACCTCTCCTTTCTACGCCTTTGAAACTTCAAATTCTACGCCTTTGAATCTTCCAATTTTTAATCATCGCTAGGACATATTTCAAATCTTGAAGTATCCAATTTTTGTCTTTCGTAACAGATATTTGATTATGGAAGTTGGTCTCCTGTAGGTCCTTGGTTGGTCCACACGTGTTTTATTTTTAATACTATTATTATCCTTCAATGTTTTTGATAATATAGTCAATTGTTTTTCGTGGTATATATAAATCAAGTGGAATTTGGCGATTACTTTTCCAATTTTGGTAATGACCAATAATTAATTAAAACCATTTCAATCAAATGTTACTTAGCTTTCGGTATCTTAACGCACAAACTAGAAAAAACCAAATAAACCCAATCACAGATATAGTAAAATCTTAGCCACGTTTTCGAAGCAATAACTAAACGCAGCGACAAAAATCAAGAATTTTCCGAAATTTTCACTTGAAACCAAAAGATTTTCCGAAACTTTTATTTGAACAATTTTTTGATTTTCCATAATAAATATTATGATAATCATTCCGTAAAATACTGGAAATAAAAACATTGTGTTTAAATAAAAAGAGGATTTTTGGTTGAAAGAGATTCGACAGGAATTGGAATGCTTAATTAACCCTTTTTAATTAATTATTAATTAAGTAACGTATCTAAATATTTTGTAGAACAATATTTTTGTTAAAATGTATGAAAAGGAATAGTTCTTGGCAAAGAATAAAAGTAATATAAATACTCTTTTGTTTGTTTACTTTTATAATCCACTTTTTTAGCTAGTTTTGAAGGGAATAAATATAATTTTTTAAATGGTAGGAGGCAGTATTTGGATTTTTGTGACGTGAGAGGATGGCAATACTACAGTAGAGAATATCGTAAGTATAAATATTATATAGAAGAGTACAAATAATGCTACCCTGTAGGACCTTAGCAAGCGTATGGAATATCTCAGAGAACGCGACATTTTCAACTCTTGAAAATATCGTTCGGTGTACTAGAAAATAAGTGAAAATAATTTTCGGAATAGTAGAATCTTAAGCTTTCAAAGTAGGCCAGGATAGCATACAGCATTGGAGATGTTTAGGTATACGAAATATAAACAAATTTAGAGCTATTCCCTAAATTTGTATAAATTTTAGCTCAATAATTATGGTTCCACTGTGCATTCCTATTAAATTTAGTTATATAGTTCTATTTCATTAATTATTATTCATTTAAATTCAACTTAAACACTGGCAATTTTTAAATACATAAATACTAAATTTCAATGTTGTGAATGCAATCGGAAAATTTTAAATCAAAATTATTTAATAGGAAATTTGGCCCTCTGCTTTGTCTTATACGAGTAGAGGGAATTTGGCTAATATTCATTTCTCACATCTTATTAAAAGTACATTCTTTCGTGTGTTATAACACAATTCTTACATCAACTATTTAGTGCCAATGACAATCGATGTTAGTTTATAATCAAATTATGGTACACGACGATTCGTAGAAACTAAAAATAACAATATCCAACAGCCCACCATGACGTGCACTGTACATAAAAACAGCATTTATGGTCTGAGCACTAACAGTTGAATTATTATTTGACCCGCAATCTGACACTCTAATACCAACTTAAGCTAAACTAACCAAATCATTGAATTATTTGTTGTTTTCAATAAAGAACGTAATACAATAAAATCGCTTTTCCTTCAGCATGAGAACATGATCCATGATCAGACTGGAGATGATAATAATACATATGTAGTAGTGATTTTTATTCATTCCTTCACAAAAATCACTGAAAATTGATGAATAAATTGCATTTTAACGTTAACATTGTGTCCAGCATTATTCGTCTCTTGTCAATTGATTTATTCCTTGAGCAATTCTATTCAGTACTCATAATGATGCTATTATAAGATCATTGGTAATATGAACTTTGTGTACTTGAATTTTGTATTAAGCGCGTATTTTTAAGCATTAAGTCTTTTATTCTTGTTCGTCTTCCTCATATAATTTTGATTTTTTTCTTCTTTTCGGTTAAATCAGTTACAGCCATTTACTTAGTAAACATAGTCTACGCAACAAACAGCAAATAATAGAAGATTTACTACCAAACATAAGCATATATTGCATGTGCATACATTGTATTCTTAGCCTGTTTTGATGATAGAACAGAAAAAACAAATACTGAAGCCATATAATAGAGAATTTAGATGACCACTCTTAGAGGTCGAAATAATTCTCTTCAAAATTCAAAGACATTTAAGAACTTCTGACCAATTCGACTGCATAATGATTTCTCGATTAACCGGACTATCACCTCCGCCCCCTTCATTTCCCTCCTCCACCACATTCATTCTCTTCCGCATACACATCAGCGATTCCTAACCTCAATAGATCGATATCAAGAGTAATAATAAACGCAATTAAGCTTATGACATGATCCATATGTCAAAATGTTTCCAGTTTCTTTTTCCATTTCTCTATTTAATTTGGTTCCCGTTTACATATATTTGAGTTTTATATTTGATCATACTACAATATATAGTTTTTTAACTCAAGAGAATATTTTATGAATGCACTTAAATTAAATTCATTATAAATGATTCTCTATTCAATCTTGACATATACGAGATGTACGAATATATTGTACATAAGCTAGTCAAAAAAAAGATGTATACAAAATGTTTCAATCTGCTGGAAATGCCTTCCTTCATCCATAAATCATTCAGTTTCACTATCACAATCGGAGGAAACTTTTTAATTATATTAAAACCAACCAGTTTAAGTACATTATCGGTTAACAAGTAATTAGAAAAAACTACGTTAATTATTAGATAAAATGGTAGTGGTGATAGTGTATCCAAAAAATACCGTTATGACATTTTTGAAAGAATTTCAAATTCCAATATAAGCAATGACATAGAACCGACATTGGTAAAAAGTCACCAATAATCTTATATTAAAGAATACCTGATTATTATCACCAATAATCTCGGATTTCCGTATATGTATATGCAATTTTCTGGCACAATTATTGCAGAAGCGGCGAGAAATCGTAACACTTGCATACTTTTGTGTAGATTTTTTTATGTAGACATAACACCCACTGACATCCAGTTTTCGTAATAAAAATTTATTGAATTCCAAAATCATAATTTATATTCATTTTAATTCATTTATTGCAAACAAAAATACAATTTAAACAAAACAATAAGCAATTTTTATTTTATTGTACAATCTTTTGATATGAAATGAAATTGTATGTTAGGTTAATTATTTATTTCGTAAATATCAATCAAATATCAAGCGCCTCAATTTTGAAAGTGAAAGTGAAAGTGTAGTTTTTATCTATTTTGAAGTATTTACGAAAAAGTAAGTATTTTATGAATAGTTATATTGTTGATAACATTTAATAGGAAGTTTTTATTTCAGAAAATGAAGTGTTTTACAAAAAGTTACTTTTAATTGAACGGAATGAGAAAGCCGGGATTTTCTATATTTCGGTAAGTTGACAGCAACAAAACCCGCAATATTAAAAAATCTATTTGTTTACGCATAAATGACATCACATATGAAAATGGTTCTAAACGAACGGCTTCAATCGCATACTGAAGTTTAAAATTGGTCCCCAATGATTTACGCCGTTTCTGTTATTTTGCATGTGTGTGCGTTGTTAAGAATGTAGCGCCAATAAAATTTGGACAGAATTTGTCTGTAGAGGCCTATCCAGTTCTTCTATAATCTAAGCCAATAATAGTCTAAGAATTTGTTTTTTAATTTTATTAATTATCTGCAATAGCAGGAACATTGTAATGGGGAGATATACGCTGGAAAAAACAGTAGATAATGGATTTTGTGTTAAATGACCTTTGATTCTTGTTTCAGAGATCTTAAATGCAAACAGACAAACAATGAAATGAAAGTAAATACTTATGGGTGTTTCCCTACCTAACGAGATATATTAGCTGTATTCCATTGGGAATTTATGAAAACTCATAAGTACTTATGAGTATATGCCCAATGGAACGCAAAATTTACTGACAGAATTAAAATATAACCTCAAAATAGTTAACAACAATACTGAGTTTACTCACACATATACAATAAAAACTGAGTTTATTCACACATAAACAATACTGACAAAAATATTACTCTTCAACATAACCAACCAACCCGCTAAGCCATCTATTTTCATTTTGGGAACTAAAATACCCTACCGTTAATTGTATGCGTAACTACTCATGCGAACTACTAATTTGTACGAGCAAGAGAAGCTGCGAGCAGCTAGAAGTACTTGTGAGTAGCAAAATTTTCCCAATGGAATACGGCTATTAATGTCTCTTAATCTCGTGCCCAATTACTTTTTAAACATCGACGACGGGAGCAAAATATAATCCATCGGTTTACCGTTAGTAGGGAGGAAAGAAATGAGACAGTGGCGAGGTGGCAGCGACACTGGGATTATAGAATTAAAATAATATGGACGCATCATCTTATTTTTGACATGGCCACGTGGAATAGAAGAGACCATGGAGATGTAGACCACTATATATACCAATTTTTGACAGGTCATGGGTGCTTCAGTGCTCATTTATATCGCTTTAAGGTGGAAGTTGATGAAACATGTCAGAATAATCCAGCCCATAATCTTATATGGTGAACATGTCTTGTTCCAATGTCCACGATCTAGTGGAGAAAAGAAGAAAGTGGAGAACACAATCGGTAAAAAGCTGTCTCACAAGTGCATTATGACACAAATTATAACAACCTGCAGCCTAAATAGGGAAATAGACCTTATGTCCGTCTACTAATACGTGACGGTGGTCCCATGGGGAGTCATATTTGAAGAATAGGTAGGTGGGTTTTAGTTAGTAAAAATGCTAAAGGAATCGGTATCTCTACAGCGTCTATAGAAGATTTCTCCGTACAAACGTATAAAAAAGAAGACTGCATTTTGATCAATTTGGACATACTAGAGGTCAGATATTAAAATTATTTTTACGTCTTTAATTTTAAATTTTCTTGTTAAAAGAGCAGAAGTTAAGATTAAATTATTTTTAAACAACAAACTTTTTTTTGTTAATACTATCCATAATAGCGTTAATTTCTTACTAACAAAGAGTCACTTTATGGTCCAATGAATATATAGTGGATATGGATGCTTCAGGGCTTATCTATATCGCTTTAAGGTGAACGTTGATATCGGTTAACCTAATTGTCGGTCAATAATCTTGAATGTGGAGCATGTCTTTTTCCACTATCCACGATTTAGCGGAGAAAGGAAGGAAAGTAAAATTAAATAAAACATACTCTTTGCAGAATTGGATCTTTTTCAGATCAGTTTTGATGATTTTTTTGCACATTTCAGGCAGTATATGGCCATTACTTGACGGATGTTCAATCTTTCGCGAAGTACAGGGTGCGCCATCTAAATGTGGTCGATGGAAATATTGAATAACTTTGACAGATTTAAACCGATTGACGTCGTCGAACACATTTCGGAAAGGTTATTGCATTACAATTTTAACCATGAATCGATTCACGCCCAAAGAACGCGCGGAAATAGTGACAATGTTCATTAAATGTAATCGTTCAGTTGTTGCAACACAGCGTGCGTATCGTTAAAAGTATCGCGGTCGTTCTGCGCCTAAAAGTGACACTATTCGTCGCTTAGCTTCGAATTTCGAGAATCAAGGGTCTGTAGCGGACCGTCCACATTCAAATCGACCACGTCCTCGACGATCAAACTAAAATATTGAAGCTGTTCAACGGAGTGTTGCAGAGAATCCTTCTGTCTCGTACCGCCGCCGGTCTCAGGAACTAAACGCAGACAATCCGCGACCATCGACCGCATTTAGATGGCGCACCCCATACTATAAAAAAAAGTCCAACGGCGTCAAATCGCTTGATCTTAGAGTCCAATTGACATTACCAAATCTAGAAATTGCACGTCCTCAAAATTTTTGGGTAATAAAAGGGATAATGACACATTTACACCAAAATGAACACTAGACAAAATGCACGCTAAGCAATTTTTCTGGTTGACGTATCAGTAGAGCGAGAAATGAGCCTCATCACTGAAGAAAATTTTGTTCAAATGAACTGGTTGGCGTATCAGTAGAGCATGAATGATGGCTACGGTCGAATCACAACCTTTATAGAAAGTCTTTGTAATTTTAAAGCTCTGTTTGGAAGCAAACCAATCATTGAAATTTTTGATATGGAAACGAAAATTACTGCGAATTTTTAACATGTGAAGATGCTAACTGTAATAGTTTTGGCATTAGTTGAAACGTCATAAATGCAAACATTATATAGAAGTGGACAAATAATACTGCCTTGAGAAATATTTTTGGTGAAAGCATATATTTATAAAATAGACTGTGTTAAAGCCTAATTGTAAATAAATTAGGACATAATGAAAGCTTTCAATAGTATCCCATACATGGGTGAGCTTTTATAAAGGGCAACAAAAATTATCTTTTAAACATATCAAAATACAGCACATACATTTTATATTAAAATTTACTTATTTGAGATTTTCAAAATTATGGCACTCTGGTCTACGTTTTCGATTAATTTATGGCAGGAACAATCAGTAGCCATTTTTGGTTTTATTGAGAGAAAGATATTTTAAAATCAAATCTAAATACTACGCTTGGTAATTGAAGGTCAAAACTGACGCAAACGATTCCTTTGTTCATATTTAAAAAAAAACTCATTCAGAAAAATGATACAATTTTTACTAGGCTAAGTTACCCATGCAGACACTAAATCATAGCTACTAAAATGTAAAACTAAAATTAATAATAGCAAAGTTGTTTGATAATAATTTTTTTGAGTATATTTCTAGTAATTTTTATACTGAAAAGCAAATTGAAGGACACTCTGTCATACTAACCACCAAATTGAAGGACACTCTGAGTGTATTTCTAGTAATTTTTTATACTGAAAAGCATTCTAGTAATTTTTTATACTGAAAAGCAAACTGAAGGACACTCTGGGAACAATTATTTTATTTTTTAAATTTCTATACTAAACCTGTGAGCAAATATATATCTTTTCGTTTTACAGAAAAATAATAATCATATAAAAAAATAAACAACCAATCAACACCGTCGGTCAAATCAGATTTAAAACATCGATCAAATAAGAATCAATGAAAATTACCCTAAATCGTTAAATAAATTTTGGTTGCACTTCTAATGGCAGTGGATATCCTGCAACCGTGGAACTTTTAATTGCAATTTATATCAATAAATTTTTATACACAACTTTTCCATAGACATTTCTAATATCAAAATAATGCCTTAATAATTCCTAATAAAAAAAAATCAATTAATCATTAATCCTAGTTGTTTTTTTGTTGAAAATATAAATAGTGTTACTATATTGAAAGAAAAAAAATTGTTTAATTTTTACCAAATACCGTCATAATATTGACTAAACATTAAATGATCAACAGTTCTCTAACATGCATTCAGTCTTCTATTTGTAGATATTTTATAAGGCCAGGACCTTTTATTAATACTCATACACTGAAATACCTACCCAATAATTCAATTGATTCAATTTATTGCCAGATGCACCTACGAAGGCCGATGTACTATCGTTGATTTTCTAAAGTCATTATCTTCTCAATCGATGAGGGTATATTTAACTGAAGAATGTAGCCATTATTCATAATGTCGTCTCATGAATAAAAATGTTTGAAGAATGAAGAAGGGCAATTGTAACGATTGAGCGATTGCGAAAATCGATGGATTATTTTATAGTATTTTCAATACATTTATGCATCTTACACTAACAATCACTTATGTTAGAATGAATTTTATCTGACATTGATAATTGCTTTATTAACAAATTTATAGCAATTATTTAATGGCAATTTATTTTTGCATTATTATCCATTTTTTTTCCTCTGTAGCTAAGTAAGAGAATATGTACATAATAAGCAGAATTGTTTCACTGTTATATGTATTTAAGAAACATAGCCAAAAAAATGGCAAGTACTTTTAAAAGAAATTATTTTTGTTCAGCTTTTCAAACTAAAAAGAAAAGAATAATCAAAAATGATCAACACTGCATAGAGGTCCACTTACTGGCCGTACCATTTACTGCTCTTGCTGTTTATACGACCAACAAAAACCTTATAATTACTACTAGTAAATAATTAAATTAATAGAAAATTAATAGATATCAACAATCTATCAAAATCAAAATATTGTTTCTAGGGAAAAAAAATACAATTGACAACATATAATTGCCGCGATGGGAAATAATTGCTACAAATCGGAAACGAAAACCCTTTATATAATCGATTTCACAATTAATCAATTAATTCTATCTTCGGCAAAATAGCTACATTAATTTCGTAATTTTTTTGTTATATTTCTTATATAAAACTACCAATATGAAAACAAAAAAAAAACACCAAATATCATGAACAAAATTAATTGCAACACACAAGCGCCCCTTTACTTCGTTCTACTCATTCGGAAGCTGGTAATTAATTAATTAGCCTTCGACTTGGCAAAATTACATGGATTCGATGATTTAACAAAGATGACTAAACTATAGAGTTATTACGAAAAATTTGAACACAATGAAAATACAATGTGAGTGACTGACAAGTGGTTTGATAGAAGACTCTTGAAACAAGCCAATATCCTGACAAAAACGTGATATTTTGAAGAAGAGAAGCTGATTAATTTAAGTGATTATGATGTTCTCAAGAATAAGAAATAATAACAGTTAAACAATTGTTAAGCTCTTCCTTCTTATATATAATAAATATAATATAACGATCGAAATTTGACATCTTTTAATGGTATTAAAGATTGGCATTATTTCATGTTAATATTCAGAGAAATCGAAAACACTAACCGAATTAAGTGTATTCTTTTTTAAAAATTATAAAATTAAACACTATAGAAATGATAATGTCATAAAAAATTATAAATGTACAAAGCACATTTATTTATAAGTACTATTGTATTTACTGGATGAAAAAAAATCAGTAGTTAAAGAAAATCCTGGAATATTTCATGTTCTCATCGTAATCGGCTTTCTTATAAGACCTACAATATCGAAGAGATTTTTTCATTAAATCACAATACAACCATACAAGAATGTGATCAAAAATAATTTTAGAAACTATGTGTATATTCTTACAAATTTTATATTTAAATTATTTTTTTTTTCTTTTGTCAGAAAGGTATAAAATTTAATAAAAGTAAATCTGGAAAATATCATCAAAATCTTATAAACGAGAATCTATAAAAAAAATTATCAAAAAAGTTGATTTATAAGAGTTGAGATTTTTAATTTTTTATAAATTTAAGATTTTTAAATGTACATATCTTTAAAATTTATAAAAAACTTTTAGAGATATGTACATTTCAAAATTTATTTTGACTGTATACCAGGTGTATAAGCTTAAATTCGCTGTTTGAACACGCCATACTTTTATTTTTTGAGTTTCACATCAGTCAACATTAGTCAGTGCACATTCTCAGTAATTTCGTACAACACATACATTTTTCCTTTGGTAATCATGTCTAGTTTTGTGCCAGAAAAAGAGCATATGCGGGAAGCTCTGCTTTTCTGCTTCAATTTGAAGAAATCGGCTGCCGAATCGCATCGAATGCTTATGGAGGCCTATGGTGACAGTGCTTTATCGGAAACAACGTGCCGAGATTGGTTTCGTCGGTTCAAAGACGGCAATTTTGACTTGTGGGACAAGAAGCGTGAAAATCGGCCTAGGAAGGTTGAGGACCATCAATTGCAGGCTCTTTTGGACGAAGACGATACCTAATCGCAAAATATGCACGCGGAGAAATTGGGTGTTACTCAACCAGCCATTTCCATGCGTCTGCGTGCCATGGGTAAGATTGAAAAGATCGGAAAATGGGTGCCGTATGAATTGAACGATAGGCAGATGGAGCGACGCCAAAACACATGCGAAAGTCGTTCCTGCATCGGATTGTGACAGGCGATGAAAAGTGCATATACCATATTTCGAGAATCCTAAGCGCAAGAAATCGTGGGTTGATCCCGGCCAACCCTCAACATCTTCCCCAAGACCAAATTGCTTCGGACGGAAGACGATACTGTACGTTTGGTGGGATCAACAGGGGTATCGTCTACTATGAGATGTTGAAACCTAGTGAAACTGTCAATGCCCACTGCTACCACCAACAACTGATCAAATTTCACCGTGCTCTGCATGAAAAAAGGACGGATTATCAACAAAGACCATGACAAGCTGATTTTCCTCCGCGACAACGCACATCGCACACGTCAAAAATGGTCCGAAACTACTTGGAGACACTCAACTGAAAGGTGCTACCCCACCCCGCTTATTCACCAGACCTGGACCCTTTCGACTACCACCTGTTTTCGTCGATGGGCCACGTGCTCGCTGAGCTTTCCTTCTGTGTCCCACAAAATAGTAGCCTTAACTTTTCCCTCAGATGGAACCTTTTTTGCCTGCTTTGGTACACGTTCGGTAGTATAAGTCCATTGTTTTGACTATACTTTGGTTTCTGAAGTGCAATAGTGAATCCAAATTTCATAAACGGGTATGAATCGATGAAAAAATTCAAAATATTCCATTGAATATTTTACACAATACGTTTTTGGTTAGGTTTTAAGATGTTGGCTAGGTGGTCACCTAATCTCGCCGCATAGTTTTTTCATACCCAAAATTTCATGTAAGATGTTGGCTAGGTGTTCTTTCGAGGTGCTTACCATGTCAGTTATATCATACACTATCAGTCGCCGGTCTTTTAAAACAATATCATGGATTTTATCAATCATTTCTTCGGTGGTGACCTAAATTGGACTTCCTGCGCGCTCACCGTCACTTGAGCTCGTACAACTACAACGGAATTCAAAATACTTCTTTTGAATCATTCCACACAACGATAAGGTCATTGTTATTTTCCTCAAAAGTATATTAATAAAAAAAAAACACAAATCTTGTCTTCTTTCAATGTCTGTTAAAACTAAACTAATGAACACATGTTTATAAAATTTTATATGGCGTCTTCAGAAGAATTCCAGAGGATAAAAAGAATATCAGCTATATATTTTGCATTTATCACTGACTTATCATATTGCTCTCGTATAGCGTTGTCAACCCGAAAACAAGATTATAGCGATGATTGCTTTAATATTATAAATAAATAATTAAAAATAAAATCTATAATTTTTATCAAAAATAAAAATGAATAAATTAATTAAAATAAAATTTCTTGCTCTACTTGCGCTCTGTTTCAATTCAGAAATAAAATAAATCAAAAGAATTTCATTCTACTATATTTAAAATAATAGATAAATATTTTTTTTTATATCATCGTAATTTATCCAGTAAATACTGTTTGCCATAAAAAAATCAAAATTATCCAAAAATAAATTAATTACCGGATAGTTGCTGCATAAAATTTTATTTGTTGTTATATAAAAATAGCTAAATTTTCGTTAAATTCCTATACAAGCTTGGATACATTTTGTATAAAAACTATTGGACAATTGATAATTAACTATTACTAATGGTAACCCACCTTCGTTAAAATGACATTGAATTAAAATAGATCCAAGCACGTCTTTTAATTAGTATAGAACAAAATAGAACATGTTACAATAGTATTGATTAATTTATTTTAATAATAATTATTTACAAATAGTTTTCTTTTAATTTAAGTTAAGTTTATTTGATAGGGTAAAAAATGTACTGTTCTTTATTTTTAATAGGTAAAATAAAGTTACAATAAAATAGTACAATTTTAAAAATGGTCCAAAAATTAACAAGATAAATAATTTCTAGATTTGGCTAATACAATACTTATCATATGTTAACTCACAAAATTTTACAATAGTGTCCTCATATTTTCTATGTGTTAGAAAAGTAATGAGATCTGACGCATTAATCAGAGTAATCTGGCAGCACTGTGTGTTCTCCTTGATATTACTTGTACGTTAGTCCCTCCTAGCCTGAAGTTCAAGGTTCAACCTCATCCGGTAGCTACACGACCCCATACAGCCTGATAAGTAAAGGTAGTGTGTTATGAAAAATTGAACAGCGAAATTTCGAGGAACAATATATCATACCATTAAATTTTGTTTTAAGCTTGATGAATACTCGTGTTTCATTTGCGAAAAGTTGCAACGGGTCTATGGGGAACAAGAGCACAAGTTTTTCAAAGGTGGCACAAAGAATGTTCGGAAGACTGGGAAACAATGAAATACGAACCTCGCTCGTAAGATATTCAACATCCAAAAATGATAAAAATGTGTAACGATTGTGGGCGCTTGTGAAATCAGACCATCGATCACATGGAAGCTAACATGATATGTTCTTGGTAGGGTCAGAAAAAGTATTCTTAGTACAGACACTTGGATGATCCACCATGACAACAAAAAAGTTATTTGTTGAGAAAAGTTAAAAATTTTAACAATTTTTCAAGATCTTTAATGACATTTGAAGCCCGTCTTACACATATGTGTACATTCAAAATGTTTTTATTAAAATTTTTATCTTTTCTCAACCAATGACTTGTTTGATAAAAAAATTTCCAAATGATCTCTACCAACATATAACCAAATGGATAGCAAAAAACGAATATGGGACGTCCTATCGAGTTGATAGGTAGGTACTGGGACATTGTACCCGAGGCAAATTAAAACTAGCTAAATAAATGAATTCTTACACCGTCTGTCCCATAGTGGACGGCTGTTTGGTCGGTGACTGATTCTAGGTCAGGGACGGCCGAGTAAACGTACCTAGCGGCAAATATAAAACGCACATCATTATTTTTCTGTACTTTAATGTTCCGCCCCCGCGGAGGGATGGTATATAAAGATTTATTTATCATCCTGAAGACAGCAATGCTGGAAGGGGGCTATAATAAATATGTGACCGAAAGTGATATTTTATGGTATTAATATACTATATATATCACATAATGGTGGTGCATGAACAAAATGAAGGGGTGCCTATATTTATATATGCACAAAATGATGGAAAGATGGTGGATGAGTACTGAAGAAATAGAGAGTGTAAAAAGGTCAGCAGGTTATAAGATTGCTGGCCACTGCTCACTGAGCGGGGTACAGACCTGAAGTACTCTAATAAAAAAAGTAGGTACCACGGGAACCGAGTGGCCCGACAGAACAGTTCAAACATGAAACAGATCTTTAAGGTCTTGGCGTTGAAGCTGCATTTTGAAAGCATAATATTTGTCTATATGCTAATGCAAGTGGAGTCGAACCTGTTGTTCTGTGGAGTGAATGAATTAGTTCTGTGCTCGGTTATTGGAGAGGTTGCTTAGGCATTCACGTGGTGGCTGTGGTTGACACCCATGTCGCGGGTACGATCTACGGATCGCGGAAGGGAGATAACTGGCAAAAGTAGCAATACTTTGCACTTATCTCGGGCGATGTCACTGCTTATGACATCAGAGGTTTAAGGTAGGCCTCGCCACTAGCAGTTGGGGTAATCAGCTTATAAATGATTACTAACTGCTAAACAATTCAGTTAATTGGTTAGTTCTCTCAGTTATGGGTGCGCTGATTGAGCGTATCTCAATCCCAATGGTCGTGGGCGACCGGTGTTATTTTGTCTTACGACGCGATATAGCACCATTAAATATATAGAGACTTCTGTACTTAAATGATCCGCCCCCGCGGAGGGATGGTATGTAAAGATTTATTTATCATCCTGATGACAACAATGCTGGAAGGGGGCTACAGTAAATATGTGACCGAAAGTGATATTTTATAGTATTAATATACTATTTATATCACATAATGGTGGTGCATGAACAAAATGAAGGGGTGCATATATTTATATATGCACAAAATGAGAGAGAAATAGAGAGATGTGAAAAAGGTCAGCAGGTGACAAGATTTCTGACCATTGCTCACTGAGCGGGGTACAGACCTGAAGTACTCTAATATAGAAACAGGTACCACGGGAACCGAGTGGCCCGACAGAACGAATTTCAAAACATGAAACAGATCTTTCAGGTTTGGCGACGAAGCTGCATTTTGAAAGCATAATATTTGTCTGTATTCTAATGCAATAGTGGAGTCGAACCTGTTGTTCTGTGGAGTGTAATGAATTAGTTTTGTGCTCGGTATTGGAGAGATTGCTTATGCATTCACGTGTTGGCTGTGGTTGACACCCATATCGCGGGTACGATCTACGGATCGCAGAAGGGAGATAACTGGCAAAAGTAGCAATACTTTGCACTTATCTCGGGCGATGTCACTACTTATGACATCAGAGGTTTAGGATAGGCCTCGCCACAAGCAGTTGGGGTAATCAGCTTGTAAATGATTACTTACTGCTAAACAATTCAATTAATTGATGTACTCTCAGTTATGGTTACGCTGATTGAGCGATACACGCGGGAAGTACGGTACCTTCGAGTAAAGGTTGGAGGGAGGCCTGAACTTTCGGCCTCACTTGCAACATATAAGGAGGCGCGTGGCCGGTTTGGTTGGCATGCTGGTGCGAGTACAGTAATACCCCGTGTTACGTACACTCGTTTTACGTACACTCGCACTTACATACATCTCATTTTTGTCCCCATTTGCCCATTATACGTACAATGATTCACACTTACGTACAAGTACATTTTTTTACTTACATTTTTTCTGGTTTTGCAATTTATAGAAGAAAAAAATTATATTGTACATTATTTCTATGAAACTTAAATTTTGTTATCGTATAAAAACGGAAAGTCCCCTTTTATATGAAACCTAAATTTTGTTATGAGTGAATGCACGTAGAACAAAGTCAAAACAAAATCTTTGTAAAGTGGAATAAGAACAAAAACGAATCAGAGCAAATACGCTCGAATACATATACGAATAATATAAAAACCTTTGTAAAATGTTTTTCAAACATACACATATTATTCATCAATAAAAGCAGTAAATTCGCTTTACGTACATTTTTGTTTTACGTACACGCTTCGGTCCCAAAGTGTACGTAAGTGCGGCGTATTACTATATTTCCCAACGAATGGGGACTTCGATAAAGAGCGGTGAAAGTCCGGCTCAAGGGTGTATTTGTTCCGTGTGCTATGTATGCGTCGTGTGTATGGGGTGAAATTATGCGCCACTAATATGCAATGGTTAGTATAAATTCTGTGCAGCGTCTGGCTCTGTATGCATGCTTTAATGTATGAAGCACCGTGTTAACCGATGCGATGTACGTTCTTATAGGAGAACTTCGATGGGACCTGGAGATGCTGTGTGGAAGCATTTACTACCGTCTACGGTGGGGTAACCCGCTTGTTGGTTGTCCGATTATGAATGAAGAGGTTCAGGATCTTTGTCCACGCCAGCGGCGTCTAATGGTCCTGAATAGAATATATGAAATTTGGCAACGTCGATGGGATGAGAGTGTGAATGGCGTTCATTTCGGATGTGTGCTTTGTTTGTGCGTTTGGATTTGAATTTGGTCTGTTCCTTGGGTATTTACTCAAGGGAAATGGCAGCATTAATGGGTTCCTGTACAGCCGTGGTTTGGCTGCGGACATTAGATCCCCTTTTGGGGTGGGGAATAAGAGCGCCAAGCACCTTCTCATTGAGTGTGGCCTGTACGAGAATTTGCGTGATCTAGGTGCATGTGGAATCGTGGTGAATGATGAGTGTGAGGATGTAAGTGGAGTGTTAGGTAGGAGAGAACAGTACAAATGAGTGTGTGAATGACACGCAGGGTGGCTGCAACCGGGTGAGAGACCAACTTTCGGAACCCGCGTACCTGAGCTGGCTTAGCGGTGCCTAGGGATTTACAAGATTCGTGACCGTAGCTCAATGAGCGGAGTACAAACCGAAGTACTCTTAAAACAAAAATTGGTACTACGAGAGTCGGGGTGCCCCATGGTGTTGGAACACACTGTGCCCGATAATGAAGAGGCGCTTAGACAGGAACGTAGTGGCTGTGGTTGATACCCATATCGAGGGTAGTCTACGGATCGCTGGTGGGAGCAGTCTACGGATCGCTGGTGAGTGTAGAATCCCCAGTAGCATCGCCTTTGCGAAATGAGCAAGCGGGTTTCCAGTTGTGGATACCGGTGACCGCAATATTGCATTGGTGAAACACTTGACCAAGGCAACAGATAATACAACAAGTGAAAGAAGAGAATGAGCGTTGGTTCTGCTCGGAGGCAAAATGAGGGTGTCCAAACGACAAAAAAGAGGCAAGTAGAGAAGGCGTTGCGGGCCACTAAACATAGCTTGACTGCTCAAAAGGAGGATGAGAAATCAATGTCGCAATCTGTCCAAAAGATAAATCATAAGTTTGGAGGGAAAAAAACCTACGAGGCCAGACACTCTGGTTATCGGAGCAAGAAGCAGTAGTCCCAAGCCTGCTGAAGGGTGATTCCTCATTTAAACAGCTTGGAATCAAGATCAGGAGAAGCATAGGAGGTGATCTTTAATTGGAACTGAACAATGCCCCAATATGTAAGCGGCAGAACTTCTCAAGTTGAAGGACTTGGATGAGATCCAAGTTGAAAGACTTAAATGAGATCGCAAGAAAGGGGGATAATGTTGAAACTCTAACGCAGTAACTAGCGATCCCTAGAAAACTTAGACACCAGTAGTCAGTTTTCAGGTCGCTGAAACTAGAAAAGCGATAGAACAGCGGAAGTCGGAAGTCTAAAGAGAACAATAATTTACCTCAACGTAGCTGTAGATGTCTAGACTATAACCACTTGGGTAGAAACTGCAATGGATATTTTCGGGTTTACCATCACTGATTTTGGTTGGACAATGGCATAATGTGCCCTTGTTGTAACGTGGCGGTGGAAACGGCGAAACAAGAATTAAATAATCGCGTTATATTCTTTATTTGAGTTTATTTACAAGAGATAAACAACCTTTATTTATCATATAGTTCAGATAAAAGATTTTTAGAATTAAACATAGAGTCAACTTTTGAAATCAATATCATATAATTAGAAAAATTACTATATAATTGTTTCATTTTCATTTTATTAATAATAACTAACAATTTCATTTCATGTTTCACTTAAATATTGTACGTATTCGATAAAGGTAAAATAAGGTATCTGTTGCAGCTACATTTTTTGACTTGTATTTATTTTTTGTTTTTTTTTCTTACTATTTCAGTTTTCTATGTTAATAAACAATCTTTTTTTTTTCTTACTAAATAATTTTTATTTTTTTTGAAATTATTTTAATAAAAATGCTAATTATTATTATTTGTTGACAATGGATACTTATTTTATAGTTGATTTTATTATATTTTCCGATTTTAAGTTAATTTTTACATTTCATATTAATTTTGTATCATTTTTTTAAAAGTTTTTTTTTAAAATTAGCGTTTTAAATAATAAATAATTTTTTTTTTAGTATTTTATATACTTTCATTTATTATATATTTTCCATATTTTTTTATAGAATCACGCAAATATTTTATTTTTATAAATATATTTTATAAATAAAAATAATTTAATTATTATTTTAATTTACCGAACACTTTACATAAAATTGCTTTAAATTTTTGTATGATATCTTTTTTATTTTTATATTTTTTCTGTTATTATTATTTTTTTATTTCCATTATTAAAATTTAAAAATCAGTTCCATTGGTTGTTCTTTTTATTTCCGAGTTTAAGTTTATTTAGGTTTTTTTTTAGAATAAATTAGCATTAATCTCTATTACTAAAACTCTTTTGAAATATAAAAAACATATTCTCTAAGCTATAATGAAAGCTTCTTTAATATTTCAATAAATCATGTTTGTTTTTCTTACTTTATGACAATATTTATAGAATTTTTATAATTATATTTTCTTTTCTTTTTTTAATACAGTTTTAATTTATACTATTTTTATGGAGTTTTCATTTATTGTATTTTATAAATATATTATTTTTAAAAACTTTAAAATAGATCTCTAAATTTGTTATATATTTTAATTGAAAACAATAATATTTTCAATTAAAATTCTTAACAGAATTCATAATAATATCGAAATTTATTGAAAAAATTCCAGTATTTGCATTAAAGAATATTTTATAAAATATTCGATTTATTTTTCTGTCAATAATAAAATATTTTTGCACTATTATTTTGTCTTTTATTAGATTTCAAGTTCAAAAAGTTTAATATATTAATTAAAAATTTTGTTTTTTAATATTTAAAATTGATTTATATTTACAAAAATATATAAATATTAATATTATTTTTGGGATTCATATTTAAATTAAGTAAATAAATAAATGAAAAATACGAATTTGTATACGAATGAATGTGTGCAATTTTTGTTGTGGTTTTTCTTTAATTTCAATCATCAATTTAGAGATGCTTTTATTAATTATTAATAACGATTTTTTTAGTAATTATTTAAAACGGATTATAAAAATATATAGATAGAAATTTATTTGCTTATTACGAATATACGACAAAATTTTTTGATATAAAATGAAGAAATTTTTCTTTATAATTTTGGATAATGTATTATTATTTAGAAGATAAAAAAATAGCAATCAATTTACAGCTTTTTCAATATTAAAATCAAATAATTTTTTTTATTGATTCCTTACCAGAATCAACTTGGCGTTTCTAACTACAGATAACTTCACGTGTACTGTGAGCACCGCATTCCCCTCGATCATATTGTCACGGACTTACTTCGGAGTATAATTTTAACAGTAAACGCACAAGTAAAAAGATTTTCTTAATATGTTATATTTTCAAGCTTGCATATTTAAAAAATATACGAATGCTAAATGGCTGGATTAAATGTTACAATAACGATACCATAATTTGACAACAACTATATTATAAGCCTATATAGAACCCAGGACGACTTGTTATTAAGCTCATATCTTCCTTGTTGCTTCCATGGTGGAAAATGCGTATTTTCTGTTAACTTATTTTTACAGTAAAATGTATTAAAACTAAAAATATTGTATCCTCAAGTATTTATTACATGTTAGAAAAGCAAATCAAGATAGTTTCAGGTAAATAGAGAGAACAAGATCATTTATAAAATGAAACAAAAAAGCTTTTTTATAAAATAAAGAAAAAAATTGGTTTTTTTTCACAAAAATATTTGAAATAATTTTCAAATTGATTAATGGAAAATTCATTAAAAACAAACAATTATTTGTTCCTTAAAAAAATTTTCTATAGCCTATATGGATTTTTAAACCCAATTACTATTTGTTATCTTTAGCAAATATCCTATTTTCGTTCAATATGTTTTAAAAATTTTCTCAAAATTATTTCTTTATTTTTAAATTTACCACCTTTCCGTTTACCAGTTATAAAATAGCAAAAATATCTGATATTAAAAAATGCATAATTTAAATACCAGCGAAAAATATGTAATAATAAATAAAATGCATGATTTCGAAACATTTATTTCTATGAAGTTATAACTTATTGTCGTTGGTGTCTTTTATTATTTAAATAAGGTGAAAGTATTTTCCGATTTGGTTCTTCAAAGATGTCTTGAAAAATATATTATAAACCCTATATTATTATAAAAAAAATGAAAATATCCAACTATAAAGAATTATATCAAATATAAACTAAATCTTACAAATCATATAAGTTTAATAATTATTGTAAATAGTTTATATTTTTAATCACAATGCCAACTAAAGAAGAAAAACAAAAACCAAAAGGTTTTAACAGCTGAAGCGGAAAAAAATCAAAAGCAAATCACTTTTTTTTCTAAATAAACAATCATCAAATATATTTTTTCATTTATGTCACTTTTGTTTTAATGAATTTCTACACAATTTAACAATCAATTAATGAGTATTTTTAATTACAAAATATAAATTATCATTTTTAATTTTTATGATTGAAATAATTTTTTTTTCGTCAAAATTTTAAAACAATTTTAAACATAAAATAAAAATCAATTTAATTAGAGTACATTTGGATTGTCTACTATTAATTTATGAATAGTGAAAATAATTTATTAAAAACATATAACAAGAAACTTTTAATAAAATTTATTAGCAAATACAAATATTATTTGTGCATGTGTGTGTATATATATTATATTATTAGAGTTTGTTTTTATTTATATTGTTTTTTCCAATTTATGTAAAATGAAAAATTTATTAAATGTTATTAAGGCATACCAGATTGCAGCATTTCCAACATAGCACAAAGAAACAAGGTTTGTCTTATTATATTTACATTAAAGAAATTTTCAAAAATTTATTTTCAATTAACGCGAAATTCGACTGCGAAAGGATGAAAAATGTCCTAAGAAAAGAGTTCATTAAATAGTTAAACCACTAACGGACAAGATCATCATTGTCGTCGCAATAAATCAAAGTGCCGCTACTTGGACACAAACCCATTACGAGCGAAATTAAGGCGTGTTTAATGAATGCTTCTTAGTGCATTTGCTACATACTGGTTGCTACATATTCTATTTATTGTAAGCCTTATTGCTAAATAATGTACAAAAAAATACTTCATAAAAATTAAATTAATTTAAAATCGTTGCATTGCTATTTAGGCAATCAAATAGGAAACTTTTTACTTTTTCATGATATTAATTAATTGTTCTTTTTTTGTCAGTTTATTTGATTTTTTTTCTTTTTTGTTAAAATTCTTAATTTCCAAATATTAATATTTAATATTTAGCAGTTATAATGAACCTATTTTTTTTGTATTATTTGTCAAATTTAACTTGCTTTGCAATTTAAAAACAAAATAGAAATTGTTCATCTACATAATAATTTTGTTTTTATTTCAACATAAAATAAAATAAAAACAAAACAATTATTATCAAACCATTTCGATTAAATTATTATAAAACCATTTCGATTTAAATTTTTTTAAATTTTTTTGTTCTTTAGTAACGCGTTGTTTTAAGTATTTATTCATTCATACAATATTTTTATAATTTTTTTATTTGCATTTTTAATTTTTCTTCGAGTTTTACAATAAATGTTATCGCTTATAAAATATATTTTTTTTATATTATTATAAATTCTTTCTTTCACGTCCAGTTGTAAAAATTGAAAATTTATTCAATTTATTTTTAGGGTATTTTTTTTTATATAAAGTTTATAATTAAAACTAATTTTTTTTAATATTAATAAAGTAAATAAAATAAAATTATGGCAGATGAAGCAAATTTATTTTAAATTGAGTTTTTTTATTTATATAAAATAAAAATGCAAAACTAAAATTTAATTTTATATTAAAAATTTATTTTAAAAAAAAAATTAAAACGAACTTTCAACTAAAATAATACTAAAAGTAATTATTAATAAAATATATTAAAAAATTATGATTTTCATTTAGATTACATTGGTTAAAGTAAATTTAGGGACCTTTTAGAAAATTTTTATTTATTAAAAAATAAATATGCTATGTTGTAAATATCATAAAAAATATTTTATATTTAGAGAGCATAAAACCAGAAATAATCCACACAATATTGTACTGAGGTTAAAAAAAGGTTTTTTTTATTTGAATTTTTTATAACATTAATTCATGCACTCGATAAAATAGACATGCTGCATATACGTGCATCAGGGTCCACACCGGACCAAATTAGAATATTACGAAAATAACTCAAGTCTTAATTGCAGATAAAAATATTAACATAAGACCTACAGTTCCGATATAGAATAAGACCTACAGTCCCGATTTCGGAATAAATATGAACATTACGAATAAGTCCTTATTTCGAAAAAAATACGAATACAATAAATCATGCTTACGGTCCTGGTTTCGAAATAAATAAGATTATTACGAATGAGACCAAATTTAGACATTGTAAATAAGACACACGGTCTCAGTTTCGGATCAAATATAAACATTACGAATAAGACTCAACTTAATAGGGAAATGTGAGCGCTACGATTAATGGTGGTAATGCTTTCCTTTTGATTACCTCAGCAACTTTTTTTCAACAAAAAAAATTATTTCTGATTAAGTATCCGTAAGAGAGTAAAATATGGTACATTACAGATTAATGGTGGTAATGCTTTCCTTTTGATTACCTCAGGTTGATATTTTTTCAACAAAAAAAATTATTTCTGATTAAGTATCCGTAAGAGAGTAAAATATGGTACAGCAAACCAAAACTAATTTAGAATAAATTGCATTTTGTTAACAAATTCGGTTAAATTTAATAAAGAGCAATACTTAAAAATGTATAAGCGATCATAGAGGTATCTGATAGTTATATAAGAATAAAAAGAAATTATGTGAGCAAAGAGTTATTATTTAGAAAAAATTATTAGTAACAGGTTGTGTAAAGACCTTGTAATAAAATGTAGAGTCGATAAGCGATTTTAAATACGATAGGATGTCCAGGTACAATTTAGTTAAAACCCTAATAAATAAATTTGCAATTATCCAATCATACTGAATATAAATGATTTCTATGTATAATTATTTTTATAATATTGGGTTGGCAACTAAGTAATTGCGGATTTTGTCAATAGATGGTATTAGCACATTCTTTTGGTATGTCAACGTGTTCAAACAACCTAACCTATATTGTTTTCTTGTTGTTTGGACTTCCGCCTTTAATTTAGTAAAAAATTCTACAGTTTAGCTATTTAGTTTTATTTTCATGCAAATTTAAAAATGGAAGGACAAGATGTGCATTTTAGACATATTTTATTGTATTATTTGCGAAAAGGCAGAAACGCATCGCAGGTACATAAGAAGTTATGTTGCTTATATGGGAATGGAGCATTGAAAGAAAGGCAGTGTCAAAATTGGTTTGCTAAATTTCGTTCTGGTGATTTTTCACTAAAAAATGCGCCCAGTTGAAGTCGATGAGACCCATATCAAGGCCATTGACGGCCTGAAAACGTGAGATTGCAGAGAAGCTCAATGTATCGCATACATGCATTGAAAAAAAATTAAAACAGCTTGGCTATGTTAAGAAACTCGATTTATGGATTCCTCATCAGTTTAAGGAAATTCATGTGGCACTATGTATAAGCATCTGCGATTCGCTTCTGAAACGCAACGAAACGGATCCATTTCTGAAATGACTGATAACTGACGACGACAATTGGATAGTTTACAACAACGATAATCGGAACCGATCGTGGGTGATGCGAGATGAACCACCTCAGACGATACAAAAGCTGAGATGCAACAAAAGAAGATTATGCTGTCAGTTTGTTTGGTGGGATTATAAAGGAATTCTGCATTTTGAACTTTTACCAAGAAACCAAACGATTAATTCAACCGTGTACATTCAACAACTCGCCAAACGTAAGGCGACCAGAATTGGCAAATCGTAAGGGTGTTGTTTTCCAACATAACAATGCAAAGCCCCACACATCTTTGGTCACTCGCCAAAAATTATTGAAATTAGGTTGGGATGTGTTGTCACATCCACCATATAGATTACCATTTATTTCGTTCCATGCAGAACTCCGTTAATGACGCTGATGATGTAAAATCACATTTAATTCAGTTTTTTTGCTAGCAAAAGTAATAAGTTTTACGAACACGGAATTATTACACTGCCTGAAAGATGGCAAAGGGTCATAGACAAATACGGACAATACCTAATTGAATAAAGTTATATTTTTAAGTAAAAATTTTGAACTATTCTTCTTATCTAACTAATCACTTAGTTGCCAACCCAATAGTTTTATATTAACGTACAAAGAGAAATTTTATAGTGCTTCATCTACTTTTTTTGTTTTGTTAATACAAACATTTATGAAGCTAAATGGATGGACCAGTAATACTAATATTGTTAACATTAATATGTTTATTTTCAACATTTATTTTAAGTCGTTTTTACCTAATTTAAATTGTTTTTTTAAATATTTTTTTTTTAATTTTACTGTATATTATTTTATAGTAGTTTGTAAGTAACTTGTAATGATTTTAATAATTTAAAGATTGTTTAACCACTTGAGGGGATAAAATTTACTTTCCAGAGGAAACTGATTGAATATGAACAGCAGCTTTATTTAAAGCCGTCAATAAAAGCAATGGGTAAGATAAATCTCTACACATTCATCAGAGGATTTTAGGTCCCAGTCAAATTCATAAGCCTGAACAAACTGATCAATATGCATAGCCAAATAAAAGAAGCAGACTTACTTATTGATTTAAACAATATATCCAAAAATGTCCGACATAAAGAAGTACTTTTGTATCTGATTTTTAATCTAGTTTTAGATAAAGTAATCAACGAGTCAGTGAGGTGTGCGATGAGTCATCTAGTATATATGCGATTGTCTCAGGAAAGGAAATATGTTCATGTTTTTTAATAGAGAAATTGATCCGTTGCTCAGGGATTAGCAAGGATACTATGCTCATTTAATCTATCCAGCCTCTGATAGAATAATGGTGTCAGTTCAAATACTTTATTCAAAATGCCTACACCAGAAACTCTCTGTCCTCATATTGATAAAATAACAAATAATAATAGTTATTATAATAAAATAATAAGATTTACACTACCAACACAATTAAAGAATCGATCATTTCTGATTTCTTTGTTGTTGTTATTTTTCTTGTAAGCATTATTTCATTATAAATTTTATAATAATTTAGCTGCGCTTTTAGTCAAAAATATTTTTTTTTTATTTTTTTTTATATTTTTAATTTTTACTTAAATAAATTGTTTCGTTTAAACAAATTTTTTAAGCTCGAACCAAATGGTTTGTTTGGAATTGTTCTTTTCTTTAATTTTTTTTTTGTTAGCAAAATTCCTCTGTTTTGTAAATTTTTGTTCTTTTTTTTACATCATTTTTATAATAAATAAATTTTTATATATATTTTCTTATTTTTTTCTGAAATGAAGCGACTTAGATATGTAAATAACAATGATTTCATTATAAATATACATATTATATCGTTTTTTTTTTCAAAATTATTAATTATTATATTTTTATAATTTTAAATATATATTTTTTCGCTTTTCTTATGGTATAATTTACATAAAGACATAATTTACAATTTCAGGATATTTTTATACGATTTTTTTTATAATTTCGATTCCGATTTATATAATTTGAATTTAAAATTTTAATGAGAAACTATTCGAAATGATAAATAGAAGAAAATATTTACTAACCAAAAAGTTTAGGATTATCTTAACATATAATTACATGTGTGCATGTATATATGAATATAATAAGTAAGAGGCAGAATTAGCACATTTTTATTATATCTATATATTCATTTATTTATTTACAATTTATATATATATATATATATATATATATATAATATATATTATTATTAGTGAGGAAATTTTTATAAGAGATAAAGATTTTACTAAATTTGCTAAGAATTCGTTCTTTTCTATATGTTTATATTAATAATAATTAATACTATAAAACAAAGTGGTTGTTTCGCAGTTTTAAGTGCAATAAAAATTTGTTTTTTAAACTATGCCAAAAATAAAATTATTTGAACAAAGCACTGTTACTTAGTAAATAAAAATATTCGGGTAATAATAACGATATTTACAGATAGCATTAAAAATTAAAAATACAATGAAAACAAAATTTTATTAATATGAAGAAAATATAATTTGCCTTTTCGGAAATTCTAATTTTTTTTCAATTTGTATTTTGTGTCCTTACGTACTGCAAGCTGCATCGAAGTTTTTTATGTTTGTCAAGTTAAGTTGTCTTTTTCCATTAGAATTGCTTGAAGAACATTTAAAAATATTGCCCAAAAGACAATATCTTAAAAAATGTATATCTTATCTTTAGCGAAAGATTGCATATTCCATAAAAATTATTCCTTGAAAATATTATAACATTTTTTATTTCTTAATGGACTTTTACCAATCGCGTTTCATTTGTTTATTCCTTATATTTATATTATAATGTTTACATAAGTTGCCGCTTTAATTTAAATATAACGCTTATTGGTATGATTTTCATTATAATACGTTAAAGAAATAATAATTTACATTTTATTTTAAAAATCATTGAAATGAGTTTGATAACATAAGTGAAGGAAGCAATTACAGTTTTCTTGTTCCATACTACATATAAGCTGTTAAAACATCATCTTAAATATTTGCAAATGTAAACCAAACACCCTGTTTTATATGTATTTAATGACTATAAATATATTTATTTGTATTTATTTCATATATAATCTAATAATTATAATATTTTCTTATATAACAACCATTTTTTATTCTATGTGTATAGGAGTCTTGCTATTTTATTTTTATTTATTTAATCTGTTTTGTCTAGATTTCCATGTATTTATTTAAGTGCATTTATTTATCTAAATTTTGACACAGCATAGTTTTATTTATCATTTTATTTTCTACTTATTTCATTTTGCAAAAAAAAAATTCAAAATTATAAAAAAATACAATTAATTTTCTTGTACATTTTTTTATTACAAATTGTCCATTTTATTTTTATATAATCTTATAAATTATAAAAATGTTATATTTTATAATTATTAATAATAATTTAAATTTTTATTTTTGTTAATTAATTGTTTCCATATTATTATTGTAGGTTTTAGTTTTTAAAAATTATATTTTTCTAAGTTTGTTTTTTTTGTTCTATTTTATTATTTTGTTGAAAGTTTTTTTCTTTGTTGTTTTTTTTCTATTTAAAGTCGGAAAATTATCTAAAAGCTTATTTTCAAAGTGGACTAGTATCTGAATCACCATCCTGAATCGCTGTGATTGACTGTTTTAAGGCATTTGGTGTTAACCATTCTCTGTAAAATATACACAAAAAAAGGAAATAAAATCAATAAAATCAAAAGTTTAGTATATAAAAAAACTATATATTCGAAATTATTCAGTTGAGTTTTAGCTAAATATTCTTAGTTATAGCAATAGTTAAAAAACAAATATTTTACTTTTTATTAAAAGAAAAGCATGGCATTCAGATTTTTCGATTTGTTATTTATAGTTTATTTTAAACATATTAATCCACTGACTACCAATGATAAGCTATCTTGAGAATGCTGCAAAATGTAGCCATTTTAAAATGCAAGTAATTATTTTTAATGTTTGTTTAACTTTTAATAATAGTAAAGAGTTCATCTTTAATGTTTCTAAAACTTTGAGACTGACTGTACGGAATTAATTTTAAATTATTAAATAATTTTCTTATATTATCCCGGGTGCTTCAACATGTCACTAAAATCTCTTATGCAAATCACTAATATAACAAGTTGGAATAATTGTCTATGCACCTCCTTCATCTACTATGGTCCTAGCAAAACTTCCGTCTATCACTATCGTATGAATCAATGATAACCTACCTGATATTGTCAGTTGACTCACTATTCTTTTACTCGAACTATTATAGTGACACTAATAAAAATTCCAATCGTTAATGCCAATTATCTCTAATACCTGCCCTGTATTCAATATTTTTGTTTGTTTACTATTATTTTGATAAGGAGAAACGTCTTTTAAACTTTATCTTTTAAGAAAAGGAATAATTTAGTCCCAAGCCGGATAGGCACTAATTTCAAACACTTTCTCTATAGTTCAATTCTTCACATTGCTCAGTCTGAAGCTACCATGGCAAATTTCTGACTCTGATTGACTGTTTTAAGGCATTTGGTGTTGACTTAAAACAGTCAATCAGACTTGGTTTTAAAATTATGGCAATACTAATCGCAAATATAAACCATTTCACAAGGTAAGAAATTATTATTTTTCATTTTTTATATCTAAAAATTAAAAAAAATAATATCATTAAAAATGATTTTTTTTAAAACGCAGATTTAACGGTACCGTAACAGCTTGCATAGATCTTGAGATCGAACCAAATTTTGCAAATAACCTCTTTGTTGTCGCTAAGAGATCTGAGTTGTCGTGATGCTTAAGCACAAATTTTTCATTTTTAAAATTTAACTAAAAATATCTTTTTAAAAAATATAGGCTACGATGTAAATACATTTTTGATCAATTATCTCAATTATCGCTAGTGAAGAAAACCACCCGAGTTTTTTTGGCGGTCAATGGATTAAAATTTATTGTTAAAAGAAAAAATCCAAATAAACAATAATATTCAGAAGAAGTAGAATATTGACGCACAGTATTAATTAGTTGAATTGCAAATTAAGTAGAAAAAAGAAAAAAAAATCATAAGAAAAACAAATTTTATTTACTTATTAAATATTTATTAGTCATTCTTAATATTTTGCTCTTCTTAGTTAACAATATTAATCATAATCAGTTAAGCGTTTAATTTTAGGTAAATAAGACTCTACTAATGAAACTAATCAATTAGCAAATTAGCAAGCAGGTGAATCAATTTGTTTTTTTTTCTTTCAAAAAAACAAAAAAAATGTTAAATTGACAATTTTTTTCTTCTCACTAGCCGGTCTATACAAACCTTTATAAACTTAATAATTTCCTTTATAAATTTTCTCTTTTTGATATATTCATTGATATTTAAATGATCTTGTATTGATAAGATCATCATGTTCGTTTATTATTTTACATTTTAATTGATATAAATTTTATTAATAAATTGAAGAAAAAAAACCAATTTCTTTTTGTTCAGACAAATTTGCAACCGATTGAGTTGCTATAAACCTTGGCTGTTGTGTTAGTCTGGCTAGCTGAGTTCAAGTTCTGCAAAATGCAAAAAATTAAATCTTGCTTATCTTGTTTTAGTTTTTTTTTGTAATTTTTGGGAACATTGAACTTTTATGAGCTTTACATAAATGGATTCATGCATATTACAGAAATATTCATTTTATAATAATCAACTAGATCTTAAATTATAATATATTTAGATTGTAGACCTACAATAGTTTAATTAATTAGATGCATAAGATTTTAGTTTCTACTATTACAAAAACATATAATTTCAGGTAAAAAAACATGAGCGAGATACTTTTATGCACTTATCGTATTTTATGGAATAGTCACTTTATTTTTTTTTCGTTGAGTTATTTTGACAAATGGACGACAAAGGTACACTGGGATTACCAAAGTGGACCAACTCGGGTACCAAAATGGGATGCCTGAAATTGTTGAATTCAACCGGTCTAGACCGGATCCCTTAGAACCGGTCTAGACCGGATCTTTAGTAGTCATTATATTCCCCATTTTACGCAGATATTTATATTTTTAATTATCTTTGCACTTATTTTTAAGATCTAGTAAACTTCATGAATTTGATATTTTCTATCAAATTTTTTTGTTAAAAAATGAGTGTTATTTTTAAAAACTTAGTAAAAAGTTAATTTTTAACAAAATTTCATCCCAGAAATCAAAATATGCAAGATTATTAACACAATTGAGACTTGGACAGATAAATTAATCTGTCATTACAGTTCAAGTAGACAGATAAATTCGCATTACAGTTCAAGTATTCAATATCTGACAAATTTTTGATACTTATTTCAGCTCTAGCGTTTTTTTTAGTACTATATTTGCGACACATTATAAAGGTAATATATACCGAAAACATTCTCGAAATGTACACATGGTGGCGTTGCAAAATGAGCCCTCGCACATGTTTTAGGGATCTTTGGAATACAAACAAACAAAACTAAGAAAATATTTAATAAATGCATATAATTTCTCGCTCATTATAAACTATAATAATTATAGGAGAAAAGCGGACCGAACTATGGAATGAAATTAACATAACAAAACAAACAAAATAAAACATGAAACCAAATAATTTGTATGTACTTACTTGGGTAAGCATCTTTGTAGAAATGGCACACATGAGCTAAAATGAGCGAGTCGATTGACCCAGCTTGGAATTTCTTGTCCGCACAATATCTAAACAACAGAATATTAGCATACATAAATCAAAAATTTATACTTTTTTTACCAAAAATGAATATTGTCTTTTTCATATTGAATGAACAAACAAAAATAATACACAATAGCTACTAAAAACTATACTTTTAATCTAATAAAGTAAATACTTAAGAACTTTTATTTAATGCGAAAACTTACCTGTGTTAATGAACTTGAGAAATGATTGCAATTGTTGTTCATAAGGTGATATCGATCACCGCGAAATTGGTTACCTAATTCATCGACTATTCTACGGACTTCTTCGTAGGTAAAATCTGTACAGCCAATTTGTATACTTTGTCGAAAACGAAATTGTTCACCCAATTCGTCGTGATCGCGTGGTGAAATTTCGAAAACACCAGTAAATGTATGCGGGTGTCCGCCATATGCAAATTCGGTTCCGAACACTTCAACGCCAGAATGAAAAACGCCCAAGCCAATCGACGTTGTAAATTCATTAATCCAATACTGAAAATAATCAGAAAAATAATCATTATGACTGTTTACAATTTCAAAAGTGATTTTAAAAATAGCGGCAATTATATTCTGATCTGATTAATACTCTCAGATATTACCAACATGAAAGAAAAGATTTAACGACAGTGTAGATTTTACTATATCAAAATGGTGGACTTTTGAAATATTCGTTAAATATATTATGAATACAATTTTTTTTTAACCTTTTTATTTTTTTTATTGGCAATTAATAAGAAAAAAAATAGCAAAAAATTCTAAAAAATCATTCAGAATATTTTATTATTCTGTAAAGTAATAAATATTACCCAAGTAATGGACAAGTTAATAAATGGTTAAAGATAGGACTTTATCATAGAAAACGTAAAAATATGCCGAATAACAATAATTGGTGAATGAGTCATTAAGTTCATATTAGTGACTAATCATTTACCTGGACATTAAAGGTTAGTAACGAGCATTCATTTTTTTTATATTTTTAAATCAAATAATCCTTAAAATTTATACATAAATAAATTTAAAAATAATGTAAAAAAAATACCAAAAATAATATTTTGCAGCAATTAAACGAAATTAATTGTGTCGGTATAAGGAAGGGGAAGAACTGAAAACGGTTCTGCATAATCAAATATATATATAACTTCTCATTTAAGATTATGTACAATATATTTCTTTGGAGACCTGAAATATGAAGAATAATTTAAAATAAAATTTTTTCAGATAACTACATATATTTTTTTTAAATGCACTGCCAATGGTCGGAAAATGAAAATAGAAAGAAAATAATAACAAATTTATAAATATATTACCTATACCTAAGAAAACTCAAATATTTTCGAAAAGGGAAAATCCGGGAATGATCATAAATAAATTGTTAATATTCATGAAGAATACGTAAAAAAATAATTCTAATAATTCGTATATTATTGCTTAATTGAAGAAAAATATATCGAATAAAATTGTGTAGAAAAATTCTGGTCTAATCGTCATAAACTATTTAATTTTATTTGCTTTGATATTCAAGAAAATTTATACTCAGTACAAAAAATTCCTGGACTAAAAAATATAATATTTTTGATACAAATTACCTATGATAAATATCTTATCGTACGTAATAAAACTTTTAATAAAATATGAAAAGAAAAATCAACCAAAAAAAAAACAAAAATAAAAAATAAAATTCCGAAATAATTTTTTTTAAAGCTTTTTTATATGTTATGTGCATTAATAATGCATATTATTGAATTTATAACTTATAATACACATATGACTTTGGTAACTTTTATAACAGTAAAATTGATCAAAGATAATATGTTCTTAATTAATTATTTATTATAGCATGTTAGTGAATTTTCCCCATAAATCAATGAGTACTTGACATGAGTTAAAAGTTATTAATTTTTTTTTTGTTTTTTAAGAGATCACTACAAAATTTACAATAAATTTTAAATTGATATTTTAAGGAACATTATAAGAATGTTAAATAAATATTTAAAAAAATTATTATCAGCAAAATTTTTTATTGAGATTTAAAAAATTTAAAAAAAAAAACATAGAAATTAAACAAACTATGACTATTACCATATCGTAAACATTTAGAATGACTGGTTCTCGAGTCCCCATGTTCGATGGTAGTAATTCGTCACTTCCACTATCCTTTGGTATACCAAGACAGCTGGGAAATGGTAAATTACAAGGAAGACCGTTTGAGAACATTACACGTTGACTTCGATTAACACTAGTGGACTCTAATCTCCACAAATAATTCGGATATTTGGTATAAGTTTTCTTAAATAAAAATCACGGTAATATAGATTTATTTTAGTCGCGATCCGCAATTTATTCGTTATTGCTTAACAAAATACGGGAGCACAATATTTAAAAAAAAAAAAAAATTATATATTCAGAAGTGCAAGGCAATTAACTCTTGTTACCGTTTGTTGGATGATACGTTTTATCGCTCAATAAAACTTGCAAAGAATCCGGGGGAGGGAAGATGCAAAAAATTAAATGATCGGGACAAGTAACTCGGGATTTTTAAGCAGAAAATAAACAAAAAAATTAGGAATTTATTATCCGAAAACCATACAGTATGATTTTTCTACACTATTCGTTCTTAAATTGACTTTGACATTTTTACTAGAATCACTTCTATTTATTCGATTTTACACAAAATACCTATTACACAATTGTCAAAATTAGTCCCAGCACACTATCCTCAAATCACTGCAATTCATTTAATTATTTTATGTCACTTTCCGATAGTTTTTTTATACTCAAAAAACTACAATTTATTCCCTAACATATTTTCACAAAACCTAGTGACAGATGTACACCACACACTCATTCATTACTTCATTTGACAACAGACGACATTTTTTGTTGTTCTCGAAATTTTTAACACCACCAAGTTGCCACTTTGAATCTGATAATAACAAGTTGTTCGAATTGTGGATAAGAACTAAATATATTGTAAAATGTGTACATCATAATATCATATTATTCATTTACAATTTATACTTCACATAGTTATACTGAATTAAGCTTCGATTATAATTTAATGTGTAAATTCTTTAACAAAGCAGAATTTGATTTTTTTTTTCAATATGTGAATAAATCATAAATAAATATGGTTTAATTGAATGAGCTGTTTTTAGAAATGCGCGAAATGCGTTCGAGTTCGAATTTCAATCCGACAAAAAGTATTGCCAGCGAAACATGGTGTTTATGGATTTCGAATAAAAGTTTGCAATGCCGTCGGAGTCGGTCTAATTCCGTTTTTCAGTTTCGTGTTGAGTTTTTCAGTCAATGATTGAATCTAATAAATATAAGAAAAGGCAATTAGTTAGTTAAGCGTAATTATTTTAAATAGAAATATGGGCAAAAGGAAAAACCAACCTCTAATCGATTCTGACACAAGCAGCAGTGAATCCGGTTCAGATTCTGAATCTGTGAGCAATATTTTTTTTTATTTCAATTTTACTCTTATTGTAATAAATTTATATCTAAAGTATTTTTATGAAATCAACTAATTTGATCGTTAGCGCAGTAAATCCAATACATAAAAAAGGAAATAATCCGGTGTTTGAAATGTTATTTCCTCGCCAGAAGATCGAAATATGATCAACAATCGCCAAATTTGCAAATCAAGCCCCTTAGCAGCACCAAATGTCACATTTGACATTTTTTTTATAGACGACCATTCATTAAATTTCGTGTGGCGATAGGCAAATCGATGAATCAAATTGGTTTCCTAGACGTTTTTACTACCTCGTATTCGCAATTTGTGTTTTAATTTTTAATATTTTCAAATAATAATTTCCTAGTAAAATTTGCGTCTGAAAAAAGATTTACTTCAACAAAAATAAACGCAGAAATTAATTTTAAATTATAAGTATGTAATTTACATATAATAATTTTAAAAAAAATGCGAAATTCATCATATGTTGAATTTTCTAAATCAATTTCACCTGAACTTATAGAAAAAGAATGAATTACATTGAATAAGCATACATCGTATGCTTGTTAATTTTGGAACTTATTTGACTAATTTTGTTAATTGAAATTTTATAGGAGCTACTCTCGCTTGCCAAAAAACGTAAAAAACCGGACATAATAAATTCGCCCGATTCAAAAAAGTCATCCGGATCTGAATCGGATTGGGCCGATGGGAAGAATGAAAATGGAAATGGTCGTAAAAAGGCAAGAACAAAGAAAATGTCTAAAAGTTCGTCTGACTCGAGTGGTTCAGATTCTGATGATGACGGTGAAGAGGATGAAGATGGAGAAGACGAGGAGGTTGATGAAGGAGAGGATGACGATGAAGAGAATAATATAACGGAGAATACAGTATCAGCCAAACCAACACAAAGTAATGGTGTAATAAGTTCACCAAAGGTAGATGATTCGCCTCAAAAGTCCTCAAATGGAAAGGATGCCCAATCTGAACACGAAGAAGGCGAAGTTTCGTCAGACGACGAGGATAGCGACAGTGCGTCGAGTTCGGATTCAGAATTTGACGATGGATTTGACGATAATTTAATGGGCGATGAAGAGGATCGTGCCCGCCTGAATGCACTATCAGAAAAAGAACGAGAAACAGAGTTATATAAAAGAATTGAGCAGCGTGACCTTATGCGGACCCGTTGGGAAATTGAAAGAAAGTTAAAACTAGCCCGACGTGGTGATAGAGCAAGAGACAAAACTAAAAAGGAGAAAAAAAAGAAAAAAGAGAAAAAAATCAAAGAGAAACCCAAGCTTCCATCACCAGTAATTGCTCGTCCTATGTCACCCAAACCATCCCCGAAATCGGATGCAGTTTCACCACCACCAGCGTCACCGAGTCCTGAAAAGAAGGAGGAACAACCTGCAAGTAGTAGTCCACCAGAATACTTTGATCCAAAAGAAAGGTCCAAAGAGAGAAAGAAAAATGTCGAAATGAACAAAACCGATGATAAACGGAGCAATGCCATGGCCCTACTTAAAGCTAAACGAGAAGGAAAACAAAAACGAGGTGAGTAATTAAAAAAAACGGCTTAAACTATAATTTTCAATTTAATTTGATCGAAAGTTGTTAGCATAATATTGTAGTAGTGCATTTTATAAAAAAGATTTGCTGCTTTGTTTGACTGGAAATCAAAAGTATTTTCTGAGATATGAGCCGGGAGTTTCCCAAGCATATTATTTAAAGAAGCTACTCCCGCATACTGTCGGAAACTCCTTTCTGACTCTAGTAATACATTAAAACAAATTATTGTCAATATAAATCCTGCCTGGAAAACTATTTCTGAAAACAACTCCCATTAGAAATCTATTCGCCTCGCAAAGGAAAATTAAAAAAAAAACTCATTTTATTTTTTAAAACATTTGAAACCGTTACACTTTTATATGATAGAAGTTATTTATACATCGGACATTTAGGTTGTAAAAGCTATCGTAGAATCGTATCGGATATTGCAATAATTATTTGCTTTTATTTAATTCAATAATATCTTGTTTTTTTTTTTGTATTTAAATACTGCGGAGTTTTTATTTGTTTATAAAAATAATAAGTTTACATATTTAAGTTGTAATGTAAAACTTACTCGACCTCCAAAAAAAAAAAAAAAAAATTATCTTGAATGTATAGCTTTCGTAATAAATTTTCGACATTGTGCAAAATTTCCCATTAATAATTAATTTAAAATGATAAAACTACAGTAAAAACTACTATATTAAATGTATTAACTGTACGTAATATGCCTCCTAGGATTTTTAAAATGCTTTGTAATATATTATTATATATATTTTATTATTAAAATAGTGATTTTGTATATTTCGAAGTTTATTTATAATAGTAATTTTAGCAAAAAGAAAAAAAATCATTAATCCAAAACTAATAATAATAATAATTATTGAATAATAAGGAAAAACTAAAAAAAAGTGAAAATGAAGAAATCTTTTTTTCATAGCAGATTATCAAAGGCAAACTGTTATTCTGAAGGTTATTCTTTAAAAAATTTCTCTATTATTTACTTTTTGTTACATAAATTAAAATTTACTTTTAATATTATTTAATTAGATTTTGCACTTATATTTGTCTAGAAAGATTTTTGAATTTTCAAAAAATGCAATTTTTAGTTAGAATTAATTTTTCTTTTTTGATTTTTATATATTAATGGTGGTGCACATTATTGGTCTCTGACAAGCACCAGACACCAATTTTGTAACGCCACGACTATCAGGCCATTTGGCGATGGTACACATTATTTTTCTCGGCTTTTCCCAAATTAAACTTCAAATGGAACGATTTTTACGAAAACTTCCATTTTCAACGACTACCAACTAAATATATTTTTACGATCCTTGGTATTTTGCTTGTTTAAATAAATACAAACATTTTTGGTTTCTATACTTTTATTTTAATATAATAAAAGTAAATGTAAATTTTGTTAAATTATTAATAAGTTTATTCTATAAATTACTTTATAACTAGCCGTTTATTATTTAATAGATTTTTGTAATTTTCAAAAGATTTTTATGATGATAGGGAAATTTGATTTCCGGATGAATTTTTGTTTGATTATTGGCACTATTTAAAATGTTCTAACCGATTTAAAAGAAGTTATAGTAAACCGTTAATATTCAAATCTAAATTAGTTAATTTCTTTATTAGATGCGTAAAAAAATTTCTTAATATTTTATTATTTCTCGCGAATATATTTAACAAAAATACCTTTGTATAAAAAAATGTTTTCATTTTAACTTCTTAATAACAAAATATAATTTCCAAAGTATTTAACTGATATTTTTTTCATTATGATATCTACGCCTATTTCTGGGAATTAGAAGAGGAGGAGGCCAAGCGTCAAGCAGAACGTGAACGTGAAGAGGAGAAAGAAGAGCTAGAAAGTGTTTCTGGAGGGAAGTCTTCAGTTAAACTAAAAGCTTCTGACATATACTCAGACGACTCTGGTAGCAGTGAAAGTGAAGAAGAAAAACCATCAGAGAAACGATCAGTAGATAGTAGTAGTCGATCATCAAGCGAATCGGAAGACGAAGATAAATCACTATCGAAGAAGCCGGCATGTATTACGACAAAAGAGGAACTTAACAAACTACGTTTATCACGTCATAAAATGGAACGGTTTATAAATCTTCCCATATTCGAAAAGGTTGTTATGAATTGTTTCGTACGAATTAGCATAGGAAATTTTGCTAGCCGTTCAGTTTATAGAGTTGCAGAAATAGTTGGTGTTGTCGAGACAGCAAAAATTTACTCATTAGGTAAGAGTAGAACGAACAAAGGACTTCGGTTGCGCCATGGTACTCAGGAGAGAGTTTTTCGATTGGAGTTCATATCAAATCAAGACTTTTCGGAAAGTGAATTTCTTAAGTGGCGGGAGGTGTGTGCGACAAGCAATATTCCAATGCCAACGGTGGAGTTTATGGATGTGAAACAAAAAGAAATACAAGACGCAATAAACTATGAGTTCAAGGACGAGGATGTGGCGCGTATCATCGAAGAAAAGAATCGATTCCGTCAACGGCCAACAAATTACGCGATGAAAAAAACATGCTTAATGAAAGAACGTGATGCGGCTCTATTGCGCGGCGACGATATGGTTGCCGGGGAACTTAGCATACAAATTGAAGAACTCGAAAGTCGTGCTAATGAATTGGACAAACGACGTTCGAGTAGTATTAGTCTCATTTCATATATAAACGATAGGAATCGAAAACGGAATGTCGAGGAAGCCGAAAAAGCTATCCTAGAAGAGGTTCGTGCAACTAAAGGTATGAAAATCGAGGATCCTTTCACAAGACGATCAACTAAACCGCGTATGACGTTCAAAAATAATGAAAGCAAATTAGAAGATGATCCACAATTGGCCCCAATGCCACCGCCGCCAACATCTAGAAAAAAAATCGATGACGATAAAAAGCCAAAAAATAATACGAGCGATCACAATTTATACTCTTTGCATGATTTTGAAATCGATTTGGATGTTTCCCTACCCAGTAAGTATGAATTAAATGTAGTTGGCTGTGATCGCATGTTTGCTAAATAATTATTTTCTTTAAATATTTATTCATTTCTATTATTTTGAAATAATTACTAATACACATACAAATTTCATTAATTTTCTACACTTCATTTTTTTCTCCAATTATTCTTTTTCTATTTTTAGTTTTACTGAGTCAAGTTTAAACCTTGATAAGAGAATCAGGACAAGAATTATGCAAAAATGAATTTGGCGAAAGATAAATAAAATTGGTGGTGGTATGGATGTGTGTGAGAACGAAGCGGATGTATGATATTATTGCTAAAACTTAACTAATTTAATAAATACGTTAATGTGTGGTATAGTTTGTTATTATTTGTAAAAAAAAATTGGCCATATAAATCAAATTCTGAACATTTACATTGTGAAACTGGAAAGCGATTGTCTCTAATGTAAACAATTATAAATATTATTAAAGACAATTTTATATGGCTAATAAAATTATTTTTCCATACAAATGTGAGTATTTTTATTAGGAGTAAAATAAAAATTTGCAGAGTTCATTTTTTTTATACTTTTTGGATTCAAAATAACATTATAATTAAGATAATATAAATTATCCGATTGAAATAACGGATAAATCTTTCGATAATTACATTTTAGTGTATTTAAAATATTAGTTATTTTTCTTTAATATGGTATATGGTTTTTATTTTAAAATATTCTGAAGATATTTTTGAAAAATATTCAATAAATATCTTTAACAATTCAGGCACTATTTTACCAAAATAGAATAGTAGGAAATACTTCATTTTTAATACGAATATGAGTAAATATTTACTTACCTCTAACATGAAAAATAACGAAAATATCTTCTTCTCTCTATTTATCTTACACCATTTTTCAAAAACGAATCTTTGGATTTTATTATTTCGAATGGAATGAATAATAAGCATTTATACAAAAATAGTATTGTATTTAACATTTTTATTTTACTCGTATTTTAATTATAAAAACAATGTTAGAAGATAACATTTAAAACTAGTGATATGCCTATTAATTTGTGCTTTTCTTCCCTTAAGTAACTCAGAAATTCTCCTACTTTTAGCCAGATCCAGCTGCGGTAAAAGGAGTAGATTTATTATTAAAGAATAGACAATATTATATTCGACCTCAAAAAAGGAATATTACAAATACTATCAGACTTTGTTATTGATATGTAGTGCAGTGCTAAGAAATTTAAAAAAATGATACTATTTAATTTTTATGTTACTTTTTCTACGCTTGGTGTACACATATAACCCCTTATAAAATTATTATTTTTTGGCATTTATAGCACCTTCGGTTATTTTTTAACGCATTAACTTTTTCGTTATCGAAACAGTCTGCTTGATATTAAGTCTAATTAAATTGAATTTAGCAGACCAATCTGATATGCTACATACAGTCTATTTCAATATTTCCTTAGCCTATTTAATAATGAGTTTATATCAATTAAACCGCCAAAAGTAACAATTTTTCGCGCACAAAACTATTTTTCGAAATATGCAAATTGGGTTCATCAAAAACTGTAGACTTGTAATAAAGAATTTAAAAGTAATACGAAATATTAATCATTGCTTGAAATCGTATTTATTTATCGAAAATTTGGCCAATACTAATTAAAATGTTATTTATTTTGCAACTTATTGAGTAAAATTACATTATAGTTTGCTAACAACGTAAATTCAATAATAAAATATAATTTTCAGGATTTTAATTTGAAATATTTTCTCAGTATTTCACCAAAAGACTATTCGTGCATAAACATATATATATATATATGTTTCTTAATTTTTCTATTTGCTTTTTATTTTTAGATAATCCGGTTAGTGTTCTTCCAAAACCGGTGGCAAAAATTAATCAAGCTGCACCGAAACGTTCACTGAATTTAGAAGATTACAAAAAGAAACGTGGTTTAATATAGCTGATTGGAATAAATGGAAAACGAATATTTTTTTATTATGTTGCTACATTATTATAATGTAAAAAGAATACAAATAAAATATAATAAATTAGGGAGTTCCAATATTCAAAAAAAAACGTATGCCAATAGAATGGAAGTAAAAGATTGACCGAGGTAGAAAATAAATTTCTTAAACATAATATTTATGGTTGTTGACAAGCAGAAAATGGAAATTGTATTAAAGAATCAAATTGGTATTATTAAGCTCTATCATTATGTAAAAAATACTTAATAAAAAATTATCAATTATAAAAGAAAAAATACACAATAGAAACTTTAATATAAAAACTATATATAGTAAGTAATGGAAAGTAAGAAGAAAGATGATGGCGAGACGTAAAGAAAGATATACAAATTAGGACTTGTGCATAATTGTTAAAATATGTAAACAATATGTAATAATATAAGTAAAAATATTTATAAATACATAAACTCTGTATGAGTGCACACATACACATACACTCATCCAACATATTGCCAGATACACATTAATAATTTAACAAACTACCTACATTAAAAACTTACGTGAAAAAAAAGAGATTGTTTAAAAAATAATATTCAACAAAAAAAGTAATTCGTAAAAAAAACATAAATATAGTGTTATATTTTTAATTTGGAAGATTAGATTTTAACTATAATTATTTAAAATGATAAAAAAATCTAAATTAATAAATTACCCCTTCTCTTTGACTCTCCATCATTTTAACCTTTTTTTTCGTTTGTATTCAATTTTAAAAATAAATAAATATAAATTATAATAAACCAACAAATAAATGTTATATTATTTTTAAAATATCTACAAATAAGAGTGTATGTGTTGCTTTTACTTATAATGATTTTTTCGTTTATTTTTTTCTATTTAGAAACGAAATATTTATATTTTGATATTGCAAAATTTTATTTGTAATCATGGAGAGAAAAAAATATTTTATTTCAATAATGTTTTTATATTTCTTTTTTTTAGTATTATATTTATAATTATATAATTTTGTCTATAAATACAAATATAAATTAATCATGTATGTTTATAAATAAAGTATAAAATAAAAAATCCGATATAAATACATACTTAAGCAGAATAACATAGTTGCAGAATAGTTTTTCTTTCTTCTTATTTGCAACTATTTATAAATTTTAAGAGATTGGAGAAAACGAGGTGGTTGATTATTTTTGGTGAAAAATATAATTATTTACTGCAAGTGTAATAATAATTTGCTTAAAATGTTTAAAGTATTTTCTTATGAAAGGTAAATTTCTTCATTAATTATAATATATGTAACGTAATAATATTAAATTTGAGAAATACATAATTTCCTTTAAACACAAATTGTGTAAAAAGGAACTTGCCATTTTTGAAAGGACTATGATGTGCATAGAATAAATTAAATATGTGCAAGAACTTGAACATACGAGGGTCGTTCAATAAGTCCTTAGAAAAAGATGGAAAAAAACTTTTTTTTAAAAAAAAATTTTATTTTTCAACATAATCTCCTTTTAACTTTTCCAACATAATACACTTTTCCAAAACTTTTATCCCGTCCAAAAAATAGGATTTCGGAAGTTCTGCAAAATACTTATCCGTTTGAGCAATGTCGTCCTCGTTGGAAGTGAACCGTCGTCCGCCAAGCCATTTCTTCACATTGGGGAAAAGAAAATAGTCACTCGGGCCCAAATCTGGTGAATAAGCGGGATGCTGCAACAATTCCATTCTCAATTCCACAATTTTGGCCATGGAAACACCACAGGTGTGCACACGCGCATTGTCCTGATGCAAGAGGATTTTTTTCTTCTTCAGATGGGGGCGTTTCTCTTTGATTTCCTCGCTCAACCGTTGCAATAACGACGCGCAATACGCTTCTGTTATTGTTTTTCCTTTTTCCAAGTAGTCGATAAAAATGATGCCCTGCGAATCCCAAAAGACCGTGGCCATCACCTTGCCGGCCGATGGCACAGTTTTTGCCTTCTTCGGAGCCCGTTCACTCTTGAAAATCCACTGTGATGACTGTCTCTTCGTTTCTGGAGTGTAGTAGTGTATCCAGGTTTCGTCCACAGTAACATATCGACGAAGGAATTCGGCAGGATTGCGATGAAAGAGTGTCAACATAGCCTCAGAGTCCACTACACTATTGCGCTTATTCTCCTTTGAGAGCAAACGCGGCACCCATCTTGCCGAAATTTTTTTCACAGACAATTTTTTATGCAAAATTGAAGCGACTGTACCTTGTGATATGCCCGTGGCCTCAACTAATTCGCGCAATTTAATTCGCCGATCGTTCAAAATCAGATCGTGGATTTTGTCGATGATTTCAGGAGTAGACACCTCAACTGGGCGTCCTGAACGATGTTCATCTTTTGTGGATGAACGGCCACGTTTAAATTCATTCACCCAATTGTAAACCGTCGCAAACACAGGTGCAGATGTGCCATGAACTGCATCCTACTCGGCTTTGATTTCTTTCGGGCTTAAGCCTTTCAAATGGAGATGTTTGATGACAGCCCTAAACTCGCTTTTTTCCATTGTTATGCACAAATAAATGTCGTTAACTTTAATCGACGATAGAAATTGACCTACGCTATGGATCGAAATGAAATTTTGACAGCTTTCCTGTTGATAATGCTACTTATAAAAAAAAATCTTTACCGACACTACGAGCGCAATTTCTTGGATTTTCTAAGGACTTATTGAACGACCCTCGTAAGTTAATTTTATACATAAAGATGATTTAACTTCTTTAAGGTATGCTTCGGATTTAATTAATTTTAAATTTAAAAAATAAACGTAAATCTTTTCGAATAAATTGACTTTGATTGTAGAGTCCTTTAATTAGATCATTTATAGTACATATCGTCGGTGCTCGAGAATAGTGACACAAGTCAAAAATTGCCATTTTCGATTTTATTGTAAAAATGGTCAACAAAATCTCTATATTTTAATGTGAAAAAACGACACATTTGCATATCCAAAATTAGACGCTAGAAAGCGGTTGTGTCGTTCTTCCTCCAGGACGAAGTCGCGAATCTGCGATCACGAAGATCGATCGCTTTTGTGTAGAACGCAGACATAAGTTCAAATAAGACACCAAACAGTAAAATACTGCAAACCAAATTGTGTGAAATAGTCTTAAAATTCAGGACTATAAAAAAGAACCACGAACCAAACAAGAAATTTTTAAACAGTTACCCTGAAAAGTGCACTTTTTTTACTCTATTCTCGAGCACCGAACGATATAACAGCTGTGATAAAAAAATAACTATTTTTTTAATAGTTTTTCCTTTCAGTTTATCACATTATTAAATCAACTGAATAATATTATGCTTTACAGAAAGATATGCAAATTAATACTATATTTTTTTGAGATAGTTAAAAATTACATCTAAAATAGTCGTAACACAATAATACGAGTATCTTATCTAATTTCATATGTCTTATAAATAAAAAAATCCTTTACACTATATAAAATCAGATTTTATGTTTGTTTTCCTCCTAGAAAAAAAACGCTTATTAAATATCGTTTGAAGAAGTGAAAAAAGCAATCACCGTTGAATAGATATTTCTTATTTACAGATCATAGGCAATCTTGTCTTTGAACAAAAAAATGAATTAAAAGTTGTGAAAATTAAATTTTATATGGTACATTCCACACTGAAAGCCTAAGTGCAGTAATAATAAATTAATTATATAAATTTCATTATTAGCCAATATTTTTTGGGGTTATGTTTTTTCTTTACGAGCAAATTAAACTTTGGGGTTTTTTTAAATTATTATTTAAAAGACTAGGGAGCTTCGCCCCCTGCTCGCTTCGCTCACCAACCCCCACCCCTCCTACGTCAAATATCTCCGAGCGGCCCCCATGTCAAATATTTTACTTTTTTTCCCGCTTCATACAATCCTAACATCAATTTTTGCTTTTTGGCCTTTTTTTCATCTTTAGTCGCATGGTATAAGGTGTAGTAAAAAGAAATCCATTATTTTTGCATTAAATTGAAGGTTTTATTTAGCATAGATAGAATGATACGATTTAGGTCAAATATGCACCGTTTTGTTCGATAACTTGTTGCCATTTTGGAGGTAATTTCATAATGCCTCTCTCATAGAAACCCTCGTCCCTATTGGTAAAAAACTAGGACAGTCGATTTTCACAATCTTCTCTTGAGGCGAATTTTTCACCTTCAAAATCATTCGTCATAGACAGGAAGAGGTGGTAATCACTTGGTGCCAGGTCCGGACTATAAGGTGGATGCATAAGAACATCCCAACCAAGGTCCCGAACTTCTGGCGAGTCACTATCGATGTATGCGGCCTGGCGTTGTCCTGATGGAACACAATTCCTCTCCTATTGGCCAAAGCTGGCCGCTTCCGGGCGATTGCTTCTTTCAGACGGTCCAATTGTTGACAGTATAGGTCCGAATTAAGAGTTCGGCCGTAGGGGAGCAGCTCATAGTAGATGATTCCCTGCCAGTCCCACCAAACACACAGCAAAACCTTTCTGGCTGTCAATCCTGGCTTGACCACCGTTTGCTCCGGGTGACCACGACCGTTGTCGCTTGACGTTGTCGTAAGTGACCCACTTTTCATCACCAGTAACCATCCGCTTCAGAAATGGATCGATATTGTTGCGATTCAGCAGCGATTCGCAGATGGAAATTCGGTCCATGAGGTTTTTTTGCTATAACTCGTGTGGCACCCATACATCGAGCTTCTTTTTGTATCCAGCCTTATTTAAGTGGTTTCAAACGGTTTTTTGTGCAATGTTTAGCTCCTGGGCAATCGAAACAGTGCTTACGTGACGGTCGGACTCGACGATTTCCATTACTTTATCGACATTTTCGACAATTGGCCTTCCAGAGCGTGGTGCATCTTTGACATCAAAATTACCGGAACGGAATCGACGAAACCAAAATTGCGCGTGATTGACTGTTACAATATCAGGACCATAAACACTATTCACATTTTCAGCTGCCTGGCTTGCGTTTTTGCCTTTATCGAAGAAAAACTGTAAAATATGGCGTGTTTTCTCTTTGTTGGTGTCCATCTGTGACGCGTTCTAAAAAAATACTGAGTCAAGTAATCACAAAACTGTATGAGAAGCTTTTTTAGTACAAAATCTTATAAAATGTGTTCCTTTATCATATTGAATAGTGAAATATTCGAAATTAATAAATTTAATTAAATTGATAATTGCCTTTGTATACAAATTGACGAATAGATTTTTAAATTTAAAACCTACTTCAGATTGATGCAATGGCGATGGCATTAAAATTCATTTTAAATAGATGATTTTTGCCGCCAAACTGTGTCGAGCGAACTTTTACAGCGTGTGTACAGGGTGAATATGCTATGTAATCTATGTATATATAGATTTTACAGCGTGTGTACAGGGCGAATATGCTATGTAAGGTTTGTATAAACTTTCATATCTCATCTAAATGGAATATTATATATTTTATTAGAAAAGAATTGAAAACATTTTTTCGCTCTTTTTTTACCTGAAAAAAAAACTTAACAGGACAATATTTTTTATTTAATATCTGAATAAATAAGTATAAACCATTATTATTACTATATTCGTAGAGAGTATATATCAATCATTTGATTAACTCAAATAGTTATTATGGGCGCTAATTATTCAAAATATATACAATGTGCTTCATACAAAATTTGATATTGCCAGAACCTTTCAACAGAATTATTAATTTTCAATTTTTTTTATATATGTTTAATATAAATTTTAATTATCAGAAATAGATTTTTCAACTAAAATAAATATTTTATTTCATATTTGAAGTTTTTCTTTAAGAAATTAAGCAAAACCGTAGAGTATCTAAGTGAAGAATTTCGCCAGTTCAACTTAATATTCCTTAATTTGTTAATGCAGTCTAACTTAATCTTAGAATAAAGAATAGCTGGATGGATACGTTAGATTTTCGTATATGCGCCGCGAAATCGTAACGCTTGCAAACGTTTGTATAGATTTTTTTATGTAGACATGACACCCTCTAATATCTAATTTTCGTAATAGAAATTTATTGAATTACAAAAGGGAAAAATACAATTAAAACACAACGACAGGCAATGTTTATTTTTTGTACAATCTTTTGATATGAAATGGAGTTGTATTTATTTTGTAAATATCAATCAAATATTAAGGGCCTCTATTGTGTAGACTTTCGGAGAGTCTTTAAACAGCATACCGAAAAGCTTGCATACTTTTGTGATTTTTATTTTGTGACTTATCGGAAAGTGCAAGTGAATCTGTAGTTTTTATGTTTTTTGAATTATTTACGCGAAAGTAAGTATTTATATAAATAGTTATATTGTTGATAATATTTAATAGGAAGTTTTCATTTCAGAAAATGAAGAGTTTTTTTTAAAGAATTGCTGTTTATTCAAAGGAATGAGAAAGCCAGGAATTTCTTTCTTTCGGTAAGTTTACATTTTCATTTTTACTAGAGAAATTTAGAAAAATTTATTGTCTTTTAATTATTTAGTTGGTCCAAAAAGTGAATAAAATTGTAAAGTTCGTCATTCAAAAAAATGTAAACAAATGTGATGTTGACGTTCAATGTTTACCAGAAAAAATTTCAGTCTCGGCCGATGTATAAGAAAATTTAAGAGAAATTAAGTGCAGATGGGTTAAATAAATATTTTAGATGACCATGATTATTTAATAAAACCATCTGCACCAAATGAATCTTGTAAAAAATTGGTCGAATTCATATCAGGCTTTATTGTTTTAAATCTAGGCAAGTTTTTGTATTGCGAAGACTTTCTTTTAGCTTTTGAAGGAGAATTCACATCAAACAGTTTGATAGCGTACAAGTCCTTTGGCTTTTTAAAGTACCCTTCTAAAAGTGTCGTGAAAATTTTCCGAAGTACTAAAAAACAAATTCGACTTTATTTTTTAATTTAATTTAAATGCATATGGCTATTTAAACTACAATTTGAATTCACAAACACATATTTATATTATAAAAAAGCTTTCAATATCTACATATGGTATACATGTTTAACTCTAAAATTTATATTTACTAAGTTGTGGTGTGATTTTAATTTCAACATAATATCACATTCTTTGATTTAATTCGTTTTGCATTTTTGGAATGGATTTTGATTTGTGCACATAATTGTTTCGATATAATCAAATAATTTGCATTTTATATTTTTATATGCTCTTCTACTTTATAATTCTGTTTTAATAAATAATATATAATAAAATAAATAAATAAATAATATTTTAAAATAGATAACTGTGTTTTATTACAAATTTCCAAAACTAATTCCATCAAACAACAAAACCCCCAATATTAAAAAATCAATTTGTTTACGCATAAATGACATCACATATGAAAATAGTTTTAAACGAATCGCTTCAATCGCATCAAATATGAAAATGGTTTTAAACGAACCGCTTCTGTTATTTTGCATGTGTGTGCGTTCTACGAATGTATTGCCAACAAAATTCGGCCACAATTTTTATGTACAGGCCTATCTAGTTCTTCTTATATCTAAGAACTTAATATTCCTATATTGAAAGCTTAGAGCAAAATAACAGAATTTTTTCTTAAAATCACAAATAGTTCAACACAATTTCAATAATGACTTCAATCTCTACATATTATACTAAATTCAAGTTTAATTTTCAATTAACTTAAATATTTAAATTAATTCAAAATTAACTAATTTCATAGGAATTACGAACGAATTTCATACGAATTATTAACCAATTTCATGTATTCTAACCTAACTTAATAAATAATTTAAACTTGTTGTGTTATGCATAATTTGTTAATCATTTGTTACTTATATACTTATATGAATTAAAAAATTGTAATATATATATAAAAATAATTTAATAGTGTCATATACAACAACTTCTTTTTTTCTAATTCTAAATAGTGATTTATAATAAATAATAAAATTTCTAGCAACCAACAACCTTTTAATAATTTTATTTAGCCGTGTAATACCCGACATATATGTTGGGCATTACGGCGAACTTTTTAATTGATTTCAACCGGCCAGTAATTTTCGCTGCGTTTCATTTCAATATATTCCGTTACTGGTTTTCAAATGTAAAATCAAACTAGCCTAGATTTCCAAATATTCCTCCGCTTTCCATATAAATCGAATGACAAAAGGATTCAAAATTATTTATTTTAAGCCATTTGACATAATCCTTATTTGATTAATATATAATATTTTGATAATATTTCCAAATTTGATTATATATTTCGTTGCGAAATAAATGTTCACTGAGTCATATTTTTGTTTCAAGCACATGTTTTCTTAGTTTTTTTTCCATCAACGGCATGAAATATTTTGGAACGGAACATCAATATTGAACGATGAAAAAGATAACTTGCCATTACTGATATCAGTGTGTGGGATAGGGTAGACTATATATTTATTGGAATAAATTGAAATAGTGAACATTGGAGCTTGAACACATGGAATTGAGACGATTTTGCTGAGTTTGTCATTTGGTGTTTGTGCGTAGTGTTGTACGTAAGCCGTCTGGACCGGATTTCGTAGTGTGATTGCATTTCTTTTTCTTTATTTTGTATTAACAATATTAAAGAAAAGAATTTATCTAATCTTTAGAAAATTTCACACACAAAACATATATACGCATACAATAAGTTTGTTCGAAAACGAATTATAAAAATATTGAAAAGTTTTCTACTGATATAAAATTAGTTAACAAAAAATTATAAATAAGCGAAGAACTAACTCATTCGCGCGTAAGAAGAAATCGAACAAAAATATAAGAAAATAATAATAGTAAAACGGAATACTTAAAAAGGAGTTGATTGCTAATTTTATCTGCCGAGATTAAATTTTTGAAGCGAGAGTTTTTCGAGAGAAAAAGTTAAGAACCGCTTAGCGAAAATGGTATGTTAAAAGAAATTTTTTATTGTAATTATTTTTTTTCTTATCCGTTGTTAAAAAAAATTATGCTGGATTATTATATTTAGTTCATTATATTATTTTTATTGTTTAAAAAAAAGGACGCGTTTAAACATTATTTAATAATGAATTTTCGTCCTACATTAAACAAAAAGCAGAATTACCGTGTGTGGCATAGAGTTTTTCATGATAAAATTTTTTTTGCGGAAATAGTGTTTGCCCGCGTGTGTGTGTGCGTGGGGCTGAGATTTTTCAGTGCTCCATTTCAAACTTCGTTTTCGATGTCATCTTAATGTGTGAGCAGCGCCTGTATATTTTTTTAACCATAAAATAACGAAATTTGTGTGAGAATGTATGTGTGCGTTTTCTCTGATGCAAATGGGGGGTCGTGTGTGTGTGAGTTTGAGAAAAGGAGAAAAAGAGACCGCATGCCGGCTTTTTGAAAATTATCATTATTGTTCCAATCATTTATTTTTAGTTATGCTTTTTTGATATATTGTCAAATAGTGCTTAGTTGTTAAAACAAACTTTAACAATAAATTGGCATTTCATTAAAGAAAATTGAGAATATTTTCACACACCCTTTATGAAGATAATTTTGATATCAAATGAAATATGTTCTATCTCACCCTTGATGATCGTTCAATACTCATGAATAACATTTACGGAATCGGGAATTGCTTTTATTTTTACTATAGGGAAAAATGCACGTACCACAAAAATCATGGGTGTGTGTGAGTATTATGAAAATAAATTCGTTCGTTTTTAGTGTCCGAAAGGAAGAGCATTTGAGGTGTGCATTTGGTTAGGAAAATGCGATAGGGTGTATATGCATGGGTGTGTGCGTGCGGTGTGTGTATGAAAATTTGTATAGGCGGAATTGTGTAAATGTATAAATATTCACGCCCTATTCGTCATCGATATGTCGAATGTTTAGTTGCACATGTATTTTATGAGAAGATTGCCTAAAAACTTCAATGAAAACTGGGAAAACAATTTTTTTTTAGTAAATTATATAAAAACTGCTATAAAAACATTTGTTTTTCAATAAAATAAAAATAAAAATACAATATTTCATTGAGATCAAGTTTATATTGTCAAGTAACGAGAGAAATATTGAGTTCAGACCATATTTGGTTTTTGAATAGGTGAGAAGAATCGGCACATTCTCACACAAACACAATGGAGAACCCCATTTTTAACGTATGTGCTGTTAAAGTATGGGTTGAAGATTTTATATGCATTAGATGACGCATCAACACATATAAATGTTTCAAGTAGATGACGGTACTCACTGCCCTCTGCTGATGAGTTTTTTTTTCTTTCTTTTTTTTTCATTGAAAATAGTAGAAAAGCAGATTCTTCAATAGTGAGTGCTCTGTTCCTACATCTCACTCTCTCTCTGGAATTAATCGTACTTGCCATATGCTTATATGATTTAATAGAGTCTGTCCGTGTGGGGTAATTTATGTTTTCCTTGTTTTTTTCTTCTTTTTATTGTTTTGACATAGAATTGAACAAAATTAAAACTGCATTAAACTAAGGATCAGTTTAGGTTAATTTTTCTACAAAAAAACGAACATTATTTTCATCTTTTATGTATCTAACAATATAATGGATGGATGGATGCTCTCAAATAGCTGTGGTTGACTGACTATTCAGAAATGATAGAAGTCACTAACCCTTTTATGAATAATTCCCTGCAATCGTTATTCTACTCATTAAATATGCACATGCAAATAATTTCTATTAAATTTTTTATAATTACGAGAATATTTAAAATGTGGATTTTAGGAGAGTAAATTTCAAATAAATTTTGTACTTTACGGAGAATTTAAAAAATAAAAGCCATTTATTCAGGCTGTTTCTACCCAATGCATCGACTACAAATCGATTAGAATTTATTTCATGTTCATATATTCCCGGCTTAAAATTCACTGTCACTGTCACTATCAGTCTTATGTTAATAAGCTTTAGCAAAGCGTGTGCAGAAAAAAGCGTAGTATGAACCCGGCGTATTTGTCTCCGCTTTTATTGAACCATTGGATTTTTCTACTTCTACATTGCTCACTATCCCCTCGACGTTTATCATTAATCCGTATACATATGCTCTCACCCTCAGCAGATAGTATACATATATTGTTCTTTCAATTGATGGTTACCACGTATGCTTCTTTTTCTCTATGGCGTATGCCGTTGCTTTTTGTGTATAATAAGAGCAGTATTTGTTGGTTCGGAGGCTTTTATCAATTCTTCTGTATTCGAACGAATGCACTACATTTGCAAGATAACAAAAAGCTTTGCTGCATCTGAAAAGGACTATTTCATTAAGTTAATCTTGGCTACTCTACGGGTATAGTTGCTGCGGGGCGTTGACATTTGATAAAAAAAACAACTGAAATTAAGACTTCATACACATAGGTAATAACTATTGAAGTAATGCGATATGAAAAAATGTATTTAATTAAAGTTGTAATATGGTCATAATTTGGTGATTAATAATTTTTACAAACAACTAAACCATCATTTGGTGATTAATAATTTTTCCACATACACGTAATTAAACCTATATACTTTTATTTAGATGTAATTTTTCATGGCCAATATTTCACTTTTTATTTCTGTATAATCAAATAATGCGTTATGGTTGTGCAAAATATTTCGCAATCATATGATTATTGATTCAATTGTTTTTTTTATTCACGTTTTCAACAATTATCTGACTGTTTTTATAGTAGGTAAATGTTATAACATTAATAATGACTAATCGAAAATGGTGGAATTTTTTTTATATTTCTTTAAATTGGTATGACCTTTTGATTTTATAACCGATGATATCATAAAAATAATTCTAGTAATAATATAAACTGTAAAACTGAGGCAACAGAGCCAGATGAAGGTACACTGTTTAATCGAAAAAAACGATTTTCTTATAGTGAATTACTATTTCATTCAATTAAATATTGTCCAGTCTGATCCAATATCCTTTGCCATCTTTCTGGCAGTATCGTGATTCCATGCTCATAAGATTTTTGTTCTTTGCTGGCTAGAAACTGATCCAAGTGATTTTTAACCTGAACAACCGAAAATCGGAAGGTGATATTCCATCCAAGCTCTAAAAGCTTTTGCCGAGTGGTCAAACTTTCATGTGGTTTCGCATTATCCTGTTGGAACACTATACCTTTGCTATTGACCAATTCTGGCCTTTTTTCTTTAAGTGAATTATTCAATTTGTCCAACTGATGGCAGTAAACTTCAGAATTGATCGTTGTGTAGCTCGGTAGAAGCTCAAAATAAACGATTCCTTTGAAATACCACCAAACCTTTTTTTAATGAATATTGACTTTCGAAGTGCTTTGAGCCGGTTCATCTTTTCTACTCCAGGATCTTTTGCGCTTAACATTGTTGTAGACAACCCATTTCTCGTCCACAGTGATGATACACTTCAAAAATAGATCATTTTTTTGGCGTTTTAGAAGCAAATCACAAACATCAACCCAACAGCACAAATTTTTTTCTGTAAGAAGTTGAGGAACCCCATATGTTGAGCTTTGAGATTAAACCTAGCCATTTCAAATGATCATGAACGGTCGAATTCGATAAATTTATTCTCAGCGGTCTCACGAGTTGTTATTCGCCCGTTTGCATCAATTAATAATGCCTTTATTGTGTCTTCATCAGCAAACGAAATTATTTTCCGAACAATCCAATATTATTATTTATTGCAAAAAAAAAGGAAAATTACTTCAAATTTTTAATAATTTCTTCATGTTAGGGATAGTTTTGATGCGAGCTTTTGTTTGGAATTCGGTCTTGCTTTATGTACAATATTTAGTTAGAAGCAATACAGACATTGATGATTTTGAGATATGGTATATTGAGGCTGTGGAGTTGAATGTGCAAAAGCCGCTTTTCAACTTCATCTATCATAAATTTTTGAAATGTAGAGTAGGATTTTTCGAATTAATACAGCCATTCAAAAAGAAGATTCTTGTCTTGAACGGGGCCAGAAATGTCAAATAATTCTTGCTGAGGTCCCAAACTTTCGAAGAGCAAATGTGTTACGATTTTTCATTGAGGTAGACCGAAATAAATTTCATTTCCGAAATACGGATTTTTATTATTTTATTAGGGCCCTTGATGCTAGACAGGAAAATAATTTTTTTCTTCAAAGCTATTGTATCATTTCCTATAATAACGCAAATTTAGAAAAACAAAAGTTTTGTAAATGTTCTTTTAAAGAGTCTTAATTTTTTTTTTGTACAGAAATATAGTATAGAGAGAGAAGAGAGTTACTTTTAAAGTGTCTATCGAAATTCGTAAATTACTGGTTGCAGTAAGAGAAGTTTTTAATAGTCTCTCTTAAGAGTAAGTAATTGGTGTGGATCTGAGGAATATCTTGCAGAGAGACATAGTTTTAAGGTTAATTTTGTAGTCTTTCGCATCCTTTTTTCTGTCTTTATTGGTATGGTAGCATTGTACAATTTTCAACAACAGAAGATTTCCTTTCCCTTCCATGCTTACCTGAGCTGGTAACTGATTCATAATAATTTAGGATCTAAAAAAGGTTACTTTTAAATAAATATTTGTACCTCTTATTTGTTGTGAGTGATGCAGCCAATAAAATTTAATCATCAATAGAAAATAATCCTAAAAACCGTTTTCGAAATTTATTACCTTAGACAAAAAAAGAATTGTTGCCTGCGCCTACCCTTTTTTTTAAAAAATACGATTTTCTGGAATTTTCTGCGAACCAAATACGGTATAAAATTATTATTTCAGTTACATTGAATTTACATAAATAGTAAGAAATATTTATGCACAAAGCACTCGATTCATTCTAAAAATGGCAATGATCGCATTTGATGTTTTGCTTTTTCTTTATATCTCGCTCAGTTTCAATTAATAATAGCCTATAAGTTTTTTCTCTTTTTATCAATTGTTTCTTCGCTTGTTTCGATCTCTTTTTCGCATTCGACTTTGATTTGAAGCAACAAAAAAAAAACTTGTCCGATTTCTGCCATGACAAACTCGCTCTTCGGTTGACTATTTTTTTTATTGTGGTTTGCCTTTTCCCTCTTACATAGAAAAACTCATAAATCGAAATAGTATCTGGTGTGATGGATTAATTGTCGAAATCAAAAAAAAATATAAGTATCGTGTATGTATGCCATGCCAGTACGGTTTGTATTTGTAACAGTTTCAATTTTTTTATTTTCCAATTTTTATCGATATTTATTTATATATTTAAAAAAACATAACGCAATAGTTGGCGTACTGCTTCACCGGTTAAGAAAGTGCCAAACGTTGACAAACAGACTGGACCTCAAATAAAGATCCCTTTTTACGCACCTAGCGCCACTATTAACTATTCTTCACTTACTAACGAAATGTTAATTTGTGGAGAGGATTTTTACAAGTAGAGAAAAATTGTTCTCATTGATTGAGCTCCTAGGTCCAACAAAACTGCTTTCTAAGTTTGCTATCTTCTAAAGCAAATAAATGCCCAAGTTTTTTAATTTGAGAATTCCCAAAATTTAATTTATTTTTGTGAGAATTGAATTTAATTTATTTAATGACATTAATTTTTGCGACATTTCAAAAAATTTATTGAAAAATAACTTAAAAACATTCTAAATTAGTAGATACTTTTGAGTGAGTGGGTGAATTTTTGTGCAAAATTGCTGGTATGCAATGGTCAGTACGGACATTTTTCAATTTCACCTATAAATGATTCTGAATCGGTTTTGGATATCAGCATATGTAAAAATTGTGTTTAGAAGGTCATCTTTAACCTACCATGTTGAATTTTAGTTAAATGTAATGTGTGATAAGTTGAATTATTTGTCCAGTGTTGTTATTCTCGCAGTATTACGTCGTTAAAAAATCGTGAAAACCTTTTTGTCATGAACTGATTAAGATGTTGCCTCAAATCAGAGTTCGATCTGGTTAGACATTTGTGGCACTAATTCCGTATTTTGTCAGAACTAATCAAACTTATTTTTAGTGAATATATTCCCGTTGTGTCGTCCTAATTATTCCATTTATTTTATTTTTATTAAGAAATAATTCTAAATCAAGTGAGTAATCTTGCAGACTCGCCTTTTGTTCTTCCAAAAAAATCGAACTATTCATAAAAATTTACTCGTATTTTTTATGACTACTAAGAGTCATCTAAAAAAAAAGTTTTAGATTCATTTTTCTGGTTATTTTTTTTTTTTTAGGAAAATAACTAATAAAACTTGTTCAATATCGTACAAAAATAGTGATGTGTTTAACATCGAAACCAGATCTTTAACATCAAATTCTACACCTGCTTTAAAAGTTTGAAAAGGATTTAACAATTATGAATAGTATGAATTGGATTTTCAAAGGCATAATAAATAATTCTATTTTAGAATGGAGTTGTTAATTAATATAATCGTTTTTCGTTCATTGTTAATAAAAAATTAGAAACACGTGCGAGTACTTATTTGTTTTGTATATTTTTAAAATACTTAAAAGGAGAGGGGAAGGGCCAGGTAAGGGTGGCTTTACTTAAATTACCTGAACAATTTTATTTTTGTTTGTCTGTTTGTATGTAGCCATGAGCTAGCAACCACTTCACAGCACCATGGGAATGAGGTCATTTGGTGACTTCATATTTCGTCTGGGTGGCTGTTGCCAGTTGTCTAAACGAAGTTGGTCGGTAGGCCAAATTAGTAAGAGTTTGTTAAACTTTGTGAAGCATGCTACTGTCTTCGAAATCCAATCTAGGAGGTTCACAATTTGCTGACAGTCACTAAATATATGTGAATAGTTAGAACAGAACGCTATAGAATATTAGATAGAATGTGTGTAGTTTCCAAAAAGAAAATTATGGATGAGAGTAGTACGAGGTTTGTTCAAAAAGTATTGCGAATTTTGAATTTCCGCGGGTTATGTATATTCGATTTTTTGTGGCGTTATGTTGGTACTCATGTCTCTCGCTTATGCCGACAAGTTCGGACATTTTGAATGTTCAGTTAATTTTTGGCAGCTGCTTTGCTTGCACGTGTTTTGGCTAGACTTCGATTTTTGCCCATTCCAAAAAATGGATCAAAGAATCTGTTTCTGGAACAAGAAAAGGTGACAGGGGCCAGATCTGGGAAATACGGTGGCTGCGGCATTATTAGTGTGTTGTTTTTGGCCAAAAATTCGCGCACAAGCCACGATGCGTGAGCAGGGGCGTTATCATTATGCAAAAGCCAATGATTGAACTTTGGTTTCCACGTCGTCACCAGTTATGACCCTCTGGAACAAATTTGTTTCGTCGCAGACAGAGTCCAACACCTCCTTAGCAATGTTAATGCGATGCTTTTTTTGGTCAAAAATGGGCAAAAACCGAAGGCGACCCAAAACACGTGCAAGCAAAGCAACTGTCAAAAATTAACTGCACATTCAAAATATCCGAACTTGTCGGCATAAGTCAGGGACATGAGTACCAACATAACACCACAAAAAAATCTAAAATCAAATGTACGTAACCCGCGGAAATTCAAAATTCGGGATACTTTTTGAACAGACCTTGTTTGCCCGATCTTAATTCTGAGCAATTTCCGTGCCCAGCAGGTAAGAATGTTGAGTAGATTGGTTTGTTGGTAGTTGGCCAGTAAGATTCTCAAAACAGTTTTTGCTTGTCATTCTGCTAGTAGGCGCGGAAATTTAGGAAAAGCTCTGAGCACCGCATACCGGAGAGTTTATTCAGCCAACTGAACAGCACGATCATTTTCCATGATTCCCACATGTCCTGCTACCCAACGCAATTCGACGTTCCTATTGTTAAGTACAAATCACGGAAAAACTCCACAATGAAGATCACAAATTTGGCTGCCATTGACCCCCGATAACTGCAAAGAAAGTTGTTTTGAGGTCGGCAGTCGCATCTGTGAATAGAAATAAACATTTTTCGAAAAAAAGTTTCCTGTCTGCAAAAGCCTTAAACCTATCTAGAGGCGCACATATTTTCAACATTTATTAAAGAGAATAAAATTTTTTTTTTGTTTGAATTGGTTGATAAAGGAGGGGGGGGGGGGCGTATAACAGTCTTAACACCATTAAGGAGGGGATAATTAGCAAAACAAAGGTCGTATTCAGATTTGTATTTATATTAACAGCAACACCTATTCTACACCCGCTCGCCCTAAAACTGCTAGGGGAGACTTGAGCGGAGACTTGAATGTCCAGCGATCAACAATATTTACATCACAAATATTTTTTGATATACGAAATGCAATAACAAACACCAATAAATATGTGCATAAAAATACGCATTTGGATTCGGACGTTCAGAGCGAAATTAATATTTCTTCACTAACACATATATAAGGAAAACTGATTTGTTAACAAATTAGTGTGGTTTCGATTGATGCCATGCTGCAGATGTTATGTTAGCCGTGTCTTAATATGCTCAAAGATTATTATAAATGAATCTAACTGGAGCTTCGTGAAGATGCAGAGAATGGGCTTTTGACCAGTTTCCATCAGGATTGAGTCCACCAGGAAAGTCCTGGTGGACTTAATCCTGATGGATCTCCACTTATTTGCTCCACAGGCTAGTCTGATACAATAGTAATAGTTAACAAACGAGTAATGGAAATATCCTGGACTTTCATGAAATCTTCGGGGTGGAGAGGAACGGAATTTAGCGGGAAGTGATTTGAATATGAATTAAAAAGTACAGTAGAAAAGGAATATCCTTATGCAACGCTCTTTTTGTCATGCGGAAGGAGGAAAAACAGCGTTTGTCCGAACCGTGGAGGTTCTGTCTACATTATTGGGTGTATAACTTAAAAATGCGGGATTGACAACAGATGGCATAATATGTAAATATCTTGTAAATAATAGGTATATATATACAATATATATAAGAGTAAACGACTAAATTGGTTTTTCTCATTAAAAACAAATATAAAATTATACAATATATACTATTTTCGAAACATACGTATATTACAAGCAATTTAATATTGTTATAAATTATGAAATTTATAATATTGATGAAATGAACAAAGTTTAGTTAATATAAAATTTTGACTAGATAAGTTTGATATAGAAATATTCCAAAAATGACATAACATTAAAAGAATCAAACCAACAAAATTTGTTGGCAATAGTTTAAAGAACAAAAAAAAACGAAATCAAAAATATTCATTTTGGCAAAAATATATGTGATTATGACATAGATTTTTCAGATTTTCAACTTAAATTGGTATTTTTTTAAAAAAATCTGTTGTTACGCAATTAAAACAGTGCAATCCATTTTGTATTTAATACATTCAGAATAATGTGGTTTTAACATAAATTTCAACGGAACAAAATTGATCAAATAAAATTCCACAAAACAACTGTGTGGGGGGAGGGATAGTGTTAGTGTAAGGAAAAAATGCTCAAACGGAATAAATTTTCGTATCATCTTTCCATGTGGTCTGGTCGATCGGTTTGGGGTGGTTCGTCGTGATGGTATATCTCAGCGTTCTAACGAAATTAAAATACTTTTCTTGTTTTGCCTTTCCTTCTAAATAAATTCTCTATGAATGTGGTTATTTACTGTCTACTGCCTGTATTATATTTGCTATTTTATATCAGTTTAAAAATTTCCCTTTTTATTTTTATTAAAAAAAAGTTCTCTGTTTCTATTGAACAAATTTCAATACACAAGAACAGTTTATATTCATTCTCCTACTTTTTCATTCATAATAATTATTTTAAGAATATTTATGAGTACACACAGCTACGATATTTGCAATAGTTAATTGTAACCATATTCTCTTGTTCTATTTTCTGTTATTCTCATTATCAATAATGTATTGTATTGTAGTAAATATGTGAGCACTGAAAATTGAAAATGTTCTCGAAAGAGTATTGATTTAACTAGTAGATAACAAATTAAAAAATATGTAGCTTAATATAAAAACATTTTTCACATTTTGAATAAAATTTCTCATGAAAATGCTCTCGGTATATCGTATTCTTTTCGAATACAAAATCCGTCTATTCTTTTTTCACTTTCTTTTTCAAAGTTTTATATTTTTTTTTTTTTTATTCATTCTTAATATGTTGACTATTTTCAATTTTCATTTTCAAAAAAAAACTGCCTCTGATTTTATATTATCTCAGAGGCTAATAATAGTAATTCAATTTGCGGGAAAAGCTATGGATGGTAGTTTCCCTTGCTTTGGTAAGCTCTACGTTGATCCGTTCGTTCGAGGATGGAGAAAACATGCTGATGAGCCTTGGCAAGTGTGGTGGTTTCTAATAATAAATAAAATGTTCTTAAAATATACCAAAAATCGACTCTACGGGCTGATACTATCCCACTTGGGTTGAATTGAATTGAATTGAATTCGATTCGATACGATACGATTTTGTTTTGGTTTGTTTCTCTGTGTGCTCTGTGCGATTCTCTACTATGCCCCATGGATTGTCTGTGAAGTTTTTTTTTAGGATTAATGAGAGAACTTGGCAAGATAATCATTATCTCATCTCATCATCATCATCAACATCATTACACTCTATATCTTCTTGAAGAACGAAAATATGTTAAAATAAAATTTAATAAAATTAAAATTAAATATTTGGATAATATCGTCTTTTTCGTTTTTATTTGCTTGTATTATTTTTTTTTCTTCTTCTGTCTAAAAATAAATTTGATTTGCATAAGAGCGGCAAGCAATTAAAATAATGACGCAAAAATACACAAACAGAACAAATGTCAAAATTTATATATGCCATTTTACCCTTCTCTTTTTTTACTCTTCCATTTGTATATTAGACTTGGTGGCTTTTCACGTAATTATTTATACGAGTTTCAGAAGGAATTACATCATAAACATCGCAAATTCAAAAATTGAATTCTTCGCGTATGGTTTTAACCTGTACTTGGTTAGAGCTCTCCTTTTCCTTTGCCTATCGTCTCTCTTGTTTTTTCTTTACCTTTTTATCATTAATTTTAAGACTTAAAAATGTTTTTTTCTTTCATATCGTTTGTATTAATGCGTATGAGATCATAGTGTGTATACATACTTTTCTATTTTGTTCCCAGTAAATACTTATAGCCACGTGGTAAATTTTTGTACATTTTCTATAAACCTCATAATTATTTAATAATTTATTATTTATGCTATTCTTTTTTCTTTATTTAAAAATTTAAAAAAAAATAAGACTGCAATCTATAGTGCATGTACCATACCTAAAAAAAGGTAGAATTTAAACAAATAACACAACATAAGTAAAATATTATAATTCAAACGGCCTTTTAAAAATGTTGAGAACTACTGTGAATTCAATTTATAAGTTCAATATGCCCATATACACGTAACCGACTTATTAGATCACTAATAACTGACTCAATAGTAAAAAGAAAACAGTTTAAAAAATGGGGGAAAAAAACATCCTGCTGCTCAATGAATAACTCAAACTGTAGAAATACAGACTAAAATATTTACAAATGGTCTTGAAAGAAATTTAAATCCATAGCTCGTTCGGACGACATTTTCTCGAACGTGCTGTAAACTATGGATGCCATGATCTTACCATCGCGCGAATATTTAATTTATTTTACTTATTTTTCGTACAAATATTTAAATAAAAAATTGTTTAGAGGAAATCAAAAAAATTGCTCCTATTAAATAAATTAAAAATTTCCAATATTCAGTTTAAAATTTTTTATTCAATTTAAAATTATTTTCAAAAATTAAAATAACAATGCTAAGTTAAATTTGAATTTTAAGTTAAATTTTTTTTTTATGAAAATATTAATAGAATAAAATTATTCATAAAAAAAACATTCGTATTATACAAATCTTATAAATAAATTAACGAAAAAAATATAACCTTAAATGATGCGGCCTTTTAGACCCAAATAATGACTTATTTTATTTCCAAAATACTAATAAAATAATCCTCCGAGAGAAGAAACAATATTCAGCCATTTTCTTATATATTAAATCTTCGACCACTACTTAAAAAAATGACTTAAAATGTTTAAATTTCAATAGCAGTGCAGTTAACAAGTCCGCATTGAACAATTTAATATTTTAGTATAAGCTATGGTATAATTTATTAGAAAATAAATCATGTAATTCGAATGCCGTGTAAATTGAGGTTTTCAAAATTTCAGAACTTTAAAATAAAAATGGCTTTATTATAATTTGACTACGCGAAGTTTTTTTCTGTCTCTACATGTTTAAAAATAAACAAATTATATGATATCTAAGTGATATGTTTAGGTAATAATCCTCAGCAATATGATAAGACAAGTTTATGGTAAATTTATGAAAGGTATTTCCTGTTTTTTTAATTGCGATAATAGAAAAATACAATTTTAACTATCTAAATTTGCCATATCAAAGGTTTCTTAAAGCGGAAATTCGAAATTAACCATTATTTGTGTATTACATTGCAATTATATATATTTTTATTATTTATGAACGTTTATTATTTATAAAATCCGTTTTTAGAAGAAGGATTTTATGTAAAATGTTTATTTGCTGCACACTTTTATTAAATGTCAATTTTAATTTGACAAAATGTTGTAATTTTAGAAAATTTCAATGTATAATTTTAATTTTGCTTTGTCTGCCAGCTTCCCGAACAAATTAGTTTTAGTCCCAAATTTATCACTTTGAGTAGGTCTGTAATTCTACATTAATGACGCATTTCTCTAAATTCTATTTTTATGTTTTTAAATCGAGAATAAAATTCCTTACAATTTTCTTCAATATAAAAAGAATGCCTAAAATTTGTTCAATTTATTTCTCATAAATTTAAATTTTTTAATAAGAGTATGGTTTTTTTTCTTTCTTAATATTTCTGCAATTCTATTCCGAATATGGTAAGCAAGCTTTTATTTTTAAAATAAAGAAGAAGAAACACATATATTTTTATGTAGAATTTCCATTTTAAAACGTGAATTTAAATGAATTATAAAAATTTCTTTACTGTTGAAAGGAATGCTTTCTAATATAATGTAATTACTCAAACAGTGTCTATATATATATATATATATGTATATATATTATTGTTCATAAGTCTGATTTTCAAGAGTAAATAATTAAAAAGAACTTAATCTCCGAATCAGACAACGCCATTACATTTTTGAGTCACTTACTCTTTACTGAGTATAGTTTTGTGATCACTGTAGAAAAATTACTCCATCATAATCATACTTTCAAGTCTTATAGAGGCATCTATGACAGTCATTTTGTGCTGCAAAAATGATTTATTTTTCTATCTTAAAGAATAGTATATACGCAATTATCATTTTTATTACGAAGTTTAACATCTTAAAAATATAAAATTCTAAAGACCCGCCAAAATTGTTTTAGGAGAAATATTTAAATTTGTAATATTTCTTAAGACCAATATAATAAAGCACTTCTATTCATACGAGTAGATAAATTTTTCTACTCAAATGGAAATTTCACCAATGATCAATATGTAAATTTCAGATGTTTTTTTTTAATTACTCAACTTTATTTTAAAATGTGCTTATTACTAATGACATTTTAAGTGTTGAAATTGACAATCCGCAACAAATAAAAACCGTCACTAGCAACTTTATTCCTTCTCTGTGAGAAGACGTCTTTTTTCGACGTTATTTTCTGATTCATTCATTTGATGAGCGTAGGTTAAGGAACTTATTTTTAATGTTCATTCACAATAAGTGATTCACAATAGTATGATTTTTCTGCATATCTCTTTTTTTCTATTCATTCATTTGTTTTTTTTCCTACTATATTCTGGCTTCTTTCATGCCATTGACCGACAAGGTCAAGGCCTTCTTTTCTATCTCTTTGTAGAGGAATGGTCAGTGACCTGCCCCCGCACACACTATTGTACATCTACAGAGAAAAATTTCAGATTAGGTCATTATAACGTCTTTTTATTATCGATTGATTTTTTATTTCTATTTAGAAAATAGAAGATTTTAAATTGACTGAAAATAATTAAACGACCACCACCACCACCACCACCACCAAGCTAACACCGGTCGTCTATCTAAAACATTATTTTGTTTGCAATTTCAATTTCAAATTCCTATTTAATCAATATTAAACAATGTAATTTCTTCTTTTCTTTTCTTTTTTTTTTAAAAAAGGACGCTTTTTAGATTTTACTCGATTTTTTATAGTGTATTGTATTTGTTTTTTTTTTTTTTTTTTTTTTTTAGAAAAAAGTATAAGTGGGGACTTTATATGACTTTTAATTAAACACAATCAATTTAATGCGAATATTTTGCATGTGCTTTAATTTTAAATAAAATGTTAGAATTAAATAATTAAACTGTTACGGTCTAAACTTATTTTTGCTTAAAAAAAATTTGCATAATTCAAAAATAAATAATTTTCTTCCATCTCCTTTTGTATAGGCGAATTTATTAGTATTTGGAAAATATTTGCTACTTTTGATTGGTTAGTTTTGTATATATAAATGATTAAAATCAATAATAATTTTATCAGAAAATTTGTTTTGAACATTCCTTAGTGAATTCTTAATTTTTCTGAATTTTAAAGTAAACAAAATTAATGAAATTTAAAAAATAAAAAAAATTGAATAAAAACTGACAATTGCAAACGCAGCTCAATATATGGATGGATCACAGCTAAAACTGACATTTCGTGTCATGGATGAAAGTACACATTAAACAGTTTCTGCGAAACTCCATAAGTCGTATCAAAATTTATTTATTTCTATAAATAATAATTAAAATGGTGATTTTATTGAACAAAATAAATAACCCAGAGAGTAGAACGAATTTATATGCGCTAAAAATCGATTATATATATGTTTAGAAAAACAATGAAAATTAATTAGATATTTCTGGTTGAATGCATTTCTATGTGTTAATATAATTTGATAACTTAGAATGATATCAATATTCAGATCAAATGTACAAAATAAGATGGGAGCAGTATTTTTAGAAAACAACATTTGAAAAAATCTCTTTTCATCAGCTGATCGAAGTCATATGCTATGATGTAAATTATTTTTTAAAAAAATGTCCTAAAATAATCAAATGCATTGCTAAGATCAGAACTATCCTTACAAATTTTTGCTTTCACTTACATATATTCAATACAGTAAACATACGTAGGCTACTATATATATTTCTGGCCTAGGCAACACTAAGTGTTGCCAGGTGCGATCTGACATTTCCATTGGAAAGTTTGACATTTTTTAGCATAAACGTACTCAGAACGTTTTGACGTACGACTATCATTTGTGTTGTTTACAGTGACTTGAAAAAATCAATTTGGCAAAAAAATGGAATTAACTCGTGAACATTTTCGTGCGATCATTTTTCACAACTTTCGACGTGGATTATCACGACAAGAGTGCATCGATGAACTTAAATCTTTGTATGGCTATGAAGCACCATCCTATAGCACTGTGAAAAACTGGTACAACGAATTCAATCGTGGCCGACGCTCGCTCAAAGACGAATTCCGTGAAGGTCGTCCAAAAACAGCCGTTGTTCCAGAAAACATCGATGCCGTACGTGAACTGATAATGCAAGACCGTCATGTGACATACCGTGAGATAGAGGCATGCCTAGGCATTTCTCCCACCAGCATACATTCGATATTGCATGAACACCTGGCCGTAAAAAAGGTTTGTTCTCGTTGGATCCCGCACAATTTGACAATCGCTCAAAAAAAGGCTCGTGTGGATTGGTGTAAAGAAATGCTGAAAAAATACGATCGCGGTGCTTCAAAAGACGTTTATAAGATCGTCACAGGTGACGAATCATGGATCTATGCGTATGAGCCCGAAACAAAACAGCAATCGACCGTGTGGGTCTTCCAAGACGAGTCAAATCCAACGAAAGTTGTTCGTGGAAGAAGCACTTCGAAGCAAATGGTCGCTTGTTTCTTTGGCAAAACTGGTCATGTGGCGACTGTTCCGCTTGTGCAACGTAGGACGGTCAATTCTGAGTGGTACACCACCATTTGTTTGCCTGAAGTCTTCGGAGAAATTCGAAAAACGAACAAGAGAAGTCGAATCATTGTGCACCATGACAATGCGAGCTCTCACACATCGGCTCAAACCAGCGCCTTTTTGACCGGACAAAACGTCGAATTGATGGGTCATCCTCCGTACAGCCCTGACTTGGCACCCAATGACTTCTTTTTAATTTTCGTCGCCAGAAGATGCTGTTGAAGCATTCAAAAACCATGTTTTGGAGGTGTCTCAATCGGAGTGGAAAAAGTGCTTCGAAAATTGGTTTGAGCGCATGCAAAAGTGTATAAATCTTGATGGAGAATATTTTGAAAAACAATAAAACCTTTTTCGTTGATAAATATTCGCATTTTCATTATTAGGCCAGAAATATATATAGTAGCCCACGTATATTTTTTGCGTTCATATTGAAATGATCAAAGTACCAATTTTCTCCACACAAAAAAAATGGTTTTGTTCTTAGATGGTAATGGATGTGTGTATAAAATTGAATATAAACAAAATTCTATCCTCAAAAAGAGGAGTTTCCTTTAGATTTTTGATTTTTTTTTCCTGTCGGAACGTTTAACGACTCGTTAAAAATTTACTGATATTAAATCAAATTTCTTACTTTAATGAAATTTTTTTATTCTATTGTGTATATAAATTTATTTTGTAAGCATAATCATACACTTACAAAATAAATTAATTCTTAAATAACAGAATTAAATTTATATACAAGAGCAAAAAAATTTTTGATCAAAGAAATTTAATTTTCATCCTCTCAGTTTAGAAGAAAAAAGTTATTCGAAGAGAATTCTTCATTTAATTTGATTTTAAGATGCAGCAGCATCTAAAACTCAATCTTTGTGATAATAACCCCCAAGGTAGGTGTTAAATTAAAAATTTTGATTTCATAATTATTTTTAATATTTATTGATATTGTTGCTAATATTTATATTTAAAAATATGTGGAACAAGAGAAAATAAAATATTGAATTAGAAAATTTCAGTACCATTTTTTTAAATAATTTTCTATCGGTAATTTTACTAATAATAATGAATGGATGCATGGTGGTGAACATAATAAAATTCATTATTTTTATGTCTGTCTGGTCAAGTGAATTGCAAGTTTTCTCAGATTACCATATAAGGTGAGGATAAAGCAATGGTTGTTTTTTTTTAATACGACGCCAATAACAACAATCACATTCACATAATTTCTTATACAAGATTTTTCTCTTCTTTCTTTTTTTTTGTATACTAAAATTTAATATGTGCTTCAATACAATTAAAATAAAATTTTACAATATTTAATATGAAATTTATGATACGGTAAATTATTATTTATTATAATGGACCCATTATAATTGGATTTTGTGCAATTTTGATTTGAATTGTGTAGATTTATTTGCCTTTTGTGTTTAGTTTTAGTCACTATTAAAAAGGAATGGAAATAAATTTGTTTGTAAAACAAATATTTTTATTCTGAAAATAGATTTAATAAAAAATGAATGTACGTTTTTATTCATGAATTACTTTACTCTCGTAGTAAATGGCTTTACAATAGATACCAATACTATACAACAGATACCAATACGTATGCCCCAATGTAACTTGTACATGTTCAATTTGACTAAAAGCAAAAAACAAGAGCAAACTCTTTGCCGCCTCATCCTGGATAAACAGTGAATACCTCCAATAATGATGAAAATAATATGCATTAAAAAATGGTAAAGATGAAAAAGAATAACATTTAGGAGCAATTATTTATGCAAATTGACCTACGAATGATAATTTTATTGTTTCATTGCATGCAAACTTTCTTCTTGTTATTAGAAAAGCCTATCAACAAAATGTCTAGACACATACAATTTCTTATGAAAAATAATATTTTTAATTTGTATGTTTTTCTGGTTCTTTTCGTTTATTCCAAAAATAAAGAAAATAATTTTGTGTTGTTGGATCAGGGCTACGTAAGAAAAGGGAATTTTTTAATTTCCTAAATTATTGTCTACGTAAGAAAAAAATTCATCAATTAAAATTTTTTTTTTAAAATAAGTTTAAATGTGAAATTAATTTTGAAAAAAAAGAATTTGATTAAAATTGTAGTTTGTTTTGTATAAAAGCAAATGTTTTTATTTATACAAAAATATCATTTTTATTATTATTAGCATTTTAATTTCAAAGCAGAAAAAGCACTATATAGTTTAAGTCGATAATAACAATTTGCTGCTTATTATTTTATTAACAAAAACTCATCCAATTATCATTTCTTCAGTATCAGTTATCATTACTAACAGTTAATTTAACATTATGACTATTCGGAATAACTTATCATACCTTTACACACTATATTACCTTTGCTTACCTGCTATCAATATTATGATCATGTTTTATGAATATTTAAACCAACAGTTTAATTGTACTATATCTATATATTAATTAAAATTTATGGCTGCTTTTATAAATAGTTTTTTTGTTGTTGTAATTATTTAAGGACTATTACATTTTTATACTGAAAAAAAAATCAATTTTATTAGTTTTTAAATATTGAATAAATTTTTTAATTTTTAACACTTTTAAATGATTGATTAAATTTAACTTGATAAATTTTGAGTTCAAATCTAGTTTGTTGAAAATTATTCGCCATTTCTTTAGCTAACCGTCCTGAATGTTAGTGGGATTGTAGTATTTTAGTAAATTTAAACATTATACATTTTTTTAAAGAAAAACTATAAAAAGAGAAAGTGGACGAAGAAATATCATTGAAATGATATAATATGCGAGATTTTTTAGGTTAAAACTGAGTGTTTCGGTAAGTAAAATTTAAAGGAAAAATCGTAGTAATAAAGATTGGTACTTTTTTTTTAAATATATAGATGTGAAAGCGATAAGTTGGATAACCAATTCTAAGTATATGTTTTTAATAAATATTAAGAAATTGTGAAGAATAATGGCGGGTTATGTCATGGTATGGTGATGATGTTGATGATGATTTTGATGTTTTCTGTCATAGCGAAACTATTTTTCTGAGTTTTGTTTTGTTTCTCTACTGTTTTCTATACAGTCATAAATTATGTTTTTTAAGTTTACATTATTAAAATTAACACTTAGTTTATATATCTAGATGTTTTAAGATTTGAAAGAAGGAGACCTTTCTAAGTCTGAAAACTGTTTTTTTTTATATTTTTATTTCTCATCAAACACATTCTTTTATTGTTAATAATTTTGAATAAACAATAAAATTATTTTTAAAAAAAAGTATTTCTTATTGCAATTTGTGCGGTGACTGTTAGGAGTTGTCCTTCAGACTTCAACTGTACTTGCATGTGCATTATTTCTGCATGAACACACAAAAAAGACTGTTATTTTGACGCAACAGCAACGGCAAATGTTGCCCACACATTGCATCGATTCGAATACAATGCATTTGTTTGGCGGTATTACAGCCGCCACTGTACCATGGTTCTACACTAGCGCATTTCCCCCCCCCCTAATACACTATTAATTTATCGCAATTTCCTTCTGAATGTAAAACTGTAATAACACATTCGCACACATTTCCAAAACTATATTCAGCCTCGGTTATTTCGAGATTGGTGTGTGTAGTGAATGAGAGCATGAGTATATTTTAAAAGCGTTTGGATATGAACATACTGAAGTGCGCTAAGGAGAAAAAGAGAGATGCGAAAACTGAAAAAGAGAATTGAAATAGCCGGCGAACGGTAAATGACGCGTTCCATTTTCAATTCATTCCTAGACTATGCCATTGGCGAAAAAAAGACATACTATGTGTACATATATCTTATTGAATGATTTTCATTTTTTTACCGGCAACTGATGACTGTACAACGATTCAAAAAATACTATGCCCATATATGGTATTGTTGTTAGCTACCCCCTTAATTTCTCTAAAATTTCACTCTTTTTCATGCCTTTACTATCGCATCAAATACAATGGCATACACTCGCTATGAGGAATTGTGACGTTCATAATATTGTTTGTATGCGTAGAACATTTCCAATTGTTATACATTGCATATATTATATCGTATGGACATAATCGATAAGAAAATCTTTGGATGGATTTGTGCTCAATGTACATACTATGAAGAGTTGAATGAACATTTTTGTTTTTGCTTTTGCTGAATTTTGATTGCGTTTATGCACGAAAGAAATGAAGGCGGCTTTTTGACTGACAAGCGGGGTTACTGTTAAAGAAAATACTATGTTAATTGCCTACACTCGATGAGATGTGCATTGATTCCAAATGTTAACCAAATATAAAGTCCATATCTGAATAGGTAGAAATTTATATATTAACATGGTTTGGTTTATAAAACAGGATGGATGATATGTCGTTTCTTAAGAAGCATACTTATTTTTGCGAGATGATGATTGTCTCAAAAAAATAAAGAGAGGGGTGGGTGAGTTGTCAGGCCTTCAAATAATTTAGCTAACATATTTGCTAAATTTTTTTTTTATTTTATAAAAGTCTTGTAAATTTTTTATTGAATTTAATATACAATTTATATATAGTTAAAAACTAGAACTTATATTCGATTCGAAATTTAGAAAGAAAATGTGACTTTTTTTTTAAAAAAAATAATTGTTCATCTTATTTAAAATTAGGTACAAACTTACTTGAAATATCAAAAAAAAAAGAATAATTTCAGCTTTTTTTGTGTGCATACAATAAATTTAGAGCAGATTTTCCAAAATAAATTAATGTTATCATCAATAGTAATAATTTTATTATGCAAATATCACTATTCAATTATGGAAAATTCGAATGATATTCCATTCCAATATGATTCAAGAAAATACTTTATTATAACAGTAAAAACTCTCATCACCGCTTTATTAAAGACAGAAATATAAATTTACATAATGTTATTAATAAAATCAAATTATTTTTAGGCTGCAGAAATAAAAAATGGCACATTTCATTATAAATATATTCACTGCTAAATAACACTAATAAATTTAGTGTTATTAATAACACTAATTATTAATTTTTTTTTAAATTATGAATTTGATAATGTAATCAAATTTGATAACTGTCATTAAATTATTAATTTTTATATTGTATTTACTTTCATTAATATTCCAATGATTGGGGTTGTTTATTGCTAAATTTTTCATAAACCATTGAGCAAATCTTTGCATATCCGTCATTCACTCACAAAATAAAAATGAAACAAAATCTTTTTAAAATACTATGTGCCATCTGTAGACAAAGAATTAAAGTTGCTTTTGGATAAAATTTGATTCCCAATAAATTTCTCACATAGTTACCATTTTGTATAAGAAAGTTTGTAACGCTAAAAAATAATTCTTGGCGTTAAGCCACTTTTAAATTTTTAACCAAATTTTATTTTTAGCAAAAAAAAACTAGCAAAATTATATTTATATTTTGTTGGATTTAAAAGGAAAATTATTGAATTAAGAAAAAAGAAAGTAATTTTACTTAATCTATACAAATTAATTAAGAAAATATGTTTTTTTATTAATTCATTTTTTTTAATTTTATCAAAATGTTGATTGTTTTAAATTATTCATTGAACTTGTAAGATGAATGCATGTTGTTTTCCTTTTTAGGATTAAGTATTTTCCAAATTGTGACAATTATCGAATACATATTTAAATGTATTTTTATTAATACATAAATTATACTTGGGATATTTAAGAATTTGTTCTGACCTTAAAAAGGTAGAATTATAATGAAATTTCGACATTTTTTGTAATTTTAAACTTTTTTATTTATATTTATTTAAGATTTTGGTTGGTGCAGTCTTTGTAGATTAACAGGGAAATAAATTATTAACATTTTAGAGTATTTCGATTTATTGCCAAATTTGGTATATTTTATAAAAGGAAAAAATCTTTAACAAAAAATCCGAACACAACTAGTACTGAATTTTTAGCTTGATTTATAGCTTCTAAATATATCGCAGTTGTAAGAGTAAACGTTAAACTTTGTCTTGTATTTGGTTATCAGAAATAATTAACTGGAATCCACCAATAAATTGCAAAGCTACAGTAAAAATATCGAAACTCTTTTCACACCACAACCTTTTCTTTAACTATTTTTTTTTTATATTCTATCCTCCAATAAAAATGTAGTTGGTTTAACAGAAAATAAACTTGTTTGAAAAAGTACAACTTTTACTGAACTATTAGCGGAACTTTTGGCTAATAATATATCGAGAGTTGTAAGAGAAAATTAAAGCAATGTCTTGTATTTGGTTCTCAGAAATAATTAGAATCAACAAACTCCAAAGCTACAAAAAATTATAAAAATTTAGATTACGAAAAATTATAGCATTTTCATCAATTAATTATCTAGGCTGAATACTATCTGCTATATTATTCTCAGAAATACTTTAAATAAATTATTTTATATTTTATTTATCCATTTCATTAAATATTATCTTGTTCAAAAAATGAAAATGTTCTGATATTATCAGAACATTTTCATTTTTTTTTTGTATTGTTCTTCATTCAAAAATTAATAAGTGATATGCAAAAAAAAATACAAAATGTAGTTTGCATATCACTTATTCACAAAAAAAAAATATGAAAGAAACACAACTTTTACTGAACTATTAGCGAAACTTTTGGCTAATAATGTATCGAGAGTTGTAAGAGAAAATTAAAGCTTTGTCTTGTATTTGGTTCTCAGAAATAATTACCTAGAATCAACAAACTCCAAAGCTAAAGTAGAATCTTTTTTTATTTGACATCAGAACATTTTCTTTTTTGTTGTATTGTTCTTCATTCTAATAAATGTAGTTTGCATATCACTTATTCACAAAAAAAATTATGAAAGAAACAACTTTTACTGAACTATTAGCGAAACTTTTGGCTAATAATGTATCGAGAGTTGTGAGAGAAAATTAAAGCTTTGTCTTGTATTTGGTTCTCAGAAATAATTACCTAGAATCAACAAACTCCAAATCTACAGTAGAATCTTTTTTTATTTGACATCAGAACATTTTTTTTTCGTATTGTTCTTCATTCTAATAAATGTAGTTTGCATATCACTTATTCACAAAAAAAAAAAATGAAAGAAACACAACTTTTACTGAACTATTAGCGAAACTTTTGGCTAATAATGTATCGAGAGTTGTGAGAGAAAATTAAAGCTTTGTCTTGTATTTGGTTCTCAGAAATAATTACCTAGAATCAACAAACTCCAAAGCTACAGTAGAATATTTTTTTATTTGACATCAGAACATTTTCTTTTTTGTATTGTTCTTCATTCTAATAAATATAGTTTGCATATCACTTATTCACACAAAAAAAATATGAAAGAAACACAACTTTTACTGAACTATTAGCGAAACTTTTGGCTAATAATGTATCGAGAGTTGTAAGAGAAAATTAAAGCTTTGTCTTGTATTTGGTTCTCAGAAATAATTACCTAGAATCAACAAACTCCAAAGCTACAGTAGAATCTTTTTTTATTTGACATCAGAACATTTTCTTTTTTGTATTGTTCTTCATTCTAATAAATATAGTTTGCATATCACTTATTCACACACAAAAAATATGAAAGAAACACAACTTTTACTGAACTATTAGCGAAACTTTTGGCTAATAATGTATCGAGAGTTGTAAGAGAAAATTAAAGCTTTGTCTTGTATTTGGTTCTCAGAAATAATTACCTAGAATCAACAAACTCCAAAGCTACAGTAGAATCTTTTTTTATTTGACATCAGAACATTTTCTTTTTTGTATTGTTCTTCATTCTAATAAATATAGTTTGCATATCACTTATTCACACAAAAAAAATATGAAAGAAACACAACTTTTACTGAACTATTAGCGAAACTTTTGGCTAATAATGTATCGAGAGTTGTAAGAGAAAATTAAAGCTTTGTCTTGTATTTGGTTCTCAGAAATAATTACCTAGAATCAACAAACTCCAAAGCTACAGTAGAATCTTTTTTTATTTGACATCAGAACATTTTCTTTTTTGTTGTATTGTTCTTCATTCTAATAAATATAGTTTGCATATCACTTATTCACACAAAAAAAATATGAAAGAAACACAACTTTTACTGAACTATTAGCGAAACTTTTGGCTAATAATGTATCGAGAGTTGTAAGAGAAAATTAAAGCTTTGTCTTGTATTTGGTTCTCAGAAATAATTACCTAGAATCAACAAACTCCAAATCTACAGTAGAATCTTTTTTTATTTGACATCAGAACATTTTCTTTTTTCTTTGTATTGTTCTTCATTCTAATAAATATAGGTTGCATATCACTTATTCACAAAAAAAAAAATTGAAAGAAACACAACTTTTACTGAACTATTAGCGAAACTTTTGGCTAATAATGTATCGAGAGTTGTAAGAGAAAATTACAGCTTTGCCATATTTTTTAATTCTCAGAAATAATCTGAAATTAAAAAATTCACAAAGCTACAAAAATGCATGCATATTAAATGGGTAATAGCGGTAATACTAATTTGAACACACTAACAAACATTGGGAAAGTTTCTCACTTGCAAGCATTTGAAAGGTTGCGTATTGTCAGACATTTGGTAGGTTCGGCGCTGACATTTTGAGAGATTTTATACTAACAATCAGAAACTTATATTATAGGTTTTGCTGAGTGGCTCCATCTTTTGTTTGCTGATCTGAATGTGTAAAAACATGTGCCAAAATACACATTGTAATGGTATAACTGTAAGGTCATTTAAAAATGCATCATATTTTTGATTATGTCCCAAATATGCACATATTACGACCGTAAGGACGACCAATTGGTTTTTTTTAGGTATTTGTTATATGTAATAACAGACATTGATATACCTTAAGTAGGTTGCATTTGATGAAATCGTTAATATTATATATTTACTTTATTTTCTATTTAATTACTAAAGGATATTTAGAATATTTTCAACTTGACATTGATTTCTTCAATATTTTTTTCATATTTTAGGCATCTGGTGTAACCGTTTCAGACGTCTGTAAGACAACATATGAGGAAATCAAAAAGGACAAAAAACATCGTTACGTAATATTTTATATTCGTGATGAGAAGCAAATCGATGTTGAGGTTGTCGGCGATCGTAACTCTGAATATGATCAATTCTTGGAAGATATCCAAAAAGGTGGTCCAGGCGAGTGTCGGTAAGTGAAATAATAATTTATATTTATTAATTAACTTTTGGAAGTAAAATACCAATTTTAAAAAAAAAAGCCTAATTGTAATTATTTTTTGTCGATATTATTAATACCATGAATATGTCATATTAGACTCCTAAATATTCACTCAGTTGTGATGGCTCAAATACGAGGTGTTTGTTCTAGGTGTGATCAATTCCAATTCACGCTTTCTTTTCACTAATAACAGTGCTTTTCGTCTTCTACGGCCATAAAGGATTCAAGTTGATATCATTTTTTATTAAGCATTTGCGCTTGAGGAATTACGAATATCCTTATAATATTCTGGTACATCGCGTGAATAGAAGGAACGTATCAGAAGAGATTAATCGAGAGGTGTGGGTGTAATTTGCTCTTAAATAGCTGTTGATTTTACTGACTCGCAAAAGCCGATTGATACAGGGCATTCCACATTCGGTTTGAATAGTTTAAAAAATAATTTAGCTATTTGAGTTTGTGAATTGCCTTATGATTTCACTGCTGCATAAGTGTCTTATGTCAATGAGAGAAGAGCAATACTCTGACGTCTGAAGATTCTGCAAGTACCAAAGATTCGAAAAATAAATGTGAATTTGTAAAATTCTAGAAATGATTATTTACTATTCACTTCAATTTTATACTGAAAACTTTTAAAGCGGACTTTAAAATTGACACTATTCATTGCGATATTGTTCACTTAAATTGAAATAAGTCATTATGAAAATTATCCAAAAATATATTAGATATTAAAATAGTTGAACGCAATCGCATTGTTGTGAATGAATGGAAAATTAATTTAGAACAGTGATATAAATTTATCTTTTTTCGTCGATGAACATATAATGTGTGTTCCAGTCAATAAAAATCTGATTGCCGATTCATTGGTTTTTTAGTTTAAAAAAATATTTCCTCCTTTGAAGCACACGAAATTGTTGAGCTTGAATCCAGATAGTGAAATTCTCGGACTGCCTCTAAATGGCCTGAGTTGTCGTAGCTGTAAAAAATAACATTTCAATATAAATGTTACTAAGAGTTACCAATAAATAGTTTTTTATTTTTATTTATGGACTCGATTTTTAATGTTGTCTAAACTAAAAACTGTTGATTTATCTTAAAAGTAACTCGAATTCTATAGTTTCAATTTTATGTTGACTGGCATTTTACGAAATCATTTTGAAAAAATTGTTGTAAACTATGTGGACCTAATTTTTATCTATTGGGTTGTTCGGAAAGTAATTTCGTTTTCTTTAAATATAAAAATGAAAGGCGATTTTCTTATAGTGAATTAATATTTTATTCTGGCCTTTTTTATTTAAGTGAATCATTCAAGTTGCCCAATTGATGACAGTACACTTCAGAATTGATCGTTGTGTTGCTCGGTAGAAGCAGAATTGATCGTTGTGTTGCTCGTCAAAATAAACGATTCCTTTGAAATCACACCAAACAGATAGCATAACCTTTTTTTTGATGAATATTGGCTTTCGAAGTATTTTGAAACATTGTTGTTCCAGGATCTTTTGCGCTTAACATTGTTGTAGACAACCCATCTCTCGTTCCCAGTGATGATACGCTTCAAAAATGGATCATTTTCTTGGCGTTTGAGAAGCAAATCACAAACGTCAATGCGCAGCACAAATTTTTCATCGTAAAAAGATTAGGAACTTTGCGATTAAACCTAGCCATTTCAAATGATCATGATCTCAGCGATCTCACGAGTTGTTATTCGCCGGTTTGCATCAATTAATGCCTTCATTGTGTCTTCATCAGCTTCAACTGGCCTTCCAGAATGTGATGCATGTTCGAGCTGAAAATTACCGGATCGAAATTTTGCAAATCGGTTTTGGCACTAGCACTTAACACATCTTCTCCATATACATCGGATAGGTTTTTTCTTGCTTGAATAGCATTTTTATCTTTTCTATATGCCGAAAATGCTGTTTTTCACTTTCCATATTTAAAAGTGTATCAAGCAAAAACTACTTTGCGGAATCAATCTATTTTTTCACAAGCAAGCCTTGCTATGTCATCTGTCAAAATACATATGATTATGCGGGTTAAGTGTGAAGTTGGTTGTGAAAAAATACAATTAAGTCCTCTGTTGGGAATAAACGAAATTACTTTCCAAACAACTCAATAAATAGAATTTCTGGAATTTTTAAGCATGGTCATGCAATCGAACTCATACCAAATATATTATTTTTAGTGTTGTTTCTTAGTAGAAACATGAAATTTTCCTTTTCTGAATTTTTTGATATTCAACGATATTTTGTTATTGAAATTTTGTTTTTGTTATTTTTAGATATGGCCTATTCGATTTTGAGTACATGCATCAATGTCAAGGAACTTCCGAAAGCTCTAAGAAACAGAAACTTTTCTTAATGTCATGGTGCCCAGACACTGCTAAGGTAAGAATAAAAATAGTTTATCAAATTTATATGTTTATTTTCCCCATTATTATTATTTATATATTTTCGTACCTATTATTATGTACTTAGTTACCGGGAAAATAAACAGTTGATTTATTATAGAATATTTTGAAGTAAACGACAATTGAGAATTTCAAATTTTATATTATTTTTTAAGTCCAAGAAGTTATTGTCTCGATATTTCATAAAAAATTGAAAGTTCGAAATATTTATTGGACTAAAGAAAAGGTATTCTGAAGTATACCATCCGAATCGATGAAATTTTCCACATGCAAAATTTCTGAATACGATTTTTGGAACATTAACCTTCAGAAACATTTTATTTAACTTGGATTAGTAATAATGTTGGACTCAATAGTACTAGTTAAAGTAGTAGTAATAGTAGTTGTGGCGAATTTATTTTTTACGAACAGTAATTTTTTTTCTATTATTTACGAATTTATATGAACACTAAAGAAATTTTAAATTACAATATTCCACACACATGCACTCATCAACTCGATGTATATCAGTGCAGGTAAAATTTTATCGGTTTTATGTTTACACGAAAATGGTTCTTTAAGAAAAACGATGATAATACAATATAATATGACGCTTATTAAAGTCCATGACCGAAAGATTTCATCATGATCATGGCCTGCTGAATCAAACACCTTCAGACATCCCGGCTTCGCACCGCCGTTTACCAGTTCGACACTGTCATCATGTTTTTGGCGTTCTAGCTAACGCCGTCGCTCCAACAAAAGCAGGTACTACCTCGTCTTCTAGGAGCCACTGTAGACTTTCCGGGCAGGCTCTTCCTCATCCATATAGATTAATTGTCCAACCCACCGCAACCTATGGAGCTAAGTTTTATCCACAACCGGTCGGTCGCGATAAAGCTCATGTAAGGGGCCGAAAATTTTGTCGAAGGACTTTCTTCGAATGCGGACAAGAGTTCGCAATAGTTTTTGCCTAGGATCTAAATTTCCGAAGAATACATGAAGACTTTCAGAATAATTTCTCTTTCCTAATTTTTTAGAGTGTTTCTTATGTAAACTGGTTTGCTGAAATTTGACCAAAGCTTAGAAACAAATATTCCACTGTTGGCCCATTTTATTTGTCTACGTATAGTCAAAGATGTTAAATGCTTCCAGCATGTCCTAGAACCCAACACAATTCAGCATGACCTAATGCCTTTGAGAATTGATTAAATTGGATGAGTTACAAATATTTCCAAGGCTACAAAACTGTTACTAATATTTTTCTAATGTATTTAATAACAGTATTTTTTAAATTATTCCTAATGTAACACACTCGATTATCAGTCTGGGCTAGATTTCATATTCTGGTTGAGGACCCTCCAATTGCGTATGTAAAATTAATAAGTTTATAGTTTACATTACAAAGAAGACAGAGTTCATTATTCACGAAATTCCATTCCTACTAAATTTGGTCAAAAATCAAGTCTACAATACTATAGACTTCGAAGAATTTCATGCAAAAATCAAAGAACTCCAGATGTCCTGGCTTAGCGCTACGGTCTTTTCCAATTCTACACTACCAGCATGTTTTTGGCGTCCTGACTAATATCGCCACTTTATTAAAGGCAGAGCCTACCTCGTCTTCTAGAACAAAAAATTCAGTTTTTGTAGGATTTCCGGACAGGATCTTCCTCATTCGTACGGATAATGTGTCCAACTCACCGCAGCCTTGCGTCGTTAAATAGGCTCCTCCTCATGTAGAGTTCCAAAAATTATTAGAAAGACTCTAATAGTAACCAATGATTTTATAATAGTACGCAATCGCTCTTGTTCATATAGGGTGCCAAAACTTTTTCGAAGGACCCTAATATAATAGTACCCAAATTTCCGAAGAATACCAGAGTACTGGCAAGACTAATGGCTTATACAGTAGAAGCTTATAATTTAGACTGACTGAACTACGCTCTGTTGGCTGCCAGTAGCCGAGCGCGCGATCCTTAACCCCAAATAGGAAAATGATTTAACTCTTTCAAAGCTATAATCCCCTATCTGGAGCGAGTAGTGCTAGTTCGTTTTGTTTTCGACACCGACGCTGCCACCATGTACTTTGTTTAGACTTCACTTTGATGTGAAGCCTAAGATTTTCATCAAGAATGAAGACCTCTCGTACAACCATTGTCTGATCGACAAAATGTCGATGTCGTCGGCGTATGCTAAAAGCTGGATTCACTTAATGAAGATAGTGGGTCACTCCTGCGTCATGGATAATTTTTTCCAGTGCCAGATTAAAGAGAACGTATGAAAGTGTATCTCATTGCCGGAGATCACTGTAGATTACAAATGACTCTAAAAATAATTCGGCTGCGTTTAGTCTTCTTCTCACACTAGTCATGGTCAACCTAATCATGAATGTGAAGAATTTTACGGGTGGCCTCTGATGTGCGCCAATAATATGTTGAGTGAATGAGATTATCCTGTCGAGTAAGATAAGATAGGGGTGATTATCGTATATTGGGTGTAAGGGAAAGTTCTGTCGTTTTTGAACACCTGCACTTGTATGCGTTGTCGATTCTTAGCGAGAATTCTGATTCGACTGAAATCGATTTAAACCGTTAGATTACTCTATGATTGATGGTTTATACACATTTTTTCGTATTTTTTCAGTTTTTTTTTTAAACTTGTAAAAAACAGTCAACATGTGTGAAGAAAAAGTGCACAACGCGATGGAAGCAAAAAAAAACTTGTGTGGCGTGTTTGGAGAAGACGCAGTAACAGCTCGAACATGCCACAGATGGTTTGCGAAATTTCGTTCGGGTGACTTTTTTTTGAAAGATGAACCCAGATCAGGAAGGCCATCAAATGTCAATGACGAAGTGCTACGCAGTATGATCAGGACACATTCCATGTTAAATTCCACAGAAGTGGCCTTCAAGCTTGGAATTCATCAGACTACTGCTTTAGAGCACATTAAAAGGATTGGTTTGTGTCCAAACTCTCTGTTTGGCTGCCACACGAATTAAGCCAAAAAAAATTTAATGGATCGAATTTCAATATGTTTTTTTTAAATCTTGCTCGTCACAAAAGGGAACCGTTTTTGGACCGCATGGTGACTGGTGATGAAAAGTGAACAGTTTATAAACATGTGGTAAGAAAAAGGGCATATGTTTAGAAAGGGAGACACCACCGACCACATCCAAAGCTAGCGTGCATCAAAAGTTGGTGGGATCGGAGGGGTATACCAGGTGTATAAGCTTAAATTCGCTGTTTGGTCATTGACGGCGTGAGTGAGCATATAAAGTTATCATAGTTTTTTTTTATGAGCTTACACATCTGTCAACATTAGTCAGTGCACAATTTTCAGCAATTTCGTACAACAACATACATTTTTCCTTTGGTAATCATGTTTAGTTTTTGCCAGAACAAGAGCATATGCGGGAAGCTGACAATGTACACTGACAAAAGAGCAACAGAAAGGGTGTAGTTCTTCACCATAACAACGCTCGACCAAGCGTGTCAAGAAAAACCCTAAAAAAAATTGTTGGGTTGGGAAACTCTACCTCAGTCAGCATATTCTCCAGATATTACACCATCTGACTATTATCTGTTCAGGTCGCTGCAAAATTTTCTTGATGGAAATGAATATATAAATTATAAGGATGTCCAAATGACAGTGGAAGAATACTTTGCGTCCAAAAACGAGGACTTCTTTTCCAGGTGGTTGGATAAGCTGCGAGAACACTGGCAGACAGTTGTAACTAATAAAAAAAATTATATTTTGGATTAATTTTTCAATAAAAAGTGAAAAAAAAATTTAGTTTTTTCTATAGAAAAAAAAACGACAGAACTTTTCCTTACACCCAATAGATAGTACTCAGCAACGCAATACTTCTTTGTGATATGTTCTTTTTTGAGCATTGATTCGCTTTCCCATACTTGGACCATAAATTGATGAACTGTTTGGTGTGAAGTTGTCGCCTCCGTAATTAACCAGTTCGCTGGCGATCCCATCGGCATGGGGCGACTTGTGGTTCTTCAATCGACGGATCGCTTTTATTGTTTCCGCAATGCTCGCTAGCGGCAGCATGTCTTCGTCAGCTGGTGGCACCTCCAACTCGTATTCTGACTGGTTAGTGTTTAAGCATTCATCAAAATGCTCCACTTATCGTCTTAATATGCCTCTTTGCTCCGGAATGGTGAGTATCGTGGTGTAAATTGTCCCATCCTGCTCCCAATTTTGTAATACTTCCTCACCTGGTGCGGTTGCTCCTTATATTTGCCAGGTTTTATTCTTTTGTCTGTGAGTCCACTTCTCTGCTTTTCTCAATTCATGATAAATTCTCCACGCGTACTCGCGTTCTCTGATATGCAACATTCTTTTGTTCTGTTGCCCGCTTGCAATCTTCATCAAACCAGCCGTTTCGACTCTCTTTGCGCCTGGGGCCTAGTACTTTTTCGTCCGTATCAATGACAGTCCCTTGCGGTTAATAAATCGTCTGCTTTCATAAAAATAAATCTTTATAAGGCTTAAAGAATATTTGAAGTGTGTCTGTATACTTTATATATCAACAGTTACCACCAGTATACCTCCTTTATTCCAACCAAATTGAAGAAAGAAGAAAGTAAATCAAAACTACTCACTTTGATGAATTTCCGTACAAAAAAATTCCGAAGGCAAGGGTAGTGTTTTTTTTAAATAGCAGCAACAGGTTTTATAAAGTCTCGGCTAGTTATCCATGAAAGTGTCAAATGAATTTTCCTTTTATATGATTTTGCATGAAAGCTCTGCATTAGGAATGGAATTTCTCGATCAGAAATTTCAAATCGCTTCAAAATTTTTAAACTAGAGAATGATTAACTACACAATTTGTCTACGTGATGAAAACAATTTATTTAACTGTATTTTCATAATTCAAATAATTTTTCTAATAATAATATTTCTATTTCTTTCATAGGTTAAAAAGAAGATGTTGTACTCAAGCTCATTTGATGCCTTGAAAAAATCTTTGGTTGGTGTACAAAAGTATATTCAGGCAACTGATCTTTCTGAAGCATCTCGGGAAGCAGTAGAAGAGAAATTGCGCGCCACAGATCGCCAATAAATTAAATACAAAAGCATATAAGAAAAACGAAAACAAAAGAAAATTAATTAAAGAAGAAGAAGAGGAAAAGGAAGAAGAAAATCTACAAAAAAAAAAAAAATGAATAAATAAATAAATGAATCATCTGTAATAATAATAACACAATATTTATAAATAAAATAAAAAAAAATTATTATTATAATTATAAATAAATAAAATTAAAATAAAAATAAATTAATTTGCGAAAAAAAATAATAAATTGATTGAGATGATTTTTTTTTAAATTAATTAATTAATTGATTGATTGATGATGATGATGATGATGATGATATGAAAATAATAGATTTAAAAGAGAAATAAATTCAAATAGGAAAGAGGAAGAACAATTATTAATAATGGACACCATTAAATAAATAGAAACGATTTTTTTTAAGAAAGAAAACAAATCAAAATAAAACTGGATACTACAAAAACATTTAAAAAAAATTAAAAAAGTAAAAAAAAACAAGCATATTTTTTATTTTTATTTTCTAACTATAAAAATCTTTTTATAAAATGAACAAATAAAAACGAAAGTAAATTAAAAGAAGCTAAATTAAATTGAATGAAAACAAAACAACAAATAATCTACACTCCACACATAAATAAAAACATATTATTACTCTTGTATACAAAATAATAGAATAAATAAAAATAAAATGGACAAAAAACGATTATAAGAATATTAAATTAACAAAACAAAACAAACAAAAAAATTAAATAATATAAAAAATTAATAAATAATAAATAAATTGCGAACTAAAATAAAATATAAAACGAAACAAGTCATAATTTTATGCATTGGATTTACCGAAAAGAAGAAAGAAAGGAAACAATAATAATAAAACTAAATAACCAAAAACTCCTCCTTTTACATAACATTCGACACATCATTTCTCATATACTACATATAATCACTAATAATAAAGAAAAACCATAAATAACTGCTTTTATTTAAGCAAGATTTTACACATTTACAAAATATACACACTCATAATATTATACCATTTATTTACATGAACCTGGTTCTGTTTTTTTAAGTATTTTTTTTTCGGTTTTCAATTGAGGAGCGAAGATAGATTGGCAGTCGTATTATGTTATCACAGATACACTGATAAATTCAGCCTGGTTCTGAATATCTAAAAAAGTTGAAGTTCAGGAAGACAACGTAAATGTGAAAAAAAAACCAATTGTAGTTCATTTCTGTAGTCCCAATTAAATAGACCGGTTCCATCTAACTGTGGAAACATTGGTCACTATGTCTAACAAAAAAGTCATGTTTTGAAAAAAATAATTTTAATTCTATTTAGTTGGAATTAATTAAAAAAAATTTTTTTATTCTTTGAGTTGTAAAATATATTACGTCGTTGTTGAAATGTTCAAATACTTTTGCCTTTTGTTTGGCTGAATTCGCTGAATATGTTTTTTATCAGCTGTAGAATTTTTTCCACAGTATTATTGGAAATGATAGTAAATTATTTTTCGGGATGTTCGAATTAATATTCAAACATCTCTAGCCAAATAGAATATAAAATTTCTGGTATAAAATCACTTTTTATTTTCAAAGTAGACATTTTTCGATTTCTTAAAGTGATAAGGATCGGTAGTAATGAAACTTAACATTTTGCAGTAGTTTTTCGAGTCTGTACTTCAGTATTTGGCGAGGTGTTTTTTTGGTGCTGAGATTTCATAGGCCAAATATACGAGCTATTCTTACAAAACGACTGATGATAATTGGTTGAAAGTTTTAGAAAACGCCTCCTTTATAGAATAAGAATCGAGTCGCGAGTGGAAGAGAAAAAGTATAATTAAAATGAAAAAGGACAGAAATAATGCCAATTTTTTATATGCACTCGTCACTACCATTCACCGTACGCTCTTTAAAATTCTGGAGTTCACCAAAAAAATCATTCTCTTTTGTCTCAATATTTTCGTATTTTCTATTTCGCATGTAATTTACTTCATTTATATTCTCTCAATTCGTAGTTATTTTCTGTTTACAGGGAGAAGTGAAAGGCTAGAAAACCTCTTTAATCGATTAGTTTGGTTCATAAAGACTTTTTTTTTCAATTTAATAAACTATTTAATTTTATACTGTAAAAGAACAATAATAATAAAAGTATCAAAAACCGAATAACATATTTAATAACAAATAAAATAATAATAATGAAAATTAAAACGCACATCATATATGAAAAAGAAGGCAAAGAAGAGGGGAAATTGTAAAATTTTGTATTAGCTTAATTAAAAGAGAAAAAAAAATATGGAAGAGTTTTTTTTGCTAAATTTTGATTTAACATATTTGAAGCGGTTCTATTTAAGGCTTCTTTTATTTGAAGTTTTTCTTAACAAAGTTGTCTCGACAAGGATAACTGAAAGACTTTTTGTTTATGTGAATCCAGATGAATTTTTGGTTCTTTAATTCCCCTATTCTGAAAAAAGTTGTTTAAAATTGTTCAAAACAAATGAAAGTGTTTAAAACATTCGGACGAGGTTGATAAAGTATGTTAAAGTGGTTTGGAATCAGAATTAAAGCAGATTATTTGGGATGCAGAAATCATACAGAACGAGTGACGGGTACAAGCCATAAGAGATTATGGAGTGCCTCCCATGCAGGACTTGGTGCTTTGTCTACTTTTTTGGAATGTGGTGTAAGACAGATTTCCCAAACTCTATATCCCAAAGGATGAGTTGCTATATACGTAGTGCCAAAATGTGCGGAAAAGGTTGAAAAGTTCAGGAATGACCTGGCAGTCGGTTTTCGATATTAGACAGATGCAGAGCTTATCACGGGAAGGGAGGGAAGTGAAAATACACCCAATTCAATTTTTGTAGGGAAAATACGTTCCAGAAAAAAAACGTATAAAAAATATATCTCGTACGTATGTGTACATAGAAAAATATGCGATTGGTTCCATATCCTAAAAAAGGTTTTATTTTGTTTCCCCGCATAAAAACTTTAAATTCATTATTTTTTTTAATACAATTATTTTGTAATTCGTGTTAAAAAAAATAATGCGTAATAAAAAGTACATTTTCTTCCTGTTTTTTGATCTGTGTTATTTTCTAAATCGCTGATGTAGCTGAAGATAATGATATATGCGGAGCTAAGTGATACATGCGGAGCTAAGTGATAAATGCGGAGCTAAGTGATACATGCGGAGCTAAGTAGAACAATGGCGGTGTGCTGACTAATGCCGAACTTCGGGGGACCCAAGCGGATTGGGATGATCATGTTCACCAGGCAAGCTTACCCGTCGAAATTCTGGCGAACTATCTTCAGAAACTATGTATACCGCCAGTTAAGTCAGAGAAACCGGAGGCGCGGTGCGATGTCCAAGGAAGCATACGTATCCGTGGGAGTACTGCCCCCTGCGGTATATCGATATTTCAAAGATATTTGACAAAGTTTAGCATCAGGTTCTTTTGTCGAAAATCGACGACTGCATCCTCTCAAATGGATTAGAGGCGCTACCTTCCGAAGCGTTTAATACAAGTTATTTTGGATGGGTTCAAGTTTGCAGTTTATTAAATAAATGCTGGTGTTCTTCCGGGTTCAGTTCTATCTCCGACTGTTTTTCTAATTTTCATAAATGGTCTTTTATCTGTTACTTCTAATCCAATCCAATTTTCGGAATCGTCTCTTGATTCACGTCATTGCTCTTCTTTCGGCCATGGAGATGGAACGACAACGTATGTTCAATTAATTAAATTTCGATGTCGACAGTATTATATTATGGGGCTCGAAGAACAGAGTGGAACTTAATACTTTCCAAACACAGTTGTCTGCTATATCTGAAGGCGAAACCGAAATTTCCAGTAATTATTCATGAATAGCACTTGCATAACTAATACCAAAAAACTTTCCATTCTTGGTACGTGTGTTAATGACAACCTGCGTTGGAATGACCACATTTTTAATATTACCAAAAATGCTGTATTACATATATTTGCCCCAAACCGGAATATAAGTCCCATGGACAGGCGCTTCATGGCACTTACTATATCGGATACGTCATGGCACTTACTATATCGGATACTAAATCAACCGATGAAATTAATAGGAGACAAAAATATTACAGAGTCATTAATAATGTTTTTAGTTATTTTATCGTATTTTTCATAAAAAGTGTTCCAGTGAATTGGCTAGTTGCATTCTAACCTAAAATTATTTCACCCTAATACCCGTTTCGCCAAGAATGCTGCACATCAGTTTATCCTGAATACTCTTTTCGGACGTACTGTAAGATGTACTGATTCTTTTTCTAACCGTTCAATCCGTATGTGGAATGCTCTGGCTCACTCTGTTTTCCCAAATCATTCCAATCAACCGTTCTTTAACAGCAAAGTGAACTGACATCTCCCTCTTTATCCCTTCTAATACTTTCTGCACGCGCAATGGACCAAACATTATATGAATATTTATAACTGCTTCAGCGTAAGTGATTTATAAAAAAAAGATAAAGTCACTGTCTGACCCGCACAGTGGATTCATGGATTAACCGACGTCACGATGAAGTTGGCCACTACCTATCTCAATTGGTACGGGGTGGTGAACATTGCGAAACAGGTCTTCTTTTATCGGCCACAATTTCGAATGGAAAGACGTGGTGTACAGAAATGTGTTGGCGGTCCACCATTAGCAGACCATCATGGACCCGGTGTTAGAATCGTGGGTAGTTTGGGAAGTTGTCGATGTTTTTGCGACAGCGGCGGTCCTAAGAGTTTCTGGATGGGTTTTTAACTTGAGTTTTAGTGAGTTTAAGTTGTCTTTCAATCATTTCCACCTTACGGTAACATCAATAAAAACTGTTCAGAGCCCAAATTGTGTCTCCACACAAGAGACTTCTATTTTCCTCTATTAAGAATAATTCATAAATTTGAAAGTATAAAAATAAATGTTATTAGCAATTAATTAGGTAAGTTTAAGAAAATCTACATTTGAGCTGAAGGAATTTAGGAAAAAACTTAATTACTTATTTATAAATGCCTAAAAAATAAATCTAATCAAAAAGTTATTTTTAAAAATTAATAAATTCACTCGGAATAAGTTCGTTAGTCTAAAAATTCAAAAATAAAATGAGAAATATTTTTTAATCAAATGAAAATAGTATCAAATATTGGCAATTCCTGTTAAATAAAATAAGTATCGGTTGAAAACATTAAATTCACTAATTAAGCAGGTTTGAGAAATAATTTCGAAATTTGCGAATTTTTAAAAGAATTTTTTCGTGAAGTAATCTTGAAATTTGAAAATAGTATTTACAGACGCTTGCAACTATAAAAAAGGTGGAAAAGTTATTAATAAAAGACAGAGCTTTTTAAAAAAAAAATAAAATAATTTTAATCAAAATTGAATATTGGAAAAGAATTGGCACTTTTATACTGTTTACATTATTTTCCCGTTGAAACTTTTTGGCATGCCGACAATAGCAGTCACACACTGTTAGCACTTAAGCCTCAAATGCAATCGCTTACTTGGCGTATGTAAGCTGAGTAAAAACGGTGATTAAAATCTACTTTGAGGTATGAATGTGTGAGAATTGAAGTTGGTTACGAAAAAGTAGAGATTAAATTTCGTTGAATATAATTCGCATACAAGGAATGAATCAGCGAGTACATAACTAAGTTCGAAAAATATATATATATTATATATATTTTTCGGCGTAGAGGTTACTGTGTTCAGAAGGCGGTTTCCTCCGTGAGCTAGGTTCTTCCATTTCATTATGGAGAGCTGATTAACTCCCGCGACTAGAGGGGTTTTGGGTTGGTCGTGCGCATAACTTTTGATAGTTGAGAGGGTGGGGGTGTTTATGTCATCCCAATTTAAACACAATACAAACTATTTTCTTTTTGGCTAAATACCAATACAGAAATCAACGGTGGGAGGGCAATTTTCTTATCACACATTTAAACATATTTGCCATGGGGTGAGAGAGCATCAATCTATTTCTCTGAATTCAGTTATCGCAACAGATGTGTATCAATATAGGAATTGTGTTGGGATAAATTGATGAGCGCGCATAGGAAAACGAAGAACTCTGCCGGCATATTCGTTTTGTTTTGCTTGGAGAGAATTTTTTGTAGTGTTGTTGTGTGTGTGGAGAAGAATGGTGTTGTACGCTGCTGTTGGTGAATCCATCCGGAACATAATATATTATAATATGTTGAGAGATATTTTAGTGTAGCGCATTTTTAGTACGTGCACGTGCGTCTCCATTATTTGCTACATAATGTATGTTAATGCTGACGACGGCAACTGAACTGAATTCCGTCCGAATTACAATTGCAATAGAATTTAATTCACTCATAAAAGTTGTTTTATTTAAATTTTAGCTATTTTCTCAATAGAGAGATGCATGTGTATGTGATGTTACTGCGGTTTTTCAAAGAGATGGTGAGAAAACATTATTATCGTCAAATCCAATCATGTGTGGTTACAAAAACACGAGAATTGCAGTGTTTTTGCTTGGCAATCATTGTTAATAGGAAGAATGGCGTTCTCTTTATTTACACATAGGAGTGAGGGAGGGGAATTTTGGTATACCGCGTATGATACGTTTGGCGTTTTGTAGTGTGTGAATGAATGCTATCTTCTTTCTTATCTATCGATACAACAATGAGTTAACGGACATACATGAGTTAACGGACATGCATGTACGTGCGTCTGATTTTACTGTAGCGTACACTATTGTAGCAGCGGCAGCCATTTGATGTTTGAGAAAGGAAACAAATTGTTTGAATTTTTGGCAGAACAATTTATCTTTTACGTTTTATTTACTTCTTCGTCTCGACAACTTTGTTAATTTGTTTTCTGTAATTAAAAATGGTAATAAAAAAGGGAATTTGAAAAAATCATCTACAAAAACAAGTGACAAATCCTGAGAAACGGCTGCATCGAATGTCTCTGAACCGAAGGCTCAGCCGTTGAACTGCAAACAAGGTTTGCGGTCAATAAATCCATCGCTACGAAACCGACAAATTTGGGGAAGTTCTGGACACTATGCAGCAAAAAAAAAGTTCTGTCCGTACGTGTAAAAGCAGCACAACGCATTTGCTTCAGCAAAGCGGCCGATAAAATATTGTAGATCGGCTCGAAACCATCTTCGAGAACAACTGACAAATCCTGAGAACGATAAACTTAGATGGCAGGTGAAATTAAAAAGCTCGTGTACAGGTAGTGAAAATTATTCTTGGTTTCAAGAATGAACAGATATAGTCTCAAAGAATGGAATAAATAAAATAATGTGCATACCTGTTTTCATTTGTTTTATGGTATTCGAAAAACAGTCTATTTAATTGTTCAATAAATAATCCGGTAATTCTTCCCCGATAGCGAATGGTGTGGGCAGATGCTCTGATTGCCTCATTGCCGCGGTGTACGTGTATTGCGACACCATTTCTTTCATGGTCGACCGACCAATTCATTATGAAAATGTGTGATGTCCTTTACAATTTTTGTTTCGACGATTTTATCTAAATTTGGTGGAGCACAATGAACATTATTTTCAAGTATTTTTCATCTATTAAGCAGAATGCCGATTGTGTTTTCAATTAGAAATTTTAATAATCTTTTGTTAATCCGGATCCAAAGGATCACCAACTAAGTACAGAGGCAAAGACTGCGTAACAATTGCGGCGGAAGGTAATAGAAAAGTACTTCCGACGAAAATTCCACTATCACTTTTGCTCCCGCAGACCCCAAACGTATAATTTGAATCGCAATGTTCGCAAGAATTGTGATCCATTATTTTTGGATTAAACTGTATTGATGTGGTTTCCCGTCAATAGCACCGATGAAATAGGCATTCCGGTTTTTTTTTAAATTTCCACAGATGACGTTTTTCATTGTTATAAACAATAAATTAGGTAAGTTTAGGAAAATCTACTTTTGAGCTGAAGGAATTTAGGAAAACACTTAATTGACTTATTTATAAATGCCTAAGAAATAAATCTAATCAAAAAGTTATGTTTAAAAATAAATCAATACTCTTTGAAAATTCACTCGGAATAAGTAAAATGAGAAATATTTTTTAATTAAATAAAAATATTGCCAATTCCTATTAAATAAGAATAAGCATCGTTTTGAAAAAATTAAATTCACTAATTAACCAAATTTGAGAAATGACATATTCCGAAATTTGCTAATTTTTCAAAAAATTCTTGAAATTTGGAAATAGTATTTATAGACGCTTGCAACTAAAAAAAAAAACTGAAGAAGCTTTTAATAAAAAAACAGAGGTTTTTAACAAAAAATTGAAATATTTTTTATCAAAATTGAGATTATGGAAAATAATTGCTTTTTTCTACTGTTTACATTATTTTCCCGTTGAAACTTTTTGGCCTGCCGACAATAGAAGCCATGAATCAGCGAGTATATGAGGACGTTCAATAGTGAAGAAAGTAAATAATATCGGCGCAGAAATACCGTTGTCAAAAGGCGTTTATCTCCGTGGTGAGGCTATTTTTATTTATAAAAGTAAAAATATATTTATTCTCAATGATTGGGAGGCTGAATTGGGGACCTTGCGCTAAAATAGCTGTTAGTAGAGTTTTTCATAGTTAGGGATGGCGTTTACGTCCTTTTTTTTTGAGTACAATGCTAAGTTTTCTATGTAGTTAAATACTAAGTAAGAAACCAAAAAGGGGGGAGTGGTATTTACTCATTTTATTTTTGAGTAATAAACGTTTAATTATTTTTGGAACAAATTGTATTGATGTACTTTCCCGTCAATAACACCGATGCAATAGGCAATTCCTCTGCTGTCGTTTTTAGTCAGCTTCATTTGCAATTGACGTGTACTATCTTCCTAAATTGCGTCACAAGTGTCATGCATTCATTATTTTACGAACTGTCGTAACGATCTATTGTGGGCACCGATCATCCAATAACTATAAAACCAACACATTTATTGATTGTCTAACACAAAACGTTAAAGAAAAACCAGATTTTCTGACCCAATTTGTCTTCTCTGCGAGCCTTTCGCTCAGTTAATTTAAAAGCAAATCAAATTGGCTGATAGCTTTAAAAAAGTACTCCTCATCATTGTCGTTGGTTCCTTAATCGTTTGAAAACACTCCCAAAAAAAAACCCCGAACTCATCTCCATTTGCATTCAATTATTTTTTCTTCCGTTTAATTTAAAATTTCTTCAATTCGATTTATCGCGTCAATTTTCTTAAAAACTAGATTCAGCTACAACTACTCCGAAATAAAAACTTCCTATTTCCTGGTCATTTTTTGGTCGGTCAGGTTATTCTTTGATTGGAATTCTTCTTCCAAACCAAAGAAGACGAGGAGGAAATGTCATTTGAAGATGGCTCCGACACGAGCACGGAAAGTGTGAGCAGCGATGCTACGCCAGCCTGGAAAGCAGTAGCAAGGAAAATAATGAGGTTTTCGCCTACAGCCAAAGAGACGGATAATTTCAGTAAGCCAGGTACGTCTCAAAATTTATATAAAAAATTAGAGGAGGAAATGAAAGAGCTTAGGAGGGAATTAAAGGAAGCGAACGAAGTGATTCAATCACTGCGTTCGCAGATAGGAAAGGGTAACACGACAACCAAATATATTTTAAGGGAGAATAAGGGGAAACTCCTGAAAAGACTATAAAAATGAAAAAGGAGCATGTGCCTCCAATTTCGGTTTTTAATGCCAATATCCGCGAGTTGCAGAAGAAACACGCGGACATTAAAATCAAAAATGTAAAAAAACCAAAAGGAGCTCTTCGTAGAACTCCAAACACTGGGTGTAGAAGCTCACACATACACTCCAAGGAGTGGAAAGGGTGTGAGCTTAATGGTCAGGGGAACACACCCTCCGTTTGAAGAAAAAAAAGTGGAGGGAGACAAAAATAGTAAGGTTGGAAGCAAAAAGATTTTCAACCCCTATTTCAAGGGAGAAGGGCTATAAGCTCGGGCTTTTCGTGGTAAAATTTCCACCCGAAACCAAAATTGGTAAAGTCCGGGAATGCCAGTTCCTGCTTAGGCAGAAGGTTACATGGGAGGGTTTGAAGAGGACAACAATCCAGTGTAACAGATGCCAAAAATACAGCCACGTCGCAAGAAATTGTGCCATGCACTTTAGATGTGTGAAGTGTGACAAACAGCATGAGGAAAGTGAGAGAGGATTCCGTACAGTTCGGAAATCAAACCGTACTGCGTTAATTGCGAAACGTTTGGACATCCGGCGAGTTTTAGAGGATGCCCAACAGTAAGAAAGATTCAGGAAGCCAAAGAAAGAAAGGCTTCTGAATTAAGACCTGCAGCCATGAAAGTGCAAAAACTTTCGTCTGGGTATTATAAAAAGGCAAAATACCCAGACGACGTCAATCGCAGGGACTAAGATTTAGCATGAAAAGGGCGCTGAACCACTGAAAAAAGGTATCGAAGATACCTTTGGCATGCCTCTGGACGTGCTTTTTCAAAAACACAAATCAATTCAGCCTATCTTAAACGAGAAAGACGAGTTTAAGATAAAAATGAAATTAGTCGAGCAGTTTACTAACATGGGTTTAGGTAAATTAAAAGTAGTAACTGTCAATGTAAATTCTATTCGGAGTCAAATTAAGAGAACGTTTTGTGACTTCTTAAGCGAATATTTTCCAGGCATTGCGTTAATCCAAGAAATCAACATACAGGCTGACAAGTGCATCAGATTTAAAGGATTCAACGTAATTAATGGTAATAACGAACGAACGGTAATCGTTATTAGAGAAGATATAATTTTCTCTGAGGTTCTATTACCAGAATTTGCAGGTATTGAAAATACGGCGATTGCCTGTACGATTGATAACAAAGAGTTATTAGTCGTATCAACGTATTTTGCGCACAATGCCTACAGATACCGCAAGCAAACAGCTGAGTACTTAAAGAAGTGCCTCACATTTGATCACTTCATTATAGGAGGGGATTTTAATGAATGGCATCTGCAATGGGGAAACATTAGAAACAATATTAACGGTGAAGCTCTCGTAGAGTGCATAAATGCGAATAATGAATTCCGCGGCAATATTATCGCACCAGACCAACCCACATTTGAAGCTTCGGGCTCTATTATCGATTTTTTTCTAGTATCGAGCTCTCTGTTACCGGTGAAGCTTTGTACCTTTTTTGAGAAGTCTTAGTCTTTCTTTAAGGTCTTTCTTGAACTTTTTCCAGACACGAACTGGAAAAAGTTCAAGAAAGACCTTAAAGAAAGACTAAGACTTCTCAAAAAGCCGACATAGATAACATAATTAGTTCCTTTAACGAACCTTTGGTGTCCTCAATGGAAGCAAACACCAAAATGGTTGACACTTTTACCAGCACAGCAGAGATTATCGATCCACACACTAAGCAGCTGTTAAAACGGAAAAATTATTTAAATAAAGCACTCTACATAGCATACAATAATCCTAGTAGGGACGAAAATTATTTCAAGGCGATCAAAATTCAAATTGAAAGCCTAAGACAAGAAATAACCGCCAGACTTAATGACCAATGGATCGAGGCATTCAAACGTACTTTACGTAACAAAGAGCCCGGTCCACATGCTTATTCTAAAGTTAAGCAATGAATGAGGGATAGAACAAAAGGCAGCCCAGGTCTGAAGAAGGGGAATAGAACTGAATTAATAATGGGTACTTCTCTACAATATGGAAGTTTGCAGATATTGTAACCATTCAAATCAGCACTCCTGCACGGAAGCAGATTTCCGGCCAATATCACTCCTTTCTAACGTGGGAAAATTGTTTGAAAGGTACATCCTAGTGGACTTAACCTCTTCATCGGGGAAGAAAACATAATTCCAGAATTCCAATATGGGTTTCGTGAAGGCCACTATACACAGCACGCACTTTTAAAGGTACGCACAAAGGTTATACTTGAACCAATTAAAAACCGTTCAACATGGCTCTGTTCGTTACATATTGAAAAGGCATTCGATAGCGTACCGCACTTGGGTATCATATTCAAACTCATAAAAATGATATTTCCAAAATATCTGGTTAATCTAATAATCAGTTTTCTAGCTTTCAGAAAAGCCAGACTGAAATGTGGAGACGTATACTCACGGTTCTTCGAGGTATCGTCAGGCATACCCCAAGCCTCATTAATTGGTCCTAAGTTATATAACCTTTACATTGCAGATATATGTAAGGTTCAATTAAGCGGAAATACTCATATTGTATTATACGCAGACGATACCCTAGTTTACAGTGCATCAACTCCACCTAAAGTAGTACTGGAAGCTATGAAAGTAGCTGTCAATAAACTGACAGAATACTATAAGGAATGGGGTCTTCAAGGTAACATTCCAAAGTCAGAGTGCTTGTGCATCACGAAGAAGAAATTCGTAGACTGCGGGTGACTCGTTAATGAGGCGCGTAGAGAATCTTAGGTATCTAGGCTTGAATCTCAAACAAGAACCTCAAATTTAACTCCTTCGTCAGGGATAAAATTAAAAAAGCCAACGGCATATTTTGTAGGCTTCTGAGAATGTATCGCTCAGAAATCCTACGCAAGGACGTCAAACTTATTATTTATAAACAATTTATAAGAGCGTACCTATGCTACGGCTTCGCCATCTGGTCATCTATTTCTCCAACGGTAGCAACTGAACTGCACAGGTTGGAAAGGAAGATCTTACGAAAGGCAACAGGGCTCGGAAGATCTATACATACAAAAAAGTTTATTTCTAATCACAGGTTATATCGTGAGGCAGGCGTTTCCCCATTTATAGTATGGCAAATGGGGATAAGGCACAAAGGGTGAAGTTGCCCATCATCAAAACAGGGAAGTTAGGCAGCTGACGGAAGACAACTTACTGGAGACTTTGAGGAACAACAAGTACCTGTCACCGTTACTTCTAAGAAGAAACTCTGAAGCAACGGCTCCAGATGTACAAGAAGAAGCCAAAGGGACAACATCGAGGGTAGCAACTACATCACACGAGGTCGGAAGCACCAAAGGATATCAAGAGGACACGTCTAACGCAGTAGTCGCTGGATTAAAACATCATTGTAGTTTTAAGAATAATTGTAAAAATGCATATTTAGTTTATAAGAGTAGAATTAAGTTTTAAGGTTAGGTTTTAGGATGTAAGCATGTTTTTCAAAATGTCAAATTAAGGTAATTAAAATATTATTTATATACGAGTAGTAGGAATTAATTCAAGAATAGCAGGAAGCTAAGAACAATAAAGACAGATAATTGAGCTAGGATTAAATATTCTTAAGAGAAAATAGTATTAAGATTGTACGAGTGTCATTCAACAAGTACTTAGCCTACAAAAGAAAAACGAAAATTTTGGAAAGGTGGCAATTTATTTTTCCACATAATCTCCTTCAAGCTCGATACACTTGGCCCAGCGATTCTCTAACTTTTTTAACCCGGCCAAATAAAATTTTTTCTCGAGGGAAGCAAAATAGGCCTCCGTGGCGACGATGACCTCCTCATTCGACCCAAATCTATTCCCGGCGAGTGATTTTTTCAGGTTTGGAACCAAAAAGTAGTCACAGGGGGCCAAATCTGGAGAGTACGGTGGATGGGGCAGCAGTTCGTAGCGCAATTCGACCAATTTGGCCTTGGGGCGGCGGAGGTGTGAGCCGGCGCGTTGTCGTGGTGGAACAGCACTTTTTTCTTCGCAAAGCGGGGCCGCTTTTTCTTCAATTCGACGTTAAATCGGCCCAATAAGTCAGCATAGTAGCGCCCCGTGATTGTTTTACCCTTCTCGAGGTAATCGATGTGGATCACACCTTGTGAATCCCAGAAAACGGTGGCCATCACCTTTCCGGCCGATCGAACAGTCTTCGCCTTCTTCGGAGCACGTTCGCCGGGTGAAGTCCACTGTTTCGACTGTTCCTTGGTCTCTGGTGTGTACCAGTGAATCCATGTTTCGTCGACGGTCACGAAACGACGCAAGAACTCCGCTGGATTGCGCTGAAACAGCGCCAAACACGTCGCCGATATGGTCTCACGGTTGCGCTTGTTTTCCGGTGTGAGCAAACGCGGTACCCATCGCGCCGACAGCTTTCTCATGCCCAGTTTCTACTGTGATGCCCACAGTCTCAGCTATCTCGTGAACCTTCAATCGACGGTCTGCCAACACGAGATCGTGGACTTTTTTAACGTTTTCCTCCGTAGCAGCCGTTTTTGGGGCACCTGGGCGTGGCTCATCAAAAACCGACGTGCGGCCACGAACAAACTCGTTGAACCAATTCTTAACGGTCGCCATCGAACGAGAAGAGTCACCATACACAGCATCCAAGCAATCTTTGATTTCAAGACACCGAACGATATTGTCCTTTTTTCATTTTTGTCCAACCGACCGACACGCTCGCTTTCAAAGGCTCTCAAAACAAAACTAATGAAGGGAATCGACTGACAGTAGGCTACTAAAAGAATGTACTGCACGATGGTAAATTTCTTTTGTGACAGCAGTTCCATCGGGCGGTGAGGCTAAGTACTTGTTGAATGACACTCGTATTAGACAAATATAAAAAATATTAATAATAGCAATAAATTTAACTTGAACTTGAACCTATTTCCTGTCGTGAAGAATAAAACCATTTATGCAATTGACTTGTTCGTAGACTATTTAAAATTTATTAAATCCGCGATAAGCATCTAAATAATGTAAACAAAAGTATGAAAAGCATTTTGATTTGCTACCATTCCATAGAGAATGGGCGCGTGTTTTTAAACTCTCCGAAAGTCTACAAAATTGAGGCGTTTGATATTTGATTGTTATTTACGAAATAATAAAAATTATGCTTTTGGAATTCAATTAATTTCTATTACAAAACTAGGATGTCATTGGATGTCACAGTCTGCATAAAAAACCTACACAAAAATCGATTCACGCCGCTTTTGCAGTAATTTCGGCATATACGAAAAATACGTAAATCGGACAGTCTAAAGGCATTTCGCAGTTTGAAGTTGCCGTAACGCAGCCACATGTATCGCGAGCATTCTATTCTATATACCAAATTACTAAATTTCCACACAATTTAAGATAACCATTCCCTTTTCCCACTAATAGTTTTCATTTTTATTTGGGCCGATCCCGGCGGTACTGCAATACCGGGCCAACCCGTGACAGAGGTGGAGCAAGCACCTAGCACTCCGTCGGTTTACAAAAATAAGTTTAACATTTGTTGTCCCCCAATGGGGGATCTATCAGATGTTAAGCTGATAAGAACAGATACTACACTTTGATCTTAGCCATAAAGGCCGAGAAGCGATAACTAAATAAACTCAACCAATAACTTATATACCGTCTCTATCATTGTTGGTGAGCGAAGTATAATGAAAGGAAATATTTCCTCGTACATATTGGCTGCAACTCACCAGAGAGTCTCCTTTATTCTAACAATTAAAATAAATTAATTATTTATTTTTAGACGTGCGAACGTCTATTCAGTAAGTAAGTAACCAATGATATAAGTTAAAGTATAGGGTGTCCCAAATATCACGCAAGAAGTAATTTTGATAGGCATTTGGCACCGTCTTCTTGAAACCACATCCACAAACTGGATTTATTTCTCAACGGACACCCTATAAATTGGTATACGAATTTTGTTGAAGCCAAAAAAAAATGTATTTTTTCCTCCCCACAGGTACCCGGTAGTATACTAGACTGCCGTAAGATGGGCTAAAAGGATCATCGTCGCACATACAAAAGAGGCACTCAAAATATATTTTGGCCGGAGAGTGCCATAGCGTGGTAGGGACAGGCCAGGGAGAGCAGCTCCATCTAAGACTCTTCCAACCATGTTGTCGGTCTATTTTTTATTTTCTTTTCTTCTCCCTTTTCTGTTATTATTATTGTGTTGTTCGGAAAGTAATTTCGTTTTAAAAAAAATAAAAATGAAAGACGATTTTTTTATAGTGAATTAATATTTTATTCAATTAAAAATTGTCCAGTTTGATCCGATACCCTTTGCCATCTTTCTGGCAGTAGCATGATTCCATGATCATAAAATGTTTGTTATTTGCTGGCAAAAAACTGATTCAAGTGATTTTTGACCTCCTCATTTGAATTAAACGTTTTACCGTCTAAAAAATTTTGTGGAGACCGGAACAAATGATAATCGGAAGGTGCTAGGTCTGGAGAGTATGGTGGGTGTAGCAGTATATCTCATCCAAGTTCTAATTGTTTTTCCGTAAAAAGATGAGGAACCCATATGTCGAGCTTTAAGATTAAACCTAGTCGTTTCAAATGATCATGAACGGTCGTATTCGATAAATTTAATCTCTCAGCGATCTCACGAGTTGTTATTCGGCGGTTTGCATCAATTAATACCTTTATTGTGTCTTCATCAGCCTCAATCTTCGAGATCAAAATTGCAGGATTGAAATTTTGCAAACCGGTTTTGGCACTGGCGCTCACTTAACACATCTTCTCCATACACATTAGATAATTTTTTTTTTTTAAATTAAAAATAAAATGTAAAATATTATAAGTTTGTATGGACGTGTACGTGTTGCAGCTCTTTTAGTTGCCATCAATTAAAAGGATTTCTTTTATAAAAAAAATTATTAGATTTAAATGTTTGGTAAAAGTTTTCATCAAAAATGTTTGGTTGTTGTTTTGTGAGGACTGTCCAATAAAGAACTTTCTAAATAAATTTACCAATTATTTTGAATAAAATGCTTTTAAATATTAAACAAATACCAAAATGATCACAGAAAAAATCGATTCACAATCACGTGACACTCGTAATACTAATCCGAAAATAATCGAATATTTCCGAGTCACTCAGAACTCCTAAATGACGTGCAATAAACCTGTTAATAATTTTGTTACAAAATAAATAAATATTTGAAAATCCTTTTCCTTTTTCTTCGATTATGAAAATTAATTAAATTTTAGTAGTTCACCATATTTTCATATCTTTTTTTTTTGTTTGGTGTTTTGTGCTTTAGTTTTTAATGAGAAAAATAAATTGTAAAAATTATGATAAATCAAATACAAAATGAATCATTCAGCAATCCATAAATCACAGGCAAACACATCTTAAGTCGATTTACTTTAGTGGTGACCACTCTAACATGTAATTTTCAATGAAAATTATTGAAATTTGTTATCACCTGTTAATCGTTATAAAAAAAATAAAAAAAAAACATATTTAATAAAATTATTTCCAAACAGAGAAAAAAAAACTATTAAAAATCGATAAATTGATAGTCATTCGATAGTCGTAATATCAATCGAAAAGGCATTGGGGTTTTCTATTGTAGAATAATTCACGTACGATTCCTAAGTCACTCAAATCTGCGAAACGAGCCGAGCGCAAGTTTTCCACAATTAATCATTTTTTAAAGCTCAGGAAAAATTCTAACAAAAACTATTACGAAGTAAATTAAATTTCTATCTTTCGAAAAAAAATAAAGAATAAAAACAATTATTGCTTCTGAATGCATTTATTTTTTTCTCTTCTAAAATATAAATTTCCAAATTGTTAACAATAACATTTTAGGAAAATAATAAAAATTATAATCGACAATTTTTGCCAACCCATACTAATTTTGTAGTACAAAAATTAAACGAACAAAAATTTGTTTTATTTCAAGTTTGTAAAATTTTTTGATTCGAATATTCTAATAAATTAACCACAATTGATAGACAACCAACCTTCTTCCAATGGTGGTAGGTAGATTAAGGGTAAATCCCCCGAAAGTTTGTAATAAGTTAAATTTATTAATATCAAAAATTCTGATACAGGATTAATTAATAAGATATGAAAAGAATTAAGAAAATACTACGATAAATTCCCCCTTTAAAATTGAAACTTAAAAAAAAAATACTTTAATATTGTAGTTGAAAAATGAGGAAAGAAAAAAACAGAAATGTTTTTAGATTATATTTAAGATTATATAGAAAATTAATAGATTAAATGTAAATTAATTATTAAGAAATAACCCCCGTTGTTGTATGTAACTTCATATTGGAGTAAAAGCTAAATATTATAGAAATTAAAATGAGAAAAATTAATTAACAAAAAAAAACAAATATTTATACCTTAATAAGATGAAAATTATTTATGAAACGATGGAAAAAAATTTAGCAAAAAAAATATTTAAAAAAAAATTTAGATAAGAAAATGTAACGAAAAATAGGTAAATTTCGTTTAAACAATAAGTGCAGAAATCGATAATTTTAATTTTGTTTTTAATTTAGCATCGAAGAAAATGATATTTTTATTTCGAATTATTTATAATTAAAGAAATGACTAAATCAAGTAAAAATCTTTAAGAAATATTATTAAATAAATGATTTCCTTTCAATAAATTTTATTGTAATTTACTCATTATTTTTGTGTTGTTTTTTTCTATGAAGAGAATACTATTAATTTACTGAGAGTTATTGAGAACAAAATAAAAATAAACGATATTATAAAAAAAAACAACAACAATGAAAAGCTGTGTTTTTATTTTCTCAATTATTTAAATTAATTGGAGTGTCCTGCCTTATTTGCTGCGTTTTTGTTTTTAAGAGGTTGTAAAGAGATTAAGAATTGACACAAAGTATTACCGATAAAAATTTTTTTATTGGCAATATATGGTGTTTCTATTCTTTGTCTTGATAATCACTCACTTAATTACGTTTTCACTAAATCCGGTCGTGTATTCTATCACTTCTATTAATGCCCTTCTTAGACCCAGAGCGGAAGAAACTGGTTTCGATTTTTTTAGCTCATACCACATATACTCTTTGGGACTGAGTTTTGGCAGAAAGCTCTGCCAAAGTTGTGACAGCCTCGTCCAATCTCGTCGTTATAATGGGTACAAATCCTGCTCTCACCAGCGAATATCGATTGGCAAGTGTAAGTTTAGGACCACATACACATAAGTGTCTGGGAGAAGTTAGGTTTTACTGTCGTAGCCTTCGTCATGTTATCTACCTATTAACAACCACTATACGTACTTCCTCGAGTTGCTAGCGCAGTGTAACTCCGTTGATCAATGGTTCCATAGTGATGTCGTTGATACTTACTGGTCAAACGCTAGTTTCAGTGTTTATAGGAGTCCGGCTCCTTGGTGGACTGCCGAAAAAATGTACAAATCTTCTGATATGTCCATAGTATGTTAGATCGGTCGCATCACTGACTGATTTTTGAGCCATTTCCCATTAATGCCTTATCTTGAGCAGATTTTCTGGCGTTATACTTTTTTTTTACTTTTTATATTTTTAAATACGCTTTTTTTTACTGTTTATCCCTTTAAATATGTCAGGCATACCTCAAGCCTCATTATTTGGTCGTAAGCTATATAACCTTTACATTGCAGATATTTAGTAAGGTCCAATTAAGCGAAAATACGCATATGGTATTATACGCAGACGATACCCTAGTTTACAGTGCATCAATGCGATCTAAAGTAGCATTGGAAGCTATGAAGGTATCTGTCAATAAACTGACAGAATACTATAAGGAATGAGGTCTTCAAGTTAACATTCCAAAGTCAGAGTGCTTGTGCCTCACGCCGTCAAGTTAGAAGAAATTCGCAGACTGCGGGTTTGGAGATAAAGCTGACTCGATAATGGAGGCGCCTGGAGAATCTTAAGTATCTAGGCTTGAATCTTAATAAGAACCTCAAATTCAACTCCTTTATCAGGGATAAAATTTAAAAAGCCAACGACATATATTGTAGGCTTCTGAGCATATGTATAGGTCAGAAATCCTACGTAAGGACTTCAAACTAATTATTAATAAGCAACTTATAATAGTGTACCTATACTACGGCTTCCCCATCTGGTCATCCTTTTCCCCAACAGTAGCTACAGAACTGCACAGGATGGAAAGGAAGATCCTACGAAAAACCACAGATCTCCGCAGATCTAGAAAGACAAAAAAGTTTATATCAAACGACAGGTTGTACCGGGAGGCAGGCGTTTCCACATTTGTAGTATGCCAAATGGAAATAATACACAAATGGGTTGAATCATTACCCCATCATCAAAATAGGGAAGTAAGCTAACGGAAAATAAAATACTGCAGATGCTGAGAAATTCCAAGTACCTGTCACCGTTACTTCTATTGGAGGACACAGAAGAAGCGCTGGAGCAACGTCTCCACATCTACAAGAAGAAGCCAAATGGACAACATCGAGTTTAGCAATTACATCACACGTTCGGAAGCACCGAAGGGAATCAAGAGGACACAACAAACGCAGCAGTTGCCGGATTCAAACATAGGATTTAGTCTTAATATTAGTTTTAAGAATAATTGTATAAAAACGCATGTTTAATTTATAAGAGTAGATTTAAGGATTAAGATTAGGTTAAGGATGTAAGCAAGTTTTAAAAAAAAAAAAAATTCAAGGATAGCAAAAACCTAAGAACCAATAAAGACAAAGATTCAGCTAGGATTAAATATTCTTAAGAGAAAATATTATTAAGATTGTATTCGAAGAAAAATGTAAAATGTTCAATAAAGTAAATGTGAATTTTTACCGACCCCAGTAGTAATTAAAATTTTTATTTAGAAATTCTTCCAATGTGAAATTTTTGTTTCTATTTGTTACGATGCATTGAAATTTACAATATTAAATAAATTTATCTTTAAATATTAATTAAAATGTCGATTTTTAACTACAATAGAAAGTAGAAAACATAATATGGAGCTTAAAAACTAATATTTATATATATTGTAATATTAAAAGTAAATGAAAATCAAACATTTCCGATTGAATTCGGAACACACAGCGCACCCACACACGCACAGTCAATATAAAACAATTTTCCTCGTTATTAACCGAAAAATACGAAATTTTTCTTTGAAATGAAATTTTTAAATGAAAACTTATATAAATGTCTATTATGAATAAATAATCTAATTGCTTCAACTAGCACCAATAAAATATTTTAGTTATAAAATTCAGATCAAACGGATAATGAAAAAGATTTAAAAAAAAGTCGAGAAACAATTGAGTTTTCCACACAAATTGAAGCGTTTTCGCCATACACTTTAGAAACTCTTTTGAACAGCTGATCTAAATCTCCCGCGTAGCTTGCATGCATTTGAGCGGGATGCCGGCTACTGTCAGTACACAAGCCACAAACACAATCGCACACTTGAGTAAAATCTATTTTGGATTGCGAGAAAGCAGAGAATAAATTTCGTTGAATATAATTCGGGTATAAGTAATGAATCAGCGAGTATATGAGCTAGTTGAATAGCTGTGAAAAGCATACTTACCTGGCGTAGGGGTTACCGTGATCATCAAGGCGGTTCCCCCGGGGCGAGGCTCTTCCATTGCACTACGGTAGGGCTGACCCTCGCGATTACCCCTAATGTGGGTAACTCGTGCGCGCAATTTTTGGTAGCCGGGAATGGCGTTCGCGCCGTCCCGATTTTAAATATAATATAAATTGTTTTCTATTTTACTTAAATAGGAAAATATAAAACAATTGTGGGAAAGGTATTATCCAATGTAAATATATTATTTGGATGTCGAAGATATGGCGAGAGAACATTAATTTGTTATTTTTAAATTCAGTGGTGAGAGATTTATTTCTTTGTATATAGTACTGATTTGAATGGCATTTGGTCGCGCTGTATGCGATAAATTGATGTAGAGCGCATAGAGAGGTGTACGTACGTACGTGTGAGTTCCATACAATCTTGTATGAATAGGAAAACAAGAACTGCGCGTGCATACATGCGGCGGTTGTTTTGCTTGGCGAGAATTTTTTGAAGAGATATTTTAGTATAGCATTTTGAGTACGGGGTATGTGCGGTGTGTGCGTCTCTATTATTTACTACCTAATGTAAAGTTTGCGACGGCAACTGAACTTGAATTCCGTCCGAATTGCAATAGAATAATTCACACTCAAAAAGTTTCATTTAATTTTTAGCATTTTCTCAATAGAGACAGAGATGTGTGATGTCACTGGTTCTCCGAACAGATGGTGAGAAAACGTTCTTATTCTCAATCCATGGATACAAAAACACAACAATTTTTAATAGGAAGAATTGAAAGAAGGGAATTTAGTATAGCGCGTTTGATACGTTTTGGGTTTCTTTTGTTGTGTGTGAATAAATGGCTATCTTTCTAATCTATCGATATAACTATGCGGGTTAAAAGAAGTATTTTCGTATAGCGCGTTTGAGTTGATTACGTACGCATACGTGCGTCCAATTTTACTGTAGCGACGAACACACTATTGTACCGACGGCAGTATTTCATGTTTGTTTTGAATTTTTGGCAGAAATCTTTCTCTTTTACCGTTTTATTTACTTCTGCGTCTCACCAACTTTGTTAATTCGTTTTCTGTAATGAAAAAGGGAGTTCGAAAAAACATCTACAAAAACAACCGACAAATCCTGAGAAACGGCTGCATCGAATGTCTCTGAACCGAAGGCTCAGCCGTTGAACTGCTCACAAGCTTAGCGGCCAATAAATCCATCGCGACGAAGACCGACAAATTTGCGGAAGTTCTGGACAGTATGCAGCAAAAAATAAGTTCTGTCGGTACGTCTAAATGAGCCCACACATAGGCCAACTAGTCAAATTGTACCGTGTGTGGGGCAGTTGGGCGACTATTTTGGTGAGTTGGTTGGAAGAAAATCAAAATATTTTGATTTTGATGGGCGGAGTCAATAGTTGATAACTGAAGTTGGCTGCTTATGGGCAAGTTGTGTCAACCGTATGTCAAAAAATTATTTGTTTTTGGTTTTTGTGTTGAACACATTTGTGTTGAGTGTTCGACAAATGGCTGTTGTTAATAATGAACTTTGGAGAGAGTTTTTTTAAGAGTTTGAAAATTCCCCAGAGTTGTGGAAAGTCAAAAGCAGTGTTTATAGAAATAAGAAGAAGAAAAAAGAATTTTTACCATTGAAGTATTTTTTACCATCTGGTATTTTTACCAGATAGAGAGGTCTCTGCTAATTAAGGAATTTTATGTGTCCAACTCTCTTAATATGGAATAACGAATCTAATTGAGATACCACAGATGCAAATAAGACCACAATTCTGACATCATCACTGTAAGGTTATGGAAAGTTTTAAGATGTTGACTGCGACAACTAAATGTCGCTTTCTTTGTCGTAGCAATTTTGTTCTTTCCTTCTGGTAAATATCGAACACAATTCCGACGATAACGATCGCTGTATCAAAACTATGAAACCTTATCATACAGAAAATTTTTCTTTCCAGATGCTTTTTTAAAAAAATTAGCTTATGAACAAAACTGGCTATTTTATTAGATGCATTTTTATAGAACCAACTAAATAAACTATTTTCAAAAATTTCTAAACATAAAAATAAATATTAATACAATATGGTTAGAGGCTGTAGAAAAATGAGGTATTCCAAAGTTTCTAAAAACTCTTTAACTTGTTGCAGTTCTTGGTCCGTTTTCCTGTCTATTCAGTTCCTTTTTCCCTTCGCATTGGATCATAGTAGACAATTAATTTGCATTTGTAAATATTTATCACTTTGCGTAGATAGTGCCGCTCTACTTAATATTTATTATTTCAACCATATTTAATTATTCTGCCAAAGTACAAATAAAAATCTTTTTTGACTAATCTGCCAAAAGACAAATAATATTTTTAATAACAAATAAAAACATAAGCATGCACTTTTTTCAACTGGTAGATTCTAAAATAAATAACTTCTTTACTTAATTTGTTTTTTTTTATACCAGAGAATATAGTGAAAATAAACAATAAACGATGAAGAGATTTCTTATGACTAAAACATTCTTCTCATTCTTCTGAACACAAAATTTTTGACGTTTCAGCCGAACACAGCTAAAAATATTTGAATGCTTTGAAAGAAGTTGGAACGTGTGTCGCGTGGTCGGCCAACCGGTTGGCCGACCAGTTGGCCGAACAAGTTGGCCTGTGTGTGGGCCAGTTAAAAGCAGCACAACGCATTTGTTCAGCAACCTTCATCGGCTCGAAACCATCTTCAAGAACAACTGACAAATCCTGAGAACGATAAACTTAGATGGCAGGTGAAATTGAAAAGCTCGTGTACAAGTGAAAATTATTCTTGGTTTCATGAACGATGATTTGTTATCTTTTTGATCCAGTTTTTCATTTGTTTTATTCTAAAAACAGTCTAATTGTTCAATAAATAATCCGGTAATTCTTCCCCGATAGCGAATGGTGTCGGAAGATGCTCTGATTGCCTCATTGCCGCGCTGTACGTGTATTGCGACACCATTGCTTTGATGGTCGACCGACCAATTCATTATGAAAATACGTGGTGTCCTTTACAATTTTTGTTTCGACGATTTTATATAAATTTTGTGGAGCACAATGAACATTATTTTCAAGTAGTCTTCATCTATTAAGCAGAATGCCGAATGTGTTTTCAATTAGAAATTTTAATAACCTTTTGTTAATCTGGATCCAAAGGAAATGCCGCATCACCAATAAAGTACAGAGGCAAAGACTGCGTAACAATTGCGGCGGAAGGTAATAGAAAAGTACTTCCGACAAAAATTCCACTATCACTTTTGCTCCCGCAGACCCCAAACGTATAATTTGAATCGCAATGTTCGCAAGAATTGTGATCCATTATTTTTGGATTAAACTGTATTGATGTGGTTTCGCGTCAATAGTTTTTTTTTTAAATTTCCACCGATGACGTTTTTCATTGTTATTAGCAATAAATTAGGTAAGTTTAGGAAAATCTACATTTGAGCTGAAGGAATTTAGGAAAAAACTTAATTACTTATTTATAAATGCCTAAAAAATAAATCTAATTAAAAAGTTATTTTTAAGAATAAATCAATCGTCTTTGAACATTCACTCGGAATAAGTAAAATGAGAATTATTTTTTAATTAAATAAAAATATTGTCAATTCCTATTAAATAAGAATAAGCAACGTTTTGAAAAAATTAAATTCACTAATTAACCAAATTTGAAAAATACCATATTCCGAAATTTGCTAATTTTTTAAAAAATTCTTGAAATTTGGAAATAGTATTTATAGACGCTTGCAACTAAAGAAAAAAAAACTGAAGAAGCTTTTAATAAAAAAACAGAAGTTTTTAACAAAAAATTGAAATATTTTTTATCAAAATTGAGATTATGGAAAATAATTGCTTTTTTCTACTGTTTACATTATTTTCCCGTTGAAACTTTTTGGCATGCCGATAATAGAAGCCACACACTGTCAGCACTCAAGCCTTTAACGCAATCGCGTACTTGTCGTACGTAACATAAGTTGAGTAAAATCTATCTTGAGCTATGAATGTGTGGGAATTGAAGTTGATTGCGAAAAAGTAGAGATTAAATTTCGTTGAATATAATTCGTGTACAAGGAATGAATCCCCGAGTATATGACAACGTTCAATAGCGAAATTTGTATTGTTTGTCGGCGCAGAGATACCGTTATCAAAAGGCGGTTTCCTCCGTGGTGAGGCTTTCAAATTTTGAAAAGTAGCTAATTCACGCGATCACGATAACGGTGATCGTGCGCAAAGGCGCAAAGCTTTTGACAGCTGTTAAAGGCGTTTTTAATGGAGTTTTTAAAGTTTTTTTGGTGCGCAATGGCGTTTACGTCGTTCCATTTTGAATACAATACAGTAGTTTTCTAGTTAGCTAATTACTAATTAGGTAACCAATAGGGGGAGGAGAGTATTTACTCATTATAAGATATATTATAATGTTAGGATCTGTCTTTCTAAATTCAGATGTTTACCATCTGTTGGAACAATTTGGAGTACATAATGGAGTACGTACGGCTGAGAATACCTCGTCGACGGCGGGAAATGAAATTCATTCGAATATACTCATATTGGCCCGTGTGTGCGTCTGTTATTTTTGTAGTATGGGAAGGCGGCTTTTTGCCTGGCAACCGGCGTTTACTGTTAAGAAAAGACTCGATTCCAAGTGGTAACGAAATATAGAGTCTAGTGCGTATTCGAATAGGTAGAAAATATGTCATTTTTATGTGATGGATGGTTGGCCATCAAAAAATGTATTTACTAAATTTTTGTTTAGTTTTTATAAGGAGGAAGACAGATTTAATAATTTTTTATATTTAATCTAATTTTTTGTATCCCTCTGATTACTAATTTGTCTTTTTTTTGTGTCAACTAAGGCGAATGAAAATGCATCAAGACTGATTACAGAGTTATCAATTAGCAAGTTAAAATAGAAAATCTATTTAATTCTATTCATAATCAATGTTTTATATTAGATAAATTTTGACATTACATAAAAAAATATCATTATAAAATGGTTACTATAGGGTTTTCCAATAAGAGTGATATGATTTCTGAGTGACGTTTCGGCCATTTGTAATATGTCATGATCATCTGTCTTTTTTCCATTGTATTCAGTAATGTTTACAATTTCATCATGGAGAGATATACACAAGAACAACGCTTACAAATTATTCAATTTTATTATCAAAATAATCGTTTTCCAATTTAAGAAAATCATCTCCGATGAGGCTCACTTTTATCTGAGTGGTGGGATAAATAAACAAAACTGTCGATTCTGGTGCGAAGAAAATCCACAAATTATTCATGAACACCCATTACATTCACCTAAATTGACAGTTTGGTGTGGTTTTTGGTCTGGTGGAATTATCGGTCCGTACTTCTTTCGAAATGAAGCTGGTAACACCGTTACTGTCAATGGGGAGCGGTATAGATCGATGACAACCAACTTTTTATGGCCGAAATTGGAAGAAGTTGATCTTGACAACATCTGGCTCCAACAAGACGGGAGCTACGTGCTACACAGCACGTGCAACAACCGAATTATTGGAGATTCGATTATTTCAAGAAATTGTGACATTGAATGGCCTCCAAGAAGATGTGATTTAACACCATTCGACTATTTTTTGTGGGGTTATTTGAAGTCATTGGTGTTTAGCAATAAACCAGACTCTCTTCAAGCTTTAGAAGTCAATATTGAACGTGCTATTCATGACATACGACTTGATTTAGTGGAAAAAGTGCTCGAAAATTGGGTTCATCGAATTCGTTCCTACAAAAGAAGTCGTGGAGGCCATTTGAATGACGTTTTATTCAGAACTTAATTGTATCGATTGTACTTTTTTGAATTTCCTTAACAATAGTGTTTTTTTTTAAAAGAAATCATATCACTGCTTTTGGAAAACCCTATACAAAATTTTTAGAGGATTCAATCCTTTTGAGGTAATTTTTCATGAATTTTTCGAACATTTTAAGTTCTAATTCAGGGGCCATGTTGAGTTTTATATGACATCACCAAACCCAAAATAAATTGTATATTATATATCTCGAATAAATTTAGAAGTTTTCCCATAAAAATTTTCAATTCCAATATGATTCAAGAAAATACTTTTTAAACGTAAAAAAAACTGAAAGAAATAAAAATTGGCACATTTCCATCAAATGAGAACTAAATAATTTCAAACAAAACAAATAAAATCAATTTGCGATAAATAATTGTTTTATGCTAATTTTTTTTCATAATTCACGCTTTGCATTTCGTCTTTTACTCCTAAAAGCAGACTTTCTCGCCGCTTTGCATGCACGAAAATCTGACGTCGTCTTTTAATTTAAACCGTGCGCAGCAGCAGTTTGAAGTTGCCGCCGCAATTGCATTTTACCAAATCTTGCGGCGTTGTCAGGGCCATGTGCAACTCATCCTATCCATCTCCGATAATCGGTTTATTTTCCCAACTACAACCAAACGTTTTCACATTTATTTGGGCCGATCCCGGCGGTACTGCAATACCGGGCCAACCCGTGACAGAGGTGGAGCAAGCACCTAGCACTCCGTCGGTTTACAAAAATAAGTTTAACATTTGTTGTCCCCCAATGGGGGATCTATCAGATGTTAAGCTGATAAGAACAGATACTACACTTTGATCTTAGCCATAAAGGCCGAGAAGCGATAACTAAACACGCCCAACCAATAACCTATATACCGTCTCTATCATTGTTGGCGAGCGAAGTATAATGAAGAGAAATATTTCCTTGTTACATATTGGCTGCAACTCACCAGAGAGTCTCCTTTATTCTAACAATTAAAATAAATTAATTATTTATTTTTACACGTGGGAAAGAATTTTATTTTGAATTTTTATATATGAAATTTTATAACTCAATGTGCTTATTTACTATTCCAACTTAAAGCTGAAGCTACTGCCGTTGGGAAACATGACAAGAGCTGTATTCAATTGGACCAATTTTGCTACAGCGCTGTAGTTCGCAGTAGACTCTCAATAAAATGAGCATATCACTTACAGCAGTAAAATACAATCTCACAACCCAAGTAACGCACTCGGAACCCACTCAATAAGTGCCGTCAATGAGTTCCGTTTTTGTTACGTCTGACGGCTCTTAGTTCATGAAAGCAAACAACTTTTTTTGAGCTCCGGCTTTTAGCGACAAAGAACAAACAGTTTCTTAACCCATCTTGAACAAATTCGTAATTAGATGACGGAACATAGTGCCGTCAGAGTGCCGTCAAATAGCTTAATTTTCGTAACTTGCGTTACTTGGGAATAGTCACCAACAATACTGAGTTTATTCACACATTAACAATAAAAACTGAGTTTACGGACACATAAACAATAAAAACAGAAATAGCTTAGATTAAAGAATACCTGGATAGGCCCTGACCGTATATGTATACGCAATTTTGTGTGGGAATTCCCGCTTTTGCTATCCCGTTGTTGCCATTTCTCGCCACTTGGCATAGCTTTGTTTAAATTTTTTTATGTAGACATGACACCCACTGCCATCTAGTTGTCGTAATACAAATTTATTGAATCCCAAACCATAATTAATATTCATTTTAATTCAGTTATTGGAAACAAAAATACAATTTAAATACAACATATGAAATGGAATTCTATTTTAGGTTTATTATTCATTTCGTAAATATCATTCAAATATAAACCGCCTCATTTTGTAGACTTTCGGAGAGTTTGAATACTTTAATTCTCCATGAAAGTGGAGACTGGGGGGTTAGCTTTGTCATTTGTGAATCCGATGTTGACAGTTCAATGTTTAAGCCTGGTATGCAGCTCGAGCTAAGATAAATTTTAACGCGATATCCACTACTCTCCCATTTAGCGCAGCTAAACGAGAGTGAAAACTTTTTCTGTAGAGATAAATTTTGACATTTCGGAACTTTTTAATTTCGATGTTGATGTTTTGTTGTTATTTTAAAAATAAATGAAGTGTATAGCTTCTTTAGCTGGATTTTATTCAAAGGATATGATTTTAGAAATTGTATCTTTATCTTCTTTAAATATATTTAGTTTTTTCTTATATTTTTTTTCTACAGGATTAACTGTTTGTTATTCAATTCGGTTAGTTTATTATACAATGACTGGAAATTTTAATGTTATATCTTTACATTTATTAAATGATGAGGGTTGAATTATATTAAAGGGAATAATGGGATTATTATTTATAGCAGTTATTGGTGGAAGTATATTAAATTGATTAATTTTTCCAGTTCCTTATATAATTTGTTTACCTGATTATTTCAAGTTAATAACTTTATTTGTTTGTATTATAGGGGGTATTATGGGATATTAAATTTTAAATGTTTCTTTATATTTTTTAAATAAATCATTAAAGTATAATTTTTTATCAACATATTTAGGGAGAATATAATTTATACCTTATATTTCTACTTATGGAATTATTTATTCCATAAGTAGAAATATAAGGTATAAATTTAGACTACTTTCGGCCATCGTAACGAAAGTTATCACTACAAATTTATCTTAGCTCGAGCTGCATACCGGCCTTACTACGATAAAAAAAAACACAAACGCCAAAATTTAGCTAGCATTTATCTTTGATTATTGTCCCGTGCATTTATTTGTAGTGAAAACCAAAGTGAAATCGCGTGGAGACTTGTCAATGCCGCCATCTACTTTTCAGTAGATTCACTCTCCTTTTCACCTTCATTTCACTCTCGAGCGGCGTACTGCCCGGCGAAATTGTGAACTAAATTTTCCGATTTCGATTTCGCTAGCGAAAAATCGTATGAAAATTTATCTTAGCTCGAGCTGCATACCGGGCCTTACCATAAAATAGTACAGTGCCGGTGTATATAAAGTGTGTGTAATAAAGTTTAAGGGACCGAATTTTTCTGTCTATTTTCCATTACTGTTTTCAATGTGTTATAATAAATAAAGTTTATTCTTCGGTAAGCTTATTATTTAAATAAATTAGTTATGCTTGCTCTATTATACCACATTACAATGTATTTACTAAATAATATTTTTTTAATTTTTAAAAAATATTAGTTATTAAGTTTTTAAGTGCATTAAATTTTTCATTTTGTAATTTAGTTTTAAATCATTTGCTTTAATATTGTATACGATTAACATCTTATTGTGCACATAATTGCTTTCATATAATCAAATAACTTACAGTTCATATTTTAAATACTCTTCCCCACTTTAAAAATTCTGTTTTAATAAATAATATATAGTGAAATAAATAAAATGAAAATACATAATAAATAAATAAATATTTTTAAAAAAATACTGTGTTTTATTGCATATTTACAAAACTAATTCCATCAAATAACAAGACCCGCAATATTAAAAAATCTGCTTCTTTACGCATAAATGATATCACATATGAAAAATAGTTTTAAACAAACCGCTTCAATCGCATATTGAAGTTTAAAATTAGCCCCCAATGATTAACGCCGTTTCTGTTGTATTGCATGTGTGTGCGTTCTACGAATGTATTGCCACAAAATTCCGACAGAATTATTGTGTAGAGGCCTATCCAGTTCTTCTTTAACCTAAGGAAAATATGATACTTCAACATAACCAATGAACCCGCTAAGCCATCTATTGCCAGGTAGGAAACTACAATCCCCTTACAATGGGAGAAGTGCGAATCCGCAAATCTATCTATTTTCACTGCAATAACCAACGAACCCGCAAATCTATCTATTTTCACTGTAGCAACTACAATCCACCTACCGTACATTGTATGCGTAACTCCAGCTGAAAATTACTGCTTCGTTCGAGGTAAACTAGATGATGACAGATACACAACTAGTGCAGTAGAAAAATTGGTCCAAACGAATACAGCTAAAATAGAAGTTAATAATCCGCTCTCTATCCACTTTAAAATTATTAATATTTTGCTTGTTAATATTAGATGATTCGAGAATATTTTTTTTTAAATAGTTGTGGTCAATTTGCAGCAAATTAATTTTTATTTCATCGAGAATGACGTTTTTTAAAACTCTCCGAAAGTCTACAAAATTGAGGCGCTTAAAATTTTATTGATATTTACGAAATAAATAATAAACCTAATATGACAAATTCATTTCATATCCAAAGATTGTACAAAAAATAAAAAAATTCCTCTTGTGTTTAAATTATATTTTTATTTCCAATAAATGAATTTCAAATGAATATAAATTATAGGCGTTTTCCTTTGGACCAATTTTACTACTCCGCGGTAGATGACCAAAGTAAAGCCAAATTCTAAACTCTAGTAGAAACATAACTTCAAAATAGTCAGCAACAATACTGAGTTTACTCACACACAAACAATAAAAACTGTGTTTATTCACACATAAACAATACTGACAAAAATATGACTCTTCAACATAACCAACGAACCCGCTAAGCCATCTATTTCCAGTTCGGAAACTAAAATCCCCCTACAGTTAATTGTATGCGTAACTCACCGTTCGAATTGGTTGTTCGTTCGAGGTAGAGTAGATGATGACAGCTAAAACTACCGCGGAGTAGCAAAATTGGTCCAAAGGAAAACGCCTTATGCTTTTGGAATTCAATAAATTTCTATTATGAAAACTAGATGTCATTGGGTGCCATGTCTAAATAAAGAAATCTACACAAAAGTATGCAAGCGTTACGATTTCTTGCAGCTTTTGCAATAATTGAGCCAGAAAATTGCGTTAACATATACGAAAATCTACGTCCAGGTATTATTTAATCTAAGTAAATACTTATCACCACTTTCATTTCATTTCATTGCATAGCTGCCGTTCCAATGTACCAACACCAAAGATGTTTAAGGTTAAGTTATGTACGAGTATGGATAATTCCAACGTCAACTGCAAGACGGTCAAAAATAAACGAATTTCGTCCAAACGCACAAATTAAATACTTTAATAGTACATTTTAGGTTGAATTTATTTTTAGCCGGTTTTTGACTAAAATCTATTTCTCTAAATACTTAAATCAACACAATAAAACCAGATATCTACATTATTTTCGCCATGCTTCCATCAGTATAAAAATTCTATGGTTTTTGATTGAAAACCCGAATTAAACCAGCTCGGTTACATGAAGAGAGTTCATTCTGCAGAGATCGAAACAAGTTGTAGCTGATGAATGGATGGAACACAATTGCCACTGAAACAAAAATCTGACCTCAAAATACTATCAAAAATTTTACGTATTTCGTCCAAATTAACCAACTAAATACAATTGTAATAAAAATAAATTGCGTTGCATTCAATTTATTATTACACGTATAACTACAAATAATTTATTCACTTACCTTGTATTTATTTCAATTTAAACTCTCAAACAATAATCCTGTCACATAACAAAACACTGAATTGTATGGCAGCAGTACTTGGACAACAGCTACAAAATTAAAACATCTATTTCGGCGATAAAACACTCGCAGTTCTGTGCATTCCCGTAAGACTGCAAATATTTTAACATGTTCACAGTCGGTATTGTATTTGGCAGTCACCATGCAAACACGAGAAAATGATTGTTCATTTACGTACGATACACGCTTTTTGTACTGATATACCCATGCATGTGGAGTCTGTACGTACACCGAACGGCGAAGCGATAAATAATCAACGATACGAAATTTTCAATGAATTCTCATGCAGCCGCCTGCCTATGATTGTATTGTTCATACAATGGTCAAAACATGTTTTCCGTACTCCTGCACACCCCAATCTAAGTTCTTTGTAAGTCATGACATTGCTACATATGAAAAATTTCTTCTCTTTATAATTCGCTGCCATTATATGACTGCCGACGTATAAAAGTAAAATACTCGCTCAGTTTTATTTAATACCAATCTTCGCTTGTAAGAAAGGTTAGCAATTTCAAAAGGTTTGTACATCATGTTCAGTAAGTTGAAAGCAGAAGAGGACCGAAGTGGTAAGTATGCTTAGGGTTATTGTAAGATGACGAGATTAGAAAGCGATTACTACTACTACTACCGTTTTAGAAGGTGAATACCTTATTAGGGGGGGGGTTAATAGTTAGAAGGGTTGACCTAGCTAGGGTGCTAGGATCAGCCCCCATTAAGTGGTGAAGTTCTTCTTGACTGTTTGTGTATGGTCTAGGAGAGGAGAAAGGGGGGGCGGGTGTTGTATAAGTTTTCGCTTACGTCAAATTTCAAAATGAAAGCATTGCGTAAGTATATAGAGTACAACTCCCAGTAGGAAATAAATATAAATGCTATGACATCAATTACAGAATGAATGAATGCCGCCCTGCTATTTTAATTGTACATAAATTGTTTCCCATAGGCTCATGTACGAAGACTACTACAACTACATCATTGAAGAAGTTTTACATAATTGCATTACCAAGAATTCGATAAAATAATGTGTCTGCCGGTTGAACGCGCAGGCATACATACGGATTTGGACAAGTAGTGAAATGTCTGCGGGTACCTGTGGGGAGGAAAATACATTTTTAGGGTTTTCGTTAAGAAACAAATGCATCCACAATAAGATAATAGTTTAATGCTGATTTTGGGCTAGATTTTCTTCTGCGAAACAGAACGCGACATGATAATCGAGTTTGTGGATGTGGTTTCAACAAGACGGCGCCACATGCCTGGCTTGTTGGTCTATCAGAATTACTTCTTGCGTGATATTTGGGACACCCCCCCCCCCCTATACTTCAACAATGCGAACGAATATGTAAGAGGAAATAAAGAGGTTAGAAGCGAAAACGAATATGTAAGAGGAAATATTTCTCTTCATTATACTTCGCTCGCCAACAATGATAGAGACGGTATATAGGTAATTGGTTGGGCGTGGTTAGTTATCGCTTCTCGGCCTTTATGGCTAAGATCAAAGTGTAGTATCTGTTCTTATCAGCTTAACATCTGATAGATCCCCCATTGGGGGACAACAAATGTTAAACTTATTTTTGTAAACCGACGGAGTGCTAGGTGCTTGCTCCACCTCTGTCACGGGTTGGCCCGGTATTGAAGTACCGCCGGGATCGGCCCAAATAAATGTGAAAACGCTTGGTTGTAGTTGGGAAAATAAACCGATATCGGAGATGGATAGGATGAGTTGCACATGGCCCTGACAACGCCGCAAGGTTTGGTAAAATGCAATTGCGGCGGCAACTTCAAACTGCTGCTGCGCACGGTTTAAATTAAAAGACGACGTCAGATTTTCGTGCATGCAAAGCGGCGAGAAAGTCTGCTTTTAGGAGTAAAAGACGAAATGCAAAGCGTGAATTATGAAAAAAAATTAGCATAAAACAATATTATCGCAAATTGATTTTATTTGTTTTGTTTGAAATTATTTAGTTCTCATTTGATGGAAATGTGCCAATTTTTATTTCTTTCAGTTTTTTTTACGTTTAAAAAGTATTTTCTTGAATCATATTGGAATTGAAAATTTTTATGGGAAAACTTCTAAATTTATTCGAGATATATACGTAGGCTACTATATATATTTCTGGCCTAGGCAACACTAAGTGTTGCCAGGTGCGATCTGACATTTCCATTGGAAAGTTTGACATTTTTTAGCATAAACGTACTCAGAACGTTTTGACGTACGACTATCATTTGTGTTGTTTACAGTGACTTGAAAAAATCAATTTGGCAAAAAAATGGAATTAACTCGTGAACATTTTCGTGCGATCATTTTTCACAACTTTCGACGTGGATTATCACGACAAGAGTGCATCGATGAACTTAAATCTTTGTATGGCTATGAAGCACCATCCTATAGCACTGTGAAAAACTGGTACAACGAATTCAATCGTGGCCGACGCTCGCTCAAAGACGAATTCCGTGAAGGTCGTCCAAAAACAGCCGTTGTTCCAGAAAACATCGATGCCGTACGTGAACTGATAATGCAAGACCGTCATGTGACATACCGTGAGATAGAGGCATGCCTAGGCATTTCTCCCACCAGCATACATTCGATATTGCATGAACACCTGGCCGTAAAAAAGGTTTGTTCTCGTTGGATCCCGCACAATTTGACAATCGCTCAAAAAAAGGCTCGTGTGGATTGGTGTAAAGAAATGCTGAAAAAATACGATCGCGGTGCTTCAAAAGACGTTTATAAGATCGTCACAGGTGACGAATCATGGATCTATGCGTATGAGCCCGAAACAAAACAGCAATCGACCGTGTGGGTCTTCCAAGACGAGTCAAATCCAACGAAAGTTGTTCGTGGAAGAAGCACTTCGAAGCAAATGGTCGCTTGTTTCTTTGGCAAAACTGGTCATGTGGCGACTGTTCCGCTTGTGCAACGTAGGACGGTCAATTCTGAGTGGTACACCACCATTTGTTTGCCTGAAGTCTTCGGAGAAATTCGAAAAACGAACAAGAGAAGTCGAATCATTGTGCACCATGACAATGCGAGCTCTCACACATCGGCTCAAACCAGCGCCTTTTTGACCGGACAAAACGTCGAATTGATGGGTCATCCTCCGTACAGCCCTGACTTGGCACCCAATGACTTCTTTTTATTCCCACACATCAAAAAGGCGCCAGAAGATGCTGTTGAAGCATTCAAAAACCATGTTTTGGAGGTGTCTCAATCGGAGTGGAAAAAGTGCTTCGAAAATTGGTTTGAGCGCATGCAAAAGTGTATAAATCTTGATGGAGAATATTTTGAAAAACAATAAAACCTTTTTCGTTGATAAATATTCGCATTTTCATTATTAGGCCAGAAATATATATAGTAGCCCACGTAATATACAATTTATTTTGGGTTTGGTGATGTCATATAAAACTCAACATGGCCCCTGAATTAGAACTTAAAATGTTCGAAAAATTCATGAAAAATTACCTCAAAAGGATTGAATCCTCTAAAAATTTTGTATAGGGTTTTCCAAAAGCAGTGATATGATTTCTTTTAAAAAAAAACACTATTGTTAAGGAAATTCAAAAAAGTACAATCGATACAATTAAGTTCTGAATAAAACGTCATTCAAATGGCCTCCACGACTTCTTTTGTAGGAACGAATTCGATGAACCCAATTTTCGAGCACTTTTTCCACTAAATCAAGTCGTATGTCATGAATAGCACGTTCAATATTGACTTCTAAAGCTTGAAGAGAGTCTGGTTTATTGCTAAACACCAATGACTTCAAATAACCCCACAAAAAATAGTCGAATGGTGTTAAATCACATCTTCTTGGAGGCCATTCAATGTCACAATTTCTTGAAATAATCGAATCTCCAATAATTCGGTTGTTGCACGTGCTGTGTAGCACGTAGCTCCCGTCTTGTTGGAGCCAGATGTTGTCAAGATCAACTTCTTCCAATTTCGGCCATAAAAAGTTGGTTGTCATCGATCTATACCGCTCCCCATTGACAGTAACGGTGTTACCAGCTTCATTTCGAAAGAAGTACGGACCGATAATTCCACCAGACCAAAAACCACACCAAACTGTCAATTTAGGTGAATGTAATGGGTGTTCATGAATAATTTGTGGATTTTCTTCGCACCAGAATCGACAGTTTTGTTTATTTATCCCACCACTCAGATAAAAGTGAGCCTCATCGGAGATGATTTTCTTAAATTGGAAAACGATTATTTTGATAATAAAATTGAATAATTTGTAAGCGTTGTTCTTGTGTATATCTCTCCATGATGAAATTGTAAACATTACTGAATACAATGGAAAAAAGACAGATGATCATGACATATTACAAATGGCCGAAACGTCACTCAGAAATCATATCACTCTTATTGGAAAACCCTATAGTAACCATTTTATAATGATATTTTTTTATGTAATGTCAAAATTTATCTAATATAAAACATTGATTATGAATAGAATTAAATAGATTTTCTATTTTAACTTGCTAATTGATAACTCTGTAATCAGTCTTGATGCATTTTCATTCGCCTTAGTTGACACAAAAAAAAGACAAATTAGTAATCAGAGGGATACAAAAAATTAGATTAAATATAAAAAATTATTAAATCTGTCTTCCTCCTTATAAAAACTAAACAAAAATTTAGTAAATACATTTTTTGATGGCCAACCATCCATCACATAAAAATGACATATTTTCTACCTATTCGAATACGCACTAGACTCTATATTTCGTTACCACTTGGAATCGAGTCTTTTCTTAACAGTAAACGCCGGTTGCCAGGCAAAAAGCCGCCTTCCCATACTACAAAAATAACAGACGCACACACGGGCCAATATGAGTATATTCGAATGAATTTCATTTCCCGCCGTCGACGAGGTATTCTCAGCCGTACGTACTCCATTATGTACTCCAAATTGTTCCAACAGATGGTAAACATCTGAATTTAGAAAGACAGATCCTAACATTACAATATATCTTATAATGAGTAAATACTCTCCTCCCCCTATTGGTTCCCTAATTAGTAATTAGCTAACTAGAAAACTACTGTATTGTATTCAAAATGGAACGACGTAAACGCCATTCCGCACCAAAAAAACTTTGAAAACGCCTTTAACAGCTGTCAAAAGCTTTGCGCACGATCACCGTTATCGTGATCGCGTGGATTAGCTACTTTTCAAAATTTGAAAGCCTCACCACGGAGAAAACCGCCTTTTGATAACGGTATCTCTGCGCCGACAAACAATACAAATTTTGCTATTGAACGTTGTCATATACTCGGGGATTCATTCCTTGTACACGAATTATATTCAACGAAATTTAATCTCTACTTTTTCGCAATCAACTTCAATTCCCACACATTCATAGCTCAAGATAGATTTTACTCAACTTATGTTACGTACGACAAGTACGCGATTGCGTTAAAGGCTTGAGTGCTGACAGTGTGTGGCTTCTATTATCGGCATGCCAAAAAGTTTCAACGGGAAAATAATGTAAACAGTAGAAAAAAGCAATTATTTTCCATAATCTCAATTTTGATAAAAAATATTTCAATTTTTTGTTAAAAACTTCTGTTTTTTTATTAAAAGCTTCTTCAGTTTTTTTTTCTTTAGTTGCAAGCGTCTTATAAATACTATTTCCTAATTTCAAGAATTTTTTAAAAAATTAGCAAATTTCGGAATATGGTATTTCTCAAAATTGGTTAATTAGTGAATTTAATTTTTTCAAAACGATGCTTATTCTTATTTAATAGGAATTGACAATATTTTTATTTAATTAAAATATATTTCTCATTTTACTTATTCCGAGTTAATGTTCAAAGACGATTGATTTATTTTTAAAAATAACTTTTTAATTAGATTTATTTTTTAGGCATTTATAAATAAGTAATTAAGTTTTTTCCTAAATTCCTTCAGCTCAAATGTAGATTTTCTTAAACTTACCTAATTTATTGTTTATAACAACGAAAAACGTCATCGGTGGAATTTTTGAATAAAAGCAGAATGCCTATTGCATCGGTGCTATACGTATTGACGGGAAACCACATCAATACAGTTTAATCCAAAAATAATGGATCACAATTCTTGCGAACATTGCGATTCAAATTATACGTTTGGGGTCTGCGGGAGCAAAAGTGATAGTGGAATTTTCGTCGGAAGTACTTTTCTATTACCTTCTGCCGCAATTGTTACGCAGTCTTTGCCTCTGTACTTTATTGGTGATGCGGCATTTCCTTTGGATCCGGATTAACAAAAGGTTATTAAAATTTCTAATTGAAAACACATTCGGCAGTCTGCTTAATAGATGAAGACTACTTGAAAATAATGTTCATTGTGCTCCACAAAATTTATATAAAATCGTCGAAACAAAAATTGTAAAGGACACCACGTATTTTCATAATGAATTGGTCGGTCGACCATCAAAGCAATGGTGTCGCAATACACGTACAGCGCGGCAATGAGGCAATCAGAGCATCTTCCGACACCATTCGCTATCGGATTATTTATTGAACAATTAGACTGTTTTTAAAATAAAACAAATGAAAAACTGGATCAAAAAGATAATAAATCATCATTCATGAAACCAAGAATAATTTTCACTTGTACACGAGCTTTTCAATTTCACCTGCCATCTAAGTTTATCGTTCTCAGGATTTGTCAGTTGTTCTTGAAGATGGTTTCGAGCCGATGAAGGTTGCTGAACAAATGCGTTGTGCTGCTTTTAACTGGCCCACACACAGGCCAACTTGTTCGGCCAACTGGTCGGCCAACCGGTTGGCCGACCACGCGACACACGTTCCAACTTCTTTCAAAGCATTCAAATATTTTTAGCTGTGTTCGGCTGAAACGTCAAAAATTTTGTGTTCAGAAGAATGAGAAGAATGTTTTAGTCATAAGAAATCTCTTCATCGTTTTTTGTTTATTTTCACTATATTCTCTGGTATAAAAAAAAACAAATTAAGTATAGAAGTTATTTATTTCAGAATCTACCAGTTGAAAAAAGTGCATGCTTATGTTTTTATTTGTTATTAAAAATATTATTTGTCTTTTGGCAGATTAGTCAAAAAAGATTTTTATTTGTACTTTGGCAGAATAATTAAATATGGTTGAAATAATAAATATTAAGTAGAGCGGCACTATCTACGCAAAGTGATAAATATTTACAAATGCAAATTAATTGTCTACTATGATCCAATGCGAAGGGAAAAAGGAACTGAATAGACAGGAAAACGGACCAAGAACTGCAACAAGTTAAAGAGTTTTTAGAAACTTTGGAATACCTCATTTTTCTACAGCCTCTAACCATATTGTATTAATATTTATTTTTATGTTTAGAAATTTTTGAAATTAGTTTATTTAGTTGGTTCTATAAAAATGCATCTAATAAAATAGCCAGTTTTGTTCATAAGCTAATTTTTTTAAAAAAGCATCTGGAAAGAAAAATTTTCTGTATGATAAGGTTTCATAGTTTTGATACAGCGATCGTTATCGTCGGAATTGTGTTCGATATTTACCAGAAGGAAAGAACAAAATTGCTACGACAAAGAAAGCGACATTTAGTTGTCGCAGTCAACATCTTAAAACTTTCCATAACCTTACAGTGATGATGTCAGAATTGTGGTCTTATTTGCATCTGTGGTATCTCAATTAGATTCGTTATTCCATATTAAGAGAGTTGGACACATAAAATTCCTTAATTAGCAGAGACCTCTCTATCTGGTAAAAATACCAGATGGTAAAAAATACTTCAATGGTAAAAATTCTTTTTTCTTCTTCTTATTTCTATAAACACTGCTTTTGACTTTCCACAACTCTGGGGAATTTTCAAACTCTTAAAAAAACTCTCTCCAAAGTTCATTATTAACAACAGCCATTTGTCGAACACTCAACACAAATGTGTTCAACACAAAAATCAAAAACAAATAATTTTTTGACATACGGTTGACACAACTTGCCCATAAGCAGCCAACTTCAGTTATCAACTCCGCCCATCAACATCAAAATATTTTGACTTTCTTCCAACCAACTCACCAAAATAGTCGCCCAACTGCCCCACACACGGTACAATTTGACTAGTTGGCCTATGTGTGGGCTCATTTAGACGTACCGACAGAACTTATTTTTTGCTGCATACTGTCCAGAACTTCCGCAAATTTGTCGGTCTTCGTCGCGATGGATTTATTGGCCGCTAAGCTTGTGAGCAGTTCAACGGCTGAGCCTTCGGTTCAGAGACATTCGATGCAGCCGTTTCTCAGGATTTGTCGGTTGTTTTTGTAGATGTTTTTTCGAACTCCCTTTTTCATTACAGAAAACGAATTAACAAAGTTGGTCGAGACGCAGAAGTAAATAAAACGGTAAAAGAGAAAGATTTCTGCCAAAAATTCAAAACAAAAAATACTGTCGTCGCTACAGTAAAATTGGACGCACGTATGCGTACGTAATCAACTCAAACGCGCTATACGAAAATACTTCTTTTAACCCGCATAGTTAATCGATATAGATTAGAAAGATAGCCATTTATTCACACACAACAAAAGAAACCCAAAACGTATCAAACGCGCTATACTAAAATTTCCTTCTTTTAATTCTTCCTATTAAAAATTGTTGTTTTTGTATCCATGGATTTGAGAATAAGAACGTTTCCTCACCATCTGTTCGGAGAACCAGTGACATCACACATCTCTGTCTCTATTGAGAAAATGCTAAAAATGAAATGAAACTTTTTGAGTGTGAATTATTCTATTGCAATTCGGACGGAATTCAAGTTCAGTTGCCGTCGCAAACTTTACATTAGGTAGTAAATAATAGAGACGCACACACCGCACATACCCCGTACTCAAAATGCTATACTAAAATATCTCCTCAATCTACACACTACAAAAAATTCTCGCCAAGCAAAACAACCGCCGCATGTATGCACGCGCAGTTCTTGTTTTCCTATTCATACAAGATTGTATGGAACTCACACGTACGTACGTACACCTCTCTATGCGCTCTACATCAATTTATCGCATACAGCGCGACCAAATGCCATTCGAATCAGTACTATATACAAAGAAATAAATCTCTCACCACTGAATTTAAAAATAACAAATTAATATTCTCTCGCCATATCTTCGACATCCAAATAATATATTTACATTGGATAATACCTTTCCCACAAATGTTTTATATTTTCCTATTTAAGTAAAATAGAAAACAATTTATATTATATTTAAAATCGGGACGGCGCGAACGCCATTCCCGGCTACCAAAAATTGCGCGCACGAGTTACCCACATTAGGGGTAATCGCGAGGGTCAGCCCTACCGTAGTGCAATGGAAGAGCCTCGCCCCGGGGGAACCGCCTTGATGATCACGGTAACCCCTACGCCAGGTAAGTATGCTTTTCACAGCTATTCAACTAGCTCATATACTCGCTGATTCATTACTTATACCCGAATTATATTCAACGAAATTTATTCTCTGCTTTCTCGCAATCCAAAATAGATTTTACTCAAGTGTGCGATTGTGTTTGTGGCTTGTGTACTGACAGTAGCCGGCATCCCGCTCAAATGCATGCAAGCTACGCGGGAGATTTAGATCAGCTGTTCAAAAGAGTTTCTAAAGTGTATGGCGAGAACGCTTCAATTTGTATGGAAAACTCAATTGTTTCTCGACTTTTTTTTAAATCTTTTTCATTATCCGTTTGATCTGAATTTTATAACTAAAATATTTTATTGGTGCTAGTTGAAGCAATTAGATTATTTATTCATAATAGACATTTATATAAGTTTTCATTTAAAAATTTCATTTCAAAGAAAAATTTCGTATTTTTCGGTTAATAACGAGGAAAATTGTTTTATATTGACTGTGCGTGTGTGTGTGTGCGTTGTGTGTTCCGAATTCAATCGGAAATGTTTGATTTTCATTTGGTATAATTGTACTTTTAATATTATATATAAATATTAGTTTTTAAGCTCCATATTATGTTTTCTACTTTCTATTGTAGTTAAAAATCGACATTTTAATTAATATTTAAAGATAAATTTATTTAATAAATTTCAATGAATCTTATGACGTGTGCAGATACAGGTTGTCAAAAATGCCCGCATGTGAATTTTTGTGCCGCCATTAGAACTATTTGCACCATCTGAAAAGGGTGTTATGTGCTATGGAACAAATAGAAACAAAAATTTCACATTGGAAGAATTTCTAAATAAACATTTTAATTACTACTGGGGTCGGGGTTTAAGTTCAAATTTACTTTATTGAACATTTTACATTTTTCTTCGAATACAATCTTAATACTATTTTCTCTTAAGAATATTTAATCCTAGCTCAATCTTTGTCTTTATTGGTTCTTAGCTTTTTGCTATCGTTGAATTTATTTTTTTTAAAAACTTGCTTACATCCTTAACCTAATCTTAATCCTTAAATCTACTCTTATAAATTAAACATGCGTTTTTATACAATTATTCTTAAAACTAATCTTAAGACTAAATCCTATGTTTGAATCCGGCAACTGCTGCGTTTGTTGTGTCCTCTTGATTCCCTTCGGTGCTTCCGAACGTGTGATGTAATTGCTAAACTCGATGTTGTCCATTTGGCTTCTTCTTGTAGATGTGGAGACGTTGCTCCACCGCTTCTTCTGTGTCGTCCAATAGAAGTAACGGTGACAGGTACTTGGAATTTCTCAGCATCTGCAGTATTTTATTTTCCGTTAGCTTACTTCCCTATTTTGATGATGGGGTAATGATTCAACCCATTTGTGTATTATTTCCATTTGGCATACTACAAATGTGGAAACGCCTGCCTCCCGGTACAACCTGTCGTTTGATATAAACTTTTTTGTCTGTCTAGATCTGCCGAACCCTGTGGTTTTTCGTAGGATCTTCCTTTCCATCCTGTGCAGTTCTGTAGCTACTGTTGGGGAAAAGGATGACCAGATGGGGAAGCCGTAGTATAGGTACACTATTATAAGTTGCTTATTAATAATTAGTTTGAAGTCCTTACGTAGGATTTCTGACCTATACATATGATCAGAAGCCTACAATATATGTCGTTGGCTTTTTAAATTTTATCCCTGATAAAGGAATTGAATTTGAGGTTCTTATTAAGATTCAAGCCTAGATACTTAAGATTCTCCACGCGTCTCCATTATCAAGTCAGCTTTATCTCCAAACCCGCAGTCTGCGAATTTCTTCTTCCTAAAAAAAAGTATAACGCCAGAAAATCTGCTCAAGATAAGGGAAATGGCTCAAAAATCAGTCACTGATGCGACCGGTCTACTATAGACATATCAGAAGATTTGTACATTTTTTCGGCAGCCGGACTCCTATAAACACTGAAACTAGCGTTTGACCAGTAAGTACCAACGACATCACTATGGAACCATTGATCAACGGAGTTACACTGCGCTAGCAACTCGAGGAAGTACGTATAGTGGTTGTTAATAGGTAGATAACATGACGAAGGCTACGACAGTAAAACCTAACTTCTCCCAGATACTTGTGTATGTGGTCCTAAACTTACACTTGCCAATCGATATTCGCTGGTGAGAGTAGGATTTGTACCCATTATAACGACGAGATTGGACGAGGCTGTCACAACTTTGGCAGAGCTTTCTGCCAAAACTCAGTCCCAAAGAGTATATGTGGTATGAGCTTAAAAAATCGAAACCAGTTTCTTCCCCTCTGTGTCTAAGAAGGGCATTAATAGAAGTGATAGAATACACGACCGGATTTAATGAAAACGTAATTAAGTGAGTGATTATCAAGACAAAGAATAGAAATACCATATATTGCCAATAAAAAAATGTTTATCGGTAATACTTTGTGTCAATTCTTAATCTCTTTACCACCTCTTAAAAACAAAAGCGCAGCAAATAAGGCAGGACACTCCAATTAATTTAAATAATTGAGAAAATAAAAACACAGCTTTTCATTGTTGTTGTTTTTTTTTTATAATATCGTTTATTTTTATTTTGTTCTCAATAACTCTCAGTAAATTAATAGTATTCTCTTCATAGAAAAAAACAACACAAAAATAATGAGTAAATTACAATAAAATTTATTGAAAGGAAATTATTTATTTAATAATATTTCTTAAAGATTTTTACTTGATTTAGTCATTTCTTTAATTATAAATAATTCGAAACAAAAATATCATCTTCTTTGATGCTAAATTAAAAACAAAATTAAAATTATCGATTTCTACACTTATTGTTTAAACGAAATTTACCTATTTTTCGTTACATTTTCTTATCTAAATTTTTTTTTTTAAATATTTTTTTTTGCTAATTTTTTTTCCATCGTTTCATAAATAATTTTCATCTTATTAAGGTATAAATATTTGTTTTTTTTTTGTTAATTAATTTTTCTCATTTTAATTTCTATAATATTTAGCTTTTACTCCAATATGAAGTTACATACAACAACGGGGGTTATTTCTTAATAATTAATTTACATTTAATCTATTAATTTTCTATATAATCTTAAATATAATCTAAAAACGTTTCTGTTTTTTTCTTTCCTCATTTTTCAACTACAATATTAAAGTATTTTTTTTTAGTTTCAATTTTAAAGGGGGAATTTATCGTAGTATTATTTTCTTAATTCTTTTCATATCTTATTAATTAATCCTGTATCAGAATTTTTGATATTAATAAATTTAACTTATTACAAACTTTCGGGGGATTTACCCTTAATCTACCTACCACCATTGGAAGAAGGTTGGTTGTCTATCAATTGTGGTTAATTTATTAGAATATTCGAATCGAAAAATTTTACAAACTTGAAATAAAACAAATTTTTGTTCGTTAAATTTTTGTACTACAAACTTAGTATGGGTTGGCAAAAATTATCGATTATAATTTTTATTATTTTCCTAAAATGTTATTGTTAACAATTTGGAAATTTATATTTTAGAAAAGAAAAAAATAAATGCATTCAGAAGCAATAATTGTTTCTATTCTTTATTTTTTTTCGAAAGATAGAAATTTAATTTACTTCGTAATAGTTTTTGTTAGAATTTTTCCTGAGCTTTAAAAAATGATTAATTGTGGAAAAACTGCACTCGGCTCGTTTCGCAGATTTGGGTGGCTTAGGAATCGTACGTGAATTATTTTACAATAGAAAACCCCAATGCCTTTTGATTAATATACGACTATCAAATGACTATCAATTTATCGATTTTTAATAGTTTTTTTTTCTCGGTTTGGAACTAATTTTATTAAATATGTTTTGTTTTTTGTTTTTTTTTATAACGATTAACAGGTGATAAAAAATTTCAAAAATTTTCATTGAAAATTACATGTTAGAGTGGTCACCACTAAAGTAAATCGACTTAAGATGTGTTTGCCTGTGATTTATGGATTGCTGAATGATTCATTTTGTATTTGATTTATCATAATTTTTACAATTTAAATATTTCCATCCAATGGAAAAGTGTTTTTCTCATTAAAAACTAAAGAACAACACACCAAATAAAAATAAAAAATATGAAAATAAGGTGAACTACTAAAATTTAATTAATTTTCATAATCGAAGAAAAAGGAAAAGGATTTTCTTTTTTTTTTAAATATCCTTTTTTTCAATTTAATTGAGTTAACATATAAATTTTTTTTAAAGTGCATTTCATATTTAATCCTAAATATTGTTTTTATTTGATATCTTTTACACTCTGTCTGTCAATTTAAGAGCGTATTCAACTTGAAAGAATTGATTTATTTTATTGCGCAATGGACGGACAAATGGTCTCTAACTAATTATTATTATTAATTGTTTTTTTTTCTTTCTTTAGTAATAGTATTTATTCAGAATTATTTTTTTTTTGTATTTTGATAAACGAATAAATAACTTAAATAAATATTACCTTTGAGTAGCTATTCTTTTCTGCTATTTCATTTGGACGAGAAAAAATTAAAACTCAGATTTTTTATTAAATGCGTTTAGAATTTGTTTTTGAGTTTACAGACAAAATGGATGTGCAGGCTTATTTATTTATAAGTGAATAAGTAACTTTTTATTAAAATTAAAATTGTTACAGTTTTAGTTTTTAGCTGCATAGTATGAACTAGAAAAATTATAGTTTCTATGGTATAAGAGTCCACAGGTAACATTTTGTAAAAAAAAAAACTCTAACTTTAACAAAATGTAACAATAACCAAATTATTAATAGCTTTATTTTAGGTTATTGCACATCATTTAGGAGTTTTGAGTGACTCGGAAATATTCGATTATTTTCAGATTAGAATTACGAGTGTCACATGATTGTGATTCGATTTTTTCCGTGATCATTTTGGTTTTTGTTTAATATTTAAAACTATTTTAGTCAATTACCTTTTTTAATTATAACATTTAATGGGAATTTTTTTTAGAAAGTTCTTTATTGGACAGTCCCCACAAAACAACAACAAAAAAGCAAAAAAATAAACAAGAACAAAATAAAACCAAACATTTTTGGTTAAAATTTTTACCGAACATTTAAATCTAATAGTTTTTTTTTATAAAAGAAATCCTTTTAATTGATGGCAACTAAAAGGGCTGCAACACGTACATACAAACTTTTAATATTTTTCATTTTATTTTTAATAAAATTTTTCCATATTTCGGATTTTTTTTTTTGAACATTTTATTTATATTTTGTCATATTACAAAAAAAACCTTTCAGAAACCTTAGGGGATGGCTTTAAATATTTGCTTTGTACCAAAAAAAAAAAGAAAATGTTTAGGAAGAAAATTTTCTTCTTTTCTTTTGAAATTTTTAAGTATTTGCTTTTAAAATGGTTTTAAATATTTGCTTTGTACCAAAAAAAAATGTTTAGGCATTTTCTTCTTTTCTTTTGAAATTTTTAACCCATGCAAATTGAAACTATTTCGATGCATTCTTTAACTTTTGCATTTTTATTTAAAGAATAAAAGATATTCTTTCGCACAGTAGATTTTGGTTTTTTTTAAGTGGGTCCTAAAATCGGCAATTAAAAATAAAGGGACTTTAATTAGCGCATATATATTAATTTTACACCGCAGGATATCAAAAAATAGTTTCTAAAAATGGAGACCCATTAGCTACGGTAAAATCAAAAGAAAAAATAATAAATTAATTAATCTAGGATGGTCGAAAAAAAAATGATTTCAACAAAAAAAAAATAGCACAAAAAATTCATATTTTGAAACATTTCAAATTAATAGGGGAACAGCAATATTGCGTCTTAAAGTATATGAAAATTATATCAATATTAAAATTATCTCTTTATTGTTAAAAAAAAAAACAATCCTTAAAAATGGGATTAATCATTTAAAAATTTACTCAAAATTATAGCAATCGATCGTTTATTTTTTTATAAAACGAACAGGGAAAGTTTAAACAAAAATAATCGCAAAAAACAACAACAAAATAAAATAAAATTATTTATTTTTATTTAAAATTTGCTGCATTCTTTCCGTTTTGTATTTTCATATTTCTCTTAAAAAAATACCATTTCTGAAAGAGAGGGGGGATGGGGTGGGTATTTAGTCGGAGAAATCACTACTAACAAAATACATAATCTCATTTTTCTACTTTTTTTTTGGTGTATTGATTTTTAACGATGTGGAATTGGCTCTTAAAAACAAAATAAAAATACATAAAAGTATGTCTGGAAATGATAGTATAATTTGGGGATATCTAAAAAAAAAATTACCAATTAAAGACAACACTTAAATTCAGTAGAAAAGAGAGTAAATAAATTTAAAAACATTATGGAAAAATAAACCAAATAAATAAAAATGAAAATTATTGAAATACGAGGTCTGTTCAAAAAGTATCGCGAATTTTGAATTTCCGCGGGTTGCGTATACTTGATTTTCGATTTGTTGTGGCGTAATGTTAGTACTCATGTCTCTCACTTATACCGACAAGTTCGGCCATTTTGAATGTTCAGTTAATTTTTGACAGCTGCTTTGCTTGCACGTGTTTTGGCTCGTTTTCGATTAAAAAAAAATTGATCAAAGAATCTGTTCTGGGAACAAGAAAAAGTCACAAGAGGCCAGATCTGGGGAATACGGTGGCTGCGGCATTATTAGTGAGTTTGTTTTTAACCAAAAATTCGCGCACAAGCAAATCCAATTTTTGTTCTTCCACAAATCTGGGCGTTTCTGGCGGATTTCTTCGCGCAACTTGCGCATAACTTGCAGGTAATATTCCTTATTGACCGTTATACCCTGTGGCAAATACTCATATTGCACCATGCCCCTACAATCGAAGAAAACTGTAAGCAAAACCTTCACATTCGACCGAACTTAACGCGCTTTTTTCGGTCTTGGCTCGTGCGGCAGCTTCTATTGGGATGATTGAGCTTTGATTTCCACGTCATAACCATAAACCCATGATTCGTCACCAGTTATGACCCTCTGGAGCAAATTTGGGTCTTCGCGGACAGAGTCCAACAGCTCCTTAGCAATGTTAATGCGATGCTCTTTTTGGTCGAAATTGGGCAAAAATCGAAGACGAGCCAAAACACGTGCAAGCAAAGCAGCTGTCAAAAATTAACTGAACATTCAAAGTGGCCAAACTTGTCATCATAAGTGACAGATATGAGTACCAACATAACGCCACAACAAAATCGAAAATCAAATATACGTAACCCGCGGAAATTCAAAATTCGCAATACTTTTTGAACAGACCTCGTAATTTCAAAAAAATAAACATTAACAAAAAAAACTAAATCATATGTTTTTACATATTTACTTGTATGCATATCTCCAAAATTTTATTTCATCATTTTTATCATAATTATTATTATTATTAGTATTAATTAATTATTAATTACTGTAAAATTTTATTAAATTTGTTTTTGCCGTTTCAAAAAAACATTCATTGAGTTTTTTATTTTGATATTAATTTTTTTTTTATTTATAATTATTTTTGTTATACTTCTGAATTTTCTATTAAGTTTAAATGATAAATTTTATCAAATCATATTCATATTGAAATGTTTACATTTCACACAATTAAAAATAAGATAAAAAAGAAAACTAAAAATAATATGGGATTTATCAATTTCCTGATATACAATATTTACCTTTTGTTCTAATTCGTTTTTTTTTTAAACAATTTGTTAAAAAATACATAAATATTCTAACTAACTATGATAAAATATTTAAAAGAAAATATTTTCCGTCTATTAAAAATTCTTATTTTTATTTTTAATGCAAATTATTGCAATTTTTAATTGTTTTTTTTATGTTATTATGCAGTTTTAAATAGGAAAAAAATTGCATACAAAGAGAATCGAAACATAAATTTACATAAATTATTTACATTGTAAAGTTATAAAAAAAACTTATTATATAAAAATAAATAACTAAACGAACATTTTCATAAGTACTATTAAAAATATCAAACTAGAAATATTATAAAAATGAGGAATTATAACCAAAACATAAATAAAAATTTAAAAAAAAAAACGAGAATAAAATAAATAATTAAAAACATTAGGAGGTTCCATTTTAATTAACTAGCTAAGATCTTGGAATATTATTATAATTAATTTACTTTAGACTATACGTTTGTATGTACGTAAATATTGGATTGACAATTAAATGATTGCGGATTTTGTCAATAGATGGTATTAGCAAATTCTTTTGTTATGTTAACGTGTTCAAAGCACCTAACCTATTATGTTTTCTTGTTGTTTGGATTTCGGCCTTTAACTTATTAAAAAACTGTATCGTTTAACTATTTAGTTTTGTTTTCATGCAAATTTAAAAATGGAAGGATCAGACGTGCATTTTAGACATATTTTATTGTATTATTTCCGAAAAGGTAAGAACGCATCGGAAGTGCACAAGAAGTTATGTGTCGTATATGGAAATGAAGCCTTGAAAGAAAGGCAATGTCAAAATTGGTTTGCTAAATTTCGTTCTGGTGATTTTTCGCTAAAAAATGCGCAACGATCGGGCTGTCAAGTTGAAGTTGATGAGACCCATATCAAGGCCGCCGCCGACTCAGATAGTAATAAAAACACGTGTTGTGCTATGATGATCTGAACATACATTAAAAAAAATTAAAACAGCTTGGCTATGTTAAGAAACTTGATTTATGGATTCCTCATCAGCTGAAGGAAATTCATTTGACGCATCGCATTAGCATCTGCGATTCGCTTCTGAAACGCAACGAAAACGGATCCATTTCTGAAACGACTGATAACTGGCGGCGAGAAGATCGGAAACGATCATGGGTGATACGAGATGAACCATCTCAGACGACATCAAAAGCTGAGATGCAGTAAAAGAAGATTATGCATCCGTTTGGTGGGATTATAAAGAAATTCTGCACTTTGAACTTTTTCCAAGCAACCAAACGATTAATTCCACCGTGTGCGTTCAACAACTCATCAAACTGAGCAATGCTCATCTTTGGTCACTCGCAAAAAATTATTGGAATTAGGTTGAGATGTGTTGTCACATCCACCATATAGCCCCTGACCTAGCCGCCTTCAGATTACCATTTATTTCGTTCCATGCCGAACTCTTTAAATGGTAAAATTTTTTAATGACGCTGACCACATTTAATTGTGTTTTTTTGCTAGCAAAAGTAATAAGTTTTACGAACACGGAATTATGACACTGCCTAAAAGATGGCAAAGGGTCATCGTAAAAAACGGACAATATCTAATTGAATAATGTTATATTTTTAAGTAAAATTTTTTGAATTTTTCTTCTTCTTTCAAATCCGCAATCACTTACTTGCCAACCCAATAGTTTTCTTTTTCTTCATTTCGTTTCTTCGCCTTTATTTAATTTCAGAGAAATTTATTCACTTTTTTCTCATTTTTCTTTCTAAATATTCAATATTTAATAATAATTATAATAGTATATATATATGTAGTAATAATTTTAATATATAATATATAATATAATTTAAATATAATAATATAATATGAATAGAGATGATCATCAATTCAATTGATTTTACTAATAAATATTCTTTTATAGAAAAAGTACGATTAAAAATTAATTTATTATTTTTCTTAGTTTTTAACTTTAAAGACTAATTATTATTTGTATTCATTTTAAGCACTTTCTTTCTATATCACACACACTCTCTTTCTCTCTGCTTGGTTTTATGTCTTTCTCTTTAATTCTCTCTACCAATCATCGTTCGTTCGTTCTATTTTTCTTTCAATTACTACATTTTATTAGTTTTAAAATTAATTTACTAAATATATAAATATATCTATGTATTGAGCAATAACACAATAAGCTTACTTATATATTTATTAATGTATATTATATGTGAGCGTTGTGAATGTGTATTTTTGTTCTTCTTTCCTTTAGAAAATTTCTTTCATTTGAATTTTATTTGCCATATATTTATTAAATATTTATATAATTTTTTTTAAATGTTATTATTATCTTCATTTTATATATTTTTTTTATTTCCATAGTTTTTAGATTTAGTTTGCTTTAAAAAAAAATAAAAATTAATTCTTTTTCCAATTAACACATTGGAAAAAGAATCTTATATATTTTGTTCTATTCAGATTTTCATTTTTATTGGCTGTATTTGATATTTTATTATCATTATTGTTATTAGATTGATTTCTTTCTAACTTTTTTTTTAACATATAACTTGATTTCAGTTTTTATTTTGAGTAATTTTTATTTAACGTGACCTTATTATAATCAAGAAACTGATTCTCTTGTTAACTTGTCTCCGAATACAATAAATATATAATTTTAAATATTATTTATAATTTGTTTTTTCTTTATTAAAAATATTTCCTATTCTTTTTTAAATTTTTGAATGTTTTAAATAGTTTTTTATTTGTAAATTTAGTTTTTTTATTTCAAAATTTTTGTTAGTATTTATTTATGTAATTTGTTTTGTTTTATTTTTTAAATGAATTAATTTCTTTTCTATATAGTTTTTCTCCATTTCTTTAAACTTTTTTAAGTTTTTAGCACTATTTAACATTTTTGTCTTGGCATTTTCCCATTTTTTTTTGTAAGTTAGATCCTTTACAGGTCACCCTCATTAATAATAATGTGTGTTTTTTTTGTGCCCATTTACTATATTATTTTCGATACCATTTAATATTTTTAACAGTAAATACAAAGAAGAAAGTTTTACATTATCATGAATAGAAATTAACAAAAAAAAATAACAATTTTTTGTTTACATTCTTTTTTTACAATTCATATTTTTAAAAATTATCAATTATTAGATAATCGCTATAATATCATTTTCATTATTTTCTTTTTTTTACAATAATATAATTTTTATTTAAATTTTTGTTTTTGTTTTTTTTAACCATTTTTGTTGTTTTTTATTTTTATTTTGGGGAATTCTTCATTTTTTGTGGGATTTTTTTAACTGGCATTTTATTTATGATAATAAAATATAAGGCTTAATACTAAAACGCATTAACACATTTTTTTTGTTGTTATTTTTTCTATTCCTTTTTTTTTTATTTTTCAATTCTTTAGTTATTTTTTTCATATGTTTTTATACTCCTCAATTTTGTTTAATATTGGCCGCACATTTTTCTTATTTGTTGGATTTATTTTTTCATTTCTTCTTTTTTTTTTTATAGCAATTAAATCATCCTAACCCGAGTAGTGAGTGAATATGTTTACAAATGAAGAAGAAAAATAAGAAGTTTTAAATGTTTTTTGTTTTTAAATATAATTTGAATTTAAATCAGATTTTATTTTTACATAATTTTCATATATTTTCAATTATTTTCCATAAACGTTTCTTCTTGTTGTAATTTACACATTATAAAAATCATTTTTTCATCTTTTTCCCATAATAAATTTATTATTTTGTACATTTGTTTGTTTTTTCTTCTGGTATAATTAATACAAAGATTCAGATTTTGTGGCACTTTCTTGTAAAAAATTTTCTCATAGATAATTGATTGAAAGTAACAAAAAATCAAATATTTCAAAATGAAATAAGTCATAAAAATTTTGTTTATAATTTCAAAAAAATTTCACATAAGAATATAACAAAAAGAAAACAATAAATTAAAAAAATAAAACATATATAAAAACCTTTGTCAATATTAGGTTTTTCTGATAATTTGCAACAAAAAATAAAAAACACATAAAATATTTATACTAAAAACCAATACTGACCATGTAAATAAACCGGAAATAGTTAAAAAAAAACAATAATAAAAAAGATAAATAAAATTATTGAAAAAAATAAAACTAACCAAATTTGACTAAAAAACAACAAAATAAAAATATACAAAATGGCTGCCTACATAAATACTCCTCATGCAATGACAACGAAAACAAACAAAAAATCAATATCCTAAATGGAGACCAAAAAAAATTGTCTACATTATTTTCAGAAAAGTTTTCTTCTCTTTTTGGTCGCTTGTTTCCTTTTTTTTATTTAAATATATTTTATTTTTGATTTACTAATCATTATTTGTTTTTTTTTTTGATTAAATTGTACTTTTAGTACACGGACCAATATAATAAATATTATCATAACTAATAGGAATTATTTGATAATCAATTTAATTTAATTATTTAATTAAGTTATAATTAATAAATATGAAATATATTGTCAACAATTTCTACAAAATCTAGATTATATTTTGTTTACTTAATTTTATAATAAATTTCTTTTCTTTCCTTTCTTATCTGTCATTCATATCATTTCATTTCACTTTTTCTTACTATTTTCTATACTCTCGCTCTCTCCGTCTCTCTCTCACACACACTTATTGATTGTTCAATAAACGTTATTGCATGAAATTCAAATTGAAACGCATAAAATTACATAATACACACAAGATACATCCATACATACATAAATACAATTATGCAAACATTCATTTAGATTACATACACTTTTATAGATTGAATAATATAATAAATGTTGCAGGTTGAACTGTTTTAAAATAGTTTGTGTAAATGTAGTCAGTCAGTCGAAATATGAACTTATTATTGATTGATGTGCCTGTGTGTGTGTGTGTGTTTGAATGGTATTCCAAAAAATTATATTTTCGGAAACATATTCAAAATGGCAGCACAAATTGTTTGTGGATTCGTTTCCTCCGGATACATTTGCATTACGGTTTGGACTTGTTCTTCGGGAAAAATACTGGCCAAATGATAGTGTAGTCTTCGTCGTTGATCTTGTGCAGCTAATACGGGCGGTGAGTTTTGATGTGACCATAAATTAATATGCGGCTCCGATGAGGATGCTGGTGGTGGACCACTGTGCCATGGTCGTGATGGATCTGGAGCCGATGCAATTCGTGTAACGCTCTAGATTAATTATAAGAAAAATATATAAAATAAACGAACATCTTGTCTTCAAGGAATTTTACTTAATATTTCAGAATAGAAGCAACATTGGGATTTTTTCTTAAACAGGTATCAAAAATACAAAAGGAGGACGAAATGGACACAATACTGTGATTATAGAGCCTATTTTATTTAAAAATTTCGGCTTAAAAGTTCGGAGTGTTATCAGGATAGTCTGATTGTTAATAAAACTAACCTCAATAGATTGCGCATTGGGAAAATTCTATCCAGATAGTCTACAATGATTAAATTTATAGTAGCAAAAGAAAGTAAGACTTGCTGTCAATGGAATTATGGCCTCGAAATAGCAAATTGAAGGATGTATCTACGTAAAATTGAAATGATCCAAATTGTTTGACTCAGTTCAATTATATTATTTGGCAGTGAAAAAAAATTAAAATTTTATAAATAAATAAAAGATTATCAAGAAATAAATCAAATGTCCTGTGCTTTTTAAAAAGAACAATAAGGCGAACTTTAATAAAATTATAAATTGTATGGAAATTCATTTTGAATTGATTTATATAAATTATTTTAAGGTATTCTCAAGGTAGTATCTTATTTTTTACTCAAAAGTATTGGGTTGTTAAGAAAGTAATTTTGTTGTTTCCCAACAGAGGTCTTAATTGTATTTTTTTACAACCAACTTCACACTTAAGCCGCATAATCATATGTATATGTATTTTCACAGCTGACATAGCAAGGCTTGCTTGTGAAAAAATTCGATTAATTCTGCAGAGTAGTTTTTGGTTGATACCCTTTTAAATATGGAAAGTGAAAAACAGCATTTTCGGCATATTTTAACTTTTTACTATAGTAAAGATAAAAATGCTGCTCAAGCAAAAAAACAATTTTTTTTATTCAAACAATTAATGATCGAGTGAAACTTGCTGAAGACAAATAATTACAAGGTAGATGGACTTAATGACGGATCAGATCATAATTACCTGATGTAAGTCCCATTGTGTTGGATGGTGTGTCCGTGGTCCACTCAGTGACGGAGCTAATGGTCGATGTGGTGAATGTGGTTGTTGGGCGGTTGGCGCCATCGAACTAGTTGCATTCACACCTGTTCCAGCTGGTGTTATACACCGTTGCATTTGATATATTCTAGGATCACAACCGGCCGGATTCAATGTTAATTGCCGCCTCAATTTTCTATGCAGATTAATTGATTCGTCAACACTTTCACTGGGCGGTACCGCAGGGTTTTGCGAGTTGACTTGCGCTGACGAAGAGGTTGGTGCTGATGTGGACCACATTGTTGAATAGCCCGGATGTGGTGGAATCATTGAGTGGCCATACGCTTCACGGGAAATATTTTCAATACTATGTGATTTCGGGAAGCCAACGTGATGAGTATCTAAGACGTGACAGGTTGACGGATCCCATGGTGGGATCGGTGACTGTTGCTGTGAGGATTGCGGGGTCATGGTCGTTTTCAGTAAACTGCTCGTTGCACCGCTACTAGCCGCACAGTCCGGTGCTCCTGAACGAGTTCGACAAAGCGGTTTTCGTGACATGCGATCGGTAACATCATTACCAGAACTGCTACTCAATGGAACACTTAGCGATTTTCCTTGGACTGGCGGTCTGGACGAATCTACCGACGAGTTCCTAGCTGATAAATGACGAGCCGCATGTTCCGATAATCGCTCTGTTACTGATTTGTGCGGTCCTAAACCCCGTTCGGGATGATGAAATTTGCACTTGTTTCCATAAGTACATTTCTTTCCATATGGACACGGTGGTGGTGGATCTCCTTTTCTGCAATTTCCAAAAGAAATCCATTTAATTTACTGTAACAATTGTTGAAAATTTCAATTAACAAATTCAACGAACAGCACTTACTTTGGTTGTGTTCGTAGGAAATTGTCTAATGTTGGTCCCGATCGACCGAGTGGATCATCAGGCGGCATAAATCGATCATTCACAAATGAATACATCAAAACTCGCTCCTCGACAACTTTTTTAAACTCGGAGTTCTCCTGCGCTAGATCTCGGTAGTTGTCGTTCGATACCACAATACCGTCATTTTCAGCTGCCAACTAGAAAATAATAACGAACAATTAATAAATGTTGTCTCAAACCATTAACCATGGATAACTGTGTACTTACTTTTAGAATGTATCTATCGTCATAACAGAATATTCGCTTGCCTCCAATTAATCGGGATGGTGTGAACACAAGCATTCGTTTACTCTCCAATTCCTTTAGAATGTCTTGATCTTTGATGGGGTTGTCTGGTCGAGAACTCTCCTTTCTCCACTTAGGCACGAAAACGGTTATATCTTTATGGCCACGATTTTTGAACCAATCGACGCACAGCTTAATTCCTCGACACGAGAAGACTTCCTTGTTACCGTGGCTCATTGCTACATTGCTACCATCTATGACTATTGGACGTAATCCATTTGTCGATGTCGCTTCATCACAATAACTACTCGCCCCTGTGAATTGATGATTTCCCTCGGTGGGCGAAATTAACGATGCTGTCGATCCAGATGTGGGCGACAAACATTCTGCAGTTGGAGAATCGCAAGCAAAATCACCCTTATTGCCATGTTGTGCACCTAGTTTTATTAATTCAGCTAATAGTTCATTTTGCGCTGGATCTGGACCCAAACGGGCCAATGCAGCCTGGACTAGACGTTCTGTATAACCGAGTTTTAAGGCGAATTCAACACGGGCTGTATAGCCAGGCGAACGTTCTTGCGGTGATGGACTGGCTGTTGTGTTCGGACTTGTACCTGCTACACTCAACCCTCCACCAACAATTGGTAATAGCTGATGTGGCTTCTGGTGATGCAACTGAATCTGTTGCTGTTGTGTTGAGTGATTACAAACATATTCGGCAAATTCCTGTCCCAACGTATCGCTAGTCGTTCGCGATACCTGCTCATGATCTAAATTCGTCGAACTATTTTGTATATCATCAATATCGCAATCTGAATCGTAGCTAGAATCTTCAGCTTCCGTTATTGCTAATGTTTCTAGATAGTGCTGCAAATAAGAAATTAAGAATTAACAATAAATAACTAAACACATATTTTCATCTAATATTAACATAAACGTAACTAACGTCAATTTTTACTATGGTATATATAAAAAAAATCAAATTTTGATCTCATTTCTTTTATTAATTAGAACTAAATAAAATGAAAAAAAATTGAAAAATCTCAGAACTATTTATATAGAAACTAAGAAATTTTGCAACCAGTTGTTGTGTACGACATTTGCAGCTTGGTGGACTTGCTTCTTTAGAGGGTATTAACGACCACCAGAAATTTGTTATTACATAAAATAATACCATATATTATCTACAATTAAGCAATAATTACATTCATCTGCGATTAACACACTGGGTTATATGAGTATCGATCAAATAGCCAGAAGAATTTTGAATATTTTTAATTTCTTGGTATTAGGTTAAAAATTAAAAAAAAATTATAATTTCAAAACGTGGTCCATCCATGGAGTATCGTTGAAAGAGCTGGAAATAAAAATGTGTACTCAAAGTTGCTTACAATACATCAAAAGGGATAGAAAAATGCGATTTGAACCTCTACAGTTTAACTCCAAAACCTACGTTATGCCGTGACGTACACAGAAAGGTGAACCGTTTGACAGCTTGAGGAGATGAATGCAATCATCAAGATGGCCATTTTGGTATAGTTTTAGTATAAATATATGTTTTTTTTTTTAAATAACATATATAATTCTATACGTCTTTAACTGTAACAGTTAATATTTAAAAAAAGAAACTTATTTCTCTCAGGGTCTCCATTTATTATGTCAACTTTGTAGACTATCCTCCTATAGTTGGAGTGTGTGACACAACAAGAAACGCTAAAAATATATGGTTGCCATATAATGAGCAGACAATGGGTATTGCCAGACACACCATTTGACAAGTGATCACACGATTGCCAGATTTCATCAAAGTTTGGCTGCCTTCAAATAGACCGACAATGATCTAATCTGGCAGCGTTTGCAAGTAAAATATTCTGATCACACGATTGTTCATATAATTGTATTGTAAATAAAAAATTTCTATACTCAATGGGACTACTGACTCTAATATTTATATTAACTACAACTCTCTAGTATTTGTGTATTGTTAATAGTAGTCAAACAGTTAATTTACGTAAACATAATGTCCAGATATATTAAATTATCTGTTGCTACAATTCTAATGGCATTTATTTTTGAAAGCAGAAGCAATAACAAAGAGGAGGAATTAAAGAAACAGCAAAAAGAAGAACAAATACCTCATTAAAATGTTAAAATTATTGTCAGATTATTTCCATCTGACAATGGGCAAATACCTACAAATGTTCTGACAATGGTGTCAAATTGTGATCACACGGTTGCAAGATTTCGCCTATAAATATTGTTAAACAATACCTTCAAATGTTCTGACAATAATTTGTCTGGTAACGTTGCCAGATAAAAATTGCGCGACTTTCGTGACAAATATTTTATGAAAAATCTGGAAATGTCAGAGAGTCCCTAAATCGTCTAATCGTACCTTTGGAAATCTTCAAACAAGCACACAAAGGTTTTTTAACAGTTTGAAGCAAATTTCTCGAAAAGCTTTAGTTTTAATTATATACAACATTTTTAATAGTATCCTGCGCACAACCTATTTTCCTTTACTCTGGATATTTACTGTCATTAAAATGATTCCTAAACCAAATAAACCGATTAATTCTCCTTCCTCCTATAAACCTATCAGCCCCTTTCCAATCCTTGGAGAGATTTTTGAAACACTCCTTTTAAAACGGCTATACCCAGTTCTAGTTAATAAAAAAATTATTCCTGATCCAAACACTCCACAATTCAGCAATGCCCAGGAGTATTTTTAGATATTTCCCAAGTTTTTGATCGTGTGTTGCACCCTGAACTCCTCTGGAAACTTAAGAGCTTTCTTTCTTCAAAATACTACCTTATCTCTCTCAACGTCATTTCCAAGTTGCAATTAACTCAGAATCGTCGAAAATATATCCTATTCTAGCCGGAGTCCCACAAGGCAGTATCGTTGGTCCCATTTTATATAATATTTTTACCCATAACATCCCATCTGATCCTAATACTATCATTGCTACTTATGCAGATAATACGGCCATACTTGCTACCCATACAAATCCTGACATAGCTTCCAAAAATTTACAATCCCATATCCTAATTTAAGATATGGAGAGTGAGGGTAAATGAGCAGAAGATTGCTCACATTATTTTCATACATTGTCAAGGAAAACCTACTCCTTTATACCTTAATAGCAACATGATTCCACAATATGATAAAGTACGTTATTTGTTACGTGGACAAGAGATTACCATAGAACCCTCATACCTGAAGCCACTAGACGTTACCTACAACTTCTTAGACTACTGGACTAACGCTCGAAACTAACAATCAAAAGTAAACTTCTAATCTACAATACAATTATACAATAAAACCTATTATATTGTAGATTAGAAGTTTACTTTTGATTGTTCTGCTCTTACTTTAGAAGAGTAAACTTCTAATCTACAAACGAAACGTTCCAATTCCTATCGCGTCCAGGCCCTAAAATTCAAGATCATCCGTAAAATTGCTGATACCCCCCCTTTTATGTTCGTAACAACGTATTACATTTATTCAGAACCTCTGCATTTCCCGGTACCAAAAATTTCACTCACACGCATCGGAGACTTAAGAGACAATGGCCTAGAGATTTTCGAGAAGAATCTAACTTCTATTAGTTGGAGAAATGCCGATGGGTCTTTACTCCCACTTCATGACAAGATTGTAAATTGCTTGTTACAATATAATTGTAGTTACAAATAAAAAATTAAAAAATTATAATATGTACACAGTAAATCATCAGAAATTTTTCTACTGTAAATAAATAGATTTAAAGAAAAACTACCATCGAAAAAATGTTTTCTTATATAAAAAAAAAGAAAAACAAGAAAACATTTTACTTTTCCTTAACCTCGAACCACCTCCGCTTGACATTTGTACGGTAAATTGCTCAACATTGAAATTTCGAGAACATCCGCCTCGACTTTCTGAAGGCTGGCGGCAAGCAAAAATCAACTGACAACAAACGTAAACAATTTCAAATTAAAAAGTTTTAAAAAAAAATTAATATATCTGCAAATATTAGAGCCATGTTATGTTTTGTGTCTCGTTTTCTCTTCTTCTCCATATTTAAAGTGTTTTCCCCTTTTCTCCGACAAAACCTTTCAATATTCACATTCAATTTTTGAATAAAATAAACAGACTATAAACAGTTGAAAATATTTCAACAGTTCTTTGAACAAATCATTTTAAATAATAATAATGTACTTGGGGCGCGCTTTACGGAATCGTTTAGTTGTTTTTTCTTTCTTCATTTGTTTGTTGTTGTTGTACTGTTGCAATTTAATTTGTTTGTTTTTTTCCTTTTACACGATTTTTATATTTATAAATCCGCACTAATTATGATATATTTTCATAAAAATGTCTAATAATGAATATATTTTATTTTGTAAAAAAACCGAAAGGAATTGTTTTTTTTTCTCTTCTCTTTTTTTCCTTACATTATACTTTTACATGATAAAATTATTTTATTATTATTTTTATTATTATTATGTGAAAGGTGGAGTTTTATTTTAATAATATGCAAACAGAAAATATAATCTCACAATTAAATTATATGTAAAAAAAATTCCACAAAAAAAAACATATCATTTTTTTCAGAAATGTCAATTTGCATGTTCATCCGTATATATGTATGTATGTGTGTATACCATACATGTTATAATAAAAGCGAAACTTTTTAATTTTTTTAATTTTTATTAAAGCATCTTTTTTAAACTCTATTTTTCTGTGCTTATTCAACTAATATGTTTTTTGTTCGTTTTTGTAGAGAAAATAAAAGAGAAAAAGAAAAAAAATATGATGAAGACTGACTGAATCAAATTAATGACTCCGGATTCGGTTTTGAATTTCGAGAAGAAAAAAAAATGATTACTGCCGGAACTGATATAGCTTTGCAGAATTTTCCATTCATACAATAGAAATAGAAAAAAGAATACACTTAAATATTAAAATGATGAAAAATTAAGAAAAACGCAAAATAAAATATGCAAATTTGTGCCATTTATTTGAAGATGCAAAATTTTGCACAAAAATAAATTTTAAATAGTTTTCAAAAATTTTTTTCTTCAGACTTTTTTTTTTGTTTTAAAAAAAAACAAAATTCTTTACTATAGATTACATTCCATTTAATTAAAGAAATTATCTCAATAAATAATTTCGGCGTTATTATTTATTAATTGAAAAAAAAAACGAAAAACAAATTCAAATGTTCCGCCTTTTTCTAGGCGGATATTTTTAATTTTGTAGCCATTTTATTCAACTGCCCTCCAAACATTTACTAAATTGACGTTTTGTTTTGCTTTTTTCTGCAGTTTTTTTAAATTTTTGTATGAACTGGAGAAATTTACTTTGTATTTAGATATAAAATCGATCAAATTAATTATTTGATTTTTTGTTGTTATTATTTTTCTATATTGGTACAGTTTAATATAATGTGTATTAGACTTTTGCACTTTTGTACACTGGTTCTATAAGATATTAGATTATTTAAATATTTAAAAAAAAAAAAAAATAATTAAATTTTTATGGGTAAGGGTTCGCCATCACTAGCTTAAACTATTCTGTCAAATAATGACTTTTGGTGTGTTGTAGATAAAAACTGTTATTCCTAAAGAAATCAACAATTTATTTAAGTTTATACATACAAATAAGGCGAATAGTTAATTACAAACTATTTTTATTTAAGCAGAATTATCTTTTCTGCGCTGATTTTTTTAAATACAAAAAAAAGATTATGGATTAAAATTTAGTATAGTCAACTTCAAGCTGAAAATCATATTTTTTTTTTAAATTACAAAGTTATATCTTCCGACATAAATCTCAAAATATAGACAGCATATTTGATATAATTGGCAACGGTATGTTCATTTGTAATGTTCTTTTGTAAATAATTTGCTAGCTTTTATAAACGACACTCAGACTGGACAAAACCAGTTCAATCAGGCTCATGACTAGACTATATAGACAAGTCTCAGTCTGGAATGAAAGTGAAATTTCTTAATTTCAGTTACATTCCCAATACATGCAATAACTTGAATTTAGCGGCACTTGAAATATCTGCCTCTAGTATGCAGTGTTCTGTTGTGGCTCTAGGGTTCGAGTCCAGGATGCTCTAGTTCGAATCTAGGGTGCACTTTAGTTCGAATCCAGGGTGCGATTTAGTTGTCGCCGAATGCACTTAGTTATCGTGGTGCATAACAATTTATATTTAAGTACACATTTTACTAGATATGAACAAAAAAGTAAAGCAGACATTCTAATAACTGAATCTAGTACATTTCCAAGTACATACACTTCAATGTCGACAGGCACTTTTGCATTTCAATCTGCTACAATTTGAAAAGGAATAGTACAACCTGCCAAAGTAATAATTTATTAAATTAATAGATAAAAATAAAATCATGTACAAATTAAAATGCTTTCCAACAAATTAACTATAAAATTACCATTATTGTAGTTACCTAACACAGATTATAATAGATTATTTATCAGATTTTTTTTTGGCCAGAGCAAAAGAGAAACCTTTTTAATTTATAATAAACGATAATTTTTTGCAACATTGTATAGAAAAACATATTTTGAAAAGAATTTATGATAACAATGTATGGTAACATAACACGTTGATATATTAAGCTAAAAATGTTTAAATATATTTACGATTAACAATGTCGAAATTTCCATTAAAACAATAAAAGAATTGAATAATCATAATCGCAATAATCCAGTTTTAATGCAATACGTCGTACAGTTTGAATACCTTAACATTAGCGTTGACAGCGTGCAGTGTTAGGTTACCTTTTCTATCGTATGATTTCGGACTTATCATAACATAGCACAACTAGACGGCTACTATCGTGCATGCTAGACAGACTGAATTACTGAAAGTTGAATCTGAGTGCCAATACTACTCAGAATGCAGTTGGAACATTGTTGAGTCTGTGCGGAAATCAATTTTATTTGCCGTTTTTTTTATATATTGTACATTCGTGTATCAGACAAAGAAACAAACAAACAAACAAATACAAGTTTCTTAGAGCCACTGTTGAATAAATTAAGATGTAATAGTTTTCTACGATTCATTAATTCAATTTTTACTATATATATTCGAATTGTAAAAGAGCCGACATATCGGCATTTCATTGAGCAATTATTCAAAGGTAAAAACTAAATAAATAAGTAAATAAATTAATAAAAAGAAAATATGGTCAAAAAAAAAAGAAAACAACTTAAACCTGTCTATTAAAAATAGTTTATAATAAATTTTATTTAGAATTTATTTGAAATTCAGTAAATATTATGGAACTTGATGATAGTTTGTTTCAGATAAAAATGAATGAGAAAAACTAAATTTGTTCAAGTTTCCATATTTGGATGTTATTTTTTTTTTAAATAGACAAATTTCGAAAGTTTAGTAAAATTAATATAAGAAAGGAATTTTTTAAATATTTTTTTTTAAATAAGAGGCATATTTTTAAAAATACAATCATCAAGTGTAATTTAAAATGTTTGTAGAAAGGGTACGAAACTGCCCTTTTGTATACTTAAATTTAACTCCAAGTACTTATAAATAATAATTCTACGAGAACGCATACTAAAAAAAATGGAAAAACGTGCGTGGATGTATATTGAAAAGAATAAATAACATTATGCCTTATTCGTCAAAAAAAAACCCTGTCCCCCTCTTTTTCTATTACGTAAACTACTTGATTATTTATATTTTTATGTAAGAAATTATATAATAAATCTTATAGTTTTTGGTATTTTTTTATATTAAAAATCTTGAATTTTTATTAAAAAATTAAAACTATAAATTTCTTTTGACAATATTTAAGAATTTATTTCTTAAATCAATATTGAGACATGAAAACAATATTCTATAATTAATATTATTTAAAAAAAATATTTATTTACAATTCTATTATATGATTATAAATTTTATAAGAAAATGCCATACAAATTTTGTATGAATTTTATTGTAGTAAAAATTGATGCCCTAAAGTATTTTTAGCAAGGATGATAAAAAATAATATTTTTAAAAAAATTTGCATTTATCAAATATCTATCAAAATAATTCTAATAACTTCAAAAATTCAATATGTCGGTTTTTTCTGGAAAATTTTTCTTTAAAAAATAACTAAATAAATAATATAATCGAGTTTTTCTTAAGGAAAATTAATTTTTTTAACAAGTACACATACTATGAATTATTATTCATAGTAATCTTTATTTTTTACTTTTTTTTTCACTGACTTTATTTTCTTCCATATTTAATTTATTGTTTACTGATTCTGCAGGATGCAAAAATAGCATTTAGTAAATTTTGCTTCACACAATTTACAAAAATACCTTAGTTAAAATATCCTTTTTGATAATATATAAAAATGACAAAATATTTTAACTGATTAATATTTGTCAATTTAAACAAAATTTCGTATTGCAAAAGTTCATCTATTGTAAATGCGGATAAAGATGCTGCGTCGGCTGATATTGACATTTCAATCATGCAGTCGTGTTTAGAGTTTATGTGCGAAATTTGAAGGTAAAATCTATAAGCTTTAATAAATAAAGTTAATAATGATTTTAATATAAAATTTTAAAATGACATCAGTTGATTTATTTTCTTAACACCAAAACAGTGGCATTTTTTCGTATGAAATCTTATTCTTTGGTGTCAGATAACTAAATATAATAAAAACTTTGGACTGTCTAAAGAATCATTTATCAGTTTGATACTCATGACACTCACTGACATCTAGTTTTCGTAATAGAAATTTATTGAAATCCAAAAGCATAATTAATATTCATTTTAATTCACTTATTCCAAGCAAAAATATACTTTAAACACGACATAAGGCAACATTTATTTTTTTCCAATAATTAGTTATTTAGTATATATCAAACGTCTCAATTTTGTAGACTTTCGGAGAGTTTTAAAACACGTGCCATTCTCCAGGAAATAGTAGTCTACCGAAATGCTTGTATACTTTTGTTGACATTTAGATAATTATCGCGGTTTTATTAAATTTTAAATTATTTACGAACAGGTCAGCATAAATTAATACATTTGCATAAATAGTTTTATTTTTTACGACAGCAAATAGGAAGTTTCTATTTTAGAATACGAAGCGTTTCGTGAAAAGTTTTTTTGCAAGTGTGTGCGTTCTTACGAATGTATTCTTGAAAAATTTTGAACAGAATTTTTGTATAGAGGCCCATACAGTTCTTCTATAATCTAAGCCCCAAGATCATCCGATTTGACACCGTTGAACTTTTTGCTTCGGAACTATTTGCAAGGAAAAGTGTATGCCAATTATCCAGTAATAATTCAATATCTAAAGAACAACATTCGACAAAAAATTGACGTCGTTTATCCACTTTTATTGGGAAATGTCATAGAACATTGGTCTGTAAATTGAGTTCTTGTGGTTATATGAATGGTATTATTTTTCATACCTAATTATAATAGTTAGTAATAAAAATTTCGGATGATTACTCCATTTATTTAGTTTGAAAAATAAAACAACAACAGATGGCGCACTCTTTAGTAAGAACAGTGATCCACTCGCCAACCATAAAATTATTCCGGCTCTAAAATATATTGTTCAAGTGAAAGTAACCAATTAAATATTGCAAATGACGTCAATATAATCTACCGTATCGTTGGTCTTAAGAGAAATATTTTACGTTCTTCGAACAATTATAATAAGTATAATTTAGCTGTTATATTATATTAAGAAAATGATTATTGAACATTAGTAAAATAACGATAAACCTTTATCAACAACAAACTACTTCTTGGTGATAACATAAAAGACATATAAAAAAAATATTGAAATGAATTAACAATGACAAAATAATTTCAATGTCTCCCACAATTGGTGTATTTCGATTAGCCTAATTTTTTACAGACCTCAATCCTCATTCTTTTGTATAAAATTTTTTCGCTTACACTAACTACTCTGACTACTCTCCAGTAGAGATATACGGAAGAGTGCACAATAATAAAACCTTGATAGTCTTATGTGAATGAATAAAATTCCAACTGTTTTAACGTCGAATTAGATCTGATTTTAATTTTGCAATTATTAGTTCAAGTACTGCCATACACTTCAGTGTTTAGTTATGTGGGGTAGGATTATTGTTTGACAGTTGAAATTTAATTATAAATAAGGTAAATGAACAGATTAGTTTTAGTTATATAAAAAATTAAGTTAAATATAATTTATAAATAATTAATTTTATTACAATTGTATTTAATTACTTGAATTGGACGAAATTCGTAAATTTTTGACACAATTTGGCAGCTGTTTTCAGTTGCCGTCGGAATTATGTTCCTATGCCCTAAATAAATAGTCTAAAAAATAATAATAAAAGCCGAAGGGTATCGATATAAGCAATAATAATAATAGTACTAAATCAATTCAACTTATTTTGAATAAGATATGCTAATAAGAAATCAAATGATAACGTTCTGTTATGAAATTTATAATTTCATAATATTAATAATTACTATTTACCTAGCCTGTTATGAAAATTGACATCACTTTATAAAAGTTGAAATTTTTATTGATCATATATTGATTTTTTTATTCGTAGAAAAATCATATTTAATTATTGCTTTTTTATGGGGAATACCCCAAATGTTTGGAATACAGTTCTAGACAATTGCGCACCGTTCAAGCATAAATAAGTAAAGCCAACGTGAAGAAGGTGTTGCAAAAAAAAAATTCGTGTAACCAGTCCTGAGAGCAATTGACAAAAGCCAAACTTCTATTAATTTCGCCGATGATTTTAGGATAAATTTCAATGGCATTAAACAAGATTTTTTACGACTGTCTCAGCGATTATAATGCAATTAGATAATTCGAATGGGGATAATTTCCCGATTAGAATTCTATTATTTAATGCGGAAAACCCAAACGATAGACAACAAGGTCATTGCTATGCTATGCTAACACCAGCGTTTAGAATTTCTCAATAAATAATTTAATATCAAAATTAAATGCTACTCGACAAGCTAATAATATTTATACATTTGTGTATGTTCGTAATTTTTCATCGTCGAATGTAAATTTGAATAACTAATCTTGTCGAAAAATTCAAAATGATTTCGATTTTTTTTTTGCAACAAAATATACATATATCGACTTAAGTTGTAAATCTTCAATAGTCAATCTTATGTTAGGTTATGTACCAATTACTCTCTCTCTCTCTAACAACCAAATTACCCAAAAATAAAACCAAGAATTTAGCACAAACACTAATACTAAAGATTTGTACAAGAAAATTATCCAGAACCTCATGGGTCTGTCCAAATGTAATTATTTTCAAGAAAATCTTGTTTGTACGCAATTTGGTGTTTCCATGACACGTAAACGGACTTCCCTAGAAATTTATTGCATTTTCCTCGCTTGACTATTCGGAGCCATACTCTTAACTATGCTTAAACATAGATACTGGTTTTTTTCGTGATTGATTAGAATAAACAATTTACTAACGTCATATCAAAATTATTTTTCAACATCTACCGGTACATTAGAAAAATACGTAAATTTAAATTGATTTTATTACAATTGATAATGTTGCTACTTAAAATAATAAAAACTGTAAAAAATTAAAAAAAATTGAATTTGATTTTAAGATTTTCAGACTCTTTGAACATACTTCAATTATTTGTTACAAACCAGTCATTAAATGAACTTTCCAATAATTTTAGGTATCCGACAAGATAGTATACTTGGTCCTATTATTTACAATCTTTTTATATGCATCCGATAATCGTATCTGTTCTAACGCATTTTCTGCGATATCTGACCATATCTTAAACCTGCTTCGAGTAATATCCAAACGGGACATCTTGAGTAGTCCAAAATTGGTATAGTATCTAATTTATAAATGAATGTAACTGCTCTGTTGAAAAACATGCCCATAAATTTAGTGCCTTAGACTATGCTTAGATAAACACTTGGTCCATACTCAAAAAACTGGAACCAAACAGATAATGTCGACAACCACTTTGACTTCTAGGTCATTTTTCTTTTCATACCAGTAATAATCGTGCTCATCGATTTCATTTATTATTTCATAAAAAAAGCTTCTTTCTCATCATATATACTGAGTGATATATATTCATTTATTATTTCATAAAAAAGCTTCTTTCTCATCATATATACTCATCATTTATACTGAGTTTTTAAGATATTTATGTTGCTTTATATTAATATAAATAAATAAATAATTATTTTCATATTAATAAAGCAACATAAATATCTTAAAAAACAAAATATCCCATAGCAGAGTATTAAGGTAAATTTCATAGAAGAATATTGAGAAATACAAAATCATTGACTTCACGAATCCAGCTAGAAAAATAGCGGGGGTATCTCAAATTGTCACCTGATTGTAAGTGTTATCGTTGGCTCTTAATGTTATCATCTTAAAAGTATCCATTAAATAAAAAATTCTTTGTAATAAAGAATTATCCAATTCGTGCTTTGGAAATTAAAGCTTAATAAAACAGACTTAAAAGTCCGATTTCAATTATATTTGTTTTAATTATATTGTCATTATGCATGGAATATAACATCGAATGGCCGTTAAGAGACTCTTGCAGAACTCTATTATTTTCATATATTTTCTGATGAGTTTTAAGCACATGCTTTTATATATGGATTGAGATCTAAATCCAAATGCAAAAAGCGCCATAATGTGTTTTCTGACACGCCCGAATGCTGAGCGCGTTGTGAAATGCATAAATTTGGGTCTTTGGCCATACTTTCACTTACAGCAAAAATATTTTCAATAGAGCATGCATACTAACATATTCGTAACACATTCAGTTTATTCAAATTTTTTCACTGTGTTAGCAATTTTTCGTTTAGTCGGACGATTATGGTGCATATAATCTCCTGTTCAAGCGCGAAATGTGGCTGCGGCAGAATCACTACTTTTGTAGAAAGTTTTTAGAATTTTAACTTGTTGTTCTTAAACTAAAAAAAATGCCACATATACGTTTAATGACTGTCAAATGACAGGTCCCTTGGTTACGAAGGTCACGAAGCGACAACACGATCGCATGATTGTGGCTAGAATCAAGCTTAATAGACTGAGGTGGGCTAGACATCTAATCCGTTCGAATGAGAAAGGAATTACAGTAGCGTTATTTATGGCTTCAGAAGACATAGGCAATCCCTGCCTACGACAGTGCGCTCAAACATGCTGGGCTTGTTAGCAACTGGAAGATCGCGATGTGAAACCGGGGGACATCTGACGTTCTTTGATTTAGCAGGCCTAGACTACAGAGTCCAGGTTGTTCATGATGACGATGATAATGAACATAAATTTTGTTTAATTTTGTGATACATTAAAATAGGAAGAGCTAATTTCTATTCACATCCCTTTTTTGTCATAACTGATCAAATAGTTGCATTCATAAAATCAGACTGAAAGTCATCAGACTTTACCGTAGTCTAATAGCCCTGAAGATCGCTTATTTGCCCAACTTATAAAAATAATCGGAAACTTACAGCATCTCAAATCGATATAAATTAAGGTAATTGAAAAGCTAATAAGCTAATTGAGAACTGTTGGTATATTTGGGAGGATGTCGGTGAGGAAACCAATACTTTTTGGCATCAAAGTAGACTTCTGAGTACTTTGAAAATGTAGTCTGGGCGGATGAGTTAAATCTTTGGGTCTTAGAGACGTATTTACGTCTGTCGCAGTACTTGTAAAAAAAAAAAATTGTCGGAAGCTGTAATCGCAACTGTGAAGCAAGGACTTCAGCTTGGTAATGAATTCGTTATGTTGCAAGATATAGGATCATTATCCTGCTACATAACGAAAAGATATTGGGTGGTTCGTAAAGTAATTTCGTTTTTTTTTCCTTTACGAACAACTAAAAAATTATAGTGAATTATTATTTTATTTAATTAAATATTGTCCAGTCTGATCCAATACCCTTTACCATCTTTCTGGCAGTAGCATGATTGCTAGCAAAAAACTGATCCAAGTGATTTTTGACTTCTTCATTTGAATTTAACGTTTTACCGTCTAATATTTTTTGTAGAGACCCGAATAAATGATAATCGGAAGGTGCTAGGTTTGGAGAGTATGGTGGGTGTAGCAGTATATCCCATCCAAGCTCTAAAAGCTTTTGCCGAGTGGTCAAACTTGTATGTGGTTTCGCATTATGCTGTTTCTACTGACCAATTCTGGCCTTTTTCTTTAACTGAATCATTCAATTCGTCCAATTGATGACAGTACATTTCAGAATTGATCGTTGTGTTGCTCGGTAGAAGCTCAAAATAAACGATTCCTTTGAAATCCCACCAAACATTTTTTTTATGAATATTGACTTTCGAAGTGCTTTGAGCCGGTTCATCTTTTCTACTCAAGGATCTTTTGCGCTTAACATTGTTGTAGACAACCCATTTCTCGTCCCAAGTGATGATACGCTTCAAAAATGGATCTTTTTCTTGGCGTTTGAGAAGCAAATTGACAACGTCAATGCGACGGCATAAATTTTTTTCCGTACGAAGATGAGCAACCCATATGTCGAGCTTTGAGATAAAACCTAGTCGTTTCAAATGATCATGAACGGTCGTAAATTTAATCTCTCAGTGATCTCACGAGTTGTTATTCGGCGGTTTGTATTAATTAATGCCTTTATTGTGTCTTCATCAGCTTCAACTGGCCTTCCAGAACGTGGTGCATCTTCGAGATCAAAATTGCCGGATAGAAATTTTGCAAACCAGTTTTGGCACTGGCGCTCACTTAAGACATCTTCACCATACACATTGGATACTTTTTTTCTTGCTTGAACAGCATTTTTATGTTTTCTACAGTAAAAAAGTAAAATATGCCGAAAATGTTATTTTTCACTTTCCATATTTAAAAGGGTATCAACCAAAAACTACTGTCCAGAATCAATCGAATTTTTTCACCAGCAATACATATGATTGTTTTATTATGAGGCTTAAGTGGAAAGTTGGTTGTGAAAAAATACAATTAAGTCCTCTGTTGGGACAAAATGAAATTACTTTCCAATATGATTTAACGACATTAGACCTAATTCTTTGGAGCTACGTTAAATCAATGGTCTACCCGTACAACCAGTGTTGATGAACCTTTCTATACGCGTGTGCAATCAATTCTCAAATAATATATATCGACTTTCTGACGTGCGGAGCAGTTTTTTGAAATTTATTTATTTAAATAACTAAAATTAGAAATAATGCTACAATTAGTTTTTTAAGTAAAAACATAATGCGAAAACCGGATCATCATTTAACTGCATCATCCAAGAAGGTGGAATGAGTTTTTTTATACCCCTTCAAACAATTTTTAAAATAACAAAAAAAGGATTTTCTCACAAGCAACCCTTGCTATGTCAACTGTCGAAATACATATGATTATGCGGCTTAAGTGTGAAGTTGGTTGTGTAAAAATACAATTAAGTACTCTGTTGGGAAACAACGAAATTACTTTCTTGACAACCCAATATAATCTAAAAAAAAATATTAATAATTATTCTTTTTGCATTTTTTCAATTTAATTTTGAAAAATATAATTTTAATTTATTCAAGAAATAATCAATAAAAAATTTATCGTTAAAACTATTATTAATATATTTTTTGCTGTCCAATTTATAATAATAAAAATTAAAATTTGGCTAATGATAATCATATTAATTTCGTATTTTACAATATTTACTATTTTTACAGTTGTTCACTTGGGAATATTATCATACCCGTATTCGATATGATAGGATGCCATAGAATGCAAATTGCATTAGAGTCGATAGCCAGTTAGGAAGAGGGATTCACTGAGAGACTTTACATTCGAACGGTGCCGCGATATTTGTAAGGAAAAATATTACGAATGGCGATCGAGCGATTACCATGCCACCATAAATCGAAGATATTATGATTTGACGAGTGCATATATTTGAGAAGCTAACTTGACCTCGGTCACTTCTATGCAATTTCATTCATAAATAATAGATTTTGTCTTCACTTATCGTTGTGGTCTCCGCAAAATCAAATTCAAATCAAATTCTTCTATCGATAGTGGGAATCTTAAATATTTCCTCTGCTTTTGCTTTTGATGTCGTTCTGGTTGGTTGGGATTCGTTAAAGCCCACAGCGCCTATACACATTATGTACACACATATATAGTTACACCAAGCTTTTTTGAGTAAACAAACTCATTACGATTGATGTACTCGTACTTGTACGTACGTAAACAAACCGCAGTGTTATTACGCGTTTGCCACTATTGCTGCCGGTTGACTTCATCTTTGATTGATTAATCAGCAAATTTACGTTGTCTCGGGTAAATCCGGGTCCATTTCTGGTCATATTTGCTCACGAACGTACAGTTTTTTTGAAGACGATTAAATGTCTCATATTGCAACAAATAAACATCTTGGAACTTATGGGCGTCAAAAATTGTTTTAGAATAAATACGTTATGTAAACACACACATTCGAAAGGAGTTCTAACTCCTACCATAGATAGCTGTCTGGCTGCCTACCTATCTCTCTAGTTAATACGCTGACGAATATAAATAAAATTAGTACCAACAATATAAGCAAATGTTAGAATAACAAACGAAATAAATTAATCGCATTTATTGTAAATATAGCTAATTAACGTTTATTCATTGAAAAAGTATTCTCAGTAATTTGTTTCCTTCTTCGTAATTAATTTTTACATATTATTATAAAATATCAAACACTATCACATAATCATACATATATTCGTACTATTTCTATTTATATTTTATTTGTAATTGATACTGACATTTTTTTTCTTTGGAAATTATTATTAAATAGGTTTTTATATGAGAAATTTCACTCATTCAAATGCAATTTCTCTTAAAAAAGGATACCTTAAATAATTGCACTTGTTTAATAGACTTGGTGTAGTGGGGGGGGGGGATTTGGTATGGGAGGGTAAGAAGAAATAACAGTTTAAAGTTACGATTACACCATTCGATAAATGGTCGAATTTTAGGAAAAATCATCTATTTTGAGCGGTGTAATATATGCTCGAACATGTTGGACGAACACATTACCGTCGATCGAGAGAGAATAATCGCCGTATTTGCGCTCAAGCTCTTCATGGTCATTGCTTTCAGTATAGTCCAGCATCAGCCACATTAGCTGGGACAGCTGCTCCCATTACTGCACTTGGTTTTCGTTCCTACATTCTCTTTAATTATTATTTTCTATTCTTGAATATATTTTTTTTTTTATGTTGCTCATATATTTTTTTTACTTTTTCCTTGATTACCAAATGTATTCAACTGAAAAACGCTACAAACGCAATTGGAAAATCCTTCATGAAAAAATATCATATGTCATATGGATGAAGAAAAATATCGTTTTTTTCAAGGAATAAATTCTTACTGGGCGAACATTGATCGAGCACACGTGCCAACATTTCTCGATAAATGTTCGAGCGATCGAGACAGTAATTGAGAAATTTTTATTTTCCCCTTCTGATGGTCTGATATTTTCAGACCCACCAATGATATTGCCACGTATGATTTCAATTCGATAACTTTTCAAACCGCTTTCGTATAAATATATAGGAGTATTAAGCATGTAAAAAATACCTTGAGGTATGAATAATATCTTTATTGAAACCTTACCTTATTCGATTAATGATCTTAACCATTTAAGAATCCAAATTTCACATATAAGACGAATATGATACCGCCACCCAAAAAGAAATTCTAATTTAAGTAAAATACTCATACAATAATAGCGAAATTATTTTTTCATTGACATCATGTGGTAATTTTTTTCTAAAGATTATTTAAACATCCGGTAAGCAAAATATTCTGAGACTAAATAACAAACGTCGTTTAGAGACGAAAAAAAAACTGATAACAAAACTAAAGTAAACAGTTGTCATTTTACAAACAAATTGCATCGTAAAATCTATTTACTTTTACTTCTCTATTTACATACAAGTTTTTATATAAATTTTCATAGCAAAGACGTAGATTTTTCTCCCCATTAATAAAACGTGATTAAAAAATTATATTAAAATCCATTATTCTAAAAAAAAAATTACAAAATTATAATACAATAATTTTTGTTGCAATTATTCATACATACGTGTATATGATAAGAACCATTAAAAAAAATATTTTTTTTTAGTACGCAATTAAAATAAATTCGAAAATGAATAAATAAAATATTGAATTTGAAAATTAACAACTTATTCGAATTATCGATAAATATTATTTGAGTTAGAAGTCTTCTTGTTGATTACACCGCCATCTGTTGTAAACACAGATAAATTCACAACTTTTTGGATTGAAATAAAAAAAGTGAATTCGCTGATCAAGATTTGGCAATCATATATGGAAAGTTATGTCTGTTAAATGGCCACCTCTAGCATTCTAGCAAATGTCTGCTCTTTGATGATATTTTTGAACACACTTTCAAAAATTTACGAATTAATTTCGTTGAATTGATTCAGTATCCTTTTTTTTTTAAGCTGACCAATTATCTACGATTAGTTAGCGTAAGTCTTCCTCTTTAAATATCCTTTCAGGAAAATTTTGGGAACAGTTAAATGTGGATTAAATCGCCAAATTTTTTAGACATAATTTGGTCAAGAAATGATTATATGGCGTACATTCTATGACGTAATGGCATCGTGTTGGTTTGGTCCAATTTAAGGATGAAAGAGTTCTGTAGGATCTCAGTAAATCGCTTCACTAGTCACCGTAACAGTATTGGCAGCAACATCCTCAATCAAGTGCGGACCAATGAAACCGCTGACCCAGACACAACACAACAAAGGTCGTTCATGAATTGCTTCTGTTGCATCAGGAGCCGAGAAGCGTTTATTTTGTACATTGACGATGCCGCTTATACGCTTCGTTCCTCACTGTCGATTTCCTATAGAAATCAGGACTTTGCCTTTGGACTTATAGCATATTTTTGCTCCATTGCCTGTGTCGCATATAATTTCTTGGTTAAAATTCCTTTTTCGCATTTTTTAGGACTTTCGTTTACATTTTTACACAACGCAACAGTATTTTCGGTTGAGCGCCTGGTACTAAGATGGCGAAGATTATGCCTATCGAACACTGTAACACGTTCAGTGCAATTTGAAGATCCGTTCTTCCGACCTGAATTTGCATGTAATTTATTAAGCTTCACATTTAGTGTTAATTACTTTCGTAACATGTTTTTTCGACAATTGCACGTTGTTAAAGGTTATAATCAACCAGCTATCAAATGCAGATATAATAAAATAGAAATTTTCAGTCAAATTCTTATTGGCAATTTTTTTACCTTTTGCTTTATGACAATTCAACTTTGAAAGTTGAGTTTTAGTCCTAAAGGTTTGTAGGTTACACCTTCGTCAGGATAGGATAATAACTACGTTGTTTTGGAATAAAGAGAGTTATTCTGATTTGTGTCTATAAGTACAACTATAAGAGTGTAACTATAACGAAGGATTTTTATGCTAACCTATAAAAAAAATTGGTTTCAGTAGCGGATCGATGATAGTGTGACCTACAAGTTAGGTGGAGTTAAAACGATCTTACGAGTAATAGGAAAACAATTCTTAAAAATAAAAATGACTAAATATCTCATATAAAAATTAGAAAAACTCAAATGTCAGTAAACTTGCAATTCAAAATTTGTTTTTGTAGATTAAATTCATAAAAATTATATATTTTTTTTATTAGAAATAATATTTTTTTTAGTGTTGTCTCTTTTATTTTGTATTGAAACTATTTATAAAACGTATGATATTAAAATAATTTAGAGTAAAAAAATGCATAATAAAGTTACTTAAAAGATAAAAAATGCATACTCAGAATAATTTTCCTTTACAAAAAAAAACACCAATAATTGCTGAAGTTATCTTCTAACCGATCGGATATTTGCCTCTTTTTGTCAATAGAAAATTAATTATACTATGTAAACGTTAATGAAGAATGTATTGAAACAGGTGTATCTTTTTAGTCTAAAGTATACATTTCGTTTAGGTATGGAAACAGTTCAGAAAAATCCCCAATTCAGCAATAGTGCGGAAGAGGTTCAACAAGTGCGATCTAGTTCAGGTTGATTACAATGAAGTTGGTTTACTTTATATTTTTTGTTATCGTGGCAGTTTTTGCTCAGAGTGGAGATGATTATGAGGTATGATAACTAATATTAATTGCAAAACAGAAAATTTGAAGTGTATCACTTCAATTAATGAAAAAGTCAAGTTATTTTCTTTTTATCAAAAATAAATCTTGTGTAAAGGAATGCGCTACGAATTGGAAGAAATTTTATTTATTTTCTTTGTTTTTATCATTAGATAATAATTATTAAATTTCTAATAGGAAGAAGTAATTACCGATGACAAGGAATGGGAAAATTATAAGGTAAACAAGAATTAGTTGAAGATTTTGTGGACAAATATGAAAATTTAAAAATGCACATTTTATTTTTCGATTAAAGAAAAAATTCAATAAAATCTATAAGGATGCTTCAGAAGAACAGGACAAAAAGTCAATATTTTTAGCGTTGAATAAGGAGATCAAAGAGCATAACGATTTGGCATATGCGAAAAAGGTCACATACAGAATGGGTCATAATGAATTTTCTGATATTCCTCAAGCTGAATTGGCCGAAAAATTGACAAGAGCATTTTCATCGTTTGGGTAAATAGTTTAATTTTTTTAACTATTATATTTAATAAATATTTTCCCATTTTCAGAGCTACAAACGAAAATCGTGCTAATCCAACGATTAAAAAGGGTAAAAAGAAACCTCCACGAGCTCTAAATTGGAGGCATTGGTATCGTGGTGATGCCATGATTACTGATATTAAAAATCAAGGTATGTAACTTCATTTCTGTTTATTTCAATCAAAAACAACAACAAAAAACAATAAGCAAAAAAAATAAATTATTGCACAAATGTTGGGACAGTTTTTTTTTAAATGAAAAGTTTTTGTTCGAGCAAAAAATATAAAATTCAAAATAAAACTAACAAAAAACACAATTTTTTTTAGGCTTGTCGTGTAGGAGTGGTTATAGTTTTGCAGTAACCGGAGCTCTCGAAGGTCAATACTTCTTAAAGTATAAGAAATTGATAAGTTTTTCGGAACAGCAAATAATCGATTGCTCTGGTGGTGAATTTGGCAATGAAGGTTGTGATGGTGGTTTAGTGAAAAACGCATACGAATATATAAAAAATGCTGGTAAAATTATTTCTGACAAACAGTATTCATATAAAGGCATCAAGGAAACTTGCCATTCGATTGGTGACGTTAGTGTTCCGGGAACCTCAATTACTGCCTATCAAATTTTCCAAAATATAACTCAAGATCAGTTGAAATTGCTTGTGGCAAATGTTGGGCCAGTTGCAGTTGCAATTGATGCGTCATCGCCAAAATTCCTATTCTATAATTCCGGCATATATACTAATTCTGAATGTAAATCGAACTATGCAAATTTAAATCATGCTGCTTTGATAATTGGGTATGGAACTACCAAAAAGAATGAGGACTATTGGATTGTGAAGAATTCTTGGGGGAAAAGTTGGGGTCGTGAAGGATATGTTTGGATGGCACGTACTAAAGATAATAATTGTGGTATAGCAGCTTATGTTACCTATCCAATTGTCGCATAAAATTTAATAACTTTTCCAAAATTAAGTACTTGTTATCGAAATTGATTTTTGGAAATGAATAAAAAGAATGTTTGGACTTACAGACAATAAAAAAAAATGTTTTGTTTCATTTTAGTTTCTTTTTTTTGGTAATAAGAAATTTTATTATTGTTATTGATAACATCCGAAATAAAAATATTTCCTAAAATAATTACAATGATATGTAAATTTATATGAAAGAGTTTTGAATCGAATTCGATCAAAGAAACGAGGACTTTCGAAATAAAAATATAAGAGCCGGACATGGTTTGGACTTTTTTTTGAATTTCGACTTTCATTAAGAAGTTTGTGAAAAGTCTTATATTATATAATAAAAAAATTTCACTCCGATTTTCACAATTTCAAAATAATATAAGATATAAGAAAGGAAAATAACAACAATGTCGGAAAAATTAGGTAAATATGGAAAAATACATTCACCAATCATCATTGCCACTTTCTACTGACTGATGTTACCATGGAAAATATAATAAAAATATTCATAAATTTTAACTAATAAATTGATATTAAACCGGAAATGATGACGTATTTATATTTTTGCTGAACAATGAACTGTAATACCATAGCTTAAAAAATGACAAAAACACGTTTCTTGTAGGTGCCAAAAAAAAAAAAATTATCTCTAATGCCATAGCAGGAATGTTTTTCAATTTTTTAAAAAAATAATATTTTTAATAAAATTAGGAACAATCTGAAAATGCTTAAGATAATTTTTTTTGGTGCAAAATTTCTAAATCTGTTTGTTTGGTGTGGGCGGTAAAGTAAGGTAAGCTAAATGATAATTAGCATTTATTATATTTATTAATTTATTTTTTATCAATTTGTTTCTATATTTTTTTTGAATATACGGCAAATTTTTTGTTAAAAAACGTTAAGACCAGTTTGATTATCAAAAATGGTATAATTTTGATTGTATATCAAATTGATATACAATAGAGGAAAAAACAACACATATCTATGGGGGGACGCCACTGTGTGAAATACGTTCAGAAACTTTCAAAATATTATACAATATTATGAAAAGGTAATTTATATTCCATAATATTGGAAAGTTATGAGATTTTTATTAAATGAAAAGTCAATTAATTATTTGAATTTAAAAGTAAAAATAATTTACAAAAAAAATATTTTCTTTATATTTTATTTTTTAAAAAGATTGTTCAATATTTGAAAAACATTAAGAAATAAATTTAACCTAAGATGATAGCTCCAAAATAACCTTCAAAAAATGTTTTTCTATTTCCTGAGATTAGAAGAATTTTGGTATATTTTTTTATTTTGTAATTGTAAAAAAATTTCTATTCTAAATTTTACGAAAGATATTTTTAAATTTTGGAAAATAAAATCGTACATTCTATTGATTTAATAAATTCATAATATTTAATAGTTTTTTTTTCGATCAGTGGAAAGATATTATTATAGAATTTTTAAAGACTGCCGATTATTTTTGATCGTTTTTTATTATAATAAAATTAATTTCAAAGTAAATTTTCCAACATTAATTTTTTAAAATTTTTTTTAAAAAATATCTTCAAATATTGAAGAAATAGATAGAAATTAGGCATTGGGAAAAACGATTTTTATGGAATTTAAAATAATTTTATTCCAGCACATCTGAGGATAATTAATTAAGTAAATATTTATAAACATTACAATTTATAATCGAATAGAAAAGCTGAAAAATTATTAATTTTTATTTAAACTTAATGTCTAATTAATAGACGGAATAGAAATATAAAAATAAGTTTTAGATAGAAATAAAGAAATCCTACCATCGGAATATGCTTTAACTATTGTAGTTATTTTAAAAAAATAATAAAAATTAAAAAAAAATATATTTACTATAAAAATCAAAAACTTTTTTTTTGTATAGCGCCATCTTAATTTTGTACATAAAAGGGATTTTTTTAATATTCATTCATTTAAAGAATTTGTTAATGGATATATAAAAAAAAATACAATATATCAATTATAATAATAACAAATATATCAATTATAATATTATAATAATTATTATTATTATAAAGGTAAGAATACAATTTCAAAAACGTTAATGCCAAACGACAACTATAATTGCTGTTATTAAAAATTACCGAATTTCGCCCCATTCGATAAATTAAACACAATTAAAATGAGTAAAGAATCGGCATTTGATCAGTTTATTATTTATTGACATGTGTGGCAGTACTACACTAATAATGAGAAAATTAGAAACGAGACGATAAATAATTGTATCGGAAGTTATCGGAACTTTGTCCATTTCCCTAAGACTGTGAACATTTTAAAATTTTGACAACACCAACTACATATCTTTTGTCACTGTCTTCGGAATTGTATCCTTACCTTAAGACTACACTAATACTTCTAATAAATTTATTTATTTAATTAATAAATATAAATCAATTAAAAATTTAAAAAATATAATGAAAAAAAAACAGTAAAAAAAAAAACAATTAAAAATTTTAAAAATTAAGAGAAAATAGAAATGAAATTTCATAAAATGCGTTACCAGAAAAATTGTAATTATTTGCAAAAATTGTACGCTGAAAATTAAATTGAAATAAACGTCAAACTCTAACACACAAACAAACAAGAAAAATGTTAAAATAATAGAAAATAAATATGCAAAACAGTTTAGCCAACATTTTCGTTTGAAAAAAATTTACAAAAGAAATTCACATTTATCTATTCACAATCGTTGCGGATTTGAAGAAATTCGATTATGACAGAATATGAAAAGTGCGAGTTAAATTTAGTTATTTCAAGATGAAATAACCAGGGGGGGCTGGAGGGGCTAGACAATTTAAAAACATAAGAATCCATATAAATTCGTAGTAATAAATATTATAAAAATATAAAAATAAAATCCCAATTTTTTTTCTTTTGTTAACAATTTATAATAAAACATTAATAAAAGTAATTATTTTACCTGTTTATCATTTCGAAATGATGCCACCAACATTGTGAATTTTTTTATATAATAATATTAATGTGATGCTAAATTTTGCAATTTGTTTTTCTTCGTTTTTATTTGTGTATAGATATTAAATAGAAAATATTATATCCAATTATAGTGTTCAATATCCGCTACACCTTTAATGTATGTGCAAATATTTTTCGATCTTTATTTTGAAATTTTTTTTCTTCTGTTTTGCTGCTTGTATTAAAAACCTTTCCAATGTTTGCTTTCTAAATCCGAAAGTAATCACCTCCAATTATTCCAAGATTATTTATATGAATTTCACTTTTTATACAAGAGAAAAAACAGCAATGATTATCATTTATCTCACATGTATAAACACTTTTGTATGGATAATTTTGAATTTTTTTACTATTTTACTATAAATAATTACTTTCAGGAGTAACAATAATATTGTAGTAAAGCTTAATAATCTAAAATGCTTTCATTTTTATTTATTTTGTTGTTGTTGTTGTAGATCCTTTTTGCTTTAGAGATAATTATCAAAAATAATGTAAATCACTGAAATTTTCCTTTAATAAATCAAATAAATTGGAAAATCTTTTCTTCTGCACATATCACAATCGCACCTTTTTCTCTTTCTTTTCTTTTTTTTTTCTTTTTAAATCAAAATGCTAATTTTTAATGTGTATTTTAAATATTATAGACTTGTTTATAACGATCATAACGCCCCGCCAATGATCAAAGTAATAAAAATTGAATTTAAATAAAAAATATTAACAACAATAACAATAATAATAATAATAATAATAATAATAATAATAGTTGTAGTTGTAATCAAAAATATTAATAAATAATGAGAATAATTATTATGATAATCGTATGCGAATTAATAATGCTCGTATGTAGATAAATTCAGTCGAACGCGTAGAAATTTCATGAAAAACAATTGTTGATTGTTGAATTATTCGAACAAACCGACTACTACTAGACTCTACGCTGATTGTTGTTTTTAACCCGTTCAATGTTCAGAAGTGACTGTGGAACTTGGACGCTTTCGCGGCCTCATCAGTGTCGATAGAGCGTGCGTGTATATTAGCTTCGCCATCAACCAGGTATGGATTTGAGGTGGCCAAGAGAAATCTTCAATACCAACAAGACAGATGGAGAGGGAATTTGAATGTGTGCACGTATATACATAAATGCATAAGCAGAAAGTTTTCTTAGTCAGTATTTTTCTTTTGGTCGTTAGGAAAAAGCTGGTTTTGATCTTCAACTTCTTCTCATCCGATGTCTTAATGTCCAGCTTATCTACGAATGACTCTTCGGAACAGCAAGTTCCAAATGTTTGACAACGGTCACAAGTGCTACGAACGAACTATGAATACGAATCGTATCGATCCTGTATTCGAAACATTGAAATAATTACTTTTATTTCGCCCAAAATCAACCCATGGATTGTTGTCGACATTTTTTTTCTCCGCCATACATGTCAGTTAAGATCAACTATTTTATATGCTATGACATGCACAGGGAATAAACCACAACGATATCAAAAAAAAACGAATAATTGAGTTTCACTGAATTTGAAATAATCAAAATCAAACTGTGGATCGTGTTCAAAATCATGAATATAATCCATACACTTAGTTTTTTTTTCCTAGTTTATTATGAAAATGGGACAAAAGCACGTGTGCCAGGTAAACAGATTGGCGTTCCCATAAAGTTCTATACAAAAAAAAAATAATCACAATAGAGAGAACTCGCCGAATAATTTCACCTGGTGATATTTCATTCAAATTCTGGAACGGAATTCTGTGTGAATATCACGAGAACGCCGAGTGTGTTATGTATACCATATTCACGATTGTTGCAAAAACAAAACTAAAATTGACAAAAGATGAATGGAGAAGAAAATCAATTTAATTTAAGTGTAATTCTACTGACGCAAATAATAAAGGCACTCCTCAAAATATACGCTATATAATCCAGAATAATGTGGAATATGTTCGTATTTTTTAAAAACATATGATATAATATACATAATTTTTAAGTCGTTTCTTTGCAACAAAAAAAAAATAAAAATATATTCCCTGATAATGGTACAAAACTCTTCTTATAGACAAAACGTCATGTGGAACTTATTCACTTGTTTTGTTCCATTAATTGCAATATAACTATAAATAATATATACAATTTGTTATTAATAACTGAATATTAAAAAATAATTTTAAAAAAATGAATATAAAAAATTATAAGCAATATAGAATTCAGAAGAAAAAAGAATATTGTGGATTGCAAATATCAATTATGTGGAAGACACACTCAGAGAAATATGCTTAGAGAAATGTCAATCAAATTGACTTCAACTATGTATTTTTCATTAAACTTTAAAATTAAATAAAAAGAGTTGTATGTGAGCTATTGCTGTTATCTTAATTGCAGATTTGAAAATAACATCGTTCCAATGACCTCCACAGCTTTGTATGCAGGAATTCCTTGGAGGGCTGAATCTCACCGATGGTTTGAAAAATGTTGTCCTCCAGATCAAAAAATGGCATCGGTTTATTGGCATATAACATAGCAATAGACCCCATAGAAAAATATTTAAATGTATTAAATCGCACGTTCTTGGCGGCGAGCTGAGATTTGAAATAATCAAAATCAAAGTGTGGATCGTGTTCAAAATCATGAATATAACCCATACACTAAGTTTTTTTTCTAGTTTATTATGAAAATGGGACAAAAGCACGTGTGCCAGGTAAACAGATTGGGCTTCCCATAAAGTTCTATACAAAAAAAAATAAAAAATAATCGCAATAGAGAGAACTCGCCAAATAATTTCACTTGGTGATATTCCATTCAAATTCTGGAACGGAATTCTGTGTGAATATCACGAGAACGCCGAGTGTGTTATGTATACCATATTCACGATTGTTGCAAAAACAAAACTAAAATTGACAAAAGATGAATGGAAAAGAAAATTCAATTTAATTTAAGTGTAATTCTACTGACGGAAATAATAAAGACACTCCTTAAAAATATAAGCTATATGATCCAGAATAATGTGGAATGTGTTCGCATTTTTTAAAAACATATCATATAATCTACATTATTATTAAGTCGTTTCTTTGCAAAAAATAAAATAAAAATATATTTCCTGCTAATGGTACAAAACTCTTCTTATAGACAAAACGTCATGTGGAACTTATTCACTTGTTTTGTTCCATTAATTGCAATATAACTATAAATAATATATACAATTTGTTATTAATAACTGATTATTAAAAAATAATTTAAAAAAAATGAATATAAAAAAGTTATAAGCAATATAGAATTCAGAAGAAAAAAAAATATTGTGTCGCAAATATGGCTATTTTTCATTAAGGGAGCGCTCTTATTCTTTTATTCTTAAAAATTAAATAAAAAGAGTTGTATGTGAGCTATTACTATCATCTTAATTGCAGATTTGAAAATAACACCGTTCCAATGACCTCCATAGCTTTTATTTTGCAGGAAGTCTTTCAAGGGCTGAATCTCACCGATGACTTGAATAATGTTGTCTTCCAGATAAAAAAAGGCATTCGTTTATTGGTATATAGCAATAGACCCTATAGAAAAATCTTTAAAGGTATTAAATCGCACGTTCTTGGCAAAGAGCTGAGATCAGCATATCTCGAAATAACGGGATGTGGAAACGGTATTCGCAATAGATCCCTTTTTTCAGGATATCGTCTAAGTCAGTATCATCCAATTGAAATAAACAAAAATATTATAATCGCCCGATAATGCTGCCCCGAACCAAATCCATACCAGACAGTAAGTTTTTTTGGATGCAAAGGAAGCTACTGGAACTGTTGTGGTTGCCTTCGGTCCCAAATCGGACAACTTTGCTTGTTTATGAAGCCATTCAGCCGAAAGTGTGTTTTGCCGCTGAAGATGATTCTTTTACCAAATCTGAGATTTAGTCAGATTTCACTATCTCGACAGGTCGAGCATACCTATTGAAACTATCTCAGCGCTGTCATTTGAATCGCCAAAGTAATAAGTTGTCAAAAATCGAGGATTCCTATTGAAAAGCCCCTCAACTTGGATCTGATCTATCATAACTAATTTATTAGAATTCATCTCTTTTACTACTTTAACGCGTTCAACAATCTTTCTCATTCCTTTATATTGCTTAAGCTCGAAAAATTGCGTTGTGCTCCACAAGTACTGAATTTTTTTAGGTCTGTCTCACCCAACTGATAGGACTTAGCAGGTATCCTTTCGCAAGTCCATATCAAGCAGAATTAAAGCTCTATCATAGAGTAGTCACATCGGTCCCTAATTCTTTATTATTCCCATTGGTGACATTGTGAAATTAATGTGATACATCAAAATTCTAATTAGTCTGATGACATGAAATTTTGGTCAATTATTAGAGATCTGAACGACAAACTCACATTCAAGAGGATTTGAATATTTTATAAAATTGGTGTTTACTGAACCAGGAATAATGTGAATCAAGGACATGCTCTATAAGTCTCACTCATCGTATTTATGATTATTATTTCGTAGCAACTAACTACAGTCTGTTATCGACTTGGGTTATAAACTTGACGAAAAACTTCAATTTACCTCCCATTCCAACTACAATGTTACTTAAAGTAGCTTCATTTTAGGATTTATAAAATATTGGTTGGCCCTTGCAGTGGGCATATCTAATCGGTGCAGCGTAATTTTATAAGGTTCGCGTAATACCCAGATCGCCTCAATTTACTGAGAATACTTTCACTAGAAAAAGGACGTCAAGACACGCATTTAATCATTAAGTCACCAATTTTTAACTGACAATATTAACAGTCAGGTTGTCGCAAATATGGCTGGCTCCGTTTGACGGTATCTGACAGAGTACCTCTATTTGAGATTAAGTTCTCTTTATGTAAATGTGGTTTAAATGAAACCTTAGATTAAAGAATATCTGGATAGGCTCGAATGTCAGATTTCCGTATATGTATACACAATTTTCTGGCTTAATTATTGCAGAAGCGGCGAGAAATCGTAACGCTTGCATACTTTTGTGTAGATTTTTTTAGTAGACATGACACCCACTGACATCTAGTTTGCGTGATAAAAATTAATTTGATTACAAAAGCATAACTTATATTTATTTTAATTCACTTATTGGAAACAAAAATACAATTTCAATACAAGGACAGGCAATTTTTATTTTTTTGTACAATCTTTTGATATGGAATGGAATTGTGTTTTAGGTTTATTATTTATTTCGTAAATATCAATCAAATATGAAGCGCCTCAATTTTGTAGACTTTCGGAGTCTTATAAAACGCCATTCTCCATGAAAATGGTAGCATACTGAAATGCTTGCATACTTTCGGTATTTTTCAAGTTGTTATTTTGACACTTATCGGTGTGATTTTTATCACTTTTAAAGTATTTACGAAAAAGTAAGTATTTATATAAATAGTTATATTGTTGATAACATTTAATAGGAATTTTCTATTTCAGAAAATGAAGTGTTTTATAAAGGGTAGCTGGTAATTCGACAGAATCAGGAAGCCGGGAATTTCTTTCTTTCGGTAAGTTGACATCTTCATTTTACTTGAGAAATTAACAAAAAATTAGTTTATTATGTGCCGAAATGGCTTTTAGTGATATCTGTTGTCCAAAAAGTGGTTAAATTAGTGAAAAGTTCGTCATGCAATAAATGTAAACAAATGTGATGTTAACAGTTCAATGTTTACCCGAAAATAGTTCAGCCAACGTACGTAAAGTATGTGTAAGAAAATTTAAGGGAACAAATTTTTCAGTCTGTTTTCCATTGCTGCTTTCATTGTATTAAAATAAATAAAGTATATTCGGTAGGCCTATTATTTAAATAAATTTATTTTCATTTGTGCTTTCGCTTGCTTTATTAGACCATTTTGTAATGCATTTACTAAATAATAATGTTTTCAATTTTTTTAGAATATTAGTTATTAATTTTTTAAGTACATTAAATTTTTCATCTTATAATTTACACATAGTTTTACAGCATTTGTTATAATGTTGTATACGATTAACTTCTATATTATAAAGATGTAATGTTCTATGTAATTAATGCTTTATTTTTTAATTTAATTTAAATGCAATTTCCATTTACAAACACACAGTTATATTATAATGAATCTTTTTATATCTAAAAATGCTTGTTCAACATTTAAATTTATAATTACTATTATATATACTAACACCCAATTGATCCGCGAGCATTTTCTGCGATTGGGTATCGTCTTCGTCCAAAAGAGCCTGCAATTGATGGTCCTCAACCTTCCTAGGCCGATTTTCACACTTCTTTCCCACAAGTCAAAATTGCCGTCTTTGAACCGACGAAACCAATCTCGGCACGTTGTTTCCGATAAAGCACTGTCACTATAGGCCTCTATAAGCATTCAAAGCGATTCGGCAGCCGATTTCTTCAAATTGAAGCAGAAAAGCAGAGCTTGCAGCATATGATATTTTTCTGGCACAAAACTAGACATGATTACCAAAGGAAAAATGTATGTTGTTGTACGAAATTGCTGACAATGTGCACTGATTAATGTTGACAGATGTCAAACTCATAAAAAAGTATGGCGTGCCCATGGTAGCTTAATACGCTCACTCACGCCATCTATGATCAAACAGCGGATTTAAGCTTATACCCTGGTATTTATAGATGAAGAAAGATAATTATAATTGTTCTACGGAAACAAGTGAAGATGGTTATCAAAATTAATTGACTAAATTAATTGCAAAATAGATAACGCTCTACAAAAGGCACATGCCATATTGCTTAAAAAATGAATAATTTGAAATCAAATTAATAATATATGAGAACCATCACTTGATGATTGACGATATATTGATGATCTAGAGATTTATAGCTGAGTGCAGTGCACTACACAGCGACTCGCATCTTTGTTGCTTGGCACATATTTATCTTCACTTCTATACAACTTTCCATTAATTACCGCATAGATCACTTTTTAAAGCCTGTATCGTCGAAGACTTTTATAGTCATTTTGTGAAAATTCTACTATCTTATGGATGGCAATTTAATTCGTTTTGTCTAAAAAAATATCATTGCTATATGAGAAAACTACTATGTTATATTAGTAAGTAATTATAATGTATTTTATTCACGTTTTACATCGATCCGATAATGTTCCACCGGTAAGGTTATGATCTATCGATCAATTTTACACATTCCACTTTCAGGTCGTGCAGATATTCAATTGCTAACATAAATTAGTACAAAATAGGCACGATCATTTTCATTTCGATCGTTAGTTCGTAATTATTATTGACGAATCAGCTGCTTAATTCGGCATAGATTTATGCACATATTCAATCAGAATATTTGTTTTGCAAATTCTTAACAATTTTCAAATAAACGATTCTGATTGTACGATTTCAATATAGGCTGGATTAAATAAATAAAATTTGCAATTTTTGGGATTAATTTAGTCGTATTTTATATATTGTGATTTTGCATTTGTTTTGAACAAAATTATTGTTTTTTCCAATTATTTTATATAGAATTTCAATGAAAGAAAATATTTTCATATATATTTATATCTACTTGCATATGAAGATGTTAATTTTAAATAAAAAAATCTATCAACAATATTAATATTTTTTTAACAAATTTAACAGTTAAATGCAAGGGGAATAACCGTCTATTTCTAGTTGGCAATGGTGTGATTTATAATACCATTGCAATATTTTGAATTCTACAATATTAAATGATGTAGCGAAAAAACTATTCAACAATAAAGTACGGGAGTTGTATGATTAATACCTGATCTTGGTGTGTAAAATTAATCTTTATTTGATTCAAACGTTTTTCAATTTTTTGAATCTTAAACAAATATGATCTCATCAACACTTCCAAAGAGACGTTTTTTTCAGCAATCATCTCATCGTTTGAGCCAAATAGCTTTTCGCCAATCCATTTTTTCATATGGGCTGAATTTTGCGACTATGGTGGATGCGGAAACTATTTGGATGCGATGCCTTTTAATACTGTCCTGTTATCGTTTTTCAATATTATACCATGTGCATCCTAGAAAATAGTAGCCGTAATCTTTCCTACCAATAGAACCGTTTTTCCCCTTCTTTGATGCACGTTCGGTAATAGAAGTCTATTATTTGACTGAACTTTAGTTTCTGGTGTGCAATGGTGAATCCATGTTTGATCAGCAGTTATGAATTGTGGCAAAAATTCAATTAGATTACATTTAAATATGTTCAAACATTTAAATATGTTCTTACACGAACACGTTTTCGACCGATAGCTTTCTCATACCCAAAATTGCATATAATATTTTACCTACATGTTCTTTTAAGATGATTATCATGTCAGCTATGTTATACACTTCCACTCAACGGTCTCTAAAAACGATTTCAAGGACTTTTTCAATAATTTCTTCGGTGGTCCACCTAAACTTCTTAGTCCACCTAAGTTTAGTCCACCTAAACTTCTTTGAGTTCCAATTTTATATCATCACTCGTTTTTTTTTCAAAAACAAATATTTCATCTTTGCTCGAAAAATACAGCTGTTTTAATAACAGGAACACCATCTTTTGCCTAGGATTAGATATTAATCATACAAACCTCGTAATAGTTTATAACATTTAATTATAATTTTGGAAATAAAATAATCCTATATTTTTTTGCTGTATGCGAACGATTCCAGCTTCATATTCAGTAGAAATCTCCAACTCTTCAAGTTTTAATCCAAACCCTTCAGAACTGATTTACCAAATAAAGAATAAAACTGAATATACATAAATGTGTTCACGCAACTTTGCCGTAAACCAGCCATATCACAAGACTTTGCCGTAAGCCAATTTTATCACAAGATACTATAGAATCACTAGAGTCAAGACTTAAAAAGTAAAATTATGATATCGGCAATAAGATCGACTTCAAAACAACGTTCTAAGCATGGTACTTTTACAAAACGCTTTTAAAAAAAAAGCAATATGGACTTACGGTCTAGAATTTTGGGACTCTACGAAGCCAATCCAATTTAATCCCTTAGTTAAAATATTTTACAAAATTGTTTCTCTCGTTTTTATGTTCGTAACAAAACTTATCGTTATATTAAAGTCAAACATGTTCTAGACTCATAATTATCCCTTTTTTCTGTTTCCTTGCCTATCAGAAATTATGAAAACAAATTCTTTTTCAAATAAATTATAATTTTTTTATTATTTTGTCATAATTTAAAATTGCATTCTTTTACAATCAAGACAAAAATGGCACAGAACCAATATTATAATCAAAAAAAAAACTAGCATAGAAAAAAAATTATTAATAAAATTTACGACACTACTGTGATATATATTGTGGCTGACAGTCACAAGAAAATGTCATATGGTGACATAAAATCATATACACAGAAAAAAATCAACAAAACACCAACTAGAATATATATGAAAAAGAACAAAAAAAACTTACATAAATCAATAATATATTATGTATAGAATGATAGTAATAAAGACCCTGTATTATTATTAAGACTTGATTTTGTAGACTTTATGTCTAGGCTCAGAAAATTACATAGATTCTTCTTAATAAATTGAAAACCTTGAATTGAGGCGGAAAGAGCTCTCTTCTCCTTCTGCTTTTTTCTTTCATCTTTTCAGATCATATCATTGATTTATAATAATGGTAGATGTTTTTAATTTTCTGCGAATAATTTGAAAATATTCGGGCTATTTGATAAGATCATTAAAAATTGCGGTTGGCTGATATATTTGTGGCCATCGAGAACCGATATCTACGTTGCCATTCAAAATGAGTTCGAAGTATTTGCAAAAAATAAACTCAAAGGCATCTCATATATTGATTTCCGCTCTAAATTATTAATCCAAAATTTAAAAGCACAATCGTCATGATCTCATAAATAAACAGTAACGGTGTCTCTGTATTTATAGTCATAATCACCGAGCTTCTTCGTATTGTGATAAGCGGAAGAGAAAATTCCAAAAGACCGATTTCTCGTGTCATGTCGATCGTCTATGACGTCTATTCTTTTAATTTATCTAAACAAATAAACGAAAAAAATGGGAAAGATATAAAAAAGAAATTATAATAATATTAGTAAAACGCAAGAGAAAAAAATTTATAAATCATGAGGCTAGTTTTTTTTTATGTTGGAAATGCTAAACTAAAAAAGTCTGGTGGTAGGTGTGTGTTTATGGGTATTAGTGAGTAATTAATATAAAACAGGTGATAATGACGATGTGTTAGTTCAATTCCGGATGTTATAACAAACCCGATTTAAAAGGCAGCGATGACACAAAGAAGATACGAACAACTTTTGCAAGAGCCCCTCAAACACTTAAATACGAACGATGAGGAGGGGGGAGGGGCATCATAGCAGTAACAACAGCAATCATCATCATCAATAAAACCAGCTGAGTAACTTACGGCAACCGGAGCTATGGACTATTACTTTATAACTTCGAAATCGAAATCGATTTACGAAAGATGTCACTACAATTGCCAGATGAAAGCTAAATTGAAATGCAAAGAGAAATTGTACAAAGATTTTTTTTCACGGATTCATTTTCACAATAAAAAAATGTACACACAAAATAATAATTGTGGAAAATTCATGTAATCGCTATGAAAACCAGCAACAAAATATCCAATAAACCCACTCATCCAAGTAATATAAAACAATCGAATACGGATCAATATGAAATGTTTTGAATGCAGGGCGGCAAGACTTTACTCGATTTCCATAGATTAGTGCACTGACAACGAACAATTCCATAGTTTGTATGTGACAAGAGTAATTGAAGATCAATTTTTATGCACTTTGGTTGGACACATACAAAATTATAAACAAGTAAAATTTGTTTATCAGACAGGATTTTGCCTCGATACAACTTGGGGATTCTCAACGTGACGCCGCCGATCAGTATAGCCTACGTGACGGTTTCAAGTTCACCAAACTAAACACTACCACCGTAAACTGGTATTGCCAGACACGAATAGTGATTTTCTTCATCATTTAGGAATTAACCCACTCTAAACGCTTTCTATTATTTTAGTTTTTTAAAAAGATTCTTATCAAAAATTTATGTAGACTTGGATAAAAAATGATAATAAAATTCTCGATCCGGTTGTGTTTTTATATTAAATCTCAATTAAATCTAGGTAAAAACGTTTGAATAAAAACGCTCAGCAAAAATCGAATGATTAAAATTTGAATATTTTCCGTTAAGTATTAAAAAAATACGAAAAGAATAGATATCGGAATTTTATGATTGTTAATAATTTATCGGATAGCCGGAATGTTTACGAAGTAATCAGACTGGTATCACTGAAAGCGATCTGGCAACACTGAGGATTTTCACTTCTATGTTTGTACGTGAGTACCACTAATGCGTTACGAAAAATGGAACAGCAAAATGCGGACCATCAATTTTCTGCTAAGCTTGGTGAATCCGCGAGTTTCACTTATAAAAAGTAAAGCATTTTTTGAGAGTCGCCAAGCAGTAAAAGACGAGCCTATCACAGGGAAGACTTCAGCATGGAAAACTGATTTAAAATGTGGAAAGGCACAGGCAAAAGGGATTCTTCACGTCAGAAAGGACATTGCAAATACTTTGGTGCTCCGGCATTAAAAAGTCACTGATTATACGGTTATGTTAATGAAGGAGTTTTTGTCGGAATAAGAGATTCATGTGGTTTACCAGTCCTCTATTCACCTAATCTCATTCCGTGTGAGCTTCTTATGTTCTCTAAAATGAAAAAAACACATGAAAGGACGTCATTTTCGTACATCTAAAGGAGTATTAATCCAGAGCAATCGATCACACCAACTTAGGTCAGATGAATAGGGGGGCGCCCAAGAATCTGCTCCACATATTTTTTACAAAAAGAGTGCTTCGAGCCAAATCGGATTTTGTAGAAACCTGGTTACTCCATCGTAACTTTCATCAATATTCGAAATAGTTCACTATCAAAATACCAAAGAGGATCAATTTACCGAACACGATCAGCCCCCTCATATATTCAAAAGGCATTCAACAATATCCTAAGAGGTACCTCAGTCTATTGGCCATACCCTCCCTCCATGACAACTTTGTGGTCATAGAGATGGACATTTTTTGTCACGGTTAAAATTAAGGAAAATCGATGGTACTTATTGGAAAGCGTGCAAAACTTTCGAACGTCCCCAGCTGGCTGCATCACACAACCACCGCGAAACCTACGCCAATAGTCAGAACCCATTCTCTTGGTAGTTAGCCCAGGATTGGGAGGCTCCTAACCCCGAGTTCACTTTTAAAACAGATTACTCTGAATTCGGAGGATCTTCCTTTTGAGTTCCCTTGGGAACCCCTACTAGAATTTCAGGGTTCGCACCCTTAAAACACTATTAGGCTTATTGAACCATGCACCATGCCCCCATTGGGAGAATCGTATGAATTGCATCTGCAATATCACATCATGCCAATCACGGAATATCTAATTTTACCCCTTATTAACTATTTGCCATCATTGGTATGTACATACAGTAATATTATATTATTTAACGTGACTTATCTGTCATTAAACATAAAACCACGAGTCGCCTACGACCGTAGGGATTGAGTTACGCTCAATCAACGCACCACCATTACTGGCAGTTTACAGTCAGTAACCAGTTACATGCTGATTACTCCAAATGTTAGTGGCGATGCCGCCATTAACATTTGGAGTAATCAGCATGTAACTGGTTACTGACTTTGGTCTTTCACCCGGTTGTAGACACCTTGTGTATCATTTACACACTCATTCACGCACCATTTTCGCTCTTCTCTCAAAAAGTGACACGGCAAATCTATTAAAACATAACATCGTTCTCTCATAACTAACACACCGCTCACATCCACACTATCACTATTCACTACAATTCAACATGCACCTAGGTCACGCAAATCCGCGTACAGGCCACATTCAATGAGAAGATGCTTGGCACTCTCCTCCGCCGTCTAACAACGGCATATAGCCTCTGTAGCCAGTCCACGCCCGTACAGGAATCCATTCATACTGCCATGTCCCGTGAGTAAATACCTAAGAGACCAAATTCAAATCCTGACGCAGACACACAGCGCACTTCCAAAATGAATATGTGCTTCCATCTGCCATTCACACACTCATCCCATCGACGTTGCCAAATTTCATACATTCTATTCAGGGCCAGGACAAGCCGATGTCGTGGATTAAGATCCTGAATGTCTTCATTCATAAACGGTAGTGAATGCTTCCACGCAGCACCTCCAGGTCCCATGGAATTTCTCCTATGAGAACCTACATCGCATCGGTTGATATAGTTCTATACACATTCAAATATGCATAAAAAGCCAGATGATGAACAGAATTTATGCTTATCCTTGCATACTGGTAACGCATAATGGTAGCCCATACAAACACCGCATTCATAGCACACGGAACAAACACACCCTTGTACAGGACTTTCACCGCTCTGGATCGAAGTCCCCATTCTTTGCGAAAGCTCGTACCATCATGCCAACCAAACCGGCTACGAGCCCCCTTAGGTGTTGAAAGTGGGACCGAAACTTCAGCCTCTCTCCAACCTTTACTCCAATGTAATATACCTCCCGCGCGTATCATACACCGATCGCCTTTCATCGAATATTGGGCGGCCTACTGGGCGCCAAAAAGCCCCTCAACAACATACACACAGTCTTCCTTTCTGAAATATTCACTCCCATTCGATTACCCCATTCAGACACCATCTGCATAAAGCGGCTTCCCGCTACCTCTACAGAATACCTACTCACCCCCTGAATTAGAAGCACAAGATCATCCGCATATGCGATCACACCGCAACCGGTCTCTTCCAACTGAACCAGGAGACCGTTCATCTTCACAGATCCCTGTGGACAGCCACGCACAACCCTCCCATTGTTCGCCATAGAGAAGTATCACATAAAACCTCCTCAAGCAGTTCAATAATGCGATCCCATCGCAGGTAATTGAAGGCACTACGAAAATCCACAAACAGACCACAAAAGTACTTACTCTCACTCTCTGCAACATACCGTCTTCCACACATCCAAGCGTCCTCAGTTGATCTACCTTTCGTAAATCCATACTGAGAGCCGGATACATTGAAGTCTGCCAACTTCAAATTCAGCTCGTGGACCTTGCCGAATACTGGCAGTAACCATATCGTATATACAAACAACAGCACTCGTGCTATTTTTAACAAAAAATATGATATTGTTACACTCCTGGATATCTTTATTTTTTCATCCCTAATAAATTTGTAACGCTTCATTGTCTCTAATCTAGTGTCGATGAACTAGAACAGTAATTTTAAATTTGCCGTTATTTTAATTGGGAAAAATTTAAATGAATAATTTCCCGTATAAATGTCATACGTTTGACAGCCGCAAAATGGCGGACAATTTAAAAAGTTCACTTTTATGTTTATTTTTGCAAATTATTAATTCTCTGAGTTGAGTATGCACTTTATGACTTTTACCATTTCGCAAACATCAGATTATCATACAAAAAGTGAATGGAGTTTTTCCGTTTCTAGCAAATGCTCTTATGGCATACAAAAGTAAAAATAAAAGAAAAATAAACAATATTAATTGTCAAAGATTATTAGAGAATTCACACCGAAGAGAATGTGCAGTTTATTTCTTCTATATAGTAAATACTACGATCGAACATACACATAATTAATTTATCAAGTGGTAATTGAAATAAACAGCAGCCGCCAAAGTTTCGAAAATGAATATTGATTAGTTTGCATCTTTAATAACAGGATGTTTATGGATTTTTGATTCGCTGATTTATGCATTCCCAATACTACATGTAGTTGTTGATTTTTTGCATTTTTGTCGATTGGACTGAATGTCTCTAATAAACTTTTTTTTTCATATCAATCAATATTGAATACAATTATTTATGAATTATTCTTGAAATGTTTATATGAGAAAAAATTACTACTATTTGTGGTTAACTTGAAATTATATCGATTAAAATTTTAAAATGACCAAATTTTTGAAATAACAAAATGTAATTAGCAATTTAAGTAACCAACCTCGTAAAGAGCGCCTAGTTAAATAAATACGACTTGTTTATTTTTAAAAAGATCAACCAGATTACTTAGTGTTTTTTTTAAAGATATGCACGATTGGCACACCTGATTTTGTTCATAATATCATTATTAATACCACGACGACGGTCCGGTCTACACATACACTTCCTAAATCAAAAAACTTTCGATGTCACAGCCTAGTTGTAGCGAAAGTTCATAATTTCATAATTAAAAACATGTCGCAACCATTCCTCTACATTTATGTGATCAAATATTCTTCAGAGAACAGAAGCAACCGAGAGCAGCTAAATTTGCTAAGATACAAGTTGCCGAAGATCATATGAAAATGGATAAGACATGCCATATTTAATAACAGTTGTTTTCATTTTATTAATAGAAATTATTAAAGATAATTATTTCTGTATGATCATCCAAATCAGCCTTTTCAGCTAACGTTCCCACCATGTCCTTTTCCTTACCTTAATTCATGTGTTTTTTCAGAGAAAGCAAGAGAAATTATGTAGGATGTAATAAAGCATCTCGAAAAACTGATAATAATGTGGGAATTATGGAAAACAAACGTGGTGATCTATTTATTGGACTCAGTTCTCACAGACTGCACCAATAGAGATTGTGTCTGACTGGCCACCAACAAACAATCCATTTAACTCAAACCCCTACCAAAATTCTGGGGACAAAACCTGCTTAGAATCTAAATAGGACATGCTGCTTTAACCCTAAACCACAGTTACCGGTTATCTGGCAATCTGCTTACCCTAATGAAACAAACAAACTTTCACGCCAGTATTTAACAAATTCTAACAGATCAAACCTACTTACAACAAACCAACTTTGCTTAAACGACTGGTATCGCCCAACTACAAGAAACGTGAAGCGGCAAAATGTCGCCACGGACATTATCTTCGTTAACATTGGAACGGGACGATCATTATATTATAACAACATTCCGCGTGATCGTCGATTTAACGTCGCTCAACTTAAGTACACGAAAAAGTTCGTTGGCAAATGTTGCGCAGATGGATAGTTTAGCAAAGATTGTGAGAGCTTAACTGAAGAGCTCATTCTCCGGTGAATGGAACTCAGAACACATCGACCGGAACCCAAACCAAGGGCGGTTCAGTTTTTTCTCAGACGGGTGTATCAACGATCTGGAGAACGAGTTGCACTATGCTACACAGAAGTACCCGTGAGCTACGGTGGAGGTTTCTGCATAGTCTGAGGAGATTTTCTGCCAAGTTTATTTTCGTAGACCGGCGAAGCAGCGGTGAAGTAGCAAGGATTTAGCAGCTGCCACATCATTGAGGACATTTTGGACAGCATGGTTTACACTCTTTTGTAGAATGTACTGTGCTCTCAAGATCCATATACCAGAGAATGCAGTGAGAATCGCTGATCTAGTGGTGGTGGCAAAATATGTTAAAGGGGAAGAACAGATCAGCAATCAGACTATTACTTCTGTTAGCCATTGGCTTCTGGCAGTTGGTCTCCGATTTGCAGACCCTAAGTTAAGATCAGTACTCATTACGGGTAGTTTCCTGCGCTTTTAGGGCCATCTCGTATACGTGGGTGTAAAGGTAACGGGGATTACGATGGCACTATCACGACTAATGCCGAATTTTGGGGGATCCAGGTAGGGTAGGATAACTATGTTGGCGACCGTTGTAAAGCTAATCCTGTTACAAGGTGCACTAAATGGAGCGGATGCGCTGAGTCGAGCAACCTAATACGTAGAGTTATATCAGTCGACCGTAGGAGTGCATTGAGGGTAGTCTACGCATTCCAAACGGTATCATACGATGCCGTGTACGTTGTGGCCGCAATGACAAGCTATGAAGGCTGTACCACCGAAGAAAGAAAGGAATCCAAACGGCGGTGGCAAAGCCGTTGGGATGCTGCTTTCGATGACAGATGCACTCACCCTCTCATCCCTACAGTGGATCCATGGATAGACTACTTATCCCAATTGTGGACGGGACATGGACTTCTTCGGAGTTACCAATACCAATTTAGAATATGCCCTTGTTGTGACGGAATAGTGAAGTGCACGAAAACTTCATCTTTTACTACACTCTATTTCGAGCGTAAAAAAAGAAGATACGGGGTCCCTGATGCTGGAGAGTACCATGACCCTGGTGACGTCTGCAATATATTGCTTTATCGCAGACGCCTTGAGAGGCTGCAAATGTTTTCGCGAGAACAGTTCTAATAATACGTTCCGGCATGATATGGAGTTGAGATAAGATTAGCAATATTTATAACCTCGAAGAATATATGCTAAAGAAGCACGCCATGAGGTTCCTACACTTTCTAGCAAGAAAATTCATATTCCAGCACGAAAACGATCCCAAACACAGAAAGTTTAGAAATGTCTATCCTACACCAACAGCTATTACGGAGGGTTTCGCAGCACCAATGAACCCAAATAATACAAGCAACTTTGGAAAAATTACTGCTGAAAATGCCGAAACTTCAGTTATTTAAAAAAAAAGGACTTGCCAAACCTTTAAACATAATAATGTAGTTTAATAATAAATTTTCATAACGAGAAACAGTCACATTATGAACAAATGGGATTTTAAGATCACGATGAATAACTTACGCTATTGCGAACATAAAAAGGAAGCATCGACAATATTACGAAGTATTTTTGATTGGAGAAATGCGATTGGAAAACTTCGTAAAACCCGTGATTTCTTTTTGTAAGTCCATATTGGTTTCAGGAGAGCGTTGTATAAAAGTACTTTACTGTCTGTAGTAAATTTCGTACGTTAGTATAGAAATCGAAAAAGTTGGCCAATCGTCTTTTTGGTGTTGTGATATTTACTGCCATAAAGTTATATGGACTGACATGGTTAACCGTCTTCACTTTGTAAAGCAGTTCTGGAGGGTTGAGATTTGGGTTTGGCACAACAAAAATAAACTCTAAAAAGTAATTTTTAGAAATTCTTATTTTAATCTAAAAATTGTCAAAATATTAACTACTTTACATACTGACGTATTTATAGTTTGAATGTAGGTTAATGATGTCTGGCCGGAAGAAAATCGAACCGAAATAATATTGAAATGACTGAGCCACAGTAAGTGAATGGTGGGATTGTTGCGGCTTTCAAATATGTCGTGTTCGATTCAGTGCATAATTTTCCATCTGCTAGTGAACTTATTCAATTCGATTCACTATTTCCCATCTGTATTCGCAGTTTCATTTTTGATTCTATTCTCATGAAAATTCGCGCACCGATTTAATGCCTAGCACAATTCTTTCAATTGATGCGTTTAGGTTGTTCGAAAACTTTCTAAACATAAAATGCGAAAAATACAGTAAAATGGATAAGTGGACAACACATTAATATATTACTATGATTAGATGACTGCTGTCCACAGTATAATCTGAATAACCTACCGATATATTCGTATATAGTATATTCTATACCTTCTGTAGACCCAATTTCGAGTGCATGCACCATTATTGATAAACAAAACACCATATGATGTCCTACTGACAGAGACTCTCGAAAAGAGAAGCGACTTTATAAAAAGAACCAACCAACCAAGCACACTTAAATCCGTATATAAGAGGTCATCTCTCTGGCTAGCCATCCCATCATTTCAGGTGTTATTTTTGTACTGCAAACCCCCCCCCCCCCCCCCCTCCCTTCTTTGCACTGAATGTTGGATTTGTTGAAATTTTTCTTGAAACTCTCTTCGCGTCCATGGGTGCAATTTTATGGTCAAGCAGTAAACCATAAAACATTTATCTATTGACGTCTATTGATAGATATACTCGTAGATGCTGTTTTCAAATCGTTGTTGTTAGTGCAATTTTATATCCGCCTCATCAGTACAAAGTCAATGTCTTGTAAAACTTGGCTAACAATCAGACAGACAAGCAGGCTTTTCGATTCGTACGATTTCCTTTATGTTGAAATTTTTTACCATTTATATATTCGGGAGGTTTTGGTGTTTTAATTTTTAATTTTCAATTTTGTATTTTTTACCCACCTTTTTATTTTATAAACTTGTTCATTTTATTTATTCATATTATCCTATTGATATTCATATTGTTAGTAGTTAAACGTCGTCGTCGTCATCTGGTTTACTGTTGTTAATGCTTATTATGACTCGTCAACGAACGTCTACATCTTACGTATGTACAATATACATGTATAAGACGACTTTTCGATTCCAAAAGCAAATTCAATATTTGTGTGAGCACCGAACCGATGGTGGTGCTGGTGCCACTGCTACTGACGACATTCACCTACTAATTGCCATGAAAATGTACAACAAACATAAATGCCACGACCCGGAAATCCTCTTGACCTGTACTCAATTATTGATTTAAGTATATTTTCACGATACTCTGGATGGGGCCGATTGAAAACACGTTCAATAATCCAAATTCAAAAAGAGATATTCTATTACCGGATATGAGAAATTAAAAGAGTCACTCAACAAATAATGATTTCGTTTTTGTACCTTTCCTTTTCTCTTTCTATTTCATTTATTTATAAAATAACCTAATATGGTTTACAATTGCTTTTATTTGTAGTCTTTTTAATCAACTTCTTAGATAGTTCTAATTGTAAAATTTTTAAACAATTGCGCATAAAGTTTAAACAATTTAACATATACGAGGTCTGTTCAAAAAGTATCGCGAATTTTGAATTTCCGCGGGTTACGTATATTCGATTTTAGATTTTTTGTGGCGTTATGTTGGTACTTATGCCTCTCACTAATGCCGACAAGTTCGGTCATTTTGAATATTCACTTAATTTTTGACAGCTGCTTTGCTTGCACGTGTTTTGGCTCGTCTTCGATTTTTGCCCATTCCAAAAAATGGATCAAAGAATCTGTTTCGGGAACAAGAAAAAGTCACAGGGGGCCACATCTTGGAAATACGGTTACTGCGGAATTATTAGTGTGTTGTTTTTGGCCAAAAATTCGGGCACAAGCAACGATGCGTGAGCAGGGGCGTTATCATGGTGCAAAAGCCAATTTTTGTTCTTCCACAAATACGGGCGTTTCTGGCGGATTGAGAGACATGAATACCAACATAACGCCACAAAAAACCGAAAATGGAATATACGTAACCCGCGGAAATTCAAAATTTGCGATCCTTTTTGAACAGACCTCGTATGTATGTACAGCATCTAGAAATTAAGACTTTTTTTTTAAATTCTCAATGAAATACACTTTTTGTATAAATATCACGTCATTCTTTATTGAAATATATTGCAGTGACTTTACCATTTATGAATGCAAAAACAATGTTGAGCAAATGTCCACCACGACTATATTTACAAACATCGATTTTTCGATCATATTTTTTGCATAATTGCGGTTCCATTTCACGAATGACGCGGTTGAGATTGGTTTTGGACTCTTAATTGTGTGTGGACTAATCTCATAAATTTTATCTTTCAATTAGCCCCACAAGAAGAAGTACAACGTCAAGACATGATTTTGATAGCCAATTGACGTCATCTCTTAGGAAAATCAGACGTCCATTGAATTTCGTTCTCAATAAATGGATTGTTTCTTGGGCAGTGAGGCACACAGTGCCATCCTGTTAAGACCACAATTTGTCAACATTCATATCATTAAAAATAAGCGATAAAAAATTTGTTACCTTGTCTCTGCAGCGCACTCCCTTAAAAGTAACTGTAGTACTCCCTTCGAAAAACTACAGATCAACAACCCTCCGGCCCATAAAACGCACCATCCAGTGACATGTTGTTCATAACAATTGGTTGTTCACTTAACATTGTTATTAATTCCAGATGCCCAAATACAACAACTTTGCTGAAAAAACCTTTTTTCTCTCTGAAAAACCCTTTCAACGTTGAAAATGATCTCGTGGCTTTAATTCTTGTAGCAATTGGACTTCCGGGAAGAGGCCCTAACCGCACTGTGCACACTGACACAACAATGGAGCTGTACGGAAAAGTGTCCTTGAGGAGCCGTCTGCTCAAGAGTAGGCTACCTTGGAGTAAAGGTTCGATAGAGGCTGAACTTTCGGCCTCACTTGCAACATCTAAGAAGGCGCGTCGCTGGTTTGGTTGACATGCTGGTGCAAGATTTCGCAAGGGATGGGGACTTCGATACAGAGCGGTGACAGTCATGTACAAAGGTGTGTTTGTTCCGTATGCTATGTATGCGTCGTGTGTATGGGGTGACATTATGCATTACCATTATGCAAGGGTAGGCATAAATTCTGTTCAACGTCTAGCTTTGTATGCATGTTTGAATGTATGTAGAACCGTATCAACCGATGCGATGCATGAAAGCATTTACTACCGTCTATGAATGAAGAGGTTCAGGATCTTAGTCCACGACAGCGGCGTGTACTGGTCCTAAATAGAATGTATGAAATTTGGCAACGTCGAAGTGGATAAGAATGTGAATGGCAGATGGACGCACATGTTCATTTCGGATGTGTGCTTTGTGTCTGCGTCTGAATTTGAATTTGGTCTGGTCCTTGGGTATTTAATCACGGGACATGGTAGTATGAATGGGTTCCTGTACGGGCGTGGACTGGCTACAGAGGCTATATGCCCTTGTGGGGCGGCGGAGGAGATTGCCAAGCACCTTCTTATCGAGTGTGGCCTGTACGAGGATTTTGAATGCTTTAATAGATTTTCCTTATCACTTTGGAGAGGAGAGCGAGAAAGATGCGTGAATGAGTGTCATTCCGGCAGCAAGGTGGCTGCGATCGGGTGAAAAACCAACATCGGTTCCGGTTGTACTTTCGGGTCTTGGCAAATCCGCGTACCTGAGGTGGCTTAGAAGTGCCTAGGGATTTACAAGATTCCTTACCGTAGCTCAATGAGCGGAGTACAAACCGAAGTACTCTTAAAACAGAAATTGGTACTACAGGAATCGCGGTGTTAAAACACACTATGCCCGATAATGATGAGGCGCTTTAGGCAGCAACGTGGTGGCTGTGATTAATACCCATATCGCGGGTACGGTCTAGGGATCGCTGGTGGGAGATAATTGTAATTATCTCGGGCGCTGTCACAGCTTATGACAGTAGAGGTTTGGATAAGCCTCGCCACTAACAGTTGGAGTAATCAGCTTGTAACTGGTTCCTGACTGTAAACTGACACTAATGGTGCTGCGTTGATTGAGCGTAAATCAATACCTGGTTTTATGTTTAATGACAGATAAGTCACGTTAAATAATATAATACTACGGCTTAAAAGTAGGCAACTTTTTTGTTTATACCGTTCAGTCTTTCAGTGGCCACCATGTAATAATAAAGGAAGACAACTAATAGGCACACAACTGGTCTGATACGAAATCAAGACGGCTTCGTATAATACACAGATATCCCATTCTAGATAAGGAGTGGGCATGGTCTACTCTTTTATGAAAAGCTTTTCTGAACTACACTAGCTTTTGTATTTAAATAAATCAGAATTCTTTTTAATTTGAGTGTCTTATTGTGTACATAAACATGCGACTAGTTTTTCACGTGACTTCTAAATCAGTATTATATTTATCGAGAATTTGGTATTTGGAGTGAAAACTTATCGCATTGAATATCAGGGCTCAAGACCTTTCTATTATACTAACAGAATGAGACATCTTTTGAGAGTTAGGCATTGAAAATGTTTCTCACTCTATTACGATGGTACGCTACATTCAATATAATCATTCCATCGATGTCAGTTAATAAACGAAGACTGTAATTAGTTATTTGTCATTAAAAATATAAGTCTAGTTTAATTTGTTTAAAGCATCAAATAGTAAATGAGTTTATCAAAGAAAATTCCAAATATGATATAAATAAACACTGCCAGTGGCTCGACAATCGTAATACCAATCAAAAAGTTTTTCCAATTTCAAGTATTACTTGATTCCTCAGTCATATGGCATCAATAATATGAACTTAAAATTAGACTTTTTGAATAAATCATTTTATTTATTAATGTTTAGACGTTTTGTTCCTTTTTCGGTTTATTTTGAAAGAAACAAGCATGATCATTGATAAAGCGATCTAATCAATACGCCACAATTTCGAGGCCAAAATTACTATGACAAATATTGTGCGATTATTTCAACGAAAATTTCAAAATAAAAATCAATATTTTAATACCATATAATATGATTAAATAAAAAAGTAAGAAAATAAATAAAATCAAAACCGAACAATAGAAAATAAATAGACGATTCAAATCGATAGTTTTGATTGAGCTTTTTTATCTGCCGGAAACATCGAACTAACTTTATTATATTTCGCTTATTTGATTTTGTTTGATTTCAATAATAGTTAGTTACGTGACTAAACCGATTAACAATAAATGACAATTGAATTAAAAAGTAAACGATTCACAACTAAATACATAACCGATTACGTGTTACTAGTAATACTGCTATGATAAACACTCAAAGTATTTTTCTTAAAGAATTCAACACGTCAATAAACGAATCGATGAACACTTAAAGAAATCACCAGATTGTTAAACTACACATATATCCAATAATCAACAGCACCACTTCGGGGTAAGGTTAAACCACAATTCAATAACAACAAAAAAGCCGCAAACTCCGCATTAATATTTATTAACTATTATTATTATTATTGGTTTTAATAGGAATTTGAAAAGTTCAAAATACTAATCTGCAATCTATTCAACTCTTTGGTAGGTCCCAATTTGCGATAAGAACTTAACCAATGGGCATTTCTATTCATGTGACTCATTAGGTCCAAGTGAAATGTATAAAATCGAGTATTAAAATAAGTAACTTTCCAAGCCGCCAAATTATATTTGCAACTAGCATGTTAAAAAACAAAACAAAAAAAATTACGGACTACTTTTGTACTTCATGAAAATTCTGACTCATACGATTACAAATTTAAATATTTTTACTAATAGACGACCATAAGTCTACAAGTTTATAAATATTAAAAACAAATAGTTCATTGGAGTAATTTATCATCCTATTAAGTTTTCTGAGAAAAGAATCAGAAGCTTTTGTTTAGCGACACGACAATGGGACCATTTGGCGACTTCATGTTTCGTGTGAGTTGGCATTGTCACCTTCCTCCTCAATGAAACTGGTCCATAGTTAGTTGGAGGGAGAAGTCGGAGTTTTCAAATTTTTTAGAGCGTTTTAAAATGTTTGATAAGGTCAACAAAAAAAAGGACTTGAAAAAGAAGTGGAATTAATTTAGGATACGAGAGATAGTAAGTCGAACGCCACAGAAATGGCATAGAGGACGAAATCGTGGGTAAGTGTCGTATAACCCATCCGTATTCTGAATAGGTCGTGGGTAAGTATCGTATGACCTACCCGGATTTTAGTTACTTAGCAACCAATGTCGAATGTAATTGAGAACCTCGTCAATTGATAAGCTTAACAAATCCAAGCTTGTTTTGAAAACTTATCCAAGTAGAATAATATTAAAACTTTAGAGAATACCCTCGTGACTTCCACCAATTAGTTTCGTAACTTTTTAATACTATACGTACAAGCTAATCAGAAATAATCTTTTCATATGCCGCCGGTTATAAATAATATAGACTACTAAATAATATCAATACGTTGTCTAATATTTTATTGGGCTGTCCAGAAAGTAATTTCGAGGACTTACACGTGTAATTGTATTTTTTCGCAACCAACATCACACTTAAGCAGCATAATCATATGTATTTTGACAGCTGACATAGCACGGCTTGCTTGTGAAAAAATTCGCTTGATTCTACAATCTTAATACTATTTTTTCTTACGAATATTTAATCCTAGCTCAATATTTGTCGGTATTGGTTCTTACCTTTCTACTATCCTTGAATTTATTTTTTTAAAATACATGCTAACATCCTAAACCTACTCTTATAAACTAAACATGCGTTTTTATACAATTATTCTTAAAACTAAATTTTATGTTTGAATCCGGCAATTGCTGCCTCTGAATTCCCTTCAGAGCTTCCGACCTCATGAGCTGTAATTACTAACCTCGATGTTGTCCTTGTGGCTTCGTCTTGTAGATATGGAGACGTTGCTTCAGAGTTTCTTCTGTGTCCTCCAATAGAAGTAACGGTGACAGGTACTTGGAGTTTCTCAAGATCTTTAGGAAGTTGTTTTCCGTTAGCTGCCTTACTTCCCTCTTTTGATGATGGGGTAATGATTTAACCCATTTGTGCATTATTTCCATTTACCATACTACAAATAGGGAAACGCCTGCCTCCCGGTACAACCTGTCGTTTGATATAAACTTTTTTGTCTGTCTAGATCTGCCGAGCCCTGTGGTTTTTCGTAGGATCTTCCTTTCCATTCTGTGCAGTTCTGTTGCTACTGTTGGAGAAATAGATGACCAGATGGGAACCCGTAGTATAAATATGCTTTTATAAGTTGCTTATAAATAATTAGTTTGACGTCGTTACGTAGGATTTCTGATCGATACATATGCTCAGAAGCCTACAATATATGGTATGTCGTTGGTTTTTTAAATTTTATCCCTGATAAAGGAGTTGAATTTGAGGTTCTTATTAAGATTCAAGCCTAGATACTTAAGATTCTCCACGTGTCTCATTATCGAGTCACCCGTATCTCTAAACCCGCATTCCTTTTCCCTGACGGCGTGAGGCACAAGCACTCTGACTTTGGAATGTTTATTTGAAGACCCCATTCCTTTTAGAATTCTGTCAGTTTATTGACTCATACCTTCATAGCTTCCAATGCTATTTTAAGTCGCATTGATGCACTGTAAACTAGGGTATCGTCGGCGTATAATACTATATGAGTATTTTCGCTTAATTGAACCTTCCATGTATCTGTAATGTAAAGGTTATATAATCTAGGACCAATTAACGAACCTTGGGGTATGCCTGACAATACCTCAAAGAACCGCGAGTTTACGTTTCCAGATTTCAGTCTGGCTTTTTTAAAAGCTAGAAAACTGATTATTAGATTAACCAGATATTCTGGACCTTTAAAAGTGCGTTCTGTGTAGAGTGGCCATCACGAAACCCATATTGGAATTCTGGAATTATATTTTCCTCCTCAATGAAGAGATTAAGTCTATCTAGGATGAATCTTTCAAACAATTTTCCTACATTAGAAAGGAGTGATATTGGCCGGAAATATACTTCCGTCCAGGAGAGCTGTTTCTTTTGGATAATTACAATATCTGCACACTTCCATATCTTAGGGAAGTACCTATTGTTAATGCAGTTATTGCAAATAAGCGTTAGCAATGATACTTCTTCTTCTGACAGGCTTTTCATTACTAAACTGGGTATACTATCCGAGCCATGGGAATGTTTCCTGGATGCCCTCTCAATGTAGGATTTTGATGTTGGATTATTCCATACGAAAAGTATGCCATTGGTGCCGAAGAGCTGTAGGATTTTGATGTTGGATTATTCCATACGAAAAGTATCTCGTTCTTGTATCCTGCTTCGCGTTTAAATTTATCTACTGTATCTTTCACGATCGGTTTATTTCCGAAAATATTTTGGCTCATTAGGCTATTCAAAATGTACGCTTATCCCTTTAAATGAGATAAAATTTATCCATTTAAAGTGATAAACTGTAAAAAGAGGTATTTAAAAATACAAAAAGTAAATAAAAAAAAGTATAACGCCAGAAAATCTGCTCAAGATAAAGAAAGCATTAATGGGAAATGGCTCAAAAACCAATTAGCGATGCGCCGGGTCTACTATAGACCCACCAAGGAGCCGGACTCCTATAAATGCTGAAGCTAGCGTTTGACCAGTAAGTATCAACGACATCACTATGGAACCATTGATCAACGGAGTTATACTGCGCTAGCAACTCGAGGAAGTACGTAAAGTGGTTGTTAGTAGGTAGATAACATGACGAAGACAACGACAGTAAAACCTAACTTCTCCCAGACACTTATGTGATCCTAAACTTACACTTGTCAATCGATGTTCGCTGGTGAGAGCAGGATATGTATCCATTAAAACGACGGGCTTGGACGAGGATTTCACAATTTTGGCAGAGCTTTCTGCATGGTTTGAGTGGAATATTTACCAAAACTCAGTCCCAAAGAGTACGAGGTCTGTTCCAAAAGTATCGCGAATTTTGAATTTCCGCGGGTTACGTATATTTTTTGTGGCATTACGTTGGTATTCATGTCTCTCACTTATGGTGACAAGTTCGACCATTTTGAATGTTCAGTTAATTTTTGACAGCTGCTTTGCTTACACGTGTTTTGACTCGTCTTCGATTTTTGCTCAATTTCATTGTTATTTGTAATGATAACATTGCTAAGGAGCTGTTGGACTCTGTCCGCGACGACCCAAATTTGTTCCATAGGGTCATAACTGGTGACGAATCATGGGTTTATGGTTATGACGTGGAAACCAAAGCTCAATCATTCCAATGGAAGCTGCCGTACAAGCCAAAACCGAAAAAAGCGTGCTAAGTTCGGTCGAATGTGAAGGTTTTGCTTACAGTTTTCTTCGATTGCAGGGGCGTGTTGCATCATGAGTTCTTGCCACAGGCTAGAACGGTCAATAAGGAATATTACATGCAAGTTATACGCAAGTTGCGCGAAGCAATCCGCCAGAAACTTCTGGATTTGTGGAAGAATAAAATTGGCTTTTGCCATTTTTGGCCAAAAACAACACACTAATAATGCCGCAGCCACCGTATTCCCCAGATCTGGCCCTCTGTGCTTTGTTCTTGTTCCCGAAACTGAAGAGCCCCATGAAAGGACAACGCTACGCTACGATTGCGGAGATAAAGACGGCATCAAAAGAGGATCTGAACAAGATCACAAAAATGATTTTTTGAAGTGCTTCGAGGATTGGAAAAAAAGTTGGCATAAGTGTATAATATCTGGTGGGGATTACTTTGAAGCGGACAAAATAAATATTCATGAATAAATAAATAATTTATGAAAAAACACAAAATTCGCGATACTTTATTGAACAGACCTCGTATATGTGAAATGAGCTAAAAAAAATCGAAACAAGTTTCTTCCCCGCTGGGTCTAAGAAGGACATTGATAGAAGTAATAGAATACACGACCGGATTTAGTGAAAACATGATTAGGATAGTGATTATTAAGATAGGGGATGGAAACATCATATATTGCCAATCAAAAAATTGTATGTCGATAATACTTTGGTTCATTTCTTAATCTCTTTACCACTTTTAAATTTTTAATATAAAAAAATCCTATTTAAATTTATTGTAAAGAATTTACTCAGTTGAGAGAATTATTAGTAGATCCTGAAAGATATCCCTTCACAAATTTGACTCTATATAAGATATACGAAAGAGTTTTATAGACTTTTTAAATTCTAATGTTGTCTAGGCTACTTTAGCACAATTAACATATTACATAAAATTATTAATTTGATCCAAAAGGACTATACTAATTTTCGTAGATACTCAGATAAATTCAAAGCTAATAAAGATTTACCATTTAGTTTAGTAACTTTTCTCAATAATTATCAAGCGCTATATTTTTGGTATTTTATTTGTTAAAGGATAGTTTTGTTAATATAAATATTTTCAATGAAATTCTCACATTTGAAATCTAAATATAGCTTGTATTCTTCTAACTTGTTTTTAATTTAATACAATAAAACTAATATTGAAAAAATAGGAATAAATATTTAAAAGTCAAATAGTACAACCGTTTATGGACAAAAGTCGCACCTTTTTTTCTATATCCAATATTATTACTTATGGCTTTCCCATTTTATTTTTTTTTTATATAGCAAAAAATATAAATTTTTAAACGGAAAGTTTTTAATTAATTCCTAAAAAATCAAATAGAATAAAGATAAAAATAGCATTCGAATATATTGAAATTCCCACGATTATAAGAAGAATATTATTATCTTCGTTATTTTAACGTAGTTTGACCGTACGAACATTTTTATTGATATTAGTTATTAAATAAAACGAAACCGAGAATAAAAAACACGGGAAAACTAAAAACTTTCGAATACAAATTTGCGTATTTCCATAAACACTAGCCACTAACCAATCTTCTTATTTGGGCTTTTTCGGATATTTTAAAATTTATTTAAGAGTTTTTATTTATTTTTTTATATATAAGATTCCATCAATCCATTTGTTTCGGACTCAATTTACCATTTCACCTACTCAGGTATAGGTGCCATATAGAAGAAGACCAATTCAAGTTGTGATGTTATATTAGTCTTTTTTTGTGCCAATTTGCTTATAATTAAACTTGATAGTTGGGAAACTACCTCCTTACTTATTCCTTACTTAAAACACAAACAAATTGCTGGACATAATAATTAGTTATAATCTTATATAAAATTTTATTAAATTTAGCGACGCAAATGATGAATGATACCGAAAATTTCTTAATGATACTAAAACAAGGTTCATCTTTTGTTTAACTGGTATTTTAAAAGTTGTTTTTTTCCACAATGAAAATATGAAAAAGAAAAAAACCTGAATTTCTTATTTTAGTTTTTTTTTGAGGATTTAATTTGCGAAGAAAAAATAAATAATTATAATTTATAAAATATAAAGGCACGTGTCATATTTTTATCAATAAACAGAAGAACTTTTTATTATCATATATTACAAGTAATTGGTTGATATTGGATGTAAGGGAAAGTTCTGTCGTTTTTGAACACTTGCACTTGTATGCGTTGTCGATTCTTAGCGAGAATTCTGATTCGACTGAAATCGATTTAAACCGTTAGATTACTGTATGATTGATGGTTTATACCAGGTGTATAAGCTTAAATCCGCTGTTTTTAGTAAAAAAAACACATGTTATTATCAGTACTTACCCTCGCTAGCTACACATTTTCCCATCTCCCGGGCAATTTGTGGATACTATGCCAAAAAAATTCCGTCTCTTTCGAGGCAAACCACTCATCAAGCCATTTTCGGACATCTTCGTAAGAATCGAAATGCTGCTCAGCGAGCGCGTGGCCCATCGACGGAAACAGGTGGTAGTCGGAAGGGGCCAGGTCTGGTGAATACGCAATGTGGGATAGCATCTCCCAGTTGAGTATCTCCAAGTAGTTTCGGACCAGTTTTGACGTGTGCGTTGGTGCGTTGTCGTGGAGGAAAATCAGCTTGTCTTGTCTTTGTTGATAACCCGTCCTTTTTTCACGCAGAGCACGGTGCAAGTTGATTAGTTGTTGGTGGTAGCGGTGGGAATTGACAGTTTCACCAGGTTTCAACATCTCATAGTAGACGATACCCTGCTGATCCCACCAAACGCACAGCATCGTCTTCCGTCCGAAGCGATTTGGTCTTGGGGAAACCGTTGATGGTTGGCCGGGATCAACCTACGATTTCTTTCGTTTAGGATTCTTGAAATATATCCAGTTTTCATCGCCTGTCACAATCCGATGCAGGAACGACTTTCTTTTTTGTCTGGTGAGCAAGATTTCGCATGTGTTTTGGTGTCGCTCCATCTGCCTATCGTTCAATTCATGCGGCAGCCATTTTCCGATCTTTTCAATCTTCCCCATGACACGCAGACGCATGGAAATGGTGGGTTGAGTAACATTCAATTGCTCCGCGAACATTTTTTTTGATTGGGTATCGTCTTCATCCAAAAGAGCCTGCAATTGATGGTCATCAACCTTCCTAGGCCGATTTTCACGTTTCTTGTCCCACAAGTCAAAATTGCCGTCTTTGAACCGACGAAACCAATCTCGGCACGTTCTTTCCGATAAAGCACTGTCACCATAGGCCTCCATAAGCAATTCGATGCGATTCGGCAGCCGATTTCTTCAAATTCAAGCAGAAAAGCAGAGCTTCCCGCATATGCTCTTTTTCTGGCACAAAACTACACATGATTACCAAAGCAAAAATGTATGTTGTTATACGAAATTGCTAACAATGTGCACTGATTAATGTTGACAGATGGCAAACTCATAAAAAAAAGGATGGCGTGCCCGTGGTAGCTTAATACGCTCACTCACGCCATATATGACCAAACAGCGGATTTAAGCTTATACCCCTGGTATATTTTTAATATCAGCAATAATTTTCAAATATGTTTTTCTGTATTTCCGTTTTTTTCTAAAAATAAATCAATTTCATGTGAGAGACAGAGCTTATGACATGACTAGCTGGTGTATAGTACAGGATCTGAAATCATATAGAAAAATTTCTTTTCCTGTTTTTCTATGAGATAATAATAAGGAATGTTGCTAAAAATTTACAAAATATAAAACAATTTTTTTTAACTTCATTATATAATCTAAAAACTTTTCTGAATAAATATGGTTAACTAAACTAGCTTTGACTCAATTTCATATGAACAAAAAAATAATTACAAATAGAAGAATGCCATGAAAAAATGTCTCACTTTGAGTAAATTCTCGAAATAGTTTTATGTGACTGAGACTTAATGTCGCGATTATTTAACAATCACTTAAAACACAAACGTACGATCACAAATCGCTTGATGTTTGGAATCTTATTTCTTGAGTTGGCGTAAAAATGTTGTAGTGCCATTCCTGAATTCGGAAAAATATCAAAAATAATTGCGTAATTTTTTGAATAGCTTCGATCATTTCGAAGAAGATTTTCAACAACGGGAATGGAAAATACTAGAAATTGATTCTTTTCAATGGGACAGCATCAGATTACGCCCCAATTTGATGTGAGTTATTTAATATAGCAAATTCTTCGATTAACTTTCAATGAAAGAGTGTCATAAAACTCAATATTTTTTATTTAGTTTTTCCCAACGTTTTTTTTTAAATTATAAACTAAGTTGAATAAACTTTTATGAAATATATAAAGTAATAATTACGATTATTTAATAAGAACTATAATTTTTTTTATTCGTAGACGAAGTGGACACGACGACGATAAATTTCTAATTTTTGAAAATACAAGCGGAATAACGTCTAAACCAATTAAGCTTTTTTAAATATATTTCTTTCTATTTTTTTTCTATTTGGTTGAATTTTTATGAATTTTGTGTCCTCATCATCACAATGAATTTTTGATTTCATCATATCACCAGATTAAGCTTAAGTTGAAAAGTAGATTTTTCTTATCTTGTATCTAGGCAAATGGTATCAAAAAAAAAACCACCTGATTATGGTTTAGTTGATCGTAATCGGTTTTCCGCAAATAAAATCGAAACCAATTCAAATAAAATTGAAAACCAGCAAGACACACACTACTATACTAACAATATACTAAATGCTTATACAATTCAAACGAAGAAATATTAAACAACGAAAAATCGTTGAAAAAATTAGCAATCTAACAAATTAAATATTGTAATAAACGAGTTTTATTCTCTTCCTTTCCAAATAATTTGGAGAAAATTTCAATGAAATAAAAATCGTCGCAGAAGATCCCCAAAAATGGCATAGATCTGACGAAATTATCAAGATGAGTTTTTAATTTCAATCTATTTATTAAATGTTGGTTAATATCTTATTGAATACCCAATTAATAAAAGTATCTCTAATTATACTATATACACTTTTTCTAACCCAAATTGTTTAGTTAATTGTTAATTCTTTGTAGGTTGTCCTCTTTTTCGTGCTTCTAAGGATTGGGAATCATATTACTCCTCGCAAGAAAAGATACACGCCTCAATTTTTTAAAATAAAAATAATCATTCTTTTATTGCAACTTATTGTGCACTTCTTCTAATTCATGGTCGTTATAATCGACCTAGTGTACTCGCTATTCATCGAACTGTGGAAAGTTTAGAACGCAATCTCTTTCTGTACACAATGTTCACGTGCCAGTAAGTAATATTATATTATTTAACGTGAATAGGTACTTATTGGAAAGCTTTCCAACGTCCCTAGCTGGCTGCATCACATTTAAAACCCACAACCACCTCGAAGCCTACGCCAATAGTCAGAGCCAATTCTTGGTGGTTAGCCCAAGAATGGAAGGCCCCTGACCTCGAGTTCGATTTTAAAACAGATTACTCTGAATTAGGAGAGATCTTCCTTTTGAGTACCCTTAGGAACGCCTACTAGAATTTCAGGGTTTGCACTTCTAAAACACTTTTAGGCTTATTGTACCATGCACCATGCCTCCTGAATATATGCAATATCACATCACGCCAATCACGGAATATCTAATTTTGCCCCTTGTTAACTATTTGCCATTATTGGTATGTACAAATAGTAGTATTATATTATTTAACGTGACTTATCTGTTATTAAATATAAAACTACGAGTCGCCTATGACCATAGGGAATTGAGTTACGCTTAATCAACGAACAACCATTAGTGTCAGTTTACAGTTAGTAACCAGTTACAAACTGATTACTCCAACTGTTAGTGGCGAGACCTATCCAAACCTCTACTGTCATAAGCTGTGACAGCGCCTGAGATAATTACCAGTATCTGCCACCAGCGATCCCTAGACCGTACCTGCGATATGGGTATTAACCACAACCACTACGTTGCTGCCTAAAGCGCCTCACCATTATCGGGCGCAGTGTATTTTAACACCATGGGGTACCCCGATTCCCGTAGTATCAATTTTTGTTTTAAGAGTACTTTGGTTTGTACTCCGCTCATGGAGTTACGGTAAGGAATCTTGTAAATCCCTAGGCACCGCTAACCCAGCTCAGGTACGCGCATTCGCCAAGACCCGAAAGTACAACCGGAATCGACATTGGTCCTTCACCCGGTTGTAGACACCTTGCGTGTCATTTACAAACTCATTCACGCACCATTCTTGCTCCGCTCTCAAAAAATGCCATGGCAAATCTATTAAAGCATTCATACCGTTCTGTCATACCTAACACTCCACTCACGTCCACACTCTCATCATTCACCACGATTTCACATGCACCTAGGTCACGCAAATCCCCGTATAGGCCACACTCAATGAGAAGGTGCTGGAACTCTCCTCCATCATCCCACAAGGTCATCTAGCCTCCGTAGCCAGATCACGTTTGTACAGGTACCCATTCATACTGCCATGTTCCGTGGGTAAATACCCAAGGTACAGACCAAATTCAAATCCATACGCAGACGCAAAGCACACATTCGGAATGAAGATATGCGTCCTAACTGCCGTTCACACTCTCATCCTATCGACGTTGCCAAATTTCATACATTCTAATCAGGACCAGTACACGCCGCTGTCGTGGAATAAGATCCTGTACCTCTTCATTCGTAACCGCACAACCAGTAAGCGGGATGCTCCGTTGTAGACGGTAGTGAGTGCTTGCATGCAGCACCTCCAGGTCCCATGGTATTTCTTCCATGAGAACCTGCATCGCATCGGTTAATACGGTTCTACATACATTCAAACATGCATACAAAGAACAGAATTTATGCCTACCATCGCATACTGGTAGCGCATAATGTCACCCCATACACACGACGAATACATTGCACACGGAACAAACGTACCCTTGTACAGGACTTTCACCGCTCTGTATCGAAGTCCCCATTCTTTTCGAAACACTCGCACCAGCATGCCAACCAAACTGGCCACGCGCCTCCTTAGATGTTGAATGTGAGGACAAAAGTTCAGCTTCTCTCCAACCTTTACTCCAAGGTAACGTACTTCCCGTGCGTATTCGACCCCGACCGCCTCTAAACAAATATTAGGCGGCTTACTGGCGGAAACCTTCAACAAAGTACACACAGTCTTCCTTTTGGAAACATTCACTCCCATTCTATTCCCCCATTCAGACACTATCTGCATATAGCGGCTTCCCGCTACCTCTACTCCCCCATCAATCAGAAGCACGTTCCAGTAAGACAAGCATCCGGTGGAACTGCCGACAATGTTCATGAAGGCCCAAAATTTATTGATTTCAAAGCATTCTCAATATTTGGAATTGTCTTTCAGAACTCTAATCCTACTCCCTTGATCTAATGCCATGTGACTTTTATTTGTCCCCTGTAACCGAGGAACTGAAGGCGATTATAATTGAAATTTTCGGGAACTGCTACGATGTACGAGTTATTCAAGAACGAACTTTAAAGGAAATAACATCATTGTAAAAAAAAATTATTGCAGAAAAAAAATTCTGACTCATTGCTTTTCTGACACACCTCGTACATTAAATCACTTCCTCTTTCTAACAATATTAAAACTATTGAAATCATGTCAAAACCCAGTTATTATCCAGCCTCCATATTATCCCTATCATCAAGTCGTATTTTATTGTTTTTATTTCCTGAACAACTATACGAAAAAAAGTAGCAATAATCTTTCTTATCAAAAACAAATTATTGAATATAATCTAATAATTTGAATTAATAATTTGTTAATTCTGATTCGCTTAAAAAAAATTAAATCAAAATACAAACAGGAAAATAGACTCTTTTGTTTGTTGTTTCTAATTTCAATAATATCTGTTTCACCATCCCCCCTCCCCCTCCCCCTAATATAAGCATATTTCGGTGTTTATATTTAGATTTTCTAACTGTCATAATTTATATTTTTATGTTTGAATAAATTACCAATAAAATATAATCTCAAATTGGTTTGGTTTTTCCTTTTCTTTTTATAAGCTTTTAAAAAAAAAAGAGTTTAAAACTTGGGCTGAAAGAAAAAATATTGAAGATTATTTGAAAAGTTTTTTCCTTTTATAAAAAATTTGTGTACATTAAACATTTTCAGTTTTGATTTTAATCACTGGAATATACTCGTTTATTAGCTTCTTCATATACACGTATTGTGTATATATTTTTTAAATTTTTTTATTTAAAAATTGGTTTAAAGTCACTTAAAGACATCCTTTTGAGCCATAACGAAAGAAAAAAATCGAAGTTGTGATCAATTTAGGTTGGTATGGGAAATGGAAATATAACTGATCGAATTGAAGATTCAGTTTTTGGTCAAATTTACGCTTCCAAAAAAAATCGTAAATTAAATATTTTGTAATTTTTTTTTAAACGAAAAATTGATTCAAACTTTTAGATCTAAAAATACACATAACTGAGAGGACAGTTTTAAAATTTTCAAGTAATGCAGTCATTTGTCACATCCACTTTGAATATTCTACTTCCAAATTAGTCACATCACACCAAAAGCAATAGTAAATGTACGAATAAACGATTGACAGATTCTGACAGTGTTTGCAGATTTTTCATGTAAAATTTGTCACAAAAATGTGGCAATAGCATAATTACCCAATTTTAATCTGAAGATATTGCCAGACAGCCCATTGTCAAAAGATTCGCAGACATTGTCTGTCAATATTTACAGGTAATATCTGACAGCCGTGTGATCACATGTTGGGACCATTGTCAGAACATTTGTGCGCGTTTGCATATTATCAAATGATGGAATTTATAACAACATCTTGCAACACAAAAAATATCTGTCATTTTTCATGTAAAATTTATCGCAAAAGTGTGGCAATAGTATAATTTCCCAATTTTAATTTATAGACATGGCAGTCGTGTGATCATATTTTGACAACGCAAAAATAGTCTGACAATAGTTTTGACATTTAAATAACGAATCAGAGCCTTTTTTCCATTTCTTCAATTCCTCCTCCTTGTCATAACTTCTCCAATAATATATGCCATCAAAATTGCACCAACATACAATTTTTTATGCTTGGTTTTAAGTATATTTTCCTATTTCACTACAATAAACAAAACAATCAGCTGTCAAGCAAAAACAATATGGCACTTTTGTCTGACATTGGGTCTTCTCAAACTGATTCTAGAGAAGGGACTTTTTTGGCCAGCAAGTGGAGAAAATATATGAGAGAGCAGGTGTTGCGGTTAACATACGTGTAAATACTAGTGTGACAAGGCCCATTGAGTACATTTTTTTATTTGCAGTTATATGCGAATCGCATGCCAGAATAGACCATTGTCAGTGTATTTGAATGAAGACTGCCAAAATTTGACGAAATCGGGCAACCATGAGATCGTTTGCCAAATGATGTGTCTGATAATGCACATTGTCAGCTGATTGCTTGACAGCCGTATATATGCAATCATTGCCAGATTATGATCATATTCTAATTGTACCTTAACTTAAACATTCATGGAAGTTTTAGAACCTCCACAGACAAAATTTAACTTGCGTTCGGATTCATTATTAGTAGTTCTAAGGACTGCCAAAAATGAATTATGTCGTCAGTTAAGAAGATAATTACACTTAAACTTGCAGTAACTAAATCGCGCAATTATTTATATTTATATTTTCGATATCAAACATAAAACGGTGTGCTTATTTGTTTAAAGTTGAACAAAATTATCTTAAAGCAAAATACGATTGCAAAAATTATCATTGAATAATGTGTTTCTCATTTTCAATAGTATTAAAATTCCTAAAACTATAAAAATCCCTTGAATTTCGAAATCAAAATTTTAAAATAAAACATTCCATTTTATTCTCCGTAGGTTGAGAATTTTTGATATTTATTTTGTATTGTAAAAAAATAGAACAACATATTTGATACAAATGATGAATCGATTTATCAGAACTAAATATTTATTCTGAATAAAAGCCTTATTTAGAAACAAATTACAACAAACTAAACGCAAAATTCTATTGTTTACTTAACCTACCTATACTGAATAATTCATTAATTTTGGCCAAAACGAAATTCCTTTTGGAAAACATCATTCATCAAATAAATTTATTTTGTCAATAAAATTTACAAAAAAAAACTAAAAATTATTCTAATTTTTGAATTTATTTGTAAATTTTTTTTGAACACGTCAGATGTAAAAAATGTAGAAAAGTAAATAATTGTAATATTTAAAATTTTAAACATATCCAATGGCCGTTTTTTTATTACGATTATTTCGACAATTGGAATGTTTATTTTAACTATTCTATAATAAATGAGTGTCCTTGCAGATTTTGCACAAACAAAAAAAATACAATATCAGGCAAAAAAGTCACTGATACTAATGAAAAATGTCGAAATATTGTGTGTGCATGTTTTTGATAAAATTTTTGAGGTCTAAACATTCTTGAATTGTAGTATGATGCCAACGCTAATATTATCAAAATATGTCACTGTCTCTTCGAAAAATGTTGATGATCTTATCATACCGATCAGAAATGTACGTGATTTAACTGAAACATTTGCTTTATGAAAACTATTGCAATCATTACGTGCAAAATGATCCAAGTTATCCGAAATTCCAAGAGGAAGTAACATTCACAAAAAAACAAATAATACACAACCTTTATTTTTTTATTTTTCAAGTCGTTTGTAAAATGACAGAAATAAAAAATTTCAATATTGCATCTTTTTTGGGGAATTCCTTGATAATATTTAAAATGGAAAGAAAACCAAATTCCTAAATTTTATTTTGTCACATACGAAACTTTTATCAAAATTCATTACAGGCAACGTTCAAATCACTTGTACTTACTACACATAACATAAGAATATCTATTGTAATTATAATAAAAATGAATGAAATTCCATCACGAAATATAACGTAAAACCATATGAATTTTATATAAGATTTTTTTATGGCGATTTGAAATTAATGGAATTGATGGCGGCAAAATATCGTTAATATGCAGTCAATCACTGAAAACTATTATGTCATTTCCACAAATTATTTTTATTCACAAAAGTTTGACTTTTATTTTATTTTATTTCAATTTTTTTTATCATAGAATAAAATAGTTAAAAAACAAAAAATATTTTATTGAAAACGAAAAAAAAAAAATAATAAAAAATTTTATCAAATAAAATAAATAAAAACTTTAACTACAAAATAAAGAAATATTTTAGAATAAAAATTTAAACTGAACCACTTTTTATTCTGACGTAGAGATGGTGGTATGTCAATTGATATTTAAATAGCGCCATCTCTGTATTAGACTTTAAAAGTGTTAATTATTCAATTTTTATTCTTTTACCATATTTCTAAGAATAATTGTACTAATTAATTTCTTTAAAACAATCTAACTATCCAACTAACCAAAGACCAATTTCATCTAAACCACATACTTGCAGGTCGCCATATCCTAGGAAACTTATGTGTACGTACAAACAAACAAATAAACAAACAGTATCTGGTGTACTGCAGGCCATAAAATATGGTATCGTCTCTGTGATCACGAAATGTTGTTAATTTAAATTGAAAATTAATAAAAATGTGTTCATACAGGTGAGGTGCCTTTGGCTGAAATATGGTCGCTGTTTTTCGAACTGCTGATGAGGGATACTAGTTGTTATCCCGGGTGCTATCAGATGATACTACAAATTTAGGTAGATCTTGCTGCCCGTGAGTTAGAGCAACTAGCTTGTAACTGGCTACTGACTGTTAACACAGAACTTCCTGTTGATGGATGTACACGTACTTGTTTCAGTCGAGAAGACCAGAACGAAGCACAAAAGGTAGACCCGAAAGAAGTGTATGGTAGAGATGACTGAACTTGCTTTCCACAACAATGGAATTGAAGGATGTTTAATGTTAATGAAGTTAATGGTGGAGTTGGATGAGACCGTACACTGATATGATGAAATTGGCGGAAGAATTGCTTAATGGCTTCGAAACTGTGAAAGAAGGGAATAGAAGATCTCAGGCAGCCTACCATAGAGGAAATGATTTGAAGTCAAAACGCTGAAAGAAGGTTATGGTAGAATTGGCGTGCATGACAAAAGGATGAGGTAGGGCTGAGTTAGAAAATTTAATATGGAACAGCTGGGCTAGAAGGTGAAGATGCAGCCGTTATGGAGTTCGTAGCTATCTAATGTTGGTAAAAAGGTATGTTCGTAGGTCTCTGATGTTGGTGAAAAGGTACATTCGTAGGTCTCTGGTGTTGCTAAAAAGGTATGTTCGTAGGTCTCTGATGTTGGTAAAAAGGTATGTTCGTACGTCTCTGATGTTGGGAATCTGTGGATTTCTTGGCGACAGCAGTTCCAAAGAGACTGAGCTTAGATGAGCCGGACCAGAAATGGTAGGTGTAACTTGCTTCACGAGTAGTAATTTCAATCACTATTATGCCTAACACCCCTTCCGTGGGGTAGAAATGCCTGATTATGCTTCCGCAGTGAAACATAGAAATGGGTTAAAATCCTAATACTATTCAAATATTGATCAATTAGGTTAAAACTCCACATTTTGCCTTTTAATGATTTCCTCCTTAGTATAAAGAAAAAAGTAGTCAATAATTTATCAAGGATCAAAATGTTCTCAAAAGATTCTAATACTATCCAAATATTTTTTCCTATGATTTGTTACAATGCCACTTACTACTAAATACACTTAATTTGCGGAAACCAAATATTTTCACTACCATCTTTCTAAAAAAAAAATAAGTTTTACTAAATAACCATATAAAGATTCTGTCTAGAATCTTCAATTCAAAATCACACTATAACATTACAAATATTCGAACACAAAGAATTTCAAATATTTTTCAAAAAAGAGGTGCTTGTGTCGTCGATTGGTATGCAAAGTAAATTATTTATTCAGTCACAAAAAATTATCTCTAATAATGAATCAATATCGCCCACGACATTTTTGCCGAAATTTTTTTGTCAAGAAAAACAATTTAAATGCAATAAGATACGAATAATAATAATATTCATTAATTGATTCATCGATTGCAATTTGGGTTTGTTTATTCATTTATTTATTCTATTCGTAAAATGTATTTTTCTCCGTCAAGATTAGAACATCAATCTTCAAAAAAATATTATTAAGATATTAATAACAAATAGGATTCATTCGTTAATCTTCCGCATACAAAGTAAAGATTAATCAACTAGTTAAAATTATTTGGTAGTATTGGAATATGATGCTGATGATGATGATGATGATGAAGCTGTTACTAATGCTGTTAATGACGATCAAATATAGTCAGCAGTCGTATTGGGATGATTTTTTGATGATCGTGATCATGATTATTGTAAAGATTGTGATGTTAGTAGGTGTAACTACACTAATTTTTACGCGATTAAGAGTATTAGCTGAGAATGAAGATACGCTTCCGTTAACTGGTAAATGTCATTGAATTAGAATGCTTGTCGGTTATACGAAATTCAATAAGAATTTAAATTGCGACTGATCAAAAGAGTGATGCTGATTTCGCAGATGGTACATAATAAAATCGAACCAGTTTAGTCATCTCATTGATCCGGTTAGCAAAGCAAAAGTTCGTCAATGAATTTACTGATTGTTCAATATGACAAAAACAAAAAATTTTAACAACAGAACAAGATACTGACGACTAAACAAAAAGATTTGCGGTCAAAATTCTGACCGCACGTGTGCAAGAATACAAAATAGTAATGTGTCATGAATCATGATCGATAAATGAAAAATTTTATTTAAATAGTTCCTCCTCTTGTAAATGATGTTTAGGCCGTTGCTTCCGCATCTCAAATCCATCACAATACGAGTGACTACAATTCGATAATTTGGTCATTTTAATTACATGGACCTATTTTCGGTAACTGTCATACATAAATCAATATATGCACTCTTATATTAATCATAAACGTATGAATGAGTACAGTTGAGAATTAAAACCACAATTGAGATAAATACAGTCCAAAAGGAGCGGTATTATTTTGAAGTTTTCTTTTTGTTGTTGTTCTAAAGCAGAACACAAAAGCATTTGACCGTGGGAGAGCGAAGAGAGAGCACAAATGGAGGCAGGCATATTTGGGTTTCGATTCCATCCAACGAGGTTAGTGAACACTCTGAAGGGGACACAGACACAGTCAGGTCAACCTCGATCATATCGAGATTCCATGTTGCCTGGGTGGCTGCTGGCAATGCTGTCTCGACCATGGAAGAGAAATCCACTTTGCTCACCTTTCTACAACTTTGGGCTGCTTACGACATTAACCGATCAGAACCAGTCTATTAGCCTAGCCAGACCAGCTAACCATAGCCCATACAGAAAGTATGTCCGACATTGAGCTTATATTACCTCTTCAACATTTTACCACACACCTCTCTTTCCCTCTTACCCAAAACAAATCTTATTAAACGAGTGCGAAGATTTTCACAGCAGCACACCGCACATAACACAACCACATACTATGTTACAACAGCATATAAGACTCGCACACATATTCTACCAACCCGGATCTTCAGCAAATTATATACTCTCATGCATATAGCGATTACAAACATGTTAAGCATGAAAAAAGAAGGTGAAATACGGCTAACAGCTTATGGCATGCACAAACGTAACGCAAAAAAAAAACCAACAACAACAAAAAAAACTACATTAAAAAAAATTCCTCTTTAAATATATGAATGTGTGTGTACGTGTATTGGATCCAAACCAATTTATACTATATTTTACCTATTCATACACGTTTAAGAAAAATTTTAAAAAGCAAAAAGAAAAAAAAGTTCATAGCTTGTGAAAATCATGGGGGCTCGTAATCGAATCTGTTTGACGTCAGCGCAACCACCAACGCAGATGATCATTGTTGCGGAGACTGATCGGGCACACACACACATGCATAATCTAATGAACTTGTTTGTTAATGACTAGTTCTCTTGCATACGATCAGAAATCTGCGCACTGATGAGATTTGAACCTGCAAAATGGTATGCGGACGGACATACACCAGTTGATTGCACACCAAATCAGCATATGGTGAAGCTCTACATACCAATCTCAAAAGCTTCACACGCTCTGCGGTTATCTGTCAAAATAAGAAGCGGTGAGAGTGTGGAAGATCATCTGCGCGATGTGCTCACGGATTTGTAAAGCATTATTGTTGATAAAATTGTTCTTTGTTTTTTTTTTTCACTGCTATATTATCTACAAATGCTACCGTATTTTAGAGAACTAACCAAAAATTAGATTTTGCTCCATTGGTATGTAGAGTTACCTAGGACTGAAGAATAAGAAAAAAATTTCAAAATAGTCTTCAATTTTCAATAGATTCTCCATTGCTTAAATGAATAGTTAAAATACTCAATGGCGTATATTGGCAAAAAAAAAATACTGAAAATGTGTTAAAATACAAAATGGACGGCATCAACTGTTGAATTTGCAACTTAATAAAGGCTGGTTTCTATTATTATTATTTTTTCGGAAGTAAATAATAAATGAATTTAGACTTTTTTGTCTCTATTGACCAACACATAAGAATACACGTGCAGAAATTTTTAATGACCACTTTTTTCAAATTCAAGAATTCTATTGCGTAGATAAATACAGAATGTACGTCAGCGACACTTTTCGAAAACACCTATTGACGTTTTGAGAGGTTAACACCAACACGTCAGGCACACTTTTTGAAAACACCTATTCAACCAACAATAAACAAAAACCATGGAGTAGCTTCCAAATGAATAATGAAACTTGTAGATTTATTTAAAGAATTAAAAGGAAAATAAACATCAATGAGTAATTCAATACATTTAATCATATTCTTTGGAAGTTTTATGTTGGTTTTTTGTTTTTAAATTTAACGTTTAGTTACAATGATTGTTAAATTTTTGGAAAAGAAGAGATTCTCATTTGCAAAAATCAAAACACTCAACAAGGCTATCGTATTGTTAATATTTTTATTATAATATCTTCAAAAAACAATCTAAAAATAAATCGAATAATGATTTTATTATAAAATTAAATTGAATGTGTCTTATTTTTTATAATAATTCTTTTAGTATGATTTATTTATTTATTAATTAATCAATATTTTTACGGATCCTAGCAATCAAAATATATAAGTCTGCGATCACTTTGATAACAACATATTCTAATTTTTTAACTAAAATCTTAATAAATCAAAAATCCATATTATTTCTTTCGATATATAATATATTGTATTGTAAGTTATATTAGAATATATAACCGTTCAAATATTTTATTTTTTCCTTAAATATTAAAAAAAGTTATAATTTCCATTCATATCCATTTTTTTTGCCATGACAGTTTTGCCGTCCTTGTTTGACACGTATAAAAATAAATGTTTAATTTTTATAATACTCTTTCGTGAAGTTCTAGTATTTTACTTCTTTACTATGTCTTAACATTATCCTGTACACATATATAAAGGATTAATTTTGTCCTTATTTGCTAAATATTTATCAAAAATTGAAGCTATTAAGTTCTGTTTAACGAAAAATTTAAAATTATGGAAAAAACGTGAAATCGATATTGAAAGGCGCTATGATATTGTAGAATAATTTATAGCGGCTAAGTTTAAAAAAAGAAAGAGTTGCGTTCATCAAAGAGTTTACCAAGGTCTGAAAGGCCATAGAGTTTACCAAGGTCTGAAGGCCTACAATTACTAGTTTAAACGAGGATCCATAAAGTTAACCAAGAAGTCCATAGAGTTTATCAAGGTCTGAAAGGCCTAAAATTACTAGTTTAAACGAGGATCGATTAATTTGCACTAAATAAAAGAAATCGGAGACTTGCAGCACCTAAAATTTGGTCTGAATTGAATAAAAGCCGCATCAAAGCAATCTCTCTAACAAAAGCTACTGAGAACTTCTGGTTAAGAAAGCATTAGTAAGTCCTTAAAATAAAAAAATTATTGGATTGTGCTTTATTCCATCAAAACTAGACTGTTGTAAGGACTTTAAAAATATACTTTGGACGAATGAGTTAAAGTTCCAGCTCTTTTTGTCTAAAAGAAGAATTAGGGCGGTGGTTCGGGGTTGCTTCTCTACGAATGGAGTGGGATACTTGATTCGGTTTGATTCGTTATACAGCAGGATAACAATCCAAGACATAGTTCAAAATCATGTAGAGACCATCTACAAAATAAAAACAAGAAGGCATTTTGGAAATAAGGCATGTCATAACAAACATCCAACCCAGTCCTAACCACATAAAAGTTTTATGGGATGAGCTTAAAAAAAAAATTAAAAATAATACCTCGAATTATTTGCCTTGAATTAGAATTTGTTACAAACAATGCTTATAAAACAAGTTCTCATTACTTTTACTATCTGGTTCTTGGTCCATCTCCTAATATTTACTTAGGTTTTTTTTTTAAAAAATATTTATACACTTCTCGAAAATTAAATATTAATTACCTTAAATAATAAAATTGCTCAAAGTTAAGCAAAATATTTTCAAAAACAAAATTGTAGACCTAAATAGCATCATACCTGAAAATACAAAAAAAAAAAACAAAAAAACAAATGAGGCATATTTTTAATAATATTTATTCAAAAAGAACACCAAAAATTAATAATCTAGTTTCGACGCTGGGTGTAATTTTTTATATTTTTTTTAGAATAAAATGAATATAGTATTTGGTAAAGTAGTTTTTAATTTCAAACAAAAAATCCTTTGAACAAATTATTGACAGTTAAATTATTACTAAGTACCGATGATGTGTCGATTAGGCAGAAAAAAATATCCTGGTAACGTTAAATTAATGAAATTCTCTCTTATACAAGGGGTTGTAAGTCTTGAATCGCACAGTGCGCTTAAGACATCTTCTCGGAAGATGACCGAATGATCCGAAACCGGGCAATTAGGTTCTAGAAGACTAGAAGTCAGCACAAAATGAGGGGATGCCCAGTTAACTAAAAGCCAGTACAAAATGAGGGGAGAAAAAATGCTGTGCCCATTTTACTCAAACTCCTCTTAATAAATTGATTCCTCCATCACCGCTCAGCACAACGAAGGGAGGGCATTTTTTTCATCTTCTGCCATCCCAAAAAAATCTGTCATTTTAATCTGTCTGTTGGACCATACAAGGTACTTGTAAATCTCACTTGCTGGGCATCATACGAGTACATAGCGATTTTAATTTACAAGAAATACTTTCTACAACAATATCTGTCCTTAACATCAGTAAATCCGATTTAATAGTTAGAATTTTCAAGCGAAATAATGTAGATTAACTAAAATAGGCCCTGTTGAATGGTAGCAGCCGTTTGTAGACTTCTTGCTCGAAACTGTAATCGGCTATGATCCCTGACCTCAAATAGGAAAATAATTGAACTCATTCGATGCTTTTTTTTGTTATAGGAAGGTGGAAATCATCGAAAGACAAAGTGTGGGACTTTCACCCACTAAAACCATCTTACTTGGTCACAAATCTATATTACACCATGGAACCGCCGTCAGGCATTACTTGGTGGGGCAGGAATTGATCGAAATCACTACTCTGGTGAATTATCACTATCGCTTTCTTTCACGCTCCTCCAGACGTAGTATTTTAAGGACGGTTATCGCAAGGACTTCGACAGCCTTCCAGGTTGTACCCGAGCTCAAGGTCCACAAAATTCTCCGGTGTGAGAGGTCACTTCTGAGCCTCTTCCATTTCCGCATTGAATCGGGAGCAACAAAAGAACACTTGCTCCGCGCTCTCCATCATTCCGTCACAAGTGTCGCACATTGGTCTAGAATCCAATTTAAAGCGCAATTGGTAAGTCCGAAAACATCCGCGTCCCGTCAAAAATTTTAATAGATAGTTACCAAAGGTCTATCCATGGATCCACCACCGAGATAAGACGGTGGGTCCATCAGCCATCGGTGGAATCATTCCAACGATTTTGCCACCGTTGGACTCGATTTTGCAACCGTTGGACTCGCTACAGCGTTACACCGACCTCTCCAGCGGTACAATCTCTGCCGCGCATCTGCCACTATTTCACCATTGAGTCCAGGACGTCAAGGATGCGATCCCATCTCGCCGAATTGAAGGCGTTCTTCACATCGAGAGTTATAATTGTGCAGTACTTTATGGGACTCCTTTTCTATATTTTGCCCTCGATAACTTTACGCGCTGTGCCAACGACAAAATCTATAGCATCCAAGATAGAGCGTGCCTTCCTGAAGCCAAATTGAACTGCAGATAAGCCCCTCTGCGTCTCAGTGAATTCCTCCAATCGATTGCATAGAATGCGTTCAAAGATTTTACCAGCCGTGTCCAGAAGACAAATTGGACGGTATGACCAATGGTCCCCAAGTGGCACCATTCCCTTTGGTGGTAGCACCAGACTTTGCCTCTTCCTCACTACAACAGGTATTAAACACTTTCAAACATAAACTTAAAGCGCGGCGACAGTCGCTTTAAGTGCAACAAGGGGGTATTGCATCGGGCCCAGATGCCTTTTATCATCGATTTTCCTGTATGCCGGAAGGAGTTCGTCCTGGGTAATTTGTGGAACCTGAACGCTGCCACGAATCAAACTACCCTTCCATATAATTAGTGGTTGCTGAGAGAACAAGCGGGTGACTATTCTGTCCAACAGCCCAGGGTAGGTCGGAGCTGCCAGGGACGAATCCCTCAACCTCTTTTTGATGGTGCTTCTCAACTCTCTTCTTGCTATTTTATGCTGCGTAGATAACGAAAAGGTATAAACTCATTCGATGATATAGTATCACATCTGAAACACAACTATTTCTACTAGGCCTTATCTTCTAAGTCAACGCTGCCACTATGTACTTTGTTTGTATTTAAGGTCTTCAAGACCATTTTGTAGCGCCACGACAATGAGACTATTTGGTGACTCCATATCTCGGGTGGGTTTGCGTTGCCAACTTTCTTAAAGGAACTAGTCGATAGGAAATTGGAGAGAAAAGTAAGCGATTTTTTGAATTTTTTGGAGTTTATTTAAATATTTGACAATATTAAAAATAGGGTTAAGTGGAACTCATTTAAAATATAGGGAATGCTGACTTGAACGCCACAGGAATGTCATCAAGGACATGGTTGGTTACCGAAGAGGAAATCATGGGTAAGAGCGGTATGCCCATTTCGAATTCTGCAAAGTTTGCTTGCCCAGAATTTCGGAATAGTTGTTAAGTAGATTGATTTTGTGGTGTTAGGCCAATGTGTAGGTAGAAATCTTCCAATTTCGGACTATTCTATTTGTCTACGAATGGTTAAAGATGTTGTTTTCCATTTGGTTAGCAAGCAGGGTAAGTTTGGAATAACACTGAGCACCGGATCATTTGACGATTCACGAATTGCTTCGAGGGTAGATAGACTATCAGTAAATATATTCTCCATTCTCCACTGCCATCGTATTCGCCCACTACTCACCATGGAATGGCGAGCCTATAGCTGGAAAAATTTCACTCTATAGTTTACGGTGCGTATCCGTGAACATTGTTGGTTGTATGGTCATCAACATCTGTATCCGTGAACATTAGAACTGAATTACCGAATCAATTCAGCACGTCTAGGAACAGCTTCCTTTAGCTAGATGGATCGGTGTGTGCCTTACTGTATCTGCTTAGCAACGTAGACACCCTCAACTTTGCAGCGAATTACGGTTTCCACTCTAGCTGTCGGAGGGAGTTCAGTAAATCGAAGAAAGGGCGGATGAATTTCTTTCTAATTCAGAGATTTATAGAAAAATGAGTAATAAATTTCCGACAAGTTTCAATAAGGATAGAGTCCAGCGGGGAAGTCCGGTGTATTCTACTGTCCAGTGGAATGCAATGATTGACCGCTGCTTCAACTTGCCTTTGCCTTAATACATAAGGGAACCTTATGGTCTTCCATTTTCTGTCATGCGTTTTGATGAAAAATGACCGTTCGCTTTAACCGTGAAGATTGTACCAGTCATGTATGCTCGCAACAGGTTTAAGGTAGCTGAATCAACTCCCTACTCAGCCAACTGTGAAATATCCCATCGCTGGCAGATATGATCGTATGTCTTTTCTAAGTCCATGGAAATAAGCAGTCCATATAATCTACGTTTGTAGCAATCGTGTATAGCGTGCTGTAGATCCAGAAGCATAGTTAGTCCCCCTGTCTGAACTATAGCCATGTTGCTGGGGGGTGAGCTTCTTAGCAAAAATCTGGTTAAGTTTAAAAAACAGTATCTTTTACAGAATCTTTAACTGCAACTTTCCAAATTTTTCGAAACATTGATGTTTTGAGTATACAATTATGAGAGATAGTAAGTTGAACTCTACAGAAATGCCATCAAGGACGAGGTTGGTGTCTGAAGAGGAAATCATAGGTAAATTCGGCATAGCCAATCCGAATTTTTTACTTACACAGAATTTTGAATGGCAATAATTTGTTATTTAATCCATTCACTTCGAAATCATATGCTCGCAACCAATTAATCAATTACAGGAAGAGAGAAATGAGTGTATTGTTGTTGTTTTTTTAAATCCTTTAAATTTAATATTAAAAATGATCGGCATTAAAATAATAATTGATAATATTTTATAGATTTTTGTTTGTGTTCATTTATTTTATTCGATTTCGTATTTTTCAAATTTATCATGTACATAAATTATTGGATAAAAATTTTATATACAATATTTAGTTAAGTGAAACAAAAATGAATAAATAAAAATTGTAAAAAATACTCTTTATGACACAAATCCGGTTTCTATTCTTCTTAGATAACGTTATTTCAACGAAAGAATAAATACGACAATTTCGAAGGCAGACAGAGACAGAAATGAAAAAAAAAACAATAACAACAACAATGAAAAAAAACAACAATAAAAAAATTTCATGCAAAATGTGGCGAATTTTTTCAAATTTTTTTGTTTTTTTTTTGATATTTTATAAAAAATTTACACTGAAACTAAGAAAAAATCAAAATCAAAATCCAAACTAAAATCTTAAAAAAGAATTAGCCAAAAATAATCTATTCATTAATATATTAAAACGAATAATTTAATATTCTAATGGATTTTCTTTATATTTTTCTATGATCATTTTTTCTTTTCTGCTTCTTCCTTTATCTTTTTATGGAAAAGTAAACTTTTTTTTTTAGTTAATTATATAAGACAGAAGGGTTGAAAACGATCAGAGATATTAGAAGGAGACAGATTGAGCCTCATTGAGATAAAAGATAAAATTGACGAACAGGAAACAAAGGAAGTAAATATGATAATTTTTGTTTTTATTTTTATCATTTTTTTTGTTTGTAAATAATACTACCATATTTTTTTAAATATTTTATAGTTTACATGCATACAACGATAGCTATAAGAAAAAAAGAAAAGACAGTAACTCACAAAATTGCAGATTTGGCCATATTTTTTTCGTTTGCTATTAAAATTATTGGTTCAATCATAAAGTCCGTAAGTTCAGATGGATTTAAGTAATGTTCTGTAAATTAACAATTAACTTATTACAGATATTAGATTGTCCGGAAAGTAATTTTGTTGTTTCCCAACAGAGGACTTAATTGTATGATATTTTTTCACAATCAACTTCACACTTAAGCCGCATAATCAAAGGTAGTTTGACAGCTGACATAGCAAGGCTTGTTTGTGAAAAAATTCGATTAATTCTGCACAGTAGTTTTTGGTTGATACCCTTTTAAATATGGAAAGTGAAAAACTGCATTTTCGGTATATTTTACTTTTACTATAGAAAAAAATTATCCGATGTGTATGGAGAAGATGTGTTAAGTGATCGCCAGTACCAAAACTGGTTTGCAAAACTTCGATCCGGCAATTTTGACCTCGAAGATGCACCACGTTCTGGAAGGCCATTGAAGCTGATGAAGACATAATAAAGGCATTAATTGATGCAAACTGGCGAATAACAACTCGTGGGATCGCTGAGAGATTAAATTTATCGAATTCGACCGTTCATGATGATTGGAAACGCCTAGGTTTAACCTCAAAGCTCGACATATGCGTTCCTCATCTTCTTACGGAAAACAATTAGGCCGTCGCATTGACGTTTATGATTTGCTTCTCAAACGTCAAGAAAATGATCCATTTTTGAAGCGTATCATTACTGGGGACGAGAAATGGGTTGTCTAGAACAATGTTAAGCCCAAAAGATCCTGGAGTAGAAAAGGTAATTTGGCTCAAAGCACTTCAAAAGTCAATATTCATCAAAAAGGTTATGCTATCTGTTTGGTGGGATTTCAAAGGAATCGTTTATTTTGAGCATCTACCGAGCAACACAACGATCAATTCTGAAGTGTACTGTCATCAGTTGGACAAACTGAATGATTCACTTAAAGAAAAAAGGCCAGAATTGGGCAATAGGAAAGGTATAGTGTTCCAACAGGATAATACGAAAGCACATACAAGTTTGAGCACTCGGCAAAAGCTTTTAGAGCTTGAATGGGATATACTGCCACACCCACCATACTCTCCGGATAAACTTCCGATTATCAAAAATCACTTGCATCAATTTTTTGCCTGCAAAGAAAAAAAATGCATGATACTGTCAAAAAGATGGCAAAGGCTATTGGATCAGACTACGCAATATTTAATTGAATAAAATATTAACTATAAGAAAACCGTTTTTCATTTTTATTTTTAAAAAAAACGAAATTACTTCCCGGACAACCCAATAATATCGGACATCTGTCTAAGTACTCATCAGTATACTAAGTTCCATTGCTCAATACTTTTTTTCAATAATAGACATTATTATTGCTCAATTTGAAATGTTTTTATGATTTATGTAAGCTACTAAAACTGCCGTATCATCAGCTTATACGACCATAATAACATTATCTTTAAAAGGATTATGTGGAGTAATATCAAATTAATAGCAATTAGCGCAATATTCCGTTATACGAGGGCAATATGATAAGTCATTGGCTAATGCAAAGATGTAGCTGATATCAGCAAAACCATATTTTTCTTATCATGTAATATTCTTCAACAAAAAAAACGCTATAAACATTTTTTTAAAAAATCTGTTCATTAGTTTCGTTTTGGCAACCATTGGAAAGAGACAAGGTTTGTGTTTTTTTATGAATATAAAAAAGCACTTCGAAAGCCAATATTCATCAAAAAAATATTATGCCATCTGTTTGGTGGGATTTCAAAGGAATCGTTTATTTTGAGCTTCTCTCGAGCAACACAACGATCAATTCTGATGTGTACTGTCATCAGTTGAACAAATTGAATGATTCACTTAAAGAAAAAAGGCTAGAATTGGTCAATAGGAAAGGTATAGTGTTCCAACAGGATAATGCCAAACCACATACACGCTTGACCATTCGGGAAAAGTTTTTAGAACTTGGATGAGATATACTGCCATACCCACCATACTCTCCAGACCTAGCAACTTCCGATTATCATTTGTTCCGGTCTCTACAAAAATTTTTAGACAGTAAAACGTTTAATTCAATGAGGATGTCAAGAATCACTTGGATCAGTTTTTTGCCGGCAAAGAACAAAAATTTTATGAGCGTGGAATCATGATACTGCCAAAAAGATGACAAAGGGTATTGGATCAGACTGGACAATATTTAATTGAATAAAATATTAATTTACTATAACAAAATCGTCTTTCATTTTTATTAAAAAACGAAATTACTTCCAAGACAACCCAATACAATGGATTGTAGTGCTAATAAATAATAATAATAATAATAATCCCTTTTTGAAATAGTATTTCTTCTAGCATAGTCATAATATCTTTTATCAAAAAGTGAACTTATCTTTTATATTCTTACAAAAAACTGTATTAGCTACATCGGTTATTATGTACATTCTACGTAGTGCTCAAATATTTTAATACAACTTGCAAAATATTTGAGGTAGATCAAAAGACCGAAAAATGTTGGACTAACTGTAACCAGCCAAAATGTGACTATGTTGTAAAATAAAATAAATTTTACACTTAAAAAGGTTTTTTTTTTCTTATCAAGGGCAAGTATTAATCATATAACCCTCGCAGAATATATGCAAGATATTATCTAAATAGAAAAAGGTACGCTTGTCATATCACTGCCTTAGTTAAACTCAAGTTTTATTTTCAATAACTATCCGGTTCAAAATATTATCTTCTGAATGGTCTGTTGCCTTTTAAAAGACCTAAGGAATCTAATGAATTACTGCCGGTTATTTATTGCTGTTGATAGGAGTTGGTATTCCATAATTTTTTAAGATTTCTGATGAGTCTTTTCATAGGACAAGACTCCAAAAAAAAATACCTTTAAGTTAAACAGATGATTTTTAAATAGAAATTATAACAGTTATTTTCGTCACTCTTTTAATACAGGGTGCTTTTTATGTTCGAGGTTTGGATGACCTTTTTATGTTTTGTTTGGCCGCCATTTTGGTTTGGATGACATTTGTCTGTTGGCATTTGAGAGTCGTAGAGAGTCAATATTTTATGGAGAATCTAACGTCGCAACAACGTGTTGAAATTTTTAAAACATTTTATTTAAATAATTGTTCAATTGTAAATACGCGACGAAAAATACGTATTTTTGTTTGGTGTTAATCATATGCCGAACAAGTCAACCATTCAGTGTGTAATGAATAATTTTGAAAATATGTATAAGCCAACATACACCTGAAAAGATTGATGCAGTGATGCAGAATGTTGCTGAATGTCCGGGTACCTCTTATTGACACCGTGCACAAGAATCGGGAATATCTCCATCATGTTTGCTCAAAATTCTCAAAAAAGATATGCTTTCTGACCCATGTAAAATTCAATTGACGCAACAGTTGCAGGCAAATTACCATGAACGCCGGCAGGACTGAAATTCTCGACTTTTACAGCTTCGTATAGACAACCACCATTTTTGGCAAAAATTCATTATGAGTGACGAAGCGCACTTCCACTTGGCTGGCTTTGTTAGTAAACAGAATAAACGCTATTGGGGCACTGTGACCCTCAACTGATACACCAAAAACCACTACACCAACGTAGAGTAACTGTATGGTGAGGCATTTGGGCCAACGGCATCAGTGGACCATATTTCTTTGAGGATGCTGGACGCAATGCTGTAGCAGTTACTGGTGACCGCTATCGCGAATTTGTGAAAACGTTCATCCGCCCGAATTGGATCAATTTGGCCTACAGAACATATGGTTCCAACAAGACAGTGCCACATCACACACGGCTCGTGCTACGATGGAAATTTTAAGAGACATTTTTCCTGGTCGAATATCAAAAAGTGGTGACATCGACTGGCCCCACGATGCCCTAATTTGAACTCTCCCGATTTCTTTGTATCTTGAAGGAAAAGGTGTACAATAATAAACCACGAACAACCTAGATGCTTAAGGACATCACTCGAAAGGAAATTGCTGAAATAAAATCAGGAGTGCGCGAAAATATTATGAAAAATGTGCCTAAAAGAGCTCTCCTTCGAGCCGCGGCCAGAGGTCGAGAGCTCACATTCCATATATAATGTTAAAGATCATAAAATCAACCAATAAAATATAATTTATAAAATTATATTTCATTTAAAAGTCATTTAAAAAAAACTTCGACCTGGAATATAAAACGCACCCTGTATATACACTATATTATATTAATAAGTAAATATCAAACCTTCAATCTCCACCGATTAATAATAGATTTCTTCCCACATTATTTAAATATAACAAGACATTAGAAATCGACTAATTCTTAACATATTCGTATTTAAATATTTCAAGAATGGAGACAGCTTTAACAGAAAAAATGAATAATATAATAATTAAGAGTTTCTTAAACCGATATATTAATGTTGTCTTAAATAATTTTATTGACTGGAAACAACTTTCGATGCATTAACATTGGACAATGCGCCATATTATTAGTATTTTTTTGTTAGATTTTCCAATATATTCATGGTAGATACTCTTGCTCCCTGAATTTTTCATTTTAACTTATTATAATGTGTTTAGTCTAAACCATCGAATTAGTGCACAACAAATGTTAGAAAAGTTAACAAAATAGTTATTGTTGTAATCGTGCGTAGGCATATATTTATTTGTATGTTACTGTTCCGATTTTAGATAAAAATTCTTAAATATGCGGTTTAGCCAACTTTTAATATTATTGACAGTTGGCTTGTTTTTTCACCAAATAATTCATTTTCTTCTAAATAAATAGTACACAATTTTTTTTCTTTCTGTACAACTACTTGTCAACTTTTCATATTTTGTAAGGTTTTTTTTTCGTCGTATACTTGGAATGCATTATGTTCCAGCGAACTGTTTTGATAAGAGTATGTTTTTTGTACACCACTTAACAAAAGCGCAATGTCATTTTGAATGGTCTAAAATTGACATAATCGCACAACAGTCAATCAAATAAGAAAATATTTTTTTTTTATTTTGCCTCTTTCAGATTAAAAAATAACTTTAATCCCGGCAAGGTCATCTAAAAGCTAGTAATAAATCGAATTAAATATGTATAATGACAAAAATAACGTAAGTTCACAACTTTTATCTATATAAAGTTAATATACACTAAATAAAGTGTTGCGATAAAATTTCCAGAACATTTTTTAAATAAATTTTCACGTGACAACATGGACACAATTTTCAAAGTGAACTTATGATGACCCCAAAATTTTGTCTTCAGTAACAAATTAATCCAAAATCTCTCTTTTCTTTTCTTGAGAGTATTTTCAGTATCCAAATCTTGCTCATATTGTTGATATGATTTTAAATTTTTCTTGTCATGTCACCACATGTACACAAAGTAGCATTGGCATTTGCTCAATCAGTCATTCAATCTTAGTTCTATTCAAACGTTCATAGTTCATTATAAAAAATCAATCTTTTCAAGAGTTTTTGTGAAAGCAACATTAGGTGACCTTCATACCTGAGCAGAAGTTGTTTTCTTTTAGTATTCGGATTAATTGGTTGACTCTGCAGAAATCCTACCAACCTCTTCAAAAAGCTTCCTTCTTCGTGTATCCTATTTCCTGCATTATTTTAACTATTCCGACGTGAATCTCAAAATGACGAGCAAGAATCATCGGTAATTGACACTTTGCTTTGCTTGAAAAGATTACATAATTTTTTTTTTCAAGGACAATAGTCAACAAAGATTTAAGATATTCTTTTTGTACGAGGTCTACTCAAAAAAATCGCGAATTTTGTGTTTTTTCAAAAATTATTTTTTTGTTCATGAATATCTATTTTGTCCCATTCAAAGTAATCCCCACCAGATATTATACACTTGTGCCAACGTTTTTTCCAATCCTCGAAGCACTTCAAAAAATCATTTTTGTGATCTTGTTCAGCTCCTCCTTTGATGCCGTCTTTATCTCCGCAATCGTAGCGTAGCGTTGTCCTTTCATGGGGCTCTTCAGTTTCGGGAACAAGAAAAAGTCACAATGGGCCAGATCTGGGGAATACGGTGGATGGGGCATTATTACTGTGTTGTTTTTGACCAAATATGGCAAAAGCCAATTTTTGTTCTTCCACAAATCCAGGCGTTTTTGGCGGATTGCTTCGCGCAACTTGAGCATAACTTGCAGGGAATATTCCTTATTGACCGTTCTACGCTGTGGCAAGAACTTATGATGTACCACGCTCCCGCAATGGAAGAAAACTAAACAAAACCTTCACATTCGACCGAACTTGGCGCTTTTTTCGGTCTTGGCTCGTTCGGCAGCTTCCATTGGGATGATTGAGCTTTGGTTTCCACGTCATAACCATAAATCCATGATTCGTCACCAGTTATGACCCTCTAAAACATCTCCTTAGCAATGTTTATGCGATACTGTTTTTGGTCGAAATTGAGCAAAAATCGAAGACGAGCCAAAACACGTGCAAGCAAAGCAGTTGTCAAAAATTAACTGAACATTCAAAATGGCCGAACTTGTCGGCATAAGTGAGAGACATGAGTACCAACGTAATGCCACAAAAAATCGAAAAACAAATATATACGTAACCCGCGAAAATTCAAAATTCGCGATACTTTTTGAACAGACCTCGTAAACCGTTCAAAATTTGCTTTCTTTAATTCGCACCAACTCAAAAATTTATTAAATATAATTAAAACTTGTCCTAACTTACCGCATTTGCTAATCAAATTGCAAATGACACCTTTACCAATTCGTAAACACATGGAATACAGTTTTGACTTACGGAAACTGCTCAGAATCCTTTTCGGAAACCACCTTCTTCCTATCCCCTCATCCTGTATAGTTCATCTTGTAACGGAACGTCACTAAACCCAAAATTGCTCATTTCTTATGAGATTCCCTCCATTGTGGAGCTTTTAGATTTCTCAATACCTTTTTCAAGTCTTTTTTTTTAATTTCTTAAAACAAAAACTAACATACTCTACAAAATCTAACCACCTCCGAATGGTCAATTCAATTCCATCTAACTCGCACACTTACAGGTCGCCAAATTGACTCATGGCCTTGGCGCTGCATCTTGTCCCCTGGCTAATGTTCATTGAGTCAGAAAAAAAATAACATTATTAAAAGTGAACTGTTACTAATTCAAAAACAAAAAATATTTGGAAAAAAATCAGTCTTACATTTTTAATAATTAAAAAATTGGAAATGATCACATTTAGAACAAACCTTCTTCTTGGAATGTATACGGTCTGCTACTGTGAGCTTCAAAGTAGGTTCAAATGCTCAAGGCTTCAAAGCTTCTTCCTTTAAGATACGACTTGATCCAAAAATATTAGGGGACAGGAACTATCGGCAGATACTGCCGCCTTAAAGCCATTCGAAGATTAATATGTTCGCATATTTTTTATTTTGCTTACTAACATTTTATCTAATTAGAGATTTACAAATTGTCACTCTCATGCAAGCAACTTCTCTCTTTGTAGTCAAACTTTGGTCTATATGCAAGGGTAGTCTGATAAGTCAGCAATAAGTGAAACAAAACTTTTAATTTTTTCAACAAAAATTAATTTATTTTTTAACATAGCCTCCAATTGGTAATATTTCAATTTTTTAGGCCATCCATGCAGTAAGATTTGTCAAATTTTGATAAATAGGCCTCAGTTTAGGATATAATTTCAAAATTGGAGGCAAATGTCTTTCATCCAACAAAGTCATTTCCTCATGTTTTGAAATAGGAAAAAGTTGCAGGTAGCTAAATCTACAGAATACAGTGGGTGGAGAATCAATGCTTACCGTAATTCCATTAATTTTGGTGTTGCAATTTTCGATGAATGTGCGGGTTATTGTTATGATGAAACGTAGCTTTTAACTTTTTCATTATTGTACTGGTCTCCTAAATATAAAAAACGATAATATATATAAATATATATTATCGTTTTTTATATTTTAAATATAGTCGATGAGGATTATACCGTGTGCATCCCACAAAACAGTAGCCAAAACCTTTTCCGGTTTCTGGTGAAGTTTGGCTTCTGGTGTGTGATGGTGAACCCATGTTTCATCAACAGTTATGAATATATGCAAAAATTGATTACGCTTCCAAACACTCTATTAGAGTTATAACAGAAACACATTTTTGGTCAGGCAATAGCAAACGAAAGTCTATAAACCTATTCTAACTTTTCAAGCTTAATTTTTATTTCAGATATGGTTTTTTTTTCTTACAAAATAGTATTTTTTACCACACGACATTTATTTTCTTCTATATCAATTGAAAACAAGAACTTTGCCTAATTTTAATTGTCGTAAAAACTAAACAGATATTTATAAAATTTTGTATGGCGTCTTTTGAAGATCAGCTACATTTCTTGCATTTATCACTGACTTCTCAGACTGCCTTCGTCGATCAAAAGGCTTCTCAAATTTTCTAGAGCTTAAAATTAATCTTATTTAATATATACTGCATCCGTTCTTTCGATATGTTCAGTTCAACAGCCACTTTATTCTTTTAACTATTTGAATAATCTCAGGTAAAGTTAGTGATTTCGGACCCAATGATTTTGAAATTTATTTACTGGCAAAATGTAAATGTAAATGTTTCATAGCTAATACTCGTATATTCTTGGTAGAATGCAAAAGTCCAAGGTAGAAATCAGAAACTAAACAATAAATGAAATCGTATTCGTGATGTAATTTTGGATACGATATCATTTGTCTCACGTCATATTTCTAAAATAAAAATTCTACCATTTTTATTCTATAATTCATTGACGTCATCGAAATAGTTAGATTTCTGCTAAGATTAACTGTATTATTCACCTCCTTTTTATGAGTATTCGATAGTAAAACAATCCGGAAATGAAATGTGCTACAATTACTCTGTTTATTTCGAGATAATTTTTAGAGACCAACCTAAATGTTGAATTTAAAGAAAAAATAATATAATTTTTGGAACGGACGAGAGAAAAAATAAATAAATAAATTTTATATTCTAATTCCGGGTTCAAGTACCTGAAAAATTGGCAAACTTTTGAATTTTTAATTAAAATTATGAAATTTGAAGCTAGAAGAAAAGCACATAATAGACTTCAAAACTTTTCACTAATCCAACTATTCTAATAAGTAGTTTGCTATACAAAATTTTATAATATTCTTTATTGGACAAATAATTTAACAAAAATCAGCATATAAAAATATGTATTTTTTTTTGTTAATTTGTAGATTTACTTTTACTTTTAAATTTTTAAAAAGCATAAATATTCTCAACGCTTGTTTTCATTAAGTAATGTTCTAAAAATAAATGTTTACGTTAACGTTGATTTGAAACGAGAACAATTTATTTTAAAACACGTTCGGTATTGATACAAAACATAAATTATACGAAAATATAAGACCTACAAAATAATAGCATTCAAAATTGGTTTACACATAAATAAGTAATAACGAGTAGGAGTAGAAGTGAGATAGAGAATTTGTTTATTTTGAAATGTAGGTGACTCATACAGGTGTTTGTCCCTTTTGGATATGGGGCCGGGGAGATTGGCTCTTATTTTCCGTTTGTACTTGAATTTCTTACTCTTATTATGCAGGTTATAAAAATATGAACTGATCAACAATCTGTTAAGGAATTTAACAATTCAAATAACATAAATAATATGAAAATAAATCCATTCTGAATGATCAAAATAACACAACAGCAAAACAACTATCGACAACAATAACAACAAAATTTGCCATGATTTTATAGCCAGTATACGAATTTTTGATTGGTTTTATTGTCACTATACTATAAAAAAAAGGGGGAAAGGTTTCCAAAAATATGTCCCATTCGATTGGGGTTTTTTTTCTGAAAGCTTTTGATTACGTGCTGCTGTTAATGGATTTTTTTCTTAATGTCTGTGGATTTATAATGTACTCGTAGGAGTGGATAAACGTCAGCGAAAATTGAATTGATAAAATTGCCAATATAGAAATTTCGTCATTATTATTATTTTTTTTTTTCAAATTAGATCCGGTTTATTTTTGATTTTCCATATAAATTAATTATCATTGTTTATATTTAAAGACAATCAATCTAATCATTTAGATTAGAAATTACAAGAATATTTTGTATCTTAAAGATTTTGCGATTTATTGTTATTCCGTGGAGAAAGATGGAATTTACAGATGAACAACACAATTACCAAAATCAATGCGATCCTCAAAATGGCAAAGATTCTGATTGGTAGGAAATCTAAGATTAGAGAAAGTGTGTCAATTTGAGTAACTAACGTCCTTCGCAACGGAATATTCGAGGCAGCATCAGACTAATCTGTGCAGCACCCACAAGTTAGTCTTCTCCGGTGGACTCAATCCAACTTGAAACTGGTCGAAAACCCTTTGCTTTGCTAATTATACCCTTCATATATTAGTTTAAACTATTATAATTACCCCCAACTCGAAAGGAAATTCATTCACTTTATCTCTAATGATCTCAATATTAGAGGCAGATCCTGTCATTATCTATCTTTCCACTTCCAAACTTCCGTTTCACACCCAGATTGAAATCCTTGGTTGGGAACGGTGTTGAGAATATTTACGGCGATCACTTCCAAACTTCCCACCCACAACCAGATTGGAATCCTTGGTTGGAAGCGGCGTTGAGAATAGCTACCTCTCTAAATATGTTTCGAAGGCTTTTACAGACCCAACTATCTGCAGGCAACGGCGACCGACCTTAATACAACTTCTTTTGCAGTTATCAAGGTCAATGACATCCAAATGCATCATCTGCCTTGTGGAATCTTTCCGTACAGGGCAGCTCCTTACTGCGGGGAGCTGTGGACTATAAAAGCGGCCGTTATTGTTACTGTCGGTTATATCAATCGACGCAATGTCATCATCTTTATTAGTAAACAAGCCGCCCTTAACACTATTAGCGACCCATTGAATGATCCTGCACTTAACAAGATTCGACATAGCCTACTCAACAAGATTCGACATAGTCTACTCAACAATAGGAGTGTCAAGTTGCGTTGGGTGCAGTAATATTATATTATTTAACGTGACTTATCTGTCGTTAAACATAAAACTACGAGTCGCCTACGACTATAGGGATTGAGTTACGCTCAATCAATGAACCACCACCATTACTGACATTTTACAGTCAGTGACCAGTTATAAGCTGATTACTCCAACTGTTAGTGGCATCAGACTAATCTGTGCAGCACCCACAAGTTAGTCTTCTCCGGTGGACTCAATCCAACTTGAAACTGGTCGAAAACCCTTTGCTTTGCTAATTATACCCTTCATATATTAGTTTAAACTATTATAATTACCCCCAACTCGAAAGGAAATTCATTCACTTTATCTCTAATGATCTCAATATTAGAGGCAGATCCTGTCATTATCTATCTTTCCACTTCCAAACTTCCGTTTCACACCCAGATTGAAATCCTTGGTTGGGAACGGTGTTGAGAATATTTACGGCGATCACTTCCAAACTTCCCACCCACAACCAGATTGGAATCCTTGGTTGGAAGCGGCGTTGAGAATAGCTACCTCTCTAAATATGTTTCGAAGGCTTTTACAGACCCAACTATCTGCAGGCAACGGCGACCGACCTTAATACAACTTCTTTTGCAGTTATCAAGGTCAATGACATCCAAATGCATCATCTGCCTTGTGGAATCTTTCCGTACAGGGCAGCTCCTTACTGCGGGGAGCTGTGGACTATAAAAGCGGCCGTTATTGTTACTGTCGGTTATATCAATCGACGCAATGTCATCATCTTTATTAGTAAACAAGCCGCCCTTAACACTATTAGCGACCCATTGAATGATCCTGCACTTAACAAGATTCGACATAGCCTACTCAACAAGATTCGACATAGTCTACTCAACAATAGGAGTGTCAAGTTGCGTTGGGTGCAGTAATATTATATTATTTAACGTGACTTATCTGTCGTTAAACATAAAACTACGAGTCGCCTACGACTATAGGGATTGAGTTACGCTCAATCAATGAACCACCACCATTACTGACATTTTACAGTCAGTGACCAGTTATAAGCTGATTACTCCAACTGTTAGTGGCAAGGACTATCTAAACCTCTACTGTCATAAGCAGTGACAGCGCCCGATATAATTATCAGTATCTCCCACCAGCGGTCCGGAGACCGTACCCGCGATATGGGTATTAACCACAGCTACTATGTTTCTGTCTAAAGCGCCTCACCAATGTCGGGCACTGTGTGTTCCCAACACCATGGGGCAACACGACTCCCGTAGTATCAATTTTTGTTTTAAGAGTACATCGATTTGTTCTCCGCTCATTGAGATACGGTAAGGAATCTTGTAAATCCCTAGGCACTGCTAAACCAACTCATGTACGCGGGTTCGTCAAGACCCGAAAGTACAACTGGAATCGACCTTGGTCTATCACCCGGCTGTAGCCGCATTGCGTGCCGTTCACACACTCATTCACGCACCATTCTCGCTCCGCTCTCAAAAAGTGAAACGGCAAATTTATTAAAACATTCATATCGTTCTCTTATACCTAACACACCACTCACATCCACACTATCATCATTTACCACGATTCCAAATGCACCTGTCACACAAATCCCCATATAGGACACACTCAATGAGGAGGTGTTTGGCACTCTCATCTACCGTATCACAACGACATCTAGCCTCCGCAGCCAGTCCACGCCCGTACAGGAACCCATTCATACTGCCATGTCGCATGAGTAAATACCCAAGTAATGAAATTACTAAATAATAAATCCTTTACTACTTTTTTAGTAAAGGGTAAAGAAAACTAAATATTTGTAAAAAAGTTTCTTTTCCTACGCAGCACCATCTGCTGGGGAGCTTTTTGTAGTATTTGAAAGTTGTGGCTATAGAGCTTTTCCAATGAAAGCCTTGGTTTATATTGTTTTTATGAGTTCAATAGGGCTTCAGAAAGTAAAAAGCGTTTCACATGAACATAATTACTTATAAATACCATATATCCCACCCACTGAAATCATAATTAAAATATGCATAATTTTTTAAATACATGAAAGCATTTTTTTCAATGCGCCATCCTGCTAAGGTAATTACTACTTCCGAAGTTATACATTATATTAAATGCCTTCTCAAAAACAAAGCCCCTAATATTACCTAATCACCTCTAAAAAGCAAAAATAATTGCTCAAAAGGGCAACGGTTTCCATGGCAAGCTTATACCATATATAGCTCCACTCTACGTATAGAATAATACCCGATCCTTTTGCAAATTTGTAATAACTAAAATGGTCCTTAACACAAATAATTGACAAATTGTACCTCCTTTTTTAAACACTTAAGTATCTTTCCAATATAGTTAAAAATCGAAAAGATATGCCTCCACCTTTATATCCTCTACTCCTCAAGTGCAATTCGTTGCCAATAATTTAGTGTCCGCACTGAACGCTTCACTAACCAGCAGCGTCATCGAGTCGTTAATTTCATTGCCATCTTTTTGAGATATAATCAGCTTTTATCTAATAATTAAATAATGATTTCTTATTAATATTTGGCGATATTTGGCAGTATTCCGCAAGGCGGTATATTTGGCTCCATCTTCTACAACATTGATAAATACTATTTGTACTAACGCGTTCTTTACTGCAATAGCAGATATTATTGGGTTGTCCGAAACGTAATTTCGTTGTTTCCCAACAAATGACTTAATTGTATTTTTTCACAACGAACTTCACACTTAAGCCGCATAATCAAATGTATTTTGACAGCTGACATAGCAAGGCTTGCTTGTGAAAAAATTCGATTGATTCTGCACAGTAGTTTTTGGTTGACACCCATTTAAATATGGAAAGTGAATAACAGCATTTCCGGGATAATTTATTTTTTTGGTATAGAAAATATAAAAATGCTGTTCAAGCAAGAAAAAATTATGCGATGTGTATGGAGAAGATTGGTTAAGTGAGCGCCAGTGCCAAAATTGGTTTGCAAAATTTCGATCCGGCAATTTTGATCTCGAAGGTGCACCACGAACTGGAAGGCCAGTTGAAGCTGATGAAGACACAATAAAGGTATTAATGGATGCAAACCGGCGAATAACAACTCGTGAGATCGGTGAGAGATTAAATTTATCGAATTCGACCGTTCATGATCATTTGAAACGGCTAGGTTTAACCTCAATGCTCGACATATGTGTTCCTCATGTTCCTACGGAAAAAAATTTGTGCCGTCGCATTGACGTTTGTGATTTGCTTCTCAAACGCCAAGAAAATGATCCATTTTTGAAGCGTATCATCATCACTGGGGACGAGAAATGGGTTGTCTACAACAATGTTAAGCCCAAAAGATCATGGAGTAGAACAGATGAACCGGATCAAAGCACTTCGAAAGCCAATATTCATCCAAAAAAAGAGTATGCTATCTATTTAGTGGGATTTAAAAAAAAATCGTTTATTTTGAGCTTCTACCGAGCAACAAAACGATCAATTCTGAAGTGTACTGTCATCAGTTGGACAAATTGAATGATTCACTTAAAGAAAAAAGGCCAGAATTGGTCAATAGGAAAGGTATAGTGTTCCAACGGGATAATACGAAACCACATACAAATTTGACCACTGGGCAAAAGCTTTTAGAGCTTGGATGGGGTATACTGCCACATCCACAATACTCTCCAGATCTAGCACCTTCCGATTCTCATTTGTTCCGGTCTCTACAAAATTTTGTAGACGCTAAAACGTTTAATTCAAATGAGGAGGTCAAAAAACACTTGGATCAGTTTTTTGCCAGCAAAAAAATAAAAATTTTATGAGCGTGGAATCATACTACTTCCAGAAAGATAGCAAAGCGTATTGGATCAGACTGAACAATATTTAATTGAATAAAATATGAATTCACAACCCAATACAACTTGCATTGCAAAATCTGTAAAAATCTGCCGAACTTCACGAAGTTATTGCCATACCAAAAGGTCCTAAGGTTCAGTACTTAGACAAATGCTTGACAAAAAATTTACTTAACAAACCAAAATTAAACGGACGAATTGCTTCGACTTTTAGAAAATTTTCTAACACTTAGAATAGACAGTGATGTAGTTTAATATAATGCATTTCTGAAACCAATATGGACTTATAAGCTAGAATTCGGAGATTTTAGCATATATACACGCAAATCGGGCAGACTTCGCTGGATGTTTACTTTCCATAACCTACCAAATTAATTAATATATTCATAAAATCTACTTGTTACTATTAATGTAATTGTAAAAATTACAGAAAAAAAATATTATAATTTTTAATAAGAAATGAATTAGGTATATTCCAATTATTATTCAAATATGCTATTGAGATATTTCCTTGTTATGATTTGTGATGACACCATCCAGTTAACCTTGATTTCTTCACTTATTCCCACGGACATACAATCAATCGGCAACCGTTCTCATATACTGTCCTATATGGCAAACTGCCAGCTTATTTACAATCTAATTTTATTATGTTATTATGGAATAACAAAGATAAAAACCAAAAACAAAATATGCAAATGCAAATGAAAAGTAAAACAATAATAATCACCAAAGACAATCTAATTCACAACAAAAGCTTAAGATACTTGCAAGTTTGAAGTCTTTTACTTTTAGCAGCTGTCAATCAATAATTGACAGATAATTGAATCTTTTACATATTTTAAAATTAGCATAAAATCTATTAGTACAAATATGTAGTAGTTTTATTTAGATTTTCTTTCATAAATAATTTATTTAAAATATCAACACGACAGTCCTACTCTTCAATAACACTTATTATAAATAAGAATAATTTTGCAGAAAATTCATCCAACTTTGATTTATTTAAATTCCTATATTTACAATGCTGATTTTTAATCACTTAATTTGGTGTTTGAGTTCTTTCTTCTATCAATTTTATTAATCATCGAATGTCACTACTTCCTGGGGCTTTTTGACTTTTCCACATACACTCTATGACTCTGGATATTAAACTCTTTATTATTAACTTTAGAGACAAAGAGGCATTTATTTAAAATTACCATCAGTTTTTAATTACCATTAAGATTTCTTCAGGACAACTTTAAGAGGATTAGCAGAAGCGAGTTTTATGAGTATTTAATATGCAAAATTCTTACCAAACCAATTTTAATAGAACAGTTTTACTTATTTAAAGGTCATTAAAATTGAATTAATACAACTATCGGCATAAGTTGTTTGGAGAAAAATTTAGATTAATTTTACTTTCATTTGTATTTTTATATTAAAAGGGATAAACTTTTAATCATCGAATTTAAAATAAGCTAATAACTAAAATTAAAATAAAAAAAATTAAATAAGATCCGACAAAAATATTAATTTTCAATTATTAATAGTGACACTACAAACCAATTTGGCTAGAAAAAGGTTATATCTGTTAATGGTTTACTTCATGGCAGGAAAATGTGCATTCCTCTAAATACGAGGTCTGTTCAAAAAGTATGGCGAATTTTGAATTTCCGCGGGTTACGTATATTCGATTTTCGATTTTTTGTGACGTTATGTTTTGACAGCTGCTTTGCTTGCACGTGTTTTGGCACATATTCAAAATGGCCGAACTTGCCGGCATAAGTGACAGACATGAGTACCAGTATAACGCCACAAAAAATCTAAAATCGAATATACGTAACTCGCGGAAATTCAAAATTCGCGATACTTTTTGAACAGACTTTGTAGTTGCCAACAGTTTTAGATGCACAATTGATTGAGGTCCCATTTCACGAATTTGTCAGAAAGGTAAGGGAAGAGCAACAGAATATCAGTAGGAAATTAATGAAGAAAAATATTCCTACTTAAAACCGCCTATCTACCTCTTAAATATTGGTTTTCTAAACTTAAATTATTTTGGCTTTCCAGTCACTATGAGTCTTCCTCCCAAAAATTTCAAGCCCTCGGAAATTATTCTACTATTCTGCGCCTTCCCAATAAAAAAGCTCCTGGTTATGATCTAATATATAGTAGCTCCTATTCTGAAACAAATTTCCCGAAAAGCTTCAGTTTTGATCACATATATTTTTAATAGTATCGTGCGCACAACCTATTTTCCTTTACTCTGGAAATATTCTGTCATTAAAATGATTCCTTAACCAAATAAACCCATTAATTCTCCTTCCTCCTATAAACCTATCAGCCTCTTACCAATCCTTGGTAAGATTTTTGATAAACTCCTATTAAAACGACTCTACCCAGTTCTAGTTAATGACAAAATTATTCCTGATCACCAATGTGGCTTCCGATCTGAACACTTCACTATCCAGCAATGCCATCGCAATGTTGATCACATTGCATCCACTCTTCTGGAAACTCAAGAGTTTCTTCCTTCAACAACTACCTTATCATAAATTAATATCTCTCTCAACGACATTTCCAAGTTGCAATTAACTCAGAATCCTCGGAAATATAATCTATTCTAGCCGGAATCCTCGGAAATATATATTCTATTCTAGCCAGGTATAAATATTACATAAAATGGGACCTAATCTTGGTCCCATTTTATATAATATTTATACCCAGGACACCCCAGCTGATCCTAATACTATCATTGCTATCCATACAAATCCTGACATACCTTCCAACAATTTACAATCCCATATCCACAACCTTCAATCCTGGTTTAAGAGATGGAGAGTGAGGGTAAATGAACAGAAGAGTGCTCACATTACTTTCACACTTTGTCAAGGAAAACCTACCCCACAGCATGATAAAGTACGTTATTTGGGACTTTACCTGGACAAGATATTAACATGGAAGCCACATACTAGACTAAAAAGAGTTGAAACTAACAGACGTTACCTACAACTTCTTAGACTACTGCACAAACGCTCGAAACTAACAATCAAAAGTAAATTTTAATATACAATAAATACAATTATAAGACCTATTTGCACATACGGAATTGAACTTTGGAGTTCAACGAAACGTTCCAATTCCTATCGCATGCAAGCCTTACAATCCAAGATCCTCCGTAAAATTGTTGATGCCCATCAATAAATGTATTACATTTATTCAGGACCTGTACATTTCCCGCTATCAAAAATTTCACTCCCGTTTATCCTTTCATCATAATCCACTTCTGAGAGAATTGTCGTGTACTGCCCTCCCCGGAAGCACTCATCGGAAACTTAAGAGACAACGGCCTAGAGATTTTCTAGAGGGATCTAACTTCTATTAGTTGGAGAAATGCCGATGGGTCTTTACTCCTACTTCATGATGCATAAGATTGTAAATTAAATCTGCTTGTTACAATACAATTTTAGTTGCAGATAAAAACATTATTTTGGACCAAAATGAAAAAGAATTTTTGAGTAGAGAAAAATATGAATACAGGGTGCGTTTTATGTTTCAGATTGAAGTTTTGTTTAATAACTGGCCGTGGCGCAAAGGCGAGACTTCTGGTGTTATTTCAGCAATTTCGTTGCGGATGTTGTCCTTAAGCATCGAGGTTGTGGTTGGTTTGTTAGTGTACACCATTTCCTTCAAGTACCCCCATACGAAGAAATCGAAAGGGTTCAAATCACAGGACGGAGTTTAGGATGGTAGGGGGAGGTTGGTTTCTCAAAATTTGCATTGTAGTACGATGTGGCACCGTCTTGTTGGAACCACATATTATGTAGTCGTAATTGAACCAATTCGGGTAGAAGAAAGTTTTCCAACATGTCCCGATAGCGGTCGCCAGTAACTCTTACAGTATTGCCTCCAGCATCCTCAAAGAAATATGGCCCAATGATGCCGTCGGCCCAAATGCCGCCCCATACAGTTACTCCACGAAGTTCTAGTGGTCTTTGGTGTATAAGTTGAGGGCTTTCAGTGCCCCAATAGCAGTTATTCTGTTTATTAACAAAGTCGAAGTGTGCTTCGTTGCTCCTGATTTTTTGCCAAAAATGGTGGTCTTCTATACCGAGCTGTAAAACTCGAGCACTCCAGTCTCGACACCCTTCATGGTCAATTTGCAACTCTTGTGTCAATTGAATTTTAAACGAGTAAAAAAGCAAATCTTTTTTGAGCATTTTTAACAAACATGATGGAAATATTCCCAATTCCCGGACATTCAGCAACACCTAGACATTCAGCAACACCGGACATGCAGTAACACTCTGCCTCACTGCATCAAACTTATCAGGTGTATATTGACTTAATTATCGCTCAGTCTTTGCTTTATCTCCCAGTGTATGCATATTTTCAAAATTATTCATCACTTGGTTGACTTGCCCAGCATATGATTAACACCAAAAAAGTCAATTAATTTTCTCCGCATATTCACAATTGAACATTTTATTTAAATAAAATCTTTTAATAATTTCAACATGTTGTTTGATACTCCATAATAAATTGTTATCGACCACTCTCTACGACTGTAAAATGCTAGCAGACAAATGTCATCTAAACCAAAATGGTAAAAACGGTTTTTTTCTGGTTAACCTAGATTTTAAAAGGGATATAATCGGGTCAAAAAAGAATTTCGACCCGATTAACTGGAGTCACTTCCTGAAATTCATCGAACATGTTGTATGCGCAAACTGCAGCAGATACGATCAAATGGGAAAAGTGGAAAACAGCTCTCTCACCTTAATTTTTTTATTATAAAAATAATAGATGTGGTACTTGACGACAATACAGGTATCATCATCTTTATCCCAAAAAAAAAAACGCACAATAATATCAGGATTACTATGCTAATTTTGTTCCATAATAATTCGCTGCACAAATGAAAAAGGTAGAAAAATAGACGATCGAAGCCGCGGTGTTTGAACTACACCATTCGAAACGTCAAATATTTTTTGACTTACACTATTCGAAACGTCAAAAGATTGGTAGCACACTATGCGAAACGCTAATCTATTTTGATGAAAAATAAATAATTTCGTCGAAAGTGCCAATTCAAACCAACTCAAATTGTAAAAATAAAATAATAAACTTGAAATTTACAAACTGTCAAAAAGTACCCCTTTTACGAAACTCATGTGTAATCTAGTACATTTATTTTTTGCGATTCGCCTAGCATAGTGTAGTTGCAGACCCCTGCTTTTGCAAAATAACGCCGTCATTTACTGTAGTGAAAGACGGCGTTAGTTTGCGAAAGCAGTGCGTTGATGTTTATTTTCATGCTTGCTTATTAAGAGATGAAAAATGCATCCTTATTTATTTTACGATCAGATATAGATTTTTATTCATTATGATATAAATGTCCATCCTTATTTAGTATGACATTCCATTTGACCAAATTTCGAATTCCTATTTTTTATACAATAATATTTCACTTTTGGAAAAGTCTTAAAATTAATTTCACTTCGAATTAATATTAACGGTTATTAAAATGGTAAATTAGAAATAAATTTACTACCACTTTCGAATGTTACCTTAAAGCAATGTGTTAATAATGATACTATATGTATGAACATGAAGCAATAATAATATCTATTTTATCACATAATTCCATATGGTTTCAAGCCCGTTGTTTGCGACAGCCATCCATCCGGGTAACCTACATTTGATAGTTCCTACCTTTACTAGTATATGTTCAACATACAATAAAAGCGGAACAAGCAACAATATTTCCGTGCAAACGATGAAAAAACAACTAAGACAAAAATTTTACGAACCATAGGATTTCGTATATTTTTAAAACTTTATATTTAGCTTTATCTAGATCTCTCTCTCTCTTACGACATTTCTTTTTCCCTTTTCAATCTAATTTTGGTTTAGTTAAATTTCTCACGTTTTCTTTCACTATTACCAGCGGAACTAACGAAATTATACTATCGGAACTGCTTTGTTAATGCGGTCAAAACACGTCTACTGTTTCACTATTATTATATATGCTGAGCTTTCGGGAGCATATATCTACGTAGGCTATAACGTAGGTTATGATCCGTTAAGAAGGTGGTAAAGGTGTGACTAATAATAAAATGCGGGAAATTTTTAATTTTTTATTTGAATAAAGCAAATTATTATTATTTTTTCAATTACATAAAATATTGGAAATTTTGTATAGTGAAATTTCTATTTGGTTGAAATTATATTTTAGTTGTACAATAAAAAAGAAAATGCATTTATGTCAAAACATTAAAAAAATTTTATCATAGCTAAAAATGAAAAAATTTTAAAAGTAGTCTGAAATTTTGTTTTGAAAATTAAATAAAAGTGTTGATCAATGATCAAACCTTTGCGTTATCGTTTATGATTTCATTATTGAAGAGGTTTAGATGAAATTAATTCCTTCTCATACAGGGTGTAAAAAATTCGAGGGATTCTTCTCGCGAACACCGTTAGAAATATGCGGTGATTGTATATAGATAAGCTACTCTAGAATAGATGAGATCAACGTCCAGAAATCTCGAGCGAAATAATATAAACTGGTCAGAATGGTGTCTATTGGATGTTCCGCTCAATCCGAAAAGTTATAGTTTCCTGTACGTTTAGGACTAGTTTTGGATAATGTCTTTGTTTCTGATATAGTCACAATCTACTTTGTTTTACATTTATTTACATCGAGGCAAAGATTTATTACTACCGACCCAATTTGAAAAACAGCTTTTATACACCTTTCTAATTAGTCAAAAAATAACTAACCATTTACATTTAATTTTAAGAAAAAATATACAATTATAGCCTTCTTATTGGAATAAATTCCGTTTTAACTAATATATTGATATGTAATAAAAATGACAGTAGTGTTTATTCAATAATATTGGAAACAAATTAAAAGTGAAAAGAAATATACAACATTCTTTTGAAGAAAAAAATATATAAATTAAAATTTCAAGTGACATAACAATTTATAAAATGCAACGTGGTAAATATAGGACAACCGCTCTACGAGAATAAAAAAAATAAGAACAGAAGGTTAAACTTTTGATAGTATTGGGTTGTTCGGAAAGTAGTTTCGTTTTTTCCCAACAGAGGATTTAATTGTATTTTTACACAACCAACTTCACACTTAAGCCGAATAATCATATTTATTTTGACAGCTGACATAGCAAAGCTTGCTTGTGAAAAAATTGATTCTGCACAGTAGTTTTTGGTTGATAATCTTTTTCGGAATATTTTACTTTTTTACTATAGAAAAGATAAAAATGCTGATGTGTATGGAGAAGATGTGTTAAGTGAGCGCCAGTGCAATTTTGATCTCGAAGATGCATTATGTTTTGGAAGGCCAGTTGAAGCTGATGAAGACACAATAAAGGCATAAATTAATGCAAACCGACGAATAACAACTCGTGAGATCGTTGAGAGATTAAATTTATCGAATTCGATTGTTCAGGATCATTTGAAACGGCTAGGTTTAATCTCAAAGCTCGACATATGGGTTCATCTTCTTACAGACAAAAATTTTTGCCGTCGCATTGACGTTTGTGATTTGCTTCTCAAACGCCAAGAAAATGATCCATTTTTGAAGCGTATCATCACTGGGGACGAGAAATGGGTTGTCTACAACAATGTTTAACCCAAAAGAACCGGGAGTAGAAAAGATGAACCGGATCAAAGCACTTCGAAAGTCAATATTCATTAAACAAAGGTTATGCTATCTGTTTGGTGGGATTTCAAAGGAATTGTTTATTTTGAGCTTCTACCGAACAATACAACGATCAATTCCGAAGTGTGCGGTCAATCAGTTGGACAAATTGAATGATTCACTTAAAGAAAAAACACCAGAATAAAAAATTCATTTACTATAAGAAAATCGTCTTTCATTTTTATTTTTTTTAAACTACTTTCCGAACAACCGAATATTATCTCGCTGCTCATAAAATATGATTACAAATGCTTTAATGGACAGAAACGCCTGAAAATGAAGATGGACTGCGAAAAATAACAAAAAAATCGACAAAAGGATAGTGAAAATGGTCAAAGGACCAAAACTCCTTTACGAGTATGCTACATTTTTGTGAAAGAAGACTCAAAAGTAGTGCAAGTTATTATAAAAAAGACGTCTTGGAATATGTGCTAACGCCATTAAACCACATATAGGCCGTTATTCGCCTCGTTTTATTGCAGTCCCGCCACAATTATTTTCCCGAACCATTATAACCTGAATTTTAAAAAGGCAGATAAGATATAGCAAAAAAGACCTTGCAAAAAAATAATCTTTTTTTTAAATATTTTTTTCTTCAATAAATATGTACAGTGACGAGCAAAAGTGAACAAGTAAATTGTACTTTAAGCAAGATGTTCATATTATAGTCGTTCTGTTATAGATATTAAAAAAAAATTTTTACGTTTTGTTGGTATTTTATTAAGCTTGCTTATTTACAACAACAAAATTAATAAAACTACTTATCTGATAGAAATTATATAAAAAAAATAACCAAAATTGCACTTGTTCATTAATGCACGTTTCGTGTATGTTAATAGAATTGTCAAGGTGACCGACTCACACTCGGTAGGTGGCGGGTTCGATTCCCGCTGCCGCCATCTCGGCATTGGTGCCGGGGTGAAAGGCCTGACTACAAGCCTTATAATTTGTAGTCCGTATGGTCCCCCAACGTCACTGGAGGTTGCTTCGCTGGTCTGATAAGCCGCAAGCTATAAAAACCACCTTATCAAGAAACAGCACAAGAAGAATCAACCGGACCGTACCTCAGGCAAGAACTCATTTGGCTTTCATCGTACTCAGGGCAAAAACCGTACCTCAGGCAAAAACCCAAGACCGTACCGCAGGCAAAAACCCAAAGGCAGAAGCAGATGAAAGAGAGTTCACGGAAGCATCCGGACCGTACCTCAAGACCGTACCTCAGGCAGGAACCCAGGGCAGAGGCAGACGGAGGAGAGTTAACGGAGTTTTCTGGTGCCGCTATGTGCTCCATAGGAGCGACTGTGTTCTCATGACTAAACATTTAACGCATGTATGTGTTAAAAAAAAAAAAAAAAAAAAAAAAAAAAAAAAAAAAAAAAAATTGTACAAAAAAATGTAGAAAAATGAAAACCTGTCAAATAAATAATATATATATATATTTAAACTTATTAAAATCGAATTTGATTCCCTTCGTCGAGAAATGTGCGTACAATGAGCAGGATCTCGTATTTCAGCAAGACGGCGATCCAAAGCACACAGCAAAAATTGTAAAAACTTGGCTCCAAGAACAAAAATTTTCGACCATGCTATGGCCTGCACAAAGTCCGGATTTAAATCCAATTGAGAATTTGTGGGCAATTGTGAAACGGAAGCTGGCTGAACATCAAACTCTACCTAAAAATTTCGAAGAATTATGGCATCGGATTGAGGGGGAGTGGAAGAAAATTCCAAAGGAAATAATCTAAAATTTAGTTGAGAGCATGCCCAGGAGGGTTTCCGAAGTTTTAAAAAAAAAGGCTATGGACCAAATATTAAATACTATAAAAAATACATATTATATTAACAATTCTATTAACATACACAAAACGTGCATATATGAACAAGTGCAATTTTGGTTATTTTTTTTATATAATTTCTATCAGATAAGTAGTTTTATTAATTTTGTTGTTGTAAATAAGCAAGCTTAATAAAATACCAACAAAACGTAAAAAAATTTTTTTTAATATCTATAACAGAACGACTATAATATGAACATCTTGCTTAAAGTACAATTTACTTGTTCACTTTTGCTTGTCACTGTATATATCAAAAAAATTCAATGAAAATATTGAAAAAATTCTCTAGCTATTATCTAGCTTATTTTTATTAAAAGTATTTAATAATGTATTTGATAAAATTAAAAATAGCATTATTCATTTATAAATTAAGTTTTATAGTTGAAGGGCATTTTCAGCAGAATCCTTTCGATCACTATATGTTTTGGTTTTCCAACTTGGATTGTACGAGTAACAGTGTCAGCGATGTTTTATGTGTTTAAGGCAGTTAATAAAAATATCAAGCTAAGACTATCTATTAAGTTAAAAATGCACTACTTTAAAAAAAATTACATGAATAATAAGACAACAAGACAAATAAAAGTCCTTATTTGTCTTGTTGTCTTATATTGTACATTAAAAAGCCCCATATTATGAATAATAATTAGTGCAGCGTGTGTGTAAATATGACCAACATTTGAACAGCTTTTCCTATCCACTTCTTCTATAATCTATGATTGAACCCTTAGATTAAAGAATACCTGGATAGGACTGTACGTCAGATTTTCTTATATGTATACACAATTGTGTGGCACAATTATTGCAGAAGCGGCGAGAAATCGTAATGCTTGCATACATTTGTGGAGATTTTATTATGTAGATATGACACCCACTGACATCTAGTTTTCGTAGTAAACATTTTTTAATTTCAAAAGCATAATTTATATTTATTTTAATTCACTTATTGCAATTTTTATTTTTGTCCAATCTTTTGATATGAACTGGAATTGTATTTTGGGTTTATTATTTATTTCGTAAATATCAAGCGCCTCAATTTTGTAGACATTCGGAGAGTTTTAAAATACGCCATTCTCCATGACTGGCAACATACCGAAATGCTTGCATACTTTTGTTGTTTTTAAGCTGTTTATTTTGGCACTTATCGTAAAGTGCAAGTGAAATTGTTGTTCTTATGTTTTGTGAAGTATTTACGAAAAGTAAGTATTTATATAAATAGCTATATTGTTGATAACATTTAAAAGGAAGTTTTTATTTCAGAACATGAAGTGTTTTATAAAGGGTTGCTGGTAATTCAATGGAATGAGGAAGCCGGGAATCTCTTTCTTTCGGTAAGTTGACATCTTCATTTCTACTAGAGTAATTAACAAAATTTTTTTTCCAAAAATTGGTTAAAACGTTAAATATTCGTCATTGAATAAATGTAAACAAATGTGATATTGACACTTCAATGTTTACCAGAAAATAGTTCAGTGGCGGCGTACGTAAAGTGTGTGTAAGAAAATTTAAGGAAACGAATTTTTCAGTCTGTTCTCAATTGCTGTTTTCATTGTGTTTAAATAAATAAAGTATATTCGGTAGGCTTATTTTATTCGACCATTTTGTAATGCATTTACTAAATAATATTGTTTTCAATTTTTTTTCAGAATATTAGTTGTTAATTAACTAATAAGATTAACTTATATATTATTAAGAATTTGATGTAATGTTCTATGTAATTAATGCTTTATTTTTTAATTTAAATGGAAATGCCTATTTAAATTACTATGATGTGAATTCTCGTTTTAAAGCTGAAGAATTTAGTAAATACAGCATTTTTTTATACAATTGGATGTCATGCGTGCTACAATAAGTTAATGGCAATATTTTGAATTTATTTATAGTTTTTAACCAGAAATTATACTTCCTGCACCCTTTTTCTAAATAAAATTATTCTATTTTAACAGAGGAACAAAAATTATGACTCGTCTATTTAAATGAACGCAACTGCATTTTAAATAACGAACATATATATATTTTTTAAAACTGTTGTCGTGCAATAGAGTAGTTGATATTTGAAAAGGAAAAATTTTAGGGCGAGTTTCCAAATTGAAAAATTTTCAACCAAAAATAAACATACATTTGCTTCCCAAAACACCCACACGTACACTCGTGCATATGCACACAAATCAAACCGTATGACGGAGGCAACGATGAGAACTGAGACAATTAATATTTTGTAATTATTACTCATTTACAATCGACCAACCATTTTCGTATGGAAATATTTTTATGAATGCAACGCGTTTCACCTCGTGCCAAAACATATTTTCTTTATCATTTTTTTTTATATTTTCTCTTTCTTTTTTATCTCTATTTCGCTCGTTACCACGTACATTTTTTCGCCTTTCAGTTGCCGCTCTTAATCGTGTTTCGTTTTCAACGATTACGCGCGCGTTCAGTTACCTTCGCAATTGTGTGTTAAGCGTACTCGAGCCGGATGTAAACAAAACACCATACAAACGCAACGCAAATAAAAAAAACACGGTCGCCAAACAAGAAATCTTCCAATAAAAATAATGAAAGAAAAAAAATATACAAAACCTAAATGTCGATGCATGCATATTCAATCGCGTTCGTGTGTATATGATGTATAAGCACATGTATATACATTTGGATATGAACCTACACATACAATAAGACAAATCGTATACAAAATAGCTGCTATTAAGCTTGGATAACGTGCAAAAACAAAGACAAAAAATGAAAATAGACAAGAAGATATATGGATGGTGGCGTACAATATAGCATGTTTTTTTTCTCTTAACATCGTTTTTCCTATTATTTTCGCTCCGCTTTCGCCGTATAGGAAACGGAAGTTAACTTTTATTGAACTATTGGTAATTTTTTTTCGCTAAATTATGTTAAGACATTATTGTAAAATTAAAAATGCCATTTATCAATAAACGATTTGTTTTCTTATTATAATTGAATTAATTGAATTCATTAATGATTGATGAATTTACAACAGCGACGTTTAATTGAAGTTAAAACAATATAATTTTGTATTTTAGTTAATATATTTTTATTTTGATAATAACAATATGGAATTGGCTTTTAACCTTAGATTATATTTAGAAGAATAAGATGAGAAAAGCTGTTGAAAAGTTTAGGCAAAAATTAAAACAATCTAAATTTGATTACATGTTAAGATTTTCGACCTAGAAACCGGAACATTTGAGAATTCTTTGATTCAGTAAGGCAAGATCTAACTTGCAGTTGTCGGACCACAATTTTTTTCTATATAGAAGAACAAGATGGACAAAGCTGCCAAAAACTTTAAAGCAAAGTTTATTCATACTAGGAAAAAATTCTTTCTCATATATAAAAAATTATAGTGCAAGCACATCAACTGACAGCACGCAACCTTAAATAAAATTAATTCTGCATTATTTTTCGAATATGTTTTACAACATAATTTATACTATGCTTTCTTATACATATGAAAAGGATTCGATTAAAACCACTTAGCCAATATGTCTTAACAAATTGCTACATAAATTATACTGTAGTAAATATATAAATGTAAAATGTTAAGTATTAAGACTTAATTTATATTTAAAATCATTTGAAAGAAAATTCATACAAAATAATGTTGCGTGTCATAATTTTAAATAATACTTAATTATAGAACTAAAGTAAATATGCTACGAGGGTCATTCATAAGATGGAAAAAAACTGTTTTTTTAAAAAACAATTTTTTATTTTTCAACATAATCTCCTTTGAGCTCTATATACTTTTCCAACCGTTTTTCCAAAATTTTTATCCCGTCCAAAAAATAGGATTTCGGAAGTTCTGCAAAATACTCATCCGTTTGAGCAATGACATCCTCGTTGGAAGTGAACCGTCGTCCGCCAAGCCATTTCTTCAGATTGGAGAAAAGAAAATAGTCACTCGGGGCCAAATCTGGTGAATAAGCGGAATGCTGCAAAAATTCCATTCTCAATTCCACAATTTTGGCCATGGAAACAGCGCAGGTGTGCACACGCGCATTGTCCTGATGCAAGAGGATTTTCTTCTTCTTCAGATGGGGGCATTTCTCTTTGATTTCCTCGCTCAACCGTTGCAATAACGACGCGTAATACGCTCCTGTTATTGTTTTTCCTTTTTCCAAGTAGTCGATAAAAATGACGCCCTGCGAATCCCAAAAGACCGTGGCCATCACCTTGCCGGCCGATGGCACAGTTTTTGCCTTCTTCGGAGCCCATTCACCCTTGAATATCCACTGTGATGACTGTCTCTTCGTTTCTGGAGTGTAGTAGTGTATCCAGATTTCGTCCACAGTGACATATCGACGAAGGAATTCGGCAGGATTGCGATGAAAGAGTGCCAACATAGCCTCAGAGCCCACTGCACGATTGCGCTTATTCTCCTCTGAGAGCAAACGCGGCACCCATCTTGCCGAAATTTTTTTCACAGATAATTTTTCATGCAAAATTGAAGCGACTGTACCTTGTGATATGCCCGTGGCCTCAACTAATTCGCGCACTTTAATTCGCCGATCGTTCAAAATCAGATCGTGGATTTTGTCGATGATTTCAGGAGTAGACACCTCAACTGGGCGTCCCGAACGATGTTCATCTTTTGTGGATGAACGGGCACGTTTAAATTCATTCACCCAATTGTAAACCGTCGCAAACACAGGTGCAGATGTGCCATGAACTGCATCCAACTCGGCTTTGCTTTCTTTCGGGCTTAAGCCTTTCAAATGGATATGTTTGATGACAGCCCTAAACTCGCTTTTTTCCATTGTTATGCACAAATAAATGTCGTTAACTTTAATCGACGATAGAAATTGACCTACGCTATGGATCGAGCTGAAATTTTGACAGCTTTCCTGTCGATAATGCTACTTACAAAAAAAAGTAACAATCTTTACCGACATTACGAGCGCAATTTCTCGGATTTTCTAAGGACTTATTGAACGTACCTCGTATTTATGTACAAGGTCTGTTCAAAAAGTATCGCGAATTTTGAATTTCCGCGGGTTACGTATATTCGATTTTTGGATTTTTTGTGGCGTTATGTTGGTACTCATGTCTCTCACTTATGCCGACAAGTTCGGCCATTTTGAATGTTCAGTTTATTTTTTAAAGCTGCTTTACTTGCACGTGTTTTGGCTCGTCTTCGATTTTTGCCCATTTCAAAAAATTGATCATAGAATCTGTTTCTGGAACAAGAAAAAGTTACAGGGGGCCAGATCTGAGGAATATGGTGACTGCGGCATTATTAGTGTGTTGTTTTTGGCCAAAAATTCGCGCAAAAGCAACGACGCAGGGGCGTTATCATGGTGCAGAAGCCAATTTTTGTTCTTCCACAAATCCGGGCGTTTCTGGCGGATTGCTTCGCGCAACTTGCGCATAACTTGCAGGTAATATTCCTTATTGACCGTTCTACCCTGTGGCAAGGTAATCCCCACCAGATATTATACACTTGTGCCAATCCTCGAAGCACTTCAAAAAATCATTTTTGTGATCTTGTTCAGCTCCTCCTTCGATGCCGTCTTTATCTCCGCAATCGTAGCGTAGCGTTGTCCTTGCATGGGGCTCTTCAGTTTCGGGAACAAGAAAAAGTCACAGTAGGCCAGATCTGGGGAATACGGTGGCTGCGGCATTATTAGTAGTTGTTTTTGGCCAAAAATGGCAAAAGCCAATTTTTGTTTTCCACAAATCCAGGCGTTTTTGGCGGATTGCTTCGCGCAACTTACGCATAACTTGCAGGGAATATTCCTTGTTGACTTTTCTACGCTGTGGCAAGAACTCATGATGCACCACGCCCCTGCAATCGAAGAAAACTGTAAGCAAAAGCTTCACATTCGACCGAACTTGACGCGCTTTTTTCGGTCTTGGCTCGTGCGGCAGCTTCCATTGGGATGATTGAGCTTTGGTTTCCACGTCATAACCATAAACCCATGATTCGTCACATAGTCCAACAGCTCCTTAGCAATGTTAATACGATGCTGTTTTTGGTCGAAAATGGGCAAAAATCGAACATGAGTCAAAACACGTGCAAGCAAAGCAGCGGTCAAAAATTAACTGAACATTGAAAATGGCCGAACTTGTCGGCATAAGTGAGAGACATGAGTATCAACATAACGTCACAAATAATCGAAAATCGAATATACGTAACCTGCGGAAATTGAAAATTTCCGATACTTTTTGAACAGACCTTGTAGTTGCCAACAGTTAAGTGTAACAAAAATGAAAATTTACTTTTGGATAGATTTACTTAAAATTGTGCAAGAACAACATTAAATAGTGGTGCCACTGATTTTTCAAACAAAAACTTTTGCTGATATTTGACAATGTGACAGTTAATCTGCTTTAGTACAGAACCAGTTTTCGCCTTAGATTAAAGAATACCTGGATAGGCCCCTACCGTATACTTTTGTGTCCGAATTATTGCGAAGCAGCGAGATATGACAATAAAGGGATATTTTAGTCAAAATTTTTTTATGTAGACATGAAACCCACCGCCATCTAGTTGTCGTAATAGAAATTTATTGAATTGCAAAAGCATAATTTTTATTCATTTTAATTCACTTATTGGAAACAAAAATACAATTTAAACACAACGATAGGCAACAATTATTTGTTGTACAATCTTTTGATACGAAATGAAATTCTATTTTATGTTTATTATTCATTTCGTAAATATCAATCATATATAAAGCGCCTCAATTTTGTAGACTTTCGGAGAGTTTTAAAACTTTAATTCTCCATGAAAGTGGTAACTTAAGAGCTATTGCTATCATTTGTCAAGTTTTATTTTGGCACATCGGAAAGTGCAATTAAAAGTGTTTTTTTTCACATAATTACAATTATTTACGGAAAAGTAAGTATTTTTATAAATAGTTATATTGTTGATAAAACTTAATACGCAGTTTTTATTTCAGAAAATTAAATGTTTTGTAAAGGATTGCCAGAACTTCGACGAAATGATGAAACCGGGAAGTTTCTTTCTTTCGGTAAGTTGACATTTTCATTTTTACTAAACAAAATAACAAAAATTTAGTTTGTGATGTTCCTAAATGCCTTTTAGTGATTTATTTTATTAAAAAAGTGGTCAAAAAATGAAAAGTTCGGCATTGAATAAATGTAAACAAATCCGATGTTGACAGTTCAATGTTTACCAGAAAATAGTTCAGTGCCGGTGCATGTAAAGTGTGTGTAAGAAAATTCGGCTTGTTATTTAAATAAATTTTTTGCATTTGTGCTTTTGCTTGCTCTATTAGACTATTTTCTAATACATTTACTAAATAATATTGTTTTCATTTTTTTTAGAATATTAGTTATTAACTATTTAAGTACATTAAATTTTTCATTTTCTACTTTTGTTTTAAAGCATTTGTTTTAATGTTGTATTACATATCAATCAAAATTGTTTTAAACCAACCGCTTCAATCGCATACTGAAGTTTAAAATTAGCCCCCAATAATTTACACCGTTTCTGTTGTATTGCATATGTGTGCGTTCTACGAATGTATTACCAACAAAATTCGGGCAGAATTCTTGTGTAGAGGCCTATCCAGTTCTTCGATAATCTAAGGTTTTCGCTCTCAACAAATTCTTTTCATGTGACATGATTTTATATATATTTTTTTAAATTTAAAAGTTATATGTAACAACATACAATTTGTAACAGGCAGATTTTTTTAAGGGAAGACACAAAAAAAAAATCTTCAGCAGATATCTTATCAATGTTTACTTTTCTAATAAACAATTTTATCCAATAAATTAATATGCTCCTTACTCCAATTTAACGTCCTTGGTCTAAAAATAAATGTTATCATGTATCTCTAAATCCCTATCCATCCTGCTATAGAATGCGAACGGTTTGAATCTTTGATTAAAGAATAACCCTTAGATTAAAGAAGTACTGGATAGGCCTCTACACAAAAATTCTGTCCAAATTTTGTTGGCAATACATTCATAGAACGCACACACATGCAATACAACAGAAACGGCGTAAATCATTGGGGGCCAATTTAAAAGTTCAGTATGCGATTGAAGCGGTTCGTTTAAAACCATTTTTCATGTGTGATATCATTTACACATACACGTATGCGTAAAGAAGCAGATTTTTTATTATTGCGGATCTTGTTTGATGGAATTAGTTTTGTAAAAATGCAATAAAACACAGTATTCTATTTTTAAATATTTATTTATTTATTATGTATTTTCATTTTATTTATTTCACTGTATATTATTTATTAAAACAGAATTTTTAAAGTGGGGAATAGTATATAAAAATATGAATTATAAGTTATTTGATTATATTAAAGCAATTATGTGCACAATAAGATGTTAATCGTATACAACATTAAAGGAAATGCTTTAAAACAAAAATAGAAAATGAAAAATTTAATGTACTTAAATAATTTATAACTTATATTCTAAAAAACATGAAAACAATATTATTTAGTAAATGCATTATAATATGGTCTAATAGAGCAATCAAAACAAATTTATTTAAATAATAAGCTTACCGAAGAATAAACTTTATTTATTATAACACAATGAAAACAGCAATGGAAAATAGACAGAAAAATTCGGTCTCTTAAACTTTCTTACACACACTTTATATACACCGGCACTGTACTATTTTATGGTAAACATTGAACTGTCAACATCGGATTCACAAATGACAAAGCTAACCCCCAAGGCTCCACTTTCATGGAGAATTAAAGTTTTCAAACTCTCCGAAAGTCTACAAAATTGAGGCGGTTTATATTTGATTGATATTTACGAAATGTATAATAAACCTAAAATAGAATTCCATTTCGTATCAAAAGATTGTACAAAAAATAAAGTATTTTAATTGTATTTTTGTTTCCAGTAAGTGAATTAAAATAAATATAAATTATGCTTTTGCAATTAAATAAATTTCCATTACGACACATAGATGGCAGTGGGTGTCATGTCTACATAAAAAATTTTTGACAGTCATATCCCCCTAGTAAAAATTTGTACACAAAATTGCGTATACATATACGGTAAGGGCTTATCCAGGTATTCTTTAATCTAAGGAATAACCGGATAGGCCCGTACGGCAGATTTTCGTATAACATATGTATACGCAATTTTCTGGCTAAATTATTCCAAAAGCGGCAAGATATTGTAATGCTTGCATATATATGTGGAGATTTTTTATGTAGACATTACACCCACTGACATCTTGTTTGCGTAGTAGACATTTTTTGAATTCCAAAAGCATAATTTATATTCATATTAGTTCATTTATTGCAAACAAAAATACAATTTAAACACAACGAAAGGCAATTTTTATGTTTTTTCAATATTTTGGTATTAAATGCAATTGTGTTTTAGGTTTACTATTTATTTTGTAAATATAAATCAAATAACAAGCGCCTCAATTTTGTAGACTTTCGGTGAGTTTTAAAACACGGCATTCTCCATGAAAGTGGTAGCATACCGAAATGCTTGTATACTTTTATTTACATTTAGAATACATATCGCGAAATGAAAGTTTAAGTGCGGTTTTATTAAATTTTAAATAGTTTACGAACAAGGTAGTATAAATTAATACATTTGCATAAATAGTTTTATTCTTCAGGACAGTAAATAGGAAGTTTTTATTTCAGAATACGAAGTTATTTTGCAAAAGATAAGTTATTTTGCAAATGTGTGCGTTTTTACGAATGTATACTCGGAAAAATTTGGACAGAATTTCTGTATCGGGGCTTATGTAGTTCTTGCGTGCATTTTTCGAATAAAAAGATTTTTTGTATCAATCTTTAATAAAGTTTTGATACCAATAAAAAAGAATTATGATACCATTAATACCATAAATATTCAATGTTGTAATATAATAATTAATCACTGATATTTTCCAAAAAAAAACTCTAAATTTCTAATTGGAGTCATTTAAAGTGCAGTCTAATTGGAAGTATTATTAACAGCAAATTTAAATAGTCATTTAAAATACTCCTAAATTATGATCCGTAAATTAGTAAGATTCAAATATTTCTATTTGCTGTTAAATCTGCAACCAATACTCGATTTGCATTAGTAATTAAATTAATAACTGAATTGATTTCAGCAAAAATTCCGGCACGCTTTCTTGCATTTCTGTCAAGCTTCTTATTTTTGCATGTTTCTTTTTTTTAAGATACTGTTGGACAAATTTGCAATTACTGTTTCTATTCTTTGACAAATCAACCGTGAAATCGTCAAAGTTTTTTGAAAAAGTTCCATGAAATCAGATACTTTTTCTTTACTTCCTATTAAATGTAAACACTCATAAAAACATAACCACTGACATTCGCAATGACATTCGTTGTTTGTTTTCTTCTTTTTGTTTGGATTGTTTGGACAAAGTAATAGTCGTTTCATATGCGATACTATTTATTACTGAGAATCTTAAAGAATGCAACTTCTATTGAGCTATATGTAAATATGGTTCCAATCTAATGCCGCTGCTAATGTATTGCATTTCGTTTTATCATACCTGGATTTGTTTGGGAATCTCCCCGACATCTCCGCCGCATGAACTGTCAAAAACAACTTGACATAGAACGGAGTCGCTTTGATGAAGATTTCCACTTCCGGCAATATTTTGCAATTGAATACTTTTCACATCGAACAAACTATATATTTGATCTTTATGCAGTCGTAATAAACGTATATATTTACGTTTAATGGCTATTTCATTTGTAAATCCATCGTTTTCGTCACTTTTGTTTTGTTCATCCATTTTTTTGAAGCACTTGTCAAATAACTCGCACTCGTTGTGGCTTTTTTTAACCACATCACTTGATGACACTTAATATAAATACAAAATCCATTTCTAAACTACATATTACAATACTATTCCCGCTAAGAATTTATCATTATTTACAAAAAAATTTAAATCAGAAACAACAAAACCTCGCCTCCGCACAGGTAACCGCGGCCATTTTGGATTCCAAAATACTATCGTGGATTCTGTAATACTATTGAATTCCATATTTAAAGACGATTGTGAATTTTTTACTGTCAATTCAAAAGAACTAATGCCATTTTTCGTATCAAAATCAACGTTTTTATTAGAATTTTCATTAAAGCATATTTTCAAATGAAGAGAAAAATCCTCTTTATTCGATTTTTATGATTATTGCAAAAATAATGTTACCTATGAAATTTGTTTTAGAAGAAAAAAAATTACTTTTTTATTATAATCAAAGGGTAAAATCGTTAAAATTTAAAATTTATATATAATTAAATTGATATTAATTATAAAAAAATTAAATCTAAAATTAATTTTACAAATTTAATCAATTTTTTTCTATTTTTGGATATTTTTCCATAAATATCGATTGATGAATATTATTGATAAGTAACTTATAAATAAATAATATATGAAATTATTCATAACTTTAATTTATACAGTTGGAAAATATCACAAGCAAAAAATAATGTAAATAATAGAAAATCCATATCAACTCTGCTAAAATTGTTATTAAATTTTGCGAATTTGAGTAATGTTAACCTATTTTCTGATACGCCTAAATGGTATGCAGTTCTTTGTTAATGCAGTAAAATTATTTGCAAAATTCATATTAATTTTCGATGCAAATTTATAAAATTATTTATATTAATAAAATACCATCTTCAAAAGAAAATACAAAAAAAAATATTTAAGAAATATTTTCTTTCACATTTTATAATGCGTCTGATGGATATGAAACTGTACTTGCCGTACTGACGGACCCAAATTTAATAATTATTATCATAAATAATTCGAATATTGATCAAATCCAAACAACGCATATATATAAAAATAATTTCGTTTTTATTGAAAATTACTTTTTTTTGCTTTCTTTTTGCAATTGAGCTATTCGAGCATCAATAATATGCTTGGGACGTGCCGGTCGCTTAACCAATTCGTTCTCGTTCATTGGTGTAATAACTTTACCCATTTTCGTAACAACAGCTGGTCGTGTTAACATTCGGAAAGCAGTTTCAGGTACAAATGCCCTTCCGATTGGAGCCCGAACACTGGCTTCATAGTCTTTGACACTTTCAAATGGGAATGGAAGTTCGGAGACCAGATGAGACTTTAGGTCTGCATTAACTGCATTCTCGTTAATGTAAACATTAGATTTATTCTCATCACGACGAGGCACATCTTTTGGAAACTTCAAAATAAATCGACGTGTTTGGTTCTCTTTTGCAATTCCACAGCCACCCCATGTGCCCCATCCTGGCATGGACAGATCAACTTCAGATTCATTCTTTGTCTTCTCCTCTTGCCGTACACGATCAAAATCTGCAACGATATCGTCGTCTTTGAATGCCTCAGCTATCATCATTTGGTGTTCCTTATTGTTGAGTGCGAAATTCTCGTCGGCTTCCTCCAAAACTTCCATCGAATTGACCATATCGGGTAGGGATGCTCTTAATCGTTTCGGCTTGATTTCAACGAAAGCGTCTGGATTGATTTTCTCTTCTCCATCAATAATTTTTTCCTGAATTATTTTGCTATCTGCCAACGGTAAAGGCTCGACTGTGGTTTTGCTGGAAGTTCCTCCAGCCACCAACTTGTCCATATCACTTCTTGTCATCGCTTCTGGAACCTCAGTTAATTCTTCATCCAACATTGGCCGTTTTGCAGTCTTCTTAAAACTTAAATCGACATTCTCATTATTTGTTTTCCTCACAAATCGACCAGTCCGATGCGTTAATGATTTTCGTTGCTTTAATTGTTCTCCTAATTTTAACACTTTCTCGGTAGTTTTTTCTTTTAGAACATCTTCTGCCCGATCAAATAAGTCGTCGATATTTAACGACTTCAACAGTTTCTCTTTATTAAGATTCTTTTTTGTTGCTTTTGTTTTTGTCTTCTTTTTTTTAACATCATAATCGCTTTCATTTGCATCATTCGGAATATCTTCAACAATCCAATCACTCGGCCCAGTTTTAGCTTCAAAGCTAATTTTTCGTTTTTTCTTTTTGCATTTATTTTTCGCATTTTTGCTTTCTTCTAAGACATTATTTTTTAAGATTCCATTTTGAATTTTTTTATTTTTTTTATTTGACTCCTCTTCCGTACTTGAGTCTGAGGATAATATTCCTTTGTTGTAAATATTCTCAGGAACTTTGTATTTTTCGATTCCTTTCTTTTCATGATCCGGCTCTGCTAAACTTCCGTCGACTTCTGCAGATTGCTTCGTTGTACCCACACCGTTAATGTCCTTCTTGTAATCATCTAAGTCTTTTTCATTTTTGTTCCTCTCTAACCAGTATTTTCGGTAGCTACTGTAAAATTCTGCAATTTCTGGCTTAGTTTCAACTTCTCTTTTTCCCTTCAGCCATGGGTTAAAAAGATTCTGATCCGAATTTGTTTCATTTTTATTATCTACGTTAACCTCAGCTTCACTCTCGCTACTCTCAATGGCATTTTGTTTTTGTGTCAATTCTCTGCTGATCGCCAGTTGCTCAGCTAAATCTTTACGAACATCTTTATCGTATTTTGCACGAACCTGTAAGTTTTTAGCCCACGTTCCTGTATTCTTATGCCGTAGATGTGCTCTTTCCTTAATTCGATTAAATTCGATCTTTTCCAGCTTCTCCAAAGCCGCTTCAGGATTTACTTTCTGCAAAAGTTCGAACTCCTTTATTTGTTCCTTCATCTTTTCATGTTTCATTAACTTGTGATACTTTTTCGACTTGATCTTATTTTGTTTTCGTGCTCTTGCCGATAACTGCGATTCCTTCCTTCTTATAAACGCGAGTTCTTTACGGCGTGCCATTAGCTCGGCACGTGTTAATTTCTCTTGAAGTTTTTTCTCATCGACGACTTCTTGTTTCGTGTCCACATCTCGCAATGCACGTATTTTCGCATCGATTGCTTCCATTTCTATCATAAGCTCACTTTTAACAGTTCGCTCCGGTGGTTTTTTGGGAACGGCCAAATCAACGTGTATTTCCTCATAATCTAGCGGGAATACCTGAGGAAATAGACGATAATGAAGAGGAAAAGTAGGTTACATGAACATTTGATATAATTCAATTCTAATCCAACCTGATGTTCTGCTACTCGGTTACGGGTAACAACGGCATCCCAACGGCTCAATTCATCCTTCACCTTGCTATATGCGACTGCACGTTTGATTCGATCCTCTTGCGGTGTTTCGAGTGGTTTGTTAACACGTTTTATCCATTTAGCTTTCTTCAGTTCCTTTCCAATTTGTAGCAAGGATCCCTTATTAGATTTATTCAATGTTCCAATTACATCATCTAGTGTCACAATACCATCTGTACCGGACGCCAGTTTTGATTTCACCAGGTGGAATTCATCTTGAACAAGTGCCGGTTCCGTGCGGGTTGGCTTCCGAATATGCTGGGATTTTGTTAATCGACTTACACCATCAAGCAGTCGTTTATGGGAAAACGTCTGCACTTCATCATCGGACGGAAGGACTGGTTGCTCATCATCCCACATAATAGCGGAAAATTAAAGTTCGACTAAAAAATTTACAAAAATTATCCGCAATTCAATTTAACATCAAAATTTAGCGATTTGCAAAACGTCTGACATTCACTTATGACAGTTGCTACATTTGACAGATTCACCACGTGCTCATATATGGGTTGATGATTGGGTGGTTGGCTTACAATATGCAAAACAATTTTTATCACATTAAAAATTTTAATTTTGAAATATATTAAATAAAAAATATTTTCTATTTGTATAATTTGTTTGTTTTAAATTAAAATGAATGAAATTATACTATATATTGCTTATTTTGTAAAAAAAATATATTAAAAACTAAGGCCACACTTTAGTTGTCAATTTACATTCTTGTTTATTATATATTTGATGTGAATTAATTATTTTGTTAAAAAATATACAATTTCTTTTGAATAAAGAAAATGTGTATTTTTTTTTAATATTATTATTTTCAAAGGAATTTTTAGAAGGATTTATTTCTGATATACTTTTAAAAATATACTTAAAAATTATTGGTTTTTTTTTAAAAAAAAAACGTAAGATTTTAGTCTTAAATTTTTATAATACTCTGGCATTTTTGTTGTAATTGTTTGCTTATAAACTAGCTCTTTTAAAAAATGTTCATCAAAATTTTACAATAATATTAATTTCGATTAAAATATAATTTTCTGTATAGTTTCGATTATAAGTTAAACCAAAAAAATAAGAAAAAATTAATTTAATTGTCCTTAATAAAACTGATGAACATTAAGAAAATTATAATTTTGAATAACTTCTTTCAGGAAACAAACGCAGTTGCATTTCTAACTAACAGATGTCACTAGCAATAGTAGTATTACGCAGCTAACTTAATTTTGAAATTCAGAAGCATTTGAGGATTTAGTTTGCAAATGTATTAAGTTGGCTGGTTAGATTTGTTCGCCTTTTCGTCTTGTTGCGGTTAGTTTGTTGAGTCGCAGTGTTTCGAATTGCTTGCCGTGAAATTGTGTGGAATCTGTTTGGTATCAGCATAGAAACAGCTTAGCAATTACAGGAAAAAGGTGAGAAACTTATCAACTTATCTCAAATTATAATTAAAATGTTTTGCAATTATAATAATAATTAAGAGTTCGTTTTGTTAAATAATTATTATATAGATATCTGTGTTCTATTGTTCCAAAAATTGAGATTCAATGTTCTTGTAGTTCGTTTGTTCGGTCGTGCTAGCATTGCCGCCGCCGCGATAGAACAAATGCACGTGTTTTTTTCTAGACCACGACATCTGTTCTCTTTGGGCCAGTTTCTATTGCGCATTTTATTAAATGGTACAGTTTTGTTTTTAAAGCCAAAAGCTAACCAATTATTGAAAATTTAAGTTATTCGGAAATTTTCTTCATTTCTGTTCATAAAAATTCAATTTGATACATTTTCAAAGAAAACTTTTTGTGGTTAGAAATGCCCAGAGTATGCCGGTTCCATCGCACACTATCATTGGTCGTCTGTTCAATTTAAATTATGATGACTAATTGAAAGAATTGCAAATTTTTTATTAATGTAGCTCTGCTACATATTTAACAAAAAAAGCGCGTGTTTCATTGTTAGTAAAATTGATTAATGAAATTTTTTAAAAGCCAACAAGATAGGAGAATCTAAAAAAAATCGCACATTCCACATTATCCCTCTTTAAATGTGCTGATTTCGATTGAATTTGAAGTAACCTCGATGGTTCTCTTACGAAAAGGGTTGTTTTATCTTTACTTTTATTTTGTAGCAAAGAATTTTTTTCGAAATTTGATTTTAACGTGAACGATTTTTTATGCTCAATGTTCATCAGGTGAATTTTAGAAATTCTGTTGCGTAATTATTAAATATCAATAAATTTTTGCATTTTTAGTTATAATTTGAAAATAATTGAAATTAATATACATTTTTCATTTATTTAATTTAAAACAAAATCTTTCCGTTCACTATATGCGTTTGTGTGCGTATTACCACCATTCGCTCCGCGTCAATTGAAATTAATTTCCGAAAGCTCCTCTTTTTTTTATATTTAAATATTTTTTTCAATTGTTCTTGAATTTGTTAATGATATTTTTATGTTTTATTTCTAAACGTTTCTTTTATATATTTTATTACAGCTCAACAAAATACAAAATGAATAATAAAAATGCTAGAACGACCAGCGAATCTGATGTCGACGATGCTACGAAAAATATATTCTGTAATGCGTAAGTATGCGTGTGTGTAACTGTGTGCGTATTTCGATTGTCGCGCTCAAAAGCGGTTTTTATTCGTAAACGTTCTATTTTTTAATTTAATTCGATGATTTTTTTTAAGGTTTATAATTAATAACCTAAAAATTGTCGGTTTTTTATAACAGAAATATGCTTAAAATTATCTATTAACCTTTAATCGGAGCAAATTGCACAATATCTTGTTTTTATCTAAATAATCACATTTATTAAGGAACATACGTGTAAATTAAAATTAATAATATTTGAAATAAAATTTTGATCGATTTTATGTTGTTGCTATTATTAAATAATTTTTACATAATGTAGATTTTTATTTAAATAATTTTTTTTTTATTTATGTGTTTATATTTTAGTCCAGGAATGATGAGTAGTGCAGCGAGACGTCAGGTCTTAAAGGAAATGATCAAAATAATGCCAGAATCGATACAAAATCGTATACGTGCATTGAAAAATTTACAATTGGAGCAGTTAAAACTTGAATCTGATTTCTATGAAGAAGTCTATAAGCTAGAGCGGAAATATCAAGAAAAATATCAACCGTTATTTGATAAACGAAAACAAATCATAACCGGTGATGTGGAACCAGAAAAACAGGAAGCTAGCTGGAAATCGGATGATGAGGAGGAGATCTTATCGGTTCGAATGAAAGATTTATCCGTAAAGCTTAAAGAGTATGTATTGAAACTTTAAAAAATCTATAAAATGAACACTGTGTTTATTCTATATTCGCAGAGACATTGAAACAAAATTCGCTGAAGATGTTAAAGGTGTCCCAGAATTTTGGTTAACAATTTTCCGTAGCTCTGAGCTTCTATCGGAAATGGTACAAGAACATGATGATCCCGTCTTGAAGAAATTACGTGATATTAAAATTATTTATGCCGATAATCCCATGGTAAGTAATTAGAATAGAAAAATTGATAAAAATCTTTTTAAAAAAACTTACAGAAGAGAGGTGGCGGCATTTCTTATAAAATTATCGAATTGATTTTTATCCAATGAAATCGATTCTAATTGCATAAGAAATGCTAGAGCAAATTAGCTTTTTATTTGCAACTGTTATCTACAAAACTTTTACTAGATGACATACTAAAGAAAGCAACAATAAACAATTATTATATTTAATGAATTTTCATCAAAAAACAATAATTGTATAATAGAGAATTTTAATTGTTTTTATTTCTAGTCTTATACTCTAGAATTCCACTTTGATCAAAATGAATATTTTTCAAATTCGGTTTTAACTAAACAATACTTCCTCAAAACAACTGTTGATCAAGATTATCCGTTCTCATTCGAAGGACCCGAAATTTATAAATGCACTGTAAGTAATTGTTTTCTTATTCAATTATTGATTAATAAAAAAATTTAAATTTTTCTTTATTTTTTACAAATAGGGTTGCAATATAAATTGGGAAAAGGGAATGAATTTAACAATAAAAACAATCCGCAAAAAGCAAAGGCATAAGGCTCGCGGAGCATTTAGAACAATAACGAAACAGGTTCCAAATGATTCTTTCTTTAATTTTTTTAATCCACCGGAAGTACCAGACGATAAAAATAAAATCGATTCAGATTCACAAAGTGTAAGTGTTTGTGTTTATTTTTAAACTATTTATAAATTTCTCCAAAAATATTTACACAAAGTATATTCGAATGTTTATTATTAAATTTTTTAGTGAGAGTATGTCAAAAAGTTTAACGGATAAAGATTATAGTGTTTTGTTTTTTAAACTAAGTGAAAGTATAAATACCAAGTCTCTATTTTAATTATATTCAAGGGAGAAAAACACGAAATCACCACAAGCGATTTGATTATAGAATGGATCTAAGAATTTTTGTAATTCTTGATCTAAAAACAAAAAAAAAAAATGAAAAACATTACTTTTGCTCAGATATGCTTACAGGTGCGCATTTTCTTAGAAGTAATTAAACAAGCCATCAAAACCAAGAGCAATTCGAGAGGATATCAGTTTCATAACATCTGCAAAAACAATTAAATGGGATTTTCACTGCAGATTAACAAAATAATTAAACTAACTTGAGTTTAATTATTTTAAAATAATATAAAAGGTGATTTTGGGTAAAAACGGTAATTTCTCACCTCACAGAAAATTTCGCTTTTGAGTAGATGCTTTCCGGTTTTTTACCATTACTCTTCCCTTGTTCGACGAACTTTTGACATACTCTCGTATAAATTAGTAAACATAAAAGCCCGAAAATTGATTTATTATTAAATTTTTAACAAAAACATTATTTAATTTAGTAAATTTTTGAAACTTGTTTAATTGTCTTGTGATTAAAAAAATTTGTTCGAATATATATAATTTGTGTGGTATTTGATTATTTTATGTTTAACTATTTATAATTTGATATTTTTTTCGTATAGATTTTAACAACAGATTTCGAAATTGGACATTTTCTAAGAGCTAGCATAGTACCAAAAGCTGTGCTATATTATTCTGGTGACATTGTCGATGAGGATGACGACGATGATGATTTCGATGAAGAGGAGGAGGAAGAGGAAGAGAACGAAAATGATAGTGGCGAAGAGTATAGCGATCCAGAAGATAGTCAAACAAATGTTGGAGGAGGCGGCGGCGGTGGTGGTGGTGGCGGTAAAAAGCCTAAACCCAAAAAAGAGAATGCCGAAGTTCCAAATGAATGTCAGAATCAGTGAGGGCGGACTAGTAGAGATAGAGAGAAATGTAATTTATAAATTTAAAAAAAAATTACATAAATAAGTAATAAATACGCGAAATAAGACGAAAATATAGAAAAAAAGAAAATAATAATAAATAAATACATGAAACTATACCAACCAACCCAACCAAACAGCGTCAGTCGAGCCACCATTTAAAAGTAAATAAAATTAAAAATTTATAAATCAAATTTAATTGATCCAATAAAAACGTGTAGGATTGGTATGGTAAGAAAAAGGATAATATCATATGAGAAATTATAACTAAATAATCTTTTCTGTTTTTATTAAATAGTTTTTTTTTTCTCTAAGAAAAATACCCGCTTTTGAAGAGGGAAGTTTTTGGAATTATACATAAAAATTTTCCTTTTTTTTAATGCAATTTAATTGTAAACACAAGTGTACACTTAAGAACCGGTATAATCGCATATTAAAAAAATATATGGTGCGATTTAAAAATAAATATAATAGTTAAATTTTTAAAAAAATTATTCGTGCCTGCTGCTGCTGCTATTGTAAAATAATTGTTTTTTAGAAAGATAGAAGAAAAAAAAAATTTCCATCTTAATCAAATCTTAAAAATAAATTAAAACAAAAAAAACAATAGATTGAATTTAAAATAAATTTATTTAATGCAAAATTGAAAAGAAATGTTTTTTTTTTAGAAACAAATTAAATTGTTAATATTTCTTTGACAGAAATAAGAACGATATCTGGAAAAAATTCATATTATTTATTTTCGTTTGTATTGAATTTGGGTAAAATACAAAAAAAAAACTTTATTTATAACAATAACAATTTATCTTCTTCATTTTCAGTGGAGAATAAATAGAATTTTTTTTATTATTTCTCGATGTATTTGCATATAAAATATTTTGTTTTCTCTCTTCATATTTATAAGCTTGTATTTTTTTATTCAGCAAATAAATTTAAGAATTTTCTATATTTTTGTAATTTTTTTTAAAAATTTAATTTGTACTGCTTTGAAACATGATAGTGTTGATTAAAGATAAAAATAACAAAGCATTTATGAGGATATTATTATTATAAATTAAGAAATTAAAGAAAATCACTATTTTATTATTATTTGTATTATTAAATATCATACAACAACAGTTGTTATATTATTCTTTCTAGTTGAGAAATAGTACTTTTCTTTTTCTTCTTGAGGCTATATTTAATTGTCATAAGAAAAAAAAGGGAAGGAAAGTAAATTAGTCGAAAAATTTCAACGGAAATTATATACAAAAAAAAATCATTTAAAGACGTGTTCTTCACGTTGCACAACAATAATTTTTAAATCTAAATAAAAATAAATCAAAAAAGGGCAACAACAACAACAAAAAAGAAAGAATAATAAATAAACATAAACAAATATTATTAGAAGAGAAAATTTAATATTACAATAATAATCAGTATATTGCATGAAATTGGATCATATTATTTATATTTAAAAAAAAACAGATTTTTTCTTGAGAATTTTTGTATGAGAAAAATTTTTTACATTCAGAAATGAAAAAAGTAACATAATAAATTTATTAAAAGTTCATTAAAAAAAAGCAAAAAATACAGTGTTATGTTTTTTTTTTCTATTTGCACTTTGTATTCGGTTGTTCGGAAAGTAATTTCGTTTTGTCCCAACAGGGGACTTAATTGTATTTTTTCACAACCAACTTCACACTTAAGCCGCATAATCATATGTATTTTGACAGCTGACCAGTGCTTGCTTGTGAAAAAATTGATTCGATTGATTCTGCATAGTTGTTTTTGGTTGATACCCTTTTAAATATAGAAATTGAAAAACAGCATTTTCGGCATATTTTACTTTTTTTACTAAGATAAAAATGCAGTTCAAGCAAGAATAAAATTATCCGATGTGTGTGGAGTAGATATGTTAAGTGAGCGCCAAAATTTTGATCTCGAAGATGCACCACGTTCTGGAATGCCAGTTGAAGCTGATGAAGACGCAATAAAAGCATGAATTGATCGAAACCAGTGAATAACAACTCGTGAGATCCCTGAGAGATTAAAGTTATCGAATTCGACCATTCATGATCATTTGAAACGGCTAGGTTTACCCTCAAAGCTCGATATATGGGTTCCTCATCGTCTTAGGGAAAAAATTTGTGCCGTCGCATTGACGTTTGTGATTTGCTTCTCAAACGTCAAGAAAATGATCCATTTTTTGAAGCGTATCATCACTGGGGACGAGAAATGCGTTTCCCCGACCGCCACTAAACGAATATTGCGCCAAAAGAACCCTTCAACAACATACACACAGTCTTCCTTTCTGAGACATTCACCCCCATTCTATTACCCCATTCAGGCACCATGTGCATATAGTGGCTTCCCGCTACCTCTATCGCATATCTACTCCCCCCCCCCTCAATCAAAAGCGGAAGTTCATCCGCATATGCGACCACACAGCAACCGGTCTCCTCCAACTGCACCAAGACACCTTTCATCATCACATTCCAGATGTTAGGCCGGTCACAGATCTCTGTGGACAGCCACGCACCATCTGGCGCACAACCCTCCCATTGTTCCCGCACACGACCGCATACATTTCATGGAAGTAACTTCGCCATAGAGAAGTTTCTTCACATGAAACCTCCTCAAGCAGCTCAATAATGCGATCCCATAGCAGGCAATTGAAGGCACTACGAAAATCTACAAACACACCACAAACGTACCGTCTTAAAATACATCCAAGCGTCTCACCAGCAACATACCGTCTTAAAATACATCCAAGCGTCCTCAGTCGATTTATCTTTCGTAAATCCATACTGAGAGCCGGATACATTGAATCTGCCAACTTCACATTCAGCCGGTATACCATCATCCGCTCGAGGACCTTGCCGAATACTGGAAGTAAGCATATCGGCCTATAGGAGGACGGATCAGTCCGTATCCCGTCCTGAGACTTGGGAAGGATAACCACGTCTCCTAATTTCCATTCACTCGGAAAAACACTCTACAGGCATTCACCGTATATGCTACTTACATATGCAGGAATAGTCGGCCAAACACCCCTCATCATTTGACCAGTCACACCATCTAATCCTGGGGCACATCTCACGTGCTCCACACAGAACATTCAATCTCATTCCAATCAAAGGGCAATGGGATACAACCTGCCAACATACACTTCCTCTTGCATTTCAATTCCAGGAAAGAATTCATCCATTAATACGTTCACACTATCCTCCCAATTACTTGTATACCCTTCATTCACTCTGATACTCGAAATATCGTTTCGAGCACCTTTGTGCATGCACAATCGATCCATCGCACCACATATAAAAATTTATTAATAATAATAATTGTATTTTTAAATTTTCACTACAAAACTTGTTTGTATCCCAAGTAACACCAGTTACGGAAATTATGGTATTTAACGGCACTCTGGCGAAACTGTGTTCCGTCATATGATTACGAATTTGTTCAAGATGGGTTCAGAAACGGTTCAGAAACGGTTCAGAAACTGTTCGTTCTTTGTCGCTGCAAACCGATGCTCAAACAATTAGTTTGCTTTCATGTATGGGTGCATTCATACATGAAATTGCATGTATGGGTGCACCCATACATGAAAGCAAAAAATTTTCGAGTTCCGGCTTGTAGCGACAAAGCACGAACAGTTTCTGAACCGTTTCTGAACCCATCTTGAACAAATTCGTAATTATATGACGGAACAGAGTTCCGTCAGAGTGCCGTTAAATAGCTTTATTTTCGTAGCTTGCGTTACTTGGGTCTTCATTATAGTTAAATATTTTTAATTTTTTTTGTAATCAAATATATTTTCATAACATTAAAAAATTAATAACAAAAAATTAAATAAAATAGCCTCTTCTAGCTATATAACCATATAAAAAACTTAAAACCTATTCAATTTCTAGGAACTCGATGTCATCGAACAATTCGGTGTCCGAAGTAGTTGCACAATGTTGTTCCTTTTTTTTTGTTTTTTTTGGATATATTGTCTTTTGTGGTATAAAAAAACCTCCTCAAAATTTTATTTATATCATCTTCCCTAACGAAGGGAAATTTATCCAATGCACAATCTATATTAAAAAATAGTTATTAGTTATGTTATCATAGATTTAAAAATAATTTAGATTATGCTTACTCTTAATTATTTTTGACACATTCAGGTCCTTGAAGCCAATATTTGCCTGCCTCCCATCAAATGTAAATTTGGAGGCCAATTCTTCGGTAAACAATATTTTGCACGTTGCATATAAAAACTTTTTCAATTCTGTTTCCGACTGCTTCATAAAAATATCTATCTGTTGATCAATATAGTACATACATTAAAATGATAACTTGTAATAATATCACAAATATGATCATACCAATTCTATTTTCACGTCTTCACTTGCTTCTAAAAGCGATTCATCAAATAGTTTGAATTTATCAACTCGTGCTGCACCTTCCTTCTGTTTCATCCGAACTTTGAAGATATTCAGTGGAATAATGTTGTATTTGTGGAGTGCTGGAGCTTTCTTCTGTGTTATCCAAACTTTCAAGATATTCAATGGAATTGTCGGTTTCAATTATATTACCTTGCACCGGTATACGCAAATCAACAAGTGCGAATTCTGTTTTTTTTTTTACTGCACACACTAATTTTCTTTTTATTTCGTTCGCGACTTCCCTTTCGTACGCTCTTTTGGACATTTTCCTTTTAATAATATTATTATTTATTATATATTTTAATTCTAATAATATAGTTTAATTAATATAATGTACTATTACGTTTCTTTTTTACGCACGAGAAAAACTTGTTGTCGCCGCAACATTCAATTAGCAATTGGTTATTTCACAACTAATAGAAATGAAAATTTACAATTCTAATAATATAATTTAATTATAATATAATGTACTATTACGTTTCTTTATTTTACGCACGAGGAAAACTTGTGTCGCCGCAACATTCAATTAGCAATTGGTTATTTTGACACTAATAGAAATGTAAATTTACAATACATTCACACTAAATTCATTTCGAGTTCAGTTAGTTCCGTCATTCAAGTCCATAGACGACACTCATTCGTAATACGACATAATCCTGAACTAAGAGCCGTCAGAGGTAATAAAAACGGAACTCATTGACGGAACTTATTGAATGAGTTCCGAGTGCGTTACTTGGGATGTTATAAAAAATGTGACCGCGATTTTTAAATTTCTATAAAGCATTTTAACAGTATTAGAAAAATTATGGATTCAGAGGGAAATGAAGCAGACGCAACAACTTAAGCGGAAATATTGAAAAATAATTGATGCTTTATGTTAGTAACACGCACCTTATAGTGTGAAAACGCTAACGATCTGGTTCGGTTCTTGATTATACATGTATGGTATAAAAATTTGGATAACTCGGCCGGCACCTTAACACATTATGGTTGACAGGGCTCAGCATAAAACGTCATTTAATGTTTGAGCGAATTTCGAAAAAAATGCTTTTGTAAAAACGATATAATTTTTAAACCAGTAAATCTATTAAAATGAAATATTAACTATATCTCTATATGTAAACGTAAAACTGTTTTCAATATTTAATGCGTGTAGCAGACCCAAAAATGGCATTATAAGTTCAATTTGCCTATAACTCAATATATCAATAATAATCAACTAAATACTTGAAAAATTTTGGAAATAAAACATCCGTACTCATTGAATAACTGAAAGTTGATGAAATATAGCTAAAATATTTACAAATTTTTGTATTACCTTTCTCTTAAAAATTTTCTTATGCTCAAAATGCTCTGGTAGTTTTCAATAAACGCTTCTCTACACCAATCGAAAATGCTCACAGGCCTCGTATAGGTTATGTTTTTAACTCATTCTTGGAGTTTCGATGTTTTGATAATTTTATTTATCTTATACTAAATCGTTAACTCCTTTTATGAAATCCTTGATATTGTAATTAATAAAGTCGATTTCAAGTTCATTTTGTTGCGAATGTAGTGTTTATGGATTGAATGAGTTAATTTCGACAAAAAAAAACTAGTTGCAATTTTAATAAAAACACATAAATATAATTTTTATTATTTAATTCTCTATGGCTAGTTTAGTATTTATTTTACCATTTCATTTGTTTTATGGGATGGTTTTCTTTAATAAATATCCAAAAATAAAGAAAATAAGCAATTCACATTATAAACAAAATTTATTAATAGAAAAATATATATGTTTATAATTTTCTGTATTATCTATTATTAAAGTGTTTATGTACAAAAATTTCTTAAAAGTATATAATTTTCAGTTAATTCTAAATAAAATATCAACAGAACAATTTTTTAATTAAATACCATTTGGGAACAATTGTTTAAAATCAAAATAAAACGATACTTTCAACAAAAAAAAACTCATTGATTAAAATTTAAGACTTCCCGCTTCTCTTTGCACGAGTGTTAATAATACTTGTGAACTTTCAATTATCTAAAAAAATAATTAACAAAATAAAAAGATTGTTATATTATTGTTGCAACTATATACAGGATGAAAGATATACTTTTGAGATTCCAGCTTCTGCTTCAATTATTGTTCTTTCACATTCGTTTCGCATTCTAATTTTATCTTCAAGATTTCCGTTTATCTCATCAAGCCGTTCAGTTGCTTTGGCTATTAATTCTAAAACCTAAAAAAAAAGTTTCCAATTATTCCGATTAAACTTATTTTTTTCAAATTTATATACGTGCATATTATAAATGAATTTCCAATATTTACTTCTTCTTTTTGTTTTTGATCCTTTTCAATTGAAGAATTTAATTTTTCCTTTTGCGTCCTTAAATGTTCAATATCTAAACAAACGTAAAAAATTAAATATAAAATTATAAGACAATATACAAATATTTGAATTAATTAGCAATGAAATATACATTTAACTAATTCTTGATTGTACGATTGTAACGTTGCACCGTGCTCAGACATTTCAATTTTAATAAATATAGAAAATTAAAAGAAAACAACTTAAAAATTCGTTTAATAATTTAAAAGTAATGCCAAAATATGACATATAAATGTCAACAGCAGAAGTCAAACCATTTTATTCTATTTATATGGCAATACTAAAATCGATTTCAAGATTTATACTAAGGGGTTCATTCACAATAAAACAAATGATTTTAGGAATTTAATTGAATAATAAAAATACAAAAATATAGAAATAATTTAATAAATATCTTTAGATTTCCATTATTTAAGTATGTAAAATATTATAAATTATCTTTGAATTTCAAAGTTAGCAAAATAGTTCTTCAGACAAAATAAGTAACGTTAATTAGATTCCACATGCGAGCCTTTTATGACTTCTAGTTTTCATAATAGAAATTTATTGAATTGCAAAAGCATAATTTATATTTATTTTAATTTACTTATTGGAAACAAAAATTAAATTTAAACATAACGACAGGCAATTTTTAATTTTTGTACAATCTTTTGATATTAAATGGAATTTTATTTTAGGTTTATTATGTATTAAATATTAAGCGCCTCAATTTTGTAGACTTTCGAGGAGTTTTAAAACACGCCATTCTCCATGAAAGTGGTAACATACCGAAATGCTTGCATACTTTTGTTGTTTTTCAAGTTGTTATTTTGGAATTTATCGAAAAATGCAAGAGAAAGTGTGGTTTTAACTTTTTTGAAGTATTTATATAAATAGTTATATTATTGATAACATTTATCAATAAGTTTTTATTTCATAATATAATGTGCCTAAATGGCTTTTAATGATTTGTCTGGTCCAAAAAGTGAAAAGTTCGTCATTGAATAAATGTAAACAAATGTGATGTTGACAGTTCAATGTTTACCAGAAAATAGTTCAGCATTTTTATTTTATAAAACTATTTCCTATAACTTGAAAAAATGGACTAATGAGCGTGATTTCATCAGATGAAAAGAACAAACTTTTATGAAGTTATTAGAAAAAGAAAACAGCACAACAAAAGGAAAAGAAACCCATTGTTAACGAAACAAATTATGTTAAAAATTTTAATAAGGACAAATCTAATAATGGTGTAAAATATGTAACAGCAAACTCAAAAATTAATTTTCCCAAAAATCCTGTTGTTTCAAAAGTTGTGGAGACAAAATGAGCTCTTTTAATCGATATATTGTGTTTGTTTTAGTAAACAAAATATTTTTAAATACGAGAAATACTTGAAAAGAGAAGATCAAGAAACTACAAATCAAAACCAAAACAATGACAATTTCCAATACTATTGGAACATTTTCAACATCTTAGGAAGGACGATTTTCTCGTGTTCTTAAACAAGATGTTCCTGGAGAAAAAGTGTGTGGAAAATTTAAAACTTCAAGTAGAAAAACGGAAAAATTTCTTATAACTGCTGTCAAAGACCACATTCAAAACTATCCCCTGCCTTTACTAGCCATTACTATAGTCCGAAACGGAAGTTAATAGACTAAACTTTCAATGGATAAGAATTTACCATGACATTTCCTTAAAAATATTTGACAAACTTTGGATTTGTTGCAAAAAAGAGGAACAAATGGAACTGGATCCTCTACACGCTAGTGCTGGTCCTGTAACACAGTAATTTTAAAAATTTGATCCGAGTACGATTTCCCAGGACTTAGTCACTCCTATTAGTGATGACGATTAAAATTATGTAATTTATTCATCAATTTTCTCAAATCACTGTGCTTTTAAATATCACTTCAAAAAAAAACCGGACAATATTATCATGCAAGTAATTTTTTTAAACTACTTATTTTGAAAAGTGACGTGTCAATAATGGTGATTTTTCTCTGACTATACGAAGTATTTATAATCTGAGATAACAAATACAAGTAAATCTCAAAAGTTGGCTACAACATTTTTAAATATCATATGTTAAAATGGTAAATTAACAAAAACCGAAAAATATTTTTTTCCTTGTGTCGAGAATTTTATGAATGCTTAGCCAGTGATTTCGCATTAGAAATATTAACCCAACAATCTGTATGGCAGTACTAAAGCAAAAATACAAAATGACTACCACTGGTAAAGTTCAAATGTCATGAACAGAAGGAATTGAGAGATGTAAAACTCTTTAGTCCAATTTGGCGACATATCATGTTAAAAGCGTATAAATTTTGGCGAATTTAAATAAAAACACACACAATTAATTATTATTCACATTTATAAGCAAAACGGAGACAGTATTAAAATAATCTGAAATTTGTAATTATAAAAAATTGAAAGGCTAAATATTTAATTGCAGATTCAGAAACGTAATATCTTACTTTAAATAGAAAAAAAAATTCTCCATTGATTGTCAATTATTGTGGTATAATAAGAGTGCTAATAAAAATAATGATAGAAAAAACTATTTGAAGAAGAAAAAACTTTCAAACACCTTGAATATGGTTAAACAACACCAAACAACAACAAAACGAAAATGGGAGCAAATAAACGAATTACACAACAAAACATTACGAAAGCATAAAACCATTTTAATTACGTGATTTATTTTCCTAATCAATGTATGTATTAATCACAATGATGGGGCTACCGAAATCTGAGCAGGTAGTCTGATTCATTTCACAAAATTCTTGCATTTCGAAATATGGCCGATACCACCGCATAAGACTCAAGCGTGCCCAGCGGCTCGAAGTTCCATCCAAATACGAATTAACTCCTTAGGATCATCATAGCCGTGCGAGGCAATCACATATCGATAGCTTTGTGGACCTGTGTATATTGCTTTATGGAAATAAAACTCTTCTGAGTGCAAAGGTTCGATTTGGGCTTTCAGTGCAACTATGCCGAGATAGATATCGTCAAAGCGAAAGTGTTTTGTGTACATGCTCACATAATACATTTCCATAAGAGCCTCCCGGGAGAGAATGAAGGCGCCAGCTGTCACATATGGAGGCCACATGTGAAAAGGGTATTCAGCCAATGTAACATGCCATTTGCTTGATTTATGTCGGTGTGGCGATGATTTAAAAACGAAACCAGAAAACAACTTTGCATCCGACGGTAGTTCCATATCCATTAAATGCCTCTTCGGGCGTTTTTGATTCTTTTTAAAGGTTTCTGGACCCTCAATGACAAACTTCTCTAATCGATGGAAATGGTCTTTATTATCAACTGAATTTATACCATTCACCAATACTTGATGAGCTTGATTAAGTAATTTTACATTTGCACTACTGTTACGGAAATCTGATTGATTTAGTTTTCTTGCAAGTTTTCGAAGAGTCTCATCAGCCTGTTCAAGATATTCAGGATAATTTGTCGGATTTCTCACAAATCTCAGTACATTTTTAGTAGATATATAAAAATCGTCATCGGCAAACATATAGAATTTTCCACGAGGACAAAACTTAACGGCCCATTGATATCCCATCATAGTTTTAATGGTATTATTAAAATAACTATCGATAAAATTGCTTTGTACCAGATCGTGGTATTGTTCCGATTCAATGTCGATATGCTTTTGTAGCTCTTTATTATCCTCGATGCCAAGCAAAAATACTGTTCGAATTGTAACATCGGAAAAGCGTCTTTCATATCCCCAACTCTTTCGTATAGCATTACGCCTATTGAAATTCCTTAATGCTGATTTAATAAGAAATACAACCTTTGGAGTTATTGGAGCACCTTCTTCGGTACATTTAATACTGCAATCTTTTAAATATGTGTAATTATAAACATTAATTGGCTGGACTTGAGGCTCTTGACTATATCTTAGCTGATGCGCATAACGCAAAACATCACCTTCTAGTGGATAACGAAAATGTGTATAGTAATTTAATTCGAAGAAATGTGTGAATGCTCCGAAATAATCAAAAGTTAATATTATAACAAAAGTCAACAAAACGTATTTGACTTTGAATCTCATAAAAAAACGGGGTAACATTTTTCACTCCGCCGTTATTGACGTCCCGTACACTAAGAACAATTTATAAAACCATGACTCATTATTCTTTATTTCAACATTATATTGTTAGGAATTTATTTGATAACCGCTTGCTTATGTTATAATTTAATTAGTTTAGAATGCGGCTTTCGACCGCGTCATAGTTATGAACTAATCAATTTAAACCTTCACGTCTGCTGTCGGCACATAGCGCAGATGTCACCGTCTCTTCTGTTTATAATCGTATTCTTTTTTGACATTTCTTATCACTGGTACACTTAAACCAAATTTCTCTTACAATCGAATGTAGCGCTATCATATTAAATGCGTAAATTTTTCAAAGCTCCATAAAGAAAATTTTAAACTTTCTAGTATATATAATTCATTATCGAATATTTGATTATAATTAATATAATAATCCATTTTAACAATAAAAATTATATTGGTTATAAATTTATTTTTTAATAAATTACGAACATTTTCTTTTTTTTAAATAATGTTTTTGGTTAAAATGGATTGAAAAATGTCTTTAGCATTTATAAACTGATATCATATGAATATTAATTAGTTTTTAGAAAAACTAATTAACTCATCATAAAATACTCTTTTTTATGATATATTTAAAATAATTCATAAATATATCCGACTAAATGCTTAAAGGAAAATACTTTTGAACGAAACATTTCTTTTTATGCCCAATCTCTTTTTGGAATGTTGCTGCAAATAATCGCTAGAGCGGCGTTTAAATCTCTACAATGAATTACGTGAATAATATGAAATACCCGTAAGGGGAGCTGTGAAGAATTTTTTTTTGATTGTTTTCGCTCGGATTGGAAGTTGATCATAAAATTTTCTAATTTTATAAAATGAAATTAAATTATTAATGGAGGGAAAGTGTGCGACAATATCTTGTGAATGTTTATAAATATGAAATTATTAAAATAAATGTGGAATTTAATTTGATTTGGTATGAATTACTTTTGTTAAACATAAGAGAACGACAGAATAAGGTTCATCGAACTCGAAAGTCACTGACAGCTAAAAGAATTTTTTTTCTCGGTGTCGCTAATCTCTTCTTTAGATGTGTGTTTTCGTGTACGTGTATTTACAGTGTTATGTACTATGTGCGATAGCATAAATTTTCAATTCTATTTGTTTGTTTTTTTAGTTTTTACATTATCGAAGTAAAATTCTTAAAAGTTTTAATTTTTTGATTTATTAATGTGTAAATATAATTTTTTTTTGGTTATTTTATCATATTCTTAGATACAACTTTTGTTCAATTAGTTCGTCTAAATCGTTTTATGAATCATAAAGTGTGAAAATGTGTATAGAGTAGCTCTAACTTAGTGATAATTTCAAAGAAATGAATCAATAAAAAATCCAGTGAAGTTAGTTTTTTGAAATTGTATAGTTTGTGCTCAATAAAACGGGCGGGATTTGTAAAAGTTTATCTACATAAGTGTTATTATTTTATAAAGAAGTAAATTTCCCAGTTTTCAAATAGTAAAAATTGCTATCGCATATTTTGAATATATTAATTAATCGAACATTAAGAAATATAATAAAAAAAGCAGTGACATTACATTAAAACGGAGGAATTTTAATCAAATATTGAACCTTAAAAAAAGCTGAAAAGATGGATACGAGTGACAGAGGTAAGTGTTTCCCTATATAAAAACATATACTCGTATATACAATAATTTATATGGATATGTGTATGATTGGGCACACATTTAGGCGATTGAAGTGGGTGAACAGTACGCGACGGATATTAGGAGCTCTTCTTACCAAACCGCTCAAGCATATGTATGCGTTTGATGTGAGGGAATTTTTTCCAAACTCAATTGAGGCCAATAACACTCAAATGGAAATTTTGATTTTATTATAATTTTTTTTTGTTTTTAATTTCTTATCTTCTATACATTCTATTACTATTGCTTTCTCTTTCCCATTGCTTAATGCATCTACATTATTTTTACGATTTGTCGATGTGTGTAGGAAAGAAATTTTTAAAAATAAACCGATATTTTTAAAACAAAAATCTTCAATTTATTCAAAAAAAAAATCATTTTTTTATTTAAAAAAATTTAATACGATAACAATGCTCTTTCAAAGTTTTCAAAATACCGTTAAAAATGTTATTAGTTAAAAAATCAAAACAGAAAAATGCAGAAAAAAATTTCATTTTTACTGCTACAGGTGCCTTGGCTTTTGAATGAAAAAAAATCCTATTTATCGTGAAGATACACTTACACTAGTGTGAAGAGTATAAATGAACGATGGTATTTTTGCTAACAGTCGCATATAAAATTAATTATACATTTTGTACGTTATTTATTATAATTTCAATAAATTCTATTATTTTTGAATTTTTAATTTCAAATAAATATTGAATAGAGTTATTTTTTTTGAATATATTAAAACTGATAAATAAATATATTTTATTCATAAAATCAACTTATAAGATTGTTTAATTTAAATAAAGTCCATTTATAATAGTTATGATCATTTAAATTAATTGTAGATAACCAAAAGTTGTTGAAAAAAATAAAATGTTTTTCACTAGAAGCTTAACTAAAAATATTATTTATGGTTTAAAGGGAAATCTTTAATAAAAAGATGAGAGAACACTTCAATATAAAACGAACTATATAAAATCAGTGATGTCAAACAAAGCTGTTTCAAATTTTGTAATGTGTTTGAATCAAGGTCAAAGAATGAGACAAACATTTTGGTGTTGTGTTCTCTCAAGTTCACATTATAAAAAATATGGCGCGGCCTGACGTCATTAAACCGGGTATCAAAGCTAAACAATGTTTAAACATGCAGTTTTTTTTGTTGTATTATTACAACGAAGAGTATTAAAAAGAGAATCAAGTTCATCTATCTCTATTATAGGTAGGTATGTAAACATTCACTTCTATGTGTTGGTGCAAATCAGAAATTATGCAATTGGTCGATAAATATACAAAACATTACGTTCTGTTTTGCTGTGGATTTTTTTCGTCTAATTCCTTTGTCCTCTCTGTCCCTCTATTATTATCTTGTGTAAATTTACATTCAATTTACCAGTTTTTATCATGAAAACAACCGATCGTACAGGTTTTCTATAATATTTTGCTATTAAATAGAAACAACGAAAAAAAAGCTGTGTTATATTTGTTGCACAATAAATGGTAAATATTAACTGGTTAACATTCTTAAACTTTTGTCATTATTCTAAATTTGTGAACCGGATTTTATATATTATGAGTTTTTTTTTTTTTTTTTGTATATTCTCTTGTGGCTGTGTAGACTATTCTTTTTTATGGATAAATCCATATACTCTTGCACGGATTTATAAATTAACTGTCGATTTTTTTTCTCTAATTATTGTCTAATGGGCAAGTACATCTATCTGATAATAATTGATTCATATAACCATGAGCTTGAAAAATACAAAATATCAAAATATGCGCATGTATTGTATAAATTTATGAATATATAAAAGCAAGTTTATAAATTGTACTCTCATAAATAAGAAATGAGAAAAAAAACTACGATTGTGTGAAATATGAAAGAGGCGCGTTTGTTTTTGGCATTTGAAAAAATCAAATAGAGAGAAAAAAATGTATATTCAAAAAAGCTTTTTTAAGCTTTGTCTAGTATGGCTCTTTTGATGTGGTGATTGATTCTCTTTTAAATTCATTTTCAAATTTGAGTGCAAGCAAATACATACATAAATACATTCATTTATGGCTGAAGAAGAGAGCCGCTTGTGTAACTTTGCGCAAGTACCATCTTATACTATTCCGTCGTTTGGACACATTTATAATAAATTCATGCATTTATTTCATGACCAAAGATTCTGACACAGTCTTTTATATCATTTGTTTTTGGAAGTATCGGTAGTTGGGGGGAGAGGTTTGACAATTAATTTCAGTGATTTACAATTATTTCAATAAAATTCTATTGTAACGTATTGTGTTTCTCTTTTAAAAGTTAGGAGGAGAATGTTATTCTACTAACGCACACATCCATTTCTATGCGAATTATGATTTTTGCTCTTCAAGAATAATTTTGCTCTTCAAGATTGTCTCTTGATTGTGGTCAGATTTGCATGGCTGAGTGCATGGTTGAATTGACGGGTTGGCCGCCGTCTGATGAATGTTGGTTGGTTGGTGGTAGAATAGTTTACGGACATGCCAGTTGTTGGTAGCCATGCGAAAATAAAACAAGTTCTTACCATATTGAAAACCGGATTTTGAAGGTCAACTTCGAAGTAAATAGTATACGAACCGAGAAGAAAGAATAAGAAGGCAAAATTATAATGGAGAACTTAGTTGTGTGCTATTCAATGAGGAAATTGTTAATGCTTTTTTATCATTAGTAACTACTTAATTTTCGTTTCGTAACTTAATGAAATTATTACAGCAATTGTTGGGGGAACTATGATAAAATTGTAAATATTCAGATTGGGGAAAGTCGTATTTATGTTCATGGGGACAGTTACTTTAACTTTGCTCACTGTTTGAATCTCATAGCGGCTTATTTTTATCTGTTATTTATCATGATTTTTTTTAGGAGATAACTGTCTCATGTGGTTGTAAATTAAACTGGGTAAACTATCAGTTAATTCAATTTTATAAGCCAACATACAGTAATGTTCATTCAAATACAGTCTGTACAGATCAGACTATAATGTCCGGTTTAAATATTCATTTCAGTAGCATGGGTTTTCTTTCAAAAAATCCTCCTAACGTTTAAAAACTATTCGTGCAGTTTTATATTCTTTTTTTATTCGAGTATTTATTGGACCAATCAGATTCTATTAGTTTTTCAGGATTATACCGGATTCCTCCCCCCCCCCTACCCGCCAACCCCTTTCACCACTCCTTTTTCCAACAAGATTTTTTGCAATTGCATCTTTTTTAAAAAAGGTTATTTCTTGAGGCGTATTTTTATTATTTTTCTTGAGGTGTGTCATAATTTTGCCTTTATTGAATTTTTGAGGTAGTTTTTTTTACAAAAATCAAAATAATTATAGCAGAAATAGAGCTAGAACGAACTGCAAAAGGTAGAAATCTATTTGATCGACTACTAAAGGTAGAAATATGTTGTTATAAGCTTTAAGAAATATACGGAGAAGCTTACGACTAACGCATCTATCTGAACAGCAACTGAACATCTCCTTTTTTTAAAAAAAAACAACATCCTAATCACTACAAAAAAGTGACGAAAGTGGGGCCAAACTGTCAAACAGAAAGCTGATCTTTACGCTGCACTGCACATTTAGAAAATCTTTACCTCGCATGACGACATAGAAGACAAATAACACTCAGCCAAATTAGAAAATGAACTTATCACTACCCAAAAAATTTACTCCTCTTGTAATAAAAAAACCTAATAAAATATCTTACTAACAAAAAATGTCTTGGTATTGACCTCAGAACATCCAATATTTTACAACAACTTTCCAAAAAAAGCAATTATCTTTATCACATAAATTTATAACAATATCTGGAAATTTTCAATAGTGAAAATGATTCCTAATACCAATAAACGTCTTTTAATTGCCCAATTAGGGTAGCTTACTGCTAGCCCTAAAACGACTTTATCCCATACTTGAATCCTCTAACACAATTCCAGATCATCAATTAGGCTTTAGAGCAGAACATTCGATTATACAACAAACCCAACACGTCGTAAGTTTATATTACTGCCTCCTTTGAGAGGAAACTGTACTGCCCAAGGGTATTTCTAGAAAATCACATGCATTTGATCGTGTCTGGTACTCTGCCTTACTCTGAAAATTGAAACAACTCCTTTTCTCCACTTACTTCCTGATAAAATAATAGCACCTCTCAGAACGGTAAATTTCAAGTCGCTGTGAATCATGAATCACTCTCCAATATTCTCTATAATCACCGGTATTCCACAGAATAGTATTCTTGGCTCTATTCTGTAGAATATCTACCTACGAACTAGAAATCCAAACCTTCCAACTCCAGTCGCATCCAATCCATCAAATCTTACCTTCCTAAGATAAACTAATTGTCTCGTTATAAAAAGTTTCATACTCGCTTACCATATAATCGCAATTCCTTTCTAGAGAAGTGATCTCTGAATTTCCCTCAGCAACATCCCTCGTCGCTTGAGATGGCAATAGCTATGACACTTATTAAGATTAGACTAATTAAGTCACAATAGTTGAAGCAGCATCGATGGATGGCTAGGTTCTCCTTCACGTAATATTACGAATGTCTTTTTATGTAATCTCAAAGTTCCCTTTTATACGTAAACTAACTGTCTCGTTATAAAAAGTTTCATATTCGCTTACAATATATTTTAATGAAATTAAAACTTCTTATTTATCGTATCCATAGCAAAATTTATATTTAAATAAAATCTATTCTATACATATGAATAGACAATTGCGATGCCAACTTTTATCCGATCATAAATAAAATTAAGTTGGGAAAATAATAAGATGTTTCTGCAGAAAACGGTAGGCACTCTACTAAAAAGGTTAGGCCCTGTCCTGAAACAATCTTTTTGGATGGTTTCAACCCGAAACCTTTTTAACTTCCAAATACTGACGTTGATTTTAGGAATCCTTTTTAACTTCCAAATACTCACCTTTGGAAGTGAAAGTTTTGTTGTTGTTGAATAATATGTGTCAGAGGTTTTGAGCCAATTGTTTATTGGAAAAAAATCGTTGCAGTTTGAAAAGTACACGGTAGACAATTACAGATGGTTTACTACTATAATAACAATATGCTTAAATAATCTTAAAAATTATCTTACTCATAAAATCGTGTTCATTAAATAAATCCGATAATTTGATTTGAAATGTCATATCAATCAGTTGTAGGCTGTCTATTCGAAAAGTTCTCAATTCAACGTAGACAGAATTATATTTAAAAATAAATAAATCAAATAATTGCATTTAATTTCAATAATAATAATAGTAGTAATGAACTCTTTCATAAGCGGATATGCAATTGAGACAGACACTTTCATATATTTGTTGACAATGGTTTGAGAGGAACATTTTGCATAAAGACTCCATCATAAATTATATCCATCTTATGATTAAATTTGTATAAATAAATTTATAGTATATTATGAAAAAAAAAATTAAAAAAAATTATCTTATATATTGATATTTTTAAGAAAATATATAAACAAGCGCAATGTTAAATTTTTTATAATATTTTGTTTGTCATAGTTCTTATTATATGATTTTGAAAAAGCTACATTTTTGCTTATATTTTATATATAATTTTTAGTTTAAGAAATATAGCTTCTTTAGACTTTACAGGTAGGGACTGCCACTGAAGCTACAGAACCTCTTCAGTCAAAGACTATGACATTGAGTCCCGATCCCATTCCCTTAAATCTAACTTCATCCGATTTTATTTTAGTTTTGTTTTTATTTTAAATTTGAAAATATATTTTTAATCGTGAAATATCAGAGAATTTCAATATGAATATGATTTTATAAAATTTATCATTAAGAATTAATAGAAAATTCGAAAGTATTCTTATATGAGATAATAGGTTTTTTTATTTGAGCTAAGGGTTCTCCTCCCTCAGGCTACCGGTCAGAGAACCCTAATTTTCTGAAATAGTTGGTAATTGTCACCGTGAAAGGAGTACTCTAGAAATAAGCTAGCCAAGGTGTGTCGATGAGTGGTTTTCGGGCATGTCCAAGGGGAGACTGCCATCTACTGCTCTTCTATGTTAATCGATTTTAATACCTTCTACCTCATTTCCTAACCAACACCCCCCCCCCCCCCGCCTGATTCCTTCACAACTTTCTTTAAATGGTTTTTATTTCTTCTTCTTTTGAAATATTATTTTTGCTATTTTATATCTGATTACTTTTCTGCGCTCTTCTTTCTCCCTCTTTTTGGGTGTCTCCATTTGCCCCTTAATATCCAGGCATGATTTTTCTTGTTATGGCGGGCGTGAGAGCACCACTTTGCAATAAACTTAAAATACAACAAAAGTAAATTACAAGATTAGAATTAATAACTAATATTCCAAAAAAAACTTTGAAAACAACATTATTTATTAAATGTGTCACAAAATGGTCTAATAGTGCAAGCGAATGTACAAATGCAAACAAATTTATTTAAATAATAAGCCTATCGAATATACTTTATTTAGTTTAACACAATAAAAAAAGCAATGGAAAACAGACTGAAAAATTCGTTCCCTTAAATTTTCTTACACACACTTTACATACGTCGACACTGAACTATGTACTGGTAAACATTGAAACTGTCAACATCACATTTGTTTACATTTATTGAATAACGAACTTTTCAATTTTTAATCACTTTTTGGACAAAATAAATCATTAAAAGCCATTTAGGCACATCATAAACTAAATTTTTGTTAATTTCTGTAGTAAAAATGAAGATGCCAACTTACCGAAAGAAAGAAATTCCCAGTTTCCTCATTCCGTTGAATGACCAGCAATTCTATATAAAAAAATTCATATTCTGAAATAAAAACTTCCTATTAAATGTTACCAAAAATATAAATATTTACTTTTTCGTAAATACTTCAAATAACATAAAAACTACACTTTCACTTGCACTTTCCGATAAGTGCCAAAATAACCACCTTAAAAACAACAAAAGTATGCAAGCATTTCGATATGCTACCACTTTCATGGAGAATGGCGCGTTTTTTAAAACTCTCCGAAAGTCTACAAAATTGAGGCGCTTGAAATTTGATTGATATTTACACAATAAATAATAAACCTAAAATACCAAAAGATTGGGAAAAAAATAAATCGTGTTTATATTGTATTATGTTTTTGCTTGGAATAAGTGAGTTGAAAATGAATATTAATTATGCTTTTGCAATTCAATAAATTTCTATTACGAAAACTAGATGTCAGTGGGTGTCATGTCTAGATCAAAAAAAATCTACACAAAAGTTTGCAAGTGTTACGATTTCTCGCTGCTTTTGCAATAATTCGGCTAGAAAATTGTGTATGCATAAACGAAAATATGACGTACGGGCCTATCCAGGTATTCTTTAATCTATATGTAAGGTTGAAGCAGCATCGATAGATGCTAGAGCTTCTCCTTCATGTTGCACGGTGTTGTAATGACATTCTTCACAACAAATCCGCTTATAACTTGTTGTAGTAGATATTTTACAAAAAAAGAAGAAAATCAAAGAATAAACATGCAAAAAAACGACATTTTTTAAATAAGGATAAAAAACTGACATTTCTATACAACACGTCCTTATTGTAAAATAATTTTAAAAATAATTTCGACCAAATTAATTCCTTTCCAATTAATGTTAACTTAGTCATATTTTTCAAATTTACATTTAAACACCCACCCTGTATGAGAAAAAATTAGTAAAAATAAATTATATTTCTAGCGCGATTGAAAAACATAAAAAAAAATTTTATTTTTGGTTCAGAAATTATTATGGAAAAATATTTTAAAAAAAAGAAAATCAATTTAACACATATTCCACAAATTATTTCCGCACTAATTAATTAACTACATGAGAATATGATTTGTGGCGTGTTGGCTTGTTTTTAATAATTAGCATGTCTATGAATAATAGTAATAATAATGAGTGACCGTTTTTTGTCGAATGTAACCTTTACCGCTATTTAGAATGTGTGTCAGATACCAATGCCTATCCATCTAAAATTACAATTTGTTGTACATGCTGAGAGCCGTAGTTTGTGTCACTTTTCGTAAATCCTAAATTGTGGACACTGTCCTTAAGTCATATTCTATACACTATACACATTCTGTATGTGAAGTTTGTAATAATAAACTTTCTGCTTACATGTGTTGGTCATGTTCTCATGTGGTGTACATCATGTCATATGATAAAATGAGAAACTATAAAGACGTCGTTTTACTACCTACCTTCTTTGTGTTCCTCTTTTTTCTCCCGTTTATTCTTCCTCTTATTACGTTAGCATTAACACTTTATTATAACATCATGCCTATTAAGTCAGCTTTCTTAGAACGGAAACGAGTTAAAATTCACCATATAAATATACAAAAAAAAGAAACGATGCATATGCTATAAAACAAATAAATAAAAACAAACAAAAGTCTCATCGGTCATTTTTTTTTCAATTTCGTTAAGAGGACACAATAAGAGTTTGTCGCCTAACAAGACAATGATGTGTGGTTGGTTAGTCTACGTTGCAAATATTATTAAAAAAAAAAAATCAACGCCGATGAGAAAAATAATGCAAAAACATGGACACGTGACTTTTTGTTGTTCATTTTCTATTATAAATAATGGCGACTGGCTTAGGAACAAATTGAAATGAAATTTCAAGGTCACTCTTCTGGAATTGCCTTTATCGTAGACGACTTGGCACATCACTGCTCACCACTATCCCACACCGTACGAAAAGTACATTTCAGCTAACCATACGGCATGTGAATTGATTTGGGTTAGTAGTGTAGCGTGCATTGGTGCGATGCTGTGTAGTGGTGCTTTGCCTGTGCAGCGGTATTACGGCGTGGCTGTTTGTGGTATAGAAATGCAGCGACGCGCCAACATTGGTGTGGACATAGAAAAATTTCCCATTCAAAATTACTTTGGTATAACTTTTGGCATATTTAGACGCGTAGCTGCGTTAATTTTTGTGTCTGGAGGATTGAATAATTGATTGAAGAAAATGTTTCGTTGCTCTTGCATATGGCCTACCTACCGCATATTAATTTAATACGATTATTCATACTACAGACTTGTAAATGGAGCAACAGGGCGTTGTTTTTTTTCTTCAAACTAAATCTTATATACTTAATTTTAAAGTTCCAGTCTTCTTTATACTATATATAGTATCCAAAACTATTCTTAATTATATTATTATTGATCTTTATAATATATTATTTTTTATGATGACACTATTCAAAAACGAAGTGCATTGCATTTTAATTAATTAATATTAAGTGAAGATTCTATGATTCAATGCTATAACTTAACTAAAAATTTGTTGTAACGTCGATTTTTCATTATTTATATACCATATACACCATATAAACCAGAATATGCGTTACCACATCAATCAACGAAAAAATGTTTTGTTCACTAGTTCTGTAAATAGTATTTTGTTAAAGTGCTTTAGAATACACGATATTTTTAATCAGATGATTCTTCCGAAAGTAATGATAACAATGGGTCAATCGATGGACATAGTAATGGTTCTTTCACTTTGCCATTTGCGCAGCACATTCCTGGAGTTTCATTTGTCAACTTGAAGGCGGCATCGCAACATAATGCATCCATTTTACAATAACCACACTTGAATGCAGACTGTAATCATAATTAGCATTGTAATGGAATGTACCAAGTTTCAAATCAGCATGCAGTGTGTGGCTTTGGATTGATCAGTGCTTACACACGATCGGATTCCGGTCGAACGATATCGACCATTGCGTAAACAATTCGTTTGTATTCTAAAGCTTAGATTACACCATTCGTTGTATACACAATTTTTCTCCTGTAAGGGTATATTATACTGATCATGCAATTGCACGATTTTTGCTCGAGGACGTGTTATTTATCTGAGCCCATACAAGATTTAATCGTGCGTGCTCGTACATAAGTTATATATGACATCGTTGATGTTGCTCGTTGAGCACTCTGTTATTTGCTCGTCATTTTTTATTCAATATTTGCTCTGCTTGTATATTCATTTGTGCATATTAATTTAAAATATATGATACATTTTATTTAATTTATGCAAAATAAAGGTTATCTGATGCCAATTTAAAAAAAATAGCAAAAACTATTGTAGTGTAGTTGACATTTTCAAAATTTGCATAAAAATATATAAATAAATTTAATAAAATTTCAGTAATTACTGTTGTTTTACATGGCATACCTATCTTTAGACATAATACCACAAGCCGACTACGACCATAGGGATTGAGATACACCCAATCAACGCGCATCACAGACCTGTCTATATGGATTTCGCTAGCCCAGCCGACTAGATCCCAGCGGTTGCACCCATACCAACCGTAATCACACTCCTGATATCCTGTCCGGGCCACCCCATGCATGGAACTCTAGCATAACCATGAAGCATCAATGCCATAATTTCGTCTTCTTTTAACCTAATTAGGGTAATTACCCTAATTGTTGGTAGCAAGGCCTATCTATGCCTCTACTATCATCTGCAGTGATAGCACTGTGGCATCCCTCACCTCCAGTACTAAAACTGTACTCGCGATATAGATATTAAACCATTGCCACCACGTTTCAGCCAAAGTGGTGGCTGTGGTTTAATACCTTCCAGTGGCCAGGCAAGGCGGACTAACCACCGTGGGGCTACCGATTCCCATGGTACCGGATTTTATCATGTAAGGACATCCGGTAAGTGCGCTTCATCCTAAAAAAGCTACAGTAAGGAACGTTGTAAATTCCTTTGGCACTGCTAAGCCAACTAAGGTCCGCGGGTCCAATGCACCCCTCACCAATGCACTATAGTGTCCAATGCACCCCTCACCAGAAAGTGTCTCCTGTGCAGTTAGCAGATGGGGTCTGCTGGGTCAACTCAGGACCGCAGGCGCGTTAATATCCGTAGTAACTTACTATCCAGAAGTGTTCCCTTCCGGGGTTAATAAAATGTCAGTGCCAGTGGAACATTTGAAAGCTACAGCATCATTACTGGTATTACCGAGTTATAGCGACGGGCAGCCACTATAAAAAAAAAACAAACAGCGCGAACTGTTTGCGTGTTGCTGCGGCTTCAAACACGCGAAGTGAAAGTTTAAGTGCGGTTTTATTAAATTCTAAATAATTTACGAACAAGTCAGTATAAATTAATACATTTGCATAAATAGTTTTATTCTTCACGACAGCAAATAGGAGAAGTTTCTATTTTAGAATACGAAGTATTTCGTGAAAGATTATTTTGCAAATGTGTGCGTTGTTTTTTAACAGAATTTTTGTGTAGGGGCCTATCCAGTTCTATAATCTAAGCGCTCACCATTGTCGTATTGACGGATGAATTGTTTAATTGTCTTATGTATGGAGGTGATAGGCAGGTTTTGAATATAGCTGGAATGGTAGCTAAAAGCTGAAGGTTGAAAAAGGATTATGGAAGGGTATGCTGAGATAACTTTTTATAGGGAGAAAACCGATCTGTGTATTCCATTGCATGAAGTAACCTAAGAAATAATCTGGTTTAAACTATATAAATCTAGTCATCCATAACAGTTACAGGTCTGTTATGCTCTGATTGCGCGTATCTCATCCCAACGGTCTTAGGCGACCCGTGGTTTTATATCTAACGGTAGGTATGCAAGATTATTACTTTAAGTTGAACAACCGAATTATTTTGTTCCAAATGACTTTCTTAACAAGATTATTACTTTATTGCCCGGAAATCAATGAAACCATATAGTGCCTTCAGGACGACCTCTATGCGAAGCCGCGATATCTAAATTTCTTCAATTTTTTAGGACAATACTGAATTCCCGATTATAGCGCCTATTTATGTTGATGATGCGGAATTTAATTTTCCTATTTATGTCTTAATTATTAGCAATGTTATTATTTTAATACCATCATGACATTAATCGTTATCGAATGCTCTTTTCTGAGATTTAAAACATTCGTATTTTGTATACCGTCCATGTACAAGGTCTGTTCAAAAAGTATCGCGAGTTTTGTGTTTTTTTCAAAAATTATTTATTTATTCATGAATATCTATTTTGTCCGCTCCAAAGTAATCCCCACCAGAGATTATACACTTGTGCCAACGTTTTTTCCAATCCTCGAAGCACTTCAAAAAATCATTTTATCTCCTCAATCGTAGCGTAGCGTCGTCCTTTCATAGGGCTCTTCAGTTTCGGGAACAAGAAAAAGTCACAGTGGGCCAGATCTGGGGTATACGGTGGCTGCAGCATTATAAGTGTGTTGTTTTTACAGAGATTATACACTTGTGCCAACGTTTTTTCCAATCCTCGAAGCACTTCAAAAAATCATTTTATCTCCTCAATCGTAGCGTAGCGTCGTCCTTTCATAGGGCTCTTCAGTTTCGGGAACAAGAAAAAGTCACAGTGGGCCAGATCTGGGGTATACGGTGGCTGCAGCATTATAAGTGTGTTGTTTTTGGCCAAAAATTCGCGCACAAGCAACGATGCGTGTGTAGGAGTGTTATTATGGTACAAAAGCCTATTTTTGTTCTTCCACAAATCCGGGCGTTTCTGGCGGATTGCTTCACGCAACTTGCGCATAACTTGCAGGTAAATTTCCTTATTCATCGTTCTGCCCTCATGATGCACCACGACCCTGCAATCGAAGAAAACTGTAAGCAAAACCTTCACATTCGGGCGTCCGGCACGCTTTTTGTCGTTCACATTTTCTCGGCCTTCTGAGAACATTTTGTACCACCGATAAACGTTGCTTCGGTCCAAGGTAGCTTCACCATATGCCACAGTCAACATTCGGAATGCGTCCGCGCAATTAATTTTGTTTTTCATACAAAATTTGATACAGATTCTTTGATCCATTTTTTAGAATGGGCAAAAATCAAAGACGAGCCAAAACACGTGCAAGCAAAGCAGTTGTCAAAAATTAACTGACCATTCAAAATGGCCGAACTTGTCGGCATAAGTGAGAGACATGGGTATCAACATAACGCCACAAAAAATCGAAAATCGAATATACGTAACCCGCAGAAATTAAAAATTCGCGATACTTTTTGAACAGACATCGTATATATTATGTGAAACTTTCTTAAACTAATAAACTTGTCACACTATTTGAAGTTATGTGGAAACAAATTTTTAGTATTCGATTTTATGGTATAAAATAAAACATTATAAAATCTATCACAAACACACATCCTTTCTAAGATCAAAACAATTTATCCTTTGCGTTATAAAGAATATAAAATTTTTTTAATGCTGAAATAAATATACTTTACAAAAAATAATCAATTGCACGTTCTTTACTGCTTAAGGTGACATCTTTAAAAAAAAACTATTTTGATAACCAAATCAGGGCATTCATTTACAAAAATAAATACTAATTGACATGACGAAGGTTATTTGTACCTTATTTTGTGTCGCTCTAATGTCGATACTATATTCTGAGTAATTGATAAATGTAGTAATTCTAATGTGATTTATCAGTGTTAACTATTATAATTAGCAGGTGTTTAGAATTTTTTGATAATTTATTTTTAGCCGAAAATTAAAGTATTTTAATTGTTTACAGCCGGAGCATATATATTGTATAAATCGAATAAACTTAAAACTAAAATACTAATAATTTTTTCAAATGAATCATTTTCAAAGTAAATGCGTATAAATTTTGTACTTCACATAAAAATCATGAAATTTCCCAGCCAATGAGCTCATTAAGGTATTGAAATTACTGATAATAAATAATATAATAAAAACGATATTAATATAATAAATAATTAAGCTAAGAAAACCCATAGCAAAATATTGGTAGTTTTCTTAAAAAAAACTTATTGAAATATGGTGCAATAAAAGCGTCTCCTTAATTTACAATTGTTCAATGTTTTTACAAAAGGTATTGAAAATTGTTAAAACGTAAAATTCCCATCCTAAATTATTAAATATAATCTGTCACGTTAAGATTATCCAATCTATAAAAATAGCTAATCGATAATAATGATAGTGTATCAAGTATGAAAGGTAATTTTAATAAGACAAACACTAATCACCCTGATAAGAAAAGGTAGTCCGGTATAAATACTGGTACAATATTGGAAAAGTGTTATTCAAGTATTTGAAATCCGGTATCGTTGATCGGCTGTAGTGAAAAATTGATTTAAATTTAAAAAAAATGGTGAAATTTGCTTTAGTAGTTTTTGGTGCACTTTTTGTGTCAACCTTGGCCGATCATCGCATTGTGGGTGGTGATTTTGCCAAACAAGGACAATTTCCTCATCAAATCCTTCTTAAACGTGGCGGTTCATTTACATGTGGTGGTTCCATTATTAGTGAAAATTTCGTTTTAACTGCTTCCCACTGTGTTGTAGATGGCTCGGGCAGACCGTAAGTTGGGGAAAAAAAGTGTTGTTTGTATATTATTTTCGGTTTTATTATAGGTATCCACCAGAACAATTCACTGTTGTCGCTGGTGTTATTACACAATCCGAAGCTGGTCAACAGATTTCTGTAAGAAAAGTTATTTCCCACGAAAAGTACGGAAATTTCATGAATGATATTGCCTTGCTGCGATTGAACGAACCTGTCCGTTTTGATAAGAATACCAACAAAGTTGAATTGCACGCAGGAAGCGTTCCGGCCGGACAGAAAATCATCATTTCAGGATTTGGCCGAACATACCAAGGCGGACCAGTATCTGAACAATTGAAGTACAATACACTCACCAGTGTTGATGACGCAACATGCGCTCGAGAAGTTGGAATCAATCATGCTGGATTAATCTGCTTGGGTCATTCTCAAAATAATGGCGCCTGCAATGGCGATTCTGGTGGCCCAGCACTTTACAATGGCAAGCTTGTCGGTGTTGCCAACTTTGTTGTTTTCGGCTGTGGCTCAAGCTATCCGGACGGCTATGCTAAAGTACCATATTTCCTTGATTGGATTGCACAGAACACACAACTGTAATAAGCTGAAGCAAATTTAAAAAAAATAATTAAAAAAATAAAAACAAAAATAAAAATAATAAAAAATTAATGCAATAATTTCAATTGATTATTTATTATTAAAAAGGATGGGGATGTAGTGTGAACATTTTGTTAAGACCAATATTTTTTGTGGGGATATTTAGCCTAAACAATTTGTCTGATTTTCAGGATCAGAAGGTAATTGGCGAACTAAAAATGATTGTGTCGATTCTATTTTAGAGAAGTGTAGAAATTTTGTGGGATAAATAGAAATTAGTTAATTAGCAAGAACTTTAAATTCATATTCACTCAAGCTAAGCATGATCACTTATTACATTACTCTTAATTCTGTTATTAAATCCAGCTCGTGTAACAATTGAAGGCGCTTGAATATTGTGTGCGTCGTACGTTTGTTCAGCGATGATGTTCGGCCAGAACGTTACAGAAAGTGCTATAGATCCATGATTACAGACTTTTTAATCCCTAAATTTAGTCACATTAATGTGGAAGAGTTGTGGTTTCAATAAAACGGCACAACATACATAACAGATAGCGCCACAATCAATTTATTGAACGAAACATTCGACGAACGAATAATTTCGTGTGAATTGGTCTCCAAAATCGTGTGATTTAAAAACTTCAGATTATTTTTGTGGGAATATGTGAGGTCGCTAGTCTAGGCCGATAAATCAGAGACGATGAAATCGCTAGTCTAGGCCGATAAATCAGAGCCGCGTTATTGCCGATATTAGGCTTCCTGCTGCTCGAAAAAACGGTCGAAATTCATTGCGCTTCCAGATTTCGCTTTATTTGAGCCAACCGCTCTCGAAATCGTATTTAATCATTTATAAGATGGTCTTTGCCAAGATTTTTGAGTGCGCTTTATTTGAGACCAATACGATGGCCTTTGCCAAGATTTTTGAGTGTTTTTTTTTCCATTTTAAAATTCTGTAGCTCTAAAAAATTACCTTATATTATACAGTTTGCCTTTGTTCATATACCGATGAGTAAATGAGCATTTCGTGTACACAAAACTATTACATATACAAACCAAATTAGTTCTTCGAAAAATTGAATGATGGCGCTCGACTTGCGCAATGAACCTTTGGAATTTTTTGTTTTCTTTTTTAATTTACTTGTACCTACTTGATTTAACTATTTTCGTTTTCTGAACTCTGAATCTTAACTGATGATCTTTCTATTTAAATTTTCTAGTAAATATTTTTTAATTAACTAAATAATTAGTAAACTTTAAGACTAAATATATTTACCTAAACTTTCATCAAAGTTGTGGGATAAATAGAAATTAGAAAATTAGCAAGAACTTTAAAATTATATTTTAAGTCTAATTTAAATGCAGTTAAGCTTAGTATGATCATTAATTACATTATTTTTAATTGATTAAGAATAAAAAATATAAAAATAGGACTTCATTACCTGATTATATGTGCCAAGATGCTAGCAACAGGGTTCAAGCCTTATTAATTCTGGTCGCATGATCTCTCACCATCTTCTCAAATTCTGTACAAATCACTATTACTACGAATTTCCAAACTTTCTTCCCTAATCCTGACTGAAAACTATGTTTGAGAGTAGAGTTGAGAGTGTCTACATACCTGGACAGGTACAAAAAGCCAAATACTATCCGTCCTTGCCTTATGCACGGCGAGCTGTGATGAGCAATTAGGATAGCGGTAGAAATTGCAGTTTGCACTTCCAGTCATCGTAATATGATTATTTTCAGTGACAGAAATGCAGTTGTGCAAACCATTTGTGACCTAAAGAGTAATTTTTCTCAATAATATTCGACATAACCTGTTTAACAACATAACCTGATTCCAGGCCATGTGAGAATTTTGGCCAATCAGCAACTGGCGGGGGGGAAAAGATGCGGTTATAATTGAATTAAATTCCAATCGGGTAATTGATTACATTGATTAAGTTTTTTATCAATCAGGCGGTTAGGCTTAGTTTAAATTTATGTGGTAATTGATTAGCGAGATGGCCTTTATTAATATTTGAACAATAAAATTATAAAAATTTAAGAATTGAATTTTGAAAGTTTGGCCAACTTTACTGGCAATAAAGTTTTGCTCTCATGCCTTTATTAGCGGGATTTTTTTATCGACAAAGAGCATTTTTATTATGTATTTTCATGTCTAACAACTAAAATTATTGTAATTAGCGATTTTTTAAAAATGTTATCTTTAGTTAAATTTAAAATAAAGTGCAAATTTTTAGCGCCAACGACAACTCAGGCTATTTAGCGACAATTTAGGGGCATCTCGTCTGAGTCACTAGATAGACTCGAACTGAAGACGCAGACAGTTCCAGGAAATCTCTGCTTTGTGGGCTTTTTTGAATGTTTTAAAAAATGCCGAGGACTTTATTTTTGTAGGTGTCAATGAGTACTTTTAGGGATACACTTAATTTTTGAACAAAAGGGATATTTAGATCACGTGATATAAATGATGTTACAAATCGATTAGATTGTATTCGAGAGGAATTTGAAGGCTTGGTGGAGTTCGACTCAAAGTTTGAGTCCGCAGGTCTACATGGGTTTTCGTCATGTTTTAAATTTGAGGAGTTTATTATCTCCGAAAGTTATGATCTCTTGTCGAGTAGTATAAGTAATTATCGGTAAAAGTCTACTGAGGTTAAGGCTTTGTAATTTCGCGTGTGGATTCCAAGTGAGATTCACATTCACATTTTTCGCTGATTAGAATTTTGTGTCATAAAATTTGACATACATTATTAGTGTTTTTATGGAAAGTAAAGGCTGTAAGAATGTTATCGACTGTAGGAATACGAGTATCTGAGGTGAAGATATTGTAAAGAATGGGGGTAAGGATGCTCTCTTGAGGAACATCGGTATTAATGCGAGATATATTGGCATTGTGGGAGATTTTTGATAACTTGGAAGTAACTTTGTCATTGGTAGGACTTTATAAATAGGAAATAGCTAGAATAACGTTCTTGAGCGTCAAGGATAATCCAGTATGTAATGTCTGGATTTAAAGTTGGCTTATATTTTTTCCGTCAAGATCAGATCTGAAACCAAACTGATTATTACGAATAATATTGATGTATTTGATGATCGGGTAAAGTATTTTGAGGAGTAGTTTTTCGATTTTTTATTCGGCAATATTTGAAATAAGATAATGAATTTTTGAGAAGAAATTGGTCTATTTGTCTTAGCGATCACTTTAATTATATTCAAATTTGTATGATTTTTTATGAAAAATGTTCAGAAGCCAGGTAATTTTCTTATAGGTCTCCTTTTTCCATTTAGTACCTTAGCTCAGTGCGTGGTTTGTCCTCGGCGATCCATTACCGGTTAGAATGTTTCTATTTCGAGGTTCAACCTATTGTTTGTTTATTCTCCTTGTTTTTTACATCAACTTTACGACTACTAACCGCTTTGATTTGATACAAGTATTCTGCCGGTTGGAACCTTTAATTTAATGTTATTTTTATACATCAAAGTTATCTCCTTCAAAGAAGTTACCTTGGTCAGGTATACATCGGCGGAGGCGTTGTTTCTACTCTTCGTACCAGTCTAGAAAGATTTAACTGCAATCGCCTCGGTTACACTCCTTTGAATGTTATCGACAGTACCAAACTGGGGTCTTTTCAAGTGTATTTTGATTTTCGACCACAGAAGAAGATTTGACTCAAACGATGAGGTGATTGCTGAAAAAACCCTTATTTTGAAGGTATCCACGTAAATTCCTGTTCAGACTGAAAATCACGCTCGTATTTATGCTGCTCTGGCGGTCTGCTAGAACATTCCGACATCGAACGTTCTGGAATACTCTGAAAGTTTCTGGAACCGCTTTTCTAGAATCTTCTAGAACACTCCTGAGCCATTGTACGTCGTAACACGTTGTACTTACAATAGTATATCCACCTAAAAGAAGCCTATGTTGTTAAAGAAAATAAACTTTACACATAAAAATGTTCTTTTCTGGTCAAGGCCAGGTATTAATCAAATTAGAGCTGTGTCCACACATTTTATGGACGATTTTCCAAAAAGATCTTGGTTTATGAGCTTGCAACATGCACCTCGTGCAACAATTGAAGGCGCTTGACCATCGTGTGCGTCGTACGTTCGGTGAACTGACCTAAATCGAGATTGTTCAGTGCTGATGCTCATTTTTGGTTGAATGGCTCGTCAATAAGCAAAATTACCGCGTTTGGAGTGAAGAAAATACACAAGCCGTTATTGATCCACAAAAAGTCTAAGTTTGGTGTGTCTTATGGGTTGGTGGCATCATTGGTTCATATTTCTTCAAAAATGATGCTGGCCAGAAACTGAAAATAGATCCATGATTACAGACTTTTTAATTCCTTAATTTTAGTTACATTAATATGGAAGAGCTATGGTTTCAACAAATCGGCACAACATGCACCACAGCTAGCAGCACAATCAATTTATTGAAGGAAACATTCGATGAGCGAATAATTTCGCGTAGTGGACCTGTGAATTGGCCTCCAAGATCGTGTGATTTAAAAGCTTCAGATTATTTTTGTGGGAATATATGAAGTCGCTAGTATAGGCCAATAATACAGAGACGATGGACGACTGACTTGGAAGCAAACATTCGCCACGTTATTGCCGATATTAGGCTTCCAGCTTCTCGAAAGAGCGGTCAAAATTCATTGCGCTTAATTTGAGCCAGCCGCTCCCGAATCATATTTAACCGCGACTGGCATAAAATTATCTATCGAAAAAAGCCAGGATTTTTGAGTGCTTTATTCCATTTTAAAATTCTGTAGCTTTAAAAAAATACCTTTTAAATCGCTCACTAGTTATTTTTAATTTAGTTGCCTTTGTTCATATACCGATGAGTAAATGAGCATTTCGTGTACACAAACCTATTACATATACAAACCAAATTAGTTACTCAAAAAATTGAACGATGGCGCTCGACTCGCGTAATGAACCTTTGAAATTTTTTGTTTTCTTTTTTTAATTTACTTGTACTTGATTTAACTATTTTCGTTTTCTGAACTCTGAATCTTAACTGATGATCTTTCTATTTAAATTTTCTAGTAAATATTTTTTAATTAACTAAATAATTAGTAAACTTTAAGAGTAAATATATTTACCTAAACTTTCACCAAAGACTTATATAAAAATAAAAAAAATTGTTTTGCAAATAAGTTACTACCTTCTTTGATACAAATTCATATCTAATACTTTGCTAATTATATTCTACGTAGTATAGTATAATTTTTTTAAGCAGATTGGTCATTAAGTATTTTCTTTCGAATTATCAGAATAGGGGGAAACCCACACTTCATACCATATATTATCTTTGAAGTGATTTTGATATAACATCGGTTGGACTTTGTTATGATTTACTTAAAATATCACTTATGTGATCGTTCCATAAGGTGGAAATAAATCATTCTTTTTTCTTTATGTATTTTTATTTTAAATTAACAACCCATTTATGAATTGTCTATAAAAGTAAACAGATCAAATTTATTTTTTAAATACAATTACGTCTTTTATATATTGATTATCTTAATGGATAAGTAACAATAGGTAATTTAATACTTACTTTAATTAAACTAGACCAAAGTGGTTAGGAAATTTCTACACCTTTCGATAAAATATCTTATCACATTTATATAATTTTATATGGCAAATATTTAACGAATTTTGTTTTTTTCCTTAAAAATAACTTCAATTATAAGTAGATAGTAGGTAATTATGATTATTTTTTGAAGAAGCGTTTCCGTTTCCGTAATTTCATTAAAAATTTTATCAGTTAAAGCTATTAGAAAGCTTTAACCGATTCAGATTCCTGTCAAAAATTTTATAAATTTTTCTAGGATTTTTTTCCTCATCTATTGTATAATTAGTTTCTGATTTTCCAAGAAATCTGTAGAAAATATAATAATTTTTCAAGTGCCCGAAAAAACTCAAGATTATTTTAAAAAAAGTATCTGCGATGCGACTTTAATGAATAATTTTAGATAATAATTGATAGCAAATTTTTTTAAGAGTTGAAACTAATTAATTTAGTATTTCCCAAATCTACTTACATCCAGGATGGAAGACTTTATGAGCCAACTTTTTTTGATAATACGTTTAACTTTTTATGTACGATGGTTGTATGATTAATACCTAATCTTCGGCAAAGGATGGTACTGATACTATTAAAGCAACTTTATTTTGCGTAAATGTAATCTATTAAAAATTTTAAAATTTCAAGCAGAGATAAAATTGGAACTCAGGCAAATTTACGGAGACTGGTGCAACTTTACTTTTGACCATAAAATATTGGATGTACAATAAACGCGGTCGTGAATGTATTTTTTAAGAAAAAGTCCAGGTCGTCCAATTAAGGTCACTACATCAGAAATAATTTAAAAAATCCACGAAGACCCTCGGTTGAAATTGTATGAGTTATCTGACTCACGGCATGGTGTGTTTGCTAACACCTAACCGAAAACGTATTAAACGTAATCCTAATGAATTTTTCCGTCGATTCATAATTGTTGATCAAAAATGGATTCACTATTACACACCTGAAACCAAAGTTCAGTAAAAACAAATAACTTCTACTACTGAACGTGAACCAAAGAAGGCAAAAAACGATTCTATCGGCAGAAAAGTTTTCGGCTACTGTTTTCTAAGCTGGACATGGTAGTCATTGACTATTTTGAAAAAGACAAAAAGATAACAGGACAGTATTAGAACAGTTAAATAATGAAATGCAGGAAAAATGATCGCATTTGACAAAGAAAAAAATTATTTTTCATCAAAACATCCCCCCGGGATTATGTCTTGTTTTCGAATATAAGTGCGCGAATTAGTTGAGGCCACGGGCATATCACAAGGTACAGTCGCTTCAATTTTGCATGAAAAATTGTCTGTGAAAAAAATTTCGGCAAGATGGGTGCCGCGTTTACTCTCAGAGGAGAATAAGCGCAATCGTGCAGTGGACTCTGAGGCTATGTTGGCACTCTTTCATAGCAATCCTGCCGAATTCCTTCGTCGATATGTCACTGTGGACGAAACCTGGATACACTACTACACTCCAGAAACGAAGAGACAGTCATCACAGTGGATTTTCAAGGGTGAACGCGTCGTTATTGCAACGGTTGAGCGAGGAAATCAAAGAGAAACGCCCCCATCTGAAGAAGAAAAAAATCCTCTTGCATCAGGACAATGCGCGTGTTATTGTTTTTCCTTTTTCCAAGTAGTCGATAAAAATGACAGCACACCTGCGCTGTTTCCATGGCCAAAATTGTGGAATTGAGAATGGAATTGTTGCAGCATCCCGTTTATTCACCAGATTTGGCCCCGAGTGACTATTTTCTTTTCCCCAATCTGAAGAAATGGCTTGGCGGACGACGGTTCACTTCCAACGAGGACGTCATTGCTCAAACGGATGAGTATTTTGCAGAACTTCCGAAATCCTATTTTTTGGACGGGATAAAAATTTTGGAAAAACGGAGATTATGATAAAAAATAAAATTTTTTTTTTTAAAAAACAGTTTTTTTCCATCTTTTTCGTACACTCTATTTGTACGTTCACACATTATCTATCGATCACTAAAATAACGTTTCTTGTGTACACTTTCCGGCTGTATTCCTCGTTCGCTCTGTTACCCGACTTTACCCAGTCGTTTCTGAATATAAAATACTCTAAAACTCTCTATAACCCCTTTTATAGAATCTTCTAGAACACACCTGAGCCATTTTACGTCATAACAATACAAAAGGCAGGAAAACGTTGAACTTATTGTACAATAATATGTTATATCGAGCTAAAAGAACACTATGCTCTCAAGGAAAATAAACTATACTTAAAAAAATATTTGTTTCTGGTCAAGGTCAGACAAAATGCCGTTGTATTTTCATAAAATTAATAATTTCACTTTGATAAAAAGAAAAAAAATTAATTGAAATCGATTGCAGTCCCATGTTTATTTAAAAAAAAAAACTAATACAATATTAATGTTGATAGCTAAAAGAACAAAATTATTAAAAAATTTAATTTGATTTTATTTTGACTAAATTCATATTAACACGGTTTTTTTTCTTCTTGTCAATGATGATTTCATCATGGTTTAGTAAAATTTTCTCAATTTTTGCGCCCAATAATTTTATGGATTGAAAAAAGAAATAGGTTGTTGGGTATTTGTACGATTAGATGTAATTGAAAGCTGTCATAAACAGTATGAGTAATGAGCTTAGCAGAAACAGATTAAAATGCGCGGGCCAACTTTACAATATGATCAAGTATTAGGGCAATAATCAAAAAACAACAATAAAGGAAGCTCTCCTATCTTTGATAAAATATTGTAATTAAAAACAAAGCTTCTTGACTTTTGAGATAATTGTTAATATCTCAAAATTCTTATTGATAACAATGTGGGAACTTTTGTATAAAAGTTGGTGTATTTGATTTTGATTTTACTGATTCATAGTCATTTTAACATATCAGATCAGGTGACCAGTAAACTTTTGATATTCGGCGATTGTGAAATTTATGAAATAAATAAATATGAGAAAATTTAATTTGTTTACGGTACTTATAATTAGTGCATACTTAGTTACGGTGGAGTGTTCGGGACTACCGGAAGGTCGAATTGTTGGTGGTTACTTTGCAAGTCCTAATCAATTTCCGCATCAAGCAATTTTAAAACGAATGTCAATTTTCCACTGTGGCGGTTCGATTATTAGTAAAAATTATATTTTGACAGCGGCACACTGTGCTACAAATTCATTTGGTGCGGCGTAAGTGTTTTTTTTTTATTAGATTTGTTTTCGAGATTTTTATACTATACTATATGGGATGCTTTTCGCTATAGATATTCTCCAGAAGTGCTTGAGGTTGCCGTTGGAACTAACGATCTAAATGGCGGAACGACATACAAAGTGTCACAAGTTATTGTTCACGAGAAATACGGAAATTTCCAAAATGATATTGCCCTCCTAAAGCTGAGCAGTCCCATTAAATTTTCGAATTCAGTAAAGGTAGTCGAACTTTTTACGGGTACCATTCGAACTGGTTCTGAAATTATCATTTCCGGATTTGGAAGAGTTTATCATGGTGGGCCAGTTTCGCAAAAGCTCAAATTCAATACAGCAAAAGCAATGTCAACAATACAATGTGCACAAAACAGTGGCATTTCCTTTGATGGACTTTTATGCTTGGCGCATCCTACCCAGAATGGCGCTTGTAATGGTGATTCGGGGGGGCCAGCTCTCTTGAACGGAAAACTTGTGGGAGTTGCTAATTTTGTATTAAGCAGTTGCGGATCAGCTTATCCTGATGGATATGCAAAAGTGCCTTACTATATAAATTGGATTAAGTTAAAAGCAGATTTGTAGAGCATTTTTTTTTTTTACAATACAAGAATTCGGAGATTTTTTTCTCTTCTGAAATTTGTGGAATATTTATAATCAGAAAAAAATAAATTAAAATTAATTAAAAATGGCTTTAAAAAAAATATATATTTATAATAAAAATTAGAAATAATATAAGGAAAATTTAAAAATTTGGATTAAATGCTAATTTTAATCATGATTTAATTGAAATAAAAAAAATTTGTTTTCAAAATGGAATATTTTTAATGAATTTTTTTTTTTATTAAAAGTATTTAATTAAAATAAAATACTATAAAAGATAACAATTGATAATTTTTCTATGATTATACGTATGAATAAAACCATTTTTGTTCTATTGCATTTGGTTAAGAAAAACGTGAACATTTGATAACTTCAATATCAAACAATATTGTAGACACAAAGTCTGGTATTATCTACTGATTAAATGTTCAAAAAAATTTTATTTTTGTATATTTTATTATAACAACATTCTATGGTAATTATATAAAATTTGCTAATCAATTATTTTGGTAATAGATACATATGTGGATATTTTTGATTAAATTAAATATTCTACGTATACAGTTTGTTACCAATTTAGGGTTAAAAATAGATGACACATTTTAATTTAGATCTCATGTAAACTACTACACGTGGCAGAACAGTAGAAATATATTATTTACCGTGACTTATCTGTCGTTAAACATAAATCATTTTTATAGGGATTGAGTTACGCTCAATCAACGCACCGCCATTACTGGCAGTTTACAGTCAATAACCAGTTACAAGCTGATTACTCCAACTGTTAGTGACGAGGCCTATCTAAACCTCTACTGTCATAAGCAGTGACAACGCTCGGGGATTATTTACCACTATCTACCACCAGCGATCCGGAGACCGTACCCGCGATATGGGTATCAACCACAGCCACTACGTTGCTGCCTAAAGCGCCTCACCAATGTCGGGCACAGTGTGTTCCAACACCATGGGACACCCCGACTCCCGTAGTAACAATTTTTGTTTTAAGAGTACTTCGGTTTGTATTCCGCTCATTGAGCTACGGTAGGAAATTTTGTAAATCTCAGGCACCGCTTAGCCAGCTTAGGTACTCGGGTTCGTCAAAACCCGAAAGTACAACCGGAATCGACCTTGGTCTTTCTCTCGGTTGCAGGCATCTTGCTGCCGGAATGATACATTCAATCACGCACCATTCTCGCTCTCCTCTGAAAAAGTGCCACGGCAAATCTATTGAAGCATTCATACCATTCTGCCACACCTAAAACTCCACTCACCTCCATACTCTCATCATTCAGCACGATTTCACATGCACCTAGGTCACGCAAATTCCCAAGGTGGACAATGTAAGTGTCTGCAATGTCATTCAGCTTCAATGTTAATTGACGGTCTGAACTCACAAAAGCGCTCACTTGTTCGACATTTTCATCAGTTGTCGATGTTGGATTCCGTATTGAGCGAGGTTCGTCTTCCAGTAGGGTCGCACTGCTGAACTTTTCATAATTCAATTTTTATAACACACTGCATTTTCCAAATTTTCATAACACACTACAAAAACAATTATGTTTGTTTACAAGAATGGACTAAAAGAATTAGTCAATTATGTTTGTCTACGCATAATTGATGTTGGTAACTGCTATTTTGTTAGCAGAGAGACAAGTTCTTGCTATTTTGTTAGCAGGCAATTTTGAAAACATTTTTTTGCTGCTTTCAAATTCTTTGAATCACTTTGTAAGCTTCTGTGCGCTCTTTATTTTTTTTTATTTTTTAATATTGTAATTAAGGTTAAAATTAGATTTTTATTGAATTTTTTACCGATAGATATATCGGAGCCTACAATTGTTTTGTATTAATTGAAGCATACGTTTTTTGGGATATTCGGTCAAAATCCAGAACTGTATATTATTCCGCAATTTAAATGTTTTGGAAATTTTCTTTAAAACTTTTATGTAATAATTAAGTTGTTCAAAATCAATTGTTACAGGAAATGTATGTAGTCCTTCAAAGGGTCCTTATCATGAAATATCACGTCATCATTGATATATAGTAAGTGATGTAATTAATATACCTAGCATAAATAATGAAATATTATATTTATGTAATCATTTTACTAATTCTGATACTTAGTAAAATGATTACATAAATATAATATTACTTGTTATTGCACCAATATCTTCTGTTAATGGTCAAGGTCTATAATCAACTAAATGGAATGGATGATTTGAATAGGTTAACATTTGTTTAATTTACTTCTCGAGAATATAATGTTCTTAATACAGCAAATACATAAGATTGAATAATTCCTACTGCTGATTCTAAAATTAATAATATAATTTGACCAATTAGTAAAAATATAGCTAAATAATAAGAAAATGAAGGTCCTGTATTTCCTAATAAAGTTAATATTGGGTTGTCCGGAAAGTAATTTCGATTTTCTTATAGTGAATTAATATTTTAGTCAATGAAATATTGTCCAGTCTGATCCGATACCCTTTGCCATCTTTCTGGCAGTAGCATGATTCTACGCTCATAAAATTTTTGTTCTTTGCTGGCTAAAAACTGATCCAAGTTATTTTTGACCTTCTCATTTGAATTAAACGTTTTACCATCTAAAAATTTTTGTAGAGACCGGCACAAATGATAATCGGAAGGTGTTAGGTCTGGAGAGTATGGTGGGTATGTCAGTATATCCCTTTCAAGCTCTAAAAGCTTTTGCCGAGTGGTCAAACTTGTATGTGGTTTCGTATTATCCTGTTGGCACACTATACCTTTCCTATTGACCAATTCTGACCTTTTTTTTTAAGTGAATCATTCAATTTGTCCAACTGATGACTGCACTTCAGAATTGATCGTTGTGTTGTGCTGCTCGGTAGAAGCTCAAAATAAACGATTCCTTTGAAATCCCACCAAAGAGCTAGCATAACCTTTTTTTGATGAATATTGACTTTCGAAGTGTTTTGAGCCGGTTCATTTTTCTACTCCAGGATCTTTTGCGCTTAACATTGTTGTAGACAACATATTTTTCGTCCCCACTAATGATACGCTTCAAAAATGGGTTATTTTCTTGGCGTTTGAGAAGCAAATCACAAACGTCAATGCGACGGCACAAATTTTTTCCCATATGTGGAGCTTTAAGATTAAACCTAGCTATTTCAAATGATCATGAACGGTCGAACTCGATTAATTTAATCTCTCAGCGATCTCACGAGTTGTTATTCGCCGGTTTGCATCAATTAATGCCTTTATTGTGTCTTCATCAGCTTCAACTAACTTTACAGAACATGGTGCATCTTCAAGATCAAAATTGCCGGATCGAAATTTTTGCCAACCAGTTTTCGCACTGGCGTTCACTTAACGCATCTTCTCCATACAAATTGGATAATTTTTTTCTTGCTTGAACAGCATATTTATCTTTTCTATAGTAAAAAAGTAAAATATGCCAAAAATTCTGTTTTTCACTTTCCATATTTAAAAGGGTATCAACCAAAAACTACTGTGCGGAATCAATCCAATGTCAGCTGTCAAAATACATACGGCTTAAGTGTGAAGTTGGTTGTGAAAAAATACAATTAAGCCCTCTGTTGGAAAAAAACAAAATTACTTTCCGAACAACCCAATAATAGTTCCTGCTAAAACTGGAAGAGAATGTAAAAGAAGGAATGCAGTAATTTGCAAATTATTTTTCCTCATTGCTATAATAAATCATTGAATCAATTATTTTCATTTGCCTATACTTAATTTTGTATTTACACGATTTTCATTGTTGAATTTTGATAAAAATATAAAAAAAAATATTTGCCAGATTAGATTTAAATGGCTTTTATATCAAAACAATAAGAAACAAATTACGAAAAACTTAAAATAATTATTATTCTTAGGTAATATTTATTTATCATATAGATTAGATCAATCAAGTGAAAAAAAAATCAAATAATTTGGTTTGCTTGACTCTGTGAAATATTGTCATAATTTTTGAAAAATAAAGTATATTTTAAGGGGATCAGTTAAGGTGTATATAATATTAGTCCAATTATCTTCATTATTATCAATTCATTGTAATTTTTTTTCTTCCAAAGTTACTAAAAAATCCTTAAGGCATAGGTGGCAGCAAATGCACTATGCAAAATAACACCTTCTACTCGTATGTATTGTGTATAAAATTTCATTACTATACAAATATTATTTTTAATTAAAAAAATCAACTCTTTTTTTAAAAACATCAAATCAAAATGGGTTGTAGTAGTGCCAATTACTTATAATAATAATTGGATAATATCATCGGCATGAATTTCGTTAGAGTTTTTTAAATAATTTTTTATATGCATTTCTTTGTAATTGTTTTAATGGTATTATCAATAAATACCTTAGCTATATTCCGAAATCAGGTGTTCTCTTCCTATTTTTAAACATGATTGTTCTTGTTAGAGCACGGCAACTTTTCGTTATCAATTCTAAATTTCATAAATTTTGATAATCGATAATATGATAATATAATAAATAATTTTTTGTTTTAATATTTCTAATATTTAGATAAGTATTTGCAAAATTATTTTAGTCGTTTTGAAATATTGAAAGTGTTAGGATAGTAATTATTGTTCTTTCAATAAAAAAGGTTTAAAGTTCAAAATTATTCAAAATGAACAAGTATATAATATATGTTATTGTAATTGGTGGATTAATTAATGTGGTAAAAAATGCACCTTTACCTGAATGCAATGCCGAACGATTTCACCATCTAGTAATTATAAAATTGAATTCAAAGTTCATTTGTACTGGATCGATTATAAGTAACAAATATATTTTGACCGCGGCACATAGCCTTATAAATTCAGATGGTGAAGTGTATGTAATTTTATTTAAAAAGTTACTTTTAAGAATTAATTCTAATCAGTAGTTTTTATAACAGATACTCTCCAGAAGTCTTGGAGGTTGTTGTTGCAATTAATGATTTAAATGGTCGAACCATACATAATGTATCACAAATTATTGTCCACGAAGAATATCGTAACCACACGAACGACATTGCTCTCTTAAAGCTTAGCAGACCATTGGAATTTTCGGTCACAGTAAAGCCAGTCGAACTTTACACAGGAAAGATAGAACCTGGTTCGGAAATTAATTATTCAAAACTTGACAGGAAGTATCATATTGGATCAGTTGTCCAAACGTACAAATGTCGTACAGCAAAATTAATGCCAGTATTGCAATGTAAACAGAATAGTGGCATTTCCGTTGATGGAATTTTATGTCTAGAACGTCCAAAACAGAATGGAATTTGTGAAGGTGATTCTGGAGGATCAGCCCTTCTAAATGGAAAACTTGTCGGTGTCACCAATTTCTTTATCAACAATTGTAATATTGATTATCCTGATGGATATGCAAATGTTTTCTTTTATATTAATTGGATTAAAAATAATTCAGATTTGATTATATGCTAAACCAAAGAATTATAATTAATTATATTCATTATAAATATTTAAAATAGAAAAGTAAAACACAACTCAAAAACACCTCAAATTAAAACAAAACACAACTCAAAAAAAAATTTAAAATTAATTCTTTATCAATTATATGTTATTTATCATATTTTATAATAATTTATTATGTATTTTTTATATAAAATAAAAATCTTTTATTATCTATCTTTTAATATTATGATTATTTACTTAATCTTTAAGATATCAATAATATGGTGGTAAATAATGTGAAGTACGACTTTGTTGTGGTATTTTTACTTATTTTGTTAGTCATCATTATAATCTGTACAATAATTACAGGTGTTTTCTGGTCTTGTGCAAAATTTTTCCAGTTTGATTTGTGAAATTTTTAACTTTTTCCTCTACTTCCATGCTCGACCAATAGCGAAGTTTGCCACATTTGCTGCTAGCATAAGTATACAGTCTAGTCGTTCATACAAATTACCTTACTAGACCATTGTAGCTTACAACATCTTAATTTTATAAACGATCGAATTGTTATAAATCAATTTTGATGGGTGAGAATACCTAACCCTTTTCTGAGAATTCTTACATTTCCAGATAATTATCCTTTTTGTGCAGAGTTTTCATCTCTAATTTTTTACGGAGAATTTTCGACGCCATTGAGGACCATCATCTTAGAAGTACAGGTAAAATCTATCTGGAGCGTTTTTTTATTTTATTTAATTGGTACAATAATGTGGATTGACTAAAACGGGCCTTGATTAATAGAAAATATGATAATTCTGAAGACATTTCTCATAAGATAGATGTCACACCATTTTGTAAATAAATTATTTGTCAAAACTTCAACGGGAGAGAATTTTGACTGACGATATATTTCCATTATACGAGGTCTGTTCAAAAAGTATCGCGAATTTTGTGTTTTTTCAAAAATTATTTATTTATTCATGAATATCTATTTTGTCCCCTTCAAAGTATTCCCGACCATGTATTATACACTTGTGCCAAAGTTTTTTTCAATCCTCGAAGCACTTCAAAGTGAACAAATTTTTGTGATCTTGTTCAGCTCCTCCTTCGATGCCGTCTTTATCTCCTCAATCGTAGCGTAGCGTCGTCCTTTCATGGGGAAAAAGTCACAGGGTGTCAGATTTGGGGAATACGGTGGCTCCGGCATTATTAGTGTATTGTTTTTGGCCAGAAATTCGCGCACAAGCAACGATGCGTGAGCAGGGGCGTTATCATGGTGCAAAAGCCAATTTTTGTTCTTCCACAAATCCGGGCGTTTCTGGCGGATTGCTTCACGCAATTTGCGCATAACTTGCAGGTAATATTCCTTATTGAGCGTTATACCATGTGGCAAGAACTCATGGTGCACCACGCTCCTGCAATCGAAGAAAACTGTAAGCAAAACCTTCACATTCGACCGAACTTGGCGCTTTTTTTTCGGCCTTGGCTCGTGCAGCAGCTTCCATTGGGATGATTGAGCTTTGGTCTCTACGTCATAACCAAAAACCCATGTTTCGTCACCAGTTATGACACTTTGGAGCAAATTTGGGTCATCGCGGACAGAGTCCAACAGCTCCTTAGCACTGTTAATGCGATGCTGTTTTTGGTCAAAATTGAGCAAAAATCGAAGACGATCCAAAACACCTGCAAGCAAAGCAGCTGTCAAAAATTAACTGAACATTAAAAATAGGCGAACTTGTCGGCATAAGTGAGACACATGAGTACCAACATAACGCCACAAAAAATCGAAAATCGAATGTATGTAACCCGCGGAAAATTCGCGATACTTTTTGAACATACCTCGTGCAATCTTACTGATTACAATCTAAAAGTAAAATCGTTTTGCTATTTATTTTGTCCGAAAATAATTTAAATGCGATTTAAGTCAACTTTCATATTGTCGCCTTTTCAAGATAACCATTTACGTCAATTGACTACCAAATTTCTTTTGAAATTTATTATTTAAAAAAAAAACTTAAATTCTGACGAATACTCATGTCACCATATGACCTTCTGAGTGGTAGTGGGGTATTATCTACTATGAGCACATAAATAATTGTTAACGGTGAATAGGTGCAAATATTGCAGTTAACTTCCAAATATTCTGATAATATTAACATTTAAATTAATGGCGCCGATTTGAGATAAAACGGTGCCGTTAAGAAAACGCAAATGTCCCCAATCTTAGAGTATAGTGATATGAAGAGTGGAGAAACTGTCAAGGAAGTATATGATATTTTTCGCACACTATCAAAAAATACCCATCATACTGAATTATTACAGAATGATGCACTTACAAATTTTTGGCCTGTAGTATGCATATTGATTGGCGAATGCCGGTTCTAATATTTTTCATGTACCTACTCAATATATTTATTGGACAATATTTTATTAAAAACAAATTTAAAATTCGTAATAATTATAAACTCTTCCGTGCAATGTCTTTTCCTTTTCTTTTATTTTTATACTCTGAGCTGCTAATAAGATAAGAAATTGGCGTCTTGTTAAGAAAGAAAATAATAATGGCGGGGCTGCGTAGCAAATGGCGTTGCTAAAAAAAACAGTAATGGCGACGCTGCGTAAAAAATGGCGTCGCTAACAAAAAACAGTAATGGCGGCGCTGCGTAGAAAATGGCGCCTTTAAGAATATACTAACGACTCCGATTAGGAATTTAATTACTGCCTTAAGAAATGCTATTTTTCAAATAATGTCAGAAATATATAAAAGAAAAAAAAGTTTTTTTTACTCTAATTTAATGCAGTTTCTAAATTTACTGAAACAGTGATTTGTATCTGTGGCAATTACGCTCTGCTTTCAATAATCTTTGATTCAATTCAATACTTTTTCCTTAGAACGATAGGGCGTATACATATGTATCGAATTTTTTAGCTAATAAGGTGCCTTGACATAGAGAAGCTTATAGATTTTATATATATTTTATATAAACATTATCTGAAGGTGTCTTTGTATAGTTTTAAAAATAAAAATAAAATATTATCTATATTTTGTGATAAACTTTTATTATATAATAACAGTATAAATATATTTGTTTAAAATACAGTTGTTACTATTGATACCTCCTTAGTTAATCCTAATGTAGCATCTGTATACTGTTCTCCCAAAAAAACCATAACTAGTTCTGACTTTTTATCCATCCTACACTCATTTGGAGCCTAGTTTCTTGCGGCTGATGATTACAATGCGAAGCACCCTCAATGGGGTTGCCGTCTTGCTAACCCTCACGGAAAGATTCTTTAAGAAGCCAACTTCTAGTTCAAAGTCGACCTGATATCCTCGATTACCTCATTCGCACTCCTTCAATTACCATGAATTGTAGTATTGCTACTCTTTCCAATTTAAACTCTGATCATAGTCCTATTCCCCTTACTCTTAATTCTTAGCCAATCTTAAAGACTCTTCATCCTAGGCTCATAAATGGCAAAATAGATTGGAACATATTTAGAAGCAAATTAAACCAACAGATTGACTTAAAATGAACGTTAAAAACAACAAATGACATTACCGATGCTATTAATGACCTCACTATATATATACAACAAGCATATCTCTTACAATACGATACAACCACAACAAAAAAATATTTCTTTATGGGAAGCCACTAGACGAATACTCTCGGACAAAATAACATCACACCCACTGAAACAAAATGACGGTAATTGGGCAGAAACAGACAAAGAAAAAGCCGAAGTATTTGCTAAACATTTGGTAAATACTTTTGCTCCACATGATGATATGGAAGACAAATCGCATACTAACAAAATTATCGAAGAACTAATGTACCCAGTCCCTATGAGTCTTCCTCCCAAAAATTTTAGGGTCTCGAAAATTATATCTACTGTTCTGAGCCGTCCCAATAAAAAAGCTCCTGTTTATGATGTAATAACAGCTCCTATTCTGAAATAAATGTCCCGAAAAGCTTCAGTTTTAATTACATACATTTTCAATGGAATCTTGCGCACAATCTATTTTCCTTTACTCTGGAAATTTACTGTCATGATTCCTGAACCAAATAAACGCACAGCATCGTCTTCCGACCGAAGCAATTTGGTCTTGGAAAAGACGTTGATGGTTGGTCGGGATCAACCCACGATTTCTTGCATTAAGGATTCTCGAAATATATCCACTTTTCATCGCCTGTCACAATCCGATACAGGAACGACTTTCTTTTTTGTCTGGCGAGCAAGATTTCGCATGTGTTTTGTCGTCGCTCCATCTGCCTATCGTTCAATTTATGCGGCACCTATTTTCCGATCTGTTCAATTTTCCCCATGGCACGCAGACGCATGGAAATAGCTGGTTGAGTAACAGCCATGCTATGCGAGCATTTTTGGCGATTGGGTATCGTCTTCTTCCAAAAGAGCCTATAATTGATGGTCCTCAACCTTCCTATGCCGATTTTCACGATTCTTGTCCCACAAGTCAAAATTGCCGTCTTTGAACCGACGAAACCAATATCGGCACGTTGTTTCCGATAAAGCACTGTCAGTATAGGCCTCTATAAGCATTCGATGCGATTCGGCAGCCGATTTCTTCAAATTGAAGCAGAAAAGCAGAGCTTCCCGCATATGCTCTTTTTTTGGCACAAAACTAGACATGATTACCAAAGGAAAAATGTATGTTGTTATACGAAATTGCTGACAGATGTCAAAATCATAAAAAAAACAAGTATGGTGTGCCCATGGTAGCTTAATACGCTCACTCACGCCATCTATGACCAAACAGCGAATTTAAGCTTATACACCTGGTAACTTAGCCATAGAGAAGTTTCTTCACATGAAACCTCCTCAAGTCGCTCAATAATGCGATCCCATCGCAGGCAATAAGACGCTACGAAAATCGACAAACATTCCACACGTACTTACTCTCACTATCAGCAACATACCGTCTTACACACATCCATGTGTCCTCTTTCGTAAACTGAGAGCCGGATACATTAAAGCTTATACATTTGGTAAATATTCCCTTTTGTTCACAATGTGTGCATTTTCCCGCTATCAAAAATTTTACTCCCGTTTATCCTATCATCAAAATCCACTTGTGAGAGACTACCCTTCCCGGAAACACTCATCGGAGACTTAATAGACAATGGCCTAGAGATTTTCAAGAAGAATCTAACTTCCATTAGTTGGAGAAACGCCGATGGGTGTTTACTCCCACTTCATGATGTATAAGATTGTTAATTAAAATGTTATAATACAGCTGTAGGTACAGATAAAAAAAGATAATTACTTGGCAAAACTCGATGAGTTAAAGGTCAAATTGATTTATTTTTATAAAAAAAAGGAATATTAAAAAAATATTCTATTTAGCAATATTAAAATAAATTAACCAAAATATCTCGTTAGAGAATAGAATTTTGATCTTGTTTGGAGTAGTGTTACATAGGTGTTGTTTTTGTTGTATCTAAGATCTCTGGAACAAGATCTAGGATCGTTTATATGGGATACAATACGATAACTTTCGTATATAAAATTAAATATTCAATCAAAACCATGTTCTCTGTGCTTATTGTAAAGAAGGCAAAAATATATTGATTTAATTAAGATACAAGAGACTACGGTGATTGTGATAGAATGTACGAGCTGTAAACAGTTTTATGAATACTTAAGCTATAATGAAGAGATTATTTAACTGGTTCAGTAATTCAATATAAAAGCGCTCTTTTGAAAATATATTTTAATAAAACATAATGAAGTGTGTAACGCATTTTATTTAATAAAGCTTTGTAGTCATCTATAATCATTACAGAGTTGATTTTTATGTCATAGTCTTCATAATCTTATCAAATCCAAAGAATATGCAGAGAAGAATATTCGCGCACATTGTTTACTGCTACACAAAATATGATAGAAAGCAATAAACTACGATTATACCGAAATAGATTTTGTTATAAAAAGTGTTTTTGTTTTGTCAAAATAAGATTGAATGTCTGCTGTTAAAACTACAAGTGTTGTTATTTACAAGAAATTATAGAGAATTTTGTCTGAAAATGAAATCGAGACTCCACTCACAACACGCGCACAAAATCGTTTCAACAACAGCAACAAACAAAAAATGCATCTATAATAAATATTGATTTATTTGTATGTATTCGTTATTGTATAGTCCAAGAAATCTCATAAATTTTATGCAATGAAATAAATTGTATTTCGGTGAATTATTATGTCGCGAAATTTTCGTTTTATTTGACATTTTGCCAAATTCCCAGCACTTAGTCACCATCGTCATTTTGCCATCAAATAAGAATTTATTTATTTTTCATTTATTTAAGAGATGTTTATATCTAACATGAATATAAAAATATCCAATTTTTTTGTGTTAATTTTCCATATTATTTTTACTATTTAGTTTATGTAAAAGAAAACAATTTTATTTTAGTTAGAATTTTCCATTATTTTTTAATATTTGAGTTAATCGAATTTTATTGCAGTCATAAAAAAGGTAGTGTACAGCCAATAGACTCACTTAATTTTGATTCTATAAAAAAAGAAAATTCTTGAAGCAAATGCCATAAAATTAGTAATATTATACTCCAATCAACTTGTCTGGAAGATTATTTATTCTATAAATTAGCATGATTTAGTTTCATGGGGAACAAATAAAAAAATTTATAGAATTCAACTTAAAAGGAATCTAAGTGCTATGCGAAATTGATTATATCCTTTTATATTAGAATTATTATATTATAAGAGCGGTGTCATGTTTAGGGATTCGTCGTGAATTGGGAAGAGCCGAGAAGAGAAATCATAGACAAAAGGAAAAAGCTTGGGAGGAAGAAGGTCTCTGAAATCGGGATATATAAAAATCAATCGTATCAGACAAGGAAAGTTTAATTTTGCTTTGAGGAGGATGAGACAATTGCTGAAGGAGATCTGATTTTCGACCAGAAATGTATAACATTTAGATGAACTGATCTGTAATAACTAGATTGCATACTATTGGTTTGGCAACTAAGTGATTGCGGATTTAAATAAGAAGAAAAATTCCACATGTTTACTTAAATGACCTTTTGCCATCTTTCAGGCAGTGTCATAATTCCGTGTTTGTAAAACTTATTACTTTTGCTAGCAAAAAACTGAATTAAATGTGATCAGCGTCATTAAAAATTTTACCATGTAAGGAATTCTGCATGGAACAAAATAAATGGTAATCTGAAGGCGCTAAGTCAGGGTTATATGGTGGATGTGACAACACATCCCAACCTAATTCTAATAATTTTTTGCGAGTGACCAAAGATGTGTGCGACTTTGCATTGTCATGCTGGAAAACAACACCCTTACGATTTGCTAATTCTGGCCGCTTTTCTTGAACTGCATTGCTCAGGTTGACGAGTTGTTAAACGTACACGGTGGTTTCTTGGGAAAAGTTCAAAGTGCAGAATTCCTTTATAATCTCACCAAACTGACAGCATAATCTTCTTTTGGTGCATCTCAGCTTTTGATGTCGTCTGCGGTGGTTCATCTCGCATCACCCATGGTCGTTTCCGATCTTTTCTTCGCCAGTTATCAGTCGTTTCAGAAATGGATCCGTTTCGTTGCGTTTCAGGAGCGAATCGCAGATGCTAATGCGTTGCGTCAAATGAATTTCCTTAAGCTGATGATGAATCCATAAATCGAGTTTCTTAACATCGCCAAACTGTTTTAATTTTTTTCAATGCATGTTCAGATCGTTATAGCACAACACGTGTTTTATCAACTGGACCTTTTGATTGTTGCGCGTTTTTTGGTGAAATATCACCATAACGAAATTTAGCAAACCAATTTTGACATTGCCTTTCTTTCAAGGCTTCATTTCCATATATGGCACATAACTTCTTGTGTACCTGCGACGCGTTGTTGCCTTTTCGGAAATAATACAATCAAATATGTCTAAAAGGTACTTTTTGTCCTTCCATTTTTAAATTTGGATGAAAATAAAACTAAATAGCTAAACGATACAATTTTTTACTAAATTAAAGGCGGAAAGCAAAAACAACAAGAAAACAATATACCAGGTGTATAAGCTTACATCCGCTGTTTGGTCATAGATGGCGTAAGTGAGCGTATTAACCTACCATGGACACGCCATATTTTTTTTTATGAGTTTGACATCTGTCAACATTAATTAGTGCACATTGTCAGCAATTAACATACAATTTTTCTTTGGTAATCATGTCTAGTTTTGTGCCAGAAAAAGAGCATATGCGGGAAGCTGTGCTTTTTTGCTTCAATTTGAAGAAATCGGCTGCCGAATCGCATCGAATGCTTATGAAGGCCTATGGTGGCAGTGCTTTATAGGAAACAACGTGCCGAGATTGGTTTCATCGGTTCAAAGACGATAATTTTGACTCGTGGGACACGAAGCGTGAAAATCGGCCGAGGAAGGTTGAGGACCATCTCAAAGCAGGTTCTCTTGGACGAAGACGATACCCAATCGCAAAAAATGCTCGCGGAGCATCTATAGACAAAATCAGCAATTACTTAGTTGCCAACCCAATAATTAGAGGTTCCTCTATCTGAAGAAGATGTGCTGCTGCGACCAAGAATCGAAAAAGCTATAAAAGATCATTAAATGATCCAAGTATGGGATAGCAAATCATAGTCTGACGATTGGCACATATATAAAAAAATAGAGCCATCCCAGAGGGGCTTCACTCAAGATAAATCAAAAATAGGGGCATCCCAGAGGGGCCGCATATAGCCACCAAAAGACTTTACATTTCCTTGACTGTCAGTATTCGGCAAGGTCCTCGAGCGGATGATGGTACACCGGCTGAATGTGAAGTTGGCAGACTTCAATGTATCCGGCTCTCAGTATGGATTTACGAAAGGTAAATCAACTGAAGACGCTTGGATGTGTGTAAGACGGTATGTTGCTGAGAGTGAGAGTAAGTACGTATGTGGGGTATTTGTAAATTTTCGTAGTGCCTTCAATTAACTTGAAGGCCCCGCCATCTAGAATATGATGATGAACGGTCGCCTGGTGCAGTTGGAAGAGACCGGTTGCGGTGTGATCGCATATGCCGATGATCTTCTGCTTCAGATTTTGGGAGGGGGGAGGGGGAGTAGATATGCGATAGAGGTAGCGGGAAGCCGCTATATGCAGATGGTGTTTGAATGGGGTAATAGAATGGGAGTGAATGTTTCAGAAAGGAAGACTGTGTGTATGTTGTTTAAGGGTTTTTTTGGCCGCCAAATATTCGTTTAGAGGTGGTCGGGGTCCCATACGCGCGGGAAGTACGTTACCTTGGAGTAAAGGTTGGAGAGAGGCTGAACTTTTGGCCTCACTTGAAACATCTAAGCGGACGCGTGGCCAGTTTGGTTGGCATGCTGGCGCGAGTGTTTCCCAAAGAATGGGGACTTCGATCCAGAGCGGTGAAAGTCCTGTATAAGGATGTGTTTGTTCCGTGTGCAATGTATGCGTCGGGTGTATGGGCTAACATTATGTGCCACCAGTATGCAAGGGTAGGCATAAAAACAAAGTGTATGGTTTGATGTCGAAACCCAGACCAAGTGGCACTATTCAAATGCAGGGGATCAAGGATTGCCACCGATAACAATATGGAGTCCCTGTTTAGTTAATGTAAATTGTTTTAATCGGAAATTCTGACCATGAAATTTAAATATTGGCAGTCGTCATAAATTTCTTATTAACTTGGGTAGTCGGCAAAACCATTTTAACCCTTAGCTGAGATTGAGAGATGAGGATCCTTCGAAGTATCATTGGCCGTATGCATAAAAATGGGCGATTTAGCTGTCTGTTTAACGTGAGATCACGGAACACTATCACGATCGTTCAGTTGTGACTAATATTAAACTCAATAGGCTCCTAGAAGACGCGGCTGACACTGCCCGAAAAGTATACAGTGGCGTCTTTTATGGTCCACTGCCTTCGATAAAGTGACGGTGTTAGCCAGAACGCTATAAATGTACTGGCATTGTAGGATTGCCGAACCACATCGTGAAATTAGAATATCTCGGCAGGCTTAGACAGAAGTTCCGGTTATTTATTATAAATAAAAGGCATCTAAACATTTATTATTTTTGGTATACACAAATTTAATAAAACAACATACATTGAAGATGATTCGTATTGGTTTTTTTTTTAAATTTGGTTATTCGTATTAATTTTTAGGTTCTTCTTAAATGTGGGTTGGGGCTTTAGGAAGAATCATTGAGATCTTAGTGAGAATAAATAGTTCGTTCTGGGGGAAGAATCCTCTGGGAAAAGAATTTAAAATTTTTATTCACTAAAGAATCAATTCAGACCTTTCTTATGGCTGCCATTAACAAATTTCTGAGATTTTTTAATATTTACAAATATTTTCTCACTTTTGTTAAATTCCATCAATTTTTTTTATTAAAAATGTTTTTTTTAGAATAAATCCTAAGGCAGTTTATCTATTCTTTAAAAGAGTAAGAAATAAATGGATTATTGTATTGTTATTAGAGTATTTAAAAACCTTTGGGATATTATTTATTACATTATATATATCGAGTAGAGCTGCCACAGGACTCTAATGTCGAAGAATTAATAAACCAATTAGTAATTTTTCTGCCGACATTCGTTTTATACTCGCATTGAACATAAATGGATTTGCTTAGAATTCCCTTACGTAGATTAAGAATTACACGGTAAACATCCCCTTCATAATTTATGTTTACTAATTATGTTATGCTATGTAAACGCTTCTGGTTTAGTCTCAAAATTATAGCAAAAAAATAATTAAAAACTACTTGCAATTTCTTAATCTCACAATCTTCTTCTTATTCTTTCTGGTGTGTTTTTGCTTGTTTAGTATTCTTAGTTGCTTATTTTAATGTTATATAAAACATAATACGATTTCATAAAGAATTTTCTTAAAAAATTGCGAAATAGTAAATCCAGATGCCCATCATATTTTTTTTGTTTAATTGTTAGAATTTAATTTGATTTTCTGTACATAATGTGCATGTATGTACTCGTATTAATGTAAGTAAACAAAATATTAAATTTACTTATGAAAAACTTATGAAAATGTACATATGTACATACGTATGTACATAATGTACATATTTTGCAAAAAAAATAATACTATTTGAATGAATATTGAAAGGGCATCAAGCCAAAACTCCCACTTACCTGTTCCCGTACTCGTATGCATTATGCATATTTGCATGAATTCTCGTACGTAAAAACTGTCCCTCTTTTTAGACGTCGGACACGGCACGGTAGAGTAAGTACTCAAATGCGCACATAGCCGCAAATCTATGCATTGTACGTGACGTAATATGAAAAATAGAACACTATCGCAATGGCAGCGAAACCTACATTTTCAGTTCTGCTACGAATAAATAGCAAAGAGTTGACGCTATATATAACTTAGTAAGCATCCATGTGGGTAGAGGTAATATAGCCGTAAGAGATAAGTATATTAACATGTCGCGACAACATTTGTGGTAGCCATAATAACAAAAAGCACGCGATTGATTAGCTTTTCCTTTTATTAAACGATCCAAATCCGAAAAGAGAGTAGTAGGGTGACCTTGTACATTGTGAGCAGCAGAGAATTTGCAAAAACGCGGGGTGGGGATCATTTATATTGTGATCATTGATTGTGACGAATGGTGTGCTGATGCCTAGCTCTGGATTCAAGGCTACCTACTAAACAAGTACGAGGGATCTTCGGCGCGGATACAAACCGTGGAAATAATTTCTTCTTCTCTTCTCTTGCAGACTACATTTTTCTACTCACGTTCTGTACTATTCGGCCTGTAGAAAAAGAAAAGGAAATAAAATCTAAAAATATAAAAAGTGGTTTTTATTGTAAGAACGCGGCTGGCTTTGCAGATATTATTTCTCCTATACATTTAGGAACATACTTTTAGGGGATAATTTTTTTATATTTTTTTTAGTTTCCATACACATACAACTAAATACGACCCTGAAATGTAAGGAAATGTTAAATCTTTGTGAATGTGTTAGTTTGCAACAATTTTTTTTCTTTTCTAAGAAAAGAATATTCTGAAATTTGACATAGCCACATTTATATTACAGTCCTATACAAAAGTTTTCGATTACGTTGATTTGTAAAAGTTTTTTTGCTTGAAAAAAAAACCTTCGAAAATGCAAGTAGAATATAATAATTGCAAACTCTTTGGAATCATTAGTAATATTACCTTACATTAATAATATTTTAGTATTTAAATATACTTTAAAGTCATCCGTGAATATATAAAAAATTTTAAAAAAAAATATCTAGCTTGTGAATTAATGTTGTTAAATGTTCAAAATTATTGTGGGGCCCTATAATTTTTATATTAAAATATGAAGAAGTCAAAATTTTATCCATATTTTAATTTTTTCACCTTATGGAAATATATATGAAAACAGGATCTGTTATTTAAAGAAGACTTAGTTGCCCTTCTACATATGTTATATATGTTAAAAATTTATTAATGTTGTTATTTTATGTATAGTAAATAAGTAATGTTCAAAATTATAAGTCAGATGAATTTATGCAAAATATGTTTTTATTTGAAATAATGCAATTCCAATAAGATCCAAAAATTTATAAACACTTTTGTGCCCTACTTTGTTCTAAAAATATTGTAAAAATTAACATACCAAAAGTAATAATTATAATATCAAAATTTCTCATGAATTTTTTGATTAGGATTTTAGAAAAAAAAACTTATTCTTAATAAACTTAATTAAAATACAATATGTTGTAAAAAAAAATTTCCTGCAATTCTTAAATAGACCGTATTAAATTTTTGTTACTGATTTGAAATAAATCATAATTTTCTCCAAGCATTTTTCAATAATAATAGGATATACAAAAAATATTACGATTTTCTTATAAAATTACGCAAAAGGACAAAACTTTTATAGCTGACTGTACCTAATCTTTGTAAGTACAGTGGAATGCGTTAATGGCTATATGAGATGTAAAGGCGTGCAAATGCGACGTAACGTATACTAATTGGAGCGGGTCTTCCTCTACCACATTAATAAAAACGTGCATAATAATTAGCCGGCTTTACTATATAGCATGCATGGAATTCAAACTATCGCGCCAACTATGCTTATGGAGTGCAGTATTATCACACAGACGCTATTTTATTGGCAATTTGCCCAGTTATTTATGATAAATCTAGACGAATGTGTCAGTGATAGTGTAATGCGTTGTTCTGCATGAATGACCAGAGAGTAAAGAAGGTATATGGATAGCATTACGCTACACACGGTGACTAAAAGAGCAGACTGTGCAAGTTTAATTAGGTAAACGTGAGCGCAACAAACTTGGGGTACCCCATATGCAAAGTGGGAGCGCATGTTTTAATGTGAACTAGTAGAAGAGAGAAACAAAAATCTTGCGCACAAGAAAACTTTCAATTTACTGGGGAGCAATTATACAAACCGTGAGTAAAATTCGCACAAAAGCAAATCGAATGAAAAAAAAAATGGAAGCTTTTTTGTTAGCTCCACAATATAGCTAAACATGGTTTAGTCTCTCTCATTCATTCTCTCATTCTTCTTCTCTTCTAGTTTCATTCACGTACGTGCATCCATATTATTTTATAAAAATTACAAATTAAAGAGAGTCGTAGAGTTAGGGTAGAAGTTGAAATTGTGGAAGATTAGTTTAGTTGGTAGATTGGTTAGTCGTGTGTTATTTTGTCCGGCATTCTGTATTCGGTATTGTCAGAAGAAGATAACAAATAACAAATGAGTGTGTAAATAAATTAATACGAAATAATCAAAATGTATAAGTTTTATTGGAAATGACCGAAATTTCTTATTTTCCCTTATTCATTATATATTTTTTCCTTAATACTACAAAATTATTGTCGTGATAATTTTCTTTATCAATTCAGTTTATTTTAATCTTAATTAAAATGTATTTTCTATTATATATTAATATTTGTACGAAAAAATAATTATATTCATGTTTTTTTTACTATCTTTCTCCTATAAAACGCCTAAAGAATAAACTACGCCATAAAAAATTAAATAAGTGCAAAATGCAAAATTGTATTAATATTAAAAAAAAATAAACAAACATGGCTTAATTAATTATTTACTATACAAATTAAATACACTTTTGCATTGACAATACATACATATATAACATACGTATGTGGTGTATATGCAAAAATGAATATATATTAAAAACAAATGTGAAAATTTTTATTATTAGAAGAATTATTTATTAAATTTCCGTTGCCACTCTACAAAGAAGAGTGTATTTAATGTTTATGATATTATTATTTTTGATTATTATGATTAATTTGTAGAATCATATTTTAGTAAAAAGCAATACGAAAATTATCTGCATGTGTATAGCATGAGTGTATTGTGAAATTATGAAAGAGAACAAAAATAATTACCTTCTGAAAAAGATAACGAAAAAAAATTGTATGTGGTGCTAGTCGTACCAAAAATTAAGTAAAAAATAAATTATCGCAAATTGATGAAGAAGAAAAATTGTTTTGTTTTCATTTATTGCTGATGTAATGTTTTAAAAATTCTATTTACGTATTATGCGTATACTCGTACGTACGCAAATTCAATGTCAAAAAAGTTTCTTTATGTTTTTCTTCTTATTTACTGGTGGCGCGGCAGTTTTGTGTTAGCGGAACTAATTGCAATGTGATTATTACCAAATTTATCAGTTCTGTTGTTGTTGTTATTTGAAAAATTTACCAAAAATGATATAAATTAACAATAATTTAATATAAAAAAGTAAAAATTACAACACAAAAAAAAGTTTAATTCTTTGTGTTCAAAATAAAAATAAATTTTACACCTGTATAATAAGTTTAAGTGCACCTGAATAATATTCTCTTTATCAGTTTTAGATTAAATTTATGAAATCTAGTTTTGGTTTTTGTTTGTTTGTAGAAACAACATGTTATGTTAGTAAATTTTGTTTTAATTAAAATAGAATAGAAGCGAAAATGTTGTTTAATATAGAAGTGTATAAAAATTGTTAAACACAGCAAGTTTTATTGTTAATTTTAAAAACAGAAATTAATCGAAATCAATTTTATAAAGTTGAAAAAATACTTATTAATAAAAATAAATAAAAAACCTAAAAAAAACTCTATAGAAGGTTTAAAAAATTAAATAATTCATAAAATATTTTTACAAAGTTCACGTTGCTATAAAATTTTAAGCACCTTTTCTGAATATATTTTTTAAAATTAACTTTTGCAAAAACCTTATTTTTGAATGAATAAAGATAGATACTTTTCAGTGTTACCAAAATGATAATAATAAAAAAAATAATTGAAGATATTTTATAATTCAAGTTATTAGATGTTTGAAAAAAAATCTATTATTTCGACTTTTTTTAGAATTGAAATATAATTCCATAAATATTTTGTAATTTAAAATGTTATATTCTATTATTGATATTTTTTGTTTGTTTTTCTATACGTTTTAATCATTTTGAAATGATATCAGTATTGATATAAAAATTTTAAACTTGATAACAAATAAATATGCTGATATATTTTAATAATAATATAACTAATAAATTATTTGATTATTTAATAAAATATGATTAATATTATATGTGTTAAATAATCAAATATTTTGCTGGTTATATAAAAAAAATTACATGTGTATAGTATTTCTACAGAAAAAAAGAATAAATTTTTATAATGATTTTCTCTGTTCGAAAATAATCACTTGTCAAAAATAGACATTTTCAGTTTACTTATGCATTGGCTTGATTTAAAATATTAAAAAGTATTTTTTGATTTATTTAAATGCTAAAATATTTAAAGAATTTCACTAGTAAATTACATGAAAAAACTGTATGTGATTTTTATCACATTTCTCGTACAATCAATTATTTGAAATATCAATAGTATATACACTAGAAAAAATCTATTGGATTTTTTGTCGAAAAACAGAAATAGCATGAAAACATATTTTAAACTCTTAGTAATAAAAATTATATGCGATAGTACATTTTTGGATAAGAGTATCTATTGTAGTAGGCAAAACTGATTATAAAATATTATTAAAGTGTCTAAAACAGTAGCTAATTGTAATAATTATTTTTATTGATGTAAAATATTTCCCCACTATTGAATTTTGAAGGTTAATTTCGAAGTTTTTTTCTTGTAATTGTTTGTTGAGATTTTTTAGTGTTTTGTAGCTCGTTTGAAGAATTTTAATAAATCCGAAAAGATTTAATGATCTACAAGTTCCACAATTAGAGAATGTCATTAAAAAATAACTTTTGAGTAAAATGACATTCCTTCAGAAGGGATAGATGGCGCTGTCAATCCACTGATTGGCCAGAATCTTAGATAATAGGAGAACTGGATAAGCCTATACATAAAAATTCTGTCCAAATTTTTTTAGAAAAACATTCGTAAGAACGCACACACATGCGAAATAACAGAAACGGCGTAAATCAGTGGGGGCCAATATTAAACTTCAGTATGCAATTGAAGCGGTTCGTTGAAAACCATTTTGATATTTGATGTCATTTGTTAATATTGCTGATTTTGTTGTTTGATGTAATTATTTTTGGGAATTTACAATAAAACAGAGTATTCTATTTTAAAATATTATTTATTTATTTATTAAAACAGAAATTATTAAGTGAAAGAGTCTATAAAAAATATAAATTGCAAGTTATTTGATTGTATCACAAATAAAAATTTATTCCAAAAATGCAAAATGAATTAAATAAGAGAATGTGATATTATATTAAAACCACACCGCAACTTAGTAAATATAAATTTTAATGTTAAACAAGCATATGTAGATATTGAAAGCTTCTTTATAATATAAATGTGTGTTTGTGAATTGAAATGGTAATTTAAATAGGCATGTGCATTTAAATTAAATTAAAAAATAAAGCATTAAAAACATAGAACATTACATCAAATTCTTAATAATATATAACTTATAATTGTATATAACATTATAGCAAATGCTTTAAAACTAAAGATGAGAATTGATAACTAATATTTAAAAAAAAATTGAAAACAATATTATTTAGTAAATGCATTACAAAATGTTCTAATAGAGCAACCGAAAGCACAATACTTTATTTATTTTAACACAATGCAAACAGCAATGGAAAACAGACTGAAAAATTCGTTCCCTTAAATTTTCTTACACACACTTTACGTACGCCGGCACTGAACTATTTTCTGGTAAATATTAAACTGTCAACATCGCATTTGTTTACATTTATTGAATGAGGAACTTTTCACTTTTTAATCCCTTTTTGGACAAAATAAATCATTAAAATCTATTTAGGCACATTATAATCTAAATTTTTGTTAATTTCCCTAGTAAAAATGACGATGGCAACTTACCGAAAGAAAGAAATTCCCACTTTCCTCATTTCGTTGAATGACCAGCAATTCTATATAAAACACTTCATTTTCTGAAATAAAAACTCCCTAATAAATGTTATCAACAATATAACTATTTATTTAAATTCTTACTTTTTTGTAAATACTTTAAAAACCATAAAAAAACTACACTTTCACTTTCACTTTCCGATAAGCGCCAAAATAACCACTTGAAAAACAACAGAAGTATGCAAGTATTTCGGTATACTACCACTTTCATGGAAAATGGCGTTTTTTTAAACTCTCCGAAAATCTACAAAATTGAGGCGCTCGATATTTAATTGATATTAACGAAATAAATAATAAACCAAAAATACAATTCCATTTAATACCAAAAGATTGAAAAAATAAATAAATGTTGCCTTCTATCGTATTAAATTGTATTTTTGTTTCCAATAAGTAAATTAAAATAAATATAAATTATGGTTTTGGAATTCAATAAATTTCTATTACGAAAACTAGGTTGTGAGTGGGTGTCATGTCTACATAAAAACAAAAGTATGCAAGCATTATGATTTCTCCCCGCTCTTGCAATAATTAAGCCAGAAAATTGCGTATACATATACGAAAATCTGACGTATGGGCCTATTCAAGAATTTTTTAATCTAAGGTCAGAACTTTTGAAAAATGACTGATCGGTATTTGCGGAAGAAACATTCAAAAACATGATATTTATTTTATATAATATAATAAATAATAATAATAAATCAATACGATAATATGATCTGGAACGGAACGCAAACCTCTAGATTATATGGTTGTTAAGTAGGTTATGGCAAATATTTATTATTGTAGCTGTTTTTTAAAACGAAACATTTCCAGTTATTATTAAAAATCTATTAAATTGAAATATATATTAAATTTTTAAAAAATAAATTTGAATATTTTTAGTATTAATTAAAATATATAACATTTAGTGATAAAATTTTACTAATTAAATATATTTTTTGTCAATGCAAACATTCATAAACCCATTATTAATAAGTGCTAAAAATATGTTTCTTAATTATTTATATTTTATATTATTTTTTGACATATAATAATTATGAATCTATTGTCTTGTAATCAAAGTTATAAGAAATACCAATTAACCTTTCAAATCCACCCCCCTCTTTTCCAAAAATAATTTCATACGAAAACGGTCAAAAGTTTCCTGCAACATGAAAATCAACTGTTAAAAAGTAAAATTTCGTAGAAGTGCAATTTGGTGATGTTGGAAACATATAAATTGAAAATAGTCTGAAATTTATACGAAATACAATTTTTTATAGAATGATTTATCCATATTTGATTTTTTTAATAATTTTTTTTTACGTTTAATTTTGTTTTTAATTAGAATGATGTGCAACTTTTGTACCAAATAACTACATACATCCATTTTTTCAATGAACAAGTAAAAATTTGTTTCTCTTATGGTAAGCAAAAATTATTCACTTAAGAGAAACGAAAAGAACAATAATAATAAAAAGTTCTTTTTTTAAATAATTATTTTTATTTAAAACGTATAAAAAAAAAACAAAAAAAAAGACAATAATACATGAATTAAAAAAAACTGCACTGTCAGTACGGAAATAATTAAAAAAAAAAAGTTATTCCTGTCGTCTGCCAGTATTGATATTTTTTGTAGAATAAATTTTTCTATAAAATGCGGGTTGAGATATGAATTATATTGTAATAAACATAAAAAAATTATCTTTTGTATAATAAAAACTGTAGAAAAATATATTTCAAATTCTCTTTAAAATTAAAAAAATAAAATAAAGAAGCAGACAAAATTATGGGAAAATAATATCAAGGAAACAAAAGATGAAGTATTATACATTATTATAAACAATAATAAACAATTGAAATGATACTTTTGTTTTGTTTTGTGTATGAGAAAGAAGAAAAGAAAACGTAAAAATGGAAGAACAAACGAAACAATAGTTTTAAGAGATTCACAAAATTAATTTTGGCAACGTGCATATTTTGTTAATCTTTAATTTTCTCTTTCCATCACGTCTGCCTGGTCGTTTCTCTTACTAACCTATGTACATATTTGACTTCTCCTTCATTTTGTTGATACTATTTACATTAATTCATTGTTTCTCTCGTTTTGGTCATATTCTCATTTTTCTTTATATCCATTGCAATTTTACACAAATTGTTTTTTTTTTCCCTCTAGATGTTCTCTTATTTTTATTATTTTTTATTTTTTTTAAATTTATTCACATTTATAGTCAAAAAATTTTTAATGAATTTTTAACAGCAAAAATTTATTTACGACGTAAAATCAAAAGATTTTTATCGCGAGACAGAGGGAGACAGACACACAGAGAGACAGAGAGAGAGAGAGAGAGAGAGAGAGAATGAGAATTAACTCGTAAATAAATTATTATTTACAATTCATTATACACACACATACATAATTTTTTTTGTGTACGAGATTTATACTTGATGAAATTATTTGAAATTAATTCATTTTTTTTCTACAAATAAAATTTTTATAATAATTTTGCTTGTTTTTTTTTATAAAAAAATTAAAATTACTAATAAAAGTAAATTTTATTTGGATTGATTTATATTCTCGAAAGAATATCTGTTGATTATAAAGGGAGAGGAGAGAGAGGGAGTGAAAAAATGCTATCACGAAACATAGAAAAATTGGAATTTTTTTAGATTTTTGCATTGCATTTTAATACCACCTCATAGAAAGCTAGAGTATATTATCTCGGAGTACATATTTACAATTATTATATACGTAGGCTGCGTTAACGTATAAACACATTCGTAACTGTGTTACGTATAAACACTGTTATTGGAATCAGATTGTTGTATTAGCGAATGAAAATTAATCAATTAAATGACCTTGACCATAGTACACGTATGAATGGTTGAATTATTTTTTGTTGGTGTTTTTTTCTGTTGATTGTAACTATTATTGTACATTTTTTATCGGTTAATAAAACGTATAATTTTATTAAAAATTCTCGTCTGTAGCTTTCAACATTTCATAAAAATTTATAAATTAATTATAAAATACCAAATATTCTTTATATTTTAATTAATTTGATTTTTTTTAAACATAATTTCTTATAGAAATCAAATTTATTGTAGAATTATTGTTAATTTAAGAAAAATTCAAAAATAATTAAAGCATTTTTTATTCAATATATGAAAGGCCGCCAGTTGATAAAATTTCCGTTTAATGAACATAGTGAAGGAGATTTCCTTTTACAGAGCTTTCTTAAAAAAGTTTTTCTTAATTAAAAGTAGAGATCGCGTACTCTATAAAATTATCATAGGACCATGCCTCAGTGCGATTCGAAATACGACTCCTTGGATGATAGTCCAGCAAGCTGTACTACTAGGCCGGCGAAATCTGCAGTTTCTTTTTATTGATGTACCCATTTAAATGGAAATAGGCCCCACCACCACTCATTATCAAATTGTTCAAAAAGTTTTTGCTATCTCTGGCCAGGTATTGAAATCGAATGGTGTACTACAGTCGGTCCTAAGTATATTGGGGTAGTAAAGCTTGCCACTAATTAGGATCTTGTATGGAAACACTTTCAAATCAAGTTTTAAAATCTTTTGAAGGTATATTTTGGCGATTCCTATTTGAGCAGACTGACGCAGGGCAGAGGCAGATGGATGGATCCACAAGGACGCTCTACCGTACAGTTTCCGTCGCTTAAAACCTCTTTCCAAGAAAGGGCTTACTGATCCGATTGTTTCAAATCAGGTATTAAAATGTTGCCGATATTTTCTCTGAGTTTGAATTATTGTTTCTTTACTGGAATTGAAAAACTCAATGAGTTTGACTCATTGCTGGACATCAATAGTAGCCATTTTAATTTTTAAAAGATGCTCTATAACGCAAAAAACAAAAAAACGTATTGAAAATAAACAATTATGACTTCTTCAAACCCTTCTTCAGTTTTTTAGTGGTGATCCTGTAAGATTGAATATTATAAAATTATCATTCTTAAATAGTCGTTAATTTTCTAATAATTTTATTTTATTTTAATTAATTTTTTGTTGAATTATTTTTCTATTGTAATAAAAATATTTAGTCAATTATTTCCATTTATATAAAATATGTTTTAAAAAAAAGTACCCTTTTTATATAAAAATTAGCACTATAAAAAATATAAGTTCTTAACTATTATTAATCGTGTTAACAGATGCAAAAAAAATTAAATATTTTTGAGAACCATATTTCTCGTATATATAAAAACTATGAAAATCTTTGTATATCCAGAATTTTATACTGGTTAGAGCAAAAAAAAACAACAAAAAACTAAAATATATTTTATTAAACACACGTACCTGATTTACGGTATTATTAGTAATAAATTATTTATGCTTTTAACAAGTATCAATTTTTGTAAGTACAATTTTTATGATTTGCAAGAATTTTTATCTGATGTCGTTAAAAAACATTTCTTATTAAGTAATTAACCTTTGCCGTTGTTAATGAGAAATTTGTCTGTTCTTTTCTAATTTAATATATTCTAGAGTATACATATAATTGTAACCTTAATGCTTGTAATATTTTCTAGCCTTAATTTGTAATATGGTATTTCTGGCATTTAGATGAAAATTTCTCATGTTATTGATATATTACAAATCTTCTATTTTCGCTCTTAATAACAATTAATTTGTAATTAGTTCAATTAATTTTTAATAATACCAAATGTGCAAATGTAAATAATCCCTAAAAAAATTAAGTCAGCTTCCACTTGAGGACTTCTGATTAAAGTTTTGACACACTACTGGACTAAACGATACTACTAACGATCAATAAACCAGTCTATCAACATCACACCCAAATTCTCGGCACATAAGCTCCGCAAAATCTGTAGTTGACTCACTGCTGATTATCATTTTGGCAATTCAACTATTCCTTATGGTTACCCTGTAAGACGCATTTCACTATCTATGTCGAGAATTACTTCATAAACCGGATTCCTCCCAAGTCCCCAGTTTCAGCTTTTACAATAAACAAATCTACCCCAACACAGTATTTTCGGGTCTTTGCGAACCCGTGTACCTGAGCTGGCTTAACGGTGCCTAGGGATTTACAAGATTCCTTACCGTAGTTCAATGAGCGGAGTACAAACCGAAGTACTCTTAAAACAAAAATTGGTCCTAATCGGGATGCCCCATGAATGGTGTTAAAACACACTGTGCCTGTGCCCGACAATGGTGAGGCGCTTTAGGCAGCAACGTGGTGGCTGTGGTTAATAACCATATCGCGGGTACGGTCTCCGGATCGCTGGTGGGAGATACTGGTAATTATCTCGGGCGCTGTCACTGCTTATGACAGTAGAAGTTTAGTTAGGCCTCGCCACGAACAGTTGGAGTTATCAGCTTATAACTGGTTACTGACTGTAAACTGCTAGTAATGGTATTTATGGTCGTAGGCGACTCGTGGTATTATGTTTAATGACAGATTAGTCACGTTAAATAATATATTACTACTACCCCACCGCAAAATCGAAAAAAGCTATCGTTATTCTACCATACAGACCAGTCTTGTTTAGATAGCTTCCCACACGAACAATGAAGTCGCCCAATGGCATTACGGTCATGACGCTTTAAAGGGACCCACTCGCACATGCCTGCGGGACCCTATATAAAAAAAAAAACAAATAGTTTCGTCTTAGGGTAAAACAAAACAAAAATCTTGTCTTGCCGCCAATTTAACCTTGTCTCAAATTGGCGGCAGAACCTAGTCTGAAATTAGCATCAGGACAAGTTTTCGTTCCTTCACGATCCTGTTTTGCATTAAAAAACTTTCCTTCAACTAATTTGTTTGTTTTTTTTCCTTTTTTAATGTGAACATTATTTGGCAAAACTTATTGCATCTAAACTCGTCCAAATAATAATTAAAAGTACAACTAAAAAATGCAATAAATTTTGATGTGAATACTTTTTTCTATCATAAATATTATGGACTGTTAGTACTATGAAAATTTTAGTAGGTGATACTTCTTATATAAGTGTACTGGTAGGTAAAAAAACAATTGTTTTATATTAATAATCAAAACATTTTGTGCATTCTTTTATAACCGCATGAAATCAAGAATTTTCATATGAACAGACTTACTTGCACGAGTATTATCGTGCAGTGTGGATATTTTTATTAAACACCATGCATTCGTTTGAAAAGTGACGATATTCTCGTGCAGTTTCTAGAGTAGATTATATTACCTACAACAACTACAATTATATCTGTTGGCCAAGTGCAGTGTAGAAATTCCCGCAGACCTTGAATTAATACTTGAATTTCCATTCAGTTTTGCCGATTCAGTCTTCCCAAAAGCAGAATCACTAAACTCACTCACTCAGTTATTCGTTTTCCATTTAAGACAGACGAACATAAAATTATATTTTTAGATAAATTATTTTTAAATCAAATTGACAGTTTACTGTAAAATGTGCACAGAAAAAGCAGTATTATTTTTAAATATATATATTTTTGAGCGGAGATCATTGAGCATATTTTTTGTTGTCATGTCATGATTATTTATTAAGATTAATGGAATTTTTTCCACTATTATTATTAATGAAAGTTTATTACTAGAAGGCAGAGGACAAATATCAATTGAACACTGTCCTAAGCTTAGAAGTGCTAGAGGTGGAAAGCTAATTGCAAATGGCAAAAATTTATTTTATTTATTAAATCAACGTATAGACAAAGTACAGAAATTCAAATATTATTCAAAAGTACAATTCACAAAAAATAACACTCTACTTAATTGCAACAAACACTGTACGAGGTCTGTTCAAAAAGTATCAAGAATTTTGTGTTTTTTTCAAAAATTATTTATTTATTCATGAATATCTATTTTGTCCCCTTCAAAGTAATCCTCGAAGCACTTCAAAAAATCGTTTTTTGTGATCTTGTTCAGCTCCTCCTTCGATGCCGTCTTTATCTCCTCAATCGTAGCGCGTAGCATCGTCCTTTCATGGGGCTCTTCAGTTTCGGGAAGAAGAAAAAATCATAGGGGCCAGATCTGGGGAATAGGGTGGCTGCACGGTATTATTAGTGTGTTGTTTTTGGCCAAAAATTCGCGCTCAAACAATGATGCGTGAGCAGGGGCGTTATCATGGTGCAAAAACCAATTTTTGTTCTTCCACAAATCCGGGCGTTTCTGGCGGATTGCTTCACGAAACTTACGCATAACTTGCAGGTAATATTCCTTATTGACCGTTCTACCCTGTGGCAAGAACTCATAATGCACCACGCTCCTGTAATCTAAGAAAACTGTAAGCAAAACCTTCACATTCGAGCGTCCGGCACACTTTTCGTTGTTCATATCTTCTCAGCCCTCGGAGACCATTTAAAGGGACCCTCGGAGAACATTCAGTACCACCGATAAATGTTGCTTCGGTCCAAGGTAGCTTCACCATATGCCACAGTCTGTTGACTTCGGAATGCGTCCGCGTAATTTATTTTGTTTATCACAAAAAATTTGATACAGATTCTTTGATCCATTTTTTGGAATGGCTAAAAATCGAAGACCAGCCAAAACATGTGCAAGTAAAGCAGCTGTCAAAAATTATTGTAACTGAACATTCAAAATGGCCGAACTTGTCAGCATAAGTGAGAGACATTAGTACCAACATAACGCCACAAAAAAAATCGAAAATCGAATATACGTAACCCGCGGAAATTCAAAATTCGCGATACTTTTTGAGCAGACCTCGTATATGTTAAAACAATTGCTCCCAAAATAAATGGTGGGAAAATAATTATTAATTTCTTATTAATATATTATAAAATTTATTTTTATGTATTAATATGATAAATTGAAAAGAAATTTTCTTTAAAGTCTATATGTATATTATTTGCCACTGTGATTCCCATAATAAATAAATTTTTCTTTTCTTCACTAAGTCCAAAAGATGGTGTTCCAATCGATAAAGTGAATTTTTCTTAAATGGTCAGATCGTTGAATTAATTTACGTCATCATTTTTTTTCATAATTAAAATTAGACTTTTTACATTTTTTTTGCAAAAAGTTTTCTTAGTTAAAATTTAAAAAAAATATTGTTTAATGTCTTTAATTGTTATGTAATGCCTTACAATAAATAATGCTAACATCAGAAAAAATATTCGCTCTCTCGGACGTTTCAAAAAGAAATTCCGATTATTTTGTAGAATCAATATTGAGTTTTTCGTATCAAAAATATATAAATCTAAATTTTTTTAGAAAATTCGCACAAATAATTATATTATTCAAAGTAAATTTTTATATGTAAATCCAAATTTGTAAGAAATTTGTTAGAATTTTTTAGAAATGTGTAAAAATTGATAATCCAGTGTAGAGAATATTTAGGGTGGTTATGGAAAAAAGAATAATTTGAATTAAAAATTATGTTTGCCATGTTTTATTGTATCTGAGAGGGGTAGGGGGTTAAGCGGGACGGCGTTGGGTAGAGGAAATTGGTTCAATAAGGTAATTGATGGTAATATATTACTAAAACCTTAGAAGTCGTAGAAAAAATTTCAAGCTATAGTAAAACAGATAAAGTTACTATTTTTTGTAAAAAATACACATATCGTAAGCAAACATGGAAAATTTTTTTATTAAAAATGAGTGTTGAATCTACGTGTATTACTCAGTTGAGAGACCTGCATCCAACCGTCGAAATATTCGATGCCCTCAATTTCTAGTCGAATGTTGTTCTTTTGGTCTTGAATTGTTCTGGGGTGATTGGCATAAACTTTTCCCTTCAAATAACCTCAAAGAAAAAAGTCAAACGGTGTCAAATTGTAAGATCTTGACGCCCAGTTCACATGAACGTTTCGTGAGATAATTCGATTGTAAGATTATTCTAGGGAAAAAAAGAACTTAAATATTGTAATTAAATTAAATCCGGTGTCAAATTGTACGATTATTCTAGGAATAAGAGGAACTTAAATATTGTACGTGATATTATAATTAACCATAGTAAGTTTGGATGATTAAAATACGTTCTTGTATTGTTAAATACTGCAAGACTAAAATTAATCATAATATGTATGTTTTGACAGGTATTTTGAAAACTACCAGATTGCCAACCCTATACTAAAAGGCAAAGATTATAAAAGCAGGTGGTGTAAATTTGGTATAATGCATATATAAGATGTTTTAGAGAGTATGACGGTAAGACCGCATGCCAATAGAGTGGAACATAGCCTCTTATATGCCTAAATCTATAAAATGGGTGGATAAATGAGAATGCTTCAGGTCCTGACGCATAAGCCATGAAGTTTTGTCAAATATGGTATCATCAGGGAACATCTGAGGATGTATTTATAACTATAATACGAACATACCAACGAGCCGCTAGATTTTGTAGATGTGTCAGAAGAGTGATGAAGCTTAAAAATGAGTCTCATTACTTTTCTGGCACGCCTCGAATAGGAAGAAAAAATTCTACCTTACATTTTAATTGAAATTTTTCTATTTGAAACAGAAAAAAGTCTCTTTTTTTAAAGAAAAATGTCCAAAATTTTGTTTTTAATTTTAATTTCTTTATAGGTCACGTTAATGCTATTAATATATTTTTTTTTTGCATAACATATTATCTTTGACAGATTTTTACAAATATCATTTCCATCGTAACGTCTTTTAAATTACCTAAATGTCAATAGGTTTTTGTATTATAAAAATATTTGTAGTTCGTTTAGAATAAAATTACTGAGTTACGAGTATAATGTAGGTGTACATGCAGCTATGGACACATAAATAGCATAAACAAATTATTATTGATTTTATCTAAATAAATAAAAAAAATCATTTAATAATTATTCATATTGTGCATGTCAAACGGGTATATTAACTTATCGAGTATTTTGTATTGTATTGTAGACTTTATTATCAATTATATTTTGTAGCTCTCGTTTTTTGCAAGTTTTTAATTTTTTTAAATTCTCAATAAATACTGACCTTTACATCGTCCAATAGGTGTTCAATGGGATTAAGGTCAGACCTATGAGCAGGCCATTTCAGAATATGAATACTTTCGTGCGATATCCAATCTTTTATTATTTGGGCTAGATGTTTTGTATCAATATCATGCATAAATGTTCAGTTAATGGGCATATAAGTTCTCAATATGTCCAAATACTGAAATTGGGTGGTTCGGAAAGTAATTTCGTTTAAAAAAAAAAAAAAATGAAAGACGATTGTCTTATAGTGAATTAATATTTTATTCAATTTAATATTGTTCATTCTCATGCAATACCCTTTGCCATCTTTCTGACAGTAGCATGATTCCACGCTCATAAAATTTTTGTTCTTTGCTGGCAAAAAACTGATCCAAGTGATTCTTGACATCCTCATTGAATTAAACGTTTTACCGTTTAAAAATTTTTGTAGAGACCGGAACAAACGATAATCTAGGTCTGGAGAGTATGGTGGGTGTAGCAGTATATCCCATCCAAGCTCTAAAAGCTTTTGCCAAGTGGTCAAATTTGTTTGAGATTTCGCATTATCCTGTTCGAACACTATACCTTTCCTATTGACCAATTCTGGCCTTTTTTCTTTAAGTGAATCATTCAATTTGTCCAACTGATGACAGTACGCTCCAGAATTAATCGTTGTGTTGCTCAGTAGAAGCTCAAAAGTAATGATTCCTTTGAAATCCCACCAAACAGATAGCATAACTTTTTTGATGAATATTGGCTTTCGAAGTGCTTTGAGCCGGTTCATCTTTTTCTAGTCCAGGAATTTTGCGCTTAACATTGTTGTAGACAACCTATTTTTTGTCCCCAGTGATGATACGCTTCAAAAATGGATCATTTTCTTCAACGTCAATGCGACGGCACAAATTTTTTCCGTAAGAAGATGAAGGACCCATACCATATGTCAAGCTTTGAGATTAAACCTAGCCGTTTCAAATGATCATGAACGGTCGAATTCGATAAATTTAATCTCTCACCGATCTCACGAGTTGTTATTCGCCAGTTTGCATCCATTAATACCTTTATTGTGTCTTCATCAGCCTCAACTGGTTTTCCAGAACGTGGTGCATCTTTGAGATCAAAATTTCGATCCGGAAATATGAAGAAGATGTGCCACTTTTGGCACTGGCACTCACTTAGCACATCTTCTCCAGATACATCGGATAATTTTTTCCTTGAACAGCATTTTTATTTTTTCTATATTAAAAAAGTCAAATATGCCGAAAATGATGTTTTTCACTTTCCATATTTAAAAGGGGATCAACCAAAAACTATTGTGCAGAATCAATCTAATTTTTTCACAAGCAAGTCTCGCTATGTCAGCTGTCAAAATACATATGATTATGCGGCTTAAGTGTGAAGTTGGTTGGGAAAAATACAATTAACTCCTCTGGCAGGAAATAACGAAATTACTTTCCGGACAACCCAATATTTTATTTTTAATTTTTAGAATCAAATTTTTTAATTTTTTATATCCCTTATGACTAATTTTACACCAAATTATTTATTAGAAATATCAAATAATTTGAAACTTCCAACAAATTATTAATATATGAATAAATGAGTTAATTTTTAAAAATTGGCAACTATAATTGTTTTTAAATTTACAGCAGATAACCTTTACTTCGCATAAATTAAAATAACTTTAAATTTTAAATAATAAATAATAAAGTTATAAATTAAATAAAATGTATCATATACAAAATAAAAAGGCAAGCAAAAATTGCTCGTCATCGATCAAAAATCGTGCAATCGCATGATCAATGTAATATACAGGCGAGTTGTTCGACTGTCATACCATAATAATCTCTTGCGAACTCTCCTCATTTTCCCGCCCCGAAAACATACATAGCCACTTGAAAAGGTAATGGCCACGTGATTTTCCTAAGATTAGACTGTTCCTCCATTTTTTTTTGCTCGTTTTGATTAAAGCTTTGAGATAAAACCTAGCCGTTTCAAATGATCATGAACGGTCGAATTCGATAAATTTAATCTCTCAGTGATCTCACGAGTTGTTATTTGTCGGTTTGCATCAATTAATGCCTTTATTGTGTCTTGATCAGCAAAGGAAATTACTTTCCGAACAACCCAATATAAGATGACCAACACTGCATCAGGAAAATGCATTTAAACGTTACCACCAAAATATTCGGCCGTTCCTAACCTTTGAATGGTAAATAACAACATTCCCATCTGTTCCAAGCCTATTAAATTTCGAATCATCATTTCAGAGAATATTTTTCCAATACGAAATGGGGTTCTTGGTGCTGTCTTGCATATTTTAAACCAATGTTTATATTATTTTTGCATAGATGTAGCTTTTTTCGGCTGATGTGTCCAAAAATTAGCTAATAATTCTTACGAAAATTTCTTATTATACTCTTCCCCGCCGATTCCATTTCGAATTTCTTTGGATGACTTGAAAGGATCAACGGAAGTCCTAGTTTTCTATCCCTCATCCGTAAGTCTTTTATTTCGATTTATATAGGAAGGATTTTTAAATTTTTATATTTCCTATGCACATAAAAAACCACTTTTCTTTTCCCATATTGCTCTTTAAATTATTTAAATCACGCCAAAAATAACTGAAAATTTTCAATTACAATCATCCGAAAATACTGTTAAATTTTGATATTAATTACCATATAATATATTTATGCTATTATAAATAAAATCTTATATAATCATTTGATGTCTAAATTATATTATTTACTTAAATTAAGAAAAGATGGCTCGTCTAATAGAATGTATAAGATTAAAAACTAAATCTTATGGTTAAAGTATTATGATTTGTAGATTAAAAAAAACAGAAAACTAAATTATATAAGATAGGAAAACATTTTCACACTATGGTCAAGGTCGTACGAAATTGATTAATCTGGTCAAGGTCATACAAAATTGATTAATCACAAAAAAACGCACACGCGAGCATAACGACTACTTTAACACTATTAGAAAATAATCTCAACGAGATATTCTTAAAATTGTTTCCTGTCACTCTTACTTCTTATATCAGGCTCGCCATATTATATAAATTACATAACATTGGTTGTATCCGTACCACTTTAAGTAGTGGGACTGATTTTTTTTTTTTTTTATATATAAATGTTATTTCTGTCAAAGTGTTGGATGTAAGAGAATGAATGTTCTGTCTTTTTTATTTTCTTAATTATTTTGTTTTAATTTTTTATTTAAAAATTTAATTCAAAATAAAATTTTCTTCGTTATTAAAAACTGTTTGCCAGCTTTTTGTCAGCATACCAATTCTTCTAGAGACGATGTCCTCGCTTTTGGAGTCAAAATAGTGCCATTTGGACCGCCTTAAAATTTGCGTACTCATTTCCATCCAGAAAGTTTTGTAGCGATCTGAATATCAGGAGAATATGGCTTATGGAGTTGTTGTGACAAAACATCACGTTGGTTAAAGGTGGACGTTTACAAAACATCAAGTTGCCTACAATAACAATCACCATTAACCGCTTCATTTTCTTTCAGCAACTCATATATTGTATTATTGTATTACACCATTGCGATCCCACCAACAACACAGCATAACCTTCTTCTGATGTACACCTGCTTTTCCTATAGATGGCAGAGTTTCCCCCACTGTAAATATAGAATCTTGTTTTTTACCACGTTTTTGTAAAATGTCGACTTTTCGTCCCAATCAAAAGGAGTGATGCAAAAACGGCTCCAGTTTGTGTTGAGCAAGATTCGAAGAACATATGGCAATTCTATCCATTTAATTTTTTACGCTTAATTCATGTGGCACTCGAAACAAGCTACAAAACCAATCCTTTTAATGTGATCCAAAGCAAGTTGGCTGATAAATTCCAAGCTTGAAGGGTACATTTACGATAGTTAATGTAAGATTTGTTCCGATCATACTGTCGAGCACTTCATCATTGCCATTTGATGGTTTTCCTGATCTGGATTCATCTTCAAAGAAAAGTATCCCGAAAGAAATTTTGTAAACCATCTTTGGCACGTTCGAGCTGTTACTACGGCCTCTCCAAACACATCACATAGTTTTTTTTTACTGCCTGTACCACGTTATTTTCTTTTTGGAACGGAACTCAAGACAGTATACACGTACATTGTCTTAAGTGGACTTTTCATTCTCTCATGTTAACAGTTCTAAAGGCTTAATCGAACAAATTTCTATAACTGATCTGGTAATAGCTCCCTTGCGCACTTATATATTATCGGAGGTGTTGTTTCCACTTTTCATACCAAGTTTTTTTTTTACTTTTTCCACAGAAATCCCCTCTTTTTTGACAAAAACTCTGATTGTCTTTCTGTTCAATCGTAAGTTTTTTTTACCACCATCTTGGCTTGGCACACACCTTTTACATGTCCAAATCTTGGGTTAAAATTTGATGAAGGGTAAAACGATTTAAATTTAACGCAAAACTCATCAGCTCTGACTTCACAAGAACACTCATCAGTTCCGTATTTTCTTCGGTTTTCGATGGTGAAGGTCTCCGTGAATGAGGTTCGTTTTTCCTCCCAAAATGTTTTATGTCACCGATAAACTTGCGCTTTTGATAGGCTCGTTGTAACTTTTCATAAATCAATTCAAGCTAAACACAAAATTTGAACGAAAATTTCGCTGTTCCATTTTTTGTAAGGAACTGCAAAAACACAGCTTCACTTATGACGCTCTATGGCGTCGCGTAGTTATCGGACGTTGTTGATTCTCTTAAGTTGGTATTAATCTATTTGGGGTGCATTATTTATTATGAGTATTGTTTTTTGTTATAATTTCAAAAATATTACCTAATTATTATTATTATTATTTAATGTCTTTACAAAACTATCTGGGTTTAGACCTCGTTTTACTATCTTGGTTAAGACCTCGATCTCTTATATTTGACATCGACTCTATTTAGATTATATGCTAGGTCCTCTATTTAGATCATACTAGGTCCTAGTTGAACGAAGTTGGAGCAGAATTGGAACTATCGCTTAGGTCTAAGAAATTTGGGTACTTGTAATTTGTAATTAAAATTTCTTTCACAAAGAAAAATTTCATTTTTGGTTCGTTTTTTTTGTTTATTAGAAATGGGACTATATCGTTGTCTGAAAGGCCAATAGTAGTTTTTATTATTATTTTAAATTCGAATTTTTAAAATATGTTTTTTTTATTGCTATGTTTAATAGCGTAACATGTACAAAAATTTAAAAAAAATTGAGCAGTCTCATAGAAATAAACAAAAGCATTTTTAAGCTTTATTTCGTATACAAAAAGAATAAAATTAAATATTTTTTTTGTGATCTAGAACTATTTAAGAATAACAAGCAGATTTTTTAACTACAAGGAAAAGTTATATGACACATAAAATAGGCGCTATTACATGCATTGGTGCTTCTCTAAATTTAGATTTATTCTCTAAATTTACAGAATGAATTTGTCCTGCAAAGGATTCGCTGTCAAATCGTTTAATTTTACGAACAACTCTCCGGTATATTACACTGACCATGCAATTGCACGATTTTTGCTCGAGAACGAGCAATTTTTGCTTGCCCATTTTATTTTGTATTTGATTTATTTTATTTAATTTATGACTTTTATTTATTATTTATTATTTATAATTTAAAGTTATTTTAATTTATGCAAAGTAAAGGTTATCTGCTGCAAATTTAAAAAAAGTATAGCTGACAGTTTTTAAAAATTTACTCATTTATTCACATTTTAATAATTTGTTAAACGTATCAAATTATTTAATATTTCTAATAAATAATTTGGTGTAAAAATTGTCATAAGCGATATAAAAAAAAAGTTTAATTTTAAAAATGAAAAATTAAATAAATTGTAAATAATGTACACTTTAAATATGAATTTACTAATGTTTGAATTTAATATTGTATTAAATTTTAAAATAAATTAAAAAATTTCAATTTTACTCAAAATAAATAAATGAAAATGAAAATGTCATTCATTCATAATAGAAAAGTGAATAAAATGAGAACAGTGGCGACCAACTAGAGAATTACCAATTAACAAAGGCATAAACCGCTTACACGATCAAAAATATATTTCAACATGTTGAAATTCCTTTTTGTTCGCCTAAATTGCTCGTGCATCATGAATAATTATTCTTGCAGATGCTTATACAATTAGACTGCTCGTACAATGCGTGCGTTTTGTTTGCGGCGAACCTGCAAATTTCTTTGAACTATCAAAATTTGTAGATGCTTCTTCATATACTCCACTATTAAACGAGCAAAAAAAGGATAATCTAAACTTTAGTTCCACGTGGCCATTACCTTTTCAAATGGATATGTATGTTTTCGGCGCGGGAAAATGAGGAGAGGTCGTAAGAGATACGAATTATGGGATGACAGTTGACTATGTAATTTTTTGTAACGGCGAACAGGCAATTCACGAACGATGGATCACACTGGAATTGTAAAATTTAGTTGATACCCAAATTTCTATTCCGTAACTCCGTATGGATCTTAGTCAGTTTTGATTGTTTTTCGAAAAGTTTTTGTCACTGTCTGTAGCATCAGTTCTTTTCAGTTTTGTGTGTGTGTTCAATATGTAACTGTTTATTCTTGTACAGTTCTAAGTAACGTGTCTGTTTTTTTCTGAAATAATATAAGGGGTGGAAAAGTAACATCGACATTAATTTATTCGCTAACTTTTATTCTCCACTTTCTGAACCAGTTTTTGAAAAATAACATCAAATTCAAAATTATGCTTAAACTAATTTTGAAATGTTTACTCTGAGCTTCTTTTTTTGAGGTGATGTATTTAAGCTTTTAGAGGAATAGCAATTAAATAATCAAATAATGATATGTTGTTGTTATTGATTGATTTTCCAAAGCAAAAGAAAAAATATCAATAATTTTTTAATTATAGTCGATGTTATTTTGTATTATTGTAAAAAGTGTTGTTGGAGAGGGTCGGGTATGGAGGGTTAGGGTTGTTTATGAGTAAACAAAAAATTTAATGATTACAGTTAAAAAGAAAATTTATTAAAATAAACCGTTTTGGATGTATTAGTTCGGCGATGATGAAAAACGTATTTCTTTTTTTTATTTTCATGTCAACTGAGTTAGGACGCAAAAAAAATCGAAATTTATTTTTCTGTTGTACAAATAGTCTGTATTGACGTTGAACTAACTATATTATTATTCCAAAGCAATCGATAAATTCGAAATAATTGCGTTCAATACTTTTTTCAGGGTATATTGGGTGAAAAGTGTGGACAGAAGTGATACATTTTAGATATAGACCGCAGGTTTGGTCACAAGTTCAATGACTTTTTATAGTAGCAGTTAGACCTTGGTCTTGTCCTTTGATCCTTTCATTATTTCCAAACCAATAATTCGATTTTTCTTGATGGTATTTTGTTTGTCTTTTTGGGACTAATTTTCCAAACTTTTTCTCTTCTTGTCTTGTCTTGACAGTTTGTGACATAGTCACATTGATTTTTGGTTAATAATAGACTTTATTTAATTTGTATCCTTTTGTGAATAATTATAAGATTGACATGCATTATTAGTATATTGTCGGATTTTATTTTAAACCTTTTGATTAAAAATCAATCAAAATTTTTTATTGAGCCTTTTTATTTTCATTTTTTAAGTTCATTTCTTGTGTAATATTTGCACTGAAGTGTATTCTTAGCTCCTACGACAACTCAAGCTGTTTTGGCAACAACTAAAAGTCAGTCCGACTATGCCACCTGCTGGATTCAAACTCAAGACCATTGCGTACTCGCGCTGCAACTGCATCTTTAGTGATCAATCTGCCATCTACAGACCAAAATTGGAGTATCCCTATTTTATTGTAATTCAATTAGAGTATGGATGCTCTATAAAGTACTTAATTGAAAGTGTTTGATATTTTTATGATACTTTTCTTAAATATTGAATTTAACATGTACATTTCCGGCCAAAAGTCCGCGACTATTTTGGTTTTCAGGAGAAAGTTTAGCAAAACACGGAAATTAGAATGAACAAACGAAAAAAAAATATTTATCACTTTTCTAAAATATTAATGATTTTGATCTTAAATAAGGAAAAATATTTTTTATATATTAATTATTATAAAATTAAAAATCTAATATTAAAAAAGAAATGTAAAATTTCTTTTTCGTAGAAAAAATCTATTTTGTGTTTGATGTCAACTCCTTCGTGTCTGATACGATTTTAGGCATTCGGTCGATTAGTTTTTTATATCATATTGTTTCAAATACTGTTTATAATATTGAAAAAGGATCCTTCGCAAGTTCTTCTTGGACGGTAGACAGAACTCCCGCATCCTTTTGTTAAGCTCATTGCACAAAACTTCTATTTGTGGTGGCCCTGCCATATTTTCCAAAATGCTAAACTTTAAATAATTTTGAACAATGTTTCGGATCGTTCTTAAGAAAAAAAGACGAAACGAATCTTTTATATGGATGATGTTTTAGTCATAATAAGGAATTCAAATAATTTGATTTCACAAAGAAGCGTAATAAAATTTCGACGTTTATTTTTACCGGCCTCAAACAAGGATGGGAGCTTGGCAATTGCACTTGGCATGTTATGGAATAAAACAAGGGATACGACTTTTTTTTAAATATTTAAGAAAATAATATAGTCTTCCGATCTATTAAGATTTTAAATATATGTATTTTCATCAAGTCTATTATTAACAACTAGAATATTCGTTTTTATAGATGTTTATAACTGTTGTAATTATTTGTATAAGTTAAATTCATTTTCACATAACATATTAGTCAGATTGATCCAGAATCCATTTTTAGGGGTATATTTTCATGTATTGTCCATCACTACTTTAAGCTATCTTGTTAATTAATGTGGTTTTTAGGCAATCTCTAATTTTTTAAAAATAAATATGTACTTGAATATTAATAAAATTTTTGGACAAAGTTTATTTTTCTCACGTATTTTTTCTTCTATTTTGTAGAAATTTTGTAATAAGTTTTTTTGTTGTTGAAACCATTCGTTGTTTTTATCATATTTTATAAAAGAACACTTTTTTACGTTGTATAATCATAAAAATGTTCCAGTTTCGCTAAAGCTGGGGTCACCTAATAATTTTTATTAATAATTGACCTTTTTGGCAGAATGTAAGAAAAAAAAATTATCAAATATAAAAAAAAACAAATACCAAAATGATAACAATGACATTTTTAATCAAACCGAAAACAAAGCCACAGAAAAAACATACTAAAAATGAAAATAAAAAGTAAAAAAAAAACCAAATTGAAGGTTACCGTTTATCACCGACACAAATTCAATATTTTATTATTATTACAATTTTTTTTAATGGCTTTTATTTTAATTCTTATTTATATATTTTTTATACAAATTTTATGCATTTGTATTTGTTCGCATCGATAATGTTGATGTTGAATAAAGTCCGCATGCGCAATATTATTATAATAATTATAGTGTATCTCTTTTAATCACATTTGCTATTTCTCTATCTCATTCTCGTTCTTTTCCACCGTTTTCTGTCAAGTATTAAGTTTAAATTCTCTGCATTAAGAAGATCTCTTAGATTTGACATCGACTCTATTTCGGTCATTCTAAGTCCTAATTTAGCAGAGTTGAGACAGAATTGGAACTATCGCTTAGGTCTAAGAAATTTCGGTACTCGTAATTTGTTACAACTTTGTCATTTCATTTTCTTTTTAAGCTTTATATTTAAGTTTGTTTCGTAGAAATACCTAATAAAATATCAAGTGTATAAGCTTAAATCCGCTGTTTTATAGTAAAAAAAAAATGTTTTTTATAGAAAGCAAAAACAAATTTATTCAAAGTACTTTCCCTCGCTAGCTACACATTTGTCCCATCTCTTGGGCAATTTGTAGATACCACGCCAAAAATTTCCTTCTCTTTCGAAGACAAACCACTCATCAAGCCATTTTCGGACGTCTTCGTAAGAATCGAAGTGCTGCTCAGCGAGCGCGTGGCCCATCGACGAAAACAGGTGGTAGTTGAAAGGGTCAGGTCTGGTGAATAAGCGGGGTGAGGTAGCACTTCCCAGTTGAGTGTCTCCAAGTAGTTTCGGACCATTTTTGACATGTGCGATGGTGCGTTGTCGTGGAGGAAAATCAGCTTGTCTTGTCTTTGTTAATAACCCGTCCTTTTTTCACGTAGAGCACAGTACAATTTGATCAGTTGTTGGTGGTAGCAGTGGGCATTGAGAGTTTCACCAGGTTTCAACATTGCATAGTAGACGATACCCTGCTGATCCCACCAAACGCACAGCATCATCTTCCGGCCGAAGCGATTTGGTCTTGGAAGATGTTGATGGTTGACCGGGATCAACCCACGATTTCTTGCGTTTAGGATTCTCGAAATATAACCACTTTTCATCGCCTGTCACAATCCGATGCAGGAACGACTTTCTTTTTTGTCGGGCGATCAAGATTTCACATGTGCTTTGGCGTCGCTCCATCTGCCTATCGTTCCATTAATTCAATGCGGCACCCATTTTCCGATCTTTTCAATCTTCCCCTATGGCACGCAGGCGCATGGAAATGACTGGTTGAGTAACACCCAATTGCTCCGCGAGCATTTTTTGCGATTGAGTATCGTCTTCTTCCTAGGCCAATTTTCTCGCTTTTTGTCCCACAAGTCAAAATTGCCGTCTTTGAACCGATGAAACCAATCTCGACAAGTTGTTTCCGATAAAGCACTGTCACCATAGGCCTCTATAAGCATTCGATGCGATTCGGCAGCCGATTTCTTCAAATTTAAACAGAAAAGCAGAGCTTCCCGCAAATGCTCTTTTTCTGGCACAACACTAGACATGATTACCAAAGGAAAAATGAATGTTGTTGTACGAAATTGCTGACAATGTGCGAAATTGCAAATGTCAAACTTATAAAAAAAATTTGGCGTGCCCATGGTGATATGACACATAAGAAAGGAATATTACATGCATTTGTGATTCTTTAAATTTATATTTATTCTCCTGCAAAGGGTTCGCTGTCAAATCGTTTAATTTTACGAACAACTCTCCGGTATATTACACTGGTAATACGATTGCACGATTTTAGCTCGAGGACGAGCAATTTTTGCTTGCCTTTTTATTTTGTATATGATACATTTTATTTAATTTATTACTTTTATATTTATTATTTATAATTTAAAGTTATTTTAATTTATGCAAATTAAAAAGGCTACCTGCTGCAAATTTACAAAAAGTATATTGGACAGTTTTTAAAAATTTACTCATTTATTCATATTTCAATAATTTGTTGAAAGTATCAAATTATTTATAATATTTCTAATAAATAATTTGGCATAAAATTTGTCATAGACAATATAAAAAATGAAAAATGTTGATTCTAAAAATGAAAAATAAAATAAAAAGTAAATAATGTATACTTTAAATATGAATTTATTAATCTTTGAATTTAATATTTTTCGGGGAAATTATTGTAATATTGTATTAAATGTTAAAATAAATTAAAAAATTTTAATTTTACTCAAAAAAAATAAATGAGTGAAAACGTCATTCATATTAAAAAAAATAGTGGCGATCCATTATTAATTATGATTTATAGCTGAAAATTATTCTAACAACTAATAATTTATTTTACTTATTTATGATAATTATTACTAATTTGATTTATTGAAATTTTGTTTATGATAAATAATTCGTAATGAATGTTCTCCCATTATTTATTTCAAAATTGCTAGATGAACGTGTCTTTTCACCGACGAATAGTTTTTTTGAGAATATATAATTTGTGTCACTGAACTGCATTTTAAAAATTCACAATAATCGAATCATCAATAATGATTGTTACCTTAAGCAAATAAACTATAAGAATAAAGTTTTATTTATTCTTTATATTTTATAAGGCAAATAAGTTGTTGTCGCAACCAGAGAAATTGATTAAGAAACAGTTAAGAAATGGAGAAACCAAAAAAAAACCTGACATCTTTTTTACAATCTTGAATACCATGTTGTGGGAGTCATTAACTGAAAAGGATACGTATAATTGAAAAGGATATTTAATGAATTAATAATGATGCCTTGAATTACCATGTTTGTATGGTACAAGATTACCATTTTTAATATTTTCAATAACTACTATCACTATTCTAGCAAACGTAAAATACACTCACAAATTGGCCTTAATTAATTTGGTCTTGGCCATGTAAAGTGTCCGTTGGTATATATCTTAAGGAAAACCAAAATAATAATTTATTAAATACTTAATTTTAGTCTCAGATGTCACTGTTTTAAGAGCAGGGGATGTTAAGTATACACCAGCTTTTCATCCCAATGATGGTATAAAAAGGAAAAATATAGCTAACAAGGTGAAAAATTAGATCCGGGACTGTTGAAGTTCGAGCGGTGACTACGAATTTACAGGTTTCCTGACCGTAGCTCTGAGAGCGGAGTACAAACCTTAGTACTTTTAAAACTTAAATAGGTACCACGGGAATCGAGGTGCCCCATAGCAATAGTAGATATCTATGCTCTGTTATGGAGAGGTGCTTCAGCATTTACGTGGTGGCTGCGGTTGATACCTACATCTCGGGTACGATCTGCGGATCGCTGGTAAGTATCTCGGGCGCTGTCACTGTTTATGACAGTGGAGGTTTAGATGGGCCTCGCCACAAACAGTTGGAGTAATCAGCTTGTAACTGGTTACTGACTGTTAACTATCATTTATGGTAGTGCTCTGATAGGGCGTATCTCAATCCATATGGTCGTTGCGACTCGTTGTTATTATGTCTAACGACCGGTATAGCACGTTAAATTTAACAGAATATACTGTTTTAAGAGCAAGATATTGGGTGCAAGGAAAAGTTCTGTCGTTTTTGAACACTTACACTTGTATGCGTTGTCGATTCTTCGCGATAAATCTGATTCGACTGAAATCGATTTCAACTGTTAGATGATTGATGGTTTATACACATTTTTTCGTATTTTTGTCAGTTTTTTTTAAACTTGTAAAACAGTCAACATGTGTGAAGAAAAAATGCACGTAAGATATTGTGTGTTATATATAATAACACACACGTAAGAACATGCCAGAGATGGTGTTTGAAGAACATGCCAGAGATGGTTTGCGAAATTTCGTTCGGGTGATTTTTCTTTGGAAGACGAACCCAGATCAGGAAGGCCATCAGATGTCAATGATGAAGAGCTACGTAGTATGATCAGGACAAATCCCATGTTAAATTCCACAGAAGTGGCCTTCAAGCTTGGAATTCATTCGACTACTGATTTAGAGTACATTAAAAGGCTTGGTTTTGTGTCCAAATTCTCTGTTTGGGTGCCACACGAATTAAGCGAAAAAATTTAATGGATAGAATTTTAATATGTTCTTCCAATCTTGCTCGTCACAAAAGGGAACCTGTGGTAAGAAAAAAGGCATATGTTTACAAAGGGGAGATACCACTGACCACATTCGAAGCTGGCGTGCATCAAAAGAAAGTTATGTTGTGTTGTTGGTGGGATCGGAGGGTATTGTCCACTATGAGTTGCTGAAAGAAAATTATACGGTCAAAGCTGATCTTTACTGTTTGCAACTTGGTGTTTTGAATAAAGAAATTCAACGTAAACGTCCATATTTTACGTTGGATGAGGTGGTGTTTTGAATAAAGAAATTCAACGTAAGACCGCACGTGGCAAGAAAAACCGTACAAAAAATTGCAGAGTTAATTTGGGAAACTCTACCTCAGCCAGCATATTCTCCAAATATTCCACCATCTGACTATCAGCTGTTTAGGTTGCTGCAAAAATTTCTTGATGGAAATGAATATATAAATTATGAGAGTGTCTAAATGGCAGTGGAAGAATACTTTGCGTCCAAAAACGAGGACGTCTTTTCCAGGGGGTTGGAGGATAAGCTGCCAGAAAACTGGCAGACAGTTGTAACTAATAAAAGAAATTATATTTTGGATTAATTTTTGAATAAAAAGTGACAAAAAAAAATTAGTTTTATTCTATAGAAAAACAACGACAGAATTTTCCCTTACACCCCATATATTTTGCTGGATATTTGATAATGCAGATTATAATATAAATAGGAGCCGCTAGTCCTAGATGACTGACTACATTCCCATAGACCAAAAAATTTAACTTGAGTGTTTATCGAATATGAGGAAATAGGGTGCAGCCAATTTTTTTTTATAGAAAGATCGTGTGAAATATTATAAAAAATCTAATGTTTACATGGTAATAATTTTTGTATGAAACCCAAACTTCAAAAAGCCTAAAGGATTTTATTATTATTATGTCACAGTTTTTTAGTCCATATTAGACAGTACACCTTATTGGGATCAAAAATGTTTGATAATTAAGACCTAAAGACGTGTTAAAAATTTTTTTTTTTTCAAAAAACTAAAGCTAATTGTAAAATGAATAAATATCGAATTATTGAAATGATCTTGAAACATTAACGAAATAAATATCTCAAGAGTAAGTTGATTTTTGTCTTTGATACATTATACAATATGTTTGTAGCTAATTTGAAAATAAATTGAATCGATGCGAATTAGGTTGAACCCCTAGAACTGGGGCGTAACCATATCAAAGTGAAACGAAAAGTGCTCTCGTTTAACACCCACATAAAATGGTCATACCAATCATCACCACCATCATCATCCCCCATATTTTCAAAAGAGATCTCCTCCATTCACATATTCATAATAAATCCGAACCACAAATACTCATGGATAATATTTGCTAGTGCATTCGATCAATTCTTACTTAGGAAGTATATATCGGTGGGGGACTAGTCTACTGTGTGCAATTGCAATAATTCTCCCATAGACTCAAACAAATTGCACTACACATTCGAAATTGAAAATAATTTTATAACTATAATTAAACACATAACTGCAATATTTGTTTGATATTGCAATTTTTATATTTATTTGGTTGGCCGCAATCAGTCATCACGACACGAGCATTTGTTTATTTAACATTTTTGTCTTGTAAAGCATTTGTTTATTTAACATTTTTGTCTTACTTTTAAAGTAAGATTACGATAATATTGTGTGTTTACCAGACTATTTTCTGAATGATTCAGACAGTAAAATTTTCTATTCCGTCACGTAGAATTTCCTTATCAGATAAGGCAATAGTAAAATTAAATTCATTGAATTCGAGGTTAGTGGGAAGTTTACAAATAATTGATCGTATAGGAGGTAAATGCTATTAAATCAGAGAACGTGCTATATTAATCTGAATTAATTACTAAAAGGTGTATGCTACATAATCAATAATATTTTATCAAAAGCGATAGACTATCAGCAATATGCCAATATCTGGCCCGATAGAGTTTAGGCCGTTATTTACCTCTTTTGATTAAAGTGCCATTTTGCTGAACACCAATTATGTATGTAAACGTTAATGGGATGGATAATATAGAGCAAATTTCAAGAACAAAATTAAGATTAGAAAAAATCTGTAGCCATTTTCTTATGCATTGAAAACATTGCACAAAAAAGTACTCATTTTTAATTTTTCGAGTCGTACAGTATTGAACTAGATTGATAATCAAAAGAACCTCCAGCAAACCGTGGTTACAATAACGCAAACACCAATCCCCATATGTTACAGCTACAGGAGATTTTTCCTACAACTGTTCGATGGAGTTGGTATTTCAATTGTAACGTTCACGAATGTAGTTGTTGATGACCAAATAATATTTTTTTATGTTATCCAGCTCATTGGCAATACTATACATTGAAATATTTCCATTTGAAAGCTCCCCTTTCCAATAACAACATTGCCAACTTTACTAATATAATATAAACTTCGAGTTGCATACGGCTGCTGGTCATGTTGACATCCTGGTAATAAGTGGGCTAATGGTCTGACAATAGAGGTTCTCTCCTGTCCTGTGCTTACTGAAATTATTAATAACATCACCAACCCCAGTCCCAGCCCCCTCCCCCCACCCTACAAACAAAATGACACTTAACAGCATCACTCATGCGTAAACAAATATACTGATTATAGAAGAACTGGATAGGCCTCTACATAAAAATTCTGTCTAAATTTCGTTGGCAATACATTCGTAGAGCGCAAACACATGCAAAATAACAGAAACGGCGTAAATCAGTGGGGGCCGATTTTAAACTTCAGTATGCGATTGAAGCGGTTCGTTTAAAATCATTTTGATATGTGATGTCATTTTTTAATATTGCTGGTTTTGTTGTTTGGTGAAATTAGTTTTGGAAACTTAAAATAAAGACAATATTCTATTTTAAAATATGATTTATTTATTTAGTTATATATTTTCAATTTATTTTTTTCACTATATATTATTTATTAATAAGGTGGAGCATATAAAAATATAAATTGCAAGTTATTTGATTATATCACACCCACAATTTTGTAAATATAAATTTTAATATTAAAGCAATTATTTGTAGATATTGAAAGCTTCATTATAATATAATTGTTTGTGAATTGAAGTGGTAATTGAAATAGGCATGTGCATTTAAATTAAATGAAAAAGTAAAGCATTAATTACATAGAATATTACATCAAATTCTTAATAATATGGAAGTTAATTGTATACAACATTATAGTTAATTGTATACAACAATGAATGCTTCAAAACTAAATTACAAGATAATAAATTTAATGTACTTAAATAATTAATAAGTAATATTCAAAAAAAATTGAAAAAAATATTATTTAGTAAATGCATTACAAAATGTAGAGCAAGCGAAAGCACAAATGCAAACAAATTTTTTTAAATTATTAGCCTACCGAATATACTTTCTTTATTTTAATACTGTGAAGGCAGCAATGAAAATCAGACTGAAAAATTCGTTCCCTTAAATTTTCTTACACACACTTTACGTACGCCGGCACTGAACTATTTTCTGGTAAATATTTAACTGTCAACATCACATTTCTTTACATTTATTGAATGACGAAATTTCACTTTTCAATCAATTTTTGGACCAACCAAATCATTAAAAGCCAATTAAACACATTATAAACAAAATTTTTGTTAATTTCTGTAGTAAAAATGAAGACATCAACTTACCGAAAAAAAGAAATTCCCGGATTCCTCATTTCGTTGAATTACCCGCAACCCTTTATAAAACACTTCATTTTCTGAAATAAAAACTTCCTATTAAATGCTATTAACAATATAAGTATTTATATAAATACTTACTTTTCCGTAAATACTTACATAAGTATATAAAAAACATAAAAATCACATCGATAAGTGCCAAAATAACAACTTTAAAAACAAAAGTATGCAAGCATTTCGCTATGCTACCAGTTTCATGGAGAATGGCGCGTTTTTTAAAACTCCGAAAGTCTACAAAATTGAGGCGCTCGATATTTAATTGATATTGATAATATTAATAATAAGCCTAAAATAGAATTCCATTGCATATCAAAAGATTGTATAAAAAAATAAAAATTACCTGTCGTTGTGTTTAAATTTCATTATTTGTTTCCAATATGTGAATTAAAATTAATATAAATTATAGTATTAGAATTCAATAAATTTCTATTACGGAAACTAGATGTTAGTGGGTGTCATGTCTACATAAAAAAATCTACACAAAAGTATGCAAGCGTTACAATTTTTCGCCGCTATTGGAATAATTCGGCCAAAAAATTGCATATATATACCAGTATATACGAAAATCTGACGTATGGTCCTATCCAGGTATTCTTTAATCTAAGCTTCCCAAACATTGGTCTTTAGCTTAATCTTAGTTTCCGAAAGCCAGTCTCCTCAATAATCATTTCGAAATTCTGGGCATGGAAACTTTCTGAATCCGGATTGGTCGTACCACACTTACCTATGGTTTCCTAACGGATTTGTTGTGAATTAATTTCTCAGAGCTCTAATTTGTAGTGGTCAATACGAATGCGTCATACACCATGCTTGCGATACTCCTGCCATCTCTTGGGCCTAATATGCACTGTAAAATTTCTCATAAAATATAGCCTTGCATCGTTTATGTAATATTTTTCGCGCTGCAGCTGCATCTTTAGTGATCAATCTGCCATCTACGTGTACAGACCAAAATTTCAGTATTCCTATTTTATTGTAATTCAATTAGAGTATGGATACTCTATAAGGTACTTAATTTTTATGATAGTATGCGAAAAATGTTTCTGACCAACTAATTACTATAGACACTTTTCTTAAATATTAAATTTCACATGTACAGTTCCGGTCAAAAGTCTGCGAATTTTTTTGGTTCTCATAAGAAAGTTAAATAAAACACGGAAATTAGAATGAACAAACGGAAAAAAAATATTTATTATTTTTCTAAAATATTAATGATTTTGATCTTAAATACGGAAAAATATTTTTTATACATTAATTATTATCAATTTAAAAATGCTGTATTAAAAAAATAAATTAAAATTGATTTTTCGTAGAAAAAACCTCTTTTGTGTTTGATACGATTTTAGGCATTCGGTCGATAAGTTTTTTTGGTATCGGATCGTTTCAAATACTGTTTATAAGATTGAAAAAGGATCCTTTACACGTCCTTTTTGGAAGATAGACAGAACTTCCGCATCGTTCTGTTTAGCTTATTCCATAAAACTTCTATTTGTGGTGGCCATGCCATATTTTCCAAAATGCTAAACTCTAAATAATTTTGAACTATGTTTTGGATCGTTCTTAAGAAAAAAGGACGAAATTAATCTTTTAATGGATGATGTTTTAGTCATTCTAACGAATTAAAATAATTGGATTTCACAAAGAAGCGTAATAAAATTTCGACGAGTTTTTGGCAATTGCACTTATGGAAAAAGAACAAGGGATACGAATGGAAATTATGACTTTTTTAAAAAATGTTTAAGGATAAATTAAAATATTTAAACAATAATAATATATATTATTAACAACTGGAATTTTAGCCGTTAGAGTATGTATTTTCATTAAATCTATTATTAACTGATGGAATATTCGTTTTTATAGATGTTTATAACTGTTGTAATTATTTGTATAGGTTGAATTCACCACTACTTTAAGCTATCTCGTTAATTAATGTGGTTTTTAGGCAATCTTTAATTTAAAAAAAAAATATGTACTTGAATATTTAAAATTTTTTTGAATAAAGTTTATTTTGCTCAGAATTGGAGAACAACTCTCATGTGTAAACATAAAACAACTTCAAATAAAGAATCAAATATACGTGGAAAAAATCAGGCAAAATACTTCCCAATAGGGTTCTGATAAAATGTAACATACGCTGCACTGTACTTCAAATGTTTGCAGCGAAATGGAGCTAAAAACGTGGAATTAAAACAATTTCGCAAATATACTCGTATCACCGCACAATGGCATCTACGAGCATCTACCTTGATCGAAACTCTTAGCCTGTAGCAAGAGTAGTTGGTAACCTGTAGCAAGGCACAGTTCTCCACACTGTACCGCAGTTAAGGAGCAGAATACATTGATGACATATGGTACCGTATATACAAGCCACTCAACGTAAGAATCTGCAACCTTAGCCTCCCCTGCTCGACCACAAACTTTAGATTATTCTCTGGTAAGATTCAGACAAGGGCAAAGAAAATATGAAGAGCTTTTTAAGCGGTAAACTGTACCTGATCAATCAGTGGACTACTCATGATTTTGTAGCCCACCGAATGACATTGTCCGCAATTCCAGTCAACGGACGTTTCGGTACATTTAAACATAAATCTACATTTTTCTCGTATTTATTTAATTTTAAAAAATATGGTATGATAAGTTTTTTTTGAAACTACACGTATTTATACATTTTTTTATCATATTTTATAAAAGAACATTTTTTTTTATGTTGTATAATAATAAAAATAGTAAATTTCAACTTTAATATTGCTCATAGATAAATTTCAAAAAAAGGTTGACCTAGTCAACAATTTATATGACATAGAAATAAAAATAAAAATATAACATTTATTACTGAGACCTTCCAATTCTGATCCTCCATTAATAAGAATAAACAAAAATATTTAGATAAGTACGAGAATTTGTGGAAATATTCTAATACTGAACAGTGTAGAACTACTGGTATATTTATGAGTTATTTAATTCGTTTATTGGATTTTTTTACGACATTATTCTGGGTTATAATTTTTATTATTACTACTATACTTATCAATTATTCTACAACTTGTGTGTTTTTTTTGCAGTTTTAGTCAATATTGATTATTGAAAAAATTTAAAGGCCTTAAAGTCTAGTAAATGTTTTTTTTTTGTTGTTGTTGTAAATTAAATTATAATTAATAATTTGACAATCCGCATATATATATATTATTAATTAATGATGACTTATTTGGTTTTTATCAGTTCTGTTGATAGTATTCTTGTTTAATTTTTTATTTTTTTTTCTACTCACTGATATTATTATCAATGGAAATTGGCTATAATATAAAAATCAATACTAATAATAGATTATTTATAGTATAGGGTCATAAATAAATAAATCCGGTTTTTTTTATGGTAATAAAAGGCAAAACAAAATGTGACTGCTCACGATTTATTAAGACAATTGCTGTTATACCAAAAAAAAATAATGAAAAATGAATCATAATAAATAATAAATATATAATCTTTAAAGTGAATATAATAATTAAAAAGTAAATAGAATAATATAAAGTTTTGTTGATAAATTTAATCAAATTTGTTGGAATAATTTAAATAAATTTATATAAAAATAAATAAATCAATCCAATTTGAAAATCATCATGATTAAAAAAGAGAAACCAACTTTATCAGTTGATGCCTTAATACAGGCACAAGGAAAATCATGGAATCGTGCTTTTGCAGGTAATTGTTAAAGGTTTCTTTTTTTTTAGGTAAATATCATTAATACAATAATATAAAAATAAAATTTCATTCATTCATAAAAAAATCTTACATATTATGGTAGTTTGCATGTAAAAGGTTTTGAATGAAGTTTTTAGACTATTTTACGTGGAATTCTTGTCAATTTTTCTTTGAGATTTCTTTTTTGGACACCAAAGTACGGACTTTTTTCAATCACGAATATTTATTAATAAACTATGATACCATTAAGAAAATATTTACAGAATTAAGAAAATATTTTTGGTATCTTTTTAATATTTTAGAAATATCTTCAAGTGACAGATTCAAGTCATTATTTTGGAATTTTTGTTTCAGGTCTTAATCATAATCAACATCTGGTCCAAGCAGACGTCCTTATTTCGCACCACGATCTTTAGAATTTAAATCTGTAGAAAATATTATTATTTTTCCGATGTCCGAAAAAACTCAAGTCTTTTAAAAAAGAAGTATCTTCGATGCAACTTTAATGAATAATTTTATATAATAATTGATAGTAAATTTTTTTAAGAGTTCAAACTAATTAATTAAGTATTTCCCCAATCTACTTATATTCACGATGGAAGACTTTATGAGCAAATTTTTTTTGATAATCCGTTTAACTTTGTATGTACGATGGTTGTATGATTAATACCTAATCCTCGGCAAGGGATGGTACTGATACTATTAAAACAACGTTATTTTTCATAAATGTAACCTTTTTATGTATTATTAATGGATAAGTAACAATATAAAAAAATATATATTCATTTTTTAAATGCAATTACGCCTTTTATATATTGATTGTTTTAATGAATAAGTAACAATAGGTAATTTAATACTTACTTCAATCGAACTAGACCAAAGTGGTTAAGAAATTTCTACAACTTTCGATAAAATATCTTATCACATTTATATAATTTTATCTGTCAAATATTTAAAAAAAAATTGTTTTTTTTTCTTCAAAATAACTTCAATTATAACTAGACGGTAGGTAATTATGATTATTTTTGAAGAAGCGTTTTCGTTTCCGTAATTTCATTAAAAATTGTATGATTTACAAATAAATTAAAAAAAATATGCATATATTTTCTTGTGACATATTTAAACAATTAGAATTAGTTTCCAATACATTTGCCAATCTAAGTAAAGGTAAAAACATAATTGTACAACATAAAATAAAATAATAAATATTTAAAAAATGGAAAATAGAATAATTCAAGATGAAGCAACAACGAAAAGGAAGTGAAGAAAGGGAGCAGCAGTCGCAGCGATGTGGCTGATGTTGGATACTCTGAGTGGGGAAGACGTGGTGCATACGGAGAATTATTGTCGGAACTTGGCGGCGGTAATCACATTGAGCAGAAACTATACAGCAATTTTTTGATTTCAATCATCTTTTGGAACTGGTCTCGCAGTTATTCACCAAACAAGATACGCTAATGTCTAGATCAAGCAATTCTACGTCACTATCATCGTTGTAGAATATATTTTTCAACATTTTTTTGTACGAACGACTGGCAAATCAAAATACAAAATAAACGATTTTTAATAAACAAACGTGTTTCACATATCATAGTGCAAACTGTTAAAATTATAACAATGTTCGCACTCGAACACGCACCAACATGCTCGATCGAAGGGAAGGTGTTCGTCCAACATGTACGAGCATATATTATCCTAAAAATCTAGCATTTCTCAATTGGTGTAATCGTAGCTTCTTTAGTATTGAAATTTTTATAAATTTATTAATTTTCTATTTCTATTCTGGTTTAAAATGAAAAATTGATTAAATTTTTTAACATTTTGGCTACTAAGAGCTTTTCTCAGACTTTATTTTTAATAAATTCAAAATATTTATTGAAATTTACAACAGAACCATTCTCCGAAATACCAATAATCCATTCAGATTGATTTTCATCACTGAAAATATTATTCATTCTTTTGCCCGTTTTGTTTCACACAAACTTTTTAAGAATTCATCAACTATTATATTTAAACGCTATTGAAAACACCTTTTGATATTTATTATTTATCATATTATAATAAATAATATATGATAAATAATAATATCAAAAATTATACTAAATAAAAATCGTACAATTTATGTTAAATTGTACGATTTTTTTTTAGTATAATTTTGATATTTTTGGATTCGAACCCACGATCCCTTGAATGGTAGTGCAGCACTCTAACGACTGTGGTATAATTTGTATGGACTATCTTAAAAAAATAAAAACCATAACAGGGTAGTATTATATATATGGCATTTTTAGACCAGTTAAATAATGAAATCGTCTTGATTTCATTATTTAACTGGTGTAACAATGCCATATATATAATACTACCCTGTTATGGTTTTTATTTTGGCAAAGGAAAAACTTCTGTTTCAACATGACACAATGCACCTGCGCACATTCACTGGCAATTGCATCAGCGCAATTAGTGAATTTATGCTATGAATTGCTTCCTCACGCACCGTTTAGAAGCATAAAAATGGCGTGGTAGAAAGAAATTTGCGTCCAATTCTGAATTTATACTATTTGGCAGAGTTTGGCAAATAGGATTGCACAGATAGTATTAAAATGTTGAAATATCGTTGGATGGCTTCTGTGTTGGGAAATAAATCAGTTTTTGTTTAAATAATCCTAAACCAACTTACTCGTAGACCCAGGTATTAGTTAGTGTAAATTTTCCCAAGGTACCAAGTTTCCCAAGAATGTAAACGAATCCGTATGAAAAATTGCTAAAAAAACAATATTTACAGATATTTTTTAAAAGCATTTTAATTTTCTTCCAAATTGGGAATGTTTACTAAAAGAAACATTTTATAAGTAAATACCTTATTTGTAATTATAGTTGTTAAAAAAAACGTATTATTAAATATCAAATTGAAAAAATACTTACAGCAGGTTAAATAAATAAGAAAAAATATGTGTGTAAGCATATGTTAAAATATGCATAAAACTCAATGTCGCACACAGTATTACCTTATCATTAACGCCGTCTACCTTCAGATATAACTGTTAAAGAGATAAATGACATATTGTGGATATTCGTGTACAGCTAGCATACCTTTTATAAAATTTTACACTATCACGGTTATCTCTCCAATACGTTCAAGTTGTTTATGTTAGTTGAAAAACATAAAACGAATTTTTTCTCAGTACACCTAAAAATGAGCTTGATTTTTTTTAAAAATCCAATTTATGCTTAAATGGATACTAAAAAACACCATAAGTTCCGTATTGTCAAGGTTTTGGTTTTTGTAACTACAATATAATACGTTACAGAAATGAGAAATACATGCAACCCGTTCGATCGATAGTATTTATTTTTGTTTTTTTTTTCGTTGCCAAAAAGGTGCGTGTTTCGGTTTGAAAATTTCGAATTCCTAAAAACTTATGTGATTGAACACCTACGTCTAAAAAAGCATAAACCACCATTTATATTTATTATCATTTTATTATTATTATTATTATAATTATTATTAGTAGTATTACGTGATGTATGACATTTAATTATAATTTTTTCACCTGCTTATGTGGTCATCACCCACATAATTGGCAATAATTTCGATCGATGAGCATACGTGTATGAATCGTGGGGGCAATAGTAGAAAATTTATAAGTATTTCGAAAATGGGAAAAAAAATATATGAAAATATTGCGCAACCATTTGAATGGGAATTTTTATTCCTTCAATGTCAGCTATGGAAAATATTAGTTATGTTTTCGAAAATACCCAAAAACTGCAGGCATAGCGTAAAAATTCAATAAAATGGAAATAATTATATTTGTGTATGCAAGTAAGAATGTGACTTGAACTAAGATGGTAGTGTATAGGACTTACCACGATCCAATTGAACTTGAAATAGTTTCTTGACACCAAAGATAAATATTGAATTTTTCATGAGTTGTTCAAGTCGTTTCAAGACACCAATTTAGGTTAGTCGGCAAAAGTACTCAAAGTTTACGTTTACTCAAACGCGGTGATTGGCTTCTTTTTCGATTTCTTGTTATTACTTATTTAGTAATTTTTGTTATTTATTATTTTTACTTTTCGCATTTCCTATCAGTTTTTTGTTGTTGTGGTAGTTCTGGTCTATAATTATTATGCTGAATGAGTGGTCAAGTTGATATGATAACGATTTGGCTATTATTTTTCGTTTTAATATTAGGTACACAATCAATACCTTGCTAGTAAAAATGTCCATGGCAATGAACTGATCACCTCTAATATGATTATACAACTTTCTAAAGAGTTATAGTTTTAATTACATAGCATCTTCTACACCTTAGATATTACCCAGCTATGGAAATTCTTCTTAGTAAAAATGGTCCCTGTTAGAGAGTAGACTGACATAAAGTCTATTATCTTAGTTAGCCTTCAGACTACCATTTTTTTCGTTCTTTCTTTCTGGGGGAGCTTCTTTATCACTCGGTATGCGTAATAAGCTATTGCATCCCAGCATGCCTGCAAAGTTATCATTTGTGTAAGGATGTCCTTCTGACAAGTAGGGCATGTTGCATCAACTTCCACCTTAAAGCTATACGAGGTCTGTTTAAAAAGTATCTATGCGAATTTCTCTCAATTTTAATCCAGCAAGGAACATCTTTTCATCCGCTCACAAAAAAATGTCTCACCAATACAATCTAAAGCAATAAAAATATTCGTAAAAATATGGATGGTTCCAAACAGTTACCAGGCAGTATACGAGGTCTGTACAAAAAGTTTCAGTTAATTTTTGACAGCTGCTTTGCTTGCACGTGTTTTGGCTCGTCTTCGATTTTTGCCCATTCCAAAAAATGGATCAAAGAATCTGTTTCGGGAACAAGAAAAAGTCACAGGTCGCCAGATCTGGGGAATATGGTGGCTGCGACAGTATTAGTGTGCTGTTTTTGGCCAAAAATTCGCCCACAAACAACTATGCGTGATTAGAGACGTTATCATAGTGCAAAAGCCAATTGTTGTTGTTCCACAAATCCGGGCGTTTCTGGCGGAAGTGAAAACTGTCGATAGAAGCTTGCATCGGCTTTGTATGGGCCCTCCATGGTTAGGCATGATTTACAACCCAATTTTAAACTTACCTTTTCAGCAGCCATCTTCAAATAATTGCCAAAGTTCAACCTGGCATCATCTCTGTGAACTTCCGAAGCGACGGCTTTGAAGTATTATTGTAATCAATGAGTAAACTCCTTTACTTTCCTGTAGCTAACTAGTACTGCCTAAATTTTCGGATTAGCAAGTTCCAGTACCGGATAATGTAAACTACATAATTTGCGATTTGGGTGATCTCATCTATAAATTTACCCGAGAGAAATTGTCGCATTATCATCTATCAAACTAGTTAAAGTTAGTCCTTTTAGCTTCGGGCATTCGAGCAGCGCGTCATGTCGAGGAGCGAGCCCTGTGTGACTCCCACTCTGATGTTGATTGTTTTCATCCCACTTTCAGTATCGCATATCAACGTACAATTGTCCTTCTGATATACTCTTCGGGACTTTGAGGCGGCGAAGCATGTGCAGACGACTACTGCTTGCCGAGTTAAACGCATTCTTGACGTCAAGTATACCGATGGCACAGTATTGCTTAGTCCATATTGGCTTCTAGATAGAAAAATCAATCTCGTTCGTATTTCTATTCCTGTGGTGTTCAAGTTACTATATCTCATATGCTTAACAAATGGCACTTATTCCAAAATTTCTTCTTAAATAGGAAACCTTCCATTGTCGTACTCCTAGACCCAACCATTCCTTTTTCTAGTCCTCTTTATAATTTTCCAAGGGAATCTAGTCTAATAGCTCCTTTAAACTTTTCTTCGACCAAATTTCATTACGTAAAAAACAATTTGTGACAGTTGTCACTTTAGCAGATTTTTTTTGCAATTACGAAATATATTCACTGTTTTAAATTCAATTTTTTGATAAATATACGCTATGATTAATTTTTTAAAATTACGAACCATCGAAAATATAATGCATTTTAAATATGAGCTGTTTATTTTGAATGCTTTGTTTTTAAAGGTTTGCATTTTAACATATTGGAGAAATTATTGACTTATGTTAATTTAATCTGATGCATTTTACAGAAGTGTTGTTTGAAAAGAAAGTGATTTAAAATATTTCTCGTTTAACTATTGTATTTTTAAAAAAAGAACTGCTTACTAAAGTTTGTTTACGTCCAAAATACATAAAAAAAACTTATTTTATTATATCTCCACAATTTTTGATACAACAGGCTTTCGTTGAAATTTTTGGGGAAAAATACAATAATTTTTTTACTTTTTACAAACTTTTTCCCGTAAACGATGGAGATGTGGTTTTCCTTTTCTAATGACTCCATGAGAGTTGCGTCTTGATTTGCTGAAATCATTCTCTTTTGCCTTTTACGGGAATTGCCGCTATTTCGCATTCTCGAGTCAAATGTACTACGATTGAGGTCCTTATGCTACGATTAGACAATTCGGGAAATGCTCGAATTATTCGAGCCAAATTTTAGTCTCAAAGTCGTTCCATTGGACGAACTTTTTAACACCAATTACACCATTTGAGCAATGGACGAATTGTTACCCTTGCTCAAACATTTTTGTTCAAGTCTTTGGAGGAGAAATGAAAATGTCACGAACACGTACTCGAACCCTCGAACAATATTCGAGCAGTGATGGCATGTGAGCTCGATCAAAGCTACGATTTTTGTCTTCATCCATTTGACATTTGAATTTTGATTCGTTTTCGTGAACGATTTCCAATTATGTTTTTGGCGTCTTGAAGTCCATTACATTTGCCAATCAAGGTTAAGGTAAAATAATAATTAAATAATTAAAGTTTTGAGTGTATTACGACGGAGGTCCTTATGCTACGATTAGCATGAATTATTTGAGCCAAATGTTAGTCTCAAACTCGTTTCATTGGACTTAAAAAGTGCCTAGTTCCATTGGACGAATATTTTTGTACAAGTCTTGGGAGGGGAAATGAAAATGTCACGAACATGGACTCGAACTCTGGAACAATATTCGAGCAGTGATGGCATGTAAGTTCGATCACCCAGTCAGCATTTTTTCGGGCTACGATTTTTGCCTTTATCCATTTGACATTTGAAATTTGATTCGTTTTCGTGAACGATTTCCAATTGTGTAATTTACGTCTTGAAGTCCAATACATTTGCTAATCAAGGCAAAGGTAAAAAAAATTGAACAACATAAAATAAAATAATATATATTTAAAAAAAATGTAAAATAGAATAATTCAAGATGAAGTAGGATGTTAGACCCTCTGCGTGGGGAAAGCGTGTTGCATATGAAAAATTATTGTCGGAAGATGGCGGCAATGATCACATCAATCATAAATTGTACACCAATTTTTTGATTTCGATCATCTTCAGAACAGGTCTCGCCATTATTCGCCAAACAAGATACGCCAATGTCTAGATCAAGCAATTCTACATCAGTACCATTGTTGTAGAATATACACATATTTTTCAACATTTTTTTTTTGTACGAACGACTTTCAAATCAAAATACAAAATAAAAAAATTTTAATAAACGAACGTTTTTCACACAAATCATAATGCGAAATGTCAAAATTGCAACAATGTTCTCGCTCGAACACGCACCAACATGCTCGATCGAAGGGAAGGTGTTCGTCCAACATGTATGAGCATATATTATCCTAAAAATCGAGCATTTCTCGAATAGTGTAATCGTAGCTTCTTTAGTATTGAAATTTTTATAAATTTATTATTTTTCTATTTCAATTCTGGTTTAAATGAAAAATTGATTAAATCTTTTAACATTTTGGCTACTAAGAGCTTTCCTCAGACTTTATTTTTAATGAATTCAAAATATTTATTGAAATTTATAAAAGAACCATTCTCAGAAATACCAATAATCCATTCAGATTGATTTTCACCACTGAACATATTATTCATTCTTGTGCCCGTTTTGTTTCACAAAAACTTTTTAAGAATTTATCAACTATTATTATATTCAAACGCTATTGAAAACACCTTTTGATATTTATTATTTATCATATTATTATGTAAAATTGTACGATTTTTATTTAGTATAATTTTGATATTTTTGGAAATTGAATTAAACAAAAATCAATGAAACTATAGAGAAAAATAAAAGTAAAAACAAATGCGAGAACAACAACGTAGAATATTAGTATTCATATTGTGCAGTTGTTTGCGAAAAAAAATTTCAAGGTGAAGGATGACATTATTTTTGGTACGAACACGTTTTTGGAAGTTGGTCGAGTTTTTTTGGCAATGACAAAATATGCCATGAAAAAAAAATGTAAACGAAAAAAAACCCCAAAGCTTAACAAAACGAGTGGAAATAATAACAAAAATATTTGCATATTCATTAGATCGATATTTGAGCGTACAAAAAAAAATATTCTAGAATTATTTTGTTATTCGTCTGTACGCGTAAAATATTATTTTTTTAGCCAAACAGTTTTTTCCTTCCTTTAATTTATATTAATTTCTAATTTTTTTTTTTTTGCATTTTTTTTTTTATATTGATAAGCTTTTATATTTTGTTTGGATTAACTATGAAATTAATTACTTGCTTATTTAAAGAATATTGTATACTTTTAGTACGTTGGGTGGTATCATTTATAAGCCAAGAATAATGTGATTTTTCTCTATAAATTTCAATTGGTTGTTACGAAATTTTTCGTTGATGAATCATGTGTGTGGTATTTGTATAATTTTTATAATATATTTTATTGTACGGTTTGTTAATGAGCCATAAGCATAAATATTTTTACATTTAACAATTATAAATTGCATTCAAATTTTATATTCTTTAATTGAGACTTAATCTTTTCCGAAATCATGTACGAGGTGTGACAGAAAAGTAATATCATCACTGAAAGTGATCCGGCAACACAGCATACTCCCCCTCTACGTCAGTCCTTACTATATTTGCAGTACAATAGAATTAGAACTTTAGAAGTCTCACTTAGAGGCGCGAATAAGTGCAAAACAATTTCAAAATAAAGATGAAGGCTTATTTAATTTTTTGAAAAAAAAAATCACAAAATTATTGAATTAGTTTGTTACTTTTCGAATTTTGAATTGTTAATTTTCTTATTAAAGATCCGATCCAGTGCTAAAAATAAGCAGTCCGATCTAGTTTCAAATTAAAGATAGAAAGCTCGTGTCAACCTACGAGTATTGCGACATTTTTCTATTATTATACATAACTAAATAAGTATTTAGTCCTATATATGAGGATGGACAATTATAATAATTTTTAAATAATGAAACTATTACTTTTTCGACCCTTTGAAAATTACACCTTAATTTTATTAACGAAGCAAATATTTTCAAAATCAATCGAATTATTATTTATTAACTTTTAATAAAAGCTTAATGCCCAATAAAAAGATTGTCGTTCAAAAATCTTTAGCTGCTTAAAATATTGTATATAGAAATAATTTTATCGATAATAATAAGTATGAAATTCAGTATAGGATTTTGTTAATTCGGTATTACCGTTTTCGTTTCACACAATTGTAGCATTTGACATTTAAAGTTAAATTTATTATCACCATAAATGGAGTGCGAATTATTCTCAGTAATAGAATAAGCGAATAAATTATGCATATTAATAAGTTATGATGTAACTAAGAAAAGTTTTCATAAAATGATACAAGAAGTTCGTCACTCCTTCTGATCTAGCCAGGCATATATTCACCATGATATCACGTATAGACAAGCGTCTCTAAAACATTATTGCAGCTATAGTAGGCCAGTGGTTCCCAACCGGTGGGCGTTGATTATATCTGAGGGGGGCTTTTTCCGTCTAAGGCTGTAGGGGTCGTTGATACTAATCGCGTTTCCCCTTCCCCCCTGTTAATACTCGGAAGAACTGATTTACATAATAAAAATAATGAAAAAGAGTCTACACCTGCCAGGAAATAATTTGAATTTAATAGAAGCATAAGCTACTATTTCTACGTTGGTGTCAAAACTTGTGGGTCGAAGACAATTCTTCTAGTTTCCGAATCTTTCATATGTAGAAATAAATAATGACGATATTCTCGAAAGAAGAGATTTCAGGATACCCTTAATATGATCATTCCAGATTGGGTCCTACAAACTTTCTCAAATCTAAAAATACTAGAATTATCACTGCAAGAGGAGTTGATAGACTTCGTTAATAAACGAAGAGTTAAAATTGATATTAAAAGTTTTATTTTCAAAAGCAATTTGAAATTTCATATTCGGCCTTATGGGCAGCAGCAAAGGAGTTTTTCAATATTTATCCTGAAGATTGTCAATTTTTAAAATTTGCTCTTGTTTGTCAATATATAATATCAATGTTTGAAAAAGTGGACTATGATTTTGTCATTGTGCTTTTTTTTCTGAAATTTGTCTCGGTTGGAGGGGGGAGGGGTGTTGGTGTATTTTTTTTTTCAAAAAGAAGCGATAGGATAAAAATTGTTGGGAATCTATATAGTAGACGACGCTCAGTGATAAGATTAATAGGTGACAAAAATATTATGGAGTCATCAGACTCATTATAACACCCCCGTAATGTCATCTGTCTTTTCTTATTTCATCGTATTTACTATAAACTGTTTTTCCAGTAATAACTTCGACAAACTAAAATACCAATTCTAAATATTTATCAGTAGTTAAATCATTTTATTATTTGTCGTTTTTGAATGTCATAATAATATGCAATTTTATATATAAAATTTTTTCTAAATCTTTAACAACTTTATTTAACTATTAGCATATGCACGTATATAGTGAAAATTAAAATATTTAAATAATAATAATTAAAGAAAAAAATACCTGATCTTGGATTCCGAAATGTTTATTGAGAATAATTAATCTTAAAGTGATGATACATATCATTGCGAAAAATTCACTCACAAAAGAAGAGCCAATTCCATTATTATAACTATTTTACTTTAATTTTAATTATTATTATTGAGAAATACAATTTTATGTAAATTATTAGGATTTACGGTGAAAATACTGGTATTTATTAATAATTCTATAATAATATTGTATAATAATTTGTATTCATTTGTTTTTTATTCTTTTAACGCATACATCCAAAAACAATTTTTTTCTGGGTGAGTAGGATGCAAGATAAGTTATTATCAAGACGGAAGATATTCAGTTTGGCCAATTTGCTATTAATAAAAGAAAAATAAATTAAATGAATTTAATTCCATATACGTAAACTGAATGAATCATGGTAGATAGTATAAAAAGTGTAAGTATCTCTCGATTTATTTATGTACAAGTAAGTATATGGGGGTTTATGAATGTTGAATGATACGAGAACAACATGACAGCTTTGCGGAGATGAACGTAAAATCACTGAATGACCTTGAATGAAACGAATCGCCATAAAAAAAGCTGCAGCTGCTACTGCTGTTGTCACTACCCTCGCGTCCAATTGCCAACATCTTTGCAGTTATGATCATTGTTGATGTTGCCGCCATTGTGTTTGTTACTATTTTCCCATCCACGTATTATTCTGTGCGATCAGAAAAGAGAGCTGATGGATAGGAACAGACTTAATGATTTACATATGTGTGAGAGAAAGAAAAATAACCATTTTAAAACTAGTAGTACTCAACAAAGAGAATGTTTAATGCCAAAGAAGAGAATGTGCTTTTTTCTCTCTTTATTATTTATATAAATACGATTGTAAGCATATAATATGTGTGCATAAGTACAGCTCTGTGCAAAATTATAACACTAATTCAAAATATGTTAAAGAAATCAGCAATCACTTGTATACTAATGAAAATATGGTAATATTCATAAGGAAATACCAAATTTTATGTAAATTGTTAGGAAAAAAGTAAATTTGAATAAATACGGAATATTTAACACTGAAATTTATACCATACATTTGAAATTAAATAACAACATTGAATTATTTTTATAATAAGAAATTTACTCATATCATTACCTAATGGAAGCAGCTTTAGCTTTAAGTTGGAATAGTATATAAGCATTGAGTTATAATATCGCATTTTAATACTCATTGGCATTAGTATAAAAATTCATAAATTCCAAATTCTATTCTTAGAAATGAATTTTTACTTACTTTGGATTTTTCCTAGGCACCCTATTAATAGGTACAATTTTTGACAATGTAAAAATATAAAACCAATTAAACCCCCATCGGAAAGTAATCAGACGACCGTCATTGAAACGTCAATTTGATCACAATAAATCATCTGTTTACATTCAATGTTGCATAAGAATTTTTCAGTTTTTAAGCACTTAGAGCAATGGAAAACCAATAAAAATTAGTTGAATAGGTAAAAATGACCTCTACTCAAATACACAATTAGTTTTTATCCACAACTCAACTGAAAAACGAAATTCGGGAATCTTTAAATTTCGCATAATTTTTATGCCAAATTTAAATTTCTGTAAATTTAAAAAATATTAAATTATTAAAAATTATTATTCATATTAATATTAACGTGTTTCACTTCACTTTTTATAATAAATTCACTTTTAAAAATACAATATTAAAAAATTGAAGGAAAAAAGGAGCTTTTAGAAAGCCTACCTAAAATGTGGTTTTTTAGTTCGATAAATGCAAAATAGATGTCAGGCACAGCAGCTAAAAAAGATTTTTATAAACTTTTTAATGTGTATTTTCTTTGTTTTTTTTTTGTGAATTTTAATAATTTTCTAAAGTTAAATGATAATTTTTTTTTCATTTTAAAAACGTTTATTATATATTTTAGGCAACAGAATTTGCAGCTTAATTTTAAGTTAATAGATGGGTAAACGTCGGAAAAGATAATATTTGGTTTATTGCAATTCCATGGGTTTTTTGGCTTCAATAAAATTCGTATATGTATAGGGCGATGGGCTATCAAAACTTATACTCTATAATCTAAACCATAGACATTTGCTGACATTTGAAATTTTGACAGTACCAAACTTTAGTACCACAAACTGCAATCAGGTGTTGCTTATTTTTTTCTGCTTTAGAACCGCACTTTGTGGTTGATGTCGTTAATCGCGAATTTTTTTCTAAAAAGACCTTGGTTCGAGGGGAAAAGCAAACTAAAACTCGAAAATTAAAAGTAACAAATGAAAAAGAAATATTTTTTTTTTAAACTATATTAATTTTGACCTAAAAAAAAACAAATTTTTTGTTCATTAATTATCAATTTAAAAATACAATATTAAAATTCATAATGATCAAATTGCTTTTTCGTCGTAATAACCTCCGTTGTGTACGATTTTTGCATTCGGTCGATCAGTTTTTTAATCGTATCCTTTGAAATGCTCTTGCAGTTTCAGGTAGCATTTTTTTCCCTAACACTCTGATGCACGTAAATTCTTCTTTTACTGATCCATCCAAAGTACATTTTTAAAGTACTCAGCACTCCAGATTTGATGGAATAAAGTCCAATCTAATCGTTTATTTATTTTGAGGGCGTAGTAATAGTTGCCTTACTGCTACGTTACCAAAGGAACCACCAATTCTAAACCGCCTTTTCACTGCTGTTAGAGACGCAACTTTAATTTACCTTAATTCGCATCGATATGCAAATTATATCGATCGCTGCTTAAAAGTAATAATTTTTCAAAAAATTGAAATCTGACATTTGATATGTCAAAAATATAAATTGAAGGATAAATAAGCTTCAAGTTCGATAAGTAGAATAATAGATGGCAGGCGCAGCAGCTAAAAATGATATTGTTTTAAATGTTTTCTTTGTTTTTTTCTAATCCAAAATATTTGTATTAAATTTTAATAATTTTTTAAAGTAAAATGGTACCTTTTTTTTAATTTAAAAGCGTTTAATATATACATTTAAAAAAACATGGTTCATAGTTTAATTTTTAAGTTATGGACGGGTAAGGTTTTGGTTCAATGAAATTCCGCGGAATTTTTTGTCTATCCTTATACTCTATAATCTAAGGTTTTTCTTAGTAAATTATGAATGGTTTGAGCACCGAATAATGTTTCAATTACAATTTTTTTTTTTAAAAGTGTAAATTAGGTCGCAGCAATGCTTTAAGAGAGATTTTTTCTTCGGCGGTGAGGCTAATTTCTCACTCTGTGGATATGTCAATAAGCAAAATTGCCATATATTGGGCAATAGTGACTGTCTGGTGTCAAAAGTGACTGTCTGGTGTGAATTTTGACTTTATAGCACGAATAGTTTCCAGGACGCATAATTCTGGGTTTGGTCGTTTGAATTGAGTTCCATGATTGTTTGATTTGTTCTTATTTATGGATTTAATCAAAATAACGTGATTATGCAGACAATACTTAAACTTAACATAAATGCATCTAAACACCAACTTGCGTCAAGTAATGGCTTAACTAAAGCCCCAAATTTGCGAAAAAATCAACAAAAATTGCCTCAAAAGGATCAAGTTATGCAAGAAGTCTTATTGAAATCTAAATTTTAAGATTACTAACTTTATTTTCTGAAGCACAAATTGGATAATTCTCTATGTCAGGTGTTTTTTCTATTTTTTTTTGGGGGTAATAAAACTTCCAGTAGGGTTAACCTTAAATTTTAAGAGAATAGATTGGGAAGAGTTAGACAAAAATTTGATGTAAAAATATACACATACTAGAAGAAAATACTCACACATGAAAAATGTACAGTTTTTAAAGTTGTAGTCGCTATAATTATAATCGTACATTATTTTTTCAGTTTTTTTTGTATTGAAAAAATTTAAGTATATTTAAAAGAAGAAAATTAAAATCAAAGAAGTGTAGAGAATAATCCAGTATTACGAGTAATAAGAATTTATATTAATTTTATTTTGGCAAATATATTTTTTATTTGATTTTTGCTCCTATAATTATTTGAAATTTAAAAATTTGCCGCCAGTTGGACATTTAACAGAACCCTGATTTAGTACTACACAACTCAACTAGTTGTCACTGTTGTAGATTTTTTCAATGGCCCGATTTTTTAAATTCAATTTTATATATATTGTGTTTTAACAACTACAAATATTCTGATTTTATATTTAACAGTAATTTCAAAATTCTCTAACTCAATTTAGAATTGATTTAAAAATGTCGCTTAACTTTGGTTATTTTCGAACCTTGCTCCTTTATTAGTTCAATCAAACTGGGGCTGTTGAGATAAATTTTAGCTTCACTCTCCTTTTTCTTATACTTTTGTCCAGCTCTTCCCATAAGTGTTCTTGATGAAATAAAATAGAACTAATCGAATTAAAAACCAATAGGTGCACTTAGGAGTCGTTCTTGTCATTTTATTTGGTATTGAATTGTTTTTTTTTTTTTTATAAACTAATAAGTTTAATTTGGAATATTTTTTCGATGAAAACTAACAATTTTGTTACAAATTTATGAGTGCACGGAGACTTTTTTGTATTACTGTACATTTTTTGACAGCCTTCTATAAATTTGTACTCAAAGATTAAACCGCTTGAGAATAGGTAGAAGCACAATTCTGTCGTCAACTGCAAACTGCATGCAGTTTGCAGTAACCGTAATCTAAATCTTATGGATATGCACAAAATTCCGACGGCGGAAGGCAACTGTCGGCTGTTTTGGCGCCGAAATAGATCTTGTTTTAATTTTGCAGTTGCAGTTTAAGTACTGTCATTAATTCAAGGATTGTTGTGTTACAGTAGAAATAGAAATAGAAATATGGTAAGTGGATTTATTATTGGTTGAGCGACTTTCCGCGGGAGTATATAGAAATGTGATCACTTGAGTTTAAGTGAATTAAAGTCGTACACGTTGTCTTTCAATCATTTTCACTCTACGATAACAACAACAAAGAAATTCTTCAGAGCCCAAATAGTATCAACAGAGACCCACTCTGTACAGCATCATATTTCTATTTTCTCTAGTCAGAACAAGTCTTAAATTTTTAAGAGAAAAGTGAAAGTATTAGAAAAAATATTATTAGCAATAAATGCTGTGAGTGTAAAGATAATCTACAATTTTTACTGTAATATTGGGTTGTTCGAAAAGTGGTAATTTCGTTTTGTTTTTATAAAAATGAAAGACAGTATCATGATTCTGGCAGTATCATGATTCCACGCTCATAAAATTTTTGTTCTTTGCTGGCAAAAAACTGATCCAAGTGATTTTTGACTTCCTCATTTGAATTAAACGTTTTACCGTCTAAAAATTTTTGTAGAGACCGGAACAAATGATAATCGGTGGGTGTGGCAGTGTATCCCATCCAAGCTCTAAAAGCTTTTGCCGAGTGGTCAAACTTGTATGTGGTTTCGCATTATCCTGTTGGAACACTAATCCTTTCCTATTGACCAATTCTGGCTTTTTTTTCTTTAATTGAATCATTCAATTTGTCCAACTGATGACAGTACACTTCAGAATTAATCGTTGTGTTGCTCGGTAGAAGCTCAAAATTAATGATTCCTTTGAAATCCCACCAAACAGATAGCATAACGTTTTTTGAATTAATATTGGCATTCGAAGTGCTTTGAGCCGGTTCATCTTTTTCTAGTCCAGGATCTTTTGCGCTTCACATTGTTCTAGACAACCCATTTCTCGTCCCCAGTGATGATACGCTTCAAAAATGGACCATTTTCTTGGCGTTTGAGAAGGAAATCACAAACGTCAATGCGACAGCACAAATTTTTTTCCGTAAGAAGATGAGGAACCCATATGTCGAGCTTTGAGATAAAACCTAGCCGGTTCAAATGATCATGAACGGTGGAATTCGATAAATTTAATCTCTCAGTGATCTCACGAGTTGTTATTTGTCGGTTTGCATCAATTAATGCCTTTATTGTGTCTTCATCAGCTTCAACTGGCTTTCCAGAATAACGAAATTACTTTCTGAACAACCCAATAATAAAAAAAACCAAACTTACTTTTTTATAATTACCTAAAAAGTTTAATCAAAAAGTTATTGTTTAAAAATAAATAATTTCTCTTCTAACATTTATTCAGAATAAGTTCTTTAAATTTAAAAAATTCAAAAATAAAAGGGGACATTATTTTTTCATTGAAATTAAAAAATAATTGCCAAAAATATGGAAATTTCTATTTAATAAGTATCGGTTGAAAACATTAAATTCACTAATTCATCAAATTCGATATATATTCCAAAAATTTGCTAATTTGCTAATGTATTTTTTTGTGAAATAATCTAGAAATTTGAGATGAGAAATAATTGGTCTGGTATTAAACAGAGAGGACATTACTGAATGTTTTTATATTAGTATTCAAAATTAAATATCATTAATTAAAGGAATACTTATGTAAAAAAGTTATTAGATAAGTAATTTAATAAAAATATATAAATTTTGTACTTCATTTTTTTTTAAAATTATTATTTGTCGAATTATTTTAATATTTGGCTGTATTTTATAAATTATAAATAGGTGCTTAAGTAAGTAAATAAATTATAATTACTAAAATTGAATAGTGGAAAATATTAGGAACCGTTTTTTACTGTTCACATTATTTTTCCGTTGAATCCCTTTGGTTCAACAAGAGCACCTACACAATGTCACCATTCACACCACAAAGCACACTTGCCGTATGTCATTTGAGTAAAATCGAAGACGAAAATCTACTTAGAGCTTTGAATGTATGAGATTAAAATTGGTTACGACTAAATGGAAAATAAATTTCGTTGAATATACTTCACATACAGTGAATGCATCGGCGAGTATATAAGGTATATTGAATAATCAAAAATTAACGTACATATCTGGCGAAGGGGCCATCGTTTGAACGCGATGGTTCCCTCGGGGTGAGGCTATACCATTGTGCACTATGGTAGAGCCGCCTTCCCGGAATACCCATATCGTATGGGTAATTCTTATGCGCAAATTTTTGTAGTCGGGAATGGAGTTTGCACCAATTCCCGAATTTTGATTTTCTCTAAAATATTTCTTCTCTAATTTGTTTGTGAGTGTGAAAATTTGAGTAAGGATATTATGATGGTGTATGTAAAAACATACAAGAATGGTAGCTGGGCGTGTGCATGGGGAGAGTTTTTGTTGTAGTTGTGGCGTGTTAAAAATTTGACGAGTTTCGCTCGAATCAACGAATTAAATACAATTGCGATAACATATATTATTTATTGATGAATGTCCGCGCTTGGTTTATTTCTAGAACTGGATAGGCCTCTACAAAAAAATTCTCACCGAATTTTGTGGCAATCCATTCATAGAATGCACACACATGCAATACAACAGAAACGGCATAAATCATTGGGGGCCAATTTAAATGTTCAGTATGCGATTGAAATGGTTCGTTTAAAACCATTTTTCATATGTGATATCATTATGCGTAAAGAAGCAGATTTTTTAATATTGCGTGTTTTGTTGTTTGATGGAATTAGTTTTGTAAATATGCAATAAAACACAGTTTTTTTTTAAATATTTATTTATTTATTATGTATTTTCATTTTATTTATTTCACTGTATATTATTTATTAAAACAGAATTTTTAAAGTGGGTAATAGTATATAAAAATATGAATTGTAAGTTATTTGATTATATGAAAGCAATTATGTGCACATTTAGATGTTAATCGTATACAATATTAAAGAAAATGCTTATATAATAGAGCAAGCAAAACAAATTTATTTAAATAATAAGCTTACCGAAGAATAAACTTTATTTATTATAACACAATGAAAACAGCAATGGGAAATAGACAGAAAAATTCGGTCCTTTAAACTTTCATACACACACTTTATATACAACGGCACTGTACTATTTTATGGTAAACATTGAACTGTCAACATCGGATTCACAAATGACAAAGCTAACCCCCAAGTCACCACTTTCATGGAGAATTAAAGTTTTCAAACTCTCCGAAAGTCTACAAAATTGAGGCGGTTTATATTTGATTGATATTTACGAAATGTATAATAAACCTAAAATAGAATTCCATTTCGTATCAAAAGATTGTACAAAAAATAAAAATTGCCTATCGTTGTGTATAAATTGTATTTTTGTTTCCAATAAGTGAATTAAAATCAATATAAATTATGGTTTTGCAATTAAATAAATTTCCATTACGACACATAGATGGCAGTGGATGTCATGTCTACATAAAAAAATTTTGACAGTCATATCTCCCTCGTAAAAATTCTTACACAAAATTGCGTATACATATACGGTAGGGGCCTATCCAGGTATTCTTTAATCTAAGGATAGGCCTCTACACAAAAATTCTGTCTAAATTTCGTTGGCAATACATGCGTAGAGCGCAAACACATGCAAAATAACAGAAACGGCGTAAATCAGTGGGGGCCAATTTTAAACTTCAGTATGCAATTGAAGCGGTTCGTTTAAAATCATTTTGATATGTGATGTCATTTTTTAATATTGCTGGTTTTGTTGTTTGGTGAAATTATTGTAGTTTTGGAAATTTTCAATAAAACACAATATTCTATTTTAAAATATTATTTATTTATTATATGCTAAATATAATATATTAAAATCGAATTATAAAATGGAAGAGTATAGAAAAATATAAATTGCAATTTATTTGATTATATCAAAACAAATAAAAATCCAATGAAAGAATGTGATATTACGTTGAAATTAAAATCACACCCACAACTTAGTAAATATAAATTTTAATGTTAAACAATATTGAAGGCTTATTTATAATATAAATGTGTGTTTGTGAATTGAAATGTTAAATGTAAATAGGCATTGTGCAGTTAAATTTAATTATTAATTAAAATAATAATTTTAATTATCTACCGAATATACTTTATTTATTTTGACACAATGAAAACAGCAATGGAAAACAGACTGAAAAATTCGTTCCCTTAAATTTTCTTACACGCGCTTTACGTACACCGGCACTGAACTATTTTCATTTAGGCACATTATAATCTAAATTTTTGTTAATTTCTCTAGTAAAAATGAAGATGTCAACTTACCGAAAGATAGAAATTTCCGGATTCCTCATTCCGTTGAATTACCTCCAACTCTTTATAAATACTTCATTTTCTGAAATAATAACTTCCTATTAAATGTTATCAACAATATAACTATTTATATAAATACTTAATTTTTCGTAAATACTTTAAAAAGATACTATATTTTCACTTGCACTTTCCGATAAGTGCCAAAATAAAACAACAGTTCAGTAAATGTCCATTACGACAAGTCAAAAATATTTTGCAATTCAATAAATATCTATTACGACAACTAGATGTCAGTGGGTGTCATGTCTACATAAAATAATATACTCAAAAGTATGCAAGCATTACGATTTCTCACCGCTCTTGCAGTAATTAAGCCAGAAAATTGTGTATACATATACGAAAATCTGACGTACGGGCCTATCCAGTTCTTCTATAATCTAAGTATCTCATATAACAAAACACTCTGAAATGTATGGCAGTACTTGGAATACAACTGGGAAATTAAAACAAGGCCTATTTCGGCGATAAAAATAGTCGGAGTCTTGTGGATTCGCATAAGACTGAGAGTTTTAAAATTTTGACAAGAGTCCGACTGGATGCAGTTTTCAGTTTCAGTCGAAATTGTGTTCCTATCATTATTAAACCATGCCATAGATTTGTTGCAATCGGAATATTTATTTATGGTATTGTTTATTGTAAGAATAAGATTTTATTAAGAACATTACTGTCAGTAAATTTTGACAGCGATGTTCTTATCATTACACCCGAATTTTTTGTCATTGTCGTTAAAGTCTGCTGTAAATTTCAGTGTTTTGTTATATGGCAAATTTTGTTGGTTTGCCATTCTACCATTACGGCAGAACAAGGTTTGCAAATTATGCAAATTTACAGGGTGGTCCATCTAGCGGTTGCATTTTGAACCACTATTTATTTTAAGTACTTGGGTGTTAAATGTCATCACGAATTGACAGTTTGTTAGCTGAAAGTATGGATTTTACGAAATGGTAATACATACGCTTGAAGAAAACTGGGAAATATTGAGAACTTACTTCCAAAGTGGAGAGTCTTCAACCCAAACTGTGGTTTTTAAAAAAAAAAAATGAGCAAAGATCCAATGTCATCACGTCAACTTGTGGACAAATTCGTGAAGCGAGTTAGCGAAACTGGTTTGTTGGTTGCCAAAGCAACTCGTTCCCGCTCTAATACAGTGTGTATGACCGAGAATATTGTCGCCATTGCTGAAAATGTCCGTGATCATCCATCAACATCAACTCGTCACCGTTCTCAGAAATGGAACATTTCTCGCACTTCTCTATTGAGAATTTTACACAAAAACCTCGTTATGAAAGCTTACAAAGTTCAATTAGTCCAACAACTAAAGCCGCATGACCATCCGATGCGTTTTCGATTTGCCCAATGGGCTCAAGATCAATTGGCCGAAGATGAGCATTTTTACCGAAAAATCATCTTTTCGGATAAGGCCCATTTCCACCTCGGTGGGTATGTCAACAAACAAAATTGTCGCATCTGTGGCTCAGAAAATCCATACGTCACCATAGAAAAGCCGATGCATCCACAACGAGTAACGGTTTGGTACGAATTTTGGACTGGAGGCATCATTGGCCCGTTTTTCTTCGAAAACGATGAAAGAGCCGCCGTAAAGGTTCAATCTTTCTAATAAAACCGGAAATGTAAAAAAAATATACACTAGTTTTTTTTATTTACTTTTTAAAATGCAAACTTTTAAATGGTCCACCCTGTATTTAAAAAATCTTGCCAGTATGTCCAAATTTACAATCAGTTGATTTCCGGTCAAGTAGTTCGAATAACCATGGACCGTTTTCGCATCACGCATATACTTTAATGGATAATACGCATCCGCAGAGGAGAGGTCGTACAATGCACAGTGAAGAAGCTGTTTGCTGCCGCCGAGCGTAGCATCGAGTAGGACCCGAAATAGTCGATTCGCCATCATTTTGAGCTGACTTCAGCCACTTCATAGAAGATGCTGCGGAAAGATCTTGTTTTAAGAACTTACAAAATAAAGCATGTGCAACAATTGAAGGTGCTTGACCATTGTGTGCGTTGCACATTCGGCAAAATTTCCGTATTTGGGGTAAAGAAAATCCACAAGCCGTTATTGATTCACAAAAAGTCACCGTTTTATGAGCTGATGGAATCATTGGTCTATATTTCTTCAAAAGTGATACCGGCCAGATCGTTACAGTCAATGGAGAGCGCTATAGATCCATGATTACTGACTTTTTCGTTCCAAAATTGAATGGGAACAATGTAGAAGAGCTGTGGTATCAACAAGAAGGCACAATTGAAGGCGCTTGACTATCGTATGCACAGCGCGCGCTACAATCAATAGATTGAAGGAAACATTTGATGAGCGCACAACTTCGCGTGATGAACCTATGCATTGCTTTACAAGATTGTGTGATTTAACTCTTCTGGATTATATTCTGTAGGGATATCTGAAGTCGTTAGTCTATGCCGATAAACCAGACACGATGGACGACTTACAAGCTAAAATTCGCTGCGTTTTTGCCGCCGATATACGTCCTCAGTTACTCGAAAAAGTGGTAGAAAATTGCACTTACGGCTAGCTTGAATAAAACACGGATTGTTGGATTGTGTTTTATTCAAACTAGCCATATGCCTGAAATCAAATTTAAACGCTAATGGCATAAAATTATCTTTCCAATATAGCCAATATAATGGCCTTTTTGAGTATTTTAAAATTCTATACCACAAAAAAAAATTCTATTCCATAATATGTACTAATTTTTCGAATGAAATTTTTAGGGAAATTAGCCGAAACTACAAAGAAAAAATATTTACGTGTTTGCAATCATAAAAATCCAACAACAATGTCGAATGAACAACAATTCAGAAAAAAACTATCTTAATGTGTTGTAATGAACTTCATTTTGCAATTTATTTAGTTCGTCACTATTCTGAAATTCGAAAGTGTTTCATTGAATAAATGTTTTTAGACACAAATTTAAACCAACAATAACCACTAAAACATCAACAACTTACTCATTGTTTGGGGATAACGATATTATCAGCAACATGAAATGCGTTTTAGTGGGTATTGTTGGTTTTTTGTTAACAATCTTTGTTAGAACTTTAGTGTATTTACAAATGGTAGAGTTGGCTTCAGACCATTTTAAATATCGAATAAAATAAAATAAATCTAAAAGTAAAATGATATTTATGCTCCCTAATAGATTCGATATTAAATAAAGCTTTTAAATGATACATAAAATATATTTGTAAGTGCTAATTAAAGTCTTTGTCCCCCGCTAGTTCCTCCTCTTAGAGTTTATAAATTTATGGATGTACGTCAAAAATAACGCTTACGCTATTGGTACCATATTTTGCATCTGCATTTCCATTCTTTTGTATAATCATTTCGGAATTGACTTAAAAATTGTAATAAACCAATTTATTTTTAGTTAAATATTGTAAAAAGAAATTTTGATTTGTTTTTCTATTCGTAATTGATTTGTTAGAAAAAAACAATGAATTGTTATTATTTAAAAAGTTGCGCTGTAACTGCATCTTAAATTTATTGTAGCGATTTATCTGCCTTCTACAGGCCAAAAAATGCAGCTCCTCTCCTTTTTATATATATAACTTAAAAATGTTCTCAACTCAAAAATTTGCTCAACTCAAAAATGTGCTCAACTCGAAAATGTGCTCAACTCAAAAATGTGCTCAACCCAAAAATATGCTCAACTCAAAAACGTGCTCAACTCAAAAATGTGCTTAACTCCAAAATGTGCTCAATTAAAAAATGTGCTCAACTCCAAAATGTGCTCAATTAAAAAATGTGCTCAACTCAAAAATGTGCTCAACTCAAAAACGTGCTCAACTCAAAAATGTGCTTAACTCCAAAATGTGCTCAATTAAAAAATGTGCTCAACTCCAAAATGTGCTCAACTCAAAAATTTGCTCAACTCAAAAATTTGCTCAACTCAAAAATGTGCTCAACTCAAAAATATGCTCAATAAGCTGAGAGATTTTCTAGCTCAAAAATGTGCCCAAAAAGTATAACCATTATTTTGGCATTATTTTAAATTTTTTTTTTTTTTTACAAAAGCTTAATTTATTTTATATTTGTTTATTCATGTTTAAAGAAATTGATCGAAATTTATTAGTTATAATATTCACGTTAATATATGCATATACTATATATAAAATTCATTAAATCTTTATAAATCATGGGAAAGCTATATTTAAAAAAAGGAATAATAAATTTATTGAATTTTATTTTAAAATAAACCTCTTAATAATAAAAGGAAAAATAGCCGGCCCAGTAGCACAGTCGTAAGCGTACTGGACTACCATCCAATGAGTTGTTTTTTAAACTTTTTTTCCTTTTATTTCTACTTTAAATGCCTTTTGAAAAGTTTTTCCTTACTAATTCTACTTTAATTTCTTTATTCCGATATCCTTTATCACCAAATGGCCGTTTTAATGTCGTGGCGCTTAGAATAAACATTTTCAGACAATCAAACAATAACTTACGGCGGCACTGCCTTTTCACTCATTGTAAAGATAGATCTAAGATTATGGAGAACAAGGATAGACGATTGAATCGCCAAGTTTAGGCTAAAAAACTGAATACAACCTTAAAGCTTACTCACTCACTCATGCTTTTTATATTGTACATACTATTGTATATTATTGTACTTTGACGCACAATTTTATAATAATAGTCGTATTTTTTTAAATTAATAAAATAAAAACGTTGATTCAGAATTTTAATTGGCTTAGAATTCGAAACTAAATAAAACATTTTTTTACTGTAAATATATTTATTTGCATATAAAAGTTGACATTTTTAAAAATATGAATCAAAACTTCTACAATGCTTAATTTTCTAATTAAATTATGCAAATAGATCAAAAAAATTTTAAATATAAAAATTAGAAGAGAATGCACTTTTTTCTCTCTGTATTATTTATATAAATATGATTATAAGCATATAATATGTGCATAATGGGTATGCATACGTGTAAGTACAGTTCTGCGGAAAATTATAACACTAAAAATATGGATTAATATCTCTTCGAACATTATTGTAAAAACAAAATTATTGTCGTAAAATATATTTGACATGGTAATTTGTGCTGATCCTTACTAGAAGGTGAATAAGATCGTTGAATAGGTTTTGAAGCAGTATTTTCTATGTATCAAAAAGGTCCTATACAAAAAATCACCTTGTATTAAACTATGTATGAAATGGTTCATTAAATATTTTATTATTGAGAGAAGATAAATATTTTTCGCAAAATTATTAAAAAATATTAAACGACGCAATACAAACTTTTGAGTAGTAGTAAATTTTACTTTAATATTTTGTCAAATAAAAAAAAATCAGTTTGGCTTATATTAAGTCTAATTTGTATTCGTGTTGTTAAATCGAAGGTGATGAATGATATTGCGTTTCGAACATTTTCAATAACACGAAAATATTTGCAATGTAAAATTTCATATTGGAAACTTTTCTAAGAATCTAATTGCAATCAAACAAAAACGATATCCGACCGACCTACTGCTTATTTGATGGTGTGTAATTTTGTTTATTATTTTAATAATGAAAAGCTAAAGGTAATAGCAGTTATTACAATCGTAAAGAAAATTTATAGTAATAATGGTATTTTTTTTAAAAAAATAAAGAAATTAAAAATAATGCAAATATATTCTAGTTTTGTTTATTCGAAACTGTTTATATAATTATTCAGTGAATATTAGAAATTGTAATTTTCTCTTTTACAAGTGGAATAATTACTAAAAAAGAATAACTTTTCTGCGCTTATTAAAATAATTTCACTTCCAAATGGAAAACGGACATTCTTTTCCATATATGTGTATGGCCTTTTTTTTTAAAGACAATTTTTAAAGCCAAATCCTGCATAAATTTTGCGTCATTTTCATACTAGTTTTTTTGGTTTATTAAGGACTCATTTCCCATAAGTAATAAGCTTTTGATATGACCTTTGTCTAAAATTGTTGTTTTTTTGTGCGCATAATTAAACTTTAATTAGACTTCTCACTTTTAGTTTTTTTTTTTGAAAAGGCTACAAATAATATTGCTATATATTTTGGTAATATATTTTATTAGCTTACGAACGTAATTTTATTTGCAATTTCATTTATTCTAATTATTTTTTTCAAAAAAATTCTAGCAATAATGGAATTATTGATTTTTTATAAATTTTATATAAGGGCTAGTTTTGCTAATCAATAAGATTAAAAAAATATCGAAGCGGAAAATATAAAAATTGCTTAAATAAAAGTACGTAAAATAAATTTGAATAATTAGGAAATTCGATTGAGCTTGAATTTAATTATAGTATTTAAGTTCCTTCTTTTCTAGCAATAAAATTTTTCAATTTTTAACCAAAGCAACAAAAATTTATTTTTAATAAAAAAAAATATTCTATGAGAAATTATAAACGTCAAAGTTTAAGACTTGTTAAAAAAAGAAAATATGAAATCAGAATTTTTTTTATGACATTTTCTTAATGAATGTGGATCAACGGCCTCAATATTTTGTCTGGAATTGTGTTTAGATGATTGTCATACACTTTTCCTTTCAAATAGGCCCTAAAGAAAAAAGTCCAACGGTGTCAAATTGCAAGATCTTGGTGGTCAATTTACTTCAACGTTTTGTTAGATTATTCTAGGAAAAAATAACTTAAATACTGTAATTAAATTACATCCGGTGTCAAATTGTAAGATTATTCTAGGAAAAAAAGGAACTTAAATACTGTAATTAAATTACATCCAAACCTCGAAATTTTGCGATGACTGTTCCGATGAACGTGGATTAACGGCTTCAATTTTCTTGTCGAATGTTGAAAAAAAGGTTCAACGGTGTCAAATTGTAAGATCTTGGTGGTCGTCAATTCATATGAACAATTTATGAGATTATTCGTTCACCGAATTTAGTTCGAAACAAACCGATGTTTTGATGTGTTTTATGATTCTTTTACATTCAATTCATTCAATTTATAATACAAAAAGTTTGTTTAAATTGTCACGATATCGTTCAGAATTCACTGTAATAGCCTCTTCACGATCAATTTTGAAGAAGCACAGCCAAATGATTCCACCAGACTCATTAAACCATACCAAACAGTGACTTTTTTTAAGTAGCATCGGGTTTTTGTGCCAGAATCAATGTGAAAATTTGCTTCGTTGTTAAGCATGAATTTTACAGAACGCCCGTGTTCGTAGTAAAATTCGCTGATTAAAATGCATTGTTCTGTTGTTGATAGCTGCCTGACTAAAATTGCGCTACTTTTTTCTTGGCAGCTGTAAAAAAAATCATTACATGTATCGGGTTTTTCAATAGCAACTTGACACTTGATCTTACCGAAAATGACGACTTTCATGGCAAAATCATCTTCAGTGATGAAGCGCATTTTTGGTTGAATGGCTTCGTCAACAAACAAAACGCATTATTGGAGTACTGCAAACCCTCATGGGCTTCATGAAACATCACTTCATCCACAAAAACTGACTGTATGGTGCGGTTTTCATGCCGGTGGCGTCATTGGGCCATTTTTCTTCGTTGATGAAAAGGACCGTCACGTTACAGTCAATGGTGAACGCTACAGAGACATGTTGCAGTGTTATTTCTTCGATCAATTGCATGGGCTGGACATTAGCCACACAGCGGGAGAAACAATCGACTTGTTCGATTACCAAGTTCGGTGACACAGCGGGAATTCAATACCAAGTTCGGTGAACGTGTTATATCGAGAAAAGGTCCTGTCGATTGGCCGCCGAGATCTTGTGATTTAACATCTCTAGACTTTTTTCTGTGGGGCTACGTTAAATCGATGGTCTATGCCAACAAGCCGGCGACATTAGAGGACACCATCGAACGAGAAATAGCGGCCATTCCCGTCGAATTGTGCGGCCGAGTCATCGAAAATTGCCTTCAACAAATCGACCGCTACAAGCGTGCCCGTGGTGGACATATGACCTAAGTCGCGTTCCATTCATAATTGCATTGATTGTACTTTAAGCCAATAATAAAAGTTTTGATATATCTCAAATGGTTTGCAAGATATTTAAAAAAAAGTTGTCAAGTTCTTATTCAAAAACCCTTTATTTTTGACAGATATTTTTAAAGTTGCAAAAAAAAACCAACAGATGGCCCACCCTTCATATATCATCAAAGACACCTTTCCGAAATGTACTAAAACGACGCCCATGAACAGAATTTCGTTGCTAGAAATTATTTTTATCTATCAATAATTAAAGATGTTTTGGACCTTTTTGAAAATTTGTCTTAACGAGCCCGTTAACTTATTTATGTATCAAAATACGAGTACAAGACTTTTACCAGACACACACTGTACTTTATTTAAAAAAAATTTAATTTCTGTTAAAATTTGCAGTTTCTCTTTTGACGTTTTTATTACTTATAAATTTCTTTATTGATTTTCGTTATTTTATCAGACATTCGATTAAAATTTATATGCGAATTCTTATAGATTGAAATAGGTTGGTTCGCATTCGCATTCGATTTTATGTATAATAATTTATTTTTTTATTTGCTTTTTTTGTATGAAAAATAAATACCGTACAATTATTTAGATTGAATTTATCCTTGCTGAAGAAAAATTGATTAATCGATCGGCTTAAATTGGTTTGTCGTTCGAAACTATGTCAAGGACATACTCGATTTGTGAGGAAAATGGGTCACTATTGATCTTAAACACATTCATACATATTTATGCAGTATTTGCATGCCTTCGAATCAATCAATTGCCAATGACGTTGATGAGTTCACATAAATCTACAAAATCAACATGATCGAAGGATGTTTACTTTTCAGGATATACACGAATAATTTGTTATCGAAAAGTATGAAAACAAATAAATTTAGGGCATATATCAAAAATGTAGGCCATCCAATTCATTTGTTTACGGAGTATACAAAAATACATAAATGTGTAAAGAGGCGTATACACTCGTACATGGATGAGTAAATTACCCATCAATCGTCATTATCATTTTAGACATTCTACGTATGTATTTGGATACTACTTAATTTATGCAGAATATACTGAAATTACAATTTTTAAACTGCGAGTATTTATTTTGACTTAATAATTAAAAGTCGACACGAATTTTTGGAATTTTCGATAAAAAAATTTTTTTCTGCAACCACAATTGACGAAGCAGATTTATATAACATTTTGATTAACAATCTTATCCATCACGAAATGGTAGTAAACACCCATCGGCGTTTCTCCAATTAATTGAAGTTAGATTTCTCTAGAAAATCTCTAGGCTATTGTCTCTTAAGTCTCCGATGAGTGTTTCCCTCCGAGGAGGGCAGTCTCTCACAATTGGATTTTGATGATTGGATAAACAGGAGTGAAATTATTGATAGCGGGAAATGCACAGGTCCTGAACAAAAGGGATTATTTATCAACAATTCAATTGGAGGGCATCAAAAATTTTACGGAAGATCTTAGATTTTAAGGCCTGGACGTGATAGGAATTGGAACCTTTCGTTGAACTCCAAAGTTCAATTCCATATGTCCAAATAGGTTCTATAATTGTATTTTTCTTAAAAAAATACTTTTGATTAGTAGGTTCGAGCGTTTGTCCAGTAGTCTAAGAAGTTGGCGGTAACGGCTAGTGGCTTCAGGTATGAGGGTTCCATGGTAATCTCTTGTCCACGTAACAAATAACGTACTTTATCATATTGTGGAATCATGTTGCTATTAAAGTATAAAGGAGTAGGTTTTTCTTGACAATGTGTGAAAGTATTGTGAGCACTCTTCTGTTCATTTATCCATATCCACATAAGGTTGTGGATATGGAATTGTAAATTGTTGGAAGCTATATCAGGATTTGTATGGGTAGCAAGTATGGCAGTATTATCTGCATAAGTAGCAATGATAGTATTAGGATCAGATGGGATGTTATGGGTAAAAATATTATATTAAATGGGACCAACGTTACTGCCTTGTGGGACTCCGGCTGGAATAGGATATATTTCCGAGGATTCTGAGTATATTGCATCTTGGAAATGATGTTGGGAGAGATATGAATTTATGATAAGGTAGTATGTTGAAGGAAGAAAGCTCTTGAGTTTCCAGAGAAGTCCAGGATGAAACACGCGATCAAAAAGCTTGGAAGATATCTAAAAATACTCCTGCGAAAATACTCTTTCCTCTCAATAGAGGCGATGGCATTGCTGGATAGTGGAGTGTTCAGATCAGGAATAATTTTTTCATTAACTAAGACTCTGGGAAGAGTCGTTTTACAATAATAGGAGTTTTTCAAAAATCTTACCAAAAATTGGTAAGATACCAAAATGGTCTATAAGAGGAAGGAGAATTAATGGGTTTATTTGGCTTAGGAATCACTTGAATGACAGAAAATTTCCAGAATAAGGGAAAATAGCTTGCGCACAGGATACTATTAAAAATGTATGCAATTGAAACTAAAGCTTTTAGGGAAATTTGTTTCAGAATAGGAGCTGTAATTAGATCATAACCAGGAGCTTTCTTCATTGGGACAGCTCAGAATAGTAGATTTAATTTATGAGGGTTTAAAATTTTTTGGAGGAACACTCATCATAGGGATTGGGAACATTAGTTCTTCGCAAATTTTGTTAGTATTTGATTTGTCTTCTATATCATCATGTGGAGCAAAAGTATTTTTAAAATATTGTGCAAATACTTCAGCTTTGTCTTTGTCTGTTTTTACCCAGTTACCGTCATTTTATTTCAGTGGGTGTGATGTTCTTTTGTACGAGAGTATTCGTCTAGTGGCTTCCCATAAAGAAATACTGTCATTAAGCGATCTTGTGTAAATTTCATCTCGTTTTCATTATAGTGCTTTCTAATTTCCATATTAAGTTTGCGTTATAGTCGGTTAAGTTTCTGCTTGTAGCTAGGCATTCTTAAGCGTTGCCACTGCGTAACTCATTTGGATGAATATAAAGAAATTAAATTTTATCATGTGTTGATTATTTATTCAGTACCAGGATTGTATGTGATTTTTTAGATGGTTTTGATAAATAAAAGAAAAAATGTGATTTGGTGTAATTTAGTGGATGTGAGCGATAGTGTTATTTATTTTAATTATCTTAAGTGTCACAAATATAATTGATTTTCATAATAACCAGTGAAAACTCCTATTCTAGAGCAACCTGTTCCCTTTATTATCTCATTTTGTGTTCTTACATATCTGCTATTATATTGGAATCAATGCAGATATGAAATACTTTGAAATAACTGCTATATTTGAATAGGTATTGCTCAGGGCAGTGTCTTTGGTCCTAAACTATATTATACAATTTCCACACCTCTTATCAAATCATATGAATTTAGAGAAATAAGTTTAGATATAAATGCATATAGAGAATTAATATTTTATTCAATTAAATATTGTTCAGTCTGATCCAATTCCCTTTGCCATTTCTCTGGCAGTAGCATGATTCCACGCTCATAAAATTTTTGTTTTTTGCTGGCAAAAAACTGATCCAAGTGATTTTTGACCTCCCCATTTGAATTAAACGTTTTACCGTCTAAAAATTTTGTAGAGACCGGAACAAATGATAATCGGAAGGTGCTAGGTCTAGAGAGTATGGTGGGTGTGGCAGTGTATCCCATCCAAGCTCTAAAAGATTTTGTCGAGTAGGTGTGGCAGTATATCCCATCCAAGCTCTAAAAGCTGTTGGAACACTGTTCCTTTCCTATTGACCAATTGTGGCCTTTTTTCTTTAAGTGAATAATTCAATTTGTCCAACTGATCATAGTATACTTCAGAATTGATCGTTGTGTTGATTGGTAGAAGTTCAAAATAAACGATTCGTTTGAAATCCCTCCCACCAAACAGATAGCATAACCTTTTTTTGATGAATATTGGCTTTCGAAGTGCTTTGATCCGGTTCATCTTTTCTACTCCAGGATCTTTTACGCTTAACATTGTTGTCGACAATCCATTTCTCTTCCCCAGTGATGATACGTTTCAAAAATGGATTATTTTCTTGGCGTTTGAGAAGCAACTCACAAACGCCAATGCGACGGTACAAATTTTTTTCGGTAAGAAGATGAGGAATCCATATGTCGAGCTTTGAGATTAAACCTAGCCGTCCCAAATGATCATGAACAGTCGAATTGGATAAATTTCATCTCTTAGCAATCTCACGAGTTGTTGCTCGCCGGTTTGTATCAATTAATGCCTTTATTGTGTCTTCATAAACAAACGAAATTACTTTCCGAACAACCCAATACATTTGGACTTACTTATCAGCTCTGGTATTATAGTCCATTTGGACTTACGGAAGAAGGCAAGTAGGACCTTAATGGACTCAGTATTAGAAATGTCTGAGAGGATGCCGTCAATGTATGATGATAGTAAGCTGCTAACACTTCTTGGCAAAGTTCAAGTCCACAATTGGTTGTAGTATCATCATTAGAGAACGAGGGGACTTACGGTCTAGAAGTTTTTCGAATTAAAAAATGCTTTCATAAATTTTCAAATAAATCACTAGTACCCTTGTATGGAATAGTTCCACAAAACTGAGTATACACGAATAAATAAATATTCATCATTTTCTTACTAAAATAATAAATTAAAAAATGTTGGCTATTTCTCAGATACAATTTCCCATAATTAAGAATTATATAAGAACGCAAATTAATACCCCAATTTTAAGCATTCGCAAGCATCTGGTAATAATAATAATAATTAATTACAAATTATTTTTCTCAGTATTTTTTTTTTGTGTATAAAAGATTTAAATTGACATTAAGAGTTATCAACAATACTATCGACATTATTATGAATTATGTATAAAAATCTATTCTCGTAATTATAATTATCTATGATGTACACGATGTAATTGCTCAAACGATACAAAACAATTACAGAAATTATACAACGAAATGATTCAATTTGTTAAAGAGAAAATTATGAAATACTTGGAAACAGACTTAATGGACGGATTATTTTTATGAAAGTTAATCTCCATACTGGTAGAGTATAATGGAAGTTCCCGAAACGATGACAATGTCAAAGTTATGAGAATTCAAAGAAAAGCTTTGCTAAAGATATCATTGGGAATGGACCCTGCACGTGTACGAGTAGATTTTCGCACAAATTCGAACTGGTCGTTCAATACCATTTTTAATAATTTTCACATGCCGAAGCGCATGTTGACTCCTTCATAGAAAAACCATGGAAACACATGCCATCGAAAGGAAGTTTATGCACAAGTTGGCAATAATGGTACGCTTGTTGGCTCAGAAGTGAGTGGAGTGACTGACCAGCTGGTCCAAGACTAATTTCTGGCAGATGCTTCAATATTTCTAATTTTCAAGAATATAATCAACTTCTGAAAATTGTTGCTCTTATTCTTTTCGTATTTTTAATTTGTTTATTTATTTTGTGTTTGCTCTTTAATACCATTCGAAAGGTTTTTAATTAAGAAGACTAAATGGTTTTGTTTGTTATTGACAAAATAACTTGTCTATGTAATAATGGTAAGAATTTCTTAAATACATTTTTTTTGTTAAAAAAAAAACGTTTGATGAGTTTATAAATTTCACACTACGTAAGCTGATGCATGCTGAATAACAGAGAATATATTAAGTAGGAATAAACTAGAGGTTTCCCACCCATTGAAATAATATTTCCCTTTGACCTTATATGTGGAGTTTGATGATACCATGCACAAATCCTTTGAAAATGACTCCATACAAGATTGAGCCGGCAATGAAAAATATTGGGTTGTACATGGTGGCAGCGTCAGCGTCGTAACAAAGATGAACTAGCACTAGTCATACACAGCAGATTATATTTTTGAAGGAATTAAATCCTTTTCTTTTTTGGGGTCAAGGGTCGCAGGGTTGCTGGCATCCAACAGAGCCTATTTTGCTCCGTCTAAACTATTTCACTACTGCTGTACAAGACACTAGTCTTCCCAGTCCTCATGTATGCTTCGGAAACTAAGGTTCTCAGCAACGAACATTGCGAACTTTTGCCCGAATTCGCGAGGAGGTTATTTTGAAGAATTTTTGGACCCCTATATGAGGATGGTCGGTTCTAGATCCTATTTAACGACGAGATGATGGAGAGTCGCCACGACTACCTGGTTTGGAAAAAAATTAAGGTCAATAGACTGCGGTGGGCTGGACACTTAATCCGTATGGATGAGCAAGATTCTGGCCGGAAGTCAACAGTAGCTTTATTTATGGTCCCAGAAGACGAAGTAGGCCCTGCCTTCGATGTACATAGCTACGCCGTTAGTCATGATGACAGAAACATTTTGGGAGTGTCGACCTGGAAGACATCTGGTTATCTTTGATTCAGCAGGACTAGACTGGCCTTCCGATTATACGGATTGCCCCGTTCTGCTATATGCCGATATGCTTACTGCCATTATTTTGCAAGGTCCTCGAGCGGATGATGGTACACCGGCTGAATGTGAAGTTGGCAGACTTCAATGTATCCGGCTCTCAGTATGAATTTACAAAAGGTAACGAACGCTTGGATGTGCGCAAAACGGTGTGTTGCTGAGAGTATGTAGTGTGTTTGTGGGTTTTCGAAGTGCATTCAACTGCCTGCGATGATATCGCATTATTGAGCGGCTTGAGGAGGTTTCCATGAAAGGTATGCGGTAGTGTGCGCGAATAATGGGAGGGTTGTTCGCCATATGGTGCGTGGCTGCCCACAGGGATCTGTGGCCGGCCCCGCCATCTGGAATATGATGATGAATGGTCTGTTGGTGCAATTGGAGGAGGCCGGTTGCGGTGTGATCGCATATACGGATGACAGTCTACTTTTGATTGAGGGGGGGAGTAGGTTTGCAGTAGAGATAGCGGGAAGCCGCTATATGCAGATGTGTCTGAATGGGGGAACAGAATGGGAGTAAAGGTTTCCGAGAGAAAAACTGTGTGTATGTTACACGTATGTTGCTGAAGAGTTTTTTGGCGGCCAGTAGGTCGCCCAATATTGGTTTAGAGGTCAATTTAGAGGTCAGGGTCCGATACGCGCGGGAAGTACGGTACCCTGGAGTAAAGGTTGGAGAGAGGCTGAACTTTTGGCCTCACTTACAACATCTAAGGGGGCGCGTGGCCGGTTTGGTTGGCATGCTGGTGCGAGTATTTCTCAAAGAATGAGGACTTCGATCCAGAGCGGTGAAAGTCCTGTACAAGAGTATGTTTGTTCCGTATGCAATGTAAGCGCTGTGTGTGTGGGCTGACATTATGGGCCACCAGTATGCAAGGGTGGGCATAAATACAGTCCAACGTCTGACTTTGTATGCATGTTTGAAGTAATGTAGAACCGTGTCAACCGATGCGATGCACGTTCTCATGGGAGAAATTCCATTGGACTTGGAGGTGCTGCGTGGAAGCATTCACTACCGTCTACGGTGGGGCATCATGCTTGCTAGTTGTCGGGTTAGGAATGAAGAGGTTCAAGATCTTAGTCCACGACAGCGGCGTGTACTGGTTCTGAATAGAATATGTATATATGAAATTTGGCAACGTCGATGGGATGAGAGTGTAAATGACAGATGGACATACATGTTCATTACATTCGTGTGCTTTGTGTATGCGCATGGATTTGAATTTGGTCTGTACCTTGGGTATTTACTCACGGGGCGCAGCAGTATGAATGGGTTCCTGTACAGGCGTGGTCTGGATGTGGAGGCTAGATGCCCTTGTGGGGCGGCGGAGAAGAGTACTAAGCACCTTCTTATTGAGTGTGGCCTGTACGGGGATTTGCGTGATCTAGGTGCATGTGGAATTGTGGTGAATGATTAGAGAGTGGATGTGAGTGGAGTGTTAGGTAGGAGAGAAAGGTATGAATGTCCGAATAGAGATGTCGTAGCCCTTTGTGAGAGGAGAGCGAGAATGGTGCGTGAATGAGTGTGTCATTCAGGCAGTAAGGTGGCTACAACCGAGTGAAAGACCAAAGTCAATTCCGGTTGTACATTCGGGTCTTGGCGAACCCGCGTATCTGAGCAGGCTTAGCGGTGCTTAGGGATTTACAAAATTCCTTATCATAGCTCAATGAACGGAGTACAAACCGAATTACTCTTAAAACTAAAATTGGTACTACGGGAGTCGGGGTTCCCCAACGGTGTGGGAACACACTGTGCCCGAAAATGGTAAGGCGCTTAGGTAGCAACGTAGTGGCTGTGGTTAATACCCCTATCGCGAGTACGGTCTACGGATCGTTAGTGGGAGATACTGGTAATTATCTCGGGCGCTGTCACTGCTTATGACAGTAGAGATTTAGATAGTTCTCGCCACTAACAGTTGGAGTAATCAGCATGTAACTGGTTACTGACTGTAAACTGCCAGTAATGGTGGTGTGTTGATTGAGCGTAACTCAATCCCTATGGTCGTAGGCGACTCGTGGTTTTATGTTTAAAGACAGATAAGTCACGTTAAATAATATATATATTATAACTGGACTTCCGATTGCATCAAATAATATTTCGCCCTTGATCATGTGAAATCTAATGCATGGTGTGTTGCATGGAACAAAATTGGTAGATGTCGCAACTGTTGCTTACTGTGGTAAAACTTGTCGATAATTTTCTATCTAAAAATATTTAATTATTCAAAAAATACTTTATAATCAAAAAATATTCTTAAAATAACTATAAGAATAATAGAAGAATCCTTTAAAGCCTTTAAAGTTAAGGACATTTTCTTTTTTGCTTTAAAGTCGAATACATGTAAAAGTTCTACTCTGAAATACACGTACGCGTCTTTGTCATAAAAAAAAATATGCCAAGAAGAAACACATTTCAAATATTCCGAATCTCTAAATTATTTTTCTACAATTCCTAGAATTTCCCATTTTTCTGTCAATAAATATTTTCAATGTCAAAAAAATTCTGTCAATCATTAATTGAATATTTGATTAAGAAAAATAACTTATCCTTTTATATAGCATACTTTGGAAAATAAATTTGATAAAATGGGGAAAAAATGCCATTTCGAAGGCATTTGGAAAATTTAAATAAGGGTGTATTTATTATTAAATTTTGAGAAATGATTTTTTTTGGTAATTTGGAATGACGTAAGACACGGATACCTCTTCTTTTTTTTAAAATTCAAATTTTTTCTTGTTTGCTTTAAGCTGGAGAACGCTTTCCATGAAAAATAATTTTATGAAGTGGATATTTTCATAATTTTTTTTTTATAGAAACTATTTTTAAAATCAATTTTTATTATTTTTGTGACAGTAGGAATATTTTTTTTCTTCATATTTTTAGTAATTAGAATTTAATTAATCAGAATTAAATAAAAATTTTGAAATTCGAAACTACAAAATTTTATGGCATTATTGGCTAGACAGGAAATGGACGAAAATTGTTGTTGCACAAATCGATTTAAATAGATTATCTTTGTGCAAAGGACACGATATTCAAATGTAAAAATGTTCGATTTAATATAATTTGATTAAAAAAATGAAAAGCATGAGAAATATTCGTCTTTTATTTGTCAATATCCAAGGTTAATTTCAGTCTGTTGGTAGATATAAGACCGAGAGTTGTGTGAACATTTGTGCTCATTTCTTTACAATGGAAGATTTCTTAAGCATATCTTCAATGTGTAGCTTTGAATACAGCTTTCAGAAATGAATGACTACGAAAATAGTCCTTGTAGTAGAATAATAGATGTTATTGTTCAGGGCCACGGATAAAATCTATTATGGTCATGGATAAGAATAAGGAATCTTGTTTCCGTGGCTTTGGGTAATATTAAAATTTACCAAAATAAAACTCACAAACAAGCTTATTTTCATATTTTATCAGAAAGCGACTAATGAGTAATTGCTTTTTATTTGGATAAAAACAATATAAATAATATTAATTATATTTTAGTAGAAAATCTTACCGCAGGGTATAATATGATAATAAGACAAAAAAAAGGAAAAATTCATTGCATAAAATTTTCGTATAATGAGAATGTAAAGATTATTTTTATTTTTTATTATTTCGTATATTATAGATTCTTTTAAGATGAGATATTATTTATAGATTCAGTTTTTCTTGCTCAAATTGAAAATTTTTAATTATATTTGATTGAAATTTTTTTCTTAATAGACTAAATTAGAGTATTAGAAAAATGGTCAAAAATATTTTGTTTGAAAATATCTTTTTTTATTAAAATAGAAATTTTTTGCCACGTTGACTTATGGTCAAAATCTTTTTAATTTAGTTAGCAATTTGTGACCTTTTGAAAATTGGCAGCACTAAAAATTTTAGTTGGAGTGTACACTTTGAAAAATGTGCTTTTCTGAACTTTTAAATTCTAGCTACAATCAATCTACAATAAGTCGTCTAATTACGATTGAAAAAGACACGATTTGTCAAAGCATTTAAATTAAAATTCTATCGGTTTTATAGCACTTAAGTGTGTTTTTCGAAAAAATGAACTGAAAAATGATCAATTGTATGAACAAAACTGTTCTCCGATTTAATTGCAGCTATCAGTTTGGATAAAACTAATCGAAATAGATTAATATTGTAATTTGTATCAAAATTAATTAATTTGATAGAATTTTAAATGTTAATAGGCTTATCGATAAAATTTACTTTTAAATAATTTTCACTGATATCTACAACTACTCAAGTAAAAAGCAAATTTTAAGTATTTTACAATAACGTGACCACGTTATTATGAGGTGTCGTCGAGTGCCTATAGGAAGGGAAGTTGTTACTAAATATTTATAGAAGCCCATGATTCATGACAAAGGGTAAATGTAAGATGAACAGTTTTTTGTTCATTCGCTGTCACTATGCAGATACTATTGGATGTATATTTTAGTATCTTTTTAAGGGCGAAGACCTTTTATATTGGGTTGTCAAGAAAGTAATTTCGTTGTTAACCAACAGAGGATTTAATTGAATTTTTTTACATCCAACTTCACACTTAAGCCGCATAATCATGTGTATTTTGACAGCTGACATACCAATGCTTGCTTGTGCACAGTAGTTTTTGGTTAACACCCTTTTAAATATGGAAAGAAAAAAATTATCCGATGTGTATGTAGATGTGTTAAGTGAGCGCCAGTGCCAAAATTGGTTTGCAAAATTTCAATCTGGCAATTTTGATCTCGAAGGTGCACCACGTTCTGGAAGGCCAGTTGAAGCTGATGAAGATACAATAAAGGCATTGATGCAAACTAGCGAATCGCTGAGAGATTAAATTTATCGAATACGACCGTTCATGATCATATGAAACATATGGGTTCCTCATCTTCTTACGGAAAAAAATTTGTGCCGTCGCATTGGCGTTTGTGATTCGCTTTTTGAAGCATATCATTACTGGAGACGATAAATGGGTTGTCTACAACAATGTTAAGCGCAAACGATCCTGGAGTAGAAAAGATGAACCGGATCAAAGCACTTCGAAAGCCAATATTCATCAAAAAAGGTTATGATATCTGTTTGGTGGGATTTCAAAGGAATCGTTTATTTTGAACTTCTGCCGAGCAACACAACAATTAATTCTGAAATGTACTGTCATCAGTTGGACAAATTGAATTGAATGATACCTTCCGAACAACCCAATAGTTCGTAAAAAGTATTTCGAATGTGGTTGGGATATCGTACATATAAATGTTGTACAGGATAGGATGCAATACACTACCCTGAGGAATACCAGTGATAATGAGAAGAATATCTTATAATTCAGTATCTTCTTGTGATTGAAAGAAATTCTTGAGTTTATAACACTCTGTCGAATGCTTTAGAAATACCTAAAAATACACCCGGAGCACAAGAAATAAAGTCAATCACTCTGATTGATAAAATTTACATAAAATCTAAGGTTCAATAGTAATTAAAAAATTGTCATTTCGAGAAAAAATTTAATTCAAATTAAAAATTTTCTATTTTCTTGCAAAAAAAAAGAATTAAAAAATTTTAACAAATTGGAAAGTGTTCAAAAAATCTAAAGTTTTTACATAAAATGTGTGTGCATTAGTAAAAATAGAGAATTTTTTTGAAGAGTTTATTCTGGAATAATTTTATTTCCGAGAGCACTGATTTTAAATTAAATATTTTTTTAAAAGTGCTAAACAATTTTAAGCAAATCAGAATTAAAAATTACTATTGTACTATAAAAATTTAAAAAAAATTGGCATTTTTGCATGGGATCCATTGAAAAAATAGTAAATTTATTTCAAAACAAAGTATGAGCTCTCTAAATGACCTGCCTCATGGTCATACCGGTATTATACAAATCCTGATGGAATACCAACTAAAAATATTAAATCATCTGTAGGTGAAATAAAGAAATAATAAAAGAAATTTTTATCCTAAAAAATCCAAAACATTCTAATTAAAAGTTAATATTATTCATAAACGAATGAAAAATAAAAATGTTGATGCTATTCTCAATTTTTATCAAATCCTCTTACTACAACTGGTATTCGTTTTTTGTTAAAAAGATGATTTAAGTATATATATGTATTTTTACCATATAAAGAAAGATGGATAGCCTTCATGAAAGAAGATGGATGATTTTCTACCTTGATGATAGATATTTGAAACTTTTGGGCAGATTACAATGACAAATTCTAAGATGGATGGGGAAAGTATATTTTCAGGGCTTGACAGCGAATAATAATAAATTTTCTAATATTCTAGAAAAAAATAAAAATTAGAGTTGATAATATTAAAAAAAAGAAGAAAAAAGACGACTGAGCGTTGATAAAATAATAAAATTGAATCAATAAAATTGAAATTTGTTAACACAAAACAAGATAAAAATATACAAATTTCGTTTGAGGCAAAAAAAAACGTGAGACAAAAAAAGGAAAGTTTCGGAAAATACTGAATTCATTTTGGGTCAAGGTTTTTTAGAAAGTTTTTTTTCTCTTCTAAAGCTTATATGGGAAACCTTTTTAAAATTTCCATCGTTTTTAGAGTATTTTTATTTACATATTATCTATTCTTTCTCTATACAATAATGATGACTACTACTACACCCCATTCACTTAAATATCATTTACATAAATACATGAACACTTAACCTTGGCAACAATACTTTTATCTACTTTATATTATTCGATTGTTTTTTGTTCGCTTTGCAAAAAGCTTCAATACCCTTAAAGCTTTCTGGCTATCAAATGTAATACTTTCAACATAAAAAAAATTTAAAAATAAGCCAATTGCTTTTATCAAAATAATTTTTTTTATCTAAATTTATTTATTGAACTTTTTAAAAGCTATTTAATTTTTTTGGGGAAACTTTTTTTTAACTGCAAGTTTTTATCACGTAAATAAATATTTATAAAAATTTTGAAATTTAGATGAGTCAAAAAACGTATTTTATCACAAAACCTTCATTTATGTTTGAATATATTTTACCGGACTATATATAGAAAAGGGTAAGAGTACACACATGTACTGTGTATAAGTGAAATTGTTCAATTTATTTACGTAATTTGGTTGTGTTTATGAAATTCCCAATTGATCTTGAACTAAATTTCAATATAAAAAAGAAAAAAATGTAATCGTTACCGAAATGAAAAGTACAAAAATCGGCAGACAATTTGCGTTTCTAATTAGTTAACATATGTTAATGGATTTTTATTTAAATTATACTATATAAATTGTATGTTATTTATAAACATATATACGCCCATGGGCAATACTAGAGGACTCCATTCAATATGGATGTGTCATTAAAAATTAGCTAGACAATTTTATTAAGGTAGTCAAGAAAGTGATTTCGTTTCATTACGAAATTATTTTCCGAACAACCCAATAGTTTATTTATTGGCCTTTTTTCTTTAAGTGAATCATTCAATTTGTTCAACTGATAACAGTACACTTCAGAATTGATCGTTGTGTCGTTGCTCGGTAGAAGCTCAAAATAAACGATTCCTTTGAAATCCCACAAAACAGATGGCATAACCATTTTTTGGATGAATATTGGCTTTTGAAGTGCTTTGAGCCGGTTCATCTTTCTACTCCAGGATTTTTTGGGCTTAACATTGTTGTAGACAACCCATTTCTCGTCTCCAGTGATGATGCACTTCAAAAATGGATCATTTTCTTTGCGTTTGAGAAGCAAATCACAAACGTCAATGCGACGGCACAAATTTTTTTCCGTAAGAAGATGAGTAACCCATATATCGACGTTTGAGATTAAACCTAGCCGTTTTATTTGATAAATTTAATCTCTCAGCAATCTCACGAGTTGTTATTTGCCAGTTTGCATCAATTAATGCCTTTATTGTGTCTTCATCAGCTTCAACTGGCCTTCCAGAACGTGGTGCATCTTCGAGATCAAAATTGCCAGATCAAAATTTTGCAAACCACTTTTGGGACTGGCGCTCACTTAACACATATTCTCCATACATATCGCAAAATTTTTTTCTTGCTTGAACAGCATTTTTATCTTTTCTATAGTAAAAAAGTAGAATATGTCGAAAATACTGTTTTTCACTTTCCATGTTTAAAAGTTTGTGCAGCTTAAGTGTGAAGTTGGTTGTGAAAATACAATTAAGTCCTCTGTTGGGAAACAACGAAATTACTTTCTTGACAACCTAATACAATTCGGACATTATGAATACTATATTTTTGAATTGGTTACATTGTATTATAGTGTAGTATAAGAAGACGACTTACATTTTTTATTGTTTTGGAATTGTTAAATAGAAACAAAATATTAGTAAATAATCAGGACTAAAATATCTCACTAGCTCCTTGCGCAAATTCTGGGGAACAGAAAATTGGACGCATATCTGGTGAATAGAGTGCTTGATCGATGATATTTGTTGAGTTTTTCATCAACAATTCGTGTTCAATCCTTGTTGTTTTTGGACGGTTCAATATCGTCGCTTTGTTCTGCCGCAAATTTCGATTTTTCCGTTGAATACACCCTTTTAAATGCCCTATAACACTCAGACAATATTGTTTGTTGGCGATTTGACTCTCCAGAATCAAATCGCCAACAAACAATATTGTCTGAGAATGTTGAAAACTGTCAACATCACTTTAAATTTTGAGCGAATTTGATGACATTTTTTTGTCAATTTCGATTTGTTATCAAATCACCATTCCTAAGCTTGTTGATTCATTTCCATGTCAAACTCACAAACACACGTTTCATTACCCACTATTATGAGTTTCATGAAAAAAGAGTCCGAATTGGCTCGTCCAAGCATGTCTTCAGGGATCTGCTTGCGATACTCTTTTTGAAGAAAATTCAGATCGTTCGCGAGACATGTCCAGATTCTGGGTAATCTCTCTTTTAGCTAGAATAACGGCTTTGTATCACCATTACCTTAACTTTGTAGATGTTTTCAGCAGCCTTAGATGTGGAAGATCGACCAGAACCTCTTTTAGCCGATCTTTAAATGCAGTGAATGTCTACGTGACAATTAGTACCAACTTAACAGCAAAATATTTTTTGTCATATCTCATACGCGGGTGTTTTAAATAAACACTTTGACAGGATGTATACGACTATTTAACGATTAGGAAAGTTTTCTTCTTATTACGAAAATAATCTGTCATATATAATTGACAAATTTTCAGAAACACATATTTGACAAATTTCCTATTTAGATGATATATGGTAGTCCTGGTGTAAAAATCCCTCACTAGTCTTTTTTATCGGGACATTTTCCGTCTCTTATTAAAATTGAAATATTTATTTATATTTTTTTAGGTAATACATATTTTGTAAAATATAAGATCCGGAACGTTAATACATCAGTTAAGTTCGACTGTCCTTGAAGCGGCTTGCATTGGTAAATAATCTAGTGAATTGTTCCAGTTCGAATTTATCGCTTGATATTTGTATGTGTTCCATCTTTATTGAAAGATTATTCCGTTAGATCAATAGTACAATATTTAAAAAGTTTTATTTCAAGATCCATTTCCAAATGTAATTTTTCGTCAAGGCTTTCACGGTATAAGTCATCAAATTCTTATTATTTTGTCAATCGTATGGATATTATACATTATTTATCAGTGGCTTCTAATCATGTCTGACCATGCAATTTTTACCACTATCCTTAATTTTTTATTCAATGATATCAATATCAATAATATGGCAATTACTGATTAGAATTTCGGCTCAAACACGCTGAATCTACTATCTCTTTACAAAATCGTCTCAATAAACTTCTCAATAAACGTCGATTTTATTTGGCCGCCATTTTGTTTTAGATGACAATCAGATCGATTTGGTTTGGCCTCCATTTTGGTTTGGATGACATTTGTCTGTTGAAATTTGACAGTCGTAGGTAGTGGTCGATAATAATTTATTATGGAGCATGAAACAACGTATTGAAATTGTTAAAACATTTTATTTAAATAATTTTTCAATTGTAAATACCTGGAGAAAATTACGAGACTTTTCTGGTGTAAATAATATGCCGAGTAAGTCAACCATTCAGGGAGTGATGAATAATTTTGAAAATATGCATATATTGGGAGATACAGCGAAGACTGGTGTCGACTAGTTTCGATTAAGATTGAGTCCACCGAGGACGTCCGATGTACTCCACTGGCTAGACTGATACAACGTTGAACCGCTGTCTCGACCTACCTGTCTCGACCTACCCTGCTATTGGCATTCTGATGCATGATAAATATCAATTGGAAAGTATTTTTGGATTGTAATTGGAAATTTTGTTAATTTTTAAGTAATTTAAATAATTTAAAGAACAATTTACAAACGGCATACTGAACAAAACGAAGATGATTTTTTAGTTCCATAAGAAATTTAAAGATCCTTCCTATATAAATCTTAACAATATTGTTAATATATAAATTCTATATTATTCGACCTTAAAGTTTTTCTTTGGTATTATATAGTAGAAGCAGTTCTAAATAATTGCATACAGCTGCAAAAAGGAATAATTTTATAAAAGAATTTTTTTTTTCAAAAAGAAAATATTGTAAAACGTTTGTTCACTAAATAATTTCCATTTTTACTTTCAGATCAACCGTTTGGTCATATGGGACAGATATCACCATCCGAAATGAAGCCGGATATATCGCTGCTGAACGGAAATAGTACAGAAAGCTTTTCACCTGGCCCAGCTAGTCCAAGTCCTTTCGGTGTGATCAATAGCAACATGCAGTCAATGAATACCACACCAACAGCCTCTTCGCCGACAATGTCCCAGAATAGAACTCAATATCCACCGAATCATCCGCTCAGTGCACCGAAGCATTTGTGTGCGATTTGTGGTGATAGAGCCAGTGGAAAACACTATGGCGTCTATAGGTAAATACAATTTTCCCTTAAAGTTATAAAATAAATCTGTCTCAATAATTCAGATTGAGTAAAACAAATAGAATACAAAAGAAATATAAAATTAAAACTGTATCAATTCCCATTAAATCAAATGATTTTTTTGCTCAGTCATCATCAAATAAAAAAAATTACTGTAAAAATGGTCTATAAATTCGAAGATTTTATAATTAATATTTATTCTAACTCGTATCAGTAAATTTGTAACATATTTTTTAATATTTTCGATAGATTTTCGTATCATTAAATGCGAAAATACTCGAAATGAGCAAAAATTATGCTCAAAACGTTTTTTTTATTAAAAAAAATAAGTAAAAAGTGTTTATTAATAGCATAACATAAAACATTGTTTTGCATACGTTCAAATGCATGTTGTTAAGGTGAAAAATAGAGTCATGCATTTTGCTCCATCTTGAGCAAATATTTTTGTTTGTCATTTTGAAATGTTCAGTTAGCTTTCGGATCATAATTACTCTATTCATTATAGGATTTTAATAGGAAACTATATTTCCAGTTTGTTTTAGTTTGAGCAAAAAATACTTTTTTTATATACATAGATGGGAATATTTTTCTTTAAAAAATATGCTATAAAAATTGCTAAAAAAACAAAAATTTCTATAATTGAAATGTGGACATTTTCATTTAAATGAATAAAGGCAATTAGCATAACATAAAATAAAAATCATACAAATAAGGAAACAAATTTGTCGTCGGCATAGGTTTACTCTTTGTCAGCATGCTCTGTTATTTATTGTCAATGTAATAAATTAAATGTTATCAGACAATGTAAATTTTGTTCCATCAAAAAGTACAAATCCCCAAATATCAAAATATAATATAATTAATGCCATTTGGATTAGTATTTCTTTGCTTTTGTTTAAACCAATTTATAATATCATATATACAATGGTGAAAGGAAAATTGTTTAAATTACATGAAAAAAAGAGTTTCATGTTCAACATAATCTAGACAAGATTACAATAATTAACTTGCTGAATTTAATATGAAAATAAGATTTCATGACTGAAGGTAATTAATTCATGAGCAGGCAGGAGAATCTCTTAATTTTACGCAACATAATTTGGCATTAATTGAATAATCAATTTTCATTATGAATAAATATTCATAGAGACGCGCCCGATAAAATTTGTTTATTTCTGAATTTTTGAAAATTTCCGTTTCTTTGTACAATATTTCTTATGATAAATTCCATTCTTGTCATGGTTTATATTACTAAAATATGGCTGCTTCTCATATAATTCGGTTATTCTAAGAGATTTTTGGTATTCCGGATAGGGCAATTACCTACCTGGTTTTTTCCCTTCATATTACGATATAATTATTTTTCATCTGTTCGGATTAAATATCACATTTATGGCAGTTGATTTGCTTAATTTTAATACCGTTACAGTATTATTGCTTGTTCTTATTAATAAATAGTCTATCGAATTTACAAAGGACCAAATTTTCTCGAGATATCATCCTTTGGAAGGCGAACAAACGTCCATAAGAATTTTTATTAAAAATATTGCTTCCGACAGCATACTTAAAATATTGCAGAAGCGGCGAGACATCTTAATGCTTGCATACTTTTGTGTAGATTTTTTTTATATAGACATGACACGCACTGACATCTAGTTTTCGTAATGGAAATTTACTGAATTTCAAAAGTATTAATTAATATTCATTTTAACTCACTTATTCTAAGCAAAAATATAATTTACATACGACAGAAGGCAACATTTATTATTTTCCAATCTTTTAGTATTAAATGCAATTATATTTTAGGTTTATTATTTATTTAGTAAATATCCAGCTCCTCAATTTTGTAGACTTTCGGAGAGATTTAAAACACGCGCCATTCTCCATGAAATGGTAGCTTACTCAAATGCTTGCCTACTTTTGTTATGCTTAATGTTTACATTTAGATACTAATCGCGAGGTGAAAGTTTAAGTTCGATTTTATTAAATTTTACATATTTTGCGAATAAGTTAGTATAAATTAATACATTTGCATAAATATCATAGTTTTATTCTTCACAACAGCAAATAGGAAGTTTCTATTTTAGAATACGATGTTGTTTCATGAAAGGTTTCACTATTTTCACACAAATGTGTTCGTTCTTAAAAATGTATTCTCGAGTAAAATTTGGACATAATTTTTGTGTAGAGACCTATCCAGTTCTTCTATAATCTAAGACAGTTATAAAGCAGACTTTCACATTGTTTCATAAAAAAGAAATAAATTTCCATACGGTGTATGCAAAAGTTTAGACCGTTTTTTACATATACAATTAAACATTTTTTTTTTAGATTTGTATTATTTATTTAATCAATTATATAATTTCCATCTGTTCTTATAAACTTCTCCCATCTTTCTATCAACTTATTAATACCATTAGTGTAAAATTCCGTGGATTTTGATGCAAAAAATGTAGTAAGAGATGTTTTTACCTGCTCTATTGTATCAAATTTTTTATCATTTAAAAAATTTTGCAGTGATCGGAATAAATGAAAATCGGAAGGAGCAAGATCTGGAGAATACGGTGGATGCTTGATAACATCCCAATTCAACTCATTCAGCTTGTGTTGGGTCATCATAGCCACATGTGGTCGCGCGTTGTCGTGATGAAACACTACCCCTTTTCTGTTTACCAATTCTGGTCTATCCTTTTGAAGGGCGATGTTCAATTTGGATAATTGCTGACAATATCGTTCTGCTGTAATTGTCTGATTGCGTTCCAAGAGTTCAAAATACACAATACCCTTGCAATCCCACCAAACACAAAGCATAACTTTTTTTTGATGGATTTCGGCTTTCGAAGTTGTTAATGGGGCTTGTCCAGGTATAGCCCAATGTCTTTTTCTTGTCACGTTGTTGTACACGACCCATTTCTTATCTCCCGTTACCAAACGATGCAAAAAAGGTTCATGTTTTTGTCTCACACTCAAAGCAACGCACGTTGAAACACGATCCAATAAATTGGCAGCCGACAATTGATGAGGTATCCCAACGTCGTCCCGCGAAACCATCCCTATACGCTTTAAATGTCTTAATACGGTTGTTTGGTTGACTCCCATCATCGACGCGATCTCCCTGGTGGTCAGACGTGGATTGGTGTCAATTATGACTTTTAACTTGTCATCAGACTTCAATGGCCGCCCAGTACGTGGTTTATCAATTAATGAAAAATCCCCAAACATAAGGTTTGTGCAAGCAGTAATCTAAAGGCGTTGAAAAGTACAATCTTTGCGACCAGCTGATATTCTCATGTCTCGAAATAACTGCTGTATGCGATTTGCTATGCAGCAGTTATTTCGAGACATGAGAATGTCAGCTGGTCGCAAAGATTGTACTTTTCAACGCCTTTAGACTTTTTTCTATCGAGATGCATTAAACCAATGGTCTATGCCACTAATAATGACAATAGTTTCCCAACAAAAGAACATCATTCAAGCAATCGTTGAGATTCTGCTCGATTACTGCGGAAGAGTCATCTAAAATTGGACATCTCCGATCTTCTCCGTAAAGATCACTTGAATGATGTTGAAACATTTTTTCAAAATAATAATAGTATCGAATGCACTTTAATGTATAAAAATATCTTTTAAAAATCACAAACAACTATTTTTATTAAATTTTAGAGATCGGTTGCCCTTATTGAAAATATGTAGATCGCGGATGCCCTTATTGAAACATAAATAATAAATTAATTGGTTAATGAACAGCGAAAAATGGACTAAAGAAAATTAATTTTTTGTGTGCGAATGAATAAAAATAACTTAGATAAGGTTTGTGCAAGCAGAAATATTTTAGTGGATTGCGAATAATAGAGGTCAAGTCATACGAGAATGGATAATATGAACCCAATTATAGAAAAGTCGAATGCTTTTCTTTTTCTTATAGGAAAATCGAATGAAAAATTTAACGCAAAAATTCATACATACACGAAAATGATTACTCATCCATAAAAAAGTAGTGTTGGGAGTACAAATGGAAAACCGCTGTTTTTTTTCAAAATTTGAGGCTTTATTGTGCAAAAATGCTCCCATATTCATGCTTCAAAGTATTGTCCATCGCGAGCTACAACTTTTTCCCATCTTTCTGGCAGCACACGGATTCCATGTCGAAAAAACTGCTTATCTTTTGAGGTGATCCACGAATCGGAAAGTGCTGCTCAGCCAGGCCACGCGTCATCGATCCGAAGAGGTAGAAGTCGGAAGAGCTTCGAGCCATGGATTTTAGACTAGGCCGTCGATGTTGATGCATAGCGTCGGCACCCCCACGATTTTTTTCGGATCCACTTTTCATCGCCAGTAAATGCTTCCTTTTTTGCCGTTGGAGCAACTGTTCGACGTCTCTCGGCTTCTACTCGTATTGCACCGAATTTCCTTGCTTTTGGATCATTCTCAAGGCTTTCAAACTATGTGAAATGGCTTGTTGATCCACACCAAATGAATCTGCACGTTCTTGTTGCGTTTGCCATGGATCTTCATCAAGTAATACCTCCAATTCTGCGTCTTCAAACATTTTCATCGGTCCCGGATGCTCCTTGCCTTCCACGTCGAAATCACCACTTTTGTAATGTTGGAACCATTGGCGACACGTTTTCTAACTAATACAAGTCTCATTATAAGTTTCTAAAATCTATTTTCGACGTTTTGACGCACAAAACATGTATAATGCCGATAAAAAGTCACAAAAGTAATGATGAGGAGCAGTTGTTGACAGAGGCCTAAGCTTACGGTATGACATTTCTGATCCGATATTTTGAGCCAGCATTTAATGCTGGCGCTATCTATTAGAAAACGTCGGTTTCCCATTTATATTATACACACAATTCGTAATCAGTTTTACTTTTTAAAAATTATTCAGTTTTAGCATTTTGGCATTTAACTAAACACATATATCAACAGCTAAGTGACTTAGAAAAATAGAAAGAGCCACTCTTAACATATAATAAAGTTACGAAATATTCAAAATTAAATAACATTTTATATTAATTTTATTTTTAAATAAAATTACTTAAAATTTGGAAGAGCAACATTCATTAACGACGCCACTGATGTTTTTTTCATTACAAACATAAATATTGATTTCTTTGCGGGTGATTTTTTAAGTGTTTGGTTTTCAAATTTCGAAAAAAAAAACACGGAGAAATTACAAAAGTGTACGAAATTTTTATTTGAATCGATAAATCAATGCTTGTCATTTGTTTTTCAAAGATTTTAAGTGATCCATGTGAGAGTTCCAATTTTGAACCACTTTTTCGAGTATATCGGCTGGTATCTCGCTAATAACACGTGTAATGTTGTATTCCAAGGCTGTAAGTGATGCTTGTTTATTGGCATAGACGAGTGACCTCACGTATCCCCATAAAACATAGTCTACAGGCGTCAAATCGCACAATCTAGGCAGCCAACTTACCCGTCCGAAACGTGAGATAAATTGCTCACCGAACTCATCTCTCAATCTATCCATTGTTTCACGTGCTAAATGGCATGTAGCGCCGTTTTGTTGAAACCACATGTCGACCAGATGCAGTTCCTGGATTTTGGACAAAAAAATGTTCGAAATCATCGAGCAAAAGCGGGCGCCATTGACGATAACGTTTTGCGGCCAGCATCGTCTTTAAAGAAATACGGATCGATGATTCCACACCAAACCGAGCATTTTTCTGAATGCAATGTCAGTTCTTGTTTTGCCTGTGGTTGTGTATACATAAGACCAAATGCGACAATTTTGCTTATTCACATATCCATTCAATCAGAAATGAGCTTTGTCGCAAAACGCAATTTTGTTGGTAAAAAAACGGTTTTTCCTCAAGTTGTTCTAAGGCCCACTAACTGAAAATTTGACGCTTTCGACAGGCTTCTGTTCTTGACCGAGCTGTATTATATAGGCTTTCAGATCAAGATCCTTGCGCAAAATCTTCCACATAGTGGAGTAACACAACACAACATACTTTGTTTGATGTCCAATAGCGTAAAATTACTGCGAAATTTTTTCACTATGTGTCACGCGTGATCTGTCAAAAATAAAAACATGAAAAACCAAACAGCAATAAAATCACCCCATACAATAGATCCACTGAGAGATCTTTACTATTGGGTTGGTGCAAAAGTTATGACCGTTTTTTACATATACAATTAAACATTTTTTTTTTAGATTTGTATTATTTATTTAATCAATTATATAATTTCCATCCGTTCTTATAACCTCCTCCCATCTTTCTATTAACTTAATAATACCATTAGTGTAAAATTCCTTGGATTTTGATGCGAAATATGTAGAAAGGGATATTTTTACCTGCTCTATTGTATCAAATTTTTTGTCATTTAAAAAATTTTGCAGTGATCGGAATAAATGGAAATCGGAAGGAGCAAGATCTGGAGAATACGGTGGATGCTTGATAACGTCCCAATTCAGCTTGTATTGGGTCATTACAGCCTCGTGTGGTCGCGCATTGTCGTGATGAAACACTACCCCTTTTCTGTTTACCAATTCTGGTCTATCCTTTTGAAGGGCGATGTTCAATTTGGATAATTGCTGACAATATCGTTCTGCTGTAATTGTCTGATTGCGTTCCAAGAGTTCAAAATACACAATACCCTTGCAATCCCACCAAACACAAAGCATAACTTTTTTTTGATGGATTTCGGCTTTCGAAGTTGTTAATGGGGCTTGTCCAAGTATTCTCATGTCCCGTTACCAAACGATGCAAAAAAGGTTCATGTTTTTCTCTCGCACTCAAAGCAACGCACGTTAAAACACGATCCAATAAATTGGCAGCCTACAATTGATGAGGTATCCAAACGTCGTACCGCGAAACCATCCCCATACGCTTCAAATGCCTTAATACGGTTGTATGGTTGACTCCCATCATCGACGCGATCTCCCTGGTGGTAAGACGTGGATTGGTGTCAATTATGACTTTTAACTTGTCCTCATCAGACTTCAATGGCCGCCCGGTACGTAGTTTATCAATTAGTGAAAAATCCCCAGATCGGAATTTGGTAAACCATCTTCGTAACTGTCGAACTTTGATGACATCTGCTCCATACACTTCGCAAATGCTTTTGGTTGCCACACTCAAGGTATTGTCTTTACGGAATTCATAAAGTAAATAATGACGTAAATGCACTTTATCGACCGACATTTTGAAAAAATAGAAGGGCTCTTCACTGTACTCTGGCCAGGCCAAAACTGAATAGAAAGTAGAGGGAAAGCATCCTTTATACAATGGAATCATTTAAAAGAAATTACTATTCATCATTTCTAAAGAAAAAATTTTTTTTACCTAGGATCATAAAAAACGGGAATAACTTTTGCACCAACCCAATATATTTAAGCTTTTCTCTGACATTCACGGTATAGTGTCTTAGGCAAAATGACTGTGGGGTAGCATTGTAATAAAAGGAGGCAAATATCCGATAAAGCTACTCCATGCTACTCTATGATTTGCGTCTAATGAGGTATTTTACCCTTCAACAATAATGAAAAAAATATTGTGATTAATAGAAAATGTAGTTCCAATAATTTACAAACAAAATTACAAAATTTATGAAAGTACTTTCTTCAGTATAAGTTCTTTTTTGAAGTACTTTGAACTCTTTATACTTTCCTAGACTTACTAAAACTATAAAAATAATTAATTATAAAAATAAGTACATGTTTTAAAATTATTTCGTAATATCTGCATTGATTTGAAAATATTTTTTTTAAATAATTTTGTTCCTGGACCATTTCTAGAATGTTTACAATTTTCCGATGATGATACATCCCATTTTTAGAACAATAATATTTGTTAAGGTTTACAGAATCTGTTTTTTCGTCTATGTTTGCTCGTGATTTCCGTTCCTGTACATTGTCATGATATTTTATGCATGTATAGTGCCAAGTATTTTTATCTTATTTTTTTTTGGAGGTAAATAGTCTTTTCTTAAATGACTAATAATTGTTTTGTTATGTTGGGTTGACCTTTGAAGAAAATCAATTTTTCTTGTAGGCGGACAGAATAGATTTTCGATTTTATTACTTGTATAATACTTGTATTCGAATCATCCCATATAAATTTTTATTGTAGGAGTGACTACAAATTTAGATACTCGTAGTTCTGTCTGATGCCGTCTATTATATGAATATTTTTTATTTATTTCCCATTTTATCTCAATTTTTTCGAAATACTTAATGTTTAGATGATTTATTATTTATTTTTACTTAACTGAATAGTAATTTAATACACCCTCTTTATATTGTATAATAAAAAAAATACTCGCATAAACAGTAATCATAGTAACACCATAGTAACTTTGGCTTTAAGTCTTTCAATTTCTAAGCGTAATTTTAATTCTGACAATTTCTTCGTAACTGCTACTAATTTAGTTATTATTGGATATAAATAAGATTCATTAAATACATTTATTAGGAATGCTAAAAATAAATTTCAAAAAGCCAATCAATCAAACAAACAATACGCTCGAAATTTGTTTTTTTTGTTTGTTAATTTTTGAAAAAAATACCACCACCTACGCTCAAAATACATTAATATAATTCTATAATTTGTCCGATAATATATAAAATTGTATTATTATTAAGTTTTTAGAGTAATTTTTCTAGATTTGATTGTTATCCATAATCATTTGGAATTTATATATTAAAAGAGAAAGGCTATCCAACACGTAAAGGAAGACAATATTCTTAGAATGGGCACTTTTATAAATTTCTGTATTTTTTTAGCTGTAAATTTTAGTTTTCATAAAAATAAATAAAGCTTAATTTTCTTCAAAATATTTCATATGTCATAAATATATTTGCTCCTACGCTAATTCCCAAAAAATGTCCTTATCCTAATATCCTTTTTCGGCAAATGGTCTTTAGTGTCATGCCGCTTAGAATATAAATTTCAGTACTAATATTACTGTTAAAAAAATTTTGCATTATTTAAATTTCATATTTTATATAAAAAAAAACGTTTTCAGTTGAAATAGTTTTCAAAAAAACTTATGAGACTGATTTTTTTTGTTTCCTGTACATCGGCAGAGGCGTTGTTTCCATTCTGTGGCAGTGATAAAGCCTTAATTTCGTGGTTACACTGTCCTTCATATTACCGAAAGTACTACGAGTGGTTACACTGTCCTTAGTACTTTTTTTTGTAAGTAGCATTATCGACAGGAAAGCTGTCAAAATTTTAGCTCGATCCATAGCGTAGGTCAATTTCTATCGTCGATTAAAGTTAACGACAATGGAAAAAAACGAGTTTAGAGCTATCATCAAACATCTCCATTTGAAAGGCTTAAGCCTGAAAGAAATCAAAGCCGAGTTGGATGGAGTTCATGGCACATCTGCACCTGTGTTTGCGACGGTTTACAATTGGGTGAATGAATTTAAACGTGGCCGTTCATCCACAAAAGATTAACATCGTTCAGGACGCCCAGTTGAGGTGTCTACTCCTGAAATCATCGACAAAATCAACGATCTGATTTTGAACGATCGGCGAATTAAAGTGCGCGAATTAGTTGAGGCCACGGGCATATCACAAGGTACAGTCGCTTCAATTTTGCATGAAAAATTGTCTGTGAAAAAAATTTCGGCAAGATGGGTGCTGCGTTTGCTCTCAGAGGAGAATAAGCGCAATCGTGTAGTGGACTCTGAGGCTATGTTGGCACTCTTTCATTGCAATCCTGCCGAATTCCTTCGTCGATATGTCACTGTGGACGAAACCTGGATACACTACTACACTCCAGAAACGAAGAGACAGTCATCACAGTGGATTTTCAAGGGTGAACGGGCTCCGAAGAAGGCAAAAACTGTGCCATCGACCGGCAAGGTGACGGCCACGGTCTTTTGGGATTCGCAGGGCATCATTGTTATCGACTACTTGGAAAAAGGAAAAACAATAACAGGAGCGTATTACGCGTCGTTATTGCAACGGTTGAGCGAGGAAATCAAAGAGAAACGCCCCCATCTGAAGAAGAAAAAAATCCTCTTGCATCAGGACAATGCGCGTGTGCACACCTGCGCTGTTTCCATGTCCAAAATTGTGGAATTGAGATTGGAATTGTTGCAGCATCCCGCTTATTCACCAGATTTGGCCCTGAGTGACTATTTTCTTTTCCCCAATCTGAAGAAATGGGTTGGTGGACGACGGTTCACTTCCAACGAGGACGTCATTGCTCAAACGGATGAGTATTTTGCAGAACTTCCGAAATCCTATTTTTTGGACGGGATAAAAATTTTGGAAAAACGGTTGGAAAAGTGTATCGAGCCAAAAGGACATTATGTTGAAAAATAAAAATTTTTTTTTTTAAAACAGTTTTTTTTCATCTTTTTCTAAGGACTTATTGAACGACCCTCGTAAAATGACGTAATTTCAAATGGTTTTTTCATATTGGATGACAAAAAAAAATTCACACGGACTTGGATAAAATGAATAGAAGAACTGGTGAACTTCAAGAAACTCTTTTTTAACTAAATCTCACTGATGGAGGTGGCCGTGTGATAGGGGGTGTTGTCTGGTGGAGCATCCAAGTATCTGTAATGTACGATCTAACGTAACAAACCCTTCTTCTCAGCCTTTCAAGGACTTTTTTATTAAAAAAAACTTGTTGATCGATGGTCTGACATCACAAAAGCCCTCACTCGTTCCACTTTTTCTCTTCATTTTCCACTTTTTCTCTGCTGTCCAAAAATGCCAGCGGCTGGCTTTGTATACATGTTTGAACGTATGTATTGGGTTGGCAACTAAGTGATTGCGGATTTTAAATAAGAAAAATTCAAAATTTTTACTTCAAATTGTCCGTTTTTGTCGATGATCCTTTGCCATCTTTCAGGCAGTGTCATAATTCCGTGTTTGTAAAACTTATTACTTTTGCAAGCAAAAAACTGAATTAAATGTGATTTTACATCATCAGAGTCATTAAAAATTTTACCATTTAAGGGGTTCTGCATGGAATGAAATAAATGGTAATCTGAAGGCGCTAGGTCAGGGCTATATGGTGGATCTGAAAACACATCCCAACCTAATACCAATAATTTTTGTCGTGTGACCAAAAATGTGTGCGGTTTTGCATTGTCATGCTGGAAAACAACATCCTTACGATTTCCCAATTCTGGCCGCTTTTCTTGAACTGCATTCCTCAGTTTGACAAGTTGCTGAACGTACACGGTGGAATTAATCGTTTGGTTTCTTGATAAAAGTTCAAGTGAAGAATTCCTTTATAATCCCACCAAACTGACAGCATAATCTTCTTTTGGTGCATCTCAGCTTCTGATGTCGTCTGCGGTGGTTCATCTTGCATCACCCACGATCGTTTCTGATCAGTCGTTTCAGAGAAATTCATAAATCGAGTTTCTTAACATAGCCAAGCTGTTTTAATTTTTTTTCAATGCATGTATGCGATACATTGAGCTTATCTGCAAACTCACGTATTGTGCTATGACGATCTAAATCGATAATGGCCTTGATATGGATCTCATCAACTGCAACTGGATCGTTGCGCATTTTTTAGTGAAAAGTTACGGGAACGAAATTTAGCAAACTAATTTTGACACTGCCTTTCGTTCAAGGCTTCGTTCCCATATACGGTACATAACTTCTTCTTTCTTTTCGGAAATAATATGGTATAATAAAATATGTCTAAAATGCACGTCTTGTCCTTCCATTTTTAAATTTGGATGAAAACAAAACTAAACAGCTTAGTTTTGTTTTCATCCAAATTTAAAAATGGATGAAATCCATTTTTACCAAATTAAAGGCGGAAGTCCAAACAACAAGAAAACAATAGAGGTTAGGTACTTTAAACACGTTGTCATGACAAAAGAATGTGAGAATACCATCTATTGACAAAATTCCGTATGAAATTTGGCAACGTCTGGTCCTGAACAGAATGTATGAAATTTGGCAACGTCGATGGGATCAAAGTGTGAATGGCAGATGAACGCACATGTTCATTTCGGATGTGTGCTTTGCATCTGCGTATGGATTTGAATTTGATCTGTACCTTTGGAATTTGTTCACGGCACACGGCAGTTTGAATGGGTTCTTCCTGCGGAGGAGAGTGCCGAGCACCTTCTCATTGAGTGTGGCCTATACTGGGATTTGATGGCCTATGTGCATGTGGAATCGTAGAGAATGATGAGAGTGTTGATGTAAGTGGTGTGTTAGGTATAAGAGAAAGGTATGAATGCCTTAATAGATTTGCGTGAATTAGTGTGTGAATGACATGCAGGGTGGATACAACCGGGTGAAAGACCAAGTTCGATTCCGGTTGTACTTTCGGGTCTTGGCGAACCCGCGTACCTGAGCTGCTTAGCGATGCCTAGGGATTTACAAGATTCCTTACCGTAGCACAATGAGCGGAGTACAAACCGAAGTACTCTTAAAACAAAAATGGTACTACGGGGGTCGGGGTGCCCCATGGTGTTGGAACACACTGCGCCCGACAATGGTGCCTATGGTTAATTTCCATAATTATCTCGGGCCCTGTTACTGCTTATGACAGTAGAGATTTAGATAGTCCCCGTCACTAACAGTTGGAATAATCAGCTTGTAACTGGTTACTGACTGTAAACTGCCAGTAATGATGGTGCGTTGATTGTGCGTAACTCCCTATGGCCGTAGACGACTCGTAGTTTTATGTTTAACGACAAATAAGTCATTTTAAATAATATATTATTCTGACGGATTCACTAAGTTTACATAAAATTTAATGACACATCGGTTGCTTCAACTTTCGATGTCCCATTTTTCTTAATGCAGTACAAAACACAACTGCACTTAGCACACTCTATAGGGTCGCATGATCACTCCTCGATATTGAAACTTGTACTGCATATAATCAGGGAATAACATATAATCTATGTGGAAGGAAAGTTTGCAGTGTTGCCAGATCGGTCTCAATGATAACATTCTCATTACTTTTCCACACCTCGTAATATTATTATAATAAATTTAGGGGGAATAATTTAGTGCATCTGCACAATTTTAGATGGCCCTAGCATACAAAATTGGACAAAAAAAATAAAAAGCAACATATTATCGTTAAAAATTTAAAAGTTTAAAAATCAATAATCATAACATAAGTTTTCTTCTTTTTTGATAATTTGACAATTCGAAATAATCAAAAGAGAAAAGGTTATTGTTTTTTTTGCGGGCAAGAATAGGAGGTTTGGGTCTGGCGTTAATTTAATGTTGTTGTTATTTGTGTCAGGGGTCACTTCATAGCTCCACGACCGTGAGGCTATTTGGTCAATTCATAGTAGGTGTGGGAAGCTATCTGAAAGAGACTGGTTTGGGGTTAGTAGAATAGAATATTGAGAAATGTGTTGTATTTTGTGGATCAGATTAGTATGTTGTAGAAGTTTAGAGGGATGGAGTTGTTGGATCCGGGAACTCCACAGTGGAGAGGAATCCTGCTCGTGAAGTAATTCTTGGTTATGTGGTATTCATATAGAACATGCATGATGGTTAAATGGGTGCCACAGGATTGGCATAAGGGACGATTTATGTTGTATGTCCAATCCAGATTTTAAGGAGCTTCTGTGCCCCATTTTGGTATGGATGTTGAATAGACTGGTTTATTGCTGGTTATCTAATGAGCCGACAAAAATGTGTCGCTGTTGGTCTAATAATCGTATGTGCGGATGGCTAATGGCGTTAGTTGCCCATAGTTCCCACATTCCGCGTTGAAACACTCGATGGGCCACAAATGGTTTTAAGGGCGGCAAGGCTGTTGTTGAAATTAATAGTGCTCCTTTGGCTGGGAATATTGGCCACAATTTCAATTGCTGTTTTGATGGCTGCCAACCACGGTTTCCAATCTGATTGTGGAAGGAAGTTTGGTTTTTGATTAGTGTGGAGGGGGTAATTTGGAAGCATAAATTCTTGTAAATTAAGTTTAGGCGAGTGTTTGATGTTCGATGTGCTCTACTGGCTAGTCTAATGCACCGGTTTATCGCTGCCTCGACTAGCTTTTTCTCCGCTATTGGCACACAATTAGATACCTAGGATTTTCATGGAATATTTTGGGTGGGGAGGGACCTAGCGACGAATCAGATACACTGCAATTTTTTCCGTGCAAACATGAAAACAAGGTGGGTTTGATGTACGCCGTTTATGTTGCTCCAAGTGATGATCAGTACCAGATACAAGTACAAAAATATTATCAGCATATATGTAGTGGTTGGATGAAGATAGGACGTGGGAAAGGAAGTGGATACATATATTGAGTAGGATCGTTGATAGAGCGGATCCTTGTGGGATGCCGTTTTCCATTTCGCGTTTTTACGTAAAATGACCGTTGGCGCGTACCGTGAAGATTCTAAGTTAGGTACCCTGATTCTAAGTCGAAAGACTGCAGCAAACCACAATGTCTACGTTTGTAGCAATTATGGATTGAATGTTGGAGTTCAAGTAGCATACTCAGAGTTCCCCTGCCTGACCTGTACGCATGTTGTTGTGGATTCAGTCTTTTGTCAAGCGCCTGGTTAAGTCTTGTAGCTATGCTCTTTTCGAATTACAAGGCTATAATGAAATTGGTCTAAAGTTGTTAGCCGAAGAATGCGAGAGATTTTTCAGTTGCAACCTTCCAGCAATTTGGGAAAATAGATATTTCCAGAATTTTGTTAAAGAGGTTGACAATTCTTATATGAAAAGTCGAACGTGCTTCTTTAATCATTTTAAAAGAAACCTTGTCCCTACCAGGTGTGGTTCCCTTGAAGGAATTCAACAAAAACTCCGCAAGCGTTACTGGCAGGTTCTTTTGGTGGAGGCTGACGGTATAGGCGCTAGATTTTCCGTGAAGTATTGTTCCTCTCTACGGCATGAATCATTAAGGTGGTTATTGGATGAAAACGAGGTCCAGGATTGTGTCAGTTCCTCAACGAAGTCTTAATTAAATTTTAAAGAAAATCAACTAGACGACCGGTTTTCTTGCTGACATCATTCAATTCTGTAATCCTTATATAGTTTTGACGTCCTAAGCCATCATTCCATTAGAGGTAGGGCAGACTTTATCTTTTGATATTATAAATATCTTCCAATAGAGAATCTTCTTCATTCATGCCAGCATTATTTTTGTGCGGCCCATCGCAGCCTATTTTGATAAATAAAAATTTAACTTGAATAGACGTACGATTATCGATTGAGTCTTATCAGTTTAGCTGGTCTTTCTAAGCAAAAGAAAAATTTGTGCTTTAAAAATGAAGAAATTTTTAGAAAAATACGTATTGAATTTTTGAATGAAAATGAAATTTTTTTGGTTTTTTATATTTTAGCTGTGAAGGATGTAAAGGTTTCTTTAAAAGAACCGTCCGTAAAGACTTAACGTATGCATGCCGTGAGGATAAAAACTGCACTATCGACAAACGGCAAAGGAACCGATGTCAATATTGTCGCTATCAAAAGTGTTTAGCATGCGGTATGAAACGTGAAGCTGTTCAGGAAGAGCGTCAACGTGGCGCAAAATTACCAACCAATAAAGAGGATCACAATCCAACCAGTTCGATGAGAGATTTGACCATCGAGCGAATGTTGGAGGCCGAGCAGTACAGCGAGACAAAGAGCGGTGACAATGCTATACCGTTTCTAAGGGTAGGAGCTAATACAATGGTGCAAAATGATTATAAGGTTAGCATCTTGAGTAATTTTTTTATCGAAAAAATTGCTATTTTATCATGTTTAAAGGGTGCCGTTTCGCATTTATGTCAAATGGTGAACAAGCAATTGTACCAGTTGGCCGATTACGCTCGACGACTACCACATTTTGCGCAATTACAACGAGATGATCAGGTTACTTTACTGAAGGGTAGCTGGAATGAAATTTTGATTGCAAATATCGCCTGGAGGAGTATGGATGTAAATATCATTTCGATGTTTCTTTTTTCTTTTAAATTTATAGTTTGAATATATATTTTTCTTACATAAATTAAATAGTATTTAGATGTAGAATCGACAAATCCAGATGGTACAATTGATCGGCGAACACCGATTCGACAACCTCAGCAAATGTGCTTAGGTCCCAATTTTACATTGCATCGAAACAGTGCAATGCAAGCTGGTGTTGCACCGATATTCGATAGAATCCTTTCCGAATTAAGTGTTAAAATGAAACGATTGAATGTGAGTCGATCAGAGTTTTGCTGCCTTAAGGCTATTATTTTATTCAATCCAGGTGAGTGTGAAACTAATTTTTCAATTTTTTTTTAATATTTAAAATTTCCATTGAATTCATTTATTATGTTATTTTGTATTTATTGGTGCATTTAGATATTCGTAATCTTAAGTGCCGAGAGGATGTGGAAAAATGTCGGGAAAAGGTAAGAAAATAATAATTATGATAATTTGGTGTTTAAATCAAATCAAATGTGCTTCCGAATACTAGCAAAACTAAATAAAAAAACAATTTTTTTTTATTATTAAACTTTTTATTTATTCGTGATTCAAATTTAACTTTTTCTTTCAATCAATCTTCTTTCCACATCTGTCAGAAGAAGAGTTCCTCTTTTCTTTCTATTGTACTCAACAAAAAAAAAATGGCCGACCGAACAGTATTAATTAGTAGCTCCACGGTCAAAAAAAAAACGAATTATTTAATACTAAAAATTATTGTAGCCATTGGAGAATCACCGAGAGTTTTATAGGTGCAGCATCACTCATACGTACGGTATATCCTAGTCAACTCAGTATTTAGAATTTGATTTTTTGGACTATCGAAATGTTATCGTTGGGGTTATAATGGTTGATCTATCTAATTGTTAACAACCGTTATTTTTATTAAATACAACGCTGATTTACTCTATTTTATTTTTATTTATTTACTATCTTATTTAATATATATATATATCAATTTATTTTTATAATTATATTAACGAAGAATTACAAAAAAACTGAACTGACTGACCTGATATGTAAGCTTATCAATTCATATCTAAGCCTACAGTGGGCCAATACACTACAGTACACATTGCAGGCTCACTGAAGGGTTATACAGGGTGTTTTACGGAAGCGTATAAAATTTCGACAGACCGCTATTTTGATATAGAGCAAATTTATTATAGACCATTTTCTATGAATTACTGTGTTTTAGTGCTCAAAATTGTTATATGAAAATAAATTACCGGTTATGGTAACATTAATTTAAAAAAAATGTATACTTTCTCAGAAAACATCCTGTACTAATCGTGTGTATATCACATCCTCAATGTGCTCTGTAAAAGGTATTGGGTAAAGCGTCTTGGTCTTTAAAGATCTAACAGCGTATTCGTTTTTACCCTGTTATGTTTATATAAGTTTGGAGAAAAAGAAATACATTATTTTTTCGCTAGATGGCTGTACTGATAAATATCTCCTCAAATATAGATCAGACAAGTTCCGACTTGTGTTCGTTGGAAAACTGACATCCCGTACTAAAAAATAATTCTTTTTAAGTTTTTTGATTATCGATTCAGTTGTGAGTTATAGAGTGTAAAAGACAAAGAGAAAATTCGGTATATTTATACAATTTTGCTTTGACAAAGGCGAAAATGGAAGCCAGGCGACTGAAATTGTGAATGGTATTTATGGTCCCGATACTCTCATAGTCAATTATACGCAATTTTGGTTTCGTCAATTCCGTTCCGCTATTTTCGATGTCAAAGATACACCTCGTAACGGTAGATCCTTCGTCGAAAATTTCGTTAAAATCATGCAACTGATCGAAGCCCAGGAGCTAAAAATTGACTACTAAAGAGTTTTTTTAGCCCAGGAGCTAAAGATCGACCACAAAAACAAAAACAGCATATAAAAGGACTGGAAAAAAAGAAGCTCAATGTTTGGTGACTGGGGATGAGAAATGGGTCACATACGACAAAACGATCGTGATCAAAGCGCGGTGAAGCGGCTCAAACGGTGGCCAAACCAGGACTAACGGCCAGGAGGGTTTTGCTGTGCAGTTGGTGGGAGTGGAAACGAATCATCCGAAAAAAATTCGAACGTCTACTGTCAACAATTGGATTGTTTGAAGCTAGCGATTGATCAGAAGCAGACAAAATTGACCAACAGGAGAGGTGTTGTGTTCCATTATTAACTCGCCAAAAACTCCGTGAGCTTGGTTGGGAAGTTCGTGAGCTTGGTGTTATCAATGCAAAACTTCCTAAATTATAAAAAATTATTCTCAAGAGAAGATTGTGCAAATCGCTTAGTCTATTTTTTCACCTATAAGGACCAGGACTTCTATGAGAGTGGCATTAAGAAGTTACCTTTAAAATGGCAACAAATTATAAAACAAAACGGTGCCCAATTCGGACAATCCGAACCATGGTAAATAAAGTCTCGAAATAAACTTCAAGATTTTATTGAAAATTAAATAGTGGATTTCTTTTTCTCCAAACAAATATTTGGGTTTTTCTAAGGAAGAAAGGCAGGATAACCTTTTCTCTTTACCTGGGTGAGATAAAAACTTGTTTTTTTATTTTATGAAAGTATTTTTATTTTACTTGTGAAACCTCTGAAGAGTAAATGTTTCCTTGGGGAAAGGGGTATAAACGTACATAATAGGGGATGGAAGAGGGTGGTGGAATAGAGGGTGGGGGTAAACAAAAATTGTTCAAGATAATAAGGTTAAAAAAAAGATTCAGTCGCGGTTGATCTGGGAATTAGGGGGGGAAAGAAATAAAATTTGAGAAAGAAAAAAAAAAGTTTGTAATGTAAGAAAAAAACCGACGCCGTATTGAAGGGAGGTGATCAGGTGGTGTCGATCACCATTACCCTTTCCCCTTTCAGCCTTTGGCACTTCTGGCTAAATGTGAGAAGTGCCCCTAATCGAATGATAACTTACCTGTCTACAGACGAATCATGTGGGTGAGGCACTGGAACGGGAGCAAAGGGTTCATAAAATAAAATTCTTAATAATTCTCCATATTATATTGTAACATTATTAATCTAATTTTATTTTTAATTTTTCCTAAAAATTTTTACTTAGAAAATAAATATGAAAATGTTCACATAAAAGTCTCATTTGTCCCGCTCAGAAACTAGTATTTTATCCTTAGATTATAAATGAACTGGATAGGCCTCTACACAAAAATTCTGTCCCAATTTTGTTGGCAATATATTCGTAGAACGCACATACAACAGAAACGGCGTAAATCAGTGGGTGCCAATTTTAAACCTTGAGTATGCGATTGAAGCGGTTCGTTTAAAACCATTTTGATATGTGATGTCATTTATGCGTAAACAAATAGATTTTTTAATATTACGGATTTTGTTATTTGTTAGAATTAATTTTGGAAATTTGCAATAAAACTCAGCATTCTATTTTAAAATATTATTTATTTTTTTATTATATATTTTTATTTTATTTATTTCACCATATATCATTTATTAAAACAGAATTAGAAAGTGGAAGAGCATATAAAAATATAAATTACAAGTTATTTAAATGAGAGAATGTGCCTATTTGTGTAAATAATTACTTTTTCGGTATGTTACCACTTTCATGGAGAATGGCGTTTTTTAAAACTCTCCGAAAGTCTACAAAATTGAGATGCTTTATAAAATAAATAATACAATTGCATTTAATACTTCTGTCGTATGTGTATGTAAATTATATTTTTGCTTGGAGTAAGTAAATTAAAATAAATATAAATTATGCTTTTGGAATTCAATTAATTTCTATTACGAAAATTTGGATAATTGCTGACAATATCGTTCTGCTGTAATTGTCTGATTGCGTTCCAAGAGTTCAAAATACACAATACCCTTACAATCCCACCAAACACAAAGCATAACTTTTTTTTGATGGATTTCGGCTTTCGAAGTTGTTAATGGGGCTTGTCCAGGTATAGCCCAATGTCTTTTTCTTGTCACGTTGTTGTACACGACCCATTTCTCATCTCCCGTTACCAAACGATGCAAAAAAGGTTCATGTTTTTGTCTCGCACTCAAAGCAACGCACGTTGAAACACGATCCAATAAATTGGCAGCCGACAATTAATGATGAATCCAAACGTCGTACCGCGAAACCATCCCCATACGCTTCAAATGCCTTAATACGGTTGTATGGTTGACTCCCTTCATCGACGCGATCTCCCTAGTGGTAAGTCGTGGATTGGTGTCAATTATGACTTTTAACTTGTCCTCATCAGACATCAATGGCCGCCCGGTACGTGGTTTATCAATTAGTGAAAAATCCCCAGATCGGAATTTTGTAAACCATCTTCCTACCTGTCGAACTTTGATGACATCTGCTCCATACACTTCGCAAATGTTTTTGGTTGCCACACTCGCGGTATTGTCTTTACGGAATTCATAAAGTAAACAATGACGTAAATGCACTTTATCGACCGACATTTTGAAACAATACAAGAGCTCTTCACTGCACTCTGGCCAGGCCAAAACTGAATTTAAAGTTGAGGGAAAGCATCCTTTACATAATGCAATCATTTAAAAGAAGATACTATTCATCATTTCTGAAGAAAAAATTTTTTTACCTGGGAACATAAAAAACGGTCATAACTTTTGCACCAACCCAATATATGTCAGTAGGTGTTATGTCTACATAAAAAAATCTATACAAAAGTATGCAAGCATTAGGATTTCTCACCGATTCTGCAATAATTAAGCCAGAAAATTTCGTATACATGTACGAAAATCTGATCCAGTTCTTCTATAATCTAAGTATCCCATATAACAAAACACTCTGAAATGTATGGAAATGTATTCTTTAATCTAAGATCTTATCAAATCAATAAATAAATGCCTGTTACTGCACGAACATATGATGGAATCAATTTAGGAAATAATTTGAGCACAAACGGAATATTTATGGTAACACTGAGATTTTACTCTGATTTTTAATTAAGTCATTTGTCAAAAACAGCCGGAATTTATATTTAAATCATACAACATGCAGTGCCATCTATTGATGCGTTTGAAAGAGGATAAATGTATCTTTTTAATTTACAGCATTAAATTATGTTTCAAACGCACCTAAATTCATATAAATTGGATGACAGTTGTGAAAGTTACAGCCATTTTAATAAAAGAAAAAGTGTGCTAATGTTACAAAACAAAAATATCATCACAAAATGCTCCTTTCATCTTGGTTTTCAGTTTTGGAAATAGAAAATAGTCACATGGTGATAGATCAGGTGAATACGAAGGGTGGTTGATGAGAGAAATCCGTTTTTTCATCAAAAATTCATTCACTTTTTTGGTCTTCATTTAATTCATGTGGAACAAAACGCGCACAGACCTTTCTTTTACTCAAATCTTCAGTTAAAATTCTCGAAATAGTGTTTTTACTCGTATTTAATTCCTCAGCCAACATTCCCGTAGTAAAATTTGCATCGATAATTAAGTCATTTGAAAAATGTTTTTTTTTTCTCTTTTGTTCTTTTTCCTATATATATATTTGTTTTTTTTTGTCGTATTTGAATCCATAATTTCCTTTTTTTTGTTTGAATTTGTATCCACAATTATTAAGTTTCACGTAATAAAATCATTATTGAATATCATATTTTCTGTAATTGATATAAATCACCATTTATTATTTTTGTGTTTTTTTTTTCTCTGATTAAATAGTCAAAACGTATAAGGAATCTTATCTTAGTTTTTCTGTGTATCACTACAAACTATTCTGCATTCTTTCGTTTTGAACTTTAAATAACTTTTAATAATTTTATAATATTTTATTTTTAACCACGTGGATCTTTTTCCCATTCCTGCCGTTAGACTCATTAACCAATCCCCGGCTTCACCACGAGACGCTAGATAGTTGACTCACCTCCAGTCTTCCGTTCGAGCATTTCACTTTCGAGCAGTGCGAAAATGAACTAATCGAACACATGACTAGGGCTGCCATAACAACTCCGTCATAGTACATGTTTCGGTGCCATACAGCAGGATTACTATTTGTGTTAGCGATATCTATGCTCTTCTGAGTATGAATTTTGATCTGAACAATAAAATTCTTAATAGAAACCATTATTCTTTGTAAATATCTCCAAGCTGAAGTTACTACTGAGGTTGATCTTTATTTGCAAATATATGGAATTGGGTACAATATCAATGCCATGCTTCGATTTTTGACATTAAATCTTCATTGACAACCAAATCCGTTATATTGCTGCCTTTTCCTTGTTCAAAAATGACCTGTTTTGTTTCTATAACATTGGCGTAGGAAAATAAATATAGAAATTTGTTAAATAATTGTGCTGGTCACATTTTGAATAAATTTTTATATGTTTTGGGGGTTTTACTCTGAGGTTAAAAAAAATAGCCTTAGAATATAATCTTAGTTAAAAATAAAATTTATTTTAAGTCAATTTGTTGTCGACAAATCAACCACAGATGATATCTTTCCTTTAAATTTCCATTGTAGCATGTTTGTTCAGGCAATTATATAAACGACTTTCTATCACATGTCGTTATTTCCTTTTTGATGTAATTTTGTTTTTTGAAAAAAAAGAAGAAATTTTACCAAACAAATTAATCTTCAGAATAAGTAGAGATAATTTCATATGTTTGATGTTTCAAAAACTTTTGATGTGAATTGAAATTAAAAAAAAAATGTTTACAAGAAAATAAAGTAAAAAAAAACGAAAAGTATGGAGGCTTATAGGGATAATTGAAAATCTTGTATTTAATTTAATACCAACAGACTGAATAATCAGAGTTCAACAGTTCATAACCTTTTCAAAAGTTCAACAGTTCATACATAACCTTTTAAAATGAAGTAAAAGTCGAAGTTTATTAAATTCAATTAGATTTTTATAGGTAATATAATATAAAAAAATGATTTTATTTAATTTTTCTTGTATTATATATAAATAGATCCATAGAAATGATAGAAAAGAAGTTGACATTGAGAAATTTGGTACAGAGTTATGGGGTGTGTTTCTATTTACACATCCTCTAAGCTAGGCTATGAATAAAACTTATTAATTAATTACCATCGTAGAATTTTTATAAGAGATTTTTTATTAAGGGCGTTCGATCTCTTAAATTGAATAAGAAGTGTTGTATGTGAGCTGTGGAAGATATCTTTAATGCAAAATAAAATACATTCGACACAATTCCTGGAGAAGTGTTGGTTTTTAAATGCTCTCAATCTTAAGGATTGGCCAACGGCGTCAAATCGCATGATCTTGGAGCGAGTTGATATCGCCAAATATCGAAAGTATGTGTTGTAAGGATTTTTCGTGCTATAAAGTAAGAATTGGTCGTGTTGTTTCAACCTTTATTCTAAAACCACATATGGTCCAGATCAAAATCTTCAATTGGTGGCCAATAAATTCGGACATAGCCTTCCGGAAAACCGGGGTCTCGTTCTTTAATTTCGAAGAAATATGGCCAATGAAGTTTTCAGGTTAAAATACACACACGACAGCCACTTTTAATGGATACAATTGCTTCTCCGTAGTAACTTGTGGGTTATCGAAGCCCCAAAAATACGGAAATGTAATTTATGGATGCATTTAACCAGCGAGAAATGAGTCTCATCGCTGAAGAAATAATCTCCTTTAAAGTGTGAAACGTGACTACGGCAGAATTACTACTTTTTTTAAAAATTTTGGCAAAAGTATGTCTAGGCCATTGTCTCTTAAGTCTCCGAAGAGTGTTTCCGGGGAGGGCAGTACAGGACAATTCTCTCACAAGTGGATTATGATGATAGGATAAATAGTAGTGAAAATTTTTATAGCGGGAAAAAACATAAAAAGGGGCATCAACAATTTTACGGAGGATCATGAATTGTAAGGCCTGGACGCGACTGGAATTGGAACGTTTCGTTGAACCCCAAAGTTCAATTCCATATGTTCAAATAGGTTTTATAATTGTATTGTATATTACAAGTTTATTTTGGTTGTTAGTTTCGAGCGTTTGTCAAGTAGTCTAAGAAGTTGTAGGTAACGTCTGTTAGCTTAAACTCTTCTTATTCTAGTACGTTGGTTCCATATTAATCTCTTGTCCAGGTAAAGTCCCAAATAACGTACTTTATCATATTGTGGAATCATGTTGCTATTACGGTATAAACGGGTAGGTTTTCCTTGGCAAAGAGTGAAAGTAATGTAAGCACTCTTTTGTTCATTTACCCTCACCCTCCATCTCTTAAATCAGTATTGAAGGTTGGGGATATGGGATTGTAAATTATTGGAAGCTATGTCAGGATTTGTATGGGTAGCAAGTATGACCGTATCATTTACATAAGTTGCAATGATAGTATTAGGTTTAGATGGGATGTCATGGGTATAAATATTAAATAAAATGGGACCAAAGCTGCTGCCTTGTGGGACTCCAGCTAGAATAGGGTATATTTCCGAGAATTCTGAGTTAATTGTAACTTGGAAATGACGTTGGGAGAGATATGAATTTTTGATTAGGGAGTATGTTGAAGGAAGAAAGCTCTTGAGTTTCCAGAGAAGTCCAGGATGCTACACACGATCAAAAGCTTGGGAGATATGTAAAAGTACTATTGGGCAATATTCTTTCCTCTCAAGAAAGGATGCAATGGCATTACTGGGTTGTGGAGTGTTCAGATCAGGAATATTTTTTTTTATTAACTAGGACTGGATAGAGTCGTTTTAATAGAAGTAATAAACTATTTAATTTTAAAAAAATGCTTGAATAATTTTCTAGCTTATTTTAATTTAAAAGATTTAATAATATAACGGATTTAATATAAAAACAATATTATTTACTCATTGAATATAATGCAGCGCATTTTATTCAATTTAATATGTATATAAAGGGTCAGTATTTTCTGACCCTTTATATACATATTAAATTGAATAAAATGCGCTTTATTGATTAACTTTTATAAAATTATTTTTATAATAATAATATTGGGCTATCCGGAAAGTAATTTCGTTTTTTTTTATAAAAATGGAAGAGGTTTTTCTTATAGTGAATTAATATTTTATTCAATTAAATATTGTCCAGTCTGATCCAATACCCTTTGCCATCTCTCTGGCAGTAGCATGATTCCATGCTCATAAAATTTCTGTTTTTTGCTTGCAAAAAACTGATCCAAGTGGTTTTTGACTTCTTCATTTGAATTATACGTTTTACCGTCCAAAAAATTTTGTAGAGACGGGAACAAATGATAATCGGAAGGTGCTAGGTCTGGAGAGTATGGTGGGTATGGCAGTATATCCCATCCAAGCTCTAAAAGCTTTTGCCGAGTGGTCAAACTTGTATGTGCTTTCGCATTATCTTGTTGGAACACTATACCTTTCCTATTGACCAATTGTGGCCTTTTTTCTTTAAGTGAATCATTCAATTTGTCCAACTGATGACAGTACACTTCAGAATTGATCGTTGTGTTGATCGGTAGAAGCTCAAAATAAACGATTCCTTTGAAATCCCACCAAACAGATAGCATAACCTTTTTTGGATTAATATTCGCTTTCAAATTTGCTTTGATCCAGTTTATCTTTTCTACTCCAGGATCTTATGTGCTTAACATTGTTATAGACAACCCATTTCTCGTTCCCGGTGACGATAAGCTTCAAAAATGGATCATTTTCTTGTCGTTTGAGAAGCAAATCACAAACGTCAATGCGACGGCACAAATTTTTTTCCGTAAGAAGATGAGGGACCAATATGTCGAGCTTTGAGATAAAACCTAGCCATTTCAAATGATCATGAACGGTCGAATTCGATAAATTTAATATCTCAGCGATCTCACGAGTTGTTATTCATCAATTAATGCCTTTATTGTGTCTTCATCAGCTTCAACTGGCCTTCCAGAACGTGGTGCATCTTCGAGATCAAAATTGCCGGATCGAAATTTTGCAAACCAGTTTTAGCACTGGCGCTCACTTAACACATCTTCTCCATACACATTGTTTAAGTTTTTTTCTTGCTTGAACAGCATTTTTATCTTTTTTATAGTAAAAAATTATAATATGCCGAAAATACAGTTTTACACTTTCCATATTTAAAAGGGTATCAACCAAAAACTACTGTGCAGAATCAATCGAATTTTTTCACAAGCAAGCCTTGCTATGTCAGCTGTCAAAATACATATGATTATACGGCTTAAGTGTGAAGTTGGTTGTGAAAAACCAAATTACTTTCCGAACAACCCAATATGATAATTATTTGATAAGTTTATGGAATTCACGATAGCTCTGCTAAAAATATATCTTAAAGTTTTGTTTTGGTTTGGTAAATTGTTTATATTTGATTCTTGAAAGATAATAATGCAATATAAATATAAAATGATTAAATTTATTATATAAAATAATAAAAGAGATTTGATATTATTTTTGTATAAACGGTTCTACTAAATACATTGGTTCTGACATAAAAGTTAAAAAATGCTTCATAACTGTTTATTGATATCGGCAAAAAATACCAAAAGGTGAATAGAATTAAAAATAATATCTTTTTAAATATCTTTATAGTAATATCCTTTTTACTTCTATTCAGCTTAAAATAGTGCTTTCTATCGATATCGGGGGTTAGCCATAAAGAACTTTCCGACAAATTTCACTTTTACAATTCGAAAATATGAACTGTTAAATTTAGTGATTTTTTTATACTATATAATTTATAATAATATTAAAAATAGTATAACATATATGAAAACAAAATAACAAAAATGCAACTAAATTATTTATATTTCTAGATATATTCTTGTTTGGATGAACATTGCCGAACTAATTATGCTGGTGATCAGGAACGTTTTGCTCAACTATTGCTAAGGCTTCCACCATTAAGGTCGATCAGTCTTAAATGCCTTGATCATTTGTTATTCTTTCGGATTGTTGGTGACAAACCATTAGAGAACTTCCTAGTCGAATTGCTTGACACACCAATGTGTTAAAATAATATATAATGTATAATATTTTAAAGTGAAATAAAAACCTATTCCATCAAAATCAAACAGAAAAATAAATATTTTTAAAATAATCATTAATAATACTGTGAAAAATTATATTTTCTTTTTTGTTTTATTGTGTAATTTTCTTTATTAGACATTTTTATATCTTTTATTATTGTATCTATGAAAAAAAAGATGGTTTTATTTATTTATCTAATGATGTTGTATCTAATAATATATTGTAGAATATTAGAAAAAAATTAAATAAATAAGAATTAAACAAAATAAATAATATTATAAGAATATATTTAGTAGAAATTAAACATATTTAAAATAATTGAAAACATTAATAATATTGTTATAATTATAATATAATATCGATATAAATATTATGACTTTTTTTCCATTATAATAATTAATTATAATAATAATAATAATAATAATAATAATAATATATCTAAGTATAAAAAAGTACATAAAAATTATATAATTTATTAATTTTTTCATTATTGTTATTATTACAATATTATTTATTTAAATACTTAATTATTTTTACTATTTTATACAAAAACTCTATGAAACTATAAATAAATCTATAATAAAATTATATTTAAAAGAGTAAATATTCTATAATATTATAAAAGGGAAACAAAAATGAATTATTGTATTTATCATTTATACCCAGTACGAAATAAAGTGCTTCTAGAATCGATTCGAAAATATTTTCTTATATCAGAAAACCACCCGTTTTTCTAATAAATATCCAGTTTACGGATGACTTATTTTCTGTGTTACAAAGCATTGCGTACATGTTATTATTTGTAAAATTTCATTAGTTCTATCATACGAGGGTCGTTCAATAAGTCCTTAGAAAATCCGAGAAATTGCGCTCATAGTGTCGATATTTTTTTTTTTGTAAGCAGCATTATCGACAGGAAAGCTGTCAAAATTTCAGCTCTATCCATAGCGTAGGTCAATTTCTATCGTCGATTAAAAGTTGCATAACAATGGAAAAAAGCGAGTTTAGGGCTGTCATCAAACATCTCCATTTGAAAGGCTTAAGCCCGAAAGAAATCAAAGCCGAGTGGGATGCAGTTCATGGCACCTGTGTTTGCGACGGTTTACAATTGGGTGAATGAATTTAAACGTGACCGTTCATCCACAAAGGATGAACATCGTTCAGGACGCCCAGTTGAGGTGTCTACTCCTGAAATCATCGATAAAATCCACGATCTGATTTTGAACGATCACCGAATTAAAGTGCGCGAATTAGTTGAGGCCACGTGCATATCACAAGGTACAGTCGCTTCAATTTTGCGTGAAAAATTGTCTGAAAAAAATTTCGGCAAGATGGGTGCCGCGTTTGCTCTCAGAGGAGAATAAGCGTTTTGCTCTCAGAGGAGTGGACTCTTGGCTATGTTGGCACTCTTTCATCGCAATCTTGCCGAATTCCTTCGTCGATATGTCACTGTGGACGAAACCTGGATACACTACTACACTCCAGAAACGAAGAGACAGTCATCACAGTGGATTTTCAAGGGTGAACGGGCTCCGAAGAAGGCAAAAACTGTGCCATCGGCCGGCAAGGTGATACCCACGGTCTTTTGGGATTCGCAGGGCATCATTTTTATCGACTACTTGGAAAAAGGAGAAACAATAACAGGAGCGTATTACGCGTCGTTATTGCAACGGTTGAGCGAGGAAATCAAAGAGAAACGCCCCCATATGAAGAAGAAGAAAATCCTCTTGCATCAGGACAATGCGCGTGTGCACACCTGCGCTGTTTCCATGGCCAAAATTGTGGAATTGAGAATGGAATTGTTGCAGCATCCCGCTTATTCACCAGATTTGGCCCCGAGTGACTATTTTCTTTTCCCCAATGTGAAGAAATGGCTTAGCGGACGACGGTTCACTTCCAGCGAGGACGTCATTGCTCAAACGGATGAGTATTTTGCAGAATTTTCGAAATCCTATTTTTTGGACGGGATAAAAATTTTGGAAAAACGGTTGGAAAAGTGTATGGAGCTAAAAAGACATTATGTTGAAAAATAAAATTTTTTTTAAAAAAAAAACAGTTTTTGTTCATCTTTTTCTAAGGACTTATTGAACGACCCTCGTACATTCGAAAGAACCACTTCCTATTGTAGAATGTACACTAAAGAACCCATGCCCTCTGAAAAAGTTATTACTGAAGGCATTACTAATTTAATTAATAATGAAATAAACATTTTTTATGTAAAAATATGACTATTGAAATGATATATTTTTATTCATTGATATTTTTTTAAATTATAATTTTAAAAAAAAGTTCAAACGTAGTATTTTTTAGAATTTATTTTTTTAGAACACTATTCACTTGAGCATTTGAACTCTTTCCATGAGTATTTCGCATTACTCTTTCGTTTCCATGTGAAGTAGTTGCAGTTTGTTTTCTTTATTCGTTGAAAGAACTAGTTCAAATTGGACGCACTTATAAATCTTCCTACTGGGTATATACTAGGTCTGTTCAAAAAGTATCGTGAATTGTGTGTTTTTTCAAAAATTATTTATTCATGAATATCTATTTTATCGCCTTCAAAGTAATCCCCACCAGATATTCTACACTTGTTCAGCTCCTCCTGCGATGCCGTCTTTATCTCCTCAATCGTAGTGTAGCGTCGTCCTTTCATGGGGCTCTTCAGTTTCGGGAACAAGAAAAAATTACAGGGGTCCCGATCTGGGGAATACGGAGGCTGCAGCATTATTAGTGTGTTGTTTTTGGCCAAAAATTCGCGCACAAGCAACGATGCGTGAGCAGGGGTGTTATCATGGTGCAAAACCAAATTTTTGTTCTTCGACAAATCCGGTCGTTTCTGGCCGATTGCTTCGCGTAACTTGCGCATAACTTGCAGGTAATATTCCTTATTGATTGTTCTACCCTGTGGCAAGAACTCATGATGCACCACGCCCTTGCAATCAAAGAAAACTGTAAGCAAAACCTTCACATTCGACTAAACTTGGCACGCTTTTTTCGGCATTGACTCGTGCGGCAGCTTCCATTGGGATGATTGAGCTTTGGTTTCTTTACGTCATACCCATAAACCCATGATTCGTCACCAATTATGACCCTCTGGAGCAAATTTGGGTCGTCAATTTTAGTATGAATTTCGCGGCGACCCGTCTCACGACCAAATCATTGGTAAAAATCGAATGACACGAGCCAATCGGTATGTATAAGTCCCTCAGAAACTTCTCTAACGGTGATTCGACGATTAGCCAATACTATTTTCTTCACTTCATCAATGTTTTCGTCTGTTGTTGACGTGCTCGGGCGTCCGGCACGCTTTTCGTCGTTTACATCTTCTCGGCCGCCTGAGAACATTTTGTACTACCGATAAACGTTACTTCGGTCCAAGGTATCTTCACCATATGCCACAGTCAACATTCGGAATGCGTCCGCGAAATTAATTTTGTTTTTTCACACAAAATTTAATACAGATTCTTTGATCCATTTTTTGGAATGGGCAAAAGTCGAAGAGGAGCTAAAACACGTGCAAGCAAAGCAGCTGTCAAAAATTAACTGAACATTCAAAATGGCCAAACTGAGAAACATGAGTCTCAACATGACGCCACAAAAAATCGAAAATCGAATAAACGTAACCCGCGGAAATTCAAAATTCGCGATACTTTTTTAACAGACCTCCTATATATTTACTTTTATATAAATATGCTTTTATGCAGAGAGAGTGAGAGAGAGAAAGAAGGAAGGAGAAATTAGTTATATTTACAAAATATCTTTGATAATTATTATCAAAAATTTCTTTTAGGATATTTATAATTTTCTATAATATTTATTATAGAAATGAAAACAAAATATAATATATTACTGTGACAAGAATAAGATTTTTCCATTATGTGAATGAATGGTGGTACCTCTTAGAGCATGAGTCAAACGAATTATAAACTGCTTTGAAAAATTAATTTGAAGAAGTGTAAGTAAGCGAAAAGTATACACAGGAAACAACACTTAATCTGTTGTTTTATTTTATCATATTCAATTCTAAAAAAGCAAATATTAGGTTGTTCGGAAAGTAATTTCATTGTTTCCCAACAGAAGATTTAATTGTATTTTGCACAACTAACTTCACACTTAAGCCGTATGGATTTTGACAGCTGATATAGCAAGGCTTGCTTGTGAAAAAATTCGAATGATTCTGCATTGTAGTTTTTGGTTGATACCCTTTTAAATATGGAAAGTGAAAAACAGCATTTTCGGCATATTTTACTTTTTTTACTATAGAAAAGATAAAAATGCTGTTCAAGCAAGAAAAAAATTATTCGATGTGTATGGAGAAGATTTGTTAAGTGAGCGCCAGTGCCAAAATTGGTTTGCAAAATTTCGATCCGGCAATTTTGATCTTGAAGATGCACCACGTTCTGGAAGACCAGTTGAAGCTGATGAAGACACAATCAAGGCATTAATTGATGAATAACAACTCGTGAGATCGCTGAGAGATTAAATTTATCAAATGCGACCGTTCATGATCATTTGAAACGGCTAGGTTTAATCTCAAAGCTCGAAATATGCGTTCCTCATCTTCTTACGGAAAAAAATTTGTACCGTCACATTGATGTTTGTGATTTGCTTCTCAATCGCCAAGAAAATGGTCCATTTTTGAAGCGTATAATCACTGGTGACGAGAAATGGGTTCTCTACAACAATGTTAAGCGGAAAAGATCCTGGAGTAGAAAGATGAACCGGCTCAAAGCACTTCAAAAGCCAATATTCATACAAAAAAAGGTTATGCTATCTGTTTGGTGGGATTTCAAAGGAATCGTTTCTACCAAGTAACATAACGATCAATTCTGAAGTACACTGTCATCAGATGGATAAATTGAATGATTCACTTAAAGAATCATTCAATTTATTGAGTTGTTCAATAGGAAAGGTATAGTGTTCCAACAGGATAATGCGAAACCTTAAAATTAAGCTTAAAATTTATAAATCATCAAATGATTAGATGACCTCTCTTTACGCATTGCAATTGTGTTAAATTTATTAAATCGGGCGAATTTTATTTTATTCGTCGGAATTGTGTTCGGAAAGGTATTGAAGGATACTTTTGTCCTTAAATATCTTTCGTTACAATAAAGATACACATACATTATAATTACTTAGTATGGTAGCATTAGCGTTAGTTTCGTGCACAACAAATCAACAAAATTCCATATGAATTTACGAAGTAAGTTTCCAAACCCCAATTCTAAATATACGAGTTTTCTTCTAAACATACATGAGTTTGTCAGGAAAATACAGAACGTATATAAATATAAGTAGTTTTATTTAATGTTATTGTAAGCTGTAGACCATGGGTCGGCAACCTTTTTTGGTCGCGGGTCAAAATCTACCAAAATGTGAGAATTAAAGAGACGTTTGGGTCAGAGATATTTTCGTATTAAAACCGTCTTTATAAATAAAATTCATTCAACTATGTTGCAATTATTTTCTTAATAAAATATATCTTAAATAATAAGATATATTTTATTAAGAAAATAATTACAAACACAGTTCAATGAATTTTATTTATAAACGTTCTCTTCGATATCAATGGCTCCCCTGATGTTGAACTTGTGATGTCAATTTAGTCAAGTCTGGTTTATAGTTACTCGTTTTAAAACAATAACAAGCATCTGAATTTTCGGTAGTTAACCTGTTCCTGTTCTTAAATTAGAATCATTCTTAAATTTCAAGGTTCAATCTTTCTAAATCTTATTAGAAAGATTGAACCTTGAAATTTAAGAATGAAATACAACATTTTTTAAATGAGAGCCACGGCTGGCCTTACAGTACCCTATTCGCTCGACCCAATTTTTCAGTACATTTTCGATTGTCTGGGCCTGATCTCTTCAATGGCAACTTTCATTTTGTGTTTCCAGCCCTCAATTGTCTCTGGATGGCTTGCGTAACATTTATCCTTAACGACTCCCCACAGAAAATAATCCAACGGGCTCAAATCACAGCCCCGAGTCGGCCAATTGACATCAGAATTTCGGCTGATTATTCGGTTTTCGAAAGTTCTCAATATTTCCCAGTTTTCTGGGAATGATGTTGTGTTATATTCTTAAATTTCAAGGTTCAATCTTTCTAATAAAACCGGAAATTTGAAAAAAAACACACTAGTTTTTTTTTAATTTACTTATTAAAATGCAACTTTTAAATGGTCCACCCTATATTATACTTTATTTTCGGAACTAAAGTGAGTCACTTGAAATTATCAAATGGGTCACAAGGTGACCCGGGGATTATAGGTTGCCGACCCCTGCTGTAGACTATAAATATAAAACAGTTTTTACAAAAAATTATTTTGAAAAATTTTATAAAATTAAGAAAAATTCTGATTTATATAGCTGGTTTTGGAATTATGTAAATTTGATGGTAAAGGTCGTATTTTTTCTGAAAATTATCAAATCAATAATTTTTCTTTTCAGCTTTTAAATAGAATATAATTTATTAAAATCGTTCACTAAAATCTCAATAATTATTGTATCGGATGGAAACACCGACATTTATCGAAGACGCCATATCTGAATTGTTAATTATTTAAATTTTCTCCCGTTTCCATAGAATTTCAAATTTAAACCAGATTATCGAACCTGGTTGTTACTTGCCCATTTCTTTCAAATCTATGGCGTTTTAAAAATGCTGCACTCAATTCGTTTTCTACTGATTGCCTTTTATTATGTTGCCTTTGCGAAATATACAAAAAAAATTTGTTTTACACTAAATTCGTTTTTTACCTGAACGGGCGGGAACGGCTAATTTTTATTGGCAGTGCAAACTCTTTATTACAGTTAAGAAAAAGTATAACCGTTAAGATTTAAATTAAGTTTAGTTAACTTATATTTATCAACTAATCTTTAATAATTTTTATCTATTTTCCTCTTTTCCTACATTAACTAATTCGCCTTCCGCCTTTTGGAGCCAAAACTAGAAAACTATCTGTTCTACACTCATTCAGAGTCTTTTAAAGATAAAAAGCACATTCATTCCGAATTTTGTAAAAACGTCCACAATTTTTGTGTGCAAGAAATACCTTTGAGAACAGTTCGTGTTAATTTTGTCAAATTGCAGTATTCTTAAAATAAATTAATTTATTTACACTTTTTGTAGTGAAATTTACATTGTTATAAAAATTAAAATAACTCGTACATATAATATATAATGAGGGTTTGAAAATTTCTATATTAGGAGTTAATTAACCAACGCAGCGGACCAAAATGCAAGAAGTATGAATTTAAAAAAATAATATTTCCCTTTCAAATAATTAAATACGAGGGTCATTTAACAAGTACTTAGCCTACAAAAGAAAAACGAAAATTTTGGAAAGGTGGCAATTTATTTTTCCACATAATCTCCTTCAAGCTCGATACACTTGGCCCAGCGATGCTCTAACTTTTTTAACCCGTCCAAAAAATACATTTTCTCGAGGGAAGCAAAATAGGCCTCCGTGGCGAAGATGACCTCCTCATTCGACCCAAATCTATTCCCGGCGAGTGATTTTTTCAGGTTTGGAAACAAAAGGAGTCATAGGGGGCCAAATCTGGAGAGTACGGTGGATGGGGCAGCAATTCGTAGCGCAATTCGACCAATTTGGCCATGGCGAGCGGAGGTGTGAGTGGAACAGCACTTTTTTCTTCGCAAAGCGGGGTCGCTTTTTCTTCAATTCGACGTCAAATCGGCCCAATAAGTTAGCATAGTAGCACCCCGTGATTGTTTTACCCTTCTCGAGGTAATCGATGTGGATCACACCTTGTGAATCCCAGAAAACGGTGGCCATCACCTTTCCGGCCGATCGAACAGTCTTCGCCTTCTTCGGAGCACGTTCGCCGGGTGAAGTCCACTGTTTCGACTGTTCCTTGGTCTCTGGTGTGTACCAGTAAATCCATGTTTCGTCAACGGTCACGAAACGACGCAAGAACTCCGCTGGATTGCACTGAAACAGCGCCAAACACGTCGCCGATGTGGTCTCACGGTTGCGCTTGTTTTCCGGTGTGAGCAAACACGGCACCCATCGCGCCGACAGCTTCCTCATGCCCAGTTCTTCTTGTAGAACATGATGCACTGTTCCTACTGCGATGCCCACATTCTCAGCTATCTCGTGAACCTTCAATCGACGGTCTGCCAACACGAGATCGTGGACTTTTTTAACGTTTTCCTCCGTAGCAGCCGTTTTCGGGGCACCTGGGCGTGGCTCATTAAAAACCGACGTGCGGCCACGAACAAACTCGTTGAACCAATTCTTGACGATCGCCATCGAAGGAGAAGAGTCACCATACACAGCATCCAAGCGATCTTTGATTTCGCTGCGCGTTTTCCCTTCCAAAAACAAGAATCTAATCACCGAACGATATTGTTCTTTTTCCATTTTGTTGCAACCGACTGACACGCTCGCTTTCAAAGGCTCTCAAAACAAAACTAATAAAGGGAATCGACTGAAACTTTGACAGTAGGCTACTAAAAGAATGTACTGCACGATGGTAAATTTCTTTTGTGACAGCAGTACCATCGGGCGGTGAGGCTAAGTACTTGTTGAATGACCCTCGTATTATTGGTTCATTGTACGATTGGTCGCATGTCGCTTCAACGATGGATTCTAAATTATGTCGAGCTGTAACTGAAACCTTCGTTTCGTCAACTGGTCGTGCACTCTCCGTTCAGCTATTTCGAATATTGAGTTCGATAAATTTAAAATTTCCGGAGGAGCGTTATCTTTGATTTCCGGCTATGAAGAGAAAGTAGAGTTTGGTGTACTCGTAATGCCTCCATTGGGGGAATCGTATGAATTGCATCTGCAAAATCACATCATGCAAATTTACCTCTTGTGTTTTTTCGCTAGTTATAAATTTTTTGCTTATTATTTTTATAATTTTTATGTTGAATAGGCTAAATACCATATAATCAATGAATAAAATATAAATTATAAAATTGTATTTAATTAAAAAAATTTTATAAAGGAACTTCGACTTAGGACATAAAACGCACACTGTATAAGTTAATAATTCACTTCAAAATATGTAATAAAAAAAACAATTTGAAGTTTCTGTTAAGTTCAGAACAAAAGAATGTATTTTATTGCAAGACAAAATTAGACTGACTATTAATATTATTACAATTATGTGTGCAAGCTCTACCTGTGCCTCGCACGTTAATAGCCAGAAGCATCGTCAGCATATTCCGTGGGAGCGATTTAGTTCTACAGTTCTCGTACGAAATATGAGGTTTCAGGAATGTTAAATTTTATGTTGGCGAGTTTTTATGCCGCTATATTTAACTTATATTGATCATCTAATTTGCATTAAAAATAATGACCGAAAATCCATTTTGTTCAATATTTAATAGATTATATTTTTGGGTTTCTTTGAATTAGTTCTTCCAATGAGTTCTTTCAAAAAATCTAGAAATCGATATTAAGGTCCTGATTTGAAAATTCATTGACACCGGAATTAATACATTTCCAAAATTTAAATATGAAATATGAATTTAAACACTTTTCTGCTTAATGATAAACATTTTCAATTTAGAATAAATAAATTTGATCGGGTAATGTTCGATAAAAATAAAATTACGCTTTAAATTTTTATGAATATCGGTTTAATAAAACAGTGTTTTGCCATTTTTTTTAGTTATAATGAAAATTTATTTGATTGATAAATTAATATTTAAAATATGATGAACTACATTTTGTTAGATAAGAACGTACAATTTACCTATTTAAAGTAAGTATTTACTTACTTTAATATTTACAAATAAAGTATTGTACATGATAGAGGTTATCTGGTTATCTAAATACGACTAATTGGAATAAATTTCAAAAATATTGAAGAAAATTTATTATACATACATGATTCGCTGTGACTTAAGTGTGATTCTTTGAGAGCAGTGCTCATTCATCCATTAAACTTTAGAACTCATTAATCTAAATGCCATTAAATATAATCATGTTTCAAACGTTCATTGTTTTACAAGATGGCAGACCTATACTTATTAGTTTACAAAGTAATGCGATAGACAGTCATATGGCAATACTGCGGACTTCTCATAGCTTTTATGTCAGCCGCTCCTAGTGGAAGTTTTAACCTTGTCCCAGTAACTACGCGATCCTATAGAACATGATAAATCCCTGTCACACGATGATCCCATGAACGAGTTTTTGTCCAAAATCAATTTCTTCGTCGAAAGAATATTATTATGAGGAGGTTCCCCAAATTATGTTTTTAAAAGGTTTCAAATTTATTTAAATATTTTTTAATATTTTTCTATGATTTTTTTTTACTGATTATGTTTGTATTTTTCAAAGAATATAAATTATTTTTCAAGTAGATGCATTCATCAAAAGATTTTTTAATTATTATATTAGCAATTTTGCATAAATTTGGAAATATGTAATTTTTTGCGGTGTTGTTTCGCGGTTCTCACAAATTGTATGTTTATTAATTAAAATTAAAACTAAGGACAAAAACACAACGTTCAATTTAATTTATATAAATTTTAATTGATGGTATAAAATGGAAATCCCCAAAAAAGGCTATGTTTTATGTTGTGATATTTAAAAATAATTCCTTGGAAAATTTAAAATCATTAAAGTGCAAACGGTTTTGATTTAATCAATGCCTTTGGCAAAATTTTTATAATTGTTGCCATTTAAATTTTGTGATAGAAAAAGTGATAAGATATCATCAGAAGTAAAGGGAAAAAACCAAAGAGCAATATCAAAAAAACACTTAAGCATTTTTCACTTTTCAACTTTTTATATCCATTTACCCAAAAAGCTGATATCGCCAAAATTGGTGTTAGTCTGGCTATGTTGGGTAGGATAACATCAGTCGTATTAAACTGAAACACGATGGAATCTTGGTTCACGAGCCCAATTTGTCCCGGCAATGTGCTTGTTATAAATATATAACACTAGTATAACAAAGCAAATTTCGTATTAGTTAGATAATTTGTTCCACAGTCCAAAAAATAGACAAAATACTCCATTATCATGCTTTATCGATAATTCTCGTAGTAGGATTTTATTCCATCCATTATTTTGAGGCATCGTAGAAATCGTGCTTTGTTGTAAAGTTTTTCAATGTTCGAAATGACATGCCGACGCATTGTCTGGTGATGGAAAGATACTGTAGTCCTGCCACACGCTTTTCGAAAATAAATTAATCACCAACCTTTTTTCGGAAAAAGAGCCACCAATTCCTGCTCTAGAAATCAATAATGTAACCTATAGTTTTCCAACTTTTTTTTGGGTCATAGCCCACTATGCTTGTAACCTATATATACTTAGGTGATATATACGATATTATATATTGTAAAACGAAGACAGATTTTTAAAATTATTTTGCTGAAAGATATTAACAATATTGTTCTATTGTTCAAAATTTGATTTATAAAAATATATTATTAAAAAAATTTACAGAAGTTCGTTGGCTATTAAAGGATAACTGTCTAAAAAGATTTTATAGTTTGAACGTTTTTTTAAAAACAAGTATGATTCGTTAAGAGAGAATTTATTAACATTTCAAAATGATATAGCATATTTAATTTATTTATGTAATCAATTTAATGAAACGAATCTGCAGCTGCGAGGAGATGATTCGAATTTGATTAATGCAATGATAACTATTTCTGTATCAGAACTTGTCTTGAACAAACGAAATTGGGGTCGAAAACAATTCTATCAGTTTCCGATTTTTTCCTCTGGCATTTCTTCCAATATACCAATATTCCGATCTTTCATCAGAGATTTTTAGTATTAAATATTTTTTCAGTGCGTTCTTGTGAGATTGGTTTTCAACGCCTCCTGGATATTTAAAATCCTCGCAGTAATCGCAACACTATATTAAACTGTATGCCGTACGGAATTTATGCCCTTTTCAATTTTTAGAATAGCTATAGATATAGCTTTTATTTAAGGGAGCTACAGATAAGAAGATTATTGAGCTCTTTCAGGCAAGTCAATGTTATATCTCACAACTTGCCCTAACTTTAGAGTGGGAATTTTTGACTTGACAGTCAACGCCGTTTTCAACAAACCATTTTCCTTTGGTACTCACGCACTATCCCATATAAATATGCGTACAAAAAATGTTTCTTGGCAAGGAAAAATTGTATGCTTGTTTATTAGTCATTCTTGATTCGACCGCAGGTTTATAAGTTCCCTCGGCACTCATCGCTTCCCTGATTAGTGTATCTTGATTCGTAATATCCTTTTTTTAGCTGCTAACATAAAATGAAAACTTTCTTCATTCATTCGAAGAAAATTTGTATAACCCATCGAATTAGACTTCAGTTCTTGAAATAAAGCCTGAGTGTTATCATGGTCATTCCGCGTTCTCCTAAATTTACTTCTAATAACTTCCAACGGGTTTTCGCCTTGAGAACCAGTTTCTTGCACCTTGGTACGAACGCGGTTATTGACATGATGTTGATATCAAATTCACTCGTCTAAACTTGCTTACAAAATGCCAAATTTTTACTGTAAAACTTCGTAATAATATTTATACATGGTTATTTTAAATAGAGACAAATATTTTATTTATGCTTGCAGTAATATTTTTTCCTGCCAATTTAATTAATTAATAAAGATTCATTTTCACATCTATGCCAAAGCTATCTTCAAATCTAGTACATTGTTTATTTCAGTAAAAATCAATTTGACATTTGTTTATAGAAGAAAAATAAAAGCAGTTTAATGTCAAAAAGGAATTTAAGTAAGGGTGAAAAGGGCCCGACTGAAGAAATTACTTTAAAAAATCATAAAACCGATGATGAAGTGGTGAAAAGAGCTAAAGTTGATGATAAATTACTGGAGAGGTAAAAAATTCTATAAAATTGAAATAATGCGAATGTTATTGAAATTGACGTCAACCATATTTCTTATTCATAGAATGGCAATTGAGGAAATTCAACGAGAAATAGCTATAAAATCAGTGCGTGCAAATGAAATTGGTCCATCAGGTTGGTTAGATTATCCTATTAGGAAAACGAATAAACGTTTTTTACGGCAAACAATACGATCCGTTATCTCACATAATGATAGAACTACAAACAGAGAAAAATTCAGATCTGAAGAGAAGCTTTTAGAATTGTCTGGGAAATTAAAAACGAAAAAATTTGGCGAAAGGAAATTTCTCTTCAAAGCGCCAATAAAAAGAACTGAAGAAACTGATTAGCTTTAAGTTATTTTAAGTAGATTTTTGTAAACTTTATTCGAATTCAGTTATGGTTTTTGTAATTCTCATCCATACACAATGGAGTATTTATATGTAAATAATTATATTAAATGAAATTAGATATATACAATCACAATTTTAGGCGGTTTCCTTTGGACCAATTTTGCTACTAGTCGGTAGTTCTAGCTACTTATTAGCATTGCCGAAAAGAAAGATTTTTCATAGATTGTTTAGTTGAAGTGTTTAATGATGTTCATTATACGAGGTTTTATGCAAACTGCCCAATCATTAAAAAGTATTGAAGGTTCGATACGATCTTTTACATTGATAAAAAAGAAGAAGAAAGTTGACAGATTGATGTTGACAGTCGATTATGAAGTGTAAAGTTTTGTATTTTTAGCATTGTTTTTTGTTTTTAAATTTTTCTGTACAATAATTATAATAATTTTTCCTGGTTTAAAATAATTATTGAATGCATTTTGTAGCGAATATGAAATAGAGGGAAAAATAATTGAGAAATGGGCAGATGTTTGAGTCAGCGAAATACTTATGATGTTGCTTTGTTTCTTTTCTAAAATGCCTACAATTTGAAGTACTTAATTAGGTTACGCTTAAACATATTAATAATGATAGATCGGATGGCTGTAAAAGATAATGATGCTGAGATTACAATATGTAATGAACAGTCAATTCCCAAAACAATTGCAGAATCGGACAATTTTAGCCCAAATCCGAATACATGTCCCAGCGAGAGTGATAATACCGCAGAGAATGCAGAATACTCAATAAATTACTTACAAATTTTTGTTACCATTATTTCGATAGTATTTCGTTTTATTAGTATAATGTTTAATATAGCCGTTGCCAATGAATATATTGAAAATGATAAACTGCATTATTTTATTTGGACACTAATCTGCATAATAGTTCCAATGATAGCAACTTCTTTGCTGTGTCTTTATATGTAAGAAAAGATAAATTCCTTAAAAATGAGCTCTTATTTCTTCTTTTTCAAGACGAACTTATCATTCTAGTTATATATTCGAAACTATAAATTCAAAAGAGCAAAGGCAATTGAGCTATGGTGAGTTGTCTTCAGATGTGATATTTTCATTTTTGTTTCGGTAATTGCACTATTTTATAATATTAAAAAATGAATTTGAATATTATTTTAGTTTATTAAATATTAATATTTTTAGATATTGGCGTTCATTATGTTATTCTGTAGCGTGCAAAAATGCTGAACACAAAAGAGATCTAGTAGCTCAGAAAAAGTCGGTCTCGTCTATCTAATCTAGCAAATTTTAGTTTCCGGTTATTAAATTTATTTATATTTTAGATATTATGAGTGTTGGCTGATAGAAGAAAGTAATGTTTCACTGATAAGAATATTTGAATGTTTTTTGGAATTTGCACCTCAGAAAATTCTCCAAATATCAATTATATTGGCAGGAGAAGAATCACCATCCTGTAAGTTATTTGAGAATTTTTTAATACTTTTTCAAAAATATATTACATAATAGTAATTCTTTTTCTATATTTTTTATTTCTCTATTAGGGTTTCAATTGATAACAATATTTGCTTGTTTCATTAGTTTAACATGGTGTATTGTTGTATATCATGTAAACAATCGACTATGCCAGCCAAATAAGGAGAAAATAACAAATTTAGGAATTGTTATGCAATGTTTATGGCATTTTTGTGTATCTGTAGCACGAATAATGTGCATATCATTTGTTGCCAGTTTATTTCCACAATGGATAGCTGCAGGTTGCTTAGTAAAAGTGATATTGACTGGATTTTTCGTGTTCATTATAGATAGACCAAAGAAATTTTGCTCAGAAACATGCTTACATGGATTTTCATTCTGTATACTAATTGGTGCTGTTTACATTTTCACATATATCACACTAAGGGATGGAAGAACCTTTAAACGTTTTTCGCTATATTATACAGCATGTTTTATTGAGAATACAATCTGTTTGATTGCTTTCTTATTATATGCTAATGATTATATACGAGAAAGTATATGTTTCGTACCAGCTTTAATTTTAACACCAATTCTATTTGTTATTGGAATTATTTTTATGATAATTTATTATACAAGATTTCATCCGAACGTCATTGCAAAACGTAAAATTATGAAAACGGTTATTTTAAAACAATCGAAAAATATTAGATAGTATTTATATATATATATATATAAACAAAATTTTATAGTATATTTTTTATATAAAATTATATTTGATATTGATATTTATAAACATGATCAAATTTACATTTATAAATATATGTTGGTAATAAGAAATTATTGTATTATATTTGGTATTTTTTATTATAATATATATGAATATAAAAAACTTTGTATAGTTAGCAAATGAAATAAAAGAAAATTAATAATTTATTTAAATTATCATTTATTAATTCTTTGTTCAAAATTTCCTTCTGCTGATACAAAAGGAGCAACACAACCTGGCTAAAATTCATCCGGAAAGACAACACTTGAAATTATTAGAAAGTAAGAATAATTTAAAATAAACCCTACCCATAATATGTGTAAGCTCTTCCAGATGTAAAAGTTACAGCCATTTCAATAAAAGAAAAAGTGTGCTAATGTTACAAAACAAAAATGGCTGGGATATCATCATAAAATGCTCCTTTCATCCTTGGTTTTCAGTTTTGGAAACAGAAAAAAGTCACATGGTGATAGATTAGGCGAATACGGAGGGTAGTTTTTGAGAGAAATCCGTTTTTTCATCAAAAATTCGTTCACTTTTTTGGTCTTGTGATCTTCAATAGATGGCGCTGCATGTTGCATGATTTCGGTTATTTTTGGGACACATTATGTAGTAACTTTGTAAACTTCAGTTCAAATAATATCCGCATCACATGTTTTCTTACGCGATGTCATGTCAACAATTCGGTTATTAAAAATATAGCATTAGTTTCATGTTATATTGCCTGCAAGTATCCAACCGTCGAAATTAAGGACCTCTTCGAGTTCTTACACGAGCTAATCAGTAAGGGATATGAGGTAATTATGAAAGGAGATTTTAACGCCAGACACACCTCATGGGGATATTCTATCCGTAACTCTTTCGGTATCTTCATTAAAAATTTGCTAATTAGCATCTCCACATTACAGGTAATTGCACCTTCTGGTAATACCAGATCTAGTAGCTTATCTGTAGTCGATCTGTTTTTCGTTTCAAGTGGTTTAATTAATCCTAACTCTTCGAATATTACTTGTTCAACTCTCGACTTTCATTCAGACCATTATCCGATTTTTATTCAAATTAAAATTCAAACTCAATTCAGCTATGAATATTCCATACTTCAAGAATATAACCAACCAAGAAATTGATTTCCATACAGAAACTTTTAGTCTTAATTGTCTCGGAGGTATTTCATAGACATTCAAGGCAACTGTCTAATAGTAGCCATCGATATGATTCCCTCCCTGAGGACATTAAGAAAATTTTTTGGTTGAAAAATCGTTGGATAAAGGAAATGAAACGCATTTTTCGGAGAGAACTTAACACTACATTCTCAGACTATCGTCTCTTTTAACTGCATATCAACTAAAGATTAACTGCATATCAACTATGATACGAAAAAAAGTTAACAAACACTTTAATGAACAATTTTCTGAACGCCTTCAAAAGTACGTCCAGGTCCTGATGCTTTCAAGCAGCTTAACGCAATCACCGGTCGAAGGTCACTCAATAAACTAATAGTCACCGATAATAACGACCGAAAAATAAAAGGAGGTCCTTCTCTTTAGAGCAACTCTAGTTAAAACTCAACGCTAGTTCAAACTCACCTCTACAAACTCACGTGAATGATCAGGTCGACAGTTTTTTTTATTAAACTCCTCAACTCAAATCACTAAATTCAGCACCGATAACAGTGCAAGCAATCCCAGTTCTCTAGATATGTTTATATTCGAAAATACACTCTATTGTATAATAAAAACTTTAAATAATAAAAAGTCTATTTTCCAGGCTTTAGGGTGTAGCAATTTTGAGAAATATTCCGAAAAAGAGTTTGTGTGCCTTAGTTGCAATATTTAATCACTGCATCAACAATTGCTACTTCCCTAAAGCCTGGAAAATAGGCATAATCTTTAATATTCCGAAAACTCAAGGTAGAGCAGCCATCATCGAACAACATCGACCTACATATACATATCTCTTCTTCCCTGTTTCGGAAATCTATTAGAAAAATTCTTTTACGAATTTTGTAATTCGGATTTCGGAAAGGGCACTCAACTTTGGATGCGCTTTTTCTACTACATAGTGAGATCACAACTGTGTTAAACCGTAAAGAGTCAACAGTTGCTTGCTCCCTAGATATAAGCAAAGCCTTTGACTCAGTTTGGCATAAGGGACTAGTGCACAAATTATGTAAACTTGATTTCTCTCCATATATTACGCTGCTGCTGAACTCATTTCTTCAGAATAGATCATCTTGCGTTAGGTATCAGAACACGACTTCCAAATTCTTTTCAATAGGTAAAGGAGTTCCACACCGCTCGGTATTAAGTCCCTCGCTGTATTCAATATATACTGCAGATATACCAACGGACGCAAAAGCACAAATTATATTACATGCAGACGACACTCTTGTTTATGCCAAAAGCAAATCATCCAAATTAGCTCTAAAAAGAACGCACGAGCTACTTTTTTAAATTATAAATTATTATGGTGACTGGAACTTATCAGTCAATCTTAATAAGTCGAATTTAATCTGTTTCCCTAATCTCAGCACTCGCGGACCGAGGAAAATTGCTACAAAGAGCAAAAAGCTCCGTATTCTGATTAAAAACACAGCTATCCCAGTCTCAAATCAATTGAAATATTTAGGCATCAACTTTAACTTAGTGTTTAAATTTAACCCACATGTTGAGTTAACTTTGAAAAAAAGCCAAAAAAGCTTTTCATACCCTTATATTTCTACTTAGATGTCGGGAGGGGCTTAGTATAAATACAAAGTTACTATTTTATAAACAACTTATTTGGCCAATCATTGGTTATGCATTTCCAATCACATTCAGTTTTTCGAAAACGTATGCCAATAAAATCCATGTATTCAAAAGGTCAATCCTTAGGAAATGCCTTTCAAAATATCGTAAAATAGACGGTAAGCATTACTCTAACTCCTATATTTATCAGAAAAGTAATCTTACTCCTTTTATTTCATATATGGTTGGTCTAACCGAAAACTTTCTTCAGCATTTAATAGACCATACCAATCAACTCATTCAAGAGTCACTAGATGGGATTAATACTCATGCTACCCAACATAGATGCTTATGCCAGGTGTATAATTTTATAGAATACAAAAACAAATTTATTCAAAGTACTTGCCCTCGCTAGCTACATATTTTTCCCATCTCTCGGGCAGTTTGTGGATACCACGCCAAACAAATTCTTTCTCTTTCGAGGCAAACCACTCATCAAGCCATTTTTAGACATCTTCGTAAGAATCGAAGTGCTGCTCAGCGAGCGCGTGGCTTATCGACGAAAACAGGTGATAGTCGGAAGAGGCCTGGTCTGGTGAATAAGCGGGGTGGTGTTGCACCTCACAGTTGAGTGTCTCTAAGTAGTTTCGGACCATTATTGAGGTGTGCGATGGTGCGTTGTCGTGGAGGAAAATCAGCTTGTTATGTCTTTCTTGATAACCCGTCCTTTTTTCACGCAGAGCACGGTGTAATTTGATCAGTTGTTAGTGGTAGCGGTGGGCATTGACAGTTTCACCAGGTTCCAACATCTCATAGTAGACGATACCCTGCTGATCCCACCAAATGCACAGCATCGTCTTCCGTCCGAAGCGATTTGGTCTTGGGGAAGATGTTGATGGTTGACCGGGATCAACCGACGATTTCTTGCGTTTAGGATTCTCGAAATATATCCACTTTTCATCACCTGTTACAATCCGATGCAGGAACGACTTTCTGTTTTGTCTGGCGAGCAAGATTTCGCATCTGTTTTGGCGTCGTTCCATCTGCCTATCGTTCAATTCATGCGGCAACCATTTTCCGATCTTTTCAATCTACCCCATGGCACGCAGACGCATGGAAATGGCTAGTTGAGTAATACCCAATTGCTCCGCGAACATTTTTGGCGATTGAGTATCACCTTTTTCAAAAAGAGCCTGCAATTGATGATCCTCAACCTTCCTAGGCCGATTTTCACGTTTCTTGTCCCACAAGTCCAAATTACCGTCTTTGAACCGACGAAACCAATCTCGGCATGTTGTTTCCGATAGAACACTGTCACCATAGGCCTCCATAAACATTCGATGCGATTCGGCAGCCGATTTCTTCAAATTGAAGCAGAAAAGCAGACCTTCCCGCATATGCTCTTTTTCTGGCACAAAACTAGACATGATACCAAATAAAAATTTATGCTGTTGTACAAAATTGCTGACATTGTGCACTGATATTATGTTGACATATGTCAAACTCATAAAAAAAAATTATGGCGTGCCCATGGTAGCTTAATGCGCTCACTCAAGTCATTTATGACCAAACAGCGAATTTAAGCTCATACCCCTGGTACAATGATTACCTCTATGCGTCACCAGTTATCATATCTGATTTTGCTAAATATAGTGATATTATGAACGTTCAGTTTTATAATTCCTTAACTCCCCATTTCCATCGTGGTTAGCGGAAGCAATATAAAATTCCCAAAAATCCCAAACTCCTAACTAATGCTTATAATTACTAGTTTCTTAGAGGTTCACCCGACAGTCATGGTACAGCTTTTGCTTTGATGAAAGGTGAAGTTTCGTAGTGCAAGAATCGTGGTATGTGTGGTGCTATTAATGTTGATAATGGAATGTGTGCTTGAAATACACCTGCAAACCGGTTTTAGGAGGGAAAATATAGTCAAGGGGTTAGGTATTGTGAATTGTAGAAGCACGTAGAAACTGTTTACCTAAGCAAAATTTTCTTAAGTTTTATGAAAAAATTAGAACCAAAAAAAAAAAATAAAAGCATGAAATTATTTGGTCAAAACATCGCTATGATCTGTGCTTGCGAAATATAAAGCATAATTGCATCTTTATTGGGTCAACTGTTCTAAATTGGGGAACATGGTCAACAAATATGAAGAAGTCCAAACCTATCTGAATCCTTTTAATTTTTATGTCTGCTAGCAGGGCAACCCCAACCACACTAAGTTTTCATTTGCCTACTTTAGCCAAAAGTTGTAAGTTTGCGGCGCTTATTGACAAAATTTGTATATTTTTATAGAGAATAAAAAATTCTTTAAAATAAATTTATTGAAAAAAACGGTCAATATTTTTATGAATTAATGTTTTTACTAAAAAGAAAAGTTTTCTTTCAATTAATAGACAACGCGTTCAATTAACTAAAACTGAGGTGAGAAAAAAGTAAAAAAAAATGAAAGTGAAATTACTCATTTCCTTTTTTTTTATAAGTTAGCCATTTTATGAGCTTCAATATCATCCATCGAATTATCTTTTAATTTAAAAAGTTATAAATTTCTCATATTCTCATGAGTTATTTTCTTGGCATTCAATGAATGAAGAATTTTATCGTTTAAAATTATAGATTTCACCTTGCTTCACTTTTTACCACATTTAACCCTTTCTATTGCAGTAGAATGTTGAAAAAATGTGGGAAAGTCATGCAATTATTTAAAAAGTTTGAACATTCATAAAAAGTTTCAAACTTTTCGGTCATTGAGTTTGGCATTTATTGGTACATTATTAGATCATAGAATTGGATCAGAGAATACGAAGGGAAGAGTATAATGTGGCGAATTCTTTTGATTTTCCACCTATTTTATTTTATTTGATCGAATTTAAGGCAAATTAAATGAATAAATCTATAGTAACTTCCGTTTAATGTGATAAAGCTTGCTGATGTTTGAGGAGAATAATTTTCAGTTTTATTAGTAAATTAAGAAAGGATACGAAACTAATATTAATTTTTTTTTTGATTTGTTTGTGGAATCTTAAGTGGTTCTTTCGTAAATATTACTATTTGGCATCAGCGAAACTCTTTTTTCAAATATGGTAAAGGGTATTCTATATTAAGGTATGTAAGCTTAAGTAAATCTATCCTTATATTATGTGGCCCTATTCTTTTTAAGCCACATGTTCAGTAAGCCCAAATAATTTTATTCAGTAAAGTACTTTAGTAACAGTGCCAGTAACTCCATTTCATCTTCGAAAAAGTAAGGTCCAGTGACTCGTCCTCACCAAAATAGCACAACACACTTGTTACTTTTTTAGGTAGTTTGTCACTTATTAAAATTATGTTCATGAAAATCGTTTTTTTTGCGTGTGTAATGTATTAAAAAGCATAATAAGGGAGCTTTCGGTGCAAAGATTTAGGAAAACCGAGTGAGGCAGAGCATTCCACATTCGGATTGTACGGTTAAAAAAACAATCACTACATTTTACAGTACGTCCGAAAATAGGATTCAGGATAAACTGATGTGCATTTTTGGTGAAACGGGCGAAATAATTGTAGGTTAGAATGATTAGGGTGAAATAATTATAGGTTAGAATGCAACTAGTCAATTATCTGGAACACTGTTTATCGAAAATACGATAAAAAAAGGAAAAGACAGGATACATTACATCAGCATTTCAGTGAGTCTAATGACTCCGCAATATTTTTGTCTCCTAATAATTTTATCGCTTGATTTTGTATCCCATCTAATAAGAGGCATTTCAGTGAGTCTAATGACTCCGCAATATTCCAGCTGGATTGATTATATGCCTTGTAAATCAGATGGAGTGAAATATTTCTTGGATCGCTTAAGGATACCTAAACATATTGTAGCATTTTTTGTCATATTAAATATAGAGGTTGTCATTAACTTTCTATACGAAGAATGGAAGGTTTCACGGTTTCAGTAATGGAAGCGCCATTAATGGATAATGGCTGGATATTTTGGTCTGTGTTTGGGAGGTATTAAATTCTACTCAGTTCTTTGAGCCCCATACTAATAAACTGACTATATAGGAATTTAATGAATTTAACATACGTTGTTGTTCTATCTCCATGGTTGAAGAGCTATGACGAGAATCAGGAAACGAGTATGAAGAACTAACAGAACACCATTATTTATTTGGAAAAAAATCCAGAGAAAAAGAATAGGCGGAAAAGCTTACGGAGTGGTTTTGCCAATGTAAAAGGACACCTCTTCAGAACTATGGGCGATATACGACTTGGGCTTATCAATGATAAGCTGTAACTTCACTAAAATTAAACATAATAATCTTTTTACTCCCACACTTAAAAAAAAGCTATTCAAAAACTGAAAACTAAACCATTTCAAAATGGCGGCTTGTCAAAGTTGTATACCTTTTCGTAAAAGACCCTGCATTTCAAATTTACGGATTGCACTAAAATTGTAGGTTAACTCTACTAAAAATAGTCATTTACATTGAAAAGACTATTTTCAACAGTATTCTTATAATATCTTTAGGCTTTAAAAAATATTGGGAGTATAAATGAGAAACAAAAACGTTTTGCCTCACCCACCGTAGTTTCCAGACATCGCCCCTTTAAAATACTACCTCTTCCGATCGATAACGCGTGGCCTGGCTGAGCAGCATTTTTGATTCGTGGATCGCCTTAAAAGATAAGCAGTTTTTGCGACATGGAACCCGTATGCTACCTGAAAGATGGGAAAAAAATGTTCCTCGCGATGTGCAATACAATAAAGAATCAATTTTTTTAAAAAAAAAATGTTGATTTTCCATTTGTACTCCCAATACCTGTCCTTTACGTTTCTATGCCTTAAAAAGTTGACTTAAGAGCACTTCACGCAAGTAATTTTCCCAATCATAGAGTTTCTTGTTTATGAAATAAAACGGTCTATAAACATGTTTTTCTTTTAAAAAGTTTATTTAAAATTTGCTGTGCAAAAATTATTGCCAATTTTTATCTTCGTTTGAGAGGAACATCTTTTGATGAATTTTTGTCGCTTCTATGACGTGGAATAAATTATTAAATGAAGCTTAAAAGGCCAGAAAGTCTAAAGAGCTATTTTGTAAGCTATTGTAGAATACCGAATATATATACTCGTAACTTAGAGTTCATACTCTGGAGAATTTTGTCGCGAAATCGGGATGTCAGCAGTTTGTTTCAGCATGTCTATTTCTCCCCGACAGTAATGGGGCCAAGGTTAACCTTTAGTTGCCCTACAAACGACACCTGATTATGATGATGATGAAGTGGTATCTTTTTCTTCTGTGGTTATGATCATTTAAATGTTATATGGAATGGGAAAAAACTCTAATCTGACATACTTCGAGCTATCGCTAGAAGATATCATTTAGGAATAAATTTTTTGAAAACTTTATAACTCATTAGCCCTCGATATTTGTTCCTCACTTTTGTCAAGCAATTGACAAAAGTGAGGGAGCCCTAAATGTTAAGGTATTAATTAAGGAGCCCTAAATGTTAAGGTATTTTCTATTGGAAAACAGCTCCTTAATTAATTTAGAGTAAAACAATTGCTTGACGAAGCAGTAAACACTCGTCGATGTTTCACTGACCATTGTGATTATTTGAAGAGATTGAAAACTTAAGACGCCATTGCCTAATAAGACCTCGTTAAATGTGTATTGAGAGGGTAGTTGAGGATAGCTCTTTAACAGGAGGATTATAATGATTTCGTGAATGAAATATTTTGTAACGGGTTATAAATAGTTCAGAGGAGCTGGACTGCGTCGTCGAAATCCCAAAGTTCAAGTCCGTGCGTCCAGATTGGCTTTGGTACTGTTTTGTAAAGAAGCAGTTTGCTGTCAATTGTTAGCTTTGATCTACTGTCTAAGAATCGCAACAGCTGCTTTAATCGTCCGTTAAATTCCTACCTTTTAGGTTTTGTAAGTGCGTTTCATATTAATCGTTTGTCAAACTTGAGTCCTAAATAACGTGCTTTGTGTTTTGGGAGAATAATTATGCCGTTCAAAGTTATAGAAGAAGATGGTTCTTGATGAAGAGTGAGAGTAACATGAACGCATTTTTGCTCGTTCACTTTCACTTTCCTGTTCTTGAACCATATTTGAAGAGAGTAAAAATGGTTTTGCAGGATAGTGGATGATAGGATAGGCTTTTGGTGATAAGCTAGGATGGTAGTGTCATCAATATATGCTGCTGTTAGGTTTTTATTATTAGTTGAGGGACACCTGCTCGGATGGGCGATATCTCAAAATGTTCGACATTCTCAACCACCTGAAAATATCACTTAGAGAGGTAGGATTTGATTATAAGGACGCTGGGTTAGGAGCGATTTTCTTAAGCTTCCAGAGAAGCCCAGAATGCTATAATCGGTCGAAAGCCTGAGCTTTGTCCAAAAATATGGCTGGACACTACACTTTTTGCTCAAGAGAGGATGCAATAAAGTCAACCATGCGATGGCACTGCTGGATAGTGGAGTGTTCACTTCGAAAGCCAAATTTGTGATGGGTGATTATATTTTCGTCTTCGAGGATGGGATAAAACAGTTTTAAAATAAATTTGTCCCCTATTTTAGCAAGAGTTGGTAGTAGGCTTATGGGATATCATTTAAGAATATTTTTTTTAAAAACTCTATAACTCATTAGCCTATAAGATTTGTTCCTCACTTTTGTCAAGTAATTGTTTTACTCTTACCTACATTATATACTTTTAGTAAACTATTGTATTTAGAAATAATTCAATTTTTTAAGTGCTTCCCCTTTAGAATTGTCTACTCACTAGGTATTGAGTTTAAATCCAGCTAGTGAAATAATCGGCATGTACTTTAGCTGTCGCCAAATGGTCTGAGCTTTCGTAGCGCCTAACAATTAACGTTTTAGTACAAATATTTATAGATATGACCAGAAAACAAAAAAAATTAATGTTATATTATGAACTTAAATAAGAAAAATTTAAGTATTCTTCGAACAATTTTATTTTTAAACCCTAACTCCATTAAAGTAGCTGGGCAGCTATTCATTGGTGGAGGAAATGTTTCCACTCTTCGTAGCAGTGGTGGAAGGCTTCAACTGGAATCACCTTTTCCTCGGTTACAATTCTTGGATGTTATCAATAGTGCCAAACTGACCTTTTTCTAGTGAGATGTTGCAAAGGGCGTTCTCATGATGGAGCATCCAAATGTCTGCAATGTCCGATCTGATACGAATAACTCTATTTCTGAGTCTTTCAAGGGCTCACTCCTTAGTCTGATCTTAAAAGAGCTCTTACTCGTTCCAAAATTTGATCAGTATTCGTTCTTGAAGACCTTCTTGGGCAAGATGTGTTTTCCACTGCTGCTCGGCGTTCCAAGAATGCTTTTTGTCACCGGAAAACGTATGCTCTTGATAAGGAATGTTTCCCATCGACTCGTTGCAACTTTTCGTAAGTCAAGCTCATAGATTCACCAAGCCTAACACAAAATTTTGATAGAACATCGTTTTTCCAAATTTCTCAATTTCATTTTGTGTGATGTAAAAATATTGAAATTTACCAGAACAAAAACAAAATCTTTTAATTATCATAAAAATAAAAATCTTAATAGAACGGTAATATTATTATAGCAAATATTCCTTACTGACAAAATTTCGATAAAATAATTCAAAATTTTCTAGCTTTGGTCATCAATAATTGCAAAAATGAGTTCATACTGTTGTTCATTATAGATACTTATTTAGAAGAGTCCTTAACAGAAGGCACAAGAATACTTTGAAAATGTTAGCAATTCTCGAATTCCCTCGACCAACAACATTTAATTAACATATTTGTTCACTAAAATTTCAACAAATTGATTTGGGTAGTATTCGTACATAATCTTTATCAATAGAATACGAGTATATTACATATAAAATAAAACAAATTCATTAATAAATAATTAGTATGTAGATAATTTCGCATACAAAATAGTATAGATATATCTAGGTAGTAAATACTTTTACATGTGGTTATAAAACTTAATTATTCATACAAATTTTCATGTTTAACCCCATTAACAATTCTGCTGATTATTTTGTTACTTAAAAAACAAGAAATAATTTTGATAGCTAATATACATTATTCACATATTGGATGGGGCAGGATAAATAGTTAATTATCTTATTATGAATGGAAAAAAAATCTACTCTAAAGCTAAACAATCAAAGATTCATAAAATCGTTTGTCTGTAAAATTGTTATGGAAATTAACCTATAAGAAAAGACAACCAAATGATAAGAAATATCAAAAAGTAAAAATTAAAAAATAAATAAATTAGACAGGGAATTATGAAGAAGCAATACGCTACCGAAACCCACAAAAATTTTTATAATTGTTTTAATAACTTAGATGAGGGAAAAATTAAGGTTGTGGTTGAGAATTACGCTATTTATGGGGTAAGTAGGATCAAATAGAGCTGTCAATGCCTAGAATCGGACTTTACCACTAAAACATTATGCTCTTGGTATGATGGGTTACGCTTAAAAGCACCCTAATACCATAAGTCCAAATGGGTTTTAAAATTCAATGGGTTTTAAAATTGTGTTGTACATTGAAATTTTGTTCTTAATTCCTCGGCAAACTACGTTTTTATTTTCGATATGGGATTGTTAATTACTGGAAACTATTTTAATGTTCATACACATAGATAGTTATTGCAGTTTTGGGATTAGTTTGGATTCCGTAGGTTCATTTAAGCAATACATAGAAGTGGATCAAGAATGCTACCTTGATAAACCACAGCTGTAATAAAGTTGATTTAAAAAAAAAGTAGTATGTGAATGGAAAGAAGCTTTTGAGTTTTCACAAGAGTCCATGATGCTACACACGATTAAAAACGTTTGAGGTATTTCGTAAAGAATAAATTTAAAAATTGAAAAGAAATTAAATTATTTGAAAAGTTCAAATTAAATTCTTCCAAATTAAATTGTTATTTTTAGTAATATAATGTATATTATTCGACAACTATTTGGAACCAACCATATTTTTAGGAATATTTTTATTGCTGTAGATTGTATTGGTGAGACATTTTTTTTGTGAGCGGATGAAAAGATATTCCTTGCTGGAGCAAAATTAAGAAAAATTCGCATAGTTTTTTTTGTTTACATTTTTTTTGCTACAAAATAGCTGGGGGTGGTGCGTATCTTTTTGAGAAATCCAGAAAATCAGAACAAACAGCAAATAAGAGGAGTTAAAGCAGTCACCACAGAGAGAAGAAGACGGAATTGAGCGCAAGGCGACTCCGACTGTGAAATGGCTACGCCTTAGAAAATGGTTACCCGGCTAGAATTTGCGCAACATCACAATACCGACTAGAAAGTGGTAGCCTTTTTATAACGCAAAAGCGTTCTGTCTATGGGAACCAAGCAACTTCTTCTATTTTTACTTTGATTTACAACATTGACGAGAAAGTATGATGAAGGAGTAAACGATGTTTCACTGCCTGTCATGATTGTTTTAAGAGATTAAAAGGTCACGAGGTCATTACCTTTTAAGATGTCGTTGGATGTGTATTGCAAGGGTAGTTGAGAATAGCTCTTTAATAAGAAGATTATAATGATTTCGGAAATAAAATGTTTTGTAACGGGTTATGGACAGTTCAGGGACTTGGACTGCGTTGTCGAACCCCAAAGTTCAAGTTCGTACGTCCAGATTGGCTTCGGTACTGTTTTGGCGTCTAAGAATCGAAACCGCTGCTTGAATCATCCGTTATATTTCTGTCTTTTTAGTTTTGTATGTGCGTTCCATTATAATCGTTTGTCAAACTTGAGTCCTAAATAACATACTTCGTCTTTTGGGAGAATAATGTTGCCGTTCCAGGTTATGGAAGATGATGGTTCTTGACGAAGAGTGAAAGTAACATGAACGCATTTTTACTCGTTTACTTTCACTTTCCATTTTTTGAACCATATTTAAAGGGAGTAAATATGGGTTTGCAGGATAGTGGATGATATGATAGGGTTTTGGTGATGAGCTAGGATGGTAGTGTCATCAACATATGGTGCTGTTAGGTTCTTATTATTGGTTGAAATATCATGAGTGTAGATGTTGTATGGTTAAGGACCTTGAGAGACCCCTACTCGGATAGGCGATATCTCATAATGTTAGATTTTCCAAACCACCTGGAAATATTGCTCCGAGAGGTAGGATTTGATTATAAAAACATATGGGCTAGGAGCAATTTTCTTAAGCTTCCAGAGAAGCCCAGAAAGCCATACTTGGTCGAAAGCCTAAGCTGCGTCCAAAAATATGGCTGGGCAGTACTCTTTCTACTCAAGAGAGAGCGCAATGAAGTCAACCATGCGATGCCACTGCTGGATAATAGAGTATTCACTTCGAAAGCTAAATTGGTGATGGGGGATTACATTTTCATCTCCGAGGATAGGGTAAAACAGTTTTAAAATAAGTTTGTTCACTATTTTGGCAAGAGTTGGGAGTAGACTTATGGCTCTATAAAAGAAAGGAAGTTGAGTTAATTGTTTGGACTTTTGGATCATTTTTATTGATTGAAAATTTCCAAAGTTGGGGAAAATATGATGTTCGGAGAATGCTGATAAATATATATGAGAGTAGAACTATTGCTTTTTAGGATCGTTGCTTTAATATTTCAGAAGTTATAATATCATAACCTCGGGATATTTAGTTGGGTAGCCGTTGAATAAGGTTTTTAACTTCGGAATGTGTGAAATATTTGGGAGGTAGACTCGTATATGTGGGTATTAATGAGTCGTTGTGCATTTTGGTATTGAGGTATCTGCTAAATGTGAGGAATGTGTCGCTTTTTTGTATTTAAACAGTCGCTTTATTTGCGGTGATTCGCTGTTGTAGTTTTCTAAAAATTTCTTATTTTAGTTCACGTTAAAGCCGGTTGAGTTCTTCTTTTTCATTTGGCATTCTTGTTGGTTGCCATTTCCCTATTGTCCTGCGTTTTTTGCTTATATTTTTTCTTTAGTCGTTTAATTCCAGAGGTATGGGTTTTCGTTACCGCATTCTGTATATGTGTAGTTATGTCGTGGATTGCATCGTCTATTTTCTGTTTTGCCTTTAAACTGTAGATTGATCTTTTGGTCCGGTTTTTGTCGAAGAACATCCTAGTCTACTTGCCTGTTTATCAGTTTTGGAGGAATGGATTTAAAAGAAGAGAAGGAATTAAGTGTTAAAAAAATGGGGCTATGATCGTAGCTCATATCTAAAATAGTAATTTAGAGGTGAATGTAGACTAATAAGTAGGAGAAGAAGGAGCTTTAACTTATAGTAGAGTATAGGAAAGCACTTCATGAAGGATCCTTTCTCGATTAAGGGTGTTTTGCATTGTTATCTGATCCTGCGAAAAAAGATCCTCCAAGTGCCTGAAAAAAAACAAAGAAAAATCTTGGAAAGATAAGGTTTTGTTAGGGGGACAATATACAGAAGGTATATTTAGTGGTGAAGGCGATCCGGTGGTAGTTTTATGAGTGTAAATAATAGGCTAGGGAATTTTTAATAACGATGTCAGTTCCACCATGTGCTGTCTTGTCGGGGTGGTCAGACCTAATTATAAAAGGCATTTCAATAATAATCTATACGTTTGCTATATAGCAATACATCCAGTTCTTATCGATGTGAAGTCAGTACGTTCGGTTTATCAGTTAGGGATTTATCAGTTAGGGACACCATTGGTTCATTAGTATTGCCATTAAATGAAGAGATAACATTTGTTAAAACAGTTAGTAATGGTTCTAGGAGTGTTATTATAATTGGTTAGTGCGGAGAGAAGTGTTGTTAAGTCTGTCAATGACGAAAATGGGGGGAGAGGAAGGGGATAAAAACATTCTTACTTTGTCTTTCTTGCTGCTGTTACTGTTGTGGTTGCTTCTGTTATTGCTCCTTGTGTTGTTATTGCTGTTACTGTTGAATATTAAAATTTACACCGCCGACTGCAGCGAAAGAGAGGATTTCATATGAGGAGTATGCCTAATTTTTTCTATTGGTCTCTTTGCAGGGTGATTAATTTACAGGGTGATTAATATCACAATGAACACATTTGGCCGGGGTTTCCCTGGTTTTTGTGCATTGAGTGGTAAAGTGCTTCCCCGCACACTTCAGACATTTAGGAGACTGACTATGCAGTCATAGGTGTAATATTATATACGTATTTTTTTTAATATTGTATATGAAATATGTCTAGTTTTTCACTCTATATAATTTAAATTTGCATTCAATTTGCGGCTATTGTGTAGGGAAAACTGACGTGAAAAATTTATGAAGGAGAAATTTTGATAAAATTTCTAACAATGTTCCTAAAAAACTGTATGATTAAATTTAAACCCGTTTATTGGAATAATTAATATATCAATAAATTAATTTTTATAAATTTTTTAAAAATTAATAAATAATTTATTAGTAATTGCGCATTTTTTTATAATTATGATTAATAAAATATTCATATATTTTGTTAGTGGACCCAAACTATTGTCCCATCTATTATTAAACAATTAAAGTACAAAAAACTATGGGAATTTAGATAGAAATACGCGAAAATATGTGTGCTGTAAGAGTTTATATTGAAATAAAAATTATAACAAAATGTTAACATAATTTTCATATAGTCGTATGCTCCAAACCTTTAGTACCTGGAAGCCCTACACAAGTAGGCTTTTGTATATGAAAATGTATTAATTTTTGAATTAATACATGAGTAATTTTATATAAAATATGGAAATATGTAATTTCTTCCGGTGCTGTTTTGCGGTTCTCATAATTGCCAGGTTATTTGTAAATTTATTATAAGAAATTGAAATCAGGCGTAAATTGAGAAGTGTTCAATTTCGTAAGACACAACACTCAATTTAATTTACATAAAAAATAAATCATAATAAAAGGGGAAACTCCAACAAATACAATATGAGTGAAAATGGTTCCTGAGAGAATTTAAAATCCTTAAAGTGCAAACGGTTTCGATTTAATCAATACCACGGGCAAAATTTTTGTAAGTGTTATCATTTAAATTTTGTGATAGCAAAAGTGATAAGATATCAGAAGTAAAGGGAAAAAGCCAAAGAGTAAAATCAAGAAAACATTTTAGTTCCTACACTTTAGCAGTTTTCACTTTTCAACTCTTTGCCTTTATTCATTTGAAATTATTTCGCTGATGGCGATTACAAGTAAGAATCTTAAAGTTCAAATAAGACAATTTATAATTTCATAATTAAATTTTGACAAAGTTCATTTAAATAATTAGAAATGGTAAATTAATGGTACACGAACTTGAACAACTGGAAAAAGTTTTTTCTTATCTTATTGCGACTTCGCTAATAATGGTCTAAAATAATCACTAACATTTTGAGATACGATTTTATCGAAAAATTCTAATTAAAAAGAAAATTTAAGTGTAATATCATTTTAAATATTTTTCGATAATTTTTAGAGAGAATAATGATTATTGTTATCCTTTTGTGAAATTTTACAAGGAACCGATTTAGTTTATTTGATATTGAGTTCAGGTTGTGAATGTAATAATCAGAGAATATGATTTAAAATTGCTGTTCTGTATATATTAGCTAATAACAACAAAATTAATGATAGCTTCTGACATACAATGGCCAAAGTTCAGCAAAAATAATAGACTTCTACTAACACACGTAGTAGTTTCTGTTATAGCTAGAAAAAGCTATAACCGCACAGTATTATTAAAATACTTGAGTAATGAAATCAAGACAAAACAACTTCATTTTTTGTCTTGATTTCATTTCGTCAAAGGAAATATTCGCTTTCATCATGGCAATGTACCTGCACATTCATTGGCACCTGCGTAATAGAAAAATTAGTGGCATTAAGCTATGATGTGTTTTGTTAGCAAATATGAAAAAATGGTCTCGTAGGAATAAATTTGTATCTATTGTAATTCCAAATTTATAGCTGAAACTAAAGTTTCTTTAGCAGATTTTGACAAATCCTCCTCCTCGGATGGTATAAAGAAGTTAGAATATCGTTGGATAAAGTGTATCGAGCTAAAAGAAGACTATGTTGAAAAATCAATCAATTTTTATTGATTAAATTACTTCTTTCTTTCATTTATCACTTACATATCATATTACCTTCGTACTTAAGGCTGCTCCAGTATAAGAACGGTTCTGGACAACATGTAGAGTTTTTGTTGAAAACAGAGATTCCCTCCGTTTAGTGAACTTGTCAGTTGATCCCCTTTCAACAGAGTGTATGTTTATCAAATAACTGAAGGCGATTCAAGTTGAAGCCATCCAACTCTGCTACGAATAATGAAAATAACACCTCAACCAATGTATTTTTAATAATATTCTCAACCGAAGGGAATAATATTGATGTATAAAAATAAAATAAAATTGTTTCATATAAATATATATCAATAGATTATATGTCCTTTCATAGAAACGATAAAATAGACAAAAAATATCGAGGTTAATTAGTAAGGGACAAGAAAGGTTATATCTGAAGTGATATCGAACAGGAAGTTTTTCCAGTTCAAATCGGTCTTTCAATATTTAATGAAATATGCTTTTAGATATTTCCGGGTAGATGGTTTTTGTGTCATATTTGATTTTTAAAAATAAAATGAATTCTTTAATTTATTTTTACATGAATTTCGAAAAAAATCCTTTTTTGGATTAGTTAAATGAAGTTGAATAATTAAATTTAAAGATTTATATGTAAACAGAAAAAAATAACTTCAAAACGACTTCATACAAATGTTAACCACTTCGGCGATTTGAAGGTTTCTTTGATGTTCTGGTTGATCAAAACATGAGGATTTATAACCTGAAGATTCTGATTTGATGGTGAGAAGTTTCCACAGAGATAATTTATCACTTATTATACAGAATCTGACAGTTGTAGCTGTTATTGCCTCTTATCATTCATTCCAAACAAAAAACACGAGTTTCATAAATTTGGACGGGACCTAGCAGCCTCTCCAAATTATTGAAGGATTTTTAAGCCACGATTTTTCCCTTTTATATTTCAAATGCGGTTACAGCGGTTGCTTATCGAAGCTACTCGGCTGACATCCCAAACTCGTTATTTCTATGGTCACTGATGTTTATAAAAAAGTACACCCCATCGACATAGTGTTTCAATTACGGAAGAAGAAGCAGCAATGATCAAAAGCAGCAATTGGAAAGGAAACCTTTCACTCTTAATGTACATTTTTCCTCCTAGAATTTATATTTCTAAATAGCTTTGAGTTAAAAATCTTTATTACAATAAAACAAATATTTTAAAAATTTTATTTTAAAAGTAAACAAGTAACTTATAATAATAAAATTATTTTAAAGACAAAAAGAAAAAAAATTCGGAATACCTATTATTATGTAGAAATAATTAAACTTGAACTAAAACTGGTCGGCCTATCCTTGTCCTGATCCACCATTGTCCCAATACAAATAACGCAATTATATAAAAATTAAAGACTCTGCTTAAATCTGACAAATTGAAAGAAATTGACCAGAAATTTGGTGAACAAAAAAAAGTAATTTATTCATTAGAAAGATTTTGTAGCCGTTAACAATTTGTGTCAATTTTTTTTATTCCTTTCTCCACAGTTGCCAAGTTTAAGGCAAATACCAATTAAATTTCTAAGGAAAAAAAATTAAAAACTTAAATTTTTTTATTTTTTCGACTCAATTTTAATTTTTTCAATTTTTTTATAGACATTTTTCTTAAAATAAATAGAATTTTGATGTATTCGATTTTTTAAATATAAAAATAATTTTTGCAACTTTTTGATATGACATATTTTACTCTTTTTACGAGGTTGCCAAATTTAAGACAAATAACTTTAGAAATTCTAAAAAAACTTTAAAAACTACATTTTTTTTTATTCACTTTTAACGTTTTTGATTTTTTAATAGACATTTTTCTTAAAAGAAATAGAATTTTAAAACTTTCGATTTTTTAAATATAAAAATGATTTTTGAAAATTTTTGATATGAAATTTTTTACTCTTTTTACGCGGTTGCCAAATTTAAAACAAATAACTATTGAATTTTTCTACAAAAAATAAACATTGCCTGACGTTGTGTTTAAATTGTATTTTTCTTTGGAATAAGTGAATTAAAATGAATATAAATAATGCTTTTGGAATTGAATAAATTTCTATTACAAAAACTAGATTTCAGTGGATGATCTACATAAAAAAATCTAAATAAAAGTATGCAAGCGTTACTGTTTCTCGCCGCTTCTGCAATAATTAAGCCAGAAAATTGCGTAGATACGAGAATCTGACGTACGGGCCTATCTAGATATTCTTTAATGTAAGTACCAAACCCAGTCGCAGCAGTGTTCCCCACATGAATTGTTGATGCCCGATTTGTACTCATAACAATTATAATATGCGCTCTTATCAAACTATTATGTATTTAGTTAAATTTATTTACATTTTATACGTGAATATTTAAAATAAAAAAACAAATTATTATTATTACATTTGCCTTCTTTTCTTAATGCCTATATATCCAAAAATTATTTTTAATGTAAAATATGTAAAAATGAGTTAAAACTAGTAGTTTAAATTTATGAACGTAAAAACATTTTTTTAAACAATAAATTTTAATTTTTTATCGAAAAGTTTTTGGTTTTTTTCTTAGAAATTGAGTTGTTTTTTCGTTATATTTGGCAACCATGAAAAAATATTTGAGAAATTGCTAACAGTTTATAAAAAACAACTAAAGATCCACTCCTCTCTCCGCTTTGCATTGTCCTATATTATCTACAATTTCGCAAAAATCACCATTATAAAAATATGTAAAATTATTTAAAAAAAATAATGTAATAAAATTATCAATACAAAAATAATTTTTTTTTAAATTCATATTTAAAAAAAATTAAAATCACAATCAAATTCAGGGGGAAAATATCTTTTGGTATGAAATGGAATTGTATTTTAGGTTTATTATTTATTTTGTAAATGTCAATCAAATATGAAGCGCCTTAATTTTGTAAACTTTCGGAGAGTTTTAAAAAACGCTATTCTCCATGAAAGTGGTAGCATTCCGAAATGCTTGCATACTTTTGTTGTTTTTCAAGTTGTTATTTTGTCACTTATCGGAAAATGCAAGTGAAAGTGTAGTTTTTATGTTTTTTGAAATATTTACGAAAAAGCAAGTATTTATATAAATAGTTATATTGTTGATAACATATAATAGGAAGTTTTGATTTCATAAAATGAAGTGTTTTATAAAGAATTGCTGGTAATTCAACGGAATGAGGAAGCCGAGAATTCCTTTCTTTCGGTAAGTTGATGTCTTCATTTTTACTAGAGAAATTAACAAATATTTAGTTTACAATGTGTTTAATTGGCTTTTAGTGATTTGTTTTGTCCAAAAAGTGATTAAAAAGTAAAAAGTTCGGCATTGAATAAATGTAAACAAATGTGATGTTGACAGTTTAATATTTACCAGAAAATAGTTCAGTGCCGGTGTACGTAAAGTGTGTGTAAAAAATTTAAGGGAAAATTTTCTTATCCCTTTCATATTTACGGAATACAAATGTGCTTGCAACTGAGAATTTATTTTATTCAAATTAAGGCAATTATTTATTTTAAATCCCCCATTGCTAAAATTTATATTTAATAAGTGTGATGTGGTTTTAATTTCAACATAATATCAGATTCTCTCATTTAATTCATTTCACATTTTTTAAGTGAATTTTTATTTGTGCACATAATTGTTTTGATAAATTAAATAACTTGGAATTTATATTTTTATATGCTCTTCCACTTTAGAATTCTGTTTTAATAAATAAAATGGAAATATAATAAATAAATAAATAATATTTTAAAATAAAATTATGTGTTTTAATGCAAATTTCCAAAACTGATTCCATCAAACAACAAAACCCGCAATATTAAAAAGTCTATTTGTTTACGCATAAATGCCATCACATATGAACCACTTCGGTTTTAAACGAACCGCTTCAATCGCATACTGAAGTTTAAAATTGACCCCACTGATTTACGCCGTTTCTGTTATTTTGCATGTGGGTGCATTCTACGAATGTTTTGCCAACAAAATTTGGACGGAATTTTAGTGTAGAGGTCTATCCAGTTCTCCTATAATCTAAGGTTTGGTACTTCTTAGCTGATTAGCATGGGCTCAGTGCAGTAATGGCAACCTGCGATCAAATCGAATTTGAATTTTACAGCGGGGTTGCGTTCAGAAATTCCAATTGAACACTTCCCTGAGCGAGGTTCATATTCCGTTGTCGCTGGCGCCGCAAAAGTGCTTTACGATATAGAAAAGTTTTAGCGAGCCTGTGGAGTAGTAATATTTATCAAAAGCATAACGAAGAAGTTATGCTCTTGATAAATAATACTCTCCACAGGCTCTCTAAAACTTTTTGATGTCAAACTGGTGGATTCACCAAGGTTAATACAAAATTTGATCGTATTTTTTTGCAGCAAATATCGTTATACCTGAAGAGCTGGAATTAGTTTTCAATTAAGGAGATTTATTTTATTCGCAACTACCAATCCAATTGCCCAAAGTTCTCAATGAAAAGTAGAACTTCTATTCGGTAAGATTTGAGGCTTCAGTTAACGATATTCAATAACAACAAGCTGGATAACAGCAAAGGATGTTGTGTCGTTATCGGCAGCTGCGTCTGTAAACATAATTGTAGAGAAGTATTAGTTTGCATCTGCTCAGTGACGTATGTATACTCAACTCTTTCCCTAACGGTGGGTGGATCTCTAACTAGTTCGGAGGTTAATAGGAAAAATGCAGAAGACTTTCCTTTAAAGTAGGTTCTGAAAAAAATTTATGTTAGAAGCTTGTGAAGGGTATAATCGGTGTTAGAAGCTTGTGAAGTGTATAAGCTTATGAAGGGATGTATAAAGACCAGTCGCCGAGTATGGTTGTCTTTATTTTCGGTTTTTTGGTTCCCTAATATTCTTTCATTGATATTTTTCTAGGGGATACCGTTGTAGTATCACAACCAAATTATTTCATTCGACGATAAAGCGGGTATATTGGTTTTTTTATTTAAAATATTAAATATGGTGTTTAATAAAATAAAAAAGTTTTCATCATATATTTCCTAAATACTGTAAAAATCTCTGTTATTACAAAATTTATAATTTTCTGCTAGGAAAAAACCATTGGTAATTTAAAAAATAATTTATCTTCAATGTACAATAAAATGAAAACGTAAATAAACTGTGGGACTTGGTGTGAGAAGAATACAACATGTCATGAAATTACCTTCAATTTTTCTCAATCCGATTATTTCACTTATTACATTGTGTGATTTACGTTGTTAATTTAGATAATGACTAATTAAAGTCAAACGTGCCAAGCTTTTGAAGCATATCATTGAAGTTTCGTAAAAAAATCAAGAACAGAACGTTACTCAATTAAACACGTACGCTTGATACTCTTAAATAGTTATTGTATCTGATGCTATCTAAATACGTACGTATGTATTTTAATTATTTAAACAGACTTTATTTGCTTATACGATATAACATTCGAATCCTTAGAAGAATTCAATCGGAATGTGGGTGTGTGTATATGGCCAGGCATTCCCATGGTATTCAGGGAATGCCAAGGAATTTCTAGGTGATTACTATCAAATGTTGTTAGTCGATAAAAGTGAAGAAAATTATTTGAAGCAATTTTTCGAATTGCTTAATATTTGTTTTATTTTTTTGTTTGTTTGTTTGTTTGCTTTCTATGTTTATTAAACGAATGCGAATAAGAAAATTTTTATATGAGCTCGAATTGTTATACCAATTTCGTGACTGGATTATTTAAGGTATTTTAGAAACTTTCCAAATGTTTACTAAACTGTTCATTTATTTAACAATTACGATTAATCGTCAAATGATTTTATCAAAAATTATCCAAAATATGGCTTGCTAACATAATTGTTCTGTACAATACAAAATTAGGTTCTTATTGATTGTTTAGGAAGGAGGTAATTCATTTTGAATAGATGGCTCATATTATGAATATAGGATGACTATTTTTATAAATATTTTTCATTGTAAGTAGTAAATTTAAAGTATGAAACCTTTCAGAACGCATAATTTTTCCTTTGTCAAAGTTCCGCCAATCCTTAAACTACAAAATGCTTTAACCCTATTTCCTTACACTCTACTACTAACAAAGAGTCAGTTTCTACTCTCCTAATAGTGACTAATGAAAAATTGGAGAGAGGGTGAGAAAGAGAGGCAGAACAAAAATAGAGTATGAACAATAATAGAATATCCATTTTATGTATTGAGTTGTCGTTTTTTATCCAACAGAGGACTTAATTATATTTTTTCACAACTAACTTCACACTTAAGCCGCATGTCATTTTGACAGTTGAACTAGCAAGGCTTGCTTGTGAAATAATTCGATTGATTATGCACAGCAGTTTTTGGTTGAAACCCTTTTTCAGCATATTTTAATTTTTTACTACAGAAAAGATAAAAATGCTGTTCAAACAAGAAAAAATTTATCCGATGTATATGGAGAAGATGTGTTAAGTGAGCGTCAGTGCCAAAACTGGTTTGCAAACTTTTGATCCGGCAATTTTGATTTCAAAGATGCACCACGTTCTGGAAGGCCAGTTGAAGCTGATGAAGACACATAAAGGCATTAATTGATGCAAACCGGAGAATAACAACTCGTGAGCTCGCTGAGAGATTAAATTTATCGAATTCGACCGTTCATGATCAATTGAAATGGCTCGGTTTAATCTCAAAGCTCGACATATGGGTTCCTCATCTTCTTACCGAAAAAAATTTGTGCCGTCGCATTGACGTTTGTATCATCACTGGGGACTAAAATGGGTTGTCTACAATAATGTTAAGCGCTAAAGATTCTGGAGTAAAAAAGATTAACCGGCTTAAAGCACTTCGAAAGCCAATATTCATCAAAAAAAAGGTTATGCTATCTGTTTGGTGGGATTTCAAAGGAATCGTTTATTTTGAGCTTCTAGCGAGCAACATAACGATCAATTCTGATGTGTACTATCATCAGTTGGACAAATTGGATAATTTACTTAAAGAAAAAAAGGCCAGAGTTTGTCAATAGGAAAGGTATAATGTTCCAACAGGATAATGAAACGAAATTACTTTCCAAATAACTCAATAGTTTTTCAAAAATTCAAAAGCAGCTGAAAATGTTATAGGGGAAGATACTTACATTTGGATGAGAACACTAGTGGAGCCCCGTGTAGAGACCGGAGATTAGGTTACCTCAATGGTTTTCCTTTAAGATTGTAGAAGGCATTACTTGGAACAGAGGCATATAGGTTTTGAAAAGTATCACAAGACTACTTATACAAATTAATACACTAACTCCTGGTGACCCTTGATGAATAAGCTTAATAATAAAAAAAAATTAGTTTTAATGAGAAATGAGTCAAAAAAACGCAAAAAATTAAGTCCCTTATCATAAATAAATCCTCGGTGGTCGCAGGCGTGGTTGTTATGGGAAAGTTGTCGATTCTTATCTCACTCTGAAATATGGGCTGTTTTTTTAAAATGCGATTGCCTGTTATGCCATTGCAGATATAAGACTATAACTGCTAAAATTGCAAATCAAAATAATTAATAGTATACTTGCTGAATAGGTAATTGATAAGCATTTTTTATATATTTTTTAGGGCTGCTCAAAGTAAATTTCTTTCCAATTAATTTATCATCGTCCTTTTTTAATACCCACAATTATTCTTCTAAAAGATAAATATTTTTTATTCATTAATCATTCTAATTTTTAATTTTAGAAATTCAGATTTATTATCAGTATTTGTGCAAAGAGGTGGAAGGCTTCACAGCTCAGAGGAGTTTAACAAAAAACCTCTCTCTTTCATAATATGTGTCAATGAATAATCCCTTTCAATTTATGGCTTTAAAATCCAGATCAGTCTGTATTAGAGTGTATTTTATATGAAAATCTTAACTGTTAATGAAATATTATTTCGTTTGTTCAAATTCGTACCGATCACTTTCCCTTTAAGGGTGTCTTAAACATGTTAACAATAATAAGTAATTATATACTCTCTGATAGTGTGCATAGAATATGTAACAGTTGATAAATAGTTACACTTTTCTTAGAAATCGTTCAAGTAACGGGTGACGACATAATTTCTAGTTACTTGCCACTCACCATTTTGATTTTCATTACAAACTATAGAAAATTGTGGTTTTGACATGGTGTCGTGTTATGTTGTTTTGAGTTATACAATAATATGAACATGTTTGACTTGGTGAAGTTATAAGTTTTCATTCGCTACTTTTCCGATTCAGTACAATAGAAATATTGTGCAGTTTTCAATTTTAACTTCAACGTTCAAATAAATATCCAACGCGGATGTATAAGCAACCCTTGTAAGGACAATTGTGTGCTTCCTTTCTTGACTTGACTCGAGGAGGCGACCTATAAGTGCACTCATTCTTGTAAAATTTCGCACACATATTCCGTAAAATCACCAATTTATTCGTATGAATATAATAATAAAATATGTTTCAAATGTAGTTTATAAATAAATTTAATTATTTTACTTTTAAATTTAGAAACGAAAATGATTTCTTTTAAATTTCTCTCTAAAGAGTATTATAATTAAAAAAAAAATGTTTTTACAATTTTTCACTATGATAAGTTGCAACTGGAAATATTCCTTATCAAGTTTGTAGGTGCTATAAAGTATTTTTGGATGGTAGAGAAGTGGTGGAAGGCAAACCTAAGTCAGAGAAGTCTTTAATATCTAAAATTAATGAAAACGTGGAACGAGTAGTGTCACTATTTTTCCCCTATCTTTCCAATGGAACAAATTCAGTCTCCTTAGGTTCTTAATTAATCAATTTGATATAAGTTTTGTATCACACGCACGTGTATACGGAATATCCCAGTTAGTGCAATTTTTAGACTTTGACTTTCTACAGAAATGTACTGGACAAGCTATTCAGCAAATATTATGATGGATAAGAATGTCCTCGAAATTACATCAAAAATACTATATTGTAACTACAAACTTGTGCTGTTGACAAGTTTATATCGGGTTTTTCAATTACAACTTGACATTTTTGAGTATTTTCCATATGAAAATACTCAAAAGTATCAAGTTGCTATTGAAAAACCCGTTGCTGCAGAGGTTCGTTGTAACTTTTCGTAATTCAAACTCGTAGATTCACCAAGCCCCATCGTTGTTCCAATTTTTGCTATTCTATTTTCGTTGTTCCAATTTTTGCAACGCACTACAAAACCATAAATTCACTTATCGCGCACAACAGGATCGCTTAGTTACCGGTAAAGGTTGAAGCTTGTACTGCACGTCTAAAGGGATTAACATACAAGCTACAATATATGGATGGTTAGTCCGTGGTTTTATTATATCGCTTTCAGTCTGCCACAGCTTGCATATATCAAGAATGGCCATCAAGACTTGCGTCGTGATTTATGGAAACAAACTGTCGTGGTTCCTTATATTGTAGTTAATGTTGACAACTTGTATTCGGTGCCAGCCATCGAGAGAGTGTAACAGTGCTTCGCCACCAGTCAACTGATCTTTGTCCAACTTTAGCTTCTACAACTATCCCCTCTACAGTCTAATAAAAAGTATCATTACGCCCCGCAACTCGAAAAGTACTTCATTCTCTTTATTTTTCATAATTTCACAATTAGAAGCAGATCCTTTTAATTTCTTTGCCTAATTCCAAACTTCACTTCAGCATCTAGATTGGAAGCAATAGTTATGAGCAATGTTAAATCCATCTATGTATTTGAATAGGTTTGAAAATGCATATATCGACCAGTCTATCTACAGGAAATATTTCCTCGATTAGTATTTAAAGGCGACTGCACCCAAATTGGTGATCTTCATGGTCAGATATTTCCCTACAGAGAAACTCTGTACTATGTACAATATGATAAGCGGTGGGCAATTTTCGGTGATAAAAGCGAAAACTCATTCAATGGCTTATACTCAGTTAGATTAGGTATAATCTCGAGTTGCGGTGAGAGCGGCGGCATGTACGAATTATTGAAAATGAACGATTCGAGTAGTTATATAGAGAAAACTATCTAATAGAAGAGCAGACAATAGAGGATAAGGAGCCATGCGTAAAAAGTCCGATCGGACAAGGATCGAAAACTTTTTAGCATCTTACTGGTCAACTACCAACAATTCAGTCTATTCAACGTTCTTGCCGAAGTCTGATAACTCTACTTCCAAGTCTCCTTCTTAACTTGATTAAAGAAACTACCATGGTCATCCAGCTGCCGCCCTCTATTTTAACTCTAAGTGTATTAATACATAACTTGGTATTTCTGTGTTCCTTGTTTATCAAAAAGATTATCCACAAAAATAGTAACTTAACAAATCTTAAGGATCATTGAAGAATCCAACAAAATCTTTAAAAAAATCCTATATTGAAATCACCTGCATTGACTATAGCATCATTCAAAGTAAGCCACATTTTAGCAAAAATATAATAAACTTTTTAGATTTTTTTATATGGTTTGGATATACATATTTCGGTAAATCAGTTTTTTTCATATTTAAAGTTCATTCCCTATATTGATTCCCAGACTTAAGATTCACTATCATTATTTTTGTCTGGACACACACAAAATTAAGAATGCTTGGTTGGCCACTTGCAGATGCAAACTTCGCATTAATGATAAGATAAGAAAATAAAATTTAATCTGTATTATTTCTGTCGTTACTTTTCAATTAATAATTATTACTAAATAAAGTATTATAAAACTCGCTCCCTAATTACCACTTATTAGTACACAATGTTTGAATATGTTAAGCTTCAAGATTTTAGTAGTTAGATCCCGGCGCACATTTTTAAGGAGAATAGTCGATTTGTATTATGGTATGAATTAAAATATCTTAGAATATTCAAGATATTTTAGGCTGGTGGATTATAATTTGCGATTAATAAAACGTCAAATTCAACAGGAGTACGGCCAGATACGACCGTACTCAGAGAACATCTTAAGATTGCCATGGCTTGCTTGTAGATGGTATTGCTGAGGCTGTTCGCTGGGTTCGAAAGTTGGCAACGTTGTGTTCTCGTGATGACCTGATACACAAAAATGGTGACATCGCAGTTTGTAAATTTCTCCACAGGAGGGTAAAGAGAGAAGGAAGAGAAACTCTATTAAAATAAAAAATTACCATATACAAAAAAAATTCAGGACCAAGTGGAAAAAAAAACAATTTAGAGAGAGGAATAAAAATTGGAAAGATGCAAAACTTGAATTTGAAAAATAAAAATAATATTATACAAAAAATTTTTAATAAAAAATAAAAATAAAAAAAAGGGAATAAATATGGTGCTGCTGACCAACGACGGAAAGGGAAGAGAACTACTTGTTAGGAAGAACCTTAAATAAAAAGAAACTAATTAATTTATATTCATTGTAAAATTTTAATTTATTTTAATCCATCATTTTTTTAAAAGTTCTATTTCGTTCAAATTAATTAAATTTCATTTTTCAAATAAAAGTTCCGTTTTAAAATTTCTTATTTTCAAATTTTAAAAAAAATCTTTTTTCTTGATTCATTTCACGATTTCAAACATAATTTTTGGTTTGATATAATTTTTTTTAAGGTACTAGAGTATAGATAGTGTAAACATTAAAATAAAATTTTACGTTCAACTGATTTGGTAATCTCAACCTACGCTAAACTTTTAAAAGTTATTTTCTTGTTTTTCTTGTATGTAAATGTCTTTAAGATATAAGGGATAATGCCCAACAGAATAATACTCTTAAAAATAATTATTTGTACAAAATAATATACTTAAAATAATATTTATCTCTATTCTCTTTACAATTACAGTCATCACTGGCAGCAGAAATGACCTAGTCTTGAAACACATTTGATACTTTTTGTCCAATTCTAAGTATATTTGACTTTGAAGATTTTCAGATGTTCGTATTTAAAAAAATAAATGGACTGATTTACCACTCTATAAAAAAATTTCATGGCAATTCTCGATAGTGATAACTTCCTTGCATTACACTGGGGTCATACTCTTCGACTTTTATATTTATAAGTATGTCCAAAAATAGGACTTAATGGTAATTTTACCATATTATCTTCCTGGACTTGGTGCTGAAACACTGAGCCTTAGCTAAGATCCAACAGCGCGATTAAAATAATATCCCTTAGCTAGGGAACAGCGCTATTAAAACAAATTTTTTTGCCTACCATATACACTAAACATATGTAATAATAGATTGTTACAATTTTAGATTATATAATAGAAGAACTGGCTATGCCTCTCTAGACAAAAATACTGTCTAAATTTTTTCGAGAATACATTAGTAAGAACGCACACATTTGCAAAATAACCTTTCACGAAACACTTTATATTCTGAAATAAGAACTTCCTATTTACTGTCGTGAGGAATAAAACTATTTATGCAAATGTATTAATTTATACTTACTTATTCGTAAACTATTTAATATTTAATAAAACCGCACTTAAACATTCACTTCGCGATAAATATCTAAATGTAAACATTAAGCATAACAAAAGTATGCACTCATTTCGGTATGCTACCACTTCATAAAGAATGGCGTGCTTAAAACTCTCCGAAAGTCTACAAAATTGAGGGGTTTGATATTTGATTAATATTTACAAAATAAATAAAAACCTAAAATACAATTTTCTGATAATTTTTCGTACCCTTACTTATTAGATAAATTTCAATCAGAGCCACCTATTGGTAGTGCTACAATATCAGTAACATCTTCAGTTACAGAAGTTATGCTTACGTTTTTCAAAATTATTTATAACAATTTTTTTTAAAAATTTCAATTGATTTCTTTTTTAAAATTTGATTTACATTCTCATTTTAAAAAAAAAAAATTTTAATTAGTCCCTATATTTGTGAAAGTATGTATTTTCCAATCACTGCCATCTATATATATTTTTAAGTAATGTCTTTATTGAAAAGGTTTTCCTATTATGAAATTTAATTGTTTTGATTTAAATGACCAATTTAAATCATTCACAGTTATTTGCAAAATTAAATCTTCTATATAATATTTATTTTGTATTATGCAATTAAAAAAAATTTTAATTATATATTTTTAAGTTAAATAATAATACAAAATTTCAACTATTTAAATTTATGCATTTGCATAAGCTTTTGTTATTTTCGTAAAACTTTAAAGATTCAAGTTTAAATTTACTTAAAGAGGAAGCATTTTTTTTATCAAGATAAAAAATGTTTTTATCTAATATGTTGTAGAAAGTCATGTCATTCACCAGTCTTCCTACGCACCCTCCCCACATCATCATGGCCTTTAATTAAAACAAAACTGAAGCATTGAAAGTTTTCATAGCTACCAGTTTATAATATATACGAAAATTTGCAACAAAATAGAATTTACGTAATTACTTCATTGCTGTCATTGTGTATTTTACATCCGGTTTTTGCAATTCGTCCCTCAATTGATCTAAATTGAAAATCTCATGCTTAAAAAAACCAAACGACAAAGATCCTTTCGAAATAGGCAAATAGGGGATGTAAAATGATGTTTTGAGGAAATTTAACTTATTTTTCTCATCTGAATGAATTCTATTTAGTAGATTTATGACTTTGTATTATGAATCATGACCAAATAGTCCTAATTTAGTCTTTTAAGGGTAAAATGATAAAATTTTCTTTACATACAGGTCAAATTCTTAAGTTGACTAATTAAAATCCTTTACATTCTGTTGAATCAAAATCATGAATAATTTAGTTTTCAATTGGTATCATTAACCAAAGGGAAGAAAAATCGATTCTTTTAGGTTGTATATACAATATATTTTTGATTTCTTATCAAAAGGTAGTAAATTTACAGATAGTCTGATAAATTTCATTTATGATAAGCTGGCATTTAGTTTTCATTTCGGAAGTTGTATTTAGTTAGCTGACAAAGACCTCTGATTTATGTTATGCTCATAAAAAAATGACAAGTTTCAAATCGGAAGGAATGGCTGGTTAACTAACCTTGAATTTAAACGCTCTGGAATGTTCTCTCCCAGTAAAGTCAGTGCTGGTTCTTAACAAATCCTCCAAGATGGAAATGGGCACTCGTCACCAAAGATGATTTTTTTTGGGTTAGTTAACTCAGTAAATGCTTTAATTCTGATCCTTTAATTCATTAATATTAAAATATCTTAATTGTCCTGGCTTACTCCATTACTACAACAAGGAGAAAATTCGTCATCGTTTATAATGAATCTAAACACTGTTCAGGCAGTATCTGAGGATTTATTTTCTTTTCTACCGAACGATCATCATATTAAATGGCTATTCGAATTATTGATCTAAATATTTCTTTCATACAAAGACTAGAGTTTGCAGTGATTCATTTTATAAACTTTACTATGCAAGAATCGGAAGAATACAAGGTCTGCTCAAAAAGAATGTCGAATTTTGGATTTCCGCGGGTTACGCATATTCGATTTTCGATATTTTGTGGCGTTATGTTGGTACTAATGTCTCTACCTTATGCCGACAAGTTCGGCCATTTTGAATGTTCAGTTAATTTTTGACAGCTGCTTTGCTTGCACGTATTTTGGCTCGTCTTCGATTTTTGCGCATTCCAAAATATGGATCAAAGAATCTGTTTCGGGAACAAGAAAAAGTCACAGGGGGCCACATCTTGGAAATACGGTGGCTGCGGCATTATTAGTGTGATATTTTTGGCCAAAAATTCGGGCACAAGCAACGATGCGTGAGCAGGGGCGTTATCATGGTGCAAAAGCCAATTTTTGTTCTTCCACAAATACGGGCGTTTCTGGCGGAATGGTTCGCGCAACTTGTACATAACTTGCAGGTAATATTCCTTATTGACCGTTCTATCCTGTGGTAAGAACTCATGATCCTCGTACATGTATGCCAAAAAATTTGGTCTGTTACTGATTATTTGGGAATAAGACTTCCATAAAATAGCTTAGAAAAATAGCAGAGAATACATTATAGATGGTACACCGTGTAATGGAGTGACATCTCTTAGTCGATGTCACTCCATAGCCGAGCTTTAGCCCCTGATTCGATGAGAGCATATTTGGCAATACTGCGGACTTCCTCTCTATATAGCTTATAAATTAATTCCTCCCAGAGATGCAGTATAAGTTTTTATATCACCTAGTAACTACGCGACTGTAAAGAGCACCAATATTCCATCCAATTTTGAATGCTTCATGCGCGAGTTTGACTTACGATAAGTTGCAATGATTCGTTATCAAGAGCACAAGTTTTCATGAAAATTTTTTGGACAGCCGAGAAGCAGTGGAAGATGAACCTCGCTCAGAGAGGCATTCAACATCGATATTGATGAAAATGCGGAATGAGTGAGAGCTTCTGTTAGGTCAAATCGTTGATTAAGATTGAAGTTGATGAGTGAGTACTTCAAAGGCTTAGAAAAAGGGTTTTTTGCTTTTGATAGGAGATTGCAGACACTTGACTGCTCCACTATGATAACTTTTTGTTGTGCGGTTTGGGGTCCCAGCTCCCCTTTTAACTGATCTAAGTCCTTGTGCTATTTATCACAATATAAAAAAAACCCTAAAGGACGTCATCTTAGCATTATCGTTGGAGAAGTTGAAGGCGATTCCAGCACTGCTATGAAGAATGGAAGCAGCGCTGCCTAAAGAGTGTACTTGAAAGAAGATGATATGGAGGTATAAAAATAAAACAAAATTATTGGAATCAATCTTATTACTGTTCTGCCATACCTCGCAGATGGATGACTTAGTGTAGGTTGTCACCTTCGTACTTTACCATTCTCCTGTTGACCCCATCGTCTCCGGACAATCCAAGATTTCCGTATCAACAGATTGCTCAAAAAACAATAAAAAAAAAGACATTTTTTTAACGTTTATTTTCTGTATGAATAATATTATTTTAGATTTGATATAATAAATCACAATAGTTATAAAAGTGTCGTAGCTAAAATGCAGTTTTTGGTTTGGTATTTTTTCTTTTATTGGCACCTCAAAATGTTGAAAAGTTTTATTTAAATTGTAGAAGTTGTTGATAAGATTAATAAATAGATTTGAAATTAGTTGACTTTTGAAATTTTAATCAATTTCTTTCGAAAATAGTTTCTGAATTATCGACAATTGTAATGAGTTTGGTAGAGTGGTGAGATTGATCGAATATAATTTTTAGAACAGAATTTAAATGTCCAATAAATTGTGTTACTTTTTCAAAAGTTTAATTTTTATCGATTTTTTTTAAAATTATTATTGTGGTTTTATTTTGTGAAATATTTTATGGTTAGTGTATTATTTATACATTTTTAAATTTTTTTGTTTGTTTTAAATGAATTTAAATTTGTACAAAGAAGTTATGTTGAAATGAAGTATTTTATTAATGAGGTCTTAATTATTTTTTTTTATGATAATTGTGAATTTTAAAATTTTATTTTAAAAAAGTAAAGAATTTGCTTTTTAGAAAAATATTCTATGCATTTTGCTACTAAACAAATATTACTACATAAGATGAATATTATCAATAATGTCCCGATTACTAATTAAAACTAATAATTTACAAGCTTTATTTTTACAGAAAATTATTAAGACTACAATTTTTTTTATATACGGAAATTACATTTACTATTTTTTTGCCTTATAAAATCGGAGTAGAAAAACAAAGCATAATTAATTTAAAAAACTCAAATAAATTATTCAAAAAGTAATAAGCACATAAATTCTTTAATATCTGAAATGATCTTTGAAAAAAATATACAAAATTGCTAAATAAAATATAAAATATTTATTTATAATTTGAATTATAGAAGTATAACGTTGCTGAGCACTATCTATAAGATATTCTTCGCTATCTTACAAGGCATTGTCCTATTCGTCTAAAAAATCATTCACCCATACCAGAGCAGAGGCTTCACTCCAGGGAAATCAGTAACAGATCAGATCTTCTCTCTGCGGCAATGAATGGAAAAACCGTTGGAATATGATCAACAAATCCACTATAATAAGCTGGATTTATACTAATTTATTTTATACAGTGCTCTGTATTTTCTTACAAATACTCCAAATTTGAAAATATATCAAGAATTTGGCTTCAAGCTAACTTCAAGGTCTTCATTAACTTATGCCAACATAAATAAATTTTATTTCACAAAAACTCACAAAAAAAATAAAGAAAATTAAAAATCAAAATTAGAATTTAGGTAATTTTCAAATTTAAGAAAATTGATCGCTTAAATTAAACAGACATTCATTATATACAATAAAAAGGGTAGATATTATATTTGAAAGAATCACTTTAAGATAATTTCTTGATATGCTATCTGAAGGGCGAAATTGTAACCAAATCGTCCATAATGTGTACGTACATGCTTGCAAATGAAATTTATTGACAAGAATGCTTCACATAATTAAATCCAATATCACATTTTGGTTTCTACTATGGGTGTTACGTCCGTTTTGGTCAGTGAGTCTTCGAAATACACTAAAGAAAAAACATTTACTGAACTTATTGTGTGGCGGCAGATGTTCTTGATTCACGGTTAATAAACACCGAATTGTGTTGCGAAAATTCGTGATGAAATTTTTCGGCTTAGTTGCTTTTCTATCTAAATAACCAATTAGGATATTTTGGTAGATTTAATTCATCATTAACTGCTTCAGTGTGTACCACATTGAACTTTAATTTGTACAAAAATATAATCAATTTGCGTGGATTGGGAAGGTAACTGTTCTGTCCATTAAGATTACAAAAGAAATTCTACAAATGACCATCTGTGCAATGTTTTTTTAGATATATAATGTAATTGTTGAAATTTTCTTAATTGATTATATCTTAAATGCGATGATCTTATTCTATATGCGTGTATTATTGAATTTTGGTTTAGTAATAATGTAAAGAGTATATATAATATTTTATATGAACTTTACTAAAAACTATTGTACATAACTCCTTGGATTCATAATGAAAAAAAAAATGATTAAATTTAAACATTCTATCAAATATATTTAAAATTGTCTCTATAAAAAACAAAACCCTTAAATACGATCCAATTAAAAAATGATATATGGAAATTTTTTAAAGAATCTAATTTTCCTTAATTATTTAGAAAAAAGTTACTAAAAATTATTAGATATACACGTATGAGATTTTATTATCAGAAATTTAATATTTAAAAATACTTTATTATTGTATTTGATAGAATTAACCTTACATTTTGTTATAAAATGATTTTTTTGTATATACAATTAATTTTGTTTTGTTTAAATTATCGTACATATTTTTTTGTGTTTTTTTTTTAAAAATATGTGTGAATTTTCAGACATATTTTTTATATGAAATTTAGAACGAACTTGTTTCTAAGAATATAAATGGAAATATTGCGTTGTTTGAATTCAAAGATAATTTAACGTAATTTTAATTCAATGAAGACTGGTTAGGGTATAATTGGGTGGCCAGTATAAACAAGATTGAAATCTAAAATTTGATTACTTATAATCTGCTGATCTGCACAAGGACTACATATCATTAATAATTATTGCGTTGTTCGGAAAGTAATTTGAAAGACGATTTTCTTATAGTGAATTAATATTTTATTCAATTAAATATTATCCAGTCTGATCCAAAACCCTTTGCCATTTCTCTGGCAGTAGCATGATTCCACGCTCATAAAAATTATGTTCTTTGCTGGCAAAAAACTGATCCAAGTGATTTTTGACCTCCTCATTTAAATTAAACGTTTTACCTTCTAAAAATGTTTGTAAAAACCGGAACAAATGATAATCGGAAGATGCTAGGTCTGGAGGGTATGGTGGGTGTGGGAGTATATCCCATCCAAGCTCTAAAAGCTTTTGCGAATGGTCAAACTTGTATATGGTTTTTCATTATCCTGTTGGAACATTATACCTTTCCTATTGACCAATTTTGGCCTTTTTTCTTTAAGTGAATCATTCAATATGTCAGAATTGATCGTTGTGTTGCTCAGTAGAAGCTCAAAATAAACAATTCCCTTGAAATCCCACCAAACAGATAGCATGACCTTTTTTAATGAATATTTGCTTTCGAAATGCTTTGAGCCGGTTCATCTTTTCTACTCCAGGACTTTTTGCGCTTAACATTGTTGTAGACAATCCATTTCTCATCCACAGTGATGATACGCTTCAAAAATGTATAATTTTCTTGGCGTTTGAGAAGCAAATCACAAACGTCAATGCGACGTCACACATTTTTTCCGTAAGAAACGTCAATGAGGAACCCATATGTCGAGCTTTCAGATTACACCTAGCCATTTCAAATGATCATGAACGGTCGAATTCGATAAATTCAGCTTCAACTGGTCTTTATCAGCTTCAACTGGCTAGATCGAAATTTTGCAAACCACTTTTGGCACTGGGGCTCACTTAACATATTTTTTTCTTGCTTAAACATCATTTTTATCTTTTCTATAGTAAAAAACTAAAATATACCGAAAATGCTGTTTTTCACTTTCCATATTTAAAACGATATCAACCAAAAACTACTGCGCTGAATCAAGCCTTGCTATGTCAGCTGTAAAAATACATATGATTATGCGGCTTAAGTTTCAAGTTGGTTGTGAAAAAATACAATTAAGTCGTCTGTTGGGAAAAAACGACTTAGTTCGTTACTATTAATTCTATAAACACGAGAGATTACAGAATTCTTGCTTGTTCATGAATAAAAAATTCTCCAAATACGAATAAGTTTAGTAAATATAATATTAAAGCATAGTTGCGATCAAAATGGAGCAAATAGGATACATAGAGAAAGGACATAGTCGTTTAAATGTATATGAATAATACAACAATACAAAACTTGCTAAATTGTCTTAAATTATTTTAGATAAATCCAAACTGTTCCTATGATGTGGTCATAATAACGTTGCGTAATAATTTGCTTCCAGTAAGCAGCCCAACATACTTTACCAGAAATTCCATAACTCATTTTTCTGATTCGAGTTGTTTTTAATTTCGAATATTCATTAAAAATCAACTTTAAATTTAATGAAATTAACTAGACTAGTAAATTTTTAATATTTAGATCCAGTTTCAAATATTAAAATAATTTCTAATATCTAATTTCATCATCTTTTTTTCCAGTTAAATTCGAGAAAATTTCAAGTATGACTTTAGCTTCTTAGGTTACGGTCTAATTTATGAAAATTTCAAAAAGGATTTATTTATTACTCATCTCAATATGTTTGGATTATTTGATTTTTTTAATCACAAAATAATTATGGGAATCGTATTTACATACCAATGTGATGGTAAATTAGTTTTCTCAGGATTTATTGGATATAAAATATGTAATATTTTTAGTTAATTTTTAGAAAAACTTATTACTGAATTAGGAATGCCGAGTAAAATATAAATGGTATGGTACTTAAATGTTAAATAATCCTCGATTCAATTATATTTTCGTAAATATTTATTCTTTTGCCATTTTTCACCTCAATAATATTATGCTAAAATCTCTTTTTTCTTATTCTAGAAAATTTGATTTATGAAAATGATCTTTAAACCAAATAAATCGGTAAATTCTACATTTTCCTATAGAATTATTAGTCACCTACCAATTACTAGTTCATTTTTTGAAAATCTTTTAAAAACTACTTTATCTATGTCTTGATAATGAAAATATTATTCCAGATCACCAATTTTACCTTCATTTCACAATCCAACAATACCATCGCATTACTGGTTATATTGTATGCTCTATTGAAAGGTAAGAGTATTGCGAAGGAGTAGTTTTAGATATTTCCCATGCATTCTGGGCTCTTCCTGAAACTTACGATCTTTCTTCTTTTTGCATAATATCTTATCTTAAATTCAAAGTTGTAGTAAAAAGCAAAATCTTCCCAAATATATTCTATTTGAGCTGGAGTCTCACAAAGCAGTATTTTGGTACCATTTTCATATGGTATTTATACCCATGACCTCCCATCTTATTTTAAGACTATTACCGAAGATAAATAAACAGAATAGTGCTCACATTACTTTTACACTTTGCCAAGGACATTGTCTACAACAACTTAGACAACAGTTTTAAATTAGGAGCAGATAGTAAACTTTTAATACACAAAACAATTATAAAGTCCATTTGGACTTATGGTATTTTATTTTCATTTTTGTAATAATGTATTACGTCGTCATCTTTAGGTTCCTTTTGTTTAAACATGTTTAATCCCCATTACTATAAGTTTCATTCGTGTTTATCCTATAAGCATAATCTGCTTGTTATAAAAGTTTCTTTTATCACCTTCACACCTTCATAAAAAAAAAAATCGGAGACCTTTATTATAAAGCATAATGTCGGTGGTGTTAACTTCCACTTCATTGCTTTAAACTATTGTAACTTAATTTGTAATATTAATATACTGTTACAGAGTATTCATAATCAAAGTTATAGTACAAATTAAAAAAAAATTGTGGAATCCTTAAAAAATAATTAAATTTTCTATTTGAAAAAAAAACTACAATAAATAAATAAATTTTTAATTAGATATAATACTTCTTGTGAATAGTTTCTTTTGTCATTCAATTTTCTTTCATTAAAGAATGTAGTATATAAGTTTTTGTGAAATTTTCATTTGAGTACCTATTTTACCATTAACTCATATAAAGTTTTTTTTTTTGGTAAAAGTTTCGGTAAATTGAAGTTTTGGAAAGCCCTTTTCATAGAAAACTTTTAATGCTTATCATTTGTTTTATTTTTCCACATTTCTTTATATATCAGACTATATAAGTGATAAGTTTCAAAGAAGAGTGTATGTTTCCTTGGATGGGAATAAATTATCCAAAAGTGAAAATTGTCTTAAGGATGTGGTTAACTTTCTTAAGTCAGCAGTCAGCAAGTACTCGAATTCGTAGCTACCCGTATCTGATTTCGATTTGAATAGTTTGCTATTTAAGAAAGTGTAAAATTTATTGCAGGCGAGTGCAAATTTTACTTTATTTTGAATGTTTTTCTTTTAAACAGTTGTGGGCTACTATTAGTTTGTTGGAAAACTTCTCGAGAAATAAACAAAATATTTATCATTTCAGCTTTAAATATTTTATTACTGAAAAAGGAAATTTTCATCTATTTATTGTATATAAAATGAATATAGATAAAAGATGTATTAGAAAAAATAATTCAAAGACCGCTTAAAAAAAATCGGGAAAATCTATATAAAGTATTTATAATTTTCTAGAATATATTTATTCATTTGAGAAAAATCTAAAACGATATTTGAGATACATTTTTAGGATATAGATGCGTAAGAGCGCGTTATTCGAGGGGTTTTCCCGAAAAACAGGAGCAGCAAATTAACTGAAATTGTTATAGCTCTAATAAGGACACCTGACACTGTAGAAACTGATCTGTAATTGAGCAACCAGTATGACGGATAACATTCACGTTGAGTCTACTCAATTTCTAGGACACCTTTTCATCTTCCTACCAAAGGTCATTATTTAGTCACGAGTTCTTTTTGTTTTACATCCAGGTACTCCTTTAACCTCAATATCATGTGTTATTGCAAACATTTGTTTGAAAGTTGATCCTCTAAATTGCCATCAATGCGTGCCATGCCCACTGAACTTTTTTCAGGTAAAATCAGCAAAATGTATGTGCTGTAGATACTTTTGTCCTCTATCATAATCATTAAGACCAATATTTCTATGTTGAGTTGAGATATTGTATTGTATGATAAGCACTAGGACCCGTATGGGCATTCCCCGCATTACATTAAGAATTTACAATATTTTTACTGGAGGCTTCTAATAATTGGTCGTCTACAGTAGCCCTCTGTCTTTAGTATTTTTTCATAATTCAATTATTGACTAAATCTCTTATCAAACTCTTTGCTGAAGGAGCAGGACAGAGGCTACAGTACTTTTGGATGTGGCAACCCTATATAAATAGGTGCCTTGTTATCAGAACGCCCCAAGAGTGATTTTTGCCCTTCTTTTAGTTTATAGTGAATAAGGGTTACCAAAATGATTAGCTAGGACTTCATTCCACTGGTGGAGAAAGTGGAAATGGATGCGAGGTAGGGTCTAAGTACGGCCAATTGGCTTAGGTTACTTTGACTGTTAAATTATGGGGTAGTATATGAATAATAGACGATTAATGCTTAAAGCAGAGAGTGGTTCTGAGTCATGAAATTCAATCGGTGCCATTTACTTTCAGTTTCAGGTCCTGCGACAAAACTCTTACACCGAGTTTGTCGTTCTTTCTATATCCATTTCTAATAAATTTAGTATTTTAAAAAGGATAAATCCTATTTTTATCTGCGGTCAAAGAATTTTAAACTATCTTAGCCACTAAGCTTAATGTTTTTTACTATAAGGTTGGCAACTAAATGATTGCGGATTCTGTCAATAGATGGTATTAGAACCTTCTTTTGTTAAGTCAACGTATTCAAAGCACCTAACCTATATTGTTTTCTTGTTGTTTCGACTTCCGTCTTTAATTGAGTAAATTGTTTCGTTTAGCTATTTAGTTTTGTTTTCATCCAAATTTAAAAATGGAAGGACAAGACGTGCATTTTAGATATATTTTATTGTATTATTTCCGAAAAGGCAAAAACGTATACAAGAAGTTATGTGCCATATATGGAAATGAAGCCTTGGAAGAAAGACAATGTCAAAATTGGTTATAGTTGATGAAATCCATATCAAGGCCATTATCAGTTGAAGTTGATGAGACTCATATCAAGGCCATTATCGATTCAGATCGTCATAGCACAACACGTGAGATTGAAGAGAAACTCAATGTATCGCATACATACATTGAAAAAAAATTAAAACAGCTTGGAAATGTTAAGAAACTCGATTTATGGATATCTTATCAACTTAAGGAAATTCATTTGACCCAACGCATTAGCATCTGCGATTCGCTCCTGAAACGCAACGAAACGGATCCATATCTGAAACGACTGATCAGAAACGATCGTGAGTGATGCAAGACTCCCACCGCAGACGACATCAAATGCTGAAATGCACCAAAAGAAGATTATGCTGTCAGTTTGGTGGGATTATAAAGGAATTCTGCACTTTGAACTTTTACCAAGAAACCAAACGATAAATTCCACCGTTTACATTCAACAACTCGTCAAACTGAGCAATGCTCATCTTTGATCACTGGCCAAAAATTATTGGAATCAGGTTGGGATGTATTGTCACATCCACCATACAGCCCTGTCCTAGCGCCTTTAGATTACCATTTATTTCGTAACATGCAGAACTCCTTAAATGGTGAAATTTTTAATGACGCTGATGATGTAAAATCACATTTAATTCAGTTTTTGGCTAGCAAAAGTAATAAGTTTTACGAACACAGAATTATGACACTGCCTGAAAGATGGCAAAAAGTCATCGATAAAAACGGTCAATACCTAATTGAATAAAATTATATTTTTAAGTAAAAATTTTCAATTTTTCTTCTTATTTAAAATCCGCAATCACTTAGTTGCCAATTTTTACCAATTCTTACAAAACTTCCGAATCATCGGTTCTCATCGAAAATCACATGATGATAGGACGATCCTTCGAGGAATATTTGATATCTTAAACAAGACGAACTTTGTGCAGATAAGATTCGGGACAGGATATTTTTGTCAAGTAAATTAATTTGGGTTATAATAATTATTTTACAATCTACTAACTATGAATGAAAATTCAATAAAAATTTTGTAATCTTTACAGAAGCAGAAATTTCAAATTTAAATAAGAAATTATATATCAAATGTTAAATGCCACAATTTGCTTTTACAGGATAAAAAACAGGCACCTGATATTTGTTAGTGATCATTTCAAATGAAAAAGTGCACATTGACAAAGAAATTAAATAGTGTAAAATTTTCAACTGTTAATTTTTTAAAACTTTTAAGAGTACAAGTATTTTTTTTGACCTACGAAACTATGTATTCTCTACTTTTCTGACATTTACTCTTTTTTTATAACTTAAGATTAAGATTGATTATGGTAAGTTTTCATAATAAAACAACTGTGTTTTATTTACTTGTTGTCACAATGTTGTATAATGTGTGTAACGAGGGATTAAAATATTTTTTTTAAATAGCTTCAAAATGAATCGCAAACGAAATTGCAAATTCAACAATGAACTAGAAAAAGCCTATCCTATATTTAAAAAAACTAAATACGAATCAGAAGTACTATGTGAAGTATGCAACTCTCCGGTGTCTGTCGCCAATAAGGGAAGATCAGATCTGGAACAACATGTAAATTCGACCAAACATAAGCAACACATTCAATCAACAAGAGGGAGCGGTTAATTATTCAAATGTTTTATCCAAAAGAACACTAAACTCGAGCAACAAATATTAACGGCGGAGGCTACTTTAGCATTTCACACCGTAAAACATCACCAAAGTTATAAGTCGCTCGTCGAAACTCTTTCACGTCTTATTCAACGATTCTGACATTGCATCAAAATTATCATCGGCCAGAACAAAAATTATCAAGCGCCAATTGCTTGGCTTTTTAGCAATTGGCGCCATTTATACTGAAAACCAACATTAATTCAATTAACAACAAGAACATTCAGTTTGTAGTTGTATGCACAGATGGGCCAAATCACGGAACAACAAAATTATTCCCTATGATTGTTCAATATTTCGACAAAGTTTTGGGGATCCGCCTTTTATTGGTGGAATTCAAATCTGTTGCAAAATGAAAAATCTTAAACTATTTGCGACCTAATTATCGGCTCTAGATAGTATATAGCAAAAACAAAAATGTATTGCCTTTGCTGGGGATAACTGCAATACCAATTTTGGCGGTGTTGCAAAGAGAGGACAAAATAATGTGTACACTCGACTAAAGACCCAACTTGGTGAAAAACTGATTGGCATAGGATGCCCAGCCGATATTTTAAATAATTGTGTGCATAATGGAGTTGATGGTCTTCCAATTGACGTTGAATCTATTGTAGTAAAAATATACAATTATTTTTCAATATACACCGTTCGTACCGAAGAACTGAAGGAATTTTGCAACTTCATAGAAATCGAATATAAGAAGCTTCTTTACCATTCGAAAACAAGGTGGTGGTTGCCTTTGTTTCCAGCAGTTGATCGAATTTAGCAAATATATAATGTGCTCAAATCATATTTTTTATCTCAAGATCAGGCGCCTGTATTCATTCAAACATTCTTTGAAAACCCTTTGAATGAATGCTATTTATGGTTCGTACATTCGTTAATGTTCGTTTTTCATCCGAAAATTGAATCAATCGAAAAGGAAAACAATTCTCTAATAGAAATAAGCTATTTACTAAGATCCACCGAGAATACGTTGTTGGAACGATCCTCCCAGGAGTCAAATTATGAAAAAAGTTGATCTTTCCAGGAGTCAAATTATCAAAAAAGAACTACTACAAATGTACCAGGTGTGTAAGCTTAAATCCGCTATTTGGTCATAGATAGCGTGAGTGAGCATATTAAGCTACCATGAGCACGCCATACTTTTTTTTTTATGAGCTTGACATCTGTTAACATTAATCAGTGTACAACACATACATTTTTCCTTTGGTAATCATATCTAATTTTGTGCCAGAAAAAGAGCATATGCGAGTAGCTCTGCTTTTACCTGCTTCAATTTAAAGAAATCGGCTGCCAAATTGCATCGAATGCTAATGGAGGCGTATGGTGACAATGCTTTATCGGAAACAACTAGCCGAGATTGGTTTCGTCGGTTCAAAGGCAATTTTGAATTGTGGGACAAGAAGCGTGAAAATCGGCCTAGGAAGGTTGAGGACCATCAATTGTAGGCTCTTTTGGACGAAGACGATACCCAATCGCAAAAAAAGCTCGCGGAGCAATTGGGTGTTACTCAACTAGCCATTTCCATGCCTCTGCGTGTCATGGGGAAGATTGAAAAGATCGGAAAATGGGTGCCGTATGAATTGAACGATAGGTTAATGGAGCGACGCCAAAACACATGCGAAATCTTGCTCGCCCAACAAAAAAGAAAGTCGTTCCTGCATCGGATTGTGACAGGCGATGAAAAGTGGATATATTTCGAGAATCCTAAACGCAAGAAATCGTGGGTTGATCCCGGCTAACCATCAATATCTTCCCCAAGACCAAATTGCTTCGGACGGAAGATGATGGATGCTGCAGGGTATCGTCTACCACGATCAGCAGGGTATCGTCTACCACGACAACGTAACATCGCAAACGTCAAAAATGGTCCGAAACTACTTGGAGACACTCAACTGGGAGTTGCTACCCCACCCCGCTTATTTACTAGACCTCGACTACCACCTGTTTTCGTCGATGGGTAGTCGGAAGGGTCCGAAAATGGCTTGATGAGTGGTTTGCCTCGAAAGAGATGGAATTTTTTTGGCGTGGTATCCACAAATTGCCCGAGAGATGGGAAAAATGTGTAGCTAGCGAAGGCAAGTACTTTGAATAAATTTGTTTTTGCTTTCTATGAAAAAAACATGTGTTCTTTTGACTTTAAGCTTATACACCTGGTATGATCGCTGTTTATAATATTTGAAACTGTGGACTAACTCTTTAAATGAATATAAGGTTTTTGAATGGATGGGCTTACACCAGGTACTTTGTGGTCTGGAATTGAAAAAAAACCATCTGCTACGTTAATGAAAAAGAACTAGAAGTCAACGATTCGCTGTTGTTTGACCAACATCTTAATTTAATTGAGTTTTTGAAAGAAATAGATGAAAACGAAAACTTTGTAAATAAACAAACCTGTGATAAATGGGTGGCTTATTTCACGAAGCGCAATTCTGAATTTTTAAAAATCTGCTGTTTTTTCTTCGCAATACCGGCACATAACGCGAGTACTGAGCGTATATTTAGCCTAATGAATAAATAGTGTATTGACGACTGGAACCGGCTTTTACCAGAATCTGTGAAAAACCTACTAATAGTGCAATTTAATTTCAAATATTTAGAATGCGCGGCATTTTATGAACTTTGTGTAAAAGGCAAAGACTTGGTGGCAAAAGTCCGGAGCAGTGACAAATATAATTTTAAATTACCGTAAACGAAACAAAAACCTATTAAGAATACAGATTATAAAATCTGAAATAGGCTGCATTAAAAATGATTTTTTAATTAACGGACTGAAAGTTCCTATGTATTTTTATACTTTTTTATTTAATTTAAATAGAATAATAATTATAAATAAAATTGTTATGAATTCCTATATTATTTGAACAATTTTCGTGTGGTACGGTTTTTCAGCAGAACATTTCTGGAAAATACTCTTCTGCTTGAAACGAAATATGGTAAGCCTATCTCAACGATATAATCTTACAGTCATATCACAATGACATAACTATAAAAATATGTAGAATGTAGCTCTTACCAAAACAATCTAATAAATTTGTTTTGAACCTAATAAAGATTTGTTTATTAAATAATATTGAACTAGTAATTAATTTTATATTTAGTAACAATTATCATCTAAATTCAAGAGTGAAAAAAAAATTTCAAACCAATATACTCACTTCTTTATTAAATAAGCTATCAAGGAGTAAAAAAAAATGTCCCATTTGACTCCATGAAGTCCAAATGTTGCGCCTCTTCTGAATAGCAAATTACTTTGCATTTTAGAACCAAACAAAATATTTACGTGGTGTTTGAAACTGATGCGATGATATTACAAGACAAATTTTATTGCCATACTGAAGTCATAAGAATAATCTTGAAATTTGCCTAAATTTTTATAGTCATTGTCTTGTAGAATTTTATTTGGCACAGTTTGTGATTAATCACAACTTCAGCATCTTTGCAATGTTGTTGCCATTATTGGTCCCCAGTAGACGATTTGATAAGATACTCGTACTTTGTCTTTTTGGGGGTACTAAATGTGTAATATTTTTTTCCTTATTATTTCTTAGTATATACGTGTGTGTATATTATGAGCTGCTTTGATTTTAAATTTTTACTATAAAATGTCTTTCTTGTCCTTCATTTAATCTGTAAAAAAAAACAACTTGCAAATACGTAAATTGCTTGAATGTAATGATGTTGTCCTTTTTTTTGACGAGATTTTTATCTCACTCAATTCTTGGACATTGCATAAAAGGGAGGGTAGAAAGGGTGCTTATTTTTGACTATTTGAAAATGTTGAAGATATATAATTTAATAGAATACGATTATAGATGTTCGAAATAAAAAAGTCCGTCAATAAAATCTTTATTATAATTATAGTAATTTTATTTGTCTTTTTCTTTTATTTTATACATTATGAGGTAGAAAAATATATATTTCAAAATTATTACAAATTATTAATTCTTGGTTCAGTTAAAAGACTTTTGTTTTATTATAAATTTAATGTCAGAGTATTTTTTGGCATTATTATTTTTTTAAATATTTTTGTTGATATCTACAACATAGTAATAAGTAGATTTATACAATAGGATTAATTAAAGTAAAGGTTAATGGGGAGTAAGCATCTGTCAAAGTTTCTCCAGCTCGCGTGTACATTTGTGAATATAAGTTAAGGTTTAGTATTTGAACAAATCGTTGGACCAGTCACACATAAATTGTCGATGGGTACGTCTAGGAATAGAAGTGGATTATAACTCTCGAACCAAAGGAATCGTATTATTGCAAATACGAGCATGTAACTTTTTATTACGAGCCACAACCACATCACTAATATTAGCGACTTTAAGATCACAATGAATAACACTATTGCGAACATGGCTGAGAGCGTCCACAAATTTACAAAGTATTTTTGAGTGAAAGGATAGGAATCGATGGAAATTGGAAAGCAAAGTAGAGTCGCAGTAATATATGTCGTAAGTCCATATTGGTTTCTGCAGGGTATTATATAAGAGTACTTTGCTATCTATAAATGGCGGTCTCGTCTATTTCGTTATAGCATTTTGAGGTGAGTGTATGGGTTCCATGCCATTTATTTATTTAAGTTCAGTTTTAGTTATCGAATTTTGGTGTGTTGCGTTATTTCACTGCCTACAATAAGATATATGAACATGGTTCACGGCCAGATCAAAGTTACGTGGACACATTTTCGTTCGTTCACTTTTACTCTGCAGTTGGCGAACTAGTTTTGGACGATTTGGATTTGGATTTGAAGAATTTCTGAAGCGTGTTAGGGATGTTCATTAGCTACAAAAGAGGCTGTTCTGCATATAAAGCAAAGAAGGACGAAGGACAATTTGAATATGGAATGTGTATCTGGTCAAAGCATGTGTCAAAGTATGCTCCCCTACGGAACACCAACAAATATCAACAAGATTCTTTTATTTGGAAGTATCTGTTAGAAAGGAATTATTTTAGTATCAGGTAATAGAAGACGGATCATTTACAGTTTTCAGAGTAAATCCGGATGCTACACTTGGTCAAAAGCATGATTTATGTATAAAAGCACACCGGCTCAATACTCTTTTCATTCTAAACAGTATGCAATAGAATCGATGAGTCGATCACATTTCTGAGTAGTGGAGTGCGTGGAGCGGAAGTTAAATTGATGGTTGGGAATTAAATTTAAGGATTCGAGTGAAGGATGGAAGGGGCGGAGGAATATATTTTTTAAAGATTTTCTAAGAAGATTGGAAGGAGACTGATTGGTTTGTTGGAAGTAGGGTAATTTATTGTTTTTTTTTTTGGTTTTGAAATCATTTGGGTTAATGCTGATTTCTAGAGGATTAGGAAATATTTTGTTCGAAGGATGGGATAATATACTCGTATTGTAGTACAAAATACTATTGCTCTTTAATGGAGTTTTTGAAATATGTTGAAAATGATCAGATGATAGTCGGTAGTTTTGTTTTTGGAAATTCACTTTTTAGAATTTGTAACTTCTGAAGACGCAGTTGCCTTTTACTCATATGTAAAAGTCTGTTTCGATGTCAATAGAATAAGTTCTGTCTAGCTTTGGCCCAGGTTCCATCAAATATTTGTTAAAGGTAAGTTGTTTTCTTGTAAGATAAAAGTTGTTTTGTAGCTGTCCATATTGTTTTTTTTTCGTTAGTGTTGAAGTGTAATTTGCAAAGTGCTCTGAATTGTACTTTGAAATTTCGTCATATAGATCTTTTTAGGGTTTGATAGCCCAAATTGTTAACGGTTGATTTTTTCCATACTCTGGAAACTTAAAATAATCCCTGCATCTATCTATTTCTTAATCAGACATTTTAAAATGCAGAATTTTCGAAAATATCTCCCATCCATATGGGTGTTTCTTAAGATAGTATTCTAGGTAATACAACGTATGAAATTTATGCTAGTCATATATTTTCCAATGAAAATCTAACTTTTGTTATCAAATATCTTAAAAATCCCAATATATCTTTCAAATTTTTTACAAAAACACATTAATAACCTACAAGACTATTTTTAAGAGTATTATTCATGGACAAAAATTTAAAGTAAATGGACAAACATTTAATTGTCGCAGAAAAGATTTAGGACTTTGTATAGGCAAGTCGTATTTAATATTGATTAAGATACTTAAGTTGAACGTATCTTCCTTAAGGAAGATAAGCGTATCTTTCTTACTGTCGTTGCATTGTTAATTGTACATCTTCATTCAAATATCTGCTGGTTACAATTGTATGTGGTTGGACATTTAAAAAAAACACCGATAGTTTCGGAAGTGCAGGGTGTGTTTTATGTTCTAGGTCGATTTAGTTTCGTCTTCATTTTAGTTTGAATAATATTAGTTAATTGACATTTAATCGATAACAATATATTATAGAGTATTTATAATAGGTTTGTTGGACTTTAATAGGTATTCAAACCTATTAAAATCCAACAAACCTATTAAACTTCTTTTAAAATACTTTTACTCTATACTTAAAGATGACAAAATTATTCATGATCACCAATTTCTTTTTCAATCTAACCATTCCACAATCCAATAATGTCTTTGCGTATTTGATTATATTGCGTCCGCTTTTGAGTGGAAAGAAGTGTTTTCTCCTTGATTATATTGCGTCCGCTTTTGAGTGGAAAGAAGTATTTAAAATCATACATTTACCAAAGTCCCTTCCAAGTAGTAGTTAATACTGACTATTTCTAAGTATCCCCTACTAGTCATGGTGTTCCTCAAGGCAATATTCTTTGTCTAGTCCTATATAATTTTTATATCATCGACATCCCAACTAATGCCAAAATTATCCCCAGAAACCTTAACGGTAATATAATTCCGCCAAAAGACAAAGTTTGCTACCTGGAACTAAACCAAGATAAACGGCTTACGTGAAACCCTCGCATGAGATTAAAAGGACTTGAACTTAACAAACATTATCAAAAACTACTTAGACTACTGGACAACCGATAAAAACTAAAGACCAAACTTTTTATATACAGTATGCTTTTTATATTCCAGTTCAATTTTGTTTGGTCGCCATTTTGTTTTGAATGACATTTTTCTGTTGGCATTTGACCGTCGTAGAGAAATTTATTATGGAGTATCTAACACCGTAAAAATATCTTGAAATTTTTAAAATATTTTATTTAAATAATTGTTTATAGTGAATATGCGGAGAAGAGTACATGACCTTTTTGGTGTTAATTATACCATATGCTGAGCAAGTCCACCATTTAGCGCGTAATGAATAATTTTGTAAAAATTGGATATACTGGGAGATAAAGCAAAGACTGGGCAACAATTAAGCAAACGTACACCTGAAAAGATTTATACAGTGAGGAATAAAGTTGCTGAATGTTCGTATACCTCTCAACGATGCCGTGCACAAGAATGGGGATTATCTCCATCATATTTATTAAAAATTCTCATAAAAAATTTGCTTTTTCACCCGTTTAAAATTTAATTGATATAACATATCCAGGTAAATGACCATGAACAGCGGCGAGACTAGAGTGCTCGAGTTGTACAGCTCGTTATCAGTATAGGCGACCGGAATTTTTGGTAAAAATCAATATGAGCGACGAAGCACACTTAGACTTGGCTGGCTTTGTTAATAAACAAAATATCCGCTATTGAGGCACTGAAAACCCCTTAACTGATATATCAAAGATCACTACGCTCTCTTAGAGTAACTGAATGATGGGGCATTTGGGCCGGCTCCATTATTGGGCCATATTTCTTTCAGGATGCTGGAGGCAATGCTGTAAGAGTTACTGGCGACCGCTATCAGGACATGTTGGGAAACTTTATTCCTACCGAATTGGATCAATAAGGTTTACATAATATGGGATTCTGAAAAACGGTGCCACATCACACACATTTCATGCTATGATGCTAAATTGGAGAGAATTTTTTCCCGGCCGAATAATGTCAAAAAGTGGTGATATCGACAGGCCCCACAATCCTCTTCTTTGAACCCTCGGGATTTCTCTTCATATGGAAGGGAACTTGAAGAAAAATTTGTATACTAACAAACAAATTACAACCTCGACAACATTCTTAAAGGACAACATTCGAAACGAAATTGCTGAATAACACCAGAAGTCTGCGAATATATTATGAAAATATGCTAAAAATTATGCGGCTAGAGACGGAAATTTGATCTACTTTATATATCATACATAATATTAAAAATCATACAATCAACCAATAAAAATATAAATTATAAAATTTTACTGTATTGAAAAGTTATTTAAAAAAAACTTCGACATGGAACATAAACCGCAACATATTTTAGAGGTACTACAGAGTGAGGGTTTTAGTCTAGCTCTCACATACGAAAAATTTAATACTTTACAGACCCATAAAAAAAATTATAGTAAGCTTACTCGAATACATCAAAAATCGTGATCATAGTTCGCACAAAGTCCGAGAATCTGTAGTTTTTGATGTTTTGATAAATTTCATTCTTCGTAGCAGTAAAATATTATGCCTTAAAATGTTAAAAAATTTATTATTAGCTAAAGAAAGTTATTTGTCAATCAGGAATTAAAATCATATACGAGCATCTCATACAAATTATGGCTAGCTCTTAGCTGGTAGCAACTAACAAAATATACTTCAATAGGTGTAAACTAAAGTTGTTAAAAATAAAATCAAAATTATTTCTTAGTTCTGTAAGTCTATTAAATATTCTTGACAATTGAGATATATTGGAAGATGTTTGGTGTGCACAATTCAAAGATTTAAATTTTTTGAACGTCTCATTTTTTAGTTTTGTTTTCATAAGCATGGATTTCTCTTAAAATGTAAATAATTATTATTCTGACTATTTCATTATAAAATAGTCAGTTATCTATATGAATATATTTAAGATATCGAAAGGTTAAACAGTATCAGATCCTATATATAAGTTGCTTTAAAAGCTAATTATAGTATTTAATGATTTTATTTAATTCAAACAAATATCCATCAATTATTTTATTATTATTAAAACTAAATTATTCAATTAATAATAAATAAATAAATTTTCCAAGTTTATATGAAAAAAAATTTTATCCATCAGGTTTTAGGAATTTAATTAACAGATTCTTTAGCAATATATATGTAATATAATTTTTTATTTTAAATATAAACATTTTGTAATTCATTTTCAAAATAGTCGTATTTTATTCGAAGCAATTTTCCATTCTTTCAATTTTGGCGTGCGTAATGGTGTATATGCCGCGCACGTGGTCAGAGACCAACTGACCCAGTGAACTACTCATAAAAGTGTTTAACATTCGGAACATAATCCAATTTTTCATTCAAACAGTATCTGTCTATGGTGGAAACTCTTCTATAAAGTGATATTGTGCGCATATGTGCCTACGCAAATAATGTTGCCAACTTTTATTAAGCAACATTTCATATTTCACTGTTTTTGTCCATGCAGTCAAATTTATTGACAGGCAGACAAAACTGTTGGCGGACGTAAAGTTCAATACAATCGAATATCTTTCATACAATTATTTTTTGTCCTATAACAAAACTGCAATATTATTTATTATTCATATGACTTTTATTGTCAGAAGTATCTTGTAAATAAAAAATATACTATCTTAACGTAATTTCCAAGTAGTACGTAATAGAGAATCCTCAAATATATAATACGAGTATATTATTTGAGCTAGAGTCCCACAATGCAGAATCCTTGGTATCATTTTTTTATAATTATATCCCATCTAATTTCAAGACTATCACTGTCACTTATGCAGATGATATGGCCATGGATACTACCTTTAAACATCTTCACATAACTTTTAAAAACTTACGATTCCTCATACGAGATGAAGAGTAAAGGTTAGTGTACAGAAGAGTGCTCATCTTATTTTAAGTCTTTACAGAAAGACACCTACTCCTCTATCGTAATGGCATTTTAAATTATTAAAATGCTTTAATTAAAACTTTACCTAAACTAGAATAGTCTTCTCTTACCTTCCCCAAAAACGCTAATCAGAGACTAAAGAAACAAAAATCCTAATCAAAGACATCTTAGTCTCATTAGATAGTGATGCCGATGGGTATTTACTCCCACTCCATTGCTTAAAGATATTGTACATTAATTTGTGATGTAAATCTGCTTGTAACAATATATTTGTAGTTGCAGATGGGTAAAAAATAAAGGGTTTTCGAATAAGAGTGATATGATTTCTTTTTTAAAAAAAACAACACACTAATTGTTAAGGAAATTCAAATGTTTTTTATTTAATGAGAAGTACAATCGATACAATTAAGTTCTGAATAAAACGTCATTTAAATCGCCTCCACGACTTCTTTTGCAGGAACGAATTCGATGAGCCCAATTTTCGAGCACTTTTTCCACTAAATCAAGTCGTATGTCATGAATAGCACATTCAATATTGACTTCTAAAGCTTGAAGAGAATCTGGTTTATTGCTAAAGACCAATGACTTCAAATAACCCCACAAGAAATAGTCGAATGGTGTTAAATCACAACTTCTTGTTGTCCAAATAATCGAATCTCCAAACTTTTCTCGCAATAATTCGGTTGTTGCACGTGCTGTGTGGCCCGTAGCCCCGTCTTGTTGGAACCAGATGTTGTCAAGATCAACTTCTTCCAATTTCGGCGTAAAAAGTTGGTTATCATCGATCTATACCGCTCTCCATTGACAGTAACGGTGTAACACAGCTTCATTTCGAAAGAAGTATGGACCGATGATTCCACCAGACCAAAAACCACACCAAACTGTCAATTAAGGTGAATGCAATGGGTGTTCATGAATAATTTGTGGATTTTCTTCAGACCAGAATCGACAGTTTTGTTTATTTACCGCACCACTCAGATGAAAGTGAGCATCATCGGAGAAGATGATTTTCTTAAAAAAATCGTTATCGTTTTCAAGTTGTTGCAAGACAAAATCAGCAAATTCCCGACGTTTACAGTGGTCCAATGGCTTCAGTGCTTGAGTGATAATAATTTTATACGGATGCAAGCCCAAATCCTTTCTCAAAATCCGCCAGGTTGTGGTTTGAGATAGTCCCAATTCTTGAGAACGTCTTGGAATCGACAAATTGCGGTCTTCAGCAACACTTGCCTGAACGGCAGCAATATTTTCATTACTTCGAGCGGTTCTTTGTCTTATTGGCACTTGAACATTATGTAAAGAAAACGTCGTGTAATACAAATCCGTGTTATACAAGGTTTGAAGTTTATACAAATTTGGGTTTTGCGTTCCAAAAAAAAATATCGAAGATAGTTTATATGAATATGTACTTTATTTTTTTAAATAAACAAATATACATTTACATATTTATTGAAAAAAACTTTAATAATATAATGTAGCCATTTCCATGCCTCTGCGTGTCATGGGGAAGATTGAAAAGATCGGAAAATGGGTGCCGTATGAATTGAACGATAGGTTAATGGAGCGACGCCAAAACACATGCGAAATCTTGCTCGCCCAACAAAAAAGAAAGTCGTTCCTGCATCGGATTGTGACAGGCGATGAAAAGTGGATATATTTCGAGAATCCTAAACGCAAGAAATCGTGGGTTGATCCCGGCTAACCATCAATATCTTCCCCAAGACCAAATTGCTTCGGACGGAAGATGATGGATGCTGCAGGGTATCGTCTACCACGATCAGCAGGGTATCGTCTACCACGACAACGTAACATCGCAAACGTCAAAAATGGTCCGAAACTACTTGGAGACACTCAACTGGGAGTTGCTACCCCACCCCGCTTATTTACTAGACCTCGACTACCACCTGTTTTCGTCGATGGGTAGTCGGAAGGGTCCGAAAATGGCTTGATGAGTGGTTTGCCTCGAAAGAGATGGAATTTTTTTGGCGTGGTATCCACAAATTGCCCGAGAGATGGGAAAAATGTGTAGCTAGCGAAGGCAAGTACTTTGAATAAATTTGTTTTTGCTTTCTATGAAAAAAACATGTGTTCTTTTGACTTTAAGCTTATACACCTGGTATGATCGCTGTTTATAATATTTGAAACTGTGGACTAACTCTTTAAATGAATATAAGGTTTTTGAATGGATGGGCTTACACCAGGTACTTTGTGGTCTGGAATTGAAAAAAAACCATCTGCTACGTTAATGAAAAAGAACTAGAAGTCAACGATTCGCTGTTGTTTGACCAACATCTTAATTTAATTGAGTTTTTGAAAGAAATAGATGAAAACGAAAACTTTGTAAATAAACAAACCTGTGATAAATGGGTGGCTTATTTCACGAAGCGCAATTCTGAATTTTTAAAAATCTGCTGTTTTTTCTTCGCAATACCGGCACATAACGCGAGTACTGAGCGTATATTTAGCCTAATGAATAAATAGTGTATTGACGACTGGAACCGGCTTTTACCAGAATCTGTGAAAAACCTACTAATAGTGCAATTTAATTTCAAATATTTAGAATGCGCGGCATTTTATGAACTTTGTGTAAAAGGCAAAGACTTGGTGGCAAAAGTCCGGAGCAGTGACAAATATAATTTTAAATTACCGTAAACGAAACAAAAACCTATTAAGAATACAGATTATAAAATCTGAAATAGGCTGCATTAAAAATGATTTTTTAATTAACGGACTGAAAGTTCCTATGTATTTTTATACTTTTTTATTTAATTTAAATAGAATAATAATTATAAATAAAATTGTTATGAATTCCTATATTATTTGAACAATTTTCGTGTGGTACGGTTTTTCAGCAGAACATTTCTGGAAAATACTCTTCTGCTTGAAACGAAATATGGTAAGCCTATCTCAACGATATAATCTTACCGTCATATCACAATGACATAACTATAAAAATATGTAGAATGTAGCTCTTACCAAAACAATCTAATAAATTTGTTTTGAACCTAATAAAGATTTGTTTATTAAATAATATTGAACTAGTAATTAATTTTATATTTAGTAACAATTATCATCTAAATTCAAGAGTGAAAAAAAAATTTCAAACCAATATACTCACTTCTTTATTAAATAAGCTATCAAGGAGTAAAAAAAAATGTCCCATTTGACTCCATGAAGTCCAAATGTTGCGCCTCTTCTGAATAGCAAATTACTTTGCATTTTAGAACCAAACAAAATATTTACGTGGTGTTTGAAACTGATGCGATGATATTACAAGACAAATTTTATTGCCATACTGAAGTCATAAGAATAATCTTGAAATTTGCCTAAATTTTTATAGTCATTGTCTTGTAGAATTTTATTTGGCACAGTTTGTGATTAATCACAACTTCAGCATCTTTGCAATGTTGTTGCCATTATTGGTCCCCAGTAGACGATTTGATAAGATACTCGTACTTTGTCTTTTTGGGGGTACTAAATGTGTAATATTTTTTTCCTTATTATTTCTTAGTATATACGTGTGTGTATATTATGAGCTGCTTTGATTTTAAATTTTTACTATAAAATGTCTTTCTTGTCCTTCATTTAATCTGTAAAAAAAAACAACTTGCAAATACGTAAATTGCTTGAATGTAATGATGTTGTCCTTTTTTTTGACGAGATTTTTATCTCACTCAATTCTTGGACATTGCATAAAAGGGAGGGTAGAAAGGGTGCTTATTTTTGACTATTTGAAAATGTTGAAGATATATAATTTAATAGAATACGATTATAGATGTTCGAAATAAAAAAGTCCGTCAATAAAATCTTTATTATAATTATAGTAATTTTATTTGTCTTTTTCTTTTATTTTATACATTATGAGGTAGAAAAATATATATTTCAAAATTATTACAAATTATTAATTCTTGGTTCAGTTAAAAGACTTTTGTTTTATTATAAATTTAATGTCAGAGTATTTTTTGGCATTATTATTTTTTTAAATATTTTTGTTGATATCTACAACATAGTAATAAGTAGATTTATACAATAGGATTAATTAAAGTAAAGGTTAATGGGGAGTAAGCATCTGTCAAAGTTTCTCCAGCTCGCGTGTACATTTGTGAATATAAGTTAAGGTTTAGTATTTGAACAAATCGTTGGACCAGTCACACATAAATTGTCGATGGGTACGTCTAGGAATAGAAGTGGATTATAACTCTCGAACCAAAGGAATCGTATTATTGCAAATACGAGCATGTAACTTTTTATTACGAGCCACAACCACATCACTAATATTAGCGACTTTAAGATCACAATGAATAACACTATTGCGAACATGGCTGAGAGCGTCCACAAATTTACAAAGTATTTTTGAGTGAAAGGATAGGAATCGATGGAAATTGGAAAGCAAAGTAGAGTCGCAGTAATATATGTCGTAAGTCCATATTGGTTTCTGCAGGGTATTATATAAGAGTACTTTGCTATCTATAAATGGCGGTCTCGTCTATTTCGTTATAGCATTTTGAGGTGAGTGTATGGGTTCCATGCCATTTATTTATTTAAGTTCAGTTTTAGTTATCGAATTTTGGTGTGTTGCGTTATTTCACTGCCTACAATAAGATATATGAACATGGTTCACGGCCAGATCAAAGTTACGTGGACACATTTTCGTTCGTTCACTTTTACTCTGCAGTTGGCGAACTAGTTTTGGACGATTTGGATTTGGATTTGAAGAATTTCTGAAGCGTGTTAGGGATGTTCATTAGCTACAAAAGAGGCTGTTCTGCATATAAAGCAAAGAAGGACGAAGGACAATTTGAATATGGAATGTGTATCTGGTCAAAGCATGTGTCAAAGTATGCTCCCCTACGGAACACCAACAAATATCAACAAGATTCTTTTATTTGGAAGTATCTGTTAGAAAGGAATTATTTTAGTATCAGGTAATAGAAGACGGATCATTTACAGTTTTCAGAGTAAATCCGGATGCTACACTTGGTCAAAAGCATGATTTATGTATAAAAGCACACCGGCTCAATACTCTTTTCATTCTAAACAGTATGCAATAGAATCGATGAGTCGATCACATTTCTGAGTAGTGGAGTGCGTGGAGCGGAAGTTAAATTGATGGTTGGGAATTAAATTTAAGGATTCGAGTGAAGGATGGAAGGGGCGGAGGAATATATTTTTTAAAGATTTTCTAAGAAGATTGGAAGGAGACTGATTGGTTTGTTGGAAGTAGGGTAATTTATTGTTTTTTTTTTTGGTTTTGAAATCATTTGGGTTAATGCTGATTTCTAGAGGATTAGGAAATATTTTGTTCGAAGGATGGGATAATATACTCGTATTGTAGTACAAAATACTATTGCTCTTTAATGGAGTTTTTGAAATATGTTGAAAATGATCAGATGATAGTCGGTAGTTTTGTTTTTGGAAATTCACTTTTTAGAATTTGTAACTTCTGAAGACGCAGTTGCCTTTTACTCATATGTAAAAGTCTGTTTCGATGTCAATAGAATAAGTTCTGTCTAGCTTTGGCCCAGGTTCCATCAAATATTTGTTAAAGGTAAGTTGTTTTCTTGTAAGATAAAAGTTGTTTTGTAGCTGTCCATATTGTTTTTTTTTCGTTAGTGTTGAAGTGTAATTTGCAAAGTGCTCTGAATTGTACTTTGAAATTTCGTCATATAGATCTTTTTAGGGTTTGATAGCCCAAATTGTTAACGGTTGATTTTTTCCATACTCTGGAAACTTAAAATAATCCCTGCATCTATCTATTTCTTAATCAGACATTTTAAAATGCAGAATTTTCGAAAATATCTCCCATCCATATGGGTGTTTCTTAAGATAGTATTCTAGGTAATACAACGTATGAAATTTATGCTAGTCATATATTTTCCAATGAAAATCTAACTTTTGTTATCAAATATCTTAAAAATCCCAATATATCTTTCAAATTTTTTACAAAAACACATTAATAACCTACAAGACTATTTTTAAGAGTATTATTCATGGACAAAAATTTAAAGTAAATGGACAAACATTTAATTGTCGCAGAAAAGATTTAGGACTTTGTATAGGCAAGTCGTATTTAATATTGATTAAGATACTTAAGTTGAACGTATCTTCCTTAAGGAAGATAAGCGTATCTTTCTTACTGTCGTTGCATTGTTAATTGTACATCTTCATTCAAATATCTGCTGGTTACAATTGTATGTGGTTGGACATTTAAAAAAAACACCGATAGTTTCGGAAGTGCAGGGTGTGTTTTATGTTCTAGGTCGATTTAGTTTCGTCTTCATTTTAGTTTGAATAATATTAGTTAATTGACATTTAATCGATAACAATATATTATAGAGTATTTATAATAGGTTTGTTGGACTTTAATAGGTATTCAAACCTATTAAAATCCAACAAACCTATTAAACTTCTTTTAAAATACTTTTACTCTATACTTAAAGATGACAAAATTATTCATGATCACCAATTTCTTTTTCAATCTAACCATTCCACAATCCAATAATGTCTTTGCGTATTTGATTATATTGCGTCCGCTTTTGAGTGGAAAGAAGTGTTTTCTCCTTGATTATATTGCGTCCGCTTTTGAGTGGAAAGAAGTATTTAAAATCATACATTTACCAAAGTCCCTTCCAAGTAGTAGTTAATACTGACTATTTCTAAGTATCCCCTACTAGTCATGGTGTTCCTCAAGGCAATATTCTTTGTCTAGTCCTATATAATTTTTATATCATCGACATCCCAACTAATGCCAAAATTATCCCCAGAAACCTTAACGGTAATATAATTCCGCCAAAAGACAAAGTTTGCTACCTGGAACTAAACCAAGATAAACGGCTTACGTGAAACCCTCGCATGAGATTAAAAGGACTTGAACTTAACAAACATTATCAAAAACTACTTAGACTACTGGACAACCGATAAAAACTAAAGACCAAACTTTTTATATACAGTATGCTTTTTATATTCCAGTTCAATTTTGTTTGGTCGCCATTTTGTTTTGAATGACATTTTTCTGTTGGCATTTGACCGTCGTAGAGAAATTTATTATGGAGTATCTAACACCGTAAAAATATCTTGAAATTTTTAAAATATTTTATTTAAATAATTGTTTATAGTGAATATGCGGAGAAGAGTACATGACCTTTTTGGTGTTAATTATACCATATGCTGAGCAAGTCCACCATTTAGCGCGTAATGAATAATTTTGTAAAAATTGGATATACTGGGAGATAAAGCAAAGACTGGGCAACAATTAAGCAAACGTACACCTGAAAAGATTTATACAGTGAGGAATAAAGTTGCTGAATGTTCGTATACCTCTCAACGATGCCGTGCACAAGAATGGGGATTATCTCCATCATATTTATTAAAAATTCTCATAAAAAATTTGCTTTTTCACCCGTTTAAAATTTAATTGATATAACATATCCAGGTAAATGACCATGAACAGCGGCGAGACTAGAGTGCTCGAGTTGTACAGCTCGTTATCAGTATAGGCGACCGGAATTTTTGGTAAAAATCAATATGAGCGACGAAGCACACTTAGACTTGGCTGGCTTTGTTAATAAACAAAATATCCGCTATTGAGGCACTGAAAACCCCTTAACTGATATATCAAAGATCACTACGCTCTCTTAGAGTAACTGAATGATGGGGCATTTGGGCCGGCTCCATTATTGGGCCATATTTCTTTCAGGATGCTGGAGGCAATGCTGTAAGAGTTACTGGCGACCGCTATCAGGACATGTTGGGAAACTTTATTCCTACCGAATTGGATCAATAAGGTTTACATAATATGGGATTCTGAAAAACGGTGCCACATCACACACATTTCATGCTATGATGCTAAATTGGAGAGAATTTTTTCCCGGCCGAATAATGTCAAAAAGTGGTGATATCGACAGGCCCCACAATCCTCTTCTTTGAACCCTCGGGATTTCTCTTCATATGGAAGGGAACTTGAAGAAAAATTTGTATACTAACAAACAAATTACAACCTCGACAACATTCTTAAAGGACAACATTCGAAACGAAATTGCTGAATAACACCAGAAGTCTGCGAATATATTATGAAAATATGCTAAAAATTATGCGGCTAGAGACGGAAATTTGATCTACTTTATATATCATACATAATATTAAAAATCATACAATCAACCAATAAAAATATAAATTATAAAATTTTACTGTATTGAAAAGTTATTTAAAAAAAACTTCGACATGGAACATAAACCGCAACATATTTTAGAGGTACTACAGAGTGAGGGTTTTAGTCTAGCTCTCACATACGAAAAATTTAATACTTTACAGACCCATAAAAAAAATTATAGTAAGCTTACTCGAATACATCAAAAATCGTGATCATAGTTCGCACAAAGTCCGAGAATCTGTAGTTTTTGATGTTTTGATAAATTTCATTCTTCGTAGCAGTAAAATATTATGCCTTAAAATGTTAAAAAATTTATTATTAGCTAAAGAAAGTTATTTGTCAATCAGGAATTAAAATCATATACGAGCATCTCATACAAATTATGGCTAGCTCTTAGCTGGTAGCAACTAACAAAATATACTTCAATAGGTGTAAACTAAAGTTGTTAAAAATAAAATCAAAATTATTTCTTAGTTCTGTAAGTCTATTAAATATTCTTGACAATTGAGATATATTGGAAGATGTTTGGTGTGCACAATTCAAAGATTTAAATTTTTTGAACGTCTCATTTTTTAGTTTTGTTTTCATAAGCATGGATTTCTCTTAAAATGTAAATAATTATTATTCTGACTATTTCATTATAAAATAGTCAGTTATCTATATGAATATATTTAAGATATCGAAAGGTTAAACAGTATCAGATCCTATATATAAGTTGCTTTAAAAGCTAATTATAGTATTTAATGATTTTATTTAATTCAAACAAATATCCATCAATTATTTTATTATTATTAAAACTAAATTATTCAATTAATAATAAATAAATAAATTTTCCAAGTTTATATGAAAAAAAATTTTATCCATCAGGTTTTAGGAATTTAATTAACAGATTCTTTAGCAATATATATGTAATATAATTTTTTATTTTAAATATAAACATTTTGTAATTCATTTTCAAAATAGTCGTATTTTATTCGAAGCAATTTTCCATTCTTTCAATTTTGGCGTGCGTAATGGTGTATATGCCGCGCACGTGGTCAGAGACCAACTGACCCAGTGAACTACTCATAAAAGTGTTTAACATTCGGAACATAATCCAATTTTTCATTCAAACAGTATCTGTCTATGGTGGAAACTCTTCTATAAAGTGATATTGTGCGCATATGTGCCTACGCAAATAATGTTGCCAACTTTTATTAAGCAACATTTCATATTTCACTGTTTTTGTCCATGCAGTCAAATTTATTGACAGGCAGACAAAACTGTTGGCGGACGTAAAGTTCAATACAATCGAATATCTTTCATACAATTATTTTTTGTCCTATAACAAAACTGCAATATTATTTATTATTCATATGACTTTTATTGTCAGAAGTATCTTGTAAATAAAAAATATACTATCTTAACGTAATTTCCAAGTAGTACGTAATAGAGAATCCTCAAATATATAATACGAGTATATTATTTGAGCTAGAGTCCCACAATGCAGAATCCTTGGTATCATTTTTTTATAATTATATCCCATCTAATTTCAAGACTATCACTGTCACTTATGCAGATGATATGGCCATGGATACTACCTTTAAACATCTTCACATAACTTTTAAAAACTTACGATTCCTCATACGAGATGAAGAGTAAAGGTTAGTGTACAGAAGAGTGCTCATCTTATTTTAAGTCTTTACAGAAAGACACCTACTCCTCTATCGTAATGGCATTTTAAATTATTAAAATGCTTTAATTAAAACTTTACCTAAACTAGAATAGTCTTCTCTTACCTTCCCCAAAAACGCTAATCAGAGACTAAAGAAACAAAAATCCTAATCAAAGACATCTTAGTCTCATTAGATAGTGATGCCGATGGGTATTTACTCCCACTCCATTGCTTAAAGATATTGTACATTAATTTGTGATGTAAATCTGCTTGTAACAATATATTTGTAGTTGCAGATGGGTAAAAAATAAAGGATTTTCGAATAAGAGTGATATGATTTCTTTTTTAAAAAAAACAACACACTAATTGTTAAGGAAATTCAAATGTTTTTTATTTAATGAGAAGTACAATCGATACAATTAAGTTCTGAATAAAACGTCATTTAAATCGCCTCCACGACTTCTTTTGCAGGAACGAATTCGATGAGCCCAATTTTCGAGCACTTTTTCCACTAAATCAAGTCGTATGTCATGAATAGCACATTCAATATTGACTTCTAAAGCTTGAAGAGAATCTGGTTTATTGCTAAAGACCAATGACTTCAAATAACCCCACAAGAAATAGTCGAATGGTGTTAAATCACAACTTCTTGTTGTCCAAATAATCGAATCTCCAAACTTTTCTCGCAATAATTCGGTTGTTGCACGTGCTGTGTGGCCCGTAGCCCCGTCTTGTTGGAACCAGATGTTGTCAAGATCAACTTCTTCCAATTTCGGCGTAAAAAGTTGGTTATCATCGATCTATACCGCTCTCCATTGACAGTAACGGTGTAACACAGCTTCATTTCGAAAGAAGTATGGACCGATGATTCCACCAGACCAAAAACCACACCAAACTGTCAATTAAGGTGAATGCAATGGGTGTTCATGAATAATTTGTGGATTTTCTTCAGACCAGAATCGACAGTTTTGTTTATTTACCGCACCACTCAGATGAAAGTGAGCATCATCGGAGAAGATGATTTTCTTAAAAAAATCGTTATCGTTTTCAAGTTGTTGCAAGACAAAATCAGCAAATTCCCGACGTTTACAGTGGTCCAATGGCTTCAGTGCTTGAGTGATAATAATTTTATACGGATGCAAGCCCAAATCCTTTCTCAAAATCCGCCAGGTTGTGGTTTGAGATAGTCCCAATTCTTGAGAACGTCTTGGAATCGACAAATTGCGGTCTTCAGCAACACTTGCCTGAACGGCAGCAATATTTTCATTACTTCGAGCGGTTCTTTGTCTTATTGGCACTTGAACATTATGTAAAGAAAACGTCGTGTAATACAAATCCGTGTTATACAAGGTTTGAAGTTTATACAAATTTGGGTTTTGCGTTCCAAAAAAAAATATCGAAGATAGTTTATATGAATATGTACTTTATTTTTTTAAATAAACAAATATACATTTACATATTTATTGAAAAAAACTTTAATAATATAATGTAGCATTCATTCATCGTCGCTATCACATAGAATTCTATATGCTTTACTCTTTTTTGAGATCGGTTGTAAGTTTTCATCATTGGAGGACTCTGGATTTCTTGTGGTTTTAGCCTTCAAAATTTCGGTAATAAGCGATTGTCTGCTTTTAGCGTATAAATTTTTACGTATTTCCTTATAAGGTTCCAAAATCTGTTGTAATTCCCTCTTGAATTTCGAACTTCTTTCCATTATAGGATCCTTTTCAATAAAAAATTTTCTAATTTAATAGCCCTCATTTATGGTTTTTAATGTGAAATATGTAGCTACTTCGCTGCAACTGCTTTCTGAGTCATTAATTGTGGTAGGTTCATTCAACATTTCGACTAATTCTTCTTCGTTCAAAGAACGATCCTCCAATATTTCTTGGATGTCATGAATATCCATGTCATTAAAACCTTCTCCACCAATACCACGACAAATATTTATTGTCCTTTGATATTCATCTTCTATTGGTGGTAAAACATTTTCTCCAGAGACTACTTCCGGCCACAGCTTTTTCCAGCAAGAATTTAAAGTTGATTGTGTTATTTCTTTAGCGGATGCAGAAACAATATCGACACAATTTCGAATAGAAAATTTTTTCCAAGCTTGTGGAAGTGTTAAATTTTCACCTTGGTCGATGTCTTCTAGTATTTTTTTCAAATTTTCGACGAATGTAATAAGCTTTAAATGTTGAAATTATACCTTGGTCTAAGGGCTGGATTATAGACGTAGTGTTTGGTGGTAAAAATAATATTTCAATATTAGGAAGCTTAAAATCGAGTGGCTGTCCTGATGCATTGTTTAATATTAATAATATTTTAAAATCAAGATTCTTGTTCCTCATATAATCTCTTGCATTTGGTATAAAACAATTGTAAAATCAATCTTTAAAAAGAATACTTGTGGTCCAAGCCTTTTTATTGGCTCTCCAATAAACAGGTAAATTCGTTTTGTCATAACCTTTCAGTGCTCGGGGGTTTAAAGATCGATTAATAAATAATGGCTTCATTATCAAATCTTCAGAAGAATTAGAACATAATACGAGTATTAAAGATATTCTTTCTTTCGCCACCTTGAATCCCTTCGTGTGTTTTTCGTTTTTTGATATGTAGGTTCGTTGGAGCATCTTTTTCCAATACAATCCCATTTCGTCCGCATTGAATATCTGGTCTGGTGTGTAGTCCTTATTTTTTATAATATCTGCGAATTCTGGAATAAATTTTTTAGCAGATTCTACATCAGCTGACGCAATTTCTCCTCGAGTTTTTATATTATATAGTGAGAATCGCTTTTTAAAATTTTCAAACCATCCTCTACTGGCAGAAAAATTTTAAGATGAGTTTTGAGCTTCCGATGACGATTGTTCAGTTATTTTTAAATTATCCAAAATTTTTTGTAATCCATTTTGTATAATGCTTTTGTCCATAGGAATGTTTTTGTCATTTCAGTCTTCTATCCATATCATAAGAGCTTTTTCCATTTTTTCCATTATTACTGAGCGTATGCGCGCAATCTTTGTCGCATTGATAGACGATCCTGCCAAAGCCGTAGATATAATCTTGTTTTTATTTTTTTTGTATCGTCCTAATTATTGCTTCATTTAAATTTAAAGTTTTATCAATAGATGATGCTCTCTCGCCTCTTTTGAGACAATGTAGGATATTAATTTTTTTTCAATAGAAATAAAATTTCTCTTTTTTCTAATTTTATCCGTAACTGTCGACATTTTGGGGTTTAAAAAAATGTATTATATAAAACCGTGTTATACGAGGCCCGGGTGTACTAATTTCTGATAGTGATTATGATATGAGTTTTTAATTTTTAATATCAGAATCAGTTCTAATCTATTAAATCATATCTAATAATTGTGAGTCATCAAGGATATGCGCTTCAGTATAGGTCAGATTGTTATTACCTTTTTTAGTATTTATACCTTAGATGTTACTTTACACCTCCATAAGGGAGAAACATCATAACAGATGATAAGAATGATCTTGACAGACGTTAATGACATTTACTCAGAATATCTTGACTATTCCAGTCGATAAAGTAGTTGTCGATAATGTTTATCAATGTGAGTTTGGATAAGGCTTTGCGGTCTTTGAAGTCTAGATTATGTTTTGGGGTTTCAACTATATATTTTCATTTACATCCTATCCAATTCTTTAGATCAATAAAGTTATTCATATTGGTTTCTGTGTCCATTAAATAATGTTTAATAAAAGAAAATTTCCAATCCGCTTTTGAGTATTAGGAGTGAATTATTTATTTTCTATTACAGAAAACTCGATTTACCATTAAGAAACCAAAATAATTTGCTCATAAAAAAAACAATATTCTATTGCTTTCGAAAGAACACTAAATTTACTGTCACATTAAACCGTAAATATTGTGTATTGAGCTACATACTCGAACATATTTGATTGACTACTTTTAGACAGGAATCAGTTATTGTTATTGTATGGAAAGTGTATGGGAAAGGGCCTCGATCATAAGGTCATTTGCCAGCTTTCCATTTTATGCAGTCTTCCATTATCAGTTAATGGGATCAAGAGGTCCACAATGGAGGGGGAAGTCTTCCGAATAGGAGCTAGTGGTTTTAAGAGGTCCATAATTCTACTCAAAAAAAAATTTCTGTTAAATGGGACACTTTCAAAATAGAAGGAAATCATCGAATATAAAATCATGTCCAATCCCGATTCTGAGTAGTTTCTTTGCCCAGTGCTTTGGTCTGATGAGGTGATATTTGGAAAAGATATGGAAAGTTATTTTCTACTGTAGACCTACTATATTTGTCTAAAAGTAGCAAAATTCAGAATAACAGTGAACACGGAATATTGGAGCAGTTTTGCAATTATGACAGAGCCGGCCAACGCAACCTTAGGGTAAATCAACAAATGACGCCATATTCCTTGGTATAATTACTCAAGAACTAATGACGTATTCCTTGATTTTAGGTTAACACTAATTCTACATCTTCTTCAGTTATCATATTGATTTCAGGAGGTATCGAAAGAACGTGGAAGATTACCAAAGTTGGGATATGACCAGCCAAATTTTGCAGAGCTCTTTTGCCAAATACGCATAATATATTAGGTATTTTATATGGTTGGTGCTGATGTTAAGCTTAAAAGATGTCATCAGATTTATGAAGCTTTCCTTCTGTTATTCTCATATCGCTGAAGCTTCTTCCTGGCTAAAAGTTGAAACATGCCTGGTTTGATAGTATTTTTTGGCAGGGAAATTGTATTTCTATTACACAAATCACCCTTAACTAACTGGAAACCAATTGCAATCCGACATTTATTTCCTAACAGATTATGCAAGTTCCCATTCAAAATCGAATAAAAACGCTGATTAATAGCCAGAACTACTTTGACTAACGTATTTATAGCCCCGCTCATAAAGGGTTCATAGTATTAAATAAGGTCAATAGTAAACAAATTAGAGTTATTTAAACAAGGATCATAGTCAACTTGAACAATTACTTAAAGGATAAGAGAGATATAATCCTTTGTACGAATAAGTATAATAAAATTAATTTTAAAATCGGATTTATTGGTGAGGAAATATAGCATATATTTTTAAGTACAAAATTTAAATAAATTCTTATTTTTCGAGGTCGATGTTTATTTTTAATAACTTTTAAATGGAATACAATTTTATAATTTATATTTTATTAATTGATTATATGGTTTTTACCATTATGTATGGAATATGATTTAGGTTAAATCGCCACATTTTTTAAAAATATTTTCGCACATATTATTTCAGCAATTTCGTTTCGAATGTTGTCTATAAGTATCGAGGTTGTGGTTGGTTTGTCAGTATACACCTTTATCTTCAAGTACCTTCCATATAAAGAAATAGCGAGGGTTCAAATAAGGGGATCGTGGGGGCCAGTCAATATCACCAATTTTTGACATTATTCGACCGGGAAAAATTTCTATCAAAATTTACATCATAGGATGAGATGTGTGTGATGTGGCACCGTCTTATTGAAACCACATGTTCTGTAGCCCTAATTGATCCAAATCAGGTAGAAGAAAGTTTTTCAACATGTTCAGAAAGCGGTTACCAGTAGCTGTTACACCTCCAGTATCCTCAAGAAATATGGTCCAATGATACCGTCCGCCCAAATACCGTACCATATAGTTAGTCTACGAGGGTGTAGTGGTGTTTTGTGTATGAGTTGAGGGTTTTCAGTGCCTCAAAAGCGGATATTCTTTTCATTACAAAGCCAGGGAGTCGAAGTGTGCTTCGTCATTCATAATGATTTTTAGCCAAAAATTGTGGCCGTCTATACCGATACCGAGCTGTAAAATTCGAGCACTCCAGTCTCGGCATCATTCATGGTCATTTGCCTGAAGCTATTGTGTCTATTGAATTTTATACAGGTAAAAAAGCAAATGTTTTTTGAAATTTTTTAACAAACATAATGAAGATACTCCCAATTCTTGTGCACGGCATCGATGAGAGGTACCCGGCCATTCAGCAACACTTTGCCTCACTGCATCAATCTTTTCAGGTATACGTTAGCTTAATTATCGCTCAGTCTTCGTTTTATCTCCCAGTTTATGCAAATTTTTAAAATTATTTATTAAACGCTAAATGGTTGACTTGCTCGGCATATGATTAACACCAAAAAGGACACGTAATTTTCACAATTGAACAATTATTTAAATGAAATGTTTTAATAACATAATTGCAAGATATTGTATCAGTGTTAGATACTCCAAAGTAAACTATTATCGATCACTATTTACGTCTGTCAATCTCAAACAAACAAATATAATCTAAACTAAAATGATGGTCAAACCAACTCAATCTGGAACATAATAAGCATCCTGTAGATATACAATAGATACTTAGAAAAAATAGTAAAACAAGTTATGGACAAGGACTTCGGTCAGCACGTAAGTGTTCAGACTATTAAACTCCTATACATTTAAAAATTTTAAACCTATTGAACTAGTATAATGACAAAATAAATAAAAATTCAAAAAAAGAAAAAATTAAATGAATCACTGGATACGGTATAAATTTTAAAAACTACCCAAACACTTAAATAAAAATTGCTTATTAGTTTTAAGACTCGATCGCAATAGCTCGCAGCGGGATCTTTCTTGGGATATGTTTAAAGTGGTTTAAATTGCCCATGCTACTATGAGTCGTACGCATGAGATACTCATAGTGGCTTTTGAGATATTTACCTACATTATATATGCTATACACATTAGCATATTGTAATCAATTATTAGCAGTATCGAATTTATACATATTTTAACATCTAAAAAAGATAATTAATCAAACACAGATCAGACTCTATTGTATGAATTGTTAAAAAGCAAAACCTTTTTTTCGCCACACGAAATTTTCTTTCAAGGAAGAAAATCATTTTAAAAAGTAATTAATTAAGCCATTTACACTCTATAGAATTTATTTCAAGCATGAAATTCTTTATTCCACAGTTTATAATTGTTCTTAAATAATAAAGAATCGAATATCCACAATCCAACTATAGTATTCTCTTAGATACTTTACTTATCCAACACAGGGTTCCGCTAATTAATGTTACTTCTATACTAAAGTTGTATAAAAGAAAAGAAAAAATACAAGGACTCAGAATAAAATGGGACAAAGATAAAAACTAAGATTAAATTAAGGATAAATTTTATAGATATGAATCTATTTAAAATTCCTTTAATGTTTAAATAACTCATTGTTCCATAAAAATAAGCCACTATCACCCTTATTCTTTTATAATATTACTAAAGGTACCAGTACGTTTATCTACGTAATATTTAAATATAGTCAAATTTTTCCTAATACAAATCCTCAATATTATTTTGATGTTCACTTTCAAAATATCGATTTTTCCCCCAGCTCACAATAACATATTATAATGATTCTTCTATATAGCCCATATTAACGTCCCACCCAGAACCAGCATTATTAAAACCTTTTCTAGGAAATTAAACAAATTTGCTTTTGAATAGCCCTTTTAGATATCTGATTTCATTTAATTTTGTTCATAAAATTGAACAAAATTCCCAAACATAAGATAATATTAAATACTTTCATATATTCACGTTTATATATAATATCAGATCAACTTTCTAATTTTACACAAACAAAAAATTAATATTTTTTTATAAAACAATAACATTTTGATTAAATTTGAATAAGAGTTTTTATTAAAAAAATTTCCTGGAAAATGTTTACCATTATTTTATTGAAAATTATAACAAAATCAGTTTAATAATACATACGAGTATTATTATTACTATTATAGAATGTTGATTTTAACGAATAAATCAATATTAAATTTGATTACTTAGTATAAATATTAGTGATAAAGTGAATGTATGGTTTTTAACTGAAAGCTAATACTTGATTGAAAAGCTTTTGCGTTCGAATTTTACCCGATTTTTTATATTTTACTTATAAAATAGCCGCTATGTTCTTAGGCCTGATAATAAATTATTGAATAAAAATTAACTTCTATTTATATTATAGAAAGTAATCCATTATAACTTTTGTAAATTTTCAATAATACCAACAGAATATATATTGCGGATTAAAATTAGGAAGCTCTAGGAAATTCATCAATAAAAGTATTTGAAGTTGGCATTCTGGAAATTTTTTATCACTAAAATGATTTTCAAACCAAAAAAAAACTAGTAAATTCTTCAAAATATAACAAACCTATTAGCTTGTTACCAATACTCGGAAAAATCTCTGAAAAACTCATTTTAAATCGCTTTCAATCTACACTTTAAGATGCCAAAATTATTCCTGATCATCAATTTCTTTTTCGATCAAACCATTCCACAATCTAATAATGTCTTCGCATATTTGATTATATTGCGTCCTCTTTTGAAGTATTCCCTCCACATATTTTCTTAATTTAAAATCATACGTTTACCAAAGTCATTTCCGAGTAGCAGTTAATACTGACTATTTTCAAATATCCCCTACTAGGCGCGGTGTTCCTCAAGGTAGTCTTCTTTGTGCAGTCCTATATAATTTTTTAACCAGCGACATCTCAACTAATACCAAAACTATCCCCATATACCTTAGCGATAATATAATTCCACCCAAAAGAGAAGGTTTGTTACCTGGAACTAAACCAACACAAATGGCTTACGTGAAACCCTCCCTCGAGATTAAAAGGACTTGAACTTAACAGACATTATCATAAACTACTTAGACTACTGGACAACCGATAAAAACTGCAACTAAATACCAAGATTTTTATATACAGTATGCTTTTTATATTTCAGGTAAATTTTGTTTGGCCATCATTTTGGTTTAAATGGCATTTAACAGTCGTTGAGAATAGTCGTTAACAATTTATTATAGAATATCTAATATTTCAAAAATATTTTGAAATTATTAAAACATTTTATTTAAATAATTGTTTAATTATGAATACGCGGAGAAGATTACGTGATTTTTTGATGTTAATCATATGCCGAGCAAGCGAAAACTGGGCAACAATTAAGCCAACGTACCCCTGAAAAGATTGATGTAGTGAGGTAGAGTGTTGGTGAATGTCCGCGTACCTCTCATAGATACCGTACACAAGAATAGGGAATATCTCCGTCATGTTTATTAAAAAGTCTCAAAAAATTGATTTGCTTTTTCACTCAATTGACACAACAGCTGCAGGCAAATGACCATGAGCGGCGGTGAGGCTGGAGTGCTCGAGTTTTACAGCTCGGTATAGACTACCACCATTTTTGGCAAAAAATCATTATGAACGACGAAGCTGGCTTTGTTAATAAACAGAATATCCGCTATTGAGGCACTGAAAACCCCTTAAGTGATACACCAAAGACTGGCGGCATCATTGGGCCATATTTTTTGGAGGATACTGGGGGCAATGGTATAAAAGTAACTAGTGACCGCTATTTGGACATGTTAGAAAACTTAATTCTACAGAACATGAAACTTAATTCTACAGAGGACTACAGAACATGTGGTTACAACAAAACGGTGCCACATCACACTCAGCTCGTACTACGATGCAAATTTTGAGAGAAATTTTTCCCGGCTGAATAATGTCGAAAAGTGTTGATATCGACTGGCTCTCACGATCCCATGATTGGAATCCTCCCTATGTCTTCATATGGAAAGTACTTAAAGCAAAAGGTACACACTAACAAAACTAACCACAACGTCGATGCTTAAAGACAAAATTCGAAACGAAATTGCTGAAATAACACTAGAAGTGGGTGAAAATATTATAAAAAATTTGCTTAAAAAAGCTCGCCTTTGCACCGTGGCCAGAGATGGGTATTTGACCGACCATATATTATCAATTAATAAAATTATATTTCACTTAAAACTTATTAAAAAAAACTTTGAAAACTTGTATTTTTAATGTACCAAGATGCCTCAACGGTATTTCTTAGTACTTTGTTAATTTAATTACAAGTTTAAAGTACCTTGTATGGTGCATCCACAAAGATGGTTGCCGTATATCCAGTGTAGTGTACTATAGTGTATTAGGAGACTTCATTCAACTAGGATAGATTAAATTTATTGTAGTTTTCTTCATAAAAATAAATTTAAAATAGTTTAGTTCCACACATGCATATTAAAATGTAGAAGTTTTCAGAAGAGTTGAGCCTTGTGTAAAATAAAAATTGTTTGAAAATATACAATATTTTATTTAAATTAAATGAAATTTTATATACAGGCAGGTCTCAGGACTTGCTTGTAGAGCCTGTACATTTTCCTTCAACGTTTATCCAGTTCTCTTATATAATATTTATCACGTGATCTTTCCAGCACAGTTTAGCATCTAGGGACATGCTTTGGTACTTGGCCATATTCGATTTTGATATTTGTTGACTGCTAATGAATACAGGTTAATTTTTTATCTTTTTATCTTTTTATTGGTGAAATCTTCACGAACTTAATTAGATTCATTTAATTATGTCTTCCATTTTTTTGGTCTAGATAAAAAATGTTTATCTTTTATTTTTTGCTTTAGTTTTTTATTTGAATTAAAACTGTTGATTCTTCGTTGTATTCTCCAGTAGCAATTATGAAAAATGAACATTTTCCATTATATTGCTTTATATAACTTGTGAATAAAATATAAATAATTGGTCCAATTGCACTGCCTTGGGGTGCTCCAGCTTTAATCTAATTTAATTCCCAGTAAGCCCCTTCTAGTTTTATACTTAAGTATCTTTCTAAAATATAAGATTTAAATATATTCGCATACTGTGGTTATTAGTTCGTAGATTAATCCTTTGTGTCAGACTTTATCAAAAGCTTAAGCTACACCAAAGAAGATAGTGGAGCAACCTTTCTTTTCCTCAAACGCACTTCAGTTATTCTATATACTTGATCAATTGTGATATGTGTGTCCTGAAAGCCAAATTAATGATCCGATCTTAGGCTTTTCTTTCCAATGATTGGTTTTAAATTTTAATAAAAATATTTCAGATAGAATAGACAGTAACTAAATCGACATATAGGATGCTTCCCAGGTTTAGGAATCATTATTCCCGCCGCCACTTTCCAAAGTGTTAGTACACATTTACGCCTAACACAAGCGTTGATGATATTTCTTAGTTTTTTATCGCTATGCTTGGTAGATGTTTTAAGACTTCTACTGCTATTAAGTCATATTCTGGAATTTTCTTAGGATCTATTTCTTTATTTTTTTAATTAGAAAAAAGTACAATTTGAATTATGATTGTTAGAATTTTGATATTTATCAAAAATTTTTATGAAAAACATAAAATTAGCATTTTTAAAAAAAATTGATATTCAATATATAAAATACTATAAAAAAAGTGCTTTTTGCTTTTATTTCTCATGATATTTTTAATAATTTAGTTACAAGAAATAATAAATAAATAAATTTAAGGCAAAAAATTTAAAATGAGATAACCTAATTCCCCATCGATGTAGGCTGCAAAATAATTTTTTTACCTTTGTCCTTCAGGTAAAAGACGAGAAAATGTTTACACACCAGCATTATAGGGCGCGTCAAAAGGGTCAAAAGAAAGATGTCAACATATTTTGGAAGGGGTTTTGACAGAAATTTTCATTATATTCTAAATATTTATTACATATTCTAATATAAGCTATATACTCGTATTATTATTATTATAATTATTTATTATGTTTTTCAAAATTACCTTTTCTTTAGTCTACTTGGCTACTTATGCAGTAGTAAACATGTTTTTTTTTCTGTTATTTATTCAGATCAATTGGTCTGAGTTAAGCTCCTTGAAATAAGATTCATTCGGATTCAATTTAATAAAAACGGTGAAAGGTTCTTTTTTAATATGGAATTTTTAAAAATTCTCTTTTGTTCATTTTTAAGGATGAAAAAATTTGAAAAAGGGAAGTTGAAATCTATTTTGTATAGAATTAGATAAATAGCGATTTTGGAAATTATTTGAATCTCTGTATGAGGATAGACGATTTTGACGCCAATATAAAAGTAAACTCCTTGAGGTTGATCATGATCGTCTGGCCGGCAAGCAGGATACTTAATGCTTAGGGATAAGGAAGACTCTGACCAGAAAATTTAAAGTGGTTGGATTTATAGTAGAAGATAATGAGGCAGGTACTGCCTTCAATGGACCGATAGAGTTAGTCAGGACGCACGACCTGTGTAGGAAATGTCAAATTGGAAGAACTCAGTGCAAAGCCAGGACATCGAGAATTGTGTAATTCAGCAGATTATGACCTGGCCATATCTCAGCGTGATCGCTCACAAAAAATTAGGTCAGATTTCATAACATTATCCTTCTCATAGAAAACAATATCAGTTGTTTTGTTGATATACGAGATAAAGTCATTTAATTTATACATGAAGAAGTAAAATCATTAACATCATAATTCGAAGGTATTTTTTATGTACTAAAACTTAAGGTATTTTTATTTAGTTCCTTTAAATTTTAAAGCCAATATTTTTTTTTGTACTTACTATTTAAATTCATATACTTTATTTCTTTAAAAATTTAAATTATGAAAATTATTGAATGAATTTTTGAAATTAAATTTTACTATTCAACGATTTCAACTATTTATACAGCACAAGTACTATTATAAGGAATACTATTATTTATTAAATTTTTTTATAATAATCATTTTTTTAAAAATTAATTTGCTAATTTCCACAGACATAATAATATTATGAATTAATTTTTCCAATATGAATGAATTATTCATTTGTAAAATTTATCAAACAATTAATTCTTTTTCAAAAATATAATTTTTATTTTATATTCATAAGAAATTTTTTTATTTTGTATTTAAAAAAAATATTATCACACTATTAGGCGGTTACTTATTGAGAAGAAAAGCCATTCATTTTATTCCATAACTCCAATTATAGCTTTTGTAATCGGCAATCAACTTTCAAGTCTATTAATTTCCTAGAATTTTTAATAATTTTGCTGTAAAATCATTGATGAAAACATAAAAATGACATAGAATTGTGCAGTCTGAAAATTGTCTATTTAATATTTGCAATAATCGCAGGATGACAGGATGCAATATTTGCAACAATTTTTTAATATTATAGCAACTGCTGCAGTTGATTATGTCCTCAGAGAGAAGCAGTACATTTTCTAATATCAAATATTGATTTCGATTTAACGTAGACCTATAGATAAATTTATATATATTGTGAGTATATAGTAGAACCAATCGAACTGATAAATTTGAATTGTATAGAATCATTTCGTATGTAGCAGACCTGAATAACATGAGCACCAAATCTCACGTGGTAATATTGAATTCTATAGTCAGACATAGCTGCTCTTCTGTTACCTCCCACACACACACTACTAATGTCACCTGAAGGAGTGCATTGTTCAATATTTGATGTTATCAAGTCGATTTTTCATTAATTTTCAGCTTTTCTGTAGTAGAAATATCGTTAATTAAAATTAAGTTTGTGGTATAATTTTGAGTAAATATATATGAATATGGTAAATTTTTGAGCGCACTTACCTTACAAAAAATTTTATTATTTAAATAATTTAAGAAATTAAAAAAAATTGTTTTTGTTTCACTGCAGCATGAATTCTGTTAGCGATACTAAAACTCAAGCCTTTTGGTAGTTACTTAAAAGTACATCGGCTATTTTATTAGCTAGATTTTAACTTTAGACCGGTGCATTCTGGATATATAATATAGTTTCCCTAATGTCGCTAAATTCTTGCACAATTACAGATTATTTAAAATAGTAAATGAAGCAAAATAAAAAAGGGAGAAATATATTATATTACATTGATTTTGCGATTATTTGTATTAACATATTAAAGAATTACTATAAAAATTAATTTTTACAAATTTCTTCAAATTTCAAATTAACTTATTATTAAATTATAATTAAATCTGATAATTATGTTATGATATGATCTTTTTTTTTTAATTGGAGTCAATTAAACTTATATGAATTAAAATATGATGATTTGCAAAATCATCATATTTTAATTCATATTAAAATTTAGGCAGTGTCATAATTCCGTGTTCATAAAACTTGCTAGCAAAAAACTGAATTAAATACATCATCAGAGTCAGTAAAAATTTTACCATTTAAGGAACTCTGCATGGAACGAAATAAATGGTAATCTGAAGGCGCTAGGTCAGGGCTATATGGTGGATGTAACAACACATCCCAACCTAATTCCAATAATTTTTGGCGAGTGACCAAAGATGTATGCGGCTTTGCATTGTCATGCTGGAAAACATCACCCTTACGATTTGCCAATTCTGGCCGCTTTTCTTGAACTGCATTGCTCAGTTTGATGAGTTGTTGAACGTACACGGTGGAATTAATCGTTTGCTTTCTTGGTAAAATTTCAAAGTGCAGAATTTCTTTATAATCCCACCAAACTGACAGCATAATCTTCTTTTGGGGCATCTCAGCTTTTGATGTCGTCTGCGATGGTTTATCTCGCATGACCCACTGGTCTCAGTGAAAAATCACCAGAATGAAATTTAGCAAACCAATTTTGACACTGCGTTTATTTCAAGGCTTAATTCCCATTACGTTCTTGTCTTTTCGGAAATAATACAATAAAATATGTCTAAAATTCACGTCTCGTCTTTCCATTTTTAAATTTGGATGAAAACAAAACTAAGTAGCTAAACGATACAATTTTTTACTAAATTAATGGCGAAAGTCCAAACAACAAGAATCAATATAGGTTAGGTGCTTTGAACACGTTGACATAACAAAATAAATGGACAAAACCATCTATTGACAAAATCCGCAATCACTTAGTTGCCAATAGTACAAATTAGTTCATGTCTTCAAGTATTAAAATAATATTAAAAATTGACAAAGGCAAATTCAAGTAAAAAAAAGACAAATATTAATTGTATAGAGTGAATAAGTAGATAAAATGCACATATATTTTAATACAAAATATTATTGTGGTTGCACAACCAAAGCCAGCGCTACGCCGCCAAACAAATTTGGATGCTAAATCCGAAAGCGATTTTAGTGCACCAATAAGACGACCTTGTAAAACTAAGAAATCATCTGTTGCTACTCGTAATAAACCGAGCCCTTCAGCCTGCTACCAAGAACAAAATCACAACACCAATACTTAGCATAATGAAGTCCCCATAAACTATTACTGGCAAACGAAGCTACCGCCTACAAACGTAAATAACATATACAAGTTCATCGATATGGAGAGCGTGCCATTGCGAAACGAATTGGCACAGCCAAATTTTTTGTAAAACCAATACTAAAGGTCTCAAAACTGCTGATGCGTACAGAAGTGTCGTGCACTACCTTGACGTTTAGGCATTCGAGGTAGCATTACACCACTCCTCACTCCTGTCCATTATATTAAGGAGGAATTGGGACTTTTGGGTCACAAAGTCAATAGTTTCTCCAACATTAAATAAGGAAGTCGGTCTCTCTCATTTTTATTTCGTTGTAATCAGCTGACAATAATAAACACATTTTTGATATCGACATCCTTCTATAAACGAAATTAAGATCGAAAAGTCTTACCCGATGAAAGACGTTATCCAATGCTAAAAGTATGGGCACACTAAGCCATATTTCCGTCACTCACCTAAGTGAGTGAAGTGTGGGGGAAAGCAATTGACCATTCAATGCACAAACCCAACAAAATCCCGGACAAATATGTTCATTGTGATAGTAATCACCCTGGAAATTATAAGGTATGCACCATATACAAAGATCTAAAAAATAAAATAGCACCAAGGAGACCAGTAGAAACAATTAGTCACAGTCCTCGTGTAAGTGAAACCCTCTCTTTCGCTGCAGCCTACGTTGAAAATTTGTATATGTGTATGTACCAGCGACAGCAACAAAAACAACTCCAGAAATAACGACAATAGCAACGAGACGATAATTACCTGGTCTATTTCTACAAAATTATATGATATTTTAAAAAAAAGGATGTATAATTGTTAGTTGAAATGTTTACATTCGAATTATATTCGACGGAATTTACTCTCAACTTTCTCGCATCCAGCATTAGAGCTATGAATGTGTGAGATTAACGTTGGCTGCGAGAAAGTAGAGAATCAATTTCGTCGAATGTAGGGAATGCATCAGCGAGCATATAAAGAAGTTGAATAGCGATCATCATGGTGTTTCCTTGGGGCGAGACTCTCCCGATGTACTACGGTAAAGCTGACCCTCGCCATTACCCCTAATTGGGATTAAACCCACGCGCAATATTTTTGGTATCCGCAAAAGGCGTTTGCGCTGTCCCGATTGTTTGTTTGTTTATTTGTTTGTATGGAAGGTATTTCCCTAGGCCATTTGACATGGGGAAATATGAGTGAGATGGATGGTCTTTGTTTCGTTGGAAGGACCAGTTATAGAGGGTTAGATTTGATGGACCATGTTAATTTGGTTTAAGAATTTAAATACTTTAAAAAGGTATTGGGATATGGAAAAGCTCCACAATGGAGGGAATCTCTTTAGAAAAGAAATAAACGTAAGATTGTCGATTAGACTGTTTTGAAAGAAACATTTTCCTACTTGCCCACTCTGTGTGTCTACGAATGGCTAAGGGTGTCATCTGCTGTGAGTACTGGTCGACGGTGAATTTCCCGCGCAGGTTGATAAGCCCACAACTCCTACATGAACTGGAACCCAACGCAATTCAACCCCCCTGTTGTTAAACAAATTATGTTGAATCTTATTAAGAAAAGGATTACTCGATGGGCCAAGAACGGTTTTCATGGTTGCGTGGCTGTTACTAAATATAATGAAATTGCGATGATTGGGAGTGCAAACTGCAATCTCTACCATCATCATTATTGCCCATAATATGGAGCTACTCTCGAAAGGAAGGATGCCACAAGAAAGTTCACAAATGTGGGAGCAATCTAACTTAATGACTGCATAAAATTTGATGTTATCATCCACGACCGCATCCCTGAAAAACAGCCAGTCAGATATATCAAGTTTGTCCAACTGGCCTTAGAAAAGTTTCCAGTAGAAGGACGCATCAGCGTTTGCCTTTCTGTACCTGTCCAGGGATGTAAACACTATCAACTCTGTTCTCAACAATGGGTAATCATGGGATCAGGATGAGGGAAGGAAGTTTCGAAATTTAGGGTGATGGTGGAGAGGATATCTTTCAAGATAAAATATCATTAATGAAAGGGAAGATTATTTTCTTTTGTTTGATGGATATTATGTTTTCTAAGAGGTTATGGAGAGGAGAAACAAAGGTTTTTGTATATTTAATTACAAAAACCTTTGTTTCTCCTCACAAACCTAATTGTCTTTCAACGTAAAACCACGAGTCGCCTACGACTATTGGGATTGAGTAACTCTCAATGAACGCACCACCATTACTGGCAGTTAACAATTAGTAACCAGTTACAAGCTGACTACTCGATCTGCTGGTGGCAAGGACTACCTAAACCTCTACTGTCATTATTGCCAGTTATCTCCCATTTGCGATCCGAAGATCGTACCCGCGATATGGGTATCAACCACAGCCCCTACGTTGCTACCTAAGCGCCTCACCAATGTCGGACACAGTGTGTTCCAACACCATGGGGCACCCTGACTCTCGTAGTACCAATTTTTGTTTTAAAAATACTTCGGTTTGTACTCCGCTCATTGAGCTATGGTCAGGACTCTTTAAATACCTAGGCACCGCTAAGCCAGCTCAAGTTGGAAACATGGGTTCGCCAACACCCGAAAGTACAACTGGAATAGACCTTGGTCTTGCACCCATTCTCGCTCTCCTATCAAAAAGTACCACGGCAAATCATTCACATACCATTCTCGCTCTCCTATCACGGCAAATCTATTAAGTCATTCATACCTCCCGCTCACACCCAACACTCCACTCACATCCACACCCTCATCATTCACCACGACTCTACATGCACGTAAGTCATGCAAATCCCCGTACAGCCCACACTCCAGGAGAAGATGCTTGATACTCTAATCTGCCGCCCCATAAGGGCATCTAGCCTCCGCAGCTAGACCACGCCTGTACAGGAACCCATTCAGACTGCCGTGTCCCGTGAGTAAATACCCAAAGTACAGACCAAATTCAAACCCATACGGAGAAGAAAGCAGACATCCAAAATGAACATTTGCGTCCATCTGCCATTCACACTCTCATTCCATCGACGTTGCCAAATTTCATGCATGTTCAGGACCAGTAGACGCCGGTGGCGTGGACTAAGGTCCTGAACCTCTTCATTCGTAACCGGACAACCAGCAAGTGGGATGCCTCGCCGTAGACAGTAGTGGATGCTTACACGCAGCACCTCCAGGTCCCATGGAATTTTCCCGTATCGGTTGATATGGTTCTACATACATTCAAACATACATACAAAGTCAGACGCTGAACTGAAATTATGCCCACGCTTGCATACTGGTGGCGCATAATATCACCCCATACACATGACGCATACATTGCATACGGAACAAACACACTTTTGTACAGGACTTTCACCGCTCTGGATCGAAGTCCTCATTCTTACGAAATACCAACATGCCAACCAAACCGGCCACGAGCCTCCTTAGATGTTGCAAGTGAGGCCGAAAGTTCAGACTCTCTCCAAACTTAACTCCAAGGTACCGTACTACCCGTGCATATTGGACCCCGACCACCACTAAACAAATGTCGCTTTCAGCAACATACACACAGTTTTCCTTTCGGAAACATTCACACCCATTCTATTCCCCCATTCAGGCACTATCTGCATATAGCGACTTCCCCTATCTTTACCGTAAAGCTAATCCCCCCCCCCCCCTTAATCAAAAGTAGCAGATACCCGCATATGCGAACACACCGCAACCGGCCTCCTCCAACTGCACCAAGAGACCATTCATCATCATATTCCAAATGGCGGGGCCGGCAACAGATCCTTGTGGGCAGCCACAAAATTTTTGGTTTTTGTACAATAAAATACCGATGAAGTTCGATGCGCTAAGTAATGAGTCTACCGGTGAACTTTGATGTGCCCCACTAACCAGTCTAATACAATTAATGATAAATCAACTTTTTTATAAAAAGGCCTATTAATGGAAACTCTATTTTTTATGATTAAATTTACAATTGGACAGGTTATGTAAATTAACAAAACAATTGGTTCTGGGCAAAGAGAGTAACTGCTACTGTTATTGGTAAACGATACCATCGCATGATTGAATTTTGTATCCTTTTCTTTAGAACTATACTAGTTTTTCACTTAGTTAATCGAATAGGATTACGATAAATTGTAATAAGATATAATATAATTGTTCGTTAATTAAAAACACTTCAGTATAAGTGGTCCCACAGGAAGGAAATAAAAACTTCCCCATTCATCTTTAAACTAATTGATGTAAATGAAAATGATGAATTTTATCAATACCCTGTTTGGTGTTAGCAGAAGAAAGCTATTTGGAAATATTTGCTCATCAAAAGAAAAGCAATTGCGTTTGAATCGAAAAGTTAACCATTCAATACGTTTTCGAAGTGGCCAAATTTAAGTAGAAAATATTGAATTTAAAAAAAAATAGGATTTTAAATTACGATTATTCTCTAGGCTTACAAAATAAATTCCTGGTCGTCGTCCTTTAGGATAGAAATTCTTTAAAAGTTTATACCGGAAATACCATTCAAAGTTTACGGCTTATTGCAAACGCAATTGAATGGAACCTTTCCTCCTTCCCTATTAAAGGGATGCCCTTTTGGAGTTTCATTGATTCCTAGCACGATTGCCAGTAACGATCTAAGTTTACGGAAGAGTTTCAATTCTCTTTGAAAGAATTATTTTTTACCAAGAATTTCTATTCTAGAATTTATTGAGTTAGAAATAAATTTTTTTTAACCAAATCGATAGATTCTTCTATTAGCTTTATATATTTTTTTTTAAATAAATTTTCTCATGAATAGAGGAGGGGGGGAGGTGATATTTGAAATTGTTTTGATTTTCATAAAAATCGCATTTTTTCTAAAAGATTTAAAAAACATTGCAAATTGTATATGTGAATTCGAAGAATATTAAGATTTAGAGTGATGCGAAATCGTACTCATAAATTAGGGATAAAAAGTTTTCGGAATTAATTCTTTTGCCCGTTCCACTTATGTATAAGGATAAATACAATAAATATAAATATACATAAGGAAAAATGGTATTTGTGTTTTTAGGAATTAGTTAAAATGAACTTCAACTCTTTTGGGAACAGATTATTCTAAACATTTGTGGATACTTTTATCTATTCTTGTTGGGTAAATATAAATTCTCTTATAAAAAGCACTAACGAATTATTTATGAGATTTTATTTTAACAACAACAACAAAAATTACTAATTTCTGAAGAAGGAACATTCAGATAAATACGTGCTCGCATTATAATTAGTGTTTGGAATTATTTATTATACTCTTTTTTTTATATTATTTACATTTTGAAATAAATTTTAAATATTTCGTTTTTTTTCTACAAGAAAATTATTTGGAAGACTTTTTTTTTTTTAGGTTTTTTTTTTGAAAAAAAAAAAAATAAATTGAAAAGGCTTTTATTTAAAAATAAATAAAAAATTAAAGCCACTGTTAAGGGTAGGGCATAAACAACTTGAATGAATCCTTGTCTAATAAATCTTATAACTATCGTCTTTTGTATAATTAAATTCACTTTATGATGGCGCCAAAATGTAATATAAAATTTTCAAGGACTATTCATAGCCATAAAAAATATCTCAATTCAATTGTAAATTTGGAATTAAGTTTTTTGTTTCTTATTATCTTGATGTACACGTTTAAAATAGTCACTAAAATAAATTTAATCATTGATGTATCTTATTTGGATGTGTTTGAATTAGAGTCCATTATTTATGGAGTAGAATTATTTAAAATTGTCTTAGTCAATATTAGATATTTAATCCCTTAATTTTTTTAAGGATATTTAATTCTAGCATAAGGTATAAAAAAATTAGACTATATAGAAATAAATTTAGATATTTTCTTAAAACTAAAATTATTCCCAAATATTAGGTGAGATATCTTCTTGGAATAAGAATAAGTTATATCAGTCTCTCATCATGACTTACTCTTTGGTGCTGTTAAATTTATATTTATTTAAATATATTTTTGGATATAATTTCTTTTATTTTGAACTTCTTGATTCATCATTTCCTTCCCAAGTACTTTATTTCATTTATTAAAGCATATCAACTGTACCCAAAGAGTCTCAATTTAAAGCTCCAGTCTCCGTCATCAGTTCTTAAATTCTAATTGCCATATGGTTCGTATATTCTAGTTAACCGGATCCCAACCAATGCTTGTAGGACCTTTTTAAAATTACAACTGTTAAATCCAATTTGTTTTTTCTCTCTCGAATATTCTCGTTATTTTAAAAGAAAAAAATAACTTTATTATTTAAGACAATAATATATAGCCAAAGATAATGTTGATTTTTTATTCACCGATCAATTAGATTCGGTTCAGATGGGCAAACAATTTTTGACAAATTCGATCTACAGGTTAAGAAGAAAATGAAGTCATTTCAATAATCTCTCTTATAGTAATAAGATCGAATATACTAGCAAAAATTCACATACGATTAATTGGTTCATGTAATCCATAATAAGACGAGGTAACATTTAGAAGAGCCACACTTCTTCATTAGACCTACTTGGCCTGACTTTGGCATATTGTAGCCATTGTGCTGGATTTCTCGGCAATAATTCTTGAGTCAATTAAATTTTGTTTGGAAATATCTTCTGATCAAGTTTCAAAATGTGGTGATGTTCTGGAGATGCCCAATTGAGAAGCACGTAAACGAGTAGACACCGATGGATCAACGTTGACACTTTTGCGTATAGCCTCCAAAGCTTGTTCATTGAGAACAGGTCTATTAAAATCTAAGATTATAGAAGAACTGGATAGGCCTCTATACAAAAATTGGGGCCGAATTTTGTTTACAATACATTCGAAAAAACAAATACAAAAACAGAAACGGCATAAATCAGTGGGGGACATTTTTAAACTTCAGTATACGATTGAAGCGGTTCGTTTAAAAGCATTTTCATATGTGATGTTATTTTTTAATATTGCGGATTTTGTTTTTTGATGGAATTAGTTTTGGAAATTTGCAATAAAATACAGTATTCTATTTTAAAATATTATTTATTTATTATATACTATATATTATTTATTAAAACAGAATTATAAAGTTGAAGAGCATAAAAAAATATAAATTGCAAAACAAAATGAATTAAATGAGAGAATTTGATATTATGTTAAAATTAAAATCACATCCACAGCTTAGTAAATATAAATTTTAATATTAAACAAGCATAAGTAGATACAAAAAGCTTCATTATAATATAAATGTGTATTTGTGAATGAAAATGGTAATTTAAATAGGCATTTACATTTAAATTTAAATTAAGAAATAAAGCATTAATTAGAATATTACATCAAGTTCTTAATAATATATAAGTTAATCGTATACAACATTATAGCAAATGCTTTAAAATTAAATTACAAGTGGATAAATTTAATGTGCTTAAATAATTAATAACAAATATTATAAAAAAATTGAAAACAATAGTATTTAGTAAATGCATTACAAAATGGTCTAATAGAGCAAGGGAAAACACAATAGCACACAAATTTATTTAAATAATAAATCTACCGAATATAATTTATTTATTTTAACACATTAAAAACAGCAATGGAAAAGAGACTAAAAAATTCATTTCCTTAAATTTTCTTACACACACTTCACGTACACCGGCACTGAACTATTGTATTTTCTGGTAAACATTGAAATGTCAACATCACATTTGCTTACATTTATTGAACGACGAACTTTTCACTTTTTAATCACTTTTTGGACAAAATAAATCATTAAAAGCCAATTAAACTCATTATAAACTAAATCTTTGTTAATTTTTCTAGTAAAAATTAAGATGTCAACTTACCTAAAGAACGAAATTCCTAGTTTCCTCAATTCGTTGAATTACCAGCAACTTGTTATCAAACACTTCATTTTCTAAAATAAAAATTTCCTATTAAATGTTGTCCATAATATAACTATTTATATAAATGCATACTTTTTCCTAAATACTTCAAAAAATATAAAAACTACACTTTCACTTCCACTTTGTGTCTAAATAAAACAACCAAAGTATGCCAGCATTTCGGTATGCTACCACTTTCATGGAGAATGGCTTGTTTAAAAACTCTCCGAAAGTCTACTAAATTGAGGCGCTTGATATTTGATTGATATTTACGAAATTAATAATAAACATAAAAAATAATTCCATTTTACCAAAAGATTGGAAGAAAATAAATGTTGCCTTCTGTAAATTTCTATTATGAAAACTAGATATCAGTGGGTGTCATGTCTACATAAAAAAATCTAAGAAAAAACGTACGGACCTATCCAGGTATTCTTTAATCTAAGATTAAAATTTGTTCGTGGCTCATCAAATACTGCACCACGCTCCTAAAAACGAGTTAATAAGTTTCTTTTAACATGTTTGCACTGACCGCTGAAACAGGATTAAAATACTGATGATATTTTCTTTGTATTGTAACAATAAAAATTCAAATATTTTAGTACGTTTTTGCACTGATTAGCAAGATATTATAAAATTACTTATAATTTGCAAAAAAACGTTATATGGATAGAAGACCTCTATTTAAGTCTTCTAAACGAAAATCTATTTGACTCAGCTTGCCACTGAGACTACACGAATCCCTGACATTGACAGTAATAAGACTAACACCCTGGACTTGTTCCTTACATCCGACCCCGATAACAACACCAATAACATACTGTCGTCTCTAGCTACGTCAGATCACTGTGTCATATTAGATTATTTCTTGTAGAAAAACTACTCACTTTCCTAAAAGGATATTTTGGTACTACGTGAACGCAAACTGGGATGATCTAAACAACTTTTTTAGGAGTTTTAATTGGTCACATTAATATGAACCTGGATGACGCTGCTGATATAATCACAAATGATTTTCTACGCGGTATGAAATACTTGAAGTTGTTGTCAAAACTGACGCCTATTTTACAGAGCTTCACAAATCGTACTATAGTGTACGGATGGTATGAAAAAGTTGGTATATGTTTTTTTTCATTTATCACTGACATATCATATTGGTTTCATAAAAAAACATGTGAAAGATAAGTGCAAAAATGGTTGATGCAAAAATTAGGTAGAGGAGAAATTAAAGCATATAGAAAAAAGGAGTATGTAAAAATCGAGATATTCCACTTAAATAAATTGGACGTCAAATAGGTAGAAAATATAATCGGATGTGCCGGTTTTTGAAAGATCCAAAAAATTAAAGCAAATAGAAAAAAGGTGGAGTAAAAGCAAAACAGAGAGAGAAAAGTGAGCCATTTACAGGGAAGTATCGAACCTTTCCTTAAGTGCAAAATACATTGCTGCTTCAAGTGTATTGAGCTTCCAGCGAATTCTTAAGGCTTCGACAGTTTTAAAAGGATGCTGGCTTTGAAAAAAGTTCTTCTTAACAATATTTCATCCAAAAGCCTGTAGCGACATCGCATGAATGAAAATACTGATTAGACCACTTGTATTCATAATAAAATGAATAATTCAATGGAAAACACCTTAACTGTTTGGACTGGCCGAGATAATTTTCGCAGCTGAAAGTCTTAAAAAAGTGTAGGCAATGCTGACGCGATAAATTTATGAAGGAAGAATGAACACAACAAATTTGAAAAAATACTATTAAAACTAATTTTAATAATATTTCTAACACTATTTTGCTTAAAAAAACTGTACGATTCATATCTAAGCCCTTTATTTCAAATATTTAAAAAAATTATACTCGAAATGGAGGTGAGCAAGAATAGAGCTCGGAAAAGGTGATCGGATCTAGTGGTCAGAAGAGGTGTGCGGTACGATAGACCAAAATAGTGCTCAGAGGAAGTGACCTTATATAGTGCTTGAAGATGTAGAATAGTGCTCGGGAACCAAGTAAAAATTTCAAATAAAGTTGAAAAAAATTGGAAGACTAAATTGATAAATCAGAAAAGTCATTTACTCTTTCTCATGAATCTACGTGGAATCATAACAATATTCATAATTTTGTTAATGAACCGAAACAGTTGTCGCTGTGCCGGTTGATTTTTTCCAAAAAATAAATTCAGATAACTAAGGCATACTCTTCCACCCGGTCATACCAATACAACGTAAAACAACAGAAATATTCGTATAAATGGTAATGTCCTGCGACACTAATATATTACGCAGTCAATAGCAAAAATGCTAAAGGATAAAATAGAAAAAGATTCTTCCTCTTTTATATGTTGAATAAAATATTGGCGTGATAAACTGTATTTTAATAAAGGATTATAATTAAGTCAATTTTTAAAAAAAATTTAATTAATAGAAAAAACTTTCTGTCTTTATGTTCATAAAGTTCTAAAAACAAAAAATACAAACAATTATTTTGATTTGCACATCATTATCATTATTATTGAAAACTTAAATTGCTAGTACGTATAATTTTCATAATTTAGTTTGTTTAATATTTTTCCCTCATTAACTAATAGTAAATTTTTCATAGATTTAATAAAACAGTATACCTACTGTGTAGATAGAATTTGCGAAGAACGCACCTCCTTTCGTATTGGCGATTTGGTTCAGTAATGCTCGTATTTCGTAAAAACTGGATTTAATTCTCGGTTGGATTAATAGTAATTAATTAATATAGGTTGAAATTATAATGATAAAAAACAACATGAAAATAATAATGAAACTACGATAATTAAGGAAAACTAACAAGGATACTCTTGTATACGTGTATGTTCACAATGGTTTGATTATTATCTGTTTTAGCATTTATATCGATTTTTTGTATAATTGAGATTATCTTCAATAGGTAGTAAATTTGATTTTGTTCTGTTTTGTTTATTTCTTTCAAAAATAATCGGATTTTATCATGGAAAATATTATTAAAAAAAATATTGTCAACTTTTTGAAATTTTTGGACATTGCGTGGGTTTGATTGAAATTTTATTCTTTAATATCATAACATATATTCGAGAATACGAGGGTCATTCAACAAGTACTTAGCCTACAAAAGAAAAACGAAAATTTTGGAAAGGCGGCAATTTATTTTTCCACATAATCTCCTTCAAGCTCGATACACTTGGCCCAGCGATGCTCTAACTTTTTTAACCCGTCCAAAAAATACATTTTCTCGAGAGAAGCAAAATAGGCCTCCGTGGCGACGATGACCTCCTCATTCGACCCAAATCTATTCCCGGCGAGTGATTTTTTCAGCTTTGGAAACAAAAAGTAGTCACAGGGGGCCAAATCTGGAAAGTACGGAAGCGCAAATTGCTGTGGATGGGGCAGCAATTCGTAGCGCAATTCAACCAATTTGGCCATGGCGACGGCGGAGGTGTGAGCCGGCGCGTTGTCGTGGTGGAACAGCACTTTTTTCTTCGCAAAGCGGGGTCGCTTTTTCTTTAATTTGACGTCAAATCGGCCCAATAAGTCAGCATAGTAGCGCCCCGTAATTGTTTTACCCTTCTCGAGGTAATCGATGTGGACCACACCTTGTGAATCCCAGAAAACGGTGGCCATCACCTTTCCGGCCGATCGAACAGTCTTCGCCTTCTTCGGAGCACGTTCGCCGGGTGAAGTCCACTGTTTGGAGTGTTCCTTGGTCTCTGGTGTGTACCAATGAATCCATGTTTCGTCGACGGTCACGAAACGACGCAAGAACTCCGCTGGATTTCGCTGAAACAGCGCCAAACACGTCGCCGATGTGGTCTCACGGTTGCGCTTGTTTTCCGGTGTGAGCAAACGCGGCACCCATCGCGCCGACAGCTTTCTCATGCCCAGTTCTTCATGTAGAATATGATGCACCGTTCCTACTGCGATGCCCACAGTCTCAGCTATCTCGTGAACCTTCAATCGACGGTCTGCCAACACGAGATCGTGGACTTTTTTAACTTTTTCCGCCGTAGCAGCCGTTTTCGGGGCCGACGTGCGGCCACGAACAAACTCGTTGAACCAATTCTTGACGATCGCCATCGAAGGAGAAGAGTCACCATACACAGCATCCAAGGGATCTTTGATTTCGCTGCGCGTTTTTCTTTCCAAAAACAAGAATCTAATCACCGAACGATATTGTTCTTTTTCCATTTTTGTGCAACCGGTCGACACGCAAAATTTTGTTTTATTTAGTTTTTGCGGTTTCGGAGTATAATTATCCAATTGAATATCGATAATTGTGGACAAATATTCTTTTAGTGATAAATAATACTAGTTTGAGAGTACGTATAAATTACAGGAAAGGATCTTGTTATTTGATAATAGCAACTGACAACTTTGAACAGCAACGTTGATGGATAAAGGCAATATTTGAAAATCCTTTATTTCTTTACGGTTTTGATTAATTTTGTAGTATTCAGAAATCCTTAATTATTAAGCCTTATATAGAGTGCTTTAATGATAGTGCAGATCTTTGATAGTTAGTATTTCTTAGATGTTATTGCTTTTAAATTCTTTGTTTTTGTAGGTTAATGTTTTATACTTTTAATGTTTAGTTAGGTGAACAATGCTTATAGGTCGTTTAAGCGAAAATATTGCCGCTTGAACATTTTTTAAAGCGAGGAAGAATAAAAGCAGCCGATTTATTGGAATGTCCGGAAAGTACACTTAAGCCACATAATAATATGCATTTTGATAGCTGACATAGCAAGGCTTGCTTGTGAAAAAATTCGATTGATTCTGCACAGTAGTTTTTGGTTAATACTCTTTTAAATATGGAAAGTGAAAAACAGCATTTTCGGTATATGGTATTTTACTTTTTTCTATAGAAAAGGTAAAAATGCTGTTCAAGCAAGAAAAAAATTATCCGTTGTGTATGGATAACAACTCGTGAGATAAACCTAGCCGTTTTAAAAGCTCACGATGAAAGTCGTGAGCTTTTAAAACGGCTAGGTTTAATCTCAAAGCTCGACATATGGGTTCCTTATTTTCTTAGGGAAAAAAACTTGTGCCGTCACATTGACGTTTGTGATTTGGTTCGCAAACGCCAAGAAAATGATCCATTTTTGAAGCGTATCATCACTGTGGACGAGAAATTGATTATCTACAATAATGCTAAGCGCAAAAGATCCTGGAGTAGAAAAGATGAACCGGCTCAAAGCACTTCGGAAGCGAATATTCATTAAAAAAAAGATTATGCTATCTGTTTGGTGGCATTTTGAAGGAATTGTTTCAAGTTTGACCACTCGGCAAAAGCTTTTAGAGCTTGGATGGGATATACTGGCACACCCACCAAACTCTCCAGACCTAGCACCTTCCTATTATCATTTGTTCCGGTTTCTACAAAATGTTTAGACGGTAAAACGTTTAATTGAAATGAGGAGGTCAAAAATCACTTGGATCAGTTTTTTATCAGCAAATTACAAACATTTTATGAGCATGGAATCATGGTACTGCCAGAAAAACGGCAAAGGGTATTGGATCAGACTGGATAATATTTAATTGAATAAAATATTAATTCACTATAAGAAAATCGTCTTTCATTTTTATAAAAAAAATGAAATTATTTTCCGGAGAACCCAATACTTTCAGAGCCATTTAACATCCGCAATCGTCTCCGCCAAGAAGACCCACTTTAGTGTATTCTCTTTAACCTGGCGCTTGAAAAAGTGATTCATAAGCAATAAGGGTTGTCATGCTCATTAAGTCTGGTCAGCTTTTAGTATACGCCGACGATATCGACATTATGTGCCGATCAGAGAGAGCTCTTAGAGAGGCCTCTATTAAGTTTGAATGGTAGGCAAAAATATTGAGCTGAACATAAATGAAGGTAAAAATAAAGTACGTGGCAGTGTCTGCATTGAAGACAAAACTAATTAGCACTAGTTGCATTCAAATAGGAGATTAAAGCTTCGGAAAAGTTAAATAATCTTCATACTTGGGGTCTAGGGGCGCGGCCGATAACAATATGAAGGAAGAAATCCACCAACAGAGCCTACTTAAGTCAGTCTAAATTATTTCACTCGAAAATTCTGATCATAACATCGAAGCTACTGCTGTATAAAACATTTTTGGGGCCAGACCTTTTATATTCTTTGAAAACTTGGGTTTTCAGAGAAAATATTCAAACTCTTATCTGCGTTCGAAAGGAGGATCTTTCAAAAAAATTTTGGCATCCTACATGAGGATTTTGGAACCCATCTAAAGATTACCACAAGGGCCCAGTTGTAAATAAAATTAGGCTTAAGAGACTGCGGTAGGCTGGACACTAAATCAGGATGAGTCTACAGTGGCTCTATTTATGGTCCCAGAAAATAATATGGGCCCAGCCTTCGGTGGAGCAATGGTGTTAATTAGGACGTCAAAAGCATGTTGGGAGCTTCGAACTGAAATACTTCTGTGCGAGACCGGGTCGTCTGGACTTTTTTTGATTCAGCAGATATAGACCAGACTTCCGGCTGATACACCGTGATGATGATGATGTTATTTCAAAGCACATGATCTAAGAATATTCAATTCAATCGAAGAAACACTCCAAAAATATCACTAATCAAAAATTGAATAATAGAAGTCGAGAAACATGCAACAAGCTATTCAACGACGAAATGCCCTGGAGGATCGATGCTGATGGGACGGGGGGAAGAGGGGGGATTGGACACAAAAAAGTATTATTTATTTTTAAACAAAAATTTGACTTTCATTTAATTTAATACTAAGCAAAATAATATTGAAATTTTTATGGGATTATTAAATAAAACAAAGATAAATATAAATTGCTTACGAAAGCAATTCAGAGTTAATGAAATGGTAAGCCAGATAGAAGCACCAAATCTATATGAATTTTTAAGATAAACGTAATAAAAAATGTTCTTTCTGTCTAAGGATACTGTCTAAGAAGAAAATATTTTCGTATTTATACCACTGGTTACAAAAAGTATGCCACTGGGTACGAAAATGCTATTTCTACTTATTCGTTCAAGGTTTTGTTATAATAATAAACACAAGTCACCTATTTTAAATAAATTTGATTTTCAAAATGAAATAGGTGAGTGTTTTTGTACAAATCTGACAATGTTTACAAGGAGAAAAATTCTGTTACTTTGCGACATTATTTTTGTTGCCGATAACACCTTTTTTAACACGTAATACGGATGCCCTCAGTAACGAATATTTTGACAAAATATTACATTTTCTCGTGTGTTATTATTTCAAAGAGGTTTTTCCTTCATATTCTCCTGTATACATTTTCCATACTCGTATTTTTTGGTAAAAATTATGCATACACTTAGTGTTGTACGTATTCGAAAAATAAAAATATTTCACCATAATCTTGCTGATATTCAATTTTTCATTAACATACATACACATACGAGTATAATGCAGGAAAATATTTGAAAAAAATATCAGAAATAAATCGTAATCAATATCAAATAACATACGATCGATGATAAGGTACGGGAGGATTTTTTTTCAAACTCACATATACTTAAGCACTATTTTCTCCATTATATCTACACATATGTGTAGGCATGATTATTAAAATACAACCGGAAATTGCTATCGAAAAGTAATAGCTGGAGTTAACATATTTTTCTAAATCTCGGAGAATTAATATGAAATATTTAAAAAACATAATAAAGTTATTCAGAAACTGAATTTCTCAATAATTTTTATGTTTCCAAATATTGCGAGCAGCTAATAAACGGAGTGTGGCAAAAAAAATATTGTTATAAGACTGAATTTCTTCAAAGTAGTGTTCTTGTGCAGCTATACATTGATGAAGGCGTTGTTTCTAATCTTTAGGCCGATACTTAAATAAACTTTAGATGCTATCGAAAGTAAAAAAATATCTAATTACTTAAAAAAGGTAATTTTTAAATCCTTAGATACATTTCAATCTAGTTTTCCACGTCAAAAAAATATTGCTACGGTTTTTGGAACCTTACTAAAAAAATTTCAATTATTCTGACGCAAATTTTATATAAGAAAACATAATTTATTAGTCATACGAGGGTCGTTCAATAAGTCCTTAGAAAATCCAAGAAATTGCGCTCGTAGTGTCGGTAAAGATTTTTTTTTGTAAGTAGCATTATTCAGCTCGATCTATAGCGTAGGTCAATTTCAATCGTCGATTAAAGTTACGGACATTTATTTGTGCATAACAATGGAAAAAAGCGAGTTTAGGGCTGTCATCAAACATCTCCATTTGGAAGGCTTAAGCCCGAAAAAAATCAAAGCCGAGTTGGATGCAGTTCATGGCACATCTGCACCTGTGTTTGCGATGGTTTACAATTGGGTGAATGAATTTAAACGTGGCCGTTCATCCACAAATGATGAACATCGTTCAGGGCGCCCAGTTGAGGTGTCTAATCCTGAAATCATCGACAAAATCCACGATCTGATTTTGAACGATCGGCGAATTAAAGTGCGCGAATTAGTTGAGGCCACGGGCATATCACAAGGTACAGTCGCGTCAATTTTGCATAAAAAATTGTCTGTGAAAAAAATTTCGGCAAGATGGGTGCCACGTTTGCTCTCAGAGGAAAATAAGCGCAATCGTGTTGTGGACTCTGAGGCTATGTTGGCACTCTTTCATCGCAATTCTGCCGAATTCCTTCGTCGATATGGCACTGTGGACGAAACCTGGATACACTACGACACTCCAGAAACGAAGAGACAGTCATCACAGTGGATTTTTAAGGGTGAACGGGTTCCGAAGCAGGCAAAAACTGTGCCATCGGCCGGCAAGGTGATGGCCACGGTCTTTTGGGATTCGCAGGGCATCATTTTTATCGACTACTATGAAAAAGGAAAAACAATAACAGGAGCGTATTACGCGTCGTTATTGCAACGGTTGAGCGAGGAAATCAACCCTCGCCCCCATCTGAAGAAGAAAAAAATCCTCTTGAATCAGGACAATGCGCGTGTGCACACCTGCGCTGTTTCCATGGCCAAAATTGTGGCTTTGAGAATGGAATTGTTGCAGCATCCCGCTTATTCACCAGATTTGGCCCCGAGTGACTATTTTCTTTTCCCCAATCTGAAGAAATGGCTTGGCGGACGACGGTTCACTTCCAACGAGGACGTCATTGCTCAAACGGATGAGTATTTTGCAGAACTTCCGAAATCATATTTTTTGGACGGGATAAAAATTTTGGAAAAACGGTTGGAAGTGAGCTAAAAGGGAAAAACGGTTCCCTTTTTTAGAGCTAAAAGGGAATTATGTTGAAAAATAAAATTTTTTTTTTTAAAAACCCGTTTTTTTCCATTTTTTTCTAAGGACTTATTGAACGACCCGTAATTATTATTTCTTACAAAAATTTTAAGATTTTTTTATAAAAAAAATAATAATTTCTACTCAAAAAAATTACAACCATATAGATTAAGATGGTTATCAAAAGTACTCAAAATTCAGATTAACTTTAGATATGGTATCATCTTTTCGTTGAGATTAGTAGTTTTGGCACATTTCTTAATATAAAACTAATTTGTACTGTACCTTAAGTCTGGGAATTTAAGTCTTATTTTCCTTCAGACTTTTTAACAAAAAACCAACAGGAAAGACATGCAGAGTTCCAAAATTGATGGTTCCTGCAGAAATTTTAGCAGTGGCAATTATTCTTGCAAGAGTTCTAAATACCAGAAATCGTGCACGCCAAATCATTTTCTTTCAATACAACAAGTTTCACAATATTAAATATTTTATTTGGTTAAAAATGCAAAATTTTGTAGTAATTTACGTAATTTTTAAAAAAATTTTTGATTGATAGAAATATTAGTTAAATGTTGACAATTGATTTCGCAATTTAAAACAACCCCTTGAAAATTCTATGATTCATAAATATTTTAATTTATTTTCGAAGATTTTACTTTGAATCTAATATTTAAGCCAGAAAGTAAGTTGAAATTTGTCGTATCGAACTTACGAATTGTTCTCCAACATGTCCGTCACCAGCAAGCTTACGTTGTATTGTAAATATGCGTATGAACAGAAATTCTTGCCAACAAATGTTGCTGAGACAAAGCAAATATAAAAGTTTTCCCATACCGGCTGTTTTAAATGTTGTTAGGCGCACAAGTGCTGTACTCGTAACTGGAGCTCATGCCAATCTTGAGCAATTAAAGTCATTGACCACGTGTGAAGTTGAACATTTCTCTCTAGAGAAATTTTTTCTTTTCTCTTAATTAAGAAAAACAAAAATCTCGACGGAAAATAAATTTCAATAAATAACGAAAATAATATTCACCGCTTCTGATACTAAGAAAAAAAAGATGTATTCATAAATTGGAAAGTAAAACATAATCGAAAAAAGTAGTTTGATTAATTTATGAGAACTTTAAGATAAGATTTTTATGATGGACCCTGTCTCCTTGCACTCAAAGTAGTTTCCGCGGAGTAAAACCAGTAACCGTTTAGGAATTTTTACAAATTATTGGGTTGTCCGGGAAGTTTTTTTAAATAAAAATGAAAAGACCATTTTCTTATAGTGAATTAATATTTTATTCAATTAAATATTATCCAGTCTGATCCAATACCCTTTGCCATCTTTCTGGCAGTAGCATGATTCCACGCTCATAAAATGTTTGTTCTTTGCTGGCAAAAAAACTGATCCAAGTGATTTTTGACCTCCTCATTTGAATTAAACATTTCACCGTCTAAAAATTTTGTACAAACCGGAACAAATAATAATCGGAAGGTGCTAGGTCTGGAGAGTATGGTGGGTGTGGCAGTATATCTCATCCAAACTCTAAAAGCTTTCGCCGAATGGTCAAACTTGTATGTGGTTTTGCATTATCCTGTTGGAACACTATACCTTTCTTATTGACCAATTCTGGCCTTTTTTCTTTAAATGAATCATTCAATTAATCTAACTGATGACAATACACTTCAGAATTGATCGTTAAGAAGATGAGTCGAGCTTTGAGATTGTTGTCGAGCTTTAAGATAAAGAATCTCTCAGCGATCTCACGAGTTGTTATTTGCCGGTTTACGTCAATTAATGCCTTTATTGTGTCTTCATCAGCTTCAAAGGGCCTTCAGGAACGTGGTGCATCTTCGAGATCCAAATTGCTAGATCGAAATTTTGCAAACCAGTTTTGGCGCTGGCACTCACTTAACACATCTTCCCCATATACATCGGATAATCTTTTTCTTGCTTGAACAGCATTTTTATCTTTTCTATAGTAAAAAATAAAATATGCCAAAAATGCTGTTTTTCACTTTCCATATTTAAAAGAGTATCAACCAAAAACAGCTGTGCAGAATTAATCTAACAAGCAAGCATTGCTATGTCAGCTGTCAAAATACATATGTTATGATTATGCGGCTTAAGTGTGAAGTTGGTTGTTAAAAAATATGATTAAGTCCTCTGTTGGGAAACAACGAAATTACTTTCCGGACAATCTAATGAAATGATTAGAATTTTTCTCGTCATTAGAAAATAACTGAAAATTTTAAGCAAACTGTTTTTGCGAATTATTTAAATAATTTTTAATAATAAATATGTTCGGAATATAATTTGTTTCCATAGGAGAAAAAGTGACAAATTCGAATTCAGCATTCACAACTTTTTATATTAAAAAATCTCATTCGTTATTGTACCAGTTTTGTCTTTGGAGAATATGAATTTGAAATTGGACAAAAATTCGACTCACAATCTGTCTCACCTTTTAACACAATAACAATTAATTATTTACAGCCCCCAATAGACGAGTCTATTCAACCTCTGCATACCGAAATTATGGGTACGTAAGCACCTTAAAATTCGAATTTGACATACTGGTCTAACCGATAATTTCGTTTTGGCAGCACCAACCGTTCTATATGATCGTTGCTTGGTACTTGATCATCGATTTTTTACGTTTAATTTGGACGATATGAAGTTGGATAATACTAAACAACAGTTCAAAATAGGTACTTATTGTTGACAAAGCTTACACGTCTCTTTCCTCCGAGACATGCTAATGCCATCAGACCGCCAAGATCGTGCGATTTAATTGCCTTGGACTTTCTTCTATGGACAACAGTCATTCAAAGTTGGAACTCTCAGACAAAGCTGTAAAGACCATTTAAACGACGTTATTTTGAAATTCACTTTAATTTGCAATAAATGCATTTACCATTGCTTATGTGTACATACAATTATTGGGTGTATTACTTAAAAATGCGGGATTGACAACAGATGGCATAACTTTTACACATGGTTTGTGTTAATAATAACTCATATGGCATTTTGGAGGTTAAACATCTGTCATTTATTCTCAATTAGTCATTGAACGAAATAGTGTAAGCAACAAAGTTTTTTTTTGCTTCAAAAATGTCGAATTTCGTACCAAAAAAGTCCCATTTGCGGGAAGTGTTGATTTACTTCTTCAATAAATAGAAGAAGTAAATCACCGAAGCTTATCCTGAATATGTTCCATCGATTTCAACGTGCGAGAGATGGTTTGTGCGGTTCAGAAGTGGTGATTTTGACACGGAAGACAAAGAACGACCAGGTCAGCCAAAAAGGTTTGAAGATGAAGATTTGCAGGGATTACTCGACGAAGACTGTTGTCGAACTCAAGAAGAAATTGCAAAATCATTGGGAGTCACTCAAGCAGCCATTTCAAAACGTTTGAAAGCAGCAGGATTCATCCAAAAGTAAGGAAATTGGGTCCCATATGAATTGAAGCCGAGAGACGTTGAAAGGCGATTTTGCATGTCCGAAATGCTGCTTGAACGGCAGAAAAAGAAGTCGTTTTTGAATCGAATCATTACTGGCGACGAAAAATGGATTCATTACGACAACCCAAAGCGCAAAAAATCGTATGTGAAGCCTGGCCAACCAGCCAAATCAACGCCAAAGCCAAATATCCATGGCGCCAAGGTAATGCTCTATATTTGGAGGGATCAGAAGGGTGTGATCTATTATAAGCTATTGAAATCGGGCCAGACACTCCCAGGCGACCTTTACCGAACACAATTAATCCGTTTGAAGAGAGCATTGGCCGAAAAACGGCCGGAATATGCGACCAGACACGAAGCCATAATTTTCCATCATGACAACGCTCGGCCTCATGTTGCAAGACCGGTTAAAAATTATTTAGAAAACAATGGCTGGGAAGTTTTGCCTCACCCGCCTTATAGCCCAGACCTTGCCCCGTCCGACTACCATTTGTTTAGATCCATGCAAAACGCCCTCACCGGAATACGCTTCACTTCAGAACAGGGCATCAAAAATTGGCTCGATTCATTCTTGGCCTCAAAACCGGAGCAGTTTTTTTGGCGCGGAATCCATATGTTGCCAGAAAGATGGGAAAAAGTAGTGGCTTCCGATGGACAATACTTTGAATAAAATATGGGGTGCGCCATCTAAATGTGGTAGATGGTCGCGGATTGTCTGTTTCAAATAATCTTTGGGTTAACTGCACTTTATATGGAAACATATCCAGATCATCTTTCAGAATACTCCTCAAAGTAGTTCCACTGATGTTTAGTTGCTGAGACCGGCGGCGGTACGAGACAGAAGGATTCTCTGCAAACACTCCGTTGAACAGCTTCAATATTTTCATTTGATCGTCGAGGACGTGGTCGATTTGAATGTGGACGGTCCGCTACAGACCCGTGATACTCGAAATTCGAAGCTAAGCGACGAATAGTGTCACTTTTAGGCACAGAACGACCGCGATACTTTTGACGATACGCACGCTGTGTTGCAGCAACTGAACAATTACATTTAATGAACATTGTCACTATTTCCGCGCGTTCTTTGGGCGTGAATCGATTCATGGTTAAAATTGTATTGCAATTACCTTTCCGAAATGTGTTCGGCGACGTCAATCGGTTTAAATCTGACAAAGTTATTCAATATTTCCATCGACCACATTTAGATGGCGCACCCTAAATTGTATATTGTAACAATTCTTCAAAATAAACACTCAAAGTTTGCCAAAAATCCCGCATTTTTAAGTTATACACTCAATACGAGTATTTTAAATTTTTTTTTAATGAGAATCCATCATTAATGAATAAATCTTTATTTCGAAACTTTAAAGAGCCATGTGAACTCAACTACATAATTAGCAGATATACTGTCTTAGACAAAAATGATATATTTTTCACTCTAGCAAAGGTTCTTCCTTAATTGAAGCTTTTGGCTGAACTGTCTTTAGGTGCAGAAACATTGCCGAAATTGGTAACGTCTTTCGGTCTCTTTTTGCTAATCGATGTACTACTAATTTAACTGTTCCTATCCTTTTCCTATAAGCTCTCTTTATTAGTATCACTATCCTTTGCTAACAGAATTCTAAACGGAAATGAAGCAAACGAATCAGATTCGACCAAAAAATATTAGTGGTCTTGTTTTCTTATTTTTTTATTGAAATAGTGTAATTGGATATTTTTGAAAAATATTTAAATAAATTTGAAAACTTATCAGTTATAAAATATTCTTTTGAAACCAAAACGAAAAAGTTTCGACAATGAATAAAATTGTTATAAAATTTTTTCTTCATTTTAATAAATTTTAGTTAAAATATTGTATCTCTGTAAACATGAGCCTAATATATGTACAGGCGCTAATTAATTCAAATCTAAAATAAAATTTTCATAACTCACAAATTTTAGAAATTTTATATTATAAAATTATAATTTAAAATTATAAACTTATAAATAGTTGAAAAATTTAATTAGAAAATATATGAACGTGTGCATGTGCTTTTCTAACAAGTATTTAGTTAAATAAAAAGTTGAAAAAAATCAATAAATGCTTTTAAAAAAAATCAGCAAAGTTGATGCAATTTTTTAAATGTCTGTTTTGCTCTGATCAGGGATATCCTTGGTAACTACTCTTATATGCTCATTATAATGGAGACATTAAATCTAATCGATACTCTTCACAAAATAATGAGATATCAAAGTGTTGGTTTATTTTTATACTTTGTTGCAGGCGTTTTTTAAACTTCTCTCTCTCCACTCAGCGCTTTGTCCTTGAAATAAAAAATTCATTTGTTTTAATAAAATCACCTTGACTAAAAATAAAATGAAATCTATGAGAGAAAAAGGTGTAATCCTGTGGCATGAAGCATGCATAACTTTTCGAAGAATTTAGAAATGAATTAAAAACTGTTTTCACAATTTTATTGAAATAAATTTCGTTTAAAAAATGATGTGATATAAAATTATACCATATTAAAGGATGTGCAGAGACTGTGTTTCTTTGGAAGAACCAGTATTTACTAAATAGTAAATTTAACCCTTCATAGGCATATAAATACAGATCGGTCTGTTTAACGTGGTAAATCTATGATTAGATATAATAACTTTAGGAATTAAGATATGCAAAATCAACGTCCTTTTATTCTTATTAAATGTTAGCCATACAACTACTTATAAAAATATTAGTTTAAATGTGCTTATCTTGGAATATTGACCGATGAGATTGCTGAATTTCATTTACTCATTTTATCTTTCCTTTTCTTATATTATCTGTCTAATATTATCTGAAACGCATCTTAATCTTACATAATAAAGAGTTTCATCCATATGTGTATGTGTATTTGTAGCAATTGATTAAAATTTACTTTAAATAAATACTTGAATTTCTTCATTCGGTCCCACTAATCTTAAACCAGTTTTAATAAGCCAACTCTGCTCAAACTGTTTTAAGATAATAGTGAAATAACAAGGCTGTTGAAGAGATTTGCTCGAAAATTTTCATTTAAAAAAAAAATTTAAAAACAAATTAAAATGAAAGCCCGTAAATTATTAAAAATTCACTTGCTATACTTACTAGGCGATATTTCAATCTTATTTAAGTAGGCTTTTGTTAAATTTACAATCCAATATACTTCGGGAATAAAGAATGTTTCGTAAGGTATTTAAAGGATAATTATTTGGTAGAATTTTTTGCTTCTCGGCCTTTTTTTTCCTTCTGATATAGGTCCCTTTTGGGATTCTCTATAATGTTAAACTAATTTTTTGAAATAGATGGAGTTCTAGGGGTTTGCCCCACCTCTGTCATGGGTTGGTTCGGTATTGGAAAATGCCGAGTTCGGCCCAAATAAATATATTAATGAAAGGAAAGGGGGGTTGTCTGTAGTATGGTGGTTATGTGAAGCAATGATATTCCGCAGCGTCATAATTTGTGTATGTGATTAGGAAAAATACATTCGCACGTGATTTTGTTACGGTATCTTAAATTTTAAAAAATCTTCTAAAAAAAATCAAGTTTCTTGATTAATACTAACATAGAAAAAGTGGTACTTTTCTCGAACAAGAAAACAAAAAAATTGTTTTCGTCTCTCGATATCTATCGCCACTGACGATGCACAAGCTTCATTTCGAAAGCCTGATGATGAGATATGCCGTCCGACCAAATTTACACCTAGTAAGTTTTCCTGGATGCAAATGCAGCTCTGGTATTGTTGTGATTGTTTTTTGTCCCAGATCCGATAATTTTGCTTTTATACGAAACCATTCATTAAAAAATACGCTTCGACCCTGAAGTGCAATGACGTGGTTTGAATGACTGGACACATTTTTTGAATAACAGGGAAAATATTTTATCTTTTAAATGTTAAACATTTAAGAATTATTTACGGTCAGCAATGTGCATCATGATAATTTTTATAGGCGGCATGTCAGGTATATAAGTTTAAATCCGCTGGTTTTTAGTCAGAAAAACACGTTTTTTTTCATAGAAATTAAAAACAAATTTATTCAAAGTACTTGCCCTCGCTAGCTACATATTTTTCCCATCTCTCGGGCAATTTGTGCATACCATGCAAAAAAAATCCTTCTCTTCCGAGGCATACCAACCACTCATCAAGCCATTTTCGGACCATCGACGACAACCGGTGGTAGTCGGAAGGGGCCAAATCTGGTGAATAAGCGGGATGGGGTAGCACCTTCCAGTTGAGTGTCTTCAAGTAGTTTGGGACCATTTTTGACGTGTGCGATGGTACGTTGCCGTGGAGGAAAATCAGCTTGTCATGTCTTTGTTGATATCAACCCACGATTTCTTGCGTTTAGGGTGCTCGAAATATATCCACTTTTCATCGCCTGTCACAATCCGATGCAGGAACGACTTTCTTTTTGTTTGGCGATCAAGATTTCGCATGTGTTTTGACGTCGCTCCATCTGCCTATCGTTCAATTCATGCGGCTCCCATTTTCCGATCTTTTCAATCTTCCCCATGGTACGCAGATGCATGGAAATGGCTGGTTGAGTAACACCCAATTGCTCCGCGAACATTTTTTGCGATTGGATATCGTGTTCGTCCAAAAGAGCCTGCAATTGATGGTCCTCAACCTTCCTAGGCCGATTTTCACGATTCTTGTCCAACAAGCCAAAATTTCCGTCTTTGAACCGACGAAACCAATCTCGACACGTTGTTTCCGATAAAGCACTGTCACCATAGGCCTCTATAAGCATTCGATGCGATTCGGCATCGATTTCTTCAAATTGAAGCAGAAAAGCAGTGCTTCCCGCTTTTTCTGGCACAAAACTAGACTTGATTACCAAAGGAAAAACTTTTTTTATGAGTTTGACATTAATCAATGCACATTGTCAGCAATTTCGTGTTGTCCATGGTAGCTTAATACGCTCACTCACGCCATCTATGTCCACGAAGACGTCCGAAAATAGCTTGATGAGTGGTTTGCCTCGAAAGAGAAAGAATTTTTTAGGGAAAAATGTGTAGTTAGCGAGGGCAAGTACTTTGAATAAATTTGTTTTTGCTTTCTATTAAAAGAACATGTGTTTTTCTGATTAAAAAACAGCGGATTTAAGTTTATACCTCTGGTAGGGGGGGAGGGCAACCACAAGAATCCTCTTTTCTAATAAAAACTCGTTGTTGGAGTGATATTAAAAAATAAATATTGGGTAAGAAATTCGTTCCACGATAAGGTTATTTAATCCATTTTTTCATCTTGTCCTTCTTATTTGAGGGATATATTATCCTTATTTATACAAAAGTACTAAAGACATTGTTAACAAGTACTTAGTTCTGACACATCTTAATCTTACTCAATAAAGAGTTTCATCCATATTGGTAGCAATTGGTTTAAATTTTCTTTAAACAAATAATGAATCTCTTCATTCTATCCCACTAGTCCTGAACCAGTTTTAATAAGCCAACTTTGCTCAAACTGCTTTAAGGTAATAGTGAAATAAGAGGGCTCTCGGAGGTATTTACACGAAAATTTTCATTTAAAAAAAAAAAATTTAAAAACAAATTAAAATGAAAGCCCGTAAATTATTAAAAATTCACTTGCTTTACTTACTAGGCGATATTTCAATCTTATTTAAGTAGGCTTTTGTTAAATTTACAATCTAATATACTTCGCGAATAGAGAATGCTTGGCAAATTATTTAAAGGATAATTATTTGGTATGTCTTTATCGCTTCTCGGCCTCTTTGGCTAAGATCAAAGTGTAGTATCTGTTCTTATCAGCTTAACATCTGATCAGGCCTCCATTTGGGGTTCTTTATAATGTTAAACTAATTTTTAAAAATAGGCGGAGTTCTAGGTGCTTGCTCCACCTCTGTCACGGGTTGGCTCGGTGTTGAGAAATGCCGAGACCGGCCCAAATTAATATAGCAATAAAAAAGGGGGTTTGTTTGTGGTATTTTAGCCTCGCAGTATCATGGTATTGCGTGGTTGGGTAATTTACAATCTATCCTAATTTTAGTTACATGCTACACTAGCAGGATCTAATCGTCTGAGGTGGTTAAATACAGTCATATAACTTGGGTGCCCTTTGCTCCAACGTGGTGTAAAATCTTAATGACAAAATATTAATAACGATTTTCAAAAAGGTTATTTATGCCATGATGATGACCTCTAAAAGTTGTCAATAACTTTGCAAAGCTGTTTTTGGCAAAGTTACGTGATTTAATAGGCCTTATTAAAAAAGCTTTATTGTCAAGATGTCTGTTGTGATTTTTTTTTTAATCTTTCCCTGCCCCCGTCGTTACATGGTTTTACAATACATAATTCCTTTTAAAAGGATTCATTTTTTGTAGGGTTTTAAATGTACTCTTGGTTTTAAAATGTACCTGAGTCCTCAGATTTGGTCTTGGAGATAAAGGGTCTTGCCTGATATTTTTTTCTAAATTTTGCGCTCAATTGCATCATAATATTGTACCATCTTTGTGTAGCTTATTCCAAAACATTTGCTTCAAAATTGTTTGCTTTGCACTAGCTTCAATTCCCTTTCCATAAAAAACGTTTCACTCAACCATTAAAAAAACTAATAAAAATATAAGATTTTTTTTACCTCTACTTTTAAGTCTTTTATTAGCAAGTTAGTATAGTTGGAAGTAGAGCAGCTGGAACAGGATGAACGGTTTACCCATCTTTATCTTCAAGAATTGCACATGCCGGAGGATTAGTACTTAATTATTTTTTCACTTCATCTAGCAGGTATTTCTTCTATTTTAGTGTCATACCTGATATACGATCAACAGGAAGATACTAGACCGAATACCATTATTTTTATGATATGTAGTATTTACTGCAATCCTTCTTTTACTTTATCTTCCAGTTTCAGCAGAAGCTATTACAATACCTTTAAATTATCGAAACCTAAATACTTCATTTTTTGACCCAGCTGGAAGAGGAGATCCAAGTTAATACAAAGAAATATTTAGATGTTTTTTTGGACATCCAGAATTTTATATTTTAATTTCATCTGAATTTGGAATAATCTCGCATATTAATAGTACGAGGGTCGTTCAATAAGTCCTTAGAAAAAGATGGAAAATACACTTTTCCAACCGATTTTCCAAAAATTTTATCCCGTCCAAAAAATAGGATTTCGGAAGTTCTGCAAAATACTCATCCGTTTGAGCAATGACGTCCTCGTTGGAAGTGAACCGTCGTCCGCCGAGCCATTTATTCAGATTGGGGAAAAGAAAATAGTCACTCGGGGCCAAATCTTGTGAATAAGCGGGATGCTGCAACAATTCCATTCTCAATTCCACAATTTTGGCCATGGAAACAGCGCAGGTGTGCACACGCGCATTGTTCTGATGCAAGAGGATTTTTTTCTTCTTCAGATGGGTGCGTTTCTCTTTGATTTCCTTGCTCAACCGTTGCAATAACGACGCGTAATACGCTCCTGTTATTGTTTTTCCTTTTTTCAAGTAGTCGATAAAAATGATGCCCTGCGAATCCCAAAAGACCGTGGCCATCACCTTGCCGGCCGATGGCACAGTTTTTGCCTTCTTCGGAGCCCGTTCACCCTTGAAAATCCACTGTGATGACTGTTTCTTTGTTTCTGGAGTGTAGTAGTGTATCCAGGTTTCGTCCACAGTGACATATCAACGAAGGAATTCGGCAGGATTGCGATGAAAGAGTGCCAACATAGCCTCAGAGTCCACTACACGATTGCGCTTATTCTCCTCTGAGAGCAAACGCGGCACCCATCTTGCCGAAATTTTTTTCACAGACAATTTTTCATGCAAAATTGAAGCGACTGTACCTTGTGATATACCCGTGGCCTCAACTAATTCGCGCATTTTAATTCGCCGATCGTTCAAAATCAGATCGTGGATTTTGTCGATGATTTCGGGAGTAGACACCTCAACTGGGCGTCCTGAACGATGTTCATCTTTTGTGGATGAACGGCCACGTTTAAATTCATTCACCCAATTGTAAACCGTCGCAAACACAGGTGCAGATGTGCCATGAACTGCATCCAACTCGGCTTTGATTTCTTTCGGGCTTAAGCCTTTCAAATGGAGATGTTTGATGACAGCCCTGAAGTCGCTTTTTTCCATTGCTATGCACAAATAAATGTCGTTAACTTTAATCGACGATAGAAATTGACCTACGCTATGGATCGAACTGAAATTTTGACAGTTTTGGCACTGGCGCTCACTTAACATAACAAAAAATGCTGTTTTTCACTTTTCATATTTAAAGGGGTATAAATAAAAAACTACAAGGCAGAATCAATAGAATTCACAAGCAAGCCTTGCTATATCAACTATAAAAATACATACGATTATGCGGCTTAAGTGTGAAGTTGGTTGTTCAAAAATACAATTAAGTCCTGTGTTGGGAAACAAGAAAAGTACTTTCTGGACAACCCAATAATTACAATTTTAGTTGGACTCTTAATATTTATATTATTTTTTAATAATTATACTAATCGATTCTTATTACATTAAACTATTAAACATCTACAGTAAGTATTATTTTATTACCTAAATTCTGTCTTTCACACGGAAATGTTCTTCAATAAGCGAAATTTCTTGAAGACTATCTTTTCTGCACTTTTTTGGTCACATTCTAGAAAATGCTCCAAGTTCAAGATGCTCTCTGATAACTTTAAGTATTACTTTTTTAATTAATAACTTCTTTTCTTAAAAGTATTAATTTCGTAATAATTTGTACGCTATAAGGATAGTAGGTATGTGTATGTTTGAAAACTATAATCAAAATCAAACATATTTTTTAACTAGCGACATCTTGAATTTGGTTATAATTTAATTTAAAAAGCTTAAAAAACCTAAACTGCATTATTAAACCTAGAGTTTTCTCATAAATAATCGCTCCATCGTCCTGGGGAAAACAGTTCAGTTACTTAAATTTAATCTCAAACAGATAGAAGTCTGTGTGAATTCTCTTGTGAGGATTGAAATAAAAATTCCATAAATCTTTAATAATTCATTTTGAAAGATTTCATTCCGAAAGGCCAAATCTTGTTTTAATGTATAAGCGACTATATATAAATTCTGTTAGTTTATTCCAATTACTTGTACCTTCGTTACTGTTTCCATAGCATATTGAAAAATTTATTTACTTGAATCGAAATTATTTTAATGAGGAACACTAAAGTGCACTTTGCATATTTTCTATACCGGCTATAAATTTTTCGCATAGTCGAGCATTTAAACTATTTTGTAAAAATTTATTCAAATTTAATTTGTCACAGTTACTTTTGGTAGTTTGCAATTTAAAAATAGAAATAATAAAAAAAAATTGTATAATGAAGGATAGCATTTTTTTTTGAATAATTAATAGATAATATTGTAGATATTTTAAGTTGAATTATTTTGATAAATTAAAAAATTACTTGCATCTAGTTTGGAGTAGAATTTTTTGATTTATCATGTTACCTGCAGCATGAAAATGCCCTGCACTAAGTTGAATAAATTAGGAGTAGAATTTTTTTTAGATATAGCATGAATTTAATAAATTTAATATATTTTTTTAATTATGCAAATATAAAGAAAAACTCATTTTCCTTTACTCACATCGAAATTTTAAATTACGGGACTGATTGAAGGATAATACAATTTGATAAATATTTTTTTGGTTGGGCTTCTTTGCATTAAATGTCTGATGAAATTTGCTTATTCATTGCCAAAAAAGTTAATCAATAATAAATCGAGCTAATTTCAATGATATTTTTGCCTTTAATCTTTATAGGTGATTTTTCAATGAAATTTTTTGCCTTTAATCTTAATAGGTAATTTATCTAATGTTTACTTTGATTATGTCGGCTTTTCAGTTATATTTTCATCTGATCCTGTGACTGCTTAGCAAAATCTTTCAAGAATAGTGACAATGTCCACTACCATTTCTAGTATACCTCAACATCGATTCATAAATTTTAACACCTCGAGTTTTATACTTTCATTAAGCCGTAGTTATAAAAATCAAAATATGAATTTCTAAACAACAAATTGTTGGAATTTCATCCAACAAATAATATTTAAAAAAAACATCTATAAATTTGAAATTTTCATTTTTTAACTAATTTTGAAATATTTAAATTTGTTCCTTAAGATTTTTAACTATTTAGTTCTTTTTAAGAGTCCTAATAAAGTCTGTTTAATCGCTTTTTATTTTAAAATAAAAGAGTAGTTTTTAAGTGTCAACAAAAAAATTTCATTCTTAAAGAATATTTTTTAAAGAATTTACTTAAATCCAATAAGGTAAATTGTAATCAGTTCTCCCATAAAGCATATTTCTACAAATGCCAATAAAATTTTTGAGATTTATAATTTTTGAAATAAGTGAAACTTATTATTAAGAAAAATTATCACACAATAGAGTCATCATGCTAATATTTTAATAGTAATTTTTTTTCTATTCTACAAAATCAACCGCTCAATGCATTTGAATACATTTTTATATATGAATATTTAATGCAAGAGAGTAAAGAGTAAATAATTTAAATAAAATATTACTTTTACCAGAAAAAAATAAATGTTTTTTTTTGTATTTGAAAGAAAAGTAAAAGTAAAATTAAAGGTTTCTTGAAAATTATCCACTTTAATATATTTATAAATTGTTTTGAAGACATTTTCCAGTTTGGAACATTGTTTGAACATAAACAAATACAATAAATTTATTGTTAAAGAATATCATGCACACCCACATAATCTGAATGGGATTCTCCCACGAATAAACAACTTATAACTAAGTAAATCTTAAACAATCGATTTTCACATAAGAACAGATTAGTATAGAGATTCCGTAGAAATTGAAAAAGAAAATTTTCCCATAAAAAAAAATTCCATTGAACAAATAGAGAAAAAAATCTTGGATACTCTGACGGGGGAACACTATCCGATCATGTGATACTACAAGAAAATAGGGATGGTTGGGGAAAAATCGATTTACTTAAAGCTTCGAATAACTTTATTTTCTTTATGGTTTCTTGAGAATAGATTAATATTAGCTGCTGGTACCAGTGTGAATTCCACAGGAATAATTATTTGATGACAGCTCCCAATTGTCGTAAAACGAAGCAAGTTCGTTGGTATTGTGGGTTTGCTCCGCCAAGGTAAGGTATGACTTGAATCTTGTACGTGAAATGTACAGCATGGAAAATTGCATACCTAAATTCATATTGGCAGTCAAACTATTTTCTCGGTGAGCACGTTCTTCCGTTATTTTTATATTTCATACTAAATTTGATGCTCCAACGTTTAACCGTCTTGGAAAATATAGTTTCGGAAGTTTTCGAATTGCGGAATATGCCAATTATCCAGCAAGCACTAAGAATAAGAACTATTGCTGCTGGAAAATAGCGAAAACATAATTTTTATGTGGGTTATTCTCGTTACTTGCTATGGTAAGTTTTCCGTATTTACAATTATTAGCCAAAAGACCGGGAAGACGGTATTTTCCTCCTTTCATGCTATTCTGTAAACTTAGTTTGTTGTGAGGGGAATAATTTCAAAGTCTTTATTATTTCAAAGTATTGGATTTGGGGTTATTATTCAAATTTTTTTAAAATTTAAAAATAGATTTAATAGTGAACTTGAATCATGGTTTTTTTTTTAGCAAAGTTTACACGTCTTTTAGTTTAAGTTTATGAGTTCATCTGTTCTGTAAAGCTGACTTATAAGACTCCATGCTTCAAGTGAAGAGGCTTTAAATAAAACTTTTCGTTATAATTTATCGAGCCTAGAATAAAGATTTCTAGAGTACCTATGGAGCGGACGTGATAGTAAAGGGAAATCTTAGCAATTAGAACGACTATTAGATCAGTCTTTGTTATCTGGTAAATTAAAATCAAAAATAGGGTATTAATATTTTTATGAAGACGGTACTCTCCGTTTATCTTGAAAGTCATCTCCAAGAAGAAGTAACGGGTGATTTTTTAAGTGTTTGGTTTTCAAATTTCCAAAAATTTTATTTGAGTCGATAAATTAATGATCGGCATTTACTTTTTTTAAAATTATTTCATGTAAATGTTGGCCACGACTATTTTTAAGTGATCCATACGAGAGGTCCAATTTTGAACCACTTTCTTGAGCATCTCGTCTGGTATCTCGGTTATAATATATGTAATGTTGTTTTCCAAGGTTGCAAGTGATGCTTGTTTATCGGCATAGATGAGTGACTTCACATAGCCTCATAAAACATAGTTAAGAGGCGTCAAATCGAACGATCTAGGCTGCCAACTCACCGGTCCATAACGTGTGTAAAATTCCTCACCGAACTCATCTCTCAATATGTCTATTGTTTCACGTGCTGTGTGGCATATAGCGCTGTTTTGTTGAAACCGCATGTCGACTAGATGCAGTTCTTGTATAGGATGGACCATTTCAAAGTTGCATTTTAAATAAAAAAACTAGTGTATATTTTTTTAAAGTTCCGGTTCTATTAGAAAGATTGAACCTTGAAATTTAAGAATGAAACACCTTATAGTACCCCATTCGCTCGACCCAATTTTCAGTACATTTTCGATTGTCTGGGCCTGTATCTCTTCAATTACAACTTTGATTTCGTGTTTCAAGACTTCAATTGTCTCTGGATGGCTTGCGTAATATTTATCCTTAATGGCTCGCCACAGAAAATAATTCAAAGTGCTCAAATTATAGCTCCGAGACGGCCAATTGACATCAAAATTTCGACTGATTATTCGGTTTTCGAAAGCAGTGCCCAAAAGTTGGATTGTTACGTTGGCTGTGTGGCAAGTGGCCCCGTCCTGTTGAAACCAAATGTCGTCCCTGCCAAATTCGTTGAGCATGCCACGATAGCGCTCACAATTGACCGTAACGAAGGCTCCTTCATCGTTTTCGCAGAAAAACGGGATAATGATGCCTCCAGTCCAAAATCCGCATCAAACCGTGACTTGTTACGGATGCATCGGCTTTGCCATGGTGACGTATGAATTTTCTGAGCCGCAGATGCGACAATTTTGTTTGATGACATACCCACCGAGGTGGAAATGGGCCTCAACCGAAAAGATGATTTATCGGTAAAAATGCTCATCTTTGGCCAATTGATCTTGAGCCCATTGGGCAAACCGAAAACCCATCGGATGCTCATGCGGCTTTAGTTGTTAGACTAATTGAACTTTGTAAGCTTTCATACCGAGGGCTTTTTGCAAAATTCTCAACAGAGAAGTACCAGAAATGTTCAATTCCTGAGAACGGTCACGAGTTGATGGTGATGGATGATCACTGACATTTTCAGCAACGGCAGCAATATTCTCGGTCGTACGCACTGTATTGGAGCGGGAACGAGTTGCTTTGGCAACCAACAAACCAGTTTCGCGAACTCGCTTCACGAATTTGTCCACAAGTTGACGTAATGGTATTCGAGCTTTGCTCATTTTTTTTTAAATTTCTCACAGTTTGGGTTGAAGACTCACCATTTTGGAAGTAAGTTCTCAATATTTCCCAGTTTTCTTCAAGCGTATGGATTACCATTTCGTAAAATACAGACTTTCAACTAACAATCTGTCACTTCGTGATGACATTTAACACTCAAGTACTTCAAATAAATAATGGTTCAAAATAGAACCGCTAGATGGACCACTCTGTATTTTCAAAATCATCGAGCGATAGCGGGCACTGCTGACGGTAACGTTGCGGCCGGCGTCATCTTTAAAGAAATACGAATCGATGATTCTACCGACCCATAAACCGCAACAGTGCATTTTTTCGGGTACAATGGTAGCTCTTCATTTGCCTGTAGTTGTTTGTCAGACTAATGCGACAATTTTGCTTATTCACATCCATATTCAACCAGAAACTAGAATAGTTTAGTCACTAAATGCAATTTTTTGGTAAACAAACCGATTTTCCTCAAGTTATTCTAAGGCCTAACCGAAAATTCGACAATTTGAAAGATCGTTCGGCTACAATTCTTGCACGATCTGTATTTTATATGCTTTCAAACCAAGATCCTTGCGTCCAATTGCTGTGAATGGTGAGCAATGGACAAATCGCGGTGTTCACCAATACTGGACGCTAATATTGTAATATTTTTCTCTGTACATACTCTACGCATATGAGTTGGTGGTTTGATGTCCAATAGCATAAAATTGCTGTGAAATTTTGTCACTATGGCTTGAATTGCTTGCTCAGTAGATCGATTATGACGACAATAAAACGGTAGAAGTGCACGAAATATATTCTTTACAGAGCACGAATTTTGATAATAAAATTCAATCATTTGTGAGGATTGCTCGGCTATAAGTCTTTCTATGATAAAATGGCAATGCTAAATAAGAATTGTTAAATTCGTGTTATTCATAATCTGTTCAAAATAAAAATATTAAAAACCAAACAACAAAAAAATCACCTGATACAATCCTTTTTTGATTTCTTAAAGAAGACTTCCCCATTATAGGACTAGGTGTAAGAATAGCCCCATACTATTATGTATTAGTCGTAGCTGTTATTCTCTCAGTTGATATTTTGTAATTATAGACAAAAGACTATGGATCATTATCAACAAGGTTTTTTAATCATTAAAACATTTTCCTAAAGCAATTCTTTAATTACTGTGATGCTCAGAAAATAACGTGAAAAATTGAGTCGAAATAACTTGCCTTCAAATTGCCCTATTCAGTGGATAGTGAATAATTTTAGAGAACATGATTCAGTATCCGACAGATTATCAACCAAAATTACTGATGAGTACCTTGCTCTCCAGACTTAACAGCTCCCAATATATTTACTTAAATAGGAAGATGTACGTTAACGATGTTGTGTTTTGTTCTTCCATCACTAAAAGAGTTAGGAGATTGGATAGTGGTGAAAAAAATAATTTTTTAGTTCGGATGTGAAGTCCTAGAGAGATGACTCTGATAGATTAACCAGAAGTTTGAGAAGACGAGGCATGATGGATGGTTAGCGTATCGCCTTCGCACCCAAACATAACAGAAAAAAATAATGAAAAAATTATATTTAAACTGGTGATACCAAAGGTGTGTACTTCCTCAGGGGAAAAGGAGATGGGCTTAAAAATGGAAAGTTAAGATAAAATGGAAAAAAATTCGGTGAAAAAATGCATGATGAGAGAAAGCCATTTCAGAATGAGTCTTGGTATTAATTGATCCTTCCTGGCGTTCCCCAAATCCACCCTTGATACTTCTTCGGCCCGTTCTGATGTTGAAAGTATCCCTTATGTACTTGATGACTTACCATGGTAGGCTCAGCTCATGGTTGCCTAGATGATCAGTAAAGACTCAGAAAGAGGATCAAGTCAAAATTAATTTTTTACAATAACTTTTGTTATAAAGTGACTGGCAAATACGAGTATATATTTCTTTTCTATTTTATTTTAAAAGTAAATAAAAATTATGGAAGGATTAGTTTTTTTTTTTAGAAAAAGGAAATATTGAGATCAATTTTTCATTTATGTTATTCCCTAACTCTTTTTAATTTGTTTTTAATTATTTCTTCTTTTATTTTTCTTAAATCATTTAATTTTTTTTATCATCATTTTTAAATTCTATTTCATTTACTATAATTGTAATATTTTTTCAAAAATGATTTTAGTATATAAAATTTTTGTTTATTGAAAAATAAAAGTGATCGTGTATCCAACAATAGGTGTGTCTTATTGAGTTGGTTGCCGGGGCATATGGGAATCATCGGAGATAAATGCGCTGATCACAACTATCACTAATATGCCTCGCCTACTAACAGGATGGCAAACAAAATCCCCATCCATATGTTAAAATACAGACTGGACTAACTGTGAGAGTTTTTAGTATCCCATTATCCAACTATCAACAAATTAGTCTACTTAACATTCTTACCGAACTTCTGAGTACAAAAACTGCTCAGAATTCAGGGAAGGCATGCTGCCCTCAACCATAACTTTCTTTTTAGAAACCAAATACGTCCTATTTGCCAATTCAAAAGCGTTCTGCTTACACTTTGAATATTTTGAACAAATGCCACCAAACTAAGAATTTCTTTCCGAGAAGGATGCCTCTTATTGTGGAGCTCCTAGATCCAATAATTTCATTTCCAACTTAATATTTTATTCTGATCAAAACATAGTCACATGCTTCATAAAATTTAACTAAATTTAATAATCTAGTTCCCGGAAATAATACCAGCTTTGTCTAGGAAACTAGTAAGACTGAGTCACACCAAACTAAAGAAAAATATTTGCAAAAATGTAGATGAATCCAAATAGTTGTTAGTTAGTGCATACACTCCACTTGAAATTTGTAGGTATTTACGTAAAAGCAGATAGTTCTGTATTTTATAAATACTAAAAACTTAGGACCATTATTTGCTTCGTCTGTTGTTATAAACTTTACTGATACTGATTTTATTCTAAAATGACAAGAGAATTTTTTCTACTCATTATTTCGGGTAATGAGTAGACTAATTAATATCAACTTAAATAACCTCTTATTCATGTTGATTACTATTAATCGGTCTGTATAAAATAGATACTATTATTTTGTATATGCAATGGGAATCTTAACCAATAATTACCTATTAAGTAACTCCATTTCATTTAGATATACCCATCTCTGTCACATATTAACGACATTTCACTATACCCAAAATTAGTTAATGGTTGAGATTCCTCCTTATATGGATGTAAAAAATCTTTTATGTATTGTATAAACAAAGAACCAATAAATTAAACCAACAATTTACTTTGTTAGAGAAATTTGAGATTCCACTCTTACTGCATAAAGTGACAACGAATTCAACCGTAAATTGGCTAAAATTATTTACGGAAGAACAAATGTAAAAGTTCGTTTCCGTATTTGAACTTTTCTTTCATGTTGACAAGGTAATCTTATACGAATAATAACAATAGAGGGAATCTTATCGATTATTTTGCAATTGCTTAAGTCAATACTGTATTAGTTTACAGACTGGCTCGTATATTATTGAATATTCGTAAAAGACTAATTGAATTTTTCTATTTACTCACTGACCCATTTCCACTTGGAATATAGCTTTCTTCTTTCAAAATATTGCATTTTTATTGTTGGCACTAAACGAAATATTGTAAAAAGAATACCGGAACTCAAAGGAAGGAAATAGTTTCAAAAAAAACAAAACATAATAGTTCATAGCACACATCTGTGTATATCCTGTATTGAAATTTGAATTTTCCCCTTTAGTAATTTACGAATACATGGGCAGGTATTTTGAACTTTAGACTAAACGTTACCAATAGCAAAACCAAAAGAAATCCTTTTTTTGAATAATTTATTTTTAAACTTTATAATTTCATACTCATAGCTATATAACAATTGCTAGGATGATAATTGCATCTGAAATAATTTAGGAATAGAAATGATTTCGAAACAGATTTGGACAAATGTCTTCACTTATATTATAGATTATTAGGATAGGCAGTTATAAGCAACAACGTAAAGCCAAAAAATCGAATACCACCTTATCGACCTTAAAGGTAACTCACGCATACATACTGCACAAAGGCTTCACTTTAAGATTAAGGCAATTTTATATTTATTCATATTGGTTTGGAAGAAGTATTTCAATCCCTTTCGCAAATTACTGCTAAGGAGAATAAAACATTTATTTACAGAGAAAATAACCTCAAATAAATTAAAAATATAATTAGTTAATGATTAAAAATGCTGTTGACAAAATTAACACCATTCTCCGAATGGTTAAAATTTTATTCAGTACCAAAAGTAAGGTAAGACACAATGAGGCAATTAGAGTAACCAACGCCCTTTCGGACGAGACCTTACTTTATTTCCTAACTATATGTGTCAGTGTGACAATAGCAGGGAAAAAGCTAGTCAAGGCAGCGGTAAACCGTTGCTTTAGACTAGCCAGTGGAGCACATCGGACATCTCCGGTGGAATCCATAGTAATAGAAACTGGTCGAAAATCTATTTATTCCTTTAAAAAGCTCATCTAAATTTAATTTACAAAAACCTATGCCTTCCATATTACCCCCTCCACAATTTAATCAAAATCATTATCATCTCCCCCATTTCAAAAAGGAATTCATCATCGCTATTCTTATTAATATCCCACCTTGAAAGCAATTCATCCATCCTTGCCCCCGTTTTCAAAACTTCCCTTCCACACCCAGATTGGAAACCTGGTTTAAGAAGCCCAGTACTGGTCTTGACAGGATTAAGAAGGCTAATACTGATCCGTCCACATTTATGAATCTTTTCCTTGACCAGGGGGACGGATTAAAAGATCATCGACTGTTGTACATGGATGCCGCCGCTGACATATTTTTCGGTCGTCGAACTTTTTGGCTGCAGCATCCTCGAACTATGTTGTGGAATCTTCGCTTATAGGGCAGCTCCATATTACGAGGAACTGTGGGCCATCAAAACGGCAATTGAAATTGCGACCAATATTCCCAGCCAACAAAGCGTTATTATTTTTAGCGACAGACTTCCCACCCTTAAAGCCATTTGTGGTCCATCGAGTGACCTAGTACTTAGCGCAATTCGTCATAGCCTACTTAGTAATAGGAGTGTCGAGTTGGAATGGATGCCGGAGCATATGGGATTTGTGGACAATAAAAGTGTTGACCAGTGATCACAGTCACTCCCAATCTGCCTCGCCTACTAGCAGAATGGCAACTAACACCATTAGCTATCCGCAGACATGATGACTGGACCAAAACGACACATTTTTTTTAACTCATTGGATAACCACCAATAAACCAGTCTATTCACTATCCATACTGAAATTCTGGGTGCGGAAGCTTCTCAGAATACGGATTGGACATACTGCTCTTACTCATAACTTCCTTTTTGGCAACACCAATATTCCCTTATGCTAATCCTGTGGCTCTTACTTCGCGAGCAAAATTCCTCCAATTATAGAGCTCCTGGACCCAAGAACTCCTTTCCCTTGTCCCCTATTTAAACTTCTACAACAAACTAATTTGCTCCACAAAATATAACAAAATTCTTAATATTCTATACTACAATATTAACCGCAGACCAGTCTCTGTCAGATAACTTCCCACACGTACTATGAAGTCACCAAATGGACTCACGGTCGTGGCACTATGAAGTGATCCCTGACACATGTCTAACCGACCTTACAAACAACAACAACAATAATATAATTAGTTACAACATAATTTTAATAAAAGAACATTATTAATACACACTGTTAAACTCATCACAACCCATCAATTTGGCTTCATAACTAAATACTCTACTCTGGACTAGAATACGAAATTCAAGAAAAAAAATTGAGAAAAAAGTATGCTCAGCCACCATTCTAGATGTGATGCACCCATTTGAAGATGTCTGATATACAAGAATTAAATACAAGCCGCATAGAGATCTACCAAAATAGTTTTTCGAAATGTTATATATCAGAGAGAAAATTTAGAGTCAGATACGGAAACGATTACTTAGACCTAAAGGAAATTAAGGCTGGGGTACCGCAAGGTAGCCTAATTTGCCCTATTCTGTACTTGATGTATACCAGAGAGTAGCTTTTAGAAGGCACGTATCTGATACTACAATAATAACAACAAGACGATGTATAATTGGCCACGTTTGTAAATGATACCGCAAAAATAGTAGCAGACACGTGGCTTCTAAGTGCTACTACATAGCTCCTGATTGCACTAAATAAGATCAACAACTGGCCTAAACTCTGTTGTATAAAGCTAAATGAGAAAAAAATCAACAGACATAATTTTTACGTACAGAAGACATAAAAAAGAAATCAGGTCAGCATGGTTAGCGGCTATTCCTACATGAGAATCCTGAGATGGAAATGGTACTTGATGTAAACAACAACATATGCCGACTAAAAATGATAACGAATTAGTAGGGTCAGTGGTTACTTGGTTTAGGCTTAATCAATTAACCTAAACCAAGTTCCGAGTCTTTTAAAAAATTAACAGCGAAACTGAAGTCATTAGCCAATTTAATTAAAATTGGTTATGATAAAGTAGTTCTTAGTTCCATAAATTAAACATAGATGTCAGGCACATCAGCTAAAAAATATTTTTTTTTGTATTTTCGTTCATTATTCAATGCTTATTTGTGACCCAAAATATTTGCTTATATTAGTTTTTAGCATAATTTTATATTAATATGTGGCTAAGCGGTGGCAGAGAAGGTTCTTGGTTCATTGCAATCCTATCGGATTTTTTGGCTTCAATCAAATTTGCCTACATACAGGCCGATTGTCTATCCGTATACCTTATAACTTAGCTTAAAGAATAACTGCATAGGCCAGTACGTCAAATGTTCGTATATGTATACGCAATTTTCTGGCTTAATTATTGCAGAAGCGGCGAGAAATTTGTGTAGATTTTTTTATGTAGACATGATACCCACTGACACAAACTTTTGATATTAAATGGTAGGTTTATTATTTATTCGTAAATATCAATTAATTTTTACGGAAGCGCCTCAATTTTGTAGATTTTCGGAGAGTTTTTAAACATGACATATTCCATGAAAGTGGTAGCATACCGAAATGCTTGCATACTTTTGTTGTTTTTCAAGTTGTTATTTTGGCACATATCGGAAAGTATAAGTGAAAGTGTAGTTTTTATTTTTTTTGAAGTATTTACGAAAAAGTAAGTATTTATATAAATAGTTATATTATTGATAACATTTAATAGGAAGTTTTTATTTTAGAATATGAAGTGTTTTATAAAGAGTTGCTGGTAATTTGATGGAATGAGGAAGCCGGGAATTTCTTTCTTTCGGTAAGTCGATATCTTCATTTTTGCTAGAGAAATTAACAAAAATTTAGTTAACAATATGTTTAATTGACTTTTAATGATTTATTTTGTCGAAAAAGTATGGTTAAAAATTGAATAGTTTGGCTTTCAATAAATGTAAATAAATGTGATGTTGACAGTTCAATGTTTACCATAAAATAGTTCAGTGCCGGCGTACGTAAGATGTGTCTAAGAAAATTTAAGGGAACTAATATTTTAGTTTGCTTTCTATTGCTGTTTTCATTGTGTTAAAATAAATAAAGTATATTCGGTAGGATTATTATTTAAATAAATTTATTTGCAATTGATCTTTCACTTACTCTATTAAATCATTTTGTAATACATTTACTAAATAATATTGTTTTAAATTTTGTTAGAATATTAGTTATTAATTATTTAAGTACATTTAATTTATCATCTTGGGATTTAGTTTTGAAGCATTTGTTATAATGTTGTATACGATTAACTTCTATATTATTAAGAATTTGATGTAATATTCTATGTAATTATTGCTTTACTTTTTCATTTTTTTAATGCACATTCCTATTTAAATTACCATTTCAATTCACAAACACATATTTATATTATAAAGAAGCTTTTAATATCTACAAATGCCTGTATAAAAATTTATATTTACTAAGTTGTGGGTGTGATTTTAATTTTAAACATAATATCACATTTTATCATTTAATTCATTTTGTATTTTCGGTTCTACGAATGTTATGCCAATAAAATTGTGCCACAATTTTGGTGTAGGGTCCTATTCAGTTCTTCTATAATCTAAGCCCTATGTTTACAGAATAATTGACAGAACTCTAATTAATTAGATATTGAGACAAGAAACATCAGTAGAGTGTACTATTAACAGGTATCTGAATGGTGCGCAAAGATTGGTATTTGAGAGAAGTGATTATTGGAGAACTGCCGCTAGAAATTTTTCTTAAGAAACCAGCTGCACAGACAGTTTTTCGAATCAATAAAAATAAATAATGCCATCGACGAGAAACGATTTACGGACAAAGAATAATTCTAGAACTTATTGAAAATAAGTTAAGGGTCCTGAATATACCTAAAGATAGTATGAGTGAAGTATAATATACTTATAAGACATAAGTCTTCTGAAGATATGAAGCTATTTATAATCTATGAAAACCGGAAAAGGTAGGGCAGAAATATTTTCGGAGGATCTTAGCATTTTGGCCAAATTGTGGGACGAGTATGTGTATTTCAACGTATCAAGCTAAATTATAATTATTTGTGCACATGTTAAATTATTTAAATGAGTGGCAAGGAGGCTATAAAAGAATCCTTTTAGTAATGAACAATTAGGTGATGATTGGGCGTATGGAATAGTCTCATATAGATCGTACATTAATGTTAGAATATGTCTACAAATACAATGAATATGCCACTTAATATGAGCTTACGAAAAAGTCCAGTCTTTTACAAATGATTTGGAATAAGAATTTTCTACAAGTCTAGAATATTATAACTAATATTTTTTATTTTATTTAACAATTTCGAATACTTATTTGATGGCAAGTGAAACTTTATAAAATATTTACTTTTTTTGCACAAATATTCCACATTTAATCTATCACGAAATCACATAGAAACATTTTTGTGCAAATCCGATGATTTTCCTCCTATTTTTATGATGGGAATATCATAAAATTTTGTGCGTTTTGTCTACTCCAATGACCATTACCATTCCTTTGGCTAACGTAATTCATAAAATATTTACGCAAAATATGATTGGGTATCGTTTATGGGGAAATTCCAAGAACCCTTTATCCTTATACTTACAATATATTTGCTCAACGGTATTTTTATACTTCCCCATGCAAGTATCATATAAAACGAGTAAATTGTTATTTCTATACTCCCCATTTAATATGGCGATAAGACAGCAAAGCATATCGTTCAGTTTTATTCGTTATGCAATATAAACCTGTTTTTTGTGGTACTTTTATGTACCGATTTATGTACGCCGATAAGTTAATAAGTTTTGTCTAATTTTTAGAGACAACCACTTTCATCTTTGGCATAATTTTCATAGTCGTATTTTTTTTAATATTTACGACTAAGATTTATTTCGTTTCAAGTGCTACAATGCTAGTCAAGATTATAAAAAAATTAATTTTTAAATTTAATTTTTCTTTGCATGGTAGAAAATAACGATAAATTTTTGGTATTGTTTTTTTTCTCAGCACCTTAAACTATTTGCCTTATAAAGTTTCAAAGTATAAATAAAACTGATGCAGCATTATGGTTAGAAGAGTGAAGAATTAAAAGTATCTTTTTTAATAACTTTTTTAAAGATATTTTCAGTATCTATTATCCTTTTTGATTCCTGATAATATGTTAATAATAAGCATTTTTTATAATATCGAAGTATAAATTATAGACTAAAAGGTAATTTTAATCCTATTCTTGCCTGCGTAGATAGTCTTAAAAGGTGCAGTTAACTAACGTAGTTCGTGGACCATTTGGCCATCTACGCAACCTTTGCAAACGAACTTTTCGTGAACTAAAATTGAACGACGTTAAATCGACGATCACGCGGAATGTTGTTACAATATAACGATCGTCCCGTTCCAATGTTAACAAAAATAATGTCCGTGAAGACATTTTGCCGCTTCACGGTTCTTGTAGTTGGGCGATACCAGTCGTTTAAGCGAAGTTGATTTGTTGTAAGTAGGCTTGATCAGTTAGAATTTGTTAAATACTGGGAGAAAGTTTGTTTCATTAGGGTAAGTACAGGGTGGATCATTTAAAAGTTGAATTTTAAAAAGTAAATAAAAAAACTATTGTATATTTTTTAAAATTTCCGGTTTTATTAGAAAGATTGAACCTTGAAATTTAAGAATGAAACATAACATCATTTAAATGACTGCCACGGCTGACCTTACAGTACCCCATTCGCTCGACCCAATTTTTCAGTACATTTAGGATTGTCTGGGCCTGTATCTCTTCAATGGCAACTTTAATTTCGTGTTTCAAGACCTCAATTATCTTTGGATGGCTTGCGTAGTATTTATCCTTAAAGGCTCCCCACAGAAAATAATCCAACGTGTTCAAATCACAGCTCCGATGCGGCCAATTGACATCAGAATTTCGGCTGATTATTCGGTGTTCGAAAGCAGTGCCCAAAAGTTGGATTGTTACGTTGGCTGTGTGGTAAGTGGCCCCGTCCTGTTGAAACCAAATGTCGTCTATACCATTCTCTTTAACTTTTGGAAACAAAAATTCGTTGAGCATGCCACGATAGCGCTCACAATTGCAGCTTCTTCATCATTTTCGAAGAAAAACGGGCCAATGATGCCTCCAGTCCAAAATCCGCACCAAACCGTGACTCGTTGTGGATGCATCGGCTTTTCCATGGTGACGTATGGATTTTCTGAGCCCAAGATGCGACAATTTTGTTTGTTGACATACCCATCGAGGTGAAAGTGGGTCTCATCCGAAAAGATGATTTTTTGGTAAAAATGCTCATCTTCGGCCAATTGATCTTGAGCCCATTGGGCAAACCGAAAACGCATCGGATGGTCATGCGGCTTTAGTTGTTAGACTAAATGAACTTTGTAAGCTTTCATACCGAGGGCTTTTTTACAAATTCTCAACAGAGAAGTGCGAGAAATGTTCAATTCCTGAGAATGGTGATGAGTTGATGTTGATGGATGTTCACGGACATTTTCAGTAACGGCAGCAATATTCTCGGTCGTACGCAACGGGAACGAGTTGCTTTGGCAACCAACAAACCAGTTTCGCGAACTCGCTTCACGAATTTGTCCACAAGTTGACGTGATGGTATTCGATCTTTGCTCATTTTTTTTTAAATTTCTCACAGTTTGGGTTGAAGACTCACCACTTTGGCAGTAAGTTCTCAATATTTCCCAGTTTTCTTCAAGCGTATGGATTACCATTTCGTAAAATTCAGACTTTCAACTAACAATCTGTCAATTCTTGATGACATTTAACACTCAAGTACTTCAAATAAATAGTGGTTCAAAATTTAACCGTTAGATGGACCAGCCTATATAATTATATTTTTTTTGCATAAAAATATGGGTTATTCTTTAAAAGTAAGCAGTGCAGTGCCCTCACTCCCAAATAATATAAAAAAAAATATGCCAGACGATACAATGTTTCTCGTGTAGCATCCAAGGGGGATTTTTGAAAATAAAAAAAAATCGATTTAATAAAAGATAAAAATATACCTCGCGGGACCCACAGCCAGGAACCCACGGTGAGAAAGAAAGAAAAAACAGGAAGAGAAGAAAAAAATACAAAGGAATAGATCGATGATTGATGAGCGAAAGAACCTTTTCAAGCAAAAACAACAAACCTCTTCGTAGCAGCTGGTGTCGCCTGACCGATAACTCTAGGGGAGGAAGAACCTCTAATTAAAATACAGATTATTGCAAATTTACTATAACTTTATCCCGATTACCTATTAATATTTGTTTAATTTTTTTTACATTTTAGATAAATTTATTTAAATACGAGTAGTTAAAATTATAATTTCGCATAGTTTTTTAAATAGCAAAAGTCGAGTTATTGTCTTTTTTCGGTAACAAAAATTAATTTTGTTTATGTTAAATACAAACTGAACAAATATGTTAAATTATATAATGAGTGAATTTTTATCGAATGCCTGTTTTCGAATATTTTTTGTAGTATTTTGTTAAGTTTATTAAAGTATTATGTATTAATATTTTTCTTTTGACAATAAACCCAGTAGAAAATTGAGTTAGCGGATACCTTAGTAATTGTTAAGGGAATGGCAATGCATAAAGTAAGGCTTACAATTTTGTTGAAGAACAGATTGTGAAATCTAGATTTTCTAGGAAGATGAAGAAATTGAATAATTCTTTAAGTACTATCATTCAAAAGCATTGTTTATTAGTGAAAAGTTTAGTTTTATATGTAAAATATTCTGAAAATAATTTTGCTGTGGAAATTTATATTCCAAGGTGAAATATCATTAATCATTTCAAGTGGCATTAAAAATATTAAGTTGTTAGATTATTAATTTCAAAACTCTAATTGTATGTACAAACCTGCAGAAACATTATTTCATTGATTACTGGGTAATGCAATATGTAACCACTTCAGCTTCAGGGTAATGAAATGGTGAAAATCAATGAATTTTGGTAATGATATAAATAATGATTGGTAATGCAGAAATGAACATACCTATAGAAAAGGAGTCTATATTGTAATGCGGATGGTAAGGTATTTTTACTCACTAATAATGATTCTGTAATCGATTCAGTAAAAACTAATATTTCCTACTGGGTTATTATTATTTAAAACATGTTATTATATTTTAATAACTATTAGTTTATTAATATTCGTTACACTTAAAATGTATGGTTTATTTTTTTGTTAGATAAAGTGTGGAGTATTCATCTACTAGAACCACCTTACTTGGTCTCATTTTCATTTACTTCCCAATGGTATCGCCTTCAGGCATTTCTTCGTTCAAGAGAGATTGATCGATTCCGCTCATCTGATGGATTATCACTACTTCCGCCCCTATCGCTCATCTAAGCAGAGTTTTTTCATGACTGTTATCATGAAGACATCGACCACTAGTCCAAGATCATGGCCACGATCTTTAGTGTCAGGAGCTATCCAACAAACTTCTCTGCCTCCTCTTTTTCTGCTCAAAGTCGTGTGCAGTAAAAAAAAATGTGTTTCGCTCTGTTCTCCACTTCTTAGAAGGTAATATTAGGTTATAGTCTAATCTAATAAGGTTAGACGACTTTGAGCAGAAAAATAATGGATTCCTTATTTTATTCCGTATAAGCTTCGTATCGCATCACCACGTTATTCCAACTTTTCCGGTGATGCAGCCTATGTCAACCATTTGTCAGGATTTCATTCCAGCCTCAATACACACGGTCATGTATGACACCTTTCCGATAGGACAAGACTTCCTAAATACGCCCCTACGATAGACTAATACAACTCCAGATATGTAGGTTGCTCTAATCAGCGCATCCGTCCAAATCGATAAAGCCTAGAGCAAAATGGTACTCTAAGACAGCATGGGTGCCTTAAAGTTCAGTATAAAGCTTGCCAGCACCATCATTATCCCCGCTGCATTTTTACCAACAACCTTGCGTCAATTATCAACCCTAACTACTTTAGCGATGGTCTCGAGGTCACCTCTTGTCCGCCACTCCTAATAATAATGTTTTCTCTGCATTTCCTGCCCACGATGATCACTGCCTTCGTTTTATGGTTTGCCATCCGAAGACCAAATGCCACATGCAAATCGCGAATAGAAGCAATAATCCCATTGCAGATCTTTTCAACTTCTTGCATAAATTGAAAAATAATTGGAGGAGAAAAAATTATGGTCAGCAACCTTCCTAGAGGTTATGGTCAATAACCTTCCTAAAAATTACGTACCCATTTGATGAGGTCTGCCGTGAAGGTCTTAAATATGTGTACAAGCTACAAAAAAATCTACCGAAATAGTTTTCCGACATGCTATACATCAGAGAGAAAATTTAGAGTTAGATACGGAATAGATCTAAAGAAAATTAAGGGTGGGGTACCGCAAGGTAGCCTTTTTGGTCCTACTCTGTACTTGCTGTATATCAAAGACATTCTACAACAAGAAGACATATTATTGGCAACGTTTGCAAATAATACCGAAATAATAGCAGCAGATACGTGGCTTCTGAAAGCTACTACAAAACTACTGGTTGCACTAAATATAATAAGATCGACAACTGGCCTAAACTCTGTCGTCACACATAATTTTTACGTACAGAAAAGAAAATCCTCTTAATGTATCTACGTGTATCAATGGTCAAAGTAAAAAATATGCAAACAAAGCCAAGTATCTAGGGATGATCCTAGATGCTTAACTTTGGTAGATATGGTATATAAAAATAAAAAAGGAAGACCGCATCATCAAATATAGAAAATATTGTTGGCTGTGAGGACGACAATCCGATCTGGCAGTACAGAATAAATTTCTCTTTTACAGGCAAATATTAAAGTCGGTATAGACCTACCTTATCCAGCTATGAAGCTGTACAAACGAATTGAGTATTTTAATAATTAAAACGGAAAAAATTACCTTCGTTTTTTTGTACTTGGTGAGTCACGTAGCTATCCCCGCCAGTGCTCCCAACTTCAGTTTTAAGTTCGGCTATAGAAAGGAGGGTTAGGTAAATAGGATGGATATCTTTCCATCTCAGGTGGTATAGATAATTTCTATTGGAAAGTTATTAAAAGGATAATTTTGATAGCAAAGTTTGTTATAAATTAAGTGGACTCAAGATTTATACAAATAATAAGAGTTATGTTTACGAACAACATAATGCAAGGGATTGGAACAAATACTTGCCTATATTTCTATTAAATTTTTAAAGCTATAAAGTTTTTTTTTACTAAATAAAAATAAATTATTAACAAAAAAAATTTGTGTAGTATTATGAAAAGATAAAATTACGTCTATTAACTTATAAGTGATATGACTAAACTTAAATATTTCCATAATTATTTTTGGTAATAGGTACGAGTTGTTTCCCATACATACTCAACGTATATAATATCCCTTAAAACTTTCATGTTGAAAATATTTTATCTTATACTTTGGTAAAATACACCAAAAATGCTAAAGTACACACTAAACTAAATCCTTACATATTCATATAATTTTGAAAGTTTCCAGAGTCTACCTGCTCACCGGACCTTCTCACAGGAAGTAGGACAAACTCAAACGGGAGTTTATTTATCAGAAAGTCTACATTGAATTCACCTTTGAAATAATGAGTAATAAGGAAGGTGTGTTCGTATTTATCGTTCATCGTACCTGAACAGTTTCTGATTACCGTTTTTGTACAAAATTTATTACTCCAAGAATATTACCTGTTTTACAGTTAATTTTCAGATGCTCTATTTACATGTTTACAATCAAAAATCTCGATAGGTCGTGGTCGTCACAGAGGCAATTAATTTTACTGTTTTTCCAGAATGGATTTAACAGTTAAATTTTATACGATTAATTCAAGGTGGTGAAAATTTATTACATCTAATATTCGGTGTGTTTAGTGTGGCTATCATTTTTTATGTAAATTCATTCTGAACATTTTATACTCACATTCCACATACGCAAACTTTCATATTTAATGGATATTTTTTATGTACTCCGGATTTCATTATGTACAAATGTTCAATTTATATCAAATTTGATCAAAATATTTTATATATAAAACAGAATAAAAAAAATTGTTTTAGTTTGTTTTGAACTTGTTTGGAATAAATGTTATGAAGTAAAAGATACTTCTTGCTCAAAGAAAGGATAGGAACCTCAAATGATATTGTTTTATGGTATTTACTAACAAATTGGGAGTAATTACTTGTAGTTTTACTTTATTGGCATAATTAACAGCAAACTTTCTTTTGACAAATAAAAACATTTTTTGTAAAATTTCGGGCAGTGGATTTAAGGACTCTTTGAAAGATATTTTTCTAAAGCCTGAAAGTCTAGTAAATATTTTTCTGATAAAGGCGGTAATAATTTGTGGTAATTTTTGCAATAGACAAATTCTGGCTTAGTAGTAAGATGTCTCTTGACTGAATAAGGTATGCCTTTTAATCATTTAATATTGAAATTTAATTTAAATGTCGCTTGAGAAAAAGTGCTCAAAGTGGACATACAATCTCAATACCAAAAAGAAAAAGCAGACCATCCAAAATTTAATTAAACTAATGTAATTGTGTTTTTTATTGAATTTTTTCTATTAAGAAATTATGGTTTAGTATAAATTATGGAGTTTAAATTCAAGGAAGAGTTCATACCATTTCATAAGGAAAAATGAGCATAGTTGAGAGTATCTTAGCTTCTCTGTTTCTATAAAAAATTAAATTGCCAACCGAAGTAGAAATCAGTTGAAATATTTAAAAGTATCTACAACATCGAATGTAAAAGTAAAAGTATGAAAAGAAGTTGATATATCCAAATGTATTTTCAAAGGAGCATTTCGTATACGTTTGGATATTAAAAATAGCCCTACGAAATTTTCTCCCGATCGTAAAACGTTACTCCTGGAAATTTTTGTTTAACTGTAAGGCTATTCCTCACTTTTTAACAATCAAATAATTTACCAATTGATAAGTACTTATATAAGTAAAATTCTTTATTTTCATATTGGCATCTGAAGGTATTTAGAATATTTTAAATGATGGAATATGCTTTTCTTCATTAATTAAATTCTTAGAAAATTCTCTAAAAATTCGAAAAATAAGTTCTTGTGAAGCAAATCCTCCTTGTTAGGTATGGTCGAAACATCTAACCTAGTTTTCAGTAATTATTTTTTCCAAATAATTTTGGAAAAAGAGGGGGGGGGGTTGATGGTATAAACTAATTAAAAATCCACGTTTTTTTGGAATTTTTCCAGCTTTAGGCTCGCCATTTCATAGTGAGTTGTGCGCGATTAAGACGGCTGTTGAGAATGTGATCCACCTTATAGTTAACAGCAAAATAGCCATATTTACTGCTAGCCTATCTTTTTTCGAAGCAATTCGTGAATCGTCAAATGATCCAGTGCTCAATGTGATTCGTCGTAATCTGTTAAACAATAAAAATGTCGAGTTGCATTGGGTTCCCGATTATGTTGCTATCTGAGGTAATGAATTGGCTCACTGTTGGGCGACGCTCTGCGCCATCCGGTGCTGATTATGATTCCAAACTTACCCTGCCTAATAAAGAACTGGCATATATTTTCTTTAGGCGTTTGTACACAAATAGAGTGGTCCGAAAGTGGAAAATTTCTTTCCACACATTTGCCTAACACGGCAAAACTAGTGTACTCAACAACCATTCTGTAATTCTCGGCAAGGAAACTTCTGAGAATTCGAATTGAGCATGCCGCGCTTACCCATGATTTCCCCTCAGAATGCCACTTAATCCAAAATTTCTGTTTGAATAGAACCCCTTCCATCATGGAGCTCATACATAAAAAAAAGAATTATTTTTCCAATCTTCTTTTAACATTTTTAATCAACTTAATTTGCTCCACAAAATTTAACAATGTATGACTTTTCCCTCGAAATAACCATCGACCGGTTTCATTAGGGAAACTGGCAATGCCAACCTACACGTAACATGAAGTCGGCAAATGGGCTCATTATTGTGACGTTACAGAATGGCCTTTGGCTCTTGTCTCAGAGATCTTACAACAACAACAAACAAAAATACATATGTTTTACATATTTTTGCGTAAACCTAATTGGTTTCCTGCAATCAACGTTCAAAATAACTTAAAAATTCATTAAAGAAATGAATTTTTGAGTTATTTTGAACGTTACTGTATGGTTTAAAGATCTTACGGTATGGTTTAAAGCGTCACTAGTTTAAGACTCTGTTATACAATCGAAGTTATAAAATTATGAAACTTCATTTGAGACTTCTTTAAAGGTGAATTCCTATTAAGAATTGAATTGCAAATTTTTTCGTTATGCATATTTCTTAAAAGTAATAAACTCATTTAAATAAAATTAATAAAAGTTCCTAGAAAATCATTATTTTTTCGTATTTTTGTTCAGGTGTAAGGTTTCTTATACATGAACCATGGGATCTTTTGTAGTGCCATGCAGTGTGAATAAATAAAATATTGGAAAATATAGTTTAAAATATTCAAATTCGTCAAGAAAACACACTCTTATAAAATTCATAAATAATGTTTTATAGTCATAACATATCAGATTATTGCGATTTTAATTTAACAGAGGTACGCTGTTTGTCCACCAAAAGTACGGCAGTAGTACAGTAGTTACCACAAATTTCTTTGGACATTTGAATTTGTTAGGAGAAATTAGAAAATCGGCATTGGAAAGATATTGTTGGACATAAAAGCACTATAAGAAAGGATTATCCAAAAATGTGCTTCAGAAAATAAAATAACTTAAATATAGTTGCCATAAGACTGTAATACTCGATCCTTTTAAGGTTAATTTTGATGAATTTTTGGGCACATTTTTGGCTGTTACATGATGAATTTTGATTTTTAAATGCTCTTGAGTTTAATGGTTGTCTGCACAAATATGATTTTTTATATAACCCCATAATAAAACGTACACAACATGACAAATTTTGACTTTATTGAATAATAATGCCAAAATTTGTCATGTTTTGAGGTTTATGGCAGGGTTTTGTTGAAAACGAATATGTTCCAGATTAAAACCTTTAATGTAAATTGATTAATTTAGGGTAATGACATATTCAGAAAGTTACTTTTCACCAGTACAATAGTTTCTCCACAGTCACTTGTGGTTTTTCTGAGCCTCATATATAGAAATTTTATTTATTGATGTACTCACCAAGTTAGAAATAGGCCTGCCATAATCGTTTCTGAAAGCGTGAAAGTGGCTACGGCAGAGTCACCACTTTTGTAGAGAACTTTTGTAATTTTAACGAGTCCTTCGTTGGTGAAACGATGTATCAATGAAAATAGCAAATTTTATTCTAAACATGTGTTCGCTTGGTTAGTACGTCAATAAGCAAAATTTCTATATATATTGAGCAAGATACGACATATATATCGTATGTTTAGCATAAAATTTGACAGCTATCAAATGACAGGTTTGTGCTTTCCATATTATGAAATGAAACCATCCAACAGAAAATGTGTAGATAATGTCAGGGTGGTTACTGAAAACAAGTTTGTATGAGGGCAGAGTGCCGTATCGGAATTTTGAGCAATTTTTCGTTTTCAAAATTTTGTTAGGATTATTAATTAGACTGGTTTTGCATAGGGTGGGTCAATGTTTCGAAAGCAACCTTGTGCTACCGGTTCAGTCTATAGCTGTATTTCATTGGACCAATTTTGCTACTACACTAGGAGTAGTTGTGTATCTGTCATCATCTACTTTACCTCGAACAGAGCAGTAATTTTCATTTGGAGTTACGCATACAATGTACGGTAGGTGGATTGTAGTTGCTACAGTGAAAATGGATATATTTGCGGGTTCGTTGGTTATGTTGAAATGTCATATTTTTGTTTTTATTTCCAATGTGTGAATAAACTCGGTATTGTCGGTGACTATTGTGAGATTGTATTTTACTGCTGTAAGTGATATGTTCATTTTATTGAGAGTCTACAGCGCTGTAGCAAAACTGGTCCAATGGAATACAGCTTATATTTACAGAAAGTTAGGAACTGCTGGGGACATCAGGTTCTCTCGTCATCCCGCTCAATGAGCCATGATTGAGAGGGTAAACTGCAAATAAGAAAGATTCTCCAAAAAAAAACGATAACAACAAATTTAGGGGAGAGTATGACTATTTAAATTCTAAATTCCGGGCTATTCTATATTATTTATATATTAAGAGTACAATTGGAAAACCGCATACAGATTCCTTGCCAAAAAACTGCTCGTCTTTTGAAGCAATCCCCGAATCGACCCAATTTATGGTCTCTTCGTAAGTTCGGAAGTACTGTTCAGCCAGGTCACCGATCTGAAGAGGTAGTAGTCGAAAGCGGCGATGTCTGTAGAGTACGGCGGGTAGAGCAAGACGTCCCATTTCAGTATTTCCACGTAGGTTTTAACCACCTTAGCAACATGTGGCCGAGCTTTATCGTGCCACAAAATCACTTTGTCGTGTCTTTGCTGTAATTGTGGCCGTTTTTCCTTCAATTCTCGGTTCAAACGTATCAGTTGTGTTCGATATCAAGCTGCTGCAATGGTTTCACCTGGTTGCAACAGCTCATAATATACCACGCTGAGCTGGTCCCACCAAATACAAAGCATGAGCATCGAGCTATGGATGTTTGGCTTGGCCGTCGATGTTGATGAATAGCCGCATTGGATTAGCGGAATAGATCCATTTTTCATGGCCAATCACAATACAATGCAGAAAGGGATTCTTTTTTAGCCGTTGGAGCAGCTGTTCGCACGTGAAAAAAACGCCGTTCGACGTCTTTCGGCTTCAACTCGTTTGGCACTCAATTTCCTTGCTCTTGGATCATTTTCAAGGCTTTCAAATGATAAAAAATAGCTTGTTGAGTCACGCCCAATGAATCTGCAAGTGCTTGTTGCGTTCGACATGGATCTTCATCCAGTAATGCCTCGAATTCTGCGTCTTAAAACTTTCGGGATGTTTTTTTTCTTCCACGTTGAAATCGCCACTTTTGTAGGGTTAGAACTATTCGCGACACGTGCTCTCATTAAAGCAAGCCTTACTATAAGCATTTACAATAATTCGACGAAGCTCAGCCGTAGTTTTTTTTAGAATTGAAGTCAAAAAGCAAAACTTTCTGCAAATGACACTTATTTGGCTCAAATTTAGACATTTTCATGCACAAAAAAATATATAACGCCGATAAAAAGTCACAAATATAATGATGAGGAGGAGTTGTTGACAGATGCCTAAGCTTACGATTTAACGTTTCTGATCTGATATTTTGGACCAGCATTTACTACTGGCGCCATCTATTGAAAAACAGTGGTTTCCCAATTTTACTCACAATAATAATATAGATTACCCCGGAATTTAGATATCTTTAATAAATATAAAATTTAGTAGTAAATCTTCTCGATTCCATAATTTTTTTAACTTAATAAATTTTACAATTTATTTTAAGCATGGTTAAATTTCGATGGTTAAAACTTAAAAAGGAGCCTTCAACGATTTTATAAGAAATTTTAAATTAAGAAGTTTTGTAAATCCAGACAATATTTGAAAAAAATAAAGTTTTGTAAATCCAGAAAATATTTGAGTTAGTCTGAATAATTTAATGTAAACTATAAATTGTAAACTGTTAATTAGGATAAAACGTTCTGCAATCGAATAAAATTGCTTAAAATTTTTAATTTGATAATTTGTTAATCAAAATAAATTAGCTTAAATAGAAATCGATTACTTCCAAAAATTTTCCAATCTTATGCATTACTTGTTTGATTAAGTTTCTAATTCAGTTGGTGATGAGAGAAATTTAAATTGCTTTTAGTTTAAAGAGAATATTTTTGATTGCCTTTAACAATTCGGAATATGAATGATAATGAGAAGCAGTATTTTTTATCAATTATTATTCTTTAAAGAGAAATTATTTTACAAACTATTTTCTAGATTCTAAATAAACTTTTTAAATAAAATATACAATCAAATAGAGTTATTTTTACAGCATATATTATAAAAAAGTGTCATTTACATATAAATCAAAATGGAAATATTGTAAATTGTGACTGCATTATCCTGAGATTAAAATTATCCCTAGCCAGAGTGACATAGTAGAGATACGAGAATAAATTTTTTAGTCAATATTATATTATATATGGTTTACTAATACCCTTAATATCGAATATAAATTCATATTAATGGCTATTCAAAGTGATATAATTCAGTTTAATCTATCTTTGTAGGATAGATTAAGAACTACTTATCTTGGTTATAAATCGATGTATTTATTATTTTATAATTCCACCTTTACGATAAAAAAAAGTTTTACTCCATAAGCTACTTATGTGCACTCTTTTATAAATAATTTATTTTTATAGGACAGACACTACTCTTCTCTTTCAAAAAAAAAGGAAAAAATTGAATTTCAAAAGTTCTAAACTATCAGTTTAGGTATTTTAGAAAAGTCAATTTTTAAAGTCAGTTTCCATAAAAGATTTTTACAATTATTTTTATAAGTTATAAGGTAGAGAACTTAAAATAATTCGCCATATTTTGAGTTGAAGTATCATAAGTACTAGTAAGAGGGGGATTTGACAACTCAATAGTGAATTGTAACATAAAAGTCATTTTTGTTACAATTTATGAAGAATTAATTGCTTTTTTAGAAAATATAATCTGAGAATTTGGATATAATTGCTGAATTTAAACATGAAGAGGTAAATACCCTTTACAAAAAGATTATGATGATGGTAAAAAGTATAGAAGGCGTATAATTAAAAATCACGTAAATGGTGAATTTGCAAGTTCAATTTTTATTTTAGTAAAATTTTCTATTTTCAGTGATCTCAATTAGAAATTCTTATTTGCAGTCGAGTTTGAGAAATAATCTTCCGCTGGTAGTCTTTAAGTATCCAAAAAAATATTAATTGAAAATCGATTCTCTTAAATAATCTCCAAACTGCTCTTAGAACTTTTTGGAACCCCTGGGAATACTCTTAGATCTTTTTCAAACCTTTGGGACCTTCAAGGATTCTATTAATTCCTCTTGTATACTCTAAGATTCCCTTTTCTATTTTTTAAATCTTTTGGATTCTTTTTGATTATTTTAGACCTATTATGATCTGAAACGTTCTTACATCGACTCGGATCGTCTTATTTCCACTTGTATCCTTTTAGATTAAATGCTTTTAGACCATTTTTGTTTTTTTCTTTAAGACCATTTTTTTTGAGGAGATAATCAACTGAATACAATTTATAGCAAGTATATTTTTTAAGGGAAGATACAAATACATGAAGACATGTAGAGGGAAAAAATCCTTTCAATGCCTCTCCAAGAAGGAGATTCATTTTAAAAATATCGTAGTTATTTTGCCATTTTAAACATCGGGAAGGAATAATAGAAGGGTGTATATCAGCATAAGGATGGGACGCGAATGGAATTTGGTTATTACGGGAAATACACAGTTCACGAACGAATGGAACATTTAGTTGTGAATATAGAAAGATCACTTATTTGCTGGGTAAGCATAGTTGTAACATTGACAAATGTTATGGTTAGGATATCATTATGATAAAGGATATCATGAGTAATATTATAACAGAATTCTACCAGCGCTGGTAACTCTCAGGTCAGCATTCTAAATCTTTACTATAAAGATCTAGAATGCTGACCTTAGAGACACCAGCGCTGGTAGTATAAATATCAGAATAGTCTATATTTGCACTTACCTAAAAATATCGATATGAGAGGTAGGATTTTGGGATGTGGAAATAACCATATTTAGTCTAAAATTGTCCGAAAGCGTACGAAAGGCGAAGAAATACGTTTGGGCATTATTCCTTTCTCTCTAGCTAATACGCTATGTTTGTGTAGTTAAATACATAATGGATAATGGAATGCTCACTTCTTAATTCAAACTGATGCCGAGGAATCAAACTCTGAGTTTCAATAATAGGATGAAAGCATTTTACTATTAAAAAAATTTATAAAAAGAGAATGGGGTTATAAAATTATTTTGATTATGAAGAACGGAGGATACTATTTTTGGATTGTTATTTTACTATTTCCGAAGTTATGGAGTCATATCCTGGAGCTTTTTTGTTGGATAGGTTATCTATCGTACATTTAACTTTAGAGTGAACAACTTAGAAGGTGGACTTATGGGCACCTGAACTGCTATTTTCCAAATGTATCGTGATTGTCTATTTTTACCCAAGCTCCATCGGTATTACGTAGCGGATATATAGCTGCTTTATATTTAAGTCTGGTAGCTATCTAGAGAGCCTAATTATTTGTCAGTTGAGCTAATCGCTTGTTATTGTAGTTGAATATATATTGTTTTAGTTCTTGTTGTAATTGGTTTAGTTTTTAATAATAATTGGTTCAGTATGACATATTTTGGTACTACTTAATATCCTACAAAAAAATTTTCAGGATTCTCCAAACAGCGTGGACATTTTGCTATTAATTTTTCTAATTTAATAGATATTTCCAGTCTTACTTCGTTTTTTTTAATATTTTCAATATTATTTTAAAATATCTTCCATATTATAACAATATAAAGTCATTATATGTCTAAGGGATATTATTTGCAAACAAACTAATAAATACATTTTTTTAATAACTTATTTTTGCTCGGAGGTATCTCATTTTCTTTAGTATAGTTTTAAATAGCAATATACTTTCCAATATATAGCAAAAATACTTTATTACGTACAGTTGAATAAAATGGTTTTTAAATAAAAATATGAAAATAAAATTTTTTTCTGGGTGTTGGATAGGATGACCATACTAAGCGGGCATATGTGTCAGCTAGGCATGGCTGTCGCTAGCTTTATGGCCAGATTGCGGAGGCTTGTTCGAAATTTTGATTGAAATATGCTCTCACACCCCACTCCATGGGAGTGGAAAGGGAGAGCATATTTCGATGATGATTTCTTCTAAAGCATATTAGAAAAGGTAAGAATACTAAAGTAATCAGTCTTTAAGTAAAAATAAAGAGAATACGAAGATCCCTTGGAGAAGGCTCGAATATTTGGTCAGTGTGACGGTATCTCTTATTTGCAATAGGAGGCGGAATTTTCCGTATTGAAATTCAATTTCAGGATCATCTACTAAATAGATAGATACCTTTTTGAAGCTAGATCAGAAGGTTGTACCACATAAGAAAAAAATGTAGAAATACTTATCTGAATATAAGGAAGTCTATCCCTTCGTGAAGGCACCCCGCAATATAATAGTCCTTGGATATTTCTTATTTATCATAGGTGGTGACTATTGGAATTAAAGTTTACAGTTTAATCCTGAAACAAACTCTTTTTCCCATTAGTATCGAGGGTAAATATTTTTTGTAAATGAATCTAACATGCTTTAATGTAGAAAGGTATCTATGAGTTTTTATAAAAACTGTGACATAATATTGTCAAAGTTTTTATAAAAATTAATTGCTACAAAAAAAGTTTTTATAAAAATTAATTGCTAGAAATAATGTTTAACTAACTATAAGCAACGCCTGAGTTATTTTCCTGAAACTTTTATAAATAATACATTTTTGTTCTCTTAAATATAATTTCGCAGTGGAGCAGCGTCCAAATGAGAAAAAGTAGAATTGGCCATCTCATCAACCATAAAATCGTATCAGCATAAAACATTATAAATTGTGATCATTTTCCAAGCTGCCCAAAGTTGTAATTGAATTAAAAACCATTCTCTTATTAGGAACACCACTTTTACGTATATTGTCACTGTTAGTATAAAAATGAATAGTAGAAAAAATGAAATAAATTGAAATAAACAGCAATAATAAATAAAAGCCAAGTTAATTTAGCTTTTGGAGTTTGTTGTATTGTTTAAAAACTTTCCGAAAAACATTTTCCACCAAAACGTCGAAAATATTATATAGCACGAACTCCTGGTATACCGTTAAGTCAAGTGTGTTCACATGTTCGGTGAATTAAATTCGTTGATGAGATAATTTGGTACTCGTTGTCATTTGTTGGCTTGTACTTATTATCCCCACAAAGCTAAATAGTAGAAAGTGTTGGATGGTGTTTTTTGTACAAAATTCTATTTGAATCCAATGCAAAAGACTTAATTAGAAATTTATTTGGGTACTGATTCCATTCGCATTGAAAGGATTTTGTTTTCTGATCCAATATTTGCTAGTGTTCGTACATGTTCTGTTAATTAATTTGCGATTGTCCACCTTTTATCATATGATAGTTTGACCTTTTCGAAATTGATTTTTGTATAATTAAAATTTATCAAAGTATAAAGGATTTTATTCAAAAAGTTCGTAGGACTCTGCATATTGTCCACCGATTGTTGGTAATTTTTATAGCATTTTAAAGGGATAATCACCAATAATGAAAATTATAAGAATGCATCTTATAAGATTATCGGTTCGAAATGTATTTGTTACTATTCTGTTGAAAGGGAAACAATTATCTTTTTAACAGGCATGTCCTTAAGTAGATTTGTTGGGTGTGAAAATTAAAAGTAAAAATTGGTTTTCAATTGGTATTTTTGAAATTATAAAATTACGTTGAAAAAACAAGGATTGCAAAATTAATATTTCGTATAAAATGATCAATTTCAACTTACACGCAAAGATTTTCAATGTAATTTACTTAGAAAAACTGTCCATAAAATTTTCAAATAAAAACTGTTAATGAGACATGCTCATAATACGAGTATATCCCTTACGATGTTTGCTGATAAGTATCCCCTGACAAATCTGAGTAATGCTGGTCAATACCTTTTATGAAACTTCTATGCTAATTGAGTTAAGCCTAAGGATCTCTTATAATTTATGCCTATAAAGATAGGGAATGAAAGTCCTCTGAAAAATAATCTATGTGATTTTTTCACCAACATTTTTTATGAACTTTGCTTAGAAATTAAAGGTCGGTTTTGAGATTTATGAATTATAAATGCCAACTTAGATTTATTTATAATGAAGATGATCTTTCCTGTCTCAGAAAATATAAAACAGCTACATTTTCGCTTAACTTGAGTAAAATTTATGAAGCAGATTTGCTCTCTAATAACCTCTAGGAGTGGCATCACTGAGAGCGATCTGATAACACTGCGAACTTTCCTTACAGAGTACGTTCGACTCTCTTAGACCTGCAGCGCAATAAAATAAAGCATTTTTGGAGAGGCAAGACTGAATTTGTGCTTTAAGTAAAAGCTGTCAAACAATTTTTATTATAGAAAAGTGCTTGAAAGTACCAGAAAAATGGTTCTTTGCATCAGATTGGATATTGCAGACTCCTAAGTGCTCCGCCATGATAACTTCCCTGCTACACGATTATCTCCATCAATGAGTTTTTGTATAAAAGAGGTTTTTCTGTGTATACCCAGCCCTTCTATTTACCTGATCTTAGTCTGTATGACGATTTTTATATATCAAAATCAAGAAGCACTTAAAAGGGTGTCATCTTGGTACTGTCAATAAACCTAAAAGAGTGTAACCGAAAAGCTAAAGGTAACTCCAGTTAAAGCCTTTCAGCACTGCCACGAAGAATGGAAACAACACTTACACCGATATACCATATAGCTACTCAAAAAAAAACTACTTTGGAGGAGATATTATTGATATTTATAAATAAAATATTATTGTTGGAAAAACTCAGTCGCGTCACTTCTCTATCATATTGCGTTAGATCGCCTATGAAATTTTCTCAGTAAGACCTGTAGTAAAAAGTAATCCATTATTTTGCTAATAGATGGTTTTAGGAGTCTGTATCTGCCGTTTTAAAAATGTGATCCGGTTGCCCTAGATGGCGTTAGAAAGATAAGATTTCGAAGCTTCTCATACAATTTTGTGATTACTTGACTCAGTATTTTTTTAGCACGCGCCAAAGATGGACACCAACAAAGAGAAAATACGCCATATTTTACAGTTTTGCTTCGATAAAGGAGAAAACGCAAGCCAGGCAGCTAAAAATGTGAATAGTGTTTATGGTCCTGATATTGTAACAGCCAATCATGCGCAATTTTGGTTTCGTCGATTCCGTTCCGGTAATTTTGATGTCAAAGATGCACCACGCTCTGAAAGGCCAATTGTCGAAAATGTTGATAAAATAATGGAAATCGTCGAGTCTGACCAGGAGCTAAACATTACACAAAAAACCGTTTGGAACCACTTAAATAAGGCTGGATACAAAAAGAAGCTCGATGTATGGGTGCCACACGAGTTATCGCAAAAAAACCTCATGGACCGAATTTCCATCTGCGAATCGCTGCTGAATCGCAACAATATCGATCTATTTCTGAAGCGGATGGTTACTGGTGATGAACAGTGGGTCACTTACGACAACGTTAAGCGACAACGGTAGTGGTCAAATCGCGGTCACCCGGCGCAAACGGTGGTCAAGCCAGGATTGACAGCCAGGAAGGTTTTGCTGTGTGTTTGGTGGGACTGGCAGGGAATCCTCTACTATGAGCTGCTCTCCTACGGCCGAACTCATAATTCGGACCTATACTGTCAACAATTGGACCGTCTGAAAGAAGCAATCGCCCAGAAGCGGCCAGCTTTGGCCAATAGGAGAGGAATTGTGTTCCATCAGGACAACGCCAGGCCGCATACATCGATAGTGACTCGGCAGAAGTTCCGGGACCTTGGTTGGGATGTTCTTATGCATCCACCTTATAGTCCGGACCTGGCACCAAGTGATTACCACCTCTTCCTATCTATGACGAATGATTTTGCAGGTGAAAAATTCGCCTCAAGAGAAGATTGTGAAAATCGACTGTCCCAATGTTTCTATGAGAGAGGCATTATGAAATTACCTCCAAAATGGCAACAAGTTATCAAACAAAACGATGCATATTTGACCTAAATCGTTTCCTTCTATCTATGCTAAATAAAACCTTCAATTTAATGCAAAAATAATGGATTTCCTTTTACTACACCTTATATTATCATTTTATCACTTTTTATTTTTTTAAACGACCAACTTTAACAATTTCTTAAATTTTGACTATCCTATTTAACTAACTTACTAACATAAACTACAAATTTTGCATTTCAGGTAACTCCATTAAAAAATAATTATATTAAGTACTAATATCCAGTACACATTATAGGCATCGATCCACTACAACTTCATCTGCTATTCGCTTATAAAGATAATTAATAATATTTGGTACATGAGTTTTGCTTATAAGTATATCCTTTGAGATTTTCTAATTAAGTGCGTCACAATGGTCTTTTTATTCAAGAAGAACTTTTGATTCACCATGAATGCTTATTTAGTTTGATTATACATTTTTTCTGTGGAATATGCTCACAAAACCTACTACGACATTTTTTTTCCATAAAGGTTGCCTATAATTTTTGGAAATTTAATTTTTTTTAACAAAGATCACCAATAATATTTTGCTCTACGAGCTTTGCTCATCTTTAATCATCTTTCCTTATAAAAATTACTTTGAAATTTTCTTATATAATTTCGTATTTAAATTTGCTTACAAAGATCGCATATAAAATTTGTTCAATATGTTTTGCTCATCAACGTTGATACGCAAATTAGATTATATTTTATTACTTTTAAGTGAATTGATTATATTGTTTCATTGATACATAATCAAAGCTAATTAGAATATTGATTAGCATGCTTAAACTTGTGATCTTTTTTCTACTATAAGACGCTTGAATAAAATTTGATTGCTCTAATTAGGGTATCGTTACAACTTTATTTTAAATTTAGTTTATTGCTTATAATCAGTGTGTATAATTGGAATGATAAATAAAATGAAACTTTTTATAATGAAACATAGTCAAATCCCAAATATTTAAGATGACAATTAATAAGACTTTTACGAATATAAAAGAGAGCATCGACAACTTTACAAAGTATTTTGGACTGAATATACGAGTATTAGATTCGACCGAGTTGGAAGGCTTAGTAGAGCTCCAGAGTTATAGTCCGTAAGTCTATATTGGTTTCAGTTGGGCGTTGTATAAAATGTACTTTGCTTTTATGCAACGCCCAACTTTGGTTAGTTTAGAGCCTTTTGTCTAGAAGTCTAAGTATCGTCTGTTTAGTTCTAGTCTTTTGAGTTTTAGTTCTAGTTTTTTGAGTGTCTAAGTGCTTAGTTAGTCAAAAAAGTTTGTAGCGTTTTTTTTAAATTTAAATAATTTCTATTATTATCGATAATGTTTTGCCATTTTTCCGGAAGAGAATATCTGAGGTTTCTGGTTAAAAACTGAATCAAGTGGTTTTCACAGACTTTTCTTGAAGCCAGATTGGTTTTATTTAGACAGTTCTGCAGACTAATCAGGTAGTAGTCTGAGGGTACTATATCTGAGCTACATGGTGGATTTATCATAATTTTTCAGGTAAGCTTTTGTTAATTTTTGACGAGTCATCAAAAATGTGTTTGGTCAAGTGTTATCGTGGTGGAAGACGACATTCTTTCTATTGATGAATTTTGGCAGTTTTCTATCAATTGTTTGTCCTAATCTCTCAAGTTGGTCACAGTATAGTACCGAGTTAGCAATTTAACCGAACGGTAGCCGTTTATAATAAACGATTCTCTTTCAGTCCCACCATACAGACAGCATAACCTTCTGTGTTCCTTCATCTTACTTTTTTCATGATCTCTTTCGAAAGATATTCTCATATTTTACCCTTTTTTTATCGCCAGTTATGATTTGTTTAAAAAAAGGCCCGATTTCATTGCACTTCAACAGTGTATCGCAGCTGTTAAGTAGGTCCATGCTTTTCACATTCAACTCGTGAGGCATCCAAACATCGAATTTCTTTTTGAACCCAGCTCTCTTCGCAAATGGTTTGATGATGAATGTTTAGTTCATAACCTATGTTACAACTGCTAAAATTTCCACAATAACAGTGAGCAAACCTTTTGCGTGCTACTGATTTTAATACAGCACTTTAGATTAAAGAATATCCGGACAGACTCGTACGTCAGATTTTTGTATATGTACACATATACGCACTTTTCTGGCTTAATTATTGCAGAAGCGGCGAAAAATCGTAATGCTTACATACTTTTATGTAGATTTTTTTATGTAGACATGACACCCACTGACATCTAGTTTTCGTAATAAAAATGTATTGAATTCCAAAACTATAACTTATATACGTATTCATTTTTATTCACTTATTGGAAACAAGAACACAATTTAAACACAACGATAGGTAATTTTTATTTTTTGTACAATCTTTGGATATGAAATGGAATTGTATTTTAAGTTTATTATTCATTTCGTAAATATCAAGCGCCTCAGTTTTGTAGACTTTCAGAGAGTTTTAAGAAATGCCATTCTCTATTAAAGTGGTAGCATACCGAAATTTTTCAAGTTGTTAGTTTGGTACTTATCGGAAAGTGTGATTTTTATCTATTTTGAAGTATTTAGGAAAAAGTAAGTATTTATGTAAATAGTAATATTATTGATAACATTTAATATTTAGTTTTTATCTAAGAAAATGAAATATTTTATAAAGGGTTGCTGGTCATTTAACTGAATGAAGAATCCGGAAATTTCTTTCTTTCGGTAAGTTGAAATCTTTATTTTTACTAGAGAAATTAACAAAAATTTAGTTTACAATGTGATTAATTGGATTTTAAGATTTTGTTTTGTTCAAAAAGTGATTGAAATGTGAAAAGTTCGTCGTTCAATAAATGTAAACAAATGTGATGTTGACAGTTCAACGTTTACCAAAAAATAGTTCAGTGCCGGTGTACGTAAGGTATGTGTAAGAAAATTTAAGAGAACGAATTTTTTAGTCTGTTTTTCATCGCTGTTTTCATTGTGTTAAAATAAATAAAGTATATCCGGTAGATTTATTATTTAAATAAATTTGTTTGCATTTACTTAAAAATAATGTTTTAAATTTTTTTTAAAATATTAGTGGTTAATTATTAATTTTTTTAAATATTAGTTGTTAATTATTAATTATTTAAGTATGTGTGTATACATTACATTTTCCACATTGTAATTTAAAACATTTGCTATAATGTTGTATAGAATTAACTTCTATATTATTAAGAACTTGATGTAATATTCTATGTAAGGAATACTCGTACTTTGTCTTTTAATTTAATTTAAATGCACATGCCTATTTAAATTACCGTTATAAGTCACAAACGCGTATTTATATTATAATGAAGCTTTCAATATCTACAAATTATTGTTTAACATTAAAATTTATATTTACTTAGTTGCGGTGTGATTTTAATTTCAACTTAATATCACATTCTCTGATTTAATTCATTTTGCATTTTTGGAATGGATTTTTATTTGTGCACATTAATTAATATAATCAAATAACTTTCAATTTATATTTTATATATGCTCTTTCACTTCATAATTCTATTTGTAATAAATAATATATAGTGAAAAAAATACAATAACATTTTAAAATAGAATACTGTGTTTTATTGTAAAATTCCAAAACTAATTCCATCAAACAACAAAACCCGAAATATTTAAAAAATCTATTTGTTTACGCATAAATGACTTTACATATGAAAATGGCTTTAAACGAACCGCCTCATTCGCATACTAAATTTTAAAATTTGCCCCCAATGATTTACGCTGTATTTGTTATTTTGCATTCTATGAATGTATTGCCAACAAAATTCGGCCACAATTTTTGTGTAGAGGCCAATCCAGTTCTTCTATAATCTAATTACAGCACTTTCATCAAATTTTTTCACTACAAGTGACTAGTGGCCATCGAGCTATTTGCTTGTAAATCCATGTGTCGGAAAACTACGCACATTTTTGACTAAATAATTGACTCTTATTAAGATACACATATATGGGAGGACATGGCTTACGATGGATAGTAAAAGTTATGTGAACATATTACGGTCGTTTACTTTTACCTAGTTTACTTTATTTTGGAAAGCTTGGCTTAGGACTTTGAGCAAATTAAGGATATTGTCTAGATGTTAGCCAGGCTGTATTATCTGCAAGTTTGGTAAGAATATGTCATAATATAGGAATATCGAATTTATTAATTTTGCAAAGAATGAGACCAAATATCGCAGTGATAAATAAGAGTTGGTTGGATTCTTTTACCTTTCTCGTTATACCTACTAATTAAATATTTTTTTCTAAAACTCACATTGAGATATGCTGCTTTAGAAGAAATGATTTAAGTATTATGTATTAGGTGGAAGGAAAGAGCCTCTTGTGTTTAAAGAAAATGCTCGAGTGCGAAATTTGGTCCAAGACTAGACTAATATATAAAAGTACACCGAAACAGAACATGTTTTTCTTCTAAAGTAGATGGAATAAAAGGGAACCTAATAATTCTAATTAAAAAATATTAAAAGTTTCCTATTTGAAAATCTTAATTTTTATTATTTTCATAAAGATTTTGCAAAATTCTACCCTTAAAATCAGAAAATTATTTTAACAGTATTATTATATGACATATAATTTTACATTGTCTTTTAACTGAATTCGGTTGTTTTAAAATTGTTAACCGTAGTTATCAGTCCACTGACGTAACATTTAATATTCCACATAAGAGCAGATATGAGTTTTATTTTAGTTAAAGCCTAAATACACTTTTGAATTTTGATAATTTCTATGTACGCATATTAAATGGAACACATTAGATATAAAGAGACGGTAAATGGAAAATTGGAAAACTAAAAACTAAGCAGAAAATTTTTGTTTAAGTGCTGACTGAGTGTGGAGTTGAGTTTTGGGAAAATTTCACTTTCATTAGTCTTCAAACATGGGATAACAAGGCAAAATGTGCTATCAACGACTACAGTCAGTTGTCTACCATTACCATATACGATATTTTTCGGTATTTCTCAAGTCGTAGATAATTTAACATAATACCTTTCATTTTCATAACTTGTCCTGTAAACGGGACGAACTGATTTTATATTCGAGCCGTGGGAACAATTTCTAGCTTCGCACACATTTTATGAATGAAGATTCTTGTACGACAACAATTTATAACACATTTTCCCCAATTTAATGGAGGGTTTCTTACCATCGTTCTGCATAGAAAACTTTCACTAAAAAACGATATAAATATGGACTCTGAATACTACAATAAAGAATGTGAAGCATATTGAGAAAATACTCGTATTCATAATAAAAACATTATTCCAACTATGGGTGGTGAGGATATCTTTATGATAGATAGAATAATTTAAGTGTTTGATAATCAAAAGTTTTGATTTGCATCATTTTAACTTATTGTAAATTTTTGAAAATAAAATAAAATTTGTTTAATCTAACAGAATTTTAGATGCTTTTTTAAAAGGGGCATCTTCTTTTATTAAATTTTATTATTTTAATTTCTTTTTATAAATAAACAATATTATCAGGTGCCATTAAAAAATTTTACATATAATAAATTATTTAAATAAAATACGCATTAGCTTTTTTATGTATGGTAGTATTTATTGGATATAATGTATAAAGCTCGAAAATTTCATATGAACTAAGAAACTATTGATGGATTTTAGGATTTTTATATTTAGGATGTAAAATCCTATGCTAAGAAATTTTTTAATAGGACTGTGGACGAGGAAGGTAAAAATAAGGAATGAACGTGAACTTCCGGAGTATTGCGACCAATCATAACAGCACTCAGAGAGCACCTGTTTATTGATGTTTACATGCTTGTTATTTGCATTTTGGTGGCACTTAAGGGGGGGAAGGGGGGGGTTGCTTTCGAAAATAAGTAGTGAAGTGGAAGACATCAATTTTTACTTGATATCAGAAGGGTGTAATATTAAAATATTTTAAATCAAAAACATAAATATTTTTTAATTTGCCTCCTTTTTTGTTTTAGAGCGTACCTTCGAATATCGGTTGTCAACGAGATATTTTCGGAAGTAAACATTTGTTACCAATAAGTAAGTTTTTTTTATTTTTTATTTTTTTATTTGACAGGTTTCATTTCTACATTATACATTATGACACATATACACATAGTCATGAGACACAGTCGCTCCTATGGAGCATATAGCGGCACAGAGAATACACGTCTCTAGTAGGTGGTAGAAGGCTTCTTTTTTTCGGTTGGGGCACTGCACGATGGTGATGTTTCGGAACTTCGAGTGGAGCCTGGCTGTCTGAAGGTGGTCGGAGACCGGTTTGTAGCCCATGAGAGATCTCTTTTTGCGTTGGCCGATAGGATCAATCCGACTCCACAGTGGTGGCCGCTGTCGTTGCCGCTGTAGATGAAGTGTTCACCCGTCTGCGTTGTTCGATGAAAACCAGATGAGCTTTTGCCTGAGGTACGGTCCGGTTGATTCTTCTTGTGCTGTTTCTTGATAAGGCGGTTTTTATAGCTTGCGGCTTATCAGGCCAGCGAAGTAACCTCCAGTGACGTTGGGGGACCCTACGGACTACATATAAGGCTTGTAGTCGGCCTCTCACCCCGGCACCATGCCGAGATGGCGGCAGCGGGAATCGAACCCGCTACCTACCGAATGTGAGTCGGTCGACACACACACGGTTAAACCTGCGGCACGCGGTGTTCCCAAGCGGTCACCCATCCAAGTACTAACCACGCCCAGTCCTGCTTAACTTCGGTGATCGGACGAGAACCGGTGGATCCAGGATGGCACAGCCGCAGAATAAGTAAGTTAATATTACCATTATTGTTAGTATTTATAAGTTTAATAATTTTTTTTAATGATATCTACAACTACTTACAATTAGTAACAAGTAGATTTTTAGGAGTGTTAATACAAGGATGTGAAGACATGTACAGGAAAACACCCATCGATGTTACCTCTAGAACAGATAATTTTAATTTAAAATTTTATAGAAAAAAACTGTATCTTGTAGCCAATTTGGTTATAATCTATGAATTAAGCTATAGTTGAGCTAGGAATAAGTCCAATATTCGTCATTCCATAAGCTCTTATGAAGCTATTTTTCCTATAATATTCAAAGCCTTACGAGAATTGACGAATTACTTTCGTAAAACGGTTTTGAATAATAACACTTTATTCAAAGCTTTTATTGCCAGAATATTATTTGCAAAGTCGACTCTCCATGAATATTAAATATTAACCATGGTATTTGGTTGAATTTAAAATTTATGGATACTTTTACTAGACCACCTAATTATTCGAATCCCATTAAAGCATGGTCCTGCGCTAGTTCCCTAAAATTATACTTTACATTCTAGTTTAATTTCCTTAACCCGTTTTTGTTTTTTATTTAAATTATCATGTCAAGTAACATTAGTACTGAAATGTTTATTCTAAGCGCCATGACATTAAAGGTTTTTTGGCGACAAATGACATCGGGATAATGAAATTAAAGTAGAAATGGAAAGAAAAAATGTTTTTTTTCTGGGAATTAGCATAGCATTACCATGCCTTAGTGTGGTAAATAACGGGATAATAGCTTATCCTGTTATTTTACACTTAACAAAAAGTGCGTAAAAACACATTAAAAAGCCATCAGCCATCAAAAAATATGGAAATATCAGTACCAGCTTTAGGGAGTAAAACCCAATCGTGGAATAACACCCATATTAGTGAAAGACAATAACCCGGAATGGACATAATAGCCTACCTCTTATACTGACCCGTATTGATCGAACATAAACGTGATCGTAAAACCATTTTTTTGGACAATATTTTCTTAATTTATTTACAGTAAATGTTTTTTGATAGACCATATTTATTTAGGAAACCAAAAATTCCTTAAGAGATTTGCGTCCTAAGTGCGGCCAACATATTGAAGTAATTATTACAGGGAATCAACGTTTTTGAAAAACATATTAGAACTAGAAAGATGAAGATCTCCTATTAAGTACTACAATAAAAGACGTGTAAAAAATTCCACCTCCACTTCCTTATAAGCATAATTTATTTAGCTTTTTCTCTTCATATGCAATATTTCAATCTTTCTGTAGGTGAAATTGGCTATTTTACCATGTAAATTTCTTTTTACTTTTCATATAATATAATAACTTGTGAGTTTAAAAAAAAAATGAAAAATCTGAAAATTATTACTCTTCATTTATATTTAAACTCAGATTATTTATTAATTATTTAATATTGTATTTAAGTATCTAATGTTACATTTGCTAGCTATTTTAAGTTAGTAAGTACTTCTCTAATGTGAGGTTAGCTTTTGGAGGGCATTGAAAATGATTGTTGAAAGCTGCGATTTTAAGCTGGCATGGTCCATAATTGAACTCTCACTCAAATGGCATTTATTTAGACATTGCCATGGCACTATCTAATATTCATTTCAATATTAAGAGTACCTGGAAAGGTGAGTTTCGTAGATACTTACATGCTCCGGTCAGATGTTTGCATTTGCACGTTGATGGCTTCATCGCTAAACTATACTAACCAACACATCGAAAATACTGTTATTCCGGAATGTAGAATTTCACTTAAAAGGCTGAGTACGCTAATGGATTTGAATTTTCCGACAACTGATGGAACCACGATACAATTTATCATAGCATTTTGGAGACGATGTATTGATGAATTTCGTACACGTTTGGATTCCAAGCAACCACTTAATTGCATATCAAATTTTCATTAAAATTTGTGAATAATAAATTTCTGACCCACCTTTCAGGGGCAGCACTGCAGTTTGTTTTTTGTTCAAGAATTTTTAAATACACTTGACATTTGGCCAAATAAGAAATTCATCGAGAATGATTTTAATTTAAAAAGTTTAATGAACAAATTTTCTCCATTATTTATTCACGGGGCTGTTTTTTTTATTTATAATTTTTCATGTACAAATGAGTATAAAAAGGCGTATTTGTAGCTGATGAATATTTATATATGTCTGATATTTGTCATTTGAATAATTCTAGTATGGGAAATTATGCAAATTAAAACTATTATGGAGTCTGACAGTCATCTCCTATCCTTTACCACTCACAGTCTCTGAAATTTTTCATTTATTGGTTCCTTTTACCAAGCATAGGCGATTCTCTATTAATTGCTCTGCTAAAGAAGCTAGTATAACTTTCACATGGGCAGAATTGAATATTCATTGTAATCCTATGCGTCTAGACTTGTTGTGGTTTTTAAAAGAAAAATATTTAAAACGAAAAGAATTTTTCCTGGAGAAATGGACAGGGAAGGTGTTAAAATTTTGATAATAAAAATTTATGAACATTGAGTTTAACAGGAGTAAGGTCAGATAGCACACGTTTCAGCTGGGCATGCTTGATGGTAGGCTCAGGGGCAGGTTGTGGGGGGGGGGGGGAGTGGTTCAAAATTTGTTTTATATGTGCTCTCACACCCACCATGAACAGAAAGATCATGCCAAAATTTAATGGGGATAATGGAGATAACCAAGGATGTTAAGTTCTCCATGGGACGGAAAGAGAGAAAAAAAATAAAAAAATTTAAAGAAGTGAGAGGAAAAAGATGATAACGGTGGTAAATATTATTTTTAAAATAAGAAAATTTCTTTATCGTTGTCTGTGTGCCAGTCAGAACAATAAGTATAGATTTTATTAAATAGGACTTTTATTAAATAATTTTTCGATACCGATTCAGGCATAGCAGACTTTATAATAATTTGAAAAAAAAAATATTAATAAATTGTTTTTGTTATTTTTAATTTTATAGCTAATATTAGAAATTTGTTTTAGATTATTTGTAGAACCACAACAGTATTTTGTTATGCCTGGGCACATGATTTATTTTCACGTTGGTTTTCGTAAACATTTTACAATATTATATTAATATTTCTAGTCAAAACTCTTTCAGTTTTATATAAAATTATTTATTGAGAATTTTCATATACTTGATTTATTTTATTTACAAGGTCTGTTCAAAAAGAATCGCGAATTTTGAATTTCCGAGGGTTACGTATATTTGATTTTCGATTTTTTTGTGGCGTTATGTTGGTACTCATGTCTCTCACGTATGCCGACAAGTTCGGCCACTTTGAATGTGCAGTTAATTTTTGACAGCTGCTTTGCTTGCACGTGTTATGGCTCGTCTTCGACTTTTGCTCAATTTCGGCCAAAAACAGCATCGCATTAAGTTTGCTAAAGAGCTATTTGACTCTGTCCGCGACGACCCAAATTTGTTCCAGAGAGTTGTAACTGATGACGAATCATGGGTTTATTATTATGACGTGGAAACCAAAGCATAATCATCCCAATGGAAGCTGCCGCACGAGCCAAGGCCAAAAAAAGCGCGCCAAGACCGAAAAAAGCGCGATAAGTTCGGTCGAATGTGAAGGTTTCGCTTACAGTTTCCTTCGATTACAGGGGCGTGATGCATCGTGAGTTCTTGCCACAGAGTAGAACGGTCAATAAGGAATATTACGTGCAAGTTATGCGCAAGTTGCGCGAAGAAATCTGTCAGAAACGCCCGGATTTGTGCAAGAACAAAAATTGGCTTTTGCACCATGATAACGCCTCTGCTCACGCATCGTTTGGCCAAAAACAACACACTAATAATGCCGCAGCCACTGTATTCCCCAAATCTGGCCCCCTGTGACTTTTTCTTATTGCCGAAACAGATTCTTTGATCCATTTTTTGGAATGAGCAAAAATCGAAAACGAGCCAAAACACGTGCAAGCAAAGCAGCTGTCAAAAATTAACTGAACATTCAAAATGGCCGAACTTGTCGGCATAAGTGAGAGATATGAGTACCAATATAACGCCACAAAAAAATCAAAAATCGAATACACGTAACCTGCGGAAATTCAAAATTCTTGATTCTTTTTGAACAGACCTCTTACACTAGTAGGAATTCGCTCTTCAAACTTTCCCATAAAAAGTGTGTTTTATTCTTCAAAACTTTGTACTAAAATCACACTTTATTTTTTTATTTATTCTTTTACTATGTAGGAATTGGTAACGTTTATAATCATATTTGTAATGAATTTAACACATTTGTTTGAAATGTTTGTATACTTAAAAAAAATATATTTTTGACGTTTTAATTTGTGAATAATTGAAAATGTTCTTGTTGTCACTGTTTTAGTTTACGCTTCTTTTTGTTTGAAATTTTTACACTTTCAATTTTTTTAATAATTTAACAACAAAACTTTAAATAATATTATATATTCGATTTAAAAATGTTATAGACAAATATATCGTTTTTGCATTCAACTCAATCATGAAATATTTATTATAAATATAATTGTGTTGCTTTTTAGTGAATATTTCGTTTCTCTAGTATTAATAAAATTAAAATTGTTTTTTTTTCTATTTATTTTTAATTTATTTTTAGTAAATAGTAGTTCTTTATTTTTACATTTATTTAAGTAAAATTTATATTTTTTTAATAATTATTTTCAAGTATGTAATCAATACTTAACTTTATTTATAGAAATAATAATATAAAAAAAACATACGTTGCCACAGACCGACTCTCTCCATGGCTTAACACCGTCATAACGCCGATGCACTTGTATGATCGGTTTTGCCGTTAATTCGACGAAGCGTCGTCGGATTATGGCATCTTCTGGCAGTAGTGCTACGCGAGTTAACAAAATGGACGAAGATTCCATACATGGACTTGGTGATTTGTGCGCCACCTCGTTGGTAACGACAAAACCATAAATACAATCGATAAGGCTACCCATAACAGAATGCAGAGAATTTTAATTTTGTAAAGATCAATTTATCCTAGCTCCAATTTTATTTCCATTATGTCTTACAAGTATTACAAAGTACGTATCGATAATGGTTGCTTTAATAATAATAATCACTTGTCCTAATTCACTCAACATTTTTCGTTAGTCTACAATTAGTCCTTAAGTTCTTACCATTTATAAAAACTTTTGGAAGAAACTTTGTAGTCGTGACATCACAAAAGTTTTTGAAAAATTTAGGAGCACAATAGTTTGGACTAAACTTTCGGATAGTTTTGGAATTCATTACCTAAAATTTAAATAGGTGGCCCATAAATGGAGTTTTCGGTCAGTTTTGATACCTCTGGCAGCTTTCTCGAATCAACAGCGAAACCGATCGTATAATCTTATGATACAAAGCCGTACGAGGAGAACACGAGTGAGCCGGCATCATGAAGGGATTTGGTTGACACGGGGCATTCGATGTTACGCAGTAGGATGCTCGTGATAGCTTCAGCCGGAAAGGGCTTGCTGATACTGAGCTTCTACGAGGATGATCATGACTTTTGATATTCAATCAATATGATGTAATTGAAAAAAAATACAAAACTAAAATTTTTTTTAAAGAAACTCTTGTTATCTTATGTAGTGAAAGTTTTTAAATTGAAATCGCACTTAGAGTATTTCTTTATTCGGTCCATGCGTGTATGGAGTAAAAGAGATAACAAAATATAGTGAGTAAATGAAAAACTAATATCTGCACGTGCGATTGTTAAAAATTAAGATAGAGTGAATTGAAGCATTCGTACAAGCAGATTAGTACAAGCGACAAAATTAACATTTTTTTACGTACATACGGGTATTTATCAAAAATATACTCGAAGCAAGCCAATAAGGGGACAGCGTACGCGTAAAAAATAAATAAAGGGTTTTCGAATAAGAGTGATATGATTTCTTTTCAAAAAAAGCACACTAATTGTTAGGGAAATTCAAATGTTTTTTATTTAATGTAAGGTACAATCAATACAATTAAGTTATGAATAAAACGTCATTCAAATGGTCTCCACGACTTCTTTTGCAGGAACGAATTCGATGAACCCAATTTTCGAGCACTTTTTCCGCTAAATAAAGTCGTATGCATGAATAGCACGTTCAATATTGACTTCTAAAACTTGAAGAGAGTCTGGTTTGTTACTAAAGACCGATTACTTCAAATAACCCCATAGTCTAATGGTATTAAATCGATTACTTCAAAAAAGAAATAGTCTAATGGTATTAAATCACAACTTCTTGGAGGCCATTCAATGTCACAATTTCTTGAAATAATCGAATCTCCAAACTTTTCTCGCAATAATTCGGTTGTTATTGGAACCAGATATTGTCAAGATAAATTTCTGCCAATTTCGGCCATAAAAAGTTGATTATCATCGATCTATACCGCTCTCCATAGACATTAACGGTGCTACCAGCTTCATTTCGAAAGAAGTACGGACCGATGATTCCACCAGACCAAAACCACACCAAACTGTCAATTTAGGTGAACGTAATGGGTGTTCATGAATGATTTGTAAATTTTCTTCGCATCAGAATCGACAGTTTTGTTTATTTACCACACTCAGATGGAAGTGAACGCACGAAAAGTTGCAATTGGAGAACGATTATTTTGATAATAAAATTGAATAATTTGTAAACGTTGTTCTTGTGTATATCACCATGATGAAATTGTAAACATTACTTAATAAAATGAAAAAAAAGACAGATCATGACATATGGTATTACAAATGGCCGAAACGTTACTTAGAAATCATATCACTCTTATTGGAAAACCCTATATAAGAGAAAGTAAAGGAGATGAAGGAAAGAAGAGCACGCCGAATACGCAGTTAGGAACCACTCGAGAAAGAGCGTAATATACCGGAGAAATGAAAAGAATGCAACGAGAATAAGGAGAAGGACAAATGAGAGGGTAGTAAAATATTAAATAATTAAATAAAAATAACAAAAAATACATTTTTTGCTTGGATTTTTTTTATAGTTTTTATAATTGAAGAAAATTTTATGTGTAAGAAATAATATGAAGAAAGAGATACAGAAGAAAGAATAACAAAGTTTTTCAGATAATTGTCATTTAGACAATTTTGTTATTATTTGTCTTTATTTCATTTATAATTTTTTTTTCATTCATATTCGACGTCACAAATTTTAAAATTATAAATTTTTTAGAATAAAAAAAAATTTAATGAATATAATAGAGTAGGGACAGAGAGTGAGTAAGAGTGGGATAATCTTAAATATATTAAATATGGCCTGTAGTAATATAGTATGCGTTCAAAGAAGGTAGAACTAATTTTAGTTCGATACGAGCTCCCAGAAAATAAATATGGAGTCATTCACAAAAATATCGTATGCATGGTCCAACGTTGAATGACTGATGATCTAAAAGATAACACAACCGAACAAATGTCAATATAATTGCAAACAAACTCTAATTATGTATAATTAAATTTAATATAGGAAAACTTTAATACAATTTTTTTTCTTATATATGAGAACTTTTAATTAAATATTGTATAATAATAAATGTACATTACTATATAAATTCTGGAATCGAAATTTTGGGACTGTACCCAAGCCCACCAATAAATCAAACATTTGAAATAACTGAAATTGCGGGACTGTTCCAAAATAACTGATAATTTTAAATATTGATTTTTTTGAGACAAAATAAATAATTGAAAATTGTACAAACGGGTTTCTCTATAAAATTAAATATATTTTAAATTATTTATAAAAACAGAAAATGAAAACAGGATTGCTCGAATTAGAAAACTAAATTAAAATATATTTAAAAAAATTTAATTTATCATATTTAATTTGAAAATACACGTACAAATACTAAATCCGTTTTTTATTGTGTTTTTCAGCCCTATAGGTACCCAGTCCAACATTAATGCTTCAATAAAATGATGTGGTAAAAAAGATCATCATCGCAATAAAGAAAGGGGCACTCCAAAATTATTTGGCCAAAGAGTACCGAAGAAAGAATTTGGGGAAAGGCTGGGGAGAGATGTTACAATTAAGTCTCTCCCATTAATGTCGACGGTCGGCTTCACCTTTTTTTTATTCTTTCTTGGGATTTTTTTTTTTGGTTTTGATTTTTTTTTTTTTATAACTTTTTTTTATTTTTTTTTATTTTAAAATTTTTTATCCCTTCACAAATTTTATACTACCCTCCACATTTCCTATTTTCCCTTCACATTTCCAGTATGTTTTTTTTTTATAATTTTTTTTCTTTCTCTTAAGGTACATTTTTTTTAACTTCTTACTTTTCACCGTTTTTTCTTCTAACTTCTTCTTACCCTCCCTTAGAGAAGTTATCACCTTTGGCTGTCTCCATTTTCTCCTAAATGTTTTCGGCATGATGACTTTTTTGTTATGGTGGGTCTGAGAGAACCACTTTGCACATATATCGAGTCCCCCCCCCTCCGCACTCTCCGCTGAAAGTTAGCGACAAGCATGACTAGCAGGGCAAGGGGCTCTCTGAGTACGTGTATGGCCGTCACTGACTATACTCCTGTTGAACTTAACGTTCGGGTTACAATCCAAAATTTAATGCATTCCTCTTCCCATCCAACACTTAAAGATTCCCAAATCCAACCATAACAAATGGGAACTTTTTTAAATTTTTGATAAGTTCTGTTCCAAAAAAAAAAAAAAAAAACATAAAATAAAGTTTCATATTAATTGAAATATTTCAATAACCGTTTTTTCCGAACAGGATATTTATTTAAAAATGTGTATTGTTACAAGATAACTTTTATCTTATAAGAAAATAATGCACCCTCTACGAAAAACTGATAGAGCCGACACCAAAATAGAAAAAAAATAAAGCCCAAATATTTGGTCAAGACCTTGTAAAAATATTTGCTTCACGTAACGACATACTAAGCAGAATTCATTATATTCCTTTTCTCTCGAATAAAATTACTCTCTTCACAGTTGAAAATTTCATTATATTTATTTTAAAAAACCAAGTTTTCAGCTATAGTCTGATTACCTCCAATATACTCCAACCATAACTAAAAGAGCGATAGTTTTAGTCACTAGACTATATAATTCTATTCTTCGAATAAAACATTTCCGAATTATCTGAAGAATTCACAATTATTAAAACGATTCCGTAGTCTAATAATATTTTAAAAATGTTCGACTTCCTTCAGACGAAGGAAAGTCTCCTTCAATAATGCTCGACAAAATATTTCTTCGCCGTGTACATACCCTTTTCCTAAAATTTATTTCCCGATCATCAATTTGGAATCCACTTCGAACACTATGCTACCTAGTAGTATCATCAATTCCAGGATAATATTCAGAAAAGAATATTGTCTCGGCATATTTCTAGAGAATATAGTTAAGGATACTTTCCTCTACATATTACCTAATACTAAAATTATTCTAAACCGAAAACCATTGGTTTTGTTTTTCGTCTCTTCTCTTAGAGTTGAGAGATTGAGTGGTGGAGTTGAACAAAAAAAAAATATTTATTGCGGACGGGAAGTCATAGAGGGATGAGTTTAGTATTATAATTAGATCATCCAGCAGACAAGGGAGTGGCAAGTTATGCTTGCTGGCTTTTTTTTCTGTTTAGATTAATGAGGTACAGGGGGAAACCTTCAAAAGGTACTCGTCTGGAAGTTTTTCCTGCCAGGTGAGTTATGCGGGATTTTTACCTCGCTAAAACCTAACCTGCACCTCTGATCTTGCTCCCGGAACGATGGTTCCCCGGCGGCACTCTTTGTAAATACTACTTCGCCGGGGCGTTCTTGTTTGATGCTACTGCTGTCCGGATGTTATGACGCCTCGCGGCCTATTCTTCGTACGTTGTGTGGAGATCCTTGATAATGGATTCCGCGTACTCCGCAATTCTGTTCCAAGCCTATTGACTCTTCAGCATGCACTCCACTATATTTTCTGGACTGATAGAACGCTCCAGATTTCTCTCCAGCTCCACGCGCGTCTCCTCATAGAGGGGGCACTGGAAGAACACGTGTTCTGCGTCTTCGATCACATCGCGGCAATGATGACAGTTTGGGGGTCAGTTCTCTTGAATCTGTGCAAGTATGCCCGAAAGCATCCATGCCCAGTCAAGAGTTGGGTGATGTAATACCCGACTTCCCCGTGCAGGCGAGTGACCCATTTGGTAACATGTGGGATCAGCCGATGAGTCCACCGACCCTTCGTCGAGTTGTCCCATCTCTCTTGCCAGAGGCGAAGACTCTCGGGTCTCTCCTCTTCACAGAGGACCTTTCGCCGCTCTTCCTTCTTCCTACGATGTTGGCGTTCCCGCTCTTCTGCCAGAATGTCGATGGGTGGGCATGATGCCACGATGTTGACCGCATCGTGCGATACCGTTCGGTATGCTGACGCCACTCTGATCGCTGAGAGCCGCTGGACTGATGTCATTGTCTTGCGGTATGTTGTAAGCTCTAGCGATTTTGTCCACACTGGTGCTCCGTATAGCAGGACGGAGGTAACCACAGTTGCCAGTAGTCGCCTTCGGATTTGCCTGGGGCATCCGATATTGGGCATTATCCGCGAAAGTGCGCCCTGTACTGCTGATGCCTTCCTGCTGACGCTGGAGATGTACTCCTTGTAGTTGAGTCTGGCATCCAAGACCATTCCTAGATACCGGATGTAGGGTAGCGACCGGATGTCGTGATCGCCTACTCTTATGGTGATGGTCTCCATTTTCTTCCGGCTACTCACAAGGAGTGCCTCGGTCTTATGTTCCGCCAAAGACAGGTCTGCCGATGTCATCCACTGTCTTATGCTCCGGATGGTGGTGGAGAATGCGGCTTCCAGTTCCTCTAGGTGTTTGGCTACCAGGACAACCGCTACGTCGTCCGAGAAAGCCACGAGTGTTGTGTTCGTCGGTAATTGAAGATGGAGTAGGCCGTCGTACATGACGTTCCACAAGAGTGGCCTCAGCACAGAGCCCTGAGGTACCCCTCCCGTGACCCCATACTCTGCTGGTCCATCCTCGGTCTCGTATTGCAGTAGTCGATCACTGAAGTATGATCTGACCATCCTCCGTAGGTAGTAGGGCACTCCCATGTTCTCAAGAGCCTCCAAGATTCGATCCCAGCGGGCCGAGTTAAACGCGTTCTTGATGTCCAGGGTGACAATGAGGCAATACTTTTTAGAACCGCCTTTCCATCTCTTTCCTGAGATGGCTTCCTTTGCAATGTTCGTGACGAGTTCCAACGCGTCGATGGTCGATCTCCCCTTCCTGAATCCGAATTGAAATTCGGAAAGTTGAGGATCGATGTATTGCTCCAATCTGTCGGCCACTATCCGCTCCAAGTTCTTCCCGCCCGAATCCAGCATGCAAAGTGGACGATAGGAAGCTGGCTCGTCCAGTGGTTTCTTCCCTTTTGGGATAAGAACCAATCTTTGTTGCTTCCAACGGGTCGGAAATACGCCTTGTCGCAGGCATGCGTCGTACATGCTTATGAACAAGTCTGGCCTGGCGGCAATTGCACTCTTCAGTGCGATGTTGGGTATGCCGCTCGGTCCTGGTGCCTTGCCATTCTGCAATCTAGTGCAGGCCCGCGTGAGCTCTTCCATGGTCACACCAGGAATTTCCACTTCTTCATCCTCCGGTTGGTAGTCGGGGAGTTCTGGTTTCACCGAGAACAGATGTTCTACTATTCTGTGCAGTATGTCGGGACAGGTTGGTGTTGTTGCGGGTAGGCTTTTAATCCTAAGCATGACCGTCTTATACGGTCTGCCCCACGGGTCCCGGTCCACTTCCGCGCAGAGTTCCCTCCAACATTCTCGTTTGCTGGAGTTGATGGCGTTTCTGAGAAGACGCCTTTTCTCTTCGTAGATACATCTGAGTTCCTCTGTCGAAGCCCTGTCTTGCCTACGAGCACGCTGGTGTTGCCTTATTGCCTTCAGGCATGCTCGCCGATGTAGGGCGATGGTCGGATTCCACCAGTAGACTGATGCTCGGCCGCTGTTTTGGCGACTCCTTGGCATCGACGCATCGCTGGCTGCCACCAGGGTGGCTGTTACCTCTTCTGTGATGCCCTCGGCAGCTGTTGACCGGGGCGCTGGTGATCCACTCATCATCGACCTGAAGGTCTCCGTATCAAAACATTTGCTGTTCCAGCCCACTGGCTGCCTCCTTGTGGGTCTCTGACGCCACCCGCTTCTGGGACTGGTGTTGATTTCCCAGATTATAGCTTGTTGATCGCTATTTGTGAACTCTTCATCGACCTCCCATTCGCAACCCCTTTTTGTTAGAACACTGCTAATGAACGTCAGATCGATAATGGAGTTCGCGGCGCCTTTGCGATAGGTGCTCGCCGTTCCCTCATTCATGAGAGTGAGGTTTAGTGTTGAGAAAGCCTCTTGCAGGGCTTCACCTCTTTTGTCCGTATTACGGCTGCCCCATTCGATGGACCAGGCATTGAAGTCTCCGGCGATTACGACTGGGTCATGTCTTCTTACGTCCTCTGCGAGAGTATCCAGGAAGTCCTCGAACATGTCAATCGGTGCGCTCGGTGGAGCATAGCAACTATTTATGCTTGCTGGCTAGCATTGTGAGATTGTACGGAAGTTCCATTACTTGCCACTATTGCCTTTAAACCCAAACGTAGCAACAACAAAAATCATGTCATGTGGTAAGAGTGTATTTATACTGTAGACACCTCAGGTGTGAAATCCTTCGATGGAAAAAAACTTAGCGTATAGGATAAGAAGTGTCAACAAAAAAAGGGGTAACAAAATAAAATAACCAAAAAAAAGTAAAAAGGAGGAATAGACCTTTCTTGAAAGAAATCTAGATGTTAAAGAACTCCTTTCTGATCATCTGAAGTTAGAAGTTCTCTTTTATGCTACGATGTTCTGCCTTGCGCTTAGCCCATAAATGATGAGAGTCAAGAAGAGGAGCTGATCGATCTGTAAAGACTCAAGAAGAGGGGATGAAAGTAAAAATTTACTCAAGATCCATAATTGTTACATATGTGTATATTTTAAATACTTACAAAATTTTTCTCTTTTTTTTTTGAAAAAATAAATATATGTATATATTTACATAAATTGTGTTGGATTTTTTTTTTGTAGGGAAAGGAGAAGTGTGTGTGTATGTGAGTGTACGTTCATACTCATACATTATACATTTTAAAATTCAACACAAAAAAAAATTTAAAAAACCTTATGCAACTCATTTTTAAAATTTCAATAACAAAACACCATTCAAAAATCTTCTTTCATTTTTTAATTAATAAAATACAATACAACAAAATCTGTTTAAGAAAAAAGATTATTAAACAATTTAAAATCTGAATAGAGAGGGAAAATGTCGATTTAGAAGTATTTTTTATCCGTTTATTTTTACACTTCCATGTGTAAAAGAAAAAAAATCCCATTTAACATTGAATTTTACTTTTTTATTCGAGTCTGTTAACTTTCTATTTCAGAAAAGAAAAAAAACGTCTCTTTGATGCTATTGCTTTCCTCGGACGGTGGCCTCTGTTTTCTATTCAGCTTCACAAATTTAATTACGTGATAGAAATATTTTTTTATGTTCAATTTAATTTTTGCTTTTCAACATTTGCTCTTACAGAAGTATGAACAATTTTTTAAAAAGTTCTCTGAAAGTAAATACATCTAACTAACTCTACAATATCTTGGCTTCACTCTCTATAATATTTTAACATCCCATTTTTCAATCTATCCTAACACTTTGTTACCTATCAATGCTTTGCATCTAGCAAAACTACGAATTCTCCAAACCTTAAAATAAATCCCCCAGAACTAATTTACCAAGTAGAGAATAAAAGTAAACAAACCTAAATAAATCCACGTAACTTTTACTGTAAGCCATACACCATGCCATCCCAGGCATCTTTATGACAGTGGAAGACCACGCGAGATACTGAAATTCGATACTTTAAAGACTAGAACTAAATAGACGATATCTACAAATGCTTCCACATCTACACAATCGTTCGGAAGTCACAATAGACGACAAAGTACTTTTATACAATGCTCTACTGAAACCAATATGGACTTACAGACTAGAATTCTGGGGCTCTACTAAGCCTTTGGATTCTTGTAAAATCAAATTTTTTCAGTTAAAAATATTTTCGTTCCATTCTTGTCAAACATAAAATGATGTTGCTGCATCTTGTTAAAAAAAGTTTCTGATACCCCCCTAGAAAGCGGCTCTGATTCCACGCTAGAAAGCGTCTCTGATTCAAATTCATAATTACACTCGCGAGCAGAAGAAAATTTATTGGATACGTGCTCTCCACAATCCTTCACGTTAATCTATACAATATTATATAAATCTGTTTTTTAAAGCATATTTTAGTTGTAGAAGATATCTGTAAAATTGAAAAAAAAAATTACAATCATACTAGAAGAGAATAAAATTTATTGTAAAGTTTTTTTTTAATGATAAAATTTCTATTTTAAAAATAAATACTTCGATTTTGGCAACAATAACTGCTTGAAATTTGATTGTGTAAGATGGAAAGGGCGATTCACAGTCAAACGATATTATTTTCATTATTCAACCATTGATAGTTCTTGAAATAGGCTAGAGCTTCTTACGAGTTGAGATCAATCGTATATAATTTTATGATTCTTTCATTAAGATTAAATAAGGAGGTATTAATAGTAACAACTGTGGATTGCAGGGATTCGGACGAGAAATTGAAGTGGATGTTATGTTTGATGTATTTTCTTATAAGGATAGATGTTCCACCATGCGCCGTATTATCAGGATGATCAGTTCTGTATCAGACCCGTATCGTAAAGTATGACCTAGATGTAAAGTGCGTTTCAGTTAATAGAGCAATGTCAATACGCCTGTCATGTAGGAGAATGTCCAGTTTTTGTCGATGGGGGTTCAATCCATTTGCGTTCCATAAAAGGATGTAGAGGGAATTTTCAGTACACGACGACATTTATTTTTGAACAGTGTACGATAAAGCTGATACAATGGACATCAAAGCATTTACAAGTTGTGTTAGTATTTTGTTTAGTTGCTCTATGAGTGTGTTGGTTAATTGGGAGAACATTGAGGATATATCTTGGGATAACAATGACGGAGAGGGGATATAGTTCTTACTGCTAGATTGTTGCTGTTGTGGTTCTTGTAATTGTCGCTGCTGATGTTGCTGTTGATGAGGTTCTTGTTGTTTTTGTTGTTGCTGTCCAATATTGGAGCCTCCTGCCGCGACCGCAGCAAATCATATACCTTGCTGCACTGGTTGACTATTTATATAGTTGGTTGGTTGGTCTTTTTGTTTTTTTTTTTTGGGTTAATTTTCTCCTGCAGCTTTTTGCAAGTTGTGCAACCCTTATAGTTTGCGGGATGGCTACCGTAGCAGAGAACGCATTTGGCTGGGGTAGTTTTATTTTTATTGCAATCCTTGGTAAGGTGCTCGCCTGCACATTTGACGCATTTGGGAGTATGTCGGCAATAAGTTTTAGTGTGCCCGTACTCTTGGCATCTATAGCATTGAACTATATCTTTGATAATGTATGGTTCTTCCACCTTTATTCTGTTGGGATTATCTTTCTTAACACTTGAAGTACTAGTGACGCTATGTCCTAGCATTTCTAACTCACTTTTTATTTCCTCGCCACATGTGGTGTGATGTAGGTGCCGAATCACCACCTTATAGGTTGGTACGTGTGAAACGTGCAGAATCACCACCTTTTCTACCTTAGGTTGGTACGTGTGAAACGTTTACTTAGTTTACTCGAGTAATTGCACAATGCTTCTATAAGCACCCCCAGACTTATATTGCAAGTTCTTTTGCATTTGACTTGCGAACGAATTGGTCAGTACCAAAACGTTTGGCAATGGCACGACCTAGGTCAACAAAATTCGTAATATTTGTGACGAAGATGGGTGGTGGCTTATATGAGTAAGCAAATTTGCAACCGTGGCACTGCTTCTATTTTCAGACAATGGAGCAAATCTATTGCCTGAACCTTTTTCTGCTGGAACCGATGCCGGCATGTTTAATGTCTTCTTTTGGTTCTTGGCTTTCGGCGATGAGCCGGGCGAGCTGATGGTTGTTACGAGGGTCATTCAACAAGTACTTAGCCTACAAAAGAAAAACGAAAATTTTGGAAAGGAGGCAATTTATTTTTCCACATAATCTCCTTCAGGCTCGATACACTTGGCCCAGCGATGCTCTAACTTTTTTAACCCGTCGAAAAAATACATTTTCTCGAGGGAACCAAAATAGGCCTCCGTGGCGACGATGACCTCCTCATTCGACCCAAATCTATTCCCGGCGAGTGATTTTTTCAGGTTTGGAAACAAAAAGTAGTCACAGGGGGCCAAATCTGCAGAGTACGGTGGATGGGGCAGCAATTCGTAGCGCAATTCGACCGATTTGGCCATGGCGACGGCAGAGGTGTGAGCCGGCGCGTTGTCGTGGTGGAACAGCACTTTTTTCTTCGCAAAGCGGGGCCGCTTTTTCTTCAATTCGACGTCAAATCGGCCCAATAAGTCAGCATAGTAGCGCCCCGTGATTGTTTTACCCTTCTCGAGGTAATCGATGTGGATCACACCTTGTGAATCCCAGAAAACGGTGGCCATCACCTTACCGGCCGATCGAACAGTCTTCGCCTTCTTCGGAGCACGTTCGCCGGGTGAAGTCCACTGTTTCGACTGTTCCTTGGTCTCTGGTGTGTACCAGTGAATCCATGTTTCGTCGACGGTCACGAAACGACGCAAGAACTCCGCTGGATTTTTGAATCCATGTTTCGTCGACGGTTGCCGATGTGGTCTCACGGTTGCGCTTGTTTTCCGGTGTGAGCAAACGCGGCACCCATCGCGCCGACAGCTTCCTCATGCCCAGTTCTTCGTGTAGAATATGATGCACCGTTCCTACTGCAATGCCCACAGTCTCAGCTATCTCGTGAACCTTAAATCGACGGTCTGCCAACACGAGATCGTGGACTTTTTTAACGTTTTCCTCCGTAGCAGCCGTTTTCGGGGCACATCAAAAACTGACGTGCGGCCACGAACAAACTCGTTGAACCAATTCTTGACGGTCGCCATCGAAGGAGAAGAGTCACCATACACAGCATCCAAGCGATCTTTGATTTTGCTGCGCGTTTTTCCTTCCAAAAACAAGAATCTAATCAGCGAACGATATTGTTCTTTTTCCATTTTTGTGCAACCGACCGACACGCTCGCTTTCAAAGGCTCTCAAAACAAAACTAATGAAGGAAATCGACTGACAGTAGGCTACTAAAAGAATGTATTGCACGATGGTAAATTTCTTTTGTGACAGCAGTTCCATCGGGCGGTGAGGCTAAGTACTTGTTGAATAAACTTCGTACGTCTCGTTTCGATGTTTTTGCACGCCGAAGTCGTCCAACCGGTTTTAAAAAATTCTCTGCTGGCTGTGGAATCTGTATCCTCACCGGCAGACGACATTAACATTGACTGCGATAACCGTTAATCGGTTATCGTCGACATTCCGTGCTTGGTCAGTGACCTCAGATTTTTTTTTACTATTAATGACACTTTTTAATTATTCACTTATAATAATATTATTTGCTTCTTTTTTTTATTCACTTTAATTAGTTGTCTAACTTTAAGTTTGTTTTTTTTTTGTATTCACAGTAATTCACAATAGTTTATTCAGAATTTTAAACCGGATATTTATTATTCACTATTATTCACTTAAATTAATAAAAAGAAATTACTTCAGAACTCAACTAATGTCCGTACATGACTTCAGAAAACGCATTTAAACCACCCTTTATTTCCTGAGATTTTAATCTACTCATCTAGGATTATTAGTTTTAGTAAAGCAATTTTGTAAAATTTTCTGAAATACTTTAAAAATATTCTATTTAAATTCCGATTAATTGAGGAAAACAAAAATCTTCAAAAAGTACGAATTGGGAAATCAAAAATTATTTTATTTCTTAACTTTTACTTTTTATCTCAAGTTACATCACATGTACTTAAAGATATTTATGATAATATAACCGTAAATTTCGATATGATTGCTAATAATTTTCAAAGGACAACAACAAAAAATGTTTTTGGATTGCATACGATTATAGTCCTAAGGAGGAAAATTGTTAATTTGCTAGCCTTTTCACATCATAAAATTTTCTTTCACTACACAATTAAACTCAGGAGTCTAACTATAAGAATATATGTAATTTTGGATGGAACTAATAACAATCAAAACGAACGTGATTATTGAAGATAAGCTCATAAGACAAAAGACCTTCCGGAAGTATCTTCCACAATCCAGTCGTATTAGTTTACCATGGAAGCACGTGTGAATTTGATTGCTTATTGCGTATCGGATCCATTAAGGGTAAACGGAATTGCTATTTGTTGATACTCGTACCATTAAGGGTTTGTCAAATTTGCTCTGACCAAATATGGGATCGAAAACAATACAATTCGCTTAAAATAAGGGCAATGCAAAAATTATTCTCTGTCTTGGTTACGATTGGTAATTCCGGCATGAAATTTATTTGTTTTGACTTATTTCGAAAATAGTAAAATAGGAACTTTTCTGTAAAAGGACAATATTGGGCAGGATTTTAAATTTTCCGTTTTTATTATTTTTCTAATTCTAGTTGATATCATATTATAATAACAACTGAACTTGCTGTCACCTGTACTTTTGGTATGTAATTTAAATTATCCTCTATTAATCTCTGTGTGGCTTTATAAAAACAGAAGTTTTAAATTGTAGGGTATTCTTATTCTGTTTTCAAATTGTAGGGTATTTTTTATTTCCATCTATGGGTTGTCTACTATACTCACTTACCTGAAAGTTGAATCATTTTTCGTTTCATATAAAATTCGTTCCGAAAGATTAACTTTGGCCTTTTGAGTTTTCGAATAATCATTTTTGCAATAAAGAACCAAATTATCATTATTTTTTTATCTTTTTCAAACTAAACTTTTCAAACTAAATATTTGCCGGCTTTAAGAATTTTCTGAAGTTCTTAGAGGTTGTTTAGATGCTAAGTAATTTATTGAGTAATCAAAATTCCTGAGGCTTGCACAGCTTCTATTAATCGAAAAAAAATTTTTAGTTCTTAAAGTATCTACTGAGTCTTATAATTTTGCGTCTTTTAGAGTCAACTTCATTTGTTTAATGGTTATTTTAATCTTCAACGTCTTTGAAATTTCCGCAGCTCACAGTTTTTTAAAAATCTAAACAATATGTTTCAGTTTTACTGTATTTGCTGAACTTTAGGATTTATTGAAGTTTTTATTATTAAATTATGGATGCTTGCTGATGATTCCTTTAAGTTTCTACATCTTTTTGGATGTAACGAATTTCTAGAGCCAGCAAGGTATTTGTTAATCGAAAATATTTTAAAACTTTATTACAACATTTATCTCTGAATAATGATTTTCTGAAGTTTCAAGGGTCAAATTTTCGAGTTTAATGATTCTGAGTAGCTTTCAAATTATTTGTTTAAAATTAAATATTTCTGAAACTTGTAGAGCTCCGTTTAATCCGAAGAATTTTTTTTTAGTTTTGAGATTTTCAACCGAATTTTATAATTTTCCGAAGGTTTTAGAGTAAACTCTTTTTTAGTTTAGTGATATGAAATTTGTTAGTTAAATGAAATTTTCGAAGCTCGTAATGTGTTTATTATTCAAAAGAGTTTTCTCTCCAAATTTTAGCCATATTTAAGGATTTTCTGAAGCTGTTAAGGTCAAATAATGGATTATTATGACTCTCTCTAGCTTCAAGATCCTTTGCTGAGTATTTCTGAAGCTAGCAGTATTTTTTATTATTCCAAACGATTTTTTTCAATTTTCAGTGACATTCTCAAATTTTAAGATTTTCTGAAGTTTTTAGAATCATATTTTAGATTCTAAAGCTAGCAGTATTTTTATTGTTTCAACCTTTTAGGCTATTATTTGGGCATTTGCTGATCCTCTTAAGCCTTTATACCATTTTTGAATATATGAAATTTTTAAACTTGTCGTGTTCATATGAGCTTAAAGGATTATGTTTTTTTGTTGTTGTAATTATTTAGTCCAAGGATTCCCATAAATTTTGGGTATAATTAAAAAATTGATCCACCGTAATTGGTAAGAATTTTATAGCGCTTCTGCTAAAGATTGAGCCCAAAGATTATCTGATGCTTCAAAGTTCTTTATTGATCCTTAATGCCCCTTTGAACTTTCAAGGTGGGAATTTTTCTATAACCTTTTAGAATCCTCCTACAATATCGAAAAATTTTAAAGCACCTCTTAAGTTTGAAGATTCTGCAGACATTTTAAACCTATTGTTGAGCCTTAAAATTTGTTGTTAAATTTCAGAGTAATTATTTAATATTATTTTTTTTCATCCAGTTTCTAAAGTATAACCTTAAGTTTTTAGCTTAATTATGGAGCAAAGAATATTATTATTAATTCGCTGAAGCTGCTTAAGTAATTGTTGAGTATAGAAAGTATAAAAAGCTTCTTAATTAATTAATAAATTGGAAAATCCCAACTACCTTCTAAAATCTAATAGTTTTTTAAGTATAACATACAGTACAATTGATTGTATGTATTAAGGGATTTATTACAATTAAGCCAAATAATACAATTGAATTTAAAGCAATTTTTAACCAATCTTAAACTTCGAGAGCCAATGACTCTGTTTTTGAATAATAATAGCAATTTTTTTAATATTAAAGAAGATCTTTCGAATAAGTTTTCCTAAATACAAAACTAATTCTAAAAATAAATATATATTTGTTAATGTAGTTGTTTGATATACAATGAACTGACACGTTCTTTTTTTACAAATGATTTTTGGTGACTTTTAATTTTTTTACACTCTCATTAAATGTGCACTAATCTTTCGATATACTGACTTTTCTATCCGTTGTTTCATTATCTTTATTTCATTGATATTAAGAATGAGCGAAAATACTTAGAGGGTACTTTACATACCCCAACAAGAACAGGTTATTTGGCGACAAGAAATATCACCCTTCCACGCTTACTACCTGAACTTTTACTCATAAAACATATACGTTTTCGAATAGTTTTTTTTATAGAACCTTTAATTTTTTATTTTAAAGCAGTTGAATTTATTTGACCCTCGAGTAGATTTTATACGTCCTGCTAATAAAAAAAAATTAATTGCTTTTTTTATGAACGTGCTAGTGTAGGCGGCTTGGAAAAAGGCCTCCTCGCATCCAACCTTATCAAATTTTCAATTCAAAAACACACGCTAAGCAATTAAAACTAGTGAATCATAACCGTCCGTCGTCTATATAGCATTGTCAGCATAAAAGTTAAAGGGTTGAATGGCTATTCACACCAAATTCATTCTGTAAAGTTGATTTTTACATTAAATTTTCTTCAGCCTACAATTGTGGTAGGAGGTTGTGATTGGAATTGAAAATTATGACATGTCAGTGTGACAGTGATGATACGATACCATCTGTTATTTTCGACAGAGAATCGAATCGACCGAGTCTTGGAGTATAGGATCGGCCCATATAGGGTTGACAATTGCACTAAATAAATTTAATCAATCAGTTCAATTGTTACTTATTTACCTAGTAAACGAGATTCAGCCCATTCCAATTTCGATTCTAACATCCAATGTAGGATACTTCTTAATTAATTCAGAATTTACTGTTTTTTCTTATTTTCATTTCTGCTCAGTTATAAATTAAAATAAAAAAATTCATCAAGGAAGTTGATACGTTATTCAACATTTATTTATGTTCTGATTATTGGCATATTGTGAAACTTTTGCATTGCCATTCTTTTCCATAAAATTCATATTGGATAAGATTTCATCCTTGATACAATAATAATCTGATGAAGGCCGTTTGTAATAATACTCAAATAATAATGATAATCATCTGAAAAAAAGTCAAACTCCTAATTATTTTGCTATTGGGAGCTTAGATTATAGAAGAACTGGATAGGCCGAATTTTGTTGGCAATGCATTTGTAGAACCCGCGCACATGGGAAATAACAGAAACGGCGTAAATCAGTGGGGGGCATTTTAAACTTTAGTATACGATTGAAGCGGTTCATTTACAACCATTTTGATATGTTATGTCATTTATGCGTAAACAAAAAGATTTTTTAATATTGCAGATTTTGTTCGTTGATGGAATTAGTTTTCGAAATTTGCAATAAAACACAGTATTCTATTTTTAAATATTATTTATTTATTTATTATATATTTTCATTTTATTTGTTTCGTTATATATTATTTATTAAAACAGAATTATAAAGTGTAAGAGCATATAAAAATTATTTGATTATATCAAAACAATTATGTTCACAAACAAAAATCCATTCCAAAAATGCAAAACGAATTAAATGAGAGAATGTGATATGTTGAAATTAAAATCACACCCACAACTTAGTAAATATAAATTTTAATGTTAAAACAATCATTTGTAGATATTAAAAACTTCATTATAATATAAAAGTGTGCTTGTGAATTGAAATGGTAATTCAAATAAGCTTGTGCATTTAAATTAAATTTTAAAAAAAGCATTAAAAACATAGAACATTACATCAAATGCTTAATAATATAGAAGTTAATTCTATACAACATTATAGCAAATGCTTTAAATTACAAGGTGGAAAATTTAATGTACTTAAATATGTAAAAATTAACAACTAATATTCTAAAACAAATTTAAAATATTATTTTTTAGTAAATGCAAACAAATTTATTAAAATAATAAACCTACCGAATATACTTTATTTATTTTAACATAATGAAAACAGCAATGGAAAACAGACTGAAAAATTCGTTCCCTTAAGTTTTCTTACACACTCTTTATGTACGCCGGCACTGAACTATGTTTTGGTAAACGTTGAACTGTCAACAACACATTTCTTTACATTTATTGAACGACGAACTTTTCACATTTTAATCACTTTTTGAACAAAACAAAATCTTAAAATCCAATTAACCCATTGTTTATTTATTGTAAAATAAAGATGCCAACTTACCGAAAGAAAGAAATTTTCAGCTTCCTCATTCCGTTGAATGACCAGCAACCCTTTATAAAATATTTTATTTTCTTAAATAAAAACTACCTATTAAATGTTATTAACAATATAACTATTTGTGTAAATATTTACTTTTTCGTGAATACATCAAAAAACATAAAAACTACACTTTCACTTGCATTTTCTGATAAATGCCAAAATAACAACTTGAAAGTATGCGAGCGTTTCGGTATGCTGCCACTTTCATGGATAAATGACGTCTGCAAAATTGAGGCGCTTGATATTTACGAAATAACTAATAGACCTAAAATACAATTCCATTTCATATCATAAGATTGTACAAAAAATAAACATTGCCTGTCGTTGTGTTTAAATTTTATTTTTGTTTTCAATAAGTGAATTAAAATGAATATAAATTATGCTTTTGCAATTCAATGAATTTCTATTACGAAAACTATATGTCAGTGGGTGTCATATCTACATAAATAAATCTACACAAACGTATGCAAGTGTTACGATTTTTCGCCGCTTCTGCAATAATTAAGCCAGAAAAGTGCGTATATGTGTACATATACGAAAATCTGGCGCACGGGCCTATCCAGCTATTCTTTAATCTATGGTTGGGGGAATCTATGGTTGATATAATAGTTTGAAGAAAATGAAATCCAAGATGGCTGTAGTGATATATATCTCGTCAAATATAGATCAGTCAAGTTTAGACTTGTGGTCGTTTGAAAGGTGACATTCTGTACTAAAAAAAATTGTCCACAGTTTTTTTAATTTTCGATTTACTTGTGAGTCATAGGGTGTAAACAATAGAAGTTCACAAAGTGAAAATTCGGTATATTTTTCAATTTTGCTTTAATAAAGACGTCTTAAATTAGGAATTGTGTTTATGGTCCCGATCCTGTCACAGCAAATTATGCACAATACAAGAATTAACGGCGAAAACCGATCTGGGACAAAACGCGGTGAAGCGGCTTAAACGGTGGCCAAACCAGGACTAATGGCCAGGGAGGTTTCGATGAGCATTTGGTGGGACTGGAAAAGAATCATCTACTATGAACTGCTTTCATATGGCCAAATACTATATTTTGGCATCTACTGTCAACAATTTGACCGGTTGAAGATAGCGATTGACCAGAAATAGCCAAAATTGGCCAATAGGTGTTGTGTTCCATCAGCATAACGCCAAGCCACACACGTCTGTAGTGACTCGCCAGAAACTTTGCGAGCTTGGTTGGGTAGTTTTTGTGCAGTCACCTTATAGTCCGGACTTACGCACCATGCGCTTACCATCTTTTATTATTATTGCAAAACTTAAGAAATTCCCATCAAGAAAAGATTGTGCAAATCGCTAAGGCGAGTTTTTCGCCAAATAGGACCAGAAATTTTTATGAGAAAGGCATTATAAGTCACCTTTGAAATGGTAACAAATCATAAAACAAAACAGTGTAAATTTGACCCAAATTGGACAATCCAAACTATGTTAAATAAAGTCTTGAAATAAACTTCAAGGCTTTATTCAAAGTTAAATAGTGTATTTCCTTTTCCCAAACCAATATTTGTGTTTTTGTAAGGAAAAAGTGGTAGGATATCCGTTTCTCTTTACCTGGATGAGATGAAAACTTATTTTTAGAAATGAAGGGATTTTAATTTTACTTGAGAAACCTCTCAAGAGTAAATGTTTCACTGGGGAAAGGGATATAAATGTACATTGTATCGAAAGAAATAGGTTGGGGGGGGGATAAACAAAAATTGACCATATTAAGGTGGGAAAGAAATAAAATGGGAGAAAGAAAAAAAACGTTTGGAATGTAAGAAAAAAACCGACGACACATCAAGAAAGGATGACGCCGTATTGAAGGGGGGTGATCAGGTGGTGTCGATCAACATTAGCCTTTCCCCTTTCTGCCCTCAGCACTTCTGAGTAAATGTGATAAGTGCCGCTAATAGCATGACAACTTACCTGTCTACAAACGAATCATGTGGGTGTGGCACTGGAACGGAAGCAGAGAGTTTAGTAATTGAATAGCATCCAAGCACTTGCAATGTTCAATCTAACGCAAAGAACCCCTTTTCTGAATCTTTCAAGGATTTTTAAATGAAAAACTAGTAATTCGATGGGATAACCTCACAAAAACACTTACATGTTCCTAATGTTTATCAGTTTTTGATGTTCAAGACCTCGCTTTTAAAACCCTTAAGAAATAACCTTATGGCGACGGAAAATTTATACTCTGGATCAGAAATATATCTCATAATGTCGTTGGAACATTTCGTTATCAAACTCACAGATTTACCAAGCTTAATACGAAATTTAATGGTACGAGTACATCTAGAAAGAAAATATATCTAGAAGGAACTAGCATAGTCTTATAAATTGTCTGTTATACCCCATATAATAAGAAAGAGTAATATTGGTCCTATCTTTGATGGCATTAATTGTTTGATTTAGTTAAACAAGAGTAAACTTCCACTTATTGTATAATTAAAAATACTTACTAACGGTAGAAAGCTCGAAAAGACAAAAATTCAATTTTCTTAAAATTTTAATTTTTTTAACAATAGCTTAAACTGCAAAAAAGTTATAGAAACTACCGTTCTATAAAGTTATAGAGATTCCAGCAGAAAGCTTATTTAAACTTTCCAGAAGCCATAAAGACATTATTAAAATGGAAAGAATATTAATTTATTGTCATAAGAATAATAAGAAATAAGTAAATGGAAAATATCAATATTTCTACTATTAATTATCGATAAAATCCGATATATTCAATAGATTTGGAAAAACTCACAACAACAAGAAAGTAATCATTACTCCTACCCGTACTGTTGCGTTAGAAATATTATTTCACCAACTATCTAATTAGCATATGTTGATGAACGTGAAATAATTACACAAACTTTTATTGAAAAAATAATTTCACTTTCATGAAAAATGCAAAACTAACAACAACGGAGAAAGCAATAAAGGAAATGACAATGCCATGTGAGAGTAAATGAATGAAATTTGTTTGGGGAAAATTACTCTCTACAGCATTGTTTTAATTCAAATCAATGAACTCCACTAAAAATGATATCCGAATGAAATTCAAAAGCAAACAAAAACTCTATTCATAATAAGGTGTTACGTACAAGAAGTAGCAGGAAATTTAGTCTGTCCAGTTCCGAGGTCAACAATAATTTCAATTTCAGTTCAGCTTTTCTTCGCATAAAGGTTTTTCTGGTGTCGGTATTCGGCGCAGTCATTAATCAAAATGTTGTCAAAACATCAATCATATTAATTATGGCACTCTTATCTTACCATGACATCAAACACTAACCAAAAATGAAATTGTGTCAGTCGATCAGAGTTATTCTTTTTCATTTATTATGTCAGCATTGATTTCTGATAGATTAGCGCTGCAGCAAATGCTAAGTACTTTTTTTAGAAACCTTATTTTATTTCATATATGCAACTAAACGCATCCTCTTTTAAATTAAATTTTAAAATTTCCAATAGTACAATATATAAACAAACAACATCCTGTTTAAATTTTAACAATACTAAGAGACGATAGAAATTTTAGGAGGAGAGACTTCAGTCTAGAAAGATCAGCAACAGATCAGCTCTTAAAATATACTTGAATACCGTAAGTAGTTTCACAACCTTTATAGGCACATAGTTAAAGTAAAGCTTTTCACTTCCGTCAAAAAATGCAATATTCCACAGAAATTAATAAGATTAACTAGTGTTGACTATAACTTCTAGATGAGAAGTGATAAAGTTAGCCTAATTCCTTTAGGAACCACTTAACTTCCGACTAAGCAAGGTCTGTCCGGTTCTTAGTATATGTCGACGGCCTATATATTTTCCGTCTATATGGGTTAATTGTACGGAAGGCCTTCATCTAGATTATAACATACGTCAATGAAGGCAAAACAAAGTACATGGTGACAGCGTCTGTGTTGACGACAAGTACTAGTGGCATAAAAAGAGGCTTCGAAAATAGGTAAATAGTTTTCCTATCTGAGGTCAAAAAGCATATCCGGTAACATTTTCCGTAGATCATTGTTTAGATATCTACAACTACAACATACTAACAAACAGATTTGGATAATAGCATTAATTAATATTCATAGAAGGGTAGTAAATATTCATAGAAGTTTCCCCTGCTAGAGTCTGCTTATATTAAGAATCAGTATTTTAGTAAATCATGGGATTAGTGACACTCAAGACGTTGATACATAATTCTAGAGATGAAACTGGGGGAGCAACAGGATTACTATGAGTGAAAAAACGAGCATGAAACTTTTTATAACGAGACACAGTGACATGAGTAATATGTGGAACTTCAAAATTATGATGAATTAGACTGTTATGAACATAAAATCATTTTACGAAGTATTTTGAACTGAAGGGATTAATTTTGATGGGAATTAGAGGGCTTGGTAGAACCTATACGTTTCAGCTGATTATTGTATATACCTGTAAGTACTTTACGGTCTATATTGAGTTTAGAATATTTATCTAGAAGTCCAATAGTCGTTCAAGTAAGCCTTTGTACCAGACTCTATCAAAAGCTTAACTTACGAGGGTCATTCAACAAGTACCTAGCCTACAAAAGAAAAACGAAAATTTTGGAAAGGTGGCAATTTATTTTTCCACATAATCTTCTTTAAGCTCGATATACTTGGCACAGCAATGCTGTAACTTTTTTCACCCGTCCAAAAAATACATTTTCTCGAGAGAAGCAAAGTAGGCCTCCGTGGCGACGATGACCTCCTCATTCGACCCAAATCTATTCCCGGCGAGTGATTTTTTCAGCTTTGGAAACAAAAAGTAGTCACAGGGGGCCAAATCTGGAGAGTACGGTAGCGCAAATTGCTGTGGATGGGCAGCAATTCGTAGCGCAATTCGACCAATTTGGCCATGGCGACGGCGGAGGTGTGAGCCGGTGCGTTGTCGTGGTGGAACAGCACTTTTTTCTTCGCAAAGCGGGTCCGCTTTTTCTTTAATTCGACGTCAAATCGGCCCAATAAGTCAGCATAGTAGCGCCCCGTGATTGTTTTACTTATTTTTTAATAAGTCAGCATAGTAGCGCCCCGTGATTGTTTTACTCACCTTGTGAATCCCAGAAAACGGTGGCCATCACCTTTCCGGCCGATCGAACAGTCTTCGCCTTCTTCGGAGCACGTTCGCCGGGTGAAGTCTACTGTTTCGACTGTTCCTTGGTCTCTGGTGCGTACCAGTGAATCCATGTTTCGTCGACGGTCACGAAACGACGCAAGAACTCCGCTAGATTGCGCTGAAACAGCGCCAAATACGTCGCCGATGTGGTCTCACGGTTGCGCTTGTTTTCCGGTGTGAGCAAACGCGGCACCCATCGCGCCGACAGCTTCCTCATGCCCAGTTCTTCGTGTAGAATATGATGCACCGTTCCTACTGCGATGCCCACAGTCTCAGCTATCTCGTGAACCTTCAATCGACGGTCTGCCAACACGAGATCGTGGACTTTTTTAACGTTTTCCTCCGTAGCAGCCGTTTTTTGGGCACCTGGGCGTGGCTCATCAAAAACCGACGTGCGGCCACGAACAAACTCGTTGAACCAATTCTTTACAGTTGCCATCGAAGGAGAAGAGTCACCATACACAGCATACAAGCGATCTTTGATTTCGCTGCGCGTTTTCACTTCCAAAAATAAGAATCTAATCACCGAACGATATTGTTCTTTTTCCATTTTTGTGCAACCGACCGACACGCTCGCTTTCAAAGGCTCTCAAAACAAAAATAAATAAAGGGAATCGACTGAACTTTGATAGTAGGCTACTAAAAGAATGATGGTAAATTTCTTTTGTGACAGCAGTTCCATCGGGCGGTGAGGCTAAGTACTTGTTGAATGACCTCGTATATCAAGAGCGATTACAATAAAAGAGAAAAAACCAGGCACGGTTGTTATCCGCCAATGGAACCTATTTCAGCCAATTTTAATTTTTTTAGAGCCAGCTTTAAAATCCAAGCTACTGATTTACATGATGCTTGTTTTACCAGGCATCATGCTTCCTTTGTAAATATGGGTCCTCAGCTAAAACTATTACGAACTCATAGACACGTTAAAAAGAATGATACTTCGCAGACTATTTGGCTGTTTATTTGAAGGATGATTTCACAGCATTTCCAACAATGGGTTTAATCATTTGAAGGATGATTAATGTGACTGAACATTTAATCCATAGAGATGAGTAATATTATCCTGCACGAAAATTTTACAGTCTCGTTATTTAAAGTCCCAGAATACAAGGCAGAGAATGGCTTCAATAAATCGGCAAAGCTAGTCAGGATGTTAAAAATATTTTGGGATTATCAATCAAAAAGACTGCAACGAGAAACCAGATCTCCTGGAATTCTATGATTCACTAGGCTTGGAGCGAACTTCCAAATATCGCATCGTTCAGACAATGATGATGAAGTAGCAAATATGAACTTTTTTTTTAAAACAATAATATCAGGCCAATACCATATATCGAAGAAAAACATTGATTTAATATTGAATAAAATCAAACTGAAATCCCAGTCTTAATAATACATAAAATTATTTAGGGTTAAAGAAATTTGTTTAATATAAAATTAGACCGAGAGGCACTTATATCATTAAATTTATATAGTTAATTTTCAGAAAAGATTACAATTCTTTGAATATATTATAATAAAATCAGGTTGATAAACTCGTCCATTTTTTAATTAAAATAATTGTCAGTAAGAAGATCGAAAAAAGAAGAATTTATTTTTATGAAATTAGATCAACAGAATTTTAGTTGATAGGAGTCTTAAATCTTAAGTTTTAATTATGTGAAGTAGAAGGTATAAATATTATATTGTACTATATTTTAATATTATACTAAATATTGAAAAAAACAGAAATGGCATCTGAACACTTGAAAAAATAATTTTATAGATACTATAAGTCCTAAATTTATTGCAAGAACAGTTTTTGTATATGACTTTTCAATAGATATTTTGAATTTTGAAAAATTTATTAAGGAAAAATCACCTAAAATTATTGGTTTCCTTAAGAGATAATGACAAAGAAGATTCTAACTATAATTATCGAAATTTTATTATGAAAGAGCCGCTTAATTATAGCTATTCTATATAAAAACCTATTTCAAATACATAATACTCAATTTCAAAAAAGCCTTAATAGCAACTTTTACTTTTAAATTAAAAAATATAAAGTAAAAAAAAACAATATTTTTTTATTTTTCTGCGAAAATGATCCTTAATATGATAAAATCGTTTTAATGAAGACTTTTCAATACTAATTTAAAAAAATAATATACCAAAATCTTAAGAAGGGAATTCGATCCTTCAGTATATGGATCCAAATATGACACTATATAAAATAAGATAATAATTATATGTTCTTTATAAGGAAATTATTCTGAACAACAGGGTCCTAAATATCAAATATTGTTTAAGTTAGAAGGTAGTTACCAGAGACAGTTTGTTAGAAAAGCTTTTTAAATAAGAATACGACTCACTGCAAATGTAGTCAATTATATCAATTCAGGGATTATCCATTTCATGCTTTGGTAAGTACAGAATTGTTCACCATACGAGTATATATCAATTAAGGAAAAATTTATTTAATATTAAGTTTTTCATTTCACAATATTGGATTATTCAACTATCAAACAACGCGATGATAAAAATGTAAAACTTCCTTTAATTCCTCATTATATGTATCCGTGTGTTAATAGCAGGGAAAAACGAGTCGAGGCAATGGTAAACCTTTACATCAGGCTAGCCAGTGGAGTACACAGGACATCTCTGGTGGTATCCATACAAATCAAAACTGGTCGAAATTGTATCTTTTTTTACCCTGAAAAAGCTTATCTTAACTTAATTTACAAAAACCTATGTCTTTAAAATTACCTTCTCCACATTTTAATCTAAAACATTATTATCTCTCCTAGGCCAAAGAGAAATTCATCATACCTAATCTTATTAATATTTAACCTAGGAAGCAATTCCACCAACCTCCCCCTCGATTTGCAAAGCGCCTTTCTACACCCAAAATAGAAAACCATGGTTGGAAGCAAAGTTGAAATTATCTGCTTCTTTTGGTAGGTGTAAGTAGACTAGCACTGATCAATCCACGTATAGGAGAGTTTTCCCTGAATAGGCAGACGGAATAAGAGATCATCGTCTGCCATTTACGGATGCTGATATTATCGACGACACTAAATCTTTTTCGGTCGTCGAACTTTTGCCTACAGCACCCGCGGACTGTATTGTGAAATCTTCTCTAATAGGACAACTCCATATGACGGGAAGCTGTGGGCTATCATAAACGGTAATTGAAATTGCGACCAATATACCCAGCCAATAATAAAGTATTAATTTGAGTAACAGTCTTGCTGCCCCCAAACCTATTTGTGGCCCATCGAGTGACTTTGTCACTTAAAAATTCTCCACAGTCTACTAAGCTATATGAGTGTTAAGTTGCTTTGAGTGCCGTGGCATGTAGGAATTTTAAGCAATGAAAAAGAAGTTCAAGTTGTCGACCAGTGCTCATAGTTATTCCCAATCTGCCTTGCCCACTAACAGTATGGTACCTAATTTGACCAATAGTAACAGTTTTTTATAGACGCATTGGACTACCAGTAACAAAGCAGTCTATTCAACATTCAAACCGAAATTCTGGGCACGTAAGCTCCTCAAAATGCGGATTGGACAAACTGCTATTAGTCATAAATTTCTTTTTGGCAACACCGATCATCCCTTATACCAATCCTGTGGCACCAATTTTGCTATCATCCATATTCTATATAAATATCATATAATCATAAATTACTTCGTGATCAGGATTCTTCGCGTTGAGGAGCTCCTGAATGCAAAAAAAGTACCTTCTTTAAACTCCTTTAACATACTAATCCACACCACAAAAAATAAAAAAAATCCCACTATCCTCTCCTAATAACTAGAAACAAGCCTCGTTTATATAGCTTCCGAAACGTACTATGAACTGGATCTTGGCGCATATTTAAGGCATCTTACATGCAAACAAACAGCAACAATGTAAAAACTTCCTACAAAATTGATGATACTGCTGTTGTCACGTTTAGCGTTTAAAGGAGATTATGCTAGCCCCATTTCTTACTCGGGTGAAGTCGTCAGTAATTAAAATTTCCATGTATGTGGTTCTGAAAACTTATAACTGACTATAGAGATGCCATTGTATCCTCGAAAATTGACTATCTATTGTTCATTTTGGTTTTAAAGGTACCATTGGCATGTATTGCTTTGAAAAGAAAGAAGAATGAGAGACCCCCCCAACTATCAATTAAACGTATTTTTTCAGTCTTTAGTTAAAGATTTTAACACAAGCCACATAACATGACCAATTTTGGTTGTATTGCCAAAAAAATTTCAGGACCTGTACTTTCGAGATTTGGTGACGTCAGTTCACGTATAAATAAGGTGACGTCATTTATAAAGCTACATAAAAAACCATATTCACAATCAGACAATCTCAAACTTTAGTCTATTTGACAAAACAACATCTGTTGAGTAATGTCCGGAAAAGTCTTAAAAAACTACTTCCTAAAGATCGAGTTCTGCAAAAAGTTTTAAGGCAATTATTATTTTATAATTTTTTAGTAATGGCAATATTTAGAAAATCATGTAAAATATAATTTTTATCAAAATTAAAATTTTTAATGTATTTTATTCAACCGTAGTTTCTAAAACGTAAATTGGATAATCCATTATTATAACCGCTAAAAATCGTTTCTGAATATTTATTCCGTCTACTCACAAGTGAAGCTTGGTTATTCTAAAATCATCCTTATTTTCTGTATTTTAAATTATGCTATTTAAGAACTAATTTACTACAAAATTTAAATTTAATCTAATAAGTTTAATTTAAATAAATTTACTTTAAAATTACCATGAAGATGAAAAACACCTCTAAGTACAAGAAAGGAACCCGTGTAAGTACTATGATATATTATTTGAGTTTTCGGTTGGCAGAATATCGAATTATTTGGAAATGTTTTGAGTATGTAAAAGAAGATTGGTGAATATTTTTGAAGGTATAAGTAGTGTAGTTCGTGATTTTCCCGAAAACTTCTACGCTGACAATTATTCATCAACAAAGTAGAATTCAACTGTAATTGGACTTTTGACAGAGCACTATGGGATTTATTTGTTTGCAAAATGACAATAAATCTTTTGCACTACACTAAAACGTAATTATTTTTATTCGTGCAAATATAAGCCTTCAATGATGATGTCAGTTGGATTAACCTACAATATTCTTGAAAACAATTCAGAGCGTATTTACACAAGTACTCCAGCGAACAGAAATACACTTAATTATGCCACTTTATCAACCCACCAACGAGTATATTATTATTTGGTACGAAATAACATAATATTTAGTTTATTACTGAGATGATATCATTAATCTTGATGAAATATATTCTTAATTGCTCTTCCCTGCTAAGTGTGTATTTAAAAGGAAATCTAAAGTATTGTTTTTTATACAAACAAATTTTAGATTAACGAAAAATAATTATTTGCTCTAAGAGTATTTAAATATACGATAGTAAGGCTTTAAAGTACAAGTCGTAGGGAAAAGCTTCTCTTTTTAAATTAAACAAATAAAAAGTAACCTGAATATAAGAATAGCTTTTGAGGCATTCTAAACAATAATATTTTTTGGGTAAATGTTAAATATCTTAAATTCTATGGTATTAAAATATTTATTTGAGTTATGTAATATTTTTTGGGTAAAATGTAGTCCTGCCATCTACTAATAAAAGTTTTTTTAAATATCAACTTAGTGAATTTTTCGGTCATTTGCGGAGCGATAAATCAACTTCGAACCTGTTATCACTCATATAGTTCGATTAGCCACCAATTTCGATATTCTAGTTAATAGAAACTACAATAGATAAAATATAGAGATCCAAATATCCTGATTCCTTACAGTAAATGATAGCTATAACTAAGCTTGAAGGCATATGTACATTTAAGGTCACTGATTTTCCAATCTGCTTTCACAAGATAATAAATTTTTACCGCTTACTGTTCAGCTAGGAAAAATTAAAAGAAAGTGTTAATGAATCATCTGAAATTTGAAATTTAAAAACAAACATAAAATTATATAGAAATAAGTCAAGATTACAGCTTTATAAGCATTTGAATATAGGCTATCATTTTCCAAATTTGTGGCTCCTGTCAGGGAAAAGTACAATATTTTACCAAAAAATTTATTACAAATTTTTTTTAGTAAAAATTTATTACAAGTTTACCGGAGCAAAGGTTCTTTTATAGAAAAAAAAAAAATTTCATACGTGCATATATATATTCTTAATTTTTCAATGGGTTATATATTGTATTACCTTTCAAACCGTGGAGAACAAGCCTTTTATTGATAGTATTAAGTTTAGTTCGCCAAATAAATGCGGCAATGCCCATCGCTCTGTTTTAATACCAATTCTTTTTTCATAGATTCACACCATCATTTTTGGCCGTGCAAATAAAACCGTGACGTATGATAAACTCACTAAATTTTTTATATACATATATGTAGTCAACACCTTTGCAGAACTATGAAGGAAATATCATCTTATATATTTCCTTCATACTCGTAGTTCTGCAAAGGTGTTCACTACCATAGTTCTGAAGAGCTGTTCTCCTACATTGGCAAACTGCGTAATCTTTTTCACCTATTCTTTTTATCAGAAATCTTTCCGAGCAGATGGGAAACAGCATTTGTTCAACCAGTCCCTAAGAAAGTCGAGTGCTTTTCCCCATCCAATTACCGACTCTTTGCTCTGACGTTATAACCTCATAATATCACGAGGCGCCTACAACTGTTAATGTTAGGATACGTCCAATCAGCGCTCACAGACCTGTACTTGTAATGGATTTTGCCAGCACAGCTGACTAGATTCAGATAGGTGCATTCTTATGGCAAGTGGCTTCCGGTTACCAACAGTACCATCTTTTACAAACAAAATCTACCTCTTATTCCATGTATGAAGTAATCAAGCAATCTTTTCGGCAATCCATGAAGAGCGGTCTTCATGGATTGGCGGATAGATTGTTTGATTAAGAAGAGCGGTCTAACATGTAGATCGCATATCTAGCCTTCAACTCATCATATGTTATGGCTCTCTCTGCTCCTGCCCCTGACTAGCTCTATCCTCTACAGGTTCAGGTATCGAAGACGAGCCAAAACACGTGCAAGCAAAGCAGCTGTCAAAAATTAACTGAACATTCAAAATGACCGAACTTATTGGCATAAGTGAGAGACATGAGTACCAACATAACGCCACAAAAAAAAATTGAAAATCGAATATACGGAACCCGCGGAAATTCAAAATTCGCGATACTTTTTGAACATACGTCGTACACATAGTCAGTAATCAGTTATAAGCTAGTTTCCCTAACTGTTAGTAATAAGTCCTACGTAAACATCCACTATCATCTGCAGTAATAGCACCCAGGGTAAGTGGTCTCCCTTACCTATAATATCCGCAATGTAGGTATTAAACCACAGCTATCACGTTTCAGACAAAGGCACCTCATCTCTTTGATCAGTCACTGTGGGTTTTAACACAGTTGGGCATCTGATCCCTGTGGTAACAGTTTTGTTTTAAGAGTACTTGATCGATACTCCAACTCAAAGAGCTACAGTAAGGAATCTTGTAAATTTTTAGGCACTACTAGGCCGGCTCAAGATCGCGAGTATTCCAAGACCCACACGTACTTCTGGTATTGATCATCATTCTTCCAAAAGGAACCCCCTACTAGGATGTATCTGTTAACAGTATTATAGTATGTTATTTAACGTGACTTATCTGTTATTAAACATAAAACTACGAGTCACCTACGACCATATCGATGGAGTAAGGCTTAATCAACGCACCACCATTACTGCCAGTTTACAGTCAGTAACCAGTTACAAGCTGATTACTCCAACTGTTTGTGGTGAGGCCTATCTAAACCTCTACTATCATAAGCAGTGATAGCACCCGAGATAATTACCGATATCTACCACCAGCGATCCGGAGACCGTACCCGCGATATGGGTATTAACCGCAGCCACCACGTTGCTACCTAAAGCGCCTCACCATTGTCGGGCACAGTGTGTTTTAACACCATGGAGCACACCGCTTCCCGTGGTGTATCTGTTAACAAAAAAATTGGCAGGAATTACATAAATGCTTGACTACACCAGACTTACCGATGATTTCCTATTTGTTAAGCTCTCTCATCGAATTCGCCGATTGGGAGACATTATTCCCAGTTTATTTTCTATATAGTAGGTGTATTTTCATTGTCGATTCATTTGGAAATTATGGGGTATAAAACATGAAAGTTAACAAGGAGAAAATTTGTTATATTTTACAATTTTTCTTTGATATAGGCGAAAATGAAAGCCAGGCGGTGTTTATGGTTCCGATACTTGTTAAGGATAAACAAATGTCGATAAAATCATGCCAATGAACAAAGTAGACCGGCATGTTAGCTGTCGTAGCATCGCCCAGGAGCTAAAGATTGATCACTAAATAGTTTTAAATCATCTTGATAAACTTAGATTCAAAAAGGTTCCAGACAAATTGACGCAAAAAAGCGTTATAGATCGAAGTCTATCTGCAAAGCCTTGGCCAAACGGAACGAAATCGACATTCTTAAATGAACGGTGACTAGGGATGAGAAATAGGTCACAAATGACAATATTGTGCAAAAATGATCGTGTTCAAAGCCCGATGAACAGCGGCTGCTCAAACGGTGGTCAAACCAGGACTAATGACCAGGAAGGGTTTGCTGTGCATTTGGTGGGATTTTCGCCAATCAGGACCACGGGTACTATGAAAGAGGCATTACGAAGTTACCTTTAAAATGGCAACAAATTATGAAGCAAAACGGTGCATATATGACCTAATCCTGATATTTTGTGATAAAAAGAAGGTTATAAGAACCATCGGTGTAGCATACGTTGCAATGTGAAAAATTCAACCGGAATGTGTAGTAGCTACCGACAAATATAGTAGAATTGTCATATTAGTTTGAGGTTTCACAACTGCTGATGACCTCGGCAAAATGTTTGTCTGCAGTACCCGTATACATATTTACACTAGAAAAAATATCTTTTCCGGTGCTTTCATCCATTTTTGGAGACACTTATTTATAAGAAGTTGAAGTCTGGCACAGCAATTCCTCTTGTCATAAATCAGTTTGAACAATGCTGTACTCGTATAATCCCCGAATCTAAATCAATATGGCGAATTGTAAAGTGTAAAAACTTTGAAGCCACATAAGATAATACAGCAAGGATAAAATTTTGGACATGCATGAGAGAATTCGGCATTACTTAGATTAATTACTTTACATCAAAATTACTTAGATTAACTAGGCATCAGTTCTATCACTTTTACACGTTTTCTTCAACCTGGCGCCAGAAAAAACTAATTCTTGAGTTAGGATTTAGCATGAAGCGTACTATCCTCATTAAGATTAAGCAACTTTAAGCACATGCCTACGCCAAAGATATTATGTGTCCATAAGAAAGAGCTATTTGAGAGGTGCTTACCAAGATGAAGCCGGCGGCAATTCATTTTAGGCTATACTTTAATTGAGGCAAAGCAGAGTACATAGTGGTAGCGTTGGTGTCATAAGAAAGACCAACTACCACTTGTCGGATGCAGATGGAAGACTATCTAGTAAAAAGAATTTATTTTTTCTCTAATTTGTGGTGAAGGATTGCAGCAGATACCATCATGGAGATTCCATTCTGCGCTCGGAAGAATCAACAGATCCCATTTTAGTCAATCTTCATTATTTCGCTCAAAAATTCTGACCATACTATCGATGATATAGCTGCATAGGAAATAAATCTTGCTAGTCCTTATTTATATTTCATGTACGAAAGGAGTATCCTCCAAATAATTCTGGGCTCCCATATAAGATTTGACGATTACGTAACCTCTTAAGCAATGGGATTATGAAGCGCTTCCATGACTACCTGGCTGTCGTCATCCGATTATGGCTTGGTTTTTGTAAGCTGTACATTTAATTCGTATAAATGGGGGATATTCTGTCCAGAAAGCCTACGGTAGAATTTCTTTATTGTTCCAGACGATGAGGCAGACTCTGTCTTTGCGTCAGCCAAAACGCTAGAACATGCTGGGATTATCGAAATGGAAGACCGGGTAATGAAATCTTCCATCGCTCAACAGCCTGGACCGGGACTTCTGCGTGATCATGATGAAAATCCGATAACTAGTGAAACATAGCAAAATCTTGTTTGTGCATTACCATAGAGTATTGCAGCTGTGGTGAAGGCAAGGGAGAGTGGAAAAAAATATTAATAATTTTTAATAGTATTATAAAATATAACTATTCCAGAAAGTACTCAAAATATTATAGCCAAGTCCGTATATTATAAATTAAAATAACAAATAAATATTAATACTCATATTATAGGCTATGGTTTGCCTCTATTTTCTCCTGAGCCTTAAAAATAATGGAATGAAAAGTTCCCCAAATTATCGATTCGAATAATGCATTTTCAGACTAGTAAGGGTGAATGAAAAACGATACAAAAACAAATAATAAGAGAATGTCAGATTGATGGTTAGGGGAGTAGTACAGAAAAAGGCAGAAATCCTCAAACTCTGAATCAAAAGTTATTAAATCCAGACGAATAGAGTCTGGGTTAAAAATGGGCAGACGCTAACTGTAGTCGAAGGCACGATGACAACGGGGTGGCACGGCAACAGTTTGGAATTGAACGTGTTCGCACTTCCAATATTCCAGTTTGTCTGGTGTTGAGTATGCAGCCGACCGAAAATAAACTCTCATAGGTTGACGACTTACCCTTACACGATTTAGGCTTTTTGTGGATGTTTGTATACCTGGCTACTGTAGACAATAAGTATGTACAAGTATGTGTAAGTGTCCTGCCTTGTATGCAACCTTGGAAGCCTTCACAAACTCCTTGATTTCTGTTGCCTTGGCTACACTTTTATATTCAGTTGATGTGGTGTCCTGCGCTCTGCGCATTTACCATTTACCAAGAATCGTGGTGAATTCATATTCCAATGGCATAACCTCAAAACTCAAAGCAATAACAAAGAAAAATCGAAAACCAAACACAGAAAAAATTCTGTACGGCTTTTTTTTGGCTAGCACATTCGTTTAAGTTCTTTTCCGGTCAAAACACGATAATTAATTAATTTCAAACACCTTCGCTTTGATTTAACTCTAATTTGTTTAGTTTTTTATAAGGAAATTGTTTCAAAATTGAATTTGTGACTTTTATTTTGTCTGATTTCGTGTACAATTTTCGTTCGTTCTATCGATGAATGAGATTGCAGACGACATCCTTTCCGGTAGGATGATGCAAAATTATTTACTCTCGTAAACGTGTAGGCTAATATGCCGAAGAGTGGATATTCTAACTAATTTTCATGATTTTTAGCACAATTTTTGTTGATGTGAAAATGTGAAGATATGAAAATTTACCACTGATGATAAACCAAATAAAATGTGTAGTAGTTTTTATAAAATAGACTTTTTGGAAAATTGTCAAATCGAATTAAGTTGACCGAATAAATATGTCATATGAAAAGTTTGCCAGAAAATTGTGTTTCGATAATAATTAGAATCCGGAATCTCATCAATATCAGGAAATAAATCATCTCATATGCCATTAAAGTTTGGTAAATTGTAAGTAAAACACTTTTAATTCTGTTAACTGACGTTTTACAATCCAACGAATATTATATATTCTGACGTATTATAGTGGAAGTGGAATCACTTATCTATGTTGATAGATTTTTAGATAAAATCAATATCGGTCTTGGTTTTTAATTTATCTAATTATCTATGGAATGTATTTCTAGTAAAGGATTCGCTTTTATCTAACATATTAAATAGTTATTTCATACTTTAAAAAAAATAACCACAAAATATTCTTTATAGTTAATTAAATATTGTACTTTTTACAATATAATTAAATATTCCAAATCTATAATTGGAATATTTAAAATTTCATCAATATTTAAAAAAAAATAGAAAATTTTGCTAAAACAAAGATTAATAATAATCTAAGAATTTTTATGTAAAAAAACTCAGTTATAAATCTACAATTTTTAATTTTACAAAGTCTTATGTGCCATTATTTAATTTCTCTTTATTGTGTAGGGTACAAAAATAGTTTGGCATATTTTTCTATATACATATTTTTCTATATAATTACCAAAATACAATTTGGATAAATCTGATTTTAAGCCACATACCACATTGATGAAAAAATTACCGGAATTTATTCAGAAAATTAAAATTACAAGTTTATTCATCCAAATCTATATTTTCCCCTTCAAAATAATCCCCATCGACTTTAACACACTTATGCCAGCGCTTGATCCAATCCTCGAAACATTTTTTATATTCGATTTTCGGTATGTCCATCAGTGCTTCCTGCGATTTTTTCATTACTTCCTCTCGGCTGTTGAAACGCGTTCTCCGTAATGGTTTTTTAACTCGATTGAACAGAAAGAAGTCACAGGAAGCCAAATCAGGTGAATTTGATGGTTGTTGGATGGTATTTGTTGCATTTTTCGTCAAAAAATTACGAATAATGAGGGCACTGTGCGACGGTGCGTTATCATGATGCAAAATCCACGAGTTTTCTGCCCACAATTCTGGTCTGTTTCGGCGATAGCTTCAAGAAACCGTCTCATAACGCCCAAATAATACTCTTTGTTTACTGTCCGGCCTTCTGGTAAAAATTCATGATGCACTACACCGTTGTTATCCATGAAAACCGTGAACATTGCCTTCTTTTTTGGCAGGTTTTTTTGGTCTCGGCTCATTTGGTGAACGCCATTCACTTGCCTGATGTCTGGATTGCGGGTCGTACTTATAAACCCACGTCTTGTCTCCAACAATGATCCTGAATCCGAATGTGGGATCGGATTCAGCCTCGGAAATCATGTCTTTTGCGACGTCAACACGGTCTCTTTTTTGCATGAAATTGAGGTCTTTTGGCACCAACTTTGCTGCTACACGACGGAAACCCAAATCATTAACCAAAATATCTTGGCCGGATCCATAGGCAATGTTCAAGTCCTCCGCTATCTCTCAGATGGTTAATTTGCGGTTATTGACCAACATTTCTTTTACTTTATTTTCGTCGGTTTTCGATATCGATGGTCTGCCACTGCGTTCATCATCTTCGATTGACTCACGACAACTTTTGAACAGCTCGTGTCACTGGTAAACGACTGTTTTCCTTAGAGAATCGTTGCCGAAACACTTTTTCAACATTTCCAACGTTCGCGCACCATTAAATCGGTTTTTACGTAAAATTTAGTACAAGTTCGTTGTTGCAAATTTAAATCCATTTCTAAAATTGTAAAAAATCGCCAACACACACAGAGATAGATGTACTCTTGACTACGTAACTTTTGCAAATGTCAAGCTATGACGCTAAAATTTAGAGGGAATATCAACAACAGATGTACCAACTTAACAAAAAAGTAACAGAACTCAAATCGGAACGCCACACTCCCATCATTCCGGGATTTTTTTGATCAAGGTGGTAAGTAAACTATCCTTGACCATGGGCCACATAAATAAAATATCCTTGAATTGAGCACTGACCTTAATCCACACAAATAAAATATCCTTGAATTTTGAAACAGCTTTTTTTATATTAAATAATATTTAAAAAAAAGGCTCTGTCATTATTTCTCTAATAGTTTTCTCTAAAACCATCAAATTTATTAAAAAAAGTATTGGATACAAAAATATTTTATATTAAAATATTTAAAAAAGGACACAACAACTCAGGTCATTTAGTAATAACAAAACGGTACTCTAGCTATGTGACTAGCCAGATTCGAACTCAAGACCACTTCGTACGAAATACACTGAAAAAGGTTGTTTAATAAATTTACATTTCAAATAGATTCTTAAAAAGAACTTCCAATTTTCAAAAGTTAAATAATTTGATAAAAATTGTAATATCTCCATTATTAGTATTTGTCAAAGTGGCATTTTTTATTCTATATTATGTTTATAAAATTTTGTCCTTATAGCGCTATTTGCAATAATAATATAAAATGATGAAAATGCAATTCTAAAATAGCAGAAGAATTTACACAAAAATTCTTCTATCCAATAAAAATCATCTAAAATTTCTTGAACATTGATCTGAAAAAAATCTACGATAAAACAGGAAATTATCTGCCTAAATAAATTTCGATGAACATATCACCTCAGAGGAAGATGGAGTGTAACGTATCATAATAAATTTAAGAATATGAATGCGGAATTTTTTACAAACATTAAAAAATATTCATAAGCGCTTAATTAGTTCAGATAATAAAAACTAAAATCTAAAACCATTTTGGACTTCGAAAATTCACCTTTGACATAAATGTCAACCTAAAATTCACATAAATGTCTACCTAATCACAAGAATCCATCTAAGCCTCCACAATATACTCAAAAATGCTAGAAGCGGCAATGGTATGGAGAATTTTTTAATTTAAAAAAAAATATTTTATGTAGACCAGATGTTTACCTGTCCTTCATATCCTTGCATTTCTTTATTCGCATGTTTTTACGAGTACGTAGATCCATAGAATATGTATATGTGCCAGAAGCCATTTGATAGCACCACGACCATGTACAGCATGCATCTCATGTTATATATATTAGTTTAAGTATCCTTTTTCTGTAAAAATTTAATAAAAAATCTAAATAAAATTATTACTAAAAAATTCCAAAAGAAGCGCTTCAATTGAAATCTCATTCCTAATTTTGAACTTTTTGTTAAAAATGTAAATTATAAAAAAATTATATAATTTAACAAAATTTATATATACAAAATTATAATAATAATATATAAAAAAAATAATAAAACTGTAAACAAGATATAAAAAAACCTTTGGATACGAGGTTCATGTTAATTTTTTTCACATATCATGTTAATTTTTTTTAATTATTTTAATTTTACTTAAAGTATTCTCGTATTGAAGCAAACATTATTTCCTGATACATCCGAAAACTAATTTATCTTAGCCAATCACGTCTAACTATCCTCTCATTCAAAATTCATTCTTTTTTAAAATTTTATGTACGTTTAATTCAAAAAATCGTATTCCTCTCATATACATTTATTTTTATAATATGAACCAAGAAATCATCTTCTCCAGTATTAACCATTCAAATCATTCTGCCCTATTATCGGATGTAAAAATATTCAGCGCAAATATTTAAGGTGGTTTAGAGAATCTCCAAAAATGAAAATATAGGGTCACTTGGCTCAGAATTTCAATATGGCGGAAGATGTAGGCTCATAGAATGGCTAATACCTCTAAAGCTTTTAATACAGTCTAGAACTTAGAAACTTACTACTTCAATAGATCGCGTGATCAATGATGCTTAAGTCGTTGAGGATTGTTGATAGAGAGGGAAGTACCAGATTAGAGTCGAAAGGCGAAAATTAAACGTTTTATAATGATACGCAGCATATGGGACTTATTCATTGTTGAGATAACGATGAATAGGATTATTACGAATATAAAAATGAGCATCGACAATTTTGGGAAGTATTTTTGAGGGAGGAATTGGTTTCGGCGAGAATTCGAAGGCTTCATAAAGGCCTAGATATCTTATCTGTAAGTCCATATCGATTTCTACTGAAAGATAATAAAGTATATAAGTAAGCTATTGTCTATTTGAAGGTTTATAAAAGAGTCGAAGAAGTTGTCAATATCGTTTGTTTAGCTTTGGGCTTTTAAGTCTTGTGTATGGTTTCCATGTCAAACTTTTGTGGAGGTGCCGAACCTCCACAAAAGTTTGACATGGAAACCATAAGTAAGATAAGTAACTTATCGCATTTCACTACCATATGTGTATGTTAGATATATAGAAAAGCTTTTCATACGGTAGAAAGTAAAAGTTACGTGGATACATTTTTATTCATTTCCTTTTATTCTTCTTTTTTGTTAAGCCAATCCTGGATGAATTTGATTTGGATTCGCAGAATTTCAAAAACTTGTTGGAGGTTTTTGCTAGATATGAGGTAGGCCATACCTTGTATCCGGATGTATATATTCGAGAGTTTATTAAGTTTATTTATTTGGAAAATGCTACTTTATAAAGAGTAATTTCGGTATTAAATAATTGGTAGAAGGAAAAATCCTCTTGAATATCCAAGGTGTGCCCATTTGCAAACTCTATTTTGTTTGCATTTGAGCTTTTAGTTACAAAACTTCTAAAATTAAAAATTAAGATTTTTGGGAATATTTTTTGAAGATATTTTTATTGAAATATTACATAAAATGAATGTGTTATTCAATTTCAGGGAAACAAGATAGCACAGTTTGTATTCATTAATTAATCAATTTAGTAAATTAGTTAAAAAAATAAAATATAATTGTCTTATAGACTTCGAAGGTATTATTGAGTTGTCCGGAAAGTAGAGACGATAATAATATAGATGTATAAAAATTATGAAAACCTATTTATGTATTGCAACTATTGCAATATCCTTTCTGTTGAGCTGAATATAAAAATTTACTTATAATATTGAAATTATATTTCATTCGACGTAATAATCTTTATTATATCATTTCATTTTTTTCCCAACAGAGCACTTAACTTTTTTTCCCACAACCAAGTTCACACTTAAGGCGCATAATCATACGTGTATGTATTTTGACAGCTCACATAGCAAGGCTTGCTTGTGAAAAAATCGATTGATTCTGCTCAGTAGTTTTTGGTTTATACCCTTTTAAATATGGAAAGTGAAAAACAGAATTTTCGGCATATTTTAATTTTTTACTATAGAAAAGATAAAAATGCTGTTCAAGAAAGAAAAAAATTATCCGATTTGTATGGAGAAGATGTGTTAAGTGAGCGCCAGTGCCAAAACTGGTTTGCAAAACCTTCGATTCGGCAATTTTGATCTCGAAGATGCACCACGTTCTGGAAGGCCAGTTGAAGTTGATGAAGACACTATAAAGGCATAAATTGATGGAAACCGGTGAATAACAACTCGTGAGATCGCTGAGAGATTAAATTTATCGACTATGACTGTTCATGATTATTTGAAACGGCTAGGTTTTATCTCAAAGCTCGACATATGTGTTCCTCATCTTCTTACGGAAAAAATTTGTGCTGTCGGATTGACGTTTGTAATTTGCTTCTCAAACGCTAAAAAAATGATTCATTTTTGAAATGTATCATCACTGGGGACGAGAAATGGGTTGTCTGCAACAATGTTAAGCGCTAAATATCCTGGAGTAGAAAAGATGAACCGGCTCAAAGCACTTTGGAAGCCAATATTCATCAAAAAAAATGGTTATACTATCTACCGAGCAACACAACGATCAATTCTGAAGTGTACTGTCATCAGTTGGACAAATTGAATGGTGCACTTAAAGAAAAAAGGCCAGAATTGGTTAAAAGGAAAGGTATAGTGTTCCAACAGGATAATACAAAATCACATAAAAGTTTGACCACTCAGCAAAAGCTTTTAGAGCTTGGATGGGATACACTGCCACAACCACCATACTCTCCAGACCTAGCATCTTCCGATTTTCATTTGTTCCGGTCTTTACAAAATTTTTTAGATGGTAAAACGTTTAATTCAAATGAGGAGGCCAAAAATTACTTGGATCAGTTTTTTACCAGCAAAGAACAAAAAATTTTTTGGCAGCAAAGAACAAAAATTTATTAATTCACTATAAGAAAACCGTCTTTAATTTTTATAAAAAGAAACCAAATTACTTTCCGAACAAACCAATAAGTTCGATAATTTTCAAATACAATAACTAAATTATTATTTATCTCAAAGCTGACTGATTTCTTTTTTCATTTTCAAAATTTTTTTTAAATATTGGCACTGTAGAGTTTTATACTTTACATAAAGATGGTGTAAAATTTTATAAAAAAAGTGAATTGTTCACTTTTATATAAGCTTCAATTTCGTTATTAAGGAACGCTAAATAACTTATATGGTAAACAATAAACTTGATTTGAAAAAAAGCAAACCCATATAAATTTCTAATGAATAATAAGAAATAATATAAACAGAATATGCACTTTACCCATATGTACTACTTTTTATTGGAAATATCTAAATTTAACCCCAAAAGATTCAATAAAGAAAATTTTCTTTATTAAACACGTAAATATTTTTGGAAAAATTATTTAATAAATGTATTCTATTTTTTTTTTAATTTATTGTATTTTTTTAAATTTAATCTTTTTCAATACTCTTAAAAAAATTCATTAAAAGTATATTTTTAAAAAAGGGTCATGAAAAAAATTGATTATAAAAATCTTATCTTCTATTTAATACTGAGAAATTAATTTTGTCTTTAGCACTAGTGATTCTGCAAAAGTTTCAGTCTTCTCCTAAATATAAACTATAAAGTAATGTATCGTGTGATTTATTGCTGTTATTATAGATGCATTTATCTGAGCTTAATTACTAAAATTACCTTTTCTACTCAAGAGATTTCTGTACTCTACCAGAACTCATTATATTAGATAATACAACTTAAAAGCATAGATAATCAAGGGCTATTTTGAAAGTAACGCAAAAAGGTAAGGGTAAACATTTTTACAAAAAGGTAAGGGATACAAAGTTTCTATCATATTCTTATAGCGATAAGTACTTTTCCTTCTCTTACTTTGCATTTTTCAGCACATCTAAGAATACAAACACATGAAATTGCTTATTTTGTATCTTATAACTTTTCTAATTTATTGAATTTGCTCAAAGTCATTCTGGAAAGGATATTTTTCCAAATTTTTAAGACTAACTTTCTATACTATTTAAAAAGATTGAATATTTAGAAAAATTAAAAATAGCCTGTTAACATAGGCATTAATTTAATCCAAATGTCTAGTCAAACTTAGTCAGATGCATAGAAATTTATAAATTCTGAAAAACCACTAATTGGCATTAAAAAGACAATCTTGCATTAGAATTCAAAAATTTTTAAACTCGCCAAGTTTTTTAAGAGGATAATTTGTTTATAGTTCTGATGCTTTAAAGAAAATTAGCCTAATTTTAATAAAATATTTTTTTACAAGGGGAATAGCTACACTAATTTGAAATAAAAATACTATACAAAATTGTTTACAATAATTCCAATATGTTTAAAAAAATCAAGTCTCTGTTCTATGGCCTGCATATTTTTCTAATCTGATCCTTTTGATGTTTCATATATCTGTTGCTTCAAAAATTATTTTCTATAGAAATGAGCTCAATTTGAATTCGTGATTTAAGGAATATTTTTGACTGATCCTGGATCCTGAAAGTATCGAAGCAAAATTGTTTTGATAATAGTATCAGTTATATACGTTTTTGTAAGAATTAGCTTTACTGGATTATGAATTTTGGAAAAAAAATAAACAAAAAAAGGATACAAAATAATGCTTTATTATCGTACATCCCTATGAGCTAGGATATCAGCATCAGGGTTTAAGTCAGGCAAGGCAGTAGCAAACCGTTCTTGCTTTTTCCGCTCAAATTCTGTCCAAAAATAACAAAAAGAGAAAAAATATGGATTATCCCTTCTTTCTAGCTTTCACTACTTTTATATACCATACATCAAAACTCCATTATCTGGATTGTGAACTATAGTTAAAAGTATAATTAAAAGCTTCTATATATCTGTGATAATTGAGTTAAATGGAACTTTATTTTTCTCGACTTCCACATCTGCAAAACCCATTCTCTAGGTGTTTACTTTTAGGTCAACTTCATATTGTAGTGAGCTGTGGGCGATACGGATGGTCGTAGCAATTTTAATTTATTTAGTGACGGCCATCCAGTCTTGTAAGTTATATGTTATTTATTGTACGGTCCTATTTTTTACAATATTTTAAATAATTCTCATCTTAAATTGAGTAGAATTGCAGAAATGAACGATCTAATTAGCTACCAGGGGAAACCCTTGAACGCCCGGAGTTCACAGCTATTACTAACTTACCGAATCTGCTCACCAATTGGCATATGACACCATAAGGCGTATAATTTCCTATTATACGAGGGCTGTTCGAAAAGTATCGCGAATTTTGAATTTCTGGGGTAATGTTCAGTTAATTTTTGACAGCTGCTTTGCTTGCACGTGTTTTGGCTTATCTTCGATTTTTGCCCATTTTCGACCAAAAACAGCATCGCATTAACATTGCTAAGGAGCTGTTGGACTCTGTCCGCGACGACCTAAATTTGCTCCTGAGGATCATAACTGGTGACGAATCATGGGTTTATGGTTATGACGTGGAAACCAAAGCTCAATCATCCCAATGGAAGCTGCCGCACGAGCCAAGACCGAAAAAAGCACGCCACATTCGGTCAAATGTGAAAGTTTTGCTTACAGTTTTTTTCGATTACAGGGGCGTGGTGCATTATGAGTTCTTGCCACAGGGTAGAATAGTCAAAAAGCAATATTACCTACAAGTTTGGAATGGGTAAAAATCGAAGACGAGCCAAAACACGTGCAAGTAAAGCAGCTTTCAAAAATTAACTAAACATTCAAAATGGTCGAACTTATCGGCATAAGTCAGAGACATAAGTACCAACATAACACCACAAGAAAATCTAATATACGTAACCCGCGGAAATTCAAAATTCGCGATACTTTTTGAACAGAGCTCGTATAACGAGCTTCATTCCATATGCCAATATTGTGACATTTAAGATACTCACGTTCTTGTGAGGATCTTAGAAACTTCAGTCATTTTTGCATAGCCTCTTTTACAATTTTTTTCAAAACTAATATTATCTACAAAATCTAATCATAAATTTATGGTCAATATGTTTGCGTTTTTTTATAGTATGTATAACATAAACAGTATATTTTCATTATAACATGTTATCAGAAAAGAAGAAATATTACGTATTTAATATTTCAATTTTTATTTATTATTTACAGGATATCGTAAGAACTTCAACAAAATCAATACAAATTGTATACACCGCACAAATGCTGCATATTGTTTCGTTATCCACACTTTTTGTGGGATTGTGAAATTTGAACTGTGATACGTATTAGTACGGAAAAGAGTTCTCGCCCCACGAAACTCTGGTACTTAGGTTAACGGTAGACATTTTAAAACGTGGTATTAGTTTTTAAAGAATCACACGTCCTTTTTATATACTTCGACCATCTGTGTTATTCTCCTGCTCAAGAACTGCCACTACTGAAATTGGATTAAAAAGAACATGGAATTAGCTGCCCACCGATCGGTAAGTAATTTTCTAAACACATTTCTTTGGTTTCGAATTCAGGTCAGTCGTGTTATATTTAAACATGGATAAAAGGGACCTTTTATATATATTATCCAGGCTTGGATGACATAAATACGGAAATACGAAGAACTTTTACCCGTTTACGAATGTACGAATGTGTGTTCACTTAGGAATGTGATAATTTATGAGGTTATGTGGTTAACGTGGTTGTGTATAGTGTTCTCCCCGAATTTGGTTAAATTAAAATAGAAAAATAACAATGGAGATACAATGGATAAATATCTATCTGAAAATGTTCCATTTAAACTTTTATAAAATTCCTGGTATTACTATTGGAAAAAAACTTTTACATAAAAATGTAAAAATATTCTACGCAGATTTTTACAAATACGAATACTTTATTGCCAGACAAGCATGAGTGTTTAAAACAATTTTATATAATTTTTCCTCCGAAAAAAATAAAGTTTAAAAATGCCTAAACAAAATATTTGAGAATAATTTTATTTGATAAAATAACTAATATGAAGTAATAGTCCAATCGAAAGGAAATAATTAGCCTTAACTATAGTTTCTTCTTAGGAAGGTATTTACGTTTACCTTCAAAAAAAAAAAAATTTAAAATCAATTCTCATAAAATTTAAGGCTATTAACCAAACAACTCGTATACTATGACAACATAATCTCACTAACAAGAATCATATTATAGTGAATATTTTTCATTAAATTAAATCCGCTCCTAATAACACAAACATGAAATTGGTATATTTTTAGTTTAAGAAGAATTTGATAGACTTAATCTTTTTTTTGATAGTTTTTAACTATCTAATACTATTGTAAAAACTTTATGTGGAAAACGCAATTTAAAAAACTGAAATTGTTTTGAAAAAAGTATCGACTTTTCGGCAGGTATTTACAACAACAAAAGAGTAAAGGTACTATTATACGATTGCATGAATAGGGCAATGTATATGGCTGTCAGACAATCAGCAGAAATACAATTCGGCAAGTGATCACATGACTGAGGAGGAATTGAAGATCATTAAAATTTCAAAACTATTGTCAGATTATTTCTGCATTCCAAGATGTTCAAAATTTCATCATATGATAATGTACACTATTGTACTCTAGGACCTCGCCTGTAAATATTGTCAAAAATTCCTTTAAATTGTCTGGCAATGGTTTGTCTGGCAATGATTGATCTGGCAAGGTTAGCAGATAAAAATTGGACGTTTATACGATTGCCTGAATAAGGCAATGTTTGCACATATGTGTAATATGGCTGTCAGGCAATCAGCAGAAATACAATTCGGCAAGATCATTAAAATGTCAAAACTATTGTCAGATTATTTCTACATAAAAGGGAGCATCAACAATTTGATGAAATATTTTTGACTGAATAGATTGATTTGAAGGAAGTTGTTAGACTTAGTGAAGCCCCAGAGTTCTAGTCTGTAAGTCCATAAAAGTTTCAGGAGAGCATCATAAATCAGTGTTTTACTGCCTATTGTAAATTATGAAGGTTTGCCAAGGAGTCGAAGAAGTCTAGTCATTTGTATGCGGGTTCCATGCCAAGCTTTTGTTTAAGGACATATTCAACAACAGGCTCTTCGGTCATCCCATCCAAAAAATTTGAATATTTACGGTGATAAAATTGCGGAGAACGGTACGGGAATTACCACTCTGCACACTCGATAGTCGAAAATAGCAAAAAGTCGAAAAAGACAAACAATGCAGAAGAAAAAGGAAAAAGTGGAGATGAAATGTGGATAATATTCGATAGTAAATTATGGAGTAAACACTACACCTTCCTCGCCAAGAAAATCCAGTTTTCAAGGAAAGCCAGCAGTAAAAAATAAAACACTTCGTCCCCAATCCATCGATTACGGTACTTTCACTAATGGACGAATAAATGATTGATTTATTAATAATTGTTAAGATTATTTACCAACTTTTAAGATTTTGGAATTTCGTTTCGACAAATTATAGCTCAATACTTGGACTATCACTGATCAAATATGCAAAATTATACAATTATTGTCTAGACTATTGGTAATAGTTTAAGTCGAAATCAATTTAATTGATGTAAAATAAATTTTTGAAAGTTTTCAATTTTTTTTTTGAATTGTTCAAATTATTTCTCAAAATTCAGTTTAGTTTGGTTTTAAGCCATCTATGAATTTTGGTTTTCTGTTGAGCAGCGCCATCTGTGAGAAATTTAACTTTTTTTTAAGAAACCGTATCGAGGAGGAGCAGCTTCTATAGAGTAGGCGGTGACCGATTTGCTGTAAATCTTTTTTATGGCTGATCATAGAACAGCGTAGTTGATGACCATTGCGACTATAATTGCTCATCCAACATTCCCAATAGTCTAAAGATAAAATATCGTAAATGTTGTCTTTCAGGCAGATTAAGCTTGAGGCTGATTGCCACGTTCCATAAAAACCATTCCAAATAAATATCAGAATAAAGAAAACAAAGGACGGTACCAACGGTAACTGACCCGGTCGATGGAATATGCGCTCTCTATATAGATCCGAAGCTGCTTAGCAATAACCCGATACTCTGTCAAAGTACCAGACTGACATAACAGCACTAGAAGAAGTATGGTGAACAGTGACAAGTATTTTGAAGGAAGGCAACTTTAATATATAGTACAACTGCCATCCAAAAATACTATGTGCTCGGAACAGTCTTTTTAGTTACCCAGAAAATGTAGCCTGTTATGATTAAATTTGAAGCGATAACTGAGCAGCAATGCGGGCCAAATACGAGTATAATAACATCAGCTTCGTCATATTCAGAAAAGTCTGCCGATTTAAAAAAAGACACCTTTTTCGAAAAAGTAGAATAAGCTCTTGACGCCTGTCTCAGGTATTATCCGAAATTCATATTTAGGGACTTTAACAGAAAGATTTGGAGGAAGCATATATTCAAGCGATACATTGGCATCCAAAGCTTTTATGAGCACACTAATAATAACGGATTGTGGACCATCTAGTTATTAGCTGCAAATTAAGTGTGGGTTGAAGTACCTGGATTTCGTGGAAAGATTTCTATAAGACTACTTGAATAATGACTACCTTGTTGGCACGATGATCCGAACCTGAATATCATCTTTTCCAATACAGGTGATCGAAAGATTTAACTCAACATGAGTATCCTGGTAGATGAACGTATTCGTACGAAGTTCGAACGTGAGCTGGATGCAGCAAATAATAATGCAAACAAAATATATGCCCTAGAAATAAAGCAGATAACAAAATGTCCTTCAAAGACCTAGATGGCACTATCATTGGTACGGCCGAAAAAGTACTAGGCCCTATCCACAGATAGAGTCTGAACGGCTGGTATTACAAACGGGCAACAGGACTAAATAATGCTGCATATCGAGTCATGCAACATTCTCAGAATAGCAGAAGAAAGGTTGCATAGATAAAATAAAAAAGCCTGGGAGAATGAACGGGTCTGTTAAATCGAAAAACGTGGGTAATAATCGCAGCAGGCACCTGATCCTGCTCTAACCTGTGAGCAGGATGAGACGGTTTACACCATGATGCTTTTTATTACTGACCAAACAGGTACATTAAGACAATGGGTGGAATATTTTGAATAAGTCAGAATATGATGTGGCCGCGAGTTTAAGAAGACATATTGCCGCCATTAAGTCTTGAGGAAACGACAAAAGTGATCCGTCGACTGAAGAAACACAAGTTGCCCGGTGTTGATGGAATCGCCAGCAAACTGCTTAAGTATAGAGAATATACTTTAGTAAATGATTCATCAATTAATGGCCCAAGTATGGGACAGGAATTAAATGCCCGATAACTGGCACTTTGGTATTATCATACTCAAAAAAGGATATATCACGGAGTGTAGCCGTAATAGAATTATTACGTTGTTGAGTACTATGTGACAGATTTTATATGCTCTCTTCTAGACAGGGTAATCCCATTGGCCCAAATAATTATTTGGCCCATGCTATAAAAGCTTACATGTATGTTAAATAAGAGGGTTCAGCATCCCTAAAAAATTAATAAGACTGTCTATGTTCGGCATCCCTCAAAAATTGATATGACTGACTAGTCCTTAACATCCACTATGTTCCCTAGCCAGAGATCCTTGTAGAGTTCTAGGTACCCAACTTCAGTATGTTGTGATATTTTACTGCCATTCAGATACATGGGACCTCATGGTTCATGGCAGAGAGCAAATGTTACATGGACTTCTGCGCGTTCGTTCACCCTTTATTCTCTTCTTGGTAAACCAGTTCCGGAGTCCAAATGGATAGATTCTAAGACTTAATTTCTTAACAATTCATAATGAAAATAATTCTATGCACCCAAAATGATAAAAAAAATTTTGCCTTGGCGGAAGGAGTGGATCAACTAGAAGATATATATAATTTCCGTAAACAAATGAGATTGGCGGGCTTTGTTAATTTCCGTAAACAAATGAGATTGTCGGGCCTAGCACATATTAGGTTATAGAGTTATCATAATAATATAGAAGAAAATTACTGGGCCATTTAAACTTAAAGCAAGTAATCAGTCAAAGCAAGGCTCCTAACCCGATCTATTAGTAATTTTTATTTTATTATTTTATTGACACAGGTCTTTAAAAACCCAAAATTTGCAGTGACGGATTTAATGGTGAGAAGAAATGAGGTTCTTCTTCAAAGATACTAGTTTGGTATGGTCACTACCCATGCATGAAGGTTAAGATAGAAATGACTCTCGGAATCTTTAAATGTTTGACAAACCTACAATTCAGAGTAACAAACTAACATAATTGCAGACTTTATTTTGATTCCAACGTAAGATTTTAGTGAAAATAATATCTAGTTTCAATAAGTAAGACTATTTAGATGTAAAAAAAATATGGCTACTGGCACGTATCCTAGCTACCTACCTCAAAACCTAATAGAATATAACGAACTATTGTATGAATAACAAAATTTCTTTAATGAATAATAAATTTCTTTAAAAATTTTACTTTAAATTATTACCAAGTAGGAAACAATAACAATTTAGTACAATTATTATTATTATTAATAATAATTATTATTCTGTATACACTCGTTGTACATAAAGGATCCCCAGTTCAATTTCAATTCAAATAATAATTTTTCTCTTCTAGAATTATCGAAGAATACTGAAGGAAAAAATACTAAATAAATACTGATAATAATAATAAAGATATTTAAGTGTACAGAATTATTTAAAATTACTCTTTCAAATATGAAATTTTTAAGATTTTTTTGAGCCTCAGGATAAATGAAAAAATTTACCATCAGATATTCAAAGTATTATTAAACATTGGTTTTTCATTTAAAAAGATATTTTTTTCAATTATTCCTGAAAATGTTGTTTTTTATATCTTTTGAAAAATGTCTCCTTTGAAGATAATTATTTTGTTTTCGTTTCTTTCCAAGAGGTTTAATTGGAAAGTAGATATTATATTGAATTTAACTTATTGTAGATGTTCATTATTGCTTTTTAATATTAATGATAAATTTCTTAATTAAATGGCTTGCAAATATTTTTTGATAAATATTTATTCCGTTAACAATTACCGTCCTTTATATTATCAACGTTGGATAGACTTTTCCGAAGATAATTCAAGGCAATAATGTCCAAAATATTTTTAATAACGATGGAACAGCTATTGGGATATAGACATCAGCTTCAGTATATGATATTATACCAACGGCTAAACTATATAAAATCATAACAAAGTCTTGTATGACAACTAAACTTATAAAATTGACTAGATTATTCAGAAGCTAGATAAAAGTAGCCTGGAAATGGCCCTTAACAAGGAGAAGAACTCTCATATCTTCTATTTTACCTAGCACTGAAGAAGGTAATTTGATACTTTTGGGACGGGTACCATCCTCATTAAGTGTGCCCAACTTTAAACGCACGCCGACGATATTGACATAGTGGATCGATTATTAAAAAAAAAGTAATTATGGGCTGATTAAGTACAGTTATGGAAACTGCGAGGGTTATATGATTAGTACCTGGCCTTCAAAAGAAAAAACTTTATTTATTTTATTTTTTGATATCAATATATTTAGTCCAATGTTTATATTTCTTTTGTGTCCCATTTAAAATATACGATTTCTACAACATTTCAGCAATTACCTCATTGTTTGAGCCAAATCTTAGAAAATAATTACTCGTGCTAAATTTTCCGAATATATCAGATGCGGAAATTATTCGTATCCTAATTCATGAAATTTTCCCATGACAATAAATTTTTTTCATCCAGTGTATGAATTTTACGTCAACCGTTTGTCTAAGTACAGTTCTAGGTATCCAACTTAAGTGTCTTTTTTATTTGTATAGCATTTATGCTCGTTGACTTTTATTCCCTACGTATTCGTATTAAAAAAAATTCCTTAACTTTATCATAAATGACTAAAAATATATTTTTTAAATGAATTTGTCAAAATTTACTTAAGAAAACCATTTAAACACCATAAAATATAAAATATATTTTCAAATAAATTTTTAATCAATTCAAATTTTCTAAATATTTAATCAAAATTCTATTTATGTAATCCAAAAAAAATGGTTGTAGGCTATTTTATGCTTACAGTATTAACTAATAATATAATAAAATTTTATAATACAAAAATAAATATTTTTTAAGTAGGAGTTTATATTAATATCAACAGAATATCCAATTACTTATTTTATATATATTGTAGATAAAAAATTAAAATTTATATTTTATATAAATAAGATTAAAAGCAATCCATAATCTCTGAGGTAAAGGAAAAATACGCCCATCCATTGAGTACTAACCCACTATGTCAGCACATGTAAAAATTATTATTTTAATGACATTTCACGGATGCTCGTTAAGTATTCCGTTTAGATATAAATTTTCATATTTGACACTTCAAACGATATGGCGTTCATAATTTTAACTAAATAGGAATAAAATATATTATATAATTTGTCTTAAATATTACATGATATATATCATAAAGAAAAGAATACAACTGAATATTTTGAAAAATAATAAACAAACTAAAAATTGTACCAGCAATTCTTAAATATTTCTACAAAATACCTTTCTAATATTGCCCCTTTCATTAAATATGTTCCGAATGAAGCTCTATATTTTGGGACCTTTTTCGATAGATTCTAACTAAAATAATAATAAATATTAATGAAAATGCCCAAATTGTAATTATAAATAAACTATGCACAAATCTATAGTATACAAAAATAAAATAAAGATTTTCGAAAAGTCTTCATTAGAATAAATAAAGATTTTCGAAAAGTCTTTATATTACCTTTATTTAACGTTACATACGAAGAAGTTCTGCTTATAGCGGATTTCGTCTGCTTAGCTAACGAGATACAAATAGTTAAATATGTCTGAACACTCAAATGTCTGAGTTGTTACACGAACATGTTTTTAGTCCGATATTCACAAACGTAGCAGCCATCTCGCCCATAGCTATCTCATAACCAAAATTTCATGGAAGATGTTACCTTTACATTTTTTGATTTGTATACTTTATCAGCTATCTCATACAGTCTTATTCGAGTGTCTCCTAAAACTATATCGTGGAATTTTTCAATCATGTCTGATGTGGGGTGACCTTATTTGGACGACCTAGATGTTTGTCAAAAAAATGTTTATATGGTCGCATACAAATTCAGCAATATTTTGTGTTCAAAACGAAGGTACAGCATCCTCAAAAAATTTTCTGAGTTCCCATTTTATCTCATTACTTTTTTTCTATTTCTAAAACAAATAATATATACCAATCATACTCAATCTTTTTCATTGTTGTAAACAGTTTTTCAAGTAGTTGTTTCATTTAGTTAGAGAGTGACAGTAAACTGTCACTCTCTAACTAAATGAAACAACTACTTGAAAAACTGATAGGGTTCTTGTGAAAGCTTATATTTATGAAAAATAATGTTGCTTCAATAGTAACAATACTATCTTTTGCCGAGGATTAGGTATAAATCATACAACCCTCGTAACATCCAATTCAATTGGATTATAAGAATTTTCCAAATTATGGGAATAGACCAGTTTTAATTATAAAAATTACATTGTAGTCACATTAATAATATTTATGTATTTAAAAAGTGCAATGACATTTATTACATAATTGTTTAATTCGAATATCGGGTGATTAAAGATCACTTTAATATTGGCACTTTAGGCTACTAAAAATTAAACAACAAATTTTTTAATTGAAAAATAGAATTGAATTTTGTTTTTTCTACTACTTTTTTTTGTATTGGGTTGTTCGGAAAGTAATTTCGTTTCATTATTTATTGGCCTATTTCCTTTAAGTGAATCATTCAATTTGTCTAACTGATGACAGTACACTTTAGAAATGATCGTTGTGTTGCTCGATAAAAGCTCAAAATAAACGATTCCTTTGAAATTCCACCAAACCGATAGCATAACATTTTTTGGATGAATATTGGCTTTCGAAGTGAGTTGAGCCGTTTTATCTTTTCTACTCCAGGATCTTTTGAGTCTAACATTGTTGTAGACAATCCATTTATCGTCCCCAGTGATGATACGCTTCAAAAATAGATTATTTTCTTGGCGTTTGAGAAGCAAATCACAAACGTCAATGCGACAGAACAAATTTTTTTCCGTAAGAAGATGAGGAGCCCATATATCGAGCTTTGAGATTAAACCTAGCCGCTTCAAATCATCATGAATGGTCGTATTCGATAAATTTAATCTTTCAGCGATCTCACGAGTTATTATTCACCGGTTTGCATCAATTAATGTCTTTATTGTATCTTTATTAGCTTCAGCTGACCTTTCAGAACGTGGTGCATCTTCGAGATCAAAATTACCGAATCGAAATTTTGCTAACCAGTTTTGGCACTGGCGCTCACTTAACACATTTTCTCTATAAACATCGGATAATTTGTTCTTGCTTGAACAGCATTTTTATCTTAACTATAGTAAAAAAAAAGTAAAATATGGCGAAAATACTGTTTTTCACTTTCTATTGTATATTTAAAAGAGTATCAACCAAAAACTACTATGCAGAATCAATCGAATTATTTCACAAGCAAGCCTTGCTATATCAGCTGTCAAAATACATATGATTATGCAGCTTAAGTGTGAAGTTGATTGTGAAAAAATACAATTAAGTGCTCTGTCGGGAAACAACGAAATTACTTTCCAATATTATTGAAAGAACTTTATCAAATTGGTTCAGATGATAGATTTGATCGATTATTTTACCTTGTCACAGTGACAGAACATATATATGTTCGTAATTGATCAATTCTTAGTCTCTTATTTATACGCTACCTTATATGCATTATATTATTATTATTTATTTTGTCAAAAAGAAAGTACACAGAAAATAGTCGCTTTCCTTAAAAAGATATCGAAAATGCAATTGTAAAAAGTATGATTATATATTTTTTGTACTAAATAGGCTTATAAAAAGTTGACAGACTGTCGTCGTTTTATAGCAAATTTATTCGATTGCGAATCAGCTTATCAATAAATAAATAGGCTGTGTACACACACCGAAATGATAATGGAACAATGTATAATAAAAATGTAACATTTCATGAATATTAGAATAGGATGCCTGTCTATCCAATCACCATCTACACAAGCCAGTTAATGAATGAATGAATAAACGAAATGGATGACTTTATATAATCATGCCAGTAAATGGATACATACGAGAATTTCCACATCGAAATGGAAAATGAGAAGATAAACCTTACAATTCTGTCTATAGTTTCATTCAACTAAGTATATTGTTACTTTGATTGAAATAAAAACGACATTTCAAATGAATTGACTCTTTCCTTCAGGAAATTAGAATTCTTCTCAATTTTATTGTTTCATATCATCCGTTTAGGTCAAATGGATTTCATCGTCCATCTTGTATCTGATGACTGACAATCTTTACCGATTCAATTCGAATAAGGCTAGATTCCGAACAATATGTCATGCAAACTAATTTCTTTCGCTATTCTCCTACTCATATAATGGTCATATTAACAAGAAATACATAGAAAAAAAATGAAGAAAATTATTGGTAAAATTCCGCTCGCTAAATATGTACATTCAACCCGATATGATAGGACATTCGAGCACGTCCTAAATCTCATTCGGAATGTAGAATTGTAGGTATAAAAATAGTCGGAATTAAGAACTAAAACAATTATTGACATTTTTTTTATTTCTCAAAATGAATACCAAATTATTTATTAACAGCAAATATTCAACACATATCGGAGTTTTTCTTGAAAAGATATTCATCCGAGCACGAAATACGATGATGACTCTATACCCTCGATTGCGATGATATCTTCTATACGGGATAGGATACTATTTATCTTTTCCTTTGATTCTATTTGATTCCCCCACTATGCACGAAAGATACCTTTTGAATCGATTTATCCGCACTAAATCAACTTTTTATGGAACAGTTGTTGAAAATTCATCAGAAAACGATTTTGTATCTTGATTCGAAAGGGCGATCATAAAAAGTGAGTTCATTTTGTTTTTTTAAAAATGTCTGTCTCTTCAGTTATGAATAACTCGTACGAGTGTATGTGCACTTAAATAACCTCGAGTGAAACAAATTAAAAATGGATTACAAAATATTTGCACTTCTGCATTCAGTAATGGAACTAAGTTTCGGAGGTGCCTCAAGCTATATTAAATATATAAAATAATAATATCGCTTGAGGCATCTCTGCTAGCACGATGTTAGTAGTTAAGAGTGCAGCAAGTATATGAAAAAATGTGGAAACAAATCTTTGAAAATCAAAAAATAATCTCAACTATAAAAAGGTCAAGAAAAAGCAAAATAAACAAATCAGAGAAATGAATGCTGCTCAACTCAGTCATTTTGTAAAGGGATGAATCAACCCTAAATAGTGTGACATGTTGCTTAAAATACTTTCCATTTTCCACAATTTTCAAATTTGCATGGGGGTAGCATTTAAGTTGTCAATTTAACTCAATTAAAAGTTTTATTTAAATTAAAACAAGATGCTTTTAAATATATTTTTTATATAACAGGGGTGTTATCATGGTGCAAAAGCCAATTTTTGTTCTTCCACAAATCTGGGCGTTTCTGGCGGATTGCTTCCCGCAACTTGCGCATAACTTGCAGGTAATATTCCTTATTGACTGTTGTACCCTGTGACAAGAACTCATGATGCACCACGCCTCTGCAATCGAAGAAAACTGTAAGCATAACATTACTATTCGAACGAACTTGACGTGCTTTTTTCGGTCTTGGCTCGTGCGGTAGCTTCCATTGGGATGATTAAGCTTTGGTTTCCACGTCATAACCATAAACCCATGATTCGTCACCAGTTATGACCCTCTGGAGCAAATTTTGGTCGTCGCTGACAGAGTCCAACAGCTCCTTAGCAATGTTAATGCGATGCTGTTTTTGGCCGAAATTCATTGGTAAAAATCGAATGGCGCGAGCCAATCGATATGTTTAAGTCCTCAGCAACTTCTCTAACTGTGATTCGACGATTGGCCAATACTATTTTCTTCACTTCATCAATGTTTTCGTCTGTTGTTGACATGCTCGGGCCCTCTGAGAACATTTTGTACCACCGATAAACGTTGCTTCGGTCCAAGATAGCTTCACCATATGCCACAGTCACCATTCGGAATGCGTCCGCGCAATTTATTTTGTTTTTTCACACAAAATATGATACAGATTCTTTGATCCATTTTCTGGAATGGGGAAAAATTGGAGACGAGCCAAAACACGTGCAAGCAAAGCAGCTCTCAAAAATTAACTGAAAATTCAAAATGGCCGAACTTGTCGGCATAAGTGAGAGACATGAGTACCAACATAACGCCACAAAAGAATCGAAAATCAAATATATGTAAGTAAGAACAGACCTTTTTACGTATATTCGATTTTCGATTTCGTTTTGAACAGACCTCGTACACTGCTGTCAAAAAGCGATATTTTTGAACAGACCTCGTACACTGCTGTCAAAAAGAAATTTTTAAAAAAGAGATTGGGTAATAAAAAATTGACTATTCTTTAATTATTTTCCTTTTTTTTCTATTTATATAAAACTTTTAAAATTTTTGCAACAAAAAATATTTTTTTTACCACCATCACGAGCAGTTATTATTGTTTATTGGCACTAAAACACATTTGTCGTTTTGGGCATGGTCAAATAGAATTTATGAAGTTTTCTTTTTAAACGTCTTCTACTGCAAGTTGCTGACACTAAGTGTATTTAGGTCCTGCTTAACGCAGTCCTTCTACCTTGAAAAACGTTCGAGATCAAAATTGCCGGATCGAAATTTTGCAAAGCACTTTTGGCACTGGCGCTAACTTAACACATCTTCTCCATACACATCGGATAATTTTTTTCTTGCTTGAACAAAATTTTTATGTTTTTTATAGTAAAAAAAGTAAAATATGCCGAAAATGCAGTTTTTCCCTTTCCATATTTAAAAGTGTATCAACCAAAAACTACTATGCAGAATCAATCGAATTAAATATGATTATGCGGCTTAAGTGTGAAGTTGATTGTGAAAAAATACAATTAAGTCCTCTATTGGAAAAAAACGAAATGTCATAATAAAGATTATTACGTCAAATGAAATATAGTTTCAACATTATAGGTAAATTTCAACAGAAAGAATAATGCAATGGTTGCGATACATAAATAGGTTTTCATAATTTTTATACATCCACATTTTTGCCGTCTACATTCTGCTTCTACCATTTTTTTCCAAAAACAAACCTTTTGAATAGACTTCCACGGGTAATTGTAGAATTATTAAAAGATCTGAAAATGTATGAGGGTAATATGATAAGTCAGTGACAATTACAAGAGATGTACTCTTGGTGAACTTAGCAAAATGATAGTATTTTCATAATTTTATTTTCTTAATAAAATAACCGTATAAATTTTTAAATATATACGATAGTTTAGTTTTGACAGTCATTGAAAGAAGGCAAAGTTTGTGTTTGCTATTCAAAAGTTCATTTTTTGTGTTAATAAAATACTATAATTTGAAAAAAAAAACTGAAACCAAAACCAAGCTTGAAAAGTATAATGGGAATTCCTGAATTTATTGATTACTGAATTTCGTAGTGGTAGTATGAGCACAAGTGATGCTGTGCGCCAAGAACGTCAAATTTAGGTAACCACTGAAGAAATAATTAATCAAATATATAAAATTGCTTTAAAAGACGGTCGGGGACCATTTTATGAGATAGCTTATATAGTAAACATATCAAATATAAAATTTTGGGTATAGAAAAACTATTGGCTTGATGTGTGCTAATACCTGATCAAAGACGCCTTCGAATAATAATTTTAATGGAGTGTTTGGATATTTTTAAACTTATTACAAACAAATTTTTGCATCGATTCATAACTGTTGATCAAACATAAATTTACTATTACATAACAGAAACCAAAATTTATTTAAATAATGGACTTCTACTAGCTAACATGCCGCAAGAAGATCACCATCGACTATCTTGAAAAAAAGTATAAACGACAATAAGATAGTATTATACGATATTATTAGACCATTTAAAGAATAAAGGGAAGATAAAATGAGAAAGATATTCTCTTTCTATAAGTAAGAGTATGACTTGTTTCTGTATCTACCATATTTTTCAGATTTAACACCTAATATTATTTCCTATTTCCCAATATGCAAAAAATTGTTCAGCGGAAAAAGATCGTAGAGATCGTATTTTTTAGATGGAATACAAAAGATAGAAAAATGTTGGACTAAGTGTTTTGAACTTAAAAGAGACTATGTAGAGAAATAAAGTTAATTTTACACTTAAAAATGTTTTTTTCTTGATAAGGTCAAGCCTTCATCATTTAACCATCGTATTAAAATCAAAAAAAGAATACAATTGAAAAAATAATATACATTTTAGCAAATTTTTTAATAAAAAATTAACTGATCATACGATATAATAATAGAAGGAAAAATATAAGCTTTTTAGTCATTTAACAACCGAAAAACCAATTAAGTAGAACTACTACTAAACAAAACTACCCAACCTTTTTTTTGCTATTCGTAAATCGCACATATGAGAATGTCAAAGGGTAAATTATAAGAAAATGACAAAGGTGAGTAAATTCACATCGGTTTCTGCAATTATTCTATTGGTGCGGCGAATAATCATATTCTTACAGCAAATTCTCTCTATTTTTTTTTTTTTTCAAAGTAAAAAAAAACAACAACAACCCCTACTAGTGCTAATTGGATTTTCTTTGACTTGGAAAGTTCTCCATAATAGCAATGATTAAGGAAGTAACTAATTTTCTAAATGGCACCACTGCATCGCATCGCACTTGTTGGAACATTTTCATAATGGATTAAAATGAGACTTTTGAGGTTATTCGCTTTAAGCTTTATCCTTTTACACTTTGTCATTTATTTGTTTTCTTCCCTTTTTTGGTCGACTGCACTTTAACTGTTGAGCACTCGCATAGTGTAAGAAAATTTTCTTCGCATAACTTTTGATAAATTACAAAATAATTGATAAAAAAAAGAACAATATTTGAGATTACTCTACGAATAAAAGATTGACAAATGGGAAAATACTCACATCTATGGAGTAGTTGTCCCAACAGTTGACTATGTACGATTAATAATTTACTTACTTATGATAGTAAATAGTGAGTATAATTATATGGCTGACCTATTTTTATATGAATTTCCACACGAAGATTTCTAAATCTTTTTCTGTATTCGAGTTTTTAGTTCATTACTTTAGAAAATTCATATGCAGATAGAATGGCACAAGCTAAAGGGTGATTTTGATTTGTTCTTGTTTTAGTTTGATTCTTAGTTTTAGTTGTTTGTTTTCTATTGAAATTATGGGTAAACTTTTCACACTTAGAGAATCTTTACTATTCAATTCAGATGAATAATAATTAAAAAGTCAAAACTGAAGTGATTATTTTTCTCTTCTATATCTTTGAAATGAGGATAAAATTCTGGATGAACAGGAATAGAAAACTTTGTTGAATAAATTCTTCTGAAAACTTTAAAAGAATATTATTACTTTTCTTAGTTATCTCTTCTTCTAATAATAATAGGAAATGGTAGCAAATATTTAAAAATTGTGAATTTATAAATCAATTAGATTATTTATTAAAATTTAAAAGTTTTTGTAAGAATTTATATCAATGTTAGGGTTTTTGAATTACCTCAATTTTATAACGAATTGCATATAGAAATATCATGAATTATGAAAACTGAAACCTAAAACTAAAGGTGTGAAGTAGAGCCTATCATGTTTGAATTTATGTTAATTCGTAACTATAATTAAGTTAACGAAAAAGCTTATAAATGAATCTTATAATAAAAAACGGATTTATCTTACTAATTAATTACTAATATTGTGCTAAATGAAGTGGGAGTAAATACCCATCGACGTTTCTTCAGCTAAGTCCATTGTCTCTAGAGTTATCTCTGGACTTAGTTGACGTTTCTTCAACTAAGTTCAGAGATAACTCTAGAAAATCTCAAGTGTAATTGTCTCTTTAGCAAAGTTCTTTTAAATGGGAGTAAAATATTTGATAACCGAAAATGCACAGGTCTTAAAGAAATCGATTATTAAAATAACGATTTGATACATTATTACAAGCATAAAAGAGGGCATCAATAATTTTACGGAGGATCTTTAATTGTAAGAATTAAATTAGATAAAAATTGAGACTATAAAGTTCAAATCCATAAGTCCAAAAAGGTTTTATATTTGGTTTGTATATTAAAAGGCTTTACCATTTATAATAAGTCTAGAATATTTATCCAGTAGTCTAAGAGGTTATAGACAACGATTTTTAATTTACCATTGAGATACAGAGGGATAGGTTATTGTTTGTAAAGAGTAAAAGTAATATGATCACTTTTATATTCAGTTACCATCACTCACCATTTTAAAGCAGGATTGAACATCGTGCATATGGGATTGTAAATTATTAGAAGCTATGTCTATATTTGAGACATAAGTCGTAATGATAATATTAGAATTAGATGAGATGTCATGGGTATAAATATTATATAAAAATGGGCGAAGGATTCTGCCTTGCAGGATTCCAGCTAGAAATAGGATATATTTCTGAAACGACATTGGAAGCAATATGAATTAATAATAATATGGATAGTAGAAGGAAGAAAACATTGTATATTTCAGGTAAATTCAGGATGCCACAAAAAAATATATTTAAAAATTCTGAAAAAATGTGGCTTTTTCAAATTAATACTGAAGAAATTATCATTTTTTATACATAAAAATTAAAAATTATCCACTTTGTAGTTTGAAAAGTACAACACTATTATTTGTCAGTTATTAAATATATGAGGTCTGTTCAAAAAGTATCGCCAATTCCAAAAAATGGATCAAAGGATCTGTTTCGGGAACAAGAAAAAGTCATAGGGGGCTAGATCTGGGGAATGCGGTGGCTGCGGCATTATTAGTGTATTGTTTTGGGCCAAAAATTCGCGCACAAACAACGATACGTGAGCAGGGACGTTATCATGGTGCAAAAGCCAATTTTTGTTCTTCCACAAATACGGGCGTTTCTGGCGGATTGCTTCGCGCAACTTACGCATAACTTGCAGGTAATATTCCTTATTGACCGTTCTACCCTGTGGCAAGAACTCATGATACACCACGCCTTGCAATCAAAGAAAAATGTAAACAAAACCTTCACATTCTACCAAACTTGGGGCGCTTTTTTCGGTCTTGGCTCGTGCGGCAGCTTCCATTAGTATGATTGAGCTTTGGTTTCCACGTCATAACCATAAGCCCATGATTCGTCACCAGTTATAACCCTCTGGAGAATATTTGGGTCATTGCGGATAGAGTCCCACAGCTCCTTAGCAATATTAATGCGATGCTGTTTTTGGTCAAAAATAGGCCAAAATCGAAGACGAGCCATAACACGTGCACGCAAAGCAGCTGTCAACATTAACTGAACATTCAAAATAGCCGAACTTGCCGGTATAAGTGAAAGACATAAGTACCAACATAACGCCACAAAAAAATCGAAAATCGAATATACGTAACCCGTATACGGGTTACTTTTTGAACAGACCTCGTATATATGTCTTACGATAAAATTTGTTCTGTTTAAAAGTTGGCATTTTATATTACGAAATGTTTTATATCCGAACAATCTCTAAGACTCCAAAACCGCCTTTGTGGTGTGCTATATCTTCAAGAGAAAATGGGCTATCTGGCCCGGATATCTTTAAATATAAAAAAGAAGAGACTATTAAAGTTAATTTTGAGTACTATGGGCGTATTATAACTGACTTCTTTTTAACTTGAGCTTAAAGATTTTAATCTGAATCATTTGTGAGTTTAACCAGGCGATGCCTCCACACTGTGTGAGACATATTTTTAGAAGCAATATCTAAAAAATGCTTTTTATTAGACTTTACTTTTCGAAGTACAAATTGGATACACTCTTTATATAATCGCATTGACCACCAAGGGAAAATCATGTTCGGCTAAAACTTTGAAGCAATATTAAAATTTTGGATAAATAGTTCTTAGTGAGAGACCAGTAGTATATGGCTTAATGGAAAGGATCATTTCTAAATACTCAACGAAGGCTTTATGTCAAAGGATTATAAGTATAAACTGAAAGTTAATGTATAATTACATAGGTCTACGTAAATTTTTTACTCAAAATAATTAGTATATAAATTTTGAAGGTTTTAAGACGCTGAAGTCAAATTTATAATCTTTACTACTATAAGTATATTTGGATCTTTTCACCAAATTTTTGCAAAAATGTATTTTACTAAGTTTTGAATAAATATATTATTCAAAACTTAGTAAAATATTTTATTTCCTTCATTTTCAAAGTTTTTGCTAGTTTGTAAATTATGGCTGCTTTTTTTTAGCATATTTGCAAAGGGTTTTTTAGGTGATTACATACTTTAATAACACAAATTTTACTTTATTGAATTCTTTATTCCAAAAATAATACAAAGATATATATGTTAGTTTAATGAAATAAGAACTTTAATTGCCTGTATTTCTTAATGAGGAATTTTCAATAACAATTTATTGGCGTATTTCAGAAAACTGTGAAGTTTCATATGACTAATTGGTAAGCAATTTGTTTTAAGTGAAAATGTATTAATTTGTAATTTTTCGCCTTTTTATGGTGACATGAAATGAAAAAGAAATATAATTGATTTTATATTTAATTGATTTTATAACAAGACGCACCCAAATTATGTTAACTTTTAAAAAATTCCAAAAGAAAAATATTTTTTTAAATCTATTTTATGGAGTTTTTTTCAATAAAACTGAATTTCAAAAATATCAAAATTCGAAATATTATTTTAGAAGAAACAAGAAATATTATTTTAGAAGAAAAATATTCCATAATATAAAATGACAAACAATGTTTAAGATTTATTTTTTTATAATATTTAAATATAGCAAGTAATAAAAATCTACTTATAAGAGGATGGCTTTAGTATCATCGAATGACAAAAAACTTGACTAGACATTTTTGTTTAAATTCAAAAATTCTAAAAGGGCATGATTATTAGCGAATATTTTTTTTTTATTATTTTAAGTAATACTTAAATGATTGTCATTTTATTATATCTAACGTGAATAGATAGTCTACTTAATCTAGAAATAAAAGAATTTCGAAGGATTACAGAATAGGGTGGAAGTGGTATAAACAACACAATCTCTCCAATCGTTCAAAATAGGTGAACTCCAATCGTTCAAGATTCAAAATCTTTTTCCCGAGCATTTTTTTCGTATTCGAATAGAGTCCATCAGAAATCTTTTTTTTAAATGGTTAAGAGATGTTCGACCAGTTTTAATGAGGACAGATCCTACCGGGAAAACCAAGTGTGCTCCACTAGCTACGAGTAGTTAAATATAGCGATTCACCGCTGCTTCTACTCGTTTTAGATCTGCTACTAGAATTCTGACGCATAACGTTAAGGAATATGTTAGAATAACGTTCCATCTAGTACACGTAGGTCGTGAGTTACTCCGATAAAAAATTAATGTGACCAAAAGAAAACTTTCACAGTTAAGGTAAACAAAGCCCTTTCAAAACGCCATGGAAAGAAAAGCCTGTTTTCAGAAAATATAAACATGATTTCTTCTAACATAACGCATGGCACTCCAGACATGTTCGACAAACACCATCAATATCGTCTCGGACTGATTGACTCAAACCACACTGAACAACTTCTGACTTACACGATTGTCAATTTTCCCACATGCTCGTACATAACCGAACAAACAAGTGCGAAATCCAACATTGCAATACTTCCAACATGTCTGAATGAGTTCCCTCTCAGTCGAACAGCATACATAGCAGTTGTAATACTTTCTCTTCCCTGCAACATTTCTTAGCAACATTGAACAGCTGAGAATGTTGCGTGAATTCAAGCAGCATTTATTGTGGCGGCCAAGTTGCTTTGCATTTTCTGCTTGCACAGTCAGTTGACTTCCGACCACGTGCGTATTTGAAGGTTTCTTTGAAGTGAGTTTAATTGATTTGTCGTGATATCAAATATTAACGATAATTTCTTTTTAAAAATCCTTAAAAAAAATTACTTCTAGACAATGTTATACGATTTATGTTTAAAAATACTACAATATAATTAAACCTGATTAATTTTTTTTCGATGAATAAACAGAAAATTTTTCCATGTTCGCGAAAGTGAAATTTAACAAATTTGTACTAGTTGTATATCATAATAATGTTTATTAAAGAAATTTCAATTAAATAGTGAAAAAATTAGAATAATTCAGCACAAAAATTTGAATAATTCAGCACAGTGAAGATTTTGATAAAAATTTAAAGTCAATGAACATTAAATTTCAGCAACAAATGAAATTTTCCTAAATCCTTATTATATACACATAGTTTGGCACAAAAGTTCATGTTTTGTGCCAAATTTATGATATTTTTATGCATTCTGCGCGAACATTTATGCTGTGTACCAGTACCTTAAATATTTTTAATACACTTGTTGATATAATTAATAAAACCGTTTCTAATTGAATTTGAGTTTTTCTTTTTTAATGAAACAAAATATTTTGAAACTATGCCAATAAGGAATATTACAGTAAATTTTGAATGCATTCGATAAGTGTTAAAATTTTGTAAGTTATGTTGGTGTAAACAATAACAAATGAAATATGTTTTCCACTTTTTTTTTACTATTTGTATGATTTTTTCTTAAAAATAATGAAGTAGGTTATTTTTGTCATACATAAGCGTACTACAGTGCATTTATTTTTCTAAATTTATTTTAATCTAGTTTTACGAAATTTTTTTTATTTATGAAAAAATTTATATTTTGAACCAAATATGTTGTGACTACTGAATAGTTGCTATTTTATACGAATGTACACAATTATTTTCATGTCTGTAAATATAAATTCTTATAAAGTTAATAGAAATTTTTCGTCTTATGCACGGCACACTAGTTTCTAGAAATAATTAGACTACCCCATTTATCATAAAAACACGAACTTTGTCCAAAATTTTAGCCAATAAAATTATTTAAAAAAAATCAATCCCCAAAAAATTTTCTCTAATAAAATTTTTCCACAGAACTTATATGTCTTCCAAAATGTTGTTGAAAAAAAAGAATTAAAGGAAATTTTAATCAGGATATGAGTATATTAGAGTAATTACCATTTAAGGCTGATGTAGTAGTAATTTTAACTTAAAGCTAAAATTTTACTGACCATAATAATTTTAGTATTTTTTTTAAGTAAAAATAATTTGTAATTTTAAAAAAAGAAAACGTTTTTAAATTTTTTTTTTTTTTTTTTGATTTTTTAAAATACGATTTTTGTTCACGTTTAATCAGTAAATTAAAATTAACTCTTATAGTATGCGCTATGAATTTATTTTACTGTAACCATAAATTTGGATGGTTTTAAACAAATTAGCAACATCGTTCGATATTGAGCACTATTGATGGAAATTGGCGACACCGTCTTTATTTGCAAAGAAATATGTGGAAATGATCCTTTCGAACGATACATTGCTCCAAACATTATACTTAAGTAGGTATAATTATTACGGATGAACTGCTTTTGGATTCTTTGCAGCCTTTATCCTGCAGTTTTGCTTGTCTATGAAGCCATTTAATTGGAAATGGGTTTCATAGCTTATTAGCAAATAGTGGATAAAATTTGGATTTTTTTCTACTTTTTGTCAGAAATAAATGGCACAATAATATAGTTGTCTATGTAAATCTCCTTATAATATGATGATGGCTTTAGTATCAACGAACGACAATATACTTTATTAGAAATTTATTTTTGAGAATCTAAAAATGCTAAAATGAAATGATTATTAGCGGATATCTTTTTTATTTTTATCATTTCAAGTAATAATTAAATAAGTGTTATTTTGTTATACCTAACGTAAACAGATACTCTACTTAATCTGGAAATAAAAGAATTTTGAAGGATTAAGTATTAGCGTGGAAATGGTATAAACAGCAGCATGGAAGTAATATTTACAACTGTCCTTTAACGATTGAAAAGGTCAAAAAATGTATTTAAATGATGAAACATAATAAAACACATCGTAGTGATCAGATCAATACCTAAATGATAAAAGTGATTATCAAGGTTACTGTCACATTGCTACGAGGGTTGTATGATTAATACCTGGCTCTGACAAAAAAATGTAGACATGTTATTTTTAACATAATCTCATTTCTGTCCAATCCTTCAAAGTAGGCGCTTGTTTCACCAATCACCTCGTCTTTGAGTCAAATTTTATTCTGCCGAGCCTCTATTTTATATTCGAACAGAGTCCATCGGGAATCTTTTTTTTTAATAAATGGCATAATAATATCGTTGTCTGTGTAGTTTCAATTCTTCCACAAGCTGAACTTAATATGAGATATGCATAATTTACCCAATATTTTCTGTTGTAACCTTCGTGATAGTCTAAGCTGTATCGAACGTCTCCTTGTTAATGTTTGTGGAATTTTCTGTGTGCTCTCTTGTATACGTTCCATATTTTAATCCGTATGCGCCATACATTATCTTCCGACAATAAATGTTCTGTACTATATTTTTTTTATAAAAAATTGGTTTATTGTTGGCTCTAAGGGTCCAATTCATATATTAGACCCTTGATGTTTAAAAAAAACGTCAATGATTTTTGTTTGTTGTACCCCATTTTAGTATCCCAATGGCCAACTACCCATAATCCACCCTACTAAATATCCTTATCAAAATTCTGAGCACAAAAACTGCTCAAAAGCTGCCATAACTTTCTCTTTGGAAAGCACACACGTTCTATCTGCTAATCCTGTGGCGTTCTACTAACTATTTCACTTATTATATCTTCAATTTCTTTGCGAGTAGGGTTCCTTCCATTGTAGAACTACTAAATCCACTTTTGAACTTGATCAAAACATACAAACATGTTTCACAGAATTAAAGAAATTCGAACTATTGTAGCCTACTTAAAATCGATCAGCTTCGCTTAGGAAACTGAAGATTCCCACTCACATGAGAACTTAAAGTCCCCAAATACCCTCATGGTCAAGATGGTGGGAAGTGGCCCATTCCATATAAATTAAAATTACACTTCGATATTTTATAGTTTGTATTTTAATATACAGGAAAATGCTGGGATAATGCATTTAATACTTTTTTGTGCAATTTGAATTGAAAGCTACAAAAACCGACTGACCTTCTAGATTACAAAACTTTTTTTGCTTACCTTTTAGATTTTAAATAATTTTTTGCTAACATAGGGTACATAGGCCTAGGGGTATATTGTAGCTAATTGAAAGCTAATTAAAAAGTCTCATTTTTCTGTGCAAAAGAAATTCTTTAAGAGAATCTTTCCATAAAAAATGGAAATTGAAAAAGAGAAATATTTTTTTTTAAATTGCGGAGGTGGTTGGGGTGATTAGAATTAGTTCAAAAATGTTGTCTATTTAAGAAAAGGTCGATCCAATACAGTAAAGTTGAACAAGTATGTTTCATGGGAAAGGGGAAGATAACGAGTTCTGAGGTAATTACCTCAATATCATTGCTGTCTGTACTTTCATATATACACATAAATATTATACTTTAGACCTAATTTTTAATTTAAAAAAAAGTTAATAAAGTATCACATAGAATGTTGATATCTACACAGAATTGTTAAACGATGACCTTTTATAGATTAATGGGATAACATTAAAATGAGAGTCGAAAATTATATTAATCCGATCTCTTTTACTATAGAATTGACAGTTTTTTTTTCACTTGGAATACGTGATGAAGGTTTAATAAAAAAAAAACTTAAATTTCACGGGTATTTGAAAATATTTAACCAGATTTAATGTAACAAATTTTCCATAATAAGAAATCCTTTAAATAAGATTTACTCATCGTATAAAGCTACATAAAGTGAAATTCTTTTTCTATCCTATTAAGGGTATCTTGTGGTCCTTTTAAGTTCAAGATTAATTTATATTCTCAGTTTGGAAATTCAATTATATTACACAATTACCCGTACAGATTTATTGAGAAATTCGATTATAAATTTTTTTTTTGAATTCGTGTAGATTGGAAATAAAAATTTCCACATGAAATAACTTTTGCCATATGCAAAATAGACCAAATCCTTACAGTTTTCAATTGATTCATAATATATTCGAATCACCATACCGCATAAAAGCATATGTTACACATGTTTGTGTATTGTTAAGGACGACAAATAATATATAACACATCGTTTTGTGTATTTTTGAAGGGCCAATTTCTCCATTTTCCATTTTAATCAATTTTTCTATTACAATATAATATTAGTGTTCTCGTGTAACATTTGAAAAGGAAAAAAAAACAATAAAAATAAATATATTCAATAATATTATATAAATTCATCATCTGCCAATATTCATAAATTTCACAACAAAAAAAAAACCATCTTACATCTGCAGGTATTTATATTTAATGGGAAATTGTTTTTACAAATAAAGAAATGAATATTTAAAATAAAATGGAATTGGCGAACATATACTCACTTGTTTATAGATTTAAGACATTTTTTTATATATATTTCTACATCCTCTTTGTTAGAAAATTTCAGGAAAAAAATTCAACGAATCAAAAATCGATTCAATTTTTATAAATAATGAATTACACAAAAGTAAAATAGAATCGTCCTTTTACGAGATATACAATAAAAGTTTTATAACCAATGAAAAATTATAAATTAAATAGAAAACCGGCACTTATTTAAGTACAATATATTTATTATATTTTTACGTATAATGCATTATTTATTTAAAAATGTACTCAAAAGAACCTATTTAAAAAATATCATGAGAGAAGGAATGGTACACGTATTCTCTTTAATAGAATTTGAATGATAGGTTCTCAAATATGTTTTATTAAAATTTTAATATTATATTCCAAAAGAAATATTATTTCGTTATTATTATCATTAATAGCAAGGTAACTGGTACCTCAGTCGAATCCTGCAGAATCAAACAAATCCCGATATCATTTCTGTTTCAATAGTGCAACATACCTTCTATGCAAAACAAATCCCGATATCATGTTTCATTAGTGCAACATACCTTCTATCTTAAACTATGACAATTATCTTAATAAAAATGCTGCATTTTTACAAAAATGCAGTATTTTTATTAGGATAATTGTCATAGTTATTTTTCAAACAACTATGACAATTATCCTATTTTATTAGGATAATTATCATAGGTTTTATTTTTCAAATAATCGAGCTTCAAAAATAGAAGCTCGATTGTTTGAAAAATAACCATTATCCCTTTCAGCCATTAAAATGCGCGTTGTTGCGAAATTGTGTTCTTAATAAATCAATGATTTTACGAGTTGTTTGGGCAATAGCGCCATCTTGCTGGAGGCACATATTGTTCGGATCTATGTTTTTTATGTTTTCAAAGAAATATTCATTGTTTGTAGAAAAACGGCGCTGCCATAAACCGAAGGTCCGGGACAAAAACGCGCAGGTCGCATGGCGGCCGCATTTCGATGAATACAGCTCAAAACTGGACCTTGTAAATTTATATAAATATTCTTAGTATTAGTATTGGTTTGTAAGTAAAAAAAAATACTATGGAGGGATAGTGTTCGTTCCAGAAAGTCACAGCTCAAAACTGGACCTTGTAAATTTATATAAATATTCTTAGTATTAGTATTGGTTTGTAAGTAAAAAAAAATACTATGGAGGGATAGTGTTCGTTCCAGAAAGTCATAGATAGAAAGAATAGTACCCAAAATTGAGTTAAGGGGTAGGTGGTAATCCCTCAGAAAATGAATAGTAATAAAAGCATTCTTATTGGATGAAACTAAAGATCTAAGTCTACACTATAGTATTTATGAATAGTATTAATGTTAATATAAGTCACTTATATATTTAAATATTTATAAAACTATTGAATAAAAGGACATTAAAAGGATATTCTTCGATTCATTCATTATTGTTGAAATTTATTGCTCTTAAATGAAGAAAAATTATTTGAATATATAAAAGAGACGCAAATAGTGAAGTAATGCGTGATAAAAGTTTCTATTCTGAGGGTGTCCTGCAAATTTTTATTTAAAATAGTGCAACTATAGTTGAGTCAATAGTGCAACATACCTTCTATGCAAAACAAATCCCGATATCATGTTTCATTAGTGCAACATACCTTCTATCTTAAACTATGACAATTATCTTAATAAAAATGCTGCATTTTTACAAAAATGCAGTATTTTTATTAGGATAATTGTCATAGTTATTTTTCAAACAACTATGACAATTATCCTATTTTATTAGGATAATTATCATAGGTTTTATTTTTCAAATAATCGAGCTTCAAAAATAGAAGCTCGATTGTTTGAAAAATAACCATTATCCCTTTCAGCCATTAAAATGCGCGTTGTTGCGAAATTGTGTTCTTAATAAATCAATGATTTTACGAGTTGTTTGGGCAATAGCGCCATCTTGCTGGAGGCACATATTGTTCGGATCTATGTTTTTTATGTTTTCAAAGAAATATTCATTGTTTGTAGAAAAACGGCGCTGCCATAAACCGAAGGTCCGGGACAAAAACGCGCAGGTCGCATGGCGGCCGCATTTCGATGAATACAGCTCAAAACTGGACCTTGTAAATTTATATAAATATTCTTAGTATTAGTATTGGTTTGTAAGTAAAAAAAAATACTATGGAGGGATAGTGTTCGTTCCAGAAAGTCATAGATAGAAAGAATAGTACCCAAAATTGAGTTAAGGGGTAGGTGGTAATCCCTCAGAAAATGAATAGTAATAAAAGCATTCTTATTGGATGAAACTAAAGATCTAAGTCTACACTATAGTATTTATGAATAGTATTAACGTTAATATAAGTCACTTATATATTTAAATATTTATAAAACTATTGAATAAAAGGACATTAAAAGGATATTCTTCGATTCATTCATTATTGTTGAAATTTATTGCTCTTAAATGAAGAAAAATTATTTGAATATATAAAAGAGACGCAAATAGTGAAGTAATGCGTGATAAAAGTTTCTATTCTGAGGGTGTCCTGCAAATTTTTATTTAGAAATACTTTTTTTAAATATAACATTTTAATTAACGATATTGTGCATCATGAATTGGGAGTAAACACCCATCGGTGTTTCATGAACTAATGGAAGTTAGATTCCTCTAGAAAATCTCTAGGCCATTGTCTCTTAATTCTCCGATGAGTGTTATCGAGGAGGGCAGTATACGAGAACTGGATTATGATGATAGGATAAACAGGAGTAACATTTTTGATAGCTGGAAATGCACAGGTCCTGAACAAACAGAACATTAAGATTCCCATGTATTACGTTGTTACGAACATAAAATGAGGGATCAACAAGTTAACAGAGGATCTTGGATTGTAAGGCCCTTGACCACAATTACAAAAATAATTTAAGTCTTTCAAAGCTGTAATCCCCAATCTGAATGCGACTAGTCTATGACGAATTGCGCTAAGTAATGGGTCTCTCGATGGGCCACAAATGGCTTTAAGGGTGGCAAGGCTGTCGCTAAAAATAATAACGCTTTGTTTGCTTCGAATATTGGTTGCAATATTCCCTATAATATAACGCTTTGTTTGCTAAAGTGAAAAAGTTCGACGACCGAAAAAGATGAAGTGTCGGTGTCAGCGGTGGCATCTGTGAATAACAGTCGATGATCTTTTAATCCGTCCAATTGGTCAAGGAAAAGTTTCCTATATGTGGACGAAATAGTACCAGCCTTTTTAAACCTGTCAAAAGAATCAGATACTTTTAACTTTGCTCCCAACCACGGTTTCCGATCTGGATGTGGAAGGGAAGTTTGGAAAACGAGTGGAGCATGGATGAATTGCTTTCAAGGTGGGATAATAATAGGGATAGTGATGATGAATTGCTTTTTGAACTGAAGGAGATGAAACTTTGATTAAAGTATGGAGTGGGTAATTTGGAAGGCATAAGTTTTTGTAAATTAAATTTAGGCGAGCTCTTTGAACATAGAAATAGATAGGTTTTTGATCAGTTTCTATCAGTATGGATTCCACCGAAAATGTCAGATGTGCTCCACTGGCTAGTCTAGTAATGCAACGGTTTACTGCTGGTAGTAAGGTCCCGAACAAAAGGGGCTTGTTGTCATACATTACTTTTGCTGCTGACTAAAATTTTTACCATTCGGAGAATGGTGTCAATTTTGTCAACAGCAATTTTAATCTGAAAATTCCATTTTCCTCCACGGGCAATTGAGATACCCAGGATTTTCATGGAATCTTTTGGGTGGGGAGGGAAGGGGCTCGGCGATGAATCAGACTTAGAGAAAGTCTGTTATTAAGCGCCTGGTTAAGTCTTGTAACGAAGATTTTTTCCAGGATCTTGGAAGTACAAAGCAATAATGAAATTGGTCTAAAGTTGTTAGCCGAAGAATGAGAGAAATTTTTTTCCTCTGTTACTATCGCAAAAACGGCGAGGGTAGTTTCCGAGAAGGAAATTATATGTTTGAGTTGACTGGCTGGGTAAATGGTGGCCAATGTTTTGGAAGAAAGCTTTTGCTACTTGTCCAATCCGTGGGTCTATGAATTCCTTAATGTGTTTTTTGCCTTTTGGTTAGTAAGTGCGGCAAGGAAAGAACGGCTGTGACTCCCAGGCCAATTGATCGGCCGTCCTGCTCCCTAGAATTACAACATGACCTGAAACCTAAAACAAGTTAAAACTACTCTATTGTGAATTTTCGGTTTTATTTTATACAAATTTAAAATGCTACTTTATTCGACTATCAAACTTTATGTCATTCACAGAAAAAGTGCCAGTTATATTGGATAAGATATCATATAGAAATTTGTAACTCATCTTACTTAACTAGTTATAAATTCTTAGATCTATTAGAAGCCAGAGCTATTATTTATAAATTACATAAATAATAATTTATTAATGTAGATCACTACTGGCATCTAATTAGCCTTAAAGTCTTTTTATGGCTGTACCAAAATTTCGCGTTTGAATAGTTTTTAGTATCCAAAAGTTTATCAGTAACCATTTAAATGCAATTTTTCGATATTTTCCATTTCAATTCAGTTTTAAATCTATTATAGATTGCTCAATCAACTACATGACTAATAGTCAAAAAGAAATGAATTATAATAAGTCATGCTAATTTATTGTCACGATATAAACTAAGAACATTCGTATATAATAGTAATTACATTGGAATGCAGTTTTATTTTAATTTTTTTTATATAACAATTTATCAAAAAGTCTTAAGAAAATCAAAAATATTGGAGCAACCTGTCACCCAACAAATGTGAAAGTAAATATTTTTATTACGATGAAATGACATGACAAAAATTTTACATTAATTCTAGATTCATGCGGTATTCTATTTTATTATTAATAATAATAGATCACTGTGAGTGATTAATTAAACTTCTTTTTAATAAGAAAATTGCAAAATGGCTAGTCCTTATATCCAAATAAACCTCATTTTCGTATAAGAAAGGGCTAGTAGGAATGCCAAAGTTTTAACAGAATATACTCCAAAATAGAAAATTTTTTTATTTTCTTGCCTAAATATCTATGAAATAAATTTAAAAATCTGTGATTATTTTTTAATGGTGCTACTTTGTACATTTCTGATGAGGTCCTATCTGTCGTATACGATATCGTAGTTTTTTCTTATCTCCAGTCCAAAACGAAGGCTTACGAAAGGAAGCTTATTCTAAGTTCTTTCAGAATAGATCATAATTAATTACGTTTTTTTATGTCTTCATATCGGTCAACTTCATTTTTGACCATTGGTTGAAAAACAAAATAGAAAATATACATATACCAGGTATATAAGCTTAAATCGGCTGTTTTTTAGTCAAAAAAACACATGTTTTTTTTTTCATAGAAAGCAAAAACAAATTTATTCAAAGTACTTGCCCTCGCTAGCTACACATTTTTCCCATCTCTCGGGCAATTTGTGGATACCACGCTCTCGGGCAACCCCTCATCAAGCCATTTTCGGACGTCTTCGTAAGAATCGAAGTGCTGCTCAGCGAACAGCATCGACGAAAACAGTTGGTAGTCGGAAGGGGCCAATTCTGCTGAATAAGCGGGGTGGGGTAGCACCTCCCAGTTGAGTGTGTCCAAGTATCACGTTGCAATTTGATCAGTTGTTGGTGGTAGCGGTGGGCATTGATAGTTTCACCAGGTTTCAACATCTCATAGTAGACGATACCCTGCTGATCCCACCAAACGCACAGCATCGTTTTCCGTCCGAAGCGATTTGGTCTTGGGGAAGATGTTGATGGTTGGCCGGGATCAACCCACGATTTCTTCCGTTTAGGATTCTCGAAATATATCCACTTTTCATCGCCTGTTACAATCCGATGCAGGAACGACTTTCTTTTTGTCTGGCGAGCAAGATTTCGCATGTGTTTTGGCGTCGCTCCATCTCCCTATCGTTCAATCCATGCGGCACCCATTTTCCGATCTTTTCAATATTCCCCATGGCACGCAGATGCATGGAAATGGCTGGTTGAGTAACACCCAATTGCTCCGCGAGCATTTTTTGCGATGGTCCTCAACCTTCCTAGGCCGATTTTCACACTTCTTTCCCACAAGTCAAAATTGCCGTCTTTGAACCGACGAAACCAATCTCGGCATGTTATTTCCGATAAAGCACTGTCACCATAGGCCTCCAAAAGCATTCAATGCAATTTGGCAATCGATTTGTTCAAATTGAAGCAGAAAAGCAGAGCTTCCCGCATATGCTCTTTTTCTGGCACAAAACTAGATATGATGACCAAAGGAAAAATGTATGTGTTGTACGAAATTGCTGACAATGTGCACTGAGTAATGATGGCAGATGTCAAACTCATAAAAAAAAAGTATGACGTGTCCATGGTAGCTTAATACGCTCACTCACGCTATCTATGACCAAAGAGCAGCTTTAAGCTTATATACATGGTATATATAAATAGAAAACATACATTCATTTTTATACGTAGAGATAAGTCAATAAATAAATTCATTGATTGAAATTTTCTAAAAGAAACCGCCTTTTCTATAAAAATTTAAATCGAAGAATATTTATAGTAAAAAGCGTTTGAAATAATAAGATAATAAATATTAAATAAAAGAAAAAATTATATTAAAAGTTATTTTAGAAAATAAAAAATAAATACAAAAATATTTACGGAAAGTTCAGTATATGAGAATTAATAATTAGCAATTATATAAACAATATCCAAATACCATTATTATCCTGAATAATGTCTATAATTTCCATGTGACAATATAACAACAAAAAAAAAACAATTCTTATTTAAATCATGATTCACATTCACAATTTGTAGAAATGCCTGTATTATTAATTTTTAATAATATAATTCTGTAAACATTATGAAACACGAAACATTTTCTAATAAAGTGATTTTTTTTTCTAAAATCAGATCCTTTTATTACTGACTTTTATAAGGATATTATGTTGACAAAAAATAAAATTCAACTTTCTTCAGGCCAATCCATTTCAAGAGAAGTAAAACAAATTTAATATTAATAATAAAGAAAAAAATCCTTAATTCAACAACATATGTACACTCAAATTTAAATAACATTTCCATATAGGTCTTCGGATTTTTTTAATATAAATTGACAATAAAGGATCAAAAACAATTTCACCCCTTAAAATCTGAGGATATAACCGAAATAAATCAATTTATCAGACTTTACTTTTTTTTTATTTTATTCCTGCTCATATTTACTTATGTGGATGGTTTTATATTGCCGTGTTTTTATCATACTCATACAGAGATTTTATAGCACATGAAAATGTTGAAAATGTTTTCTTTAATTTTATCTGAAAAGTCTCACACATAAATTTCTGTTTTATTCATATTCGAAATGTTTATATAAAATTATATAATGAATTAGGTTATGGATTTTATTACAGCAAAAAAAAAATCTTTTATTAATTTTATCAGTACTTCAGCTTGCGTCTTTGAGAATAATTTATGGTAGACTTCCCTCTTTAAAAATAATGTTAACTTATTTCCGTTCAAGATAAGTCAATAAAATTATTATAAAAAATGACGCTAATTAAAGAATTTTCAGATTTTTTCGTCTTCATAGCTAACGGGTGATAATAAAATTGAAAAATACCATTTAATACTAATGGGATACATAAGTAGTAATTTAAAAATATTTTTATTATATTATAAAGATGTTCCAAAATAGAATCGGAAATCGTTTGACCCCAATTTGTAACTATTAATAAAATAAATAACTAAATTTGTATAGACTTGTCGACAAAAAGTATAAATAGACTTGTCGTTGTATAGACTTGTCGACAAAATTACTTTAATAATGTTCTAAAATATAAGTAGATCTTAAATAGGATTCTAAATACAAAAAAGTTAGCTCTACTTTTCAAAAAATACCAAACTAACAATATGATGTAGTTTAAATTTAGATTTAAAGTCATTTTCTTATTTTGAAAAATATCCATACACGTTTAAAGAAGAACAGGGTCTTTAAATGTGTCTGGATTAAAAATTTGGATCCCCAAGACTCCAACCCTAATTAAAATTATGCAAAATCATCTCATAAGACCAAATCGCTTTGGTTATGTTTTCAAATACAAAAGAGAATTTTAAATTTATAACTTTTCACCAACTTTACGCATCTTGAGCATACGAAAATTAATGATTTAGAGAAGTTTTTTAAGTCTTCTCCTAACACAATATAAATTATCCTTGAATACAAAATTAGAGGTGAAATAAGAAAATTCAATTCAATTTTGAGGTCTGGGATTATGAACGAGACTTTTCTTTATTTATTGCCCGTTTTTCGGCATTTTCCATTACATTTCCAAGTGTATCAGCCGACATGGCAGCTATTTCCAGGTGGATTAAGTAAGTTCGTCTAGGATTGTTGATGCAAACATTTCACTTCAAGTAGCCCCATTAGAAAAAGTCCGGCGATGTTAAATTAGACGGAAGAGGAGGTCAGTCCAAATTACCATTTTTTGATTTGAAACCACTAAAGAACAATGATTTAAAAAAATCGATTGTGTTTCGAGTTTTGTGAACTGGAGCGCCGTTTTGTTGAAACCAGGAATGATCCATACAATTTTCAGGAATAGTTCGTACATAAAATCGGTTATTATATCCCAAAGACGCTCCTGATTGACGGTTGTTGTTTAACAACGTCCATCTTCAAAAAATACGCCCCGATGACTAATATCAGTACAAATACCGCACCACACAGTAATTTTTTGAGGGTCAAGAGGTACCTCTTCCATAATTTGAGAGTTTTCAGTTCTGTACAACCGAGAATTTTATTCTTTCCGTTTAACTTGAAATGCGCTTTATCACTCAAGATGATTTTCTGCAAAAAATTCTCCACATTCTCGGCCATTCGAACGACTAATTTCGCACATTTCAAGAGATGGGGCTGATCAACCGGCAACAGTCGTTGAGTCAATTGAATTTTGTACGAGAATATTTTCTAATCAACAAGCAATATGCGACGTAAAGAGGTGTAAGGAATAATCTACTGCGATGAGCGACGTTGAGATAATGTTCTCAGAGACGTTTCAATAGTGGCCTGTATGGTCGCGATTATGTCATCGGACCGCTTCGGTCGCTTTATATTTGGACGCCCGGGATTAGCGATAGTAACAGCGGAAAAAAATTTCTTCCATTCTTGGGCTAACAACTGTAGACCAATTTCATGATTGCCTTGTACTTCCAAGATCCTGGAAAAAATCTTCGCTACAAGACTTAACCAGGCGCTTGATAACCGACTTTTCTCTAAGTCTGAAAACATCGCCGAACCCCTTCCTTCCCCACCCTTAAGATTCCATGAAAATCCTGGGTATCTCAATTGCCCGTGGAGGAAAATGGAATCTTCAGATTAAAATTGCTGTTGACAAAATTAACACTATTCTCCGAATGGTTAAAATTTTAGTCAGCAGCAAAAGTAAGGTAAGACAAAGTGAGGCAATTAGAGTAACCAACGCCCTTTTTTCGGGACCTTACTTTATTTCCTCACTATATGTGTCAGTGTGCCAATAGCAGGGAAAAAGCTAGTCGAGGCAGCGGTAAACCGTTGCATTAGATTAGCCAGTGGAGCACATCGGACATCTCCGGTGGAATCTATACTGATAGAAACTGGTCAAAACCTATCTATTCCTATCTTTAAAAAGCTCACTAAATTTAATTTACAGAAACCTATGCCTTCCAAATTACCCCCTCCACACTTTAATCAAAAACATTATCATCTCCGCCAGCTCAAAAAGGAATTCATCATCGTTATCCTTATTAATATCCCGCCTTGAAAGCAATTCATCCATCCTCCCCCTCGTTTTTCAAACTTCCCCTCCACAACCAAATTGGACACCGCGTTTGGGAGCAAAGTTGAAAGTCCACATATAGGAAACTTTTCCTTGACCAGTTGGACGGATTAAAAGATCATCGACTGTTATTCACGGATGCCACCGCTGACACCGATACTTCATCTTTTTCGGTCGTCGAACGTTTTGGCTGCAGGACCCGCGCACTATGTTGTGGAATTATCCCTTATAGGGCAGCTCCATATTACGAAGAGCTATGGGCCATCAAAACGCCACTTGAAATTGCGACCATTATTCCCAGCCAACAAAGCGTTTCTATTTTTAGCGACAACCTTGTCGCCCCTAAAGCCATTTGTCGCCTATCGAATGACCCAGTACTTAGCGCAATCCGTCATAGCCTACTTAGCATTAGGAGTATCAAGTGGCAATTGAGAAACACTCCGTCGCCCAGTGATCACAATCATTCCCAATCTGCCTTACCTACTAATAAAATAGCAACTAACACCATTAGCCATGCACAGACACGATGACTGGATGAATAGCGACATATTTTTGTCGACTCATTGGACAACGACAAATAAATCAGTCTATTCACCATCTATACCGAAATTCTGGGCATGGAAGCTCCTCAAAATCCGGATTGGACATACTGCTCTTACTCATAACTTCCTTTTTGACAACACCAGTCGTGCCTTATGCCAATCCTGTGGTACCCATTTCACTATCATCCATATTCTACATGAATGCCACATAACCAAGAATTACTTCGCGAGCAGGATTTCTACCATTATGGAGCTCCTGGACCCAACAACTCCATTCCATAATCCCCTATTTATACTTCTACAACATACTTATTTGCTCCACAAAATATAACAAAATTCTTAATATTCTTTTCTACTAACCACAGACCAGTCTCTGTCAGATAACTTCCCACACGTAAATGGCCTCACGGTCGTGGCGCTATGAAGTGGCTTCTGACACATGTCTAAGCGACCTTACAAACAACAACAACAACGCTTTATCGTGTTCTTGGTAGGACGTCCATTTCAATCATAAATTCCAAGCAGCTTACGAAACGTCTACCGAACAGGGCACAAATAATTTATAATAAATGTGCATTATCTAGACGAGATTAAATAGTGGCTATTGCAGAATACTAGCGTCAAAAGTAATAGGCTGTCAAAGATCGGGAATACCTATTGATAAACCATTACATTAATCAATTTTCATTCAAACATTATTAAGAACAGAGAGGCACCATTACCTTCATTTGTTTAGAAGATGTCCGCACCTTCTTACGCTGTGGCATCTTAATTTTTCAAAATCTTTTGATAAAAATCAACTTTGATGATTGATACTTCTACTTTTAGCATTTATATTTTGTCTTCAATTATGAGAATGAGAAGCTACCATTTCTCAAGGTCCATCATTGCATGGGTTCCGCGAAACTCTATATAATAACACTAATATTTCCGCTGAGATCATGGTTCTTAGTAAATTGGCTTTTATACTTTAAGTAATAAAGACTTCCAACGTAGAACCAAAATTTTTTTATATGAAAATATCGCTTGAGAACATTGACGTCCACCCTTTATTGAAGCGAAGACCTTATTTAGATACATGTGTAACGTACACATATGTATCACTCGCTTCAATTATTTGTGGGATGGATTTGTTCCCCCAATTTTTACTTTCAAATTTTGTGGAAAAAGTTATTTGATTATTTTTCTTCATCCAATTCGTTTTTGTGTGTCCGCCCAAGCTACTACTCTTAAAGTAACCCTTTAATTTGATTATAAAAAAAAACTTTAAATTCATTTCAACCCTTTTATTTGAAAAATCACTCCTGATTGCACCTAAAGCCCGCATCCACATTTCCTTCTTATTTTACATTTTTCTTTTATCAGCATAAACAATTTTAATTCAAGTAAAGCTATTATGGAGTATTGATAAAATTACACCAATTTTTCTAATATTTTCGTTTTTTTTTTTCTTCGATTTAATGCCACTTTACTTTTTAAAAACTTCTTTTAGTTTTTGTTGTAAAAACAAACTAAAATGAAAACCCATACATTATTGAAAATCTACTTGCTATACTTACTAGGATTGATATTTTAAATCTAATCGAAGTGGGCTTTTGTTAAATTTACAATTCAATATACTTCGCGATTAGAGAATGCTTGATATATTATTTAAAGGATAATTATTTGGTAGAATTTTATCGCTTCTCGGCCTTTTTGGCTAAGATCAAAGTGTAGTATCTGTTCTTATCAGCTTAACATCTGATATAGGCCCCCATTAGGGTTCTTTATAATGTTAAACTAATTTTTTGAAATAGACGGAGTTCTAGGGGCTTGCTCCACCTCTGTCACGGGTTGGCTCGGTATTGAAAAATGCCGAGATCGGCCCAAATTAAAATAACAATAAAAAAGGGGGGTGTATTGATACTCTCTGGTCGAGTAATTAACCAATATATTCAAATTTTAGTGACAGGCGACACGTTTACGCTAGTACGCCCAGTAGTTATGAGTTTGAAGCCAGCTACAAACTTTGTATCTTAACTTTGCAAAATCAAGTCTCTTTCGGAACATGGTCTATTTTTCGGATGATCCATCCGCACAAATTGGGCTGACCCTTACCGATGGCTTGAAATAAGGTGTTGCCAGTTTATTGGCATAAATTAAATTGAATATGCCTCTTTTTTGATTCAATTAATAATTTAGTGATAAATTAGAATTAGGGTAAAAATTATCTAAAATTAGGTTGAAACTAATTGCAATATATCGCTTCTTTATATAAGGAAGATTGAATAATTTTGATATATACAATATATTTTATATATTATAAAAATATATATATTATTTCAAATATATATATTTTATTATATATATTTAATATATTATATAAATATATATAAAAAAATATATATATTTGAATTATATATATTTTTATAATATATAATATGTATTTATATATTAAATAACAATTTTAAAAAAATATTAAAAATAAATAAAAAGCTTAATAATAAAATTATATTTGGTACCATTCAAAATATTTTTTTATTAAAACAACAACAAAATAGAAAAAAAATTGCAAATAAAAATTTTAACATTGTAAAAAGAAAAGAGTACTATCCCGGTGTGTTTCTTGATATAAGTCAAGCTTTTGATAGAGTGTGGCACCGGGGTCTACTCTGGAAACTCAAGAGGTTCCTTCCTTCCACCTATTTCCTAATCCTAAGATCATTCATTTCCGACCGACACTTCCAAGTAAATGAATCCAACAAACTCTCCAATATCACTCCGATATTGGCTGGGGTTCCTCAGAGTAGCATACTTGGACCCATCCTCTACAACATTTATACATCCGATATCCCAATCTGCCCTAATACCTTCTTTGCTACATACGCCGATGATACGGCCTGCCTTGCGTCTAGCGAAAATCCCCAACATACTTCCGAAACTCTCCAAATCCAAATCCAAACCCTCCAGAACTGGTTTACTAAGTGGAGAATAAAAGTCAATGAACGTAAATCTATCCAGGTAACTTTCACTCTCCGTCGAGAGTCATGCCCTCCCATATACCTTAATGGCAGTGCCATACCTCAACACACCGAAGCTCGGTATCTAGGATTGTACTTAGACAAACGCTTGACATGGAACCCACATACAAGACTTAAAAGACAAGAACTAAAAAGACGATACCTAAAACTACTTCGACTTCTAGACAAACGTTCCAAACTTACTATAGACAGCAAAGTACTGTTATACAATACCTAACTGAAACCCATATGGACATACGGACTAGAACTCTGGGGATCTACTAAGCCTTCTAATTCCCGTCGAATCCAATCCCTTCAATCAAAAATACTCCGTACAATTGTCGATGCCCTCTTTTATGTTCGCAATATTGATCGTGACCTTAAAGTTCCATTTGTTTTTGACGTGGCTGTGTCTCGTTATAAAAAGTTCCGTTCCCGTGTCCTCAATCATAATAATCCTCTTGTTCAAGAACTATCCTCCATTTCCTTCCCTAGAAATACCCATCGAAGACTTAAGCGTCACTGGTCGCGTGACTTACTAAAATACTGAGGCTTAACAGAAACACACGCTAACAGGAGGAACTTCATTGGATGTTTACTCCCCACAACCTTTTAAGCTAATTAATACTATTGCTCAAATTTGCTTATTACTATGTTGTAGTTGTAAATATCTGTAAAAATAAAAATAAAAAAAAACATTGTAAAATATTAAATGATTGAAAATAATCATTTGCATGAGTTCGAATTATAGAAACTAAAATTGATAAACCTAATAAGTTAAAAATATTATTCTACAAAAATTTCCATAATCCATTTTATTTAAAAAAAAAACAAATATAACACAAATAATCTTTTTACTATAAAATATAATAATATTGAAATTAAATGTTTAGGATTTGAAATAAAAGAAGTCCTGCTTAACTTCGGTGATCTGACGAGAACCGGTGGATCCAGGCTTGTATTTTTAGGAGGAATATTATTCTTATTTATTTATGTAACTTCAAATAGAAAATAAAATACATATCTGAATACCGAGATCGTAATAATTGCACGATCTTGGCATTCGGATGATATTATATAGAATGCCTCTCGCAAATAATAATAATTTTTCATGATAATCTTTAAAATTATGTTAAATTTTTGCATAAATGTTTGGGTAAGGATCCAAAAATTTTAATGTAAATGCAATTCAAAGTAATTGTTGTTTTAAAGATTGTACGAGTATAATGTCATTTGTTTTTTAGAAGGTGATTTCTCCTCCAAAATATTCAATATTATTAATTTTTGGTGTAGAGTATAAAACTTTTTAGCACTAGGAATATATGTTACAGATAGGGAAGAGCTTCTCGAAACTATTAAATCATCGTAGATGTAAACAATATAAAGTAATAAATTATCTGCTCACGGCTACTGGCAACCAATCAATCTTCTGTACCACATAATTTGCCCCCTAAAAAACCATGGCGTTCGAGCACATAATTCTCAAAAATATGCTTATACGGACAGAGTTCCTACCCCTCCTTTTATTACTGTGGTAGAACAGTTTCCGCAGCCTATTTAAAAATTACATTATGGCACACTACGACGACCACTCTCTATTGTGGTTAAAATAAAACTCAATCGAGTATGGTGCTAGTTAAAGATATTGCCCGGAATATTTTAAGTGGCAAAATTTATGGTCCTAAAATACGAGGTAGGCACTACTTTCGATGGAGCAGTGGCGTCGGATAGGTTGCTAAGACCAAGATGCGATTGTCAAACAATATAACAACAACAGATAATTTTTACATTATTTTGTAAAGGCCAAGTTTTAAAACATAGTTTCAAGTTTCCGGTCTCTTTCGCTGATGTATGGTAATATCTCCAAGATATTGAAATTATAAAAAAAGATCTATATTTAATATGAGATTATTCTTATAACTTTTAATACCAACAATCGTATGTTTTAGTCTATACAATATTATACCACGCAATGTGAATTTTGTTCCAACTACGGAAATAATCCTTAAGGATTTTATAGCTAGTAATATAGAAATTTATTAGTTTTATAATATCTTTCTACAAAGTACTGATGGTATTTATAAATAAATAAATAATTTATAACAATTTTTATCAAATACCAATATTATCCGTATTGTATTATAAGTAAAAACGATATTTTTAGGTGTTACTTATTGGCGAGTATAAATACGAATGGCTACTACTATACTGACTGACAATATGATCCATTGTAGTTTGTAAAGAATTCAACTATCCTTTATAAATAAAAACAAATTCCAAAAAAATAGCAAAACGTTATAAGAAAACTTACAATGAACGTAAAAACACAGTTCTTGTTACCTTGTTCAATGCTTGTTTGGAAAGAATTTTAATTCATACAAATACAAAAAACTTTAACATTAGGTGACACTTCAGGATGTGTTAAACTTTTACAAAAAATCCGAAGAAAAAATGTTTACGATTTCAAACTATTCTTTTGGATAAATTTTCTACATTTTGATAATTTTTATTGCTGTAAAATTACGTGTCCCATTCGTCTTACTTGAATGTTTCTTTTCTTCTAGAATAACATAGTTAAAATGTTAAAAGTTTATGGAATACTAAAACTGCAATGAAAGTCTTAAAGGTACAAAAAAGTTCTTAGCAGCTGAGTAACATTAGTAGACACTCTTGAAAACTAGTGAAAAATCAGCACGACTTTCTTTTTTTGTAGCTGTTAAACTCTTCAAAAATGTTGGATTTGTGAAAACTTTAACAAAACTTTTTGTTTCGTTTCTGAAATGCATAAATTCTTTACATTCCGATTAGTAACTAACAATGATAGAAAACTTAACCACAAACCAATGTAAAAAAAACGGTTGATACTTTTAAGGTGTAATAAAATAAAAATATTTAAAAAAATCGAAATAAAAAATGAGAACGGAATAGTTTCTCATAAAATTGGGTTGACATTAAATTTTCACACATAAAATACTATCGAATAGAAACTGTGACGAGTGTGCTGAAACTATAAAATAAATAAAATGCCAGTGATTTTGTGATGACACAGTGACGGAGGGTTAGCCATTACTAACACAAACCCTTAGCATACATAATTTAGATCAACTGTAAATGGTTTTGCCATTTTCTCTTTTTTTTTGAATCCTCATACAAAGTTCTTACTTGCTTCAGATTATCTGATTTTAACTTGAGAAAAAAGGATCAAATACTAGACGCTATATATATACAGGATAAAATTTAAATTTTGTAGTAGTCGAGGGTGGCTATAATTTTCTGAAAAATATGTAAAAATATTTAAAGAAATTTTCGTCGATTTTGAATAGATGAGCGAAAATCATCTGGTTCGAAGGTGTATCAAATTAATGTTACCGATGAACACAGCTGCTATTTTTGAATAGAATTTTGCCTTTATCACGTACTATATATTTCTATTGTGCCATAAAAATGTTGTGCCTTCGTTTTTCGTTTTCGGAAGCAATCATTAAATAATTACCTCACAGCCACTCAATGCAGGATCAAAGATAATCGATTTTGAAGAATTACAACAATATCCTTACCGCCACATCGATTGGCCTTTCGCATTTCCGAAAAAAAACATACAACATAGATATTCCTCATGCTCCTGCATTGTCCTGATTAATCAAGCTTATTGCCTCAGTTTAGGTAATAAATTTCACTTTAGAGACTTTTCTCTCCACCCTACTACAACCATACAGAACGGAATTGTTCCAACAGTTAGTCTACAGCTCGTACCATCATCGACTACTGTTTGTTCCGCACTTGTTTACTCTTCCATAAATTATTTTCAATCGAAGGGAATATGGTGAACAATATATTTTTTATTATTTCAATTCATGTCGTTCGTTAGAATCTGTAAAAGTTAATTTACGAACACGAGTCTGAATATATTCTAATCAAGCACAATGAAACTGGCATTTTACATAAATAAAAACTAGCTTGACTCATTCTCATACTCATTGTTAAACAAATAGTAATTTGAGATGTGACAGTATTGGCAGAATTATGACATCATATTAATATGGCAACATTGTCGGGAAATTTTCAGACCTAAAATACGAAAAATTTCTAATAAACTTGTCAAATGCAAACTATATACAATATAATAAAATAAGCTTCAGCAATATATGGGATTAAACATACTATAAAAATCGCATATTAGAAAGCTTTTGAGATTAAATTTATTCTTTTTAGAAAATTGCTTTTCTAAAAATAACGACCTTCCAGTACGCAATTATATAAATATAATTTAGTAATATAAAAATTCTTTAAGGGATGGAAATAAAAAGTATTTTTTCCTTTCGACTCTTTCCTTCAAAGTAAAAAGTTATTTTTTTTTAATATTATTGGGTTGTCCGGGAAGTAATTTGTTTTTTTTTTTATAAAAATGAAAGACGATTTTCTAATAGTGAATTAATATTTTATTCAATTAAATATTATCCAGTCTGATTCAATACCCTTTTCCATCTTTCTGACAGTAGCATGATTCCACGCTCACAAAATGGTTGTTGTTTGCTGGCAAAAAACTGATCCAAGTAATTTTTGACCTCCTCATTTGATTTAAACGTTTTATGGTCTAAAAATTTTTGTAGAGACCGGAATAAATGATAATCGGAAGGTGCTAGGTCTGGAGAGTGTGGTGGGTATGGCAGTATATCTCATCTAAGCTCTAAAAGCTTTTGCCGAGTGGTTAAACTTGTACACATATGTGATTTCGCATTATCCTGTTGGAACACTATACCTTTCCTATTGACTAATTCTAGCCTTTTTTTTTTAAGTGAATCATTCAATTTGCCCAACTGATGACAGTACACTTTAGAATTGATCATTGTGATGTTCGGTAGAAGTTCAAAATAAACGATTCCTTTGAAATCGCAGCAAAACAGATAGCATAACCTTTTTTTGATGAATATTGGTTTTCGAAGTGCTTTGAGCCAGTTAATCTTTTCTACTCCAGGATCTTCTACGCTTAACATTGTTGTAGACAACCCATTTCTCGTCCTCAGTGATGATACGCTTCAAAAATGAATCATTTTCTTGGCGTTTGAGAAGCAAATCACAAACGTTAATGTGACGGCACAAATTGTTTTTCCGTAAGAAGATGAGGAACCCATATGTCGAGCTTTGAGATTAAACCTAGCCGTTTTATAAGATCACGATTTGTTAATTGCCGCTTTGCATCAATTAATGATATCACGAGTTATTATCCATACACATCGGATAATTGTTTTCTTGCTTGAACAGCATTTTTATCTGTCCTATATTAAAAAAGTAAAATATGCCGAAAATGCTGTTTTTCACTTTTCATATTTAAAAGGGTCCTCTGTTGCAAAAAAAATTACTTTCCGGACAACCCAATAAAAACACAATATGAACTTTCTGATAACTCTATAATCAAGTAGATGAAATTTAATTAAGACTGAGTGACGATAATTAAAGAATAACTTAATTATTGATAAAAGTAGCAATAATATGCTTAGAAAAAAAAATCAACCTAAAGATACTGCATCAATTTTGAGGGTTATATGAATAATACTTGACCTTGACAAGAAAAAAATATTTTCATATGTAAAGTTCATTTTATTTTTCAACCCAATCTCCTTTTAGCTTGATATACCATACAATACGTCGTCCAATCTTTTGTATCCTATTTAAAATATACAATCGCTCGAATCCATTAAAATAAGCGATTGTTTCAGCAATCACCTCATTAATCCTTTTCCGCTGAGTTATTTCTTTATGTTTAAAAATAGGAATTAGCCACTAGGAGTCAAATCTGAAGAAACCGATTATTGGAGAAGTAATTCATAATGTAATTTCACCTACTTTACTATTACAATTGTCGATGAATGTGCAGGTGCATTTTTATGATGAAAAAGGACTTTTTTCTTTACCAAATACAGTCATTTTGTCTTGATTCATTATTCAGCTGATCTAATAATGCTGTATAATATTATCGTCTTTTTGTTTTTCAAGAAATTCCATGAAGATTATCCTCGTACAATGTACAATATCAGAAAACAGTAGTCATAACCTTTCCTGCCAATAAAACTATTTTTTTCCTTATTCGGTTCACGTTTGCAAGTAAAAGTCCACTGTTTTAATTAAGCGTTATTTTCTAGTATGAAATGATAAATTTATATTCGATCGACAGTTAAAAATCTATGTAACAATTTCATTTGGATAATGCTTAAAAATAAGTACTCCATTGAGGTTGTAGCAAGAACAAGTTTTTGGTATCAGGTCTTTTATATAATTTCAATTGAAGATTTTTTTAAAATATTATCATAAATTTATTAATCATTTTTCGGTGGTGACTTAAATTGGACTTCCTGAGTCCTAAGTCTTACCACAACGAAATTCTGTAAAAAAAAAACGTTTTATCATTCTATATGATGGTGATCAAGTATTCTTTTTTTCCTCAAAAAATAGTGTTTTATTAACACACGAAATTAACATTTTTACATTATAATAAAAATCACAAACATTATCTCTTTCCAATGGCTATCACAACTAAACTAACTAAAGATATTTATAAAATTTCGTAAGGCATTTTTTTAAGAATTCCGAATAGTAAAAAAATAACATCTTGCTTATATCAGGTACATTTCTTGAATTTATCACTGACTTATCATATTACCTTCGTATATTTGTTCAAGTGGGAGAAAATTATTTATGCTATCATCGTCAATGACTTATTAATTATTAAGTATTTAAAATATTCACCAAAACGATATTTAGCCAGTGTTCTTTAAAAAAAAAAAAAACTTCCATTTCTTATAGTACCGTCAACATGATTCTTGTAGGGAACTTACATTAAAATAAGAGACAGCATTAAATTTTATTCAGTCAAAAGAAGGCTTCGTATCTGGTTGAGATTTATTGAACTAACTACGACTTACCATGATAAATATACCAAATCAAAAAAGGACACGTGGATGAATCTCTACTTTTTATCTTATTTGAGTAATAACTCTCACAATAGCTATCCTATTGCGGCAGCATTCACGTTACAAATCCTTTTATAGACTCTGCAGCAAGGAGTTAATACTCTTTTACTAAAAACTTTTCAGTATAAATTTTAGGCTATTACTATACAGAAAGTCTAAGTTGCCAATCTTTATGAATTTTCAAAATAAGTTTTTTAAAATAAATTGTCGGTTGACAAAATATCTAATCCAAATGGGTTAAAACTAATTTGACACAGAATATCTTATAGTTCAGATGACTACAACGTAAGATCCGGGCACCGGTTCGGGCAATAGCAATCTAAAACCCGTATTATGTTGCTATGTCTTGTTCGTGAGGTCTAAACAATTGTTCGATCATTGATGACTATTATTAATTTATTTCACTTATTTTTAAAACCTCATTATAAGTAGTATATAACATTATGAATATATTTTTATCCTTACCAAAAAAAAATTGAAATATTTTTATTTAAACTATAAACGATATCAGAATAACGTGCATTAGAGAGTAAAATTTGAAATTCATACAAAAAAATAAAAGGGGACTATAAATTTACCTCTCTAACTAAGTTAGGAAATCGCATTGAATCAAATATGTTAAGTACACCGTTGTTGAAAATAGAAATAAAAAATAAAGAAAAATAATTACAAAATGTACTTTTCCGTACTTTACTTCTTAATTTCAGTATCGATCATAGCTTGTCATATACACTACCAAAGCATACTAGTACTACTTGTCAAATATTACAACATATTTTGACAAATCCGTTTACTAGAGGAAATTACTTGCTTTTTCCGGATATTACGCATGAAGATACCCAAGTATAAGTACGATTATATATATTATTTTGTTAGAGCATTTACATCAAGTCTGTTTGCCTTCCCCTTATAGTCACAATTAACCCTCTCGACCTTACCCGTTCGGTACTGATTTATTTACTCTCGGGATTGTTCTAATATAGAACTACTTTTTCTTATCACAAACTACCCAACATATGTACATTCGTTCCATTTGTAAGCCGAAAACTCTATTTCCTTCAGCTTCTATTACATTGTATTCATTTTTATTTATGCTGATTTGTTTTACTAACAGAACTATAACGGAAAAAAGATAGACCTATCCAGCAGAGTGCTAAAGGAATTCTCCGAAGAGTCCTTTAAGGAATATGAAAAAGATTTCCTGTAAGAAAATTTTTTCGCTTCAATCGGTCCCATTTTAAGATTATCTCTTGGGAATAGTACTAAAATTTCGAAACAAAATCTTATTTGATTCATTGTAACTATTTAGATGAACAATATTTGACCAAAGGATTTATGTACGTACATGAAGATATTTTCAAGTAAATTGAACTTGTTTATAAAAAATAAAATTCTTTCCGGTACATTATGTTTTACTTTACATTAAAATGATTACAATCTTAAAATAATTTTAGAACAAAATTATTTATTTAATTTACTATGCTCATTCAGTTGATAAGCAAATTAAAATTAAAATTTTACCTGTAGAGTTATAAAAAATATTCAGAATAAAGAGAAATTATTCTTCTTAAATTTACAAGGCATATTTAAATTCCATTAAATAAAAAATAACCTAAAAGAAAAGATGGAACATTTTATATTTTCAAATACATGAAGCAGTATCGAAAATTCATTTATTTATTTATTAGGATTGCACGATAATAAAAAATTTATTGGATATCCTATGAGCTGTTTTTATGATATTATATGAAAATATTTTGAATGTTGTAAGGTAAAACATATCTTGTTAGAAAAAAAAGCTTAAATACTTAGAAATAACAGATCAGTTTGGTCAGCCACAAAACAGTTACTTGCATATACAATACCATAGTACCCGTTACGAAAAACAGATGATAACTGAACAAAAATAGACAAAGAAAAAGATAGGAGCTTGATTATATAAAATTCGTACATCCCATGACTATATCAAAAATTAAATATATTGTAACAAAATAGAATATAAGCTTTTTACTTCACTTCTAAATCATCTTTCTTCTGAACGTTTCGAACTTTTTGAAAATAAAACTATTATAAACCTCCCGTCTACGATTTAGTCACAGCTAATATACAATATTTTGAAAAAAATTCTTTTGTTAGTATTTTTCGAAAAACTTAGTATATTTTGAAAATCCTATATTCCTTGTCATTCCAAGTTTTCGTTCATAAATATTATCCTAAAGTCCAATAAGTACTTGCAATTATCCGCATCATATAGACCCATTAAGCTATTTTATTTATAAGTTAAAACATTAGACAAACTATTATTATAACGGTTTTTTTTTCATTGCTTAGTCCTCTAATATTATTCCAGATTATTAGGTGGGTTTCCGCACTCGACATTTTCACTATCCACTAATGATCTCTCTTCAGAAAAAATAATTTTATACAGGCATACGAAGTCTGTTAAAAAAGTATCGCACAAGTATAAGTACGATATATTACAGGTTTTTGATCATGTGTGGCACGCTGGACTACTTATGAAACTTAAGAGCATGTTTTCTCCTACTTTTTCTCTTATAATTATATCCAATTTTCCAAAATATAACTTCTAAATAAATTCGAATACCAAAATTATTCCGACATTACTTTTATTAAATCTGGCATTTGTTAGGGTAGTGTCCTTGGTCCTATTCATTTATATTTCTAATATTTATACCAAAATAATATCCGGATAGCCAAGTATGCTAATGATATTGGAATTTTACAAGCTGATAAAGATCTTAATCTGGCATCGAAAATACTCTAACAACATATCCTATAATTTTAAGACTAGCTTACAAAATGAATTATAAGGGTTTTTTTTCATTTCATTTGATGTCTAAAACTATATAAACTTTTTAGCAAGCAAAGTATATGACAAAGACACTACAATAGCAGAAGAGAGAATATGTGTATATAAACACTCATTGATGTTTCTCTACCTAGCAAGTTATATTAACGCTTCAAGAGATAGATCTACAGGACAATTTTTCTTTAAAAGCCAATGAGTTTTAATGAGAATAGTAACAGCTGAAAATGACAATTTAATAAGAGAATTATAATTGTAGGATAATCGAGAATGAAACTTTTTATAAAGAGAAATACTTAAGTTATGAACAAAAGAGAATAATTACGTTTATGGGGAAAGTAACAGAGGAAAGTTTTCTAAGAAGAGGACTATAGTGATAGTATAATCGAGAATAAAACTTTTTATAACGAGAAACACATAAATTAGGAACACTTATGTCCCAATGGATAACTTTCTTACGAACATAGAATGGAGCATCAACGATTCTTCGGAGGATTTTGGATTGAAGGTATTTGAGAGGAATTGGAATACTCAGTAAAACTATAGATATCAATTCCGTATATATTAAATGGTTAATAAGGCAAAAAGTGTGCATATTGCTTTTACCCTCTGTTATGAATCGTCTATCTCACCATACTTTAATGGCAGCATAATACCGGGAAAAACCAAAGTCCACTACTCAGAACAAATAATTGCCCTGTAATCAATACACACGACAGAAAAATTTGGAAAGAAGAGACAATTACCGAAACGATCTAAATTACCAATTAAGAGTAAATTATTAATATTCATCACAGTACTTGAGCCTATATGGACTTACGGCCATGAACTTTGAGATTCAACCAAGCTTTCCAACTCCCGTCAAATCCAATCTTTACAGACAAGCATCCTTACATGCTTACTTAATGGAACGTCTTAACCTTTGCTGTCTGTGCTAATTATCCTTCGTTATCCTTTTCAGAGGCTTGAAGCGAAATTATTTAAAAGATATTTTAAATAATTAAGTATTATTGAACGCCGATCTTCCCCTATTTTTCTATAGTTTGCTGGTTTTTTATACATATAATATATGAAATTTGCTTATTACTTGTTTTATACAATAGTTGTATAGTTTAAATAAATTTATTTTTCTATACAAATTTGTTTTAGGTTTAATATGTTACTTAGAATCGCATAATGACACATATATAAATCTACCTAGATTTGAATTTAAAACTATTGAGAAAAAGTCACACAACTTTAAACTTTTTTTTTTTATATGACCCTACAATGCTTGCAGTCAAAATGTCTATCCTTACATTTCTGATATCAACAGAAATTCTGCTGATCTTAGTTTTAGCTCAAAAAATGGGAAGACGAAATTCGCACAAATTTATGTTGGCAGCAATTGATGGCCATAAATAATCTTTCGTAAGCGCAGAAGATGCGGGAGAAATAGCATTTAATGGAGCAATATCATTAGCTAAATACCAGGCGGATAGTGAGATTACTAACGACCCGATCATCCTCAACCAAACAGGACTACTAAAAAAAGAACCGGGTAGATATTATATATATATTTATTGTATACTGATGGTTAAAAAAAAAATAAAGATAAGCAATGTCTATTAACGATGCTTCAATTTTTCTTTTCATATTATTTAAAAAATTTAATAAAAATAAATTTGTTAAACAATGTCTATCGAATTTCTGATAAAATTTTTTTATGTTTTACCAAATTTCCGATTAATGAAAGCCAAAAACTAGAGAACTGTTAGGATGCCTTTGTTTTTCTTATAGATCAATATAATATATTGTATTATTTGACGTAACTTAGTTATCTTAAAACGTAAAACCACGAGTCGCCTACGACTATAGGGATTGAGTTACGCTCAATCAACGCACCACCATTACTCGCAGTTAACAGTCAGTAATCACTTACAAGCTGACTACTCCACCTGTTGGTGGCGAGAACTATCTAAGCCTCTACTGTCATTAGCAGTGACAGCATCCGAGATAATTGCAAGTTATTGCCAGTTATCTCCCACCCGCGATCAGAAGACCGTACCCGCGATTTGGGTACCAACCACAGCGACTACGTTGCTACCTAATACCATGGGGCACCCCGACTCCCGTAGTACAAATTTTTGTTTTAAGAGTACTTCGGTTTGTACTCCGCTCATTGAGCTACGGTCAGGAATCTTGTAAAGCCCTAGGCACCGCTAAGCCAGCTCAGGTACGCGGGTTCGCCAAGACCCGAAAGTACAACCGGAATCGACCTTGTTCTTTCGCAAGGTTGTAGCCACCCTGCGTGTCATTCACGCACCATTCTCGATCTCCTCTCAAAAAGTGCCACGGCAAGTCTATTAAGGCATTCATAGCTCTCTCTTACACCCAACACGCCCCTCACATTCACACCCTCATCATTCATTTTAGTCACGCAAATCTCCGTACAGGCCACACTCTCCTCCGCCGCCCCACAAAGGCATCTAGCCTCCGCAGCTAGACCATGCCTGTACAGCAACTCATTCATACTGCCGTGTTCCATGAGTAAATTCGCAAGGTACAGACCAAATTCAAATCCATACGCAGATACAAAGCACACATTCGAAATGAACATGTGCGTCCATCTGCCATTCACACTCTCATCCCATCGACGTTGCCAAATTTTATACATTCTATTCAGGACCAGTCCATTCCGCTGGCGTGGATTAAGATCCTGAACCTCTTCATTCGTAACCAGGCAACCAGCAAGCGGGATCGGTTGACACAGTTCTACATACATTCAAACATGCATACAAAGACAGACGCTGAACTGAATTTATGCCCACCCTTGCATATTGATGGCACATATTGCCAGCCCATACACACGACGCATACATTGCACACGGAACAAACACACCCTTGTACAGACCAGCATGCCAACCAAACCGGCCACGTGCGTCCTTAGATGTTACAAGTGAGGCCGAAAGTTCAGCCTCTCTCCAAACTATACTCCAAGGTACCGTACTACCCGTTCATATTGGACCCCGACCACCACTAAACAAATGTTGCTTTTAGCAATTCCTTTCGGAAACATTCACTCCCATTCTATTCCCCCATTCAGACACCATCTGCATATAGCGACTTCCCGCTATCTCTACTGCAAACCTAACCCACCCCCCCCCCCCTCCTCAATCAAAAGTAAAAGGTCATCCGCATATGCGATCACATCACAACCGGCCTCCTCCAACTGCACCAAGAAACCGTTTATCATCATATTCCAGATGGTTATGGATCAATATATAGAAAAACTTAAAAAAATTTATTCATCGAATTGTTATATCCCGTTAATAAAATCCGCCAAGTACTTCTATTGTCATATTTTCTTATTCGCTTCTCAATAAGATGTTTAGAGATGTCAGATGTGTCCTGACTAACATATCGTTGATATCTTCCATTTCTGTACTACACATATATTCGGGTCGTTATAATTTTTACACATCAATATTATCCTCTTCAGAAAAGTTCCCATGGATAGCTCCACTTCGTCGGGAACGTTTTTCACAATCTTCAAAACAGTGCTGAAAGAATTCAACTGGAATCGCCTTTTATTCCCCGATTACTCTAGATTGAATAGATAGTTCCAAGATTTTGGGGAATGGACTCTGATTATGTGAAAAGGAAGCTTGGAACAAAACCTGATTGATGGTTGTCTGATATAGAGAACCCTTTTTCAGAGCCTCAGAAGAGCCGTCACTGCTTATACATTTTTATCAGTTTTTAATGCTCCCTGAGTGATGCTTATTTTTCACTGCTTCTCAGCCTCCAAAAATACCCTATACCACCGAAAAACTTATTTTATTGATAATAAATATTCCCCATAGACTCGTTGGATTTTATTTTGAAATGAAACTAATAACATAGATTCACCAACTTATATCATACACAAAATTTGACAGCATATCAGTGTTCCAAATTTCATTGTTCCATTTTTCGTAACGCACTACAAAAACGTAACTTCAGTCGCGTAGTTACCACATGATGTTGAAATTAGTACTGCACATCTAGAAGAGACTAGTGTACAAGTAATGTGGATGAAAGTCCACAATATTGCCAGATCGCTCTCAGTGATTCTAACCACACCTTAAAGTATGCCCGTTCTAAAAGTATGGTCTTCGTTAACCGTAGAATCTCATTTTTTGCATAGGATTATAATTTTCCATATTCATTTTCAAGCCACATCAAATTATGATAATTCTGGATATCATAACCCAATTATTGGCTCAAAATTGTAAAATAAGCAGTGTTATAATTCCTAAAGACTACACATTATAATATTTTATTATCACTCATTACTTTTTTGATTTTTACAAATTCACCGATGAATTCCATTTGATTAATTTTTTCGTTACTACGTAAATAACTCATGGAATTTTTTAAGATGAAAATATTTTTTTCAAGCTAAATGGGTCTTTATAAGCAAGTATAATCATTCATTTTATATCTGAATAAAAAAAATTAATGGAAACAAATAAAACTCATTTAGATTTAGTGTTTTAAAAATGTCAGCAAGAAACTACTTTCATAAGAACTTTCACACATAAAATTTACTTATCATATTAACCAGATTTCTAATTATTAATAATTTAACATTAAATAGACTCTCCTGAAATTCGCTAAAATTAAATTTCAAACATAGATTCAGAAAGGAAAAAAAAAGCTTTCGCCATAAAACTTTTTATATCTTTGGCTATAAACAAACCTATAAAATAAACTATTTGAAAATCTTGCCGCCATTACTTATGATTTAATGATTATCTCTTTTCTGTCTATTTAAGAATATTTTCTAGAACACTTTAATTTAGCAAGACCAACACATAAAGCTATTATTCAATTTTTAATCAAAATAAATACAATCAAATAATAAGCATTTCAATTTTAACTTTCACTTTTTAGGCTTTTATTTGTTTAATAGTTTGAGAACTGCTATAAAATATGATCCTTCATAATTTTCTGGCAAATACTCGTAGCTTTTTGGTATTATCTTCATGAAAAGATACCCAGCAATCATTGGGAATGATTGAACTATTATGCAATTGAAACTCAGCGTTCATGTTGGAAATTTACGTCACTAGGGAAATTCTTATAGTTTAGCGAAGAATTGAAAAACAAAACAATTCTGGCACGCTAAAGGAAATTGATTCGAAAATCGAATGAAAGTGAAATTTGAAATTTTCCGACAACCCTTTCTATCCACTTCAGTTATCTTGATGTCGTTGCTTAATAAAATTTTGTGCGTCTGTGCTCCAACCAAAATATGGAGATTGCCTATGTGCGTCTACCAAAACGGAGAAGGTAGTATATTATATAAACGATAAGAATCAAATTAACAATTCGTTTGCAATTTTCAATTTCTTCATCATAGTTGTGCGAGCAAAAATGAAATTAATTTTATTTTGCATTTGTTGAATAACTCATTTCTATTCAATGCTTGTATGCCAAAAATGTATTTTTCTATAGAGAATCGGTTACATTTCTTTCTTTAATTCATGTAAATATCGATCGATCAGCGATATTTTAAGTAATTGAATTTATTCCGATAACTAACTAATATTGTATTTTGGTAATGGGTTATAACTAATTATGGAGAGTAGAAATAGTAATATTTACAATGCATTTAAGTCGTATAAAATTCAATGGATACCAAGTAACGTTAGTATTATGATTAATACCAGGGCTGACTGACTTGCTAGAGATACATGTATAATTCCGAACACCGTCATAGCCGAGTGGACTCTGGCCATCCAAGAAGTCCTCAACAATATTGGAGACAAAATATCTAAAGAATGGAAGGGAAGATATTACCGAACTGTTTCCATTATGGGACTAATAGTTAACCGGATAATGGTAAATATTGGCTTAAGGGTGAATACATTGTCTAGAGGGCAGATTGTTTAATTGTGCTGCATTTGTAAGAAATTGTTACGTTTCAAGAAATTGTTGCGAAAAAGGATCATCAATAATTTGAAAACTTTAAAAGAATACTCTAATTCACGGAGAACTCGGGTGTTTCTGTTATCGGACCTAAGACGAATATGTTGGATATTACGAGATATACACGTATGTTAGGGTTAAGGACCACCTGCGCAGAGAGATCTAGTGACGCGTAAACAAAAAGAAAGGAAAAAAGAATATGTATTGTAATATTCCCTATAGTATCACAATTGTTTAAAAAAACAAAATAATGTTTAAATAAATAAAAAAAAACATATTTAATTTATTATTTTTCAAATATTCTAAAAATTTACTCTAATTAATAAATTACCAAAAAAAAACAATATAAATGAAGTTAAAATTTAAATTCAACAGTTGGTTTTTTAAGACTTGTGTTAAAAAGTCCATCATCGAGCAATAATTGACAAAACTACGAGCATTTAAGTATTATTTCTTCGTTTGACATATCGATCTCGAACGTGTTCTTTTGATAATGTCACTAAACTAAAAAAAAAACACTTTTAAAAAGCAGAAAAGTACCGAAAACTATTGTCAATTTTTCGAAGTAAATATAGAAAATTTCTAAAATTCCCTCTTTTTTAATGGAAAGTATATTCAAGTAAACACGAACGTCTTTTTTAAGTTTTTTTTTTTCACCTGCAATGACAAGACAAGTACATAAAGTCTTAAAATTAGACAAAAATATAAAAATATGCCATAAAAATATTGGGTTGTTCGGAAAGTAATTTCGAGCTGTTTTTCCCAATAGAGGACTTAATTGTATTTTTTTGCAACCAACTTCACATTTATAAATCATATGTATTTTGACAGCTGACATAGCAAGGTTGATACCATTTTAAATATGGAATGTGAAATACAGTATTTTCAGCATATTTTACTTTTTTACTGTAGAAAAGATAAAAATGCTGTTCAAGGAAGAAAAAATTATCCGATGTATATGGGGAAGATGTGTTAAGTGAGCCCCAGTGCCAAAACTACAATAGTTTGCAAAATTTTCGATCCGGCAATTTTGATCTCGAAGATGCACCACGTTCTGGAAGGCCAGTTGAAGCTAATGAAGACACAATAAAGGCATTAATGGATGCAAACCGCCGAATAATAACTCAAGATATTAAATTTATCGAATTCGACCATTCATGATCATTTGAAACGGCTAGGTTTAATCTCAAAGCTCGACATATGGGTTCCTCATCTTCTTACGGAAAAACAATTTGTGCCGTCGCATTGACGTTTGGGATTTGCTTCTCAAACGCCAAGAAAATTATCCATTTTGAAACGTATCATCACTGGGGACGAGAAATGGGTTGTCTACAATAATGTTAAGCGCTAGAGATCCTGGAGTACAAAAGATGAACCGGCTCAAAGCACTTCGAAAGCCAATATTCATCCAAAAAAAAATATTATGCTATCTGTTTGGTGGGATTTCAAAGGAATCGTTTATTTTGAGCTTCTACCGAGCAACACAACGATCAATTCTGAAGCGTACTGTGATTAGTAGGACAAATTGAATGATTCACTTAAAGAATAAGGCCAGAATTGGTCAATAGGAGAGGTATAGTATTCCAAAAGGATAATACGAAACCACGTACAAGTTTAACCACTCGGCAAAAGCTTATAGAGCTTGGATGGGATACGAGGGTCATTCAACAAGTACTTAGCATCCAAAAGAAAAACGAAAATTTTGGAAAAGTGGCAATTTATTTTTCCACATAATCTCCTTCAAGCTCGATACACTTGGCCCAGCGATGCTCTAACTTTTTTAACCCGTTCAAAAAATACATTTTCTCGAGAGAAGCAAAATAGGCCTCCGTGGCGACGATGACCTCCTCATTCGACCCAAATCTATTCCCGGCGAGTGATTTTTTCAGGTTTGGAAACAAAAAGTAGTCACAGGGGGCCAAATCTGGAGAGTACGGTGGATGGAGCAGCAACTCATAGCGCAATTCGACCAATTTGGCCATGGCGACGGCGGAGATGTGAGCCGGCGCGTTGTCGTGGTGGAACAGCACTTTTTTCTTCGACGTCAAATCGGCCCAATAAGTCAGCATAGTAGCGCCCCGTGATTGTTTTACCCTTCTCGAGGTAATCGATGTGCATCACACCTTGTGAATCCCAGAAAACGGTGGCCATCACCTTTCCGGCCGATCGAACAGTCTTCGCTTTCTTCGGAGCACGTTCGCCGGGCGAAGTCCACTGTTTCGACTGTTCCTTGGTCTCTGGTGTGTACCAATGAATCCATGTTTCGTCGACGGTCACGAAACGATGCAAGAACTCCGCTAGATTGCGCTGAAACAGCGCCAAACACGTCGCCGATGTGGTCTCACGGTTGCGCTTGTTTTCCGGTGTGAGCAAACGCGGCAGTCATCGCGCCGACAGCTTTCTCATGCCCAGTTCTTCGTAAAGAATATGATGCACCATTCCTACTGCGATGCCCACAGTCTCAGCTATCTCGTGAACCTTCAATCGACGGTCTTCCAACGCGAGATCGTGGACTTTTTTAACGTTTTCCTCCTTAGCAGCCGTTTTCGGGGCAGCTGGGCGTGGTTCATCAAAAACCGACGTTTGGCCACGAACAAACTCGTTGAACCAATTCTTGACGGTCGCCATCGAAGGAGAAGAGTCACCATACACAGCATCCAAGCGATCTTTGATTTCGCTGCGCGTTTTCCGTTCCAAAAACAAGAATCTAATCACCGAACGATATTGATCTTTTTCCATTTTTGTGCAACCGACCGACACGCTCGCTTTCAAAGGCTCTCAAAACAAAACTAATGAAGGGAATCAACTGAAACTTTGACAGTAGGCTACTAAAAGAATGTGCTGCACGATGGTAAATTTTGGAAAAGTGGCAATTTATTTTTCCACATAATCTCCTTCAAGCTCGATACACTTGGCCCAGCGATGCTCTAACTTTTTTAACCCGTTCAAAAAATACATTTTCTCGAGAGAAGCAAAATAGGCCTCCGTGGCGACGATGACCTCCTCATTCGACCCAAATCTATTCCCGGCGAGTGATTTTTTCAGGTTTGGAAACAAAAAGTAGTCACAGGGGGCCAAATCTGGAGAGTACGGTGGATGGAGCAGCAACTCATAGCGCAATTCGACCAATTTGGCCATGGCGACGGCGGAGATGTGAGCCGGCGCGTTGTCGTGGTGGAACAGCACTTTTTTCTTCGACGTCAAATCGGCCCAATAAGTCAGCATAGTAGCGCCCCGTGATTGTTTTACCCTTCTCGAGGTAATCGATGTGCATCACACCTTGTGAATCCCAGAAAACGGTGGCCATCACCTTTCCGGCCGATCGAACAGTCTTCGCTTTCTTCGGAGCACGTTCGCCGGGCGAAGTCCACTGTTTCGACTGTTCCTTGGTCTCTGGTGTGTACCAATGAATCCATGTTTCGTCGACGGTCACGAAACGATGCAAGAACTCCGCTAGATTGCGCTGAAACAGCGCCAAACACGTCGCCGATGTGGTCTCACGGTTGCGCTTGTTTTCCGGTGTGAGCAAACGCGGCAGTCATCGCGCCGACAGCTTTCTCATGCCCAGTTCTTCGTAAAGAATATGATGCACCATTCCTACTGCGATGCCCACAGTCTCAGCTATTTCGTGAACCTTCAATCGACGGTCTGCCAACGCGAGATCGTGGACTTTTTTAACGTTTTCCTCCTTAGCAGCCGTTTTCGGGGCAGCTGGGCGTGGTTCATCAAAAACCGACGTTTGGCCACGAACAAACTCGTTGAACCAATTCTTGACGGTCGCTATCGAAGGAGAAGAGTCACCATACACAGCATCCAAGCGATCTTTGATTTCGCTGCGCGTTTTCCGTTCCAAAAACAAGAATCTAATCACCGAACGATATTGATCTTTTTCCATTTTTGTGCAACCGACCGACACGCTCGCTTTCAAAGGCTCTCAAAACAAAACTAATGAAGGGAATCAACTGAAACTTTGACAGTAGGCTACTAAAAGAATGTGCTGCACGATGGTAAATTTTTTTTACCAGTTTTATCGAGCGGTGAGGCTAAGTACTTGTTGAATGACACTCGTATACTGCCACATCCACCATACTCTCCAGACCTAGTACCTTCCGATTATCATCTGTTCCGGTCTCTACAAAATTGTTTAGACGGTAAAACGTTTAATTTAAATGAGGAGGTCAAAAATCACTTGAATCAGTTTTTTGCCAGCAAAGAACAAAAATTTCATGAGCGTGGAATCATGCTACTACCAGAAATATGGCAAAGAGTATTGGATCAAACTAGACAATATTTAATTGAACGAAATATTAATACACTATAAGAAAATCGTCTTTCATTTTTATAAAAAAAAAGGACATTACTTTCCGAACAACCCAATATTATATTGTATATGATAATGTGCTGTCATTAATATTTTCTAGCAATTTCAAATTTCAATTTTTCCTATTTTAAGAAAATGTCTATTAAATAAACAACTTGACGATACACAATAATAAAAAACCTAAGTAGCTTGTTTGAGTACCTTTTCAATTTAGAAACTGATGACTGTTATTTTTCTGCGAAAAAATTTATTTTATGTTTCTTAAATTTTTTAATTTATGTTGGGTTATGCGTTATACCTTAATTCAAAAATACGTTTTTTATTCTTACACTAAAGTTAGTTGAAATTATTAGTGAATTGATATTAAGTATTGAGCATTCAAAACGATTAACCCAATTCTGAATTCCAAACGGTATTAATAGCCGCGTTATAAATTAAATATAATATTTAGTCTTAAGGCTATTATTTAAACCTATTTCAATACCATATTATTATTTACTTTTTGTAACTAATTATTTTAGTTTATTAATAACTAATATTAAATTTAATGTAATTATTTGTATATTATTGATGCGTAAGATGTCATACATATATACGAGTATCTTATGCTAAATTTGATGTGGAATAAAATTCTGAATTAATTAAAACTAAACTTAAAACTAATCTTAAAAACTATTGTAGATAAAAAGTAACTTATAAATTAGAAAACACTTAAACTAAGAAGGCACTTAGTTAGTTGGGCTGGGATGTTTTGTATACCCGTAATGCATTCCTGTTCTGGCGTTATTCCAGTCGAAAAGTGATTCGCAATGCTCGTCAATAATCATGAGGGGTGTTGGATGTATGAAACTATTTATTATTCGGTTGTGGTCTAATGTAATTTAATGAAATATTCCTTATAATCTGATTTGGGTGCTCATTAATTTTATGTAGGTATTTTTTGGCAATTGTTAGCATATATTGGAACAGTGGAAACAACCTCGTTTTCGTATAAAGGTAATTGGTTGAGTAATATTTACCCTCATCGGTGAAAAATAGGTTTGTGCACTGTCTTAGAATTCTTCTCTCAAATTTTTCCAACATATGCACCTGGGTTTTTTGAGATAGAAAACCAAATAGGAAAACCATATGACAGTATTAGTCTAATTAATTGTTTGTACAGTAGTACTTTAGTGTTTAGGGAGAGACAGTATTTTCTTTTGAATATAAAAGACAATCCGAGAAATGCTTTCAGTGCTTTATTCAGATTGGATTCAGCCTGTGTTCGGGAGCTTAATAATGATGTAAAAGTGATACCAAGATACCTCAATGTTGGCTCTGTTGATTTCAATAGATATTGGATGTAAGGGAAAGTTTGGTCATTTTTGAACACTTGCACTTGTATGTGATGTCGATTCTTAGCGAAAATTCTGATTCGACTGAAATCGATTTAAACCGTTAGATTACTGTATGATTGATGGTTTATCCAGATTTTTCCGTATTTTTGTCAGTTTTTTAAAACTTCTAAAACAGTCAACATATGTGAAGAAAAAGTATACTTAAGACATTGTATGTTGTATGAGTTGCAAAAAGGAAACAACGCGATGGAGGCAAAAAAAAACTTAGTAACAGCTCGAACATGCCAGAGATGGTTTGCAAAATTTTGTTCGGGTGATTTTTCTTTGGAAGATGAACCCATATCAGGAGGGCCATCAGATGTCAATGACGAAGTGCTACGCAGTATGATTAGGACAAATCCCATGTTAAATTCCATAGAAGTGGCCTTCAAGCTTGGAATTCATCAGATTACTACTTTAGAGCATATTAGAAGAGTTGGTTTTGTGTCCAAACTCTCTATTTGGATGTCACACGAATTAGGCGAAAGAAAATTAATGGAAAATTAAATCTTGCTCGTAACAAAAGGGAACCGTTTTTGGACCGCTTGGTGACTGCTGATGTAAAGTGGATAGTTTATAAACATGTGGTAAGAAAAAGGGCATATGTTTACAAACGTGAGCCGACACCGCCGACTACACTCAAAGCTGGCTCTCATCAAAAGAAAGTTATGTTGTGTTGTTGGTGGGGTCGGAGGGGTACTGTTGTCAACTTGATGTTCAGTTTTGGGAACAAGAAAAAGTCACAGAGGGCCAGATCTGGGGAATACGGTAGCTGCGGCATTATTAGTATGTTGTTTTTGGTCAAAAATTGAAGATTTGTGATAATAGCCTCCTTCCATGAAGTAGGGAAGTAGAAATTGTTTAAGCAATTGTTAAGAATTATTTGAGGAAGATTTCACTGTCGGATCACCGTTTATATACGATCCCAATGACAGCATTAACTATTTTATCACAGAGAGCTGTCATTGGGATTGACAGTGCTATTACATTCTGTACGATATTTACGTGTCGGTAGATGTAATACTGAACGAAAGTATATGTGTACATTCATTAAATGACCCACTTTTGTCAGCGGGTATCTTCATCATCACTATTTTCCGTACTTATTTCTTTATTTCAATAGAAAATATTTAATTATTTCGTTATGATACTGTACGGAATCTTGTAGCTGAGCTTGAGCTACTTCCAACCAAATCTCTAGTGAATTCATGAGCTATTTATATATGATCCTCTCTAAAGGCTTCCAATACTGTAAGACCTTCATTAAGAAACCCCAGCATTATTGCAACTTATATACTGTCCAAAAAGCTGCATCAATAAATAGTGGCACGTTTAATTTTTAAACAGAATATACTGAAACACCATTACTATAGACACCGGCATTCCTTAATTTCTATCGGCTACACCTTTTACCTTTTTCGTTGTTCCCTATACTTTTATTTTCATTTTTTCCTAAACTTTCTATTCGTTTAACCTTTTCATCCACTTTTCATACAATTGGGATGGGTATAGTATCGCGTCTCTGCACTAAAGTTGAACCGAACAGTCCGTGCATTTAGAATTGCGTCTAGAGTTTGAATACGTTTATGCAGCAGGAGGATCCAGTCATTCATTGGTAACGGAGCTCTAATAAATTGTGCGTCCTCCTAATGGTTCTGCTTTTCTCCTTCATGGCAGTATTTAACCCAGTCGTTGATGTCTTTTCACTGATAGAGTGAACAATAAAAATCCAATAATATTTAGTAAAAGCTAAACTTTATTTATATAACCCAAAATTTTTGATTTATTCATTTTTCTTTGACTTTTTACCTGTATACACGTAATTCGCCTTTTATCGTTGCTTATCCAGAATATGACTGAGTATTTAGGAGTTTTCTTTTCTACATATTCAAGAATAATCCCGAATTATTGAGTGTTGACTATCGTCAACTTTTTCTTTTTTTTTCATCCTAGATTGATTTACGAAATGGAAAATATAGATTAATAAGGGAAAAAGTGTGCATGTTACTTTAACCCACTGCAGTAAACCATTGCTTATGATATTCTTTAATGACTACATAATACCAGCGAAAAGTAAAATAAGCTAATTAGAACCAAGCATTGACAAACGATTAACCTGAAATCCACTCACGCTACAGAAAAGACTAAAACTCAATCGACGATACAGGCATTCGCCTATTACCAGATGGACGATCTAGATTACCATGAAATAGCAAATTACGAGTAAAAACTATCTGCACCTATGGACTTAAACTTAGGGGTTCAACCGGATTCCATCGAATCTAGTTCTTACAGTCAATATTTATATTAACGTGATCTACTGTAACTTAAATGTTCCATTTGTCCATGACATATTCGTGCAATGTTAAAAGAAATTCTATACCCGTTAAGTCGAAAGGCGTGATCATTTAGTGGAATAATTATTGTCAGTTACCCTTTCCAGAATCACCTCAAATTGTCAATTTAAAACAAACTTATTTTCGAGCTACTCGTACATTAACTATTAATCTACTCGGAATGAAGATAAAACGGTAATGTTTCTGAATACGTCAATAAATTTTACTCTATATCTTGTTTTACTATAATTTAATAAGTGCAGTTTATTTGGTAAAATATATTTATAAATATAATACAAGAAAATGTATTGATCATAATGTATTGAGAACGGCTATGACAATTATTGAGAGTGAAGAAATGTTTTCTTAATTTTGAAATTAAATCATCTTTAAATTTCTACGAGGTGTGGCAAAGAGATTGATTTGTTTTTTGTTCCAATTTTATTTATTTTTTGTACATAAATGTTATTTCCTTTAAAATAGGTGTCAGGGGCAGCTATACACTGACGGAAACGGTGTTTCCTCTCCTCGTAGCAGTGCTGGCAGGCTGGAACTGGAATCGCCTTAACCTCCTCAGTAACACTCCTTTGAATATTATCGACAGTTCCAAAATGACGTTCTTTCAAGTGTTTGTTCATTTTGGTGTCCAAAAAAAAAATCAAGCGGACTTACATCAGGGAGAGATCGTCTTTCTGTTCAATCGTGAGGTTTTTTAAGCCTCACCTTGTTAGACACTTTTTTCGATTCAAAATTTAACTCATAAGTTATCAGCTTTAATATTTATGGATGGTCTGACCTTACAAGAGACCTCATTTTTGCCACATTTTTATCAGTTTTCGATGCTATAGGCTTCCCTGAGCGAGGTTTATCTTTCGCTGCTTTTCGGCTCTTTACGCCACCGACAAACTTCTGCTCTTAATAAGGAATATTTCTCATTGGCTCGTTGCAACTTTACACAAAATATGATGGCCCATGGTTGCTTCAAAATTTCGACAACTTGACTTATTACGCTCTATAAGATCATATAGTTACTAGAAGAGGTTGAAACTTGTACTGCACGTCTAGAAGCCACTAATGTATAAGCTATGTTAGCGCAGGGGAAGTTAACAATATTGCCACCCTCCTATTCAAAAGAATTTAATATATCTTAAGAAAATAATTACAAAAATAAGTTTAAAAATTAAAATTATCGTAATAAAAAAGCGCCTGGTTATGATCTAATAACAGCTACTATTCTGAACCAAATTTCCCGAAAAGCTTTAGTTTTAGTAGGCCCTTATTCTGGAAATTTTCTGTCATTAAAATGATGCCTAAGCCAAATAAACCCATTAATAATCATTTCTCTTATAGACCTATCAGCATGTTACCAATTTTAATAAGTTAATTGAAAAAATCCTATTATTGAAAAATGACTCTACCCAGTCCTAGTTAATGAAAAAAATATTCCTGATCACCAATTTGCCTTCCGATCTGAACACTCCACAATCCTGTAATGTCATTAAATTGTTGATCACATTGCATCCTTTCTTGAGAGGAAAGAGTATTGTCCAGGAGTATTTTTAGATATCTCCCAAGCTTTTGATCATGTGTGGCATCCTGGACTCCTCTGGAAACTCAAGAGCTTTCTTCCTTTAACATACTACCTTATCATAAATTCATATCTCTCGCAACGATATTTCCAAGTTGCAATTAACTCAGAATCCTCGGAAATATATCTTATTCTAGCCGGAATCCCACAAGGCAGTATCCTTGCTCCCATCTTATATAATATTTATACCCATAACATCCCTTTTGATCCTAATACTATCATTGCTACTTATGCAGACAATACGGCCATACTGTTACCCATACAAAACCTGACGTAGCTTCCAATAATTTACAATCCCATGTCCACAACCTTCAATTCTGGTTAAAGATATGGGGAGTGAGGGTAAGCACACAGGAGAATGCTTAAATTACTTTCACACTTTGTCAAGGAAAACCTACCCTTTTACAACTTAATAGCAACATAATTCCACAATATGATAAAGTACGTTATTTGGGACTTTACCTGAACAAGAGATTAACATGGAACCCGCATACCTGAAGCCACTAGACGTTACCTACAACTTATTAGACTACTGGACAAATGCTCGAAACTAACAATCAAAAGTAAAATTTTAATATACAACCCAATTTTAAAACCTATTTGGACTTATGGAATTGAATTTTGGGGTTCAACGAAACGTTCCAATTCCTATCGCCTTACAATCCAAGATCATCCGTAAAATTGTTGATGCCCCCTTTTATGTTCGTAACAACGTAATACTCGTATATCGTGATCTAAATGTTCCTTTTGTTCAGAACCTCTGCATTTCACGCTATCAAAAATTTCACTTCCGTTTCTCCTATCATCATAATCCACTTGTGAGAGAATTTTCTTGTACTGCCCTCCCCGGAAACACTCATCGGAGACTTATGAGATAATGGCGGAGACATTCTAGAGGAATCAAACTTCTGTTAATTGGTTTACTCCCACTTCATGATGCACACGATTGTTAGTTAAAATGTTATGTAAATCTGCTTGTTACAATTAAATTGTAGTTGCGGATAAAATAAAAAATTAAAAAAAATTAAAATTCAACGAATATACGAATATTTCTCTTAAAAATTAAATATTTGTTTGAATATACGAAAAAAAAAGCGTACAAACTTCCGGTATTAAAAATTCATAAAACATTTGCTGAACTGGCATACATTATTTTCCAATATAATTCAGTGTCAGTGTGGCATTATCCTCTTTGGTCATTATCCTGCTAGACAAATAACATGATTGATGCTCTTAGTACGAGTATTTATAAACTGAAATTCATGGTTCGACCTAAATTTTAGAATATTCCAAACAGTTAAATTGATTTTTAATGTTTTCACACTTATTTCCAGCCATTAAGCTTGACAAAAATTTAATTATTTTTATAATTCGTATATTCATAACAATAGGTTCTGCCATGGAATAATTTTGATAAGGAATCGGTTTTAAATTGAAATAACAAATATTTATAATCGCTATTGAATTATTATTCTTGGAATATTATAATTTTACTATCAATGTCACAGTAAAAGCTCAATTGTTAGTCCTATTTTATTGAAAATTATTTAAATTCAAATCACGAACATATTTTCGTGTCACGTATTTATTTACTTTTTAATCGTTGTGAATATTACACAACGTTGTTGTTGGTTTTTTTTCTGTCCTTCTGGTTTGTTGTTTTTAAAAGGATACAAAATAAATATTTAATGGAAGCAAACCACTTTTATGCTAAATAGAAATAAATACAACTAGAACTTAACTTAAAAGCAACCAAAGGACATTAGGGAAGCCTTCAATTCGAATTTGAGTGGACCAAAAATTAGTAAATTCCACGAAACAATTTGAAATTTTCAAAATTTATTCAATTGAACATGTTTTTTTTTTTGGAAAATTTCCATTTTTTTAATTTATTTAATTTTTTTGCCTAAAACTTTCTATCAAATAATAAAATTAAAGCAAAACTTTGGCATAAATGGGGGGTGGGTGGAAAGGGGGCATGATAGAAAAATAACAGAAGAAAATAGAAGACTGATGCAAATGGTAAACATCTTAAATATTCAACAGACTCTATTTGAATTAAGATCCTACCCAGAATAACTCATAAGCGTATCATTCAGCAAGTATTCAGAATTTCAAAATTCAAAGCTTATTTTTCAGTGTTTATTTTATTGTATAAAAGTAGGGAAAAAAATGCTAATATTTTCTTTCTGCTTATATTGTAAAAATAGTCAACATGAACCTAATGAATATGGAAGTAGAAAATACTCAAATATACAGACCGGATCTGTGTCATTGGTGGAAGAGTATCAGGAAAAGCCAAAGTCCAATCAGTTTGTCCATAAATCTTTTACGATGACACGGAAGTTCAAAAGGATATTAATGCGGCATATAGAAAAGTCTCTGAAAACAGCTATACCAGAAATTGCAATCAATAAAAGTTGTTGAAAAACTGGCCAATTATAATTGAAGAAAATTGAAGATTTTTAAATTATTTAAAACCAATTTTGCCCGTTCTATGAGCTTCTATTCAATTGTATAAATATAAATTGAGATTTGTACTACTTTAGCTGAGAATAGCCTGTTAACTAAGTAGTATCGTGTGGTCCTTCAGCCAAAATTGAATAATAATTAATTGGGCTATGCAGATTTTTTCTGGAATAAATTAGTTAATTTTAGGAAAAGTAAAAATTTTAATATAACAAAAATATAATAAAATGGGAAATACTAAATTGAACATGCTAGATTTGAGAAAAACAACTATAAATGACTAACTGCAGAAGTTTTTTACTGTGTCCTACTATAAAAAATTAGCTTATATATCATTCTAAATAAGTTTAGAACTATTTAAAATATTCATTAAAAATTATTTAGAATTATTTTCAATTTGCTAGAAGTTGAGTTATTTATATATTGGATTGGTTAAAAATTGCGATTGTTTTTTTTTTTAAATACAAATAAAACGATTATTGTTGTATTAATTTTAAATTTTGCAAAAAATTGCAAATATTGGTTTGTCCGGGAAGTAATTTCGTATTTTTTTATAAATTTTATTTATAAAAAAAAACGAAATTACTTCTCGGACAAATCAATATTTGCAATTTTTTGTTTAATTAAATATTATCTAGTCTGATTCAATACCCTTTGCCATCTTTCTGACAGTAGCATGATTCCACGCTCATGAAATTTTTGTTTTTTGCTGGCAAAAAACTGATCCAAGCGATTTTTGACCTCCTCAATTGAAGTAAATGTTTTACCATCTAAAAAACTTTGTAGAAACCGGAACAAATGATAATCGGAAGGTGATAGGTCTGAAGAGTATGGTGGATATAACAGTATATCCCATCGAAGCTCTAAAAGCTTTTGCCGAGTGGTCAAACTTGTATGTGGTTTCGCATTATCCTGTTGGAACACTATACCTTTCCTATTGACCAATTTTAAAAGTGTACCAACCTTTCATATTTAAAAGTGTATCAACCAAAAACTACTGTGCAGGATCAAGCAAGCCTTGCTTTGTCAGCTGTTTATATATATATGAGTATGCGGCTTAAGTGTGAAGTTGGTTGTGAAAAAATACCATTAAGTCCTCTGTTGGGAAACAACGAAATTACTTTCCGGACAAACCAATAGTTATAGAACGGATCCTGAACGCAACGCTGCTAAGAACCTAGTAGCTCCAGAGCTAAAGTTTTTTGTTTTTCTTGTGAGAGGATTTTTCAATATATGAATTTAATAAGGATCTTAAAATGATGTAGACATAAGTAAAAATGACCGGTTTCAATATTTTTTTCTATTACCATGTACTGATTAATTCCCCTACCTTAGTATTCCGACAATGACTACAGTGGTTAATCCTATTTACGCCTCGATTTTTCTCTTTCGTCTAGTTTTAATATTCTTACAATCTTACGTACATTCAATTTTGTTTATTTAGGATTTTTCTTTATTAAATTAAGTTTTATTTCCAAAATAAAACTATTCGTTTGCTTAGGACGCTTGACTCCCAATTGAATATATTCGCTATATTTCACTTCACGATCTAACTGAATCAACCGATCACTTACATAAAGTTTAGCGTTAACACTTCCCGACTTTATTCGTCATTCGCTCTATTAAAACCTGACTTCAAACAGTTGCTCCTGAATCACTTTTCATACTGAATCCTCCCAACTTTAGTCCGTTGTTCGCCCTATTAATTCCCAATTTTAATCAGTCGTTCCTAAATCGACCTAGCGTCTTAAAAATAGTTTAAAGAGTCTATATCTCTACAAACATTATTCCAAAAACTAATACCATTTTGCAGTATTACCTTAATATGAATTCCAGTGATTGTTTTTGCTGGCAAAAGTGCAAGTAGCAGCCAGATATCTCATCATAAAATGTATCGATGTTTTTCTCAATTTGTTTATTACATTTAATCAATATTTTATGTGGTTATTTAAAAATAATAAATAAAGTAATTAACCCCATAAGAATAATCTGGAGGATTATAATTTCCTGTACAGAGTCTGACAAACTACTTTTGACACACATATTATTAGAACATACTGTGATGAAAGCTTTTACTATTATTTTTTCTCTATTAAAAGAAAAAATGAAAATGTTCACTTTTAATATTAGTAAATGTAAAATATCAATGAACGTGTTAACTTTAGAAGTAAAACCAAAGAAGTTTAATAACCAGTAGTACAAGTATATACAATCACATCTTTTTAGTAGTGAGTTCTCAGATTGACGGATTCAATTGCAGTTTAAAAATTTAATTTCTAATCTAAAATAGCTCAAGTAAAAACCTAATCAAAATTTTGTAAATTGCCCATAACTTAATAAGTCTATTCTCTTAAAAACTAAATTTTTTACTAGATAATCGTACCTATTAAAATACTAACAAAATCAAGGGCTATAATAATACTTTTTCACAAATACTAATAACATTTATGGCTGAACCAATATTCACTTAAAAATACTAAAAAAAATGTTCCTGTAAAAATTATAACAAAATCTTGAGCTCAATATTGTTGAAATAAAAACATTGACAAATCTCCTGACGTGAAAATGGCTCACCAAACAGCAAAATATTGGTATCAAAAACTGCTTATTTAAAATGTAAGCAAAATTTTAGGTTCATTAAGTTTTCGCTCAAAAACAATAACAAAATTCTAAGTTAAAAAGAATCTATTTACTTAAAAGCAATAAAATGTTAAACTTGAAAATTTATCAGTTAAAAATTTTAACAAAATTCTCTAGTCTAAGACTGCTTATTTGAAAACATCAACAAATACCACAAACTGTTTACTTAAAAACTGTAGCTAAGTACAAGGTTTATAAGCTGCTTACTATAGGAGTAAAATAATTACAAAATTTTAGATTATAAAAATTGCTTATTTAAAAGCAATGAAATTGCTCATTTAAAAATTCACAAAGCAACTTATTAAAAAACATTAACAATTTTACTTGGATAGAAAATTCTTCCTTTAAATTAAATATGCTAAAAAGTTTATATTAAAAAATTCGCAACCAACAAAATTCTGAATTCGATAACTACTCACTAAAACTATCACAAAGTTTAGAATTATAAATTGCTCACTTAAGAAAGTAACAAATTTTTGTACTCAAAAACTGCTCAACTTAAAAAATGGTCGAAAGTCCGAGCTCAAAAACTTCTCAATTAAAAATATTTAAAAAATGCTATACCCATTAAATGCTCTTTGAAGGACAATAACGCAAATTTTAAACTTTAATATTCTAGACTTATTAGCTGCTTACAATAGGAGTAAAATAATTATAAAATTCTAGGTTGTAAAAATTGCTTACTTAAAAGCAATAAAATTGCTCACTTAAAAATTCACAAACTTAAAAACATTAACAAATTTCTGGGTATGAATGTTGGTTACTTAAATATATCAACATAATACTTGGACAGAAAATTCTTCCTTAAAAATAAATATGTTAAAAAGTTGCTGCTAAATAGAGTAAAAAATTCGTAGCCAACAAAATTCTAAATTTGAGAACTACTCATTAAGACTCTAATAAAGTTTAACCTTATAAATTGCTCACTTAAGAAAGTAGAAAAATATTGTACTCAAAAAATACTCAACTTAAAAAATGTTCGAAACTCCGAGCTCAAAAACATCTTAGTTAAAAATATTTAAAAAATATTCTTTGAAGAACAATAAAGCAAATTTTAAACTTTTAAAATTGCTTACGTTAATGCAATAACAAAATATTGCAATTTTTAATTGCTTAATTTAAATATAATTAAAATTCTAAACTCAAAAAGTTCTTATTTAAAAACGTTAAGAAAATCAATAATCCCCGAATTTCTGGGCTCAAAAATTGCTTCCTTAAAAATATTGAGCCAAAAATTAAAATATTTTACTTTCTGCACTCTCCCACAATTTTATCAATACGACAACTTTCTATATTTGTAGGAAGATTCCGTACAAACTACCTGGGACCTTTCGCATGATATTCAAAATAGTCAGATTTCAACGGATGAGTCCGTATGAATTGAAATTAAAGTTTACAAATAATGTAATGACTATTACTATTGGTATACAACTAGATTCTGTGTACATAAAAAACATTAAATAAATTAAGTAAAGTATTTTACCCAAAGGGGTTGTTGGAACAAAAAGCTTAGAGATAGAAGAAATTCTACTCAAAAAGAAAAGAAGAGTAAATCGGCAGTCTCTTAGGAGAAGTTTTCTCGAATATTTTTAAAATACATTAGCCAGTTTATGTGGCGCCATTGCAAGGTTTAAAAATGTCATTGGATGACTATATTTTCATCTAATATCCTCAGATAATATCCCATATGTATATGAACTTTTTTACTAAGATTCCTCCCAGTAAAAAAAACCGTCGCAATTTATTTATTTTATTCAATTCTTAATTTATGAAAGTGAAATTGCATTTTCCAAGAATTGTAGCCACCTAATAATATGAGGGTTGCATAGTTAATACCTGGCCTTGACAAGAAAAAAACATTTTTATGTGTCAAAATAATAAAAATTTTACATGTTTTTATTATTTTGTCTCACAGCCAAAAATTATGATTTCTCTAATCCTTTAAAATAGACGTTTGTTTTATCAATAACCTTATTGTTTGAGCCAAACTTTTTTTCGCCGAGCCAATTGTTTATATTTGGCAGTAGAAAAAATCGCTGGCAGCTAAATCCGGCAAATTTGGTAAATGCGGAAGCAATTCGTATGATAACTCATGGAATTTTGCCTTAGCAATGTCACAAGTGTACATTTGTCATGAAATTAAACTGGTCTAATATTGCTGTTTAATACTATCCCGTTATCGAAATTTCTTTTTCAAGATAGTGATGAAGATTATATAGGGTTTTCCAATAAGAGTGATATGATTTCTAAGTAACGTTTCGGCTATTTGAAATATGTCATGATCTATCTTTTTTTTTCATTATATTTAGTAATGTTTATAATTTTACCATGAAGAGATACACTCAAGAATAACGTTTAAAAATTATTCAATTTTGTTATCAAAATAATCGTTCTCCAATTGCAACTTTTCGTGCGCTCACTTTCATGTGAGTGGTGCGGTAAATAAACAAAACTGTCGATTCTGGTCTGAAGAAAATCCACAAATTATTCATGAACAACCATTACATTCACCTAAATTGACAGTTTTTGGTCTGGTGGAATCATCGGTTCGTACTTCTTTCGAAATGAAGCTGGTAACACCGTTACTGTCAATGGAGAGCGGTATAGATCGATGATAACCAACTTTTTATGGCCGAAATTGGGAGATGTTGATCTTGACAACATCTAGTTCCAACAAGACAGGGCTACGTACCACACAACACGTGCAACAACTGAATTATTGCGAGAAAATTGTGGAGATTCGATTATTTCAAGAAATTGTGACATTTAATGGCCTCCAAGAAGTTGTGATTTAACACCATTAGACTATTTCTTGTGGGGTTATTTGAAGTCATTGGTCTTTAGCAATAAACTAGACTCTCTTCAAGCTTTAGAAGTCAATATTGAATGTGCTATTCATGACATACGACTTGATTTAGTGGAAAAAGTGCTCGAAAATTGGGTTCATAGAATTCGTTCCTGCAAAAGAAGTCGTGGAGGCCATTTGAATGACGTTTTACTCAGAACTTAATTGTATTGATTGTACTTTACATTAAATAAAAATATTTAAATTTTCGTAACAATTAGTGTGTTTTTTTTAAAAAGAAATCATATCAGTTCTTTTGGAAAACCCTATACCATATGAAGAAAACAGTAACCTTTCCTGGTGATAGAAGTCCATTGTTTTGAACAAATGTTGGTTTCTGATGTGTAATGGTGAATCCGTGGAAGAATTCATTTTGATTACGCTTGGAAACATCTAAATACTCCATTGAAGTGTTACACGAAGACGTTTATGGTCAGGTGTTAGCAAATGCGTTCATTTTTTATGAACAAAAATTCATGTAAGAGTTCGCCTACATGTTCTTTTAAGATGTGTAGCATGTCAATTATCTTATACACTTTCACTCGAGGGTCTTCTGAAGCTATATCATGGAGATTTAAATCATTTCTGATGTGGCGACCTCATTAGGATGACCTGGAAGTTCTTCATTGCCTTTAAATTCAGCAGTTCAAAATTTTATTTTCGATAACGAAGGTGCCAAGTTCCTATAAACTTCTATGAGTTCCGCTTTTATCTCATTATTGATTCGTCTTTTTCAAAAATAAATATTTTATTACTGCCCAATATTCGATTTCTTCCATTGTTGTAAAATCACAAAAGTTGTTCACTTTAAATGACTGTCACTTGCAAACTAAATAACGTAGCTGCTTGAAAAATTTAAGGGAACCTCACCTTGTGAAAGGTTATATTTACGGAAAATAGAGTTGTTTTAATAGTATCAAAACCATTTCCTACTAAGAATGAAATATAAATCATTTATTCTAAATAAATTTAGAACCAAATAATTCTAAATTTATCCAAATAATATTTTACAAAAACTCCCTCAAATGATCTTTATCATATTCTTTAGCTTATCGTAACTCTAAAAATGTAATAATATTGCTTTATTAAATCCTAAAGTATTGGGTTGTCCGGAAGGTAATTCCGTTTTTTTTCTCAACCAACTTCATACTTAAGCTGCATAATCATATATATATTGACAGCTGACATAGCAAGACTTGCTTGATTCTGCACAGTAGTGTTTGGTTGATACACTTTTAAATATGGAAAGTGAAAAACAGCATTTTCAACATATTTTATAATACTTGTTTACTATAGAAAAGATAAAAATGCTATTCAAGCAAGAAAAAAATTATCTGATGTGTATGGAGAAGATCTGTTAAAAGAGCGCCAGTGCCAAAATTGGTTTGCAAAATTTCGAGCCGGCAGTTTTAATCTCGAAGATTCACCACGTTCTGGAAGACCAGTTGAAGCTGATGAAGACACAATAAAGGAATTCGACCGTTCATAATCATTTGGAACGGCTTCCTCATCTTCTTTCAGAAAAAAATTTGTGCCGTCGCATTGACGTTTATGATTTGCTTCTCAAACGCCAAGAAAATGATCCATTTTTGAAGTGTATCGTTACTGGGGACGAGAAATGGGTTGTCTACAACAATGTTAAGCGCAAAACATCCTGGAGTAGAAAAAATGAACCGGCTCAAAGCACTTCGAAAGCCAATATTCATCAAAAAAAGGTTATGCTATCTGTTTGGTGGGATTTCAAAGGAATCATTTATTTTAAGCATCTACCGAGCAACATAACGATCAATTCTGAAGTGCACTGTCATCAGTTCGACAAATGGAATGATTCACTTAAAGAAAAAAGGCCAATAAATAAACTATTGGGTTGTTCGGAAAGTAATTTCGTAATAAAACAATACTGTTTTTAAATTATATCCCAATTTAATAAAAATATTAAATTAAATAATTTCAATTCAAAATAGAGAAAAAAAATTAATCTCAATCAATTATTTTGGTGAAATTCATGTCACCCAATTCGAATTTATATGCAAAAAAAAACTTCAATTTGAAAATGTAAATTTAAATTATATACAAAATTGATTGATAGAATTGAAAATGGAATATCTGTTCGAAAAATTTTTGTTTTTCTATATTGTCAAGCAGCTATCATGAAATAAAATTCCGTTTAAAAAAATGGGAATATACTCGCATAGTCTGAGTATCCATCCATGGTCGCTTTTGCCGTTTCAATCAATTTTCTATCAATAAACAGAAATATTGAGTTTTGTCTATTAAAATAATATAAAAATTGTTCAATATTGATTATTTGTCTCTTAACTAAATAAACCAATCTATTCTTAAAAAGAGATTAGAAAAATTTTATACATTCCCCAAGCGAACAAACTCAACATTCGTGTTCACTCTATAAAAATTCCATTGTCATCATGTTTTTATCATAAAATGTTGATATCACAACTCTTTGCTTTACATTGAGAGATTTTATAAAATAAAAAGTAGAGTTAACCTACTCGCTAGTTAAATTATCGTCCTAAAAAACCACCACCAAACCATCCCTTATAAATTCCCATCTCATTGCATATTCAAGTGGTTTTTGGCACAAATTGTTCACTATGGCAATGTTGCATTTGCAATGTTGTCATCGAATCTAATTAGCGCATAAAACTATTAAATCTAGATAATAGTCAATTTTATGAACTCAGAACATACTTGTAGCTACTAAAGTTAAGCAGAAAAGAAGCCAGAGAATATTAACATAGATTATTTTTTAACTAATCGTTCCATTAACTATTAGTGCTGTTAGTAGTTATGTTGATGAAAAAAATTCTAATACTTGTTCAAGCTCTTTATGAGCATATATAAAATTATTTCTACTATCCGACTGGATATCAAACTAATATATATCGAATATTTTTGGTGTAGAGTAAACACTGTATACGAGTATAAGTTCAGCTTTGCTGAAACATTGTAACCATTAGAAACTTTGTTAAAAAAAATTATACGAACTTACCTGTGTAATCGTCGGCAATTAATGTTTCTTTTTTTTGTTAATTTTTGTATAACAAATATTATGTATGCTTTCATAATTATACATAGAGGATTTTATGGTTATCTTTCGCTGGTGAGCAACAAGATGTTAATGTGCTCAAATCACTGATCATGAATTATCTAAAAAATGGGGTTAATAAAATAAAATTTTTTTTGAAAATTGATTACCTTTTAGAGAACGTTAATTTATTATATAAAGTTTTGTAAATGATTTATTTTAATGTATGGATTTTTTTCATAAATAAAATTATTGTGTTGTAAAAATAATTCGATAAATTTTTAGATTTCTGAAGAAGGAAAATTACAAAGCGCTTCATTTGATCGGATTATTCATTTTATTGACAATTGTCATTTTATTGACAATTATTTATATAATTATATAATTATTTATTAAGCATTATATTTGACATTTGATATTATAAATTATTAAATTACCAAACAATGACCATTAATATCATAAAAGATACGACCATTGGGTGCTGGAACAAGCTTCAGATGATAATTCTTCTACGATGAGGTTTACTTTTTGCTCAAAGGATATGTTAATAAGCCAAATTACTATATATAAAACTATATAATTCGATAAGTAACGATAAAGAAAAATCTAAGGTGTTTCTTTGAAAATTTAGGAGATATTATTAGCGTCAATTTTGAGCGCTTTGATCGTATCTTGACCGGCTTTTTTTGGTTAGAATTAATAATTTTAATCTAGCTCATATATGATTCTAACAAAATAGCGCCACAAGCCACACAACACGACGAATTTCGATTTTATTGTGCGAAAAGTTTTAAAAACGCATGATTTTAAGATTTGGTGATAACAGTTAGCCTCCAAAATCGTGTAATTTGACGCTGGCGGACTTTTTTATAGACCTGTGTGAAACACGTATTTACGAACTGAATATCCATACTTTACAGCCAAAAGTAATCGCCGAATTGTAAAACAAAATGTGCGGAAAAATAATTAAAAATTACTAGAATCTAATCTTTCAAACATTCTAATGGTGGTCGTTTGTATAATGTTATATTTTATTCAAGATGGCAAAGCTTAAAATATTTAATAAGAATTAAATGTAAAAATTCATATTTTCATAAAATTTTTATCTCATTAAATTAAGCAATGTAATGAGATAAAAATTTTATAAAAATGTGAATTTTAAGTCTGTTTTATTTTACTTTAATTTTCGAAGAAAAAATTCGATAATATTTAAATCGTCAACAAAGAATTCAACTTTTTAAAATAATTCAATTTATTTAATTTTTTGTTATTAAATTGAATTTTTAGCTAATATTTATAATATCTAACATAAAATAAGTTTTGAAAACAAATTATTATTATTATTATTAGTATATTAACTTTTAAAATTACGAATGCAATTTTTTTTTGTAATTTATAAATAATAATATATTGAAGATAAACCAAAAAAATTGTTAATAAAGTAACAAAATTCTGAAAAAAATGGAAGCATATTTGTATTATTATAAATGCAAATGAAAATATCACTTCACCTCTACCTTAACCCACTATAAATATCATCTGTTTTATAGCCGCTGTAAGCAAACTATGTGTATTATTATACTTTTGTAAATTCACCACATGGTGATCGGAATTAGTCAAATGAGCTTGCGCAATTTCAAAGCAATTCCGGCCAAAACAAAAGCTTACTTATCATAAGAGCCGCAAAATGAAATAAATATTTTTATTATGATAATTTTAATTTTAAAAAATTTAATTATTGAAGTAGTTAAGTAGTTTTGAAGAAAAACAATAAATTTAACATAAAAAGATATTTCCCGTACCGGGAATCGAACCCGGGCCTCCTGGGTGAAAGCCAGATATCCTAGCCACTAGACCATACGGGACACACAAGTTAATTCATTATGAGATTGTATAATAATAAAATATTATTAAAAAAATCAAATATCATTAAAACGATCGAATTTTCTTATTCAAACTATGGAAAAATTATCCAGAATCTGTCCATCTCGATTCTTTATGCTTGAGTGAAATTGAATCTCATAAATTCTATGATGTTTATTTTCAACATTGACCCATTATTTTATTTCTTTCATTTTTTGTCGATATTCATAGATTGTGGCCCTCCTATCAGCCAAAAACTCGATTGGCGGTATTTAAGCTATTACAAAGGCATCGCAATACGAGGCAGTTCAGAATTAGCTCGAAACTCAGAGTGCGCTCCGACGATATGTGTATATGTGTACTACAAATCGGTCGACACTTGTACGATTTGATAGAAGTAGTTGCTGACCAAATAAAAACTGCGTAGAATAGCATAGAACTCACAACAGTGCATAGGAGTATGCATCGGCAGAAACGATTTTCACTCGATGCAGTTAAGAAAACTTACCTTTTCAGAAACGATTTTTAAATATATTTTTTGTTCAGATAGAACAACAAATTTCAACATAAGGTAAATTTTCAATAGTTTTTTTACTCCAAACTATTTTATTCACTTCCGTATTAAAAAAACATTTGGGCGCGATTTTTCTATTAAAAATCCGATTTTCATTGTACAACAACATTCTCAGCCAATCAAGAAACATTGAACATATATTCTATAATAAATACAAACAAAAAATTAGTGTCAGCATTAATTTGAGTTACCTGACGTATTTTTTTTTTTTTTAACCCGTTTCAAATCCTACCATTGAGCTGCAGTAATAAAATCTACTATTTAATACTCGCTAACGGTTTATCAAAGCAATCCATTGGGCAAAAAAAATATCGTTAAAGTAAAAAAAAATGCCTTTTAATTCTTTTCGATAAAATTTTCTTGTAACAAAATTACAAGTATCTGGGGTATTAGCTTAGAGTTTGATTTGCTTTGGGGCATCAAACTCTTTATTTTGAAAAGGAAACTTGTTTTATTGCAATGTGGAAGATACACTATAGTCGCCACACATGATCGGACCATATAGTTTTGGTATGCCCAAAGGCATTTAACTAACATTAATTGGTTTTCCGCCCATTCGGAATGTTCAAAATTTAACAATTTTCATTCGATCGAGTTTGGAAAGAGTATCATTATAAGGTGTGGCTATAATTGATTTATTGGATCAGATTAACGTGCTAATCGATATTGCGTTGGATTTAAATGATTCCATTAGCGATCTGCCTCATTTTTAAGCCAAGTACTTTTAATATTGTATAAATAAAATAATAAATTTTTATCATTTTTTACCAGTATACATTTTCCGTATATTTGTTGGATACGTGTAAATTGGGTGGAATTTTAACAAGAATTTCTTAAATTAATTAAAGTGATTATTGTAGTTCTGGAAAATTACTTCCAACTTGGCGACAAAATGTCATTATTGTATGAAAATAAAATTAACAGATTTCATTTACATATGTGTACTATAGTACTTCAGCACAATACACTCAAAAGCGGATCGATAGAAACTCTTATGAAAGATATTACTCGTATATGCACAAAGCTTATGTATTTTTTATTCTAATGTGATTTATTCAATAAGGAAAACTATTCCAATTTCATATACACGTATAATTATACATCTCATAATTAACATTATTAATATTAAATATTGTGCTAATGGTCGAAATAATGATTTAAAAAGCAATTTTTACTGTACGATTTACATCAAATTATCATGAAAAATTATAAATGGACATTCTTGTATGGAAATTCGAATGAAATTCTTTCGAAATTACTCCAAAGTCTATGAGTAATTTGAGTCTGGCGGTGATACAACCCAAAATAAGAATTAATTAAAAAGTCCTCGGTAGTAAAGTGGCCGGCCCAGGTAGCCCACCAGCCCTCTAGGTAGCACAGTCGATAGCGTGCTGGACTACCACCCCAGAGGGTCATGGGTCCCTACGCTAATTCCTCACCACTAGACTGTCATTTCCTTATTCCTTATCCTACCCTTTCGGACCAGATGGATGCAAAAGCGTCTGGCGAAGTCTGGTGGCCCGTTAACAAACAAACAAACAAACAGGTAGCACAGTCAATAGCGTGCTGAGACTACCAGCCAAAGGGTCGTGGGTTCGAATCCAACTGTAGCAGCATGGTCCTATGATAATTTACCTCACCGCTTTGCTTTCTATTCTACTTCCTTTCCCCTATCCGTTCCCCTTCCCTACCGGACCATCAGACCACCGATAGATCTGGGTCGGACCATCAGACCGCTTGCGCAGATGGATGCGAAAGCGTCTGGCGAGATCTCGCGGCCCGTTAACAAAAATTGGTATGGTATGGTAACATAGTTGTTAGCGTGTTGGACTATCATCCAAGAGGTCATGGGTTCGAATCCCACTGAGGCATGCTCCTATGCTAATTCCAAAAAACCAGTTTAATTTCCAATATATGTTAATTTTTTTATCCTGTTCAGCATTGTTGTTTACAAATAAACACGGATCAGAAGAACATAATTTTCAAACAAGCTTTTTTTCCTTAAGACAACTAAAGGCATTTAGTACTTTGTACTAAACACACACATCGGCAGTATCACTTTTTCAGGGTACAAAATTATTTAGATAAAAATGTAGATCAATAATAATTTTCCACTATAAATAATCATCGATATCAAACGTAGTATTATTTTTTATTTGCAATCGAGTTCGGGTATGGCTTAGTAGTCATGATACTTAAAATTTACATTTTAGTGCTAATATTACTTGAAATAATAACAGTAAACGCTATTGTTTTACGTGGCATACCTATCGTTAAACATAATACGAAGGACCTCTTGCAAGTCCAGCTGACTAAATCCAGATGGTGGCATCCAGGTCGCTCATATCTAACTTTCAGCACTCTATTTCATCCTCGACTTATTGCTTAAATTACTTCATACAATCGCAAAATCAGATGAAAGGTTGCCTCATCTCCTCCTTTCTATAGCCCTCTTGAACACCTTTAACCGTCAGCTAGTAGGTTCGCTCTTTTGTCTTTCGACCCTGCTCATGAACCTCTTTCGGTCCCTTCAATAGCCAATAGCTTCAGCTTGCCTACTCTACCATTTTCAGTTTTATTCAAAACTTATTTTACTATTCTATGCATAAAGCAATGAAGCGATCCAACCTTCAATTCTTCAACAGTAAGCGGTCTCAACTAGTAGACGCACACCTTTTCTTCTTCCATTTGGTCCCGCTCTTGACCAGCTCACAGTAAGTAACCAGTTACAAGCCAGTTACCATTACTGCTGATAGCAAGACCTACCTAAACCGCTACTATTATCTGCAGTGATAGCACCCAGCATAAAAGGTATTCCTTACCTTCAGTATCCGCGATGTATGTATTAAACCACAGCCACCAAATTTCAGCCAATTACCTTGGGGCACCCAAACCCGCTGGTACCACTTTTTGTTTTAAGAGTATATATTGGGTACACCCACTCAGAGAGCTACAGTAAGGAACCTTGTAAATTCCAGACACTGCTAGGCCGGCTCAGGATTGCGAGTTCGCAAAGACCCGAAAGTACTTCGGGTATTGACAATTGTTTGATTGTTCTTCCAGCAGAAATCTCCTTCTGTGGTTGAAATAATAACAAAAGAAATTATTTCGTTATCTTTTTACATAAACGTCAAAATGTAATATCCAAGGTTTGAATATCCTGCTGTATATCTGATTGGATCGAAATTACTTCGACCATAAGTATTCAGTTCACGAAACGCACAGAAACGGTTTTAATAATAAAGTTCTTCTTAATGAATGGCTCAATATTTTTGGCTCATTATTCTGAGATTTTCAGACTTCCATGATAAACTGAGTAATTTAAGAGAACACCTTGAATAAATATAAATGTATATAAACTTGCAGCGGTCCTAATTTATAATATAAAAAATATAAATAAGGACTGATGATGCTGCTGCAAGTCTAACTAAGTATACATTTTTATAGATGTAATAGTGTCTACAATATCTCTTATCAATATATCTAACTGCAAAAGCGACTATTTTGCCTCACTATACCAATTGACATTAAAATACTAAATATAAAATGTTTATTTTAGAAGTACTATTTCTACCCCGTTAATACTGTAACTTTCCTATAAAAGAAATTTCTACAAAAATTCCTTTTTAAAAATACACATTAAATTTAAAAAAAAATTCATATTTATAAAACATGCCGCAATAAAAAGTCATTCCATAAATAATTTTTCATCGTATTTTTTTAACAATATTTCACAAACGCTTACTTCAACAGGCAAAGTTTATTAATTTATTGCCAATTTTAAGAGCACTTAATTAAAAATCATTAAATTTCTTCCGAAATACGATATAATTTCGTTCTACAAAAGTTTATACTGTCATGGTAAAGGCCAAGAATTATTAAACATAAACCAAAACACAAACTGATATAATCTCCACCCTAATATGTATGTTTTACACCTCGTTCGCGCTATCCTTAACTCTCCAGCAACTATTCTTGATGAAGTTTTTATTGAATGGCTGTACAAGAAAATTTATTTATGTTTTCAGAAATAACAACATAACCAAAATCTATGACCTACCCTTCTGTGGGTTTACGACGAAATAACCAAAGTATCAAGAGTAGCAACAGACGAAGAAAAATCCAAGATTAAGTTTGTACCAAACAGATCACATTAATTTTCATTATTAATTGTCTGTGCCACAAATCATGGAGGCTTATATTCAGTTGGAGAACAAAATAAATAAATAAATAAATAAATAAAAATACAAGCCAACTACAAGTGTCTCTAGTAATATTATCCCCATAAATATACCAAAGAAAATTTGTTCAATTTCAAGAAGTAGGCTTATTTTCCTTTTTGATCCTCCATCTTCAAGCTTACATACGTAAATGGTAATAGGTTATTTTAGCGACAGCTTAAATAAAGATTTACATATATTTCTGCAATAGATATTCTTTAGATAATAAAAAAAAGACATCGATATATCTACAAATAAAAGCCACTGTTTACAAACGTGTATATATATTGCCTATTCAGAAGAGTCTATAGCTTTTTCTAATATATGAATGCCAATAGAGTAAAAGTTCGTTTAAATAAATCAAATTCTTCCTTGAAAAAGTATATATTATTTTTTATTCTAATTTTTATACCTTGGTATCTTTAGGCGTTTTAAAGATATGAAAAAAAAATATGTACCTGCTTTTATTAGGAAAGCTTACTTTGTATATTTTCATCGAGGATATTAATGGTGATTTTGAAATGATTATAATTTATTAATTAATATAAAATTTTTTAAAATGGTTCTTTTTCTATTATTACCTAGAAGTTATACGTCCAACAAAAATTTTTCTCTAAATCTTTTCTCGTTAATCCCCTTGCAACATAAAAAGTATTAATAAATCTAAGCAGTATTTTTTGAAGCAATAGAAATATTTTTTAAGGTTTATTATGATCTCTGAAGAAGCTATACAATATAATTAAATTTATTCTCTTTCTAGAAAAACGGTCGAAAAAATAAAGAGTTCAATATTTCAAATTAAAACTTTTAATTTTATTGGTTAGGTTTGGAGAATGTAAATACCTTAATCATAATAAATGTTGAAAAGGATCCAAAAACGATTTCATCATCTAAAAAGGATTTTTTTTCTTTTGAGAACGTTTTTGGGAAAATATTTCACGCTATTTTTGGGACCTCAAGAAAAACTACTTCAACGAATAGAATATGTTGAAAATAAATTTATAAATAAAAAACGCGCCAATCTTCAAATATATGGTATTACAAATTAAATAATGGAATAGTTTTTATGAGCTCAGCTGCCAATACAGAGGCAAATACAAAATATCAGAAACTGGAGCTCTCTATTATTTAGAGTTTATTTACAATAGAATGGAATAAATTAAAATTCAATTTTTTAGATATAATTATTAGCTGTTTTCCATTGGGAAAATTTTGCTACTCACAAGTACTTCTGGCTACTCGCAGCTATTCTTGCTCATACAAATGAGTAGATCGCATGAGTAGTTACGCATACAATTTACGGTAGATGTTTTTCCATCTACCGTAAATTGTATGCGTAACTACTATTTTTAGTTCCCAAAATGAAAGTAGATGGCTTAGCGGGTTCTTTGGTTATGTTGAAGTATCATATTTTTGTTTTTATTGTTTATGTTTACTTTATTCGTACAGCAAAAGCAAAAAGAAATGGAATTAAATATTACTGGAGTATGTTTTTACATAAAAAATAATTACACATTTATAAACTGACCGCTTTACATGTTGTTATGGAATTGCTTGGCGAGCTGAAAGATGGTAGTGACCTAATTTTACTTGATTCTTCAGACTCAGGCAACACATCGCTTTCATCAGATTTTAACAAGCTGAATAAACTCAGTATTGTGGTTGACTATTTTGAGGTTATTTTTTACTTTTGTCAGAAAATTTTGCGTTCCATTGACCAGTACTTGTGAGTAGCAAAATTTTCCCAATGGAAGACAGCTATTGTGACGATCTCACATAGATTCAGTGGATAGGGTAAAATACTGTTCTTGTTTATTTAGGATACGTTACATTTCACAAATAGATTACAAGTTTTCATTTACTTAGGACTCTTGACTCCTAATTGAATATATTCACTGTATTTCACTTCAACTGTATTTCTATGATCTAATTGTATCAACGGATCACTTACACAACGTTTCGCATTTACACTTTTCAGACTAGAATCACTATCTGGCGAGTAGCGCTCGTATTTATACTGATCCGGCATGCTTCTAGAACATTCCGAAATCAAACTTTGTGGAATAATCTGAAACTCTCTAGCACCGCTCTTCTAAAATGTTTTTATTGAGGGTCGTTTAATAAGTCCTTAGAAAATCCGAGAGATTTTTTTTTGTAAGTAGCATTATCGACAGGAAAGCTGTCAAAATTTCTGCTCAATCCATAGCGTAGGTCAATTTCTATCGTCGATTAAAGTTAACGACATTTATTTGTGCATACCAATGGAAAAAAACGAGTTTAGGGCTGTCATCAAACATCTCCATTTGAAAGGCTTAAGCCCGAAAGAAATCAAAGCCGAGTTGGATGCAGTTCATGGCACATCTGCACCTGTGTTTGCGACGGTTTACAATTGGGTGAAGGAATTTAAACGTGGCCGTTCATCAACAAAAGATGAACATCGTTCAGGACGCCCAGTTGAGGTGTCTACTCCTGAAATTATCGACAAAATCCACGATCTGATTTTGAACGATCGGCAAATTAAAGTGCGCGAATTAGTTGAGGCCACGGGCATATCACAAGGTACAGTCGTTACAATTTTGCATGACAAATTGTCTGTGAAAAAAATTTCGGCAAGATGGGTGCCGCGTTTGCTCTCAGAGGAGAATAAGCGCAATCGTGTAGTGGACTCTGAGGCTATGTTGGCACTCTTTCACCGCAATCCTGCCGAATTCCTTCGTCGATATGTCACTGCGGACGAAACCTGGATACACTACTACACACCAGAAACGAAGAGACAGTCATCACAGTGGATTTTGAAGGGTTAACGGGCTCCGAAGAAGGCAAAAACTGTGCCATCGGCCGGCAAGGTGATGGCCACGGTCTTTTGGAATTTGCAGGGGATCATTTTTATCGACTACTTGGAAAAAGGAAAAACAATAACAGGAGCGAATTACGCGTCGTTATTGCAACGGTTGAGCGAGGAAATCAAAGAGAAACGCCCCCATCTGAAGAAGAAAAAAATCCTCTTGCATCTGGACAATGCGCGTGTGCACACCTGCGCTGTTTCCATGGCCAAAATTGTGGAATTGAGAATGGAATTGTTGCAGCTACCCGCTTATAAGTAGCATTATCGACAGGAAAGCTGTCAAAATTTCTGCTCAATCCATAGCGTAGGTCAATTTCTATCGTCGATTAAAGTTAACGACATTTATTTGTGCATACCAATGGAAAAAAACGAGTTTAGGGCTGTCATCAAACATCTCCATTTGAAAGGCTTAAGCCCGAAAGAAATCAAAGCCGAGTTGGATGCAGTTCATGGCACATCTGCACCTGTGTTTGCGACGGTTTACAATTGGGTGAAGGAATTTAAACGTGGCCGTTCATCAACAAAAGATGAACATCGTTCAGGACGCCCAGTTGAGGTGTCTACTCCTGAAATTATCGACAAAATCCACGATCTGATTTTGAACGATCGGCAAATTAAAGTGCGCGAATTAGTTGAGGCCACGGGCATATCACAAGGTACAGTCGTTACAATTTTGCATGACAAATTGTCTGTAAAAAAAATTTCGGCAAGATGGGTGCCGCGTTTGCTCTCAGAGGAGAATAAGCGCAATCGTGTAGTGGACTCTGAGGCTATGTTGGCACTCTTTCACCGCAATCCTGCCGAATTCCTTCGTCGATATGTCACTGCGGACGAAACCTGGATACACTACTACACACCAGAAACGAAGAGACAGTCATCACAGTGGATTTTGAAGGGTTAACGGGCTCCGAAGAAGGCAAAAACTGTGCCATCGGCCGGCAAGGTGATGGCCACGGTCTTTTGGAATTTGCAGGGGATCATTTTTATCGACTACTTGGAAAAAGGAAAAACAATAACAGGAGCGAATTACGCGTCGTTATTGCAACGGTTGAGCGAGGAAATCAAAGAGAAACGCCCCCATCTGAAGAAGAAAAAAGTCCTCTTGCATCTGGACAATGCGCGTGTGCACACCTGCGCTGTTTCCATGGCCAAAATTGTGGAATTGAGAATGGAATTGTTGCAGCTACCCGCTTATTCACCAAAGTGACTATTTTCTTTTCCCCAATCTGAAGAAATGGCTTGGCGGATAACGGTTCACTTCCAACGAGGACGTCATTGCTCAAACGGATGAGTATTTTGCAAAACTTCCGAAATCCTATTTTTTGGACGGGATAAAAATTTTGGAAAAACGGTTGGAAAAGTGCATTTAAAAAAAATTTTTTTAAAAAACAGTTTTTTTCCATCTTTTTCTAAGGACTTATTGTATCACTGGCAACAGTAAAATACAAACTCACAATAGTCACCAACAATACTGAGTTTATTCACGCATAAACAATAAAAACTGAGTTTACGCACACATAAACAATAAAAACAAAAATATGACTCTTCAACATAACCAACGAACCCGCTAAGCCATCTATAGTTAGTTCGGAAACTACAATCCCCTTACCCTAAGGGGAGAAGTGCAGCTACTGCTACAATCATACTGTTTTGTTAGAGGTACTGTAGATGATAACAGCTACATAACAGTAGCAGTAGCAAAATTAGTCCAATCGAATTCGTCTATTATTTTAGTTCATTATTGTTATGGTTTGGGTGGAGTGTAAAGGAAAAGAAGTAAAAGTAAAGGAACTAATTATAACTGTTTCCAGAGACATCTTTTCGCTGCTGTTAGCATGTTTGCATACTATCATTGTAATAGCAACGGAGGACAGTTCAAAAATTTCAGCGTCAGTTTTTTTATATCCACATAACAAAAAAATTATATATGATACAAAATGTTTACTTGGAGACACCATAACACACACAAAAATTACGATCGAAGTAGGACGGAAAAAGAAAATGGATGGGGAAGATATCAAATTGAGAGCGGAAAAAAATTTAGAAACGATAAACAAAAAAAAAACAATGCTAAATTGGACTTCTAACTCTTATGGGAGAGAGTTCAAGAGACAATACCCCAGATATTAGACGAATGGCCTCTTCACGGGCATTGGTCCTAAATCTCCAGTGGCACTCCCAGGCGAATTTTTTGGAATACCTTAATTTTTTACGATAAAAGGAACAATGAACATCTTCAAAACATTAACTTGAGTTGAAAAACGGGGTCGATGAACCGGAAGCTTGAGAAAGGTACCTCTTCAAAGCATCATTAAATATAAAGACGAACATCTTCAAAAAAATTTTACTTCAAAACACCTGTAGACGTTAAGTTCTCCAAGAGATATGATAACACACACAAAAATTACGATCGAAGTAGGACGGAAAAAGAAAATGGATGGGGAAGATATAAAATTGAGAGCGGAAAAAAATTTAGAAACGATAAACAAAAAAAAAACAATGCTAAATTGGACTTCTAACTCTTATGGGAGAGAGTTCAAGAGACAATACCCCAGATATTAGACGAATGGCCTCTTCACGGCCATTGGTCCTAAATCTCCAGTGGCACTCCCAGGCGAATTTTTTGGAATACCTTAATTTTTTACGATAAAAGGAACAATGAACATCTTCAAAACATTAACTTGAGTTGAAAAACGGGGTCGATGAACCGGAAGCTTGAAAAAGGCGCCTCTTCAAAGCATCCTTAAATATAAAGACGAACATCTTCAAAAAAAATTTACTTCGAGACACCTATAGACGTTAAGTTCTCCAAGAGATATGATAACACACACAAAAATTACGATCGAAGGAGGACGGAAAAGGAAAATAGATGGGTAAGATATAAAATTGAGTGCGGGAAAAAATGTAGAAACGATACACACAAAAAAAACAAATGCTAAATTGGACTTCTAACTCTTGTGGGAGAGAGTTCAAGAGACAACACCCCAGAGATTAGACCAATCTACATGGCCATTGGTCCTAAATCTCCAGTGGCACTCCCAGGCAAATTTTTTGGAATACCTTAATGTTTTACGATAAAAGGAACAATGAACATCTTCAAAACATTAACTTGAGTTGAAAAACAGTGTCGATGAGATGGAAGCTTGAGAAAGGCACCTCTTCAAAGCATCCTTAAATATAAAGACGAACCTCTTCAAAAAAAATTTACTTCGAGACACCTGTAGACGTTAAGTTCTCCAAGAGAGATGATAACAGAAAAAAAATTACGATCGAAGTAGGACGGAAAAGGAAAATGGACGTGAATGGTATAAAATTGGAAGCGGGAAAATTTTACAAAAAACAAAAACAAATGCTAAATTGAACTTCTAACGATTATGGGAGAGAGTTTAGGTGTTGCCTCTCTCTTCACAGCCATTGGCCCTAAATCTCCAGTGGCACTCCCAGGCCAATTTTTTGGAATACCTTTAATTTAAAAAAAAAAAAACATTTCTTGAGTTAAAAACAGGGTTGATGAGCCGGAAGCTTGGAAAAAGGGCCTCTTCAAAGAACCCTTAAATATAAAGACGAATTTCTTCAAAACATCTTCTAAATATAAAAGACAAAAGTTAATTCTTAAACTTTATTTGTTATCCTTTTTTTTTATTTTTTTTTATTTTACATACTTGTTTTATTTCTATTTAATTGGTAATTACCAAGCATAAGCAATCAACCGCTACACGATCAGGTTAAGTATTCACTTAACGAACAATCGGTCGAATTCTGAAATTTTCCACTTGCATTGTTGCCAGATTTCGTTGACTTATGCATTGCCAAATTAATTTGAGGCAACGAACGAATCTGCGAAACTAAAGCTAAGGCTACAATAATATAATAAATTATTATAACTCCACAAACAAAATTATTTAGAAAGAACACTGCTGCGAAACTTATAAAAATGAAATTGTTTATCATCCATAAAAATCATAAGGGGGCTAAAAACATATTTTTTTATTCCTTAAAAAAGATTTTCGACTTTTTTTAAAATTATTTTTTGTTTTTTGTGAAATAGTTCTAAAAATAAAAATACCTAAAATTTTAAATACTTTTAATTAGTGTTCAATTAAACGTACAATCGATAGCATTGAAAATATTATCTTTTTTTAATTTAAGAGGAGTGAAAGCTACGATAATTAAGGACATGCAAGCAAATTATTGTGTGCAATGATACGATGAATGGTTAACTAATCAAAATTGATTTGGATTATCATTTTTAATCCCAATATGATATTTCGAATAATAAACCACTTCGGATTGAACAAATCAAATGGACACATTATGTGCATATTAATAATTGATTGTTTTTGCTTAATAAACTTATTGCTCTTCAATATAGTCATACAAATAAGGACTGTACTACGAGTATCTTAACAGCTGTCTGATAAATTAATCACAAAGATAAAGTGTAATAATAAATCAAGATGAACCTTCCAGTTGGCATTTATATCTTTAGTGTGAAATTTACAGTGATTGGGTCAAGATTGGTCACAAAATTATCGAAAAAGGGTTTCTTATGAATTACTCATGGCCTTTTAAGGAAAGTCAGTCGAAATTCATCTACAATTTGTCTAAATGGGGTTGAACATTTTCTCAACATTCTCAAACAACAACAAAGAAGTATCCTTTTTATTTTTTTTCTGCCTCCTCTTTCGTGTTCGTTTTCCCACTATCACTTATTGTAAATTATTGACTGAGTATGCAAAATCGACCTAAATTTTTGGAAGATTAATCAAGTCACTAGATTGTTGCTTTTACCTTTTTGTCAGTTTGTATATTCTTTTAACAATACTGATAGGTAAGTACAAGCAAAATTGGACAGTAAAAAACTATGACTAATTGGCATAGTGAAATATTGTTTAATGGATGCCCTACGTGTATATAAGAATAATGGAAATGGGGATAAATTGTTTCAAATTAAGTCATGAAAATTAATTTATTTCTTGTCTAATAATAACTTTATCATAGGTAATTGTAAACTTTACTTATTTTTACTGCAATTGCAACTTTAAAAAAAATCTCCCGGATATGGTGTGCTGCGAGGTCTACATTTTGCATGCAGTGGTATTGAGTTCGAATCCAATAATTAAAGTATCTGAGGTCTAAGACATCGTTGCATTTTGGTACAATTATTAACCTAACTTATTTTTTTTAAAATATGGTTTCGAATACATAAATTCTGAAAATTACTCTGCAAAAAGTTCATTTGGAAGTAAATTATTTCAAAATATATATTCAATATTTTTACTTAGCCAATTTTTATTAAATAATAGTTAGTACACGTAATAAGACTATTATTTAATTAAAATTGGGTATGAACATTTTGTTTAGTTACAATGTTGCTTTTGTTGTTTATTCTGTTAAAAAATATCGCTATTTAGTGATTTAGTAATTTATTTAATACAAGTTTTTTTTAATTATATATTATCGAATTTAGATATATCTTATAAAAATAGCCCTCGTTGGGTAAAATGGCAAAGGCAAATAATAATAATAAGTAGTTGATCCTCATAAGGCGATACTATTGCAATCATTCCAAGATAATTCCCATTAAATCTAAACTACGACAAAAGTTATTGTTCTAGCAAGTTTCCATAGATTTATAAAAAACCGTTGGTTCTTAAAAAAATATTACAATTGCTTATCAAATTTCGAAAAAGTACCTGCTTAAAAAAAATTGTGTACTCTCGAATGTTGGATGAAGTATTATGTCGACTATTTAGCAATAATTCCTCTACCTTTCGAAACAAAACGAGATTTCCAAGGCTAAAGTGAATTTTGCATGCATTTTTAGCGTAATTTCAGATATATTTCATTTACAATGCGTATGATTTCGTCCTTCAGCTCTGAAATTATCTTGAGTCTATTAACATAGACCTTACTTTTTTCGTAGCCCTAGAAAAAGAAGTCCAATTGTATCGACTTGCAAGATCTCGGTGCTCTTTTTTTCATGAGATAATCTATCCTGTGAGGACAATTGATTGATTCACTTGCTATGTAACAAGTAGCGTCATTCTGTTAAAACCACATAGTGTCCAAGTCTGCATCATCAAATATAAGGCTTGAAAATATTTTTATCATATCATAATAAGGGTGACCGTCCTCCGTAACAGTGTTCATTTTCGAGAAGTGCTGTGCATTATAATTTTTTATGCAAAATCGGGATCAATTGCTGGATGTCCGAGTATCCAATTTTGTAAATATATGATACTTCAAATGATTTGTAGGCTTCAACAATTGTATTTATTAAATTTTATCGCCATGTAACAATAGGTCTTTCATTAAAATTCGCTGACTGGGGCTGTAGTAAATATCCAATTGCTGTGCCCGATGATGAATTGTGATAGTTAAAGCCGGGTCCTTTTTATATTTTAGGATAAACGTTTTACACCAATCCATATTTTTCGAATTTGTACATCAAACGGCTGGTTTTTTTTTCTCAGATGGCCGGTCAAATCACGCAGTACATGAAATGCATTTATTGCAGAACGATTATTTTTTCAGAACAGATTTGGATCACTTTTACGAGTTTTTCTCCATGCCTAAATTTTTCAAAACCTATACGTGACAATTTGTTTAAAAAATATATTTAAAAAATGCTAAAATTCCAAAAATTATTGCTGTTATAAATCTACATTAACATTGTTGAATCATTCTACATATACACATACTAGATACATTTCAACCGAAGAAAATAAAATCATTAAATGCTGCAACTGCGGAATAACCAGAATGTTACCAGACTGTCTGGAATTTTTTTTAATTCAGGATCATCAAAGCCTTGCAAACAATATTGAATTCACGGAACTAACCCACTTTGACATGAAGCAATGAAGTCGGGTTCAGCTGATCTATAATAGAATGACTGCCCAACTACAATAGAGTGGACAAACAGATCAATTCAATTTATATGTTTATAAATCTCTAAAGATGTTATTTGATATTGTAATTGGGAAATATAATCTCAAACAGTTCAACGCTCATACTACTATTTTTCGATACTAAAAAAATGACATAAGATTAATAAATATAAAATTTAAATTAGAATATAGAATAATATAAAATAATAGTAAGGATACATATTAACTAATAGGTCTAAGAAAATTCTCTCACTTGACATTTTCAACTTTGGAAAATATTTATCTCTTTGAAGCCATAAAAAATTCTCAGTTGAGAAGTTTTCTGTAAGTCAAAGTTCAGAATAAGTAAAAGAAATTTTTCTAGCATTTAAGTTTGAAATAAATTAATTTATAATTAAAACAAAAAAGTTTCTAGCTTAAATGTATAGAATTTTTTACTGTTGTGCAATCAGAAAATTTCTATTATAACACCGAATAAGAAAAAAAATTATAAGTACAGGTCGTGTACAAAAAAAAAAACAGGAATACCTAATCGGATTTTCACACATGCATTTTGACTTTTACTTTCCCTTAATTTTTAGCCCTGATACTATTACATGTTCTTAGTTTCTGTAGGTTTGCCTGGTAGATACTAGTAACACTCCGTCTATAAACATGGTTGAATTCTTCTAATGTGAAATAGTAAAAGCAGACGATTTAATCATAATAAGATTTTTTTACGATGAGTATAAACAAAGTTAATTAGAGCAGAAAAATTTTACTCGAAGAATTAATGTCATCCATACGAAAAGGTTCTACTTAAAATATTTTTTAAAATATATATATTTATGTTCGCATATCAACATAAAACATAAAGAAAATATTTTTCTTTTAACTGAGGATTAAATAAAACATATTTATTTTTGACATAAATTTACTTGCATATATCTAGACATGATGTACATACACATATGTGTAAATATTAAAAAATATTATTTTTTTATATACAAAAAAGCAGATATTCTAGCAGTTCTTATATTTAGAGAATTTTCTTATTTTCTATAAATAAATCAAAATTAAAATTGAAATACCAAATAAAGCTAGAGAAATATTTTTTTTCAACTAACTGTATTAATAAAATATGTTTAATAAAATACCACCTATACACGTGAGTAGTAAAAAAAATTGACAACGTGGAGAAAATTTAAAATGAATTGACTTCATGGTATAATATAAGTTCTTGATTTTTTTTTCGTATATAAAACAGCGAAGCCTTCTCCAAAAAGGTCAGAGCCTATTTTTAAAGTATCTAATAGTTTTTATCATCAAAAATTTCAGTTATCACATGATTTTTTTTGATCCAGGTTAGTTCCTTATGTATTTATATGCTCAACTGGTCAATTAGAATCACTTTTTTTAATATTCGTAAAATGAAAACCAAAATTAAAGAGAAATTTAGGTTAAACCAAATTTAGGCCATATTGTGGGAGAAAGACAAATTAAGATTCCTTTAAAAAAAAATTAACTGTTCCTGATTATACCGCAAATGTACCCTTAAAAAGTTCTTGGCACAACAATAAAAAACTGTGATTATACAATAATTTTCAAACAACATTTATTTTTTGACGCTTTGCCTATTTATATCAAAACATTTATTTTAGTGATGTTCTAAGGGCATTATTCTTTTTCTGTGATCGCTTTCTTAAATTTCTTCGAAGTATCATCTCCGTCTTTGTTGAATTCGCTTTCAGAAAGTCCTGAAAATTATAACCTACGCCTTAGGTGAAAGTCAGAGGAGGCTAAGTCTGGCGAATATATCGGATGTTCCTGTAGCTTACATTTGAAATATCTCAAATTCAAAAAGCGTTGAAATTCGAGCTTTTTACAGTAAACGAATTTACTTGAGATGTGTACAGTTTCAGATATCTCAAACACTCTTACTCCTTTATCGTCTTACGTTATATGTAAAATATTTTAAACTGTTTCGAAAGGTTTTGGATGGCCATTATGTGTGTTATCCCCAAGACTCGAACGGCTACGTTGATATTCCGCTTTCTCGTTTTTTATGGTTGAATATGCCTGTGCATTTCTTGTAAACTCTTACCTAAAGTTTATGTATCTCCGGTGATTAAATGGGTCTTTCACAAATAATTTGCTAACAACGCGGTATTCGATTTCCTCAATTTAAAAAAAAAACTACCATTTGTCCGATACAATTGAATAACATATTCAATTGGTATTTGATTATGTAAAAAATTTCATAACTTAAGAAAAAATTTATATCGATAAATACGCCAATTAAAGCATAGTTCGAGAACTTATCGAACAACCCTCGTATGTAAATCAAAACAGAAGGTTTATTACTCACAAGAAACTTCAAACAATAAAGAATTTATGACAAGAAAAACCAATTTTTACTTGGAGGTACTCTAAGATGTTAAATGTTCCAAAGCAGGGGATGAAAAATATTAATCGGAAAAAGATATAAAAAAAAGAAAATTAATTAAAGACCGGTTAAAAATTTTGAAAGGAATAGAAATTTGATAAAAATACAGAACCAATGGACCTTCAAAAAATACTAAAAATTGCAGATATCCCCAATACTGAAAATATTTCAATACATTTCTCTCTGGATTTACCTTTTTAATGTAAAATATGTGTACAACAGATTCATAGGTGATAGATGACCCTTCAATTTAAATTTCAAATACAATTTAATATCTAAACTAGATACGGTAATGAATTTCTATAATAACCATTAATAGTTGTTTCTTCAAAAACTGAATTTTAAATTGGTTTTAGCTTTCATATTTTATGCCTAAAATTTATATATTAATTGACTCTTAACCAAACAACTAATAGTTTATTCTTAAAACATTTTTAATTGAATTTTATTTTTAAACAATTAATTATTTAGGTAACACTATAGTCAGCACAGTATACTTATTATTAAATTTTCAATTTGAAAAAAAATATTGTAAATTATTATTATTTTTAAATAAATTTAAAAAAAAATTATTAATAAAATATTGCAATTTATTTTTTTTATGTGTTACACTATCGAATGCAATTAAAACAATTATTGATGAAGAAAAATATCGAATAAAAATTTATATGGACATATTGGAAAACTATACACATAAAAACTTATTTAAATCCAATAAATTTAATATTGTATTGTTATTAAGAAGAATTAAAACTACTCGAATGAATCAATTATAATTTAAATATTATAAATTAAATAAACGAATTAAAAAATAAAGAAATGAATAAAAATTAAAATAAGTATAATAATAATAGCAAATAATTTGTAAATAATGTACAAAACAATAAAGTGTTGTTGGAGAATAAAAAAGGGATTATTTTCGTTGCCAAGTAAATTTGATTGTGGTAAAAATCAAAAGTCCACCAATACCATTAATGTGATGAGATGAATGTGATTCATTCATTAACCAATAATAAGATAATTTTGCATATTATATAAAACCAAAACAATAAATTTATATAAAATTGATAACATTGAAACCGTGGCGCCTCGTGAACCATGGCCGGATGGTGGCCAGCCCAATTTTGGGACTTCCAATGTGACATCAGATGGCGTCGATTTTACCGAATCAGTAGAAACAACCACAGAAGAATTTATTGTACTTCCAGGTATTTTTTATTTAAAAGAAATTTTCATGATGGAGTTAAAAAATATATTTTAGGAAAAAGGACATTATTATATGGATGCTAAGCGAATTTAACTTTTAGTTTTTTCTTTTCTTTTTTATAAAAAAGGAAAGACATATATTTAGCATTTTTTTTGTAGTTGACTCATAGTCAAGATACTTTGGTTTGACATTTCAGAATCACCCATTAATCTTAATTGGGATTAAAAATTCTATTATTCTTAATTGAAATATGTTGTACAGGATTGGCTATTTGTAAATAAAAAATAATATTAGTCAAATGTTTTCCACGACTATGTTTTCAGACATATTCATATTTTTGCATAATTCTGGCTCTATTTCACGAATGATATGGTTGATATTGGCTTTGAGCTCTTAAATTGTGTGTGGACTATTTTCATTAAACTTATTTTTCATATAGCTCCACAAGAAATCCACCGGCATTGAATTATATGATCTTAAAGACCAATCTCTGCTAATGATAGGTTTTCAATTAATCGATTGTTTATTGTGCAATGTGACACTGTCATCAAAAATAGGTTGCAATGTTAAAACAAGTTAGTTTTAATTTGATTGTAATGACATATCCTAGATAATTGTTTTCTGAGGAAAAAAATATTAATTTCGATGGCTCCGATAGTTGTTGATATTCTTTCTATAATTTAAAAAAGACAGAGTTATATTTGTGTCAGAATAATAATTCTCATTCATATTGTTATTTTAGAAGGTCGAGAAATTTACAAAAGTTTTAGCAGTGCCTAAAAAAGAGAGACCACCAGTCATTAAAGTTTCTGGAACCAATAATTGGTTTATCAAAACAAATCCCATCTTACAAAAGGATATCTCACCTACTACGGTTATTAAATCCGCTCCTATCCTCAATCATATCTCCAAGAAAACTCTTGTATTCACAATCTACATATTTAATATTATTCTTCGTACCACCTATTTTTTCTTACTTTGAATATTTTCAATCATCAAAATAATTCCCAAATCCAAAAAAAAATTAAATTGCCGATCCTCGTAAAGACCTATCAGCTTGTCACTAATCTCTGAAATTTTCTCTTCTGAAAACTTACTTATCCTATCATCGAAGATGCCAAAATTATCCCCGATGACCAATTTAGTTTCCGACCAGAACATTCCATAATCTAACAATATTATCGTGTGGTTGATTACATTTCGTCCCCTCTTAAGGAAAAAAATACTATCCATGCAGTACTTATATATCATAACAGCACTTCTAAAAACGAAAGAGCTGCCTTCCTTTCACATACTTCCTTAATTTAAAATTATATGTCTTCCAATGCCATTGTCAAGTTACAGTTAATACTGATTGTTCTCAAATAAACCCTATCATAGCTTGTGTATTCTTGGTCCACTCCTACATAATACTTATACATTCCAACTTATTCTAAGACTATAACGATACCCCTATTTTTGCATCCCACTAGCTTCAAGGAACCTAAAATTCTATATGAAAAATCTCTAAGACTGGTTTAACAGATGGAGAGTGATAATAAATGAGCAGAAGAGTTTTTATTGTACCTCAATCCTCCACAAAGATCCCGCCATCCCAATATGCGTTAATGGCAATATAATTTCACTAAAAAACGTAGTACGCTACCTGGGACTAAACCTAGATAAACGACTTACTTAGAATCCTCACACGAAATTAAAAATAACTGAATCCTCCAGCGAAGAATTTTGGATTAACGTAGTCTAACTACTATTTGGACTACTGGACAACCGATCAAAACAGACTTTTAATGTACAACAAATTTTAAAACCTATCTGGACATACGGACTTACGGTTCAATTCCTCCCGAAACCAATTCCTTCAATTTAAAATGCTCTGAAAAACATGGTAACCTAAATATTCTCTTTGTTCATAACTTAAGTATTTCTCTTTATAAAAAGTTTCATTTACGATTATCCTACAATTATAATTCTCTTATTAAATTATCATTTTCAACTGTTACTATTCCCAATTATATCTCATCGATGTTTAAAGAGAAATTGGATAAGAGATTTCTTGAAACGTTATATAACCTGTTAAGTAGAGAAACGGGTGTTTACTCTTACATGTTCCTCTCCTGGTATTTTAGTGTCTTTGTCATAAAATCTGCTTCTTACAATGTTTATGTAGTTGTAGATATGAAATAAAATAAATTATGCTTAATTTTGAGGTTATTAAATTTTAAAACAATAAAAACTACTGAAAATGCCTTTCATTTAACTGCACTCAATTATGTAAATATCATAAACGTAGAAAAGCATTTGAAGAATATTTGTTGTTAAATTTTTTTTCGAACATAAAATTGTTATATTATCAAATTAATAATTGTACGTATATTTTGAATGTTTACATAAAGATAAGTTTTATAATAAGAAAAACTGAAATAATGTCCTCTAATAGACTGATATCAGCACAAAAACATTTTTAATCATGAGTATATTATGTTTCGATTAAACTATCTTCATTAATTATTTAAGTAATTTTAACTAAAATAAATGGAAGGTTGTCTTACTCTGCAATAACTGGATAATTTTGTATATCCGAAGAGGTTATATTCCGTTACTGTTAATAATTACAATATTTATTTATGATACTGGTTTTTAGAATATATTTAGGATTATATCTACGTTTCAGTCAAATAACTCTATTGGATTACTTAAAGTGACAAAAAAAAAAACAAATATATCAAACATTTAAAGCTGTTATTAAAATAAATTCTGATTTTTTTTATTTATTCATAAGTAGTGTTTTGTTATTTTGGGTAAACAAATTTTAATACGAAAACATATTGCATGTAACAATTAAATGTCGAACAGAATATTTCGTTATAGTCCGAAGTGTAGAATATAAAATTTTCTATATCATATTACATTTACAAACTTTCTGTAATTAATTTTTAATAATTTTATATTAATATGAAGTGAATTTCAAATGATTTTCTGCAAATCTACGCTATAAAGTTAAGAAAGTTAATATTTAGTACTTAATTTAAAAAAATTATTAATCAAAAAATGTATTTTTTATATTTTATTATTGTAATTTTTTAAGTACATGAATAGAAATGATTACTATCAGCCATAAAAAAGAGTGAATATAATTCAAGTCGCAGTACTACAATCTTAAAGTTATTATTATTAAAATTGAGGGATTTCTAACCCTTGAACAAATTACTTTAAAATTATTAAAAATACGTAATTATATTATAGATATTTTTAAATATATGTTTATTAATTGTTAAATGAAAAAATAAATTGTTTTGGTTACATTGAAATATTGAATGATAAATAAGAAAAAGACTTCAACATAGATCAATATCAAGAGTATTTCTTGTTAACAATAATTTCAGGGAATGAATTATTTATTTCTCAAAAAATAAGAAAAATTGATCTAAAAAAACAGCAAATTTCACAAAAATTAAAAACAAATTGAAAATGTTCACTCTTTAAATGATCTCTGACCACTTTCTTTATATACATTATGCTATGTTGTAGCGTTATGACCAGTGGCGGCTCGTGACTTCAAATCATATGTGTGCTGCATACAACTAGTGTCCACAAAAAAAAACACATAATTTTTTTAGACTATTATCTATTTTTGCAACAATACTACAAAGATACTAATTATTAATCAGCATTATTTTTAATAATTATTAGTATTATTATTAATATGTAATAAACATATCTTAATTTGTTAATTTGAATAAAAAATGCATAAAAATGGAAATTTGAAATAAACATTTTCTTTAAAAAAATACCATATTAAAAAGGCATAATATCATCCGTGTTATTAGACTGACGCTGCCTGCAAGAGCAGCTCGCATAGCACTTACTTGTCTATAGAAACAGCGTCACCAAATACCATTTCGAAAATTTGTTTGATGACAATTCCATTCTATTTACACAATGATTACATCAAATATTTAAGCATATTTATTTTAATTATATGTACAAGTTATTAATTCCAAATTTCCTCCCATAAATTTTAATAGATACATTTTTCTTAAAATTCTGAGAGGATTGCAGTGTCGCAGCTCCTATTCACGAGCCGCCACTGGTTATAGTGTATTGTAGGTTTGGATTTCTACTTAACTAAAAATATTATTTCTTTTAATAAGCCTCATGTTAATAATAACTAGTAAAAGCACTTTTAAAAGTCTTTAAAAATTTGATTGTCTTTTCGAATTGTTTATATGCGGTAAGTAAAATATAAAATAGTTCTAATATTCGCTTAAGATGATACAAATTCATGTAATTACGAGTAGCTTTAGAGTGGACCTACTAGATTCTATTTTAAAAAAACTTATTATAACCAACGATGTGATAATAGATATCCAGCCCGCATAATCTAATAATTCCTAATGCTCTGGATGTGTTAGAACGGCATCTTATTTGATTATCCTAATAAGCTTATTGATCTCTTTAGAAATGCTAATCAGGATTCACCTTATTTTCTTCCATTATAAATAATATTAATAATATCTATATCAATTAATTTTGCCTATGATATTGAATTATATAAATAATGGTCTATCTTTTTGTAGGGTCCAGTTATACTAAAAGATCTTTAGGGTAAATCTTCCTTATTCATTTGGATTAAATGTTTTTGCTACTAAAGCCTATTAAGCTTTGGTATAACATACCATAGATAAAATCAAGGGTCAATCGAAGAACTCCGGACTCCCGGTTTTCGTGTCGTTGATGATCATATTATTAAAGTAAAAATTTCCTGCTAAATCGAAGAACAAAATCGAAGAACTCCAAACACAGTATGCTTTTAGCGCCCTGGATAACACCGTCAGTCCGCTGAAGGCTGGGCATACTTCGTCTCTTGGCACCATAAATAAGACCATTGTAGACTTTCCGGGTAGGATATTCTTCATCCATAGGATTAGGCGTCCAGCACATCATAGCCTATTGAGTATATAGGATTTTATAATTAACTAGGCCACAGAATCATCCACCCTCGTATTGGGGGCCATACATTTTTTGAAAGATCCTCCTCTCAACCCCAGATAATAGTTCATATTGGTTTTTGCTAAGAACTCAAATTTCCAAAAAATACATGAGGACTGGTTAGACTAGTGTCTTGTACAGAAGAAACTTAAATGTTATAGTTCAAATTATCGATCGAAATAATTTAGACTGACTGAAATAGGTTCTGTTGGCTGTCAGAGTATCTTGTTTTCGTTTTCAACCCAAATAAGAAAATGATTTAAATGTGTATTTCAAAGATATAATTTTTTATCTATATACGACTAGTGTTAATTGGTCTTGTATTTGAGGCCGACGCTGTCACGTACTTTATTTTGACTTCATTTATGTGTAGCCCAAAGTTTTTCGCCGCTGGGTTAATCTTGATGAAGGTCTCTTGTATATTATCGGCATATGCTTAAAGCTGGACAGACTTAATAAGGATGGTACCACATGCTTACTCCTGAGTCACGAATCACTTTTGTCTGTACCAGGCTACCATTGTGGATGGTAAATATCCTTAAAAGTGATTCGGCTGTTTTTATTCTTCGTCTCACATTAGTCCATGGTCAGCCTAAGTCTAATCGATTTTTCTGGGTTGTCGAACTCTTTCGTGGATGTGTATCTTAAGCATCCTTAAATTTGGTAAACAGATAGTAGATTTGGTGACCATATTCCAACAGTTTTCCACCGACTGCCGCTGAGGAAAGATCTTATCTGTGGCTGATTTCCCTAGAATTAAGCCTCTCTGGTATAGGGCAACAGTTTTTTGAGCGAATTGGGCTATCCTTCCTAATAAGCTACCGTAAAATATCTTATAGATGGTACTCAACAACATAATACCACTATAATTGCTACACTCAGGGATGCCTAGTACTTTTTGGGCTGTACCTATGATAGTAACCCTTAGGTCTTTCCAGGCCATTTCATTATTTGCTCCATATCCAGAGCATATATCTGTGATAATATTTCTGATTACTGTATTCAGTTCAAGCTCGTACATCGTATGAATACTTTTGTTAAACATAGCACTCATTTGCTTCTATTTATTGGTGAAGATGGTATTAGGGATCTCTAAATGGTCTAACGCTGGCGGTCAATCTGGTTGGAAGAGGTCCCGTGTGGAGATATCCAGGTGGTCTTTATTTGCCGCTGCTAACTGGATGGTTCGCAGTCCGTTATGATTTGGGTGCCGACGTATCTCCTGAATACGGGCTCCCTCCCCATCTTTCTATTAAAGTTCCCAAGCATGATTTTTTTGTAGGACAATCGTCAAAGGCTCATTCTATCTCTCGAGGAGATTCCGTTTTTGTCAAAGGCTCAGTATATCTCTCGAGGAGTGATAGCCTACCACTTATTACTTCAAATTTTCTAGCTAACCAAGAAGCCTGTTCCAAACACATGGTGTTTTGAATAACAGCTGTAATATATATTACTCCTACGATCTCCGGGGGGCCCCTATGTCAAATATTCTACTTTTTTTCCCGCTTGATACAATCCTAACATCAATTTTTGCCTTTTGCCCTTTTTTTCATCTTTAGTCGCATGGTAATATTCGCGAGCAGCTTTTCTCTTTTCAGGTTTGTTTTCGTTATAATTTTTCATTACATTTTTAATCTCTTTTTCTCGATTTTTTGCATAAATACGCTTCCTCGCAGTATTCTTTTGAATACGCTTACGCTCTTTCATCTCCTCTTCACTCAAATTTAACTTTTTTCTACCCATGTCTATAACATCATTACATATATAAATGACTACAAAAAAATTGACGTAAAAAAAATGACTTCAAAAAAACACATATTGAAACAACAAAAATTCATACATACATCATAATAAAAGACTACAAAGAAAAAAAACTTTTTAATATAATAGAGGGAAAAGCACTATCGATCAGTAAAGAAACCGATAATACCGATCCACTAAATAGTGTTATGATTCTAATACTATACTGTTTCTTCTTACACATGCCTAAGAAATCTTTAACAAAAATAAACAAAATGTTGAATTTAGTTTATATTCTACCTATTCATACATAAAAATACCAATTCTTAGCTTTAATTTGTATGCAACGAATGCAGCTATTGCACTTAATCCAAATTCAATTCGATTATAATTTTTATTAGAGTCTTGGAAGAATTTTTATAATGCATATATTATTTTCCAGACAATCATAATAAATACTTAAATTATATATAAATTCGTTTTTAAAATTCTTAAATTTACAATCAATTTGGTTTTATCATAATCCATTTATTTTGTTGTTTTTTTTATCAATAAAATCGATAAGAATCCGCTCGAAGAGAATATGTAATTTTAATATCTCAATCATGCGTACGTTGATAATACAAATATAATGTAATACATTACATAAAGAAAACAAATATGAATTTCTAATAAAAAAGTAAAATAAACAATATAAAATATATATAATTCTTAAATTCAATGTAACATTCAATGTTGAATGGGGTTTGTAGGGGTCGGGAGATTATTTCGAAGGAAGATATCAAGAATATCATATTGGAGTTCTGATCACGTACAATATCACGAACGAAATCCATATATTGACCTAAACATAATCGTTTCTGATATCGCGTTCAAAAGTCATTTTTTATTATTATTTCCAATGTTGCGCGGTTTTACTTTTTACCAATTTTTACTGCTTATAAACTTTGAATAAAATAACTTTTTCTTATCGATAATACAAGTTGAAAAGGAACGTTCTTTTTTTAAATTTATGGAGATTAGACAAATTTTCCTTGAAAGTGGATGTAGAGAATAAGAACATCAAGAAATATATATATTGTATATAAAAAATATGAGTTGGATTTTTATATTTTCTTATTTTTCAATTCGATTGTCTTGATATTTTTTGACTATATTCAAAATTGGGCATTTTCCATTCACTTGCGATAAAATCAAAAATAATTTCGTTTATGTCACTAATTCTATAGACTTAAATACATAAATTAAATAAATCAATAAAAAAAAATCAAAAGTAAAAAATTTATCTTCATGAAGCTAACCCCCTCCCCTTCACTCCCCTCACCATGCCTCCCCTACCTAAAAAAACAATAAAATTCACTACCGATAATACTGATAATAAATTGAAGTCTTTCATCGGATATTCGAAATTCAGTGATATATCTAATAGTGAAAATTCCTAAGGAAAACTCATCAGACAACCCACTTGACAAACGATAATATCATTTCTTGAATTCTGCTAAAATTTACATGGAATTTCTTAAGATTTCTTGGAATTCCCCCATTGCCTTCGAGGCTTACGAATATGTCTCATGTTTTGAAAACCAAACAGTTCATTTTTTTTCGGATCATTGAAAATTTTCCGATTACAGCTCAATTTTCCAAAGCGAAGTTTTCATTATTTCAAAAGTTTTTCCTCTTTCCAAATTCTCTAATAGCCTTAACCAATCTTCCCTTTTTTGTTTTAACCAAACTTCTTAGTTTTTATTGCAAGCTATATACCCATTATAATATTTTAGTTTTTTTTTTTTTTTGGTTATTGGCTTTGTTTTTGTTTTAGATTCTCTTTAATTAAATCAAAAGTTTATCCTGTTTAAAGATAAGATAAGCTAAAAATAAGATAATATAAGTAAAACCATTACAACGCATAGTAGAGACCATTATAAGTGGTCTTTAAGAGACCAACATTTTAAGATTCTGAATGAATTTCGAGAATACTAACTGAAAATTCAATCTACAAAAAGTTTTTAAGTATCTATGATAAAATTTTATTTGTATAAGAATTCACTTTCTGTTACAGAAATTATTATTAATAAGAAAGAGGATAGACTACAGACGATGATTATATGAATTCAAATGAAAAATATATAGTCAATTACATGATGGAAAAAATCTTAAGGACATTTCATCGTATTAAATCTCATGCTCGTATTGTTATAACATAGAAGAGATTGGTTGGTAATAATAAATGATATCTTATTTTAAATGAATTTGTCTAATAAGTACCATTGGACATATCAGAATAATTGAAAATGGGAAATTGCTTCCAGAAGGATATAACTGATTCTAGAGAAATACTTGATTTAGAAACTATAGTTTCATATATCCAAGCTTATACAAGCATATTCTAAAAATATAAATACGTACAAATTTCAGGTGTTTATACCAAAACTGTCACTATCAGAAATAAGAGATTCGTACTAAAATCATTAGGTGGAAAAATGAAATTAATGTCCACAAAATAAAATCAATTATTTAACATTCCAAAATCGATTCCTTCAGACACATTTCTTGACTAAAAGAATTAGAAAAAAAAATTGTTTTATATTCTTTTCGTTTAACTATAAAATAGCTCAAAAATATTATCTTTAAATCACTTAAAACTTATAGTCTCTATATCGTATGTTCAAAGTTTTATTTTATAACTAGTAAAATAGAACTCTAGTTTTCTATCTAAATTTTAATAAGTAAAAAAGGACTTTTTTTTGTATAATATACAATTTTTTGTATTTTTTAGGAATATTTTTATTACAATAGTAAAATTAAACAGTAAATATAAATTTTCTTAAGAAATTTATTGGATTATAGTTAATATATGAAATGATAAACTTTCAAATTGTTCATATACTTTTATATAAGTTCACTTAAAAAATAATTGCTTTTCTCAAAAGGACTCTCTTTATCAATTAAAAATCAAAAAAATATTCTTCCTTTCTACTATTAAATACAAAAGAGAGTGAATGGGGAATCGACCAATAAATTTCACGTTAACCAACGTATCAAACAAGGAGATAAGCTAGCTTCTATGCTCTTTAATTTTGCTTTTACTACAAATTTTTATAAAAAAAGATACTATTAAACATCAATTATATCTTATTTATTAGGAACAGATATTTGACGAAAAATTTATTTTTAAAGATATAGATATCTACGACTATGAAAAGTATTAAGCACATTTACAACATCTATTTGAGCTTAATTATGCTAACGTTTAAATAAATCTCATGGACATTGCCATCTGAAGCGAAAAGAGATTGTACTGGGGAGAGTCATTGATGATAATTCACTTACAAGAGTATTTCGATGATATAATAAACGAGCATGCAACTTTTTATAACGAGAAATATTTAGTGCACGTTCAAAGGTATCTTTGAGATCACATAAAAATGGCCATTCACAATTTTGTGAAGGATTTTTGACTGAATGGATTAGACACGACTGAAGTGGAAGGCTTGGGAAGATGTTATTGTTGTAGTTCGTATGTCCAAATATACCTCACTCTAAGCAGTTCTTTACCATATATCGTCTGTTTACTTCAAGCCATTTGAGTGTCATATTTGGATTTCTACTTTAATGCTTTTTTGTTCCTCACTTCGAGAACCACCCTTGGACCTAGACAATATAGTTTTTTTTATTAATATTAGAGACCGATAAAGGGTTTCTGCAGTTTGTTAATATGGCCGTGTTTTTAAAGATTCACAGCGCCTTGAAAATATCTTTGTAGGAGGTATGATTGTATAATGATTTCTAGAGTAAATCAGAATGCCAGACATGATCAAATGCTCGTGTTTCAGCTTCCAGAGTAAGCCAGAATGTCTGCGATATATCTGGAAAAGACCCAGAGAGTACTTATTCCTCAGTTTCCAGAGTAACGATCAAATGCATACGATATATCTGGAAAAGACCCAGAGAGTACTTATTCCTCTCAGAGGATAATAAAATATTAAATTTGTTCTTTGTTTTTAATAATCCCGTATTATTCACGAAAAATACGGGATGGGATAACTTGGACTGATTTGACATATCGTAAAAATTAATCTGTATATCCTATTATTCTTTGACCAGACGAATCTTGTATGGAAACATCTTCAAATTTAGGTACAAAACCTGTTTTACGGACGTTCTGTAGATGCCCAAGTAAATAGTATATATTGTATAACCCACTGAAGCTTCTTCATTAGGAACAGGTCAGCGAAATTTGGTCTTGGCTGATCATGTCCGCACTGAGATCTGTTTCAGCAGTAAAATGCTCACGATATTTTCTTTGCGTTATAATAATACATTGCGAAAAATATAATAAAATTCAACAATTTAGACATATTCTTGAACTAAGCATGTAGCAATTAAAAATAGAATCTATAAATATCTTTCCTTTGAGTTGGTGGAAGGCACCAAACTTGTGAATTGAGAATTTGGCCTTAAAGCCTAGCTGATCTTATGAACTGAAAATTAATCTTTTTAACATACAGGCAGATTTAATAAATATTCTAGACTATTTGACGGTAAAAAACTCTACTCGTACTATTCCACTGTAAGGATTCGAAATCAAATTTCGGTGTTTCCAACTCAACAATCTTGAGTTCGAATTCTCACAGCGGAATAGTTAGGATGGCATCCGTTTTTATGGGAGTTTTTGATTCACCCTTTCACGAGAGCAATCTGAATATTCTATTTAAAAATTATATTTTCTTCCTCCCAAAAATTTTAAACTCACGGAAATTAAATCTACTATTCTGCGCCTTCCCAATAAAAAACCTCCTGGTTATAATCTAATAACAGCTTCTATTCTGAAGCATATTTCCAGAAAAGGTTAAGTTTTAATTACATACATTAATAGTATCCTACGCACAACCTATTTTCCTTTACTCTGGAAATTTTCCGTCATTGAAATGATTCCTAAACCAAATAAACCCATTAATTCTCCTTCTTTCTATAGACCTATCAGCATCTTACCAATTTTTGGTAAGATTTTTGAACAATTTCTATTAAAATGACTCTACCTAGTTCTAGTTAATGGAAAATTATTCCTGTTCACCAATTTGGCTTCTGATCTGAACACTCCACTATCCAACAATGCTATTGCATTGTTGATCACATTGCATCCTCTCTTGAGAGGCAAGAGTATTGTCCAGGAGTATTTTTAGATATCTCCTAAGCTTTTGATCATTTGTGGCATTCTGTACTTCTCTGGAAACTCAAGAGCTTTATTCTTTCAACATACTAACTTATCATAAATTAATATCTCTCACAATGTCATTTCCAAGTTGCAATTAACTCAAAATCCTCAGAAATATATTCTGTACTAGCTGGAGTCTCATAAGGCAGTATCCTTGGTCCCATTTATACCCATAACATCCCATCTGATCCTAATACTATCATTGCTTCTTATTTAGACGATACGGTCATACTTGCTACCCATACAAATCTTGACATAGCATCCAACAACTTACAATCCCATATCCACAATCTTCAATCCTGGTTTAAGAGATGGAGAGTAGGGATAAATGAACAGAAGAGTGCTCACATTAATTTCACACTTTGTCAAGGAAAACCTACCCTTTTACAACTTAATAGCAACATAATTCCACAATATGATAAAGTACGTTATTTGGGACTTTACCTGGACAAGAGATTAACATGGAACATTAAACCTATTTGGACATATGGAATTGAATTTCGGTTCAACGAAACATTCCAATTCCTACCGCGTCCAGGCCTTACAATCTAAGAACCTCCGTAAAATTGTTGATGCCCCCTTTTATGTTCGTAACAACGTAATACATCGTGATCTTAATGTTCCCTTTGTTCAGAACCTCTGCATTTCCCGCTATCAAAAATTTCACTCCCGTTTATCCTATTATCATAATCCACTTGTGAGAGACTGCCCTCCCCGGGAAAACACTCATCGGAGACTTAAGAGACATTGGCCTAGAGATTTTCTAGAGGAATCTAACTTCCATAAGTTGGAGAAATGCCGATGGGTGTTTACTCCCACTTCATGATGCACAAGATGGTAAATTAAAATGTTATATAAATCTGCTTATTACAATACAATTTTAGTTGCAGATTAAAAAAAAATACTAATGGAAAAAATTATCATTTTAATATCTTTTTAAATAAAATTTAAATTTTTTAATTTTTTTTTAAAATTATGCTCCCATTATCTTTAAAATGTCCTTTATATATTTTTAAAAAAAATTTCCAGCTCTTAGATATTAATTTTATTTTGTCTGCAAAATTTTATTTATTCGATTCTACGAAAAATCTTCGTAAACAATTCGGACGAATATTTTTCTTTGTCGCAATTATTGAGTATTATCAGCATTTGAAAATATATTCGTTCACTCTCGTCATAAAATATTGTGTTAAATATATATTCATGGTGTTCTTATAGAATGTTTCGTAACTTTTCCCATAATTTAATATAGGATCTGAATTGTAAAAAAGAACTTTTAACAAGAAAACGATATAAAGTCGAACAATAACAAAAGCCCCAAAACTTATTTTGTGTTATTTTTATTGATGACTTAAGCTCACAGATATTCAAAATACGCCAGTCTGTTTTTTTTATGGATACTACGATAATAGTTATGAACTTACGAATATGAACACTGACTCGATTGAAATTAATTTTCTTGGAATATTCAATTCGATTGAAAGTTTCCTAAGCTGGGAAACTGAACTGCATCGTGCGTCTTTTCGATGTCGAAATTTTCAATCAACTTTTATGCATGCTGGATAAGTGGTGCTGAAGTGTGCAAAGTCTTAAATGTTTTCCGAGTCTCCAATCAATCCAATGTCCTTATAACTTTTCGCATCGATTTTGAGATATTTTGTTTGATAACATTTTCTCGTAAAAACTATCAAATAATTCGATTCAGTTTGAGGAGATGCCAGTTATTGAGTATCGATGCACTGTGACATTTTCAGTCAGAAGTGAAACAGAAGCAAAATTTCATAAAAAACCAATCCGGATTATCTTTCTCAAGTTTTACCTCTTTTCTGTACGTTGTTGCAATTTATATTCGTAGCCTGCATAAACAAAATCAAAGTAGTCTCAATTATCGTTTAGGTCTGAACGAAACTGATGCGAAATATGTTTTCATCAATACTATACTCAATGCATCCTTGTGACTTTGTTTCAAATGCAATTTTCATACTTAATATCAATTATTTTTTGTTTGTTCGAAACAAAACATTTTGTTTTAAATTTTTATTTATTTTTTATAATGGTTAGCAATTACATCAATTAATTGAAAATTTAAATAAAGATAACGAATATAATTTTTTTTTAAATTATATCGATGGGAGTAAACACCCATCGGCATTTCTTCAACTAATGGTCTCTTAAGTCTCCGATGTGTGTTTTCGAGGAGGGCAGTACAGGACAATTCCCTCACAAGTGGATGATGATGATAGGATAAACGGGAGTAAAATTCTTGATAGCGGAAAATGAACAAAGGGAATATTACGATGTATTAAGTTGTTACGAATATAAAAGGGGGCATCAACAATTTTACGGAGGATTTTGGATTGTAAGGCCTGGGGACGCGATAGAAATTGGAACGTTTCGTTGAACCGCAAAGTTCAATTCCACATGTTCAAATAGGTTTTATAATTGTATTGTAGATGAGAAGTTTACTTTTAATTGTTAGAACGTCAAGTGGATTCAAATTTTTCTTAGTCTATTATGTGGGTTCGATGTTAATCTCTTGTCCAGGTAAATTCCCAAATAACGTACTTAATCATATTGTGGGGTAGGTTTTCCTTGACAAAGAGTGAAAGTAATGTGAGCACTCTTTTGTTCATTTACCCTCACTCTCCATCTCTTAAACCAGGATTGTTGGTTGTGTATATGGAATTGTAAATTGTTGGGAGCTATATCAGGATTTGTATGGGTAGCAAGTATAGTCGTATCATCTGTTCAATAAGTAATGATAGTTTTAGAATTAGACGAGATGTCATGAGTAAAAATATTATATTAAATGGGACTAAGCATACTGCCTTGTGGGACTCCAGCTAGAATAAGATATATTTCCGAGGATTCTCAGTTAATTGCAACTTGGAAATGACGTTGGAAGAGATATGAATTTATGATAAGTTAGTATGTTGAAGAAATAAAGCTCTTGAGTTTCCAGAGAAGTACAGGATGCCACACGTGATCAAAAGCTTGGGAGATATCTAAAAAAAACTCCTGGGCAATACTCTTTCCTCTCAAGACAGGATGCAATGTAATCAACGACACGATTGCATTGCTGGATTGTGTAGTGTTCAGTTCGGAAGCCAAATTGGTGATCAGGAATAGTTTTTTCATTAACTAGAACTGGGTAGATTCGTTTTAATAGGAGTTGTTCAAAAATCTTATCAAAAATTGGTAAGAGGCTGATAGGTCTATAGGAGGAAGGAGAATTAATGGACTTATTTGGTTTAGGAATCATTTTAATGACGAAAAATTTCCAGAGTAAGGAAAAATAGGTGGTGCGCAGGATACTATTAAAAATGTATGTAATTAAAACTAAAGCTTTTCGGGAAATTTGCTTCAGAATAGAAGCTGTTATGAGATCACAACCAGGAGGTTTTTTATTGGGAAGGCGCAGAATAGTAGATTTAATTTCCGAGGGCTTAAAATTTTTGGGAGAAAGACTCACAGAGACTGGGAATATTAGTTCTTTGATAGATTTTTTAATATGCGATTTGTCTTTTGTATCATCATGTGAAGCAAAAGTATTTACCAAATGTTATTATAATTATAGCTATTCCATCATAAATAAATAAATAATAAACCAAATGTGTACTAAATACTTCGGCTTTTTCTTTGTCCATCAGTATTTAAAAATTATTTAGGGCATGTGACCATATCATCTATTCTTGATGATGCTCGTCCAATCGGCCCAAATTTTTTATTGTATTTTCGAGTAAATTCCGGGTCTATCCCTACTATGACGCGCTCAATATTGGTTTCCAAGACCTCAATTGTTGCGGAGACCAAGGATTTGTACATATTACCATAATAAATAATTAAGTGGTACGCAATTCATGATTTTCGATTCCGTGAATCACTTTGTCCCTTCCAAATAGTGTCTTCAATAAATCAACGGCTCCTGGACGGTAGACGTAGACATTTTAAATAAATATCTGTTGATCATAACCCGGTAAGGCTATCCATTGACCATGATTCGAACTACAGTTTTATATATGAAATGGTGTCTCCAATATCTTTTGTTACGTCATAAATTTACTTTAATTTACCAGAGCCGCATAACGTCGTAACAATATAAAAATTTACTTTAATTTACAATAAATTTATTAGCCATAACTTATATAAAACGCTCTTTATTTAATTTTAAAGTTTACACAGTGTAAGCTTCCAAATTAATAAAGAGCGTTGTATATAAGCTATGGGCTAATATATTTATTGTAAATTAAAGTAAATTTAATATTGTTACGACGTAATACGGCTCTGGTAAATTAAAGTAAAGTACTTCATCGTTCGAACAACATATTTCCCAATCCTCTGGACATTAGTCATTATAGAAATACTTCCTAAACCCAATAAACAAATAAACCGTCCTGCTTCCTACCGACCAATAAATCTCCTTCCAATCATTTTCCAAATCTTTGAAAAAATAGTCCCCGGCCACTTACATCCTCTACTCGAATCCTCAAATTTAATTCCCAATCATCGACCCTCCAGTATCATCGAGTTGCCGATTTCATTGCATCCTCTTTAGTAAGAAAAGAGTGCTGTCTCGGTGAATTTCTTAATATAAGTTAAGCTTTTGATAGAGTTTGGCACCCGAGCTTTCTCTGCAAACGCAAGAGGACTAGGACGTATGATTTTAGGACTAGGATGTATTTTCTAGTTCTAAAACCATTCCTTTCCAATCGACACTTCCAAGTAATCGAATCCAACAAACTCTTCAATATTCCCTGATGTTGGCTCGTGTTCCACAGGGTCATGACTAGTGTTTTACATTTGTTTTTGATGTGGCTGTGTCTTGTTTAAGAACTATCCCTCACTTCCTTTCCTAGAAACACCCACTGAAGACTTAACCGTCACTGGTAGCATGAATTATTAAAATAATAATAACTATCCCCCACAATTATTCATGCTAATTATTACTATTATATAAATCTCTTTGTTACTATGTGTGATTATAGATATCTTTAAAAAAAAAAAGTTGAAAAAAAAATTTTAAAGGTTGAGCGTCTTTAACGAAAAATCCTCTATTTCCGGTTTAATGCATACTACGATTATTTCCTATTATTAAATATATTTTTACCAAAAATAAATATACCGTCTAACTCTAAAAAACACGGCTAATATACTTCTACAAACAATTTTAATAATTTATATATCGACATTTAGTACCAAATTAAATTCCATCATTATTATTACTATTTATAATTAAGGGTAAAAAAAAAAATTTATGCACAAATTTCTGTCCTGAATTATGTTTTGATATCGTCACATAATTTATTGTAAAACATCATCTCTTAAACTTAGGAATATTTCTCGATATCTTCCATCCCCTTGATCATATGTGATATTTCTCGAACAGATGCGCTATAAACTCAAGAGCATCTGTTTTTTACAGACTTGCTTGCATAAAAATTTTATATTAATTGCATTAAAATCTTAATTTATATTACTTAGCAGTAAAGAGCAAAAACAAGGAGATATTAACCCACAAGGTAGTATTCTTGGTCCTATGGACAATAGGTAGTATTCTATGACTATGGACAATAGGCCAACAATTTTCGAAACTTACCAGGTGTATCATATAACATTAAATCCGCTGTTTTTTAGTCAAAAAAAACACATGTTTTTTTCCATAGAAGGCAAAAACAAATTTATTCAAAGTACTTGCCCTCGCTAGCTACACATTTTTCCCACCTCTCGGGCAATTTGTGAATACCACGCCAAAAAAATTCCTTCTCTTTCGAGGCCAACCACTCATCAATCCATTTTCGGGCGTTTTCTTAAGAATCGAAGTGCTGCTCAGCGAGCGCGTGACCCATCGACGAAAATAGGTGATAGTCGGAAGGAGTCAGGTCTGGTAAATAAGCGGGTAGGGGTAGCAACTCGTAGTTGAGTGTCTCCAAGTAGTTTTGGGCCATTTTTGACGTGTGCGATAGTGCGTTGTCGTGAAGGAAAATCAGCTTGTCATGTCTTTGTTGATAATCCGTCCTTTTTTCACGCAGAGCATGGTGCAATTTAATCAGTTGTTGATGGTAGCGGTAGGCATGGACAGTTTCACCAGGTTTCAACATCTCCTAGTAGACGATACCCTGCTGATCCCAACATCTCCTAGTAGACGATACCCTGCACAGCATCGTCTTCCGTCCGAAGTGATTTGGTCTTGGGGAAGAGATCAACCCACGATTTGTTGCGTTTAGGATTCTCAAAATATATCCACTTTTCATCACCTGTCATAATCCGATGCAGGAACGACTTTTTTTTTGTTTGGCCTGCAAGATTTCGCATATGTTTTAGCGTCGCTCCATCTGCCTATCATTCAATTCATGCAGCGCCCAGTTTCCGACCTTTTCAATCTTGCACATGGCACGCAGACGCATGGAAATAGCTGGTTGAGTAATACTCAATTGCTCTACGAGCATTTTTTGCGATTGGGTATCGTCTTTGTCCAAAAGAGCCTGCAATCGATGGTCCCCAACCTTCCTAGGCCGATTTTCACACTTCTTGTCCCCCAAGTCAAAATTGCCGTCTTTGAACCGACAAAACCAATCTCGGCACGTTGTTTCCGATAAAGCACTGTCACCATAGGCCTCCATAAGCACTCGATGCGATTCGGCAGCCGATTTCTTCAAATTGAAGCAGAAAAGCAGAGCTTCCCGCATATGCTCTTTTTTGGCACACAACTAGACATGATTACCAAACGAAAAATGTTTGTTGTTGTACGAAATTGCTGACAATGTGCACTGATTAATGTTGACAGATGTCAAACTCATAAAAAAAGTATGGCGTATCCATGGTACCTTACAACTTCCTTTTAAGAATTTCAACAGAGTATCTTTGTACTTTTCCAACACAATAACATGCTTATCTGTATAATAAAGCGTAAGAATAAAATTTCTTTAGCTAAAATTTACTTGATATAATCAAGCTCAATAGGCTCTAATGGATACAACACAAATTCGTATCCATCAGGAGGATACCATCCGGAGAGTAGATGCCATATTTAAGGTAGCAAAAAACGTTGTAAAAGAAATGTTGAGATTCTCAAACTTTGCAACTTCGAAGACGTCTAAAAATTTTTGATTTAGTAAGGCTAGACTTTCTGATGATTAGTATTCAAATTAAATATGATGATAACAACAAATATTTTAATTGAAAATTTTTTTAATTGCCAAAAATCATTTACTATTCTTAAAATACTTTAGAAATCTCACTTCGATCGTATAGATAAAGTTATGCGAATTAAATTATAAATCTGAGGCATTCGAAATGTAAACTTTCTAAAAAAAACAGTTCATTTATATTTAATTTTGCCTTTTATTGCATGTACTCTTACAGCAAAACTTCAAATTAGTTCATATCATTATTTTTGTTACTAGTGCATCTTTTTAGGAATTCATAGAATCATAATACTTAATTGGGAAAAGTTCTTTTAATAGAATTTTATGTTTTATGTAAAAGAAAAATTAATGAAATCTCGCGGACTTTCGTGACACAAATTTTTAAAATCAAAACAAAAATAAAACATAACAAGTAACAAATTATTTATGTTTGCACTAATTATTTCCGCAATTATTTTCTGTAATTTATATAATAAGAGCAGACACTATTAAAGAATCAAACCAGAAAGATATTTTGTAGTTTTTTCAGATGCTTACTATTGCTTTATAGAAAGTTTCTTTTTTAAATAATTTCATATTTTGTATTAATTATCTATTAATTAAAATTTCGTATAAAAACTAAAATGAGATCTACCAATTTTAGGTCAACAATTGTAGGTTGGATTAGATTAAGATTGTTCTTATTTTTTAGTAGATAATTGGATAAAAATAGTCAAAGGACCAAATGCAGAATAATTCTATAATAAAGGTATAAGCTATCAAATAAAGAAAATAGGGTTTTTGGTCCATTTTCTATTAATTTAAGATTAATTATGGATGTTGCATTAATTGTAGTAATAGTGAATTTAATGTACTCTAATCTTCCTACTCAAAAATGTCATAATAAATATAAATAAAAAAAATTTTAAGGACATTTTGAATTAATGTTGATTTTACAGTCATTTCTATAAAGGTTGGATTTTATAAAAGAACAAAAGTATATGTGTATTCATAAAGAATATACGAATTAATTATAAAATAATTGAATTTATGTGTGTTCAGTAATAACTGTTGATGGTTATTTATTTTTATTAACTCAAGAATATACGTGGTTTGCTAGACGGCTTAAACTGAAGTGGCTTTCAGCTCCTTGGCTACACTCCTTTGGTATTATCGACAATACAAAAATGATATCCTTTCAAGTAGATTTGGATTTTTAAGAACGAAAATAAGTCACACGGACTTTGATCAGGTGAATAGGGGATCCTGGGGAAGCATTGGAATACTTTTTTTTCACTTATTGATAAATATGACCGCGTAAGAGGAGGAGTTGTCATGATGGAGGATCTAAGTTTCTTCAACGTCCGATTTGACGCGAAGAACCTTTTATCTGAGTCTTCTAATACTTTTTTATATAAAAAAAAACTTCTTAATCGATGGTCTGACTTGAAAAATGTTCCCATTCGTTGAATATTTTTATTCGCTTTCGATGTTGAAGACCTTTCATGCCATCGCAAAACTTGTGCTCTTGATAAGGTATATTCGCCATTACTCATTACAACTTTTGCTCGTCTTGGAGAAACTATTAGGTTGTTCGGAAAGTAATTTCGTTTTTTTTTAAATAAAAATTAAAGACGATTTTCTTATAGTGAATTAATATTTTATTCAATTAAATATTATCCAGTCTGATCCAATACCCTTTGCCATCTTTCTGGCAGTAGCATAATTCCAAGCTCATAAAATTTTTGTTCTTTGCTGGCAAAAAACTGATCCAAGTGATTTTTGACTTCTTCATTTTAATTAAACGTTTTACCGTCTAAACAATTTTGTAGAGACCGGAGCAAATGATAATCGGATGGTGCTAGGTCTGGAGAGTATGGTGGGTATGGCAGTATATCTCATCTAAACTCTAAAAGCTTTTGTCGAGTGGTTAAACTTATATGTGGTTTCTCATTATCCTGTTAGAACACTATACCTTTCCTATTGACCAATTCTGGCATTTTTTCTTTCAGTTAATCATTCAATTTGTCCAACTGATGACAGAACGCTTCAGAATTTATCGTTGTATTGCTCGGTAGAAGCTCAAAATAAACGATTTCTTTGAAATCCCACCAAACAGATAGCATAACGTTTTTTTGATGAATATTGGCTTTCGAAGTACTGTGAGCCGGTTCATCTTCTCCACTCCAGGATCTTTTGTACTTAACATTATTATAGACAAACCATTTTTTGTCTCCAGTAATGATACGCTTCAAAAATGGATCATTTTCTTGGCGTTTGAGAAGCAAATCACAAACTTCAATGCGACGGCATAAATTTTTTTATGTCGTCTGTCGATCTTTGAGATTAAACCTAGCCGTTTCAAATGATCATGAACGGTCGAATTCGATAAATTTAATCTCTCGAGTTGTTATTCGCCGGTTTGCATCAATTAATGCCCTTATTGTATCTTTATCAGCAAACGAAATTACTTTCCGAAGAACCCAATAACTTATAAGTTATGTGGAGGGAAAGTCCGCAATATTGCCAGATTACTCCTAGTTTTCTGCCACACTCCCTATTCTATAGTTCGATTTTTAAATAATTAGAAAACCGAATTTTTAAAAAAAAATATTTTAAATTTAAGGAAATATGTGAAGTACGTGCTAATAATAGATGACCAATGAATGGTGTAGTCATACTATAGGGAGACGCTTGTAATGGCGTTTTTTTTGCATTTTGTTTTTCTTGATTGGAAAACCATTTTCTATGGCCTTTTTAGTATTTTTTTAATAGTTAATGTTTCAAAAATAATTTTATAATAAAAGAAAGATGTGTTTATATCTATTTGTAAGAGCCACTTTTACTTATGCGTAGATCGTGACAAATTTTTACTGAAAAATTCAAGGTACCAGATCTGTTCAAAAAGTATCGCGAACTTTGTGTTTTTTCAAAAATTATTTATTTATTCATGAATATCTATTTTATCCCCTTCAAAGTAATCCCCACCAGATATTATACTTGTGCCAACGCTTTTTCCAATCCTCGAAGCACTTCAAAAAACCATTTTTTGTGATCTTGTTCAGCTCCTCCTTCGATGCCATCTATATCTTCTCCTTCGATGCCACCTTTCATGGAGCTCTTCAGTTTCGGGAACAAGAAAATATCACATGCGGCCAGATCTGGGGAATACGGTGGCTGCGGCATTATTAGTGTGTTGTCTTTGGCCAAAAATGTCAAAAGCCAATTTTTGTTCTTCCACAAGTCTGGGCGTTTCTGGCGGATTGCTTGGCGCAACTTGCGTTTATCTTATAGGTAATATTCCTTATTGACTGTTCTACCCTGTAGCAAGAACTCATGATACACCACGCCCCTGCTAAACCTTCACATTCGACCGAACTTGGCGCACTTTTTTCGGTCTTGGCTCGTGCGGCAGCTTCCATTGGGATAATTGAGTTTTGGTTTCCACGTCATAACCATAAACCCATGATTCATCACCAGTTATGACCCTCTGGAGCAAATTTGGGTCGTCGCGAACAGAGTCCAAAAGCTCCTTAGCAATGTTAATGCGATACTGTTTTTGTTAAAAATTAACTGAACATTCAAAATAGCCGAACTTGCCGGCATAAGTCAGAGACGTGAGTACCAACATAACGCCACAAAAAAATCAAATATACGTAAGCCGCGAAAATTCAAAATTCGGGATACTTTTTGAACAGACCTCGTATAGGATCTTATTTTTGCCATACCTCGTGTATTCTTCGGAAAATTAAGCCTTTAACAAGAATGGTTGTAAACTTTTAACGAGCTACATAAAGAAAAATTTTTGAAATAATGTTTAGATCCACTTTTATAAATTATAGACTATTTCAGTATCTATTCATGAAGTAATATATTTACATCAAATTAAATTTAATTAAGCTTTGGTAAATAAATCAATTTCTACAAACAAATAAATAACAAATAATATCTGCAAAACTTGAAAATATTTAAAATATTATAGAAAGTGTTAAAAAGCTTTCTTTTTCATTTTTCTCTTATTTTGATACAATATTTTCTAAATTATTCTTAAAGAAAAATAACTTTTAAAAAGATTTGCGATTTTAGTGAACATTTTCTTCATTATTTTCTTTACAGGTCCTGATGACATTCTCGTGTATAATGCATCGGATGGATTCTACCGTCAGTCCGTTACATTAACGGCTCGAATGTGGCCACCAATTGAAGCTGGTCCCCCTTCAACTGTTTGGGGACTTCCGGCAATCGTTTGGGGAATTTTAATTGCTTGCCTTGTAATTATACTCCTCATACTGGCCACTCTGTTCTTCTGTTGTTGGCTATTACCAAAAAAGCGTAAATTTCTAAGTCCAACACGTTATTGCACAACAAGTCCAGGTAAATAGTTATCTTTCTTTGGCGCTCTAATTTTTCTGAATATGTGGTAATGGTAACTACTAATATAACTTAAATTATTATTATTTTACGTTAACTTTCTGTTGTTATTTGTTCTGCATACGCTGTAACTGTATTGTTTATATTGGTTTGCAGCGAGCGGACGAGATACAATCAGTAAGTTGAATTAATCAATATTCAAAATAAAAGGCATTGTAAATATTTTATTGAATTTCTTCCCTAATCCTTTTTTATCTAAATTTTTTTTATAATTTTTTTCTAAAAACAGTGGCCCAACGAGCATCGGTTGTAGCCAAACCATGGGGCGATGGTGGCCATATGGTGATGCCTATTTCAATTGGTTTAGTCCCACCACAATATAGTGCACCGCCTGCTCCACCACCGCCTCAACACCCGAACAGTACCAGCGCTATGGTTTATCCAATGAATTCTGCTTATGCTGGCATGAGCGGTATCGGAAATGCTATTGGCGGCGATTCTTCGATAACTCCTGGAGAATCCAAACACAATATGCCCGAGACTCATAAATCAATGTGGGCCATTAATCCATTGTATGCTTCCAATAATGGTAAATATTCAATTTTATATTTTTTTCTATTCTATTTATATATTATTTTTTTATCATTTTTTTTTGCAATGAAAATGTCAATTTAATTTGAAGGTGGAACCGAAAAAAAACTCAAGTATCTAAAATGGTGTTAGTAGTAGTAAGGAAAGAAATTCTATAATGACGTGGATGAACTAGTTAGTGATGGTTACAATCATCAATAATGGAAACGATGATTTTATTGATTATAAAGTTTAAAAGGGGTTGGATAAATTTAAATACAAATCAATTCACAAAGAATGGCATATTAATGGCACGTTCTTAAATTTACAATAACATCCATTAAAAAAATTGGCAGACTTTAAAGTTGTTTTTTTTATAATTTTGTAGATTTTTTATAGTATAAATATGTTTTTTTAAATAAATATTAAATTATTATTGTTCGTGTGTGTGTGTGTGTGTGAGTTTTTTTTATTATTTTAAGTAACATTAGTACTGAATACATATTCTAAACGCCATGACACTAAAGAACATTTGGCAACAAAGGATAACGGAATAGAGAAATTAAAGTAGAAAGGAAAGAAAAGTAGTTTTTGGGAATTAGCGTAGAATATTGCCTCAGTGGGAGTCGAACCCACGACCCATAGGATGTTAGTCAAGCACATTAACAACTATGGTGCCGGGCAGACAATGCAGCAAATTTGACGCAACTCTCTCACGCATGTAGCAAATTTGACGGATTCGAACTTGGAATAATTTTGCTACTCAATCAGAAATTAATACAAAATGGAAATATCTTTAAGGCAAAGGATGAATAAAAAATAATATCGACACTAATTTCTTTGGCCAAACTCATTTATGTATAAATTTTTAATTATGTTATTTAATTTACTTCTGAAATCTAAACTTAGCCATGAAATAATGTTACTAAATAAAAATTAAATTCTGTAACAAGCTTTCGAAAATAATCCTCTATAAAAATATAAAAAACCTATTTTCTTATTTGCACAGGGACCTAAAAGAAGTGCCCGACAAATTTAATTAGTTTGATACCTAAGTGTATACTATTGATAACTGTTTCATATTTATATAAATATTTTTTTTTACTTTTTTTCAGTTTTATCGGAAACGGATTCTGCCTACAAGTCTAGATCACTTCCTTCTTGGGGTAAATCTAAACAAAGACCAGTTTCTACAACAGATGATCTGGAAGAACTTTACGCTAAAGTAATTTTAATTATTTATTATTTATTTATTTATGGTGAATAAGCTATAATTATAAGAAAATCCATTAAACATTCATAATAACATTTGGTAAATACTTTTGCTCCACATGATAATATAGAAGACAATTCGCATTCTAACAAAATTATCGAAGAACTAATGTTCCCTAATCCTATGATGAGTCTTCCTCCCAAAAATTTTAAGCTTTCGGAAATTAAAACTATTATTCTGCGTCTTCCCCATAAAAAAGCTCCTAGTTATGATCTAATAACAGCTTCTATTCTGAAGCAAATTTTTCCGAAAAGCTTTAATTTTAATTATATACATTTTTAATAGTATCCTGCGCACAACCTATTTTTCCTTACTCTGGAAATTTTCTGTCATTAAAATGATTCCTAAACCAAATAAACCCATTAATTCTCCTTCTTTCTATGGACTTATCAGCCTTTTCCCGATCCTTTGTAAGATTTTTGAAAAACTCCTACCCAGTCCTAGTTAATAAAAAAATTATTCCTGATCTGAACGATCCAAAATCCAGCAATGCCATTGTATTGTTGATCACATTCCATCCTCTCTTGAGAAAAAAGAGTATTGCCCAGTGGTATTTTTAGATATCTCTCAAGCTCCTCTGGTAACTCAAGAGCTTTTTTCCTTCACCATTCTACCTTATCATAAATTCATATCTCTCTCAACGTCATTTCCAAGTTGCAATAAACTCAGAATTCTCGGAAATATATCTTATTCTAGCTGGAGTCCCACAAGGCAGTTTCCTTGGTCCCATTTTATATAATATTTATACCCATGATATCCCATCTGATCTTAATACTATCATTGCTAGCTATGCAGACGATACGGCCATACTTGCTACTAATACAAATCCTGATATAGCTTCCAACAATTTACAATCCTATATCCACAACCTTCAATCCTGGTTTAAGAGATGGAGAATGAGAGTAAATGGACAGAAGAGTGCTCACTTTACTTTCACACTTTGTCAAGGAAAAACTATACCTTTTTACTTTAATAGCAACATAATTCCACAAAATGATAAAGTACGTTATTTGACACTTTACCTGAACAAGAGATTAACATGGAACCCGCATACCTGAAGGCACTAGACGTTACCTACAACTTCTTAAACTACTGGACAAACGTTCGAAACTACCAATCAAAACAAAACTTTTAATATACCATATAATTATAAAGCCTATTTGGACTTATGGAATTGAACTTTAAGGTTCAACGAAATGTTCCAATTCCTATCGCGTCCAGGCCTTACAATCCAAAATTCTCCATAAAATTGTCAATGCCCCCTTTTTGTTTGTAACAACGAAATACATCATGATCTAAATGTTCTCTTTGTTCAGGACCTGTGCATTTCCCGCTATCAAAAATTTCACTCCCGTTTATCCTATCCTCATAATCCACTTCTAAGAGACAGCCCTTCCCGGGAACACTCATCGGAGACTTAAGAGACAATGGCCTAGAGATTTTCTAGAGGAATCTAACTTCCATTAGTTGGAGAAATGCCGATAAGTGTTTACTCCCACTTCATGATGCACAAGATTGTAAATTAAAATATTATATAAATATGCTTTTTACAATAGTATTGTAGTTGCAGATAAAAAAAAAATATTTATTTAAAGAAAAAAAAGTACAAAACATCTAAGAAATAAAAATTTTTTATATTATATTTTTTAGGTGAACTTTAGTAAAAAACGTCGAAATCGTATGCGAAATGATGAAGCAGCTATTATCGCTCTGTGTCGTTCGAGATCTCAAAATTTGGCCGGACTTCCACTCGAACGGGAAGGTGTAGTCATTTACGACGAACGAACAGCACTATGAGCTCTAAAACTATCAAAAATAAATGGCTATAAATTATATTATAAATCACCATAATTGCAGTTCAATATTAATAATTCATTGTCGATATTAATTGATAAGTGAATATATTAAATGAAACTAATAAACTGCCGCTAATGGATCCAAAATGAGACTTAAATAAAAATGTACTTTTTATCAAAACCAATCATTATTAATATACTCGTAATCATATTTATTAGATGGTAATTGAGAGATAAATAATAATGTATGTAATTTGTTGTTTTTTTTTCTTTTTTGCGCATAGTTTTACTGACAAATTATTCTATTCATGTAGAAATGTTCTATTATTGAAAATTATTCGTATGTAATAACAATATCAAAAAAAAAGGATAATCATAAAAAAGTTAGAATAAAACATAGAATAGTGATAAATATTATATTTTCAAAATGAAAAAAAACTAAAATATTTGTTACCCATTTCTAATGTGGTACGGTGAGTTAATTGTAATATTGACTCTTATTAAAATTGTATATCAAAAACATAAAACTACGAGTAATCAATCATTTTAGGACAATAGGAAATCATAGCATTTTTCTACAATTTAATATAGTAGAAAAAAATCCAAATAACTAATTCTTAATTATTTATATTGTTAAAAATGAAATGGATATTGACAAAATAAAAAAATTATTGTAGTTACGATTAACTAAATAATTATGAAAATAACGTTTAGAAAAATTTACATAAAATACAATCAAATTGGCATTTAGTAATAATTACCAAGTAGCTAAATTTACAAATTAATTAATCAAAATTATATTTATGTATTTATGTACTTAGAATATAATAAATTAAGTATCAATGTTTATTTAAAAATATTGATAATTACGAATATTATAAAACGAACGGAAATTATGTTATTTGAACCCAATATAAATATTTAGAAATATAAGAATGTTAGTTTTAAAAAAAAAGTATTTAAAATGATAACAAAATAAATAATTATTATTCATATATATATATATATACGTGCGTATAGTTAGTATGTGTTGCTCAGTATTTGTAAACTATTAGCTTTTCTGTAGGTACGAGTAAAAGAACGAATTTAAAAATGAATGCGCCTGTAATATTTGCATTTTAAAATTGAATAAATTAATAAAGACAACAATCTTTAAAAAATAAGAAAAAATTTATTGAAATTTTAATTTATTATAAAAAAATAAATTATTTTAATTTTTTTTCTGTTATAAGTATCGCGAATTTTGAATTTCCGCGGGTTACGTATATTCGATTTCCGATTTTTTATGGCGTTATGGTGGTACTCATGTCTCTCACTTATGCCGACAAGTTCGGCCATTTTTAATGTTCAATTAATTTTTGACAGCTCCTTTCCTTGCACGTGTTTTGGCTCCTCTTCGATTTTTGCCCATTTTCTACCAAAAACAGCATCGCATTAACATTGCTAAGGAGCTGTTGGACTCTGTCCGCACGAGCCAAATTTGTTCCAGTGGGTCATAACTGGTGACGAATCATGGGTTTATGGTTATGACGTGAGAACCAAAACTCAATCATCCCAATGGAAGCTGCCGCGCGAGATAAGACCGAAAAAGCGCGCCAAACATGGTGCATCATGAGTTCTTGCCACATGGTATAACGGTCAATAAGGAATATTACCTGCAAGTTATGCGCAAGTTGCGCCAAGCAATCTGCCAGGAACGGCCGGATTTGTGGAAGAACAAAAATTGTTTTTTTTTTTTAACCAATTTTTGACCAAAAACAACACACTAATAATGCCGCAGTCACCGTATTCCCCATATCTGGCCCCTGTGCATTTTTCTTGTTCCCAAAACAGATTCTTTGATCCATTTTTTGGAATGGGCAAAAATCGAACACGACCCAAAACACGTGCAAGCAAAGCAGCTGTCAAAAATTAACTGAACATTCAAAATGGCCGAACTCGTCGGCATACACATAAGTGAGATACATGAGTACTAACATAACGCCACAAAAAATCTAAAATCGAATATACGTAACCCACGGAAATTCAAAATTCGCGATACTTTTTTAACACACCTCGTATCTATATCTCGCCACGGAAATCACCATTAGGAATTATTACTATCGTTTTCTAGACGTAGTCTTTTCAGGATTGTTGTCGCAAGGACTTTGACAGCCTTCCAAGCCGTCCTAGAGTTCAACATCATTGCCACTACATTCTCCGGTGTCAGAGGTCCGCCACCGGAGAAAAGAACACGTGCTCCAGCCTCTCCGCGATCCCGTCACAAGAAGACCACATTGGGCTAGAATCCAATTTAAACCCCGAAAACTTCCATGTCCCGTCAAAAATATATATATATATATATAATACCAACATAACCAATGGACTCGTACTACACTGTCCGGAATGCGCTGGACACCCTCAATGCACTCCTACGGTAGACGGAGACAACTCAACATATGTAGGTTCCTCTAATCAACCCAGCCGCCCATATTAGCGCAGCATACAGTAGGATTGACCCGACCACGGTCGCCGACAGGGTTCTTCTGCTTTGTCTGGGTCCCCCTAGTTCCGGAATTTAGCGCGGCGGCGCCATCATTTTCCCAGCAGCCTTCCCACCAACGTATAGTAGATGCTGCTGAAACCGCAGCATGGCGTTAATCATCACCCCTACACGTAGGTACTTTCGAGATCGTTCCGATAACACTTCATGTTCGCCAATACTAATCGTGATACTCTCTCTTCGATTCCTTCCCGTGATTAGGACTGACTCTGTCTTATGGTCCGCGAGGCCAAGACCAGCTGCCAGAAGCCAACTTCGTACTGAAGCAACAGTTTCATTACAGATCTGTTATACTTCTTCCACGCATTTGGCCACCACGACCACAGCAACATCGTCAGCAAATGCGATGATTCTCGCCTCCTCTGTGATAAGCCCTGACGTACCCACATCGTGATTCTGTACGATCTCTCCACACAGCTCGTCCTGTACGACAGAATTCTATTTCTTTAGACCCTAAAGTACTTTTCCTACTGCAAGAATTTGAAAATTAATTTGCCCCATTCAAAATTGAACACGCTTAAATAAAGGCACTGGCAAGACGCAATCTGGAAGAGAAGAAGATGCAGAGAAGTGATATGCGAGTAATTAATTCTTATCCAATGAGCTGAGAACTGAAATTTTATTGTAAATGAGCGTTGTGATTGATGAAGAGGCAGAGCTTTAGATTTTTAAAACAAACGACCATAATTGTTTACTACTACAAGGACACTGTAGCAGTGCTGTTGCCCTGAACTTTTTGTCATGAAGAAATTTTACATAACGAATGTAACATACACATATGTATTGCAGTCATTTATGGCTTGATAAAACTTTTGTGTCATCCCTTAGAAGGGTTGGCTTATAAGATTAGCAGCTTAACCTTTTACTTCTACTTCGAAACACAAAAACAATTTCAACAATTTTTCGATAAAACTTTCGATTGAAGAAAAATGGCACGACAGCGACTCTCAAATATGTGTCTTTCGGAGATGTTCCCATGTCTAATATTATTTTTAAATTTTTGTTTCTTAATATATATCTTTTTTTGGATGGTCAGGGTGCATTCAGAAAAATTTAGTATTGTCCCCCAGTCTATGAGTCTACCACTTAGTACGCAGATATGGTAAATTAAAAAAATTTCTTTTCTTTGCAAAACAAGATAAAAGTTTCCCGTGATTTTTTATTAATATAGTTTTTCAAATAGCTTTTGTGCCATATTGGGTACTGATATATAGACAATTAGTGTATCTGTAAAAGGTCATTAATTTTCTGATACAAAAAATAAATGTTATTATTTAAAAAATGCCTTGTTTTTTTATAATGAGTTTTATTTCATTTTTAAGGAGTGTTCACATAGTGTGGAATCTATCATAACCTAGTAGCCTCCATTATTTAGCACGTTTTATTGGATGGTATTCAGATCTGTACTTGTAAACATGAATTTTGTGCTATTAGCAGCAAGACGAATAGTATAATACGACTATTATCTTAATTAATAGTCGTATTTTGGTATTAATCATTTTATAATTGAATCTATTTAAGTGGGAATGTAAATTATTCAATGAAAATTATCGAAAAATTACTTAACATTATAGAGGAAAATACAATTTTAATTACTGAAATTAAAAATAAAGAACCATTCAAAAATTCAAATAATAATAACGTAAAAATTTTCGAAATTTTGTTTTTATTCCTAGTTTATATGAAAAAAAGCAATTCACTTCAAGTTTTAGTAAACCGAATGTGGAACGTTGTGGTCGTAAATATACCGAACGCAGCTAATAAAGTTTGATAAAGTTGCAGTGCTGTCAAATAAATTCATGAGTTGCGCGAATCGAAATTCGGTTGATTTGTTTACTTTCATAGAATTTCATTCCGCCCTGCAGTAGAGTATTCTTTATAAAAAATGGTGTTCTATTTCACGAGTACAGTGGTTTCCCCACCATTCACAATATTTATGGGAGAAGATAAATACGAAAGTAATGAAAATTTCAAATTTAAATTTAAACTAAACAAAATTTTTTGAGGTTATATTCATATAGATTCGATTATAATATATTCTTTAATTCAAATTTGTATAGATGAGGAATTGATAAAATGGGGCTGGCCAGAAGATGTTTGGTTTCACGTTGATAAGGTGTCTTCCGCACATGTTTATCTCCGCTTACAACCGGTACGTATGAGCATATTTTTTAGCTGTTGTTGAAGTACCTTCAGATGTACAAAGTTCTTTATATTTCAGGGCCAAACAATTGATGATATTCCAACAGCGATAATTGAAGACGCTGCTCAATTAACTAAAGCCAATAGTATTAGTGGTAATAAAATGAATAACATTGATATTGTGTATACAATGTGGGAGAATTTAAAAAAGACACCCGGAATGGAGGCGGGCCAAGTTTATTTTCACCGGGAAAATGATGTACGCCGAATCAAAGTAGAGAAACGCATAAATGAAATTGTAAATCGTTTAAACAAAACAAAAATAGAAAAACATCCTGACTTTCGTGATGTCCGTGAAAAACGAGACGCCGCAGAACGGGAAGATAAAAAGAAACTTCTGCGACAACAAAAAGAACGAGAAAAGGAAGATGAAAAAAGACGCAAGGAAGAAGCCGAACTTCGAAGCTATACCAGTCTAATGAAAAGCGAAAACATGCATACAAATTACGATGATGGCAATGATTCCGATGACTTTATGTAGTGAACGTAAAGCCAAACAAATTGTTATAAATAAAGTCTGTTAACTCTGTAATGTTAATAAATAATCGTAGTTTTTATTTTTCGTACCGCTAATCAACTTTGTACATTTTGTGAACTTTGCTTTTTATTTTCAATGTTGAAGTGAATGTTTACAGCACTCAGTGCGTCTATAATCCAGCCGGGAATATCCTCGTTCTCGTAGTGTATCCGCATGAATTGCTTAACGTAATCTGGAAATTTATCGTTTTTTATACTTTCGCGCAGTTCTGACATCAATCTTAGCTAAAAACAAAAAAAGATAAGCTAATATTTTAAATTGATTTTTTAAAAAGTAATTTGCTTTCAACCTACTTGATACGCGACATTATGCACTGTGAGCAGACTTGAGGAAACTGGCTCAACAGCTGCTATGTGATGCAAGTAGGATCTTGTGTAATGTTTACATGTGCTGCAAGAACATTTGTCATCGATAGGCTGCATCTCGTTTGCATACTTTTTTAATTTAAGATTCAACTGGCCGGCGTGGACAAGCGCACAGCCAAATCGAGCTGTTCGAGTTGGAAAAACACAGTCGAACATATCAATACCTAGAGCAACACAGACAACAAGATCCGCAGCAAACCCAACGCCCATTAAGTAACGTGGCTTATCTTTTGGTAGCAAATCGGTGCACAAATGCACAGTAGACCAAAAATCATCTTTGCTCTCACCTCCACTAAAATGTTCAATAAATCCTTAACTATTGCCTTGTAGTAGATTATAGTCAACTTAGAGATAAATTGTACCTTAAACCGCCTACCGCATAGCCTCTTACATTTCGCTTAATGAGCTCCATAGCGCATTGTTTTCGAAGTTCAGGATCAAGACCACCTTGGACTATTGGAAAAATACTTTGTTCATCGGGCTGCTTATGGGCTTCTAAGCATCGATCTAGCCATCGGACTGTTCTGTTCATCGCCTCTTCTACTCGTGGCCCACGCACTGTTGTCTTGACAACATCATCCAACTGCATTATTATATCCCCCCCAATCGTATTCTGTATTTGTGTAGAATGTTCCGGCGTTAACATACATCCGGAACCGTCATAAGGGGACTTGAAATTAACACCTTTCTCATCGATTTCAGCTAATTGCAGCAACGACACCATTTGGAAACCACCGGAATCTGTTAAAATCCCTCGCGGCCATCCCATAAATTTGTGCAACCCACCAACCTGATTTAATATATCAATTCCGGGTCTCATCCCCAAATGGTATGTATTCCCCAGCAATATTTGACAGTTCAAGTTAATCAACTGATCAGGTACAACTCCTTTTAAAGTGCCCTACATCATTGCCCGCAATAACATCGAAATAAAAGTATAGAAGATAAAATAATCAATTATTGAAAATGTAAACATTTTTCAACCAACACATGTGCGCGGTGTTTATTTACCTGCGTGCCAACCGGCATAAATACCGGCGTATCCACATCGCTGTGCAATAAGCTCATAACACCAACTCGGGCTTTTGTAACAGAACATTCTGCTATCACTTTATATGTTAAGGGAGGAATTTTAACTGTAGATGACATTCTATACAAAATAAGTTTAAGAAAAATTCCAACCTCTAAACGCTCCAATAAACAAGCAGCTGCTACGAAAACGAACAGGTTTCTTTCCGACATACAGTCACGATTTTCTAATTGCAGATGATCGAAATGTGGTGGATTTGTCAAATGTGGGGAAAATTTTACATCTTCATTTTAAAGTTAATATCGGCTTAATTTATATTCAAATGCTAATTATGATTACATTTTTGAATAATTCTTTTTCCTACATTTTGTAAATTACTTCATATTGAAAAAAAAATGAACTGAACTGTTATTTATTTGCATTTCTACAGAAAAAACAGCATCGTCGAAATTAATCAAAAGTTTAAAAACCGCTGAAAACAAACCTAAAAATAAAAAATAAAACAAAAACTTGAAAATTTTTATTAACAGTAAATTAGACGAAGATTCTATTTAACAAAAAAAAAAAAAAATACTGGGACACCGGTTTGATACGTTAAAAAAGTAAAATTTTAGTCGGCTTTTATAAGAATTTGAATAAGCTAAGATTGAGTTGGGTGAGTTTTAAAATGTTCTAATTGAAAAAATTATAAAAATATTTTTATTTAAAATTAATATATTGAAGACTGTTTCTCTTATAGCGATAGCGCTATAAATCGAATTCGGCTTAGGAAGAGTTTAGAAGAGAAAAATTAAAATTACTGTTAGAATATAGGAAATAATTTTATTGTATCATATTTACTGTACCTAATTAAAATGGAAGCCTATCGCTGTGCTTACCGAGGTAAAAATAAAATTTAATTTTTGTTTAAATTGAAAATCGCTATTAAATTTTATTTTTAGATCCAAAATCGCCATTGACACCTTTGGCACCAATGTCGTCTTCAGTTTTTGACTTTAACAAAATTTTGACTCCAAATAAATCTTCTAAACTGAAAGTGACACCATCCATGCTAGAAATCAAATCCCCTCGATTAACGTTCAGTAAAAAGCCATCAAATAAACAAACTAGCCTAACGCCCAGCGATCAGAAAACTATGGTACAACGTAAAGTGGAGTATTCAAAATATGAAAATTCAAAAGAAAATGTTGTGTTAACTAAATATGAAAAATACGAAAAATATATTATAAGAGAGACACTGAACGTACCAACATCATGCCAGAACGTTTGCAAACAATCTCCAAAAACATCCACTACAAAAAAGTATTCGCTAACACCAAGCCCCAATACAAAGCCAAAAACCTTAAATATAGGGTCTTATTTCAGACCGTCAGTGTCCCCAATCAAACCGAAGTTATTATGCACGAAAGTTCGAAATATTCTAATTCAAACGGGCATGTCCAAATATCTGAATATTTTCGAAACCGAAGAGATCGATTACGAAGTGTTCAAAATGCTTACGGAAAATGATCTCCTCAATCTTGGTGTTGTACGCCAAATAGATCGTGATATTATTCTGAATGCCGTGCAAAATTTTAGTGATTTTTATTGACCTAAAAAGAAAAAAAAATAGTTTATTATAATTGTATTTTATTATATTTATTTTGTTTTAATTTAATATGATTTGTGTTCGATAATGTAATTTGTTTATTTGTTTGTGAAATTGTTTGTTTGTTAATCTAACTTTTAAGTAAGAAAAATAAGTTTTAAAATCAGTCTTTTGTAACGAAAATTTTATTTTTAATGTGACTAAATAAGAGATTTAGATTATAAATATTTTAGAGAAATGGGATGATAATAAAAAAAAATTACACAATAGAAAATAAGCAAAATTAAAAGTATAATAATGAAAAGTTGTTCTGTAATTTATTTTTCCTCTTTTCTTCATCCTAAAAGACATTAAATTTTTGTTTTTTTCTTTTAACGTTAGTATCGTTCTATACAAGAAAGAGTTACAAAATTTGTAAATAATAAGTCATACTTTCCCAAAGCTGGCCTTCAATAAATTCGAAGGTTTTTCTGGACTCAAATTATGCCAAAAATTATTTTGAAAAAAGACTTCCTAATTGAGTGATGTCAGTAGTGTGAAATTTGCTACAATTTCCAGTACTATATGAAAAAAACCTTGCCATACCTTACCACATAAACTATTTAAAAACAATATAGAATTCAGCCTAGTCGTACGTTTTATTTCGGCAACCACCCTTTTTATATTTACCAGTCCTCTAATACTCAACCGTACATTATTAACATACTAAATGAATACCAACTTATCCAAATTTTTTATAAAAAATTAGTCAATATGAAGCGCCCTTACAAAGATATTTATTTGGCTCGGCATTTCCACAATGGAACTTGCAAAAGAGACTGCTGGATCCTCATTTCAATTTAATGAAGGGTATTATTATTCACTATGTAGTATATCGAGATATTGTACAGTCAGCCATGACTATAAACCGGGTGGCGTGATGTTTCACACACATCAATGCCACACAGCAATGGATGAGTCAGTCATGTAGGCACCGTCATGCAGTTTACATGTCTCTATATAAATCATAAGAATTATACATAAATAAATAAGTCTAATATATTATATTGGCGACGAGGTCAAAAGTAAAAAGTGAAAAAATAAAGTTAAAAGGTGTAGTGAAATCAGTGCGGGAAATCTCGTAAGAAGTGAATTTGTGATTGAAGTCGAAGGCAAAAAAAAAAAAAAGGTTCATACAAGATGGATGAAGCCCAAGCACGAGAATTACAAGAACAGCTTAGAGAGGCCCAAATCACGCTGGAAAGAGTCAGAATGGAAAGAAACAAGGCAGATGCCGTAATAGAGGATATGGAAAAAGATTTTCTGAGGTTAAATAACCAGCGAGGAACGCACATGGACACAACACAGAATAACGCAACAGGCGGAAACGGAGGAACGCCGGCACCGATACAAAACGTGCAAGTATATTCAGCCACAGTAGGGTGTGTCGCAGAATATAATGAGCACGAGGATTGGAAAAACTACCAAGAAAGATTAGAACAATACTTTATAGTAAATAACATACTGGAGCCACGTAGAAAGGTGGCTACGCTCATAACGGTCATTGGGACAAAAGGTTATGGAGTACTCGCAAATTTGTGCGACCCAGTATTACCATCGCAAAAAACATACGAGGAATTATGTGCTATACTGAAAAATCAATTCTCAAAGACAATATCGGTATTCCGTGAACGCACGGAATTTTTCGATTAAAAGCAAGGCGAGAATGAGTCGATTAGCCAGTGGTATATACGCTTGAAAGATAAAGCCAGCACGTGCCAATGGGGTGCGCAGCTCGACTTGATGATTACGAATAAGTTCGTAGCGGGTCTAAAGAAAGGCAAGATTTTAGATCGCGTGTGCGAAGAAGACCATAAAAAGAGGTCTGAGCAAATCGTCGAAATTGCGAAGAAGAAAGAGGCAGCTCTTATACAATCGCATCAGGAAATTAACGTACATAGGGTAAGCTTTGACAGAAAAAGTAAGCAAAGTGAAGCCATAAACCAAAGCAAAGCCGGTAAAGAAAGCTATAAAAAGAAATTTAACAAGGAGTCAAAGGGCGGCAAACAATGCAATCATTGCAGTTATAGCAACCACGAGTCCGCAGACTGCAAATTTAAATCCTATAAATGCAACCGTTGCGGTATAATAGGGCATTTAGGAAAAATATGCCAGAAAAAAGGAAAGGAACAAGCTAAACAGCACTTCGTGGAGATAGAAAACCACGACTGGACGAGCGAAGAGGTTCACTTTCAAGCAACAAAGGCAGGATACGTCAAACCGACGCAAATCCAAATAAAGATAGGAAACAAGCAATTGCTAGCTGAACTTGATTCAGGAGCAAGCAGATCGGTAATTCCGGAGGAATTATACAAAAGGCATCTATCACAGCATAAATTGCAACCAGTGAATACTACGTTAAGATTCTATGACGGGAGCGCAATTGCACCAGAAGGTCAGATCTACGTAGAAATAAAGGCAGGTAGAAAAAAGGCAAAATGTCAATTAATAGTCGTAAAAACAGGCTGTAGATTATTGTTGGGTAGAGACATGATGGAAGCACTAGGATACAAGATTGTGGAAATCAACCATGTTGGATTAAAAGTACCAAAACTACAAGAAATAATCGACAAGCACAAGACACTTTTCGACGGCAAGTTCGGAAGGTATAAATACGGCAAAATAGACATAAAGATGCAAGATAATGCGAAACCAGTGTTCTGCAAACCCAGGGCGACACCGTTTGCTTTCAAGAAGACAATCGGAGATCAGCTAGACCAACTGGAAAAAGAAGGAATACTCACCAAGGTAAAGCACAACGAATGGGGCACACCATTGGTGCCTGTGCTAAAGAAAGGAGGTGGAGTAAGGATCTGTGGCGATTACAAGGTCACGATCAATAAGTACATGCAAGATGTAAAACACCCCGCACCAAAAGTGGAAGAAGTATTCGCAGAACTGGGAGGTGGAGAAAGGTTCACGAAATTGGATATGTCAGCGGCCTACAATCAGCTAGAGCTGACTGACAGATCAAAGAAATTGTGCGCATGGAGCACACCTAAGGGTATTTATTTGCACAACCGATTACCCTATGGAACGAAAACGGCAGCAGCAGAGTTCGACAAGGTAGTAGAAAAAGTATTACAAGGGGCCAAAGGAACTGCAGCATTTCGAGACGACATAGTGGTGACGGGCAGAAATAATAACGAGCATATGCAAAATTTAAACGAAGTTTTGCAGAGGTTAGAGGAATCTGGACTAAAGCTTAACCTCAAAAAGTGCCAGTTTTTTCAGGAAGAAATCAGATACCTGGGGTACATCATAAGCAAGAATGGATTGTCCAAGGACCCAGAAAAAATCGCAGCAATGGTCGAAGCAAAGAGACCAGAAAACATAACGGATGTAAGAGCAGTCACAGGACTGGTGACATTCTACGGAAAATTTGTACCGAGATTAGCTAAAATGTTGAAGCCGATTTATGAAGTACAAAACAAAGAAGGATTTCAATGGACAGGAAATGCAGAAAAGGCATTTATTGAAGTCAAGAAAGAACTAGCATCGGACAGAAATTTGGTACACTATAACCCAGATTACCCGATAAAACTAGTGACAGACGCATCCGACCAGGGCATAGCAGCAGTACTAATGCACGAAATGCCAAACGGAGAGGATAGACCAGTTACCTTCATATCAAGGACGCTAACAAAAGCGGAAGTTAATTACGCAATTTTGCACAAAGAGGCTTTGGCCATTTATTGGGCTTTTCGGAAATTGTACCAATATTTGGCAGGTATGCATTTCAAGTTATGCACTGACCACAGGCCATTGATAACGATTTTTGGCGAGCATAAAGGCATACCACAGATGGCAGCAGGAGGGTTGCAAAGATGGGCTTTGTTTATGAGTGGATTTGACTACCAGATAGAGCACATAAAAGGCAAGAACAATGAGCCAGCCAACACATTATCGCGTCTACCCAGAAATAAAAGAGATTTAGTTCAAGAGGAAGGGGACTATCTACATTTCATGGTGGAAGACCAGCTACCGCTAAGGTCAGAAGACTTAGCGAGAGAAACTAGAAAAGATCCAGTACTGAGCAAGGTATTTTTATACACGACAACTGGATGGCCTAGTCAAATTGAAGAGTCAATTAGGCCTTTCGCACAAAGAAAGGATGAAATCTTCATAGAAAAAAATGTGCTAATGTGGGGATACCGAGTAATGATACCGGAGAACTGCAAGCAAATATTGCTGAAAGAAATACACGGAGGTCACATGGGCATCAGCAAAATGAAGGCGATCGCTCGACAATATTTTTGGTGGCCAAAGTTGGACAAGGACATAGAAGGCTATGCAAAAGGTTGCATGGCATGTCTGACAGAATCCAGCAGTCCGGAAAAATCAGGATTAAAGAAGTTTCCTGACAGCAAATATGTGTTCGAAAGGGTGCACATAGACTTTCTAGGACCACACAGGGGCAAGATGTATCTGATACTGATAGATGCATACTCCAGATGGTCAGAAATTGTCCACATGACAAAAACAGATTCGACAAATACGATCGAAAAACTGAGGGAAATATTCGCAAGATATGGTATACCAGACACACTAATCTCAGATAATGGAGCACAGCTGGTGTCAGAAGAATTCGAAAGATTCTGCAAAATGAACGGAATTTTGCACAAAACGGGTCCGCCATACCATCCACAAACAAATGGATTAGCTGAAAACGGAGTGAAATCTTTTAAAAAAGGCTTAGAAAAAGCATTAAAAGATAACAAGGCTCACGACAGCGCAAATAATCTAATCAGCAAGTACTTATTCGCCTACAGAAACGCACCACACCTAACAACGGGCGAATCACCAGCGAACAAATTTTTGGGCAGAAGCTTAAGAAGTAGATTAGATTTGCTAAAAATACCAAAAACAGCAGAAAGAATCCAAAGGCAAATACAGTATTTCAGAGGACACAGAGATGTCACATTCTCAAAAGGAGAAAGGGTGATAGCTCGGGATTATAAGAATCCTATGAAGCCAGGTTGGCAACCAGCAACTGTGGAGGAAGTAATGGGGGAAAAGACATACATACATATGTAAACCCGACTTTCAACCAAATCTAAGATGGAAAAGAGGTGACGATCAGATGCGCAAATCGGGTCAATTCTACGAAGCAGCTACAAGAGTACTCCTGGAACAGGAGGGGGCAAACGAATATGAAGAAGGGCCTGACACAATGGAGGAGCCAATCATATCTAAATCGAACCTAGAGAAAGCAACAGAAGACTCAAAAGGAGTAGTTGAAGAACCAACCGCATTCCAACAAGAAGTACAACAAGATGGCAATCATCCAAGGGAAATCCAGCCGACACCCAAGAAGGGCAGACCCAGAATCAAGTGCGAACCGGATCCAGGTTTAAACGTAAACCAAAGGGAGCCTCGAGTTCGAAAACCCGTCAACAGAATGAATATGTAGGGTTCAGGCTAAGCGGGGAAGAGTGTAGTATATCGAGATATTGTACACCCAGCCATGACTATAAACCGGGTGGCGTGATGTTTCACACACATCAATGCCACACAGCAATGGATGAGTCAGTCATGTAGACACCGTCATGCAGTTTACATGTCTCTATATAAATCATAAGAATTATACATAAATAAATAAGTCTAATATATTACACACTACATAATCTAATGATCTCTAGTGACTCCATTCGGTGAATGGACTCAAAAACATGGTCATTAGATTATCATCAGAGATCCGATCAGATCAGACATTTGATAAGGTTATTCGGTTGATCAGAGGTTAGAGATCGGTATTATGAACAAAATATTTTTTTTTCTCACTGAATATTTATAGTGTTTGTCAGTGAGAATTTTAACATTAGGACGAATGAAAAGTGTTTTCGTAGAGTGACATCAGCGAGTCTAAGATCTCTCTTCGAAAGATGGAGATCTCAAATCATGAGATGATAGTCCCGGATGGGGATGTTAAAATGTTCGGCGAGTTTCAAGAAATGAATTTTTAAAGTGCAAAGAAGAGGAAAAACATGGCGGATAAAGACGCTCTGACAGAGGTAAATAAGTTCGGTGCTACCAAACACAGACAACAAACAACCGAAGAAGGCTAAAAAGCTAAAGACACAACCGATAGCTGAGTGTTTTACACAACCGAAAGGTTTTACATGTAGTTCGCCATAACCGCCAAACACTGAGGTACCTCTGCTCCAACTGTGGTGCAAAAAAATCATGTACCTCTGATCACGTGTCGATGTTTGAATATTAATCACTTCATTCAAGAGATGAAGACGCTTGTTAGTTCACCCGGTTATAAAATAACCTTCAACAACGGATGGTCAATTATAAAGCCAGAGACACTAGAAGACTGAAGAACTATCGGTGATAGTCAAAGGGTATTTCTGGGCATACATACACGTCAAAATAAGAGAGAAAAATTTCCTTGCTAGTAAGAGCTCTTTACAAATTCTGTGAAATCTCTGACGTAAAAGCTGACCTAGCCAACCAAGTGAGGGCGGGTACAATTAATAAAGTGGAGAATTTCAAAACTTAATTCTCAAAGGCAAATAATGTCCAATCCAACATATTCCAGGACACCAACCATTCAATGTCACACATGTGACGAAAATTCTCCACCAAACCGTAAGAAAGGAAAAACTAAGGAGGAGTGGCCCACTTCAATGCCACAGGTGTCAACGGTTTGAACATGCAGCAGCAAACTGCTTCTATAAATTTGTCTGCGTGAAGTGCGGGCAATACCAAATACCCAAGGCTTGCCCACGAAACAATGACAAGTCGTCGTTTTGCGGCAACTGTGGACAACATGGCAACCTATCCATCTACAAGAACAGCAGTCTAACTACGTACATCCTATTTCGAGGATTCGAAAAGAGTAACCAACCCAGCTATAATTCATTCAGAAAGACGCCGCATGGATTTATTAGCAAGTAAGAATAATTTTAAATACACCCTACTCATGATATTTGTTAACATTTCTTACCAATTTCCATTATGACGAGCTCTCTAAATATCATAGCACTTAACGTGTGGTCCATTGTGGACCTGTCTAAAAGAGTCTAACTTTATCTATTCATTCAGAGTCAGTCTGCCGATTTTAATATCATTAATGAAACTCAACTGAGTTTGAAGCCTAAACTATGCCTTCCACGCTATCATTTTATTCGCAACGACCCCAATCAGGGAACACTGACATTATATTCTCAGAAAATCGCCAACATAGTAACTTGGTTAAGATCAGGTCACATGTGTTCTTACACGATGTCATGTCAGCAATTCGGATATTAAAAATATAGCATTAGTTTTATGTTATATTGCCTGAAAGTTCCCAACCGTCGAAATTAAGGACCTCTTTGAGTTCTTACATGAGCTAATCAGCAAGGGATATGAGGTAATCGTGGGAGGATATTTAAACGCCAGATAAATCTCATGGGGCGTTTCTACCTGCAACTCCCGGTATCTCTATTAAAAATTTGTTTACTGGCATCTCCACATTTCAGGTAATTGTAGCTTCTGGTGCTACCAGATCTAGTAACTTATCTGTAGTCGACCTGTTTTTCGCATCAAATGGTTTAATTAATCCTTACTTGTTCAACTCTCGACTTCCATACACACCGTTATCCGATTCTTATGCAAATTAAAATTCAAACTCAATTCAACTTCGAGCATACTGAGCTTTTTCTACATGAACAATTTCTACTTCCATAAAGCCTAGAAAATAGGTTTATTTTTTAATATTCCGAAAACTCGAAGTAGAACAGCCCATCCAACAACATCGACCTATATCTCTTCTTTCCTGTTTGGGGAAAATATTAGAAAAATTCTTCTACGAAAAGGTAAATGAATTTTGTAATGACAATAAAGTTGTTCCCGACTTCCAATGAGGATTTCGAAAACGGCACTCAACTTTGAATGCGCAATATCGACTACATAGTCAGATTACAACTGGTTTAAACTGTAAAGAGTCAACAGTTGCTAGATATAACCAAAGCTTTAGTTTGTATAGGGGATTACAGCACAAACTGTCCAAACATGATATTCCTCCCCATATTACGCTCTTGCTGTACTAAACACGACTCAGAACAGGACTTTTAAAAAGTAGAGGAGTTCCACAAGGTACCATATTAAGCCCCTTACTCTATTCAAAATAAACTGCAGATATACCAACAATCGCGAAAGCACAATTGATATTGTGTGCAGATAACACTCTTGTTTATGCCAAAAAGAAATTACAAAAATTAGCTCTAAAGAGAAGACAGGTGTTACTTTTTAAAATTATAATTTATTATGATAATCTACTTCTGTAATCCCAGCATTCCCGGACCGAGGAAAATTGCTATAAAGAGCAAAAAGTTTTAATTTAACCGACATGTTGAGCTAAGTTTGCAAAAAGCGAAAACGGCTATTCATACCTTTCCATTTCTACTTAGACGTTGGGAGGGGTTTAGTATAAATACAAACTTCCTATTTTACCAGCAGCTCATTCCTCCAATCATTGGCTTATGCATTTCCGATCATTCTCGAAAACGTATGCCATAAAATTCATGTATTCGAAAGGTCAATCCTTAGGAAATGCCTTTCAAAATATCGTAAAATAGACTGTAAGTCTAAGTCCTATCTTTATCAGAAAAGTAATATTACTCACCTAAGAGTCACTAGAAAGGATTAATCCAACACAGATATTAAATCCCCATTACCATCGCGGTTAGCGGAAGCAACACAAACATCCCAAAATACCAAATTCCTAATATCCGGTTTGGCTGAACATTCCTTTCCCTCATTTTTTAAGTTTAGAATTAAGTTTAGTTTTAAGGATATATATAAGTAATTAAATACATAAATAATATGTGTTTGAGGAAGCACATATAATTATTAAACCCATAGTTGTAAGCAATTCATGTAACATACTTGGTCAATAAAAACTTATTTAATATGTAAGCGAAGATGTACAAAGTATATCTTAGCTCTACGTTTAAAATAATGTATAAATAAGTAATATGGAATTTATAAATGCTCTACTTAAATAAAGAAAAAATAATAAAAATGGAAAATTGCACATATGAACTGGTTTCTTATATATCAACTACATTTTTGCTATTATCATCAAATATGTTACACAACAATCGAAAGTCAAACCATTCCTGACATCCGTGTTGTGCCACTCTCGGTCTTCTAACTGATTTGTACGTTCTAGTTGACACCATCGTTCCGTTAGAGACAGAGCATACATCGTCTACTTACTATCATACATGTTGATTTATTAGAATCCTTTGTAAAAAATTTATTAGCACCATGAAGGGCGCAACAACCAGAAATTCGGTCTATTCCAACTTAATTAAACAGTGTCTGAGCTCTTTCAATTCGATGTTGCGCTGTTCCCGACATAGCTCGAGCATCCTCAATCGAAGGCAGTATTGACCACATTTTCTGTTCCCAGCAATATAGTCAGAAATTGAACCTAATTTATTCACCAACCGGTCTGCCGAAACTGTCCATTTTCAGGCAGAGGGCGTCGGAATCATCTGAATACACGTAGACGCCAAAACCATCCATTTTCGTACTGATAGCCTATTTTTTTTCGAAGGATTTCCATCTCAAACACAAATAAAACATCATGATGGTTTTAAGTAAGGACCTAAGTTTCTAAAAATGTTATAATGACTGTCAAGATCAAGGTCCTGTACTCCAGTAGCTTCGACTTTATAGTAAGAATTTTTGAAAGGAATAATTTTGACTGACTCAGATAAGTACTGTTGATTGGCAGAAGGATTTCTTTTTCCATGTGGTTATCGGCTGTTATCCTTAACTTTAGATAACGACTATAAAGATTTACGTAAACATTTACTAATAAATTTGTGAAGATTGTTGTGGAAAAATTTATTTAAATGATAAAAAAATAACAATTACTCACTAAACGATAAATGAATTACTCTAGAAAGATAATTAATGTTTTTATTATGGATTTTTATTTTTATACATATTACTGTAAGTCCTATATTTATCAGAAAAGTAATATTACTCACTTAAGAGTCACTAGAAAGGATTAATACCTAAGCCATCCAACACAGATTACCTCTATGTCTCACCAGTTATCATATATGTCTTCGCTCAAGATGGTGTGATATGATGAACGTCGAATTTTACAATTACCTAAATTCCCATTACAATCGTTGTTAGCGGAAGCAACACAAAAATCCCAAATTCCTAATATCCGCTTTTTCTTAACATTCCTTTCCCTCATTTTTTAAGTTTAAAATTAAGTTTAGTTTTAATGATAGATATAAGTAATTAAATACATAGATAATATGTGTTAAAGGAAGCACATATAATTATTAAGCCATAGTTGTAAGCATATTTATGTACTTAGTCAATAAAAACTTATTTAATATGTAAGTAAAGATGTACAGAGTATGTGGTTAATTCTACGTTTAAAATAATGTGTAAATATGTACAAGTAATATGGAATTAATAAATGCTCTACTTAAATAAAGAAAAAATAATAAAAATGGAAAATTGCACATATGAACTGGTTTCTTATATATCAACTACATTTTTGCTATTATCATCAAATATTTTACACAACAATCGAAAGTCAAACCATTCCTGACATCCGTGTTGTGCCACTCTCGGTCTTCTAACTGATTTGTACGTTCTAGTTGACACCATCGTTCCGTTAGAGACAGAGCATACATCGTCTACTTACTATCATACATGTTGATTTATTAGAATCCTTTGTAAAAAATTTATTAGCACCATGAAGGGCGCAACAACCAGAAATTCGGTCTATTCCAACTTAATTAAACAGTGTCTGAGCTCTTTCAATTCGATGTTGCGCTGTTCCCGACCTAGCTCGAGCATCCTCAATCGAAGGCAGTATTGATCACATTTTTTGCTCCCAGCAATATAGTCAGAAATTGAACCTAATTTATTCACCAACCGGTCTGCCGAAACTGTCCATTTTCAGGCAGAGGGCGTCGGAATCATCTGAATACACGTAGACGCCAAAACCATCCATTTTCGTACTGATAGCCTATTTTTTTTCGAAGGATTTCCATCTCAAACACAAATAAAACATCATGATGGTTTTTAGTAAGGACCTAAGTTTCTAAAAATGTTATAATGACTGTCAAGATCAAGGTCCTGTACTCCAGTAGCTTCGACTTTATAGTAAGAATTTTTGAAAGGAATAATTTTGACTGACTCAGATAAGTACTGTTGACTGGCAGAAGGATTTCTTTTTCCATGTGGTTATCGGCTGTTATCCTTAACTTTAGATAACGACTATAAAGATTTACGTAAACATTTACTAATAAATTTGTGAAGATTGTTGTGGAAAAATTTATTTAAATGATAAAAAAATAACAATTACTCACTAAACGATAAATGAATTACTCTAGAAAGATAATTAATGTTTTTATTATGGACTTTTATTTTTATACATATTACTGTAAGTCCTATATTTATCAGAAAAGTAATATTACTCACTTAAGAGTCACTAGAAAGGACTAATACCTAAGCCATCCAACACAGATTACCTCTATGTCTCACCAGTTATCATATATGTCTTCGCTCAAGATGGTGTGATATGATGAACGTCGAATTTTACAATTACCTAAATTCCCATTACAATCGTTGTTAGCGGAAGCAACACAAAAATCCCAAATTCCTAATATCCGCTTTTTCTTAACATTCCTTTCCCTCATTTTTTAAGTTTAAAATTAAGTTTAGTTTTAAGGATAGATATAAGTAATTAAATACATAGATAATATGTGTTAAAGGAAGCACATATAATTATTAAGCCATAGTTGTAAGCATATTTATGTACTTAGTCAATAAAAACTTATTTAATATGTAAGTAAAGATGTACAGAGTATGTGGTTAATTCTACGTTTAAAATAATGTGTAAATATGTACAAGTAATATGGAATTAATAAATGCTCTACTTAAATAAAGAAAAAATAATAAAAATGGAAAATTGCACATATGAACTGGTTTCTTATATATCAACTACATTTTTGCTATTATCATCAAATATGTTACACAACAATCGAAAGTCAAACCATTCCTGACATCCGTGTTGTGCCACTCTCGGTCTTCTAACTGATTTGTACGTTCTAGTTGACACCATCGTTCCGTTAGAGACAGAGCATACATCGTCTACTTACTATCATACATGTTGATTTATTAGAATCCTTTGTAAAAAATTTATTAGCACCATGAAGGGCGCAACAACCAGAAATTCGGTCTATTCCAACTTAATTAAACAGTGTCTGAGCTCTTTCAATTCGATGTTGCGCTGTTCCCGACATAGCTCGAGCATCCTCAATCGAAAGCAGTATTGACCACATTTTCTGTTCCCAGCAATATAGTCAGAAATTGAACCTAATTTATTCACCAACCGGTCTGCCGAAACTGTCCATTTTCAGGCAGAGGGCGTCGGAATCATCTGAATACACGTAGACGCCAAAACCATCCATTTTCGTACTGATAGCCTATTTTTTTTCGAAGGATTTCCATCTCAAACACAAATAAAACATCATGATGGTTTTAAGTAAGGACCTAAGTTTCTAAAAATGTTATAATGACTGTCAAGATCAAGGTCCTGTACTCCAGTAGCTTCGACTTTATAGTAAGAATTTTTGAAAGGAATAATTTTGACTGACTCAGATAAGTACTGTTGATTGGCAGAAGGATTTCTTTTTCCATGTGGTTATCGGCTGTTATCCTTAACTTTAGATAACGACTATAAAGATTTACGTAAACATTTACTAATAAATTTGTGAAGATTGTTGTGGAAAAATTTATTTAAATGATAAAAAAATAACAATTACTCACTAAACGATAAATGAATTACTCTAGAAAGATAATTAATGTTTTTATTATGGATTTTTATTTTTATACATATTACTGTAAGTCCTATATTTATCAGAAAAGTAATATTACTCACTTAAGAGTCACTAGAAAGGATTAATACCTAAGCCATCCAACACAGATTACCTCTATGTCTCACCAGTTATCATATATGTCTTCGCTCAAGATGGTGTGATATGATGAACGTCGAATTTTACAATTACCTAAATTCCCATTACAATCGTTGTTAGCGGAAGCAACACAAAAATCCCAAATTCCTAATATCCGCTTTTTCTTAACATTCCTTTCCCTCATTTTTTAAGTTTAAAATTAAGTTTAGTTTTAAGGATAGATATAAGTAATTAAATACATAGATAATATGTGTTAAAGGAAGCACATATAATTATTAAGCCATAGTTGTAAGCATATTTATGTACTTAGTCAATAGAAACTTATTTAATATGTAAGTAAAGATGTACAGAGTATGTGGTTAATTCTACGTTTAAAATAATGTGTAAATATGTACAAGTAATATGGAATTAATAAATGCTCTACTTAAATAAAGAAAAAATAATAAAAATGGAAAATTGCACATATGAACTGGTTTCTTATATATCAACTACATTTTTGCTATTATCATCAAATATTTTACACAACAATCGAAAGTCAAACCATTCCTGACATCCGTGTTGTGCCACTCTCGGTCTTCTAACTGATTTGTACGTTCTAGTTGACACCATCGTTCCGTTAGAGATAGAGCATACATCGTCTAATTCAGTGATTCCCAAAGTGGTATATATCGACCCCCAAGGGTCTATGACAACCTGCAAGGGGTGTACGTCAGCGAAAAAAAAAATTGGGGTCCATAAAATGAAAAAGGGGGGTCACGATAGTGGATCTCAACATACACTGATAGTACCTAATTACTTATATTATAATATCTTATAATATAAAGTCATATACATTATTTATAAAAGTACCTATGAAGTAAAAAAAATATTATATATGTTTATAAAATTGTGTAAGTTGTATTATGTAGGCATTCGCTTTGTGGTCGCAATACATTTTGAACTTGTAAAAAAAAAAATTATGCAAAATTACACGAGTACTCCTCAATAGTTCATCAATTACTCCTTCACATTGAAGTACGCTGGCTGTCGAAAGGCTTATGTTTGACAAGATTTTTTGCACTTTTTGAGACTATCTTAGAATTTCTGGATACTAAAGATAAAATTTTAAAAGATAATTTAATGAAGTGATTCGATGAAGACATCGCCTATTTAACAAATTTGTTTACAAAATTTAATATGGTTAATTTGCAGTTTTAAGGCGACAGTCTAAATTCGATTAAAGCAAAGTCCATCTTATCAGCGTTTCTTGCCAGAGTTAAACTAATGAAGCAAAATATTGGACGGGGCGAATTTTCCCAGTTCCCCAATTTTTCACAGACAAACTGCCAGGAAGACAACATTTCAACATACGTTCAACATTTAAATGCCCTCTATTCAGAATTTGAAACTAGGTTTGAGGATGTTTTGACTATGGTAATACCACCGTGGATAATTAACCCATATGGAGTCATAGAAGAAACGAATGTCATAATACAAGAGGAACTGACTGAAATAAGTACAAACGAAGAACTTAAGGTTCACTTTAAGCACGGATATCAGCACTACTGGCTGCAAAAAAACATACCCGTTACTTATCCCGTATTATGGAATAACATATAGCGAGGAAATTTTTAATTTCCTTTCCATCGTCATACCTAGTGGAAAGGGGGTTCAGCGCTGTTACCATTTATTATCAAAGCATCAGGTTCATCCTTCCCACTAAAAACATTTACTTATTGCTTAGTTCATTTTATGTTACGTTTATTTTATATAACAGATACAAAATTTTATTTTGAGTAGTTTTAATTTAAATTCAATTAATATTTGTATAAAACTTAACATGTGTTTTTAACACTAAACTTCAGTACAGTTAGAAATTTACAAAAATCAATATCAGGTAAGTAGTGGGTCTACCAAAAACTGAAAAACATGGCAAGGGGTCTACGACACAAAAAAGTTTGGGAACCTCTGGTCAAGATCAAGGTCCTGTACTCCAGTAGCTTCGACTTTATAGTAAGAATTTTTGAAAGGAATAATTTTGACTGACTCAGATAAGTACTGTTGACAAGCAGAAGGATTTCTTCTTCCATGTGGTTATCGGCTGTTATCCTTAACTTTAGATAACGACTATAAAGATTTACGTAAAAATTTACCAATAAATTTGGGAAGATTGTTGTGGGAAAATTTATTTAAATGATAAAAAAATAACAATTACTCACTAAACGTTAAATGAATAAATCTGATTGTTAATCTCTCTAGAATCTTATAGAAGTTTAAAATATTATACTTTTCTCTAGTAATTATTTATTTCCTTTACTATAGAAAGATAAATAATGTTTTTATTATGGATTTTTATTTTTATACATATTTTTTGATTTGGATAACATAAACATCGTTACTAATCAAGAAGCATTTTTAAATTAAACCTGAAAGTCAACATCAAACAGTTTTACGCCATCTTAAAATGTTAAAAATGTTACTGCTTCCAACTTTTTTCGATATAAGAAAAATTTGGAAGCTGTAAAATTTGACCTTGCATATGCTCAAATTTAAGTAAGTTATGATAAAAGAAACTATCTACTTTAAATAATACGCAGTATTCGTTGCAACCACAAATTATTAGTATCAAAGAACCGATAGTAAAAATCTTTTATAAAAATATGTGTTGTGAATATCGTATTTAGTGTAAAGAGATAAACATGTTTTAATAAAAATTAATGTTAATAACAGAAATATTTTTAATTTACATCAATTCAATTTTTTTGCTTTCGTATTAAAAATATTATTCTAATAGGAATTAAAAATATTTTACAACGTGCATAACATTTATAAAAATTACTGAGAAAAAAATTTAAAGAATTTTAATATTATTTACATTTTAATTTAGGCGCAAGTTGTTTTAAAATTACATACAAAATTGTATATTAAAAATTATCACAGATTTTTATTTTCGTGTCGTATTGAACACTGTATGAACTTTGCTTTTAATATAATCAACAATAGTGGTATCCCTTTGTTACGAGTGAAGTTGGCAACGCAATATCATTATTAGTAATACATGACAGATAAAACGTCAGAGCTAGTTGTATTTGATGCGTTAAAATTATTGGTAGAAGGATAAGTGAAATAATCGCGGGAAAGTGTTTTGTGTGATGAAGCTTAGCGATTTATTTATAAAAATAGCTACCGAAAAAGTTAATATTAATGCTAAATGATGATATTTAATCGTTTTATATTTGTCTGGCGCAAGAAAACAGTAAAAAAATAATACATTATTGAAATTGTGCACAAAATGGAAGATATGGAGGAAGTCGAGGTTCTAGAAGGATATGAAGATATCGTAAAAACAATCTATAAAAGTAAAAAATGCAATCAATTTCAACAATAAAACAATATCAATTTAATTATATAAATATTTAAATGAACTTAATATCTAATTCAGATGATAATACGGATGTCGCCAACATGCCGAATTGTAGTTGGCTTGAAGCGCTGTTTCCGATGCCGGAAAATCTTAGACCGACACTGCTGGAAGAGGGAGGCAGCGATGCTTTTATGCAAAGTAATTGCAATCAAACATTATGTTCACGCATTATTTATATTAATAATGATTTTGTTACTTTAATGTAGGCGCTATACCGGATTTGGATTACAATGTAGACGGCCAAAATTTTGCGTTCAGTGATATCACCAAAGACCAAGGTAAACAATAGAATTCAACATGAGATGAGGTTATTTCAGACAGTATCGTATGCTATTTGTATATTATGAATTGAGTGCGTTCATTAAAGCTTTAAGAGTTAGTTTGTGGTGTAAAAATATAATAGCAAACAAAGTAAAAATCGATTTCGTAAGCGAGTTGTCAAAATTTTAAATTAAAATATTCTAATTATTAAATATCGACATTAATTGAATACAATGGAAAAGTTTTTGCTTAATAGTTTTACTTTCGAATTGTTATTAAAAATGTTGGGTGAATCAATTGAAGTGCGTAAAATATTAAAAGTCTTCTAGTTATAAATGTTAACTAATTTTTGCATGCATATGTGTACTTTTTTTTGCTTATTATATTAGTAAAGTGTTATAGTTTTTGGTTTTGCTAGTTCTAGAATTTCGAAATGATATAAATAGTTTTCTGTCAAATTTTAACCGTACATGTTTTGACTAACCTCAATAAATTTTAATCATTACTTTTTAGTGTTGTTTCGAATTATTTTCTGTAACTCATAATACCGATTCAATAAAATAATAATATAGATCTTGAATTATTTTAGATTAAACAAATATCAAATAATGAATATTTGACAATTTTAATTAGATATTCAAACGATATACATACAATAAAAACAAAGAGTATAAACATAAATAATAGATGTTTTTTATGTTCACAGAAATATCATTTTTTCTTGTGAATTAAGAATAATACTATGATAAATTTTAACATAAATCAGTACTCGTCAATTTTTTAAAAATAAATTATGCCATTTCAAATATAATCAGTTAAGGCATTTTCTACAAATTTAGCGTACTCTTACACCAACAATTTGTGGATAGTCCGATGTATTCTCAGAAATTAATATTCTGAAATATACATGATTTAATAATTGGTGTTAAGTGCCTTCAATTATTATTAATTCGTTGACGTTATTGTTACTGTTATAAATAGTTGTTATAAAAACAAATTCAAAAATCAAATATTTAAATATTACGACGTTAATTACATATTTAAAACAAAGATTTAAAAAAAAACAGTTAAAATAAATTTCAGGTTTCATTAACTAATTTTTCGTAGATGATTTTCTTCATATTGTATTTTTTTTATTAATTTTGTTTTTGTATATAAACAATAAAACAAATTACGGTATTTGAATTAACAAAATCATTTTATTTTGTTTTTGTATATAAACAATAAAACAAATTAAAGTTTTTGAATTAACAAAATCATTTTATATTTTTACAATATTTAATGAAAGCCAAATTAGATTGTCAACCAATTCACAAAATTAGTTCGTTTTAGGAAAACTTAAAATATTTTAGGGAGGAGGAAGTGTTCCGAATATTTAAAAAAATTCTCCAATTTTCTCCAAATAGTCGTAGTGTTGTATGGTCTAAAACTAGCACATTTCAGTACAAATTTTACTTGAACGCGACATTAAAATCTTATTTTATTTATTTTAAATATCTATATTCGCAAAATATTCAAATGTATATATAATCTACAATATGATTATAGAATCATATCTATAATGATTTATAATGAATTTGGATTATTATTTTGTTATATTTTTATTGTTGTAGGTGTTTCGGATTTCAATATATTTGAACACCTAAATAGTATGGACAATATTAGGAAAGATGGTAAGATAAATTGTTCATTTTTTCACTTTTATTTTCTTCTACAACCAGGCTATTTCAATTTTTATCATTTATATTTACCATTTTAGGAAGCAAATTTTTTTTTTATAAAATAAGTATTATTGATTACAAAAGAATAGATATTACACAAAAATGTTTTATTAATTTAAGAGAATATTAAAACCAAATAATTTCTTTATAAAGTAGAAGCTTTCTTTTATTGTTTTGAATAACTATTAACTTTTATAAAAAATAATAAATAACAGGTTTGTTTTTCTATTTTGGTAAACTACTAATTTTAAAAATAGCGCATTAATTCTTTAAGCTATAAATAAATATTATGAAAAATGTAAATATTCTTGTTTTTTTAGATGAAATTAAAGAATTTGATATTTTCCAAGAGTTCGATCAATCTTTCCTTTCACCAGAAAAGACAAAAGGTACAATTGCTTTTTCATTTAAATTTAAATAATTATTAATACATTTTTTTGTTTTTAATAGAAATAAGGAAAGCGTATTTAATTTAATTTTTATCTATTTTTTGTATTTTTATTTAGCTGATTCGCAAAAATTAAAATCATCTGGTTTGGCAATGGAAAGTTATTCGGAGAGTAGTGCAGCTGATGTTGTTAATGCAATTCCTGATGGTAAGATTTAACCATCTGCAAATAATATTTTGATTCATTTGCACTTATGGTTTTTTTTAATATAGGACCGTCCGTTAAGAGTGATTCTGGTTTAGAAAAATTCCTTGACAAAATTATTGATCCAATAGTAAAAAATCAATTTAAAGATACCAGCAATAAAAGTAATTCTGAAATTTCGATTAAACCAAATGAAACAGTGCGCTACAATGGTAAGAAGACTATAAGAAAATTGAAAATAGGATTATAAAATCCTAGTAAATTATTCACACATTTTCCAAACTAAAATTCTGTTAAGTAAAAACTAAAATTAGTTAAGGTGTTATTTTATTTTACAGATACACATAGAGGAGCAATTACAGAAATTAGTCCATTGCCTTTTCGTATTGAAAGTGAATCGAATATTGGTATGTAGAGATTTTAATTAAAAAATCATTTTTTTTTAGTTCATCTAAGAGAAATAGAATTAATTTGAAAAAAGATGAAAATAAAGATAAAATTGAATTAAGTACTTATAAATTGGCGAGATAGGAACTTCACCGTCTTGTGCTTACCGAAATTGCCAATTTTCCTATTGCTTCTTTCCAAATTGCAATACATCGCAGGTGGAGCTCCTAGATCCAATGAAGCTATTCAATTCTTGCAAAACGAAAATTTACCAAATGTGCTTATGGTCGTAGTGATGGGCATTGCAATATACATGTTAAAAATAAACAAAATATGAATTTGTAATTGGGAGAAAAATAATTATATCAACATTTAGTATTTTAAATTATTGATTGGATTATTTAATGTCTCATGACAAAATTTACACCTATGCGTACATATAAATGTTTATATTATTTGTTTTTATTCTGTTATTTTTCTTGTAGATTTTGGAGATTCTTTTATGGAAATTAATTCTCTTAACGAAAAAGTTACACTGAAAACATCAGGTAAGTTTATATATCAAATGACTTTTTATTGCTCAAGAAATATTTAAAAAAAAATTCCATTGAGTTGATACGTTTCTATTTGCTTCAAAAACACAACCAATAAATTATTGACATGAAAAATATGACCAAAGTATAAAAGAGTATCCTAAGGATATCAACTTAGATTCTTTTACATAATTTTTATATCTTTTATTTAATTTAATTCAAAATAAAATATTGCATTATTTTTTTAATATTGAAGCAAGGGAAAATTTATTTTAGGTTAAGAGCATAACGTGTTTGTTAAATAAACTCTAAAAAAAATAGCAAACCTAAGCTTGAAACCTATAATTACAAAAATAGTTTTTAATAAAAAAAATAGAAATATTTTCTGCAATGAAAATGCAAATTTGTTTAATCAAATAATCTACTAATTTAAGTATAAAATTTTGAAAATATTTTTTTAATAAATAATTTCTGTTGCGAAATTATATATATAACTAGCGGATCCCGGCGTGCTTCACTACGCATGAATATTACTACATTGAATCAAATTCATTTATTTTTTTATTTAAAAAAAAAGACAAAAAAATAATTAATCAATTCAATACAATAGTGTATACAACATTTTTTGCATGTATAAATAAATTTTTTGGTGCTCCCACTCTGGAACATGCTACGTATAATTGTCCGTGAGAAAAGCACGGTTCCTCCAAATTCACACCACACACTTGAAGAGTTTGTCGTTGAGCTTTATTAACGGTTATAGCAAAGGATAAACGCACGGGAAATTGAAGACGTTTGAATTCAAATGGCATGTCTGTTAGTATTAATGGGATCCGCGGTATCAGTACAACTTCTCCTATTGCTTTGCCGGTGATGATTGTTGCTTCGACCAATTGGGCATTCATTTTTTCCATTGCCAAGTTTTTGTTGAAGAGATTTCGAAGAAGTATGATCGATGAACCAACTCTCAAATTCACAAGAGGCGGTGGCATACCGGTTGGTTCCAAAGAATTCAAAAATTCAACCGGATAATTTACTGCGTCTTCTTCATTCGTAGCAGTATCAATTGATTTGTTTGATACCAAGTCACCTGGCAATTTTTGTTGAATTTGAAAATTGCCAGGTGACTTGGTATCATACATATCAATTGATACTGCTACACCAGATAGCAATATTAATGCACCGCCGAACAACTGTTGATTTCCACGTAGATCCGGTAATGTTCGATTCAATGCTTCCAAAGATTTTTTATTGGCCATCGGACATTCATCCCATAGAATAATTGCTGCTTGTTGCAAAACTTTGGCCATTCCAGAATTTCTTGAAATATTACACGTTGGAGTTTCAACCGTTTGAATGTTGAATGGCAATTTCAAAACAGAATGTGCAGTTCGCCCACCATCTAATAATGTAGCTGCAATACCAGAAGAAGCAAGTGCCAATGCAATTTTTCGTTCGGATCGAATTGTTGCTAATAATAATGAAATAAGAAATGTTTTTCCAGTGCCACCAGGAGCATCCAAAAAATACAATTCACCAGTGCTGTTAATGATAGCTTGCATGATTCTATCATATGCATTCTTTTGCTGAACATTCAATTGTGGAATGTGTGTTTGCACAAACGCACGCAATTCATCATATTCGAATTGCTTTTCGCGTTGCAATTCTCGCTCAAATAAATCATGCATTGAACGATTTGGTGCGATCATGCCTAATTGTCCTAATGCTTTATTTGCAATCATTTGGCCAATATAAGAATGCATATTGTAATCAATTGTGCTATCATAATTAAAAATTAAAAGCCGCCAATTCCATAGATTCAACGTGTATTTGCCGTGTATATCAACGTGTTTTGGCTGTGTATATGTCATCAGCATAGTATGCATACAGCACACGCTCATAGAATCATAACTCACGAACGCGTCGACCGATTTCGTGCACATCTATATATAAACCATATACACAACCATACGAAAAAACCCTGAAAATTTGATCGAAATCGGTACGACCGTTCGTGAATTATAAAATGTCAACGAACTTGCAACAATTTTTTATATATATAGATTTAGAATAAATTAAAAAGGTTTTATAACAGAAAAAAAAATGAAATAAAATAGTAAATTACAAATATTATATGGTACAAATATAACAATGATAAAAGAATAAATTAAATACAATATTTTCTATTTTTTAAATAGATGTTCAATGTATAGCTGGTACTAGTTTGAGAAACGTTAATAAAACTCGAAAGAAAAAAATAGGTTTGCAAATTATTTATTACAAAAAAAAAACAGTTAACACCTTACGGTACACAGTGTTCATTTATAGTCCGGGCGAATTTTCCAAAATAATACCTTCGTAAAATATATATAATTCTTAGACCAGTAAATAGATAAAAATGAAATTTCATATGTGCGCCTTCAAAACTGCCTACTACATTGATATTTAAACACACAACAGTGGTTTTTAATCTGTAGTGCGTGTACCAGCCATGATTAAATAAATATTACAAAATGAGTAAAGAATTGCAAATGTTCGCAACCCCTTCGAAAATAAATCTAATCCCTTTTTAAAGATTTTCTGAAAAACTCAATTTAATTAATAAATTCAATATACACGTAGAGCTGGTGGTGACTCAATATTTAAATAATAACCAACTCCAATCGTATTTCTTCAAAGAAATTTAAATCTATATCATGTACATACGACATTTTCTCAAGCTAAACGGACTTTCAGCGATGTGAACGAACCGTAAGGTGTTAATAAAAAACTTGTTCGTAAAATAAATTTCCTCATAAAAATATAAATAAAAAGAATGCAAATTTAAATATTAAAAAAAAAAAATATATAGCCACAAACACAACAATAATTATTCTTTGTTCTCTCTTGTTTTGTAGGAATATCAACTAAAACGCCTCGACCAACTGGGGCAAGAAAATTATCAAACAAAAACAATGGTACGAATTTCTCATTTTTCATATTTGCTCTTAATTTTCTTTCTCATACAGTTGCAGTTTAATAGTTTTTTTCCGTCCTTTGCACCATATTCTCGCTGTTTCTCAATCCCTGTCTCTTAATACCTGCTTATTTGATCCACTCTTTCTCTCCCTATTTGGTTTGTTATTCTATCTTTTGTTTGTAAATTTTTTTGGGTTACAAATTTGAACGAGGCAGTTTTTCAATACCCTTATTCATAGCAGTCAATGTACATATATCATGCCAGCGCTATTACTACCACCATCTTTTGAAAGTTTTTTTAAATTTATATTATTTTCAATTAAATATTGCTTAAAATCTGCTTTAAAAATATTTTCAAGTTATTTTCTATCCACTATTTGTAGCAATTATTTCGGATATATTTATTAAAAAACAACAGTAAAGATATTCTTCTATCTTCACTGTTTTTTTTTTTTAATAAATATATCCGAAATAATTGCTACAAATAGTAAACTGTAAATCTATTTTAAAATAATTGAAGCCATCAATCTGCTTTGTACAGAGCAAAAATTGAAGTATAAGTAAAATAATACTTTATTGTTATTAAATTGGAGTATGGATAATCTCAACTAATTTAGAATATTATACACTCCACACTTGTTTCCGTGTTTATTTAACTGTTGGATTCGCTGCCCGTTTTCAAGCTGGCGATGGCGTTTGATTTTGTGATTATTTTAATGCGTGTTCGCTTTACATGGTGCTTGTTTTAAAGTTAGATTTCTAGCTGATTTTGATGCTTGTGCAGTTCGAAAGTCAACTAAAATGGACAGCAACGCGATTATATCAGAAGTTGATCATCGCAGACGAATATCAATTATTGCGTATTTTTAATAATTTGTGAAAAATGACTGTGGTTTTTGCGACGTGATCAGCAAGGTAGTGGTTTGAATTTGAGTACAACTTAATTCATATATTTCACTGGAAAATGTACCGAAAACAAAGAAAGACTTACGTGTTATTTGCCCATGGATCCCATGTAACAAGATAATATTTTCTTATTGGTACTCGTTAAAATAAGCACAAAAAATAGAACCGGTTCTAATTCTGAAATCCGGCTTGTAAACAAGCAGTGGAACTAGCAGTGACGTTATTTCCATCACCGCAGCCAGCACGAACGAAAACGATCAGGAAAACAAGCTTATGAAAGTGTGCGACAAATATCACATCTTTGACAGTATTTACTTTCTTTATATCTATTATTCTAAGGTTGCCAGAGCGCCTGACCATGCGGCAGATCAAACGTAAATCGTAAGCATTCTAATAGCTCTTGTATGCACGTAGCTCATGAGTTATCCTCTAATGAGCTACGCGCAAACAACAGCTATTAGAATACTTTTACAACTATGTTTTTAATAGCTTAAACGTAGCTCATGAGTCTTCAGTTCACTCAAAGTTCCGTTGTTAGCCATCCAAATAGCGCGCACATGAGATGCGGATAAACACCGTTCAGAAATGAGAACTCTGTGATCTCCATGATATTCAGTTGTGCTCAGCACGTATTTCAGCTATTATCGACTTATTTTTTTTTTTAAATCACTAATAAAAAAATTATGCTTTTAAATTCTGCATTTTTTTAAATTTTATTATAAAAATTATGATTGTCTCTTATTATTTCTCCTTTATATTATATATGGACCATTTATTCTGAAAATTAGAATAAAACAAGATATATTTCAAGAGAAATTCAATTTTTGATAATTGGAAATTTAATGATTTTTACAATTTAATTATTATGAAAGTGGTGTAAGTCCATTTACGACCCAGAAAGTATATATTATTTTAGTTAAATTCATATAAAATTCATTTATCTAATCAATTAATATATTTCTAAATTTATAAAATTATTAACAAACTTAGTACACTTTATTTATATTATTAAATCGACTATAATGCAAACCTTTAAATATCTTTAAAAGAAGAAAAAATGAACTTTCAAAATAAACGGTCGATTACTTTTTCTTCGTCTCTTTTTATACGTTGCTCTATGATAGCAATAAAAAAATGTATTTTCTTATTTTGCTTTCTTCTATATAATATACATTTGATTAAAACAAAAGTCGCTGAATAGTAAAATGATGGTGGCTATATAAAATTGCTGCTGGCATATTTTTAATTTAAGCTTACATATAAACAATTTTGTTATTTATTTAAAACAAAAATAAAAAAAATAAACATTTGTTTTCTTTTATTAAACTTGCCAAATATAGGTTCCAAGAGAAATGAAATTTTTATATTCGATGGTATTACAGACGGAAATAATGCACCTGTTGAAGGTAAAAATTTCTTATTGCATTCTTGCATATGTTTTAGTTTTTATTTTTAATAAACTAGTTTTGTATAAAAGAAGTTTTTATCCTTTTATTTTCCAGAAGATATATCGTTGGCAACACTTCAAAAGGATTTCAATATCCTTTTAAGTAAGTGCAACGTGTTTTCTTTTTCTTAATTTTGTCATAAATCAAAAAAAAACTAACAGCTTACAATATTCAATTTAGTAGATAAAAGCCTGCTGCACCATATGAAATACTTAACAAAAAAATCTAAATTTGATCTTAAAATTTCAATTTTATTATAGAAACATTTTTGTTTTCATTTCTTATTTCTTTTCCCTATCTTCTTTAAAGTAAATTTTTGTTCATATAATAGTAAATAGTTTTATTCTTGAATAATTAAAATAAACATAAATGTTAAACCAATTTGGAAACGGAAGAGTTCTAAATAAAATGAAATATTTGTTTAAAAACGAGCCTAATATTATTATAAAATAATAATTTAAATAATTTTAAATTGTAAACAGTTTAATAATATCAACATATATTTTATTTTTGTACATAATTATAGATGAAGATGCTGCAGAACATGATACTATCTTGAGTGATAACAATGCAATACCACCACAATCATCAATAAGAAGTATTTTTCAATAAAATGAATTTATTGCTATTTAATTTTTCTAACATATTATTAATTTGTTTGTGCAGATTCACCAAGAATAAGGCAATATTTAAAACGTCGTCGAGTACATCAAAAAGTTGAGAAGCAGAGATCAACCCCTAATAACAGACAAGAAAATGTATGTAACATATTTATTATATTCTCATATTGATAAAATTTTAATTACTCCATTACGCAGACAACAAAAACGTCACAATTTGATGAAAAATATTTGACCTCTTTCAATATAACAAAAGAACTAAAAATTATTTTGGACAAACTAGAAGTCGATCGTTATTTGGAAAAGAAATTCTCAAACGAAAAGTTTAATTCTAGTGAAAATAATAGAAAGGCATCCGATATCAATTTCGAATCTTATATTGATAAATTCAACATGAGCAACATCGATTTTGAAAATGATTTTGGATTTGATTTGGAATATATGCAGGAGAAAGGTAAAATAGCATATGTGAAGAAGCGCAGAAGAAGCTTTGATAAAGAACTACTACATAAAAAACGATATTCAATCTTTGATCCTAAAACAAGTTCTACACCAGATATCAAAAATGGTAAATTTCGAATCGAAAAGCGGAAATTGCTAAATGTTGAGAATGAAAATTGGGAAGAGCGTATTTCGAATAATAAAACTCTGCCAAGATCGGATAGAGCAACAGAGACTAATCGTCAAGAGAAAATCAATTGTGGTGAAATTGATAAAAGTAAAATTGGCCACCGTACGCAATATGAAATGTCGTATATTTCATTTTTAAACAATGAAAATACAGATGAAATCTTCCATAAAGTGAACAGAGTAAAGAATAAGGTTCCAAGGCCAACAACTTCAGACTTATCGACATCGAAATTGCGAACAAAAAGTGTGCCTATAAATGAGGAAGGGCAGAATTTTAATCGATCCGAAATAAGGGGAGAATCGTCAATAGATATGAATATATTTAATGAAATTTCCAAAATTCCTCAGGTTACTGAAAGAACTGAATACGATAGTATAAGTTTAGTACCAAAGTCGGTTCAAGTTACGGAAGGATCAGGCGTAGAGATTATCAATAATAATGTTAGGCTTGGCAACATAGTTGAAATAGCAGGACCAGAAGTAAATTTCACCGGTAATATGACGGAAGACGATTTGCGATTGACAATGGCCACAATAACTGGAGAGGATGTTAATGACATTTTGAAAACGTTAGAAGGCTCAACTAATCTACTAACAAATGATAATAATTCAACGACCACAAAAGCTTTAGCTGGCGGTTTCGGACATAATAATTCACAACCAATTCATATTGCTCAAATTACAGGTACACAGAATCAATTCCTAATTTCGAATTCAGTCGCGCATAATAAAAATTCCCTTTCGAATGATCTACGTGGTATTACACATTTTATTATATTACCTGATGAAATGGTAAACGAAGTCGATGGTACTCTTGCTTTGGTTGACGGCAATACGAATGTTCCGATAATCAGTGCTGCCGCCCTTAGTAATTCAGTAACAATAGATAAAAATCAAGCAACACTCCATCAGACATTAGAAATGGACAATCATTTAGAAGGAGGTTATACGAATAGTACTCAAAATTCACTTGAAATGGCTAAGCAGTTAATTTCGAGTGATCCGCTCTGCATCTCGATATCAAATCAAATGGATTCGATTTTGGGTCAAGACGATTCGGCGGATATGATTATACCAGCGAGACTTACCAATACCTCAATTGACCAGAATTACGATGTTGTAAGTGAACTACTCGGATCAACAGTGCCAACACAAAATTCTAATACAAACCAGGCATCCAGTACGACAAAAAAATTTGCAAATTGTCAGCTAATGAAGAAGTTTCTAAATGATAGTCCCGTTGATACTGAGATAGGTGGAACTCGTCTAATAAAATTAAAGAAAAGACCGAATAAAAGGTATTCAGGACAAGGAGAGAACGAAATTGAACCGGTTAAAAATAAAATTGATGATAAATTTATTGAGAGAATATTCGATAAGTGTGAACAATTATTAGAACAAAAAATCGAACGCTTGTTCATGCGTTACAACATCCAACCAGAACATTCCGTAGATGACGAAACGCGTCAGAAACGTTTGGAGTTTTTCAAAAACCGTCGTCAACATGTCATTCACGTACATAAATTCTTGGAAGAATATTTATCACCACAATTTGACGATCAGTGGCAGAAACAAGCAAATTCTCCTAAGGCTAATCAGCTTAAAAACAGGAAAGAAAATATTCAAATAATTGAAAATACCTTAATTGTATCGATCAATTCGAAAAGCGCGGAGGAACCTACTTGTCATACTACACCATCAAACAATTGTACTCCAAATCGTAACAATGATAACTTTAAAAATAAAGAGAACAATTATAGTGCGGAGCAAGATAGTTCTCCAATTGAAAGTGATTCATTGCCGGAAAAATCGATCAATCTACGGTTAAATAGTATGACTTCCAAAAATAATTTAGACAACACCATAACAAATCACGATGGAAAATCGAGAACGCTGTCGCCAAAGAAAACTTCATCCCAACATATAACTACAACACTCACTAAAACGACAGCAACAATAACAACAACAGCCGTAGCTGAATTTGAAAAAACATCAACAAACACAACTGCTACATCGAAAAGACCTAGAATGTCGATTAGAGGTGTTGGTCTAACAGCAACTACAGTGGAAACTACACCAAATAAACCAAATTTAGAGAAAAATATAATAACCACAAAAAGACCGAATGTGAAATTAGTCGAGGTAGTCGCCGAATCCGAATGCGGGTCTATACCAGAGACAAAAGCAAGAGCTGTAGAAACAATAATAACAAATACTTGTAGAATGTCTGATGCAATAAAAACAACTGCAGTTGGTGTGACAACAAAATCTCTCACCGAGGCTAAAGCTAATCCATCACCTACACCGCCATCAGCTGTAGCAGTACAAACAGACATAGTCAGTCTAGACGAATCGCATGCGCAAAATATGGACAGTGAGTTAGATTCAAACAAAATGATTGCTATAACTAAGTCGAAGGCTCCTGTATCTGTAGATGAAAATCGATCTAATACTGATCCAACTGATGCCTTACCGGTTGCAGTCGAACACGAAATGAAAGAGATTTCAACGCCTATGGAAGTAGTCACAGAAGACGCAGTTGATCCGGATGCGCTCTCCATCGAAAATGATCCCGTTTCTATTGAAAATGAATCCTTAGTTGTCGTTAGCAAAAATGATTCTATAACAGAAGAAACTCAAAATGCAGCAGTACTAGACGCTGAAAACCAAAAAGAACACAAAGAAACTGACATAACATTAGTAAAATCAATATTAGCAAATACAGAAATTGATGTGAAATCGGTCGCTTCAATTGAGGAAAACTCAATTTTGACCAAAAACTCAAAAATAACAAAGGGTAATTCTGCATCAATAGAGGCTATATCAGCACAAGAACCGAGCTTTGTAGAAACGAAAATAGATTCAAAATCTACCCCATTAGCTAGAAAGAAAAGAGGTCGGAAAATAATTTGGAAGAATAGACAATCAAAATTCACTTCAAAAAAGAAAATTTCAAAACCTTCTGATGAAACTAAGGCTACTCAAGCAGAAAAAATAATTTCCTCCGAAACGGAAAAAGACACAACTTTGAAGGCGACTTCTAGCGAAAAGATTTCTGCACGCATAAATTCTTCACGTTCCGAAAGTGAAGAAAATCTGACAGATAAAAATAAAGACAAAGGCTTAGACTCTACCAACAAATTTGATTCAAATTTGAGTGTCCAAAATGTTGTGGCGGTATCTTCAACAGAAAAAGGAGATTTGCTCTCTGACACAATAGCAAAAGACTCAGTCTCTCTTCAAATTGAAAAAGATTCGGTTAGTGCTGAAACGGAACAGAATTCAGCAACGGAGAAAACTATAAAATCGGCCGATTCAATTGAGGAAAACTCAATTCTGACCAAGAACTCAACAATTACAAAAGCGATTTTTACCACAACAGAGGATAATATACCATCACAAGAACAGAGATTTGTAGATGCAGAAATAGATTCAAAATCTACCCCATTAGCTAGAAAGAAAAGAGGTCGGAAAATAATTTCGAAATATAAACAATCAAATTTCACTTCAAAAAATAAAATTTCCGCACCTTCTGAAACAACAGCCCTTCAAGCAGAAAAAATAATTTCCTCCGAAACGGAAAAAGACACAACTTTGAAGTCGACTTCAAGCGAAAAGATTTCCGCAGGCATAAATTCTTCACGTTCTGAAATTGAAGAAAATCTGACAGCTGAAAAGAGAGACAAAGACTTAGACTCTACCAACAAATTTGATTCAAATTTGAGTGTCCAAAATGTTGTGGCGGTATCTTCAACAGAAAAAGGAGATTTGCTCTCTGACACAATAGTAAAAGACTCAGTCTCTCTTCAAATTGAAAAAGATTCGGTTACTGCTGAAACGGAACAGAATTTAGCAACGGAGAAAACTATAAAATCGGCCGATTCAATTGAGGAATACTTAATTCTGACCAAGAACTCAACAATTACAAAAGCGATTTTTACCACAACAGAGGATAATATACCGTCACAAGAACAGAGATTTGTAGATGCAGAAATAGATTTAAAATCTACCCCATTAGCTAGAAAGAAAAGAGGTCGGAAAATAATTTCGAAATATAAACAATCAAATTTCACTTCAAAAAAGAAAATTTCAAAACCTTCTGATGAAACTAAGGCTATTCAAGCAGAAAAAATAGTTTCCTCCGAAACGGAAAAAGACCCAACTTTGAAGGCTACTTCAAGCGAAAAGATTTCTGCAGGCATAAATTCTTCACGTTCCGAAAGTGAAGAAAATCTGACACCTGAAAAGAAAGACAAAGACGTAGACTCTACCAACAAATTTGATTCAAATTTGAGTGTCCAAAATGTTGTGGCGGTATCTTCAACAGAAAAAAGACATTTGATCTCTGACACAATAGCGAAAGACTCAGCTTCTCTTGAAGTTGAAAAATATTTGGTTGAGGCTGAAACGGAACAGGATTCAGCGACAAGGGAAACTATCAAATCGGTCGATTCAATTGACGAAAACTCAATTTTGACCAAGAACTCAACAATTACAAAAGCGATTTTTACAACAACAGAGAATAATATACCATCACAAGAACCGAGCTTTGTAGATGCAGAAATAGATTCAAAATCTACCTCATTACCCAGAAAGAAAAGAGGTCGGAAAATAATTTCGAAATATAAACAATCAAATTTCACTTCAAAAAAGAAAGATTCCGAACTTTCTGAAACTACGGCCCTTCAAGCAGAAAAATTAGTTTCCTCCGACAAAACTTTGAAGACTACTTCAAGCGAAAAGATTTCTGCAGGCATAAATTCTTCACGTTCCGAAAGTGAAGAAAATCTGACAGCTAAGGAGAAAAACTTAGACTCTACCAACAAATTTGATTCAAATTTGAGTGTCCAAAATGTTGTGGCGGTATCTTCAACAGAAAAAGGAGATTTGATCTCTGACACAATAGCAAAAAACTCAGTCTCCCTTGAAATTGAAAAAGATTCGGTTATCGCCGAAACGGAACAAGATTCATCAATGGAAAAAATTAAAAATTTAAGAAAAGCCCGGAAAATTATATTATCCCTAAAGAAAATAGAATCAATTGCTACTGATATAGAAACCGGTTCTAAGACGGTCAAAACCGAAAAACAGTTAATTCCTATTCAAACAGAACCAGTTGTGATGCCGGAGACGACATCAAATGTGAAAAGGCAAAAATCGTTAGCACCTGAAAAGAAAACAGACTCGTCATTCTCTACAATAAGAAAAGATAGAAAATTTGCGGAAACCGAAAATGTGTTGGTAGAAACTGAGAAAAATGTTGCCGTTAGTTCAGGTCAGACAGTACCATATTCAACGCGAGCTCGAGATTTGACGAACGCTACAAAGCAAAACGATTCAATATCCTCTGCAGTGATCAAATACTCAGCGGCTGTAGAAAAAGAAAATTATTCCAAAGAGTCAACAATACCTGCAAACACAAGCCTTACAGCCGATATAAAGAAAAAGGTTTCGAAACCCGCTTTAAAAAGTGACAATCTATCAATTACAGAAGATGACAAAGATTCCGAATTACGTAAGAAGAAAAAAGAATCACCACAAGTCGAAACGATAAAGGATGTAACAGATACCACCAGCACAATGAAAATAAATTCAACAATAACTGGAACAGAGGAAGACACACTTACCAATGCTCGAACTGTCAATGCTCTACAAACAGAATCGACGAAGCCTCCAACACCGGCTATGTTGTCAAAAGATTCAAAAGTTGAACAAGATCGAAGAAGAAAGTTGCCACCACAAATGATTCTTACAAGAAAACGAAAATTAAAGTTGCCTTCCGAAGAATTAGCATCAAAACTAAAACGTTGCGGCACTGAAGTCGGCAAAAGTAGAATAGAAATGACAGAAAAGATGTCTATATTAAAGAAAGTCAAGGTGGTTGTTCAAAATCTCAAAATTGATTGGGATTTGAATAGCATCCCAAGCTTTCGGGTTACTGTTGATAAAGATGGGAATCTCAGTAAGTGCCTGAAAATAGATATTTTGTCTAAAGCGGCGGTTTTAAATACGACCACTACGAAGTTATCAAGCGTAATGACATCAACAACACCACCAACAACAACAACAACAACAACAACAACAACAGCTCCAACAACTAAAATGGCACCGATCACAACAACAGTACCAACAACAAGAACAACAACAACAACAGCACTAACAGGAGTACCAACAATGGCATCAAAGATAACTTCATTACAAACCCCACCAACAAAATTAAAAAAAGAAACTATAACAACTCGAAAAACTGCAGCACTAGTAGCATCGTCAGCGTTATTAGTTGATGCCAAAAGTAATAATAAGCAACTGACCGCGACTAAACAAGCTGAAATCGTTACGTTCACAACGGCAGTAGTGACGGCAATCACAACGACAACAGCGACAATAACCAAACCTTCAATGATAAAAAGAGCGTCAAATAGTCCAATTATAAGCGTAAAATCATTAAAACTGAACAGAGGATCAGCGGGGACGAGTGGGTTCGCAATGAGGTCCAAACGTAGTAAAACCGTAGGTTCTCTATATGGGCCAGCAGCGAGAGAAAATCAAATACCAGCGCACACTATAGAGGCGGATCGAAGCTCAGTACCATATAAGAAAATTGGCGGAGAAGGCGACCAGCTCACTAAAATTATCGTATCAACAAGGGACAAGGATGTACCGAATAATGAAGATGATCAAGTAATTAGTGCTACAGTTGACTTGGGGTTGAATAATAAAGAAATAGTAAATTTACGTAAGAAAAACGTTCCTCTCGCTGCAGGTTCACCCAGTTCTCGTACCGCAACCAAACCAGATGCCGAAATTAGAGATGCCCCAAAAGATGCAGATGGAAACCAGATACGCGAAACGACATCTCCGATAAGAAACAAATTAGATGTGAGGAAAGAAATGGAGCAATCAACATTGACCGATAACAATTCAAAAGTGCAAAATTCGCTAATTTATAATTCGGAGAAGCCGGCCATATTTAAGTTAAGAGAAGCAAAAAGATTGCGAGGAGCCTTTGGAATGAATGTAGATGGAATTATTTCCTATAATGAGCATGAGCACGACACTAAACAACCAAATCCGAATCTATTAAGTACCAATCCAATTATTAGTCAAAAGATACCGAAAGCGGAAAAAACCGATTTACAAAGTGAAGTTCACAAACTATTAAGTATTACTGCCATCGATGAAGAGGAACTTCTACAGACAATAAAAAATTCACCTCCGCACGACGAATACAATCAATTGACCGATAAAATTTTCGAATCTCTCGTATCAAGCATAATACCAGAGATTTCGCAAATGCAAAATCCAAACATTGTAGATACGCCATCGACCATACAGCAAACGTCCATAAAACAAGTAACACAACAGAGAAGTTCTCCAAAAAAATTGAATAGAGATGCTGCATTGCAATCAAACGCTCTTCCACGAAGGGTTGCAAAGAAAACTGCCCCCGAGTCGAAATCGCAATATTTTCCACCACTCTGTGACTATTCTACGCAATCTCCGTCTAACAGAGTTCTTAATTTACCATTAAGTGTTGCTCAGAAGGAAGCAATATTAAATAGTATACCACAACGGTCCAATGAACAATCGAAAACAAAACTCCCTCCACCGCCTTCCGGAACAGCTAAATGCGAGCATAGCTACGGGATCAAGTACGACTCACAACACGGCAAGCCATTATGCATTAAATGCGGCAAATATGTCATAATAAAGTTCGGAAATGATCCTAATACTACTAATACTACTAATACTACTACTAGTAATACTACAACACACTCTAGAAGAAAGATTGCCACGACTAACACCATCACATCCACTACTGCCACCACTTCTGTCAAGAAACATTTCGAAAATGAGCCAGAACAGAGTCTAACACCACCAATGAATGATGTAGAAATGACCATCGTGAAAGAGGAAGACGAGTTCATCAACATCCCATACATAGAGGACTACTCGCTCGATACCGGATACCAATTCAAATGCTATAAATGTCCAATTGTTCTGACAACGAGATATCTTATTAGGCAGCATATTAAATCTGAACATCCAGATCTACTAATGTAAATTCATTCAAGCTATTATCCTTGAAAGGAAATCACCGAAAACCAATCATCGTAACCACAAACGAATAAAAAAGAACAAAGATTTTCAACAAAAAAAAACTACATAAAAGTTAAAAAATTTGATTTAATATTAACTATTATTTTGGTAAAAGTCAAAAAAAAAATTAAAAAAATAACATAAAAAAGATAAAATTATATTAAATGAAAACAAAATTTTAATTCTTTTTGTACATTTTTATTTTACTATTTACTATAAGTGATTCTAGTTTTTATTTAATTCTTTCGTTTTGTCAATATTAATATTGAAATACCCGCCCCGCGTACAAAATAAAAATTTATAAACAAATAATAATTAAAAATTGAAAAAAAAAACAAATATTTTTTAAATAAAATATGAATGTACATAATTAATTATATTAAAAAAATTTGGTAAAATAATATATAATAAACAGAAAAGTGAAGACATCTTTTCAAGATCATATTTGTAATTAAGCTATTCTATTTCATATGTTTACACAAATAATAATAAAATTATTATAATAATTAATAATAAGATGAAAAAAAAATATGTACAGTTTTGCACTCTGAGTATGGAGTAATTGCATAAAAAAGAAAAAATCAAATAAAAAATATATCCAAATAATGCAACTCTTTCATGTCGATTGGAACAGGAAAAATAAAAAGCAAATAAAAAAAAATATAAATTTTTTTATTGTTAGAATAAATAATTAAAACAAAGAATGAAAATATAAATAATCCCTTTTTTCAGTCATACTTTATTTGATAACAAAACAAAATAAAACATATTTTTTACTCAAGTGAAGTTCATTTGATAATTAAAAATGTGTGCAAGAAAAAACCTTTTCAATAAAAAAAATCTTATAAGTATTTAACTTCTAATTATGTATAAATGTAAACTTTAAAACATATACACATGTGTGTATGCGTATTTATCATTAATATAATGTAGATTTAATTGTTAAACAAAAAGAAAAGAAACAAAACTAAAAAATAAAAAAAAGAAGTAAAGATTAATAATAATTTTGTATATTCTTTCGAAAGAACAAAATAAAATTTAAAAAAAAGTAACGGAAAGAAAATATAGAAAAAAAAACCAATAAATTTAAAAGTACATTTAATATAAGTTTTACAAGTGTCTTTAAGATGAATAAGTGAGAAGATGGGTTATTAGAGAAAGAGAGGGTTAGGCGAAAAATTATAAAAACGAAAAATATTAATGGTATTAATTAATAAAAGTAATAATATTAAATATAATAAAAATTACAATAATTATAATTAGAAGAAGGAGGTGGGCTTAAGAATGAATAGATAAAAATTAAAGTAAAACGATATAAATGAATAGAAAATATAAAATTAAATACAATTAAATGGTTTGTTTAAAAGAGTAAATATAAAAAATATATTTTTTTTTGCAATTATATCATAAGTTATCTCATCAAAATAAGTATAATTTTATGTTGTTTTATTTATTATTCACTATTATTTATTGTAACAATTTTATAAATATATAAAGAACATTATTTTTGTTAATATAGAATAAATAAACGATTAGAATTTTAAATGATTTGAAATACTTGTCCATCTGGAAAGGGTCAGTCATTTTCGATATTTAAAATAAACTTATGACAATGCACTACATTAAAAAAAATTCTGATATTGAGCGCCGAATTACTTGAAAAAAAAAAAAAAACAAATATGACCCTAATTATTAATTTATTTTTGTCCAACAAATTTGAACAAAGTGTAAAAAAAACTCTTACAGTATGGAAAAAGTAAGTGTAGAGTTATAATCACGTATACTGCATGGCTGGGGTCTAAAATCACTGCATGATTTGTTGGGGGGGGGGGGGGTGGAATAGAGACCAGAAGCACCAGTCGTAGAAGGACATTAGAATCAGAACTGGGAGGCTTCTAAGTTTTTGTAATTGTTTTAAGACGTTAACAACAGTATCTGCGAGTTTAGTATGAAGGAAATTGTGGCATAAAGGATTACTCGCTCGTCACCCAGTTAAGAAGCTACATTTGACTAAATATTATGTGGAAAAACTTCTATTGTTTGTGCTTTGTGCTTTAAAAATAACGGCAGATTATTAAGTAAAAACTTTTTTTTTGAATTTCCGCCATATAGGCCCATTTAAAGCCTTTTGAAAATATCTGGGCTATAATGAAACTATAATATGTGAACCATCGTTTTACATCAATAAACGAGTTAAACATCTTATTTTAATTATAACCAACAACGATAATTTTTCATTTATTTCTAACTGCTGTAAGTCTGAATTTAATTAGCAAACCTACCCCTCAGAGGAAAAATTTATCTCTATTTCTCAAACCTACCTTACCAAATGGTAAGCACATGAATATCAGTTATGCCTAGGCCCTGTTTTACCATTACATGCCATTTACAGCAGGCACCAAATACCGTAAAGTTATTCTGAACTACCAATCCTACACGGTGCAGAGTGAGGAAAAATTTATTTAGTTTTATTTTATGTCTATTACATTCTATTCTCGTTTTATGCGGTAAAAAAAGACAGATTTATATGCAAAATTATGGATACGTTCGATTCACTTAAAAAAATCGCAAAAACCTAAATAATGTTTTAAAATGAACTAAAAATCGCATAAAAAAAGTAAGAAATATCATAAAAAAATATGGAAAATTGCTCAAAATATTGGACAACAAAAATGTTTGTAAATAAAAAGATGATTCTCAAATTACGAGAGCCTTTTCCGTTTTTTCTATTAAAGTGTCTCTTGAATATGATGAAATTTTAGCACTCAATTTTGTACCAGATATGACTGATTTTCTTATTACCGTTTCATTTTTTTTATTGCTCTAATAGTAGATTCGCCTAAATTACAATGTTTTTTCTACTGCTGTAGGTCCTTCCCCTTTCACCAGCGATCCAGAATTATAATTTTGGTTTCTAGCGAAATTGCACTCCTTTTCTGTTTTTGTTTTTTATAATTATTATCACAGATTTGCTAAAGAGGACTAAAAAATTTATAGAAAAAACTTATCTTCCAGTAGTAACCATCTTTCACAGAGTTTTGTTTTCTACTGAGTAATAAAAAGGTATATAATGCGTAATAGAACAGTATGACAAATTTTCAAGGCTAGAACAATATGAAAAATTGAATGCATATCAATTACGCACTAAAATTTAAACAAAATTTTGTCAATCCACAATTACGCACTAAAATTATTAAAAAAAATGTGTTTGTTTCACCGCATTATTTTAAGATCGCATAAAAAAAATCCGCATAAAACGAGAATAGAGGTATTACTAATTGCAAAATGTACCTTTATTTATCAAAGTCAAAGAATTGAATACTGCCCATATAAAAAAAAAGAAATGAATTAATTACTTCGCAAGCAATTGAAAATGACCTTAAATTTCTTGAAAGATGAGAAAAGTCATGTTCTATCTTACACCACCAGATGGACTACTACATATATTTGTGAATATATCATTCGAGTATACTCAGTTAATACGAGTATACTCAGTTAATAATCCAATTCTAAATATCTTTTTGTAATTTTAAACAATTTAAAAACTTTTATTTTACGGTTTTGTTGATGGATAATGAACATTGTGTTCTGCTTATATTGATATACTAAGAATATGAAATATTGTATAATTATTAAAAATAATTCTTTATATTTGTGGATTTATAATTTATAAATTCTTCAACTATATTTGATGAAGTTACCTTACGTAGCTTAAATTTGTTAAGGTCTAATTGTATTTGATTTTTTGTTACAGTAAAGGACAATTCCAACTTTCAAAAATAGGCTTTTAAATATATGAAATAAATTCTTATATAGTAAATTTGTATTTGCGATATTTTTAGGAGATAATTTATAAAAATTCTCTTGCCTTCAAACTAAAATATATAAAATGAAATATTTTTTTTGAGGGTTGACTTGATATTACTAATGAAATAATATCAAAATAAATTCGATTACTCATAGGGAAATAATATGAATAAATAAATATTCTACATGGCTTTGCTTTCAAAAATATCGAAATTTCTAATTGGTTTTCGTCGATAACTGCGCTTTATATTACATGCCAATTTCACCACTATGGTGAATATTTCAATTTCAATTTCAATTGAAATCAACAGCGGTTATGTGGATGGAGTTGACTGGCATAATCGTTTTCTTTTTCTGTTAAGAAACAAAATATTTCCGCATGGAAAGAATGAAAATCATTCCACTCTACTCTTTATGCAATATAAGCACATAGGAGTGAAACGATAAAATAAAAGAGGAGAAAACAATTCAAAACAATATTCTCCTTTCTGGTTGAAGCTATTTATTCCCCTACTTGATGACGCACCAGATCACGCCACTCTGTTCGACGATACTAGAACGTATTAAAACGTGGTAGGAAGGAAATGGATAAAACGATTTACACACCTCGCGCACACACATTCACACATACGCCCAAATGCATATCAGTCGTACTCTCACGGTAGCGGTCGTTTGACATTTGTCGGAATGAGCATTATGACAGTGCGAGATGTGCCGAGAGAGAAAATTTTGTAGTGTCAGTATATCGTTTTTGGTTTGTAATTAAATGTTTACAACGGGTAAAACGCGTGAGGGGAAAATTATTATGTGCAGCAAAATGAAATATCGTCAACCGCAAATTTGTACGTTGTGAATACATTGGAACCGAACGGCATATAAATTAGACGTTGTTGCGCGCGTTCCGCTACAAATTTTATAAATTTTCTCAAATGCTAAAAATCTAAATTTAACCGAACGTAATACAAGTAATATTATTATCAAAAATTGTTAAGAAAAGTTAATTTATAACAAATCGAACGAAAGAGAAAATTTTCATCAAAAAAGAATATTTTCAACTACAAAAGAAAAAAGAAGTTTTTTTGAAGTAAATAAAAAATTGTACTGATATTTTTTTGTTTCTTTACTTTTATTTTATTTTCTTACGAGAGAAAGTGTTAATTAAATACCATTTGTTTTTACTTATATTATTTTTCTCATGGTTAATATAAATAAATACATGAAGGAATATCAAGAATGGATTGTTGTGCAAGTTGAAGACGTATATTCTTTAACAAAATTTGTTGTGATTTAAGTCGGAAATTGTCTAAAGATCAATACAGAAAAATAACGATTTTTCAATAAATAATAAAAACTCAGAATAAGAAAAAAAAAATGAAATAATAGAAAATTTTAAATGGATTATGTTGATTTTATAGTGAGAAAGAAGAAACAAATAATAATATTTTTTTAAAAAAAAAGGTATGTTGAATCATTTTATTTTTAAATAAAAACATTCGGTTTTAAAATATAAAAAAAAAAAATTTGTATAATTTTCTAATTATTATTAATGCGAACCATAGTGAAAATGTGTGTTTGATTGTGTAAACTATAATCATATAAACATAATAATAATATTCATAAAATGAATAAAAATCACGTATGGTATGGTTATATCGTATGTTATTTTTTGATGGATGAACAATTTTTTTTTCCAAACATAACTTCTTATGTGTATGTATGTACGGCTCTGTATGTGAATAGAAAAGATTTTTCATAGTCAACTTTCGTATAAGGACTGCGCTTCTGCTTCTCTAGGGTAATTGTACGCGCACATGGGTGACTTAACCGATAGAAACTGTAGTCTCAGATGTTTAGAATTATGTGTGCAACCATAGTTAGTTACCAAATAAATTATAAATTATTTTTGGGTGTCTAATTTTTTTCATCTTATAAAAAAATTCTATTCGATTTCCGAAGAAAAAAAATACAATTAAAACAATTACAAAAAAAAAAATCGATTTTTCTTTCTTAATACAATTTAAGTTCGACTATAGAACTGCGGCGAAATGGAATATCTTCAATTGTTTTCGAATATATTTCGATTACCGCGACACAATGTTAATTTTAGAAATGCTTGAATACTCAAAATATCTTTTGTGCAATTTAAAAGAGATGTGCGTATCCTCAAAAAACGACCAAACAAAAACGCTTCTGATTAGAGAGTGTCGTATCTTACTCGTGCGGTGAATAAAAAATTTGCTAAAAATTCACAGACCGAATTGTGTAACGTATTCACAGACTGAAATTGTATAAATATAGAATTATTTACATTATTTGTTCAGTTTATTTTTGTTTTTTTTTTTGAAGTAAATATGTTTTCTTTTTTATTCATTAAATTTTATAAGCGTCAACGGTTTTTTCATACAAATTTAAAAAAAACGCATGTTGATTTTATTTTAATGACGTTAAAAGTTTTAGAGTTTAGATAAATTCGGATATCATATAGGAATTGTATGTATATACAGGTTTGTATGGGAAAGATGGTTATACGTAACCTTGCATACATGTGAATAATTCTCAATAATAAGAGAAACAAATTCAAGGACATTTTTTTTAAATCACCAAAATGTTTTCCTATTTTTTCAATAAACAATTCGAAACAATTACGCACACAAAATATTTTTTGAGTTTATAAACTTTATTAACTAATAAGAAAAAAAGAAAAGTAATTTTCTAATTCTCACCTGCAAATAATGAATGAGAATACGCTATAATAAAAAATAATATATCTATGGATATGTGTGTTATACCGTATGTTTTCTATATATGTACATGCATACGCGTAATTCCCAACCAACCTATACACCTCATTTAGTTATCAATTTTGACAAGTAAAAGAAATTGACATTTGGAATAGACATAAAATAAATTCTTTTTCTTTAATTCTTAATTTTTATACAATATTTTTGCCCAAAGTATTTTTTTGCGATTAACGTAAAATATTTACTATTTTTAGGTGTTTTAAAAAATAAAGTTTGTCACGCAAATGACACATATTTTGCATATACATGCATCATATATGTTATATAAAAAAAACAGCATATTTTATTTCTTTTTATTTTTCCTATCAATTCACGTGCATAGTAAATATGTGTCCATATATACAACATCAGTTGATTTTGAATGAAAATTTTTATTAGGGTATTTTGTTTGTGTGTGCGTATTTTTTTAACAGCGGCAACATCGTATGATACAGTGAAAACTTCAGTGCGGTGCGTTAGAATTATGTTGAGCGACTCTTTTGCCCATCTTGATTTAGTGCTTTCTCTTTCTCGCTAGTATAATATGTGTATTATTTTTCTTCTATTTTTCTATGATTATATATGTGAATGCGCCAAAATGAAGTTGGAGAAAAGTCGTAAGAAAGCAAGAAGGATAGACACAGGGACAATAAAAAAAAACCGTATTTCAGTCTTTTTACGCCGGTTAGGTACGGGCAGAATCGCAAGTCGTGTTATGCGCACGTGCGTCCACGTGGTGTGATACCTCCCGTCCAGCGTCCAATAACACAAAAATTGCGATTTGAAAATGGAATTCTCCTCAAAATCGTACGATACCCGGTGATGAAAATTGGATAAACAGTTGCTTAATAAGAGTGGTTGCGTTCTATCTCAATTTGATTGTATGTGTGTAATATTATTCCGTTTATAAGAAAGTATTGTGTATGCTTTTAGTATTTATTAGGCAAATTTATTTTTACGGAAAAATATAGCAAATTCTATATATTTGTATGTATATGTACCCGTATAAATACAATACTTTGAGTACAAAACCCCTTTAAGGCTTATAAGAGGAATAAGAGTTACGAGCTCCTCTTCACACCTTATTAACACAACATACGTCTCGCGGTTTTTGTCCATTGCTTAACCGAATGTTATTAGTCTTTTGTCCACTTTACTTTTCTCTTCCTACATACTATCATCATAAGGACATGTGCACTCACAATCTGTCAGAAGGTATTTCCATAATTATTTTTGTAAAAATGTATTTTGAACTGCGTAGATTCAAGAGTTGTCACAAAATAAAACAAAATTATTATTCTTCTAGAACGTTAAAGTATTATTTAAAAAAAAAACTATTGTAATTATTTTTCTTAATTTATTACACTTGTATTCTAATTGAGACGTTATTTCAGTTTTTACTATAAAAAATATATCCTTATTCGATTTATTTATTTATTAAAAAAAGTTTTTGGGAACAGAATTTACTAAAAATGTTTCAAGAAATTTTATTTGTCTATTCATATACATATGGTACTCCTATCTATGTGGGCTTTTTAATTTGCCAATGTTTATAAACAAAATTTTGTCAACAACAAATTCTTATCATAAATAAATGTGAAATTTTTTTGTTTTGATTTTTGTATTAAATATCCTATAATTTCGGAATGACTGCTTCAGCACCACGACCTTGAAAACCTTGTAGCGTTGTTTCTGACATAAATGGATTTTATAACATTTTATTGTAGTATTTATAATAAGTTCACAAGATGGAGGGATTAGTTAGGTAGAAATGAGAGGCTAATTTATATTTTGTTAATAAAAACTATGTGACTAAATAAAGAGAGCTTGAATATAAAGAGGAAGGGTCAAGCAGCACTGACTTAGGTGGAATCACGATAGAGAAAAAAAAACGAAAGAAAAGCGGAGTATGCAAAATTGTAAGGGGAAGTCCGTAATTTTACAGGATGGGAGATTGATGGTTATTAAACAGGAAGTCGTGTGTTAGCGCAGTATGACCTCAGAAGTTTTCTTGGCCAAATATATAAGCCGAAAAATAAGATTCCAGTGTATTTTGAGAGAATAATGTTGTTGGAAAGCCCAGAGCTGAGGCATGTCTAATATGGTCGTAAGTGCTGATCGTTGGAACAAGTTTACCCGTTCATTTGCGAAAATACCCACATGACCTGGAACCCAATTAGGACCTACATTTATGTTTATTATTAAAGAACAGGTAGCGAATGGGGTCCAGGACAAGGTCGCTCTTTGTACCCATAATGGATTTGATGGCAGAGAGGGAATTATTTAATATAAATAAAAATGTTTCTACAACTTTTATCTTGATTGGCATTAAAAGTAACGGCTATATGAAATGGCAACACTAATGTCCCAAAGTTTGACATAATTACGCGTTGCCGGAGAGAGAAAATATCATAAGCCGTCCCACAACAACGGTCGCACATGCGGTGTATAAGAACAAAGGTACAAGCATGGTATTTTCTATCTCATTATGCTCTTGTAAGAAAAGTTTCCTGATTGGATCGGGTTTCTTTCTTTTCTCCTGAAGCTGATGCTCATGCACAGCTGCCAAATTTAATATAGTAAATATTGGATGGGTTTGGGCTAGGATGCATTTGATCTACTAAGAAAAGAAAGGAGCATGATTGTTTGTTAAATTTTCGAATAAAAAAAGGATTTGGCATTTTTAATATAATCGAATATGAATGTGCGTCCAGTCTCAATCCATGTAGATCCAATCGTCGAGGTACGGTGAGCGCCACTGGCTAACCTGATGCAACGGCTTACCCCAGTCGCCGTGCTAAAAGTTGATTAACTATACCTAAAGTAAATTTATCAAAGCGATTTTTTCTATAAATATACAACTAGTCGATTATTTAGAAATTAAAAAAAAAAAACAATTCAAATTTTGCAGTTGGTATTTTTTCTAAATTAATTTTAGGGTCGCTTGAGTGCAATTGAAAGTTTTTTTGTTGTTTTATAATTCAATTTTTTGCTATTAATCAGTATTAAAATGAAGATCACGTCATGTTTCATGCTCGTACATGTGTACATGAGTCACAATTAACTTTGATTTCTTGTAATTAGAATTTTAATGGTGAGTATAGTTCATTTGGAGCCTATCAGAAATAAGCTTCTACTCGAAAATGCAGCTTTAGTAATAAAAAAAATGAATAATATTTAAATATGTTCATTGTCACGCGATTAAAATAGCCAAAAGAAAATATGTTTTATGATTAGAATAGTGACTATTTTAACACTCTTGAAGAAGAAAAAACAACGTAATTGCAGTTAGTTTAGGATATTCGGATCGGTACTTTTTATTATAAAATCTTAATTTTTGTGGTATAACCTTTCAATCTTAATCCTGTGTTAGTTTGCATATTTTCTTTTGGAAATTAAAGTAAATTCTTACGCCGTATTTTGGAAGAGTATCTTTAAATCGATGTAATATATATGCTCGAATATATTGGACGATCACCCTTGCCCTCGATCAGGCATGTTTGAGACGAACAAAATATGGCGATTTGCTCGAATGGTGTAATAGCCTCAAATTGTAGACGTTCGATCATTTTAAACAACGACCTTAACCACGCAGCTCGAATGAAAATTTTGTATACGCTACGTGTTTGCGCCTGAACATTGTTGCAAATTTGACATTTCGTAGTGTGATTTGTGTGAAGAACGTTTTTGTATTAAAAATTGTTTGTTTTGTGTTGTGATCTGCTGGTTGTTTGTACCAAAAAAATATAGGAATATACAATATATTATTCTACGATGTCAGTCTTGTTGAATTGCTCAATCTAGGTATCGGTAAAAATTGTGCAACTATTTTTACCGTCTTCTCATGGATGGTTTCGAACAGTTCCAAAATGTGATCAAAATCATCCTTGCCAAAGGCGCTGACAATTTCTGCTCGAAGTGATCACTACCGCCGCAAAGTTCCGACAGTAACTTTCCGTATGCACTGTCTTTACCGCACATCGTTCCGAAAGCATGTCCGATTGCTGCATTTCGTTCTCGTTGCAGCATTCTCTTTAAATATCCTATTTTCCCTTACATATTTATTATTTTCTTCTATGTTTCTTAAATATTTTTTTACCTTTTATATAATTGCTAAATGCATTGGACTGCAAAACGGAAAAAACAAATTGAAATTTTTTTATAAAAACGAAACAAATGTGAAACGGATGAAGAAAAAATCTCGAAAAAATTCTGACTGGGCGAACTTTGATCGAGTTTACGTGTAATCACTGCTCGTAAAATTGTTCGGCGACTCAAGTCCATAATCGAGCCATTTTCATTTTCCCTCAGAAGACTCGACGAAAAATGTTCGAGCTGAGGCAAAAATTCTTCAATTGTTTGAATGGTGTAATTGGTGCTAAAAAGACGAAAATTTCGCTCGAATAATTCGATCATTTCTCGAATGGTCTAATCCTAGTATAAGTTATACATTTTTTTTTATAGAGTATTACAATTGGTAATAAAAATTACTTTCAATCCCTAGAAAAAGGGGAATAGAGATGTAGTTTTGACAAATAAATGTGTTCCGCTTAGACTAAATCTTAAATATGATTTGAAAGTTCAATTTAGTATTTAGATTTTTTTTTTAAATAATGGTACATTGGTTAATTGACATAAAACTAAAATCAGGTTTTTACTAACGCAACTTTAGCTAGAAACACTTCTTGAAGGTGTATATATATAATTTTAGATTGATATAAATATTTGTATTATTAAAATTGTCGACAATTATGACCTTACCTATCAAGGAAAAAGTCAAAATAAAAATCAAATATATGTAAAGGGTAGTAGGTTTTTGTTAGTTAAAAATTTGATCGTACCTTATTAGGTGTTCAAAAGTAGGACAGTACATTTTCAATAATAGTAGAATAATCCCGATAATTGCTTAATTCCTAATCGAAAACGATTTGCGAATAATAATAAGCTGAAGTCGACGGAAAATAATACTAATATTTTAGAGGCATAACAATTTATTTCTTAATTTAAGACGTTTTTTTTAGAAATAAAAACAAACCACATAAAAACTTAAAAATGAAAATAATTTTTTTTGCAATGTGTAAAACGTTTGTTTACTTTCAATTGTGTCGAAACATTTTCTAAATTACAATAATTCATTATACAATTTTTGATAATCGATTAGAAAAATACATATTCTAATGTTAATCGATTAGTAATTGCAGAATCAATAAAAATTACTTTGATAGGTAGTTTATTGTTAGATAATTATTCCGAAAAAAGTACACGACTTTTATTTTAAGAATTAATTATTTTGGATGCAATCATAGCAAATGTTAATTTTAGTTAATAGTAGTAATAAAAATAGTTTAATTTAACTAAAAGCATACTTAACTTAGAGTATATTTTTAGACTACTAAAAATAATAACTTTGGCTTATTTTTTCATTATTTTGATCATAAATAATTTGTTTATCTAAAGAATTTTGTATATTCAGTCCAAACAATTCTTCTTACAAATAAATAAATAATTATTCTTAACGATTCTTAAAGCGTTTATAATCAATTATCAATAGTAATTGCTATGAAACTAATAAAGTGTATCAATTTTCTATGAGGTTCTATGAGCATAATTTATAGTAGAATAATAAAGTTGGTTAGAGTCATTTAGAATTGGACAGCGTAATAATAATAATTTATCCAAATCCTAGTTGATAATTTTGCCGATGATTATGAAAAGGGGTCCAAGTCACGTATTTTTCGTTTCGAGGTATTTAAAAGTTTGAGTTGGAACGAAAATGAAAACTTTTTTATTTTGAAAGCTTGCAATGACAGACTATTTAGAAAATAAACAGAATGTCTTCAAATTAATTTGTAACACTAAAAAATAATGAATTTTATTAAAAATAAATAATTAAAAGAAACAATATTCAATTAAATTTCATAATTATTTTTATTATTCCTGATTTTTTCAACTTTCTTTATGTAAAATATTCCTGATAAATTTGTAAAATTTAGGCTAATAAATCCATAAAACGAATGCAGTCTGATAAGTCAGTGATAAATGTAAAAAATATAGCTGATATCAGTAAAACGATATAATTTTAATTATGTGGCATACTTTAAAAGACGTCATGCAAAATTTTATAAACATCTGTTCATTATTTTAGTTTTGACGGCTATTGAAAATAGACACATTGATCGTTTTTTTTTTTATTTATTGGTAAAAAAGAGAATTTTGTGTGTTAATAAAATACCATTTTTTGAGAAAAAAACCCATCATATCTGAAATCAAACCCATCTCTGAAAAGTGTTATTGAGACTCATTATTGTCTGGAATGATTTAAAAGTGGCTTATTGAATTTAGTTATGGAGAGCACAAATGACGCTAAGCGCCTCAAGACGTCAAATTTAGGTCACCACCGAAAAAATTATTAATAAAGTCAATGATATCGTTTTAAAAGACCATCGAATGAGTATGTATGAGATATCTGACATAGTAAATATCGTAAAAGAACGTCTAGACAACATCTTACATGTCATTTTGGATAAGAGAAAATTGCTAACAGTCGAACATGTTCGTGTAACAACATCAATAGAGTGTTTGGATATTTTTCAAGATTAATAAGTGTTGATCAATCATGGTTTCAACATAAGACACCAGAAATCAAAGTTCAGTCAAAGCAAGAGATTTGTTTCTAGGCAACGTAGAAAAAAGAAAAAAAAGGTTCCCTTACGTTATGAATTACTTCCCCACCTATGGTTTTCTCCAGATTTGGCCCCATGCGACATTTCTCAGGACAGAAAAATGCGTGTTATATCCCAAACTGACGACCATTTTGCAGAGTTTATCAAATCGTACTACACAGATAATATAAAGAAGTTAAAATATTGTTGGACGAAGTCTATCAATCTGAAAGGAGACTATGTTAAAAAATAAATCAATTTTTGTTGATTAAATTTAAGTGGATATTGCCACAAATGTATTTTTGGCCTTTCCCTTTCCGGTGAAAATTTTCGCAAATTACACTTTTAGAACGTTTACGAGTTTAATTTCGTATGTACATTTTCCCTATATTATCACTTAAATGTCATTATCACCGAGCTCTGGCTTAATTTCCCTATAATATCACCGAGCTCTGGTATAGTGGCCTGCACACCCGAGGAAGCTCAAAATATGTTCGATAACCTTTATGTTATCTTCATTTGTTTTTTTGAGATGAACCTGATATAATTTTCAAATGATTTTTAACTGTTCAGCAGATATTTGAAAGATATCTAAAAAAAATAACTTGCAAACAGTAACTTAAATTTAATTATTTTTATATAAAAATATTATTTTCCTGAATAACATGATAATAAAATTACTCATTGATTTATCCACAAATAACAAATCCACGAGTGCTTAAATGATTTACTCCTCTGTGAAAATAAACATTAATTGAATTTTATTAATTAATCATTAATTATGCAAATATTGCTTCAGATAATTGTAATGTAAATGATTACAACGCGAAATCACCAATAAACTCTTATGTTTAGATTTTGGACTCAGGCCATTTTCAATTATAATCAGCATAATTAGTGTTTCACAATTAATATATTAATATTAATAATTATTTATTTCTAAATTTAGTTTATTTTTATCTGTACTTTCGATTGTTAGAGATTGTATTTTTTGTTTGTTTTAATAATTTATCTTATATCATCAATAAACTAATCAAAATAATTAAAAACCGTATTAATTTGGATGAACATTTGTGGAAAAAAAATCTTTTAAAAACGCAGAGAAAAACATAAAATTCAAAGGGAAATGTTTACGAGTTGTAGCCCAAAATTAAATTTATTCAATCGAAAATTTTTGCTCCAGCCGAAACAGAACTAGTCAAAATACGAAAATAATTAAATGTATAAGAAATTAAGCATTATGGGTATGATAATATTTCAGATAATCAGATATGACACCTGATTATTATTTACACAAGGCACTTTTATCGTTAAAAGAAATTTCCCCTTTTGTAAACTAAAATGTCGTCGCATCTTTTCAGTGTCATACAATATAATAGGGAGTGTACGATTGCGTAATATTTCAGCAAATATTCTTATAAACAGGTAATAAGTTAAGTACTTGTACTCGTAAGTATATATATCGTTACATTAGCAATTGTAATCAGAATTGCCCTGGAAAAATGCTATCTTCTGTATGGGATTGGATTTGGTCAAAGTTCATGCATGCCTGATTCGCGTCCACATAATAGCTTCCTGTTACATATTATGCTGGACTTTATACGAAACTATTGAATAAATTGGTCAGTGAGATGCAAAGTAATTTTAAAATGCCACCCATTATTATTATTATTATTTGCCTCAGAAGATGAACTATTGTAGCTTATTATTATGAAGTACAAAATGGTCTGTTATTAATTTTTGCATTGCGTTTATTTCCAATCTAAAACTATCCAGTCAGTTATGAATTTTTTTCTTCAATCAGGTCAGTGTTCACATTTTTCTAAAGTAATTCCAAAGTACAACATATCAATCGCTTGTATTTTATTTAAATATTTTGTTTAATATAATTTTTATTATTGAGATAATATTACTCCGAGTAGTCACGTATGTATATATTTATTCATATTACACATAATAGCATTTGTTGGATTTTGATAATAATAAATGTCATTAATTTTAAATGTTTAATTTGAATTAATTAATTAATTTCTTAATGATAAGTTAATGTTTTTTTTTTAAGTTGTGTGTAAGTTGATATGTTAGACGAGATTTTCTTTTAGAATATATTTTTGCAAATATAACTGAAAAAATGAATTTAAAAAAAAAAGTTCAATTAACGTTATATTAAAAAATAAAGGTTGGTTCGTTAGACTCATCCCAATTCCGGTACAGTGTATCCGCCAAAACGGACTCTATAATATACAGTGTCGGACATAACTAAAGCACGGAGGTTGTTTTGCTTGCATTTCATTTTCTCTTCTTCTATTAAATTGATATTTTTTATTGAATGTGTACACATTTTGTATTTTTTTTATAGAAAAACGTCATTTATTATAAATAAATAAAAAAAAAATATTTATTAACAACAACAAAATATAACAAGATTATTAACAACGTATAAAAAATAGACTGCGACAAAACTAAAGCACCATGTGTGAAAAAAAGCAATATAGGACCACCAGTCACAAGATCCTTAATATTTAATGGGGTAGCCTTTATTTTTGATTACCGATGCACACCTTCTGGGCATCGAACCAATTAAATTAGCAATAATTGTAGTGGGCATATTTTCCCATGCTATTTTTAACTGATCAAATAGAGTGTCCTTCTTTCCTGAAGAAGGACACTCTAGATCCCGTTTAATCCTTCGGTCTACAAGTTCCCATAGATTTTCCATGGGATTGAGATCTGGTGACTGTGCTGGCCACTTTAAAACATCAATTTTTTTCTCCTGAATCCATGTTTTAACGACTTTTGCGGTATGCTTTGGATCGTTGTCATGTTGAAATCTCCACTTTAGAGGCATTTCATCATCAGCATAAGGCAGCATAACATTTTCTAGTATGTTTTTGTAGCCGTATCGGTCCATTATTCCATTGACTCTATGAATCGGACCAACTCCTTGCCCGGAAAAACATCCCCAAACCATAATGTTTCCGCCACCATGTTTTACTGTGCCTTTCAAAAACTTTGAATTAAGTCGCTGTCCTTTTGGCCTCCGCACTCGTTGATTTCCATCCGATCCCTTCAAATTAAATTTGGATTCGTCAGAAAATAAAACTGTTCTCCATTTTGAAATGGGCCAGTCAATATGTTCCGTCGCAAATTGAAGCCTCGCCTTCCTATTTTTGGCACTAATAAAGGGCTTTTTGGCAATTCGGTATGCACACAATCCATTGTCTACAGCACGCCTTTGGATTTAGAAGTCTAAATTTTCTTGAATTTGTCTCGCTGATAAAAATGGATCAATTTTCAACCTCCTAATTATGCCATTGTCCTGCTGTTTTGAAGATTTCCTTGGCCTCCCACCGTTATGAATTGTTTTCACCGAACCAGCCGACCGATAACGGGTTATCCACCGTGATATAACGGAATGACAAATGCCATATTTTTTAGCAATAGTTCCGACACTATCACCACCTTTGAAATTGTCTATTATTTTTTCCTTAAATGCATCAGGATATTTATTTCTGGCCATGTTAATAAAATAATAATTCGATGAGCAAAATAATCAACTGTCTTACTTTAAAAACTGCAATAGAATGAACTATCGATACTGTCAGACAGTTTTTTTTCAATTTTATATTGTGTTCGAACAGTAAGAATTAAATTTAGAACCGTTAAATATCATTTCAGCTATAGCTAATACCTAACAATGTAAAACAATAACAAATTCTGCACATGGTGCTTTAGTTTTGTCGCAGTCTATTTTTTATACGTTGTTAATAATCTTGTTATATTTTGTTGTTGTTAATAAATATTTTTTTTATTTTTTTTATTTATAATAAATGACGTTTTTCTATAAAAAAAACACAAAATGTGTACACATTCAATAAAAAATATCAATTTAATAGAAGAAGAGAAAATGAAATGCAAGCAAAATAACTTCCGTGCTATACTGTATATTGTAGTATAAAATATACTCTTATACTTTACAAGTTAGAGTTCGTATGTATCGCTTATAGAGAGGTTTCAAATATTGGGTTGTCCGAAAAGTAATTTCTTTGTTACCCAACAGAAGATTTAATTGTATTTTTCACAACCAACTTCACACTTAAGCCGCATCATCATATGTATTTTGACAGCCGACATAGCAAAGCTTGTTTGTGAAACAATTCGATGGATTCTGCATAGTAGTTTTTGGTTGATACCCTTTTAAATATGGAAAGTGAAAAACAGCATTTTCGGCAAATTTTATTTTGTTACTACAGAAAAGATATAAATTCGGTTCAAGGAAGAAAAAAATTATCCGATTTGTATGCAGAATTTCGATACGGCAATTTTGATCTCGAAGATTCACCACGTTCTGGAAGGCCAGTCGAAGCTGATGAAGACACAATAAAGGTATTAATTGATGCAAACCGGCGAATAACAACTCGTGAGATCGCTGATAGATTAAATTTATCGAATTCGACCATTCATGATCATTTGAAACGGCTAGGTTTTATCCCAAAGCTCGACATATGGGTTCTCATCTTCTTACGGAAAAAAATTTGTGCCGTCGCATTGACGTTTGTGATTTGCTTCTCAAACGCCAATAAAATGATCTATTTTTGAAGCGTATCATCACTGGGGACGTGAAATGGGTTGTCTACAACAATGTTAAGCGCAAAAGATCCTGGAGTAGAAAAGATGAACCGGATCAAAGCACTTCGGAAGCCAATATTCATCAAAAAAAAAAGTTTATGTTATCTGTTTGGTGGGATTTCAAAGACAACGATCAATTCTGAAGTGAACTGTCATCAGTTGGACAAATTGAATAATTCACTTAAAGAAAAAAGGCCAGAATTGGTCAATAGGAAAGGTATAGTGTTCCAACAGGATAATGCGAAACCACATACAAGTTTGACCACTCGGCAAACGCTTTTACAGCTTGGATGGGATATACTGCCACACCCACCATACTCTCCAGACCTAGCACCTTCCGATTATCATTTGTTCCGGTCTCTACAAAATTTTTTAAACGGTGAAACGTTTAATTCAAATGGTGAGGTTAAAAATCATTTGGATCAGTTTTTTGCCAGCAAAGAACAAAAATTTTATGAGCGTGGAATCATGCTACTACCAGAAAGATGGGAAATGGCAGACTGGACAATATTTAATTGAATAAAATATTAACTCATTATAAGAAAATCGTCTTTCATTTTTATAAAAAAAAACGAAATTATTTCCCGGACAACCCATTAGATTCTATATTATACAGTATAATAGATCTCTATAGATAACAAAGCAAATATTCTTAAAACTAAGGATTTTTATCCTATATTTCTGCACACTTAAAGATAGTAATATTTATAGATACATATATAAGGTCTTAAAAACAATTGTTAGATCATCCTTTATTAAATTCATTTCGATAAAAAAAACTTTTAAAATGCCTATTATTAGGGTCGTCATCATTTAATGTTAATAATATCGAATTAACTAAAAAAAAATTACTAATGTCCATTATATACTAGTCTAAAATGGCTAAAAAAGAGCTCAACCAAAAGAAACTCAAAGAAAATTTATTTTGTAAAATATTCACACAGACCAAAAAGTGTATGCGCTGTGAATTCTTAAATCAAATTATTCGATTTTCAAATAAAATTGTGGATATTTTTATATATATGGTAATTAGAGTTCGATTCCAAGATATATAAAATTTTCAACGTGAAATTTCTTTACAGCAAGTTCTTGAAGTCTTAAATGAATTTTAACGTTGATAAACTTTTATTTTGACCATTTTATTTATGTTGATTAACAAATAAACATATTTTTGTTCGAAATGTCCATATTTATCAGTACATACGTATCTTTTTATTTATTTTATGCGCACAGAAAGTTTAAATTGAAATAATGTTAATGCAAAGGTAAATGACCGCGAAAATCTTATTTTGCAATGCTTTTATTGGCATTTTTTTAAGCTGGTTTGCTTTTCTCTTCAAAATTCTTAATTTTATTTTTCATATATCTTAAAATAATTTTTTTAATTCTGTTATATTTGTTTACATAAACGATATTATAAATAAATAAAAAAAAAATATTATCAAAGCTTATGTGAAAGCAGGTATCTGTTCACATTTTTTTTGTCAAGAAAATAAGAAAAAGATATTATAAATAGAATAAAAAAAATTCAACAAGTATTTATAAATGTTATAAAGTTTTGAAGATTTCTTCTATGGTTATAACGTCGAAAAAGAAACTGATCTTTTGTGTATTTGCAAAAAGTTTACAAAGTTTTTACACTTTGATAATATGAAATTATTTTTTTCATATTCATTTCTCTTTTCTTATATACGAATTTTTTCTTAAACTAAAATGTTTACTTTTCTTTTTTTTAGTGTTAATATTATTTATAAAAACTGGAACAAAATTTTATGAATAATAATCTGTAATAATTTTGGTGAATTAGTAATGTAATGAAAGAAACGACACAAAAAATAAAATAATTACGCTGATTATATTATAAAATATTTTTTACAGAAATGCGGGAAATTTTTTAGATAATTGCTTAAAAATATTATTATAAAAAGTTAATATTTTTTTATAAATAATTTGGAAATTATAATAGAAATTTCTGAAAAAAGACTAATTTAAGTGATCATTCGTTCATTGATAAAAGAAGAAATTTCCAGAAAAATAACGGTTGTATCAAAAATATAAACAAACAAAACAATAATTTTACAATAATGTTTGGAGACGTCAGCAATATTATATACTCGTGTATGTCTATTTTCCATGGTCATATTTATTTATTTTTAGTATTTCTAATTTGACATAATTTACCGTAAACGAAAGTCGCATGCCAGATAAGCATTTAAGATGGTATCTGCATGTAAATGGTTTAAATATTTAAATAAGTATAAATGTGTATGAGTGAATATAACCTTAAGAAATTATATATAAATATCCAAATTTACAAATTTGTTAATATTGTAGTTCATAATTTATTAAAAAAATATTAGAATAAAATAGAAGTGGTTTTTTATTAAAAACTTCAATATTTACATACGGTAATATAATTAATTTATAAATACCTATACATATTTAATTTTACAAATGTACACACATATACTCTCGTCCAAAAGTGTGCTACCAGCTTGAATTATGGGGGAAAGTTAAATACTCGTATAACGCGGACATTAAAAGTCAGAAGTGAAAAAAGAAATTAATTTTTTTAAACTATGTTAATTTTGATTTTAAAAATATACAAACTAATATTTATTGTATTATAAAATTAAAAATACTAAAAAATGCTCCAATTATTTTTGCGTCAAAAAAAACCTATTTTGTGTTTGATGACAGCTTGTACGATTCATTCCATCGATCAGTTTTTTTATTGTATCCTTTCTGTTTAGCACATCCCATAAAACTACTATGGGGTTGAGATCATATGATTGTGGTAGCAATGTCTTATTTTCCAAAGTGTGCCCTTGTTTTTGGATCATTATCCCGCTGCATAACGAATCCTTCACCAATTAATCGAGGTCCTAATGGGAGAACGTTCATCTCGAAACTGTTAGGATACTGCTCATTTCTTAAAATTCCATCAATCCAAACCAAGTCTCATACACAATCCGTAAAAAAGCAACGCCATGATTGACGGTTTGCACAACGGTTTCCGGCAGCATTCTAAAGTTTCTCCAACATTCCGATGCGCTCCAATATAATAATAATAAATTAAAAGAAAATATATAATAATAAAAAAATTAAAAGAAAACAAAAAATACCCATGTTTTTTTATTAAATATTCGCAACTAACTTCATTAGAAACAAATCCAACGGAATCTCACGGTGAATTTGTAAAAGTTATAAACTTCCAAATAGATGAAAACAGACAAAAAAAAGTAGAAGTAAATAAGTTTTTTTTGTTAATTAAAAAAAAACACGAATACTACAGTTCCTTTGATAAAGTAGTTCGTTTTGTTTTGTTCCCTTTCTTTTTTGCCAATATTCGTTGTTTTCTTTCGACAATTTTGACATTTCTCTTTAATGAAGTTTGTGTAAACGGTACAATATAATACATTCAAATGAAGAAAAGTATGGCAGACGATCTGTGATTGTAAAGTGTGAATGGTAGTGGATGGATTGTTTTCTAGTGCAACAGTAATTGCACCCTTCCCGCCAAAAACCAAATGTAAACAAGCCGTTTTTTTGGTATAACTTCATAACTGAATAACTAACAAACTGTTTAGATATGGTATGCAATTTTATTCTTGTAATGAATTATTTTGTTTATTAACTTACATCATTTCATTTTATTTTAATTGTTATTTTTATTTATCAAACACGATTTTGTGCTAAGTTGTCCTTTAACTATGTATGCGTATTTATCTATGAACCAACAAGCAGGTGTTCTATAATTAGGCAAAAAAAACCAGTTTCCAGTTACTATATTGCGTTTTAGGCTTTGTAATTCTCAGAAAAACTATCCAGCGCAACTCAATCAAGAAAAGTTAAAATATTTTCTTTCACAAAAAAGCTCCATTGTACTTACTAAAGTAGTATTTATATGGTTATTTTTTTAAAACTATTTATATTATATAAAAAACTTCTCATAAAAGTTCATAATCGTGTGTAGTAAATGTACATTTAAGTCACATGGGATAATTTTATCATGATTTTGTGTTTGATTGTTTGCTTCTTTACTAGTTACACTGTATCATGTGTTGATTACTTTGATTATACAGTAGGAAAAAAAATATTTTATCAACTTTGATTGTTAACAAATTTTATATATTAAATATATTATATTATTAGATTAGTATAATAAAAAATATTCACAAAGTTATTAAAAATTTTGCACCATCAGAAATAATCGAATTCTTTCAACAAGGTTAATATTTATTAAAACAATCATACGATTTCTAAAACAATCTCACTTTTTCTGTATTCTTAAATATGATCATAATTTCTACATTTTCAAAATTAGCCTCTTTTTTTAAAATAATCAATTATTATCTTTACCTTAAGAAAGAAAGACGTCAACAAAAACGAACACTCTCAAAATCGGTAAACATATAATAACTTCAAAATTTTCATTCTGCAAGTTCAAAAATAATCCTTAGCTATCTACACACTCTTAAATACAATCATGTTATTGTTAAATTCTCAAATATAATCACTTGGTTTGTATGCACTCACAAACGATAATCTACGTATTATACAATTTCTATACTCTCAATAATAATCCAGTTCTGATGGATTTTTTTTGTTATAAAAAACAATCACTAACTTTCTAGATTTACAAAAATTGAGCTGTTTTCTTTGTCCAAAAACAATTGCCAACTTTCGGTGCTTTTTTAAAGTACAACATCTTTAAAAAAAATAAGTGTAAAAATCGATTACTCCTAAAACATTACAAGGCATCTCCAAAAATAATCCTTTAATCTCTGCAACCTCAAAAACAATCACTTAATTTTTTGCCAAAAACAAACACTCTTAAAAATATACCCTCAGAAACAATAATTTCTTTTCGAAATCTATTACGATTATCAATCACCTAAAAAAATTCCTCCAACAAATTAACTATAATCCGTATAAAAAGGAGTTGGAAAATATCCTTTATCTTTTTAATTGAACAGCTATTTATTTACAGCAGATGAAGTTACATTGTTGTAAAAGTATTAAAATAGAAACGTTGAAAATTTGGCAAAATAAAAAGTTTTGGTATGGATCTAGATCGTAAGGTGTTGCAATTCCTCATCTGCTCCTTCTGAAATTAATATTTCATAATATTTCTTCCTCTAATGTTATAAAATTCTATATTGAAATTTTTTTGTACAAATAATAGTGAAGAGATGGGCTTTGATGATATACACATACAATAATATAACGTTAGTTTAAAAGTATAACCCCATTTCTTTGAGTTAAGAGAGGGGAGTATTCCACTATAATGTCAATACATGGTCCGTTAAAACTTATCTTCAATGGACAAAATAGGATGCACAAACTATACAAACTTTACGAATAATGATCTTTATACAATATAAAATTATCCAATTAATATTAATGATAAATGCTGATTTATTTTACGGAGAAAGATTAATTATAATCTTCCCAACAATCAATCTACTTTAATTAGATAATTAAACTGGATTTATAAAGGTTTATTTACGTACGGTAACATTTTCGATTATAGAATATTGCTCTGTTTACCGAGCGATTCTTAGCCCTCGCAGCAATTCTAGGTTCGTCAAATGACCCGGTGCACAATGAGATTCATCGCAATTTGTTCAACAATAGAAAATTCTAGTTGCATTAGATTCCCAGGCATGTTGCCATCAATGGTAATGCATAGTCGAGGGAGTCTCCTACAAAATTGCACTTCACATCATCTACAATGCGTAGACAAACAGACTGGACCAACGGTGCAAAATTGCTGCTCGACAACCATTACGAAATTTTGAGCCAGAAAACTTTTCAGAATCCGGATTGGTCATATCGGTCTTACCTTCATGCCTTTCCTTTGCCTTTCATCTCACCATTTCCCATAATTTAAATGAATGCCACTTAACCCAGAACTTATTTTTTTTGAATAAAACTCCTTCCATTATGGATCTCCTAGACTTGACTAGTCCTTTTTCCAGCCGACTTTGTAACATTCTTAAACGTTTAAATTTGCCCTAAAAATAAATTTAAGATCTCTGAGCCAAAAACAATAAGACCAGTTTCTTTAAGGATCTCATCAGACATGGAGTCGTAAAATGGCCTTATGGTCATGGAGTCACAAAATGACTTATTGTTTTTGGCTCAGAGATCTTACATCCATATACAATACATAAATAAACTAAATATTTTTATGAATTACTGTCTGTATCATTTCTAAATGAGGTGGTCGGGGTCCGATACGCGCGGAAAGTACGGTACCTTGGAGTAAAGGTTGGAGAGAGGCTGAACTGTCGACCTCACTTGCAACATCTACGGGTGCGCGTGGCCGGTTTGGTTGGTATACTGGTGCGAGTATTTCGCAAAGAATGGGGACTTCGATCAAGAGCGGTGAAAGTCCTGTACATGAGTGTGTTTGTTCTATGTGCAATGTATGCGTCGTGTGTATGGGCTGACATTATGCGCCACCAGTATGCAAGGGTGGGCATAAATTCAGTTCAGCGTTTGACTTTGAATGTATGTAGAACCGTGTCAACCGATGCGATGCAGGTTCTAATAGGAGAAATTCCATGTATTGGCGTGTACTGGTCCTGAACAGAATGTATGAAATTTGGCAACGTCGATGGGATGAAAGTGTGAATGGCAGATGGACGCACATGTTCATTTCGGATGTGTGCTTTGCATCTGCGTATGGATTTGAATTTGGTCTGTACCTTGGGTATTTACTCACGGGACACGGCAGTATGAATGGGTTCCTCCTGGTTGTGGAGGCTAGATGCCTTTGTGGGGCGGAGGAATAGAGAGCCAAGAACCTTCTCATTGAGTTTGGCCTGTACGGGGATTTGCGTGGCTTAGGTGCACGTGGAATCGTGGTGAATGATGAGGATGCGGATGTGAGTGGCGTGTTGGGTGTGAGAGAGAGGCATGAATGCCCTAATAAATTTGCTGTGGCAGTGTTTGAGAGGACAGCGAGATTGGTGCGTGAATGAGTGTGTGAATGACACGCAGGGTGGCTACAACCGGGTGAAAAACCAAGGTTGATTTTGGGTTGTATTTTCGGGTCTTGGCGAACCCGCGTACCTGAGCTAGCTTAGCGGTGCCTAGGGATTTACAAGATTCCTGACTTGTAAATCCCTACAAGATTCAATGAGCGGAGTACAAACTGAAGTACTCTTAAAACAAAAATTGGTACTACGGTAGTCGGGGTGCCCCATGGTGTTGGAACACACTATGCCCGACATTAGTGAGGCGCTTAGGCAGCAACGTACACCTAGTGGCTGTGGTTAATACCCATATCTCAAGTACGGTCTACTGATCGCTAGTGGGAGATATTGGTAATTATCTCGTGCGCTGTCACTGCTTATGACAGTAGAGGTTTAGATAGTCCTTGCCACTAAGAGTTGGAGTAATCAGCTTGTAACGGGCTGTAAACTGCCAGTAATGGTGGTGCGTTGATTGAGAGTAACTCAATCCCTATAGTCGTAGGCAACTCGTGGATTTATATTTAAAGACAACTAAGTCACGTTAAATAATATAGTATAACTGTACTATTTTTAAACGTTTACAATAAAAATATATTTTTTTTTAAATACAAGAAAATTGTAATTATGTAAATTAGTTTTTAATGACAGTACGTATAATTATCGTACAATACGAAAAAATAATTTACAAAAAGTATAATTATTTCCTTAAGATTTTTAAAAGTTAAACATTCTCACAATTAGATAGTTTTTTATTCTAGCCGCAATTATTTCTGAATTAAAGAAATACTTCTAGTATGTAGGAATTTTTTTGTTGTTGAAAAAGTCAACAATTTTTATTTGACAATTAATGAGTTTTCAATTTTATTGTAGGTCCACCGAGATCAAATTTTATCGCTGAATTAGTGAACAATCGAAATTAAAAACAATCCTAAATGGCTATTTTTTAACCTTGAGAGTCAAATTTTTCTTTACGTAAAAGCTACAATCTTTTTTTTTTTGCAAAAATGTTTTTATCTCGCATAATTTATAGTCAAGGTGTTTCCTAAATTTATTTCTGTCTACAGAGATAATAGTGATTGTTTTTTTTTCTTCATGACTGTCAATTTGTGATGGTGTGGTCAGTGCCATTATCATGCTTATTAGTTAAATTTTTTTTTTAATTCGACTATCATTATTCGAAATTTTTTCCGACTTTTAAAAAATACTTATGGTATGATCATTCGAATTTAGAATTTGTTACATTATTGTAAGTCAAGTCTCAGAATTCTACCAATTTTTTAGGTAATTTTTGCAAAAAAATTTTTAAGTGAAGAATTTTCATAATGATGACTTTTAATAATGAATTAGTAATTAATTAAAAAAATAGATTTATTATGAAATGTAATGAACGAATATATAATTATGAGGATTATGTGTTACGTAAAATCACTCTACAAAATTCAAAGATTAGATAATCATGAAAAAAAAATTATAATATCGGATGTACATATGCACATAGTTGTATGTGCATACATTATTAGAACTAGTAGATTACTATAAAGTTTATACTGGGGGCGTGGAGCAGTAAAAAAAAATTCAGTAAAATGTACTGTATAATAGTTGAAAAAGGGAAATTATGATCATACTAGAACACAAAATGCTCTCAATTGATCACATCCTGTAATAAGCATATTGAGTTTAGTCGATTGTCTTGCACAGATTAGAGACAATGATAAGTGTTTAGAGAGTCTCAATAGACGTATGTCTAATAATCTTTGTGGAAGTTTTTCATCGAGTAGCGACAGTGGGTAGATTTGGTTAATTTGCATAAGTTATCCATATTGAAAATTGTTATAAATGGCTATAGCCAAAATTATATAAATTGCTGATGAAAAAAATTTTGTCCATGCTATAATTCTAAAGGAAGTTAGTTTTACTTGACACTATCACTTGGGGTGGAATACTATAAAACTGTGCAACTCATATTCTTTCACGGTCATTAAAATTATGGTTCTTTTTCTTTTATGCTTAGAGAGTCTACATAATGCTTCGAATCCAAAGACCATTTGTACTAAGGTTTTTATACGCTAATAATTTAACCAAACATAAATTATTTCATTCTCTTTGACATCTTATTATGAGGTTTGTCGGAGAAGTACCCGGCCTGACGTATAAATGGCGGTTGTTGTTTGAAACATTTGAAATGACGATGGTCGTGTAAGCTTAAGTTTGATGACGCTGCGTTGTTTAGTATTTGTTTAAGAGTCATTAATATTGAACGCTCTTAGTAAATTTGTAATCATAGACAAAATTGGTCATCGTTCTGTGATACAATACATTCATTTGAAAGGTCTCAGTCCAATCAATATCAAGGCCGAGCTAGACTTTAGTCTGGGAAAGTTTGCTCCTTTATTTACAGCAATAAAATATTGGGTAGCACAGTTTATCGTACATACTTGATTTTATCGAAATACGATAAAATTATGGTCACGGTTTGGTACATGAAATATCTCATTGTATAGTTATAATTTTTTATATTGTATTAAATTTCTGAAGTAGTTATAATTTTTTATATTAAAAATGTTGACTATATGGATATCCTAAAATCTACAAGAGATTCTACCATAATCGGGCGATCTGAATAATAGCGTTCAAATGATCCCATCGTTAACATGCTACAGAATCGTCTATTCTCATGTAGGGGTCCAAAAATTCAAAATATTTTCTTGAACATGGTAAAGAGTTCGCAATAGTTTATTTTACTACAGTTACTCTCCTAAGATTAGTCTTAATAAAGTGACCCCATTTATATATATTTTACTAGCTGACAATGTAAAAAAAAAATTTAAATTAATAAATTTATAAACTACAATATTAAATTGTATCTTCGACAAGACCTAATTTATTTTAATATACTTAATTTGGATGGATCTTTTCATCATCAACGCCGCCGCGACAACCAGAATTTCGGCCTAGGTCTGCAGAATCAAAACAACTCCAGACCTTCCGGTTTGTTGCCGCGGTTTTCAAATTTGATAATCTCAGCATGTGTATACCTTTCTGGCTAACGCTGCACTTCCATCGAAAGCAGGAATTACTTTGTCTTATATATTGAGCGATCGTTTATTAGCAAACTCAATTATCTCATCGGATTACATGCCGAGGAATCGTCTATTCTCATGTAGGTATCCAAAGATTATTTGGCAGCTCCTTTCGAACGCGGCTAAGAGTTCGCAATGGATTTTGCTGAGGGCAAAGTTTCCGAAGAATATATGAGGGTTGGCAAGACTAATGTCCTGTACAGCAGTAGCTTTGGTTTTACGGTAAGGATTTTCGAGCGAAATAATTTAGATTGACTTAATCGCTGTCACATCCTTTGCGATTTTCTTCCTCCACGTTTCTATTGACTGCTATCCATCAGATGGGAGAACAATTTTACTTATACGACACTTTAGGCTTCTATTAATATCTGAGCAGTGCTAATTAGTCCTGTCTTTAATTGGAATATATTTCCACAAGATATTTTGATATTGTTTCTGTAAAAGAATATTTCTTCTCTTGCAAACAATATTTATCTTATTTTTTTATTTGGATAATTCGAAAATAAATAGGTGATTTTATACCTCAAAGATATACGGTTTTCTTGGTTGAATCCAGACTATGCGATAGTTGATTGTATTATAAAATTAATCGTATAATTTTACAAACTTCTGATACGAATTTATGTATTTAATAAAATGTATTAACCGTTCTCTTTTTGTGAATATTATTTATATCAATCGATATCCTCGTTCCTGAATTATACTTCAAATACAACATCGTTCACATCACCTCCTTGTATCATCTTGCAGCGCACAATCCTTTTACACCAATTTTCCATCACATTTTTGCACAATTTAGGACTTATATCGGGTATAATGTTATGTATATAGTCCATTAGCACTTAATAAGATAAGAATTGTAGATATAAACGCATTTTTTAATGGTGTTAGATCGCATGGTTCCATAACGCCTCCATTTCAAAACACGGACTGGTCTTCCTTAAACCACCTGTGGATATCCATTGTTGTGAAAATTTGCCCTATTATTGAAAATCAGTATGGTTACAAATAGGCGAATCAGCATCGGTGAGCGGGTTCAGAAGAATTTGATTATTAGAAGAACTGAATCTTATATATTTAAAGGCATTTGTGCAAAATTCACCACAAAGAGGGCGAATTTATTTGAAGTTGTCATTTCCGGCTTTCTGGCAATACTCCAGAGATAATAGATGATTATATTTTTTTTTAAAGTTAAACTTTTTTTAAAGTTAACTACGAGTTCAATAATTCTGTATAAAATTAGTAAAGTTGTAATAAAAAACATAAAGACATTTCTTAAATGACTATCTTGTATTTCAAATCGGTATTACTGGTATCGAACATCTTGTATTTGGAGTGGAAACTTATCACATACATGGCCATTCGTCAGGAATTTTGTTATCTACGGTAATACAGAGGAAAATATTTGAAATAAAAGGAACATCAGTTTATACCCGAAATATGTAAATATAAACGCTTAACTTCTCATAATCCTTAAGAAAATTATTAAACTAAAAATGGAACTAGTTTTATTACCAAACATAAATGATATGTTGATCGAAAATCACTCGACACCCATTACACCAATTGAGTAGCCATTAAGAGTCACTTAATCTTTTTTTTATTAGAAATAAAAAAAACATTAAGTGACTCTTAATGGCTACTCAATTTTGTAAAAAATTGTTTTAGTTGAGAGAATCAAAACAGAAGACACATCTTTATAAAAGAATTGGAGTCGTATTGGTAGAATTCGAACTTGGCTGGAAGAATACAGACCTTAAATAGTTCTAAACGAATTATGCTTAATATTATTAATGTATTAGTTTAGTCAATTATGCTTTTAGTTAGATAGTCAGTCAGATACATATTAAATTTTTAAATACGTTTCGGTAAATATTATATAAGCGGTTTTTTTTAAACCAATGAAAAAAATTGTTGCTGATGAGAGGAATTTAAATGAACAGTACAAAAAATATGTGTTTTCTTCGATATTTCCAATGCATTTGATTGTGTCAGACATTCGGGGATTCTCTGAAATTTTAAGAGCTTAATTTCTTCTTCATACTATCAAATTATAAATTAATTTTTATACCAATGTCATTTTTAAGTAGCAGTTAATTCATAACAGTTAATGCTGGAGTCACACAAGGTGTATTTATATACTGGACATACCATTTGGTACCGTTATATTTACTATTCATATAAATTGTGACATAATATTCCATTTGTTTAACGTGCTATACCGGTCCTTAGACATAATAACACAAGTCGCCTACGACCATAGGGATTGAGATTGCGCTCAATCAACGCACGTAGATAACAGACAGTTAGCAGTCAGTAATCAGTTACTAGCTGATTACTCCAACTGCTAGTAGTGAGGCCCATCTAAACCTCTGCTGTCATTAGGGGTAACAGCGCCCGATATAATATCCAGTTTCTCCTGCTGATGATCCGGGGATCGTCCCCGCGTGTAGGGTTTAACCACAGCTACCGCCACATGGTACCAATTAAAGTTTTAAGAGTACATAGGTTTGAACTCCACTCATAGAGCTACAGTCAAGAATCTTGCTACAGTCAGGAACCTTGCTCGGACTTTTTTTTGTACCATGCACCAACCCTCGTAGGGGTAATTATGTGATTATTATTTTTAAGATCTTATTTGCCAGACACGGCATATCCACTACTTTTGCCGCTTGTTAGCTATATTTCTTTTTATGTCATCATTGGAATGAGAAGCTGGTCTATACTTAACATCCCGCCGCCGGGGCGGCAATAATTTACAATTCAATATCACCAATCTGCAATTCTGGTTTACGAGATGGCGAGTGATGGTAAAAGAGCAGAAAAGTACTGATATTACTATACTTTTATTCTTTGTCGAGAGCATTTAGACTTTAATGGCAAAATTATTCCTAAATTTGATCAAGTACATTATTTTGGACTTCAGTTATACAAACGATTAACATAGAACCCACATAACAGACTTGAATCTTATAGACGTCATTGACTACTGCTTCAACTTCTAGAGAAACGTTAGAAGCTAACAATAAATACAAAATTCTTAATATACAACGCAATTATAATAACTATTTGGGTCTATATAATTGATATTTGAGATTAAACGAAACGTTCCAATTCCTATTTTATCCTTAAAATACAAGATCCTCCCTCTTATGTTCGAAAAATTTATTAAATCGTGATTTTTATGTTCCCTTTCTTCACGATATGTCCATTTCAGTTATCAAAAATTTCACTCCCGTTTATCGTATTATCATAATCCACTCGTCAGAGAACTTTCTTCTATTATTCTCGCCGAAAATACTTATCGGAGAGTGAAGAGGCAATAATGTCGAGATTTATTAGAATTTTCTAACTATCGTTAGTTAGAGAAACGGCGATGAGTGTTTACTCCCACTTCAATGCTCCACAATATTGTAAATTATTTTGTGATGTAAATCTGCTTATAACAATAAAATTGTAGTTGTTGATATAAAAAAAAAAAAAGTACAAGCGCACCTGTCGCATCCAGAGAGTACAAGGAAAATCAATAAAACAACTGTTCGAGGTGATTTTTCTACGTTCTTCTGCCAACTTGCAAATATCGCGTGACTTATCGAGTATTTCTTTTTTACCTGAACCAAACAAAAATTTACAGTGTCACAATACTTTATTACGTTGATGATTAAATAAATTCTTATTGGAATTGTATTCGTGTAATAAGAAAAACTAAAAACGAAGTCGATTATTTATTTATTTGCATTGTGTTTTTCGAGAAAATTTTCTTTATCAACTTTCATGTATTCATATTTTTTAAATATTTTTTGTTCCGTTCTCAAATTCCACGTCAGGTGAAAATGCGAGCTACAATCTATAATTGTGTTCTTATATAAGTTTTTTTATGGTTTTTTTAACTGTATTGATCGATTGACCCATTTACACACAAACGACATACTTTGATGACCTTCTTATGTTGTTTAGTGAATAGTGAATTTTTTCCTAATATTTTATCCTTAAATTTTAAACGAATTGAAATATTTAACAATATCTTTTATGAGACTTAAAAAAACATATGAACACGAACATTTTGTTACAATTATTATAATATTATTATTATTATTATTGATGACTGAAAACGTATGTTTAAAAATCGATAATAAAGTATAAAAAAAAATAAGAGAATACCTTATTCTTAATGTTATTTAACATTTCAGTTACTAATAACTTTATCAATATTTCATATCGTAGGTCCTTTTATCTTTTGCATATTTCAAAATTATTATCTATTAGTGAATACATTTTGTTTACTGATACTTCAGATTGATTTCATAAGATTTTTATTAGGAATAACAATTGCATTAAAAAAATTTTGTCACAATAAACAGCGTAGACAAATTATATTTGCTTTTAAATATTATTGAATATATATGTATATAAATTTATTGACCAACAGGAATTATATTTTGTATTAAAACTTGTTTTTGTTACGTAATAATACCATCAATAAAACTAATTGCGGACTAGTACTATTACTATTTATGTAATATTTAAATTGATACTGATATATGCTAATTTTAATATTTTAGCAAAAACTATATTTTATATTAATTAAAATACAAAATATGTCATATTGAAAATTTTAATTACTGATATTTGGAGAAAAGTATCGCAAACAAAATATTTTATTATTAAAAGTACTCTTATTAACTGTGCAATAATAAAAATCATAGCCCAATGCGTGTGAATCTTAAAATAACCGCGAAAGTAAGCATTTTGTTTATTGTTATCACTAAATTAATTTATATTTATTTAGTGATTACAATAAACAAAATGCTTACTTTCGCGGTTATTTTAAGAATAACAATAAAAAAATACTTTGTTTCGCGGTTATTTTTAGATATTTAAAATTTTAAGATATTTAAAATTTTATATCAAATTTAACTAAAATTTTTATAAATACGTTATGTTATTGAGATTGCTTATATGTTAACATTTTTTTCTTCATATTGCCAATACTATATATAGTACATAATTTTGTAGGCATAACTTATCGCGAAAAAAATGCTTTAAAATTTTATTTCCTGTTTTCTACAAAATCTTACATGTCAATTATCATTGATATACTCACACTACAAGGATTATGTTGCTAAAAAGCTAGTTTTCTTATAAATCACTGACATATAGCGGAGAAAAGTTGCAATTAAAGTTTTAAAAAAAATACCGCAGAGGTTGCTGGAGGTCACAGCAATCTCTAGTGGTAAATTCTTTTATTTGCTGGCAGTGCAACACGCAGAGCTAGGTAGGCTCCATTATGTGGTGTTAATAAAGGCGCGTATACAAAAATAGCAGGCATGTATAAACAATTTGCACCACCTACTTGTAAGTTCTGTGGAGTAGATTTCACTTCGGAATCCTTTCATTTTTATTGCATCACCAACTTGTAAGTTCTGTGGACTAGATTCTTCAAGATGCCTTCCAAAGTTTTTCTATAGTCACATGGTATAGAGAATCTATCTTCTAAAGGTTCTAAGGGATCTTTTTTATTGGTAGGATAGCTACAGCGGACCGATCATCTGCTAAGCGAAAACAAAAAAAGTGATCGTAAATTGTAATTAGAACATTTGGAAGAAAGATCCCCCCATGTTCCTGAAAGGAATGTTAAAAGGGAAATAGATAGATTTAATAATATAACTCTAATCATTTCTAAGTCTATCATATACTTTTTTGATTGAATCAATTTGGTAAAAATGAAAGGAAAGCTCTAACAATCGATATATATTAAAAAAGAAAAATAATAAAGGAATGCTAAAAGAAAAATGGATAGATGGGAGCGACCGTCAGGTATTGCATCACGGGGAATTTTATCTAGGTTACACAGGTTAGTCTTTTTTCACTTTTTCCTCCTAATGAAACTTCTTTAATGCTCTACAATGATGCCCTTCCTGGGCAGGCGTTGACCTACGACTTTTACCAGTTCCTTTCTTTCTTGGGTAAAACGTGGATAGTGGAAAATGCATGATCCGCATTTTAAATTCTGTTCCACAAATGGAGAATGTTGCATCAACGTCCCAGATTAAAGAGATATAAATTAGCCGTAAAGCACCTCTGGGCTTTCAGTAATTGGGTCATATGGTGAACATTGATTTAAATATATAAATTTGTTTTATATAAATGAAAACATGTTAAGTAACCCCAATGAAAAGTAAATGTAAAGTTTTAAGTTATAAAAATATTGTAAGCGCTAGCAGCCGCACGCGCCCAATTCCAGACTGCCAAGATTTACTCTGGCGCATCTGTTTTTATTAGAACTTCTAAAAAGTTATCCAGCTTGTACTTTTAAAATTAAAGTTAAATACATCACACTTAAAATTCAGATTTCCATGAAACTATATTGGTTGGATATTGCCATTGCACATCAATATAATATTGGGTTGTACGGAAAGTAATTTCGATTTTTCTCAACAGAGGACTTAATTGCATATTTTCACCAACTTCACACTGAAGCCGCATATCATATGTTATTTGACAGGTGACATAGCAAGGCTTCTTTGTTAATTGATTCTGACAGTAGTTTTTGGTTGATACACTTTTAAATATGGAAAGTGAAAAACAGCATTTTCGGCATATTTTACTTTTCTATTATAGAAAAATAAAAATACTGTTCAAGCAAGAACAAAATAATCCGATGTGTATGGAGAAGATGCGTTAAGTGAGCGCCAGTGCCAAAACTGGTTTGCAAAATTTAAATCCGGCAATTTTGATCTCGAAGATGCAGTACGTTCTGGAAGGCCAGTTGAAGCTGATGAAGACACAATTAAGGCATTAATTGATGCAAACTGGCGAATAACAACTCGTGAGATCGCTGAGAGATTGAATTTATCGAAATTGATCGTTCATGATTATTTGAACCGGCTAGGTTTAATCTCAAATCTCGACATTTGGGTTCCTCATCTTCGTACGGAAAAAAATTGTGCCGTCGCATTGACGTTTGTGATTTGCTTCTCAAACGCTAAGAAAATAATCCATTTTTGAAGCGTATCATCACTGTTGTCGTGAAATGGGTTGTCTGCAACAATGTTAAGCGCGAAAGATCCTGGAGTAGAGAAGATGAACCGGCTCAAAGCTTTTCGAAAGCCAATATTCATCAAAAAAAAGGTTATATTATCTGTTTGGTGGGATTTCAAAAACAACGATCAATTCTGAAGTGTACTGTCATTAGTTGGACAAATCGAATAACTCACTTAAAGAAAAAAGGCCAGAATTGTCAATAGGAAAGGTATAGTGTTCCAACAGGATAATGCGAAACCACATACAAGTTTGACCACTCGGCAAACGCTTTAAGAGCTTGGATGGGATATACTGCCACACCCACCATACTCTCCAGACCTAGCACCTTCCGATTATCATTTGTTCCGGTCTCTACAAAATTTTCTAAACGATTTCATTCAAATGAAGAGGTCATAAATCACTTGGATCAGTTTTTTACATGCAAAGAAACAAAAATTTTATGAGCGTGAAATCATGCTACTGCCAGAAAGATGGCAAAAGGTATTGGATCGGACTGGACAATATTTAATTGAATAAAATATTAATTCTCTATAAGAAAATCGTCTTTCATTTTTATTTAAATAAAACGAAATTACTTTCCGGACAACCCAATATAATATTTAAATAGCTGTCACGAGACTTCTTGTGGAACGTGATACTTCTGAGGTAATTTTATGATGACTTTTTCGCACTTTTTTTTGATAACTTTTAAAAAAAGTATTTTTTGGATGTTGGTTTTAATATTTTCTAAAGTTTAAGAATTTTCTGTGTAAACACGATCTTACGCAAAGCCCAAAAAGAGAAAGTTCAACGTTTTCAAATTGCACGCAGGTCAATTGACATCACCAAATTTCGAAATTATACGTCTTGAGAACTTTTCACAAAATTAAGCTAAAATTTGTCGTGTTTTGTTAGTCATGACACCATTTTTTTGATACTACATAGGACCTAGATTAAAATATTCAAGTTAGGGTTAAAATAAAGTCGGCTATCATACGACCATAGCGTTCAGAAATACACCAGAAGCTTACTTTTCGCAGATCGAATGGTTTTTTTTTTTTACAGACATTTGTGGTTTTTTTGAGTGTCATATAAGGCAATTTTTATTTGAGCGAGAAATGGGCCTTATCGCTGCAGAGAAATTTTTGAGTGAGAAATGAGCCTCATCGCTGCATAGAAATTTGTTCGTAAAATAAGTCTCCAAAGCCTATTTTCCCAGCACCCAATCGTTATGTCTTCTTCTTCATGGCCGACAGGCTTCCATTCTTGCATGACTTGAACTTTATATGGGTTATGGTGTAAGTTCAAATGCAAAATGCGCCATAATGTACTGTAGGGCAAGTTCAAATGCTGAGCGCGCCGTGAAACCAATAATTTTGCCCACTAACAGTAGTTTTTACAGTAAGCGTGCTTTTGAACGAGAAATGAACCTCATCGCTGAAGAAAATTCTTCTATTAAAACGCGAAATGTGGCTACGGTAGGATCACCATTTTTTTAGAAACTTTTTACCTAATTTTAAATATTAACCCATTATTCACTGATTAAACAATATATATTGTCAAATGGAAAACTTCAAACTAAACAAATGCCACCTTGGATTACATATACCAGGTGTATAAGCTTAAATCCGCTGTTTTTAGTCAAAGCATGGAAATGCTTAATAAAATAACAAATTTATTCAAAGTAACACCCAATTGCTTTGCGAGCATTTTTTGCGATTGGGTATCGTCTTTGTACAAAAGAGCCTGCAATTGATGGTCCTCAACCTTCCTAGGCCGATTTTCATGCTTCTTGTCCCACAAGTCAGAATCGTCGTCTTTGAACCGACGAAACCAATCTCGGCACGTTGTTTCCGATAAAGCACTGTCAGCATAGGCGTCCATAAGCATTCGATGCGATTCGGCAGCCGATTTCTTCAAATTGAAGCAGAAAAGCAGAGCTTCCCGCATATGACAAAACTAAACATGATTACCAAAGGAAAAATGTATGTTGTTGTACGTAATTGCTGACAATCTGCACTGATTAATGTTGACAGATGTCAAAGTCATAAAAAAAAATGACTTTGACATCTGTCAACAAAGGCGTGTCCATGGTAACTTAATACGCTCACTCACGCCATCTAGTGTATGACCAAACAGCGGATTTAAGCTTATACACCTGGTATAGTTGGAAACTGTCATATGTATGTCAGGTATGTAATTTCCGTACCTCGAAATAGATAACCCGTTACAAAAAAAAACACAAGTTAGTGAAAAGTACTATTTTAAGTCAAAATTTTTTTTAAATCCCTAAAAATTATTTATGAGCCCTTAGAAAAACTTTTTATTAAATGTTATATGTTCTTTTTTACTATTTATTATATCATAAAAACTAACCTATATGTTTATTATTGCTTAAATAGACTACACTAATTTTTTCATACGGAAGTTGAATTCCTTTCCGATTGAGGTTGTTAGACAAAAAAAAATTTGGATTGCAATTATCGAATGATTATATTGGGTTATATTTTTTGATATTGGGTTTGAGGAACTCTGATTTTATAGTGGAGCAACGTATGAGTTTGTAGTCAAATGGAGGCTTATCTGATAGATTACTTGAGTCTAAAATAACGAAAAATCTTCGTTTCTAATGTCGCAGAGCAGTGAATTTTATGAAATTGTACAAATTTGTTGCAGGTGATGAAAAATAGCCGCATTGGATTAACGGGCGTCTACTTGTGGCGACTTTAAACTCAAAAGCACATGATTGCATTTAGTGCAGTTGTTTATTTTCTGCATTTACTACATGTAATATGGGAACAAGGGGCTTATGTGTATGCGACTATGTCTTAAGTAATAACACATAAAGTTTTCCTAAGCAATAAAGTAAATGTTGGGCGGGAAATTATATTTTTTTTTGTATTGCATTTGTTTATGGTGAACTTTTCCATTTGGAAGTGTTCGAGTTTCTCAAAGCAAAAGTAAGCGAATAATGCGCGCACATTCAATAAGTACACAATCCGTTACGATATAGCAATTGTAGAAATGTACAAAAACTGCATAGATTCAACCAAATAAGGTTAACCTAGGTATTTTGCGTTGCCTATCACTTACCTGTTCGCTACTGTATTCCCATCGGTGGAAATATTAAAATTCGCAAGAAATTCAATTTCTCAACATGTTAGGCACAACTGCAAGCATTAGAGTTTATTGACTTTGCGTTTTTTTTTACACCGATTCTTTTTTATGTAAGAAATAAGAGTAGATTGTATGCAAAATGTACATTCAGGTGACTCTGCATACAAGTATGATTATCAAAACTATATTGAAAATGTAGCACAGGTGAAAACGTGTACTAATCATTCGATCATGGCGGCATAAGTACCGTTTGTTTTATTATTTCATGGATATTTATAAATATAGAAATTTTTTGCTAGTCTATTCAGTTTTTTTCTCAACAGTTTCCACTCTTTCGTTCTCTTTCAAAGTGTATATCTTTCTCTCATTTCGTTTTTCATTCATTTGCTGTACTACAAAAAATTTGGTTTGTTGGTTGGCTATTGTCTTTCGATCAGCACAATGTCAAGGTCAACAAACCTTGTGGTTGTCATCATCGAATATTGCGCAAGGGCCAAAACCAAACAATTCTAACAAGACCTTGAACTTTTTTTCTGATTCAATTGTGGATTTAAAAGCAATTATTATTGGATTTGTTTCTCATTTTAATATAATTGAAATCATTAATAATAAGAAGAAATTATCGTATTTTCTCAGTAATTCAGTTTATTTATTAATTGGAAATATAATGCAGATTGCACTATTATTATATTATTTTTATGGTATACACGAGTACGGAAAAATCGTGATTAGATTTTTTCTTATTGAAGAGATTGTTTATACCATAAACATGTAAATACAATATTATTTGGGTCACTATCTATGAAATTTACCTTTCCAAGAAACGTAGTAGACGGCCATAATAGTATTCGCTTTATTACCGTTTTCGATTACTTTGATTTTGTATTTCTTTTTATTCATTTATTTATTTTTTTGTTGTTGTAATATTATACACGAAAAGAAAGTTAACTTTCCAAGTAGCTTTTTATATGTGTATGAGAAACATTTAAAAAAATGAATAGAACACGGGGATAATATTATAGTATATAACGGTGTAAATTTATATAGTAAATAGTATGAATTACCGCAAGATATTTGAAATATTTCTTCTCTTTTTTTCCAACTTGTTCAATAAACGAGTTAATATTTGATTATAAAAGAATGTTAACATTTTAGTTTAAAATGTTTTCAAATTGAAATAATAGGTTTTTTATTATAAATAGTCAAAATTAATTTACTATTAAAGAAATTTAATGATAGGATAAAAGTTTGAGAAAATCAGCTTTTACATCCATAAAAGACGAAATTTAATAGTTTATCTTAAAATTACATATTTTTAATATGGTAAAGATTCTTGTTGGTAAGAAATGATTGCTCAAAAAAAGTAAGTATCTTAGAGGAATCAATGCTGTTTTATATGGTACGATACTCTACAGCCTCATCACATGTGTCAGGATACCAAAAGCTGGTTAACCGTTGCATAAGACTAGCGAGTAGTTCATATCGGAACTCTCCGAAAGACTGGTTGTTATATCACTTCCTTCTACTCTGTTTAGCCCCTACAGAACGCATTTGAAACAATAATTCCGACCACCTATTCAAAAAGACATTCATCCTCATTTTCCTTCATGATATCTGAACTACATCATAAAAAAGATCCACTTTCCATGGCGAATAATAAGCTTATATAAGAGATGTTAATTAGCATTATATTAAACATAAAATCACGATCCTTCCACGCAGTACCTCCAGGTCCCATGGAATTTCTCCCATGAGAACCTGCATCGCATTGGTTGGCACGGTTCTACATACATTCAAACATGCATACAAAAACAGACGCTGAACTGAATTTATGCCCACCCTTGCATACTGGTAGCGCATAATGTCAGCCTATACAGACGACTCATACATTGCACACGGAACAAACACACCCTTGTACAGGACTTTCACCGCTCTGGATCGAAGTCCCCATTCTTTGCGAAATACTCGCACCAGCATGCCAACCAAACCGGCCACGCGCGCTCTTAGATATTGCAAGTGAGGCCGAAAGTTCAGCCTCTCTCCAACCGTTACTCCAAACTTTTTACTCCAAGGTACCGTACTTTGCGGGCGTATCGGACCCCGAAGTAGCAGAAACATTTTAACTTTCATTGATAGTGAAAATTATCAGTGCCGTTTTTGAAACTATTCGTGGTTCATCAGATAAACCAGATAATTTTCATTGACGTTTTTGAAGCTATTCGTAGTTCATCAGATAACCCAGTTCTCAACAATATTCGACAAAACCTGTTAAACAACCGGAGTATTCAACGTAATTCGGTTCCGGGTCATGTGGGTATTTTGGGTAATATGTGGCCGGCTAAAGTCGTGCGAGAAATTATCCTGCGTTCAATTTTCACAGTAATCCCTAATTTACCTTGCTCACTAACCAAATGACATTTTGCATCTTTGTCCTATTGTAGCCGAATGGACTGCGCAATAAACAATACTTTTTTATCAACTCATTGGCCTACTACCAATAAGCCAGTCTACTCATTTACCGAAAGTTGATCCAACAGTTCCATTTCTAAGTCCTCTAGTAAATTTTCTCAAATAAACTAATTTACTCCAAAAGTATAACGAAATGTCTTTTGTATACTTTTAGAGTAAATTAGTTTATTTTTTAAAATAAACTAACCTAACTTTTTTATGAGTTTTCACATGTCTAAGGAACCTTTCAAACCAATAAATAAACAATAACATGTTTCTAAAGTTAATTTATTAACTTAACGCGAAATCTGAGAGCTTAGTCAGATGCCAGCCTTGTGCAACTGCGAGAATTATAATTCCATTTAAGGAAATATGGTGCACAATATTTATGAAAATTACGTGAATATTGGGAAAAACTGGTCAAAGATTCTAAAGTATGCTGTCTGAAAAAAAAATAAAATAAAGGATAAGGTTTGAGAAAATAAATTGCGGAGTATAAAAACTCAAGTTCAAGTTCAAGTTTAATTTATTGCATATCCTTGACATTTTACATTTTTAATTTTCTCTTAAGAATATTTAATGCTAGTTCAATCTTCGTCTTTATTGGTTCTTAGCTTTCTGCTATTCTTGAATTTATTTCTAATATGTATATATTTTATTTATCTTTATTATGACATTGTTTTAAAAACATGCTTACATCCTAAACCTAACCTTAACCCTTAAATCTACTCTTATAAACTAAACATGCATTTTTACACGTATAAAATTATTCTTAAAACTAATCTGAAAACGAAATTCTATGTTTTAATACGGCAATTGCTGCATTTGTTATATCCTCTTTATTCCATTCGATGCTTCCGATCTCGTGTGGTGTATTATAAAAACTCTATTTTAAAAAAAGGAATATTACTGGAAAAGTACTACAACACATCAATTGATTGTAAGCTGGGACCAGCGTGATTACAAAAACAATTAAATTATAGTTTCTTCCTAAATTATATATCTAAAATTTTCATAAGTACTTGCAACAGAACTAATCCAATCTGTACCAGGTATATAAGCTTAAATCCGCTGTTTGGTCATAGATAGCGTGAGGGAGCGTATTAAGCTACCATGGACACGCCATACTTTTTTTATGAGTTTAACATCTGTCAACATTAATCAGTGGACATTGTCTGCAATTTCGTACAACAACATACATTTTTCCTTTGGTAATCATGTCTAGTTTTGTGCCAGAAAAAGAGCATAAGCCGGAAGCTCTGCTTTTCTGCTTCAATTTGAAGAAATTGGCTGCCGAATCGCATTGAATGCTTATGGAGGCCTATGGTGACAGTGCTTTATCAGAAACAACGTGCCGAGATTGGTTTCGTTGGTTCAAAGACGGCAATTTTGACTTGTGGGACAAGAATCGTGAAAATCGGCCTAGGAAGGTTGAGGACCATCCATTGCAGGCTCTTTTGGACGAAGACGATACCCAATCGCAAAAAATGCTCGCGGAGCAATTGGGTGTTACTCACGGAAAGATCGGAAAATGGGTGCCGCATAAATCGAACGGTAGGCAGATGGAGCGACACCAAAACACATGCGAAATCTTGCTCGCCCGACAAAAAAGAAAGTCGTTTCTACATCGGATTGTGACAGGCGCTGAAAAGTGGATATATTTCGAGAATCCTAAACGCAAGAAATCGTGGGTTGATCCCGGTCAACCATAACATCTTCCCCAAGACCAAATCGCTTCGGGGATCAGCAAGCGACCAAATCGCTTCGGGGATCAGCAGACGATGCTGTGCGTTTGGTGGGATCAGCAGGGTATCGTCTACTATGCAATCTTGAAACCTGGTGAAACTGTGAATGCCCACCGCTACCACCAACAATTGCTCAAATTGCAGCGTGCTCTGCGTGAAAAAACGACGGTTTGCTTCATGAGTGGTTTGTCTCGAAAGAGAATGAATTTTTTGGCGTGGTATCCACAAATTGCCCTAGAGATGGGAAAAATTTGTAGCTAACGAAGGCAAGTACTTTGAATAAATTTGTTTTTGCTTTGTAAAAAAAAAAAACATGTTTTTTTGACTAAAAAACAGCGGATTTAAGCTTATATATATGGTAATGCTACATTTTAATATGATTTATTGTGAATTAACTAAAAACCGCAATTTTGCATCAATAAATGACACTAAAAACCGCAAAAAATACTGAAAATTATTTATATCATTCACCATCAATTAGAAAGTGGCTTTTAAAGTTTATAGCATTTAAAATGTAGTTTCTTTTATCTGGGTTTTTATTGTTGTTTATTTTATTTAAACGTTTTGCTATTACAGAGAATACTCGTATATAAAAAAAGACTTACGTCTAAATTTAAAAACATCTCTAACTATTATACAATAATTTCTTAAAGGTTAAGACGAAATGATATTGTAAATAAATATTTTCGTTCAGTGTACTTTAGTATGAAAATAAATAATATCAGATTGGATAGATATGCAGATACTTGACTAAAGGCACTCTTTTCTTAATTTTCTGTGTACATTTTTGGCAACTGCAAGGCTAATTGTGGTACAAGCAGATATTTTTGAATAAATGTACCCCCAAGAGATAAACTCCTCCAATTTTTTTCATTTGTAAGGCCAATTATTTATCATCTGTCTCTACAGTCTCAATGCAAAATATCTACAAATCCAAACTACGAAAGCATTAAATGACATTATTTCTAAATAACTAAACAAAAAAAAATTGATTGAAATAAAAGTTTAAAAATAAGCTTTTTAGATTATGACGCAGGGTAGACGTCTAATAGAGATGTAAACTTCATTGATGCGTACAAACAAGAAAAGCTTTTTCAGATTATTTTTAGAGTATGCTTTCTGATAAATACGATTTGAAAACATTAATTTCTATTTGAATATTTTACGTCATTTCAAATGTCCTAATAATTTTGAATATTTTTTTTATTATTTTTGTACTTCGCATTATTTTTCAAGGTCTGACTTTCATTGAATTTCTGCTTGAAAAAAGAATACTAAAATGTAAAAAAAAAATATTATTCGCTTTAATTTTAGGAAAGTTTTTTTTTTGGAAAATGTCCAATTTATCGAAGAATAGTTTAGAAAGAAAAACCAAGTGATCTATTTTATTTTGTTTACTCTATAATATAAAAATAACTGGCATACTTTTGAATTAGATAAGAATTTGTTATCTAATATTTTAGCTCGCAATTTAATTTTATAATACTTTTGAATATAAAATAGTTTTTGGTACATTTTTCGACCTTGTTTAGAGTCTCTGTTTTTGGTTGTGGTGGTTTTTTTAGCTTATAAGTAAAAGTATTAGTATTTTTTGATTCGACAAAATTGCATAATAATTTGAACTTTTTTCTTAAAAAATAACGATTTATTAAACTACTCAAACTTGAATTACGTTCAAGCTGCCAATCCTTCGTCCACAATCTCTAGTCTATGCCATAAAATGTAATTAATAATAAATTATTCGCTTAAAGAAGGAAATATCCTAATAATATTCTAGTTTAAGGTATCAAAAGCGTTGGGACGAGAGATACCAACGCATGTTGATCTTAAATAGTCGCTAATTGCAATCTGAATTTATGTATTAAAGAAATGAGAACATACACATATCTTTAATACATAAATTCAGATTGCAATTAGCGACTAATTACGTTGACAGTTTAAAATTTAGTGTCTACATTGGCAGTTTATATGTTAGAAAGTACAAAATTTTGTGAATTGTCATGTAAAAAACTGGAGAAAAATTTAAAAATTTTCAATGAAAATTAAAACAATTCAATGCTGGTAATACTTATTGGTTTAAAATTAATATATGAAAATATCTATCTTGGGGATAGAGGCAATTTAAAAATATCTAAAGAGCAACAAAGGCTGTAGCTCCTTAGAGGTTGAAATATTCACTCTGCCGTACTCAGAACATAATATGTACACGGTATTCTAAAGATAAGTTCACAACTCTTTTCCAAATAATTATGGATTAAAATAAAAAAAACAGTAATTTGGTCATCAAAAATAGTTTATGTAGACTGCTAAATTATATATAAAAATTATTTCGGCTGAATGGCCGCGTCTGGCAATGTATCAAATGCTGCTCTTGTAATGAGATTTTTCAACGTGCTTTAACAAATTTCCGGGTTTATTTCCTTGATTTTTTTGCGTGTTATCTTAAAGTTGTTCAATTGTCTCCGTTAGGTTAGCGTATACCTACCTTCCTCTTTAAGTATACATGTACGAAGAAATCGGGGGCGGGTAAACATGAGAAAAAAGGGAGGAAAAAAAACGATATTACAGGTTTTCGGCATAATTCGGTCAGGTAACATTGGTCACCAAATTTTCATCTTTCCTGTTGGAGTCACATGTTATCTAAGGCGAATTAGCCTAATTTAAGAAATAAAAAGTTCTGTAAGATCTCTCTATATTTCTCACCAGTCATCATTCCAGCATTGCCAGCAGAGTCTCCTCAAAGAAATTTGGATCAAGACACCTCCTGCCCAAAAACCGTATCACACAGCCAATCTATGACTGTGTAAAGATCGTTTATAAATCGCCTCTGAAATTTACGGTTTGTAAATCGCCTCTGAAAGATCGATTTGGGAGAAATTTATTTCTTGTCCGCGTTGCCCTATTGAGATTCCCGGATTAATACATCAATTACTGTGACGTTTAGAAAATTACGTGAAAAATTGCGTCAGAATAACGCGCTCTCAAATTGACTATCGACATATTCTTGGTTGAGCATCTCGATCAATAGTATAATTTGTGCGCACTTTATTCCGACTCAATTTAAACGTTATCTTCTAAGTGCCATAGTAATTGATTATGTACATTCTTAAAGTGTTTTTACAATAATTAGACGTTGTTGAAGGATAAAATACGCTGTAATAATTTTGCCTCGTACTACTCTCTATAACTGTCAAATATGAACTGACAGCTAACAAAAATGGCATCTTAGATTTTGCACGTATAATTCGCTAAGATTGCTTCAGATTAATGTCCTAGGTTTTTCCCAGTGACCCAAAGAAACTTTATTTTTTTGTGCATTTTGAAATGAAAGTTGTTAATAATTGCGTATATTTTACCCCAAAAAAGATCCACAATTTTTTACAAACGATTTATTCAATACAGTGCATCAAATCGTGTTTTATAAAATTGTTTAGTTAAAATACATTGATAAATAAAATTTTTTTAAGACAAATCAAATTATTGTAATTAGCAGTATTGCTTATAATACCATTAAGTGGTTCTTAAACCATCCCAATACCAGCGGACTTTAAGTTAAATTTTTTAAAAATGTTGTGCTAAATAAAATACTGATCATAACTACAAATAAATGACACTTGACGCTAGGCTACATATCTGAGCTTTAATATCCGGTAATTTTTATGTATTTATAAAGAAGAGAAATTAAATTTGTATTGTAGTTAATTAAAAGATAGACTAGTAATTATCGCTTAAACATTTTGATGGACTCCGTTTTGTACGTTTTTTTTTTAAAAAAAGTAAACTTGTTTAAAACGCAAAAGAAAAGCAGACATTCAAGATCATTACCTTCAAAGAATGAACTTACTATCCAAAAGCATAAATAACAATGTTAAAGCATTAATAATAATTAGGGGTAGAGGCGAGAAAAAAGGGTCAGTTTTAAATGATATAACTAAAATTACTTTAAATTAAATTGTATGAATATAAAAAAGGTTAAGGTCATTTGGAAACTGACCTTAACCACACATTTCCCTTCAAGTGCATTAATAGGAAATTTTATTGGCTTGATTGAAACTGATTATCATAAAATTTCAATGTAGCTGCTGCAGTGTACTTCCTTGCTGTATTTCTATCAACGTTTATATACATTTTAAGATGGGACTTCCCATTTATGTACATATGGACTAATTGAGGTCCGTATAGTATCAGCAATGTGCAACAAATTGATCGATGATCCATATTTCCAATATAAATGTCGGACAAATTAGAATTAAATCGGGAAAAAATATTATATTGGTTGCAATTTAATGATTTAGATTGATTTAATCAATAGTATATGATCAGCTCAAGATGTAAATTGTAAATAAACGTTATTCGTACAATTGTTGCAATTGATAATTCGAAATTGGCGCCAAACTAGTAATTGTAGCCACGTTTTATTATGAGAAGAGAAAAATTTACAGTGAAGCTAATAAAATTTCTTATGACCATTTAATTATAAAATTAAAACTAATCATTCTTAATTTGGTGGGTGTTGCTATAATAAGAAATATAAGAAATTTTTTTAAAAATTTAGATTTTTAATTTATTTAATTTAAGACTTTTCGGTTATGTATTCTAACGTGTCTTCACCTCCATAAGAGGCAAAATCTACACTTATCTCTGTATATTTTCTGGAAAGTATCTTTCTCAACACTCTTGGTTAAATATTTCGTAGCAAGATCCATAATTAATACGTTAATACAATCTATGGTAGTGCCTTATATCCATTAAAACAGATCCAAAAGGAATGGCAGTAATAGAGGGTCTATAACTTGAAGAAGGTTAGTGTAAGTGAAAAAGAAAATATTCAAATTTTAGGCAATTTTCCTATATACTAAATTTTAAATTTTTCTTCTAGTAACATTTTGTGAAAATTTACAAAATTAGAATTAGGATAAATTGATTTTATTTTAGGAACAAAAAGGCTGATAATTTTTATTAAATTTTTCAACAAATTCCTTTTGGAAATTTGCAATTTATTGCCAAATCTTGTCAAGAAATTGAAAAAGGCATAATAACTGACAATAAAACGTTTCACCTTATATAATTGGTATGACATACCGAATGAGAATTAATGGAAAATTCTAAAATTGACAATAAATTATTAAAACTATTGCAATCTTAGAAAATACGATTGCATAATTTATTGACCGTTTATTTAGATGTGAATGTATGCATACAAAGCATACAAATACAGACAAAAATTAGAATAAATTTTCTTGGATTGAAAGCTTTTGTACTTTGGTCAATGTCAGCTGATTTGCGCATGAAATTGTGTTCATTCATTAAAAAGAGCATTCAACAAAAAATGAAAATGAAAACAATTCAATTCGAAATTCATTTAAAACTTTTTTTCATAAAGTTTAAAATAATTCTGGGTCTTTTAAAAATAGTTTTTTTTTTCTTAAAATTCTTATTAGACATATTTTTATTAAAGTTTGGTAAAATGTGGGAGTACAAAAGAAAACCCCTTCATAGGGAAAAAATTATAATAGTAATATGGACACGTTGGAAGATCCATGTTAGCTGTGTGGTAATATTTCTACAATGCTATATTCATGTTTTAGTTTTCTTCTAAATATTTGACCAATTGAGCTTTAAAATTTAGGTTCTCAAACTGTTAAAAAATTTCCACCGCTAACAAAATGTTGAAAACTTTTTTATTTAAAAAAAGAGAGAAGTGAATTTAAAATGTTCAAGTTGTTCTTTTTAAACAGTGGCAATTGAGGATCTATTATTTTTGATGGAGTAACATATAATAGACAACATACTGTCGTGTGTAAAGGAAAATGCTGTCGTTTTTTTCTAAAGAAAAAACTAATTTTTTTTTCACTTTTTATTCAAAAATTAATCCAAAATATAATTTCCTGTATTAGTTAAAACTGTCTGCGTTCTGGTAGCTTAACCTCCAACCTCCTGGAAAACAAATCCTCGTTTTTGGACGCAAAGTATTCTTCCACTGTCATTTGGACACCCTCATAATTTATGTATTCATTTCCATCAAGAAAGTTTTGCAGCGACCTGAACAGATGATAGTCAGATGGTGCAATATTTGGAGAATATGCTGCCTGAGGTAGAGTTTCACAATCCATCTCTGCAAATTTTTGTACGGCTTTTCTTGCCACGTGCGGTCTACCGTTGTCATGATGAAGAATTTCACCCTTTCTGTTGGTCAAATATGGACGTTTACATGTACGTTGAATTTCTTTATTGAAAATATCAAGCTGCGAACAGTAACGATCAGCATCGACCGTATAATTTTCTTTCAGCAACTCATAGTGGACAATACCCCTCCGATCGCAGCAACAATATAACATAACTTTCTTTTAATGCACGCCAGCTTTGGATATGGTCGGTGGTGTCTCCCCTTTGTGAACATATACCCTTTTTCTTAGCACATGTTTATAAACTATCCACTTTTCATCTCCAGTCACCAAGCAGCTCAAAAACGGTTCCCTTTTGTAACGAGCAATATTTGAAGAACATATTGAAATTCGATCCTTAAAAGTTTTTTCGCTTTATTCGTGTGACACACAAACGGAGAGTTTGGACACAAAACCAAGCCTTTTAATGTGCGCTAAAGCAGTAGTCTGATAAATTCCAAGCTTGAAGGCCACTTCTGTGGAATTTAACATGGTATTTTGTTAATTCATTGACATCTGATGGCCTTCTTGATCTGGGTTCATCTTTCAAAGAAAAATCACCCGAACGAAATTTCTCATAAACCATCTCTGGCATGTTCGAGCTGTTACTGCGTCTACTCCAAACACGCCACAGAAGTTTTTTTTGCCTCCATAGCGTTGTTCCCTTTTTAGAACTCATACAACATACACAATGTCTTAAGTGCTTTTTTCTTCACACATGTTGACTGTTTTACAAGTTTAAAAAAACTGACAAAAATCAGTAATCTAATAATACAGTAATCTAACTGTTTAAATCGATTTCAGTCTAATCAGAATTCTCGCTAAGAATCGACAATGCATACAAGTGCAAGTGTTCAAAAATGACAGAACTTTCCCTTACACCCCCCAATAATATGGTCTCCGAATACCTGTGATTCTAGTTTAAAGTGTTTCCTTATGACTGCATATTCTTAAGTGTGTCAGGTATATTTAAAGTATTTATTGAAGTTTAAATCATTAATTTAAAATACAGGGTAGCTACTTAAATACTGATTGGTTTTCATCTTAGATCCTAGAACTAGTCAAAGATCAAAGATTCTTGAGCTAGTCAAAAATAGCTCTAAGGTCCTAAAACAAGGAACTTTTGAAGCATTTTCAATTCATCCTAGAGAGATCAAAGATCAAAGGTCCTAGAACTAGTCAAAAATGGATAAAAGGTCCTAGAACTAGGAACTATTGAAGCATTTTCAATTCATCCTAGAGGGATTAAAGATCAAAGGTCCTAAAACTAGTCAAAAATAGATCAAAGGTCCCAAAACTTGGCTATTGAAATATTTTAATTTGTTATAGAATAATCAAAGGTCAAAGACCCTAGAAGTAACTAGAACCAAATTTATCTGTTTACTTAAGAAAAAAAATTATCGCAAAATGCTAGAACTAGTCAAAAATGGATCAAAGGTTGAAGAAGTAGGAACTATTGAAGAATGTTCAATTCATCGTAGGAGGATCAAAGATCGAAGGTCCTAAAACTAGTCAAAAATAGCTCAATGGTCTCAGAACTGGGAACTATTGAAACATATTAATTTGTTATAGAAGAATCAAAGATCAAAAGACTCTAAAAGTAACTAGAACCAAAATTTGCCTTTTTTCTTTGGTAAAAAAAAATTATCGCAAAATGTGCACTTATTAAAAAGAATTTTTATTATTAAACCAGTCTTAAAGATTTTCTTCTTTGGAATGATCCATAGACAAAACAATAAATAAACAATAATCAATAATAATTTTAATAATTTCCAATATTTTATTAATTCATAGTGTAATATGTAAATATTATTATTTTTGTCATTTATTTAATCTGAGTAATTATACGTATAGATCATACTAAATGTCTGATAATAATGTATCATCATAATACTCGTAGTAATTATAATATTATAGTAAATAATAGGTTTAGTTACTTATCAAAAACAAACATATCATCTACTTGCTGCATCTTAAATTCTTAGTCATTTTTGTTATACAAACAAATGAGATATTATAGAAAATTTTTGTATTGTAAGTAAATCAGCAATATTATTGCATTCGTAACAAAATAAAATGAACGTTTGCACAAATTTTATGACTGGTTGGTTAGTTCTCATAAGTATTCACTCATTTAATGGGAACATATTTTGTTCTTTTCAAAAACGTTTGTACTTTGAACAATATCGCCTGATTTTCTTATAAAATTGATTCATTTTTTTCTCAAAAGCTCAAATAACTGTACGATAACGATAATGAGAATGAACGCGAATATTCCGATTCATTAAAGGTGGTTGTTTGATTTATTTACGTTTATTTAAATTCTTCTCATTATCGTAATAATAAAAGCTTATCCTCATTTCTGAGATAAAAAGAAAAGTTGAATAAATTAACAAATCGGTATTGCCAGCTCTAAATAAAGAAATTTTGTACAATCATTTATAACTTGTAAGCTTTTACACATGACCATATTTATTATGCTAGAATAGAATGTATGTCAATTTGCAATTTGTCACTTTAAAAATCAAAAAAAAAAATTAATTGAATTTTCCCAAAAAAAAAAAGTTTATTATTGTTAAAATTTCAAAAATAAATTAAATTTTTCTTTCAGATATTTAATGATAAACTTTTAGATGCAACCCTTTAATTGATTAAATAAATTTTATTAATAACAGCTTCTACATTCTTTGTCCCTGGAATATTTTTTTTTGGTGAGCGACTGAAATATTTCTAGAGAAAGAAAGGCTTTTCGAAATAATTTTTTTTTTGAGATCTTATTGAGGTCAATAATTTTTTTCTCAATGATTTTTTTTTGGCATAGTGTACATTCGCATTTAATAAGTAAAGGTGTTATAACGAAGCCGGATCAGTCGATTTGTGAACCTTATTCCGATTTCATATCATTCAGAGGAAAATTTTTATCGTTTTTAAAAATAACCTCCTTTTTCGTGATATTTAAAATATTACTTAAGAATATTTTTAAAATTATTATAGTTAGTTCGTTTTTTTTAAAAAGAATTTTGTGATTAAAATTTTAAAAAATCCTAAAATATTGGTGGTAAACTGTTTGTGATCTTTTCATATGATTTATTTTGTTATAACGACGTCAAATTCAGAGTGGATTAACTGAAAATAACTTAAATAACTAATAGTCTAATATATAATAAAAAGGTAAGAATTTTTAATAATGCAAAGTGGATTGAAAAAGTGATAATTAAGCATTTGTACAAATCTGTCAATCGTGAAAGCTCAGTTTTCAGAAAATATTTTCAAATAAATATGATATGTAATTAAGTACACTTTAAGATCACTAATTTCTAAGATTAAATACATAAGACAGTAATATATAATATATATCGAGTATGACAAGGTTCGACATAGGGCTCAGATCTTATAAAAATCAGAAATTTCAGTTGATTTGAATGATTTTTACATTTGTGTTTTTCGTCCTGATCGTTTTCTGAACGTGTAACTAGGTGTTGCCATATCACAATTTGTAAAAATTCTTAATTTCTCATTTAAATACCTTTAAAAAAAACCACAAAAGTTTCGAAATTTTGAATTTTCATATTTTTAAAAAAATTAAATATCCACTTCCAAATCGTTTGTTAAATAGTAAGGAAATACGTATGTATGCATACAGGCTTTATCATACGTACATACATACATATGTAGTCATTTTGATAGTGTATATATATAATCCTAATATAGATATGTACAGTATGAGTTTTAAAAAAAAAATTAGTGTAAAAAATAATAAAAATGTAAAATAACTATTATTTTGTAATATATTTACTATTATTTAAAAAAAAATTTAAAGCTTTTAAAGTAGTTTTTTATTATTTTTTAATTTTATTTAATTTCAGGAGCTTTAGTTGTTATCTACACCACCCTTCACAAACTATTATTAAAAAAAACACCACATCTTTAAAATTACTGTGTACGCTCATTGTCGTGTGTTCATTAATAAAATAGTTTCACCACAATAAATAAAAAAAACTAATAAACATTAAGTTAACTATTTTATATAGTTTCCCATTAGTATAAAATTTAAATGGGAAAAAAAAATTTCATTAATTGAAAAGTGAATTTTTTATTTAATAAAAAAAAATTATTTTCTTGCTCGTATTAAGTAATTAATATCCATAATTATTAATTAATATTTAATTTTATATTATTTAAAATGAATTTAAATAATATAAAATCAAATATAATATAAATACTTAGTAAATAGTTGAACATTTACGTACATTTTGTGTATTTGAATTTATTTAGTAATTTTATATATTTCAATTAGTTGGAAAAATTTAAACTTAAGAAGTAAGAATTAAACAAAAACAAATAAAAATAAATAAAAATAAAAAAAAATAAAAAAAGTAATTAAGGAAAATTAGTAAATTTGAGGAAAAAACAACAATCGATTAGTAAAAGGAACACACAGACAATTGTTTAAGGAGGATCTGAGTGCAAAATGTTCATCGAAGATGACGATCAGTAAGTATCAATTTTACTGTAGATTTTGCTAATTTTGTTTTTCTTTGATTTTTTTGTATATATTTTATTAAAAACTATTTTATTTTTTAAATGCAAGAGTGTACATAAGTAGTTTTATTGTTACGTTCATTTTGAGTGTTGTAGGACAAACTATTTACAGTTGAAGTATTTGACAAAAATGGCCTTAATTATATCAAAATTTTTAAGGATCTACTTTGAAGATTTGTTTTACCATAACTAAGGTGCAATCGTATTATCCAACCATAAGATAGCTACTGCATAGCCATTCTATTGATATTAATTTGATCGCAATATAGATAAATCTATTTTTTAATGATCAGATATTTTTTGAGATTGAGTTTTAAATAATGTGACAAAAGTATTTTATTAAACTCTTCCTAGTACACAACATATTTTGCTATCAGATTTTTTGGTGGTGTAGAATGTCATGAACTCTAATCTCGAATTCTACCTGAATTTCGAAAATTTCGCCATTCCATGGAAACTAGAACAACAATTTATACTGCATATTTTTAGCAATAGTCTCCCAATCTTGGAGGCCATTCTTGGATCATCAGTTGACTCGATTCTCAATGACACTGGATATTAGCTATTGAACAACCAAACTGTCCTCGGTAATGAGTGGGTTGATAAACTGCTGCATCTACTAATCAAATGGCATTTAACATTTCGGCAACTAGTCTCCTCAACAACAATTCTGAAATTTTGGGCCAGAAAAATCCTTATAATTCGGACTGGTTATACCGCATTTACCAATGATTTCCTCTCACAAGTAATAAGCCTCGTTTTTCATATCTCTTCCGTAGCGTTCCTTTTCACCATTTCCCATATTTTAAATAAATGTCAATTAATCCAGTATATCCTCGGAATAGGAACTCTTGGACAAAGCAATTCCCTTTTCAAGCCTTATTTTTAACTTTTTTTTAAACATATAAATATTCTCTACAAAATTTATCAATGTCTGACGATCATCTTCCAACTTATAATAGATCCGTTACTTTTAAAAAGGTGGCAACGCCTATTTACACAAAACATACGAACGTAAAACTGTTCCATGGTTTTGGCATAGCAAAATAAATAATTAGTGTGCCTATAACTTTTACTATGATTATCCTATTCAATAAAACCATATAACTTTGAATTAAATACCTCAAAATTAGATTTTCTTCTAAAATGTTGAATACAAGGTAATTTTTTCAAATGTCAAAAATGAAGCAAAAATTGTCCGTTTTGAGTCAATTTTTAGGTTCTGAAGCATATTTTACACTTATGTTATAACCTCGGTGAAAGAATTTTTTTCAAAGGTACAAACAATCAGACGCAGATATATAATTAGATCTCCATTTGATGCTGGGTCTTCTCTTATAAATGGTAAAAACTTATCTGAAATTGTCAAAAATAAGGTTATGTTAGAAGAAAAAAAGAGAAGATGTAAACAAGAAAAGGAGGAGAAGAACGACATTTTTGCGTGCTTCTGCCAATAAATTAAAAATAACCTCGCGTGTTTTACTGACACAATTTTTTTTCATTATCCAACATATATTAAGCACGCAAATTAATCAATATTAAAGATTCAATCAAATGGAAGTTTTTATTTTATTTTTTAGAATTTTTACTGAATTATTTGTTTGGGATAAAAGATTATATAATAAATTTTTTAATTCAATAAAATTTGAAAAACAAATCAGTAGAAAAGGGTGAATAGTGTAGAAAACTTTTATAATTTTTTTGTATTTAGATTATTTTATGAGCAATAATTAAGAAAAAGTGCTCGAATTTTTGTCAGCATGTGGAAAGTTTTAGAAGGCATAAAAGGATGAGTGTATGTCCACGTTGTTCTTGAATAGCCGTTGATTGTTATGATTCGGAAATATCGATTAAGGTAGATTATTCCACATTCAAATTGAACGGCTGGAAAAAATATCTACTCGTATATTTTACAGTACGTTCGAAAAGGGGATTCAGGGTAAAACTGAGGGGCATTCTATTTCAGTTAAATCGAGCATAACGGCAAAATTATTGATGGGATGGAATGGAACTAGCCAGTTTAATGGAACACTACTTTTAGAAAATACACAATTACTATAGTAAAATTTAGTCTATTTTTCGAGCCTCATTATAATATACTGTCAATATCAGTATTCAATGAGTTTAGCATACGTTGCCGCTCCATTTCTATTGCCAGAGAGCAAGGACGTGAATGAGAAAACAAATATAGAAAAACTGAGAGTATTCTCATCAGCGAAATATTGGTTTGAATTAGGAGTAACAGATAAGAGATCATTTATGAAATTAAGAAAAAAGATTTGGAGAATCCTGGGGAACACCAGAATTTATTTTCAAGACTGTAGACTTGTAGCTATATAGAATAACTTGTCTTAAATAGCTCAAAAGGTAGCTTGAATCTATTTTAAGAAAGGACAATAAAAAATACGCATCTTTCCTAAAGAAGCTGTTTAGATCGTTTCAGTTTGCGTTCTCGTATTATCAAAAATAAAACAATTAAAAGCTTTATCTTTAATTAAGTGGTAAAATTGTTGAAAATATTTTTAAAATATCTTCCAAAAGAAATAAAGATTTCATACAAAATTATCATTATTAAATAATTGTATTGGTGTGTATTAAAAAACTTGGTTGACGTATTTTGAATTTTAAATAACTTAAATCAATAAGTCATTCATCATCCGATAAGTAGCCTTTAGGTTGTACCAATTGTCATAATACTAACAGAATAAAGTCAAAAAATGACCGATTGTCATAATACTAACCGAATAAAGTCACGTGACTTTTTGAAATTAGTATTACGATAATCGAGCATTTATGATTTAGTTACAATAAACCACTACAGTTTTAAATAATGTATTGAGTTCTTTTGGACCTTTCATATGTACTAAAAAACTTTATTTCAGTCATCTGAAATTTCACCGAATACGGAAATATGCCAATCTTTATTATTCGATTCATTAGTGACGCGTTTACGCCTTGAATTCTTGTTTTTCTGATTATTTCTGGTTGCTGACTATATTTATTTTGCGTTTACTTTATTTTATATCTACAACAAGAAATATATTATACCAAACAAATATCGTGGAGCAAGGAATTAGGAGTTAACAACCATCAGACTAAAGGACCTATTATCTCTTTAGTTTCTGATGGGTGATTTTCCCCATTTGGTTATTGCCAAAGACAACATTCAGACTACGATATATTATATTGTATTTTTATAATATTGACAAGATGGTCGGTCATCAACAAAAAGAGAAACAAAAAAATTGGTCCTGATTTTTAAATTTTGTTCTGTTTATTTACTTATATTTGAAGAAAATGAGCACCTAAAATGCATTCGATCTGAACAAAGAGCACGTTTTTCAATAAAATTACCAAGAGTTTATATACATTTAGATATAAATACTGTTATACGAGTACAAAGGCACAAAAGACGTAAGACAAATTCCAATATCAGACTTTCTATAGTAAATTATAAAAACTTAATTGCGCATCTCAAACGCTTTGTAAAATGTTTTTTCTTCTATTTAAATTTTAAAAATAGATTGAGTAGATCATTTTTATATTTTGAAAATAATCTCATTTTTAGATATTTTATCTATCAAATAAACCATCATGCGATGGACGCAAAAGCTGCAGTTGTTAATTGAGATTTATGCATAAATAAAAACTCTGCTAATTTATAATATGATAAATAATATGTGTTAAAAATTTTCTTTAAATAATATTTTTGTAAAGAAATCACTTTTATAAAATAAAAAAAATAAAAATAGCAGAATATTGCGTCTTTTCCACTCAATGGACGATTCAACATCTTTCTGCTTAGAACATTTAATAAAACCTGAAATTTCTTGAAATTTTGCTGATCATTGAACCATAAAAGTAAAAATAATATTCATTTTTAATTGAATCCACGTAAATTTGTATTTGTTGTTTTTACTTCTTTATTGTTCTTTGTTTATATTTTGTTATATATTTATTTATTTACCAAAAGCTTTGGACTCAATTCAATCCATTTCTAATGAGAACAAACTTTAGATTATTTTGGAGTAGTCTCTCGTACAGAATAAAACCGCAAACGTTATTCATAGACTTTGGGAAAATAGAAATAAAAATGGACGAACGCGCAACACATGTTACCAAAAATTGTATGGTGGGGCGACTAGAGCTGATTCCACACACAACATTCCAAATAATTGGATCGCGAAATCGTTTTAGGCAGAGTGGGAGCGACAGTATGTATATGGACATTGACACTAATCTAACACTAGCACTATTCATATTAGCTGTCATTGCAATGACGTCATTGTATTGGAGGTATTCCCAGACCTTGTTATGTGTTTGGGTTGCGTCAGAGCTTTTTTCGCATACAGAAGAGCATACACTCCCATCTCGAGGGGTCTGGCTCTTGACTTTTTTGTTCGGACCCCTTTTACACCTGCATAGTTTGTTTACACCTCTCTTCCAGTCGATACTTAATTTTAAAGATTTTTTTTAAAGTTCGTATGATGTTAAAACGTTTTTTTCACAATTCCGTTTTGTTGTCGTTTTTTTTTTTTGCTGCCTCTTCTTCTTCTTCAAATAGCGTGATTCTGTTTGCGTATTACCTGCTACTTGATGTCGTGGCCCAACGCCTCGTCGCGAGTCATTATGGTGTCGCCACGTTGCACTTTAATTCAGTTTGCGTCGTCTTGGGCGTCAACTTTGACTGTGCCTGTGACTTTGACTTTGAGGTCGATATTTGTTTACGTATTAATTCTGTTTTTTATTCATGGACTTATTCTACGTACAGTTGTACTTATTTACGCCAAGCTTTTCTGGTTTCTTTGATGGAACACACTCACAATCAAATTGCACAATCAATATTATCAACAATGACCGATTTTTGTTAACTGGTTATTATTGCATTCGAAAAAAAATCCTATAGAGTCGATATGAAAGTAAATTCTTTAAAAATCCCAAAGAATCACCCGAAAATTGAGTTTATTTTTTATTTAATATTTGAATTTTTTTAACCCACGAAATATTTGTACAAAAATACTTGATTCGAAATAAAAATTCTCTGTTTTTGAGTGACGCATATGTCATCAGGAATCGTTTCCAACTAAAGATTCTCATTGGACCACGTAGTTAAACATGATCTTATATAACATATATTGCACATAATGATTAAGCCATTGTTGTTCTATTTAGTTAATAACATTTTGATGAATCATAACAAAGATTTTTCTAATTTAAAACTAACATTCCATTACCGACAAAAAATATTCAAAAAAAAACAAAAATTATTTCACCATAAATTTTATAAATATTTTAACAGTAATAAACTTTAGAAATTACAGTGTCTTGTATGAGTACATATGACATATTAGAACTAGCGTTTGACAAATTTTTATTGATATTTCTTATGAAAATTTCTAATTAACTAAGTTATATTACCTGATAGTAAGGAGACCTTGAGATTATTTGCCATCAAACAATGTGTCTAGTGAATATAATTGAAAGAAAAGACATTTTTGACAATGCTATACTAAAACAATGACTATGCTTAGAAAATGACCTTAGGAATGTTTTATTATTATTATTATTTATATCAGATTACAAGGATAAAATTTCTATGCATTCCACTATGGATGGTAAATATAAACAAATAATTTGCAACATTTATATTTATGTACAAAAAATGATTTTTTTTCTCAATATGTTTTAGCTTTTGTACTATTATGAAAAAAAATGTCTTAAAAAAATCAATTCCATCTACTACTGTTCTTCAAATACCTGAAAATTTTAAACAATACTAAACAGATTTAAATGCAACTTTGGCTCATACATCATAAAAGGATGATATCCAATAAAAAGTGCTGACAAGGGAGCATTTATACTAATGTAACCTGACTTTCAGTAACTCTTCTCACAGTTTCCTTACACGAAATCTGCTATACGTGAACATTATTTTGCATAAAAGATTGTTTTATAAATTAATAACCCTCTTATCCCTGAAATTATCTTACAAATTTTAATGATCCAGCACAATTTAATATAATTCAAACAAATTGTATAGGAAAATTATAAGAATGCAAAAGAGATAGAATGAAAATGAAATAAATCACAATCATTATTTTCATATCTAATCTTAATAATTGTATATTTTTATAGAAAAAAACCAGTTCTTATCATAAACAAAAAATAATCGATTGTATAACATTTGTAGATATTAAAGTACGATTAATATTTTGATATTGTAATAATTAATTAATTTATTTATACTTATATTTATGGCATGTCTACAATTTCGGTTTTTTTAATCTCACGTGCCACCTTATTTTAATCATTTTTATCAATAATCATTTGTAGTAATATTTGCACTGAAATGTACATTCTATGCGCCGCGACTCCGGCCATTTAGCGAAAACTAAAGGGCGCCCGGCTATGCCACTAGTTGTATTTGATCTCAAGGCTAAGAGATCTAGCTATGTTCTATTTTATAGTGATTTTTCTCCAAACACTTCTTTATTGCGAATGTTGAATTTAAGTTGACTCATACAAATAATTTCCGTTGTGCTTGATAAGTGCCAATTGTAAATATTTTAGGTCTGATACAGATGGTTCTTAGAATTTAAAAATTGCACTATAATCGATTTTAGATTTTATTCAGAAATGACTGCCCCAAATTTCACTCTTATCAAATTAAACTGCTTCTGGCCGTATTTTTTTTATGCCAATAAACATTTTACCATTAAGCTAAGTATTTAACCATACTTTCAATTGCAAAAAGTTTAATGTAGGACGTTTGCGAGTATTTAAGATTACTTAAGACCTTAAATTTCAAACAAAAATCTGCACACAAAAAATAACAAATAAAAATTAATATTATGAACTACTATTCAGTATTCATGTCGGTGATATAGTATTTATATTTGTTCCTATTGGTATGTTGGTATTCAAACTTATAAAAAAAAATGCTGGTTAGCAAAAAATATGCCGAACAAAAATATGTACTGATCAACATAAAAACATGTGCTTATAAGCAAAAAAAACACGAGATTCAGCAAAAAAATATACGTTGATCAGAAAAATATATGATGATAAAAAAAATTTCTGATCAGCAAAAAAATATGCTGTTCAATAAAGCAAATATGCTGATTAACCGAATATTATATGATTTTGAGTAAAGCAAAATATGCGGATCAGCGCAAAAAATGCTGATCAGCAAAAAAACAATGCTGATCAGCAAAAAGAAAATGCTGATCAGGAAAATACTTGCTATCAGCAAAAAAAATATGTTGATCAACAAAAAAAATGCTGATCAGTAAAGAAAATATACTGATTAGCAATTTATAAAATTGCTGATTACAACATTGGTAGTTGCTTAATTTATAAAAGTTTTAAACTGTAAGACCTCAATACTGTTCTATAAAAGACACAAAAAAATAATATAAAGTCTAAAGAAGTTCAAGTAAATTTTTCAAATATTTGAACAACTTCAAACTGCTTTTTTTACTTCCTTTTTCTTAGGGACACAAATTGCGCAAACTAATATCGCAAAGAGTATTATATAGTGTACAAGGCTCAGAAACAAGATTCTATAAATATTGGAACTGCTTACAGCAAGTGTAAACAAGAAAATGCTTTCTTGCGAAAACGTATTGCGGCATTCGAAACAAGTTGGAAATAGATCCTCAGTAGTGATCAATTGGGGAATGGCATAAAGGACGAAGTTGGTTGCCAATTCGTATACTGAGAGTTTTTCTTATCCAGAATTTCGGCAAACAGGTTGGTCCAGTCTTTTTTTTTCTGCGCATGGCTAAAGGGGTTAGATACAATTCGGTCAGTAGGTGTAGCAAATCTGGAATTTCAGTGGGAACAGGACGATAGAGATAATAACATGACCGTGTACCCAACTCAACTCGATGCTTCTGTTGTTTCACCAATTGTGTTGACGCTTGTTGGGAACCGATTAATTTGATGGTTCACGAATGCCTTCTAAGGCTGCGACACTGTTGGTTAAAATTTTTATGCTGCGATATTTGGGGAGAAAAATTGCAGTTCCAACTGCCGTGACGCAACATTTTTAAATTGCATAATTCTCTTTTAAAAACATTCTTAAAAAACGTCCACAAATTTTAAGTTGAGTGTACACATTGCTGCAATAACTTGCGATAAATAATCTATTTTGGCAGCTTCTTCATTTGCCGATCCAACCTCTCCCATAGGCTTCGAGTTATGTAATGCTTTCTTTTTTTAAAACCCAACTTTTATAATCACAACATATGATTATAAAACAAGCAGACAACTATCAGTGAAATTGATAGTTAGTTATTTAGTGAAATTGCCAACTAAAACTTGGCTTTACGAAGAACTGATTTTTAAAATATAAAATTTATAGTAATTTTTATTTAAAAATTTCTTCAAATTAAGTCAATCCGTTCAGTTCGTTATTAGGAATTTTCTATTAAATAAAAAAAATTTTAACACTAATATGAACAATAATTTTTTTTTCAAAAATATCGAAAGAAATTAATCAAATTAATCATCGAAATAATTCTTTTTTAATAATATTTTTGATAAGTATACGACAGGTCGATTTAATCTTATTCTTATCTACAATACATAGGTAGTAATGTATTATTTGTAAAATTGTTTTGACAAAAAAAATTGTATAATTCTTATGATTTGATTATTATTTGTGAGTCAATGTTTCTTTCCTATTTGATATGAAAAAAATCATATCGTTTAATTTGTTAATTTATGTACATTGGCCATTATCGACCGATGTTCGTATTTTTTTTTAAAGTTCAAAGATAATATGTAATTGATATTTAAATAATTTCTAAGTTTCTCACATTTTTATAGCTTTTAGGAAATTAATTGCAAAGCAACAAAGTCCACAGCGTATTAATTTTCAATATAATAAAATCAAGTTGGACTTTTAATATTTGAAAATAGGCTTAACAAACTTGCTATTTTTTCGAATTTTTCAAATTATTATCATTTTTATATTATTTTAAAGTAAATTATTATTGAATATATGTGTATGATTTAAGTTGGTTGTGTGAGCTTATATTCAAATATCTTAGGTTTTCTGCGAATTTACCTTCTTTTTAAGACCTTCGCTGCATTTACATGCACATTGGTTTTTTACTTTGTCATATTTCTGAATAGAGATGGTGGTTTAAAAACGTATGTCCGAAACTAATACGTTATTTTGAAGGAGATCTAATTTTCGAATATACGAAATCATTTATCGATATTAGTGTCGATTAGAGAGAAAGCTGTATGAATGGCATTTACCTAGATTGATTCGGCGGCAAAAAACCTTGGTCTGTACAGTGTCAATGTCATAGCTAAGACCAACTAGAGAGCTCCATACAAACAGAAGACTATAGCTTCTATGAATTTAAAAGCGGCCAGGTGATTTTTTAGATATATGCCAGGTGTATAAGCTTAAATCCGCTCATAGAAAGCAAAAACAAATTTCTTCAAAGTACTTGCCCTCGCTAGCTACAAATTTTTCCCATCTCTCGGGCAATTTGTGGATACCACGCCAAAAAATTCCTTCTCTTTCGAGGCAAACCACTCATCGGACGTCTTCGTAAGAATCGAAGTGCTGCTCAGCCAGCGTATGGCCCATCGTTGAAAACAGGTAGTAGTCGGAAGGGGCCAGGTCTAGTAAATAAGCGGGGTGCGGAAGCACCTCACAGTTGAGTGTCTCTAAGTAGTTTCGGACCATTTCTGACGTGTGCGATGGTGCGTTGTCGTGGAGGAAAATCAGCTTGTCATGTCTTCGTTGATAATCCATCCTTTTTTCACGCAGAGCTCGGCGCAATTTAATCAGTTGTTGGTGGTAGCAGTGGGAATTGACAGGTTCATCAGGTTTCAACATCTCATAGTAGACGATATCCTGCTGAATCCACCAAACCCACAGCATCGTCTTGCGTCCGAAGCGATTTGGTCTTGGGGAAGATGTTTATGGTTGGCCGGGATCAACTTACGATTTCTTGCGTTTAGGATTCTCGAAATATATCCACATTTCATCGCCTGTCACAATCCGATATAGGAACGACTTTCTTTTTTGTCTGATAAGCAAGATTTCGCATGTGTTTTGGTGTCCTTCATTTGCCTATCGTTCAATTCATGTGGCACCTATTTTCCGATCTTTTCAATTTTCCCCATGGCACGCAGACGCATGGAAATGGCTGGTTGAGTAACACCCAATTGCTCCGCGAGCATTTTTTGCGATTGGGTATCGTCTTCGTCCAAAAGAGCCTTGAATTGATGGTCGTCAACCTTCCTAGGCCGATTTTCACGCTTCTTGTCCCACAAGTCAAAATTGCCGTCTTTGAACCGACGAAACCAATATCGGCACGTTGTTTCCGATAAAGCACTGTCACCATAGGCCTCCATAAGCATTCGATGCGATTCGGCAGCCGATTTCTTCAAATTGAAACAGAAAAGCAGAGCTTCCCGCATATGCTCTCTTTCTGGCACAAAACTAGACATGATTACCAAAGGAAAAATGTATGTTGTTGTACGAAATTGCTGACAATGTGCATTGATTAATGTTGACAGATGTCAAACTCATAAAAAAAGTATGGCGTGCCCATGGTAGATTAATACGCTCACTCACGCCATCTATGACCAAACAGAGGATTTAAGCTTATACACCTTGTATATATATATAGCGTGCTTGCGTAAAGGAATCTTTCCCCATCGGTGAAACAACAAATGCTCCTTCTTCAACCAAACGATACGAAACCCCCCGATGAACCATTCTCCTACTGATCTATTTGTTTATTGGATACAGCCGGTGAAGTGAAAAGAATAATTTACAATCGCTTGGAGTTGTATACCGAAGGGCCCGATATGAATTCCAAAGGGCCAGATCAACGTTGTATGCCATATAGACTCTAGTTACACTGGATATCAAGAACGCGTTTTACTCGATGAGATGGAGCAGTGTTCTGGACACGCTTCGCCGCCTGAAAGTTTCGAAGTATATCACCTAATTACAGACTATCTTACCGATAGATTGGATTTATGACACTAAAAGTCGGATGAAAACATACAGCATCAGTGGGGGAGTACTGCAGACCCGCTGCTCATACTCCTAAAGTCAAAAGGAGTATCTTTGGCTGGTTTTGCTTACGAAATTACGGCGATCGCTGTCTTTAAATTCATAGATGAGATCACCCAAACCTTAAATGCTGCTGTTCACATTATCCGGCACTTGCTATCATCGGTAAGCCTAGAACTTGCTTATTAAAAAATCGAGGCAGTGATAGTAACCAGAGGAAAGTAAAGCATTTTATTACTCTCACCTTCGGTGACTGCGATATTATCTCGCAGCTATCGCTACGATACGTGGCAGTTCAGATAGATACTGGGTTGAGCTTAGACAAACATCTGAGAATCGTTGCTGAAAACGGGTTATGAATGACTGAGCAAAGTACGTGCCTTACTATGGAGGGTCCAGACGGAGCCAACGTAGGCTTCTAACAATAGTTATCGGCTCTACGATACTCTACGCAACCTTTTTCTGGACAGAAGCTGTGGGGATGGAAATGTACAAACTACGTGGTTGCGCTGTCTTTTCGCAGATTACTTCGAATCTCGAGACGCTGTCCATGTTATTGCTAATATGCCGCCAATCGATCTCTTGGTAGATAAAAGAGTCAGAATAAATCATCGACGATGAGAGGAAGGTGTAATTCATTAGCTCACCGTTAGAAGGAAGGAAAGTTATAAGATGGCAGCGACAGTGGGATTTATCGATTAAAGACTGATGGACTCATCATCTGATTCCTGATATAATCATGTGCAACGAAAGAGCCCACGTAGGAGTGGACCATTATATGGCTCAATATTCGACATGACATAGGTGCTTTAGGACCACTCGTTTTAAGGTGGAAGTTAATGCGACATGTCCTAATTGTCGGCCCACAATCGAGGATGGGCGAACATATCTTCTCCCACTGTCCACGCTTTAGCGGAGAAAGGTAGGAAGTGGAGAAAATAATCTGTGACAGCCGTCCTAGAAACGCATCATCCCACAAGGGTAGCTTAATAGCAGGGCAAAAGAATGAAACAAGGGGCAGCCTACAACCTAATTAGGATGTCAGTCTACTCCCTGTAAAGTAAAAGCTGACGGTAGTATCATGGGGAGTCATATTTAAGAAAATGGTAGTGGCTTTAAAAGGGTAAAAAGCATATACACACAGTATCTACCTATGTGAAAAAACTATCTGTATGGGAGTGTAAGCCAGAAGGATAATTACATGCTGACATTGTCAAACTAAAAGACCCCAATGCGAAATTGGCAGATCTGGTGTTTTTTAATTCAGCAAAACTAGGCCGGACTTCCGGTGTTGCTAATATTATCAAAAGCTCCACTAAAATTAAGTACCTTATAAACTTAAGCAATAAAAAAGTGCTTTATAAATCTAATTTTAAAATCAATGTGGACTTGTAAAAGAAACAATTTAATAGAAAATTTAAAACTTGTAATTTTAATAATTTTTTTAAAAAATATTGTCCGCTAGTTAAAATATATATTTTGGGTTGTCAAGAAAGTAATTTCGTTTTTTTTATAAAAATGAAAGAAAATTTTCTTATAGCGAATTAATATTTTATTGAATAAAATATTGTCCAGTCCGATCCAATACACTTTGCCATCTTTCTGGCAGTAGCATGATTCAATGCTCATAAAAATTTTGTTCTTTGCTGGTAAACAACTGATCCAAGTGATTTTTGACCTCCTCATTTGAATTAAACGTTTTACCATCTAAAAAATTTGTAGAGACTGGAACAAATAATCATCGGAAGCTGCTAGGTCTGGAGAGTATGGTGGGTGTGGCAGTATATTCCATACAAGCTCTAAAAGCTTTTGCCGAGTGGTCAAACTTGTATGTGATTTCGCATTATCCTGTTGGAACACTATATATTTGCTATTGACCAATTCTCGCCTTTTTTCGTTAAGTGAATTATTCAATTTGTCCAACTGATGACAGTACACTTCAGAATTGATCGTTGTCTTTGAAATCTCACCAAACAGATAACATAACCTTTTTTTTTGATGAATATTGGCTTCCGAAGTGCTTTGAGCCGGGTAATTTTTTCTACTCCAGGATCTTTTGCGCTTAACATTGTTGTAGACAACCCATTTCTCGTTCCCAGTAATGATACGCTTCAAAAATGAATCATTTTCTTGTTGTTTGAGAAACAATGCGACGGCACAAATCGAGCTTCGAGATAAAACCTAGCCGTTTCAAATGATCATGAACGGTCGAATTCGATAAATTTAATCTCTCAGCGATCTCACGAGTTGTGATTCGCCGGTTTGCATCAATTGTGTCTTCATCAGCTTCGACTGGCCTTCCAGAACGTGGTGCATCTTCGAAATCAAAATTGCCGGATCTAAATTTTACAAACCCGTTTTGGCACTGGCGCTCACTTAACCCATCTTCTCCATACACATCATATAATATGTTTTTCTTGAACAGCATTTTTATCTTTTCTATATCAAAAATAATATACTACACGTATAATAAAAGCAAATGAATTTTTAAATATCGATCTTTACAAAAGATCGATATTTAAAAATTCATTTGCTTTTATTCTATTATTTTTTAAATACTAGAAAAAATAAAACTTGATTACTGGTTAGTCTTAGCCTCCTATAATCGGTGATTTTAAATGTTGCCATGCAGTGCTAATATTTCTTAACATATTAAATGTACTATAAAAATTATTTCAAACCTTAATGATAAGAGAATAATTGTCCTTTATGTAAGGGAACCATCACCACGAACTTAAAAAGATTAGCTTTTATATGTATACACAAACATTTTGTCTCATAAGTGTATACAAAAAGGGGGGTAGAAATCCCTATAAACAGGCTTTATTTTTTCCAAAAAAAAATGAGAATATCACTTGCAGTTAATTATTGATTAAAATGCAGTTTGAAAACTTCAATTAAAGTTGAATTAGAAATATTACATTTAAATACGCTTAATAATTGATGGTAATTATAAATGTGGATATGGATCCACCCACACTATCCTGCCAAATTGATGCAATTATAAAAGTTATGATATATAGACGATATCATCGTCGTTTTTTGATTTGTACTATTATTTGGTAAATAAATATTTATAATTACATTTTAATATGCGTTGTAGTAGAAGAAAAAAAGTATTGTAGTAATTATCAAGATTCAATCGTTTACATAGAACTTTTAGGGCTAAATTTATATTGTTGTTTTTTCGAGACATAATTTTTTCCTATTGTTGTTTTTCTTAAAAGCTATTTTATTGTACAATATATACATATAACTTATTTAATATCGATTATTCAATGGTAGTTTGTTCCAAGAAAATTTTAACATACAAACGTAAAAAAATTTTGTTCACACTTGCATGTAGAAGTTATTTTGGAGTGGAGTCATGGATACAAGATACCACAAAAAGGGTGCGTATACACGCAATTTCTCTTTGTAATATTTTTAAATATTTTCGGAACTTGGAAATGGTTTATTTTCAATAAAAATTATGTGAATATTTCCAGAGAAAATTAGAATAATTTCCCTGGAGAATTTACAGATTTTCCTGGAGTAACGCATTAAAATACAATAATCTCTGGAAATATTCAACATATTTGTTTGATTTTAGTTTTAAGATGGCGGCAATCAACTTCTTTTTAAAATGGCCACCTTTGAATAGGATTACTGTGTACAATCTGTTGGGGAACGCATAACAAGAACTTGAAGCACACTTTGCGGAATTTTGTTATATTCACGGACCAGTGTACGCTTCAAAATTTCAACGGTGTTATATTTGTTGTTTTTCAAAATGCTCCACATGGTAAAGTCTATTGGTTTATGCCTGGTTTATCTTGGCTTTGCGAGCGTGTGTAGAGGCCTTTTGGAAAATCTAGTATATGGCTGCCCACGGTTTCATAATAATATTAATTTTGACTTTGTGGTAAAAATGTGAGTGGAGTGCGTCCATTTGTGTTTACCCCATAACGGACGTTGGTTTTTGTAGACGATATGCCCACAGGTAATCTATATTCATAATGAAGCGTTTGTTCAACCAAACTCTATCATTTTGCTTGTTCATAAATTGCTGCACAGTGAAAATTTTCTCGTCAGTGAGGATGCAGTTTTTCAAATCGCCGAAAACGCAACGCCTTTGTTAATCGGTACTACATTTTTTTCTGAGTTCTGTGAAATTCGGTTCATGCTAGCCGCGGAGTTTCCACTGCGACGCGGATGTTGCGCCAATTTCCATTTAAACTTCTGCACGTCCGCAATGGAAATTGGCGTTGGCCGGCAGACCCCATTAGAAGTTTTTTTTGTTAAGTCAGTGTCCTTATAACGTTTTACGATTCGGTTTGAAAAAATACGATTTAAGTTTAGGTGTCACAACTGACACACGATCGTAAAAGTCGATTGCCGGTCAAAAAAAAAAGAGTCGCATAATTACGTTTTGATAGCAAATACATAAGGTAGCATAGGACTGCCTGGCAAGATGCCATGGTTATGTCATTTTTTGTGCCATGTGAGTGGCATGCAGTTTTATTGTCATTTTTTTCGTATTGCATGTGTCTTGTATTTCCATGCGAAAATAGTACACTTTTTCATGCAGTGTGGTAGGGTTTAAGTTTATGTGTCATGTAATATGACGGCATCTAAATCCATAAGGTAGCATAAGACTGCTAGGCAAGATGTTATGGCTATGTGGGTGACATGTAGCCTCACTGTTGTATTTGTCGTATTGCATGTGTCATGTATTACTATACGAAAATATCACACTTTGCCATGCAGTGTGGTAGGGTTTAAGTTTTTCTGCCATGTAATATGACGACATCTGACATCTCATGGTACCGCCTTTTCGGATCGTAAAGCACGAAAAATGAGTTGCCATGCGTTAAGGTGCTGATGTGCGCTGTCAGATGCATATATGATAGTTATATTTTTAAATGGAAAAAAACGGCCATGTAATGTAGTATGGTATGTCATGTAGTGTATTGAGATATATATGCGTTCCGTGCCATGCAGCCGTATGATATGTTTTGGAGATACCCAATTGAGTAGCAAGTCGAGGAGTAGGCACAGATGGATCATCGTTGACACTTTCGTGTACAGTCTCCACAGTTTGTTCATTGCGAACATGTTGATTAAAATTTGTTTATGGCTCATCAAATACTGCACTACGCTCCTCAAAACGGGTTATTAAGTTACATTGGGAGCTGTAATAGTATTAAGATGCTGATGATCTTTTCTTTGTATTGTAACAATATATCGTCCGGAAGAAAAATAAACTTCAACAACTTTGACACGTGCCTGCACTGAGTATGAAGACATTATAAATATTTATAAAATCCTTTATAATCTGCAAAACAAAAATAAAAAAATTAAAATAACAAAAAAGATGTATTTTGATTCAGTTAGTCCAAGTTGGCCCAACATCTACTTTAGTTATTTATTGGCTCACCAATTTTTTAAATACTTTTAAGGCCTAACAAATATATATTTTTTTTTCATTAACAAAAACATGACGAAGTTTCATCTTATTATTTTGTAATAAAATAAAATGAATGGGACGTAATTTTATAATATATTTTATAGTTATTTTAGTTTCAATATATGATTCAGAAAAAGGTTTTATCCAAAAAGATATGGTTTTACTCATTAAGATCCTTGTTTTTTTTCAATACACAAAAAATTTCATTCAAACAAAAATTGCTTGATTTATAACAAAATTGAAGAAAAAAAACTGTTAATTATATTTAAAAAAATGGTTCCTTTGAGTTCATCATGTAGCATGTGGTACTAAGATTGAATTGTCTTTTATAAAATAACTCATCAAAAAAATGAAATAAAATAAAATAAAAAGTTATTAATAATTTGTGTAACATACAAATAGTCATAATTCCCAAATGGAATTAAAAATAGGAATCAGAATTTTATTCTATTGAGCTCGGGTTCCAATACAAATTTCGACATCCTGTTGGCAGATGGCTCTTAGTATCGTAGCGCTTTCCATTCCGTACTTGTAATAACAAATAAACAAACAAAATTAATCAAAAAATTATTGTGAGCTATGGGGAAAAACTGTGTCAGCACTACAAAATTTATTTTTATAGGATATTTTTTATAAATAATTTACCTTTACGCCGTTGCCGAATTTCTAGTAACATTTCTTAACGGTACGACAGCCCACTTCAATTGGTAATAGCTAAAAGGATACTCCGACTAGATTCGAATTCATAATTGCTGTATACTTGATGCAGAAATCCCAGTGTCGCTACATCAGGACAACTTTTAGATTTAATAAAGTAATAAAAAAAATTCTGTTCAACAATTTAGCGGTTGATTTTCATTAAAAAGTTTTTCCCAAAAATGCACAGAATTTTTTATATTTTAATCGGCATGTGTTCACCAAAATGTCACTTATAGGGTGGGGTGCCATCTTTTGGAATTGTGAAAATTTAACTAAAAGAAATGTTTCTCACATGCTTGGTTTTAAAAAAAATGTTTCAAAATACAAATGCCTAAAAAATGTGTCTTCTAAAATAACCATCCCTAAAAATATACTATGCCTTATCATATTTTTATTTCGTTTACTAAATAGTATTATTACACGTGATTCTATTCGCAGAAAAAATTGAAGTACAACTTTTATATAGAATAGTAAATCACGTGGAAATAGCTTATATTTAATTCATAACAATTTTTTTTCATTGGTTATTTAAAGGTAATTTTTTTACAATTTTTTATAAATTGTGTGCATATTATGTTTTTATAGGTTAATTTTTATAGCTGTCCGTATGCAAAAATGCATTTTACAAAAGTATTGGACATTTGCCTTTGTACTTTTTTGTTCAGAAACGTAATAAATATTAATCGATAAGACATCAGTACAAACGTAATTTTTTTTTAGCAAATCGATATTGAGTTTATTTTAGATTTGTCTATGACGACATCATAAATAACACGTTCATAAAATGAGGTTTGTTAACATGAAAAGTAGTGGTTATGTAAGGAAAAGAGAGTTAATCATAATTATTATGAGTTATTCATAAATATCGACTTTGATCGTATAATCGAAGAATTTGATGACTTAAGAAATTCTTAATATTGTCATACACAGGTATTATTATGTTGACAAAAGTATGACGCTATTCCACCTCAAAAATATTGCTTTCAAAAATTACATACAAAAATCGAGTTTAAAGTTTTGAATATTATTTATGTTAGGATCTCAGCATTTTACTATGTTGAGGTATACACGTATATGAAAACATTTAAGAAAAATTATTATTCTCATATCAAAATCTTTTTTTATAAATCGTACAGTATTTTTAATATCGATGATCTCTCACGTGCAGTCGCGCCAAACTACGGAAAAATTCAAATCGAAAGACATTAATTTAATTATAGTCTATAATCCTAACACCTACATGTCCATTTTTTTTTTAAAATTGTTGCAATTAGAAATTGTTCAAATAAAATCCTGATTGTAAAGGTATCCAAACTTTCGAGAATCAACAGTATTTGTAAACAAATTAGAATTTTTTTAAACTTAATAGACTTTGTGGAGAAAACCCACTATAAATACTATTTGTGACTTATTTTTCATGTGATTTTCTTAAATCGGTATTATCATTATTGTATTTATAAAATTTCTAGCGAAAATTTACATTATGGACTGTCAAAGGTCAAGAATTCCCCACCGTCAATATTATTATGATTTTGATGTTTTTGCAACAATATAATTTTATATTTTTATATGAATGTGTATTCCCTTCAAAGTTTTGTTAGGCAGTTATATATCGGCAGAGGCGTTGTTTTAAGTCTTCGTAGCAGTACTGAAAAGCCTTTCAGCTCCTTGGTTACACTCCTTTGCATGTTATCTATCAACAGTACCAAAATTACATCCTTTTGTAATTGTTTTTTTGATTTTGGGAAACAAAAATTGTAACACGGACGTAGATTAAGTGGAAAGAGGCGCTGAGAAATCTCAGAAATCACTTTCTTCCGACAAAAACACATTGATGGTGATTTCTGAAAATCTCAGAAAAACATTGAAAGTGATTTCTGAAAATCTCAGAAATAACTTTCTTCCGACAAAAACAAGAGCTCTAATTGAACTTTCAACAGTTTTCGATTTTCCCGGCCCTCGAAAAATGCTATATGAAATCGAAAATATTGTGCTTCTGATATCTTCATAAACTCGTATGAATTCGACTGGCTTAAAATAGTAATCGCTCGAAAACTATAATACCAACTGAGAAGTTATTCAAAATTTGAATGTTATTGGATTTCCTTAAAAATGGTTTTGAAGGAAATCCAATTTCTTTCTAACTAACACCTCCAAGTGAACGAATCGAATGAACTCTCTAATATCTCTCCGATATACTTGGACCCATTCTATACAAAATTTATATTGGGTTGTCAAAAAAGTAATTTCGTTGTTTCCCAACAGAGGACTTAATTGTATTCTTTCACAACCAACTTCACACTTACGCCGCATAATCATATGTAATTTGACAGCTGACATAGCAAGGCTTGCTTGTGAAAAAATTCGATTGATTCTGCACAGTAGTTTTTGGTTGATACCCTCTTAAATATGGACAGTGAAAAACAGCATTTTCGGCATATTTAACTTTTTTACTATAGAAAAGATAAAAATGCTGTTCAAGCAAGAAAAAAACTACGATGTGTATGGAGAAGATGTGTTAAGTGAGCGCCAGTTCCAAAACGGGTTTTCAAAATTTCGATCCGGCAATTTTGATTTCGAAGATCTGGAAGGCCAGTCGAAGCTGATGAAGAAACAATAAAGGCATTAATTGATGCAAACCGGCGAATAACAACTCGTGAGATTCATGAGAGATTAAATTTATCGAATTCTACCGTTCTTGATCATTTGAAACGGCTAGGTTTTATCTCAAAGCTCAAAATATAGGTTCCTCATCTTCTTACGGAAAAAAATTTGTGCCGTCGCATTGCTTCTTAAACGACAAGAAAATTATCCATTTTTGAAGCGTATCATTACTGGGGACGAGACATGGGTAGTCTACAACAATGTTAAGCGCGAAAGATCCTGGAGTAGAAAAGATGAACCGGCTCAAAGTACTTCGAAACCCAATATTCATCAAAAAAAGGTTATGCTATCTGTTTGGTAATATTTCAAAGGAATCGTTTATTTTGAGCTTCTACCGAGCAACACAACGATCAATTCTGAAGTGTACTGTCATCAGTTGGACAAATTGAATAATTCGCTTAAAGAAAAAAAGGCCAATAAATAAACTATTGGGTTGTTCGGAAAGTAATTTCGTAATGAAACGAAATTAATTTCTTGACAACCCAATATATCCGATATCCCAATCAGTCTCAAGACCTTCTTTGCTGAAGATACTGCCTGCCTTGCATATAGCGATAATCTCCAACATGCTTCCGAAATTCTCCAAACCGAAATCCAACCCTCCAGAACTGGTTTTGCCACGTGGAGAATAAAAGTTAATGAACGTATATCTAATCAATTTTCGAATAAAATCTTTAAAAAGTTTTTTTAAAATTATAAATTAGCCAAAATATTGAATAATTGAAATTAGTACTGATTGTGTTGGTGGGATCAACTTCTAGATTGCCTCCTCTCTTTCTAATAATTGACCGACTCCTACATATATTTCAATATGAATAAATTTATTGAATAATTTTGATATGCTTTTACAATATTATCTTAAAATATACAATATAATAAAATAATCGCATGGTATTATTCTAAATTCCGAAAATAAAAACCGATTTTTTAAGGCGTCTTTTTTAAACTTTCAAATCGTAAATGTTACTACTCCAGGGTTTTTTCTTTAATATGTTTTTTTTTTTTTTAAATTAAGTGGGTACTTTTGTTATAAATCTACGAAAGTACCTTTTTTCAACTCAAAAAAATATGAAACTTATCTTATCACGATCGATTGTTAAAATTATTACAAAACCTGCACTAAGCCGGAATTTTATGTATATCCAAAAAAAATTCTGTCTGCCCAATATTATTCGTAATCAGTTATAAATGTTTGAACTTTATTTAGTTTATTTTTTTAATTCAATCTATTTTCAAATTTTAATACGTTGCAAATTTATCAATAAAAAAATTGTTACTTTATCAAAGAAAAAATTTAAATGAAAAAAATTATTTGATTATCAATATTGTGAGGGGAAAATATTCTTTCAGTTTAGTTTTGAGTTAGTATCCATATCGTGTGGTCGTCGTTCCAATATCGAATTGGCGAAAGAAATTTTTATTTTACTTTTAAGTGACTTAAAGTTTATAAAGGAACTGTTCGAAAAAATGAGTTTATCTGTATTAAAAGAAAAGAATAAAAAGTAATTTCTCAGATTCAATAATAAATCATTTTTGTTGTGTTACACATATATTTTTAAGTGTTTTTTTTTTATTTGTTTTATAAAAAATATAAGTTTACACTTAGAAGTATTGTGGTGAATACTAAAAAAGGATATAAAAAAACTAAAGAGCTTTTCATTTTTTCTACTTTTTCTCAATTAGAATGGAGAGCCTCTGGGTTCAGACGGCGATCGTAGCTATTAAAGCGTTTACGTTCGTTTATGATATAATAACGCTGCCAATTTATTTGGCAGTACAGAAACCATGGAGGAAAAGGAAACTATCACGAAGAATTAAGGTAAGATTTGAAAATCCTAATAACTATTCCTAATTATATTCATTACCCCCAAGGATCTAGAATATAAGTACATATTTATATAGGAATAATTTTGTTTAAGTTTATATTATTAAATTAATTTGTGATAATGGTTGTTGTTATATTTATGTCTTGACGTGTTCTTATTTTTTTTTTTAATTATTATATATATAATCTTATCTATATTTATTGTATTAGTGTATGCATTTGTTGATGCTAAGTTTTAAAAGGAAATATTTTTTTTATTTAGTTCATCTATTGTTTTTTTTTTGTTATGTTTTAATATGAAAATAATGTATTTAATTGAATGCCTCAAATACTTTTTTATCTACTACTAAACTTCTGCGAAATGCTCTTTAAAAGCTTAAAGCGCAAATTAACGTCTAGCCTTGCAATTATTTTTATATTCAAACAAAATAAAACGATTTATTTAAAAACAAAATTTAATGATTTTTTGAATTTTCATAAAATTATTTTCGTTCTCTTTAAAAATATTTTTGATTTATTTAAAAAAAATTTAAATTTCTCTTAACAATATATTTTTGATTCTTTTACAAAAATCGATGTACACATTTTGAAATGAAAATATCTTTGCTGTGAGTGGTTTAAAAAATTTTTATTATTCTGTAGTGGGTGGTCAAAAAAATATAATTAACTATAAACTTTTATTTAAGATAAAAAAAATCTAATTATATTTATGAAATAATTAGTTTTTTTTGTGACCTTACAAACTATGAAGATCCAGTGACTCAATATACGGTATTACAAAAATTACATTAGAATTGGTATTAATTAAAATTACATTTGCGAAATGGTTTTAGACATTTCGTTACAATTCATCCTAAATGACAAATAGTAACTTTTTGAAAGAGACAAATTGCTGCTGTCGCATATGTGAGCTTAGAGTTCTGTTAAATTCTTCGCAAACCTACTTGCTTCAAAATACATTTCGTGCGCCTATGACTCACCTATAAATTTCACTTGTAAGTACTCAAAACAGAATTCACCTAATTTTCTTAGTAATGCCCACGATGATACCATTTAATAACCGTAAAATAAAGTCCAAATTACATGGCCAAAATGCAATATTAAAAACCACCCTGTACAATTTAGCAAAAATTATGTAGTCTTGCGTAATTGCAATAAGAAAAAAGGGAAACGTTTATCAGTAATTATAATATCTCAAAACTACTGAATTACATATGCTTCTGATAAGAACCTACAAAAAAATTGTTTTCCTATAATTTTCGCATTTTTGATAAAGAAAATTTTGTTCATATTTTCTTATGCGTGTAAATACACAAAATAATTTTAGGTACTTAAAAATTTTAATATATTTAAGCTTTTCAATGATTATTAATTTAAGCTTTTCATGATTTTCTTTTCAAGTTGGTTATAAAAAAAAAGGTTCCATTTCCATTTTTTTTACATTAAAATTATTATGTATGATAATTTCCAATCATTAAACACATTAAGGAATTCTTAATTATATAAGTTATTATTGATTTATTTTGTTTTCTATTATCAATGTTTTCAATAATATTTTTCCATATCCTAATAAATTGAAGTGTTTAAAAAAGTATTCTGCATTGTTCATACTTTCTACACTTATTTTTTATCAGCACATTCCTAGTTAAACATATATATCTTAATGCAATCTTAAGAGTAAAAAATTGTTGAGGAGAGTTAAGATATTGTAATATACAGAATTATTCATTTCGTTGTTCGGAGAGTGCAGCCTTGTCATTTGACAGCTAAAAAAATATATGTGTCATCCAAAATGGTATTTGTTTAGATTAAAGCTTCACATTTTATATTATGAATTGTTTTACCACCAAACAACGAGTTAAAAGTGCAAAAACTTTCTACAAAAATTGTGATTATGTTGTAGCTACATTTCCGCGGATTAAAAGGCCCAAAAGACAATTTTAACCAAAATTGCCCTACATGGTAGCTCTGTAACCGCGAAAAGTGATCTTTGTCTAAAGCTGTGATTGGTTTATATTTTACTGAAAATGAATTCTGAGCGCTACAATCGTATGATAAACAATTTTTTTTTTGGTTTGAACTCAAAATTACCTCGACGAGATCATTAATTTGATTATACTTTTAGACTAATTTAAATTGAAATAGGAAACGGATATATTTTTTTTTATTTGAAAGATTTTCTTATAACATTATATTTGGAATACCACATCATTCATATGACCACCTCTTAATAGTCTGAATAGGAAAGGTCCCAATTTCCGTCATTTTATCACACATAGCTTTTCTATTATATTGCTCTCTTTGTTGCAGTAATGGTAGGCTTAGAATGAAATTGCCTTCAGTTCCTCGGTTACATTTCTTTGGATGTTATCGACAATACTCCTTTTAAGCGTTTATTCTTAAGGAACTTAGATCAAGTAAATAAAGGATCTAGGGAGCTACATAAATCCACTTTCTCGTTGGTGGTGATGACCGTGTGCTAAAGCTTTTCAAGAACAACCCATCAGCTTCAATATTAATCGAGTCTGACCTCAGAAGATCCCTCAATTATTCCACAGTCTTCCACATTTTTATGCCTTAAGCTAACGAATGAAATTTACAGAAGATCAATTAGTGACAATATTTCTTTATGGGAAGCCACTAACATAGATGAATACTCTCGTACAAAAGAACATCACACCCACTGAAACAAAATGACGGTAATTGGGAAAAAACAGACAAAGAAAAAGCTGAAGTACTTGCTAAACATTTGGTAAATACTTTTCCTCCACATGATGATATAGAAGAGAAATCCTATACTAACAAAATTATCGAAGAACTAATGTTTCCAGTCCCTATGAGTCCTTCCCCCAAAAATTTGAAGCCGTCGGAAATTAAATCTACTATTCTGCGTCTTCCCAATAAAAAAGCTCCTGGTTATGATCTAATAACAGCTCATATTCTGAACAAAATTTCCCGAAAAGCTTTCGCTTTAATTACATACATTTTTAATAGTATCCTGCGCATAACCTGTTTTCCTTTACTCTGGAAATTTACTGTCATTAAAATGATTCCTAAACAAAATAAACCTCAATTGTCCTCCCTCCTATAGACCTATCAGCCTCTTAGTAATCGTTAGTAAGATTTTTGAAAAATTCCTATTAAAACGACTTTACCTAATCCTAGTTAATGAAAAAAATATGCCTGATCACCAATTTGGCTTCCGATCTGAACACTCCACTATTCATCAATGCCATCGCATTGTTGATCACATTTCATCCTCTCTTGAGAGGAAAGAGTATTGCCCAGGAGTATTTTTAGGTATCCCCCAAGCTTTTGATCGTGTGTAGCATCCTGAACATTTCCAAGTTGCAAGTAACTCAGAATCCTCGGAAATATATCCGATTCTAGCCGGAGCCTATTCTAGGCTGTATCCTTGGTCCCATCTTATATAATATTTATACCCATGATATCCCAGCTGATCCTAATACTATCATTGCTACTTATGCAGAAGATACGGCCATACTTGCTACCCATACAAATCCTGGCATAGCTTCCAACAATTTACAATTCCATATACACAATCTTCAATCCTGGTTTAAGAGATGGAGAGTGAGGGTAAATGAATAGAAGAGTACTCACATTACTTTCACTCTTTGTCAAGGAAAGCCTATCCCTTTATACCTTAATAGGAACATGATTCCACAATATGATAAAGTACGTTATTTGGGACTTTATCTAGACAAAAGATTAACATGGAACCACATACTAGACTATAAAGAGTTGAAGCCACTCGACGTTACCTACAACTTCTTAGACTACTGGGCGAACGCTCGAAACTAACAATCAAAAGTAAGCTTCTAATCTACAATGCAATTATAAAACCTATTTATACATATGGAATTGAACTTTAGGGTTCAACGAAACGTTCCAATTTCTATCGCGTCTAGGCCTAACAATCCAAGATCCTCCGCAAAATAGTTGATGCCCCCTTTTATGTTCGTAACACCGTAATATATCGTGATCTAAATGTTCCCTTTGTTCAGGACCTGTGCATTTCCCACTATCAAAAATTTCACTACCGTTTATCCTATTATCATAATCCACTTGTGATAGAATTGTCGTGTACTGCCCTCCCTGGAAACACTCACCGGAGACTTAAGAGACAATGGCCTAGAGATTTTCTAGAGGAATCTAACTTCCATTAGTTAAAGAAACGCCGATGGGTGTTTACTCCCACTTGATTGTAAATTAAAATGTTATGTAAATCTGTTTGTTACAATACAACTGTAGTCGTAGATAATAAAAATTAAAAAGCTATCGAAAAACTTGTTAATGAAAGTTTCACATTGAATCGTTATAACTTTTCGTAAATCAAACTTGCGGATTCACAAATACCTTCACATTAATCTTCAAAAAATAATCGAAGGGCGTTAGCCACATTACATCGGAGGCTATGTTGTGTCCCATTTCAAGATGTCAGATTTCTGCCTTCCACTTTCGGTCAAAGAAAGTTCCAAAACATTTTAGATAATGATTACCATTTGCAAATATAGTAACACCAGCGGTCGTTAAAAAAAATAGGGATGTATTATGTGCTCAGTCCAAAATAAATACGAAATGATCACTTTTCAAAATACTTTGAACTGTCATAAATCTCTTAAGGATTTCCATTCGATAAGCGTCATCACTTGTGATTATTTTCGAAAAATAAGAGTAGACATGAAGTGGTTTTAAAGCCCAATTCACGAATTGTCAGCTCTGAGTATAACCTAATATTAATTAATTTAATATAATTGCAGCCATATTGATTTTTTTGATAAATTTTTACCGAAAATTTGTATCGAATATTTTTACTGAAAATATTTTGCGTAAATTTCTGCAGACAAATTTTTTATCGAAAATTTGTATCGGAAAATATTCCCGAGAATTTTGATTTTTACCGAAAATTTTGACAGAAAATTTTTAGCAGAAATTTGTACAGACAAATTTTATATCGGAAATTATTACTGAACATGTTTGCTGAAAATTTTTACCGAACATGTTTGCTGAAAATTTTTACCAAAATTTCTTCCAAAATTGTTTAGTGAAAATTCATACGGAAAACTTGCTGAAAATTCTTACTACAAATTTTTACCAATAATTTTTACCAATTACATGGCTGCAATCATCTGTCAAACTTAAGCCTATTGAAACAATAGAAAGATGTCAAACATAAAAAAGCCCACCAACAATAAAGGTAAAAATGGCAAAAAATCTAAAAGTATCCTTAGAAAAATTATGACATAATCCTTATCGAACTAATTGAATGGTGCAAAATATTGTAATAATTACAGAATTTAAAAAATTGTGAAACACAAACCGGAACAATCAATATGACAATGCTCTATTATTAATTTTTTTATGTTAAACGACCCAATTAACATAAAATATTAGAATTATGATGAAAAAAAAATGTTTAAACAAACTGAGCATGTAATTAGGTCTATCAAAGAATACGAGATCAACAATAGTATATAAACAAACAATAATTAGTGAAATTTATTTTAAATAAAAACAAATTTCAACTAACTTTTTGAATTATTTATGGGCACGACGTTCTACAATGAAAACAATTTTTTTTTTGTTAAACGTGAATTATTAAGAATTTGCTTAGGCTATGAAATGCTTAGAATTTGATTAGTACATAAACGTGTTTAGGTTGTGGACATGTGTGGATTAAAAGTTCGTCTAATTTTTTGTTTTGTTTTCTTTATTGGAGCGATAGTTCCACTCCGATGATAATCAATTACGAACAAATTGTTGACAAATTTATGATTAATTAAAGTATTTTTTTTTAAATTTCAGTATTTTTTCTTCCCTTCTCTGTTTTTCCTCCCTTTATTTGGCATTTTTAATTTTTTTTCTCCTATATTTACATTGAGTTTATTATAATTTTTGCTATATATCCTATAGGTTATATTGGAATTGGTTTGTGTCTTCGCTAACATTAAAGAGAACTTTATAATTATAATAAGGACATTTTATAATAGAATCTTTTAAGACAATTTATTTTATAGTTCAAAAATTTGAGTTAAAAATTTTTTAATCACAATTTTAAGCCAATTACAAGCATTTTGCAATAATTTATATCGATCACATTAATAACATAACCGATACACAAAAAAGCCAAAATTTCAAAAACGTTTTAAAAAGTCAAGATAAAAATTGTTAAACTATGGTAGCAGACAACCCAAGTTCGGCATAGGCCTGCTTAATCAGAGAATTTCACACGTCCGTGCTTCGCGCAGCCGTTTTCCAGGTCAAAGCTCTCAACATGTTCTTGTCGGCCTAGCTAACGCCGTCGCTCCACTGCAGGCAGGGCCTACCTCATAATTTGGGACCATAGATGGAGCCACTGTCGACTTTTCAAGCAGCATCTTCCTCATTCATACGGATTAAGTGTGCAGCCCAGCTGAGAGTGCTGAGCTGATTTTATCCACAACTGGATGGTCGCTGTAACGCTCTAGGATATCATCGTTAAATACGCTCCGACATCGTAAATTCTCATATAGGGGTCCAAACATTCTTCGAGGGACCTTCGGAGTTCGCAATTGTTTTTGCTGAGAACACAAGTTTCCGAAGAATACATGAGGACTGTGAAGATTAGAGTTTTGTACAGCAAAAGCTTTGATATTATGCTCAGAATTTTTGACCGAAATAATTTAGACTGACTGAAGTACGTTATCAGCAGCAACCCTTGACCTCAATTAGGAAAATGATTTAACTCTTTCGAACCTATAATCTCCTATTTGTATGCGACTTTGACGCTGACGTCTTCTTGTCTTTGACGCCGACGCTGCCATCATGTACATTTGTTTGCCTTCATTTATAAGTAGCCCAAGATTTTTCGTCGTCGACTCAATTTTGATGTAGGCTCTTGTACAGCTTTCTCCGATCGACACATAATTTTGATGTCGTCGTCATATGCTAAAAACTGGACAGACTTAATAAGGACTTTAGCACCAACTAAAGAGAAGCAACGAAAGTGCGTCTCTTTGCCGAAGACCATTATGGATGTTAAATGGTTCTAAAAGTGATTCGGCTGCTTTTCTTCATTCTCTCATACTACTTTGTATCAGCTTAGTCAGTTTAATCAATTTTTCTGAAATTTAAAATCATATTCCAATGGATGCTAATTTCCCTGAAGTGAACACTCTGGTATGAGCCAATAATTTTTTGGGCAAATAGGGTTATCTTAATTATTTAGATAGCGAAGCATATCCTACCCAGCGTACCCACCAGCTTTATTGGTTTTATAAGATAAGATGTTGATTATTTTCTACTTCACTTTTCGCTATCATCTCATTAAGAAAAAATCATTTTCATAAGAAAAATTCTTTAGAGGCCCAAACCTTTCTCATTACAATCAAATTGAGCTTCTTACAAAATATGTACAAATTTTAAACAACTTTTGATATTTTCCCCCAAAGTTTTTGTTTTTAATTTCCCCCCAAAATATCTACTGATTGAATGATCAAGTACTATTGATTGAATGATCAAGCATTGTTGGAATTTTTTTATCGATCTTGTGACAGTGACTACCAATTTTATAATATGTAAGGTGATAAATTTGAAATTTGCAAAAAGGTTCATTAAACTATAGACATACTATGTATCGATATTATGATCAAAATGATGTTATATTACCAGAAAAAAATCAAATAATAATGGTTTAGAAAGTAATCAACAATTGATTTTTAATTTAAAAAAAAGTACATTTTTAATTATTTTTACCTTAGTTTTTCTAAAATCTCAATAGTTCCATTTTCAGTTTAGTCTAATTTTTCAGAGATGGCGCTATGCCGGTTTATCAACAAAAAAAAACGCAAGAACATTGCTTTATGTTATTTTAATTATTTAAAAACATTCTCGAATGATCAATTTGATTATAAATTACTATAGGGTGTCTATAGTATCAAATTATTATTATTATTATTTTTTTAAATAAGTAATCTTGAATATATTTTCTATAATATATATTTTTTAATGCAAATTATCAAACAACTGAATAGAAATTTTTAAGAAAATATTGTAGTAAAGATACTATATTACTAGTGAAATAATATATTTAAGAGATTTAGAAATAAACCAAACAAAATTAAAACGAACAAATAGAGAAAAGACTGAATACTTTTTTTGAATTTTTGTATTTTTTTTTTACCAGGCGGTAAAACTGACTGACGAATTGGCTGTTCAATCGATATATCACGAAAATGATCTAGAGGTGCATATCGTGTGATAAATAATTTCAATTTTTTTTAATTTTTTTTTTTGGTTGTCGGTTATAATTTGGTTTCTAATTTTTATTTCCACAAACTCTCTCTTAAGTCTTGTAAAAAAAATTTTCTTTTCTTTACAGATAGATTAAATTATATTTTTAATTATACATTAAGTTTCTTTTTATTAATACTAAAAAAATTAGTTACTATTAATCATTTATCAATTATTTAAGAATAGAACTAGTTAAAATAATTTAAAAAATAAATGGATAAGAAAAAAATACTAATTTCAGAGGAGAATGGCAATAAAAATTATTAAACAAAACTGTTTATGCCTCCTGAATTTACAATTATTATAACCATTGTGTGTGTGCGTGGTTTCTGTTATATAGAATCGCATCCTTTTTATATCCTTTTTTTTTAAATTAAAAATCTATTCACACAAAAATTGTAAAAAGAAAATATTATAAATTTTCTCTCTTATACAATTTAAACTAGTAGATTAAATGCAAAAATTCGTCGTTGTTTTTTTTTATGGGGGAGGAGGAGAAGTGGCACATATATTATTGTAACCGAAAATACTCCTAATTTGGTAATTACTATTAATGGTTTTGGCTATCGCACATACTTAGTTTGTAGCTTATTTTTTAATTTTAATATTTTTGTTTTTTGTTTTAAGAATATTATTGATTTAAAATTTTAAAAAATTACTGCTTTGTTAATATAAAATTTTTACTTCAATAATTGATTTCTCTTATAGCACATATGATAAGATATATTAGAATAAGTTTTTAGATAAATTTCATATAATTTATAATCTTATATTGTAATATAAGAATTTAAAGGCTATATTATTTTATTATTATTTGTGCACAATTTATGTAAGTTAACTGAAGTAAAAGTAATTGTCATGCCTTACAAAAAACATTGCGCATCAAATTATTGGAGAAACCATCTAAATTTCGCGTAGGTTGAACTGTTTTGGTTTGTTTTTTAATGGAACTTGAAATTTTTTTATTGGGAAAAACATACTACCTACTTCTTAAATTACCTCCAAGAAAAATAATTATTTTTATAATTTATTTTCATTAAATTTATTTTTAATAAAATTTGTTATAAGTTAAAAATGTAGAGAAAAAAAATATGTAAAATATTTTTAATTTTTTTTTAAAAGGAATTTTGGCTAAATTAATATTTTTATGTTAAAAATATTTTATTTTTTTCTAAACACGATTTCAAAATAGTAAAACCGAACTAAACAAATGTAGTTTATAATTAGTAAAATAATCTTTGAACATCTTCCGAATTTTTAGTAGCTTTTCGAATATATATTATTAAATATGGGAGTAGATTTTTTATTTTTTTTATATATATTGTGGATTAGAATTCAAAATATTATGTTTAAAAGAAAATAAATTTTGAATTCTTAATAGAAATTTTGTGAAAAAATTACAAAATTTGTTGCCGAATTTATATAATATGAAAATATGTTCACTGTCTTCCAACCAAAGGTTTCTTTAAAAAAAAATATTTTTTTTTTAATAATGATAGCATGTAAAAAATTATTTAGAAATTTCTAAATTATAGAGACTTTTAAAATTCAAACTTTCATGAAAAGGAAATTTAATTTATGATTTTTATAAAAATTTATTCAAGAAAAACAATGTTTTTATTAGTTTATTTTTGAGAGCTTAATAAAAAAATGCCAAAAAATCAAATAAAAGAATACATGAATATTTTGAAAAAAGGATTTTTCGTTATATAAATTTGTTCTACAAATGCCCTTTTAAAAATAAAGGAGACTTTTGTAAATCTTTAAACGTACATAGTTTTGTTAGAGAAAATTTAGGTACATTAAAGGATAATTTTCAAATTTCTCCAAATCATAAAAGCTCAGTTAAAGCAAATGCGAAAGTGCATATATAGGGTTACCTCAGCATATCATAACGAAAAAAACTCTGCAGGAGAAAAAAAGGAGATTTTATCCACACAAAAAAAGGATTTTTTCCAGTATTTATTGCAGGTTATAGCCAAATAATACTGTAGCCTCTAGCTCTAAGATAGATACGAGTAAACTCTCATATATAAATATTGGGTCGTCCGGGAAATAATTTCGTTTTTTTTATAAAAATGAAAGACGATTTTCTTATAATGAGTTAATATTTTATTCAATTAAATGATTCCACGCTCATAAAAATTTTGTACTTTGCTGGCAAAAAAATGATCCAAGTGATTTTTAACCTCCTCATTTGAATTAAACGTTTTACCATCTAAAAAATTTTGTAGAGACCGGAACAAATTATAATTGGAAGATGCTAGGTCTGGAGATTATGGTGGGTGTGGCAGTATATCCCATCTAAGCTCAAAGCTTTTGCCGAGTGGTCAAACTTTTATATGGTTTCGCATTATCCTGTTGGAACACTATACCTTTCTTATTGACCAATTCTGCCCTTTTTTCTTTAAGTGAATCATTCAATTTGTCCAACTGATGACAGTACACTTCAGAATTGATCGTTGTGTTTTTCGGTAGAAGCTCAAAATAAACGATTCTTTTGAAATCCCACCAAACAGATAGCAAATGCTTTAACCTGGTTCATCTTTTCTACTCCAGGATCTTTTGCGCTTAACATTGTTATAGACAACCCATTTCTCGTCCCCAGTGATGATACGCCTCAAAAATGGATTATTTTTTTGGCGTTTAAGAAGCAAATCACAAACGTCAATGCGACGGCACAAAGTTTTTTCCGTAAGAAGATGAGGAACCCATATGTCGAGCTTTGAGATAAATTTAATCTCTCAGCGATCTTACGAGTTGTTATTCGCCGGTTTGCATCAATTAATGCCTTTGTTGTGTCTTCATCAGCTTCCAGAACGTGGTGCATCTTCGAGATCAAAATTGCCGGATCGAAATTTTGCAAACCAGTTTTGGCACTGGCGCTCACTTAACACATCTTCTCCATACACATCAACAGAGGACTTAATTGTATGTGAAAAAATACAATTAAGTCCTCTGTTGGGAAACAACGAAATTACTTTTCGGGCAACCCCATAAATTTCTTATCTAATTCCGTTTGTTTATAAATTTCCTATACCCGAAATTTGATATTTCAATTCGATCTCAATATATTTGCTCAACAGTTGTTATAACAAATCATACAGAGACTATTACAGATTGATATCACAAACCACATTAATGGGATGCATATGTGTACATTGTAATTGATCTGAAAATAATAACTACTAATTACAGAATTTTTCGTATTATTTAATGCAAAAAGTTTTACTGAATTGATAGAGTATCTCGTAGAAAATAAGTAAATTAACTTTTATTATAGAATTTCTTAAATCGAATAATTCGAAATAGAAAAATTTCTTACATGATTTTTTAAGGATAACACACATTTTTCTTCTCATTTTTTTGCACAAATTATTTAAATACAAAAGATATTGTCACATTGCATGTTAAACTCAACCAATAGAAATTAGAAGAAAAATCTAAGATAAAAGATTTGCAAACAATTTATGATTATTCTAATCTAGTTTTGGTGCCTGGAATATTGTTGGTGATGGTTTTCTAATAAAACGAATTCGTAAATATAAAATATTTGTGAATTTTGGATATTGGATATTTTGTGCTTTGGTTTTGGATATTTCGAGTAACAAATTTGGTTTAGTAGAATTTTCGACAATATTTTATTATTATAATTTTGATATATTTTATTAATAATAATCTGATAAAAGAATTTTAATATTGGAACGTTTTTGTTTTGTTTTTTTTTGCTCTTCCAAATTATGGATTATTCTTTAGGCGAAAGTAATTAATCAAGATGAGACGCAAATAACCTACAGAACAACGGATCTACCTCGTGAGGTGCATGTGAAATTGTTGCAGGCCAACATTGACACTTTGGAGAAAATGTTCAAGTATGTAGCAAAAACTCATTCGACTAAACGATGCCTTGGAACTAGACAGATACTTAGCGAAGAAGATGAGATGCAACCAAGTGGAAGGGTTTTCAAAAAGTACAAAATGGGCGAATACAAGTGGAAAAGTTTCATCGAAGTTGAGCAACTTGCTGCGACATTTGGACGCGGTTTGCGAGAATTGGGACTCGAACCAGGTACAAATGTGGTCATATTTGCAGAGACACGTGCTGAATGGATGATAGCCGCCCACGGATGCTTTAAGCAAAGTTTGCCCATAGTGACTGTTTATGCTACCCTCGGTGATGCCGGTGTTGCGCACTGTAAGTATTCGAAAAATAATTGCATCTAATTCCATGACATCTAACTCCATTTAAATTGTCCCATTTCCAGGCATTAACGAAACGGATGTAACGACTGTGATTACAACACATGATCTACTCCCAAAATTCAAGTCTTTACTAGATCAAACAAAGCATGTCAATACCATCATCTACATGGAAGATCAACTGCATGTAACAGATACTACCGGATACAAGGATGGCGTTCGTATCATTCCATTTTCGGATGTTCTCGACAAAGGCAACAATAGTCAAATTGGTTAGCGTTTTTTTTTAAATCTTTACCTTCACATTTTCATTTTGTCTAAACAAACCGTGGACACTAATAATTATTTCCATTAAACAGAGGGTGTTCCACCAAATTCCGACGATGTTGCTATTATTATGTATACTTCAGGATCAACTGGAACACCAAAAGGAGTTCTATTATCCCATCGAAACTGTATTGCGACCATGAAGTCATTTTCGGATATTGTTGAAATCCATCCTGACGATATGTTGATCGGGTAAATAAGAAGCGTAGGAATTTTTAAATTCTCAATTGTTTTCTTATACATTCTTTAATATATTTTGTTATCATCCTTTCTTATTAGATTCCTTCCTTTGGCTCATGTTTTTGAATTATTAGCTGAAAGTTGTGGTTTGATGACTGGTATTCCTATCGGTTACTCAACACCGCTAACATTGATTGATACTAGCAGTAAAATAATAAAAGGATGTAAAGGTGATGCATCCGTTTTAAAGCCGTCTTGTATGACAACAGTTCCGGTAAGTGTCGTCATTTTATTTTTAATTTTTATTTTTCGTACAAATTCATTTTTAAATTTTTTTCAATAATTTTATATGTTTGAAAGAATTTTGTTTAAAAAAAATGAAACTATGACATTTTGAAACTTGGCCTATTTTTTGCGATTTCTTATACCAATTAATAAATATTTAAGGTAATAATATTGGGCTGTTCGGAAAGTAATTTCGTTTTTTTAAAATAAAAATTAAAGAATTTATAAAAAATTGTGTCTTCATCACCTTCAATTGGCCTTCCAGAACGTGGTGCATCTTCGAGATCAAAATTGCCGAATCGAATTTTGCAAACCAGTTTTAGCACTGGCGTTCACTTAACACATCTCCATACACATCGGATAATTTTCTTCTTGCTTGAACAGCATTTTTATCTTTTCTATAGTAAAAATTTAAAATATTCCAAAAATGCTGTTTTTCACTGTCCATATTTAAAAGGATATCAACCAAAAAGTACTGTGTAGAATCATTTGAATTTTGTCACAAGCAAGCATTGCTATGTCAGCTGTCAAAATAACATACATATGATTATGCAGCTTAAGTGTGAAGTTGGTTGTGAAAAAATAAAATTAAGTCCTCTGTTGGGAAACAACGATATTACTTTCTGAACAACCCAATGTAATATATTGTAGTATCCAAAATCTTATCGTTATATGTAAAATTGCCGAAATAATATGAAAAATGTTTAAGAATAATTTTAATCAAAATTTTTTTTCTAAAATTCGATTATTTGTTTAAGTTTTAATCTTTTTAAAGGTATATTTTTTAATGTGCACTTAAATTAATTAGGAAAATTAAAAGGACATTATCTTTTTAAAATAATTATGAACATATAAATCAAATGAACATATTTATTAAAATTAGAAATTTGTTTATATTTGCAGCTTATCCTTGATAGAATATCAAAGGGTATTAACGATAAAGTAAATGCAGGATCCGCATTCAAAAAAGCACTTTTCCGTTTTGTATACGGTTATAAGGCAAAGTGGTTAGCACGTGGCTATAAAACACCCTTGCTTGATAAGTAAATAAAGCCAATTTTTTTATATCTTAAATTAAATAAAATCCTTGATATTAAATAGGAACGAGTTCTATTAACGGAACGTCTTATCTTGTTTTTGTTCGTTTTTATACTTAGATTGATTTTCAAAAAAGTAGCCCGATTAATGGGTGGTCGTGTACGTTTAATGATGTCTGGTGGTGCTCCACTATCTCCAGATACACATGAACAAATCAAAATTTGTTTGTGCGTTGACGTTATACAAGGATACGGTTTGACAGAGACGACATCAGCAGCTTGTGTTATGGATCGTAAGTATTCAAGGCATTTTGAAATTTTGGAAAAATTCAATTACTTTTGTTGCGGTTTAATTGATTTGATTTTCATTTAATTTAATTTTTTATTTTTAGGTGATGATATGTCATATGGTCGTGTGGGTGCACCAGTGACAACGTGTGATATTCGATTAGTGAATTGGGAGGAAGGGGGCTACAGAGTCACAAATAAACCTTATCCGCAGGTAGTAAATGAATTTAATTTACTCGAAAAGATACAAATTCACCCATTTTATATTATTTTATTTAAACTCTCTTGTATTACCTCATAAACATTTTTAATGTGTTCTCTTTTGAAATTTTTAGGGCGAAATTGTTATTGGAGGCGATAGTGTTTCGCTAGGCTATTATAAACTTGAGAGCAATTCAAAAAAGGAATTCTTTGAAGAGGATGGAAGACGGTGGTTTAAAACTGGTGATATTGGCGAAATTCACGAAGATGGTGTACTTAAAATAATTGGTATGTGGAGAATCTCTCTCTCTCTCTCTCTCTCTCTGTAGTAATAATATTCCATAGTAATCAACAACAAAAAACAACCAATTTATATATTGTAGAAAAAAATATATCTATTATTAACCAATTTAAACTTACAAAAAATATTTATTTTTATTACTTTAAGATCGTAAAAAAGATCTAGTCAAATTACAAGCTGGAGAATATGTATCACTTGGAAAAGTTGAAGCTGAATTAAAAACATGCCCAGTTATTGAAAATATTTGCGTGTTCGGTGATTCAACAAAACAATTCACTGTCGCATTAGTTGTACCGAATCAAAATCATTTGGAGGAATTGGCACGTAAACAAGGTATCCAAGACACAACCTTTGAAGATTTATGCACATCACCAGTACTAGAAAAGGCTGTGATTAAAGAAATAGCTGAACATGGACGGAAATGTAAGTTGAACAATTTTTACAGAAATGAATTTCAACAAAATAAATTGTTTAAAAAGGAATTTCAACCCCTCCTTGTTTCTATATATTCATCTAGAATTATAAAAATTCAAATAATTTATTATTTTATTGTTTTCTTTTTCTTTTTTAAGGTAAATTGCAAAAATTCGAAGTACCCACTGCAGTGACATTATGTAAAGAAGTCTGGTCACCTGATATGGGTCTTGTTACAGCTGCATTCAAATTGAAACGGAAAGACATTCAAGAGAAATATCAGCACGACATTAATCGAATGTACGCATCATGAAATTGATTTAAAAATATGAAAATTTAATAAAATGTTATTGTAATAATTTTCATCCGTTACGTAATAATCAACACTTCCTCCTCCTTTTCTATTTCTTTAATTGTGTTGTTTTTCTTACTTTTTATTTTTTATAAAGTTTAGTTTATATGTTAGTATTATAAATCAAATATATTTTTATGTTTTAATTGAAAAGAAGAATCAAAAACAAAAACGATTTCAAGAAAAAAAAAATACGAAAATAAATTTACAAAAAAAAAAAAATTCTTTTTTGATTATGATAATTATATATATTTAAGTAATCAACTTAATAAAATAATAAAATTATTAAGTTAATTAATGATAATTAAGTAAATTTTACAAATTGTAAAACGAACGGAATAATTATTGTAAAATCATTGAAATGTGACTAGTGAAAAGTAGATATAAATCTTAAAGAAAAGCAAACATTATTTATGATAAATAAAACTGAATGCGAAAGACTACGAAAAAATATGATGTAAAGATATTTTGGTTCATTATATATAAATAAATAAATAGAATAGTTTGTAAGATTTAAACTAAAAATATACTTCAAAAAGTTTCAAGAAATTGTAAAAAAAAACTAATGGACAAAATTAAACCTTTACCTTGCATATAAAAGTAATTCAAATGAAAAAAAATACAAATTTTTAAATTTATAATTGTAATAAAACAAAGAAGAAAAAATTTGAATGAGTGAGAGAAAGAAAGCTTGAATGGGAAAGATATAGAAATACATTATAAATTTTTTTTTTTGGTAAACTTACACTATTGCAACAAAAACAAAACTAAATTATGTATTTTTATGCACATCATTAATAAATAATCAAGAGGATATATACATATAAGAGTAAAAGAAAAGAAAGTTAGACAAAACGGGAAACAGCCAAAATGCCTTTGAATGTATGGTAGGAATATTCATAATGAAAGAGACAAAAAAGAAAGAAATTATTCTCCAAAATATCTTTTTTTTAATGGATAAAGTTAATCAAAAAAATCCTAACTTATATTGACATTGGAAATCGTATAAAGGATAACAGCATAAAATAAAACAAATGGAAAAGATATGAACATATTGGAATGTTATAAAATTTAAAAAAAAAAAAAACAATATTAAAAGGAATATAAAATATATTAACAACACTGGAATGCTACACTTTCTGAAAAAGGATTAACCAAAATAAAGGAAAAAACACTAAAAGGACAAAAAAGAAATAAGAATAGAAAAATTGAAAGCAAACAAATTGAAAATAATATATAATTACAATAAAATAATTAAACTAAAATAACAACAATAAAAATAGTAATAGTAATTGAAATGGTATAATAAGAATACAACTAATTAATTCATTAATAGATTAATTAAAATAAAAGAAAAAAAAGAAAAATGTAAAGAAATCTGTACACACAAATATGAATTCTATTTGAAATAATTAAAAATAAATACAAATTATGTAAATAGAATGAAAATTAGACAGAAAAAATTTTTAATTTGATTGTAACTTAAAATTTGTCCATGATTTGACTTTTATAGGAAAGGTAGTTTACTTATCGGAACATATCCTTATGGAGACGGCTCTGCTCGGTGTCGTTACGTGAACGGACAGATGCGTTTTGGGAGTCAATTCCTCCTAGACGAAGCTCGTTCTGATTACGAGAAGGTACAGGGTGCCTTCCATAAGTCCTTCGAAACTCAAGGAACCCCGCTGTGTTTTGCTACTCATGCTAGGTACATGGGAGTGGTCCTTGACGCGAAGCTCAGCTGGAAGCTGTAAGTGAAAAACCGTGTTAAAAAAGCCAATGTCGTACTGTTTGCCGTTAAAAAGGCCATTGGCACCAGATGGGGTCTACAGCCGCGACTGCTCTATTGGACATATACAGCGACAGTTAGACCCATTCTAATACCCAGGTATATAAGCTTAAATCGGCAATTTTTTAATAAAAAAAACATGTTTTTTTTTCATAGAAACCAAAAACATATTTATTCAAAATACTTGCCCTCGCTAGCTACACATTTTTCCTATCTCTCGGGCAATTTGTGGATACCACGCCAAAAAAATTCTTTTTCTTTCAAGGCAAGCCACTCATCAAGCCATTTTCGCACGTCTTCGTAAGAATCGAAGTGCTGCTCAGCGAGCGCGTGGCCCTTCGACGAAAACAGATGGTAGTCGGAAGGGGCCAGGTCTGGTGAATAAGCGGGTGGGGGTAGCACCTCTCAGTTGAGTGTCTCCAAATAGTTTCGGACCATTTTTGACGTGTGCGATGGTGCGTTGTCGTGGAGGAAAATCAGCTTGTCATATCTTTGTTGATAATCCGTCCTTTTCTCACGCAGAGCACGGTGCAATTTAATCAGTTGGTGGTAGCGGTGGGCATTGATAGTTTCACCAAGTTTCAACATCTCATAGTAGACGATATCCTGCTGATCCCACCAAACTCACAGCATCGTCTTCCGTCCGAAGAGATTTGGTCTTGGGAAAGATGTTGATGGTTGGCCGGGATCAACTCACGATCTCTTGCGTTTAGGATTCTCGAAATATATCCACTTTTCATCGCCTGTCACAATCCGATGTAGGAACGACTTTCTTTTTTGTCTGAAAAGCAAGATTTCGGATGTGTTTTGGTGTCGCTCCATTTGCCTATTCTTCAATTCATGCGGCACCCATTTTCCGATCTTTTCAATCTTCCCCATGGCATACAAACTCATGGAAATGACTGGTTGAGTAACACCCAATTGCCCCGCGAGCATTTTTTGAAATTGGGTATCATCTTCGTCTAAAAGAGCCTACAATTGATTGTCCTCAACCTTCCTAGGCCGATTTTCACGCTTCTTGTCCCACAAGTCAAAATTGCCGTCTTTGAATTGCCGAAACCAATCTTGGCACGTTGTTTCCGATAAAGCACTATCACCATAGGCGTTCGATGCGATTCGGCAGCCGATTTCTTCAAATTAAAGCAGAAAAGCACGCATAGGCTCTTTTTCTGGCACTAAACTAGACATGATTACCAAAGGAAACGAAACAATATGCACTGTTTACTGTTGACAGATGTCAAACTCATTAAAAAAAGTATGGCGCGCCCATGGTAGCTTAATACGCTCACTCACGCCATCTATGAACAAACAGCGGATATAAGTTATACCCGTTTGCTTAGAACATCAGCTCTTGAGACCATTCTGCACCTTTTACTTTTAGACATCTATGGCCACTATGTCAGGTCTGCATCTGAGGGAATCAAAGCAGTGGACCAAACATCGTTTTGGGCACTCAAAGATCCTTAAGGACATTAAATACATTCCTGAGGACTTTGAGATAGCAGGTCTGTACTTTCACGTAAGTATAAATCTAAAATTCCTAATAGGACTGAATGGGAACACGGGATGGTCCAGGAGGAATTGGCTGTATAAATATACACAAAAGGATCAAGGAAGGGGGAAATTACAAGACCCAATGGTCTTCTTTGCGTCTCTGAACATAAACATGTCCCTACGACTACCAGAATAGTGTAGTGTATTTCAAGCAGAAATTCTAGGTATTCGTTATGCCGCAGCTTAGCTGTCGAAGAAGACGGTATCTGACATGGATATCACGCGGACATAGTGGCATTTCGGGAAACCGTAAGGCATACGGATTAGCCAGAAATTGTACATACCTATGAAGACGGCTACGCACCTCATTTTGCTGAATTCAATAAAGCTGGAGAATGAGAGGTGGAGCAAGCTTGACTCGTGTCACATATCTAGAATGATCTGGCCTAAGCTAGATCAGAAGAGAACAGAATAAAATATATCACAAAAATCGAGCACTTTACACTGGCTTTCAATTGGTTCTCAGGATGATATCATGCTTGATGATTACGTGGCATCATAACAGACCTAATTTTGGTCTGTATATGTTTTTAACTGAAGCAGGGAATAGCCATTCTAATCTAACCTAAATCTACTTTCTAGCATACTCCCAACTCTTTATTTACAGGACTCAAATAACACGGGCCGAAAAAAAATTTTCCACGAATTATTTCTGTCAGAAATTCCTAAATAATTTTATAAAACAAATTTTTTTTATTATTTTAAATTTAATTTACTACATAAAATTTGTAACAAAAAAATGTCGTGGCCATTGCCGTTTCAACCGCGATGGGTGCATAATGTAAGGATGGTATGATAGACGTGAATTGAATTTTATATAACGGGAGCTGCACGGTTACCGAACGAATGAAACTTTTATATCACGATGAAAATTCCATATTTCGAAGGATTCGGGATTGCAAGAATGGATTCGATAGGTATTGGAAGGATGGCTTCTATGGGAATTGGAATGATTACTCCTTTTAAGGAGTGGATGTGGTTCTGTAAAATGGTGGCTGTGGAAAGATTTCTGTGCTGGGTAAAGTCAGTTACATCATCGGCATATAAATGTTCAAAGGGATTGGAGCTATATAGTACAATATGTTACCCTGAGGGACATCAGCCGTGAAAGAATAAATGTCAGAATACTCAATATTTTCAGTTACCTGATAATAACGGTCTGAACGATAGGATTTTATGATGTGAAAATAACCAGAAGGATGTCATTTATTATGGTCTTGAAATACGCCTGGGCAGAATTTCTTTCGATATAGCGACTACACGATGACACTCCTCGATAGTAGAATGCTCAGAGAAAATACACCCTCGATTTCAATAGTATGTTAAATACACGTACGTTTAGGATTAATGTTTGAAGCGTTTTTGATAAAATAGAACGAAGGCTTATGGGTCTATATATGAGACAGAAGATTTGATGATGGAAAACTCAAATTGAAGGAAAAAATGATGTGCAGAGGATACTATTATAAATATAGGTTATAAATACTAAAACAAATATTCAAAAATATTTTTTTTGATATTTGTTTCAATATTTCCGAAGTTATCAGGTTATATCCTGGAGCTTTTTTTGTTAAGTAGGTAATCTATTGTAGATCTAACTTCGGAGCCAGTGAAGAACTTATAAGGTAGACATAACCAAACTATGTTGATATTTCTCTATATAGAAAAGCGGTTGTAGAGAGTTCCAGGCATTCTTGAACGTTCTTCTCACTGGGGTCTCTGGCTCAACGTTTGTCGCTTACTGTGGATAAACTGGAGGGCCTAGGAGTTGAAATAAATGATGATTTATTGACAATAATAATGCTATATAGTCTTCCACCTACGTTTGAAAACGTTCGAGTAGCGATAGAGAGCCGTGACAATTTGCCCAAACCAACAGACCTAAAAGTTAAAATCTTGGAAGAGCATATGGCAAGAACAAAAGATGAAAATTTTCAAAGCAAAGAGGATGCTTTATATGGACATGGTTCAAAATTTAATAAAAATTCATACTTTAATAAAACTAAGTACAAAAACAATAACCATTTGTATGATTTTGAATCAGTCTTGTACGTATATGATAAAAAATCATACAAGACTGATTCAAAATCATACAAATGGTCGTGAAAATGACAGAACGGATCAATGTCGAAATTCAGAGACTCGTAAATATCGAAAGGGAGAAAACACATCCTTAAGTGAGGAATCACACGCTACAATTACTGAAAGAAAACCCTCAAATTTCTGGTGCTTGGATTCCGGAAGCACGTCCCACATGTGTTCAAAACAAAAATATTTCCTCGACATTAAAAAGACTGAAAACAATGTTTTGAAATGAGCATCATCAGAGCACTCAGCATATATAAATGGAAAGGGACTAGCCAAAATATGTATAACAAAAAACCATGAAATTAATCTCTTACCAACACTCTTTATGTTCCAGAATTGACGGCAAATTTACTCTCAGTTGGAAATAATTACCGAAAAGGGATTTGATGTGACTTTTACTAAAAGCAAAGCATTCATTAAAAATTATGAGGGTGACACTATCCTCATGGCAAATAAAATTAAATAGGCGAATTTAATTAGCCTATTAATTAGCCTATCTGAGTCTTCAAATTTAACAAATATTGAGTCAAATTCTGAAAAACAATCTAAAATGAAATTATGGCATAGAAAATTAGGCCACATCAACATGCAGACTTTAAAATATGCGCATCAAACAAAATCAATGGTGGGCCTAAACTTTAATCTCAATGAATCTTTTTCAGATTGTGAAATATGCATAAAAGGCAAAATGTCTAAATCAACATTTAAATCCAGCCAAGAAGTTAAAAATCTGGAATTACTAGAAATTGTCCATTCAGACGTTGTCGAACCCATGCGAACTTCATCAAATGCAGGGTGCCGCTACTTTGTAACTTTCATTGACGAAAAAAGCCATATACTAATATATATATTTTTTTAAAAGAAAAATGAAGTCCTAAACTTTTTTAAACAATTTAAAGAAGAAGCTGAAAACCTAATTGGAAAAAACATTAAATATCTCCAAAGTGATAATGGAATCGGTGAATATACAAGTAAAGAATTTACAAAATATTTAATTGAAAATGGAATTCAAAGGAGACTGTCAGCTCCATACACTCCTCAACAGAACGGATTGGCTGAGAGGAAGAATCGGACTATTTTGGACAAAGACAGGTGCCTAATGTTGGAGGGAAACCTAACTCACTCTTTTTGGGCTGAGGCTGTATTTTGTTCCAATTATATCATAAATCGATCACCATCTCATTCACTTAATAACAATACTCCATTTCAGATATGGTTTAAAAGAAAACCATATGTAAAATATTTTCAAATTTTTGGATCTAAAGCCTTTTTCTTAAATAAAAACATTAATAAATCTAAATTTGATTCAGAGGGAATTTAAATCTAAATTTGATTGAGAGGGAATTTTCGTTGGATATTCTGAGATATCAAAAGCCTACCGCATATGGGATCCAGAAAAAAGAAAAGTTGTAATAACAAGGGATGTAAAAATCATAAATAAACCATATCAAAATGTTATACAAGAAAACTTTATTGAAGATCTATTTCTAGATGTAAAAATTACTAAACCAAAATTAGAAAGATCAATTGAAATCAACATACAACCAGAAAATTCTCCAATTACTCTCCAGCAAGACTTCAACAACATAACTCAGGAGGAAGAACACTTATTCGATGAGGCAATTGAAATTGAAACTGATCCAGACACTAATTTGGAACTAGATCATGAATCAGATCACTCACGGACTACGACACTAAGATATCGAAACAAAATAGAGCCACCAAAATGGACGTTGCACTATGAATGTGAAAGTTCATCATTTTCTGAAGAAGAAGCTCTAAATGGTCCTGATGCACTTTCATGGCGAAAAGCATTCAAAGAAGAAATCAAAGCTCACCTTAAAAACCAAACATGGAAAGTAGTTAACAAAAATAATAACAGCAACGTCATTGACTCCAAAATTATCCGCCCCCGCGGAGGGAAGGTATATAAAGGTTTATTTATCATCCTGAAGACAGCAATGCTGGAAGGGGGCTTTAGTAAATATGTGACCGAAAGTGATATTTTATGGTATTAATATACTATATATATCACATATGTTAATGGTGGTGCATGAACAAAATGAAGGGGGGCATACATTTATGTATGCACAAAATGATGGAAAGATGGTGGATGAGTACTGAAGAAATAGAGAGTGTAAAAAGGTCAGCAGGTTATAAGATTGCTGTCCACTGCTCACTGAGCGGGGTACAGACCTGAAGTACTCTAATGAAAAAAGTAGGTACCACGGGAACCGAGTTGCCCGACAGAACGAAGTTCAAACATGAAACAGATCTTTCAGGTCTTGGCGTTGAAGCTGCATTTTGAAAGCATAATATTTGTCTATATGCTAATGCAAGTGGAGTCGAACCTGTTGTTCTGTGGAGTGAATGAATTAGTTCTGTGCTCGGTTATTGGAGAGGTTGCTTAGGCATTCACGTGGTGGCTGTGGTTGACACCCATATCGCGGGTACGATCTACGAATCGCGGAAGGGAGATAACTGGCAAAAGTAGCAATACTTTGCACTTATCTCGGGCGATGTCACTGCTTATGACATCAGAGGTTTAAGGTAGGCCTCGCCACTAGCAGTTGGGGTAATCAGCTTATAAATGATTACTAACTGCTAAACAATTCAGTTAATTGGTTAGTACTCTCAGTTATGGTTGCGCTGATTGAGCGTATCGTATCTCAATCCCAATGGTCGTGGGCGACCGGTGTTATTTTGTCTTACGACGCGATATAGCACCACTAAATACATAGAGACTTCTGACTCCAAGATTGTATTTAAAATAAAATATAAACCAACGGGAGAAATTGAAAGACGAAAAGCCCGACTAGTGGCACGCGGATTTGCTCAGCGCCCTGGGAAAGATTTTGCTGAGACATATGCTCCAGTCACAAAATTGAGCTCAATTAGACTACTTTTGGCATTGTCCGTTGAGGAAGAACTCCATATTAACCAGCTTGATGTATCTACCGCATTTTTAAATGGCCAAATTAAAGAAGAACTTTACATGTCATTGCCAAAAGCCCTACACGAACTCTTAAATGAAATAATGCAGGAAGAATGCGACAACAATCAACTTGTCTTCAATAAAGCTCAGCAAATGCTAAAAGACTTAAGAGAAGGAAAGGAAGAAAAAGTGTAGAAGGGAGAGATCAATGTATTACATATACCGACAAGTAAGATGGAGGCTGATATACTAACAAAGGGACTTGCTGGGCCTCGCCACAACGTCTTAATAAGGGCTCTGGGTCTGGATACATGAAATATCAACTGAGGGGGACTGTTGGCAATACTGACAGTCGACACTTTTCCTGGTAACACTGCTCTACTTTTGTAACATGTTATAGTAAAAAAAACATCTTACTTGTATTAATGTCGTCTTAATCTTTGAATATATTAATTTACTTTAAATTGTTGAGTTGCTTTCATTTAAATACAAAAAAAACATTAAGTTGTTTACCGCATCGCCAATTTCTTCTACATTCTTAAAGCGACGTTGCATATAAATTTGTACATCTAAGTACACTGTCTAAAATTGTCCCAATCAGTTTTCCCATTCATGTCTAATAAAAAATAAATTATGATATTTACGATTTCATTCTTTTAGAATTTTTTTTAGAAAAACTAAATTACACAAAGATATATTATATACATTAATTTACAACATTATAGGCACTAAATTATACATAATAGGAACTTTCAGATAGCTTGACAATAGGACCAATACCTTTTTATGATGCCACAACCTTAGATTATGTTTCCACCTTCACATACAATTTTGGCTTCTCTTTTTCATTTGGTGCAAAATATAACTCTTTTATAGGGTTCTTCTAAAGAAAATGACGCCTCCTCAATTAGGTCTTTTTGACCTACGAAACTATGTACTCTCCACTTTTCTGACTTTGTACTAGTTTTTTTATTATTACTTAAGATAAAGATTGATTATAGTAAGTTTTCAAAATAAAAAAAAACTGTGTTTTATTTACTTGTTGTCACAATGTTGTGTAATGTGTGTAACGAGGGATTAAAAGATTTTTTTCAAATAGCGTCAAAATGAATCGCAGACGAAATTGCAAATTTAACGATGAACTAGATAAAGCCAATCCTATGTTCAAAAAGACTAAATTTGAATCAGAAGTACTATGAGAAGTATGCTACTCTCCTGTGTCTGTCGCCACTAAGGGAAAATCAGATCTGGAACAACATTTAAATTCGACCAAACATAAGCAACACATTCAATCAACAAGCAGGAGCGGCTAATTCTGACATTGAACCACATCAAAATTATCGTTGGCCAGAACAAAAACCGAAGCAATTGGCGCCGTTCTCACTGAAAACAAACCTTAATTCAATTAACACAAGAATATTCAGTTTGTAGGTGTATGCACAGGTGGGTCAAATCACGGATCAACAAATTTATTCCCTATGATTATTCAATATTTCGACAAGGATTTGGGGATCAGACTTTTATTGGTGGAATTCAAATCTTTTGCAAAAGAAAAATCTGGAACTATTTGCGACCTAATTATTTCGGCTTTAAATAGTATACAACAAAAACAAAAATGTATTGCCTTTGCTGGGGAAAACTGCAATACCAATTTTGGCGGTGTTGCAAGGACAGGACAAAATAATGTGTACAGTCGACTTAAGACTCAACTCGGTGAAAAACTGATTGGCATAGGATGCCCAGCCCATATTTTAAATATTTGTGTACATCATGGAGTCAATGGTCTTCCAATTGACGTTGAATCTTTTGTAGTAAAAATATTCAATTATTTTTCAATATACACCGTTCGTATCGAAGAACTAAAAGAATTTTACAACTCAAGATCAGGCGTCTGTACTCATTCAAACATTCTTTGAAAACCCTTTGCGTGAATGCTATTTATGGTTCGTACATTCGTTAATGTTCGTGTTTCATTCGAAAGTTGAATCAATCGAAAAGGAAAACAATTCTCTAATGGGAATAAGCTATTTACTAAGATCTGTCCAGAATACGTTGTTGGAACTTTCTTCCTCTTAGTATAAAGACGATAATCAGACAGAATGACGATCCTCCCAGGAATCAAATTATCAAAAGGAGAACTACTACAGATGTATGATCGCTGCTTACAATATTTGAAAATGTGGACTGACTCTTTGAAGGAATATAAGGTTTTTTAAATGGATGCGTTTACACAAAGTACCTGAGTGGTTCTGAAATTGAAAAAAAAACCATCTGCTATGTTAATGAAAAAGGACTAGAAGTCAACGATTCGCTGTTGTTTGACCAACATCTTAATTTAATTGAATTTTTGACAGAAATGGATGAAAACGAAAATTTTGTAAATAAACAAAGCTGTGATAAGTGGGTGGCGTTTTTCACAAAGCGCACGTCTGAATTTTTAAAAATTGGCCGTTTTTTCTTCGCAATACCGGCACATAACGCGAGTACTGACCGTGTATTTAGTCTAATGAATAAATAGTGGACTGACGACCGGAACCGGTTTTTACCAGAATCCGTGAAAAACCTTCTAATGGTACAATTTAATTTCAAACATTTGGAGTGCGCGGAATTTTATGAACTTTGTCTAAAAGACAAAGACTTACTGGCAAAAGTCCGGAGCGGTAACAAATATAATTTTAAATTACCGTAAAACGAAACGAAAACCTATAAAGAATACATATTATAAAATCTAAAACAGACCAAATTAAAAATTATTTTTTAATTAACGTATTGAAAGTTCCTATGTATTTTTATACTTTTTTATTTTATTCAAATAGAATAATAATAATTATAAATAAAATTGTTATGAATTCCTATATTATTTGAACGGTTTTCGTGTTGTACTCTTTTTCAGCAGAACAATTCAGGAAAATACTCTTTTGCTTGAAATGAAATATGGTAAACCAAAAAAAAAAAATAAGTCAACAAATATTCCTTCAAAAATCTGACGACATGATTCCTTTAAAAATCCAGTGTTCTAAGGCAAATGTACAATCTTTCAATTATAATTTTTGTCGATAATATACGAGGGTCGTTCAATAAGTCCTTAGAAAATCCGAGAAATTGCGCTCGTAGTGTCGGTAAAGATTTTTTTTTGTAAGTAGCATTATTCAGCTCGATCCATAGCGTAGGTCAATTTCAATCGTCGATTAAAGTTACGGACATTTATTTCAAAACATCTCCATTTGAAAGGCTTAAGCCCGAAAGAAATCAAAGCCGAGTTGGATGCAGTTCATGGCACATCTGCACCTGTGTTTGCGACGGTTTACAATTGGGCGAATGAATTTAAACTATTTGGAGACACTCAACTGAGAGTTGCTACCCCCACCCGCTTATTCACCAGACCTGGCCCCTTCCGACTACCATCTGTTTTCGTCGAAGGGCCACGCGCTCGCTGAGCAGCACTTCGATTCTTACGAAGACGTGCGAAAATGGCTTGATGAGTGGCTTGCATTGAAAAAGAAGGATTTTTTTTGGCGTGGTATCCACAAATTGCCCGAGAGATGGGAAAAATGTGTAGCTAGCGAGGGCAAGTATTTTGAATAAATTTGTTTTTGGTTTCTATGAAAAAAAAACGTTTTTTTTATTAAAAAATAGCGGATTTAAGCTTACATACCTGGGTATTAGAATGGGTCTAACTGTCGCTGTATATGTCCAATAGAGCAGTGGCGGCTGTAGACCCCATCTGGTGCCAATGGCCCTTTTAGAGGCAAACAGTACGACATTGGCTTTTTTAATACGGTTTTTCACTTTCAGCTTCCAGCTGAGCTTCGCGTCAAGGACCACTCCCATGTACCTTGCATGAGTAGCAAAACACAGCGGGGTTCCTTGAGTTTCGAAGGACTTATGGAAGGCACCCTGTACCTTCTCGTAATCAGAACGAGCTTCGTCTAGGAGGAATTGACTCCCAAAACGCATCTGTCCGTTCACGTAACGACACCGAGCAGAGCCGTCTCCATAGGGATATTTTCCGATAAGTAAACTACCTTTCCTATAAAAGTCAAATCATGGACAAATTTTAAGTTACAAGCAAATTAAAAATTTTTTCTGTGTAATTTTCATTCTATTTACATAATTTGTATTTATTTTTAATTATTTCAAATAGAATTCATATTTGTGTGTACAGATTTCTTTACATTTTTCTTTTTTTTTCTTTTATTTTAATTAATCTATTAATGAATTAATTAGTTGTATTCTTATCATACCATTTCAATTACTATTACTATTTTTATTGTTGTTATTTTAGTTTAATTATTTTATTGTAATTATATATTATTTTCAATTTGTTTGCTTTCAATATTTCTATTCTTATTTCTTTTTTGTCCTTTTAGTTTTTTTTCCTTCATTGTGGTTAATCCTTTTTCAGAAAGTGTAGCATTCCAGTGTTGTTAATATATTTTATATTCCTTTTAATATTGTTTTTTTTTTTTAAATTTTATAACATTCCAATATGTTCATATCTTTTCCATTTGTTTTATTTTATGCTGTTATCATTTATACGATTTCCAATGTCAATATAAGTTAGGATTTTTTTTAATTAACTTTATCCATTAAAAAAAAAGATATTTTGGAGAATAATTTCTTTCTTTTTTGTCTCTCATTATGAATATTCCTACCATACATTCAAAGGCATTTTGGCTGTTTCCCGTTTTATCTAACTTTCTTTTCTTTTACTCTTATATGTTTATATCTTCTTGATTATTTATTAATGATGTGCATAAAAATACATAATTTGTATTTATTTTTAATTATTTCAATTAGAATTCATATTTGTGTGTACAGATTTCTTTACATTTTTCTTTTTTTTCTTTTATTTTAATTAATCTATTAATGAATTAATTAGTTGTATTCTTACGTAGTTCCTCATACTATAAGGATAGATTTCAAGTTCCTCATTCTTTATTCTTCAAGCTTTTGTGCCGTAAATGTTCCGAAAAATGTAATGTCTCTCGTTAAATTAATCTAATAATGTTTTTGGCCGTTATTTGATGGTTAATTTTGACTGATCTTACAATTTTCTGATCGTGTTTAAATTATAGAAGTGTTTCCATACTATTATTTATTTTCCTTTTTATTTGGTATAATATAATGTTTTGATGGCACTGATATTTATGAACAATAAATATCATTGTCATTGGAACACTATATTACACCAAATATATTTCAAACTCAAGAAACAAATACAAATAGGAAGAAAATACGTAAGAAGATATTTTTAAAAAAATATTATTGAAATTTTTGGTGCAATAATATTACAAAGAATAAATTTGAATCAATTTAGCTCCGTCTTATAAAAGGTAAATTAAAATCAATTGATCGTTATTTCTTACACAAATTTTACATTTAATCAGATCTTTATAAATATTAGCCAAGAAGCAGCTAAAATAAATCAAGGTAATTATAAATAATAACTTATTCTAGAATCATTTAATTTGCAAAAAACTTTAAGAAACACTTATATCAAATAAAAAATGATATTGTCGATGCAATTATTTTGCAAATAATCTGTATTGAGATTAAGAGAGCGAGTTTATTTGCAGCCTATTCTTTAACTACTCACAAAAATGAAGCAGTTTTTCTTAAGTGGAACAACACGTTCCACATTCCACCATCTGCGCGATAGAGCCAATAGTATAACACAAACATATTTCATCCTTTTCTGAATGTTATATGCAATATTGTTGTTGTGTTGGGAATTGTCAAAAATTGATTATTCTCATTTGACAATCAGTTGTCAATTTACGATAATTCATTGCAAAAAATTATCGGTTTTAACCGGAAATAATGGATGATAATGGAATGAAATCTGCACCAAAGTTAAGTCAGTATTTCGCCAATGATCCGCCTAGTTTTTTCGATGAAATTGCAGTAAGCACCATAGGTAAAGTAAATAAAAAATAAATCATTTTGTTAAGTTTATTATCATAAAAGTGAGTTTGTTTTTCATATTTAAAAATCTGAGTTTTTGTAAGTATTTAGTATGTTTTTTTTAGAATTAACTAATATATTTTATTGTTTTAAAATAAGATTCATCAATATCTAACGAAATCAGTGGTATGCTAGCGAATACAACAATTAAAGATGATCGTGTGTTTGAGCCGCCAGAATATATTGAAGGTGCTGATATGGAAGATGATCTTAAAGTACCAGACGACATTCGAAACTATTGGGAACCACCCCATGTAGAAGCCGGAATACCACCAATGTTGACAATGCCTGGAGTACAGTCCCCAAACGATTTGGTAAGGTTGAAAGAAAAGATAGTCGTTACATTTGATAAAATTTATATTCCGCTCTTTAGACGGATCCTATACGGGAGGCGGTGTCTTCATACTTAAGCGAATCTGAGCTTGGCCAGCGTAAAGTTCTTGCAGTAGACGATGTCACACAAGATGAAAGAGGACTCCGACAACTGATATCAGCCGGGTGTTACCGCTCTGCTGTAAATTTAACCGGAAGATTATTAACCATATACGGGCAAGGTATTTCAACTAATTTGCAAAGTAATAACCAGAATGATTTGTACTTTTGTTAGGTCTCGGAAGATTAGGACAACCAGCTAAGCATACACCACATTCTCTTCAGTTATGGTTTACTCGATTAGCTTTGCTAGTTAAACTCGGACAATTTGAACTCCTTCAAGCTGAGGCGGATCCTTTTGGACTTTTGAATCGTAGTGATGTTTTTTTCGAAGTTAGTTGGACGATTGAAAGTTGATTAATTTCTTATTGACAAGAGCAATTATTTTCAGTTTTATCCAAATATGCATGGTGAGAAAAAGGGTTCAATGGCTTGCTTCTCATTTAGATTGCTTCTAGCGGAGGTGCCACTCTATGTTGGCCAGTACAAAACTGCTATGGATCGTCTTACAGCATTGGCCGATTCGTGTCGGAAGATTAAAATAGCATATGCTGAAGAAAATGCAAATTATGCAGAATTTTGGCTCCGTCGACAAATTCGTGTTTTTCATTCGATCATTAATTGTGCAATTATAGTAATTATCATAAAAAAATAGTAAGTTTCCATAGCTTAAATTTGTTATTCCTTTATTGTAGATGCGTGACTATGCTTTGGTTGATGATATAATGAACCTAATAATATCACAAACCGAACTAACAAAAGAAGAGAGACGGGCATTGCTATCAGCCTGGGGGCGAATTTATTTACAAGTTGGTGATATTTTTGGTGCTGAACAAAAATTCTCAGAAGCTAGAAGATTGCGAGATTAGTACGAAAAATAATTACATAAATTTCGTTTAGATATGCATTGAAAAATATTTTTCTTATAGTAATTCTCAACCCGATTTACGAGATTTGGTAGATAAAGGATTGACTGCAATAGCTCACAATGATTTTCAAGAAGCGCATACAAATTTCCAAAAGGCATTAAGTCAAGATCCCACAAACACCATGGTTTGAAAAATTTTATTTACGTTTCGATCATTTAAATTTTTTTAATTTCATTTTACAGTTACTTAATAATATGGGAGTTTGTTTATTGTATTCTGGTAAATTGAAAAGTGCAATTGCATTATTCGAAAAGGCGATTGATTTGAATCCCCAAAAGGCGTTATGTGAAAGTCTTCTCATCAACTTATCAACACTATACGAATTGGAATCAAGTAACTCGACGGATAAAAAATTAAATCTTTTACGATTAGTTAATAAATTTAAACCAGATTTGAATATAAGTCTTGAATATTGTCTAAAATTACAAGTAAGCAATTAAATGGTCATTAATTTTAATTAATTTTACTTCGTTTATATATAATTAATAAAAATATTTGCATTAATAAACGTATATGTTACATAAAGTTGAATAAAAATCAATAAAACAATTTTCTCTGACACTCGATCAGAGTAGACGTTAAGTGTTTTTTTTCTTCTATTTTTATGCTAAAAGTGTAGCTAAATAATGTTTATTGTATTATATAACTAAATTTATTGATGTTTTCCCTTTTAAAACATCACTAAAGTTAATACATGCCTTATTGAGAAGAACAGTTTCATGATAAATAGTTCTTGTTGGTCTTCAGCTTCCATTGTGACTTTAAACTTCCCGGTAGCTCTTGCGGAATTCAAGTTTACATTGAACTTCTTCAAGCAAACGTCGCCGGGAATTAAAGTTTCTTTAAAAATGATAACAGAGGTGCTTCTCGCATTTCGTAACTGGATTGTGGCCCTTTTAATCGCATAATCAAGTAATTTCTATTTCCTTACTTTTGGAAACTTTTCCAGTTTTTCCTAACTTAAGACCAAAGTTAAGTTTTTGCTGATTCGATTCATTTCTATTTCCTTACTAGACTTTTTAAAGTATAGGTTGGTTGTATCTCTCGGTCTAGAATAGATGTACGACCGTGCTTGCTTTCAAAGAATTCTCGTTCGATTGAAAGACTGGTGCATTGACTTCCCTACCATTAATTTTCTACAGTTTTTGGTTGCCAATATATTTTTTCTTATAAGTGAATAACCATCAAATTCGTAGTATAGTTGCGGCCTAGTGTTTACTTAACGGAGCTGCTATTCGAATAGAAAAACCTTGCCTACAACGTTTGCCAAAGACATATATCCAGGTTTTCCAGATTGTCGATAGATCCCAAATCGTCGCTTATTTCTTTCGATTCCATATGTGTTCTGAGTATACCAATTACTTGCGGAGGTAGATAAATTTTACATATTAAAAATACTCTTGATAACAGCACAAAGGATGGTAAAGAATTTAATCGAAAAAAGTTGAAAGCCAAACAAAAACAAATTATGAGGAGTCAGCGGCTCTTATCAATCATACATTGATTTAGAAAAAAACGCATATACATAAAATATTCTATTTAAGCTATTAAGTCGATTGGTTGTCTCAATTTCCGATTTTTTTGATTATGGTGTTGTTGATTGAAACTATTTTAGAATTTACATGGATGGAAATTTACTTTTTCATTACTATATTATCACTTATGCGGACGTTTTAAACCGCATAAGTAACTGGTATAGTGATTTGAAACCAGTTGAAATGTCGTGAGCTTAAACATTTCGTATGTACCATCGAACCAAAGATGTTTCTCTGTGAAATATTGCGTTTTGAGTAAAAATAGTTTACAGTATTTGCTTCTTATTAGAAAAAGAGGCGAAATAAACGAAATTAATGAGAAAGGAAATTATGAAATTTGCAGAATAGCTAAGAAGAGATCGGTTTGAACTAATATAAGATTCTAATTAGCTAGTTCTTGTTTCTAATTTTGCAAAAATCTTCACATATGTTGCAGGTTATTTTGTAAAATTATTTTAATGACAGTTACACATAAATGCCATTAGAAAAATATAAAATTTTTATATAAAAATACAGATGCTTTTGTGTGTTGACAAAAGTGCTAATACTTTTTTTAGTCAATTTCAGAACCAAACTTTGCCATTTCAACAACTTAAACTGCAAATAAATAAATAAATTTTATATAATAATAACTCTGACATTTATCTCTAGAAATAGATTTTTATTTTAAAATTCGATATAAAAGTATTCGAGTCTGTTTTTTAATATTCTTTTAATAATTAAATAATTTCAGTATAATTTTTTTACTTTACAACTATTTAATTATTAAATAAATTTAAAAAAATTCAATTGAAAAAAAAAACAATATATCCACAAACGCAACACTGAATATATTCAAATTGCGTTGTAAAATTAACTAAAAAACTGTATATTTTGTTCAATGTTTAAAAAGGCCTGATTTTGATCGTAAACGCCACCTCTGGGTCATATTGGAATTGCGTCGTAACATTTAGTAAAAATTTTGTCATCAATTATATTAGAGATTTATTATGTTTGCGTTTTGATTAATGTCGTTTTAATTCTTCAGGTATAATAGTTTTACCTTAAAAACAGAGAATATTTTTAATTTAAGTAACTTTTAACAAAAATAACACCAAAATATTAATAATATATTTCAAAAAACTACATCGTAATTTGGATTTTAAGAAATAGTGTGCAAATTGTATAATAGATATATGGCAGTACTAGTTTCAAAATAATGTTGTGAAAACATGTAGAAAACAAGAGAGAACTAACCAAACTACCAACACTAATCATAAATTTTTGTAAACATAACATCGCACACAATCTCAAAGTTGTATAGAAAAAACGTATGCGTACACTGTTTTCAAATCCTATGACATTTTCCAATGGGTAATACACCGTACGATTTTCGATTAGGTGGAATGGGCTGAAACGGTACAGTTTAAAGTGTAGGTGACGTTGCATCAAATTGAACAAATTCATATTGTAGTGTTGGTGCTGAGAGGTAGCGTGTTTAGCATGGTGTATGTTAAATGTTTACGGCTATCAATGAAGTGGTATACGTCTTCATCAGACAATATTGCAAATGGCGATTAATCTTACGGGCGAAGTTTTTCGAAGTTTTATAAAATCCGAAATAGCACGTTCGTCGTAATGTTTTTATTAAAAAATACAATAGAAAATTGAAACTAGGGTTCAATGTGATTGTTTGTCATAAAAGTTCAGAATATTCTGGTGAGTTTTAGGTGTTTAAACGATTGTGGCATCTTTTCTAATGAGAAAACTCTGAATATAATCGACGAACATCCAACAACAGTGGAGAAAATAGTTTATTTATGCTCGAGAGGGAATTTTTCTTTTCGTTTCAATTTTTGATGAATATTTGTTATATTTATAATTAATAATTATGAAAATACCATATGTTATATGATTAAAAGAAATATTTTTCATAAACTTGTTTATGGTGGGAAATTTAAAAAAAAAAAAATTGCGTTCGCCCATATAGTAAATTTTAATATTTACACCATTAGGAAATGAGAAATTTTTGCGCCCTTTGCACGACCTATAGTTAATAGACGACGTCGTTTTGACAGACAAGCAATAATAATAGCTCTGAGATGATATGTCGCAGTTCAATTTACCTCTCTTCCCTTATTTAATTTTTTTTTGTAATATATTTGTATGGCTATTATTTAGTGAAATTTAGAAAAGTGGTGATTTCGCTAATGAGATATTGTTAAAAATTACGCTACTATAGCTTTCTCTGTACCCATCCAATTGTAGGCTAGAACACAACTGATAAGGTCAGTGTTCGTCATCGAAGTTGAAAGCTTAGTAGCATGAGACCTACTCTTGAATGGAGGTTGATTGGACAGTTCGTCAGTCAGTTGTAATCCTGCCGTTGCTGCAACCAATGTGCTATTATTGAACAAGCACATTTGATCTTACGTCTCTCACAGTGTCAACATTAAAAAAAATACTAATAATTACTTTACTGTACATATATAAATTTTTTTATGGGTGGCAAATAAAATAAATAAAAAAGTTGAGTTCGATTTTGGCGGGATATCTTTTTTAAAGTCTATGTTGTCAAGAACACGACAATCCAATCTGAGCGCCAAAGACTGACTGACTGATTCGCACCTTGTCCCCAATGGGAGCAGCAAATAATATCCACACTGGCAAAAATATGTTTTTACGATTTTTGTTTTTTTCTAGTAATTGACTTGTGTTTTAAATAATTTCTTCTAACGAAAATCGAGCTTAGTTAGTTGCCAGCAGCAAACTAAGAAGGATGTTATTATTTTTTGCATTTTTTAAAAATTTATTTTAATTTTTTTTATTATTTTACCTTCGTCTTTTTTTAGTACTAGATTAACAAAAATTCTGTGTCTGTTCGTATACAATTTTTTCGTATTGTGGGGATAGTTGATCTTTACGCGTTTAGCGCCAAAATTTATTTTCGTATTTGATTGTTGAAATAATTAATCAATTCTGCCGATACGATGCTAAAATTTTATATTTGTTAAATTGATTTGTTTTTTAAATATAATGAAAATATTAATTCGTTTTTTTTTCTCTTATTTAATATTTACTTGTTAAGTTTTTCATTAAATATAAAAATATTCTGCCAACACAAATATATTTTGTACAAATCATTAATAATACAAATATTAAAAATAAGTTTTTAGTAAATGGCCATTTTCAAGAAATACTTGAAAGGGTATACAAAATATATGCACTCAAAAGTCAAAAATAGTATTTAATTAAATGTTGTCTTACGAGGCCGTTTTATTATTTTATAATTTTTTTATGATCAATGTACAAATACCTTTCTTCTATTTAATGTGAAATTATAATAAATTTACTGCAGGTACTTTAACCTTATTCCAGTAGGAGTTTCCCCCTAAACAATGCTAAAATTTTCCCTTCTAAAAATTACCGTTTTCTATATTATTTGCTTAAACTATTGATGATTATATTAAAAGATGATCAGACTAAAAGATTTGTTTCTCAACAAAAAATGTATAATTTTTTTTCGTAAATCTGACATTCGACGTTCCGATTTATTATAATTTTTAATATGTAGCAATGGCGGTCTAAAGTGATGCTACTTAAGTCTTATAAGATTGAGAACGTTCTTTGCGGAGAAATCGTGTAAGATTAATGAAAAAAATTTAGTATTCCACAAAGATCATGTTTGCCTCTGATGTTCTTTCAAATAATTCATAATTAAAGTGAAAACCAAAAAAATAGTAGTTGGTTTTTTTCAAATAGATTTTAGGGAAAAATGATTTTCTCACTTCGTGATTTCATCTTTGAAATATCTAATATGAACCACTTCTTACCTTGTACTATTTGGAAGGATACATATCAAAATTCAATAGTGGCCACTCATTAAAAAAACAGCGGTGATATCAAATTATAATAAATTTATTGCAGGTACTTTAATCTTATTCCAGTAGGAGTTTCCCCCTAAACAATGCTAAAATTTTCCCTTCTAAAAATTACCGTTTTCTATATTTTATTTGCCTAAACTATTGATGATTATATTAAAAGATGATCAGACTAAAAGATTTGTTTCTCAACAAAAAATGTATAATTTTTTTTCGTAAATCTGACATTCGACGTTCCGATTTATTATAATTAGTAGTTGGTTTTTTTCAAATAGATTTAAGGGAAAAATGATTTTCCAACTTCGTGATTTCATCTTTGAAATATCTAATATGAATCACTTCTTACCTTGTACTATTTGGAAGGATACATATAAAAATTCAATAGTGGCCACTCATTAAAAAAACAGCGGTGATATCAAAAGCATAGATTCTTTTCAAACTAGGAAAACATTATTTTTTATGCATGAATTTACCACCAAATCTTAGAAATGATTTTTAGGCAAATGCACAAATAATGGTGAGCCCTGGAAGATAATTTGAATATGTTAAAGTCTTTATTGGAAGAAATGTTTTTTTCTCAGTTTTTAAATTATGTTTAACACTTTTTTTAGTCCTTACAGATAAAAAAATGCAACACAACAACACGCAGATTTAAATAACAGTATTGACTAACACGGTGGGTTGCTGAAAATAAATATTTTTGTGTGTACATAAATTTTAATTTCAAATTACATGTTGTATTTCCCATTTTATGATTTTTCAAATTATTTAATCAAAATAATAAACAATCTAAATTTATTACGAATATAATAAGTAATTTTAATAAATGAACAAATGTCCTCAAATTTAAATTTTTTTATTTCACATTTTATTTGTCTTAAAAAGGTTTAATATTAATTAACGCTTGATTTACGAACAAAAAATAAAATTATATTTCGTTTAAAATGTTCTTTTTTTTAAATTATTTTTCTAGGGCAGTAATAATATTTGTCGTTGGGAAATAAAAACGATTTATTTTCATACGTTATTATTCCTGTACTACTAAAAAGACCAATTGTAGGAGCTACTTCTTTGAAGGAAAATTGATTATTGGCGATAATCTAAACTTAACAAAATGAATGAAATAGCAAATATTTCGAAAGATGTAATGCCAAGTTCGCTATCACTGGGATCTTCATCTGCTTGGGACCAGCTTACAGCATCGCAGAATCAAAGTCCAAGTAATCCGAATGATAGCGGATCGAGTAGCAGCAACAGTATGGCACCATCGCCGACAAGCGGTGCATCAACACCAACGAAAGGTGTCGGATCGCCCGAGTTGATTGCGCACACACCGCAGGGTCCATCGCCGGGATTGTTTTTTGGTGAGGAATTGACATCGGAGCTTGTCAATCAAGGATGGCGGAAGTTCTGGTCAAAACGAGAGAATCGACCTTATTACTGGAACAAATTGACTGGCGAGTCTCTGTGGGAGATGCCTGGGCAACAGCGACCATTCGATCCTATAACAGATCCGTTGGGCATATGCCATCCGGGACTGCCAGGGCCAAATTTCAATGGGCCGGGTGGTGGAGCGATGCACGGTAATTTGAAGCGGCGTTCATCCGACGATGCTCAGCACACACCGGGTCAGTCTACTGCGCCACCTTTGAAGAAATTCATTCTTTCCGGTCCATGGGACTTGGAAGTATTTACAAATGCTGTGATTGTCGAACGACCACCAACCTTGTTACCTCAGCCGCATCCGGAAATCGAAGCCATGCGAGCAGCATTGACGCTAAAGCTGGTGCGCACTTACGAAGACTTGTGCTGTCGACGTGAAAATATCAAAGCACCTAAAGATTCATTCAATCGTTGGCTAATGGAGAGGAAGATAATAGATCGTGGCTGCGATCCTCTTCTTCCGAGTGCCTGTGAGCCAGAGATCTCTTCGCTTATGTATCGCGAAATAATGAACGACATACCAATAAAAATAGTCAAAACGACATATCCGGGCGATGCCAGAAAACAACTTTCAAAGTATGCCGAAGCGGCCAAGGAAATAATTGAATCTGGGTCTGCCCCAGCTGGTAGTAAAAAAGTTGTCAAGTGGAACGTTGAAGACACTTTCCAGTGGTTGCGACGGAATGTCGGGGCTAGTTACCAAGATTTCCAGGATCGTTTGGCTCATCTGAAGAAACAGTGCGAACCACATCTGGTAGCAACTGTGAAAAGCAGTGTCGAAGCTCTTTGTACAAAAATATATCACATGTCCTCTGAGCATGCCAAAAAGATTCGTCAGAGGCACATGCAGCTACTGAAAGAGCACGGCATTGACGAGCCGACGCCGCCGCCTCCACCACCCGTTCTAAAAAAAGTCTGGTGCTATCCAATTCAGTTCACAGTGCCCTCTCCTCGTATGCCGGTCATTGAATACATCCAGGACCGCGACCACATGGTTATCAAATACAGTCCATCATCAATGACACAACCGGACGCACAATACATTAACTTAACACATCTACAAAAGCTGGTTAGTTTAGCAAATCTTAAATTCTGTGTCATGTTTTCACCAAATTCCGTCGTTAATATACTCAACCAAATAAATTTGATTGTTTGTATTTGCAGGAACAATTGTATCGCTATAACTGCTTCGATGATAAAAAGTTCGATTTGTTCATTGGAAGAGTGTGGTGCCTACTCAAACGCTATCAAACCTTTCTGTGCAATGTGACTAACTCCTCGCAAGAGACGGAGATGACTCAGGCTTCGCTACCAGTGCCTGTTTTTGAATGTCTACATCGACATTTTGGTGTGACCTTTGAATGTTTCGCATCACCATTGAATTGCTATTTCCGACAGTATTGTTCAGCATTTGCCGACACTGATGCCTACTTCGGTTCCAGAGGGTAAATTATTTATAATTGAAATGCATGTTTGTATTCTTCGACAAAAATGCTATTATACGTTATCTTTATGTAGGTCGTTTTTAGAGTTCAAACCGGTTTCAGGATCTTTTCAAGTGAATCCACCGCATTGCGATGAATTGATTGATGCGACACTGGCACATATAGATCGGCTTCTAAATGATTCCAATGAGCCCTTAAGGTATGCGATTTGATTGGATTTCTTTTAATATTCCTTAATTATTGTTTTTTTCCCCTTCTAGCTTTATTGTTTTCTTACCGGATTGGAAATGCTTAGCCAATTTGGAAGAAAATGTATACAAACGTCGTTCGGTTGTTGTTCTAGGCATGGCACACGAATATCGTCATGGATATCAGCATATAATCAATAAGTGAGTGAATGAAGCTGTAATAATTTTTTCTTGTCATCCAAATGATTTTAAAAATCACCACCAGCTTATGCTAAAAATTACTGCTTTTAACTTTTCATTCGTTCGGAAGCAAGTATAATATAAGCAAATATACTTTGATGTTTTTCTCTTAAAGTAGAATTGCTACTTCTTTCTATTGTGCGAATAAAAAATATTTTCTTACTTTTATTGGTTAGTCGAAAAAGTTCGTGGCATTTTTTTCAGTAAAATAGAGACGCCTAAATCATAGTGTTAAAATCAATTTATTCAAAACCAATACTCTCCATTATTATCGACACTGTTTCGCCATTTTTACGGCAGAGTTATGATTCCATCAGTATAAAACTTCTGCGATTTCGCCATTCTGAGTTATCAAACGCGCATCTAGTGTTGTTACAATGTGATTAGTGGTTACTGAGTTATTTGAATTTGAGTCAATCTGTCGAAAAACACCAAGAACTTTTACGATTAACTAATATTATAATTTGTTTATTTTAAAATATCGCAAAACTCATTAAATCTCTAAAAATTAAATTGTTAATTTTTCATTAACTATGGTATTTTTTCTTCTTCTCGTATTTATAATTTAGATCCGATGTAAATGTAAAAAGTATGCATGGTACAGTGGTCGTTTGGTTACAAAATACTGCCGGATTTGCACGGTGGGGACCAAGTGAAAATCGTGTTGAGGCATTGCGAGAGGCTTTTCGACCATATCGTGATAGGGAGCGTGAAAAAAATCAACAATTGGCAGCTGAACAGGCTGAAACAAATAATAGTGAAGCATCGTCGACACCTCGGCCATAATTATTGTTATTTAAAAGAAAAAAGAAAAGAAAAAACAAAACACCACCACCATCACCATTATCCAAATTCGTTATAGTGTAATATTGCGCTTATTTCCTAGTGTATAGTATTGTTGTGTTTTCAATATTGTTAGTGTAAATTTAATGACGCAAAAAAATACTTTCCTTAATCCTTTTTGTTAAAACTCATTTTTTTCTATACATCTCTGTATATTATTTCTTTCTTTCCTGTCTGTAATTATCGTAGTTAACGATAAATTTCTCTTAGTACACCTATTAAAGACAACAAACATTTAAAAAAAATATAGATCAGTGTTATTAATTCTATCCATCATCAATTAAAATTATATTAAATTAGATTAGAAAAGGGAGAATCTTTGTATATTTTTCTTTATAATCAATTTAATTAAATATATCGTCATTAGTTTTTAATGTCCTTTTCCTTCGTCATTTGTATTTACGATAAAATCGTACTCGTTATCATTATACGCCATAACAAAATTTTAAAAAAATATTTATAAGTTGAGAAAATTTGCAATGAAGTTTAAAATATTAAAACATAAGTATATATATATATATATATGAATTTATATATAAATACACATAAACACATATATTCATATATCGATAAGAATTTAATTATTATTAAGAAAAAATAAACAAAATTATTACAATTTATTATATTTTAAAGAAATCAAACACAAAAGAATAAAAACAAAATGGATCAATATAGTATAATCTAAAAAAAGGAAACAATATAAAATTAAGTAAAAAAAATGTAAATTTAGTAAAATATTAAAAATATTTTTAAAAAAAATATAAAAATTATGAAGTATAAAATATGCAAAAAAAACAACACAAAAATTATAAACTAGTTAATGAAAATAAAAGAAAAATAGTATTAGATTTTTTTTAAAAACTACAAAACAAAAATTTAAAATAAATATGTTCAAATTTTTTTCAATAAAAATTAATTTGTAAAAAAATAAAAAAATGAACAGCAGAAAGGGCTAAAAAACAACACATAGTAAAATGTACTCGTATAAATCAATATTTTAGATTAAAAGTAGTTCATAGTTGTTTCAATAACAAAAAAAAAAATTCATCCTTCCTCCTTTTCCCTCTATCGTCATCGCCCCCAATCTACACTTGCATTTGCTGCAATAATCGATAAATTTTTATAAATGTGATTAGTATAATTTTTCAAATAAAAAAACCCAAATTAAAAGGTTATAACCATAAAATAAATCAAAATTTAATATTTGTACAATAAAATTAAAAGAAGCGACACAACAAATAAAAAAAATTATTTATAAATAATTAAAAAAGAAAATATATTCAAATAATAGTAAAAATATGGAATTTTCTTTGTACAATTTATGTCTGTTAAATATAAAATGTTAATTTTCTTTTTTTGCAAATGGAAAATATAAAAAAAATATTTATAATATTAAAGTAATATAGAATACACAAAAAAATAGCAAAATAATATATATTAAATGAATAAAAAGAGAAAGATAAAATAAGAGATTTATTAAAGATAACTGAATGTACAAATTGGCATTTCTAATTATTTCCTTTTAATTTACTGTTTTATAAATTGTTTGGAAAGTGCTTAATAGCAAACAAAAATTTGTTATGTCCCTATTTAGAAGTTGGGGCATAAATTGTTTGTATTCTCGTTATTGGCGATCAAATGGACTTGATGATTTGTTGTAATCTTCTCTAAAAATTAATACTAACATGAAGAAGTATGCAACATCGTAGAATGTGTGTTTAGAACGGGGAAGGAGTTAAGAATGGAATACGAGGTCTGTTCAAAAAGTATCGCGAATTTTGTGTTTTTCCAAAATTATTTATTCATGAATATCTATTTTGTCCCCTTCAATCCCCACCAGATATTATACACTTCAAAAAATCATTTTTTGTGATCTTGTTCAGCTCCTCCTTCGATGCCGTCTTTATCTCCTCAATCGTAGCGTAGCGTTGTCCTTTTATGGGGCTTTTCAGTTTCGGGAACAAGAAAAAGTTACAGGGGGCCAGATCTGTGGAATACGGTGGCTGCGGCGTTATAAGTGTGTTCTTTTTGGCCAAAATTTTGCGCACAAGCAACGATGCGTGAGCAGGGGCGTTATCATGGTGCAAAAGGTAATTTTTGTTCTTCCACAAATCCGGGCGTTTCTGACGCTTTGTTTCGCGCAACTTGCGGATAACTTGCAGGTAATATTTCTTATTGACCGTTCTATGCTGCGGCAAGAACTCATGATGCACCACGCCTCTGCAATCGAAGAAAACTGTAAATTCCTTATTGACCGTTCTATCCTGTGGCAAGAACTCATGATGCAATCGAAGAAAACTGTAATCAAAACCTTAACATTCCACCTTTTCGTCGTTCACATCTTCTCGGCCCTCTGAGAACATTTTGTACCACCGATAAACGTTGCTTCGGTCCAAGGTAGCTTCACCATATGTCACAGTCAACATTCGGCATGCGTCCGCCCAATTAATTTTGTTTTTCACACAAAATTTGATACAGATTCTTTGAGCCATTTTTTTGGAATGGGCAAAAATCGAAGACGAGCCAAAACACGTGCAATCAAAGCAGCTGTCAAAAATTAGCTGAACATTCAAAATGGTCGAACTTGTCGGCATAAGTGAGAGACATGAGTACCAACATAACGCTACAAAAAAAATCGAAAATCGAATATACGTAACCCGCGGAAATTCAAAATTCGCGATACTTTTTGCACAGACCTCGTATGTGGATAAGAAGATAAGAAGATTGGTATCCATGTAAACTATTTTTCTATTCCTAGACTTATGTCTGTTGGTTATAAGCAAATTAGGTACATTTTTATGCAAATCCTTTTTTGATTGTTGTCTGAATATTCTGGTTTCATCGGGATCTATCCTCTTTTTGAAAGAGTCTTGCACAATTTGGAGTGTATTATTGCGTATCAACAGATAGAAATTTACCATACTGCGTGGTAGAAGCATCTTGTGGTTAGTTGATGAAGTAAATTATGCATTAAAGAGATAATAAAAAAATCAATGCATGAAACACAAAATTAAGAGACACCAAAGTTGTTAATTTCTCCAAGGGAGTGGACAGAAAGAAAAAGTAAGAAATAATGTAATAAAAAAAGTCGGAGGAAACAGGAATTAAGGAATGATGGAGAATATAGAAATTGGGAGAGTTAGAAAATTTGGAATCATAAATAAATAAAGAAAATTATTTATAAATGAAAATTAAAATAAAAACCTGGACCCTGAAATATGGGACCAACGAAAAGAAATAAAAAATGAAAAATGGTGCAGTAAACCGAAGGCTGTTGTGTGCCATTTATTATCAGCGACGATGATTCCCCGAAGCTTATTTATTATCAGCGTCGATGATCCTCTTCACGGCATCCCTCTAATTCAAAACACGAAGGTCGCCATATCGTACACTCTAAAAAAGAGAAACCCTAAATAAAAAGACCTAATTATCTCAAATTTATAGGAAAATTTAATTTAATTTTAAATAAATTCACAAAAATTTAAATTTATTCACATAAATATATAAATATGTTGCTCTTATATTTTCGGTATTGTTTTCTTTTTCTTTATTGTTTCAGAAATTATGCAAGTTTCCCTGATTAATTAAATTTACAAAGACCAAAATTAATAATATTAAGTTGCCTTTAAAATAGAAAAAATTCAGTTGAATGTAGTTAATAGTTTATTTATTTTCTTATGAATTATCAAATTATTGGTTTGTTTTTTAAAAATAAATTATACTTCAATTATTTGTATCTTGTTTTTTTTTCGTTTCTTCCAATCCATTATCTTTTGTTTAATTTTATTGTTTAGTTATTAAAGTTAATCAATGTTAATTCGTTTAATAATATATGTATATATGTACTAGTACTTATAATGAGTTTAAATTATGTAATTTGCTTTTCAATTTTTTTTCTTTCACTTAAAGTTTCTTTTCTTATTTTTTTAAAAATTATTAAAATTTTATAGTGTTTTTTTTTTTAAATTAATTTTTTAAATTTATTTAAAAAAAACTAAATAATTTTTGATATTGCAATCTAATTAATACACGGGGAAATGCTAATTATATTTGATGTTTAATTATGATTTCAAAAATGAGAAAAATATTCAAATATTATCACATAGTTTGGTATGACCTAAATTTTGTGGCAATGATTTGATCAAAAGTTGTTTCGGTCATTAGAAAAATATGGAATTCAAGAGATTTTCCGAGTTCTTATATTATTTAAATTATTGATTTATTAATATAGTAAATTGTTTAAATACTTTTTATTGTTTATTTCTTTCAATAATTAATATATCAAATGGTTTTCGTTTCAAATTTTTAAATTGTCTACGTTTATTTTATAATATACATATGTAATATTTATAATTTATTTTTTCTTCTTTCAAAAACTACACTCATAAGCTATTATTCTCAACCATAACTAAAGGACCCTTTTCCCATATACAAAATTTAATTGCAAATATTAATTCAGTCGATTATTTTTTATACCAGAGATTATTATGTAGCTCCACGACCTATTTGGCGACTTCATGTTACCTGTAAGTTAGGATTGCCAGCTTCCCTAATGAAACTGGTCGATAGTTAGTTGGACAGAGCAATCAGAAGTGGTTAAATTTTATAGAGCAGATTAATTTTCTTTAGAAAATTGAACAGAGAACTCTGAAAAGGTCCTCTGTTATTGGATTTAGAATCTCTTCAAATATGACACATTTCAGTTTTTTGTTATGTGGCAGAATTGTTTTCTTGACAGTTGAAATTGAAATAGAAATAAGGTAAGTGAATACATTATTTTTAGTTATTAATATATAATAAATTTATTAATTATTTATTATTAACTAAAAATAATGCTTTATATGTCAATTTTTGACAGCATTTACAGTTGTAGTTTACAGTTGTTGTACGAATTCTGTTCCTACCATAAACGGTGATTTATTGTTGTCTTATTCTCATATTAAAAAATCAAAAATTCAGATCCTTCTTTTTTTATTTTATTAAGTGTCAGTCCTTAGTTTATACATACTTAGATAGGAACATAATTCCAACTGAAACTAAAAACTACATCCAGTCGGACTTGTAAAAATTTTAAAACCCTAACAAAATCTCCAACTCTGAAACACAAAATACAATCTAGTCCACATTCTCCAAAATCCTCAACTGAAAAATACAATAATTCTCCTCCTCAAAAGACTTCACCGCCGAAGCAGCACGCAACATCAACTTCAAAATGGCACACTTAATTAAGTCTAAAAAACCTTAATTGAAAAAGTGTGCGATTAAGAGGGAATTTCAATTAAGCTACCGTTCAATTTTGATTTGCACGCAACTAATACGCCTCCACCACCCACGCTTTACGGAATCAAAAAATTTATCCTTACGAAAAACTTAATATGATTTAACAACAATTTCAGCGTCTTTCAAGCCGCGGTGTAGTCAAGTTTCGGTTATAGCAAAAAATGCTTGAAAAACAGTATTAAATTAAGTTCTTAATCCCCTTAAGAGGATCCCTTTGGTAGTAAAGGGATAAATAATTTCGTTTTTTTGAACTTCGACAGAAATCTGGCGCAGATAGAGTTTTAAAGAGGGATGGAGAGGTAGTTTGCAAAATATGACACTAATCCCTGGCAAACCCTAGATTTAAGTTTAACATACCGAAGATGTAATGTTATTCGTGCTAACTTTAAATCTTATAAATTTCACAACTTCATCTACAGTAGTTGAAGGTTCCAGACGAGATAGAAAAAACGATCTATGCGGAAATAATAAAATTTTGAACTGTCCAGATTTATTTAATAATTTTTAAAAGGAAATAAATGATTAATCGATAACGGGAGATTAACCATATAAATTTGATCAATATTAATATTAGAGAAAATTTTTAATTTGATTTAAAGAGAAATAAACAAATAAAAAAAAATTTATAAAGTAAAATTTTAATTATGAATTCCTCCCTACAGGTACTCGGTCGTACATTAAAGCTTAGATCTAAGTATGTCGGATGTGAGAGATCATAGGAGAGAAAAGGCGCACTCCAAAAATATTTGGCCGAGGAGTGTCGATTGGTGGATTTGGGACATGGCTAGGAAGAGATGTACCAAATTTTTGGTATATATATTTTTTGTTGTTGATTTAAAATTTTCATATCTCCCCCTCTTTGACTGTTCACTTTCCATCTCCTTTAATACTGAAATATTATTATGAAGTACTTTTCTGTCATTCTTTAAGGCATAATTTTGTGTGTTTATGGAAGGTAACTGGCCACACTCCTGTTAACCTTACCGTTCATTAATATCAAACTTTTTTATACCTTCCTCTTCCCTTTCAACACCAAGGATATTTACCATATTTGCTAAGAAAACCGCCATACAAATACTATTAATGATTCCTGTTTAAAAAAAATCAAAAATAAAATGAGAACTGTCAAATATTGGCAATTATTTTCTAATTAAAGAATTAAATAAACATCGGTTAAAAACATTTAATTTACTAATTAACTAGATTCATGTAATTTAAGTAAACACGGTCAGAGGAAGTAAAATGTACTTTGAGTTATGAATGTGTGAAATCAAAGTTGGCTGCGAGGAAACAGAGAAAAAATTCCGTTGAATATAATTCGCATGCAATGAATGAATCAACGAGTATATGAGGTAGTTGAATAGCGTAGAAAAGCATACTTACCTGGCGTAGGGGTTACCGTGATCAACAAGGCGGTTCCCTCGGGGTGAGGCTCTTCCATTGCACTACGGTAGGGCTGACCCTCGCGATTACCCCTAATGTGGGTAACTCGTGCGCGCAATTTTTGGTAGCCGGGAATGGCGTTCGCGCCGTCCCGATTTTAATTCAATACAAATTAATTTCTTCTCTGTTCATTCAGGGAATTGGAAATTAGGGTTGGTTATTTTCTCTTAAAAGGGAAAAGGGTTATGTAGTAGTGTGCTTGAGATTTTGGTGTTTATTGTATTTACCCAGTCTTTCGTGGCGAGTGTGAAAAGAGAAATCTAAGTTGCCGTTTTTACAACATTCTCCATTAATGTTGTTATTTTGACACTTTATTTCTGTTAGAAGAAACAATTTCTCCTAGGTGTAGGAAAGGGACGGGGAAGGTATTAAAATTTGTATATCGTCTATGACATGACGACCATATCCCGAAAGCCATGTGTCAGCTAAGCATGCTTGTTGGTAGCTTTTTTGGTCAGATTTGTGTAAAAGTGCCCACAACAGGCCAACTTGGTTGGATGGACAAATGGTCTGCGAACTGAATATTTTTAGCTGTGTTCGGCTGAAACGTCTTTGTGTAGATTTTTTTTGTAGACATGGCGGCATCCACTGTGACGTCCTCCTCCAGTAGAAAAATATATTTAATTCCAAAAGCGTAATTAATATTCAATTTTAACTCACTTATAATTTAAACACGGACAGAAGGCAATATTAATTTTTTTCCAATCTTCTCATGTTTAATTCAATTGTATTTTAAGTTTATTATTATACGTGGGCTACTATATATATTTCTGGCCTAATAATGAAAATGCGAATATTTATCAACGAAAAAGGTTTTATTGTTTTTCAAAATATTCTCCATCAAGATTTATACACTTTTGCATGCGCTCAAACCAATTTTCGAAGCACTTTTTCCACTCCGATTGAGACACCTCCAAAACATGGTTTTTGAATGCTTCAACAGCATCTTCTGGCGACGAAAATCGTTGACCACGCATTTTTTTCTTGATGTGTGGGAATAAAAAGAAGTCATTGGGTGCCAAGTCAGGGCTGTACGGAGGATGACCCATCAATTCGACGTTTTGTCCGGTCAAAAAGGCGCTGGTTTGAGCCGATGTGTGAGAGCTCGCATTGTCATGGTGCACAATGATTCGACTTCTCTTGTTCGTTTTTCGAATTTCTCCGAAGACTTCAGGCAAACAAATGGTGGTGTACCACTCAGAATTGACCGTCCTACGTTGCACAAGCGGAACAGTCGCCACATGACCAGTTTTGCCAAAGAAACAAGCGACCATTTGCTTCGAAGTGCTTCTTCCACGAACAACTTTCGTTGGATTTGACTCGTCTTGGAAGACCCACACGGTCGATTGCTGTTTTGTTTCGGGCTCATACGCATAGATCCATGATTCGTCACCTGTGACGATCTTATAAACGTCTTTTGAAGCACCGCGATCGTATTTTTTCAGCATTTCTTTACACCAATCCACACGAGCCTTTTTTTGAGCGATTGTCAAATTGTGCGGGATCCAACGAGAACAAACCTTTTTTACGGCCAGGTGTTCATGCAATATCGAATGTATGCTGGTGGGAGAAATGCCTAGGCATGCCTCTATCTCACGGTATGTCACATGACGGTCTTCCATTATCAGTTCACGTACGGCATCGATGTTTTCTGGAACAACGGCTGTTTTTGGACGACCTTCACGGAATTCGTCTTTGAGCGAGCGTCGGCCACGATTGAATTCGTTGTACCAGTTTTTCACAGTGCTATAGGATGGTGCTTCATAGCCATACAAAGATTTAAGTTCATCGATGCACTCTTGTCGTGATAATCCACGTCGAAAGTTGTGAAAAATGATCGCACGAAAATGTTCACGAGTTAATTCCATTTTTTTGCCAAATTGATTTTTTCAAGTCACTGTAAACAACACAAATGATAGTCGTACGTCAAAACGTTCTGAGTACGTTTATGCTAAAAAATGTCAAACTTTCCAATGGAAATGTCAGATCGCACCTGGCAACACTTAGTGTTGCCTAGGCCAGAAATATATATAGTAGCCTACGTAATAATATCAAACGCCTCAATTTTGTTGGCACAAAGGTGATAATGAAGACAATCGAGTGTGTTAAGTTCTCTATGGGAGGGGTGAGAAGGCAAAAAAAAATTTAAAAAAATGTATAGGAGATAAAAAAAAAATTGAAAAGAAAAACCAAAAATTAAAAATTATATTTTTATTTTATTTGCCCCTTCCCATTTAGTTTTTTAATCTTCTGTCAACCTGGGAGAAGAGTAGGAACTGAGAGAGAAGGAGGAAAGTGACGAAAATGAAATTGGATAGAAAAAAAATTAAAAGAGAACAAACAAAAAAAAAAAAAAGACCTAAAGGAAACCAACAACAACAAAAAATAACAGAAAAAAGAGGCGAAAAGAAAAAACAATAGACCGACAATCGATGGAGCTAGTTGGCCTCCCTGGCCTGCCCCAATCATGATATGACACTCCGCGCCTAAAATATATTTGGAGTGCCCCTTTTCTATATACGACGATGATACTATTAGCCAATCTTACGGTATAGTACCGGGTATCTGTGTGAAGGAAAAATACATATTTTTTGACTTCAACAAAATTCGTATACCAATTTGTAGGGTGGTCCGTGGAGAAACAAATGCATCCACAACGTGTTACTGTCTAATGACAATTTTGGGGATTGATTTTCTTCTTCGAAACAATTAATAGTGCTCGCTATCGCGGTTTCAACAAGACACGTGGCTTCAACAAGACGGTGCCATATGCCTTTCTTGTTTTCTATCAAAACAACTTCTTGCGTGATATTTGGGGCACCCTATAATACTTCAGCAATGCGAACGACCGAGTTCCATAATTTAAACAAACAAGCTCGCCCTTGTATCATTATTATTTACTTACTGACTAAACATGCTCCTATGAAGCAATCGCACATGTAAAAATAAATAATTAATTTAATTTAATTGTTTGAATTAAGAGATTCTGTGCAAAGTTGGAAGAGAAAACGAATTATCCATTTGAGTTGCAGCCAATATGTACGAGGAAATATTTACATTCGTTATACTTCGCTTGCGAACAATGATTAAGATGGTATATAGGCTGTTAGTTGGTTAAAATTAGTTATCGCTTCTCGGCCTTTATGGCTAAGATCAAAGTGTAGTATCTGTTCTTATCAGCTTAACATCTGATAGATCCCCCATTGGGGGACAACAAATGTTAAACTTATTTTTGTAAACCGACGGAGTGCTAGGGGCTTGCTCCACCTCTGTCACGGGTTGGACCGGTATTGCAGTACTGCCGGGACCGGCCCAAATAAATATAAAAACTATTAGTGGTAACTGGAAAAATAAACTGGTTATCGGGATTGGTTTAGTTAAATTGTGGAGGAGTTTTAGCAATGTGGTGTGTGTATAGGATGGAATTGCACATTGTTAAATATTTAAATACAATGGCGTATATGGCTGCGTCGCGTCAACGCCACTTGTGCTGCGTTATTTGGTGAACGTATTTGCGACGGCATCTTCAAACTGCACGTTTCAAATTAAAGACGACCTGGATAGGCCCATACGTCAGGGGCCATACGTCAGATTTTTTGCATATGCTGTTACAAAGCGGCGAGAAATCTACTTTTGTGTAGATTTTTTTTATTTCTATATACGGCGATACCGATACTCTCTCACATCTTATTTTGCATGTGCATGTGTTCTTGCGAATGCGGACAGCACTTTTGTGCACAGGTTGTGTCATTTATACAAAAATTTAATAGTATATAAATGAAACTGGTCAAACAAAAATGTTGCCATATAAAAAAAACACTGCTTTTCAAATACTTTAACTAAAAGTGCAAAATTTAAACTGCATACAATTCGACAGTCCGCTGTCGGGTTTGGTCCGCTCTCGTAAGATTTCGAAGGCGGCAAACTACAGTTTCGTTTTTTTTTACATTTCTACACTCTGGTTCGCCATTCACTCGACGAAGAGCTAATCAAATAATAGAATTTTCTATCGGTAGTGCTGCCAGAAGAATCAAAACCTCCCGATAAATCAATGCCCAACGTCAACTTAAATTTCACCAACTTAAATTTTCATCGATTTATTTTTATAAATTTTTACTATATGTACTACCTATAAGTCCTGTGGTTGCTTATCATTTTCTACAAATTATTAATAATTGAAAAATTGCTCAATAGTTTCTGTGTTGCTTTTCAAGTTTTTCGTGTACTACGATTGAGGTCCTTCTGCTAGGATTAGACAATTCGGGAAATATTTGAATTAGTCGAGCCAAATTTTAGTCTCAGGCTCGCTCCATTGGACGAACATTTTAAAATCGCTACTCCATTCAAACATTTTTGTTCAAGCCTTTGTGAAAATGTCTCGTTCACGGACTTAATTTTCGAGCAGTGATTACACATGAGCTCGATTTAAGTTCGCCTAGACTTTTTTTTATTTTTCAGGAGCGATTTTCAGTTATTTTTTTGGGCATTTTGCACTCGCATACATTTGGCAATTAAAGAAGGGATAAAAAAATTATTTCAGGAACATCAAAAGTTTATTTGTAGGATATTTTAAGAGAATGCAGCAACGACAACGAAATGTAGCAATGGGAACAGTAGTCGCAACGACGTGACTGATATTGGACGATAGCAAAAGCGATGAGAACGAAGTACTGCAGTGCAAATACCTGATCGAAATCATACTTGCCAAAACGGTATTAAATTGCTGTAGAATTTTATTAATGTCTAGACTGGGCAATTCAACGTCACTGCCATCGTTGAACAACAATGTGCCCTTTCTGAGCTTCTATTTGATTATTTAGTAGCACGGCTTGGTATTTGGGCGAAATTAGTTAATTTTTCACAGTATTTGCAGTTCAGTTGTCAGTTGTCGTCGGAACCGTGTTCCGCATTATTACATTGCTATACTCATTTTTATAAAAACGGTGCGAACGGCTCACACACTACCATAAATTATGCATATGGAAATTACAAACACATATGTGAATTCGCGTGTTTCTTCGATAGTGCATCATCGATGGCAATTTTGTTTATGATAATGCAATTCTCATTACGTATTATTAAATTTTTGTATAAATACACCAGAACTTAAATTGCCCTTTTCACACTCTCCGCCAAAGACTGGGGTAATATAATAGCCGACCACCAGAATTTCAAGCACACTACATCATATCCCTTTTCCCCTTTAAAGAGAAAATAAGCAACCCTAATTTCCAAACTGCTCCCTTTGTGTTTTGGCGTGATCTTTCTGTTCACGATGGGTGTGAGAGCACATATCAGCTCAAATTTCGAAATTCTTAAAGGGCCCACACACAGGCCAACTTGGTTGGACAACTAGGCGGCCAACTAGTGAAATTGTATCGTGTGTGGAGCAGTTGGCCAACTATTTTGATGGTTGGTGAGTTGGTTGGAAGAAAATCAAAATATTTTGATTTTTATGGACGGTGTCAATGGTTGGTAGCTGAAGTTGGCTGTGTATGGGCAAGTTGTGACAACCATATGTCAAAAAATCATTTGCTTTTCGGTTTTTGTGTTGAACACATCGCAGTGTTCGAAAATGGCTGATGTTAATAATGAACTTTGAAGAGAGTTTTTTGAGGAGTTTGAAAATTCCCCAGAGTTCTGGAAAGTCAAAAGCAGTGTTTATAGAAATAAGAAAAAAAACTGGCTATTCTATTAGATGCATTTTTGTGGAACCAGCTAAATAAACTAATTTCAAAAATTTCTAAACATAAAAATAAATATTGATGCAATATGGTTAGAGGCTGTAGAAAAATAAGGTATTCCAAAGTTTCTAAAAACTCTTTAACTTGTTGACGGTGTTGGTCCGCTCTACTTGATAGAATCCTGTCTATTCAGTTCATTTTCCCTTCGCATAGTAGACAATTAAATTGCATTTGTAAATATTTATCACTTTGCCTAGATAGTGCCGCTCTACTAAATTCTAAAGTAAATAACTTCATTTATAGGAATGTTCTTCAGCACCTCGGTTACGGCTGCTTGAAGGGCTGGGATATCATCATAAAATGCTTCTTTCATCTTGATTTTCAGTTTTGGAAATAGAAAATAGTCACATGGTCAGGCGAATACGGATGAGAGAAATCCGTTTTTTTTTCATAAAAAATTCGTTCACTTTTTTGGTCTTGGAAGGTGGTGCATTATCGTGCAATAAACACAGCGACCAATTCTTTTCCACAAACGATCTAAAATGCCTAAATAGTATTCTCCATTAACAGTTCGACCTGCTGGAACAAATTCCTTGTGGACAATACCCTTCGAATCATAAAAACTAATCAACATTGTCTTGATTCGAGACTTCTGAAAACGCAATTTTTTTGGTTTTGGCTCGCCTTTGGACTTCCATTCAGCAGATTGATTCTTAGTTTCAGGGTCATATTTAAAGCACCATGACACATCACCAGTTAGGATCGAATCAAGAAAGTCTGGATCGTTTTCAGCAGTTTCAACAATGTCTTTGCAATGCTCCACATGAGCGATTATTTGGTCTTCATTTAATTCATGTGGAACAAAACGCGCACAGACCTTTCTTTTACTCAAATCTTCAGTTAAAATTCTCCAAATAGTGTTTTTACTCGTATTTAATTACACAGCCAACATTCTCGTAGTAAAATTTGCATCGATACCAATGATTTCACGGACTTTTTCCACCAATTCAGCACGATTACTAGCTTCTGGACGACCTGGCCTTTGGTCGTCCTTTAAATCCTCACGACCATTTTTAAATCGTGTAAACCACGTATAAACTTGAATACGACTCATACAATCATCACCATAAACTTTTTTCATCAATTTGTATGTCTCAGCGCATTTTTTTTTCAAGTTTAACACAAAATTTTATATTTGCTCTTTGTTCCATGTTTGTTTTGTAACATTGGCACACTTTTTCTTTTATTGAAATGGCTGTAACCTTAGATTAAAGAATACCTGGATAGGCTCCTACCGTATATGTATACGCAATTTTGTGTAAGATTTTTACGAATTTTATCTACATAAAAAATTTTTTATGTAGACATGACACCCACTGCCATCTATGTGTCGTAATGGAAATTTATTTAATTGCAAAAGCTTAATTTATATTTATTTTAATTCACTTATTGGAAACAAAAATACAATTTAAATACAACGAGAGGTCATTTTTATTTTTTGTACAATCTTTTGATACGAAATGGAATTCTATTTTAGGTTTATTATACATTTCGTAAATATCAATCAAATATAACCGCTTCAATTTTGTAGACTTTCAGAGAGTTTGAAAACTTTAATTCTCCATGAAAGTGGAGACTTGGGGGGTTAGCTTTGTCATTTGTGAATCCGATGTTAACAGTTCAATGTTTACCATAAAATAGTACAGTGCCGGTGTATATAAAGTGTGTGTAAGAAAGTTTAAGGGACCGAATTTTTCTGTCTATTTTCCATTGCTGTTTTCATTGTGTTATAATAAATAAAGTTTATTCTTCAGTAAGCTTAGTATTTAAATAAATTTGTTTTGATTGCTCTATTAGACCATATTATAATGCATTTACTAAATAATATTGTTTTCATTTTTTTTTTAGAATATAAGTTATTAATTATTTTAATTTTTCATTTTCTATTTTTGTTTTAAAGCATTTCTTTTAATGTTGTATACAATTAACTTATATATTATCAAGAACTTCATGTATTGTAATGTTCTATGTAATTAATGCTTTATTTTTTAATTTAATTTAAATGCACAATGCCTATTTAAATTACCATTTCCATTCATAAACACACATTTATATTATAATTAAGGTTTTTCCATCTATGGACTTATGCTTGTTTAAGATTAAAATTTATATTTAATAAGTTGCGGTGTGGTTTGATTTCAACATAAACAAAATATCACATTTTGCATTTTTGAAATTAATTTAAATTTGTACACATAACTGTTTTCATATAATCAAATAACTTACAATTCATATTTTTATATACTATTCCCCACTTTAAAAATTCTGTTTTAATAAATAATATACAGTGAAATAAATAAAATTATTATTTAATAATATACGTTCACACCAACAGAAACTCAATAAAATCTCCATTTTTGGGATAAAGACCATTTATCTAACTGGAAAAAATTATGCAAATTCTTATGAGAGCACCAATTTGACAATCGAATCCAACTTGAACATTTCCAATAAGCCCAGATTTGCTTTCGAATTCGAAAATCGATAAATTCCACTTTATAATCAGAACCAGCCGAAATCAGATTCGAATTTGAATTAATCGTCTTTACATTGTTTTTTTTCTTCTGAAGTTTTATATTTAAAAAAAAGGAATAAATAAAAAATAAATAAACAAACCAAAATGATAACACTAAAATCAAGGATTTTCAAATCGTGTTTTTTACTATTTTTTTCTTCAAGCTGACCTTATCGAGAAATCGAAAGAGACCGATAGATGCATTCACAATTAACGTGCACTCACTCCCCCATTCGTCATCTTTCGCGAAAACGCTTTATTGCGGGTATGAGTGCCATAATGCACAGAATTAATACTCGACTCACTTCGACCCCTTCTTCTATTGTCAATTCCGCCGAGAAAAAAAACGATTATTGTGGGCATTTTTGCATCGTCGTCGTATGTGCATTTATTTACAAAATCGGTGCGTTTTTTTCTATTTTGAACCAGTTTCATTTTATTAGACACCATTCGGAGGCCATTCATGTTTTGACGGATGATTAATTGCTGCCATCGATTAAGGCCTTACGAGATTTTCTTCGATATTAGTTCATTTGTCCCTCACTACCTCCGCCCCATGACAGTACCATTTACATCATAGTAAACAATTTTATTTATACGCTCATTGCTAAGTAGTATTTGCACAAATCATCCTTGTTACTATTTTTAGAGTTGCATTTGAAAAGCTTTAAAATATTTTTGCTCGCCATTTTTATTTTTCTATAAATATTTTTTTTTTTAAATTTATTTTGATTTTAAATATTTTTTGTTTGGAGTTTTAGTTTTGGTTTATTGATTTAATATAAATTTAAGAGTTTTTTAAATTATTTTCTATTGATAAAAGCCATTTTTTATATTTAAAATTCAGAAAATTATTAAATAATAACAAACTTTCTTTTTCCAATAATAATCGAAACGAAACCAGATTTTTTCTTTTAAATATAAGGGATTTATGGTTGGGAAAAAATGGTCCTATTATTTGACAGCTGTCAAACGTATATGCGATTTGATATTAAAGTTATTTAGTTTAAAAGGTTTGCAATTGTATATTATAAAAAATTAAATAAATTAAAAATATGTATATGCACATTTGAAAATTAATCAAAAAATCTTTAATGATCTGAGTTATCATAAGTAAAACCTACTGTTTTCTATAACAAAAAGGAGTTTTTTTTTTGACAATTAGAACCAAGTACGCCTCCATATATATATATATATATATATATATACACTCGTCCATACACACACACACACACACATAATTCTGTTTCATAGAGAAAAAAAGGCAACCATTTTGCGGTTCGAAAAGTACAGCCCTGTTAATTGACAGCTGTCAAACATATTTATTATCCGAAATTATATTAGCTTAGTTTTAAGGTTTGCCATTTTATATTTATGTATTAAAAAAATGTGTTAAAATTATAAAAAAATATTTCAAAATATCTCCTATTACAACTGGAGTTCCGCAAAGGTAGGAAACTTGGCCCACTTCTATGAAATATTTATATCTACAATATTCCAAATAATAACAAAACTATAATGGCTGACAGTTTTTAGTTATTTTAAAATGCATATTCAAAATCTCCAAGACATAATTACGATATATAGAATAAAGGCATCTTCCCACCAAGTTTTAAAGTGATCGTAGGCCTCCTTACCAAGAAACATAATCTAATAAATTTCGACTGATCTTTATCGAATCTAGTTCGTTCAATCGAAAATTATTCAAAATATTCTCTTTTGATTATAATTTGTAAATTTCTCATTATAAAAAATACATAAATTAATATGCACTTTTTATAACGAGAAATGCACAAGTCCAAGGTAGTAATTTTATTTTATAACGAAAAATGCTTCTTAAAACATATTTTGTTAAAAAATTAAAGAAATTTTTTTTCTTTTTAATAAATTTTTCATGAAATAAACTAAAAAAAAATTTTTTTTGACCAAAAAAAAACTTTTCAAAGAAATGAAAAGTATTTTTTTCAATCCTTTTCAATAATTTTATAATTAATGTCAGTTGCATAGAAATTTTGAGAAAAAAAAATTAACTATTAAAAAAGGCAATGATTTTGTGGCCTTTTTGGTTCGTCACCTACAGTGACGAATTACATCGCCGCCTTTCAGAATTTCACCTTCGATGGTCAGTCAATAATGTTTATTCAATTTTCCTACACCTAGGAGAAATTGTTTCTTCTAACAGAAATAAAGTGTCAAAATAACAACATTAATGGAAAATGAAGATGGCGTGTTTTAAAAGTCTCCGAAAGTCTACAAAATTGAGGCGCTTGATATTTAATTATTATTTACAAAATAAAATAATAAACCTAAATAAATAAATAAATATTGCCTTCTCTGTCTGTCGTGTTTAAATTATAATCATAAAAAAATCTATTTCAGCCAGAAAATTGCGTATTGTTTAATCAAAGATGAACACCATTTGTAAAAACGGCAACTTAGATTTCTCTGTTTTCACACTCGCAAAGACTGGCTAAATACAATATAAACACCAAAATCTCAAGCACACTACTACATATCCTTTTTCCCTTTTAAGAGAAAATAACCAACCCTAATTTCCAATTCCCTGAATGAATAGAGAAGGAAATAGATTGTATTGAATTAAAATCGGGACGGCGCGAACGCCATTCCCGGCTACCAAAAATTGCGCGCACGAGTTACCCACATTAGGGGTAATCGCGAGGGTCAGCCCTACCGTAGTGCAATGGAAGAGCCTCACCCCGAGGGAACCGCCTTGTTGATCACGGTAACCCCTACGCCAGGTAAGTATGCTTTACTCCGCTATTCAACTACCTCATATACTCGTTGATTCATTCATTGCATGCGAATTATATTCAACGAAATTTTTTCTCTGTTTCCTCGCAGCCAACTTTGATTTCACACATTCATAACTCAAAGTACATTTTACTCCCTTTGACCGTGTGTACTTAAATTACATACTCAAATTACATGAATCTAGTTAATTAGTAAATTAAATGTTTTTAAAAGATGTTTATTTAATTTTTTAATTAGAAAATAATTGCCAATATTTGACAGTTGTCATTTTATTTTTGATTTTTTTAGACTAACTACGAGAGTAGTTTTAAAAATACCTGACTTTGTGGTTACATATATAAACACCTTCAAATAGTACCTGCATATTATGGTAACAAAAACCCACCCTCTCTAATAAATAGTAAATTTTTTATAGTTTTATTAAATATTCTTAAATTTCAGACCTATTTTGTTATACGTGTACGTTGTTGTATTAATTATTTTATTTTATAATTTGGATTTATAATATGCTCGTAGCATTTTTAATAAAAATCTTATAAAATTTTATAAATGCACACGCCGCGTATCATAGAGCATAAAACAATTTCGTAAAAACTTTCAGATAAATCAAAGTTAATTATGATCATTTACAGTACATTGTACAATATGTAGAGTAGTTATTAAAGAAGATAATCTGTTATTTGAACAAATAAGCTTAGCATAAACTGTTCGTCGTATGTAAAATCTGGTTTTTACATACGACGAACAGTTTATAAACGTACGAGGAATCATAGACGGTTCTTTGTTCTAGAGTAGGGAGAGTGAAGAGGGTTTGATAATAACAATTACTGTCTTCCATTGGGAAAATTTTGCTACCCACAAGTACTTGGCACTAGATGCTAAATGGAATGCAAAATTTACTGACAGAAGTAAAATGTAACCTCAAAATAGTCAACGGACAATACTGAGTTTATTCAGCTTGTCAACGTGAAGTGAAGTGAATGTGTTTCGTTTGAATTTGATAAATATTACATAATGACTAAAAATTGGACTTATAAAGAAGGTAAAGCATTGATAAACGAGATATAAGAAACATTTTTGGGAAAACATATTGGAAGATTTAGAGGCGTTAAATATTCTGGTATGTAATAATAAAAATTTAATTTTATTGCCTGGAAGTACAGATACCCAGATTACTTTTATTTAAAGGAGACTCCAACAAAAACACAAAATGTAGAAGTGATATGGCGTAGTCTCTACCAAGGCTTCAAAAATACGTACAAGGGACGAGTGCTTCGAAATTTTTATACCTAAGTGAAATGGAGGAAGTATTTTAGATTGACCCAGGAATATCATCACTACATTGAGTGTCTGTGGGAGTAGAAATTTCTCCAATACCAGCACCTACGTTAGGAAAGAAACATTCATCTGAATCGTCATCATCAAATGTGTCTAAAGTATCACAAGCTGAATCGAAAACCAAGGAAAAGCTTAAGATTATTTAGAAATTAAAAGCAACCATTACGCAGATAAATTAGAAATAAAAAATAAAGTACTTAAACTATTAGCAGAATATATCACCAAGAAAGAAAATGATAAGGCTGAAAATCGTTCTACACTTTTAAATATATTGAATAAGTTAAATTGATATATTTTTATTTTTGTTAGACAAGGAGGCATTTATTTACAATTGAGAGTGTTATAATAAATATAACCAACGAACCCGCTAAGCCATCTATTTTCATTTTGGGAACTAAAATACCCCTTTCCGTATATTGTATGTGTAACTACTCATGCGAACTTACACATTTGTATGAGCAAGAGTAGCTGCGAGTAGCTAGAAGTACTTGTGAGTAGCAAAATTTTCCCAAAGGAAGACAGCTAATGTGTGTTGATAATTAAAAATAACATACAAATTCAAAACTATGTACGAATATATTTAGTATGTTTTAAATATATTACAAATTCTAATACCTTTAACAATAAACGATACTTTGGCGGAAGGTACACCAACACCTGACAAAATTCAATGAAATGTAAAATCAGTGTTCCATTAAAATTACACCAAATACTACACAAAACGAGTACTAAACAAAATCAAGTGAAATTATTTGCAGAATAATTCTTCTATTTTTAAAAGAAGAAATTTACAAGAATATCGATTTATAAGAACTTTTTCTTGGTTAAAAGAGAAATAATTTCAATAATCTTTTTTTTTCGTTAGTCAAGAAATTTTTAAATAATTTCCTAAGATTTCGGTTAGAGTGCTCTCATTACTTTCACACTTTGTTAAGATTAACCTAGCGCTTTATATCTTAATACAAACATGATTTCACAATATGATAAAGTACGTTATTTAGGACTTAACGTGGACAAGTTATTAACATAGAACCCTCGCACTACACTAAAAAACTAGAAGCCACTAGACGTTACCTGAAACATTTTAGACTACTGGACAAATGCTCGAAACTAACATTCAAAACTAAACTTTTAATACAAAATACAATTATAAAACCTATTTGGACATATGGAATTGAAATTCTAGGCCTTATGTTACAATCCAAGATCCACCGTAAAATTGTTGATTTCACCCTTTTATGTTCATAACAGCGTAATACATTTGTTCAGGACCTGTGCATTACCCGCTATTAAAAATTTCACTCCCGTTTATCCTATCATCATAATTCACTCCTGAGAGAATTGTCCTGTACTGCCCTCACTGGAAACACGCATCGGAGACTTAAGAGACAATGGCCTAGAGATTTTCTAGAGGAAACTAACTTCCATATTGTAAATTAATATGTTATGTAAATCTGCTTGTTACAATACGAGGTCTGTTCAAAAAGTATCGCGAATTTTTATTTCCGCGGATTACGTATATTCGATTTTCGATTGTTTTTGGCGTTATGTTGGTCCTCATGTCTCTCACTTATGCCGACAACTTCGGCCATTTTGAATGTTTAGTTAATTTTTGACAGCTGCTTTGCTTGCACGTGTTTTGGCTCGTCTTCGATTTTTGCTCAATTTTGACCAAAAACAGCATCGCATTAACATTGCTAAGGAGCTGTTGGACTCTGTCCGCGACAACCAAATTTGCTTCAGAGGGTCATAACTGGTGACGAATCATGCGTTTATGGTTATGACGTGGAAACCAAAGCTCAATCATCCAAATGAAACCTGCCGTACGAGCCAAGACCGAAAAAAACGCGAAAAGTTCAGTCGAATGTGAAGGTTTTGCTTACAGTTTTCTTCGATTGCAGGGGCGTGGTGCTTCATGAATTCTTACCACAGAATAGAACGGTCAATAAGGAATATTATCTGCAAGTTAAGCGGAAGTTGCGTGAAGCAATCCGCCAGAAACGCCCGGATTTTGTAAGAACAAAAATTGGCTTTTGCCATTTTTGGCCAAAAACAACACACTAATAATGCCGCAGCTACCGTATTCCTCAGATCTGGCCCCCTGTGACTTTTTCTTGTTTCCGAAACTGAAGATCCCCATGAAAGAACGACGCTACGCTACGATTGAGGAGATAAAGACGGCATCGAAGGAGGAGCTGAACAAGATCACAAAAAATGATTTTTTGAAGTGCTTCGAGGATTGGAAAAAACGTCGGCATAAGTGTATAATATCTGGTGGGGATTACTTTGAAGGAAACAAAATAGATATTCATGAATAAATAAATAATTTTTGAAAAAACACCAAATTCGCGATACTTTTTGAATAGATCTCGTACAATTGTAGTCGCAGATAAAAAAAGAAAAGAGATTTCTTTTAATTCACATTTTTGGTTTTTGTATTTATGAGGGTAGTACCAAAAGTACCCGAACTGACCTATAAATGATTGGTGTTGTGTAAAAATAATTACTATTAATTTCGAAAATACCAACCTTATAAAGCTTGAGTTTAAAAAATTCAAAACAATGCGGTATTTGTTTGAAGCCATTAAAAGAGAAAGCACTCAGTGAATTTGTAAAAATGGAAAAAATTGGTCCATTTCAGAAGATGAACATCAAATCACTTCGATTTGATGTTCATCTTCTTAAGAGGCATATCTTCATCTATGGAGCTGGCAGTCTAGCTACTATTATCTCAACCATAATAAGCAAACCTAAATAAGGTTCAATTAGTAATATTTATTTCTTCTGAATCTACGAATTGATTAATATATAAAAGAGGTCTTTTTGAGAAAAAAAAACAAAGAAATTTTACAAAAGGATATATTTTTTCAAATAACGAAAAATATTATAAAATACAATATAACTTTTAAAAAATAAAAACTTAGACAATAAAATCAATCACTGTAACCGTCCTTGGATTTTTTGATAAACTTCGGAAATAATCGTTTGATACTTTGCTTCAAGATCATTTACCGCCTTTTCGATATCATTTCGATTCCTCGAATCGATATCACAAAAAATTTTTGTTCGAAGTGAGGCTAATTTAAGATCGAAATTTTTACGTTCATTTTCAATTACGTTTAATAAATTCACAATACGAGTTTCGTAATTTTGAATTTTATTTTCTTGAGACCACTTTAACTTTTTATTACGTTTTTTCAATTTCATTATGCGGCCGAGATAATTTTTGTACAGAGAATTTTTAATAACTGCGGCAGATGTTTGAGTGGTTTTATCAATGCTGTTAATTGGGAATTTTGACTTAAATTCGTTTGGAAATATCACCTGAGATACCGCATTGTTTTGAATTTTTGCCAAGATGGCGCATAAAACTTTCTGCATAGTCTCTTCAATGAGTAACAACTTTTCAGGTAGATAAGCAGTTGGTGAACGCATAAACATTCGTCGGACAAAATTGAATTTATGTTTTTGCAGATAATTACTAGGATCCTGATCAGAAAGGCTAATTTCTAAATCCAACAAAAAGTCATCCAAAGCTCTGAATATGTCTTTTGCTGAGAAAATTGGCATTAAAGAAATCTGATTATTATTATTAAACGGAGAAGATAACTGTGAGTTATTTAAAGCTTCAGGGGAATTTTCAATACTATCACCATTAATATTAATCAATTTATAAACCTCATGGTTGCGTGATTTAAGTTTTTTTTCTAAAAGAAAATTTTTTTTATTCACTGCTTCCAATTCATTTTTCAGAAGTTCATTTGTATTATTTAATCCAAGCACATATTCCTTTTTATTGTTAACATTATTATGGCTAATATTTTGCTTAAATTCTATATAATCAGTACTACTTCCAATATTACTCATAGTTTCTACCAATTTTGGTTTTGTAAATTCTGAATCTGGTGTACAATTTAAATTGAATTGCGAAATATTTTCGAATAACATAGTATCTTCCGTATTGGTTTCATCTAAAAGATCGGATAAGTCTCTTGAACAAGCGTTCGTAAAAGGTGGTCCCAAACACAGATTATTATTCAACTGTTCATAAAGCTTTGAAATCAGGCAGTTTCGTTTCACTTTTTTGTCTTTGTCAGAATTGTTCAATATTTCCAGCCATTTTTGACACAAGCCAATCTCTGTAGCATTATCTAATTTTAATGCCACTAACTTAAGATTTATCAAATATTCATTATAAATTCTATCCAAAATTCCATTATCAACATTAATTGTTTTATCCATTTAAATATATTACAATATTTTAAATAGCCGACTTTGATACACTATGTCAAAATGAATATTTTGAAAATTATTTATATTAGTTCATCGGTAATTTGATTTTCAAATGATTTTTTTTTTTTTTTTAGTACTCAATCTCAATATAATTATTTTTAACTTAGTAGAAATCAATTTCTTAAAAGTTTAGATCTTTATTATAAAATGGTACTTATTGGAAAATTTTATTTATAAAATTACTTAGCTTATTTATTTTGCATGAGTTTGATTTTGATAAGCCAATCAAATTTAGTTCCAGATGTATCTGACCTGACTTATAAATGACTGTTATTGTGTAAAAATAATTACTATGTTCGAAAATGCTAACCTTAAAAAAGCTTAAGTTTAAAGTTTAAAAACTTTTGAACCTGGCAGACGAGTAAATTTTGCATACTTTCCTGCTGGGATATGATTTTAGTCGAGTATAGAAACTTGATTAAAGATGGCGTGCATTTTGAATTTTTTTGGATCTGTATCTTTTTTTTATGAGTATCAAAACTAAATATTACACATTATATTTAGGTTTGTTATTATATTATAGTTATTAATGGCATTAATTTAGCCATTCTTTGAGAATTATGGAATGAGTTTAAAAAGATTATTACTTTATTTTGCTTGTTTTTGAAAGCTATAACAAAAATTTTATAATTAGAATGTCTTTTGAAAATAATGAAGCTTTAGTTCATAGGGAAAATCCTATTAAAGCTGTTGAAGTTTCTATTCTTTAACAGATTGTGATGCTTAGATTATAGAAGAATTGGATAGTCCTCTACACAAAAGATCTGTTCAAATTGTTATGGAAAATACATTCCTATAAACGGACGCACACACCTGCAAAACAACATAAACGGCGTAAATCATTGGGGGCCAATTTTAAACTTCAGTATGCGATTGAAGCGGTTCGTTTAAAACCATTTTCATATGTTATGTCATTTATGCGTAAGCAAAGACATTTTGCGAATTTTGTTGCTTGACGGAATTAGTTTTGGAAATTTGCAATAAAACACATTATTCTATTTTAAAATATTATTTATTTATTTATTATATATGTTCATTTTATTTATTTCACTATATATTAGGTGTAGTAAAAAGTAATCCATTAGTTTGCCAATAGATGGCTTTAGGAGTCTGTATCTCCCGTTGTAAAAGTGCGATAAGATAAGATTTCGTACTAAAAAACCTTCTGATACAGTTTTGTGATTACTTGACTCAGTATTTTTTTAGCACGCGTCAAAGATGGACACCAACAAAGAGAAAATACGCCATATTTTACAGTTTTTCTTCGATAAAGACGAAAACGCAAGCCAGGCAGCTGAAAATGTGAATAGTGTTTATAGTTCCGGTAATTTTGATGTCAAAGATGCACCACGCTCTGGAAGGCCAATTGTCGAAAATAACGATAAAATAATGAAAATCGTCGTGTCCGACCGTCAAATAAGCACTGTTTCGATTGCCCAGGAGCTAAACATTGCACAAAAAACCGTTTGGAACCACTTAAATAAAGCTGAATACAAAAAGAAGCTCGATGTTTGGGTGCCACACGAGTTATCGCAAAAAAACCTCATGGACCGAATTTCCATCTGTGAATCGCTGCTGAATCGCAACAATATCGATCCATTTCTGAAGCGGATGGTTACTTGACTTACAACAACGTCAAGCGACAACGGTCGTGGTCAAATCGAACTCTTAATTCGGACCTATACTGTCAACAATTGGACCGTCTGAAAGAAAAAATCGCCCAGAAGCGGCCAGCTTTGGCCAATAGGAGAGGAATTGTGTTCCATCAGGACAATGCGAGGCCGCATACATCGATAGTGACTCGCCAAAAGTTCCGGGACCTTGGTTGGGATGTTCTTATGCACCCACCTTATAGTTCGGACCTGGCACCAAGTGATTACCACTTCTTCCTGTCTATGACGAATGATTTTGCAGGTGAAAAATTCGCCGCAAGAGAAGATTGTGAAAATCGACTGTCCCAGTTTTTTGCCTATAGAGACGAGGGTTTCTATGAGAGAGGCATTATGAAATTACCTCCAAAATGGCAACAAGTTATCGAACAAAACGGTGCATATTTGACCTAAATCGTATCATTCTATCTATGCTAAATAAAACCTTCAATTTAATGCAAAAATTATATTATTTATTAAAACAGAATTATAAAGAGCATATAAAAATATAAAATTTGGATAAATAAAATTCCATTCTAAAAATGCAAAATGAGTTAAATGAGAGAATTTTATATTGAAATTAAAACCACACCACGACTTAGTAAATATTAATTTCAATATTAAACAAGCATTTGTAGATATTGAAAGCTTCTTAAATATAGAAATTAATCGTATACAACATTATAAGAAATGCTTCAAAACTAAATTACAAGATGATAAATTTAATGTACTTAAATAATTAATAACTAAAATCTAAACAAAATTGAAACCTATATTATTTGGTACCATAAATGCATTACAAAATAGTCCTACTTTAATGTCTGGTCTACGAAAGTGGAGCGAGCACACAATGTCGTGGTTCCGACGAATTCCCGATGCAAAGGTTGAATTTGTTTTTTAGTACTTCGGTAAATTTTCGAAGCCAAAGGACTTATACGCTATCGAAATGTTTGATATGAATTCTCCTTCTAAAGCTGAATAAGAGTCTTTGAATGCAAAAACAATAAACCCTAATATGTATTTGATATTCGTGCCTACATAAAAAAAATCTACACAAAAATAGATTTTTCGCCGCGTTGCAACATTTTTATACGAAAATCTGACGTATGTGCCTTTCCATATCCTCTTTAATCTGAGAATTGCAGTTTGAAGTTGCCGCCGCAATTCCGTTCTACCAGATAACAGAGCAGACATGTGGCGTTACCGTAACGCAGCCATATAAGACACGTCAGGCAATTAATTATCCATATGCAATTCCATCCTATACGTTATATTACTAAAGCTTCCCACAATTTAACCCAACCAATTTGTTTTCACATATATTTGGGCCGATCCCGGCGGTACTGCAATACCGGGCCAACCCGTGACAGAGGTGGAGCAAGCCCCTAGCACTCCGTCTGCATTATCTTAATATGATTGCCAAATGTATACGAGTGCAAAACGCCAAAAAAAAACAACTGAAAATCGTTCATGAAAAATAAACAAAAGTCTAGGCGAACTTAGATCGAGCTCATGTGTAATCACTGCTCGAAAATTGAGTCCGTGAACGAGATATTTTCACAAAGGCTTGAACAAAAATGTTTGAATGGAGTAATCGGTTTTAAAAAGTTCGTCCTATGGAGCGAGTCTGAGACTAAAATTTGGCTGGAATAATTCAAACATTTCCCGAATTGTCTAATCGCAGCAGAAGGACCTCAATCGTAGTACACGCACAACTTGAAAAGCAACACAGAAACTATTGAGCAATTTTTCAATTATTAATAATTTGTAGAAAATGATAAGCAACCACAGGACTTATAAATCGATGAAAATTTAAGTTGGTGAAATTTAAGTTGACGTTGGGCATTGATTTATCGGGAGGTTTTGATTCTTCTGGCAGCACTACCAATAGAAAATTCTATTATTCGATTAGCTCTTCGTCGAGTGAATGGCGAACCCAAGTGTAGAGATGTAAAAAAAAACGAAACTGTAGTTGCCGCCTTCGAAATCTTACGAGAGTGTACCAAACTCGACGCGGACTTCAACTGCAATTTTTTGTTGTTGTCGAATTGTATGTATTGTAGTTTAAATTTTGCACTTTTAGTTAAAGTATTTGAAAAGCAGTGTTTTTTTATATGGCAACATTTTTGTTTGACCAGTTTCATTTATATACTATTAAATTGTTGTATAAATGACAGGATTGTCGGCTTAGAAGGATATTATAGAAGAACAAAAGTTCTGTCCGCATTCGCAAGAACACATGCACATGCAAAATAAGATGTGAGTGAGTATCGCCGTGTTAGAAATAAAAAAAATCTACACAAAAACAGATTTCTCGCCGCTTTGTAACAGCATATACAAAAAATCTGACGTATGGGCCTATCCAGGTTGTCTTTAATTTGAAACGTGCTGTTTGAAGTTGCCGTCGCAAATACGTTCACCAAATAACACAACGCAGCCATTAGGTACCTAACCATGTGCAATTCCATCTTTTACACACACTACATTAGTGAAAACTAACCAACCCCAATAACCAGTTCAATTTAATCTAACCAATCCCATTTACCACTAATAGTTTTCATATTTATTTGGGCCGGTCCCGGCAGTACTGCAATACCGGGCCAACCCGTGACAGAGGTGGAGCAAGCCCCTAGCACTCCGTCGGTTTACAAAAATAAGTTTAACATTTGTTGTCCCCCAATGGGGGATCTATCAGATGTTAAGCTGATAAGAACAGATACTACACTTTGATCTTAGCCATAAAGGCCGAGAAGCGATAACTAATTTTAACCAACTAACAGCCTATATACCATCTTAATCATTGTTTGCAAGCGAAGTATAACGAATGTAAATATTTCCTCGTACATATTGGCTGCAACTCAAATGGATAATTCGTTTTCTCTTCCAACTTTGCACAGAATCTCTTAATTCAAACAATAAAATTAAATTAATTATTTATTTTTACACGTGCGAACGCTTAATAGACACATATTTAGTAAGTAAATAATAATGATACAAGGGCGAGCTTGTTTGTTTAAATTATGGAACTCGGTCGTTCGCATTGCTGAAGTATTATAGGGTGTCCCAATTATCACGCAAGAAGTTGTGTTGATAGAAAACAAGACAGGCATATGGCACCGTCATGTTGAAGCCACGTGTCTTGTTGAAACCGCGATAGCGAGCACTATTAACTATTTCGAAGAAGAAAATCAATCCCCAAAATTGTCATTAGACAGTAACACGTTGTGGATGCATTTGTTTCTCCACGGACCACCGTACAAATTGGTATACGAATTTTGTTGAAGTCAAAAAAATGTATTTTTCCTCCACACAGATACCCAGTACTATACTAGACTGCCGTAAGATGGGCTAAAAGTATCATCGTCGTATGTAGAAAAGAGACACTCCAACCATATTTGGGCCGGAGAGTACCATAGCAAGGTTGGATCAGGCCGGGGAGAGCAGTTCCATCTAAGGTTCTCCCAACCAGGTTGTCGGTCTGTTTTTTTTCTTTTCGTCTCCTTTTTTTTTGTTGGTTTCCTTTCGGTTTTTTGTTTGTTTATTCTTTTTGCTTCATCTTATTTTTGTTTTATTTTCGCTTAAGAAAAATTATTCTTTTTAATAAATTTCTTTTAAATTTCCTTTTCCTCTAACTTCTTTCAATTTTTTGTTTTTTTGTCTCTCTTCCTCTCACATAGAGAACTTAACACAGTCTGGTGTCTTCATTATACCCTTTGCATTTTGGCATGATCTTTCTGTTCATGATGGGTGTGAGAGCACATATCAACTCAAATTTCGAAATCCTTACACAATCTGACCAAAAGCATGTCTAGCTGACACATACTCCTGTTGACCTTAACGTTCATAAAATTGTTATCCAAATTTTAATACCTTCCCCATCTTTTTCCAACACCTAGGGAACCTTGTTTCTTCTAACAAAAGTAAAGTGTCAAAATAACAACTTTAAAAACAACAAAAGTATGCAAAATTTCGGTATGCCACCACTTTCATGGAGAATGGCGTTTTTTAAAACTCTCCGAAACTCTATAAAATTGAGCCGCTTGATATTTCATTGATATTTCCGAAATAAATAATAAACCTAAAATACAATTCCATTTCATATCAAAAGATTGTATAAAAAATAAACATTGCCTGTCGTTGTGTTTAAATTGTATTTTTGTTTCCAATAAGTGAATTAAAATAAATATAAATTATGCTTTTGCAATTCAATACACACATATTTCTATTATGAAAACTAGTCAGTGGGTGTCATTTCTACATAAAAGTATGTAAGCGTTACGATTTCTCGCCGCTTCTATAATAATTCTGGCAGAAAATTGCGCATACATATACGAAAATCTGAGGTACGGGCCTATTCAGGTATTCTTTAATCTAAGTTGTGGCCTATTCAGGTATTCTTTATTCTAAATTATTAACTGCTATTCTAATTGCCCCAAATTTGTCATAGAAAGAGGAGTCTATTGGTAGGAATATTCCACTGTAAGGTTCACAGTAAGTATTTCCGACAAGCATGGGTGAAAGCAAAAGATGTTACGAGGGCAGGTAAACACTTACAAAAGAATAAGCAAATGTGTATATTCAACCGGTACAATAACGACCCATAGTACACTTCATTTTTCTAAGTAGGCGGTGTAGATGATTAAACGTGCATCCTTAAAAACCATGGCCATCGCCTTGTTAGCTGAATTCGTAATCTCCATCTTCTTCGTAGCCATATCTCTTGCAGATATCAACTATTTTGCCTGTTCTATTATCTATGGAGTGTAATGGTGCATCCACGTTTCATCGATAGTTATATATCGATGTCTCTTAAGTCTCCGATGAGTGTTTCCGGTGAGGGCAGTACCAGGACAATTCTCTCACAAGTGAATTATGATGATAGGATAAACGGGAGTGAAATTTTTGATAGCGGGTAATGCACAGGTCCTGAACAAAACGGAACATTTAGATTATGATGTATTACGTTGCTATGACCACAAAAGGCGGCATCAACAATTTTACGATGGATCTTGGATTGTAAGGCCTGGACGCGATAGAAATTGGAACGTTTCGTTGAACCCGAAAGTTCAATTCCATATGTTCAAATAGGTTTTATAATTGTATTTTGTATTAAAAGTTTAGTTTTGAATGTTAGTTTCGAGCATTTGTCCAGTAGTCTAAAATGTTTCAGGTAACGTCTAGTGGCTTCTAGTTTTTTAGTGTAGTGCGAGGGTTCTATGTTAATAACTTGTCCACGTTAAGTCCCAAATAACGTACTTTATCATATTGTGAAATCATGTTTGTATTAAGATATAAAGCGATAGGTTTACCTTAACAAAGTGTGAAAGTAATGAGAGCACTCTAACAGAAATCTTAGGAAATTATTTAAAAATTTCTTGACTAACGTAAAAAAAGATTATTGAAATTATTTCTCTTTTAACCAAGAAAAAGTTCTTATAAATCGATATTCTTGTAAATTTCTTCTTTTAAAAATAGAAGAATTATTCTGCAAATAATTTCACTTGATTTTGTTTAGTACTCGTTTTGTGTAGTATTTGGTGTAATTTTAATGGAACACTGATTTTACATTTCATTGAATTTTGTCAGGTGTTGGTGTACCTTCCGCCAAAGTATCGTTTATTGTTAAAGGTATTAGAATTTGTAATATATTTAAAACATACTAAATATATTCGTACATAGTTTTGAATTTGTATGTTATTTTTAATTATCAGCACACATTAGCTGTCTTCCTTTAGGAAAATTTTGCTACTCACAAGTACTTCTAGCTACTCGGAGCTACTCTTGCTCATACAAAAATGAGTACTTCGCATGAGTAGTTACGCATACAATATACGGAAGGGGTATTTTAGTTCCCAAAATGAAAATAGATGGCTTAGCGGGTTCGTTGGTTATATTTATTATAACACTCTCAATTGTAAATAAATGCCTCCTTGTCTAACAAAAATAAAAATATATCAATTTTACTTATTCAATGTATTTAAAAGTGCAGAACGAGTTTCGGCCTTATAATTTTCTTTCTTGGTGATATATTCTGCTAATAGTTAAGTACTTTATTTTTTATTTCTAATTTATCTGCGTAATGGTTGCTTTTAATTTCTAAATAATATTTAGCTTTTCCTTGGTTTTCGTTTCAGCTTGTGATACTTTAGACACATTTGATGATGACGATTCAGATGAATGTTTCTTTCCTAACGTAGGTGCTGGTATTGGAGAAATTTCTACTCCCACAGACACTCAATGTAGTGATGATATTCCTGGGTCCATTTAAAATACTTCCTCCATTTCACTTAGGTATAAAAATTTCGAAGCACTCGTCCCTTGTACCTCTGTCTTTCGTATTTTTGAAGGCCCGGTAGAGACTACGACATATCACTTCTACATTTTGTGTTGTTGTTGGAGTCTCCTTTAAATAAAAGTAATCTGGTTACCTGTACTTCCAGGCAATAAAATTAAATTTTTATTATTACATACAAGAATATTTAACGCCTCTAAATATGTCAATATGTTTTCCCAAAAATGTTTCTTATATCTCGTTTATCAATGCTTTACCTTCTTTATAAGACCAATTTTTAGTCATTATGTAATATTTATCAAATTCAAACGAAACAAATTCACTTCACTTCACGTTGACAAGCTGAATAAACTCAGTATTGTCCGTTGACTATTTTGAGGTTACATTTTACTTCTGTCAGTAAATTTTGCATTCCATTTAGCATCTAGTGCCAAGTACTTGTGGGTAGCAAAATTTTCCCAATGGAAGACAGCCATTGTTATTATCAAACCCTCTTCACTCTCCCTACTCTAGACCAAAGAACCGTCTATGATTCCTCGTACGTTTATATGTAACCAAAAACCAGATTTTACATACGACGAACAGTTTATGCTAAGCTTATTTGTTCAAATAACAGATTATCTTCTTTAATAACTACTCTACATATTGTACAATGTACTGTAAATGATCATAATTAACTTTGATTTATCTGAAAGTTTTTACGAAATTGTTTTATGCTCTATGATACGCGGCGTGTGCATTTATAAAATTTTATAAGATTTTTAATAAAAATGCTACGAGCATATTATAAATCCAACTTATAAAATAAAATAATTAATACAACAACGTACACGTATAACAAAATAGGTCTGAAATTTAAGAATATTAAATTAAAATTATAAAAAAATTATTATTCATTAGAGAGGGTGGGTTTTTGTTACCATAATATGCAGGTACTATTTGAAGGTGTTTATATATGTAACCACAAAGTCAGGTACTTTTAAAACTACTCTCGTAGTTAGTCTAAAAAAAACAAAAATAAAATGAGAACTGTCAAATATTGGCAATTGTTTTCTAAATAAAGAATTAAATAAACATCGGTTAAAATCATTTAATTTACTAATTAACTAGACTCATGTAATTTGAGTATGTAATTTAAGTAAACACGGTCAGAGGAAGTAAAATGTACTTTGAGTTATGAATGTGTGAAATCAAAGTTGGCTGCGAGGAAACAGAGAAAAAATTTCGTTCAATATAATTCGCATGCAATGAGTGAATCAACGAGTATATGAGGTAGTTGAATAGGGTAGAAAATCATACTTACCTGGCGTAGGGGTTACCGTGATCAACAAGGCGGTTCCCTCGGGGTGAGGCTCTTCCATTGCACTACGGTAGGGCTGACCCTCGCGATTACCCCTAATGTGGGTAACTCGTGCGCGCAATTTTTGGTAGCCGGGAATGGCGTTCGCGCCGTCCCGATTTTAATTCCATACAAATTATTTCCTTCTCTGTTCATTCAGGGAATTGGAAATTAGGGTTGGTTATTTTCTCTTAAAAGGGAAAAGGGTTATGTAGTAATGTGCTTGAGATTTTGGTGTTTATGGTATATACCCAGTTTTTGGCGGAGAGTGTGAAAAGAGAAATCTAAGTTGCCGTTTTTACAAATGGTGTTCATCTTTGATTAAACAATACGCAATTTTCTGGCTGAAATAGATTTTTTGTGACATCTAGTTTTTTGTAATAGAAATTTATTGAATTCCAAAAGCGCCATTATTTTATGTTCAATTTTTTACTCACTTATAATTAAAATACGACAGACAGAGAAAGGCGGCATATTTATTTATTTATTGAGGTTTTATCACTTTCGGAGAGTTTTAAAACACGCCATTCTCCATTAATGTTGTTATTTTGACACTTTATTATTACTGTTAAAAGAAACAATTTCTCCTAGGTGTAGGAAAGGGACGGGGAAGGTACTAAAAGTTGTATATCGTCTATGACGACAATATCTCGAGAGCGCGCAACACGGTGACGTCGCAAAAATAACACGAATTTATATTTAAATTATACAAAATGCAGCGCCATCTATTGAAAATTGGCAGCATTAAAAAGATACATTCATCTTCTCTCAAACGCATCCCTTAGTTCATGTCTCAGATTAAAGAACTGGATAGGCCTCTCTACACAAAAATTCTGTCGGAATTTTGTGGCAATGCATTCGTAGAACGCACACACTAGCAATACAACAGAAACGGCGTAAACCATTGGAAGCCAATTAATTGTAAACTGCAGTATGCGATTGAAGCGGTTCGTTCAAAACCATTTTCATATGCGATGTCATTTATGCGTAAACGAATAGATTTTTTTAATATTGCGGATTTTGTTGTTTGATGGAATTAGTTTTGGAAATTTACAATAAAACACAGTATTCTATTTTAAAATATTATTTATTTATTTATTAGATATTTCAACAATTATGTGCACAATAAGAAGATAATCGTATACAACATTAAAGGAAATGCTTTAAAACTAAATTACAAGATGAAAAATTTGATGTACTTAAAAAATTAATAACTAATATTCTAAAAAAAAAGAAAAAAATATTATTTAGTAAATGCATAATAATATGGTCTAATATAGCAAGCAAAACTAATTTGTTTAAATAATAAGCCTACCGAAGAATATACTCTATTTATTTTAACACAATGAAAACAGCAATGGAAAATAGACTAAAAAATTCGGTAGCTTAAACGTTTTTTACACACACTTTACGTACGCCGGCACTGAACTATTTTCTGGTAAACATTGAATTGTCAACATCGGATTTGTTTACATATGTTCAATGCCGAACTTTTCAGTTTTTCACCCCTTTTTGGATAAAATATATCACTTAAACCCATTTAGGCACATCACAAATAACATTTTTGTTATTTTATTTACTAAAACTACAGATATCAACTTACCGAAAGAAAGAAATTCCCGGCTTCCTCATGTCATTGTAGGAAAAACAATTCTTCACGAAAGACTTAATTTTCTGTAATAAAAACATTTTATTAAATATTATCAATAATAAAACTATTTATAAAAATACTTACTTTTTTTTAAATACTTTGAAATACATAAAAACAACACTTTAAATTCCACTTTCAACACTTTATTATTTTATCAATAACAAATTCCAAAATGACACCGCTAGTTAGATTAGTTCGAGTTGTAATCACTTTCATGGAGAATGGCAGGTTGTAAAACTCTCCGAAAGTCTACAAAATTGAGGCGCTTTATATTTGAATGATATTTACGGAATCAATAATAAACCTAAAATAGAATTCCATTTCATATCAAAAGATTGTAAAAAAAATAAAAATTGCCTATCGTTGTGTTTAAATTGAATTTTTGTTTCCAATAAGTGAATTAAAAAGAATATAAATTAGGCATTTGCAATGTAATACATTTCTATTACGAGAACTGGATGGCAGTGAGTGTCATGTCTACATAAAAATATTCACAAAAAGCTATGTGATAAATGGCAATTTTCGCCGCTTGGCATGCAATTCTTACACAAAATTGCGTATACATATACGGTAAGGGCCTATCCAGGTATTCTTTAATCTAAGGTTCATGTGAATCGGATGACAGATGTGAAAGTTACAGCCTTAGATTAAAGAAGAACTGGATAGGCCTCTACACAAGAATTCTGACCGAATTTTGTGGCAATACATTCGTAGAACGCACACACAAGCAATACAACAGATACGGCGAAACACTTCATTTTCTGAAACAAAAAATTCGTATTAAGTTCTAACAACAATATAACTATTTATAAAAATACTTACTTTTTCGTAAATACTTGAAAATAGATACAAACTACACTTTAAATTTCACTTTTTATGTGACCAAATAATAATTTCAGAAATGACAAAGCTATCCCTAAGTCTCCACCTTCATGGAGAATTAAGTTTTAAAACTCTCTGAAAATCTACAAAATTGAGTCGGTTTATATTGATATTTACGAAATGTATAATAAACCTTAAATAGAATTCCATTTCGTATCAAAAGATTGTGCAAAAAATTAAAAGTGAATTAAAATAAATATAAATTATGCTTTTACAATTAAATAAATTTCCATTACGACACGTAGATGGCAGTGGGTGTCATGTATACATAAAAAATTTTTGACAGTCATATCCTCTTCGGAAAATTTTTTACACAAAATTGCGTATACATATACGGTAGGGGCCTGTCCAGGTATTCTTTAATCTAAGGTTACAGCCATTTCAATAAAAGAAAAAGTGTGCCAATGTTACAAAACAAACATGGAACAAAGAGCAAATATAAAATTTTGTGTTAAAGTTGAAAAAAAATTCGCTAAGACATACGAATTGATGGAAAATGCTTATGGTGATGATTGTATGAGTCGTACTCAAGTTTAAACGAGGTTTACACGATTTAAAAATGGTCGTGATGATTTAAATGACGACCTAAGGCCAGGTTGTCCAGAAGCTAGTAATCGTGCTGAATTGTTGGAAAAAGTCCGTGATATCATTGGTATCGATACAAATTTTACTACGAGAATGTTGGCTGAGGAATTAAATTATCGATACAAATTTGCGCGTTTTGTTCCACATGAACTAAATGAAGACAAAAAAATCGCTCGTGTGGAGCATTGCAAAGACATTGTTGAAACTGCTGAAAACGATCCAGACTTCCTTGATTCGATCATAACTGGTGATGTGTCATGGTGCTTTAAATATTACCCTGAAACTAAGCGTCAATCTGCTGAATGGAAGTCCGAGCCAAAACCAAAAAAATTGCGTTTTCAGAAGTCTCCAATCAAGACAATGTTGATTACTTTTTATGATTCGAAGGGTATTGTCCACAAGGAATTTGTTCCAGAAGGTCGAACTATTAATGGAGAATACTATTTAGGCATTTTAGATCGTTTGTGGAAAAGAATTTGTCGCTGTGTTTATTGCACGATAATGCACCACCTTACAAGACCAAAAAAGTGAACGAATTTTTTATGAAAAAAAACCGGATTTCTCTCATCCGTATTCGCCTGATCTATCACCATGTGACTATTTTCTATTTCCAAAACTGAAAATCAAGATGAAAGGAGCATTTTATGATGATATCCCATACCTTCAAGCAGCCGTAACCGAGGTGCTGAAGAACATTCCTATAAATGAAGTTATTTACTTTAGAATTTAGTAGAGCGTCACTGTCTAGGCAAAGTGATAAATATTTACAAATGCAATTTAATTGTCTACTATGCGAAGGGAAAAAGAACTGAATAGACAGGATTCTATCAAGTAGAGCGGACCAAGAACGGCAACAAGTTAAAGAGTTTTTAGAAACTTTGGAATACCTTATTTTTCTACAGGCTCTAACCATATTGCATCAATACTTATTTTTATGTTTAGAAATTTTTGAAATTAGTTTATTTAGCTGGTTCCACAAAAATGCATCTAATAGAATAGCCAGTTTTTTTTCTTATTTCTATAAACACTGCTTTTGACTTTCCAGAACTCTGAGGAATTTTCAAACTCCTCAAAAAACTCTCTCCAAAGTTCATTATTAACAACAGCCATTTGTCGAACACACAGCCAACTTCAGCTACCAACCATTGACACCGTCCATAAAAATCAAAATATTTTGATTTTCTTCCAACCAACTCACCAACCATCAAAATAGTTGGCCAACTGCCCCACACACGATACAATTTCACTAGTTGGCCGACCAGTTGTCCAACCAAGTTGGCCTGTGTGTGGGCCCTTTAAGGATTTCGAAATTTGAGCTGATATGTGCTCTCACACCCATCGTGAACAGAAAGATCACGCCAAAACACAAAGGGAGCAGTTTGGAAATTAGGGTTGCTTATTTTCTCTTTAAAGGGGAAAAGGGATATGATGTAGTGTGCTTGAAATTCTGGTGGTCGGCTATTATATTACCCCAGTCTTTGGCGGAGAGTGTGAAAAGGGCAATTTAAGTTCTGGTGTATTTATACAAAAATTTAATAATACGTAATGAGAATTGCATTATCATAAACAAAATTGCCATCGATGATGCACTATCGAAGAAACACGCGAATTCACATATGTGTTTGTAATTTCCATATGCATAATTTATGGTAGTGTGTGAGCCGTGTGCGCCGTTTGTCTAAAAATGAGTATAGCGATGTAATAATGCGGAGCACGGTTCCGACGACAACTGACAACTGAACTGCAAATACTGTGAAAAATTAACTAATTTCGCCCAAATACCAAGCCGTGCTACTAAATAATCAAATAGAAGCTCAGAAAGGGCACATTGTTGTTCAACGATGGCAGTGACGTTGAATTGCAATTTCTACAGCAATTTAATACCGTTATGGCAAGTATGATTTCGATCAGGTGTTTGCACTGCAGTACTTCGTTCTCATCGCTTTTGCTATCGTCCAACATCAGTCACGTCGTTGCGACTACTGTTCCCATTGCCACATTTCGTTCTCGTTGCTGCATTCTCTTAAAATATCCTACAAATAAACTTTTGATGTTTCTCAAATAACTTTTTTATCCTTTCTTTAATTGCCAAATGTATGCGAGTGCAAAATGCCCAAAAAAATAACTGAAAATCGCTCATGAAAAATAAAAAAAAGTCTAGGCGACCTTAGATCGAGCTCATGTGTAATCACTGCTCGAAAATTGAGTCCGTGAACGAGATATTTTCACAAAGGCTTGAACAAAAATGTTTGAATGGATTAATCGGTTTTAAGAAGTTCGTCCTATGGAGCGAGTCTGAGACTAAAATTTGGCTGGAATAATTCAAACATTTCCCGAATTGTCTAATCGCAGCAGGAGGACCTCAACGAAAAACTTGAAAAGCAACAAAGAAACTATTGAGCAATTTTTCAATTATTAATAATTTGTAGAAAATTATAAGCAACCACACGACTTATAGGTAGTAAAAATAAATCGATGAAAATTTAAGTTGGTGAAATTTAAGTTGACGTTGGGCATTGATTTATCGGGAGGTTTTGATTCTTCTGGCAGCACTACCGATAGAAAATTCTATTATTCGATTAGCTCTTCGTCGAGTGAATGGCGAACCCGAGTGTAGAAATGTAAAAAAAAAAAACGAAACTGTAGTTGCCGCCTTCGAAATCTTACGAGAGCGGACCAAACTAGACAGCGGACTTCAACTGCAATTTTTTTTATTGTCGAATTGTATGTAGTTTTAATTTTGCACTTTTAGTTAAAGTATTTGAAAAGCAGTGTTTTTTTATATGGCAATATTTTTGTTTGACCAGTTTCATTTATATACATTAAATTTTTGTATAAATGACAGGATTGTTGGCTTAGAAGAATATTATAGAAGAACTAGATCGACCTGTACACAAAAGTTTTGTCCGCATTCGCAAGAACACATGGCATGCAAAATAAGATGCGAGAGAGTATCGTTATCGCCGTGCATAGAAATAAAAAAAATCTACACAAAAGTAGATTTCTCGCCGCTTTGTAACAGCATATACAAAAAATCTGACGTATGGGCCTATCCAGGTCGTCTTGAATTTGAAACGTGCTGTTTGAAGTTGCCGTCGCAAATACGTTCACCAAATAACGCAGCACACATGTGGCGTTGACGCACGCACCCATATATGCCATGCATTTAAATATTTAACCATGCGCAATTCCATTCTATGCACACGCACCACATTGCTAAAACTCCCCACAATTTAACCTAACCAATCCCGATAACCAGTTTATTTTTCCAGTTACCACTAATAGTTTTCATATTTATTTGGGCCGGTCCCGGCAGTACTGCAATACCGGTCCAACCCGTGACAGAGGTGGAGCAAGCCCCTAGCACTCCGTCGGTTTACAAAAATAAGTTTAACATTTGTTGTCCCCCAATGGGGGATCTATCAGATGTTAAGCTGATAAGAACAGATACTACACTTTGATCTTAGCCATAAAGGCCGAGAAGCGATAACTAATTTGAACCAACTAACAATCTATATACCATCTTAATCATTGTTCGCAAGCGAAGTATAACGAATGGAAATATTTCCTCGTACATATTGGCTGCAACTCAAATGGATAATTCGTTTTCTCTTCCAACTTTGCACAGAATCTCTTAATTCAAATAATTAAATTAAATTAATTATTTATTTTTACACGTGCGAACGCTTAAATGATACAAGGGCGAGCTTGTTTGTTTAAATTATGGAACTCGGTCGTTCGCATTGCTGAAGTATTATAGGGTGCCCCAAATATCACGCAAGAAGTTGTTTTGATAGAAAACAAGACAGGCATATGGCACCGTCTTGTTGAAGCCACGTGTCTTGTTGAAACCGCGATAGCAAGCACTATTAACTGTTTTGAAGAAGAAAATCAAGCCTAAAATTGGCGTTAAACAGTAACACGTTGCGGATGCATTTGTTTCTGAACGGACCACCCTACAAATTGGTATACAAATTTGGTTGAAGTCAAAAAAATGTATTTTTCCTCCACACAGCTACCCGGTACTATACTAGACTGCCGTAAGATGGGCTAAAAGTATCATCGTCGTATGTAGAAAAGAGGCACTCCAACCATATTTGGGCCGGAGAGTACCATAGCAAGGTAGGGGCATGCCGGGGAGAGCAAGCAGGTCCATCGATTGTCGGTCTATTTTTTTTTCTTTTCGTCTCCTTTTTCTGTTATTTTTTTTTTTTTGGTTAGTTTCCTTAAGGTCTTTTTTTTTGTTTATTCTTTTCCCTTCATTTTATTTTTATTCTCTTTTCCCTTAAGAAAAATAATCCTTTTTAATTTTTTTTTCTCATTCATCCAATTTCATTTTCGCCAGTTTCCCCCTTTCCTCTCAGTTCCTGCTCTTCTTCCAGGTTGACAGAAGATTAAAAAACTATATGGGAAGGGGTAAATAAAACAAAAATAAAATTTTTAATTTTTGGTTTTTATTTTAAATTTCATTTTTATCTCCTATAAATTTTTTTTTATTTTTTTTGTCTTCTCACCCCTCTCATAGATAACTTAACACACTCGATTGTCTTCATTATCACCTTTGTGCCAACAAAATTGAGGCGTTTGATATATTATAATAATAAACTTAAAATATAATTGAATTAAACACGAGAAGATTGTAAAAAAATAAATATTGCCTTCTGTCCGTGTTTAAATTATAAGTGAGTGAAAATTGAATATTAATTACGGTTTTGGAATTAAATATATTTCTATTACGAAAACTAGATGTCAGTAGTGGGTGTCATCATGTCTACATTAAAAAATCTACAGAAAAGGCCGCAAGCGTTACGATTTCTCGCCACTTTGCCAGAAAATTGCGTATACACATTACGAAAATCTTACGTACGAGTGGCCTTATCGGGGTATTGTTTAATCTAAGGATTGTTGTATGAAAGAGTAGAAACCATTTCTAAAAACGGCAACTTATATTTCCCTCATCATACTCTCCGCCAAAAAGTGCGTAAATATTATAAACACCACAATCTCAAGCACACTACACATTTCTTTTCCCTTTTAAGAGAAAATAACCAACCCTAATTTCCTAAGTAAGCAGAAAAGGAAATAATTTGTATTGAGTTTAAATCGGGACGGCGCGAACGCCATTCCCGGCTACCAAAAATTGCGCGCACGAATTACCCACATTAGGGGTAATCGCGAGGGTCAGGCCTAAGTTCACTTTATTGCATAACATTAATACTTTTATATTTGTCTAATACAAACTTAATACTATTTTCTCTTAAGAATATTTAATCCTAGCTCAATTATTTGTCTTTATTGTTCTTAGCTTCCTGCTATCATTGCAATAATTTCTACTACTCGTATAAAAATAATATTTTAATTAACTTAATTTCACATTTTGAAAAACATACTTACATCCTAAAAGCTAACCTTAAAACTTAATTCTACTCTTATAAACTAAACATGCATTTTTACAATTATTCTTAAGACTAATCTTAAAACTACAATGATGTTTATATCCAGCGATTACTGCGTTAGACGTGTCCTGTTGATATACTTCGGTGCTTCCGACCTCGTGTGATGTAGTTACTACCCTCGATGTTGTCCCTTTGGCTTCTTCTTGTACATCTGGAGACGTTGCTTCAGAGCTTCTTCTGTGTCCTTCACTAGAAGTAACGGTGACAGGTACTTGTTGTTCCTCAAGGTCTCCACTAAGTTGTCTTCCATCAGCTGCCTAACTTTCCTATTTTGATGATGGGCTAATGACTTCACCCATTTGTGCATTATCCCCATTTGCCATACTATAAATGGGGAAACGCCTGCCTCTCGGTATAACCTGTCATTAGAAATAAACTTTTATGTATGTATGGATCTTCCGAGCTTTTCGTAAGATCTTCCTTTCCAACCTGTGCAGATCAGTTGCTACCGTTGGGGAAATAGATGACCAGATGGGGAAGCCGTAGTATAGGTACGCTTTTATAAATTGTTTATAAATAATAAGTTTGACGTCTTTGCGTAGGATTTCTGAGCGATACATTCATTCTCAGAAGCCTGCAAAATATACCGTTGGCTTTTTGAATTTTATCCCTGATGAAGGAGTTGAATTTGAGGTTCTTGTTGAGTCACCCTTATCCCCAGACCCGCAGTCTACGAATTTCTTCTTCGTGATACACAAGCACTCTGACTTTGGAATGTTTACTTGAAGACCCCATTCCTTATAGTATTCTGTCAGTTTATTGACTGATACCTTCATAGCTTCTAATGCTACTTAAGGTTGCATTGATGCACTGTAAACTAGGGTATCGTCGGCGTATAATACCATATGAGTATTTTCACTTAATTGAACATCACATATATCTGACACGTATAGGTTGTACGTATATAGTTTAGGATCAATTAATGAGTCTAGGGTTATGCCTGACAATACCTCGAAGAATCGCGAGTATACGTCTCCACATTTCAGTCTGGCTTTTCTAAAAGCTAGAAAACTGATTATTAGATTAACCAGATATTTTGGAAATTTAATTTTAATGAGTTTAAATATGATACCCAAGTGCAGTATGTTACCGGATGGCTTTTCAATATCTAGCGAACAGAGCCATGTTGAACGGTTTTTAATTCGTTTCAGTATAACCTTTAGAAGTGCGTGCTATGTAGAGTGGCCTTCACGAAACCCATATTGGAATTCTGTAATTATGTTTTCTTCCTCGATGAAGAGATTAAGTCTATCTAGGATGAATCGCTCATTATATAGAGTGATATTGGCTGGAAATCTGCTTCCGTGCAGGAGTGCTGTTTCTTTTGGATAGTTACAATATCTGCAGACTTCCATATCGTAGGGCAGTACCAATTGCTAATGCAGTTGTTGCAAATGAGTATTAGTAATGTTATTCCTTCTTCTGACAGGCTTTTCATTACTAAACTGGATATACCATCCGGACCATGGAATTTTTTCCAGGATGCCCTCTTAATATAGGATTTGATGTCGCTTTTCCGACGAAATACGTTTTTGCCTTTCTCGGATTGGTACTTGAATTATTCGACGAAAAGTATGTCATTGGTGCCGAAGAGCTCTCCTCGTTTCTGTATCCTGCTTCGCATTTAAATTTATCTACGGTATCTTTCACGATCGGTTTATTCCTGAAAATGTTTTGGCTGCCATATAATTTGGAATAGTAATTTACGAACATTTCGCTTTTGATTTTATTATCCGTGATCATTCTATTCCCCTTCTTTAGATCTGGGCTGCATTTTGTTCTATCCCTCATTAATTGCTTAATTTTAGAATAAGCATGTGGACCGGGCTCTATGTTACGTAAAGTACGTTTGAATGCCTCGTCCCATTGGTCATTAAGTCTGGCGGTTATTTCTTGCGTAAGGCTTTCAATTTGAATTTTGATTGCCTTGAAATAATTTTTGTCCCTACTAGGATTATTGTATGCCCTGTAGAGTGCTTTATTTAGATTATTTTTCCGTTTTAACAGCTGCTTAGTGTGTGGATCGATAATCTCTGCTGTGCTGGAAAAAGTGTCAACCATTTTGGTGTTTGCTTCCATTGAGGAAACTAAAGATTCGTTAAAGAAACTAATTATGTTATCTATATGATAACAAGAAAGGTTATGATATGCCAGCTTTTTTAGAAGTCTTATTCTTTCGTTAAGGTCTTTCTTGAACTTTTTCCAGTTCGTGTCTTTAAAAGATCTAAAGATTCTCCATGATCCTAGATTGGGTCGTTGCCTTATAGGTGTTACTATTTCTAAGTGTACTAGGAAGTGGTCAGAGAAAAGTGGCAGCGTTGTACAAATCTTCACCGGTAACAGAGAGCCCGAAGCTTCAAATGTGGATTGGTCTGGTGCGATAATATTGCCGCGGAATTCATTATTCGCATTTATGCACTCTACGAGAGCTTCACCGTTAAGGTGGTTTTTATGTTTCCCCATTGCAGATGCCATGCATTAAAAGCCCCTCCTATAATGAAGTGATCAAATGTGTTGCATTTCTTTAAGAACTCCGCTGCTTGCTTGCGGTATCTGTAGGCATTGTGCGCAAAATACGTTGATACGATTAATAACTCTTTGTTATCAATTTTACAGGCAATTGCCGTATTTTCAATACCTGCAAATTCTGGTAATACGTAGAACCTCAGAAAAAATTATATCTTCTCTAATAACGATTGCCGTTCGTTTGTTATTACCATTAATTACGTTGAATCCTTTAAATCTGAGGCACTTGTCAGCCTGTATGTTGATTTCTTGGATTAACGCAATATCTGGAGAATATTAGCTTAGAAGTCACGAAAAAACGTTCTCTTAATTTGACTCCAAATCGAATTTACTTTGACAGTTACTACTTTTAATTTACCTAAACCCATGTTAGTAACTGCTCGACTAATTTCATTTTCCTCTAAAACTCGTCTTTCTCATTTAAGATAGGCTGAATTGATTTGAGTTTATGGACAAGCACGTCCATAGGCATGCCAAAGGTATCTTCGATACCTTTTTGCAGTGGTTCAGCGCCCTTTTCATACTGAACTGTAGTCCCTGCGATTAACGTTGTCTGGGTATTATTTTGACATTTTATTATGTCGGCAAATGAAATCCCGGTTTGCACTTTCATGGCTGCAGGTCTTAATTCAGAAGCCTTTCTTTCTTTGGCTTCCTGAATCTTTTTTACTGTTGGGCATCCTCTGAAACTCGCCGGATGTCCAAACGTTTCGCAATTAACGCAGTACAGTTTGGTTTCCGAACTGTACGGAATCCCCTCGCACTTTCCCGGCTCATGCTGTTTGTCACATTTCACACATCTAAAGTGCATGGCACAATTTCTTGCGACGTGGCCGTATCTTTGGCATCTGTGACACTGGATTGTTGTCCTCTTCAAACCCTCACATGTAACCTTCTGCCTAAGCAGGAACTGGCATTCCGGGACTTTACCGATTTTGTTTTCGGGTGGAAATTTTACCACGAAAAGGCCGAGCTTATGCCCTTCCCTTGAAATAGGGGTTGAAAATCTTTTTTGCTTCCAACCTTTCTATTTTTGTCTCCCTCCTGAGGGCTTCCACCACTTTTTTTTCTTCAAACGAAGGGTGTGTTCCCCTGACCATTAAGCTCACACCCTCTCCACTCCTTGGAATGTATATGTGGGCTTCTACACCCAGGTTTTGGAGTTCTACGAAGAGCTCCTTTTGGTTTTTTTAGGTCAGGACACTGTAGAACAGACTTCCGTCCTACATTTTTGATTTTAATGTCTGCGTGTTTCTTCTGTAACTAGCGGATATTGGCATTAAAAACCGAAATTGAAGGCACATGCTCCTTTTTCACTTTTATAGTCTTTTCAGGAGTTTTCCCCTTATTACCCGTTAAAATTTGTTTGGTTATCGTGTTACCCTTCCCTAGCTGCTTTACTCCACTATTCATTCATTGCATGTGAATTATATTGAACGAAATTTTTTCTCTACTTCAAATTACATACGACAAGTGTGCGATTGTGTTTATGACTTGAGTGCTGACAGTGTGTGACTGCTATTGTTGGTAAGCCTAAAAAAATTCATGAATCTGGTTAATTAGTTTCAATTATTTTTAATTATTAAAAAAAGTTATCATTTTATTTTTGATATTTTAGATCAGCGAACTTATTCCAAATAAATGTTCGAAGAGAGATGATTTATTTTTAAACAATAACTTTTTAATTTGAATTTTTAGTCAATTATAAATAAGAATGAGAGAGTACGTTGTGCGATGCTTTGGTTCCATATTACTGAAATTTTTGGCGAAATATTATTTGTTATCATTTCAAGTAACATGAGTAATGAAATTTATATTCCAAGCGCTACGACACTAATTGTAGTATTAGTCGACAAGGGATAACGGGATAAGAAAGTTATTTTAAAATAAAATTCAGTGAAAATATTGCAATTAAGCCATTATCAGCGATTATATGATGGTATACACGTATGTGGGTTTCATTATCATTTAAGTTGTTTTAAACGATGCAGTAAACTGTGAGGTTCCCTTACATGCTCGGTTTGCACTGACATCAAACTCTACCATATCGTGCGCATAATGAAGGAGGCAATTAATTCTTTCTCTTGTTATCAGGCCAGTATTGCTAACCGTATACGCCAGATGTCATCTAAACAGGAATCAATAATAGTATTCGTATGATGGTTTGCTTAGCAAATATGGTTAATATCCTTGGTGTTGAAAGGGAAGAGGAAAGTATAAAAAAATTTGATATTAATGAACTGTAAGGTCAACAGGAGTGTGGCCAGTTACCTACCATAAGTACAAAAAATCATGCCTTAAAGAGAAGAAAGAATGACAGAAAAGTACTGAGATAAACTCAAACAAACAAAAATACTTCATAATAATATTTTAGTATTAAAGGAGGTGGAAAGGGAACATTCAATGAAAGGGAGACATAAAAATTGAGAAGGGCAAAAATTCTGAGTTAACAACAACAAAAAATATACTCGTATACCAAAAATACCGACAACTATGATGGAAATCCGACCGACAACTATGATGGAAGAGGATTATCTGTTACATCTCTCCCTAGACATTTACCAAATCCACCAATCGACATAATACGGCGAAATATTTTTGGAGTGCACCTTTTCTTTCTCATGATCTCTCACTTCCGACATCCTTAGATTTAAGCTTTAATGTACAACCGGGTACCTGCTAGGAGGAATTCATTATTAAAATTTTACTTTTATAAATTTTTTTTTTATTTCTTTATTTCTCTTTAAATCAAATTAAAAATTTTCTCTAATATTAATATAGATCAAATTTATATGGTTAATCTCACGTTATCTATTATTTCTTTATTTCATTTTAAATATTATTAAATAAATCTGGACTTTAACATTTTTTAAATTTATATGGACAATCCCGTTGTCTATTAGTTCTTCACTTCTCTTTCCCAACCTTTTTTTTGTTAAATTCTTTTTCAATTCATGTTTAACACAAAAAAGACATACATGCACACATAAAGAAACCCATTCACACATAAAATAATATTAAATTAGACAAAAATAAAAAATAATTCTTTTTGACTTTTTTCTTTTCTCGCCTATCCAATTTCTCTCACTGTTTGAGTTTTTTTTGCCTTTTCTTTTGATTTTTCTTTTTCTCTCACTTCTTTCAATATTTTTATTTTTTTGTCTCCCTTCCCCACCCATAGACAACTTAACACAGTCTGGAGTCTCATTATACCCAATGCATTTTGGCATGATCTTTCTGTTCATGATGGGTGTGAGAGCACATATCAACTCAAATTTCGAAATCCTTACACAATCTGACCAAATGCTAGCAACAAGCATGCCTAGCTGACACATACTCCTGCTGAACTTAACGTTCATAAAATTTTTATCCAAATTTTAATACCTTCCCCATCTCTTTACAACACCTAGGAAAACTTGTTTCTTCTAACAAAAGTAAAGTGTCAAAATAACAATTTTAAAAACAACAAAAGTATGGAAGAATTTCGGTATGTCATCACTTTCATGGAGAATGGCGTTTTTTAAAACTCTCTGAAACTCTATCAAATTGAGGCGCTAGATATTTCATTGATATTTCCGAAATAAATAATAAACCTAAAATACAATTCCATTTCATATCAAAAGATTGTATAAAAATAAACATTGCCTGTCATTATATTTAAATGATATTTTTATTTCTAATAAGTGAATTAAAATGAATATAAAAATATAATTAAATTAATATATTTCTATTCTGAAAACTAGATGTCAGTGGGTGTCATGTCTACATAAAAAAATCTACATAAAAGTATGTAAGCGTTATGATTTCTCGCCGCTTCTATAATAATTCGGCCAGAAAATTGCGCATACATATACGAAAATCTGAGGTACGGACCTATTCAGGTATTTTTTAATCTACGAGAGTCATTCAACAAGTACTTAGCCTCACCGCCTGATGGAATTGTTGTCACAAAAGAAATTTACTATCGTGCAGTACATTTTTTTAGTAGCCTACTGTCAAAGTTTCAGTCGATTCCCTTTATTAGTTTTGTTTTGAGAGCCGAGCGTGTCGGTCGGTTGCACAAAAATGGAAAAAGAACAATATCGTTCGGTGATTAGATTCTTGTTTTTGGAAGGGAAAACGCGCAGCGAAATCAAAGATCGCTTGGATGCTGTGTATGGTGACTTTTCTCCTTCGATGGCGACCGTCAAGAATTGGTTCAACGAGTTTGTTCGTGGCCGCACGTCGGTTTTTGATGAGCCACGCCCAGGTGCCCCGAAAACGGCTGCTACGGAGGAAAACGTTAAAAAAGTCCACGATCTCGTGTTGGCAGACCGTCGATTGAAGGTTCACGAGATAGCTGAAACTGTGGGCATCACAGTAGGAACGGTGCATCATATTCTACACGAAGAACTGGGCATGAGAAAGATGTCGGCGCGATGGGTGCCGCGTTTGCTCACACCGAAAAACAAGCGCAACCGTGAGACCACATCGGCGACGTGTTGGCGCTGTTTCAGCGCAATCCAACGGAGTTCTTGCGTCGTTTCGTGACCGTCGACGAAACATGGATTCACTGGTACACACCAGAGACCAAGGAACAGTCGAAACAGTGGACTTCACCCGACGAACGTGCTCCGAAGAAGGCGAAGACTGTTCGATCGGCCGGAAAGGTGATGGCCACCGTTTTCTGGGATTCACAAAGTGTGATCCACATTGATTACCTCAAGAAGGGTAAAACAATCACGGGGCGCTACTATGCTGACTTATTGGGCCGATTTGACGTCGAATTGAAGAAAAAGCGGCCCCGATTTGCGAAGAAAAGAGTGCTGTTCCACCACGACAACGCGCCGGCTCACACCTCCGCCGTCGCCATGGCCAAATTGGTCGAATTGCGCTACGAATTGCTGTCCCATCCACCGTACTCTCCAAAATTGGCCCCCTGTGACTACTTTTTGTTTCCAAACCTGAAAAAATCACTCGCCGGGAATAGATTTGGGTCGAATGAGGAGGTCATCGTCGCCACGGAGGCCTATTTTGTTTCCCTCGAGAAAATGTATTTTTTGGACGAGTAAAAAAAGTTAGAGCATCGCTGGGCCAAGTGTATCGAGCTTGAAGGAGATTATGTGGAAAAATAAATTGCCACCTTTCCAAAATTTTCGTTTTTCTTTTGTAGGCTAAGTACTTGTTGAATGACCCTCGTAAGTTGTGGTGAATCGCATTAAGTGTCATTTGATAACCCGCGAATTGCTTCGAGTGCCGACATGCTATGTTGTCGTCTACTGGGAGGTTAATCGCATTCTTAACTGCCATTCTAATTGCCCCAAATTTGTTATAGAGAGAGGAGTCTATTGCTGAGAATATTCTACTGTAAGATTCACAGTACGTATTTCCGACAAGCAGGGATGAAAGCAAAAGATGTTACGAGGGCAGGTAAACACTTACAAAAGAATAAGCAAATGTGTATATTCAACCGGTACAATAACGACCCATAGTACACTTCATTTAACGTTCGTCATATGTCTAAGTAGGCGGTGTAGATGATTACACGTGCATACTAAAAAACCATGGCCATCGCCTTGTTAGCTGAATTCATAGTCTCCGTCTTCTTCGTAGCCAGATCACTTGCAGACATAAACTATTTTGCATGTTCTATTATCTATGGAGTGTAATGGTACATCCACGTTTCATTGATAGTTATATATCGATATAGAAATTTGTCAGGATTGCGACGGAAAAGCGCCAAATAAGCCATTGAATCAACAGCACGATTGCGTTTGTTTTCCACTTTGATCAATCGCGAAATTTTTTTTGCTTTGTGATATTGACAGCACTCTACTGAGAGATGGTACTCATCGGAAATACACTTGCTTGATACTAAGACCACCATCTCTGTGATTTTGTAATTAACTATTAACACGCCCTCATATATGGTCACCAACAGCCTCATCCTTGAACATCAGAACTGAATTATCGAGTCCGACCAGCAGTTCTAGAAAACATTACCTGCATCTAGATGGATCGGTGTTTGCTTTTTTGTACCTGTTGAGTGACGTATATACCCTTAACTTGGCACTAACTTCGGATGCAGTAGTTAGGTTGTTATATCGAGAGTAAGGGTGGATGGATATCTTTCTAATTCAGAGATCAATAGAAAAACAGAGGAGGCATTTTTGTAAGAATAGGTGGTGGAAGATATTTGTCATTTAAAATTAGAATGGGAACATTCTGGAGAACAGTAATATTATATTATTTAACGTGACTTATCTGCCGTTGAACATAAAAGCACGAGTCGCCTACGACCATAGAGATTGTGTTATGCTCAATCAACGCACCACAATAATTGGCAGTTTACAGTCAGTAACCTGGCAGTTTACAGTCAGTTGTGGACTTACAAGCTGATTACTCCAAATGTTAGTGGCGAGGCCTATCTAAACCTCTATTGTCATAAGCAGTGACAGCGCCCAAGATAATTACTAGTATCTCCCACCAGCTACCCGAACCTGAACCGTACAGGCCACACTCAATGAGAAGGTGCTTGGCACTCTCCTCCACCGCCCCACAAGGGCATCTAGCCTCCGCGCCAGACCACGCCCGTACAAGAACCCATTCATACTGTCATGTTCCATGCGTAAATACCCAAGGTACAGACCAAATTCAAAACCATACGCAGACACAAAGCACACATCATGGAATTTCTCCCATAAGAACCTGCATCGCCTCGGTTGACACGGTTCTACATACATTCAAACATGCATAAAAAGCCAAACGCTGAACTGAATTTATGCCCACCCTTGCATACTGGTGGCGCATAATGTCACCCCATACACACGATGCATACAATGCACACGGAACAAACACACCCTTGTACAGGACTTTTACCGCTCTGGATCGAAGTCCACATGCTTTGCGAAATACTCGCATCAGCATGCCAACAAACCGGCTACGCGTCCCCTTAGATATTGGAAGTGAAGCCGAAAGTTCAGTCTCTCTCCAACCTTTACTCCAAAGTGACGTACTTCCGGCGTGTGTCGAACTCCTGCCATGAATGTTGGGGCGGCTTACTGCCCGCTAAAAAACCCTTCAAAAACATACATATATTTTTCCTTTCTGAAACATTAACTACAATTCTATTTCCCCATTTTTTTCTGAAACATTCACTACAATTCTATTCCACATATAGCGGCTTTCCGCTACCTCTACCGCATACCTACTCCAGCCTTCAATAAAAAGGAGAAGATCATCCGCATATGCGATTACACCGCAACCGGTCTCCTTCAACTGCAAATCTGGAGAACAGAGCTTTTTATAAATGAGGTAAATGTGGGATGTGTAAAGGTAGTGTAAGATGGGTTTTCGACTAGATTCAATAATGATAGAGTCCGCAGAGGAAGTCCAACAGTAAATCGTTGTCGAGCACAACGATATACTGCTGCTTCAACTTGCCTGCCTGGCTACTGGGATTTTAATGCGAAAAGTGAGCTTTTGATGATATTTTTTTAATACATTATCACACATTTCCGGATTAATAGCATTAGACCTTCCCCTTTAAATACCTCCACAGGAAGCAATCGGGAGCGGTTAATTATGAAGAGCAATGGCCCAATAGATATCACACACCAGACACGTAACCGCCGCTCAATCGCATTACGATATAGTAGTTATTCTGCAAGGGTGTAGAGGTCCTTCCTCAATTCCTTCCAGAAGATTCACATCCCCAAAAGTGGCTATTTTGTTAATTAACGAATCTGCTTACGTGATAAAATTCACTTCGTCACTCATTGTAAATTTCGCCTTCTTTTTGAGAAATATTCAATTTTTATACACGATGCCTTATTGAGGCTCTTGGATTTTCAGCCCCTATTCACGCACCGCACCAATATTTTCGATTAAGTTTTAAATTATTAGATGACCAAGCTATAATCTATCGAATATTGTACTATGTTCTTCAGAATAATTTGCTATACAATAGATTTTTCAGGTAATTTTGTGAAAGTCACAGTAATTGATGAATTAGATTCGTAAAATGCTTTTATAATTGGAAAACATCCTTAAAATGTGTAATAAATTCTTATAATTGTGTCACGTCAATTTTCTCTTATTTTTATATATCAACTGACAGAATGGTAATTAATTAAAATGACATTAAACTAAAGTTGTTAACACACTGTGTATACAATACAATCATGAAATTTTAAAATATATTTTTTGAAAATGTTTTTTTTCTCTAATATATTACCTTTAGTTTTTGTTACGTTTAATTACGAATCTGTATTCATATATCAGCTATTTCCTAAAATAAAGTACATATTATATTAACATTTGACGAAAAAAAAAGTTGATCTAATACTGCAAATTACACCAAATCAAATGCTGTGTTTAAGATACATGAATCTGTTTCCAGGAAAAATTCTAAGAAAATTTTGATAGTATCGAAGTATTCACATAAAATTATTTAGAAAAATTCCAAAGTATAATTTAACATACATTTTCGCACATGATTGAATTTCAAGATAGCTCATGCAACCAAAGGCCAATTGAACATGTATTTTCACTCTTAAAAAAGATTGCAACTTAAGAAACTCTATATCATGCCCATGAGGTTCGACATGGGATGCAACTGAAGCCACGACACAATTTTAATGTCTAGGACTGTCTAGAAGAACATCCAATTAAATTTTGCATTACACGACAAATTGCATTGAATCAAATCGAATCGTATCGAATCACAATCGGAATCACAGTCGGAATTAGAATCGCAATCGGATTATGGTGGATGGTGTCAAGTTCTGGAAATTTTATTGGATTGAGTCGCGCGAAATCCAAAACCATTTTTGATAAACTCAAATGGTGTATTTCAATGATGAAAGTGAACAGTTGGCTTAATGCTAACAGGAAGGATTCCATTAGAGGAAAAAAATATGAAAACAAAACAAGGCATAACACAGCGTCTATTTTTTGTGACCGAAAACGACAGAGTTGTTTTCTTCTGAAGGAATGGGCGGTTGTCTGCCCAGGGGTTTCGAGGTAACTTATTTTTTTTGTAAAACTCTGACTACTGCTGATTTAGAACAGACTTTTTTATGTGGTCGTTCTCCACATTTCTAGAGCTATTTACGACCTTACCCTTTTTGCATTAATCCTCTTCGAACAGTGGGCTTGCGATATTCGTTCTTTTACATTTTAGATCATAATACACGTATAATTGATTTTATGGTCTAGGAAATATTTTTGATTTTGGAATGCTATATGCTCCGAATGTCTAAATTATGGCCCTATTTCGAATATTCCCCAATGATTTGATACCATGCGACATTGGATTGTTGCCGTTCGCAAATAGCTCGAGTGTGAATTAGTTGAACGGCTTACAACCCACAGAATCGATTTCGTCTACTTTTTCTTAGCTCGATTATGACTTTTTCATTCGATTTTAGTTCAAGTTTCAATTTTAACTTTCAATTTTCATTAAAAATGTTCAATGTGAGATTTCAATTGAAATGGGGAAGATTACCGTGGGCGGTACCAGAGAATTTTCATAACAGAACAAATTATTCTTTCTGGATTTGAAAAAATTTCAATTATGAATATTTATATTTGTAATTTAAATAAGAGTTTGGAACTAGTTTGATTCTATATTTGGCAATAATTTTTCTATATCAAGTATTCTAAAGATTCAAAATATTGATGGATTTTTAAAAAAAATGTAATTAATACTATCGATTTTCATAATTAATTTCATTCAACTGAGTAGCAATTCATTTATATTTATTAAAAAAATCGATTTCAAAATGTTTTGTTAAATATTTCTCTAAAAATTTTATTTTTTGATTTTTATTTTTATTTTATTTTATCTGTAACTACAATTTTATTGTAACAAGCAGATTTACAATCTTGTGCATCATGAAGTGGGAGTAAACACCCATCGGCGTTTCTCCAACTAACGGAAGTTAGATTCTTCTAGAAAATCTCTAGGCCATTGTCTCTTAAGTCTCCGATGAGTGTTTCCGGTGAGGGCAGTACAGGACAATTCTCTCAGGACTGGATTATGATGATAGGATAAACCGGAAATGCACAGATCCTGAATAACGGGAACATTTAGATCACGATGTATTATGTTGTTACGAACATAAAAGGGGGCATCAACAATTTTGAGGAGGATCTTCGATTGTAAGGCCTGGAAGCGATAAGAATTGGAACGTTTCAATTCCATATGTCCAAATGGGTTTTATAATTGTATTGTAGATTAGAAGTTTACTTTTGATTGTTAGTTTCTAGCGTTTGTCCAATATTCTAAGACCTTGTAGATAACGTCTGTTAGCTTAAACTCTTTATAGTCTAGTATGTGGGTTCCATGTTAGTCTCTTCTCCAAGTAAAGTCCCAAATAACGTACTTTATCATATTGTGGAATCCTGTTGCTATTAAGGTATAAAGGGGTAGGTTTTCTTTGACAAAGTGTAAAAGTAATGTGAGCACTCTTCTGTTCATTTATCCTCACTCTCCATTTCTTAAACCAGGATTTAAGATTGTGTATATGGAATTGTAAATTGTTGGAAGCTATGTCAGGATTTGTATGGGTAGCAAGTATGGTCGTATTGTCTGCATAAGTAGCAATGATAGTATTAGGATAAGATGGGATGTCATGGGTATAAATATTATATAAAATAGTACCAAGGATACTGCCTTATGGGACTCTGGCTAGAATAGGATATATTTCCGAAGATTCTAAGTTAATAGCAACTTGGAAATAACGTTGGGAGAGATATGAATTTATGATCAGGTAGTATGTTGAAGGAAGAAAGCTCTTGAAAGCTTGGGAGATATCTAACAATACTCCTGGGCAGTACTCTTTCCTCTCAAGAGTTGATGCAATGTGATCAACAATGCAATGGCATTTCTTGATTATGGAGTGTTCAGATCGGAAGCCAAATTGGTGATCAGGAATAATTTTTTCATTAACTAGGACTGGGTAGAGTCGTTTTACAATTATAAGAGTTTTTCAAAAACCTTACCAAAAATTGGTAAAAGGCTGGTAGGTCTATAGGAGGAAGGAGAATTAATGGGTTTATTTGGTTTAGGAATCATTTTTATTATTATTTATTTGACAGGTTTTCATTTTCTACATTTGTACAATTTTTTTAACACATACATGCATTTTTTATACACACATAGTAATGAGAACACAGTCGCTCCTATGGAGCACATAGCGGCACCAGAAAACTCCGTTAACTCTCCTCCGTCTGCCTCTGCCCTGGGTTCCTGCCTGAGGTACGGTCTTGAGGTACGGTCCGGATGCTTCCGTGAACTCTCTTCCATCTGCTTCTGCCTTTGGGTTTTTGCCTGAGGTACGGTCTTGGGTTTTTGCCTGAGGTACGGTTTTTGCCCTGAGTACGATGAAAGCCAAATGAGTTCTTGCCTGAGGTACGGTCCGGTTGATTCTTCTTGTGCTGTTTCTTGATAAGGTGGTTTTTATAGCTTGCGGCTTATCAGACCAGCGAAGCAACCTCCAGTGACGTTGGGGGACCCTACGGACTACATATATAAGGCTTGTAGTCAGGCCTTTCACCCCGGCACCAATGCCGAGATGGCGGCAGCGGGAATCGAACCCGCCACCTACCGAGTGTGAGTCGGTCACCTTGACCATGAAAGGAATCATTTTAATGCCAGTAAATTTCCAGAGTTAACGAAAATAGGTTATGCGCAGGATACCTTTGAAAAGTATGTAATTAAAACTAAAACTTTTCGGGAAATTTGCTTGAAAATAGGAGCTGTTATTTGATCATAACCAGGAGCATTTTTATTGGGAAGACGCAGAATAGTAGATTTAATTTATGAGGGTTTAAAATTTTAAATATTCCTAGTCCCTATGATGAGGAATACTCATCATAGCGACTGGGAATATTAGTTCTTCGATAATTTTGTTAGCATGAGATTTGTCTTTTATATCATCATATGGAGCAAAAGTATGAACCAAATGTTTAGGAAATACTTCGGCTTTTTCTTTGTCTGTTTTTGCCCAGTTATCGTCATTTTGTTTCAGTGGATGTGGTGTTCTTTTGTAGAAGAGTATTCGTCTAGTGGCTTCCAATAAAGAAAGATTGTCACTATGCGATCTTGTATAAATTTAATTTTTCCTAATTTGCATTTTTAGTTCACGTTATAGTCGTTTAAGTTTCTGTTTGTAGCTAGGCATTTGTAAGCATTGACACGAGTCAGATTTAAATTTGTTTACCAATTTTCTTTGCTGAGTATTTTCCCCATATTTTTTTCTCAATATTATTACAATAAAATTGTGTTTACTACTGTAGGATCATCTTCGATCCATTCATCCTTATTTTGTTGTTGAAAACTTAGGCTTCGTAAATTCGGAATACTTGATATTCCTGAATGAAGACGGATAACACTTACAATTATTAAATATTGATATCGTTACTAAAATTAATCTCAATAAGCTGAGATAGAAGATATATTTTATACCCACAGATTAGCCGATTCCAATAGTCTACACTTCATACATTTATGTAAGCCCAAATGGACTGTTAGGCAGAATCAAGTTCAAGTTTACTTTATTACATATCCTTGATATTTTACAGTTTTATTATAATACAATCTTAATACTATTTTCTCTTAAGAATATTTAATCCTAAGCTCAATCTTTGTCTTTGTTAGTTTTAGCTTTCTGTTATCATTGAATTTGTTTCTAATACATATATAATATTTTATTTATCTTTATTGTGATATTTTGAAAAACATGCTTACATCCTAAACCTAACCTTAACCCTTAAATCTACTCCTATGAACTAAATATGCGTTTTTCTTCAATTATTCTTAAAACTTATCTTTAAACTAAATTCTATATTTGAATCCGGCAACTGCTACGTTTGTTGTGTTCTCTTGATTTCCTTCGGTACTCCCGACCTAGTGTGATATAATTTCTAACCTCGATGTTGTCCCTTTGTCTTCTTCTTATAGATCTAGAGACGTTGCTTCAGAGCTTCTTCTGTGTCCTACAATAGAAGTAACGGTGACATGTACTTGGAGTTTCTCAAGATCTCCAGTAAGTAGTTTTTCCTTAGCTGCATTACTTCCCAGTTTTGATGATGCGCTAATGATTTTACCCATTTGTGCATTATCCCCATTTGGGATACTACAAATAGGGAAGCGCTTGCCTCCCGGTATAACTTGCAGTTTGATATAAACTTTTTCGTCTGTCTAAATCTACCGAGCCCTGTGGCTTTTCGTAAAATCTTCCTTTCCATCCTGTGCAGTTCCGTTGTTACTGTTGGGGAAATAGATGACTAGATGGGGAAGCCGTAGCATAGGTACGCTCTTATAAATTGCTTATAACTATAAGTTTGACGTCCTTACATAGGATCTCTGAGCGATACATTCTCAAAAGCCTATAATATATGCTGTTACCTTTTTTAATTTTATCGCTGACAAAGATTTTGAATTTGAGGTTATTATTAAGATTTAAGCCTAGATACTTAAGATTCTCCACGCACCTCATTATCGAGTAACCCTTATCTCCAAACCCGCAGTTTACGAATTTTTTCTTCACTGACGGCGTGAGCCACAACCAGTCTGACCCCATTCCTTATAGTATTCTGTCAGTTTATTGACTGATACCTTCATAGTTTCCAATGCTACTTTAGGTCGCAGTGATGCACTGTATACTAGAGTATCGTCGGCGTATAATCCCATATGAGTATTTTCGCTTAATTGAACCTTACATTTATCTGCAATATAAAGGTTATATAGCTTAGGACCAATTAATGAGCCTTGTGGTATGATGTTAGAAATTTTGATATCATGGAAAAATTCTTCGTTTCAGTAAATGGAGAATATTTAAACATATTTGGATACTTGCATTACTATACCAGGAATCCGTAGGTTAAAAAACGATAAGTTACCAGAAGTTGACGGTATCATTGTCAATATGGTCATATACGGAGGTCATAGTCTGCAGATTTTAGTTTATTAATTAATGGTCCAAATGTGTGACATTTCGCAACGAATGGCAACTGAAGCTTATATATCACATATACAAAAAGGGAGATATCAGGGTATCCAGTAATTAGAGAGGTATTATGCTGCTGAATACCATATATAAGATATTTTCTGCTAGCACTTTATTCCCAGAAGATAATCGAACCGTACCAGAGAGGCTTCACTCCGGGGAAATCTAGAGTAAAACGGTGCACAGTTATGAAAAAAATTTGGAATTGTAACAATACTTTTCAGACTGTTCCACATGCGAAGATAAATAAAAGCATCCGGATCACTATCGGAACCATTTACAATATTCAATAATCTAAGGCAAATTGACGCACTTTCGAGTATTGCTTTGAACTCGGCTTTGGAGAAAGTAATCCGTGACTCGTGGGGCAATATCCTAATGTCTATCCAACGTTTGAGTTAATTGGAGATGTTTATACGAAAGTCCTTTTCCAAAATTGATCTGTAGTAAAGATATCTATCGATAACAATAAAGAAGAACAAGTCTTCGCACGGTTGTTATTAGCCAACCAAATCTATTTAAATCAGTCTAGATTATGTCGCCTGAATTACCACACTAAATAATTGAAGCTTCTGCTGTATAAGATCCATAGAATAGAAATTTAACAAAAAATATTTGGTTCCTGAATTGGATGTACGATTTCGAAGCTTATCTGTATGGATAAAAAGCACCCTGCTCAAAAGTCTAGAGCGACCACAATTATGGTAGGAGGAGACGAGATATAGAAGATCGACCGGAATATCAAAGAGTTGTAGGGCATGACAAACTGAAACATTTGGAAACTGAGATGTTTGGAGTTGTTTGATGCCCAGGAAGTCGGGGATATTTTGATGATGATAATATGATCATTGGTTACTGTAATAATAATTTGGATATAACCGAAAATTGTTTTTTTTTTGAACTAATTCTTTCCAAAAAATATACTGTCTAGTAAAAAATTTAATCTTATTTTCCAAAAATACCGTAATTTAATATTTATAAAACAAATTTTTAATTTACTTTTAATTAACTACAATTTAAATTAATTTATTTTGAGCACATGCTACAAATTAACAATTTTTTAGGTAATAATATTTACAAAAAATTAGTATAAATAATAGTAATTAGTAGTAATTGTCGTTGTTGATTATTTATAAGCTGACACTATTGGCCATTGACTTGTAAGCAAAATTTATTGTTGGTGTTATAACGACTTTAAATAAGTAAAAATTAAAAAAAAAACTATTGAAAATGAGAATTAAGATTCTGGTAGGATAGATAATAACGTTCTTCTAACGTTGTCATAACATTGGCCAATCAGTATAAACGATAATAAAATCAGGAGCCAAGCAGAGTCAATAGAATCCCGCATAGATCAGTGGGGATCTTGGAAAACTATTAAAGTCGAATGTTATGACTCAGTTGGTAACGTTATTTCGACAGAAATTCACCTTTGCAGGAATTAAAAACTGATCATTAACATGAAGAGAAATATGAGTCTGCGTTAATGCTTATACTAAAATTCAACTCCAAGCCTGACCAATAGTATGTGTTTGCGAAACATGTTTGCTTATCGTATCGAAAAATCGCATCGAAATTGGAAAACTGATATCGATTCGATTACTGGTCGATTTCTATTAAATTTTGTGAACAGTTTCGTTTTTCAATAGTGTATCCGGAAGATCTGAAGTGCGGCTATATTTGCTTGGTATTAATAGCATTGCTGTCCAGATGCTCTAATAAGCCTAGGCAAAGAACAACAATTTCACAACTAGGTAGGTAGTACTCTCAATATACCATTAATAACTCGACAGTATTCTAAAACATTTATAGGCGATTTCTTTGGCACAGTGAAGATCCTTTGGTTAATTTAAATGTTTCAGCTGCCGATATGCGTGCATTTGTAAATATCGATATCAGTCCCACGCGGATTCACAAGCACGTACAGACTATACGCCCCAAACCTAAAGCAGCACGACAAAATTTTTCAATAGATTCTAGACTCATCAAATCGAGTCCCAGCTTTTTTGATCTTCATGGCGACATGACAAAGTATTCACAAGCAAGATGGAATGTGAGATTCATGGATCTTATCTGTAATGGACAGCGTGAAGCAATAATTTATCACCGCCTGTTTTCCGATATCATCAGTTCAACGCTAAATATCCAAGTGTAATTATATAATTTTAAAATTTTTATGATTTACTATTTGTCTCTTGAAGTGAACCAACATAAAATGGTACATCGGTGACATAAATTAATATTATTTTTATTTCATTTTATATTATTTATAGCGACAAAAAAAAACGATAGGAATAATTTACGTGATGTGTTCGATAATATTTATAACAACTAAACTGGTTGCTATAACTTATGTGGGATTTTATCTTTCCCGTTTTTTTCTTCTTACATTAATATTTATTTGAAATATAGAAATATTATATAACAAGAAGATATTATATAACAAAAACATAATTATAACAGGAGGAAAACAATGAAGTGGGAGGTAGAAATAAACACCCATCGGCGCTTCTCTACCTAACAAGACATTTTAATCTTTCAAAGATTTTTGACAAAATTCTCCGTAAGCGTCTGTAGGGGTGTTTATCGGGTAGGTGAGAGACGAAATTTGTTAAATAAGACGTTTTTTTTTTGAGTCTTTAACTCATAAGAAGTAGAAATGTCAGATTTTTATGTATATTTTATGAGTTTTTTATTTTATGTCATCATGTGGAGTGCAGATATTCATCAAGTCCTTGGCACATACAAAAATACCTCATAATCCAATTTTTTTTACCCAAAAAATTATTATTTTCTGTGAGGAATTTCGTACATTATTTGTACGAGGGTCATTCAACAAGTACTTAGCCTCACCGCCCGATGGAACTGCTGTCACAAAAGAAATTTACCATCGTGCAGTACATTATTTTAGTAGCCTACTGTCAAAGTTTCAGTCGATTTTCTTTATTAGTTTTGTTTTTAAAGCCTTTGAAAGCGAGCGTGTCGGTCGGTTGCACAAAAATGGAAAAAGAACAATATCGTTCGGTGATTAGATTCTTGTTTTTGGAAGGGAAAACGCGCAGCGAAATCAAAGATCGCTTGGATGCTGTGTATGGTGACTCTTCTCCTTCGATGGCGACCGTCAAGAATTGGTTCAACGAGTTTGTTCGTGGCCGCACGTCGATTTTTGATGTCGGCCCCGAAAACGGCTGCTACGGAGGAAAATGTTAAAAACCGTCAAGAATTGGTTCAACGAGTTTGTTCGTGGCCGCACGTCGGCCCCGAAAACGGCTGCTATGGAGGAAAACGTTAAAAAAGTCCACGATCTCGTGTTGGCAGACCGTCGATTGAAGGTTCACGAGATAGCTGAGACTGTGGGCATCGCAGTAGGAACGGTGCATCATATTCTACATGAAGAACTGGGCATGAGAAAACTGTCGGCGCGATGGGTGCCGCGTTTGCTCACAACGGAAAACAAGCGCAACTGTGAGACCACATCGGCGACGTGTTTGGCGCTGTTTCAGCGCAATCCAGCGGAGTTCTTGCGTCGTTTCGTGACCGTCGACGAAACATGGATTCACTGGTACACACCAGAGACCAAGGAACAGTTGAAACAGTGGACTTCACCCGGCGAACGTGCTCCGAAGAAGGCGAAGACTGTTCAATCGGCCGGAAAGATGATGGGATTCACAACCCACCGTTTTCTGGGATTCACAAGGTGTGATCCACATCGATTACCTCGACAAAGGTAAAACAATCACGGGCCGCTACTATGCTGACTTATTGGGCCGATTTGACGTCAAATTGAAGAAAAAGCGGCACCGCTTTGCGAAGAAAAAAGTGCTGTTCCAGCACGACAACGCGCCGGCTCACACCTCCGCCGTCGCCATGGCCAAATTGGTCGAATTGCGCTACGAATTACTGCCCCACCCATCGTAATCTCCAGATTTGGTCCCCTGTGACTACTTTTTGTTTCCAAACCTGAAAAAATCACTCGCCGGGAATAGACTTGGGTCGAATGAGGAGATCATCGTCGCCACGGAGGCCTATTTTGCTTCCCTCGAGAAAATGTATTTTTTGGACGGGTTAAAAAAGTTAGAGCATCGCTGGGCCAAGTGTATCGAGCTTGAAGGAGATTATGTGGAAAAATAAATTGCCACCTTTCCAAAATTTTCGTTTTTCTTTTGTAGGCTAAGTACTTCTTGAATGACCCTCGTATCGTTTGTAATAGTATTTATTTATTTCAAAGGTTTTTGCTTATAACTGAGCAGTCTGGCTCTTTAAAACTGAGATCTAGCCTTTCATTTTTTAATTATTAATTTTCGTATCTTCCTTAGTGGTAAATTTCAGAGAATAAAAAATAATAGTTTTATATACATTTCATTTGTAATTTAAATAATAGGTAAATATGTAAGGATGTGATAAAATTTTTTTATTTTAAGATGTAATAGAATAATATTTTTGATATGAAAATTAAATATATAATCTAAGTTTAATTTATGGTAATTTTGAAATACTGTCATTTTGATTCAATTAAGCCAATTAATTGATAACCATTAAGCTGTTATCTAAAGCCTATTGTATATGCGTATATACGATATTATACGATTATCAAATTATAGGTAATGACTATTGATTAATAGTTTAATTGATGTAATAATAGTAGATAATCTTCTTACTATTTGGAATAATATTTTTGTACTATTTTTCGAACTTATCAACTTAATATTACGAGGGTCGTTCAATAAGTCCTTAGAAAAAGATGGAAAAAAAACTGTTTAAAAAAAAAAAAAAAATTATTTTTCAACATTTTATTTTCCAAAAATTTTATTTTGTCCAAAAAATAGGATTTCGGAAGTTCTGCAAAATACTTATCCGTTTGAGCAATAACGTCTTCGTTGGAAGTGAACCGTCGTCCGCCAAGCCATTTCTTCAGATTGGGGAAAAGAAAATAGTCACTCGGGGACAAATCTGGTGAATAAGCGGGATGCTGCAACAATTTCATTCTCAATTCCACAATTTTGGCCATGGAAACAGCGTAGGTGTGCACACGCGCATTGTCCTGATGCAAGAGGATTTTTTTCTTCTTCAGATGGGGCGTTTCTTTGATTTCCTCGCTCAACCGTTGCAATAACGACGCGTAATACGCTCCTGTTATTGTTTTTCCTTTTTCCAAGTAGTCGATAAAAATGATGCCCTGCGAATCCCAAAAGACCGTGGCTATCACCTTGCCGGCCGATGGCACAGTTTTTGCCTTCTTCGGAGCCCGTTCACCCTTGAAAATCCACTTTGAAGACTGTCTCTTTGTTTCTGGAGTGTAGTAGTGTAACCAGTTTTTGTCCACAGTGACATATCGACGAAGGAAATCGGCAGGATTGCGATGAAAGAGTGCCAACATAGCCTCAGAGTCCACTACACGATTGCGCTTATTCTCCTCTGAGAGCAAACGCGGCACCCATCTTTCCGACATTTTTTTCACAGACAATTTTTCATGCAAAATTGAAGCGACTGTACCTTGTGATATGCCCGTGGCCTCAACTAATTCGCGCACTTTAATTCGCCGATCGTTCAAAATCAGATCGTGGATTTTGTCGATGATTTCAGGAGTAGACACCTCAACTGGGCGTCCTGACCGATGTTCATCTTTTGTGGATGAACGGCCACGTTTAAATTCATTCACCCAATTGTAAACCATCGCAAACACAGGTGCAGATGTGCCATGAACTGCATCCAACTCGGCTTTGATTTTTTTCGGGCTTAAGCCTTTCAAATGGAGATGTTTGATGACAGCACTAAACTATGCGAAAATCTAGATATATAATCTTTCTACTTAAATGATGGTTTCTTTAAATCCCTTCAATTACGTACTAAAAATTAATTTTAAAATTTTTATTTTCGGTAGAGAATGGTTATTTTGTATTGAAATTATTCCTATTTTTTAATACATAGTATTGTGTGTATTTTAAGTAAGATCACAAATAAAAAAGTACATTTGTTAAAATAATAGTAACTAACTAAAGGCTTTTTTTTAAATTCAGAATTATGTCATGATTCTAATAGTCGAATATTATTTGCAAAAAATAGCTATTATCCTTTCTAATGTAGATGTTTAGTATGTTTTTATGAAAACATATATTTTCTATTTTAGTTTTTTAGGGAAATATCAATTTGTAGCTGACAGGTCAGCTACTGAATCGTAGTTGAGGTAAAGCAAGGAAGCAGTTACGTGTTGTGAAATTTTGTATTTTCTATAATTTCTTAATGTTCTGCATCTTTAATTTAATGTCATATCTAATTTTATAATATTATAGATTATTTGCTAGTAACCAGTCCTAGAAGAAAATATAAAAATTCAATCATGAGTACATGTAGGAAATGTGTGCAAACGCTGACCCTATGTCTTTAATTTTATCTTTCTTCATGTCCGGCCCTACATTTCTTATCACCAGCTGAATAAAATAATTCTAAATGTGTAAAAGCACTAAGATCGTTCAATCAGCTTCACTTCATCAAAGAAAGACTCCACTTTTATTCATTTTACTTCAAATATAGTTGTTCATAAACGTGGGTTTGGGCTTGTAATGTTTATTTTTGATCATGATTAAGATAATATACATTTTATAGAGTAAACCTTATTTCGATTGTATAGAGTGAATTTTGTTGTTAGCTGTCAAAAGTTTTTCCTTAAAATTGATGCTCCAGAGAAAAAAGATGATTTAACTCCTTATCCAAAGAAGAAAATCCACAGAATATCGTTTCTCTATTTGGTATTGAAAATTTTGATTCTTTGAAAAGTTCGTTTGCCAAATTTTAGATAGATTTAAGAGGAACTGAAAAAAAATTAATAAAAATTTTTAAGATTTATACAACTTTCTAGGTGCGGTTATTTCTTTTTCCAAGTATTCTAATAATTGCAGAAATAAACAAATTGTAATAAAATTTTCTTCAATAATTAATTTTCTTAAAAGTTATGGTTTTAAATGATATAAAAAATCATAAAATCCTAAATAATTAGTTCTACTAGTATTTTCTATAAATATTTATAAGTGCATCTGATAATATAATATTTACGATTTTGTTGAATAACTCAAAATGACTGTATAATGAATTTACGTGCTGATATTCTCTTAAATAACTTTCATTCTATTTTTGTAAATAATTTTAAGGATTATGACCTTTCTCTAAATTATATTAGAGAAATATAGAAATTCATGAAAATCTTTCGCTTTATTTATGAATTATACTGGAAATATTTCCAAGGATGTCTTTGAAGAGATTTTACATTTACTGATCGTCTATAGCAATGCTCGCCATCATCGCTGTCATCGGGGCCACCAATGTTTAAGGCAATTTATAAATTTCTAATTTTATATAAATTGCGCATTCTATCAAAGAAATAAATATCTCAGACCAGTCAAATAATTTTGTATTCGATGGCATTTTGAATGTGAGTTCGAGTACGAGTTCAAATGTACTCTTCAAGTATGGCCAAAGTACGAGATTCACAGATGTCTTGGCCACATTAGAGGGCATCAGTTTTGTTCGTTAATAGAAGAACAGCAAACTGTTGTCGACAATAAATGATTATGCATTATCCCCAGGTTGGTGCAGCTATGTAAATTGTATCGATCACGACGACCACACATCAGGTATTTATGTTCATATTATTATTTCAATGGCATTCTAAGATTTATTATCGAAAACTCAACCTGAATGCTATAGAAGATGTCTCAGCCGTATGAGTATAGAATTCAACATAAGTTCAACTTTATTCCAATCAGGTCGATGTGCTGTTGTCGATTTGATTTTATATTTTTTTCATATTCTGATTATTTATATCTTTTTTCATAAATACTACAATACTATGAGCATATTAAATAACGAATTATTTTATATTACTCAATTTTATATATTGTCAGCTTAATGATTCTAAAAGTGGAACAACTATTTTGTTCTACTTTTAGAATCATTAAGCTGATTATATATTCACCATTAAAAATTTCATAAAAAATATTTGAAATTATACTGAAAATGTGAGTTTTTACATATTATCGTAACCTCACTTATTTTAAATCAGTTTTAATCATTTTAAAACTTAATTATGTGGATTAAGTGAAGTACGTAAAATATTTAGAGGCTACACATTAACGATTGAAATATATAGATGGCGCTTAGATGTGAAGCTGTCAATCCATTGATAGCGGCCATTTTGTTTCAATTGAATTTCAGTTATCTGGATGTAGTTTAAAAAACACAAAATAGCTAATAGTTTATCTTTACTTTTCAACTATGCTTTTAATATAATCCTTACAGTTGCTGAGGAGCCCCGATAGTGGGATTCAGCTGATGGAATTCGAAATGCACCGACATTCAATTCGCTGGATCACAATATACCGAGACTCGTTGACAGACGGAAATTAAAATGACAAGGGCATATGGGCGTGTAAGCGTTGGAGGCGTTAAATTATCGTGTATATATGAGAGTCGTTCTAAAATGAAGAATTCATAAAAATATTTACAAGAAAATAAAAAACATTTATAAATAGGTTTCATAATAATATTAGTGGAATAAATATTAAATACAGAATTAAAATATATTTATTTTGTGTGAACAGGAAGTACCAGGAGTAAAATTGGAATTACCGAGGAAGAAGGATCTAAGCTAGGTTGCTCTTCGGAAGGTTTTATGTTTTACTATATTTTTGTAATAGAAAGATTAATTGTTTTTTGGTGAATATTAATATTGGATCAGCACGTATATATTAGACCTGGGACTATTCGAAACTGTTTTGTGTTTAATTTAATGTGCTATCATTTGTTTGCAATTTAATTATTTTTTTATCGTACAAATAATTATAAATAAGTGGAGTAAAAATAATTATTGGACATAAAATACAGAATTACCTGATATTTTCAAAAATTCTGCAAATAAAACAAAAATATAGAGAAAAATTTTAACTTTAAACCAATCGATTTTTGTTGTGAATAAAAATTGGAAAATGGGTGTGGAAAAATATGTTAACCACACTCTATGGGGAAAGGAAATAGTAAAAACTTTTTAAGACACGTGATGAAAAATATCAGGATATTTGAGTATTTGTTGTTAAGTGAGAAGTAATTTTAATTTACACCGGTAAAGAAGGGAAAAAAACGCGACAAAACTAAAAGTTTAAGAAGCGAAAAGAGAATGACGTGAGAAGGGATGAAATAAACGAGGGTTCTGATTATTTGTTTACTTCATGACTTCTCCCCACCAGCTTCTCCCTTATTGATTCTATTAATAAACCAATAATCAAGTTTGGAGTGTTAATAATGAGTCAGAAAAATGACCGGTGCTAGTGTTTTTAAAAATATTTTTTCTTTCTCATGCTACGAGCAAGAAATTGAAACTTTACAAGTAGCATTATCGACAGGAAAGCTGTCAAAATTTCAGTTCGATCCATAGCGTAGGTAAATTTCTATCGATTAAAGTTAACGACATTTATTTGTGCATAACAATGGAAAAAAGCGAGTTTAGGGCTGTCATCAAACATCTCCATTTGAAAGGCTTAAGCCCGAAAGAAATCAAAGCCGAGTTGGATGCAGTTCATGGCACATTTGCACCTGTGTTTGCGATGGTTTACAATTGGGTGAATGAATTTAAACGTGGCCGTTCATCCACAAAAGATGAACATCGTTCAGGACGCCCAGTTGAGGTGTCTACTCCTGAAATCATCGACAAAATCCACGATCTGATTTTGAACGATCGGCGAATTAAAGTGCGCGAGTTAGTTGAGGCCACGGGCATATCACAAGGTACAGTCGCTTCAATTTTGCATGAAAAATTATCTGGGAAAAAAATTTCGGCAAGATGAGTGCCGCGTTTGCTCTCAGAGGAGAATAAGCGCAATCGTGTAGTGGACTCTGAGGCTATGTTGGCACTCTTTCATCGCAATCCTTCCGAATTCCTTTGTCGATATGTCACTGTGGACGAAACCTAGATACACTACTACACTCCAGAAACGAAAAGACAGTCATCACAGTGGATTTTCAAGTGTGAAGGGCCTCCGAAGAAGGCAAAAACTGTGCCATCGGCCGGCAAGGTGATGGCCACGGTCTTTTGGGATTCGCAGGGCATCATTTTTATCGACTACTTGGAAAAAGGAAAAACAATAACAGGAGCGTATTACGCGTCGTTATTGCAATGGTTCAAAGAGAAATCAAAGAGAAACGCCCCCATCTGAAGAAGAAAAAAATCCTCTTGCATCAGGACAATGCGCGTGTGCACACCTGCGCTGTTTCAATGGCCAAAATTGTGGAATTGAGAATGGAATGGTTGCAGCATCCCGCTTATTCACCAATCTGAAGAAATGGCTTGGTGGACGACGGTTCACTTCCAACGAGGACGTCATTGCTCAAACGGATGAGTATTTTGCAGAACTTCCGAAATCCTATTTTTTGGACGGGATAAAAATTTTGGAAAAACGGTTGGAAAAGTGTATAGAGCTAAAAAGAGATTATGTTAAAAAATAAAATTTTTTTTTTTTAAAACAGTTTTTTTTATCTTTTTCTAAGGACTTATTGAACGACCCTCGTAGTTACCCAGTTCTCCAATTAAAAACTTCCCCCCTTTTTCACAAATTTTATATATTCCTACTCCTTTAGACTTATCATTTCTCAGTTAGAGAAATTAGCACATTCAGAGTCTCCAAGTAAAATAATTCGGTATAAAACAGAATTTTTGTATGTTTGGGTGAGAAGGCAACCAAATTAGTTCCGCAATGCTATCCGACAAGCATGCCAGCTCCATATGAGGTTCATCCCTTTTGCACTTAAAGTCCTGAATAACTAAATTTTATTCCAACAGAGAATATTACCTAGGAAATTTACATAACAGGTTGTCATTTTTGTTTAGTTAAATTTTAATTATCTGAAATGTTGCTTAAAGAAAACAAAATGGCTACAAGTATATCTTATCTTCTCTTTTCGCGTATGCAATTTAATATAACTATTACAGTTTTTTAGTTTTAATAACACAACAATAAAAAACATTAATATTTTGAAATTGATAAACTTAGAAATAGAAGTAAAAAGCTACCTTATTGGAGCGGTTCAACTTATCAACAATATCTTCAAGCTGACCTATATGGGTTGAGCAAGAGATTAAATATTTCCAAATATTTCCGAATGACCACTGTTATAGAGGTATAATTTTAATGTAAAAATATACTCAATCCTATAATCAAACTTTTGTGGTCCTGGCAGAGGAAGGCCAGAATTTATATTATAGTGAGCTACTTTACACGTAAAGTGAGTTTATGTATCAGCTATGAAAGAATTATTTTTAAGGGGTTAAACTGAAATTAATCTATAAACTTCATTTTTTCCATTTTATCTACAATATACCATATTCGATTTATACAATAAATTATAGCAAAGATTTTGGATTATAATATTTTACTATAATAAGTCTAATTAATTATGGGCCAAAGAGTTCAAAAAAAATTCTCCTAAATAATTAATTCTAAAATGCACAAATAATATTTAAAAAAATAATTTAAAATTATTTGTTAATAAATTCTAAGGTTTTTAGTTAATATTCCTTAACATTATTAGTAAATTAAAATCGTCTTTGTCAATAATAAATTTTTTAAGATAATTTTATATAAATTGAGAGGAATTGAAATGTTATCTTGAGCTTTCTTTCATTTTAACAATAACGAACAATTAAGCCATTCTCTTTGAAATATGCTATATTATGGCTATTAGAAAAGTGAAAAGGAAAAGTTTTCCTCATTTGAAATTTATTTAAAAATATTCGAACACTCGAAATAATAAATATTATAAAATCAATCTATTGGTTACTTACAAACATATTTATATATCTTTACAATTGTAAGAAAGCAAATAGAAATGAATACTAAGTGCAGTATTTAATGATGGCCAATAAATATGTATAGCTTTCAATAGCTGGACTTTGGGCATTTGCTGACAAATCTTTGATAATTTGATGTATTTATACTTTTGATTTTATAATTTAATTGATTATCAACTGTAGGCAAATTAAATTGATTTGCAGTTGGAATTAATTGACGTTTTGTATGTGTATAAATTTACCGCTTAAAAAAAAAGATAAAAAAATAATTTTAATTGACAACCACTTGTAAATAAGAGATTTATGATACTAAATTAAATATATAATTTTACTATATCTAATTTTTGTTAAGATAAGATTTCTGAATAAGTAATGAGTAAAATGATCTCCTTAAATCGAGTATATATGTGTATATATCTAATTGTTTTTTGATGTGAATATCAAATTCGAATATGCATTATGTCATAAAATGTGCCTTTTCGTAAGTCAAACTGGAAGATTCACCAAGATTATGTCCATTATTCGTAATGCACTTTAAAAATACAACTTCACTCATCACATTCTATAGAGTCGCGTATTTACCCGACGTAATTAAAATTTGCACTGCACATCTAGGAGATAGTAGTGTAAAGATATGTTGAGGGGAAGTCCGCAGTGTTACCAGATAGCACTGAGTGATGCTAGTATCACCACATATCTGCCACATCTTGTATTAAGATTAATTCTGGTCTGTTTAGAGGAACAACATTTGTGTTTTTTTATAGATTAATTTTGGTCTGTTTACAGGAATAACATTTGTGTGTTTTTTATATAGGCATTGAGCTGAATGGCTTCATTTTAGAGCGGATCCATACTTTGATAGATTATCACAATGGCACAATAGTTTTCAGTTAACCCTCTTAATCATCGAAACACTATCATTTTTAATGACAGCCACGCAGCTTCAAAAGCCATTCGTAGTCTAACGATTAATTCAGTTATCAACAATATTCGACATACACTCTTAACAACAGATATGCCATTGGATTCCCGATTGTATTTCCTGAGATATCCGAAATAGATAAATAGCCAAATAATTTTCCCAATATACACAACAACATTGCCAAAAATTTGAGCACGGAAACTGCTAATAATACGAAAAGCTAATTATCCATTTATCCATAATATCCATTTCAATGAGCAAACATATTCCTATGGAATGGCTTTTAAAGGTTGCTCACTGATAATTAAATTTAATGGGATTTTCTCCCTTGCAGAACTTTAACATCCTCCAACTTACTGTCTAGATTCTTTTTTTATTATCTTCATACAACTGAGATGTTTTTGAAATTTATCTAATAAATGACCCCCAACTCTTAAAGATCGTAAAGTCACCCCATGATCTTTGCCGCATTGCTTACAGCATGGTCGCCGGTTTATGTCATAAGGATAAGAAAAATTCTTTTAAATAACTTTCTCCAAAATAATAATAACTTTTTTTTTATCTGCAACTACAATTGTATTGTGACAAGCATATTTTCATAACATTTTAATTTACAATCTTATGCATCATGAAGTGGGAGTAAACCACTTTAGATTCCTTTAGAGGAAGTTAGATTCCTCTAAAAAATATCTAGGCCATTGTCTCTTGAGGATAAAGGGAAGTGAAATTTTTCATAGCGGGAAATGCACAGATCCTGAACAAAGGGAACATTAAGATTACGATGCATTAAGTTGTTAGGAACATAAAAGGGGGCTTCCACAATTTTACGGAGGATCTTGGATTGTAAGGCCTGGACTGATTAAAAGTATTGTTATGAACTTACGTAGATTCAATCGATAGAGTAAAAGACTGTTTTTATTTGTTAAAGATTTTCTTTATTTGACTAAGTTACATTGTTCACAAGTGTTTGTTTGTTTAGGAGAGTCGAATCTTAGTTGAATCTTCGCACTGTTTTTGCACTTCACACTATATTTCTCCGATCTAACTTAATCCATCGATCATTCAAAAAACGGTTCTCATTTGCACTTTCGGACTTTATTTGTCGTTCGCTCTATTACCGGCTTCAACTAGATGTTCACGAATCGCTGTTCAGACTAAACGCTTTCGATTCAAATTCAAATTCAAATTATTTATTTCAGTTTTTCCTATATAAGCTTACTTACTATCATTATATACGTAAAAACTGTGAAGCAATTCTTAACAATATTTCTTAAAACTATTTATTAGGCCTAATTCAATTATTGACTTTTTCCTTCTTAAGTACTTTGGTTACTTAGTTCAATGTACTTGTAGCTTTATTTTTTAGAGTTTATTTATTCTACTATATTGTTTATGATTTTTGTCTTTATTTTTACTTATTTTTAATCTCATATATCTAACTTACACCTATACAACAATATTTACATCTTAACCTAGTCTTATAATTAACAATAAAATTTGTAGCTTCAGATGTTGTCAGTCAAAGGCAATTTGCATATGGTGCTGGCTTACCTGCCCTTCCCGTAATGAAAGTTTGGTTTACGAGCTTCATAGAATTTCGGTCGTCAATAATCATCAATGGTGAAGGGTATACGTATCCGTTCCGGTACTGCAGATTGGAGTAAATTGCCCTAGTGGTTTTTTATATCCAGATTGTATTCTACACGTGCCGCCGTCCTCTAAAATTGGCCATTTGGATAATACTTTTTGTTTTGTCTGCGGTATAAGCCTGTGCAATGTCGAATTACTTTCCTTTCGAATTTCTGCATTCTGGACACTTGGGATCCAGAATGAGAGAACCAAACCGGAAATCCATAGCTGAGGATTGGCCTAATTAACTGTTTGTATAAAAGCAGCTTAGTTGCTGCTGAGAGTCCGTTTCTTTTTCTAAATAAGAACGATATGGTATGGTATGCCCTTAATGACTTTTGTAGATTGTATTTACTGTTTATGTTTAATTTAAAAAATTTAGTGATTGATGTTCCTGCACTCGATATTTCTTGGAATGTCGAAGATAAAAGCTGAATTAAGCAGCGGTTCGGAGACAGATCCCTGAGGAACTCCCCTTTTCATACTACATTTAGAAGATATTAGATCTTCGTAGAGAATTCTAAAATGTCTATTCGCTAGGAATGAACGATACATGAGGATGAGGCGCCTATCTATATTCATACGTAGTAGTTTGAATAGTAGTCCGTCCCACTAAACCGTGCCGAATGCTTTCCTGATGTCCAAACTACATACGTGGGCTACTATATATATTTCTGGCCTAATAATGAAAATGCGAATATTTATCAACGAAAAAGGTTTTATTGTTTTTCAAAATATTCTCCATCAAGATTTATACACTTTTGCATGCGCTCAAACCAATTTTCGAAGCACTTTTTCCACTCCGATTGAGACACCTCCAAAACATGGTTTTTGAATGCTTCAACAGCATCTTCTGGCGACGAAAATCGTTGAAAATCATTGGGTGCCAAGTCAGGGCTGTACGGAGGATGACCCATCAATTCGACGTTTTGTCCGGTCAAAAAGGCGCTGGTTTGAGCCGATGTGTGAGAGCTCGCATTGTCATGGTGCACAATGATTCGACTTCTCTTGTTCGTTTTTCGAATTTCTCCGAAGACTTCAGGCAAACAAATGGTGGTGTACCACTCAGAATTGACCGTCCTACGTTGCACAAGCGGAACAGTCGCCACATGACCAGTTTTGCCAAAGAAACAAGCGACCATTTGCTTCGAAGTGCTTCTTCCACGAACAACTTTCGTTGGATTTGACTCGTCTTGGAAGACCCACACGGTCGATTGCTGTTTTGTTTCGGGCTCATACGCATAGATCCATGATTCGTCACCTGTGACGATCTTATAAACGTCTTTTGAAGCACCGCGATCGTATTTTTTCAGCATTTCTTTACACCAATCCACACGAGCCTTTTTTTGAGCGATTGTCAAATTGTGCGGGATCCAACGAGAACAAACCTTTTTTACGGCCAGGTGTTCATGCAATATCGAATGTATGCTGGTGGGAGAAATGCCTAGGCATGCCTCTATCTCACGGTATGTCACATGACGGTCTTGCATTATCAGTTCACGTACGGCATCGATGTTTTCTGGAACAACGGCTGTTTTTGGACGACCTTCACGGAATTCGTCTTTGAGCGAGCGTCGGCCACGATTGAATTCGTTGTACCAGTTTTTCACAGTGCTATAGGATGGTGCTTCATAGCCATACAAAGATTTAAGTTCATCGATGCACTCTTGTCGTGATAATCCACGTCGAAAGTTGTGAAAAATGATCGCACGAAAATGTTCACGAGTTAATTCCATTTTTTTGCCAAATTGATTTTTTCAAGTCACTGTAAATAACACAAATGATAGTCGTACGTCAAAACGTTCTGAGTACGTTTATGCTAAAAAATGTCAAACTTTCCAATGGAAATGTCAGATCGCACCTGGCAACACTTAGTGTTGCCTAGGCCAGAAATATATATAGTAGCCTACGTATGACAGTGCATCTTTTGAGGTTGAGAGCCTCGGTGACATCAGTATACAGAAGGATCAATGCATCTGTTGTTGAATGATTCCGTCTAAATCCGAATTGATTATTGGGGATTACTTTCCTATCATCCAAGTCGAACAGTAATCTATCGCGGAGGAATCTATCCAACAGTTTACAAATATTTGATAGTAGTGATATCGGTCTGTGCTGGGATATACTCGCTATAATCTTTTCCTTAGGTATATTGATGATATTGGCTTCCTTCCACGCAACAGGGAAACAGAAATTATTTAGGAAATTATTGAAAATAGGGATATAATCTGGACCCGCGAATTTGTAGAGTAAATGTGGTATATGTGCAAAGTTCTCTGCAAGTGATAAACAGTCGGCCCTGTTTCGTCGAAGTGGCCGTGTTCACAGCGTTAAAATTTGTTTGAGGCTCAGTGATGGAGAATTTGACTGAGAAACCTTTCCGTAATTGCTCAGTCAAATTCTCCATAACTGACAGCGTATGTTCACTTTGACGGTTTGGTAGTTTCTGTTTATATAATTCTGTATAGTATTCTACAAACTTATACATTATTGCTTCGTTACCACCCAAGACAGGAATATTATTTTCATCTGTTATTATAACCTTTTTCGTTCTCTTTCTACCGACCAGTAGTCGGTCCGGTAGCATAGTTAGCCGGCCCCGGTAGCACAGTTAACAGCGTGCTGGGACTACCAGCCAAAGGGTCGTGGGTTCGAATCCCACTGTAGAAGCATGGTCCTACGCTAATTTACCTCACCACTTTATTTTCTATTCTACTTCCTTATCCTTTCCGTTTCTCTACCGGACCATCAGACTACTGATAGCTAGGTCGGACCATCAGACCGCTTGAGCAGATGGATGCGAAAGCGTCTGGCGAGGTCTGGTGGCCCGTTAACAAAAATAGGTATAGGTAGCATAGTAGATAGTGTGCTGGACTACCACCAAAAGGGTCATGGGTTCAAATCCCAATGCAGCAGCATGGTGCTACGCTAATTTAGCTCACCGCTTTACTTTCTATTCTACTGTCATTTCCTTCCCTTTCAGACCATCAGACCGCCTGAGAAGATGGATGCATTAATGTCTGGCAAGGTCTGGATTGAATCCAATCCAATAATGCAGTAGCGCAGTCTCTAGCGTACTGGAGTACCATTCAAAAGTTTTTGGATTCGAATACCACTGAGCCCTACGCTAAATAACTATCACCAGTTCCATTTAAGTTTATTTCCTTATCCCCTTATCATTTCCTAATAATATTACAATAGACCAAAATTTGGTCTAAGTGTGTCCGACTGAAACAATTAGTCCCTGAACAAACATTATAAAGAATTTATTTTGAGGTCTCTTTTATAGATGAAAATATCAAAATTTTCTTATTCTCCTCTTTATATTTAAAAAAATTTTTAGGAACAATAATAAATAGTAAATTACTATTTTCACTTTAAAATCTTCATTATGACAATAAATCGACTATTAATTGGATGTTTTTTATTTAAAATTGACAAAAAATGGACACATTCTTTTATGCTAACACAATATTGTATGTTATAATAATTTTTCAAATACTCTTTTTGTAATATTTTCTTAATAAAACTTTTCTTACAGTTTATAATTCTACTTATAGTAATATAAATTGTCAGACAATTGCACAAAAACATAAACAATATTTTTAAAGTAGATCTAAAATTTTAATAGGCGGCCTTAAATTCTGCCGAAGATCATTTTGATCAATGTAGTGTATCTTATTACAATTTTCTTTATACTTGAATGTATTCGAACTGTAAATATTTTCTATATAGCATTATTTTCTGTAATTTTAATGAATCTTCAATATAAATTCAAATTGATAGCTGAACGATTACCATTAAAATACGCACATAGTTGAATTGAAAAACTCAATTGTAAAGCTGGGCAGTATCACATAGTCCTCTCTGCCGCTAAGGTTTTGTTTTTAGCTAATCAAATGGTAATGTTTCAGCCATCAATACTTTCAATTTGATTGCAAATAGTTACGCTCAAATTCCGTGTTTTAATTAAATTCTGTCAATTTTAATAAGTTGTGAACTATTAAAACGATCTAAATCGATCGAGTTGAATTAAATGCCTGGGCAAGAATGCTCGCGTGTGTCGCAACGTCGTCACTAATATCAATCGTGCCACACTTGGGCATGTACATTTATTTACCTTGCTTAGATCACAGTAAAATATTTTAGGGCTGTCAAAATTAAATTTTATTGTTTTTAGATTACAGACTGTTGATTACCAATAGTATATTGACTGGCCCCAACTTTGACTAATATTGAACTGCTTTTATTATCCTCTTCTATGCTTGAGTATTTGTGTTCGCATTCAGTGTATATGAAAAGTTTGAAAGAAGATCGTATTTGACACTACACATCATACTCATATATGGTATACTCTAGTACGTGCCTGAAAACGTTGTAGTACATAAACGATATGGTGTAGATTAAAAACCGCTTACGGGTACATTCGTTGTTTTAGAAGTTTTCGATTATGTCATATGCAAATCGGAAACTAATTTGTTTGAATTTGTTCGCATTTGCAGTACTGGGATCCGAGCCTACACGTATGTAGGCAAATTTGATTCTTTGATTTTGCACCTGAAGGCAGACTATATATTGTCACAACTGAGAACATAAACTATGACAACAAAGTGTGCCCATAATCAAGTCTCTAGCCTCTCGAGTGTTCAAATGTCTCTTAAGTCAGTTTTATTTTTCTTGTTCATTGACAGGAATTGGTTATTATAGGAAAATATCAAAACATTAATTTTCCGAACAAATGTTTTGACTACGTCGTCTTGTCTAACAATTAACCATTTATTTATCTTCAACAATCGAAGGAGTTTTCATTAATTTGTTTGCTGGTTTTTGTAATCGATTATGGTTGTGATCATCGACATCGATTCCAGGCAATATTATTTCCCTACAATGAGAATTAACTTCTATTTGAGCGGTTCATAAAACTACTTACCTCCTTTGACTTTAACATACAAACTGGACCCTATACTAAGAGTTATGCCAATATTTCATATAGGTGGCATTATTAAATTAATAGTACACTATAGCCAAAGACACTCTTGTGTTGTTTTGATAATTTCTAACCAATAAGAAATGTCATTGTAGCTATTTGTAACTGACAGTTTTAAAAGTATTGCCAAGTGGGTGATTTACATGTAGTAATTAACATCTAATGGCAACATTATGATATGTAAATAAATAACGCTATTGGAATCATGAGTTATATGCCCGTTCTGTTAAAAGATAAATTTGTGCTAAGAAAATAATATATATTATCATAAATATATATATGGTATGTGTTCTTATATATTAGATTAAAATAAGTATATACACGGGTAGTTCGAAGGAACTTCTATTTGTTTTCTAATAGTAATTATTGTTATTAGCACATTTTCTTTATAAGTCCCTTTGTTTAGAAAAATATAAATCAAAGTACACGTATAAGTTAGCTAAATATCTGATAATATGATATGCGTGAAACATTTTTGTTCTGATTTTTCGATGATGTTTGATAAAATGTTGCCCCAAACAGTTTGATAAAAAATAGAGACGTTAATTTAAACAAATTTACTATCGATTTTTAATATTAGAGGGTAAATATTCACAAACGAATTATAAATTAATTAAAAGATTATAAATTAAATTACGTAAAAGATACTTTTATCATTTAGTGCAGATGCTAAAAATTTATCAAAAAATAATTTAATGAGAAATATGTCTGCAACAGTATTACGTAACAAAATTTTGGTATTGACTATCTATTTTCTGTAAAAAAAATATTGTAAAAAATTTTTATTTACTTTTCTCCTTAACTTCTACTACGATATTACCACCCTCTTCAAACCCAATATATTGGCTAACTTCTGATCCCAAATGTGCTGATTTTCTTGATAGTTTTAATATGAACTCGACCAGTTACCTTTAATTCTACTATTGAGTATCCTCACTGATTTAAGCTGTGATCATAGGTCTTGTTCTGCTTATTCTTTAAGGAAAACTACTTTTAAAAACTCCTTCTATTAGAGTTATTGGTGGAAAAATTCACTATAATATAAGTTACAACCGTACACATTTTTGTACAAAAATCTCAATAGGAAAATTTTTCATCTAAAATATGAATACTAATTAATGATGTGAACATGGAAATTGAAAGGAACTATAATCAACTGCGTGATTACATTTCTTTATTAAAAGCCATCATTAGATGAATGCTTTTGTATAAAATTTATACCATGCAATAACAGGGAAAGGAAAAGCTCTGAGGTATTTACAAAACTTTTGATAAATACTTTTACTCCACATTGGGATACAGAAAATAAATCATACACTAATCAAATAACTAACGAACTGGTATTCCCAATCCATGTGAGCCTTCTAACCAAAAATTTTAGGCCCCCAAAAATGAGATTTCCAATAAAAAAAGGTCCTTGTCACTTTATATCTGTATCTTTCGGTCCAAAATACTTTAGGTCTTTACCTTTCTATTGACTTCTGTGCCTCCTACTAAACCTTGGCAACATTTTTGAAAATCTATTAAGATGATTCTATACATTTTAAGATAATGAAAATATATTCCCGTTCCGAACTGAACACTCTACAATACACAAATGTCATTTCCGAGACCACTCTACAATCCACTACAAGCATAATTTCTTGAAAGGAAAATGTATTGCCTAGGAGTATTCTTAGATGTGCGATATTCCGAGAGTTCATATCTCTCGTAATGTCTTTTTAAGAGTTCATATCTCTCGTAATTTCCAACATGCAGTTAATAGAATCCTCAAAAATATATCCTATTTCAGGTGAAGTTCCTCAAGGCATGTATTATGGCACTGTCGTTAAGATATGTGGCCACATTTACGATCGTTTATTTTGGTAAACATTTTTTGGTGACTTTAGATTTGGACTATGTGTAAGGTCGTTATTTTGGTAAAAAAAAATTTGGATTTGAAAGCGGCTGCTTTCTTTTTTTATAAGTAGAATGGATAAGGTGGATTAAGAAAATTAATATTTAATAAAATCATCTAAAGTAATATGGCCACAAGGAAATTTTTCAAGAATTAATCTAGGAAAAGGGTTCATATTAATAACATGTGATTTCAATTTATGATATTAATTGATGGGTAACAATTTTCAAACTAGATATTACCTAATTTATGATATCGAAAATATCTAAGTAATCGGCGGCATAATATATGCTCATCAGGATTAATTTGCAGAAATTTACTTATTTTGTACTCGTTTCATAAATTTTTTTTTGAAAAATAAGTAAGCAGAATAAATGGTTCTACGAGTAGTATTTTTTCACTGTAGGCATCAAATACCTCTTTTATTATGACGTTTCTTCTATATATGGTCGTTTATTTTTAATTCTTTGTCATATTTTGAAGAGATAATCAACTGACCTCACACATAAAATTTATTGATTACAAGAAAATAATTTTTGTAATGGAATATAAATTTTACATGATGGCTTCCTATTAGGTAAACGTTTAAAAAAACCGAGGTTCATACTCATTTTCAAATGGTTTTAGGCTTCATTTCCTTATCTATTTACTAGCACTAAATTCAATCATTAAAATAATGCACTTCTATGGTCAGATTGTAGGCTATTTTAGAAGTTCGCGATAAGACGGTTTTGCCACCAGGTGTATTTAAGTACCAGAACATGTGATAATATCCGTATGCCTTCTGGACAACTGAATATAAAAGATTGTGACCATAATGGTAATGCTAATAAACAGTTTTACTATGAATGCATTACTGTAGTAATAGTGGTTATTATAAATTATTTGCAAATGTTCGCCAATCTTCTGATTGAAGAGCAGTACTTATTTGATAATATTTTCTATAATAAATAATAGTTCCCTTTATTTAAATTTTTTAATTTAAAGATATTTTGCAAAATAAAGGATTAGCTAACTTATACTTTGAAAAGTAAAGTTAAATCAAATATAATTTAAAATTAAAAAAAAAATTAATAAAGTTTTTATGTAGTTATATTGCTTAAACTTTGTTATTATATATAAAATATATTATTTAAATGATTACCAGAAGACTTTTTGATAATATTGCACACATTTCGAAGACTTTACAGTCATTAAATGATAAATGTTTGCTTTAAAATGCTCTAAAATTTAAGAATAATTTGCATAAACAAGATTTTTGGTTATCTTATTACGATAGTAGTACTCAGAATTAAAAGTAATGGCAACTATTTCAAAGAAATACGGACAAAAGACCTATATAATAGCTTTCTTTATTAAACGGGCTTATTCATAGTTACTTGTAGTTTTTACAGATTTTTATATAGCAATATTGCTTATTGATATATCCATAGAGCGAAAAATGAGCCTCATTATTGCAGAAAATTTTCTTCTTGAAGCTCGAAGCGTGGTTTCCGCAAAACTATCACTTTTGTGGAAAGTTTTTACAATATTTACGTATTGTTTGATGAGTAAAAAATTCATAATAGAAAATAAAAAATTTAAAATTAAATGTATATAATCTTAAAATGATATGTACCAGGTCTATAAGCTTAAATCCGCTGTTTTTCAAAAGCTTAAATCCGAAGCCAATTTTGGACCTCTTCGTAAGAATTGAAGTGCTGCTCAATGAGCGCATTTCCCTTCGAAGAAAATAGATGATAGTAAGCGGGGTGGGGTAGCACCTCCCAGTTGAGTGTCTCAAAGGTGTTTCGGACCATTTTTGACGTGTGCGATGGTGCGTTGTCGTGGAGGAAAATCAGCTTGTCATATCTTTGTTAATAATCCGTCCTTTTTTCACGCAGAGTACGGTGCAATTTGATCAGTTTTTGGTGGTAGCGGTGGGGATTGACAGTTTCACCAGGTTTCAACATCTCATAGTAGACGATACCCTTATGATCCCACCAAACGCACAGCATCGTCTTCCGTCCGAAACGATTTGGTCTTGGGGAAGATGTTGATGGTTGGCCGGAATCAACTCACGATTTCTTGCGTTTAGGATTCACGAAATATATCCACTTTTCATCGCCTGCCACGATGCAGCAACGACTTTTTTTTTGTCTGGCGAGCAAGATTTCGCATGTGTTTTGGCATCGCTCCTTCTGCCTATCATTCAATTTATGCGGTACCCATTTTCCGATCTTTTTAATCTTCCCCATGGCACGCAGATGCATGGAAATGGCTGGTTGAGTAACACCCAAATGCTCCGCGAGCATTTTTTATGATTGGGTATCGTCTTCGTCTAAAGATGGTCCTCAACCTTCGTAGGCCGATTTTCATGCTTCTTGTCCCACAAGTCAAAACTGCCGTCTTTGAATCGACGAAACTAATATCGGCATGTTGTTTTCGATAAAGTACTGTCACCATAGGCCTCCATAAGTATTCGATGCAATTCGGCAGCCAATTTCTTCAAATTGAAACAGAAAAGCAGAGCTTCCCGCATATGCTCTTTTTCTGGCACAAAAGTAGACATGATTACCAAAGGAAATATGTATGTTGTTGTACGAAATTGCTGACAATGTGCACTGATTAATGTTGACAGATGTCAAAATCATAAAAAAAGTATGGCGTGTCCATGGTAGCTTAATACGCTCACTCACGCCATCTATAACCAAACAGCGGATTTCAGCTTATACACCTGGTATATTTAAAAACTGATAAATACCAGCGCTGTACTTGTCAAAATATAAAATGGATAACTCGATGATATATTTATAGCCAGGTTGTATTGTTGGTCATGGGTTTTGCTGATTTTTTATAATACTTCATAACTAAAAGTCAGATTTAACGATAAATTCATATTGATTTAATGCACAGTATCTACCAATACACAACTAACTGAAATGGTAGGGTCTAATACCTCAAAATTGTATTTTACATTTAAAGCTTGCTCCCATACTAACAAAATTATCGAAGATCTAATGTTCCCAGTCCCTATGAGTCTTCCTCCAAAAAATTTTAAGCACTCGGAAATTAAATCTACTATTTTGCAGCTTTCCAATTAAAATGCTCCTGGTTATGATATAATCTGAAGCAAATTCAGAAAAGCATTAGTTTTAATTACATACATTTTTAATAGTATCCTGCGCAGAACCTATTTTCTCTAAGTCGGGAAATTTTCTGTCATTAAAATGATTACTAAACCAAATAAACCCATTAATCCTCCTTCCTCCTATAGACCTATCAACCTCTTACCAATTCTTGATAAGATATTTGAAAAACTCCTATTAAAACGACTCTACCCAGTCCTAGTTAATGAAAAAATTATTCCTGATCTGAACACTCCACTATCCATCAATGCCATCGCATTTTTGATCACATTTCATCCCCTCTTGAGGAAAAGAGTATTGCCCAGGAGTATTTTTAGATATCTCCCAAGCTTTTGATCATGTGTGGCATCCTGGACTCCTCTAGAAACTCAAGAGCTTTCTTCCTTCAACATACTACCTTATCATAAATTCAAATCTCTCCCAACGTCATTTCCAAATTGCAATTAACTCAGACTCCTCGGAAATATATCCTACTCAAGCCGGAGTCACACAAGACAGTATCCTTGATTCCATTTAATATAATATTTATACCCATGACATCCCATCTGATCCTAATACTATCACTGCTACTTAAGCAGACAATACGACCATACTTGCTACCCATACAAATCCAAACATAGCTTCCAACAATTTACAATTCCATATACACAATCTTAAATCCTGGTTTAAGAAATGGAGAGTGAGGATAAATGAACAGAAGAGTGCTCACATTACTTTCACACTTTGTCAAAGAAAACCTACCCCTTTATACCTTAATAGCAACAGGATTCCACAATATGATAAAGTACGTTATTTGGGATTTTACCTGGACAAGAGACTAACATGGAACCCACATACTAGACTAAAAAGAGTTGAAGCTAACAGACGTTATCTACAAGGTCTTAGAATATTGGACAAACGCTAGAAACTAACAATCAAAAGTAAACTTCTAATCGACAATACAATTATAAAACCTATTTGGACATATGGAAATAAATTTTGACGTTGAACAAAATTTCGGCAAACTATTTCTTTTTTTCCCAGGGACATTTTTTGCCTTTACTGTTTTACAATTATTGCTGGTTTATTGGTTTACTCCAACAAATTAACGTATCTGTACAAAAAATTATCGAGCGGGGTCAATTGATCAATTAATATAAAATCAACTTGTTGCTAATTACCTCAAAAAAACTAACCATTATTACCATCCTGCTACAACCATATATGACCCGGTTTTCAAAGAAATAATTGTTGAGCTGCGGCGTCCTTTTGGAAGAAATTATAACTGATGATGTGGCGTTTAGAGGCCCAAACCTAAAATTACAATTTTGTTAACGCAATAATGTCTCCAATTATTCTTGTGAATTTGTCTTATTCTAAGAAGGATAATTTTGCTTTAAAAAAACTATTTAGCCAAATATGACCCTCACCACTTAACACAATTTTGCGATAAAACAGCTTCGGAATATTTCATGAATTGATGGCTTATTTTTGAAATAAATTTAAATAATTTTGATGCATAATTCAAAGATCTAATCATGATGAAATATAAACTTTATAAAATATAACTAATTGATAAACTTTGATATATAACAGCTGATTATAATAACTAACCAATCCTACCAGAATTTCCATCACACTAAAAATTATTTTTATAGAGTATGTCGTGGAAGCTGCTTAGCAGTTCTGTGTTATTAAAATTATATGTTATGTTGCTTTTTTGGTGTTATCAGCTTTCCAATAGAATTTTAGTTCAATTTTAGAGATTTTTTAATTTTATTGCATAAATTATTATATTTGCTTATAAAAAATTTAAAAAATAATAATGCAGGAACGAATCTTATATCGGAAGAAATTGGGAATATGATATCTTGTGAGAAATGAAGTTCTCAAGTACCACATGTCTAGCAAAGAGAATCGGTATTATTACCTACTCGTCAAAAGGAAAATATTAGTGAAAAAAGCCTATTCTTTTGAAACATATTAAATACAGAATCAGTATTCCGGGAGCCATCATCAATAAAAGTCGAGAAGCAGCGACTTTTTGTTAGCTGGCTGTAAGAAGAAATAGTGACATTATGTACAAAATCCTTGTTTTATTTTATGGCGTAAAAGTATAAAAATAGAATAATGTCTGAAAAATATTCTTTTCTCCTTAAAAAAATGTTATTTTCCTTAACTAATGAATTAGTTTATTATCTGTTAAATTTATACTCACAATATTTTTTCTTTTTAAATAAATACAATTGCCTTTTCCTTCCATAAAAAAACTCTTCATAATTAATTGTAATATTGTATTAATTCTATGGCAATAATAAAGAAATATTCATAATTAAATAAATTATAAAACAATAAAATAATTTTTTTAGTATATTTTCAACATTAATAAACAAAAATTACTGCTGAATTAGTTTATCTATTATCCAATTTAGCTTGTTGATTTCTTAATGGAATTTTCCTTATACTCGTATTCTGATTCCGAAATGCAATTTCAGTTACTGTTTTAGTTACAATTTCTATTGCTAGAGATTGTCGTAATCTAGAGTAACCTTTTATATAAAATACCTACAAAAATTATATGCTGAACATTGAAAATAGAAAAATTTCATTATGGAATTTTATCTTGGATGCCTTATTGGATGTAAGAGAAAATAGCGACGTGCTTGTACTATGAATGGAGGATAACAGTTGGTAGATTGTGGTATTGTAGATTGTAGATGGTAGACCCGGGATGGTGACTCTTGTGGATAGTGGTTAGACTCCTGTACTGCTAAGTGAATGGAACGTATTGTTGGATAAAGGGAACCAACCAACCACCAGTGCAAAAGAGCAACCTCACGACAAACCTTTTGTATGCAAACAGTAGATGAAATTTTAATATCAGAAGATTCATCGGCGCGTGCTCAAAATCGTGACTATTCAAAAAATAAATTATTTGTTTTAATTGGATGGTAAATTGTCGACAAAAATATGGCAAAACAGCAAGGAGAAAGATTGCGGTATGAGACCATAAGCTGGAGCAGCGAAAGTTATAGTTATACCCTGGGGCATTGCGAATAGAGTAGCATTCCGAATCTGCAATGGGCTTCTATTAGTTTAAGTATTTGCATTGGGCTTGTGTCATCGCAATGTAACCTTCCAGGTGGGTGCAGTCTGTTAGGTTGAAAGAGTCACGTCCAAGGAATTAGTCGATTTTGTTGTCGTTTGGTTCGCCTCTTGTTGTACTGATCAATAATTAAAACTATCCGTAAATATGGCTACAGATATTTGTGCAGGGGACAAATAAGCGTGAGGGCGATAGCAACAATAATTGTATCAACTTTGCAGCTATGCATATTATTAACGATTATATTGTCCTGATATCGGTTATTTTCTTGTAGATTATATTCATTTAAAATTTGCAATTTTCAACTAAAGACCTTGTCCAAAGAGCGTTGTACATTAACAAAAGAAAAAGAAAAACCAACAATGAGACTTTTAAGACAAGGAAATTTTTCCATCCACGGAAGAGATTGGTCTTTTGATAATTATTCTTGGTAATTATTCATGGAAAATTGACTACATCAAATGTAAATACCTAGAGAGTCTAGAGTTTCTCAATAAATTTATTTTTGATATCATTTTCGATTTATTGAATATTTTTAGTAAACCCATTAATAAAAATTTATAAAATAATTAATATGTATTTTTAAGATCAAATTAGTTAACCGATGATGGACTTTTTTAAATCGAATTGGCATAGGCACATTTAAAAATAGTAACTTATTGTTTAGATATCATCCTAAAATGCTAATATTTTAGTGTCATTCACTAATATACTTTTTTGTATTAATGAAAAAAATTATTTCAAAAGTTTGATTATTTTTGTTAAAAAGTTTTTTAAAATGAATATTCTTTACAATTGAAGACAAATTTTATCATCGAATTAATAGAATTTATACCTGCAGTAACATAAATAACTCTAGAATATTTTCTTCTAGAATCAAAAGAGCATACCACCTAAGTTCTGTAATTAAGCTTTATTTTTATTAAAGGAGTCAGCATCTTGTGCAAAAAAAATATGCGGGTAGATATTATAGAAAATATGGATATCTTAAAGATATCATCCATTTTTCAGGAAAGCAGTGGATAGTCTAGCAGGATTCAGCACTGGAATATTACTACGCAACGATGGGTGAAGCTCCACATGCAAGAATTTATTTAATTTCTTAATTTAGTGACTGGTTGTCTTGAAGCTCAAGTTTCAATCCTTTTGACTATATACTGAAAATTTCTTCCGCATCCACCATATTTACCAGATTTAGGCCCAATAAATTATTTCCTATTTCTGAATATGCAAAATAGCCCAGTAGAAAAAGATTTGGCTCAAACAATGGGATAATTGCTGAAACAAAGATCTGTTTTGAAGAGTTCAGGAGACCGTAATTTTGAGATGTATTATAATAGATAGAAAAACATTAGACGAAATATATCGATTTAAATAAATATATTTGTCAAAAAATATAATTAATTTTACATATAAATATTTTTTTTCTTGTCAAGGCCAGGTAATAATCATACAAACCTGTTAGGAACAAATGAGGTTAGAACCAAATATATAATTTTATCAAAAAATACGATACGAATTACACCAGCTTGGACAATATGTGATAACAGATAAATATAATTTTTAAAGGTCTTTAAATAACTCCTTAAATAAAATTAGTGCGGGTATAAACTGAAGAATTATGCTTGTTAATAGAGTTTTGTTAAGCTTGAGCAAAAATATGCACTTGATTGCATTGAAAGAAAACTCCTCAATATAAATGGCCTTGTCTGTGAAATTGAAATCTGGGGAATTAGATATAATGAAGAGCTGTACGTCCTCTATCAGGAAGCTGATGTTGGCTGGAAGGTCAAAATATCAAGGTGCGATAGCTAGTACACATCATGCAAATAAAAAGGCACTCTTAATAGAAACTTCTCCGTAAACCTAGTTTGCTAATGCGCAAGGGGTAGAATGTCCCTTAGATAGAAAGGCTTTCCTACCTAGAATCTACATAGACTTGGTGTCAAAAATTCGAGAGTAAAAGGTGTCGATAGAGAAATTTGCCGTATTCATCTTAGCGATGTCGTAAACTACAATGGATTGTAGTGCTAATAAATAATAAAAATATTAATCTCTTTTTGAAATAATTTCTTCTAGCATAGTCATTAAATCTTTTATCAAAAAGTACAAAAAAATATATTAGCTACATCGGTTATTATATGCATTCTGCGTAGTACTCCCATATTTGAATACAACTTGCTAAAATATTGGAGGTTCGCCTACAGTTGTCGTAGACTCAGCAATTTCACGCACTTTCGGCCTGATTTTTATAGTTAAGTGATTTTAAATACGAGCATATGTAGAAATTGTGTTATTGCAGATAGGAATGACTACTAAGGAGAATATTTTACTAACTTATATTTATATCTTACAGATTATTTATTAATAAATACTCATACTAAACTTAAAAATTTCAATAAAAAAACACTTCTAGGCAATATTATTTTATTTTCATTATTATCTTATAAAATGCTGTAATAGTGACTACCTGAAGTTATGAATGATATTTTAATATCTTTGGTTGACTATAAAACTTCAATAAATTAAATATTACTTCGATGGGAATTTCATCAATGGCTGAATAGAAATTCTTTTCTGTAGTTGAATGAAATGTTGAAGAAATTGATTGATCTGCTAAGTTGTTTAAAGAAAAATGCATTCAGAAGTATTTTTACAATATAGTCAGTAGTAGATATTTTTACATGTAGCCTATATGAAATTAAATCGTGACGTATTTTGATTGAGTCTCGTTGTAGGTAATTGTTAGTGCATGAATCTGCTTCCAGTCTTAAGGTGCACCAGAGTACTGTACCTGTACTATGCCCCACTTATAAGTGTGTATCGTAGCAGAATTGACAAGTGTTGATCGAAGGTAATCAAACATGAGATTGAGTTTTGGTTCGATTAAAGCCTAAAAGCCCGATATGAAATTGATTGTGACTGATTGAGTTATTTAACTCATAATGATTGAAATATTGTTCAGAAATAAATGCCATATAATTATGTGGTCAAGTGATTTTCCATCCTGGTGAGACCAGTACAAGTACATGAAGCCGAAAATGGCAATGCAACATTTCAGTGAGTATGAAATCTTCTGTATATTTAACATTCATTCTCATCATTTTGCCGATTAATTTATTGGTTGTCCTTTGTAAGGTTCATAAAAATGAGCCTTTTGTCATCAAAGCTGTAAAAAGCCTACTTGCGGTGCATATGATCTTATATGTTAGTTTTCAGTTGTGAGCCTCAAGAAATCAGGTTACTGTCTAGTTAGATCTGGTCCACTGTCCAACCACTAGACACTATCTGATAAACGTTATACACAATAAACGAATAAATTAACGAGTATGTAAGTACGTATTGGAAAATGTTGTTCAATCTACAAAGACCATCATCAGAAGTTGGAGTGGCCACCAGTTAGCTAATAATCATAATCACTAAGAAGACGAAGCGTGAGAGTGGGCTCGACTTGCGCTCATGGACATACCCGATAAGCTGTCAATTTTTCCATTTATTGGCAATTTAATTGCTTAAGCTTGTGCTGGTTGTGATTTTGCCGCTTTGTTAAGTCCGCCATCACCGCCGGGCAAGATGACAGGTTCGAGGTGATTTTGAAGCTGCATCGTGAATAAAATTGCAGCTACTTGTAGATCTTAAAACTAACTTAGGATGGACGGCAACACCCCTTTCGACAACGGATTTCGGTAGATTTCTATTGGTAGACAAAGCAGTAGAGCTTCACCGTTCGAATTGACTTTCATTATTTTTTATCTATCTGTGTCATTTGTACTTAGCTTGTTATTTAGCCCATTACCTGCCAGCCTATCAGCCTACCAGCCGATCAAACTACTAGCCTACCAACATCTCAACTTATAGTTCCATAGACACTTGCTCTGCCTACCTAGATGCCTGACTATTTTCACTATTCCACCATTTCACTATTCCACTGCCTACATAATGCATGTACCTGTTTACTAGCAAATATACATATTCATCTGAACATTACTCCTCAAGGCTTGGTACTGTTGATTTACTAATATACTATGCGGATCTGGTACGGTTAGTTAGCTTTACAATTGGTCACTGGTTGCTATCGGAATCAATTTTATGTTCGTTAAATCGCTCCAAGCGCATTCCACGCTGCGATCCATAAAAGATACAGCCGGATAGCGTTTGAGCGGCAAAATTGATCAATTTGCTTCGTTCGGAATGATTCTATTTCAAATTCATTAATTTTTTTACTAGAAAATTTTATTTATTTTACTTGTTGGCAAGTTGCATATGTCTGTCCATCGTCTTGGCCTCTCTAATTATTTGAAGTTTTCAGATAAATTTTACATTCTTATCGGTCAGTTGTGCATTATTTTTGCACATAATCTAATAGTAATATTTTTTTACAATTGGCACCGTTTGAAATCGTGAGAAAATTATTACGCAATTGAAGTTTTGTTATGTTATAGAAGATTTCTTTTTAAAATTAAGTACAAAGAATTGTAGTTTTGTTATCTATTGTATAAAAATATTTATTTTTTAGATAACTAATGGCAATAGTTTTTTTTTGTGAAAATGTATTAAATGTCTTATTGATTAATATTATGTAGAGTTCTTTTTATTCCATTTCTATAAATTTCTATAAATAAAGTATTCCATTTCTATAAATTTTGTGTGTGGTTAGTCCAATTGCGGTATCTTATTTGAATAATAAAATCATTTTTAGCTGACACAAGAGGCAATTAGTATTGTAATTAGTAAGATGAAATATTTTTTCTTTTAGACTGTATGTGTAAAAAAAACAAAAATATAAGTTGATTTAAGCAAATTCTATTAAGAATGAAATCCTGTTGGAAGAGTAATCTTAAAATCTTCTAAAAACTGGCGGATAGAATGTTACTGCGTAGTATATTCAAAATCTATCGCAAGATTGAGTAATGTCAATTTTTTCCCCTACAAGCAGTTATTAAAAAAATAATATCATCTATGTCCGGTAACTGCGCGATTCTATTACGATAAATGGCACAGAGAAATTTGGAGTAATGATGTGTTATTAAATTTTTTGTCAAATTTAGTGAATTTACGAGTTTGAATTACGAAAATTTGCAACTAGCTTATGGGGAACATTCCTTATTAAGAGCCCAAGTTTTCTGATGGCATCAGAAACAAATGGAGTGAGTGATTTTGTCGGGTCAGATCTTCGATTAACATCTAAGCTAATGAGTTAAATTTGAATCGTTTTACACTTAATCAGATTTTGTCCCAAGATTTGGGCATAAAAGAACCTCACGTTTAAATAGAAAGATAATCGGAAATACAAGTATATATTCCTTGACCGTCTCGACAGAATCGAAAATACCCGTGTGTGTGTCATCTTAATAATCGCTGCAATATATAAATGGATTGTAACCGTAGATTAGATGAAAGGCGATCTTAGTTTTTGCAATGAGGAGTGGGCGCAACGTCTTCGTATAGTTACCCAGGAGAATACTTTATATATGGATCTTTTGAATCGGAAGATGTTCACCTATTTTATAGTATGAAGGAGAGCATCAACAAAGTGGGTTTGATAGGAAATTGGTCATTTGAAATTAATATTAGATTTACGCTTATGTAAGATATAATAGATATATTTTTAGTAAAGAATTGTAAACTTAAATATTGTATTTTTTTATTGAAGAAATTTTAGGTAACAAAAGATAAAAACAGTCCTTCATTATGTTGAACTTGAAAAGGTCATAACGTAAACGTAATTAAGTGGGAATACGGCTAAGAACGTCTTACCACGAAATAGCTTTTAATGTCAGAGTGCTTAGAATTAACATTTCAGTACTTTTGTTACTCGAAATAATAAAAATAAAAATATAGATTAATTTATAGAGACATTATGAGAACAAGCCACTTTCCATTGAGGAATTTCATAAATTTCTTGTTTAGCCAAACATTGTTTCTGATTGGAATTCCAAATTATTTTTCGATGAAAATCTGTAAAGTTTTTAGACTCGTACTATTTCAAAAACAGTCCAGGCATAATATTAATAATGAAAATAATGTCTAGAAGCTATGTTATAAAATATTTCATATATACCAAGTATTTTGTAATATTTTCCGTACAAGTGTACTGATTGATCATTGTTAGGATTTGTATTATAAGTTCCATTTGAATAATGGTAACATTTCGTGACTATTCCTGTAGCAGAATCTAGAAGTAATACGATATGTTGCTGGTTAAGTGAAATATTACTTTTCGGGATCATAAATACATATTTATTGTGTGGTATAAAATTTACAAGTTGAAACTTGTACGAATATGGAGGAATTTTCTATAATACGATTTATATCCACTTGCTATAGCTCCCTTAGAGAAATCGTTAACATTGCATACCACTGATGATCGTTATGAATATATCCTTACCGTATTGATTACTGTAAGAGTCCCAAGAGCTGATTTATAGGCTTATTGCTTTATTTATTCTAGTATATTGATTGAATATTCGATGGATCACGATGGCATTTGGTGTGGTATGTGCCAACTTTCAAGATAAGCGATATCAAAATTTAACGATCAGGAGAATTTTTATCAATTTTCTTTTCACTATAATTTATAAAACTAAAATAAGACGCTTTATTGGAATGTGTTTATACCAATTTCTTGAATATATTGCAATTATACATCATACGTTTCCTCTTGGACATCCAAAGATCATTTTTCTAAGATTTCCGAATGAATAATGGTAGAATGGAATAAGATTCATTGAGAGAATACAAGAAATTTGAAAAATGACTGTGGAAAGGTGCGTTTTATTTTATTTTATTATTATAATTCCAAGTAACATTAGTACACTAATATAAATTCTAAGCGCAACGATATAAAAAGCCTGTTTGGTGGCAGAACGGTCTAACTCAGTACATAATCTTCATATCGTCATACCAAAGGACATTCCAGTTTATTAGTTTTATTCATTAAAGAAATGTAAAGAATTATGTTTAAATAAATTATGAAAAAGGTTTGAAAAATATATTCAACTTTTTTCTTTAGAATAAAATGCCTTTTAAAAATTAATTAACTAAATAAGGATATCTCCTAAATAAGTATTATAAGTAGGTTAAATTTTAATTTAATTGATGTGAAATTGGTAAACCATGTAGTGAGGATATTTTGATGAAATCCGGTTTTTTCAGTACAACATATTGCAAAAAAAGTATGTTGAAATCGAAAATATTTATAGAATAAAAAAATTTAAGTTTGAAAAGGACGTTTAGAGTACAAAAAATATTAGACTCATTGAATAAAATTTGTAAGGAGGTGATGGAATGACTATTGTATGATTATCATAATTATAATTAAGGACGTGACAATTGTCTTGGGCTGTTGAATCAAACAGAAATCCTCCAAATCTGATTTGCTAGAAAACTTGTATATTCTTACTGAAGCCATCGCCTTATCAAATTCATTTTCTATATTGTCTGTTGCTACAATATCATAAAAGTTATCATTGTAGACTCTTCGGATAGAATCTCCCTTATCGATAATTTGGATTAATTGAAATAGACTCTGCTGGTTGTCTACAGTTTTGCGCGGATTTCTACCTTCATATTGTTATCGGTCCCCAAGACCCTTAATAAACAAGATTAAAGCTTTAATCCTGTCTTTGATGCTGACGCTGCTACCATGTACTTACTTGGTTTTACCTTCATTTAAGTGCAGCCGAATATATTCAGCGCTCAGCCAATAAGGGAACATAAAAAGTATGTTTTTTGACGACAGCCATTGCATATACATAAATATAAGATGAATGGCTATGAAAATAATCTGGATTCAATTATCGAGAACCATTTAATATTAGGTGTAAGGGAATCTTCTGTCGTTTTTTTTCTGAAGAAAACAAAATTATTTTGTTTTTACTTTTTATTTGAAATAGTTCAAAATACAATTTTCTCCGCCAGTTAAAACTGTTTGCCAGCGTTCTGGCACCTTATCCATTGCCCTGAAGAAGAAGGCCTCACTTTTAGGGGCGAGATAGTTTTCCATTACCATTTGGACACCCTCAAAATTTGCTTATTCATTTCCACCAAGAAAGTTTTGCAGCGATCTCTGCAAGTTTTTATGTGAATTTCCTTGCCACATGTGGTGTAGCGTTGTCGTGATGAAACATTTAAGTTGGCTACAGATAGACAATTACATTGAATTTTTCTCATTAAAACAATAAGTTGCGTGCACACTTGCTTTTGCTGTAGCCGTCGAAATTTTCCCACTGTAAACATAGGATATTTTTCTTACCACGTTCTTGTCAGTTATTCACTTTTCATCTCCCGCCGCAAAGCATTGCAAAAACGGCTCCGTTTGGTGACGAGCAAGATTCGAAGAACATACGGAAATTCTTTTCATTAAATTCTTCTTATTTAATTCATGTGACACCTAAGCAGAGTGTTTTGATTCAAAACTAAGCCTTTTAATGTGATCCAAAGTAGTTGTTTGATAAATTCCAAGCTTGAAGGCTAAATCTACGGAAGTTAATTTTGAATTTGTCCTGCTCATACTGCGGAGTATATCATAATTGAAATGTGATGGCCTTCATATACTGAGTTAATTTTTAAAAGAAAAATCTCGTGAACAAAATTTTATAAACCACCGGCGACCTCCCCGAAAACTTCACATAAGTTTGTTTACTGCCGGAACCTCGTTGTTTCCCTTTTTGGATCTCTATACTGTATGTCTTAAGTGGACTTTTTTTTATGTCATGCTAACGGATCCAAAGGCTTATGAAAACTGACCAATATTCAAAAAAAAAGTTCTAAAAATTAAATTTACCATATGCTAACGTACCTGTTCAAGCCAGTTTCAATCAGGGCAAAATTCTTACATAGGACCGATAACGCATAGAAGTGTACGTATTCACAAACGACAGAACTTTCCCTAACACCTAATACTTATCAAGAACTATATAATATTTATTGCAGACTATATAATGCAGGGTGTACCAATTTTGAGCAATATTGGCCAAATGTTCACCACTGATGACGTGGTTAATAATGAATTTGAGCTCTTGAATTGGAATACAACAATATTTTCAGTCTAACTGTCTTGTTGTTGGTATATTTAGTTCCAAACCAGTTATTTACCAAATTCTTGATTGCTTTCTCAGATGGACGATTATAACGAATAAAATTATCGCCAATTTTACGAAATTTGACTTTTCCATATCGACTATTTTTATAATAGATTTAAATTATTTCAATACAATATTCGATCAAAATTGAAGACATTATCACAAATGGTAAACATTTTACTGTGAACATGTTAAAAAACTGAATGGCAGAACTGTTAAGAATGCCAATTTCTACCCTATTGAAAAAAAATTTTTAATTGATAGACTAGTTAATTATTGAAGACTTAATAATTATTTTCGAGAATCATATAAAAGTAATCGAGGACTAGAATAGTTAATATGCACCACATAAAAGGTGACAAAAACTATATAAAATTTATCAAGGACTAAATTATAATTATTGAAGGCTATATAATAATTTTCGAGGATTACGAGGGTCATTCAACAAGTACTTAGCCTCACCGCTCGATGGAACTGCTGTCACAAAATGGAACTTCCATCACCGCTCGATGGAACTGCTGTACTACCATCGTGCAGTACATTCTTTTAGTAAACTACTGTCAAAGTTTCAATCGATTCCCTTCATTAGTTTTGTTTTGAGAGCCTTTGAAAGCGAGCGTGTCGGTCGGTTGCATAAAAATGGAAAAAGAACAATATCTTCTTGTGTTTGGAAGGGAAAACGCGCAGCGAAATCAAAGATCGCTTGGATGCTATGTATGATGACTCTTCTCCTTCGATGGCGACCGTCAAGAATTGGTTAAACGAGTTTGTTCGTGGCCGCACGTCGGTTTTTGATGAGCCACGCCCAGGTGCCCTGAAAACGGCTTCTACGGAGGGAAACGTTAGAAAAGTCCACGATCTCGTGTTGGTAGACCGTTGATTGAAGGTTCACGAGATATCTGAGACTGTGGGCATCGCAGTAGAAACGGTGCATCATATTCTACACGAAGAACTGGGCATGAGAAAGCTGTCGGCGCGATGGGTAACGCGTTTGCTCACACCGGAAAACAAGCGCAACCGTGAGACCACATCGGCGACGTGTTTGGCGCTGTTTCAGCGCAATCCAGCGGAGTTCTTGCGTCGTTTTGTGACCGTCGACGAAACATGTATTCACTGGTACATACCAGAGACCAAGGAACAGTCGAAATAGTGGACTTCACTCGACGAACGTGCTCCAAAGGAAGAATACTGTTCGATCGGCCGGAAAGGTGATGGCTACCGTTTTCTGGGATTCACAAGGTGTGATCCACATCGATTACCTCGAGAAGGGTAAAACTATCACGGGGCGCTACTATGCTGACTTATTGGGCCGATTTGACGTCGAATTGAAGAAAAAGCGGCCCCGCTTTGCGAAGAAAAAAGTGCTGTTCCACCACGACAACGCGCCGGCTCACACCTCCGCCGTCGCCATGGCCAAATTGGTCGAATTGCGCTACGAATTGCTGCCCCATCCACCGTACTCTCCAGATTTGGCCCCCTGTGACTACTTTTTGTTTCCAAACCTGAAAAAATCACTCGCCGGGAATAGATTTGGGTCGAATGAGGAGATCATCGTCGCCCTCCGGGCCTATTTTGCTTCCCTCGAGAAAATGTATTTTGTGGACGGGTTAAAAAAGTTAGAGCATTGCTGGGCCAAGTGTATCGAGCTTGAAAGAGATTATGTGGAAAAATAAATTACCACCTTTCCAAAATTTTCGTTTTTCTTTTGTAGGCTAAGTACTTGTTGAATGACCCTCGTATATAAAAGCAATCGCAGACTATAATAGTTAATATGTACTATATAATAAGTAACAAAGACTATCTATAGAAATTATCAAGTTTTTATAATACAATTTAGAACTGAATAATAGTAAGCGAGAGGACTATATAATAGTAATCAAATACTGTATAATAGTTATTGAGAAATATATAATAGTTATGTCGTTAATACACAATAAAATATTTTAATATAATAAAAAATAATTCCGACTACGAGGTCTGTTCAAAAAGCATCGCGAATTTTGAATTTCCGAGGGTTACGTATATTCGATTTTCGATTTTTTTGTGACGTTATATTGGTACTCATGTCTTTCACATATGCTGATAAGTTCGGCCATTTTGAATGTTCAGTTAATTTTTGACAGCGAAATTGACGCGCTTTTTTCGGTCTTGGCTCGTGCGGCACCTTCCATTGGGATGATTAAGCTTTGGTTTCATAGCCATAAACCCATGATTCGTCACCAGTTATGACCCTCTGGAGCACATTTGGGTTGTCGCGGACAGAGTCCAACAGCTCCTTACCAATGTTAATGCGATGCTATTTTTGGTCGAAAATGAGCAAAAATCGAAGACGATCCCTAACACGTGCAAGCAAAGCAGCTGTCAAAAATTAACTGAACATTCACCCCGCGGGTTACATATATTCGATTTTCGATTTTTTTGTGACGTTATGTTGGTACTCACGTCTCTCACTTATCGGCATAAGTGAGAGACGTGAGTACCAACATAACGTCACAAGAAAATCGAAAATCGAATATACGTAACCCGCGGAAATTCAAAATTCGCGATACTTCCTGAACAGACCTCGAATGTCTATTAAATAATACTGAAAGCTTGATTCAATTTAATAAAGTATTATTTGCCAGAATAGATTTTTAAACTCAATTGAAAAGGCATTTTTGTATATCTTTTTCTCAAAGATATTTTCTTCATTTAAAAAAAGTTATTTTATTTTTGTTATTATTCATTCTTTAAATGTTTTTTTTCATGGTTTATAAAGAAATATAAATAAAACATTTGACAAATAAATGCTAATCATTACTTTTTCAGCAATTACTGAGAATTTATTTTAATTTTAATATAAAAAAATATTATTAAAATAAAAGATTAGTTATTATCTTTTGTAGACCATTTTTGTGTATCAGCAAAAATATCATAAATTTCATAATTTCTCTAATAACATAAAAAAGAAAACTTCAAATAATTCTGTGTTAATTAGAATAAAATTATGATATAAGCATAATTTACTATCAGAAATTGTTAAAGATAAAGTCAAAAATAAAAATATTATTCATAATTTATTTTTATTTAAATTATTGTGAATAATTAATTCTACAAACCTTAAAAAAATATAACAGAATGTATAATATAATATTCCCAGAAATGAATAAAGTATCCGATAATATCCTTTTGAATTAAAACATTTAATAATTTTTCTGTAAAATTATGGTAATTTTTATTTATTTTCATATACAATATTATACAAATGCTGAAAATTTTTCATATTAATAAACAGAAATTCAATCAACTTTATTGGAGTAGTACAAAATTTCTCCTAATATCCAATTTCTTATTTTTAACGAACTTTATTAAAATAAAATGTTCTTTTCTTACAGAATAGCAAAATATTAATTTCTTATGCCAAGTAGCAAAGAAAATGAAAACCAATAGTAATAGTCTGTTTATATTTAAATGTACAGTATAAAAATATATTCTTTAGATGAATGCTAGTAATTTTTTGATATAAACCACAACAAAAGATAAGCTATCCTCATATCTGTCTAGTTTGTAAATTGTTACTTACTGCAAAATGGCTTGTACCTTATGGCTAGTGAATATCTGCTTTAAATGATGGTATTCACGATGTTTACTATCCGTAAAAAACTATTTTCGTTAGGTGACGTTGAACACAGTTTGAAACGAGCTATATTACACGTAACCTGTCATTATAGCGAGCACATTATGGAATTTATATCCTATTTAGCATTGCTTTATTATTATGTCCAGCTGTTGTATATAAAGAAGAATAGATACCAGTGCAAAACCGTGATGTTCACATTTTACAATCTTCAATATCAAAAAAGATAGTATGTACTAGTCCGATGTGGCTTTTAACTAACATTAGGTTGTTATGGCTCACCTTAACCTCACTCTAACTGAATGGCATAAAATGGGATGAGTTCAAAACATGTTCTTGCATTTTACACTTACCGAAAGCGACATAATATTATTCTTTGAAATTCGTATATGCATTCTATTAAATGTGAAACAAGAATATATACTCAAATTTTCAGTACTGATGGTATTTACGCTTTAACTACTACCTTTAGTACTTATCCATAGTTTGTTGTTATCCAGTTATCTTCTAGATGGAGATAATAGATAATTGAGTATAGAAGATTATCAAAAGAACAATGGATGCTAAGTAGTAAAAGACTACTGATTTTGACAACTTTTTATTTAAGACCACAACACTTGTTAGCGGCTAGATAGTCTTTCTGGTACTAGTAACCGACTAGTTAACTAACTTATAATGTACAAATTCAATTGTTTTCTTTGCACATAGTTATACACTTTCAGAGACTTCAATTTTCTGCAGGTGCATATTATATACTCTCTAACTATAATTTTAATGGCTTGAAATATCAATTTAAGACAATGCACAATCAACGACAAGTCTTTGAAAATTTGAGAAGATAAAGAAAAATTTATGATCTTTTGAGATTAATTTGATGGATTTTGATTAAAATATTCTTTTAAATTCAAGTGTTTTTCTTTACAGTCTCGATAACAAATAAATTTTTTTATTTATTCCAGTCAGTTTGGTTTATATTCAATTACAAATTACTTTTGTAAGGCAAATTTATTATGCATTTATTATTAACTATAGCATTTGTTTAATTTCTACAGAGATAAAGGACTTTTAAAAGTATATTGGAAATATAAGTAATTTAAGTTTAAAATTATAAATATAAAAATATACTGAATATATAGTTAGATCGATAATTTTCTTAAAAATATAATTCGAATGATTAATACTTTCACATTAAAATTCAGATCTTGTATGGAATTTAAGATAGAATACTGTCTACTTTCTAAAAAGCTTTGTTTCACGCAAAATATATTTATTCTTACACCTTAAAAAGACCTAGAAGGGCATGATATCGAAAGATATTTTTACTCCAATATTTTTAGTCAAATATAATTAACTCGTTATAAAAACAGAGATTTTTAACTCGTTATAAGTAACTCTAATAAAAAAAGTTTGTTCATTTTTATGTTAAAGTTATTGACCACTTTTCCATATGAAATTATATTTTTCAAGCCAAATATTTTTATATGTTAAATGGACTTTTATCTATAATTCTAAAGATTTTTTTCTCATTTAAAATTGTATGAACGGGTACCCATTTTTATAATTTCGTATTTTCATGATCCTTTTATATGTTATCGTTTTTAATTAATCAGTATTCAAAAGAGATGCTTTATAATATTTATCACAAATATGGTCTTTCGTAAGTGTAGTTTACCATTAATAATAATATAATTTCTGTTAAGTTAAGAAACTTCATTTTTTTAGAAGTCTGTAGTTATATTTTTTACTTAATTGTTTATTTTATTTTAACCATTTAGAAAATAATAAATATAATTTTAATTATGACCACCCTGTATTTCTGCGTATATACAGCTTCAATTACTTTCAGTTAGTGGCTTAGCAATATTCTAGAGCATAAACAGTTAAACTGAATAGTTCCATTGAGGAGAAGATCATTGAACTAAATATTCTATGGCAAGTTACGGAAAGATCGTTCAGAACTTGACCATTCAGAGCAATAATGGCTTTATTATGATTCGATTTGATCTCATTAGACGCTGTTATGATAACTCGTGCAACGAATATAAATGATAAAAATCACTTCCGATCCACTTTAATTATACAATAGCAAGAAATGCTCGTTCATATATACAGTATATTAATATGACAGCTGTCCACGACGACAGATATCCCTACTTGCTAACGGCTAAAGAATGAGGGCCTGATGGACCTGTCTGCTTGTTGTCGTAGTTTTGATTCCCCAATGGCAATGGAAATTAATCTGGAGATCATATAATTGTATTCGGATAAATGACAGCGGTACACATAGATGCCATTGACTAAGTAGTTAGTTATGTTTCTATTAAGATGCAACGAATTGAATGAGTTAACTTTTTGCACAATTTTTCAACGAAACTTACTAAAACTAGGGCTAAAAACCCGATCGCTAGACAGCTGAATTGATTGCCTTCCATTAAGAGTGTCAATTCCATTTTATATGCATACCTTGTCTGATCGGTGAATTTTTTACCCTCAAAGGTAATTAACTGCTTACATGTTCATCTTTGTTGCTTAACTAAACTGTTAGCTAAAGTAATTGGCATTCATAAGTTACTCAAAACTAAAATGAGATTAAAATTTTTTCTATCCTTGCACCTTTTGATCAGTTATGATATGCGATATTCTACAAAAAAATAACTCAACAATAAAAAAATAACATCAACAAAGTATTTAAGATTTCTTTTTAAAAAAAATACTATATAAAAAATTTTACCAAATTTAAATATTAAAGTTGTAATAGTAGGAGTTCATAGAACTAGCTATATACGTGTATGTTCTTTGGAAATAATATCTTTAATCTAATCAAATATAAGCCCACTCTCTATCTACATGCCTATACTATGCTATTATTTGACTTTGAAAATGGTTTACGACCGTATTTGTGCGCACAAGAACCTTCTTTAATTCGCTAAGTGGGGAGTCAACCCAACCGCTGTAACCCTACTGCGCTCAACATTACCTAACTGGTAGAACCGTAACGGTAAGAATTTTCTAAGGTTTTGTATTATTCACTATTTTATTTAATACTTATTTGTATGTACATTCCCTATCCACATTACCAGGTGTTGAATTCGCTGTTTTTTAGTCAAAAAACACATGTTTTTTTCATAGAAAGCAAAAACAAATTTATTCAAAGTACTTGCCCTCGCTAGCTACACATTTTTCCCATTTCTCGGGCAATTTGTGGATACCACGCCAAAAAAATTCCTTCTCTATCGAGGCAAACCCCTCATCAAGCCATTTTCGGACGTCTTCGCGTGACCCATTGACGAAAACAGGTAGTAGTCGGAAGGGGCCAGGTCTGGTGAATAAGCGGGGTAGGGTAGCAGCACCCAGTTGATTATTTTCAAATTGTTTCGGTCCATTTTTGACGTGTGCGATGGTGCGTTGTCGTGGAGGAAAATCAGCTTGTCATGTCTCTGATGATAATTCGTCCTTTTTTCACGCAGATCACGTTGCAATTTGGTGGTAGCGGTGGGGATTGATAGTTACACCAGGTTTCAACATCTCATAGTAGACGATACCCTGCTGATCCCACCAAACGCACAGCATCGTCTTCCGTCCGAAGCAATTTGGTCTTGGGGAAGATGTTGATGGTTGGCCGGAATCAACTCACGATTTCGTCCGCTTAGGATTCTCGAAATATATCCACTTTTCATCGCCTGCCACAATCCGATGCAGGACCGACTTTTTTTTTTGTCTGGCGAGCAAGATTTCGCATGTGTTTTGGCATCGCTCCATCTGCCTATCGTTCAATTCATGCGGTACCCATTTTCCGATCTTTTCAATCTTCCCCGTGGCACGCAGACGCATGGAAATGGCTGGTTGAGTAACACGCAATTGCTCCGCGAGCATTTTTTATGATTGGGTATCGTCTTCGTCCAAAGATGGTCCTCAACCTTCCTAGGCCGATTTTCATGCTTCTTGTCCCACAAGTCAAAATTACCGTCTTTAAACCGACGAAACCAATCTCGGCATGTTGTTTCCGATAAAGCACTGTCACCATAGGACTCCATAAGCATTCGATGCAATTCGGCAGCCAATTTCTTCAAATTGAAGCAGAAAAGCAGAGCTTCCGCATATGCTCTTTTTCTGGCACAAAACTAGACATGATTACTAAAGGAAAAATGTATGTTGTTGTACGAAATTGTAGACAATATGCACTGATTAATGTCAAACTCATAAAAAAAGTTAATACGCTCACTCATACCATTTATGACCAAGCAGCGGATTTAAGCTTATACACCTGGTACTTGTACCGGCAACACACTTATAATAACTATTCTGTATTGGTAGCTCAACGTTTTCCGCAGGAAACTCTTAACCAAGTTAGCGAAGTTATTTCTAGGATCAATATCTGGTTATTAAAAAAATAGAGCCATTATTGTGATAAAGTATGTGTCATTACTTCACTTATGTCAGGTGCAAAATTGTAATCCAGAAGAATACTTCTCTAGAGCTCACCACTTCCATCCATCAGATTTCATGTGAATCTTGGGTATTACCATTATCCAAGGAGGAAGATGGAATCTATCGATTAAAAATACTGTCAACCAAATGAACCCCATGTTTAATATGGTGAAGGTTCTGCTTGGTAATAAATGTGAGCTTGGACTGGATGAGACAATCAAGGTAGCTAACGCACTACTGGACGAGCCGATTCGCTGTTCCAGCGGTCACAATTTTCATTCGACTAGCCAGTGGAGTGCACCGAAATTCTACGGTCGAGACCCTTTTGTACATTATCTTTATAAGATAAATTCCGTATTAACTTCATTTACAAAAATCATTGTTCTGTCGAATATCCCCTTCATAATCTTCTAAAAATAGTTATTTCCGCCACCAACTCAAACATTAATTTGTCCACCCTTTCTTTGATCACCTTTAAACTGAAAAGAGATCGATCCACCTTTTGTATTAATTTGCAAACCTACGTGCTACAGATGGACTGGAAATTGCGGTTGGGGGCAGGGTTGAGGATGTCTGCGATCCGTCTATAGGGAACCTTTCCTTGAATTGATGGATGGATTGGGTGATTCCACACTTTTATTCATAGACCTTTGCAATGATCCGGCTTCTTGGCGGTGAATATCGTGACCCTTAATGTGCAATTCATCTTCCTACACATCACAGCGTAAAGATTCTTACAGACAATCTAGCAGCTTCGGAGACCATTTGTGACTCATCAAATAATCCAGTGCTCAATGAGATTAGTCGCAACATTGGAAACGTCGAGTTTAGTTGGGTTAACGGTTATGTTGGTATTATGGGAACGGTCCTATTAGTATTATGGGCAATAAGCGGAAATTTCAAATTTGCCTCATCTACTAACCAAATGATATTTAACATATTTAGTTTTTTTTTTTTTTTTGTAATCAGTTTCATTTATTATATATTCATTATTCATTACTTGTTCTGATGAAACTTAAAACTAAAGAACTACCATATAATTAGACTAACTTAATGATTCACATTGGAATGCTCTAAGTTAAACATTGTATTTACATTTATTCTTACTTGTTTTTACCAAAATTTATAATTATATCTTATTTGTTCTAGTTCCGTATTGTGTATTTATTCTACTATTAAAAAATTTAGAAAAACATAGTTGTTTTTGAATGGTGTTTATTTTACTTAAAACTAAAAATTGGAAATAACTACCTAACTAAATCTAATAATATTACAAACTAATGACACAATCATAGTTCTACTATGTTATTGTTTTATATCTTTTCATATTCTATTTTATTCATTATTTTATTTTTACCCTTGTGCAAGCCACCAGTATTGCGATTTTCTATTGTGTTTGTTATTATTAGAAATTGCGGTGCTATATTGTAGTGTGTCTATGTGGCTAGGACTTTCAGGATTAAACTTTATTGATTTGTCGGTCGCTCTGCGTTTAACATGGTAAAGAATGGGGACGTTTTCAGCGTTTTGTATGAAACCGTTTTTGTCTAAGGAAATGAAGGCTTCTGGTGGGATAAAACCTGACTTCATACCGAATTGGATATATTGGTCATTGGGATAATTAACGTGGGCTATCAAGCTATTATTTGTATGGAGGGATGTTCGTGCGAAGTGTTTTCTACACATCGATATAATAAAATTATCTATTCTAATTACATTGGCCCAATTGTATATTTTTTGGTTTGAAATATAGTGCTTGAATTCGGAATTAGGTTTTCTGTGTTTGCCTAGACATTTTCTTAGGCATTTCCTTTCGAATATTCGAATTTTTTCCATTATCGATGCTAACATATTTAGTTATACGTAGAAAAAGAGACTGGACCGAAGGTGGTCGATTTCTTTTCACGCATTGGCCAAATCTCAGGAATTGGCCAAATCTCTTGTATAATCAACAACCACTCCAAAAGAAAATTCTCAGAATTCGGATTGGGCATACCGTACTTACCCATTATTTGCCCTTCGATAACCAAACTTTTCCTACATGTTATGGCCTTTAACTCACCATTTCCCATATTTTAGGTGAATGCCACTTAACACAAGACTCATTTTTGAATAGGACTCTTCTTCTATTGTAAAACTCCTGGACCCAATAAATCCTTTTCCAACTCCTCTCTTAAATAATATGCTATATAAAATTTAACCACTTTTAAATTGTGATTATCAACCAGTTACATCAGGTATGCTGGCAATGTCAATACACACGTAACAGTAAGCCATTGACTCACAGATTTTAACAACAATAACAACAACAGAAAAAATTAATATCTATATGTAATTGTATTTATTATAACTAGATTTAATATAACATTTAGCTAATAAGTAATACTGTTTTTATCACTTTGAATTGCAATGTGCAAAGTGCATCATAGTTATCATTACTCATAACCAAAGGGCATTCTTTAAATTCCCAATAGTCAGGATATAATTTATTGATGTCATTATAAATAATTTTAGAATGTTCTGCAAAAAAGAAAGAATATTTTAATATGTGCATACCTCATATTCATAATAATAGCATGAAGTAATAAAATAGTAAAAATTTTACGTTTTTCTACCTTAGAAATATTATAGCATAAACGATAAATGTGGATTACAGGTACTTAATATATCGATATGTAACTATGGTTGTATATATACAAGTATATAAAAGATTATACGAAAATATCGATGAATATACTGGCTGCATTCAGATTGAGATTCAGTCTTCATATATGCTGACAGCTACTTATATGTTTAATTCACCTGGGACGGACAAAATGCTATGAATGGAGTTTTCTATAGGATATTCCATTACGATGATATGCTTTTAAAGATGCGAAAATAGAGCTACCAATATCCTATCATGTCCAACAGATAAGGACGCTGTCTTCGCCAGTAGTTCATTATAAATTTACGTCAATTTATGACTGAATAAAATATTGAATCATATTCGAAAATTGTAGAAATTATTCATAAGCCTCATTAACTGTATTTCATTCGATAAATCATATTGGATAATATGTATTGCTCTCACTAGCACATGTAGTAAATTTAATTCAAAATCCGTATGTGTATACACTAAGTAAGCTTATGTAGAAAATATCGTCAGTAAAGTGTAACGGGTAAGAAAAACTTTTATCATTCCAAGTAACAACTGAACATTATAACAGCTAGACAGGATGACATTCTGTATTAATATTATTCCGATACAAGTATATACGAATATATACATAAGCTAAAATCCTCCCAGAGTAGTCAGGTAGGAAATGAAATGTTCCATATCTGATACGCACTAAAATACTTACTTACTATGGTAAATGTTAAATAACAAGCAAACTCAATTGATTCCGAAATCTGGAATGCACATACTCCTTGGTTGACATTTATAGTGCTTATGATGTGCGTAACTAACTATATATGCATACATACATTTACAAAATGGATAATATTTCAATTAATAGATTATTAGAAGCATAAGAAAAAAAAACACATACAAATAATAGTCTTATTAAAATGAGAAAAATTCCTGAAGATGCCTTATAAATATTCATGGAAGAACACGTTAAGGTTTGCTTATGTGCGTGGTACTGGCTGTAAATAATATCACAATGCAAAAATATAAGTCATACTATACCTTGATGGTAGAGTCAGAGTGTTTAGGTACGATTAAGTATAAATACTGCTGCTCTAAGTATAGTTATAGTCAGATTATTATATATGATGGACGACTGTTTAGCTCAAACTTCCAATCATCAACAACAGTAACAACAGTAAGTAACGTTAGTAGTAGATTCGTATAATTAAACACAGATTTTCAGGTTAAGAGCAGTAAATATACTTAATTCAGGAAGTGCGCGGTAGCAGCTATCTGTAGGCCCATGATGATGGCTACGGGAGTATCAGAGGTGGTTGGTTATCGCCATTCTCTCATTCGACAAGATAAGCTTCATTTATAATGAAATGCGTATAAGCTGATAAGAGGGAGTCAAATAAAACCGGAAACAGCTACTTATTCTAGTGTTCACGACAATCACAATTATTCGGTTGCAGTTGTAGGCTTGTGGAATTAATCTGACGACAAAGTCAATGGTGCGTGGAATTACCAATTGGATTCAGGCGTTCGTGGAGTACGGCCAACGTGAAATTATCGAGTGCTCGCAAGCGGAATAATTGAAATGTGAATAATTAACACTATGAGGACAACGGAATAGTGGTAGTATTGATTTCCACCATCAATGATTGGAATAGAATTGGCACTTATCGAAAACGGAATATACGCATACGTAAAATCTCCCGCAGGATTTGTTCATATAGATCTTCTGTCACTGGCGGTTTGTCGAATCTTGGATTCCACGATCCAAGGGAAAATCGTTACAGCATGATTGGACATGGTGTCGCACAGCTTGATTTAGTGTGTTTCAATTCCATGAAAATGATGATGAAATATTCTATGAAAATTAGTGTCTTTTGAACAATTTTCATTTATAGTACTTTGCAAGTCCATTCTACATAAGTCATTCACTTTTTTAGACACTCGTGTTCTAACGCTTTCCATTCACTTAATTTGCAACTTATTGATATGCGAACGTATAATAAATTGAAATTATTTTGTATTACAATGTAATGAAAATATTTGTAATTTAAGAAAATCCTCCCTCACGTTTTAGTGAAAATAATAAACAAGGCTGTTTGAATAATCTAAATGCAATACTAAAAATATAGGACACCTAATTGAATATTTCCCTATTATAATAATATTTTTTTTATACTGAATATAATATTTTTGTTAAAATTTTTTTTCAGATTTAGAACCTACAAAAATGTATTCCTTGATTTAGGCTCAATTTTTATATTGGTTTTCTTTTTGGTCATTTATTCAAAAATCTATTCACACTTTTTCTTCTTTTTCCAATTAAGATACTTATTTAAACAAAATAATTTAAGCAATATATAACTTTTAATATTATAAAATAACATTGGTTATAAATACTTTTGAAAGAAATGATATTTATAAAATGCTGTGCAATTTAAAAAAAAATAAAATTACTCTCGAAAGTTAAGTTGGTGTACCACAAAGGAGCATTCCTAACATTTCATTTAGCAATAAAGTTCTTATAATTATTTATACATAGTATAATGGCAATAAGCCAAAAATATTCTAGAAAATAAGTTTTTTGTGAAGTAAAAATATTAAAAAAGTTACAAAGTATTAGAGTTGGAAAAGTTTTTGAACTTTTCAGTTAATTTTATACTGAATAAAAATCGAACTGTTATCTTTATAAAACTGCATTAAAAATAAGTAATATTTTATAACAAAAATTTTTTTTACTAAACATAAAAATTATTTTTTTTTTACAATTTTCTATTGCACTTACACAATTAACACATAAGTTCAAATAAAATACATTTTTCGATATTTTTGCATGACGATCTAATTTTATTAAATTTGGAAAAATAGTTAGAAAATGATACTGGCTCATTTGGTGTAGTTAGAAAGGAATTTTTTCCTGAAATGAAGTGTTCATATTTGTATGTCCAACTCATATATTTATATATCTAAATTCAAATATAATTTCATATAATAAACATTATTATTTTTAAATTTATTTTTAGTTAAAAACTTTATTTTAGTTAATAAAAAGAAATATTTTAAATTTTATATTAAATATTTTAAATTTTATTTTAGTATAGAAATATTTGAAATTTTGTTTTAGTTGAAAAATTTTTATTTAAAAAAAGATCGTAAATCAAGAAAATGTTTTGTTTATAAAAAAATCGTCTACAATTCAATGGATTTATAAGAAATTCCATTCCATTAAAACAATGACAATCGGAATGAGTATTACGAATGCCCAACGGCTGATCAAAAACGAACTGGATTTGTAACAGTCATTAGCACAGTAGTATGACTATAAATATTGCCATGAATGGTAAATTTTCTCACTGCAATTAAATAAATAAACGATAATGAAGGAGACCCAACAGTGTTAATTACTCGAAATCGGCTAATAGGCGTCGGTTTCTTTTAATTACTTGCTGTAGAAAAGTCAATAAATGGTCCTACAGACAAAGTCCGAATCGGCTATTAGGAACGATAGCCGCCATTTGAGGTGCCATCAACATAGATGAGTCGGATAAAAATCAACACCCATTCAAACCAGTAAACAGGATCGCCTATCAAAGTTGTTCAGCCATCAATCTCTGAAATCAGCACCACATTCAGATAAAATATGCCGAGAATGTAGTAAGTATTATTATTGTTGTGGATTTTAGAATTGCATAAAAACAGAGGAGAATATATCAACAAATTGACCATAGACCATCACAATCGCTATTAAAGATTCTATATACGATTAGATTTAATTTATCGTAATGAGAAAAGTTTATGTACTTTGATCAAAATCATGATTCCGATCGAAAATGGAAACTTAAGAATTTGAGCAGGCTATACGTGTAGAAGATGAAATGAAAATAATAAACTTCACAACCAACTAAATCTGATATGATTGAACCATTGATCGGTCCATTCATGAGACAGAATTGCTACATTTTTGTTTCCATAAATGGTCTCCTGTGCTAGTCAATTCTTGAATGTAAACCATTTTCCAAGTTGGAACTGTATCATCGGTTTGACATAAACCACTCAAACTAAATCAACTTTGAAATTGTATCGAAATTCATGAGTGAACCTTTCGATGAATACATGCTACGAACGACTGTTATTGGCTAAGACAGCACTTCCAATTTGATAAGCAATGTCAATGCCAATACCAATTTCTATATTGGTACGATTACGAATATGGGACCGATATCAGTACGAGTATCCTATATATGCGTACAAAGTACTTAAAGATCTACCAGACACTTGATCACAAGAATGGCTCCAAAACGTGGTATGTGCAGAAGAACCTGCAGAAGTGGCCACTCCGAATGGGCATAAACTATGCAATGTAAACACGATCAAAACACACAAGTACGCGTCGAGTATACAAGTACGTACTTGGACTTTAGCGTAATGCCTCCCATCAAAGAGCACTAATTAAACAATAAATTTTACACTCAGCCCATGAACCGTGCAGCTAGACAATGCATCACTTTTTATTGCTCTGGTTTATACGAATTGCTCCAACAAAACTAGTCTTCGTATTACCTGGCTAGGCTAAGGTACACATTCGGATTACGAGAAATTAAATTTATTCAACATAACCAAATTCACCACTGCTATTGATCTGTATATACGAATATGTACATACACATATGTACATCCGTTTATGAGGTTCTTGTAAGATCCTAGTTGGATAGTATGCAATTTTGTCTGCTTCAGTCCGATTCGGTTCCAGTAGATTCGATACCGGAAAGACAGATTCCACAATATAAGATGGACAAAGTCATCTCTTGTGTCCATGAATTGAATTCCTCAATACTTTGTTCTTTGGACTATCAAGAACGAAATTTCTAAATGGTTCGTTTGGAAACTTGTTCCAATTTTCAAGCCATAGTTTGGACTAGATCCACTCCTATTCTAGCCAGTCATACCTCGTTATTTATTTATTTTAACCTTTTTTTTAAATTATTTTATAATTTTTCTATGTCGTCTACTATCTACACTTTAATTGAATTAGTTTTCATTAATTATAATAGTCTTATTCACATAAACCCTATTTGGGGATGACTCAATACAATTCACTTTTGTTATTGCTATAGAGAGTATCCACAGTTGAATTTATGAAAAAGGTAAATCACCTACTAATGAGAATAATCGAATTCCTTTGTCATTCTTCTAATTGTTGGCGATAAATTCCTTTTAGTGTTAAGGTAGTAATCTTTAAATAAATATCACTGAACTGTTCATGATTTTATTCAACCAATACTGGACACATTCCACGGATACCACGACCAAAAATAGTCCTGGTCTATAAAACAGAATTTATTAATTTTATCTGGTATTATAGAATTATTGTGAAGATAAAATGTTAAAAATAATAACCATTCAAATAGATTTTTTCTGCAAGATGTTTTATTTAAATATTTTCTTTTATTGTAAAACAATTGAAATGATAAAAAATAAGACTTTGACTATAAGAACAGATTATTAGTATTTTTTAAAATATAAAAAAAACTTACCTCAAAAGTAAAAACAAGTTTAACCAATACATTTTTGAAATAAAATTTAAAAATCATATATATCAAACGCTGTGGAATTAAAAAAAAAAATTAAACTTTCTTATTCAAAATTTTCTAATTAAAGTCTATAAAAGACCCCTGCAATTTTATCTATTCTACCTATTGAAGTTACTGTACCACAAGGTAGCATTCTTGGTACCACTTTCTGCAGTATTTTACACATTCCTAAAAGAAATCAAGTCCTTATGATTGTTTATGTGAACAAGTAATAAAATCTCAAAAAATAAAAGAATATTTAACAAAAAAAGAATTTCAGAAATTTATAAATTTGTTTTTATAATGAAGTTTTTCTTTAAATAAAGATTAAAGCTCGAACTCGAAGCACACAATTTCACAACAAACGTTGGGTAACATTCGCCGATCGATACGGTCTACCATATTGATTTCGTATAATCCATAATTAGACGTGGTTAAAAAGTCTCATTCCTCTATTGGCACAAACAGAAATACACATACGGTTAATTGGTTTCGTATAATCCATAATTAGACGTGGTAAAGGTAACGTGTAGAAGAGACACTCTTCTCAAGTTGTATTTTAGTCTTCTAAAAGAAGCCCTTATTTATAAGAGCCTGCCATGTAAAAGATGGTGAATAAAGACAACAGGCTCTTATAAATAAGGGTTTCTTCTGTATGTAAAAGTTGGTGAATAAAGATGAAATTAAATTAAGCCGATTCTATGTACAGTCAATATTTTAGGCATTTTAAGCAAATTAGGCCAATTTTAGGTACGGTGGTAGTCGTAGACAATCCATCCAATTAAAATCTTTCTAAACAAATTTCATCCACCAATTCAATTCACTTAATATTTGTGCCATAATAGAGCAACCAAACTATAGATACGTATTCTAAAATTTATCTAACTACGAGCCGAATATGATAAGTCAATGATAAATATAAGAGATGTAGTTTAAATCAGCAAAACGATATTCTTTTTGTTATCTGGCATTATTACAAAAACAACGTGTAAAATAAGCAGGCCAAGTCTGTGTTTTTTTTATTAATATAGAGAAAGTGAACTTTGTGTTGAAATAAAATAATATTTTTCGATCAAGAAAATGATATCTGAAACAAAAACCATTCTTAAACAGTATTATAGAGACATCAAATTGAATGATTCAAAAGTTGGTTTACTCAATTTTGTTGTGGTCATATGAGGAAAAGTGACACTGAGCGCCAAAATGTCCAATTTAGATCACCATCGAAGAAATAATTAATTAAGCCCATGATATCCAATAATTAATTAAGTACATGAAGACCGTCGAGTGAAAGTGTATAAGATAGCTGAAATATCAGAAGAAGAAAATTTGGGTATGAGAAATCTATCGGCGCAATGGCTGCCGCGTTTACTAAACATGTTCGTTTAACAACTTGAATGGAGTGTTTGGACATTTTTGACCCAAATCCAAATGATTTTTGGTATCAATGAATAAGTGTCAATAAAACTTGAATTCACCATTGCATAGCAGAAACCAAAGTTCAGTTAAAGCAATGGACTTCTACTAGCAAACCAAAGAAGGTAAAGATGGTTCCATTAGCAGGAAAGGTTATATCTACTATTTTGTGGGATACACATGGTATAATCTTAGTCAAATATCTATAAAAAGAGAAATCAAGACAAAACAATCGTATTTGGCAAAGAAAAAAGGTTCTGTTTTATTATGAAAGTGTACCTACACATTCATTGATAGTAAAATTAGTGTAATTACGTTTCTTTTCCTTTCCCATATCTTCTGGACTTGGCCGTATCCGACGTCTTCCTGCTTCCAAAAATGAGGAAATAGGCTGGCGGAAAAATTTTCGTGACAAAATATTAGTTTTTAAAAAAGAAAATGAATGATGAGATAAAAGCGGAACTCAGAGAAGTTCAGAGGAACTCTGTACCTTCGTTATTGACCATAAAAGATTGGACAGCAGAATTTAAACATGGCCGTACAAGCTTTTTTGGTTATCAGAGTGTGAAAGTGCGTCAGTTTGCTGAGGCTGAGGTCATCTGAATTGAATGGACACAGAAAATTTTTATAACTCATTTGGATATGAGAAATCTTTCCGCTGGATAGGTTCTTTTGGATGGAATACAATACATAGAAAAACGTTTGACTAAGTGTATCGATCCAAAAGAAGACTATATTAAAAAAAGACAAATTTTATGCATAAACATGTTTTTTTCTTGTAAAGGCTAGGTATTAATCATGCAACCTAAGCTTAATCAAGACTAAAGTCAGTGTAGATGCAATTAATTTACATACTATTAGAAAAAGTATTAACCATTTTTGAAGTCAATGTTTAAAGGTTAGTTGTCGTTGATCAGACTAGCAAAAAAGACAGAAAACCGTCTGATTAAGTACAATTAAGTTTAGGATATCCCATCAAGTTTGAATCTGGCTTCGGACATCCTATCGTTATATGGCCTTCAGTATAGTTATACTTGAAATTTTCAATTCATTACTTACACATATGTTAATTGAAATGATAATTGAGAAAAATTGAATTAAATTTCTCGATTAAAAAGTTTTTATTTTAAACTATTTATTTTTATATGTGATTGACGTATAAATCGATGAATCCTAAAATAGTTACTAGTTAGTGCAGATTATGGACTGATTTAATCATTCCTCGAAAATGATTGTATAGACATCATTTAAGTAAATTCTGTACGATTTCGTGACATATTAACGAACTTTTTATAGTCAAAATTGAATTAAATGTGAATGAGCTTTGAGCCCCACAAAACACTTCGAAACATCGGTTAATTCGGTGCTCGAAGCATTTCACGAAAAACTGATGTGAATTAGCCGCCAAGAAATTGTAATTTCACACTTTTGGATTTTTTTCTTTGGAGCTTTTTGAAAGAAAAAATATCTTTTACTCATCCCAGAACAATTCAAGACCTAGAGAACAACATTCGACAAAAAATTAACTTTCATTTGGAAAAGTCATTGAAAATTTCGATGTTCGCGTGCAGGCCTGCAAACTGAGTCATGGCGTTCATATAAATAATATATTTAAAAAAAAACATATGACACACCATTTATGTTTATACGAAAATAGCAGAAATACCCAAGTCTCTTTTAAATTTAAAAAAGTAAAGACTGTATTTAAGATTTTTATTTAATTATTTTTTTTTAAAAAACAATCTAGGTTTTATTTAAAAATAATATTATATTATGATATATATGGTATCCTTATTTGTGCTTAATGCGACTGATTATTTTTAAAAACAATTTTATTTTATGTTTATTTATTAATGTTATCTTCTGGAAATTTTGTTTCTATATTTTGATATATCGAAAGTTTTATGTAACATATTAAAAATAATTATGTTTGATGCTTAAATAATTTTTTAAATTAAAAGTTCATATGCCAAGAATTATTCCAGTCATGGAAGGATTACAGAAGCACTGCCTGAAGACGACTGAAATACGTTGTAAAATATGATTTTTTTGTGATCCAATTGAAACTCCCTTTTTTTAAGGACTTTTTTACATAATAGTATTCAAGTTTGCTTATACTTAGAAATTGCCATCAAATAAAGTTGTATAATAGGCTACAAAGGAGAAAATCAATTGACGTAAGAAGCTCAAAATTCGTATTGAGGCTTCAAACAACTCATTAAATATGTATGCAAAATGACAATTCTCTATATTTTTTTTTTTAATTGGTATAAGAAAATATCTGTTTCCAAACAATGAATGCTCTATTTACGAGCATAATCCCTTCAAATAGGATCATACCGGCATTATATTCAAGAGGTAGGAAGTTCAATCGGTGGCACTAATATCAATTTAAATACCTTCGATCTAAATCTCGCTTGCTTCAAAAGATTTCTGCCTGCATAAATGTACAAACAGTGTTATATTTGTAAATCTAATAATGGTACATATTTATTTTCATGACCTCAATGTATTACATACTTGTTAGTAAATCTTAAATACTGATATTGAATTGGGATCGAAAACACCATATATTCTGAAAGCGCTTCTAAGAACTGTTTTCTATAAGAAAGGAGAATAGTAAATTCTGTCATCCTGTTTTGTGATAGACACTATTCAGTTTATTATATTTATGGTCAGTATGGTCAAATGCACATTATTGTGGTTGATTACAACTGATCATGTTGTTTTTCAAACGAGAAGCATAAACCGAAAAATAAATGTTTTAATAAGAGACTTAAACACGAGTCACACAAATGGTCATTTTAGAACGTTCTCTCAGTTTCAACTAAAATGACCGTATCATTTTTCCTTACCAATTGAATAGAATACTTACACTTTGGAAAAATTCTAACTGCCAAATACCGGACAAACACCGAATGCAAATTTATGAAATGCTATCCACCAAATGCCTTTGATTACGAAACGATATTGCCGATGCAGTGCGTAGGTAGGACATGTACAATTTGCGTTATAAAATTCCTCTTGTATCTACACATAAGTCTTTGGAAACCTTACAGAATTGAATATCTTATATTTGCAATAGAGCACTACCACAACTCGTCACATCTCTTTCTCCATCTGCTTGGATAGCACCAACATCCAAGGCAATCTCACTAATCCCTGGCTGTCTTTTTTCCATTTGCATTGAATCGAATCGAACATGTTACGATGGCGACACATGTTTCGATATGTTGTGTTGTCAGTTTGAATACGCCGTAAAGAAAGAATCTTAACGGTGCTAATCGGTCTTAATGTGATTTAAGACATTCGAATCGATACAATATGCAATTTTATAACAAAATGATTTATTATTTGCTCGTATTTCTATTCGATGTAATCCGAACCATAATCTTTGAACAAAAATTATTGGTGTGTACATAAGATTTTGAATCAATGGCAAACTATTTAGAAATTGTTTATAGAAAATATTATTGATTTAATTTTATTTAAATACTTTAATGTTATATTTCACTCTTATAAAATTATATTCTTTTTGAAAAATTAGGTCAACTATTAACTAAGTCAGTTGTTCTTATAAAAAGAGGACCATCTAATAGTTTTGTTTTAGACTGAAAGCAAACACCGAACAGTTTTATTATAATTATACATAAAAAAATATTATTCTGACCACCACGATTCAGTTTGCAGAACATCGAGAAAAGTGGATCAACGGCCTTAATTCTAGGTCTTGGATGATTTACATACACTTTTCCATTCAAACCGTCCCAAAGAAAAAAGTACAACGGTTTTTAAAATGCAAGACCGAATACTTAACAAACCGAATTTGGTGTACGTAACAAACCGAATTTGAAGTGTTGTGTGGTTTGTAGCGCCGTCTTGTTAAAACCAAAGTTCATTCACATTCAATTCATTCAATTTCGACTTAAAAAAGTTCGTTAACATGTCACGATATCATTCAGAATTCACTATAATGGACTCTTTATGGCCATTGCTGAAGTAGAATGATTCCACCAGTTCATAAACCGCACCAAACAGTAACTTTTTTAGTAAATCACATGAGGGGTTTCGGTGCCCCAGATTCGACAATTTTGTCTATTAATGTAGTCATCTATATAAAAACATCGCTAAAAATTATTTCGATAAAATGTCATTTTTACAGAACGCCTTCAAAATATCTACCGAAACACAAATATTATATAATTTTTTTAACAACTGCCAAGGATAAAACAGCACAATTTTATTCTACCATTTTTACAGAACAAAATTGTTCTACTTTATCCTTCACAGTTGTGAAAATAATTATATAACACTTGTGTTTCGTACGAAATTTTGAAAGTTGAAAAAAACCACCACATGGTTCATACTATACGAGGTCTGTTCAAAACGTATAGCGGATTTTGAATTTCCGCGGGCTACAATTTTTTTGTGGCGTTATGTTGGTAAAAAGTATCGCGAATTTTGGAATTTTGGATATTTTTGTGGCGTTATTTTGGTACTCATGTCATTTTGAATATTCAGTTAATTTTTGACAGCTGCTTTGCTTGCACGTGTTTTGACTCGTCTTCGATTTTTGCCCATTTTTGACCAAAAACAGAATCGCATTAACATTGCTAAGGAGCTGTTGGACTATGTGACGAATCATGGGTTTATGGTTGTGACGTGGAAACCAAAGCTCAATCATCCCAATGGAAGCAGACGCACGAGCCAAGACCGAAAAAAACGCGAAAAGTTTGGTCGAATGTGAAGGTTTTGCTTACAATTTTCTTCGATTGCAGGGGCGTGGTTTAACATGAGTTCTTGCCACAGAATAGAACGGTCAATAAGGAATATTACCTGCAAGTTATGTGCAAGTTGTGCGAAGTAATCCGCCAGCCCGGATTTGCGGAAGAACAAAAATTGGCTTTTGCACCATGTTAACGCTCCTGCTCACGCATCGTTGCTTGTGCGCGAATTTTTGACCAAAAACAACACACTAATAATGCCGCAGCCACTGTATTCTGTGACTTTTTCTTGTTCCCGAAACAGATTCTTTGATCCATTTTTTGAAATGGGCAAAAATCGAAGACGAGTCAAAACACGTGCAAGTAAACCAGCTGTCAAAAATTAATTGAATATTCAAAATGGCCGACCTTATCGGCATAATTGAGAGACATGAGTACTAACATAACGCCACAAAAAATCGAAAATCGAATAAGCGTAACCCGCGGAAATTCAAAATTCGCGATACTTTTTGAACGTAGTGTACTAGCTATTCTATTCATAAATTTTTTTTTTTAAAAGCGTGTGTTTATCGATGACAGGTTTTCCCCTCCGAAAGCTGGTATTGATATTCCCATATTTTTGAATGCCGTTAGCTTTTTTATGTTTTCCGCACCGTTTTGTTAAGAAAATGATAACGGGATAATGAAATTAAAGTTTAATGGAAAATAAAGTGGCTTTTGAGAATTAGCGTAAGTAGATCGAACTCATTAATATAAATAAATACCATTTAGTCCCTCCTTTAATCTAAAAGTAAACCGGAATAATAACCTTACAAATTATCAAAGGACAAAGATAACCTAAGAGGTTATCTCGATAAAAGTGGAAGGAATTTGACTGACATTGATAATTTGAAAATGGTTATTTTTAATATGTTTTCTCATAAATTATAACAAATAATTAAAAGTAATATGATGAAAGTCCAAAACCTGATGGTTAACGTATTTAATTGAATTCAATTCTAATAGATACCGTAGGGGAATGTATCGGAATTGCTAAGGATAATAACATAACCATTATTTGCCATTTACAATAAGAAAAACCATGAGGCACGATGAAGTCAATGATGATAACTGCCCGTGGTGATCGTGGTAGCGATGGTGATAGCAATGATGCCATGGCGATTGTTACAGTGATGGTGTTGGCGACGGCGACCGATATAATATTGTCTAGGTGTGGTTTCGAATCAATAAATTTAAAATCGTGCAAAGGTTTGCAAAATCACGCATTCTCATTATTAAATAGTCATTCTGTAGGTCTAAACCATATCTGTAAGATATTTGGAATGACCCTTGCCGTAACTAATATTGAAATTTAGTAGAGACCTCCTCCGTGTCATTGTTTAGGCTGTGAACAGCCATAGATCAACACACCAGCCAAACCAGAATAGACTATCCAACCAGCTGATTATATTCGTAATTCAGAGTCGATAACTATTATTATTGAGGATTAAGATATAATCGAGTTGGTTTGGTCGCATTGGTCAATACTGGACCGACCAAACCCACATAACGATCGATTCTTATACGGTTTGGTTGGTCGATTTGTGGTCAGTTTAACAGTTAACCGTGTTCGAGTATAATTTACGTGCGAAAAATCTTACTCAATTCCCAATTCAATTGCATTCAATTCAATTCTAAGTGAGTGATAACAATTGTCTGTAACAATCTTCAACGTCACAATGATCATAGTTATCATGGAATCAGTGCAAAAATGCTTGGCGAAAGCACCTTTTGTCTTTGAACAAATGAGGTGTGGTAATCTACTAATTTTATGAACAGTTTATAATTTAGTCAATTCTATAACATGGTTTTATTGTTAAATATTTTCTTTTTAACCGGAACTTTTTAGACATTTTTCAGAAATTATCACTGCTAAAGGTCAAAAATATCTTACCACAAACGATCAAGGAGAATATCATTTCTTCATTTGTTTTTACATATTTTATAAAATTTAAAATTATAAGAAAGGATAGTCCACATTTTTAAAAATCCAGAGTGGTTTCATGTTATGTTGTTGATGTTTGTATGGTCGCTTAGATATGTGCCAGAGACCACTTCATAGCGCCAAGACGGTGAGGTTCCTTAGACACATACTACATAGTACGGGTGCGAAGTTATCTGAAAGAGACTGATCTGTGGTAAATAGTATAGAATATTGAGAATTTTGTTATATTTTATGAGGCAGATAAGTATATTGTAGAAGTTTAAATAGGGAACTAGGGAATGGAATTGTTGGGTGCAGGAGCTCCACAATGGGAGAAATCCTGCTCGCGAAGTAATTCTTGGTTATATGGCATACATGTAGAATATGGATGATAGTGAAATGGGTGCCACAGAATTGGCATAAGGGACGATTGGTGTTGCCAAAAAGGAAGTTATGAGTGAGAGCAGTATGCCCAATCCGAATTCTGAGGAGATTCCGCGCCCAGAATTTCGGTATGGATGTTGAATAGACTGATTTATTGGTGGTTATTCAATGAGTGCCTGCGGATTGCTAATGGTGTTAGTTGCCATTCTGTTAGTAGGCGAGGCAGATTAGGAATGAAGATATATTAAGTGAACAACAGTTATGGCTAAAACAATAAATGGAAAAATAAAATGAAAAGTGAAAAATCGTGTTAAAGTTGCATTATCAACTGCGAATCCTCCTCAAATTCATTGAACTAAATCTGTTCCTAAATATGGTACAGCTGAAAGTAAATTTGTAATTACTGTAGCTCCTCAAAATGATATTGGTCCTAATGGTAAAATATATCCTATAAATGCTGTTCCTGTAACTAAAAATAAAATAATTACACCAACTAACCATGTAGGAGTATATACGTAAGATCTATAATATATTCCTCGTCCTATAATATATTTATGTAAATAAATACAAATAAAAGAAAATGATCCTCCGTTAGTATGTAATGTTTGTAATAGTCCCGCATAATTTATATCTCGGCAAATATGAGCTATAAGTCTCGGCAAATATGACGGAGTGGTTCTCCAGCCCACAATTCCCACATGCCGCGGCCCCCAATGCAACTCGACACTCCTATCAAGGTTTATTGGGTTGTTCGGAAAGTATTTCTTTCACAACCAATTTCACAATTAAGCCGCATAATCATATGTATTTTGACAGCTCACATAGTAAAGCTTGCTTGTGAAAAATTCGATTGATTCTGCAAAGTAGTTTTTGGTTGATACCCTTTTAAATATGGAAAGTGAAAAACAGCATTTTCGGCATATTTTACTTTTTTAACTATAGACAAGATAAAACTGCTGTTCAAGCTAGAAAAAATTATCCGATATGTATGGAGAAGATGTGTTAAGTGGGCGCCAGTGCCAAAACTGGTTTGCAAAATTTCGATCCGGCAAATTTGATCTCGAAGATGCACCACGTTCTGAAAGACCAGTTGAAGCTGATGATGACACAATAACCGGCGAATAATAACTATTGAGATCGCTGAGAGTTTAAATTTATCGAATTCGACCGTTCATGATCATTTGAAACGGCTATGTTTAATCTCAAAGCTAGATATATGTATGTTATGTATCATCTTCTTCGGAAAAAAAAAATCAAATCAATTTGCTTATCAAACGCCAAGAAAATGATCCATTTTTGAAGCGTATCATCACTGGTGACGAGAAATGGGTTGTCTACAACAATGTTAGGCGCAAAAGATCCTGGAGTATCTCCAGGATCTTTTGCGCTTAACATTGTTGTAGAAACCGGCTCAAAGCACTTCGAAAGCCAATATTCATCAAAAAAAGGTTATGATATCTGTTTGGTTGGATTTCAAACTAATCGTTTATTTTGAGCTTCTACCGAGCAACACAACGATCATTTCTAAAGTGTACTATCATCAGTTGGACAAATTCAATGATTCACTTAAAGAAAAAAGACCAGAATTGTTCAATAGGAAAGGTATAGTGTTGTAAAAGGATAATGAAACGAAATTACTTTCCGAACAACACAATATGTTTAAAAGAGATGAGAGATGATAAAATATTTTTGGAAAATTCCAACTAAATTTGTTTAATTCAGTTTCCACTGAATACAAAAATTCCTTTTCATCATAATTTTTTTTTTACTAGTGATAGCTGTCAAACCAACTGTCATCTATGTAAGTTTATACAATATCATGGAATGTGTCACACTTAAAGAACGTTTCTAAATTGTCAAAATTTTCGTCAATTCTCCAAATGCGAAGTGGTTTTACCGGAGACAGCTCTACCGGATCATAATCAAGAATTGTTTTGAGCTTGAAAGCTAATATTAAGCAGATTTTGGATGAGATAGATCTGGATTTACTCAAAGGGGAGGTCAAAAAATTGCACGATTGAAGAAGGAGTTTTGGTAAAAGCACTCGAGGGGATCACATGGCCAAAATAATTATATAACTTTAATGGCATAAAATCCTATTTCTTTTCCAACATTTTTGTTGTACTATTTAATTCTTTTAAAAAAATAACCAACATAAACATGACTTTAATTTGTTCTATAAACAACGAGTCAATTGTAAGGATAAAAAGGCCTATAATACGAGTATAATCAACAGTGCCACTAATAGCCTTAAGTTAGATCTAAAATATACTATTTGCACCCCTAAAAACTCAAATGAAATATTGCATCGTAATTTATATAAACTCAAAATATGAAGAGGTCACAGTTCTTAGTGAATATGTGTGAATATGAGAGTTGGTGTACGTTGATAGAAGAAAAAATACGTATTTTATTTGTTTGAGTTTTTTGTTGAATTTAGTGGAGGAGAGTTTGGCAATAATGATCAGGTATCTCCACTGTGAATAGCACAAAAATGGATATTGTCTCCATATCACCTACAATACCTATCAGCATTTCAATTTTATTTTGATATAAAAATTACTTTTAATGTTATCCTCTTTGAGCACCTGAAATTTCCTTAAAATATTCGTTCTTTGAAGATTTGTGATGAAATAACATTGATTGAATTATTTTATTGATTATTTTTAAACTAAAATTTTCTAAAAAATACATTATCAGATTGTTTTATCGACTTTAATAGATTTTTATGGGCTGTTTTGCAATATTGTAATCTGTAAAAAGTTTCTCATTGTACCATATCTACAACTATAGTCTAAAGGTTATTATCACATATTAATTGGTTAATGATTTTTTGTCGCATATTCAATTTTGCTAAATTTATTTCCTCTTATAAATACCTTTTTGAATATGATATCAAGTGTAATTATCATAGTATTTAAACGAAGATATATCTTTTCTTTAGATATCTAGCGTATCTAAAATTGCGTGATTTCCTATGATATATGTAAATATTTATCCATTTAGGCACTTTTTTCTTAGTTTAAAAACTTGAAAAATATCGCAATTAAATAAAATTGTTGTAATTTTCTTCACTAAGTATTTATAATCAAATTGATAAAATAGTTCAATTTCTATCTTTAAGTGATATAATAAAAAACTCTTATTATATAAATGTGATGCTTTTCATTTGAAAAATTAAGCCATGAAATAGTTAAACTTAATTAATTGAATCATTTGCATAAATTGATGTTTTTTTCTTTTAGAAGACGATTACCTACTGGCGACATGGTGGAGATGCACGATTCCCTTTAATTCCATCGTTTAGAAATGCACCTGTACGTATACATAATCTGACCACTTATTATATTCAATTAGTAATCCTTACTAAAAAACCGTGCTTCTTTAGAGTATTTAATTGCAGCGATTTGCATGCCCATATCTAGATTTTAAGATATCGAGTTACAATTTCTTTGTAATTATTGCTTGTTGAGGATCTGCTTTTAATATCGAAAGATTTGATCAGTTTTGCTTAGACCTAAGTCCATATTATGTTCTTAATAGGTTTTCTTTTTCAAACTAATTCCTGAAAGGATAGCGACAAGGTACTGTTGTGAAAATTTCTTTCAATTCGTGATCATGAAGTAATTAATAGAATTTTAATTTGTTCTAGTACCAGCATTAGGAAGATCTTTGCACCCTGTAGTTGAGAGTTAAAACGATCGTTTATAGTATTTATTTAAATTAATTTAATAGAGAATTAAATTTGTTTTTATCAGTGTACGAGTAGTAATAATGAATATTGTTCATCAAAAAAGTTTTTCTTTTTAAATTTTATTTTCATATACTTTAGAAATTAATTTGGTTAATATTTAAGTTTGCCTTTCATTTTAATACGAGATTAACTGTTATTTTGAAAGTTTATATAAAAAGTAAGAATAGACTTCTTCTTAAGCATAGTTTTTGACCATTAATAAAATTTTAAGAATAGTTTTTGACCGTTAAATTGTAAGCAAGGAGTTTTGAGATTAAAGTATGGGGTTAAGTATGGAATTTTACCAAGTAGAAGTTCCCATGTCCATGGCGAACTATGGGAAATTAATACCGCAGTTGAAACCGCAATTAATCTTCCCAAACTTCGCAACGGAAATATTTTTAGAGACAATTTTGTAGCCTTGGAGTTCATTTGTGGCTTATCGAATAATCCGGTGTTCAATTAAATTTGTCCCAATCTATTAAACAATGGAAACGTCGAGTTGAGTTGGGTTCTGGGTTATGCAGGTATTATGCGCAATGAGAAGGCTGATCAGCCTTGTGGAGCAGGCTTTTCATAATTCCAAACTTGTCGTATTAACTAACCAAATGGTATTCAACATCTGTAGCTATATGAAGAAAAACAGACTGGGCCAATAGTGGAAGATTTGCTTCCATAAATTGGCTTAACTTCAGCAAGACAGTATAGTCAACATCCACTCCAAAGTTCTGGGCAAGGAAATTTTTCATATTTCTGATTGGGCATACCGTACTTACCGTAATTTCCTCTTACGTATATTCCTATTGTGTTTAACTCACAGTTCCCCATATTTTAAATGAATACCACTTAAGCCAGAATTTCTTTTTGAATAGGACTCCTTTTATTGTGGAGCTGCAACAAATCCTTTCCCAAGTTCTATTTTTAATTTCCTAATAGCTAATATGCTCAATAAAAGTGTGCCACACATAATTGCTCTCTCCAACTGTTTATCGACCAGTTTCATCAGGTAAACTAGCAATGGCAACCCATACGTACCATGAAGTTGCCAAATAGCCTCATAGTCATGGCGCTATATAACAGCCTCTGACTCTTGTCTCAGAGACCTTAAAAAACAAAAACAATTTGCGTGATAATACAGATGACTTTTTAATATTAAGTTTGTTTTTCAAAACATATTTTATATTTTTAAATTAAATATCTTAAAATATAAAAAAAATTATAAAAAAAATAATGAATATTGAATATTTAATAAAACCAGAGATTAACTTTATTTTTTATTTATATTTATTATATTCGTTAAAAATACATTATTTTATAAATTAAAAAAAAAATATTTGAATATTGAAATAATGTAAAAAAGCTATTAATAGTTACATAATTAACTTAAAATTAAACATTTATAACATTTTTAAATTTAATTTCATAAAATGTACTAAAAACTAGTAATTATAAAAACGACTAGAGAATTAATAGTTAATTTATTTTATAAGAATATAATATTATAATAAAAATATTTGCACTTATATCATTAAATTTTTTTTTTACAAAAACAGTAAAATTTATGCCAAATTTCAAAATGACTTAATACGAAGAAGAGAAAGTTGCCTAATTTTTGAGTAGCTTTTTTTTAAATTTTCGTAACATTTGATTTGATTCACGAAAAGATTGACCATAGCTAATTGATTGATCTAGAATCAATTGTTTAGAAATGTTTCGTTCATTCAGAAGTCACTAATCCATCTTGACTCTGTGCATTGAACAATGCGATCTTCAAATTCAAATACGTTTTCAATTCCATTCATTCATGCCAAGAGAAGACGTTCCGATGGCATGCAGATCAGAAGGAATTCACCTTTTGGTGCGTGGTAAGATAAAATATGCCTTCAAAGACAGTTGCTTTCGAAATCGGCGATTACAAAGGCGTCCCCAGACATACGATCATCCACGGTAGACTGCCGCTCTTGATTGGGACTCGATCAATCAATTTGGTCTGCGATAGGAATCTCTCCGTTGGCAGCAGTTTCGAAGGCAAATTGAAAGGTGAATCTTTACGTCGAACCGACGGCGTTATTTAATTGTCAACTGTTCGTTTATGGAAGACAATAAAACTGATAGAAAGTATATAGCTGTAAGTATAAAAGCAGCCGACACTCCACGATCCGATCACCAGTACCATCGTATCTATTACCTACAAATAAGATAACTTCTTGTAACTATTTGACTATAGAAAATCACAGTTCAGATGATCTTGGTGATCTTGATATAATGCTAACGGCTTACAATAGCAAATTTGGTGTCAGTTCTTATGTAATTTTATGTTGAAGCTTATTCAATATTTTGTGCTTATATTATCTTTTTTTTTTAATTTTTTATACTTCTTATTATCATGCATCAAAAGGGTAAAATTTTGTAATTTTTCTTATTAATTTTTTATACTTATTTTTATCATGCATTAACAATGTAGTAAAATTTTGTAATTCATATTTGCTTACATTTTCTCACTAATATTCTCATTTTTCCTTAATTTATTAAATTAATTACATTCTAATTTAAATAAATTCATTGCATTTTCTTTAAATGTGTTAAATTAATTACAGTACAGCAAGCCAGTTTTTATAGCTAATAAGATCTTATGAAGTAAAAGAAAATATATTAAATTATATAATAAGTTTTTAAGACTATAATCACACTTTTTCAAGAAAGTCGGCAATGGCAAGTAATAAAGGCAACAAAGAATAATTAAATATTTTCTATTAAGAATATTTATGTAAGATAAAAAAACTATTGTATAACAATTTTATAAATAATTTTTGACTGAAAATTATAATGTTTCTATAAATTTTCTATTATTATAAATTTATTAATGTTTGTACGAGTATGTTAAGAAAATTACACAAGGTTTGCTAGAAAAATTTTATCCGACGAGTTAATATTTTTTTAAACAAAATTTATTATAAAAAAAAGTTTTAATTTTTATCATATTATCAAGAAAATGTATTTTTAAAATATTTAGATTAATTATACAATAATTTTTTTTTTGCATTTTTAATATAATTTATAGTTTGTATATACTATCTACGAATTTATGTTATTATTAACAAACATATATTAAAAACAAAATTTTAAAATGAGAAAAAAAAATTGTTTCCGTAAAACTAGTTTAAAATTCTCAAGATTGGAAGACAGTTTTAATTTACATTACTTATAATAACAAAAATGAGATAAAATTAATAAAAACTAATAAATTACTATAAAATTATGTATAAAAACTATTATTCTTTAATTTTTTATGTACATACCTCCTACTCGTATTAAAGGAATATACGAGTATAACCTTATATTATAAATAGAACATATTTTCTGTTGATCATTTTTATAAAAATTGATCATTAAAAACAAATAAAAAATATGCTATTAGTAACTTTAGAGATATTTTTAAATTTTATATTTTTAAGTGACGATTTGGCCATTTGTAATATGTTATGATCTGTCATTTTTTTATCATTGTATTTCGTAATGTTTACAATTTCATCATGGAGAGATATACGGAAGAACAACGTTTACAAATTATTCAATTTTATTATCAAAATAATCGCTCTCCAATTGCAACTTTTCGTGCGCTTTTGCCATTTCACTTTCATCTGAGTGGTGCGGTAAATAAACAAAACTGTCGATTCTGGTGCGAAGAAAATCCACAAATAATTCATGAACACCCATTACATTCACCTAAATTGACAGTTTGGTGTGGTTTTTGGTCTGTTGGAATCGTCGGTCCGTACTTCTTTCGAAATGAAGCTGGGTAACACCGTTACTGTCAATGGAGAGCGGTATAGATCGATGATAACCAACTTTTTATGGCCGAAATTGGAAGAAGTTGATCTTGACAACATCTGGTTCCCACAAGACGGGGCTACGTGCCACACAGCACGTGCAATAACCGAATTATTGCGAGGAAAGTTTGGAGATTCGATTATTTCAAGAAATTGTGACATTGAAAAGACTATTTCTTGTAGGGTTATTTGAAGTCATTAACTTTAGAAGTTAATATTGAACGTGCTATTCATGACTTACGACTCGATTTAGTGGAAAAAGTGCTCGAAAATTGGGTTAATCGAATTCGTTTCTGCAAAAGAAGTCATGGAGGCCATTTGTATGACGTTTTATTCAGAACTTCATTGTATCGATTGTACTTTACATTAAATAAAAAACATTTGAATTTTCAAAACAATTAGTATGTTGTTTTTAAAAGAAATCATATCACTCTAATTCGATAACCCTTTATTTATTATGTGTTTATGTATCTCAATTTTTGACTAAATATTTATTATGTGTTTATGTTATTTTTTTAAAAATATTTCTAACATTACTATTCCATTTTAAATTAAATTTTTTTTATATTACTTTACGTATTTTTACAGTTTATTTTGAAACAAATCATTTTTACAATCGTAGTTTATGATCCAAAAAATGACGCGATCAATGATAATCAAATGCAATAAAATCTTAACAATATCTTAATTGCTGTTTTTTTTTAGATAAATTTTTGTGATCGATAAAAGACATATTTACGTTTTGGAATGAAAACTCAGTAATCCTTAAAAATTATTTTGCTTTAACTGAGTTGTATTGATATTAGTTAATTATTTTATGCTATAGATTATTTATTAGAAGATTTTTACAATAGACCGAAGAAAAGGACATAATATTCGGTCTATTTATTTTTACAATAGACCGAATATTATGTCCTTTTCTTTTTAAAATAAAAAAGAGGACATTTTGTTTAATTTTATATTCAATGTTCTATTTGTATATATTTTCTTAGATTGTATAAACCATAGGTTTAGGTTTCCGTCTTAAATATTTTTTTTATTATAAAAAATTAAGTTATTCCAAAATAAGCTTATCATGGTAATCCTAATGGTTCTAAACTTTAACAGCACCCTCACGAGAAGAATGAGAATATGGTATCTTATTTTAACAAAAATAGCTTTCTTGAAAATTATAAGAAAATATTTTTTCTTACACAAAAAAAATTAAGCTTACGATATTATTATTTTATCTAATTGTAAATCAATTCTGTGAAACCCTAAATCTTCCAACTCGATTAGTTTATTTCTTATCATATTAATGTCCAAATTGGTTTTTCATGAAAGTTATGATTTATATTTTTAGCTTCTATTATCATATCATTTTTTTTATTTTTTGAAATTGAAAATTTATTAAAGGAAAAATTCTACAAAAATATTAACTAATGTCAGATCGTCTGATATTATTGCTTGGTTACCTTAAATATAAAATAATAATTAGTATGGTAGCACTTAATTTTTAAAATCTTGTTCAAATGCTATAAAAATATTGACGATACACTGTTATATGAATTTCGATGAATATTCGTATTATAAATAGTCTTGTAGATCAGCAATAAGGATTTACGGTTACGTAGAGTATCGATGGTATGAATGCCACTTAAATTATGGCCTAAACAAGGCCCATGACTAGCGAGTCTGTAAAGTACGCATCAATTTTGTCCAGTTTCTTGTTAAATGAATTTATTTTCATATAATTTATGTATTAAAATTAGGAATTTTTTTTAATTTTATTTAATAAAAGTGTTGACATATTTTAAGGGTAAATTTTTTGTTATGAGTTTTTGTCAGACATTTGGTGAATTTTTAACAGAAGAAGTCATGAAATATTCTGTCTTAGAGAAAAGAAAAAACTCATTAGAAAATGAAGTTATTAAGGTAGGCTATTATTATTATAATTAAACGAGACTGTTTTCAATAATACACATATCTTGGACATTTTATAAATATATTTCTTTTCAGTTAAATTTTTCATTGTGAATTTGTTGTAAAAGTTTAATTTTTTTTTGTTGTGGTGAACGTAAAACTTTATTTTACAAAATATATAATAAAAAAATACTTGATTAGTAATGTTATTTACTGTATTTTTTGTATATTATATTCTATCATTTTGAATGTATGTATTAAAAATAAATATGGAAATATGTCTGTGTATTCATTTATAGTATTTTGTTGTTGTTCATCAGCATATATAGTGCTAAAGTTACCATGATATTTTTCTATTAAATAAATCAAAATAATAAGTTTTTATCTTATTCTTTTCTAAAAAGTTCTAAAAAAATTTGGAATAATACTTTTATATTAGAAAATATCTGACTATATTTTCGAAACGGATTTTATATTTTTTATGGGCTTTAAATATTTGAGAAAGGTTTATAATAAATTTATTGCATATAAAGTTCATTTAAAATATGACTTAGCTCTTATTTGGCCAAAAGAATTTACAATATTTTGGAAATGATTTTACGTAATTTTAGGCATATTGGAAAGTTTCTTCTCAAGAAGAGAAAAAGTATCTTCTCAAAAGGTTCATGGAAATATTAGGCTTTTTTTTAATATTTTATTATTCTGTGAAAAAAAATTTTGAAATAATTTGGGGTCAAATTCAAGAAGAAATTATGGAGCAACTTTTAGAAAAAATTTTTGGAGTAATGTACGTTATGTAAGAGCATATTTTGTAGTGAATTTTGGAAAAAATATTTAAACCAATTTTAGAGATAATTTTTGAAAATATTTTAGAGCAATACGGGAAATACTTTTTAGAACAAATTAGAAAATTTAAAAAAAATTGTAGAGAATTACCAAATTTTTAGAGCAAATTTTGGAGTGTATTAAAAGTAAATTTTAGCGGATATTTTGAAAGAAATTTTATATAACAATTTCGAGCAAATTTTGGAGAAAATTTATTCGTAAGCTATTTATTTTGACAAAAATTTTAATGCAAATTTTTTAAGTAATTTAAGAATAAATTGTGAAAAGAATTTTTGACAAAATTTTAGTTCAAATTTCAGAGCAAATTTTAAAAAAATATAATATTAATTTTAGAGAAAATTTTGGAGCAAAGTTGTGGAAGAAATTTTAAAGCAAATTTTTCAGTAAATTTTGAAATATATTCTGCAGAAAGCTTTAGAGAAAATCTTGTAGGAGATTTTGAGAGGAATTGTTTTTTTTGAAGAAGTATGTTAATATGCTATATGTAATGATGAAAAGTGTTATATTTACGAATTACTAATGAAGAGATTTTTGGTATTTTATTTAACATAAAATTTGACCAAAAAAAATATTTTCAAAAGAATATGTAAGTATCATGCAGATGATATTTACATGTTCAGATTATCTTAAGTAATTTATAAAATAATAATAAAGAATTATTATTTTACAAATTACTTAACATAAGAAGGGTATACTTTTTAACGTATTTTATATTTATTTCTAAAAATATTTTTTTTAGTTCATATGCACATTAGACCCCTAAATATGTGCACATACTTGTGGATTGAATAAAAAAATCACTTATTTTCAATTAAAAAAAAAGATTTATTATTTAAAAAAAAAAAAAATGGATAAGCTTAAATCCGCTGTTTAATTATACATGGCGTGAGTGAGCCGTATAAGGCTACCATGGGCAGCCATACTTTTTTTATGAGTTTGACATCTGTCAACATTAATCAGTACACATTGTCAGCAATTTCGTACAACAACATACATTTTTCCTTTGGTAATCATGTCTAGTTTTGTGCCAGACAAAGAGCATATGCTGAAAGCTCTGCTTTTCTGCTTCAATTTGAAGAAATCGGCTGCCGAATCGTATCGAATGCTTATGGAGGCCTATGGTGACAGTGCTTTATCGGAAACAATATGCCGAGATTGATTTTGTCGGTTCAAAGACGGCAATTTTGACTTGTAGGACAAGAAGCGTGAAAATCGGCCTGGGAAGGTTGAGGACCATCAATTGCAGGTTCTTTTGGACGAAGATTATACCCAATTGCAAAAAATCCTCGTGGAGCAATTGGGTGTTACTGAAACAGCCATTTCCATGTGTCTGCGTGCCATGAGGAAGATTGAAAAGATCGGAAAATGGGTGCCGCATGAATTGAACGATAGGCAGATGGAGCGATGCCAAAACACATGCAAAATCTTGCTCGCCAGACAAAAAAGAAATTCGTTCCTGCATCGGATTATGACAGGCGATGAAAAGTGGATATATTTCGAGAATCCTAAACACAAGAAATCGTGGTTTGATCTCAGCCAACCATCAATATCTTCTCCAACACCAAATCGCTTCGGACGGAAGACGATGCTGTGCGTTTGGTAGGATTAGCAGGGTATCGTCTACTATGAGATACTGAAACCTGGTGCAACTGTTAACGGATTATCAGCAAAGACATGACAAGCTGATTTTCCTCCACGACAACGTACCATCGCACACGTCAGAAATGGTCCGAAACTACTTAGAGACACTCAACTGGGAGGTGCTACCCCACCTCGCTTATTCACTAGACCTGGTCCCTTCCGACTACCTGCTTTTTCAACGATGGGCCACGCGATCGCTGAGCAGCACTTCGATTCTTACGAAGACGTCCGAAAATGGCTTGATAATTGGTTTGCCTGGAAAAAGGAGAAATTTTTTGGCGTGGTATCCACAAATTGCCCGAAAAGTGGGAAAAATGTGTAGCTAGCGAGGGCAAGTATTTTGAATAAATTTTTTTTTGCTTTCTATGAAAAGACATGTGTTTTTTTGACTAAAAGACAGCGGATTTAAGCTTATACATCTGGTATATATTTCTTAAAAAAAAATAATTTAAAAAAATAATAAAAATAGAAATTATTCGGCAATAGATAAATTTCCATGCGTACATTTTAATTGATCGTCTTAGAAATTGAAAACTATTTTGCAATTAGAAATTTTTGCAGTAGCAGAGCAAATGACTTCCTAATAATTTTGATGTTCGTCTAGCAATTTTCAGTAGTAACGAAATTATTGCTCATCAAACGTTATTATATGGAAATCATGAAAAAAAAACCTATTAATAATTTTTGATAAAAAAATATATTACATATTTCTATTATTTCATTTGAACGGAATGTATTGTAATTAAAATACTCTCTCCATTTGTGTATTCTAAGTAGAAATGTAGTTTTCAATCAAATGGTTTAAAATAAAAAACGTAAGGTGAATGGTACCAATAATCAGATAATATGGGATCCAAAATAACTAACAAGGATATTGACTAATTTTTATATTCAAACTATTGTATTTGCCATATCAACAAACAGATATTGAGTAATGTATATTATATTATTTTTATAGCATTGATCAGATTGAATATGTTTACTATAATTTATAGAAATCTGTTTATATTATTTCACACATTTTCACTTTTTTTTCCCTATGATTTATAATCTAAAATAAAAGTATGAAAAATATTTTTTATAAATTATAAAATATATAATAATTTTTAAAAAAAATTACACTTTACAAAAGTCTAATATATTACACTTTACTTTAATCTTCTTCAACCATTTAAAAAAAATACATATCAGTAAGTATAAGTTATAAATAATTCTATAATGGCATAACAATTATATAATAAATACTTATATGAATACAAATCAGCTGCTTTATAAATTTCGGAAAAAAAAATTGCACATAAATGTGATCAGTTAAGTATTGTGCCATTTTTTGGAATTTCCAAGGGCATTACGATCGAAACTGGAATAACGTAAATGTCACATGGAAACCCCAAGTCAGCGCCAACGTCACACTATAAAGTTTATATTTAAAAAAAAACCTAATATGAATAATTAATGATCATTAATGTTTAGAGGCCATCATTCTAATGGAACCGAAAGGGTTTTGAAAAATTCAAAGCAATTCGTTGATATTATTCTCATCGTGTTGGGACTTAGTAGGCCAGTAGGTACTAAATATAAAATTAGTCCAATGACATATGTCAATTAGCATCTTTTATTATATTTAAAAATTGAACTGCTGGTCCAAAAAATCCCTACACGACAAAAGTATATGTGATTGCTTTGATGGCTTTTAGCGATGGTAATGGTGTCGCTTTAAAAATATCTGTCCTTCACAAAATTTTTGAATCACTGTTTTTAATTTTATTTTCTTATAGTAAAAATATATAATATTAATAAGATTGTATTAGAGAAAAATTCCTAATGTCATCGATGAATTTATTCTGCAAGGTTATTAATGATGGCTATTATGCATGCGTTTATGTTAACAATTATCAAATAATAATGATTCGATTAAATTGCAAGGTATTTTTTGAATTAAAGTGTCAATAATTGGGTTGACAGTTTTTTAAAACCTGTGGAGTATATTTTGATCTAAATTTGGCTACAATCTCCTCTCCGAATTTCATATTACGTGTACATCCCATTCACTGGCAGCACTATGAATCTGATGTGAGTTAATCTCCTTTTTCATTTTGGGTTTTAAACTGAGGTGATTATGCTCGGCTTGTATGCATACCTGAATGTCACTTGTACCTATACTCACTTAATAATGTTATTTGCTACTCACCATAAGCGCATTTCTATAAATTTATAGTTATACAAGTACCTACTTAAACATGAACAAAATCTTAGCAGTGTAGCTAAGTATCTTTGAGGTGTTGCAAGTTATGGCAGGTCGCTCATAAAATTATGATTAACGATGACATTTTGGCGCCGATATCAAATGACTTAAGAAGTCTTTTGCCATGTAATTTCTGGTGTAGACGTTCCGTTCAACCTGATTGGTTTGATAATGTCTTGAACAAGTGTTCCAAAGAAATTGCATCTAAAACTGGAAAGAAGCCAAAAAAAAAAATGTCAGCGTTATAGTAAATGGTTAAATTTTTCATATAGAAAAAAGAGTTTCGTTTTTCTCTAATGTGGGATAATATTTTCTTTAATTAAATATTTGATAAGTAAACTAATTAATACTAAATGTGGGACTTCTTGATAGACTGACTTCCTTTTATAACTTTGTATCGATATGTATTTGGCAAACTTGATATCCTCACGATAAGAATTGTATTAAATTCGAAGAAAAACTTGCATATTATTATTTTTATTTATTAATTTGTTTATATTTTTTGACTAAATAGCGGTTTTCAAATACTTCAAGAAAGAAGTTATTAATAATATCTTATTAGCTGGCTGATATTTTTTAATAAATATTCATATCTGATTTATTTCTCTTCGGCCTTAGTATAACTTTCTTTAGTTAAGTGGGAAATTTTTGATGATAATAAATTATTGTAATATCTTAATTAGGCGTTTACGAGTAACTGGTATTTTTGATTTATTTTATTAGATAAGACTGAAGATCTATATTTAATTTATATTTTCAACACTAATTACAAATGATCAATTATCATTTGCGCTTGATTGAACCGCAGCAAAAATATAGTATTATAGGTCCTTTTGAATTTAATTGAGGGCTGTGTTGCGTATTAAAAATTTACAATTAATTGCTTGTTCAAACCATTTATTTAATAGTTTAATTTATTATCGATATCTTCAATTAAGTTCTACCTGTATCAGTCGTGTATCTGAAGCCCAATTTAGATAGCTTGTCAATAGTCCTATTTAATGCACTTCAATTTTTTCAAGTATAATTATCATTATCATCAACGGTGCGACAAAGAACTCAGGATGTCCCAGCTTCGGTATGCATCGTGCCAGTTTGACACTCCCAGCATGTTTTTGGCGTCCTGGTTAACGACGTTGGTTCACCAAGGGTAGGGCCTACCTTATTTTTTGGGACCATAAATGGAGACCTGTAGACTTTCCAGAGATGATCGTACGCATCTATATAGATTAAATGTTCAGCCCGCCGCAGCCTATTGTGCTGATTTTTATCTACAATTGGAAGGTCGTGGTAGCGCTCCAACATTTCATCGTTAAAAAAGTTCCGGAATCATCCATCCTCATGTTTTCCTTGAAGATATTTGGTCGACACATAACATCGATGCCATAGGCATATGCTAAAAGGTGGGCCGACTTAATATTTACCTTTGTGTTACGAATCATTTTATCCAGTGCCAGGTTAAAGAAAACATATGAGAGTACGTCTCTGTCGATAGTTCGTCTGATTTAATTCTCCCTTACATAATAGTCATGGTCATTTTTTTTAGTTTAATCAATTTTCCTGAGATGCCGAACTAATGATATGTCTTAAAACTCTTGCGTTATCAGTATATAAAGACACCAAAAATGGTTCTCTGTGATATGCGGAATTAAATAGAAGTAGTATCAGAATATCTTTGATAAAAAGTCTCATAAAATAAGGAAAAAAAGCTCTTGAATATCCGAAATACATAGCCTAGAATGCCAGATACTGTTATTAAGATTTAATTATAAGGTAGAAGGAAGAAAGCTATTTCGGGCTAAACACGATTAATGGCCTGTGATATGTCAAGGAATATATATTTTTCTCAAGAAAATATTCATTTTCGTATTTTTATATCTACAATAAGTACTCTTTTATGTAGCAAATATAAATCAAAAATTCTGTTGATTAATCTACAGGAATACACAAATTATAGTTTTTGAGTTGTAATTTTTTAAAACAATTTTTGGTTAATTATAGTCATTGGCTTTTTATTTTTTGAATAAGACCTATGGTCATAAAATTGTAACTCATTTTGTAGGATTAGACATTTTCTTAAATATATTACTACTTCTTGAAGTCTAAGTCCTGACTAACCTAGATTTTGTATATAATTAAGATTGTTTATAATTTGATGTAATCAAAATTTCAAACAGAGCAAACTGTACATTTTCCTAAGAATTTTTATAAAAAAATACCTTTCTTAGGTCATTAAATTTGCGAGGGCAATATGATAAGTTATTAGCTAATGTAAAAATATAGATGTTATCAGCAAAACAATATTTTTCATATTATCTCATATTGTTAGGAATACTTACAAAATGATATTTTAATTTTTTTTTAACATCCGTTCATTAATTTTATTTTGATAACTATTGAAAGGAGACATTATGTTTTTTTATAAATATGGAAAAAGTGAATTTTGTATGTTAATAAATCACAATTTTTTGAGGTAAAAACTAAATCTGAAATCAAAAAGCTGGAAAAGTATTATGAAGACTATTGACTGTAATATCGGCTGGTTTGGAAGTGGTTTACTAAATTTGCTTGAGTTCGTACGAGCATACGTGTATAAGTGATGCTGAGTGCTCATTAATGAACTGATTAATATCCACGATATTCTTTTAAAATACCATCGAATAAAAGTGTATGAGATAGCTGACATGGCAAATATATCAAAAGAACGTATAGGCAACATTTTACATGGAATTTTGTGAACGAGAAAGTTATCGGCGAGATGGGTGCCGTGTTTGGTAATACCTGACAAAAACGTGCTCATGTAACAACTTTAATGGGGTGTTTGGACTTTTTTAGCGTAACCCAATTTAATTTATGCATCGATTCTTACAATAATTTTTATATCGATGGGCTATACGGTGGATATATCAAAACTTATCGTGGTGAAAAATGACATCCTCTTAGTTTTTAGCTGTATTAGTTTTTGGCGAGTAAACACAAATGTATATAGTCGAGTGTTATTATGGTGGATGATGACACCCTTTCTATTGGTCTTTTTTCCCAATCGGTTGGCGTAATCTCTCGAGTTGATCACAGTACAGTATCGAGTGAACAGTTTGACCGAACAATAGCAGTTCATTATTGGTGATTCCTTTACAGTCCTATCATACATACAGCATATTTTTTGTTGGCCATAAATTCTGGGTTTATCCCTCTTTTTCCATGATCTCCTCCAAACGATATTCTCTTATTTTACAAATTTTTCATCGTTAGTGATGATTCGCTTCAGAAATGGCTCGATTTCATTGCGCTTCAGCATCGTATAGCAGATAATAAGTTGGTTCATCTTGATGTAATAATTGTCTTATATCACTTGGCGACCCTGCCGATTATAGGTCTGAAGACAATCACCATAGACGAATACAGATAAAGCAAGTAATTGGAAGAACAGCAAAAAATAGAAGTTTTCCAGAAATCAGAGGTGGGACCAAAATCACTAAAATTAATAGAAAAACAGTGATTCATATCGTAGTCACTGTACCAGTCATTTGTAGGATTTCAGAGCTCTACTTACGGCAAAATTCGCCAATTTTTTTGGTAGAGGATCATAATTTATTAATAAAGGGTTAAATGTACTGTTCTATGTATTTTTTTACCATCAAAAATAATTTCAATTTGGAGCATATGTGGTTTGGATAAGCCTGTACATACATCTCTTATTTGTAAATTTTAGTACAAAATATATTATTGTCGCAACTACAATTTTTTATGAACTCCTAAAAGTTGACTTATATAAGCTATTCAAATTAGGGATTTACAACAAATATGTATTTTGATTACTAACTATTTCAACCTTCTTTTATCATCTCTAAATTTTCATTCTATAAATTCAGAATTAATAAGATCATCTGGAGTTCTTCATAAAAAAAATCACAGTTTTGTGATTACTTGACTCAGTATTTTTTTAGCACGCGTCAAAGATGGACACCAACAAAGAGAAAATACGTCATATTTTACAGTTTTTCTTCGATAAAGGCGAAAACGCAAGCCAGGCAGCTGAAATTGTGTATAGTGTTTATGGTTCTGATACTGTAACAGCCAATCACGCGTAATTTTGGTTTCGTCGATTCCGTTCCGGTAATTTTTATGTCAAAGATGCACCACGCTCTGGAAGGCCAATTGTCGAAAATGTTGATAAAATAATGGAAATCGTCGAGTCCGACCAGGAGCTAAACATTGCACAAAAAACCGTTTGGAACCACTTAAATAAGGCTGGATACAAAAAGAAGCTCGATGTATGGGTGCCACACGAGTTATCGCAAAAAAACCTCATGGACAGAATTTCCATCTGCGAATCGCTGCTGAATCGCAACAATATCGATCCATTTCTGAAGCGGATGGTTACTGGTGATGAAAAGTGGGTCACTTACGACAACGTCAAGCGACAACGGTCGTGGTCAAATCCCGGTCACCCGGCTCAAACGGTGGTCAAGCCAGGATTGACAGCCAGGAAGGTTTTGCTGTGTGTTTTAAATATAAACGGTGCATATTTAACCTAAATCATATCATTCTTTCTATGCTAAATAAAACTTTCAATTTAATGCAACAATAATGGATTTCTTTTTACTACGCCTTATATCTTGAACATAATATAATTATAAGATTAATCCTGAATTGAGCACTTTCAATTTAAAAAAATTATATAAATAAATGAAATATAAACTTATAATGTAAAGTAAAATATTATAAATAAATTAACAATAAAAATTGAAATAAAATATATAAAAATATATCATAAAAAATAACATTAAAAGAGAAGTAAATTATAGACAAATTATTGTATGAACAGATGTAAAGCTTTCGGCAACTAGAGAACTGCACCTACATGGTTGACTGTAATGAAATGTCAAAAATAATTTTATTTTCAACATCCAAACCAAATTTATTTTATTTTTTCATACCGGTGGGATGTAGTAATAAGTGGCTTACATCACAATCATGTTCACATCCAATTCATGAGGCACCCAAACAGCAAATTTCTTTTTGAACGATTTAAATCGGTTCAAAAAGAAATTTGAAACGGTTCAAAAAGAAAACGATTTAAAACGGTTTGATGGTAAATGATTAATTCACAAGCTACGTGGTGACTGCTATTACCCCATTCTTACTCCATTTTTTCGAGAATATTGTCATTTTTGTAGGCAATTGGCCAACAAGAACGTAGCTCATTTTTGAAATTTCCAGTACGAAAGCGGGAGAACCATTTCCATGTTGCTGATTTTGATACAAATTTTCTTTTTATCCTGGTCCATTTTTGAGCTTGAACAACTTTTGATACACAAAGCTTCAAGTGTCTTCTTTTGAATGGCCATCTAGTGTTGTTACCATCCGACTACTGATTACTAAGTTATTTGCTTTGAACTCCATCTGTCGGAAAATGTCATAAACTTTTTTGACTAACTAGTATTAACATATAAATATCAAAAAATTCTTTACTATGTTGAATCTTTTAAAAAGATTTTATAAAAAAAAATATACATGAATTGATGTTTGATATCAAAGCTTCTGATAAATATTACTCGTACGAGTATATACTCGTTAAGAGTTGCGTCACATGAGCTATTTCCATAAATTCTTCAATTATTTTCAAAACCATAAAATTTCTTTATTTTAAAAACTAAACACATCTTAAAACTTATCAAAGAGTACCACTAATTAATTAAATTAACTTTTTAATACGTTTTCATTTACTATTCTGATTTGAAAAACGAGCATCCAATGGATTTTTTTAAGTCTTTAGTATGTTTCTTAAATATTTCCCCTCTTATAACATTTGCAATACTTTATTAAACAAAACCATAATTTATTTACTCATCCATATGTATATAATTTGTATTGTAAATTGAATAAAAAATAGAATAATTTTGCAAACATTGTAGAGAGTATTCGCCTATGTTTTGATTATAAATAAATTGTTCTTCTCAAACCTCAAGATTTAATTATATCGTTCACAATAACTTGACATTTATAATTATAATCAGCTAGCTATAAGAAAAGATTCATTGGTAATGGCCGCATCTAATTATGTAAACAGGGACTACTAATGTACAGAATTCGTACGAGAATGATTCGATTCGACAAGAGTTATAAATAATTTATTTGGTTTGTTTTAGAAGTGTTTTATGCCACGTAACGAGTATGTTTTGTACACCTACATGTGATTGCTTCGGTCTTACCGTAGGTTTTTACAGCCGCAATTTTATCATGGTGGTAGGTATGTTTGACACGGTTGCTTTCCGCTCTAGTTTAATTAAAAATACCATTCAATAGTCGTATACTAAAATAAGCTGCGACATGTTGTCGTCTATTCTAGGTAAGCTGAAGGAATTTTTCCCTATGCCGTTCGTTTGGTCTATCCTAAAGTTTATAGCCTCCACAGAGAATATTTCCTTTGGTTGGTTTGCTATACCTACTGCACATATTCGGATTATTCTTACCTACTCTTTTACGGGTATCTATTTCTACTGCATCCAAACGCATAGTTTAATTTAACACTTGGAATAGATAAATTTTTCTTGAGAATGCTTATATTCTGATGACAAATTGAATATGTATGAAATTATCATCGAGGTGGTCATGTTTAGATAATCATAACAAGTCTATGACGGTGTCAACAGCTATTTACTTGCATTTATCTTCTCGTAATTATGGATGATTATTAAAAGCCAATAATAATTGCAAGTAGCCAATGCTCCCATACTCCAAGTATACTACAATATATATAATTCCATAGGATAGATCAACATTAGTTGATTGTGTCATCGTTGAGACTCTATAATTCAGATTATTCTTGTTCAACTGGCAATTCAGGGAATAATTCGAAATTAAACATTAATTTTGATTATCTTTTTAGTATCTTTTTTTCATAGATAAATGTAAATAAACATATTTTGGCTGTCAGGATTCTAAATTAATTTCTAGATTTTATTCAAGATAAGTGATGGTCGGTATTTTAACATGATATTCTTTTAGTTACCAATAGAAATAGGTTATCCAATTTGTGCTTTTAAATCAAATACAATTCTATCAGTTAAAAATTTGGCCATATTACATGAATTGAAAAAATAATCTAATAGTTTATACAAGCATTCTTGAAGGACTCGATTATTTAAAGGTATTTTATTTTTCGCAGATTTGAGGGTGTTATTTTTAAGTTTTTCAAATACTCTAAGTAATTTGGATATTACTCGATAGATTTTGGTTTTAGGATTGTTTGTTTTAATACAATCTTTTGCATACATTCCCAAATCTCGACAAGATGCATCCTGAGAAACCATAATTGGTCGTGTTGTGTGCTTTATGGCACCATTTTGTTAAAACCGCATATGATCCAATTTCGAATTTCCAAAAAGAGTTAATTATCATATGGCTATAGCGTTAAGAATTAAGAATAACAGCTTCTTCCTCTTTATTTTTAAAGAAATACTAGCCAATAATATCTTCAAACTATAATGTACACCATAAAGTCACTTTTTGCGGTTACAATAACTTCCTCACAGTTACTTGTGGGATTTTAAAGCCCCATATAGAAAATTTCATTTATTGATGAATTCAACGAGCGAGAAATGATCCTTTTAAATCTCCTCTTAAAGCACAAAATATGAGGACGTCAGAATCACCACATTTATAGAAAATTCGTAAAAATTTAATGCATTGTTCGGTGACAAACCGATTTATAACAGCTTTCAAATACGTGTACATAACCCTAATTATACAAATACAAATTGTTAATTTGGACCTTTAAATATTTACTAATAAGAATGAATCTCTCGAATAGGTATCGTTACATCTTTTTTTATAACTTCCTTTCTTATATGTAGTAGATAAATTTTCAAAGTTTTAATTTTTATTTGTAATTTACGTCATAAAAAAATGTTATTTTTAATATTGTATTTACATTATGAGTATACAAAAAAAAATACGGTTATTATATTTTTTTTATTATATAATAGCTTTCTATTCCATCTATCTTCGTTATTGAGAAATTTTTGAGTGAATATTTTCCTTTAAGATATTGTATATTATTTATAAAATAACAAAATAATTTCAAAACTTCTTATGTGTATATATATAATTATTATTATTATTAATTTATTCTCATTAAATGCCATAGCATTCATTTTTTTCTAACCCTAATAGGACCTCCTAACGTTACTTAATTTAAAAATTATTAAAGATCATTTTGCTTTATAGTTTTTAGTTTACAGAATAACGAAAATATCTTTAAAAACTTTTTTTTTATTGATGATATAATAATAAAATTTATAAAGAAAAATTCATTCCATGGGCATTTGTATCAGTTGTCTAATGGCGTTTATGTCGAAGGAGTTGAGGATAGCTCTCGAAGACAGGATTCGTATGATTTGAAAGAAAATAATACATTTTTTATAACGAACATTAAGGGACATTAAGTTGATGAGTATTTTAAACTGAAAGAATTTGATTTGACAGGTATTGGAAGGCTTTGTAGTAGCAAAGAGTTCTAGTATGTAAGTCCATATAGGCCTTAGTAGGACATTGTGTAAAAGTATTTTGCTTTCTTTTGTTAGCTTAAAACGTTTATTAAGATGCTGACATTGTTGTCGATATTATCTATTTAGTTGTATATCAAACGTCATCTAAGTATATTCTTAATTTTAGTGTTTAGCGGTATATGGAAGGATATGGCTTACGGCAAAGAGTAAGAGTTCCTTGAACACATCTGCGTTTATTAATTTAATCTCCATTTAGTCTCTAAAGGATTTGGGTTTGGATTTAAGGAATTTCGAAAGCATGTTTTCGGTTTTTGCTAGATACAAGACAGAAAATATCGTCAACATATGTAGCAAAAAAAGGTATTAGGACAGATAGTAATATCGGATGTATATTTGTGGTAAGGAATAATGCCAAGTATACTTCCCCAGATCCAACGGTAAGCCATGACTTACATGTGTTAAAAATTCAGTGTTATTCTTAAACAACAAAAAAGAAGTTAAAAAAGTATCTCGTTGTTGTGACATCCAGTACTTTTGAATAAGGCTTCAGTGTTCCTCTCGCCGAACAGTAAGATTCTTTTAAGTTGAAGCCTTTTTGATAAGCATGCATTCAATTTTATAGTAAATTTTTCTATCAGGACTTATTTAATTTTAAGGCAAAAATTCATATTACAATATTTTATTACAATTTTTACTAATTGAATTTAGTAAGTGTTTATTTATAGCCAAATTAAAAATTGTAGATTGTCCAGTTAGCAATCTTTGAAAACTCTAAAGAAACTATGAAAAAAACATACGAAATTTTCAAAATTTGCAAATTACTTTATTTTCGGCGAAGAACCTTTTGAAACACTATTCAAATATTCGGCTTAGTCTTTTGGTAATTAATATTTTTTAAAATTTTAGTTGAAAATAGAAAAAAAAACTGTTTATTTTAAATATTTATTTGAATTTATTCAAAAAAATTTCATCTACCAATGAACTTAGTTGAGACTTTCAATATTTTTATATTCTTCCAGAAGAAATTTAAATGTTTGTCCATTTTGTAAAAAGAGGCCATTTTTTGCTAACGATTCCTGATAGGTGAATAATTTGCTGTTAAATGTACATAACGTAGTTAACTGGCTTGATATCCTCAGCCTAAGTTTAGTCAAGTCTAAAAATCATGTCATAAACGCCCCCATAATTGGTTTAACATCCACTTTTTCTTTTCCTTCGTAATGATTTGCTTTCAGTCAGCATTAATTAAACAATAAATTCCACACTCTAATCATGGCCTATGATCCCTTGGTAAAAATACTTCGTGACTATTAGAACTGTAGTCACAGATACTGTTACTAGAGCCTTAAGATATCTTTCGGCTACTGATGCCTATTTGGCAAAAATACATAGTTTGGGGCAATCAGCTTTCCAAATTAGGCAAAATAATACTAGGGCATACAAAAGTGAATGAATTTAAGCGAGAAAAATGATGTAAATCTCTAAAGGAGTATAGGTGTTGGGGTTTTTGAATTCAAAATAATATAAAATGTTGGGGAAAACTTTTGGAAAAAATTATATATACATTGTCAAAAACGAGTCCAAAACTCCAAAGTTACTTTCGATGGCAATTTTATTTACTTTTTTATAAAGAGTTTTTATAGATGCAAGTATGTATGCTGGGAGAGTGTCACGGCTTTTGAAAATGTTGTAGGCGGGTGTCGCTATATGCTGTCGAAAGTCTGCCGCATGCCACTCGCCATTCTTGGTCATTTTACTGACTTTTCAATGAAAACTTTTTGCATTGAGTCCGTGTACGTTGCTAAATTGATACTCACTTATTTAATCCAGGTGCATCTGGATCCAGTTTTAGTTCCTTCATAGATAGTTAGACACATGATTGCTTGGATGAGTGGCCAACAAGTATGGTATGTATGCAGATTAGCTACCTGCTCAATGAATTAAGTCCAAGGCATATTCGTGGCATGACACGGTGTGGAAATTGATACGAACGCACTGGTACGCTGACGGTTAACTGTGCACCCATTCTTGGTAGCTTCCTCAATTTAAATTTTGCACTAATGTGCTCTGAAGGTGTAGTCGGTTCATTATGTTTGCTTCTATCAAAACCGAAAGAATTGGCTCGCATCTGGCACACGGTCTTATTTACCTTCTTATCTCATCATTTGGTTAGTGAAATTCTTCCTCATCTGCGATATTTTTATTGTACTGTTGGGTTAGTGCTACTGCATTTCCTGTCCATTTGTGGCAGTTGATTTCTTTTGGTAATAGGAAAATGTCATGCGTGCCTTCTACGAAAATTCCGCGATAGCAGAGAAATTTCATTTTTAATGGTCAAAAAGAAAACTTTTCTTTTTAGTTTTCCTTAACTGCACCAGCTCCGGTAGTTGTCAGTATTTGAAGACTAAAAAGCAAGATTAATTGTATACTATCTGAATTAGTTTGTCGGAAGATTTTTGTATATGGCAGTCGAACTCATCGCTCTAAACGCAGTTGCATTGTTCAATTACACATAAAGTTTACCTAAAACGATACCAGATATGAAAATACTATCGGATAATTGAAGGATTTCACAAATATTTTGATGTAATCGAAGTGTTTACTTTAGGGTAAATATATTTTCTATATTGACTTGATTGTGAGCTAAATAACAAAATTTGACAGATTTTATGGTTGATAAGTTAATGAAATATTAAATAAGGAAATTTCTCTATGAAAATGTTTAATGAGATAACTTGGCCAATCTAATTTTTTAAATTAAAAAAAATTTGGTTGGCCATGTTATCTCATTACTTATCTTAGGTAGGCTATGCGCAATCAGAATCATAATCACTCAATTGTTCCCATAGCTCTGCACATCGAGTGATTTTCTTCTCAGCAATATTCTATACGACGAGGTGGCAGGAAAGTATTGGACTGTTTTTTTTCCACAATCAGTCTAACATTTCAAAATATCAAATACAAATAGTACTTCTATACTCAACAAAGTTGCTAAAATTTTGATTAAGTAAATTGTTAAAAATTCGTAATAGTCATTTACTGATCATTCGCGTACGGTGCGGTATACTTCAATAATTAATTTATAATTTCCTTCTTAGATACTTTATACAATATATCTTAGCATATACATTAAATTACCTTTCGCAATTGTATATTTATCTTGGAATTTGAAATACGTTTTTGAAGAGATTTGTCTATAATTTTTAATTGTTCTATTCTATAAAATATGAAACAATTTATTTTAGAAATATGGTAACCACAATTTAAAGTGACAATACCATAAAAAACAATAAAAATCTTGAAGGTTCTAATAGTCAATACGATATGAATAGAATATTTTTAAAATGACTCCAAATTCCTAAATATTATTTTTATCATTAAACTTAATATTTATTACTTCAACAAAAGTACCAAAAAAGTATAATTTTAAAATCCATTAATGTACATCTTTTATAGTTATTTTTTTATAGTTATTTATAAAAACATTCATATTTAAATATAAAGTCTAAGACGTAAAGAGAACTCAGGCCGTTTGCCGATATACGAGGTCTGTTCAAAAAGTATCGCGACTTTTGTGTTTTTTCAAAAATTATTTATTTATTCATGAATATCTATTTTGTCCCCTTCAAAGTATTCCCCACCAGATATTATACACTTGTGCCAAGGTTTTTTCCAATCCTCGAAGCACTTTTAAAAATCATTTTTTGTGATCTTGTTCAGCTCCTCCTTCGATGCCGTCTTTATCTCCTAAATCGTAGCGTAGCGTCATCCTTTCATGGAGCTCTACAGTTTCGAAAAAAAGAAAAAGTCACAGGGGGCCAGATCTGAGGAATACGATGGATGCGGCATTATTAATGTGTTGTTATTGGCAAAAAATTCGCGCACAAGCAACGATGCGTGAGCAGGGGCTTTATCATGGTGCAAAAGGCAATTTTTGTTCTTCCACAAATCCGGTCGCTTCTGGCGGATTGCTTCGTGCAACTTGCGCATAACTTGCAGGCAATATTCCTTATTGACCGTTCTACCCTGTGGCAAGAACTCACGATGCACCACACCTCTGCAATCGAAGAAAAATGTAAGCCAAACCTTCATATTCGACCGAACTTGGGGCGCTTTTCTCGGCCCTCTGAGAACATTTTGTACCACCGATAAACATTGATTCGTCCAAGGAAGCTTTACCATATGCCACAATCAACATTCGGAATGCGTCCGCGCAATTAATTTTATTTTTTTTACACAAAATTTGATACAGATTCTTTGATCCATTTTTTGGAATGGGTAAAAATCGAAGAGGATCCTAAACACGTGCAAGCAAAGCAGCTGTCAAAAATAAACTTAACATTCAAAATGGCCGAACTTATCGGCATAAGTGAGAGATATGAGTACCAACATAACACCATAAAAACCCGCAGAAATTCAAAATTTGCAATACTTTTTGAACACACTTCGTATAGAAGGCTATTCGGCTATTTTGCCACCTGGATTTGACCTCAACATCGCTATATGCTCAAGACCTATGTGTCCCAGTAACGCCAAGTCTTTTGCATAATTCTATTTACTTATTTAAATGTCCCTATTATGTTCATGTAGGAATAGACAAACAATTAATAACAATGTTGATACCAAATTTTTTGCATGCAAACTGACATTTAAATATTTATATTAAATAATGAACTAGTTCACATTTATAAGACCGTATTTTCTAGGAATAACACTGATCACTCTTAGTAAATAGTTTGTATCTTAATAGTTATCAAAATAAAACTGTTAATAATATTAGCTTATACATTAATGTGATTAATATATATAATAAAAAGTATAAAAAAAAACTGACAATAGAACAATTACTTTCGGCTTGAATACGTATTTGCGTATTTTGAAATATGAAATTTTGCGCAACTATTTAGTTTCTTATTTCTTAACGATTTTGAAACGATTGCAAAAATTCATAAATTTAAGTAAATTTTACATTTTCCATACAATAACATTTATGTGTCAGTTGAAAAGTTAATTAAACGATCCAAGGAGTGACATTATACGATATCAGTTTCCATTGTCCTATCAAATATGATGTTGAAGAATTATTTTTGTCCGGCCACGGAAATTTATATCGTATAATTAAACTAAAATAAAAGGTGTTCCCGGAGACTCGTTTTATATTAGAATGGTAGGTGTACTATTAATAATTTTTTACGTATGCCTATAGTGAATTACCCATTGGTCCTATTAAATATTGAGTACATGCGGAAGCTGCAAATATTAATAGTATTGTCGGCAATTAAATTTTTTTAAATAGAATTGTTCATGTTTAACTTAATTGAAAATCCTACAATATGACAGAACCAACTGTTATATTTTCAAAGCTCTCAAAATGACATATGTCTAATTGAATTTTAGCGCGGTATAGTGTCAAAAAATTCCCAAAGGGGCATGTTTACCTAGGAATACTAGTAGTCATAGCGCCAGGTAACCATACGATATTATGGAATATTTTTACATTTATGCTCGCATAAATTGTCTCAGCACATATTCGTCAATATCTAAAGCTGAAGGCACTCTATGTCAGTTACTCGTATATTAATATGAAAATAAATTTTATGGTAACACAAATGAGACTTTATGACATTCTTTTAATTGCCACATATTCGAAATGATATATTACTACCGAGTTGGTCGATAAATTTGCTAGTTTTCAATTTATTTATCCTTTTTTTTGTTCATAAACATTTTTTTAGAATCTTTTTCTCTAGAGTATTTTATCTTTAACGCAGATTATATTTATTTTTCCAATTAATTTTTATAAGAAATTGAAAATAAAATTAAGAATTTACCTTTAAATTGTTTTACATAAATTGAATTTAGTTACATTGTATGCTCGCTAATATGAATATCTATAAATGAAAAGTTTTATTCGATCAATTGCTGATATCCAAAGTAAATGCTATCCAATAAATAATTGTCATAGTTGATACTATTTCCATTGATAGTATTTGGTTCAATATAAATTAATGTTATTTCCAAATGTAATTCATCAGTGTAATTATATTATTAAAATTTGTTGTTGTGTTGACAATTTAAATTGTAATTTTTGAAATTAGTCAGACCTGTAGAAGCTTATTAAAAATTATCTTATTATACTATCAAACTATAACTCTATTGAATGTGAAAGAAATTTGAATTTTTTTAGCCTAGATAATTTTATTATAATTTATTTTTTGGGACTAGATAATCTTTTGGTGCTTGAATACAATTGACTAATCCATTTTATAGTTAGAAAAGTATAGATGTGTAAATTTTTTTAAAATTTATTGCATATATCAATTAAGATATTATTTATTTAACTTATTATTTGCCATTTTATATAATGGATGGTTTAACTAATCTTAAAATATGTAGAAAATACACCGATTGAGTGCTGGAATTGTTAATTGTTTGAACAAATTTTTCTCAGCGATAAGTTTCATTTCTAGCTATGTGGATGCATCAATTAGCAAAAATCTATTGCCTACTGTACATTTTAGTTTTAAGATATTATTTAGGTATCCAACGAGCTTTTCAACAAAACAGTGATACAAGAGACACAACAGAACATTTTTGGCTTTTTTGCGGTGGAAGTTCATAGGGTTTGTAATTTTGGGATTTGGTGATGAGAATTGGCTTCCAAATTTTTTTTTTGTTGATAGGCTATAAGTAATATCATATTTAAAAATAAAATTTTTTAACTTTAGAACATTTATAAAATCAGGATATACTAAGTAATGGCCGAAGTACACCTCGAAATATGCGAACAAGTCTTAAAAAAAATGAGCTCCGAAGAATTGGGTTTTTGTAAGAAGTTTTTTGATAGACATTTAAATGAATATCATACTTACAATGTTCTACTAATTAAAAAATTTAAAAATCTCAATTTTAAGTATGTTTTTTTTTAAATTTTACTTTCTGAAGCACCAATTAAATTACCCTTTAGTTTCTAAAATGGTAGTTTAAAATGAAAAATTTCAGTTAAAGTGGAAATTTATTTGACATCTTAAAATTAAGTAATTTAAAAAAATTAAACTAAAGCTTCGAAAATAAAATAGAAAAATAGCTTATAAAACCTAGTTTTTTTTTGTAAAATATTTTTTCTAATTATCATCAACATTTTTAAGATAAATATTCAAATTTCTGTTGTTTTTTTTGTTTGATGGACATAAATTGTTTTAATTTTTAGTAAAAAATTTACCTTAGTAGTAATTTTAATTCAATTTAAGGATTATTTATCCAAGAAGTCAGAATGACTAGTAGGTGAAAGCATATAGTGTCGACAAAGCATGTGGACCTTTAATGTTGGGGTTGTTATGCTACAACAAAATTGGAGATTGAGATATTTTAACTGTAGAGTCTATAAAAAGGATCAATATAGTAGCATATAAGACTTGTTTGGTAATTGTGAATTTTTTTTGAAAAACATCCGAGCGGTTATATAAAAATAATAGCAAAATATCATTTTAGAAAGAAAAACATTTTTTTTAATAGATTTGTTGAAAATAGATATAAACTTCTTTATCTAATCTAGCTAGAAACTAATATGAACATTTTGCGTTATATTTTTATTAGATTTGTTTGAAAATAGATATAAGCTTCTTTATCTAATCCGGCTAGAAACTAATATGAGTTTTTATTATTTTATACGAAATTCGAATGAAATGAGTACATTCACTAATTATTAAATAACAAATTTACGTAAAATTACTCATTTCATTAATTGAAATTATATTTTAATTATTTTTAGAATAATAAACAAATTTTTTGCTGTCTAATTTGTTAGCTAAATTTGATAATAGTGTTAAGTAGTATTAATTTGAGCAATCAAGGAAGAACATTATTTCATGGTAGCTAACTGGTAACATAAGTCTATCATAAAATGCTATCACCGAAGAAAATGACATAGTTCTAAATGTTTTATAATTACATTAGGTAAAAATTTTCACTTTTTTATTAAAATTTAAGCCAAAATATATTTTTTACGTTAGCTAAAATAGTTTTCTATCATTATGGCAGCTTATTCAATCTCCTTGGAGATGAATTCCTTGCTTTCGAAGGCGAGATAGTCTTCCACTGCCATTTGTGCATTCTTAAAATTTTCGTCCTCAGTTCAATTAAAAAAAGTTCGCAGCAATCTGAATAGTTAGTAGTCCGATGCAAGTTTTTGGGTGGTTTTCCTTGACACATGTTTTATTTTCTTTCAGCAACTCAAATGTTTTCTTCTACTTTCACCGCGTTATTTGCTTTTTGGAACTGATACAGTACATAATGTCTTATGTAGACATTTTCTTCACTCATATTTACGGTTCTAAATTCTTAATGAAACTGACCTATCTGTTCAAATAGGATTTAGAAGGGTACGTATTCATAAATGACATACTTTTTCAGACATATGAAATATGAGATTATAGTGATGCAAAAATGTATAGAATATTTTCTGCAATATTCACATAAATCTAGTAGCATAGTAATTATGACAAAAAAAACTAACATAGTCAGAAATAAAAATTTATTCAAATTTGATAATATTAATCTAAAATGCCAGTAATACTATAAATTAAATTTTTTTTAATTAAAATTTGTAGATATAAAAATTGTTTTAATTATGATTAAATAATTTGTATATAAAAATTTATTCATCTCGTAGTAATTAATCATTTAATACTTTCATTAAAATATTTTCTTATATACTTCTATGTACGAATATGTGAAATTAATGTTTGAAAAATTTTAATTTTTAATAACTATAAAATCAGCTTAGAAGAATTTAAAATATAACATAACAAAAATGAATAAACTAGCTTATGTAAACTAGCTAATTTTATTAGAAGAGTACAATTATAAAAGTTTTTCAGAGTTTTTTGACCAGTACAAGTACAAGAAAAAGTTATTAAAACAACAAAAACGATTATAATTTAAACTAAAGCGATGTATTTATTACTGTACGAAGGTAGTAAGTTAATATTAACGAGCATGTTATATGTTTGACGAGTACATGGAAAACAAAATATTTTATAATAAAAAAATAATGTGAGCATATATTTTTATATATACATTAACAACTATTTTACTTTAAATATGAAAATGGATTTGAAATTCAACAGGAGTAAAAATATATGCCATAAAATGGACCACAGTGATTGCATCAAATTAATTACCTACAAAATTTTGTATGAGAATGTGCAATTTAATAACGATATAGAATATTAATTTGACAACTAATATTAATAATGTTAATAGTTTTAGTTTTTCTTTATCCATAAAAGTACATTACTTTCTGCTGTCAACTAATAACATTAACATTGATGGCTGTTAGCTTGTTCAAATATACAAACATGCATTACCATTCAAAACCAAACTATCCAGCTTGGATGTTAGATTTTTTTTTCTCTGCAAGTACATTTATATATATTGGAATTTTTTATTGGAAAAATATTAGAAAAAATAGACCAAAAAAGTTGATTTACTTGAATTTATTTAAAAATTAATCCAATATCAACGGCCCCAAACATGAAATGATAATGTGCTTACATATCGAATGATGTTATCAGTTTTTTTTTTAAAAAAATTCTTGATATTTGTTGAAAAATTATTCAATAATTAATAATTAATTAAAATTTTATTAAATTTGAATGCTTACCAATTATTTATTTAAATTGAGTATAATTGCGAAAAATAACCTGATTTGAAATGGACATTAAAATGTTTTTGGTTAAACACGTTCATACACATATGTTACTAATTACTTTTCACGAATTTGTTAAAAAAGTTTAATTAATAATATTAAAAGTTTTTTAATCGGATCACGGTACAAAATAAGTAAAAAAGCGGTGGATTAGGATCTGTAAAATAGATATGCACTTTTGGGTATTAAAACTATACAAGTTATAATATGGTATAATTTAAAATTTTAATAAGGACACAAGGTCTGGGCAATAGCTTAATTTTGAATGCTCAATATTTTTTCGAATCTAGGAGGAACTTATTTTTTAATTTATTTTAAATTTTTATTTTGTATTTTGGTTCAAAGATGAAGTTGAATTTTAGTTTGAATATATAGGGTGGTCCATCTAGCGGTTCCATTTTGAACTACTATTTATTTGAAGTACTAGAGTGTTAAATGTCAACACGAATTGACAGATTGTTAGTTGAAACTCAGAATTTTACAAAATGGTAATCCATACGCTCGAAGAAAAATGGGAAATATTGAGAACTTACTTCCAAAGTGGTGAGTCTTCAACCCAAACTGTGAGAAATTTAAAAAAAAATGAGTAAAGATCGAATGCCATCACGTGAATTTGTGGGCAAATTCGTGAAGCGAGTTCGCGAAACTGGTTTGTTGGTTGCCAAATCAACTCGTTCCCGCTCTAAGACAGTGCGTACGACCGAGAATATTGCCGCCGTTACTGAAAATGTCAGTGATCATCCATCAACATCAACTCGTCACCGTTCTCAGGAATTGAACATTCCTGAGAATTTGAGAATTTTGCACAAAGACCTCGGTATGAAAGCTTACAAAGTTCAATTAGTCCAACAACTAAAGCCGCATGACCATCCGATGCGTTTTCGGTTTGCCCAATGGGCTCAAGATCAATTGGCCGAAGATGAGCATTTTTACCGAAACATCATCTTTTCGGATGAGGCCCATTTCCACCTCGGTGGGTATGTCAACAAACAAAATTGTCGCATCTGGGGCTCAGCAAATCCATACGTCACCATGGAAAAGCCGATGCATCCAAAACGAGTCACGGTTTCGTGCGGATTTTGTAGTGGAGGCATCATTGGCCCGTTTTCATTCGAAAACGATGAAGGAGCCGCCGTTACGGTCAATGGTGAGCGCTATCGTGGCATGCTCAACGAATTTTTGTTTCCAAAAGTTGAAGAGAATGGCATGGACGACATTTGGTTTCAACAGGACGGGGCCACTTGCCACACAGCCAACGTAACAATCAAACTTTTGGGCACTGCTTTCGAATACCAAATAATCAGCCGAAATTCTGATGTCAATTGCCCACCTCGGAGCTGTGATTTGAGCCCGTTGGATTATTTTCTGTGGGGAGCCGTTAAGCATAAATGTTACGCAAGCCATTCAGAGACAATTAAAACCTTGAAACAGGAAATCAAAGTTGCCATTGAAGAGATACAGGCCCGTACAATCGAAAATGTACTGAAAAATTAGGTCGAGCGAATGGGGTACTGTAAGGCCAGCCGTGGCAGTCATTTAAATGATGTTGTGTTTCATTCTGAAATTTCAAGATTCAATCTTTTAATAAAACCGGAAATTTGAAAAAACATGCACCAGTTTTAATTTTATTTACTTTTTAAAATGGAACTTCTAAATAGTCCACCCTGTACATATTTCACTACCCAGCAGTATCTTTGCATAGTCGACTATATAGTATATATAGTGTGCTCAAAGCTTTGAATCACGTGTATCACCCTGAATTGCTTTGGAAGCTGCAGCGAATCTTACTTTCTGGTTATTTCCACATCCTAGAATCTTATCTCTCAGCCCGATATTTTCGGGTAGCTGAAAATACTGAATATTCTGACATACCTCAGCGAAGTATCTTAGTACCGATCCTTTTTAACATTTACACCCATGATATTCGTTGTCACAGTAATATCCTAACTGCAACATATACCAACTATACAGCCATCTTCACACAGCATAAATATATTTCCACAGTCATAAGCAAAAATGTGCTCATATTCCGTTTACGCTCTGCCAAGAACCCTAAATGGCAGCAATGTGCTCATATTCCGTTTACACTCTTGATTTCACCTTTAATGGCAGCAATAATTAAGATAAAATGAGTGTGTGTTATCTTGAACATAAAATCGATATCATCTAAAGTAAATTATTACTATATAATATAACAATAAATAGAAAGCAGTCATTTTAATTATCTGAAGTATAGAATTATCCTATATAGAGCATCCCAATATTCTGCTTAACTGTGAGCTATTAAAAAGACAATTGGTAGTATCGTTGATCTCCCTGATTATTCTAATCGCGCTAACATTATTTATACCAATTGTATTATTAGACGTTTTTTCAGAGACCCAGATATGCTAAATTGCGAGGTTATCAGATTATATTAGATCTCAGGACATGCCGACATATCTGACAATAGTCGAGCTGATAGACTTTCTGTGTAGGCACTTCGTTATGCAGTTTATACAGCTATTTCCAATATACTGCATCTTCCAACAACGTAACAGTTAGCACCTCAAGTCTTATGTACATAAATAGATAATCCTAATAGTAACACCTTTCTTCTCTTACATTGGCAGTCCATCGGCAAGCTCATCTATTCTAAAGACAGTCTAATTTACAACTGTTATGACCTCTGGCAGACGTATGAAGCACATTCTTTATAGTATATTATAATCACTATAATTACCAATTAACTAAAATACATAAAAATTTAAATTTGGTATTGTTAAATTTTTAAGAAAACATATTTCGAGATATGTTTGTTCGAAGATTTTATAACATTAAAATTAAATAAAATATAGTATAATTTTTGCTATAATATCGAATGCATAACCAATACAAATAACTTAAAAGATAATTTCAGCCAATCTCATAAACTTTGGGATTGTTTTTAATTAATTTTCCTTGTACACACTTGTTTTTGTAACTTTTGAAAATTTCTTTTTCCAAAAGGAATATTGTTTCTATTAATTGGAATAATTTCAAATTATGGAATTTACATACTCTATGGAATTTTTTTGCAGTTTCTCTTTTTAAATTTCGTTATATTTTATCTTTAAAATCGATTTTCGTTGAACGAAATTATGATTGCACCGGAAATCTGCACTGATTAACTTTAACGTGATATAAGAGTTATAAGTCGATCAGAGCGTGAATCCCAATGGCGATGGACCTCCATAAATTGGCTTATATGTCTTATTAATGGAGATCTTGTTGTTTGGAAATATTACGGTTCGTACTATTGCTGCAATTCCATTTTTTATTAAGTAGGGAGTCCACAATAGCAGCAATAAAATCTATTAGTTTTGCGGCACATGATCATAAATGTTTGGAATTATACGAGTACATCCCAGCTTCAGGCGATATTAGCATATGCCCATGGTGTATAGTGAATACGGAACCTGCATGGTACCATCAGTTAAATGGTTACTGAGCTATTTGGTTCGAGGTGCATGTTATATTCTGCATTTTAGTAGAAATTTATTTTTGAGTTTAGTGAAGTATCACCACAGCCTGCTGTTACAGTTACTGATCAGTATGGTATAGAGTAGTCTGGATTCGGTGATGTACCCAATGGTGTATATCATTTTAACGGCTTTCAAGGAGCGCTTTACATAGCTTGTTCAGGTATGTATTTTCGTGATAAATTGCCGACATTTGTAAATGTCTAAATATCTATTGAAATCTTTCCAAGATATATATTAGATTATTTCTTATGAGCATACATGTATATATGAATATGGTGATGGTGATAGAATGCTCGTAGCCTCAGCATTTTGTGTTTAATCTTCATAAAAAGGTTCAATAGTTTATCAGAAGCCTAGAAAACTGACACTTCAATTCTTCTTATACTGAACTGATTTGTTTGTTGTTTGCATAATTCAATTGGCTAAAGGGTAGATTTATTTATAAATAAAATGTACATTATGTGTTATAAATATTTATCGAATAACTGTCATCGATTAAATATAAAATTTGTATAATTTCTAAGGAATGCTGAAATATGCTTATTTTCTATAACTTGAAAATGGACTGATCATACTGCGATAAATCAGTAAGAGATAGTATTTAGAAGAGGTTGAACAGAATTTAACTATTATAGATACATTTGCATAATTTTAAAAAATATTTTATTAAAATGTTTGCCTCTATCAGTTCCGTATATTTTGAGCTATTTTATTATCTATATTTTGTTAATTTATTTTATAAAATTTTAGTTTTAGATATTACAAATAATTTGTAATAAGCGGGTTTTTTCTTCTTTTAGATGAAAATAGAAGGCCATGAAAACTTGTAGGGTAAAACATCCCCAAAAATAGGATGATTTATTTTATAAATGTTAAAAATCTCGAGACCATTACTGTTTCAAACGTGAATGGCTGCATAATTAAAGGATGGGAGTAAACAATTTTTTCTCTAAAGGACTACGATGGTAGGATAGACGCTAACGGACATTTTTATTACTTATTTTTATTTTTTGTGTAAGGGTTCCAGACTAACCATTTGTCTGTTCAATTCCAAGGTATTGCAGAGAAGTTTTTTTATATAGTATAATTGGTGCCATTCAGAGTTAAATAAGGAGCCTGTTCTTGGCACTTTCCACTTTTTGAACCAGGCTCCTAAGGAGTGGATGTGGTTCTGTAAAGTACTTGTGACTGTGAAAATATATTTATGCTGGGTAAAGATGGTTATATCGTTGGCACATGTTGCGGTTAGGATATTATTGTGACAATATCATGGGCATAAATCAGTGCCACTGGTACAAATATTATAAAGGATTAGACTTAGGATTCTTCCCTGACAGATACTGGAGGACATATGATAAATGACAGCATATTCAGTAATTTTAGCTGCTTGAAAATATCAGGTTGATAGATAGAATTTCAGGAATCAGAAATTATCAATGGATAAGACTCATTGCAGCTTTTTAAACAATTTAAGCTTGATAGTCTTTTTTTCAATCGAGAAAGTTTTTCTGTTATTTTGAATTTTCTTTTAAAATTCTAAATTAATATTGAACTGTTTTATAGTAATTTTAAAATCTCAAAAATTGACATAACTTATGGTACTACTTTTTACATTAGTACTTTCATAAATGGCAGCGTTCAAGAATTGATTGAATGGAAATTATCAAAATTTATTGTATTGTTGAAAAGAATTTTATATAAAAATTGCTGTATTCAATAATTCTTAAATCTTACTCCAACATTTTCTAGATAGTCCAGCATTCAGTTAGTATGGGAAGGATACTGCTATCTGCTACAAGCCTTGTAACCTAATGAAAAAATGGGTAAATTCAATATAACTATTATGTTGGCAACGAAGTGATTGCGGATTTTAAATAAGAAGAAAAATTCAAAATTTTTACATAAAAATATAACTTTATTCAATTAGGTATTGTCCGTTTTTATCGATGACCCTTTGCCATCTTTAAGGCAGTGTCATAATTCCGTGTTCGTAAGCCTTATTACTTTTGCTAGCAAAAAACTGAATTAAATGTGATTTTACATCATAAGCGTCATTAAAAATTTTACCATTTAAGGAATTCTGCATGGAACAAAATAAATACTAATCTGAAGGCGCTAGGTCAGAGCTAATTGACAACACATCCCAACCTAATTCCAATAATTTTTGACGAGTGACCAAAGATGTGTGCGGCTTTGCATTGTCATGCTGGAAAACAACACCCTTACGATTTGCCAATTCTGGACGCTTTTCTTGAACTGCATTGCTCAGTTTGATGAGTTGTTGAACGTACACGGTGGAATTAATCGTTTGGTTTCTTGGTAAAAGTTCAAAGTGCAGAATTCCTTTATAATCCCACCAAACTGACAGCATAATCTTCTTTTGGTGCATCTCAGCTTTTGATGTAGTCTGAGATGGTTCATCTCGCATCACCCACGATTGTTTCCGTTTAACGTTGTTGTAAACTATCTCCTTTTCGTCACCAGTTATTAGTCGTTTCAGAAATGGATCCGTTTCGTTGCGTTTCAGAAGCGAATCGCAGATGCTAATGTGTTACGTCAAATGAATTTCCTTAAGCTGATGAGGAACCCGTAAATCGAGTTTCTTAACATAGCCAAGCAGTTTTTTTTTTTTAAATTAAAAGCAGAAGTCCAAATAACAAGAAAACAATATAGGTTAGGTGCTTTGAATACGTTGACATAACAAAATAATGAGCTAATACCATTTATTGACAAAATCCGCAACCACTAAGTTGCCAACTCAATATTTAAAAAATCTCAGTTATTTGTGACCTAACTAGTTACTCAGAAATGCTGGTGCCCAAAATTTTATTTTCCACTCATATTTAAGGCAAATTTGAGATCACCTTTGATTGCCTAGTTATATTGAATAATTTTGAGTGAACAATTCATTTATTATAATATAATCGGAAAAGACATAAATATCTTTCAAAACATTCATTATTTTTACTATTATTATATCCTCTGGCTAGCGTTTTACAATAACTCAATAAGTCTTTTGAGTTTTCCATAAACTGGACCTTGTTTTTTGCTGAAACTAATTGTATATTTGAAACTAGAAATATTCTCAACAGAAAAGTAATAGGAAATAATTATGAACAGTTTTATTTAAAAAATAAGAACTCATAAAATATTTAAAAAATTACTGTACAAAATATTTCTATTCTGTTACGAAACTATTGTTAAATATACTACATAATAATAAATTAAATCATATAATAAATATGATTTATTATATTTTAGGAATGTTTGTACTTTCAAAATATCTTGCACCCTTCTATTAATAGTCTCTAAAAAATAAAATAGTTATTTTCAAATTTACATATATGCACTTATTATTAACAATAAGAATTGCAATCTTTATCGATCTATATGTAAGTTAAGGTAAATTGCTTTATTAATTATTCGCTTATTACTTGTTGAGTTTGTTAATTGTTTTCGACTAGTTTCTGTGTGAATAAATTGAAGGCGCCAATGCACTTCTATTAAAATTTGCTTATTTCGTATAAATTCATACTAGCCATCAAGTTGCTATCACCTGGATTAGAAAATTCTGTATTCGTGATAGAACAAGGTCAGTCGATAGGCGCCATTTTCATATTTTATGATAACTTATGAGCCTAAAAAACAAAAACAAAATTCTATTGAGATTGTTATCCCTTCAGACGAGAGATTATGCACTTTAGACATCTTAAATAAGGAAAATACCTTATAAGAAGCTATATTCATAGGGTCGAGACGTTTGTGTAGTTCAACAGATAAGTATCGACGGTCAGTAAGGAAATATTTGACCAATAAAAGGTAAGTTTGAATAGGCTTTGGGCAAATTTAATTGTTTCACGCTAAATTCAACTTATCTCAAAGCCAAAGAGTCTAGAGTATATAAAATTTCTTGTAGAAAAAATTCGTTTAAGGTGAAAAATAACTTAACTGTATGAAGTGGTTTTGCAGATTCAGAATGTAAATGTTTCCATTACAGGAGGCTATATTTGAAGTTTTCATATTTTTCATGAATAAGACATTAAGTATGGCGTAAATTTGCATGTAAAACCTAAGATCTAAATTTGCTAGATCAGATAAATAACAATAAATTTCTTAAGCAATTAACAATGCTATCGGCTAAACGATTAACGATATTCCACACAGAAATGCAAGCTAAAATAAATGATCAAAAACTACAAAATATTATTAGTAGGTAAATATATCTATACAGGTAATATTATTGTTACCATTAATTCTTTGTTCAATTATAGTTTTTTTCACTATCTAATCGGATAATTGTGTATGATCTATTATTAACCGGAAAACCACTAAATCATTTGAAATTTTATTATTAATTTTTCTTTTACTCATCACTGTATGTAAGATGGCAGAAAACCGCGATATTCAATTTTTTTTTACCAGAACAGATCCGTTGTGGATTAACGTTTTTGCAAGTAAATTGCATCATTGAACAGAAACAAATTCCGATTTCAATTTAATAAGATAATTATCAGCTCAGACATCGGATGTTTTCAAATCATCTAACCTGGGGAATAGACTGACAAAAAGTGAAATCAATTCCTAAGTAAATAAAGGAAAAAGAATATTTTTTTGTTCGTGGTAGTATCATGGCACTGATGTGTTAAGATAGTGTATGATCATTAATCATAAAATGCTTTAGAGTCCATTGTCTCTTAGTTCTTTCTGCATATTATATATATGATTACTTGCACAGCTCAAAAAAATAGTGTTTTTCCTTTGTGGTAATCTAAAAACGGCGTAAACCAAGCACTAACGGCGACCATCTATAATTAGGACAGGGAAGATAGTCGGTGAGCAATTCGGAGGCTATTCTTCGGTTTGGTAATTGCAAAAATTCAATTTGTTTCAACTGAAATCACCGTAATTCTATTACTTTTGGATTTTGGTTTCCAGTTACTCAATGTGGCTAAAGAGATAAGATTCTGACCACCTTCTTTTATATGATTTTATGTTTGTTTCCTTTTTGATATAAATCCGTTCGTTTTAGATGGATTTGTGTACAACTGAATTTTCCTAGAACTATATAGGTATTCACGACCGATATTCAGATGCATTATTTTCCCGTGATGCTCTGGATTAGGACTACCAACAGCATAAATTATCAAGATGTAAGAGTAATAAAAATACCTACTACAAGTTAAACTGATAAATTCGCTGCTTGCAAATCCATGTCTGATCGGTGTGTGGCGATAACTCGACAAACAATGTTCGAATCACAGTGAACAATTGTGTTCAGACATCTGCGAATACAACAATTGAAGGAATGGAGAAGTGGATGCGGACGGCAAATAGCCTAATCGAGCAGTCTAGATAGTTTAAATTAAGAGCACCCAAAGCCAAAGAGTTATAATCCTCTGAACCTGTACGGCAGAAGCCCATCCCATTTTGATTGCAACATACGTGTGGCTTTGCTTAAATGTGGTTCAGGTGAATCCGGGCCAACGCTCCCTACAGTCTCTATGGCCTAACCGGACCAGCTACGTTGTGTGGGCATAATGCCGTTTATACCATTTACAGACAATATGCGTTCATGAATTCCAGTACAGTTTCCCAACGATTTATAGTTCATACAGCACTAACCGAATTCACTTGATTTATACGCAAGAGCTAATCAACGTTGTTTGTTGCATACTTCCGTTCAAGTTGTTCCGCTATTTTTAGATTTTCACTAAAGGTTGGGCATCAAAGAATGCTGTATTTAATGTTTGTTGTTCATGGCTCATCGTGCAGATTGTCAAGATTTTGAATTATTGGTATGGTAAATAAGTACTTTTTTTTACCTGAGAATGTATTTTTTGTTCTTTTGGCTTATATATGATTAAATATATGTGGTCGTTTCAAAGTGGAAACATTTGATAAACATTCAAATGAAATAGAAAACTATTGGTCAAAATTATTTAAATCATATTAAAAAAATATAGAATTTTGGTAGTTATCTGAAGGGGCGAGACGGGGTGGTAGTTAATTTTTTTTTAAAAAGTCGGTTGAAAAATATTATTGAAAATTTTTTATTGGAATTTGTTTTGGCTTGTACTTATGTTCATTGGAAAATTTTTCAATTTAATTATTTGATTTTTTCTTAAAATATTCAACCCTAAAATTGTTTTTTATTGTCATTTCAAATTACATTGATACTGAAGTACAAATTCTAAGCGCTTCATTTTTCTTCAAACTAAAAAAAAAATTAAAAAATAACATTTTGATTAAAGGCATATATAAAAGCACAGGTAATATACAGTTTTACAAAATTTGCCTAGGCTACATTGACATGTTCAAGAAATTTTTGAACAATTACTTCAACGTAAAAATACATATAAGGGAAAAAAAGTTCCAAAGATCATACTTTGTCCCTAATGGGTTTCTACTGAAAATAATGAATGCTATAATCACCGTACTTATATCTTTGATTTAATGAAATATATATGCTTAAATTTTCCAATAATTAGTAGTATTGTGATTACTTATTAAAGAAATATAGTACTTACACTCTTTGAACAGGCGGAAAATGAACACTGTGGTTCTAATTCCCTACACCTTTTTTTAAATGTAATCGAGGCCATAAATACCTGGAATTTTGCGAAAGGTTATAGAAAATATTTGTTAAATAGAGCACGAATGTGCCAAGCATAAATGGCCAGGACTTGGGAGATATTATTTTTTAAAATTAAACCAAAAATATTCTCCGTTAATTTACTTTATTATTAAAAAATAAAAAAATAATTATCACATAAATAAAAACATTTTTAAAGAATGCAAACCCCCAACGTTCAGTTTGCGCCACCCTATAAAAAGTAAGATATTTAATAATTATGCATATAAAAACTGTCTTTTTAATTATTTGGCTGTTTACATTTGTGTAAAAGTTTGAATTATTATTAAAATCAAATAAAAATTATGCCTTCTTCACGTAAAGGTTTGTTGATTCCAAAACATCCTATAAACATAATAATTATAAATTCAAATTACTACAAGTATTGGATGTATAACTTAAAAATGCGGGATTGACAACATATGGCATAACTTTTACACATGGTTTGTGTTAATAATAACTCATATGGCATTTTGGAGGTTAAACATCTGTCATTCATTCTCGATTAGTCATTGAACGAAATGGTGTAAGCAACAAAGTTTTTTTTTGCTTTAAAAATGTCGAATTTCGTACCAAAAAAGTCCCATTTTCGGGAAGTGTTGATTTACTTCTTCAATTTGAAAAAAAGTGCAGCTGAAGCACATCGATTGCTCACCGAAGCTTATCCTGAATATGTTCCATCGATTTCAACGTGCGAGAGATGGTTCGTGCGGTTCAGAAGTGGTGATTTTGACACGGAAGACAAAGAACGACCAGGTCAGCCAAAAAAGTTTGAAGATGAAGATTTGGAGGCATCACTCGACGAAGACTATTGTCGAACTCAAGAAGAAATTGCAAAATCATTAGGAGTCATTCAAGCAGCCATTTCAAAACGTTTGAAAGCAGCAGGATTCATACAAAAGCAAGGAAATTGGGTCTCATATGAATTGAAGCCGAGAGACGTTGAAAAGACATTTTGCATGTCCGAAATACTGCTTGAACGGCAGAAAAAGAAATCGTTTTTGAATCGAATCATAACTGGCGACGAAAAATGGATTCATTACGACAACCCAAAGTGCAAAAAATCGTATGTGAAGCCCGGCCAACCAGCCAAATCAACGCCAAAGCCAAATATCCATGGCGCCAAGGTAATGCTCTGTATTTGGTGGAATCAGAAGGGTGTTATCTATTATGAGCTATTGAAATCGGGCCAGACGATCACCCGCCTTTTGCCTCACCCGCCTTATAGCCCAGACCTTGCCCCGTCCGACTACCATTTGTTTAGATCCATGCAAAACGCCCTCACCGGAATACGCTTCACTTCAGAACAGGGCATCGAAAATTGGCTCGATTCATTCTTGGCCTCAAAACCGGAGCAGTTTTTTTGGCGCGGAATCCATATGTTGCCAGAAAGATGGGAAAAAATAGTGGCTTCCGATGGACAATACTTTGAATAAAATATATTGTAACAATTTTTCAAAATAAACACTCAAAGTTTGCCAAAAATCGCGCATTTTTAAGTTATACACAAAATATAATATATTAAAGATAAGTTAAGGTACTACATTAAAATATAATCAATCAGTATTATTAGTTAATTGATATACAAGTATGTACACACTTAATATAAGATCTTTTTCCTAATTAAGAAATACAATTTCGATCACAATTTTCTATTCTCTTCATTGAATATTATAAAGTCTGCTCGAAGCAAAAACTTGGCGAAGAGCTGAAGGTAGAATTGTCTAAAAGTAAACGAAGAAAAATAGGGGCCAGCCAAAATCGACCTGGAACATAAAAAGCTCCTTGTTAAATTGAGCATAATTTTCGATGTAAAATTGGCATGCTTTTGTATTTATTTTTCACGAGCCATTCGTGTTCGTTTTTTGAAAAAAGGTGGCTTTTATTAATATTGTGATATTTTTAGTTAATGTGCACAATGTATAATATTTATAAAATATCAATCAAGGGTCATATTCTAATGCCTTTCTATAAGGTCATTTGTTAGATTTGTTAAGTTAGGATTAATTGGAGGAAATAAAAGTAAGTATTTCAAATAATATTAGTGGTAATGAAGGGATTTTGTGATAAAAAGGTTTCGCTAAATGAACTCTACTAGCAACCGAAAACTATGCAGGAATTTCATTTACTTCAGATAGGATGATAAGGGATGCTTGAAATTAAGTTTAGTCAAAACAATACCACAAGAATAATTAACTTTGATTAGCATTGAACATAAATTAAATTTATCTTCAATTTACTATTAAAAAACTGGAGTAAAACGACCTAAAAAATATTCTTTAAATTCTTTTTGCAAGCATAATTATTCGATTTCTTCTATACATTCAATGAATAAAAGATTTCAACAGTTTGGAAAATGATCACTGACTTATCCACAAGTTTTTTTTACATATTCAAAATGATCAGTACTTATTTAATGTATATAACTTAAAAAGAATAATATTCTTCGAATTTGCATACCACATTTTTAATGGTATAGATATTCTTAATGAAAATAAAATGCACATGATACTTGGTATCAAAAAGTCTTATGTAAAATTTTTAATCGTAAATAAGATAGCATTAAATACTTTGTAATACAATTTATGATACTTAAGATTCTAATCGTCACATATGTTAATCTCATAATTTATATGAACTAAAGCGTGTCTTTAATACTATAATAAATATAGTTCTGATTTGTAAGTAAGAGATTAAAATCCAATAAAACAATTTAAGAATAATAAAGACTTTCAGTAGTTTTTCTACTTAAATTTTAAGTAGTATGCTACCTTTAAAACGAATTTGAAATACCATTTATAATCTTGATAAAATAGTTTCAAAATATTCTTTTTCCTATCAGCAGTTATTATATGCACTCAATGTAATTTGTTTCTTAGTGAATTTCGTTCCAAAGATGAAGTGTCTTCACTGACCATACAAAGTTAACCAAAGCGGATTATAATTACGCTTTTTTAAGATTGTGAAAAACTTTACTATCATTTAATGATTTTATTTATCGGATAAACAACACTTACAACATACTTTGTTTTATTAAAATTAATTTTCTTGAAATTAAATACTAAACAGATAATTTTCATTCTATCGGGTGATTTTTTTGCTGTTTGGTTTTTTGTAATTTCAGTTTAAATAGATTGCTTATAAAAAGTGATGTTTGTTAAAGTCAATAGTGCTCAATTAGCATTATCATTTTATCATGAAAAGACTTATGCCGGAATAATACTTACAAATTATTGAATTTTATTATCAAAATTTGTGCTTTATAAAAAATATTATGATTGTCATAATCGACATACTGAGCAAGCAATTTAAGCTATACTGGCAAAATTCGCAGCACTTTTAGGCTACTGGATATCAAACCCGCATGCGTAGAGTGCGTACAGTGGAAAATATTGCTGCCCTTAGCGTCCATTGTTGGTGTACACCGCGATTTATCCATCTGTCCCCGTTAACAGCAATTGGGATTGTCTTATTCGACTATGTGGAAGATTTTACGAAAGGATCTTAGTCTAAAAGCATATAAAAAATAGGTCGTACAAAAACTGAAGCTAAATGAGTTGCCAAAGTATCGAATTTTCGGTTGGTAGGCCTTAGAACAATTTAAAGAACATCCGTTTTTTTACCAAAAAATTGCGTTCAGCGACGTGGTTTCATCAAGACGGCGCTACATGCCACACAGTACGTGAAACAATGGACATACTAAGAGATGAGTTCGATGAGTAATTTTTCTGATGTTTCCGATAAGTTGGTAGCTTAGATCGTACAATTTGACGCCTCTAGATTTTTATGGTGGTACGTTTAAGCTGCAGTAATTCTAGCATTGTAACTCAACATCACTTGTTTTATTAGCGAGATACTAGCCGAGGTGCACGAAAGAGTAGTTAAAGATTGGACCTCTCACATGGATTACTTAAAATATAGTTGTGGCCAATATTTATATAGACTAATATTTAACGAAGTAAATAATAAGCATTGGTTTATCGATTAAAATGAAAAATTTATGCAAATTTTGTAATGTTTCTATGCGTTTTCGGAAATTTAAAAAACAAAATAATCACCCGTTATTATAAAAATAAATTATAAAACTTTACTCTATTTATTATTTAGTAGCGGTTTTATAATAAAAATATTCTTAAATTAATAAATATAATTCTTTACAAAAAGACTTCTTTTTAGTAGCAATGTTAGGCTTGATTAAATTGAAATTCATTTTAAGGACTTAATGTAGTTTCTTCTTTATTTTAAATTTTATACAATATAAATTGAATATATAATTTTTAGTTATTACAAAACAGCATGATTGATTTAAGAGAACAATATATGAATTTGTTAAAACAAATTAATTGTGTCTACACTCGCATATAGATATTTTTAAAATAGTCAATCTAATAAAAATAAGTGTGCAGATAATTTCGAAGATATTTCTATTATAGTAAGAGAAGTTAATTACGATAAGTATGAAAAATTTAGGGGAATAAAATATTTCTTTTGCACAATAGCCCTTAGAGTCATACATTTTACTTCAAAAATATAACTTTTCGATTAAGAGTAAATATTGTTAATCTCAAATTTCATGGTAAACAACATATGTAAGATCATATCCTATATGAAAATATATTGCTAAGAAAAATTGGTGTGGCCTTTAAATTGATTTATTGCTTTATAATGAAGCAGTTGTGTTCAATTTTCAAAAACTTTTACTAGAATCTGTTAATAAAATACCTTTAACAGAAGCCATCTATACCAATACTATACAGATAATACATTGGTCTCTTTTATACCTAGACAAGCCCCATTAACAACTTCGAAAGCCGAAATCCATCAAAAAAAAGTTATGCTTTGTGTTTGGTGGGATTGCAAGGGTATTGTGTATTTTGAACTCTTGGAACGCAATCAGACAATTACAGCAGAACGATATTGTCAGCAATTATCCAAATTGAACATCGCCCTTCAAAAGGATAGACCAGAATTGGTAAACAGAAAAGGGGTAGTGTTTCATCACGACAACGCGCGACCACGTGTGGCTGTAATGACCCAATACAAGCTGAATTGGGACGTTATCAAGCATCCACCGTATTCTCCAGATCTTGCTCCTTCCGATTTCCATTTATTCCAATCACTGCAAAATTTTTTAAATGATAAAAAATTTGATACAATAGAGCAGGTAAAAACATCCCTTTCTACATATTTCGCATCAAAATCCAAGGAATTTTACACTAATGGTATTAATAAGTTGATAGAAAGATGGGAGGAGGTTATAAGAACGGATGGAAATTATATAATTGATTAAATAAATAATACAAATCTAAAAAAAAATGTTTAATTGGATATGTAAAAAACGGTCATTACTTTTGCACCACCCCAATAGATGTGTAGAATAATTTTCTTTTCCTTTTGGTAATTATATGATTCTATAGAGCGTGATAATTAAAATTGTATTTTTGTAGTCCGTTACGAAAAATGGCATAGTCAAATTTAAAGAAACGATGTACCTACCATCAAATTTTGTTTAAAGTTTTGTAAATGCACAAGCTTATTTTATGAAAAGTTGCAACGATCCTATAGGGAACATTCCTTTTAAAGAGCACAGATTTTTGGGTTCGGTGGCATAAAGCATTTTTATTGGGTTGTGAAAAAGTGGAAGACGATTCTTGCTCAGGGAGACTTTAACATCCAAAACTGACGAAAATCTCGCTCAGACTTCATTATAAAAATATAATGAAGTCTGAGCGAGATTTTCGTCAGTTCATTCTGATTCTGAGCCCTTCAATAATTTTCTTAAAAAAAAGTATTTTTTTAAGAAAATTATTGAAGGGCTCAGAATAAGTATTTTTAGCGTTAGATCAGATATTGCAGATATTTGCAAAATAGTCATGCTTCACTATTACAACAACCTTTATCACACGACCATCTCAATCAACGTGTTTTTGTTAGAAAAGGTATTTTATAGGAACCTTTTCTGATCAGAGTCTGCATGACTATTTTGTGTTCTTCAACATAAAAAGCTTGACTTGTAATATAAGCTATTGGGACTATTTTATGAAAAAAATAATATTGATGTATACAAATTTGAAAAATCAGTATTATTACTTTTCTGCCAAACTATAGTCCTTATACATATCAAGAACGTATAACCATCCTTTAAGATCAAATTTTGTCATACTAGCAAAATCTATTTTTTTTAAAATTATGTTTTTTTGTAATTACCAGTTTATTTTCAATTACTTGTAAATTATTAGCAAAACAAATTTTACTAGATAAAATCATTGAGATAGGAAGGTCTATACTCTTAATAAAAATATCGATTATGGTTGTTTAGACTTTGCTTGAACTTTAATGCTTTTTTTTTATATCAGTTCAAATATTTTTTAAAGCAAAATATTCATAGATTATTAGTTCGCAGGAGAAACAAACAATAAGATCTTCTATTTATGAAAGAAAAACTACTTACCAGACTGAAAGTGATGTGTTCATACTTTACCGATCTGAAAAAATAAAGTAAATCTTTTAAAACTAATCATATAGTGGTTTAAAAATTTTAACATTATATTAAAATGAATTTACTTTCAATCGATTTAGTTGACTCATAACAATTTTAAAAAATAACCTAATTTTGAGTTGGATTTTTTTTAATGTATTCTTTATTTTCTCACTTTAGTTTTTTAATACATACAACTATTTTTTTTTTATATAAAATATGAAATTCGTGAATATATTTTATAAGGGTCATATGAATTTTTATTAATTTTAGTAAAAATAACTACAAAAACTTATAACAAAATAAATGCGAAAATAATTTATATGCAATTCTAGTGCAATTAAAGAGCCATACTAGCTTCTGATTAATTACTGTAGATGCCATTTAACAAACTGTAGAATTAACATTAGCACTGATTAGTTGAGTGGCAGAGCTGTCGACACGGAACTGCTATAGAATTCGAGCATGTACTCCTAAATGGAGATGGTGCGTTTCTGCACAATTCCTCTAATGTAGCCGAAACCATTAGTCAAAATTCTTAGAGATATAGGAAGTGCGCTGGTAGATTAGGTTCTATTCATTAGGGTTCATGTGGTGGCAGTTAGTGGCATTAGTGGTATCGGCGATATCAATGGCAACGGTGGTACTAAAGGCTCCATGGTTAAGGTGGAAAGTCCAAGCGTCCGTTGCTAATAGCAGTGACATCGGCTGATATTAGTGTCGCTATTAGCACTGGTATCAGTATTTGTACCAGTGTACGTATAAGACCAAGTGCTCAGTCTGGAGGTACTAGACGAGTGCACGTTGCTAATTTATCAAAATAATCTTTGAAGGTAGATTTAAAGGAATCTTACTGAAGAGTACCGCAGAAGTCTTGTCGCAGAATCGTCGTCATTTTCAGTATCGTTGTCGTCTGTTTCATTTGGTTTTGTGATGGTGGTGGCCATAGTTGCGGCACTGTAACTTTTATTACTGGATGCAGGGCCCATTTCATGATTTGGCATTAATCGCGATATTTATGTCCATACAATTTTATAACCTTCTTCACTTCTGCACTTGTCTAAGGAGCCATCTATAAGGCAAATTTAGCACGCCATTTAGACTTATGAACGAGTTAATTTGATATGCGTGACTCAGGTTTTATGCTGATTTTATGATTTATGCTCAGTTTGACTGTTTTAAGTAATCCAATCCATTTCATATGTACACGGTTAAGTGTCTGAAATATTTCTCTGTCAAGAGAATATTTCTAATTGCAATTGTTGTACAAACAAAATAAAAAAGTATGTCATATATAGAGTTAAGATGTTGTTTTTAGATATTTTGTACGTTTCTTCAAAAGTGATTGGCGCTGAATTCATGTGTGGTCACAGAAGCTTGTAGAAGGCGAGAAAGCCATTTACTGAATTTTTGCTAAGAATAATTATTTTATCGTATCCAACATAAGGGAGTTTTCTTATTACTTGGCAGTATAGGTCAGATACTTAAAAGGGTCCATAGTTCATAACATTATATTTATAGTTTTATTATCTTATGTTCGTCAATTTATTTTACATATTTAATTATTCCAGTTTCTGATTCTGAATCATGAAAATCTTATATTTTTTTGTTTAATTATCAATTTTGAATAACTGAAAATTCAGCTAAAATTGCACATACCCTATTAAGATGATGTTATAAAAATTCAATTTTTTATCAAACATTATAAATAAATTTTTATACGTGTTGAGTGTATATTAAAATATTTGTAATGCTCGCAAATAATTTCTTTTTTCACTTATGTCGGTATTATCGATAGTACCAAGATGATATTTTTCAAGTGACTTTTATGTTGGCATATAAAAGTAGTTACACGGACTTAGAACAGGTAAATGAGGGTGCTTATAAACCACAGAAATCCCTGTGACAGGGGACATTGTTATGGTGGAGTATCAGACTGTTTCTATGGTTTAATCTGAACAGAAAAAGTCTTATTTTGAACCTTTCAAGAACTTCTTTATAAAAAAAATCCTTATTATGAAGAAAAATTTTAAAGTTTTCACATTTTTATCAGTTTTTGTTCCTTTTTATAAGGAAGTTCTTCAAAGGTTCCCACTTTTCATCACTCTCAGCAAGATACATTTTTCACTGCTTCCTGGTTCTTTCAAATATTTTTAATACTATCTAATTAGGATTCCGCTAGCTTAAAAGTTTGCCATAAACGAAAAAGTTTATGGCAAATTTAGTTTTTTTTTTACGTAATGCTATAGGAACGGATATCAACTGATCAGGTTGAAAATTGTAATGTACGTTTTGGAAGGATTAATATACAAGCTATGAGCAGAAAATCGCTTCTGGTAATAGGCACATTTAAATATTTTTTTTTTTACAAAAAAACATGGAATATGTAAATTTTTAAAGTCTACATAAAATATTTTTATCTATTTTATAAATATCGACTCATGGTCACCGATCTTTGAATTCCCAGAATTTCAAATTCAATTTGCGCAATAGAGCCTACAAGCACTATTTTTATAAAATTTCATAGCATAATTTTTATACAAAGACAATGTGAGATTCATAAGACTTAAATTCAATAAAAATATCCATGTCAATAGTAAAGTAAATTTATATACAGTAGAATTATAGTATTATAAAGAAATATTCAAGACAAATTCTTATCGTGATCGTAAATTAGAACTTGAAGTTAATAAATTAAAATAGTTCCAGCTACCGGTCAATTAGTAACACAGTTTCTTCAATGGTAACAGTTTTGTATGGCAATTTGTAGCTTGCACAGAATTTTACCTTATCATTTAGCTTAACTTTTACAAGAGCCTTGCAACTACTATCTATCGTATGCAAGAATATATAATGTGTAATGGCGGCATAACTTGTAGAAACAGAAGCACAGCAATTATAATTTCGTCTAGATTTTGGTCACTTGAAAATAGAGTAGGCTAAGTAAAATACCGGAATGATGTAGATTAAATGTTGGATTCTTGAGTAAAACTATCAACTTATAAAATAAAATTAAGAAATAGCTGATAAGAATACATAAGGTGCCAAATTAAAAAAAAAACCAAAACCATCTTAATATAACGGAAGGTCTAAAATAGTGGCCATTTCAGTAGCATTTTTTAGTAGTTACGGTAGCTAAAGGTGCCAAGTATCATCAATGGCATAGTTATAGTATAAACGGTGCAAAGCAAGAAAAGTGATAGAAAAACTTCAATAATTTATTTATAGATCATGGCGAAATAAATAAATCTAAAACGCTTATTTCACAACATGAATATTGAGGAATTTATAGATCACATACTGGAGTTGGAGTTGCTCTTTTAGTAAAACAGCCGTTAAAGTCTGATGACAAGAAAATGTTATAAAGGCAAACAACGACATGAATTTATGCTTGTTCGTAGATCAAAATAAAAACAAAAGCAGAAAAATCAAACTGAATAGACTATTTGAGGAGACGGAACTTGGGGAGAAATTGGATAGATCTCAGCTTAGGCGAATCCGAGTTAATGTAACCATAGTCTCTGGCTGTAGTATGTATGTTCACATCTCAGATGATGATTGGTAATGTCTTCTGAATATCGAAAGTTATGGTGAAGTTAGATAAAGAGTCGTAAATAACGCCACGCTTTACGGCGAAGATGTCTACCTTTGTCAAACTGAAAGATATATTTTCTATTTTTGTAATTCTACAAGTTCAACTTTACCATGCATACATCTTCTCTTCTGCCAGCTATCGATAGCCTTAAAACATTCAATATCGTTGCTTTTTTTTCAAAATGTTTTTAGACGGGTTTGAGCTAGAACATCAAGTCTCATTTATCTTTCGCAATGAATTCAAATGGAAATTTATCTTAAAGTCAGGTGAACAAGAATAACAGCAAGATGTGACGATATCATCCATAGTCCATGTGTCATACTCCTTTTAGATAGTGAAGCGCGTGCCATAGCAATGGAATATCTGCACCTAATAGTATATTGTATGCTAAACTGTTTCCCGTAAATCATTTCTATTCAATCATTTCTAGTGTTTACATTTTCATTAATAATTCTAAAGGCATATTTCTCCATGTTTTTAATAATACCATAATTCATCTTTACACTAGAACTATCAGTCTTTTGGATCGAATAAAAACAGTCACGTAATTTGTGGTTTTTATCATAGTCAAAGTTGCCGCAGTTATCTGAGTTTACTTCTATCCTAATAATTATCGTATTGCAAATATTATTTTAGTAGAAATTATATTAGTAATGCTATTTTTTTCTTAAATATCGAAAGTAGTTTTCAATCATCTTCAAAATGTTAAGTGTTTATTTTATATTCTCATAAGTTTACGTGAAGTCAGGAGATTAATTATTTTCTATATTTTTCTATTTTCTTCTTAATATTTAATTGAAAGTTAAAATTTTTCCAAATATTTTTCCAACAGTATGATTGGTTGTATGATTAATATCAAATGCTCTGCAAGAAATATTGCTGCTATTATAAAAAAAAGTATTTTTCCAAAATGTAACCTTTCATAAGAATTATATAAAATTTTTAAGCAGTTGAATTATTTAGTTTGCGAGTAACAGCCATTTCAAGTAAAATATTTGGTTTTTAAAAAGAAAACGAGTTATAAGATAAAACCGAAACTCAGAGTGTCAATGCTATAGTAAAAATCCCTGAGTTAGAATATGAAAAACTTCCGCAACCACAATATTCACCAGATTTAGGTCCCCAACTACTATTTTCCATTTTCCAATCTGAAAAAAATTGCTCGGAGAAAACGTTGAGGCTTAAACGATGAGGTGATTGCAGAAACAATTGCCTATTTTGAAAAGTTGGAGAAATAGTATATTTTAGATAGAATAGAAAAGATAGAAAAATGTTAGACTATGTTGATTGAGTTAAAGCAAGCTTGTTTTAAAAAATAACATGAATTTTATACATAAAAATTTGTTTAAATGTGAAGGCCTAGTATTAATCATACAACCTCCATATGTGCAGGACTTTATCGCGTATACTTGTGACAAGTATGAGTTTGAATACGGCTTAAGACTTTAGAAATGTCTTTTAGTGTTGTGGCATATAAAAAATTTATTTCATTACAAATGTAACTTAAAATAGTAAAAAAAAATTCAAAATTCCAGGATATTTTTAAAAAGCAGATGGGAATACTTTATTAAATATAATATTTTGGTTGTAAAAATTTTAAATCTGATATTATTTAGTGATAAAGTAAATTATTGCAACTTATTTGTATAATTCTTTACAATATCTAAGCCAATTTATTATTAATAATCAATTTTTTTTACAAATTTTTTTTATTAAAACTATTTTTTATTCCATCATTAATAATGAATTTATTTCGAATACAATTTTTTGTTCGCATTTTAACTTTCAGCTAAATTTCTAAAGATCGAATAAAATTTTAATATTATATATTTCAAATATGCTTCCTAAATTGTTAAATTTAAATTGACATTAAATATTTTTTATGGAAGAGTATGTTAGAAACTTTTAAAACTTTTAATCAAGAATTTATAAAATTTCGAAAATATTTTTTTAAAAACTAAGCACACTCTTGGTGTTACTATATTAACTTTGATTCGGACTTTTAATAACTACTCATTCTCATAATATGATTTTACTATTAATTAAATAATGTCTACTCTTTCATTACAAGAAATACATTTGAAAACAATTTTTAAATTTAAACTTAATTATTTTCGGCAATTTTTTTAATTGAATGACAATTTATTACAGCAACAAGATTTGATCAACATTTCAAGTAAGAATATTTTAAGATAAATCAGTTAATACTATAAATATTATAACTGAATTAGATAAAATATTTTCAGTGAAAGGTAATATCTTAAGCATTCTTATCGATGGTTAGTTATCCCACGATAATTTTATATTTTTCTTATAATTTCTCTTCAATCGTTGGAATAATTGCAAAATTGAAACTGACTAATTGAGCCATCGACTAGCACCTAATGATAATCATTGAGTCACATATGCGGCCATAATAAGTGTTTGATTTGTTTTCATAAGCCAAAAATGGATAGGATGTCATTCAATGAAGGAATGTGGTACCTTCGAACAATGATTGTCCCATCAATCTGGCACGATAGTGAACTAATGTCAGCATTTAATCACGTGCGTTTACTACATGGAAGATGGCTCCGTAATCCTATGAGAACTTATAAGGCTCATACACACGTATTAAATGATAAACGCTCGTAGATGGTCAGAATCATCTTAGAAATGTTTATTATAAAGACAGAAAATTTTAAGCTTTGTTAAGAAATTGTAGCGGATAGTTGGTAAAAATTATCATTGATATGATGAAAAACGAAAACATTCTATGAAGAGTAAATAAGATGAAATAAAAATATAAATTGTACAAAATATGCCATGACGAGAAGAATAGTATAAATGTATCTATTAAATGCTAACGGCTGTGACAAGGTGATGGCGCAGCATGACAATTGGACGCCATATAATATGGCAATTGTATGTGGCAGGAATCTTTCCGATAATATCAAGTATAATTTTCTCATTCAATTTAATCGTTTGATAGATGACCAGGTATTCTCACGTGATACTTGATGTCGCCTTTTTATGGATTTGCTCGAGGAATTGTGACGATCTTGCTTTATGGTGACACCTTAATACGAATTTAAATTCATTTATACGAAGCATTTGTTATGATGTCGACTTCTGCTTAGACAATGATGCTTAGATTGCAGTAATCCGTGAAATTGCATCTAGCATAATGTTTGGCTAGCACCAACGGTCTGTTTGAACCTGAACGTATCCAAATGCTTTTGTAAGAATGACAAACAGTGTATATGAACCTGTCTTGGTCCTGAGTCTGATTCCTATTCAATCATAAATCAAATAAGTACTTTGTTTGGTGAAAAGTACCGCATCAAGAATTCCCATAGCTCATGTCATTAATTTCTTTTAGAACTATGCAACTAAGAGTCAAGCTAGTGCTAAAGATTCATCAGCCTAAAGCCTCCAGAGGAGACTAGACAGAAAATAAGTGGCAACGTACTGAGACAAGAGCGCGTGAAATGACGAAACAATTAACTCCATCCCATGAGAGTCCACCCATCAGTTGGCTGCCAATCTATTAACTGGTTTCACGTAAACCTTATTGCGGTCATATCATAGTTCAAATTATGTACATACATTCAAAGAACAACCACTACCAAATAACTATTATTCCGACTAGTCATCGTTATAATCTCGATTATCATTATCATCTTCGAATGGAAAATATGTCAAAGTCGCGATGCATTTAACTGAACTAGTACCATGGCATCCTGAGGCAACCTTTTAACAGTGATTATTGTGAATACTGCAAATTAGCTTACCATTCACAACTGCTTTAATGCAAATCATGCGCGGTGCATATTTCCTTCCTGGTCAATTTATATGTTAAGGAAAAGTTCACTTACTCTTGTTCTCTTAAACTGATAGAAAAATTGCAAAATTACAATTGAACTTGTATCGAAACGTATCGTAAAAATTTATTTAATTTACCAAGTCTTTTAAAGAGAATATCTTACTAAGCAATATAATATTTGATTTGCATTTCCGGATTTTTTGAGATATAACAGCTTTTTCTACCTTACAAACAAGTCAATATAAATAATATAAAATATTTGCTTCAAATTAATATAATATCGTTCACGAGAGTCAGGAATATAATTTTTATATTTTATTAGGTAACACTCAAATGGTTAATATTTTATTATATTTTATTGTAAAATAAGAAAACTGGTTGACCATATAATAATAAGCTTCTATTTTATGATTTCTATTAAAACTTTTACAAACTAGTTATGAAAATTGTATCAAATTATATTTATTCGGAGCAAAATCTAAAAAAAATTGAGGAAAAAAATAGTGAGTTCTTCTTAATAAGAACTTTCTTATTTTTATTGAAAAGTGGCGACTATAACTTGTGTATGTGTAAGTTGAGGAAAAAACTCCTCTACAACTCAAAAATTGAGGAAAAAGATAATAAACTCTTAAAAAGAACTTTTAAAAAATAATGAGCTCTTAATAAGAACTTTCTATCAAAAGTGGCCACTATAACTTGTGTAAGTGGTCACCTACACATATGGTATCTCTTAAGATAAGTTCTTTTGCTAGCCGAATTAATTTTGAGCAATGAAATTTATATAGTGTTCGAATCCCACTGACGGATGGCCCTATGCTAAATACCTATTATCACTTTAGGCTCTACGTATGTCCTACTGAAACAGCTATAGAGTTTAGACAAAATTTGACTTATTTCTTTTAGGTGCAAAAACTTGTACTAATTTGAACTTCTTTTCGCTTGGACTTCATCAGTCTCCATCACATTAAGATTAAAACCAATTAGCCCTTTTCTCTAAGGACGACTGTAGCCTCCTTTCCATTTGAGCCTCCTTAGTTTTTATTATATTTGAGAACTTTGATCTCTTTTTCGTTAGGACCGCTTTCATTTCCCTTCAATTCCCCTTATATTATAAGATAAATGAATAACTGTATCTATCTTATATCTTTGATAGATAGCACAGAACTAGTTTTTTAAAAATTGACTATGAACATTTTATTGGAGCATTACTAATTCTGACTGGTTTTTAATAGTTATTGGATATTGAAACTCGCTTTATATTATATTATATGATCACATACTTATACGTATAGGTACGATATAAATTTCAATGCAAGAAGACATGCGATTGAGGAGAAATTTCTTATCAATATAAAACATAGCACATATTATTTAGTTGCGATAAAACGCTATATAGAGAATCAATTACGAATCTTTTCTCTTTGTACCTTAAGTTTGGATAAGATTTTTTTCTTATAAAAAAATATTATTTCGATGAGAATGCAGGTGGCTATTTGTTGAGATGTCTTTATAACAAATTATTGACACGATGTGTATGAGTATAAGTACCACTCGTAAAAATTAATGGCAAACAAAATTGATCTCCCAAATGGGCCAATTAAACACGTTTAATATTGAAGAAATATGCTCTCCATGTAAATTCATACTTAGATACGCACTTTTTATTGGTTATAATTATATGAACCATTAATTTTTGTTTAAGAGAATATCAAAGTTTGCAACGAAACTAATCTATACTATTGTAAACTAGGTTTTTTATTTTTATATTTCATATTTTTTCATAGCATATTTTTAGTCAGTTAATAAATTCACAAATGTGAGTATGTAAAATATAAATGAAAAGTAGTGATATAAAAAAATTTATTAGCAAAACAATTAAATATAACGATAGTAAAAAACACCTTTGAATATATTTATAGTTATTAATAGAGTCAGCTAGTATAATTTACAAAAACAATATGAAATTTAAATGAAAAAATCATCCTTTATTCAAGTAAATTAAAATTGCATTCTTGACGGTTTATGTTGAATGTTAATGTTTAATAATAGTTCGGGTTATACTCGTATAAAATAAGATTTTCCAATAATCTATCGTCTTGTTGCAAATAAATTACATACCACAGAGGTGTCGGATCGAATAACATATTTCTTTATCTTTAAAAGATAATCAAACTCTGTGGCTAAGCGCTCGAAATAGAGTTAAATCGAAGAGACGTACGTAGATCAGTCTAGTCCAGGTTAGTTTTGTATTCGTATTTGGTGTAAATCTGTTCACCTTATTTCAGTTTAGTTTTCCTATATTCAGTCAATGGTAAAAGTTGTACACTTCTATATAATATATTAAAGTGCACATATCAAAGAGGAAATATTTACTTCATGTTTGATGCAGGTTGATTCCGTTACGATTTTCTTTTTAATTTTCATCGAATCCTAATTTTTCCATTCGAAAAGTTATTTAACTCTCTAAGTATTTGAAATTATTTCTTAATAATTTTCATCGAAAAATCTGTCTAAAGGTGTGTAAATTTATTTTTTCTCTTAGTTTTCGATCAATAAATCGGACCAAAGGTGTATAAATTATAGTGACGCCATAAAATCGAAGATCGATTATCTCGTATAGGTAAAATTATCCCAAGTGTAAGGTATATTTAACGACTACACTATAAAATTAAATACTATGAATATATACTATACTGTGCATTATATATCGATGAATGAAATCATAAGATTCCAGGGCATAAGATGGTATTAAATATTACAAAGTCGTGGTTTTATAGTACGGTTTTTACTCAAGTTAATCATCAGTATTTGTATAATTACGTAATAATTAAAATTTAGAACTGAATATAAATTATAGACTTTATCATTTCAAAGACAACTTAAAAAAGGAGCTATAAAATCATAAGTTGTTATCAGATTGTGGATTCTTTCCTCTTATAGAATGCATTGAACTAAGTCTCTGAGTATATTAGTTGGGTAATGGTCAGTAGTTGTACAGTTGTATATTAAAGTCTGAGTTTTAAATTACTTGCACTGAATTAAAAACTGAATAAATTTTTATGTATTTGGAAATTAATATTAATATCGGAATTTTTTTTTAAATTTTTGAGGATAATATGGAAAATTAGTAATGACAATTTTACTCCCCTAAATAACGAGTATTTTTTTGAATACTTAATATTTAGATGAATAAAATTATCATTACTAATTTTCCAAATTATAAAATTCTTGAAAAAACATCTAATTCTATTGTTAGCATTAAGCTAGCACTCAATTATTGTTGTTTTGTTGGCATGTATCAACTAATTCTTAAAAGAAATAATCGAACAATATGAGCTTCTAAGATCGTGGAGGTCAATTGACAAATTCATTGCATCATACGAGGATCGTTCAATAAGTCCTTAGAAAATCTAAGAAATTGCGCACGTAGTGTCGGTAAAGATTTTATTTTTGTAAGTAGCATTATTGACAGGAAAGCTGTCAAAATTTCAGCTCAATCCATAGCGTAGGTCAATTTCTAACGTCGATTAAAGTTAACGACATTTATTTGTGCATAACAATGGAAAAAAGCGAGTTTAGGGCTGTCATCAAACATCTCCATTTGAAAGGCTTAAGCCCGAAAGAAATCAAAGCCGAGTTGGATGCAGTTCATGGCACATCTGCACCTGTGTTTACGGCGGTTTACAATTGGGTGAATGAATTTAAACGTGGCCGTTCATCCACAAAAGATGAACATCGTTCAGGACGCCCAGTTGAGGTGTCTACTCCTGAAATCATCGACAAAATCCACGATCTGATTTTGAACGATCGGCGAATTAAAGTGCGCGAATTAGTTGAGCCCACGGGCATATCACAAGATACAGTCGCTTCAATTTTGCATGAATAATTGTCTGTGAAAAAAATTTCGTCAAGATGGGTGCGCGTTTGCTCTCAGAGGAGAATAAGCGCAATCGTGCAGTGGACTCTGAGGCTATGTTGGCACTCTTTCATCGCAATCTTGCCGAATTCCTTCGTCGATATGTCACTGTGGACGAAACCTGGATACACGACTACACTCCAGAAACGAAGAGACAGTCATTACAGTGGATTTTCAAGGGTGAACGGGCTGCGAAGAAGGCAAAAACTGTGCCATCGGCCGGCAAGGTGATGACCACGGTCTTTTGGGATTCGCAGGGCATCATTTTTATCGACTACTTGGAAAAAGGAAAAACAATAACAGGAGCGTATTACGCGTCGTTATTGCAACGGTTGAGCGAGGAAATCAAAGAGAAAAGCCCCCAACTGAAGAAGAAAAAAATCCTCTTGCATCAGGACAATGCGCGTGTGCACACCTGCGCTGTTTCCATGGCCAAAATTGTGGAATTGAGAATGGAATTGTTGCAGCATTCCGCTTATTCACCAGATTTGGCCCCGAGTGACTATTTTCTTTTCCCCAATCTGAAGAAATGGCTTGGCGGACGACGGTTCACTTCCAACGAGGACGTCATTGCTCAAACGGATGAGTATTTTGCAGAACTTCCGAAATCCTATTTTTTGGACGGGATAAAAATTTTGGAAAAACGGTTGGAAAAGTGTATAGAGCGAAAAGGAGATTATGTTAAAAGATAAAAATTTTTTTTTTTAAAACAGTTTTTTTTCATCTTTTTCTAAGAACTTATTGAACGACCCTCGTAGTTTTTTTGTGGTGGAACCGGCTCTATCTCAACTATATATCGTTCAATGACTTTCAAGCACTCAATTATTGTTGTTTTGTTGGCATGCATCAACTAATTCTTAAAAGAAATAATCGAACAATATGAACTTCTAAGATCGTGGAGGTCAATTGACAAATTCATTACATCATATCATATTGTCGCCACATCCTGTCTGCCATAAATCGACGATCTCGCGAAATGTATGGGTAGTAAGTAGCACCATGTCGCTATATATTCTATATTCTCAAAGAAATAATCAGTGATCATGACCTGTTAATTCGGTCGATTGACCATAACGCGACCTTCAGCCTCATTTTAAAAGAAATAGAGATAAATAATAGCGCCGGGATGCAACACACACCAAAAAGTTTTCAATATCTCTTGTGGATTTGTATCACTCTAAAATCTACAAATTCAACAAAATTCATTATACCATTAATCTAAAAATAAGCCTCCTTTATAAATATAATATGATAATATAACAGTAAAAATAATAGACAAACTTTGACAGATAACAGCGGGTTTGACAGCTAACCCAATTGGAATCTTATTTTATTATACTGCGAATATTATTTTTGTTCACTTAACATTAGAAATGATAATTCTTATGCAGGAACAAGGATATTTCTTTTAAAAAAGACAGATTTCCTTATTTTCATGAGTATACCAAACCATTTTTATAAATAGTATCAACAATTAGCTAAAAATAATTTCAATTGGCTGTAATATGTCCTTTACTAAAATAGGGGATTGTCCATACTTCGATTATGTTTTTTGAAAATGATATCTACAAATACACATAATGGTAAATTAAGTATTTATGATATTATAGTTCATTCGCGTTTATTCAAAAGTAATAGAGTATTAACTTCTAACGGTATTACAATAAAATAACTTCAACCTATAGCACATAATAGTTCCTTTTAGGTGGTAAGTACCATAATTCAATAGAAATTTTAGTTAGATATACTTGAAATGCAGTAAATTTATAAAAAAAGTTAACTTAAAAACTTTGAATTTTACGCAAAGAATTTTTATCGTACACTTTTAATTTTAGAGGATATTCTAAAAAACTCTTTAAATTAAAATTTTATTTAGGCTTTTTATTAAATTTAATATAATTTTATTTATTTTTGGATGGAAAATGACTCATTTAAAAAATATTCTCTTAAAAATATGCATAAGATAAATATTTAAATATTTTTGTAATATCGGAGAAGGACAAAACCTATAGAATATTCTAAAAAATTATTTAAATTAAAATATTATTTAGGATTTTTATTAAATTTAATAAAATTTTTTATAATTTTAGATGGAAAATGACTCATTTAAAAATATTTTTTTAAAATATATATAAAATAATTCGTTAAATATTTTTATAATATGTGAGAAAGATAAAACCTACAGAATATTCTAAAAAATTCTTTAAAATTAAAATATTATTTAGGTTTTTTATTAAATTTAATTAATTTTTATATGTTTTTAGTTGGCAAATGACTCATTTAAAAAATATGCATAAGATAAATACTTAATTATTTTTATAATACAATATTATTTAGGATTTTTATTAAATTTAATAAAGCTTTATTTATTTTTAGATAGAAAATTACTCATTTGAAAAATATTCTTTTAAAAGTATGTATAAGATAAATCCTAAAAATAAATAAAACTTTATTAAATTTAATAAAAATCCTAAAAAATATTTTATCCTTGTCATATATTATAAAAAAGGATGTATAAGATAAAAATATGTGAGAAGGATAAAATTTTAGTTTATTTTTTTTTTGTCTATATTTTTTGTCTGAGATTGGGCTGTGAAATTGTTTTTTCCGTATATTGCTATAAGTTCCATTTTTTTTGGGTTAGAATTGTAATATTTGTTCAAAATAAATGAAGAAACCTTTAGCGTTTGAAGTTTAATGCTATCATTGATCAATAAATAGTGATAGTTTTTATTAAATCAGCTAAATTGCTATTGTAGAGAATTATGTGTGTGCTGAACACCTAATTTTAATTCAAGAAAAAAAACTATAAAAAATATGACTTGAAGAGTGTATTTGTCACAATTTTTCAAAATATCAATCAGCCTTTCAAGAACTGTTTTTTAAAAGTTATTTCTAGTAACATTTGTACTGAAATGTAAACATTTAGCTTACAACAATTAGGGCTATGTTGCGACAATTCAATGGCACCCAGGCTATGTCAGTAGCAGGATTCAAACTAAAAACCGCGGCGTTCCATCGCAGACATCCCAGAATTGCTAAATCAGGCTACAATTATTTTGACTTAACTATCTGAGTTGCAATTGACTAAAATATTTTTTACTCTAAAGTTGAAATTTTCTCTATAATAACTGGTTTAAAGCTCGTCATCCTTCCCAGAAATTGTCTATTGGGTAGATAAGTATTTATAATATTTAAATGTTGTAGAATGTATGTAGTTATTTACAAAGAAATATTTTCATATAAAAATAATGATAATATACTTAATTGTTATTACAATGTTACAATGTCGTTTTTATGGAACTTTGCAACATTTTATTACTGATGAAAACAAGGCATAAATTCAATCTTGATTGTACTGTTATGAATAATAGTAAAATCAGAAAAAAATTTGCCTAATAGTTCTGATCAAATCGCTAAGATTATGCTTAGTTTTCACGGTAGAAATATCAAAGACAGCAATTCGCTGGTACTTGCAAATGAAATTGTTCCTTGGAAGAAAATTGGCGGTTTGGATTTGTGTGGATCGTGCTATTGCAAACTAATAATTTATGCATGAACGCTGATATTTATTATATTTTTTAACGGAACGAATTATTTTGTGCAATAAAAATTTATGAGCCATGGATCAAGTGCGAGGAAAATGCAAATCTGTACAGTTCTGGGGAATAGGATATTGGAAAGAATTTTGATTTGAAAACATTTTTTTGGTATGATTTCACCGCCGTCGTATTTTTCTGATACGAACAGTTGGTAATGGGTGTTTATTATATATCATTTCAGTTGTTTTTATTTTCTATATAGTTGTTTTGTTTTTATTATGGGAAGATTTATTTATGTTTGACAACATCTCAATTGCATTGGTCACAATGGCAGTTGTGGTTGCATCGTACTGCAGCTATGTTATTAAGGTGTTGCGCGGTTAATGTGATTAATTCGTTTTAAGTTGTATAAAGTGTCTAGTATCGAGAACTGTAAATAATTTGTTCACACTAACTCGGCTCGTATTTCAATAATTTACTGCAAATAAATTTGAACGTGGCAAAGAAATGTGGTGAAAAATCCGCCCACAATCGACATCATAAAGAATTGGCTCGTTAGATTCTGTCACGGTTGGTTTTCTGTTTTGTGTATTCTGTCGGCATATCAGAAGAACATAGTCAGTTTGTCATACTACACAATTCCACTGTATACTGTACAAAAGGCTGAATGGCACCAACGCACTTACTGGATTCTATGTTTGTCGACGCATTAGGAATGAATTTCCCTATTCGCACTTACATAGTTCTTGGTTGGGCTGTGTACCTACAAAGCTTAGCCTGTTTAATGATGTTTCCCTGCAGGGGATTTTGATAATTGTACAAATTACTTCTGTCAATTGCAAAGTGTAGTCATTAACTTTGTGTAATGCCAAAAGCAATCGAACATTTTCTTTTTTTTGTGGGCTTTTTTTTTAAAGAAATCGGTTTATTTATATTAAAAAAAAGGTACTTCAAAATAGTAAGTATATCAATAGGAACATGTACATAAGTTTGGACTAAAAAATATTTTTAATAAAAATAAATTTTCAATTATTATGCTTTTTTGTCTTAATGAAGAATGTTGGATGTTCTTATGCCACAGTCAATAAAAATTTTACGTTTGTAATAAGGAACACTTACTAATTTAAAATACAAATAAAAAAAGCCCTAAAAATTAGGTCGGTAAGGCTTCTTGACAGCAATAGATAAGTTTATATTCAGCTGGTTGATAAATTCTAAATTCCGTATTACTCGAAATAGGTTTCTTAATATCACAGTTAATTTTACAATTATATTTCTATCAACGAATAACATGCGGATATTAATTATTTATTAATACACATAAATGACATTTTTGGAGTTAAAGAATAGGAGTCGAATTTTTTTTCAAAAATTATGATTCTATTCACCGCAAATATATCTGCTGTACGAATATTTCAAGATATTATACTCTAAGGCATATCAGTTTGATTAGGTGAAGGACATCTTCGAAACTTTGAAAATTATACATTTAAAGTATAATTTTACAATACAAATAATCTGATAAATTAAGTTTTTATAACATGAATACTTTTTTTTATCTATTAAAATTATTATATAGTTTTTGAGCAGGAGAATATAGCTAAGACTTTTTTCATTTTAGGGATACCTGGCATATAAATAATGTAATGAATAGAATATGATTGTGCATACTACCCAGATGATGTATATATTCAACGATAATTTCTAAATCATGCATTAATAACTATAATATTACCATATAATTTTTCATAAATAAGAATAAGTATAAAATAGGAGAAATTATTTTTTATTTGGTAAACAACCGAATATACGCAGTGTGCCTAAAAAATAATCGAAATTATTTTTAAATCATACAACATGCAGCGCCATCTATTGAATATACGTTCATCCTCTTTTAAACGCTTAAATTCATGTAAATCGGATGACAGATGTGGAAGGTTCAGCCATTTCAATAAAAAAAAAGTGTGCTAATGTTTTGCATGGAATATATTTTGCTCTATAAAATATTTATTTTTCTGCTGAATATTCTTTATTTTTATGATGAAATTCTGCTTAATATTTTTTATTTTTATGATCATCTTTAAAAAAATTGTCTAAAATATTTATGAAAATAAAAAAAAAATAATAGCATTGTTGAGATTTACAAGAACTCTTTTTCTCTTTTCTTTCAGATTTTTGTCATTTTTTTTATGAAATCTTCTAATTGATCGCAATATTATACTAAAAACTGAATTATTATTATTCTAATTTAGCAAAACTAGGATGCAATGATCCTGAGTTAAAATTCATCTTGGAACTAGAAATTTAAATATAAGTACAAATGTAATTAGAAATACCTTAATAAGGTGTATAAGCTTAAATCCGCTATTTGGTCATAGATGGCGTGAGTGAGCATAATAAGCTACCATGAACACGCCGTACTTTGTTTTATGAGTTTGACATCTGTCAACATTAATCAGTGCACATTGTCAGCAATTTCGTACAACAACATACATTTTTCCTTTGGTTATCATGTCTAGTTTTGTGCCAGAAAAATAGCATATGCGGGAAGCTCTGCTTTTCTGCTTCAATTTCAAGAAATCGGCTACCGAATCGCATCGAATGCTTATGGAGGCCTATGGTAACAGTGCTTTATCGGAATGAACGTGCCGAGATTGGTTTCGTCGGTTCAAAGATGGCAATTTTGACTTGTGGGACAAGAAGCGTGAAAATCGTCCTAGGAAGGTTGAAGAGCATCAATTGCAGGCTCTTTTGAACGAAGACGATCCGCAATCACAAAAAATGCTCGCGGAGCATTTGGGTGTTACTCAACCAGCCATTTCCATGCGTCTGCGTGCCATGGGGAAGATTGAAAAGATCGGAAAATGGGTGCCGCATGAATTGAACGATAGGCAGATGGAGCGACGCCAAAACACATGCAAAATCTTGCTCGCCAGACAAAAAAGAAAGTTGTTCCAGTATCGGATTGTGACAGGCAATGAAAAGTAGATATATTTCGAGAATCCTAAACGCAAGAAATCGTGGGTTGATCCCGGCCAACCATCAACATCTTCCCCAAGACCAAATCGCTTCGGACGGAAGACGATACTGTGCGTTTGGTGGGATCAGCAGGGTATCGTGTACTATGAGATGTTGAAACCTGTTGAAACTGTCAATGCCCACCGCTACCACCAACAACTGATCAAATTGCATCGTTCTTTGCATGAAAAAAGGACGGATTATCAACAAAGACATGCCAAGCTGATTTTCCTCCACGACAAGGCACCATCGCACACGTCAAAAATGGTCCGACACTACTTGGAGACACTCAAACCTGACCGCTTCCGACTACCACCTCTTTTCGTCGATGGGCCACGCGCTCGCTGAGCAGGACTTCGATTCTTACGAAGACGTCCGAAAATGACTTGATGAGTGGTTTGCCTCGAAAGAGAAGGAATTTTTTGGCGTAGTATCCACAAATTGCCCGAGAGATGGGAAAAATGTGTAGCTAGCGAGAGCAAGTACTTTGAATAAATTTGCTTTTGCTTTCTACGCTAAAAAACAGCGGATTTAAGCTTACACACCTGCTTATATTAAAAAATTATTTTACTACTCAAAATTGAATAGGGTTTATTAATATTTTTGGAAAATTTTTAACAAGTTATGGAAAATTCCAGCTGAAGAAGAGCGGTTCCAAAATTCAATTACACTTTTAATTCTATAAAACACAAAGAATTCTAGATTCATAAAAAACCCGAAAAGTTTAAAATTATATTAAATAAATTGTGAAAAAAATCCTATTTTCATTAACGTTTATTTAGTAAATGTATTAATAAACAAGTTTGTAGTAAAAATGCAATATGGTGTATTCTGTCACCACGGATAACACTATTTTAGATTTATGAGAGTTTACTACCTCTTTTGAAATGTACAAGTTCGATGGAATTTCACATATTTAAGACTGGTATGAATAAAACATGACTCAATGAAATAACGCACTTCTTATATTCTTTCAAATAAAATTTATACCTTTAGTAGTAAAACCCAGACAATATAAGTAAAGGTCAATTGATTTGGCACCTTGTGTCAATATCAGCTGCACCGTATTACATACTATATTGGATTGCGTAGAATCCGTGCTGGCAGGAAAACCTTGACGGTAAGAAAACCGTGACTACACATATCCTAATATCGATGAATAAAGTCAAAGAGTCCAACATCAAAATTCAAGTACTTAATTCCTCAAGTCGACCGTCTATTATATATTGTACAATGCTGACACTTAAATTGCATTGCTGCCAAGTTATTTGTGGGTTTGTTTCCATTTGCAATAGAGTAGCTAGTAAATTGCATAATTTAGTTATTTTTGACACCATATTATGTTACTCGGGTAGAATATTAAATGCCTAAATAGTTTAGTTAATACAATAGTTTGGGCTAAAAAGATGCTGAGTAAAGAAAATTTATATAAAATGCTCTTTTTGGCTTTTAAAAATAATAATAATTTGTCTGGTTAAGTTATGATTAAATCTTCTTATTCTCTGAGTATTTTCAATTTTACTCTTATATAAATTTAATTATTCTTTTTTTAGTTTTAATTAAAATTTATTTAATTTTTTAAAATCGAGTTTTGTTAATTTTTATAATAAAATTTGTGAGGTTTTGCAGAAAAAAAGAGTATCTTTTTAAAGAAAATTTTACCATATTTAATTCTTCAGATAAGCAAAAAATTAAGCTCAATAGTCTTTTAGAAAGTCAATTTTAATAAGCTCTGCATTGGGTTACAAATATAATTTAAGAAAATAGAAATATCTATTGTAAAAACCATGAAACAGATTTATTAATTTACGGTCATAGATAATTTAGTGCACCTTGTAACTCTTGCAGATATGATAGAAAAAATTATAAATCAAAAAACATTTCCATACAATATAAAGCAGAGTTGCTTGCCATCCAAATTTTTCTGTTGTTGATAGAAAGATGGCGTAGAATATCTTATAGATGGACTAGTAATATAGATTACTTTTGGGCGTCCTCTTTAACATGGCGGTAGAAAAAATGATTTTTAACTAAGGGGTAAGCATGCGGAGTTATACCACCCTCATTAAGTCTGGCAAACTTTTGTCGGTAGCGAAAAATCTTCGGCTAATTGCACTAGTATGCAACTATTAATGGACGAGAAAGATCCTGCACGGAAAGTCTAGAGTTGCTCCATTTTTGGGCCAAAAAGACGAGGTAGGCTCTGCCTTTGATCGAGCGACGATATTAGCCAAGATGACACAATCATACTGGGAGTGCCGAACTAAAAGGCCGTTACCAAAAACTGGGACGTCTGGAGTTCTTTGATTCAGCAGGACTAGGCTGAATTCGCGGTTGTCGTCCCGTTGATGATGATGATCATCAGTCAAGAAAAACTTGGATGCTTAAGTCCTCCATTTTAAAATGTATTGTATATAAAATTAATCAAAGGCAGGGCATGATGAAGCGCTACGACCATAAAGCCATTTGGCGAATTTGTAGAGCACATAAATTTGTTTTTATAGGTTAAATAAAATTTGTAAAAGGTATTGAGGAATCTACAATAAAAGCTTCAGAATGGAGAGAGTCTCATTAAAAAGGAAATTATGAGTAAGTTAACATTCCGATACAAGATGAATAAGAATGGAATTATGTTAGAGAGCAAAAGGTCCTATGCGGATTCAGAGCAGTTTCCGTTCTCAAAATTTTAGTAAGGTTGCCGAGTAGACTGTAGAAAATTGTTTGCCAATATTTCGAAAGGATCTTTCCATTATTTGACCAGTCCATTGTCTAGGAATAGTAAAAGTTATCATTTACTACTTCGTAAATAGGTGCTGTAACTTAGGAACTTCTGTAAACACGAAATGGTGAAGAGTTTCTTCCGCTAACTGATTTGTACTCTAGTTTCAACTAAAAGTAGTTCGACTAGAACCCGCGCAGTATGTTGTGGAATCTTCCCTTATAAGGCAGCTCCATATTACGGCGAGCTGTGGGCCATTAAAACGGCAATTAAAATTACGACCAATATTCCCAGCCAACGGAGTATTATTATTTTTAGCCACCCTTAAAGCCATTTGTTGCCCATCGAGTTACCCAGTACTTAGCGCAATTCGTTATAGCCTACTTAGTAATAGGAGTGTTGAATTGCAATGGGTGCTGGGGCATGTGGGAATTGTGGGTAACGAAAGTGCTGACAAGTTGGCTGGAGAAACACTCCGTCGACCAGTGATCCCAGTCATTCCCAATCTACCTGCTCCTCAGAATCCTGATTGCACATACTGCTCTTATTCATAACTTCCTTTTTGACAATACCAATCGTTGCTTATGCCAATCCTGTGGCACCCATTTAACTATCATCCATATTCTACATGAATGCCACATAACAAAAAATTATTTCCCGAGCAGGATTCCTCCCATTATGGAGCTCCTGAAGCCAATAACTCCATTCCATAGTCCCCTATTTAAACTTCTACAATATACTAATCTACTTCACAAAATATAGCAAAATTCTTAATACTACTAACCACGGACTAGTCTCTCTCAGATAACATCCCACACGTACTACGAAGTCGCCAAACGGCCATGGCGCTATGAAGTGGCCCCTGGCACATGTGTTAGGGACCATAGAAACAACAACAATAATAAGTAGTTCACCTATCTCTCTCTGTTATGGCTATTTTAACTTTCGTTTGCTATTTGCCATAATTTTCTGGATTTCTCAAGCAACTACGCACCACATATGGCTGCTGCCTATTTGGCAAACAATTTAACTTATTAAACAATCCTGATTTTAAAGGCTTTATTTAGAAAATTTCTTCACTATATAATTTTTTGCCAATTTCCGAAATTCCCACATGACCTGGAACTCAAAGAAATTCAATACCTTTATTGGTATTATATATTGTTGAGGACTGGATCACTCGATAGTCAACGAATGGCTTCCAGGGTTGCCACTTGAAATAATGATGTCCCGATGATTAGGAGTGGAAACGGCAACCTTTACCTTATAACTCTTCATTATATAAAGAGAGCCACCTAACTCAATATCTGCATAAGAATAATTTCTTTTATATAAAGAGGTGTATATTATGTTTTTTTAAAAGGTTATGGAAAAGATGCTCAGATGGGTCTGCTAACCAGTCTAATACAACAGTGATCCGCTGTCTCAACTTGCTTAAGCAAGATATTATAATATCGTTCCAACCAACAGGTAACTATAATAAACTCACTCTACCGAATATAACATTTACTGCCAATCAGAATGTTTATCATATTTAAAATTAGAATTGATTCGGTTTATAGCCGTTTTGGCATTATTTCTTACTTTATAAAAAATCAAGTTTTATGAATATAAGAAGCCTATAATTATTTTATATTTTAAATGTTTTGATATACTTAAATGTCATCTGTACAAAAGGAATGCAAGTTTAGTTTTCGACTTTTTAGTACAAACACCAATCATAAACTTATAGTTTTTATGAGAAAACTATTAAAGATGAAATTATATAAATTTACATTTGTCAACAGTATAAGTTAAATTTGTTTAGTGCCTTTGAAAATGTTCAATCCCTACTTAAACTATTTTATTACAAAATTCAGTAGCTGTAATATTTAAGCACTTTTTTAAGTATGGACATCAACAAGTTTTTATGAAAATAATAATTTCCATTTGATATCAGTTATCAAATATAAATTAATTTAAGAAGAGAAAAATAAAGCTATTCACGGCATAGTCTCAAAAGAGGAAAATAAAATGCTGAGATGAGAGCTAAGGAAGATACGTTTTCTAATAATAGGAGTAGTTGGTATGTTAGGATGATATGATAAAAAGTACCAATCTTAACCTCTGCTTATAACATATAGTATATTTACAGAAGTGGTCGTGTATAAAATCACCAATCACAAAATAGACTTGGGTGCTAATTCATAAAAAAAACCAGTAGTATTTATATGACGCTTCTGAACACCGATAGTTGATACTTACCATTCAGCACTTAACACTTTAAGTTTCATTTATAACACATCTGGTTTGAATTAGAGCCTTTTAAGTTGTCTAGGCCTTAAATACTCTACTTTATCTTGACATGGACTTGCGGTCGTATGTTTATGTATTTGAATGATTATTGCAAATGTAAGCTAACCCTGCTTAGTAAACACACGTTTTGGGTGTCTGCTTAAATAAAAGTAAAGTGGAAATAGGAATAAAATGACCACGAACTGGATTACAAATAATTACTGTGAAGTATGGCTGACGAAGTTGACTGCAACCATAAGACTATCAAAGCATGCAAAACAAAGTGCTATGAATAGTAATGTTGAAGGGGATGATATTCTGGCCCGACTGTGGTGCTTTGTATTTGATATGTACCAGAAAACATCTTGGCTTTTTAGTATTTTCTTTTAAAAAATGCTTAATTAAATCTAATTAACTGATTTACTTTTCTGAACAGGTAATATCTCTTTGTACACGCGATCAAATTGAAATAAAATTCTTTTATTCTTCTACCCACATTAGGAGTGAATTTTGTTTTTTTTTTAATTTCAATTCTATCCAGATTTTCCTTAATTTAGAGTTTCTTTGAAGGTCTTTTTTTCGTAAGACAATAAACTGATTTGGTGTAAATATTAAGACTAATACAGGTTACTTAACATATTTCTAAGTTTCATGAGAGTACAATCTTGATGTTTTGTTAAATTTCATGTTCATTAAACGAAAGGAGATCGAGTTCAACGTTTATTGCATGAACACCTTATCAAATATAGTGGAATAAATTTTAAAACTGCTTCCAATTTTTTTATAAATTCCTTAAATTAGTTTTGATTGTTTTTTTTTGTGTTTAATATTAAGGTAGAATGTTTTATAATTTAAGATCTAGTAAAGTGACTATAAAGTAAATTTTTTACATTTTACCGTCGGTTAAGTATCTGCTATAGAAGTTTTAGGTCCTGGAATCATACCATATACACATACCATATGATGAAACTAATTCTGGAATGTTGAATGATCAATTTTGTGGAATTAGTATGTATGTGAAAAGGGAGGCATGGTGGAAATTTCAGCAGAATTAATATTACATGAGCTTAAATTTCATGCACAATATGTTTTTGGCATAATATTATTAATTAGTACTTATTTCACCTACTAAAGAGCCATAATTTAGGGTACTATGTTTTTGTTAACTTTTTAAAATTATCCGAAAAATTTCTGAAATGATTACATTTTTAAATAAACTTTTAAAAATATCTTTTAGCCATTTAATATTGGTCTTTACTATTTGAAATAATTTTGATTATTTTAATAATCATTACTTTTTTTTGAAAGTTTTATTTAATTGCATTAATTATAAAGATATTTTTTTATTTTTTTTTAAGAATTTATTAAATGTGAAAAGTTTGGTGCCTAGAAATTTTTTGTAATAGATAAGTTAAATCTTTTTTAGAAAATCTACTAATTTAATTATTAAAAGTCAATATATACTCTTTATTTATTTTTATGCTTTAACAAATGCGAAAAGTTACACAATTCTCATAAACACGTCATCTTCTTGTGCTTATTCTTTTAATTTGTAAATTTTCTTTTTTGTGCACTCGACGAGTAGTTCTTGTTTTTGCTGAACATCAGTTATTTATGAAAAGACTTATGAAGCAAAGACTAATAAACTAAAATAGTTCATGTGACAAATTCGAAAATTATGGAGAAATTTGCTTACAAAAAGTATGCGCAACAGATAAGTTGGTAAATGAATTTCTTCAAAGCGTTCCGTGTGCCAGTACGTGATTCTCATCGGACCAAGTGGGGTTCCTGTTTGGCAACAGGCCAGACCTTATTGCACTCTGTAACTATAAATTCTTCGAGTCCAATCCTAGGTCGAATGAAGAAATTGCCAGCAATAAGAATGGTTTATGCAGTGCCCACTATGAGGCTCATGATGCGTGTACATCTAAGAGGGCTTAGACCATTGGAAACCAGTTTAAGTGTCACTGGTTTCAATTCATTACGTCGCCGATGTTCATTAATCAAATTTTTGCGTCGTGTGTGAGAGTATACGGCCGTGGATCACCGTGGTTTGTATGATAGAATGCAACTGTCGATTAAAAGGCCGCAAGCAATTAACTAGCAGGCGACTCCATGACATGAATCTATGGATCTCCGTCCTGAGGACTTATGATTTTCAAATATCTATTACTCATGACCAATAGGATTTTTATCAAGCCAACCCATGGTCTACAATTTCGAGTAACTTCGAATGAAAATTACTCAGAGTGATTCGTTATATCTCAAAATTAAAAGTTTATTTATTATTACTGCATCATAATGAACCAAGTACGAGTATAGCATCATATTCGCTCGTATTGACTGTGCCTTCGGGAACTATATCAAATTGCAAAGACTTGAGTCGATCGGATTTCATTCTAAAGAATTTCAGTTAGGCAATATCACCGTATATCACATTACGAAAAGTCTGTATTTATTAGTTAATACAAGATCGAATTGCATGACAAACTACCCATTTGCCATCAATTTTGCATGTTCGAATTTAATGATTAACAATAATGCACTATATTTTGATCCAAACCTAAGCGTAAAGTGTCTTTTCGATTGTTATTAATTGCAATTAATACTTTAACTATTATTCAAACATATATGTATATAAAAAGAAAAAAAATAGTACAATCAATAAACCCCACCAAACTAGGTGAACTGGGCGGTATTATTTTATCTGAAACATTTCTTCGGTAGTGTCCAAGTAAAACAACATTGTAAGTACATGGCACGCAAACCAGCACTTTGTCATTTTTCAAATTACAAACTATTCGTGATGACTTCATATAATTGCGCACGTAACTAATAGAAAACTAATTATTACTTCATAATTCTGGTGACCATAATAAATAGTATTTTTTTAAAATAATTATTATTTTTGTTATTTATTTTAGAGTTTATAAAAATTTTCAAATTTCATCTTTAGATTGTCGGCTATACTTCTTTGGATGTTATTTAAAGTACTTTCTGATTAGTATACGGACATTGATTTGGTGAATAGATTGTTGGAAAACTACAGAAATACTTTTTTTTCGCCAAAAACTTGTTGACAGGTATAGCCGTGTCACAGCTGGAGTTGTCATGTTAGAACATCAAAATGTATGCAATATTTGATCTAACCTGAGTAGCTTTAACCATAACCTCAAAATATCACTTACGCATTAGACATTTTTATCAGTGTTCATTATTGAGAGCTTCGTCTTCCACTGCTTCCCGGACATCCAAAAATGCAACAGCAAAATTTGTACTCTCGATAAGGAATATTTCCTACGGACTTGCTGCAACTTTTATGTTAATCTTGTTGAAATCCAGAAGTCAAACTCTGGATTCAGCAAGATTAACATAAAATTTGATGGCACATCATTGCTTTGAATTTCGCTGTTCCATTTTCCATAATGCACTGCAAAAAAATAACTTGAAACTTTTACTGCATGTCTAAAAGTTACTAATATACGGGGTCCGTTCAAAAAGTATCGCGAATTTTGAATTTCCGCGGATTACGTATATTCGATTTTCGATTTTTTTGTGGCGTTATGTTGGTACTTATGTCTCTCGCTTATTCCGACAAGTTCGGCTATTTTTAATGTTCAGTTAATTTTTGACAGCTGCTTTGCTTGCACGTGTTTTTGCTCGTCTTCGATTTTTGCCCATTTTCGACCAACAACAGCATCGCATTAACATTGCTAAGGAGCAGTTTGACTCTGTCCGCAACGACCCAAATTTGCTCCAGAGGGTCATAGCTGGTGACGAATCATGGGTTTATGGTTATGACGAGGAAACCAATGCTCAATTATCCCAATGGAAGCTGCCGCACGAACTAAGACCGAAAAAAGCGCACCAAGTTCGGTCGAATGTGAAGGTTTTGCTTACAGTTTTCTTCGATTGCAGAGGCGTTGTGCATTATGAGTTCTTGCCACAGAGTAGAACGGTCAATAAGCAATATTACCTGCAAGATATGCGGGAAGCAATAAGCCAGAAACGCGCGGATTTATGGAAGAACAAAAATTGACTTTTACACCATGATAACGCCCCTGCTCACGCATCGTTGCTTGTGCGCGAATTTTTACCAAAAACAACACACTAATAATGCCGCAGACACCGTATTCTTCAGATCTGCCCCCATCTGACATTTTCTTGTTCCCGAAACAGATGCTTTGATACATTTTTTGAAATAGGCAAAAATCGAAGACGAGCCAAAACACGTGAAAACAAAGCAGCTGTCAAAAATTAACTGAACATTCAAAATGGCCGAACTTGTCGGCATAAGTGAGAGATATGAGTACCAACAAAACGCCACAAAAAATTGAAAATCGAATATACGTTACCCACGAAAATGCAAAATGCGCGATACTTTTTGAACAGACCTCGTATAAGCTTTACGGGGACTCAAAGTTTGTAATGCTGCCAGGTTGCTTTCACTGATACCAGTATCAACAATATTCTGCCATACCTTGTACTATGCAACTTTTCTTAGAAACTTATAAAGTAAATACGTATACTATATAATTTAGATAATATACAATATAATTTTATGATACACTGAAGCTTTTAAAAACCGATATATCTGTTGAACAAAATTAACTTTTTATTATTTTATATAAGTTTAATTACAGCTTATATTAAATATTTTATTTAATATACTAATTGGAGGATTTTTGAGATTTCTGAGATCCTATTTTTTAATGAAATGTAGGAAATATGGAAAATTCAAAATGATGTTTTCATGAATACATCATTACAAGTTATTAGTGAATATCTAAGAAATATTATTATTTTCAGCCATACAGAATCTGAAGTCTGAAATGAATCGATCAACAACTTATTTCAACTATAATATGTTAGTATACATAATTTTTAATTTTAATTTTTTAGCTATTAGATATTTTATTATATATAAATATTGGGCAATAGAAAATATCTCTAAAGTTTTTTGAAACAACTACTTTTAATTGATTATACCAAATTGAATTATATTCTGCTAATTCACTATCTGGGATTTAAACCTATACCAGATTCTTTTTTTTTTAATAAATTTATAACAGATATTTCCAATTGATAAATTTTCAATAAAAATTATTGTGAAAAGCATCGTCATTTCTCAAGTAAATTTATTGAGTAATTATAGTTCTTTCTATACAATATTAATTGCTTAAAACGACATAATTTAGCTGGAAATATTATTGTTTTTTTTTTTAGTTTTAACTTAATTTTTATGATATTTAAAAAAAGGAAAAACCCCGATAATAATGTTCAATTTTAACATAATAAAGCATTTATTTGAATGATTGAAGATTGATTTATTATTTCAAGATTGCGCTTACGGTGGGTAAATGCTCTTGAATAGAGTGATTCCTAATAGGTATGACATGAGCAAATAAAGTGGAGGTTTTATGTGATCCGCACAAAAGCTTCTCCATAAATTTTAATGCATAATAATAATTAGGTTGCGTTGATTGTGGCTAACCGTAGTGATGTTTACTACAATCCTATATCAATAAAATTATGGTCTTACCATGCAATAGCCTGTATAGGAATAAATTCGTGCATCAATTCAATCTCTAGTCTAGCCACCATAGTAGAAATATTATAGTTTTATGCGAGAATTTTACAACACGTTACCAGTAAAAGGGATCCAGTGGCTTGACTCGACCACACCGACGACTAAACAGAGATATCGTAAAAATATTATGTCGGTACCATGCTGATAGCTTGATTATTATTTCAGTACTTACAAGGTGCCTCATATTATTGAATTGGTTCAAAGAAAGAGTGCCGTCATATAACGAATTGCCTCTGCCATACTACTCAATTTACATTTTACAATATTTTAAGGTGATCTGATATAAAATAATATGGTAGGATAAAGCAAAATTTAACCATGAATAATCTCAATAATTGTGATTAATTAAGTTGTTTTTTAAATTATATTATTGACTGACACAAACATAGGTCTTTGCAGTCAATATAAGATCGTTATTAGGTTTTACTATTTTTTTTAATCAATTATTATCATTTCATTTAGTTCGATTTAATTCAATGTATTTAAAGAGATCCTTGCTAATAATTTGAAAATTCATTTAATAGAATTCACCCATTGTTTTTTTTAAGCTGAAATATTATTATTTAAATAATAATAATAATAACCCTATCTGCTTCTTAATCTAAAATCCTTTTATTTGTATAACTTTTTGCTTTTCATTTAACTCCTTATTTTAATTATTACTCATATATATTATTATATAATTATTATAGAATTTAAGGAATTAATAATAATTAGAGAGATAAACTTATAATATTTTTCGATAGTAATGATAGTGATGTAGGAAAACAAATAATTTACAAGAGGTAACATTTTAACATTAGAGGAAACCCTCTAGTAAGCCAAAAATAATTTAGCATATCCTTCAAAATTATAAAAATGGTCTAAACAAGTATTAAAAAATGAAAAAATATTTTTTGCAAAATCTAAATGCAGATGAAATTCTAAAATAATTGGTTTCACTCAAAGTTTGTAAAAATCCATTTTTTTTATTACATTTTAACCTATAGAACGAAATTGATACTCTGTTATATGTGAATATAAATAAAAAGTAGAACCGTGGCTTCCTAAAATATTCAATAAATGATTTATTGTATAAATGATACTAGATTACTTCTAAAAAATATAATAAAATTTGGTTTCTGTTTTATGGGAATAACATTTTTTTTCCTATGTTATGCACCCACTTATTCAGAAGTAAAGTTTCAATTAACTGTCCAAACGTAGCATAGTAATTCAGTGCGAGATACTGTAATTTGGAGCAGAGCATGAAATGTGGTTAGCAAATTGACAGGAGAGGATTTATTATGGTGCATGAAATCAACAATCTGGACATACTGAACCGTCCGTTCAATAGACGTCGACACGAATCCTCCATCAACAACGGAAACTACTGGTAGTGGCCTGTTCGTTGTTTGGGACTCCTGAATGAATAGGAAGCTTCGAGTGCCTGGTTTCTCTGCTCTGATAACCATGATCGCACAGGGCGTTATGTTATATACAAATGCATACTGTGTGCGTGCATCCCATCAGCTACATGTAATTACATTCGTTTTGTGATAAGGACACCCTCCGAATTTCTGGTTTTATGTCAGCAACTACTAAGAAATCCTGAAAATTTATTCGCATGTAGACTTCTTGGTCGGAATGAGCAATAAATTAGAAGAAGCAATTAATATTATAGTGTCATGATGTGCATACAAGAGGAGAATGTGAATCCGTTGGACTTAACCATAGCTTCGAGTAAGTGTTACCTTCCTTTTAGAATTAGTTGAACATATTTCATGGATATCATGGACAAGAGACATAATCTCTATTTGCCGTTGATGAAATCATTTCTAAATTCAAATACTGTGAGGTATAGTCTTAAAGGTACTACTAGGGCAATTTGAATAATCTATTGATCTGAAAATAATGATTATTAGTTGATTTATTGTACATAAGTGTGAACCATAGGAAGTTTTTTTTTGATTATATTTTTGTTTTTGGAAATTTTTGTTGAAGAAAATTTTAAATTTTAACCAATATTGTAAGTGAAAGTTTCGATAACACATTTGGTATTCCTCTAAAATGTACACTGCACGATAAGTGTTTGAAATAATAAATATTTTTGTTGTTGTAAGTTGTATTGGCATGCATTTTTTTTTGTAGATAAAAAATAAAAAGGTCTGGGTATAGCGAAATTTAGAAGAATTCCTATATTTTTTTGATTTTATTTAATTCGTTAATGGGTTTCCATGTGTGTATATTAATTCCCATAAAAGTTTTGGAATTTAGCTATATATTTTTTTAAAAATATAATTAGAAATATTATTTAAATTAGCTTTAATGGAATCGAATAACTCTATTTTTCGAGAAAATATTTTCCACTCATATTCGATGATGTTGCAGATCAAAGGATTAAGCCAGCCAGTTCAAAAATCCAATTTTTTGTTGTTGTACTTTTATAATACTTGAAAAATCGTTAATTTGTGTTGCACTGTCCATAAGACATTCCAACAGGTGTTTGTAGTTTATTATGGTTAGTTTCCCCCCGCCAACACAACAACAAGTTTCAAAACATCTCTCAATGGTTGACCAGAAAATTGTTTAATCAAGCGTACTATGGAAGTGTGCCAAATACAATATTTGTTGTCCTTTTTCCAATCGTGCAAATAATAAAAGGTCATTGTACTAGAATGCACTCTAACTTTAGCTGGAATCTGAGTTACCTTCAAGGCGGATTTCGATGCTTCTCTAAAAGTAGCTGGCCTATCTGTCCCTCTTGTGGCTGTTTTTACTCCCGTTTGTTAACCATATTGCCATAATTTTCTGGATCTCTCAAGCAACTGCCAAGAGAAATTGCTTGCCTACTTGACAACCAATTTCTTTTCATAAACTTTTACTGCATGTCTAGAAGGTACTTATATACGGGGTCTGTTCAAAAAAAATCGCGAATTTTAAATTTCCGCGGATTACGTATATTCGATTTTAGATTTTTTTGTGGCGTTATATTGGTACTCTTGCCTATTTGACAATCAATTTCTTTTAATAAACGACCCTGATTTAAAAGGCTTTGATTTAGAAAATTTCTTCACTATATAATTTTTTTCCAAATTACAATACATTTTTAAATTTCTTTTTTACTTGATACTTCAATAAAAAATGCTTCTAATCACAATAACTTCTGAACAATAACTATTGGACCCAAAAATATATCGCACTATCCACAAATATAATTTTTAAAAATATTAACTTTGCTTAAACTAAGCTTTACTATGATACCAAATCACAAATATATCACACCAATTTAACCTACCAGGGGTATAAGCTTAAATCCGCTGCGGCACGCCGTACTTTTTTTATGAGTTTGACATCTGTCAACATTAATCAGTGCACATTGTCAGCAATTTCGTACAACAACATACATATTTCCTTTGGTAATCATGTCTAGTTTCGTGCCAAAAAAAGAGCATGTACGGAAAGATCTGCTTTTCTGCTTCAATTTGTAGAAATCGATTGCCGAATCGGATCGAATGCTTATGGAGGCTTATGGTAACAGTGCTTTATCGGTAACAATGTGCCGAGATTGGTTTCATCGGTTAAAAGACGGCAATTTTGACTTGTGGGACAAGAAGCGTGAAAATCGTCCTAGGAAGGTTGAGGAGCATCAATTGCAGGCTCTTTTGGACGAAAACGATACCCAATCGCAAAAATGCTCGCGGAACAATTGAGGACGAAAACGATACCTCTTTTGGACGAATTGAACGATAGGCTGATGGAGCGACGCCAAAACACATGTGAAATCTTGCTCGCCAGACAAAAAAAGAAATTCATTCCTGCATCGGATTGTGACAGGCGATGAAAAGTGGATATATTTCGAGAATCGTAAATGCATGAAATCGTGTGTTGATCCCGGCCAACCATCAACATCTTCCCCAAGACCAAATGGAAGACGATTAGGGTATCGTCTATTACAGATATTGAAACCTGGTGAACCTGTCAATGGCCACTGCTACCACCAATAACTGATCAAATTGCACCATGCTCTGCGTGAAAAAAGGACGGATTATCGAGAAATACATGACAAGCTGATTTTCCAACGCACCATCGCAAACGTCAAGAATGGTCCGTAGCTACTTGGAGACAGTTAACTGGAAGGTGCTACCTCACCCCGCTTATTCACCAGACCTGGCCCCTTACGACTACCACCTGTTTTCGTCGATGGACCACGCGCTCGCTGAGCAGCACTTCGATTCTTACGAAGACGTCCGAAAATGGCTTGATGAGTGGTTTGCCTCGAAAGAGAAGGATTTTTTTTGGCGTGATATCCACAAATTGCCCAAGAGATGGGAAAAATGTATAGCTAGCGAGGGTAAGTACTTTGAATTAATTTGTTTTTGCTTTCTATGAAAAAACGTGTTTTTTTGACTAAAAAACAGCGGATTTAAGCTTATACACCTGGTAATATCTCGTTTTACAAAGACGACAAATAACCGCCATCATCTCGTTATTTGACACCAATTCACATGAAAAAAATATTGCCGATTACAAATAGTTTTGGAGCTCTGTATACACTTCTTTTTAGTTTTTTTTTACGATATATTACAATTTTTTATTAATTTATCATTTAAAAGTTTTTTTGTGATATGCTATTTCAATATTAAAAACGGAACTTTTTCTCAAAATTTTTAATTTATAAAAAAGTTTTTCTTAATAAGTGAAGTCTGCAATCAAGAACTGATGTTCCTATTTTAATGGAAAGGAATAAATTTCAATATGAGCATGTATATCCTTTATTGTCTAAAATTTTGTCTAAGCAATTTTTACTTAATTCAGAAATAAAATTGTAAAATTTTCCAGAATAGATTCGGGAAGTAATTTTATTAAAAGTTCAGAAAAATATTCTTTAAAGATCTGATACTTAAGTACAAGAATCTTTTTATTCCTAAAATTACCTAAATAATATTAAATAGTTTTTTAAAGCCTGTTTATTTTTATAGCAAGTTCATGATAACTCAGAGTATTTAGTATTAAGAAATGCATTTTTACTATAACGAGTTGGATTCATATTTAAGACTTTTGTGGAAAAGTCATGCCTATTCCGGTACCGATGTAACTTGGGGCTTGGTTATTTATTTGGATTTAAGGTCTCTAGCGCATGAGTCAGGGGAGTTGATGTAGAACTACAACTTTGAGTACCGCAATGGAGGAAATCTCTGTAGAAAAGATATTTGGGCTGAGGCGACTTATTATGAAAAGATGAGGGATGAAGTCATAGTATGGGCAGATTAGTCGAGGGCGGTTTTTGGAAAGGTAATTATATATAAGAGAAGAATATCCTGTCCCAATTCAGAGCACTTTCTGTATCCTAAATATTGGTAATATTGCCAAGTAGACTGGTTGGGATATGATTGGCTAATTTAAAAAAAAAAAGTATTTCACTGATATTAGGAAAATAATGAAGGTAACATTTAGGTCGCTATGAATAACTTTGATTCCAGAGTTCAATTCCGTTTGTCCAGAACAGTTTTAAAGTTGGGTTGTCCAGTAGTCTAAGCAGAAGTAGATAACATCTGTTAACTTGAAGTCTTTCTAATTTCATATATGGATTCCAGGGAATTGGTTTGTCTAGGTTTAGTTCCAGGTAGCATACGTTTTTTTTAGTGGAATAATGTCGCCATTAAGGTATGTAGGAGTGGGTGGATTTTTGCAGATGGTAAAGGTAATACTATATGAACACCATTCTTCTAATTTAATTTTACTCTACACCTCTGAAACTAATCTTGAAACTAAATTCTAGAAACTATTTGGATATTGCAGCGGGATGCAAGAAGAGTGTTATATTGTAGTTCATGTAGGTAACAGTTAGAATTTTTGGATTAGTTTGAATGTGAAAGGTATAAATATTGTTTAGAAGTGGATCAAGGATACTGCCTTAAGGAATACCAGCTGTAATAGGGTGTATTGCAAAATTTTCTGTATTAAATGTTACTTGGAAATAACGTAGGAAGAGATAAGATTATAGAATAAGGAAAACGTAGGTCTTGAGTTTTCAGAGCAGTCCAGGACTCTATCAAACGTACTCTTTTCAAGAGAGAACGCAATTTAATCAAGGTTGGTTTTTTTAAATAATTTTTACCAAACCATTATTTTGTACTATCTAGCAAATTTTATTCTAGTAATAAATGAAGATAATTAATATTTTTCGTTTAAAGTCTACCAAATAAAATGATTCTTCTTTCTGTTTACGGACAGTATAAATTGTCCTTCTTTAGATTTTCTCAATCTTTAACAATCATATATTATTAATTCATATCTAAATAATTTGCTTTATAAAAAAAATCTAATGAAAAATTGCAAAAATATTTTAACGATTATTTATTACATGATAAAGGAAATTTTTCCCGATCAGCTCTATAATAATTTTCTGACCTCGTATTCGCTGTAATAAATTATTTTCTACTCGGAAATCTAAACAAATTAATAGAATATCAGAAATACATGAATATGTTCGTAGACAATATGAATAAATAACAACAACAGTGGATAAACGTTTGTTAATACTCGTATTACGAATAATAATAGATGTATTTTGTTATATTCGACTCTAGGACATAAAGTCGTATTTTCAGCATAAGATAGAGTGTTCAAATTCACTCAAATTGTTATTGTTTTATTTCGTGTTTATTTTAAAATAATGATCCCTTTACAATAATGTACGTACAATTTATAAATTATTACAATATTCCTTCGGTCTTGTTGAATTCGATTTACAGTATAACTAATAGTTTGATGTTGGAGAATTTGTTATAAGCCTTTCAGTGAAAAAGTCGATTTATTGATGTGTGCGAATGTTCCAGCTATCCCGGAGACGTTTACTTATCCGTCAGCTTTTGAACCGTTCTCAAAACAATATTAATCAAATGTGATCGGTATTATTGCGTAGTAAAAAATGAATGCAATTTTATTTCCAATAGGATTTAAGTACAGATTCATGACATTTGATAGTGATATGAGGGTGATTTTGATTTGGCATCTGTCGAAAATTTTCATTTGAGTGGGCGCAACATGTCCTACAATTGGCTTAAAATATTTCACATTTCAATATTATTCATCTTATTATTATGGTAAGGTGTATTAAGAAAACTGAATAGGAAAAGCATATGCAAATCTGTAGGCTTTTTGAATTTTTAATTCGTCCGACCTGTAACATTCCAAACCTAATGGATATACAAAACAGTAGACTGTCAATTACATTTCGTTTGAAATTTTTCAAAGCATCCATTTTAGTACCACCTGAACGAAAGCCTTAAATGAATGGACTTCTCATTGTGGACTATGTAATAGTGATTGTGATTATTTTTATACATCCACACATAGACATAGTTATTTATATCGTCGCAATTGCTGATTCTGAATGTTTTATTAATATTCTTGTTTCATTAATAAAACATCTACACACCGGATAAGCTAGGTAGCCCTGGATAGATGAAAAAAGGTTCCCACTATCTACAGCGATCCTGCGCTCTTAGAAAATATTCAGTTGGGATGTCGCATCTACTCTCTTTAGTGGATCAGGTCTTTAGTTGTCAGAAGGAAGAATATATATGTAGTTATGTGGATGGCCGGCTATGTCATCACTGTTGAACTAATCAAAATCAATATCACAGTCACCGTCAATGTTATCGTTATGGTTGCTTCAATCGCCGTTCTTTTTGCAGACTTTTTCCTATTCACTAGAAAAGAAACGCTGAAAACTATTCTTCGGTGCATTTGTTCTTAGTTTTATGATTGGTAAGCGTTTAGTTCTTGAATTTTCTCAAGCCTTGTATATCAAGACAAATATAGTTACAGATATCAAAAAGAGACCGTAGATGTTTTGTGCATGTGTAACGTGGGCATTGTGTAGAATCTCAGCCAACACTATCTTTTCATTAAGAATACCGAATAGAAAATGCGGAATTTTCAGGGTAGTCTGCAAATATGCATATTTAAATGAGTTGCGGATGCCTTTGAAATGTCAACCGACTAAGAGATGACGGAATGAATCTAGATATGCGTGTAGACAGGTATTTATCGTGTTTGCGTAACTGGTATCTACACACACTTGCACCTAAGTAGTGTATGATCAGTTTATATAGTCTTTACTATTATTTTTTAATATTCATTTAATATAAGAAAAGGAAGTGGAACGCGTTATGTATATGACCAAGATTTACAGATATAATTAAGTTATTAATATCTTATTATGTAAATTGAATCAAAAAGAAAAGGAGAAATCTCTTCTTTTTTTAAATATTTAATTTGTATTTTTGAATAGCGCTAATTGGTTAAACAATTTTTTTAGATCAGCAAATTTACCATGTAATTTTCTGAATATTCTCTTACCTGATTGAAACTTTACTGATCCAAGGAGTAGAGTGCTCGATTTTTAAGTAGCTCTAAAGTTATTATTGTTGAAGTAGACATGAATTTCCGAAGAGTATTTATGCTTAACATGTTTTTTTTCTCAAGTTGTCTAAAATAATTAACTGTTTGTGAACGGAAAATAATAAGTCGTCAGTTATTTATCGACCTTTTTTATATCTTTTCACAATGAGAAAATATTATTTTGCTTTAACATTAAAATTGTATATGATAATAAGTTTACTTATTTATTAAAAATCTGTTTGTTAAATTAAAAATAAACCAAAACTTTTTTCTAATAGACTTTAATTCGAGGAGAATATAATATAGTGTCACAATTTTTTGGTTATTTTTTTAATTTTTGTATTTTTTGGACAGCTTTTTATTTTAGGTGGGTACATTATTATTAGAGAGAAAAAAAATATTTATAAAAAGAAAACAATATTATGCCTAGATAAAAAAAGATATTTTTATTAGAAAATTTTAAACATTTACTAAATAGCTTAAATATTATAAAATCATATTTTAATTTTTTTTTAATAAAAAAACTATAGTTCAATTGTTTTAAATAATAAATATCATATTTTATTGGTGTAGAAAATAATTCAGTGAAATTTTGGAGGAATTACAGATTTATTACAATGAGGGTACTCTGACAAGTCAGTAATAAATGTCAAAAATGTAGCTTATATGGACAAAATGATATTTTTTTTATAAATTGACATTTAAAAAAAGATATTTATAATATTTTATAAACTTCTGTTTATTAGTTTATTTTCGACAGCTATTAAATCCAGACAAGGTTTGTGTTTTTTTTTCATATGGAAGAAAGTGAATTTAATGTGTTAATACAAATAATTTTTGAGGAAAAAATAGTATCTGAAACCAAAACCCAAGCTTATATGCTGGAGACTTCTGACCATTCTACGGAATCATTCAAAAGTTTGTTTACTCACTTTTGTTATGTTCGTATGTGTACAGTTTAGGCTGACGTCTAATTTAGATTACTACTAAAGAAATAATTACTAAAATCTATGATATCGTTTTTAAGGAATTTCAAGTGAAATTCTGTCATTCAGTGTTAAAAAATCAGTGTTTGGACCTTTCAAGCATAATCCAAATATATTTTTGCGTCAAATAATGAACTTATCATATTGATTTGTATTATTTATTTAATCAATTATATAATTTCCATCCGTTCTTATAATCTTCTCCCATCTTTCTATCAACTTATTTATACCATTAGTGTAAAATTCCATGGATTTTGATGCGAAAAATGTAGCATAGGATGTTTTACCTGCTCTATTGTATCAAATTTTTTATCATTTAAAAAATTTTGCAGTGATCGGAATAAATGAAAGTTGGAAGGAGCAAGATCTGGAGAATACTGTGGATGCTTGATAACATCCAAATTCAGCTTGTGTTGGGTCATCATAGCCACACGTGGTCGCGCGTTGGTGTGATGAAACATTACCCCTTTTCTGTTTACCAATTCTGGTCTATCCTTTTGAAGGGCGATGTTCAATTTGGATAACTGCTGACAATATCGTTCTGCTGTAATTGTCTGATTGCGTTCCAAGAGTTCAAAATACACAATACCCTTACAATTCCACCAAATACAAAGCATAACTTTTATTTGATGAATTTCGGCTTTAAAAGTTGTTAATGGGGCTTGTCCAGGTAAACCCCAATGTCTATTTCTTGTCACGTTGTTGTACACGACCCATTTCTCATATCCCATTAGCAAACGATGCAAAAAAAGGTTCATGTTTTTGTCTCGCACTCAAAGCAACGCACGTTGAAACACGATCCAATAAATTGGCAGCCGACAATTGATGAGGTATCCAAACGTCGTACAGCGAAACCATCCCCATACGCTTCAAATGTCTTAATACGGTTGTTTGGTTGACTCCCATCATCGACGCGATACCCAATAGCAAACGTGTACCAAAGAAGGCAAAAACGGTTCTTTAGGCAGGAAACGTTATGGCTATTATTTTATGGGATGCATATAGTAAAACCTTCATCGACTATCTTAAAAAAGGAAAAACTATAATAGGATATATGGTATGATTAGACTAGTTGAGTAAAAAATTTGAGACAAAACAACGGCATTTTACAAAAAAAGAAGTTTTGTTGAACCTGCATATTCATAGACAATTACAACAGCAAAATAAATGGAATTACGTTATGAATTTCTTCCCCATCTAACGTATTCTACAGATTAAGCTCTTTGTAAGTTTTTTTCTCTTCTTGAAGATGGAGAAATGTCTTGGTGTATAGAAATTTGCGTTAAATTTTAAACTACGCCTATTTTGCAGACTCTGATAAAGCATACTACACAGGCGGTATAAAGGAGTTAGAAATTTATTGGAGGCAGTGTATCATACTAAAAAAAGACTATGTATAAAAATAAATAAATTTCTGCTAAATAAATTCATTCTTTGCTTCATTTGTCACTGACTTACCAAACTACCATCGTATTATTAGTTATAAATACAAATTCTTCAGAAAATTTTATTTTTCTTTAAATTTTGAACTCATTTTTGCAAATTAATTATTTAATTTTAGTTGAATTTGCCCACCTTTATTACTAAATATGATCTAAATATTGCCTCAAGGAAAACTAATTAATACAGAACGTCAAAATTTCTGAAAATTTCAATAGAATGCTACATTTATTGGCAATACAATTACTAAATGAACTCTTATAAAACTAATTTTACTCTAATATATCTTAAGGCTCTCTAGATATTACTTATTCTATCAGAATATTTACATAAATACTTGTAAATAGAAGGGAAAAAAAATACCCATAAAATATGTATATTAGAAATAGAATGTAACTTTATTATATTTTCAAATAGAGAATACAAAATTCGCATTTAATTTAGATTTGCTTAAAAATGGTGTCAGTAAAAAACACTATAGTGTATTTAAATTTAATTTAATTTTAATATAAAAAGGAGTAGAAGTAATACAAAAAAATATTTACTGATTAATGCAATTGAAAATTAATATGTTTGGACTAATAAATTTTGAACTAAATACTGATAAATATTACATATGTCGATGTTGTATAATTGTAAATGATAATTGGTCAGATACTAATGAATCCGTTTATTTTTGATATTAGCTTTATATTCAAATAACATATCTTTAACAAGATGAAATTTGATATATTTTTGTAAAATAAAAAAAAATTAACTATCTGAAAACGTTTAGAAAATCCTTTTAGTTTTTTATTAAACTAAAATTTAAATAAACTTTTACTGGGTTACCTATGTATATATATGGTATGAAATACTGTAATTTAATATGAGCATACTTTTCTGATTGAACCGTTTACATGATATTATCGGTACATGAACTTTATCCAAATTTATTGCTTTCGAACTTATTAATGTTCATGAGTACTAATATTATAATTTCGATTTGATTAAAGATAATTTTCATTTAAATGTATGCTAATTTTAATATGATTCAATTTTGCTACAAGATGTGAGTAAAATTAAATTATTTAAATGTCTTGCAAAGTATTTAAATATTTATTTTACATACCAACATCAAAAAAAAAATACAAGCATCGTAGTTAAAAATTATAGAAACTTAATTTCTTAAAATTTCACTTGCGTTTTGTTAAATTAAAACATTTTCAACTTAAAAATAAAAGACATTTTTCATCACCTATGAATTTTCATAAAAAAATATCAAAAATGTAGGTTTTTTGTATTATTCATTTAAAAACAAAAACAAAAATAACTTGGTTTATTTAAGTTTTTATCTAAATTTATCAGTAAATAATTACCAAATGTATTATTATTTTTTAGCCTCAACACATATTTTTTAACAATTTTTTATGCCATTTCTGGATAATGATTTTTATTTGCCACTACACTTACATAAATGTTTATGTAAATATTTTTATACTTGAAGATAATGTAATTCATAATCTAAAAATAATAATACTGTTAAAAAAAAGGATCACTTAAATCGATATCCAATCTTTTCGAACTACTAATATCCTTATAAAATTGCACAAACTAGACGAGGTTTCAGCAACTAATATTTTCATTAAAAAAAATTTTGTTTTTTAAATTTAAAAAATGATATGCAACTGAAACTCCACATTTGTGGCCTTATATGTAGACTACTAATAATTTAAAAATTGTAGTTGAGAGGCCAACCCCTAATTAAAATTTATCTCAAACACTTCAAATTTTCATACTTTAAGCTTTCAATAGTTTTGGTGATTGTATAGATTTAATTTAACTCAAATCATAAGTTTAGCTCTTATTTTTAATAAGAACCACTTTATTTTGAGATCTTCAGCTTAAAAGTGACTTCAATTTTTGCTCAAATACTAAACTGTAAATTGTTCCTACTCTGTAAATGAAAACAATTTTATTTTGACACCTTAAACTTTTAATAGTTTAGGTAGTTTCAAAGTAGCTGTGTGAAAATTTACTTATTTTTAAGCCATATTCTAAGTTATTATTTTTTTTATTGAAAAACACTTAATTTTGAGAGTCTTAGTTATATTAATTTAGTTATTTTGGATATAAACTCCTTATAAAGATTTATGTTTTTCTTAAAATAAAAACAATTTTATTTTGATGTTTGCTCATATTTAAAAAAAAAATTGGAATTACATCGGTGTGAATTCAAGATCCTTAAAAATAGGTATAAAAAAATTTCTTTAACTGAATGTGTAAGCAATTTTCTTTCAAATAAAGTGAAAATCTTCTATTCATTAAGTTGAATTATTTTTGTTATGATTATTGAATCATATAGCATACATTAACTATTTTTAGCTTAACTATTATAATATACGAAATATTTTAATATATTGTTTCGAATAAGCATTATTTCCTAAAAGTTGTTTGTGATTTTTTAAGAGATAATTGCCGAGGCAGTTAATTAATTATTTTTGAATACTTTTGAATTAATTAATTACTTTTTGAATATTTTTATATATACGCCGAAGCATTTCTACTTTTTGTCATAGATTTGTTGAAAATATCCTTCATGATCTTATGAATTATTGTAATTATTATAAACTAATCAATTTTGATTACTCTCATTAAAAAATACTAATTAAAATTTTCAATAAATTTTTTTATACCTTTTAACGATATAGGAGAAAATATCGATTTAAATTGAAAATTAAGAAGGTGTTATTTCATAATTATTAGTATAAGTTATTGGCAAACAACAAATATACAAATCTTCGTTGATCAATTCAATTTTATTAAGTACGCGTACTACATTAATCGAATTGAACAGTTTACATGAAAATTAACTGAAGTATAAAATTAAATGGTACACATTTTCGTATATTAATTCTATCAAATATAGTATTTTATTTGAGAATATATATGATAGTAGGTATTCATGCATGCATATGGAATTAGCTAATAAACTGATCTTGTTCTGAAATAACGACCAACCGATAAGAGATCATAGATAATGTAGTGGAAAATTATGACACAAATAATATTTACAATGTAGCAGAATTATTATTATTTCGATTATAGTAATTTTCTGCAGTCAATATATCCCCATGCCCGAGTATTTTTATTAGCTGGGCGAGACCACAAATACTGCGTCATATCTTGTTGATTGCTGATGGGTTTGGAAGTTTTCGAAGGCGATCGCAAAAACAGGCTAGGCTGCATATCAAACTTTTGTCTTTAGCATTTGGCTTTAGTATATATTCATACAAATTAGATGCCCAAAGAAATATGGAAGAAATATTATGTTTTAGTTTTCGGTTTATATTGATGCATAAATTCGTAGATGCCCGCAGGTAAAATGACTTATTGGCGTTGATCTATTTGTAAAAACTTACAGTAGAGTACGAGTCATTGTAGAAAAGAAATAAAGCTGGCATCATTGAGAGCGATCTGACAACATTGTGGACTTTTATTGTGAATTTTTTATCATCAAATATTGTACATTAGTCTATTCTAGATATGAATTAAAAGTTTCCACCTAATCAGAAAAACTTGAGCCCATAGAGCGTGATAAGTAAAGTTGTATTTTGTAGCAAAATTTAGAGCAATGATATTAAGCTTGGTGAATCCATAAGACTTATTTTCGAAGAGTTGCAACGAACCTTTAGAAAAAACAAATAATTCAAAAGCATATGTATTTTGGTGTCATAAAACATTTTTGGTGGGCCTAGAAGCAGTAGAAAATGTGAGGTCGCTTACGAGTTCTGACTGTCGGTTGACATTGAAGTTCCTTAAAAGGCTCTGCAAAGGGTATTTTCGTATCAGCTAATAGGAGTATTTATGTGGGATATTTGGGCAAAGAACGTTTTGATCAACTTTCAACACCTTTTAAACAAATGGCAAGTGATGTCTTTGACCATTCGTAGACACTCGGACTGGATAAGTAGTGAGAGGTTTGTCTCGAAATATTATATAACCATTACCCAAACAGTCGACTTACCGAAATTTTGAGAACGTTAACTGCTCAGAATTCGGATAGAACATTCTGCTCTTTGTATTCAAGATTTCTTTTCTAATGAGATTTCCCCCATTATGGTGCTTTTAGATTGCGTACTATATTTTGTTAGGTTTCCTTTTTAATTTCTGAAAGCAAACTAACATACACATCAAAATCTAACCACTTATAACTAGTCCATCAAACTAAACAAGGATCGATTCCATATAACTCAAACATTTATAGATCACCAAATTCCCTTATGATCGATTGATAACATCCAAATTACTGTAACAGAGGAGTTGAAGGCAATTCCATTTGAAGAGGCTCAATATTTTCCTGCCATACCTTGCACTATATTGAAAAGATACTACCTAGTTTTTATTTGATTGGCATTTATTTAATATCTTTATTCTTGTAAGACATAATATTTTCATTAATTTTATTAGTTTTTTTCTTATTAACAAAACAATACTAACAATTATCAATAATATTCTTACCTAAAATATTTAATTTTTCTTTAGACCTTATATTATTACACAAATATTGTTATAATTAATTTTTGATTTTAAGTAATAAAATTTTATATACTAAGCATGTAAGTATTAATAAATGTCAACTGATTAGATCAAAATGTTTTTATGCCTCGATTAATGTTCGATGTTTTTACTTTGCTTTAATTTTTTATGTATATATAAAGTAATATTTCCCAACTACTAGATATTCAATATAATTAATAATAAAATAAATATTATTTTACTGCAATATTTAAAAAAACTTATTAGGTACTTGTCTAAAGGGAATAAATTCTATAATTTAGGAAATAGAGCTCTAAAATCCTTTGAATTTTACAGATATTTTTGCCAAAATATATTTTTGCAACTTTCTAAAATATATTTTTGCAACTTTCTTCTCCCGTATAGACAATAAAATTTCTTTTCAGACTAATTACAATATTTCTGAGTTAAAGAGTTTAAGTATTTGTTAATATAAAAGTTTAATAAAAAGTCTATTTTTAGGGCCAATTTTTTAAAGTTTCTTTCTAGTTTAAATTTTTTTTACAAATTTAAGTAACATATCAAGTATTTTAAGCTAAAGAAGTGATCAAACAGCATACAATTTATTATTACCAAAATTTTGGTCTATTAAATCTTGTAAGTACATGGAAAAAAGCGATTAGCTGATAAAAATTATTTCGTTATTTTTATTTATATTATAAAAGCAAATATTTCGAAAGCTATTTTCAATTATTGATTATTGAAAAAAACAGGAAAAGGTTTTTATTACAGAAGTTTTCATTAAAATATAATTTTCTATATTTAATTTATTTAACATTATATACGATAAACTTGTTTTAATCCAAAATATTTTTATTTAGGTCTAATTATTATTTTGAAAACTTTTATAACCTCTTCCGATATTCAGCTTAAATTTTTATGCCTTCTGGCACACTACACTATCAAATGAATGAATGGAATTCAAAAACTATTTTGCATAATACCAATCTTAGGTGGCCTTCTCTATACTAAATCAAAAGTATCTTATATGCAATAAAAAAATTATAAAATAATATTAAAAACAGATGCCAACGAATCAGTCTCCAGCTGAGAGAGCATATCCCATTCAGTTCGATATCTTAACTAATCTAACGAATGATTAATCAGCAACAAGAAAAAAGTGCTCTAGAAGAGATTCCACTTTGTGGCTACTAGCCATCGTACATTAACATTACCTTCCTTACCTTATATAGTTTAATCAATGAAATCCGTTATTAGATTAATATTAGATTGATACGGTTTAAGATTACAAAATTAAATTATTAAAATAGCAAAATGGCAAATCAAATCAAATCGCTTTAGTAACCAATCAAACAATGAGTTTTGATTTTTGTTTTTGAGGCACGCACAAAATGATTGACAGGTAAGAGTCAAAAAAGTGTTTCCTTTGCTCATCTAAGTAGGTCTAGAAATCTTACCCTTTTTTTGAATAACAAAAATTATAACTAGTAACACAGGAATTCAGACATTTCCAAAATGAAAAGAAAGCAATTGAAGATATTGAGTTATATTTTTTGATTAAATTAAATTTTGATAATTATTGATTCATTGAGTTTAATTGAATTTTATCAAATGGTCTATTAGTACACCTTCTATTTAAAAATTAGTAAATTTTATAAAGTGTATCTATAAGTTTTTTTATTGATATCTAAAATTTGCAGTAGCAAATATTTGGGGATATATTGCCTTAATCTAGCTAATAAAATATTTTAGATAATTATCTTAAATAAATAAGTAACTTTACTGAAAAAAATAATACTAAATAAATTTCTGGTAAAAAGAAAATTTTTTTTTAGTTACGTACTATAGTAGAAAATAATCAAAACAATTTTAAGGCAAGTGTTCCTGTTTAAAGTAAAAATTAATTTAAAAATAATGGATATTTTTAAGGTATCTTCTGTAAACAAAATGAAAATGGTTTTAAATGTACAATTTTACGTATTCATTTTACTAAAACTTTTACTTAATTTATTTTAAACGCATAATTTTTTTTTATGAATAAAAATATTATTCTCACAATTTAACTTTCGACCCGTTTTCTTATAACATTAATAAGTATTTGTTCATCGATATATTTTTAATTTGATTTACTTAATAGCAAGTTTATTATTTTGTATACTGTCTAAATTGCTGAATTTTAGACAGTATACGAAATAATAAACTTGCTATTTAGTAAATAAAATTTGTTTTTTTTTCTAAATATTTTAACATAAAAATATCTTTTAAGTTTCGCCTCTGTCTAGACAAAAAATTCCAACTACTTATTAACATAATTAAATTTAAAATATTTCTTTAAAAAAATTGTAGTTTTAAGTAAAAAGTTCGGGAAATTAAAAATATATTAGGCAAACAGTTTCTATTTAACTACCGCTCTTACAGGATTTTTTAAATTTGTATTTGCTTGTTAGTTAAAATGCCGAAGTGGTAAAAGTAATCGCGTAATTTCACACTTAATAAATATATCATAAAGCACCGCAAACTATAAATTTAAAATATGCAAGGACGCTAAGAATTACAAAAAAGCGCGCATTGTTCAGGAATTTTTCTGAAAATAAAGTTATAGTAATTTCAGCAAGCGAAACGGTCATATTACCGGAGGTAAAGCTGCATCCCTATTTAATATAGGGGGGATTATACATGTAAGTCTTGGCCAACACGTCTTATTAGTTATGCGTATCTATTATTGAACACCATCAATAAAAAAAGCATCTATAGGGGGCAGACATTGGAACCAAAATGCAGAAATTCGATTCAAAAAAAAAAATGGACCAGAGTGATGAATAAATATTTGAGGTTGTTGACTACCTCAAATATTTGAGGTAATTGTCGTTCGAAGATCATCAGTAGAGAGAATGTTGGACGAGCGTTTTGTGCTTTTGGTATAGATTTCATTATAATATAGGATTATTTTGGTCAAGATTTAATTGAGGGAAATATAAGAGTACTATAGAAATATTATTCAAAAAAAAATGTTACCATGAAGACCTCAGATTTTCCAGCAATATCTGGGATTCTGTTGGCAAAATTTCAGTTTTAAAATGCCAACATTTCACTTTAGCATGACAACGATCCCAAACATATGTACGTAGGCATTATTAAAGGAGATTATCAGGTAATGAAAAACTGGAAGAAATAGATTGTCCTCTACAGTCTCCTAACCTTTTGGAATGAAGTTTACAGAGAGAAAACGTTGACAAAAATACTGATGAATAATTAGTTAATAGAAATATTGCTAAATGAACAATTAAGGGGAGCACGTTTAAGGATCAAAAATTTAAATTACATAATAGTCAATATATATAATGACTCAAAATGCTACTCAAACAGACTATAGAAGATACCACTGAATTATCTTGAATTTTCTTGGTAGAGAAACGATTATGAGCAGTAAAGTATATTTAATTTATTTTTGACATAAAATTAATGAGCCTATTTAAAAAAATAATAAAGGAATTTGTAATTAACATTATTTAAATAAGAATTATACCAAAACAAATTTAAAATGAAGATACTTAGTAAAAAATTGTTAAATTAAATACTATTGTATAATATATTAAAACTTAATAATTATACTTTACAATAAATAATTTATTGAACTAATTTTATGTAAAATTATTTTTTTTTTCATTTATTTACTAATTTTATCGAATAAGTAAAAGATTTCTTTAGGGCTATTGATTCAATATATATAATATATTTTAAAATATTGTATTTAAAATAATATACATACTAAACTATATTTAATTAATTTATATTTACTTTAGATAAAATTATATATATGTAAAAAGTATGCATATTATATTTAATATAATTTCTTGGTAGTCCTCAAACAGCCAACGTAACTATCTAAATATAAAAATGAATTTTCACTTAATGTGATTAGCTCTGTTATAATATTCAAAACTCTAAACAGCAAATGATTTAAAACTATATAAAAAATAATAAATTTGTTTTAAATGAAACAAAAGATTTGAAATTGTAAATATAATATTTAATATATTGTATTAATTATATAGCTTTTAGTAAAACCGCAGTTGCTTCTTATTTTTTTTGATTTTTTTTTTTGGAACCTTTAATAAATAATTTTTAGGTTGATAATTAATTATATTTAATAATAGATTTTAATCTATTATAATAAAGACCTGATTTGATTAACTTAATCTTTCTAAATATTTTTAAAAACAATAAAGACTACTAAAAGTTATAAATTTTTTAGCATAGTTGAAAGTTTATATCAATGATAAATTTTTTTTCAAAATTTATAAACTTTATCCTTCGAAAATTAGAGTTCTTAAAAATCCCATGAAAATACAAAAAAAAATTACCTTAGGTTTCTTTCATACAATTATCATCCCTAATTTTTTTTAACTATCTACTTGAAATTTAAATTGAAAAATTGTTTAAAATTTTTTAAATAATTTTTGGTTAATTTTTCTACTATTTCTTAGCTTTTATGAAGACGTAAAACAATATGAGAAAATTGTTTTGAGAAATGATTAAACTTTTTTTAAAACTTTTTTTAAAAATTCTAAAATTATCCGAACATTTTTTTAAAACTATAAGTTTTTTTAAATATTTTTTTTAATTAATTAGAAAAAGTTTAAAATAATCCCAAAAATTGCTTACTATTTTTTTAGCTTATAAGTCTTTAATTATAGCAATAGTAAATGTTTTTAAAAATAAAAACTTTCTCCTTATAAAGTAGGAGTTCTTAAATATGTTTAATGCTACAAGAATACAAAAATATATCCCTGAAGTTTTTTTTAAATAATTTTTTTCTTAACATTTATTTTATTGTTTATTTAAGAAAGTTTGAATAAACGACTTTTAAAAAAGTTACTAACTCTTTTCTATTTAACTGAATTAAGCATTTTTTTATGGGCAATTCTAAGACACTTCATTTTTCAGATAAAATAAAATAATGTCAGAGCTACTATGTGTAGTACTCTTTTATTTTTATGAAATTCGACTAAAAGTCCTCTATTGCAATTGAAAATATAATACAATTAGTTATACGCAAAATATAAATATATTTTAAATTATATTATATTAAAAATTTTTTGTTTAATTTTATATAGCTAAATTTTGAGTATATTAATTAATGTTCATAAAAGTTCAATCATAAACTTAATTTATAGAAAATTTCAACTACGATTTTTTTCAGTATAATATTTTTTTAAAGTTAGAAAAAATATGTTTATATAATTTTAGTGCTGAAACCTTTTATTTCTATAAAATAATTTATGTTTTAGTAATTAATATTATTTTTACGCGATTTGTAAATAAAAATTATTATCTATTGTCAAAGAGGCTTGGGAAAATTATCTAAGCATTTGATATCATTTAGTTATAGAAATTTATTGAAATAATTTTTACAAAATAAAGTGTTTCATATACCTATATATTAACTATTTATAGATAATTAGAAATAATAAGTAATTTTTTTCCACCAGAAAACCCACTTTTATTTGGCTCTAATTGTAGCCCTATTACAGATAAAAATTATTATGTTTTATTAGCTATTAATATGTAATTAATCGTCAGTTATGTGAATAGTTTAAGTCAGAAATTTATGAATTTTAATAAATGATATAAAAAAAATAATTACTCACAATTATACAAATAGAAGAATAAAATTTAAAATAATTTATCATACTGCAGTTAGCACTTAATTTCAAATCTCAAGTTGAGCTATCAAAATAAAAGTTTAACTTTTCCTAAAGTAATTTTTTTTTAAAACAAAATTCACTATGAATAATTTTTTAAAATCATATATACTACACAACTTGAACAAATCAAAAATGTTTTATTTCAAATTCTATCCATTTTTGATAAAAACTTTCCGTTAAACTGCAATTTTCTATCAGTACACACCGATAATAATTTGATGAACAATATCATATAAAACAAGGCAAAGACCTGAATTTTATATAATTTGATATACTTTTAATTATGATATTATCCTTATATTATTTGAATATTATACTTATTTTTTGGAAATTTTTTTCTAATCAATTTTTTGATAGAATTACAAATACTAAACGTGAAATAAATCGCGATCTTTACCTATCAAACGTTAGAGGTTCACTAAAGACACCATCGTTCTATGTATCATTTAGCTCGACTATTTTAATACTTTATATTTTCGTTTGGGATCACTTCGAGTCATTGTGTACGTAAAACTTTGGATGGAAAATATAGAAGTAGACCAGAGCATAGAAAAGTTGAGTCGTCATTGGTTATTTGAGTAGAAGAGTGGAGTATAATACTAGAGCAGTTCTATGATACCATCGTGTGGCAGTTGGAAGTTCCACAGTACCGTAGTGACTTAGTATTGCAGAAGCTTCGTACTACCTTACTTACCATCGCAATGATATCCTGAGGCTCAACGTATAACCATGCATATCTGCCTACCTAGCTACCTTCTTGTCCAGCTTGCATGCCATGCATATAAATATGGACACACCGAGCTAGCCGAGCCTATTTGTATCTGTAGCTGATGCCGGTATTAAAATAAGTCCATCCACAATATTATAGCACCATACATAAAGTACCATCGATATAAACATGACTAAGTACCAAGTACAATATAGCCAGTACAGCATTAGTCTAGTTTCACTCCATCCATTTCTATTAAATAGAAGAGCAACTAATCCGCCAAAGAAGCAGATCGAAATAACTAGTCGATGAACGATATACTATCCATTGACTTTGGAGTTGAGCTTAGCGAAGCATCGATGAGTAGTCGGGTGCCAATATCTACGACTAAAAGACATGGTCGTGTAAACTATCTAATTTTTTTTTCGAGTTGGAAAAAATATGCACATTAATAAAATATTACCTTTTTTCAAAATAATAAATTAAAAGAAATTAAATTCGTAATTAATTAATTGCATTTCATTACGAGAATTCCTAATTGGAAGATTCCTATTAATAAAAAATTTAGATATTGAAAATAATTATATTTTTATTTCTTCTGAAAATATATTATCAGTTTTCTTTTCGATTAATATAACAATATTTTAATATCTACATGAAAACCCACTTACATATTGAAGATTTTGGATCAAAATTAAGTTCATCGCTTAAGTCTTTTGTTTGTGTAAAAACGATTCTGAATTATTAAATTTTCGTGTAATCAAAAAAATAGAAAATTATAAAAACAATAAATTTTTTAAAGTAAAATGCTTATATTTAATTGATTTTAAGATTATTTTTATTAAAATGTCCATCATTATTATTAAGACTATAAAAGTTATAGTTGTTTTGGAGTTCTTTTCGATTATATAAACATTAAAAAGATGAAACTTTAATTTTCAGTAAAAAGATGAAACTTTAGATTTAAGTTCATAATAATTCCATTATTATTTAATTATTTGAGATTAGTTTCTCTGATTTTTTCATGACTGTTTCAAAAAAAAAACTGCCACCTATTTTAAGAGTAAAATTGTATAAAAGATGATAATAGCTATGAAGGTACCAAATAGCTTTCCTTTAAGAAATACTTTTTAAGTTATTTCCCTTAATTTGATACTATTTTCATAAATTTTACTTTTTTATAAGCTCAATTTAAGAAAAAAGTATTTTTGGAATATTTTATTTAAGAAAATTTAATTTTTATTGTAATTTTAAACTAAAAGCAAATCTAAATTATTGGAAAGAAATTTATTCCTGAGGAACTATTTATTCCTATATTTACCATATTTATAAACAATTAGATAAAAGAAGTTGTATCTATATTAAATAATATTTTCTATAAAATATACTAAGCATGATACAATAAATATTATTGATTAGAGAGTTAAGTCCGTGTCATAGAGATTATTATTAAAATTTAGCAAAATTAGCAAAAATAGGAACATGATAGGGTTAGATCAAGGACATAAAATAATCGCTTTTTAAATTCTTTTTAATCAATTCTAGATTTTAAAAAGTCAAATTAAAAGTTCATACAACTAAATTGAAACTACTATTTAACAAAAATTTGCTGAGGCAATCAATTATAAGGTGTAGTAAAAGGAAATCCATTATTTTTGCATTAAATTGACGGTTTTATTTAGCATAGATAGAATGATACGAATTAGGTCTAATATGCACCGTTTTGTTTGATAACTTGTTGCCATTTTGGAGGTAATTTCATAATGCCTCTCTCATAGAAACCCTCGTCCCTATTGGCAAAAAACTGAGACAGTCGATTTTCACAATCTTTTCTTGAGGCGAATTTTTCACCTACAAAATCATTCGTCATAGACAGGAAAAGGTGGTAATCACTTGGTGCCAGGTCCGGACTATAAGGTGGATTCATAAGAACATCCCAACCAAGATCCCGGAACTTCTGGCGAGTCACTATCGATGTATGCGGCCTGGCGTTGTCCTGATGGAACACAATTCCTCTCCTATTGGCCAAAGCTGGTCGCTTCTGGGCGATTGCTTCTTTCAGATGGTCCAATTGTTGACAGTATAGGTCCGAATTAAGAGTTCGGCTGTAGGGGAGCAGCTCATAGTAGATGATTCCCTGCCAGTCCCACCAAACACATAGCAAAACTTTCCTGGCTGTCAATCCTGGCTTGACCACCGTTTGCGCCGGGTGACCGCGATTTGACCACGACCGTTGTAGCTTGACGTTGTCGTAACTGACCCACTTTTCATCACCAGTAACCATCCGCTTCAGAAATGGATCGATATTGTTGCAATTCAGCAGCGATTCGCAGATGGAAATTCGGTCCATGAGGTTTTTTTGCGATAACTCGTGTGGCACCCATACATCGAGCTTCTTTTTGTATCCAGACTTATTTAAGTGGTTCCAAACGGTTTTTTGTGCAATGTTACGAAATCTTATCTTTCTAACGCCATCTAGTGGAACCCGATCACATTTTTAAAATGGGAGATACCGACTCCTAAAGCCATCTATTGGCAAAATAATGGATTACTTTTTACTACATCTTATATATTATGTATTATATGAAACTACGATTCTTTGAATAATTAAATTACGATATAACTAATGATCATTATTTAGGCAATCAATCCATAAAATAATAATTTTACGTTAGTTTTTGGACCAACAGAATTCTCATGCATAGTTTGTAAACTTTACTTTAAAAGTTATATATTTTAATGAGCAAAACTGACAAATTTGTCTGACAAAATAATAAATAATATGCACCTATAAATCGGCGGGGCCATTATTTCCTTTCTTTATATCAGTACTGGGAGGCTTAAAATGGAATAGGCTTTAGCTCCTCGGTTACACTATTTAAGATGTTATCGAAAGTATAACGATAATGCCTTTTCATATATTTTTTGATATTGGAGAACAATAAAAACTCACAAGGACTAAGATTAGGTGAATAAAGCGGTTGAAGAATTAAAGAAATCCCTTTTTGTTGATGAGGATTGCCAGGACGAACTGTCTGCAATGTCCTTTCGGACAAAAAGAACAATTTTTTGAGTCTTTTAAGGACTCTCTATATAAAAATTTGAATGACTGGTGGTACAATATTGAATATGTTTCTGTCCATTCTCGGCCCTCTAAAAATTCTTTAAGCAACCGAATAACTAATGCTCTTGATAAGGAATGTTCCCTATGGATGCGCTACAACTTTGCGGAAATTAAACTTACAGATTCACCAAGGTTGCCACAAAATTGTATGGGCCATTGTTGCCCTAAATATCGCTGTTCCATTTCTCGTAATCCTACAACGTCACTTATATAGGGTCGCGTAGTTGTCGGACGATAACGTGAAGTGCGCGACTTAAAGGGACCAATTTATAAGGAAAAGCTATCAGAATTGCCAGATAGCTTTCAGTTATGCTAGTCTCACAAGTTCTCTATCGTATATCATATTTCACCTTTCAAGTTTTTTTTTTATGTAAAAATATTATTTGGAGTATTCTTGCACAAAAAATTATATGATAGGAAAGAGTGATATCAATAACATAAATATTTGATTTGTAAAAAGTCTTAACAAAATAAAAAATTTTGAAACATTTTTTTATTTTTTACATAAACCAAGAATTGATGTTTATCGTGTACTGTTTTTCTAGATCTTATTTGATGATAAAACTCATATTAGTTCTCGTACTGTGTTCACATAAATTTCTAGATTCCCTTAAATACATTATAATGTCCTATAGAATAAGAAGTGATGATTTCTTCACTTATACATTATTTTATTTTGAATATTTTAGTAGATGAGACAATGTTGTAATTTTTTCTCTATTAAGATAATATCGTCATAAAAATTATTGATGATATTATCTTGTTGACTTTGTAATTTGTATTTAAATAAATGGTTGTTATAGGCCACCATTGGCAAATATGTTGCTAGTAAAAATACTTTTCTGATACTTCGTATTTAAAATATGCAAACTAAACAGATTCAATCGCGATAATACAATATCGGTAAGGAATGAAAACTGCAGTAGCTTGTCTAGTGCTTATGTTGTTTGCAATTCAGATTCGGATTAATTGGCAAAAATAGTTTAGACGGAAATTATTTACACTGACCACCCGAAGATAAGTGCAACCGAAAAGACTTAGGAACACATCTACAGGAATCACATATCAGCATTCCTGATATAACCCACTGAGTTTGCCTATTTGATACATATTAGCACTCATAGATTCGTGGTTTAGCCTTAGATTCAATAAATCAGTATTGACTTCTAATAAATTGGGATTGAAATACCATCAACAGATGGTTTTGGTTTGTTGATTTTTTTATCGTTTGTAAAAATCCTTCGATACTGGATATACGAACACAGAAAATGGAAAGATGTGGGCAAAAACTGGTCCATATATTCGAAGTTGCGGATGCATATTGCGGTGAACGAAAACGACATCGGCAAAGAGATCGATCCTCACCACGTTGACGACAAGTTCTTAGGTTTTCTGTTATCACAAGGAGCTTAAAAGCAAAAACACCTGTTACGGTTAACTCAGTACGTTGATGCTGATTAATTAATATGCATTTAATCTTCATATGACTGCACGCAATGTGTCCCATGACATGACTGATCAGGAAAACGATTTCATGGCTTGGTATTTTCCTCCATCATCGAACAGGTACGGATACAAGTTGAAGATTGTCGTCGTCTTCGCATGAACTGTGATCTCTCGGTTAGGTTTCAGTATTTGTTGTTCAAAAATTGCCATTCCAGTAACTCTGGACTCTAAACTGTGGTATTTATCGTAACTCAGTATTAAATACTTGGTACTTGATTCAAAGACTTGTTCTCCATATTCTGGATTTTGCATGTGAAAATAATCTGTCATCAGTGTTCCTTCTGACTCTGTATAGAATAAAAACTGTATGAACATTCGTCTTGTAAGTTCATTTGGATAGTCAATAATCATAGTTAATTTTATGTACATTATCCAAACGTGCATATTGTTCCTATTGGAATGGTTAACGATCGGTTCGGCATCTGTCTGTCTTGTTCGATTTAATAAACTTCAATAAACTGCATGGGGATTTATGTTCTATTAAATCGAAATCGTTAAATCCTCTAACGACTATTCAATATTCTTGGTTTATTTACAGACGATTACATTTCCGGAATATTTTTACCCAGGCGAGTTTGGCGATCGATTTATTCCACGGCGGTATGCTCTAAAGAAGCCACAGTCAGTGGACGGTATTGTTCATAGTATGGTGAAAAAACGCCAAACAGAAATTGATGTTATAGAAAATGTAAAATATTTTCATAAATTTTATTATATTTAAATAATTTTCGCCATTTTTATATAGAGAAAAATAAATGGATTTTGGCGATCGAATCCGTTCAGATTGGCTCTGAATTCTGTTTTAAAAATTGAAGCGCGCAGAATATATCAGTTAAGTGACCCTCTTATCAATTCTAAATACTGTAGGCTACTAAATCTTACCCCTAAAGCGGTCTCAATTAAGAAAGTTTATGCGAATTTAGAAAAATTCGATTGGCCATGTAATCCACGTTCTTATCCGTTAGCCTTTGAAGATACAACACATGATGTGCCTGGATTTAGCGTAAATTCTAGTAATTAGCCCCAAGGCTTTTTATCGATTTATAATTTTTTAATCTGAACTGTTTGTTTAGATTTTCATGTAATTGCCTGGTCAGCTAGAGGACAGATTGCTGCTTCGTTTGGACAAGATTTGGTGATGTGGTTGCAGAATACATGTAAGACTGTTGTCTATAAAGTTACTCGTATCACTGCGCTATCATATAATCCTGATGGAGATGTACTTGCAATTGGATGGGGGAAAAATAGAGTTCATAGTAAGTTAATTTAAAGAAACAAAAAATTTATGCTAAAATTTAATTTAATTATAATTATTAGGAAATTTGAAGGTTTTTGCTCTCTTTTTATTTTTTCAAATTAATAGAATCAGATACAATTATTATGTGCATATTAGAAAAAGGCAAAAATATAGATAAAATATTAAAACGTGAATGATAGTAAATGTAAATAAATAAAGATCGTTTATTTTGAATTTCTAAGAAATAAAGGGTCAATCTAGAAAGTGCGTATCCACAAACCATCTCTGGAGCAGTATACCGGACTATGCTAGAAAATATTTACGTCTGGTAGTTCTGAATAACCGTGTCATATGGTTCCAGCAAGATGGAGCTATAGATTATACCCGCGAACTTTTCGATGATCAAATAATTTCAAAAAGTGCAAATTTCGCTTAGCTACCCCGTTTTTCAGAAGAAGCTGGCTTATATGAACAAACCATAAAACATTCAGAAGTTAAAGCAGAATATTCTAATACTGCTTTAATTTAGTCCAAATTAAAGCAGAATTAGAATATTCTGCTTTTAATTTCCTAAATCAAAATTTAGACAGTTAGTCCAAATTGGCCCATACTGTACTTACCAAAACACGAATACAGGATGTGCTTATCAAAATTGTCCATGCTTTTTTGGGATACTTTGGGTTGTATCTCAGTTATAACGTAGATAATTTCTATCTGCATTTATGCTCAAAAAAATATTTATCCTGCCGTCAATAATAGTAAAAAAATTAGGCCATTTTGGGACCTATTATTGGATATTTATATTTTATAATTAGGTCGTTTTGGGACCTACTGTTGATTATAGTTACCGGTCATTTCTTATTCAGTAAAGCAGGTTAGTTCTACAAAGGACATTTAAAAGAAGATTAAGAAGAGGTTTTGTGCGATCTAAAAGCACCATCTCGACCTTATAAGAAAAAAAAATTGAGTAAGGTAATTTTATAATTGGTCGAGAATGGTTCCCCGGAAAGAAAATTATGTGTGAGGGCGGAACGGATTCTGAGCAATTTTGCTAAACTAAGAATTTTTGAGTAATAGTTGAACTGAGAAAGCTTTAACTATTTCTCTAGTCCTTATAAATCTACGGACAGCTCTATGTATTATTTGCAGTTAATTAGTAGCTGCAAAAAGATTCTCTCCCCTCTAGCTTATTTTGGCTTATTCTTTATCTTAAAGTTTCACATAATCTAGAACCTAAAACAAATCCAAACATCTTTTGTAAGGCAGATTATGTCAATTATTATTAAGAACGATATAACTCGATAGGCTACAAATGACTTCAATGGTTGCGTGGCTTTCACTTCTAATCTAACTGATTCAGCATACTATGGAGCCTACCTAAAACGGAAGAGTTTTGAATAAGTATCCCTTATGTTTTTTTAGTCTATGTAGAATGTTAAGAAATATATAATGTCTAAAACCAGTCACTTACCAACATTTTATTTATTATTTGACAATATTTTGTTAATAATAACTACTGCCAACCCGGCAGCTTAGTCATTTATGTGTATGTTCAAGACTACCATGCAAGAGGTTATTCGACTTGTATCTCATTAAGGCTACACTAATTTAAAAAAAATCACTTTACTTTAATTATTCCGTCATCCTTTTCTTAACAAAAAGTGTGCAAAAACACCCGAAAAAGCCATCAGCCATCAAGAACATGAAAATATTAATACAGCTTTCGGAAGGAAAAATCCATCATGGATAAACGTCCGTATTGGTTAAAGACAACAACCCGAAGTTGAGATTACGGCTGCCCCTTCTACTGGTCGTAGGATTTCGTCTGCTAAATGAAGAGGAAAACATTATCTTTAAACCCATACAAAATGTAATTAGGATATTTGTAAAGGTATGTTAAAAGGGAAATAGATAACTACTATATCTTATTATAAGTTTGAATTTTTAATATATTTTGATTCCGCACGTCTACAAGTCCGTATTATATTTCTTATTTTTGGTAATTGCTTCTAAAATTTTATAGATACCTATAACTACAATATAGTAACAAGCATATTTATATGACTTAACGTAAAGGATGTAGGGAGTTAATATCCATTTAAATATTTTTTGTTAGCAGGTCTATATGAGAATATTAGATAAAAACAGTATTTATAAATTTATATACAAATTAATAGGTATTTATAGAAAAGGGAGAAGAGGATAGTTTTCGAACAATGGGATAGGAATGATCCAAATAAGTGACTTTAAGATTCCGAGGAATAATACTATTATAAAAATAAATAGGAACACTGATAATTTTATGAAGTATTTTTGACTAAAGTAATTGTATTCGATGGCAATTGAAAGGCTTACGAAGTTTTCAGGGTTATATTCTGTTAGTCCATATTGGTTTTAGTAGAGTGCGCTGCCGTCGATAGTAAAATTAGAATGATTGCTTAGAAGTTGACTTGTTTATCGATATCATGTGTTATTTGAGTTCATTAGCTTTATTTACTTGGAAATACCCATTTGGGAGGAATGATTAGGTTAGTATTAGGTTAGTTTCGGGACAACCATCTTTTTTTTCAAAAAATGAAATGAAAATTCTTACTCTCATAATAAAAGTGCCTGCGATATTGTAAAAAATTAAGGTTGGTCAAAAATTTCATAGTAATCAGGTAAATGTAAAAATATTATTTTTGTATTGCTTGTTAGTTTCCAAGCAGTTTTTAATGTCTTTATTTCTCAAGGAAGATTTACTTAACAACAATAATACAAATATGCCATTTTGTTGTGTTTTTTTTACTATTTTTAAATATAATGTTTAATGGAACTTTTATAATTCTTCAAGTTGTAGAGTTTGGAAGATGCATTTTGAATAAATTATGAATAAAAATAATTGTTTATAAATGAAACAAGATTTCAACTTTCTATTCTTTCTATTAAGATAATTTTCTTAATACAATAAAAAAAAAATTAGAAAAACGGTTAACATGTAAATTACCTAATCACCTTTATTACAGTACTGCAACTTTGGGATGTTAGTCGTGATAAGATTCTTCATCATATGAACCGACATGTTTTCAAATCAAAGGCAAATGAAATTTATAGCTTGGAATGGGATCCGACAGGTGAATTTTTGGCATGTGGAACATTCTGTGGAAATATTTTTATCTTTAGATTGCCCAATTTTGAGGTGTACAAGCACTTGAAGGTACTAAAACTTCGTGTACATTCGATAAAATTTTCACCAAAGAATAATTATATGGCCGCAAGTGATTCGAATGGTAATATTTGCGTTTGGCATTGGCGTTCATGCATTTTATATTTGACCCTAGCTTCATCGACACTTATCAAGGTGAATATAGCTTGGCATCCATGGAATGGTGTTGATTTAGTGATTTGTAAGTTCATTTAATTCGTGCAGAATTTTCAAGTATAGCTGATTTTGTAAAACTTTTCTCTTATAGCGGAACAACTGCCTGCCTCAATTCAAATTTTGCATGTTCCATCAAAGCAGGTGGTAGGATACTATCATAGAAAAGACTACACCTGCGCTATAGATGCGATTATTTTTAATCGACTATCTGCTGAATTGGTTGTTAGTTATACGTTTAAGCGTACGTATGGAGAAAAAAAATTAAATATATTATTAGTTTCTATTAGGACAAAATGGTTTTATATTTAATACAATAACATGAACAAATTTGATATAGATTCTGATGAATGCTTAAGAAGTGAAGTTCTGGTGATGTCATCTCTCGATCGTATTGTTGATGTTTTAGAGGTGCACGATGAAAGGGTAAAGTTTCTACTTTGGAGTCCAGATGGAATGCAATTGGCAACCGTTTCCGATAATGACACTCTGACTATTTGGAATTTCTTCGCTACATTGGATAAGAAGCTAGAAAATAAAAGGAAACCGACTACTTTACTACCAAAGCGAGTTTCGTTCAGTCAATTTGATTTACTGAATTCAATAAAATGAGTTTAGCGGCCATAAGCACGAGTTCTGCAATAATTCGATTCTATATCATTTGATTTTCTACCATCCATTTTCTATTTATTCCATTTTCAATTGTGTAAATAGATACCCGCGCGAGTTGTTTATTACAATAGTTAAATCAATATCAAAAGATTGCCATAAAGAATGTTTACTGTGATATTGTGCATGCATCAATTTTTCACGAAATAAATTTTGTTTTTATTTTTGTTATTAATTTAGTTCATTTCAATAGTACAAATAATAATTACTTGAAAAACAAATAACAGCCGCCTTCTTCTAGATAAATGATCGAAAGTAATCAGACTGCAACTCTACAGACTACCACGAGCGAATATCGATCGTTAATGAACTGCAATCCAAGTCTGGAAGACGACTTGTTCTACAATAGATTCGGTTTAGGTTTGATTGCGATCTATTCAATTTGAAGTACTTGAACAAATATAACAGAACGATTGTGATTAGTAGTAATAATTTACGAGAATTAGTTCAAATTTTTTATCACCCAAACGTTGTCTGGACATTTTAGTCTAGCAACATATGTGTAGAAGCAGTGCGACTGTTCGTATAAAATTTGTGAAGCTTGCTGGCACTCTCACGATTTCAACCTATAAAAGTTTAGCATTGGAATTTTGAAATTGTGCGCGTTATTAAATTTTAATTAATATTGCCATTAATTTAAGTACATTTTCCACCTTCGTACTCGAGTCCCAATTCTTCAAAAACGACGTGAGAAGTCTTAACAAATACGAACATATTGGCGCGTACAGGAATATGTTGTTAATACTCGTAGATTGGCTCCACGATCCACTTCGGGCCACCGTTCAAATGAATTGAATTGAAATGAGATCGCGGAAGAAAAATTAAATAAAGGCACGGTCAGGTAGCCAATAAATTGTTAACAGCAGAGAAGCATTCAATTACTCTACAGTTGGAATTCACTATCAATAATTGAAATCTGCCTTGGTACGGTTACGATTAGATTTTTTCTTTTCCGAACATCCAATGTTAAGCTCTAGATACCCGGACAAGTACTCGTAGATAGTCAATCGTTGGTGGAAACTCAATGGTGGAGAAAACATATTTTTGTTTATTGATGTCTCTATCTAAAATGGATATCGGAGGCGTAATGTTACATTTTGTATGATTTCTTTTTTATTTTATAATTTACTCTATCTATTCTAGATGTTCTTTTGTAGTTATATATATGATATATAACATGAGAAGGAACCAAGTCTTTAAATTCCTCACCCGTCCATAATTATTATTAAACGGCTAACCAAGTTGCAAAGAAAGTCAAAGTCATCTGGTACTTTTGCTTTTCTTGTAGCACAGTTATAATCTAAATAAATTCATCCCCGCCGTGCCAATATTAGCTTCTGTTCCATTTTATTGAGAAGAATCTAAGCTTCTTAACTTACCAAACCTGTTCAGTTAAAAAGTACAAATGCTACGATAATCGATATCGGATTATGTAAAAATTCGGTTCTTGAACTCAACCAAAATATTTTTATGAGGGCATATTTTTTCCACCAATTTATTTTGTTAAAAGTTTATTTACTCCGTAATATGTCTAATAAGTGGATGGTATTTTGAGCAAATATTTTTTTTGCAGTCGATCTTCAAGTTTAAAAGCGGTATTTGTGATTTTTGTAATTTTCTTTTTGGATTTTTTATTTTCTTCTTAGATTCAGAATGATGAATTTTTTCTTTATAATGTATTTATAAGCAAGAAAGTGTTCATCATTTTATATAGTACTTTCCACGACCCTAAGTTCTACTTATATTCTTGAGTTATTCGAAGTTTATTTAGGTAAACCCGTTCTTTCAAGTAGTCCCATAAAAATAATTCTGGTGCCGTTAAATCAGGTGGGGCAGAATTTTTCTCGCAGAGTGCGGATTAGCTCCATCTAGTTTGGACCCATACCTCCTGATCTTTGCTTGCTAGGCGTAAAAAACTTTCAAGCATTGTTCTATACAGGACCCTATTGATTGTTTCTGGCTGACATTCCTCATTTTCGAGGGAGTAGGAACTGATAACTCTTTCAGTTATATACGTAATACCGCATTGAACAGTATATTTTTGGCGATGCAATTTACGCTGATGTAATTCCATGGAATTTTCAAAAATCCCAAAATCGGTAGTTTGATTTGCTGATGTGTCCGTTTAAATGAAAATAGATCTCATGACTCATTATCAAGTTGTAAAAAGTTTTTGTTATTTTGAGTAGTGTACTGCAGCCGCTGCTAAGTATCTTGGGGTAGCAGAGCTTAAACCATTTCGATCTTGTTTAGAAGCATTGTTAAATCTGGTTTCAGAATCTTACGAAGCAATGTATTTTGAGGAATATTATATTATTGAACGTGACTTATCTGTCGTTTAACATAAAACCACAAGTCGCCTACGATCATAGGGATTGCGTTACTCTCATCGTACCACCATTATTGGCAGTTAACAGTCAGTAACCAGTTACAAGATGATGGTGGCGAGGACTATCTAAACCTCCACTGTCATAAGAAGTGACAACTCATAATGAGGCACCCCGACTCCCGTAGTACCAATTTTTGTATTAAGAGTACTTCGGTTTGTACTCTGCTCATTGAGCTACGGTAAAGCATCTTGTAAATCCCTATGCACCGCTAAGCCAGCTCAGGTACGCGGGTTCGCCAAGACTCGCAAGTACAATCCCAAATCGACCTTGGTCTTTCACCCAATTGTAGCCATCTTGCGTGTCATTTACACACTCATTCACGCACCATTCTCGCTCTGCTCTCAAAAAGTGCCACGGCAAATCTATGAATGCATTCATACTGTTCTCTTATACCTAACACTCCACTCTCATCATTCACCACGATTCCACATGCACCTAACTCACGCAAATCCCCGTACAAGTCACACTGTATGAGAAGGTGCTTGTTACTCTCCTCCACCGCCCCACAAGGGCATCTAGCCTACGCAGCCAAACTACGTCCGTACAGGAACCCATTCATACTACCGTGTCGCGTGAATAAATACACAAGGTACAGACCAAATTCAAACCCATACGCAGACGTAAAGCACACATCCGAAAGGAACATGTGCGTCCATCTGTCATTCACACTTTCATCCCATCGACGTTGCCAAATTTCATACATTCTGTTCACGACCAGTACACGTCGCTGACGTGGACTAAGATCCTGAACCTCTTAGACGGCAGTAGATGCTTCCACGCAGCACCTCCAGGTCCCTTGGAATTTCTCTCATGAGAACTTGCATCACATCGGTTGACACGGTTCTACAAACATTCAAACATGCATACTGGTGGGAATTCAACTAAATGTATTCCAAATTGAATGGATTCCAAATTAGTTAAATCATATATGTCAAACAAAGTAAATTCCACATTCCACATTTAAAAAAAAAAAAAAAAACAATTAGAAAAAGAACACAAAATTTGACATTTACACAGTCCACTAGAAATTGCGAGGAAAGTAAGGTTGTTCTTAGAACAAAAATAAAATTAAATTGGAGTTTGTGAAAAAATTGGAGTTTTATTTTCTATACGGAACATTTTCGTCCTTCGAGCCGGATATTTTAGTGAATTTATATAGGCCGTAAAGAAAATTAAATTAAATATAGTGAATGGTAGCATTTAATTGCTAAGAACACATACATACAAAAACGAGTATCGAACGTGTGGAATTAACACGGCGCAGAAGCGATCCACTAGTTGGCACGGTGTACATCCATACGAGCTACAAAGTTCAAGTGAGGGTGCTGAAATTGGCTATTAGTACAAAATGGACAAGTTAATTAAGAAAAGAGCCACTTTTAAGGCACAAATTACAAGGATTGAAACGTATTTCAATAATATTGATGCGGTAGATTTAAAGGAGCATCAAATTCAAGAACGGGTAACAAAATTAATGGATACGTTTCAAAAATACGAAAATATTGAAATAAGAATACAGGAACATGAGGAAGTGGGCCAGGAAATGGCTGATAAGGAGTTTGAAAACTACGAACGAAAATATTTCAATATAAAAGGTATAGCGGCAGAAAAATTAAAAAGAATTAAAATAAATGATGCGCGGGTGGGTGTTCCGAAGGAGCAAGAGGAAAACAAATTGGATGCAGCGGTGCAAATGTTGATTGAACACCAAACAGTGCTAGCTGAGTTGGTAAGTAAACTTCCGATTAAACCAGAGTCAAATTTAAGTGCAGAAGCGGAACCAAAGCAAGGGAACGGTCAGCATTTGAGGCTACAACCAATTGAATTACCGGTATTTGATGGTGAATTTAAAAACTGGCCAGAGTTTCAGGATTTATATGTCAGTTTGATTCATACGAATAAAAACTATTCACCCAGCGAAAAGTTACAATATCTCAAGCGATCGTTGGTGGGAAAGGCAAAAGGTTTGCTGCGAAATATGGCAATTTGTGATGCGAATTATTTGGAAGCATATGATGAATTAATAAAAACTTTTAATAAAAGGGATGTCATCATAGATTCATATATGCATACATTAATGGGACAACAGAAAATCCAGAATGCGTCGTCGGAAAATTTGAGAATGCTTTCTAGCAATATCACAGAATCTGTAAGGGCACTTAAGGCATTGCAACTGCCAACTGAGCATTGGGATCGATTATTGGTATTCTTGTTGTCGTCGAAATTGGATGACGAATCAGGAAAACTTTGGAAGCGAGAATACTCGCAAGCAGCAAATGAAAGTTCACCAACGTTTAACCAGTTGATTAATTTTATTAACGGCAGAATCTATGAGTTATCGACATTTACGGGCGGAAGAAATAGGAACCACTCAAGTCATTCAACAACGGTTGCAGCAATTACAAGACTGTGTTTCAAATGCCAGGGAAATCATGTATTAGGGGCATGCAAGGATTTTCTTAAAATGACAGTAGGAGATAGAAGAAATTTCGTGAAACAAAAGGGGTTTTGTTACAATTGTATGAAGGGAAAGCATCTTGTAAAGGATTGTATGTCAAGGACTGTATGCAGTATCTGCAAAGGAAAGCATAATGTTTTGTTACATGTGAATGCCGCTGAAGTAACACTGGCTGAGCATCAAAAAAAGGAACCAATTCAGCGGGTAGTATCATCATCGGTTATTAACAATTCCTTTGCAGCAGTACTACCAACAGTAAGTATATTGGTCAGGGACATATGTGGGCAATACCAGGCTGGTCGAGCATTACTAGACACGGGCTCGCAGATCAATATCATTTCGCAAGGGTTTGTTGAAAAGTTGGGGTTAAAAAGAAGTCATGCCAAAATTGTCATTAATGGAATTGGGTCCAAACAAACTAACACTAAGGGAAAGGTTCATTGTCTGCTGAAATCAAGAATAAAGGAATATGAATGCAACATGGAAGCATTTATACTGGAACGGGTAACGTCTGTTATACCTGCTACAGAATTAATAACGGTTACAAAGGAGTTATTGGAAATGGAGAATTTGGCAGATCCCAATTATCAGAAGCCACAACATATCGACATGATTTTGGGCAGCGAAGTTTTCTTTAAGATTTTGATGAATGGTAGGAGGTATGATCAAGGGAGGGCGCTGATAGCTGTGGAAACAAGGTTTGGTTGGATCATCACTGGCGTTGGAGTACAGGACACTTCTTCGAATTATGTGAGTCACCACACGTGTGTTGATATTGATGAACGACTAAGGGCATTTTGGGAATTGGAGAATATACCAGCTAACTCAATGTATACAGATGAAGAACTAAAGGCTGAAGAACACTATGCAGAAACTCATAGACGTGATAAAGAAGGGCGATATATAGTGCTCTTACCATTTAGGGAAAACGCAACAAAATTAGGCACGTCAAGAAATGCAGCAGAGAGCACATTAAAAAGCATGGAAAGAAGATTCGCTGTTGATGTAAATCTCAGGCAGGAATACATCTCGTTCATGCGTGAGTACATTGATTTGAATCACATGAAGAGGGTGAACTGGCAGGATAGTACTACAGCGGATCACTTGAGTTACTATATGCCGCATCATGCGGTTGTGAAGGAGTCGAGTACTACAACAAAGTTGCGGGTGGTGTTCGACGCCTCACGGAAGACCTCAAATGGAGTGTCGTTAAATACAAACGTATTAGTTGGACCTACAATTCAAAGGACGATTTGGGCGCTATTAAGTCAATTTCGAAAATACAAAATAGCGTTTACGGCGGATATGACAAAAATGTACCGCCAAATATTGATGGACAAGGAAGATAGAGCATATCAAAGGATCTTATCGAGAGAATCACCCGGCGACAAAATTGAAGAATATGAATTACATACGGTGACGTACGGGACAGATTGCGCACCGTTCCTGGCAGTTCGAACGTTAAGGCAGCTCGCATTAGATGGGGGACAAAGATTTCCTATTGGTGCAAGATGTTTGCAGGATTCCTTTTACGTGGATGACTTAATGGGTGGTTGCCATAGCATCACAGAAGGTGAAACTGTAAAACGGGAGTTGATGGAACTGTTGCACCAGGGGGGATTTCAGCTGCGCAAATGGGCGTCAAATTCTGAGGCATTAATATCAACAATTCAAGAGGATTATAGGGAGTCATCAGTCACACTACCATTGTTAAAGGAAATGAGTATCAAGGCTCTGGGGCTCTTATGGAAACCTGCTGAGGACTAATTCTCATTTGAAGTAAATTTGGATGTCACAACTGTTATAACAAAGCGACAGTTGTTAGCAGATATTTCAAAACTATATGATCCGTTGGGGTTTCTAAGTCACTGCACAGTGATGGCAAAATTATTCATGCAGGAAATTTGGATGTGTGGAGTGGCTTGGGATGATGCGCTATCTGAAGATTTGTTATCCAGGTATTATGAGTTCAAAAAAAATTTATATTGGTTAACACGGGTAAAAATACCTCGGTGGGTGAATTCAACTCAAACGTCACGGTTGGACTTATGCGGATTTGCAGATGCATCTGAACGGGCATATCCAGCGGTGGTGTATTTGCGGGTTGTCAAAGATGGGGCCGTCACTGCAACACTACTAACGTCAAAAACGAGGATTGCTCCAATTTCACAAATTTCACTGCCCAGGTTGGAGTTGTGCGCAGCTCAGTTATTGGCAAAATTGATAAGGAACGTAAAAGAAGCTATGAATTACCAAGATGTGCGAACGATTTGTTTTACCGATTCGACAATTGTGTTGGCTTGGTTGAGGGGTTTTCCACGCAAGTGGAAAACATTCATAGCCAATCGAACGGCAGACATTATCACAACAGTGCCATACAAAGATTGGCGACATGTAAAATCGGCAAATAATGCGGCTGATTTACCATCGCGGGGCATGCTGGGAAATGAACTGGTGAACTCAAAAACATGGTGGAATGGCCCGGAATTTCTATACTCAGATGAATTTGACAAAGCTGATCCATCAACTGAGTACAATACAAATCTGGAAATGAAAGCATTACACATAAGGGTCGCTAATACGGAACGTGAACTCTTCTGTGAATTCATATTTGCTAGGTTTTCTATATTGCAAAGAATAATGTATGTTATATCAAGGTGCCGCAGATTTGTGAGCAATTTAAAAAGAAAGGTGGCAAAGATGGCAATAGTAATTGGTGCTATTACATTAACCGAACTCCAGGAATCGAGGGAGATTTTAATTAGATGGTCCCAAAGCAATACATTTTCATTGGAATTGAAGGCAATTCGGGAAGGTCATGCAGTTGCAAAGGACAGCAAATTAGTCACATTAATACCATTCATTGATGAAAGAAATATACTGAGGGTCGGTGGGCGACTACAAGAGGCAGCAATTGGGTACAATAAGAGGCATCCCATAATCCTACACAGAGAGCATAGACTGGCTCAGATTATTATCAACGAATTGCACCTTAGGTATTTCCACGCTAATCAACAATTATTAATAAATATTTTGAGTCTCAGGTATTGGATAATTGGAGCTAAATATATTGTAAAGAAGGTAATAAGGCAGTGTATCACCTGCAAACGATATCGAGCTGAAGGTTATCAACAGCAGATGGGAAATTTACCCGCGTATCGTATTAATCCATCCAGACCGTTTACCAACACGGGAACAGATTTCACAGGTTCATTCCAAATACGTACGTGGAAGGGACGAGCTGCAAAGCAATTAAAAAGTTATATAGTAGTTTTTGTATGCATGGTTACTAAGGCTGTTCACATCGAGTTGTGTTCAGATTTATCTACTGATGCATTTTTAGCAGCTTTACAACGGTTCGTCAGTCGTCGAGGTACCTGCAGAAATCTGTACAGCGATAATGGTCGGAATTATATCGGCGCATCTCGTAGATTATCCGAATGTCAATTGTTCATGCAAGAGAATTATGAAAACATCCACAGGGACTTGACCAATAATGAAATCAAGTGGCATTTTATTCCGGCGTACTCTCCTAATTTTGGCGGGATTTGGGAATCCGCAATAAAATCATTAAAATATCATTTCAAGCGGACATTAGGAGAAAGAAGTCTAACATATGAAGAAATGACAACCGTTTTATGTCAAATTGAAGCTTGTTTGAATTCCAGACCCATAGCCATCAACGTATCAGATGCTGAAGACTTAGCACCGATAACCCCAGGACATTTCCTGACTCAGAGCCCAATATTATAGCCCCCACAGGATCAACAGGAAGGAGCTGTGTATCACCACACCCGCTGGAGTTTAGTGCAACAAATCCAGTTATCTTTTTGGCGAAGATGGAGTAACGAATATATTACTACGCTGCAACAACGAAAAAAATGGGCAATTAAAACAAAAAATATACAATTGGGTGACGTAGTACTAATTCGTGAGGACAATTTACCACCATGTCGATGGATGATGGGCAAGGTCATTGACACACATCCGGGAAAGGACGAACTCGTTCGTGTTGTCACGTTGAAAACAAACAGTGGAATCGTCAAACGCACTGTTCGTAAATTAGTCGTACTATTGCCAGTCGACGAATTAAAGTTGAAATCTAGGATTTCAAGGCGGGCAGAATGGTGGGAATTCAACTAAATGTATTCCAAATCGATTGGATTCCAAATTAGTTAAATCATATATGTCAAACAAAGTAAATTCCACATTCCACATTTCAAAAAAAAAAAAAACAATTAGAAAAAGAACACAAAATTTGACATTTACACAGTCCACTAGAAATTGCGAGGAAAGTAAGGTTGTTCTTAGAACAAAAATAAAATTAAATTGGAGTTTGTGAAAAAATTGGAGTTTTATTTTCTATACGGAACACATACAAAGTCAGATGTTGAATTGAATTTATGTCCACCCTTGCATACTGATGGCGCATAATTTCAGCCCATACACACGACGCATACATTACACACGGAACAAATACGCCCTTGTACAGGACTTTTACCGCTCTCAATCGAAGTCCCCATTCTTTGCGAAATAGTCGAATTAGCATGCTAACCAAACCGACCACGCGCCCCTCTAGATGTTGCAAGTGAGGCCGAAAATTCAGCCTTTCTCCAACCTTTACTCCAAAGTAACGTACTTCCCACGCGTATCGGACCCCGACGATAAAAAATCTTTCAGCAGCATACACACAGTTTTTCTTTCTGAAACATTCACTCTCATTCTATTCCCCCCTTCGGACACCATCTGCATATAACGGCTTCTTACTACCTCTACTGCGTACCTACTCAAGCTGTATTTTGGGGAAGTAAAAATTGTGCCTATTAGAGCAGAGCGATGATGGGTAGAGGCAAATGGATGCTCAAGGATACTTGGCCGTACAGCTTCCACCGCTGCATCAGTTTTCTTAAACTAGGCAATTAGTTTCTGAATCATGTTATCGCTAGGAGAAATTGTGACATTAACATGTTGTCGGTAATTGATCTTCTACTGGCATAAATAAATTCAATGAGTTTTACTCGGTGCTGAACGTCATTCATAGCCTCTTTAATCTCCAAGATATGACGTAAAAAAAAAAAAAAATTGATAATGAATAAGTCTTTTTCAAGCCCTTCAATTTTTCGATCATTTTATACTCGTAATTGCAGTATCATTCCATAGTATAGCAACATATTCTTCAAGCAAGTAGTGCTTTTTCAAATTTGAACCATTTTAAATTTAAAGTAGTTTTAACCAATTTTTATTTTTTCTTAACTATAGAGGAAGGACTTCTAAATTTAAATAAAAAAAACAATACATAGGTTAACCAAAATAATTTATATACATTTGTGAATTTTTATATATGTACATTTTCTTACATTTCCTGGTCAATTTCACTGAATTTATTATGTGAGTTTTCTTTAACTTATTTAATTGTCTCCAATCAGTTAGCATAGACTAACTAACTTTCGTTGTGTGAGTTTTCTTAAGTATACTTACAGGAAAAAATGGGAACGGGTTATTTTGGAGGGTGAAGGAGCCAATCCATATCCACACTATTAGACATAATTCGGTCAGGAAACATCAGAAAATTTCCATTGTAAGGTCTGTAGTGTGTGACGTGGCACCATGCTGTTGGAGTTACATATCTCCTAACCTCAATTGGTCTTTTTATATCGTTTAGAGCGACTCTTTATATCGTTTAGCAGTCACCATGACTAAGTAGTTCTTTGGTTGCTATTGCATTTTCATGTCCTCAGAAGAAAATACATTGCATATTAACAAGCCGCATAAGTAAAAATCTGCTACAGAACTCATTTACAAATTGCTTTAAGATTTCAGGATCTTATCGATAGAACTCTAAAACATTTTTGCTGCCTTGCAGATGTTTTATATAAATATTTTCACGTACAACAGCAATATTCTCGGTTGACCAACAGGTTCTTAAGCGGTTAAGATTTGGTTGGTCTATCGGACACTGTACTATATGCTTCAGAATTTATCACTATACGGTAAACAGTGGAAATTTATTTTAAATAGTTTCAGTATATTTAAAACTGTTTTGAAAGCCTATAAAAAGAATTTAAAAAAAGTATGTAAAAAAAAGTCTTTATGTTTGACAGAAAATCCTTAACCCAGTATTTAAAATTTGTTGATTTGAATTTGTTGATTTGAATAATATATATATAAAATAAAATAGGCCGGATATAGTACTTGAAACTGACCAATATGAAAATACTGCTAATCAAAATAATTAATCATATCAAAATTTGTTATTAAAATTCGATTTATTATTATTACTATACATACAAAATAACTTCGTTCATAACGTTTAGTAAATATTGGGTAGCACATAAGAAATGGATACGTCCTCTGTTTGAAATGTCAGAGGTTTTCTGTGTAACATGCAACACTGTCTCAAAGTGTTTTCTTAGCACAAATTGACAAAGATCGATTGATCGCCGCGCAGCAGAATTCATAATTATATTTAAATATATACAGTATTGGAATATGTAACTGGTAATATTATACATCACCAAACAATATTTCGGAATAGATACTGCCATTTATCATATCATCAGAGCAAATGCTTTTGCGAAATGTTACCGATCAGATTATTGAAAACCATACGGGGTAGGTGGTATAGGCAAAAATGTTGTCCATGTTTGTTCAACCTATCGATAACCTGTAAGAATATCGCCAGAAATCAATATCGAAATATATACTATTGATAACTTTCCTTTCATCTCAGAGTATCTTGTTTTGTTACGCACTGAAACTAAATAATTCGAAAACTTGAACTGAAATCCATCGTCGTGAGTGCTGAAAAGTTTTGACCAAAGGTCAATCTGGTGGTCTTTCTACGTTCGAAATACTCTGTTAAGTGACTAACATTTGTGATTCATTAGCACTCGAATTACAAATTGCACAAATGCATATCGAGGGCTACCTTTCAATGATTCATATTGCTTGTATCCTTGGCTAGCAACGTCTTACGAGTAGTAACGCACAGTTAAAGGCTGACCAAAAATACCTACCGAGTCAATTGTAAAACCTTCAAATGCATAACTTTTATTGCTTACAATTCCGGATTTCTGCACAGATAGAATTATTCTTAATGTTGCTCCCATTAAATAAATCATTTTCGACTAGAAAAGATTCCGGATTTGGTTCACCCTTTTTGTATATTAAAAGTCAGCGTTGTTTTTTCTTTTTTTGAGAAGGAATAATTATTTCCGTATATAATATTATAATATATTGAAATTAACTAACAATGATCAACAATAAAATAACAGCAATTAAAATAATAAACCCATAATTTTCGCAGTATGTAAATTAACTTACTTGATGCTAAATAAAATGTTAAAAGCAGAACGATTCTGACACCAAAAAATTTCATATTAACTTAATTTGATAAATTCAAAATTTGAGTTCTTATTAAATTAATTTGAGGGACATTATTTGAGTCTGTTTCAAATTAAAAATGGTCCTCTTATTAACAATGTGATTTTATTGACTATAAAGGGGCTCAGATAAAAAATCCGAATTGAAAAACAAGGAGCGCTTTAATTGCTGACAGCTTCGTGAGGATGTGGACTGTACCCTAAATGGCGGTATCCAGATAAATGTAGCAATAGTGTGGTATATATTTACATCTACATTGGTTGCTCGATTTGGACAATAGTGACAGATTTTATTGGCATATCAGTGTACGTGATCTTCTGTTGAAAGGTAAGTGACTGGCAGCTAGCTAGCTACTGTGTTTCCATGTGTTCATGTACCATACGCGATAAAGTTGCGTTGATAAATTTGCTCGATTAAGCGGCTGTCCGGCAGACGGATAAATGCATAAATTGTTCTACTGATGTGGTAACTAATAAATGTACAAAGAGTTTTACGTAAAGTTGGACAGATCAACGGTTGGCTAGTTGGCTGTGTTTGTCCACCTTGAATTTTGCCTCGTGCGTTATATTTACATACGTCAACTACTATTCATATGCAAAGTGCTGTGGTGCGATAAGCTTCAATTATTCAACACCGAATGATTTATCACCTGATTGGCAACTGAGGTGAGTGCCAATACCTCACCTGTGTGCATTATTAATGGGTGATTTCGATGAATAGTGCTAGGGCTAAATAGACCGCAATGAAACCGTACAATACTTTCGGTTCAAATAAACTCGCATAACCAACTACCTAATATTCTGCCGTTTATTAATTCACCAAGTAAGCGATTTGTCAAAACTATATACTGTATTAGGGTTTAAGCTCCTTAAAATGAACATTTTTCATTTAAATCGAGATTAAGATTCCGTACAGCCCTGACTTGGCACCCAATGACTTCTTTTTATTCCCACACATCAAGAAAAAAATGCGTGGTCAACGATTTTCGTCGCCAGAAGATGCTGTTGAAGCATTCAAAAACCATGTTTTGGAGGTGTCTCAATCGGAGTGGAAAAAGTGCTTCGAAAATTGGTTTGAGCGCATGTAAAAGTGTATAAATCTTGATGGAGAATATTTTGAAAAACAATAAAACCTTTTTCGTTGATAAATATTCGCATTTTCATTATTAGGCCAGAAATATATATAGTAGCCCACGTATTTACCCGCTAAGTCATTTTAGATTCTTGAGAATTTTGTTAGTAGCCGATAGTGCGGTATAAGAATAAGATTGGATTTTTTGGAATTTATGTAAACATCAGCTACTAACTATTGGATAAAATATTTTTATTTAGACAGAATATTATATAGACACTATCCGAGTTTATTTGTAACCATTTCGGAAAGAGATTTTAGGTATCGCATGAAATATCGCCTTTGAAAATGCAGGCTTTTAGGCATACACGTAAGATAATTATGCAGTTTTAACCAACGTGTTAAAGTATCGAAATATAATTTATTTTAAGAAGATTTTACCATAAACTTTTTTTTGTAATTGTGTAATAAAGTAATAATCATAATTATTGATATTTTTGAAGTATTTTTTTAATTTTAAAACTAATTAAATAGTTTTTTTCAAAATAGAGTCTTTTCAAGTAGGTAATATGCTTTTAAATGAACCATGTGCCCATATTTGAAATGGTAAAATCTTCTGTTTTTGCCGCTTGTATTCAGTAATGTTTTTAATTTACACATCAATACAGCTTGAAAATTATCAAATTTTTTTTAAAAAAACTACTCGTTATTCTTTTTTTTAACAGAAACGAAATTTCAAGAAAATCATTTTCTCAGATGAAGCGTAGTTTCATATCTCTGGGTCGGTGAATAAACAAAATTTCCGTTACAGTGCTCAATCCAATCCACAAATGATTACATTCCGAAATAGTGATCGTTGGGTGTGGTTCATGTTACGGTAGTTTATGGTACAGTTTTTTTTCCCAAGACGAGCAAGACGGGAAAAATAGATGGTAACGAAATTTTTGCGGTTTTGATTATAATATATTTATTTAATCAATATGTGCTTTAAACAGGACGGTGCTATGTGCCACACAGCCCTTGCCACAATCGATTTATTGCGGGAAAAGAAAAGAAAAGCAATGGCCTCCACGAAGCTATAATTTAACACCTTTCGACTTTTTATTATGGGGTTATTTAATGTCATTGGTCTACGTAAGCAAACTAGCAACCATTGATGCAATAAAATTTTGTAGCATTGTATTCGGTTCTGTAAGTGGTGGAGATGCCGCCATTTGAATGGTGTTATTTTTAAAATAAAATACAAATTTTGTTCTACTATTTTTTTTTATTTACCTCTTTTGTTTATCAAATTCTGGAGCAACATTTTCGAATAACTAATATTCTTATTATTGTCTGTATATAAGTATTCTTGGATATTAAAGAAAACTCCGCTAGAATTGACTGGTTTTTAATTATGTATCATTTGTAGTTATCAATATTTTTTTTTCCTGTTATTAGAATAAGTCCAATGCTTTATAAGAAAATATTGTTATTATTGTAACGTCTCTGAAATAAGCGTGAGCGGCTATTCTACAGCGCCACGATCAGAAAGGCCATTTAGAGACTTCAAGTTAGATGTAGATTGGCATTACCAGCGTCCCCAAAGAAACTAGTCGATTGTTGATTGGAGGAAAAAATCAGATATTGTTAAATTTTGTGCAGCAAATTAAAATGTTTAGGATGATTAAAAATAGGGCGTAGATAAAAAATTGTTGGATCTAGAAGCTCAAGAATGGATGGAGTTCTACTCAAAAAGAAATTCCGGTTTAAGCGATATTCTTTTAAAATATGAGAGATAACAAGTTGAATACCACAGGAACGGGTTGAAGGATGATATTGGTTATCAAATAGAAAATCATGGGTAAGTATGATATGATTAATCCGGATTCTGAGAAGTTTACTTGCCCAGAATTTCAGAAATGTTGCTGAGTAGCCTAGTTTGCTAAGATGTGGCCAATAAATCTAGTTCAGGATATTATCCTGTTATTAATGGTAGAAAGATTTCTACGTCATATCTCAGCAAACTATTACCATATACACCAAACTTGCTATATCTGCGGTCAGTAGATGCAGCAAATAAATCTAGTTCAGGATATTATCCTGTTATTAATGGTAGAAAGATTTCTACGTCATATCTCAGCAAACTATTACCATATACACCAAACTTGCTATATCTGCGGTCAGTAGATGCAGCAAATATGGGATTTCAATAGGAACAGAACGGTGGAGCGCCTTCCCCATCAGTTGAGCAGTCCGGTGATTGCCGAGGATATCAGCATGATCTGGAATAAAATGCAAGTAATCTATTTAAAATATTTATACCCATGATCTTATTAAAACTGAATTGCAACTCACAATGATTTCACTCCTTACTTCGTTCTAATGAAGATATATTTTAAAAAAAGTTGAAGGGCATTAGAGTAATATACGAAAAAATTGCACTTTTAGTTTTAAAAATATATTCAAGAGAAAAAAATCAAATATGCTAGCAAAATGGTGGAACAGATAAATACAGTGTGTAATTCATATCCAATTCTAATGTGTCTATCATATCTTTAAAGAAAATATAATAGGTAAAAATATAAAATTTTTTTTGTCGATAACTTGCCATTTTGGAGATAATTTCATAATACCTCTCTCATAGAAACCCTCGTCCCTTTTGGCAAAAAACTGGGACAGTCGATTTTTACAATCTTCTCTTGAGGCGAATTTTTCACCTGCAAAATCATTCGTCATAGACAGGAAGAGGTGGTAATCACTTGGTGGCACGTCCGGACTATAAGGTGGCTGCATAAGAACATCTCAACGAAGGTCCCGGAATTTCTGGCAAGTCACTATCGATGTATGCGGCCTGGCGTTGTCCTGATGGAACACAATTCCTCTCCTTTGTTTGCTTCTGGGCGATTGCTTCTTTCAGACGGTCCAATTGTTGCCAGTATATGTCCGAATTAAGAGTTCGGCTGTAGGGGAGCAGCTCATAGTAGATGATTCCCTGCCAGTCCCACCAAACACACAGCAAAACCTTCCTGGCTGTCAATCCTGGCTTGACCACCGTTTGCGCCGGGTGACCGCGATTTGACCACTACCGTTGTCGCTTGACGTTGTCGTAAGTAGTCCACTTTTCATCACCAGTAACCATCCGCTTCAGAAATAGATCGATATTGTTGCGATTCAGCAGCGATTCGCAGATGGAAATTCGGTCCATGAGGTTTTTTTGCGATAACTCGTGTGGCACCCATACAACGTGCTTCTTTTTGTATTCAGCCTTATTTAAGTGGTTCCAAACGGTTTTTTGTGTAATGTTTTAGCTCCTGGGCAATCGAAACAGTGCTTACGTGGCGGTCGGACTCGACGATTTCCATTATTTTATCGACATTTTCGACAATTGGCCTTTCAGAGCGTGGTGCATCTTTGACATCAAAATTACCGGAACGGAATCGACGAAACCAAAATTACGCGTGATTGACTGTTACAATATCAGGACCATAAACACTATTCACATTTTCAGCTGCCTGGCTTGCGTTTTCGCCTTTATCAAAGAAAAACTGTAAAATATGGCGTATTTTCTCTTTGTTGGTGTCCATCTTTGACGCGTGCTAAAAAATACTGAGTCAAGTAATCACAAAACTGTATGAGAATTTTTTTTAGTACAAAATCTTATCTTTCTAACACCATCTAGTGCAACCCGATCGCACTTTTAAAACGGGAGATACAGACTCTTAAAGCCATCTATTGGCAAAATAATGGATTACTTTTTACTACATCTTATATGTTATAAATTAATAATTAGAATTATTGATATTTTGTAATGTGTTTTTTTAATACTAAAACCAATAAAATGTATACTGTGGATCACTTAACTGACCATGGAATAGAAAACAGATACGACGATTGGCTGCTGGAATAACTGGATTTAAATGTTGATTTTTCGAAGAAATTTTATCTCCAGCGCACGAGGCTAATTTTTTGCTTGGTGAACACTGTTTATAGGTCTCTAAGAATCCATAAGTGACTGTAGAAAATTCATTGTTTCCATACAAGGTGACTGTCTGGCGTGCAAATGTCATATACCGGTATTTATTTGAAATTGAAGTTGGCGTGATTAAAATGGTAAATTCTAAGCGTAAATTTTGACTTTATTGCTCAGAAAGTTCCCAGGATACGTAATTTCGAGATTTGATGATGCTAATTATCGTGCAAGATCATGCGATTTGACGCCGTTGGACTGTTTCTAATGAAAATACATAAAATATCATATATCTTTATACTTTAGGCTATTTAAAAAACAGTATCCATCATGTAATAGGCAAATTACAGACCGAAATGTGGGATAAAATCATCAAAATTACATCCAAATAATAGGCTATTTAAATAATGCTATATTTCATGTATAATAAAAAGATCCAAGTGATATTATTAAAAAAATATTTAACAAATTCTAAACTTTAAGTGATTTTTATTTTATTTTATTTTTAAAAGTAAAAATTGGGTAACTCTTTAGTATATATAGCACCGATTGGTCAAAATAACTATTGATATATAAAGGATGCTTTTCATGTTCCAGGTTTATTTTGTTTGGCTGCCGTTTGGTTTGAATGACATTTGTCTATTGGTATTTGACAGTCGTAGAAAGACATTTAATAATTTATTATAGAGTATCTAATGCTGCAACAACGTGTTATTATTATTAATACATTTTATTTAAATAATTGATTAATTGAGAATATGTGGAGAAAATTACATGACATTTTTGATCTTATTCATATGCCGAGCAAGTTCAGTCAAATCGACGTATGCTTTATCGCTCATAATGATTTTTGCCAAAAATCACTCATAATGATTTTTTGCCAATACGTCGATTTGGCTGGCTTTGTTAATAAATAGAATAGCAGCTATTGGGGCACTGAAAACCCGCAACCGATCCACCAAAAACCACTGCATCCTCGTAGAGTAACTGTTTGTTGCGGCATTTTGGATCATGTTGGAAAACTTGCTTCTGCCCGAACTGGATCAATTAGGCCTACAAACCATGCTATTCTAACAAGAATGTGTCACATCATAGACAGCTTGTCCTACGATGCAAATTTTGAGAGAAGTTTTTCCTGGCCGAATAATGTCAAAAAGTGCTGATATATTTTATAAAAATATGCTTTGCGCCACGGTCAGAGGCAAACATTTAATCAACGTCATATTTCATACTAAATGCTAAAGAGCCTGTAATAAATCAATAAAATACAATTGATAAAATTATATTTTATTTAAAAGTTATTAAAGAAAAACTTCAATCTGGAACATAAAATACATTCTGTTCAAAATTTTAATAAACACACCTTTGAAGCTACGAGCAAAAATTAGTGTGTACCACCAGTGAGTATATGGTTTCAATGACTATAAAACATTTGTACCATCAGTGAACATATGGCGCCCAACGTGTTGAAGATTGTAACATTCTAGAGCAATTATATATGGTGTCCAGTGATGAATTTCCAGGTACAATATGCTTAGATACGTCTCAAGCAAATTGAAGCTAAATCAAGATAAAATGACAACAATTAATTTTCAAAAAAAAATTAGACTATTTTCAAAAACACACCTTACCTGTATTATTTTTAAATATTGTTGTTTATTTCCATAAACTGCTCTTTTTGCTTTAACTAATTTTATAACGTAATAAAATTTTGAATCAAAATATTTGTTTAAAATAAAGAGTAAACAATTTTTAAGATAATTAACCAGGAATTTACAGGATATAATTTCTAAAATCTAAATGAACATTTAAAAATAATATATACAAATACATTTACTTAGTAGTTCACATATATGATATTATTTTATTTTTCAATTGGTTTTATTTTATTTGACGGACCAATTAAACAAAGTCTATTTTTCTTCTTTAATATTAGTAACAAAATTTGTCACTTTTTTATGTAAAACTCCAAAAATTACTATCCATATATGTATTTATACAACTATTTACTTAATAAATTCAAAAAATCTACGGCGATTGTTATTTTTCGAGACGTTTAAAATAAATTAATGAATATATTATACATACACATAGTAATATATTATAAAAATAAATTTTAAATAAAATTTTAATTTTCGCTAATGAAAAATCACTTATTGTCGATGAGAAATGATTTAAGAATAATGGTTTAATAGAAAAAATTAAAATGACTTAAGATTTTGTAAATTTGCTAATCATGAAAATAACTTAAACTCATTACAAAAACTTATTCCTTAGACTAGACTAGTAAATTTTACAAAGTATTTAATATTGTTGTACGAGTAGAAAAAAGAATCAGCGTCATTTGCAAGTAGCTGTCACTATTACAGTTGGTGTTTCTCAAAGCAGTCTTCTTCATCCACTTCTGTTTAATGTCTGTATCAACAATATCTTAATTAAGACCAAAAATGTCAAAATTTTAGTTATAACATGCCATTTAGTAATAAAGCACACTATCTGCTCCTGGACAAATGTCTTATTTGGAGCTTATATGAACTTAGCAGACGTAATAAAGATTCCATGGAAACCGACTAAAACTGAAACTTAAGAATGAAAAAATTTTAAAAGCAATCTAAACAAAGGATTTTTTATTTAAAAGCAAGAAATTTCATTTTAAGACCTCAGTATTTATAAGCTGACATAAACCAGTATATCAAAATTAATATTGGTTAATTTGTACTCAGATTATAAAGATTTATAGCCTACTAGTTTTGATACACCTATGATTTTGTTCACTAGGCTTATGAGCACTTTTTTTTATTGATGAAAGATCAGTTTTCCCCGGAATTTTATACTATTTCAATGAAATGTGGACTCATTTTACCTACAAACTGAGAAATGAGACTTAAATTGGCTAAACTTTAACAACCCGATTGTACTTATTTACTGGCTGTATTTCTTCAATAAAAAACTATTAGAAATATATTTTAATTACTGTATTATCTGTAGCTAAAATATAAACAAAAGGAAAAGTAGCTGGAAAATAGGAAATCCTGGAACGTGTTCAATCTGGATGCAGTCAGTACCTCTGCGAATAAGAAAATTGCGTATTTCTGTTGAAATTGAAATCGACAAGTAAATTGATTATGCGATTATTTAATGAATATGAGGTCTTCTTAAACATTGCGGCTAATGACTTGCATGTTCCATTCATTTTCATTTAGCGATTAAATCTTTGTAGCTGCTGCATACCTACTGATTGCTATTAAGTCGAATATGATCGGATCATCGGCCTTTTCTGTTGCAGTTTTCCATTCATTGTTATCGGTACTCATTTTTGTTCATGTTGCCTGATGATTATTTCCGCTCTTAATAATATGAAACAAATATAAATGGTTACAATACATGATACAAGAAAAAAAATAAAAAAAATATTCAAGTTAAAAAATAGAAAAAAAATGGAACAGAAAAAAATTCATAAATACCTGTGCAGGTATAACTTTAATAATGAATGGATTTGCAGAAAGTCAGGTATACATATGTATGCGCTCGTATGTCCAGTGGTTAAGTGCCTATGATTTGCCAATAGTTAGTGTTCAGTTTGTATGCACTTAACAGAATTCTTGCTGACGTAATTAACCTTTGTAATAGGATCGAATCGGAATCGGCTCTCATCATGTACACTTCAAGCGTAGTGTTGTATTCTTTTATAGTCAGTCATGACTGTTTTGTCGTTTAGACTTTTATCTCGACTACATTTAGTTATACTGACCAATTTGAAATAGTACAGAAAATAGCCTTAACTTTAGAGAAAATCTAGCTAATACGAACATGTTCAATTCCTTAATTCTAAAACCAACTCTGGTAGTAGACATCCTAAAATTCGTATACTTCGAAATGTGTACATTTTCGTAAAAACCATGTTCCAGTATGCGGGGTCCATAATACACTTTATACATGTGCCTTTGTTTTTGTAGGAGAATAATGGAAAAACCATTGAAGAATATTCAGTACAAAAAGTAACTTGTATTTTGTAACTATGCACTTGTCTTTAGTTGCATAGTTGCACCTTGCATTACCGAAACAAATCATTTGTAGATGTAGTTCGAAGTAGAGACGAGACTTCCAGAAGTGCAAACAGACTCGTTACAGCACCTTGTTTGACGACGAAGATCATGTTTTTTGCCATAATGTGGCTTTTCTTCCTACGACTATGACAGATAAGGGTGAGAACGAGGCCATGAATACAAGAAACTAACTATGACCATTAGTTCTATCACCAATCAGAGGTGCAGAAAATATTTCAGTATAAAGGAAGACTTCAGTAGTGCGTATCTACAAATATAAACATGACATCTAAGCAGATCGAAAACTAAGCAGATCGAAAACCCTTTTAACGAAACGATAGTATAGATAATATACTCCGTAAGACACTGTACTCTGTAAAAATATCACATCACAAATACAATAACATTAAAGTTTGTGCAAAAACTTCTGTTCAATTTTTTACCCAATAGGACATTTTTTTCTACTAACAGCAGCAACGCCAGTTTTTCCTATCAATTGAAATTTTTATTCTTCTTAATTTAACAAGTTGGTTGGTTGGCATCATCTTCTTAGCAAAATTGACATGCGTACAGAGTTAAAGTTTTAATGAATCCCTCTGATCATGATTTATATGATTATGGATATTGTTCATCAAAAGCTGACATGTTGTAGCTACAAGTGGGTAATCATATCACAATCTTCAGCTATTTATATACACTCGGATTTGCACCAAACTCCGACTCCAAGGAAGTTTCGTTGTTACATGCCACAATAAAGGGTCTTTCGTGTTTTGTATTCTTTTGACCGATCCCATGCCATCTTGAGACGTTTTTATGCAGACAATCGATACTCTCAGTTTTTACATCATTTTTTCGTTAAGTTTTTTTTATCGAAAATTCCTATTTAATTTTTTTTTCATTCTGTCGATGAGATTTTTTCACCTAATCAGTAAGTGTACATCAGTTTTTTGTTGGTTGCAATTGTCCAGTAGTTATTTAGCCGCTTTTACCATTGGCGGCTGTGTAAATTGTTACCATTTTTGCGGTATGTTGTTTTGACTACCATTTCAGGATTTCACAATGTCATGTACGGTTTTCAATTAACTTTGAGTGATTTTCTGATTTTGATAGCTTGTTTAGACATGTGTTATCAATAATTGAAATCGATGAATTATGGCCATTGAGTTGCAATATGCGATTTTGTTTATACTTTAAGATCTCTTTAAAGTAGACTGGCAATCTGGTGGCAGTGCGGGTACTATACTATGGGTCTATAATCAGTTTCTTATATTGTATGTTTGGAATAAAATTGCACCTGCTTTTGTATAGCTAGATCGATATGGATTTAAAGAATACAACCCCTACTATTTCATCGTTAATTTCTTATTTCATTCGGTCTTTTTTTGTAGTTCATATTATGTTTAACCAACATCGTTACTGGACTTATCGTGATAACGGGTTAGTTTTTACTTAATCACAGTAAAATATAATTTTCAATTATAATCTAGAAAAATTCTAATTTAGTTTAAATATTTACTCATTATAAAAGTACTAAAATTATTCCTTTTATTAATTAGAAATGATTTTTAGGAGCTACCATATTCTAATGAGAAACTATGCTTTTTTTATGTACAACTATTTTCTGACACTTCTCAAAATTATGATTTTACTTTTAGTTTAATTGCTAAATTAGGAAAATCTCATGGCCATTACCATTGCGACGTTTTCTTACAGAAAAAAACGAGGGCGTTGCTTTGACAAAAGGATTTTTATAGGATATCTTATAACAATCCTCTTGTAAAAAGGGGATAGTCCACTTAGAGGTTTTTATAACTTGAAATTGGGTATGAGACAATAAATAATCTTTTGTAAGGTGTATTCCGATTCTTGGCATTCCGATTGAAGGGGATCCGATAAAGACTTCAGTTTCGTATTCCTAGATCAAGAGCTAGCAATATGAAACTAAAGTTTATCGGTTTTCATTTTGTTTGGAGGACAGTATATGAGGCTATAATAAATTTGATTGGGATAACAGTGGTAATAGGGATAACAGTGGTTAGTCCTGTAGGTGGTGTAGTCTCTTACTGTAAACTCGGATGAACAATGGGAGGGTTGTTCGCCAGATGGTGCGTGGCTGCCCATAGGGATCTGTGGCTGGCCCAACCATCTGGAATATGATGATGAATGGTCTCTTAGTGCAGTTGGAATGGTCTCTTAGTGCAGTTGCGGTGTGATCGTATATGTAGATGACCTTCTACTTTTGATTGAGGGGGGGAGTAGGTCTGCATTAGAAATAGCGGGAAGCCGCTATATGCAGATGGTGACTGAATGGGGGAATAGAATGGGAGTGAATGTTTCCGAAAGGAAAACTGTGTGTATGCTGTTGAAGGGTTTTTTGGCGGCCAGTAGGCCGCCCAATATATGTTTAGCGGCGGTCGGGGTCCGATAAGCGCGTGAAGTACGGTACCTTGCAGTAAAGGTTGGAGAGAGGCTGAACTTTCGGCCTCACTTGTAACATCTAAGGGGGCACGTGGCAGGTTTGGTTGGCATACTAGTGCGAGTATTTCGTAAGGAATGGGGACTTCGACCCAGAGCGCTGAAAGTCCTAATGTCAGCCCACACACACGATATATGCATATATATATGCACCAGTATTCAAGAGTGGGGAGAAATTCCATGTGACCTGGAGGTGCTGCGTGAAAGCATTCACTACTGTCTACGGCGGGGCATCCCGCTTGGTGGTTGTACGGTTACGAATGAAGAGGTTCAAAATCTTAGTTCACGCCAGCGGCATTTACTGGTCCTGAACCGAATGTATGAAATTTGGCGTGGTCTGGCTGCGGAGGCTAGATGCCCTTGTGGGGCGGCGGAGGAGAGTGCCAAGCACCTTCTCATTGAGTGTGGCCTGTACGGGGATTTGCGTGACTTAGGTGCTTGTGGGATCGTGGTGAATGATGAGGTCATGGAGGTGAGTGGAGTGTTAGGTAAGAGAGAATTGTAATAATGTCTTAATAGATTTGCCGTGGCACTATTTGAGAGGAGAGCGAGAATGTTGCGTGAATGAGTGTGTAAATAACATGCAGGGTGGCTATAACCGGGTGAAAGACTAAGGTCGATTCCGGTTGTATTTTTGGGTATTGGTGAACCCGCGTACCTGAGCTGGCTTAGCGGTGTCTAGGAATTTACAAGATTCCTGATCGTAGCTTCTTTAGCGGAGAAAAACCCGAAGTACTGTTAAAACAAAAATTGGTACCACGGCAATCGGGGTGCCCCATGGTGTGAAAACACATTGTGCCAGATTTAGGTATGGCGTCATTTGGCAGCAACGTGGTGGCTGTGGTTAATACCCATGTCGCGGGTCTGATTTTATATAACTGTAAAGTCGGATCTGGACGTGAATTTTGCATATCCTAATTTCGGTACACGACTTCACCACCTACAGGACTGCGAATCCAGACAATTCTTGCCATAGTGAAGTCACCATCCTCGTCATCAATTTTGCGGTAAAATGTCTAGTATGGGCTGAATCCACCAGTATTCCATAGTAAAATAAATAGGGATGTACTACTCGAAGAAAACTTTTATTTTTTTAAGAGGATGTAGTGGTGGAATGAGCGGTTGTTATTATTAATTAATAAGGGAACTTGGTAAGGCTATGAGCTATGAAACTATGGTATTTATTATTTTAGCCAGAAGGTTTATGCGATGATGATCGTGAAGAAGGACTAAATTAAGTTATCACCAAAATTTTAGCCAAAAAATACTTGGCCTTGGATTCTTTTTCTCCACACATTTTTCATATATTGTACAATGATATGTAAAGTTTAATCGCCACGAAACTAAAGGTCATTTGAATAATATTAATAACTCTACGTGGTGTTCCCAAATGTTCATCCAGCTAAGTTCTGACTTAGCGCATTTCTAAACTTCTGTAATTGAACGAAAGCCGGTAGATCCAGTATACTTTATTGTATTGTATTGTGTAAGTTGCTAAAGGGCTACAAAAACCTCATAAAAAGTTGTATCATCCGTCTGCTCAAGCGATTCGATGGTCCAAAAGAGAAGGTTAGGTAGTCCAGAACGCTACCGACTGTTGCTACCGGATCAGCAGAGAACGGTTTAGCCTCAGAATTTAAATCTGAAAATAACTTCTGTACTATTCCTACATCATTCTTTTTAAATAAAACTTTAGAAGCTCGTATAGTTTGGAGGGTGGTTTCCACCACAGTGGAATTGTAAGTTGTCATTTTCGGGGTATGATTCTTTCACATTTATTTTTATATAGACAAGCGTGTTCACCTAAATTTTTTTAAATTTTATAATTAGCACTCTAAATCAATGAAAAAAAGAGAAAGTGTAATATTCTTATCACACCTTTTTTTATTTCGAGGTAAACACGTTCCTAACGCCTAAAGCCGAAAATATGGAGTTCTCTTTTGACTTTATAAAATTCTGAAAGCCTTATCTGCATTCATTTGGTACGTATTATTTTTTAAATTTATTAACACTATTTTAAAACTAAACAGTATTATTTGAAAAACGCTAAAAATCGCATTGAAAAGTATTTTTATTATAGTCAAATTTTTTGAGGAAAATATTTTTAAATATATTAAAATTATAATTTCTACCATATAAAGGTTGGAATCCACCTGAAAAATTATCTTTTAATAATAGTTCGTAGCATTTTAAATAACATTAGTCAGTAGTGTAAATTGCAACACTAAAAACCATTAGGTGACAAAATCCATTATCTAACTCGAGTAAATTTCTAACATACCAGAGGATTACCATTTTTATATTAACTATAATCCTTTAAAAAGTTTAAGAAATTGTTATTTGTTGAGAAATAATTTATTAGCATAACTAGAATATTCTTGTAAATAAATGTTAGACATTTATTGAAGACTAGAAATCCTTTGTGTTTATTTTTACCAAATATATGGTTTTTTTATTGAAGCTATGTTAAGTTTTACAAAATAAATGGTTTTTCTTTGGAAACTATTGGATAAATTTTGTCACTTTTTAATTTTTCTTTGCAAGAACGAAAATTTTATAGATGATTGGAATTTTTCCGGGAAGTTTCTTTCTACTATATTTTTTAAAAAAACCTTTTAAAAATATTTTACTAACAAGGTGGTCATTGTAATAGTGTTAACCTTTTGCGTTAATGAATTCAATTTATTGTAAATAAGTGGTGATTTTGATATATAATAAATTGCTTGAATGTTTGAGACGTTCATAAATAGATAAAAAGTCCAAATAATTCAGTAATTTGTTAAATGACTTTATTTAATAATAATCATTTAATACGTGTAGATAAGTTATCAAATCGTTTATCTTGAATTTTTTTAAATTTTATAATCAATTCCAAAATTGATTCAACGCTAATCAAATTTCAAGACGCATACCTTTTTCGCACCATTAGAAATTCTTTAAGATATTCCTATTTACCTATAGAGGAGTACAAATATAAACGTTTATATACACATCTAATAATATATATTCTTGGAATACTTTATTGAAATCTATGACTTTGATCGGAATTATATAAGCGATATCCATCAATGAATCAGTTAAGATGTACGCCGTTGGTAATTTAATAGTAAAACTTTGAACTACGTTGAACGAATTGGTATCTTTTCCGTCGATTAGAAAATTTTCGATTATCGTTGATCAGTTGCTCTAAATAAATTATACTTTTACGTTTATTATTTAGTAATTTATGCTAGACACGTTACATCAACGTTCTGATATATAAAAGATAGCTAATATTCATTTCGAAATTACCAATTTCAGCTATGAGGATTAGCAAGAGATGAACGTAGATCAAGAATAGATGATTTCCACTTCAACAGGTGCAATTGCGTAATTGTGAGAGTATCTAATACTGACGCCTATCATCAAAAGTTGGTATTCTAGGAATTGAGGATGCACGACTTGTTGCATACGCTCTTATCGTAATTTCCATCAATTTTATCTGAACACATTTAGTTATCTTCTTATGAGTTTTCATCTATTGAGTATATCTTTCAGGTGTCGATCATAATCCACATTCGGATATAGTTATCTTTTTTAGCATTGGAAGTAAAAATTCAGTAGATGCGATCACGTATTAAAAATTATAGACTTAAATTTCTTAAATTTATTTACATTGTTATCATCGTGGAAGAATAAAAGATTTTAAGGATATTAAACTTTTAGTGCCTCGTTTTCTGAGACTATGAACTATGCTTCAATAGACTGTCCAGATAGGATCTTGTTCATCCCTTCAGAGATCATTAGAGATGTTGAATGTTTCTGAAAGTGATTCAGTTGCCTTTATTGTTCCTTGCACACTAGTCATCAACTTCAGAAAAGAGAATATATGATCTGTTAATGGTTTTTCTGAAGCACAGTTTCTATTGTATGGGCGCATAATTTTTGGAGCAAATGGGGCTATCCTCATATCAGAAAATTTTATAGGTAGTACTCATATATCATTATATATTTAAAGAAGCTTCAGAAGGTGCTCACTCTTTTTTTTTGAGGATGGTATGTGATGACTAGGTGCTAGTCGTCAGTCTATCCCATACTTGAACAATAGAGTGATAGTGCCGCCTCAACGCCTGGCATTTTAATGTCTGGTGGCGGTAGCGTCTGTTTTTCAGCACTAATGTTCAGTTTGATTATTATTGAGTAGCTCATTAAAATGCTCCATTTATTGCCCTACTATTTGTATATACTTTTCTAATCGAAAATAAGATCTTCCTTTTTATTGCAGTATTATTAGCATCGTGGTGTAAATTGTCTCCTATTTTTCACAGTGATGTAAAATTTTCGCGCGGGGTACAGAATTTTAAATATATTCAAAATTCTGTACAAGGTGTGGAACTTTTCGTTGAAATGAGCACTTTTTGGTCTAAGCTAATTTTACCATCGCTATTGTTGGTAAGGAAATAACCTTGAATCTAATTTTTTTTCAATTTTAAAATTTGGCTATTAAGTATTATTTAAACTTTAAAGTTAAGTTGCTCCATCATATGATTTTAGATCAAAGCCCCCTTACTTGAAAGTCTTGGGTACCTATATACACCTACCGAGCACCTATTGGAAGCCATGTGATCGGAAACGCCTGGTTTATAATTTTTTAATAAGTGCATGATTTTATTTGCATCTGTTTGTTTGTTCGTTATAGTTATTTAAACGAACTATAAACTGATGTTGACTATAGTTCAATACTGATGTTGACTAACATCAGTATTCAAAGGCAAATTCCAAGCGCCACGACACGAAACGCCATTTGGAAACTGAATGTTCTTAGTTCTATTCGAACTCGATTATGCCACACCAGAAGACGATTATCATATGCCAAAATATAAAGATTCCTAATATCAATCAACTGCAACTTCTGCACAGCAATTAAAAGGTTACAATAAAAATATACATTACTTTTAGATGCTATGAAAAAGTTCAAAGGTGATCTTTCAATATAAGATTTTGAAATAATATTTTTATATTATTTCAAAATCTTATATTGAAATATTACCTTTGAACTTTTTCATAGCATCCAAAAGTAATATATATTTTTATTGCAGATTTGGAATCGACAGCCATATGCCTAAACTTATTTTCTAAAAACTAGAGTCTCTATATTATTAAATACATCTTGGGGTTAAAAAGTATAGAAAAAATATGTTTCGGCAAACCCGCAGTTTTCTTTTTTGATTGGTCTCTCAACTAGTAATTGCAAAAACCCATGATAGAATAAACATTTCTATACAAAATAGCTTTTACAAATATCAGCAATTATTGCATTCCTAATGATGATTATCTAATTGAATCCACAAATAAACTAATCTAAATTTTCTTAGTGCAATTTTCTTCGTCTATCCGTGAGCTTATCGAGGTTAATCTAAGATAATCTGGCATCAATGTTTGACTCAATTTCTGATTAAAAACTGAATAAGCCTGAGACTAATTCTATTGTGAATGATTCAGTAAAGATATGTAGTGATTATAAGAAACACCTGCAACTAAATATATATTTCAACATATGTATATATCCTGTTTGCTAACTATTTGATGGGTTAAAGATCGTATTCATTCAGAGACAGCCGATTGATCGCAAACAGAAGTTATCTTGACCGGCTATTTATGCACTTTTTGTCACCCACTTTAACGAGGTATTTATTTATCACCATGCGAAGGTCTAGGCGACAGACTTTGGATACAGATGGCATGTTTGCAGATTGATTGAACAATTGAGACAGCGTCACTAAATCCTGACAATGAGTATTCACGAAATATCTTTGAAATCACAGCCAACTTTGCCATCGATTGCTCTAAAGAAGATGTTGTCGGCTAGGAATTCTTGCAATGTTGACGATGATAGACACAGTAACTAGTATGAAGTTAGTTGGCTATTGGTGAAAATGTTGAACACGACTATGTACAAGCAATTCAGAGAACCTTCAGCTTCAATGTAAGTTTTATGTGCCTTCGAGAAAGCATATAAAACTGAAGATTGTTATCTGCCAAAGAATGTGGTGTCTTTATCTATTTAATGGTATATCTTTCCTGGTACATACGAGTTTCCCGTGTTAACTATAGAAGTGTCCCAGTTAGTTGAATATGACTTAGCACGCTGTGATCAAGAGAAATTCGAATAACTTCAGACCATCGAGTGCTGATTTCATCGTCTATGAACTACCAAAATGGTGTGGTCATTCCAAATCTGCAAATCGCAAAAAGAAAATAAAAAACAATAGTGGTCATCGATTCACTTATACAGAAAATATGTGCACTGCCGCACGTGTGCTGGATTGTTGTCGTGCATTCTTTCCAGACTTTTCCTTCAACTACTTGAGATGTGGTCAACAAATCGACGATATGCAAATATATTCTAGACTAGCTGTGCTTATTGGTTGCTAAGTACTGATATGGTGGCGGAAATAGTTAAATTCATTTGAAATGGTCAATGGAATTTCGACATAATTTAAAAATCGATATTATTTCCCAGATGAGAGATTATTTTAATCTGTCGATGAGCGGTTTTGATTATTTCATTACAGTTCATTATATACAATATTATAGCAACGTTTACTACCTGCTAAGTAGCCGCAAAATTAATTTAATGATAAAGTCACGTAGTTTATATTTAATCAATTGTACTATATGTTTATACTTAATTTAGCCGTTTTTGTTTCAGACTGATATTTACTAAAAGCATCAATTTACAAAAATTCAATCAAATCAAAAGTTATGGTAAACAATATATTTAAGACTAAAAATTAACTAATTTATTAACCGAATAAGAGAAGTTCATTCTATTACATTAATAGCTCCGTATTCTAAAGATCCTATTGAACTAAGATTAATCGAAATTGCATTTGTAAATATACTAAAATGTTAGATATTTGTTGGTTCATTTTGTCAGTAATAAATAGTTAACGATTGTGGTAATATTACGTATTTACGCATTTAATAGCAAATTATAATGTAAATTATACTTTACTTTATATCTAAATTAAAGCGCCCGATAAAATTTACCTACAATTTGTATACGCCGTAATTTTAGAAAGTCTATAAACTCAATAATGGGGGTATCCTGTTGTGAATAAATTTTATGAAATTTAGTAAATTATTTAAGTGCCTAACTAACTTTGACTAATATTTATCAATTACACAGCATGAAACTTATCATTATGATATCAAAATATAAAATATTTTAACTTAATATTCGATTTACTATTTAAATTGTTATACCATAAAATAGTTGCATTGAAGTGCTACTGGCATATTATTTAATTTTCTCTGTCATAAAAATCGTTCATATTTTATAGGTGTTAGCAACTGAACTGAAAATTTTCCATTTTGATTTCAGAAAAAATTCTTTTTTTTTGTCGAAATAATTATGGTAGTTTGCGATATTTTATGAATATTTATTGCATACTTATATAAAAAAATATTTTAAATAATATATTGTACTATTTTTATAAGATTCCTTTTTCTATCTTGACAGTATTTTAGCTATAGAAGTATATCAAGAATTTCACTCTTATTCTTCTTCTTTGTTTAGAGGTAACTCCAAAAATTTTATGCTTTTTTTCATACAGAACGCTTCAATGTGCTTTTGGAAATTCTCCCGAAAATTTTTTCATTTTTATACAGACAACCCTGCATTCAAATTTATTGTCCTTTTAAATCATAATATTCATAAAATAAAAATTTTTAATGATGGTGAAAGAAGTAATTTATTAATAATTGATTGAAAAGTGGTATTAAAGACTCTTTTCAGGATTTCCAAGGAATTGTCAATTATGATAAAACTTTGTTAAAGTTATTAAATATATAATAATATATGTATTTAATATATATATATTATTAAACTAACTATATTATATACGAGGTCTGTTCAAAAAATTTTGCTAATTTTAAATTTCTGCGGGTTACGTATATTTGATTTTCGATTTTTTTATGGCGTTATGTTGGTACTCATATCTCTCACTTATGCCGACAAGTGTGGTCATTTTGAATATTCAGTTAATTTTTGATAGCTGCTTTACTTGCACGTGTTTTGGCTCGTCTTCGATTTTTGCCCATTCCAAAAAATGGATCAAAGAATCTTTAAAATTTTGTGTGAAAAACAAAATTAATTGGGCGGACGCATTCCGAATGTTGACTGTGGCATATGGTGAAGCTACCTTGGACCGAAGCAACGTTTATCGGTGGTACAAAATGTTATCAGAGGGCCGAGAGGATATGAACGACGAAAAGCGTGCAGGACGATCGAGCACCTCAACAACAGCCGAAAACATTGATGAAGTGAAGAAAATAGTATTGGCCAATCGTCGAATCACCGTTAAAGAAGTTGCTGAGAACTTAAACATATCGATTGGCTCGTGCCATTCGATTTTTACCAATGATTTGGCGTGAGACGACCAAAATTTGCTCCAGAGGATCATAACTGGTGCCGAATCATGGGTTTATGGTTATGACGTGAAAAACAAAGCTCAATCGTCCCAATGGAAGCTGCCGTACGAGCCAAGACCGAAAAAAGCACGCCAAGTTCGGTCGAATGTGAAGGTTTTGCTTACAGTTTTCTTCGAATGTAGAGGCGTGGTGCATCATGAGTTCAAGCCACAGGGTAGAACGGTCAATAAGCAATATTACCTGTAAGATATGCGCAAGTTGCGGGCAGCAATCCGCCAGAAACGCGCGTATTTATGGAAGAACAAAAATTGGTTTTGGCACCATGATAACGCCCCTGCTCACGCATCGTTGCTTGTGCGCGAATTTTTACCAAAAATAACACACTAATAATGCCACAGCTACCGTATTCCCCCTGTGACTTTTCTTGTGAAAGGACGACGCTACGCTACGATTGAGGAGATAAAGACGGCATCGAAGGAGGAGCTATACAAGATCACAAAAAATGATTTTTTGAAGTGCTTCGAGGATTGGAAAAAACGTTGGCACAAGTGTACAATATCTGGTGGGGATTGCTTTGAAGGGGACAAAATAGATATTCGTATTCAAATAATTTTTGAAAAAAACATAAAATTCGCGATACTTTTTGAACAGACTCGTATAATAGACTGAACGTTATTTGTTTTAAAATTTGGAAGGTAAACAGGCACTGAAAAATAATTTATATGCTTAAGACTTCTTAATATCAATATCTACTTATTTTTACGTTTAAGATATTCTGACGGTATTTTGACTTATGGGATGTACCACTTTTATTTTCATAGAAGTTGCACTAATATATAGTTGTGAATAAGATTACAAGAAATTATTACTTAAAAAAATTGGAGGGTTGTTCAAAAATATTCTAGGTATATGTTAATTATATTTTCAAAGCTTTAATGGAAGCGGAAAAGCGGTGACAACTCTAGACCTTATTACAAAAATTTCAAGTATGGTGTTACACTTAAACTAGAAGAAACTCTTTTTTTTTAGTATCAACTTAAGAACTTTTCTAATGGATGTTGTAGCTATATATAAAGACTATTAAGTATTAATAAAAAAAATATCAAATATTTAAAATTATAATAGCTAGGATCATTAACAAGTTGTTTTAATTATTTAAGTTAGCTTTATAACAAAAATAAATTTTGCAAAATTTATCTTTCATTTTTTTTTGTAACTAATTAATTCTTAAATATGTCTAAAAATGCGGCAATGTAAACAGGATTTATGTGCTAAATGGTAAAACAGTTAACGCTACCAGGCAAAAGTCAATAAAAAATATATGTGTGACGAAATGTACTTAATTTCTATAACTATGTGAGACAGGAGTGCGCTCTTTAGTCCAGGAATACTGTACCCTGACTTTCCGAATATGAAAAGATAGTAACTGATACTCAAGAATAGTACCGCAACATTATTGGAAACTCTTTAGTTACTGAATGTCATGCTTTTGGCAAAATGCTGACACATCCAAAGAATGTAGCTATAAAAAGTTTTATATCTTCTCATAGAACACGCTGTTACTATGAATATTATACTAAGCTATAACCTTTTGTCTTTTTAAGAGATTAACAGATAACGCAACAGTCATTTCATATGTACTTAGATAAGAATGTGTCTCTTCAAAATTTTTTTTTTAGTAGATACTCGTACTTTTAGCAAATTTATTGTCCATTTTAAATCTTTTTGTCGTTTCTTTCATTGGAAAATTATCATAAATTTCTTATTAAATAGGTGTAATAACTTCTGATTATATTATTATAGAAATTATGATATGACATTTTGGAATTTTACTGACAGGATCCTTTCAAAACCAAATAGACTTTCCCATTTTCAACTAATTTGTGATATGCTGTCATATTGAGTTTTTTGACTGGTTCCCCTTGGCAAATCATTTTATAATTGCTAGACAACTGACATTAGCAATATATGCTTTTAAAGAAATATATTTTTTAACATTCCAAATTTTGAATCATAAAATGCACAGGTCGTTGCATTTTCTTGAATAGAATAGCATTTAAAAGAGTTTATTTAAGGCCCAGTTGTACACATGAAATTTGGTTGGGTGTGTCTTACTAAATATGTTATTAACAGACGCATATATCTCCAAGGCAAAATTATTATCTTATCTTGGACTATCGCCATTAATAAATTCTGCCTTTGCAGATTAATTTACGGCCCACTTAGCATCATCTTGGCCCAACTTTTCATTATTTTGTGTATATGAGATGGAAAGGAAAGTAAAGCAGTACTTGTTGGCTATAGTGCTTTTATGTATGTGATATTTTCTAATTTAGTATTAGATAAGCGAAATAACAAAGTACCTCAATTATGGTAGTTAACCCGTTTGGTGTCAAAACTGTGCATTATTATCGTGGTAATCGATACCGTATGACCGTGCTTGCAGACTGGAACGCAGCTGATATCTTGGCATCAAAACTCATGTGACAGCTGATATGTGGATTGCATAAGAGAATTATCAAATCCGTAAGGTGATATGCTCCATATTGTTGCCAACACCAAAAGCATCATATCTGGTGGACCACCATTATCTGTACCTTATCGAAGTTCGTCATATGGTCTATACTATCCAGGACTGCAGTTTGTCTAGGAGGCTACAGAAGTGCAAACAAACACCTTGCATCTGAGTATTTACAAATAATATATGAATATGGTCACTTTTAAGTATGAATCGTGCTAGTGTACTTAGTATCATGTAGTGAATAGAAAATTCCAAGAATTAGTTCGTCGTCAATGGTGTTCATAGATAGAGAGTGCGTTTATTTATCCATGCGATGATGATTTATGGCAACGTGTTGTAATAATTTGATTAAATATAATTTCGCCATGTTTATTATTATGATTTATTATTTGATTTATTTTATAAGGAAGCAAAAATTTAAATATATGCAACCGTAGCATATGAATACACAATAAATCAAGAGAGTAAAAAATCACTGAATATACAAATTCCGCACTCAAAATTTTGTTGTCTTCATTTTGAACGTTTATGTATATTATCCTTGCATATATTTTAATAGGTACATTATCTATCAAATAAAATACTTTTAAAATATCTAATATAAAAAAATTTTATTTTAACCTGAATTACTAAAGTTAATTACACCTTCGGTGGTGGGCTTAGAGCCTATAGAATATCTTAATGTTGACTTCGTCTTACTGAAAACGTGTATGCAAAGTAATCAATTTATTATCAATAAGGCTTTTTAATACCTTTTTCATTCAAATTAACTTTATAATTATTTTTAAATGTATCTGTTATAATAAAGTATTAATTAGTCGAAAAAGTTCAAAGCATTTTTAGACAGATGGAGTTAAAAGCAAATAACTCAGTAACCACTAGCCGCATTCTAACAACACTAGATGTGCGTTTGAAAGATGACACTTAGAACTTCGTTGAGGGGTGTAGTGTATTAAAAGTAATGCAACTTCAAAATAGACCAGAATATTGGCTAAATATTTGTGTTGTTTATGGTGAATGTGTTGTATCAAATGCAACAGCATGTAATTGGGTCACTTGCTCTCGAAAAAATTGAGCAAGTCCGGCATATTAACAGTCATAACTTATCTTATAAATTAAACATTTAAGATAAAATCATTTGCGAAAGGCTGGGAATTGAGTGTAAAAACTAGTTGATCGATTAAACATCTGCGATACGCTGCTGAAGCGCAATGAAATCAAGCCATTTCTGAAATGAATCATAACTGGCAATGAAAACTTGGTTATATGTATGTAAGAATATCATTCGAAAGAGATTATAAAAATAAAGAGATGAATGATGACAAATGATTGTATAGCCAGGATTGACGGCCAATAAGGCTATGCTGTTTACATGGTGGGACCGAGAGGGAATTGTTCATTTCAAACGATATTCTCGTATTTCACTCGGTACTGTACTGTAAACAACTCGAAAGATTATGCCAAGTGATTGAGAGAAAATGACCAACATTTATGATAAGAAGGATCTCTTTCACCACGATTATGCTCGCCCATACGCTTGATGACTCGGCAAAAATAGAAGAGCTTGGTTTGGAAAATTTGATGCATTTAACAAATAGCCTAGACGTAGCGCTCTCAGACTACTATTTATTGGGTGTAAGGGACAGTTCTGTCGTTTTTTTCTAAAGATAAAACTAATTTTTTTTCCTTTTTCTTCAAAAATTAATCCAAAATATAATTTCCTTTATTAGTTACAACTGTCTGCCAGTGTTCTGGCAGCTTATCCAACCCCCTGGAAAAGAAGTCCTTATTTTTTAACGCAAAGTATTCTTCCACTGTCATTTGGACACCCTCATAATTTATATATTCATTCCCATCAAGAAAGTTTTGCAGCGACCTGAACAGATGGTGCAATATCTGGAGCATATGCTGGCTGAGGTAGAGTTTCCAAACCCAACTCTGCAATTTTTTATACGCTTTTTCTTGCCACGTGCGGTCTAGCATTGTCATGGTGAAGAATTACACCCTTTCTGTTCGCCAAATATGGACATTTACGTTGAAGTTCTTTATTCAAAACATCAAGTTGCGAACAGTAACAATCAGCATCAACCGTTTAATTTTCTTTCAGAAACTCATAGTGGACAATACCCCTCCGATCCCACCAACAACACAACATAACTTTCTTTTGATACACATCAGCTTTGGATGTGGACGGTGGTGTCTCCCTTTTGTAAACATATACCCTTTTTCTTACCCACATGTTTATACATTATCCACTTTTCATCACCAGTTACCAAGCGGTCGAAAAACGGTTCCCTTTTGTGACAAGCAAGATTTGAAGAACATATTGAAATTTGATCCATTAAATATTTTTCGCTTAATTCATGTGTCACCCAAACAGAGAATTTGTATACAAAACCAAGCCTTTTAATGTACTCTAAAGCAGTAGTCTGATGAATTTCAAGCTTAAAGGCCACTTCTGTGGAATTTAACTTAGGATTTGTCCTGATCATACTACGTAGCACTTCATCATTGACATCTGATTAGCCTTGATCTGGGTTTACCTTTCAGAGAAAAATCACCCGTGTAATAGCTCGACATGTTTGAGCTATTACTGCGTCTTCTACAAACACGTCACACAAGTTTTTTTCCCTCCATCGCGTTGTTCCTTTTTTGGAACTCATGCAACCTGCAATGTCTTAAGTGCACTGTTTCTTCACACATGTTGACTGTTTTACAAGTTTAAAAAAACTGACAAAAATCAGTTTTAATGTGTATAAACCATCAATAATACAGTAATCTAACGGTTTAAATCAATTTCAGTCGCATCAGAATTCTCACTAAGAATCGACAACGCATACAAGTGAAAGTCTTTAAAAATGACAGAACTTTCCCTAACACCCAATATTTCAATCTCTGCAGAACTCACTTAATGGAATCAAGCTGGCTTCAAGAAAGGCCTGTGAAAACCACTTGATTCTGTATTTCAACCAGAAACCACAGAAATTCTCGATAATAAACATTATCGATAATAATAAACAATTAATTGATTTTAACACTCTGATTTAAGTATCTCCATTTTACTCAAAAAAACGCCTCTTTTTCGACTAAGCAATATAATTTTCATGTAGAATGACAGATTATAGTTCGGTCTAAGCATTCATATTTGTTTCTGCTGAGTATTTAATTGGCCAGTTCAACTATTATGAAACTACTCTTCCATATAGTGATCCTTTATCAAGTTAAATATTTTAAATATATAGTCCTCTAGCTGTATGCAGTTGGTCTTGTCTGCAACACGAACGTACAGCGGCAGCTCAATTTTGGTGAAGTATTCCTGAACAATTTTTTTCGATATATACGACGTATATACTAAAACCTCCTACAAAGGAAAGTTCCCCATAGAATCGTTACAACTTTTTATGACGCAAACTCGCGAATTCACCAATCTTAAAATAAAATTTAATTAAATTGTTTCAGTCAATTTTTGGAGCAACAATGAGTCATCGGTTATATGGAGGGAAAGCATTACTTTTCTACCACACTCGTATGCGTCCTTGAAGTTGATGTATAGTTGGCGCTGCTTACAAATTGAACATTAAATTGAATTATTTAAAATTTATTAATACATATGAATACAATATAATTCTAATTCAAGCCTTCGTAATTGTAGTGCTACGTATGTGTATATTCGATTTTCGATTTTTTGTGGCGTTATGTTAGTACTCATGTCCTTCACTTATACCGATGAGTTCGGCCATTTTGAATGTTCAGTTAGTTTTTGACAGCTGCTTGGCTTGCACGTATTTTAGCTCGTCTTCGATTTTTGCCCATTCCAAAAAATGGATCTGTATCAAATTTTGTGTGAAAAACAAAATTAATTGCGCGGACGCATTCCGAATGTTGACTGTGGTATATGGTGAAGCTACCTTGGACCAAAGCAACGTTTATCGGTGGTACAAAATGTTATCAGAGTGCCGAGAAGATGGGAACGACGAAAAGCGTGCCGGACGCCCCAGCACGTCAACAACAGACGAAAACATTGATGAAGTGAAGAAAATAGTATTGGCCAATCGTCGAATCACCGTTAGAGAAGTTGCTGAGAACTTAAACATATTGATTGGCTCGTGCCATTCGATTTTTGCCAATGATTTGGCGTGAGATGGGTCGCCGCGAAATTCGTACCAAAATTGCTCAATTTCGACCAAAAACAGCATCGCATTAACATTGCTAAGGAGCTGCAATGACCCAAATTTGCTCCAAGGGTCATAACTGGTGACAAATCATGGGTTCATGGTTATGGCATGTAAACCAAAGCTCAATCATCCCAATGGAAGCTGCCGCACGAGCCAAGACCGAAAAAAGCGTCAAATTCGGTCGAATGTGAAGGTTTTGCTTACAGTTTTCTTCAATTGCAGAGGCGTGGTCCATCATGAGTTCTTGCCACAGGGTAGAACGGTCAATAAGTAATATTACCTGTAAGTTATGCGTAAGTTGCGGGAAGCAAGCCGCCAGAAACACCCGGATTTGTGGAATAACAAAAATTGACTTTTGCAGCATGATAACGCCCCTGCTCACGCATCGTTGCTTGTGCGCGAATTTTCGGCCAAAACCAACACACCAATAATGCCGCAGCCACCGTATTCCCCAGATTCTGTGACTTTTTCTTGTTCCCGGAACTGAAGAGCCCCATGAAAGGACGACGCCATGTTACGATTGAGGAGATAAAGACGGCATCGAAGGAGGAGCTGAACAAGATCACAATAAATACTTTTTGAAGTGCTTCGAAGATTGGAAAAAACGTTCGCACAAGTGTATAATATCTGGTGGGGATAACTTTGAAGGGGACAAAATAGATATTCATGAATAAATAAATAATTTTTAAAAAAACACAAAATTCGCGATACTTTTTGAACAGACCTTGTGTACACATACTATAGTCACGAGCACACTACAACTGGCTTTTGTAAAATATCAATAATAGAGTTTAGGATTACTAGATAAATTGGTAGATTTAAAATCCTTAAGTTTATGATTACTAGACAAACTCTCTTATATTCTATATATATTTTGGATATTATTATTATATGACAGATAGTGTTAATATAACTAGAACAAATGTTCTTTAAATGTATGCAATAGGCCACATTGAAGTGTCAACGACTGAAACTAATCTTTAGTTAATAGGCAAGAAAATGATGGGTTTGGTTAGATTTAGCGAAGCAAGCCAATTTACTTATACACATAAAATAAAAGGCGTAAAAGTATTTATGAATAACGTAATTTTTTTAAACCAATTTTTCCGAATTTTTGTTCTGCCAATGATGAGTTGTTAAGAGAAGATTGTAATAATTAATATCAAGTAAGTTGTCATAGGAATTTTATTATTTTTAATTTTTGCTATCATTTCCAAGTTATATTGGTACAAAAAATGTAAATTAAAACTGCAATGATCCTTAGCCATATTAGAACTGGAGTATTTTTGCTTACTAGTTGCAAATGCATTTGATTTCGTGTTATCAGAGGAGAGAATTGTTATTTCAATAGTTGATACAATTAATGTTAATTAGGATCAATATTTACGAAATGTAGGTACTAATATATATATTTTGTATGAAAATAGAGGTTTTTTTATGTGCAATCCAATTATTATTATTTTTCAAAGTAATTATTATTTTGAACTAATTATTTTCTGTATGGGTTTGCTTGCGTTCTAAGAAATAGTAAGTGTAGAAATTAAGGCATTTTGAAGTTAAAAGTTTGAAATTTAAATCTTCTCAAAGCAATATTTTGTAAATTATTTTTTAGAAATTAAATTTGTAGCCAATTTATATGTAAATCTTTTTGCTTCATATTTTAATTATATTTACTTATATAAAAGTAGAGTAGAAAATATTCAGAATAATATATGATGGCAAGATTGAATTTTCAAATTGGTCCAAAATCGATAACTACTTTGACTTCGAAATGGGCATGTGAATTGGAATCCGGAAATTTCCAATTCAATATGAAAAAGACGAGGGTTGAAAATGATTCGTGTTAGGTGAGTATCAATATTAGATGCAATATTCACCTGCATCACCTTTTCAAACTGGAAATTGCATCGCAAAATATCTTCCGACAAAATTTCGATATGAATTTTATAAAAGAACGATATATTACTATGCATATCGGAAGATTATGAAGCGTAGGTGTAGGAGCATTTTTAACTAAAATTCAAATGCACAAATCGATGTATAGGTACGTTACCTAGATATGGACGTAATGCAAAGAAGTGAGATTGAGCATAGTTTAGTGAATAGTTTTACTATCAGTTTTCGGCTGAGGTACTTTCAGAAATGGTACCAGACACACGATATTGATTTCAATAAGAATATCCAAAACTGACGATTCGAACTGCAGCCAAGTACTTAATATGAGAATTATGTTTTTGCCGAGAACATGCTAATAAACCATAGAAATAACTTTTTAACTGGCACGTCTAGCTGATTGGATGGAATGGAAGGTCGCCGCCGAGTAGGTTGGAATTACTGGCGCATATGAAATTTATTTATCGTGTTCTCGGGTATCAGTTTCCCTAAACGATAAATTCACTTATCTTGTTTAGGAATTTCTCCTTCGTCCATTCTTGCTTGCATCTAATTGACGTATGGCGGATCTCCGGATAATACAATATTTTCGAATAAGCTAAAAGAAAAGTGGAGTGGAATGTTTCACCTTCGTTCGTAATGTTATCTGGATATCGGCCAAGATACGAGGGAATATAATATTTACACGAAAGAGAAGGGATGGACGAAGATAAATTTTATCATACCTTTTGATAATTACATAATAATAAAAATTCCATTTCAGCTGATAGCTAAATAGGTCTCAAGTAAAATATTTTGAAATATAGCCAAATTTAAAATACACTCTAATCGTTTCTTAACACGTTCATAATGTAAAATCTGAAAATTCTTTAAATTTTTGAGATTCTTGTAACGAAAATTAAATTTCACATTCTAATAGTCTGATTTTATTCACCATAACGTGTTGAGTCCTAAGTAAATACATCGTATTTGGAAAAATATCTTAAACCAAATAGGAAGAGATTTTCTGTGTCAATTGAAAGATAATCACCCATCTTGTCTTGGAAGAATCGTCGATAATTTAAAAATACTTTTTGGTCCTAGTAACTAGCATGCAAATTCTATGGCATGCACTGTAATTTGTCGTGGTTACTCGATACTCAATCTTCAGATATTTTTTTTTATTGCTCTCATTTATTTGTGGCGGAAAACTGAATTTAGCTATTTAATTTGTTAGGGAATGATTGTATCTTTGTGGTGATTTGTGGTGACATGAACAATTCCAAAACGATCGAAGATGTCACCAAAGACGACAGAATCATAGCACAAAGTATATAGTTAAAGGTTAAAAATCAAAACTAAAAACAAAGTCTAACAAGACCATGGACTAACGATGCCGACAACAATTTCCTGCAAAATGGAAATTATTGTACCACAAGGAACTATTCAGTTTGTTTCTCAATTGATGGCTTAAAGTAAACTGTTCCAAATAGAAAATTCAATCGTGATATGTGTAGACAGTAATTTAACAAAATTCACTATGGTCTTATCCATATATATATAGTAAATTGTTAAAACTATTCTTACTTAGATTATTGCTATTAAAAATGTTAAAACGGAAGTCTTCACTCAATTCAGCTAAATCGTATTATATTGTGATTTGCATAATTATAGAGTAAAGAAGATGTCTTTTGAATAACCACATCCGTTAAGTTACAGGAAATTTTTGTAATAATTTTTTTGCCTATTTATAATGAATTCGTAATTATGATAAATTAACAACTTGGAAAAATAAATAAATATTCTGTAGGTTTTGTTTGTTTAAAAAATTAAAAAGTTTTATTGTTACCATTATAGTATCTAATAATCAGGTGTAAAAATTATAACTGAGTTAAATAAAAGTTTTTTTTTTTTAACTGCTAGCATAAATTAATCTAATTTAATGTCATTAGGAAAGTTTATAAATTCTTTTTTATTTTAGCCTATTTTCAAAGGACTTTCCAGTAAATTTAGCCAAAAATCATAATTTTTCTTTTTGAATTCCTTACATACTCGTACTAAGTAACTATAGGTCTACTAGCATATATAGACCTAAAAATGTTTTATCTATTTTTTACAAGTATATTTACAGGTACTATAGGTGCCGCTGAGTATCTTAGGATAGTAAACATTGAACTATTTGGATTATTTTCGACCACTTAGCGTAAAACTTTAAATACTGGGATTCGTTTATTCTTTCTGGCTGACTTTACTCAATTTCAAAGAAATGTATCAAACAGTGTATTTTTGAAGATATAGTTGTAAATTTCTGGGATACTGTTTTAAAATAAAATACACTTCATCACTCATTATCAAGTGTTTCAAAAAACTATGATCCTCTGCCTAGGTATTGAAGTCCAATGAGGTACTGCAGATGCTACTGACGATTGTGGGATAGTAAAGATTGGACCATTTGGATCTTGTATGAAAACATTTCTAAATTCAATTTTAAAATATTCTAAAACAATGTTCTAGCCATACCTAATTGACAACTGCAACAATGTCCAGAGTGCACTTAAGACCTCTTCCCAAAAAATTGCCAACTGAATTGCGTCTCTCATACTGGACGATTAAATTCCGAATTATGTAACTGCTAGCAGATACTCTGAGATTAAAATATTGTTGATATTTTCTCAGGGTTTGAATAATTAAAAAATTAAACTCTGTGAGTTTTACTAGTTGTTGAACATCACACATAGTAATTTGAACTTCTTCTATAATCTATAATAAAAAAGGAAAACAATATTGAAAATGAACCAGTTACGATTTTTCCGAATCCTTCAGTTTTTTTGTGACCATAGTAGTTTTTAGTAGTTTATATGAAAATTAACAGAATTATTTAAGATGGTTTGATTTAATATACTCATATTTATATAATATAAATGTAATTTTCTTACTTACAATTTTTATTCTTGTTAAACAATATTTAGAAATATTTTCATAAAGACAATCTTATAGCCCCACAAATACATATTTTCAGACCATATACATTATTTATAAAATGCAATATTTCAAAAATCTATTATGTTATGAAACAAAAAATATTATTTTATATGTCAACAATATGAATTTTACTATTTCAGTAAATATTATTTGCTGAAAATTGTACAGAAAAAAATTGCTACAAAATGAGGTTTTGGCCGGTTTATAGTCCATTGACTATCGTAAAGTTGACTGCGTATTACTGAAATTATATACGTAAAATAATTAATATATGGTCAGTTAAAAAAAAAAATTTTTGGCAATTTGACCCTGTGTCAGGTCAAATTTGTTACTATTAATATTTGGCTTATAAAGTATTCTGAAAAATTAAAAAAAGTCTGTACGGAAACTATTTGTAGGATTATCTTGAAATATAGTTTTAATAGTAAAATTTTACGTAAGGACCTAAGTAAAGGAAACAAAAAAAAACATGCTACATTTTATAGAGGAGTATATAAATAAAACTGAATATTTTTAGAGGAATATAATTTTGGCTAATAAAATAAATTTAATCTTTTTGGTGGTTGGCAAATGGTATGGCATAAGACAAATTCGAAACCAAATAAAAAATATATTTAGACTAAATAAAAAAAAAAATGCTACCAAAATGCAAATTTCAAAGATATAAAATTTGTCCAAAATTTAAAATTACCACCCCACAATCTTTTGATATTAACTACAATATATATCAAATTTATAGAGCATTTTGGATGGAAAACTAATACAAAAAACGTTTTCATCAAAGAAATAATTGAAAACTGCTTAATTAAAAAAAATTAACAAAATTTAAATATAGCTCGCATAAAAAATTTAATAAAAGTGTGCTACTCGATTGATTTGGATATTTTTGTGCTGTAAAAATTAGGTGTAATTTTATATTTAAGTAAATTTTTTTATTTCTGTCTTTACTGTATTTTTATATTTATTATAGTTCAATATATGAGCTACAAATCTCTAAAATGAGTTTTAAAAATAATATTGACAGTTGGAAAACTTCTTAAATGGTGTGTCCACATAGTTTAGTTATCCTTTCATTTAGTATAATTTATACTTGATTGATTTTCATTCAAATTCCTTTTCTTTTTTGAATAATAAAGTGTTCTTTTACATAGTATAACTAAAATACAATAGATTATTTTATAGTTAATCTTATGACTAGATATATCATAATAAAATTACATTAGAGATGCTAAAATTAACATTAATTCATGTGTTAATAGAAAATATTCTTTAATAGCTCTTGTGCAGTACTTGAAAGCAATAAAAAAAATTTTTCTATCTCCCTAATATTTTTTTTTTATAATATGTTGAAAATAGTGTTCAAACATTTTCTTATCAAATACAAACTTTCAAAGAGTCCTTCCGGTAATTGTTGGCTGAAAGAACACCGTCTACATTTCAATAATTCCAATTTCTATATTTATTGATTTAACCATAAATTAATTTTATTATCTGAAATAAAATTTATCATTTCAAACTTTCGGTAATAAAAATGGCAAGACAAATAAAAAAAAAAACAATCCATTCTACAATATATTTTGTGTACTATTGTTTACACAGTTTTTTCATTTATTTCTCACATAGTAAGGGTAGGTTTTTTCACATATTTGCAAAGAGGAAGTCTTGATTTATTCGTCGAAATTATATTTCCGTAAACAAGTTATCCTGAAATCATACAAATCAAGACAGAGCCCATTATATGCTAGGTTATATTCATAGACTGATTCAATGACGCATTTTACGTTGTACAGCTTCAAAAATCGTTTTATGGTATCTTTTGGGGAATCCATTTATTTTTATGCAACAATATACAATGTACGTACGCGGATAACATAACATAAATGACGGCTCCATCTTATGTAGCTACCAAAAATTTATGTCTTCGATAACAACAATCGACCTTTGGGGTGAATCCAAATCAATAAAATTCGTTTGCATTTTTAAGATAAGAAGTATTGCACCTAAAGTACTGAAATACTGACATGCAACCAGATAAACAGCTAATATGTCTGTTGATAGTGCAAAGATTCCGAACCTCTTTGGATGTTGCGGTTTACCGTACTAATTAATGGATTTCACTAGGAATTTTCTTGCTCATACATAATTGATAAAGAACACGTACTAAGCCGTCAATACACTATGGGGACATGGGCACGTACATATGGGCTTCATTTCGAATACGGAATAAATTGTCATAAATTTGTTGACTATTAAGCCTGTTCGATTATGGCTTTAGCTAACATTGGAGTCTATAAAGTCAAGTATTGGTTATCGTAAACGAGGTAAACTGAGTCGTCCAGTATATCGGAATGTGCGCATTTAGTATTAAAATCTGGCATAACAATCAATTAGAAAATATCATAATTAGCTAAATTACAATTAAGTGTATACATTATCATTGATTTCGATTTAGTTCGCTGCTATATTTAGGATCTATACTCGTATAAGGTAGTTCAGTAACTATAGTTCATAGGAGTAGACGGATATTGGCCTTCATAGCATTTCTATGCGAGTAGCAATTGTCATTCTGTCTGGCTGTAGATATTTAAACTTTGCTATAGTTTGTATAAGTTAGTTAAAATTAAAATAAAAAAATTGAATAATTTTTGTAGTACCAAATGTATAAAAGTATGCTTACTAAAAACATGGTAATTGGTTCTCTTCTCTTGCATGTTAGGTCGTGTTTCATGGAATTCTCATCTTAGAGTTTTTTTTGCAAAGTTTTGAAGATTATCTCTTCTTTTACAAATAATCTGGGAAATGTGCGTTTGATGCCGTAGATTAAAAACATTATCAACCGAATCAACTCCATTCTTAATATGGTGCAAATTCTGGTTGATAGTAAATGTAAGATTAGGCAAAGTGAGGCAATCAGAGTAACTCATGCCCTACTTAATGAAAGGTAGCTCTAATTCTACAATTTATATGTCAGAATCCCAGTAGCAAGGAAAATGCTAGTTGAAGTGGTGGTCAATCGTTGCATTCGACTAGCCAGTGGAGCACACCAAACTTCTGCGGCGGACTCTATCCTCATTAAAGCTGGTTGAAAATCCCACTTTACAAGTCCCGCATAAACCTCAATTATATTAATCTTTGTTTCCATAATTACGCTCTTCATTATCTCTTAAAACGAGTTATATCCACAATCTTCTCAAAAATAAATTCGTCCTTCTTCCCTTATTCTTAATGGTCTCTCATATAACTATATATTCTCTTAACTGTTAAATCTTCCTTCACCACGGACACCTTCAACTGCGGTTGAACCAGAAATCGTGGTGTGGACCGTATTTGTAGGTGTCTATAACCCTAAGAAGATGCAAAAAGGCAAAAAGCAATTCAACTATCTATAGGATACTTTTCCTTGAATTGGTTAATTCAACACTTATGCTTGCGGACTCTACTGTGGATCCAGCTTGTTGGTGGTGAATATTGCGAGATAAAGTATGGAATCCTACCCGGTGGAAGATTTCCTTTCTATGGCAAACTTTGGGCAATTGGGATGACAGTTGAGACTGCAAATAAACTTTTTTTTGGGAAACATCACAGTACAAACATTTTTAGCAACAATATGGAAGCCTTGGGCCCATTAATTGATTCAGTTCTAAAATACATTCGACATAACATGCTTAATGTTTATTCATGTTAGTATATTTAATCAAGTACCCAGGGAGCATCTATATCTATTGAGCAAATGCCATTTAATATATTTAACCATACGTGCACAAACAGGCTGGAATCTTCCTGTTGGATTTATTTCCCTACATTGGCGTAATCTTCGTAAATCAGTCTTCACTAACTATTTCGAAATTCTAGGCAAGGAAACTTCTTAGAATCCGGATTCGTTATACTTTTATTATCCAATATTTTCTATTGGGTAACCAAGATCATCCTTTCTGCCATTTCTGTTCTGTTCAACTAATTATGCTTGATTTTTTAAATGAATGGCACTTAGCCCAGAATTTCTAGCAGCAAAGGACACCTTCCATTGCAGAGCTTTTAGAATAAACAATTCCATATTCAATGTCAATTTTCTACATTCTTGAGCATCTTAATTTGCTCCACAAAATTTAACAATGAATTCGCCAGATGGCCTGATGGTTATGGCACTACCGAATACTCTCTAGCTTTTGTCTCAGAGATCCTACAACAATAACAACAACAAAAACGTTTGATTACATCTATTCCTGCGTGATTTTATTGCTTTCTACTGCAATTTGTTTGTGTCTTTAATTTGATTAGCGAAATTATTATGTTATAATTTATCATCAGTTCTGGACAAATTTAATGGTTTCATGTCATTCCATCATAAGGGATATAATTAATTTTGCAGTTTTAGAAAAAATCAGAATCGGATAAATATGATTTCTGAGATTTAAATGAAGGACAAAGCTGGAAAAATTATTTCACGACTACCAATGAAAAATATTATATGTCGGATTCCCTTATGGGGGTAGATAAAATATTTAATTTCCAAAGCGGTACGGCATTTAAATATAATGTATGAAGGAAGAACCAAGAATTTACTAGGAACTACGAATATGTAAGATGCCATTCAGTTACAGTACATTGCAAAATGCTGGAGAGAATTAAAAACTTGGTTGCAAGCTAAAATTGAGAAATTAAATTCAGGGTCCGCTGCGGCTTTTTAATGCTGGAATAAAATTAGTATTTAAGGCATTCGAGTACAAATCTAAAAAGGCGGAATTCAATACTCGTTTGAAGTAGCTTGCGACATAATTTTTCCAGCTTTGTCCTTGCCTTAATTCCTAGATATTGTAAGGGATTTTGTTAATTTTATATATGTAATAGACTTTTAGGTGGATATCCTTAAAAATTTTTAGTTAAGATGCCATAAAATCTTTACCATAAAAAATTGCTATTAAATTTGCTCATCTAACTGGGATAACTATAGCTTACCAAATCAAATTTTAACAATGTTGGTTTGGATTTTGATATTTTTCACATCTTCTCTATTTTCATTAATTATACTTTTATAGAAAAATGCATAAGCCAAGTATTCTAAAATTTTCGAATAATCAAATTATTAGTTTGTACTATTAAAAAATACGAGATGAAGTTTAACTACTGAAAAAACATCACGAACAGGTTAAAAAAAGTGTATAATATGTGAGACGGGTGTAAGTATCTTACAGGATATTCAAACAAAGCTGGACAGATACTGATCATAAATAGTCCCCTACAAAAAGCAGATCAATAATAGAACGGGCAGTTAATATGCAGTGACGATCTTAAACAAATAATCGGACTGGTATCACTGATAACGATCTGGCAATACTACAGACCTTAGGTCCTTATAAGGGTGTAGTACAAGTTGAAACCATGGCCGGTAGCAACACATTTCGATGGTATAAAGCATTATTTGAATAGCATTAAGCATTTTAGTAAGGGATATTAACATTGAAGCTGATGAATTAGTCCTTGAAAAGCTTCGAGAAAGATTTCTTCTCATCAGATTAGACATTGCTGACATTGACATGAGAACACACCGTATCACACGATCTTCATCAAAGAGGTTTAATTTAAAAAAGAGATTATTATGGTTCCCCAGCCTCCCTATTCATCTGATAACAGATCTTGTAACTTGTTTTGTTTAAAATAATCAAACTGGAAATAAAAATAATGAGACAGATGGGAAGTCTATATTTAAATATTTTTTTTTATAAAGCGTTTGCGGTAGATGAATTTTGAATATTCTTCTAATGTTTTAGTGCACTACGTGTATGAAAATAATTATAAGGTATAAAGGAAGATGTGTCAGTGAACTTTACTTTTAACTAGCTGTTGATTATAATGATTCAGAAAATCATGTGCAACTAGCCAATTTACTGGACCACTATTTATAGGAAATTCACTATTTTAAAAAAATTTAGCTAAAAATTGTTCTGTAAATAATTCTAAACAGCATTGCACTTTTAAATCTGACATATATTTTGTTCTTTTTTACGAGTGTGTTTACATTTTTTAGGTTCCAAAATGCAAACAATTAATAATAAGATAATAATATTAATATTTTCTAAAAAAAGGATTTGCAGTCTATAATTCAACACAAAGTTAAATTTACTGGAGTCAAGAGTAGAACCAGGAAGAAAGAAAATACTTTTATTTTATTGGACGAGTTTGTTGTGCAAGTTAGTATATTATGTAATTATTTCTCGCTAAAAATTTCTTTATAGTCGAGCATAATTTGTTTGTGATTAAAGCAAACTCGTTGACTATGAAAGGAACTATTTTGTATAGTTTCTATTGTCATCAGTTATTATTTGTGCACACAGAAGAGATGAGCAACTATCACTAAGGAACGTGTAATTTCTGAATAGTACTTCCACATGATAGTTGCCCCAATGAAATAGGCTCCAACGTTGGAGCTAGTGAATGGGACAGACTTAACATCATGGCAATAATCTATCTATCCCGAGGCGGCGTACCTCATCTATCTTTACAGGTAGATATTAAAAGATATGACAGCATTACAAAATGCCTGACAGCTAACAATTATAATATCACGATTGATAGTAAATTTTTGAGTAACAATTGCAAAACCAGCAATAGGAGCAATGTAGATACTTCCATCGTCTTATATAAGACATCTTTGAACTTCTGAGGAAGACAAGAAACTTAACGAAGCATTTAAGGAAGTTGAAGTATGGAAGAGATTCAGAGTATTTATTAAACAAAAGGAGTAGAACCAGAAGGAGAAATTGTAACAACGAACAAAATTACATGACAGCCCAGAAGGAAAATGCAACCAAGTGAATTCTGCAAAATTATTTAGATTAGTTGGAAAGATGGTTGGAAGAGGGTAAATAAATTTGTAATAAAACGGAGAGGTTGGCCTAGTAGCTGCTCCTCATTTCATATAAAACTGCTATCGGGAATAAAAGTAAATATAGTTTGTCGTGGGTATCCTAATCAATAGCGGCACTTATACTGATGGCAGCCGATACTTTGATGTAAGCAACATTTTTACTTCACCACAACCTTGCCAGCAACAATAGGCTGATCACCGATAGGTAATTTCATTAGCATTATCATCTCCGGTTGTATAATATTTTTATCCCTTTTCATCGCTACTATTATAATTGATTGTCTATTCTTGTTTTACCAAATACGTCCTAGTCTCATGTAGGTTTAGATTTGTACTAAAAGAAAATGAATAGAAGAATATTGAGTAGTTACTGGAAAAAACAGAAGCGTTCAGATAATACCAGTTGATCTGCTCGGGTGAGCTTTGTGTGTGGTTTGTGATAAACTATTATAAAAATAGCTATATATGTTAAAAGTATGTGTCCTAATAGTAGCTGGACCATAAATATTTATGAATACTGTGGACGACATTGTGTCTCTCAGGCACAACCGCCATGGTTGATCTGGATGCGATCGTCCGATTGATATTGTGACCGCATATTTATGCCTTGGTTTTGTTGTATTTTTTGCAAGGAGGTTGGGCTTCTTCATGGCTATTCATACCTATTAGTTAAGAAAATTATAAAAGACAAACTAAACCTTACATAGAAAAACACTATAGCCAAAGTTTTTCAATAGAATCACTTAACTAGTCGATCGTTTTGACTAGTGTGCTTAGTTCTGATACATGAACCGAACTTAAGCTATGCGGATCGGTTTCGATAACACTCTAATATTAAACATCAGCCAACCGTATTAGCATTTGTTACAGTTAATACTGAAACTAAACTATTTCATCTTTTGCTTTTGTACCATTACCAGTAGCTATTTTGAAAACGATCCATTACGACCAGTATAAACATTGAAATTTAAAATGCAAATTGTCTAGTGAACCAAAAAACTTCAAGTTTTATAATTTTTAAATTCAATAACAATCTAAATACTATATTTACACATAAGTTTAAGTAATTCTATATAAAAGTTATCTAGATTTAATTTTATTCTTTTATCATGGATTTACTTAAAGACGAACATTAATAGAATATTTACGATGTTTTTACATATTTTAATCTGTATTTTTCATATTGTTTGCTTTTCTAATTTTAATTACAAATTGTTACGATTACATAAACAGTTATTAAAGATATATTTATTAACTAGTGCTCCTTATAAAAATTAATACTGCTGCCAGTAAATAGATAATCTCAGAGGAAATGCTTCAGACATCAAATAAGAAAACGATTATGAGTTAGTTTGCCCAAAGGATGTATGCAACTAATCACCGCACGGACGTGTGTATAACAGAATAATTTAAAAAAATAATAGTAGGATCTTCTTCAGAAAATAAGTGCGAGTGTTTCTAAGCATTTTCTATTTTGCAAAGTTGATAGTCCAAACCTAGGTAATATAATAAAATTCACAATAACTACATTATCATAACCTCTAATTGTACTAGGAGCTATAAAATCAACAGTAATAGGAGCAACACCACAAATGGTAGATGCATCAACTTTAGTTCGGCACGAGTTCATAGCAAATATATTCATTGTAGACCGATTGTACATCAGGGAAGATATTTTATCGAAAGGCTATTATTATAAGGTTGCATATTTTACATGAAAATGATAAGTAAAATACTCATTGTGAGATTATGTTTTACATAAACGAATAAATAAGATCCTAGCCTTGGGGTTAATGGTTAAGAAGAATAAAAGAAAAACATCCAACTGCAGTTCGGTAAGGTTTGGTTTGGTAAGGATTCGTTGGGTTGTTTGCAATAACTACCCTCTCCTGTCTTTATAGTCGATAATCGTTTATGTTTACGAGTTTGAGAATTTTCATTTCCATCTGAAAACACATTTTCTTATAATCTAATAACAAAAAACGAAAAATATGTTGCAAATACTGCATAGGAAAATCTCCTAAAACTTAAATTATGCCATTTTAAGATGCAATTTCATAGTTTACGCAAAACATTTGCTTGGGATTTGACTTGTAGGCATTGAAGGCAACTAGTAATTTGTACCTACTTGATTAAGAAATGTTGATAATTGTAATGGAATGTTTTCTTTAGTGTTCACAAATTTATTTTAAACACTTTGGATAACAATTTTAAACACGTTGAATTAACTATAATCTTTTTAAATTAATGCTTAATGTCTATCTCATTTTATGTTATTGTTAATGGTGCATTAAATTTTTATGAATATTTTTGAATCTATTTGAAATAGACTTGATGGTAAAACTATCCCTCAAACATATAAAAACTAAAATCAATTTTAATACCTATCATTATAATCATCCGTATTACTGTAAATTAGTAGCTGGTCTAGATTTTTATTTAAAAAACTTCTAATTTCATATTTCGCAAAGTTAAATTTAGGAAAAAGAATTTTTTTTAGTTGTCGAAATTTTATAACTCATCAAACGTACAGCGATAATAATAATATTTTAGTTGAAGCAAATTCTCTTTGTTGCATTTTTGGTTAAGAGATATTGTTTTCTCAAAATTATTTAGTCTTAAAAAGATTTTAACCTTTCAAAAGTATGAAAACCCCACAGATCGTAGATAGGGATCCTATAGATATTATAGACCATATAACACCGCAGAGGCCTTTAATCTCTCAAAAAGCCAAATTTTCCACTTATTTATTGATGTAGCCCGATAAATCATTGAAAAGGGAAAGGATGTTATACTTAATGTCAAAAACATATTTTACTTAGTGAGATGGTGCTATATTCCAGATGCTCTTCATCATCGTAAAGTCCCAGAATAATCTCAGACTATCTAAGTCCTCAGCCAATTGCTGTGAAATATTTTGTATGACGCGCTGCTCAAACTTCCATTACAAAAAGCAAATTTCATATCTAATGATAAGAACCAAAATCTATCATTGTCTCTTATTAATAGATCTAGAAAGTGTTCATAATCGACACAGTAGTAGTGATCAGCAGGGAAGTAGAGGATACTATCCCACTCACCATCAATAACTGCGATATTAACTATCTGAAAATCACTGCTTAAATGCCTCAGTAAGGATAATATATAAAATTCGAGGGCCAGAGAGAGTCAATGGAGGCTTCTATCAATTCTATTGGGTCTAAGGGCAAGTTCTGTCGTTTTTCAACACTTGCACTTGAATGCGTTGTCGATTATAAGCGAGAATTCTGATTCGACTGAAATCGATTTAATTGTTTATACACATTTTTTCATATTTTTGTCAGTTTTTTTAAAACTTGTAAAACAGTCAACATGTGTGAAGAAAAAGCGCACTTAAGACATTGCAGGTTGTATAAGTTCCAAAAAGGGAATAACGCGATGGAGCAAAAAAAACTTGTGTGACTTGTTTGTAGAAGACGCAGTAACAGCTCGAATATGCCAGAAATAGTTTGCAAAATTTCATTCGGGTTATTTTTCTTTGAAAGATGATCCCAGACCAGGAAGGCCATCAGATGTCAATGACGAAGTGCAACGCAGTATAATCGGGACAAATCCCATGTTAAATTCCACAGAAGTGGCCTTTAAGCATGGAATTCATCAGACTACTACTTTAAAACAAATTAAAAGGCTTGGTTTTGTGTCCAAACTCTCTGTTTGGGTGACACACGAATTAAGCTAAAAAATTTATAGGATCGAATTTCAATATGTTCTTCAAATCTTGCTCGTCACAAAAGGGAACTGTTTTTGGACCGCTTGGTAACTGGTGATGAAAATTGGATAGTTTATAAATATGTGGTAAGAAATAGGGTACATGCAAACTATGTTTGCTGATAGAACGCTGGCAGACAGTTGTAACTAATAAAGGAAATTATATTTTGGATTAATTTTTGAATAAAATTAAATTAAAAATTTCTTTGGTCAAGTCGTACAAGCGTCGGGCGATGGATGTATTTCGAGTTTCGAGAATATTCTGTATGATGCTGTCTATGCAATCTTTAGTCTACTGTTAATCCGGATTTTATTAAATGAGAGGGTCAACATTTATTTTCAATCACTCGGAAATCACATATAATATGTAAAATAGTATGACGATCGTCCTAAAAAATTGTTACCATATGACTAGTCTTGTTGTTGAAGCTACCATCTAGTTGAGGTTTTATAGTCATGGCAGCATATGTTAGGCGGAGGATAGTTTTTCCAGAAAAAAATCGGCACATTCATTACCGAGTATACCCACATGCCCTTACACTCTCCTTATTTCCAAACTTTTATGTTTGACTATATGACTTGTGGCGCAAAATTGTCAAAAAATAGTCGCTCTTACGACCTCTCCAACCGGGTCTTGCTCTTTATGCTATAGGTTTTGATGATCAACGGCTAACTTGAGCAGAAAAAATCTTCACAAGAAACCCAGCGGAATTATTTATACGAGTACATCAGATGGGCAACAGTAAAATTTGTCCCGTCCACGTTCTTGCAAAAATAATTTTCCATACGCTAACAAATTGGAGTTATTCCAAGATCTTCAATCTGAATTTAATGCATTTTAAAATAGTGGTATTCCAAGAAAATATATTAATTAAAAATATTAATATTATTAGCTTTTGACTATACCTAATTTAACAATTTTTTGAAATTTTAGTAATATTATTTTGCATAAAAACTGGTCTAATATTCTATTAAAACTGTAAATTGGACCAACTCAGATTTTGTATATGGAAAGTGAAAAATATTTAAGTGTACACGTATGCCTCCATGATTTTTCGGTTAACTACTTTTGAAATCTGTCTTTTTATTAATAAAATAAAATATACAATATTGTAATGAAAAGACCATAATCAATTTAGTTTTAATCTTTAATTACACAAATGACAGATAAATAGGTCTGCACAGCACGATTATTTGCATATTAAAAAGTGGAACTTTTCTATTGTTGTTGATTGCTTGTTGCGCAAGAATGTTTTCGGGGAAATGATAACATCACACTATGTCTGTGGCTGCTGCATACCCGATACCGTTCATAAGGGAAACTATTGTACAAAGGTAATAGAAGTTGAAGACGTGAAACAGAGTCGATCAGTAGAACAATAATAATAGTTGTGGTGAAGAGATAGTGTAATTCCGATGCACTTTCTAGGACACAGATACGCAACGTATCGCTATGCTGTAATGGGTCGTCCATTTATTATTGGGCATTCACGTTTCCATTTAATTGTAGTGCTATAGGCCTAACAATGGCATCTATGACAGGTCAAATGATGCGTGAAATATTGAATGTTAATTGATAACGTCGCGCCTGAGCCGTAATAGTCGGCTGCGTGTATTCTAAACTAAGTATGAATTATGGGGCCGGCCGCGAATGGCTCAAATCGGGGGACTTGGGAACCTGTAAGCCAATGGAACAATATACTACTATGCAAATATGAAAGGTAGTAGCTCTAAAGCGAAAATCGAGCTAACATTTAAGTGGGTAAGTAAGGCTGTCTACGATCAGTGGAGCTGTGAAACCGTAGTGGCTGTGACCAAAGGTGAGAGTCATTTATCAAAGAGTTAAATATGCCGCCCCATTTCATTGTTTACGCACACAGATCAGCGACATAGCTTGGACTTATCTTAAGTGTATCATTAACTTCTTTTAAGGATATCCACAATTACGACTGTTTGTTACAAAGGTTGACTTCTATGCGCCCATTGTATTCCGTGTATAGAAGCGTGGGGCCTTTTGCATCACGACTTACTGTTTTCGGAATTCATGTTTAGTGAACAGCAGCTATCCACGGGCGGGCCTCCTACATCCCGCTTCTAGGTACTAACCACTTTGCATCGTAATTGCAACTTGTTCGTTGTTGCTGGAACTTGGATGCAAAGTGCACTGGACAACTAAGCATGGCAGGCAATCTTTCCGACCACATCAACTTTAATAATATCGGCGAAAAATAATCATTCGATAGTTTTGGTTCAATTTTGCGTCGATTGTCGACGGAGCCCGAATGAGGCTGGATGGGTTAATCTCTTTCACAGAGTTAATTGCTGGCCATTTTATCTACTCTGTTCGAACTTAAACGGGCGGCTCCTTACATCCCAATCGGAAAGAGTGACTATCAGTATACGTGAATGTACCCATTTCCTATTCAGTCTATTGAATTTAGATTGGACCATAGCCGTAGATTCTTCACTCAAATTAGGTAGTTTTATCTCGAATTTTGCTACGGAAGCCTTTTACACTAGTTGATCGTTATAGAGTAATTGGTAATTGTCAGACTTCCTTAAAGGAACTCAAATTGGAGCATTTATAGTGTCCGTTGACAAATATGCGTGAAATAACGATTGAATTTGAATTCAGTGCCATTTTAGCGTGCCAATTTCAACAGCTATTCAAATGGAACTGCCTTCATTCCTCTTCCAGTCATTGGCAATGTCGATTTTTATACACCTTTTTTTAATTGTTTATTTCTAATTGAAGTTCCTATTTTATGATTCTTCTTATGATTTGCCTCACAAAGTTGAGCTGTGGCGAATTTTTCTTCATTTTTAAGCGGCAAATCAATTTTGGTTTTTGTTATGACTACAGATTATTATAGACTTTTGATTTGATTAAGATAAATTAAAAATAAGTTTTAATTTTCATTAATTTAGTATTAGATTAAATGCAATTTTTTATGTTAAATTTAATGTATCTTGTGAAGAAATGAGTATTTATAAGTGATTAAAGTTTGGAAAATAAATATTTTGTCTGTTTCAAAATAAATGGCGACGGAAACCTTGAAGTCTATTTGGAAGCATATAAGGAAAATTAATATATTATTGAAATTTACTTACATAAAATAACAATGGAACTATTTTGAAAAGAAATTGAAGAATTTCAGAATCTCAAATTGAGAGGAATTCTATTAGGAAAGTAGGTTTAGATAAGATAGGATTCCGTTACAATATAGAGTAGTAAGATAGGACTTTTTTAGAATGATGAAATAATAGAAATAAATAAAGGATAAATTAATTTTTTTCCGTATTATAGTAAGGAAACTTGTGAGTTTTATTATATGTGGTAATTTTTGTTATATGATAATATTTCTGATAGTGTTACCTGTCAAATATTAGCCTATAGAAGAACCGGATAAAAAAAAAGCATTGCTTCAAATATCATAACTTACGAATAACTTGGCAAACGATCAAATAATTAGTACGACAGTTAACAGATATTATACAAAATATATTCTGATTTATCTAAATAATTCTCGAGCCATTTCGAAAATCATACGTTGGGAGTAATTTTTATGTTGAAAAATTATTTAATTTTGGAATAAAACTAAAATAACTATTTTTGTCAAGAGCTAACTATATAAAAATTATAGAACAATAATTACATTAATTTTGTTTGTTTGTATGTAAGCTCCCTTGGCAATTTTCATGTCATCACGATCATGAGACCATTTGGCGACTTCAACTTTCGTTTACTGTCCCGGTGTGTTTCTTGATATAAGTCAAGCTTTTGATATAGTTTGGCACCCGGGTCTACTCTGGAAACTCAAGAGGTTCCTTCCTTCCATCTATATCCTAATCCTAAGATCATTCCTGTCCAACCGACACTTCCAAGTAAATGAATCCAACGAACTCTCCAATATCTCTCCGATATTGGCTGGGGTTGCTCAGGGTAGCATACTTGGACCCATCCTCTACAACATTTACACATCCGATTTCCCAATCTGCCCTAATACCTTCTTTGCTACATACGCCGATGATACAGCCTGCCTTGCATCCAGCGAAAATCCCCGACATGCTTCCGAAACTCTCCAAATCCAAATCCAAACCCTCCAGAACTGGTTTCCTAGGTGGAGAATAAAAGTCAATGAACGTAAATCTATCCAGGTAACTTTCACTCTCCGTCGTGAGACATGCCCTCCCATATACCTTAATGGCAGTGCCATACCACAACACAACGAAGCTCGGTACCTAGGACTGACCTTAGACAAACCCTTGACATGGAACCCACATACAAGACTTTAAAGACAAGAACTTAAAAGACGATACCTAAAACTACTTCGACTTCTAGACAAACGTTCCAAACTTACTATAGACAGCAAAGTACTGTTATACAATACCTTACTGAAGCCCATATGGACATACGGACTAGAACTCTGGGGATCTACTCAGCCTTCTAATTCCCGTCGAATCCAATCCCTTCAATCAAAAATACCCCGTACAATTGTCGATGCCCCCTTTTATGTTCGCAATACTGTTATTCATCGTGATCTTAAAGTCCCATTTGTTTTTGATGTGGCAGTATCTCGCTATAAAAAGTTCCGTTCCCGTGTCCTCAATCATAATAATCCTCTTGTTCAAGAACTATCCTCCATGTCCTTCCCTAGAAATACCCATCAAAGACTTAAGCGTCACTGGTCGCGCGATTTACTAAAATACTGGGGCCTAACAGAAACACACACTAGCAGGAGGAACTTCATTGGATGTTTACTCCCCACAACCTTTCAAGTTAACTAATACTATTGATCAAATTTGCTTATTACTATGTTGTAGTTGTAAATATCTATAAAAAAAAAAACTTTCGTTTGAGTGGGCGTTACAAGTTACCTAAATGAAGGTGGCAGTTGGAGTAAGTTAAATTTTTGGGATCGTTTTTAACTATTATATTGATAGCTGTGAGCACAGGACGCCGGAGAGTTTCTCTAGCCAATTGATCAGCACTTTATTTCTCATAACTCCCTCATACACCAGTACCTAATACAACTCGACACTCCTACCGTTGAGTAGGTTATGTTGAATATCATCGAATATAGGATCATTCAATAGGCCGCTTGATTGTCAGTAAAGATGATGAGCCAATAGCAATATATACATCTCGTAATAGTATGAAGCTGTCTTGTACCGAACGACTTCCCGCACACAGAACACTTTTGAGTGTAGATCCAGAGGATCGATAACAGAAGTAGCCAACAGATTTGGGCGAATCCCTGGTTTTGAGCTGGTCTTGTTGTGCCAGGAAATTACAAGTTTCCTTACTGTAGTTGTTTCAGTAAGTTCATAGAGTGAAGAAGTACCACCAGTTACTCTATAAAAGAATAATTGGAACTACGAGGATCGGTAGCTCAACGAAGGTTTGTCCGCCATCTTAGGTCGAGTTAGGGATCCTTTGGCTGAAACTTGTGTGGCTGTTGTTTCTACCTACATCCCAGGTACAGACTTAGGACTAGTGCTGAAGAGTGGTAAAATTGCGGTTACTATCACTGCAGACTATAGTGAAGGTTTAGGTAGGCCTTGTTACCTATCAAGTCTGTATAGGTAACAAGGCCTACCAAAACCACTAGTGAAAGTTTAGCCTTATTATCTATCTGTTTGAGTAAGCTCTTAGAGTGAAGAAGTACCACCAGTTACTCTATAATAGAATAATTGGTACCACGTGGATCGAGAGCCCCGCGGTGGTTTTCCGTCGTCTTCGGCCGAGTTGGGGAGCATTTGGCTGAAACGTGGGTGGCTGTCGTTTTTACCTATATTTCAGGTACAGACTTATTGATAGTGCTTTTTTTTATGTTTAGATTAATGAGGTACAGGGAGAAACCTTCGAAAGGTACTCGCCTGGAAATTTTTCCTGCCAGGCGAGTTATGCGAGATTTTTACCTCGCTAAAACCTAACCTGCACCTCTAACCTTGCTCCCGGAACGATGGTTCTCCGGCGGCACTCTTTGTAATTATTATTTGATGCTACTGCTGTCCCGATGTTATGACGCCTCGTGGCCTATTCTTCGTACATTGTGTGGAGATCCTTGATAATGGATTCCGCGTACTCTGCAATTCTGTTCCAAGCCGATTGGCTCTTCAGCATGCACTCCACTATGTTTTCTGGACTGATGGAACGGTCCAGATTTCTCTCCAGCTCCGCAAGGGTCCCCTCGTAGAGGGGGCACTGGAAGAACACGTGTTCTGCGTCTTCGATCACATCGCGGCAATGATGACAGTTTGGGGAGTCAGTTCTCTTGAATCTGGGCAAGTATGCCCGAAAGCATCCATGCCCAGTCAAGAGTTGGGTGATGTAGTACCCGACTTCCCCGTGCAGGCGAGTGACCCATTTGGTAACATCTGGGATCAGCCGATGAGTCCACCGACCCTTCGTCGAGTTGAGGGATAGTGCTGAGAAATGGCAGAATGCCGGTTACTATCACTGGAGATGATAGTAGAGATTTAGGTAGGTATTGTCGACTACCAACAATTAGCGTAACTAGCTTGTAACAGGTTACTGACTATAAGCAAATGGATCTGTAATGGACGCAGCTGGTTTGAGGTAGGAATGTGTCTCTATTTTCTATCTTTCCATACTATTAATTCCAAGGAATTGTACTTATAAAAAGATTGAATGTTTGCCTGCTTCATGCATGGAACACGAAAGATGGTTAAAAGAGGTATGGTAAAGTGAGCAAGCTGAGGGTATTTACCATGAAGGGTGTTGAAATGATGAAAGATAGTTAATAGTTGTATTGTAAGTGAAAGACCGAAGAGGTGAAATGAGGAAAAGTTATCCGATTGATATAGAAAGATCCCCTTGCCGTGAGGTTAGCGAATAGGAGTAAAAGACAGAACAGGACTATGAGAGTGTAGACCCGAATACACTTCTCATAGGGACGTAACCATACTGAGTGTTCCCTACATGATGTAGTCCAAGCAGGAAATTAAATTGTGCGTTGGATTTGAGCGAGCTGTATTATCGATTAAGATGCTTGCAACTGCCTATATCTAGTCAGCTGAGTTGGTGAAATCCATTATATTGAGAGGTTCGTTTTACGCGTTGATTGGGCGTATCTCAATCTCTATGGTCGTAGGCGGCCTGTGGTATTATGTCTAACGACAGGTATGCTATGGTAAATAATATTACACTATATATGGAAAGACTCTACTATTAACATCACGGATTTAGGTGGCATTGACCTCGACAACTGAAAAAAAATTTTGTGTTAAGGGAGGTCGTTACATCAGTGAATAAGTATTCTACTAGCCCGCCAAACTATTGGGAAAAAAAGTTGTATCTATATAAAAGGGACGTAAATAGATATTCTTTTGCTTCAGTACTACGAGGCGCAATCAGTTGTCATTATTAGTAAATAATTTTCAATCAATATATATAAAAGTGAATTTCTTGTTTGTGTTTGTGTCTTATACAAATCCAACCCGTTTGCCGTAGATACTCCAGATTTTGTATGGACATAAATAATATATCAGAAAAGGTCATAAGCCTATTAATATTTTAAAATAAATGGGGCCGGAAGGAGGGTGGTCATAACTTATTTAAAAAAGTAGTGATGGGAATTAGTAGAAAGACTCTTTCTGAGCATAAAATTGTTCTACGACGCCCGCCAAAGACGTCTTCTACTAGTATTTTTTGTTTTAATGGAAAAGGACATATTAAAATAAAATTCTTGGTGAGTATATTTCATTTGTAAATGCTAAGAATTTTGATTTTTAACTTGTAATTTTAAGTCTTTCAAAAAACTTTCCAAAACTTCAAATGTAAAGTTCAAAATTAACACTCATATTGTAATTCTTTAAATATTAAAAATGTGAAAGAAACTATAACTAATACACGTCATATAAATATGAATTAGCCTATACCTGAACCCTTTATAGGCAATTCTAAATCAAAACCAAAAACAAAAAATATTTTAGGAAAAAACAGTTAAAAAACATTTTTCATTCCTAGAGTATACACGTATATATAAAAGCGAATGTTTTTTGTTTGTACGAGTACGTTTCCTATACACTCCTAAACCGCTCCACGGATCATCATTAAAATTTGTATATAAGGGTTTTTGGGTAACAGGACTGTTTCTGCGCTATTAATTTTACTCTATGTAGCCACTAAGATGGCGCTGTAGTGCAATTATTTTAAAAAAAAAATGTGTGATTCTTGGCACGTTTTTAATTTTTTTGCATTTTTTAGTTAAAAAAATTTAGTTAATTTGCATTTCAAACAGTCGTTTCCGGTGTTTTTGTTTGGACTATTTTTTTTTGTTTTTATCTCAAGCTTTTACGATATTTAATTATAAAAAGTATTCTCTCACCCAATGGCTAATTTATTCAGGTATAGTTCATGTTATAATTTGCTTTGGAAAAGGGCAATATTAGCTCCAAAGAATGATGCTGTGAACAAAATAAACGATTAGATTCAATTGAAACTTTCTGAAGAGATCAACAAAATATAATTTCTGTTGACACAGTTATAGATGTGGACCAAGCTGTTAATTATCTGAAATAATCCATGTAAAATGCCGCCGCACTTTTTAATTTTGAACATTGGTGCAACAATAATGCTTATTTGGAACAGAACCAGAGTTGCCGTCAAAAAACTAATGCGAAATGTGATAAAAGCAACAATTATCAGCGGTAAATAAAAATTTAAAGATGTACTAATTCTGCGCATTTCAATAATTCCCCCAATTTGCCCTTCAATTTTATGGGACTAGTTTTCAATGCGTCTTGCATTTGCAATTAAAATCAACAAAGCCAAACGATAATCGGTACGTATTGTTGGATTGAATTTAGAAAATGCTTGCTTTGCCCATGGTCAATTATCAACTACACGTTGCTTACTGCAGAGTAGGAACGCCGAAAAAATTTATTTGTTTCTACACCAAAAGAAAAAAACTAACAATATTCTATCCCCACTTGCATTGAAATAAAGACTTTTATTCGACTAAAAATAAAAACCCACGTTTTATTTATTGAGGGGCATAGCAGCGCGCGCCGAGTATTAACTACAATAGTTTCAAAATACATTCGAATGCAATAAGTTCTCCATTTTCAAACATTTATTTCTGCATATTATTTTTCTTTATAATTCTGTGCTATTATTTTTAATTTTAAATGCATTTATTTTTATAAATAACAACCAAAAGCTTAATTAATATTATGATTTTCAACCAACAGGAATTTTGAATTGCAGCAAATTAATTTCGAATTAATTTCGAATTGATGTTGAACTATGCTAGTTTTGGTTCTTTGCTTTAGTTCAACAACTGATGATGCTTATATTTGGATTTTTACTGTGGTTAAAAAGACAAATTATCGATTTTATAGGGAGAAAAATCTTCAAGAGATAATAAGGATATTATTGCATCCACAAAATACACTTTTTCTTGTGGCTTTTAAGCCGGCGGTATCTTTGGTTAATATATCAAGAAAACATAGATGCAAATGATATGTGGTTGATCAGAAAATAGCTTCTACCCACATGTGATATTTAACGCAATGAACCTCAAAGTTGGCCTTCATCATCTAGAAATTCGTTGGAGTATGTATGTTGACAGGTCAACAAAAATTTATACCTTAAAAGATGATATTGAGCGAGTTGTAGTAGAAATATGTACAGCCGGATTAACTCGCAAAAGCGATCGAAAATTGGGCCGATCCGATGAGCTTCGTCATGAACATCCAAGATAGAAATATACCCCAAAACATAATATGTCAAGAAACTATCTTTCAAATTTGTTTAGCTATCATTATCAATAGATTGCCGGACCGAGTAAATTTGACTCATTCACGATTTTATTGCTATATATATAGACCAATATTAATATTTTTTTAAGAAAACATATGTTGGATTTTAATAGATTTATAAAATGTATATAAATACTAATTCCTTCCTCTTCACACTCCTCAGTTCCAAAAATCTATATGTACTATACCTATTTTGACGGATTTGAGTCAAATTGACTCATTAAATATTTTTAAAGTTTCATGGCCAACTTCCTATGCCAAAAGAAATATTATACTTGGTACTGTAAAGAGTGCTTTTAATTTGATAATCGACGAAAGTATAATGGAATATATAAAATCGTGCACTGAACTCGAAGCTCGTAAAGTTTTGAAAAAAGACTGGACAGTAACAAAATCGCAATTATGGGCCTTTGTAGCAATTTTGTACGCTAGAGGAGCTTATGAGACAAGAAATTTGAAGTGCTCTTATTTATAGTCTAAGAAGTGGGGACCTCCTGGTTTTTTCCCGAAAAATGTGTTGAGATAAGTTCAGAGAAATACTTCGATTTATACGTTTTGATAAGAAAATGAACAAAGTGAGCGATTGAAAACAGATAAATTTGCCTTGATTTCAGGAGTATGGGAAAAATTTATTGAGAATACCTAGGCTTGTTATAAACCTGGGGATAACATAACAGTCGATGAGCAATTGTTCTCAACTAAAGCCAGGTGCCCATTTATTCAATACATGCCGAATAAACCAGATAAATTTGGCATCAAATTCTGGTTAGCTGCAGATGTTAGAAGCAAATATCTTCTAAATGGTTTTCCCTATTTGGGCAAGAATAAAGCCCGCGGATCAAATATTTCCTTGAGCGGGTTTGTTGTATATAAAATCACTGAGCCATATTTAGTTGTGGATGAAATATTACCACAGACAATTTTTTTACAAGCCTATCACTTGCTAAAAGATTAGCACGAAAAACACTTCATTGGTTGGAACAATACGAGCAAATAGAAAAGAATTGCCTAAAATTGCAAAAGCCAACAAGGACAACATGACACGGTTTTCATGTTGTGCTTGTTGGCTTTGAAACTTTATAAAACGAAGGACTGTACACAAATTTACTCTTATTGTCAAGTTCAAGTGTCATGCAGGAGAAATAGAAGTAATAAAAAAATCTGCGGTGCTAAATGTTTAAAAAAAATCAGCGGAAAATGTATTTTTAAAACACAATATACGAGTATATGGAAAAATTGTTTTGAATAAAGTGTTTTTAAAATGACATATTATTTTTAAAAAAAAAAACTTCAATTTTGGTATTTGAGTCAAATTGACTCATTTCAGGCAAAATAGGTATATACCCAATATCCGGCAATCTAGTGATATATTTATTTTAAAAAAGGTTTTCTAAAAAAATATTCTTTCAATCAGGAAACTTACTAATTGAGTCAGACAGAAATATCTAAAGTCAGTTTTATTGATCTTATAGAAAGAAAGAGTAAAACCTAAATTCGAAAGTTTAAGATATTGTTTTATATTTGGTAAATCAATTAAAATTGTATATACAAGTTTAAAAAAATTTAAGAGTTCCTCTTAAAATATAAGACAAAATGAAACTTACGAAATTCACCGAACAACGTTCTGTTCCGAGTCGCTGGTGAGGTTCACGAATATTGTTCTTCGACTAAAGGCTCAAAAAGAGGCTATTTTAGGAGCTGTAAGATCACGTATGGATTTTGGTAACCAAAATATTATTTTGCGAGTCCTGCCATTCGAATAATATTTGGTTCAGTTTAAATTTATTATTTAGTCAGTATTTTGAATGCTCTAAAGGCACAATGACTTTTTTTTAATTTTATCTCAACTACAATTAAATAGAGTCTTTTAATAAACAATTTTCATTTTAAGCAGTTAGTATTTTGATTAATACCTCAAGAAAATATAATTATTTTTAATGATTATTTTAGACTATAACTTATGTTCATGGCCAAAAAATAATAGCACAAAAATAGATCTAAGGTTTTGCCGTCCATGTAGTCATGAAGAAAATGAATATAACTGCTAGAAAAATGCGGGACTACCCATGTCTTCTGCATGTATTTTAAGTAGGTAAAAGCTACTAAATAGCTTTTATTAAATAAGAAATTACAGCCGATTTAATCAATTAGGATTTTGTATTTTTGAAAAATAGTTTTATGTAATTTAAGACTATTTTACATTATTTATAAAATAGTTTAGATTATTTAAATGTAATTTTTATTGAAATATCAATTTTTTTTGGCATACTTTTGTTATTTGCATCAGTAAACGTATAAGAACTTAGACTTTATTCTTTGGCAGTTATAGAAATCCTAATCCTGCCTTGCCAATTTTCCATTGCTAATTGAATATCTAAAATCATGCAATTGAATATCTAAAATCTTATAAGACTTATATTCGAAAAAAATATAATTCGTTTTGGACTAAATGCAAATAAGATGTATAATATTAGATCTATTTCAATTTGTATGTCTTAAGAGAATATAAGAAAGTTAATCTTTATAAAATGGATTAATTTGCGTGCACTCTTTTAAATCAATTTTCCAAGAGAATACTATCCAGTCGGGAAATTATCTTTAAACGTATAATTTTTCAAATGAAAGTTCAGTAACGACATTCGAAATTATGATGAAATTAATTGGAAAAAGATTGAGGATTTGTAAAATAGAAAAAAAAAACAAAATAACTTTTCCAAATGCTTGTTAAAAGAGTCAGGAAATTGGATAAATTATAATCGGAGGAAAAGAAAGACCTTAGCGAAATGGTGTGGATCGCTAGTATATCGTCAGAGTTTGAAAGAAGCTTTGTAAAACGATCACGAACCAAAGCACGCGCCGATCAATTGAGCGATATTGTAATATTATGTTTTGAGATGAAACATAAAAAGTCGGTTCTCGATTTTGTGATTTTTATAGCATAACATCGGTAGAGATTTGCCGACATCCACACAGCATTTCTGTAGAAAACTTCAACTTTGCTTCGTGGTAATTCATCTCCGGAAGATCTGCTGGCTCTTTTGTGGCAGTGCACCTAACGACATAGTCAAAGGCTCGGCTCGTGTATGTCGGAACACTGGGCTAGTCCGGGATCATGAACTCATCTGTACCTACTGCCATATAAAACAGCAGCAGTCGAACTCGATGAAATTGAAGAGGTAGTGGAGTATTTCGTAGATCTATCGATGCAGTTTCATGTTATGCGGGGTCTATTGGAGAAATCGGACTTCACTGTATGTACAGGTCGATTCATATTCGAGGACGGCTCACTAGGGTCCATCACAGTGGAATAGCCCTCAGGCCAGATGAGCACTTTTATGTGAAGAATTTCCATGATCTTGTAAGCGTTACAGGTTAACTAGATATGGTTTAACTGGAAGTTACCACTATCGTCACGTTACTGTCGCTGTCGCCATCGCCATCGACATCGCGATCGCCCTTCGATCTGGAGCAGTTTTCTGGCAGAGCCGAGAAATCCCCGTGATTCTGGCATCCGTTGTTATTTATGGCTCTCTTACGGCTCGTACATTTCCATGATGACATGAAACATCGCCGATTATTTATGCGTTGTTCCTTTCAGCGAGAAAATCGAGTAGCAATGAAATTATATGGTGGCTACACATATCCAACCACAAATTGGATGCCTTAAATTACGTAATCCCAATTCAATACTGTACATTGAAAACTAGTACTTTCGTTATAGTATTTTGGGATTCTATCTTCTTATCAGTTTATTTATTTTTACGTTTGTATATAAAATTGGTCTTCGATATCTTTGCTAGAGGGTAGCTGGTTTTTTTTAGTATTATATCTCCAAACATGTAAAGTTTATAAAAGAAAAGTAGTGTAGGAATTTTAGATAATCAAGTTTTTTGTGTAATTTGTATTTATAAGTAATGAATCTATTTGAAGACATTTCATAAAATTATATATTTATTACAGTTTTATTCTCCTAAAAAATGTTCAACTATTAGTAAGTCCTAAAAAGCTTATTGAACGATGGACAATAATATGATTCTTATGACGATTAGGGTGTAAAATTTATAAATTTTTGTTCGAATAAAAAAATACAGAAAAATTTCATTCATATTTAATTTCGGGGAATGTTTTTTATTTCTAAAAATACCTTGTATTTTTATGAGACCTCTGAGGCCATTTATAAGGTTTTTTTTGCCATTCTAAAACTATGACAGAATTTGGTAATTATATGTTATATTTGCAGTATAAATTACTTGAAAAAAGTATTTCGATAAGGGGTTGTGGGGTCTAGGAATGGTCCACAAAAATACATAATTTATATTCAGATTGTTAAGTAAAACCTTATAATAAGCTCTAAAATTCCGTAAAGTCTCATAAGTAAGGTAATTTTAAGAAACGTTTGTATAAGAAAATATAATGCAATAATTTCAAGTACATTTTCATATTATAGAATTTTCTTTTACTAATATTAGGTTTAGTATAAAAATAATTTTAAATGTTTTTTTTTGTTAACGCAAAACGATTTCTATAGTAAAGATGTCCACAGCAAAATTACGATTTATACTTTCAGTTTAAAATTTATAATCTTATTGAGAAAATTTTATTCAAATTCCAGATTTAGTTCAAGAGTTGTAAATAATTTAGTACCTATTTTGTTCAAATTTACTACTTCTTTCGAAATGAATTTGTTATACTTCTTGTAGATACAATTTGATAGATGCAACTTGACATAATAATGTATTTGAAAATTGTATAAATTCCATACAAAATGGATTGTGTGATACGACATTGCAAAAATAAAACATTTATCGTAGGTTCTTTGTAAGACATTCAGTGTTGATTCTTTAGGAGAATTTTTGATGCGGAAATAAATTTGAATAGTCTTAGAAACGTCTATTAAAAGTCGGAATTTATGTTAATATTTATCAAATTATTTAGTAAACAGTAAAAGGTAGAAAAACTTGGTTTTGTAGGAGGTCTTTGATTTCTACACATATGTAAAATGGGGACTTCTAGTTGTCTTTTGAATGATTCTTTTTTATTGATTTGTGTGCACTTAAGAGAAGCTTTTTATATATTGTATATATTTTTTTTTATTGCTTTAAGCAGTATTTATTTTGAAAGGTATACTATTGATCTGTACAATAATTTACTCTTTGTGGTGATACTCATAATCTCATGTACTAGTTAAATTTGATCTCAAAACAGTTGCATTTTTGCTGCTATAAGACAATATTTCCACAATTTCTATAGTTAAAGTCTCCTAATATAATTGTTATAAAATTTGTTTTATAATTTTTTTAACATTTTTTAATTATTACATCAGTCAATTTATTAATACAATTTTATTCGATATACATTCCAAATTGCCTATAATTTATAATTAAATATTTAGATTTCGACTTTCACTAAGATAGGCCCCGAATAATTTTGGACTGATAAAAATGGAGTTTCGGCAGTTGTCGATTATTATTTAAACATTTATTAATTTCATAACTATTATTGATAAATTTTCAGAATAATTTCATAATCATGCAATTATTATTTAAGAAGTGTTTAGTCATTATTGTAAAGTAAATTTTAAAATATAAAAAGTTTTCTCCTTAAAAGATTTTCCAGGAATTTTATAACAAAAGCCTTAAAAATTCTTCTTTTAAATAAAACTTTACTTGAGTCATTATTATATAAGAAAAAATACCTTTGCCCTTAAAAGTATATATTTATTGTTCTAATAGAGACTTAGAAGATAGTTATTTTGTTTATTTATATATCAGTTGATCCACTCATCTATATAAGCATGGTTTTCTACTTATATATTAAATGATGTCCTATATGATTTCGTCCTGAATAATGGTAGCAACCAGAAAGAGTACCTCAACATTTTTCATTGTTTTTTCGCTGTTAAACGTGTTTTTTTAATCTATCTTTGATGGTTAAAATCTCAAACTTAAAAAAATTTTTAGATTCGGAACATATAATAGTTCCTCCAGCAAGGAATGTATATAAATCTAGGCTAACAGGTGAGCTTAGAAAAAAATTATGATATTATAGGTCACTTTTATCTTCTAATATAAACTATCCAAAAAAAATAATTACAAGCTCCTAAAAATAATCGTTTACTTTTCTTATTAATGCAAATTTCAAATATTATTATATATAATAGCATCCATGGTAGAAGTAAATATGTAAATATGCCATGGAACCAGGAAGAAAGTTGAGGACAGCTGTCGAATAAGGAGATTGAGAGAAAAGAATATTTTTTTTATAACGATAAAAAGTCACATTTCGAATATAGCGGATATAACCGTCACGAAAAATAAGACTATTACGGAATATTTTTTATTGACAGAATTAGATCGACGGTAATTCGTAAGAATCCAGAGTCCTAAGCCGTAATTTCATTTAGGGCATTGCGTAAAAGTGCTTTTTAGTACATTGTAAATTTGGAACGTTTGTTTAGTAGTCGTAGTAGTACTCGATATTAAATACGAGTATATAGTTCTAATTTTTTAAGACTTGTAGGTGGATTTCTTTTCTAAAATTTATCTACGCACCTGTCCAGGTATCGAACTTAAGGGTGTCTTTGCGTTCATTAAGCATTATTCTCCACTTACTAAACCAGTTCTGCAAGATTTGGATTTGTGTTGTGAGAGTTTCGGAAGTATGTTAGGCCCATTATTCCATATATAGCAAAAATGGAGTTAGGGCGGATTGGAAAATAAATGTTGTAGAGGATGGTGGCAAGTTCTGTCTTACCAAATCTATAGAATTTTGTAGAGATATTTAAGATTTTATTAATTGAATTTACTTGAAAATACCGGTTTATAAGGAATAATTTTATTAAGATATATTATATGTGAGGAAGCATCGGGTGCTAGACTCAAGTTCAAGTTCAAGCTTACTTTATTGCCTATCCTTGACATTTTATATTTTTCTTATAATACAATCTTAATACTATTTTCTCTTAAGAATATTTAATCTTATCTCAATCATTTGTCTTTATTGGTTCTTAGTTTCTGCTATCCTTGAATTTAATCTAATACATACAAAATATTTTATTTACCTTTTTACGACATTTTAAAAACATGCTTACATCCTAAACCTAACCTTAACCCTTAAATCTACTCTTATAAGCTAAACATGCATTTTTACATAATTATTCTTAAAACTTAATTCTATGTTTGGATCCGGCGTTTGTTGTGTCCTTTTGATTCCCTTCGGTACTCCCGACGGCGTGTGATGCAATTTCTAACCTAGATTTTGATCCTTTGGCTTCTTCTTATAGATCTGAAGATGGTACTTCAGAGCTACTTTTGTGTCCTCAAATAGAAGTAACGGTGACAGGTACTTGGAGTTTCTCAAGATCTCCAATAATATGCTATCCGTTAGCTGCCTTACTTCCCTGTTTTGATGATGGGGTAATGATTTAACCTATTTGTGCATTATTCCCATTTGACATACTATAAATGGGGAAACGCCTGCCTCCTGGTACAAACTGTCGTTTGATATAAACTTTTTTGTCTTTCTAGATCTGCGGAGCTCTGTGGCTTTTCGTAGGATCTTCCTTTCCATCCTGTGCAGTTATGTTGCTACTTTTGGGCAAAAGGATGACCAGATGGGGAAGTCTTAGCATAAATACGCTCTTATAAATTGCTTATAAATAATGAGTTTGACGTCCTTACGTAGGATTTCTGAGCGATACATTCTCAGAAGCCTACAATATATGCCGTTGGCTTTTTTAATTTTATCCCTGATAAAGGAGTTGAATTTGAAGTTTTTGTTTAGATTTAAGTATATATACTTAAGATTCTCCATGCGCCTCATTATCGAGTCATCCTTATCTCCAAATCCACACTCTACGAATTTCTTCTTCCCTGACGTCGTGAGGCACAAGCACTCTAACTTTGGAATGTTTACTTAAAGACCCCATTCCTTACCGTATTCTGTCAGTTTATTGACTGATACCTTCATAGCTTCTGATGCTACTTTAGGTCGCATTAATGCACTGTAAACTAGGGTATCGTCGGCGTGTAATACAATATAAGTAATTTCGCTTAATTGAACCTTACATATATCTGCAATGTAAAGGTTATATAGCTTAGGCCCAATTAATGAGCCATGACCTGACAAGAACTCGAAGAACCGCGGGGTGCTAGACTCGAGTAATAGCTTGACTTATATCTGAAAATATACCGTGACAATAGTTTTTTCTTTCTAAAAAGGATGTAATGAAGTTGTCGATTAGATAATACTGTTGGGTACTTGAGTATTTGGAGCGAAAGCTAAATTGACGGTTAGTAATTTGGTTTGTTGATTAGGGTAAGGACTGTCAGTGAGAGAGGGGGGGGGGGGTGTTAATTTTTGGTGGTTAGATTTTTTCGAAAAATTTTCACTATACTGAAAGGAAAATTATTAGTTTGTAGAAAGTGGGACAATTTATTTGTTTATTAGGCTTGAAAATCATTTGAGAAATTGAGAATTTTTGGACGAATTTGAAATATATTGTTTGAAGGATACAGAATAATTTTTATATGATTTCTAACTTTACTATAAAAAAACACATATCCTCTAAGAGTATATTATTTTTAAATATCGGTTAGCTACCTTACTTTTCTATTGTTTTTTATATATTTTAAAGTAAGCTCATTGTAAAAGTGTATTTTCTTTGCCAATGTATTTGTTTCCAATGAAGCTTGTGCTCACAACTCTAAAAGCAGCTTTTAGCTGAATCGACGTAAGAAATGCTCTACCTGCTTTTAACATTTTTTTTTATTGAAATGAAAAGAAAATTATAATAATTAATATGATTGCTCCATAAAAATAAATTCAATCAATTGCAAACTCTTTTACTTAACTGAATAATTTTCCTCCATAAATGCATTGAGACATTCCACAATGATAAGAGCTGTCTGCCACTATATTAAGTATCGTAAGAAATTCAACAAATGAATATGCCCTTATTTCACTCTGCTAACAGTTGGTATACTTTCCAAGAGATGTCATTGGCGGAGGTGGGATGATAACATGAATTATTACAGCTATTTTGTCTCTTAATTAATAAATCAAATGGCAATTAAACCAATGTTGAATATCGGCTAGTGTCATTCGATCAGGATTTAACATGCAGCTAGCAATGGATAATTGGATTTATTTGTTGATTAATTTCATGTGTAGTTGTGTCATTGCCAAAAGATTTATAATGCTCACAGTAATGCAAAAACTGCAGAGTATATTTAATCTTATTCAATTTTATTTTTTCTTCTGAAATATCATTCTCATAATAAATGGAAATTCATTTCATCTTCCAATGTTTGATATTCAAGTTATTTATTTATATATTTATAATGTTTTATACTGGTTTTTTTTAATGATTTTGCTCTAGAATTTCTATAAATCTCAATTTAGAAATAAATTTGATTAAGCGCTATTTCGAAAAGGTTTTTTCCCGATATTATATCCGATAAAGTACGTAAATTTATGGTATACTATTATAAATTCGCATGCAAATGCCAAATGAATTTTGTGTTTGAGATTAAAATTAGTTCAATTTATGCAGTTGGAAAATGAAATCAATTAATTACAACATCAAATTTTATGTACCATTTCATGTTGATATAATCGTATAATAGTAAAAGGTAGGATGGTATTCGATTTAATTGACTTATTTTTCATTATTTCTATTGCAAAGTTTGCAAAAATAATTGAATAAAAGTAAAGTTGGATATTAGTAAATAAATTATTTGATTTCGTATTATTATAATTTTGATTGAATAATAAAAATAAAAATTATATGTGGCACCATAATTTCTAGAATTGTGAACATATAAATTTTTACCTTAAAAAAATTAAATATTTTTAAAAAGTAGAGTCTGTTATTCTGCTGCATACTCGTGGATCTTCTTACAGGGTGGTTCATTTAGAAGTTCCATTTTAAAAAGTAAATAAAAAAAATTAATGTATGTTTTTTTCAAACTTCCGGTTTTATTAAAAAGATTGAACCTTGAAATTTAAGAATGAAACACAACATCATTTAAATGACTGCCACGGCTGGCGTTACAGTACCCCATTCGCTCGGCCCAATTTTTCAGTACATTTTCGATTGTTCGGGTCTGTAAACTTTAATTTCTTGTTTTAAGGCCTCAATTGTCTCTGGATGGCTTGCGTAACATTTATCCTTAACGGCTCCCCATAGAAAATAATCCAACGGGCTCAAATCACAGCTCCGAGGAGGCCAATTGATATCAGAATTTGGGCTGATTATTCGGTTTTCGAAAGCAGTGCCCAAAAGTTGGATTGTTACGTTGGCTGTGTGGCAAGTGGCCCCGTTCTGTTGAAACCAAATGTCGTCCATGCCATTCTCTTCAACTTTTGGAAACACAATATTGAGCATGCTCACCATTGACCGTAACGGCGGCTCCTTCATCGTTTTCGAAGAAAAACGGGCCAATGATGCCTCCACTCCAAAAGCCGCACCAAACCGTGACTCGTTTTGGATGCATCGGCTTTTCCATGGTGACGTATGGATTTGCTGAGCCCCAGATGCGACAATTTTGTTTGTTGACATACCCACCGAGGTGGAAATAGGCCTCATCCGAAAAGATGATTTTTCGGTAAAAAGCTCATCTTCAGCCAATTGATCTTGAGCCCATTGGGCAAACCGAAAACGCATCGAATGGTCATGTGGCTTTAGCTGTTGGACTAATTGAACTTTGTAAGCTTTCATACCGAGGTCTTTGTGCAAAATTCTCAACAGGGAAGTGCGAGAAATGTTCAATTCCTGAGGACGGTGACGAGTTGATGTTGATGGATGATCACTGACATTTTCAGCAACGTCGGCAATATTCTCGGTCGTAGGCGCTGTCTTAGATCGGGAACTAGTTGCTTTGGCAACCAACAAACCAGTTTCGCGAACTCGCTTCACGAATTTGCCCACAAATTCACATGATGGCATTCAGTCTTTACTCATTTTTTTAAAAATTTCTCAGTTTGGGTTGAAGACTCACCATTTTGGAAGTAAGTACTCAATATTTCCCATTTTTCTTCAAGCGTATGGATTACCATTTCGTATAATTCTGACTTTCAACAATCTGTCAATTCGTGTTGACATTTAACACTCTAGTACTTCAAATAAATAGTAGTTCAAAATGGAACCGCTAGATGGACCACCCTATATATGGTATACATAATATAGGAGTCTCTTTATTGTAAAATGTTACGTTTTGAAGTTTAAACAAACAATCTGTTAATAAACAGCCGGAAATTTAAAAAAAAAATATTTTCAATATAAATTTAAAAGTACTGATAAATACACAGATTTTTGTGGTCGAATTTTAAGAGTATTCAGTCTTAGATATTTTACTTCTAATATATTCCATATTCCTCATATTATTACCATATCGTTGACAAATCATTTCTATAGCCATAAATATTTTTTCCAATAAATTAAAAGTTTTTGATGATCATAAACAGAGCGAATAATTCATTTTATTACATTTTTATAAAAAAAGACTAAAATATTTAACTATATATTTTAGTCTTTTTTATAAAAATATGTAAGCACTCATAACATTGAGATTTTATACTATCGAAAATGGGCTTTATTTGCTTGTAAATTTTTATTTCTGTGAAAGATTCATTAAGTATAAATCAGAAGCCATAAAAGAGTAGCATGATGGTTTTTAATGGAAGTAGGTTAATGCATATTTTAGAACAAAACTGATCTGCAGTTAGTAGGGTAGACATTTTTTTAATTAAATTAAATTTGTTGTAAAAATATAAAAATAAATTGAATTTTTAGATCAAAAAGTTCTCCTAGGTATAGTAACATTCACTAAGTATGTGAGAAATAGTACACTGAGTATCGAGGATTGTCATACATGAGTAGATTAGTTGATGTAATCAAAAATAAAGTTATAGGTGAGATCAGTATACCCAATCTAAAGTATGAAAAGCTCTTAAATTTCAATAAGGATATAAAATAGTCTGGCTGTGTATATGCTTCCCTATTCAATGTTAATTATAAACCAAAATAATTGAATAAATTCCAAGAAAAATTTATAAATCCCTAACAGTAATTTAAAATTTTTAATTTGTTTTTCATGTTATTTGGTTAAATTTAATCATATAATCTACTAATTTTTGATACTTTAATGTACTCTCAGCATATAATCGCAATTTTAAACCTGTCTTCGATAGCTACAGCAAAAGGACGAAAATCTACTGGATCGTTACTATAGATATTTTTGCAAGAAAAATTTGAGAGTTTATAATAGAAATTTTGAATCTCATATACTAAGAGTATCCCAAAACTAATAACAGTATACAAAAACAACATTTCAGTAATAAAAGAATAGCTTCACAAACCTTTCACAAATCCGAAATTATTTACCAAATCATGTTCGAAAGTTTTTAAAAATCTATTTTATTAAACTTATTTATTAGACATCTTATTTTATTATTGAAAACAGTTTTAATATCCAAAAAATCACCATTAAAATTAATAATATTATTATAGAACGTGAATAATTTTTTGGATTGTTTTCAAAAGGCATAAGCCCGTGTCTGATTAATTGCAACATTGTAATATGAAAATATGCTTTATTGTTAATATTATTATATAAAATTATTGGTAAAAATAATATAAAAAATAATTTAAATAACCTATTTGAGTAAATATAATTTTAAAACATGCAATTGACCGATTTTAAATAAAGAGCTATCGATATTTACTTAATAATTTTAAGTTCGAAATATTCTTGCATAAAATTCTCAATTATTATTTTTTATTTAGTAGCAGATTTTTTTTTGTTAAATTATTTGTGAAGTAGCTTGAAATTAAAAAAAAATTAAATCCTCATTCAACCAAATCCCATGCATTTCTATAATTATTCCCATGAGAGAATTTCGTTTGTGTTTCGGTATGCAAGTTGAATAGGCCACCCAAGCAGGGTTCATGATCCCCAGTTACAAAAGTGCATAAATCAAAGTATTTATTTATTAAAGATTTTATTAAAATTTAATTTATTGACAAAAAGAATATTAAAATGGAAGTAACATAAATTTATGTTGAAGTTTTTGTATTTCTATATGCATAATTTTTTATTATTTCTTTTCAAAAAGTCGATAAATATTTTAGGTAGAAAGGAAAGTTTCTACATCAAGTTGTTGGAAAATATCTGTAGTAAAAATATGAAAGTCTTAAAAGAAAAACATATATTTTTTTATTGATAAGGGGAAATTTTTAGAATAATTTTAATTTTTTTTTATCTGCAACTACAATTGTATTGTAACAAGCAGATTCACATAACATTTTAATTTACAAGCTTTTGCATCATGAAGTGGGAGTAAACACCCATCGGCGTTTCTCCAACTAATGGAAGTTAGACTCCTCTAGAAAATCTCTATGCCATTATCTCTTAAGTCTCCGATAAGTGTTTCCAAGGAGGGCAGTACACGACAACTCTCACAAGTTGATTATGATGATAAGATAAACGGGAGTGAAATTTTGGATAGCGGGAAATGCACCGGTCCTGAACAAAGGGAACATTAAGATCATGAAGTATTACGGTGCTACGAACATAAAAAGAGGCATCAACATTGTAAGGCCTGGACGCGATATGAATTGGAACGTTTCGTTGACCCCCAAAGTTCAATTCCATATGTTCAAATAGGTTTTATTGTATAATTGCATTGTAGATTAGAAGTTTACTTTTGATTGTTAGTTTCGAGGGTTTGTCCACTAGTCTAAGAAGTTGTAGATAACGTCTAGTAGCTTCAGGTATGAGGGTTCCATGTTAATCCCATGTCCAGGTAAAGTCCAAAATAACGTACTTTTTCATATTTTGGAATCATATTTGTTTTATGGTATAAAAAGGTAGGTTTACCTTGACAAAGTATGAAAGTAATGTAAGCACACTTCTGTTCATTTACCCTCACTCTCCATCTCTTAAACCAGAATTGAAGATTGTGGATATGGGATTGCAAATTGTTGGATGCTATGTCAGGATTTGTACGGGTAGTAAGTACACATATGGTTGTACCGTCTGCATAAGTAGCAATGATATTATTAGGATCAGATGGGATGTCATGGGCAAAAATATTATATAAAATGCGACCAACGATACTGCTTTGTGGGAGTCCGGCTAGAATAGGATATATTTTCGAGAACTCTGAGTTAATTGTAACTTGAAAATGACGTTTGGGGGGATTTATGATAAGGTAGTATGTTAAAGGAAGAAAGCTCTTGAGTTTCTAGAGGAGTTCAGGATCCCACACACGATCAAAAGCTTAGGAGATATCTAAAAAATACTCCTGGACAATACTCTTTCCTCTCAAGAGAGGATGCAATGGGATCAACAACACGATTGCATTGCTGGATAGTGCAGTATTCAGATCGTACGCAAAGTTGGTGATCAGGAATTATTTTTTCATTAACTGGGGCTGGGTAGAGTCGTTTTAATAGGAGTTTTTCAAAAATCTTACCAAAAATTTATGAGAGGCTGTTAGGTCTATAGGAGGAAGGAGAATTAATGGATTTCTTTGGTTTAGGAATCATTTTAATAACAGAAAATTTCCAGAGTAAGGGAAAATAGGTTGTGCGCAGGATACTGTTAAAAATAATTAAAGCTTTTCGGGAAATTTGCGCCAGAATAGGAGCTGTTATTAGATCATAACAAGGAGTTTTTTTTATTGGGAAAGCGCAGAATAGTAGTTTTAATTTCCGAGTGCTTAAAATTTTTGGGAGGAAGATTCATCATAGGGACTGGGAACATTAGTTCTTCGATAATTTTGTTAGTATGCAATTTTTCCTCTATATCATCATTTGGAGCAAAAGTATTTTCCAAATGTTTAGCAAAACTTTTTTGTCTACTTTAACCCAGTTACCGTCATTTTGTTTCAGTGGGTTTGATGTTCTTTTATACATGAGTATTCGTCTAGTGGCTTCCTGTAAAGAAATATTGTCACGAAGTGATCTTGTATAAATTTCTTGCTATAATGAACCATAAGGAATATTTTAGATTTTTTGAATTTGCAAGATTATTGATGTCCTTGAAAAGAAATTATATTTTATCTAAAAATATGCCAAAAGAGTAGATTTTTTTAAATATTTTGTTGTAGACATATTTTCTATTAAGATCCTTTTCATATTTTGTTTACTTGGGACTTGATTCGGATATATAAGCAATATTTTTATACAACAGATGCCATAATCTGATCTGTAAATAAAAGTAATCTTTTCCTCCTTTTTAATGGGGGAAGTGCCAAGCTAGTTTGTTGAAGTAAAACTGATACTAAAGTGAAATTTTTAATATTTATCGATATTGTTATAGATTTTTATTAATTTATATATATGTATAAGTTTTTGGTTTTGTAAATAATATTTATTTTTTAATTATTAAATTTCCACAAAAAAAAACATTGTTTAATATTAATTCTACGAGAGTATGATTATTCTAATGATGCAAAATATTGCTCCACATTAAATTTTGAAACATGAAAAATTGTTCATCTAAAAAATATCTATTAAAAATATGTTACGAGGATCGTTCAATAAGTCCTTAGAAAAAGATGGAAAATACTGTTTTTTAAAAAAAAAATTTTTATTTTTCAACATAATCTCCTATTAGCTCTATACACTTTTCCAACCGTTTTTCCAAAATTTTTATCCCATCCAAAAAATAGGATTTCGGAAGTTCTGCAAAATACTCATCCGTTTGAGCAATGACGTCCTCGTTGGAAGTGAACCGTCGTCCGCCAAGCCATTTCTTCAGATTGGGGAAAAGAAAATAGTCACTTGGGGCCAAATCTGGTGAATAAGCGGGATGTTGCAACAATTCCATTCTCAATTCCACAATTTTGGCCATGGAAACAGCGCAGGTGTGCACACGCGCATTGTCCTGATGCAAGAGGATTTTTTTCTTCTTCAGATGGGGGCGTTTCTCTTTGATTTCCTCGCTCAACCGTTGCAATAACGACGCGTAATACGCTCCTGTTATTGTTTTTCCTTTTTCCAAGTTGTCGATAAAAATGATACCCTGCGAATCCCAAAAGACCGTGGCCATCACCTTGCCGGCCGATGGCACAGTTTCTGCCTTCTTCGGAGCCCGTTCACCCTTAAAAATCCACTGTGATTACTGTCTCTTCGTTTCTGGAGTGTAGTAGTGTATCCAGGTTTCGTCCACAGTGACATATTGACGAAAGAATTCGGCAGGATTGCGATGAAAGAGTGCCAAACATAGCCTCAGAGTCCACTACACGATTGCGCTTATTCTTCTCTGAGAGCAAACGCGGTACCCATCTTGCCGAAATTTTTTTCACAGACAATTTTTCATGCAAAATTGAAGCGACTGTACCTTGTGATATGCCCGTGGCCTCAACTAATTCACGCACTTTAATTCGCCGATCGTTCAAAATCAGATCGTGGATTTTGTCGATGATTTCAGGAGTAGACACCTCAACTGGGCGTCCTGAACGATGTTCATCTTTTGTGGATGAACGGCCACGTTTAAATTCATTCACCCAATTGTGAACCATCGCAAACACAGGTGCAGATGTGCCATGAACTGCATCCAACTCGGCTTTGATTTCTTTCGGGTATAAGCCTTTCAAATGGAGATGTTTGATGACAGCCCTAAACTCGATTTTTCCATTGTTATGCACAAATAAATGTCGTTAACTTTAATCGACGCTAGAAATTGACCTACGCTATGGATCGAGCTGAAATTCTGACAGCTTTCCTGTCGATAATGCTACTTACAAAAAAAAATCTTTACCGACACTTCGAGCGCAATTTCTTGGATTTTCTGAGGACTTATTGAACGACCCTCGTAACTTTTCAAGATTATAGTTTCTTATATATTTAAAAAAATCATTGCTGGTTTTCGTATTTGACGATTCCTTCATGTGCAGCCAGAGATTTTTGGCCGCTGGCTCTATCTTATTGCCGGCGTACTGTTAAATTTGGTACATTATATCCTCATACTTAAAAGGATGGTATCACTGATTCTAATCCCGAATCATCCTCTCCAGCGCCATATTAAAGAAAGGCCGTTTCCTGGTCTGGAATGCCAATTATATATTGAATGACTCTGATAGTGATCATACTAGTCTAATCTAGCTTCACACTTTATTGATGGTTTATTTGAAATGCCAAACTCACTAATAATGAAGTCTCTTTTTATAAATACAAAAAAAAATCATGACACAAATAAGTAGTTTTTGAAAGCTACCATTTATGTGTAAAAATAATAATATATTCTGTAAATAGGACGGTGAGTTTAAAGGAATCAAAAGGATAAGATTGTATGTTATTTTGAATTTTTCGATATGAATATTCTCTTCAGAATTGAATCATTCTGGAAATTTGTTTATGCCCTCATAATTTTCATATTATTTTGTACTTAATTTATTTTTTTGAAGTAATATTTGTAATTGAATGAAAATTTCAACTCTACGACACTGGCAGGATATTTGGTGGCAGAATATGTCCTAGGCTAAATCCAAAAATACTCAATCTCACCACATTAGAGAACTTTCACTTATTTTCATTTTTCAGTTCTCTAAATTTGGATAAGGGGGAGGGGAAGATGGGAATGATGTGATAGCACATTCAGAAATTTCTTCCCATGAAGCTTCTTAATATGTTTTTTTTTTAAATCTTTGTAAATTTATAATATTTTTTTTGGAATAAAATTCTATTTACATTAAGGAGTATCTAATATTTTGAAAATATTTTTATATACAGAAATAGTTTTCTATTTTCAATTTCCGTTTTACTTTAAAAAAAAACACCTGATCAAACTAGTATAGTACTTCTTCGGTATATATACCAGGTGTATAAGCTTTTGCTGTTTGGTAATAGGTGGTGTGAGTAAGCCTATGAAGCTACCATGGGCATACCATACTTTTTTTTATGAGTTTGACATCTGTCAACATTAATCAGTGCACATTGTCAGCAATTTCGTACAAAAACCTTAGATTAAAGAAGTACTGGATAGGCCTCTACACAAAAATTCTGTCCAAATTTTGTTGGCAATACATTCATAGAACGCACACGCATGCAATACAACAGAAACGGCGTAAATCATTGGGGGCCAATTTAAAAGTTCAGTATGCGATTGAAGCGGTTCGTTTAAAACCATTTTTTATGTGTGATATCATTTGCACATACACGTATGCGTAAAGAAGCAGATTTTTTAATATTGCGGGTCTTGTTTTATGGAATTAGTTTTGTAAATATGCAATAAAACACAGAATTCTATTTTTAAATATTTATTTATTTATTATGTATTTTCATTTTATTTATTTCACTGTATATTATTTATTAAAACAGAATTTTTAAAGTGGGGAATAGTATATAAAAATATGAATTGTAAGTTATTTGATTATATGAAAGCAATTATGTGCACAATAAGATGGTAATCGTATACAACATTAAAGGAAATGCTTTAAAACTAAATTACAATATGAAAAATTTAATGTACTTAAAAAATTAATAACTAATATTCTAAGAAAAAAGAAAACAATATTATTTTCCATTCCAAAAATGCAAAATTAATGGTAATTTAAATAGGCATGTGCAATACACAGTATTCTATTTTAAAATATTATTTATGTATTTATTTCAATATATATTATTTATTTTAACATAATTATAAAGTGTGGAAGAGTTTATAAAAATAAAAATTGCAAGTAATTTGATTATATGAAAACAATTGTGTACAAATTTAAATTAATTTGAAAAATGCAAAATGAATTAAATGAGAAAATGTGATATTTTGCTTATGTTGAAATCAAACAACACCGCAACTTATTAAATATAAATTTTAATCTTAAACAAGCATAAGTACCATAGATGGAAAAACTATAATTATAATATAAATGTGTGTTTATGAATGGAAATGGTAATTTAAATAGGCATTGTGCATTTAAATTAAATTAAAAAATAAAGCATTAATTACATAGAACATTACAATACATGATAATATATAAGTTAATCGTATACAACATTATAAGAAATGCTTTAAAACAAAAATAGAAAATGAAAAATTTAATGTACTTAAATAATTGATAACTTATATTCTAAAAAAAAATAAAAACAATATTATTTAGTAAATGCATTATAATATGGTCTAATAGAGCAATCAAAACAAATTTATTTAAATAATAAGCTTACCGAAAAATAAACTTTATTTATTATAACACAATGAAAACAGCAATGGAAAATAGACAGAAAAATTCGGTCCCTTAAACTTTCTTACACACACTTTATATACACCGGCACTGTACTATTTTATGGTAAACATTGAATTGTCAACATCGGATTCACAAATGACAAAGCTAACCCCCAAGTCTCCACTTTCATGGAGAATTAAAGTTTTCAAACTCTCCGAAAGTCTACAAAATTGAGGCGGTTTATATTTGATTGATATTTACGAAATGTATAATAAACCTAAAAGAGAATTCCATTTCGTATCAAAAGATTGTACAAACAATAAAAATGACCTATCGTTGTATTTAAATAGTATTTTTGTTTCCAGTAAGTGAATTAAAATAAATATAAATTATGCTTTTGCAATTAAATAAATTTCCATAACGACACATAGATGGCAGTGGGTGTCATAACTACATAAAAAATTTTTAACAGTCATATCCCCCTAGTTAAAATTTGCACACAAAATTGCGTATACATATACGGTAAGGGCCTATCCAGGTATTCTTTAATCTAAGACAAAAACATACATTTTTCTTTTGGTAATCATGTCTAGTTTTGTGCCAGAAAAAGAGCATATGCAGGAAGCTTTGCTTTTCTGTTTCAGTTTCAAGAAATCGGCTGCCAATTTGAAGAAATCGGAAACAACGTGCCGAAATTGGTTTTGACTTGTAGGACAAGAAGCTTGAAAATCGGCCTAGGAAGGTTGAGGACCATCAGTTGCAGGCTCTTTTGGACGGAGCAATTGGGTGTTACTCAACCAGCCATTTCCATGCGTCTGCGTACCATGGGGAAGATTGAAAATATCGGAAAATGGGTGCCGCATGAATTGAACGATAGGCAGATGGAGCGACGCCGAAACACATGCGACATCTTGCTCGCCAAAGAAAAAAGAAAGTCGTCCCTGCCTCGGATTGTAACAGGCGATGAAAAGTGGATATATTTCGAGAATCCTAAATGCAAGGAAATTGTGGGTTGATCCCGGCCAACCATCAACATCTTCCCCAAGACCAAATCGCTTTGGACGAAAGCGGATGCTGTGCGTTTGGTTGGGTCAGCAGGGTATCGTCTACTATGAGATGTTGAAACCTGGTGAACCTGTCAATGCCTACTGCTACCACCAATAACTGATCAAATTGCATCGTGCTCTGCGTGAAAAAAGGACAGATTATAAACAAAGCCCAGATAAGCTGATTTTCCTCCACGACAACGCACCATCGCACACGTCAAAAATGGTCCGAAACTACTTGGAGACACTCAACCGGGAAAACCATCTTTTTGATTCTTACGAAAACGTCCGAAAATGGTTTGATGAGCGGTTTGCCTCGAAAGAGAAGGATTTTTTTTGGTGTGGTATTCACAAATTGCCCAAGAGATGCGAAAAATGTGTAGCTAGCGAGGGTAAGTACTTTGAATAAATTTGTTTTTGCTTTCTATGAAAAAAACATGTGTTGAGCAAAACCGCTGATTTAAGCGTATACACCTGGTACAATATATATTTATTCTTGTAATTAAGAGAGATGACAATTTAAGTCTAATCTTTAGTAACATTCCCATCAAAAATTTCCATTCTAATATTTTCACAGAAATATTCGTTTTTCTCCAAAGGACTAAAAATCCATCTATTTATTGACCAACAATTGGTTTTGATATGTTTATATGCTGGTCTTTGACAATAATATCCTGAAAATATGTTAGCAAGTGTACAATATAAATATTGTAGAGACTGAGAAATAGTTAAATAAAATTTTATGAATTTAGTTTAGTTCAAAATAAGATATTTGATTTTTAATTTTCACAATGAAAAATATTGCATTGAAAAGAGTTAAAATTAAAAAATTAAAGACCAAAGATGGATAATGTTTTATATTTCATTTGAAATGATCAGGACTATTTCAAAGAAATTATTCCACCAAATTTAATTATAATTATCATTAAATTTTTTTAATAAAAACTATTTTTATATAAATAATGTCTATGATAACTATATACTGCTAGAACATATATTAAATTTTACGTAGTTTCTATAATTATATTAACACTTTAGTTCTAAGCAGTTATAAATTCTTTATACTTTATTAAATATAATGAAAACCACTTCGATTTGATGATTGTAAAATGTATGAAATAGTAACAAATATTACATGCAAAAAAAATCAATAATTTAGCCAAAATAGGAACAAACACTACCCAATCGAGATTTTATATTAAAATTGGTGGAAAAATTCTAAATTAAATAAAGCCGAATGCCTATCAATAAAAACTGAAATTGAATTGAATTGAATTGGTCAGACACAGACGAGTGGTACTCAATCCTGAGGACTTCAGGGCCAGAATGGATTCTATAGTCCTATAGTCCTTGGAGTCATCTAGCTGGAAATTGAATGATTGATCGACTCATTCCTGTTTGCAATTTGGAGAGTTTTTTTTATTAAAATCCTCTTCATAAGTAAATTGGTTCAACTATGAACGTACACCTGAGACCGCCAACCGAAATGGACAGTCTATTCACGTTATCCCTTTCGGCAGAATTATGGGTGGAAATACAGAAAAAAATATTATTACAGTTACGAGATTTTAATTAAGAATTTTTAATAAAATTAAGTGCTTGATTTGGTGGTATTAACCCTTGAATATTTTCTGTTTAAATATTGTTAATTATGGTTGTTCGGAAAGTAATTTCGTTTTTTTTTTATAAAAATGAAAGACGATTTTCTTATAGTGAATTAATATTTTATTCAATTAAATATTGTCCAGTCTGATTCAATACCCTTTGCCATCTTTCTGGCAGTAGCATGATTCAATGCTCATAAAATTTTTGTTCTTTGCTGACAAAAAACTGATCCAAGTGATTTTTGACCTCCTCATTTGAATTAAACGTTTGACAGTCTAAAAAATTTTGCAGAGACCGGAACAAATGATAATCGGTGCTAGGTCTCTAAAAGCTTTTGCCGAGTGGTCAAACTGTTATGTGGTTTCGCATTATCCTGTTAGAACACTATACCTTTCCTATTGACCAATTCTAGCATTTTTTTTTAAGTGAATCATTCAATTTGTCCAACTGATAACAGTACACTTCAGAATTGATCGTTGTGTTGCTCGGTAGAAGCTCGAAATGGATGATTCCTTTAAGATCCCACCAAACAGATAGCATAACCTTTCTTTGATGAATACAGGCTTTCAAAGTGCTTTCAGCCGGTTTTCTACTCCAGGATCTTTTGCGCTTAACATTGTTGTAGACAACTCATTTCTCGTACCCAGTGATGATACGTTTCAAAAATGGTTAATTTTCTTGGCGTTTGAGTAGCAAATCACAAACGTCAATGCGACGGTACAAACTTTTTTCCGTAAGAAGATAAGGTACCCATATGTCGAGCTTTGAGATAAAACATAGCCGTTTCAAATGATCATAAACGGTCAAATTCGATAAAATTAACTTCTCAGCAATGTCGCGAGTTGTTATTTGTCGGTTTGCATCAATTAATACCTTTATTGTGACTTAATCAGCTTCAACTGGTCTGCCAGAATGTAGTGCATGTTCAAGATCAAAATTGCCGGATCGAAATTTTGCAAACCAGTTTTGGCACTAGCGCTCACTTAACACATCTTCTCCATACACATCGGATAATTTTTTTCTGTCTTGGACAGCATTTTTATCTTTTCTATAGGAAAAAATAAAATATGCCGAAAATGCTGTTTTTCACTTTCCATATTTAAAAGGGTATCAATCAAAAACTACTGTGCAGAATCAATCGATTTTTTTTATAAGTAAGCCTTGCTATGTCAGCTGTCAAAATACATATGATTATACGGCATAAGTATGAATTTGCTTGTGAAAGAATTACGAGAGTTGTTCAATAAGTCCTTAGAAAATCCAAGAAATTGCGCTTGTAGTGTCGGTGAAGATTTTTTTTCTGTAATTAGCTACGCTATGGATCGAGCTGAAATTTTGACAGGAAAGCTGTCAAAATTTCAGCTCGATCCATAGCGTAGGTCAATTTCTATCGTCGATTAAAGTTAACGACATTTATTTGTGCATAACAAAGAAAAAAAGCGAGTTTGGGGCTGTCATCAAACATCTCCATTTGAAAGACTTAAGCCCGACAGAAATCAAATCTAGTTGGATGCAGTTCATGGCACATTTGCACCTGTGTTTGCGACGGTTTACAATTGGGTGAATTAATTTAAACGTGGCCGTTCATCCACAAAAGATGAACATCGTTCAGGACGCCCAGTTGAGGTGTCTACTCCTGAAATCATCGACAAAATCCACGATCTGATTTTGAACGATCGGCGAATTAAAGTGCGCGAATTAGTTGAGGCCACGGGCATATCACAACGTACAGTCGCTACAATTTTGCATGAAAAATTGTCTGTGAAAAAAATTTCGGCAAGTTGGGTGCCGCGTTTGCTCTCAGAGGAGAATAAGCGCAATCGTGTGGTGGACTCTGAGGCTATGTTGGCACTCCTTCATCGCAATCCTGCCGAATTCCTTGTCCCTGTGGACGAAACCTGGATACACTACTACACTCCAGAAACGAAGAGACAGTCATCACAGTAGATTTTCAAGGGTCAACGGGCTCCGAAGAAGACAAAAACTGTACCATCGGCCGGCAAGGTGATGGCCACGGTCTTTTGGGATTCGCAGGGCATCATTTTCATCGACAACTTGGAAAAAGGAAAAACAATAACAGGAGCGTATTACGCATCGTTATTGCAACGGTTGAGCGAGGAAATCAAAGGGAAACGCCCCCATCTGAATAAGAAAAAAATCCTCTTGCATCAGGACAATGCGCGTGTCCACACCTGCGCTGTTTCAATGGCCAAAATTGTGGAATTGAGAATGGCATTGTTGCAGTATCCCGCTTATTCACTAGATTTGGCCCCGAGTGACTATTTTCTTTTCCCCAATTTGAAGAAATGGCTTGGCGGACGAAGGTTCACTTCCAACGAGGACGTCATTGCTCAAACGGATGAGTATTTTGCAGAACTTCCGAAATCCTATTTTTTGGACGGGATAAAAATTTTGGAAAAACGGTTGGAAACGTGTATAGAGCTAAAAGGAGATTTTTTTTTAAAAACAGTTTTTTTGCATCTTTTTCTAAGTATTTATTGAACGACCCTCGTACTTTCCAAACAACCCAATACAATAAAAATTTAAAAAAAAAATTTTGAATATCTTAAAAGCATTTACTTTTAATAAAGCAATGGGAAAATATTTTATATTATTAAAACGAAAGTAAGAATTTCTGTAAAATTCTGATAAATTTATAGTAAAACCTTCTTTAAGGCTAACGTCATTTTTTTTTTAGAGTTTGAGTAATTCAGCACAGGAAATGGGGAACTAGAAGAGATAATAAGAAAGGAGTGTCGCAAATTAAGATTAAAAAGCCTGCCGAATTTTATTTTGGTGACAAGAGCTTGTGGTTACATGTGCCGAATTTGGTTTGTTCAAATTTACAAACATCGAAAAATTATTATGTACGTTAATTTTGGGAGATATTTAGACCAGGAACTATAAAAAATTTAACCAACCAGAACCTTTCACTTGAAAATGTAGGATTTACCACCCTGCCTTAATCACCCTGCCTTAACCACTTTGCCTTAACTACTCTGCCTTAACCAGGTTGTTTTATCCACGTTGGCTTAACCATATTGGTTAAACCACGTTAGATTAAATGCGTTGATCTAACCATACTGGCTTAGTACCATATGTTGGCTTAACTCCATTCATATAGCCCTATTAAATTATCTACATTGGCATATTCCGAAGGCTTAACCACCTTGACTTAAGCACCTTGGCTTAACTTGCTTGACCTAACCATCTTGACCTAACTACCTTCTTTTCAATAAAGCCTTTGGTGTAGTATAAAACCATACATTTACAGTTGATTGGTTCGTGCAAACCATGGGTAGACCGGAGAAGTGCTAATATGACGCACAGGATATCACCGTAGGCTATGTTTAGTACGTCGAAACGAAATACAGTCAATATTTGCATCCAAAAGTTGTTGAACGAAGATTCAAACAGCAATTATAGATCTCTTTTACTAGTGAAGACATAATAGCCGTATTTCAATGGACCAATTTTGCTACTCACAAGTAGTTCTAGCTGTCATCATCCACACTACCTCGAAGAAATGAGTAGTTCGCATGCGTAGTTACGCCATACAATTTACGGTAGGGTAATTTAGTTCCCGAACTGGAAATAGATGGCTTAGCGGGTTCGTTGGTTATGTTGAAGAGTCATATTTTTGTCAGTATTATTTATGTGTGAATAAACTCAGTTTCAATTGTTTATGTGTGAGTAAACTCAGTATTGTTGTTAACTATTTTGAGGTTATATTTTACTTCAGTCAGGAAACTGTGCGTTCCTATGGGCAACTACTCCCAAGTACTTGCGAGTAGCAAATCTGGTCCATTGGAATACGGCTATTAAGAAAAGGAAAAATGTACGTATAATCATCGTACCCCAACTGATAAAAGTTATCTTAAAAATTCTTGTGGTATAATACAAAAAAAATGTTTTTTTATCTTAATTTTGAATATTATTTTTTAAATTTTAATTAAACTTAATTAAAATAAATTTTTAACCTTATATTTATTTAAAAAAAAAACTTATTTTTTAAATTTTAATTAACAATAAAAACTTATTTTTTAAATTTAAATTAACAAATTAATTTTTGAAGGCTTCTTCTAAATTTTAAACTTTTTCTAAATTTTTTTATTTTTTAATACAATTTTGAGCTTAAAATGTGTTCAAAAGTTTTTATGTCAATTTGTATAAATAAATTTTCAAATTTTTGCTGTAATCACAACAAAAATGAATAAAAATCATTATTTAAATTTGTTGCCTAAGAAACTATTAAATTACGAGTATTTACATATATACGCGCACTCTAATGAAATCTAAAATATTTTTCATTATGGCAGCACGAGCAAGCTCTTTTAATTTCAGCCGAGACACATTTTTGTGCTCGTTAACTTTTATACACGAAGCTTTTATCAATTTCAAAAACCACTTAGCCATTTGCAAACTGTTAGAAGTGCGTCTTTGCTAAATTGGTTGTGAGTACGTGCAAAAATGGTTTGAATTTTTTTGTTTTTACTTTTATGTTTTTTTTTTTTTAAATTTGTTAATATATTTGAAACAATTAATTTTAATATTCATAAATTTTATTTATTAAGAGCAAATTCGATGAAAATCTCAAAAGTTTTAAAGAAAATCGTTTTTAACAATATTTTATTAAAAAGTTATTATTTCAAAAGAAATATTTTTTAATTGTAAGGAAAAAACTTAAATTATTTAATATTAAACGTTGATAATTCGTCATATTTTCATTAAAATAACAATAGTTTTGAATCCACTAAAGAGTTGCCAGGTATTATTTAAACTTCCATATTTAAACAGAATATTTTTGTTAAGAAATATTTAACTAAAAATAAATCTTATGGATCTGCCGACAAATATCTACATTTTAATATATTTAATCTTATGCTTTTCAATTAATAAATTCTATAAATTTAAAAAAAGTAATAACCTACAGCAAAATTTATTATTTATTTATAATTATAATTAAAAGTAATATTAATTCTAGGTAATTTTTTTAAAAATAAAAATCTAGCAAAAGAAATTTTATATTTTTACTAGTAATTTTTTTATAAGTCTGCTTTTATTACTTAAAAATATTAATTATATTTTCCTATAAATAAAATTTACGTTTTTGCTAAATTAATTTTCTTATAACGTGGTTAGTTGTCATTATCATTGGGCACTATTGGACGCGTAACATACTTCCTCATTGTCGCGAAATGGGCAGTAAATAAAAAAATCCATAAGCCAATAAACGCCTTAAGTTCTTTTTTCATCTTTAAAAAGTTATTTTGCTTTCGTTTGCGTTTTCTACGCGAATCTTAAATTATATTTTACCACCACCAACCATATCGGATTATCCAGTAGTGTAATTTTTTTCTGCAAAGGATGCCCATCAATTTCATTTCATTCTCTTTAGAAAAAAAGGGTATTATTTCAGTGTAACTTCAGTCTTTTATTATGCATTTGATAAAGCTTTTATTATTACCTGCAACATTTATGCGTCGGATATTCCTATTTATCCTAAAGCATTTGGCAAAAATGTCCTGCATGCTTTCAAAACTGTCTAAGTCGTAGCTCTAAAAAAATTGTTATCAAGGGGGAAATGAAAATTTTGAATGTTCCAGGGGTATAAGCTTAAATTCGCTGTTTAGTCATAGATGGCGTGAGTGAGCGTATTAAGCTACCATGGGCTTGTTTATGAGTTTGACATCTGTCAACATTAATCAGTGCACATAGTCAGCAATTTCGTACAACAACATACATTTTTCCTTTGGTAATCATGTCTAGTTTTGTGCCAGAAAAAGAGCATATGCGGGAAGCTCTGCTTTTCTGCTTCAATTTCAAGAAATCGGCTACCGAATCGCATCGAATGCCTATGGTAACAGTGCTTTATCGAAATGAACGTGCCGAGATTGGTTTCGTCGGTTCAAAGATGGCAATTTTGACTTCTGGGACAAGAAGCGTGAAAATCGGCCTAGAAAGGTTGAGGACCATCAATTGCAGGCTCTTTTGGACGAAGACGATACCCAATCGTAACAAATGCTCGCGGAGCAATTGGGTGTTACTCAAGCAGCAATTTCCATGCGTCTGCGTGCCATGGGGAAAATTGAAAATATCGGAAAATGGGTGCCGCATGAATTGAACGATAGGCAGATGGAGCGACGCCAAGACACATGCGAAATCTTGCTCGCCAGAAAAAAAAAAAAGTCGTTCCTGCATCGGATTGTGACAGGCGATAAAAAGTGGATATATTTCGGGAATCCTAAACGCAAGAAATCGTGGGTTGATCCCGGCCAACCATCAACATCATCCCCAAGACCAAATCGCTTCGGACGGACGACGATGCTGTGCGTTTGGAGGGATCAGCAGGGTATCGTCTGAGATGTTGAACCTAGGTGAAACTGTCAATGCCCACCGCTACCACCAATAACTGATCAAATTGCACCGTGCTCTGCGTGAAAAAAGGACGGATTATCAACAAAGACATGACAAGCTGATTTTCCTCCACGACAACACACCATCGCACACGTCAAAAATTGTCCCAAACTACATCGCTTATTCACCAGACCTGGCCCCTTCAGACTACCACCTGTTTTTGTCGATGGGCCACACACTCGCTGAGCAGCAATTCGATTCTTATGAAAACGTCCGAAAATGGCTTGATGAGTGGTTTGCCTCGAAAGAGAAGGAGTTTTTTTGGCGTGGTATCCACAACTTGCCCGAGAGATTAGAAAAATGTGTAGCTAGCGAGGGCAAGTACTTTGAATAAATTTGCTTTTGCTTTCTATGAAAAAAACATGTGTTTTTTTGACTTAAAAACAGCGGATTTAAGCTTATATCCGCCGTAAACCATACCATCTCTTATATCTGAACGGTACTACCGAACCACAAGACTCTATGTGCAGTATCTAGAACTGCATATAGCAAAATACTTTACATAGAATCCATCCACAAACAGGACTTTCAAGCATAGGACAATTGCAACAAAAGCTTCGAACATATAAGAAACCGCAACGAAATTTTAGACAAATGAAACCATTTTGGACTTGTGGGCTAGAACTATGGGACTCTACGAAGTCTTCCAGTTTCTATTAAATCCAAACGCTTTCGGTGACTTAAGCGTCACTAGCGGTGTAATATACTCAAAAATACTGCGTTGTTGTTATTGTTGTTCTATTAGTGTATTATAGAACTTTAAATAGGGCACTAGGAAGTGGAGTTGTTGGGTCTGGGAGCTCCATAATGGGAGGACTCCTCAACAGGATTGGCATAAGGGACGATTAGTGTTGCCAAAAAGGAAGTTATGAGTAAGAGCAGTATGTTCAATCCGGATTGTGAGGAGCTTCCGTGCCCAGAATTTTGGTATGGATGTTGAAAAGACTGATTTACTGGTGGTTATCCATTGAGTTGACAAGAATGTGTTGCTATTGGTCCAGTCATCGTGTCTGCGGATAGCTAATGATGTTAGTTGCCATTCTGTTAGTAGGCGAGGCACATTGGGAATGACTGTGATCGCTGGTCGACGGAGTGTTTCTCCAGCCAACTTGTGAGCACTTTCATTACCTATAATTCCTACATGCCCCGGCATCCATTGCAACTCGACATTCCTATTGCTAAATAGGCTATGATGAATTGCGCTAAGTACTGGGTCACTCGATGGGCCACAAATGTTTTTAAGGGCGGCAAGGCTGGGAATATTGGTCGCAATTTCAATTACTGTTTTGAACGCCCACAGCTCCTCGTAATATGGAGCTTCCCGTATGAGAAAAGATTCCATACAATAGTGCGCGAGTGCTGCAGCCAAAAAGTTCGACGATCGAAAAAGATGTAGTATCGGGGTCAGCGGCGGCATCCGTGAACCACAGTCGATGATCTTTTAACCCGTCCAACTGTTCAACAAAAACTTTCCTATATGTGAACGGATCAGTACTAGCCTTCTTAAACCTGTCAAGAGAAGCAGTCTACTTTTAACTTTGCTCCCAACCACGGTTTCCAATCTGAATATGGAAGGGAAGTTTGGAAAACGAGGGGGAAGATGGATGAAGTGCTTTCAAGGTAGGATATTAATAAGGATAGCGATGATGAATTCGTTTTTGAACTGGGGGAGATGATAATGTTTTTGATTAAAGTGTGGAGGGGGTAATTTGGAAGGCATAGGTTTTTGTAAATTAAATTTAGGCGAGCTTTTTTGAAGATAGAAAGAAATAGGATTTCGACCAGTTTACCGCTGCCTTGACTAGCATTCCCTGCTATTGGCACACTGACACATATAGTGAGGAAATAAAGTAAGGTTCTGTTCAAAAGGGCGTTGGTTACTCTAATTGCCTCACTTTGTCTTACCTTACTTTTGCTGCTGACTAAAATTTTAACCATTCGGAAAATGGTGTTAATTTTGTCAACAGCATTTTTAATCTGAAGATTCCATTTTGCTCTATGGGCAATTGAGATACCCAGGATTTTCATGGAATCTTTTGGGTGGGGAGGGAAAGGGCTCAGTGACGAATGAGGTAATATGTACATCAAACCCAACATGAAGGCAAGGTGGGTTTGATGTACATATTACCGCACCGTTTATGCTGCTCTAAGTGTTGATGTTGCGGATGGCGTTATTAGTTTGATGTTGAAGATCAATGGTTAAAGAATGACAGATAACGGTTAAAGGATGATAGATGATGGGAAAGGAAGTGCATATATATATTGAATAGGATCGTATATAGAGCGGATCCTTGTGGGATGTCGTTTCCCATTTCGCGTTTTGACGAAAAATGACTGTTGGCGTATACCGTATAAGTTCTACCAGTAAGATAGGAAAATAGAAATGCCAGTGTTAAAGGGTCTACTCCCCACTCTGCCAGTTGTAAGAGTACCTTGTGTGGGCAAATACGGTCTGTTGCGACCTTCCATCAATTTGGGAAAATAGATATTTCCTGAGTTTTGTTAAAGAGGTTGACAATTCTAATATGAAAAATTAAAGTTGCTTAAAAATTAAAAATTTTAAGGTTTTAAAGGAAATCTTGCCCCTACCAGGTGTGGTTCCCTTGAAGGAATTAAATACACTGCGTTTTTATTTATAGTTTCGTGAACATGAGAGACCACTCTCCCAATTTATCAATATTTTCAAATTGATTCCAAATTAATCAATATTTTTAAAACATTTGCTTGTTTTTGAGTTTCAGATTTTAGAAAAATTGTAAAAAAATACAATATATGTAATGTACGAGTGTCATTCAACAAGTACTTAGCCTACAAAAGAAAAACGAAAATTTTGGAAAGGTGGCAATTTATTTTTCCACATAATCTCTTTCAAGCTCGATACACTTGGGCCAGCGATGCTCTAACTTTTTTAACCCGTCCAAAAAATACATTTTCTCGAGGGAAGCAAAATAGGCCTCCGTGGCAACGATGACCTCCTCATTCGACCCAAATCTATTCCCGGCGAGTGATTTTTTCAGGTTTGGAAACAAAAAGTAGTCACAGGGGGCCAAATCTGGAGAGTACGGTGGATGGGGCAGCAATTCGTAGTGCAATTCGACCAATTTGGCCATGGGGCGGCGGAGGTGTGAGCCGGCGCGTTGTCGTGTTGGAACAGCACTTTTTCTTCGCAAAGCGGGGCCGCTTTTTCTTCAATTCGATGTCAAATCGGCCCAATAAGTCAGCATAGTAGCGCCCCGTGATTGTTTTACCCTTCTCGAGGTAATCGATGTGGATCACACCTTGTGAATCCCAGAAAACGGTGGCCACACCTTTCCGGCCGATCGAACAGTCTTCGCCTTCTTCGGAGCACGTTCGCCGGGTGAAGTCCACTGTTTCGACTGTTCCTTGGTCTCTGGTATGTACCAGTGAATCCATGTTTCGTCGACGGTCACGAAACGACGCAAGAACTCCGCTGGATTGCGCTGAAACGGCGCCAAACACGTCGCCGATGTGGTCTCACGGTTGCGCTTGTTTTCCGGTGTGAGCAAACGCGGCACCCATCGCGCCGACAGCTTTCTCATGCCCAGTTCTTCGTGTAGAATATGATGCATCGTTCCTACTGCGATGCCCACAGTCTCAGCTATCTCGTGAACCTTCAATCGACGATCTGCCAACACGAGATCGTGGACTTTTTTAACGTTTTCCTCCGTAGCAGCCGTTTTTGGGGCACCTTTGACAGTAGGCTACTAAAAGAATGTACTGCACGATGGTAAATTTCTTTTGTGACAGCAGTTGCATCGGGCGGTGAGGCTAATTACTTGTTGAATGACCCTCGTATTGTCAGTTAATTTTTTCCCCTAAATAATTTTTTTTTTTATTTTATTCGGATTCATCGATGGTAAGGAAAGTGATTTAATATGTTTTTTTAAATGTTGGTTGGGGCTATATTTTCAGGTAAATACTGCTGACGTAAATCAAATTTAAAACGAATAATGTTTGGTTAAAAGAAAAATTCGCCATTATTTAATTGGTTTCGATTATTTTTTTCCTCTTCTTGTAGAATGCACTCCGAAATATTTGAAGGCTGAAAGGAATAAAAAATTAGCAAAACTTCTCCATTAAAAAATTGTTGTAAAAGCTGCAAAAAGTTTTAAAAGAAACTACATCTTAAATAATTATTAGTTATTTTTCATTTATTGTAAAATAATTAATTGGTTTTGATTGTTTCTTTTTATTTGTTGAACTAATAATTAGCCTTAATAGTTGGTTAGGCAATATGACTGAATGAACAGCTAAACATTTACTAGCAAGTCGTAGATGACCAAATAGGTAAGCTTATGACCATTTTTACGGGTAGTATCGATTTTGATTTGATTAAGATATCATATCCAATAACATTTTGTAATAAGTCTATTAATTTTTATTACAAGCCAAATAATATGTCCACTTTGTCGACCATGGCTAATAGCGTTTGTTTATGAAAACATTGTCCTCCTTCCAAGTACATGGTCGCTTATTGTCTACTTAGTGTAACAATAAACACTGTTTATGTGACAGAATTATTATGTTATAAAGCGCAGGTAAAACACAACTGATAATATTACCCAATAAATGTTAGATAGAAGACACTAAAAATGGTAGAAAAAGAATAGTACTTGGCCAAATACCCTTCACGTACGTATGATCGTAAGGCCTTTTTTGTATTATTCCGAAAAATTTTATGGGTCTTGCTGCTAATGTACTGCAAAGTGTCAACGTACGTGGTTTAACAATTTGTCCAGACAACTTAATTGGCTGTCACAATACTTGTAAAAGTTCTCAGATTAAATCGCTAACTTTTTTCTTTCCCTCTGATTTATTGATTTGGAATGAAATTTGTTGGTCAATTCCATATATAATTAGTATAGATTTAGCGTAATTCGATTTAGTATCTTATTCAGTATTTGAGTTTGTTCTCTGTTGGGTATGGTTTAATCGTTTTTATTCGAATTTAGTTTTTCTTTAAAGCAATTCTTAGCATATATTTGGTCATAAAGTTAAAGGTATCCAATTTTCGGGTAAAAGTCCATTTTTAATTGTCATTCTTAAAGCATCAGAAAATACTTATATATCTTAGGGTGGCTGAATGAAGTGATTATTCTTCGAATAACAAGAAAAGCCGGCGAAAATTCATCGGAAGGAAGAACTACAGATAAGTAGACTTGTACACTTGAATGTTGTCTATTTTTGGAACAACAGAAAAAGAAAATTATGTCATACGCTCCCCATGGAATTGTGTCATTCGACCTATTCCTCCCCTATTTAGTGCTGTAATCGTTCAAATCTTCAAGCTTTCGCTCTGGTTTCATCGTATTTATCTTCTGGTCTTATTAGTGTTCATCGGTGGGCCAGAGCACTTACATTTCAGGTAAGTGAGTTTATATCAAAAATCACATGCGAACAGTCGATTTATGTCAGCTTATACCTTACGAATTGTTAAATTTCATCATCAGAACATGAATGGAAAAACGAAATATCATCCGACTATATCCAATATCATGAAGATAATATCAACTTTCTTGGTAACCTTCCAATTTTTCAACATGAAGAGTTGACATTTGGTTTCGCTTTTTTTTTGGGTCCTGCCTTCGTCACCATTAGGGAAATCTAAACAAGTTTATTCTTATACTTTTGTTTTTGCACTACAAGTGAAGATGGCGATGGTAATGGGAGAGTCATCAGTAAGGATATCTATAAATAATATCGTTACTTATTTGTTTGATTGATATTGTCAGTGTCGTAAGTTTAGGTGGGACACCAAAATAAATCAGGAAAGGAATATTCACCCAAACAGCTTTCACTTACTCATTCTTTTTTTTTTCATGTTATAAAAAAATGATAGAGTGAATTTTTTCGGCTTTTCGGTATTATTTAAAACTAACGAAATTAGTTTAATTTTAAGGAAGAACATCTAAAGTTAAAGATTTTTAGTCTTCTTATACTAATCTTATACTTTAAAGTGGTTTATTTTATTTCTTATAATATTTGAAAGTTTTTACCTAAAATATATAACTAAAAACTGAGTTTAGTCACTTTATTAAGATAATTTTTTTTTTTTACAAATTGTATAAGCTTAAATCCGCTGTTTTTTAATTAAAAAAAAATACATGTTTTTTTCATAGAAAGCAAACACAAATTTATTCAAAGTAATAGGTACACATTTTTCCTATCTCTCGGGCAAGTTGTGGATACCACGCCAAAAAAATTCCTTCTCTTTCGAGGCAAACCACTCATCAAACCATTTTCGGACGTCTTCTTAAGAATCGAATTGTTGCTCAACGAGCGCGTGGCCCATCGACAAAAACAGGTGGTAGTCGGAAGGGGCCAGGTCTGGTGAATATGCGGGGTAGGGTAGCACCTCTCAGTTGAGTGTCTCCAAGTAGTTTGGGACCATTTTTGACGTGTGCGATGGTGTGTTGTCCTGGAGGAAAATCAGCTTGTCATGTCTTTGTTGATAATCCGTCCTTTTTTCACGTAGAGCACGGTGCAATTTGATCAGCTATTGGTGGTAGCGGTGGGCATTGACAGTTTCACCAAGTTTCAACATCTCAGACGATACCCTGCTGATCCCTCCAAACGCACAGCATCGTCGTCCGTCCGAAGCGATTTGGTCTTGGGGAAGATGTTGATGGTTGGCCGGGATCAACCCACAATTTCTTGCGTTCAGGATTCTCGAAATATATTCCCTTTTCATCGCCTGTCACAATCAGATGCAGGAACGACTATCTTTTTTCTTTGGCGAGCAAAATTTCACATGTGTTTTGGCGTCGCTCCATCTGCCTATCGTTCATTTCATGCGGCACCTATTTTCCGATCTTTTCGATCTTCCCCATGGTACGCAGATGCATGGAAATGGCTGGTTGAGTAACACCCAATTGCTCCACGAGCATTTTTTGCGATTGGGTATTGTCTCCGTCCTGTAATTGATGGTCCTCAACCTACCTACGCCGATTTTCACGCTTCTTGTCCCACAAGTCAAAATTGCCATCTTTGAACTGACGAAACCAATCCCGGCACGTTGTTTCCAATAAAGCACTGTCGCCATAGGCCTCTATAAGCATTCGATGCGATTCGGCAGCCGATTTCTTCAAATTGAAGCAGAAAAGCAGAGCTTCCCGGATATGCTCTTTTTCTGGCACAAAACTAGACATGATTACCAAAGGAAAAATATATGTTGTTGTATGAAGTTGCTGACAACGTGCACTTAATAGTGTTGACAGATGTCAAACACATAAAAAAAAAGTATGGCGTGTCAATGGTAGCTTAATACGCTCACTTACCCCATTTATGACCAAACAGCGGATTTTTTGGATATCTCCCAAGGATTGTTAGCAGACTGATAGGTCTATAGGAAAAAGGAGAATTAATGGGTTTATTTGGTTTAGGAATCATTTTAATGATAAAAAATTTCTAGAGTAGAGGAAAAGAAAATGTTCCCAGAAATTTAATTTTTATTAGATTAATAATAACTTTTCTGCGACCAAAATATGTTTTGAAAAAATATCCTTTTAACTTTTATAAAAAAATATATCTCAAATCGTTTTACTATGAAATACGAGGTCTGTTAAAAAAGTATCGCCAATTTTGAATTTCCGCGGGTCACGTATATTCGATTTTCGATTTTTTGAGGCATTATATTGGTACTTATGTCTCTCGCTTATGCCGACAAGTTCGACCATTTTGAATGTTCAGTTAATTTTTGAAATTGCTTTGCTTGCACGTGTTTTGACTCGTCTTTGATTTTTGCTCAATTTTGACCAAAAACAGCATCGTATTAAGATTGCTAAGGAGCTGTTGGACTCTGTCCGCGATGACCCAACTTTGCTCCAGAGAGTCATAACTGGTGACGAATCATGGGTTTATGGTTATGACGTGGTAACCAAAGCTCAATCATCTTAATGGAAGCTGCCGCACGAGCCAAGGCCAAAAAAAGCGCCAAGTTCAGTCGCTTGAAATAAGGATTTGATTACAGTTCTCTTCGATTACAAGGGTGTGATACATCATGAGTTCTTACCACAGAGTAGAACAGTCAATAAGGAATATTACCTGTAAGTTATGCGCAAGTAGCACGAAGCAATCCACCAGAAACGACCGGATTTGTGGAAGAACGAAAATGGGCTTCTGCCATTTTTGGCCAAACACAATACACTAATAATGCCGCAGCCACCGTATTTCCCAGATCTGGCCCCCTGTGACTTTTTCTTGTTCTCGAAACTGAAGATCCCCATGAAAGGACGACGCTACGCTTCGATTGAGGAGATAAAGACGGCATCGAAGGAGGAGCTGAACAAGATCACAAAAAATGATTTTTTGAAGTGCTTCGAGGATTGGGAAAAACGTTGGCACAAGTGTATAATATCTGGTGGGGATTACTTTGAAGGAAACAAAATAGATATTCATGAATAAATAAATAATTTTTGAAAGAACACAAAATTCCCGATACTTTTTGAGCAGACCTCATATATCTAAAATCCAATATGCTTTGGCGATTGGTTGTAAAGAAAAATAAGAAATTTTTTATTTGATCGTTGAAGAAAAGTATTCCATATGCTGACAGATTTCAAAGAAAGTTGAACGTTAAATTTCCGTTTATTATTTTTCGAAAACCTGGTGTAAAATTTACAATTGCTTAATGTAAAATTTCGATTTGCATGCGTTTTTGTAAGCAAAAAATTAAATAAAACCTCATCTTTAACCTTACTATGATAACATTTCTTACAATTTTACATAATAGCATTCAAGAAAAAACAAAATATTTCTGTTTTTTCTAGTACAATTTTTGCATTTTTTCCAGTAAAAAAACATGATTTTGGATTTAGTTATTAAAATCTTTTTTTAATTTGTAAGTAAGTTTTTTTAATGTATCTAACATTTTTGTTCTCGATATTTTTAAAATTAATTAATTTTTTTTAGTATGTAAAAGTTGTTGATATTTTTTATTGATTGAACACATTTTTTGCTGAAAATTCTTGCTGATATCCTACATTTTCCTATTTTCTTCAATTTTTAATAGCTTCGATTTCTCTACCAAAAATAGTTTTCTTAGTACTCGTATAACGAAGAGGTTTTGATTTTATGTTAAATCTCACTTTGTTAGAAAAAGGACTAGAAGGACTAATATTTATGGTAAAAGAAGTTATCAATTATGTAGATTATGGATATCAAGAAATCGTTTCAATCAATTCTAGATCAAATACTTATAATTTTTTAATTTTTAATACAAAAAAAAGGTGAAGTAACTATCCTTGTACCTGCACTGCTATTTTAAATGTTTTTCATTGATTTCAGATTTTTGAAAAATAATTTTTATAAATTTAATATTATCATGAAAGTAAAGATTTACTATTGAAAAAACAAAAAACAAACTATCGACAAAAAAAAAAGTGTAAAAGGACAAAACAAAAGACTTTTAAAAACTCTTGCCCAATAAAAATACCCTCAGTTTATTCACTCAAAGGTCATTAGTTAATGGATGAAAATATTTGGTTACCATAAAAACACCAGAGAATTTCTGCTGTAAATGATTAGTCATTTGATTATTTAAGGTTACCAAGAATCAACCATACAAAAAAAGTTTTACGTTAAATCATAGTCACATTTTATGGGCATAAGGAAATAAACAATAAATCATTGATAAGGCAAGTGGGATTTTTCTATCGTTCACTGGACACTAGCGTCGATAAGAAGCTAATTCAAAATCAAATGTGAGAAAGAATCTAATAAAAACTAGGAAAATGAAACAAAAAAATTGGACCCAAATTTAAGTGAATTGGTACGAAATCAAATAGAAAGAAAAACTGGGGCGTATTAGATGTCTAGAATGGAGAAAATCGAAGCTGAAAAGAAAAATGACAAATAAAGGAGGCATTCCGAGAAAGCAGAGATGGTAGGTCATCTTGAAAATTTTCCTTCCCACGAGTAACATTTTCGATTCATTTGGGAGTTAAAAAATTTTTCAGCCGGAAAAGTCAACCCTTTTTACTTCTAAAAATTTTTTTACACTTTGCATATTTTTTTTTTTTTTGTTGAACTATCTTCAAACCCAACCAAGGTTGCAAAATTGTCCACGACAAGATGAATTAACAGGAAAAAGCCTTTATCTAGTCATTACTCAATGACTTTGTCAAAGTTTGATTTATGGGCAAAGTAAATGGTGGTATCCTTTCACGTTTAGAGTGAAAACGAAAGTTACAGTAGGGAAGCTAACAAATCTCCGATGACCAATAGCAAACCATCAACTTATTGTATGTCTTTTCAAATTTTATCATCAATCGTACACTTTGCGTAATCATTAAGAAATTTCCCAAAGCAAATTCTTAAAAGAAAATCGAATTTTGGAAATTCAAAAATACATTCGAAAGTAGGTGAAATACCAACCCAAGAGAGTAAGGGAATAAATAGTCTGACAGTAAACTTTCGCCTCTTACTAACCAATGTTAGGCTGATGACTGGTAATCAATTATCCATAATAAACGGGTGTGAAGCCTTCCTCTTACAAAGTGATGAGGATATCATGAAGGAGTTTTGTTGCCTCTTGCGAAGGAGATTTTTCACGTTGTATTTTTTTGTTATATTTTTGACTTTATCAGATTAAATCGCCCTAAAAATTTTGAATTTTTTGCTATATTATCTTTGATTGTCAACTGGACAGAGGAGGGTATTACAGTTATTGAACGATAAACCTTAACTTACATTGTCCAGAAGACATTGCCCAAAAGACAGGTTCTTTTGTTGTTTAAGTTTCGCCTCTTTGTTAGCAAGTTTTCCACCGAATGGAGAAATCCAATCAACCCTATTTTCTTTATCACATTCAATATATTCAACCTTGACCTTAGTTATTAGTTCATATTATAAGCTGATCGACTATTTAAGTGGAATTATAAGAGAATTGAATATTTTGCAAGTGCATGTGGTGACCAACAGGGAAAGTACGATTAATACATATTCACTTAAAAATATACGTTCAATATTGATTGCTTTTCCAATCAGTACTTAATATCGAAGTTCTTGGATTAGAGGATAACGGATGGAATTCATAACGATATTAAGTGCGCTTACTAAAGAATAAAAAATATTATTGATTGTCGTAGTTTGCTTATATTTAGACTAGCAAGAATGTTAATGTGCGACGTCCTTCATCCAATATTCCATTCGGCGAGGATAATCAGCTAAAGAGTAATAGAACACATACACGATGAGAATTTGTTCGAAACCAACCCAAAACCATGTATACTTGTTGATGGCTGTTGTAATATTTCTTATTACTTGTTGATGATTTTTGTAGAATAGAAAATTCCTCAACGAGTACACACTATACCATCTAGTGTCTTAAACCACTCTGAAGTATAAGATTTTCAGTTTCCATTAAACATAATTGTTATGATGGTTTCTACTTGGTGGAAGAGAAATAGGAAGAAACGCTGAAACGTTGGCAGCCAGTCAACCATATCCTTTATCATTTCGAACTTTCAAGGCAAATCGGGTTCAAATTCTTGTTATATCATTAAGCGAAATAGCAGTACGCCGAGCTATGCGAATATTTCTCATTAAATCTTCAATGTTCCATCTATCATCGTCCTTGTCCTTAGGAAGCATAGATTTTTCAAGGTATATAGTTAATCTATTATATTCCTTGAGCTACTAGTACCCACCACCCAGTCATCCATTTATCCATCGTCATAACTATCGATGAGCAATAGAACGTACCCTAAGTATACCACTGTTCACTGCTTACAGTTAAACTATCTTGCGGTCGCGAACTACAGTTTACCATGTAATTCTATTACATCCTGTAATTACCATTTCCCATTTCTCTAATGAATACATGTTTCTCTGCACTCTGCACTTTAAATGCATTTACCCCTGAACAGAAAGTGGAGTTTCATTTTACACAATTTGTACTCGAAACCAAAATGCATAAAACTCTCCAACGTTACGAATGCATTACAAGAGCACATTTCTAAATCAATTTCGAAATAGAAAAATACACAAAAAAAGAATTAGAAATGAAAAAAAAATATAAAATGTTTTGAGTAATATAAAAATGCTCGAAGCTTATACGGTTCAATTCAGTTTAGTTTTAGTAAAAATCCAAATTCATAAGTTTACGTGCAAACCGATGGGGACGAATTTTGACTAATTGGATTCAATTTAACTAGTTCCACCTTAGGCAAATCCATACGTTGCGCTTATAAATTCGATTAAATTTCAGATTTTTTAATAATTGAAATTCTCAGTAAGAAAATTTTAATATAATTTGGGGTTTTCCAGATTCTATTAAATTTTTTTTTTTTGAATTTATGATTAACTAAAGTACGCAAGTTTAAACGTGGTTTACACGATTTAAAAATGGTCGTGATGATTTAAATGACAACCTAAGGCCAGGTCGTCCAGAAGCTATGTAGTAATCGTGCTGAATTGTTAAAAAAAGTCCGTGAAATCATTGGTATCTATGGAAATTTTACTACGAGAATGTTGGCTGAGAAATTAAATACGAGTAAAAACACTATTTGGAGAATTTTAACTAAAGATTTGGGTAAAAGAAAGGTCTGTGCGCGTTTTGTTCTACAATACATGAATTAAATGAAGACAAAAAAATCGCTCGTGTGGAGCATTGCAAAGACATTGTTGAAACTGCTGAAAACGATCCAGACTTCCTTGATTCGATCATAACTTGTGATGTGTCATGGTGCTTTAAATATGACCCTGAAACTAAGCGTCAATCTGCTGAATGGAAGTCCGAGCCAAAACCAAAAAAAATGCCTTTTCAGAAGTCTCCAATCAAGACAATGTTGATTACTTTTTATGATTCGAAGGGTATTGTCCACAAGGAATTTGTTCCGGAAGGTCGAACTGTTAACGGAGAATACTATTTAGGCATTTTAAATCGTTTGTGGAAAATAATTGGTCGTTTTAGACCTGAAAATCAAGCTTAAAAACATCTGTTTTTATTGCACGATAATGCACCACCTCACAAGACCAAAAAAGTGAACGAATTTGTGATGAAAAAACGGATTTCTCTCATCAACCACCCTCCGTATTCGCCTGATCTATCACCATGTGACTATTTTCTATTTCTAAGACTGAAAACCAAGATGAAAGGAGCATTTTATGATGATATCCCAGCCATTCAAGCAGCCGTAACTGAGGTGCTGAAGAACATTCCTATAAATGACATAAAAAAATCTATGCATGCGCTGGTTGATCGTTCCAAACGTTGTATTGAGTCTAATGTAACCTATTTTGAATAAATAATAACTTTCAAAGATAATATGGTATAATGTGTATTTTATTCTATATCCAAAAAGTTCGGTGAAAAGAGAGAAATCTATCAATACAATTCTCAATTATGGATCATCTAAATTTATAATCGTTGTCTAATTTAAACTATAAAATACGTACTGGATTTAATTTCAAAAAAAATTTCTGTTACATATCCATATAGTCACAAAGGTTTCAGCTAGAAAAATATTCTTTGCAATCATCCATTTTGTTTAAGATCAATATGCTATAATGGGTATATAAGTTATAACCCGATTCAGACTAGTAAGGACTATTAGCATAGCCAAATTAATGCCTCCAAATTCAGTGTTTCCAAAATCGTACCACTAGGTTAACTCCATTGCAACATCAAGAATATGACTTATCTGGTCTTCTACTATCGACAATAAAGCGTCTGTTAACTTTTCGGGCTGAACTTTCTTCTTTTATAATTTGAGCTAACTGAAATAGGCTAGTTATTAGCATCAGATCAAATCTTCTTTCTGCGGCAGTCAACGAAAAAACTTTTGAATATGGTCAGCAGATCCACCCACCATCTGTATTACAATATTAAAGTCGCTTGTAATAACATAGCCAGGGTAAGACCCTACACATCTATGAGAGAGTTCGGTATCCCAGACAACTTGATTAGATTGACTAGGCTGACTATGACTAGTATGAGACGAAGAGTAAAAGTGGCCGAATCACTTTCAGTGCAAGTTAACTTCCATAATGGTATTCCGTGGGCAGACACACTTTTGTTCGGTCTCTTTAACCTGGCACTGAAAAAATTAATTCGTGACTCAGGGGTAAGAATGAAAGGTAATATTCTCATATGCCTGTACAGATTTTAGTATACGCCGACGACATCAACATTATTTATCGATAAGAAAGAGGTATAGGAAATGCCTTCATCAAGATTCAGCCGGCGGTGAAAAATCTAGACATGAATATACATGAAGGTATAAGAAAGTAAATGGTGGCAGAGTCGGTGTCGCACATTAGACTTATTAGCACTAGTCACATACAGATAGGATATTATAGCTTCGAATGTATTAAATCATTTATTCTATTTGGGGTCAAGGGTCGCAGCCTATAATAACATGGATGGAAAAATTTGCTCACGACTCGTGGCAGCCAACAGAGTCTACTTCAGTGAGTCTAAATTATTTTGCTCAAAAATTCCGACCATAATATGAAATTTACTGCTGTATGGGACACTAGTCTTGGCAGTCTTCATGTATTTTATGGAAACATAGGTTCTCAACGAAAACTATTGCGAAATTTTGTCCGCATTCGATAGGAGGAGTCCTCGAAGAAATGTTGGCTCCATTTATAGTCTCAAAAGGCAAGATAGGTAAAACGACAACGTAAGCCAAGACGCAAAAAAAATGCTGGGAGTGTCAAACTGTAAAACCGTGGTACGAAGCTGATACGCTCAGAGTTCTTTGATTCTGCATTCAACTATTGGGTTGTTCGGAAAGTAATTTCGTTTTATTATCCTGTAATATAATCCTTTCCTATTGACTAATTCTGGCCTTTTTTCTTTAAGTGAATCATGCAATTTGTCCAACTGATGACAGTAAACTTCAGAATTGATCGTTGTATTACTCGGTAGAAGCTCAAAATAAACGATTCCTGTGAAATCCCACCAAACAGATAGCATAACTTTCTTTTTGATGAATATTAGCTTTTCGAAGTGCTTTGAGGCGGTTCATCTTTTCTACTCCACGATCTTTTGCACTTAACATTATTGTTGTCAACCCATTTCTCATCCTCATTGATGATACGCTGCTTAAAGGGATCATTTTTATGGCGCTTGAGAAGCAAATCACAAACGTCAATGCGACAGCACAATTTTTTTCCCATAAGAAGATGAGGAACCCATATGTCGAGCTTTGAGATTAAAACTAGCTGTTTCAAATGATCACGAATAGTCGTATTCGATCAATTTAACGTATCAGCGATCGCACGAGTTGTTATTCGGCGGTTTGCATCAATTAATGCCTTTGTTGTGTCTTCATCAGCTTCAACTGGCCTTCCAAAACGTGGTGAATCTTCGAGATCAAAATTGCCGGATCGAAATTTCACTTTACATATTTAATAGGGTATCAACCAAAAACTACTGTGCAGAATCAGTCGAAGCAAGCCTTGCTATGTCAGCTGTCAAAATACATCTGATTATGCGGCTTAAGTGTGAAGTTGGTTGTGGAAAAATACAATTAAGTCCTCTGTTGGGTAAAAACGAAATTACTTTTCCAAGTAATTTCGTTTTTTCCCAACAGAGGACTTAATTGTATTTTTCACAATACAATTACAACCCAATAAAAAATCGTGGACTTCGTATTCAACACCGACAATACCACTTTATTTTCTATTATTTTGCACATGCAGCCTAAGTTTTCTTCCAAACGTATCTTGAGCAGCTTTTGTCTCATTCACTTATTATGACCAATCTTAGCTAATATGCTGTCCAGGCCGCTTCAATGTTGATGAAAAACTCTAGTACGATGATGATGTGGGCGACATATGACAAATGTTGGGCAGATTAAAAAGGAAAAGAACTGTACAGCGCCGAGTTAAATAAAACACACGAGCGGTCATCTTATACTCAATTTATAAGTCAATTCTATTAGTTTAATTGGGATACCAAAAATTACATTGTTGTACTATGATAGGTGATCTTTAATTCAATGAAAGGATGGTGAAGCTATTATCCAAATTCTATTAGATATTTTAACCACTTCAGAAAAGTAGAGATCGGTTCTTCTGCTGATTTTGCTAGCGACAAATATTTTTAGTCTTTGAAATAGCGGAGATAATTTTTTATCGATCGACTTATTACGACTTAGCTGACTGATGGTTTGGTATATTATATACATTTACAGTTGGACTACAGTAGGTTCTAGATCCGGTAGCAATACAAAAAGCTCATTCTCATTATGTTCATTACTATTAGTATTTAGAAGCCTATAAAATTTTCTATAAATATTATTGCCATTTGCATGAAAACAAAATGTGCCTCTTTACTGCAGAAAATGTAGCAATAACATATCTTTTGCTCCATCCTTCTCATAGTGAAGTAAAATATTCACAATTAAAGCAATTGCTCTGTATGCTGGTTAATCTCACAAACTAGTTCGTTTTCAATTTTTAAAAGTGCAGTTCTCTATTTTTTCCAATTTACGTGCCAGCATTCTTTGATCAGGTCAGAAGTTCCAATCATTCATTCCAACGTTCATTACAGCTGACGCCTGGTAGTTTCTCGAGCATAACAATGCCAATTGGGATATTCCCAGTCTATAAGCATTGCAGGAAATTTCTTTGATTCAATCCTATTATTGTTCTATATAAGGTCATAAGTCACTGTATAAGTTCTGGCTGCAATTAATTTTTCTATTTATTCATAAAAGTACCAAAGAACTGATACAAGGCATATTTAACTTATATAATAAAGGACATCAATGAGATACATACCAGTATGCTCAATAGAAGTCCTTAATATTAAAATGGTTCTTATATTTTTTATTTTAAGCAAACATCTTCAGTTGTGCATTCCAGGGTCTCAACAAATTTGAATACCTTTCAGACCTTAAGAAACCTGACAGTAGATATTTGTTAAATTAGAAGAATAATGGTATTAACAAATGCACATTTCTATTGAGATAATTGATAATTAAGAGATGTTTTCTAAATTGTATGAATTTTTTATTATTAAGAATTTAATCCTGAAAATGAAGATTGTAAATCAAAGTAAGGTTCAGTATGGTTAATTTTCAACCACTTTCTGCAAGATTTCACTAGATTTAATTGCAGTTTAAAATTTATCAAAAAATTACAACCATTAAAAAAATCTTTAGATTATATTATTACAAATCTGTTTCTTTACTTTGCGAATATAAAGTACCTATAATAATGTCAGCATAAATATTTAATGTATTAGCAATTATAGCATAGGACTTATAGAAAAATTCGTTATTCAAAGTATTGCGATCGGAAAAACTATTTATTCGTTATTTCCATGTCAAGCAAAAGAATAATTTTCAAAGTATCAAATAACTTGAGCCAACTTTAATTTTTAAAAGTTTGACAGAAAACTATAATAAGTGGTTCACTATAAATTCGTTAGATTGTATGTTTGCATGAGATAATATGTCATTAACATTATCTATTGTATAAATAAGCTTTTTATTTACAAGAAATATTTCGTAATCGAAATTCTTTTCCTTACCTAATATCAAATTTAGTGTCCAGTTTTGCTTATCTATTCTATAAGATTTACCAATGTTTCGATTATCTTTCTAATTTTTCAGCTGCTATTTTATAATTTGAAAAAAATATTGAATTAGTTTGTTAAACGTTAAATAATTCCAAATATTTGATGAAAAAGTAAACAAAATTTGTCAATGGACTTCCTTGTAAAATTAGACTAAAATTTATAGCAGCTGTTACGATAACAATTATTATTATACGTACCATTATAGGTTCTAGTAGAGGGCGATTAGAATCTACCTTTAACATATTAATGATCAATAAACAATTCGGTTTTTTTCAGATAAATTCCTTACAGCACGTGGTCAATATTTATTTTGGCATTATTGGTAATATTTTGGCTAAACAAAAATTGCATTAATAATTTGTGTAAATAAATAAAAAGTTTACGAAACCCAAGAGAACTATCTGAAATTTATTAATAATCAACGAAAATATGATATTGAGTAGGAAAAATACCAACTGATAATATTGTAATAAAAGTAATATTGATCTGCATATTACCAATTATTTATTTAAAGTTATATATATTAATTATTTTAAAATTGATTTCCTAACTGATCCTAAAACAATATGATGTTCCGTTTATGAATGTTTAATATTTAAGCAGATAAAATGTTAAAAAAATTGTGTTGTACATCTTCTTATATATATAAATCCTATATACTAAAAAAATAAAATGTCTAAGAGGCTTTTAAATGTCTAAGGGTCTTTCAATTTTTTCAATATTTATTGATATAACACAAAAGTAAAAATAATTTTTGTTTAAATTAAATAAGGTTTGGTCCTTGGCTCATTCTCTAAGCGCGTAGCATACAATAAATTAAATAAGATAAACTCTGATGAGTTGAGATAAAAGTTCACAATATCCCTATCGAGATTTTCTCATCTTATATTTTTAATTTACATTATTTGTAAAAAAGGTCCTGTTTAAAAGCATCTGAAATAGCTATAGTTTTATGCTATAAATTATTAAGAAATTATATTAAAGATACTACATTGTTCGTACATAATTTGATCATAATTTTCTTTTCAAACCATTTTCATCGCTCATACACATATTGTTTTCTTGAGGGGCATCTGAGCCCCATTGTTATATGGCAAACACGGTAAGATGCCGAATATTCTCTTCTTTATTTAAAGGGTAGGCCAGGTGTTTTTTTTTTTTTTTAAGTATAGTATACTAAAGAGTCTTATAATAAAACCGAAAATTTTCTTTTTTTGAAAATAAAATACATAAAAATTTTGTGTAATAGTTTCTCTTTTCAATCTTGTTTCTTATGGCATTTAAGTATAAAAGATAATATTAACCATAATGTCCACCAAGCCTGCTCCGGCAACACAACAATTTCGATTATATTTTGGCATAATAAGTGGTGTACTCCATTATGATTCCCTCCTTCAACTTTGGACTCATCTAGGCCTTATTGGCAAAGCCTTTATTTTGCATTTCGTCGCCAGGAGAAAAAGTCTAATGTTATCAAATTGTAAGATGTCAATGACTATTTGACCTCGTTGTTTCGTGAGATAATCCGTTTTGGGAGTTTTATTCTAAATAGGGCTTTTGTTGCACATGCTGTGTAAACAGTTCATAACATCCAAACTAGGCTTTAAAAATTATCCGCCTTACAGGCATAAAAGTAGTATGGTTCGATGAATCCGCATTGACAAAAAAGCAACTTGTTGTGATTTGATTTTTAAAAATCGGCATCAATTACGGATTCGCAATTACTATGCATTATATCCAATGAAGGTTGTCGGGATTTCGACCACATTTTCTTCCACAGCAGCAATATATTAACCAAAACGACTTGTACAAAGATGCACTAGCCTATACCGACATAGATTCTTTGAGTTTCTACACCTAAACAGCTCTTTACCGGTTATGTTGCCAGCAAGAATAACACGTTTGCGCTTTTTTCAACGGCGTGTTACACCTCCACAACTTAAATCTGTTAAAGCATAAAGATGATAGTAACGTAAAAAAAATTTAAAATTTAATACCCCAGATAGTATTATCATACCAAAGCAAAATATTCTTCAAATATCTTTAAAACTACGGTTCTAACAGATGTCTTATGTGGAACTGAGTAACTGTGGAATTTCCTATTTAATTAGAGAGAATATAACTTTACGGAAAAAATTTTTTGGTGTAGAAAAGTTTGTATATTATGGTGACAGTGCTTTATCGGAAACAACGTGCCGAGATTAGTTTCGTCGTTTCAAAGACGGTAATTTTGAGTTGTGGGACAAGAAGCGTGAAAATCGGCCTAGGAAGGTTAGGACCATCAGTTGCAGGCTCTTTTGGCCGGAGACGATACTCAATCGCAAAAAATGCTCGCGGAGCAATTGGGTGTTACTCAACCAGCCATTTTCATGCATCTGCATGCCATGGGGAAGATTGAAAAGATCGGAAAATGGGTGCCGCATGAATTGAACGATAGGCAGATGGAGCGATGCCAAAACACATGCCAAATCTTGCTCGCCAGACAAAAAAGAAAGCCGTTCCTGCATCGGATTGTGACAGGTGATGAAAGGTAGATATATTTTGAGAATCCTAAACGCAAGAAATCGTGGGTTGATCCCGGCCAACCATTAACATCTTCCCCAAGACCAAATCGCTTTGGTCGAAAGCGGATGCTGTGCGTTTGGTTGGGTCAGTAGGGTATTGTCTACTACAAGCTGTTGAAACCTGGTGAACCTGTCAATGCCTACTACTACCACCAATAACTGATCAAATTGCACCGTGCTCTACTTGAAAAAAGGACGGATTATCAAGAAAGACATGACAAGCTGATTTTTCTCCACGACAATGCACCATCGCACACGTCAAAAATGGTCCCAAACTACTTGGAGACACTCAACTGGGAGGTGCCAGTTTTCGTCGATGAGCCACGCGCTCGCTACCACTTGTTTTCATCGATGGGCCACGCGCTAGCTGAATAGCACTTCGATTTTACTAAGAGGTCCGAAAATGGTTTGATGAGTGGTTTGCCTCGAAAGTGCAGGCATTTTTTTATCGTGGTACCCACAAATTGCCCGAGAGATGGGAGAAATGTGTAGCTAGCCGGGGCAAGTACTTTGAATAAATTTGTTTTTACTTCTCATGAAAAAAACATTTGTTTTTTTGACTCAAGAACAGCGGTTTTAAGCTTATATACCTAGTAGAATTTTAGACATTTTTAATACTATCTACAAAAATACATAATTTTTTTCATTTGGTATTGTTAAGAAAAGTATAATCATTACCAAAAGTATGACTGCTGTAAAAAATAAATAATAATCTTATTGCATGTTAAAAAAAACATAACATATCTGTATAATTTTTTAATTTATTGAAATGATTATTGTTGTTATCAAAAAATTTATTGACCCCATAAAGAGTAAATACTTTTAACGTTGTAGTTAAAAATCGTTTTTTTTTCAATAAAAAAATATAAAAAAATTATCAAGAACTATATAAACAAACTCATTTTATTTAAAAAAAAATAATAATATACTTGTATAGAACTCTGGGTAAGATTTTACCAATTTTTTTTTATGAAATCGTATTAAATCTTAAAACTTATACTTATATTCGAATTTTGATAAAAAATAATTGCCGAGCATTTTAAGAATAAAAATGAAAAAAAAAATGCTCAAAATTTTTTTTGTTGAATTGGAAATTATTTGTACAATTTTATGATAAATTATTGTATTAAGCATATTCGAAGAAAATTCGTTTATCATTTTTGTTATTGTTAATCTTATACGAGCAGGAACAACTTATATGGGAATGTATTTTTGCAAACTTTTACAATAAATTGAAGGATGCTTATTACCATTCTGCTGACAGATGAGAATTTCATCCAAAGGCGATGGATATAAAAATATTGCTGCAATAGACCGTAAAGTGAAAGAAGAAAAAAATAAATCCTCACGTTAGATCAAAAAGGAACAAAAACTAAAAGAGCTGATCATCATAATCATCATCATCGTCGTCATCATCATCATCATCGTCCAAGTCTCTATGATCCCCTAGTGTGGTGGTGGATATTTGACTACGAACGTGACACGAATAGTATTCTTAATTTTTTGTTTTGTTTTATTTTTTTCTTCGTGAAACTATAAATATTTGTCACACATGACTTCCCCAAAAAAGTATTCGGGGGAAGTTATTCTAACCCCTTTTTACTCACTCTGATTTAAAAACTTCCACTTCCACCTATGGTATTTTTTCCCGTTTCTTCAGCTATTGTACTATTCTGATATTCTTCGGCAGATTGTTATTTCGGCATTCGACTACCAGGACTAGTAGGTCCAGGAAGCTCATAGCAGGAAAAAAAACGAGTGCATATAGTAACGACTTCTAATGTATTTCCGAACAGTAGACTACTTGTCCGAATTGCCATATCGCCCTATTACGGGTTCCTGTTCCATTCTAGTTAGTGAAGAGGTCGAGTATCGAAACGGATCGGCCAGTTTGTTCGCCCTCATCGCATCTGATGGAATTTGGACGCCCTTTTGTAATTTTTCTTATTTATGACAGACTTTTATGGAACAAGTTGTTATTGGAGTTGGTCATTTCGTTCTATTAGCAGCAGGCAAGTAGATTAAAGTTTTCGGTTGTTGGGTAATTCAGATTCTATCCTTCAGTTGTTCCAGTTTCTTGTCCATTTTATGATGTTAACTTTTTATGACCGTAATAAATTTACTAACCAAGCAAAATTGGAATACCTTTTCTATGTTTTAGTCTTGGTATTTGTTATCAGAGACATATGTTTTTAACTGCATTTGGTCACCTGTGGTTGACTATAATATATGAAAAGAAGAGTCGATTCTAAATGAAAGCAGAAATTACCAATCAACAATATTATCGATTATAATATCTTCTATATAACATCAATTATTATTATTATTATTATGCTTTTGTTATATTTTATTATTCAATCATATTAATTTGTATCTAATTGCAAATACACATGTATAAACATTAATTATTGATAAATAAATTCATCAAACTGAAAGTATAATAAAATAGCTGTAGGAAATAATAAGATGTTTGTTATTTAAGAAAGAGGAACTTTCCTTGTACTATAAAAATTAGAGTAAAAACCTATACTGATACTTGTTCCCTATTTCAATACAAGAATTAGCATTTTTTTTAAATTTTATTTCAGTTATTTGAATCTATTTTAACAAATTTATTATTGAATGGAAAAATTTATAAGAGAATGCGTTTACTAAATTGAGTAAGTCTATTGAGCAATAAATATTTTTTTAGAATTGAAAGCTGGCCGTAAAAGCTTCAAATCCTTTCGATACATTATTATAAACTTTTGGAGATAAATTATACCAAGTTCTGATATTTTAATTTGTCGTTAATTATAAAATAAGCGATAGCATTAAAATGTCTTTAAGAGAGTTAAAAATTATAAAATTTAAGTAGATTTTTTAAAAATCATTCGCGCTAAAGAAATATTTTTTAATATTATCCAATTATATAATTACATCTTAAATGGTTGGTAAGAAAATGCATTTTTGACTATCCTGCCTAAGTATTTTTTGTAGTTCATCAAGTGGTCCGATTCATATAATATAGTAGATGAATAGATAAATAGTCATTTCAAGGAATGAATATACAATTGCTTTAAGACTGCCATATGCCATACTGAAAACTGCTCAAATTCTCGCATTTTTGAACTGCTTGAATTTTTAACTTTCTATTAGTAAGTATTCTAGTCCTGTTGTCTTCCACAAAGTGCTCAGATCTGCATGACTTTTATATTAAGTAAATTCAGCGAGGAGTCAGCCCGGTAGTGCACTCGTTACTATGCTGAACTATCAATCAACGGCTTGTGAGTTCGATCTACTTACGCTAATTATCAAAACTATGCTGAACTATCAATCAACGGCTTGTGAGTTCGATCTACTTACGCTAATTATCAAAAGCCACTTTATTTGCCATTAAACTTTAATTTCATTATCCCGTTATCATTTTCTTAACAAAACATTGCGAAAAACATAAAAAAGCTAACGGCATTCAAATATATGGAAATATCAATACCAGCTTTCGGAGGGAAAACCCCGTCATGGATAAACACCCGGGTTTAAAAAAAAAAAATTTATGAATAGAATTGCTAGTACACTACGAGGTCTGTTCAAAAAGTATCGCTAATTTTGAATTTCCGCGGGTTATGTATATTCGATTTTCGATTTTCTGCGGCAAGTTTGGCCATTTTGAATGTTCAGTTAATTTTTGAAATTGCTTTGCTTGCAATTTTGACCAAAAACAGCATCGTATTAATATTGCTAAGGAGCTGTTGGACTCTGTCCGCGACGACGCAAATTTGCTCCAAATGATCATAACTGGTGACGAATCATGGGTTTATGGTTATGACATGGAAGCCAAAGCTCAATCATCCCAATGGAAGCTGCCGCACGAGCCAAGACCGAAAAAAGCGCGCCAAGTTCGGTACAATGTGAAGGTTTTCACACTTTTCTTCGATTGCAGGGGCGTGATGCAGCATGCCACAGGGTAGAACGGTCAATAAGGAATATAACCTAAAAGTTATGCGTAAGTTGCGCAAAGTAGTCCGCCAGAAACGCCCGGATTTGTGGAAGAACAAAAATTGACTTTTGCATCATGATATCGCCCCTGCTCACGAATCGTTGCTTGTGCGCGAATTTTTGGCCAAAAACAACACACTAATAATGCTGCAGCGACCGTATTCCACAGATCTGGCCCCCTGTGACTTTTTCTTGTTCCTCCTTCGAAGAAGGAGCTGAACAAGATCACAAAAATGATTTTTTGAAGTGCTTCGAGGATTGGAGAAAACGTTGGCATAAGTGTATAATATCTGGTGTGGATTAGATATTCATAAACAAATAAATAATTTTTGAAAAAGCACGAAATTCGCGATACTTTTTGAACAGACCTCGTACTTAGTTTAGTTTGCGAACTTTTGTGATATTACGACGATGCAAAAAATCTAATATCCAGCACTGACAAATTCAGGTTTTTTAAAATAAAAACGAATGATTATATTTATGTAGACTCTGCACCATTGTTATTAACCATTAAATATTGGACAACTAAATTAAAATGTAGCCGTACAAGTATTTTTGTTTAAGTGCATCCAGTTTATCCAAATAAGGTTACCACATCGTAAATGATTGGTAAAATTCACGATTATCTAATAAGAGATCAAAAAAAGGAAGTGTATGAGATTTTTGAGGCTGTAAGCATCTTATTTGAATGAGAGCAGAATATTTGAACAATTTATTTGAATATGAGCCATCTATTGCTTATAATAGAACATAAATACATATGTATTCAAAAGCATGTTAGGTAATATTATAATTGTTTAAGAAACATCGACTCATGATATTACGAAACATGGACTCAGACCCATGTTTTCGTAATATCGCTGAAGGCGAATTTATCTGCAACATGCTTAATGGCCAGATTTAGCGCACAGCAACTATTTCTTACGTGTATTTCTGAATATGAAAAAATAGCTCGGCCGAAAAAGATTTGGTGTGATTGCTAAAACAAGCGCCTACTGTTAAGGGCTTAAAATTTCTATTTTTATAAAAAACATTGGTTTAACTGTATCGAGCTAGAAGGACAACAATTTACAGATACTAGTTGTTTTTTAGTAAGATTGTATATAACACGATTTTGAGTTATTTTTGCAGTAAATTTTATACCGAATAAAATTCATATAAAATAATATTATTTATATATTTAGGATACAAGAAAAAGGAATCAGTTTTATGTTTATAAAATTATTTACTTTTGGGCTTAGCTAAGTGTATTAATAATAAATTTTATTAATTTTACTTTCGGATAAATTTGATTAAAATTGTGCAAGAAGAACTTAAACTAATGACGGTACTACTCTTTCAATCATAATAAACATATTAGATTAGAGAACTACCGGATAGACCCTTTCGTTATATAATTTTATGTCACGATATTTATACCTAGCGGTTATTAATCGTTAAACGTACATATTTATGTATAATATTTTTTTTCGCGTTTTCATAATATACCCTTTTCTGAATTCCAAAAGGATAGACCCTTTTCTGAATTCCAAAAGCGTGATTAATATACATTTTAACTCAGTTGTTTTAAAAATAAATATAACGGTAGTCCATATTTATATTTTTTACAATCTTTTTGTATTAAATGGAATCGTATTTTAATTTGTTGCTTATTTTGTAAGTATAAATCAAATAACTAGAGCGTCAATTTTATATTTTGAGTTTAAAAAAATGCCATTCTTCATGAAATGGTAGCATACCGAACACCGACCATATTTAAGATTTATTTACACTTTTATAATCTACAACAAACATAAATATTTGCTTCTGTCCAATTATTTTTAAAATACTTTCGTAAGAATGAATACACTTGCAAAATTATAGAATTTGTAAATGACAGACCCCAACTTCTCCCACTTCTCTTATTTTATTCTCGAAATAATAAAATAATATTTTATAATATTCCTCTAGTGAATGGTCCTCATTTCTTGCAAAAATATTAAGTTGGAAACTGAGTGATTGAAGATTTTGTCAATAGATGGTATTAGCTCATTCTTTTGTTATGTCAACGTATTCAAAGCACCTAACCTATATTGTTTTCTTGTTGGTTGGACTTTCGCCTTTAATTTAGTAAAAAATTGTATCGTTTAGCTATTTAGTTTTGTTTTCATCCAAATTTAAAAATGGAATGACAAAACGTACATTTTAGACATATTTTATTGTATTATTATTTTCGAAAAGGCAAGAACGCATCGCAGGTACACAAGAAGTTACGAGGGTCATTCAACAAGTACTTAGCCTACAAAAGAAAATTTTGGAAAGGTGGCAATTTATTTTTCCACATAATCTCCTTCAAGCTCGATACACTTGGCCCAGCGATGCTCTAACTTTTTTAACCCATCCAAAAATACATTTTCTCGAGGGAAGAAAAATAGGCTTCCGTGGCGACGATAACCTCCTCATTCGACCCAAATCTATTCCCGGCGAGTGATTTTTTTAGGTTTGGAAACAAAAAGTAGTCACAAAGCGCCAAATCTGGAGAGTACGGTGTATGGGGCAGCAATTCGTAGCTCAATTCGACCAATTTGGCCATGGCGACGGCGGAGGTGTGAGCCGGCGCGTTGTCGTGGTAGAACAGCACTTTTTTCTTCGCAAAGCGGGGCCGCTTTTTCCTCAATTCGATGTCAAATCGGCCCAATAAGTCAGCATAGTAGCGCCCCGTGATTGTTTTACCCTTCTCGAGGTAATCGATGTGGATCACACCTTGTGAATCCCAGAAAACGGTGGCCATCATCTTCTTCGCCTTCTTCGGAGCAGGTCTTCGCCTTCTTCGGAGCACGTTCGCCGGGTGAAGTCCACCGTTTCGAGTTCCTTGGTCTCTGGTGTGTACCAGTAAATCCATGTTTCGTCGACGGTCACGAAACGACGCAAGAACTCCGCTGGATTGCGCTGAAACAGCGCCAAACACGTCGCCGATGTGGTCTCACGGTTGCGCTTGTTTTCCGGTGTGAGCAAACGTGGCACCCATCGCGCCGACAGCTTTCTCATGCCCAGTTCTTCGTGAAGAATATGATGCACCGTTCCTACTGCGATGCCCACAGTCTCAGCTTTCTCGTGAACCTTCAATCAACGGTCTGCCAACACGAGATCGTGGACTTTTTTAACGTTTTCCTCCGTAGTAGCCGTTTTTGAGGCACCTGGGCGTGGCTCATCAAAAACCGACGTGCGGCCACGAACAAACTCGTTGAACCAATTCTTGACGGTCGCCATCGAAGGAGAAGAGTCACCATACACAACATCCAAGCGATCTTTGATTTCCCTTCCAAAAATAAGAATCTAATCACCGAACGATATTATTCTTTTTCCATTTTTGTGCAACCGACCGACACGCTCGCTTTCAAATGCTCTTAAAAACAAAACTAATGAAGGGAATCAAAACTAATGAAGGATCCAACTTTGACAGTAGGCTACTAAAAGAATGTACTGCACGATGGTAAATTTCTTTTGTGACAGCAGTTTCATCGGGCGGTGAGGCTAAGTACTTGTTGAATAACCCTCGTATGTGCCGTATATGGTAATGAAACCTTGAAAGAAGGGCAGTGTCAAAATTGGTTTGCTAAATTTCGTTCTCGTAATTTTTCACTAAAATCCAGTTGAAGTTGATGAGACCCATATTAAGGCCATTATTGACTAAGATCGTCATAGCACAACACGTGAGATTGTAGAGAAGCCTTAATATGGGTCTCATCAAAATTAAAATAGTTTGGCTATGTTAAGAAACTCGATTTATGGATTCCTCATCAGCTTAAGGAAATTTATTTGGCACAACATATTAGCATCTGCGATTCCTTTCTGAAACGCAACGAAATGGATCCATTTCTGAAACGACTGATAACTGGCGACGAAAAGTCGATAGTTTACAAGAACGTTAATCGGAAACGATCGTGGGTAATGCGAGATAAACCACCTCAGACGACATCAAATTCTGATATGCACCAAAAGAAGATTATGCGGTCAGTTTGGTGGGATTATAAAGGAATTCTGCACTTTAAACTTTTACCAAGAAACCAAACTATTAATTCCACCGTGTACGTTCAACAACTCATCAAGCTGAGCAATGCAGTTCAAGAAAAGCGGCCAGAATTGGCAAATCGTAAGGGTGTTGTTTTCCAGCGTGACAATACAAAGCCGCACACATCTTTGGTCACTTGACAAGAATTATTGAAATTAGGTTGGGATGTGTTGTCACATCCATCATATAGCCCTGACCTAGTGCCTTCAGATTACAATTTATTTCGTTCCATGAAGAACTCCTTAAATGGTAAAATTTTTAATGACGCTGATGATGTGAAAGTAATAAGTTTTACGAACACAGAATTATGACACTGTCTGAAAGATGGCAAAGGACAATACCTAATTGAATAAAATTATATTTTTAAGTAAAAATTTTGAATTTTTCTTCTTATTTAAAATCCGCAATCACTTAGTTGCCAACCCAATATTAAGTTTCTTCGAACAAATATGTGTAGAAATATTTGATAATCCTTAAGATAAGTGATTATTAATTTTAATATTGATGAAATATTTTTATCTTATAACGCAACAAAAAAAATATTTGGATAAATTTAGAATAAATTTTTGGTATTAAATTAAACTACAGGGTCAAAAGTAATAAGACTTTTAACTGAAGTTTGATTTAGCGAAACTATGAAGCATGTATTCTTTGCACTGCGATCTTGAGTTCAAATCCAACTACTGATATTTAAGCTTTAAGTTACACTACGAAACCATAGTAAAACAAACCGATTTTGGTAGATGAGGAGATGAAGAATTATTTCTTGTCAAATATGATAGTATATTTAAAATGTTAGAAATATTACCACAGTATTAATTTTTTTTCAACAGATTGACTATAAATATTTTTACTAGTTTCTTTATCATAGAAAGTAATAATTGAACACGGTTAGATATGTAAAACGATATTTTTCTTTTATACAGATATAACCTCAAATGATATCCCAGAATAATAAAAATTAATTCACTGTTCTAGATTTATAAGTAAAAATATACAAATATTATTAAATTTCTTAGCTTAAGTGTTTATAATTTTATTTATTTGTTTCAAAAATATTAAAAAAATTACAATTTAATTTTTAAAAAAAATATTTCTTATAAGAATTTTAGAAATATTTTCATTTGTTCTGAATATTTATTCAATTTGGATATTCTTGCTTTGTACGTTAAGAATTTTTCATTTCTAACACTTTTACAAATAATATCATCCTTATTTCCTTCATAATCGAATATGTCGCCTGTGTACTTGTCATCGCATTGTTCCAGAATTTCTCCAATAGATCCATTTATAAATTTTGGTACTGTCACTAAGTTAATACCATTTTCCTCTAGTGAAACGCTCATTCTATTCAAAAAATCACAAGTAAAATTATTATGCCAAAGGTGAATTTCACGTATAGTAGTGGTTTCCATTAATCTCATATAATTGAAATGCATTAACTTATTTGAACTAATATTTAGCCATAATAAGTTGCTAAGAGGTTCGAATATATTCTCGTTGAATCTTCGTAGCCGATTTCTGCTTATATCCAATTCTACTAAAAATTTTTGATTCTTGAAAGCATCTTTCTCAATAAAACAAAGCTCTGTTCCTTGAATACGAAGAACCATTAAATTTTTAAGTGGTTTGAGCATATCAGTAGTGATAACACCAATAAAATTATAGGACAAATCCAAAAGTGCCAGATTTAAAAAATTCACTAACAACTCCTCCGTTATAGTTAATTTATTTCGACTTATATAAACTTGCATTAATTTTTGATTGTTTTTGAATGTATCCTTTTCCAGACATTCCAAGTGGTTGTTGCTAAAATCAATAATTTCCATGTTTATAAGTGGTATAAAAATTGTTCTTGGCAGAATGCTTAGATTATTCTTTTGCAAGTAAAGACCTTCCAAAGTTTCTAGACCACTAAAGCTATTTGGTTCCAAATTTTGTATTCCATTCATTTCTAAATGCAATATTTCTAAATTTTTTAAATCTGCAAAAATATCGTTTGGAATTGTACGAATTTGATTCTCACTTAAATTAATCAACTTCAAATTGGCCAGTTTATGAAATATTTTTACAGGTAACATTTTTAAATAATTTTTTTGTAAATAGAGTTCCTGTAAAGCATCCAGACTATCAAATGTTTTCGGTTCCAATACCTTTAGCATATTATTCCGTAGATCAAGAATCTTTAACGTATATAATTGTGAAAAGGTGCGCTCCGAAAGAATTTCAATTTCATTTTCACTCAAGTTGATTTTTCGAAAATTAAACGAAAATTGAAACAAGTTCTCAGGAATCATTTCCAGTTCATTCCGTGCTAAATTCAAATCTTTCAGTTCAGTTAAGTAGTTGAAAGTGTATGCACTTAACGATTTAATGTGGTTCATTTCCAAATTGAGATTTTCCAATTTCTTCAGATTTATAAACATATTATTCCGTAGACTTTTCAGATAGTTATTCGTCATTGTAAGACCACGTAAGTAGCCAGCATGTTGAAAATCCCATTCAAAAATTTCATTGATAAGACAGGCTTCAAAATGCAAATATGGCGTATTACCGAATACTTTGAACAAATTGGTAGGAATTCTTTGCAAATTGGAATTATGTATTTTTATTCTTGTTGCACCCAATTTTTTAGTTATATTCAAATTATCCGATTTGAATTGGTCTTTTGTTAAGTTTTCGCAAATCAGATCGAAGTCACCAGTTTTATCTGGAGAACATTGGTTGTTCAGAGATATAGTTTCACTCGAATCATCACCGAAAAAGTTTTGAAATAATAACACAAGTATAAATAATTTAAAAATAAATCGAAAATTTCCCAGCATATTTTTATGAAACGTTCTTGTTTTAATCGGCTGTTACAAAAATACTGAATTCCCTTCGCAACAGAACTGAATTTATAGCTGCTGATTTGGTAAGGTCTGTTGACAATATTTGATAAATGCCTACACACATTCAAGATTGTATAAATATTTATTGAGTAAATATTTTCCTTTTAGATTTTGCAGATGTTATAATTGATAACCGATATTAGTGTTATGCCATAAAAAAATAAGAAAACTTTTTATTTATTATGCACGATGGTAGCTTCAATAGAAAAAATGAACATTATTTGAAATCGGGCAGAGTTGATTGGACTAATAGTATGACCATGAATATTAGATAAATTTGAAAATATAATAGAATATTTGATTGTATTTTCTTTTCAAAGGTATTTAGAGTTTAAAGGTATTTAGAGTAAAACTAGGTCCAAAAATACCTTTTTATCCCAACAGCACATTATTTAATGTGTGAAAGGGAAAAAATTAAATTTTCAAAGAAGATTTTTTTGTTTTTAGAAGAGTTGAACTTATTGTATTAATAATGAAAATAGAACAAATGTCAAAGCAGTTTCTTGGAGATTGAGAATAAAAATATTTTTTATTAATTTGATTATTTTTCAAATAAATATCTTCAAAATTGTCACCCAACATTTTATGAACTATGATTATAATTTCAGGGAGTTAAGTGAAGGATAAAGTTGCGGAAATTATTTCTCTAAGTTAAGAAAATTTCATTTTTCCATCTTTGCTTGCAACCAAATTTTTGATTCTTTTTGGCAATTTTATATATTTTGGGGACTGTGCAGCATTTTCGACACTGTATATACCTGGCTAACATTCATCTGGCCAGTTCCTTGTAAATGGTTGTCGCTTCCTCTATCCGTATATGCCATAAAGCTTTGGAAATTTAAATAAAAATGGTACCAGTTTCATGTCATTTTTGTTTCAATGAATTATTATTAAGTAGTCTCAATAATGTTGGTATTATTGGAAATACCTAAAAAGAATTAATTAAAACTGTATTTTAATTTTGTCTGTGTTTCAAATTCTACTAATCCCGCTATATTATTTTAGAAAAAGAAGTACAATTGAAAAAAAAAACATTTTTCGATGTCCTCAAATGCTTTTTGAAGATAGTAGTTAATAATTGAAATACGTGGAATCCAAGAGAGATCCAATAGAATTTAGTCTATCCAACCTGAAAAACGAGGAAGTATCTGGTATGCTTAAAGGCTAGCCTAATTAAGGCTGGTTTATGTTATTTTACTTGAAAAACAAAAAAAATGTGTATTTGACATTTTAGTATTCTTTCTATCAATTACAGATCCCCAAACAAGCAATCGATCTGCTATCGGAGAGATACCCTGCAGGAGCCACCAAAGGCTCTTCCAAAGCAAAAAAGGAGTTCAGAGACAAAATCATATAATTTATTAAATATTTTTTTAATAAAATAAATTAAAAAAGAATACCTACTTAGCTGGACAACCATCCATACATCTTCTTGATTGTTAAGAGCTTCTATAAATCAATGACGAAATTTTACCTTATTTGCTTAGAGGATTGCCGGGTATATCAGGATTGGTAAGAGCAATAGGAAAAAATCTTTGTTCTTCATATTTATCATTATAATTCCTCCTTAAGTTTAATTTAAGAAAAATGTTTAATATTATATATTTTTCTTATTATTTATTAAATTTTGAACTAATAAATTAATATTTACAATTTTATATATTTGAAGAATTTTCTATCCTAAACAAACTTACTCATTATGAAATTATAATTTTATCTACTAAATATTCCTTTTACTGTTAAATTTAGGCCTTTTCATGCCAAAAGCTTACAAAAAATCGTTGATACCCTATTCTACAGAATCCGGCTTTCCTATTACTAGACAACCTACTGATTTTTATTTGCTCGCTTTTTTATTCTAAATTCGAAATTTATCTTTTGTATATTCTTATTTTAATTTTGCTCTACTGAAACTTTTTTTTTATTATCGACAGGACCTTATGATATATTTTATTATGGAACTATTTCCTAGTATATCTTCGGAAATTTTTTGCACTCCGGAAATGTTACCTTAGCGAAATTTGCTCTATTGTGGAGTTTATGATTTTATAAATGCTCCTCATAAATTTTTTTTAATAAAATATACATGATCCAGAAAATCTAATCATACCTTATTGGTCCACCTTAAAGATATTTTTATCATAAAAAGTTGCTATGTGACTTTTGGCTCCAGTATACTTTTGTACTATTGGGTTGTTCGGAAAGTAATTTCAATTGACGTTGTGATTTGCTTCTCAAACACCAAAAAAAGATCCATTTTTGAAGTATATCATCACTGAGTATAAAAGATAAAAATATTCATCAAAAAAATGTTATGCTATCTGTTTGGTGGGATTTCACAGAAATCGTTTATTTTGAGTTTCTACCGAGCAACACAACGATCAATTCTGAAGTGTACTATCATCAGCTGAACAAATTGAATAATTCACTTAAAGAAGAAAAGGTCAGAATTAGTTAATAGGAAAGGTATGGTGTTCCAACAGGATAATACCAAATACAAGTTTGACCACTCAGCAAAAGCTTTTAGAGCTTGTATGGGATATACTGTCACATTCACCATATTATTCAGACCTAGCACATTTCGATTATAATATGTTCCGTTCTCTACAAAATTTTTTAGACGGTAAAACGTTTAATTCAAATGAGGAGGTCAAAAATCAATTGGATAAGTTTTTGTCAGCAAAGAACAAACATTTTATCAGCGTGGAATTACGTATGCTACTGCCAGAAATATGACAAAGGGTCTTAGATCAGACTGGACATTATTTAATTGACTAAAATATTAATTCACTAACGCAATATAATATAATAAAAAATAAACTTAATTTTGCAACATTACTTTAAAGTATTACTTAAATACGCAGTTAGGTCCTAAAACTTCCTTTTTGCCATACCTTGGAAATTTATTTTTCCAAAAAAAATTTCTTGCTTTTATACAATAAGTCTGTTCACAAAGAATACGAATTTAATTATATATTTAGTCTCATCAGACTTAATTAAAATCCATCGATACTTTTTACTAGATAATAATTTATATAAAAAAAACGCAGAGGAGCATATAAATAAAAAGAAATAAATAAAAGTTGAGTTTTTGTATCGACTATTAAATGACTTTTAAAAGAGTCAATTCCTTGGTCGATTTCAATCATGGTTAGCATATGAATCTGGTTACATTTTGATTACTCGTTAGTACGACTGTTGAAAAACTCATCTGGTTCGTTAAGGATACAATATTGCATCCCCAAAGATCAATTTACTAGAACAAAAATTGCCATGCAAACTGCTCGTATTTGCAATAACGAAAGGACTTACTTACTTACGAAGAGATTCAGGCAGGCTGAAAGGCACAGAAGCCTTATAAAATCCTGTTTGTGTTGTGTGATTGAAAACCCTACGAATACAACCATTCTACCAAATCTAAATGAACACACTCGTACTTACATGTTTAGGAATATTTGTTATGTTGACAATTTTATAAATTTTCCGTTCATTCTCTTAGCGCTCCAGATATATGACGAGTATCTTATCTCTATACCTATACGTAGATTTATTCATATATGATTCATGGATGTGAGTATGTATGCCGATTATATGGTAAAATTTAAAATATAAAATTGAAGTAAATTCTTTCATCAATCAACTAGTCAATTTTCAATTCAGTTTGTGTATGCGTGCATACATATTTTTTTTTTAAAAAACAACATTTTCAACTAAAAATTCAATTTTTATGGTATTAGTCATACATTTAGAGCAACCTCAAAAGTATTTGTGTTTATATCGGCGAAATTGTGCATATTGTCAAGGATAGATTGAATGTGTACATATACTGGCATCTTCATAAGAAAAAACCTCAAACTCTAAAGGATTAGCAAGATACCAAAGCTAAAGAGGAAGTACCGAATAAATGGAGGGTTGGTTATGTGTTCTTTTTTTTCCTGTTACATAAATTTATATGCAAATTCAATTCGAATCTGCTTATTTGACTTGAAGAGAATTTTTGAAAAAAGGACATACCTTCATCAATTTAAGCAGCAGAAAATAAAAATACGCGAAAGGGTTAAGCCAATTTAGATTTGAGTAAGATTTGCATTTTAAAAAGAAATTTTCCAAAAACATACTCGTCTTAACATACTCGTATATATACACATACAAACATACTTACTTACGAGTATATTCAGTCGCATGCTCTCCAGTTGGCTTTATTCTCCCCATTTTATTAAGAATATGAGAATGAATGAAAAAAGATATTACAAAAATACTGACTTAAAAAATCCACCCTATACATTTTCCTTAAACATAATTTGGTTTGCTAAGCAGAATCAATAAATATGTAAAGGAATAAATGATAAAAATAAATATTTTTTCTTTCATTTTTAAGGAGGTCATATCGAGGAGGGTTGAATGGATAAAAGGACATTTTGGGGGCTGACAAATTGAAGAGCGAAAAAAAAGACCAATGAAAATACATATTAGAATAGTTTATATTTACTCCAAAGTTCATATTATTGTACAAATAAATGAAATGATTTTCCTTATACACGAAGTACGTACTCCCGTATGCAAAACATTCGTAAACGTTGTCAAATTTGTAAATTTTTCAATCTAATCGCATCGCATCGATATGATGGTAAATGCTTTGATTTATTTTAACCCAGAATACCCTTTTGGTAATGTAGACCCAGCTTGTTGAGAACCAGCACACATATGAATGTTAACTTTGGAAAATCAAATCCATGGGAGAGGACTAAAAGCTTCACCAAAATTAAATAAAAAATACTGTAAATGTTTGAAACGACTTGTGTATATATATGTTTATATATACACGCTTGAATGATGATGATGAATGAGTTATTTTTATATTTTCAACGAATCAAAAAAAAATGTATTCCCATTTTTTCTGCACTGAATTCCTTCATTAAATAGCTTCCTTCCAAGGAAATTTAATAATATTTTATGGTTATTAGAGGATAGAAAAGTAAAATATATTTAGTAGTTTTTTTCGAGTTTTTTCTTAATAGTTTGTATGTATACAAGTAACCGGGAGAAGATGGATACGATGATGTAGAAATCACATTGAACAAGCTTACGGAATATTAAATTATGATATATTCTCCTAGATTAGACGAAAATAAAGTAGTTCTTTTATGATTGATATACAATATATTTGTGAATTTTTTTTTGAAATTTTCACAATAATTCCAAGTTGATATGATATCGGAAATTGAAAGTGCCTTAAATGAAAATAAGATTTCCAATTTTATCGATATGGTTAATTTGAAATTTTCCTTAAATAAAATTGTACATTTTATTATAGTTTTTTTTTTGCAATTTTATATTTATTTTTTGTATTTCATTTTAGTTCAAATGCATTGCTTTTTTTGTTGAAATAATGAGAACAAAATCTTTTTTAAACACTTACAATCAAGTTTTGAAATCATTATTTATCATTAATAAAAATTATTTAAACAAAAACATTAATGCTTATCATTTTTTAATCTCTATATTATTATAAAACTATGTGGCTACTACTGTGGAAGGAGACGGACCCCCAACTAACTGATCTGAAGCTTTTTAAAAAAAACCTGTTTAGGTTCCGACTATAAAACTCAATTATTGGTACTTAATATTGTTGAATGTCAGTTAAACACTTAAAAATAACATAAGTAGAATAAACCAGTAATTATAACTCTTCCTACAGATTTTTTAGTCTGATCACTTTTCTTGCTAAAATATTTGAAAATATAATGGTATACCTAACTACCTGACCTTAAAATTAAATTGTTTCAATATTGGAAAAAAAAGACTATTTGCCTTGCGTTTTCTTAGATTATTTGAAATGCACTTGATAGAGTATGGTACCCAAGGTGAATATGACAACTCAAAAAGCTACTGAAATCAAATTTTAATTTCATCATAAAAGTATACTTATCACAGCAGTTCTTTCGAATTTGAGAGTCATTGCTGGAGCTCCTCAAGGAAATATATTGGTACTATCTTTGATAATATTTATAGTTTTATGATTCCATATCCAGTTCCTATGAGTCTTCCTTCTACAAATTTTAGGCCCTCGGAAATTAAATCTGCAATTCTGCGTTTTCCCAATAAAAAAGGTCCTAGTTATGACCTCATAACAGCTCCTATTCTAAAGTAAATTTCCGAAAAAGCTTTAGTTTTAATTACATACATTTTTAATAGTATCCTGCGCACAAAATATATTCCTTTATTTTGGAAATTTACTGTTAATAAAAAGATTCCTAAACCAAATGAACCCATCAATTCTCCTATAGACCTATCAGCCTCTTACCAATCCTTGCTAAGATTTTTGAAAAACTTCTATTAAAATGACTCTACCCATTCTTCGATAATGCAAAAATTATTCCAGATCACCAATTTGGCTTCCGATCAGAACATTCCACAGTCTAGCGATGTCATCGCATTCTTAATCACATTGCATTCCCCCACCCAGGAGTATTTTTAGATATCTCTCAAGCTTTTGATCGTGTGTGGCATACCGGACTCCTCTGGAAACTCAAGAGCTTTCTTCCTTCAACATACTACCTTGTCATAAATTTATATCTCTCCTAACGTCATTTCCAAGTTGCAATTAACTCAGAATCCTCGGAATATATCCTATTCTAGCCAGAGCCCCACAGGGCAGTTCCTTGGTCCCATTTTATATAATATTTATACCCACGATATCCCATCTGATCCTAATACTATCATTGCCACTTATGCAGATGATACTGCCATACTTGCTACCAAGAAAGACTACAAATCCTGACATAGCTTCTAATAAGTTACAATCCCATATAGACAACCTTCAATCCTGGTTTAAGTGATGGAGAGTGAAGGTAAATGAACAGAAGAGTGCTCACATTACTTTCACACTTTGTCAAGGAAAACCTACCCCTTTATACCTTAATAGCTACTGGATTATATAATATGATAGAGTGCGTTATTTGGGCCTTTAGCTGGACAAGAGACTGACACGGAACCGACATACTAGACTAAAATGAGTTGAAGCTAACAGACATTATCTACAACTTCTTAGACTTCTTGACAAACGCTGGAAACTAACAATCAAAAGTAAACTTCTAATCTACAATGCAATTATAAAACCTATTTGGACATATGGAATTGAACTTCCTAAATGTTCCCTTTGTTCAAGACCTGTGCATTTCCCGCTATCAAAAATTTCACTCCCGTTTGTCCTATCATCATAATCTACTTGTGAGAGAATTGCCGTGTACTGCCCTCCCCGGAAACATTCATCGGAGACTTAAGAAACCTTGGCCTAGAGATTTTCTAGAGTAATCTAACTTCCATTAGTTGGAGAAATGCCAATGGGTGTTTAATCCCACCTCATGATGCACAAGATTGATAATTAAAATGTTATGTAAATCTGCTTGTTACAACACAATTATAGTTGCAGATAAAAAAAATATATAAAAAAAATTATACCACAAAGATGTTTTACAAATTATTCTTATTCTCCCAAATAATGTTAAGAGATATTTGATAAACGTTAAGAGAAATAATGTTAAGCGATTTTTGGTTAAAAAAAGAAAGGTTAACTAACCTAATAAAAATTGGTACACGCAGTTTTATAAGAATGGTGTTATTTGCAAAAATAGAAAGCATAAGCTGAATTTATAGAATTAGCAAGCACTCTTATTGAACCAGACTCTTGTCATTATATTATTGTATAATATTTAATCAGATTCTTAGCTGGGTATGACTCCAAGAGTTATATTTAGCATGGTCCCTAAAAGTACCCCAACAGTAATGCCATAAGTTATCCCAGCAGCTACGCCGAAAGCTACTTTAAAAAGTGTACTTCAGGAGTTACCTCAACAGATACCTTAAGAGTTATTTCAAGAGTGACGGCATGTTTTAACTAATGAGTTATTCAAAGAAATTTTCAAAAGCTACCCTAAGAATTATACGAAGAATTTCCCCATAAGTAATATCAAAAAAAATTATTTTGAAAGCTACCCCAAAATTTACTCCAAGAGTTTATTAGTTTTTTAAGAGTTAAAATTGAAAGTTGCATAAAAATTCTTCTGTTAAAAGTTTATTTTGAAATTATTATTTTAAATATGAATCCACTTTTCAATGGATAGTAAGCGGTGCCATCTATTAAATAATTGATTCATTCCAATTTCAATAGGTATGTACAGTGGGCCTTGTTATTAGGTAGTTCATAGCATAGAGACTTTGAATTCCGTTTTAAAATAAAAAAAATATGACTCTCAGGGTAGCAGCCTAGATCCAATGATACTCCTTATTATAGTGATGTCCTTACCGCAACATATGTTGGTAAATGATCAAAAATCTGCTCAATTAACTTTCATACTTTGCCAAGCAGAGCTCCATTATACAATATAACCCTAAACGGCAGTAATATTTCACAAAAAACGAGCGTGCGTTACCTTGGACTTCTATTCAAACTTAATGAAAACTAAAAAAAGTGAATTCAATGGACAATACAAACAATTACTACGACTCCTAGACGGTAGGTCAAAACTGACATAGAAAAGTAAATTATTACTATACAATACGATACTGAAACCGATATGAACATGCGGCCTCGAACTTTGCAGTTCGACCAAGCATTCCAATTCCCATCGAAGCCAAACCTGACAGTTCCGAATCCTTCCAAAACTTTCAATGCGCCATTTTATATATGAAACGTGATCTAAGTGTTCCAATTGAACTGTGTATATCCCTTTATAAGAAATTCCATTCGCGATTATCATAACATTTTTCCAAAATAACTTTTTTCTCCCACCTGTCCATTATACACCGATCGACACTTGGAACGGTAATGGCCGCATGATTTTTAAATTTATAAAACAAATTATCCTATATGTCTCTCTGTCCTTATATCTTCCCTTAAAATATCTGCTTGTTACAAATTGTGTGTAGTTGTAGATAACATTTAAATTTAAAAAAAAATTAATTCAAAATAATTGATGAAATAAGCCAATTACATATTTTATCAAGGCTGTTACTAATTTTTATATTAAATTTATCTTTAAAAAAAACGAAAACAAGAAAACAAAATCTACAATCCCCTAAAAGAGCAAAAAAAAATATTTTTATAATGAAAATAAAAATAAATTAGCATAATTTCTGTTCAAAAAATACATCAAAATAAGTTAATAAATTGATTACGTTAATAAAATGCGAAAATCTTCAATATTCAACAAATCAAACTAAAATAAATTACGACGGATTGCTAAACTTTATTCGATCCAGAGAGCTTTTCCAGATTTTATTATTTTTATCGGGTCAGTACAGTTCATCAAACAAACGTATGGAAAGTCCAAAGAACCAAACTTTTCTGTTTTAGGGGAAATTTTTTTTTTGCTCCGAAAGAAAATTGAAGTGAATATTTGAAGGGTAGAAAAATTAAGCCTTAGACGTTAACAAAATGTTGACTCTAAGAAACTTGAACGAAACAAATTAGGAAGAAGAGGAATTCAATTAACAAAGATAAGACTTTGATTCTCTGCATCGATGACATAATCCTAAAATAAATCATTTTTTCTTATTTGGATTATCAGTTGGCTAAATAACGAATTAAGTTTGGAAAAATGAATTAAAGCATTCAGAATGAATTCATTTTATTTGCTGATATTGCTACGATCAAATTTTTCTGCATTAAGCATATTTTTGATAATAGATTTAAGTGCTGAATAAAATAAAAAATATACATATGGTATCATATTAGTAATTCTTATATCATGGAAAATTGCACTCATTAGAAGAATATCTTTTGTGTTGGCGTGAATTTATAGAATATTATTCGTTAGTGTCCAAACTAAAAAACTAAATAAATTTCAGTAATGACGAATCAATATTTAAATTTTATGAAAATAGATAGATTTTTTTATTAGAATGAAATACATTTTATTTATTTCAAAATACCCCAATACAATATTCCACCACTGGGAGTTTTTGAAAATTTTTCAATCTCAGTTCACTGAGAACTTTATGTCCTTTTAAACCTATTTAAGTAACATTTTAAAGTAATTAATAGTTAGAATAAAGTTTTAAGAAAGGAAAAGGCAATCAATTATAGAAGACGGTTAAAGTACTTTAAGTTTTATATATTATGCAGCCAAAATTTGATTAACCTCAATAAATTTTTTCCTTTATTCTGGAAATTTACTGTCAATAAAATGATTCCTAAACTAATCAAAAATTTGATTAACCTCAATAATTTCGCGAAAAATGACTACGCCTTCTACTTATGAGCTAATAATTAAGTAGAAGGGGTGAAGCTGCCCGTAAATCCATAGATGAGATCACCCTAACCGCAAATGATACAGTTCACATTATCCGTCACTGGCTATTATCAGTGAGCCTGGAACTTGGTGATAAAAAAACCGCGGTAGTACTAGTGGCGGCCACCCGAAAATTAAAGTAGTCCATTACTACCACCATCAGTGACTGTGAAATTATCTTGCAGCTATCTCTACAATACCTGAGAGTTAAGATTTACGGCAGGTTGAGATTTGCCGCATAACTGAGAATCATTGGTGAAAAGATAAGTTCGATTGTGCATGCCTTAACAAGGACCATATCTAACCATGGACGGTCAGGATAGACTTAATGCAGGCTCCTATCCATAGTTACCAGTTCTATGATATTCTGCGCAGCCGGTATTTGGACAGAAGCTATTGTAACGGAATCATACAAGCGTCAGTTACTGGTGGTATATCGTCGACTTCAAGTCTCGAGAGCATTATACACTGTCTCGTAAAACGCCGTCTGTGTTATAGCTAACATGTCGCCAATCGAATTTTTGGCAAATGAATAAGCCAGAATATGTCTTCTTATTATCTCATTCCTAACATAGACACGTGGAACGAAAGGGACTTTTTTATTAATGGACCAGTATATGGAAAATTTTTTGGCACGACATAACAACTCGGCTGAAAAGTTTATAAGGTAACACAGTTTTTTTTGCAAAATTCATTTTTATTATTCAACATAGTTGCCTTCGAGGGCGATACAGCGATTAAAGCGGTCTTCCAACTTTTCGATACCATTTTTATAGTACTCTTTCTGTTTTGCCTCAAAATAGGCCTCAGTTTCGGCAATCACTTCATCATCGGTCTTAAATTTCTTGCCAGCGAGCATTCTCTTGAGGTCTGCAAACAGGAAAAAGTCGCTGGGGGCCAGATCTGGAGAATACGGTGGATGGGGAAGCAATTCGTAGCCCAATTCATTGAGTTTGACCATCGTTTTCATCGACACGATGCGATGCATTGTCTTGGTGAAACAACACTTTTTTCTTCTTCAAATGAGGCCGTTTCTTAGCGATTTCTTTCTTCAAACGATCCAATAACGCTATATAATAGTCGCTGTTGATCTTCTGTCCCTTCTGGAGATAGTCAATGAATATTATACCATGCGCATCCCAAAATACAGACGCCATCACCTTGCCAGCCGACTGTTGCGTCTTTCCACGCTTTGGATTCGGTTCGTCGCTCGCTCTCCACTCTGCCGACTACCGATTGGACTCTGGAGTGTAGTGACGGAGCCATGTTTCATCCATTGTCACATATCGACGCAAAAATTCGGGTTTATTGTGCTTGAACAGTTCCAAACACTGCTCAGAATCATCAACACGTTGTTGTTTTTGGTCCACAGTGAGCTCATGCGGCACCCACTTTGCACACTGCTTTCGCATGCCCAAATATTCATGCACGATATGTCCAACGCGCTCTTTCGATATCTTCAGAGTCTCAGCTATCTCGCTCAACTTCACTTTACGGTCATTTAAAATTATTTTGTACATTCCGGTCCACACTGCGTACTAGTGCGGACGTACTTTTTTTCTCTCCTGTATCGAATAGTCTCTATTCGATAGAAATTTTTATCAGTGCTTGTTCTTAGTTTCATAGTTTTCACTTTTCACTTGACCTTTTTATCTCCCTCCCTCGCGTGTGTAGTGTAAAAACAGTGTAACTGCAGCTGAAAACCAGGAAAATGGACGTGGACGTCGACGTCAGGCCACCGGACCCCCCCCCGCCGCCAGATACAGGTATAACCCCTTCCATCTCAAACGCCTCTACCACAAAGCCCATTAAAAGAGCCAGACTGAATCAATACAATAACACCACAACAAAACAAGTACATCACAATCACAACAACGATAACCAAACAAACACCAATTTCTCTCTACTGAGTAAACTGATCAATTTCCCCTCCCTTCCGACTAAAACTACCGACCATCCTCGCTTCTTAGTAATTTCCACTTCACCCGAGGCAAAATTTAAAGCAAACGAACTCTGTCCTTTTAAAACCAGTCTGGCTCTCAAGAATATCAGCAATGATATTCTGAAAATAAATGATTACCGTAATGGTGATTTATTGCTGACAACAAAATCGAGACTTTCGGCTGATAAATTCATTCATGCCAAACCGGTTTTTGTTAGTGACATCAAATTGAATTTCACACTTCACCCCTCCCTCAACCAAGTAAAGGGGACGATTTTTTGCAAGTGGCTTGCAAATACGTCCGAAGAGGAAATCGTCAGCAATCTCATAGAGTACAACGTGGTAGAGGCAAGAAAAATAATCTCTACGCGCAATGGTACCCAGTCATTTACGGTTATTGTGGTCCTAACCTTTGACGCCTATGAACTCCCTTCAAACATAAATATCCTTTTTCACCGATTCCAAGTGAAAACTTATTACCCCAACCCTATGAGATGTCGCAACTGCCAAGTACTGGGCCATACAGCTAAATACTGTAAGGCTTCGACGGTATGTGCTAGTTGTGGACTTGCGCCTCATCCTGAAAAAACATGCACACGTGTTTTTTGCGTCAACTGCAAAACAGACGCACACACCTCAGGAGACCGTTGTTGCCGTTCTTATGCTGAGAGAAAAACCATTCTCAAAGTAATGACGGACAACAAATGTTCCATGGCTGCAGCAACAACTATTTTCAAAAAAAACCAAATGGATGCCTCTACAATTCAATCAAACACCTCTTTTGCACAAGCAGTCCGTGCGTCATCTCATCCCATCGATACACCAATATCCTCATCATTGCCAGTAACGCCTTCTGCGTCCACCGCACCATTGCCACCATCTCCTCGCCCATCCAAAAAAACTGTACCCTCTCCTTCCAAAAAAGCTTTCGAGCGTAAGCTATCAAATTCTTCAACGCCAACTGTCAAGAAACCTTTCACAAATACAGAAGTCAACGCCACTTCTGGTAAACCTATTACCACCCCATCTAAATCCCCACCATCAAATTCCCACACACCTTCAAACCACCCCCGATCCACCAGTGAACAAGTTGCTATATTAATTAGCACGTTGAAAGACCTCGATACAGAAGATCGCAACACCGTTCTAACCTTAGCCCAAAAAATGAAGTCTGGAAAACCAGGCACAAGCTCCAAAAAATAACATTGCTAATGTTTTTTCTAAGAGTACGAGCCTGCAATCTGGTGAACAGGAAGTGGTATGCCTTTCGGCAATCCCCTTATGGTTCACAGATTTACAGTCCAGTTCTTCTCCTATTTTCTCCCCTCATGCAGCACTATTTCTGGGCAGGTTACTGTCCTAGTTTTTAGCTTGCCTAACTTTCTACTATGGTAAATATCCATAGAAATGGTATAAGTAACAACGCCAGATGTTCCATTTTGCAATGGAACATCTACGGGTTCCTTAATAACCTAGAAGGTCTGAGCCTGCTACTAAATCAGTACTCTCCAAAAATAGTTGCTTTGCAAGAAACCAAATTACCTCACTCCTACAACCAACCATTTTATCAAAAATACCAATGTTTGTTTTACAACAAAACCAACAACAATAAAAGAGGTGGTGTATGTTTCCTCATACACCCCTCCATATCCTACTCACAAATTCACATTTCAACAAATTTTTTGACAATCCTTATTTCTGTAAATACCTCTCCCAAAGTCCACATTGCCAATATATATATTGAACACAGCCTACGTTTTTCTCAAGCAGATTGGCAAGGTCTAATTAGCCAATTACCTGAAAATACCATCATCCTTGGAGATTTCAATGCCCACAGTCATGCTTGGAGTTCCCCAAGAACCTGTTGGCGCGGGAAAATCTTCGAGGAATGGCTCAACTCTACCGATTCGAGCTTCACTCTACTAAACGATGGTTCACCAACCTTTTTCTCAACCAGAGGTACTACCTCTGTTCTCGACCTCACCTTCGTTCCTACACGGAACTTTGGATTATATTCATGGAAAGTTCATGGCTTCCTCGAAGGAAGTGACCACTTGCCCATACTTGTGGAGGCAAATGTTGCGCACGTTAAAATAAAACCACTGTCACGGTTCATAGAAGAGCGCGCAAATTGGGAAAATTACAGAGCTGCGATTTTCAAAGCTTCTGCTGATCTACCCGTTGCCCAATCTCCTAACCTTGAGGCAGAAAACGTGATAAAAATCTTCAGACGTGCAGCTGCTGGGACAATTCCCTCTTCAGCTGGCATGTCTAAAAAACAACCTAAATGGTATACCCATGAAATCGCAACATTACGACGTGAAAGAAATATGGCCTGGAAAGACTACTCTCGTTTTTCCAGTACGACTAATCTCATCGAATTGAGACTCAGGACTGCTCGAGTTAAAAGAGCAGTGAAACAAGCCAAGCGAACAGCTTGGAATAACTTCACCACCTCAATTGATTCCCGAACTTCACCGAAAGAAGCATGGAGAGGTATTAACTGCATTCTTGGTCGCCAAAAAAATGGGATTATCCCATCTATTGAGTCTGAGAATGGAGTTATATCCGACTCGACAGCTATCGTTGAGGAACTGGCACAGTCCTGGGCCTCGTTTTCATCCAACAACCACCTTAGTGATTCATGTCGTAGAGAGAAACAATACTTCACGGAAAATCTCTCGCCTATACCGTCAGCCTCCACCCTAATCTTGAACCAGCCAGTAACGCTTGCGGAGTTCAACTTTTCGTTGAATTCTTTCAAGGGAACCACACCTGGTAGGGACAAGGTTTCTTTTAAAATGATTAAAGAGGCATCTTCGACCTTTCATATTAGAATTGTCAACCTCTTTAACAAAATTCTGGAAAAATCTATTTTCCCAAATTCCTGGAAGGTCGCAACAGCCATTCCAGTTCCCAAGAAAAATCTCTCCCATTCTTCGGCTAACAATTTTAGACCAATCTCATTACTGCCTTGCACTTCCAAGATCCTGGAAAAGATCTTAGCTACAAGACTTAACCAGGCGCTTGCCAATAGACTCAATCCCCAACAACATGCCTACAGGTCAGGCAGAGGAACTCTGAGTATGCTACTTGAACTCCAACATTCAATCCACAATTGCTACAAACGTAGACATTGTGGTTTACTGTTGTCCTTCGACCTAGAAAAGGCGTATGACCGAATTTGCCCACATAGGGTACTCTTACAGCTGGCAGAGTGGGGAGTAGACTCTGCAATATTGGCATTACTACGTTCCTACCTAACTGGTAGAACCTTCACGGTACGCGCCAACGGTCATTTTTCGTCAAAACGCGAAATGAAAAACGGCATCCCACAAGGATCCCCTTTATCAACGATCCTATTCAATATATATATTCACTCCCTTTCCCACCAACTATCATCCTTTAACCACTACATATATGCCGACAATATTTTTATACTTGTATCTGGTGCTGATCTTCAGCAACAAATAAATAACGCCATCCGCAACATCAACACTTGGAGCAGCATAAACGGTGCGGTTATCTGTACATCGAACCCACCTTGCCTTCATGTTTGCAGAAAAAAAAATTGTAGTTTATCGGACTCGTCACTAACCCCCTTCCCTCTCCGCCCAAACGATTCCATGAAAATCCTGGGTATCTCAATTGCCCGTGGAGGAAAATGGAATCTTCAGATTAAAAATGCTGTTGACAAAATTAATATCATTCTCCGAATGGTAAAAATTTTAGTCAGCAGCAAAAGTAAGGTAAGACAAAGTGAGGCAATTAGAGTAACCAACGCCCTTTTGGACGGGACCTTGCTCTATTTCCTCACTATATGTGTCAGTGTGCCAATAGCAGGGAAAAAACTAGTCGAGGCAGCGGTAAACCGTTGTATTAGACTAGCCAGTGGAGCACATCGGACATCTCCGGTGGAATCCATACTGATAGAGACTGGTCGAAAACCTATTTTTCTCTATCTTCACAAAGCCCGCCTAAGTTTAATTTACAAAAACCTATGCCTTCCAAATTATCCCCTCCACACTTTAATAAAAAACATTATCATCTCCCCCAGCTCAAAAAGGAATTCATCATCGCTATCCTTATTAATATCCCACCTTGAAAGCAATTCATCCATCCTCCCCGTCGATTTCCAAACTTCCCTTCCACACCCAGATTGGAAACCATGGTTAGGAGCAAAGTTGAAAGTGACTGCTTCTCTTGACAGGTTTAAGAAGGCTAGAACTGATCCATCCACATATAGGAAATTGTTCCTTGAACAGTTGGACGGATTAAAACATCATCGACTGTTGTTCACTGATGCCGCCGCTGACACCGATATTACATCTTTTGCGGTCGTCGAACTTTTTGGCTGCAGCACCCGCACACTATGTTGTGGAATCTTCCCTTATAGGGCAGCTCCATATTACGGGGAGCTGTGGGCCATCAAAACGGCAATTGAAATTGCGACCAATATTCCCAGCCAACAAAACGTTATTATTTTTAGCGACAGCCTTGCCGCCCTTAAAGCCATTTGTGGCCCATCGAGTGACCCAGTACTTAGCGCAATTCGTCATAGCCTACTTAGCAATAGGAGTGTCGAGTTGCAATGGGTGCCAGGGCATGTGGGAATTGTGGGTAATGAAAGTGCTGACAAGTTGGCTGGAGAAACACTCCGTCGGCCAGTGATCACAGTCATTCCCAATCTGCCTCGCCTACTAACAGAATGGCAACTAACACCTTTAGCCATCCGCAGACACGATGACTGGACCAATAGCGACACTTTTTTGTCGACTCATTGGAGAACCACTAACAAACCAGTGTATTCAACATCCATACCGAAATTCTGGGCGCGAAAGCTCCTCAGAATCCGGATTGGACATACTGCTCTTACCCATAACTTCCTTTTTGGCAACACCAACCGTCCCTTCTGCCAATCCTGTGGCACCCATTTCACTGTCTACCATATTCTACAGGAATGCCACATAACCAAGAACTACTTTGCGAGCAGGATTCCTCCCATTATGGAGCTCCTCGATCCAACAACTCCATTCCCTAGTCCCCTATTTAATCTTCTACAACATACTAATCTGCTCCACAAAATATAACAAAATTCTCAACTTTCTATACTACTAACCAGAGACCAGTTTCTCTCAGAAAAATTCCCACACGTACTACGAAGTCGCCAAATGGCCTCACGGTCGTGGCGCTATGAAGTGGCCCCTGGCACATGTCTAAGGGACCTTACAAACAAACAAACAAACAAACAATTATTTTGTGGATTTTTTTGATGTTTTCTGCCGTAACCACTTCTTTTGGGCGTCCACTGCGTTCTGCATCAACTGTGCTCGTACGACCAGTTCGAAATTGACGAAACCAATATTCCACAGTTGAAATAGCTGGAGCAGAGTTCAGATAACGTTTGTCAAACCATGCTTTGGTTTCCACTGTATTTTTTTTTTCATAAAAAAGCAATGCTTTATCACTACACGAAATTCGTCTTTATCCATTTTTTTTTCAATAACAAAAGTTGCTTCACTCAAAATGCTATATCTCACGAACCAATCGACCGATTGCTGTCAAATTTTGTGATAATTAAGTAGATTTTGGCAAGAAGCGCCATCTAGACGTCAACCTTATAAACTTTTCAGCCGAACTGTTAGGTACTTCGAGGTGTATCTACAATAGATCTTTTTTCACTGTCTACATTTTAGAGCAGAAAGAAAGGCCGTGGAGAAGAAAAAATGTGAACAGCTATCCCGCGGAATACGCATCCCAAGTGATAAAGAAACTCTGCCAGGAAGAATGAATGAGAAAAGGGCAGTGTGCAGCCTAAATAGGAAAATAGACTTGGTCAGTCTGCTCTCCATGAAGTAATACTTGACAGTAGTTCTATAGGAAGTCATATTTAAAGAAAACGGAGGTGGATTTTAGTGGGTGAAAATCACACATACTGTAGAGATCGGCATCTCTACAGCGTCTTTAAAGGATTTCCCCCTAGGAACATATTAAAAAAAGTATTTATCAAATCAGCCAAGTCTATACATTGAAAACCTTTATAAACATAGATTTTTATAATATTTTCTAATTTAAAAAATAAAAAAATAAAAACAATTTAAAACAAGAAGTCGGAAAAGATATCATAAAATATTTTGAAAAAATCTTTTAAATATTAGAAAGTATTATAAAAATCTTAATAGTAGATCAATGAATGTAAAAAAAATTTATCCTTATTTTGATAACCAGTTGAATGTGGTTCAGTTCAAATCAGCACGCAAGTCAGCCCATGGACATTAATGGCTATATAAGCAAATGGCATTGACTTCAAACAAATCTATCATCGTTCATTTTTTCTTTATCCTTCAAAAAAAATTTTTTTTATTCATCACAATACTAAACTTAAGGATAATAAATGCGTTGCAATAAAAACAACCTCGTGTTTTTGTTCTAGTTGATTGCGAACACAAGAAAATCCCATCAACATTTCCAAGAATATTTTACGATTTCGTTCCTAGTCCTGATTCTGTATACCAAGAATATTTTAGAAAAAAAAAGAAATATAAGAAAAATGTACAAAAAAATAAAAAATAATGAAAACACTCCTGCTTAATGCTTAACAAAAGGATTTTTCGTCCTTTAGCTTAGAGTCAAATAAATGTGAGACAATTAACTATCATTGTCACCCTCCTACTTCTAGTAGAAAATTGTACGCACTCATGAACAAAATCCTTGTTCGAGGAACCACGGTTGCTTCCTATTTTCGAAAACAATTCCTCTCTGTGATCATTCCAAGTAACCAACTCAGTGGAGCACTTTGATAAATTACTTTAGAGTAGATTCGAGAAACAAGATGACTTGATCATTAATTTTATTAGTTAATCATGCGAAAAGGAAAAACAGAAAATGTCCAAAGCCCTGCAGAAACATAGGATGAACATTTATAAATAAATAACTCAGTTTGAAATGAATACGATACGAAAAGATATCATTGACACTTTATCGAATGAATACTTAAAGTTTATTATAGTCTAGGATGAATCCTAATCAAATATCAATCAAATCGATACGGTATGCCACTTCGAAAAATATCGTATTTCCATTGAATTGCTATTAATTATAGGAAATCTCTCTTTTGATTTTTATTGATTTTTAACTATTCAAAATTGCTAAACAATTTTTTTTTCATATTATTTGTTATTGTTTGTTTCTATAAAATTTTAAAGATATATCTTTTATGTATTTTTAAGTTAAAAAGTAAAAAATTTTCAATACTACTCATTTTTTAGTTATCTCATTTCTGTTGGGTTGTAGATTTTCATATTAAATTTATACAAAACTGTCTGATAATTTTTGTAAAAAATGGGTTAAAAATGTGTGCATAGTTTTGAAATCCTCAACTTTTAAATTTATTGAATTTCATTTCAATATTAAAATTCATAACTAAATTACTCCTTAAATTAGTGCAACTTGAGTAAATTCGTCTTGTAGAAATTTTTGAAAATTGTTAGAAGGATTAGACACAATGAACAAGAAATTTTTGTAGCTACTTACTTTCTACCAGACAAAATAAAAATCACACTGTCGGATAAAAACTATTTAACTACTATTTCTGAGAATACAGCGGTATTCAGCTTCATAAATAACAAAATAAGTCCATAGTAATAATTAGCAATTACTGGACCAGTTTTCATACCAATAATTACTCTATTAGTATAGGGTTTTCCAATAAGAGTTATATGATTTCGAAGTGACGTTTTGGCCATTTGTAATATGTCATGATCTGTCTTTTCTTTTCAATGTATTTAGTATTATTTACAATTTTTTCATGGAGAGATATACGAAAGAACAACGTTTATAAAATATTCAATTTTATTATCAAAATAATCGTTCTCCAATTGCAACTTTTCGTGCGCTTTTACCATTTTATGGTCGTAATAATCGTCCAACTGTGCTCGCTATTCGTCGAATTGTTAAAAATTTGGAGCGTACCTTTTCTTTACATAATGTTCAAGTGCCAATAAGACAAAGAACAGCTCGAAGTAAGGGAAATATTGATGCCGTTCAGGCAAGTGTTACTGAAGACCGCAATTCGTCGATTCCAAGACGTTCTCAAGGATTGAGACTGTCTCAAACCACAACCTGGCGGATTTTGAGAAAGGATTTGGGCTTGCATCCGTATAAAATTGTTATCACTTAAGAACTAAAGCCATTGGACCACCGTAAACGTCGTGAATATGGTGATTTTGTCTTGGAACAACTTGAAAACGATAACGATTTTTTTTTAAAAATCACCTTCTCCAATGAGGCTCACTTTCATCTGAGTGGTGCGGTAAATAAACAAAATGTCGATTCTTGTACGAAGAAAATCCACAAACTATTCATGAACACCCCATTGCATTCACCAATTTAGGTCAATTTAGACAGTTTGGTGTGGTTTTTGGTCTGGTGGAATCATCGGTCCGTACTTCTTTCGAAATGAAGCTGGTAACACCGTTACTGTCAATGGAGAGCGGTATAGATCGATGATAACCAACTTTTTAAGGCCGAAATTGGAAGAAGTTGATCTTGACAACATCTGGTTCCAACAAGACGGGGCTACGTGCCATACAGCACGTGCAACAACCGAATTATTGCGAGAAAAGTTTGGAGTTTCGATTATTTCAAGAAATTGTGACACTGAATGGTCCCCAAGAAGTTGTGATTTAACACCATTAGACTATTTCTTGTGGGGTTATTTGAAGTCATTGGTCTTTAGCAATAAACCAGACTCTCTTCAAGTTTTAGAATTCAATATTGAACGTGCTATTCATTACATACGACTTGATTTAGTGGAAAAAGTGCTCGAAAATTGGGTTCATCGAATTCGTTCCTGCAAAAGAAGTCGTGAAGGCCATTTGAATGACGTTTTATTCAGAACTTAATTGTATTGATTGTACTTTACATTTAATAAAAAACATTTGAATTTCCTGAATAATTAGTGTCGTTTTTTTAAAAAGAAAACATATCACTCCTTTTGAAAAACCCTATATAAATAAAATATTATAAAATACCAAATACAGTAAAGATTGCTTGGTGCACTGAAGCTTTTGCATGATTCTACACCATTTTTTTATAATGGCATTTGATTGCTACTTGTAACTAATATAAATTTATACTTTTTTTGGACTGATATAATGTTAAAATAAAAATTATTTACTTTCAAAACTAAACATGATCTTCATACAATAGAAGTCCAAGAGAGAAAAATATCCTAGTAGAACGGAAAATTCAAAAACTTTATTAAAAACTTTTCTTTTTTGAGATTATAAATAAGTTAATTGAAAAGCAAACATTTTTTTGAATTAGAGGCATTTTTAATTAATTAAAACTAACAAAAAAAATAATAGTCTTATTGCTTTTACGATAGTTTCCATTTAGATAAATTTTTAACGCACTCTCGTAATCAAAACATTTTTGACTTTTGTCAGAAAAATTCTCTATTGCTACTTATTTTTGTATAAAATTTCTATTAAAAAAATTCTCATTATCACAAATAAGAAATTTTTTTTTATAATTATTTCAGTATATCCTTTATATTATATAGAAAGTGTGTAGAGCATTCTACTTTCCTTTATATCAATTAAGAAATAATGACTCAACGAAAAAGTTTTAATTGATATTTTTTTAAATTCCTGTACACCAATGCGATACCTCTATCTATGCATTTAAAAAAAAATATATAAATAAAAACAAATCTTAAAAAAGTTATATTTTTTTTCAAAAAAGAACTAAAAAATCGTTTACTTATCAGACGCAGACAAAAGAAATATAAGGATCTATTAGAAACTACGTAGTATTATATTTTGTAACTAGTTTAAATGAAAAAACTTCTTTTATCTAAATATGTAATTGAATTTTAAGAAAACCATTATAATAGGAAGAATTGAATAAGCTTTAACTTTATTTTAGATAAATGAGAGTATATTCAGAATGCATAGAAGAAATTCATGGTTGCGAATTCGTAATTTGTCATTGGCTGAGTACGTAAATTTAGATATTATTTTCTAAAGTACACGTTGCAATTATGCTACAATATAGAAATTACTAAATAGTTTCATTTTTTTCTTCTATACAGTCTATTAAAATTACATCTTATTTCAGTATATTTCGGGTGATTCAAGTGGTTTTATATACTCTTATGGGAAAATAATTCAAAGGATGTGCATTGAAAGTGTAGAACAAAACCGCTCAAACAAACTACCATTCAACAAGCTAACTTAAGATTGTATACGAATTTCTAAACTTATATATTCAAGTTCTTCTAAACTTGTAGGTAGGGTATCCGTAGATCTTGCGGTATACACAATTATACTACCGATTCGGCAAACACCTTTCATTACACGAACATTTCTATGCAGTTTCGTGCTTGCTCCGTACTCCATCATCATCAACATCAATTGTAAATGTTTCCTTGGGAAAATAATATTCCTGTTTAATGAACAAGCAAAATTGTATCTTATTTGAGGTTATGGCAGTCAGGATGTGATGATGTTTGTCTATGAATAGAAGTTTCTGGTATTTTCTGTAATTGCTGAAGTTATTTATTACAGCGAAGCATTTGCAAATGAAGTCTTAACAAGTGCTAAAGCTAGAACATAAATACTACAGTGTATAGAAAACATGAGAGTACCGACTATATAGAAAATTGTTTTCTGTGTATTTATCATAAGAAATACATCTTAAAAAGAAGATAGAACGGATGGAAGTGTACTCCGAAGAATAGTATAGGTTTGCTAAGGGAATTGAATAAATGCAGGAAAGTTTACATTTGGGAAGGTCGGTGAAATTTCTCTTAAATTCTATTCTACGAATATTCTCTATAATTTCTAAGAAAATTAATGATAGAATAAACTCTTGCTCCCACATAAATTAATGTTTAATTTCAATTATAAGTAAAAATGTATCTTGTAATTATTTTACCTTCTATACTATAAAAAAAAAATTTTTCTCATTTATAATTTTTAAAAAACAATACAATTTTCCAAAAAAAAACTAAATTAAAAATAATACAATATGATATTATTTTTAAATATAAATTGGATCAGTAGTCGAAGAGTTGCGTTGAACTTGTGAAAATAAAATAACAATTTTTGGGAAACAGATTATATAAGATGAATTAATTTGATAGGAAAATAGCTTCCATGTGTCCGTAATTCTAAATGAGAATTTCGGGTTGAGTCAATTTACTATGGACTGTTTGATTTATAAATATATAAAAATTCGCTTAAAATATTGTTCGTCAATAATCAAATTAGGTCCTTATTTATATTTACATAATTATTGAAAAAGAAAATAAAAGCCACATTATAATTTTTGCAAACCATAAAATGGAAGTTTTGGAGCCCAATATTCTCATATTTAAAAACTTTTATCATCATCATTAATACCATAGGAGTCACGTGTATGCCTGCTAAATCAAAGAATTATAAATGTTCCAGTTCTTGCCTAATACTACCCCTATATCGGAGGTAGATTCTGTGTCTATTTCTGGCATTATGGATGCTACTTCAGACTTTTCCGGCAGGATCTTCTTCATCAATACGGATTAAAGTTCCAGCCCATCGCAGTGTATTGAACATGATTTTGGACACAGCCAAGCAAACGTGGTATCGTTCTACGATCTTATCAGTATATAGGCTGTAGAGTTGTTCATCTTAACAAGAAGAAGATTAGAGTTATTGGAGAATCCTCTTATCGCACGCGGCTTATAGTTCAAAATGTTTATTTTACTTAGGACCAAGATTATCGAAGAATACATGAGCGATAGTTTTGATTTGATCGGCAGAATTTTCAATGAACAAAATTTATTTTAAGTCAAATAGCTTTGTAAGCTACCATCAGTTGTGCGCGGATTGTTATAGGAGATCAATTTAATAATTTCGAAGCCTTAATCTTTTATCAGTATTTGAAAAATGATAGTATTTTATATTGTATTCAACGCCAACACTGTCCTTATAAGTTGTAGTACTAGCTTTTTTTTTCTTGTGGCACGAATTACTTTTTATACTCAGATTGAAGAGAATACCACAATGTGTATGTTATTGCTGGATATAATTGTTGATGTTAATTCCTTTTCATTATCCTGTTGAAACACTATACCTTTCCTATTGACTAATAGATAATGGCCTTATTTCTATTAGTGAATCATTAAGTTTATACAACTGATGATAGTACACTTCAGAATTGATCGTTGTGTTGATCGGTAGAAGCTCAAAATAACCGACTCCTGTGAAATCCCACCAAACAGATAGCATAACCTTTTTTTGATGAATATAGGCTTTCGAAGTGCTTTGAGCCGATTCGTCTTTTCAATTCCATGATTTTTACGCTTAACATTATTGTGGACAATCCATTTCTCATCCCCAGTGATGATACGCTTCAAAAATGGATCATTTTCTTGGCGTTTGAGAAGCAAATCATAAACGTCAATGCGACGGAACAAATTTTTTTCCGTAAGAAGATAAGGAGCCCATATATCGAGCTTTGAGATAAACCTAGCCATTTCAAATGATCGTGAATGGTTGAATTCGATAAATTTAATTTCTCAGAGATCTCACGACTTGTAATTTGCCGGTTTGCATAAATTAATGCCTTTATTGTGTCTTCATCAGCTTCAAGTGGGCTTCCAGAACGTGGTGCAACTTCGAGACCAAAATTGCCGGATCGAAATTTTGCAAATCAGTTTTGATACTAGCACTCACTTAACATATATTCTCCATACACATCGGATAATTTTGTTCTTGCTTGAACAGCAATTTAATCTTTTCTAAAGTAAAGAAGTAAAATATGCCCAAAATGCTGTTTTTCATTTTCCTTATTTAAAAGTGTATCAACCAAAAACTTATGTTTTAAATAATTATTTAAAACATTTTAATGTTTTTTATTTAGTATGAAGTACAATCGATACAATTAAGTTCTGAATAAAACGTCATATAAATGGCCTTCACGACTTCTTTTGCAGGAACGAATTCGATGAACCCAATTTTCGAGCACTTTTTCCACTAAATCAAGTCGTATGTAATGAATAGCACGTTCAATATTGACTTCTAAAACTAGAAGAGAGTCTGGTTTATTGCTAAAGACCAATGACTTCAAATAACCCCACAAGAAGTAGTCTAAAAGTGTTAAATCACAACTTCTTGGAGGCCATTCAATGTCACAATTTCTTGAAATAATCGAATCTCCAAACTTTTCTCGCAATAATTCGGTTGTTATACGTGCACGTAGCCCCGTCTTGTTGGAACCAGATGTTCTCAAGATCAACTTCTTCAAATTTCGGCCATAAAAAGTTGGTTATCATCGATCTATACCGCTCTCCATTCACAGTAACGGTGTTACCAGCTTCATATCGAAAGAAGTACGGACCGATAATTCCACCAGACCAAAAACCAGACCAAATTTAGGTAAATGTAATGGGTATTCATGAATAATTTGTGGATTTTCTTCGCACCAGAATCGACAGTTTTGTTAATTGACCGCACCACTCAGATGAAAGTGAGCGCACGAAAAGTTGCAATTGGAGAACGATTATTTTGATAATAAAATTGAATAATTTGCAAACGTTGTTCTTGCGTATATCTCTCCATGATGAAATTGTAAACATTACTGAATACAATGACAAATCATGACATATTACAAATGGCCGAAACGTCACTTAGAAATCATATCACTCTTATTGGAAAACCCTATAGAAGTGTGAGCGTTTATTCTTCCTATGAGTTCATAGGTAGCTCAAAATATAGTAAAGCCATCGTCTATATAATTAAATCGAGCCGAATAATGATTTATTTTTATCAAGAATCGTTTTATATTTCTCCTATTTACTTTGTGGCAGCAGCGGATTCTGTTCATCTTTAGTTGATAAAAACTATGACTTCATTTTTAGGCTTGCAACTTATTAAATTTACTATTCCAAAATTATGAAGCCAGATTTTTGAGTCATTCAATATATGAAATGGTTTTCGGTAAGGAAACTCAATGTCTTTGACATGCCGCTGGGAAGGATGACTTATGATTCCTAGGTCGGTATGATGGGTATTATCCATTAAAATCTGTCCGATTTTTCTTATACGCTAAAAATCTTCACATAATATAAGATTATCTTATACGCTGAAAATCTTCCGTATAAGATCTTTCGTTAGATTAAGTCGGTGGCAAAAAATCTAACGCTTCACGTGAACGAAGGTTGGACCAAAAAGATGGTGATAGCAATACCTTTGAGGATGAAATCTAGTACTGATCATATTAGGTTTTAAACATTTTAAGTTAAAACCTTGCAGAGCTAATTACGTTCTTGTAAATTATTTTTTTCAAAACTTCTAAAACGTTGAAGCTAATATTTTAAAGCATATTGCACTAATATCATCTTGCCATCATTTGGCAAGATGATCTTTCGAAGAATATTTGACTATCTGCATGAGAATTCCGATTTCAATGCCTATTGAATAACTAAAAATCTTACAATAAAACTATCTATAAATTAATAAAAATATAGCACCATAATAGGAATCTGGTGCCTGTTGAATGTGAAGTTATCCTATTATGAGGATATTGTAAACTTTTATAATTTTATCGTTACAAAAAAATTTAACTTTCTATATTACAAATATAGAAAGTTAAATTATAATTTTATCGTTACAAAAAAATTTAACTTTCTATATTACAAATATAGAAAACTATAAGATTTTTCCTTATCGCTTGATATTTTGGAAAAATCTTATAGTTAAAAGCTATTTCAAAGTAAAAGGAAACCCATCTCTAATATGGTATGCTATTAAGTTTATAGTATTTAACGAAGTATATTTGCAAATAATTTAAGAAAAATCCATTTGTGAATTTAAAAAGGATAATATTCTTAGAAATTTCAAAAAATTATAATTAATCTATTGGTATTTAAAATAGTGTTTAGATTTTTATTAATATTGTCATTTAAAAAAAAATTAAAAAGTGACCTCATTTTTATGGTTAGTATGTTGAAAATTCTTATTTATTTGTCCATATCAAAGATACATTATTATATAAAAAGATTAAAAAGCATCGGAAATATATTAAAAAAAGTGACAACTTGAGATACATACATTTTGAAAATATTTCTTTAAATAAATAAATAAAAATAAGAGACCTACACGAAAATATAAAGCACTTAATAGCTACTTTAACTTTCATGCACGTATTATTTGATCATTTACGGTCAATATCTCATATAATACAGAGTATCCCAGATGGCCATCAATTTACCGAATTTTATTGATAACAAATGTTCCAGTAAGTCGAAAATTATTGGTGTTATTCGAAAGGTACAAGTATGATAAGAAATTTCGTAGACGCATTAATATCAATAACATTGAAATGTGTAAGTGGACCGATAATTTGATAAGAACTTCTACTTAAGGAAGCTAAAAAAAATATACGACCATATGGCTACAAATGATTATTCTTTAGATTATTGGACGTTTAGACTAAAACTTGTTAAAGTGTAGACTATTAAGAAGACACTTACTGATTTTATAATTGCAAGATTAGATGCACTTACATTAAAGTAATTGCAAGTATAAAAGGGATAGATAAATATCAAATTAACTATTTATTTGAAATTTATAAAGACATAAATTTAAAATGGTTATTTGACATATTTAAAGCTTTTTTACTTGCAATAACCTTAGAAAAGTCGATAAAGTATACTATAAATTTGCACTTACGATCATTAGTATTATAGCAATGAAATATTTGTTATTTTCGATATATTATTTGCAAATACTTTCAATTCAACGATCTTTTTTGATAATATTTTTATATATTTGTATTAGTTTTTTATGAAGAACTCCAGATTATCTTATTAATCCTATATTTATAGAATGAAAATTTAGAGAGGGTAAAGGAAGGTTCAAATAGTTAGTAATCAAAATACATAATTGTTGTAAATCACTAATTTGAATAGCTTATATAAGTCAGCTTTTAGGAGTTAATAAAAAATTGTAGTTGCGACAATAATATATTTTGTACAAAAATTTACAAATAAGAGATGTATGTACAGGGCTATCCAAACCACATATGCTCCAAATTGAAATTATTTTTGATGGTGAAAAAAATACATAGAACAGTACATTTAACCCTTTATGAATAAATTATGATCCCCCTCCTAAAAAATTGGCGAATTTTGCCGTATGTAGAGCTCTGAAACCCTACAAATGACTGGTACTGATTTTAATCTGAATATGTCATTGGTCTGTATTTCCTTTAACCAAAGATTTTGAGCACTATCAGTTTTTTTGTTGCGAGAAGTTAAATATTTTAATTTGGAATATATATGTTTTCAACAAGACGTTAACTCCATATTACATGACACATTTCAGCTCTGTTTCATGCAACTTTATTCTCGAAGCATAAATTGGATAACGGTTTATATAATAACGATTGCAAAAGTATATGAAATTTTTATTTGCATTAATAAATCACTGCTTGTCAATTACTTTTTAAAGATTATTTTATGTAAATTTTGGCTACGACAACGTTTTAAGTGATCCATACGAGAGGTATAAGTTTGAACCACTTTTTCGAGCATCTCAGCTGGTATCTCTACAATAACACGTGTAATGGTGTCTTTCAAGGCTGCAAGTGATACTGGTTTATCGACATAGTCGAGCGACTTTACGTAGCCCCATAAAAATATAGTTTAGAGACGTCAAATCGCAGGATCTAGGCGGCCAACTCATCGGTCCGAAACCTGATATAAATAGCTCACCGAACTCATCTCTCAATATGTCCATTTTTCACGTGCTGCGTGGCGCGTTGTACCCTCTTGTTAATACCACATGTCGATCAGATGCAGTTTCTGTATTTTAGTAAAAAACCGATTTTCCTCAAATTGTTTTAAGGCTCACTTACCGTTAATTCGACGCTTTGGCAGGTCGTTCGGGTTCAGTTCTTGCTGTATTTGATATGATTTCAGACCAAGATCCTTGCGTAAAATCTTCCACATGGTCGAGTAACACAACCGAAATAGCTATGAACGGCGACAGATGAACAAATCGTGTTCTTCACCAACACTGGACGCAACAGCAGCAATATTTTCCTCTGTATGCACACTTGTAGTGTTTGCTCAGTACGTCGATTATGAAGACTATAAAATGGTCAAAGTAAGCGAAACACTTTTTGCACAGAGCACGAATTTTTATAATAAAATTCAATAACTTTCAAAAGTTGTTCGGATGGAAGTCTTTTTACGATTAAGTGGCAATGCTAATTGAGAACTTTTAACTTTTGCATATGTCATATGTTATACATGATCTGTCAAAAATAGAAATATAAAAAACTAAACAGCAAAAAAAACCACCCGATATAATAGTCATGCCGCTGCTATACAATAAAATATTTTAATATAATAAAAACCAATACCGATTTTGTCTATTTAATAATACTGAAAGCTTGATTCAATTTAATAAAGTAGTATAAATAATAGTTAAAGTGCTTAAAATATTATTAAAATAATTTGTTACGATTATTAGCAATTAAAGGAGTTCATAAAATACAGTTCACTTATTTATATATAAGGCTCCATATTATTTTATTATGTACGCGTAATACTCATATGGTTTTTATAATATTATAATATTAAAAGTTTACCTTCTATTAAATTCTAATATTTTTTTTACAGAATAGTAAAATACAAATTTATTATACCTACATATGTACGTCTTATAAAATATGGACTCTGAAAAGTGATTTTAAAAGAAAAAATATCAGTAAATTCTTTTTCAAATAATCCAAATGCAGACAAATTTACTAAAAGGAAAGACATGTCTAGAAAGTAAATACTATTAATATTTATATGGCAAAGCTGATAGAAGGGAGGGAAATTAAATAAATAATCTTTTTAATGAAACTGCGCCATGAAGCCACTATCAATAATAAAGATGGATTTATAATTAAAGCTTATCATCAAAAAGAATACTTGCTTCTACCGAAAAAAAAAACAAAGTTAAAAAATTTCTTAGTATCTTCAACAAGAAAGAAGTATTACTTAATGGTGCATATTTTTAAAACCAATATGGACTTATGAAAAAGAAAATCTATAAAATCATAACTTAGAAGTTATTTGGTATCTTTAAAAGGACAGGAACCTTCTATAGAAAAAATATTAATTAACTTCATCTAATATCCCAAACCAGGCAGGATATTAATATTTGTTATAAATTCTTGAAATAAATATGGAGAATTTGACTTATTATAAGGAGAGTATGTTATTTTCTAAGTACTCGTAAATAAGCCACCTAAATTTTTGGTTTCAATATTTATATATGAACAAAGGGCAAATAAATATGAAAACGATTTTTCCCCTCTAATTGACAATTTTACACCCAGGAACTTCAATGTATAGCAACATGAGTTAGGCATAATTAACAATGCGTATCACACCCTTTAGGGTGAGTTCAAAAAGTAATTGTGTATCTATCCTCATTTAGAGAGATTCTATAGTTAAAAAACTGAAAAACTATCCAATTTTCTTCTACCGTATATAAACAAAAGAGCAAAGCAGGTGATGTACTTTTTAGAAGATCGCATCATTGTATATAAAATAATATTTTTTATTTGATAGTTTCTAATGAGCAATAAAGATAAATCTACTATATAAGCGAAATTTTCCCTGCATAGTTAAAAGACTTTTCTGGCTATCAGCTTATTTCCTTATCAATAAATTCAAAGTAAGTTAACTTTGTTTACTGTCAATCGGAATATTCTAAATATGATAGCATTTCGTTAATAAAATTTATTTAATTTCAAAAGTGCGATAAAAGAAAATCCTTAGAATGGCCTTTTTTTGGAATATTTCCAAATATCACACAGATAGGAAAGTTTATGTATTTAGCTGAAAATAAAAATAGAAACTTTTGACAGTTAACTTTTCCAACAATGGGGTTTATTTATTTACTTTATTGTATTGTATACTAATTTTTTTCTTTAGCTTTTTAAAGTTTTTTAACAACTTTCATTTTATTTTGTAAAAAGTAGGAGTATATACTTCAGATATGCTGGCATTCTTTGTGGAAATATCTATAGAATGGAATATTTGGAAAAATCTAGAGTCATAAATTTTCCAAGTTGATATTCTTATCGCAATTGGTTGTTGAAGATAGTAAAATAATATGTAAAAGTATAAATGTGAAAAAATAACAGAGCATTAGTAAGGACTAAGGAGTTCTTTTTGGTCGACCCTTGTTTGTTGAAATTTGATTACGTCGAACCTCCGTCATTTGTGTCATTCTCTTCAAATTTAGTTCCACATAACTGGCAATAAGGGAGAAAAAAAAGTTGAAAAACGTTGAAATTTAATTTGATATCCGTAAGGGAAATCAGCTTTTACACTCCGCCAGTTTATATGAAGAATTTCATAAATATTTATATCGTCGAATTTATGTTTGCAGGCGTTAAAAAATTTTCTCATAATTGAATTTTTTCAAGAATATTACGACTACTGTGAACAAAAAAATCAAAATAAATAAAAAACGAAAAAGCAAAATACTTTGCCAGGAATTGATTTGTATTCTGGAAAAATTTCCATGATTTCTTTGGATTTTCTTTTCCCCCATTTCAAGAATAAATACTTCTATTCCCTTTTTATCTCCTAACACTGATAATTCTGTCCGTTTGTTCTTTAGAAATTCACATCTGTTCAAGAACATTCGATCGAAACGAAAAGATTTTCATGAAGAAACCATAATGAAGGAATCTAAAGCTCTTTGCTCTTATTCCTTCTACAATATTGAATGGTTGAATGGTGGGTTTTGTAAAAAAAATATGATCAAAAAAAAAGACAACAAAAATTTAACAATAACAATAAACCCAAAAAGTAAACGAATTAAAGTTATTAAAGTATTTTTTAGAATATTTTTCTATTTAATATTAAAAACGGCGAAGAAAAGCCACCTAAACAACTGAAAGGCAAAAAGTAAAACCATTCAGCTATCATTTTAGATTCGATGGGTCTATAGGTGGTAGGAGATCAAGATTGCCGGATTCGCGCATATCGATGGCTAAGATGACTTTACGCAACTTTGTTCAAGTCAATTACAAAATTAAATGAACTGATTTTATGCCCGTCTAATAAACTTCAATGGAACACACACATACTATGCAACAGATTTTCATTCGATCGTCCTCTTTTTCAAATCCATGTCTTATCCTTTCTTTCTATCTGCTCTTTCAGTTCCTTTTTTGTTTCTTTCATAACATTTCCAATATCCATGTTCAAACGGTTACTGCGTATTTGTAATATTGTTTTTTCGTTTTATGTCTAACCTTGGCATATAATTCCTAGTAGAAAATGGTATTGGGTTCAACTTCATTGAATTTTCTATGGCAGGATAATTTCAAAACTTAAGAATATTGTGCTAAATCGAGTAAAATTTTATTCTTTGGAAGAGTTTTTAATTCACGGAAGTAGGTACGCTATTTACACAGATTCTTCGAGACAATAAAGAACGAAGAAGGAATCATCTTAAAGGTAGTGTTTACAACTTAAAGTAAAATTTCAAAGTTTTTTATTATAATTTATCAAAGAGATATTCTTTTGTATGAATAATAACAAATTAATATCTACAATTTTATTGAAATTGAAAAAATAATAATATTCCAACAGAAAGTTCAACAAAAAAAATGCTGGCATATCAATAACATTAATTTACAGTAAAAACTTTGAACAAAATACGTTCAACTTGGCCAAATATATACAGTTTCTTTAAAAATTCATCAAAATAGATAATTTACTTAAAAAAATACTGAATTTAAGTTCATTATCGCTATTACAAAATGAATGTAGTTACAAACTTAAAAAGAATCAATTTACATTTTTCAGGTACAAATATTATAAATAAGGATACTCAAAATTCTCTAGTATGGCTTACTCGAGCAGTTTGTAACTAACACTTTCTTAAAACATTCTGCCGATAAATACCAGGTGTATAAGCTTAAATCCGCTGATTGCTCATAAATGGCGTGAATGAGTGTATTAAGCTACCATGGGCACGCCATACTTCTTTTTGTGAGTTTGACATCTGTCAACATTAATCAGTACATATTGTCAGTAATTTCGTGCAACAACATACATTTTTCCTTTGGTAATCATGTCTACTTTTGTGCCAGAAAAAGAGCATATGCGGGAAGCTCTGCCTTTCTGCTTCAATTTGAAGATATCGGCTGCTGAACCGCATTGAATGCATATTGAGGCCTATGGTGACAGTGCTTTATCGCAAATAAAGTGCCGAGATTGGTTTCGTCGGTTCAAATACAACAATTTTGACTTGTGGGACAAGAAGCCTGGATATCGGCCTAGGAAGGTTGAGTACCATCAATTGCAGGCTCTTTTGGACGAAGATTATACCCAATCGCAAAAAATGCTCGCGGAGCAATTGGGTGTTACTCAAGCAGCAATTTTCATGCGTCTGCATGCCATGGGGAACATTGAAAAGATCGGAAAATGGGAACCGCATGAATTGAACGATAGGCAGATGGAGCGACGCCAAAACACATGCGCAATGTTGCTCGCCAGAAAAAAAAGAAAGTCGTTCCTGCATCGGATTGTGACAGGCGATGAAAGGTGGCTATATTTCGGGAATCCTAATCGCAAGAAATCATGGGTTCATCTCGGCCAGCCATCAACATCTTCCCCAAGACCAAATCATTTCGGACGGAAGATGATTCTGTGCGTTTGGTGATATCAGCAGGGTATTGTCTACTATGAGATGTTGAAACCTGGTGAAACTGTCACTGCCCACTGGTACCAGCAACAACTGATCAAATTGCACTGTGCTGTGCGTGAAAAAAGGACGCACTATCAACAAAGGCATTTTCAACAGACCTGGCCCCTTCCAACTACCACCTGGTTTCGTCGATGGGCCACGCGCTCGCTGAGCAGTACTTCAATTCTTACGAAGACGTCCGTAAATGGCTTGATGAGTGGTTTGCCTCGAAAGTGAAGGAATTTTTTTGGCGTGGTACCCAAAAATTGCCCGAGAGATGGGAAAAATGTGTAGCTAGCGAGGGCAAGTACTTTGAATAAATTTGTTTTTACTTTCTATGAAAAAACAAGTGTTTTTCAACTAAAAAACAGCGGATTTAAGCTTATACACCTGGTAAATTTTAATGTCATAGTTCCTAGAATTACTATTATAACTTGAAATGATAATAAATAAGGATAAACTATGTAATAAATGTTGGAAGTTTCATCTCCTACAATATTTTATGCTTTATTAGAATATATTTAGTCAAGGCGTATACTATAGCGTAGTTTAAATTTAACACAACAAAGTTTAATATATGTTTTAAAAAAATATAAAATAGAAACAACTTAATTAATATTTTATATACTGCATGGAGTTTTTGATAGCTACTTTTTATTTCTTTGTATCACCATTTAGCACGACATTATTACGTAGCTGAAGTTGAAATTTTTTTTGGTTATTGGCTGATATTTTTTGTGGTAGTAATTATTCTGTTTTTAATATTTAAGAGAGTTATAATATAATTCTTACGAATAGTAATTAAAAGCAAGAGAGTTATAAATATAATTCTTACGAATAGTCAAAAACTAAAGCGAATAAATAAGAATATATTAATATTAAATATAAATATTATCAAGGATTTTCTTATTTTTTTTTTTATTATAGATATAATTGACAAATTTCTAGAAAATATTCAGTTTTAATACATAAAAAAGAAGACTTATAAAAAAACCGCATGTTGTATTTGTTTAAAGGCTTCAATACTGCAAAAGTAAAGGTCAGATAGAATGTATATGTTGCAAAAACTTTTTGATGACGCATATGCATATTGCACCCCTTATAATAAACTTTTCAGGTAGCTGAAAATGGCAAAATATCTCTAATATAATCTCAGATTCCTCAGGATAGAATTGTTGGTCCTATGCTATACAAATTTTGTATCTAAAACCTAATTTACATAATTGTTGGTCCTTCTTTGAAATATAATTATTTGTTTATAAACTATAAAATAAGTTTTATATTATTTTTGTCCTTTGAGAAGATTTTATTTCTTCTTTTAAAGATAAATATTACTCTTTAAAAAAATAATTTTAACCTGGAATCCTATAAAACACCGAAAGTGATCTTTGTGCATTTCTTAAAACCGATGTGGATGTGCGTTGTTGAATTTTGAAGTTCTACTAAAGGCTTTAATTCATCTCAAATCCAATACCTTTAATCCAAAATTCTCTGAAAAATATTTCGTAACGAAATTATTCATTTTTGTCATGATTTATGCGCTTCTGATTATGAAAAGTTTCACTCTCAGTTATCTTACCAATAAAATCCTCTCGTTGAAAACTCTTCCTCTGTTAGATTTCCTATTAAAATGCATTTAGATTGAGGCAAAGAGATATTACTGACACCGTTCAATTTACAAAAATGCACTGTTCCTTGCACATCTGTGGAATCATCTATCCTTATTTCTTCTGTGCATTTGCTTATACATCTCGCGAAACCATAGATTTATTGAGACAAAGTTTGGCAATAACATGATATCTTACGATGGTTCAGTCAGTTTGATTTCAAGATATCGTAAGTAGATCCGGTTCAGCTATTTCTCGTAGGGATATATGGCATCGTAGGTATGTTCTAACAAGCCAGCAATAATACGATTTATAACAAATGATTTTTCTATGTTATTTTTAAAAAGCTGTAATCATCTCAAAAGAAAACTTAATATTTTCATTTGATTTTATTTCATATTTTTCAATCTATGTAATCTGGGAATCAAAGCACGGATGTTTTCGAATAGTACCCCAATGCCTTAACCATTGAGCTTTGTCCTTGCCCTATAATTTTCTCTGTTTTTGTCTTACACTTTAGTCAGGAAACGAAATTCATCCAGTTCTAAAATTTCAATCAATGATAAATATTTATAATTAGATAAAAATAAAAAAATAAATTTGAAACTTCTACTTCAGTATCAGAACCTTAGCTGAAAAATTTGTAACGCTTCCACAAATTTGAAATGTTCTCATATGTAAAATTGCTAAATTTCAATTTTAGATTAGATATCTCTTAGGGTTGGCTTGCAGAATCTTTTAAAATTGACTAACATACATTTTATAGACCATTAACAAGATCGAAAAATTCAATTTTATATGACAACAGTTAAATTTAAAGGGTAAGGGAGAAATCGAGTTTGATAATCATAACTCTAACTTTGTAAGCAAAAGAATAAAAAAAGAAAACAAATATTATATAAAATGCAACAATAAATTTGAATTAATTCGAGACAATTTATTTTGGCAATTATCCTCGTATAGTACATAAAATATACTACATAATGAAGTAAATATCCTATTAGTCGATTGAATTATTGTGAACATTTTTAAAGACGAAGCGAAAAGTAATCGTTCTACTCCATATGGGTTAATCGGTCCCCAAAAATAAAATAAAAAAATAAGTGGAGCGAATCAAAACCACCCAAATATAATACGTGATATAACGAAAAGATCGAGTGACTGACTGACTGACTCCTTGACTAAACGAAGGACTCAAAGAAGGACCAAAGGAAGGACGAACGAGTGGTAAGGAAAATTTCATTACTTTTCCTTTCAATAATAGCCATTAATCATGGAGTTTATCTTTCAGTTTTCCTTCTTCTAGAATCAAATAATATATTGAATGAGGAAGAACAGTTTATGTATGAACGAGTTTTGCCTTCATATTCCTATACAGAGCCTTATAGATCCTTAAATGGTAAAATTAAAAAGTAGAAAAGCAAATTACTTTGCAAAAATGAATTATTTATTAATCGTGTAAATTAATGTGAAGAGCCGGATCGTCGTCGAAGGGCTAAATTGCCATTACGTTTTGGGAGTTTTATTTTTTTCGAACCAAAATTGAAAATATGAGGATATATAAGGTTATCAAAATATACATTCAAATATATTTGAATATATGATACAAATGTATATGAGAATATGCTGGTAGTGTTTAAGGTAGAGTAGGTAAAAATAAATACTTAAATTTTGGCAATTTTCTGGCTTGGGGCAAAAGAGTAGAATAATTTCCTTAGACATTTTAGGTAACGGTATAAAGAGTTGAATTTATAAAAAAAATTATTTGAAAAATAATAAAACTTTTCTAGATATATGTCTATAAGTAAGCAAAAAAAAACAAACAAATAAAAAACAAAATAAATATAGTGGTTAGCAAGTGTTTAAAAAGGACTTTTAGAAATAAATCTTCAACTATGGTTATACAATAGGTATGTAAGTACATACTAGTGTATATACTAGCCCTTACACGAATATCTATTTGTTTGTATAAATATATATTTGTATCTTAACAATATAGTAAGAAGGGAAAACTTTTCTTAATGTCTGTCGTATTTTTAGTATATTCATTCACTTATTATATCAGTACTCGTATATGGATAAACAATTGGCGAACATAAAAAATAGCTTATAGTTGCAAAGAGTAGTAAAAGCTTTTCATGATTTGCAGCCGGTATCAGAAGTTTGTGTCCTGGAAAAAAGCCCATTTTATCGTAAAATGAATCAGCAAAAAATAAAATTGGAAAACGTAACAAAATAAGCCAATTGCGAATGAAGGATTACGTTTCCAATCTTATTTATTTCCGCCTTCGATAAAAGTCAGTATATTTTTGTTAAAAATTCAACTAAAAGTTTATAAGGATTTAACCAAAACTATAGTTGATTGAAAAATGTATATAAAAAAATGGCAAAAAAAATTAACTAAAAGTATTAGTTTTGATTCACTTTTTCTTTGCCTAATGAATTTTAATTTTGATTCACTTTTTCTTTAACTTTAATATTTACAATATACGACATCTATTTCGATCAAAACAATTTTAAATAAATATTATTATTCATGATTACGAAATATCAGCAATTTGATTAAACTATAAAAATAATAATTATAGCCATTGCAGGGATCTGTAAGATACACATTTGAATGCTGATTCCAAATGAATTTTGTTATTGTAAATTGGAATTTGATTTATTCAATTAATATTGGAGTCATTTTAAATTTTTATGAAGATTTCTTGCGAATAGAATAGACTTTTCAATAGGTACGCTTACCTTTGAGAGCCTTATTACTTCGACGTTTCAGATAGCAATGCTATTATTTTTGAAAAAATACTTCTTAGTATACGAAGTCTGTTAAAAAAAATTTTGAATTTCCGCGGGTCACGTATATTCGATTTTCGATTTTTTTGTGGCGTTATATTAGTACTCATGTCTCTCACTTATGCCGCCAAGTTCGGCCATTTTGAATATTCAGGTAATTTTTGACAGCTGCTTTGTTTGCACGTGTTTTGGCTTGTCTTCTATTTTTGCCCATTCCAAAAAATAGATCAAAGAATCTGTGAAAAACAAAATTAATTGCGCGGACGTATTCCAAATGTTGACTGTGGCATATGGTGAAGCTACCTTGGTCGAAAGCAACGTTTATCGGTTGTACAAAATGTTTTCACAGGGCCGAGAAGATGTGAACGACGAAAAGCGTGCCGGACGCCCGAGCATGTCAACAACAGACGAAAACATTGATGAAGTGAAGAAAATAGTATTGGCCAATCGTCGAATCACCGTTAGTGAAGTTGCTGACGACTTAAACATACTGATTGGCTCATGTCATTCGATTTTTACCAATGATTTGGCGTGAGATGGGTCGCCGCGAAATTCGTACCAAAATTGCTCAATTTCGACCAAAAACAGCATCACATTAACATTGCTAAGGAACTGTTGGACTCTGTCTGCGACGACCCAAATTTGCTCCAGATGGTCATAACTGGTGACGAATCATGGGTGTATGACGTGGAAACCAACGCTCAATCATCCCAATGGAAGCTGCCGTACGAGCCAAGACCGAAAAAAGCGCGCCAAGTTGGGACGAATGTGACGGTTTTCCTTACAGGTTTTTTTCGATTGCGGGGCGTGGTCCATCATGAGTTCTTAGCACATGATAGAACGATTAATAAGGAATATTACCTGCAAGTTATGCGCAAGTTGCGTGAAGCAATCCGCTAGAAACGGCCGGATTTGTGGAAGAAAAATTGGCTTTTGCATGATAATCCTTGCTCACGATGCCAGTCGCCACACAGCACAAGAACTTGACCACGAGCAACAAGAATTTGCACTCTCATAATTATTGTAAGCAAATTTTTCAAAGTTAAGACGGCAAAGCCTAAATATTGTGAATTACTAAACTGTAGAGTAGTTGTACTACGAGGCTATATATACCACAAACAATTATTATTATTTTCGACGGGCTTTAATAATATCATCTGAATGCCAAGATCGTGCGATTATTGCGATCTTGGCATTCAGATGATATCTATTTTATTTTTTATTTCACTACGTTAAATCAATAGTCATAGTCGATTAAGCCAATAAATATTTACTCTTACATAAATAATACTCTTATTTATATAAGAGTCAGAGTTAGCCTAATTTGTGTGGACGGATCATCAGAAAAATAGACCATGTTCCGAAAGCGGCTTGATTTTGCAAAGTTAAGATACAAAGTTTGTAGCTGGCTTCAAACTTATGACTACTGGGTGTACTGGCATAGACGTTTCCCGACTGTCACTAAAATTTGTATACATTGGTAAAATTGCTCAACCGCAAAATATCAATATTACAATTAAGTCTACCAATTTTGGGCGTATTGTAGCTGCCGCCCTGTGTAAAAAGACACCAAAGATTCTCTTTATATTACACATTATGGAATTGGGGACAATATTTGGTTTCAAACAAGACTGGTGTAACGTAACACTCAGAGCAGTTGAAAAAAGGACAATAAGCCAAAAATACTTTCTAAGCTTGAAGAACAACAATCAAAAATAGTACCACAAGAATATAACACTACAAACAACCCCCCTTTTTATTGTTAAGTTAATTTGGGCCGATCTCGGCATTTTTCAACACCGAGCCAACCCGTGACAGAGGTGGAGCAAGCCCCTAGAACTCCGTCTATTTCAAAAAATTAGTTTAACATTATAAAGAACCCCCAATGGAGGCCTGATCAGATGTTAAGCTGATAAGAACAGATACTACACTTTGATCTTAGCCAAAAAGGCCGAGAAGCGATAAAATTCTACCAAAAAATTATCCTTTAAATATTATACTAAGCATTCTCAAATCGCGAAGTATATTAGATTGTAAATTTAACAAAAGCCCACTTCGATAAGATTGAAATATTGCCTAGTAACTAAAGCAAGTGGATTTTCAATTAATTATGGGTTTTAATTACAGTTTATTTTTTAATTTAATTTTTATTTAAATAAAGAGTTCCGAACAAATATCTACAAGAGTCCGGTTTTAACACTATTACCATTGAGTTATTGCAGAGAAAGTTTTCACATCACGATATTTCGAGACATGCTGATGTTAAGATCGTGCGATTTAACGGTCTTAGTAAATAAACCGAAAACACTTTCCGAGCTATTTTAGAACTTAACCATTTACATATACCATTTAATGAATCTGCACGACCTTAAGATAATTATCAGAAATTGGTTACATTTTTAATTGAAATGAATTAGCAATTCTACTCTTTAGTTAATTAACTACAACTAATGAGCTATAACATACAATTGTAAGATATTGTTCGCTCAAGCAGATTGATCATAGAGTAACGTTATTTCTTAATTATTTTGTTCATCATAAAGTAATAAATAATTACCTTTAAAGAATAGCTTTCTAATTAGTGAATAAAAAATTTTAATATAACAAATATTATATACAATATCAGTCTGATACTGAGAAATTAGGATCTGAATTTTATGCTAAAACTAAATTGCTGTATCAAATTCTATTGAAAATAGATATTTTTATAAAATAAAACTAAATTGCATAATTATAGTTATTTTAGATTTTCGAAGCTTAACATTTTGGTGATTATTTTTAAGCAAATCCTTTGGACAAATTTTCGAACCTATTCCACATTTGAATTTTGTACTCAATATTTAATAATGAATATCTGAAAAAATAATATAAAATTATTAATATTTTATAATTTGTATTCTTTTAAAATTTGAAATAATTAGAGCAAATTATGGAGCCAACCATTGAATGTCCTAAATTTTAATTTCTTAAACAAATGTTATTCTAAAAACTGTATTTCAAGATTGCTAACATTAAAATGAATGATAAATTTTAGACAATTCGCAATTTAATTTTTTTTAACAAACACCTTGATTACTTTTTGTATGTGAGAAATTTAAGGACGATCAGACTAGTGCCTGATTTTATTTTTAGATTACCACTCTTATTTTGAAAAAAAAAATAATTGAACAATAATTAAATTTACTTTTAAGAAACATTTTTTATACCATCTTCATAAAAATCTGCCTTTTAAATGTCAATTGTATACTGAAAAAATATATTAATTCAAATATTTTAGATCATGTCTCTAATAAAAACATTTTTTTTAATGCTAGTAATTTTTAATTTAAAGTGTTTTGAGTTATAACCCTCAAATAGATTAGAGAAGACCATCTAACAGCACAAAAACATACCAACGAACTGAATGATTTTAAAATTAAAGATGGGTAGTGAAGAATTTCGTTAAAGAGATACAAATAATTCAGTGTACTTAAATAAAAACAAAAACTTTTTATTTAAAACCACAATAAATTAAATGATTCTGTAGAAAAAATTTAGTAATCTTAGAAATGTAAATGGAAAGTTGGTACCCCTATCTTAAAGTATACACTAATATAATTTTTTTAAGGTTTCTAGAACTATTTTCGTAATAGGTAAATATTCATTAAATTTACTTATTTCTACTCTTGTGCTAAAATAATATTAATATTCTAAAAATAACATTTATATTTTTGAAAACTGTCCGCCGTAGAACGCAACAACGTTAACTTCGTAACGATATCATATTTATCTCTTCCAAGTAAACGTTATAGAATGGTTAAGCAAAATAAATGTGGTGGCGTTGTAAGCAATTGTTTGTATTTATATAAGGTCTTTGAGCCAAGATCATTATACACGTATAGTACCACGATCCTATTTTGCGACATTTTATTGCGTGTGGGTTTGTGTTGTCAATTACTCTAATTAATCGTTGTTAAATTTGGTGGAAATTATTAGATTGTTCTAGAACCTTAAAAAGAGGACTAGGCAGAGGAATATTTTTGCCTGAGAGCTTGTTATGGTTTGTTATATTTGTGGAAAAAAAAATGTAATCCTTGGTTATAAAACTGGGATAAGGGAGGCATAAAAATCTAGAATTTAAATGAACATGAAGTATAACGAGAATACGGTCTGTTACGACCGTACTCATAGAAAACCTTAACTCTTCCATAGCAGGCTTATAGGCAGCTTTCGAGGAGATTTTGGGATGAGTTCGAAGATTGGAAACCACCATGATAAAAAAAATTATACAGATTACAAGGGAAGAAAATAGAGACACTTCCCCATTGGACAGGAAAGAAAGATATAAATATAAACGAAAATAACCGGGTGGAAAAGAAATAGTAAATAGGAAAGGGTATCAAAATTCAGAGAAGCAAAAATATAATTTGAATAAAACTAAAAAAAATAGCTCGATACAAAAAAAGCTAAAAAAAGGTGGAGCTAGCTGTTATGTTTCGCCCTGGTGATGCCCTAAGCTACCCTTCGGCACTCCTTGGCTAATTGTTTAGAGCGCCGCTATTGACAACGACGATGGACCACTTTGCGATGTCAGCTAATTTAAAGAACCAGATCGTCAGACCGGTATCGTGAGGGAGGAGGAACCTTAAATAAACGATTGATTATTTTTTAAAGTTCATTAAAACTTTTAATTTATGTGAATAATATTTCTTATATAACTATTATTATTAATGCAATAAAAATGGTTTTATTTATTATTATTTACCTTCTCTGCTCTTTTTTTATAATTAACATAAAGTCATAGAATTGAGATGAATTTATAGTAAAATAGAACATTATTAATAAATTCTTTTTTTTAATAAATTATATTTATTCTTATAGCAAAAAAAAATTGTTATCTTTTTATCAATCTTTGCTGTTAATAATTTCATAAATCATAAGTTCCGTGAAATGTTTTTTTTCTTTTATCTTTTCATATTTAAAACTGCAATTTAGTAAAATGTTCGAATATTTTTTTTCTTGTTTAACATATTTATTTGGCTACGTTTTTGATGATACCCTTTATAAAAAATAATTTGCCTATTCTTGCAAAAATATTTTTTTTTAAGCTGCAACTAACTACAAATGTATTGTAAAATACAGATTTACATAACATATTAATTTACAATATTGTGCAGCATGAAAAGGGATTAAATACCCATATCGGCGTTTGTCCAACCAGGAGTTTTTCCGGAGATGATAGTACAGGATAATACTCTTACAAGTGGATTATAATAAAAGGAAGTAAATTTTTGGTAACGAGAAACTCACAGATTCTGAATAAAGGTAACATTTAGATCACGATGTATTACGTTGTTATGAACATCAACAATATTACCGAGCCTCAACGCTGAACCCCAAAGTTCAATTCCATATGTCCAAATGGGTTTTATAATTGTATTGTACATTAAAAGTTTATTTTTGATTGTTAGTTTCGAGCATTTGTCCAGCAGCCTAAAAAGTTGTAGGTAACGGCGAGTGGCTTCAGTTATGAGGGTTCCATGTTAATCTCTTGTCCAGGTAAAATCCCAAATTACGTACTTTATCATATTGTGGAATCATGTTGCTGTTAACGTAAAAAGGGGTAGGTTTCCTTGACAAGGACTGAAAGTAATGTGAGCACTCTTCTGTTCATTTACCCTCATTCTTCATCTCTTAATTCAGGATTGTAAATTAAAGCCGCATCATCTGCATAAACTGCAATGATAGTATTAATATCAGATGTGATGTCATGGGTATAAATATTATGTAAAATGGGACCATGGATACTGCCTTGTGGTATTTCGGCTAGAATGGCAAATGGATTCTGAGTTAATTGCAACTTGAAAATGATGATGGGAGAGACATGCATTTATGATAAGGTAGTATGTTGAAGGAAGAATGCTCTTAAGTATCCAAAAGGAGTCCAAAAAACCACACACGACCAAAAGATTGGGAGATATCTAAAAATACTCCTGGCCGAGAGGATGGAATATGATTAAGAACGCGATGACATCGCTAAATTGTGGAGTGTTTTGATCGGAAGCCAAATTGGTGATCAGGAATATAGTAATTCTTTTATTATATAGGAATGAGTAGAGTCGTTTTAATAGGAGTTTTTCAAAATGTTTACCAAGGATTAGTAGGAGCCTGATAGGTCTATAAGAAGAAGGAGAATTAACCGGTTTAGTTGGTTTAGGAATCATTTTAATGACAGCAAATTTGCATAGTAACGGAAAACAGGTTGTGCGCAAGATATAATTGAAAATGTATGAATTTAAAACTAAAGCTTTTCGGGAAATTTTCTTTAGAATAGGAGCTGTTATTAGATCATAACTAGAAGCTTTTTTATTGGGAAAGTGCAGAATATTAGAATCAATTTCCGAGGATTTATCTTCTATATCGTCATGTGAAGCAAAAATATTCACCAAGTGCTTAGCAAATACTTCAGCTTTTTCTTTGTTTTTTTTTTTTTCATTTCATTATTCATTTCATTGATTATAGTGCTTTTGAAATTCTGGTATGTTCAGCTCACGTTGTAGTCGGTTAATTTTCTGTTTGTAGCTAGGTATTCGTAAGCGGTGCTTATGGAGTAATCGAGGATATCAGGTCGTTTGAACTAGAAGTTAGTCAGTATGTTATGTTGGATTTGGAGGGGAAGTTATTGAGTTTCTTGAATAATCTTTTCTTGAGCGTTAACAACGCGGCAACCCTATTGAGGGTGCTTACCACTGTAAGCACCAACCACGAGGACCAAAGCTCTAAGTGAATGTAGAAAGAATAAAAAGGCGGAACCAATTATGGTTTTGTTGGTTGGGCAGAATACAGTTGCTATATTAAGTCTAAATCAATAGTTACAATTATGGATTGCATAATTGGTAGTCGAGTATCATAAAGTATGACCTGGATGTGAACCGCGTCTCAGTTAATAGAATAATGTCAATGCGTCTGCCATCAATCTTTATCCAGTTCTTATCGGTGGGGGTTAATCAATTTGCGTTCCGTAAAATTCATTTGCAAGAAGACATTTATTTTTGAGCAGTGGACGATAAAGTTGACACAATATGTTAGATATTAAAGCATTTACAAGTGGTGTAAGTATTTTGTTTATTTCTTGGATAAGTGAATTTGTTAATTGGAAGACCATTGAGGATATATCGTGGGAAGAAAATGAAGGAGGAGGAATATAAATATTACTTCTAGTTTGTTGTTTTTGTGGTTGTGTGAACTATGCCTGCTGATGTTGCTGTTAAAGAATTTCTTATTGTTACTGAGGTTTGTGCTTGTTATTTTTGTTGTTGCTGTTGGATGTTGGTAACTCCTGATGCAACCACAGCAAATATCAAGTTTTGCTGAACTAGTTGGCTATGTATGATATTTGGAGGATTTCTTATTACACGTTGGGTTAATTTTAGTTTGTAACTTTTTTGTATGTTAAGCATCCTTTATAATTAGCGGGATGGTTATCATCATCTGACTGGAGTTTCTCTGTTTTTTAAAAACAATCCATAGTTAAGCACTCAGTTGCACATTTGACACATTTGGGAGTGTGTCGGCAATAAATTTTTGTATGCCAACATACTATAACATATGTGTACTCTTGGCATCTGTGGCATTGAACTGTATATTTTGTAATATGCGTTTCCTTGACTTTAAATCTCTTACGTATCAGAGCTTTGACGTTTAAAATACCTTTATTATTTAGTGCTGGCTTTAGTGACATAAAAAATAGTGGCAGAGGAGTACTTTTCTTTACGCTAGAAATACTAGTAAAGGCATGTCCCAATGCCTCCAGCTCATTTTCAATTTCATCAATAGGCGTTGAATGGGGTAAATTGTGAATCATAACTTTATAAGCTTTTTTTTGCTAAGGCTGGAATATGTGAAAGATTTATCTTTTTTCCTCAAGATCTATAAGCGCCAACAGTCTTTGCTTGTATTTCAAGCGCTTTTGGCACGACTTAGCTCAATAAAATTGCTTATATTTGTTACGAATGTAGGCGGTGGCTTTTATGCATTGTTGATGTTCTTTTGTGTTGTCACACTTATAGGATTTCCAGTTATCTCATTGTTGGAATTTCCAGATAATAGTGACAATCAATTGCACGAACAATTTTCCGGTATAATTGACTTTAGAGATTTTAAATTACACATTTTATTTCTACTTTTTGGCGATATTTTAGGAGAGCTGATGGCACGAGCATTTTTTTTAATAGTAAACGACTTCGACTACGATAATCGTTCATCGGTTATCATCGACATTCCTCTCTTGGAAAGTGACTGCAGTTTACGTGTATTTGAATATTAATTGAACATTTTAAATTAAGTCACTTATAAATTTACTTTATTTAAGTTTTTCACTTCTAAAAATAAATACATAATTTTCAATATTCATTCAAGAGAGCATGATTTTTTTGCTATATTTTCACAATAAATAATAAATATATGAAAATTCTGTAAGAAAAATATTAGTTGAATAATATGAAATTACGAATTTTTATCTCATTATAAAGAAATATTATATAATGTAAAAAAAGTACTAATTTGAGCATTAGGTTAATTAGAGTATGCTTATATTACGTTTTCAATAAATAATTGTAAACGTAAATAATTTAAAAAGTTCTAGTTATATTTTATAGTATGTATTAATAACTTCACCAATAATTGCTTCTAACTCATCAATGTTGAATGGGTCAATTAAAAAAAAATTAATATTGTATATTATATACAATATTTAAATTGAGTTTTGAAATTTGTTTAATAAGTAATTTTTAAATTAACTCTCCACGACTATTAAATTAAATATTATTTAAATTATTATTTTTATTTTAACTAATTTTGTTTTTATACATATTTAACAAACAATTTATTGATAGGGTCTATAATAAGAAAAGTTAAAATTAGCTTTGATGACTTTCTGTCATTATGTTTTTTGACCATTTTTTAAAATGTCTTCAATATTGCTGGATAATTGTATTAAAATAATTCAAAAAGTAATTTTTTTGTTAACATTAATTTATTTTTCCCGTTTTTATAAAAAGTGAATTTCACCTACACATTTCTTTAAGATATGACATACTCGTATGCTGAGAATGGCAAAAGAACGAGGTATGTTGGCGAGCAAAAACCATAGCTTAACTAGCTGTACAATGTTTGGTAAAGGTGGTACTTATAGGCCCAAATATCGAAGATACAGCCTCATAAAATATTAAGTAAAGTATTTGTCAGATATACGGATATCCGACAAACACGCTATAGATGCAACATTTTCGATATAAAATTATTTTAGAAAAATCAACAAGAAAATATAACAGAACTTCTCCTATCCCACATATGCAGTATAGAACGAATTTATAATACTTCGTATGGTGGAGGAATGCAGAAGCAAAGGGAGCACAGAGTTTATTTTTTATTTTCCATTGCAGTAAAATTTTGTTCGTATCTTCTTTAGCCGAATAAAATCACACAGCAAAAATATTGCTAAAAATAAGTTCAACATTTTAATTTTTTCCTTAGTCATTATGTAGTGATCGGTAATATGTATAAGTAAGAATATTGGGTTGTTCGTAAAGTAATTTCGTTTTTTCCCAACAGAGGACTTGTATTTTTTCACAACCAACTTCACAGTTAAGCTGCATAATTATATGTATTTTGAGAGCTGACATAATAAGACTAAGTTGTAGATTAATTGATTCTGTTTAGTAGTTTTAGTTGATACCCTTTTAAATATGAAAATTGAGAAACAGCATTTTCGGGATATTTTACTTTTTTACTATGGAAAATATAAAAATGCTGTGCAAGCAAGAAAAAATTTATCCGACGTGCATGGAGAAGATATGTTAAGTGAGCGCCAGTGCCAAAACTGGCTTGCAAAATTTCGATCCGGAAATTTTGATCTCAAAGATGCTCCACGTTCTGGAAGGCCAGTTGAAGCTGATGAAGACACAATAAAGGCATTAATTTATGCAAACCGGCGAATAACAACTCATGCGATCGCTGAAAGATTAAATTTATCAAATTCGACCATTCATGATCATTAGAAACGGCTAGGTTTATCTCAAAGCTCGACATATGGGTTCCTCATCTTCTTACGGAAAAAAATTTGTGCCGTCGCATTGACGTTTATGATTTGCTTCTCAAACGCTCCTCATCTTCAAATCATGGAATTGAAAAGATGAATCGGCTCAAAGCACTTCGAAAGCCAATATTCATTAAAAAAAGGTTATGCTATCTGTTTGGTGGGATTTCACAGGAGTCGGTTATTTTGAGCTTCTACCGATCAACACAACGATCAATTCTGAAGTGTACTATCATCAGTTGGACAAATTAAATGATTCACTTAAAGAAAAAAGACCAGAATAAAATATTAATTCACCATAAGAAAATCGTCTTTCATTATTATAAAAAAAAATGAAGTTACTTTCAGAACAACCCAATAGATGGCGTTGTATTATTTGACGGTTATTTATTTGTTTGCCTATTTCGTACTAATGTATGATATATAATGTTTGATTTAAATTATGCAAAAGTTAGTAATTTATCTGTTGTTTCAAAAGCTTGTGCTACTAATCTGTCTATTTCTTCCAGTTCAATAACAGAGAATTTATGAATTTTTGATTTCCTTGTAAGATTTCAGTTTTCTGAAGAATTTTCAAATTTTGGTTTCATATATGAAAATACGGGAATTCAAGTAAGTTCTAATGTGAATGAAAATATTTGTATACAGAAATTAAATGTTTAAAATAGATGTCAAATAAAATTCCATTGATAACTACTAAGGATATACCTTGTTTGAAGTGATATTTTATTGTATAATGAAAATGCATTTCTTTTCTATTTTATAAATAAATGATTTTTTATTATTAATATAACAGTAAGATTTTTATTTAGTTTAAATTCCGTAAAAAATATATAACCATATTTCCAAAACTTTCATATTTTTAAAAGATAATTTAATATTTTGAATTAATCATAAAATATAAAATGTTCTACTTCGTTACTGTCTAATCATAACAAAAAATAATAACTGAAAACTTCATGATAAATAAATTTTTATAGTGAAATTTCTCCACTACCAAAATCTCATTTAGACCTCTAACTTGTCACAAGAAAATAAGACCTCAAACCTTTTAATAAGAAAAACTTAATAAGAAAATCTTATATTTTCAATGTCATCTGCTTGTGTTGTTTTGTATTGTGCCAAAAATGAAATTTTTCTTTTTAATCTAACGTAGTTGCGTTGACATTTTATTTTTGTAATAAATTACATGGTAACATTTCATAATGAAAACAGAAAAGTTAATTAATAGAAAAGAATGGCACTTCTCAGAGTATGAAATATAAGCAAAATCTAAATAAAGGTGATAAATTATATTCTTAGGTAATGCTGATATTCAAATTAAGGTAATACAATGGCTTAGTATTGAGCCCATTAGCTGAGCTTTATACAACACCTGTGGGAGTGAATACAGGAATCTAAGTCTTAGCTTAGAACTACTCTACTTTGTCCTTCCCTGTTATTTTTTCTCTATGCTCCAGAAATTCTGCATTCTTAATAAAAAGAATTTCCTTTTTTTTTCTCGCGGTATATCATTATGTAAATTGTTTTGATAACCCCTACTATAATTCTCAACCCCACTCCCCAGTTTTTTTTATATATTTACAATTCCCTAAATTTTTCTATAAATTTCACTTTCTTCAGCATTCCAGAAAAAAAGAGAATCAACAGAAAAAAAATTAAAAAACAACATTTTTATATAAGAAATTAAGTATATACGAAAAAAGAAGAAGAAGAAGAAAATTTGTTCATGGTTCGAGTAAAATTAAAATTTAATTTACGATTTTCTTACGCCTATATTATTATCAATAAATTAAACTGTTATGACGTTCTAGACAAATTTATGCTTCTAATTGCGTACATGGTAGAATTTTTTCGAATACAAACGATATTTGGTATACTCGTTCTTATATCTATTATTATTTTAACATTTTTCTAAATTGAATTCTATGAAAAAGTACGCAATATAAATTGAATAAATTGTTTATAATATTTTTTTTGCCGCCGTCGCATAAGGGTGGAAAACAGATCCACTACGGGTAAATATAAGTATTTAGCCTAATATACACTTGAAAGAAATTTTATCGCTATTTAAAATGAAATTTAGTATTTTTAAATGTCTAACGATTAGAGTGGAAAAAAATGCCTTTTTGCCAAATTAGTGGTTCAAGAAATTTACTTTTAATATTTCGAGTATCAGAATTGCACTTTTTTTTGAAGAAATTGTGAATTATGGTAGTAATTCTTTATTTTTTTGCATATGCTCAACAACATTTAAATATAGAATAAAAAACATTGGAAAACATGTTGTATTTTTAATTAAATGTATTTCATTTATGATTACCAATTTTAAATTAACAGTAAATTAAAAAAAATATATAAAAGTCTCTTATGATAAGAAAAAAATATTTTGTAAAGGAGCTCCTATTTAGAATATTGAATATTATGAGAATAAGAGAAAAGATAATTTTGAAATTAACTTTGGTTTTATGTAAAACATTTGCAGTAAAGAAATTTTGAATATTTTCATGTCTGTGCAGTTTACTCTTAAACAGCTGCTGATTATAATGATTCGAATAAATAAGATTGAAAACGAAAATTACGCCATTTGTAAAGAAGACTTTATGGCGATATTCTAATGAGTCTAATAACTCCGTTATATTTTTATTACCTTTTAATTCTATCACTTGATTATGTATCCCATCTAGTAAATGTAATGATGTCTTAGAAGCGCCTGCCCTTATATAATGGAATTATATTCCAGTTTTGGGCACATACATAAATACCTTTTATATATTGGCTAGGTCAGATGAAGTAAGACATTTCCTGCACCGCTTAAGAATACCTTAATAATTTACCTTAACGGAAGTTGCCATTAGTAGACGTACTAAAAATGGAAACTTTTTCGGTTTCAAAATAATGTGTGGAGATTAACCATGAATGACACTTTCAGAACTGAGTAGCTCCGCGTATTAGAAATATTAAATGCCATTCTATACTCTGGGCCTTAGATTATAGAAGAACTGGATAGGCCTCTACACAAAAATTCTGTCCGAATTTTGTTAGCAATACATTCGTACAACGCACACACATGTAATACAATAGAAACGGCGTAAGTCATTGGGGCCAATTTTAAAGTTCAGTCTGCGATTGAAGCGGTTCGTTTAAAACCATTTTCATATGTGATGTCATCTATGCTTAAACAAATAGATTTTTTAATATTTATTGAATACCGAACTTTTCACTTTTTGACCACTTTATGGATAAAATAAATCACTAAAAGGCATTTAGGCACATCACAAACTAAATTTTTGTTATTTTGTTTAGTAAAAATAAGGATGTCAACTTATCGAAAGAAAGAAATTCTCGGTTTCCTCATTTTGTCGAATTTCTGGCAATCCTTTATAAAACACTTCATTTTTTGAAATAAAAACTTCATATTTAGTTTTATTAACAATAGAACTATTTACATAAATACTTACTTTTTCGTAAATACTTCAAAATAGATAAAAACTACACTTTTGGAAAAAATAACCCTTTATTTTCGGTTTTAAAATTGAGGCGCTTTATATTTGATTGATATTTACGAAATTAATAATAAACCTTAAATAGAATTTCATTTCGTATTAAAAGATTTGTACAAAAAATAAACATTGCCTGTCGTTGTGTTTAAATTGTATTTTAGTTTCCAATAAGTGAATTAAAATGAATATAAATTATGGTTTTGCAATTCAATAAATTTATATTATGCCAACAAGATGACAATAGGTGTCATGTCTACATAAAAAAATCTACACAAAAATATCCCTTAATTGCCATTTCTCGCCGCTTCACAATAATTCGTACACAAAATTGCGTATACATACACATATACGGTAAGGGCCTATCCAAGTATTCTTTAATCTAAGCTCTGGGCCCCATAGTAATATACTCTCTATTTCAGAATGTAATGTGTTTAACAAATGTTTTCGTTATATTCCCACGACCAAAAAGCAATGACGTGAATCAGAAAACAAATATAAATAACTATGAGTACTGTCATCAGTGAAACCGTGGATAGGAGTAGAAGTAACAGATAAACTGATGGTTTATCAGCGTTTGTATAATCTTATAAAGTAGGGACTATAGTGCAATGAGTAGATAATTATAGGGCGGAATAAGACTTTTCCTTTGTGGGGACTGGTTTTACAATTACTATTTTCATCTATTCAAAAAAATTTCCGAACAAAAAGAAGAATAAATATAAATTTAAATCAGTAAAACGATATTATTTTTATCATCCGACATTCTTAAACAAACGTCATACAAAATATCATCAAAATTTGTTCCTTAGGTTTAGGTCTGGCAGTCATCGAAAGAAGGAAAGGTTTATGTATTCTATTTATATGGAAAAAGTCAATTTTGTATATTAATAAAACACTATTTTTTTAGATAAAAAATAATATCTGAAATTAAAACAGAGCTTAAATAGTATAATTTTCATTATCGTATGAAATGATTCGGAAGTGGTTTGCTGAATTTAGTTGTGGTCATAGGAGCATAAGTGACGCTAAGTTCCCAAGACATCCAATTGAGAGCACCACCGAAGAAATGATTAATAAAATTATGAAAAAGTCAAGTGAGAGTGTATGAGATAGCTGACATGGTAAATATCTCCTGAAAACGTGTAGGAAACATAAAATTTTGAGCTTGAGAAAGGTAGCAGAAAATGGCTGCCGCGTTTGATGACACGTGACCAAAAACGTGTTGGTATAACAATTTTAATAGAGTCATTTCAAAGTCTAATTTTAATGAATTTTTATATTAATATATAACTGTTGATGAAACATGAATTGTCTCTTATACACCAGTAACCAAAATTTAGTTAAATGATGGACTTCTACAATACTAACGAACGTGCACCAAAGAAGGCAAAGACGACTGACTCTATTAGTAGAAAAGGTTGTGGCTACAGTTTTTTATTACGCACATGGTCTAATTTTTATCGTAAATGATGAATAACCAATTCAGGACAAAACGAGCGGACTTGGGAAAGAAAACAGTTCAATTTCAATGGAAGTGTCAACAGAAAAATAAGTGGAATTAATTTTTTCCTATTTCAAATAGGTTTGGCTTTTTGCAACTTTTTTAAATAAAGAAATTACTTAGAAATTACTGACATTTATTATAAATATAAAAGGTCGCAAGAAAATTTATATTTTTTTTGAAATAATTATACAGATATCTATTACTAAAAAATTGTTATATAAGCCAATTTAAGTAGCAAACATCCATCGAAATGATGGGAACAAACATCCATTGAAATTTTTCTTATTCGCATGCTCATAGGAAACAGTTCTGTATTTGTAAAAAGTTAGGAAATTAAAGATTTTTAATTAAACGCAGTTACTTATAAATCAAATTGTTTTAGGGCAATTATTATATTATCCCAGAATTCGGAATTGATGAGCCGTAAATAAATATTTCGACAAATTTTCTTAAATATGTGTTATGTGGAGAGAAAAATTTCATTGAAATGTAATAAATAAAATTACTTTAAATCTTTAATACTAGAAACTATAATACAATACCTACTTATTTATAAAATAAAATTTGAATATACGAGTATAATGCTGTTAGTCTAATTAAAAAATAAAATTAAATAATACAAAAAAAAATTATTATCCTTTGAGGGCAGTAAAAATAAATCCAAACCACACAATTTTAATACTGTCAATAAAATTTGAGGCACTCTTTTTTAAAGGAAAGTAGTAATATGAGAAATTTTGTTTTAAAAAAAATATGCTCTTAAAAAAACGGAATTACTCATATTTAACTCCAAAAAAAAATTTAATAATATTAATTAAATGAATTCTACATTTTAAACTAATAAAAAAATATTATCAATGCATTCACTGTTTTTTATTATTACAGTAAAATTCATTTCCCTCTATTCAGTAAGTAAATATTTTTATAATATTAATTTTGAAGTAGTAAATTTCAAGCCATAATGTATATTTTGGTATGAAATTAAATTTTATGTTGAAATTCATCATACAGACGAGAGAGAAACGTTTGAAAATGTTCCTAAACCGTCCATAATAGGACTTCCGAATACGGAATGAATGCATGTAATTATAAAAGGATTAAATTTTATTTTTATGTACGCAATATAGAGGGTATGTTTGTATGTATAAAAAAGTTGCCGCAGAAAAAAAAACTTTTAAAAAAGTGATTAACATTTTTTAAGCCGCTTACTTCCTATGGTGACAAACGCGTCTCTACACTGCCAGCTAGTTGGAAAATTATTTTCCTGAATTCCTGTTTTCCTGGGGCTTCCCTATACTTCTTAGTTGGAAAGTTTGCATCGAGTATTCGTAACGATGTGGAAAAATCCTTCCGCATATTTTGTCGTCCTGAAAATTTTTCTTTTTTTTTTTGCTTTATTGCGATTTTTTCCCATAAAATGCTAACGAGATGACATGAAAAAATTCTGATTCTATGAGGCAACCGAACGTGTACTGTTTGCTCTGCACGACTACTTTGGCGTCGCATCGAAAAATGTTTTCGTATTGCTCGAGAGTCAATTATTTATTTCAGCTTCCTTAAGGAGCAGAGTTGAAATTATTTGTTGAAGTTGGAAAAAATTGCTATGAAAATTACTATAGAAGAGAAACTTCATACTAATTTGCAGTGAATCAAAATACATACAAAATGTGTACTTTTGAAATGAAAAAAAAATAATGGATGGAAATATTTGTTCATGATTGAACTGAGATTTTAATTTCTAAAGTTGAGAAAATTAGAAAATTGCAATTTTTATATATTTTAATTATATCAAATTTTTACATTTTAATTGCTATATCAACAAAAAAAAGAATATATTTATCTGAAAAAAATGTCATTAATTTTGTATCGAAAAAAACTTTTAACATTTTGTCTAATTAAAGCTTATAGGAGTTCACAAAAAAGTACTTGTATTGAAAAGTGCTTTTAACATTTGGTCTAATATGCTTATAGGAGTTCACAAAATTCAATTTAAACTAGTTCTGGGTATTTTAAAAAAATAAAAAATAAAAGAATTGAAAAAATAATTATGAATGTATTGTAGTTACTCCAATAAAATGTATATTTAGGAGTGTAACGATAAAAAAAGTAATAATACGTAACTATAAGATGTTTGTATAAGTTCACCTAAAAATAAATTAAAAAAAATCAATAAAATATTTAAACAAAATCGATAAATATTTTTTCATTTGTATATAAATATAAGATCTCTTTAATCAATATAATTAGGTATAAAATGTTTTTGAAATGATAGATTTGTCAAGAAAAAACTGAATATTTAACTGGAGATATTGCATTTTATAAGCACCTTATTTTGAACATAGTGATTCTCTAAAACATACTCAAAGGACTTTTTTAAATTAAAGCTTTTACATTACCTCTAAAAGAATATCCCTTAAGATAAGTTTGTTATATATTTTATAAGAAGAATATTTTGAATATTCTGCTGGGTCTATGATTAAGGTAGCGAGAAGGTAGAAATATTTCGTGTTCAATCATGATTTTCACTCAGCGAACACAGAAACACTATATTATGCTAGTATTAGGAGTTGAAGGATGGTGGTGAGGAGGGATTGACAGTTAGTAGTGTGGTGTCCTCACACCCACATAACAAAAAAAAATCATGCCAATAAGATAAATGGGAATGAAGACTTCAAAGGTATTAACTTCTTCATAGGAGAGTATATAAATATTTAAAAATATAAAAAAAGTTTATAGCAAAGGACCAGTAAAAAGAGACGTATGAAAATTTGGAGGAAACAAAAATTCAATTTAAATAATAAAAAAAAAAATTTTTTAATTATTTTTTAAATGGAATTAATTTTTAAAAAAAATTATTTAAAAAAAACTAAGGAATAAAAAAGTAAAATTGACCGACGACTTACTAGAAGTGAACATGGTTAATCATGCGCTTTTACCCCCCATGACACTCCTTGACCAATTTTTTGGTTAAGGAGTGTCATGGGAGATTGAATGGATGACTTGGTAAATACTTTCCATATAACATAGTTCTTATATTTTATGATGACGCTGATTCTCCTCACTGTAGCTACTAATTCATATAATCTGGATTGTCATGACTAAGAACTCGAGGGGAAGATGAACCTTAAATAAATAAATGCGTTAGTTGAGATCATTATAATATTATTTATTTCATAATTTAAATTATTAATATATCTTCACTCTAATATTTAAATTAATTTAAGTAATTTATAAAAATAATGTAGTCTTAAATTATTATTGATGAATATATCTAATCTGCTTTAATTTGAATATACCATTTTCATAATTTTATTTATTATAATACAATAGAGTGCCATTTTTATAATAATATTTTTAAGAAAAAAAATAATTTCCTATTAAAAAGTTAGGGAAAATAATAATAAATAAGGAAACGAAAAGATATAAAGAAGAAGAGAATCTATATATAGCGAGAGAGCTAGTGAGGAGAGGAATAAAAACGAGCAACAAAAAAGAAGTCGAACAGAAAATTATATTCTGTCTTCAGGCATACAATATAATTATTTAATTATTAAATACACGTTTTTCATATTCTTTTTCTAATTGTACAAATTGTGTAAAGCAAAAATATAACATAAAACAACTGTATTATTCCAAAATAATAAGGAAATTCTTAAATATATTTCATATAAAATTATTACTTAAAAAAACCGAAAAAAAGGAAATAAAATTCACTTATGCTTAAAAAAAATATTTCCTTTGTACTTAACTTAATTTAATCTATTTGTTTTTTTTTTTAATTAAAATTTTGTCACTAATTGATGAAAAAAATTTAGCTTACCCTTGTAACCTTTCGTACCATCTTGCCTTATGTTTGCAATCGAGACAATGATTCCACAGAACATCCTCTCCGAATTTCTATAATTAGTGTTTGTTTTTTTCTTGTTATGTTTTAGTCAGTTTTGCTTTGTAAATTAATTATTATGATAGCCTTTATAGTCTAACTACGAGGTCTGTTTAAAAAGTATTGCGAATTTTGTGTTTTTTCAAAAATTATTTATTTATTCATGAATATCTATTTTGTCCCCTTCAAAGTTATCCCCACCAGATATTATACACTTGTGCCAACGTTTTTTCCAATCCTCGAAGCACTTCAAAAAATCATTTTTTGTGATCTTGTTCAGCTACTCCTTCGAGGTCGTCTTTATCTCCTCAATCGTAGCGTAGCGTCGTCCTTTCATGGGGCTCTTCAGTTTCGGGTACATGAAAAAGTCACAGGGGGTCAGATCTGAGGAATACGGTGACTGTGGCATTATTAGTATGTTGTTTTTGGCCAAAAATTCGGGCACAAGCAACGATGCGTGAGCAGGGGCGTTATCATGGTGCAAAAGCCAATTTTAGTTCTTCCACAAATCCGGGCATTTCAGGCGGATTGCTTCACGTAACTTGCGCATAACTTGCAGGCAATATTCCTTATTGACCGTTCTACCCTGTGGCAAGAACTCATGATGCACCATGCCCTGTAATCGAAGAAAACTGTAAGCCAAACCTTCCCATTCGACCGAACTTGGCGCGCTTTTTTCGGTTTTGGCTCGTGCGGCGGACCCGTCTTATGCCAAATCATTGGTAAAAATCGAATGGTACGAGCCAATCGATATGTTTAAGTCCTCAGCAACTTTTTTAACAATGATTCGACGATTGGCCAATACTATTTTCTTCACTTCATCAATGTTTTCGTCTGTTGTTGACGTGCTCGGGCGTCCGGCACGCTTTTCGTCATTCACAGCTTCTCGGCCCTCTGAGAACATTTTATACCACCGATAAACGTTGCTTCGGTCGAAGGTAGCTTCACCATATGCACAGTCAACATTTGGAATGCATCCGCCCAATTAATTTTGTTTTTCACATAAAATATGATACAGATTCTTTGATCCATTTTTTGGAATGGCCAAAAATCGAAGACAAGCCAAAACACGTGCAAACAAAGCAACTGTCACAAATTAACTAAATATTCAAAATGGCCGAACTTGTTGGCATAAGTGATAGGTATGAGTACCAATATAACACTACAAAAAAATCGAAAATCGAATATACGTAACTCGCGGAAATTCAAAATTCGCGATACTTTTTGAACAGATCTTGCATTTAAAATTAGTTTTTTTAATATGAATTTCTACTAATTTTTTTCATCAAATTAGTAACCACAATCTACTTTTATAATTATTGATTTTTTTTCTTCTGTTTTAAGTTTGGCAGAGTAATTATTTTATTAAATTTTTTGCAAAATAGTTTGTAATCTAGTGGACAGAAAGAACCAACTAAACACACATCTACATGAGAACACTTGTATCGTATCTGTTCCATATCTCTTACCCACAACGGTTCTTTATTGAATCACAACTTTATCACTTCACTTTCCCAACTAATCATCGACTACCGAAATCTCCTACACTTGATAAAAATAATAATACAGACTGAAAAACCCCTAATAAAAAACTGCTGACACCTTCAACTTTTCCCCGCTTCTGGTGAACAAGTTCCTGCACTCATAAATATCTTTAAAGATCCGAGTTCGGGAGAGCACATAATGTGCTAAATTTTTAGGAGTACTAGCCTGCAATTTTGGTGATAATAAGTCGCTGGCCTATATGCCATTCCCTTGTTCTTCACAAAATTATAGCCCAGAATTTTTCCATTACAAACTAAGTCTAGTTTTAAGATATTAAAAATAACGTCAGATATTGCATTCTTCAATTGATTTCTAAATAATCTGAAAGGTTTAAGCCTGCTGCTTGATTAGTACTTTCTCAAAATTGTTACTTTGCAAGAAACTTATTACCCTATACTTATAACCAATCAAAATTATAAAAGCTTCTTTTTTAACAATCTTTTTGATGATAAAAGAGGTGGTATAGCTTTCCTCATTCATTGCTTAATTTCCTTCTCCCAAATTCAAATTTCAACCAATATTCTGGCCACTGTAATATCGTCCAATACCAGTCCTGTAATCAATTTAGCCAATATTTACATTAAACAAAGCTTGCAATTTTTATCATTGGATTGAAGAGGTCTGATTAAGCAACTACCCGAAAACGCCATTATCCTCGGATATTTAAATACACACAGAACCATTTGGTATGAATTTTTTTTCGAGGAATGGCTCTATTCCATTAACTTGAGTGATATTTTATTAAACGATGGTACCCCGAAATTTTTTTCGACGAGAAGTCCATCATCAATTTAACTTTTATTCCTGCACGGATGTTGGGTTTATTTTCAAGGAACGTGTATGGCTTTCATGAGGGAAGTGATCATCTGCCCATCATTCTGGACCACTTCATGCTTCATGGAGAACCAGGCAAATTGGGATATGTTTAGGTCTATGGTCACTATGATCATGTATACTTCACCGTTACAATTGCCTGTTAACCAGGATATGAGAAAAGTGATTGATATCCTCAGTTGTGAAGCTAGTGAATTTATACCGTCTTCGTCCGGTGCATTGAGATACTGACCTATGTGGTGCTCACAGGAAATTGCTCCTTTAAGACATGAGAGAAATTTGGCCTGGAAGAAATACTCCCGCTTTGCCAATGCAACTTCCCTTCTCGAGTTTAGGCTTAAAACTGCCAAAGTCAAGAAGGTAGTAAAATAAGCCAAGTTTACAGCTAAGAATGATTTTACTGCCAGCATTGACACCAGATCTTCTTCGATAGATTCTTGTTTATAAAAAAAATGATATTATACTATCGATTGAGACTGAGAATGGAATTACAATCGACTCTTCTTCCGTTGGTGCGAAACTTGCAACAGCTTGAGCATCATTTTCCTCGAACAAACATCCCAGTGTAAAATGTTGTAGAGTCAAAAAATCTTCCACAGAAAATTCCGTCTCCATCCACATTTACCTAGAATCAGCCAATATACCTGCCAGAGTTCAAGTTCTTTTTGAACTTTTTTTAAGGGGACTACACCTGACAAAGACAAGGTATAATTTAAAATGATTAAGGATTATTCTATTCCACAATAGAATAAGCAATCTCTTTAATTTTATACTCGAAAAATTAATATTTTCAAAAATTTGGAAAGTTGCAGTTACGGTTTTTATTCCAAAATAATAACTTTCGCGTTCGTTGCTTAACAATTACAGACCAATCTCTCTGTTACCTTGCATTTCCAAGATACTGGAAAAGATACTGACTTTTAAACTTAGCCAGATTTTTGCAAAGAAGCTCACCCCTCAACAGCATGCCTATAGGTCAGGCAGAGGGAATCATACTATGCTTCAAGATCCACAAAACGCTATACATGATTGCTACAAACGTAGATTATGTGGGCTACTTATTTCCATGGATTTAGAAAAGACATACGATCATATCTGCCAGCAAAGGGATATTTCACAGTTGGTTGAGTGGGGAGTTGATTCAGCCACCTTAAGCCTGTTGCGATCATACATGACTGGTAGAACCTTCACGGTTAAGGGGAACGGTCATTTTTCATCAAAATGCATTATAGAAAATGGTAGACCACAGGGTTCCCTTGTATAGTAAGGCAAAGGTAAGTTGAAGCAGCGCTTAATCACTGCATTCCACTGGCTTGTGGAGTACACTGGACTTCCCTGGTCAACTCTATCCTTATTGAAACTTTTCGGAAAATCATTCCTCATTTTCCTATTAATCTCTGAATTAAAAAGGAATCCATTCGCCCTTTCTTCGATTATCCAAACTTCCCTCCCGCATCCAAAGTGGAAACCGTAGTGGGCGATTAAAATGGCAGTGGAGAATGGATTTGAAAAAAAAAATTGACTTGCAAGAACTGAACTATAAATTTTTTAAAATTTTTTACAGATTTTACAACCTATTTATTAGCTCTCTATTATTGGATAGATGGTAATGAAACTTTCTGTAATGAGAACAGTTACATCAGAAGATAACTGGACTTTAAGATCGCAATAAATGACACTGTTGCGAACATAAAATTAATTATCAATAATTTTGCGAAATATTTTTGACTGAGGAGTTTAAATTCAATTCGAATTCGAAGGCTTAGTAAAACCGCAGGGTTCTACTCTGTAAGTTTATGTGGGTTTTATTACGGCATTGTATAAAATAAACTGTGCTATCTATAGTAACTTTAGAACGATTTTCTAAAAGCCTAGGTAATTTGCGGTATCTTCAATTTAGTTCTAGTCTTATCAGTGTTATATGGGGATCTATGTTAACTATTTGTCTAAGTTTAGTCCTAGATTCCAAACATATTTGCATATTTTTGACAGAAAGGAATTGATTCGACGAAAATTCCAAGACTTAGTAGAAACTCATAGTTTTAGTCCGCAAGTCTATGTGGGTTCCATTACGGCATTCTATAAAAATACTTTGCTATTTATAGTAAGTTCAGAAACATTATCTAGAAGTCGAGGTAATTGGCGGTATTGTCTATTCAGTTATAGTCTTTTCAGTCTTATGTATGCGTTCCATGTCAAGCATTTGTCTAAGTGTAGTTCTAGGTTCCAGATATCTTTGCGTTATGGTATTTCACTCCAGTAGGATAAATAAAGTGTAGTAAAAAGTAATCCAAAATTTTGCCAATAGATGGCTTTAGGATTCTGTATCTTCCGTTTTAAAAGTGCGATCGGGTTGCACTAGATGGCGTTAGAAAGATAAGATTTTGTACTAAAAAAACTTTACATACAGTTTTGCGATTACTTGACTCAGTATTTTTTTAGCACGCGTCAAAAATGGACACCAACAAAGAGAAAATACGCCATATTTTACAGTTTTTCTTCGATAAAGGCGAAAAGGCAAGCCAGGCAGCTGAAAATGTGAAAAGTGTTTATGGTCCTGATACTGTAACAGGCAATTACGTGCAATTTTGGTTTCGTCGATTCCGTTCCGGTAATTTTGATGTCAAAGATGCACCATGCTCTTGAAGGCCAATTGTCGAAAATGTCGATAAAATAATGGAAATCGTCGAGTCCGACCGTCACGTAAGCACTGTTTCGATTGCCCAGGAGCTAAACAATTCGCAAAAAACCGTTTGGAACCACTTAAATAAGGCTGGATACAAAAAGAAGCTCGATGTATGGGTGCCACACGAGTTATCGCAAAAAAAGCTCATGGACCGAATTTCCATCTGCGAATCGCTGCTAAATCGCAACAATATCGATCCATTTCTGAAGCGGATGGTTACTGGTGATGAAAAGTGGGTCATTTACGACAACGTCAAGCGACAACGGATTGGCAGCCAGGAAGGTTTTGCTGTGTGTTTGGTGGGACTGGCAGGGAATCATCTACTATGAGCTGCTCCCCTAAGGCCGAACTCTTAATTCGGACCTATACTGTCAACAATTGGACCGTCTGAAAGAAGCAATCGCCCAGAAGCAAACAAAGGAGAGGAATTGTGTTCCATCAGGACAACGCCAGGCCGCATACATCGATAGTGACTCGCCAGAAGTTCCGGGACCTTGGTTGGGATGTTCTTATGTATCCACCTTATAGTCCGGACCTGGCACCAAGTGATTACCACCTCTTCCTGTCTATGACGAATGATTTTGCTGTTGAAAAATTCGCCTCAAGAGAAGATTGTGAAAATCGACTGTCCCAGTTTTTTGCCAATAGGGACGAAGGTTTCTATGAGAAAGGCATTATGAAATTACCTCCAAAATGGCATATTTGACCTAAATCGTGTCAAAAATAATGGATTTCTTTTTACTACACCTTATATTTACTAATAGCCTATCTGACCTCGAAGCAGTTCGTGAATCGTCAAAGGTTCCAGTGCTTATTGTGATTCCAATCTTACCCTGCCTGTTAACCAAATGGCAAATAACATCTTTAACCATTCATAGACAAATAGACTGATCCGAAAGTGGAAGATTTCTGCCCACACATTGGTCTAACACCATAAAACCAGTCTATGTTACTGAACAACCATTCTGAAATTCTGGGCAAGCAAAATTTTTAGAATTCAGATTGGGCATAACGCTCTTATTCATGATTTCCTCTTCGGTAAGCAACCATGTCCATCATGCCATTCCTGTGGCCTTTAAGTCAACATTTCCAATATTTTAGATAAATGCCACTTAACACAGAATTTCTTTTTGAATAGAACTACTTCCATTGTGGAGCTTCTAGATACAATAATTATTTTTCCAAGCCAATATTTTAACCTACTTAATCACCGTAATTTGCTCCACAAAATTTAACAATATCGGACTTTTCCCTCCAAATTACCATCGACCAGTTTCATTAGGGAAGCTGGCAATGCCAATCAAGATGTAACATGAAATAGCCATACTGGCCTCATGGTGGTGGCTTTATAGAATGGGCTCTGGCTCTTGTTTCAGAGACCTTTACCGAATTACACTTACTTTAGCTAATTACAAGTAGAATTTTTCAAAGAATTTTTAAAAACCAATCGGTTGAATCAAATATTAAATCAAACCTAAAGAGAATGATCCATTCAGCTTTTGTGAAATGTTTTGAATTAGCAAATTTTTAAGATTACATATGGTCAAGGTTAATTTTTATTAACCAGATTATTTTGAGGGCTTCGAGTTTCATTATTATTTAGTGTCAATATACCTTAAAAAGTAAAATCTGTTTAAAAAATTGATACAAATCTTCCCAGATGTAACATAGAATGATGTTTATAAAATTCAGTCAAAATTAATTTCAAACCAAAAGATAACTTTTCAGTCTACTGAGCATATCCTTAATATTATAAAATTTAACTTAAAATGAATTATTTTTATAAAAGGATATTTAAGCATAAAAAAAAGTTTAATTCATAAATTTAAACTGCAAAAAACCTTATTTTAAGGCTTTCTAAACCTTAAATACAAAAAAGGATATTTAATGTAATTGACTATAAAAATAAAATAAATATTTTATACACCCGTAAGGTCCATGTTTAAAAAAAATTATCGCCGAAGGTTGGGAGATGTACGAATACGAGTACAAATAATCTGGGTAAGCAGTTAATCATTGTAGGCATATTCAAACGATTCAAGGTAAATGTACCCTTGGGCATTTGTTAAATCGAAAAATAAATGAAGTTTTGAAATAGCAAATATACAAACTGTCACAGATAGACTAGCGTTAATTTATTTACAAGTGGTTAGAGAACGGATTTATTACTACGGTGCCAGTTCAATGAATAAATCGCGCGGTTATTTGTAAAACTCATTTAGCTTTAGGCTCTCGTACGTTTAAAAGTAGGCCTATCACCCTAGTATCGATTGCTTAAGTCTGAACATTTCCAAAAACATTTCAAAACAAATTATTGGTGGTTGGTTTTGAAATGTTATTCTTATAAAACAGGGCAAAAATTAAAAATTTCTACGTGCCTGAATTTTAATGAATATATACTAAAGTCAAATTTGTGTGTTGGTTACTGAGATTTTGTTCCTAGAAACAATCATGATAACTTATATAAAATTAATATAATTTAGAAAAATTTTTTTTGGTATATTTTTCATACTTAATAATAATTATGACTTTTTATATTTTAATCAAGAAATTTTCATTTAATAGAGAAAAAATATAAATTCAATTATTGTATTTGATTTGAAAACTTAACTCAGAATTCCGAATTTTTCGATAGAATCGTTTTTTTTTTCGAGTTGTTTGTAAATTTTATAAATGGTCTTTAAAATATTGAAAAAATAATTTTTTTTTAATTAATTTGAAGAGTTTTTCTATTATTTTATCATAGCTATGTTATATTGAATAGAAATTCAGGAATTTCAATAAGCGCGAAAATTGAATACATACAATTTTGCAAGTTCGTTGAAACCCGAACAAACAAATTACATTTAATTACTTTGTGTTTTGTATAAAATACGACTATAAGTAATTAAATTATAAATATCTCGTTTGTTGCAGGTGTTCCAATTTTATTACTTCAGGAATAGAAATTATATTTTCAATAGTGTGATCCATTAAGGAAACGGGGATCCTTTTTCAATGAATTTGATATATTTTTTTCAAAGCATTCAAATTAAATTTACTTCAAAAATTTCAATTTGTTTTCTAATTTTATTTTATATAAAATACTTTGATTATAGTAAAAACTTTTTCTATCAGAAAATAAAATTCACAAAATTCATCTTTTTTAATTTGGCAAATCATTTTCGTATTTGGTCTTAAGAGTGGCAGCCGATAACAACATGGTGGAAAATATTCACGCACAATTCATAATAGCTAACAAAGCCTACTTTAGTCAGTCTAAATTATTTTACTCAAAAATTCTAACCATAATATTGAAGCCTCTGTAGTACAGGACACTATTAAGTAGAAAAATTAAAAGTAAAAGTTATTTTTCGTTAACTTGGATTGAAACTTGTATTTGCGAGGAAGATCTTTCGGATAATTGTTGGAACCCTATATAAGGATTGACGAAATATTTGGAAATAAGTTACAAGCGGTGACTTTAACTAGGCCCAGTAATTTTTTTTAAAATGATAATGTACTGTCAGCTTAAGAAGAACTTTTCCGATACTATGTTAGCATCCTAACTTAAGAATAATTGACAAAGATCATTGTCGCCATATTAGGTGTACTCCAGAAATAGTTGTTGAAAAAGTGACGATGATTGTTTTTAGGGCATGGCCAGGGGGAGATATACCAGTTAGTTTTCTCTCATCCCATTTGTCCGTAGTATTATAACATTTTAAACCTTTTTTTTACCTTTCCAAATTCTGATAAATTTACCATAATTTCCTATTCCTTTCTCCAAACATAAATAATTTTTTTATTACATTTCTTTTCTGACAGTTTCTGCTCTTCCCATGGATAAATTAACACCTTTACTTTTCTGCCGTAGGATGATGAAACGTTTATAAAATGAAGAATATGAATAATTTTTGATTTTTTATATTCAATTTATTCTATAATAAGTAAATACTATATACCAGTGCCATTAGCACAGTCGTTAGATTGCTAGACTCGAAGGAATCAGAAGGAATCAGAGTTTCGAATCCCACTGAGGCATAGTTCGAAGATAATGTGCAAATTGGAGCACTGAGGCATAGTTCTAAGTGTGTGCAAATTGGAGCTCTCATACCCACCATAACCCGAAAAATTGCATGCCGATTTTTAAAAAACTATTTTTATTTAATTTCATAATTATTTAATTATGAAATTAAAGTAGAATGGGACTACCCATTCTACTTTAATATCATTATTCCGTTATCCTCTTTTTAACAAAAAGTCCGGAAAAAATACCTGAAAAAGTCGTTGGTCATCAGGAACAATCAAATAATAATTCAGAACGACAAACCTATCGTGGATAAACATCCGTATTGGGCAAAGATAATAACCCGGAATTAATGTAATTGCCGCCCCTAAACGACCATTACGTTAATTCCGGGTTATTATCTTTAGCCAATACGGCACTGCAACAAAAACTGCATGAAGATAAGGATAGATCATCTGCTTAATGAAAAATAAAAATATAATAGCGAATTTGTTAAAAGATTCCCATATTCCGAAAAGAATGTTAACAGGAAAACAGATATTACCAAATAGTGGAATGTTTAAAAAAGTCAGTGTAATATTGATTCACTTTGATTGTGACTATTTTTATTATCATTATAAATTGTCTTGAATAAATTGAATTTAACTTTTAAAAGGGTTCTAAGAAAATTTAAAGCTAAAACTCATTTAGGCATTTTAGCATAGATACTAAAATCCATATAATAGAAAGTTCCTCTTTCGAAACTAGATTTTCTCAAAGTATTTGTTTTAGAATATCTTCAGCTTTTGAGATGATGTTTTAAGTCCTGCTATATATTGTTGATAAAATTCTAAAATAAATTTGCAACATTGAAGACTACTCAAAAATTTACAATAAAATCTTGACAGATGACAGATGGTTTGCAACGCAAAAACAAAATACTCGATAGATTCGATGAAAATATTTTATACGATTAAACGCAAGAATCAAATACATCCATTTCGGAAGTAGGTTATTGTTTTTGGGGTTTATAAAGTGGTTTAATTTATCTTATAGAAAAATAGCATAAACAATTTACATTTGTAATTGGTTAACGAAATATTTTTTTTCAATTTAAATTTTTATGCGAAGTCAGGCTGAAAATAAATGTAACTGGCAATACTGCTGAATTCTTCATATAGCTTATACGTTACTGCCTCATAAATGCTTAGTACAATTTTTAATCTCATCCGGTAACTATGAAACCGTACAAAGCGATGGATGTGTCATTAAATTTGTGTTAAGCATAGTAAATTCGTAAGTTTGACTTACGAAAAGTTTATGGAGATCATTCTATATTAAGAGTACAAGTTTTTCGGTGATCATACTAGGTGTATAAGGTTAAATCCGCTGTTTTTAAGTCAAACAACGTATTTTTTTTTTATAGAAACCAAAAGCAAATTTATTCAAAGTACTTACCTCGCTAGCTACATATTTTTCCCATCTCTCGGGCAATTTGTGGATACCACGCCAAAAAAATTCCTTCTCTTTCAAGGCGAACCCTTTATCAAGCCATTTTCGGATATCTTCGTAAGAATCGAAGTGCTGATCAGCGAGCGCATGGCCCATCGACGAAATCAAGCGGTAGTCAAAAGGGGCCAGGTCTGGTGAATAAGCAAGGTGGCAGAGCACCTCTCATTTGAGTGTCTCCAAGTAGTTTCGGATCATTTTTGACGTATGCGATTGGACGAAAATCAGACAAGATATTGATGGTTGGGCGGGATCAACCCACGATTTCTTGCATTTAGGATTATCGAAATATATTCACTTTTTATCGCCTGTCACAATCCGATGCAGGAACGACTTTCTTTTTTGTCTGACGAGCAAGATTTCGCATGTGTTTTGGCGTCGCTCCATCTGCCTATCGTTCCATTCATGCGGCACCTATTTTTCGATCTTTTCAATCTTCTCCATGGCACGCCGACGCATGAAAATGGCTGGTTGAGTAACACTCAATTGCTCCGCGAGCATTTTTTGCAATTGGGTATCGTCTTCGTCCAAAAGAGCCTGCAATTGATGGTCCTCAACCTACCTTGGCCGATTTTCACGCTTCTTGTCCCACAAGTCAAAATGTTCGTCTTTGAACCGACGAAACCAATCTCGGTACGTTGTTTGCGATAAAGAACTGTCACCATAGGCCTCCATAAGCATTCGATGCTATTCGGCAACCGATTTCTTCAAATTGAAGCAGAGAAGCTGAGCTTCCCGCATATGCTCTTTTTCTAGCACAAAACTAGACATGATTACCAAAGGAAAAATGTATGTTGTTTTACGAAATTGCTGACAACACGTGCACTGATTAATGTTGACAGATGTCAAACTCATAACAAAATTCGCTCACTCACGCCATCTATAACTTAACAACAGATTTAAGCTTATTCACCTGGTACAAGTTAATGCCAATAAGTAATGAATTCAAAAAAAGGCTTGTGTTTATCAGATCTGACATTACAGACAATTGAATACTCGTACCACCGGACTATTTCCATAGATGAAAGAGTGAAAGCAGTGCCCTATTACCTGGTCTATGATAAAAAACACTGGAAAGGACGTCATTTTAGTACTATCGATAATATATAAATGCAAACTTCTGTGAAAACAACACCTCAAACGATATACGAGTATAGTTATAAAAAGGAATTAATTTGTAGAGGATAACATTGATAAAATAACATAAAATTACAAATGTACCTCTTGTAATTATTCTGGGTATTTATCTTTCTATAATTTTTGAAATAAATTATAGCTAAGAGAATTTTAATTGTACATAGAATATTTCAGAAGACCTCTTCCAGTATTAAAAAAAGAAAAGAAATAAGGATTTTCGATAAAATTCAGTAAAAATAGGAGCATTTATAATTGTTATAGTATATAAATTGATTCGTTTCTAATCCTTGGGTATTCGAAGGGAACAGAATGGTATTAAATTTTGGAATGGAAAAGAAATGTGAAGAACGTTAAGTTCCACAGAAATATGGCCAGCGACGACCTTATCCTACTAGGCATGATTGTTGGTAGTTCTAGCGTTGATTGCGGAGAGGTTCAAAGTATGTGCAAAGAGGTGCTCTTATACCGACCATAACCAGAAAAATTTCATGCCGAAATATATATAGTAAACTGGTGACACCCAAAGGTGTTCATTTCTTCACGGGAGAGGAAGAAGAAGAAAGAATAAATAAAGGAGATAAGAAAAATTACTCGAAAAAAATAACAAACAAATATTTTGCCAAAGGGGAGGTAATAGAAAATTATGAGAATGGTATAAAAGTTTAGAAGTATAAAATTTTCAACAAAAAAATATAATAAAAAACAAGAAAAAAATTAAACTGCTAAGTAAAAAACTGCCTACCATCGACATTGATGGGAGAGGCTTAAATGTTACCTCTGTCTCCCTAACGGTTCCACAAATCCTCCCTTTGAAACTCCTTGGACTCCATTTATATACCATAACATAATGTAACTAAATTATTTTTCATTGGACGAAAACTCTGACACTTTTTTATTTGCATATTTTATCCAAACCAATGTATTCATAAATATATGTATTTTGCTTGCACATTTAATAGCATAAATATTAATAAACTATAAACATATAGAGTAATTATCTTTTTAGAGGTTTATAATTTCATAAATTAACAAAATGGACAGCTATCTGCAGAGTCATTGCCGTGGCAACAATATGTTAAAAATGCGCTTGTATATATAAGAAAAAATTATGAGTTGAAGTTTTTTTTTCCATTTACTAACATTTATGAATAATTTTGTGCATTTATAAATTCACTGACCAAAGTAAATAAAATTAAAATTGTTAATTAACATGTAAAATCCAGAATCGAAATATATTTTTTTTAATTTATCATAATAATTTTTTAATTCACTTATGCTGTTGATAAAAGCATAATTTCTACCTTTATCCACTGATACTCCTGATATATCCTCTGTCCATTATCAATATAAAATTTGGCTTTTGACCAAATCAAAATTATAGAGTAATTTACAAAATTTAACATTATTCACTAATTGTAATGGGTGTGGTTTTGGATAACTGGGCGGTAAGCTCTCATATTTTGTATAGACGAGTATAATTATTTTTTATCTGCAGCAATACTAATCATTATAAAAATTCCCACCTATAAAATATGAGTACGTTATTTTAGTGTCTGAATTATTACAGTGTATAATTAAGCAATTCCATTAAATCCTGGCTGCTATTTTGCGCATTCTTCCGTATATTTTTTTTTTCAATATTAATAAAATTTCAATATCAGTTCCATACATTTTAATTTTTCATAATTTCATCATGCGTTCAAATATTACTCAATTAGTGCTGATTTTTTATTAAATAATTTGTTATTATAGGGAAAAAAATGGTTAAATGAGTTAACTCAAACGAAAGCATAATTACCAAAGAACATTGTTTTTTTTTGTTTAGTTTTTTTTACCAAATAATAAAACAATTTTATTAAATTAATTAAAAATAGGTGTTTATGTTCTTTATAATTATTTTAACAGACGATTTGCTTATTAATAATTTTAATTACATTTTGGTTTCATTGTAGAAATTTTCAATTCATTTATTCGTTTAAAGAAAATGTTTTTTGAAATGTATGGAGTAGACATTTTTTTTTTAAATACATGCCAATAAAAATAGTAATGAAAAGTATACCAAATATCACGAATAGTAAAAATGACGTTAGTTTTACTGGGAATATTATCTCAAAATATTTAAACTTCTCAGACAGCAAATTCTTTGATTTGTCTCTATTGGTATAATGTTCTTTTATATTTTAAGAATATATAGTTTCTTATTTTAAATGGTTTGAATAAATATATGATACTTATAAAATTAACAAAAATTTACTAACAAAGGGAGTGGAGCAGTATATGTAGGAAACATAATAATCTCTAGTACCAATTATTCAGAATTTTTCAGGTGCTTTAAAATTTCTTAATTATATTGGTAACAAGAGCATTATTTAAAAATAAGAAAAGCTATTCTGATTCATAAACTAACTTTTATTAAGTTTCATAATTCCATATATAAATAAATTAAAGAATATAGAAGTGATAAGATTAATAAATTCTAAATTAAATATTATTTTCTTATATATAATATTTTCAAAAAGCTAGGGGAAGAACAAAAAGCCACACGGTCTGAAATCAGATGAATGAGGACGCTGGGGTAACATAGAAATTCTTTATTTCGATAAGCGCTCGTGATGGAGAAAGCCGTGTGACAGAGGACGTTGTAATGGTAGACAATCTGGCACGAAAAATATTACTTTTTAGACTTTCAATGTTAATCGCAGGAGCGTTTACATGGTCCATATTTTCATCAGTTTTCGATGTTAAAAACTTTCTTGAGCAAGACTTCCACTCCTCCTCGACTCAACAAAAGTGTTATTAGGCAGCAACAAACTTATGCTCTCAATAATCAATGTTCCCTATAAGCACGCCTATTTACCAAGCTTTACATATAATTTTATAGTATAGGGTGCTTTTTATGTTCCTGCTTGATTTTATTTTGTCGCCATTTTGGTTTGAATGACATTTGTCGTAGAGAGTGGTCGATAACAATTTATTATGGAGCATCTAGCGCCGCAACAACAAGTTGAAATTATTACAACATTTTATTTGAATAATTGTTCAATTGTGAATACGCGGAGAAAATAACGTAACTATTTTGGTGTTAATCATATGCCGAGCAAGTCAACCATTCAGCGAGTGATGAATAATTTTGAAAATATGCTTATACTGGGAGATAAAGCGAAGGCTGGGCGAGAATTAAGCCAACGTGCACCTGAAAAGATTGATGCAGTGAATGTCTGGGTACCTCTAATCGACGCCGTGCACAAGAATTGAAAATATCTCTTTCATATTTGTTAAAAATTTTCAAAAAAAATTTGGTTTTTGCCCGTATAAAATTTAATTGATACAACAGCTGCAGCAAAATTATCATGAACGGCGGCAAAACTGGAGTGCTCGTTTTACAGCTCCATTTTTGGAAAAAAGTCAATATGAGCGACTTGGCTGACTTTGTTAATAAACAGAATATAGCCGCTATTAGGGCACTGAAAACCCTCAACTGATACACCAAAGACCTCTACATCCTCGTAGAGTAACTGTATGGGGTGGCATATGTGTATGGACCGACGGCTTAATTGGACCATAATTCTTTGAGGATGCTGGAGGCAATGCTGTAACAGTTACTGGTGACCACTATCGGGACGAGTTGGAAAAATTTCTTTTGCCCAAATTGGATAAAGTAGGATTACAGAACATGTGGTTCCAACCAAAAAAATTATTAATCAATTCGTAAGATATGAACACACAGCTCGTGCTACGATGCAAATTTTAGCTCGTGCTACGATCCCCTGATTTAAATCTTGCCGATTTCTGCATATCGGGGTACTTGAAAGAAAATGTGTGCACTAACAAACCAACCATAACCTCGAGTCTTAATAATAACATTCGAAACAAAATTGCTGAAATAACACCATAAGTCAGCGAAAATGTTATGAAAATTGTACTTAAAAGAGCTCACCCTTACGCCGCAGCCAGGGGCAAGTATTTATCTGACGTTATATTTCACACAAAATGGTAAAGACCATATAATTCACCAACAAAATGTAAATTATCAAATTATATTTTATTTGAAAGTTATTAAAAAAAACTTCGACCTGGAACATAAAACGTACCCTGTACATCGTTGCAACAAATTTTACTGTTTTCATTTTGGATAATGCACTACAAAAATAACAACTTCACTTATTATGCTCTGTAGGGTCGCATAACTACCGGACGGGGTTAAAACTTGTATTCCACATTAAGGAGGTACTATCATAGAAGCTATATTGGGGATAGGTCCATAATGTTACCAAAACACAGTTTATTTTTCATTACATTTCTTTAAAATCTAATAAACGTTTAAAATCTTATCGCATTGAATCAATTCGTTAAATATGAATTGTTTTTCTCATTACTTTTTAGTTGAAAATTTAGATAAACTAAGGTACGGAAAATAAAAATAATAGTAAAATACAACGAAATTACTTATAAATATTCGTATATTTTCAAGTCTACAATCAAATCTATTTCAAACGATTCTATCTAAGTCCATAAAGCTACAGTATTTTATTAAAAGAAATTCTATATAGTTATTACCGAATTATTCAAAATTTAAGCCGCTTACGTGTATATGAAATGATTAAGCGCAATTAAATAGAATACATTATTTGAAGTGAAAATGAAATTGAATCGTTTTAGGTTCGTAACACATTGAATAATCACGTTAGTTGATTATAGAAATTTATTCAATCCAACCGCATATCATAGGTTTTATCAATTAAATTTACCTAACAGGAGAAAACCATTACAGTTCAATTACGAATATCAGACAGTGTCGTTCTCATCAACTTAGAAATTCATCAACCTTAAATATAGCTCTTTCACAGGTTTTTGAATATATGCCTTTGATTGATGGATTTATTGTAAATTAATGGAGAAGCAACTTAATTGCTTTGATATTCATAGACAAAATAAATTCTATAGACTAAATTATTAATAGACGTTGATTGCGTATTAATAGCTTTTATAACATTTGAAGGAAAAAATATATTTTATGCGAATCAATTTAAAATTTTATATGATATCCTTAAATTTTTAAGAAGTTAACTTTTATTATTCCTCGACATATTAAAATAGGTGTGATCACTAATTGCTCTATTTAAAATAGTAAGTTTGAGCATTCGTCTTTCATAAAAAAAATCATCTTTCTTTTTTAAGTAAGTAATGCCAATAAAATAAAAATGGCAAGGCAAAAATTATAACCACCTTGAAAACAACTACTGCTACTAAAAGAAAAATCAACAAAAAAGGAAATTTACTTTTACTTTGAAAGATTTTTTTTTATCTCGAAGGTATGCCCATTAAAAATTTTGTAAGCGTTCCTAGATTTTGCCACACGGTTTCCGTTCGGTTTTGCCAAAATTACGTTCCAACATTACTCCACTTACTAGCTTCCCATTCGGAAATGATGGCTTATTTATATTCTGAATGCGTACATTGTATTTTACTTGTGATTCCTTAATACTTCTTTTCTCCTCTTTTCATCAATTCCCATAAGATTTTCTCAATTTTTCATGACACAAATTTTCACAATACATATTTTCAATTGATACGAAATTATATTATGTAAGAGAATAATTTTTTTCTTTTCTTGAATCAAATGATTTTGTAGTAATTTCGATTTGGTCTTTAACTTGTTTTTGTATTTGGTATGATATATTAGTTGCTTTAATTATGCTTTGTTTTATTTGTATTTTAGTTATTAGGTATGGTAATTATTTGTCAATTGTTTTTGATAAAATTGTCATCGAAAATCAAAAGGAAACTTATTATTATAACATAAAAGTAAACCGGAATATGTGTACTACACACCTACCGTCTTAACAAAAGAAGTTTTGGTACTGAAAACCGAATATGGACGGAAAAAAATTAATTGTCTATCATATTACATAGCGAATATTAATTACCTCTTCCGTTTTTTGAAAACATTTGTTTTTGGAAAATGATTTTCAAACGATGAGCTAAACTCGAGCGTGTTGGACATATCGTGCATGAATATTTGGGGATGCGAAAGCTGTGTGCAAAGTGGGTGCCGCGTAAGCTCACTGTGGACCAAAAACACGTGTTTATGATTCTGGGCAGTGTTTGGAGCTGTTCAAGCGCAATAAACCCGAATTTATGCGTCGATATGTGACAATGGATGAAACATGGCTCCGTCACTACACTCCAGAGTCCAATCGGAAGTCGGCAGAGTGGAGAGCGAGCGACGAACCGAATCCAAAGCGTGGAAAGACGCAACAGTCGGCTGGCAAGGTGATGGCGTCTGTATTTTTGGATGCGCATGGTATAATATTCATTGTCTATCTCCAGAAGAGACAGACGATCAACAGCGACTATTATATAGCGTTATTGGATCGTTTGAAGAAAGAAATCGCTAAGAAACGGCCTCATTTGAAGAATTAAAAAGTGTTGTTTCACCAAGACAATGCACCGTGTCACAAGTCGATGAAAACGATGGTCAAACTCAATGAATTGGGCTACGAATTGCTTCCCCATCCACCGTATTCTCCAGATCTGGCCCCCAGCGACTTTTTCCTGTTTGCAGACCTCAAGAGAATGCTCGCTGGCAAGAAATTTAAGACCGATGATGAAGTGATTGCCGAAACTGAGGCCTATTTTCAGGCAAAACCGAAAGAGTACTATAAAAACGGTATCGAAAAGTTGGAAGATCGCTATAATCGCTGTATCGCTCTGGAAGGCAACTATGTTGAATAATAAAAATGAATTTTGCAAAAAAAAAATATTTTTACTGTGTTACCTTATAAACTTTTTAACCGAACTGTTATAATTGCATTTTACATTGAAAGGAGTTACATATTATATTTTTAAATAACTGAAAAAGAGTAGAAAAATAAAAAAAATATTCTTAATACAAACAAATAAATAAAATATTAGATATTTACACCTTGTAGAAAATAAATACCATGGTTGCAAAAACGATAAAATTTTAATAAACCATTCAGTAACTGAATGATAAGTATGAATAATTTTTAATATATAAAACATAAAATAATTTTATAATAAACAAAATTGCAATCGGGGTTTTAACTAATTCGAGTCGTCCCGGTTATACGCTGATCCCGTCTTCTTATACTATAAATGCAGTTATTATAGACTTTCTATAATTCATATGCATTTAATTAAGTGAGCAGAATAATTTATATGCATTTAATTAATTGTCTACTATGCCCAATTTTATTAACATCCGACAGATCGACAAAAAATAGCTTCAAGGTTCATCTATTACTGTATTGCCGACCAAATATACACCAATAATACTTTTTTGCAACATGACTTAGAGTTCACAATAATAATGAGCCTAAAGTTCCAAAGAATACATAAGGACTGTGAGGACCAAGGTTTAGGTTTATATTGAGATATTTTCAGCCGATCATATGTGTATAAGCTTTCGTTACTATAAGATAACAGTATTCATTAGTTTTTATTTTATAGTTCTCGAAAAATACAGATCTGTCAGTTAACAGCTGTCAAACATGTCATTCAAGGTAGTATTTGTAATAGTTTCGAATATTCCCATTTTTATTATAGATCGTTTTACCACCAAACAATGTGATTTTCTATAATAAGACTCATTTCTCACACCGTGAATATATCAATAAGCAAAAATATTTACAATTGATTATGGAGAATAATTTGGTTGAAAGAGTTCTCAAAATGCATAATTTTTTATGAGACTACACAAAAATTGTATTAACACAGATGATCTTCAAACTTTATAATATTTAAAAATCAATATCCATCCAGTAATGGCATCAAAAAGGTCAAATCCTAAAAGAAATTTTATAAAAACTATATTTCATGCATAATAATAAAGTCTACGTAATATTGGGTTGTCCGGAAAGTAATTTCGTTGTTTCCCAACAGAGGAATTAATTGTATTTTATCATAACCAACTTCACATTTAGGCAATAATCACATAAATTTTGATAGCTGATATAACAAAGCTTGCTTATGAATAAATTCGCTTGATTCTGCAAAGTAGTTTTTGATTGATACCCCTTTAAATATGGAAAGTGAAAAACATTATTTTCGGCATATTTTATTTCATTAATATAGAAAAGATAAAAATGCTGTTCAAGTAAGAACAAAATTGCTAAATTTCGATCCGGATGTTCAAGCAAAAACAAAAACCAGTACCAAAACTGGTTTGCTAAATTTCGATCCGGCAATTTTGATCTCGAATATGCACCACGTTCTGTAAGGCCAGTTGAAGCTGATGAAGACACAATAAAGGCAACAGTTGACGAAAGCCGGTGAATAACAACTCGTGAGATCGCTGAGAAATTAAATTTATTGAATTCGACCGTTCATGTTCATTTGAAACGCCTACGTTTAATCTCAAAGTTCGATATATGGGTTCCTCATCTTTTTACGGAAAAAAATTTATGCTGTCGCATTGACGTTTGTGATTTACTTCTCAAACGCCAACAAAATGATCCATTTTTGAAGCATCTCATTACTGGAGTTGAGAAATGGATTGTCTATAATAATGTTAAGCGCAAAAGATCCTGGAGTAGAAAAGATGAACCGGCTCAAAGCATTGTGGGATTTCAAAGAAATCGTTTATTTTGAGTTTCTACGGGGCAATACAACGATCAATTCTGAAGTATACTATCATTAGTTGGATAAATTGAATGATTCACTTAAAGAAAAAAGGCCAGAATTGGTCAATAGGAAAGGTATAGTATTCCAACAGGATAGTGCGAAACCACATACAAGTTTGACCACTCGGCAAAAGCTTCTAGTGTTTGGATGGGATATACTGTCACTTTCACCATACTCTCCAGACCTAGCACCTTCCGATTATCATTTGTTGCGGTTCCTACAAAATTTTTTAGACTGTAAAACGTTTAATTCAAATGAGAAGGTCAAAAATCACTTGGATCAGTTTTTTTGCCAGCAAAAAAGAAAAATTTTATGAGCTTGGAATCATGCTACTCTCAGGAAGATGGCGAAAGGTATTGAATTAGACTGGACAATATTTAATTGAATAAAATATTAATTCACTATAAGAAAAACGTCTTTCATTTTTATAAAAAAAAACAAAATCACTTTCCGGACAAGCCAATACAATAAGATAAAAATATAATCAAAATATGAATTTTAAGTGTATTTTATTAAACTTTACTTTCTAAGGTAAAATTGGATAACCCTTCAAATCAATGATATTTCGTTAGAAACATTTGCATAATTATTTTCAGTTAAATATAATTTTCCATTTTTTTTTTTTGCAGTAAAAACAATTTAATATTCAATATATATATATTATTCTACAACTACTACTCTCAATAATTGAACTGTTTTATTTTAAAGAATCTAAAATATACTTAGACGTCTTCATTTATAGTAATTTGAATACAATTTGGTCGACTACGTTATTGATTTGTGAATAAATTCCTATGAAATTCTTCGCTTTCACGTCAAAACAATGTATTTATTCTACCAATAATTGTTTTATAAATTTCCCTAACAAAATCGGATCTTAAAAGAAAATTTTCATTTTCTGCTACGAGATTTACCGACGACAGATTTCAAGCTTTAACTGAACTTCGTAATTGATGAAAAGTTTGGCAGACAAGGCGAGCTCATAATTTGTTCGATATGTTCGGGGTTGTTATTGTTAACGAATAACTTTCTACCCCAAAATTTGAAAATAATTACTGATTTTCATTACGATTTAATCACTTTTAAATAGTAAATAGTTCATTTCCATTGGTATATTTATATGTAATAATTCAGTTATGATAGAAAATTATTCTAAAATACAAGACCAACTGTATTCTCAGATGTTTTTAAGAAAAATAAAGAAATTTGTACAATAGTTAAAAGAAAAAAAATTAAAAATTTCAAAATTAATAATACATAAAATAATACCATCTTAAATATATTAACAATCGAACAAAATCAATGAAAACAAGAACCAACCTCTACTCTATCACACAAAATTTAAAAAAAAGTTAATTTTTCTTCCGATATTTTCTATTGATTTATTTTAAATAATTTAAAGTGTAAAAGCGTAAAAAAATACTTTTTGCAAATAAAACAAAAGTTTTAACGCTTTTGTGTTTTAAGGAGCAGTGATCATTTTTGGAATAATTCTCTGCTCACCAATGCTGTTTATCATTCTGTAAAATGGTTTTCCCCTATTAAATCCCAAAAATTTCGATTTGCAAAAAGGAAAAGCAAGTAGTCAAACTGTCTGATTAATGACTGGAACTTGATGAATGATTTTGACACGCTACAGCATCAGAAAATGTTTGAAATTCTTTTCGTATTACCAATTCCACCAAACTTTCCACCAATTTACTACCACTCATGTTGCTTATTTTATGCCATGATTGAGGAGGCATCGCCCACAATAACTTCGGAGTCATTTCTCAAAATGGTTGTCGTGCTTATAAGATTGAAGAGATATTGTAAGGTGCTCAATCAATTACGATTCTTTGTTAATGAAAAATGCGTCACGCAAACGTACTATACTTTTGGCAAAAGTCCTTCCATTGTATTTTGTTTCTTAATTTTTTTTACTTCTCATTATTATTTGGAAAGTTTTGACAAAAAGTAGTGGAGATTTTTACTATTCATCCAAATGGCATAGGAGTACTTGACTGGATTATGGAATTCTAATCAAAATTATTTTCTATAATATTAAGGCACAATATTATTTTCAATGGAAAATTACCTAGTAGCAGTTATAAATATGACTGAGTATTCGTTTCTTATATTATTTGTATTGGATATAAACGAACGAATTAATAATTGAGAAAAAATAATGAATTCTATAAACTTCGATAAAAGTAAAATACTCCTTAATTTCGTACTGAATTTCTATATAGTTAAATCACTTTTTTTATATTGTTAATAAGGTTGTTAAGCTTAGTAGACACTTCCAAATCCCATTAATGAATTGTTGTTAAAATTAGTAGACACCTCCACATCCTATTAACCGCTTATTAGATCAAAGTACATATGTTTGTCAAGTACATACTTTTTGAAGAAATTTTATTTATCCTTATGCTTTTGGGCCCATTTGTCATTGTCATGTGATTTAGAAGAAAAGGAACTCAGCTGTCAGAGCACATAACAAATAATTGGAAATTGTTAGATGCCATTAACGCAGTAATCAATATATTACTGTACGTTCATTTTGTCGAACATATCCTTTTATTTTTATAAAAATTGATATGGATGCATCCTTTTTTAATTTATCAATATTTTTTTGGTTGAATAAATAAGTTTTATTTTTGTTTATTATAAAATATGATTTAGACTTTTCAAAAATGGATTTCTATTTAAGGTAAATGCTTTTCTTATATATTTGTGGCTTAGCTAAATTTTTTACATTTTAATATTATTTAAAATAAATCAATAAAAACCAAATTACGTTCAGACCTATTAAACATCCACAATAGTCTACGGAAGGAGACGCAAGTTTTTTTAACTTGTCATTGGAAAAAGTGATCCGTGACTTAGGTGTAAGCATGAGAGGTGCCATCTGCACTAAATCTACCCAGTTTTTAGCATATGCCGACAAGCTGTACCAGATGTCTTTACCAAGATAGAGTCAGCGGCAAAAAATATTTGACTGTGCGTAAATGATTAACTGTAATCTCCTACAGATAGGAGATTACAGTTAAATTATTTTCTTATTCAGGATCACAAGCCGCAGCCAAAACAACATGAAGAAATAAATTAACGCATGGTTGCCTGCAGCCAACATACCCTACTTGAGCTAGTCTTTCCAGCCCTCATTAATTCTTCTTAGTAAAAATCATTGTGAACAGGAGAATCCTTCGAATAATTTTCGCACTGGTACATTAGGATGGACGATACCGGAGCCTATTTAACGACGAAATTTTGGAGCATTACCGCAACATTGTCCAGTTTTGGATAAATTTAAGGTCAAAAGGCTGCAGTGGGTTGGACACTTAATCCGTATGGATGAAGAAGATCTATATTAGAAAATCTACAGTGGCTCCAATTATAGCCTCACAAGGTGCGGTAGGCCCAGCGTTAACGAGGATCCCAAAAACATCTGAGAGTGTCGAACTGGAAGATTAGCAGGCCAAAATGGGAGTTCCAAAAAATTACACATGATTAATTCAGTGGTTAATTATCATTCATAATAAGAATTATTATTTAAAGTTATTTCAAGGTAGTTCATATTTAAAGTTATTGTTACTTGAAAAAAAGTATTTTCACATTTAAGGATGGTCTTAACTTGAAAAAATAAAATTCAAAGTGAGTACAAATGCAACGTAACTGCAGAATATGTAATTGTGTTGGTAAGGACTGGACTATTATATATAAAAGCTTTCAATACAATATAATTTTTTTTTTAAATCCTTGAACCCACAGTTTTTTTAAAAATGAAGTGTGTTCCCAATTGTTGTAAATGATAAGGATTAAAACAATTTTCAGTCATTTAGTAAAATATCCACTAGAATCTACTTAATAGTAAAAAACAAATTTATGACTTTAAGCTTATAATATTTATATTCAACGGTTATCCCTTCCATCTAAAGGACCTTAACATGAAAGAAAAACAAAGAAACTAAAAATGTTTTTCGGAGACCTTAAGTTTTATGTGAATAGGCGTCTGTTGTTTGTTGTCTAGAGCAGTAAACGTTTGATAACTTTTGTGGTGCGCGATAGTTTCTTTAATGAAGTTAAGCAGGGGACTTGGAAGTAGAATTGTAAGACTTTGGCAAGGATGTTAAATACCACCTTGATCAAAAAGTTACCGGAATTTATTCAGAAAATTAAAAATACAAGTTTATTCATCTAAATCTATATTGTCCCCTTCAAAGTAATCCCCATCGACTTTAACACACTTATGCCAGCGCTTGATCCAATCCTCGAAACATTTTTTATATTCGGTTTTCGGTATGTCCATCAGTGTTTCCTGCGATTTTTCCATTACTTCCTCTTGGCTGTTGAAACGCGTTCCCCGTAATGGTTTTTTAACTCGATTAAACAGAAAGAAGTCACAGGGAGCCAAATCAGGTGAATTTGGTGGTTATTGGATGGTATTTGTTGCATTTTTCATCAAAAACTTACGAATAATGATGGCACTGTGCGACGGTGCGTTGTCATGGTGCAAAATCCACGAGTTTTCTGCCCACAATTCTGGTCTCTTTCGGCGAATTGCTTCACTCAAACGTCTTATAACGCCCAAATAATACTCTTTGTTTACTGTCCGGCTTTCTGGCAAAAATTCTTGATGTACTACACTGTTGTAATCCATGAAAACCGTGAGCATTGCCTTCTTTTTTGACTGAAAACGACGTGTTTTTTTTGGTCTCGGCTCATTTGGTGAACGCCATTCATTTGCCTGATGTCTGGATTGCATGTCGTACTCATAAACCCACGTCTCGTCTCCAGTAATGATCCTTTTGATGAATGTGGGATCGGATTCCGCCTCGCAAATCATGTCTTTTGCGACGTCAACACGGTCTCTTTTTTGCATGAAATTGAGGTCTTTTGGCACCAACTTTGCTGCTACACGACGGAAACCCAAATCATTAACCAAAATGTCTTGGACGGATCTATAGGCAATGTTCAAATCCTCCGCTACCTCTCTGATGGTTAATTTGCGGTTATTGACCAACATTTCTTTTACTTTATCAATGTTTTCGTCAGTTTTCGATGTCGATGGTCTGCCACTGCGTTCATTATCTTCGATTGACTGACGACCACTTTTGAACCACTCGTGCCACTGATAAACGACCGCTTTCGTTGTTGGAAATTTAAATCCATTTCTAAAATTGTAAAAAATCGCCAACACACATAGAGGTAGATGTACTCTTAGCCACGTAACTTTTGCAAATGTCAAGCTATAAGATTTAGAGGGAATATCAACAACAGATGTACCAACTTAACAAAGAAAACAGAACTTAAATCGGAACGATGGGCGCACCACACTTTTTGATCAAGGTGGTAGACTGGATTGTTGGTAGTTGCCAGTGAGACGCTAAAAAGTTTTTCCTACTTGTCAAATCGAACTTTTTACACATGGCTCCTCATCATTTCTTGTTTGCCCTTCTGTAGTATGTAGGGTATAACTATAAGCACTGCACTAGGATATTTTTCTCTATGTAGCTAATCAACGCGTTCATTTACCATAATTCGTACATTCTGCTGCACTCAATTCATTGAATGAGCTACTACGAATGGCTTTGAGTGTTGCTTATCTGTTAGTTAATATCATGACATTGCGATGGTTATAAAACCCGGTTTTGAGTTATTTTATTGCCCACCGACTTTTATAGCCCGGAATTTTTCTCTAGGGGAAGATCTCACCATGAAGATTAGTGATTTGAGTGCAATCGCTCTCAATTATTATTCAAGGAAATATTTTCTGTAGATCGACGGGTGGATTCAATATTGCTCATAACTATTGCTTCCAATCTAGATGCTGAATAAAATTTTGAAATTAGGCAGACAAACTGAAACGATCTGCTTCTAATTGCAAAAATTATGAAGGATAAAGAAAATGAATTACTTTTTGAGTTATAGGCGTAATGATACATTTTATTAAACTGTGGAGGTTATAGTTGTAGAAGCTTAAGTTGTTATATATTAAATTGTCTCGGGCTTTATGGGAATATTTTTGACCAGCCTCGATTATGATTGAGTCCACCCAAGAAGAACAAAAAACGTTAGTTTTTATATATTTGTGAAGATTACATGTTTTATTTTTATACTAAGAATATAATCGGTAAGAACATCTTATATAAAATTTTTGATGGAAAAATATTGTTTAATGAAACTAATCTATTTAATTTTAAATTTTTGTCTAATATTTTTTTACGTTTATGTAGTGTACGTTTTTGATAATAAAATCGAATAAATATAGTTTTAATCGCGCTGTTCCTTAGCTAAGGGATATTGTTTTAATCAAGCTGTAAGACCTTAGCTAAGGCTCAGTGTTTCAGATTATTTTTTAAGAGTATTATTCTGAACTGAATTCTGTGTTGAAAGCTACTGTAATGGGACAAAATCCGAAGAAATCCCTAAAAAAAATGATATGAAATGTATCCTTAAAAAAAATTTTAACTTAAAACTTAAATCTGTATAATTGTCAGTTATAAATTTTTTAGAAAACATCATAAAAAAAATATATTTTTTCAAGATAAATCTTTAATAAATTCATATAATCTAAAGCATTATTGATTATATTAATAAAAGGAGAGATTGAAGTGCCACCAGTAACCTTTTAGACCAAAATATTATTTTATTGATACTTTGCACAGTTATAGGAAAGAAGACCACAAGGAGGGATTTAAGTATAAATGGAACAGTACAATTTGATGAACAACAGTACATAAAAACTGCAATAAAGTAATCTATTGAGAAACATAATAAAAAAGTTTTCTAAAAGATAATATAAAAAGAAGCATAGGAGTGGATGAAGAAATTTATTTATTTAATATTATGGGGAAGAAAAAAATAAATTGAAAAGTTTGAAGGACTTTACTTCACTGTTTATATCAGATTAATTTGCTATAAAAATTGTAGTTTAAGGTTTTTAAATACGAATAAATGGAGAAAATAATAAAGGCGACAAGAATTTTTTAAGTAATGGAGATTGATTTATTGATAAAACTGAGATAGTTAACACGTAAAAATTTAGGATAAAGTAAGAAACTTAGTTATCAAAAAATGATAAAAATATCCAGTGGTTAATATTTAATGTGCCTCTCTATTTCCAGTATTAAAGCTGTAGAATGAAAACGCAAATATATCTTAATAAGGTATATGAATAATTAGTCAAATTATAGTAGTTCGGTATGTATAATAACAATTGATAGTCATTCGACATGCCACTTCTTAAATAGGTCGATATCTATAATATGGATATCTATAACACTTCGGATCAAAAATTCTTAAGCTTATCTTATAAAATACTATTTCAAAAGATAATACTTTATTTATAAGATGATTTGTTAGCTTGTGAACATATAATTAGAAATTAATAAATTGTTTTTAGCTCAATATTATTCCTTACATTCAATAATTAAAGAAAATAAATGTTTGAGTAAAGTATTGTTTCTTAGACTGTCGGGTGATTTTTTGCTGTTTGGTTTTTTATATTTTATTTTTGGACAAATGTCGCATAACATATGACGCGTGTTTAAGTTAGAAGTGCTCGCACTTCGACCATTTTATTATGGTTGTTAAGCCACTAACCCGTGTGCGTAGAGTGCATATAGAGGAAAATATTGCCACAGCATCCAGTATTGGTGAAGACCGCAATTTGTCCATCCGTCGCCGTTCATAGCTATTGCGATAGTATTACTCGACTATGTGGAAGATTTTACGCAAGGATCATATTCTGAAAGCATATAAAATATGGATCGTTCAAGAACTGAAGCCGAACAACCTGCCAAAGCATCGAATTTTCAGTGAATGAGACTTAGAACAACATGAAAAAAATCTGTCGGTGTAATCATCGGTTCATATTTCTTTAAATATGACGCTGGTCGAACCGTTACCGTCAATGGCGATGATTTTGAGATATTTTTAGCTGAAAATACAGGAACTGCATCTGATCGATATGTGGTATTAACAAGACGGTACTACATGCCATACAGCACGTGAAACAATGGACATATTGAGAGATGACTTCGGTGAGTAATTTATCGCACGTTTCGGATGAGTTGGCCGCCTAGATCGTGCGATTTGACGTCTCTAGTAGACAATTTTTTTATGAGGCTACGTAAAATCACTCATTTATGCCGATAAATCAGCGTTACTTGCAGTATTGAAATATAACATTACAAGTGCTATTAGCGAGATGCAAGCCCAAATGCTCGAAAAAGTGGTTCAAAATTAGACCTCTCGCGTGGATCACTTAACACACAGTCGTGGCCAATATTTACATGCATTAATCTTAAAAATTAAATGGCAAACATTGATTTATCGATTTTTCATACACTTTTGCAGTTTTTATGTGTTTTTTAGTAATTTGAAAGCCAAACGCTTAAATAATCATATTTTATATTAAATATTAGGATATATTCCAAAATCCGTATTTTAAAACAATTCTAAATGTGACAACAAAGCAAAAAATTAAGAATACTGATTATTTATGGATGATTTTTATCATTAGCACCACCAAACTAGGAAGAGTAGTCCAGCTCTACTGAATTATATAATTCCAGATATCCTAGTTTCTCCCCAATGTCCTTTAATTTTTAAAAACCTCAGGTAAAATGTTATGTTGACAACATATATATTATTGTTATATTATCTCTTAACAATAATCAGATAATCATGATAATGCTCTAAGATTTTATTATTGCCCATCGATTGCATCATTAATTTTCATCAACGGATTCAAATATTCTTCGAAATATATTCAATCAAATTAAGTTACCGAATAATACATGAGGTCAGGAAAAACAAAGATCCTGATTACTACTCAAAATAACTTTACTCTCGAATATGACTAAGAATTCGCAATTATTCTTGGTGGGCACGTTGTTTTCCGAAAAATACCTAAGGTCTATAAAGACAAAAATTCAATTCTACATTGGGCTTTATCCTGCAGGTAAACTTTTTTAACACGAAATCTAGACAACTTATAAAAAATGCGATGGGTAGAATAAGATCCAATTAGAATGTCAGCTAGAGTAAAGCGATAATATTGTACCATCTATCAGCTATAGGGTGGTCCATCTAGCGGTTCCATTTTGAACTACTATTTATTTGAAGTACTAGAGTGTTAAATGTCAACACGAATTGACAGATTGTTAGTTGAAAGTCAGAATTTTCCGAAATGGTAATCCATACGCTTGAAGAAAAATGGGAAATATTGAGAACTTACTTCCAAAGTGGTGAGCCTTCAACCCAAACTGTGAGACATTTAAAAAAAAAATGAGTAAAGATCGAATGCCATCACGTGAATTTGTGGGCAAATTCGTGAAGCGAGTTCGCGAAACTGGTTTGTTGGTTGCCAAAGCAACTCGTTCCCGCTCTAAGACAGTGCGAACGACCGAGAATATTGCCGCCGTTGCTGAAAATGTCAGTGATCATCCATCAACATCAACTCGTCATCGTTCTCAGGAATTGAACATTTCGCACAAAGACATCGGTTGAGAATTTTGCACAAAGCCATCGGTATGAAAGCCGAATGATCATCCGGTGCGTTTTCGGTTTGCCCAATGCGCTCAAGATCAATTGGCCGAAGATGAGCATTTTTACCGAAAAATCATCTTTTTGGATGAGGGCCATTTCCACCTCGGTGGGTATGACAACAAACAAATTTGTCGCATCTGGCGCTCAGAAAACCCATACGTCACCATGGAAAAGCCGATGCATCCACAACGAGTCACAGTTTGGTGCGGATTTTGGAGTGCAGGCATAATTGGCCTGTTTTTCTTCGAAAACGATGAAGGAGCCGCCGTTACGGATGGTTTATTTTCTGTGATGGGAGCCGTTAAGGATAAATGTTATTTATTTATTTATTTTTCAATACAATCGAAAATGTACTGAAAAATTGGTTCGAGCGAATGGGGTACTGTAACGCCAGCCGTGGCAGTCATTTAAATGATGTTGTGTTTCATTCTTAAATTTCAAGGTTAATGTAATCGGAAATTTGAAAAAACATACGCTAGTTCTTTTTTATTTACTTTTTAAAATGGAACTTCTAAATGGTCCACCCTGTATAACTAAAATTCGTGTCCCTTTTATACTGTTACTATTAAACTAATATACGTATACTCGTAGTATATAAATGCACTAATATCGGTGTAGGGTAGAGGAAGGCTCTTCCATGAAAAGTACGCCCAGTTCCAGTATTAAGTAGAATTGAGAAGGACGCATTGAATACATCCCCATTAACTTGTCCCTTTGCTTTCTCAGTCAGCCTAAGAGACGCTTCTCTCCCACTTCCATTTACGGTTAATCAAGCATAGCTCTAAATCAGCAGTAGACAAGTTTGTTGAGCTCTTCCCATATACCCAAATGGCGGACCAACTTGGGACTTGGGTAGTCCTGAGAATAGTTATATCAACATTCATTACGCTATCTCACAGTCGGTGAGGTTGAGCTAAATTTTGTTTATCTGCTTTTTCAGTTTACTTCAAAGGCCATTAGAATAAACCATCTGATTACTATCCACGCTATAGTCTATGGATTGGGTACTCTTTCTCGATAAAATAAGTAACCGGAGGCATTGGAGAGTTCCTCTGTATCATTGGAAAGTTCCTATTCTCAATATCTGAAGCATGTCCTCAGCGGACTTTCTAAATACTACTGCCTTTCATTGCATCCTTTTTCAGCAATGCATAAACATACTTTTTTCGTATCGAATGGCACGAGCAAAAAAAAAAATCAATTGTAAATTTTGTATCGAATGGCACGAACAAAAAAAAAATCATTGGTAAAAACCGAATGGCACGAGCCAATCGATATGTTTAAGTCCTCAGCAACTTCTCTAACGGTGATTCGACGATTGGCCAATACTTTTTGCTTGACTTCATCAATGTTTTCATCTATTGTTGACGTGCTCGGGCGTCTAGCACGCTTTTCGTCGTTTACATCTTCTCGGCCCTCTGAGAACATTTTGTACAACCGATAAAAGTTGCTTCAGTCTAAGGTAGCTTCACCATATGCCACAGTCAACATTCGGTATGCGTCCGCACTATTAATTTTGTTTTTCACACAAAATTTGATACAGATTCTTTGATCCATTTTTTGGAATGGGCAGCAATCGAAGACGAGCCAAAACACGTGCAAGCAAAGCAGCTGTCAAAAATTAACTAAACATTCAAAATGGCTGACCTTGACATGAATACCAACATAACGCCACAAATAAAAATCGAAAATCGAGTATACGTAACTCGCGGAAATTCAAAATTTGTGACACTTTTTGAACAGACCTTGTACTGCTTCGGCGTGCTTCTAGAACTTTCCGCAATACACTGAAACTCTCTGGAACCGGTCTTTTAGAATGTTCCAGAACACACCAGAGCCATGTTACATCGTAACAATAACAACAGCAAAAATTCACATATATGAGTTGCTTTACATTTCTATTATTAACATATATTCATATATAGTCAAAGGTAAGATTTTATTATAACTAAATATTTTTGATAAGCATTTTTCTATTTTTAAAAAGCTTCTATTACATTTGGCAGAATACAAGCCCACCTATTTGAAGATGAACAGTATTAATACTCGCAAAAATAATGACACTTTAATAGTCGATAAAGGAGTTGAAATGAAAAGGATTCCGAATTTATATAATAAATGATTGTGTTCGATAACCCAATTAGGAATTCAATGAGTGTATTCGGCAATTCTTTTTCGATTTAATTTTCTGTAAGCAATATGCCACTTACAGTGAATAATTTTGATAATATCAGACTATAAACTTTCTTATCGCAGTCTTATGCATTGTTAATACATTGACGCAAACGAACTGAATGGAATTCAATTAGGTTCAAACTGAGCCCTGCATTTATCCCCCATTGCTATGGCTTCACTTCAAAACAAATTCCTAAACCTCTTTCCTATTCCATACTACTTACTTCCGTTAGCTATTCAATATACAAAAAGGCTGATTGATTTGTTTTATGGAAATCTAATAAAGAAGGAAGAATTTGAAAGCACTTAATTAATAATTTTAGAACTTAATTCGGATGGAAATTTCACAAGCGTCCATTGTGAATTCTTACTGAATCTGGCTGTCAAGAAATTTACCAAACTTTCTTTTTCTTGTGGAAGAATATTGTTTATTCGACTATTTCCTCTTTCAGTGTATATGGTATAGCATATTAATTTCATTCGCCAGAGAAATTATTCAAAAATTTTCCACTTTGAGCTCGTTCAAGTTTGGACTTCTTTTGTTTTCTACTCTCAATATTAATATTGTTAAAGAAAAATAAAAGAAAACGCAAAATAAATTCCATTTTGATTAAATTAACAAGTTGGATTGGTGATAATTCAGTACTATCAATAGGATTTCTGCTCAAATAAATTGAAATTTTTTAATAAACAGAACTTTAATAAAAAACTATAGATCTAATCAACTAAATATTTAGTTACTATTTCTTCTGCACATTATCCGACAATTCATTTAATAAAAGATTTGCAATCAAATTGATTTGATTTACATTTTAATATAAAGTTTTGTTAAAAGTTTTTGAAAAGATGGAAAACTTTTTGACACACTAAATTTTAATAAAAGTTTTTGTACAATATTAGAAAAAAAAATTATACAGAAATTTTCAAATTTCTTTTAAGTTGAATTTAAATTTTTAAACAACATTTGTAAATGTGAAAAATATTTATTTAGATAAGAATTCTAAAATTTGGATAAGAGATAAACAATGATATTAGATAATAGGTGATTTTGTTAGAATTGATATGAAATTATTTATTTGTAGAAGAATATTATAGCAACATAATACCGTCAAGAAGATGGGGCCATATTGTTTTTACGTTGGGTAGAGGAAATTTCCTAAAGACGCTCTCGAGATTCTGATCTCTTCATTGTGTGGGAATTATACCCACTAAAATCTTACTTCCTTTTCTTCGAATAGGAGCTCACGTGGAACTAACGTTAGGTATTACTTCGCAGGGTGTATACCGCCATCGGATTATTTTCTCATTCTTTCTTTCTGGAGGAGCTTATTTATTACTTCGGGTGCGTATTTCATTACCGGATATCAGCATGCCAGCAATGTTATCATTTTGTGTCATGATGCGCTTCTGGGACAGTAGTTCATCGATTATTGTGCCCACTTTCATCCTATCTTCGCTAAAGCTTGAATATTAGAAGAGAACATGTATCGCATACCAGATTATGGACCGAAAATTACATCAACTTCTATGTAAAAATGATAAAGTTCACTTCTACAGAGCTACTTCAGGTCCACGTGGCTATGTTAGAAATCAGATTTCTAATTTCTTTCCTCCCTGTCGATGATATATGTATTTGGGCTCGTTGGTCCACCAAAATCTCGATTGGCGGCATGTTAGCGATAATACAGAAATTGTCATACGAGACAGCACAGAATGCTTTCGAGACTCGAAGTGCGCTTCGTCGATGTACCGTTATTACCCGTCACCATAGATTCTATCCAGATAGGGACCGCGGAAAGTATCATCGTGGTTGAGCATGATCTTTGCTGAAACCTTCACAACCATATACTGGTATGCCTTTCTCAGCAATTATTCTCAGATATTTTCTAAAGCTCAACCTGCCATCTATCTGATATCCCAGGCATCATATCGATGGCTTCGAGGTAATGTCGTAATCATCGAAGATGAAAGTAATATACTTTTTTACTTTTCTGGTGTTCACTAGTACCTTCTCGGTTTTTTTATTACCAAGTTTCAGACTCACTGATAATAGCCAGTGCCGCTTAATGTGAACTGCATTATTTGCGGTTAGGGTGATCTCATCTTTGAATTTGCTGGCACCGATCGCTGTAATATCATCCGTAAGTTCGATCAAAGTTACTCATTTTTAGAATAACCGGAAGTTTTAGCAGTATAACAATACATAATATTCCATGGTATTGGGCCGAAGACCTGGCCCACTGATGCTGTATATTTTTATCCCACATTTAGAATCATATATCAGCGTTTTATCGGTAAGGTACTTTGCAATTATCCTTCTGATATATTCCAGAATTTCCAGGTGGGAAGCGTGCCCAGAATCTTTCAGTATATAATCTTAGCTTTTCTCGAGTATAGTATTTTAAAAATTATAGATTGTGTATGAGATTCAATTTAAATTAATTCAAAGAAAAATTACCTATATTTATTTTATGTACAATAATAACAGTGAATAATCACTCAATTCTTAAAATGAAATAAGTATATTATCATAAAGGCGGTGCTTTTGCTGTAAAGACCTTGATCGTAGCAGTCCTTATTTATGTATGTTAAATAAATTTTGGAACGCTATAATGAATGTACAGATACTAAAAAAGCACGGCATTAGGATGGCGTCAGTTGAAATGAATGGGCTATCATAGGAACACTGAATATGAAGCTATTAGCGTAAAATCACTTCATCTGGAATTGTTTTATTCATATAGTATAAGCTGGGCCAAACAGTTATTGTGCCGTTGATATTGAAGATAATGCCATACTAAACTCTTTTATGATAACCTTTGCTTCCCTAATTGACCAATCCAAAATTTTAATAACATCACATCAACCGTGAAAAGAAATTATTCGCTTATATCACAACTAATATGCTAAATAGGAAATTATTCAGAAAGTAATTTCGTTGTTTTTTCTTATAGTGAATAAATATTTTATTCAATTAAATGTTATCCAGGATCCAATACCCTTTGCCATCTCTCTGGCAGTAGCATGATTCCACGCTCATAAAATGTTTGTTCTTGCTGTCAAAAAACTGATCCAAGTGATTTTTGACCTCCTCATTTGTATTAATCGTTCTACCGTCTAAATTTTTTTGTAGAAACCGCTACAAATTATAATCGAAAGATGCTAGGTCTGGAGAGTATGGTGCGTGTGGCAGTATATCCCATCTAAGCTCTAAAAGCTTTTGCCGAGTGATCAAACTTCAATGTAATTTCACATTATCCCGTTGGAACACTATACCTTTCCTATTGACCAAATCTGACCTTTTTTCTTTAAGTGAATCATTCAATTTGTCTAACTGATGATAGTACACTGCAAAATTGATCGTTGTGTTGCTCGGTAGAAGCTCAAAATAAACGATTCATTTGAAATCCCACCAAAGAAATAGCAAGTGCTTTGAGCCGGTTCATCTTTTCTACTCCAGGATCTTCTACGCTTAACATTGTTGTAGACAACCCATTTTTCGTCCCCAGTGATGATAATGGATCATTTTCTTGGCGTTTGAGAAGTAAATCACAAACGTCAATGCGACGGCACAAATTTTTTTCAGTAAAAAGATGAGGAACCCATATGTCGAGCTTTGAGATAAAACCTAGCCGCTTCAAATGATCAGGAACGGTCGTATTCAATAAATTTAATTTCTCAGCGATCTCACGAGTTGTTATTCGCTGGTTTCCATCAATTAATGTGTTTATTGTACCTTCATCAGCTTCAACTGGCCTTCGAGAACGTGGTGCGTGTTCTAAATCAAAATTGCCGGATCGAAATTGTGCAACCTAGTTTTGGCACTGGCGCTCATTTAACACATCTTCTCCATATACATCGGATAATTTTTTTCTCTCTTCAACAGCATTTTAACCTTTCCTATAGTAAAAAAGTAAAATATGCCGAAAATGCTGTTTTTCAGAGTATCAACCAAAAACGACTGTGCAGAATCAATCAATCGACAGAATCAATTGACAAGCAAGCCTTGCTATGTCAGTTTCCAAAATGCATATGATTATGTGGCTTAAGTGTGAAGTTGGTTGTGAAAAAATACAATTAATTGCTCTGTTGGGAAAATAAAATTACTTTCTGAACTACTCAATATTTCGTTCACCATTTCTTTAAACTTTTAACTTTTAAACTTCCGTTCCATATCTTAAATATAAATCATAGTTCAGGTTATGTTCATCTCTTATTAGCCATACATATTAAATAACGATCCATCGTTTTACAGAAAATATTTTTTTAAAGGTAATATTAGTTTGGTTTGAGTTCTTGGTCTGGTCGAAGTGGTAGTGCGTAGACGCTGCGCAATGTGAACATTTATTTAATTGTAGACAAATAAAGTGTTGTCGTCTCGTAATTTTCATGCAATTTCATTTTTATCTTTTATTCTATCCATCGAATCTACGGTGGATCATAATATTATTTATTAAGCAAAACTTACGAAGTGGATTACATAATTAAAAGAGTAAAATCAAGAGTTCAAATATAAATTTACATACAGTTTTGATCTGTAAGCATTGATAATATATTTATAAGCTAATTAGAGTAAATAATCCATTCAACCGTTTATTACTGGAATTTATAATTTTTACTAAGCTGGCAAGGTAGATGGACCAAATTAATTTAATGGTAACGTGACCATTTCAAGATTATATGCATATTTTCAAATATGTCTTTACAAAATATTTTACTATATATTTTATATATAATGCAATCCTTAAGTCAGGATACTTCGAGCTCCAATAGGACGCTATGAAATCATAACTTGATATTTTATTTAAAAATTCCCAAAATACTGAAAATTTTACTGAAATTTTTTTAAATAAATTCATGTAAAAAATATTTATTTTTTAAGTCCTTATATGTATATAAATATATAACTCTTTGATAAAATGGTAATCAGGATTTCTAGAAGATGCAAACGGCCTTATAAAATATTTGAGTTGACTATAAAAAAATTGAGAAGATTTTGCCCGGAAAGTTTATAATGATGTTATTAAATATCCCAAAGGATGAGGGAGGCCTTGCTTGCAATAGATCGATGGTATTATCGAAGTGAAAGGATACTGAGATTTCGAAACGCGTACAGTTCTTTGATTTAGCAGGCATATACTAGCATTACAAAAAACATGCATATAATAATTATCTTATATGAATTAATGTTAACTTAATTAATAACTATCTTATATAAATTAATGTTATCTCTCTTATTAGAGATTTTATTCAGTACCTCCAGAAGGATTTTCGCAATTTTCCTGATAGGATAACGTATTGGTGGAATTGTCCATATTTTCCAGCTAGGCACTCTATGAATGTAGAATATTTTGAGTTCACTATTTTTTTTAAATTTGATACCAAATTACTAAGTTATCAATAAAACCATTTCAGGCTATTTTCAGATAAATCCTCATAAAAATATTATTTAAGAAATAATTTGAGAAAATTCATTCTAAACTATAGTAGGAGTATAAGTGCATTTATCAAAATGAGATTTAAACACGAAAAAATAAATTTTGAAGTATCATTTCTACAAATAACTTTTGTTAGACTACATGTATTTTTCTAATATGTAATTAGAATAGTGAACAAAATATAGCTAAAATACAATAAAAAAAAAAAAAATAAACAAAGACAGCAAAGTAAATTTGAAAATAAATCCAAGGTTTATAGAAATGATAGAATAAATTCTAAGGGAATATTTTATTAAAAGGGCATAATTCGTTTTTTTTTCAAATTTTCTATTTTATTTTATTTTACTTACTAATGATAAATGAATTCGTTTCTTTTGCACTTTTTCAACTTTCAACTGCTTTTAATTTACGATGAAACTTTTGAAACTTTTCTAGAATATTTGCCGTTGGCTTAGGTAAAGTTTTATCTGGAAAGTTTTCTTATCAAATTTTCACATTTTACAGCAATGTATAATGTATGAGTACTTCAACGCTGTGATTAAGAGTCAGACAAACATAACGGACATATCTATGAGGATTTTGAGTAGCTATTCTGGTACCTACCAATATTAAAATGCAGGTATGTACTCATATGAAAGATGGTAAGATTGTTAGTTAGTTCAACGTATATTTTTAACCGGCTTTTGCGTAACCATTTTCATACTACTATAAAAACATATATTATCACCTACATTTAACTAGAAATATTTCAACATATCCGAATTTCCTAAATAGAGCATATTCTGTTTGAAAATGTCTCTTTTTCGACCTTCTCTGAACATTTTATATGTGGAATAAAGTCCCCAATTGTACTAAATAGCAAACGTTCAATGCAACTTTGGAGGTTAAGAAGAGGGGATCACATATGACTTTTCCTAAAGAGGAATGAATAAATTATCGAAATAAATTATCACTCAGCGCACATTTACAAAGTGTAAAACTTTCAAATACAAATTTTATTTGGAAAACTTCTTGAAAAGTCTTACCATTTTGTAAATTTATAACTTTTAAAGCTCGAGCAAACAACAAACAAACCAACAGTTAAGGTATTTGCAAAAATTTATAACATTAAGTTTGTAAATAGTAAAGTTTTTTCTTGATATGTTAATTTGGATTATATTACAAATATTGTCTCAATTATTTATAATAATATTGTATATGTTGACTATATTTTTTCTTTGTGTTATCTTTTATCAATCTAAGAAATCTTTGCCTTTTTACCGATTTAATATATATCAAACTATAAAGATAAGTTAAAATTAATTTTGCTTATGGTTGCGATGATATAATAATTAAGAATAGCCCTGATACAGTCCTTTTAACATAAACTTATGCATCATTTTATAAAAAATTGAGTTACTGCAATCTTAAAGTTTTACTCCGTTTACGACTATGTTCTAGGACATATTATTGAACTTATAATAGTAATTAATTATAAATATCCTCTATAAAAATAAAGAAAACAAAATATTTATTTGAACATTTTTAAGGAAAAAAGAAGAGTAGCTAAAATTGAAGAAATGGTTTAAAAGACTAAAGTAACCTCATCTGTTAGTTATATTATCAGGTTGAACAAAATTAACCACGCAGAATATCCAGAAATGTTATTAAAACTAGAACAGAATATTCTAATTTTTGGAGATTCGTGACTAATTTCTTTTTAAACGCTTACAAGTGTAATAAAAGAGAAAAGTAAAAAGAAAACTGTCAATATTAAAAAATAATTTTATTACTGGCAACTGGTTTCAGTGATGTAAAGAAAAACGAAAGACTCTCTCTTTCACTAAACATTAGAGATGCTTATTATTTGATGGCTTAGAATTCTTAATTAATATTTGATATCCTGTAAGAACATCCTATAGAGTTATTTTATAATTACCATATTATATGTTTTATCCTTTTTTACGTGGTACATATGAATATCGGTCTTGATTTCATCCAAGTATTGAAGAATTCTTCTATTTGTCGTTTCATTGTGAGATCAAATTTCCAGAACTTTAGTAAAAGTCATGTGAATAAATTCGTCATTTTTTACCATGGATAGTTTTTTTTAACAGCTTAGGATACTGTTAACGTACTGAGACTCACCATGGGGACTATCATCAGTCATTAATGTACGAGGACCAGATTGACTTTCAGCCTGTTATCTTATTTAAGCGGTAGGGTGGCCTCTACTTATTCCTTGGTAATGACGAATCTTATTAAATATTCGGGTTCGGTATTCAGCAACGATTTTTTTCTGGGATCAGTATTCCTCGAAGATTATCTTCAGTTAAACATAGATGGTGCAAATAGAAACGATCTATATCATCGATTTTGGGACAATAAGTGGGGCATGTCCCATCATCATCCAGCTTGAAGCATTATAGTTATGTTATGTCCTGAAGTATACATGTTCCGTTAGATATCGGGCTACATAGTGAACGATATCCACCTTCCTTTAGTAGATAAGTCCCAATGTCATTGTCATCTTATCCCTGTATCGTTCTTTCCTTTTTTTACTGGCTATGGATTCCTTTCTCCTGCCGTTTCCTAGTCGTATTACTACCTTTATCAAAAAGTTACCAGAATATATTCAGAAAATTAAAAATACAAGTTTATTCATCTTAATCTATATTGTCCCCTTCAAAGTAATCTCCATCGATTTTAACACACTTATGCCAGCGCTTGATCTAATCCTCGAAACATTTTTTATATTCGGTTTTCCGTATGTCCATCAGTGCTCTCGGCTGTTGAAATGCGTTCCCCGTAATGGTTTTTTAACTCGATTGAACAGAAAAAAGTCACAGAGAGCCAAATCAGGTGAATTCGGTGGTTGTTGGATGGTATTTGTTGCATTTTTCATCAAAAAATTACGAATAATGACGGCACTATGCGACGGTGCGTTATCTTGGTGCAAAATCCACGAGTTTCTTTCGGCAAATTACTTCACGCAAACGTCTAATAACGCCCAAATAATACTCTGTATTTACTGTCCGGCTTTCTGGCAAAAATTCATGATGTACTACACCGTTGTAATCCATGAAAACCGTGAGCATTGCCTTCTTTTTTGACTGAAAACGACGTGGTTTTTTTGGTCTCCCACGTCTTGTCTGCAGTAATGATCCTTTTAATGAATGTGGGATCGGATACAGCCTCGCAAATCATGTCTTTTGCGACGTCAACACGGTCTCTTTTTTGTATGAAATTGAGGTCTTTTGGCACCAACTTTGCTGCTACACGACGGAAACCCAAATCATTAACCAAAATGTCTTGGACGGATCCATAGGCAATGTTCAAGTCCTCCGCTATCTTTCTGATGGTTAATTTACGGTTATTGACCAACATTTCTTTTACTTTATCAATGTTTTCGTCGGTTTTCGATGTCGATGGTCAGCCACTGCGTTCATCATCGTCGATTGACTCACGACCACTTTTGAACTTCTCGTGCCACTGGTAAACGACCGTTTTCTTTAGAGAATCGTTGCCGAAACACTTTTCCAACATTTCCAACGTTCGCGCACCATTAAATCCATTTTTTACGCAAAATTTAATACAAGTTCGTTGCTGCGAAATCCATTTCTAAAATTGCAAAAAATCGCCAACACACACAGAGATAGATGTACTCTTGGCTACGTAACTTTTGCAAATGTCAAGCTATGCCGCTAAGATTTAGAGGAAATATAAAAAACAGATGTACCAACTAAACAAAAAAAACAGAACTCAAATCGAAATAATGGGAGTACCACACTCCCATTGTTCCAGGAACTTTTTGATCTAGGTCAAGAAGTTCCTCCTTGACTAATTATTATTTTATCTTTTGTTGGCTATTTTATAATTCTACCATTAAACTGGTAGACCATAGTTTATTTTAAAATAATGGCTATAAAAGTATCACAGGTATTCATTATTAAGGATATGAGCTGCTTTTCGAGCTTCCTGACACCAATATTAAATAAGATGGTCTGTTGATCAATGTGGATACATAGATCACTAGCAATTTTTAAATCAATGGTGGCACTTTTGCCGTTTCTAGTAAAAATTGGCTCGTCACTCTATTTTAGTAAAAAAATATATAACGAAGAAAACTATTCAGGAGAATCATGCAACGTTGATGTATCTTTAAAGTATCTTTCTCTAATGATCTGTTGAATTTTAACCAATTCGACGGGGCAGGTCATCGAATTTTTTAATAAAATCAGTTAAATGTTTATACATACTATATATAACAATATTTTTAATTAGTTTTTTTGTTAAATTAAGTGCTGCTATCTTCGGCGGTTGCTTTCATCGAACTGATCTCTAAGGACCGTTGCACTCTTAAACTACAGCTGATAACTTATTTAAGAGTGCATTGACTTTACTAGTGCACTGGCAGATGAAATGCAACCAACTTTAGTTAGTGCAACATGCACCCACAGCTGATAACCGTTGAAGAGTTCAACGATCCCTGAGTTAAACCGTGCTGAATAACAATACATATATAAATGCGTTCATTTCTTATCCAGATAAATCCTTTCTTTGATCCACTCAAAGTTGGTTTAATATGATTTCTCGTACACATCCATACGGTTGCACCACCGAATGAAACCGATTTTCAGTTCCTCATTTCGAAGTCTTTATATAGGGTTTTCCAATAAGAGTGGTATGATTTCTAAGTGAAGTTTCGGCCATTTGTAATATGTCATGATTCATCATTTTTTTCTTTAATGTATTTATTTACGTTTACAATTTTATCGTGGAGAGATATACGCACGAACAACGTTTACAAATTATTCAATTTTATTATCAAAATAATCGTTCTCCAATTGCAACTTTTCGTGCGCTTTTGCCATTTTATGGTCGTAATAATCGTCCAACTGTGCTCGCTATTCGTCGAATTGTTAAAAATTTCGAGCGTATATTTTCTTTGCATAATGTTCAAGTGCCAATAAGATAAAGAACCGCTCGAAGTAAGGGAAATATTGATGCCGTTCAGGCAAGTGTTGCTGAAGACCACAATTTGTCGATTCAAAGACATTCCCAAGAATTGGGACTGTCTCAAACCACAACCTGGTAGATTTTGAGGAAGGATTTTGGCTTTCATCCATATAAAATTTTTATCACTCAAGAACTGAAGCTATTGGACCACCGTAAACGTCGTGAATTTGCTGATTTTTTCTTGGAACAACTTGAAAACAAACCCGATTGTTTTTAAGGAAAATCATCTTCTTCGATGAGGCTCACTTTCATCTGAGTGGTGCAGTAAATAAACAAAACTGTCGATTTTGGTGCGGAGAAAATCCACAAATTATTCATGAACACCCATTACATTCACCTAAATTGACAGTTTGGTGTGGTTTTTGGTCTGGTGGAATCATCGGTCTGTACTTCTTTCGAAATGAAGCTGGTAACACCGTTACTGTCAATGGAGAGCGGTATAGATCGATGATAACCAACTTTTTATGGCCAAAATTAAAAGAAGTTGATCTTGACAACATCTGGTTCCGACAAGACGGGGCTACGTGCCACACAGCACGTGCAACAACCGAATTATTGCGAGAAAAGTTTGGAGATTCGATTATTTCAAGAAATTGTGACATTGTAATGATTTAACACCATTAGACTATTTCTTGTGGGGTAATTTAAAGCCATTGGTCTTTAGCAATAAACCAGACTCTCTTCAAGTCTTAGAAGTCAATATTGAACATGCTATTCATGATATACGACTTGATTTATTGGAAAATATTGGGTTCATCGAATTCGTTCCTGCAAAAGAAGTCGTGGAGGCCATTTGAATGACATTTTATTCAGAACTTAATTGTATCGATAGTACTTCACATTAAATAAAAAACATTTGAATTTTCTTAACAATTAGCGCGTTTTTTTTGAAAAACTTTTATAATTCGGGCATAAATGCAATACCTATTCTCTATTTACGGATTGTCTACTTAAATAACTCCTAACCTATTTTACAATGGTTATGATTTTAAACTGGTGCTGTTTATCTGCCAGTGCAATATTTATCAATTTTTCCATTCTAGTAGCGACTCTCTTTTAATTATATTTATCAATTTTTCCATCTCAAATATTAAAATTCGTTTCTATTGGAGAAATCTATAAAATCTCGCGACGGTAAAGTTCAGCCATACTTTGCTCAGAATCCATACTACTTCTATATTACCCTTCTGCAGAGCTTTTTTTGCCAGCACCACCGTCACGTACATTCATATGCTTTTCGAAAGAATATTACTACCTCTGGTACGACATCATCAAAAACACTGAGCTGATTTCAGAGGGCTTAAATTATTGCAGCTAGCTGAATTAGTTTATTAAAATTTTTAAGTTCAATGGCTATTGTATGCGTCTTAAAGGTATGTACGGCTCTGCCTAGCTTATTTGGACTCAGCTCGCTCTTAGTTAATCAGTTTTTGAACTTGCTTGTTTTGCGAATCTCTGTGATGGTTGCACCAAAGCTCTTCAGCGCTTCTTCATTTTTCATGGATAATATATACCTGATTATGAAGATCCGTGGTTGGTCTTGATTAATACTAACATTTTCTCGAAATGGGTTGAGTTTCAATAATTTCCGTTGCTTCCGTTCAAGTGTTATTCAAGCCTTTTCGGGGTATTTCTTCGAAATTGGTGTTATCGGTAACACGACTCAACATAATTTACTTAATATTTTGATAGATATCGAGTAAGGTAGAGTATCTGGACATACGTGCATCTGAAAGAAAGTTAATAAAATTACTGATAAACTGGACGGAAAGACACTACGTAGTCTAGTATAATTATAATCATTTACGTAGACAAATACTGTAATATTTTTGCTCGTTTATTGGTTTTCCAGTTCACCTACCAGTTATCCAGTCCAGTTAGGTTAACATACATACATACTAAAAATATGTGCTGATCATACCACTTCTAATTATAATTTTTTTTCACATAACATGACCTGTTATACATACTTACAAATCCTATAGCTTCAGTTCACTATTTCTTATACATATATTGAGTAAATGCTTACAAATCCTGAATAAATTTTTGATTATGATTCTACATATTGAATCTATTTGCTTCAACAATGAAACGAGGGTCGTTCAATAAGTCCTTAGAAAATCTAAGATTTTTCGGTAAAGATTTTTTTTTGGAAGTAACATTATCGACAGGAAAGCTGTCAAAATTTCAGCTCGATCCATAGCGTAGGTCAATTTTTATCGTCGATTAAAGTTAACGACATTTATTTGTGCATAACAATGGAAAAAAGCGAGTTTAGGGCTGTCATCAAACATCTCCATTTGAAAGGAATGTGTTTGCGACAGTTTACAATTGGGTGAATGAATTTAAACGTGGCCGTTCATCCACAAAAGATGAACATCGTTCAGGACGCCCAGTTGAGGTGTCTACTCCTGAAATCATCGACAAAATCCACGATCTGATTTTGAACGATCGGCGAATTAAAGTGCGCGAATTAGTTGAGGCCACGGGCATATCACAAGGTACAGTCGCTTCAATTTTGCATGAAAAATTGTTTGTGAAAAAAATTTCGGCAAGATGGGTGCCACGTTTGCTCTCAGAGGAGAATAAGCGCAATCGTGCAGTGGACTCTGAGGCTATGTTGGCACTCTTTCATCGCAATCCTGCCGAATTCCTTCGTCGATATGTTACTATGGACAAAACCTGGATACACTACTACACTCCAGAAACGAAGAGACAGTCATCACAGTGGATTTTCAAGGGTCAACGGGCTCCGAAGAAGGCAAAAACTGTGCCATCGGCCGGCAAGGTGATGGCCACGGTCTTTTGGGATTCGCAGGGCATCATTTTTATCGACTACTTGGAAAAAGGAAAAACAATAACAGGAGCGTATTACGCGTCGTTATTGCAACGGTTGAGTGAGGAAATCAAAGAGAAACGCCCCCATCTGAAGAAGAAAAAAATCCTCTTGCATCAGGGCAATGCGCGTGTGCACACCTGCGCTGTTTCCATGGCCAAAATTGTGGAATTGGGAATGGAAATCTGAAAAAATGGCTTGGCGGACTACGGTTAACTTCCAACGAGGACGTCATTGCTCAAACGGATGATTATTTTGCAGAACTTCCGAAATCCTATTTTTTGGACGGGATAAAAATTTTGGAAAAACGATTGGAAAAGTGTATAGAGCTAAAAGAAGATTATGTTGAAAAATAAAATTTTTTTTTTTAAAAAACAGTTTTTTTCTATCTTTTTCTAAGGACTTATTGAACGACTTTCGTATTTCTAAGTAATACTAACTTTATTATTTTACAAACAATTTTTCTCCAATTTATTTTTCTAGTGCTTTTTTAATAAGTTTCGTAAAATCTTAGCAAATTGGAACTATCCTACTATTTGCATACGAATAATAGACATGTGTTATTTAGGTTATCTATAGATCATGACCAATCAAAAAAATATTAAATAGCTTCAAAGCCATACTTAAGTAATACAACAAATATATAGATTTTATTCTAACTCACTTTATTAATGAATTCTCGACAACGTTTAATACTAATTGAAAATGTATTTGATTCCTGGGCCGTGCAATTCTCAACTCTTCTAATCTCCGAACCTTAAAAGAACAAAAAAGAAAAAAAGAAAAATTAAATTAGTAAATTAAATCACCATATAACAATATATGATAATGAATAAATTGAACAAATATGATTAAAATGAACAAATAAGTGTGTAATAATTAAAAACTAAAAGGATTAATAATACAATAAATCAGAAAACAATAAAAATATTCCTTCAAATACGAATATTAATTCATAAATACAAATTCCCTTAAGTAGTATGTTTACATGGAATATTGTCCAGAAAGAGCACAAAACCACTCATTGAATTTTCATTGAAGGGTTAGATGAAAAAAAAAATTAAATAAATTAAAATAGTGCTCCCATGGGGCATTTGAAGTTATAGAATAGACAAAAGCTAAATAACATATAATATTTAATAGTACTGTAATTTACTCTCGACCAACCGGTTCATGTTTATACACGTATATGAAAATTGACTTTAATTCGATTGTTTGTTAATAATAATCAGATTATAATTATGTATTTCCGGACAGTATTCTCATTGCGTATAATAATAATCTTCTTCTTATGCCATCTTTTCAACTGAAAGCTCAAAATCCTTCAGTTTAACCCCAATACTTGAATATATGATGTTCAAAAATATCCCTAAACCTTGATTTGTAAACTTAATCGAAATTTCGCCCTCTATGAATATTTTGTATACTAAAATTTTATAATGTCGGCACGATTATAATTCAGGAAAACCGCACGTCATTTACACACAATACCATCATCATTTTAGCTTCAAAAACTTTAACGCCAACATTAATGCAGAAAATGGTATGTAAAATAATGTTTCATTGTATGTTCTCTTTTACAAAAATATATTCCACAAATGTACGACTACTCTTATATCACTTGGTTGAATACACTTTTGCACACAAAAATACGTATCTGTTTACATGTATGGGGACTATGGGGTTATTGGATATGAATGTGTCTGTATAATTACAAACTCAATTTTGCCCGAACAAATTGCTAAACTTGTTCAATTTGTTCATGGTCCCACGGGAACTCAAAAAGGTACACACTGAGTAAAATTTATGAGGTTCCCCGTTCATTCAAATAACGATATATCTCTTTTAAGGTAATTTCTTTTTGTTCTCGCGTGAATTTTCGCCTCTTTTTTCACTGTTTCATTTTATCAACAAAAAAACAGAAAGAGAATTATGAAAGAGGACGAGAACAACTATATATATATAGAGAGAAAAAAACAGTGAGTACGGGTGAAAAACAAACCTAAATGAATAAAAGAAAATTTCAAGAAGAAAAAATATACGGGAAAAAAATCCCAATAACAATAATGATAACAAAACACCAATGGGGCTGATGGCAATAAGGACATAAACAACAATAAATAGGGTAGCAGCAAATACATTTTTTCCCATATAAAAACTAATATGAACGCAAATGAAAATCACATAATTATTTTTTAAGTTTATAAATAAAAATGTCCTTTATCCTGTTGCCTTTTTGTTTTATTTTTTTTTAACTGTTTTGATCGATTGTGATACCAGAACATATACATACAATTTATGTTAAAATTGCACCAGCACTAATTTTTAAATAGTTTTATAGTAGAATTTCTATTAAAATATCAACAAACAAGAAACTTAAGTAACACATTTTAGTCCCAATCATGATATAATACAAAGAAGAGTGACTGTAAAAAAATGTTTTGTAATAGTTTTTAGAATTTTTTTTTCCAAACTTTACGAAAATTACTATAATTTTTTTTATGACATGACAAAATTAAAAAAAAATAATTAATTTATAGGTTACTAAAAAAATTATTGTGTTTGTTTGTTTGCTTTTTATTGCGAGTAACATTAGTACTGAAATCTACTCATATATTCTAAACGCCACGACACTAAAGGGAAATTGGCGGACAAAGGATAACTGAATAAGTAAATTAGAGTAGAAAGGAAATAGAAGTGGTTTTTGGGAATTAGCGTAGAACCAAGATTCAGTGGGATTCGAATCCACGACCCCTCGTATGATAGTCCAGAACGGTAATGACTGTGCTAGCGGGTCGGCTTATAAAGTTATTGTGTTTTTACATCAGAGTAAATGTAATTTTTAATTCACAGAAAAAAGGATATCATTAAAAATATATTCGTTATTTTGTGTGAATTTTTTTGTATTTTTTGTGATAGTTTGGTGAGTATTTTAGATGTCGAAGCACCCATCCTGATAATAAAGCCGATAATTTTTGCCGAGCCATCAAACTTGTGTTAGGTCTGTGCTGTTTTGGTTAGATAACACCCATTTTCTAGGCGGTTCTGTTTAAATATATTCAATTGATGGTAGTCCATATGGGAATTGGTCATATGATTGCCCGAGACCAACCCATAATAAACGAAGTCTGGATTTGAAACTGCTCATAGCTGATTAATCATGCTGATAATATGTGCAAATCTGCTCTGAATCGCTAAAAAAAAGGACGGCTTCTTTTATGTTTCAAGAAAATATCATAGGTGTTAATTCGACGAATGAAATATATTTCTTTGAGTTTTTAAATGAATTCCTACTGCATCAAGGGATGAAGAATAGATGAAATTGATAAATTTATTTTTGCAATAAGCTTTCGAATATGAAAATAAAAGTTTTCTTACAGTTAATAATGCCTGGTTGTTTCCTATGAAAAAAAATAAATATACTAAAAATTATTAAATAATTTTGATTGTTTCCTATAAATTAAATATTCTAAAAATAATTTCATATTTTTTTCCCGTCAATATGTTTGTCACCCAAAATTCCCACATGATCCGGTACCCAACGTAAGTTGATACGACTATTGCTTAGTAGGCTATGTCGAATTGTTCTAAGTTCTGACTCACTAGATGGGCCACAAATTGCTTTGAGGAAGGCAATGCTATCGCGTAAAACGATGGCAACCCGTTATCTACGGATAGTGGTCACTATATCAATCTCCGTTTTGATTGCCTACAACTTTTCGTAATACGGAGATGCCTTATAAGAAAAGATTCAACAATGCAGTGCACGGTCGCCAGTAGCAACATTCGTGAATAAAAATAATTGATTTTTTAATGCATCCAACTGTTCAAGGAAAAGATTTTCTATATGCGGGCGGATCGAAATTAGTCTTCTTAAAAGTGGCAACAGAAGAAAACACTTCCAGCTCTGCTCCCAACTAAGGTTTCCAATTTGGGTGTGGGAGGGAGGTTTGCAAATCGAGGTTGGAGATCGAGGAATTGTTTTGAATCTAAGTGAGATATTAATTAAAATAAGGATGAAGAATTTCTTTTTGAGCTGGGTGATATGATAATGTGTTCGATTAAAGTGTGAATAAGGTAGTTAAGAAAGCATTGATTATTATTAAGTGAACTTTTTTTTAAGGATTTTCTTATAATTACGGTAAACCTGGTTTTAAAGCGAGTATTTGCTTAACAAAATCTTCTGGAAGCGAAATATGAAAACAAAGGTCAAATAATTGCAATGCGTCAGATTTTCTGCAAATCACGCACTCACTCAAATATGACAGTAAACAAGTTGAGCATTTAGACACTCCACAGGTGAGAATCACTTTAAGTCTATAGTCCCGGACACATTTACGACGAGCGGCTAAAAAATTACTGGTAAAAATCTTATAACCTTCGCAATCTTATGCAAGTGAACACTCCTGGTATATTTTTGAAATTAAAATCAAAGGCAAGGTAAATTAATAAAGGATGCTTAGTTAATATCATGCTAATTATTAAAGAATATATTGTATATTATACCTAAGTCAATTTTGGTATAACATTCAAATAACGCTTTTTTACTCATGGCAATTGTGTTTAATTTTTTGTTCTTGAACTTTTTGAATTGAAGCAAAGTCACAGCTAAATCTTGCCAATCAATCATCTGCAATGCCAGAAGTTACAATGTACATATAGCCAATTTGATAACGTTTGGATTGTTTTAAGTGACATTTAAAAAATCAACAAGGTTCAAGATAATATTGGGGCAAAAAAAGCTAATTCAAAATCACCGTTCCCGGATGCACAAAAGTTGACAAACTAGGCACTCGAAAAGCACCGCAATCCATATGAAAAGATACTGATACCAAATACTTATCAATATAGTGTTAAATAATCCAATATTTTAAATTGCTCTCAGTTTCATTTCAATTTGTGCTTATAATATAATTTAAATTGAAATCGGTCATCAATTGACGTTTTAAGTAACTTGAGCATAGTAACAATGCTACCATACAAGTAATTTGGCAGCACCTAATTATGCATACAAAGTCTAAGGTAGGTGTTATAAAATTTGCTGATACGATGAATTATAAATTTTATGCTTTCTTAAATATCAATGAATTAATTTTTATGGTCAAAAATATTTCTAAGTTAATTAATAAATTCTGAAAAATGCTCTTCTCTTCTAAAATTTGCAGAACTACTCAAGAATACTTTTTCAAGCACAACTTTTTAATTAATAGAAAAAAATGAATAATTATCGATTTTGTTTTTGAAAAAGAAATCAAATTAATTAAATTAAATTAATTCATTCACTCATTGGTTTGGTATAAAAAGTAATTTAATGATTTCCAAATGATAACGTGAAAAATTTTCAGTAAGCACCTATTCTATTTAGAATAGTCATTATTTGTCAAATTTAAAAGACATCAAATTAGAGCTTATTGTATATTTGATATGTAATAGAATGCCTTGCCATTCGAACAGAACTAAATATTGTTAAGTGACCCATAAAATTATGCTATGATTTCCACAAATACATACTTTTACAAATTCTCCGTAGCAAATCAACTTTTGAACACAATTTGAAACAAGAAATTATAAAATGAAACGAAATAAAATGGGATAGAATGGAAAATGGCGAAATGAATTGAATTTGGTTTGAGAACACTTTTGGTTGAAATTAAAAATTTATAGAGTAAAATGGGCACTGAATTATGCCAACCAGAACAAATCAAACATCTGCTCCCATTGGAAAACGAGACCAAAAGGATGCTGCAAGAAGATTTTTCCTACTATGCTAGTGCGTTGCGTATTTCTGTGTAACTATTTAGGACATGTTCAAGCCAATTGGACAGAACAAAGCCACAATTAACCACAAAGCCATTAATATCCAACCAACCGTGTAATAAAACAGCTGGTGGGATTTGTTTTCAGTATTTCGGTGATAATATAATAGCTCTGAACTGTCACATCATGACTGGAAAGTCAGAAGTGTAAAAGGATCGACAAAATCTGCCACTATAAAAGGAATGGCCGACGCTAGCTAGAGGCAACGTCCCAATGTTGACAAAAACAATGCTTACATTATAATCAGAAGCATCGATTCCGCGAAAAAACGCTCTCAAATAAAATTTTGTAGAATAAATTCAATTTTGACATTTGTAATCACTTACATAAGGCCAAAAGGAGAATTCAGAAATTTAAAATTCCTCACTTTGGTATTTAATTAGACAAACGATTTACAAGACTGTCATCCTTGCAACGATTTATTTTCATTTGTTGTGATTTTAATTGTTACATTAAAAAATTTTTACTATGTCCTTATGCGATTACTCATACTGATGCTTTAGAATTTTCTGTTTTTTTTTTCACTGTTTGTCTTTACACAATGGCTGGCAGTGAAATGTTTATAATAATTTTGACCTAATAGGATATTTAATTAAACTTATTTGAAAATATAAAAAATCATAACTATTTAGGGAAATAATATAAATTTTAGTTGCAGATTAGTAGAGAATTTATTGAAGGAAAACAATTTATTATATTTTCAGATTTATTTAAGGAGGTTAATTATTCAAGAGTCGAAAATTGTTATTGAGTTTTTGAATTCAGAAAAAATACAAGAATGAGCTGCAGAATTTCTGATTTTATTTCAAGTAATTAAATTGTATCTATTTATTTAACTAAATATAACATTTTATTTGTAAACTTTGCAAATTATTAAATTATCAGTATTAAAATACATTTCAAAACTGTTGGAAAACAATTTTTATTCAATAAAATCCTTGAAACTTTTTTCTTTTAAGCATATATGTAGAAGTGATCAAAAACTAATGCAGTAAAATGAAAAGTATTCAAAATAGATAATTTTATTGAATTGTGCACAAATTTGCTGCTTTTATTTTAATACAAAATCATATTAATGATGAATAAGGATGTGGCGGCATCTTGGGTTTGGAAGTGTACTTTTAAAAAGGAAATGATATGGCGGCATCTTGCATAAGAAGGATCTTACCGAATGATCTTTTAATTATAATATCCACAAGGCTAAGCAAAAAGAACATATTTTATTCCTAGGCATGAATGGAGTCTCTAATGGAATGATATTAATAATTCCATATTGTCTTTCGATGGAGCGACGGCGCAAGCCAAATGAGTTCAGTATAGAAAAAGTTAATTGAGAATTGTTTAACTTAGACATGATATTCAACGGAAGATTAAATCAGACCACTCTTCATATGTTACTAAAACTCAAAGTTTCTGAGCAATTATTTTAATATAGTCAAATTCCAAAACAATTAAAAACAATTGATGACTTTAAGCAAAAATCTCGATGTTATTTTGTCTTTATTTTAGAGGTAAAATAAAAGTTGCAAATTAAAAAATAAAACTATAAATAAACTATTAAGAGATTTTCTAGAATTTCCTCTAATAGCAATAATTATGGCCATATCATCTGCATAAGTAGCAATGATAGTATTAGGATCAGATGGAATGTCATGGGTATAAATATTATATAAAGTGGGACCAAGGATACTGCCTTCTAAGTTAATTGCAATTTGTAAATGGCATTAGGAGATATATGACTTTTGATAAGGTAGTATGTTGAAGGAAGAAATTTCTTGAGTTTCCAGAGGAGTCCAGGATCTTGGGAGATATCAAATATACTCATGGGCTTAATAATATTTAGACTTGTATTTACTAAAACACATTTTGGAATTGTTTTTTTTTTTGGAAAACAAACTATAAAGAGATTTTCTAGAATTTCCTCTAATAGAAATAATTATTGTATATCAAAAAAATATCCGAGGCAAAATTATTGTCGTCATTATGATCAAAGAAGTGAATAATAGTTATGTCTCTTCATCATCAACAGTATTATAACACCAAATGTCCCGGCCTTGAACCGCAATTTTCCATTTTGGAAATTCTAGCACTTTTTAAACTACTACAGACTTTCCAGGCACGAATTTAGTGTTTAGCCCATCGCGACTTGATTTTCTTTTGAGTTTTTGAGCTTGATTTTAGATACAATTGAACGGTCGTGTTAGCGTTCCATGATTATATTGGTAAGCAACCCACGTAATCGTTCATCTCATGTAAGGAACCAAAGATTCTTCTAAACGCGTCTAGGATTTTGCAATAATTTTACCTTTCTAAAAATACGTGAGAAATAGTAATGCCTTTTATAGCAGTTCCCTTGATTTTATGATCAGACCTATCGAGCGACATAACGAGCGATTGACTAAAATAGGTTTTTATAGTTTTTTTTATATGAATCCTCATGGGACCAGTAGCAGGTATTACTTCATGGAGAGTAGACTGAAATCAATCCTTTAATTGCATTTAGGTTACAAACTGTCCTTTCATTCTGCCTGGAAGAATTTATTTAATATTATCAAGTTATTAATGAACTTCCAGATATCGTAGAAATGATATTGCAGTCATCGATGGTGAGAGAAACAGACTTATTTATTTTCCCGCTGGTTAATAGTACTGTCTTCGTTTTTGGGTCAGCAAGCTCCAGGTCCACTACTAAAAGACACTACCAGATTATGTGAACTTCATTATATGTGGTTTGCGTGATGTCATCTATGAATTTACCGACAGTCATAACCGCAATGTCATCTGCACATCCAATCAAAATTTCTCATTTTGGCATTGGGAGTTCGAGCAGTGCGCCATACATAATATTACAATACATAAAAATACGGGACTACCCCACTGGCGCTGTTTGTTTTCACCTCACTGTCAGTATCGTTTATTAACATTCTATCGATGACATAGTCTACAATTATTTGTTTGAGATGCTCCGGAAATTTCAGTTGGCAAAACGAGTATAGAAATATCGGACTTTAGCTGGCTATGTTTTCGTAGGTGGTCTTAAAGTTAAAAAATAGGTAGTGTAGCTGATTTTGCTGGCATAAAGAAAAGTTTATAAATTTTGATTATAATAACTGTTTTTCTTTACTAAACATTGGAAATTATTATATTTTTGAACTTTTTTCAAAGACCCACTGAACCACTAATCGTTAAATGTTAAAAGTTGGGTTAACGTTCATTTCTTAAATAAAGTTTTTTAAGAAAAAATTATATAGATTTTACATTTCGAATTTAATAAAGATATTCTAATTTTAAAACTTCTCAAATATACGTACCGAATTCAGAAAAATATTTAAATATGTTAAGCGGTATATTTTTTCATAATTTTTAGAATTCGTGCTAAAATTCCGGTAAGTGGCATTAAGCCTTCTAAATAAAATATAGGAAATTTAATGTAGTCTCAAAAATATTTTAACACATATATCTATAAATTTTGTTTTATTTATAAACATAGTCAATGCTCATAGGTGACTTTTGAAGCTATACGAGAAAGAACAAAAATTGGTTTTTGCACCATGATAACGCCCCTGCTCATGCATCGTTGCTTGTGCGCGAATGTTTGGCAAAAAACAACACACTAATAATGCAGCCACCGTATTCCCCAGATCTGACCCTCCTTGACTTTTTCTTGTTCCCGAAAAAGATTCTTTGATCCATTTTTTGGAATGGGCAAATATCGAAGACGAGCCAAAATATGTGCAAGCAAAGCAGCTGTCAAAAATTAATTGAAGATTCAAAATGGCCGAACTTATCGGCATAAGTGATAGACATGAGTACCAACATAATGTCATAAAAAAACAATAATTGAATATACGTAACCCGCGGAAATTCAAAATTCATGATACTTTTTGAACAGACCTCGTATATCATAAGCATAGTCAAATTTTAAAACGAATTGAGTAGCCTCCAATAGCTTTGTCATCAATGAGCGAAGGTGACAAAGCTATTGGAGGCTATTCAATTCGATTTAAAACTTGCAGATTATACTATAAAGTGTCTATAATATAGAATAATATCCTTACAAAAATAATTATCATTTAAAGAAGATGCTTTTCATAACAAAGGGTAAAATATTGAAAAAATTTATTATAAATTTTTTTTTGTAATTAAAAATATTACTTTTAGAAACAATAATGTTTGAAGCTTAGTAATTACTGAATATTTCAGTCTAATACAACTTTTACTAAATTAAATATTTTCAACATGATTTTAATTGATTCTATAGTAATATGAAAATAGCCGAACTAAACAAATATTTATATCACGTAATGAAGTTTATAAAAAAAAAATATACAAACAAGATGAAGTTACTCTACTACCGAAAATAATTTTATTAATTCTAAAATTACACGAGTACATGAATCAGAGAAGATTTGCATATTTACTCAATTATTTAACAAACGAGTATAACAAGTACGTTAAGTGGAATATATTTTATATAAAATGTAATAAAATCTTGAAGTATGTAAGTAGTGTTTATATGCATTCGCAAAAGATTGTATGTTTTTCCGAAATAAAAAATAGCAGTTAAATTGCTCAATGTATAATTAAGGAAATTCTCTGAATTACAGAGCATTTAATATAAAGTACATAAAAACTATACGAGGTTTTGGTCCTTGATAAATTTCTTACGAGTGGTAGGTAGAAATTTTTTCATCATTCCTTCAAATTTCTTTTTGCCTTATCAAAATATGTAACGTACCTCGTTGGAGAGCTTCTCCTGCGTTTGCTACTTGTTAACATGGAAGAATGCACATTAACTTCTATGGAAGACAAGTATTAAAATTTACCACTGTTTCGAGCATAAAGTACAAGACAATTTCTATTTTCATTTTGCGATAAGATTTGTGCTCTTGTAACAGAACAGTTCGCACAAGTAACATGGAACTGACTGTTGGATGTTGAGTGTTTCTAAAGTGTACAAAAGCAATTTTCTGCACACGTAAACGAGTTATTGCTATTATATTTCCTTAAAGTTATTTAGCTTTACAGCAAAGAACTTTTTTCATTTTGTACTAAAATGAATTTTGATTTTTTTACGAAAAGTAATGGATTTTTCTAACAACCAAAAATACAGTTTATCTTTTTGTGAACAATCATAATTTTTAATCTCTTCTGAGTATTTTTCATTGTTTAAAATATTTTCATTAGTAAAAAAAATTGAAATTTTTTATTTTTAATTATTTAATAATTTTTTTTAATCTATAACTACAATTGTATAGTAAGAAGCAGATTTACATAACATTTTAATTAACAATCTTATGCAATCTGAAGTGGGAGTAAACATCCATCGGCGTTTCTCCAAACCAGCAAAAGTTAGATTCCCATAAAAAATCTCTAGGCCATTGTCTCTTAAGTCTCCGATGAGTGTTTCCGGGGAGGGCAATACAGGGTAATTATCTCACAAATGAATTATGATGATAGGATAAACGGGAGTAAAAATTTTGATAGCGGGACATGCACAAGTCCTGAGCAAATCGACATTTAGATTACGATATATTACGTTGTTACGAACATAAAAGGGGGCATCAACAATTTTATGGAGGATCTTGGATTGTAAGGCCTGGACGCGATACGAATTGGAACGTTTCGTTGAACCCCAAAGTTCAATTCCACATATTCAAATAGGTCTTATAATTGTATTGTATACTAGAAGTTTACTTTTGATTGTGAGTTTCGAGCATTTGTCCAGTAGTCTATGAATATTGTAGATAATGTCTAGTGGCTTCAAGTTTTTTTAGTGTAGTATGAAGGTTCCATGTTAATATCTTGTCCAAGTAAAGTCTCAAATAAGGTACTTTATCATATCATGTTGCTATTAAGATATAAAGGGGTAGGTTTTCCTTGTAAAAAAAAATGAAAGTAATATGAGCACTCTTCTGTTGATCTCTTAAATCAAGATTGAAGGTTGTGGATATGGGATTATAAATTGTTGGAAGCTATTCCAGGATTTGTATGGGTAGCAAGTATGGCCATATCGTCTGTATAAGTAGCAATAATAGTATTAGGATCAGATGGCATGTCATGGGTATAAATATTATATAAAATGGGACCAAGGATACTGCCTTGTGGAACTCCGGCCAAAATACGATATATTTGCGAGGATTCTGACTTAATTGAAACTTGGAAATGACGTTAGGTGAGATAAAAATTGATGATAAGGTAGTATTTTGAAGAAAGAAAGCTCTTCTGTTTCCAGAGAAGTCCAGGATGCCACACACGATCAAAAGCTTAGGATATATCTAAAAATACTCCTAGGCTTAATAATATTTGGATTTTTTGTTTTCTAACATACATTTTGGAATTGTTTCTTGTTTAAATAAAAACTTTAACAGTAAATTTTCCCATTTTTTAAATAATTTTGAATAAAAATGATTATTAATTATATTTTCATATACAATAAATTCTGAATTGATATAAAATAACTGCACGCTGGATATTCTATTAGCTGGATTTGACATGTAAATCCCTGCGTACTAGACGCAGACGTCAGTGTGTCACTAAATCAGGTCTTAAAAATTTAGTGTGCATAAAAATTCTATACAAAAATCGGTGTTCTTATCAAGTTAATGAGGATCAAGTCTTAGACAATAATTTAAGCAATACACCTTTGTCAGACAATTTTGGAAAAACTACTTTTTATATAGATTTTAAATTCAGAATCATTTAAATTGGGTGAAAACAGAAAAAATAAATTTTTTCAGCCAGAACGACAAGAAGACATCAGAATGATGAAGGTTTCAAAGGTTTCAAAGCCCGAAGAATTCGTGACTTTCAGCTGCAAATAAGCCTTACGACACTCTACCTTTTCGGTGGAAGATTGGTCAATTACTCAATGGTCTACATAGTATAATTTGCAGTTTATTATATTTGTTAGTATACAATAAAATTATGATTATAAAATTATTCTTAAAAATTATTACTATGCAATATTTTTCATCTGTACATATATTTTTAAGACCATCGTTGATACATTTATAAGATATTCTATAAGGATTTGCAGTTGAATTCTGCTGATTGCATTGGTAAATTGTTTGTCTGCGATCACTTTATGAGGTCAGTTTACTAAATCAATGTAGAAGAAAAGGCGTACTTACCGTTACGTGCCTCCATTTTTGGAGACACTAATTGATGGTAAAATTTCAGTATGGCAGTACCTGTTGTATAATTTAGAGTCAACAATAAAGTAGTTTAAGAGAAGTCGTGTTGATGGAGAGTTTTTTTTTTTAATTTCTTTATATTTGAAAATTTTTTTTTAATTTACAGGTCCCGTTAGTATTTTTAAATTTTTACCATTTTTCAACAAATAACTGTGTGTGAAAGTTTCTGTAGTTAAGATAATTATCAAATATTAAGAAATTTGCAAAACTTTGTCTTTCGAAGCTTAGAAAATAAATTCATTAGCAAATCAATTTTACAACTAGGGAAAGTTTTCAAACGACTTTGGCTTTAAAAAAAAGTCATTACGAAATAATATAAGGAATAAATTGACAATGGTCCACGTGAGACTTAGTAACAAATTAAATTACTAACAAAGACGTCAGAATTAAGTTATTTTTACAAAATTAAAGACACTTTCTGGAACTTAAGAAGAGGATAAAGATGGAAAAATTATTACGCAGCCTATCCTGACAGTTAACCACGGATCATTTTGATTTGTGCTTAAATGATCGTGAATTTCATTATTTTCCAGTTTTTCGTTCAATAATTTTTGAATTATTTTAATTATTTTGCCATATACCCCGGACTAGCTAGTAATTTTGCTATTATAAACATACATGTATCCGTATTGTGTACGAATTGATCTGATTCCAAATGATTTTACCAGCATTGTCCTTCATGTAACTTCCATGAATAATTTTCATCAGACTCAGATTTAATAAAAATGGCAAAAAGTTCAATAAATTACCTTTTTACACATTAATAGAAAAAAATCGTAATTTTATATAAGAAAAGTAGCGAAAAAATTGTTTCTGAATTGGCTATTAAACATCCAAAATAAAGACTGAGACTAATAGAAATTATGCATATAATAAGGAATTATTTGTTAAATAAAAAATAAAATAAATACAAATAGTATTAAAAAAAACCCCACCATATTCGAAAACATTATTAAAATGTTGATTAGAAAATCGGCAATAATTTATTTCTTATTCATTGTCAGTCTGTCTAGTCTAAATCTTTGACTATTTAGCTTTCCGCACAGTTACTGTATTCATGAACAATAAAATTATACTTATTTGAGAGAATTTTAGCTTCCAAAAGATAGGAAAAGTTCCGCATGGAAGATATCGTAACAATTTTGGACTAAAGATCTCACAGATTTCCCTTGACAATTACAATAAATCACTGCTTCCGAAATATGTGTATAGGCAAATCCACATGACCAAAGATATTAAATGGAGAAATTTCGATTTGTGCACTTCATTAAAGATTCAGTGCTATTTAATTTGTATAAAAAGTTTGAGTTTTGCTATATGTACTAATATATGGAATATTGTTATGTTTATATAATCACTTAAGATATTTTTAAAAACAAAAATACTACACGTATAAAAAAATAAATATGTTTCGTTAGAACTTCAACTTTAATAGAAATTTTAAGGCTTTCCTAAAAATTTCTATTAAAGTTTAAGTTCTAACGAAACATATTTATTTTGTTATAGTATATATCCTATATATACTATAACAAAATAAATTATTTCGAAAATTTATAAATATTCTATATTTTGTGCTAAAAAATTTATATTTGTTAATTTTAATTACAAATTTTCAAAGTATATTTCTGGATTCTAAGGTGTTTATACTTAAAAACTATATTTTAGTAACCTGTCAGACCACAGTAATAAATATGAACTTTATCCATTTTTCTTTTACTTTACAATCAAATAACTTAGGCTTACAATATACGTATATGTATATTTCTTCTGATTTCAAAATGAATTATAATAATTTTTTTTTTCAAATAATTATGCCTCCATTAAGTTTATACGTTTTTCTTTTATTTAAATGCTATAAAGTTATTATATATAGGGAACACTTTATTAGTTGATATAGTTTTTAACTGGTAGTGTTCGTAATTTTTGTTCTGAAGTAAAAAATATTTTATAAATTTAAAGAAAACAAAATCGAAATTATTTTTAATATAAAATAATGAAGTATTGTTTACGTAAGACATTTAAGGAATGGTAGTTTAATAAACAGAGAAAAATAGTTTGAAAATATCCATTTTTTTTATACTATCGAACACTTAAAACGTCGAATAAAACTAAATATTAATCTCAGCGGTCTAACAAATGGGAACGTGGTTCAACTCTGCTAAGTCAAACAACGTAAAATATACCAGATGTATAAGCTTAAATCCGGTCATAGATGGCGTGAGTTAGCGTATTAAGCTACCATGAGTTTGACATCTGTCAACATTAATCAGTGCACATTGTCAGCAATTTCGTACAACAACATACATTTTTCCTTTGGTAATCATGTCTAGTTTTGTACCAGAAAAAGAGCATATGTGTATGCGGGAAGCGCTGCTTTTCTGCTTCAATTTGAAGAAATCGGCTACCGAATCGCATCGAATGATTTATGGAGCCCTATGGTAACAGTGTTTTATGGGAAACAACGTGCCGAGATTGGTTTAGTCGGTTCAAAGACGGCAATTTTGACTTGTGGGACAAGAAGCGTGGAAATCGTCCTAGGAAGGTTGAGGACCATCAATTGCAGGCTTTTTTGAACGAAGACGATACCCAATTGCAAAAAGTGCTTGCAAAGCAATTGGGTGTTACTCAACCAGCCATTTTCATGTGTCTGCGTGCCATGAGGAACATTAAAAATATCGAAAAATGGGTGCCGCATGAATTGAACAATAGGCAGATGGAGCGACGCCGAAACACATGCGAAATCTTGCTCGCCAGACAAAAAAGAAAGTCGTTCCTGCATCGGATTGTGACAGGCGATTAGATATGTTTCGAGAATCCTAAATGCAAGAAATCGTGGGTTGATCTCGGCCAACCATCAACATCTTCCCCAAGACCAAATCGCTTCGGACGGAAGACGATTCTGTGCGTTTGGTGATATCAGCAGGGTATCGTCTACTATGAGATGTTGAAACCTGGTGAAACTGTCAATGCCCACCGCTACCACCAACAACTGATCAAATTGCACCGTGTTCTGCGTGAAAAAAGGACGGATTATCAACAAAGACATGACAAGCTGATTTTCCTCAACGACAACGCACCATCGCACACGTCAAAAATAGTCTGAAGCTACTTAGAGACACTTAACTGGAAGGTGCTACCCCACTCCGCTTGTTCACCAGACCTGGCCCTTCCGACTACCACCTGTTTTCGTCGATGGGCCACGCGCTCGCTGAGCAGCACTTCGATTCTTACGAATACTTCTGAAAATAGCGTGATGAGTGGTTTGCCTCGAAAGAGAATGAATTTTTTTGGCGTGGTATCGACAATTTGTCTGAGAGATGGGGAAAAAGTGTAGGTAGCGATGGCAAGTACTTTAAATAATTTGGTTTTTTTTGACTAAACATGTGCTTTTTTGACTAAACATGTGCTTTTTTGACTAAAAGACAGGGGATTTAAGCTTATTCTCCTCGTACGATTTTTCGCCAATATATTGTCTGTAGTATGCGAAGAAAGATCCTGACCGGGAAGTCTTTAGTAGCTTCGTTTATGGCTCTAGAAGATAAGGTGGGTGCTGGATTCGCTGGAGTGACGGCGTTAAGCAGCATACAAAAAGCATTCTGGGAGTGTCGAATAAAAAACCGCAGCACGGCGGTGGGTCGTCTGGAGTTCTTGAACTCTGCAGGCCTAAATCGGACTCTGGGTTGTCCGGCCGTTGATGATGAAATTGACTTCAGGTGCTCCAAACATAGGCCAGCATTTTACATTTTTATTTATTTTTCACTAAGAAAAATTTCTGCTGCCTATTGAGGTGTAATTAATTACTAATTGAGGCGGTCGCTATAACCTAATAAAATCTTATCATTTATTATAACGCGTCAGAATTCTTAATTTTCTTATCAAAGAGAGCGTGTGAAGTTATTACTGCTTAAGAGAAAAATATTAAGTCACATCCCATATAGCAATAGTTTTTATCTTGCAATGAGAGATTGAGAACTAAATTATTATTTAGTATTTGTTTAATTGTTCATAAATAACGTCATTAAGACAAGTGCTAGTAACAATATGCATCCGGAAATGAATAATATTACTAGTAACAATATGCATCCGGAAAAATAAATATTTAAAAACACGTATGTATTAATAGATAAATTATTTTTATATGCATCAAAAAATAAAATATGCCATAAATTCCATATTATCAAATGATTCGAACTTTGTAAGCCCAGTTTCTTTTGACGATTATAATTTTTATAGACTGTTTATAATATTTCGGTTATAAACAGTCATTTTGTTTATAAGAAAATGCCTACATATTGATTTATTACCCTTTTACCGAATTATATGAATTTGTGCGGGTCAAGTCGATAAGTCAGCGATAAGTGCAAGATATAAAGCTGATTTTAGCAAAATTATATCCTTTTTATCACCTTACATTCTGTAAAAAATTTCAAACAATTTTTTTTTAAATATCTGTTCATTATTTTGGTTTTGACAGATATTGACAGGAGACAATATTTGTGTTTTTTATGAATTTCGTATGTTGATAAAATACTATTTTTTGAGGCAAAAATTATATCTGAAACAAAAAAAAACTTGAAAAGTATTCTAGAGGCTCCTCACTATCGTATTCGGAAAAACACCTTCAAGTAGAAGTGTGTGAACATCTCAAAAAAATGTGTAGACAACATCTTCTTTGAAATTTAAGGTATAAGCAAGCTTTCAATGAGAAGGCTACCGCATTTATAAACACCTGACCAAAAATATGTTCATGAAACGACTTCAAAATTGGATATTTTTAAATATAGTGGAAATAAATTTTATTCAAAAAAAATTGATTCACTATTATATACAAGAAGCCCAAGTTTAGTGAAAACAATGCACTTCTACTAACAAATGTTCATAAAAGAAGGCAAAAACGGTTCCATTGGCAGGAAATATGGTCTAATCTTAATCGACTATCTAATAATGCTGTATAACACAGTTTTATTAGATCACTTGAATAATGAAAGTTAAACAAAATAATCATCACCTAAATATTTATGGGTAATTGCAATAACAAAATTAATATAATCATGTTATAAATTGCTTCTCTACGAAGCACTTTCTCCAGATTTGAACTCGTGTGATTTGCTTCTGTTTCTAGTCCAATTCTGAAACTGAAGCCTATTTTGCCGATTTTTAGTTAAAACTGAAGCTATTTTGCAGATTATATTAAATCGTACTATACAGAAGCTATAATAAAGTTGTATTATTGTTAGGTAAAGTATTTCTAGCGAAAAAAAAAGATTATATTAAAAAATAAATCAATTTTTGTTGATTAAATCAATTTCTTGTTTCATTTATCACTGATTTGTCATACCACCCTCGCATGATAAAGAGATAAAGAAACTATTTGTGGTACTCTGTAATGGTAACTACTTAATAAAGGATCAACAAAGGATATTACAGGAATCTGAACATTGAGTCCTACATAATATATAAACAAATATTTTGATTGAGATCAAATTCAATCTTCTCAAAATAACTCAATATATTGTACTAACCCTATAAATTTTACTTCAACTTTCTTTTCAATTGATATAAACTCTACTCAGATTAATCTTTGTGAAAGTATGAAATAATTTATTCTTCAAATTTTAGTCTAATAAATTTTCAAGATAAACGATTACTCCTCATATTTTTGTAAACTGAACATTAAATATTAAAGCTAAGAGTTTATTTGTCTTAGATATCTAAAAAAAAAAACTTGTTTAAAGATAAACATATTATTATTAATATATAACATCAAATAAACTTACTTCTAAGCTATAATAATGTGCGCAATTATTCAATTTATTCAGTCTTGACTCTATTTGCAATGATTTATAGACCGGATCTGTGGAACAGTATCTAACAATCCATTTACTTATTATCTACTATTGCATAATTCCAGTTAAACTGTTCATTATTTATTTACATAATAATATTCTTAGTAATTCTCATTGATATTATTATTCTCAAAGATAAAGTACGATATCTGCTGTTTAAATTAGGCGAAGGTATACCTTACACATATACGCATGTATAATAATAAAAGGAGGTATTCTAAAGCTCAGTATTGTGCGAGAAAATTTTACAAACTTTATGTGGATATCCTCTATTTGTAACATTTCATTATTGTTTTTATTTTTTTTTAATTTTGACAATAAAAATTAGTTTAGTTTTCACCATCAAGGATAAGTAATTTCAAATATTGAATAATTCCAAATTTGTGAATAGTTGAGGACAAAATTTGAAGAATTTATCAATATTTAATGTTGAAACCAGGACCATTTATCTTAAGGTAGATCTCATTTTTTTAATGTAATTTTATTATTTTTAATTTAAAAAAAGTATTACACACCCTAACTCAACTGTATATATTATTTAACCTAGACTTTAAACTTTGCGAATTTTCTAAAACCAAATTAATTCTTTATAGTAAATTTTACAAAATCCAAATAGTTGAAAGGAAGAAAATTCATATTAAGTAATTTAAATACTGATAAATTCACATTAAATAATTTAAATACTGATGTCACTTTCACAGCTAAAATAAAATAAATTAATTCGATTGTTAGTTATAAAGTACAAAATAAAATACTCGTAGTTCAAATTAAAAACAGGTCGAATTATAAAAAAACAAAAATAAAATATCAAATTTGTATATCGATTGTTATTTTTTACGTCAATCATGAAAAGGCTTAGGCATATTAAAATTTTAACTATTTGATATTTGACGTTTATAAACGTCGGCAATTATTTGATATGTTACACTTGTCGGTCAAATAACGTATTTTTCCACCATCCAAGTTTTACCGAAAAAATTAAGGAACTACAGGAAACATCGATAAACGTATCCCAATAATGATTTAATCGTTGGAAAGTTGATGTGTGGTAGACAAAAACGCAATCAGAGTCATTAGCAATCCTCATCATGAGGAAAGAGTAAGAAAAGGCCAGCATGTAGCTTATAAAGAATAATAAGGTAGAATACCTTGCGAAGTAATGCCTGAAAGTAGTTCCATGCGAAGGGTGTATTTGAAGAATCGAAAGGACATTTGAAAAACAGGTTTAAATATTTAAAAATATCACACTTTTTAGAGTTCGGCACCATGTTGGAAAAACACTACAACAGTTTTCCATGTTGGAAAAATACTACATACCACCTTGATCAAAAAGTTACCGGAAGTTATTCAGAAAATTAAAAATACAAGTTTATTCATCTAAATCTATATTATCCCCTTCAAAGTAATCCCCATCGACTTTAACACACTTATGCCAGCGCTTGATCCAATCCTCGAAACATTTTTTATATTCGGTTTTCGGTATGTCCATCAGTGCTTCCTGCGATTTTTCCATTACTTCCTCTCGGCTGTTGAAATGCGTTCCCCGTAATGGTTTTTTAACTCGATTGAACAGAAAGAAGTCACAGAGAGCCAAATCAGGTGAATTCGGTAGTTGTTGGATGGTATTTGTTGCATTTTTCATCAAAAAATTACGAATAATGATGGCACTGTGCGACGGTGCGTTGTCATGGTGCAAAATCCACGAGTTTTCTGCCCACAATTCTGGTCTCTTTCGGCGAATTGCTTCACGCAAACGTCTTATAACGCCCAAATAATACTCTTTGTTTACTGTCCGGCCTTCTGGCAAAAATTCATGATGTACTACACCGTCGTAATCCATGAAAACCGTGAGCATTGCCTTCTTTTTTGACTGAAAACGACGTGTTTTTTTTGGTCTCGGCTCATTTGGTGAACGCCATTCACTTGCCTGATGTCTGGATTGCGTGTCTTACTCATAAACCCACGTCTCGTCTCCAGTAATGATCCTTTTGATGGATCTTCGATTGACTCACGACCACTTTTGAACCGCTCGTGCCACTGGTAAACGGCCGTTTTCTTTAGAGAATCGTTGCCGAAACACTTTTCCAATATTTCAAACGTTCGTGCACCAATAAATCCGTTTTTTACGAAAAACTTAATACAAGTTCGTTGTTGCGAACTTAATACAAACTTGTATTAAAGCCATTTCTAAAATTGTAAACAATCGCTAACACACACAGAGATTGATGTACTCTTGGCTACGTAACTTTTGCAAATATCAATCTATGATGCTAAGATTTAGAGGGAATATCAACAACAGATGTACCAACTTACCAAAAAAACAGAACTACAATCGGAACGATGGGAGTGCCAGACTTTTTGATCAAGGTGGTATTCAAGTAAATTTTACTGCTGCCACAGACAATTCCTTTCAGTTAAGCGTGAACAGTAGAAAAAGGAATTATCCTCGTTTAAAATTGTGGCCTGTTACATTATTGTTCAGCTAAAGCATTATATGTAGAAAACTATGTGCGTCTTCAGTTCCACGTGGTGTTGTCAATAATCAGCTGATGCATCCATCTTCTTTTAGCCGATAAATGTTAATGTCGTTGCCATCTTATGAAGATAGATGTTGGCATTCTGATCCGCCAAAAGCTTGATTAGTGGCGGGTTAGCAATTAAACAGAGAGTGTCATACAAGACAGAACCGAATGCTTCCGAAATTCGAAGTGCGGCCCGACGATATACCACCATCTCCCGACGCTTGCATAATTCAGATAGACTAGGGTCTGAGTAGCTTACTTTATCGGGGGTCTAGCTCTTTTGGGGCCCTCTATTGTGAGACAGGATTTTTGATTTCCATATATAAGCAAAATTTCAACCTAGAATCGAAAATCTAACTTGCCGTTTCAGCAGCAATTTTTAGTTGTTCACCACAGTTCTATCTATCATCTATCTGGACTTATAGAAGTGGAAGCGATATCTGTCAAATAATATCGAAATCACTGATGGAGAGAGAGATAATCTCCGTTTCTTTTTGTGGAATGCCTGTTTAAATATCACTATCAATAAAATTAAGTATCTAACATCAATCCGTAAAAGTAGGCATTCTTCATATATCGGTGACAATCATTTAGGGTAAAATTTTGCACACAAATAAAGTAATTTATTCTAACCTAGTGCTTGCAATTAACATTTCAGATTTACAAGCGTCAAATATTCCAAATTTTATAAGATATCTTAAGATTACTAAGCTTTTACAATATTTCTTAGAGTATATTTACAATAAAACTCCTTTTCAAATTATTTAAGATTGATATAAATTGATAGTATTTCCAAAATTTTTAACAAAAGGTATACTTTATAAAGATTGAAATAATTCGAGCTTAATCTGTCTTAAGTAAACTTCAATGTTCATAAATAATCATGACTAATATTGATAAATATTATTGCTGGCCTAAGAGTAATTTACATTTATTAAAAGTGCAATGGAAAATTTACGGAAAACTCAGCAAAACATTAAAATTAACTTATTTGAAAATTATAAAGTTTTTACTGAAATTTGTTAGATTTGCGTACATGCAAATCTTATTAGACTATTTCAATCTATCATGAACTGACCAAACTGACTAATAGAATCTAATTCAATATATCTGCAGGTCATTTGTATTAATTAGAGTTGGTATTTTAGATAGCTAAGTTATGTCAAAATCAATCTTCATTTGATGCTCGTTCGATATTGTTTGAAAATTTGTACGGATAGACACAGGAATTCAAAACATCATAGAATTGATGTAGATTGGAGTATTCTTAAGAGCAATGACTACATTTACCTACATTTTAGATAATATAATATCTATTCCTTATCAAAAGTATTCAATAATATTCCTCAATATAATCAAATATTTTTGATTAGATTGGATGTTATATTAGTCCTTTAACCAATTTGTTTAAGTATTGAGTAACTTAATTGAAAGGTTTTACAAAAACATATAAGATAGAAATGGTTAATATGGAATTCATTACTGTATCATTGGCTTATTTTCTAACTAATGCAGAATTTTCTTATATATATAACTAATTCCAATTGACCATAATTCTTCAACAGTTACATTTTAATGCAGGCCAAAATACTTTTATTAAACTTTAAACTAATGAAGTTAATAATTCTTTTTAAATATACTAAAATTTATATCATATAAAAGGTGGCAAAGATCAGAAAATTTTGAAAAAATACCAAATCCAAAAAAGGAAAATTTTACTTAATTATATTGAAAAAATTTAGGAAATAAACGTATTTCGAATAAGAGTGATATTATTCCTTTTCAAAAAAATACACTAATTGTTAAGGAAATTCATATGTTTTTTATTTAATGTGAAGAACAGTCGATACAATTAAGTTCTAAATAAAACGTAATTCAAATGGCCACCTCGACTTCTTTTGCAGGAACGAATTCGATGAACCACATATTCGAGCACTTTTTCCACTAAATCAAGTCGTATGTCATGAATAGCATGTTCAATATTGACTTCTAAAGCTTGGAGAGAGTCTGGTTTATTACTAAAGACCAATGATTTCAAATAACCCCACAAGAAATAGTCTAATGGTGTTAAATCACAACTTCTTGGAGGTCATTCAATGTCACAATTTTTTAAAATAATAATATCTCCAAACTTTTCTCGCAATAATTCGGTTGTTGCACGTGCTGTGTGGCACATAGCCCCGTCTTGTTGGAACCTGATGTTGTCAAGATCAACTTCTTCCAATTTTTGCCATAAAAACTTGGTTATCATAGATCTATACCGCTTTCCATTGACAGTAACGGTGTTACCAGCTTCATTTCGAAAGAAGTACGGACCGATGATTCCACCAGACCAAAAACCACACCAAACTGTCAATTTAGGTGAATGTAATGGGTGTTCATGAATAATTTGTGGATTTACTTCGCACCAGAATCGACAGTTTTGTTTATTTACCGCACCACTCAGATGAAAGTGAAATGGCAAAAGCGCACGAAAAGTTGCAATTGGAGAACGATTATTTTGATATTAAATAAAATTGAATTATTTGTTAACGTCGTTCTTGCGTATATGTCTCCATGATGAAATTTTAAATATTACTGAATACAATTAAAAAAAAGATAGATAGATCATGACATATTACAAATGGCCGAAACGTCGCTTAGAAATAATATCACCCTTATTGGAAAACCCTATATAAATATTAATCAGGATAATATGAAATCGCAAAAGTGTGAACAATGTTTTATTTATCATAATTACTGTAGCAATTTGCACCTTTAATCTTTGTGAGGCTGACTCGGTAGCAGAGTCATTAGTGTGCTGGACTAGTGTTGTGGATTTGAATTGCACTGTGGTATGGTTTTCCGCCGATTCTCACAAAAACACTTTCTTTCCATTCAACTTTAATATCATTTTCCCATTATCCTTTCTTTAACATAAAAGGATAACGTGAAAAAACACCTTAAAAAGCATCAGCCATCCAATCGTGGATAAATACCCGCATTGAATATCAATCGTGATTCAATACCCGTGATGGTCGAAAACAACAACTTAAAGTGGATATTATGATCGCCTCTCCTACTGGTGGAAGCCTGGCACCAAAATAAAACTGCATGAAAAAAAGCATCAGTCAAAGACATGCTCTTAAAATTGATATAAATGTAATTAGAACATTGTTAAATATGTCCCCATATACGGAAAAGAATCTTTAAAAAGAAAGTAGATAGAATCTTTTTCAACATAATAAAAGTTTAAGTAAATCTACAACGTACGTGTAGATTAATATTTCAAAGTCATTTATCCGTTATATTCAACTACCTGAGTACTATTTCATGATTTTTTGCCAATCATGAAATAGTGCAGAGGTAAAATTTTTATATGTTTCTCTATAAAATATCCATCTATTAATTAAAAAATTATATAATTTCATGTACAAATTAAAAAAAAAAAAAAAAAAAATAACTTCCAAGATTATTTCAGTATCACTAAATATTATCCTTTAAAAAATAGACTACACGTATAAATGGGAAAAATCAATTGACAGATTTTAATTTGTTATATAAATACTCCTCATTACAACAATGATTCTATGTTTACAAGAAAAAAATTATAATTAATAAAAATTAAATATATTTTTGTTCAAAAGTAATTAAACGGAAGATAACTGATTCTATATGAAATTAGAAGGCGAAAATCCAACATTATTCGAGTACAATAAGGATTCGTAGAAGCCATTAATGATAATTGCACCTTTGGACATTTAGAAAGGTAAGCATTTCTAGAAAGTATCGCGAATATCGAAAGTAGAGAATTAATAAAAATCCAACGAAATAATTGCGATATTTATAAATCTTCATGCTTTAATTTCAGAGCTAAGCTTCCATGTAAAAACGGCACAGGATTTTTGATAACGAGAGCCAAATACATGTTCTAGCACTAGAAATAATTGAGTATCATTAGAGGTGAGCACATGAATAATTTATTAATCATAAGCACGCATAGATAATATTAATTCCTGCTGTTTTTCAGATTTCTGGGAAAAGAAATGAGTCTGTGGCATGTATTCGCGTGGAAAAATTCAAAGCCCCAAACATTGGGTACGATAAGTGTACGCACGGAAATCCAACTACAAGTAAGTATGTATATGTACTATTTCGTACGTTTGACGTTTGACGGCGTACAGACGACAGGGGAATACAAACGAATTTAAGATAGAATAGAAGAGCAAATGAGCAGGAATGGGGGGTAATGTTGGTAAAATTTAAGAAAACCGGAAATTATATTTACTTGCCTAAGTTGATTTGTAATCTCTGTCAGAGTGGCACGAATATTTGATCCCAGAAGGTGTACAATTTTGGCACTGTAATAATTCATGATAAAAGGGGCTGACTTGGAGAAAGTAAATCCTCCCCTGATACTCTGACGTATATACGGGTGTACTCGGATAGTATTGGACATGGTTGAGAATACGAAAAAATATATTCAAATAGTTGTATATATCGATGTGTGTGTGTAATTGTGTATTTGTGTAGACATTCCATTTCGAATCATTTCTCATCTGATTCGGTTTGCTGTTGGAAAGTAGATATAGGATGTTCAAATACACTTAAATATTCTATATTCTACTACAATATTCACACTTATGAGAGTATCTATAAATCAATAACACCTTTTTCGAATAACATTTTGGAAATATTTTATACCATGCCATTTTCAGCTGGCAGGTTAGGAAAATTTGATATCGTATGAATTATACCTGTACGGCCGTTCTGTGATAATAAATCGCGATTTTCACCGGTTAGGGCATATGTTATAACCTTGCAGCCTTTAATCTCTTATCCTTCCCATCCTCATCTATATGGTCACCTTCGGAAAATGCTATATCAGACAGCATTCGATTGAATCACCACATGAAATGTGTATCAATGAATATACTCAATCGGATACGTTACCATTTTCCCTACTAACTGATTTTGATCATTCCCATCCAAATATGGAGAAAACTTATCTACTCGTTCGTATATCGGGTTAGAATGTACAAAAATTTATTTTTGGAATGATTTGTTATCATCGTAATTGTTGCCCATGAATTTTTTATCAAAATATTTCGTATTGTCTTGAAAAATCGATCTTCATCAATAATATTACGTAAAATTAACTTATGTGTACATGCGGTAGTATATCGGCTTCACAATAAATTTATGGGAAGAATAACTTTCAGTTCGGTTATTATTATTTCATTATCTTCTACTCGTATTGGAGTATATAAACTTCATGTTCTTCAATAATTTAAAGATAAAATTTAGTAAAATTTACCAATATTTAGAACAATTTCACACATTAATTTTAGATACCATACGAAATACTCAAAAATATAAGGTTCTACAGATACATTGGGAAAAGTGTAAATATTTTTTAAATAAATTTTTGTTACCCATTATTGAGATTCAACTGATTTTTCAGCATGTGATGTTATCTTTAGGGGGGGGGACTAGAAAGGTTATTAATTATAACATTTTATTGTGTTAGTTAAACCAAATAATCAAATGCATTAAAATGGGAAAATATTTAATTATAGAAAAACTCCAAGAGTGATATTAATGTAGGTAAACCTAATTAAAGTATCGTTTTTATTAGAACCTGAATATATTTTTTTATCTGAAATCATGTTTTTACTTTTTTTCGGAATAATTTTTTAATTATGTCTAAACAACTTAAGCCTTTCAAAATGTAAAAAAAGAATTATATTTGCCAAATTATTTTGGGAGAAGCTTCATATGCTGATGGTCAGAAGCCTTATGATTTCCTTCATATCATCTTCCTAATTATTTTAATCATCAACGGCGTGAGAACTAAAAGTACGGGCCAAGTGTTATACGTATTTGATCTTGAGGAATAAAAATAAGTCGCAAAGACTAGAATCAGATGAATAACAGTCTCTTGGGAGCCACAGAAATCTCTTTTTCGAATAAAAATTTGTTCATTGCAATGAGCGTGTAACAGCGGACGTTGTTATGTTGGAGCATTTAAATTTTCGGAATGTCTGATCTGATACGAAGAACCGTTTTTCTGAGCCTTTCAAAGACTTCTTTATAAGAGGCTCACTCATTCCACTTTTTTTTTTAGTTTTTCGATGTAGAAAGCAATCCTGAGTGAGGTATCAAACTCGCGGATTCACTAAGCTTAACACAAAATATTATGGCATATCGTTTTTTTAAATTTTTTTGTTCTATTTATTACTGAATAAATCAATTCATTACGAATTGTGTGTAGATATGTTCCATCAGTAAAAAGTTACTTCATGGTTTTTTTAGTAAATGGAAAGTTCTAAATGGCAATTTTTAAATTAAATTAAAAATTGGTGTTGTTTTCATTTTTTGTTTTTATAATTTTATTTAGTCACATCTTTTAGTTACATAAGCATCTAATAATAATACAAAGTTAAAATATAGCTTAAAAAAACCAAATATTTTCAATCCGACCTAGATTAAGCAAATGTATCAGCAATCAAACGAAAGCCTTTAAGGGCACCTCAAATGATCCAGCTCCGAATTGTTTTCAGCAGAATCTGCTCAATTATAGGATATGTCTTTGGGGCATATTTTATGTCCAATTTAATGAAAGTTAGTTGGAAGACATTTTATCAATAAAATTTTGATTTATTATTATTACATATCAAAATACAAATTGATGACTTAATATTCAACAATCTATAAAATATAGGATAAAAGAAAAATCGTTTTTTTTTGTAAAAGAGTTGATTTGATAAATTTGAAATGGTTTTGAAAAATTCCGTCGAAAAGTTTTGTACCAACATACCGAACTGACATTTTCCTTTTGCATATTAGTAAAATGACAAGTTACCCATTTCAAGATGGAAACTTTGTCTTCGAAATGTCGGAAAATCATGCACGATATTCAAGGGAATCATAAATTATCTTGAAAGGGTAATGGGCGAAGCAACTTTATAACCTCACATTAATATTCTCGTGACATTTGCCGTGTCGTTGTCACATAAAATCCTTTTAAATATATAAGATAGGAAGAATCTGAAGCGTACAACTCTTAGATAATTTTCATTTTAAGGATTTGAGGAAAATTAATGTTTTATCTGTAGCATTTTAACGAAGCATAGAATTACAATGGTTGAAGGAGTTGATTTTGCTCCTGGTATTGTTGCTTCATCTTTATCAGTTCCATAACTGATGTTGGATGTCTCTTTCTCATATAAATACAATATTCGCAGACGACTTTTATGGCCTTTTCAACTTTTGCGGTTAATTTTATTCCACTTTTACTAATGTATAATAAATACTTAAATTCATATTTGACTTATTCATATTGAATTATCGTAGATATAATTGAACAAAAACCGCATACATCTAAGAAGTAATCGAATTTCGCTCATAACTTGGTATTAACTTATTTCCGTCAAATACACCTTACAGGAAATATGATTTCAACTGTACTCATGAATTTATATCACATGATTCTAGAGCAATTTTTCGGAGTTAATCGTTCTAAATGTAAAGTTAAAAGTGAGTTTTTTCATACATTCATTTATGCAAATTGCTAATAAAAGATGATATATTTAAAAATCGAATTTAGAGATTTTTTGTTTAAATGTATGGATTTGAATTATTTAACGGATTCAAATGTGAACGAAAAGTGGAGAGAGAAGGATCATTTTAAGAGAAGAACATATTCGGTTAAGGATGAAAATTTACTTTTATTGATTAGTTGAAGACATTTACTACTACTCAAATAAGATAGAAGAAATCTATTGTCTTCATTAGTATTATAAAAAATTTGAAAACTCATATTTTTGTGATTTTATATGTATAACTGTAAAGTTATATATACAATTAGATATAATTAGAATAAATATATTTATAAAATCTCATTTACTTACTCGATTTTACAAATTTCATTTAATAGTTTCCATATAAAGGCTTTTAGAAGAAGCGAGTACAATAATTAATTTTGTTTCTGATTTTTTACTTTTCTCAAACCAGGATCTTGAAGTACATTTATAATTGTGTTAAAATATTATATTTCTAATTTTTTAATATCAAAAGTGGATGAACGTGTCGATGGCTTTTGACTTACTAGAAAATTAAGTATATTTTGAATTATATAATAAGAATATAATCAAGAAAAAATATTCAATGACAGATATTGTAAAAATAGTATTTTCTGAATTTTAAAAACGATTTTCATGTAAAATTGTCTAAGTATACAAATTACGGGTATTTTTTTGATAAATTATATTTTCTGACTATGCCCAATAATATCAAAATAAATTAATTTCAAAAATTTTACAAAAAATTGATTTTGCAAATTAAAAGAATAACTATAGGGTTTTCCAATAAGAGTGGTATGACTTATAAGTAACGTTACGGCCATTTGTAACACGTCATGATCTATCTTTTTTTTCATTGTATTAAGTAATGTAAACAATTTCATCATGGAGACATATACGCAAGAACGACGTTAACAAATAATTCAATTTTATTTAATATCAAAATAATCGTTCTCCAATTGCAACTTTTCGTGCGCTTTTGCCATTTCACTTTCATCTGAGTGGTGCGGTAAATAAACAAAACTGTCGATTCTGGTGCGAAGTAAATCCACAAATTATTCATGAACACCTATTACATTCACCTAAATTGACAATTTGATGTGGTTTTAGGTCTGGTGTTCCGTACTTCTTTCGAAATGAAGCTGGTAACACTGTTACTCTCAATGGAGAGCGGTATAGATAGATGATAACCAACTTTTTATGGCCGAAATAGGAAGAAGTTGATCTTGACAACATCTGGTTCCAACAAGACGGGGCTACGTGCCACACAGCACGTGCAACAACCGAATTATTGCGAAAAAAGTTTGGAGATTCGATTATTTCAAGAAATTGTGACATTGAATGGCCTCCAAGAAGTTGTGATTTAACACCATTAGACTCTCTTCAAGAAAGATTTCTTGTAGTCTTTAGCAATAAACCAGACTCTCTTCAAGCTTTAGAAGTCAATATTGAACGTGCGAATTGATTTAGTGGAAAAAGTGCTCGAAAATTGGATTCATCGAATTCGTTCCTGCAAAAGAAGTCGTGGGGGCCATTTGAATGACGTTTTATTCATTTGAATGACGTTTTATCGATTGTACTTCACAATAAATAAAAATTATTTGAATTTCCTTAACAATTAGTATATTTTTTTAAAAAAGAAATCATATCACTCTTATTCAAAAACCCTTTACATCATCAAATTTAATATTGGATTGTTTGGAAAGTAATTTCGTTTTTTTTTTATGATGGCAGTACACTTCAGAATTGATCATTGTGTTGCTCGGTAGAAGCTCAAAATAAACGATTCCTTTGAAATTATTGAGTTGTTCAGAAAGTAAGTTCGTTTTTTTTCTTATAGTGAATTAATATTTTATTCAATTAAATATTATCCAGTCTGATCCAATACCCTTTGTATTTTTGTTGTGGATATGTATGTGGTTTCACAACTGGTGACAGTACATTTCAGAATTGATGGTTGTGTTGCTCGGTAGAAGCTCATAATAAACAATTTCTTTGAAACCCCACTAAACAGATGGCATAACCTTTTTTTGATGAATATTGGCAACCCATTTCTTGTCCACAGCGATGATACGCTTCAAAAATGGATAATTTTCTTGGCGTTTGAGAAGCAAATCACAAACGTCAATGCGACGGCACAAAGTTTTTTCCGTAAGAAGATGAGGAACCCACATGTCGAGCTTTGAGATAAAACTTAGGCGTTTCAAATGATCATTACCGGTCGAATTCAATAAATTTAATATCTCAGCGACCTCACGAGTTGTTATTCGCCGGTTTGCATCAATTAATGTCTTTATCATCAGCTTCAACTGGCCTTCGAGAACGTGGTGCATCTTCGAAATTAAAATTGCCGGATCGAAATTTTGCAAACCAGTTTTGGCACTGGCGCTCACTTAATACATCTTCTCCATATACATCGGATAATTTTTTCTTCCTTGAACAGCATTTTTATCTTTTCTATAGTAAAACGTAAAATATGCCGAAAATGCTGTTTTTCACTTTCCATATTTAAAAAAGTATCAACCAAATACTACTGTACAGAATTAATCGAATCAAGCCCTGCTACAATATGTCAACTGTCAAAATACATGTGATTATGCGGCTTAAGTGTGAAGTTGGTTGTGATAAAATACAATTAAGTTGTTTTTTAATTACTTTCCGAACAACCCAATATTTATTGATATAAAAAATCTTTCTTTTCCGAATATATATAAAAATAATTCCTTAAGCATTCTTTTGAGACTCGTTTATAGTTGTATTTCGTAGGTATTTTTGTGTATTAAAAGCAACATTGAAAATAACGCATTTTTTTTTAATTTACCGGTTCTTTGACATAAGCCAGGAACTACTTTTTAGCGCCATGACCATGAATCTATTGGCGACTTTAAGTATATTATTGCAAGTCATTGCCAGTTCTCTAAGCGGAGCTACTTCGTTATTAATAGTCTTATCATTTACAATTTTTTAAATTTGGTAAAGTATATCAGTTATTTAAATCAGGTTACAAAAATGGGATAGTGGCAAATGCAGTTTTCAAAAATGATTTTATCTCTGAAGAGAGTGGACCGCAGCAGGACCTGCTATAGATGCGGACAAGAAGGGCACAACGCACCAACGTGCAAAGAGCCTCCTAACTGCATCCTCTGCAGGGAGAAGGATCCAAAGAGTGACTGTAACCATACAGCCGGTGGATGGAAATGTCCCATCTTCCAAAATGCCAGAAGAGCTGTCCAGAGTGCAGAAAATGAGAGTGCTACAACTTAATCTCAACCACTGCAGGGCAGCTCAAGACTTGCTGACACAGCGAGTCAGAGAACTGAAAGTTGACGTGGCTATGCTGTGCGAGCAGTATGACGACCTGGACACCCAACCATGGGTTTCAGACAGCACAAAAAAGGCAGCAATATGGGCATGCGGTAGACTGCCCTTCGAACAGCTACCAACTAACCCCACCTCATGGTTTGTCAGGGCCAAGATTGGAGGGGTGTACCTGTATAGTTGCTATGCTCCACCGAGTGCACCGATTGATATGTTCGAGGACTTCCTGGATACTCTCGCAGAGGACGTAAGAAGACATGACCCAGTCCTAATCGCCGGAGACTTCAATGCCTGGTCCATCGAATGGGGCAGCCGTGATACGGACAAAAGTGGTGGAGCCCTGCAAGAGGCTTTCTCAACACTAAACCTCACTCTCATGAATGAGGGAACTGCGAGCACCTATCGCTAAGGCGCCGCGAACTCCATTATCGACCTGACGTTCATTCGCAGTGTCCTAACAAAAAGGGGTTGCGAATGGAAGGCCGATGAAGAGTTCACAAATAGCGATCATCAAGCTATAATCTGGGAAATCAACACCAGTCCCAGAAGCGGATGGCGTCAGAGACCCACAAGGAGGCAGCCAGTGGGCTGGAACAGCAAATGTTTTGATACGGAGACCTTCAGGTCGATGATTAGCGGATCACCAGCGCTCCGGTAGGGCAGACCGTATAAGACGGTCATGCATAGGATTAAAAGCCTACCCGCAACAACACCAACCTGTCCCGACATAATGCACAGAATAGTAGAACATCTGTTCCCGGAGAAACCAGAACTCCCCGACTACCACCCGGAGGATGAAGAAGTGGAAATTCCTGGTGTGACCATGGAAGAGCTCATGAGGGCCTGCACTAGATTGCAGAATGGCAAGGCACCTAGACCAAGCGGCATACCCAACATCGCACTGAAGAGTGCAATTGCCGCCAGGCCAGACTTGTTCATAAGCATGTATGACGCATGCCTGCGACAAGGCGTATTTCCGGCCCGTTGGAAGCAACAAAGATTGGTTCTTATCCCAAAAGGGAAGAAACCACTGGACGAGCCAGCTTCCTATCGTCCACTTTGCATGCTGGATTCGGGCGGGAAGAACTTGGAGCGGATAGTGGCCGACAGATTGGAGCAATACATCGATCCTCAACTTTCCGAATTTTAATTTTTTTTATTATTTCCGAATTTTAATTTTTCCGAATTTTAATTCGGATTCAGGAAGGGGAGATCGACCATCCACGCGTTGGAACTCGTCACGAACATTGCAAAGGAAGCCATCTCAGGAAAGAAATGGAAAGGCGGTTCTAAAAAGTATTGCCTCATTGTCACCCTGGACATCAAGAACGCGTTTAACTCGGCCTGCTGGGATCGAATCTTGGAGGCTCTTGAGAACATGGGGGTGCCCTACTACCTACGGAGGATGGTCAGATCATACTTCAGTGATCGACTACTGCAATACGAGACCGAGGATGGACCAGCAGAGTATGAAGTCACGGGAGGGGTACCTCAGGGCTCTGTCCTGGTGCCACTCTTGTGGAACGTCATGTACGACGGCCTACGCCATCTGGAATTACCGACGAACACAACACTCGTGGCTTTCGCGGATGACGTAGCGGTTGTCCTGGTAGCCAAACACCTAGAGGAACTGGAAGCCGCATTCTCCACCACCATCCGGAGCATAAGACAGTGGATGACATCGGCAGACCTGTCTTTAGCGGAACATAAGACCGAGGCACTCCTTGTGAGTAGCCGGAAGAAAATGGAGACCATCACCATAAGAGTAGGCGATCACGACATCCGGTCGCTACCCTACATCCGGTATCTAGGAGTGGTCTTGGATGCCAGACTCAACTACAAGGAGCACATCTCCAGCGTCAGCAGGAAGGCATCAGCAGTACAGGGCGCACTTTCGCGGATAATGCCCAATATCGGAGGCCCCAGGCAAATCCGAAGGCGACTACTGGCAACTGTGGTTACCTCCGTCCTGCTATACGGAGCACCAGTGTGGGCGAAATCGCTAGAGCTTACAACATACCGCAAGACAATGAAATCAGTCCAGCGGCTCTCAGCGATCAGAGTGGCGTCAGCATACCGAACGGTATCGCATGATGCGGTCAACATCGTGGCATCATGCCCACCCATCGACATTCTGGCAAGAGAGCGGGAACGCCAACATCGTAGGAAGAAAGAAGAGCGGCGAAAGGTCCTCTGTGAAGAGGAGAGCCCCGAAAGTCTTCGCCTCTGGCAAGAGAGATGGGACAACTTGACGAAGGGTCGGTGGACTCATCGGCTGATCCCACATGTTACCAAATGGGTCACTCGCTTCCACGGGGAAGTCGGGTATTACATCACCCAACTCTTGACTGGACATGGATGCTTTCGGGCATACTTGCACAGATTCAAGAGAACTGACTCCCCAAACTGTCATCATTGCCGCGATGTGATCGAAGACGCAGAACACGTGTTCTTCCAGTGCCCCCTCTATGATGAGACGCGGGTAGAGCTGGAGAGAAATCTGGAGCGTTCCATCAGTCCAGAAAATATAGTGGAGTGCATGCTGAAGAGCCAATCGGCTTGGAACAGAATTGCAGAGTACGTGGAATCCATTATCAAGGATCTTCACACAACGTACGAAGAATAGTCATAACATCGGGACAGCAGTAGCATCAAACAAGAACGCCCCGGCGAAGTAGTATTTACAAAGAGTGCCGCCGGGGAACCATCGTTCCGGGAGCAAGATCAGAGGTGCAGCTTAGGTTTTAGCGAGGTAAAAATCCCGCATAACTCACCTGGCAGGAAAAACTTCCAGGCGAGTACCGTTTGAAGGTTTCCCCCTGTACCTCATTAATCTAAACAGAAAAAAAAAATGATTTTATGGATAAGAGTGATATGTGTGGGTTTCAAAAAGTTTTCGTGCTAAGACTTTTGGTAAAGGTGTCTTAGAATACCCCGTGTTTCTATGTGCAATTGGCAATTTATTTACTAGTCTCTTTCCAGACGAAGGGACTTTTTTCAGCCAACTGATCAGCACATTCATTTTCGTAATTCCTATATGGCTGGCACCCAATTCAGCTTAATACCAGATATTGTTGAATAGCATTCAATACGCCACAAATGGTTTTAGTGGCTGCTTGCCTATTAAAAAAAAAAAAAAATAATATGGCATTTATTAAGAAAGCTGTTTTAATAGGCGAAAATACACTTAGTATAAATCTATATTAACGAAAAGAGATCTAATTGAAGATTATAAATATGACTGTCATTAACGTCAATAGAAAATAGCATTTTAAAATAAACTTAGAGTAAAAAAACTCACTTATCTAAAAGTTTTTTTAATTTTTTTTTCCAAAAACGTATGATAAACTTTTATAAATTAATAGCTCTTATAACGACTTTTATTCTGACGATTAGAGAGAATTTTTTCTATTATTACAGTTTTCAAATAATAAATTAGCCATTTACTAGTAGGTGTTAGTCTTATTACCAATATAACTCTTCTAATACCAGAGACAATATCAATAATTAAAGAATCGACAAAGAAGATTGCTTCATTAATTACCACAAAATTTATGTTTTGTAATTATTTTCAATAAACATAGAATAAATTAAAACATTTTTAGAAACATTGCTTAATAAAAAATTAAGTGAATCACATAACAGTGTCCTTAGTACTTCCGTAATTTGTTGCAGTACAGGAAAGGATTCTAAAGGAGGTGCTAATTGAAGTTTATGGCTTGTAAAGCGAAATATCACCGAATTATTTACAGGGCATGAACTTTATTAGCCGTAATAAAATTTTTATAGCTACGAGTATCACAAGGAGGAACTAAACTAAACTGTGTGGTAGATATTTTGATCGAAATTTAAGTATTTATCTTTTATAATGGTTACGTGGATATGGGCAATCTCAGTCTGTCAGAGAAGAATTCTGTTTTTTTTTCTTTCTACTGTATTTTTCTTTTCATTTATGATTGTAAGTTAAGTAATATTTTTATTATATTGTAGATATATTTGATAAAATATTTATTATGCATAAATTTGAATCTAATTAATACATTATTTTTTCTACAATTAATAAGTAGATTTAATATTTTCAATTACTTAACAATCTCTTCAAGATTTAGGAGGAGTAAACTGACATCAGTGATTCTCTAATATTTAATGTATTGTATTTATTATTAAATTTTTAATTTTTTTATTGTAATTATTGTTTTTGCTATTCTTTCATTTATGTGAACAATTTTTCGTCACCAGGACAAATGTAATAAAAATGTTTAGATATAATTAAAATCTAGTGTTTTGCAAAAAAATATTTAGGTTAGAGAAATCCCTAAACGAATTATGAGTACTTAAAGGCAAAAATCTTGACCTCTGACGTAATCATAGATATCAAGAAAACTGATTTAATCAAGGTCTTAGAAAGCCATTTAAAGTGAGTTTATTTATACTTCAAACCAACTAGAGTCATATATAAGAGCAATCACTAAAAAAAATGTTCGGATCTCTCTTGCATTGAGATCCATTGAAACCCAGTTCACTGAAAAGACAAGTAAATCTAAGCGGCTCTGGCAAAGTCATTGGGATTTAGTTTGCATCTGATCTTCATGGTGAAACCACAAACTGTCCGGTGATATGATAAGATTGGATGCTACCTACCATATTTGCATTGTTAGCGGGGCATGATAGCATTTGGATTTATTAATATTTCTAAATATTGGATACCATTCCAGAATGCTGTTCTTATGACCGAATTGTGAAGAGCCCAATCAAAGAAATATGCCTTCTTTGATTGGGCTACCTCCCTACCTTTCTGTTAAAGTCACAAGTATGAATTTTGTGTCATACTTGGGACAGGCTTCGAGGGCTCATTCGATCTCTTAGAAAAACCTGTCCTGGACCTGAGTCGGCAGATTCCTCCGCAGGCGCATCATCATTTATGAGGCTGATATTATAGTATTTGCCTTGTGCACGTAGAGTGCATAGCAACTTAATTATCGCATTAAATTTGCGGAAAAAAGCTTTATTTTCTGGATGACTAAGAAGCCTCTTCCGAGCACGTGTGTTGGTTTTCTCAAAATTAATTATCCCTGCTACCATATTTATTATAATCTGTTATAACATCATGGTAGTTTGAAAGGGTATCAGATAATTGCTGACCAGCTCGAGGTCTATATAGACAACCAAAAATTCCATAAGAAAATGTTCAGTTTTTTTCATCGGGTCAATTGTCGTTATTTCCTTTTGTTATTTCCTTTATTTTTCCTTTAATTGAAATAGTTTTACTGTAAGAGGGAATCAGTATAATCTTCCTACAAGGTAGAATTCCCGAAATCTATACTGGTGGTTATCTTCAAGGTTTCGGGAATATTTTTTTTTTTTTTTTTATTTGACAGGTTTTCATTTCTATGTTACACATAGACATGAGAACACAGTCACTCCTATGGAGCATATAGCGTTACTAGAGCCTCTGTGAACTCTCTCCATCTGCTTCTGTCTTGAGCCAGCCTTTTTACTTCCGACCATGATTTGCCAGTTTGTTGGTGTTCGCGCTCGACTGATCTTCTCCAAGTGGTCCTTGGACGTCCTCTGCTGCGATTGCCCTGTGGGTTCCAATCTTGTGCCATCCTTGCTATGTCCGTAGGTGGTTTTCGCAAGGTGTGGCCAATCCAACTCCATTTCCTGCGTTTGATGTTATCTAGCAGGGGTATTTGCTTCGTGAGAAGTAACAGCTCATCGTTCGTTATCCAGTTTGGCCAGAAGATTTTGCTTATACGCCTCAAGCATCTGTTCACAAATGCCTGAGGCTTACGAGTCGTGCTGTCTGTTACTTTCCATGTTTCGCAGCCGTACAGCAGGACTGGCTTGACGTTTGAGTTGAATATTCGAAGTTTGAGTGCTATGGAGAGATGACTGGAACGCCATACGTTCCCAAGTGAGGTGTACGCTTGTCGCGCCTTGTTGATTCGCGTTTGGATGTCTATTTCAGTTCCACCATCCCTGCTGAGCATGCTGCCAAGGTAACAGAACTTTTCGACATCTTCAACTTGGGTACCGTGTAGCATTAAGGGTCTCTCGCAGGTGGCGCCGACACGCATCAATTTGGTCTTCTTGATTATGATTCTCATCCCAACTTTTTCTGCGTTGGAGGCCAGTGCATTCAGTTTCTCCTGAATGCCGTTGAAGGTGTGGGACATGAGGCATATGTCGTCGGCGTAGTCCAGGTCGTGGAGCTTCTCACGCAGTGTCCACTGTATACCGTTGCTGGCTGTGCTGTTAGTGCGTTGAAGAACTAGGTCTAGGGCGATTATGAAGAGGATAGGCGAGATTATGCAACCCTGCCTGACTCCTCTCGAGATGTTGAATGTATCGCTGTTTCGTCCTTTGAGACGCACTCTACACAGGGCCTCGCGGTATAGTTCTTGGATTAGATCGATGATAGCCTGCGGGATGCCTAGTTCAGCCAGAGCACTCCAGATGGCGTCGCGAGAAATCATGTCGAAGGCTCTTTCGAAGTCAACGAAGAGAAGATAGAGCGGGCTGTTCCATTCGTTCGACTGTTCAATGATCATTCTTAGGCTGTTGATGTGATCAATACAGGAGCCGTTTGGTCTAAAGCCAGACTGCTCGTTGCGGAGGGCACTTTCCACTGTTGGAGTGATGGGAGTCAGGATGATTGATGCGATTAGTTTCTGGATGGTGTTCAGCAGCGTGATTCCCCTCCAATTTTTGCAGTCGCCAAGGTTCCGGGAACATTTGGTGAACAATTAAAGTTGAAGCGATGATCTGAAAAAACTTCTAGTGCAAATGGAGTTACTATGGCCTAGAACACTTCTTTGAGGTTTTCTGTTATATAAGATCTTAGTTTAATGCCTCAATATATAAATTTTTGTGCATTTTTACAATCAGTTCCTAATTGACAATAATAATTTTGATCCAAGTTTGTTAATACTCTAGGAAAGTATATTTTTATCATGCAGATTCACTTTAGGAGCCCCTTCAAATTTATTCTTATGCGGTGTCAAGTGCATTTAACTAACAACATTTTTCATCTGATTCATAGGATGAGTATATGAGAAAATATCTAAAATAATATGGAATGTATTAAGACTTAGTCGATGTTAATAAAATTGTAGCGTAAATAAAAATTTTGGAAGGTGAAAAAGTTCTTATGTTGATATTTCGCTGTTTTTAGTAACATTTTATAATTAGTCAATTGACAAAGCATTAACTACAAGAACTAAATGATTGCAAAATATGAATCGAAATAAACAAATATTAAAAGTTTCATTATTTATTTCGGAATTTCTATACAATAATTGATTACCATTCAAACGTATTCATAATATTAAGCACTGCCAACAAAATTTTGTTCTAGTTTCTAGATGAATGGCCTTTTTTCCTCGTGAATATTAGTTAATGGTAAGTCAACTGAAGTATTGCATTTATTATATTAATAGCTATAGCAAAAATGATTGATTTGCCTTCAAAAAATAACATTTGAATAGTTTTTCTAATAACTCAATATTTTTGATATTTTGCTGATTTTTTAAATAAGAAATAGTAGTTATATTTGACGTCCGTACTTAAGTAAGAACACCACTTATTGATGAATATTAGCAACTTTGATTATTTTCTGTCATGAATAAGAGACGTAGACAAATTGGAAAAATTCGTGTCTTATTAAGAAATAAAGTATGTGGAAAATTATTCTATGAAATATTAATAATTTTCATAAAACAAACCGTAATTATTCTGAATAATATATGCATGGATATAAGTTTTGTTAAACATATTGGATGATTGTATGATTAAATGTTATGATTTTTTTCGATACGTGGCCAGAGTTTGGCCATAACCTAAATAGTACGCTTCATAATCATAATTCTTTTTCGGTAAACATGCTCTCCCTATCTATCGTTGAACTCATGTGCTGTTCAACTCATTTAGTAGGAGGTTTTTAGATTCCCAAATTGTTCTTTCAAGTCCCAATTTTAGTTTCAAATAACAAACTATCATATTTTAGGAATATTATCCATTCTAGCCAATTATCTAATTAAAAAATAATTTATATCTTTTAATCCGTACACAAATCGACAAGCATAAGTCATCGCAATAAAAAGGTGTTGTGAACTACTGATGGGTTAGCTTTTTAAAATGGAATTTGTTTCAAAGTTCATGCAGCTGCCTCGTTCGAGTAGCAAGAGTGCCTAGCTACCGGATGGTACGGCGAATTGCACACCCCGTAAATTCGAGAGCAAAAGGAGGTCTCGTTAGGACTTTTTGGGTCTCGGATATCGGGAGGGAATGATGCTGGAGAGGAAAATTTGGATAGGTAGTTCAGTTAAGTAATTTTTAGAAGATTCTCACTTGTGTGCTTGTTTCGTTCGGTATGTGATATGATAAAGACGGAAGAAAATGTGATGATAGGTTGATTATTAAACGTGGACATGGAAGGTTTCAAAATGTTACTTTTGTAATATTTAAGTTTTTATAAAAAAAAAGGACTTTACCCTTTTTTTATAAAACTTAAATAAAAAGATCGTGTGAGAAACGATTTTAATTGACGAACAGTGTAATAGCAGATAATTACTAATTAATATTTTATTAGCTCATATTATTGTGTTGTATGAATTTTTATAATTTTTTATGTTGCTTGAAAGAAGAAATGAAAAAAAGAAAAAAAAATATAATTAAAAAAACAAAAATTAACGATACTTATAATAAAAATAGTTGATTTTTTTAAAAATTGTAATATGTAACTACAATCATAAGTACGTATGTGTATAGTGCTTAGTATATACAAAATAATTACAAATTACTTAACTTTTTAAATTTCAAGGAAAAGAGAAAAATATTTACAATACGAAAATGAAAGAAGGAACAGATAAAATTATCTCTGTAATAGGAAAAAAAAGGGAAAAGGAAAAGAAAAATATTAGAAAACTTATATAGTACACGCTTCGCATATTTTAACCTTAACACCCACATAATATTTTTTTTGTTCGTTTTATTTTTTTATTATTATGAATATATAATTAAACACAAAGAGAATTTTAAAATGTATTAAATATTTTTTTTTTATATAAAGTTTCATATTATATTGGGTTTTTTTTTGTTTCAAAAATTTTTTCAAGCCAATCCACAACCCAAAAATGTCATCGTGTGATTGATTATATTGCGTCCTCTCTTGAGCGAAAAGACTACTGTCCAGCGTGTTCCTAGATATATCATATGCTTTTTTCGAGTTTGACACCCTGGACTGCCGTGGAAACTCAAGAGCTTCGCACCCGCCACATACTTCCTTATTTAAAAGTCATATCTCTTCCAACGTCATTTCCAAGTAACAGTTAATACTGACCTTTCCGTAATATTTCCTATCGCAGCTGGTGTTCCTCAAGGTAGTGTTCTTGGTGCCATCCTATACAATATTTATAACCTTTGACATCCCAACTGATCCCAAAATTATTACCACTACCTTTGCTGATGACAACGCTATTCTTGCATCCTACTCTAATGTCAAAATCGCTTCCAGAAACCTACAAAACCATATCAAAAATCTCCTAAGCTGGGTTACAAGGTCAAGAGTAAAAGTACATGAGTAGAAAAGTATACATGTTACCTTCATATAATGCCATCAAAATGCAAAGGACGCTACGTGGGACTAAACGTAGACAAACGACTTACTTGGAACGCTCATACGACGTCAAAAAGACTTAAACTTAACAGATGTTAGCGACTACTTCTTAGACTACTAGACAACCGATCGAAACTGATACTTAAGAATAAACTTTTAATTTACAACATGATTTTAAAACCGATCTGGACTTATGGTATTGAATTATGGGGTTCTACCAAGAGTCCCAATTTCTATCGCATCCAATCCATTTAATGCAAAATCCTCCGAAAAATTGTTGATGGCCCGTTCTTTGTCCATAACAAAGCTATTCATCGTGACCAAAATGTGCCCCTCGTTCATAATATGTGCGTCTCCCATTAAAAAAAGTTTCATTCCCGACTATCATATCACTATAATCCTTTCATTAAAAATGCTTCCTCTGTTACCTTCGTTATTTACAGTTTCCTCTGTTACCTTCCTCTGATCTCGTTAGGTAGAGAAACACTGATGGGTGTTTACTCTCACATGTTCTTGTCCTGTCATTATAGTGTCTCCGTCATAAAATCCGCTTGTTACAATATATATGTAGTTGTAGATAGATTTTTTAATCTGAAATGTGCTAAATAGTTTTTATATATTTTATATCATGATGAACCTTTACTTGTAAAATATTTATTGTAACGAACATTTTGTTTCTATTATTATTAAAGAAATTTTAAATTGTAACAGAAAAAGAGGGACAAGTTGTATTGTATTGTATAATTAAACTTTTTAATTTTTTTCTTTATTGATTTTTTTTTGGAAAAAAATTAGTGGAATAACCAAAAAAATTACTTTATCTGGTTCTGAGTTCTATGTAAAATCGTGCCGTCGAACAACATCAGCTGAGTCGTCGTATATAATAGGGCACCTCCCGAACTTAAGGTCAATAGAGTTCCATGGGTGGTCAGGAGAACGGCCAGGGACAGAGTCAATTTTATCATCAACACTTCTCCCACCTCAGTTTCTCTGTAAGTACAAGTCGCCTAATTTTTTTTATTTATCCCCATCTATCCATCTTCACCTTCCAATTTTAAAATCTCATTTGCCATAACTTGTCCTTAGACCTCTGAATAATTTAACGCCAATTGTTGTCTTCAGGTTAAATAAATTCCGTCATGATTTTTTTAGTGTTCCGAGTTGAGAGCGATAGTGGCGTATTATGGAAGCCTTCCTACAATCCCGCAATGCTAGTCGACAAGCATGCCCTGTCACTTTTTCGTGTTCTGAGTGGTCAGGTAGTATAACTGATCCTTGTGGGATGTTACGTTCGAAAAAGAACACTCAATAACTAGTTTTTTTTACCAGCTTTTTTTAGATTTAAGGGAATTATATTCATAACAAAGCTTCCAAAAAAGCTCTTGAATCTTGATTTAAAACTTTTCAATATTAACGAACGAAACAAGCTTCGTTCTAAAATATTGGACATTTTAATAACCTTATTCCTGAGGAAATTGAGCTTTAGCCGTCAAAATTATTTGATACAACGTATATTTTATGTAACTTTATTTTACTAACAGAACTTATTTTATTCAGTATAGATTGTAAGGATCCAACTACTTCACTCTTAAATTAAAGGTTATTCTATACAGGTCCTCGATCTTAGCAGTTTTCATGTCATCTTTAGAGTTTTGCGGACACTTCAGAAAAATCTTAGCGGATAATTGGCCAAGTTTGAAGATGGGTCAAATAACAACTTCAATAACTGAGTGTGCAATGATATCTACAATAGAGAATGCAATTAGTGGAAGGACTAGAAGAAGACTACATACGGTATATTTAAGAAACGAAACTTTTTATCAATCGGAAAAATATAGATGAGACCGATAAAACCAATTTTAATTCAGAGAAGTTTCTTCGCCCAAAATTAAGGAATAGTTTCAAATTACAGGCGTTTGTGGTGCCATCTGGAAAGTTAAGACTACTAAAGCAAATCTTTATGGCACACTATTCATAAAATCGTATGTTGCTCAAAAAAATGCCACTTTTGAAGAGAAATCGCCAAGTTAACTACCATATATATTATTATGAACTATAGGCTACACATATATTTAACATATACCATCGGAGTTCACAATGCTTATGCCGATCATTCATTATAAAGTTAGGCTTAAAAGAATGATTTTAAAGGGGATGAGCGTTCGTTTTTTTGCTTAAATATTTGAATATTTTATCGATTCCATTTTCGACATTAACCAGAACACCAATTATGTTTTTAGAAGTTTTTGGTAATATCAATCTTTACTGAAGAAAAATATTTTATGCATTTTCAGACATTGAATAATAATTAGAGTTATATTTTTGCTAACTTATATTGTAATATTCACTAATTACTTGAAATCACATAACTTAAATAATCTCCATACTTTATAAAAACAAACGATATACACATATACATTTTTGTAAAAATTTCCCTATGAATACTTAACATTCTATTCTAAATAAGAATGAAAATCATTTATTTGCAATAAAAATATAATTGCTAAAAGACCATCGAATATATAGTCTTATGGCTCCATACATTTGAGTATTGTTACACTAAAGATATCTTGAATATTTTCATGGAAATTGAACAATTTTCATATCATAAAATTGATGGCTATCATAAAGTTTTACGACCGCGAAAAATATGAAAAAAGTTCATGATTGGGGAAAAGATCAGAGATTCTCCCCCAAAACGGAAATACTTCGGATACTCTGAAAAAAAATTGCCAGAAATGCGAATAAAACTACGCGTAGAACAATTCATAGAGAATTTTGCCATTAAATCAATAACGAAAGATCAAGGCACGTGTTTTTCTGTTCATGTTTATGACACCATAAATGTTAGAAATCTGTAAGACAAATTTTCTGAACATGATAATATATTTCGCGGAAACTTTGCTCAGAAACACTTAATATTTTTTCAAACTCCCAGCGATTTATGGAGCAATTATAGGATTTGTGACAAGAATCATCAGAATTTTACTATGTGACAGTTTTCTGCTTCTTCCTTAAACTTTTGATTGAAGTTTCAAAATAAAATTGGAAATGTTTTTTTAAAAAAACGAACGAAAATAATAAATACCATATAAAATTTAAAATTTTACTATGAATAGCAATAGTTTTTTGAAAGAAAATATATTTTATAGGAAAACGTAAAACAAATATTTCTTTAAATATTATTTATAGAACTTTTAAATTATGTTCAAAAATATTTTTTCAATATTGTATTAATATGGAAGTATATAATCTGCTAAATAAAATACTGAAAAAAAACCAAACTGTTAAGTTAAGATTTTAAAATCAAAATGTCCTAATAAATAGGAAAAATTTAAAATTTTTATGAAATACTTTTTTAACTAAGCAAATTTAATATATAACTTAAAAGTTCAAATTAAAAATTTTCAGTTTCTGAAAAAAAAAAAATAATTTTTTAAACTAGCTAATCGTTGGTGTTCTGTTTGACGTGAAAGAATTGCAAACCTTTAACTCCCTGTATAAATTCTGCACAGTTTTTTAATAAATACTACCAACGACACTAGTACTTATCGATTATAGGAAGATGAACGCATTATATGACACCTGACATAGGTGTTGAATATAAACATATTATTATATTTAAGTTGCGTTTAAAGTATTTAATTTTTCTGTCATTTGAGTAGCTGCTTCACGCATGTACTCATAAATACGTTGTATATAATTTCAATCTGTCATTATACATTCATTTCAAATAAGTTTAATAAAGATCATTAGATTTGCTGTTGTGTTATTTCATCTACTGTGTAATAAAGGAATTCTATAGGTTATGAAGGCACAGTGAAGAACAACGAAAATAAAAGTTTAAAGGTACAGAATATTCTGTTCTGTTTACGTGGCATACTATTTGTGAAACATATTACCACGAGTCGCTTACGGTCATAGGGATTGAGATTACGCTCAATCAGATCACGTACACAACTGATAGTTAGCAGTCAGTAATCAGTTACAAGCTGATTACTTCAACTGCTAGTGATGAGGCCTATCCCTCTACTGTCATAAGTAGTGACAGCGCCCGAGATAATTACCAGTATCTCCCACCTGAGATCCGGAGATTGTACCCGCATTGTAGGTATTAACCACAGCTACCACGTGTGCCGATGCACCTCACCAAAATCGAGCACGGAATGGCTAATTCTGTGGAGCACCTCGATTCCCGTGGTACCAACTTATATTTTAATAGTACTTAGGTTGGAACTCCGCTCTCAGAGCGTCTGGAACTTTGTAAATTAATAGTCCCCGCTCGGATTTATTTTTGTACCATGCACCAAGTCCCCGTAGGGATAACCATGTGATCATTGTTTTTTAATATCATTTTTCGCCAGCCACGGGATATCCACTGTCGGATATCTACTTTTGCCCCTTGTTAGCTATATTTATTTTTAGCCCATTTTTTAAAGGTACAATAAAAATTAAGATATTATGGAATTCTGGGCAATTTAAGTCGTAAGATAAAAGATAGATGACTAATGTATCAAAACAGAGAATAACGAAATTGAACTACAACAACTACACAGACTGGAAATTCAGGATGCGAATTGTTATTGCAAAAGTAGAATTTATGGAAAAGGGTGTTTTTGGGGTACAAGACCGGGACCAAAAATTGGAACGAATTTTGAAATAATAAATTAAGTGGAGTTGGACGAGCATAAGACACGACGAAGCCAGTGGTATAATCGGTTGTCAGTCGGTTGTCGAAGATGATCAACTGGAACGTATTCGAACAAAGGAAACAGAGCATAACAAACGTGGAACGCTCTGAAAGAGTATCATGAGAAAAACTCAATTACAAACTTCGTTCAATTTATTCATTGAAATTAATCGATGGAGACGATGCACTAGCACAGAGCTAAGTGATCTCGGCGAAGAAATATTATCCGATAAAGTGCTATTAGTAGTCTGGCGAACAGTTGCATTGATTACGGCATTAGAATCACGCAAGCAAGATGAATTCAATTTTAGTTTGGTTCAACAGCGAGCGATTGCGGAATACGAAGAGCATTCATCTTCAAACAATAATTTGGCCGATTCTCTTCTGAAAATGAATCACCTGGTCATATAAAAAAGGACTGTAATAAATATATGCAATGGGTAGCGAAGAATAGCCACAAAAAAGGCAGAAATGAGAAGCGAACAGATAAAGTCAACCACGTCAAAGAAAATTCTGAAGGTATGTCGAGGTCACATATTGAGTTGAAAGATCTTTTGCTTACAGCCGGCAGGAAGCAACATTTGTGCTGGATTATGATTTCGAGAGCAACTCGGCACGTTGTGAACGATAAGCGATTTGTCACGGACCTCTATGGGTCGTACAAGCGAATGGTTGAACTTGTAAATGCAGAAAAGTCAGGTGTCAAAGGTGCAGTTGTTCGCCAGATGGTGCGTGGCTGCCCACAGGGATCTGTGGCCAGCCCCGCCATGTGGAATATGATGATCAACGGTTTCTTGGTGCAGTTGGAGGAGACCGGTTGCGGTGTGATCGCATATGCGGATGATCTTCTCCTTTTGATTGAGGTGGGCAGTATGTATGCAGTAGAGATAGCGGGAAGCCACTATATAGGGATGGTGTCTTAATGGAGGAATAGAATGGGAGTAAATGTTTTCGAAAGGAAAGCTGTGTGTATGTTGCTGAAGGGTTTTTTTTGGCGGCCAGTAGACCACCTAATATTCGTTTAGAGGCGGTCGGGGTCCAATACGCGTGGGAAGTTCGTTACCTTGGAGTAAAGGTTGGAGAGAGGCTGAACTTTCGGGCTCCATTGCAACGTCTAATGAGGCGCGTGGCCGGTTTGGTTGGTATGCTGGTACGAGTGTTTCGCAAAGACTTTGATTCAGAGCAGTGAAAGTCCTGTACAAGGGTGTGTTTGTTCCGTGTGCAATGTATGCGTCGTGTGTATGGGCTGATAGTATGCGCCACCAGTATGCAAGGGTGGGCATACACGTGTAAATTCAGTTCAACGTCTGGCTTTGTATACATGTTTGAATATATGTAAAACCCTGTCCACCGATGTGATGTAGGTTCTCATGGGAGAAATTCCATGGTACGTGGAGGTGCTGTAGGGAAGCATCCACTACCGTCTACGGCGGGGTATTTCGCTTGCTGGTTGTTCGGTTACGAATGAAGAGGTTCAGGATCTTAGTCTAAGCCAGCGGCATATACTGGTCCTGAATAGAATGTGTGAAGTTTGGCAACCTCGATGGGATGAGAGTGCGAATGGCAGATGGACCACATGTTCATTTCGGATGTGTGCTGTGGATCTGCAAATGGATTTAAATTTGGTTTGTAGCGTGGGTATTTACTCATGAGACACGGCAGTATGAATGGGTTCCTGTACAGGCGTGGTCTGGCTGCGGAGGCTAGATGCCCTTGTGGGGCGGCGGAGGAGAGTGTCAAGCAGCTTCTCATTGAGTGTGGCCTGTACGAGGATTTGCGTGACTTAGGTGCATGTGGAATTGTGGTGAATGATGGAGTGCGGATGTGAGTGGAGTGTTAGGTGTGAGAGAATGACCTTAATAGATTTGCCGTGACACTTTTTTAGAGGAGACCGTAAATGGTGCGTGAATGAGTGTATGAATGACACGCAGGGTGGCGACAACCGGGTGGAAGACCAAGGTCAATTCTGGTTGTACTTTCGGGTCTTGGCGAACCCGCGTATCTGAGCTGGCTTAGTGGTGCCTAGAAATTTACAAGAATCCTTACCGTAGCACAATGAGCGAAGCACAAGCCGAAGTACCCTTAAAACCAAATTGGTACTATGGGAGTCGGGGTGCCTCATCGTGTTGGAACACACTGTGAACGACAATGGTGAGGCACTTTAGGCAGCTGTGGTTGATACCCATATCGCAGGTACGGTCTACGGATCGCTGTAAAAGACACTTGTAATTATCTCGGGCGCTGTCACTGCATATGACAGTAGAGGTTTAGATAGTCCCCGCCAATAACAGTTGGAGTAATCAGATTGTAACTAGTTACTGACTGTAAACTGCCAGTAATGGTGGTGCGTTGATTGAGCATAACTCAATCCTTATGATCGTAGACGACTTGTGGTTTTTCGTTTAAAGACAGATAAGTCACGTTAAATAATATATTATAACTGTCAAAGGTACAGGAGAGGGTGAATTGACATTTTTGGTTGAAAGTTCAGTCACTGAAGTTTTTTATGCAGCAATCTTGGTTGGTAATATGCTTTCTGAAAAGCGTCTAGCAAGGAACACGTGTCGCATTGAATTTGAAAATCGAATTTACGAAATCAAGTACAAAAGAAAGCAAATTGGTATTGCCAACACAGTGGGTCGATTGTATGTCTTGCTTCAACCTGGTTCGGTATCTGCAGTTTTTGGGTACAATGACAACTGTATTGATCAGTTACACAGAAAAATGCTACAGTGATCCGGATGCAATTCGGAGGATGGTTTTTGATGAGTCAACCAAAGGCATTCAAATGGTTGATTGTAGAATCAAGGAAACGTGCAAAATTTGTTTGAGGGGAAAGATAACACAAATATCATTTCCTAAGCAATTAGACGGTAAATCATCGGCATCATTGGATTTGATGCACTCCGATGTTTGCGGACCAATGCAAACAGTTACACGAGGCGACAAGCGATATATTGTGAAATTAATAGACGATTATTCAGTTTTTATAATTTGATAAAAAATAAATCAGAGGTTGAGTATAAAATGAAACAATTTATAAAAATTTTGCAAATCAATATTTGGACGGAAACCGAAAATAATGCGTTCAGAAAGTCTTTAAGTTCTTTAAAATTGGAAGGTATGCAAATTCAGTTACCGCACCCAACAGAATGGAAAGGCCGAAAGAAAGAATCAGGCGTTAGTCGAGGTGGTGCGCTGCATGCTTATCGATGCGAAATTGCTTCGCCGAACAGTTCTTGTTCGGCGAAGCAATTGCAACAGTAAATGTCATCCAGAATCGTGTGATTATAAGAACGTCTAATATTACACCATATGAACATTGGAATAGAATAAAACCAAATATAATTGCTTTTAAAATTTTTGGCTCTTAATGAATTGTCATTATCAACTGAAAAAGTATTAGATCAGGAAGAGATAGACTCGACGTCAAACGAGTCGAACAACAAGAAATATCGAATTGGAAAGAAGTGAACAACAAAAGGAATTCCACCAAAGCGTTTAATCGATGTAATCAAACTACCATACGGTAAAACATAAGTTGGTGGTAAATGGGTTTTTAAGGCGAAGCTGGAGCAAATGGAGAAATCGAGCATTTCTAAGCTAGATTTGTAGCATAAGGCTTCTCATAAAAATATGGTGAGGGCAATGGGGAGGTTTTCGCACCGGTAGTATCAAATACACCATTCAGAGGATTACTGCCAATAGCAAATGAACGATTGTATGTCATCTTGATGCTAAAACAGATATTCTCAACGGGAAGCTAAATGAAATCATTCACATGAAACAACTTCAAGGCTTTGACAACGGTGATGATTCGCAAGTCTGTTTATTTAATAAAACCATTTATGGATTATCACAGGTAGCGAGATCGTGGCACACTTCATAATGCACTTAAGGAAACCGGTCTTAAGCAAAGCTACAATGATTCGTTCATTAACATATTAAATAGAAGAATTTAATAGTGTTTTTTAAGTCACAATTTGAAATGACAAATTATGGATCTATCAAGCATTATTTGAGTATTAAAATGTCTGTCAAGCATGATGGTCTTCGTCAGTCAGCGTACATAGCAAAAATTGTGTCTAATTTAAGACTTACGGATGTGAAGATTGTGAAAACACCAATGGAAATAAACTTTGGGAAATCGGGATTGTCGGACCAGTTAGAAAGCCGTAAATTAGCGGTGACTGATTAAAAGACTACTTTATTTGTCAGTCAACTCTAGACCTGATATTTCAGCAAGCATAAGTATTTTAGCACAAAAAGTTTCGAAACCAAACAAGGAAGCCTGGCAACAGCTCAAACGTGTTGACTAGAAACAGCTCAAACGTGTTGTGAAGTACTTAAAATTTTTATTATTTGGCTACGGTGATGCGACATGGGTAGATAATCGGCATGATAGAAAATCGACTAGTGGTCGCATACTATTTCTGAATGGAAGCACAATCAGTTGGTCGGGTTAAAGACAGAGTATGGTAGCGTCGTCATCATGTGAAGCCGAATTTCTTTCAATATCTGAGACTGCAAAAGAGGCAAAGTGGTTACGGCAATCTTTAGCAGAAATGCACAAAAAATTGGGATGCCAACGCTTATTTATGAAGACAATTAAAGTTGCATTGAATTAGTGCGTGATCACAAGTTTTCCTACAACACAAAGCATATTGACACAAAATACAAGTTTATTCGAGATTTGGTAAGAAGGGACTTTATTTGCTTGTAAGTATTGTCCAACAGAATTCTACAATAGCTACGTGCAGTTTTGCAAGTGCTAATGGCTTAGCAAATAAGTTATCTTTAAAATAATTACAAACGCTCCTCTGATCGGCATGGTAGCATAGACGTTAGCGTACTGCACTACCACCCCTTGGATTCGAATCCCACAAAGCCATGGTCCTACGCGAATTTCCCCAAAACCACTTTTCCATTCTACTTTAATTTTCTTATGCCGTAGCGCCTATAATCCACATGTCAGTACTAATATTACTTAAAATAATAACAGCAAACAAATAAACTCTTCTCAAGGGTTGGAAAATGTTGCGTTCAATTTATTTAGCACCAAGTGAGTTTTCTGAATCAGCGTGTGATTGATTTTTTTAAATTTAAACCCTTTTAAAAAGCATCTTGCTAAAAAAATATATGCGGATCAAATGAACCAGATACTTCAAGAAAAAAGGACTGAAATACTCTATAGTAAGGTGTGTGTAGCGTATGATGCCTTGAAATACCAACTGGATAAGAGAGAGCTTACGTCGGAAATTGAGTATAGTTTTTGTTTCAATTATATATCCTTATAAATTTAAATTAAATTAACCAGGGAAATTACGTAGCATCAAATCAGGTAAACAGTGCCCACATACTAATTTTATCATAATTCGTGATCTGAAAAGATTAGCTTATAATGAGTTCTTCAAAGATATCTTAGCTAATAATAGTTTTAGTAAAATTTCAGTTTACTTTCAATTATTTGTAGTCAATTTATAATTTTGTACTTTAAACAATAAATTCTTTTTAAACCTTGGAAATATGTATACTCCTTCATTTATTATGAATGAAAATATTTACGTCATTATTTCATCAAGATAATGTTGTTCAATTTGCCGCCACTCAAGCATGAAAAGTGCCAATTTTTACCATCAAACTAGGCATGAAGTTATGATACTAAAGCTTCCGCAAAACCTATTTTTGTGCCTTTCTGCTCTATAAAGGAATAATATTTCAACAATATTTTTTATTATAATATTTTTAGAATCACTTCTGCAGGCAATAATTTATCATATTTATTTATATTTGTTTTTCTTGGCATGTCATTTATAAAAATACATCCTTCAAGGACATCCATTATCTATTTATCAAAATTGAAAGTCTCACTTGACATAATTTTTCCATGGATTCATTTCATTTAATTTTCTTTTACGAGTAAAGGTTGAAAATTAATAAGCATTATATAAATAGCATAATACCCTTTTATATAAGAAATATTCCATTATTTTTGGTTAAAATTTCACTTATGTAGATGGTGTTACAGTGTTACTATGGATAAATGAATTTTTATTCTATTGTAGAAAATTGAATTATCATGTTTTTATGTTGAAGGGAAATAGAAAAAAACTTTGTATTTTTGTAAAAAATATTATAGAATTTTTTTTATTGAGCACAATATTTGACAAATTTTTTATGATCAATTCATTAAGATTATTTAAAAATATAAACATAAATAATTATAATAAATGAGTTAATTTTTCTTGTGAAAAAATATTAAGAACTCTGGTAAGTAAATCTGGTATATTACAAATAAACCACAGAAGATCCTACAATACATAATTCAATTGATTTTCAAAATTAACTTTAAGATAGCTACTATTTTTAAGAATTCAAAAGCTTCTAAGGTACATTTAATTTGAATAGGTTATGATATTATGAACGGTTTCATATTTCGCACTTAACTATCGATACTCTGAATGAAGCTTTGTAATAAGGGAATGGTCAATCTACTCATCGTGGTATGTCTAAACACTACCTTGTATAATAGAGCAATATATATTCAGACCTTTTATTTAAGATTTAGAGATACAAGTAATATCCCCCGACTGGTGTAACTAGGGTGCAGAAAACTTGAAAAATATCAATTATAGCAAGCGAAACAAATCTTAGAGGAAGTATATGAATTTTAAAGTTTTGTAACTTATCGGATCGTGCAACTAAGTGTCCTGAAAGATTAGTATCTGATAGGGGACAATCGGTTCTAAATAAGGCAAAAACAGTTCCATCTGCTGGCAAGATTATGGCATCATCAAAAGAATAACAATCAACGGCCAGGTTTATGTGAACTTAGCGTTTGTTTCATCAAGACAATACACCAGTTCACACATCCGTTATTCGCCAAATTTAGCCTCTGCAGACTATTATGTCTTTCCGATTTTTTAAAAATGGCTCCATGATAAAAGATTTGCCCCCAATGAAGAGGTGGAGTTTGCGGTTAATGGCTATTTTGAGGAGCTCGACGGTTCTTACTATAAACAGGGTATTAGAGCTATTGAAAATTGCTGGAAAAAAAGTGTGTCTGAAAGGAGACATTGTTGAGAAATAATGATATTTTTTTGTTTTTTTTTTGTTTTCTATGTTAAGTCGGGTACTAATGGAACTACCCTCGCACCATTTCTATTGAAGTTTTTCATGATTAATGCCATTTCTGTTTATGTAAATTGCATTTGTATAGTATTTTACTTAGCTACAGTCGGGAGTTGACAGAGCAATACATTCTTACAATAGGCGATTTAACCACTACAGCCTATTAAGGTTAGTAATGTCACTTCGAGATGACATTATTAAAGAGGCGTTGGAAAAATCCATCCTTATTTTTTTATATACTTATAAAATATAAGTGGCTAAATATACTTCGAGGAATCCTCCTGTAGAGTGCAGCTTAAGCCTGTAGTTATCAAAGATTCTTATTGATGACCCAATATTTCAAAAATTTTCTGCGATGGCGTTCCATTGGAGCAGTATGTTCGACCTTACGATGAGATTCTCTATAATCTACAAAACTATCTAATAAGAATACCGTTGGCTTAGATTATTATTTCTAATCAATATACGTGTATTTATGAATAATTTTTGCGTGCTTTGTAAGTTTTGTTTGTATTTTATTCAGTATTTATTTAAAAAAATGCATATACCAAGAGTTATTATAGGAATTCCAGCAGAAAAAGAAGTATACAGTTGGCGGAGTAAATTCTCCATCGCTCGGTATTTAGATATGTTCGTAACTTACCGTAAAGGCAAATGACACTTTTGGCCATTCGTATATATACGTACGGACTAGACAAAAAGCAAAAGATTTATTTCGAAAGATTGGCCCACCACTGCCCAACTAGTCTACTCAACAACCTTACTAAAATTTTGAGAACGTGAACGGCTCAGAATTCGGATTCGACATTCTGCTTTTGCACATAATTTTTTTTTTGGAACCCACTGTCCTATCTTGTGAGATTCAACTTACTATCGCTAATCTTCTGACGAATTATCGCCTTACCCAACGTTTCTTTTCTAATAAAATTCTCTAAATTGTGGTGCTTTAAAATACCTCAATATCTTCTTACAAACACTTTGTATATTTTAATAAAATAAACTACCAAGTTGCCATAGACCGATTCCATTTAACACACACACTTATAGGTTACTAAATGGCCTTATGGTCGTGACACTCTATCTTGGCCTCTTGCTCATATCAGGGACCAAACATATAAAAAACAAATACATAATAAATAAATATAAAAAAGTCGCAGAATAGTGCTTATAAGTTTATTCAAGATACCGAATGCTTCATATGTTTCGTATACATTTAATCTTCTATCACTAATTTTATGTAAAGATTGCCGCATTGTTAATTCAGTAAAAGTTTCGGATTATAATTTTTAAATTTATTACAAATTATCCTAATCGAAACTATGTATTCCCTACACTTCTATTTTATATTTTAAAAAAATGTTCTATCAACTAAAATGGTTGCCAATTCAATATTCATTCATATAAAGCGCCATCTTTTAGATATTAAACAAACTTATGGAATATTGCTTTTTATGTAAGCTGTACACCAAAAGTCGATATTAATTTGTATTGATTTCTGAATAGCAAAAAATCTAATAAAATATAATCCAATAGGTAAATGCTGCCTAAATTTATTATATTTTGCTGCTAAACAAATTATGACGAATATCTACAATAGCAAAATTCACTTGTTATTTTAAGAACAGACGCTTAAGTTTCTTCAGGATACTCAGAAGGTTGGCTTACAAATTCAATTTGATGCAATTTTAGTTATCTGCCATTCAGTTAGTTGCTGGTTAATAGTCATTGAAAGTCAGTTGTTGGTTATTAGTCATTGAATAGTTATATTCAACAAGGTGTAATTATTATACAAATATTTTATGAAAGTAATGCATCAGTATATAATGATAACAAATGTATGGGAATAATGTGCTCTCAAATTGTAACGTTTATTGTATAGTGTAGTAAAAATTGAAATAAACGGACATGTTTCAATCAATATAATATATTATGAGAAGTTGCTGTATCCAGGAAATTTAAGCACATTTATTCTATTCTCACATGGCACAAGTTCACTTGTGTTCTAAACTTTAACCGCCGCGTGAATCTCCTGGAGATACTAGAATCAACTTTCAAATTATATAGTAATTATTGATAAATATTTTTGATTTACTTTCGCTGATTTACAAACGACGTGCTTTAATTTAGACTCTTTAATAACAATGTACAGTTATAGTTTATTATTTAACGTGATTTAGCTGCCAATGCATTAGACCACGAGTCGCCTACGACTATAGGAATCGAGATACGCTCAATCAACGCACCACCATTGCTGGCAGTTAACAGATAGAATCAGTTACAAGCTGACTCTCCACCTGCTGGTGGCGAGGACTATCTAAACCTCTACTGTCATAAGCAGTGACAGTGCCCGAGATAAGTGCAATGCATTGCTACATTTGCCAGTTACCACCCACCTGCGATCAGAAGACCGTACCCGCGACATGGGTATTAACCACAACCACCACGTAGCTGCCAAATGGCGCCTCACCTCGATCGGGCACAGTATATTCTAGTGTGAGGTTCCCGATCCCCGTGGTACCCATTTTTGTTTTAAGAGTACTTTGGTATGTACTCCGCTCGTAGAGCTACCGTAAGGAATCTTGTAAATTCCTAGGTACCGCTAAGCCAGCTCAGGTACGCGGGTTTGCCAAAACCCGAAGGTACTACCGGAATCGACCTTGGTCTTTCATCCGGTTGTAGCCACCCTGCGTGTCAATCACTCACTCATTCACGCACCATTCTCATTCATCTTTCAAACAGTGCCACGGCAAACTCATTCAAGCATTCATGTCTCCTTTTCACACTCAACACACCACTCACATCCACACCCTCCTCATTCACCACGATTCCACACGCCTCTAAATCGCGCAAGTCCCCGTACTGGCCACACTCCACGAGAAGGTGCTTAACACTCTCTCCCTCCGCCCCACAAGGGAATCTAGCCTCTGTAGCCAGACCACGCCTATACAGGAACCCATTCATACTGCCGTGCCCCGTGAGCAAATACCCAAGGAACAGACCAAATTCAAAACCATACGCAGAGGAGAAGCACACATTCGGTATGAACCTGTACGTCCCTCTGCCATTCACACTCTCATCCCATCGTTGCTGCCATATCTCATTCATCTTGTTCAGGACCAGTACGCGCTGATGGCGCAGACTGAGATTCTGAACCTCATCATTCCCAACCGGACAACCTGCCAGCGGGATGCCCCGCCACAGACGGTAGTGGATACTTCCACGCAGCACCTCCAGGTCCCATGGAATTTCTCCCATGAGAACTTGCATCGCTTCGGTCGACACGGTCCTACACACATTCAAACATGCATACAATACCATACGTTGCACTGAGTTTATGGCCACCCTCGCATACTGGTGGCGCATAGTATCAGCCCACACACAAGGCGCATACATCGCACATGGAACGAACACACTTTTGTACAGGATTCTCACCCTTCTGGCCCGAAGCCCCCATTCCTTGCGAAGCACTCGCACCAGCATGCCAGTCAAACCGGCCACGCGCCCCCTCAGACATTGTAAGTGAGGCCGAAAATTCAGCCTCTCCCCAACCTTCAGTCCAAGGTACTTCACTTCCCGCGCGTATCGGACCCAAGCCGTCTCCAAACGAATATTGGGCGGCCTAATGGCCGCCAAAAAACCCTTCAATAACATACACACGGTTTTCCTTTCGGAAACCCTCACACCCATCCTTTCTCCCCATTCACAAACCATACGCATGTAGTGGCTTCCCGCCACTTCCACCGCAGAAGATCGTCCGCATATGCAACCACAACACAGCCGGCCTCCTCCAACTGCACCAAGAGGCCATTCATCATCACATTCCAGACAGTGGGGCCGGCCACAGATCCCTGTGGGCAGCCACGGACCATCTGGCGAACAACCCTCCCATTATTTCCGCACACCACCGCATATTGTTCATGGAAGTAACTCCGCCATCGCTAGCAGCCGAACGCATTTTTGAAATCTACGAGCACACCACATACGTATTTACCCACATCCTCAGTCGATTTACCTTTCGTAAACCCATACTGGGAGCCGGATACATTGAAGTCTGCCAACTTCACATTCAACCGGTGTACCATCATTCGCTCGAGGACCTTGCCGAATACTGGCAGTAGACATATCGGCCTGTAGGAAGACGGGTCAGTCCGTACCCCGTCCGGAGACTTGGGAAGGATGACCACATCTCCTACTTTCCATTCACGCGGAAACATACCACTCTCCAAGCTTTCACCGTAAAGGCTACTTACATGTGCGGGAACAGTCCGCCAAACACTTCTCATCATCTGACCAGTCACACCATCTAGTCCTGGGGCACTTCTCACTCTCGTGCGCCAAACAGATGCATCAATTTCCTCCCATTCAAAGGGCAGGGGGTATCTCATGCCAACATTCACTTCTTCTTGACTCACAATCCCAGGAAAGAAATCATTCATCAGTGCATTGACACTGTCCTCCCAATTGTTCGTATACCCATCATTCACTCTGATACTCAAAATATCATTCCGAGCACCTTTGCGCATACACAATCAATACACCGGACCCCATACAGCCGAGTTTCCACATTCACTCACATACCGCTGCCTGTGCTTTTCCTTGGCGAGTCTAATATTCGCCACGTACTCCGCTCTGGCCGCCCTGAAGGTTACACCTTCAGTGTGCGCATCTGCACCACGGCGCCTACATCGCTGGTAGATTCTACGCAATCTACCAACTTTTCTTCTTTCCACACCTAGCGCACGGTTCCACCATGGCGCCGATTTTCCCCTCTACTCTTTTACGCAAACACCTGTCATTCACCGCATTCACGCATCTGCTTAGTTCGACCACCTTTTCCCCCAACCGCATCGACTGAAACGTTACCAAGTCAATAACAATGTACAAGTGTATTTAAAGCACTTTCTTTCAGCAATTACACAATTTCCACGATTTACTTTGTTATTTACGAGGTCTGTTCAAAAAGTATCGCGAATTTTGTATTTCCGCGTATAATCGATTTTTTGTGTGGCGTTATGTTGGTACTCATGTCTCTCACTTATGCCGACAAGATCAGCCATTTTGAATGTTCAGTTAATTTTTGACAGCTGCTTTGGTTGCACATGTTTTGGCTCGTCTTCGATTTTTGCTCAATTTCGACCAAAATTGTCAATTTCGACAGCATCGCATTAACATTGCTAAGGAGCTATTGGACTCTGTCCGCGACGACCCAAATTTGCTCCAGAGGGTCACTGTATTCCCAGATTTGGCCCTCTGTCCGCGACGACCCAAACCGCAGTCACTGTATTCCCAGATTTGGCCCTCTGTGACTTTTTCTTGTTCCCGAAACTGAAGAGCCCCATGAAAGGACGACGCTACGCTACGATTGAGGAGATAAGGACGGCATCGAAGGAGGAGCTGAACAAGATCACAAAAAATAATTTTTTGAAGTGCACATCAACGTGAACTTTCTCAAAATAACAAGCGAACTTTGTCAAAACGTTGCATGGATTATGTTGTATGAAGTTATGATTCCATATTTCTTTGAAGCCGCTGCTGGCAATAATTTAACAACAACTGTTGAACGATATAGGAAGATGATACAGGTCATTTTCAATATGTGGTTCCAAGGAAATGACATATGATATGCACCACAATGGGAATTCTGCGACCAATATATCCTGTCTAAATTATTTCGAAAAGTATTGATATTAATTAGTTTTCATACTCCTCAGATTCAACCGTAGCCGTTTTCTTTCTTTTTTTATGTCAAAAAAATATAAACATAGAAATTAATGAAATGAACCTGAACATAATTGTATATAAAACCATGAACCTTTTCCTCAAGTCGTGTAAGTCATCAATATTTTTCTCAAAGCGGAAGGGAACCATTTGACCGACATTATTTTCCGTATATAATTCCCAAATCTATACAAACTGTTTTTGTCAACCCAATCACGGTTTTTTTCCTGTTTATAATGTCACTTTTTCGAGATTATAAATATATTTTCAGTCACACTAAATTTGTTGGTAAAGTTGAGTTTTAAGTTAATAGTAGTAATATTATTTGAAAGTACACGTATAGATTAACGAACTATGTAAAATAGAATTTAGTGATTCCTTAAAACTTTGTTTTTGATAATTACTCTGGTCCTATATCTCCTGTATCTTGTGGTATTCAACTTATATAGTCCCATTTCTAAGTAAATTTGCTCCCAAAACTATGGCCACAATAAAGGAGTTCTTAAATCCTGAAATTTTTAGCTAAACAAAAGAATTTGTTAATTTCTTTAAAATGTGAATTTTAAGTCATGCAGAAATGATCCGCTCTAAGTAAACTATTTAAGTACATATTTTAATGTTAATACCTATTCACGTAAAATTATATCTTTATCAGAATATATTTTGGAATAATATAGTTATTTCAGAAATATTGTACAATTTATTTCAAATAATTTCTTGATTTGCTTAAATTCAGTTGTATCAGATGCTATTGAAATGATATAAATTATTACCATAAACTGAACGATTCTCCTGATTATTAATATTTCAAAAATATTAAATAAATTTTATCTCTTTTAAAATGAGGAATAGCTAGTATTATTTATTTATGAAAATAATTTACAATTTGAATAGTTACCTTCTTGGGTACGAGTATAAGAAAATCTTCATTTATAAACGATAGAAGGCACATATCTTTTAAACTGTCAGGTGCAAGTGATAGAAATACTATCAATTTATAAATTGATCGAGAAGAAGCAACTCTTTTCTGTAGCAACAATAATGTTACACAAAAATGAAATAGGAAATTCGTTAAGGTAAAAGTTTTCTTTTATCCAGAGTGGCTATTATATTATTACCATCTAATATTTTTCCTTGCATTCTTATACTAACCGCAAATAAGGTGAGATTTTTACTATTTCACTATTGAACTATTTGTGCTAATGTTGTCAGAGTAGAACTTGAACTTTTTAGCCAGAACTTCAATACAACAACAAAACCAATCAAGTAGAGTGCTTCTCGGAATGCATTATGTAATAAAATAAGTTTTCTTGCTGAAAATCTGCGCAATGCTAACATATACGAATGCGCTTCTATAAACTTTCTGTTTAATGTTTATTTCCTTACTAAGATGACAAAATTTAAAGAAAAAACCGGAACCTATAAAGTTGTTTCTTATTTTTAACAGAAATTTATAGAATATTACAAAAAAGTCAAAGTACAATAGATAGTTTCTAAAAGTCCCTTTTGATTATCCTTGAAAAAAGGTTCTCTAATTTAATTAACTCTGATGCAAGTTTTTAAAAAATAAGGCCTCTTTTTAATTTTCAAGACCACACTTTACAGAGTAATAATATTAATTTCATGTAATCAGAAATATTAATTATTATAATATATTAGCATAAGCGTTTTTTGTCCATACTATTTTGGAAACCAGATAACAGTATTAACAAAGTTATGTAATATATCACTAATATAAGGTCCATGGCCTCATTCCTCCATATATCTAAGCTATAATAATAGTCGTAGGGTAATTAACAGGATTATTTGAGGTGTATAACAACGTATACAGTCTTTACTTATAATTTGATTTATAGCAACTTTTTCTGATTTGTTTTGATTCTTATTATTGACTGCTACAACAAGGAAAACGGATTATTACCCAGTTAAATAAATGTGCCTTGTTCTGGTCGTTTATATAAGCTATTCAATAACACCGTACATAAAAGAATTTTTAGAATGATATTTATGTCATCATATTTGTTCATCTATACCATCTCTATATATAGGGTGGTCCATCTAGCGGTTCCATTTTGAACTACTATTTATTGTATAATACAAATTAACAGATTGAAAGTCAGAATTTTACGAAATGGTAATCCATACGCTTGAAGAAAAATGGGAAATATTGAGAACTTTCTTCCAAAGTGGTGAGTCTTCAACCCAAACTGTGAGAAATTTAAAAAAAAAATGAGTAAAGATCGAATGCCATCACGTGAATTTGTGGGCAAATTCATGAAGCAAGTTCGCGGAACTGGTTTGTTGGTTGCCAAGGCAACTCGTTCCCGCTTTAATTCGTATTCGAAAACCGATTAATCAGCCGAAATTCGGATGTCAATTGGCCGTCTCGGAGCTGTGATTTGAGCCCGTTGGATTATTTTCTGTGGGGAGCCGGTAAGGATAAATGTTACGCAAGCCATCCAGAGACAATTGAGGCCTTAAAACACGAAATCAAAGTTGCCATTGAAGAGATACAGGCCCGGACAAACGAAAATGTACTGAAAAATTGGGCCGAGCGAATGGGGTACTGTAACGCCAGCCGTGGCAGTCATTTAAATGATGTTGTGTTTCATTCTTAAATTTCAATGTTCAATCTTTTTAATAAAACCAAAAATTTGAAAAAAAACATACACTAGTTTTTTTAATTTACTTTTTAAAATGGAACTTCTAAATGGTCCATCCTGTATAAAACAATATGCGCGAAATATTTACCACGACTTCTCCGGCAACGCAGAATGCGTAAATATTTTAGGTGCTTCGAATATCTTCTCCAAACATCAAGATGCCCTTCAGTAGTAATTAAGTTGCCTGAGTCTACATGATAATAAGCCTTTCTCTTATAATCAAAAATAATAATCTTATTAGTTCTTAAGTTATTGGCAATATATTGGTTTATAAATTGTAAACGTGTTTGAAAGATATGGAAACAGACCATTCTTATTAACTAAAATATATTTTTATTAACTAAAATTCCTATTTCTAAATAATAGTAGCAATCCATAAATAAAAAACAAATATATCTCCAACTTGTGTTGAATTAAAATAAAAATGCAAATAAAAATACTGTAGGTATTGATACCCAAAGTGACCATGTTTTTTTGTTGTTAGCGGTATAACGCATTTAAATATCCCACGTAATACTTAGAATGTATCACGTCTAGAGCTTTATGTTATTCCATTCGCAATTTTGACTAGTCTACCACCATCCATAGTTGTCCATTGATGTTCCTTCATGGCCCATTTATCGACTTACTTTTTTACTATCTCTCTTTTTAATGCAGCAACAATGAGGGCAGTCCCAGAAATACCCGACCTAACCATAAAATAATTTTATTTTTCAACAATGTCTTCTTTCAGCTTGATACACTTTTCGCAGTGATGCTCAATAGCTTTCACACCCTATTTATAGTGAGAATCATCAAACTCCTTAAAATAGCCATTAACCGCAGGGCAAATCTTTTACCACCGACCCATTTTTTAAAGTTTGAAAGGAGAAATTAATCCGATGGTACTAAACCTGGTGAATAAGGTACGTGCAGAAGCAACTCCAACTTTAACTCATTGATTTTGGTTAACGCGACTGGACGTATGAACTGGTCAGCAGATGGAACTTCTTCGCCTTATTTGGAGCCGACTCTCTCACCTTTAACTGTTCCTTCATACCAGATGTGAGGTAATAGGTCCATGTTTAATCCATAGTTATGTATAGCCGAAAAACCTTGGCTTTATTACTGTGAAACATCGGCAAACACGTGATTGAAACATCCTCGTGATGCTGTTTATGTTCCATTGTGAGCAAACGCGGCACCTATCTTGCGCACAGCTTTCGCACGTCTAAATTTTCAGTAAATATGCGATGTACAGCATTTTTTGAAATGCCTACCATATCTGCTAGCTCAGTCCACTTCAGTTGATGGTTATCCAATACCATTTTGCTAATTTTAATCCAATGCCAATTTCTAGCGTGGTCACCTTATTTGGGCGACCACTGCGATTTTCGTCTTCGCAGCTCATACGGCCTAGTTTAAACTCTGTCACGTAATATTTTATTGTGATCGCACTTGAATTTTGATCCTGTGCTCTTATATTATATTTAAAATAGTTACCTTTAACAAAAAACTCAAACTGAACATTATTTACAACTATGAAATGTATATACTTTAGTGTAAATAAATTAGAATACATCTTCATGCATTTGAAATATATTATCCATAAATTATAAAAGATGAAAATATTCGTGCATTTATGTATGCGATATTATATTTTTTAAGACATAATATTTTCTATATTAAAAATCGAAAAATTTTTATTCATCTGTATCCATTTTGTTCGAGTATTAATCATATTTTCGAATGCCGGTAACAGATGGAGAGTCAATAAATTTGTTCTATGCAAAGAACAACACAATTTGAACTTTAACCTACCCTGAACAGAATAATATAAAACTGTTCGAGATAATATAAAAGAAAAGTCGAAATGATATATTTTTAAATAAAATACTACTTTTTCCATTATTTTAACTTATAAATACAATAATATACAATATAATAAATACAGTATATTTTTCATTATTCTCAGTGTGATAAATAAATATAATTTTTGTTATTTTATTTTATTTGAAAAAAGGCCACTATACGAATATATAGAGATTGAAGGTCATATTTCAAAAACATCCCTTGAGATAACAGAAAATAATATTTTACGCTAAAACAAGAACGACAAAAAAAAACATTCAAATTTTCCCAAATAAAAAAACTAAGGAATATGATAAAATCCTGTCATATTTTTCACTAGTGAATTTTCAGGTGGAATAAGATAATCATGGATTTATGGCACAAGTACGTACACTGGCATTCATTCATTTTATGATTTTTCACCATTTTGATTTACGTCTTATTTCCTTTCTATTCTAGTTCATTTCAAGTAACTTTTAATTTTTATCGTTGATTTTTCTGTTTTTTTTTTTAAAAGTTGTGGGATAATGGGAATAAGTGGGAAATTGAGGTAGAGAATATGATGGTATGTTTCAAGTCCTGCCCGTTCTGTAGAAAATTTTTTGCTATTAGTAATTTCTTCTCATAAATAAATATTTTTTTTTCATGATACAAAAAGGAGGAAAAAGCAAAAAATTACTTCATTTCGTTTATGTCTTATCGTATAGGCGATAAGAATATAAATTAGGCTAACGTTAGTCAATTGGTTTGCCTTAGACTTGAATGATAGTCAATCATAAAATGACGTTGGAATCGAATGAAATCTTTTTACGGTTAATAACATCAAACATGGCTTTAGAATTTGGGGAACAATTCGAAGAGATTTGCTGATTTTATATATGTGCAAAAAATTACTTTTATTTAAAAAAACTGAAGTTCATTTTTTAATATTCTAAGAAAATATTCTTATCTAATTTTTATTATCTAGTATTTATTGTATTATATCATATTGGAAATATTTGAGAATAAGCGTAAAAGAGAAATCCAGTTTTCCTTAAGGATTTGGGGTTTTGGTAAGAAATATGACAGTATTGACTATTTCACATTAAATATTATTAATTAATATTAAGGATAAAAATGTTAGTGATAAATATCCGAAAATGATGAAAATTATATGTGAACAATTTTTTATTTGAAGATTGTTAATAGATTTTCTTTCTTACAAATTGTAAAGAAAGATATCGAAGTCTTTATTTCAATTATACAAATTTTATAGAAATTAAGCTCAGCTATAAGGGTGTAAAATAAATTTATGACTATAAAGCAATATCTTGCATGCAGCATTGACAATAATTATATGAACTGAAACTTGGACGCAAATAAGAAGTTTTCCTATATACTGACTTGGCGCTAATGAACTATAGCCTCATCCAATAAAAATGGTACCCAACTAAGGAAGCTCAAAAATCCTATAACTCATTTTAATTTCCATTTTATTTATCATTTTATTATATTTTAATATAAATTTTATAAAAGATAGTGTTTAGTCTTAATAACTAATCTCTCTCCAATCATAAGTGCAATAGATTAGCATTTGAAAAAATATGTGTATTCCTTCCTAAAATTACCGTAACATATATAAAAACTTAAGCATATACTATATAAATATATAATAAAATTACTTTAGTTTCTATTTGAACTATCATAGTTTTATTTTCTATTTAGAAAGCCTACAATAGGATTCTCCTTAGAATTGTTTAAGAATATAAGCCTAAGAAAATAGGCATGTATTAAGTTTAGCTCAATTTTGGCATAAAACTCTATTAGAGAAATCATTGGAGCAAGTAAACTGTATTGAAATTTTCGTTATATTTTAACCGAATTGGCAAAACTGTTCAGTTGAAAAATCAATTACATTAAGTTCGATGACATTATATGCTCAAGTAAACATTGAAAGAGCTTAGTTGGTGGTAATTTATTTCGTATTTTCTTTGAATGGTAAAATCAAAAGAAAATTCGCATTATTTTAGCCAACATCAAAAGAAAATAAACTACATATACTGCAGTATTAGGTAGATTGGCTTACGGGATCTAACACAGTCGTACATCAGAAACCTGGCGTCAGAGTCCTTGCTCTGAATCAGCAAAACTGCCCAAGCCAAATTTAGAAATAAGCATCATAATAATAAGAAATTCTGTATTCATTTTTGGTTCTTATGGAGACTGGCATTTGTTAATAAAAAAACGACCTACAACTATTGGGGTCACATAACTAAAAGGGACTTTATTTGCCAAGATAATTCTCTAAACAACAACAAAAATCGAAGAAAAAACTTGTAATAAATAAAAGAAAATAAATCCTATAAAATATTTTGTTGTCGTATTTATCGATTGATAGTTAGGAAAATTTTTACTCATACATATGTACACATACACGTATATTCAATACAAAAAGTAAATTTGTATGGAATGCCAACTCGAATATATTATTATTCATGTGGAAAAATAACATGACCAGATAAAAAACAAAACTTCTTGGAAGGTTTCTTATTTTTCAAACAAAAACTATATTAAAAGGTATAAGTTTCTTATTAGATATTTACCTCTATTTTAAATATATAATTTTGGAATATTTATAATTGCAAATACATTTCTATAGAAACTTTGAGAAAATTCTCCCAAAACAAATTGTTACTTTCTACGCATTTCGTTGAATACGAATATGCAAATTTTGTTAACTGGATTTAATTATTCAATATAGGTAGAGATCATAAGATGCTTACGAGTAACTATTATTACGAGTAATCCGCATATACAACAGTTTTCCTCCAAAATACAATTACAAAATTACGCAAATCTTTGTATAAAAAGTATTTCTACGATTTTTATTTACCACTTCTAAAGTTTCAATATTACAAACTACAGCTCCATAATAAATAAACACATATAGATCTAATGTCCCATTTAAAAGAATACCTGCATTTAATTTTTTACATTGATTCTCATCATTATCAATGATAACAACCCGGACTCTGCTGTTTGGTCATAGATGGCGTGAGTAAGCGTATTAAGCTGACATGGGCACGCAATACTTTTTTTATGAGTTTGACATCTGTCAACATTAATCAGTGCAAATTGTCAGCAATTTCGTACAACAACATACATTTTTCCATTGGTAATCATGTCTAGTTTTGTGCCAGAAACGAGCATATGCGCGAAGCTTTGCTTTTCTGTTTCAATTTGAAGAAATCGACTGCCGAATCGCATCGAATGCGTAAAGAGGCCTATGGTGACAGTGATTTATCGGAAACAACGTACCGAGATTGGTTTCGTCGGTTCAAAGACGGCAATTTTGACTTGTGGGACAAGAAGCGTGAAAATCGGCCTAGGAAGGTTGAGGACCATTATTTGCAGGCTCTTTTGGACGAAGACGACACCCAAACGCAAAAAATGCTCGCGGGGCAATTGAGTGTTACCCAATCAGCTATTTCCATGTATTTGCGTGTCATGGGGAGGATTGAAAAGATCGGAAAATGGGTGCCGCATGAATTGAACGATAGGCAGATGGAGCGACGCCAAAACACATGTGAAATCTTACTGGCCAGACAAAAAAAAAATCATTCCTGCATCGGATTGTGACAGGCGACAAAAAGTGGATATATTTCGAGAATCCTAAACGCAAGAAATCATGGGTTGATCCCGGCTAAACATCAACATCTTCCCCAAAACCAAATCACTTCGGACGGAAGACGATGCTGTGCGTTTGGTGGGATCAGCAGGGTATCGTCTACTATGAGATGTTGAAACCTAGTGAAACTGTCAATACCCACCGCTACCACCAACAACTGATCAAATTGCACCTTGCTCTGCGTGATAAAAGGATGCATTATCAACAAAGACATGACAAGGTGATTTTCCTTCACGACAACGCACCATCGCACACGTCAAAAAAAGTCCGAAACTACTTGGATATACTTAATTGGGAGATGCCACCCCACCCCGATTATTCACCAGAGCTGGCCCCTTCCGACTACCACTTGCTTACGTCGATGAATCAGGCGCTCGTTGAGCAGCACTTCGATTCTTACAAAGACGTCCGAAAATGGCTTGATGGTATTTTTTTTGGCGAGGTATTGCCCGAGAGATGGGAAAAATTTGTAGCTAGCGAGGGCGAGTACTTTAAATAAATTTGTTTTTGCTTTCCATGAAAAAAAAACGTGTTTTTTTGACTAAAAAACAGCGAATTTAAGCTTATACAAAAGTTATTCAACAAGTACTTAGCCTCACTGCTCGATGGAACTGCTGTCACAAAAAAAATTTACCATCATGCAGTACATTTTTTTAATTAGCTCATTGTCAAAGTTTCAGTTGATTCCTTTTATTAGTTTTGTTTTGAGAGCCTTTGAAAGCGAGCGTGTCGGTCGGTTACACAAAAATGGAAAAAGAACAATATCGTTCGGTGATTAGATTCTTGTTTTTGGAAGGGAAAACGCGCAGCGAAATCAAAGATCGTTTGGATGCTGTGTATGGTGACTCTTCTCCTTCGATGGCGACTGTCAAGAATTGGTTCAACGAGTTTGTTCGTGGCCGCACGTCGGTTTTTGATAAGCCACGCCCAGGTGCCCCAAAAACGGCTGCTACGGAGGAAAACGTTAAAAAAGTCCACGATCTCGTGTTAGCAGACCGTCGATTGAAGGTTCACGAGATAGCTGAGACTGCAGGCATCGCAGTAGGAACGGTGCATCATATTCTACACGAAGAACTGGGCATGAGAAAGCTGTCGGCGCGATGGGTGCCGCGTTTGCTCACACCGGAAAACAAGCGCAACCGTGAGACCTCATCGGCGACGAGTTTGGCGCTGTTTTAGCGTCGTTTTCGTGACCGTCGACGAAACATGGATTCACTGGTACACACCAGAGACCAAGGAATAGTCGAAACAGTGGACTTCACCCGGCGAAGGTGCTCCGAAGAAGGCGAAGACTATTGATCGGCCGGAAAGGTGATGCCCCCCGTTTTCTGTGATTCACAAGGTGTGATCCACATCGATTACCTCGAGAAGGGTAAAACAATCACGGGGCGCTACTATGCTGACTTATTGGGCCGATTTGACGTCGAATTGAAGAAAAAGCGGCCCCTCTTTGCGAAGAAAAAAAGTGCTGTTCCACCACGACACCTCCGCCGTCGCCATGGCCAAATTGGTCGAATTGCGCTACGAATTGCTGCCCCATCCACCGTACTCTCCAGATTTGGCCCTCTGTGACTACTTTTTGTTTCCAAACCTGAAAAAATCACTCGCCGGGAATAGATTTGGGTCGAATGAGGAGGTCATCGTTGCCACGGAGGCCTATTTTGCTTCCCTCGAGAAAATGTATTTTTTGGACGGGTAAAAAAAGTTAGAGCATCGCTGGGCCAAGTGTATCGAGCTTGAAGGAGATTATGTGGAAAAATAAATTGCCACCTTTCCAAAATTTTCGTTTTTCTTTTGTAGGCTAAGTACTTGTTGAATGACCCTCGTACACCCACGAGTATTCGGAGTCCGTGCCTACCAAATATTCATTTTTTATTTCGTTGGCCTTTATAGAATATTGTCAGTTAATTTTATTATGAAAAAAGTGATTTCTGTAAGCTTTTAATATTTCGATACATTTTAGTCATAACATTCCGAGATTGCGTATTATCCTCGAAAGTAGTTGCTGGTCGAGTTCATTCTGTTTGATCTTTAAAGACGAAATACACTAGTTTATCGAGATTTAATTCGCTGTTCCGATTTCCCATGACTATATTCATGAAAGATATTTCAGTCTTTAATCATCATTGATCAAACCTGCGTCTTTTCAGGAGAATATTACCCGAAAAAAATGCTGCACATAACCAAATTTCTCAAAATTATGGTTTTTTTATATAATTGATTATGGTTTTTTATATTTAAAAATTGATTATGGTTTTTTATTTATTCCGAGAACAAGTATTTTTATTCGTTTCAAATGCAATAATATCTTCCAAAGATTTGTTCCAATAAATCCGTAAGTTTTTATTTTCGGGAAAATTTATACTATCATGAAATTATAATTTAACCAGGACTATTTGACCCAGTTTCTTCAGAGAACTCTCAATTTTAAGTAGCATAGTGCGACAAGCGCCTTTACCACAATTTAATTTCGTACGAATTATAGACACCTTCTTGAAAAATTAGTGCAATGTATAAATACAATAAACGATTCCTGAAAATATTAGATATGATAGAAATGCCGTCAAAATTCTTTATGAGGATGATATTGCTGTCTTAATTATAATAAAACAAGGCAGTAAACCGCTGGTTTCCGTGGTACCCTGGTTATTGAAAAACGTTGGAGAGATTGGTTCTTAACTATGATGTTAAATATAATATAATTTAATAAAGACCACTACAAAACCGTATTGATATTATATAAAATAATTTTATTCGATGTACACTTTTCTACATCGAATAAAATTATTTTAACTATTGCTTTGGTTTTTTTGCAGTTCTTTTGCTTTAAAACTTTTCTTTGTTTTAAAGCAAAAGAACATTCTTCCTCCCTGCAACATTCTTCCTCCAATAAATCGGGATAGATAAGAGAACTAGTTTAATAAATATTTGGAACACTAAGCGGACAAAAAGTAACTAGGATATCTGTAAATGAAGTCTTTTCTCTACATTTCTAATGTAATTTTTTATACTGATTCATTAAAATTGCTTCAAGATTTAGTTATAGCACACTGAGGAAATATCCAAAAGAAGGTCTCATATGTAAGCGGGAGAGCTATGAATTTGGCCATTGTCCAAACGAGCGTACCCCATTGCGGATATTTGTTTGGTTTTCCTATTTCCTATTGCCAACCGCGTATTTTTCACCCAAAAAATTCGTAATATTTTTCCAGTTTAATTTTCATTCTTTCCCAATGACGCCAGAAAAATTTTCCGATTTTCTTTCGATAGCAGTAAATTATTCAACCAGTGTTTATGCTGATTGGTAATTTTTGGCTGATAACCAAAAATTTTCGCATTTTCTCACAGTTTAAATTTTTATACATTCATTGCCAAATCGTTATTTAACTTTCCCTTTAAACGAATGCGTTTCTACAATGTTTGTGACGATAATTTATATTTCATTGCGTTATTATTACCAAAAGAATTTTGTTCTAATTTTTCAAACATTTTTATTCATTACTTTAAAAAGAATTTTGCCATATATGAGTATACTTATATGATAGAAAAAAATTAACAGTTAGAAATAATAAATGTTGGAGCCAAAAAGTTTTGCAGCAAGGAATGTTTTCCAAGTAGAATTTGTAAATTTTTCTAGAAATTATGTAGAAATAATTTTTAAAGAGAAATAATATATTATGTAGAGTAATTTTTGCTATAAAGTCATAGTGAATAATATAATAAGGAAAATAAATTTTACAATTTTGGTAATATATATACGAATATAGGCTATTTAATATTACTTTAAAATATTTACAATAATATTAAATAACCAATGTTTGTATGACAGCACCAATCAGTTACCCTAAATAGTTAACAGTTGAATAGTAATGATTATAAAATCAATTTTAACACTACGGAAATTAATTCCTAAAATGTATTGTTACTAGGAGTATATGCCGCCAATGCATCAAATCCACGATATTTGGATTTGAAAATTCAGAAGCACATACCTTAGAGTTATAAACACAAAAATATTATATCAACAAATATTTTTAGTGCATAAAATGTCGAGGCTACTCGCCTAATTAAAATTTTAATAGTTTTTATTTTCAAGATTTTCAAATGCTATTTTCCTCTAAAAACAAACCTCAAAATAATTTTCCATACTATCCTCTAAGACTTTGAATTCTTTGAAAATCCTCTATGGCACAAAATTATTTCGTCCGCTTATCTTCTTATACATTTTTCTTTGAATTAAATGATATTTTTTGTATTTATATTAGTGGCGTTGCTATAGAGCAAAATCCTAAAGTTTGCTGCTAAGTTTTTAAATATATTTAAAGAAATGCTGAAAATGGAATTCACATACAAGACTTCAAAGATTACAATTTAAGATGATATCAAAACTTTATTCATCGTTTGAAACTGACAAAATACAGCCGAGTACTTTTAAACAACATCCTTATGAAACCAATGTGGACTTATGGACTATAACTCTGATGAATTCAATTTTTGCAGATAAGTACTTTGTAAAATTACTGATGCTTCTTTTTATAACCGTAATAGTCTGATACATCATATTCTTCCTAATGTGGTTGTATCTTGTTATTAAGAATTTCAATCTAGCCTTACTAATATATCTCTCTTAGTAATATATTAATCTTCTTTGTCAAGATATATCCTCTCCGCCATAAACTTGTGTTCGATTTATTAAAATATAAGTTTTTTTTTTGAATAACAGTGATATGATTTCTTTAATAAAAACACCCTAATTGTTAAGAAAATTCAAATGTTTTTTATTTAATGTGAAGTACTATGGACACAATTAAGTTCTGAATCAAACGTCATTCAAATGGCTTCCACGACTTCTTTTACAGGAACGAATTCGATGAACCTAATTTTCGAGGACTTTTTCCACTTAATCAAGTCCTATGTCATGAATAGCACATTCAATATTGACTTCTAAAGCTTGAAGAGAGTGCGGTTTATTGCTAAAGACCAATGACTTCAAATAACCCTACAAGAAATATTCTAATGGTGTTAAATCACAACTTCTTGGAGGCCATTGAATGTCACAATTTCTTGAAATAATCGAATCTCCAAACTTTTCTCGCAATAATTCGGTTGTTGCACGTACTGTGTGGCACGTAGCCCCGTCTTGTTGGAACCAGATATTGTCAAAATCAACTTCTTTTAACTTCATCCATAAAAAGTCGGTTATCATCGATCTATACCGCTCTCCATTAACAGTAACGGTGTTACCAGCTTCATTTCGAAAGAAGTACAGACCGATGATTCCACCAGACCAAAAACCACACCAAATTGTCAATTTAGGTGAATGTAATGGGTGTTCATGATTAATTTGTGGATTTTCTTCGCACCAGAATCGACAGTTTTGTTTATTTACGCCACCAAATATTTTTTTATTGTAAACGAAGGAACAAACTCCACCAGAGTAAACTCTAGCTCTGCTTTGATCTGGTTTGGACTGAGACCTTTCAAATGAAAGTATTGTCTAACATAACGATTACCAATTTTTTTTATGTATAACACAGCGTCATGAAACTTTAAACTTGAGCTTAATAAAGTTGAGACTTTCGATAATAGTAATTTTTTTCAAATAAAAACCACTATTTATACATTAGGCCAGGTAATTCTAGAACTACCATTGTAAATACTGTCATCAATATTGGTGCTATATAGAAATTGTAGATATATGTAAAAAATTAAAAACAGTTGGGATGATATAACAATAAACAAATCGTTAAAAAACCACGCACGATATTAATCAATTATATAAATTTTTAGAAGAGTATTCTAAACTGATAACCAATAACAGAGTAAAGTGAGTACACTATGTGCTTACAAGCTTAAATTTTTTAAATACAATAAAAAATACTGGACTAATTTTATTCAAAAATTGCAAGACCCAAAATAGTTAAAAAAATTGTTTGTATATTTCATATATATATATATGATTTTTAGTCGTGAATTCACTTAAAAATTTTATTCTAAATAAAAAAATATACGAGTATTATAAAGGTATTTAAATAAGAACGTGACAACTTTTTTTTTATATATCTCGCAAACTATTTGAGATATATCAAAATATTTATTATTGGCTTAAAGTACAATCAATGTAATTATGAATGAAACTCGACTTCGGTCATATGTCTACCACGGGCACGCTTGCAGCGGTCGATTCGTTGAAGCCAATTTTCGATGAAGCGGCCACACAATTCGACGGGAATGGTCGCTATTTCACGTTCGATGTTGGCTCTTAGGTCCTCTAACGTCGCCGGCTTGTTGGCATAGACCATCGATTTAACGTAGCCCCACAGAAAAAATTTTAGAGGTATTAAATCACAAGATTTTGGCGGCCAATCGGAAGGACCATTTCTTGATATAACACGTTCACCGAAATTGGACTTCAATAAGTCGATTGTCTCTATCGCTGTGTAGAAAGTAGTACCGTCTTGTTGAAACCACATGTCACTGATGTCCATCCCATGCAATTGATCGAAGAAGTAACCCTGCAACATGTCTCTGTAGCATTCACCATTGACTGTAACGTGACGGTCATTTTCATCAACGAAGAAAAATCGCCCAATGACGCGACCGGCATGAAAACCGCACCATACAGACACTTTTTGTGTATGAAGTGGTGTTTCATGAGGCACATGAGGGTTTGCAGCACTGCAATAATGCATGTTTTGTTTGTTGACGAAGCCATTCAACCAAAAATGCGCTTCATCACTGAAGATGATTTTGCGATGAAAGTCGTTATTTTCGGCAAACTTATCTAGAGCTTAATCTGAGAACGTGCGTCACTTCATATGGTCAAGTGGCTTTAGTTCTTGAGCTAACTTGATCTTAAGTTAACTCAAGAACTTGAGATCAAGTTAACTCAAAAACTAAAGTAAGAAATCAAAAGTGTCAAGTTGCTATTGAAAAAAACCGGTAATAATCCTCTTTACGTAGACGTCTTACTTCAACAAAATTATTTGAACCAGTATTTAAAAATTAATTATGCAATTTTTTTAACTTTAAGCTTTATTCAAGAAAGAAAATATATTTTTAAGAATATGTAAAAGTATATATTTTACCTAAATCTAAGTAAAAATTACAAAAAAGAATAAAAAGCAATAAACAATTTAGCTAATACCAAATAAATATACTTGAATAAATTAGAAATATTATAAAAATGATTTTGTATAATAAATATTTCAGACAATGTCTAAACTATATTCCATAGGCAAAGAAAATATATTAGAAATTACACTTTCAATAAAGAATTTTTCGAATATTTTACTAGCTGTAATGACAACAAATGGCAAAGAAAATTTTTTTTACTATGGATACATTGTAAATCATTATTCGATAGATTTTTGCTCGACAACCTTAATATCAATTAAGTAGGCATTTTCTATTTACGTATAATTTGATAATATAAATAAATATCTGGAATTCGTCATCCAAAAATATATGAATCAAATGTTTTGGTGTTAAGTTGGTACTAATGTACCTAATTGTTACGTAGAGCTTTGGACGTTCTGTCAATTAGTCGATGTCATGTGGGCTCTGCGATTTCTAATATGAAAAAATTATTGAAGAAAGGATTCGATAGAAATTTCATGTTGCGTTATTCGTTGCTAAATTTGAAGAAGTTGGTGAATCAGCTATATAGAAATCACTTGCGTATTGGTGATAAAAATAATTCAAAGATTGCTGGGAAGTGGTTGAAAGCTTGTTTCGTTCAGGTCGTCCTTAAAATATTTATTCTAACTTGAGAGACATGGCGTAAGATCTGGACATGTCCTACGAATCCGTTCGCTTTATTTTAGTTGATGTTTTAGGTATGGGATGCGTTGAAGCACGTCTTGTTCTGAAGGAGTTGAATTATCATCATAAAGAGCATAATAAACAGATTTTTGACGACATGCTCAAACAAGTCATCACTGTCATATATTTTAAAATTTTATAAAAAATCAAGAATATATGGGATAGCCATAACTTTTTATATTTCCAGTATAAATTATTTATTATTTAGGTTAGAGATGGTCTCTAACCTAACTAATAAATATATTTTATTAGTTAGGTTAGAGACAATATATAAAATTTTCCAGAAATATAAAAACAGAATATTTCCCTGAATTTTTTGAACAAAATAATAGCAATATACTTAAAGAAACTTAGGTTACTTAAAAATAATTACATAATAAAATTTTATTCTAAACTTTTGATAGCCAAACAAAGCAGAGTAACTTTTGAATCAGAAAATACTTATTTCAATTTGTATGAAAACTAAATAAATTAATGAATAGGAAAACTAAAAATTTCAAGGAAATAATCAGAAGAAATCAAAATTGAAATTGTTTTGAAAAGAAATTTCATAAAAATTTTCTAACAAAATGAAAATCGTTTGTAATAAAAACCAATGTTGGAGAAAATTTGAATTTCTTTTAAATGAGAATCTAGTTTACAAGTGATACAATTTTGCAAAAACTGTTGGGAAAAGGGTCCATTTTAAAAAGGACTTCACTGATTATAGTCAATTCCGGAAGTCTTGTTTACTTCCTCTTTTTGATATGGTTTCATTCTTAAATTGTTAAAGATGCTTTTTGCTAAAAAAAATTATTTCCAACTTAAAGAAAAATAAAAAGTACAATAATAATAATAATAATAATAATAATCATAACAGTAATAATAATAAACTTTTGTTTCGGAACGTAAAAGTTTCTTTCATAAATTTGTATTTGGTCTGAAAGGAATCACATCAGACTAGTACGGTGGTTGGATCCTTGAAGTATATTGTAGAAGAAAGTCAAAAGTTTTGGTAAAAATAAAAATAATCATTAAAGGCATGGTTTTTGGTCTGCTATACCAGAAAACCAGTCTAAATTAGTGTTAGGAGTATTTCCAAAATTATTTTTTTTCTGCTTATTTGAATTAGATAGAAAATATCTTTTGGCTGAATGGTACTTAAAAATATGTTGAAATACACTACCTGTAGGTGGGCTAAGCGCTGCAAGTCTTCTATATTAAATAATTTGTAACACTCTAGTTCTGTTATATATGTTTTTTTATTTGAAAATTTATTCCCAATAATATATTGCCTTATATTTTGGATAAAAGTCATACGAACTAGGACGGGGTAGCAAGGCTGACATACTGTTTTCAAAACATAAAATTTACTGTCAACAAAGCTTCTTTTAAAAACATTAAAATTGAGCCTTCTTGATGGTAAGTATTAAATTATAATATAGGGTTTTCCAATAAGAGTAATATTATTTCTAAGCGACGTTTCGGCCATTTGTAATACTTCATGATTTGTATTTTTTTTTTATTATCAAATAAACTTGAGAACGATAACAATTTTTTTAAGAAAATCATCTTTTCCGATGAGGCTCACTTTCATCTGAGTGGTGAGGTAAATAAACAAAACTGTCGATTCTGGTGCGAAGAAAATCCACAAATTATTCATGAACACCCATTACATTCACCGAAATTGACAGTTTGGTGTGGTTTTTGGTCTGGTGGAATCATCGGTCCGTACTTCTTTCGAAATGAAGCTGGTAATACCGTTACTGTCAATGGAGAGCGGTAGAAGTTGATCTTGACAATATGTGGTTCCAACAAGACGGGGCTACGTGCCACACAGTACGTGCAACAACCGAATTATTGCGAGAAAAGTTTGGAGATTCGATTATTTCAAGAAATTGTGACATTGAATGGCCTCCAAGAAGTTGCGATTTAACACCATTAGACTATTGCTTTTGGGGTTGTTTGAAATCATTGGTCTTTAGTAATAAACCAGAATCTCTTCAAGCTTTAGACGTCAATATTGAACGTACTATTCATGACATACGACTTGATTTAGTGGAAAAAGTGCTCGAAAATTGGGTTCATCGAATTCGTTCCTGCAAAAGAAGTAGTGGAGGCTATTTGAATGACGTTTTATTCGATTGTACTTTACATTAAATAAAAAAAATTTGAATTTCCTTAACAATTAGGGTGTTTTTTTTTAAAGAAATCATATCTCTCTTATTCGAAAACCCTATATAATTGGAAGGCTAGCATAAATTTCAGATTCTAAATTCTTAAGTTCTGGTGGGTTTCCGAACTATAATAGAAATAGTTTATTATTGATCGACCGAATAGATTGTGGGTCTACCGTTGATTAAAAAATTATTGCTATCGTTAACAAAGTTCGCGTTTTTTTATATGCATATATGTCAGGTTATACATTTGGAAAAATTAGGTCGTGAGTAGCATACTGCTAAGAAATAGTGTAAAATATTATTCTAAATTATATACTATTTCTTAGAAGAAGGTAGTTTAAGATTTTTTTTAGGAATTTATAAATTTATACTTTGGATAGTTTCAAATAATAAATAATTAGAATTAACGGTTATTTTCTTAAACATATTTTTTGATAACTGAAATTCAAGTGGACCTTACAATTTTAACGTAATCAGCTTTTGCAGTTTTAAGATTTTTAAAAATTCTAATGAAATTCTTGTTTTTATCAATATCTCATAATATTTTAAAAATCTGATTTTTCCTATAAAATCAGTTGGAATTCATTTTAAGTACAATTTCTCATTTTAATTTTTTTATCCTAATTTGGATAACAATGATATACTCTTCCCAATTGATTTGGTAAATAATTTTGTATAAATAATTGACAAATGTACAAAAATACAAAAATTGTACAATACGAAAACGTTTCGTTATGTTGAATACAAAATATATGCCTGAAATATGTTTCCAAATCAATTGGGAAGTATACTTTATATGTTCCAGGTTGATTTGGTTTCGTCGCCATTTTGGTTTCGATAATATTTGTATATTAGCTTTTAATAGTCATAGAGAGTGGTCGATAGCAATTTATTATGGAGTATCTAACACCGCAACAATTTGTTTAACTTATTAAAATTATGAATACGCGGAGAAAATTACGTGAATTTTTTGGTATTAATTATATGCCAAGCAAGTCAACTATTCAGCGTGTAATGAAAAAATTGTCTTGAAAAGACAATTTCGCCAATATAAACTTGAAAACATTGATGCAGTGAGGCAGAGTGTTGCTGAATGTCCGGGTATCTCTCATTGACGCCGTGCAAAAGAATTAGTAATATCTCTATAATGTTTATTAAAAATTATCAAAAAAGATTTGCTTTTTTACCTGTATAAAATTCAATTGACACAACAGCTCCAGACAAATAAACATGAACGGCAGCGGGACCGGAGTGCTCGAATTTAACAGCTCGGTATAGGCGACGACCATTTTTGGCAAAAAAATCATTACGAGCGACGAAACACACTTCGACTTGGCTGGCTTTGTTAATAAATAGAATAGTGCTAATGGGGCACTGCAAACCCTCAACTGATACATAAAAGACCATTATACCCTTGTAGAGTTACTGTATGGTGGAGTATATGGGCCGGTGGCATCATTGGGCCATATTTCTTTGAGGATGCTGGAGGCAATGCTGTAACAGTTACTGATGACCGCTATCGGGACGTGTTCGACAAAGTTCTTTTGCCTAAATTGGATCAATTAGGCCTACATAATATATGGTGCCATATCACACACAGCTCGTTCTGCGATGTAAATTTTGAGATCAATTTTTCCCGTCCGAATAATGTCAAAAAGTGGTGGTATCGACTGGCACCAACGACCCCCTGATTTGAAACCTCCCGATTTCTTCGCATGAGAAAACTTGTAGGAAATGGTTTATACCAAAACATCATCCACATCCTCGATGCTTAAGCACAACATTTGAAACAAAATTACTGAAATAACACCAGAAGTCTGCGAAAACGTTATGAAAAATGTGCGTAAAAGAGCTCGCCCTTGCGCCGTAACCAGAGGTAGGCATTTGACCAACTTCATATTCCATACATAATATTAAAAACCATATAAGCAATCAATAAACTATATATTATAAAATTTTATTTTATTTACAAGTTATTTAAAAGAAATTTAACCTGGCATATAAAACGCACCCTGTATATAACTAAAAGTCTGAATAAACAGGGTTCAAATTTTAATTCTGTTAATTTAATAGTCGAACTGGTTTTGACTATCGTTTGTACTAAAATAGCCGGAGTACTGATTTAGAAGTACTACTTTAAGTTTATTTATTTCTAAATTTACCAACCTTTTTCGATGTATGCGATAAGGTAATATCCTGTTGAAAATAAAACTGCAGTTGTTGCCAAATACCTCGATAGTTGTTGGCTCCAGCTGATGTTGCAGATATCCGCTGTTTTTTTTTATTGTAGTCAATAATTTACAGGCACTCTTCTGACATTCGCCTTTATTTCGTCTGACAAATAACCGTCCATCGTTTATGCGGAGTTAAAATTTGTACTCATCAGAAAGGATGATCTTATACCATAACTGATCAGTCGAATTGATTTACTCATGGGCCCAAGTTAAGTAATTCTTCTCGCAGATGCGGTTAAGACCACCTTAACGATTGTTCGCTATGTAAGAATTACTAATGCTACTAACCTACTTCTTACGGTCCTGCTCGAAATGTCATTCCATTAGGCTGGATAAAGATCTGTTTTCAATTCCACAGATATCTTAAAACGATTTTAAAAGGACTGTATTATTAAAAAACAATTTTCGACAATCGGGTTTTTACATAGTCTGCCTGATCCATTTTGCCGCTGCAAACTCCCAGTCTCCATGTACCGCTTCATAACAGCTACATCCATTCTCTGTGTATATCACAAAAGAGTAGCTAAAGTCCTTTATATGTAACTTTTATTATTTTCACTCTTAATTAGTACAAGATTTGGTACTCACCAGTGTTAAATAGTTACTTAACATGTGAAAAATATTTTTTGGTAATTTGTAATAAAAATATGTCTCACGTAGACTCAAAATTCAACATATAGTAGAAAAGCGCATAAAAATTATATAATTTATTTAAATTATATATTTTACGGTTAAACTCATGAAAGTCACGGAGGAAAAAGAAGCAATAAATGATATTATAAGAAGTTTTTTTTTGAAAAAATAAAGACTATCTAATAAAAAAGCTTAACATAAATTATATATTATTATTTTTTTTTTAATTAAAGTTTTACAAAACAAATTGGAAAATTTTTAAAATTGGAAAAGAAAAACAAATCAATTCAACCCTTAAATATAAAAACCATCCTAAAATAAACTATTCTGTTTTAAGAAAATAAAATAAATAAATCAGTTCTTCAAAATTTGCTGATTGTTCAAAACCTGCATATCCTGAAAATAAGTTTCTTTTTAAAACTTTATTGAATAAAAGAGGAAAAATTTAGAGCTAAGGAAGTAATGAAAAACTTTTTACAAAAGATATTTTTTAAGCGAATAAACGAAATGTTTGATAAAAATTTCCAAGTTAAAGGCTTACAATTTGAAAAGTTTACATTTTATTTGAAAAAAAAAGTGAAAAATCAACTTACCAAATCTCTAAAGAAACTGTTAAAAAAGTAAATAATTGGTAAAATTTTTAGATTCTTATAATTCTTACCAGAAATATTCTTTATAGAATTTATTTTTACGTTTTTTTTAAGTGTTTGTTTTTTATGTAAATAATCCAACAGTTAGTTTTTGCTTGTCTGTTAAAAATCCATCTATAACAGTTACCGTTTTACTAAAAGAAATCCGATAATCTTGGGAATTTTCAAATTTATTTACAATCAATTCATCATTATAAAACTTAAGGAGTTTTTCATTATTTTTCTTATCTAAAACTTTACTACTCGCTATTTGAACGTATTGTAAACATACAGTTAGGGATGATGTTGTTAGTTAGGGATGGCAATGAGAATCACTTCTATTACGGTCCTACAGATTTGGTTGTTGTTGAAGTCTGTGTTTCTGCAATTCATGCAATTTTCAAAATATTTTCCTTCCCGAAATTTTCATCGCTTGATTTGTTGAACTTTATCGGACAAAAAGTAATCCTTAAGTCCCTTCAATTTGACTGTAAACCAATTTATTTCACAACATGAGTTCGTCAAGTATTTTGCAACTTCACGGTACGAACATCCATATTTGGTACGAGAATAGTAATAACAAAAATAAACTGAAAAACTTACCAAAGTTTTGCACGAAAATATTTTCCACTTCATATTTTGTAGCTTTCCAAATACGAACAATATTATTTTATACTCGTTGGGAGGGTAATAGGGGTTTTTGAAAATTTCGGAAACAACAACAAGGAAAACAATATCTTAGATATACTCATAAAAAGGGAGACTACATTTCTATGCAAATCAACTTGAATCCCTGAGAAATTTTCAGGTAAAGTAGCTACAGAACAGAAAAGAACAGATGAACCTATACTTTTAAGGGTTAGAAAAAGGACAAAAATAAATAAATTTAACTTTTCATTTATTCCATCATATACGAAAGCATATGAATGTGCGCAAATACTATATGAACTGTTCGCTACAATAAGATGAACCCCAAACTGTAAAGCCCTTATTATATGGAATCCTATTACTATGCGTATATAAACACTTTCATAGACTGAACGATGTTACCTTTAGTTTCGTCGTGTATTTAAATATTTTCACATTTATGCACATATATTTGCCATTATCAAGACACTATATGTTCATTTATTTTCGCATAAGAATATTTAACTTGTCTCTTTTTCTTCTTCAACTTTTAGTCGATGATGGTTATGGGGATGACTTTGGTGGGGGATGGTTATAGTTTGATTTCTGTCTGCACACTTTTTCAAGTTATATGAAAAGTTTCCACTATAAAAATACAGCATTTTTAAAATGTATGAATGAGTTTTGGGTCAAAGTAATGCATCCAACTAGGATATATAAAAGGATATTTTCAACCAGTGGAATATATAAATGAAAATTTTCGAATAAATTTCATTTACTGACACATAAATTGAGAAATTTGAAAATTTGCCAATTGAAATAGAAAGCTTATCATTTTAGTTTGGTGTTTTTTTTTTGTTTTTTTTTTTATAGGGTTTGCAAGTTTTTAGATTATTTTATATCTTATTATGAAGTTTCAATAGAATATATAAATTTTTACTATCTGTTTTTATTAGTATAATGAAGGAATCGAATAATCAAAAATAATAGGGAAAAAGGATTATCCCAAATATTTAATTCTAATGATTTTTAAAAAGGAAATTTTCTTCGTAAAATTCCATATTAAATGTTATGTTTAAACAATTTTTAAGTGTATTAAGATAAATAAATAATTCAACCGTTATTTAAAAAGTGATATTAGTCCGTTTTTATTAATATAGTGAGGTATTTAAGAGTTTGCGGTTGAATCTATACAAAAATATTGACAGATGTTAGTCGATTTGAATAATGTTCTTTAGGCTAAAAACCTAGTAGATTTTCTTATACAATAATAACTAATAATGAATTTGTTGAGGTACAAATGGATTTACATCACTTTCAATAATATCAAAATCTCAAAAACAACAATAATTAATATTTTTCCACAGGGATCTATGGCCGTCCCCGCCATCTGGAATATAATGATGAACGGTATCTTGGTACAGTTGGAGGAGACCGGTTGCGGGATGATCGCATATGCGGATGATCTTCTACTTTTGATTGATGGAGTGGGGGGAGTAGGTACGCAGTAGAGGTAGCGGAAAGTCGCTATATGCAGATGGTGTCTGAATGGGGGAATAACATAGAATGGAAGTGAATGTTTTAGAAAGGACGACTCTATGCATGGTGTGGAAGGGTTTTTTGACGGCGAGTAGGCCGCCCAATATCCGTTTAGAGGCGGTCGGAGTCAGATATCGCGGGAAATATGTTTCCTTCGAGGAAAGGTTGGAGAGAGGCTGATTTTTCAGCATGCTGGTGCGAGTATTTCGCAAAGAATGTGGACTTCGATCCAGAGCAGTGAAAGTCCTGTGCAAGGGTGTGTTTGCTCCGTATGCAATGTATGCGTCGTGTGTATGGGCTGACATTATGCGCCACCAGTATGCAAGGATGGGCATAAATTCAGTCCAGCATCTGGCTTTGTATGCATGTTTGAATATATGTAAAACCCTGTCCACCGATGCGATGCAGGTTCTCATGGGAGAAATTCCATGGTACGTGGAGGTGCTGCATGGAAGCATCCACTACCGTCTACGGCGGGGCATTTCGCTTGCTGGTTTTCCGGTTACGAATGAAGAGGTTCAGGATCTTAGATTACGCCAGCGGCATATACTGGTCCTGAATAGAATGCGTGAAGTTTGGCAACCTCGATGGGATGAGAGTGCGAATGGCAGATGGACCACATGTTCATTTCGGATGTGTGCTGTGGATCTGCAAATGGATTTAAATTTGGTTTGTAGCGTGGGTATTTACTCATGAGACACGGCAGTATGAATGGGTTCCTGTACAGGCGTGGTCTGGCTGCGGAGGCTAGATGCCCTTGTGGGGCGGCGGAGGAGAGTGTCAAGCAGCTTCTCATTGAGTGTGGCCTGTACAGGGATTTGCGTTACTTACGTGCATGTGGAATCGTGGTGAATGATGAGAGTGTGCATGTGAGTGGAGTGTTAGATGTGAGAGAATGGTATGAATGCCTGAATAGATTTGCTGTGGTTTTTTTGAGAGGAGAGCAAGAATGGTCCGTGAATAAGTGTGTGAATGACAAGCAAGGTGCCTAGGGATTTACAAGATTCCGTACCGTAGCTCATTGAGCGGAGTACAAATCGAAGTACTCTTAAAACAGAAATTGGTACTACAGGAGTCGGGGGTGTCTTATAGAGTTTGAACACACTGTGCGCGACATATAGCGGTTACGGTCTACGGATTGCTGGTGGGAGATACTGGTAATTATCTCGGGCGCTGTCACTGCTTATGAAAATAGACGTATAGATAATCCTTGCTGCTAACAGTTGAAGTACTCAACTTGTAACTGGGTACTGACTATAAACTGCCAGTAATGGTGGTGCGTTGATTAAGCGTAACTCAATTCCTATGATCGTAGGCGACTCGTGGTTTTATGTTTAACGACAGATAAGTCACGTTAAATAATATATATACACTATAACTGTCTCAATGATGGTAAGAATAGTAAGACATCATATTTTTAATAAGATGTCTTTTAGATTTGACAAATTTAATAAACTAAATAAATTTAACTTATTTTTTTCATATATTGCATGCCTTAAAGTTATATATAAATTACCTAAAGATATTGTACTTGACGTTATAGAAAGGGTACTTTAGTTATAATAAGGATGCTTAAACTGAAAATTATAAGAACCGAAACTCTTCAGTTTGTGATATGATTTACGAGTAAAGGTAATTCTTGCTAAATAAAATGTGTAGCAATCTAGCTTCCATTTCTATCATATTCAGGATGTTATATAATAACGATGGTAGCCAGTTTATTATGCATATGGAATAGGATTTCAACCGATATCAGTATACGCTTATAAGTAAAAGTATTTTCAGTTTTGTTGATTAAATTTCAATACAATTTATTGAATAACTAGATAGCTGGTAAGTTACTGAAATTGTTAGTTAGTAGGTTCCTTGCTTGGTTTGATTATTATTTAGGAATAAGGCTATCTAATATAAGTGGTTTTCAAGTTGAATTTCGGTTACTTGAATTGAACAGTAGAATACACCCGAATAAAATAGCTATTGTACTTCAACAACTAAGCATTAGTCTGTATGTTCTTATATACATCCTCATATCATACAGACAATAGTTTCTAAAATTACTATACAGAAACCCTCTGTACTATACAATTTCAGGTACTTTAGTTATTTGGAGAATACTTTCTTTTTGAGGTCGACTCTCAAGGGCCTTAACATAAATTTGTCTTCAATTAAATTGGATGAATGCCAGAGTGAAAAGTGGAGTGAATGCAAAACCCCATATTATGTTGTATGTGATCAATTTCGATTATTAAAGTGCAGTTAAGCTTTATGAGCCTTGGGGAAATTCAATTAGATATAATGGATAGAAGGTATGTTAAGGGTGGTTAAGAGGTACTATGTTGCATTGTAAACTCAAAAGGTAAATAGACTTACAATTTAATTAAATATACAGTAATTCAATCATTCAGGATATGAATTAAAGTTATTAGTATTTATTTTTATTTATTTGATAGAAATTGATTTTTATGATTCAGAGTAAATATATGTTATGCATTCATATGTTTATAATTTCAAGGCCAAAGATACTTAAAAAAATATTAGTTTGCATTTAAATTCATTGTATATTTTTGCAAAAGGAATATAATAAAAGGTAACATTTATTGGTAAAGCTAAATATTAATGAAGTATAAGCAGACATAAGCTTTTAAAAAAAATTACCACGGTGCATTAATAATCAATATGAGTTCGAAAATTTCTAATGAAAGATTATCCAATCATTTAGAATGTAAACTTAATTAAAGTAAACTTAATATGGTAAAATATATTTTCATTATATTAATAAGATCAAAATTTATCGTGTTGTGTGAATTGTTTGACCGTTTTATTAAAAGCGCATATGATAAAAATTAAAATTGGTTTAAACAAAATAAATTTTTTTATAGAAATATCAGCCAAGGATAATTTTAAAATGAAATGCATACCATAAACTTACTTTGCGTGGATAACATGGCCTCTTTATAGACTATAGATAGTACACTGTAAAAAATTTTGGTCAAAACGTTGCTACGGCAGAATTACCACTTTAGTATTATAGGTTTTTGAAACTTTAACAGTAATAAAACTATTCATAATGTAAATTTTTATGTAAAGAAATTTTATCTTATATATAATATATATTAAACAGCTGTTAAATAGCAGGACTCTACTTTCCAAGCCAAGAAATGGTTAACCCTTTAGCACCATCTATTGGAAAATGAATGCATAAAACAGTTTTGAAAGTTCTCGAAATATTTTCTAATTTTGAATCTAAAGTGTTCATATAAATGTTACTATTTGTCAATGCATTTAGTTTTTATGCACGTTTTGATGGAATATTCATTAAATAATATTATTTCCGAAATGTTCAGTAGAAGATAAAGATTTATTTTAAAACGGTCACAATACAAATTTAGTATCATCTAAAAGACTGTGGATTGGAATTTTATTTGAGGTTTTGAATTTTTTTCTATCCCACGATAGTTTTTATGTTATTTGAATATGACATGATGTCATAATTTATGAATAATATTCTTTACAAGGTTGATAATATATCTTTAGAATTAGTAACTAAATCTGATAAGACTTCAAAAAATTACAAATTATATAAGAAAGCAGTTCTGCTATATAAAAAAAAATTCTAACGATAACGAATATCTCTTTTTATACGCCCCATTAAGATACTGAACTCTAACCCATTTTCCTAATGAAAAATGCTTATTCAAACAATGATTATTTTTCTGTAAAGGCAAATGGTTAAATTTCATTTGAAAATATTATGTGAAAACATGGTGATCATAATTTTATTAGTTTAATGCACGGTAAATGCTATTTAGACAAAAGTGGATACAAATCAGCACAAAGTTATGTCCGTTGGGAAATGTGATGCTCTGTGCATATATGTACTATGTACCCAACATTTTATCTTTTTCACGTAGAGGGCTCCTTAACATTTTGAAGATAATAAATTTTGTTTACGTGTGTGCGTACTTGTTTAGACTCGGACGCACTTATTTGGACTGCCTCCATTATATATAGTGTATGCTTTCACCCACAATATTTTCGTATCCGTATACAGAACTCATATATTCACATGGTTGAGGGACAAGTACGATAATATTATCTCTCGTTTGGTGCTTACCCTTCATGCTTTTAATTTGTTTAGAGCATTATAGTGCGTCTGTCGACATCAGGTGGCAGTGCCTCTTCTACAATCTAATATTCTATTATAATTCTATTTAGGATGTTTGGTAGACAAATATATTGTCATCAGGTTTGTTTTACCCTTAATTCTGTTTCATATAATCGGCGAATGGATTTACACAGATGTGTAAGTTTTAGTCAGTTTTAGGTGAATGGCTATGGTATCTAGATGACTAGACAATTGGGTGAGTATCATATCACCCTTAGCCTATCAATATGAAAAGTGTGAGTATGAATCTATTCATATAGTTCTACCTATTCATATAGGATGTGTTGGGCTTTAGAGGTACAGGCTAAGGATGGAATATGTCCACCGATGCGGACGAGGAAAAGGGTAATTGAATTAAATTTCTCAAGCCCGTTGGAAAAGTCCTTTTGTTTAGCCATACGAAATGATATGTAATTGTAACTCTAACTCTAGCCAAAACCTAACGTTCTTATATTCATCTTTTGATTAAACAACTCCAATTATAAGCTTAAGACGATCCTTTGTAAATTACTGTAGACATAAAGTAATGAAATATCTTAATATTTTCCAACGAAGCATATATAATCTTTGCCTCTATCCTTTTCCTTACATTCCATTCCTTCATTCTATAGTTTCTCTATTCAATTTACTCTTTCCTTTAACGAGGATATGCTACTTTCCAAGAATCACTACAGCACAGGATATTGTTGATGAATTCCTTGCTTCGTCAATTATATTAAATAGAATTATTTTCCTGACAATCTTCAAACGTTATTATGCTTGTACGTTTATAATATCTTTTGACAATTTCCCATAAAACAACAGAACACTAATTTTTCTAAGGACTAAAATTTCCTTTACCTGATTAAATACATACATATTATTAATTATTGTTATTATTTTTAATATTATCTTTAGTATAAATATTACAAATATGAATAAATTAATTTATTGTAGTCCTTAATATTTGGTGAATTTGTATAAAGGTAAAGATAAATAATGGTTACAGATACAATACTAATCTTGATAAGATATATCCAGAAAAAAAAATTTGTAATAAATACCAGAAAAAATGTTTTAGTTTATTAATTTTATTATGAAATTTTTATTCATTTTTTATAAATTGAAATAAATTTTGAAAGAATTTCATAAGAGAAACATTTTTATTATAAATTTAATATTAAGTTCATATCTCTCTAAAAAAAATGAGTTTTAGTAAGCATAAAAGTATTTTATAAGTCGTTCAATTAATATTGTTATTTATATTAATCAAAGGACTTACATATACGAGTCTGTATTTGACTATAAAATATTGATACTTCTTTTTACCATAAATCTCCGGAATCTGCTATGGACTGAAATACTAGTAAGCAAACATTTATTTAGTTACTTATTTTATCAAATATAGCCAAAAATAAGTGAAATATCAAACTACCCATATAAGGTAGGATATATTTATTTATAATATATGTGTAAGAACCGGACTGGTATGCAAATTTATTGACAATAATAATGATTTGAAGTTTATAGAATGAATTGTGAATAAACAAAAAAAAAATAATCAGAACTTGTACAAAAACTACAAATTTCATTGCACCAACATTTATTTAAGACCTTAAGTCATACTATCAAAAAAAATTGATATTGTCTCCTTTATGTTTGTGCAATGAAATATATAATTTTTCCATTAAACAACTTAGGATTCCTTTCCTTTTTTACAACTTATATTTATAAATTAAATTTAAAAAACAAAAAACTTCAACATTTTTTTAGAGTTTCAAAAAAATAAATTAATATTTCACAGAGTACTGCACGTGTGCAAAACAACAGCAAGCCGCCATTGCAACTTAATTTTAGACTTTACTAAAAACGTTTTGAAGGCAAATCAATGTAATTTTTCTGCGAATGGGATAGTAAATTTCTTTAAACTTCCTCAGGAGAAACTCCAACTATTGTAAGCAATCATCTTTTCAACAAAAATGTCATGGAAAACATTCTTCTCGGATAATTAAGAGAACTTTATTTTATGACGCTAAGCTCCAGCATACTTTGTATATTATGTTAAGGAGTAGTAGCAAAATTTAATGCAATGAATCTCGTGGTCACATCGGTGAAAGAAAAAATGATACATTTCGATACACGACAATAGTATGCAAAAAAATTTCTGGCAGGCGTATTGCAAAACGAAGGCTATTGTTTATTTGTATATAAGGTCCCAAAGACATGTGCCACTTGATGGCACCGTGTGTATAAGTTATCAATCCTAACTGATAGAGACTTAATGGGATGGAATAGATTTTTGGAATTAAAGGAAATTGAAAAGGACTTACAAAAGGTGTTAGGAATTATGAAAAGGACTTACAAATGAAGATTATGTGTGTATGTACCTTAGATTAAAGAAGGACTGGATAGGCCCTTACCGTATATGTATACGCAATTTTGTGTACAAATATTTACTAGGGGGATATGACAGTTAAAAATTTTTATGTAGACATGACACCCACTGCCATCTATGTGTCGTAATGGAAATTTATTTAATTGCAAAAGCATAATTTATATTTATTTAAATTCACTTACTGGAAACAAAAATACAATTTAAATACAACGATAGGTCATTTTTATTTTTTGTACAATCTTTTGATTCTATTTTAGGTTTATTATACATTTTGTAAATATCAATCAAATATAAACCGCCTCAATTTTGTAGACTTTCGGAGAGTTTAAAAACTTTAATTCTCCATGAAAGTGGAGACTTGGGGGTTAGCTTTGTCATTTGTGAATCCGATGTTGACAGTTCAATGTTTACCATAAAATAGTACAGTGCCGGTGTATATAAAGTGTGTGTAAGAAAGTTTAAGGGACCGAATTTTTCTGTCTATTTTCCATTGCTGTTTTCATTGTGTTATTCTTCGGTAAGCTTATTATTTAAATAAATTTGTTTTGCTTGCTCTATTATACCATATTATAATGCATTTACTAAATAATATTTTTTTTATTTTTTAAAAATATTAGTTATTAAGTTTTTAAGTACACTAAATTTTTCATTTTGTAATTTAGTTTTAAAACATTTTCTTTAATATTGTATACGATTAACATCTTAATGTGCACATAATTGCTTTCATATAATCAAATAACTTACAATTCATATTTTTATATACTATTACCCCACTTTAAAAATTCTGTTTTAATAAATAATATACAGTGAAATAAATAAAATGAAAATACATAATAAATAAATAAATATTTGAAAAAAAATAAAACTGTGTTTTATTGCATATTTACAAAACTAATTCCATCAAACAACAAAACACGCAATATTAAAAAATCTGCTTCTTTACGCATAAATGATATCACATATGAAAAATGGCTTTAAACGAACCGCTTCAATCGCATACTGAACTTTTAAATTGGCCCCCAATGATTTACGCCGTTTCTGTTGTATTGCATGTGTGTGCGTTCTATGAATGTATTGCCAACAAAATTTGGACAGAATTTTTGTGTAGAGGCCTATCCAGTACTTCTTTAATCTAAGGTATGTACATTAGCTAGAATCACGTTCCTATTGATAAAAGAAAAAATATATAAATTTTTATTTTTATTTATTTTTTATTCATTGTAAAAATAATTACAAATATGTGTATGATGGGAAATTAAACAATTTTTTATTGAACACTCTATTTCCCGAACCCGTACTTTACAAATCTGGTTCGTCGGTAAATTATCATAAAAAAATAGGGTAGAATTGGGATTACAGTACCTTACAAATCTGGTTCGTCGGTAAATTATCATAAAAAATAGGGTAGAATTGGGATTATTTATTAATTTTATTTTTATTTCCCAGGACCGTGCCCTATTTTGTGCTCAATTACACGCCATTGGAAAATATGTACTTCTTCGTGGTTCCCAAGTAAATTATAGAAGTTTGATGAACTAACCTCCCTACTTCTAACATATAAGAAAGCCTTCAAGCATGGCTGCCACTCTCTTGTGGTCTGAGTAGCCTACCTATTCCTCTTGGACTTTACGTGCTAATATTTCCCTTCCCAACGCGAATAAAAAATGATGATGTAGTTTTTTCTTCCTCGCAAACAAACTTATTAACATAACATACTTTAATACCAAGTTCGGTATTACAGTGACCATAAGAAGGCGAAGAGCCTGCTCATTGCCGATGACATTTCGGTTGCCTAAAAATGAAGTTTCGGTTGCCCAAAAATGATGACGTTTCGGTTGTACAATAACCAATCCCTAATGCATTCGAAAAGCATTTTTGCTGGTTTCTTGGCAATGCACCAATGAACTCACATTATCAAAGAGTGTGAAATCGCATGATCTTTGTGAACAATTGACTGATTTATTTCTCGAAATAATATATGCGCTGAACATCTCTTTCAATTAATGGACTCGTCAAAATTATGAATTTTCGTCAACCAGATCATGAGAAAAACCTAACAGTTTTCTAGATATACTTTTGGATTATTAATAATACACTTTATTTAGATTTGTTTAACAAGATCATCAAAAATTGAAAATCCTTATTGACAAATCTCTTTTCAAGCATTTGCATTAAGTAGTTTCTCATAAAGAATTTTATATTTTCACCTTTTATAGAACGCAATGTAGATACGGTATAGTCTTAGCCGTGTAAATAATTTTCATACCAGAAAGTGTAAATCTTTTTACAGCTGAAAAATCTACCGAACTTACAAATAATACAATATGGAAACTTTGTAATTTATCTTATCCGAAATGCAATAAATTTTAATCAGGATATGCAGAAAATTTACACATGTGCTTATAAATTTATTTGAACAAAAATAGACAAAATATAATTTTAAAAATGGTCCATGGATAATAGGACGTACTCGTACGTATATTTATATCAGAAACAAAATTTAGACATTAAAATATCCTCACATTAATCAACGAAGTATGGTAATGACTTTAAAAATATTCGAACATCGTACCAAGCAGAAAACAATGTATTTTCGAGGGTAAAATTTATTCTCATCCAAAATCTTAATCGTACAAGGATTGGATAAGCGCTGAAGTGGATAAATGTTTACACGAGTGTATTGGAACCATTCCCATTGGAACTTTTGAGAAACAATTCAGGCAATGTGCCAAAAAGAAAAGTTTTTTGTATTGTTATTTTCGATTGTGCAATAGTAAAGCATTGCTGAGTTGTAAGATAAATCGCCATATTCGGTGCTATTGTACTGTTCTATTGGATATAACCATAAGCGCTACCGATTGAATGCAACAAAATCGGATACAAAAATATTACATGCAATTCTCGATTGAATGTTTTCCGTCAAAAAATTCCCCAATTTAAAGCGGGGTCTTAGCAAAGTTGTCAGAGTGCTAGCAGAAAGGAAATCAACTTTGTCCATTATCGAAAGAGAAAAAAGGGATACACAATCTCAAAAACTATAATAAAATTCGATTCATTTTGAAGTTTTTCGCTTTTTTTCATTGCTTTGATACTGACATAGTGCTGAGATGGCCCCGCATAAAAGAATATAACGCCCATTCAGGTTTGCAGATGAAAACCGTCATCATCCAGACGATTTGCTGCCAAATTGTTTGCTTGTTAAGAGGGAGGCAAAAGCTAAATTGCTGACAATTGAAAACTTCAAAATCCGCTCTACCGAGTTTTATCTCTTTTTGTTGACTGTTGGCGCATGTTCCTTTCTAGTTCGGTTGTGTTTTGACAATTTTAACGTTATTAGTTTTCCTTTAATTTTGCTCCAGGTATTCTATCATCTTACCTACATAGAAGATTTTATCAAAGAATGTAAAAAAAAAATAAATAGTAGCCACTACCAACAAAAGGAATTTGGAAAGAATTCTTTAAAAATATTGCCCTTCCTTTAAAAAAAAGAACTGATTTAATTCCGTTTTGTTATTATTGTAGTGGTGAACATTTATAAAAAAAATATATAGCAACATATAATGATTATAGTATTATTTTTATTTGTTATGATAATATCGTGAAAATAGTTAAAAGTGAGATAGAAATTTGCAAAGTAGGACTCGTATTTGATCTATTTTCCGTGCTCAATATATCCTGGTCATATACCGAAAGATTTCGGGATAAATCTTCTCCAAGAGTCAATATTGACAAGGCATCGATTAAGCTCCTATCATATATAGAATAACATATTTTTTCTCATCTTCATGCTTTGTTTGAATATGTGGACAAGAAATAGATTCGCTTTCCTAACAATCGATAAGAAAAAAGTTTTCTTGTTTCTGCACGAGTAACCATAAACAGGTCTGGTACATCGCACCTGTTTTGGCGGACATATAATTTCTGTTCGTGTATTCCAATATCAATATTTTTTCGCTTGTTGGAAATCTGTCGAAATTCGATTAGATTACGTTCACATTAATATTTTTATTCTATCAGAGTAAATCGTACAGAAATAATCGAAGGAATTGAACTATTTAACTTTCATATCAAATATTGAAGAATTTTTTTCATATTTCAGAATTAAATTCTTACTAAAGAATTTTTGATCTTGTCAAATTTTCAGAATTTTTATTTATATTTAAAAATGTTTGTTAACTTACAAACGCAAACTTCCTCTACCAATTTTTTGGAGTTCAAGCAATTTAATTAGACTTAAAGTAATAATCGTAGAATAATTTTTATTATCTTTAATTTAATGGTTTCTTGATAAATCAAAACAGTTATTTAAAATACTTATGGAATACCAATTTTTAATATATTCATAAAATTTTATAATACGAAATTACTTTCCGAACAACCCAATAGTTTGTTCATTGGCCTTTTTTCTTTAAGCGAATCATTCAATTTGTCCAACTGATGATAGTATACTTCAGAATTGATCGTTGTGTTGATCGGTAGAAGCTCAAAATAAACGATTCCTTTGAAATCTCACCAAACAGATAAAATAACCTATTTTTGATGAATGATTTTTTTTCCGATGTGCTTTGAGCTGGTTCATTTTTTTTACTCCAGGATCTTTCGAGCTTAATATTGTTGTAGACAAGCCATTTCTCATCCCCAATAATGATACGCTTCAAAAATAGATCATTTTCTTGGCGTTTGAGAAGCAAATAGAAAACGTCAATGCGACGGCACAATTTTTTCCGTAAGAAGATAAGGAACCCATATGTCGAGCTTTGAGATAAAACCTAACCGTTTCAAATGATCATGAATGGTCTTATTCAATAAATTTAATCTTTCAGCGATCTCACGATTTGTTATTCGCCGGTTTGCATCAATTAATGCCTTTATTTTGTCTTCATCAGCTTCAACTGGCCTGCCAGAACGTGGTGCTTCTTCGAGATCAAAATTGTCGGATCGAAATTTTGCAAACCAGTTTTGGCACTGGCACCCACTTAACACATCTTCTCCATACACATCGGATAATTTGTTTCTTGCTTGAATAGCATTTTTACCTTTTCTATAGTAAAAAAGTATAATATGCTGAAAATGCAGTTTTTCACTTTCCATATTTAATCAACCAAAAACTATTGTACTATGGAGAATCAATAGAATTTTTTTACAATTAAGCCTTGCTATGTCAGCTATCAAAATAAATATGATTATGCGGCTTAAGTGTGAAGTTGGTTTTAAAAACTTACTTTCTTGAAAATCCAATAGTTAAACTTTGAACGCCTTTACTTGAATAAAAGACAATTAGGGTAGATATTGTAAGAACCTATGTTTTATCGAAAGATTATTATGAATTATACTAAACGTCATTGAAATTGAGGTTACTTGAATTAATTCATTTGATGTTTGGATTGAAGGGATTAGATTTTAAGATCTAAAAGAAGAACCCAAAAGTTGAAATTAAGTAAGTCCACATTTCAAATTGTCTTTTATATTAAAAGTATATTTATAAAGGTGAGTTGTCTAAAAATGTTTCGATAATGTCTATTGGTTTCTTTCTTTTACGATTTATTGTACGAATTCTTAAATGAGTTGTTGATTTATGAATAATAAATAAAAAACTGATTTTGGAATCCATAGCATTTTCCACAAAGTGTGAAGTAATACTATTATATACTTTCACTCTCTATTAATTTAAAAATTGTGTAGAAGAAGTGATTCTAATAATTTTCGAATTTTTCAGGTTTCATAGGTGTTACTATTATATAAATTAGGACCAATGATATTGTTCCGGCTGCAATGGAGCATATCTCCGAACATATTTTTTGTTGATTTGTGTGATAAATCGTTTTGATTATACCATAGATAATTTTCAAAATTAGATAAAATAAGCTTTTCAGTAAACAATATAACATATGTAATCTAGTTTTTCGATCTCAGTTTTTAAAATAGCATCTATTATTAAATCATGTTTAGAAAAAAAATGGATTCAAGTATTTATTTTTTAATAAAATTATATTTAAAAATATTTATGATTATGTTAAAAAAATAACCTATAATAGGGGAAAGTTACTTTGTCCACTACTAATAGAAGACCAATACTGGACTTGTATTATTTGAATAGCACTTCTTTATTAGAACTGTCATTAGAAATTCGCTTTGAATTAATTTTTCTGTTACCCGAAACATCATTATTTTTTCAGATATCAAAGATTAGACTCGAAATTTTCTCTGGTTCCCAAAAGTGAAAAATTATTACAGCAAAGTTTTTACTTCGATTTTAAAAAAAATATAATTAAATTTAATAAAAAATATATAAAATGCAAAATAGAAATACACATTTTCTTTATCCAATTTAGGACAAAAATATCGTTAAAATATAATAAGTTTAGATCATTTCTAGATAATGCTATTAAATTTAGAAAATCTCTTTAAAGCATATAAACCCTTTGTTAGAAAGAAAATGAGACCTTTGAAACAAAAATCTTAATTGGCTTCAAATCTATGTTCCCCAAAAATATGAATCATTCAATTTATCATCTAATATATCTATTAAAACATGCTTATATAATAAAGAAGATTTCGTAGAAATGACCAAAGAAATTCTATTTCCATACTTTCCTTTCAAAGATTTTAATCTTTTTCCTTGTTCATGGATCCTTGTCATATTTTACTAACAAAACTTGTTTCCCCTATTGACCGTAATACAGCTCAAAGGATTTTATTTTTATTATAATTTTTCCTTTAAAATATATGCTATTGTTTTTATTTCAATTTTGTTATATGTTAAAAAGGGAGAAGGTTCAAAAGCTAATAAAATATGGAAACTAGAATGAGATTATCTTCAAAGAAAAAAAACCTTTGGTATAGAAAACCCTACTATTTGAAAATCTGGAAAAATCATATTTTCTATTTTTTATTTTAGCTTAGAAATCTTTTTATCCTTACCAAATATAATTTTGTTTATGTCATTACTTTGGTCTTATACGGTTAAAGATATTTTTTTTATTAAGACATTTTGTTGATTTTATATTATTTCTAGTTTATGTGTATCTTGAGAACTTAAGTAAACTCTTTCTTCTATGTAAATATTACCTGACGTTATTATAATTCTTAAAAACTTGCTTCTTTTATATATAGAATTATTCATCAGAGTAATCACATTTACTCAATTGTAAATATCATATTATTTTGATTATTAATTTTTCTACAATATCCTATTTGTTGCAGACAATGTGAGTATTTTGTAAAATAGTTTCAGATAACAAATTATGTAAATATCTATTAAGATTTAGAGATCAAATACGTTGAACGTTAAGGTCAGTATAAATGAGAATATGTTCGGGTCAACCCCGAAAATAATCTCATTAATACTCACCTTAAATTATGTTTTATAAGCTAATTAATTGCCCTTTAATAATTATTATTTGAAATAAGAGCTTTCTGTTTTTATTACTCGTACAATCACTTTTACTCTTTATTTAACATTTTTATTTCAATTATAAATAATCTTTTACATTTAAAAATTTCAATGCAAGTAAAAATTTGTATTTTTCATAGCACACTACTCATAATGCAGTTTCAAAAAACCAATTAAAAATTAAATTGAGAAATTCCAAAAAATGTCCTCATTATCATCTAACGGCAGAACGGGCCTCCCTCGTGTTCTGAGTTCATTAATGGAACTACTGTAGACTTTCGGGTAGGATCTTCCTTACCAATACAAATTAAATGTCTAGTCCACCGCAGCCTATTGAGCTTAATTTGATTTAATTATAAAATAGTACCGATCATGCTTATTCCTGAGTCTTTAATTACTTTTTGCAGCTTTAGGCTTAACAGGACCCACGAAATTGTGTCTCCTTGAAGGCAACCATTGTAGATGGTAAATGGCTCTGACAGTAATTCGGCTACTTTTACTCTTCCTCTTAATATAGCTATAGTCAGTTTAGTTAGTCTAATCAAATTTTAAGGTTCCGAACTCTCTCAAGAATTGTTAGAGTTTTACTCTTGCTATGCTATTATGAGCGGCTTACAACTTTTCCATCAACTGACCCAAAGAGAAGATCTGATATAGGCTAATAATTTTTGGGGTGAATGGGGGTGTCTTGCCTAATAAGATAGCTGAGAATATCCTCTATATGGTACTTAGAAATGGTAGACCTTGGATTATTAATTGTTGAATTACTTCTTTACTTAACCCAATCGCTTTTGTCGTATGGTTAGAGTTTAGAAGAGTATCAAAATGTCAAAAATCCGATCACGCTCTTCGTTACGTCATGATAAACATCATAGTGTAAATCGACCCATCTTTCTCGAAGCTAGGTGAAACTCCCGCGCTTAGTGCAGTTTCTTCGTATATTTTTTAAATTCACACACCCATGCGTTCGCTTTCTTATATATACGAGATGTATAAGCTTAAATCCATAGGCACGCCATACTGTTTTTTTATGCGTTTGACATCTGTCAACACTAATCATAGCACATTGTCAGCAATTTCGTACAACAACATACATTTATCCTTTGATAATCATGTCTACTTTTGTGCCATAAAAAGAGCATATGCGGGAAGCTGTGCTTTTATGCTTCAATTTGAAGAAATTGGGTGCGGAATCACATCGAATGCTTATGGAGGCCTATGGTGACAGTGCTTTATCGGAAACAACGTGCCGGGATTGGTTTCGTGGGTTCAAAGATGGCAATTTGGACTCGTGGGACAAGAAGCGTGAAAATCGGCCTAGAAAGGTTGAGGACAATCAATTGCAGGCTCTTTTGGACGAAGACGATACCCAATCGTAAAAAATGCTCGCGGAGCAATTGGGTGTTACTCAACCAGCCATTTCCATGCGTCTGCGTGCCATGGGGAAGTTTGAAAAGATCGGAAAATGGGTCCCGCATGAATTGAACGATAGGCAGATGGAGCGACGCCAAAACACATGCGAAATCTTGCTCGCCAGACAAAAAAGAAAGTCGTTCCTGCATCGGATTGTGACCGGCGATGAAAAGTGGATATATTTCTAGAATCCTAAACGCAAGAAATGGAGGGTTGATCCCGGCCAACCATCAACATCTTCTCCAAGACCAAATCGCTTCGGACGGAAGACGATGCTGTGCGTTTGCTGGGACCAGCAGAAGGTATTGTCTACTATGAGATGTTGCAACCTGGTGAAACTCAATGCCCACCGCTACCACCACCAACTGATCAAATTACACCGTGCTGTGCGTGAAAACAGGACGGATTATCAACAAAGACATGACAAGCTGATTTTCCTCTACTACAACGCACCATCGCACACGTCAAAAATGGTCCGAAACTTCTTGGAGACACTCAACTGGAAGGTGCTATCCCATCTCACTAATTTATCAGACTTGGCATCTTCCGACTACCAACTGTTTTCATCGATGGGCCACGCGCTCGTTGAGCAGCACTTCGATTTTTACGAAGACGTCCGAAAATGACTTGATGAGGGGTTTGCCTGGAAAGAGAAGGAATTTTTTTGGCGTGGTATCCACAAATTGCCCGAGAGATGGAAAAAATATGTAGCTAGCGAGGGTAAGTACTTTGAATAAATTTATTTTTGCTTTCTATGAAAAAATCATGTGTTCTTTTGATTAAAAACAGCGGATTTAAGCTTATACACCTGGTATGAATAATCTTTTCTGCTTTTTACAACGCAATTAATTCTATAAGCGTGCTCGCGTTCTCTTAGAATGTAGCATGGCTCAATGTGGAGCATTTCATTTATTCTATTGCTCGCTTGCAATTATCATCTTTTTTGGCCGTACTAGTAATAGTGCCCTTGAGGTTTACCGGGACTATTTTAATATACACGTATGCTTCTTCTTCCATATGTATCTTTGTTCGTGTTTCTAATTGCTGCATACCGTTTAAGTTCAAAGTTCGAACGAATACGTTTACTTAGCAGGGCTGCTATGTTGAATCGAAACTTTCGTTCACGTCTATTCGTCGGAAAAGATGATTTTGGAGTTCGGATTATCGTACCAAAAGGTAATTATCTGATTCAACAAAAAATTTACCTCAATTTATACTTTAAACATACAATTAGCTTTGATGTTTTTTCTGTTTGTAGATTAGGCAAAAAATATTTTGCCTAATCTATAAATAGTGATTAGGCAAAATATTTTTATAGAGTAAGTTTAAAGTATATAAAGTATTTTCTGAGAAATAAGAGACAACATATTCTCAACTTTTGTTCACAATTTCTGAGCAGATTTTACATTACCATATTTCAACAATCTAAAGACAAATACGTATACTTCACCAAAGGATTCGAATCTACCAACTACAGAAAATGTAATAAAATAATAAGAAATATTAATGACAGTTTGAAATAAATTCACCTTCAAAAAATGAATATTCATACGATAAACCGACTATAGAGAAAGTGAATCATCATTAAAATTTCATCAGCGGATTTTCCATCCCAAATAGGATGAAGTCAAAGCTAAATGGTTAGTGCTTCATTGATTTCCATTTTTATGATAATTTTGCGATAATTTTTGTAATTTTATTGCCTTAGTTGACGTGGCAGATAATTTCGAAGAGTTTTCCTTATTTGTAAATCATGACTAAATAGAAGAAAGCAAAATAACATTTTTTCCTTAAAATCCTAAATCCGAGATTTTCTATTTTTCTGTATATGACATCAGCAAATATATATAAATGGAAAATTCGATAAATTATTTATGTGAATAAACGAAAATTGAAAAGGGGCTTCCATTCCAAAAACGCCGAACAAAAGGATGCTAGAAGACGGCAAACAGGAAGAGTTGCATCATTGAATTAAGAACGATAATCATTTGTCGACGGAATTTATTATAACAGCTCAATAAAATTAGCTTCTTTATTTCAATAGAAAATTTCCTTAGTGCGTCTGGCAGTTTCATGGACGACTATAATAAGCCATCTATATGCCCATAATTGCTTTCCGAAACAAGACATTACAATTTATTGTTTTATTTGCTCTTTTTATTCATCTAACTCATTTGATTGTGGAACCAGGTTGTAGAAAGAGGCTTGAATGAATTGATATTTCCTCCTCATACACCCATTCAGCTAACCTTCGCCTAACCAAAGGAAGTTGGGAAATCTACTCTATTGGACCATGTTCGTATATCAAAAATTGTTATGCGTAGAACAATTTTGTAGACTTCCAAACAACTTTCACCATAATGACGGATCATAAAACAAAAATTTATGATTAATTTTAAGATTGTTTTGTAGATTATAGTAATTTTTATTGGCCATTCTGTGGCAAATGCCGTATTTCTACGTAATCATTTCAAACCAAATCAGTTTATTTTCCATTTGCCAGCCTTCGTTAACATAATTCGACGGTGAATGTTTCAATTTCTTTGTAAAATTGCTTAAAAATTCAGAACAAATCGTTTTCCTACCCTCCCAACAAAATAATTGAACTGAAACAAGAGTTCAATTTTATTTTTTCACTATCGTACAGTCATTTTATTAATTCCTAATGTACGTTTTTTTTTGGCCAAAATTTTTATTATACAGCAAGGAATAATTAAAAGGGCTCCAGGGTCTCATATTCTATTCGTTAAAAGTGATACGAATACTGCGATTTTTAGCTAATATTCTCTTTTATATTTTCTTATACTATAATTTGGCTTATATTTACATCTATATACTTAGTAATTTTTATATAAGTACTTGTAAAGAGAATTCTGCTTTCAAAGATAATTTATCCTATGAAACAGTCAAATACAAGATAATCAAAAACAGATATTTTTGGATACTTTAGTTAAATCTATAAAAAGTCAGTAGGGAATATTTATTGAAATTTTAAACTGTTTTGTTTTTGACTATTCACGTTCAAAGTAACAATTTAATAAATTATTCTTACTGAAAATTTGTTCATATTATCAAAATAGTATTTTCTTGGAAAAATATTATATTTTATTTTATTTCTCAATAATTTCTATATATAACAATCTAAATTCCGTAATGTAAAACCCATATTTAAGGACTATTCCTGAAAATATTAACTTTTGCCCTTTTAATAATTTCCCTCTATTCATAATTAAAGTTGAAGGTCAGTTATACATTTTTCTATATATTGTACATTAAATAATGAATAGAATAAATACATGGTTTTTTTGACAAGTTTGATTCATTGCCGTAAGATGGCATCTCAGCGTATTCGGTTACATCTTAAGTGTTGAATGTTATTTTTTTAAAACTTTTTCAAATGAATTTTAAACCAAAAGCGTTGTTTATTTTTAACAAAATATTTAGGAAACACATTTTAGCTGCTACCTCAATATATAAAAAATTCCGGTTTTCCAGATTAAATTAAAGCTGAAAAAGTTTAGTGAACATGTACACCAGCGTTAAATATTATAAATTTTAATATAAGAGGCATGTACTAGAAGCGCGTTCCAGATACCCAGTTGAATTTAATACGATGAATACACATATGTAGGAAAAGTCCAAGATATCATTACAAAGAATCACCAATTGAAAAAAGAACATTTAGAATGGCTAAGATTGGTACATAAATAAATACTCTTTTACCAAGATATGATCCTTTTTTACAAATAGGTCATTACAATTGCAAATTTATACAAATTAGCATTTAGTTAGATCAATCCCTCATCTACTCCATTCTTTAGTTTTGGCTTTGAATTCCTTTTTAGGTTTTTAAATTTATAAGTAAACTAGAAACATAAAAAAATATTATACTAAATTGATTATACCATATTGTCCTCAAATAATTTATTTTCAAAATTAATTTTTTAAAAATATAACCAACAATTTTCAAAAGTAATATATGCACTAGTTAGTACTATTCAAGGCCATGTATAATTGAATACATATATATTTAAGAAGAAAGGACTTTTTTACGAAATATTTGTCAGCCAGGAGCAAATATTAAAATTTGGAAACGATTAAAGTTAAGAAAAAAATCAAATTAATTATCGAACCCATAATAAACAGGAATAATTACATTTTGCCTGGACGACGAGCTATGGAACTAAGGATACATTACATTTTGACCTGATGCTATGGCACAAGATGGATAAAATAATGTTGTTGCTTTATATACGAGGGTCGTTCAATAAGTCCTTAGAAAAAGACAGAAAAAAACTGTTTTTAAAAAAAAAAATTTATTTTTCAACATAATCTTCTTTTAGCTCTATACACTTTTTACTAGAAATTTAGGACAATGAACGAACCCCTTTTCCAAAATTTTTATCCCGTCCAAAAAATAGGATTTCGGAAGTTCTGCAAAATACTCATCCGTTTGAGCAATGACGTCCTCGTTGGAAGTGAACCGTCGTCCGCCAAGCCATTTCTTCAGATTGGGAAAGAGAAAATAGTCACTCGGGGCCAAATCTGGTGAATAAGCGGAATGCTGCAACAATTCATTTCTCAATTCCACAATTTTGGCCATGGAAACAGCGCAGGTGTGCACACGCGCATTGTCCTGATGCAAGAGGATTTTATTCTTCTTCAGATGGGGCATTTCTCTTTGATTTCCTCGCTCAATCGTTGCAATAACGACGCGTAATACGCTCCTGTTATTGTTTTTCCTTTTTCCAAGTAGTCGATAAAAATGATGCCCTGCGAATCCCAAAAGACCGTGGCCATCACCTTGCCGGCCGATGGCACAGTTTTTGCCTTCTTCGGAGGCCGTTCACCCTTGAAAATCCACTGTAATGACAGTCTCTTCGTTTCTGGAGTGTAGTAGTGTATCCAGGTTTCGTTCACAGTGACATATCGACAAAGGAATTCGGCAGGATTGCGATGAAAGAGTGCCAAAATAGCCTCAGAGTCCACTGCACGATTGCGCTTATTCTCCTCTAAGAGCAAACGCGGCCCCATCTTGCCGAAATTTTTTTCACAGACAATTTTTCATGCAAAATTGAAGCGACTGTACCTTGTGATATGCCCGTGGCCTCAACTAATTCGCGCGCTTTAATTCGATGATTTCAGGAGTAGACACCTCAATTGGGCTCCCTGAACGATGTTCATCTTTTGTGGATGAACGGCCACGTTTAAATTCATTCACCCAATTGTAAACTGTCGCAAACACAGGTGCATATGTGCCATGAACTACATCCAACTCGGCTTTGATTTCTTTCGGACTTAAGCCTTTCAAATGGAGATGTTTGATGACAGCCCTAAACTCGCTTTTTTCCATTGTTATGCACAAATAAATGTCGTTAACTTTAATCGACGATAGAAATTGACCTACGCTATGGATCCAGCTGAAATTTTGACAGCTTTCCTGTCGATAATGCTACTTACAAAAAAAAATCTTTATGACACTACGAGCGCAATTTCTCGGATTTTCTAAGGACTTATTGAAAACATTTTAATTTCAAGATATTCGCCTATTTAGTCAGTTATAGAGTTAAAAAATATTTTACAGAAGGTGTAAATATATAAGCTATACTAGAAAGTGGTCACTGAAAAACTGAAGAATTTAAAAAAAGGTATAATTTGGCCAGTTTCAATATGTCATTTGTTTATTTTTTTAAAAATAAACAAAGGACAATAATATGTCTTCGTATGATGTCCAATGTCAAGTAAATCTAATTGAGTGTTTCTATCCCAGTGAAATATAAATTATTTAAATTAAAAGAAAATAACAGCAATATTGCAATATCAGAGTATCTCCTACTTATAACATAATTTATAAACTTGTCGTCCGATTTGAAAGAACTGAATCAATCAGTAATCTTTTAAGAGGGCATCTTTAGTGGACTGATATACTTAAAAAAAGCGGACTTAAATACCAAAAGCTTTTACTATCCCAAAATTTTTCAAGCTCTACTACCCTAAAATATTCAACACTGAAAGGTCTGAACAGACCTTTCAGTCTTTCAGTGGTCATTCTTTTATATATTATTAAAGAAATTGTTAAAGCGTAATTAAGAGCAAAGGAGCACCATTTTTTGGAAAGCGTCTTAGTAAACGCCTCGAAAATCATAAGGAAGAAATAAGAAAAATTATTTTGGAGAATTTCTACAAAATCTTTTCGACGTTACAAACATCTCATAACTGATATTTCAGATTCTTAACCAATATGTTTTCCCTTCATAGTTTTGAATGAAAGACGCACATACATTTTTTTGGAGCAGATAATAATTAGTTACGATCACTATTTGCAGTTTTGATCTGAAAACGCTCAGTTCTGAAAGTTTAACTCTTTTAATAGGTTCATCAGGAATAATTTTTTCATTAACTAGAACTGGGTAGAGTCGTTTTAATAGGAGTTTTTCGAATATCTTACCAAGAATTGGTAAGAGGCTGATAGGTCTATAGGAGGAAGGAGAATTAATGGGTTTATTTGGTTTAGGAATCATTTTAATGACAGAATATTTCCAGAGTAAGGGAAAATAGGTTGTGCACAGGATACTATTGATATATGTGTGATTAAAACTAAAACTTTTCGGGAAATTTTTCGGGAAATAATAGGAGCTATTATTAGATCATAACCAGGAGCTTTTTTATTGAGGATACGCAGAATAATAAGATTTAATTTCGGAGGGCTCAAAATTTTTGGAGGGAAGACTCATAAGGACTGGGAATATTACACGTAGTTTTTTGATGATTTGGTTAGTATGCGATTTGTCTTTTATATCATCGTGTGGAGCAAAAGTATTAACCAAATGTTTAGCAAATACTTTGGCTTTTTCTTAGTGGCTTCCCATAAAGAAATATAAACCAAATGCTTAACAAATACTTCGGCATTCATAAACGTTGTCATTGCGTTCTCATTTTTTTTTGTTAATTAATGTACGTATTTTTCTTGACAAATTTTTGTTATGGTTGTGTCGTATAGTAAGAGATCTGCATATTGTATATATATATATTGAGGTCATTTACAGCATCATCAATGTCTTTTGCTGTTTTTAAAGGTTCGTTTGAAGTCTAATTTCTTTCTAAATATGTTCCAGTCTATTTTGCCATTTATCAGCCTAGGATGAAGGCTTAGAATTAAGGTTCCGGAGGACAGGACTATGATCAGACTTTAAATCAAAAATAGTTTTAATACTAGAATTCATGATAATTGAAGTAGTAATCGAGGATATCAGGCCGATTTGAACTAGAAGTTGGCCAGTATGTGAGATTTGGAGGAAAAGTTATTTGATATGATGTATGGGATAGATCTTCTTAAAGAATCTGTCCTCGAGGGTTAGCAACGCGGCAACCTTATTGAGGGTGTTTAGCATTGTAATCACAATCCGCAAGGAACGAGGCTCCAAGTGAGTATAAGAAGGATAAAAAGTCGGAACCAGTTATGGTTTTAGTGGGTTAGAACAATTAAACTTCCAAAGTGATTAACAAACTTGTAAAATATTTTTGTACAGAAATTTAAAAAACGCATGTTAACTTATCTCCTTTTGCCCATAATATCCTTTTTTGTACCTACACCCATCCTATTTAAACGTTATATGGTCATTAACTCATTTTCCATAATAAAGAAATATTGCAATGTCACTTGTATTACGAATAAACTTTATTTTTAATTGAGATTCCTGCCATTTCAAAGATTCTAAGTCCAATTATTCCTTTTTTATCTAACAATTATGTTAATTCATTACAAAATTGGAAAATATGAAACAATTCTATCCAACTAATCAGTTTCATGTTTAAAATAGTAAAACTGGTCTAAACGTGGTAAGGATTCGCCTATTGACGTTTATTTTGTTTGCTTAAGAGGCCTTATTCAATAAATAAATAAACACTACCATATACGAAAATAGTCCTTTAAGAATATACATATTAAAAATACTACGGGAACCAGAGGTTTTTTTTCAAAAAAAAATTATTTGGAATAATAAGCTTATAGAAATTTATTTTTAATACTCCTAAATTTTATAAACAAATAAATTTTATACTAATTACAAATAATAAGAAATAGTAGCGAGAAAATGTCAATTATTTGCAAAAATTTCAATCCAGAAAATTTTTGGAGAGCTCCGCTAAAATAGAAAATAATAAACTACTCGCTCATGTTTAGATCTTACCAAAACTTACTTTTGATATTAATGGTAACTAATCTAAAAAGCTTATCAAACGTAACTTCTAACCGCAATGGAAAGTTTTTCCTAAAAAATAATTATATTCGATTTAATAATTTATAAGAATGTGTATTTGGACATTTAAGTATTGTGACTACAATTTTATATTACAGCTAATATATTGGCATTTTTAAGAGTTATTATACTTATTTTCAAAGAGTTTATAACTGGCGTTAGAATATTAATAACTGAAGTCACCCATTCAACTAATTCTTCTCTCAAAATATTTTTAAAAATAAATTATCAGTTTACATTTTTTTATTTATTATTTAATATTAATTTGTTTTTTAAGAGAAACCAAATTCTCGAAATAATTTGTTCTAAAAAAAATGTATTTTATTAAATACAATGTAAAGTTGGATCCTATAAAAACTTTATTTAACATGGTTCTATGTTTAACATAAATTTAATTACATAAATCCAATAAAAGGATGTAAATAGTAATCATAGGAAAAAAAATTCCAAAAGGAGCTAAAATTATGTTGGTATACTGACAAAAAATCTATTAGAAGAATAAATTTCGAAAAAAAACTTTGAAAAAGGGTACATTTCAGAGATATATTTGACTCATGGGACTAATGGCTCTTGTGTAGCTTTCCCAAAATTATTGTAATTGTAATGAAATTATCATAGAAAAAAATTTAAATGTTATTTATAATAGTATTAGCATCATTAATGGTGATATGGTGTTATTTTTATACCCTTAGTCGAACTTGCAAAGGGTTCGTTGATTCTAAATGGCAAAAGGTATCCTTTTAATTGTGAACCATTAAATACATTTGCTTAGATTACACTTTTATACCGAAACGGTAATTTTAACTAATATTAAAATTTGTGATGCTGAAACCAATTAAATCTAGTGTTATGTGCCAACAAAAAAAATAGGTTATCATGTTCCAGATAACACGTTAGCAGATGTTAACCACCATCGAATTCTAATAGCCTAGACACATTTTTCTTTTGCTTGTAAATATTTAATCATACTAAAATTCAAAAGTGATTAGTTTTAATTGTAAAATCTTTTAGTATAAATATTAAAATTAAAATTGATTAGACCAATTATTGTTTGTAACTATTATTTTGTATTTTATTTTGAATTATGTTGTTGTTGTAACTAAGTGATTTCATTCTGAATTTATTTTCATTTGTCTTTGTAATTATATAAATATGTATCTAAGTTTTAAAATGGAGGAGAAAATGACTGCAAAAAATTTAGATGAAAGCGGGTATTTTCTGAAAATTTTCGAAATCAATAAATGCTTATGTAAGTCTGTTTAGCATACCAGCTTCTAATAGATATTTTAATACAATATAATATATGTTTTACGGAACAAGATTTTTGATCTTTATGACCATTTTTATAACACCCGCCAATTTACCTCAAGAAATATAAATATCCTAACTTTCAGATATAGGAGTTATTCCATTCATAGAGTGAAGACCTCAAGATATTGTTTAGCTTAAGAGTTAAAAATTAGTTGCCCTATTTTGGGATTAAGAAGAGACAATACTGGATTATTCAGTTATTAAATTACCCTCTATTTTTCATGATCCATTTTAATAGAATAAAATGAATTTAACATACAGACAGAATATTAAAAGTACCACATAGAATAAAATTCATGAAAATAAGAGTAAGAGATAACAGCCCTACGGAACACCAGCATTTATTTGGTAACAAATGGACTTGAAACAAACAATAATAACTTTTATTGATGAGCCGGTAATTCGTTGCAAAATAAACTTAGCATAATAATATGAAGGCATTTTCGATTAAAACCCTTTCAAATGCCTTTTTCTTTCCAGGAAAAATGAAATCGCACTTCCACTTTTCGGCGAGCTATACCATAATATGCCAGTGGATATATTGCTACGGCAACCGGAAGTATACACATATATATTCATGTTATGGAGTATCTGCGATACCAGATATTTTGAAAACTAACTTTTTTTCAGTATATCTATAACTTTAGGAAGGTCAGACTTTACTAAAATAGGTCAGTGTATATAACACTTATACACTAGGTCTGTTCAAAAAGTATCACGAATTTTGAATTTTCGCGGGTTACGTATATTCGATTTTCGAGTTTTTGTGGTGTTATGTTGCTACTCATATCTCTCACTTATGTCAACAAGTTCAGCCATTTTGAACATTCAGTTAATTTTTGACAGTTCCTTAGCATGCACGTGTTTTGGCTCGTCTTCGATTTTTGTCCATTCCAAAAAATGGATCAAAGAATCTGTATCAAATTTTGTGTGCAAAACAAAATTAATAGTGCGGACGCATCCCGAATGTTAACTGTGGCATATGGTGAAGCTACCCTAAACTGAAGCAACGTTTATGGGTGGTACAAAATATTCTCAGAGGGCCGAGAAAATGTGAACGACAAAAAGCCAAGTTCGGTCGACTGTGAAGGTTTTCCTTACAGTTTTCTTCGATTGCAGGGGCGTGGTGCATCATGATCCACAGGATAGAATGGCCAATAAGGAATATGACCTCCAAGTTATGTGCAAGTTGCGCGAAGCAATCCGCCAGAAACGCCCGGATTTGTAAAAGAACAAAAATTGGCTTTTGCACCATGAAAACGCCCCTGCTCATGCATCGTTGCTTAAGCGCAAATTTTTGGGCAGCCACCGTATTCCCCAGATCTGGCCCCCTTTGACTATTTCTTATTCCCAAAACTGAAGATCCCCATGAAAGGACGACGCTACGCTACCATTGAGGATATAAAGACGGCATCGAAGGAGGAGCTGAACAAGATCACAAAAAATGATTTTTTGAAGTGCTTCGTGGATTGGAAAAAACGTTGGCACAAGTGTATAATATCTGGTGGGGATGACTTTGAAGGTGACAAAATAGATATTCATGAATAAATAAATAATTTTTGAAAAAACACAAAATTCGCGAAATTTTTTGAACAGACCTCGTATATGCAATCGTTTTGCCAATGTTGATCACTTTTTCGGAACTTTAGGGGAGAGAGCACTTGCGCTACCATATTACGATGAGGTTACTGCGGAATAATTTTCTTACAAATTGTCTTTATCTATAAATTTACAGGTCATATACTATTGTTAACAATTGGTGGAAAGGAAGAAAAGGTGCAATGTTTAATTTTTTGCATAAACAACTAAAAGGTTTTGAGAGTAAAAATGTCCTAATTTTGGTCATATTTGCTCTCGTTTGAACTAAGTTTTGGAAAAAAATCCTATAATAAGATTGAAAATAAAGATTTCTAATTTGTGAAAACTTTGGATAGTTATTTGAAGCAACAACAAATAAATACCTCCAACTACTTGCGCTTACTTGTAATTCGTTTAATGGCAATTTTATTAAACAAAAGCTGGACAAAAGTTATAGTTGATTACTTCTTCCCACTATTTTCAATATGATGACGTATATATTATAATTTTATATACAATAGTGACATTCCTCTATATACAAAAAAATATTTTCAATGAAAGTAATTTCTCTATGTTGGGCTCGTGGATAAATAAATTCATTTTAACATGCTTTTCGCTATAGTAGAAAATTTAGCAGAAAAAATTGCTCTATGTATTTGTATCTAAATAACTTTTGATTGGATTTATTTTTAAAAAGTTGTAATAGAATTTATTTCTTAGTTTGTATTACTCTTTTTTAGCTTGTATTACTTTCAAACGTGGTGTGACGTTTGCACTTAACGTGGTGTGACAGAAAAATAACGTTACTGGAATCACTGAGGGTAATCTGACAATACTACAGACTTGCCATCCACATAGTTTTGCAAATTATGTTCATGTTTTCGGTAGCATTAAGGATTTTTGGGAGGTCAAGAAGCAGATGAAAATAAAAGGTTGTCATGGTGGAGCATCTAATTGTCTGCTATCCGATCTGATGTCAGAACTTCAGAAAGAAGTTCAACATCAAAAATTATCAAAAATTGATGAACATGCGGAAGGAAAGAATGTTTTGAAGACAGACAGTCGACTTATATTGAAGCTGGTACGTAAGTGCTTGAAAGGATCAGATGAAGTCTGACGCATCTCCATCAACGAATTTTAATCAAATAAATAATTTCTATGGTCTGGAGAGCTCCGCTAATTATCCGACCCTCAGTTCGTGTGATTTTATTATAAAAGATAAAAAAATACGCAAAGATAAAAAAATACTTGAAAGGATATCAACTCGGTACTGTAAACAGCATCCAAGGCCATGTATAGCTGCCCAAAAGGATATCCAAGGCGATTCCAGTTGAATCTGATGTATAGCTACCCAAGAGGATACATTGCAAAGAGTCTTAATCATTAACTCTTTTCAATATTTAATTTCATACAAACTATTATCTTTTAAATTAAAAATATACTTTTAAAAAAATGTAACCGATTTCTATCAGAAAAATCCGTTTTTAATAATTAAAAAATGAAAAGAATAATAGTTTACTATCAAGATCAAATAATAATAATGATTTTTATTACCTATTACATTACAATATTTGAAGAATTAAAACTATTAATTTTTCTTGGAGTAAATTGTTAATGCAATTTTGAAGCCAAATATATTTTCAAGAGAGTAACATACAAAATTTAGTTAAACATTATGGCTAAGTATATTCTATAATTATTATATGTGTGCTTAATGTTGAAATGAAACAACTATATTTGCTAGAATGAAAATAAAATATTAATAAAAACGGTATAGACTCCATTTTAGAGAAATTTAACTAAAATGCAATATAATCTAAGACTATTTTTAAAAAAGTTTTTAATAGCACCGATAGTAGAAATGCAAGTTCAATAAGACATGACATTTGTTAGCTGTTCACGTATCAATTGGTAGTGTATAACCGTTTTTAATGAAATACTAATGGACGCACTAGAATCTATGGATTTGTGAAAATAAAATTCAATCAATTTTAATTGACAATCGCCAATTATTACGTAAGCCATCACCATCATTATCCTCGTCGGTTTCATCGAATTTCTGGTCATTTTGAATCGATCGACGTACAAAATTAGTTACCCCATAAAGTTGAACGGTTTGTATTCGTATATAACATTGCCTTGCATGTATTTTGTATATTATTCGAGCATCGGCAGGACCAACCTTGCGATTCGCAATCCCAGTTGAGTCGTTCGCCATCATTACGAAAAAGAAATATCGAAAGAACTGGGTAAATTGAAGTGCTTCGTTAACACATATTCATTTTCCAGGTGCTACAGTTCTAAAGTGAACGATTGACCTGCAACCTTCACCTTTCTAGGACAACCCCATAACACAGACACGTACATTGTACAATCACATTTCTCAAGCTGAATTAGAACAAGTAGTACCGAAAATGGTCCACACTTCATTTCGTAGCGATTGCACCACCATTGCACTCATCCTAGAGGCTATGGAGAAAAGCATGGCATTACGTACAGATTGGTGCTGTGTCTCTGAATACCAACCCCAAACAGGACATTTTAGGTACAACAGGCTCTTGGTATCCTTTGAAATAACGCACGTGCTTCGATTTCCGTCCAACAAAAAAGTTTAATGAAGCCTAAACAATTCCAGCATTAAACGAACTATTACGATAAAAATTGTATTTCAAAAGTAACTGGAACCGTACTATTCGTTGATGGTGGTAACCGTACTGCTCGTCCACTTTTTTCTTTTCTATTGCCGATAATTCTGGCTGTTTTGCTTCGATTCCATCGCTTATCAAGAAACAAACATAGTTGCTATTGAACTGAGTTGAATCCCAGTTGAACTCCAGATTGAGAACCTCTGACAGGTTGGTGGGACCTCGACCAATTCGGCTTGCTTGAAATGCTCACGTTTTCTCTCTTTATGTGAAATCGTTTTCACAAAATACCAATTTACTTGCTCAATGATGGCTTTCAAGCGTAGTCAATTAAGATTTATTTTATATCCTTCCCTTTAGCTTAATTCTAAATGAATTTCCTTAAAAAGATCTTCAGCTCTCTCATTCTATCCCCTCTTTCGACATAACAGAATGTCCATACATACGTACTTTCGTTACATTGCTTTTGAACAATATTCCTCATCCTTCTTTTTTTTTATTTTTTTTTTGTTGTACTAGGCATCTATAAATCGGAGTTGGGGCTTTGCAACCCAGTTACGGTTGGAGATGTGCCCAATCATTTAGTTTACATTGAAAGCATGAAGAAACTTTCAAATAACCCCAATTGGCATGAAAATTCCTCTCGCTTCGACATTATGACATGAATTAAGCTTTGACCAATTGCCTTTTATTGGAACCAAATAACTTTAAATGATATAAACGTGAGTAAATTTCAATTAGACGATTTTATTTAATAGTGGAGAAGATACCATGGTTATAGCTATGGGGTTTTCTTTTTTGATCTTTTGTTTATTTCTAATTTACTTTGTATCCTTTTAAATTAATTTTGAGAAAATATTTTCAATTTATAAAAAGTCAAAAATGGTTTTTTTTCGTAAATAATACTGTAGTAGTGGGAGGATTTTTAAAAAAAACTTTTAGGAATCAAAAGAAACTTTTATATATCTTAAATTACGAAACCGGTTTTTGTTTTGAGAAATAAAATTACTTAAACAAATCAGTTTTAATAACTTTTGTAAATTAATTTATATTTACTCTAAAAATATATATTAATATGCAAAATAATCCGAAATTCGAATGTGTACAAAATGATTCTTGGCATATGTCAGAAGGATTTTATAGTAGTATATAAATAAGATTATCAAGTATAAATAGTTTATTATACATAATATTAATGGAATAATTCCTTTTATAATTACGTAAGTTGTGTAAAAAATTGGTCTAAAAATATACAAAAACCAATTAATAGAACATTTTCATATAAGTCTAAAAAGTTCATAAAATTAAGGATACTGTGAGAAACGGCCAATTATTGTTCTATTTTAAATATAAAGTATGTGTATTAAGATATAAATTTGCCATATTTATTTATAAAATATTCTTTTGTAGTTACGTAACAATATTTTATTTAATCAAAGTATGTTCTTCTTAGTACTATCATAATTAATCGAGTTTTTAAGTTCAGAATATTTTGAATGTAATATAAGAGGTTGTAATTGCCTTAATTTGAATTATTTCCATAGCGGTCGGTATTGAGTCCTCGGCCAATATTGTCTCCAATTCTTTATTATTAATTTTATCTGGCTAACAAAGACACTCTTACAATAAAATTGTCACTTTTAAATAGCCTAAACCAATCCATGCAAAGTGGTTCCTGAAAAAGACAGTTTTTATTAGCCGCAAATATTTTTAAAGGAATAGCGCATAAAATTTGAAGCCCTTAACTTGGCATGATATCAAAAAGTTTGAATTTCAATTAGAAACCCTTCCGAATATTTTAATCTTATGATTTAGAAGTTATTAGCAGTGACATCTGTTAGTAAATAAGAAAATTAATTAAGTTTGAAACTCAACCTATAATTTGCTACAAATTTATTTTGTTAGTTGCTATTTGACAGTCATAATATATATAGCAAAAGCTGCAAAATTATTGTTATAATAAAAAGTTATAAAAGTTATAACTTTTAACAGCATATTATTTTCTTAAAATTATGCTATGAAAAAAATAATCTATTAGCTACGAAAATTACGTGAATAAATGGGTCAAAATTACGTGTCTCATAATTTGTACCTTTAGTCATTTCCATAAAAAAATTAAGTGATATGGGAACTTCAGCCCAGAGAGCTCCATATCAAGACCCTAATTTTTACAGGACACTGTTTATAACCGATGAAATTCATTTTAGCAGGTGTATAAGCTTAAATCCGCTTATTGGTCATAATTGGCGTGAGTGAACGTATTAAGCTACCATGGGCACGACATACTTTTTTGTTTATGAGTTTGACATCTGTCAACATTAATCAGTGCACATTGTTTCGTTTCCTTTGGTAATCATGTCTAGTTTAGTGCCAGAAAAAGAGCATATGCGTGAAGGTGAGCTTTTCTGCTTTAATTTGAAATCGGCTGCCGAATCGCATCGAACGCCTATGGTGACAGTGCTTTATCGGAAACAACGTGCCAAGATTGGTTTCGTCAATTCAAAGACGGAAATTTTGACTTGTGGGACAAAAAGTGTGAAAATCGGCCTAGGAAGGTTGAGGACTGTCAATTGTAGAAGATGATCTTTTGGACGAAGATGATACCCAATTGCAAAAAATGGTCGCGGGGCAATTGGGTGTTACTCAACCAGTCATTTCCATGCGTCTGCATGCCATGGGTAAGATTGAAAAGATCGGAAAATGGGTCCCGCATGAATTGAACGATAGGCAGATGGAGCGACGCCAAAACACATGCGAAATCTTGCTCGCCAGCCAAAAAGAAAGTCGTTCCTGCATCGGATTGTGACAGGCGATGAAAAGTGGATATATTTCGAGAATCCTAAATGCAAGAAATTGTGGGTTGATCCCGGCCAACCATCAACACCTTCCCCAAGACCAAATCGCTTCGGACGGAAGGCGATTCCGTGTATTTGGTGGGATCAGCAGAGTATCGTATACTATGAGATCCTGATGAAACTGTCAATGTACACCGCAACCACCAATAACTGATCAAATTGCACCGTGCTCTACGTGGAAAAAGGACGGATTATCAACAAAAACGTGACAAGCTGATTTTCCTCCACGACAATGCACCATCGCACACGTCAAAAATGATCCGGAACTACTTAGAGACACTTAACTGGGAGGTGCTACCCTACCATGATTATTCAACAGACCTGACCCCTTCTGAATACCACCTGTTTTCGTCGATGGGCCACGCGCCCTTACGAAGACGTCCGAATTCTTACGAAGACGTCCGAAAATGGCTTGATGAGTGGTTTGCCTCGAAAGAGAAGGAATTTTTTTGCCATGGTATCCACAAATTGCCCGAGAGATGGAGAAAATGTGTAGCTAGTGAGGGCAAGTACTTTGAATAAATTTGTTTTTGCTTTCTATGAAAAAAACTTTTTTTTTGGACTGCAAAACAGCGGATTTAAGTTTATACACCTGGTAATATTAAGTGGTTTTAATAAGAAGTAAATAAGCGACCTTTGAGGATATAACTTTGTAGTCCTGTGCTTGGTCCGGAGATAGTTCAGAGAAATTATTATAAAAGTTATGCTCTGAAAATAATAAAAAAAATTTGTTTGTATTTCCTTGAGGATGTGAACTGAACAAATTGGGTTAAATGAAATGTGGTTCCAACAGAATGGCACCACGTCAAAAACTGCATACGCGTTCAATCTAAAAATTCTATGCGCATATCCTTAGAACACCTTGTAAAAGACTGAACATTTTAGATATAGCCGTATGTTCACTCAATGTAGATCTTGTATCCTTTCGTTTCTATGAGAATAACAGTTACATAATTATAGCTGCCGGATACTTTTTCTTTGCAAAATAAAAGAAATAATAAAATTACACTGAAAAAAAATAATTTATAAAATAACTTTTGCAACAAACATAATTTCTACATTATTTTTTTTTTGTAATCAAAACATTAAAAAATAAATAACAAAATTATCATTTTACTGCAAAAATGTAATAAATTTAAGCGATTAATTCTTATCAGTTTCTTATATAAATGGAAAAAAAATTATTTTCCAAGATCAAAATTTTGCTGTTGGATAATATTCTAAAAAGATTATATAAGTTCCTTATTCCCCAAAAATAAAGAAAATGGTTAAACATGAATTTTTACACGTAGTCATTTTTGTGTATGGAAAAAAATGCAAATTTCTATAATTTATTACTAAAATAGAAATAAACAATGTAGGTGGAAATTATTTACGATGGAACCAAGAATTATAATAAAAATAATTACAAAAATTTGTGGTTTTGGTGGAAAAGTTTCACCAAAAGTACGAAAGAAATTCAAATATTTAAATATAAATTCACATTTTACGCAGGCAATTACGATTTTGCGTTCATAATTTCATGTTATTTTTGTCCTTTTAATATTTCTCTCCATCCACTCTCACTTTGTATGAATACATATCTTTCGCCCCAATGTTTTTTGATACTGAATATTTTTCCACTTTAGAATCATGACTACGACTACCTCCAAATTGACAATACATTTTTCGATGTCCATCCGAAAAATTTTCCCAGATATTAAGCTCTGTTTGAGCAATAAGACCAAAATATAAAAAAAGGAAACCAACCAAAGTTTCGCCCTCTTGAATAATTTCTGCGTAATCATTTATAGAATGTGCTTAAGGTAAAAATAGATTCCACAACAACAAAAAAGCATTTGCGTCCTGAGGATATTATAATTGTAGGTGTCCTAAAAAGGATATAGAAGACTATTATGCGACAAAATAGCACATTAAATTTACAATTTAAATATTTCCCTGAAAATGAACAATATTTGAACCGATGTGAATCGTAGATGTGTGAATATAAGAAAAGTAAAGTTTGACTACGAATTTTGAATATATTAAGAATTATGAAGAAAGTAACCAAAATTGTTTTAAGGCCTGAATCCATAGAACTTTCTATTTTTTACTCCCATACTGTATTTGAAACTGTACATTTTTCATGCATTTTAATGACAATGTAATTTTTTTTATTATTAGCAAAACTTATAAAGAAATATTTGAATTATTTTCTTATTAAGTAAAATTTTTATTTATGTCATTGAATCAAATAATTTTAAATTAATTTGTTTCAGAGAAATAATTATAAAAGTTATGCTCTGGAAATAATTTTTCATTATTATTTTATTCAGTTCTTATTATTAAATAGTTATTTTTAGTTGATATACGTGGGCTACTATATATATTTCTGGCCTAATAATGAAAATGCGAATATTTATGAACGAAAAAGGTTTTATTGTTTTTCAAAATATTCTCCATCAAGATTTATACACTTTTGCATGCGCTCAAACCAATTTTCGAAGCACTTTTTCCACTCCGATTGAGACACCTCCAAAACATGGTTTTTGAATGCTTCAACAGCATCTTCTGGCGACGAAAATCGTTGACCACGCATTTTTTTCTTGATGTGTGGGAATAAAAAGAAGTCATTGGGTGCCAAGTCAGGGCTGTACGGAGGATGACCCATCAATTCGACGTTTTGTCCGGTCAAAAAGGCGCTGGTTTGAGCCGATGTGTGAGAGCTCGCATTGTCATGGTGCACAATGATTCGACTTCTCTTGTTCGTTTTTCGAATTTCTCCGAAGACTTCAGGCAAACAAATGGTGGTGTACCACTCAGAATTGACCGTCCTACGTTGCACAAGCGGAACAGTCGCCACATGACCAGTTTTGCCAAAGAAACAAGCGACCATTTGCTTCGAAGTGCTTCTTCCACGAACAACTTTCGTTGGATTTGACTCGTCTTGGAAGACCCACACGGTCGATTGCTGTTTTGTTTCGGGCTCATACGCATAGATCCATGATTCGTCACCTGTGACGATCTTATAAACGTCTTTTGAAGCACCGCGATCGTATTTTTTCAGCATTTCTTTACACCAATCCACACGAGCCTTTTTTTGAGCGATTGTCAAATTGTGCGGGATCCAACGAGAACAAACCTTTTTTACGGCCAGGTGTTCATGCAATATCGAATGTATGCTGGTGGGAGAAATGCCTAGGCATGCCTCTATCTCACGGTATGTCACATGACGGTCTTGCATTATCAGTTCACGTACGGCATCGATGTTTTCTGGAACAACGGCTGTTTTTGGACGACCTTCACGGAATTCGTCTTTGAGCGAGCGTCGGCCACGATTGAATTCGTTGTACCAGTTTTTCACAGTGCTATAGGATGGTGCTTCATAGCCATACAAAGATTTAAGTTCATCGATGCACTCTTGTCGTGATAATCCACGTCGAAAGTTGTGAAAAATGATCGCACGAAAATGTTCACGAGTTAATTCCATTTTTTTGCCAAATTGATTTTTTCAAGTCACTGTAAACAACACAAATGATAGTCGTACGTCAAAACGTTCTGAGTACGTTTATGCTAAAAAATGTCAAACTTTCCAATGGAAATGTCAGATCGCACCTGGCAACACTTAGTGTTGCCTAGGCCAGAAATATATATAGTAGCCTACGTATCTGAGTACCACACTCCTCGGAATATAAAAAGTTCTTGGTTCACCAAAAAAGCATACTATATGTTTTTAGCCTAAAATTTAAATGGATTTAGCTAAACAAACCCTAATTATTATTTTTTATAAAATTTTAAGGCTCTGCAATTACAAAAAAAATCTCCTATTGAATAGTACTTCAGATTGGATATATGATAGAATATAGTTCTATAACAAATGATGTACAAAAGTTTCGATATTAAAGCAGTTTTTTTTATATATTTTAGTTTTAAATATTGACCATCTGAGGAGTCTTTATAAATAAAATGAAAATTTTGTAGAATTGATAGAAAAAAGTAACATTATAACTTACAGTAAATCTCTTCGTAAGATTGTCTACCGAAAACAATATTTTTGATTGAATTAAACATAAAACAAATATTTTTGGAGAAAAATTTATCAAATAGAGGGAAAAAATTTAATATGTATAAATTAGTATTTTAACAGGATTTTGTTTAATTGTTTCTATAGATTTTAGTTGATACGATATGACTTTAAAGCATTATTTTATGATCAATGTTCAGGATTAATCATATGATCCTTTAAACAAAATAATTAAACATCTTTGCTAAAAGATTTGTACGCTAAAAAACAAAACTTAATGCCACAAAATATTATTAATTTTTTAATTTCTTATTTATAAAATTGATCGAATCCTTTAGATCAGGTATTAAAATATTTTTCTGGTAATGTTGAGTATTTCAATATATAAAAAGGTTATTAAGTACTTTAAGCAGTTTGATTAAATTTTTAATATTTCAGTAAAGAATCCTTTTAAATTTTAAACAAAAACTATAAGTGATGAGCGTATTACTAATAAGTAAATAACTTAATAATATCTGGTTCACGACTTATATTATGAATTTGGATAAAATATATATATCGAAATTGACCTGCTAGACCAATATTTCAAATTACAGATAAAACTATAAGTTTTCAATAGTTTGACTGGCACAAAAAAAAAAGAATCCTTTTTAGAGAAAATTTATCTTTCTACCCTTGCGGTAATTTCATTAAAACATAGCATAAACTATATATAAACACTTTGATGATAAATATTATTACCAGATCACCTTCTAGCGTTACTAATAGAATCCAGGATTTTCTTGATGATTTGTTAGCAAAACAGTTTCATATATACACATCGTTACACCGGTTGCATTGCATTTCAATCAGTATTAAGTTTATCTACTCAGTTTTTATTTGGACCAAAGTAGTCGTAGTTGAACCTTAACAAAGTCTATCCACTATTGCTCAGTTAGTCTGTTCCAGTTGTTATAGTTGGTAATGGACCGAATAATTTCATCTTAGAGCTAGGCTCCAGTCCTTTCTGCATAAAATGTTGTTAATTATGCGTATTACTAGGAATCAAGTTTACATGGTTAAGTAAATCAAGGGATGCACTACCGTTACTCGTAGAAAATCATACCACCATGTCAGCATTTATACCTACGATGCTGATGATGATGATTTCAAGTTTTAAGTAATACTGGTGGTAAAACGATAACATTAAATGACCATGAAGAGGATAATTTGAATAACGAACGAATAAACGAGCAGATATTTGTTGGAATATACAATCGTAGAAATATAATACGATACGATTGGATAGGATCCGATATGGTATGATACGATACAGTTACGACGAGATGATTTTATGCCAAAATTATATTTTTGGTAATCTACTAAATTCAGATCCTTTATTTCCAAAGACTATGAACAATTCCTACATATAGATACTAAGTGAAGTATAGACATTTACCCTCTTCTATTGTATATATATTTTCTTATATCCCAGGTAGATAATAACAATTTCTAAGCTATAACTACGTTACCCATTAAATGTCCATTTTATCAAATCTAACTCTCTAACTAATGTGAAACTCGTAAAAAATTATTTCTAAACTTCTAGAGTTGGTCACTATCTAGGCAATCATGGCTCTACTACGCTTTCCACTTTTATTAAGCTTAATAGTTTTTAATGAGTCCAGTATATCGATTCTAATAGCAAAATGCATTCACATAATTTATTAATTTAATGAGTTTTTCGATAAAGTTGAATTTTCAGAAAATCGTATAAGCAAAATATAAATTTTTGGAGCAAAATATTATTATTGACTATCACAACATTCTATCCAACTAGGTTTGGATAATTGAGAGTCGTTAGGGTGCAAATAAGAAAATTATGTTTTGATAAACAATATTAATATTATTTACAAAACGAAATTTAGTTCTTTTGAAATAGAATTGAATATAAATTTGAAATTTTCGTTCTATTTTAAATTGAAATATGTTTTTTTATGAATTTTACATGATCTGAAATAGTTTTTTTATAATCAAGTTGAATATAACCGAAGTTATAGTTATGATCTTAGAAACATTTTTTAATTATTCTAAGAATCTAAATCACTTTTGTACAAATGTGATTTTAAAACAAGTATTTGCTGCTGCTCCTTATTTAATAACTCTTTGTTGATATTAAACTGTTTAGATAAGCTTCTGATAGCCAAAAGTACTAGCTCATAAACATCTTTTAGGTCGTTATGAATTGAGAAGCAGCTCTTGATCTATTGAATTGTATGATCAATACGAGATACAAAATAGAATATTTTTTAGAGCTTTTATTTTCGAAATTATATAAGTTCTCCCTGTAATAAAAATTATATGCTCATTTTACCAATGATGTTCATAAAACTGATTGCCAAAAAATCGTTTATTAAGAATAATGAAAATTGGTTTAATTACAAGCAATATTTTCAATTCTGGAGTTGAAAAGCAATAAAAACAATTATAGTTTGTAAAACTCCGCCAAGGGCAGTTCCTTATATATTAAAAACCTTAGGAGAAGTATCCTGTCTGCGAAGACAGTTAGAACGGCATGTTTGATAAGGATTATAAGCAAGCACTAGAAATAAAAAAATTTCCATATCGAGTCATACGACATTTTCTTATCGTAAATTACAAAGAGAAGATAAAAGGATTCATAGATAAAAATCGAAAACTGCACCAGAAGTGAAAGATTTACTTAGATGTTGGCAGAATGAGACAATACACACCACAACGCTTATCATGCCGTAGCTTAGAGTGTGATCTGATTTCTGACCAAATGGGTATATAAGGGCGAACGGTGGCCCATTTTGATGAACTCTTAAACACTAATCCTATAGAACACAAGTTTCAGGTCCCGCTGCCGCTGCCACCAAGCATCTAAGGAACGATAAAAGGATCCGAAGATTGATGAACCGGAAGTCGCTCGGTTTTGATAGGATTGCCAGCGAATTGGTTAAATACTGAGGCGACACACTGCAGCAAACGGTTTATCAATTATTCATCCAAGTTTGGGAGATTTATCGCTTCCATACTTAAAAAAGGAAATATCATGAAGTACTACGTTGCTGAGTAACATCTATAAGATATTCTCCGCTATCGTACTATGCATGAGTAGTTATTGAAAGAAAAATTATTCGCCCATACCAGAGTGGCTTCACTCTATGGAAAAGAGTAACATACGAGGTCTGTTCAAAAAGTATCGCGACTTTTGAATTTCCGCGGGTTACGTATATTCGATTATCGATTTTTTGTGACGTTATGTTGGTACTCATGTCTCTCACTAATGCCGATAACTTCGGCCATTTTGAATGTTCAGTAAATTTTTGACAGCTGCTTTGCTTGCACGTGTTTTGGCTCGTCTTTGTTTTTGTCCATTCCAAAAAATGGATCAAAGAATCTGTTTCGGGAACAAGAAAAAGTCGCAAAGGGCCAGATCCGGGGTATACAGTGGCTGCGGTATTATTAGTATGTTGTTTTTGGCCAAACATTCGCGCACAAGCAGCGATGCATGGGCAGGGGTGTTATCATTGTGCAAAAGCCAATTTTGGTTCTTCCACAAATCCGGGCGTTTCTGGGGGATTGATTGGCGCAACTTGTGCATTACTTTCAGATAATATGCTTTATTGACCGTTCTACCCTGTGGCAAGAACCCATGATGCACCACGCCACTGCAATCAAAGAAAACTGTAAGTAAAACCTTCACATTCGACCGAACTTGGCACGCTTTTTTGGGTCTTGGCTCGTGCGGCAGCTTCCATTGGGATGATTGATCTTTGGTTACCATGTCATAACCATAAACCCACGATTCGTCACCAGTTATGATCGTCTGGAGCAAATTTGGGTCGTCGCGGACAGAGTCCAACAGCTCCTTAGCAATGTTAATGCGATACTGTTTTTGGTCGAAAATGGGCAAAAATCGAAGACAAGCCAAAACACGTGCAAGCAAAGCAACTGTCAAAAATTAACTGAATATTCAAAATGGCCGAACTTATCGACATAAGTGAGAGACATGAGTACCAACGTAACGTCACAAAAAATCGAAAATCGAATATACGTACCCCACGAAAATTCAAAATTCCCGATACTTTTTAAACAGACCTCGTCCCATCCACAATGTTCTGCGGCAGAGAGACACCCTTTCATACGTCCTCATTAATCTGGTGCCAGAAAAAATGATTCGCGACTCAAGGTAAGCATGATTACTACTATCCGCATTAAGTCAGCCCCACTTCTTTTATACGCCTACAACATTGACATTATGTGTCGATCAGAAAGAGCTCCACTGAGTCTCTTTCAGTCCGTCTAAATTATTACTCCTCAAATTACTTACCATAACTCTATATAAGACAGTAGTCTTCCTAGTCTTCATGTATTCTTCTGAACCTTGGGTTGTAAGCAAAAACCATTGCAAAGTCTTGTCCGTGTTCGAAAAAAGGATCCGATGAAGAATATTTCACTACCTACATGAGAATGGACGATTTCAGGGTGTATTTAATTGGACTTATTAAATGGTGAATAATAAGTAAAAAAGTATCCACACATCTCCACCGATCCTGAAAAGATTACAACCTACTTAAAGGACCTATAAAGGACATTTTCTATATTTATTAGTATTATAAAAATACTTAGAATATACTAGTTAATATTTATGAAATGTACTTAGAAACAAATGCTAACACCCCATATTCAAGAAAACTGTAGATTTCTGTCAAGTATCTAAATTTTTTTTAAATTTCATAGAGCATTGAAATTGTTTTAAAGAAAATTTATCTAAGAAAAATTTATATTCACTACAATTCACTGCAAGAGAAATATAGAAATTATAAGGAAAAATAACGTATGTTATGTCATTTGCAAAAGTTATTTTAAAATTGAAAATTTGAACAAAGGCTGTCAAAATTTGCAGTTTAAGATAAAATTTTAGAAATTGACTACTTGACAGGTTAAGATTCAAAAACTAGATTTGAAGAAAACGATAGCTTTTGTACAAATTCATTGAATGACACATTATCCGATCGATATTTTGTTACAGAAGTTATAAATTCAGTTAACAATTTCAATATGATTGCAATGGAACGATGGTTATAATGGCTTGAAGATATGTAATTTTCGGATACAAGCAATTAAATTGGAAATGTTCGAAGCAATAAAGTTTGGTCATTATTCGAATGTATAGTTTTCATCGAAATTTAATGCAAATTTATATGTTTACACATTCTACAATATTAGTTCGGTGTATATTTCTGATTCACGTTAACTTCTAGATGTAGTTACTCATTTTAACAAATGGATATGAATAGTTTTGTTTGGAAATATTGAGCATAGTTACGGTGAAGCTGAGAAGTTCCAATTACTGTAGATGGTCTCCAGAGTCCTAGTATGTAATCGATATAACATAATCTGTCAGACGAGAATTATCTGTACTATCAACGTGGTGATGATGTGCATGAAGTTTCTATCTTATCCTGTCTCTATAGTCCTGTATGTGTTTTCTGCAACTGACGAAGAATATAAGCGTATAGTTTCATATTTGGCATATATTAGATAATTCTAATAATATTTAGTATGTCTCCTTAGTTTTTCAACTTAAACACTTACTCAGATATAAGGCCTTTATAAATGCAACTAGTTTATTTTGGTAAGTCTTAGTACCGAATTTGAATGTGAACTTTGGTATAGTATAACACCGAAAGTAATTTGACTGCAAACATAATGTATGTATTTTTTAAAAAAATTTGAAAACTTTTAAAATAAAATATGCTTTATATTATAGCCATTGTTGAAGAATTATGACATTAATAAATTTCGCAAATTAACTGTTTTGTATTGAATTGAAAAACATTGTAAGATCCATTAAAATTTCAGTGTAGTTTTGGATTAAAATCTTCATTAAATTATATTCCATCCTCTCCCTTGTTTTTCAAACCTCCCTTCCACACACAGATTGGAAACCGCGATTGGAAGTAAAGATGAAAGTGACTGCTTCTCTTGACAGGTTTAAGAAGGCTAGTATGATCCGTCCACATATAGGAAACTTTTCCTTGAACAGTTGGACGGATTAAAAGATCATCGCCTGTTGTTCACGGATGCCGCCGCTGGCACCGATCTACATCTTTTTCGGTCGTCGAACTTTTTTTCTGCAGTACCCGCGCTCTATGTTGTGGAATCTTCACTTATAGGGCAGCTCCATATTACGGGGTGCTGGGGGCTATCAAAACAGCAATTGAAATTGTCACCAATATTCCTAGCTAACGAACCGTTACTTAGCACATCACTCGATGGTCACCAATTTGCCGCCCTCAAAGCTATTTGTGGACCATCGAGTGACCCAGTAATTAGAACAATTCGTCATAGCCTACTTAGCAATAGGAGTGTCGAGTTACAACGGCTGCCGGGGAATGTGGGAATTGTGGGCAATGAAAATACTGATAAGTTGGCTGGAGAAACAGTCCGTCGACCATTGATCACAGTCATTCCCAATCTGCCTCGCCTACTAACAGAATGGCAACTAACACAATTAGCCATCTGCAAACTAGATGACTGGACCAATAGCGAAACATTTTTGTCGAATCATTGGATAACCACCAATAAACCAGTGTATTCAATAACCATACCATATTCTACATGAATGCCACATTACTGCGCGAACAGGATTCCAAGAATTACTGCTCGAACAGGATTCCTCCCATTATGGAGCTCCTCGACCCAACAACTCCATTACATAGCCCCCTATTTAAACTTCTACAATATTCTAATCTGCTCCACAAAATATAACAAAATTATCAATATTCTATACTACTAAACACAGATCAGTCTCTCTCAGATAACTTCCCACACGTACTATGAAGTCGCCAAATGGCCTCACGGTCGCGGCGCTATGAAGTGGCCCCTTTTTGTGACCATTTTTAAAATTATTAGAAAATTAATGCATTTTTTAAATAATCCATTTGTATAAATTGTTTATTTGGAACTCACATGTGTGGGACTAGAAAGAACCGAACTTATGGTTGAATTTTATAGACAAATAATCATACTTTCTGGAAATCGATATTAAATTTTTATTCAACAATAGGATACCAAAACCTTAATGGGCTTATCAACTAGAATTTTACGGTTCGACTGATTATTTCTGTTCTCATAGAATCTAATTATTTTGATGCAAAATCTTTCTAAAACGTGTTATTGTATTAATCACGTTCAAAATTTTTAATGCTGTTCATTTTGTCATTTTTATGGTCTGAAAAGATAATTATCTTTTTATAACCTTATTATGACCTTGTCTTCAATATGACTTTTGACATTTTTAACATACGACACATCTTTGATGCACTAAGGTCCAATTGGTGACAACTAATTTTATTCTAGTATTTAGAAAACATTTTTATTAAAGTATATGAACATTCATACTTATAGTTTTAGAATAATCCATCCGAAGTAGATTTTTATAAAGTATCATGTATGAACCAATGAAAGTATTCCAAAACAAAATTATAAAATATTTATCAGATATTTTCTTCAAATATTCGTGGTATCAAGAAATGTTATTACAAATTCTATAATAGGGAAACCAGCATCAACGAGTGCATTTCCAATTTGAAAATAGCTCCTATCAGTAAGGTATTTAGAAATTCATCACTACAAAAATTCATGTTAAGCAGCATACAAAATGTTTTCAGAAAATATTGAAAAATTTGAACATATCCGGGTGATATCAATATTGACAGTACTACTGACGTCTGAATATGAGTACATGAATTGCAGTATCCAAAAATGCAGCTATTCCACTTCAAATTGGATCCTATCCAGTATTCTATTTACAGAAAAATATGCACGCGATTGCAATAAATACTGTGCATTCCAATGACATTAGCCATATTCTCTTTGACAAATATTTATGGATTAGAAAAATATTTGAACACGTACAATATCAGACACCTAAATGCCGATCACGTTATGTAGCAATATTTATTTTCTAAAGAAGACCAATACCTTCTCATTTACAATTATAGTTTTCCAACAGTTCAATCATTTTTAAATTAGAAAAAAAATCAAGTTACACCCAGTGAATCTGTTCTCGTACTCGAATCAACTGACAAGCATTCTTTAAAAACAAAATTACTAACTTCTGAAGTGTTTAACTAGCTAAACTTGGAACCCTATTTCAGTAATAGTAGTTTTTTTTAGGGTAGCTTTATGATTCATAGTTAGTTACAATTAAAGATAAAATTACCCTAATTTACCTACAAATGATCACTACTCAAGCAAAGCAGTCCACGGGGTGCAATTTTTAGGCAACCTAAATAGAAAATGAGTAGTTTATTCTAGACATTTTTCCACCTATATTACCGCTGATACACTTTCATTTCGATAATCACATTTAATTAAGTTGATTGTATTCGATTATTTCTTACCATTATCATAATTAGTTTTCTGCAATTCTGTTTGCTGTTTTAAATTGTTTGTAATAGACTCGAAAGCTTGTTTCTGATAACTGTTCTACGTTACAATAGGTAACAGCAGTTATTTATACTCTTACAATTAGTTATTTGTATATAATCAAAAGTATCTACTCTTAAATCTCAGAAAGTTATTTGCAATCACAGGCTCATCATAGTATATTAATTAGTTATCATAAATCAATATGTTCAATTTTGTACTAAAATTAATGGCTTATAAAGTAGTAATTTCTAAACAAAATTAAAGAATTTTTTACATTCAAATTTTTTCACTTATATTTGAAAGCACAATAAACCAAGTTAATGTGTTAAATTATAAAATAAATTATCGCTTATAACTTGAATCAAAGAGTATTTTATTTAGGGATAAGTTAGATTAAAAATTTATTTTAACCAGTTTTATTTAATTAACCAATTTTTATTAATCTAAATAAAAAAGGGAAAGTTACATAAAAATTTACGAAGAACTCAAAAATGTAAGCAAATCTATAGTATTTTTATTAATATGAGTAAAAAAACATTGAAAAGAAATAAATATTCTCAACAGCAAAAATTTTATATTTACTTCAATATCATGTTTACAGAAATTTTAAAAGTAATTATACTCATAATATCTTGATAATAAACTTACATAAGAGATTCATTATCGATGGCGCGATACCCGAAAATCTAAATAAGTAAATTACAAATGCTACAATATTGCACTGAGGTCCTCCAATTCGATAATCCCCATATAGCTCAAGGCGTCCTGCCTAACGTTATTACTGGCATCCAATATTGAAAATTCATCCCTAAATTGCAAAAAAAATTTTCAACGATTGGGCGGACGTAATGGTGCTTTAGGATTTCATCTTCGAAAAATTCTTCTATGTTTGAGTTTGCAATGAATCTTGCTGATGAACCAGAGTTCAGAAGAACATAAGGGACTGTGATGGCAGTTCCATTATGTAGCACTGTGAACGTTTTGAGCAACATAATTTCGACTAACTGAGGAAGACTTTCGAGTTTGTGCCAACAATAAAATACGCAAATTTTTTCTTATATACGTAGGCTACTATATATATTTCTGGCCTAGGCAACACTAAGTGTTGCCAGGTGCGATCTGACATTTCCATTGGAAAGTTTGACATTTTTTAGCATAAACGTACTCAGAACGTTTTGACGTACGACTATCATTTGTGTTGTTTACAGTGACTTGAAAAAATCAATTTGGCAAAAAAATGGAATTAACTCGTGAACATTTTCGTGCGATCATTTTTCACAACTTTCGACGTGGATTATCACGTACATATATTGTTATCGGGAAAATTACCTCATGAGTTGCCTATCTATTGGGTTGTCCGGGAAGTAATTTTCGGTATATGAGAGGGGATATTAATATTAATCGTTTTATTATATTAGTTTTAAAGACGATTTTCTTATAATGAATTAATATTTTATTCAATTAAATATTGTTCAGTCTGATCCAAGACCTTTGCCATCTTTCTGGCAGTAGCATAATTCCACGCTCATAAAATTTTTGTTCTTTGCTGGCAAAAAACTGATCCAAGTGGTTTTTGCCCTCCTCATTTGAATTAAACATTTTACCGTCTGAAAAACTTGTAGAGACCAGAACAAATGATCTGTTCATTTGGGTCATTTTCTTGGCGCTTGAGAAGCAAATCACAAACGTCAAGGCGACGGCGCAAATTTTTTTCCGTAAGAAGATGAGGAACCCATATGCTGAGCTTTGAGATTAAACCTAGCCGTTTCAAATTATCATGAATGGTCGAATTCGATAAATTTAATTTCTCAGCGATCTTATGGGTTGTTATTTGCCGGTTTATATCAATTAATGTCTTTATTGTGTCTTCGTTAGCTTCAACTGGCTTTCCAGAACGTGGTGCATCTTCGAGATCAAAATTGCCGGATCAAAACTTTTCAAACAAGTTTTGGTACTGGCGCTCACTTAACACATCTTCTCCATAAATATCGGATAATTTTTTTCTTGCTTGAACAGCATTTTTATCTTTTCTATAGTAAAAAAGTCAAATATGCCGAAAATACTGTTTTTCACTTTCCATATTTAAAAGGGTATCAACCAAAACGACTGTGCAGAATCAATCGAATTTTTTCACATGCAAGCCTTGCTATGTCAGCTGTCAAAATACATATGATTATGCGGCTTAAGTGTAAACTTGGTTGTGAAAAAATACAATTAAGTCCTCTGTTGGGAAAAAATTGAAATTAATTTCCGAACAACCCAATATATTGTTATCGGCAATTACTTCTGATCTCAGACAGGAAAAAAACTTCATTTTTTGAGTTGCCTATCTATATATAACAAGTACTGGTTTTCGCCTTCATTTATGAGCAGCCCCAAGGCACATCCATTAGTTTCGTCAAACTGACCCGATATTATTAAAGTATATCTAAAGTTGGGTAGATTGATTGAAGACAATATCAAGTTTTTGCAACGCCAGGTTGAGTTGAACATATTAGAATATCTCTGGATTGTAAGGATTTTAAAAAATTTCAAAATTTAGCTGAACCCCAGAATTAGGTAATGTCAGTAGTATTTTGTTAATATTTCTTCACTCTATAACTCGTTAACCAGGATTGAAGATTATTGATATAGGATTATAAATTATTAAATGCTGTGCCAGATTATGTATGGATAGTAAGTACGAGGTCTGTTCAAAAAGTATCGGAAATTTTGAATTTCCGCGGGTTACGTAAATTCGATTTTCGATATTTTGTGGCATTATGTTGGTACTCATACCTCTCACTTATGCTGAAAAGTTTGGCCATTTTGAATGTTTAGTTAACTTTTGACAGCTGCTTTGCTTGCACGTGTTTTGGCTCGTCTTCGATTTTTGCCCATTCCAAAAAATGGATCAAACGATCTTAATTGCGCGGACGCATTCCGAATATTGACTGTGGCATATGGTGAAGCTACCTTGGACCGAAGCAACGTTTACTGATGGTACAAAACGTTCTTAGAGGGCCGAGAAGATGCGAACGACGAAAAGCGTGCCGGACGCCCTAGCACGTCAACAACACACGAAAACATTGATGAAGTGAAGAAAATAGTATTGGCCAATTGACGAATCACCGTCAGAGAAGTTGCTGAGAACTTAAACATATCGATTGGCTCGTACCATTCGGTTTTTCCGAATGATTTGAGCGTGAGACGGGTCGCTGCGAAATTCGTACCAAAATTACTCAATTTCGACCAAAAACATCATCGAATTTACATTGCTAAGGAGCTGTTGGACTCTGTCCGCGATGACCCAAATTTGCTCCACAGGGCCATAACTGGTGGCGAATCATGGGTTTATGGTTATGACGTGGAAACCAAAGCTCAATCATCCCAATGGAAGCTGCCGCAAAAGCCAAGACCGAAAAAAGCGCACCAAGTTCGGTCGAATGTGAAGGTTTTGCTTACAGTTTTCTTCGATTGCAGTGGCGTGGTGTATCATGAGTTCTTGCCACAGGGTAGAATGGTCAATAAGGAATATTACCTGCAAGTTATGCGCAAGTTACGCGAAGCAATCTGCCAGAAACGCCCGGATTTATGGAAAAACAAAAATTGGCTTTTGCACCATGATAACGCACCTGCTCACGTATTGTTGCTTGTGCGCGAATTTTTCGCCAAAAACAGCACACTAATAATGCCGCAGCCACCGTATTCCTCAGACCTGGCCTTCTGTAACTTTTTCTTGTGAAAGGATGACGCTACGCTACGATTGAAGAGATGAAGACGGCATCGAAGGAGGAGCTGAACAAGATCACAAAAAATGATTTTCTGAAGTGCTCCGAGAATTGGAAAAAAGATTGGCAGAAGTGTATAATATCTGTTGGGGATTACTTTGAAGGGGACAAAATAGATATTCATGAATAAATAAATAATTTTTGAAAAAACAAAATTCGCGATACTTTTTGAACAGACCTAGTATTATATCGTAATATAAACGTTCTCTTCTGTTCACGACCTGAATATTTCTTTTAGGTGTTTACTATCATTTATTTGCTAGACAATGTATTTTATACAGAAAGTGCAATTGCAGATAACAAGAATTAAAAGAAAAAAACAACAAATATAAGTTTGAAATTTATGAAGTAATGTCCTATATATATCCACATGAATATGTGATAAAAGTTATTTAATTCAAAGAACAACTTAAGTGACTATAAAAATAATTAAAAAAAACATTGAGAAAATAAATTTCATATAAAAATAAAATAAAAACATTAAGAAGTTTTTTAAAATAATCTTTCTATGCAATTGATTTTCAAGTTGTTAATAGATATCGTATTTTTAACACCAACAAAACTTTTATTCATCTATGGAGTCACCGTAAAACAACTTTTCCAGTTTATTCTCTAATATAAATATGAGTAAGCTTTTCAAAATTCTTGAATTATTCCCTAATACTTTGAAACAAATCCTTCAACTCCTTTTATACCATGCATATATCAAAATAATTGTGTATCTATTCTCAAAAATTTTATCCCTTATCAAAGTAGTGACCATATCCATTTGTTAATTGTACATATTATATTCTAATCTCTTAATTAGTTTAATTTATATCAGAAAAAACCCCTCAAGCATAATAAAGAGCTTATCAAAAATATCATTTATTAAGTGAAGGTTATTAATCAAAAAGTTTCTCTTTCCTAAGGCTACAATAAGGTAAGTCCAACTATATATACTTTGATAAATCAAAAAGGAAAAAAAGTGAAAATATGAGCAAAACCCCAGAATGGTAGCTATATAATATAATTCACAATATTACAATTAAATAATCCTTTTTGTTATAGTATAGAAAATTTTTTTCCATAAAGACTATAATAAATTACTTTTTGCATATCTAATTTGAATTGAATGTACATATAATTATAATGGTAAATGGTAAATTTTATTGTATAATATGTATATAAGGGAAAAAATTATCAGCTAATTAAGCACCTTTATTTTACTTATACTTATTTATAGAAAAAATTATTCAAAACTATAATAAAATAATAGCAAATTTTTAAAGAAGTTATTTGAAAAAAATATGATATAATGAATTAAAATTTTTAACATTTATTTAAGAACTCTTCGTTTGATTTGAACAGGAAGAGATATTATTTTTTTTTTGATACTATATTAATTCGAAAACATTCTGATGAATTTCTTCACTAATTACCCTCCTACATATTTGAGATTAACGAAAAAATTCAAATTTACGCTAATAAATTATACTTAAATGATAAGAGTGAATTTATTTTCGATAACAAATTATTAAAAATTGAAACAGCCCCAAATTGTTTTTTCAGAACACAATCTGATTTTATCAGAAAATATAGCATAATTAGAGCATAAAATTTGTAAAATAATAAATCAAAAATATACTATTTACGTTTTGGTGAAGGTTTTTGGTTATATCTTTACCATGATATTCGCTAAATAGCTTTTTGTATAGTAGAGATATTTAATGTATTTATTGTGAAACTGTAGAGCGTTGATATGCTCTAATTTTGGAAGAAGAAGAAAATGAAAATTTCCGAAGGGGTAGCGACAAACGCAGAATATAGGGTGAACGACATAAATGGGATATAAAGCAGTCATTAACGACGCCATTAGCTGTTTCGTTAATAATCTCTTAATTTCCTTTCGAACATGCTGAGGCATTATTGATAAGAAAAGGATCCAACAAACCTAAAAAGCTTTACTCGCGTTGGTACAAGATTCGCATTCAGATATGGGCACATCTTGAACCAATGTTCCTGGATTGAATTTAAAAAAGGGTTGCCTATGGTTTTTGTTGACACAGTTGTAGTCTTACCAAAAGTTGAATATTTCAAATATCAAACACCCACTATCTGTCGTTTTTAGTTTTCAAGTCATTTGAATTCGATTCGCTTTCAACAAGACGTTTGCCTTTTCTACAATTCACTATTTTACGCAATGCAGGGATGATTGGATACTTTTCAAACATTATCTGCTTCTATTAGAAATACAGCAACCACACAGCAGTCGATGCTCCTATTTTGATTTTGTTAATGCTTGGCGCGTATTGAGAACTCCTTCTTTGCATATGACTTTTAAATGCGATTGGAGTCAGTATTCTGCGAGAACCATGTGTTAAATACACTAATGATATTTGTTGATTTACATAGCCAAAGACCCTCGTACTTATGCTATCCTCAAAACATTGATAAAAAACTCACACCCTTTGGAAGTTAATTACCATGTAACGAGGGTGTTCTGATAATTTATAATTGACTCACTCAGAAATCGGGCGTTCGCATCGCAAAAAAGATAAGGACTGACACCTCTATAATTTGTTACCTTCTCCACCTCTCCCATTAAACCAAATTAAATGACTCATTTTGAAAGTAATTTTAATTATCCAGAGCTGACAAATAATCGTATTGACATTTGCAACAAAATTCCATGATAATAGGAAGTAAAGAAAATGCACTTTTCATGTAACTACTAAAATTTTACTACGTTTTTATGCGTTTAGAAGTTAAATCTTAAAACGAACGGAAGTACTGACTGAGTGTTACTTTGGTCTTTAAAATTTCTCACTACTGATACTGTTGATAACGTATCACAAATTAGCCTTGGACTATTTTCAAATTCATGGTTTTTAGTTATAGAGAAAAATATCAAGAAAAGATGGAAAAAGGATCCTTTTTTTTTGTTGAGCAGGCAAAACTTTCTTTTTTTTCACTTTTACCTGACTTGACGAGATTAAAAGAAAAGAAATTTATAATTTTCTACTAAAATATTTGCAACTTTTTATGTTATTTCACAATTTAGTAACTTGTAGCAATTGCTCAAAAGTATAATGTTGATAAGATTTCATAGCGTTCAGTTATTTTGTAACTACAATTCGATTAGCGTATTTTTGTTCATAAAAAAATCATATTTCCTGTAGTTTCGCATAGTAAAAAGACTGCAACTTTAAAGTTCAGTAACGCTGACCTAATTTCAATAGAATGGCAAAAGATATTCTTTAACATTAGTAATATTTTTAACTAGGTAATCAAACGTTACAGAAGGATGGACACTATTTGCAACTTTTTATGTAGTATTCCTTAATATTTTATAACAAACTTTGTAGAAAGGATGAGTTGAGCTGATTGGATTGAATTATTACCAATGAATAGATAAGCACAGATAAGCGATGGTTCTGTTTACTCTGAAAAGTCTAGTAAATAAGTAAATGGCTAAGGGTGTGACTCTGACAATAGGTGAAATCAGGTAGCATAGATTAAATATTATCTTGTTAGGTGAACAGTAAGGAAAACTCTGATAAATTATGGCTATACAGGATTGCATGCAACGGACGGTTTTCTGTCTACTTCGATAAGCTTCGGTTTGGTGTCTGGCAAGGAGTGTTCGTATTGGCGATGATACTTATCCAATTGTTTGTCCACTTCTGTTAAAGTGTTGTTTTGAAAAATAACAGTACACTCTTGAATGCACTGCCACCAAACACCATACTATGCAAGTCTCTCCGAAACTTTACGATGCTCTTTGGCATCACTTCCATCATACACGCTCCATCTACTCCATCTAGCCCATCCAGACTTCCTCAGCGCATCGTGACTTATTTATGTGTTGGTCATTTATGGCAGAGCACTCTACATAAATGGAGGGCGAGTTTGAAAAATTACTGTGTTTATGGTGCTCGTTTAATTTATCGCACCAAATGACCACGGATAGAGTAGCCGCCATCATTTTTGCTTTGCTGCTGTTTTCAACAACTACATACAAACTAGCTGATTTCAGAATAATAATTTCACGATACCCTTCAGATTCAATCGCCACCACAGTGCTCTGGTCATAATTCACTATAAACCGTACTTCCATATTGCTGTCGTCCATATTGTATTGTAGTTTTAGTTTTTAATATATTGTATCGACTACTTACAGAGTAATTGAAGACTATATCACCTTACATTTACGCTGCAATTTTTTTCTTTTAAAATGTACTCGTTGCTCTTTTGAATGTTAATATCCTTTGCAAAGACAGCCAGTGATATACTCGCTAGTGGGGAAAATGGAAAAGTTTTTAATGGGTGCAAATAATGAACATTTACATTATTACCCGATACATTTCTGAACACCACATTTATCTTTTATGCACCAAACTTAGTAGTGTATATAGAATGGGGAAATTGTAAATTTAAGAAACGTATTTTCAATCAACTGTATAAATTTTATTTGATTCGGAAATACACACTTTAGCAATAACAGGGACACTATAGAAATGAATATTATAGTTTGGCATTCACTTAATAGACATACGATAGTGATAATATTAAAATGAAAGTATCCATAATGCCAGGAAATTTATTTTCGCGCATATTTCCTGGAATTGATACTGAAAGTAGTATTAAAGATCATTATTTCTAAAAGCAGTTAAGTCTATAATTCGAGGACATTTTTGATCAACTTGATAGTTTTGTTCGGTTGCTAAGGTTTTTTTTCACATTAAATTTTTATGAAAAATAATCGCAATACCAGGGGTATACGCTTAAATCCGCTGTTTGGTCATAGATGGCGTGAGTGAGCGTATTAAGCTACCATGGGCAAGTCATACTTTTTTTTATGAGTTTGACATCTGTCAACATTAATCAGTGCACGTTTTCAGCAATTTCGTACAACAACATACATTTTTCCTTTGGTAATCATGTCTAGTTTTGTGCCAGAAAAAGAGCATATACAGCCAGCTCTGCTTTTCTGCTTCAATTTCAAGAAATCGGCTGCCGAACCGCATTGAATACGTATGGAGGCCTATGGTGACAGTGCTTTATCGGAAACAACGTGCCAAGATTAGTTTCGTAAGTTCAAAGACGGCAACTTTGACTTGTGGGACCAGAAGCGTAAAAATCGGCCTAGGAAGGTTGAGGACCATCAATTGTAGGATATTTTGGACGAAGACGATACCCAATCGCCATTTTCATGCGCCTGCATGCAATGGGGAAGATTGACAAGATCGTAAAATGGGTGCCGCATGAATTGAACGATAGGAAGATGGAGCGACGCCAAAACACATGCGAAATTTTGCTCGCCAGGCAAAAAAGAAAGTCGTTCCTGCATCGGATTGTGACAGGCGATGAAAAGTGGATATATTTCGAAAATCCTAAGCGCAAGAAATCGTGGGTTGATCCCGAAACCAAATCGCTTCGGACGGAAGACGATGCTGTAAGTTTGGTGGGATCAGCAGGGTACCGTCTACTATGAGATGTTGAAACTTGGTGAAACTGTGAATGCGCACCGCTACCACCAACAACTGATCAAATTGCACCATGCTCTGCGTGAAAAAAGGACGGATTATCAACAAACACATGACAAGCTGATTTTCCTCCACGACAACACACCATCGCACACGTCAAAAAATGTCTGAAACTACTTGCAGACACTCAACTGCTAGGTGCTATCCAACTTCGCTTATTCACCAGATCTGGCCCCTTCCGACTACCACCTGTTTTCGTCGATGGGCCACGCGCTCACTGAGCAGCACTTCGATTCTTACGAAGACGTCCGAAAATGGCTTGATGAGTGGTTTACCTCGAAAGAGAAGGAATTTTTCTGGCGTGTTATCCACAAATTGCCCAAGAGATGGAAAAAATATGTAGCTAGCGACGGAAAGTACTTTAAATAAATTTGTTTTTGCTTTCTTTTAAAAAAAACATGTGCTTTTTTTGACTAAAAAGCAGCGGATTTAAGCTTGGAGAGCTGGTAGTAGGAGGCATTCGGCATTATTTATAAATTCGTCTCAATTTTTCAAATAACGAGTCTCAATTCTATTGAACATACAAAATCATAAAAATGGCAATAGTCAATTTTCTTTCTGGTATAAAAAAATCACTAGTATTGTAACTGAATACTAGTAATTTCTTTATATAGAGTCCGAATTCTTTTACCATACCCTTTTGAAGATTTTTGGTGTCACTGGATAATTCTGCTATATTTTGAGGCCATTCATTCACCTTAAATATGAATTTAACCGAACAATCCTTTTACCTAGTAACCTATAAAAAGGTATGTATTGTGTGAATAGATAGCAGGTACATATTTGCTAATATATAAGTTGTATTATCAAACAAGAACTCGCTTGGTTAAAGCAACTTTATTTAATTAAAAACTCTATTCATTTGATAAAATATTTTTGAAAAGTAAAAGAATATGACAGATTTAGAAAAAGAGGAGCCTGTGTGATCATAGGAATAAAAACAGTATTCAATAGTACATAAGAAAACGGAATTGTATGAAATTAGTTTCTAACATAAAATGGTGGTGTTGCGATGAATTATTTTTTGCGGAAGCGATTATTTTTTTTGGGGAAGTAAAATGAAAAATTATTTGTTGGTGAAGTGAAATAAATTGTAGATAGTCTTTAGATTTCAAATTTTTAACAAGTTCATTAAGAGAACTGCATAAATTATTTTCTTTATGATTAGCATAAAGAAAGGAGATTTAATTATTTAAAAGCAGGAGTTTAAATATCCAAATTTTGTTCATCAAGTATTCATTGGTTTTTTTATAAATTGATTCCATTGGTTATGACTATCTACAAACGTTTTTAAGGACTAACAAAATTAAATAAATATAATTTTATAAATATTTTTTCATATGAACAGAAATATTTTTTGTCTATAATATATAAGTTAGTTAAATAGACTACTACGAAGGATATAATTTAATTATTATGAGAATGTCTTACAAATAATGTTATTGTATAATGTATTTATAGGACAAATTGATCTAATTGTAAAAGTAATTTTATTTAGGTACGCTCTTATAAATTGATTTATAATTATAAATAATTAATTTCACGTTCTTACGTAGGATTTCTGAGCGATACATTCTTAGAAGCCTACAATATGCCGTTGGATTTTTTAATTTTATCCCTGACAAAGGAGTTGAATTTGAGGTTTTTGTTAAGATTCAAGCCTAGATACTTAAAATACTCCACGCCCCTCATTATCGAGTAACCTTTACCACCAGACCCCATTTCTTTTAGTAGGCTATCAATTTATACCTTCATAGCTTCCAATGCTAATTTAGGTCGCATTGAAGCACTGTAAACTAGGGTATCGTCGGCGTATAATAGCAAATGAGTATTTTTGCTTAATTGGACCTTATATATATCTGAAATGTAAAGGTTATATAGCTTAGGACCAATTAATGAGCCTTGGGGTATGCCTGACAATACCTCGAAGAACCGCGGGATGCTAGACTCAAGTAATAGCTTAACTTATTTTTAAAAATATACTGTGGAAATAGTTTTTTCTTTCTAAAAAGTATGTTATGCAGTTGTCGGTTAGATAAAACTGTTGGGTAGTGGAGTATTTGGAGTGAAAGCTAAATTAACGTTTGATAATTTGATTTGTTGGATATGGTACGGAGTTTTAGTGAGGGGGGAGGGAGGTGTTGGGTTGATAGAAAGGTGAATTTTTTCAAAAAATTTTCACTATACTGAAAGGAAACTTATTGGTTTGTAGAAATTGGGACAATTTATTTGTTTATTGGGCTTGGAAATAATTTGATAAATTGGGAATTTGCTGACGATTTTGAAATATATTTTGCAAAGGAATATACCGCTAGTGTACGTCTCCACATTTCAGTCTGGCTTTTCCCGAAATTAACCGAATGGCCGCCCCTGCTACTGAACAAAAACCCTTGCACTGCCCACAACTGCACGAAAATAAGTAGAAGGATAGCCGCAACAGATGGACCATCTGCAAAGTGAAGGCAAAAACATGATCTTAAAACCGATGCAAATGTAATTAGATAATTGCAAAAAGGTAGGTACTCAAATTTTGAAAGGAATATTAAAGGGAAAATAGATAGATATTGTACGAAAAAGTACCTGAGCCATATGATTTAAGCCTTATTATATATTGTCAAATAGTATTAGTGGAATTATCTCACAAGGATAAGAACCTAAATGATTAAGGAGCTGCAAATAAAATGTGGATTATTAGTCAGTTCAGAAGAATATGTATGATGGTAAAACTGATGATATGGCAATGACAAATGAAATGTCAAAAGTTTTCCAAGCAAGATGTTATGGATGACAGCTGAATGGCTTTGATTTTTAACAATTTTTGATGCTCAGATATGAGGAGTGGCTGTTGAGTAATATAAGGTTTTCTATTAAGCCAAATCAATGATCTACGTAACACTAGAGCTGTAGTATTTATTTGCGAATATCATTTCAACGCATTTGTAGTCAAAAATAGTGACATGTCCTGCAACCCACAACAATTCAGTACTACTAAAATTGATCAGGCTACACCGGATAGTGATCCGGATTGATCTGAAATAATAAAAAATTGATTCAAGGGCTCCAAGATAATCGCTGAAAATAAGGTTGGAGAGAATATCGGCAATATAGAGCTAAATTTTACCTACCGATTTAATGACTCACAATTCAGCATAGTATGCAGATTATAAAAATGTAATAATATGATCATCGGCAGTAGCATCTGTAGAAATCAAAGTTGGATCATTGAACTACAATATTATTCCATTTAAAACTACTATAGCTGCTAAAAAAATATTTACTGTAAATAGATGGGTTGGAATTTACAAACCAAATTTCCTAATAGATGTAAATATATTTTACGTCAATCAATTTTATGTTTTAATGAAGATAAAATGAAGATAAATACAAAAGTATTTCTTTAAGTAAACGTTTAGAATATCATAACAAAAGAAAATTAAAAAATTATTTTATTTTTAAGTTTGGAATTAGTTTCTAATATTTCTGAAGTTTTCGGCTATTTTCGAATACTTATACTCTTAACAATAGTATTAAAATAAATACATATAATAGGCAGCGTTATAACAAATTGTAAATAAATAATATCAATAAACTGATCTAATTTTCTTTCAGTTAACAAACCTATAAAATGATAAACTGTCATAATATTTCAATCAGACACAGTTATTTCCTCTAATACCGAATTCGAATAGTCCACATTCTGTCTGCAGTGATAAATTATTGTACAAAATGAAACGATTGAAGATTAGTTATGGTTTCATTCAATCTAGTTTATCCTGATTTAAAATAATCTATACTGGTTTAGTCCTGACGATGTCCACTACATGCTTCTCTTGATTACTAGCATAAAATATAATAAATCCTCCTTCAATACTAACAAACAGAAAGAAATTACAATAGCAAATCAATTGGGGATCCTATGGAATTCGATAAAGAGGGTAAAGCCTAATAATAATTAATGTCTACCTCGGTTACCGATTTCAATTTCAGATACACAAACATAAATTATTGTAAAATTGTTTACTCGACTTAGGGGCTAGCTTTGTATCAAATCTGAATTCCTACCTGAACAGTTAGTATCAAAGCTTGAATACAAAACTATGGTATATTCAATTGGAATTGGAGTCCTGTCGATTCTGGGTAGTAACAGCATATTTCGTTTGCACTAACCTACAATAACAAAAACAAGTATTATTGAAATCGAAAGCGAAAATAACTAGAATCTTTGCGGCAAAATTAAAAAACAAACCATAGTGCAAACAAAGGTAACAACCAACATAATCATACACGGAATGCTGCAAAAGCTTGCATTCATTTTGGTTCTGATTGCATTCAATCAGGTAAAGGTTAATTAACATTTGAATCTTCATGTTTAATCGTTATGTTTTGTATTTCTATATAGTTAAAAATATTATAAATTTATAAATATCGAATAAGTACATGACTGTAGGACCATTTTGTAATTGGTCTAACGTTTTGGATACCAATAAGCAAATTTGAGTTCAAACATCGCGTGTAGAGGTCAAACTGCGAACTATCCCTACTTCTATCAGTCGGGTGGTTGGGGTAAATAAACGTAAAGTGGGATTTTTGTAGGACTGCCACACGAAAGGCAATCCATTTGAAATTATCTAAAATGCATGTAAATGCAGGTGAACAGTTACTAGGTTTTCACTATCGTGTGATTAATTCATGCGAACAGGAGGTGATCCGTGTATCTGCTGACTATATATTCTGAAACGTTAGTCTTTCAAAAGGCATAGACAATCAACAAATTGATAGTGAATTCAATGTAAAACAAAATTTCATTAATTATTAAGGACTATTTTATATCTGAACAAACAAATGAAATAAAATGGTTAATTTACTAAATTAGTCTGCCTCATCGGGACGATTTGTCGACGTGATTCAAGGAACGAAAGTAACAAATTGGATCTATTTGTAAGCAACTCAACAATTTCATTTCTATGAATATTAAATGATAAAGTATATCTGAATTTTTTATATATTTTCTAACGACACTTTTAGGAATAAAAAATTTGAGCTTAATTACTCTTTGAATAAAAAACGCTTGACTTTTATAAGTTCAATTATATTTAAAAAAATATTTTAAAATATTCACAAAGTTGTTTTGTGGTAATTTACTAATTTTAATTATTATAAAAATAATTTATAAATATCAGTAAATAAATCTCATCCATTTGATAAATTATTATTATAGAAATTTCAAATTACACATATTTATATGATCAGAGTGTGATGTGACGACACCGTTTTGTTGAAGTCACATGTTTTGTAGCCATAATTGATCCATTTCCGACAGAAAAAATGTTCCCAACATGTTCCGATAGTGGTCACCAGTAACTGTTACAGCATTGTCTTCAGCATCCTCAAATAAATATGGCCCAATGATACCAGCAGCCCAAATGCACCAGCATACAGTTACTCTACAGTTGAGGGTTTTCAGTGCCCCAATTGCTCCTATTCTGTTTATTAACAAAGCCAGTCAATTCGAAATGTAGTCCTTCGTTGCTTACAATGATTTTTTGCCGAAAATGGTGGTCGTCTATACCGAGCTATAAAATTCGAGCACTCCAGTCTCGCCGCCGTTCATGGTCATTTGCCAGCAGCTTTTGTGTCAATTGAATTTTAAGCGCTGAAAAAAGCAAATCTTTTTTGAGAATTTTTAACAAACATGATGGAGATATTCCCAATTCTTATGCACGACATCGATGAAAGGTACCCGGACATTTAGCAATACTCTGTCTCACTGAATCAATCTTTTCAGGTGTACGTTAGCTTAATTGTCGCTCAGTTTTCGCTTTATCTTCAACTATATGCATATTTTCAAAATTATTCAATACACGCTGAATGGTTGACTTGCTCGTCATATGATTAATACCAAAAACAATTATTTAAATAAAATGTGTCAAATGTCAATAGACACATATTATTTAACCCAAAATGACAACTAAACAAAATCAACCTGAAATATAAAAAGTACCTTTTATATGATTTTTTAGCGAGCACGTTGACAAAGTTTATTTTATTTAATTAAAAAACCATGCTGGATACGTCTAATTATTTCTAGTTAATAGACCATTTATTTTTTATTTTTTTATTTTTTATTTGACAGGTTTCATTTCTACATTATACATTATAACACATATACACATAGTCATGAGACACAGTCGCTCCTATGGAGCATATAGCGGCACAGAGAATACACGTCTCTAGTTGGTGGTAGAAGGCTTCTTATTTGTTGGCGTCTACTTCGGTTGGGGCATATCACTGCACGATGGTGATGTTTTGGAACTTCGAGTGGAGCCTGGCTGTCAGAAGGCGGTCGGAGACCGGTTTGTAGCCCATGAGAGATCTCTTTTTGCGTTGGCCGATAGGATCAATCCGACTCCACAGTGGTGGCCGCTGTCGTTGCCACTGTAGATGAAGTGTTCACCCGTCTGCGTTGTGAGGGCTCCCTTGATATTTCCACCTTATCTCGGAGATTCCCAGGATGTCGAGGTTGTAAGCGTTTTTGGGAGAGAAGCCAGTCGAGAAGTTTTTGGGAGAGAGTCCCGCACGTTCCAGGTACCTATTCGGGCTGTTCGATGAAAACCAGATGAGTTTTTTGCCTGAGGTACGGTCCCGTTGATTCGTCTTGTGCTGTTTCTTGATAAGGTAGTTTTTTATAGCTTGCGGCTTATCAGGCCAGCGCAGTAACCTCCAGTGACGTTGGGGGACCCTACGGACTACATATAAGGCTTGTAGTCGGCCTCCCACCCCGGCACCATGCCGAGATGGTGGCAGTGGGAATCGAACCCGCTACCTACCGAGTGTGAGTCGGTCGACACACACACGGTTAAACCTGCGGCACGCGGTGTTCCCAAGCGGTCACTCATCCAAGTACTAACCACGCCCAGTCCTGCTTAACTTCGGTGATCGGACGAAGATAGATTTATCTATTAATGAAGAGATTTTTTTCGCTAAATATTCTAGTTTTTTTTTATAAACTGTTTTCAAACTGAAGATTCCTGGGTAAAAATAGAAAGCAGTCAAAATGTTTTGTAGAATCGAGAATTGTATATGACTAAGATACATAACTATAAGTAAAATATACAGATATCGAGTAACTTCAATAAAAACTTCAAGATAAATCTTCTTCGGTAACTGCTAAAGATGTGCATTTCTTATCTTATTATTATAGTTCATCTTTATAGATAGTCTTGCAGTCCTCGAAACTATTCGTGGCCACAATGGGAATCCATCCTTGAATATCATCCGGTATAACCTGATAAGTTATACTCTAGGTCACTGGTGGTTATCTCGTAAGGAAGGCACTTCATAATCCCGTGCATACATTATTCCGAACATACCGTATCTGCTTAGAAAAAGGTGAAGTTTTTTCTGCTCGTATTTATATAATTTAAGTCTTAGTTTGTAACATAAGTTATGTTTTAATATTTTAACAAGTCGCGGGACCGGTGATACTTTAGCCTTCGATAAATGTTTCAGGAATGGAATTGAAGGATAGCTCTCATACATATAAGAGAAGAGACAGGGGAATAGAACTTTCTATAACGAGAGACAGCTACAATAGGACTTCAAAATCACGATGAAAAGCACTATTGCGAATATAAAAGTGAGTGTCAACAAATTTTTCGGAGTATTTTTGACTGCATTGATTTTTTTGGATGACAATTGAAAGGCTCAGTGGGACTGAGCGCTAGTCCGTAAGTCAATATGGGTCTGTTCAGATTTTTTTTAAAGTTTTTTGTATAGTTTCCATGCTAACTGTTTGTCTAAGTTCAGTCCTCGGTATCGTACTTCAGTGTGTCGTGGGGAGCAAAAATTATATTGATAGATAATTTACGTACATTTACTTTTGTTCTCCATTTCGTAAACTAGTTTTGGAGTGTTTGGATGTAGTTTTGGAGAATTTAGAACGCATGTTGCGGTAGCATCAGCGTAGGTAGCATAGAAGGTTTTTCTTGAGTTTCTAGAGTAAGCATAGGTATTAGGATTTATCAAAAGCTTGACTTATGGCAAGAGTAAATAGACAAATAAATTGACCAATAGTTCAAAATTTTACTTCACGCTGGTTATCCATCACTTAAACCATCTATTAAACTATCAGTTCTTAATTCTGTATTAGAAAATTTATTTAAATTAGTATTGAATATACGTTCTTACCCTATATGACAGTTCTGCAGCGTCCGTATCAGTATTTTACATATTCTACGGCGTTGTCAAAAAAACACACAATTACTTTACGTGTAGGATTCTACTCTTCATGGAACTCCTAATCCTATATCTCAGGTCCTTCTTTATGTTCAGCAAACATAATAATTTTCCCCAAGACATTTGTTTACTGCTCACTAACTAAGCAAACTTTCTTTTTTAGATAAGCAATGTTATTCGCATGGTTGTTGTCTGCAAATAGGTTCAAATTATCGTGGTGGTAATTTAGCTCAAACGGCTCCTGGTACATATTCTGAGAACCTTACTATAATACAATATAATAAAGTAGTATTTTATACTAATAGTAATAATATTAAGGTTAAAGAACTGTTCAAATGGACAAAAAACTAAATTTAAAATAAAAGTAAATGTTATTTTTTTTTAATATTGCCTGCTATATGAACTGGTTTAATCCTTAAATTATATAAAAAGAATAACAAAAACTTGATAATAGCATAAAAAAAAATTTTCAAAAAAAAACTCTTAAAATAATAATATTTTTTCTGCACATACATTCTTATTAATAATAAAGATTATCGCTAAATAATGATAAAAATAATAACGAGAATGGGAAAAAATGGAAAACTGACAAGGAAAATATATAAAATAATAACCTGACGTTATTTTTATAGGGAATAATAATGAAGAGCATTATGAGTGCAAGAAAATTTCCTAAAGAAAACATACAATGTTCAGTTACAAAACTTATGAAGTAAAATTTCCCATAGTTAACTGGCTAACAGAGTTCACTTCCGCTTAATGTTGGTAAAATGCATAGCTTCAAGCAAACGGAAATGCATAAAATCCTATAGTAGCTCTATTCCATTTACTTTTCCTGTTTTCTTTTCAATTTTTTTTAAATGAAAAAACTATCCCTTCTGTATAACTCATTATTTGCACAGAAATCACTCGAATGAATAAAATCTAAAAATTGAACCAGAACTTCAAACTTTTTGATATTCTTGCCCTATTGTTTACCGGCACACTATTTAAAGTCTATCTATTCATCTCATCAATCACATTTAAAAAATTCACAAATTCAAGTTGGACTATCGAAATATATTCACTAGTTAAAAGAACGCTATAAAATGAACTTTTCGAATTCCAAATAAATTCATATTTTTTACAATTCTTGTACCTCCACCGCCACAAATTTAATTTGAATATTTAATCTTGAAATAATTTAAACAAAGACTGGCTGCTCAACCAACGCTTTAATAAGCAAAAATAATTGCTAATAGTATATTTTTTTAATATTTTCAGAATCTAACAAGAATTTTATATGATAAAGAATAGTTTTTATTTTTTAATTTTAAAAAATTAACTTTTGTAGTTTTGCTATTTTAACGAGTGACCAAAATAGTTGAGTGAAAATATTTAATTATATTATTCCATTAATTTATTGCAAAAATGGCAATTAAATAAAATTTCATATTTCATATTCACCATAATGGATTGAATAGGATTTCCTTTATTTTTCCGGAAGCAGTTTCATTGAAAACTCCTACTATTCTAATCTTTTACACAATAAGCTTTTAAAAATATTTTTCACATTTCTTTTTAGTCACAAACTAAAGTTTGGAAAAGAAAATATTTTTAATTTCTCTTTTTAGTCACATTTTAGTTCTTTAATACCTTTGTTAATAATTTTATGGACAATGCAGATATTGAGACTCCAACAATTTTATATTCCAGAATAATAGGTTTTTTTGAAGAAGCATAATATTAATTTTATTGCTGAAAACATACATTTATTGGCTTGTTTGGAAAGCAATTTTGTTTTTTTTTACAAAAATGTAAGATGTTTTTCTTATAGTGAATTCATATTTTATTCAATTAAATATTGTCCAGTCTGATCCAATACCCTTTGTCTTCTTTCTGGTAGTAGCACAATTCCACGCTCATAAAATTTTTGTTTTTTGCCGGCAAAAACTGATCCAAGTGATCGTTTTGTTGCTCGGTAGAAGCTCAAAATAAACGATTCCTTTGAAATCCCACCAAACAGATACCATAACCTTGTTTTGATAAATATTCGCTGTCGAAGTGCTTCGAGTCGGTTCATCTTCGACAGTGCTTCGAACCGGTTCATTTCTAGTTTACAGTGATGATACGCTTCACAAATGGATCATTTTCTTGGCGTTTGAGAAGCAAATCATAAACGTCAATGCGACGGCACAAATTGTTTTCCGTAAGAAGATGAGGAACCCATATGTCGAGCTTCGAGATTAAACCTAGCCGTCTCAAATGATCATTACCGGTCGAATTCAATAAATTTAATATCTCAGCGATTTCATGAGTTATAATTCGCCGGTTTGCACCAATTAATGCCTTTATTGTGTATTCATTAGCTTCAACTGACCTTCCAGAACGTGGTGCATCTTCGAGATCAAAATTGCCGGATTGAAATTTTGCAAACTAGTTTTGGTACTGGCGCTAACTTAACACATCTTTTTCATAAACATCTGATAATTTTTTTCTTGCTTGAACAGCATTTTCATCTTTTCTATAATAAAAAAGTGAAATATGCCGAAAATGCTGTTTTTCACTTTCCATATTTAAAAGGGTATCAACCAAAAACTAGTATGCAGAATCCATCGAATTTTTTCACAACTAAGCCTTGCTATGTCAGCTGTCAAAATATATATGATTATGCAGCTTAAGTGTGAAGTTGGTTTTGAAAAAAATACAATTAAATCCTCTGTTGGGAAAAATTGGAATTCCTTTCCGAACAACCCAATATGTTTAGTTTATTATGAATTGAGCTAACTTACTGTATAAAAGGGACCCACATTTTATTGTTACTGAATTAGGGGTATTTATTATTTTTATTTTTGTAAAAGATCCTCGGTCCTTCAGTAATTATTATTTTGAAAACAAATCTTAAAATATATACCCAAGGTAGCGACAAGATCTTGAGACATTTGGAATCAATTGTTTTTTATGTCTGAGATCATCTGGCAATAATATCCGATACCATCTGACTAGCTGTTATATAAAAGGTTATAGTACCAAGTTCTTAAAACTATTGTAAATAAATTGTCCTTATAAATGACAAAAATATGAACAGAAGACTACAGAGCCCACAATGAGCTTATATTTTGAGGATATTTTGTACGCTGTCTTGCACATAAGATCCCGATAGTCAAGCCATGTAACAATACGTTATAACATTTTTGTTAAGAATTCCACGATTTTTGATTTTCTTCCAAAATTTGCACCTCCTAAAACAATAAATTTTTATAGCAAAATGTTTTGTGTAAAATGGTTAGAATTTTAGCTATTTTAAGAGTTGAGTCATTTCTATTCTACATTAAATGTCTAAAAAAATTTGAACATGGACCCCAAATGATTATCTTATACGTAAGATTCTAAAACGTTATGTAAAAGATAATCCCAAGATTTATAAGGTCCTACTCAAATTGTATTATAAGGTTTCAGTTTTTATCCAAGGCTCTTATGCCTCATAATAATCAATTTCTTAACTTTATATTTTTGTTCAAAATATTGAGGGTTAAGAAAGGTCACCCATAAGAAATAATTGCATTTTATTTTGAATAGAAACGCATTACCTATTTTCATAGGTAATAAATACTTTCTTTTACATTAATAAATATTTTTATATATTGAAATCCTTTATCTGATTGTGCATGTCGTTACACCTTAATTTTCTATGCATGGATAGTACGGAAAAGATGAATCAGTTAATTATCGCATTTTATGTAATTATTTGGAACAGGTATTGTAGGGTATGATTGGTTTTTGGTAGGTTATGGTCAGATTTTATATGTAATTTTAAACTATTTCCTTTGCGAACGAGTACACTCATTACGACGAGTTTGGATTTGTATTTCGATTTTGTGTTTCTGACAAATTATTTTCCACTGGAAAGGAGGTATGGTTGAGCAATCGGATCATGATTTGCGATTTCACAAAATTTTCAATTAAGTTTACCAGCTCGATGAACTGGCGAAACAAAAACCTTTAATTATACAATTTTCAATTTGAACATAAAATAAACCGTACTCATACATGTATAAAAGTACAAAAAAATATCTACCTACACTTATAAATATATTAACGAACCAATTTATATTACTAAATTGTTTGGTAAGTTTAACATGTAAATTTTTGATTATAAATTGAAATATTTGAGAAAATAAAGTTTGTGTTTGAAAAGAGTAGGAGTATAAATTTCATGTACATATCCTTGCTAGTTAGTATCGTTGCTATGCCAAATATTTAACAAGTACAATTTTTATTTCAGCAATCAATTTATAATATCATTAAAATTCCTATATTTATAAGAAAGATTACAAATAAAAACCATTAGATTATCCGTAATAGAAAAGGTATCAGTTTTGTCCATATTTCGTGTTAAACTTTATCGTAAAATATCAATTATCTTCAAAACCCATTTAGAAATTAAACAAAATGCATTTTGTAATTAATTTACATATTATAACATTGAATATTGTTACGTTTTATTAATTAAAATTTAGTATGCATCAAATTGATTTTAGCTCTGTGCAAAATGTATCGTATTAGTTGCATATGCGATATGATGTGCCAATAACCAAACAACAAATTTACTTTATAAATTGATTGATTCGCTAATGTAAAAGAAGCAGGGGTTGGCAGAAGGTAAACATTTCAATCAAGCAATTTTTTTATATTTTATTTAATTATTCAATCAATAAAATGATTTTCTTTCTAAATAATGGGTTATATTTATGGGGCCAAGGGAAATTATTAAAATGGATAGGTACACATTCATCGTAATATACTTTTGGAAATTTTTATATTGTTAAATAAAAAATATGTTTTATTAATCAACAATGTATTTAATTGCTTCAAATTTTTTTTCGATACTCACATAATATGTATATCTAATATCTCTAGAGCAGTGTTTCTTAACCATATTGAAAGAATCGCCCCCTTTACCACAGTAAAATTACAGAGCCCCCCCCCCCCCTCACAAAAAAATCTAAATGTTAAAATTATATTCTTCTCTATGCATGTATTTCATGCAATCGATTTTCTACAACAACAACAAAATATAAGAAATATAAATAAAACACATGTTTATAAACATTATGTATTTATTGTCATATTAACATTACATACAATATTAAAATATTATTTCAATACAAAAGTAAATAATTCAATAGGAAATGTAAAATTTTTATTAAAAAATCAATGAGATCCTTGAGCCTCATTTGACTGCCCTATTTTCGTAATATTAGGTTCAAGCTTAGTTAAATACATTATCAAATCTCCTCGCTGGCTTATCTGTACTCGATTTCTTGATTTTTTAATATATGCGTTACTGCGCTAAAACCCTTTTCTACTAAATACGATGAAGGAAATGTTGTGATAGGTAATTTTACCTCTTTCCACAGAAGATGGTATTGATGGCGGAAACTGACCCAGAAAACATCATAATTACATTGATTAAATATTATTTTAGCTTCACAGTCATTTTGTAGCTCAATAAACTGCTCTTTAAAATTTTGACTGACACTTTCTACATCTGATAAAAATGGATTAATCATCCAATTCGGTATTGAAAGTTCATGCAAGTCTTTGAATCGTATTACCATATCTTCAATAAGAGCGTCAATGTGGCTACAGTATGTTTCCAAATCAGAATACTTGAGCACATCTTGCTTTAATTGTTGTAAAGAAGGAAACTGATGGAGTTCTCGCCGACAAAGATTATTTTTATATAATATAAGTTTGTTGATAAAACTCAGTACAACTCCTTTGGCTTTAAGAAGGCTGATATTGTTCCTTGAAGCTTCAGAAAATTTTCATCACAAAGATGACTAAGTGGATGACGCAATAAAATTGCTTTGCACGATACAACGCTCACTCGAACGTCTACAGCGCCCCCTAAATGATGAAAATGTATAAACGCCCCGCCAGACTTCTAAAACGCCCACAAGGGGGCGCTGGCACCCCGGTTAAAAACCACTGCTCTAGAGTATCTATTTCTCATATGGTATAAAATTAGTACAATTTTCTATGAAATTATTTATTTAAAAATTCATTAACTTACTTTCAAAATGCAATAGAAAAATATATTGAAGATTTAAAAACCATAGTAAAACCCTTTATTTAACAAACTTAAAGGTCAACTATTGAAAACGAAATGTGCTTAGAATTAGCATCTACATATTCTGTAGATGGTGGTGATAAGAATCCAAGTGTCTGCAATGTGATGAACCTTTTTTCTGAATTTCTTACTTACTACTCATCAGCTTCAATATTAATCGACTTCTGATCTCACAAGATCCTTCACATATTCCCTATTTACTTAATTTTGCGATGTTAAAGTTTTCCTAGACTAAAATGTGTCTTTTCAGTACTTAAATATTTTATTTGTAATTATTTATAAAGAATGTTCCAAAGAGGCTCGTTTCAATATTTGGTAAGTTAAACTCTAGAATTCACTACGTTTAACAAAAATTTTAATGGCACATCTTGCCATACTACAAATAAATCAAATTTTATGGCACTCTTGAAATTTATGAATAAAATGGCCAATGGAACTAAGTTATAAAAAAATTCTTCGTTTTCTATAAAAACTTTCTTTTTTTTGAAGAATCCTCTCAAAATATTGGTAAAGTCTCAAGCATACCATAAACACATTTTATAACCATGAGTAGCTATGAATACAGTAACTGGTAAATTGAAAAATAACCATTTTTGAAAACTTGCTGCAAATATTTTTGAATAAAATGAACAACATTGTCAATAATGGAAACATTTCTAAAATCTCAGAAAGCTCTTCAAGGAAAATTGTTAAACTTCAGTAAATCATAGTTTGTTCGGATTTGAATTGAATTGAAAAACGCACTCTACCATGAACATCGCCAAACAGAATGAAAATCTTCCAAATTCAGAGTTTTGGAGTATGCCTTGTACTTGCAACTATGTAAATGCAATAATGCCCTGCGTAAAAATTTTCTCAAGTTGATGCATGCAATTTCATCCAATTTCCGTCTTAAGGGTCTATAGAAATTGTTGTTGAATTTTGATTCTTTTTTGAGTTTATATAACTGTTAAAACGAATGGTTTTAAAAGGATTTCTTATGGAAAATTTTCTCCTTATTATTGATTGTGATTTTTTGTTTACACTGAAAATAAAAAGTTAGATTTCTTCTGATTTAATTTTATGAAAACTTTTAAAATTTTTATTTTACAAAATGCAAACTTTCTCTAATGTATTAAAATTTGTCCGTTTTACTTTTCTCCTCAATATTATAAAAAATTATCTAATTGGCTATGTACGAAAATAACATAAAAATTAAGTAAATTGTTGACTGAATAATATATATTATTAAGTAAAAAGAAGATTTCAATTGATCTCAAATGGGATGAAAATAAGTTTGGAATTTACTTTGATTATCAAAAAAGTTTACATTTATAAAAATCAATAAATATTAAAATAAGGTCACTTAAAATAATGATTTAAAAGAAATTATTTATGTAAAATTAATTAAATATTTTATAAAAACTTCAGCAATATTCAGAAATTAAAATTAAATTTTAACAATTGTTCATCATTTTTACACTGAATTTTGTTATCTGGTAAATTTTTATCTACAATTTATTTATCGGGATTTACTTTTAAGTATATCTCATACATAAACTCTTTACATTGTTTTTAATTTTACTATTAGCAAAAAAATCAGGTTTTTTCTTCCGCAATTACTATACCAGTAAATATTTTACAATTACCAGTTATCAGATGCTGTTTCTTATAATTATCCCCAAAACAATATATGCTATACTAAGAAATCAACTAACTAAAATTATACTTTAAAAAATTCTAAACAAAAAATTAGTGGGAAAACCCATCAAGAAGTTAAAACGAAGAGGCTATTACTATAGAAGTCTGAGCTCATATACGAGGTCTGTTCAAAAAGTATCCAGAATTTTGTGTTTTTTCAAAAAAAATTTATTTATTCATTAATATCTATTTTGTCCCCTTTAAAGTAATCCCCACCAGATATTATACACTTGTGCCTACGTTTTTTCCAATCCACGAAGCATTTCAAAATATCATTTTTTGTGATCTTGTTCAGTTGCTCCTTCGATTCCGCCTTTATATCTTCAATCGTAGCGTAGCGTCGTCATTTCACAACAAAAAGTCACAGGGGGCCAGATCTGAGGAATGCGGTGGCTGCGGCATTATAAGTGTATTGTTTTTGGCCAAAAATTCGCGCACAAGCAACGATGCGTGAGCAGGGGCGTTATCATGGTGCAAAAGCCAATTTTTGTTCTTCCACAAATCCGGGCGTTTCTGGCGGATTGCTTCGCGCAACTTGCGCATAACTTGTTGGTAACATTCCTTATTGACCGTTCTACCATGTGGCAAGAACTCATGATATACCACACCCCTGCAATCGTAGAAAACTGTAAGCAAAACCTTCACATTCGACCGTCCGGCACGCTTTTTTCGGTCTTGGCTCTTGCGCCAGCTTCAATTGGGATGATTGAGCTTTGGTTTCTTTTGGATTGAGCTTTAGTCATAACCATAAACCCATGATTCGTCACCAGTTATGACCCTCTGAAGCAAATTTGGGTCATCGCGGACAGAGTCCAACAGCTCTTCCTTAGCAATGTTAATGCGATGCAGGTTTTGTCGAAAATGGGCAAAAATCGAAGACGAGCCAAAACACGCGCAAGCAAAGCAGCTGTTAAAAATTAACTGAACATTCAAAATGGCCGACCTTGGCGATATAAATGAGAGACATGAGTATCAACATAACACCACAAAAAAATCGAAAAGCGAATATACGTAACCCGCGGAGCTTTCAAAATTCGTGATACTTTTTGAACAGACCTCGTATAAAGCAAAAATATACGATTAGTCTAGAATGGAATAAAAATTAATCCACTCTTCGCATACGTGAACTATTATAGCAATTAGTATACAAAGGCAATAATGAAGGCAAAATACAAAAATAGATTCGCAGCATCATGCCGCTAAGAATTTGATATTTCTCTGACAAATTAAAGCTCCAACAATGGGAAAACGAAATGATATAAAAGAAAAATTTGACAAGTAACCATTATTTAGAAGGAAAATTTCTTAAAGAAAATGAATCGAACATTTGGTAGTTGGTATTTGGTATAGTGTCTAATATGTTTGGTATATTTGATTTAATATTTATGCTCAGTAATCCAGCTGCAATTTCCTATAATGAGATTTCGGATAAAGTTGAAATTTAATTCAATATCCTGAAGGAAATCAACTTTCACGCAACACCAATCAATACAAGAGGAATTTCATAAATATTTATGGTTCTGAACAGTTCATTCCAATGACTGATGAAGCTAAAAAATGCGAGAAGATATTGTGCAAAACAGGACGGCATTTCTAGGCATTTGCTTCGCAAATTCCAAAGAAGCAATCGTCATTTTCTCCTCCCCCAACATTAGTATTTGTTCATTTTTATCCGAAAGCACAGCGATGGAATCGTTTTTTATGCGTTTTGCAGATTATTTTTTCTCATCTCTATGTTGAGAATATATTTTGTTCTGATCAGTGTACATTTCCCGAAAGATGATTTCTTCCACATCCCACAACATTGATGAAGAAGATATACTCGTTCACCGAACAACAATATGATTGCTGCCAATAATCATTTCTCTTTGGCATAACAAAATATTATTGTCTAAATTAAGGACATTGAAGGAGTACACATTGCGTTCATATTTTGTGGTTGTTTGTCGTTCGTTCCAATCATTTTGCCAAATTGAGCATTTCTGAATTATTGGTTTTATGCAATTTCAATGATAAAGGATGCTGGAAACACCCAGAATTCATACTTAAACTGATAACAGTGTAAGATTCAATTGAACCGAATATGAAGAATTTTTATTTTCTCTTTTTATACATTAGAATTAATAATATTCTCTTGCTGAACTTTACTTGGCAGATAGGCTTCCGTTTCGATAAGTTATTCATGGAAATTTAATCCTCTTAGAATATTTAGAGAGTGTGCATTTAAGTAACTGAATACATTCCATTGCGGATGTCGAAATTTCTAAATTATCTTCTCCACTGAATCGTTCATACAACTGTTCATATTTGCCTATTTAATACAATATTTTGTTGGAATACCAATGAAAAATACCATTTAGACGATAAGATAGCATTTTAATGTTTTATTTAAAAAAAAAATCCATATACGCATTACATAATTCGTAATCGTATTGGCTGAATGAAATTGGCTTTCGTTGAGTTTAAATATTTCAATGAAATTATTCGGAAAATTTTAACGCTGGCGTAATGCAACCGAAAAAAGAACAAACACATTTCTAATATACAATTTTTTTAAATTATTATGAAAAACTACACAAAAATTACTAAAGATAAATTTAAACATATTTAAGACTGAATTTGAATTATGTCTCAAAAGTCGACCTTGAACCTATTATTAATATTGTTAAATTTAAGGAAGCTTTGTTAGAGTTTGTTAATAACTAAGAATATCCTAATTATTAAGCAGATATTAAAGAAATTGTAATCAACATTTCTGTCAAAATATGGAAAAATGTTATGTGGGCTTTTTGGTGATCAACGGAAGCTATTAAAACCCACCAAAACACGACGTATTAATCCATGAGTGATTTTGAGATCTAAGAGGCTGTCATTAAATATTGAGCTATTATTAATCACTGGGAGGATCTAATTATTCACAGCTCTCTTTAGAAATGATAATTTGTTTGTTTATTTATTTGTAAGATATGTAAGAGGAGAAACAGAGGCTTTTCTGTAGCGTCACGACTATGAGGCTATTTGGTAACTTTATATTACGCGTGGATTGGGATTAGAATCTTCTCTAATAATACTGGGCCAAGTTAAATTTTATGGATCATATTTGTTTCTGTTAGAATATGAGGAAACAATTTTTGGATTTAGAAGCTTTATAATGGAAAGTGTCCTATTCAAAAAGCAATTATGTATTAAGTGGCATTCCAAGGAGAAAATAATGGATAAGTACGGTATGTTCAATCCGAATTCTGAGAAATTTCCTTGCCTACAATTTTGGAATGGTTTTATGGTGTTCAGACAATATATGGCAAACATTTCCATTATATGGTTCAAGAGGTTGACTATTCTTCTGTCGAATTTTGAAAAAGAAAGGTCAGTTGTAATGCCTTTAAAAAATATTTAAAAAAATTTAAACTCTCCAAGGAATATTGGCTGGATTAAGGAACACGGGGAAGATGACGGATTTGGTGAGAGGTTTTTCGTGAAGAATTCCTAGTCTCTTCAACATAAAACACCATGGAGGTTACTTAAGAAGAACGATGCTAAAGCTGTTGACAAGACAATTGGAGTCAGTGATTATCTTATTGTCAGTATCAATCGATGGAATAATTCCATTCTTTTAACGACCAAAAACCGAATTAGTTCTTCTCCATGCCTCCCTCGAGAGGATCTGGATTTCATGGTAGCCGTAAAATTATCTCAAGCTTTTATCTTGGCTATTTTTACTATATTTTTTAACCTAACCATCGGCCCTCATTTGGACGTACTAGTAGAAAAATGGAATTTTCTCACCAGTTTATCCTATTGGATTGTTGAACACATTTCCCGCTTCCTGGTTCGAAGATGGTAAATTTGTTCCAATTCCCTCTAGAATGTTATGCACCTTTCATAAAAATAAACCATACATTAAATGAAGTACCTTTGATTAAATAGAAGGTTGGGAAACTATCATTTAGAATTATGTAGCTGGAATCTTCGAAGATTTTTCTAGGCTAACATTATGTTACTATGTTTAGATTTATTAGAGAATAAATGGTTATAAATAATTATCATATCGTGTTTGCTTATTGGAATTAGAACATATTGTTTCGCGTGTGATTTCCTGGACTATTTCTCATCAACTAGTTTAAAAATCTCCCTTCTTCCTTCCATACTAAGGTCCTTAACGTTATTAATTATAGTGGCAAATTACTACGCTGTGCTAGGTATACCAGCTGATTTCAGTTTCGGAGCAAAGGCTTTTCTTTATCTTTATAAAATAGGTCTGGATGAGGGAGAGCAGAGGAAGACTAACTATTCTCCAAATTCGTGGTGGAGACGAATCCGGCGGCAATACATCCATATTTATTGTAGACCGCCAGCTGCCTATCTTAGCCTATATAATATCACTGCAAACAAAACTGTTCAATAATCAATACACCTTAGATTATGGAATATAAGGATAGAAAATAAGCCTATGTATATGGATTTTATTGAAGTCAACAAATTTCGTCGACTTGCAATACACCAAGAACCATCTCTGCCGACCTATCTACTTCTTAAAATTAAGCTAAGTTAAATACAGGATGGACCATTTAGAAATTCCATTTTAAAAAGTAAATAAAAGAAAAACTGGTGTATGTTTTTTCAAATTTCTGGTTTTATTAAAAAGATTGAACCTTGAAATTTAAGAATGAAATACAATATCATTTAAATGACTGCCACGGCTGGCGTTACAGTACCCCATTCTCTCGACCCAATTTTTCAGTACATTTTCGATTGTCCGGGGCTGTATCTCTTCAATGGCAACTTTGATTTCGTGTTTCAAGGCCTCAATTGTCTCTGGATGGCTTACATAACATTTATCCTTAACGGATCCCCACAGAAAATAATCCAACGGGCTCAAATCACAGCTCCGAGGCGTCCAATTGATGTCAGAATTTCGGCTGATTATTCGGTTTTCGAAAGCAGTGCCCAAAAGTTGGATTGTTACGTTGGCTGTGTGGCAAGTGGCCCCGTCCTGTTGAAACCAAATGTCGTCCATGCCATTCTCTTCAACTTTTGCAAACAGAAATTCGTTGAGCAGTTTAGGTTGAAGACTCACCACTTTGGAAGTAAGTTGTCAATATTTCCCATTTTTTCAAGCGTATGGATTACCATTTCGTAAAATTCTGACTTTCAACTAACAATCTGTGAATTTGTGTTGACATTTAATACTCTAGTACTTCAAATAAATAGTAGTTCAAAATGGAACCGCTAGATGGACCACCCTATATATGAATTTTATTGAAGCCAAAAAATTTCGTCGACTTGCAAGAAACCAAGAACCATTTCTGCCGACCTATCTATTTCATAAAATTAAGCTACTGACCCGGTTGTATGGTTTCTAAATAGTATTTTTAAAATAAAAAGAAAGATATCATTTCACTTTGAAAAATTATTAAAATTCATTGTAAATACTTTGGATCACAAAAAATAAAGAATAATAAACGAAAATATAAATCGAAAAGGTGATAAAAATCTCCTTTAGTTGCTGTGCCTGACATCTATCTTTTACTTATAGAACTAAGAATCATCCGTTTGGAAGGCAGAACTTATCTTATCCTTGAATTTATAGTTTTGATTTATCGAATGTAAACAAACGTAAGTTGAGTGATCTAATTGCTTAAAAAAACTGATAAATTATTTTGCAACATTAAATGTAAATAAACGATTAATTATGATCAAAATGACGTATCAATAACGATTGCCTACTTACTTTCTGATCGGTGTTTCATTGATTTTGTATTTTTTCTATTGTCAACAATTGTACCTACAATATTAATATATGATACAATTTTCAAATATTTCAAAATCTAAATCTGTAGATAATGCCTGCGAAAAATTCTACGTAATTGTCCTGATAATTCATATCAACTTCTGCTATTAAGCAAGTTCTTTCGAATATATATTAGGAGTGTACCATTTGATGAACCACGAATCGCTTCGTGAGCTGCGTGGCTCTCATTAATTATAATAAAATTACTATTATTTGATGTGCATACTGTAGCCTCTATACCCATCCTGATTTCCAACAGCACACCATAATATATAGCTACCCTTAAGAAGAATATTCTATAATTAAGTACACGGACATTTAACTTAATGACTGCATAAGATGTGATGTTATCGTCGGTGGTCTCTTCCTCGAAAATAGCAAGTAATAATTAAGCCTGTCGAACTGCTCTAGAAAAAGCTTTTCTGTAGAAAGACTGACCAGTATTTCCATTTTTTGTGACTGTTCGGAGATATACACACTCTAAATTCTGTTTTCAATCATAGTTTTCATGCGGGATGAGGGAAGAAAGTTTGTAAAAACTGCTCTAGAGAAAGCTTTTCCGTAGAAAGACAGACCAGAATTTCCATTTTTTGTGACTGTTCGGAGATATGCACACTCTTAATTCTACTCGCAACCATGGTTTCCAATCAGGATGAGGGAAGAAAGTTTGTAAGTTACTTTCAAGATGAGAGGATAGTTATACAATGGAAAATGAATTTATTTCCATCTTTCCTTTATTACTGCAAGAGGGGTAGATACTATGTTTTTTTTAAGATGTTGTAAAGAAGATATTCAGAGTAACAAAAGATTTTATACAATAACTATTTACAGTATTCGAGAAGCTATTGAGAAATTTCTTTACGACTAGATTCTATAAGTAGTGAGTACTTAAACAATTTCCAAAATTATGAAATTTATACCTCCTAGATATTTTTTTCTGTTTAGTTCTAAGGAACAATTTGCAGTAAAATTCATACAATATATTCTTGCTAACATTTAAGTCAGAAATTACTTTATTCCTTAAAAAATTCTTCTACTATTATTAAAAATTAAGGATTATTTGTAGTAAGTCAACTACTCTAATTATTATGGATTGTATGTTTAGGTTCAAGTACTTTAAATATGCACCGCTGTTAACCCAAAAAGTTATTATTTTTAGACAGGATTTTGGTGTCTAAATCAAAACAAACTAAGCGTTGAAAATACTAGAGTACGTCCATTTACCTTAAAAATTATTTTTTAAAAATAACTACTTTAATTTATACAAGCAAAAACACTTTTGTAAAATCAATATTAAAAAAAGATAATCATATCATAAAAATTTGAGAAAAATTCTAATTCATGTCTTCAAGTGCTCACGTAAATTCGATTATGATTTGGAACATAAGAATTTGTTGAATGCTTAATTTCACTTGACTGCCTTTTTCATAGTCTACATAGCCTACTAAATCTTAAGCACTTCAATCTAGAGAAGCTATATTTCGAGAGAGATAAGTTGATCGAATCTTCTTCAAAATAAGGTATGGAATTCGAAATTGTCTATGCTTCAAACGAGTAGAAACGAACGGATTCCATTCCAGGCATTCATTTCCAGTGGTATTTTGTCGATTTCACATTTTCATGATGGCATAGACCTATATCTATGTACCTATTTTACTTATAATAAACAGGTAAGGAGAAAAAAATATGTATATAGACTTAAAAAAAATTAAAAGGTTATGCCTATCCTTAGAGATGAAATATAAAAAATGAATATATGAAAAAATCCCAATAAAAGTAGAATCAAATTCATCAGATTCAAGATGTCTACCATTTTTTCTTGGATTCTTTTTTACAAATCTGCATTTTCCATATCGATTCATGGAATTTTTGGTTAAAATAGCACTTTTTCATTTTAACGAACCTTTGTGTTTTTTTTTCTTCATTTTGCAATATTTGGAAAATTCAATATTTTTATACTATCATCATAAATATGAATATGAACAGAACTTAAGATAAAGATTAGGTTTTTTATTGATTTACACACAACGCGGCAATATTCTTCTAGGGTTGATCATAAAATTTTACAACACTTCATAAATTTTACGAAATGAAAATTATTCAATTTGAAATTTTTGGATTATCTACACTTGGTTGAGAAAATTAAGGCTTTTTTTTGATAAATATATCTATTACCATGTATGGATTTTAGTCCTTATAAAAGCATACGATAGTGAAGTTTATATAAAATTATTGTAGATAAATTCTGATTTGAATATTTTTTTTTGATAACTTTTATGTTCTGTTTTATTATCAAATAAATTTGTTGGCATTTATATTGTATAAAAATTTGTTTTCTTGTATTTGATATTTTTAAAAAAAATATCTTTAATTTAATAGCTAAAAAAGTATTTTTAATATAAAATTATGAAAATTTGTAGAGTTTGCCTTATAAAAATGCTCTTTATTGAAGATCACAGTCTCTAGCATTGCGGAAATATTCAAAACTTTTACTTTTTAATGTCTATTTAAATACTATATATATGCATATGTATATGTGTATTTTGTTTCAATTCTTTTAATACTTTTTTGATATATTTTTCACAAATTTTAGTTCTATCATATCTTCGTGGTAACATTACTCCTGAGCTGCCTGCTAACAGAACTGGTCACTAACAAAAATGTTCGTTTGTGATCTACAACTATTTCAGAATAACAAGCAGATTTTTTAAATACGAGGATATTTACTTCTCGAGACATATAAGAGAGAAGTAAATATCTATTGCATGATGTTCTACTAAGTCTTTGGATTTATTTCTTAAAGTTAGTAAATCTCGTGGCCATAGGCTTTTCAATAGCCATAATCGTTTTTCTATGTTTTTGTAGAAGGAAAGTAAGGATAGTTATCTAACAAGAGGATTATTATGAGATGCCAGTCGACTCTGACATCTTTTGCGATGCATAACAGACAATTCACAAAGGTAAGAAAAATTTAGGTAGCGATGGATTACACTATGATGCCCATAATAGGGAATATTATCCTTCCTGCACTCGATGGGAATGCCGCGTTGCTTACCCTCGACAAAATAATTCTTCAGAATAGATCATATCACCTAACTTCCCCTCCAAATCCAACACACTGACCAACCTCTAGTTCAAAGCAAACTGATATCCTCGATTACTACTTCAATTATCATGAATTCTAGTATTAAAACTCTTTCCGATTTAAACTCTGACTATATTTCTGTTCTCCTTACCCTTAATTCTAAGCCAATCTTAAAGACTCTTCATCCTAAGCTGATAAATGGCAAAATAGACTGGAAAACTCTTTCCGATTTAAACTGGAGCGTTAAAAATAGCAAACGACATTAATGATGCTGTAAATGACCTCACTATATATATACAATCTATAGATCTCCTACAATACGACACAACCACAACAACAAAATTTACCAACTTAATTAACGAAAAAAAATTTGAAACGCAATAGCAATGCTTACGAATGTTTTGAAACGAGGGTCGTTCAATAAGTCCTTAGAAAATCTGAGAAATTGCGCTCGTAGTGTCGCTAAAAATTGCAAGTAGCATTATTGACAGGAAAGCTGTCAAAATTTCAGCTCGATCCATAGTGTAGGTCAATTTCTATCGTCGATTAAAGTTAACGACATTTATTTGTGCATAACAATGGAAAAAAGCGAGTTTAGGGCTGTCATCAAACATCTCCATTTGAAAGGCTTAAGTCCGAAAGAAATCAAAGCCGAGTTGGATGCAGTTCATGGCACATCTGCATCTGTGTTTGCGACGGTTTACAATTGGGTGAATTAATTTAAACGTGGCCGTTCATCCACAAAAGATGAACATCGTTGAGGACGCCCAGTTGAGGTGTCTACTCCTGAAATCATCGACAAAATCCACGATTTGATTTTGAACGATCGGTGAATTAAAGTGCGCGAATTAGTTGAGGCCACGGGCATATCACAAGATACAGTCGCTTCAATTTTGCATGAAAAATTGTCTGTGAAAAAAATTTCGGCAAGATGGGTGCCGCGTTTGCTCTCAGAGGAGAATAAGCGCAATCGTGTAGTGGACTCTGAGGCTATGTTGGCACTCTTTCATCGCAATCCTGCCGAATTCCTTCGTGATATGTCACTTTGGATGAAACTTGGATACACTACTACACTCCAGAAACAAAGAGACAGTCATCACAGTGGATTTTCAAGGGTGAACGGGCTCCGAAGAAGGCAAAAACTGTGCCATCGGCCGGCAAGGTGATGGCCACGGTCTTTTGGGATTCGCAGGGCATCATTTTTATCGACTACTTGGAAAAAGGAAAAACAATAACAAGAGCGTATTACGCGTCGTTATTGCAACGGTTGAGCGAGGAAATCAAAGAGAAACGCCCCCATCTGAAGAAGAAAAAAATCCTCTTTTTTTTGGAACAGCGCAGGTGTGCACACGCGCATCAGGACAATGCGCGTGTGCACACCTGCGCTGTTTCCATGGCCAAAATTGTGGAATTGAGAATGGAATTGTTGCAGCATCCCGCTTATTCACCAGATTTGGCCCCGAGTGACTATTTTCTTTTCCCCAATCTGAAGAAATGGCTTGGCGGACGACGGTTCACTTCCAAGGAGGACGTCATTGCTCAGACGGATGAGTATTTTGCAGAACTTCCGAAATCCTATTTTTTGGACGGGATAAAAATTTTGGAAAAACGGTTGGAAAAGTGTATGAGCTAAAAGGAGATTATGTTGAAAAATAAAATTTTTTTTTAAAAAAAAAAACAGTTTTTTTCCATCTTTTTCTAAGGACTTATTGAACGACCCTCGTACAAACAGAAACTTAACCGACTACAACGTGAACTGAATATGGAAATTAGAAAGCACTAGAATGAACAGTATGCAATTTAACAAGATCGATTAGTGACAATATTTCTTTATTGGAAACCACTAGACGAATACTCTTCTACAAAAGAACATCACACCTACTGAAACAAAATGACTGTAACTGGGCAAAAACAGACAAAGAAGAAGCTGAAGTATTTGCTAAACATTTGGTAAATACTTTTGCCCCACATGATGACATAGAAAACAAATCGCATACTAACAAAATTATCGAACAACTAATGTTTCCAGTTTCTATGAGTCTTCCTCCCAAAAATTTTAAGCCCCCGGAAATTAAAACTACTATTCTGCGCCTTGCCAATAAAAAAGCTCCTGTTTATGATATAGTAACAGCTCCTAATCTGAAGCAAATTTTCCGAAGAGCTTTAGTTTTAATTACATACAATTTTAATAGTATCCTGCGCACAACCTACTTTCTTTTAATCTGGACATTATACTGCTATAAATATAACCGAATAAACCCATTAATTCTCCTTCCTCCTATAGGCCTATCAGTCTCTTATTAATCCTTAGTCCTGACGTAGCTTCCAACAATTTACAATTCCATATACACAAGCGTTAATCCTAATTTAAGAGATGGGGAGTGAAGTTAAATGAATAGAGGAGTATTAACATTTCTTTCACATGTTGTCAAGGAAAGTCAACTCCTTTATACCTTAACAGCAACATTATTCCACAATGTAATAAAGTACGTTATTTGGGACTTTACCTGGACAAGACAATAACGTGGAATCCACATACTAGACTAAAAGGAGTTGAAGTTAACAAACGTTACCTACAACTTCTTAGACTATTTGACAAACGTTCGAAACTAACAACCAAAAGTAAACTTCTAATCTACAATACAATTATAAAACCGATCTGGACTTACGGTATTGAATTATGGGATTCAACGAAAGGTTCCAATTCCTATCGCATCCAGGCCTTACAATCTAAAATCTTCCGTAAAATTGTTGGTGCCTCCTTTTATGTTCGTAACAACGTAATATATCGTGATCTAAATGTTCCCTTTGTTCAGGACCGGTGCATTTCCCGCTATCAAAAATTTCACTCCCGTTTATCATATCATCATAATCCACTTGTGAGAGAATTGTCGTGTACTGCCCTCCGCGGAAACACTCATCGGAGACTTAAGAGACAATGGCCTAGAGATTTTCTAGAGGAATCTAACTTCTGTTAGTTGGAGAAATGCCGATGGGTGTTTACTTCCACTTCATGATGCACAAGATTGTAAATTCAAATGTTGTGTAAATCTGCTTGTTACAATACAATTGTAGTTGCAGATAAAAATAAAAAAAATTGGGAATATTGAGAATTACTCGGAGAATTTTTGATTAAAAAGATTGGATTCGACTGAAGTTTGAACGCTAAGTTGACCTTCAAAGTTCTATTCCGTATGTCCACATGGGTTTTTTAATCGCATTAAACCGAAGTACTTTTTTTTGTCTACTGTCCGTTTTGCCCATTTTTTAAAATTTTTTGCCTATATGTCTGTAGTATCTGTTTGTTTCGATTTTTTTCAGTGCTGTGTATGGGTTCACGTCAAACATTTTTTATGTGTAGTCCTAAATATCTATTTTATTACTTAAACAATATTGCCATATGAAAAGGGATCGTTCTTGGCAAAGAGAAAAAGTAATACTTCATCATCGTCATCATCATCAACCGGTCTAGGCTTGCTGAATCAATAAATTCCACATGTCCCGGCTTCGTGCTGTGGTCTTCCAGTTTGACACTTCTAGCATGTTTATATCGTCCTGGTTAACACTGCTGCTCCATCAAAGACAAGGCCTACTTTTTCTTCTGGGAGCATAAATGGAGCGTAGAGCTTCTCCTCCATCTACAATATTCCCTCCCCCTCGTTGATTAGTACCATTTTAAAGTTGCTGTCTCTACTAACCCAAAAAAATAAAACCTCTAATTTTTATTGACCTCCACAATTTACAAAATTAAAGTTATGTCCCTTCCAGATTATCGAAATGGTGACCTTTTGTCGACCACTAAAGATAATACCAGCTGTTGATGAACTCCCACGTTCCGGTTCTATAATAACCTAAAATCCATCAGTGAGTGATTCTCTCACTTCATCCTAGTTTCAAACGAATACTGGGCCCATTTTCTGTAAATGGTAAGCCAACTCCGATGAAGCCAATATTATTTTAAATTGTGCTCAAACTTTGTAAAGGTTAGGAAAATTAATTTCTAGCACAATAGCACCCATCAATTCTCAGGCGTTGTTGCGTTAACTGCCGATGCGTATGATCTCCCTTCCTTTTAGGCAGTTTTTAATATCCTTTACTCAAATCCCCATTTCAACTTACATTTTCCATTTCTCTCAATACTTGTTCAACGTTATCAATATTTATTTTAATCATTTTTGGCACTTTTATTCCAATGAATTTCAAGGATCTATATTATAATTTTTTCTAAACCGGACTCACCTACTATATAACTCCTGAATCCAAATTAAGATGAACATAAAAAACAATTGATAAATACAAAAATATTCTTTTGTATTTAAAATCATGTACCTGTAGAGATTTTGGATACAAAATTATCGTTTTGAGCCTTTTTAAAATTGATCAAGTAAACAGAATTACACTAAGGATCCAACTTTTAATATTTTTTAAAAGGAATTTTAAATGCTTAGAAATTTATACAAAATATAGTCCTAAAATATCATCATAAAATTGGTCCAATTGCATGTCTAAGGGATCTCATACAAATACTGATTGTGCAGCAAAATCAGTATTTAAAAATAAATTTAAAAAAGGAGAGTTTTTTTAGAAGATAGATTGTTAGATAAATTATATGTTAGCTATGATCTAAAATTTATTAATATTATTTTAATTTATTAATTATTTGTAACTTCAAATAAAGGATTTCACAAATGCAAAACTTTTAGTTGGCATTGTAACATATATAATCCTTCAAAACTATATCTAATATTTTCGATTTTCTATTTCTAAATTTTGGACAAGAAAACTCCTCAGAATTACGATTGGTCATATAACACTTTTACCTAATTTTATACATATCGTAAGAATTTACCTTCAATTCTTTTCGATTAGAATTCCTTCTATCTCTGAATTTCTTGATATAATAATTGGCTTCCCAAATTTACTATTTTATTTATACACATAAAGACAAAATATGAAAAAATACTTATTATCTGTAGATACATTTATGAGGTCCAGTCTCCATGGAGACCACGGGGCTCATTTTTTTATAAAAAATCAGACGTTTACTGCTGTCGATAGAAGACGTTAACAGTAGTTTATAATAAGTAGTAAATTTTCAATATCCCCGCTTTCATGAATTTGTATAAATTTGAAGTTGACTATTACCTTTATCCTTAAATAAAATATTTCAAAATGTAAAGAAACTCACATATTTTAAATTTCTACATTGCAGATTTGACACTTTTTTTTAACAATTTTTAATAAAGAGAAGAGTAAATTATACTAATTGTAAATCGATCAAAAGATAAAAAAAAGTTAGTACTTAAAATTTTTCGACGTAATTTAAATTTTCATATTTCTATGATTGTGCATTTTATCAGAAATTATTATTTTCGTAGTCCTTGATTTGGGATTGAACTCTCCAAGAGTAGCATCTTCTCTTTATTATTATCAAGGACCATTGACTGTTCACATTTGATTCGTATGCACACAATCAACGTTTATCCATTCAGTGGAGCTGAAAAATTCCAATTTCAATGGTGCAGTAAGTCTTTTTTGCTTTATTCTTTTTACTATGATTAAATTTGTTATTTTCGTATTCGACTGCTATTATAAAGAATCTTGCAAAATATTCAAAATATCGAGAAATTGGAAAACTGTATTTGATCAAATTGTGAGCTATTCAACAATCGTGAGTTATTCAACATTTTGAAGGAAAATTTGCAATACAAATTAAATTGCAAAGTTATTTAATGAAATAATATGGACTTACAAGATTTAAATAAATAAAAAGTAAATATATATTTACTAACTGGTGAAAAGTTATTTCTAACCTTGAGACATAACCTTCTACTGAGCCATGGTCAGAAGTTAATTCCCAAAAAACCACTTTTTTCCATTTTATCTTTAATTCCATTATCCCAATATATTTTCGGATCAAATGGTCTCAAGTGCCATGGCGCTTAGAATATACATTCTAGTGCTGATGTTACTTAAAATAATTACAAACAAACAAACAAACAGACCTCAATAATTTCCTTAAAAGGCTTGAAACTACGAGGTTCGTTCAATAAGTACTTACAAAATCACAGAGATGGCGGTTTCAGTATCAAAGCAAGCATGTTTCCGATTGAGTTTCATCTCTCTCAGTAGGCAGCTGTTCATACCACATGGCAAAATTGGTGTCAATTTTACACGAAAAATTGAGCATAAAAAAAATATCGGCAAAGTGGGTGCCAAGTTTGCTTATAGTGGAAAACAAATGCAACTGTCCTGTCGATTCAATGGCATGTTTGGCGCTTTTCCGTCATAATGCTGACAAATTTCTTCATCGATATATAACTATTGATGAAACGTGGATACACCATTACACTCTAGAGATGAAAGAACTGTCGAAACCGTGTATATTTGCAGGTCATCGGCTCCAAAACTGAATTCACCATTTATCAAGGTGATATGGGGACGGTTTTTTGGTATGCATGTGGGATCATTCGGTTGAACGAAGAAATCGAGAGAAAACTTCCACATTTGTGTATCCTTTTATAAGAACTTACTGACCCGCTCTCGTATAAGAGCATTACCTATTTGGTTATATTGTAAGGTCCCTAGGACATGAGCCAGGAACAACAATGCAATCTGAGAATTAGCTGAGCTAATTCATATTTTCTTAGTGGGATAATTGTTTAAGGATGTGGTAAGAATAAGGCTTTTTTTTACTTTAAAATTATCTGGCGGCATAGGAGGGCGTGTCATAAAATATCGTACTTATTTTACAATTAAGGAAAGAAATAGACAAACTCACTTTTAAAAAAGAGAAAGAAAAACAAAAAAGAGGAAATAAAAACAAAAACAACAAAAAAGTGAGGTGGGTGGAAAAAGAATATTTTTATTTTTTATATTTTTATTTTTATCTACAGGTACAATTCTGTTGTAAGAAGTAGATTTGCATAACATTTTAATTTACAATCTTGAGCATCACGAAGTGGAAGTAAACACCCATCGGCGTTTCTCCAACTAATGGAAGTTAGATTCCTCTAGAAAATCTCTAGGCCATTGTCTCTTAAGTCTCCGATTAGTGTTTTCGGGCTGGGCACTACAAGACAATTCTCTTAGAAGTGGACTATGATTACGAGCGTCATTCAACAAGTACTTAGCCTCACCGCCCGATGGAACTGCTGTCACAAAAGAAATTTACCATCGTGCAGTACATTCTCTTAGTAGCCTACTTCAGTCGATTCCCTTCATTAGTTTTGTTTTGAGAGCCTTTGAAAGCGAGCGTGTCGGTCGGTTGCACAAAAATGGAAAAAGAACAATATCGTTCGGTGATTAGATTCTTGTTTTTGGAAGGGAAAACGCGCAGCGAAATCAAAGATCGCTTGAATGCTGTGTATGGTGACTCTTCTCTTTCGATGGCGACCGTCAAAAATTGGTTCAACGAGTTTGTTCGTGGTTGCACGTCGGTTTTTGATGAGCCACACCCAGGTGCCCCAAAAACGGCTGCTACGGAGGAAAACGGTAAAAAAGGAGAAAACGGAATGGTGCATCATATTCTACACCAAGAACTGGGCATGAGAAAGCTGTCGGCGCGATGGGTGCCGCGTTTGCTCACAACGGAAAACAAGCGCAACCGTGAGACCACATCGGCGACGTGTTTGGCGCTGTTTCAGCGCAATCTAGCGGAGTTTTTGCGTCGTTTCGTGACCGTCGACGAAACATGGATTCACTGGTACATACCAGAGACCAAGGAACAGTCGAAACAGTGGACTTCACCCAGGCGAACGTGCTCCGAAGAAGGCGAAGACTGTTCGATCGGCCGGAAAGGTGATGGTCACCGTTTTTTGGGATTCACAAGGTGTGATCCACATCGATTACCTCGATTTGACGTCGAATTTTTCTTTGATTACCTCAATTTGACGTCGCCATGGCTAAATTGGTTGAATTGCGCTACGAATTGCTGCTCCCTCCACCGTACTCTCCAGATTTGGCCCCCTGTGACTACTTTTTGTTTCCAAACCTGAAAAAATCACTCGCCGGGAATAGATTTGGATGGAATGAGGAGGTCATCGTCGCCACGGAGGCCTATTTTGCTTCCCTCGAGAAAATGTATCTTTTGGACGGGTTAAAAAAGTTAGAGCATCGCTGGGCCAAGTGTATCGAGCTTGAAGGAGATTATGTGGGAAAATAAATTGCCACCTTTCCAAAATTTTCGTTTTTCTTTTGTAGGCTAAGTACTTGTTGAATGACCCTCGTATATGATAAACGAGATTAAAATTTTTGATAGCTGAAAATGCACAGGTCTTGAGCAAAGGGAACATTTAGATCACGATGTATTATGGTATTACGAACATAAAACGGGGCATCAACAATTTTACGGAAGATCTTGGATTGTAAGGCCTGGACGCGATAGAATTGGAACCTTTCGTTGAACTCCATAATTTAATACCGTAAGTCCAGATCGGTTTTATAATTGTATTGTAGATTAGAAGTTTACTTTTGATTGTCAGTTTCGAGCGTTTGTCAAATAGTCTAAGAAGTTGTAGGTAACGTCTGTTAATGTCAACTCTTTTTAGTCTATTATGTAGATTCCATGTTAATCTCTTAGGTAAAGTCTCAAATAACGCACTTTATCGTATTGTGGAATCATGTTGCTGTTAAGATATAAAGGGGTAGACTTTCCTTGACAAAATGTGAAAGAAATATGAGCACCCTTCAGTTCATTTAACTTCACTCTCCATCTCTTAAATTAGGATTGAAGGTTGTGGATATGGGATTGTAAATTGTTGGAAGCTATGTCACGATTTTTATGGGTAGCAAGTATGGCCGTATCATCTGCATAAGTAGCAATGATAGTATTGGGATAAGCTGGGATGTCATGCGTATAAATATTATTTAAGATGGGACCTTGTGTGACTCCGGCGAGAATAGGATATATTCCGAGGATTTTCAGTTTATTGCAACTTGTAAATGATGTTGGGAGAGATATGAATTAATGATAAGGTAGTATGTTGAAGGAAGAAAGCTTTTGAGTTTTCAGAGAAGTCCAGGATGCCGCACACGGTCAAAAAGTTGGAAGATATCTAAATATACTCCTGGGCAATACTATTTCCTCTCAAGAAAGGATGCAATATGATTAACAATGCAATGGCATTGCTGGATAGTGGAGTATTCAGATCGAAAGTCAAATTGGTGATCAGGAATAATTTGTTCATTAACTAGGACTGGGTAGAGTCGTTTTAATAGGAGTTTTTCAAAAATCTTACCAAGAATTAGTGATAGACTGATAGGTTTATAGGAGGAAGGGCAATTAATGGTTTTATTTGGTTTAAACGAAAATTTGAATTCAAAACAATATTTTATAAATTTAATATTTGTACAGTAAAAAAGAAAGAGTCGCGCTTTGTTTTTCGTTATTTCTCACTGCAGGATATGTCTTTTATTTTAAGCAGACAATAAAAGCAAAAACACTAAGATTGCAAAAGAGTGCAAGAGAAACCAGAGAACACGTCCGAACGTCATGACCATTCAAGGCAGAATGATTATGCAACTTTTTACGATGAACAATTAGATAACTCCTATTATATAATAATTTGTACATTTTTCTTAAATTTAAATGGGCAGTGAATAGTTTATTAGATAACTAAAATAAATTTCCTTTGCATTATATCACATGATTCACGTGACCTTTAATTTGACAGATAATTTAAAATAGCGTCAAGAAAACTAAGAACTAAAGGTCAGATTCAAATCGATTGTTAGCAGCAATTCTAAGGTAAAATAATATGGATTAACTTTAACTTTAATATCTAGAAGTACTTTTAACAATACTATACCTGTACAGTAAATTGACATGTAATCATTGGACACGGTGTATATTATAGAAATGCATGTTCGTTTTGCGAATATTACTCTTAATAGAAAAAAAATATCACTACTTTAATTTTATTTTTATAATTTAATATTTTTCTTAGCTTTTACACTACATTAACAATATTTTCCAACAGTGGAAATCTTGATAATGTGTCTGTAACTATGAATTTTCAACAGACTTAAAGTCGATTAGACGTATTCGTGATTCACGCAAAAATACGATTCATATTGACAAGCCTTAATATAGCCTCAAAGCATGCATTTTAATCATAAATTTTGTCATAGAATGAATACACCACGTAAGGTTATGAAGGTAAATTTATAAATTGAGTCTATTAGGCCTTGTAATGAATTATTTTTAGTTACGGAAATCTACCAAAATCGATTTCAAATGTAATTTACGTTGTAATGATAATATCGATATAGTGAAAAGTTTCATTAAGTATTTTGATAATATATTTTTTTGTTGAGATCAGAGTGGGAAAATGTTTTTTATTATAACATCAAAGAATATATAATTTAGTACTTATTTAAATAATATTTTATAATACGGAAAATCATTTTACTTTTAATTGAAAATGCGAATTTTTTTTTTCAGACTGTAAATTATTTTCAATAAAATGATATTAATTCCTTCAAAATTTAAATTTTCGTATAAAAAATAATTTTTTTATATATTAATAATTACAATTACACATTTCAAGTTAAAAATTATGCAAATAGATGAATTTATTTCTTTATTCAATTAATTAAATACTAAAAATTAAAGCCGCGTTATTCTTATTTTAATGTTATTGACAGATATAGAAATAATAACTTGAAAAAAATAATCTTAGTTTAGTCTAAAAACTTAAAATATTCTTTCATTCTACAATACATTTTTTATTTCGTGCTACCGATATTCTGCAACGTAGTATCCTAGGTACGTTATTATATTGTATAATATATCAACATGTACGGATGATAGCATTAACCTAATATATTGCAAAAATCCTAAAAATGTATCCACATTTTTACTAGCCTACAGAACAGGTTTCTAAAGCTGAAAATGAAATCGAATTCACAAAAAATTATTCATATCACTTTAAGTTTGCAGAGTATTATTATTAATATATACCTTAACGTGTGTATTATACCGTAAAATAATAATGTATATTATTATATTTAATGCATAGACAAATAATTCATTAAATCGAAGGTAGAAAAGATCATTGTGCAAGGTGTGATAGAAAACTAATAACACTACTTCTGTTTCACAATATTATTATATACGAGATCTGTTCAAAAAGTATCGCGAATTTTGAATTTCCTCGGCTTATGTATATTTAATTTTCGATTTTTTTATGACATTATATTGGTGCTCATGTCTCTCACTTATGCCAACAAGTTCGGCCATTTTGAATGTTCGGTTAATTTTGACAGCTGCTTTGCTTGCACGTGTTTTAGCTCGTCTTCGATTTTTGCCCATGCCAAAAAATGGATTAAAGAATCAGTTTCGGAACAAGGCTGCAGCATTATTAGTATATTGTTTTTGGCCAAAAATTTGCGTAAAAGCAACGATGCGTGAGCAGGGGCTTTATCGTGGTTGCAAAAGCCAATTCTGGTTCTTCCACAAATCCGGGCGTTTCTGGCGCATTGCTTCGCGAAACTTGTGCATAGCTTTCAAGTAATATTCCTTATTGACCGTTCTACCCTGCGGCAAAAACTCATGATAAACCACACACCTGCAATCGTAGAAAACTGTAAGCAAAACCTTCACATTCTGCCGAACTTGGTGCGCTTTTTTCGGTCTTGGCTCGTGCGGCAGCTTCCATTGGGATGATTGAGCTTTGGTTTCCACGTCATAACCATAAACCCATGATTCGTCACCAGTTTTGACTCTCTGGAGCAAATGTGTATCGTCGCGGATAGAGTCCAACAGCTCCTTAGCAATGTTAATGCGATGCTGTTTTTGGTTGAAATTGAGCAATTTTGGTACGAAAATCGCGGAGACCCGTCTCACGCCAAATCATTGGTAAAAATCGAATGGCATGAGCCAATTGATATGTTTAAGTCCTCTGCAACTTCGTTAATGGCGATTCGACGATTGGCCAATACTATTTTCTTCACTTCATCAATGTTTTCGTCTGTCGCTTTTCGTCATTCACATCTTCTCAGCCCTTTGAGAACATTTTGTACCACCGATAAACGTTGCTTCGGTCCAAGATAGCTTCACCATATGCCACAGTCAACATTCCGAATGCATCCGCACAATTAATTTAGTTTTTCACACAAAATTTGATACAGATTCTTTGATCCATTTTTTGGAATGGGCAAAAATCAAAGACGGGCAAAAACACGTGCAATTAAAGCAAATGTCAAAAATTAACTGAACATTCAAAATGGCCAAAATTGTCGGCATAAGTGAGAGACATGAGTATCAACATAACGCCATAAAAAAATCGAAAATCAAATATACATAAGCGCGGAAATTCAAAATTCGCGATACTATTTGAACAGATTTCGTATATATACATCAATGTTATCCTCATCAAAAGTGTTCTTTTGGGCAGCTGAGCATCCGTGCAGACGCCTTTTCTACTCTTTCAATATTTGCAATTTCTGATCAGATTCTGTTTACCATTTTTCTTCATTTGGAAAAAACCTTTTTCTGTGTATTTCACTGTTTACCCTTCGAACACTTCATTTGAAAAAAACGTTTTTCTGAGCATTTCACTGTTGCTCGGTCCTCCAAAAATTCCATATGACAACCAATAACTTGTGCTCTTGATAAAGACTGCTCCCCATAGGGTCGTTGCAAAACGTCATCAGTCATACTAGCAGATTTACCGTGTTTCACGCAAAATTTGGCGGAACATCGTTCTTCTCATGCTGTGTAGGGCTGTATAATCATCGGATAGTGTTAAAACTGATAGTGCATATCTAGGGGATGACGTTCACAATATTGACTGATTACTCTAAGTGATATCAGTATCATTAATAAGTTCGCCACACTTTTTCTAACATTATACAAAAACTAATATTTAGGTTAAGCACAGCCTAAAACAAGCATTCAAATATCGCTGAATTCCAATCACTACAATTTTTAATTTAAATTTATGCATAAATATATTTTCAAAAAATAACAGTGATAAATAATCCACATTAACTCATTAGCTACTGCGTTTTTTTAATGTCTAAGCATCGAAAAAAACTCGTGATACTACTAGCATCTAATGATTTTGTTCTAAGCACGAAATTATATCAATTCTCAAGAGATGTCGCAGTCGAAAGAGATGGTCTATATTATTAAATGAGAAACTTTTATAAAAGGATTAAAGTGAAGAATCTCATATAAATAAAAAATGATTGGAAGGCCGAATACATGTTCATATATTTGATTGTTTTTTTTTTAATCTGGGAGTTCAGATAGTTTTTTGCACCTGGGGATGAACTTTGGTGAACTTCTGACACTAATTCCTGGCTACTTAAAAGACAAGTCGGATTGTAAATGCTTTAGCAAGGTTCATGTCTAACCACAGAGGGGGTAGACAGAGCCGACGTAGGCTGATATCAGCTCCATAACACTCTACTCAACCTCTATCTGGACAGAAGCCTTGATGACGAAAATGTACAAGCGTCAAGTGATGACAGTGTATCGTCGAATCGCACTCTGAGTCTCGACAGAATTCCGTACTATCACGTACGAAGCTGTCAGTGTTATCGATAACATAACGCCAATCGAGCTTTTGGCACATGACAGAGGAGGAAAATATCATCGACAATGGGAAAAAATTGAAATCCATCGAATCACCGTCAGCAGGGAGGAAAGAAATAAGGCAGCGGTGAAATGGCAGTATCACTGGGACTTACCGATTAAAGAAATCGTCTGATTCCTGACATAGTCGCATGGAGCAGAAGAGGCCATCGGGACGTGGACCACTATATAACCCAATTTCTGACAGGATATGGGTACTTCATAGCATATCTATATCGCTTTATGGGGGATGTTGATATCACATGCGCTAATTGTCACCCCACAATTAAAGATACAGAAAATGTCTTTTCCCACTGTCCATGCTTTAGCGGAGAAACAAAGGAAGTGGAAAAAATAATCGGTGAACAACTGCCGCAGAAGCTCATTTTGCAGTCATTCTGGGACCCGGTAGCTGAATACGCATCACGAGCAATAAAAAAGTTTCTCCAGAGAATGGGCAGCCTGTAGCATAAATACGATAATAGATTTGATGGCAGTCCACTTCCTATGAAAATGTACCTGATGGTAGCCCTATGACAAGTCATATTTGAAAAAAAGGCCACCTCACTTTTAGTGGACTAAACTGATGGTATCTCTAGAGTGTGATGAAATATAAAAAATTTGTATGTTTTATGCTACAGCTCTTTATGGGTCAGGGCCTTATGTAAAATTTCCTACCACACAATCCTATATTCTGTTTTTTTCTTCTTGTTGCAGATTTACAGATTCATCAGATTTTTAACTGAACAAATAAACAACAAAATATGATATACCGATCGTGAGATATGATACCACGAGTCGCCTACGAACATAGGGATCAGAGTTTTAACAGAACAATCTTTCCAGCGGAGGCTTGGTCTACCTTACCTCCTTAAACTTGTTGTAGACAGCTCGTTTTGCAGGGTCAAAGTTTTTGGACTGTAGCTTTTTAGCAATGGTCATTTTGTCAGTATAAATGATAAATATTGCATTTTACTTTTCAACCATCCCCGGACTAGTATTCGTAAAGTATTTTTTTTTTCAAATAAATATGGGTTTTCATAGCCTTTTCACAAAGTCCATACTTCAGCGTTATGATCGCTTGACCAAAGACGGACTAATAAGATAACCGCTTTTTGACGTTTATGACCTGAAAATATTGCTCAAGCTAAGCTGATATTATTTCTGGACTTGACCTTTGCTTCAAAATACATGAAATCCCTTCCGACCTCAAAAGTGCAATCTGAAATTATGGTGATCAGCCTAATTTTTTTTAAATCATTAGTTGCGCTGTCTCTTATGTCTACTTAAAATATGCCATCTTGAAATCAATAAACGAATTGTTACAATATGAATCAGTAAATATTTATCAGCCTTGTCGATCTACGTAATACAAATTTTTTTATATAAAGAAGTCCTTACTTATGCTATATGTTGTGATTTTCATTTTTGTGACCATTTTTAATAATATATGTTGTATGAGATAAAAGGAATGTCCTCTTTTATTATCCACTTTAGAAGTCATTACTATATATTTAATTTAGACAACAATGAAGGTTAATATTCCATTGCAATATATTAATTTATAATTATACTGATTCGTTCAGTAAATAAAGAAAATTTTACTCATTTGAAGTACGAAATGAATAGAAAATTCCACGACATTCCAAGATGGTCGTTTTCGTAATTGCGGTGCAATGATGGTGCATTATTACAGTCCTTGACTGCAGTTAACTGAACAATTTTAGATTCCTGCAAGTCCTTTTTTAAATTCCATTTCTATAAACAAGAGAGACTTTTTTATTGAAATTCTTCGCGATTTCCAAATCGTGCATAGCATACTAGTTAGAATATTTCTTAATATAAATTTTTTTTTATTGTTCACATCCTTTTTAACCATTTCGCAAACTTCCATTTATGATTATGATCCTTCTTTCATAAAATATTCACTCCATAAAATATTTACTATATTAGAGATAGAAATATGAATAGAAAAATATTGAATATATAAACGATATTAACTAGAATATTCTTCTAGTTAATATCGTTTATAGATATAGAATAATATCTCGGACAAAAATGAGAACGAACGAGTATTTACTCGTATGTTCATATTTTGACTAAAAGGAAAAATACGTAATATATTTTGAACTGAACTTAATATCACAACAAATCAAATACGTTTATTATTTGAAAAAATCAAAGTACTAATACGTTTAAAATTAAAGTATTAAACGATGTCAGCTCTACTGCAGCAATATGGTTATAAAGTTTATCTAAATATTCCTAAATTTGTCATATTTGAGACCATGCGATATTTGAATTTTCGATATATTAGAAATCTACTTTAGATTTTTTAAGCTTTTCAACTTTTCAATCCCAAGGTCAGTGACTTCGAAATCACTGAAGACAAGGCTAGTGAAGTGTTCCCCGAACTAATTTTTTTAAATTGTTGTTTCAAGAATTAAGCTTTAATTCAATTCAAACATTTTCATAACAAACGTTGCGAAATATTCACCGTTCGATTAGATTCGGCTCAGATGAAAGTATAATTAAAACTACTCTTCCCAGAAAAAATAAACAACACAAATTCTATCTACAGGTCAGAATATTCTGTTTATTTAACGTGATACGAGGGTCATTCAACAAGTACTTAGCCAACAAAAGAAAAACGGAAAATTTGGAAAGGTGGCAATTTATTTTTTCACATAATCTCCTTCAAGCTCGATACACTTGGTCCAGCGATGCTCTAACTTTTTAACGCGTCCAAAAAATACATTTTCTCGAGGGAAGCAAAATAGGCCTCCGTGGCGACGATGACCTCCTCATTCGACCCTAATATATTCACGGCGAGTGATTTTTTTAGGTTTGGAAACAAAAAGTAGTCACAGGGGGCCAAATCTGGAGAGTACGGTGGATGGGGCAGCAATTCGTAGCGCAATTCGACCAATTTGGCCATGGCGACGGCGGAGGTGTGAGCCGGCTTGTTGTCGTGGTGGAACAGCACTTTTTTCTTCGCAAAGCGAGGCCGCTTTTTCTTCAATTCGACGTCAAATTGGCCCAATAAGTCAGCATAGTAGCGCCCCGTGATTGTTTTACCCTTCTCGAGGTAATCGATGTGGATCACACCTTGTGAATCCCAGAAAACGGTGGCCATCACCTTTCCGGCCGATCGAACAGTCTTCGCCTTCTTCGGAGCACGTTCGCCGGGTGAAGTCCACTGTTTCGACTGTTCCTTGGTCTCTGGTGTGTACCAGTGAATCCATGTTTCGTCGACGGTCACGAAACGACGCAAGAACTCCGCCGGATTGCGCTGAAACAGCGCCAAACACGTCGCCGATGTGGTCTCACGGTTGCGCTTGTTTTCCGGTGGGAGCAAACGCGGCACCCATCACGCCGACAGCTTTCTCATGCCCAGTTCTTCGTGTAGAATATGATACACCGTTCCTACTGCGATGCCCACAGTCTCAGCTATCTCGTGAACCTTCAATCGACGGTCTGCCAACACGAGATCGTGGACTTTTTTAACGTTTTCCTCCGTAGTAGCCGTTTTCGGGGCACCTGGGCGTGGCTCATCAAAAACCGACGTGCGACCACGAACAAACTCGTTGAGCCAATTCTTGACGGTCGCCATCGAAGGAGAAGAGTCACCATACACAGCATCCAAGCGATCTTTGATTTCGCTGCGCGTTTTCCTTTCCAAAAACAAGAATCTAATCACCGAACGATATTGTTCTTTTTCCATTTTTGTGCAACCGACCGACACGCTCGCTTTCAAAGGCTCTCAAAACAAAACTAATGAAGGGAATCGACTGAACTTTGACAGTAAAAATGTACTGCACGATGGTAAATTTCTTTTGTGACAGCAGTTCCATCGGGCGGTGAGGCTAAGTACTTGTTGAATGACCTTCGTATACCGATCGTTAGACATGATACCACGAGTCGCCTATGACCATAGGGATTGAGATTACGCTCAATCAGCGCACCACCATTACTGGCAGTTAACAGTCAGTAATCAGTTACAAGCTGATTACTCCAACTGTTAGTGGCGAGGCCTATCTAAACCTCTACTGTCATAAGCAGTGACAGTGCCCGAGGTAATTACCAGTATCTCTCACCAGCGATACGGAGACCGTACCTGTGATATGGGTATTAACCTAAGGCGCCTCATCATTGTCGGACACAGTGTGTTCTAACACCATGGATCACCCCGATTCTCGTGGTACCAATTTTTTGTTTTAAGAGTACTTAGGTTTGAACTCCACTCTCAGAGCTACCGTCAGGAACCTTGTAAATTCCTAGTCACCGCTCGGACTTATTTTTTGTAACCATGTGATTATTGTTTTTAATATCACATTTCGCCATGTGATTTAATATCACATATCGTAGGGGTAACCATGTGATTATAGTTTTTTAATATCACATTTCGCTGTCGGATATCTACTTTTGCCCCTTGTTAGCTATATTTCTTTTACTGCCATCATTGGAATGAGAAACTAGTATATATATACCAGGTGTATAAGCATAAATCTAGTGTTTGGTCATAGATGGCGTGAGTCCGGGGCGGATATATCTATAGGTCATATTGTTGTGCATTCTACTTCATGCTTTGCTTGAATGGGAGGTGCCTTAGCCTATTGGTTATACACTCCTCTTCATTCGAAGACAAGCGTTTTAGCTAATTCACAGCTAGGATCTGACTTTGGATCAATTATTGGGTCGGACCTTGAGTTGAGTTGCGTGATTATTTGATACCATGACTTGAATTTCTTACACGAGTTGTCACGAATTTACTTTCGCCCCTTGTTAGCTATAATTCACCTTTTTATGTTACCTTCAAAGATGAGAAGCAATTTTATGCTTAACATCCATCCGCAGGGGCGGGCTATATCTGCAGGTCAAGAGAAAAAAGAAGTAATTTCGATGAGTCATTAGAAGTAGCAAGTTGAAATTCCCTACAACCGCAAACAGGTATACATATACTTAGCCGTGGAAGAGTTGACTTTTACAAGTTGGAGAATGAAGACCAAATCAGTAACTTTGCGTCTTTTTTCAAGTGCAGGCATCTTAAGCAAATTAAGCCAATCTATGTGCGTTATAAAAAAATTTCAATAAATACCAAATCAGCAACTTTGCGCCAATTCAATACACTTAATATGTGTGCCTTAAAAGGAAGACCAAACTGTAGATGCATTTTCTAAGATTGGTCTAACTAAGGGGAAATTTTGTACTTGACAGTTCCTTCGACTATCGCTTCGCAAAGCCTAAAACAGACCTACTTTTGCAATTAATGTACTTAACATAGGGTATAATATCAAGTTTCTTATCTAGTTTAATCTCCAAATCGGAAACATATTTAACACTTTTTATATTATGATAGTTTCCGAAAAATTATAGTTAAAATTGCAAGGGTCGACGCTTCTAGAAAATGTCATACCTTCACATTTTTCTAGGTTTAATACCAGGGGCCATTCGAAATATACCAATTATTTAAATGGTTTTGAATGATATTTATACTACCCATTTTTATTCTTAGCAAATTTTCTTTATGTTGGCTGCATAAATTAGAATTTTTAAGTTTATAATTAGAATTTACAGTGTTATCAATTGCAATTTCTTAAGCTTTAATCAAAAAATTGTGTGAGGTACTTTGGTAAAGCTTTATTAAATTCAGTTTAGATGCTGTAACTTTCCTAAGGTAAAATTAGGAGGTTAGTTGCCATTGATCTGAAAGGCATAAAACCGTGCTGGGTAGGTGAAATAAATTGTCTATGCTGCTTGAAAGCTCAACGACTCGAATAGCTCAGCAATATTGGACAATTTTGCAATAAGGTTGTAATTAATACCTTACTTTTTAAGCCTTTTTTAGCTCAAAAAGTAAGCTATTAATTATTAATTAATAATTCAATTTTTTGGAGGATAATTACCAACCTTTCTCTAAGCATTTATTTAAGCAAAGGTTAACAAGTCGTAGAACTTTGTTTATTCATACTCTTATTAGTGAATTTTGTTTATTATACTCTCATTTTAATGTATGTGTACCTATTTCCAGAAGTTAGTTTGCATGAATCTTAGATCTAATGAAAATTGAATTAACATATTATTCCAGAGGATTCAGATGCATTAGAAAACTGTTTTTGCTCACCTATAACTCTGCCATCTGTTTAAAGTTCGATTTAATTGGTTATTTTTCGTACCTTCCATGCAGGAGCTGTCAATAATATTGGATTTGTGAGCGTGCAACTAACTTGGTTTAATGGAAATAGGGTTATATATAAATTCAACTAAGGGGCTTTTCAAGAGGTATGTTTAACCTTTGACAGCATATTACTTTGACAGCTATGTAATTCTTATACGTTTGTATTTTGATATATCCTTAGATTAAAAAATACCTGGATAGGCCCTTACCGTATATGTACAGGATAGACTATTTAGAAGTTCCATTTTAAAAAGTAAATTTAAAAAAACCAGTGTGTTTTTTTTAAATTTCCGGTTTTATTAAAAAGATTGAATCTTGAAATTTAAGAATCAAACACAAAATCATTTAAATGACTGCCATGGCCGTACAGTACCCCATTCACTCGACCCAATTTTTCAGTACATTTTCGATTGTTCGGGCCTGTGTCTCTTCAATGGCAACTTTGATTTCGTGTTTCAAAGTCTCAATTGTCTTTAGATGGCTTGCGTAACATTTATCCTTAACGGCTCCCCACAGAAAATAATCCAAAGGGCTAAAATCACAGCTCCGAGGCGGCCAATTGACATCAGAATTTAGGCTGATTATTCGGCTTTCGAAAGCAGTGCTCAAAAGTTGGATTAGTACGTTGGCTGTGTGGCAAGTGGCCCCCATCCTGTTGAAACCAAATGTCGTCCATGCCATTCTCCTCAACTTTTGGAAGCAAAAGTTGAGCATGCCACGACAGCGCTCACAATTGACCGTAACGGCGGCTGCTTCATCGTCTTCGAAGAAACACGGGCCAATGATGCCTCCACTCGAAAATCCGCACCAAACCGTAACTCGTTGTGGATGCATCGGCTTTTCCATGGTGATGTATGGATTTTCTGAGCCCCAGATGCGACAATTTTGTTTGTTGTCATACCCACCGAGGTGGAAATGGGCCTCATCCGAAAAGATGATTTTTCGGTAAGAATGCTCATCTTCGGCCAATTGATCTTGAGCCCATTGAGCAAACCAAAAACGCATCGGATGGTCATGCGGCTTTAGCTGTTGGACTAATTGAACTTTGTAAGCTTTCATACCGAGGTCTTTGTGCAAAATTCTCAACAGAGAAGTGCGAGAAATGTTCAATTCCTGAGAACGATAACGAGGCGGCAATATTCTCGGTCGTACGCACTGTCTTAGAGCGGGAACGAGTTGCTTTGCAAACCAACAAACCAGTTTCGCGAATTCGCTTCACGAATTCGCCCACAAATTCACGTGATGGCATTCGATCTTTACTCATTTTTTTTTAAATTTCTCACAGTTTGGGTTGAAGACTCACCACTTTGGAAGTAAGTTCTCAATATTTCCCATTTTTCTTCAAGCGTATGGATTACCATTTTGTAAAATTCTGACTTTCAACTAACAATCTATCAATTCGTGTTGACATTTAACACTCTAGTACTTCAAATAAATAGTAGTTCAAAATGGAACCGCTAGATGGACCACCCTATATATGCAATTTTGTGTACGAATTATTGCGAAGCGGCGATAAATGGCAATTATAGGATATTTTTGTGTAGATTTTTTTATGTAGACATGACACCAATTGTCATCTTGTTGTCGTTATACAAATTTATTGAATTGCAAAACCATAATTTATATTCATTTTAGTTCACTTATTGGAAACAAAAATACAATTTAAACACAACGATAGGCAATTTTTATTTTTTTTACAATCTTTTCATACGAAATGAAATTTTATTTTAGATTTACTATTTATTCCGTAAATATTAATCAAATATAAAGCGCCTCAATTTTGTAGACTTTCGCAGAGTTTTAAAACGCGCCATTCTCCATGTAAGTGGTAACATACCGAAAATAAAGGGCTATTTTTGCAAAGTTTTATTTTGTCACATCGGAAAGTGCAAGTAAAAGTGTAGTATTTATCTATTTGGAAGTATGTACGAAAAAGTAAGTGTTTTTATAAAAAGTTATATTGTTAATAAAACTTAATACGAAGTTTTTATTTCAGAAAATTAAGTCAAAGCCTTAAGAACGTACAAGAAATAGACGATGCCGTAAACGACTTGACTGTTTGCAGAACTCAATCACTAATGCCCACATAACTCATAACAAACCAACCATACGAGAACATGACCATAATCGACATCTTTGGCAAACACTTAGATAACATCTCTAAACCTCAGGAAGATGTCCAAGACATTCTGCATGACGAACAAATATTCAGACAAATATCAACTCAATTGCCCATAAGTCCACCTCCTCAGTTTTTCACTCCTTCCGAAGTTAAATTCACAATAGAACACCTTTCCAATAAAAAAGCCCCGTGGATTGACCTAATGACTTCAGAAATCCTGAAGCAAATTTCCAAAAAAAACCCTTGTCTTTATAACCTATATTTATAATAGTATCCTCCGCACATCATTTTTTCCTTCCCTGTGAAAGTTTTCCATAATTAAGATGATCTTTAAACCCAATAAGCCCAAAAACCTTCCTACCTCATATAGACCTATAAGCATCCTTCCCATGTTATCAAAAATCCTAGAAAAATTAATCCTAAGACGCCTTTATCCCATTTTTTTAAACCGACGGTGTCATTCCTCAGCATCAGTTTGGATTTTGACCTGAGCATTCCACTATCCAGCAGTGTCACTACATAGCGTGTTCGCTAGAGCGAAAGGAATACTGCCCAGTCGTGTTTCTTGACATTTCGCATGCTTTTGACCGTGTATGGCACCCTGGAATGCTTTGGAAGTTGCAGCGAGTCTTACCCTCGGGTTATTTGCACATCCTTAAATCTTATCTCTCAGACCGATATTTTCAGGTAGCTGAAAATATTGAGTACTCTGACATTTATCCAATTTCCGCCGGTGTCCCTCAAGGAAGTATCCTAGCTCCTATCCCACAACAAAATCCTAACCGCAACATATGCTGACGATACAGCCATCCTGACACATCACAAAGATCCTTCCACAGCCATTAGTATCCTACAGAACCATATCCACTCCTTAGAAACTTGGTTCAAAAGGTGGAGAGTGAAGGTAAATGAGCAAAAATCTGCTCATGTAACTTTCACACTCTGCCGAGAACAAATTCCCGACATAACCCTAAACGGCAGTATAATTCTACAAAAAAATAGCGTACGTTACCTTGGACTTATATTCGACAAACGGTTAACCTAGAACCTTCATACGAAAACAAAAAGACGTGAACTTAACGGACGATACAAACAATTATTACGTCTCCTAGACAGTAAATCGAAACTTACAACAACAAGTAAACTATTACTATACAATATGGTTCTGAAACCAATATGGACATATGGTCTAACAGTTCGGCTGAAAAGTTTATAAAGTTGACGTCTAGATGGCGCCTCTTGCAAAAATCTTTCACAGAGTTTTAAAACGGGCCATTCTCCATGAAAGTGGTAACATACCGAAAATAAAGGGCTATTTTTGCCATTTTTCAAGTTTTATTTTGTCACATCGAAAAGTGCAAGTAAAAGTGTAGTTTTATAAAGTTGACGTCTAGATGGCGCTGAAAAGTTTATCACAAAGCACCATGCTTCAAATGATTCCTGTCAAAATTTGACAGCAATCGGTCGATTGGTTCGTGAGATATAGCATTTTGAGTGGAGCAACTTTTGTTATTGAAAAAAAAATGGATAAAGACGAATTTCGTGTATTGATAAAGCATTGCTTTTCGACGTTATCCGGACTCTGCTCCAGCTATTTCAACTGTGGAATATTGGTTTCGTCAATTTCGAACTGGTCGTTTGAGCACAGTTGATGCAGAACGCAGTGGACGCCCAAAAGAGGTGGTTACGGCAGTAAACATCAAAAAAATCCACAAAATAATTTTAAATGACCGTAAAGTGAAGTTGAGCGAGATAGCTGAGACTCTGAAGATATCGAAAGAGCGTGTTGGACATATCGTGCATGATTATTTGGGCATGCGAAAGCTGTGTGCAAAGTGGGTGCCGCGTGAGCTCACTGTGCACCAAAAACAACAACGTGTTGATGATTATGAGCAGTGTTTGGAGCTGTTCAAGCGCAATAAACCCGAATTTTTGCGTCGATATGTGACAATGGATGAAACATGGCTCCGTCACCACACTCCAGAGTCCAATCGGCAGTCGGCAGAGTGGAGAGCGAGAGACGAACCGAATCCAAAGCGTGGAAAGACGCAACAGTCGGCTGGCAAGGTGATGGCGTCTGTATTTTGGGATGCGCATGGTATAATATTCATTGACTATCTCCAGAAGGGACAGACGATGAACAGCGACTATTATATAGCGTTATTGAATCGTTTGAAGAAAGAAATCGCTAAGAAACGGCCTCATTTGAAGAAGAAAAAAGTGTTGTTTCACCAAGACAATGCACCGTGTCACAAGTCGATGAAAACGATGGTCACACTCAATGAATTGGGCTACGAATTGCTTCACCATCCACCGTATTCTCCAGATCTGGCCCCCAGCGACTTTTTCCTGTTTGCAGACCTCAAGAGAATGCTCGCAGTTCAGTAACTGAATGATAAGTATGAATAATTTTTAATATATAAAACATAAAATAATTTTAGAATAAACAAAATCGCAATCGGGTTTTTAACTAATTCGAGTCGTCCCGGTTATACGCTGATCCCGTCTTCTTATACTATAAATGCAGTTATTATAGACTTTCTATAATTCATATGCATTTAATTAAGTGAGCAGAATAATTTATATGCATTTAATTAATTGTCTACTATGCCCAATTTTATTAACATCCGACAGATCGACAAAAAATAGCTTCAAGGTTCATCTATTACTGTTATTATTATAACATAAAAGTAAACCGGAATACTACGCACCTACCGTCTTAACAAAAGAAGTTTTGGTACTAAAAATCGAATATGGACGGAAATAAATAAATTGTCTACCCTATAGCATAGCGAATATTACCTATTCCGTTTTTTGAAAACATTTGTTTTTGGAAAATGATTTTCAAACGATGAGCTAAGCTCGAGCGTGTTGGACATATCGTGCATGAATATTTGGGCATGCGAAAGCTGTGTGCAAAGTGAGTGCCGCGTAAGCTCACTGTGGACCAAAAACACGTGTTGATGATTTTGAGCAGTGTTTGGAGCTGTTCAAGCGCAATAAACCTGAATTTTTGCGTCGATATGTGACAATGGATGAAACATGGCTCCGTCACTACACTCCAGAGTCCAATCGGCAGTCGGCAGAGTGGAGAGCGAGCGTGGAAATACGCAACAGTCGGCTGGCAAGGTGATGGCGTCTGTATTTTGAAATGCGCATGGTATAATATTCATTCACTATCTCCAGAAGGGACAGACGATCAACAGCGACTATTATATAGCGTTATTGGATCGTTTGAAGAAAGAAATCGCTAAGAAATGGCCTCATTTGAAGAAGAAAAAAGTGTTGTTTCACCAAGACAATGCACCGTGTCACAAGTCGATGAAAACGATGGTCAAACTCAATGAATTGGGCTACGAATTGCTTCCCCATCCACCGTATTCTCCAGATCTGGCCCCCAGCGACTTTTTCCTGTTTGCAGACCTCAAGAGAATGCTCGCTGGCAAGAAATTTAAGACCGATGATGAAGTGATTGCCGAAACTGAGGCCTATTTTGAGGCAAAACCGAAAGAGTACTATAAAAATGGTATCGAAAAGTTGGAAGATCGCTATAATCGCTGTATCGCCCTCGAAGGCAACTATGTTGAATAATAAAAATGCATTTTGCAAAAAAAAATATGTTCTAGAGGTAACATCGATGGGTGTTTTCCTCCACATGTCTTCATGTCCTTGTATATTCCCTTAAAAAATCTGCTTGTTACTAGCATAAGTAGTTGTAGATAACATTTAAAATAAAATAAAAATAAAAATAAAAATTAAGTGTTTTATAAAGGATTGCCAGAAATTTGACGAAATGAGGAAACCGGGAATTTCTTTCTTTCGGTAAGTTGACATCTTCATTTTTACTAAACAAAATAACAAAAATTTAGTTGGTGATGTGCCTAAATTGCTTTTAGTGATCCAAAATGTGGTCAAAAAGTGAAAAGTTCGGCATTTAATAAATGTAAACAAATGCGATGTTGACAGTTCAATGTTTACCAAAAAATAGTTCAGTGCCGGTGTCCGTAAAGTGTGTGTAAGAAAGTTTAAGGGAAGAAATTTTGTAGTCTGTTTTGCATTGCTGTTTTCATTGTAACATATTAAAATAAATAAAGTATATTCGGTAGGCTTATTATTTAAATAAATTTGTTTGCATTTGTGCTTTTACTTGCTCTATTAGACCATATTATAATGCATTTACTAAATAATATTGGTTTCTTTTTTTTTAGAACATTAGTTATTAATTATTTAAGTACATTAAATTTTTCATCTTGTAATTTTGTTTTAAAGCATTTCCTTTAAGTTTATAACACGATTAACTTCTTATTATGCACATAATTGTTTTCGTATAATCAAATAACTTGCACTTTATATTTTTATATACTCTTCCCAACTTTATAATTCTGTTTCAATAAATAATATATAGTGAAATAAATAAATAAAAATATTTTAAAATAAAATACTGTATTTTATTTCAAATTTCCAAAACTAATTCCATCAAACAACAAAATCCACAATATTAAAAAATCTATTTGTTTACGCATAGATGACATCACATATCAATCAAAATGGCTTTAAACGAATCGCTTCAATCGCATACTGAACTTTAAAATTGGCCCCCAATGATTTACGCCGTTTTTGTTGTATTGCATGTGTGTGCGTTATACGAATGTATTGCAACCACAATAGCACCACCATCCGGAGCATAAGACAGTGGATGACATCGGCAGACCTGTCTTTGGCGGAACATAAGACCGAGGCACTCCTTGTGAGTAGCCGGAAGAAAATGGAGACTATCACCATAAGAGTAGGCGATCACGACATCCGGTCGCTACCCTACATCCGGTATCTAGGAGTGGTCTTGGATGCCAGACTCAACTACAAGGAGCACATCTCCAGCATCAGCAGGAAGGCATCAGCAGTACAGGGCGCACTTTCGCGGATAATGCCCAATATCGGAGGCCCCAGGCAAATCCGAAGGCGACTACTGGCAACTGTGGTTACCCCCGTCCTGCTATACGGAGCACCAGTGTGGGTGAAATCGCTAGAGCTTACAACATACCGCAAGACAATGACATCAGTCCAGCGGCTCTCAGCGATCAGAGTGGCGTCAGCATACCGAACGGTATCGCACGATGCGGTGAACATCGTGGCATCATGCCCACCCATCGACATCCTGGCAGGAGAGCGGGAACGCCAACATCGTAGGAAGAAGGCAGAGCGGCGAAAGGTCCACTGTGAAGAGGAGAGACCCGAGAGTCTTCGCCTCTGGCAAGAGAGATGGGACAACTCGACGAAGGGTCGGTGGACTCGTCGGCTGATACCACATGTTACCAAATGGGTCACTCGCCTGCACGGGGAAGTCGGGTATTACATTACCCAACTCTTGACTGGGCATGGATGCTTTCGGGCGTACTTGCACAGATTCAAGAGAACTGACTCCCCAAACTGTCATCATTGCCGCGATGTGATCGAAGACGCAGAACACGTGTTCTTCCAGTGCCCCATCTACGAGAAGACGCGAGTGGAGCTGGAGAGAAATCTGGACCGTTCCATCAGTCCAGAAAATATAGTGGAGTGCATGCTGAAGAGCCAATCGGCTTGGAACAGAATTGCAGAGTACGCGGAATCCATTATCAAGGATCTCCACACAACGTACGAAGAATAGGCCGCGAGGTGTCATAACATCGGGACAGCAGTAGCATCAAACAAGAACGCCCCGGCGAAGTAGTATTTACAAAGAGTGCCGCCGGGGAACCATCGTTCCGGGAGCAAGATCAGAGGTGCAGGTTAGGTTTTAGCGAGGTAAAAATCCCGCATAACTCGCCTGGCAGGAAAAACTTCCAGGCGAGTACCTTTTGAAGGTTTCCCCCTGTACCTCATTAATCTAAACAAAAAAAAAACAAAAACAATAGGTTCAGGAGGTCTCTTTACATCTGATGTGGAGTTTGGTCGGGCGGCATCATTGCTTTTGAAATCAGGCTGGCATTACTATAACTGTCAATATTAAGACAAATCCATTGTCCGATATGGACTTGGACAATATCGAATTCCATCTGGACAGTGCGACTTGACATACAGCAATTGAAACAAGGGAATTTTTGCAGAGGAAGTTTCTACATCAGCTGGCAGCCAACATCGTACGATTTAACGTCCTAAGATTTTTTCTATGGAGCTGCGTTATATCAAGCTATATGGCAATAGACCGTTTATATTTAAACCAGTTAATATTCATTATATTCTCCTTTAAATACAGGCTCTCATTTAAAGAACTTTTTTATCTAAAGTATGCAAACAAATCTGGAACTTTAAATTGACGCCGAATGGATATTTTAAAAATTCTAGTTTTTTAATCATCGTCATTAGGTGTTGAAATATGATTAAATAAACGAAATCGAAATAAATTTTATAAACTGAATAAAACCAAATTCTAAATAGCTGAAGTATAAAGTTTTTAAAGAATTTAATAACTTGTAGGGATTAAATATGTACTTCTTATTTTAATAGCTATTCAAAAAAAATTGACAGTATTTTAATTTCGAGTATAAGAATTTTAAATATATTTATTCAAACAAAATTACAATATTATTTAAATGTTTTTTTTTTTGCAAAATAAATATAATTATTGAATTTTTATTATTTTATTGGGTTGTCAATAAAGTAATTTCGTTGTTTCTACGAGAAATGGGTTGTCTACAACAATGTTAAGCGCAAAAGATCCTGGAGTAGAAAAGATGAACCGTCTCTAAGGACTTCGAAAGCCAATATTCATCAAAAAAAAAGTTATGTTATCTGCTTGGTGGGATTTCAAAACCAACAATCAATTCTGAAGTGTACTGTCATCAGTTGGACAAATTGAATGATTCACTTAAAAAAAAGGTCAATAAATAAACTATTTGGTTGTTCGGAGAATAATTTCTTAATATAGCTAAATTACTTTCTTGAAAACCCAATAAATGATTTTTTGGCAGTACTAATACCTAGTTCCCATTATCAAATTATCCAAAATATCAACCATCCATAATACAATCACCAATGCGTCTAGACTAAATTTTCAGAGCTGCATTGACGCCAACTGTGAGCGCCAAGTAAATGCAAATTCCAGCAGCGTGATCAGTTTGCCTTTACTTAGCATTGATTCGTTGCAAAATTCTCTGGTTCCTTTCTCAGATAAACTTTCAAACTTACGGCACATAAAGTTTTTGATTGTGGTTTGGGCATATGATGATCATGCTAATTGGTTTTAAACTTGCATAAATACTATACAACATGAGTGCACCTTTCCCAGCTACGATAAATAAGTTCAGTGCAGAGTTTTTTTTATAAATAAATTAAGAAAATTATTTGAAAATTGTAGAAGTTTTTATAACCACCCGCAATATTTATTTACATATTAGTTAGATCAAAGATTGTATTGCACAAAATAGCGTAAAAACTGTACGTGATTTCCGGAAAGTCTCTCTTATTATTAATTTAAAACGTATGCACTGGCTCAGTAAGATTTGTTAGGATTTATTAAAAATTCTGTGATTAAAATTCATTGCACATATTTTAAGTTGAGGACTTAAAATTGCATTATTTTTATATCTAAATGGAAATCAGAAAATAAAAATTGTACTGTACATCATATAAATTGGTAACGGTTACCAAGTCAGCTTAGTTATAATCATACCTTAACATATGTAGATATAAAATTAATTAGATGAAATCTTCTGATACGTCTAAAATCCTTTAAAATTATATCCCTTCTTATTGAAAGGAAAAATCAAACTTTTATCGAAGCAGAAAATTTTAAACGACGTTCACATCTAATCAAACAATACGAAACATCTCAAAAGTTACTTAGTTATTGCATGAGTTATCTTTTAGTTAATTCCTTTAGTTGTTAAGCTATCTCGTCAATACGACATATGCAAATATAAACTTAACCCTCAACAGTAGATCCATCCAAAGTTAAGTATGGTATAAGTTCTTAATTAAAATATTACCATAGCATCATTGAATAATTTCCATAAGTGAAACTTTGTCAATAAATAAGTTTGTTTCTATTCAAGTTCTTCTTCCGCATATTTTAGAACAGGTGAAGAGTTCCGGATTCATATGCTTGTTTCCGTATAAACATTTAGCCCTAACAATTTAATTATATGTGATAGTTTCCAATAGACATCAAATAAGATACCAGGCACGACTTTGGTAGAAATATAAGAACACTAATCCGTTGCGAATATTAATTGTAAACTTTCTAAATTAAACATTTTCAAAATCTCTTGATAGAAATTGTATTTGTTTTCGTAACAATTACCATGATTAAAATATTCTTGAATATAGTGCTAGAAATATTTATTCTAATATTATTTATAAAAAATGGATCAATGAAATATAAAATAAAAAAGCTAATAGTACATAATAATCGGAAACTCTGATATAAAATAGTACGCCAATTAAAGCTAAAAAAAAACTATGCAAGTGATCTTTACTAATTTTTTGTTTTTCAGTTTTAATCCAACAAAATATTGATGGCTTGTGAAAAGTGGTGAGACAGGCGGACTTTACCTCCACAAAACTTGTACGTTCCTTCCTAGACGTGGATAATAAGTTGCAACGATGTGTCATCAAATTTTAAATGAATCGTGGTGAATACTCGAGTTTGACTTATGAAAAGTTGCAATGAGCCTATGGGGACCTCTTGCGAAAGAGTGTGTATTCTTTGTGACAATAGGCTATCGATTAATATCGAGGCTGATATATAGTAAGTTAAATTATCAGAAAAAGGAATCTTCGCATCAGGTCCGACATTGCCAACATTTGTATACTCTACAATAATAACGAATTTGTCATACGGTCTTCTTCATTAACGAGTTTCATTGGAAAAAAATCTGGTAATTTCTCTGATCAAAGTTCTCCAAGATCAAAGAGCACTTGAAAGAACGTTATCTTAGTACAGTCAATATTATCTTAAGAATTTATGTATACAAATAAAAAAGAAGTTCCTTAAACGGGAGAATATTAATATATTGGGTTGTTCGAAAAGTAATTTCGTTTTTTTAATACCCTTTGTCATCTTTCTAGCAGCAGCATGAATCCCCATGGTCACAAAAAAAAATTTTTGTTCGTTGCTGGCAAAAAAAATGATCCAAGTGATTTTTGGTCTTCTCAATTGAATTAAACGTTTTACCGTCTAAAAAATTTTGTGGAGACTGGAACAAATGGTAATCGGAAGGTGCTAGGTCTGGAGAGTATGGTGGGTGTGGCAGCACGAGGGTCGTTCAATAAGTCCTTAGAAAATCCGAGAAATTGCGCTCGTAGTGTCGGTAAAGATTTTTTTTTGTAAGTAGCATTATGGACTTATTGAAATTTCAGCTCGATCCATAGCGTAGGTCAATTTTCATCGTCGATTAAAGTTAACGACATTTATTTGTGCATAACAATGGAAAAAAGCGAGTTTAGGGCTGTCATTAAACATCTCCATTTGAAAGGCTTAAGCCCGAAAGAAATCAAAGGCGAGTTGGATGCAGTTCATGGCACATCTGCACCTGTGTTTGCGACGGTTTACAATTGGGTGAATGAATTTAAACGTGGCCGTTTATCCACAAAAGATGAACATCGTTCAGGACGCCCAGTTGAGGTGTCTACTCCTGAAATAATCGACAAAATCCACGATCTGATTTTGAACGATCGGCGAATTAAAGTGCGCGAATTAGTTGAGGCCACGGGCATATCACAAGGTACAGTCGCTTCAATTTTGCATGAAAAATTGTCTGTGAAAAAAATTTCGGCAAGATGGGTGCCGCGTTTGCTCTCAGAGGAAACGCTCAGAGGAGAGCTGAGAGCAAACGCGGCACCCATCTTGCCGAAAATTTTTTTCACAGACAATCGTGTTGTGGACTCTGAGGCTATGTTGGCACTCTTTCATCGCAATCCTGCCGAATTCCTTCGTCGATATGCCACTGTCGACGAAACCTGGATACACTACTACACTCCAGAAACGAAGAGACAGTCATCACAGTGGATTTGCAAGGGTGAACGGGCTCCGAAGAAGGCAAAAACTGTGCCATCGGCCGGCAAGGTGATGGCCACGGTCTTTTGGGATTCGCAGGGCATCATTTTTATCGACTACTTGGAAAAAGGAAAAACAATAACAGGAGCGTATTACGCGTCGTTATTGCAACGGTTGAGCGATGAAATAAAATAGAAACGCCCCCATCTGAAGAAGAAGAAAATCCTCTTGCATCAGGACAAAAGGCGTGTGCACACCTGCGCTGTTTCCATGGCCAAAATTGTGGAATTGAGAATGGAATTGTTGCAGCATCCCGCTTATTCACCAGATTTGGCCCCGAGTGACTATTTTCTTTTCCCCAATCTGAAGAAATGGCTTGGCGGACGACGGTTCACTTCCAACGAGGACGTCATTGCTCAAACGGATGAGTATTTTGCAGAACTTCCGAAATCCTATTTTTTGGACGGGATAAAAATGTTGGCAAAACGGTTGGAAAAGTCCAATCGATGATAGAAGCTCAAAATAGGCAATTACTTTGAAATCCCACCCAACAGATAGCATAACCTTTTTTTGATTAATATTGGCTTTCCATGTGCTCTGAGCCGGTTCATCTTTTCTACTCCAGGATCTTTTGCGCTTAACATTGTTTTGGACAACCCATTCCTCATCCCCTTTGATGATACGCTTCAAAAATGGATTATTTTCTTGGCGTTTGAGAAGCAAATCACAAACGTCAATGCGACGGTACAAATTTTTTTCCGTACGAAGTTGAGGAACTCATATGTCGAGCTTTGAGGTTAAACCTAGCCGTTTTAAATGATCAAAAACGGTCGAATTCGATAAATTTAATCTCTCAGTGATCTCACGAGTTGTTATTTGCCGGCCTTGATTGTGTCTTCATCAGCTTCAACTGGCCTTCCAGAATGTGGCATCTTCAAGATCAAAATTTTGCAAACTAATTTTATCACTGGCGCTCACTTAACACATCTTCTCAATACACATCGGATAATTTTAGTAGAAAAGCAAAATATGCCGAAAAGCTGTTTTTCACTTTCATATTTAAAAGGGTATCAACCAAAAACTACTGTGCAGAATCAATGGAATTTTTTTTACAAGCTAGCCTTGCTATGTCAACTGTCAAAATACATGTGATTATGCGGCTTAGGTATGAAGTTGGTTGTGAAAAAATACAATTAAATCCTCTGTTGGGAAAAACCAAAACTACTTTCCGAACAACCTAAAAATAAAATAAAATGGTTATCTATCAGTCTCATTGAAATCAGCTCAGACTTAGGTTGGTACTCGGATAGGTATAGTTTGAACTAGAACATAATTTCCTAATCCGATAATCCTTATGTTCTCTTTGCCAGTCTTATGACATTCTACTCACAATACCTTATTTTCCAACAAGATGCGAGCTTTTTAACTTTTTTTAAAGAAAATTAAAATTTTTTTTTTATCGATTTCTACTTTTATAATGCTATTAATTTATTTCCTTTTATTTTTTATGAGGACTATGATCCCAAATATAGAGCTAAAATGCAGGAATATGGCATGTGTATAGTATTCCGAAACAACGGAACACACCGTCACCTGCCTATTAAATAGAAATGGTAGTCACTTGAATTATTAGCAAACTAAAAAGTTGTTCTGCCCATATTGTAATAATTACTATGCCCTGCACAGTTGAATCCGCATTCGATAAAGCTAACCAGAAAACAAAAATCAAGAGCCTCTGGCTTTAAGTAATTGTTACATTCAACGTTTTAAATAAACTTCGAAAAAATCAAGCATATCTTCACGATAATAACGGTTAAAGGTAACTATTATCAATGTTTAAGAATGAACTTTATTTATATAAAAATTACTAGTATTTAATACAGAAATAATTTTTTTTAAATGAAAATTAAGAAATCTGAAAATATTTGTATGACAAAACGAAGCATGAACGATAGTAAAACTGACCACGAAGAATGAAACTAAACTGTTTGGAACAAGATATTTTGTGAGTATTTTGCTGATTTGAGTCATTCGATTAAATAAAACGAAAATGTTACTGCAATTCTCTCACTTAATTAATGGGCATACAGCATGCATGTAATTAAAGGAACTCACCTGGTGGTATCTACAAAGGTGCTATTCTATCAGCATTAGTCTGTTCACATACGCTATATTTCAACTAGTTAAGACCCTTAATACATGCCAGAACCCTGAAACTGGAACTGATATTGACATTGACACTGTAACTGATATCAAAAATACTTACTTGTGAATATGGAGGCAATTTGATTGGAAGTGGGGAAAAAGGCAAATTTATACGCAAACATTTGCTTATCTGTATGCGTGCTTGAAGGGTGCAGATAAAAACTGGCAAGGATTTGAATTTCATCAGGGCACCTTAGAGTATAGACAGTATAGGTGATTGTGGTCGATCTGTCTATTAGTATCCTATTTATATCGTATCTGCTGAGGTTTTTTTCTCATTCCGATTTTCATGTTGCTCGTTTGTTATTTGTTCGGATCATTCTGATAATGGATACTTCAGCTTTGGAGCTATTTATAAGACTTCATACTCGTCGTATAGTAAACATGGTAAGAAAAAAAATTATAGTTAAGGTATACTCGTAAATTAAGTAGTAAATAGGTATTGGAAGTTGAAAATGTAAACTGCAACCCGAATTTGTCCCTATGGAGGCGACTGGTTCCAGTCTTAATTCTCGCACCTTGCAAACATTTGTACATATTCGTATACCTGCGGGAAAAGAAGAGAAAAAAACAGACGACTGTGTCGGTCATTTCGAATGTCGTATATTTTTCGCAGTTTTTGCACCGCTCATGTGATTAATAATAGGAGACGGCAATCTGATAACACTGCTGAAATTGTGTAGATTTGTAAAAACACGTTTCAGATTAAGACGAAATACGATATCATTCGAATTTTAGACTGTCCGTTGTCTTTAATTCAGAGCCACTGACTAAGTGTGGGGACTCAACTGGACCATGGACTGATCCTCCCGAAGCCTGTTTTAATTTATAGCCACGAATATTTGCAAATGCAAATACATAAATGAGAAAAGTACGAATGAAAATTAACAAAATGATACACCGTCATTTTCTCAGCTTCCTTTTCGGCTATGATTTATTATTCTACCAACTTGCCTAAGCACTCCCTTTCATATATTTTCACATTCTAAATATATTATTAAATTTTATTTATTTTCGTTGTGTTTTTTCTTTCTTATAAAAAAGACATGACTATATTTTCTAAGAATATCTACAATATCAGAAATCTAGATGATGATGACCTCCTGTAAAGATACAAATTTCACTAATCAGATAATATCTAAGAATTTGTACGGTTCGATTTTATTAACAAAATAATTTTTTTTAAAGTGAAACTTATTATTTATGCATAAGCATTTATTTATTGATATCGAATTTTCAATTTATCTTGAAAAGATGTAAAAAAATCTGTTAATAATCTTCAAGAAAATTAGATAGTATCTTAATTCAGTAAGTTATAAGGTGACCTTTAATTGACTGAAATTTATTTCCTTACATTCGAAAATATTTCTAAAAGTCTAAAAGAAAATAAATTTCTATCATAGTTTAATAAATCATAAATTTGCATATTATTTATGCAATCTTGTATCTTTTGAAAAGGAACATTTAGTCTAGATAGTTACAAATATTCTTTGGAAAAAAAACCATAATATCATTTGCCTCCAAAAAAATTTCTAGTGTAAACCAAAAACTAATTAAAAATATCCATTAAAAATGTACAACAGTAAACAAACAAAATTAATTTTAAAATAATATTTCTTATATAAAAATCCTTTAATGAAAAATCTTTATATTTTTTATATGCATTTTTAACTTTTTTTTCATTTTAAATTGAATTTAATTCTGATACATTTTATTTATAGTTTATAAACAAAATAACCATTAAGGATTTTTGTATATTTCGGATAAAAGTTGAATATTAATCTGGATAAGGTATTTTGAAATATTTTAGAATATTACTAAATTTTACTTAGCTTACCAACTTTTATCTAAATTACAAATATTAGGATATTCTGATTAAGATTATATAGTATATTTTAGTAATTATTTTTGTATAATACTGTGTGTTAAAAATACCGAATGTTTTTTCAAAAGAACTTAAACTGTTTTTCAAGTAAAAATTAAATTTTGGCAAAAGAAATTAAATTTATTTAAAAGACTTACGAATTTTGGCAAAGTTTATTCAAAAGTCAACATTTTTAACAGCGTTTTCAACTGAAATCCAGCTAAATTTCCGCTATAAGTTGTTTAATGTTAGCCTCCAAAGAATAAATTGTTTCTTGTTTGTCAATATTCATAAGCTGCTTAACATATTCTTATAAGGAGAAATCAAGCACAATCATGGTGATTAATTAATGGGTCCTTTTTAAAGTGAGTATTAAAAAAATCAATGGTTTTGTGAGATGTATGGCTAATAGGCCAATCGTACTCAAACCAATATCATCTGTGTTTATGTCTTCCATATTTTCAAAGAAATACTTATTAGTTATGGCTTTCTAACATTGTCCATTGGCCATAACGCAAACTGACCTTATTGCGGACTATCCTCGTGACACTAAAACAAAATATCTCTTGTATATTTTTCAAATGGCAAAAATTACAACTTACTTTGTTAATACAACTACTGATGCAAAAATGAGACCCATCACGAAACACAATTTTCCGATAAAACAGTATCGATGCATTTTGCGAATTGACAATCTACACGTATGTTCGAAGTTAACTTTGATAATTTCGAATTTATAATTTATTATAAAAATATTTCGAATAAACCTAAATCTTAGATTTAAAATTCTTTAGAATTCAAGTTGGACATATCAAAATTATCTTAATTAGAAAATAATTCTGTCCAATCTGGCATTCAGATACTCTTATTATCTATTAAACCAAATAAATAGTAAATTGTATCTATTGATTTCTTCTATCGCAAAGCTTCTACGTATAGATCATGTCATCTCTAGCTTGTCATATTAATTTTTTGAAACAAAATAATATGCTCCAAAAATATCTAATAATAACTATGTTATTTAATCAGCTTCATTTTTTTTTTTATTTATTTAGATATTTACAACTACAACATAGTAATAAGCAAATTTTTGCAATAGTATAAATTAACTTGATAGGTTGTGGGGACTAAACATCCAATGAAGTTCCTCCTGCTAGCGTGTGTTTCTGTTAGGCCTCAGTATTTAAGTAAATCACGCGACCAGTGACGCTTAACTCTTCGATGGGTATTTCTAGGGAAGGAAATGGAGGATAGTTCTTGAACAAGAGGATTATTATGATTGAGGACACGGGAACGGAACTTTTTATAACGAGATACAGCCGCATCAAAAACAAATGGGACTTTAAGATCATGATGAATAACAGTATTGCGAACATAAAAGGGATCATCGACAATTGTACGGAGTTTTTTTTTGATTGAAGGGATTGGATTCGACGGGAATTAGAAGGCTTAGTAGATCCCCAGAGTTCTAGTCCGTATGTCCATATGGGTTTCAGTAAGGTATTGTATAACAGAACTTTGCTGTCTATAGTAAGTTTGGAACGTTTGTCTTGAAGTCGAAGTAGTTTTAGGTAACGTCTTTTAAGTTCTTGTCATTTAAGTCTTGTATGTGGTCCATGTCAAGCGTTTGTCTAAGTACAGTCCTAGGTACCGAGCTTCGGTGTGTTGAGGTATGGCACTGCCATTAAGGTATATGGGAGGGCATGTCTCACGACGGAGAGTAAAAGTTACCTGGATAGATTTACGTTCATTGACTTTTATTCTCCACTTAGTAAACCAGTTCTGGAGGGTTTGGATTTGGATTTAGAGAGTTTCGGAAGCATGTTGGGGATTTTCGCTAGACGCAAGGCAGGCCGTATCATCGTCGTATGTAGCAAAGAAGGTATTAGGGCAGGTTGGGATATCGGATGTGTAAATGTTGTAGAGGATGGGTCCAAGTATGCTACCCTGAGGAATCCCAGCCAATATCGGAGAGATATTGGACAGTTCGTTGGATTCATTTACTTGGAAGTGTCGGTTGGAAAGGAATGATCTTAGGATTAGGAAATAGGTGGAAGGAAGGAACCTCTTGAGTTTCCAGAGTAGACCCGGGTGCCAAACTCTATCAAAAGCTTGACTTATATCAAGAAACACACCGGGACAGTACTCTTTTTTTTCTAAAGAGGATGCAATGAAATCGACAACACAATGACACTGCTGGGTAGTGGAGTGTTCGGCGCGGAAACCAAATTGGTGATTAGGAATTAAATTTGAAGATTCGAGTAGAGGATATAAGCGGCGAAGGAGGATGTTTTCAAAGATTTTTGAGAGAAGTGGAAGGAGACTAATTGGCCTGTAGGAAGTGGGCCGGTTTATTGGTTTATTGGGCTTAGGGATCATTTTAATGATTGAAAATTTCCATAGGATTGGGAAATGTGTTGTTCTAAGGATGGAGTTATATATTGTGGCAAGGAAAACTACAGCTCTTTTAGGGAGTTGTTGGAGTATATTGGAGGTAATCAGATCATACCCAGGAGCTTTATTTTTGGGAAGGAGCTTGATTAAATTGGCAACTTCGGAAGGAGTGATTGCCTTAGGGGGAAGACTCATGGGTAAAGGAATGGATAGTTCCGCCTCGATTGTAGTGCAATGAGTCCTGTCTAATATGTCCTCATGTGGAGTAAATGTTTGTACAAGGTGTTCAGCAAAAGCGTCTGCTTTATGTTTGTCCATTTTGGCCCAGGTTCCGTCAGTTTTTCGTAAAGGGTGCTTTGTTTTTCTATAAGATAGTATTTGTCTTGTAGCAGTCCACAAAGTTCTGTTTTTCGTTAGGGTTGAAGTATAGTTTCTAAAACGTTCTATATTGCATTTAGTGATTTCGTCATGTAGTTCTTTTTGCAGTTTTTTCAGTTTGGTTTTGTCGCTGGGCATTCTTGTGTGTTGCCAATGAGATCTTGCTTTTCGTTTTTCTGCAATAAGACGCCTAATTGTTAATGGTTGAATTTTCAGGTTTTGTGTAGGTTTCGAGTTTTTCCTTTTTTGCGAAAAGTCTGTAGCGTTTTGTAGTAAACATGTAAACTTGTGTACCGTGTCATCTAGTTCTTGTTCTGTTTTTAAGCTTTGTCGTAAGTCTAAAAGCTCGTCAATATGTTGTTTGAATAATTCCCAGTCAATTGGTCCATTAATAAGTCTCGGCGCATTGACTTTTGGAGTGGATTGGGAATCGAGAACTAGTAGAACAGGGCTATGATCGGAATTAAGATCTAGAAGTGAATCAACATTAATATTGGAGGAATTCATGGGACTAGTTATAAAGTAATCTAGAATGTCCGGAAGCTTAGATCGGGAAGTTGGCCAGTATGTGGGAGTCGGAGGAGAGATGATTTGGTAGGAAGAGGATGAAAGCACTTGATTAAGAATAATCCCACGGGGATTGGAGACTCGACAGCCCCATTGTGGGTGCTTGGCGTTAAAATCACCACTAGCAATGAAAGAATTCCCAAGAGCTTGGAAAAATGACCTAAATTCAAGGGAGTTTATAGGTTTATTAGGAGGGCAATAGGTTGCGGCAATAGTTAAGGGGATAGGGGAGCAGTCAATTGATACTGCGGTGGATTGAAGAAAATCTTCTGCAATATAGGAATGAAAAAAAAGGATAAGGAATTTCTAATGAGGATAGCAGTGCCACCGTGGGCAGTATTGTCAGGATGTTCGGTCCTGAACGTTGTGTAGTATCGTATGTAGAAGTTGGACCTGGACGTAAAGTGTGTTTCTGTAATGAGTACTACGTCTATTCGTTTGTCATGTAGTAATAACTCAAGTTCTGGTCGTTTGGAACTCAGTCCATTAGCATTCTAAAGGAGGATTGTAAGGGAATTTGCTGTACAGGAAGACATTTATTTCTGAACGGCGGACGAAAAAACTGACACAATGGACATTAACGCATTTACAAGAGGTGTAAGTATTTTATTTAATTCCTGTACAAGTGAGCAGCTTCATTTAAAATTTTTTTTTAACTATTTCACATTAAACATCATATTGTTGCTAATGGCCTCGTATCAGTTACGTCGAACGGTGACCTTTGGCTTCTAAAACAGAGATTTAACAAGTAAGTGATAATATATCGAATATATTAAAGCTCAATTTAAATTTGTTTAACTTTAATCTTATTTTTATTTAAATTAAATATAAATAGGAAAATATCCTTAGCTGATATACGAGGAGTGTTGGCATCATTTATAACACTGGTATCAATCAAAACAGTCCAGCAAAACTGCAGACTTTTCCTCCTCATAACAAACTATGGGTAGCCCCTCCTAGACGTGCAGTACATTTTTCAACCTTTTAAGGTAACAACGCAACCAGATAGACCATGATTAGTGAAGTTGTATTTTTGTAGTGCATTACGAGAAAAGGAACAGAAAAAAATTTTGAGGAACAGTACGCCATCAAACTTTTTACTAAGCGCTATTAATCAGCAAGTTTGATTAACAAAAATGTGGCAACGATCTTATTGGGAACATTCCTAAATAAGAGCACAAGTTTTCTGGTGGTAAAAAATATTTTTGAAGGGTCGCAAAGTTGTTTAAAACGCACCTTGTTTAAGGAGGCCTTAAACATTAAACACTATTGAAAATATAGGATCTTGTAATCTCAAAATGTCAATCAACATTGAAACTTTTATCTTGTCGAATAACAGTAACTGATAGTCCTTTGAAAATTCAGAAAAGAAGGCGGACGTCGCAAACACTTAGATGCTCTACCATGGTAGATGCTCTACCATCACAGGGCTATTTCCATCAAGTAGTTTTTATTGGAAATTGGGATACCTGTGGGCTCCAGCCCTTCTATTCAGTCGATTGCAGTCTGTGTGACTTCTTTTTAGTCCCCAAGAACAAAACCACTTGAAAGTATATCATCTTGGTACTGTCTATAACAACTAAAGGAGTATAATCGAGGAGCAGACGGCGATTCTAATTGATACCTTACAGTATTACTGCCAACAGTGGTAACAATTCCTCCGCCGATATAATACTGCCAAATGAAACTAATTTGAAGGGGATCAAATAAAATTTGTGGACAAAAATATCAGTTTCATAAATTGTCTGCCGCACTCCATATAAAGAAACTTTCAACTTACTGTTGAGATTCTTCAACTATCAAGGATTCTATTCAAGTTTTTCAAATATATATAAATATAAGCTTTTAGAATAAGAAAAAAATTTGTTTATCATTTCCAATCTATTTTCTTTATTTAATAAATAAACTTCAAAATTGAAAAAACTGCATCTACTTCATTGCCACGATATCAATTTATGAATGCCATCGAGGTACATCGATAAGATTTTATAATGATGCATACAAGAATATGAAAAACTTTTTCCAATCAATAAGAATTTTCAAAAGTCTGTCAACATTTCCTTTTTATTTCAAGTAAAATTCTTAAATAAACTAAGTTTGATAGCTCATATCTGAATTTTCCTCTAATTAGTGCAACTCCCAAGTCTCTAAAGAAAAACGCCTGAAGAAATATAATAATTCAACAAAAGTAAAGTACAGGTAATAGAAGGTATTGATCGTTCCCGTATGTCTATGTATATAAATACTTATATATATATATGAAGACATGTACAAATAAATGAATAGAAAATTTATATAAGTTAATATGAAGTTAAAAATGAAAAAATGCTAAAGCTAAGAGAATATTTTACTTTGAACTGCATACATGTTTGTATAATATGTAGCTTTAAGCAATTTTCAACAGTAAAACCGCGAAAACCTCTTTTAACTTTCGAACTACAGACAAGATATGACTCTTTTCGTTCGCAGAACCTCCTATGCCAGCTGCAATCCCCTCTCGATTGGATTCAATTCAGTTCGGTTCGATAAATATTTTGAAAATTTTGTAAAGTTCACCAATTTACCTTAAATAAAGTGCTGAGTTTCTTTACCCAAACCACAAATACGGAATTCTTCCTTCATCAGATACTCATCGAATACTTTGATAATCACCCTCTTTCATCACAGTTATTACACCATCTATCTATGTTGTCTATATTCATATTACTGTGATGCTCTAACATCAGAGTGCCTTAGTGTCTTTCAGTAGAGTAAGTTTTGGCGGAAACTTAATTTAATTGAAATCACTAACTTTCATCTTTACCATCGACTTATCAAACATACCGATATTACCAGTGCCCTAAAACTTTTAAGAGTTTTCAAACTAATTTTAAAGATAATATTGTCATATATTCATATATATTTAACTTACACTACGTATACCATAGTCATTAGTCATATAAGTACATATATATAAGTACCGACAAAACAAGTCGGCATTCACAAATGTCAGCCACTCTGATTCGTAAGTCAAAGGAGTAAAAATATATCAAGTTAATTTTATAATTAAAATTTTCCTTCCTCAAAATTGCCTCCTCAACCATGGATGTTATATTTATCATTTCTTTCCCTATTTTATTACATTCAAAGAAAAAAGAACTAACATCTCTTTTGTTTATTTAGAATTATATTTAATTGAAAATCACATATTATCCTTAATGTTTCTATTTCCTTGAAAATTCCTATCTAATTTCGTATAGTCCCTGTATGAGTGCATATTAATTTCTGTAGGTTCGTAAATTAATTTTAATGAGTTCTGAACATACTTTAAATTGTATATTAAATATTCCTAGCAACACGGGAGAAATAATTTTAATTAGAATATTATAAAATTTGTTATAAGCATTTTTGAAGCTTTATAATAGAACTGTACATATTAAGGAGAACTTTTATGGGGTCTTATCATAGGACCTGATCAATCAATATATTTTCAATCAAAATATTTATATATTTTTTAAAGAAGACTCTGACCTCAAGAAAGGATAAAAGAAAATTTTCAATCTTTTAGTAATTTGGTTATTGCTAGAACTTAGCAAATAAACTGAGATGGATAGGACATTTATATCAATGGATGAGTGGGACCATTTTTGCACTGAAAAGTCTATAGTACAATAGTCATATTTATAATATCAAGAGATAATACAGGTATACGGTTACTCCTGCGCGAAACTCAGACATCTAAATTATTTTAGGTTTATAAAGCTTAAATATAATTTAGACGTCTCAGATATAATTAAAACTAGAAAAATAACTTTTTTTTTATTGTCATATTTGGATGTTTTTAATATTAGTTCGTATAAGTTAGCTTGGCACTGTCGACTAATTAATAATCACGTGGTTTACTGATGAAGGGTTTAGTAAGTATTTGTAGTATTGACCAGGATTTTGTAGAAATTAAGTTTGCGGAATTCCGCTTAGATACTTTTTAGTGGAAAAGGAAATGACTAAGCATAGGTAATCATACAAGAGCAAGTAGCTGGATGCAAATAGCCAAACATTAGCAGTTATTTAGGAGCATTTTCTTATACGGACAGTGATGACTGAAAAATGTTAACAAAAAATATTCATAACAATAAAAAAAAATCGTCCACAATTGATTCAATACTACATGCAATACGCCCACGAAATATCAGAAAATAGTAAAAGTGAAGCATTTAATATGTGATCTTTTGCGGTCTTTTTCAGCCAAAGAAATAATAAGAAAAACATATAAAAAGCCTTATCCATATGGAAAGGCCAAACTAATCCAAACTTCAAGAGTATAATTTCTGTTACAATTTAATCCACATGAAAGGGGTTTTGTTTGATTTCTCAAAGGTATGTGATGATTGCGTGCAATAAATGATTTACTTTTGTTATTTCGAGCTTAGCAGTATTGGTAAGGTTTTTGTTTTTTTAATTTTTTAAGAAGAAAAGAAAATAGCAAATTTTAAAAGAAACCATTTTGAAGTTGTATTGTGTAGTCGCCAAACTATGGGGTTGGGCGTTTCTTGAACATAAAAAGCATTTAGTATTCAATACAGATGGTAAGGAATTTTTTGTAATGAAAAAAAAAAGAAATAACCTAAAAGTGGGATGTGCAAATGGAATTTTTTCGTATGTAACTGATCACAAAAAGTGTACTATGATGAGCCAAACGAAATGTATTCTGATGATATGATGATGATAAGACTGCACTCATGAAACGAATTGATATGGTATTGAAATTGCTGCTGGCATATTCATATTAAACCATGCTTATAGTGCTGATATCTTGTTGCACTCAGATATAAAATGGCCAATGTCGAAAACGTAGCAGACGACCAAAGATCTCGACAAAGTATTATTTAGAATTCACATGCTGTCTGTCCTATAATATGCAAATAGGCTCGGAAATAAATTACGAACAACTATCAGAAGATGTTATTTCTGTTCGGTAACAAATAAATACCATGTTCAAGACTCTTCGAAGAGCTGGTTCCGATTGGTTCTGTCCAGGATGTTGTCGCTGTCATCTGCAGAGTTAATGTCGAACACCAGGAGTTAGCAAGCAACCACAGGTACCACCAGTTGAAGTTCTTTAATTACATGCATGCAACACGTTCATTAATTAAACGACTGCCGTTCTTCTTCATCGCAACATGATTGCATGTGGCCCATGAAGTCAGTTACCACACCGCAGTTGCATGCATACATGCGGTAGTACATGATTTGGCATCAAAGCCGAAGTTATTTCTAGTCGTCATCAATAGCAGCAGGCATAAGCATCCAAACCGAACATGCAAAGTGATTTTTACAGATTCCTCTCCAACGTTCGGTTACTGATACCATTGGAAAAGGTAGTCGTACGAATAGATCTTGGGAGTACATTGGTAGAGTGAACTATTCCTCAAAAAGTACCAAAAAGTCCTAACTTTCGTGAAAACTTTACTAAGTAATTATTATTAATCAGAGCTGCCATCGACAACTATCAGCGGAAGAAGTTTCCATAATTCTCCAAGCTATCCTATTTTCTCTTACAGTCGAGTAGATTCATTTAATTTTAGCGAATTTTGCTAGATTCCAAATATTTTATATTCACTCGAGAGAGTTAAATTTCTCGTCGCTGAAATCACTTTTCATTGATGGTAAGATAAAATCAGATAACAAACAGTAAAAATGGCAATTAATAGAGTTCGTTTGCATATCATCAAAGTTTTCCATGCAATCTTAAAAGATCGAAGGTTTTTCCTATAATATTAATTTTATACTATTTATATAACATTGTAATATTTTTAATCATGTGATTTTAACAATTGTATGTAATATAGCCAAAATGGCTAAAAATTGCTAAACTAATCCAGTTTATTTTTGTGCTAGAAATTTGGCAGCTTTTTTATTAGTTTTCATTGATTTATAATATTAGAATGTCTTAAAGTTGATGCGTAGATAAACACTTCCAATAATTAATTTTACATCAAAATTGCTTATTTCAATATTTATATAATTTCAGTGAGCTGCTTCGATTTGTATAAAGTACCAAAGATTCCTTTTAGTATCTTACACTAAAACTATATTTTTGAGAAATAATTCAATATTAAATTAATATAAAAAATATTTGTAATATTATATATACTAGGTAAAGTTATTCTCTTATACTACTAGCCATTTTTATTATCGAACCCATAGAAAGAAGCAGTTTGTTGTTGTTTTTTGTAAGGTCCCTTAGACATGTGCCAGGGGCCACTTAATAGCGCCACGTTATCTGAGAGCGTCAGTTATCTGAGAGAGACTGGTCTGTGGTTAGTAGTATAGAATATTGAGAATTTTGTTATATTTTGTGGAGCAGATTAGTGTGTTGTAAAAGTTTAAATAGGGAATTAGGGAATGGAGTTGTTGGGTTCAGGAACTCTGTAATGGTAGGAATCCCGCTCGCGAAGTAATTCTTGGTTAAGTGGCAATCATATAGAATATGAATGATAGTGAAATGGATGCCACAGGATTGGCATAAGGGATGATTGGTGTTGCCAAAAAGGAAGTTATATTTGAGAGCAATGTGTCCAATCCTGATTCCAAAGAGCTTCCGCGCTCAGAATTTCGTTATGGATGTTCAAAAGACTGGTTTATTGGTGGTTGTCCAATCAGTCGACAAAAATGTGTCGCTATTGGTCCAGTCATCGTTTTTGTGGATGGCTAATGGGGTTAGTTACCATTCTATTAGTAGGTGAGGTAGATTGGGAATGACTTTGATCACTGGTCGACGAAGTGTTTCCCTAGCCAACTTGTGAGCACTTTCATTGCCAATAATTCCCACTTGCCCCGGCACGCATTGCAACTTGACACTCCTATTGCTTAGTAGGCTATGACAAATTGCGCTAAGTACTGGGTCACTCGATGGTCGACAAATGACTTTTAGGGGCCGTCGCTAAAAATAGTAACGCTCAGTTGCCTAGGAATATTGGTCGCAATATCAATTGCCGTTTTTATGGCCCACAGTTCCTCGTAATATGGAGCTGCCCTATAAGAGAAGATTCCACAACATAGTGCGCGGGTACTGCAGCCAAAAAGTTCGATGACCGAAAAAGATGTAGTTCCGGTGTCAGCGGCGGCATCAGTGAACAACAGTCGATGATCTTTTAATCCGTCCAACTGTTCAACGAAAAGTTTCCTATATCTGGACGGATCAGTACTAGCCCTCTTAAACCTGTCAAGAGAAGCAGTAACTTTCAACCTTTGAGCCCAACCACGGTTTCCAATTTGGATGTGGAAGGGAAGTTTGAAAAATGAGGGGGAGGATGTATGAATTGCTTTCAAGGTGGGATATTAATAAGGATAGCGTTGATGAACTGGGGGAGATGATAATGATTTTGATTAAAGTGTATAGGGGGTAATTTGGAAGGCATAGCTTTTTGTAAATTAAATTTAGGTGAGCTTTTTGAAGATAGAAATAGATAGGTTTTCGACCAGTTTCTATCAGTATGGATTCCACCGGAGATGTCCGATGTGATCCACTGGCTAATATAATACAACTGCTTCGACTGGCTTTCTCCCTGCTATTGGCACACTGACACATGTGGTATATCGAATGTAAATTTAAACCTTATGTACTTAGTAATTTCTATTTCAAAGTGTACAGTTTGATTTTAATTGTTAAAGTCAAATCTTAAACAAAAACTAAGAGTTACTTTGAAGTAAAATAAATTTCAACACAAAATTGAACTAAAAAGAAATTATTTTAAGCAAATCAGTTGTTTAAAAAAAATGCCCATAAATCCTTTTTTAAAATAAGGAATAAATTTTCATTATTAAATAAGGAGAGGTCGAAAACTTATTAAAATTAAATCAAATAATCTACAAAGTATTCCAATAAATATTTTACCAAAAAAATATTAAATGAACTTTTAAAAAGAAAATGGAAGAAAATTTGAAAAAATCAAATATAAAATAATTTTAGTTTTTTTCTTAAATAAATAAACGCATATATTAGCGATAAGTTACCATTCAAAATATAAGAAAAATATCCCAAAAATGTTCTCTTTTACTTTGTAAATAATTTGCATATAAAGTAAAAAATTTCGCTTGGTAAAATTAAAAGAAAAACCACTCACAGTCTAAAGGCGTTAATTAAATTTTGCTAATACTAATACCATCTTACATGATAACTTTGTGATCACTGGTCGACAAAGTGTTTCTCTAGCTAACTTGTGAGCGCACTTTCATTACCCAGAATTCGAAATATGGCAACGTCGATGGGATGAGAGTGTGAATGGCAGATGGACGCACATGTTCATTTCGGATGTGTGCTTTGCGTCTGCGCATGGATTTGAATTTGGTCTGTACCTTGGGTATTTACTCACGGGACATGATCGTATGAATGGGTTCCCGTACGGGCGTGGTCTGGCTGCTAAATGCCCTTGAGGGACGGCGGAGGAGAGTGCTAAGTACATTTTCATTGAGTGTGACCTATACGGGCATTCGCTTAGGCGTTGTCACTGCTTATGACAGTAGAGGTTTAGATAGTCCTCGCCAGTAACAGTTGGAGTAATCAGCTTGTAACTGATTACTGACTGTAAACTGCCATTAAAGGTGGTGCGTTGATTGAGCGTAACATAATAACTATGGTCGTATGCGGCTCGTGGTTTTATGTTTAACGACAGATAAGTTACGTTAAATAATATAATATTACCTTCTATGAATAAATAGAATCAGCTAAGATACATTCGTTATATTGGGAACATCCAATTGAAGATTTTTCGAGCAAAACCCAAACCCCTAAAGTCGTTTGATTTAGCCGGCCTAAGATAGAAAAATAAAATAAATTTAGACTCACTCATAATTTTCTCTAGTCCAACATTTACAGAAATGTGATTTTTTTTAAATATTGTTATTTGCCTTTATAATAAACCCTATAATTGTAGATTTCGACCAGAATCATACGATCCAATAGTGTAAATGATATTAGTATCTGTTCTTAAATATAATCCATTTGTCACCATAATCCGCAGATTATTATGTAATAGAATAGCAAATTTTAGATACTGACCAACAGCACCAAAGTAAATAATGGTAATGAAATTCGATCTCTCGAAAACCGTGATGTTGGGGCCGTATTTGTTCTTATAAGTGTACTAGTCACTCAGACCTTGTATTATGTTGCTATAGTTCCAGTCAAAATAAAAAATTATGCCATTTTTTTAACTGAAATAACAAATAATTTCGTCAGACATTAGAAAGTAAATCTACAAAAGTTCCAAAATATATTATTTGGGCATTTGAAGAATTATTTTTTAGGCTCCATTATTTAAAGAAAAATAAATATGATACCTGCAAAACAATTTGCAATTTCAGCATAAAAACATTATTAGCGAAAAGGTATATAATCGTTAGGGTAACAAAATAATTTACTCAGTTAATTATGGTAATTTCAAAAACTGTAGAGGTAAATAAGGGAAGATTTAAAAAGTTTTAAATTTTAGATTTAAGACTTTTCGAATCTTCCGTAGATACGGTCTGCAGTGAGAGAAACCGAATTTGATTGTAGGTGAAACAATATTTCGTGAAAATTATTTTCAACGATCGCACATTGAATTGAAAATCGTGTCGCATTATTCAATTTTTATTTTCAAAATTCACGTGTCGATTATGTTTGCAATAAGACAAATTCGAGTTTCACAAAATGCAGTTTTGAAAATTATTTTTGTTCGAATGCCGGTTGGAGCACATAAGATTAATGCGAATTCTTTTCAAATGGAATTGTAGCACGAGTGGTACTAGCTATCAGCATCACGATTCGATGGACCATTAACACCTTTACCATTGTAGTCATCATCGACATCGTCATCGCCATCGTCATCGTCAACCAGAGAGATACATATTCATAGTCAGATATGATATTACTTATAAAAGAGGCCTCTACCATTATAATATCCATTAATGGTCCTCTTTAGAATCTACTTCTCCTTCCTCCTGTCTTTTGGTTCCGACTTTAGTGGATAAGATGTCTACTGCAAGAGCTTCAGTTCTTCAAGATTTGGTTCGATTCGCTGCCGCTTAACACTCTACCATACATTCCGATTCGTGATTTTCAGTTCAGCATCTTTTTGGTCACGTCGCTTAAAGGTCTTAAGTCAAAATTTATGATCCGATGTTATCACTTTGTGAATTTGCAATGAGCGCGAAAACAAAACCGTTCAGCACGGATGCCTAACTGCTTATCTCCACACAATGCAATTTTAGTACATTCGAATTTATTTTCCAAATATTTAACTTAAGTGACTTCCTCTTACTCCGCAGAAGAATTTTGAATAGTGGAAATATGAAGAATCCGAAATACTCAAATTTCCCCGATTTCCGATCAGAAATAAGGTGTGAATTATTCGGAGGATGTTGTTTTTGAAAAGTTTCAAAGAACTTTCGTCCGCTCTGCGTCCTTTGCACTTTTTTTTAAATTTTATTATTTCGTATACTTTCTATAGTCTCTGAATAGAGGTTTTATCATTTTATGACATTAAATAAGCTACTGCTGTCCGTTCAGTTAAATTTGATTTAAAAGAAAAAAGGACAAAAACATGAAAGAAAACTAAATTCTGCCACGTTTTCGTGACTTATTCTGTTAATTGCATCGAAAAGCACATTAGCTGGTGCCACTTCAATAAATGAATTTTTGAACTTTGCTAATCTTAATGCAATGCAGTTTGGTGTGAAATAATTTTCAGATATTTCCATTCACTTCATGATGATTTTATTTTGCGATAAAACGTTTTATTGTTAAAATAAATTATTTTGTTGCAAGGCTCATTGGATTAGTATTTTAAAAGTAATAATTGAGAACTTAGTACATTTAATTTATTAAATAAAACTTGCCGCCAATTCATACTTAGTCGTATATGACTGGACGCTGTCAGAAATTTGCAATATTTTAAAATTAAAAAATTCCAAGAATACTTTGATACAATGCAATTATAAACCAGTTTAGTGTAACTTTGAAGATTTTATATTCTGATTTTTCATATTATTTTATTGGTATGTTTGAGTAAGAGGTTTTGAAAGACTATTCTTAAGAGTATAATCAGCCTTTTGGATTTCCTTCATAAAATTATTTTTCACTACATATGATATTTTTGGTGGTATTTCGTACTATATCTCCTTTTATTAAAATAACGACATAATCATTTATAAGAGAATTTGGTAGTATTGTTTTGTAAGAATTTGGAATGTATTTATTCAGTCTTATGGGTATGGTAATCGGACTAATTTTTAGGTCATGAGATTTTCTATACTTAGGCTATTAAAATCTTACTCTATCAAATGAATATGGTATGCCTTCCGCTACCGCTACCGAGTTTCAAATCACCTTTTTCAGGAAATGAAGGTACAAAATAATGCGTTTCCTGATTATCTGAGAATGATCCTGATATTTTTATCTGACTTTGCATTTTCGATAAAGGAAGCCTACTCAATCTTATTAGTTTAGTTGGAATATTAGGCTTTATTTTGGTTGGTTTTTTAAATTTTGTTAGGTATCCCTTTTGTATTTATAACATATTTTTCATCGACTGACGCAGAGAAAATATTTCATCTATTGCTTACTTTACTAGAGTAAAGCGTCTTTTATATGGTCTTATAATTTTTTCGGCTACTTTGGCAGCATAAATAGCGGAAAATTACTTATGAAGTGAAAAATGTATGTAAGGTCCCTTAGATATGAGACACGGGCTATTTTCATTGCACTACTACCATAAGGTCATGTGGTCGGTTTTCAGTAGGTGTGAACATTTAGAGTTAATTAAATTTTGTGGAACATGCTAGTATATTTAACCATGTTAAAAAGTAGACTTGAAAATTAAATTATTAGATCTAAAAGCTCTCCAAATGGAGGAACGCTGCTCTGAAAGAAATTCTCGAAAAAAGTTGCCTGTAGATAAACGGGTTGGTAAAGGCTTTGTCAAACCTATTTATAGTCGTAGATATTCTCTAAGTATATGTCTCTAATTTTGAGAGTGTAAGTATATGTCTCTAATTTTGAAACTATTAGAGATAAGGGGTATGAATTTCTATTCGAGTTGGGGGAATTTTTTTTTTGTAAAGTTTCTACTTCTACTTGATATACTATTGAAAGCATATTAAAAAGTAGAAATATAATTCCAAATGACTTACCTTATTATGAGTCGATTTTAATATTTATACACCTACAGACCAATAAGTCTCCTTACAAATCTCTCAACAGTCTTTGAAAAAATAGTACTCCGCCTTTTACATACCCTACTCAAATCGTCAAATTTCATTCCCAACCACTAAATTGGTTTCTGAAGACCAAATTTATGCGTATCGGCGCCACCTGCGAGAGACCCTTGATGCTACACGGTACCCAAGTTGAAGATGTCGAAAAGTTCTGTTACCTTGGCAGCATGCTCAGCAAGGATGGTGCAACTGAAATAGACATCCAAACGCGCATCAACAAGGCGCGACAAGCATATACCTCACTTGGGAACGTGTGGCATTCCAATCACCTCTCCATAGCACTCAAACTTTGAATATTCAACTCAAACGTCAAGCCAGTCCTGCTGTACGGCTGCGAAACATGGAAAGTAACAGACAGCACGACTCGTTAGCCTCAAGCATTTGTGAACAAATGCTTGAGGCGTATAAGCAAGATCTTCTGGCCGAACTGGATAACGAACGATGAGCTGCTTCTTCTCACGAAGCAAATACCCCTGCTAGATAACATCAAACGCAGGAAATGGAGTTGGATTGGCCACACCTTGCGAAAACCACCTACGGACATAGCAAGGATGGCACTAGATTGGAACCCACAGGGCAATCACAGCAGAGGACGTCCAAGGACCACTTGGAGAAGATCAGTCGAGCGCGAACACCAACAAACTGGCAAATCATGGTCGGAAATAAAAAGGCTAGCTCAAGACAGAAGCAGATGGAGAGAGTTCAAAGAGTCTCTAGTGCCGCTATATGCTCCATAGGAGCGACTGTGTTCTCATGTCTATGTGTAACATAGAAATGAAAACCTGTCAAATAAAAATAAAAAAAAAAATTTGGTTTCTGCTTCGAACACTCTATATAAATCAAGGTTTTGATAGAATTTAGTACCCGCGCTTACTCTGGAAACTCAAGAGGATCTTTGCTTCTACCTTTTTCCTAGTCCTCAGATTATTACTTTTCAACCGGCTCTTCTAAGTAAACGAATCCAACGAACTCTCCCATATCTCTTAGATATTAGCTGATATTCCACAGGGAAGTACATTTGAACCTATCCTCTACAACATTTTATACACCCGATATCCCAATCTGAATTTAATACCATCTTTGTTACATATGCCGATAATACGGCCTACCTTGCATCTAGCGAAAATCTCCAACATATTTCGGAAATTCTCCAAACCCAAATCCAAACCCTCTAGAGCTGGTTTACCAGGTTGGAAGTGAAGGTTAATGAACGTAAATGTACCTACATGACTTTTTCTCTCCTACCATATACTTTACAGACTGCGAAATACCAAAACACCCCGAAGTTCTGTATCTAGGACTGGACAAACAAACGGTTGACATGGAACCCACATACAAGGCTTTAAAGATAAGAATTAAAAGGACGATACCTTCTACAATACTACTTCGACTTCTAAACAATGGTTCTAAACTTACTGTAGACAGTAAAGTAATTTTATACAATGCTCTACTGAAACCCGTCTGGACTTATAGACTAGAAATCTAGAGCTCTACTAAGCCTTAATATTCCCTCCAAATTCAATCTCTCCAATCAAAAATACTCTATCCAATCGTCGAAGCTCCCTTTTATGTTCTCAATACTGTTGTTTTTGATGTGACTTGAAGTCCCATTTGTTTTTGGTGTGACTGTGTCTCGTTAACATCGTGATCTTGAAGTCCCATTTGTTTTTGATGTGACTGTGTCTCGTTATAAATAGTTCTATTCTCGTGTCTCCAATCATACTAATTCTCTTGTTCAAGAATTATCCTCCACTTCCTTTCCTAAAAATACCCATCGAAGACTTAAGCGGCAATGGTCGCGTTATTTATTAAATTACTAAGTCGTAACCGGTAGCAGGAGTAACTTCGATGGATGTTTACTCCCCATAACTTTTCACGTTAATTAAAACTATTATTCAAATCTGCTTATTACTAGTTGTTATTGTAGATATCTGTAAAAAAATTACAACAAAAAAATATTTATACAGTATTATATCACTTTGCGAATAAGTTCTTATTCTAACTCTTCCTTTAATGAAGAATATTTTTAAAAAATCTACAGAAATTTGTCTAAAATTTTAAAATCAGCAAACTAGTGAGAAATTGTAGACTATATTTGTAAAATAGTTTAGTCCATTTGTCATAAATGTGAGTATACATTTTAGTTCTATATTATAAACGTAAAACCTTAAAAATTGCAAATTACCATATTTACCTGATTTTCAAAATTAAGCAATTCCCAACTAATCTTACCAATATATAAGCAGAGGTGTAAATAGTTTAATGTTTTCCGTGTACTTATTTGGTTTGCAAAAAATATGCCAGAAACGATTCTAGAGACCCACAGCCATGAAAACATTCGGCAAAGAGGTGTTAATAGTTTCGTTAAAAGTTAAGTAAATTCAATCTTGAATAGAATTTTTTGCCAGGTAACATATAAAAAAATTTAATAAACAACCCAGTCTTTTTTGGATTTTAGGATTAAGATAAAAATTATGAATTTTTGCTCATTTATGGTAAAACATAACGAAACATAAAAAAGAGTATTTTATCTTGACTTCTCTATAAACTGACAGTAATCGGATTATTCTAAATTTGTACGTGGATATATTAAAATTATTTTAGCTTAAGTTTTCTAAATGTTTTCAAATATTATTCTGATATGATAGATTGTAAAAATGTTTCAAGAATAATTTTCCTTATCGTTTTTAGTAAATTTAATTTTTTGTTTTTAAAATATTTTTTCCATTTTTCACAAAAAAAAAAGTTTTTTGGTAAACATTTTCGTGATAAGATGGTAATAAAATAAAGAAGAAGAGTGGCGGCGAACGTGAGTGAAGCAAAGCATACACGATCTTATATATTCATAAAATGATAAGATACACTCGTTATTCAATAAACTCCCTAGACTTTTGGCGGCATCAATGATTCTTATTTCTATTCGAAGCACGTCAACACTTCCAAGGATTAGTAGCTGTCTTGTTGTTCTAGTCAGAAAACAATTAGGCGACTGTACGCCGGCACAATAACCATCAGACTTATTCTTTGACTTTTAATGCCCCAAAAGAGTGGTAGGCCAAATTTATCCTTTTAGGACCGAATTTTTGAGTTGTTTTATCTTCGATACGCACTTACTTAATATGATATTTTTTAAGAGTGACTAGATACTTAATGTAGTGTTTAAAAAAAATTGAATAGAAAAAATCAATAAGTTGATACGCAAACGAGTAGATTTTTTGCTTAAATGGCAATTTAAAGTCAACATTTCATGTTTTTATAAAATTTGTAACTTTCATGTCATAAATTCGTAATAAATGGAGCTAATTATCAGTTAATCTAGGTTGTTAGTAATAAGAAAAGCATAGCAATACTGCAAAATAACGCAGCTTGTACTTTAGTCTGGTAGTGAAGTACAAGTTTCACATCGTTCTGGAACTACGCGCAGTGCACTATGACAAATGGAACAAGGGAATTTTTTTATAGTGCGTCACCAAAAATTTAACAGTGAAATTTTGAGCAACGATTTGCCGTCAAATTTCGTGTTAAGTATCGTGAAACTGTAAGTTTTTTTTTTTTTTTAATATTTTTTATTAAGAGCACAAGTCTTTAAGTGCCATAAAATATATTTGGAGGTCTTAAAACGAATGGAAAATGAGCCTTGTTCAGGGAGGTTCTCAACATAGAAAAATGATAAAAATGTTAGACAAAAGAGGGCCAACTCTCCTTACTTGTACAACGTTTTCAACATTTTGGCATCTTATTATGATAGATCGTTCTTGGAAGACTCCTCTAAAGTGCTTAGAATGGCGCCTGTTGCAAAGAATAATCGGTCCTAATAGGTAATCTCTAGCAATAAGCTTTTGTCAGAACAAGAACCATCTAATCACCTAATCAAAGTTCGTGAGACTTCTTCTTGTTCCCCGAGATGAAAAACCACTTCAAATAACGTCAAATTGGTGCTGTCGATAATATCTAAGGGAGTGTAACCGAGAAGCTGAAAAATATTTCAGTTGAAGTGTTCCAGGACTACTACAAAGAGTAATAACAATGCCTCCACTAATATTTAACTGCCCAAAGGAACTATTTTAAAGGAGATAATATTGATGTATAAATTGTTGCAAAAATGCAGTCTCCTTACTTTTTTGCTACGCCTTGTAAAACTAAATTTTCTTAAATTTACATTGGTATATATGTTTTTAAATAGTTTTTATTAGTTGTGTGCTTAATAAACTTCTTCAAATGAACTTAATTTGCTGCTCAATAACTATTATTATCGTCCTTCAAACCAGACAACAGTTTCTTTCTTTTAGAAATATTATCTTATTAAAAATATGTGAATTTTTTTAAACTACTTGTATTTGAGAAAGTTAGCGTAAATTATATCCAAGTGAGCTTTAGGCTAGATCGGAGCCAATATATTTTGATGTAAATTCTTAGGAGCACAACGCAAGCGCCTACAAAATCTGGTCTGGCTCTACATAAATAATTTAGAAGCGTCTTCGCGACCTATAGTGAAAAAATAACTTCCTATTTTGAGAATAATATTATAAACTTTTTAAAAAAGAAATAATTCTTATTAAATTCTTAAAAGTAACGTTAACTATATTTTTTCGAATCAACTAACCATATCCCTACGATGAACGCTAAAATTTCATATATCTAATCAAGAAGCATGGACTAAACCTAGCGTCAATATGGAGTCATGACAACAGTAAATCGTGCCATCATAACTCTAGATTTTGTATTTGCCATATATTAAAAATATTAATAATTTTATATGTTGCTTAAGGAAAAAGAGCTGGTTTTACGAAAAAATGTGCAGAATAGTTTTTATTCCGAATTTATTTTTTAGTAAATTTTTGTGTGATCTTAATTTTTTTTGGAAGGATAAATACAATGAATTTAGAGAAAAATATCAAAGTTACTATACAAATTGGAGCACTTTTATATAAAAAGCTTCCTAAGAAAAGCTTTTATCGTAAAAAAAACCCGCTGATCCCTTTATTTGATAAATTCATCCCTTTATTTGATAAATTAAGTTATTAGTTATGCTTTTGTATGGTGGTCTTTCTCTAATAAAAGGTTTTTTTGGAGGTTGGTGTTCCTCAGGGCAGTCCCCTTGGACCAATTTTACATAACAATTATGCCAACTTTTAATATTTCCTGTTTTTATATTTTTATTCATCTTACCTACAGCTTAAAACGAAAGTACCCTTCAATACGCTGAACATCTTCTCGTTAGAGTTCGTGTTCGTCAGGGAAGTATTTTCGGAGTAATTTTATGCAATAATTACACTGATTTTTATATATTTTTAATTCATTTAAAAAATAATGAATTCATTACTTTATAAATCTTACAAAACATCTGACTGCTCCATTTATATTAGAAAAAAAATCTTGATAATTTTCAATATTATTTTTGGATCACATCAATTTGATGATTATTTTTTATATATTTTAGGTATTCTTCTATAAAAAAAACTAATATAAAACAAAAAAACAAACTTCCATAATAATCTGTAAATTTTTTTGCTGCCAAATATTTATTTCAATGCTCGTTTGTTTTTTCTATAATCCCTCAATAAATTCAATTTTTTTAAAAAACTATTTCAAAGATCTCAAAAGCTTTCTGTTTCGTATTTATCATAATTTTATGCAAACATTTTGATGCATTAACAAGTTTTTTTTGGGAGGTATTTGATAATTTACTAAACGCTGAAATTTTTTGCTCTACCAATAATAATCATCGAAAACTTCCACTTTTTTTTAACCAATCATTCAATAATTTATGGTGCTTAATCGTACTGCTTTTTTCATCCAAAGTTTTTCTTGTAGCTTTTAAAGAAATGTTATTCAAAATGCCACCAGAATTATTCAATTTTCAGTATGGTATCAATTCTTTTTCAGTAATATTTTAACTAATTTATGGGATTTAGGTTTTTTTGTACATTATTATACGATATTAAATTGGACTTTTAGCAATAGTACATTTTTTCAAAATATGCTTCTTAATTAAGAGATAAATTTTTTTTTGGTTAGCATCATTATTTAATGGAATTTTGTTCTCTTTTTGTTTCTGCTTCTATTTGTTTTTTCGTAAACATTTTTTAACTGAATATTAATATTCATTATATTTATTTTGTGAATTTGTTGGGTTTTCCATTTACTGTCATTCGTAAAATAATGCGTAATAATTACAGAAGGTCTTATTTATTTAAAAAGCGATTGATTTTTTTTGTTTTACCAATTTTTTTTTTGAAAATTTACACCGAATATTTTATCAGTTAAATTTGAAACTCAAACTAAAAATTCAAAGTAATTAAATCAAGAAAGAATAAAAAAAATACTCTTAAGTAAAAATTTATAACAGATTTTTAAATTTTATTGAAAAAACTTTGCGCTTACCTTATAATGGCGTTAAATGTTAATGATAATTAGAAGACTTGTGACATCTTAAATATTTTGTTTTTACCCAAAATGCTAGTAACTTTAATGACTGAATGAAAAACAGAAGAAAATAGTCATAAAATTGATAAGAGAAAATTTTAAATACATTTGTCTTATTTACATAGTTTATTTTGCATTTGAATTTTCTGCTACAATCAAACAGAAAAATTATTTTTAGATTTTTTTTATCTTATTTATAGTAAAAAGTTTTGTCAAACTGAAATCAAAAATCGAAACCATTGGAAATTTCTAAGAAATTTTTAAGAAAAGTTAGAAACTTAAATTTGTATTTATTTTAAACAAAGATTGAAAACTACAAAAAAATTAGTAATATATTTATTTGATTTTCAAAAGCCATAGTAGGGACCGATCCGGTAGAATAGTCGTAAGCGTACTGTATTACCATATAACGGGTTGTGGGTTCGGTTCCAACTGAGGCATGGTCCGCAGCTAATTCCCAAAAACCACCTTTCTTTCCATTATAATTTAATTTGTCTATCCCGATATTATTTGGAGCGTCGTTCCTTGTGGGTTGTGATTACAATGCTTACCACCCTCAATGGGGTTGCCGCGTTGCTAACCCTCAAAGAAAGATTCTTCAAGAAGCTCTATCCCATACATCATACCAAATAACTTCCCCTCCAAATCCAATATACTGACCACCTTCTAGTTCAAAATGACCTGACATCCTCGATTACTTCAGTAGTATTCCTTTAATTACCATTATTCTAGTATTGAAACTGTTTCTTATTTAAACTCTGATCATAGTCCTATTCTCCTTACCCTTAATTCTAAGCCAATCTTAAAGACTCTTCATCCTAGGCTGATAAATGGCAAAATATACTCAAACACATGTAGAAAGAAATTAGACCAACAGATTGACTTAAAACGAACGTTAAAAACAGCGAACGATTTTAATGATGCTGTAAATGACCTCACTATATATATACAACATGCAGTCACAACCGCTCACATCTCTTACAATATGACACAACCACAACAACAAAATTTACCAACTAAAATACGTACATTAATTAATGAACAAAAAATGAGAACGCTTATGAATGCATAGCTACAAATAGAAAATTAACCGATTACAACATGAACTGATTGTGGAAATTAAAAAGCACTACAATGAATGGCATGAAATTTACACAAGATCGCTTAGTGACAATATGTCTTTATGGGAAGCTACTAGACGAATACTCTCGCACAAAATAACACCACACCAACTGAGGCGAAATGACGGTAACTGGGCAAAAACAGACAAAGAAAAAGCCGAAGTATTTGCTAAATACTTTTGCTCCACATAATGATATAGAACAAAATTATCGAAGAACTAATGTTTTAAGTCCCTATGAGTCTTCCTCCTAAAAATTTAAAGCCCTCCCAAATTAAATCTACTATTCTGCGTCTTCCCAATAAAAAAAGCTCCTAGTTATGATCTAATAACAGTTTTTTGAAAAACTCCTATTAAAACGACTCTACCCAGTTCTAGTTAATGAAGAAACTATTCCTGATCACCAAATTGGCTTCCGATCTGAATACTCCACTATCCAGCAATGCCACCGCATTTTTGATCACATTGCATCCTCTCTTGAGAGGAAATATTATTGCCCAGGAGTATTTTTAGATATCCCCCAAGGTTTTGATCATGTGTGGCATCCTGGACTCCTCTGGGAACTCAAGAGCTTTCTTCCTTCAACATACTATCTTATCATCAATTCATATCTCTTCCAGCATCATTTCCAAGTTGCTATTAACTCAGAATCCTCGGAAATATATCTTATTCTAGCTAGAGTCCCACAAGGCAGTATCATTGGTCCCAGTTTATATAATATTTTTACCTTTGATATCCCATCTGATCCTAATACTATAATTGATACTTATGCAGACAATACGACCATACTTGCTACCCATACAAATTCTGATATAGCATCCAACAATTTACAATTTCATATACACAACCTTCAATCCTGGTTTAAGAGATGGAGAAGGAAGGTAAATGAACAGAAGAGTGCTCACAATTACTTTCATACTTTGTCAAGGGCAACCTACTCCGTTATACCTTAATAGAAACAGGATTCCACAATAGGATAAAGTACGTTATTTGGGACTTTACTTGGACAAGTGATTAACATGGAATCCTCGTACTAGATTAAAAACAGTTGAAGCTAACAGACGTTACCTACGACTTCTTAGACTACTGGACAAACGCTAGAAACTAACAATCAAAAGTAAACTTTTTATATACAAGATAATTATAAAACCTATTTGGACATGCGTGTATGGAAATGAAGTTTGGGTTTCAACGAAATGTTCCAATTCCTATCGCGTCCAGGCCATACAAGCCAAGATCTTCCGTAAAATTGTTGATGCCCCCTTTTATGTTCGCTTTATTCAGCACCTGTGTATTTTCCGCTATCAAAAATTGCACACCCGTTTATCCTATCATTATTATGCACTTGTGAGAGAATTGTCCTGTACTGCCCTTTCCGGCAACAGTCATTAGAGACTTAAGAGACAATGACCTAAAGATTTTCTAGAGGAATCTAACTTCCATTAGTTGAAAAAATGCCGATGGGTATTTACTCCCATTTCATGATGCACAAGATTCTTAATTAAAATGTTATGCAAATATGCTTGTTACAATACAATTGTAGTTGCAGATTAAAAAAAAATTAAAAAAATTGTCACAAAAACATGTAAATTTGTTATAGTTTTGAATATGTCACCCATCTGTCTGCAGACATGTTTCAGCTTACTTTTTCAGATGACAGTCGGGTTTTATGCAAAGTTCTTATTTAATTCGCCTATAAAGTTGCTAAGGGTACTAAGAAACCAATTAAAGCTAGACCTTACATTAAATATTCATTGCGAAACATATTGTGATAACTTAAATTGAGAGCATCCTGTCTAGAAAGCCAAGCATTTTTTAAAATAGTTCAAGTTTTAATTTTTATAGATTAAAATTTTTCATTCAGAACGCCATGGTCCTAAAGATGAGATTCTTCCAAAAATCATTAAAGATGATTTTGCTTTGTATTGCATTAAATTGATTTTACACATACGTGTATGTGTATGTTTAGAAATTTTAACCAGAATAATGTCGACTTCAAGCACTTTTTTACCCTATATCAGAATAATAAATTTTTAGTCATATATACGATTTTCATTTTCAGATATTGTAAATAACATTTATACCCACGATATTCCTTGCCACAACAACATCCTAACCGCAACATATGCTGACGATACAGCCATCCTGACACATCACAAAGATCCTTCCACAGCCATTAGTATCCTACAGAACCATATCCACTCCTAAGAAACTTGGTTCAAAAGGTGGAGAGTGAAGGTAAATGAGCAAAAATCTGCTCATGTAACTTTCACACTCTGCCGAGAACAAATTCCCGACATAACCCTAAACGGCAGTAATATTCCACAAAAAAATAGCGTACGTTACATTGGACTTATATTCGACAAAAGGTTAACCTGGAACCTTCATACGAAAACTAAAAGACGTGAACTTAACGGACGATACAAACAATTAATACGTCTCCTAGACAGTAAATCAAAACTTACAACAAGAAGTAAACTATTACTATACAATACGGTTCTGAAACCAATATGGACATATGGTCTAGAACTTTGGGGTTCGACTAAGCATTCCAACTCCCTTCCAATCCAATCCCTACAATCCCGAATCCTTCGTAAAATTGTCAATGCCCCTTTTTATGTACGAAACACTGTTATCCACCGTGACCTAAATGTTCCATTTGTTCGTGAACTGTGCATCTCCCGATATAAAAAAATTCCATTCGCATCTATCCTTCCACCCTAATCCTTTAGGAAGGGAACTGTTCATTCCCACCCTTCCAGTATACACCCATCGACGTTTAAAACGGCGATGGCCGAGAGATTCTTTAAAATAATAAAATAAAATTACCCTGTTCTAGAGGTAACATCAATGGGTGTTTTCCTCCACATGTCTTCATGTCCTTGTATATTCCCTTAAAAAATCTGCTTGTTACTAGCATAAGTAGTTGTAGATAACATTAAAATAAAAAATAAATAAAAAAGATATTGTAAGACACGAATGAGCTTAATAATTTAGTCAAGATTAGGCTTCTAATTTTTTGACTGATTGGACGGACAAGATTTTATTTATCAAAAGTAGTTTCAGCTCATACACATACTCGTACTTTGGTTTTTGTCTTATTCAGAATATTCGTTCGGTAAAGAATTTTTAATATTCTAGTTTTGAGAGATGAGGGGTAGTTTTTTTCGGTAAAGTAGAATTCTATCTTAATTTTTTGTAAATTTTAACTTGTTAGATTTGTTATGTATTTTATAAGAGCAATAATTATCTCACAAAAGGGTATTAATCTACATTATTTTTGAGCAAGTAGTTCTATAAACATCATATTGTAGCTGATTCTAAAATGGTTAAAATACAAATAATTTAATATGAAATAGTATATTTTTGAAGAAGTCCTTTTTATAGTTGTTTTATTGTAAGAATATATTGCCCTAAAAATAACGTTTTACATTAAACGTTTTCTAAAATATGTTATAGAATATAATCAAGAAATTCTATCGGATTTTTTTTTTAAAATTTTTTACTATCCGGAGGAGAAAATCTGAAAATTATGTAAATCAGAAATAAAAAGAAAAACTTTTATAGAACAAATGTTTAAATAGTCGATATTAAACAAAAATTATACTGAGCACGAAAAACTTTTTCCCTAATTTTGTTGATAAATGAAAATCGTGAAAGAATATTGCTAAGAATTTGAAAGAAAATCGTCAAGAAGCTCTAGAATAGAATGTTGGGGTAAAGCTAATTAGAATGCTTGGAATGGATTTTCGTCACGTCATCAACACTTGGAATATTTTCACTTCCAATTACACAGAATGACAAGGCTCAATAAGTTGGTAGTAGCTGCTGACAACAAACGACTACAATTAATTATCTCGCTAATGATTTTGTTTGTACTAAAGCGAGTGCTTTTTCCTCATTTTTTTTTCTTTTCTTTTTCAAAAGTGTTGAAAAAATGAATTTACTGGGAAATTTCAGAAAAACTTGTTAAAAAAAATTTGAAAAAATGTCCTCTTGCAAACGTGTGAGTAAAATATTATATGACAACTAATGGTAAGAAAACGCAATGATTATCTACTGTACGAAATCTCATATGATGATTAATGAAAACGAGATTAGTGAACATACTTCATTATTTGAAAGATGAAATTTTAAGTATTTGGGTTTCTAGATAAATGACAAAAATAATACGGTAACCCGCTGTAAAAATGTGATCTTTGATTTGGGAATTAGTCGACACATGAATAAGATTTAATTAATTTATTAATCGTTTTGTACATGAACTGCTATCACACTTTCCATCGCTTCTTCTTATTCAAAGTTATTAATTTAATACCTACTCTATTTTATTAGGCATTGATAAAATAGAGATGAGTAATAATATAACAAATGTCATATTTTTGGGATTATATTGTATTTGACTAAATTATTAAGTTTTCTTTATAGGAACTCCGGTAATATTTTTTCCTGCAATTTTTTATGGAAAATTTTTCGTTATTTCTTGTATCATTTTTTATCCTTTAAATTAAGTTAATGCAATAATATTTCATTTCTCATAATTTTTATTCGAAAATAAAAAAATAGCCAAATTACAAAATCTGTTCAAATAAAACACCGCAGATTTTATTCCTATTTTGTAGAAATTTTTATTTTCTAACTGCTAAGATAATTTATTAATAATTTTAAGCCATTTTGAGATAATTTAGAAATATCAGTCTTAAATGAAGATCAACGTAGACATATTTAAAATTATTGAAAACATATCTAAATTGTATTTTATATGAAATTATACTTACTATAAACACTCTTTAAAAATAAACTTGTCGATCATACTTTGCTAATCAATTATTTCCAAATAGTTTTAATGATGCCAAACGATATGGGGGCTTAGTTTTCAATTTAAACTGAAAACTAATGATTTTTTTTCACATTTCTTATTAGTGAAAACCAAATAAGAATTCATTTTTTAAATAATTTTTCAGTTTAATAGTTATCTCAGTTAATATTTAAATACTTTTTACTCGTTATTTTTAAGGATCAGCAATATCAAGTTAAAAGAAAAAACTGAACTAAATACAATGAGAACTGAAACAAGAAATTATTTACTGAATACACCAAATCACTAATAACCATACACCTAATCACTGGTAAAATATCTTTAAGCCACACGAAGCCACCCAAGATAATCAACACGATAAAACATGTACCGATAAATAACAAAACAGTTCCTTATAAGTCCACCTCCCAAGTTCTTCACTCCCTCCGAAGTTAAATCACCAACAGAACACTTATCAAACAAACAAACCCCAGAGTATGATCTCATAACTTTAAAAATACTTTAAAAAAATTCCAAAATAACCCTCGTGCTAATATCTACAATAATATTTATAATTGTATCCTCCATACTATTATATATTTTTTTCTTCACTTTGGAAGTTTTTCATAATCAAAATGATACCATAATTCAAAAAACCAAAAAACCTTTGTACGTTATGTAGACCCGTAAGTGTCCTTCTAATTTTATTAAAAATTCTTGAAAATTAATACTAAAATGTTTTCATTCTATTATTAAAGCCGAGGGTGTGATTCCTCAGAAGGACACTTACTCGACTACAAGGAATACTGCACAGGCATATTTTTTGATATTTTGCACGTTTTTGACCATCTATGACATCCTGAATTGTTTTAAAAGCTGTAGCGAATCTTACCTTCTCCACAGCCTTAATCCCTATCCATTTCTACATGATAAATTCCTATCTCTAAGACCGTTATTTTCAGGAAGCTAAAAATATTATGTATTCTAACATTCCTTGTATGTCCGTCACTATCCCGCAGGGTAGTATCCTAGACCCAGTCCTTTAAAACATTTACACCTATAATATTCCTAGTCATAATGATATCTTAGCGATAATACAGCTATTCTTAGGTGGCATAAAAACCCTTTCACTCCCGTTACTATTTTACAGAATCAAATCCACTTCTTTAAAGCTGGGTTCAAAATGAGGAGCGTGAAGGTAAGTGAGCCTTTGACCAGAAGTAGCCTTTTTCTGGTGTAACTTTTAATGCCAGTAATAATAAACAAAAATCGATTATGTGTTACGTTACATTTATAATCAGCAATCAGTTAACCTGTAATACTTACTCGAAGTAACACAGAAGTGTGTATAAGGTGTTACTCCCGTACTTACTATAGCAAGGAAATCTTCTCGCCATAAAAATTTTGAGAAAAATGAATACACCCAAAGGTGTTAACTTCTCCGTGAGAGGGGAAGAAGAAGAAGAAACAAAAAAGAACAGTAAAAAGTAAGATGATTGAAGAAAAAGAAAAAAATTATTTTAAGGGAAAAAAATTATAAAAAAACTATCCAGGCCCAGGAAGAGAATAGGAAATGAAAGAGGGAATAGAAATAAGGTATTAAAATTGGGAAAGATAAAAAAAAAATTTAAAAAAAGCAATTTTTTATAAAATAATAAAAAAAATTAAAGATACAAAAAAATAAATTTTAAAAAAAAAAACAGAAATGGAAAAGAGGGAAGTCCCTAAATCCTCCCTTTGGCCATTCTCTAGAAATTAATTTTGGAGTGCTCCTAAAATGGCGACGATGATCTCTGTCACTTTTTCTTAAGTTAGAACTCTAACCGAAATTTTTTTTTCTTGAAAATGACCTAATAAAAAGTAGCCTATTTCTTGATAGGAAAAACAAAGCACTCTAAACTATTTACTTATAAAGATTACCAATCTACTGCCTGGAATTATCTTGGAATTTGCTACAACAATGCTTGTAAATATTATCGACCAAATACCCAACATTCCAGATCCTACAACAAGTTTACATATTACTTAGGGTAGGTATTCCAAAAATGTAAAACCTTCAAGGGAGTTTATTCCCAAGTAGGAAGGATTTTTATATTCGAATAATCAAGATATATAAATTCTTTACCTTCTGCCATGTCTACTTGCATATTAAAATAGATGCGCTTTTTATTTAAACGGAAGTAAACTTGTTGGTTATTGAATTTATCTAATAAAAAAGGGTAAACTTTTTCATTGAAACTCTCATAACAATAAAGGTGAAATTTGAAAAATATGTTAAAAGACGAACATTGGAAAAAGAGTGGGAGGCCCTCTCTTTTCTTAGATTATTATCTAAGTTATAAAAATGAACGTAATAAGGTGGCTTAAAGAAATTAATGGCGTGTATTTGTCCAAAGACTCCTATTTGATCTTAAGTACTAAACATGAATTATTATACATGCATAGTAAGAGCATATTCTGTTCCTTGTACACTTTAAAAATATTAAAACTCTAGGAATATTGATTAAAAAAATTATAAATTATAGAATATTTCTGTAGAAAATAATCGCATAAAACTGGTGACAGTATATTAAAAATAACGGATCAACTTTATTCATTTGATTTCCTTATGAGACAGTTTTTTAAATATTTTTATATTGTAATATTTTATAAAAGGACAAGTAAAATTAATTTGAACCCCCTTACATCTCCTAAAAAAATTGTCATCTTTCTAATATATTTAATAAAGATTAACAATCAACTGATCCTTTTTATATAATATTTGACAACAAAAGTTTAATGTCTTGTGAAGATGATTTCTTGCTTATGATTGTTGAAAATTAATTTTAATATAATCGCCTTAATGTCAACTCTCTGTCATACTTTTCTTCAAAATTTCGACATTTTATAATTAAGGCTTTATTTCTGAAGTTGTTGAAATGTACTTTTACTTTAGATATGAAATTTTCTTTCAATTTTCTTACTAAACGATACAATTTTTTATAAAGTTTGTATTTTACAAAAAAATAATAATTTTGTGCATATATTTTTTTTCGCTGTTTTTCTTTAAAAAGAAATTAATAAATTTAATTATGATTTTAATCAGTACAGCCAAAAATTAGGTATAATCGTCAGTGATTGAGATATGAACCCGCCACCGGACGGCCCCGATAGCGTGCTGAGACTACCAGTCAAAGGGTCGTGGGTTGGAATCCCACTTTAGCAACATGGTCGTACGCTAATTTACCTCACCGCTTTACTTTCCTTCTATTCTACTTCCATTCCCTTATCCTTTCCCCTTCCCTACCGGGACCATTAGAAAACTGATAGCCGGGACGGACCATCAGACCGCTTGAGCGGGTGGATGCGAAATCGTCTGGCGAGGTCTGTTGGCCCGTTAACAAATCAAATCAAAATCAAATCAAAAAAAACCCACGACCGCCTGGATGGTAGTCCAGTACGCTAACGACTGTGCGACCGGGACGGCTCTTGTTGTATTTGATAAACTAAATTTACCAAATTCTCAATTATTACTTTCGAGAATTACAAAAAAAATAATAATTTCAACACTAAAATAGTGTTATTTACTAAAATATTATTACCTAGAGTCAAATCGTTTAGATATCCTTTCTTATTTTAGCACTTTATCATAGACCCATTAGGTCAATAATAGGGTTTTTTTTAAATTTTTTTTATTTTGTTTATTTATTAAGGTCCACGATAGGGTTTTATTTTTATTTTTATTTATATTTTAATATTTAAAAATATATAAATATTCCTAAGGCAGAGTCCTAAATATTGTCCAGAAAATAAATGTATAAGTTTTTTTTTTATTTCGTTATGATATACTATGAAATGGTTAGACCTCAGGAATATTGAAAATTTTTGAAACCATAGCTTAAATTTGGAAGTTAAAAGCTTCAATGGCTCAAGTACTCACTAAGTAAATAAATAACTTCCATTAAGTAAAGGATAAAATATAAATGTACTTTAATTTCTTCACTATATAGTTTTTGAATATAATGTTAGTAGGGCATAGTTTTCCTAATAATTCTAAATTTTCCAAAACAAATTCATTGTCCCATAGATAAATTGATAATAAGCTTTAAGCTTATATTTAAAGATAAATCTCTAAAGCTCATTTTCCAGGAACTCAATTATTATAATTTCTTCAATTTTAAATCTTTTCAATTATTGCCTCCTGTTACTAACAAAATCCTCTTATTGGAAAAGATAGACTTTTCAGGATACTCGTATTTATTTGCATAATATTTTAAGATGAATCTGCTCAGAATCTGAATTACTTTTTTCTCTTATTTAATTTTTGACATTTCAAAATTTGCCACATTTCAATAATTTTCTGCTAAGCTGTGGGTTATATTTTAATTTGCGACTAGGTGTGTAGAGTTATCTTTACTTGTTACACAAGAATTATCTATGAAAATATTTTATATTGTATCTTTAAAAAATTATCCAAAACTAAATTTATTAGATATAGATATCTTGGATAAAATAAAATAAAAGAATAATTTTCAATAGTTTTAATGAATAGTTTTTAAAATTTTTATTTATTTTAAGACTGATAAATTCATCAGATATAAGTAATTTTGAAATGTTCGATTTTTTTAATCATGATAAAATTTATGCTTTATATTTGTGATAAAATTTTTCAAATCGATAAACTGCCTTCCATTTAATTTATACAAATTTCCAGATTGTTTTTAATTATGATGAAAAACCAGAGTATTTCCTATTTCTTATGATTTTATATTTAAACATTTTTTCAAATAAGAACAAAATTCATTAAATTTTAATAAAATCTTACAAAATTGATTTTTCTATATTTTTAATTATGAAAAATGTTATAGACCCGCTCAACTTCTGTTTAATCGTATTTCATTATAGAAAAATTGATTTTGTGCTTTTAATGAATTTTACAAAAAAGAAGAAAAATAAATACCAGAAAAATAAGGGCACTTACCTTTTTGGGCTGGGCATATGAACTCGTAACAGAACATACTTTTCCATAATATAAAGTATGTTCAGTTCAGCACAGATTTTGTAAATTTTTCTATTATGGGAATATCTGGCATTTGATTTTTCATTACGGTTTGATAGTGGCATATCGCAATTAATTAATCTTTCCATTCCACCACCTTGCGAAAACAAAGAAATACTAATTCGAAAAGCTCAGGATTTCTTTATTTCTATGCTGGCAAAACCTGGAAACAGACAAGAAAACCAATTAATTACTGTATATTCAAGTAAGTTTACAAAATATGCTTGGTAGACAACGAAATTGAATGAAGTGCTGCCGTGAACTAAGATAAGAGCTAGTGAAAAAAAATTATTATTAATTCTCTGTCGAGGAAAATTGTTTTGACAACGATACATAAACGCAAACGTAAAAACAGAAATGCGAAAATGCTAAAATACCAGAACCATCTTTGGTTAGTAAGCTTGTAAAGGCATCTCACCTACGGTAGATTCAACCATTTCGTACAAAGTTGAGTTGTCCCTGACTCCATTCAACCTACCTACATGGTAAAGTATTCTTGAGCAGAGAGCTCATTATTAATAGTATCCGCTTGGAATTATTACAAGAAAAAATTGTTTGCAGACAAATTTCTAGATTTCATATTTCCAATTATGATCACTCAACTTTGCTATGATTAATTACACTTCCCATAATATAAAAACGTATAATGTAAATTGTAAAACGTCGGATTTCGATGACGATGCAATTCTTTTAAGTCATCTTCTTATTCGTATATGTGAACACTACCATGATGTGTATAGCAACCAGTGCCTTCTTCCCTTAATCTTAAGTTTGAGGTCGAATACGTTAGCAAAACTTTAAAAAAAATTTGGTAGCTATAAACAGAAACAAGTGCAGGTAATATCCAATAGTTTGCTGTCGATTTTATTTTTTCTACATTAAAAATAAATAGAATAAATAAAAGTTTAATAAAGACAGTGGCAAAACTACTCATATTCTCTGATTTTGCAGTAGCTGCTGCCAACAACCATCATCTTCGGAATGGTAACCATAGTTGGGATGGTGCTGTGAGCCCCATACTGTGAATATTTCAATAATCTTGTTATAAATGGAGATTTAGTGCCTGATTTGATCATGTGTTATATACTCTTCGATCGTTCGTTCAAACTCAACACTATAAAGTGCGATTCTGATCTAGTCGCAGGTATTCGGTTCACTTGAGTGGATCCTCTTTCAATTTAATTCCAAGTAAATAGATAGATGATAGATAGCTTTAAATAAGCCTAGAAAATCATCATGAGTCCAGTTCGATTGGATGGATTGAATTCAGTGATCATTCTAAATGGTATTTAGAACGATCTCCAAAAGAAAAGCACTTGTATTGATTGTATGGTGGCAGTTAAGCCAATACTAGTATGCATACACCTACATTTATCGTATGCGCGCCGATATTTAATAATAAAATACCAGCAGCAATCGATTCTCGACGTGATGGCTTGTCCGGTAAAAGATGAAAAACAATCCGCTGAGAGATCATTAATTATCGGATCGTTTGTTTACATTTTCTTCTGATCGATCAGTCGATCGCGGGGCCACATTGTTCTTAAATTGAGTACCACATGTAATAATTGACTATAAGCACTTTTGGACTTATGATGCGATGCAGTTTCATATTGATTTAGCAAAAGACTTGCTTCGGTGGTGGCGTATCAAAAGACTCATTAACTAAGTATAATTAGTGCTAACAAAAAAAAAGCCTCCTGCTTTTGTATTTTTTATGTAATGTTTTTTTCATACAGATCACCCTCCCTCATCTTCTAATATAATTTCGTACTGTAAATAAAGGTTACTAACAAAAAGTTAATATATATGTGTTCCGAACATTTTAAAATTATATATTAAATTTCACAGAACTTTTTACTTTATATATTATTAGAACAATAACATTAGACCACAAAACTCAACCCTTCTGAAAACTTTTACCTTATTCATATTTATTTTCCTAAAGTAAAATATATTTTAGTTGTAGTGTCGATTGTTGATATTAAAAATAATCATATTTATTTTGTAAATTTTTGCAAACCATTGAACAAAATTAAAAAATTATTGTTCTAGTTTTAACGCTTTTAATCATATCAGTTTAATGTTGGTATATTACAAAGTCTTCTTTAAGTCTTTAAAATTTGATAAAATGAAATTTGTACATCGATTAGCATTTTTTTCTATTTATAAAATAAGAAAATATACCTGTTATGATGAAAGTTCTTACAAATATAGATTGGCCCATTTTAAAGTGACTATCCTAAATGTTTATGTATATCAAAATTTCAAATATAAGTTTCTAATACTAATTTACCAATATTCAGTCAAATATAAATTAATATAAATTTAAAAGCCAGTTGATATATCAATTCTGGACTGATATATTAGTATAACTGCAAGTCAAATTAATTATAGTAATTGGTAATTTATAGTATATTGGTAATAATCTAACATAAAAAATAAATATTTATTCTACTCTGCCTAAGATAATAAAATTTATTCAAAAATTTATTAAATACTTGTTCATCTAGAAACTGATAATTCTATATATTTTTAAAATAAAAATCTACTACATTAAATCCTAATTAAACACTGAAATATTCTATAAAATTCAAAATTTTTTAATTGAAATTTTCCTATTGAATAGATTTTTTTTCTTAACATTTTTTGGCTAAATGATTAAAGTTTTCAATAAACCAAATAAGAAATAATAAAATTTCTATAGAAAATTAGAAAATAAAGTGGAAAGAAAAGTTAAAAGATTGTTTGAGGAACAGAAGTATCTATCGTTTCGTAATTCTCACGATCTACTCGTAGGTGTAGGTATTTTTAGATAAATCTAGAAGAACTAGAAAATAAAAATTTCACAAATAGTCAAAACTAATACTGATTTATTATTTTTAACGATGCCGAAGAAGCTGTCCATTTTATTTATGGTGATTAAGTTAAATGCTCAAAAACCAATATCTAAATTTTTAGTGACACATTACATCCTTTGTTTCTTCTGGCTTATGGTTAAAAATTATACATACACGGCTAGATCTAAATGAGAACAATAAGAATAATTGAAACTATAAAAATTTCCAGTTTACTATTTAATTTTATTCAACTAGTCAAGTTTGTTGGAATCTAAAATTTATGTAGCAGACGGTGAAGATTCAGAGATTGTCCGCTTACCTACCAGCTCGTTATATTAAATAATAGTATCTATGCCACCTAAAAGTAAACGTACAAAATAGATGCGCTCATTTCTAAATTACTATTTATCGTTTTAAGCTGGACATAGTAGCTATTTGCATATGAACAAAGGTGACAAATGAATCTATCTGGTAACTAAAAATTCAGCAAACAAACGGATTTTTTTTTGTGTCACCATAAAAATTCGAAAGCGGCACTTTGGAAATGAAAAACTGATTAATAAACACTGTTATATGATTCAGTATTCGATCGTTAATTATAAAATCATTTTATTAATTCAACATTTTCTATACAAAAAAAAATGAAATATTTTGAAATTTTCCTCAGTTTTAATAATCATAGTCAAAAGAATTTGTTTGTTTTACGAAACCCGCTAAACTTTAAATTTTTATTCAAGAAACAAAAGTCAAAATTAAAATAAAATTAATGATGTGACTTTAGAATTGAATAAAATTATCGAGCGGATAATAGTTGGCAATAGATAGATTGATATAGTAGAACATCAGATAAGCTCGATGGAAGATATTCTCTTAGTGATAAAATGGAATTTCTCATTTACGATCTATTAAAAAGTAATTCTGTTAAGAAGTTAAATAAGCTTCCTAGGGAAACCGATTCATTGTCTTGCAAATTGGAATTTCAACGCTTAAACTTGTTATAAGCTGTGTGAAAAAAATAAGTTTTTTGTTGTCTCAGAAAAAAATTGTCATGATAAAAATCTAGTCTATCATCAAAGCTCTTATCGCCTATCAATCGATTTGAATTGAGCACACTTTTAAGCATTTTATGACATGGAAACGTATAAAAAATTAATTAAAATAAGTTTTTAATTATCCTAAAAAAGTTTATATACACTATAAAATGGTTTTCTATTCATGAAATTCCACTTTTATTTAAACTATTTCGAATTAATATACGAAAAAAACTTAACTTCAGTGCTTGATTTATCGAAAATTTATTCAAAGTTTTTCTGTTAAAGAAAATTTGCCGTTTTTCTACACAAATATGTCCGATAATCAAAACAGTACAAAAATTCATCACTTAAAATTTGTTCATAAGGTACACAGAGTTAATCCTGAATTAGTTTGATAAAATGCAATTTTGTATGTTGATATTATTATATAAGTTTTTTATATATCTCAATCAAAGTCATTAAGATTTTTATAATTTTGTTTTTGGTAACCATCTTCATCTATTTACTATAAATATTCTGCTGCTAAAATATTGAGTATCCCAGAATTTCGTCGCCGTAGCATTGAGTATTATTTTTATTTTCAAATTTCTATGTCTAAATCTTATTCTTTTATTAAAGCTTAATATATAAGTTAAAAAAACATTAAGAAAACTCAGAATTATTCATAAGTAAAAACAGAACTTCTGAAATATTGAATTTTATCATCATAAACAATGGCGCGACAATAGGGAGTCCTGTGAATTAAAGAAATACAGACGTCCTGGCTTCGTGCCGTGGTTTTTTAGTTCGACACTTTCATCACATTTTTGACAACGTAAATGAATTTTCGTAGATCTTTCCCATCTATACGGATAAAGTATAGATGGGAAACATCTACGAAAGGAGATCCAGGATATCCCCGTTAAATAGGCTCCGAAATCGTCTTTTCTTTGTGGAGCGAAGATGAGATAGCTTCGATCTCATAGTCATCATTTTTGAGCCAGCAGTAGTGCGCGGTTTTATTCATTAATATTGTTATCGGCCGCAATTCTTGGCCATAAATAGGAAAATGATTTTCTCTTTCAAACCTATAATCTCCTATCTGTATGCGAGTTATGCTAATTGATCTTGTCTTTCAAACCGCCGTTGCCTCCAAGTACTTTCTTTTGCCTTCATTTATGTGCAACCCAATAGTTTTTGCCCCCACCTGAACATTGATGAAGGCCTCTTGTACAGCTCTTTCTGATCAATACATAATATTGATCTCGTCGGTATATGCTAAATGCATCTAAATTAGGATGGTACCCATCATGCTTACTCTTTAATTCCTTTTTCCAGTGCCAGGTTAAAGAGAATGCACGGAATGGCGTCTCTTTTCCGGATACCATTATGAATGTTAAATGGATCTAAAAATGATTCGGTCAGCCTAGTCAGTTTTATCAATATTTCTAGAATGACAAAATTTTGTATGGATGTGTAGAGCTTAACCTCTATTAATGCTATCATCAGCGGCTTTAAGTCTATAAACAGAGGGTGAGTCTGTTAACCATATTCCAATAGATTTGCAAACGGCTAACACAGAAAAAAATTCTGATATATCATGAATTTTCGTAAGGATATAATTCTGTCCATGTAAGGGATACTGGTTAGTACCCCAAAAGAGCTTTTTTCGGTGAAACCACTGAGAGGTTGGAACATATAAAATTAGATGCCCCAAAACCCCGTACTACCAACTATGGAAATATATTTTTTCTCCTTAATATAGCCTGTGAAACAAAAGTCATAACTACCACCTGTATTGACGATTACATACAAAGGAGTGTAATCGAGAAGTTAAGGGTTTTTCCATTTGAAGCCTTTTATTACTGCTCAAAACGGTGAAAACAATACCTCTGACGATGTATAGCAACCCAAGAAAACTACTTTAAAGTGGATAATATTGATATACAACAATAAAATAAAATTATTGTAAAAAATAAATCAGTCCCACTAGTTTCTCGCCACACTTCATACGCAAATAATATTTTTCAAGTGCACATTTTTCAAACAAAATGTCACAAATTATTTTATCTTTCAATAAAAATAAATAAATTTCTTACTAACACAATAATGCAAAAGTGCATTTATTTACAGATACTATGATTACGATTATGAGAACTATTATTATTATGTCGATAATAACTGCAAATGTCATACAAGTGCGATACTCTCTGCCATTTGATACCCACTCAGTAAACCTTTTTTTTATAGAGAGTGTTTATATTGCTCAACTATTTTATTAAGGGTGTTGGCTATGACGAAAATCAAAAAAAGAATAAAACTGACAAATCGAAAATACATATTTTTATAACTCCCACGCTTATTTAAATTTGCCTTTTCATGAATCATTTAAATATCATCCGTTGATGTGACTTGCAGCACAAGAACGACAACAAGAGAAACGCCTGTGAAAATCTAAGGCACACCATCGGACCATCAGACAAACAAGTAGAAATTTAGTTGAGATTCAAATAAGACGACCAAATAGATAAATAGACAGACAAACAGACGAGCAAACAGACATAAAGTCACAAGATTAGACAAGTTGGACAGGGCTGAATTGCACAAGTACGAGCACTTGTAAACGTACATACGTACTCGGATGGTCGTATAAATAGACAGAAGGGCTTTTATGAGAAATTAAAAGAATAAATAGAATTTTCATAAAACTTACAAGTACATTGTTGTTCTCTCAATATTAATTTTATCTATTAAAACGTTAAGCTTTTCGCGTGAAATCATCAACGACTATAATAATAAACGATGAGATGGTGTTCCCCTTTAAAAGGAGGGCGTACAAATAAACAAATTTCAACTGGAAATACTGTCGAACCGAACCGAAACGAAACTAAGCTGAAACGGAGGTGAGAAAAATTTTGAATGTGCTCTCACTAACAGAACGTATCAAAAGTTATTTTGGGCGACCCATGAAATAATGGCACCTTTTGTGTCGGAACTTTATGAAGAAGAAGAGACAGCTCAAATATTTAACTTTATAGTCTCACAAATCAATTGAAACTACGTCAATTATCACTTTATAACAAAATCCACCCGCAGAGCTTTAAGTGGTCATACGAATAGGTACGGGCCCATTCACCAAACTGTACATACACACTTCCAATGGTCAGTATTCATAATCTTTTTTTGGTATTTTTCTTCTTAATTTATTTTTTGTTATTGGATTATTTGAGAAAAGACCATCTTACCATGACCATCAACACTATAATGTATGGACAGTGATGCTGGTCATTGTCATAGTCATCGTCATCATAATCATCTTCTTTAGTTTGGTTTCAAGTAGGGCAGAAGTGAACATGAAGTGTACTCGAGTGGATCGATTCGCTTCGCGGGAGGAGAATAAAGAGCCGCTACAGTGTCTAGAATCAAGAGATGCTATCAAAAATGCCTCCGAGATGGACATTTCAATTGATTCATCACGATGACTACTAATACATTTATTTTAATTGTTATTAAATTTTTTTTTCCTTTTTCATTTTTACCAATCGGCACTCGACATTAATTGCGATCTTTTATAAAAAGACACAATCGAATTGATGACTAAAATGACTGACATAAGAGCTTTTCTATTGGGACCCAAAGAATAGGAGATTTTAGCAAAATTCCAAAAATAGAAAGGACGTGAAATTACTTTTGAAAAGATTATATCGAAAAGAAAAGAGCCAGTCGTATATTTTGAAGGAGTAACTTTAGTTGAATAGAGAATTATAGTAGAATGTGTATTTACAATAAGGAGTTTTTATAGTGAACATTAAAATAAACCGAATACGTTTTAAGATAACGCCATAAATATTTCCGTAAGGAACTCTTGTAACCTATCCTCTGATTACAGAAGAAATTTGCATGATTACAAGCAGAAACACCGATTTGTCCTCACCCCATTTAGAGACTTGAAAATTCAAATTGCCATTTGAGACGGTAATTAATGTACGGTGACAACAGTAGGCAAAATAAGGATAGTATCGGGTTTGTAGGCGTTTTGTAATTCTACCAACACAGCCCAATTCGGAGACATCCCGCAAAAGGATACCGTTGAATTCACAGTTATACCCGAGAATAAGATCAAAAATCAGTGCCAGAGACAGAAATTAAACAATTATTTGCGATGATAATTAAATAGAACGAGATCCAAATCAGATTAAGTATCTTTGCTGGTATACATTTCAAGATTTCCGAAAGTTTCTATTCATTATTTTAATAATCCAAATTGTCTGTTTGCGTCTGTTGCTTTTAAAGTTTTTACTGTGTTTACATTTCCACCATATGACAACACGTTGCCGTACGGTTACAAACCATGAAAATTATTTGGATTGATTTCGAAAAGTCAAACTAAGTAGCGGCTCTTTGTAAACATCGCAAGTAAATTTTCATATTTTACGTATTAATTAAGTTATTTGATAACAAAATTTCCATGTACACGTAACAATTTAAAGTGAAAAATTAATTAAAGTCCTTAATTTCTTAATGAGATTTTGCTATTATTGTAGGAGAGTGTTGTTTAAATTTACAAATAATATTTCATGAAAAATATAATTTTGAAAATAAAGCCAGTAATTAAATAGATAATTACTGAGTTGCAGTCGTTTTTTACGTTTATTTATGGTATACACATAGGTAAACTTCATTTTATAGCGAACTTTGAATATAATATAGGTTGGGCTATCTATTGTTTTTTTTTTTTAAACTGAAAGGAAACACACATATCGTGAGCAATAAAGGAAATTTTTGCTGAATCTGTTGTAATTATGTATGAAAAAGTATATCAAACAATGAAATTTGCTATGACATTCTCAATAAAATTGATTCAATTACCTCAATTTTTATATAAAACTTTGTTCTTTATATGATTGCCATACACTTTACCTTTCAAATAGCATTAACGAAAAAATTTCAACTGTATCAAATTGCAAGATCTTGACGGCTAATTTAGATCAATTTTTCGTGAGATTAGTCGATCACCGAATTTAGTGCACAACAAACTGATTTTTTCAGTCTTATGGCATTTGAAAACAAAGCTGATTCGCATTAAATTTTTGCTACGAAAAGTTTGTTAACATGTCACGATACCGTTCAAAATTCCCTATAATGGCCTCTTCACGAGCATTTCCGAAGAAGAATGACCCAAGTAATTTGTAAATCACATTCGAATATTCTATGCCGCAGATTTAATAATTTTGTTTGTTAACGTAGCCGTCGATGTAAAAATTTGATTCATAGCTAAAGATGATACATAAGATAGCATAATAATTTTATATAATAGGTTACTGAGACCTATATGGACTTACGAACTAGAACCTCAATATTTCCAATCAAAAATCATTATACTCGTAATCAACGACGCGATAATCGGTAGTCAGGTCTAAGTCTTCCAAATACCAGGTATATAAGCTTAAATCCGCTGTTTGGTCTTAGAAGGCGTGAGTGAGCGTATTGGACATGCCGTACTTTGCCATTTGTCAACATTAATCAGTGCACATTTTCAGAAATTTCGTATAACAACATATATTTTTCCTTTGGTAATCATGTCTAGTTTTGTGCCGGAAAAAGAGCATATACGGGAAGCTCTGCTTTTCTGCTTCAATTTGAAGAAATAGGCTGCCACATCGCATCGAATGCTTATTAGGGCCTAAGGTGACAGTGCTTTATCGGAAACTACGTGACGAGATTGGTTTCGTCGGTTAAAAGAAAAAAACATATGCCGGAAGCTCTGCTTTTCTGCTTCAATTTAAAGAAATCGGTTGTAAAATCGCATTGAAAATAACGTGCCAAGATTGGTTTCTGCTTTTCCATTTCAATTTGAAGAAATCAGCTGTAATATCGTATCGGAAACTACGTGCCGAGATTGGTTTGGTCGGTTCAAAGACGGCAGTTTTCACTTGTGGGACAAGAAGCGTTAAAATCGGCCTAGGAAGGTTGAGGACAATCAATTGCAGGCGCTTCTGGATAAAGACGATACCCAATCGCAAAAAATGCTCGCGAAGCAATTGGGTGTTACTCAACCAACCATTTCCATGCGTCTGCGTGCAATGGGGAGGATTGAACAGATCGGAATATGGATGCCGCATAAATTGAACGATAGGCAGATGGAGCGACGCCAAAACAATTGTGAAATCTTGCTCGCCAGACAAAAAAGAAAGTCGTTCCTGCATCAGATTGTGACAGGCGATGAAAAGTAGATTTATTTCGAGAATCCTAAACGCAAGAAATCGTAGGTTGATCTCGGCCAACCATCAACATCTTCCCTAAGACCAAATCGCTTCGAACGGAAGACGATGCTGTGCGTTTGGTGGGATCAGCAGAGTATCGTCTACTATGAGATGTAGAAACCTGGTGAAACTATGAATGCCTACCGCTACCACCAACAACTGATCAAATTGCACCGTGCTCTACGCGAAAAAAGGACGGATTATCAACAAAGACACGACAAGCTGATTTGCCTCCACGACAACGCACCATTGCACACGTCAAAAATGGTCCGAAACTATTTGGAGACAATCAACTGGAAGATGCTACCCCACTCCGCTTATTCACGGACCTGGCCTCTTCCGACTACCACCTGTTTTTGTCGATGGGCCACGCGCTTGCTGAGCAGCACTTCGTTTCTTACGAAGACGTCCGAAAATGCCTTGATGAGTGGTTTGCCTCGAAAGAGAAGGAATTTTTTTGGGGTGGTATCCACAAATTGGCCGAGAGATGGGAAAAATGTGTAGCTAGCGAGGGCAAGTACTTTGAATAAGTTTATTTTTGCTTTCTATAAAAAAACATTTGTTTTTTTTAATTAAAAAACAGCGGTTTTAAGATTATACACCTGGTAAAAGAACTGTAGACGTCCCGACTTTATATCGCGGTGTTCCAGTTCATTCTTTTTTTCGCGTCCTAGATAACGCTATCACTCTAGATAATGCTCATCTCGTACTATGAGACCATATATGGAAACACACTGAGCTTAATGTGATCAATAACCGGTCGGTTACGGTAGTGCTCTAGAATTTTGTCATTAAATAGACTGCGAAATCGTCCATCCTCATAAATAGGGCCTAAAAATTTCTCGAAGGATCTTTCTCTAGAACGTGGACAAGAGTTTGAATTGATTTTGCTCGCTATAAACCAACACTTTATGGCTTTCCTGGTTGGGCCACCTCATCACCGAACCCTCTATCAGGTCCCTCATTTTCGATCTTCTTTTCTGAGCTTCTTCAGAAAAGAAGTTCGATCATTAGTTTCCTCTATGGCAAGATGGTCTTATACTATCTCTGCCATTAACCGTCATTAATCATCTTTCGTGCTCAGTAAACCAGCAGACCACTCCCTCATCACTCCACGCATATTTAAGCAACTACCTGGTCCCTCCTCTAATCAGCTCCATTTATCACAGGTAGGCCCAGCTAGTAACGGTCAGTAACCAGTTACATGCTAGTTACCCTTACTATTGCTAACATGGCCTATCTAAACCTCTTTTATCTTCTGCAGTGATAGCACCCGGGGTGCTGCCATGCCTCAGCCCCAGTTCTAAGACTGTACCTGTGATGTATGTGACAACCACAACCGCCCACCTATCAGCCAAAGGCTCCCCACCTTGGTCGGGCAAGGCAGAGGAACCACCGTGACGCTCCCGGCACATGTGCTACCACTTCACTCAAAGGGCTACAGTAAGAAGCACTGCTAGACCACCTCAGGACTGCGGGTTCGCCAAGAGCAATAGGAAACTTCTTGTATTGATCCTAGTATATGGATCTACATCCACAACTGTCTCGCTTGCAGGATCCGAAGAGTACAGTAGCTTTAATGTTATGGTTAGCGAAATAATTTAGACTGACTGAAATAGACTTTGTTGGCTGCCAGTAACCATGTCCGCATTTCTGTTGTTATCGGCTTCTATTCTAAACCCAAATAATAAAATGATTTAACTCTTTTCCAATCAAAAATAATTCGCAAAATTGTCGATCCTCCCCTTTTATTTTCGCAGTAGTATTATTTATCGTAATTCTTAGCGTTCATTAACATCTAATATCTATTTGTGTCGTTTAGTATTTGAGATATTCTTAATACAACTTAGAAACTACTTTCCCTTTACCAATCGTAATTTCTCTCTTACGTGATAGAGTAGTTCTAATATTAACGTAACCAGCTATGACTGCAAAATAATGAGACTGGCATGACTGAGAGTGATCTTGTATAACTGCACACTTTTCCTCCACATAGCTTGCGTGGTATTCTCTCGAAGATGTACACTACAAGTTAAAATAGAATGTGATTTTATAGGGCATTACGAAACATGAAGCAGCAAAATATGGAGCAACGATGTACTAATCTTGGTGAATCCACCAGTTTGACTTATGAAATGTTGCTTATTAGGAGCAAAAAAATTTTGATGTCATAAAACATTTTGGGATGGAATAGCAACTTCGCTTAGAAAGGACTCGTAACGTCCGACGGTCGATTAAAGTTAAAACTCATAAGTAGTAAGTGAGAAGTCATTGAAAGACTCTAAAAAGGGTTCTTCAAATCAGATTGGGCATAACAAATACTTGGATAATCCGACCAAACAACACCCTCTCTTACACAATCTATCACGAAAGTTTTATCGGAAAAAGTGTTTTTGCGGTTCTCCAGGCCACTTATCATCTGATCTTTGTGTGTGCTCCGTTTTATTATTTCCCAAGATCAAACATACTTGAAAGGATGTCATCATGGTACTCTCGATATTATCCAAAGGTAGCTGATGAGATGAGGACTATTCCAGTTAAAGACTTTCACAACTGCTACGAAGAGTGGAAACAACGCCTCCGTCGATATATACATAGCTGGCTAAGAAACAACTTTTAAGGGTAAAATTGAAAAAAAAAAAAATTGCAAATAAGTCGATTTACTATTTTAGATCGCACTGAATAAATCATAGAAATACTTATTTTTAATTAATAAAATTTTAGTTTTTATAAAAATTGAGGAATTTTTATTCAGTATAAACTAAAATAAACTTAATACTAGCCGGCCCGGTAGCATAATCGTTAGCGTCATGGAGTATCATTCAAGGAATCGTGGGTTTAACTTCCACCGTGGCATGGTCCTACGCTAATTTCCAAAATGAATTTCCCTTTCCATTCTAATTTATTTTTCTTCTCCCCCGCTATACCTTATCTCAAAATGGCCTTTAGTGTCATGGAACTTAGAATAATAAATTTCACTACTAAATTTTATTTGAAATGATAATACACAACAATAAAAAAAATATTTTCATTTTATGTGACAAAATTATTTTTTTAAATTGTAAAAATCTGTAAAGTTTTTAATAAGTCCTTTCATGAATATATCACGTCTTTTGGAGAAGTGAAATAAAATTTATATAAAAATGATCTAATAATAGAAATTAATAAAACAAAATAAAAATTTATAACACTCCAGGATGGAAAGCAACTGTTTTTGTTCAAGAATAGTACATACGCGAAAACTGTTTTGTTGATTAATGAAAGTGACACTTTTGAGCGACAGATAACATCCACCTGCTCATTAAGCTCATCCTATTTATAAATCATAATCAAGAAAATCATGTTTCTGTCATTCGAGTTCTGGAAAAAGGGATTTCTTATTCCTTCTGACCGCCTTCAATAATAACAACCAGACAGAAAAATAGTAATTGAATCGGAAAAAACTGGCATCTGTAAACATGTTGAATCCGATTAAGATAAGAAAATTCTACATTTACGGTGCTCTCACAAAGATTTAAAATCTTTTGTTTCTGAATGCATTTCAACAGATAACTAGCTATTCTGGCATTATAGAATCACAAAATGATAAAACAAAATCATATTTTAAAATAAATAAATAAATCAGATTGGTGAACAGGGAACGTAAAGGTAATAATTGCATTGAAATATTTCTTGTCAGCTATGTGTTGTCATTGATAATTTTCAACTCCCAAGGGTATGGCACAATGGCGATGATATGTTACCCAAGTTACTTGGGGTGTTATACTGTACATGTACTATTGTAGCGCCTTCCTAGCCTATTGTAATGCTAATGGACTGCATATCTAAGTACATATCAGTGTCAGAAACGAGCAGTCTGACAATGAAGAGAATATTTCGTATGCTATTTCAGAAGTAAACAAACTTTTCTGTGTTCTCTTTCTGAGAAAGATGCTGTATTTGGAATTGTAAAAATATGACCGCATACATTGCGAACCGAAAATTGTTTTATAAAATTTTCAAATAGACTTGAAAAATATTTTTTTTGTCATAATGCATAAATATTTTACTAGAGTCCATTTAAAGACTATTATTTTATTTATTTTCATTTCGGTTATTACCATTAATAATATGGAAAAATCCATATTACAGAAGTAGATTGACAATTATTATGAGTACTGGATATATTAGATATATTTATTCAATCAATTAAACTGAATACTTCTAATAAAAACCAAAAATACGATGCTCTCAAAAAGTTACACTAGTTCGATTAGTTTTAAATATAAAATTATAATATGCAATATTAATAACCAACATTCTGTCGATGAATAGTTGTGGGAGAACGATAATACCAATTGTAATATGATTTGCCGATTTAGTGACATTTTATATCTTAGTTAATCGATATCTATAAAAGTCGGTATATTTCAATATTCACCTTTGTTCAAAGTTCTAAGTCACGTGACATTCTATAGATGACCTACAGTAATAATGCCAATATAAAGTAGCAACCTTCATTTATTTTTTAATTATTTTTCAGAAGATCGACATTTGTAATGATCTAAAATAATATTACTCATCAAAAGTTCTTATTATATTTTACTATAATAACAAACCTAAGTCACGTGACATCGGACAGTACCCCGTTAATTATAAAATTAATTCAAAGGTCACTGAATATTTCAGTTTTATTTGATGTTTGATAAAGTCGAAATCTGCAACTAAAAAGAAAAAAATCCTTATATATTTAAGTATCATTCAGATTGCGAGTCCTATAAAACCTGTAATAACATCAAATATAGATGATAAAAAGCAACGACTTCAGGCAATATGGCTTAACAAACTATAAATACAGAAATCCATCACAATACATTTGCACTAAAATACCGCAAGCTATAATATTATGAAAAGTGGTTCAACTAAAATTTCCTTTTTCGAAAACTACATAGAAAAATAATAAATAATCTTATAAAAATTCAAGATCATAGAATTAAGGTCCACTAGCATACAATCTTGAATTAAATATTTTTTTAAAAATATCTACTTTAATAAAAATTGTGATTATAAATATTTTTATAGTGTACAATATACGATCTCTTAAAGTGACTAAGTGCTTATTCAGATTATTAATATAAGTGCAACTTTATATATAACATCTTAACATGGTAAAAAGAATGAAGATGCCAAAATTAGTGTAAAATGATTTCATGTGCAACGCATTCGTGTGCACATTTCCATTATTTCAAGTACACGTATAACTCCATCTTACGAGTATGTTCTTCATAAAAGTTATTAGTTATGGGGGTGATAAAGACGAAATTATAAATATTTTTCTGCTTGTAGATGATCATTTTGTAGTTGTATCTTCTCTGCTCTCCAAAATTTCAGTTAATGTTTCTATATGCTCGTATAACAATTCTTACGAATATTTCATTATTTACTTCCTTTATATTTAGCCTGTATGTCAGGTATCATAAGAAAAAGTGTCTAGACATGTCAAAAGAAATTCCGACAGTTGACAATATGATGAATAAAAGATGACGTCTGATAAGGTTACGAGATGTCAAGTAATTTTAGTGATGCTCCTCACTTAAAGCTGTGGAATCTGATATGACATCTTCTCCAATAGCACACTGTTATTGGCGGTGCAGTACGAGTCAAGCTACAGAAAATTTTCAACAACTTCGAGGGTGACTATGCACAAACTATAAAAACTCTTCTTGTATGCGTTTACACTATTCCGTTCACTTAGAGATATCCTACATCTGTGTACATGGATGTCTTCTTGTGGGTATGTCTGCCAAAATATACGAATTTTGATAATCTGGCGTGATGTGCAATAAGCCGTTCGTTTTGCTTAACAGCTTCAGACCACAATAATCATATTGGTGACGAGGTGCAGTAACCATGCTCGTATATCGTTTAAAATGTTTCGCAACTTGTTTGTTAACATGTTTTTCTGGCGGATTGGTTTCCATGACCGTCAATGTTTGCGTTGGCATTGCAATGGCCATCGTCATCAGCATCACTATAACATTATCGTTAGAACCCATTGCGCTATTCATTTCAATCTTCATTTGCTATCTGCCACCTTGTAGCCTTTACGAACCTCTGGCCATAGTCCTTGTGGTTGTCAACGTTACTCCTTGATCTTATGAGAATACATATCTCTTACGTTCATTTGTAGGAGTATCTATTTGGTTGGTTAAATTGGTTTAAGAATATCCATGAATCTTGATTCTTCGTTAAAATTTTGTATTTTTCATTCTGTTTTCTTATATGCGCCATGTCAGATGTCTCATCGTTATTGTAACGATCAGAATCTTGATAGACATCGTCTTCGCATGTGCTTTTTTAGCCACATTTGAGAACGTATTTATTTTTATTACTTCTAAATGCGCCCTCCTTTTCTCTTTTGGAATCATATTCTATAAACACGAGACTATCATCTTTAGTATTGAGTCTTTAATGCCGTCAATCAAATGGCACACAATTAATGGAAATCAGAATTGTATAAACTGGTTCTCAAATGCATAAATATACCATCGATTAGATTTCTTTATTTTTTCGCATTTACCAACAGAGATTGTCTGTTTTGTTGATGGGAGCCTCATTTCCATCATATTTGTTCGAACTACGGAATATCGAAATCGATCTCATTTATAATTCATGCGTAGGTGCGACTAAATTATGTACGATACTCAACTTCATCATCGTAAATGACCAATAAAAGCTGAAAAAATTATATTCCATAACGACATGGCAACTTCTATGTGTGCTGAGATCACCTTTGAGTTTAGATTCTTTTATCTAAATGGGGCAGCATGTTCGATTTGGTAATAAAGTTTAGAAATACATAATTTTCACACACTTCTCCAATATTAACTACTGCTAAAAAATCTATAAGACTTTGTTTTCAATCAGTTCTCTTTTTATAGTTTACAATATTTTTTAAATTTGATTTTTGTTGAAATTTCTTCTGACGGACTAATGTTATGGTCGAATTCTGGGGTATTTATATATGATATTATGAAAAATACATTAAATATTTTAACTTTTAGTTTCTAAGATGAACTTATTTCATAATAATATAATTTGTTTTTATTGGAAGTTTTAAGTCCGATTTTTATTTGTATACTTTGCAAAATCGAAAAGACAGCAAAATAGGTACCTTACCCTGTTTTATATATCCAAGGCTCCCCTGTTTATATATATTCGCCTGAAAAAATATTTTTTTTATAAGGTGTACCGAATATGGCTCTAACAATTAGGATTACTATATAGCAAGATGTCTTTTTATAAGTGTATATTGCATGTTTGTGCGAAGGCTATTTTTTCCCACTGGCGGAAGTAACAAATGATTCTTCTTTAACCAAGGGCTAAGCAAAAACTCGACGACTCATCCTCCGACTGCCATATGTGTATTTGTTTGTTGGATACGTCTGGTAAAGTTCTGGAAAGTGTAATTTACAATCACCTGGAGTTGGACACGAAAGATTTTGAAAGTCTATCGAGAAACGAATTTGGAATCAGAAAGGTTGGATCAATGGTGGTGGATGCCATCTCAGCAGTAAAGTCGATGAAGGAAAATTATGGAGAAGTGGGATTAAGTAATACTATGCCATCATATTCTAGATGCCCATCGCCTGACAGTTATATAGTATATTAGAAGTATAATCGCACACTATCATACCAATAGAACACTGATATACAATATAGAAATTGAGATAAAAACATACAATATAAGTGAGGGACGGCTGGAACCTCGGCCCACTGTTGTGAAATAGCATGTATGATGCTAAAATGAGTAATATTGCGAATGACGTTGCTGCGAATTCTGTTAGTAACTTCATAGATGAGATCACCCAAACCGAAAATGAAGCAATCTACTTTATCCTGCATTGGCTATTATCAGTGGGACTGGTATGTGCTCATCAAAAAACCGAGGCAGTACTAGTGACTAGTAAAAAAAATAAGGAAGTCTATTACGATATAATTCACTGTTATTACTTCGCTACATGGGAGTTCAATAGACGCCAGGTTGAACTTTGATGTACTTCTGAAAATCGCTGCTGAAAAGACAAGTCAGGCCTTCACAAGAATTATGCCTAACTACGGAGGGCCTAGACACAGTCAAGGCAGTTATCGATTCAATGATACTCTATGCTGCTCCAATTTGGAGAGAAGCTATGGTAACCAAAATGTACAAGATTATTCCGTACTTTTTCGTATAACGCTGTCTGTGCTATTACAAAAATAACGAAGAGTCAATCTTTTGGCGGATGAGAGAACCGGGATACATCATCAAAGATTGGAGGGAAATGAAATGCATTAGCTCATTGTTGGCAGGGAGGAAAGAAAAGAGACAGTGATGCGCTGACAATGGTTCCAAAATTTATTGATTAAAGGAAGATGGATGCAGCATCTCATTCTTGACCTAGCCATGTGATGTGGTATAGAGCAAGGAGAAGTGGAACACTGTATGTTTTTAATTTCTGATAATAAAGAAGCTCTGTTAATGAGGAAGGAATAAGTAAAGCGCAGTCTATCAATAGATAAAAAATGATATTGTATAAAAGTATGTATACTTTGACAGTCGAAGTAGTTGTCTATGTTGTCTAGTTAGTTCTAGTCTTCTATTTCTTCTTTATGAAAGATTTGATAAAGTACATACAATATATCATTACAAGATGCGAAATGGGCCTATGCCGCCACATATCAATTAAGTTTGGCCTAATTGAAACAATTAAATGGAACTCGCCCACTTGGAGCCAGAAACCAATAGAGAAGGGTGTATTAGGACAAACTGAAATATCAGAAATATAAATGTTATAGAGAATGGAGCGTAGCATTCTGCCCTATGTCAGATATATTTGATAATAATTTTAGTAATATGTATAAAGAAGGATTCTTTTGAGTTTTTAGAATAAGCCCGATTGACAGACCTGATGAAAACGTAGACTAATATCTAGAAATATGCATCGACAATACCCTTTTCTTTGGAAAGAGGATTCAATGAAATCGATGACTAAATAATACTGCTTGTTAGAACTTAAAAGTTTAGAATAGACTTTTAGCACATAGTTGATAAAAAATATATATTTTAACATAGTTTTTCTGAGTAATTTTAAGCAGCATTTTGCGAATGTAAAATTATCATAGAATATTTGCTCTTTGAATCTTATTGAAAAGAAAGCAAAAATCTTTCAAAAATAGTTCGTGTCATATAATTACCAATAGTGAATAGCCTTTTTGCATCTTTTAAGTTACAGAAAGACTATTCCTATAATTTTTTTACCCAAAATTATTGAAGTGAGAATTTTATTAAAGAAGAATTTCTGCTAATAACTTATAATTTTATTTGTTAAACAGAAGCGAAGACAAATTGAAATTTATTTGGAATGCTAAAAATATTTTCAATAAATTTTATTTAAAAATACATTTTAATTTTTAAATAATTCTCAAAAAGAAAATAAATAAACAAAATCTATAAAATATCTAATCAAGAATTGTGACCAGAGAAAATTCCAGTAATTTTTAAACAACAAATACTTTGTCTTAACATTAACAATTTTAATGTCTTTAATAATCTAAACATAATAAAAATCTATTCTTAACCAAAAATAAAATGACTATTTAAGAAAATTTTACTGGCCATAACATTTTTTGCATATCTAATCGATGGTATTCTTTTACGATTATTCTTTTAATATGATTAACTTTCGAAAGAATATATAATTTAATATTTTTGTACAATTTCGTATGATTAAGGAATAGTCTTTGTTTTTTGTTTTCAGTTTAATTTTTTGTCTTAGCTTTCAATCAATCTAGTATACTATCGACTTGCTAGAAACTACAAGAATTCCCAATAAATATTAAGCTTATTTCTGTTTATTATTACTATTTCTATCAATGTTATTTATTCAATATTATTTTCGATTATAAACGAGCATATTAAATTGACATAATAACTAGATTTGCCAATAAATATAAAAACAAAACGAGAAAAAAAGAATAAGAAGACTTTTTTAAGGGTCTATCACCTGAAAGCTTAAAATTTGCATAGGAAAAGATTTTATGCTAATTTTTTCTCTCAAATTTTTTTTATTCGAATATAAAATAAAAAAAAAACATAATTTTTTTTCTCCTACTATTCGAAAACTTGAAGATAATTTTGAACTTTATAAGTCGTTTATTTATGAAACTATAAAATCAATATTAGTCTTAGGAGTTATAGTCTAATTTCTATCTAAATAACAACATATTATTTAATATGTATCAGTAAGAAATTTATGATAATTACGGATTTGCATTAGTAAGTATGCTATTCAATTTGATCGTATTTAACGGATGGTGGAACATAACATTCTGTTTCTGTTTCGATTCCATTTACCGAAATCGATTTAATATTTTAGTATATTACCTCCTATCAAATATGTACATTTGTACGTATGACTGTAGATGACTGTATACCCACTTCTTGTATTAATATGATTTAATAAATACATTAACATTTTAAATTGAGTCAAAATAGGTTTGGCTATATTATTATTTATTCGTTTCCAATTCGTTGGTATTAAAATTATGACAACAACAGAAAATATGACGCTTCTAGTGACTATTTTTTAAGTGAAAAAATTTCAGGTGTTCGACTATCCCCCCAAATTCAGATGGTTTGTTAATGGGCGTCAATCCATTTATCCACTTTTCTTATCTCTTTATGCGTGTAAGTCCGTCAATATATTTGCTGTTTTAGGTCTTTCGTTTTGTCAAGATATGTCAAACTATTTATTCGTCCACTTATCTATTTGACCAAAAAATATACGTTTTACTACTTAATAGAAAATAATCTTAACATCAAAATTATGGAATGATCATATACAAATTATATTCACGAAATATCTATTAAATTTTTCAGAGTAGGTATAAATAATATGAAAAAATTAGAAAATTGTTATAATTTATTGTATTAAAAATTTAAATAAATTCATAAATTTTTGCTAGAAATTAAATTTTGTTTAATAAACGTTTTCTTAGGTTAAAAGACTATCATGTTGAGTAAAGGATTTTTTTTTTAAATAACATAAATGATTTTAATAATTTGCATATACAACTAAATTAATCCAAAATTAGTAAATTTTTTCGAAAATTTTCTCCAGGATGAATTAAAGTACAAAAATTGAAAATTATACTTATTGCACTTTTACAGTGAATTCGATTGATATATTTTTTTAATGACTTTTGATCCAGTGTGGCAGCCTAGACTGCTCTGGAAACTTAAGACCTCAGTTCTCTTTATAAACTTTCCTATTTTCAAATCATACTACTTCCAAGAAAATTCTGAAATATACACTACCACAGCTGGTGTTCCTCAAGGTAGTCTCCTTAGGCCAATTCTATACAATATTTATAACTGTTATGATGATTTTAATATATAAAAATATGACTGCTATCTATGCGGCTGTACCTTGGGTATTTACTCACGGGAAACGGCAGTATGAATGTGCTCCTGTACAGGCGTGGTCTAGCTGCAGAGGGTAGATGCCCTTGTTGGGTGGCGGAGTAGAGTGCCAAACACCTTCTCATTGAGTGTGGCCTGTACAGGGATTTGCGTGCCTTCGGTGCATGTGGAATGGTGTTGAATGATGAGGGTGTAGATGTGAGTGGCGTGTTGGGTATGAGAGAGAGGTATGAATGCCTTAATAGATTTGCCGCGGCACTTTTTGAGAGGAGCGCGAGAATGGTCCGTGAATGAGTATGTGAATGACATGCAGGGTGGCTACAACCGGGTGAAAGACCAAGGCTGATTCCGGTTGTACTTTCGGGTATTGGCAAACCCGCGTACCTGAGCTGGCTTAGCAGTTTCTAGGGATTTACAAGTTTCCTAACCGTAGCTCAATGAGCGGAGTACAAACCGAAGTACTCTTAAAACAAAAATTGGTACCACGGGAATCGGGGTGCTCCATATTGTTAAAGCATGCTATGCCCGATTATTGTGAGGCACCTTTGACAGCAACGTGATAGCTGTGGTTAATACTCATATCGCGAGTACGATCTCCGGATTGCGGGTGTGAGATAACCGTCAATAACTTCCAATTATCTCGGGGTCTGTCACTGCTAATGACAGTAGAGGCTTAGGTAGTCCTCGCCACCAACAAGGGGAGTAGTCAGCTTGTAACAGATTACTGACTGTTAACTGCCAGTAATGGTGGTGCGTTGATTGAGCGAAACTCAGTCCCTATAGTCGTAGGCGACTTGTGGTTTTACGATTAAATACAACTAAGTCACGTTAAATAATATATTATAACTGCTACCTATTCGGATGATACCGCTATTCTTTTATCTTAGTTATATAATATATTATAACTCCAATATCCAAATAACTTCGAGAAATCAATAATTATATATAAAAAATCTCCAAAACGGAGAGTGACCGTAAATGAGCAGAAGAGTGTTTATGTTACCTTCACGTTAAGTAAAAGTTCACTCCTTCCTATATACCTTAATGGCAAAATTATTCTACCAAATTACAACATATGTGTATAATACCTGAGACTAAAACTAGACAAACGATTAACTTGGAATCCTCATACGGAATCTAAGAGACTTGAACTTACCAGACATTATCGACTTTAACTTAGACTACTATACAACCGTGACATTAAACACAATTATAAAACCGATTTGGACACGCAAAATTAATTTCTGAAGTTCTATGAAGCATTCCAATTCCTCTCGAATCCAATTCCTTCAATCCAAAATCCTCCCAGAAATCGTTGATTCTACATTCTATGGTCGTTCAATACTTATTATCATAAATAATGGGTTTCTCGTTATAAAAAAGTTAATTTCAGATTATAATACCATAATAATACTCTTGGTAGAACTATCTCCTTTGTTACTTTCACTATAAACACCTACAAGCGTTTACAATTAAATTAGCCAAGAGATCTCTTATGGCGTTAAAATGACTCGTTAGATGGAGAAACGCCAATGGGTGTTTACTCTCACATATTCCTCTTTTGTTGTTATAGTATCTTTTTAAAGAATATTCTGCTACATTGTCTTACTCTAGTAGAAAAAAATATTCAAGCCATTACATTTTTTGTTCTTCAATGGAATATCCTGCTACCTTGTTCTATTCAATGCCTTATCCTTACAGTTTGAAATATATAGCTTTCTCAGATCTTTTTACTTATTTATTGGTGAATCCTGAAATGATTCATTTATCATTTCACAAGTCTCGAATAAATAAGTACGATATCAGCGCTATAGCTCCTCATTATATTAAAATCTTTATTTTTAATAAACATCTGAGAAATCAAGCATTTGTTGAAGTATTTTCTATATTTCGTAATCCTACAATAGGTAGGATAAATGTCGTCGTTTACCGAAAATTCCCTCTCCATCCTTTTATGGAACGCAAATGGTTTGAACCTCCATCGACAAGAACTGGACATTCTCCTACATGACAGACGTATTGACATTGCTCTATTAACTGAAACGCACTTTACATCCAGGTCACACTTCACTATACGAGACTACGATACATACAGAACTGATCATCCTGACAATACGGCGCATGGTGGAACAGCTATCCTTATAAGAAAATCCATTCAATATAACATTCACTCCAATTTCTCCTCTGAATCCCTGCAATCCACAGTTGTTACAATTGATACCTCCTTATTTAATCTTAATGTAGCATCTGTATATTGCCCTCCCAATAAATCCATAACTGGTTCCGAATTTTTATCCATCCTACACGCACTTGGAGCGTCGTTCCTGGCGGGTGGTGATTACAATGCTAAACACCCTCAATGGGGTTGCCGTTTACAATGCTAAACACCCTCGAGGAAAGATTCTTCAAGAAGCTCTATCCCATACATCATACCAAATAACATCCCCTCCAAATCCAACATACTGGCCAACATCTGCTTCAAAACGACCTGATATCCTCGATTACTTCATTAGCACTCCTTCAATTACCATGAATTCTAGTATTGAAAGTCTTTCCGATTTAAACTCTGATCATAGTCCTGTTCTCCTTATCCTTATTTCTAAGCCAATCTTAAAGACTCTTCATCCTAGGCTGGTAAATGGCAAAATAGACTGGAACAGATTTAGATACAAATTAGACCAACCGATTGACTTAAAACGAACGTTAAAAACAGCAAATGACATTAATGATGCCGTAAATGACCTCACTATATATATACAACATGCAGTCACAACCGCTCATATCTCTAACAATACTACACAACCACAACAACAAAATTTACCAACTAAAATACGGACTTTAATTAACGAAAAAAGAAAAATGAGAATGAAGTGGCAACGCGTACGAATGCCTAGCTACAAACAGGAACTTAACCGACTACAACGTGAACTAAAAATAGAAATTATTAAGCACTATAATGAACGACATGAAACTTATACAAAATCGCTTAGTGACAATATTTCTTTATGGGAAGCCACAAGACGAATACTCTCGTACAAAAAAACATCACGCCCACTGAAACAAAATGACGGTAACTGGGCAAAAACAGACAAAGAAAAAGCCGAAGTATTTGCTAAACATTTGGTAAATACGTTTGCTCCACATGATGATATAGAAGACAAATCACATACTAACAAAATCATCGAAGAACTAATGTTCCCACTCCCTATGAGTCTTCCTCCCAAAAATTTTAAGCCCTCGGAAATTAAATCTACAATTCTGCGCCTTCCCAATAAAAAAGCTCCTGGTTATGATTTAATAACAGCTCCTATTCTAAAGCAAATTTCCTGAAAAGGTTTAGTTTTAATCACATATATTTTTAATAGTATACTGCGCACAACCAAATAAATCCATTAATTCTCCTTCCTCCTATAGACCTATCAGCCTCTTACCAATTCTTGCTAAGATATTCGAAAAACTGCTATTAAAACGACTCTACCCTGTCTTAGTTAACGAAAAAATTATTCCTGATCACCAATTTGGCCATACTTGCAACCCATAAAAATCCTGACATAGCTTCCAACAATTTACAATCCCATATCCACAACCTTCAATCTTGGTTTAAGAGATGGAGAGTGAAGGTAAATGAACAGAAGAGTGCTCACATTACTTTCACACTTTGTCAAGGTAAACCTACCCCTTTATACCTTAATAGCAACATGATACCGTAATATGATAAAGTGCGTTATTTGGGACTTTTCCTGGACAAGAGACTAACATGGAATCCACAAACAAGATTAAAAAGAGCTGAAGCTAACAGACGTTGCCTACAACTTCTTAGACTACTAGACAAACGCTCGAAACTAACAATTAAAAGTAAACTTCTAATCTACAATACAATTATAAAAACAATTTGGACATATGGAATTGAACTTTGGGGTTCAACGAAACGTTCCAATTCCTATCGCATCCAGGCCTTACAATCCAAGATCCTCCGTAAAATTGTTGATGCCTCCTTTTATGTTCGTAACACCGTAATACATCGTGACCTAAATGTTCCATTTGTTCATAACCTGTGCATTTCCCGCTATCAAAAATTTCATTCCCGTTTATCCTATCATCATAATCCACTTGTGAGATAATTGTCTTGTATAGCCCTCCCCGGAAACACTCATCGGAGACTTAAGAGACAATGGCCTAGAGATTTTCTAGAGGAATCTAACTTCCGTTAGTTGGAGAAACGCCGATGGGTGTTTACTCCCACTTCATGATGCACAAGATTGTTAATTAAAATGTTATATAAATTTGCTTGTTACAATAAAATTGTAGTTGCAGATAAAAATAAAAAAAAAAATAAAAAAAAAAAAGATATTAAGCAGAAATATTGCTGACCTCTCTAATATGGTGATTATTAGAGCATATTCGATCTTAAAATGTACTGGCTATTTCTATATTTTAATAAGATTGTAAGAATGGCAGCAATATCCAAATATATCCGAGTATTCAATATTAATTGGTACTTAGAAAATAATATTTGGATAGGTAAAATTTTATAATAAAATAATGTATAGAAGCAAGAAAAATCTTGAGTTTTCATAGTACTGCACAGAGCAATATGCTTTGGGGTACTATGGAAACACCTTAAGTAAAATTACTCATTGCATATCAAGAATTCAAATTGAACAAAAAAGTAGAAAAATCTATAACACTAATACACGTAATTACTACCGCTTTAAGCTCAAATCATTGCCTGATTACGAAACTCCCAAATTTTTCATAAATCAATAAGTTATGCTGCCTGACAACTGTTCGGAACCCCCACATTTCATTATATTTTAAAAGGGTAATCCTAGTTTAAATAAAATGGAGGATAACTTTTATGGCTTTAAAAATAGATTCCAACAGTGTAACAGCAGTTTAGATCCTTAAGCAAAAATATGAATATGGACCAATCACAATTATAACAAATAAAGATTTGTACATAAAAGGCAAATTTAATATTTGCTTCTTTGGTTATGTGTAGTTTCTGAGACAAAAGCAAGTGCCGATTTTATAGCGCCACGACCATAAGGCCATATGGCGATATCATGTTGCATGTTAGTTAGTTGGAGGAAGAAATTAGATGTTATTAAATTTTGTGCAGCAAATAAATCTTATTAAAGCTTAACATATGAATAAAAGAGTAAGGAAAAAAAATGGTTGGGTCTAAGAGCTCCACAAAAGAAATTCTGAATTTAGTGGCATTCATTTAGGATATGAAATAAAGTAAGTTGAACTCCATAGGAATGGCTTAAAGGACGAGGTTGGTTACCAAACAGGGAATCATGGGTAAATGCGGTATAAATACATTTTTCACCGTACATCACCTACCAAACCGTCAGTAAATTTATTACCCAGGATGCCAACATAACCGAAAAGCCATTACAAATCGATGTTTATATTTTTGACTACGAAATGCTTCGAAATCAGCCAGGCTATCAGTAAATATGGCTATATTCTTATTGACTGGAAGGTTGATCGTATTTTCAATTGTCGTCCTAATCGAAAACTTAATATTTAAATGCTCCTATTGAATTATATTCAATTATATTTATTAATTCGAATAAATGGTTTGAAATTGAATAATATAATTTTTCCAATTTGAATTAGTTCTAATGGCATCTAGACGATAACTGAACCGAACCTACTATCTTTTGGCTCTTCATCAAATCGTGGAAATAATAAGAGAAGTTGTCTAATACATTCGGAAAAGGTTGTCGTTTTCCACTCAGTATTAGCATTCATTCTTCCATAATGCACCTATTTATTTTTCTATTGGGTTGGTGCAAAAGTAATGACGTTTTTTTACATATACAATTAAACATTTTTTTTTGTATTATTTATTTAATCAATTATATAATTTTCATCCGTTCTTATAACCTCCTCCCATCTTTCTATCAACTTATTAATACCATTAGTGTAAAATTCCTTGGATTTTGATGCGAAATATGTAGAAAGGGATGTTTTTACCTGCTCTATTGTATGAAATGTTTTATCATTTAAAAAGTTTTGCAGTGATCGGAATAAATGAAAATCGGAAGGAGCAAGATCTGGAGAATACTGTGGATGCTTGATAACATCCCAATTCAACTCATTCAGCTTGTGTTGGGTCATCATAGCCACATGTGGTCGCGCGTTGTCGTGATGAAACACTTCCCCTTTTCTGCTTACCCATTATGGTCTATCCTTTTGAAGGGCAATGTTCAATTTGGATAATTGCTGACAATATCGTTCTGCTGCAATTGTCTGATTGTGTTCCAAGAGTTCAAAATACACAATACCCTTATAATCCCACCAAACACAAAGCATAACTTTTTTTTGATGGATTTCGGCTTTCAAAGTTGTTAATGGGGCTTGTTCAGGTATAGTCAAAGTCTTTTTCTTGTCACGTTATTGTACACGACCCATTTCTCATCTCCCGTTACCAAACAATGCAAAAAAGGTTCATGTTTTTGTCTCGCACTCAAAGCAACGCACGTTGAAACACGATCCAATAAATTGGCAGCCGACAATTGATGAGGTATCCAAACGTCGTACCGCGAAACCATCCCCATACGCTTCAAATGCCTTAATACGGTTGTTTGGTTGACTCCCATCATCGACGCGATCTCCCTGGTGGTAAGACGTGGATTGGTGTCAATTATGACTTTTAACTTGTCCTCATCAGACTTCAATGGCCGCCCTGTACTTGGTTTATCAATTAGTGAAAAATCCCCACATCGGAATTTTGTAAACCAAAAATTTGAAAATTTTTCTATTAGTGAAAAATCCCCAGATCTTTGTGCCTGCCGAACTTTGATGACATCTGTTCCATACACTTCGCAAATGTTTTTGGTTGCCACACTCGCGGTATTGTCTTTACGGAATTCATAGAGTAAACAATGACGTAAATGCACTTTATCGACCGACATTTTGAAACAATACAAGAGCTCTTCACTGTACTCTGGCCAGGTCAAAACTGAATAGAAAGTTGAGGGAAAGCATCCTTTATATAATACAATCATTTAAAAAAAGATACTATGCATCATTTCTAAAGAAAAAATTTTTTTACCTGGGATCATAAAAAACCGTCATAACTTTTGCACCAACCCAATATATCTCTCAAAAATTTACGCATTATGGCTTTCACTTATTTTGTGATCAATTGCTCGAAATGAAAGAAAAATCTTATATTTGAAATATTTTAATTTGGCCCATGTCTTTTCCAATGATTTTCTCCCTCCCTTGTTACTTAAATAAAAATAATGCTTCTAATTATAATGATTGCTGAAGAATAACTAAGATACACAATTAGATGTCGCACTGCCGTAAGTTGTTTTTTAATAAATAAATTAAAAAAATCATTATAACCTAGAACACCAAAAATATTCGTAAATATGTCGGTGGTTCCAATCTTTTGTCGGTCGGAGTTCATTTAACTGAATTTTCCGAGCACTTATGTTCGTTCAAATGGAACTTTGTAAAGTGCTTTTTCCGGATAGAAAATGTTCCTATCCGGAAAAGTGATGTTTATTTCCAAATTCAAAGTTGAATTGTCTCAGTTTTAGAGACTTGTTGATCTACTATTTGGCCACAAAATTAAACCTCAGAGCCTTTAACTTGTCTACAATTGAGTAACGTTCGTTTTTTTGTTTTGAAAAAGAAAAAAAGCTATTCGTTTAGAATTTTCAAGGAATAATACGGTAACTAGCAATATTTGGGCTTTTGTTTTTTGCCGGTGAGCCCAAATTTGTGGTCGGTGTGGTGCAACGTACGGTAATGGTAATTGCAACAATACGATGAGTACATTAGAGGCAGTATGCCAAGAATAGGTGGACGTTTTCACTATGGACTGAACTTTTTTGCCACAGATTGAAAGAGATGGAGAGAGAAAGAGAGTATCTGTTGCTTTTTTATATGGTTTTTCTGTAAAACGCTTCCAACAAGAATAAACTTTCAATTTAATGAGTTTACGGATGTTAAATCCTCAGCGTTTTGTTTCCAACATTTTACACAATTTTGCCTCTTCTGCTTCGGAACTTACTCAGTTTCGGTTTCAATTCAACTTTATTTCGTATGCAAAAAACATGTGACAATTTAAAAGAATACATTATGAAGAAGGCGTATCTTTTACAACCAAACTGATAAAAAAGACCATGTATTCTCCACAAGAAATCATGGAAAAGGTGAAAATGAATTCGTTTTGCAATACAAAAAAATTTCGTAGATTATAACTGAAATGAAGGAAGGTGAATTAACTAAGAAGTTGCTATTACAAGCAGATGAGGATGATTGCAGTAATGAAGGTAAAGAAACTACAAGCAATTACAGTTACAATGATTCCAAGCGCTCGAGGACGAAGAAACTGAGACGGAGGTCATGTGAACGAAACTGAGGTGACTGCATTGCGTTAATTAAATTCTTCCGTAATTGCCTGGCATTTACTTGGCACTTAATATAAGAAGAAAAACTAGCTGGGCTGGTGGTGGCTCTCAGGCACTCGGAGAAATTCTAAAACAGGTTAAAAGTAGGTACAGATAAGCCGAGAACAACAAGTTCTTGATGGTGTCTTTATCTTTGGTACGATTGCCAGTAAGACTTGTAGGCATTGTGGATGGAGGCCAATTTAGTTTTCTTTTTCTATTGGCAAAACACCATTCCTCCTGAAAACATCATTCCTTGTACGATAATTGTTTTTGAAAGGTTTTAAAAAAGGTCATTACCAATCACTTATTTCATTTATGAATTTATAATTGGAAATTTATTTTTTTGACATTTTTTTTAGATACTAAATTAAATGTTTTCTTCAAAAAAAAATTCATATAAAAATGAAATGATTCTAATCGGTTTTATATATTTTTACACATTTCAAGTGGATATTATCAGTATTAATAAATTTTTCAGATTCATACTCTTATGAACTTCCGATTTTTTTTTGAAAATTTCTAAAAGTATGGCTTTGTTAAAAAAAATACTTTTTTTTTGTATCATTGACAATAATATAGATGCTACTGCTCTACAAAGCATTAGTTTTACCTACTCTTATGTATTATTTCGGAAACTTGGGTTCTGAGCAAAAACTATTGTAAACTCTTTCTGCTATCGAGAGGAGAATCCTTTGAAAAATTTTGTCCCCACATTCAAGGATGGAAGATTTCGGAGCCTTTTTAACGACAAGATCTTGGAGTATTACTGCAACCGCCCAGTTATGGATAAAGTTTAACTTAGTAGGCTGTCCTCTATATAAAATATTTCCCAGAAAGTCTATTTGTATCCCAGAAGACGAGGGAGACCCTTCCTCTAAGAGTATGTTGATAGTGTCGGACTGGAAGATCGTGTCGTGAAGTCGGTATATTTGGAGTTATTTGATTCAGCAGACCTAGACTATACTTTCGAGATTAATTAGTTTAATAAATGAATTAAGCTACCATTCCGTGCATGATCTAAATAGATTCACTTTCATAAATTAAGGAAAAAAATCCGCCAGCAGGAAAAATTGTCCGTTATTGAAGACAATGGCTAATATTATTGCATAATACAAATTTTTATTCCACTAATATACATTTTAAAAAATCTAAAAATAAAAAAATTTTAAAATCTAATAGAACAAGCTTGGTATTGATCCTGAAAACCTACAGTGAAACACTTTACTGTCCCACTGATAAATTTCAACATTAAAATGATTTTTTTTTCTTATTTGTGAATGCTCATATTAAAGCAATTTTGATTTATATTTGCGAAGAAATGCAAACGTTACAAAAAATAATAGTACTTGTATTATATTGCCACAACTAAGAATAAATAATTTTTCGTAATATTTCAAAAATAAAACTAAATTTTTTCAATTAAAAAGCTCAACTTTTTTAGGAGCGGAAATTTTTAAATAAAGGACTGACACCAATTTAATTCAATATAATGCACTGTCCATTTAGTAATTTATGAAAAACTGGACTCAAAACAGAATTTTTTCAAAAAAATTAAATTTTTATTTTAGTTAGAAATATCTCTATTATGATCGCAAACGATCTTGTTAGCATACACTTTTCTGGAATTGGGCACACTAAATAGGTGGAATAGGTTGTGAGCTTATGGCGGAAATGATATTTTGATGATTTATAATAAATTGAAAAATTCTGCATTATAAGTAAAATCACAAAATATTTAATTAAATGTTTCTTTGATATTTCAAAAGTTAACCAGATTGTTTATCTAGAAAACGTAAAGAATTTTTTATTGTTTTACACAATCTTACCTTTAATTATTATAGAAATATTCATTTATATATTGACAGCAATTCGGATGATTTTAGGTAATAATAATTACATACAACGAACGCACTTATCAATTTGGTTTGTAATAACTACTTTACAAGTATATGTACTTGAGTACATTACAAGTGGACTAGATTAACTTAGTTTTGCTAAAAAAGAAATAAGTTATCATTTTGACTCTTAAGATTTTTTTTGGCCTATAAGACATAATGACTGACCCATTAATCTATACATATAAAAAAAACTAAGATAGATAAAAAAGATGCATTAAATCCTCCAAACAGTAAAAATTCTAGCTTTGAAATAAGTGGAAATGTCGTAGGAATGCTAAATGCACATGAAAAAAATTTATATTAAAGAAAAATGTTGAGAGAATTTTGTAGTGAATAAAAAAATAGTTCTAGGGTTACTTTTTAAATAGTTCTCCGTAGGGAAGGGAGCATACTGTATACTATCATAGTAAGTAACTTCTTCCAAGCAGACAATAATGTCCTATTGCGGCCGAAAAAATTCATTTCTATAGAAGGATTTTTGTGCGTATACTCATTATAGAAGCAGCGTCTGTTTTATTCTTCTGTATACATACTTTTAAGTGTATTTGAGCTTTTGAGGATGCAGAAAACTTCTGTGTTCAAGTCCACAGCAAATAAGCGAGAATATTTTTCTTACGCCTCAGTAAACTCTCGAGGGTTAAGTGCACAATGTATGGGTCTCCTTGGCGTATTATTGCATACACTTACTTGTACGTTCTAAAAATGAAAATTGCACCATCCTTTGGAAAAATTCCATATAAAAATATGTACGTCTATATTAATGTTATGATAATAAAAGTGTAGGCTGGTCTGAATGTTTTCATTCAAGTCGACGAGGCAACCACCCTATTTTGTTTATTTTTAGTTTGCAAAACTTTTATTTTCATTTTTCCTTTTTAGCTTAAACCATCTTTGAGTATTTTTCCATAGTTTACTATGTTTAACCTTGCTTAAACCTTTTATAAAATGGCAACTATGTCATGGTCTCAACTTATTCAAAATTTGTTATTTCTCCAAATATTAACTAAAGTAACAACTCTCATCGTCAATGGCTTATTGATATGTAAATGTAGCACAAAAATTTTGTGCAAAATCTTTATAATAAAAAAGTCAAAAGTTTACGGGTGCGAGTATATTTTATTCAATAATATTTTCTTAAAAAATACAATAAAATTCATAACAATTTACTTAAGTAGAAAGTCATTGAACATTGATTTTGTATATCTTGGAAGAATTTCCTTCTAAAATTCAGTTTTTAAAAATAGGTTTTTTTTGTTATATAATTACCCTTTTTGGCCTAAATAATTTATAATAGAATTGGTATAAAATTTTAAAAGGATTTTGGAACCATCAAATAAGAATCTTTAAATTTGTTCAAATATATAATAGATTGTATTTTATTCTAACTCTTTTAGAGCTTACAAACTATGTTGTAAGGCTTATTTCGAGTATCGTGTTTAAAAATTTCATTTAAATTATTATAAATTATTCACAAAATTATTATTAAAAAAATTATCAAAAAGAAACTTTCGTAGACAGGGCCTACTTTATTATTGCATTATCATTAATTTTGTTCCTTTATCGATATCTACAACAACAAATATATTGTAACAAGGAGATTTATACTTAGAATATCTGGAAATAATAAAGGAAAATAAACGTCCCATTGGCGTTTCCCGAATCGATGATAATAAGAACATTTTAATAAATCTCAGAGCCAATCTGTCTTTAGTCTACGATAAGTGTTTTTGGAGAGCATAATAAGAGAACGGTTTTTTACGAGTGGACAATGATAATGAGACAATAAACAGGAATGCAATATTTATTAAGGATACCATGAATAGGTGAACATTTATATTACGATAAAATGTATTTTCACAAGCATAAACCAGCGCATCAACAATTCGCGGAAAGATTGTGGATTATAAGGACCAAAGATCTATTCTATAAGTCCAAATAGGTTTAATAATTCTGTTCTATATTAAAAGGTAACTATTTATTGTTAGTTTTGTAAGTAGGTGTTGGAGATAGGAAACCTTATAACCATTAATGTATAAAGGAGTATATAGCTTTTGGCAAAAATTAAAAGTAATATAAATATTTAATTCTGTTCAAGTGATGATAGTCTCAGAAACAAATGACATGTAATAGGTATATAAAAGGTATAAAATGGGACTAAATATCCTAGCCTATGGGACTCCATCTGAAATCAAATATATTTTTGAGAATTCGGTATTAATTATAAATTGAAAATGACATTGGAAGAGTTGTGGATTTATAATAAAATAGTATGTAGAAGAAAGGAAACTCCTTAGTTTGGAGAGGAGCCCAGGGTGTCATATCAGCATTATGTAAGAATACTACAGGAAAATATCTTAATAACGTGATGGCATTATTGCTGGATTATGAAATGTTCTGATCGAAAGCTAAATTAGTGATCATGAAATATTTTCTTTAAATATCTTGTAATTTAGAGAGTCGTTTGTCATAATATTTACGAAAATATAAGGATCAGTAAGTAATAGTTCATAGAAAAATGGGATAATTTTAATGACTGATCATTTTTTATGAATATGTTTGTAATGCTATTAATAGATTATAAGCAGAAGCTTTTTTTATTGGATAGAAAACGAAGGTACCATATTTCTCTAGTAGCTTTCGTTACTTTTATATAACACACAAAAAATACTATAATAACCGAATACTATTGAAATACAATTATTTATTTTTATAGAGAAATGGTTACCAATTCATGAATTATTCTTTTATTTTGAACTGAATTATCTCAGGAAAAATAAATTTACTATTTTTTGAGCCAGATTTCCATTTATAACAGCAACTTAAACCAAGAACTTCGTTGTCAGACCCTAAAAAATACACTCATTTTATACTAGAACTTTTTCTCAGATCTCAGTATATACCATTGCTTTATCAAATGATAGAACTCTTGTATAAGTTACTAATACTTATTCATTAAATGTTCAGGATACTATATCATACCATATATTATTGGTTTCTTAAAAAACGAGTAGGAATAGATAATGTTTAAGAAAATCCCTTATATGTTTATTGGAAACACGGTATATGTTGATATTAATATTGGGAATTCTATAATAGAAGATTTAAGGTTACAGTCATACTATTGTATTATATAAAATATCTTCAGATCAAGTAAATATATATTTATAACTAACAATAGTCACATATTTTTAATTTCATACAATTCTTTTATGTGACCATAAAAAGGGATTTAATTTATTAAAAGCATTAAAAATTTTCATGATTACTTAATGTTATTTAATTCAATCCTTTTTTTATATTTTTATAACTTTTTTTTATATTACTTGAAATATATAGAAATTTTGAAAAATAGGATTTATAAATGGCTTAGTTTTAAAAGTTATGAAGAAAATCTATTTTTAACAAAAAATTTTGAAATATTTGCATTTTTTTTTGTTTTTTTTTGCGTACGCTTTTGTGTATTTTTTATAATTATAATATTTTTTTTATCTAATTTGTTTAAACAGATTATAGGGATATTTTTAGTATAAAATTCAAATAAATATTTCGTGATTCGTTGAGCAGCATTAAGAGAATTCTCATTTGAGTAGCAATCTAAACTATAGCAAAGGATATAAGTAAAAATAACCGTTCTATTAACAACAAATTTATGTATACACTTTTAAATATCCATTTTCAGACTGCAAAAACTTCTCATTCACTGGTAAACCGTACCTTAAAAAGAACTTCTTTCAATTTTGATTCAACAATTACGACTATACCAACATGTTATTATATAATATTTTGCAGTAATTATTATTTCATCTTTGCGTATAGTTTCGACAAAAATACAAAAAAAAGTATGCTAAGTAACAAAAAAAAAGTCAAAATAAATGAGAATAATTACTTCTTTAGCTTTTTTATAATATTTACTCACACAAAAAAAAACACAGGAAAACGGACGCACAAGGACAACATTTTTTGTACATTAGATTCTCGTAAAAGGAAGTAAGAAACTACGAGTTGTTTTTGCAAATGTAGAAATATTACAAAAAGGTATATGACTGAGTATAGGAAGGATTACTGAAAGAGGAAAAAAAATAATAGGAAAAGTGGAGTTAGTAGAAGGAGTATTAGTCGTAGAAGTATAGTAGCGAGAGTATTAGTAACTGTAATAATAATAATAATAAAGTTATTTGGTGCATAAAACTTGAAAACGAGTGTTGTGACGAGAGGTATAATACAGCTTTTCAAATTAAAAGTTACACACAAACTGTACACGGTTCTCGAGCAGAGAAACATTGTACGCTGTATAATTAAATGACAAATGGCATATCCGTTTTTTTTCATTATTTCGCTTTCGATGTCTACATGTGTACATGCACTAACAAAAATCTAGAGTTTAGAATATAAGAAAAATATAAAAAAAAAAGTGGAGAACTTTGGTGCACTGAAAAAGGACGAACATGCCTTCGTAAAACGAATATGCAAAAATAAAAGGGAAAAAAGTATTTTATGCAACAACAAAAAAATTATTAATACAAACGTAAATTGTTATATTTATATGAAAGGTGAAAGGTGGTAACAACGAAAAAAAACTGCTAGCAAATAACAAATTTCACCTGGACGGACAATCATCTGTAATAGCGAGTCTAACTTGTTCTGTGTACTCCGATTTAATTGGCAATGCGAGTGCATTCTGCTTAGAGGACAAGCCTCAGTGCATGTCCTGCATAACCCGTCATCGTTGCCATTATCACCATCGCATCATCATCATCATCATCATCATCTGCCGCAATCCTTATCCCGGACATATCATATACTGTCACAAACCCATGTAATCCAATGCACATCACATCACACACTTTCTACGACGAATATTATATGTTAACTGTTGCCTGCCCAAACCGATCTACACAACCTTTGCTCACTTGTACGTTAGTTTAATTGGCTTAGATCTCTCTTTCGGTAGTGACAACCAGGTCAACAGTTTGTTTATTATTAATGCCAGTGTAAATAATTAATTGATGTAGCCATATTTGCTCATCCTTACATGTTCACCTTGTGAACAATTTCAAAAATTCTGTCATTGCTATTCGTACTTCAGCCCATAATTCTGTTGTGTCGACCTTTAGTAATTTTTGTATTCATGAAAAGTAATTAAAGCCATTTAAAGAGATTATGGGATTTTTCATAAGTGCACTTAAGTTGAGTATTTTGTACTTTCGAAGATGTACTCGTACAAGTATTTGAGTTGAAGTATTTCAAAATGTTAAGCTGCTGATTAAATAAAAATTAACATTTTTAAACAAAAGGATTTTGTGGTAATTCATTTGTATACTATTTTCATTGCTCCGTGATTATATGAAGGACCACTTTTACGTCTATGGAGCTAGTGATGAATAGGGTATTGTATGTAGGTTGAGTAATAGATAACTGCGTTCTACGATTGATGGCCATATTTATATCGAACGGCCATATTTTCTGCAAATACCTTAGATTGGAATTTTTTTGAATAGGCCACTAGTTATATTTTCATATATGTATATGTGCATGTAATTTGATATCGCCATTTTTACTAAAAGCGTTAATAAATCGAAAAAAGTGCGCATACGTGTATCTATGAGTAGAATTTTTTGTGTAGATATGACACCCCTACTGACATCTTGGTTTCGCAATGGAAATTTTTTTAAATCCCAAAAACATTATAAGAATAAAAAAATAAATACAATTTAATCATAAAGACAGTCCAAACATATTTCTTACACTCGTTTCATATTAAATATATTATCGGTAAGTTAAAATGAGTTTGTATTAAATTTTTAAAGTATTTTCGAACATATAAATATAAATTAATGTATTATAATAAATAGTTTTATCTATAAGGAAACTTTAAATCAATTAATTATGTAAAAAAATGTAATATTTTATCAGAAAAAACAATTCATAATTTTAAAAGTGCGCGTGTGAGTGCAAATGTATTTTAGAAAACAATAAAATTAATTACTGGGCGCATATTAAAATGATCGAATATTGTTAGGGATGAAAAAATTTAGTTCGTTATTAAATTATATGGAAAATTAGATAGTAGCTATCTAACAAGAATGTCTAAAGAATATCTTACAGGCTGTATAAGCTTAAATCCGCTGTTTGGTCATAGATGGCGTGAGTGAGCGTATTAAGCTACCATGGGCACACCATACTTTTTTTTATAATCATGTCTAGTTTTGTGCCAGAAAAAGAGCATATGCGGGAAGCTCTGCTTTTCTGCTTCAATTTGAAGAAATCTGCTGCCGAATCGCATCGAATGCTTATGGAAGGTTGAGGATCATCAATTGCAGGCTCTTTTGGACGAAGGCGACACCTAATCGCAAAAAATGCTCGCGAAGCAATTGGGTGTTACTCAACCAGCCATTTCCATGCATCTGCGTGTTATGGGAAAGATTGAAAAGATCGGAAAATGGGTGCCGCATGAATTGAACGATAGGAAGATAGAGCGACGCCAAAACACATGCGAAATCTTGCTCGTCAGACAAAAAAGAAAGTCATTCCTGCATCGGATTGTGACAGACAATGGAAAGTTTCGATAATCGGATGGAAGACGATGCTGTGCGTTTGGTGGGATCAGCAGGGTATCGTCTACTATGAGATGTTGAAACCTAGTGAAACTGTCAATGCCCACCGCTATCACCAACAACTGATTAAATTGCACCGTCATATGCGTGAAAAAAGTAGGGATTGTCCACAAAGGCATAATAAGCTGATTTTCCTCACGACAACACACCATCAAATATGGTCATTAGAGATACTCAACTGGGAGGTGCTACCCCACCACGCTAATTCACCAGACCTGACCCCTTCCGACTACCACCTGTTTTCGTCGATGGGCGACTGAGCAGCGCTTCGATTCTTAGGAAGACATCCGAAAATAACTTGATGAGTGGTTTGCCTCGAAAGAGAAGGAATTTTTTGTCATGGTATCCACAAATTGCCCGAGAGATGGTAAAAATGAGTAGCTAGCGAGGACAAGTACTTTGAGTAAATTTGTGTTTGACTAAAAAAGAGCGGATTTTAGATTATACACCTGATATAATTTCCGATCTTACACAAAGAAACCTTTTTCTGAGCATTTCAAAGACTCACTTATCAGCTGCTATGTCCTTAATTTTTTGTTCATCCACTACTTCTCGGATAGGAAATATGCTCCATGGGCTCGTTGCAACTTATTGTATTTTTTGTAATGCACTACAAAAGCACAACTCTTTAAAGTCGTCTAGTTACTGGACGATATTGAAGTTAGTATTATATGCCTAGAAGCCATATGTAGCTGTATGGAGGGGAAGGCAGTTAACGTACCAGAATGCTCTCAGTAATGCAAATCTATTTAATTTTCTGACACAGCTAGTAATGTCTGTTGATTAATGATTAAAAAAGCATTGAAAATTTTATTTCTTGAATTGTATTTATTTTTTCTAAATTTATAATTCACAATTTCTTCAAAAATAGAAAAATTTTAAATTTTCGAATACTAGAAAAATATATTAAAATATTTTTTGCATTTATGTGTACATATTTTTGGATTGTAAAATGTATGTCAGATTTTTTGCATAGAAATCATCGCGAGCATATTCATTTTAATGAATCAGAAATATTCACAAATGAAAGAAAAAATTATTTTATTTTGAGTCCTTAAAACTTGCGCATGCATACATATCTTTATTTGACATAAGTATCTGTATCCTTACGTTTACTATAAAAAATTGTATTACATCCTCTCTACTCTACCTACTCCACCTTCTATTATATAGAAACATTAAATTTTCGTGCACTTTTTCTTTGACTATTTTATTTTCTTGCACTTTGTATGAAATGCAATTTTTCACTTTCTGAAGCATAATATGAAAAGATTTCTAGCGCAAATTTCATACCCTGCTACACATCTTTCTGCAACATTAAATTTAACGAGTTCAAGCTACTTGAAAAGCGATACATTCATAACTTTATACGAGTTAAAATTCAAAATTGCATAAATTTCTTGACAAAAAGAAATATGGAAAATTATTTCTTTTGGTATAGAATTTTTGGATTAAAGAAAGTTGTTTTTTTCGAATGCATATTATAAATGGAGTCGCGCTCTCAAATTAAATAATTTCAATTGTAAAATCAAAGTTTAAAATATACGAAAATATACGAAAAATATTCTTAATACGGAAAATATAATTTTTTTCAGATTTATCATATTTACAATATTAAGGTTAAATTGACATTTACTAAAAAAGAGTGAACTGAAAGATTTTTACTAAAAAATGTTAAGCTTTTTGAGACTTTTGAAAAATAATATTTAAAAAAGCATTTGAACTTTTTACAACAAAAACTTTCTTAATCTAATGAATTTGTATTTTCTTTAAATCTAAGTAAAACTGTGCCGGACGCCAGAGCACGTCAACAACAGACGAAAACATTGATGAAGTGAAGAAAATAGTATTGACCAATCGTCGAATCATCGTTAAAGAAGTTGCTGAGGACTTAAACATATTAATTGGATCGTGCCATTCGATTTTTACAAATGATTTTGCGTGAGAAAGGTCGCCGCCAAATTCATACCAAAATTGCACAATTTCGACCAAAAACAGCATCGCATTATGCTCTGTCCGCGACGACCCAAATTTGCTCTAGAGGGTCATAACTGGTGACGAATCATGGATTCATGGTTAAGACGTGGAAACCAAAGCTCAATCATCCCAATGGAAGCTGCCGCACGCGCCAAGACCGAAAAAAAAGCGCCAAGTTCGGTCGAATGTGAAGATTTTGCTCAGAGTAGAACGGTCAATGAGGAATATTATCTGCAAGTTATGCGCAAGTTGGGAGAAGCAATCCGCCAGAAACACCCGGATTTGTGGAAGAACAAAAATTGGCTTTTGCACCATGATAACGCCCATGCTCACACATCGTTGCTTGTGCTCAAATTTTTGGCCTGAAACAACACACTAATAATGATGCTGCCATCGTATTCCCAGATCTGGCCCCCTGTGACTTTTTCTTGTTTCCGAAACTGAAGAGCCCCATGAAAGGACGACACTACGCTACGATTAAGGAGTTAAAGATGCCATCGAAGGAGAGCTAAACAAGATCACAAAAAGGTTTTATCGAAGTGCTTCGAGGATTGATAAAAACGTTGGCACAAGTGTATAATATCTGGTGGGGATTACTTTGAAGAGGCCAAAATAGATATTCATGAATAAATAAATAATTTTAAAAAAAAAAACACAAAATTCGCGATAGTTTTTGAACAGACCTTGTATTTAAGTTCATACGAGATGTAACACTTTTTTGTTGTTATAAGATTTTTGAGACCAAAGCGGGATTATAAGGCTATTTGGCGACTTCATGTTACGTGTAGATTGGCATTGCCAGCATTCCTAATGAAACTGGCTGTTAGTTAATTTTAGGGAGTGGTTAATTATTGTCGAGCATATTGTATTGCTTAAGAAAGTTGTAGAGAGGACTTGGGAAAGAAGTTTTTAGGGATAGGAGCTCTAAAATGGATGGAAACCTATTCAACCATCTTGGCACACACCTTTTCCATGCTCAAATCTTCCGTCAAAATCTTATGAAGATTCCACGCTCAAATCTTGCGTATTTTTCATACGATGAAAATATAACTCACTACTCATCAGATTCAATGTTAATCGACGGTCAATAATTCCACAGTTGTATTAGTTTTCGATGCTGTAGGCCTCTCTGACCGAGGTGTGTCTTCGACTGCTTCTCGGTTCTTGATAAAGAATTTTTTCCATACGTTTGTTACAAATATTTGTAAGTCAAACTCGCGGATTTTCTTACTAATCATGTTCCATATGAGATCCTATACTTACCGAGCGAAATTGAGAATAGTACTATAAATTTAGAAGGAAGTTCTTCCCATTGTCAAGGGTATTTAATAAAAGGCTTCTATTTTCAAGGATAATCATCATAACAAGTTGATGGAACTTCTAGACCTCTTTTAATATCAAAAATCAATCTGCGTATTAGTTAACAATTTTTTTTTGAAATTTTTGGTTTTAAATATTTCTTTTTTTGTTATGAATTTCTATAATTTATATAAAAGAATATCATTTCAATGTTTCAAAATAAAAAAAAATTGATTTTTTTAAAAATCATATTTACTTCAAGTAAACTTATTTTTGATAAGGATACTCTACATATTTTTGATAGTACTGTACAATTTTCGTAAAAGGAATTGGATTAATAAAAAACTATCACCTGATCAAGTTATAATTAAAGTGAAATTTTACGTTATTATATAAAATTTAATAACAGAAAAAATTTAGAATAATATTAATATAAATTAATAAATATTATTCTTTAAAGTAAAAAATATCCTCATAATAAATTCAAATGTATTTTATCCTTAAATTTTTAAATCCCATTGAAAAAATATAGCTCTGAATGACCTACAATATAAAGGTTACTAATTAGATTTAATTTGAAATACTTCTTTTACATAATATTTTTTTAGTTTTAAATTCACCAGAAAAATAAAATAAAATCTACAAAATATAGTAAATTTGATCAAATAACGCAAAAAACACGTTCTGACTATCACTTAAAACTATAAAAAATTGAATCATTCACCTATAAACGAATAAATAATTGGTTTACGATAGTTTCTGTTTTTACTGGAATATCTAGTTTGCTACTATTTAATCTGTTAAAAATGTATAAAAAACGAATTCCGAAATATTCATGCAGTATTTAAATGATATATTTTTGGACCACTTAAACTTTATAAAATCACGGTTCAATTTTATGTTAAAACAATTCTATAATATAATAAATTATTTGTAATAAAATTAAATAAGGATAAGTATTGTAAAATATAATAAAAATAATATTTTTTCATTATAGTACCACCGATATTATAATCATAATCATAATAACAATTATAATAGTGGTAACAATACAGTAAATTCTGATCAAAAATTAATTTTTCGTTATAGTTAGTATACTGACTATGAAAAGTTATTGCATTAAAATTATGATTCACTGATATTGGCCGAATTTCATTTTAATCCAATCTATACCATTTTGATAATAAATGAAATTTATGCACTGGAAAATTTCCATTTTAATTCCACTTTTATTTAATCAATTATATGAAAATTTGGTCAACTTTTCGTCCTTTTTTGTTATTTTCAATTTATTTTCAAATGTATACAAAGATGTCCGTGTGTTTTGTTAATTAGTTAGTTGGTCCTATTATTTACAGATTCTTTATTAAAACAATGAGCTCATCTACATACTTGCATAAGTATACTAGTATATTTATGCAAGTATGTAGATGATACTAGTATATAAAGTTTTATGTCGATGTGTGTTCGCCTATAGTTTCAATACAATAAAAATCAGTAAACTTTTTACAAAGTTAATTTTGATGGTGTTTATTAAAATGTTCGATATTATAAATCATGTTTTTTTAAATCCTGCATAGTTATTTTTTTTTCTTTTGTCATGTTATGATTATTAATATTACTATTGTTGTTGTAGTTTTTTTTTATGTTACGTTAAAGCCTTATTTATAAGCACATATTGGCAAGCTATGATAAATTTTCATTTTGTGTGCATTCGTGTGATCAACTGCAAAAGATAAAATTTTTTTTCAGTCGTAAATTCAATAGAATAAAAATATCCTCAATGCAGACCATACGAATATAAATTTTACTTTTTAAAATTTCGTTTGGTGATAATTTATATATGTGAACTTTTGTTTAAAGTTATTTAATATAATATAATGAGCAGATAATTTTTATAACAGACTGACTTCTAGATACAAAAAAGTAGCTTTTAGATACAAAAATACGATTTGTTAAGTTAAGTGATGTTTCTATTCAAATTATGCTCATGGTTTAGAATGCAATTATTTTAAGTACTCGTAGCAATGCTGAACTTTTTATTTTTTTTATAAATTTTCTTATTACCTAATAATAATGTTTCTATTTGCTTTTTTGATGAGGTTTTTCTTAAATGTTTTATCCTAGAATCATTATATGGAATTTGTGGGGCGATCTTATCTTTTGTCAAATTCGAACAATTTTATATTTGAACTATTATAAAATAAAGTGTCAAAAAAAATTTTACACATTTTTTGACAACTCAAAGCTTGTAAAAAATTTGGCAAAAGAGTATTGTTACTTTATTTTCCATCCACATAGCTTGTACGTTAGTTTCTTCTAGACATACGATATAAGCTTTAATCCCATAGAGCATCATAAGTGTAGTTGTATTTTTGTAGTGCGTTTCGTGAGTCAATTATATGTTAAAAATGTCTTTTCAGTAGCATAAAACATTTTTGGAAGTCTGAGAATTAGTGAAAAATTAACCTGGCTCAAGGAGACCACAAAATTAGAAACTGATAAAAATGTGGACCAAGTGAGGGCTCTTGTAAGGTCGAACCACCGATTAACACTGAAGCTCCTTGAAAGGTTCGGAAAAAAAGTTTTTTTCGTCAGATCGGACGTTGCACACACTAGGAACCCTCATCCACCATGACAACGCTCCCTGTTACCATCCCCGTCAGCAAGTTTTTGTCAGAAAAAGATAATCTTATGGTTTTCTCAACGCCTATTTACCTGATTTAATTCAGTGTGACACTTAAAAGGACTTCATCATAGTATTGTCAATAAAATCCAAATGAGTGTAATCGACGAGCTGATGGCGATTCCATTTGAAGCCTTCCAGCACTGCTACGACCAATAGAAACAACGCCTCTGGCAACATATAATTGCCCAAAGGAATATTAATTTATAATATTATCGTTAATTATAATAGATTTTGAAGGTCATATATCAACTGTGAAATAGTCCTTCCGCATATTGACGGCCACGAATTTTTCAAAGTATAACACAGCTAAAACTTTTTAATCATACACGCTGAAAATAAAAATTTCTCAAATTTTTTTTGTTTTGAAAAATTTGTTTTATAAAAAAATAATTTAACAGAAAAAAGGAATATTAAAAGAAAAAGAAAGATATTCATATGCTGCTGTATGAAAATTAACTTTTCTCGTTATAAAAAAAAATACAATACTTCGCAAAATAACATCAACTAATAGTATATCAAATCAATTTTAAACTGTTAAAATTAATTTGATATATTTTTATAATTTTTTTACAAAATTTATACAAATTTACATTTTTTAATTTTAAATTATTTTCATGTAATGTTGTACTCATTTACTAACAATTGACTCCTTCTCGCAGTTAAAAGTTGTTTATTTGAATTCAAATAATACCTTATCTGCATCAATCTAATCAGTTACATGTCCTTAACCTATTAAGAAGCCTCCTCGACCCTTAAAGTCAAATTATACGTTTGCACATAAATGCATTCTACAATTTCCGATTCAATATAATTGTTTTTTTTTTACATTCTCTCGCAAATTTAATAACTATTGTTAACGTTTCTATTCGTATTAATATTATTGTTATTATTGGTATGCCTATATTTTCTGTTCACAGAAGCATTTTATTTATCGCATGACTACCCTTACTAACCTAAAACATTTAGAAATACTAGTAGCTTAGCAGTCGTTTTCAAATTTTTAAGGTTTCAATATATATGCTAGAAACTAACACATACAAATACAATTCAACTTTCCGCTAAATTCAGCTTTTCAAATACCTGCAGTTATTGTGGTTGGTTTAAACCGCATTCGAAATGTGATGCACTTTTTTATATACCAAACGATTAATCGATACTATAGAAATTTGAATAGTTATAGAGCCTTTTACAATGAGAAGTGTATTTATATAAGTATGAACGGGGAATCTTTTGTGTATATTACTGATGATGCCTGGTGAATCCTTTGGTGAACTGTGCCTGCTCACTTTCAAGAATTACCAACAAAATGCTTGAATCTGACTAATGGCCACGAGACATGCATGCATACTCGCACGGCCAATTTGCATGGTACAAGCTTGTAAGCGGAAACAGTTCAAAGGGCTTATACCTACTGGCTGTAAATCAGATTTTATCTTATTTTGAAATCGTATTAGGACAAAGGTTCACCATAAAATCCTATTAAATTTTGATCTAGTTTATATACTAACCTACTTAAGATACAATGAATATCTGTATTATCGATATTTTACGATACATCATCAACAATATCTGATAAGTTAATATGCTTTACCTGCACCTCAGAAAAGGAGAGTTCTGATTGGGGGTGTATACTAACTCATAAGGGGATAATATTTCTGTACTTATCCATATGTTTGTATACGTACAAATACGACTAGATTACACCTTCAAGCCTATTGATTCTTTGCCTCAGCGAATACATTGACTTACGAAACATATAACCACACATTAATTAAATCCTTTTGCTATCATCTAATCTGATGTGAGGTAGTCCTTCTGTTTGGTCGATTTCCAAATTTAATTTGTTCATTCACCTATACTTACCTTGAACATTATCATGAAATCAGCATGGAATTTTTTTGAAAAAATGTGAAAAAAATATGCTATTTTATTATACTCATAACCTTGGACGTCATAATATTGATTTTATGGAATAGAATTCGACAATTTTATAATGAGCCTACATAGGCAATTATAGATTTTATAATTAATAAAATTTTCGTATACTATGTCGCATATTAAATACAATAATATGTTATAGTCGATATTAATATTCCGTTCTTAAACTTAAAAGTTCAAGTTAATTCTATACAAGTTCGTGGTCGTGTCAGTCATTATATGTTCTTGATTCCTCGACCAGCGAACTCTTCATAAAATATTAAACCCCTGCATGACGGAAGATTTAAAAAAAACGAAATCTTGGTCGATGAATACCAATATTTCAATTTAAAAAGTCTATTGTAGCTTCAATTATTCTAGCTGAAGCAGAGGTGAACAGGATATCAAAACACCTTAGGTATTAAAAAATTTAGGCATCTATTTTAGGTATTAATACACCTTAGGTATTAAAAAATTTAGGCAAGCTCAACAATCTTTTTTTAAAAGTAAATTTTGTTTTTCCAAAAATTGTAAATTTTTTATCTTTTTTAAAGTTTTGTTAATTAATTTCGAGGAAAAATTATTATTCGTTAAAGAATCTTTATGGAGCTTAAATTTCATTCAAGAAAATCTAGGATAGGGGAAATTTTATTCAAAAAAGCCCAGGATTTAGTTGTTATAGTATTTGGTAAACATCAGAGAAAATTGGAGCAATTATAATTCTAAGTGGCTTTTTTTAGCTTTTTTTAGCCACTTAGAATTATGACTGATCCAATTTTCTTTTATGTCACCCCCTTCTGATTATATTAGGTTCGGGGTATATAAAAATCATTTGAATTTCCCTCAATGGTCTCTCCTTCTCATTATATCAAGTTTGTGGGTATTTAAAAATCATTTGAATTTCTTCTCATGGTACCCTCTTCTTATTATATCAAGTTCGCTGGTATATAAAAATCATTTTAATTTCTCCCAATGGTAACACCTTCTAATTATATCAAGTCTCAGCATGTTCTTTGCCAAAATTTCCACATACCTCACCAATTAATCCGATACGACACCTTCATTTATGGGTAGTTTATGTCGCATCTTGGAGGCGAGTTTCGTTATTTGGAAATGCCGACAACAATTATCCCCTTTATAATGTGGGCAATAAATTTAAAATTTGATGGGGAGCTGTGGGCAATCAGGCACTGCAGTTTGGACACCCAACCATCGTAATATCAATATGTTCAGTAACAGCCACGCAGCTTTGAAAGCCATTCGTTGCCCATCGACTAATCCTGTTCTCAAAAGTATTCGTCATAACTTACTTAACAAGACGGAATTGCGTTCGGTTTCAGGTCATGTAGGAGTTGCGACAATGAGTGGGTTGTTTAAACAGTCTACTCGACAACCTTACCATAATTTTGTATGCGCACATTGCTCAGAATTTAGACAAGACATTTTATTCTAACTTATAAATTCCTTTTCGGAAATCGTTCTTCAACCCACTATCAATCATTTTCTAATAGAGTGTTACCTTACCCTACATTTATATTATAATCAGATTCCCTCAATTGTTAAATTTTCAAATCTATCAGCACCATTTCGAAGTCCTTTTTTTAACCTCTAACTGGTGCATTCAACTAACCAACTCTAACTGGTTAACCCGCACTTACAGGTCGTCAAATGGCCTCGTGGTTGTGGCGGTGTTTTGGACCTCCGGCTAATATCGTAGAGACCTTATATACGAATAAAAAAATGAAGCTGTAATTTGAACTGCTCATATTATATAATATAGGGTTCCGTAACTTATTGTAAATGAAGCTAACGTGGCTTTATTGAGGTAAGCAAAATGGATTTTCAATTACAATAGTTTTAATTAGAAGTTTGTGTTTATTTTTTTTTAAATTTGGTCTTCTGTTAGATATTGGAAACCATTAATGTAAGCAATTTTAAATACCATTTCAGTAGTATCTATCAAATGATTGTCTTAATATCTCGAAAAAGTTGTGGCTAGATTTCACGATACTGGGACGCCTGCATATAGAATACTCTGATGATGTGATGTAATCGAAATGCCAAATAATCTGACTTACCATAGTCCTAGGCTTATAGTATTAAGCTTACGTAAAATCTGAGAGCCTATACAAAGAAGTTTTTACATAGTATCGAATCGTTACATGAATATTTGTGTACTTTCCAAATCAATATAAGATGTATTATCGAAGCATATGGTCTCGAAACATCTCACTTTACCTCATACAACTTCAATTTTTAGACTGTAAATTTATACAAAAATAGCCCATAAAATTCATATAATGCAGATTTATAAGCATTTATTTTAAACATTTTTCTAAAGAAGCCATTTCAGAAGCATTTATTTTATTAAAGCATGTTTACAATGCACATTTTTCTCTAAAATTATGCAGATCTACCCCATATCTAGTTAGCACTTTCTACATCGAACGTTTTCTTATTATTATCACTAAAATATAGCATCATAAATACTAATAGAAATTTGAACTCATCAATATCCAATAGTTTTGAAGGTCATAATTTTTTATTGTATAAAAGATACTCAATAAACTAGCATTATTGATTTGATATTCATTGAAAAAGCATAACCATTTATGATAGGCACTACTAGCAAATGAACATTAAATTATGTAAATTGTAAAGATACTATCTCAAAAAAAAAGTATCAAATTTTCATATTTTATTTATAATTTAAAAGAGATTTTATTCCAATAAAAATGCCATTTAAAATTTTAATAAAAAATATGGACACACGCTCCTTCTTGTCTACGTAAATTATCTATTTTGATCGAGTTAATGTTACAAATTACAAATTACGATATGACTTTTTAGGTTATGTTATATGGTTTTGTAAATGTTTTCTTTTCATTAAATTTTTAAATTTCTTCGGTGGACTTAAACCGAAAATGGTTAAATGATTAGAAAAATTTGATGTATGAAAATTCAACAAAATTTATGGGTTTTTTCTTATTTTGAATATTTCTTCGTGAAATAGTTTTCATACGTAAAACTGAATGATAATGGGTGATAGTTAGAGAAGTAAGCGGAGCGAAATCAAACCGATTCGATTCACTGAGAATTACTTTGGGAGATTTATTTCTCCAAATAAATCTTCATAATCCGACCATCTCGGAATATGTATTTCGAACAGATCATTGGTACTACTCAGATGATAGCAATATAGTCCGAGGTTGCTGATAGAAACTCAGAAAAACATTTATTTTCGGTTTTTTTTCTGTATTCTGTATTTAGTAGTAAAAGGCTTTAAACGGCCTCTGGCCTTTTCAAAAGTACCAACAACCAAAAATGGCTTCTCTCACTTTATCTGAATTATTGACTGGAGTTAATCGTATCGGTCATGAACTTAACTTAATATTATTCGGAATTAAGGAAATTTTAGTCCATTTTGAATTTATCTACGCGGTCATATATCAATTTCGATGCGTGTGGTTATTGAAAAATTGTCAATTTTACGCTAAAGAGTTTATTTATGTTACCCACAGTTAGATAAGACGGGTATTCAAAGAGCTTCCACATTTTTGAGGCAAATGACAGAAATTTTCATTCCAAAAATAACATACAAAAATATAAAAATTTAATCTAATGCGGCCAAATTTACGTCTAAATGGATTTTAGTATTTAATATTTTGATATACTATCAAATGTACATTTTTGGAGAAAGGCATGCCAGCACAAAAGTTATAAGAATAATTAATGAAGACTATTAGATTTGGAACATAATTCATTTTTTTTCTGAGTAAAGTTTAATATAATTTTTGCTTCCCAATAAAATTACTATACACGAAGTTGTTTATTTTCCTACTATTATGATAAACTGAAATAAGATTTTCTACGTAGTTAAATTAATTTAAAGAAGATTATTTGGGTTAAACATTTTTTGTTTGAAATATTGAATGAGTAATTTTTATTAAGAAGTATGATTTTTAACCAAGAGCGGTTAATCTTGAAAATTATATAAAAATGATTTAATATGAACTATAGCAAATATCTTTATTGTAAATTAAAGAACATTTGATAACATTATTTTTTGAAAATAACATTGTTCAAATAGCTTCCACGGTTTCGTTTCGGGCAGGTCCTCCATTGGTGAGATGGTTCAAATAGCTTCCACCGAAAAGTCCTCCATTGGTGATATAGTTTGAATGATGTTCTTATATAGCTCAGAAAGCTTATATTGGGCTGAATCTGACCAATGGTTTGAATGATATTCTTGTATAGCTCAGAAAATATTATCGGTTTATTGGCATACACTATTGATATAACGTAATTGCATAGAAAAAAATCTGAAGCCGTTTCGACAGCATCTTCGAAAGAGTTTCATCCTTATTGTAAGCAAATGTTTTTAATTTGCTTTAAAGAAATAATTAATATATCCATTCTGTTTAATTAGATTAAATTATTTTTATTAGGTCAATACAGCTTAAACTTCATTACGGTAATAGTGCTCTTATAGATATTTGCTCAGAATTCTTTATTTAAATAAAAATTAAATTAAAAAACAACCTAAAATGAAAGCCCATAAATAATTGAAAATCCACTTGCTTTACTTTCTAGGTAATATTTCAATCTAATTGAAGTGGGCTTTTGTTAAATTTACAATCTAATATACTTCGCGATTTCAGAATGCTTGGTATAATATTTAAAGGATAATTATTTGGTAGAATTTTATCGCTTCTCGGCCTTTTTGGCTAAGATCAAAGTGTAGTATCTGTTCTTATCAGCTTAACATCTGATCCAGGCCTTCATTGGGGGTTCTCTATAATGTTAAACTAATTTTTTGAAATAGACGGAGTTCTAGGGGCTTGCTCCACCTCTGTCACGGGTTGGCTCGGTGTTGAAAAATGCCGAGATCGGCCCAAATTAACTTAACAATAAAAAGGAGGGTTGTTTGTAGTGTTATATTCTTGTGGTACTATTTTTGATTGTTGTTCTTCAAGCTTAGAAAGTATTTCTGGCTTATTGACATAAACCACTGATTAAACGTTGACATAATGATGTGTGGAGACTTCATTTGCAATAAGTCCCTTTTAAACCAAATATTGTCCTCAAGTCCATGTCGTCCAATTGGGGCCCAAAAAATTGGTTATTTCAAAAGCAGTTTAGTATGATGCTGTTAACGCTAAAATTCACACGAGATAGTAAGTTTTCTGGATTCAAAGGAAGATCTTGGAACTGTTGTGGTTGCTTTTCGTCTCAGATCTGACCATTCTGCTTGTTCAAGTAGTCACGTAGCCACTCATCCGAAAATACGCTTCGTCCCGATTTTTTAACTAATTCCAATTATTTAGTCTTGAAGTTCTCACATAATTAAAGTGATTGAAGGAAAACGCGGTTAAGAGAGAGTGACTGTGCTGTCATTTAAAACGTCAAAGTAAATAGACGTTTAAATATTAAATGTATCTGTTGAAAAGCCCTTCTTTTATAATAATCCTAAAATTTGCCATTTTTTTTAGATTTAAATTATTTTTATATGTTTTTGGGGTTGTTTTTTTGTATTATTATATAGCTCCGATAATCTTTTCAACTTTAATATGAGTACACTTAAATTTCTAGTCAAATATGTATATAGACTTTTTTGCACCAAATATACTTTTTTCACTTTTTGGGGACAGAATCTTTACATTTGAAAATATTGCCATACCACCCACCGATCAAGTTACCGTCTATAAAATAGAATGCTGTCTTTTTATACAGGGTGGCAGCTACAATACGTCCAAAATTGTAGACTTAATTGAAGGAGAATAAGCAACCGAAAATATATACTCTCCTCAGAAGTGGATCGATAAACTGATTAAAACCATCTATTTGTTTCCATTAAAGCAGCATTTGATAGCATATCTAGGGGTAAGCCTTTCATTTTTATGAAAGAAATCTGCATTTCGAGGATATAAATCGGATTGAGCAAGCTGCCTATATTATGACGTAAAAATAAAGTCCAGAATCAGTAAAAAAATCTAAATAAAGCAGCACTGGTCTGATACAGATATAAAATAGTTTAATTCGAAAGTGTTAAATTTTTCTTTTGTGTGGAGTCAAGTATCGCACTCTTGTTGTAGAGGAAGGAATTTGCATATAGCTGTGGGCAGTCAAAAACTGAGATCACAATATCGAACTTTCTGCTTTTACCCATCCTCATGTATTCACCAAAAACTTACGACCTCAGCAAAAATGGTTGGCAAAATTTTGACCTGCGAAAAAATTTATGACTAAAATTAAACTTAAGAAGCTGCGGTGTGCTGGACAACTAATCGACATGGAACAGGAAGATCCCGCCAAGAAAGTCTACCGTGGCGTCACTTATAGTCCTAAATGATGAAGCAGATAATATCTATGATTGAGTGACGGTGTTAATAAGGATGCTAAGGATATGCTGGGATTGTCAAACTGAAAGACCGCATCGAGAAATCGGTATACAGTTTTTTGATTCTTCAGGCCTAGATTGGACGAACTTGTTATTTTGATAGACTGAAGTATTTATTTTTTTTGTTAAATCAAATAATCAAAAAATTTTAATATTTATAAAAATAACCGTTGAATCATTTTAAAACATTGCGCAGTTTTTTTATGTTAGATTCTAGATTATCGCTAAGATATATTTTTTTGTTAGAAATTTATGTAAAGGAGAAATAATTTAGTTATACTTAGTTCCTATAATTTTTTGATAAAGTTTCTATCTGCCGAAGTTAACATAGATTGTTATTCTATTAAAGATAGACAAAGGTTTTAACAACGTTACCCAATTATCCAAATTTACTTGGAACATAACGTCGATTCGGAAAAATACAATTTGCTTTTGTATTATTTTATCATATTGTATTAAGTAATGAGACTTATTTTTTGAAAATTGTATACAAACATTCACTTTTTAATGTGGTAACGTCCACTTCTATTTCTTTCGAAATGAGTCCGGTATTTACGTTAATGTTAATCAACAGAATTATGGGGCCATAATCAATGATAATTTCTTTGAAAACATGGTAGACGGCATAGAATCGGACAATATTTCTAGCAAGATTGCGCTGATGCCCATATATACGAGTATATCGCAAAAGCATCAATTTATTGAAAGCATGATTTGGCGATAAGGTGTTTCTACAAAATGGTCCTATAATTCGGCCTTTAAGATAGTAAAATATGATACCACTAGATTATTTATTGTAAGTGTATTTGAAATCATTGGTGTACCATATAATGATATACCAACACTAATTGATGCCTTCGAAGCCAATATTGAGCTAGTTTTAGCAAAAATAGAGTAGGATTTACTAAAAAAAAACGGTCAAAAATTAAGAACAGCTTAGGTGCCCATAATAAAATATTATATTTTATAAAATGACTCAAATCCGAAGAAGTACTCGATTGTTATATCCATTTAAGACCAGTTACGATGTGAAATTCTCATGAAAGTCAAAAATATTTTTTTTTTTTCGAATAAAAAGCTTAATTGTTATCTGAATTTGTTCTTTTGTATAATTGTTCTTATTAGTTGTACAACTTATTGGACACTTTTCGAAATGGCGTTATAGTTCTTCATTTAAATACTATAATTATAGAAATGTAAAATGTGATATTTAAAAAACATATCTTCAAAATTTCGGTAATTGAACTTCTAAATTTCTGCTGACATTTCCATTAATTTTTTACAAAAGACTATATTTAATAGATATAATTTATATAAAAGTATATAATCTATAATAATAGATTATATGCTTTTATATGAACTATATCCCTTAATAAGACTTCGAACAAGGTACGTTTTGAAAAGCCTTTTCGACTAAGAATTTGTTACAACCACCTAAATATCTTATATTATAACAAAAAATAATAAGATCACGTTTAGAAAATAAGAACGATTTCAAGGTTAAGCAATGTCAAGTCAGTTTTACTATCGATGTTAGCTCAAAGATATGATAATCATTTCTATAGTTCCGATTGGCACATCTTTCAGAAAATTTGCAAATTTAAAGAGAAGCCCACCGGACAATGTTTTTCTCTATACCGCTGAATAGTCCTTATTTCGCTGTTAAGAATAAACACAATCGTATATTTTCAAATCGATTTCAATGCCAAAACGTATAATCGCGATGAATATAGTGGAGAATGCATCGATAGAAACGATACGAATCCCATAAAAATGACAATGGTCTGTTGAATACGAAATACGTAAATGTGACGCTATGTAGTCACAAGCCGCTCATGTTTATTTACCAGGTTGCCACGGCGTCATAATTGTATAAGATTTGGTTCCGTGGATCGTTTCTGCCTGCTTTATGTAGTTTTACCTTTTCTGAACACAGTGAATTGATTATAGGATCTGATAAAACCGCACGTCACGTTTCACCATTTACACACGACGCTCATATCACATAATATAACACGGCAATGAAAGGCCATAAAAAATCAAAAACGAAAACAAATCAAAACGATTCAGCACAAAGGTGAGATGAGGCAACTTGCTATTCACACTCCCAGCCCCCAAAAACCAACCAATCGTTCCCCCCTATGGCACTTTAAATTATTCGATTCACTGGTAAACGTATAAACATATTACAATCAATTGAAGAATATTCAAGGCGAACCCAGATTTACCTGCTTCCAAACGGAATACGAATTCTCGTAATGGTTCCACTTTTGAATACCTAACCGTGGATGATGCACTTGCCAGCTATGAATATTTATGCACATGAGAGGGACAAGATCGGTGCCAGGATTTAGCAAGGAACCTCAACTTCAATTTATTCTGAGGCTGGAAAACAAAGCGAACAACAACAAGTGCCAATGAGCGTTGGAATTCGAAATCATTTGTTTTAGACTGAAATGCATTTAAGGCGCTAAAACCATCCAAAATGGGCTAACAGAAACTGAACATATCGCAATCCAGGTAAGTTACAGGTGAACGCTTGCACGTTTTTGTATTTAACTGGTGGAATGGTGAATGGTTGAATGGTGAAATGGTGGTCTCGATGTTTACCTTTTCTGTAGGCATATTAAAGTCGATCTGATTATCACACGTTCTACTCCACCTCCTCCTCGCTCTTCTCTTTTCAAGAATCTCTGGCTCGTAGGGTCTCCGAGTTGACTCCGAAGCTCATTTCCACAAGTGCAGAAAGATGCTTAGTTGGATTATCTGAAAGATTTTGTCGCCGTATAGCCATCTCGCAGTTAACGCCGCCGTTTACACCTCGCGCATTGCGAAAGATTTCGTGCAGAAAAAATCGCAATTGGGTGTGAAATTGACTCTTGAGTCGTTAAAGCAGTCGAATTTGGGTTTGCAATACTCGTACTCGTTATGCTTTGTTCATGTGCAATTTTTGCGATCACCATAAAACGCATTCAGCCCCATCCATACTGGTACTCTCTCTGCTGTGGCAAGGGGAGCCAGCTTCCTTTTCGAACATTTTCAAATTAATTCCAGAATCTGACGCTTGTTAGGTAATCAGATATATTCGGTTTCCCTTATCTCTTTGGATTTTTTATTTGAATTTCAAAGTTACCGATATCCGTGCTGAATTAATGAAGTGCTTCGGAATCTGGCAATCTTTATCGTCGAGCTATCAACCAAATGGCTGGAATTTCACTGATTTTCTACACAGCCATGCAAATTAAAATAATGACAAACATTTGTCAAAGGTATTTTACTCTACTACACTCGTTGGCTGACTGCTTGATTGATAAGCCGATAATGAACGTCAAAGAGCTCGTTTCAAGTGAAAAATTCGTTTGCCATTTTCCTTTCCCCATATTCCATTAACGGGAAAAGGTGTCTTCAAATAAAATCACAAGTTTCAATATCGGATATCTTGAAATGCAATTGATAATTGGCTTTTTTTTCAAGACAAATGATTGAACTGGCAGCCACAAATTGATTAGCTTACGATATTTTGCAACCGGACTATTAAACCAGACAGTAAATAATGTCTTGATATAAATTTATTGAGGAATTAGTATTGAATATTTTGGAATGACGCAAAAGCTCTTGTGAATGAACAACAAAATAAATTTATAATTTGTTTGTATGTGTATTATTTTGAAGCTGTATTTTTCAAAAACGTTAATTAATTCTGCCTGTTGATATAATATAGTTTTCCATAAAAATTTTAATTAAGACAATTTTCCAAATCAACAAATTTTAATTTTTAACGGAATTTTTTTATAATTCTAAACGTTTAGAAGGTGTATAAGCTTAAAACCGCCTAATTTTCTAAACATTTACCAGGTGTATAAGCTTAAATCCGCTGTTTTGTCATAGATGGCGTGAGTGAGAGTATTAAGCTACCATGGGCACGCCAAACTTATTTTCTATGAGTTTGACATCTGTTAACATCAATCAGTGCACATTGTCAGCAATTTGTACAACAACAGACATTTTTCTTTTGGTAATCATGTCTAGTTTTGTGCCAGAAAAAGAGCATATGCGGAAAGCTCTGCTTTTCTTCTTCAATTTGAAGAAATCGGTTATAAAATCGTATCGGAAACAACGTGCCAAGATTGGTTTGGTCGGTTCAAAGACGGCAATTTTGACTTGTGGTGCAATAAGCGTGAAATTCGGCTTAGGAAGGTTGAGGACCATCAATTGCAGGCTCTTTTGGACGAAGACGATACCCAATCGCAAAAAATGCTCGCGGAGCAATTGGGCGATACTCAACCAGCCATTTCCATGCGTCTGCGTGCCATGGGGAAGACTGAAAAGATCGGAAAATGGGTGCCGCATGAAATGAACAATAGAAAGTCGTTCCTACATCGGATTGTGACAGGCGATGAAAAGTGGATATATTTCGAAAATCCTAAATGCAAGAAAGCGTAAGTTGATCCCGGCCAACCATCAACATCTTCCCCAAGACCAAATCGCTTCGGACGGAAGACAATGCTGTGCATTTGGTGGGATCAGCAGGGTATCGTGTACTATGAGATGTTGAAACCTGGTGAAACTGTCAATGCCCACTGTTACCACCAATAACTGATCAAATTGCACCGTGCTTTGCGTGAAAAAAGGACGGATTATCAACAAAGACATGACAAGCTGATTTTCCTCCACGGCAACGCACCATCGCACACGTCAAAAATGGTCCGAAACTACTTGGAGACACTCAACTGGGAAGTGTTACTCCACCCCGCTAATTCACCAGACCTGGCCCCTTCCCACTACCACCCGTTTTCGTCGATGGGCTACGCGCTCGCTTAGCAGCAATTCGATTCTTACGAAGACGTCCGAAAATGACTTGATGAGTGGTTTGCCTCGAAAGAGAAGGAATTTTTTTGGCGTGGTATCCACAAACTGCCCGAGAGATGGGAAAAATATGTACCTAGCGAGGATAGGTACTTTGAATAAATTTGTTTTTCCTTTCCTTTGAAAGAACAACGGATTTAAGCTTATACACCTGGTGTAATTCGAAAAATGCAGATTTTAATTGACAAAATTTTCTGGATTTTATTTAATAGAATTTCGTTATTACAATATTATCTAACAGAAGTTTCCATAACTTTATTTAAAAAATAATTTAGCATCAAAATTTTGATGAACAGAATTTGTCACAATTTTATTTAAAAGACTTTTGGCATTAACATTTTACTTAAAATAATTTTTCTTAATATTGATTAGCAGAATATTTGCATAAAAAATGTTTTTAAAGAATTTTCCAACATTTTATCTAACCGAAATTCATAATCATAAAATTTTATTGATCACAAATTGACAAAATTTTATCATTAAACTTTTATTTAATCCAATTTTCAATAATTTTATTTAACAGAATTTCAGCATCGAATTTTTATTGAATAAACTTTACCATTATTTTTTTAAACAGAATTTTGACATTAATATTTTACTAAATATAATTATCTATAATTTTATTAAGCAGATTATTAGCATAAAAACCATGTTAAAGGGAATTTTTCATTTATTTAGTTAACTAAATTTTCGCATCAAACATATTTTAAACAGTATTTTTACAAAATAACATGCTTTTGTTTTAATAAAAGTTATCAAATAATATTTTTTTTTCAAATTAAAAATTTTAAGAAATTAAAAAAATCAATAAAAGTATCTAGAAAATGCTGTAATAGCATCAATCCAGGTAATGAGTCTGAGCTATTTAAAAATTTTGGTTTATAGGTTATTAGGATTAAGTCAAATCTGCCAAACGATACTTTGTCTAGATCTTACATACACGTAAGCAACTTTAGATTATTTTTTATAATAATAAAGTCTAATCATATCATATTCACAATTTATGTAATTAAAAAGACCACTAAATATATCTATATTTTAATTTTATTACCTATGTGTATGATTAAAGCCTTTTAGTAATTAAGTAGATTTTAAATGAATTTCAATATGAAGCAAATAAGTTACTGAATTAATATATTCTGATAATTACCATACAGTTCGAAGGAGCAGTATCAGGTTTTGTTGTGATAACAAATCAGTGGTAGTCATTTTTCAAATTTATAATAATAGTGCCTATTAAAAATAAATAAAAAACCACTTCTTTTGGTATCACGTTCATTAAGTGAATTAGTGTAATCTACTAGCAATTAGAAAATTTTTAGTGGCATAGACTAGCAGAAAAAGAGACTTTCCTGTAAAAATTAAAAGTATTTTAAAATTTCTTTAAATCTGGTAGAAAAACTATGATAAAACGAATCTGTGCAGATTTTTCATATGAGCAGCTTCCCCAACCAGAGTATTTATGGCAAAAATAACATTTGGATCAGTTTACAATGTCCGTACAAGATCTTTAATAAATTTTTCGATTAAAAAATAAAACTTTTTACTTTATGCTAAGCATATTATTTTATTTTTTCAAACTTTACTTATACTTAAATCTAATATGAAATAAAACTACTGTTGATTTGTGTCTTTGCGACATTAGCAGTGTTGTACAAAAAATGACATGTGGGAATTTGTTTTTATTTTGTCGTCAAGAGAAAGTTATTTCACACTTTAAATCACTTTGCCCACATATTTTTTTTTTATTAAATCAGTTTTGTACCAAGTCCTTTTTTGGGACAAAAAAAAACAATATAAAAAAAAACTGATAAGAAAAATTAAAAAAAATATATATACAAAAACTCCAATTTTACCAGGTAGCATAATCACTTAGCGCTAGTTGGCCTCAGCTACCGAGAACATACTCGTATTCATAATAGCCTTCGTATAAAAGGTAGCATATACTCGAAAGTGGTACGTAGGCTCACAGTTCTCAGAAAGCTTAACGGCTTACATCGTTTTTATTTATCTGTGTAATTCGATTTGGAAAACTTTCTGATCCTTCATTTATCATTTTTATGGTCTCTATACACAACGACTAATCCCACGTGGGCTGTTATTCTCTGAGCACACATTTGCTACTATTTCGGATTTTTGTAAAGGCTAATTCTATCAGCAATAATAGAAATGGAAAAAAATGAATTTTCGTGAAGACGGAGAAGGTACAACTGGTATGTTAAAGTCAAGAAACTGAAAAAGTTACGCTTATTTTGTGAAAAGTTTCTGGTCATTGGGCTATTGTATCGTCTATAAATCGGCTAAATTTTTTCGATTTTGTTGTTAGACTAAGAACTTTGCTTTTCGAAAAACTCTTCCTATAAACAATTTTATCCTACATAAAAAAAAACTTAGCAGAATAGCAAATTGCCGATTAGTTTTATGAATTTATTGCTACAATTTCAGTATATGGAAGTGAAATTTAGCAAACAAACGACTGAAATAGAGAATACAAAGAAAGAGACTATCAAAAATAAAAATGACAATATTTTATAAAAATATTTATAGTAGAAACTATGTAAATTTTACATTGTGATGGACATTTTCGATAAGAGTGTATACCTTTTTTAGAAGTTTATTGCATTGAGCAGAAGTCCGATACACTTTATTAAGGTTTCAATTTAAGAAAGGTAATAAACTTTTTTTTTAATGATTTATGCCTGTTGAGAGATGTTAATTGAATTGCAGTCCAGTCATTCCATTATTTGATTGACAATAAATTGCAGTCTATCTTTACATTTTTAGCCAGTCAGTTCACTATCTGGGACGGTCCATGGAATATTGATTCAAAATATTCCATATTCAAAAAGAAAGCATCTAAGGTGGTCCTAATGGAAGCATCCCAAAAAAAGTATAACTACAAAATTTATTGAACGACATCCTTTGTATTACCTTTGAGTAGATATATGAAGTACTTACTATCTACAATTCTAAGGTTTGAATATTGGATACACTCATATTCAAAGGATCTTAAAAAGGTGAAGTTAACCCTATTTTATATTTGTAAGGATAACTACCTGACCTTTTCTGATGACAATGCCTAAGTAAAAAAATAAAAATAAATATGAAATACAAAAAGAAAATTTATTTAGATACAAATGCATCTGCATATGTTTTGTGAAGGATCGATCAACTTCAATTTATGATAATAATAACCAAAAATTATAGAAAAAATATGAATGTATCGTGTCTGTCCTCTGATAGTTAACGAGAACTTATTATTCCAAGGGTTAAACAAATTGTGAAAAGATAAAGTTATAGGTAAGAGTGTGGTATTTGCTTGTTCACAGTGTTACGGGTCCTCCTCCTTTGAATCAACATATTTCATGAATTCCTTCTCTGAATTGAATGGATATAAATGACTACCGAATAAGATTCCATTTTGGAGGTTTTTAGTCATTTTGGCATTTCAACCAAATAAGTTCTTAAATCTCACGAAGCATTTCGGTTGGTTCGTTTACTTAAAGTTGCGTTTTCGGAGTTCATTTAGCATGAATTTCAATCGTCACAACCGAATGGAAAATATAACCATTCAAGGGAATCATGAGCGATCCATGAATATGTCGCTGACTCGATTTATACTCGTATTATACCCCTCCTAGTCTCGATATAAATAGTCCCCTTGATTTTTCTTCGTAAAAAAGAATTTTATCGATATCGACCTACTAAAACATGTCACTACTAAAGGTATCCGTACCTGATGGGCGAAAAAAAACTACTACGAATACAGTAACAAAACGATGACATCCGGACGGACGACCATATATAGGTTGTATCTATTGGTCTTAAACACGGACTATACAGTATATAACAAATAACATGGACGACAGACGAACAATCTGTAAGTAAATTAATGACAACTGGTCGTTTATCGATGATATCTGGTTAACATCTCGACATGCATAATTTAACGAGTTAACAGCAAACCGTCCCGTATTCGTATATCGTTTTGTATGCGGTTGTCACTGACATTTGTACCCAGTGATCGTTCGATTTAATTTATATTCTTTTTCGGGATTTTCATGTTGAACACGGTAGTTTCATGGTGTTCGCGGCATATTCCAAATAGCCATAAGAAATTTAAGGTGGCAGGCAGGTATATTTCTTGGTTAAATAGATGGTGGTGATAACTAACCAAAAGCTTCTGCCACCACTAGAAGATGACCGAGAGAGGTTGGTTCGTAATTGTCTGCTATTTGTTGAAGAACGATTATTTTATTTTTAAGATCTTAAAAATTTATTTTTTTTGTAACGAACTGATAAAAAAATATTATTTTTACATGTATAAAATGGGCATAAAATATAAACAATCATGTTGTTTTCCAGGAATTTTTTTTAATTAAAAATATCTAAAATAAGTAAACAATTTGATAAAGTTTATAGTTTTAGAAATTTATTACAAATTTAGCTAGAAATTTACTTCTTTACTTCTACATAGAATTATTCAAGCTCAGAGAAGACATTTTGGAATGTTTGAAGATTATATCAATATCATTGATGCTTTCCCTTTTAATTAAAATACATAAATAGCATTATATCCTAACGTATCCTCTAATGTTTTATAAAAACATATTGATGACTAACAATACTGGAACCAAAAGTACAAAAATAAAGTGAATGAAAAAAATCGACAGTACTAAACCCCAAAAAGATAATGTACGGTACTAGAGTTTCTACCAGAGGCCCTAATAGGCAGCGCCCTATCGGAAAATGCTCTCATATTTGCAATATCATCAAGGTAGTGTGGATTAATATTTTAGATTATAGAGTCCAAATATGGATAATTTAAGGGCCAATTTAAAGCTAAAAAGGGGAATATGAAGTTAACGCTAACACAAACATGGATACTTCTGAAAGTCATCACTTTCAGATAAGCCAAGTTTATATTTATTCGTATTATTTTGACGCATATTTTTAAAATAAGAGTTGTAATTATTCCAATTAATTAAATAACTATATGGGTTTTTTAATTTAATTTATTCGGAGCTAAAAATAAATTAAATATAAATATTTTTTTTGCAATAAATTCATTTATTTGCATATAAAAGTTTAGATTTCAAAGCATAAAACAGAACTTCTACAATATACGTGTACGCTTTCCTAATGAAATTCTGAAAATAAATCAAAAAATTAAATTGGATCATTGAATAATTTTTATAATAAAAAAAAATACTCACATCATCATGTTTACCAACCGAAGAAGCTTTAGGTTTAAACTGGAATAGTATGTAAGTATAAAAATTCATAAATTCAAAACTATATTTTTATTAATGATTTGTATACATGATTTATCAAGATACTTACCTCAGATTTATCCTAGACACTAAATGTGGATATATATTTTTATATATTCGAAAATTTTATATTGATAGGTACAATTTTCGACCACAGTAAAAATAAAAATTCAATGGAACCCCATCGGAAAATAATAAGGCGACTTTCATTGAAATGCAATTTTGACCACAACTAATCGTCTGTGTTTATATTCAATGTTGCAAAATTATTTTGTAGTTTTTAAGCTATCAGAGCAATCAAACTTCAACAAAAATAAGTTGGCAACTATAACCTTTTATTAAATATATAATTTATTTTTATAGGCAAATTAACTGATAAAGGAAATTTGAGAATGATTGTTAGCGAAACACTTTATGTTCCGAAATTATTTCAACACATTAAATTACCGAATTTTTAATTTCTATAAATATAGACTTCACTTTTTATTATAATTATACTTTTTATATGAAAAAAAAAATATTTTAAAAAATATAACAAATAATTAAAAAAAATACAAATCGGAAAGTTTATAGAAATATAAAAAAGATTTTTATAAAATGTTTGATTTGTATTTCCGTTTTTTATTTTTTATTTTTTTTGTAAACCAATAAAATTTTATTAAATTAAAATAATTTTTTATGGCAATATGATATTTTTTATTTATTTTAAAAGCGGTTAATATATATTTATAATAACATAGTTTGTAGATTAATTATAAGTTAATAGGTGGCTAAAGGGCGGCTGGTAAGGTTTTTGATTCAATGTAATTCTACGTAATTTTTCGGTTTCAATTAACCCTATTAATTTAGTATCCTTATGCTCTCTAATCTAAGAGATTAACATATAGGTCTATGGTCTATCCATCTAAGGAATTGGCTTAGGCAACGGTAACTTGATTAATATTATGTTTGTGATTTAATAAAAAAAAATTAATCGCCTAAATAAACAGAATCATTAAACAATACCAATTTTTTGCTTCAATTTGTTATTTATATTAATTTAGATCAAGCAAGGATTTTTGCACCATCCATAATATAGACAAACAGTTAAACTATAATCGGCACATAATATTAGAACAAGCTGAACTCACTAAATTGATAAGCAGTTGCAAAGACTTTTTAAACAAAAACGATCAAAACTTATAATCAACAATGAATTTTTTATTATATATTATGGTACTAAAGCCAATATGGTCGTACGACCTAAAACCATATGGCTCAAATAAGCATTGTCATTTTACGGAAGATTTTAGATTGTAAAATTGTCGTTCATCCTTCTTACGTACGATATAATTTGATATACCGAGACCTAAAAGTGGCTTTTGTTAATAATTTGCCAATTGCCAGATAAAAAAAATCCACTTCCGTTTTCCCATTTATTTCAACCCTTTCATAAAATATTTATCCTTTGCAATAATCCCTACGAACACCTATCGACATTTCAAACTACTATGGTCGCAAAATATTTTATACTTATTATTTACTTAGAATCGTATTTTCAAAAATAACCTTGGATGTTTCTCTTTCGTATCCTTGTATTGTTAACTGTATATCTCTAAATGGATATCAATTTATTACAATTATATGTAGTTAAACTTATGATTGTACATTTCAGACTTTAGCGGCTTTTGACATTAGTTTGCCATATAAATTTTCTGTTCTTTTAAATATTAAAAATATACTTATTTAATGGCTTTTAGTGTCCATGTTTTAATATTTTTAATAACGCTGTCTACTGATTTTTTCCTAAAACTTTATCCAAAATTAGCAATGTTATCCATCAACTTCCTCCGCTTTTGATAATAATAATCTAAAATCCAATAATATTATTTTATATTTGATAATAATGCGTTTCCTTCTCATTGAAAAGTATACTACTTTCTAGGTGTATTTTAAGATATCCAGCACTGCACAGGAAACACAAAAACGTGTCTCCGTTTGCGTACTTTCTATAATTCTGTCAGCCGTTATTACTAAATATAATACCATGTAATTGCCCCTATAATTCGGCTGAAAAGTTTATAAGGTAACACAGTAAAAATATTTTTTTTTGCAAAATTCATTTTTATTATTCAACATATTTGCCTTCGAGGGCGATACAGCGATTATAGCGATCTTCCAACTTTTCGATACCATTTTTATAGTACTCTTTCGGTTTTGCCTCAAAATAGGCCTCAGTTTCGGCAATCACTTCATCATCGGTCTTAAATTTCTTGCTAGCGAGCATTCTCTTGAGGTCTGCAAACAGGAAAAAGTCGCTGGGGGCCAGATCTGAGGAATACGGTGGATGGGGAAGCAATTCGTAGCCCAATTCATTGAGCTTGAGCATCGTTTTCATCGACTTGTGACACGGTGCATTGTCTTGGTGAAACAACACTTTTTTCTTCTTCAAATGAGGCCGTTTCTTAGCGATTTCTTTCTTCAAACGATTCAATAACGCTATATAATAGTCGCTGTTGATCGTCTGTCCCTTCAGGAGATAGTCAATGAATATTATACCATGCGCATCCCAAAATACAGACGCCATCACCTTGCCAGCCGACTGTTGCGTCTTTCCACGCTTTGGATTCGGTTCGTCGCTCGCTCTCCACTCTGCCGACTGCCGATTGGACTCTGGAGTGTAGTGACGGAGCCATGTTTCATCCATTGTCACATATCGATGCAAAAATTCGGGTTTATTGCGCTTGAACAGCTCCAAACACTGCTCAGAATCATCAACACGTTGTTGTTTTTGGTCCACAGTGAGCTCACGCGGCACCCACTTTGCACACAGCTTTCGCATGCCCAAATATTCATGCACGATATGTCCAACACGCTCTTTCGATATCTTCAGAGTCTCAGCTATCTCGCTCAACTTCACATTTACGGTCATTTAAAATTATTTTGTGGATTTTTTTGATGTTTTCTGCCGTCACCACCTCTTTTGGGCGTCCACTGCGTTCTGCATCAACTGTGCTCGTACGACCAGTTCGAAATAGACGAAACCAATATTCCACAGTTGAAATAGCTGGAGCAGTGGTAGTTTCCACTGTATTTTTTTTCATCAAAAAGCAATGAACGAAATTCGTCTTTATCCATTTTTTTTTTTCAATAACAAAAGTTGCTTCACTCAAAATGCTATATCTCACGAACCAATCGACCGATTTTGACAGGAATCATTTGAAGGATGGTGCTTTGTGATAATTAAGTAGATTTTTGCAAGAGGCGCCATCTAGACGTCAACCTTATAAACTTTTCAGCCGAACAGTATGTTTGGCCCAATTCTAAATGATGTGTAACCTTACAATATCCAACTAATCTTAACTTACTATAAGTTAACTTTATAGATTTTATTCATAGATCCACAAAGCTTCGAGTAATTTATATTTTGGTATCGAAAATCTGCAAGAAATATTTAAAAAATGAGAATGAAGAGAGTTTATATTACTTTCGTCCTCTACCAAAAACCACCCTTCTCCTTATATTTAAGTATCAATATAGCCAAGAAACAAAATACTCTATCTAGAATTATATACTATTAAACTATTGATTAAAACTCATACTACAAAAAAACAATATTTTTATATTTAGTAAAATTTTAAAGCCCGTTTCGACTTACAGTATTAAAATTTAGGATTCTGTTTTCTTGAGTCCCTTAAATCGAAAACTCTATGAAAAGTCGATTATGCCCCATTATATGCTAATATAAATATTATTTCTCTTAATTTAAAATTTTTTTTTACTATAATCCAATTATTAAGAAGAAAAAATTCCTTTTTTAGCTTCTCCGTAAACATTTATCGGTACTGGATGACCATAAGATATTTAACCAATCCTTAAATCCTAAGACTCATAAGTTTTAGGGAATTATGCTAAAGTATTTTAAGATTTTTTTTATTTATAATTTTTAATATAAAAAGTTAACATAATGTCACTGCATGATCTTTTTAATTATTAAAAACTATGCTCTAAATTCAAATCAAATTTGTGCTGAATCCTATTCCAATGAATCTTTTCTAAATATAACAACTGACTCCTTATAACAAATACAAGTATCTCTTTAGTGGCATGATGGTATGAATCGGAGCATACCGAAATTCTACCACTTAGACAATGTAAAATTTGAAGCTTAGCTATTAACAGTTAAAAGGATATCATTGTTGGTGGCAAATTGCTTATTGCAGCCAAGTGCACTGATCAATTATCTGGTTGAAGAGAGCATGGTGATAAAAGAGTAAGGTCTACACAGAGGATATATATAAAATATATTTAGTCCAAGAGGAAGTCAAGACATCATTTTAGGGTAAAATCGGTACTAATAAATTTTACAATCTAATTGCTGGTGAACTCCCGTTGTGATATAGTCAATCCTCGGTCAACCCCTGGTGGTTTTCGTTTACGTCCTGCTATCTCTTCCCTTAAACCAACTACTGGTGAAAGTAAAATGAAACCAGCCCTCAAATATGGGAAAATTTACATTAAAAGAATTTGCCGAACCCAAGTGTGGAAGGACTTTGAGCAATGATTGTTTTCTATTCTACTATAGACTTTTGCTTTTACGGTTCGCTTCTGAATAGAATCCTGAACAAACTTCTGTAAATTGCTTAAAATACGAATATGAGAATACTACTCAAACAATGTGACTAAAATTGAGAAAAAGGGAAAAAATGATAAAAAAGATTTTGCCACTTTTCATATATGAATGGTTGCTTAGTCTGACCTGCTTTTACTGACATATTTATTGAGGTAAATTCGAGACACACAGACACGATGTCTTTTGCAATAGCCAGCCACCAACTGTGTTAAATTGTGTAACTTTGTCTCCATCGAATTGCATAAAATTACTGGAAATGACACGCGATGGTTGCTTTCCACTCATCATATAACTTTCCTACCCATCACCTAAAAGTTCTATCACCCCTACTGCCAACAGGATCTAATCTCTTCAGCGGAATTGAAATGCCTTTTAGGTACACTTTAATTAATATAATAACTTTTCGGCCAAAGAATTTTTTCTATTTATGCATTACTTACTAGTTGTTTATCTACGATTACAACAGTTTTCCAGGATAAATGCTAACGATTTTATATCAGATTACATGTTTTGACAGATTGCCTTGAGCATAACATTTGTTGGTATTCTCTCAAATGAAATTCCTCCCCTACCGAGCAGTATAATAGCAGTCAACAATGATTGACGCGAAGATGAACCAAGTGAATTTCCAATCAAAACTTAGGTAGAATTTTTGTAATTTGATCGTCCGTCCCAACTGCAATTTATTTGTTATGTAAATAAATGTACTTATTTGAAATTTCGAAAACTAATTCATCTTCGACGAGTTGTGTGGTCTTTGGTTAGTGGAGAAATGCTTTCGCTTTCTCAGTTCAAACATTATCCAGGCTGGCTCTTCATCTCAAGTGTATTTATTTAGTTGCAGCCAACTATCCTGGTTCCTTTTAAGTATTTGCCTTTAAGAGGACTAATTTTTGGGTATGCAGTTATAAATATCGATTTCATGCCAGTTGATAGATGTAAAACAGATTAAAAAAACTTGTAATCTTAATTTGTGGTTGCAGGACTACAACGTTTCTTCTATTCCGTACTTATTTTAAGAAAACATTTATTGTCTTTTCAAGTGGAAATCGTTATATCTTATAATTATTCGGTTTTCTTTGGTTTTTGTCCAATGCACGGTAAATTTTTTGATGTTGTCTTTAAAGTAAACACTTTCGATAACATAAATAAAATGTGATAAGCAATTGATTTTGTTTACATTATAATTCAAGTTAGAATTTTCATTCTTTCTTAAAAAATAAAAAAACACTTTTTTTTTTTTTTTATTAAAATTATTTATTTTTAAAGAAAGTTCTATTAGAAAGCAATGCTTTAATACTCATCAAATGGTACTGCGGAATTGTCGCAATATTGATAACAAATATTAAAGGTCATATTACAGATGTTGGCTAACTACTATTTTTAAATGATTTTATTACCGCCATTTTATTCTCAAAATTATTATTCTAGTTTTAAAAGCTTCACATTCTTAATATGGTAGTACAGATGATATGTTTTCAAAAAGCCCGTGTAGGGCTATATGTAAAAAGTTAAGATATTTTGCTTTAAATTAAATTTGATATTTGTTCTATGAAAAATACACGCCTCAACAATATTGGAAAAATTATCAATTTTTTTTTATCAAAGAAATCGTCCTTTTATTGCAACTTAATTATGTACTTCTTCTTCTTAGATGAAGCATATTTTCATCTCTCTCGATTAGTACATAAATAAAATTGTCGTTACTTGGCTGAACCCAATCTACAAATTATTCACGGGAAATTTTTCTAACATTTCGAAAAAAATTACCTTTTTGTGTGGTTTATCAGTATTTTTTTTCAAAATGAGGAAGGAGTTGACGTTACTGTCAGTGGTGAGCAGTACAGATCGGCGATAACGAACTTTTCATAGCTTGAATTGGTTGATATTAATTTGACAAACATGTGTTTTTATGAAGATGGTGCTATGTACAATACGGCCTACGCCATAATCGCTTTCATTCTGGAAAAGTTTGGATAGTCGATAATTTTAAGAAATGCATATGTGCAATTGGCCTTTAAAAAATTGTGATTTACAATCTTATCCTTGTGGAGTTATTGATCTTTAAATTGAACAGCAAATGATTCAAATAAGGCCAGCTTTTTTGCACAACATGGTCAAAAATTGGGAGCATCGTATTCGGTTCTGCCATTTTTAAAATAAAATTTTATCAATTATACTATAACATAAAATAATAATTAATGTTTTTCATTTATTTGACAGAAAAACCATTTTACTCTTGTTAGACCATTTTACAGACATTGTATTTAAAAGAAAAAATACTCTCGGAAATAAGTCAGTCAATAATAGTTGATAATAAATGTTACGATAACACACAAATATTTTTAACGAAATGTCACTTTACCCAAAATTTCTTTTCTTTTAAGGTATCCTCCCATATTTAGATCTATCAATATATCTTGCAAGTCCTAATTTAAATTTCTGCAAATTAACTAATATGCTCTTTAAAATCTAACCACCCAAAATCACTTGATCAAACCACCAGGTGTATAAGCTTAAATCCACTGTTTTTTAGTCAAAAAAACACATGTTTTTTTCATAGAAAGCAAAAACAAATTTATTCAAATTACTCTCGGGCAATTTGTGGATACCACGCCAAAAAAAAAATTTCTCTTTCGAGGTAAACCACTCATTACCACGCCAAAAAAATTTCTTCTCTTTCGAGTCCATTTTCGGACGTCTTCGTAAAAATCGAAGTGCTGCTCAGCGAGCGCGTGGCCCATCGACGAAAACAGGTGGTAGTCGGAAGGTGCCAGATCTGGTGAATAATCGGGGAGGGGTAGCACCTCCCAGTTGAGTGTCTCCAAGTAGTTTCGGAGCATTCTTGACGTTTGCGATGGTGAGTTGTCGTGGAGGAAAATCAGGTTGTCTTGTCTTTGTTGATAGTCCGTCCTTTTTTCACGCAGAGCACGGTGCAATTTGATCAGTTGTTGGTGGTAGCAGTAGGAATTGTCAGTTTTACCAGGTTTCAACATCACATAGTACACGATACCCTGCTGATCCCACCAAATGCACAGCATCGTCTTCCGTCCGAAGCGGTTTGGTCTTGGGGAAGATGGAAATGGCTGGTTGAGTAACACCCAATTGCTCAGCGAGCATTTTTTGCGATTAGGTATCGTCTTCGTCCAAAAGAGCCTGCAATTGATGGTCTTTAACCTTCCTAGGCCGATTTTCACGCTTCTTGTCCCACAAGTCAAAATTGCCGTCTTTAAACCGACGAAACCAATCTCGGTACGTTGTTTCCGACGAAACCAATCTTGGAATGTTGCGCAGCGATTTTCAATTTAGGGTATTCGGTCTAGTCCCTAGTCCTACTGAATCAGAGAACTCTAGGTGTCCCGTTTTCGCGCAGCGGTTTTAAAATTCGACACTCCCAGCAAGTTATTGGCGTTTTGGATAAGGCTGTCGCGTGGCCTATAAATGTAATTATTGTAGACTTTCTGGACATGATCTTCCTCATCCCTCGGATTAATTATCCAACCACCCTATGGAACCTAATTTTTGGGGATCCTCATGTAGGGGGTCAAATATTCCTGCAAGGATTCTCTTGTCGAACGCGAACAAGTGTTGGTAATGATTTTTGCTGAGAAACCAAGTTTCCGAAAAATGAATAAAGACTGGCAATACTAGTGGAGCAGTATGTTCGATGTTATGATCAGAATTTTCAAGCACAATCGATTAGACTGACTGAAGTAGCCCAGCAACCCTGTGCGGATTTTTTTCTCTATGGTGTTATCAGCTGAAATCCTTGACCACAAAAAGGCAAATTATTTAACTCTTTCAAAGATATAATACCCCAGCTGTTTGTAACTAGTGCTAATTGGTATTATCTTCGACGTCGACGCTGCCACCATATACTCTCTTTTGAGATTTTTCGCTACCGGCTCGTACAGCTAGTTCTGATCGACACATAATGTCGAAGGCGTCGGCATATACTAAAAGATGTGTAGACTTAATGAGTATAGGCACCGTCATGCTTAACCATGTCTCGAATCGCTTTTTCAAGCAGTTTCCATCTCCGTATCATTTAATTACTAATTCATACAGCACTTAAAATAATTATTCATAAATTAATAAATTTAATATAAGAATATTGGGAATTTGAATTTATTTTAAATTTAAAAATATTCAATTTAAAAAGTAAATAACTAATTTTATTTTAATCTGAAAATACTGACAATTACTTTTTGTGTATATACTAAATAATATATAAAATAAAACCTCATTTATTTATAAAATTTTTGTTGTTGATACATAGATAAATGTCTTTATTAATTCAGTGAAAAATAGTTCGAAATGAATCTGAATTACTTCACATTATTTTAATTTATTTTCAAATCCACATCTTAGCAAATATTCCCAAACTCTATAAAATCATACCAGACGAAAATCCAGTACTTTTTCCGTATATTTACAAGAATACGTTGTATACACATCGGATTAATGTTTTTTTTTGGTTTATCAGAAGAAAAAAAAACTATTTCCCAGCAACCAAACCGACTACATTGCCTCTAAATTGAAATTAATGAGTTCATAATGCCAAATGAAAATGTCGTAATGATCGTGGTATTTCCTGGATTAAAATAAGTCACCATCGAATGGTGATTATAAATACATAATATGAAAATAAATAATTTTACACACTATGTGTGTATAAAAAAAAATAATACGAAAATATTACCGAATGAATCGAAAATATTTTGAAAGAGCCACACTCAGTTCCGACCAAATAGGATTATTCTTATTCGGGCATTTACAAACCAATTTTGCTCTAATTTGTGAGCAATTTCTACTTATTTCTGCTTAGTTGGAAAGATAAAACGAATTCTGAATGGAATTTGTTACATGAAAAAATGTGTGCCCGAAAAAATTCGGAAGGAGTCGTCGTAAAACTGCATAGCTGCCTTCAGCCATAATATACTCGTACGCGTAATTCTAGGCCATATATTATTATGTTGTATCTTCCTGATTCCTCATTTCCAGATCATATCAAATCGCATCCCTTAATGATGAGGCGGTGGTCTTATACTTTCTTCTTTTATTCTCAGTATATGTGTACAGCGTGAGTTTCCGCCATGGAATGATTTCTTGAATTTTTGGTGCGATTCCTTCTGTCATAATCATTGCCGTTAAGCGTGTAATTATTTCTGGCACCAAACATATGTGCAACTGGATTTATGATCTTTTAAGTGTTATTTAATTAAAGACTTGTGTGAAACGAGGCGTTTTCCGATTTCTTTGTCGTTTACAGTTGGCCACATAATCTCCTTCACTCTGCCATACTAAAACACTATGTATAGAAGACTGGTAGTTCCACCCATTTGGCAGCTCCTTTCAAAACAAAACGCATCCAAACGTGCCGCACCAATTTGGAATTATTTCTTTAATGCCGAGAAGTTGAACTTTTTTTTTATCTTTAAGAAACGGTCTACTTTCGACATTTCTTGTCGATTTTAGTGCCCGTATTTGTCGATTTAATTATTCATTGCATTGAAGCTATAAATTTTATTGTTTAGAAAAGAAATTATTATTTCGTAACTTATACGTGTAGATCGGCCATCATATATTATATGTTTTTTAAGACAATCTAAATAAGAGGATTGGCTAGCTTTAGAATTGGTTATCATTAAAAATTTTCCAAATTCCGCCTACATAATTGTTTGTACATGTAGACACCCACTAGATACTTGAATCTTTTTTTTTAAACATAAAATTGGAATCCTGGAGTGAGTTTTGTCTTGATATTATATTATATATTTTACCATTTTATAATTGCTTCAAGTGTACACCTTTACTGATGAGTATTTTTCTTTTAATAAAGTCAGCTACCTAAGAAGAAATTCTCCATACTTGAGTTTTTGTTATATGAAAAGGTAGTTTTATTATCAGTAATAAAATCTTTCTCCAATGTGAAAGAATCATAAATTCTGATTTTATGACGAAACATACTTAAGAGTTTTCGTTTTAATTGATTTTAAATATTGTGTTTTTTCTTGTTACAAGTTCACATAAATCTTATTGTATATTCATCGAATGTTCTTCTGTGCATCTATAAATCTGTTGTTCGCAAAGGAAATTAAGCATAAGACATAATTTTATGTACTCGCGATACATTATTTCACCAGCTCAATATTCTAATGCATGATTTCTATCACCAACCATGAAAATAACCACGATGAACTTGGATGCACGTGAACTAGATTTTATGACCAAAACATTTCTTTACGATCAAATGTATATACATATATCCAATTGCACATACAAATATCATTAGCTGCATTCTGAATTCAGTTAGTTGGCATTTATTTTCAAATGTATGTCCTCAGATCTTTGGAGAAATTTTTACTGCTATTCGTCAAGATTTTTTATAGTTTTTAAAATCAGTTGAAATATTTATTTTAGGCACTTCCATCGCCACCAGATAGTTGTATATGCTCCAGAAGATTCATTGCAGTATTTGGTAAAATTTGTTTACAAAAATAGTACCCAAAACCAACAAAAAATATCTAAAGATAAGAAATATATATTAATTTTATTATTAAATATTGAAAATTAATATTTTTCTTAATATTAAAATTATATAAATTTATACTCTTGTAGTTTTTAATAATAAGACCACTGTAAGCCTAAACAAGTATACTGTTTTAAAAAATCGAATTTATAAACTTTTGTCTTAAGAAAACTTTTACTTTTCAATTTATGATTACACTCTGATAGCAAGATATTCTCGTTTGAAAAAAATTAATTTATCTGTTAAAAAAAATAGTATAAAATTAATTCAATGCATATTTTTATAATTTCAAAAATTACTATATAACAGAGTGTAAATAGATAGGGTTGAGGAGGGGTGAAGGGGGGATTATAAATCATACAAATTTTTTTCATACGGGAATATCTTGCTATCAGAGTTTAATCATAATTTCTGCCATTTTGTTGGCTGTTCTTGAAGATTTTCAAGTTAAGCCGGCTCCATCTCCGCTCACTATTAACTTCTAAGACCACAAATAATGCTGATTTATTACTATATATATTCACAATAAATAATCTAGGAGTGCCAAATCACAACTATCTTAGATGCCAAATTACACGTTGTCGCCAAATTGTGTCTCCAATAAATCGATGGTTTCGCGAGATATGAAGACAGTAATGTTATCTTGGTAGAACTTCATATCTTTCGGATATATCCATATTTTTATAAAACTACTAGTTTCTCCTAAACAGTGCAGTTTTGCAGATGAAAAGGTGTCTTCAACATATTTTATGAATTTGTTCCACACCAAAAGCATTAATTTTGCTTGTTAACAAAACCATTGAATTTACGATGGCAATATGCTAGGTCAGTGATAAATGCAAAAGATATAGCTGATATAAGTACAAAAAATTTGTTTTTTGTCATTTGGTATTTTTGAAAACATGTCATATAAAATTTTTTAAACAGCTGTTTCTTTAGTATAGTTTTGACAGCCATTAAAAGATGATTTTCGTTTTTCTTAATATACAAAAGAGAGAATATCTGAGAACAAAACTAAGTTTAAGTAAGTATTATGGAGACTCCTTACAATCGCATGGAATGATTAAAAGCACAAATGAGGCTGAGCGCCGAAAAAGTGCTTTTAGGTCACCACCGAACTAAAATATATAAATATAAAATATAAAATATAAAATATAAAATATAAAATATAAAATATAAAATATAAAATATAAAATATAAAATATAAAATATAAAATATAAAATATAAAATATAAAATATAAAATATAAAATATAAAATATAAAATATAAAATATAAAATATAAAATATAAAATATAAAATATAAAATATAAAATATAAAATATAAAATATAAAATATAAAATATAAAATATAAAATATAAAATATAAAATATAAAATATAAAATATAAAATATAAAATATAAAATATAAAATATAAAATATAAAATATAAAATATAAAATATAAAATATAAAATATAAAATATAAAATATAAAATATAAAATATAAAATATAAAATATAAAATATAAAATATAAAATATAAAATATAAAATATAAAATATAAAATATAAAATATAAAATATAAAATATAAAATATAAAATATAAAATATAAAATATAAAATATAAAATATAAAATATAAAATATAAAATATAAAATATAAAATATAAAATATAAAATATAAATTGATTATTAAAATCAATGATATTCTTCTAAAAAGAGTATAAAATTAAAGTGTACACATATGTGATAAAAATGTGAACAAAAAATCTAACATGAAATTTTTGGTCTGAAAAAGTTCTCGGCGAGATGAGTGACCCATTTACTAGCACCTTATAAAAAGCTTGTTTATTTATGTAACAACTTTAATAGATTGTTAGGCCATTTTCAAGAATAATTTAAGAAAATTTCTGCATTAATTCAAAACTGTTGATGGAATATAGATTCACAATTACAGTCAAAACGGTCAACTTCTACTGTCTAGTGGCAAGAAAGGTTACGGCAACTATCTTCTGGAATGCACGTAGAGTAATCTTAATCGACTATCTTGAAAAAGCAAAACAAAATAGGATAGTATTATTAGACTAGTTGAATAATGAAATCAAAATAAAATTATACATATGACAATGCAACGGCACATTCACCGGCAATTGAAAAAGTACAATTAGTGGAATTACCTTATGAATTGCTTCCTCACTCATCGTATTTTCCAGATTTAGCTTTCTGCGTTTCTAAACATGAAGAAATGACTAGGTGGAAAGAAGTTTCCATCCAATTCTGAAGTTATAGTCGACACGTTGGAAAGATTTGTGTGTATTAAGCTAAATCGAGATTATGTTAAAAATTAAATCAATATTTTTAAGTAAATTAATGCTTTGTTTCATTTATCATTGACTTATCAAACTACACCTGTAAAATAGGCATTACCACGAAATACAATTTTATGATAAAGGAGGTTTAATGCTTCTTGTGGATTAAAGACTTATTTGCGAAGTAAATTTGGATAATTTTGAAATTTTATTCAAGAGTACAAATATAATAAGTTGAAATCATTTACAGACTTTGGTAGGTGAAAACTGGTTTAATAGCTAACTACACCGGAAGTTCTATTACACCAAAAAAAAAAACAATTAATAAAAAAAAACCTCATTTTTCTAAAGTTCAACTTTTCTGCCTCTTTTACTCTCTTTTTTGAATTGTAGAATTTATAACGAGAGAAGATATGTATCTACTTTGAATCTTTACACTTCTCTCATGTACTTTATAAGAAAATACGAAAGCTTTTATAAATCAAATTTACAAACGATTCTATTAGTTAATTCCTATTTTAGTTTTAGATTTTAAGAGAAATATTCATTGCAGTTTAAAAAGTATTTTTGTTTATATTAAAAATAAAACTGGATGCAATCGACCTATGTATTTCCTGTTATCAAAAAATACATTATTATTGCCAACCCAATAACACAATCGATGGCCTGCTAAAATACTTTGCAAGGGGTCGTGGGTTTTAATCCCACTGAGGCATGGTCCAAAGCTAATTATCAAAAACTATTTTTCTAATTTAATTTCCTTATCTGCTTATTGCATGTGGCCTATTCGATAATAAAAAAACAACAAACAAATAAGCATATTATTATAAAAATTACAATTATTGAAATATTTTTAAATAAATTAGAGTAAGCAATTCTTTCAAAAGTAATATCCAAATGATATAAAATTGAAGGTAATAAAATTATTAGAAAGGATATTACCAAAATCCCGTATATTCCGTCCATTAAGCCAAATGCAGCAAAATGAATTTAAGGAATTACCTAACTTATGTTCGCCATTGAATATTTAATATATTACCCTAAATTGACTGATCACGTTTGACAATTAATTTTTTTTTGAATATATTAAAATATTAATACTATTAAAAAATTTAAAAAAATATAATACGAGTTGGAAAACTCGAATAAAATATATTAATTTAAGTTTACTTAATTATTTCTAGAAAACAAAGAATTTTAATTTGCTTCAATAAAAAAATAATAGAGGACATTAATAATGTTAATATAAATATTAAATCAAATAAGAATAATTCCGTTACAAAATTCAAAGGGATAAATAATAAGAAAAAAAAATAAAGCTCGTTAAAAAGATTTTTCATATTGTGAATATTTGACTTTCAAGCTAAAATACCATCGAAGCTTATTATATTGGGCAAAGCTAAAGACTATCTTTGTAAGGTATGCTTTAGTAGATTATACTGGAATTTTGTATTATAATTTTCTATTTCTGGTATAATTTTCTTCTTTTTGCCATTGTATCTTTTTTCGGGGTAGAATTCTTTTACCTCTTCTTACACGTTATTGTACTATTTTGTACTGTTATGTACATGAATTCTTCTGTTAAATTCTTTAAAGCTTGAAGATAAATTGATCTGAGACCATAAATTACAAACTGTTTGACATTTTTCTATCCAAACAATTCTTAAGATTACTGCAGAACTGAAAGGAAGCAGCATTTGACGTTGTTCCATTTGGTTCAGTTTCAGTTCTCTACTCTCTGTATTTTATCTAATATTGGACAAAAAGCACAATAAGTACTAATACCAGATGAAAAAAGGTGAATAGAAATTGTATCAAGATTTTCAGAAGAAAAATACTCTATCGACTACCACTTATGCGGATGCTTCTGATTTAGTTTCTGGTTGGCTTACACTTTGCTAAAAGAAATGCTCGATTTTTGTGTTATCATTTATTACTGTGATTTGAAAAATTCCCCGTATAAAAAAAAACCATGATATCAGTCAAGATAACAGCAATAGATTAACTTAAAATACTGAACCCTATCAATATCGATTCGAATAAATACGAAAAAAATATCCAAAAACAATGGCCAAATGGAGATTTTCTTTTCTAATTCATCCTGACTGTTCTCGTACTCAATTTCTAGTAAAACTCGTAAGATATTCTATCATGAAAAGAAATCGTCGCGTCTAGCCTTAACTGATAAGGTCCATGCTGATTTATTACCCCTAAATTGCAAAGGAAGTTAACGAATGTCAATGTTCTATTGGTGAAAATTCTCTTAGAAAGTATCTTTCTATGGGCATGGATATGTAATTTTCTGAATTAGGATCAATTTTATTTTATTTATAAAAATTTTGTTTCTTTTTCTTTTAATATAACTTTTTATTTTTCTAACAGAATATAATAAAATTTTGTTAATTGAAAATATTTAAAAATAATATAAAATTTATAACGAGAGAAGATATGTATCTACTTTGAATCTTACATCACTAATTAATGTAAGACTTAATAAAGCGTTTAAATAACCTTAAAAAACGTAAAAAAGGACAACACGACCGAACTCCTTGAAATAAAAATATGTGATAAATAATTTTTAATAAAAATTATATATATTTAAGGATACTAGATTAAAATATTCAATTAAATTAATTTAAATTGAAAATTTTAATCTCGTCCTAATTTTCTATAAATGTCGATAAATTTTTTATTCAAAAGATTTTTTTTTATTTTCTTTTCATATTTAAAAGATATTTACTATAAGAAATTTTAGCCTTCTTTTAAATATTTATAAAAAGAACCTTAAATTATTAGTTTTTATTTTTATTATTGGATTTATAATAAGTCTCGATAGTTATTTTGAAATTTTTATATTTAATTTGCAGTTCTTTAAATAAATTAAATTAATTAGAAAATGAAAAAGACAGCGCATTAATAAAATTATATTTTTCGAAGTAATAATAATGCTTATTTGTTTTTGTAGTAAATGTTTAATAGGTGATCTAAAGACCACGTTCCAAGGGCCCGAATATAAATCTTTTTGTTAATGTCCAAATATTAGAATTATTAGAATAGTTATTAGTTTGGTATATCATCAGCAGATGGTTAGACATTATGATTTATCTCAGTTTATTTGACAAAATCTAAAAGGGAATTTATAAAAATGGTCTGCTAGAAGTAATGTTGGCAAATTTTATGAAAATATCTACTTACATATGGGATATTTTGCAAAATCTACTTCCAAAAGGGATAAATTAATATCCCTAATGAAAGTGAACTTACCTTTTGTGCTAATAGTCCGAACTGTTGCAAAAAATTTCCTTTTAACGATCGTGAACTTGACGCAATTTAACACTTTTGATGTGTTTAACTAGGTATATTCAAGAATTTTTAAACAAGTTTCCCCCTTCACCCCTCCTCAACCCTGTCTATTTACACTCTGTTATATAGTAATTTTCAAAATGATAAAAATATGCATTTAATTAATTTTATACTATTTTTTTAAACAGATAAATTACTAAAAGATTCTGTACAAATCAAAAAATATTTTACAGACATTCTTAGCAGTAAATGAATTTTCTGAAGGTTTTAATGAGAATATTTTCTTACTAAAATGTAAAATTAATAATTAGACTTGAGACGATCAAAATTAATTTAATGTTTGGCAAAGTTTTTGAACTCTATCCTAATCTGTCTTTTGAAGGTTCTTCTATTTTTTCTTTGCTAAAATTTATTTCTTTACTTCAAAAGAAATGGAATTATAGTAATAAAAAAAATTAAAGCATGACTTAGAAACAACAAAATAATGTGTAGTAAAAATTAAAAATTCATATTTCAAAAGATATGTCGTCATAATTTAGGAGATTTTCCTAATTTAAAAGTAAAAGGTGAGTGGCAGAGAAACGTTGAGTCTTTGGGGCTGTTTGTATATAGAAAATATTTTATAGTCATACACGCATTAAATTTATCAACACTTTGTCTTCGCAACCGGTTACAACCCATCCGCGTTAAGACGACATGTGCTCGAAGAGTATAAAACATCTTAAAAACTAAGCGTGAAATGATTAATCCTCTTAAAACTCTTTAAATTCATACCATATGTTATATAAATACTCGTACTATCTGACATGACATTAGGTAGGTTGGTAAGTTGGTTGGTTTTGGTTCACTCTTCGGTTGATAGGATTCCATTTTCAGACATTCCACGAGTATTAAAATGATGGTAAAATATAAACTTTATTAATGGTTAGCTGTTCTATTCTGCGATGGATGGACTACACATACTGATATGAAAGGGGAGACTCTTTTTCGGTTGCCAATATGAAGAACAGAGGCAAAGGTACATAATTCTAGACGTATTCAAACACATTAAAAGTACTTAATATTATTCACTTTTCGACTTAATAAAGATTCCGAAGATGATACATGCACTATCATTGCTACTATTACAACCAAAAGTGACAATAAAAACTCTTCTCGTACCTGCTCAACTCACACAAATACTATAAAACTAAAGACGAAGACATAATTTTTAATCCTCTTAAAAAGTTTTATTGATGGTTCACAGGTAACAAAAATTAAAAACGGAAAAGAAGAGGCGAGAAAAAAAAATTTTAAATGACATACTTGTATGAAAACAGAACTTAAGCCGAAAATGTACAAATGGCATGAAAAGGAGTTTATAAACATGAGTTCTTCTGAAAAGACGACTAATAAAAGATGATTCCGCCGTCATATTTTTCAAGGCATACCTGTACTTTTTAACTTTTTAGTTTAGAGGTGCTCAATATTTTTTTTTTATAGTAATAAGGTTTAAAAAAATTATTTTCGGAACAGACCTTTTGACATGTCGCGGCATGATGGTTTTGTCTTGACCAGGTAGAAAATCATTAAAAATTCAGATCGAGAAGAACAACCACAATAATAAAACATGCGGTTTATAAGTCCGAAAGCCATTCTACGGTCTTATCGAGAGTTCTTTTTATCTAAAAAGTAGCAGCCACACGTCATAATAATTCTAATATTGGGACTTTAATTGAATAAAAAATACTATCAGAATTTTGATATACTTGACAATTCAACGATTGTCTTCATGTTTCCTGTCTGTTATATTATTCTATAACAATTTATGTTTGATTAAAATTTTAAGAGCATAAATAGATTTTTGTTTTTATTATTTTCCTTTATATAAAAGTTTGGAGGGTATCCAAAATATTATTAAAACTGAATTTATTGCACAATCACGTCCGCAAAATATATGTTATTAAATTGCATACTCTTAAATGCGTAAACTTTACTATTAAATAGTAAAAATGCTAGATATGAATTTTTAGAAACTAAGTTTGTATAAAATACCTTTTAAAATAGACAAACATTAACTTTTTCAAAGAATAATACTCCAATTTATTGGGAAAAGTTAGTTTCTTAATAACTATTTAAAATTGTAATTATATAAATTTTTTCTACACCAAAATGTGTTTTAAAAACCTTGCCTTGCAAACGATTTTTTTTCGATTACTCAATCGTAAACATTTTCAGTTTTAATGTCGTTGGTTTTTTTTTTTTATCTGCTACAACACTTGTGTCGTAATAAGCATATTTGCATATGCATAATTAAGAATCTTGTGCATCGTGAAGTGGGAGTAAACACCCATCGGCATTTCTTCAACTAATGGAAGTTAGATTCCTCTAGAAAATCGCTAGGCCATTGCCTCTTAAGTCTCCGATCAGTGCTACCGGGAAGGTCAGTACAGGAAAATTTTGATAGTGTGAAATGGATAGGTCCTGAACAAAGGGAACATTACGAACATAAAAGGAGGAATCAACAATTTTATGCAGGATTTTGGATTGTAAGGCCTGGACGCGATAGGAATTGGAACGTTTTGTTGAACCCCAAAGTTCAATTCCATATGTCCCAATAGGTTGTATTGTAGATTAGAAGCTTACTTTTGATTGTTATGGTAGTTTCGAGCCTTTGTCCAGTAGTCTAAGAAGTTGTAGGTAACGTCTGTTAATGTCAACTCTTTTTAGTCTATTATGTGGATTCCATGTTAATCTCTTAGGTAAAGTCCCAAATAACGCACTTTTTCATATTGTGGAATCGTGTTGCTATTAAGGTATAAAGGGGTAGATTTTCCTTGACATAGTATGAAAGTGATGTGAGCACGCTTCTGTTCATTTACATTTACTCTCCATCTCTTAAACCAGGGATTGTAAGTTGCTGGATGCTATGTCAGAATTGGTATGGGTAGCAAGTATGGCCATATCCTCTGCACAAATAGCAATGATAGTATTAGGATCAGATGGGATGTCATGGGTATAAATATTATATAATGTGGGACCAAAGATACTGCCTTGTGAGAATCTGGCTAGAATAGGATATATTACTAAGGATTCTGAGTTAATAGCAACTTGGAAATGCAATTGGGAGAGATATGAAGTTATGATAAGGTATTATGTTGAAGAAAGAAACCTCTTGAGTTTCCAGAGGAGTCAAGGATTCCACACACGATCAAAAGCTTGGGACATATATAAAAATATTCCTAGGCTTAATAATATTGAGACTTCTTTACTGAAACACATTTTGGAATTGTTTTTTTTTTTTAAATAAAATTCTGGAACAGGAATTTTTCCATTTTTGAATTAATTTTGAATAAAACTAAATATTAATTATATTTTCATAAACAATAAATTCTAAATGGAGATAATATAAATGCACGCTTGCTATTCTAGTAGTTAGATTTGACTTTTAGACCTCTGCATACTACGCAGACGTCATAGTGTCACTAAATCAGGGTTTTAAATTTATTGTGAGGATACGTGGCATAAAAATTCTAAACAAAAAAATCGGTACTTTTACCAAAATAAAGTTAATGAGTATCAAGTCTTCGACATTAATATAAGAAATACGCCTTTTTTAGACAATTTTGAGAAAACTATTTTTTGTATAGATCTCAAATTCAGAATTACTTTTGCAGAAATTTCAGTCAGAATGGTAAAAAAAAGTGTGAATGATGAAGGTTTAGAAGGACATAAAGTTCGAATAATTCGTGAGGAAGGTTTAGAAGGACATCAAGCCCTTACGACATCGTTACTTTCTGGAGGCAGATTGGTCAATTACTCAATGGTCTACATAGTACAATTTGTAGTTTATTATATATTAAAGAAAAATAAGTATACAAAAAAAAGTATGATTGTAAAATTATTTTGAAAAATTACTAATGCTTAACTATGTAATATTTTTCAACTATAAATTGGTTATATTTTGATTGGAAATTATAATTTTTTCTGTAAGGAAAATGCCTACCTTTTTCTATTTCATAAAGTATTTTAAATACCTCGTCTTGCAAACGATTTTTTTCTTTCACTCAATTGTAAGCATTTTCTGCTTTAATGTTGTTGGTTAAAATCAAAATCTCTATAGCAGAAAAGGCCTTAAAAATTATTATTAATGTTTTGTATTGGATATATGGGTTTTTGGTAAAGACAATTTGAAGTTTTTGCGAATGCCGCATTTTAAAGGAAAAATTCTTTAAAATCACTTCTATATATAGAATGCTATTACTAAAGGCATTATTGGCAGTCTATTTTTGATGATAGAATATAGTATGGGTCCTATTCACATTTAATATATAAAGTACATATCCACAGACGGCGCTTATATAAAATGTTGATACCATGACCCATTTTTGCAGAAAAAACTTGTGCGGTGAGAACATTTGACCCATTAGCATGGCATTAGAATATCTGAGTATCTGCAGAACATTAAGAAGAAACAACGAGTAATTAAACTACCGTCAAAGTATGTTTTGGCAATCTCAAGTTTTTAAGAGTAATTTTTTTAATTATCAATATTTAATATAAAAAAAAATATAACATAACGAGTACTTACGTTAGATTGTTGTTTGTTTTTTCGTTAATTTTAAATATTCATTTTTATATAATTAACTAATGTTTGATATTTTTTTAAGCAATCTTCCTAATAGAATGCTGATTTCCTATCGCACATTTCATAGTATTATAAATTGTTTCCTGTCTTTCTTTTTAATAAGTTTCTTTATTCAAACCATCAAATGATTTATAATTTTTTCTAGAAACTTGATATATTATAGAAATGATGAAGTTTATAGCATAACTGGGAAAACATCCATAAACAATAAAATTTATTGAAAATTATGAATTTATATAAAAAATTACGTATTTAAAATCATTCAAATATGATATTATGGGTACATTTATTTCTAAGTAAGTATGGGGATAAAAATTACCACAAATTCTATTTGAGTATAAAATGAAGCAAAAGGACTATGAAAAGTAATTCACGCTTATACCATTAAGCCATTTTATAGACACACAGAAAGTGATAAAAACAATATTTTTAAACAATAAATTAATCTATGGAATATGATGACATAAGTATTAAGGAATACATTTTCAATTGTTGTACCTACTATTAAAATAACAATTAAAGGAAATTGATTCACAATAGATTAAATAGTTCAACTTAGCAAACTTTTTATTCCCAGTATTGAACCATAGAATAGAAAAAAAGGAAATATTTAAAATGCCTTAAAATTAATAATGAAAAATAACATAACATAAACTCTTGGCATTTTGCTAAATAGCTCCTTTTTAACGCTATTCCGAAACGATGATTGTAGACTTCTTTCACAAATCCATGCCGTATATTCACTTTCGTTTAAAGTTTTGCATAAATTGCCCATAATTGCAGGTATTATCCACCAGCAATGCCCACGCAAATTAATGTCGGCACCCACGAGTAGGTGTATTGCTGTGGTGCAATCAATAATTATATTCGCGTTTTAAAATTACGTTAACACCTTCGAAATGGAGGAAATTTTTAGTAGACACTTGTTATCTTGTCGTCTCATAACTCAATCAATTTTCTACAATCAACCCTATTTCCGGAGACCAGGTAATCGAATATCGGATAAAGTGCCTTCAAAGACTATAACGTTAAAAGAAGACTTACTTATTTGCAAGCACATACACCTGCTGATATATTATTTTTGTGCGAAAATGTTAGGTTTTTTTTTGTTAAGTAAGAAGTTTCATATTTAAAAGAACAGTGCCGAAAGATTTGAAAAAAGTCAGTAGAAGCAACAATATAATTCGCTGCAGATATCTTGTTCCATAATGACCCGATGAACTTCGGTGGAACATAAATTGGCAAACGGACCTAACCCTTCTTTAGAATTTGTGATTCCGAATTATTGTTGTTGTTGACTATAATATTTTAGTAAGAAGAAATATTTTGCAATCCTGTGCAAAGATATCTTGAAGGGTAAAGATAGATATCAATGCTGGCAGCTTATATACGTATTGACACCACCTCCTTCCGAAAATGAACAATGCCTTAACGTTGGCCTAGAAACAAGTATCGTTCCGATAAATATAACGCCAATACCCGTAGTTTGAATGCAGAGTGGTAATTACAGGAAAGGTACAAAAGGTGCCATAATTGCATGTATACACATCGTGGCCTGCACTTTTATTCCATCAATTCTCTAACGACCAACCGAATGTTTAGTTCAACATGGTTACTCCACTATTCCGGCTGTTTCCCATTCGATTCGCCATTCAAATGGCTGTGCACTGAATGGTACCGTGAGGAACGTTTATATTGAGATCGGCAAAATTCCGGTATTCCACACGCCGTTAACACAGTATTTGCAACGTGTTCCAAGGATGTTTTAATGGTTACTGCTACCGAGGACTAGACCATGGCTAGTAACATCACAATTTGTACATCAGTATCACCAGTAACGTCCGACACAGCTCCACCAATCGATTGTTCAACATTTGCAAACTTTGCTCTGTTAACTATTACGGGGCAGCCACTATTACCCGTGCATCCGCACTGGCTGCCATTTCAGTATTACTCGTACTACTCGTAATATTATGTGATAATTGTTCTCGTTAAATTTTTATGTAATTTCCGTAATGTACTTGAGTCTAGAAGTTTTCAGGCTATTGCAGTTGAATGTGTTTCATGTACTCTTGAATTTTGCATGACTACAAGAGCAACAACAGCGACATCAACCAGCATTACATGAATGCCATCTGGTTACTGGTTAATGATGATAATGTTGATGATCCTGATGATGATGATGACGAAAACACGTCCTGCAAATTTTCTAAAACTCGAAATTTCCTCGGTTATCCCTCGTTTTCATTATAATTTGTTTTGCTGTCGATCGAACAAGCATAAGGTGAGAAGGTGTAGCTGGGACCAATGAAGAGTGATTATACCGTGAGATTGATGATGGTATGGTGTAGACTCATCCCCATTGTAGGTGTGAGAATTTGAATTGTTCGAAATCGAATTGTGTTTGGTACGTGCTTCAGGTACCTCATGCTAGGTTATATTCCCATCAACAGTGAGAGTACTACTTACCCAACTAAGCACTACAAACAATAAAGGCTTCGAGATCTCAATGTATACGCCTGTAAATGAGGAATAAATTCGATCACGTCGGTTTTTAACTGTAACTAAAATGAAATGTGAGGGAGGTTGGGTGATAATTACTTGTCAGTTTCTTAGTCTTTTTAGATTTTGTATTATTTTGCAATTCTAAGATGGGTAAAAAAAATCGTTCATCTTCGTTTTGTTCGTGGGATGTTCCCCTTCATCTTTATGCATGCCAGACCATCCGCATCCTATTTATCGAAATGTGGTAAGTACTCAACGTTGATGACTAGTGTTTGTCTACATTTTATCCACTTTTCATTAAATAAAATTAAAAATTTCAATGCTTGTCTCGTGTAATGTTTAAAGAGCACTAACCGAAAAGAATAATTTCAAAGCACATTTTCTCAATTTTAATTTTGTATCAACAATATTCTTTCAGCTATATTGACTCTATTTTAATAAATCTTTATCAGATTCTATTTACATTTTAGTTAAGCTTTTAAAAACGTTATTCTTATACGGTTGACCTTGTCTGAATCACACCGGATGATAATTTATTGCTTTAATTACAGACAGACTATTCTACTCCCTTAAAAATCGAACTTTACTAATACAAAAAGAAAAGATTCAAAACTAACTAAAAATTCGCCAAGCGGTAAAACTGTTTGTTCATAAAATGGAGGCGTTTCATCATTAAAATCAAAAATTGCTTTGTACACATTCACATAGCAAGATGAGCCTTGATTAAATTCCCCATGTTGGCGTCTTCAACTTTAGTTTACACTCTAATTGGGTTGTTTCACACCATTGCGATATCTGAGTACGTAAGGCTAACTAATTTTGAATGCTTGAGGTCCAAAAATAACGTAACCTATTATTAAGATCCCCTCCAATCAGAGCCAGGACTTTCTAGGTGTTTTCTTCTACACCATTTATTTCTTGATTGCCTGTTGGTCTATAGGTTTTTGAAAAATCATTATTTTTGGAATTACTTCAAAAATGCAGTTTTGCCCAGAAACCTTTAAGAAAATAAGGCAATTCTGTTGTTTACTCATTTTTATTCTACTCAACTCGCGATGTATTATTAAAATAATATTATTAAAAATATAGATGAGCTATAAACGTATGTTGACTATTTTTGATATTATCTTTTATACTCCATATATAGCTACAAACAGACTATTCGGATTTAGACATAATATTGATGCTGTTTAAGATTCGAATAGCCCATTTATGTGAATTTCAAGTTTCTTTGCTTAACTAAGAAGTTCATAATGGTTAATGATTTCGTATTCTAATAATAAATCTTCAGCCCTGATTACTAAACTTTTACTATAATTTCACTATCTGGTATGAAGATGATATCTCTTTCAACGTCATTTCCAAACGACCTATTAATATAGAAACTGCTTAAATATCACAGTTGGTATTCCTCAAGGTAGTATTTTTGGTCCACTTCTATGATATTTATACCGTTGACATTACAATTAATCCCCAAACAATAACTGCTACCTATGCGGATGATACTGCTATACTTGCACCGTACTACAATATCAAAATACGTACAAGAGACCTGAAATCCTATATCAAAATTCTCTAAGACTAGTTCAAGACGTGATGAGTGAAAATAGCCGAGCAAAAGTACATTCAAATTACTTTTATCCTCTGCAAAAATTCCCGCATCCCTATTTACCTTATAGTGGAAATCTCTTCTACTAAAAAATAAAGTATGCTATTTGGTGCTACGACTTACTTGCAATCCTCACACGAAATCAAATAAGACTTAAGCTCATCAGAAGTTATCGACTACTACTTATACTACTGGACAATTAATCAAAACTGACATTAAAGAATATACATTTTATTTACATAACAATTTTCAAACCATTTTGGGCATACAGAATTGAACTCTGGAATTCTAATAAGCGTTCCAAATCCTCTCGAATCCAATCCCTTCAGTCCATAATCCTCCGGGCAATCGTTTATGTTCCATTTTATGTTCGTAACAAAGTTATCCATCATAACTTAAATGTTCCCTTTATTCATAATTTATATGTTTTCCGTTTTAAACTTTTTATTACCAATTATCCTACCATAATAATTGTCTTATTAGAAAACTATCCTCTGTTAGTTATAAACATCAAATAAAATTAGAAAAAAAAATATAATTTGGAAACATCTATCCCTATGCAGAGTGATTTCTTGCAGGTGCGCTTAGCGAATCCCAAGCGATTGTTATTAAAGATCCGAAAAATAAGAATGGATTAATACACAGCTTTGATCGATTGTCTTCTGTACAAAAAGCAAAACGATCAAACTATTTTCCGATATCCTTTATATTTTATCTATGAAAGTTACTATTCTTATTCGAGCAGCTTTCCATTGATAATTGCAAATTTGATTGTACAGAATAGTTTTAGATGCCTGCACAATATGAAACATAAATTCGTATTCATATTGTGCAGGCATCTAAAACTATTCTGTACAATATTTTAGCCTCTAATATTTTTATTAAAGACGATGAGAATCTCTTAGAATACGACATAACCATAACAACAAAATTTGCCAACCAAAATACGTACATTAATTAACGAAAAAAGAAAAATAAGAATACAGTGGCAACGCTTACGAATGCCTTGCTACAAACAGAAACTTAACCGACTACAACGTCAACTGAATGTGAAAATTAGAACACATTGTAAGAACGGCATGAAAGTTACAAAAATCGATTAGTGCCAATATTTCTTTATGGGAAGCCACTAGACGAATACTCTCGTACAAAAGAAAACCATCACACCCATTGAAACAAAATGACGGTAAGTGGGCAAAAACAGACAAAAAAAAGCTGAAGTATTTGCTAAACATTTGATAAATAATTTTGCTCCACATGATGATATAAAAGACAAATCGCATACTAACAAAATTATCCAAGAACTAATGTTCCCAGTCCCTATGAGTCTTCCTCCGAAAAATTTAAAGCCCTCGGAAATTAAATCTATTATTCTGCGCCTTCCCAATAAAAATGCTTCTGGTTGTGATCTAATAATAGCTTCTATTCTGAAGCAAATTTTCCGAAAAGCTTTAGTTTTAATTACAAACATTCTCAATGGTATCCTGCGACAACCTATTATCTCATACTTTGGAAATTTTCTGTTATTAAAATGATTTTTAAACCAAATAAATTTATCAATTGTCTTTCCTCCTATAGACCTATCAGCTTCTTACCAATTCTTGGTAAGATTTGTGAAAAACTCCTATTAAAACAACTCTCGCCATTCCTATTTAAAGAAAAAATTATTCCTGATCACCAATTTGGCTTCCGATCTGAACACTCCACTATCCAACAATGCCATCGCGTTCTTGATCATATTGTATCCTCTCTTGAGAGGAAAGTGTATTACCCAATAGTATTTTTACATATCTCCCAAGATTTTGATCGCCTTTTGGAAACTCAAGACCTTTCTTCCTTCTCCTTTGCAAACTCAAGACCTTTCTTCCTTCAACATACTTCCTTATCATAAATTCATATCTCTCCCAACGTCAATTCCAAGTTGTAATTAACTCAGAATTCTCGGAAACATATCTTATTCTAGCCGAAGTCCCACAAGGCAGTTTCTTTGGTCCCACATTATATAATATTTATACCCATGACATTCAATCTGATCCTAATACTATCATTGCTATTTATGCAGAGAATATGGCCATACTTGCTACCCATACAAATTCTGACATAGCATCCAACACCTTACAATCCCATATCCACAACCTTCAATCCTGGTTTAAGAGATGGAAAGTGAGGGTAAATGAATAGAACAGTGCTCACATTACTTTCACACTTTGTCAAGGAAAGCCTACACCTTTATACCTTAATAGCAATACGATTCCACAATATAATAAAGTACATTATTTGGGACTTTACTTGGATAAGAGATTAACATGGGATCCTCATACTAGACTAACAAGAGTTGAAGCTAACAGACGTTAGCCTTAGACTACTGGATAAATGCTCCAAACTAACAATCAAAAGTTAACTTCTAATATACAATATAATAATAAAATCTATTTGGACATATGGAATTGAACTTTGGGGTTCAACGAAACGTTCGATTTCCTATCGCGTTCAGGCTATACAAACCAAGATCTTCCGTAAAATTTTTGATACCCTCTTTTATGTTCGTAACAAAATACTACATCGTGATCACAATGTTCCCTTTATGCAGGACCTGTGCTTTTCCCGCTTTCTCTCCCGTTTATCCTATCATCATAATCCACTTGTGAGAGAATTGTCATATACTTCCCTTTCCGGAAACACCCATCGGAGACTTAAGAGACAATGGCCTAGAGATTTTCTAGAGGAATCTAGCTTCCATTAGTTAATTAAAATGTTATGTAAATATGCTTGTTATAAAACAATTGTAATTGCAGATATAAAAAATTAAAAAAAGAGTCTCAGATTTCAGTAATTAATATAATTTATTTATTAGTTAATTCACTAAATTGTCATTGTTATTATACACGTATTCGATTGGAAACATTTATTCAGTAGTGGAATCAACCTTATACAATAGAAGACAGCTTACAAAAAATTTTCGTTTACATATACGAGGTCTGTTCAAAAAGTATCGCGAATTTTGAATTTCCGCGAGTTACGTTTCTTCGATTTTCGATTTTTTGTAGCGTTATGTTGGTCCTCATGTCTCTTACTTATGCCGACAAGTTCGGTGATTTTGAATGTTCATTTAATTTTTGACAGCTGCTTTGCTTGCACGTGTTTTGGCTCGTCTTCGGTTTTTGCCCATTTTCGACCAAAAACAGCATCGCATTAACATTGCTAAGGAGGTGTTGGACTCTGTCCGCGATAACCCAAATTTGCTCCAGAGGGTCATAACTGGTAACAAATCATAGATTTATGGTTATCACGTGGAAACCAAAGCTCACTCATCCCAATGCAAACTGCCGCACGAGCCAAGACCGAAAAAAGCACGCGAACTTCGGTCGAATGTGAAGATTTTGCTTACAGTTTTCTTCGATTGCAGGGCCGTGGTGCATCATGAGTTCTTACCACAGGGTAGAACGGTCAATAAGAAATATTATCTGCAAGTTATGCGCTAATTTGCGCGAAGCAATCCGCCAGAAACGCCCGGATTTGTGGAAGAACAGAAGTTGGGTTTTGCACCATGATAACGCCCCTGCTCACTTATCGTTGCTTGCGCGCCAATTTTTGGCCAAAAACAATACACTAATAATGCTGCAGTCACCGTATTCCTCAGATCTGTCCCTCTGTGACTTTTTCTTGTTCCCGAAACAGATTCTTTGATCCATTTTTTGGAATGGACAAAAATTGAAGACGAGCCAAAACATGTCAAAAATTAAATGAACATTCAAAGTGGCCGAAATTATCGGCATAAGTGAGAGACATGAGTACCAACAGAACGCTACAAAAAACCGAAAATCGAATACGTGACCCGCGGAAATTTAAAATTCGCGATACTTTTTGAACAGACCTCGTATATATATACATAAACAAAAATGCATTTATTCTTAATTTATATCCGTAAGGAAATTATTTTGTACGTCTGATCAATCCGTGTCCAATAGTATAAGATCTGTCTCCTCATAAAGTTTTGTTACTTATTTATCTGCCAAGTAACATGTAGTCCTATTTCTATAAATATCCTCAATTTCTTGAATATTCAATAGGAAAATTCATTTCTAATTAATTCAGAACTAAATCTTTAATTTTTAATTTAATTACTCATATAATCATAATAATTTGCTGAATGCTAAGAATTTTTTAATTAAAAATTATTATTGTTATTTCAATATATCCACCCACACAAATTAAAAAATATAATTTTGTATTCGCCATTTAACTTCAATGCTTTAAACGTTTTACAAATAACATAAAAGGCTTAATCGATAATTTTATTATCAAATTCTTATTCTATTATTAATAAAAATCGTAATTCTTATATATTACACCTCCCCCCCGCCCTTCCAACCACCAAAACAAAACAAAAAAAGGATAATAATAATTCAATTTTGTAAAAAAAAAATACAAATTAAAGTTTATATAATAAAACAGCAATAAAAAACTATAAAAATTCCAAAGCTAATTTTTATGTTTGTGCTTGCTAATTTGATGAATGAACTTATTTTTCTGTTCACTTTAATATGGAAATTGTGCATATTTTATTATAATCGCTTAGTTTATGGTTATTCCTTAAAAAAGACGAACGATTTTTTATGGTCTTATAATGGTTCTTAATAAACTCATATAGTTGGGTTCCTGTGGTGGTCCCAAACGATTATGGCTTGATCTGAGTCTGTTCAATTTGAACATTTTCGACCGGAAAAATTGAAAACGAATAAAAGAAACTAAATTTAAACTGTAATAAAATATGAATTATTTTATTTCCATTGGAACGGTGTTCGGTATTTGGGGTGTAGAAGAATAAATACGTTTTGGGGTTTTTAGTGGGACGCACCTTGACAATTAATCACAGACGGTCATGCGGTCAATATACTACAACGGTGCTTAATACTCATAGATTAAGATTGGGCGGAAACTAAAATTGATTTGCTACTACATTGGTCTACTGTTCCTCTTCAATTTTTTTTACCATATTCAGTATACCATCGATAGTTATACACCCACACTGGTATTACTTTAGACCATCCCGTATGTAAATTGAATTCGACGATCAGTAGTTAAAATTGTTTTGAAATAATTCAAAGAACAATAACAAAATATACAAAGTTGAATTAATCAATTTCTTGGGGCGGTCTATAAAAAGAATAGAAGGAAATTTTTAGTAGACTAAGCATTTTTTTGCAAGCAAATTTTGAGGTACCAATGGTCTTTGCACAGATTGGTTACAGTTTAATGGGTTCTTTGCACCAATCAAATATATTTTTGACTAAAGTCATAATAAAAATTTATCAATTTTTAATTTTCAATTTAGAAACCATGTAAATTTCAATTAACTTTTTGTTATTCAAATTTGTGTAGATAGCTTTTGAAGTAAATTTATATTAATGGCATTTTCTAATTTTCAAAACTATTTCTGTGCATTAATGAGAATATAAAATTTATTATGGAAATTTTAATTTAAAAATAAATTTTAACTAGAATAATTATGCAATAAAATGAGCAAAGTTATTTGTGGTTTATAATTGCAAATCCAATTTAAAATTTTTATGTGCATAATTTTTACTTACGGAAAATTAATTTTGTTGTCATTATTGATAAAAAATTTTAATCTAGAATAGATTGACCAAGTATATACAATAATTATTTACTAAAAATGTAAGGAGTTTTTATGGTTATTGAGTTACTTTTCTTCCATGTAATTAAGAGAAAGTATCGTACAATCACTTAATTAATTGGCATGGATAAGCAAAAAATACATGGAATTATGATAAATTGTCAACAATTTTTAATTAGGAGTCTTATAACTTTATATTTAAAAAAAAAATATATATAAAGTTATAAGACTCCTAATTTTCAAATATAAAATGCTAAACAATAAACTAAAGATAAAAATTCTTTAGTTTATTGTTTAGCATTTTATATTATGGATTGTTAAATCACCAGACTTGGTATAAAATTGTAATAATTTTCCATAAAGCTGGTAATTCTGCCGAAGCTTAATTTCGCGTTTTAATAAGAGATTAAACTCTGAGCACCTATAAAATAAATGGTCGTGTATGGATCTCTATTAAAGAGCCATTGTATTCGCGAAAAGTTACATTTTGTTTTCCATTTTTTGCGTAAATACGATGCTATGTAAAACATCGTATTAACACAAATAATTTTAAAACTTTAGAGCATTTGAAAACCAATATTTACCGAATGATAGTCGATAGTTAAAAATCCAATTGATACTATTTTCTCGAATTAATATTATATTTCATAAATGCCTGAAATGTTCGAAAAAGTCTTTATAAATTATATCAAAATGATTGAGTCCTACAAGAAGTCTTGTGGCAGCCATTTAATTAATATTATATTTATATATAATAACACAGTAATGGATTATTTTTCTAAGAATTTGAATTTGATATGTATTTTATTTAACTTTATTTACTAAAGCACAAATTGGATAATCCTCTAGTAAGGTCCGAATATTGATTTAACAGGAATTTTTATGATTGAGTGAATAGTTATAAAAATTCAATAAAAAGATCTCCAAAATAACGTAAAATAACGTCATGGAATATCCGTAAAACTTACAATACAAAAGTTAGTCAATTTGTGAATGTTGTACAATTTCAAAATATTTTTCTTTTTCGTTCATATTTTTTTATCAAAGTAATAATTTTGGGATAAAAGAAATCCATTATTTCAAGACTTTATTTAACATGGTTCGGATTGTCCGATTTGGGTCAATTATGCAATATCCCTAAGGTAGTTTTACTGAAATTATAAAAAAAAGATAGTAATTGCTTGTCGCTAGGTCTGGACAATAAAGTGGATGCATGAAAACGTCCCAACCAATCTCACAGAGCTTCTGACGAGTCACTATAGGCATGTGTAACCTGGCGTTGTCTGGATAGAATATAACATCTCTCCTGTTGGTCAATTTTGGCAGCTTCTGGTCAATTGCTTGCTTAAAATGGTCCAATTGTCGACAATAGAGATCTGAATTTAGTGTCTGGCTTAATGGAAGTAGCCAAAAGTAGATAATTTCTTTCCAGTCCCACCAAATGCACAGCAAAACCTTTTTGCCCGTTAGTCCTGGTTTGGCTACCGCTTGAGCCGCTTCACTACGGTTTGGCCACGATCGTTTTCACACAATTTTGTCATACGTAACACATTTTTCATCCTCAGTTATCATCCGTATAAGAAATGAGTCGATTAAAGAAATGGTTTTTCTTCCATTTCGTTCCATTTGGTCAAGGATTCGCAAACGGAAATACGGTCTGTCACCTTATGCAGATAGTTTAAAACTGTTTTGTGGTTAATCCTTATCTCCTGGTCGATATTATGACTGGTCTACTTCAAAGATTTGCATGATTTTATAGACATTTTTGACGACGAGCCTACATTTACGAGGTGCATTTTTAACATCGAAATACTGGAATGGAATCCACGATATTTAAATTAATATTTAAGAAACAACTAAATATTTAGATCTGAATTATTGTTATAATTAATTCCAATACAAAAGAAAATCATTTGATAATTAAGAATCATCCTATAACATTTCGGTTGTACTTAGAATTTGTACTTCGGTAAACAATTTTTAAATATGGCATTATAAATATTCAATAAATTTAATGTCATTTACTAAAAAATAATACAAACTCTAACATTATATAATATTTAATTATTAAACAATTTTCTGTTCATTCGAAATGTGGAATACGGTCTCAAATTTTACAATCTGGCATTATTAAAACGCAGTCTAAAATTTCTCAATAACTATGCCGTTTGACTATCGTTCGTTTTTATTTCCAGTACTATTAATACTGAAATATAAATTCTAAGTGCCAAGATACTAAAGGTCTCGAATTGGATATCCTAAGCTACATTCGAACTCGAATATTTTTTCGTTTTATTCGCAAGCCTACAACTATATTTTATTTGTCTGGTCTCGGATTTCTCAATATGACATTTCCGAAATTCCGTCAATTTATATCACTCGACTACCATAATACCAATGATCAAATTATTCAACACTCGAGTACCATTCGATTGATCTCTTTCTGTAAATCCGTGCCAATATTGTTACCAACTCCCCCTGTTGGACAGAACGGTTCTCTATTTTCTCCCTTTATGTGGAGTAAATCCTAAGCTAGTTTAGGCAGCAATTAACCGTTGTATTAGACTGGCTAGTGGGGTATATCGAACTTCACAAGTGGAGTGACTAATTACTAAATCTGGTCGCGAGCCCATCTCTCATTACATTTCTAAAATCCCGTATAAATTTATTGTACAAAACCTTTGAACCTCTGACTATCATCTGCATAACGTCTTGAAAAACATTCACACATTTTTACAAAATTTTAATCTTTCCTTCCATTATTTGAAAGAAAATCACCCTAAATTTTCAAACTGCTTTCCATCATCCTGAATGGAAAACATGGTTGAAAGTAGATTTGAGATAGTCTACATTCATGGGCAGATACAGTAAGACAAATACTGATTTGTCCTTCTACAGTAAAATTACCCTAGATCAATTGGATGGACTTAATGATTATTTGCAGTTTTTGATGGATGTAAATAATTCGCACGTCCGTGAATTTCACTGCAGAGTCATTTCTCTTAAACCATCTTCATATTATGGTAGGCTGTGTGTAATCAGACTGGCCTTCCCAACCATCATAATATCATTATACTCAATATAAACCAAACACGCATGGTAGCCATTCGTCGCCCATCGATTGATTTTGTACTCAAAAATATTTGACGTCACCTGCTTAAGGATTCCAGGTGATGTACGAGTTGCAGTCAATCAGTAAGCTGATCAACTGGTGCGGGAAACTACCCATCGCCCGGTTCCCCCAGCAGCTTCTTACTTGCTATATTTGTAAACTATTGTAAATGACAAGTTCGTTCCTTCGAAACATTGCCTTACCAATCTCCTCCATAACCTTACCGAATTTTTGAGCACGGAAACTGCTCAGAATTTGGATAAGTCATTCTACTCTCACACATAATTTTCTTTTCGGAAACCACAATCTTCACATGTGCTTTTCCTGTGACGTTCAATTCACTATTGCTCATCTTCTAATGGAATGTCACCTTGCCTAAAATTTCTTTTCTGATGAGCTTCCCTCTATTGTAGAACTTTTAGATCCTAGAACACTTTTTGCAAGTTCTTTTTTTAATTTTCTAAAACAAACTTACTAATTCTCCGCCCCTAACTGGTGCATCAAATTAACCAAAGACCGATTCCATCTAACCCAGACAGCCGCGTTATATCGTGATCCTTGGCTCATGTCCAAGGAACCTTACATACAAACAAACAAACAAAACTTTTTAATTAAACCAAAAGTCTAGTTAAATCTTGAAATGTTTTAATTATAATTTTTTATTATATTTTTTTTATAAATAATCATTACGCATAAATTTCAGTATCCTTTCATTAGATCAGTATCAATATAATTCATTACGTTAATGTCTTCGCATGAGAAAAATTTCAATTATTCCAACCTAACCGGTGATAATTTACTAGGTGACCATAAATAACATTAACGCGAGTGCCAGTATCAGTTCATGGGATAATTAAGTGTTCAAGTGCGAATATGGCTCTACACGTGAATCTGCCTCCCTCTAAATTGGTTGATGGTCGCTGGTTCAGGAGATCGAAATAAAGTTGTTGGCATTTATCTCTCTACGAATCCGACTACTACATGTGATAAAATCGATTTAAACAATCAAAATGACTGTGCCAAAGTGGATTTTATTTATAGTTGCCCCAACGAAATTGAGATGTAATCGAAAGTGTGTACAAACCATCGAGTAGCGTCGGAGCCAATGTGAATCAGGCAGCTTTCGGATAACCGATTTTTCAAAGTACATTCCCCGCTCGCCTTTGTATCCGGAGCAGATTGGCATGGCTCCCACGTACATATGTACATAATTTTAATGCTATCATTTTAGTGAGTCAATTATAAGACAATGAGCCGTGCCAGGCAGTACTTTATGGATTTGTGGCATTTGTGGAGAAATCAAAGTCGTTTCTATCTTTTAGGAGGTTCTAGAAAATTGTAGTCAATTCAACCGAAAGTGAAATTTTCCGGAATCAGAAACAAATATTTTATGTTTTTTTTTTTTCTAGAAGAAGATTTTACTTTTTATTCGAAAAGAGTTCATTTATTGTTCCCCTATCGAAGAATCTACCTACAGTCAAATACAAGGTCATACCATATCATTATTGGTGCTGGAATTCTTGTTCTTCCGTTAAATCTATTCATACAAGGGATTTAGTACATAAAATTCAAATTCGATTAAAACTTTAAAAAGACAAATAGCAAAGATGGTGAACAAAATAAAAGCTGAAAAGAAAAAAATTAATACAGAAAAATTTATAATATAATAATTTACATAAAAAGTAACTTTTACCCCAAAAATCCTAAAAAAATAAATGCCTTTAAGTATCAAAATAATTTACAAATGTTTATTGATTCAGTAAAAGCATTAAACCAAATCCCCGAATATATTATATATATATATTTTTTTTTTGTTACTATCTTTAAGCCGATTATTTTGCATAAAATACTTTTGTTTCAGATTATATACTAAAAAGTAACAAATAAAGTATAAAAGTTTCTGTATTTTTATTTTGTTTTTAAGAAATCCGAAAATAATATAAATTTTTTAACCCGATTGTACATGCATACGTACGAGTATTCGTATAATAGAAAATAATGGCGATAACTTAGTAAAAAAATAATAAAAAAAAAGTTTTTAGTCAAAAAGGTGAATGGTATGTGTGTAGATTAAAATTTAATAGTACAACAACATTCAAAATGTTTCTAAAATAAATCGTATGTTAAGCTTCTTGAAATTAGTCGTTGGATTCTTCCTACTTCTTCTAAAAGAACCGACTTGAAAAAATGTTGCCCAACAGTTTCAATGCTTTTTCATTTTCTTCTAAAATATATACTCGTACTTTCTGGAATTTTTAGATTCAATTCAGTGTAAAATTGGTTTAAAGTGCAAATTTTCATAATTCTTTCAGAATATTATACTATATATTTTACTTTTTTTTTTAAATATTTCCTAAAATAGTTAAAATTTTCTTTTAAAAATACTACAATAATCAACAAAAAAAAAGTTTAAAAAGAAATCGTTCGTGTGAGTTTGAATTAAAGAAATTATGATTCGTGCTATTAACTTCCAACATTTTCATTAACGATAGCACTGGAGCTCAACGGAGATAGACGGACACTAATGCTAATGTGTAGAATGTTATCTAATTGAAAAGGAAAGGTGCAAGGGAAGATGCAGACTATGCTAAAGAACTTCTAAAAGTAATGCTAGAACAAACAAGAAGAATATCCAAATAGGAAGCCAGTAGCGACTAGTTATAATGATTACGTAAAAATGAAATTAACTAGTAACGTGCAATTATGTCACCCCCAAAAGAAATAGTTGATAGAAAGATGGGCAAAAAGTTTGGTAATCGAGGGCGTACAAAACGAACGATTCGAATCCAAATTAAATAGAATTTAGGTGTACTATACGAAGAAAAAAAAAGACACCATTCAACCTGACCTATGGAACTTCCTGCTTCTTCGTCACATTTCGGTAACTTAAAGCCGTAATTGAATTAGAGCCTTCTTGTACCCAGAATGATTACCTATAATCTTAAAGAAGTTCAAAAATAACATAAATACCAGTTGCCCGCCCATAATTCGAGGCATAAATAAACATTTGGACAATGGCTCGCCATCAGATTGCGTGAAATTCCATGGTTTGTGGCTTTGATCAAAATTTTTCGTTGGTAGTGGTTATGTGGTTAGTAATGGTGCTTACTCTAGAAATGGTTCAGGTTCTGATATTTAGTTCGGATCATTCTTTTATATCGGATTTTTGACTTTTCGTCTTTTTAATGCGGAAGAACAGACTGCCGCAAAGCCGCTAGGCATTATTGAAGCTGTCAAGGAATTTTCGGATTTTTGATGAGATTAGAATGATAGGATTTTGATAGTAATAGCGTTGGGGGTAGTTCTAATAGAAAAATTAGCTACTGTTCTGTTTTGGAAATTTTATAAGCTAATAGAAATAAAAAAAGATATTTAACGTTTGAAATCATCGGGCCACTTATACAAAAGTGTTAGAAAAGAGTCAGAAACCTGTATTTTTGTTTAAATTGTAAATTCTGGGATCATATACGGAAATGTACAAATGCAATTGTGGGTATTTTCGTGGTCTTCAATCGAGTTGCAGGTGATAAAGAACAGTCAAAGACGAGATACCAATATCTGACTCATCATACTCTATCCTTCAGAGTGTTAAGCTCACCTTTTGTGGGGACAAATCTTCATTGGAAAATCCTTAAGAAGATTAAACTTGTCACAACCATTGTCCGAATATTTCTACCTTACAATTGTCATATACTCTACAAATATGGTCAGAGTATGTAGTATAAATATGCTCTCTAGGCTCTTATGTGAATTAAATGAAAAAACATTCCTAAGATTACTGTCTATATAGATAAACGATAGCCTACATCTATAAAAGGTGTCTGTGGCTATATTTTTGTTTCTTACATTCTTGTTAAAAAAACAGTGAATAATAACATACATGGTTGTGCAGGATTATAGGTAGGCTCCACTAATATTATTAGCTGAGAACTCTTTCGAAATGCATTAAATCAATAAATAATGAAGATAAGAGACTTTTCATTTCTACATCTTTACGCTATAACTGAGCTTAAGGTAATTAACGTAATTCCAGGCAATTTTTATGGTTTTAAAAAAAAATAAAAAATAAATAGTGAAAAAATGGTTTTACTTTTTAAGCTGCAAGTCATGATTATTTATTGAAATATGTAGTATTCAAGATATCGAGTAGAATCTCGTAGAATCATGTAGGCTACAGACAAACATACTGAAGCAAATAAATCCATTCGAATAATGAGTGCTACTTTAAAATTAATTGCGTCAATTGGTAAGAAACTTCCTATAAGTAGCTGCAAATTATGTAATTGATAAATATAGGAAAAGAATTTCTTTAAATCAACTAAAGTGTTCGTCTACCATCAATTTAAATTTTTTAATGGAGAGCATTATTTTTAACTACGTGTATAACTAGATGTGAATTGAATTCTTCGAGGGTAAAAAGAATGGTGGTAACCACTTTCAATTAAAATTTTTTTTATAATTGTGAGTATAGTCATAAATGTAATTTCTCACCTTTTTAACTTCTCTCTGAAAGTCATATTCAAGTGCTTAACGAGTATCTACTGGCCTTATATTTAGCATATGTTAAAGTTTGGATCCTAAATGTATAACTTCATTTTCCTATAATTGTTTTTAATATTTTATTAGCAACTAATTACGGGTTCTAATATTTAATTTTTTTCTAAAGCATAAAAAACTGTGTTTTTTTAAAATACAATAAAATATTTTTTTTTTTAAAAATATTTTATTGTAGAAAGAAATTTTCAAGTCCAGATTTCAATTTAAATATTGCTCAATTAGTTTTTTTTTAATTAATATTGTAAATCGCTAAAATAACATCTACTTTATCATAATTAACAACGGCGAGTTTGGCTCCCTTCATCTACAATTCAGATGTTAAGCAGAAGGATTTAGTTTTAAATTAAAAATTTGATTACACCTTAAATTCAATTCAATTGACATTATTTTTATTCATGACATTAAAACAGTAGTATTTTTGCTCCTATAAAAGAATATCCTACTACCCAACCCTATTCGATGCCCTATTCTTGCATTTTAAAATTTGTAGCTTTCTCGGGTAGTTTTCCCTTTTAATTGGAGGATCGTGCAGGAATACATTTTTTGTACATATATTGAAATCACCGTTCTTAATAAACATCTGACAAATCATGAATTTGTCGAAGTAGTTTTCTCTTAAAAATCTAAGGTACTTCATCGTTAGCCATCTTACTCTATATTTCGTAATCCTTCAATAGGTCCGGGAAAAGTGTGAAGCGAAATGAGGACATGAGAAATATTATCAACTTATGATAAGAATCTGTTTGAAATACATGAAATTTTTTCATTATTATCAATAGTCCGGTCTAGGCCTGCTGGATCAAAGAACTTCAGAAATCATCGATCGCTTCATAGAAGGTACGGACATACATCATCTTCTGGGATCATAAATGGAGCCACCGTCGATTTTCCGGATAGTATCTTCCTCATGCATATGGATTACTTATCCAGCGTACAGCATCTTATTCAACTTAATCTTTGTTTTGAAGGATCCTGCTCTGGACTATGAACAAGAGTTCGCAAACAATCCTCCTCTGGACTGTGAACAAAAGTTCGTAAAAGTTTTTGTTCAGAACCTAACTTTACAAAGACCTATAACATAGAAACCTGACTTAGGAAAATGGTAATGCCTACTTACATGAACCTTGAAGTCACCAAACGGCTTTATAGTCACGCTGCTATAAAATAGTGACTGGCCCATGTTCAAGGGATCTTATATACGAACAAACAAATAATAGGAAGCTGATGAGCTCAGTTTAGATAACGTTCCTGATAAAGTCTAGATAAATATAGAAAATTGAATAGTCTCAAAGATTCTTCTAAAACAATTTCATATTTGCAAAAGAAAATCTTCATTAAAAACAATCCTAAATTAAGTATCTGTAATTATCGTAAGGACTAAAAAATGGTTTAAATGATAATAATTTCAATTTTTTTTTAAAGATCTTTTTATGTATAACAAAAGATTCTAAATTATAGCTTATGACCTCTATAAAAGAATATTTTTTACTTTTTTGTAGTCAATTCGAAGTCTGAGAAGATACTTTCTGGAAGCTTTATTCCTTCGAAAAAATAACTATAAGCAAAGGTCTAGATTTTAAAAATATATGAAGTATTTTCGTCATTTTGTTTTTCAGAAACTTGTAATTATGAGTGAATATTACAAATCTGATTTAGTTAATAATAAATTCAAATACTGACAACACGACAATATTCAGAATTTCATAATTGAGTGTTTCTTTAATCGACTGTAAATTATCAAATCTAATTTGATGGATGAAAAGATTTGGTACGCATTCATAAATTCATACACGGACGTTTGATGTATCAAGTATCATAAAGTTTCATTCTTTTGTAAAATCTAAAAAATATTTAGTATTTATGATATCTCAACACATACATTATTAATAAATGTTTTCTAAGGCGGGAAAAATTGAAAAAAAATATTCACCAAAAATAAATAATTTATAGCATATTCAGCCTTTTGATTTTAAATACATTAATTCACTGGAGATTCAGATATGCTAACAAATATTGCATTGTACGTTTATAAAAGAAGCATTAGCATTATTCGGAAGAAGAAGAATTGAGAGAAGGTCCCTAGTTTACGCGATCGATGACGGGTTATCCAAAAATATTCATACGTGTGGCTTTTGGATCCCATTGGCAATAAATCCCACTCTTTAATGGCTCATTTTATTATCAGATAGTCGTCGTACGGACCATCTACTCGTATCTATTTATACTCGTACCTCAGAAGAGGTGATAATCACAGCATAATGGAAAGTACTGAATCATTCCAATGCTATTCAATAATTTTAGTTAATTTATTGCTCTTGTTTGAGTATCCAAGTTTCGGGCTTAGATCACGTCTATATGCTTAATTCTAACCATACTAGATTCACTTACTATTAAATGTGTGAAGTAACAAATCAAGGGACATCGTAAAATAATTTAAGTAGTTTTCGGGGTCAAACTAAAAGGGTTAAAATAGTTTTTGCTTTTTTCTTATTTCTCACTAACTGAGTCGTATTAACATGAATTTTTTTCTCAAATTTTATTAATAATAACTGGTATTTATTCGTTTTGCTTTTGAAAAATTATTTTTAGATTGTATTATTTTTGTTGAGACATGCTCCAAGGAAGTACAATACTGGTATACATGTACTCATATATACTAACAGTATTCCGAAATGAGAAGTACAATATTTTTATGATTGTTATAAAAATTTGTGTTAACGATATCCAATTAGACCACCATCAAAATTTATTAAAGATTATTGTTTTAATGCGTTTTTTTTAATTGATGTACTTCGTTTTCAGCTCTTTTTTATATGCTGTCATGTTAAATCTGATAATCATTATTTATTTCTTACGATAAGAATTTTTAATACTAATCATGATTAATTTGTATTTTATTTATTCTATTTTCAAATATAAATTGATTTTTGTAGATATTATTTTTTTTATATTTGAAAGTGATAATAATAAAATTTATCAGATATTACTATAAAAATAACTTTTGAAATTTCCATAAGTGTTTTTGCATAAAAGTTAACGATTTTTTGGGAATCAATACTAAATTGGCAAGGCAAAAAATTAATTTGATATTATAAAAAGTATTAAATTTTAGCCTAAGAATGATTTTCATCCAACTGAAATATTTTTATCATTAGTCCTTTATCTTTAAAGAACAAAGAAATATTTTATACTTACTATAAATGAAAATGTATCTTAAATATTATTCCAAAATTATATATTTCTAATTTCACTGAAATCACTTAACACATCGGATAAATATTCTTTATTGGTTCTTATTTAATCAAAATTATACGATTATTACTTATAAAAGTGCCAAAATTATGAAATTTACAAAGTCTTTCTTTAGAATTCAGCAAAAATTTGCTATTCTACTTTTTGTTGCTGAAATCAAATATTCAAAGTATTTGATATAACTAAAGTCTAATTTAGTGTCTTTAATATGTGTTCGCATCGGCTGATTAAATTTTATTATAAATTTAAATATTTTATTTTCACAATTCTTTTATACTAAAATTAGATAAAATGTTCATAATAATTTTAAATTATAAAAGATTTAATATTAATTAAATTAAAATTTACTGATTTGACTAGAAACCAAATAGAGTATCTCTACCTGACGTGAGAAAGGGAGCTATAATATGTGTCGAAGCCACTAGCTTCTTAAAGTCAATCAGAAAGGTTTCATAACTGAATGGAATGTTTAAGTCACAATAAATAATATTACTTTTCATTGTGAATATACGAGGGTCGTTCAATAGGTCCTTAGAAAATCCGAGAAATTGCGCTCGTAGTGTCGGTTTTTTTGGAAAGCTGTCAAAATTTCAGCTCGATCCATAGCGTAGGTCAATTTCTCTCGTCGATTAAAGTTAACGACATTTATTTGTGTATAACAATGGAAAAAAGCGAGTTAAGGGCTGTCATCAAACATCTCCATTTGAAAGGCTTAAGCCTGAAAGAAATCAAAGCTGAGTTGGATGCAGTTCATGGCACATCTGCACCTGTGTTTGCGACGGTTTACAATTGGGTGAATGAATTTAAACGTGGCCGTTCATCCACAAAAGATGAACATCGTTCAAGACGCCCAGTTGAGGTGTCTACTCCTGAAATTATCGACAAAATCCACGATCAAATAGTTGAGGCCACGGGCTTATCACAAGGTACAGTCGCTTCAATTTTGCATAAAAAATTGTCTGTGAAAAAAATTTCGGCAAGATGGGTGCCGCGTTTGCTCTCAGAGGAGAATAAGCGCAATCGTTTAGTGGACTCTGAGGCTATGTTGGCACTCTTTCATCGCAATCCTGCCGAATTCCTTCGTCGATATGTCACTGTGCACGAAACCTGGATACACTACTACACTCCAGAAACGAAGAGACAGTCATTACAGTGGATTTTCAAGGGTGAACGGGCTCCGAAGAAGGCAAAAACTGTGCCACCGGCCGGCAAGGTGATGGCCATGGTCTTTTGGGATTCGCAGGGCATCATTTTTATCGACTACTTGGAAAAAGGAAAACAATAACAGGAGCGTATTACGCGTCGTTATTGCAACGGTTGAGCGAGGAAATCAAAGAGAAACGCCTCTATCTGAAAAAGAAAAAAAATCCTCTTGCATCAGGACAATGCGCCTGTGCACACCTGCGCTGTTTCCATGGCCAAAATTGTGGAATTGAGAATGGAATTGTTGCAGCATCCCGCTTATTCACCAGATTTGGCCCCGAGTGACTATTTTCTTTTCCCCAATCTGAAGAAATGGCTTGGCGGACGACGGTTCACTTCCAACGAGGACGTCATTGCTCAAACGGATGAGTATTTTGCAGAACTTCCGAAATCCTATTTTTTGGACGGGATAAAATTCTTGGAAAAACGGTTGGAAAAATGTATAGAGCTAAAAGGAGAAAAATAAAACCGAAAAGTTATACTATAAAAACGGAATAAGTCGTAGTGTTGCGTCTATGAGCAAACTGACAATTAACAGTTATATTACAATAAATTTAAATGTTTAGTTCTTTACTTTCAAGACAAAAAATATAAAATAAATATCTCTTATATTAAACAGTAAAAATTCCCAAAATAGTTGAAGATAGTTTTTCGAGGCATGGAAAAATTTATAAAATATTCAATATGCAAGTACTCCAAAAGTCATCTTTAACATACTAAATTTATCTCTATAACAAAATTGGGTCATAGCTAGATAGGTGAAAAATTATTCAATTTTTTTTTCAATTTTGTTTTAACTAAAGTAGAATTTTAATATTTATGTTCGTATCTTTGCTAGTAATATACGAGCAGTAGAATGATGAGCACTTCCAAGTGTAAATATGAAATGCATTTTCAATATTTATTCAAGTTAATTAGAGCATTTGATAAAATTTAACTGATATTGAAAATCGACTATAATCGCATGGTTAGATGTAGCAAATCTATCCAAATCGTAGAATAGAATCATTTGAAAATCTATCGTGGACAACGATTTTCTGCAAATACAATTACTGATATCGAAAATGTCAACAGTTACCTTTCTGTAAATACACATACCTTCTCATTCGATACGATAGAATTATATGAACAGAATACGTGCAGGATTTATTTACATAAAATCAAATTTTCAACGAATTCGATTATTGACAAATGGGCTTTATAAATTTAATCACTTGAACTATTTTCATTTTATTCAAATAAATATTTATAAATGTGATTATGAGGGTGTGCATTTTTTCTATGCTCATTTTATTCTCTAAAACATATTCCAAAATTGGATATTTTCAATTTAAAAAAAAATGTTTAGATTTATTGGACTTATTAAAATTTTATAATGAAAGTAGGCCATATATTTAATTTTATTTTTAATAATTTGAAAATTTTTTTATAGATGATTAATTTCACAAAACTTTAGGCAGTAAAGCCATATTTAAATTAGGATAGTCAGCACTAATCTTAAATAATACATATTTAATTTTCTTATTTAAAACCAAAGCAATCTATTTACAGTATTAGGAAATGCAGTTTTTTTTTATTGAGACGTGAAATCTTTAGGCAAAATTAAGTAGCTATTAATAGACTTCGTATAAGAAGCATGTTACCGAAAGGCTAAATTCACACATAGAGTAGAAATATGACAACCCTTAATCATAACTTAAGATATAGTAATAATAAATCCAATTTTTTTAAATTCAGAATTTTATAAAATTTTCCATTCAGAAGTAATTATCGAAAATATTATTAACTTTTCTATAAACATAATTTTCCAATTACTATGTACAAAAATCGTCCATTTTAGATTATTTGTGTACTCAGTCATTAAAGTTCACATACCACAATGGATCAGCAGAAATATAGTTAAAAATACTGCTTAAAATTTAATCCTTTACGCAAGTTTGTTGTTTTTTCAAAAAACTATTTTTTTTAATAGCTTTAAGGTCTTCTCACCACTTTTGAGGCTCATACATATTTATTATGGATATTTTTTTTCCTTTCAATAAGTTCAATTAGAAATTTAATGATAGTAACTTTAATAAAAAATCGTTTAATTAAATTAAGCTAAAAATCACAACTATATTATTGACTAATAATCTACCTATTACGACTATTAAGGTTAAAAAACCTTTTTTTTTTAACCTTAATAGTTGTTATAGTTAGATTATTAGTCAATAATATAGTTGTGATGGAAGCGCCCATTCGTAGCAATAGCTGTCTATCATCTTTCGGGGAATAAATGGATGCCTTGAAGGCTCTTTTGACTCTGTCCATTCATAAGGCCATTTTTCGATACTTTCATTAGAGGAGAAACGCTTTCCGGAAGGGCCAAAATCTAAGAGAGCAATATCTGGTCAATAAGGCGAGTGGAGCAAAATATTCCATCTTATCATGTCTATAGTGTCATTTAGTCCGATTTTCTTTTAATGCACGATCCAATCTTTTTAGCTATAGTCAAAAACGCTCACAGTGATGGTGTCCGACAGTTTCGGGAGTTTATAATAAATAACACCAGTCTGATTGATCTCACAAGATGTAGAGCATCATTACATTTTTCCGCAGATTGACCAAGTTGTTCCAGCTTTGTCCATACTTTAGGTTGTCGTAGTAAATATATTTTTTCTCGCTTTATATCATCCGAGTAGCAAAATACATGCTACTAAACGTCTCTCGATGTATTTCTCCTTAAATTGATATGGGACACAGTTTTTCACTCTATGGAATATTCCCATTGGATACAAATGCTTAGTGATAGTATATCTATGAACATTTAATGCAGTTGACAAATTCTCGAGAATCGTAGTTGGATCTTTATCATGTAATTGTAACAGTTCTGCGTCTTTGAACTTGTTCAGCACCCCTTCGCGACGGAGATCACCATCTCTAAAGCACTAAACCCATTTATTATAGAATATATTTTAACCATCAAACAATGTGCTTCCTCAACTCTTTCCTCAATAATATGAAGTAGCATTTCTGGCAAATGCTGCTTTGTCGGGATAAATGTGGATTTTTCAACGCCAAAATAAAAATGGTTTTAAGGCCTCGAACGAATGTCAGCAACTGTTTCATCAAATACAAATCTTGAAAGCTTACATATACACCATCAAAATAAAAGTACAATTGTTTCATCAATCACAACTCTAGTACCACTAGCGGCATCATTTTAAAAAGAGCAAAAATTTATTCTCATACCAAGTATAGTGACCTAATAGTTATATTAAATAATAATCCCTTATATATAAACGATTAATAATTTTAGATTTATTAATCAATCATTTGATTTTATATTCAAAAGCAAATTATAATTTGAATAAAGTATTAAAATGTTATTTTACTATAAAATATGTTTCTAATATACTTAAATTGTTAGAATTCAATACATCTATCAATAATTATAATTTTTACAAACAATAAATGTTAATCGGTATTATTTGTATTATTTATAAAAATAATAACTTATTAGCAAAATTGAACATTTATTATAGTCGTTAAAAATAAATCACCTGTTATCGGTATCCGCAATTTGATTTATGCAAAATTCTTTAACTCACCATAAAATTGATGTTTTGATTTTGATTCGATAGTATTTGTACGATTACATAAATTTAAAACGAGAATATTTCAAAACAAATAATTTTATAACTATTCAGCTTTTGAAATCTTTTCAATATTTACCATATTACCCTTCAATTTATTGACATAATATCCACAAAAATTATCTCGTATTGCGTATTTATGTTTGGATTCAAATGATGCAACTACCATAAAATCTGTACTATGCCATTGAAAATTTTGTTATTTGAAATTTTGTGATTGATTGAAAATTTTATTATTTTTCTCAATTGAGCTTAAAATATATGCAAATTGACCATTTAATACTTTAAACGAATAATTTTAGGGTAAATACCTCAATTGCATTTTTAAACAATTTAAAATTGTGTGAAACTGTATAAGTAGGACTTGCAATTCAAAAAAATGCTAAATAGTCTTGGATAACTAAATTAGTAGCATAAAACAAAATATTTAGAAAAAAATGATTTTTCGGAATAAATAGTCTCGTTAATGCTGGAATTTAAGCAATATTCAGAGTTTAGTTAAAATTTTCTATAAAATTTGATCTCCTCCAAAGTTTACAGACACTCTTATTTTCATATCCATTTATCGTATACTAAGTCTAATAATATCGTAAGCTTTGAATTCTAGTTACTACATCCATTTGAGGTATTATTTGTTAATAAATTTGTTCAATCAGATTCAATTCCATTTTTTATATAACATACTTTATTCTGGAAGTTTCTCATGATTAAAATGATTTCCAACCCTCATCAGTCATTTACCTCATCAGGGATATAAAATATTTATTTAATCTATATCCAGAACAAGATTTTTGAAAAGGATGTTCATTAAATCATATCATTTCTGACTATCAGTTCTGGATCCATTTAGAATGACATCACAATGCTTCAGCTCTTGTGTATAAATAGAGTCGTCCAAGCGTTTTCTCTAATGAATATCGGATATGTAATAAATTTTCATTCTCACATCTAGGCTTAACACTTAAAAAAATATGTTTACCTACTTTTAACGTTATCCAATATTTTTATAACAAACAAATAAATCCTCAGAAATCAGAAGATCTTGGTCTTATGCATTATAGTATACACATATATGCGAACTATACCTCAATTTTTTCTGAATATATTATTTGCAGTTTATACCAATATGTCATAACAATAGTATAATTATGAATAATACCAAATTATGTGATCTTGGATAGTACTTAGACTAGTGAATCAAATACATCGTCATACCAGCACAGACGTTATACTGAAACGAATTAAAAACCGTTCAACATGGCTCTGTCCGCTAGATATTGAAAAGGCATTCGATAGCGTACCGCACTTAAGTATCATATTCAAACTAATCAAAATATCTGGTTAATCTAATAATCAATTTTCTAGCTTTTAGAAAAGCCAGACTGAAATGTGGAGACGTATATTCGCGGTTCTTTGAGGTATTGTTAGACATACCACAAGGCTCATTAATTGGTCCCAAGCTATATAACCTTTACATTTCAGATATATGTCAGGTCCAATTAAGCGAAAATACTCATATGGTACTATACGTCGATGATACCCTAGTTTACAGTGCAATAATGGGACCTAAAGTAGTATTGGAAGCTATGAAAGTATCATCAATAAACTGACAGGAATGGGGTCTTCAAGTAAACATTCCAAAGTCAGAGTTCTTGTGCCTCATGCCGTCAGGGAAGAAGAAATTCGTAGATTGCAGATTTGGAGATAAGTGTAACTTGATAATGAAATGCGTGATGAATCTTAAGTATCTATGCTAGAACCTTAACAAAAGCCTCAAATTCAACAACTTTTTCAGGGATAAAATTAAAAAAGCCAACGGCATATATTGTAGGCTTCTGAGAATGTATCCATCAGAAATCTTATGTAAGGACGTCAAACGCATTATTTATAAGCAATTTATAAGATCGTACCTTTGGCTTCCCCATCTGGTCATACTTTTGCCCAACAGTACCAACAGAACTGCACAGGATGGAAAGGAAGATTCTACAAAAAGCCACATGACTCGGCATATCTAGACAGACAAAAAAGTTTATATCAAACGACAGGTTGTACCTCGATATACAATCAGGTATTTCCCCATTTGTAGTATGGCAAATGGGAATAATGCACAAATGGGTGAAATCTTTACCCCATCATCAAAACAGGGAAGCAAGGCAGCTAACGGATAATATATTATTGCAGATCTTGAGAAACTCTAAGTATCTGTCACCGTTCCCAGATCTACAAGAAAAAGCCAAAGGGACAACGTAGAGGTTAGAAATTACATCACACGAGGCTTAGAGCACCGAAACGCAGCAGTTTTAAGATTTCTTTTAAGACTAATTGTATAAAAACGCATGTTTAGTTTATAAAATTAGATTTAAAGGTTAGGTTTGAGATATAAGCATGTTTTTAAAATGTCATAATCAATATAAATAAAATATTATATATATATTTAAAATAAATTCAAGGATAGCAGAAAGCTAAGAACCAATAAAGACAAATGATTGAGCTAGGATTAAATATTTTTAAGAGAAAATAGTATTAAGATTGTATTAGAAAAAACTGTAAAATTTCAAGTAAACTTGAAAAATTTGAAACATCGTCTTACCAGACTGCAAGGTCAACAACAAAATTTGTGGGAAGAACCTCTGTAAAATTGTTGACTCCATATATGGAAATGACTGATATCGTAGTACACGGATTATGAAGCACTACAACATCCGCCTGGTTGTCGCTAAAATTATACTCAGTAGGCTACGGTGGGCTAAAACACTTAATTCGTAGAGATAAGCTAAGTGTACAGTAGCATCAACCCCAGAAAACCTGGAAGGTCCAACCTTTGATGCAGTTTCATCTTTAGCCAGGAGGCTAAAAGGACGCCTAGACTAGACTCTCGATTGTCACACCATTAATGATGATAGTCAATTACTGAAATTATTAAACCAATGATAAAATTACATTCTTGTAAATAATGTAATGCAACTTGCACTACAAGGGATATTAGAACTTAAATTTCCACTTCATCAATCACGAAATCTTAGAAAATTCTCAACACCATATGTTATTTCACAATTTTGTATGATTTTTAAAATATATTTTTCACAAATACATTCCATTTAAGTATTCCTAATCATGCTAATTTCACTGTTGAAAATTGCCTATCACAACTCTTTTTTTTTTGTAAAAAAAAAGAGTTGTGATAGGCAATTTTTAACAGTGAAATTAGGAATGTAACTTAATGTAGTAAAGACTTTTCGAAACTTAAACCACATCAATATATGTGTACGCTCTGTACTTGAAAAATATAAACCATTCAAAGACTAGTTTTAAAAAAAAATCGTTAACGAACGTAATTTTAGCTTTCAAATATTTACTAGATTGTCCGTTTAGACTCTTTTGTATAATTTAAAATTTAGTGGTTAAATGAAATTATTTAAAATCCTTTTAAAATGGTTCAAAACGATTTAAACAAGAATTTTTTAATCTTAATATAGACAAAAAGGTTTCAAGGTATTCATTTTGTTAACTGTCACCATTCAAAAAAAGTTTTTTTTTCACATTTATTCCTAATGATAAATTAGTTAAAATTACCTAGAATTACCTGAAAAGTAGAGCAAAATAAAACAACCCTGGGTGGTGATAATTATATATTTTTACAGCACTTTATAGATAAATATGCGTTCGAATAGGCGGCAGATAATTTACTTAAAAAGTTTTTATTTACATTTAGTAGTTAGTGTACATAGTAAAGAATATTTTCTATGATTAAAGTTTCTCTAATAACCGATATTCAAAGGATGACACAATGACAAAAGGGTGTATTTTAAAAAATTTTACTTTTTTCAACCAATTTTCCTTTTTAGTTGACTTTATGGGTCACCTTTAATTTGTCTGCTAGAAAGACTCGATGAATTTTTTATAACTTCTATCGATGCCTTTTTATTGATCTAAGAAACAAAGCGGCAGTGTCTTCGTAATTGCATGTTTGCTGACGATTTCATGAAATTTTCACGGATTCTAATTTGTACTCGTACTTATTTACGTCTACGTTTATTTACGTATTCAGAAAAAAGTTGTTAATTATTAATGGAAACGGGGTTAGTAATTATTTTGTATTATATTTTCGTGTTGATAATCCAGGGAAGATGGTATGTACATTCTGATGGGTGATGATTCAGTACTGCAATCCGCAATGATGAAATGCGAATTGCTTCCGTTGACCATTTCTAGCCAATTCAAGTACACAAAGTGCTGAGTAATTTGTGTTGTTCTTGTACGTTTATTATGTATATTCATTGGTTGTACGATTAGTAAGCATTAATTACTGTCAGCAATGTGCTCTACAAAATTAATCGAAAAAGTTTTTCGTTCTCTGTAAATAAATACAGAATTTGGAGTTTGTGCAAGAAAAACCGAAACTGAAAAGAAATATCTCAGCTAGTTTTGCGTGATAGTATAAAAATGGCAGTAACGTCTATTTTGGAGGGTATATTTTTTGTAAATCCAACATGTATTCTTCCATTTGAAAAGTACATCTTCTTCTGGTTAGTTGATTGCACAGTATAAGATACAGATGCTACCGCAAAGACGTACACCAGACACTGAAGATTTTCTTTAAATCTGGTGGTTAACATTAGCGTTCACAAATTTAACAAAAGGGCCAAATAGGGGTATGTTCACTTTTAAACATTGTGGTAGTCCGTGAGTGCATTCGAAATTATAGCTGATGGGGGGTGGTAATGATAATAGCAGTGGCAGTGATAGAATTCTGTGACGGGAATAACAATACGATACGTGATGTATGCACACACGGCCTTAGAGCTTCTACGAGTACCGATGTTAATACCATTGTGGAGGCGGTGGAAGACTATTGCATCTGCATCTGACACAAATGCTTGCACAGGGTGCATTTGCCTCAACGCAATCTGGTTACTGTCTGAGTTTCGACAGTGCTACTACTGCCACTTTACTTAGGGGATAAATGCCCTTCGTATCTTTCGACATTGTCGTTTTAAATCGGATCGCACGCCCATAACATGATCTGGTTTTTATACGAGCGAATGCAACCGGTGCATCGAAAATCAGAGATTCTCCAAAGTAAAGTAAACAAAGCCTTAACTAGATTTTCCGAACATCGACAGTCAACCTAATCCCTAATCTGTAGATATCTCTGTTGGTAGTTATATAAATACTTCAATAGCTCCTTGGCCTAGCCGCATGGGTCCGTTAGTTCCGTTAGCACAAATATCTCCCCATATTACGTATTCGAATTTTGACTCGTGTTTGTATTCATATCTCCCCTAGGAAAAAGTTTTATTTTCGTAATTGGCCAAAGTTAATTCGTAGTTAATCTGCTGCGGATAAGACAACATGGCAATCGACAACTGGCAACTTGACTTCACTCACGAAAACATCGTCTCATTTGAATAAATTAAATTTGCTTCGGAAATATCTAATCCTTAATTATACATAATGATTTAAAAATATTTTTATTTCCTCTGGCAAATGGGTCTCGCAGCTATTTTTCTGATATGTTCGAGTATTATCTAGGAGAGAACTTACAAGTGAATTTGAATTAAATTTGGAGAATGCCTATAATGTTCTGTGTTGTTTTTAATCTGCACAGTCTACCAAAAATTGTTAAACATTCGAAAGTAATTGGGAATTAGTTTTGATTTGGGCAAATACAAAATATCTTCTCAAAAATTAATCGTACAAGAAATGTTTAAATTTTATTTTAACTTTAAATCCAAATAAAATTGTCACATTGTCTAAATGTTTTTTGATAGTTAATGCAGATTTTTCTTTTCTAAAATTAAATTTTCTATTAAAATAATAAATTCATAGTTAAATTTCTAATTAATTTTATATTATATGCCATTGGATTTGTTTCATCAAAGAATACCTGAGAATCTAAAAAAATTTTATCGATAATATTTAATAGTCCAATAAACTTTCTTTAGATATAAGAAAAAATTATATATTACATTTTTAATAAAAAATGTTTTAATTATTATATCAAAATTATTGTATATTAGAATATATGTTACCATTAGAGATATATTTGTGTTTAACTATGGGTAGTTGGGGTCGTTTGGTTACTGGATAAAAATTAAGGGTGAAGTTTAAAAAATTTTTTTTTCTTTAAACTTTTTAACAAAATATAAAAGTTTAAATTAGGGGTATAAATATGTATAATAAAATTAATGCGTTAGTAGCGCATTATAACATGATATTTCTAATAAATTATATAAAGTTTTCTTTTACAAACGTTTTCATTTGCTTTTAATAGGGAATATCTCTAATACGGTCTTATAAGGAATATTCCCTATTAAAGGCAGAAATTTTTTGATGACACAAACCTCGATCAGAAAGTTTTTTAACACCGACAACCGATGTCAATGTAGGAGTGTTTTCTACATCATCGAAATTTTGGCTGAAAAAGGGATTTCTGTAGTTACATAGCGCCCACTCCCTCAGTTTTCATATGCTTTAAGTTCGATCCACAAGATCAGAAATTACTTTAAAAGGTATTATCTTGGTACTATCGATAATATCCAAAGAACTGTAACCAAAGAGCACTAAAGAGTGGAAGCAATGTATCCGGCCATGCAGAAATATGCAAGATAACTTTTTTGAAGAAGATAACTTTGATCACATAACTTTTCTGCCATAAAAAATTTCATTCCAAAAAGTAAAATTTTTTCATTTTTTTGAGAAATGGTTCAATGAAAAATTAAAAATATACTATAGAAATATTATTATAACTTTTACAAATATTTAATTAAAAATAAATTCAGAAAAAAAAATAAACTTTTGCATCGATTGTCTTTTGTGGAATATATTTTACAATAGTGACGATAGTTATATAAAAGAAAATAGATTAAGAAACTCATTGAAGATATTTTTCTCAATATTCCTATATGATAATACAATAAAACATTAATATATGAAATTAAAATAAAACAATCAGGTCTCATTAATAAAAGTTTATTTACTAAGAAGATTATAATATTACATGTCAACTTTATGTATTTTTTTCATATTATTTCAGGATAATTTCTACATTGTTCCTCACAAATATTTAGGATATAAAAGAATCATGAGTCTTGAGAATAAATGATCAAATATTTATTCATAATATTTAATAATTTTCCTATAATAATTAAATATCTTGAAAAATATAATAATACCAACATATATAAAATTAATGGTCGAATTAAAACTGTTAAAAAAATCTACATTAGTAAAAATTAGAAATTTTATATTGAAAATAAACTTTACAAGATATTAGCAAAAATGCAGACGAAAACAATTTATATAAGCTAATGCTCATCACACTAACCCTACACAAAATTTCTACGAATTTTGTCGCAGTTTGCCAAATTAGCCTCTGTCAACATCGTACGTACATTTGACCTCAAGCGAACTTATTAATTAGTAAGGCAATCATTCGCCCCCACAATCTAAGTTGATTTTGTCGCAACTAAAAATTTGCAAATAAATCTTTTCGAATATCGCATTTAACAGTTCAATGCACATTATGCGCATGGTCTTTTTTGAGGGGGAGTACGGCTTAAAATTACCAGTATATTTTGGCTTTCTTCTAATTTACGGTCTCAAAAATAATATTTAATAACAGGGATGGTTTTGAAATTTTTTTTGTTTGAAGTCATTGCATTGTAATTAAATTATTTTATTCCAATTTAGTGGAAACATTATTTATGCACAGACATGTATTCAAACTAATTTGTTTTTTAATTAAATTATATAGTTTATTTTTTATGTAAATATTGAAACTGTTCAAGTAATTGAACTATTACACTATAATAAGTGATCTATTACACTATATTTTCCAACAATTTAAGCTAATTGACTTATGTATTTTAAAGAACGTTTTCAAGCACACTTAGACATTTCCTGGATTGACGTTTATCGGCTCGATATTTTGTTGAGCTAAACGTCTTACGGTTGGAATATTGTCCAACATAACATTGTCCGCAGCTGGACATTTTTTAGCTGCACTTTTTCTGGCTGAACATTTTCTAGATGAACATTTTCTAGCTGGCCGAGTTTTGACTGGGCGTTTTCTGGATGGATAGTTTCTTGCTAAATATTTTAGGACTGGAGTTTTTCCGGCTGAGCTTTCTTGGGTTGATCGTTTTTGGGCTGGACATTTTTCAGGCGAACATTCTCCATCTGGACATTTTCTGGCCACATATTTTTCGGCTGGATGCTTTTAGCTGAACGTTTTCTGGCCATACGATTTTTGAGCGCTTCAGGATGCAAGTTCTCTGGCTAGATATTATCTGGCTCCAAGTTTTTAGGCTAGAAGTTTGCTGCATATTTTTCAGCCTAATTGTTATTGCCTCGAATTTTCCAAAATAAACTTTTCTGGTCGGATACTTCAAAAATAGATATAAAAATCCTACCTCTTTTAAAACTAATAACATAAGAAAACCAAAAATCAAAATAGTTTTAGATTACTCTAAAAGTTTACAAAAAAATATATTTGAGGATTTCTAAACATTTCTTATATAATATTTCAGACTAAAAGTAAGTTTCTAAAATATATCTAAACCTATTTTATTAAAATTCTCTTATTCATGTATACTTAATCATACGTTATTTTGCAACCTTATTCTTCTAGTCAGAGAATAGAAAATCAAATCAACAAAATAATAAGGCAAAGTTCAACTTTTTGTACACTAATATACGTAATAGGTTCTAATCGTGTTGCACAATCTTTTATAACATGTTAAAGGTATAGAAATTTATTGGTAAACAAACGTCCTAACATTGACATGCAACCAACGCCTACTCGATTTCCTTTAGATAATTTCATCTACTGCGGATGATTGTATTAGTAGTAATTAATAGAAATTACCACCGTCGTTGCCAACACTACCACCACCAACAATGCTTCTGTTAATCAGTATCGTTATTCAACAATTCAGTTGCACTTTCACCCTCCAGAATGATACGTATTTCATTAGTGACATATGTAAACGGAAAAAATTAGTAGGCATAACATGGCATCCAGATTAGAAGGGATTCCTATAAGGAAAAATGGTTTTGGTTTGAGTCGACGCGACTGTGAATTTTTCTCGCCTTTAGGTTCCGACTTCCACCCCTAATTAGGAAGCAATTTGAAACGAATTGTTTGGTAATTATACGCAATTGAAAAGAATCTATGTGTTTCCAAAGATAAATACCCGGAATCGTTTATGTTTTCCCCTCAGCTATTTTCAAGAATCTGACCATAAATCACATAAATTCTTTAGATACTTCGCTGTTCCGATAGTGTGCAATTACTTAAACGAAATCAAAAATGAACGATTTCATGACTAATTCAAGTCAAATATACGAAAGATGATAAACAAACAATTCGGAATTCACCTGGTCTGTGTTCACTCAGAGTCAATAGCTATCAACTTTGACTGTAATCCATTTAAGATTTCCAGAAAAATTTTAAATCCTAGAATCTCTATGGATATTCCCAAAAATGAAAAATCTTACATCGAATAGACTGAAACCAAACATAATTCAGATAAATAATGATTTCAGGCAAATATTTTGATATCTAATTTGAAGGTATTAGATGACTTCGCCCCCACACTCATATTACAAAATACAACTTCAGTTCTAAATACAATGACTTTTTGTTGATAGCAGTATTGGGGTTTTGTATTTATTCTCCGCAAGAACAGTTGTCTACCTCGCCTTTTATCCTTTTGGTTGGTATTGTTGGTGGTAAAAAAAAACTTTACGGACAATGGTAAATGGTTAAATAATGATGGAGCTTTATAAAATGTAAGCTATATAAAAAATATACAAAAATATAGAAAAAATTATGAGAATCTTTCTGGCATAGTACATTGTTTTGATACAGCGAGAATGCGTAACAGCCTGGAAATTTCATGGTGGATCCAAAAAGTCATTTTTCGTGTTGACGGCGGCATATCGCATTACCTTCTCGAATTGTCATCGTGATGAATAAAAACAATTTCGAATATGACAGTGAAATTTCTCGCAATGAAATATTTGCTGCCGTGTTATCCATTCTCCTCCTCTCTTGTATGGAAATGGAAATTTTTAACATTTCGTTTCTGCCGAAAAACAAACAAACATTCCCGTGCCAATCATAAATAATCGGAAAATAAAATGAAATAATTCCCATCCTCAAGAAATATGGCTTTTTACTATATTTGGTGTTCCAACTGTATATGATAGCTCATCCACCTGATGTATGACTTAATCACTGCATGTTCGATGTCAGCTATTCCGTTCTTCGTCTAACGTACATACATTTAGGTGGAACGGGTCTATTTGTAGGCGGAAAATTATTTGAGAAAAATTATAAACAAAATGATCGATTTTCCGAGTTGGTTAACATAGGATTTTATGTGGGGTCCCGTAGATTTTTACGAAGCACCTTAGATCCCACATACTTAACAATATTAATAAAGATGAATTTGTAAAAAAAAAAAAAAAGTATATCATATGACCACCAGCGAGCCATACACACAATTTAAATTAAATATTAGTCGTAAGAGAAAAGATTTCTTTATTTAAAGTCATAGAAATGGAGTGGGTCTAATTTCCAATAAGATAAATAAAAATTTAAAAAGACCTCATATATTAAAATTTTGACTAATCTTTCTATTTGAATATAAATATAGTAGTGATTAATTAGAATTATTAAATGAATTTATTTACTCCAAAGTAGATATTATTTATTGATATTTTTTCAATTGTTTTTTAACATTTTTAAGAGTGAATAAAATTGAATACATTAATAACAATAATTGGCTTGCGTCTACAGTTAATCACGCAATCTTCTGACTTCCGAAATTCTTATTTGTTTTCTGTTAAAAAAGTCTTGGAGGTACCAAACTTTGTGTAAATAAAAAAACACAAGAGTCTTAAAAATTATGTAAATTATTAAAAACTATTAGAAACTTCAATTTCAGTTCTGAAAAATTTATTTAAAAAAAAAAAGTACAATTGTCTTAAGGTCTTAACAATTTTCGATAAATTCTGAATAAGTTTTCAACAGTTTTCAATTTATTTGAAAAAAATTAAAGTTAACCAAATCCAATTAATTGTTTTAATATTACTAATAGTATTTTTTATACATAAGTTTAATCTTTGACAGTCTACTACTTTAACGTATCAAATGACAGCTTTGATATTTTTTAACATTTGCGTTTTCTTATAGCCACCATTTATTCATAACGGACTTCACGATTCAAATATGGGATAATGAAATTTCACCAAATGCTAGGTTTGGTAAAAAAAAATCATGTGCACCGTTTTTTACTGAATGCCTAGATTAACAAACAAAGTTATTGGATTTTGGATAAAAAGCAACCTTCAACAATTATAGGAGCTTCCTTTGCATCCAAAAAAACTTACTGTCTGGTGTGAATTTAAGTTGGGCGCGCATCATCGGTAACTGTCAATGGTGAAAGGTTAACATATTTTTTTTAACCTCAATTGGACGTTATGAACTTGGACAATATCTGATTGTTCAGAGCGATGGCTCGGGAATGCTCGAATGTAGAGTGTTGCCGCAACTACCATCTGCGGGATCTTCTGGGTACGCACTCAGTCATGTCTGAGGATTTCCCGGTGTATGTTAGGTTGTGTGTGAGAGAGAGAGAATGAGGATCGTTGCCTAGGATGATTGGGTGCATCCAGATAAACGGGAATGGATCGGTTGCAGCTATGCATGAGTTGAGCGTGTATATGTATGAGAATGGTGTGGATGTTGCAGTGATCCATACTCTTATGGTGGATCAGTGTGCGGATTAGGACGATCCGTCAGGACTTTCACCAGTGCCAAAGCCCGGGTTAAAATTGACTCGGCCGTCGCTATCGTTGGAGTGGTTGTGGATGTAGTGAAAGTAGATGAGTGCTGCAATGAACTTGGTATATGCGTATGGTTGAAGAAGGGGGGGGGGGGGGGGGATAGAGCTCTACGCTGTCTCGGTGTATTGCAGTTTTAGCTCTGAAATAGAGCCATTCTTGCGATATCTCGAAGTAGTGATGGTTAGGTGTGGACGTTTGCCTGTACTGATTGGTATGGATACGAATGCTGCTTCTCCTCTCTGGCATAGCAAGAGAGGAGACACTGACCAGCTGGGTTGTGTAAGGGTTAGGCAACTTGAGGATTGGATTCTGGCCATTGGTATGAATAACTGTCCCGACTGAATGGTATACTTTTAGCGGACCGAATGGGCAGAGTGACATTGATCAATCGGGCTGCTGACCGCTATGAGTTTGAATGGAATGTATTTCTTGTGAAGGGGGTGAGCGATCACATCCTTATTGAACTGGTGGTGACTGCACCAATAGATGACCATCGGGAAAGTTCGGCACATGAAAGGCGGTGGCATACCAGTGGGGTGGACCGGATGGTCTACGCGATAAAAAAAAGAATAGTTGGTAGGCTTCGTAGGGTCTACCAGCAAAGTAGGCGCCGTAGTGCGGATGCGCACACTGAAGGTGAGAGCTTCAAGGCGGCCAGAGCGGAGTATGTGACAAGTATTATATTTAATGGTATGTGAGTGAATGTGGAAATTTGGATGTATGGGGTATGGTGTATCGATTGTGCATGTGCAAAGGTGCTCGAAACGATGTTTCAAATATCAGAGTGAATGATGGGTATACGAATAATTGGGAGCATAGTGTGAACGCATTAATGAATGAATTCTTTCTTGGGATTGAAAGCAAGTGTATATTGGCAGGAGGTACCCCCTGCCCATTAAATAGGATAAAATTGAATGTTCTATGTGAAGCACGAAAGTAAGAAGTGCCCCAGGATTGTATAACATGACTGGTCAAATGATGAGGAGTGTTTGGCGGACTATTCCCGCACATGTAAGTAGCCTGTACGGTGAATGCCTGGAGAGTGGTGTATTTCCGAGTGAATGCAAAGTAGGAGACGTGATTATCCTTCTCAAGTCTCCGGACGGGATACGGACTGACCCGTCCTCCTATAGGCCATTATGCTTGCTGCCAGTATTCGGCAAGGTCCTCGAGCGGATGATGGTACACGGGCTGAATGTGAAGTTGGCAGACTTCAATGTATCCGGCTCTCAGTATGGATTTACGAAAGATAAATCAACTGAGGACAGTTGGATGTATGTAAATCGGTATATTGCTGAGAGTAAGAGTAAGTACGTATACGATGTGTTTGTGGATTTTCGAAGCGCGTTCAACTGCCTGCGAAGGGATGAAAGGTATGCGGTAGTGTGCGGGAACAATGAAAAAGTTATTCGCCAGATGGTGCGTGGCTGCCGACGGGGATCTGTAGCCGGCCCCGCCATGTGGAATATGATGATGAACGGTCTCTTGGTGCGGTTGGAGGAGTCCGGTTGCGCTGTGATTAAGGGGGGGGGAGTACGTCTGCAGTAAAGCTAGCGGGAAGCCGCTTTATGCAGATGGTGTCTGAATGGGGAAATAGAATAGAGGTGAATGTTCCTGAAAGGAAAACTGTGTGTATATTGTTGAAGGGTTTTTTGGCGCAATATTCGTTTAGGGGCGGTCGGGGTCCGATATGTGCGGAAAGTAGGGTACCTTGGAGTAACGGTTTTAGAGAGGTTGAACTTTCGACCTCACTTAAAACATCTAAGATGGCGCGTGGCCGGTTTGGTTGGCTTCTGGTGCGAGTATTTCGCAAAGAATTGGGACTTCGATCCATAGCGGTGAAAGTCCTGATCTTGAATAGAATGTGTAAAATTTGGCAACATCGATAGGATGAGTGTGAATGGCAGATGGACGCGGATGTTCATTTCGGATGCGTGCTTTGCTATTGCGTATGGATATGAATTTGGTATGTACCTTGGGTATTTACTTACGGGACACGGCAGTATGAATGGGTTCCTGTATAGGCGTGGTCTGGCTGCGGAGGCTAGATGCCCTTGTAGGGCGGCGGAGGAGAGTGTCAAGCAGCTTCTCATTGAGTGTGGCCTGTACAGGGATTTGCGTGACTTACGTACATGTGGAATCGTAGTCAATGATGAGGGTGTGGATGTAAGTAGTGTGTTGGGTGTGAGAGAGACGTATGAATGCCTTAATAGGTTTGCCGTGGCACTTTTTGAGAGGAGAGCGAGAATGGTGCATGAATGAGTGTGTGAATGACACGCAGGGTGGCTACAACCGGGTGAAAGACCAAGATCAATTCCGGTTGTACTTTCGGGTCTTGGCGAACCCGCGTATTTGAGCTAGCTTAGCGGTGCCTATGGATTTACAAGATTCTTTACCGTAGCTCCATGAGCGGAGTACAAATCGAAGTACTCTTAAAACAAAAATTGGTACTACGGTAGTCGGGGTTCTCCATAGTGTTGGAACACATTATGCTCAACAATGGTGAGGTGCTTTAGGCAGCAACGTAGTGGCTGTGGTTGATACCCATATTAAGGGTACGGTCATGGATCGTTGGTGAGAGATACTGGTAATTATCTCGGGCGCTGTCACTGCTAATGACAGTAGAGGTTTAGGTCGTCCTCAGTTACAAGCTGACTACTCCACCAACAGGTGGATTAGTCAGCTTGTAACTGATTAATAACTGTTAACTGCCAGTAATAGTGGTGCGTTGATTGAACGTAACTCAATCTCTATAGTCGTAGGCAACTCGTGGTTTTACGTTTTAAGATAACTAAGTCACCTTAAATAATATAATATAACTGCTCAGAGCTATACAAATTGACCCACAGCAGTTGGAAGAACAAACATATTGCAGATGAAATTTCCACGTCGCGTTATTTTGAGGCAAGCTAATGTTAGCTAGCTGCTACGATTGTGCAATTTTCCCAAGATCGATCAAGATCATGGGGATAAGTAAAATCAACGATCTATTTTAATAAATTAAAAACACTTTCCGATAAGTCAACCACTAGGTGAGAAAGAGATTTTTGTGACACCTTCTGCAAACAAAATGAATAACATTTTAGTTTAATTTATTAATAAAATTTTAGTTTAATTTAATCGTTAATAATCTCAGAACTTATTTTAAAAATCTTTGTCTTTGGTTATTTAAAAAAGATCTGAAATATTATAATTTAAATTTACTTGACTTATAATCTAAAAAATAAACACCATATTTGGGCTGATTTCAATTAGTTTGCAATAATAAAGATAATTTCAAAAATAAATGAAGAGTTTTCAAGTAACTGCAATAGGTTTAAGGTCCCGATTATAATTAATTAAATTGAAGAAAGTTTATTACAATTGTATAGATTATATTAAATAAAGGATTTAAGTTTCGTTTTTTACGAACCATTTTAATTTTCTTTAAATTTATGCTTACAAATTTAGATTTGCTATCAATTTGTATAAAGGCTGTTTAAATTTAAATTCAGTCCTTTCAGTGAAAAACTGGAAAAAAGCTATTGGTTCAAAGGAACTCTGTACTTTCCATCACAGTTTCGAATGCTTTATTTCATCAAATTTGCATAGACTTTGCCACTGCTATTTGTGCGCTCATAAAAGAGCATTACCTAAAGGATAATCTTGACAAATTATATAATTTTTTGATCATTGTCTAACGTCATATTTTACAATTTAGAAATTCTTACGTACTATTGTAGTATATACAAAAAAAATATTATTGAAAAAATATATAAATAAAATTGTCAATCAAAATTATAGACATCTGTTAATGTTATTGTCATATTACAATATCGCGTATTTTCACAACAAATCCTAGTCAAAAAATAGCTTATAATATAGACTGAAATCAAATAATCTGTTATTGACTGATGTAATATATGAAATGCTTTTTCTGTACCACATCTGGTTTTGTAATGAAAATTTGTCATTTTTCTACCAAATTGTTTCTATTGAATTTTCTTCGAATCTATAAAATGTAAGATTACTTTTCATTGAATACTCTATAAAACCAACCAAATATCTTTTATTGAAAAACTGCATATTCATGTTATCCTATAAAACAGGAGAAATTCAATTTGGAAGATTTTGCAATGAGAAATATTTTCATGACACATTTCATTTGACTATGCACGGTTTTATTTCTTTAGAAAATCCCCTGACGCCATGCGGAATTATTCGTAAGTATTCGTAACTTGTAAATATATATAAGTACATAATCCTTTATATAGACAAAATTTTAATTTTTGCATACATTAGAAATTTTATGAAATTAAGACTAGACTGATGGCAAAGTATAATTAAAATTATTTCGCTAGAAGTTTATGTGAGGATGAGGTGCTCAAATGAAGTCTGGAGAATTTATATTATAGAGTTTATTCTAGATATGGTAGGATCGCAGATATTCTTAATTTTTGTATAATTTAATTCTATTAATTAATAGAATTTTATCCCCAGAAAGAAAGTTATAAAATTATATGGTAACTTTCTTACTTAACTCGTGCACTAAGAAGTTTCATTGTAAGAATGTCAGTGTTCAAATTATAGAAAATTATAATTTTTATTATAATCAACAAAAATAAAGGCATTCATTGAATCAAATTTCACGATCGCCTGAGGAAGCTGGTATATATAAGCAAACTTGATATTTAAGTTCCTTTTTTGAAGGTATGCCTAAACATAAACATCTGTGACATTACCAATGAGTTTGAGGCAAGCGATCCTTTTTCAAAGCGACCGATAACTGATGATGAGAAATGGATCGTTTACAAAAATGTGGTGCATAAAAAGACTTTATCTCGGGGTGAATATCAACTTCAAATGACATTGAAATCAAATATTCACCACAGGATGACTATGATTTCAGTGTGGTGATATTTTAAAGGTGTCGTTTTGTTAAGCTTCTATAAAAGAATCAAATAATCATTTCAGAAATGTAATATTTCTGAAATGATTGAAAAAGTAGTTGTGTTCCACTTGTCTACTTGCATGGTATGGTGTTCAATTCAGATGAGGCTCTAAACCAGCATCTTGTTCAGATTTTTTCCGATAAACAGGACCTGTTATAAGCCTTGCTGAAAAATGGCAAAAGTTTATCCAACAAAATAGTCAATAAATCGTCATGCATTAAAAAAATGCGCTATGACTTTTCCGACAATCCAATAAAGAATAAATAAATGAAAGTTAATGAAAATCTTATTCTGATTAATTAACATAGATGTCGCTAATAGACGCTTTTTTTATTTTCTATAATTTATCAGAATTTTAGAGTATAAAAAAATGAGAAAGTAAATATTCTTTTCCAAAAATTCATTTTTAAATAATTCAAAAACTTCCAAATTTTCCAAATATTTTTGAAGAATTTACTTTTTCTCCAATATTCTCTTCATTCCGTTCAACTAATAAATCTTATAGAAAAATTCTTTATTAAAAATTGTATATTAAAAATATGTGAAATTCAGACAAATATAAAAATCTAATGTCATTTTGAATAAATAAATTAAGTTTTCTTATAGATTTGCTTAATAAAAATTATTTTTTTCTTAAGAAAATTTGTAGCCTATTTTGTTTTAGGTTTTCAGTCATTTATTATAAGATTACGTAAAATATAACAAAACTTTTCTTTTTGTCATATTTTTTTTCGAACATAAAAATTTATATTTCTAATAGTACAATAATATTTGTATAGAAGATAGAGAAAAAAACTAACATGAACAATGATTAATGGAGTCAAAAAATTAGTTGGAAATATTTGGAATTGTTAATTATAATATTGTGGATACGACTAGATACGAGTAGACGATACCTTCCCTGATGGCATATTTCTTGGGAAAACAAAAAAATTATTCTTGATATAAAATTCGATATTTTACAAATCTAGAATCGTAAATAATCTTGTTGTTGGTCACTATGACTTACTCTGTGCTAGAGGAGTTTTCCCAGTGGACAGACACGAATTCATATGAAATTTGATACATTCGGTTAAAAAGCAATAATTTCAGTGTGTTTTCTTTCTTGGTGCTAATAAAATTCATTCTGTTTTTGTACTGTAGACCATGTGATATAGCCAAATGAAAAAATTATCTTGTAAAATGGTTTGACATTGTTCAAGAATGTGTTTTGATGATTTTAGCGTTCAACATTATCATCATACGAATTCCAAAATGATGGCAATCAATTCTATAATAAACATTTATGAATGGATTCAGTAACTTCCTCCTCCACGCCATAAAGAATTGATGTTTCTTACTTCGGAAAACATGTATTTATCATGGTCTAGAAACAGGAACATTATTTATGATCATCCGGGCTGTACATGTACTCATATTCAATTCAAGTCATCCTATCCGGGCCAATGCCATTCGACCCGTGAATAAAAATGTCTAGACCATAATTTAAGCGTCTTCTGTTCTACGATACTAAAACATATATTGTATTTTTGTATCAATTTCATTTTTTATCATCAATAATACAATAATAAATTCATTTTAATGTTGTGTTAATTTTTTAATTTATTAAAAATTCAAAATAATATTAGTTATTTTTTTAAACTATCTTCTGATCTATGATCCGATCACCGAACTTAAAACATCATAAATTTTATGGCTATGAAAAAATTCGAATAAAAATTATTTTTTGTTAAGTGGTTTTGCAAAAAAAAAAATTAATAACAATAATAATAACTTTAGTATCAATACTTAAATTTTAATATCTTAAATTATCGATAGAAAAAAATTTACATAGTTTTTTTTTTAATCATTTTTATGAATATTATTCTTTGATAATAAAAAATATGCTATAAACAATTTTTATGGTTGATTTTTCGTAAGTATTATTAATCGGATTTTATAAAAGCTGTAGACAAATTACGATTATTCTTTAATGGATTAAGTATTTGAATATAAAACAGACTTAATTTTAGATATTTCTCTTAAGTATGCATATAGAGTTTTAATAAAAACTGATAATATAAAATTGTTTTGGTAACGTTTTAAGATTTTTTTTAAAATTTTTATGATCTCAAAAAATATTTTACTTCTACGAAACTGCGAATTTATATAGAAATATTTCTCAATATTTTTCTTTATCGATTAAAATTAATTTTTTTCGTAATCATTTTTAAACTATTTTGAATGAAAATATAATTTATTAATTTTGATTGCGATAGTATACATTTTGTATAAAATAATTTTTTTTCATTTAGGACCTTTAATATCAAATTTGTATGCCAAGGGCTACTCATTTTTATTCTTTCTTCTGTGTACAGCTTTCCATTAAGTGTTCTAACTAAACACTTATCCTTATACTGCCCCATAATTGTAAGATATTTATTCAAGGAGCTGATAATCTTTAAACCTCCAAAAAGGCAACCATTAAAATGACATAATCAAAATGAATCCAAATTCAAGATTTGCCCTTTTTAATTGTAAAGTTACTATTTTTAATTGTTTTTACTATTTTTGAGGTTCGAAAAGGGTTAATATAAGATAATTATTATTATTTTTATTACATTAGAAATGTGGAATACACGAAAATCAAAAGCTTATTATGATCTCAAATTTGACAAAGGAAAAATAATTAAGTGATTTTCTCAAATACTAATAAAATTTATATATTAATAAAATACTTTTTTCGGAAACAAATTATTTTAAATGCATATTAAAATTCAATATCAATAATAGATCCATCTCGTAATTTTTTTAGGACATTTTTCTTATTATATAAATAAGAACACTTTAAAGAGAAAATGAAATTAAATGATAAAAGGGAGTGAAAATTATTTCTTTTTTATAATAGATACAATAGTCATAATATTTGTCGGAGAATTGTTCTAGTTAAATTTCAACCCTTAGGGTATGGATTCATTTTGCTTCAATTATAAGAAACTAATTAATGTCCGGAAGTCTAAAATAATTCAAAATTAGACCAAAGCTATTCAGAAAAATAAGAAGACAGGAAGTGATTTCAAAAGAAATTAGTAAGTTTTCAAATAAAATTTCTAGAAAATTTTTGGTGGATCAAAAACAAACAAGATAATTTAGCTACCCTTAAGATATTGTGCTAGTTTATTAGCTCCAGTTAAGACACCACCGATCATTTTAGGTTGCCATACAGCACGGAAGCGGTTATTATCAATTTGATGTCAGATTGTGTATAATTCCATCGTTTAGCAAAAAATTAATTACATCCGATATTAAAATGAAGCTAGGGGCGTACAAATGCCTAGCCCACTAATCAGCACTCAAGCAAAATATACTATAAGTCCAATATGAGAAAAAACGCAGTTAGTCAAAACGCATAATTGACATAAAAACGCACAGGTTGCTTAATTAGCTATACTCAAAAGGGGACGACGCACCCTTATGGTAATTAGGAAGTTATAATAAAATCACCTCTTCCAGCCACTTAATATTCTTCGGTCTGTCGCGCAATTCTTCTTTATAATTTTATGAAATTTTATTAATTTGACGCCAGAAGAAATTACATTGCGACAAATTATTACCACAAAATATGGTCGGAAATATGGTTTTCCCCTTAATGAAAATCATTCATTCTATGATAGAATTATTTTTGATTTCAGCCAATTTCTTAGAAAAGGATTCGCTGAACACTTTTTATAATAGTACGAAATTCTCAATTTTAATTAATTTTCTAATAATTTAATGATAATATTAAAATTACCTTTGGCTTTTCTTTTAATAATTAAAAATGGAAAGTTAATCAATTAACTGTGTTTGAAGTGATAGAATTCCTCTTTTTTTTATTAAAGGCTATAAATAAAAATAATTTCAATTTTAAAATAGAAATATTTCCTAATTTGTGGTTGAGTTTTCTTTTAATACTTAACAATAAGTTTGTGTTATATCAAAACAAATTTACATTTTTTTTTTAGAGAAAACTCAACCAAATTTGTAATTGTAATCAGGAAATCTTAAAAATAATTTTTGAATAAAAGCTGGGAAAATTCTCTTTATTAATAAATATTATAATTGTTAATATTAGGATAGAGTTTTAAATATAACTTAAAAAAAATTTTAAAACTAAAAAAAAAAAAAAATTAGCTACTTTTTTTAATTAAAATTAAAAAGTTGTTAATTTTTAAGAACATATTCAGTTCGAACTGAGTACTTACAAAATAAGAAATAGTAAAAATTATGCAATTTTTCTAGTTAAAAAATTTAATATTTTATATTTTTTCCCAAGATTAACTTGTTTTTACCTGCTCATCTTTATAGAGTAAAAATTGATTTTGCTAAACACCTATACATTTATTAAGTTGCAGTTTTATAGATAAAAATGTTTAATCTGCCGATTTCATAACGAAATAAATATTCATAGTTTTAAAAAAAATACTTCATCTTTATTCTAGAGGTTTTAATATAATTTTAAATGTATTTACAAGGTGTCTCTATATTAAGATATGCAGAAGGGCTAAAGAAAAAAAATTGTCATAAAACAAAAATACATAACATTAAGTAATATAATTTCTTTTAATATTAGAAGTCTAGACAGGAAAAACAATTAAAGCAATCTTAAAAAAATGTGAATTAACCTAAGATTATACAGTATCAGAATAGAAAATCGGCCTATAACATATGTAAGCGAATTTTATTGAAACCAACATAATCCGTGAAATTGCTATGAACCAAAAACCTTGTCTGCCGCCACTTAGCCACAACTATTGCTTACTTAAAAATAAATAATATATAAAATATTTTCGAAAAATAAAGTGTTTGGCCAGCAACTGTTTTAATTATTTGGATAGCAAGGATTTGCGAACTTTCTTTTCCAGGTAAGTTGACGGTAAAAATAATTTATATTTTTGAATAAAAGGAATAGTTGCCTATCATTCAATTAATTTCTATTAAGGTTCGAGTGTTCTACTTGCTTAAAGCTAAAAAATAATTTGCAATATTAAATGTAAGCAGTCAATTAGTTGTGATCAGAAGACGTTTTATTGTATTTTCCGATGAAGGTTGTATTGATTATATATTTTTACAAAACAAAAAATTAAGGTCGGACGGATATATTCGTTGCACTTTCTGCTATCTTAAAAATACAGAATATTATATTTTTTTTAATGCCAAAAATTTATTAGCAGTAATACTATTTTAAAGAATTTATTTAGTATTACTAACTTATTGTTACTACTTTTTTTAAATGCAATTACAGTTCCAATACGAAATATAGACTTTTTTATATAAATTAATAAATTCATAGTAAACGAAAAATTGTTTTATTAAGTTTCTATTGTAATTCTAAAATAATTACTTTAGTTATTTTATTAATTTAAATAACTATGACCATAATTTTAAAAATATATATTTGCTAAATTGCTTCTATCTAAAAGTGAGGTCTTCGAGCAGTATATATGTTTGAGTTACCTTTAAGGTTATACTCGGTTACTTGTTATACTTTATTTTATCTAAGCATAACATAAAATGGCACCTACTTATTATTATAACGTATAACGCCATCACCCGGGAAAATTTTTTTTAAAAAGCAAACCAAATATTTTGAAGTTACCTCAACTATAAGTATATTCTAGATGCTGAATAATATTTCTTCGATAAAAAAAACCATTTATTTTGTTCTTACTCTTATATATGTACTAATAATGGGTGATCATAATTTCTTTTTAACACGTAATGCCATCTGTTGAGATGTAAAAGCAGGTTAACGACAAATTTCCAAAACCAACTGGTTCTTTTTGTGCACAGTAATAAACAGAAAAAAAAATTATTTTTGAATTTATAAAATGTCACAATTATCTGAAAATTATAATTTCTACATTGAATAATACAATTTCTTTTTACAGAGGAAAACTAAAAAATTTTCCATTAAATCTTATCATAAATTTATTGCTGACATTTATAATTATGTACAAAATATTTTTTTCAAAAATAATTTTATTAGATTACCAGGTGTATAAGCTTAAATCCGCTGTTTTTTAGTCAAAAAACACATCGTTTTTTCATAGAAAGCAAAAACAAATTTATTCAAAGTACTTGCCCTCGCCAGTTACGCATTTTTTCCATCTATCGGGCAATTTGTGGATACCACGCTAAAAAAATTCCTTCTCTTTCGAGGCAAACCACTAATCAAGGCATTTTCGGTCGTCTTCGTAAGAATCGAAGTGCTGCTTAGCGAGCGTGTGGTCCATCGACGAAAACTGGTAGTAGTCGGAAGGGGCCAGGTCTCCCAGTTGAGTGCCTCCAAGTAGTTTCAGACCATTTTTGATGTGTTCGATGGTGCGTTGTCGAGGAGGAAAATCAGCTTGTCATGTCTTTGTTGATAATTTGTTTTTTTTTTTCACGCAGAGCACGGTGCAATTTGATCAGTTGTTGGTGGTAGAGGTGAGCATTGACAGTTTTACCAGGTTGCTACATCTCATAGTAGACGATACCCTGCTGATCCCACCAAACGCACAGCATCAGCTTCCGTCCGAAGTGATTTGCTCTTGGAGAAGATATTGACGCACGATTTCTTGCGTTTAGGATTCTCGAAATATATCCACTTTTCATCGTCTGTCACAACCCGATGCAGAACGACTTTCTTTTTTGTCTGGCGAGCAAGATTTCGCATGTGTTTTGGCGTCACTCCATCTACCTATTGTTCAATTCATGCGGCACCCATTTTCCGATCTTTTCAATCTTCCCCATTGAGCAACACCCAATTGCTTCGCGAGCATTTTTTGCGATTGAGTTTCGTCTTCGTCCTAAACAGCCTGCAATTGATGATCCTCAACCTTCCTAGGCCGATTTTCAGGCTTCTAGTCCCACAAGTCAAATCTGCCGCCTTTGAACCGACGAAACCAATCTCGGCACTCTATTTCCGATAAAGCACTGTCACCACAGGACTCCATAAGCATTTGATGCGATTCGGCAGCCGATTTCTTCAAATTAAAGCAGAAAAGCATTTTTTTGGCACATAACTAGACATGATTACCAAATGAAAAATGTATATTGTTGTACGAAATTACTGACAATGCGCACTGAGTAATTTTGACAGATATCAAACTCATAAAAAAAAGTATGGCGTGCCCATGGTTGCTTAATACTCTCAATCACGCCATCTATGACAAAACAGCGGATTTAAGCTTTTACCCCTTGTAAAATTATAAACAAAAACAACAAATATTTAAAAAGAACTTATCATTCCAAAAAAAAAAAAAATTCATATTTGCAAGAAACAATTTTATTGAATCCAGATAAAAACTCTATTAAATACAAAGTTCACATTAAATATGTACATAAGAGCATAATTTAAATATTTCTAAAAATGATAGAACACTGCTAAGTATTTCTACACTTTTAAAAATATTAAATCTATAAAAAATTAGTCAACAGGAAAGTATGAATATACGAATTGAGATATTGTATATTGTAATATTTTTAAGGTATTATAAATTGTTTAAGAAAACATTAAATTATAAAAAAAATATGGAATTTTGCAAAAAACAACTCATTTTTTTAAAAATATTATTAAAAATTTATACTTCATATAAATAATATAACTTACAAAAACATGCAAGTGTCAATTTAGACATCTTGTAAAGACATTTACTCTATATGAAGACATAATTATCAGAACTTATTGCACTAATTCGAAACAAACTATCAATATCCTTATCCATGAATTTTTCCCCAAAGACAATCATTTCATCCGAAGTTACCAATTTAATCATACTCTTTCAGAAAAACAAAACTTCTGGCTATGATAGGATTACCTCTAATTAACTGCAACAACTACATAATAGAACAATAGTATTCCTTACAACATTAGATACCTCTATTCTTCGAGGTATTCAATCATCTGGAAATTTGGCATTATCCCTAAACCTACTAATCCAATAAAATGACTCCTAAACATACTAAACCAATAAACTGCCCCACTTCCTATATACTAGTTAGTCATCTTCTAATCCTGCAAGAAATCATTGAAAAAATAGTACTCTGCCGCGTACCTCCCCTACTCGAATTCTTAAATTTATTTCCCCACCATTAATTCAGTTTCCGCTGGACAGTATTTGAGACTTGCACCCGGTGTACTCTAGAAACTTAAGAGGATACTTTCTTCCACCTACTTCCTAGTTCTAAAATACACTTCTTTCTAATCCACACTTCTAAGTAAACAAATCCAATGAAAATCCTCTACTACATTTATAAATACGATATCTTAATCAGTTCAACAACCTTCTTTGATATATACGCTGAAAATACGGCTTCGCGATATTGTCATTAAATTAAATTAAATATATCTGCTAATCAAGTGTATTAACTTTTAAACTAATAACCAACTTGGTTACCTTATTATTCTGAATTAATTTATATCTTATTATAATTTATGGCGGCCAATTGTCAAAAAACAATTACATTTACAAATCCCAATTTCAATACAATATATTACGTTTGATGGTAAGCACACTGTATACAAATTTCAATATAATATCCGAATAGTAGGATAAATTTATTTAAAATAAAATTATTTTCCAATCGAATTTATACTGAAAGCATTTGCATTTATCAAAAAGACGTACTGACACTTTACTTAATTTTCTTTTGTTTGAATAAACTCGCAATATAATTTTTGATATTTTATCAATTTATTTTATTTAACAACCACTTTTAATTAACTATTTTTATTTTATATTAAAAGCATATTATTTGATATTTTTTTACAACTAAAACTATTATGTTAACTACAACAACTAACAATCTAACGTAGACTATCTCACTCATATATCAGGCAGCTCGATATAAAAACAAAGTAATCATATTTATTTCGTTTCTTTAAGCATAGTGTATTAATGCGCTAGAGTATATACCATCTCCAGTACACACTATAGGCATCGATCCACTACACCTTGCATCGAGTAAAAATCTCCAATATGCTTCCCAAATTCGCCAAATTCTCCAGAACTAGTTAACTAAGCAGAGAATACAACTAAATGAACCTACATCTACTTATGTAACATTTGATCTCTATCATAAAACATATCCTCCCATATACCTTAATAGCAGTGCCACATTACAACAAACTAAAGTTTGGCACCTAAAACTAAAGTTAGAAAAACGTTTGACATGAAACTCCTTTTTTTTTAAATCTTACACAATTTTAATTTTATCTGCAACTAAAATCTTATTGTAACAAGCAGATTTACATAAAATTTTAATTTACAATCTTGTGCAACATGAAGTGGGAGTAAGTATTCATCGGCGTTTCTCCAACTAACGGAAGTTAGATTCCTCTAGAAAATCTCTAGGCCATTGCCTCTTAAGTCTCCGATGACTGTTTCCGGTAAGGGCAGTATAGGACAATTGTCTCGTAAGTGGATTATGATGAAAGGATGAACGGGAGTGAAAAGGGAATATTTAGATCACGATATATTACGTTGTTACGAACATAAAAGGGAGGCATCAACAATTTTACGGATGATCTTGAATTGTAAGGCCTGGATGCTATAGGAATTGGAACGTTTCGTTGAACTTCAAAGTTCAATTCCATATGTCCAAATAGGTTTTATAATTGTATTGTAGTCTAATAAGTTGTAGGTAATGTCTAGTGGCTTCAAGTTTTTTTTAGTTAGTATGAGGGTTCCTTGTTAATATCTTGTACAGGCAAAGTCCCAAATTACGTACTTTATCATGTTGTGAAATCATGTTACTATTAATGTATAAAGGGGTAGGTTTACCTTGACAAAGTGTGAAAGAAATATGAGCACTCTTCTGTCCATTTACCCTCACTCTCCATCTCTTAAACCAGAATTAAAGGTTGTTTATATAGAATTGTAAATTATTGGCAGCTATATCAGGATTTGTATGGGTAGCAAGTATGGGCGTATAAGTAGCAATGATAGTATTAGGATCAGATGGGATCTCATGAGTATAATATAAAATGGGACCAAAGATACTACCTTGTGGGACTCCAGCTAGAATAGTACATATTTTCAAGGATTCTGAGTTAATGGCAACTTGGAAATGACGTTAGCAAAGATATGAATTGATGATAAGGTAGTATGTTGAAGAAAGAAAGCTCTTGAGTTTCCAGAGGTGTCTAGGATTCCACACACGATCAAATGATTGGGAGATATCTAAAAATACTCCTGGGTAATGCTCTTTTCTCTCAAGAGAAGATGCATGTGATCAAAAATGCGGTGGCATTGCTGGATAGTGGGGTATTCAGATAAGAAATTTTTTTTTCACTAACTAGGACTGGATAGAGTCATTTAAATAGGAATTTTTCAACAATCTTACCAAGGATTAATAACAAGCTGATAGGTCTATAGCAGAAAGGAAAACTAATGGGTTTTTTTTGGCTAAGGAATCATTTTAATCATAGTAAGGGAAAATAAGTTGTGCCCAGGATAATATTAAAAATAAAGGGTTTTCGAATAAGAGTGATATGATTTCTTTTAAAAAAAATACACTTATTATTAAGGAAATTCAAATGTTTTTTATTTATTTTAAAGCACAATCAATATAATTAAGTTCTGATTAAAACGTCATTCAAATGACTTCTTTTGTAGGAACAAATTCGATGAGCCCAATTTTCGAGCACTTTTTCCACTAAATCAAGTCGTATGTCATGAATAGCACGTTCAATATTGACTTCTAAAGCTTGAAAAGAGTCTGGTTTATTGCTAAAGACCAATGACTTCAAATAACCTCACAAGAAATAGTATAATGGTGTTAAATCGCAACTTCTTGGAGGCCATTCAATGTCACAATTTCTTGAATTAATCGAATCTCCAAACTTTTCTCGCAACCATTCGGTTGTTGCACATGCTGTGTGGCACGTAGCCCCGTCTTGTTGGAACCAGATATTGTCAAAATCAACTTCTTTTAACTTCAGTCATAAAAAGTTGGTTATCATCGATCTATACCGCTCTCCATTGACAGTAACGGTGTTACCAGCTTCATTTCGAAAGAAGTACGGACCAATGATTCCACCAGACCAAAAACCACACCAAACTGTCAATTTAGGTAAATGTAATGAAAGACTCATAGTGACTGGGAACATTAGTTCTTCGATGATTTTATTAGTATGCGATTTGTTTTCTATATCATAATGTGGAGAAAATGTATTAACCAAATGTTTAACAAATACTTCAGCTTTTTCTTTGGCTGTTTTTGCCCAGGACATGAAACTCAGACGCAAAACTTAAAAGACTAGAACTAAACAGACGATACCAACAACTGCTTCGACTACTAGGAAAATGTTTTCTACTAATTATAGACAGCAAAGTATTATTATAAAATGCTTTATTGAAACCAATATGAGCTTATGGAATAGAACTCTCTGGCTCTACCAATCATTCCAATTCCCACCAAACTCATTTCCTTTAGAGAAAAAAATTTGTAAAATTATCGATGCTCCCTTTTATGTCCGTTTAGAGTTATCCATCTCATGGTTGATCTCAAAGATCCTTATGTTTATTTACTAACTGTATCTTAATATAAAAAGTTTCATTCTCGTTTTTTAATCATACTAATCTCATTATTCAAAAACTCCATTTATTAAAATAATGTGTCTTCACATAAACATACGCTAGCAGAAGAAACTTCGATGGATGTTTACTCCCAATCAATTTTCACGATAATTAATACTTTTATATAAATTTGCTTGTAACTCTGTTGTAATTGTAGATATCTGCAAAAACTAAAAATAAAAGTTTAAAATCTTGTTAATTCAGTTTTTTTCTTATTATAATATTTGGTCCTATATTATTTATTTAACAAACAAAAAAGGATAGGCTCTTTAACATAAAATATAATTTCCACTTAAATATTATACAATATTTTTTATAGTCAATTTTAGTTGATAAAAATTGTCTAATTTTCCTGAGGTGACAATTTATATCAGCTGCCATAGTAGTTTCGATAGTATCAAAATGAAAACGAATAGCGTACACCTGCTTCAGCAATAATTTCTTGGCATGTCGCCATGCTATAGACAAAAGAAGAAGAAGATGAAGAAAACTAACAAGATAATCCTTCCAAGAATATGTCTACTCCGAAGATTGATACGATTGGTTTCGTTATCATTAAACTTGTCTACCAATATTTCATCTTAGCAATTAATTCACACCTTTATTCTTGAGGAGTTAAATCTGCTTTTTATCTACTTAGCCTAGTGGTTAAAAGAAAAGATGTATTGTTTAAAAGCATACCATAGATATTTTAATTAACTCGTAAAGATTATTAATTTTTTTATTAAATTTTAAGTATTTTAGTCTTATTTTAAATTTATAAGGACATAGATAATAGTATAAAAAATAAACCAATAAAATAGAGAAAAATCTCATTGCCAGTTCCTTTTTCCCATTTAAACTATTTACTGCTATAAAAAAAAATAAGAATCCACCTAAATAAAAACACTATCAAGGACATTTTACTTTAAGGATTTCTCGTTGATTTTACGATTTTCGTCCTACAATAACTTGGTGTGTATTTTTATTTAAATGCCAGTGATTGTGGGAAATTTAGATATTTATGACAGAAAGGGTATAGTGACTACCCTACGTAACGATTTGGTATAAAAATCTTGCGAATTTTATAAAATGTTGACCGAAATTTTATTACTCTTCCAGAATGTACTATTTCTGATGAAAAATACTGTAGAATTGTGGATTCTCAAAAGTATTTTCATCAATAAAGTCTTTCTCTTTCCGGATAACTAGTCTTTGTTTTCCCGCTGTCTTCGTATATGATTTTATTGTCTGAGAGCAACTATCTCGAAGAATTCAGCATGGCTGAGAAAATTCGCTGACTGTAATAAAAATATTCCATTTCGAACCGTACATTTTTTCCCTAAATTCCTAACTACAGCTATAGTATAGCCTAGACATTTATAACTTCAAGGAAACTATGGATTTCTATGTTATAACATTTTTTGCTATTCCAGAATTTTTACTCATTCATACATTTACCAATGCTCGTGCGACTATTTCTAAATATCCTCCATGATCTTCTTTTCCGGAAGTTCAATTTGTCGTCATCTTATGCGTTATGGGAAAAATACGAATAGCCATAGAATAAAAACTTTTGTCAATATGATTCTCGCAATTTTTTCCACAATGATTTATGGCTTTATTGCACCTTTCTTTGCTCGTGCGACAATTTCTACTACTACAAATAATACACCTAAATTTCCATTCATGGATATTGTCATTCTCGTATAAATGCTATTCTGTTGCCCTGAATATTGGTCATTAGTATAAAAACTATGACCTTTGGTTTAGTAGAATTATTCACTCCTTAGTCTGGACGACCACTATTCAGATCCTAGGAGTTTGACCGTTTTTTCCTTCTCTATTTATGATTGTTAGGATATTAAATTGTGGGATGTAGTTGAATTGGAATTTTATCATCACTTTTTGATTTATGTCCTTTTGGTACTGACTATGACCTTTTTTTTGTTGTATTTATTTGTAATTCCTTTACTGATAAGAAAAGTTAGAAGAATTTGTCAACCATTGATAAATAGGTTAAAATGTAGAGATAGCCAATTTGATTATATATTTGAACTAAATATTAAATTTTATGTTTTATTTTAGTTTTTTTCATTTGGATGTATTAGAATTAGTAATAGAATTATATTTTTGTCTGCCAGAAGCTATAGTCCGGAAATTATAAAAACTGTTGATTTAGGATAGTTTAACCAATGGCAAGTAGCCTATATAATCTTACCACAATTGGAAAGAGAGTTATGGGTTTATTAGAAGTGGGAAAGATTATCACTTTATTAGGTTCAGAGATTATTTAAATAATTGCAAATTACTGGAGAACTGGAAAATATATAGGACAACATATATGTAGCAAAGAAGACAATTATTCATTTAAGGAGTTGTTAAAGTATATGAGGTATGAAATCTTAATATTATCCCCTTTAAAGCAACTATATATTTGTGAAGGTGTTCTAACTATTTTCCGCAGTAGTAGTGTAATGTTTCAAGTAATTTGGTTGTTATTGCTTACACTGCTGCTGAAATTATAGACAGTAATATTCTATTATTTAACGTGACTTATCTGTCGTTAAACATAAAACCACGAGTCGCCTACGACCAAAGGGATTGAGTTACGACCAATCAACGCACCACAATTACTGGCAGTTAACAGTCAGTAACCTGTTACAAGCTGATTACTCCAACTGTTAGTGATGAGGCCTATATAAACCTCTACTATCATAAGCAGTGACTGCGCCCGAAATACAATAATTACCAGTATCTCCCACCAGCGATGTGTAGATCGTACCCGCGATATGGGTATTAAGGACAGCAACTACGTTGTGGCACCGCTAAGCCAGCTTAGGAACGCGGATTCGCCAAGACCCGAAAGTAAAACCGGAATCGACCTTGGTCTTTAACCCGGTTGTAGCCACATTGCGTGCCTTTCAAACACTAATTCACGCACCATTCTCGTTCTCCTCTCAAAAAGTGCCACAGCAAATCTATTCAGGCATTCATACCATTCTCTCACACCTAACACTCTACTCACATCAACACTCTCATCATTCACCACGATTCCACATGCACCTCAGTCACACAAATCCCCGTACGGGCCACACTCAATGAGAAGGTGCTTGGTATTCTCCTCTACCGCCCCACAAGGGCATCTAGCCTCCGCAGCCAGACCAAGCCTGTACCGGAACCTATTCATACCACCGTGTCTCGTGAGTAAATACCCAAGGTAAAAACAAATTCAAACCCATTCGCTGATGAAAAACACACATCCGAAATGAACATATGCGTCCATCTTCCATTCACACTCTCATCCCATCGACGTTGCCAAATTTCACACATTCTATTTAGGACAAATAAACACCGCTGGTGTGGACTAAGATCCTGAACCTCTTCATTCGTAAACGGACAACCGCTTCCACGGATATTAAAGACAGCATTAAAATGATGGAAAAATTGGGAGTTTTCCATGCTGAAAATGTTTTCAAAAGCCGAGAAACCCAAAAATCTTCCTGCATTATATAGGGTGGTCCATCTAGCAGTTCAATTTTGAACTACTATTTATTTGAAGTACTAGAGAGTTAAACGTCAATACGAATTGACAGATTGTTAGTTAAAAGTCAGAATTTTACGAAATGGTAATCTATACGCTTGAAGGAAAGTGGGAAATATTGAGAACTTACTTCCAAAGTAGTGAGTCTTCAATTCAAACTGTGAGAAATTTAAAAAAAAAATGAGTAAAGATCGAATGCCATCACGTGAATTTGTGGACAAATTCGTGAAGCGAATTCGCGAAACTGGTTTGTTGGTTGCCAAAGCAACTCGTTTCCGCTCTAATACAGAGCGTACGACCGAGAATATTGCCGCCGTTGCTGAAAATGTCCGTGATCATCCATCAACATAAACTCCTCGCCGTTCTCAGGAATTGAACATTTCTCGCACTGTTGAGAATTTTGCACAAAGACCTCGGTATGAAAGCTTACAAAGTTCAATTAGTCCAACAACTAAAGCCGCATGACTATCCGAAGCGTTTTCGGTTTGCCCAATGGGCTCAAGATAAATTGGCCGAAGATGAGCATTTTTACCGAAAAATTATCATTTCGGATGAGGCCCATTTCCACCTCGGTGGGTATATCAGCAAACAAAATTGTCGCATCTGGGGCTCAGAAAATACATACGTCACTATGGAAAAGCCGATGCATCCACAACGAGTCACGATTTGGTGCGGATTTTGTACTGGACGCATCATTGGCCCGTTTTTCTTCGAAAACGATGAAGGAACCGCCGTTACGGTTTTTTGTTTCCAAAAGTTGAAGAGAATGGCGTGGACGATATTTGGTTTCAACAGGACGGGGCCACTTGCCACGCAGCCAACGTAACAATCCAACTTTTGGGCACAGCTTTCGAAAACCGAATAATCGGCCGAAATTCTGATGTCAATTTGCCGCCCCGGAGCTGTGATGTCAATTGGATTATTTTCTGTGGGGAGCCGTTAGTGATAAATGTTACGCAAGCCATCCACAGACAATTGAAACACGAAATCAAAGTTGCCATTGAAGAGATACAGGCCCGGACAATCGAAAATGTACTGAAAAATTGGGTCGAGCGAATGGGCCAGCCGTGGCAGTGATGTTGTGTTACATTCTTAAATATCAATGTTTAATCTTTTTAATAAAACCGGAAATTTGAAAAAACATACACTAGTTTTTTTTTATTTACTTTTTAAAATGGAACTTCTAAATGGTCCACCCTGTATAGACCAATAAGCTTTCTCCCCATTTTTTCTTAAATTCTTGAAAAACTAGTCCCTAAACATATTTATCCTATTTTTCAAACCGAGGGTGTGATTTTTCAGCATCAGTTTGCATTTAGAGCTGAACATTCCACTTTTGCACCAGATCATCCCGTATTTGGTGACTCGCTAGTGCATAGCATGCTCGATAGATATTGGCGGATGCACCGAGTCTTAACTTTTAGTTGTTTTCACATCTTAAAATCCATCTTTCAGACTGATACTTTCAGGTAGCTACAAATATTGTGTGTTCTGACATTTATTCTATCATCGCCGGTATCCCTTAGGAAAGTATCCTTGATCCAATTTTTTATTTTTTCCCATGATATTTTTTGCCACAAGGATATTCATACCGCAATATATTCCTAAGAAACAGCCTTTCTTACATATCACAGAAATGTTTTTACAATAACTAATATTCTGCAGAACCACATCCACTTCTTATAAACTTGGTTCAAGAAATAGGAAGTGGGAGTTAATGAGAAAAAATTGGGCTGCCGATATAACCCTAAATGACCGTAATATTCCACAATAAACAAGTGTGCATTATCAAAGATTTACAATATATAAACGAAAGGAACTTAATGGACGAAACAAACTATTACAACGACTCAGTATTTAAACCGATATGGGCATACGGACTCGAACTTTGGTGTTCGACTAAGCATTCCAATCCACACCAAATCCAATCCTTACAATCTCAAATCCTTCGAAAAATCGTCAATGCTCCTTTTTATACGAAACACTGTTATCCATCATAATGGTAATGTTTCATGCGTTCGTGAACTGTGCATCTTCCGTCATAAAAACTTAATCCATTAGTATAAAAACTGTTCATAACAGCATTATCATCTTTAGGAAACATCGATGGAGGTTTTCACCTACAATTTTTCATATCCTTGTATTTACGTTTAAACAATCTGCTTGTTAAAAATTTTATGTTGTTATACATAATATTTAAATTTAAAAAAATTATAAAAAATTATGAAGGGGCTTTGCAACCACAGCAATCTTTTTTTCCGATAAAGACTCCTTAGTAAAGATGGCCGTGTGACAGCCATATAAGTATTTGTAATGTCCGACCTAAAGCAAATAACTCTTTTTCTAAGCTTTTCAAGAAGCATTAATATTGTTTGTTGATCTGACCATATAAGAGTTCTCACTCGTTTCATATTTCCTTCAGTATTGGGTATTGATGGCTTTTCTGAGCGAGGCCCGCATAAAAATGTTTTATGCCACCGAAAAACATGTAATTTTTATATTGAATGATCTCGATAGGCAAATTGCATCTTTTGTTTGTTTGTAAGGTCCCTTAGACATGTGCCAGGGGCTAGTTCATAGCGCCACGACCGTGAGGCCATTTGGCGACTTCGTAGTACGTGTGGGAAATCATCTGAGAGAGACTGTCCTGTGGTTAGTGGTATGGAATATTAAGAATTTTGTTATATTTTGTGGAGCAGATTAGTATGTTGTAGAAGTTTAAATAGGGGACTAGGGAATGAAGTTGTTGGGTCGAGGAACTCCATAATAGGAGGAATCCTGCTAGCAAAGTAGTTCTTGGTTATGTGGCATTCCTGTAGAATATGGGTGATAGTGAACTGAGTGCCACAGGATTGGCAAAAGGGACGATTGGTGTTGCCAAAAAGGAAGTTATGGGTAAGAGCAGTATGTCCAATCCGGATTCTGAGGAGCTTCCGCGCCCAAAATTTCGGTATGGATGTTGAATACACTGGTTTATTAGTGGTTCTCCAATGAGTCGACAAAAATGTGTCGCTAATGGTCCAGTTATCGTGTCTGCGGATGGCTAAAGGTGTTAGTTGCCATTCTGTTAGTAGGCGAGGCAGATTGGGAATGACTGTGATCACTGGCCGACGGAGTGTTTCTCCAGCCAACTTGTCAGCACTTTCATTACCCACAATTCCCACATGCCCTGGCACCCATTGCAACTCAACACTCCTATTGCTAAGTAGGCTATGACGAATTGCGCTAGGTACTGGGTCACTCAATGGGCCACAAATGGCTTTAAGGGCGGCAAGGCTGTCGCTAAAAATAATAACGTTTTGTTGGCTGGGAATATTGGCAGCAATTTCAATTGCCGTTTTGATGGCCCACAGCTCCCCGTAATATAGAGCTGCCCTATAAGGGAAGATTCCACAACATAGTGTGCGGATGCTGCAGCCAAAAAGTTCGACAACCGCAAAAGATGTAATATCGGTGTCAGCGGCGGCATCAGTGAATAACAGTCGATTATGTTTTAATCCGTTCAACTGTTCAAGGAACAATTTCTTATATGTGGATGGATCAGTTCTAGCCTTCTTAAACCTGTCAAGAGAAGCAGTCACTTTCAACTTTGCTCCTAACCACGGTTTCCAATCTGGGTGTGGAAGGGAAGTTTGGAAATCGACGGGGAGGATGGATGAATTGCTTTCAAGGTGGGATATTTATAAGGATAGCGATGATGAATTCCTTTTTGAGCTGGGGGAGATGATAATGTTTTTTATTAAAGTGTGGAGTGGATAATTTGGAAGGCATAGGTTTTTGTAAATTAAACTTAGGCGGGCTTTGTGAAGATAGAGAAAAATAGGTTTTCGACCAGTCTCAATCAGTATGGATTCCACCGGAGATGTCCGATGTGCTCCACTGGCAAGTCTAATACAACGGTTTACCGCTGCCTCGAAATTGCATCTTTTTATAAGTCAAACTTGTGGATTTGCTTCAAATTTCGCTGTTCCATTTTCTTCTTTTATAACGTTCTATATTTTCGTATAGTTATAAGTTAAGGTTGAAACTTATACTGCACATCTAAACAGAAATATGTACTCTTAGTGATGCCACTCCTTTTTCTTAATAGATTATTCTTGGTGCAAATTATTTTAGTTTACCTCTACGCATCGATATGTTGTTGTGAATATTTCCATTATTATTAATATTCATTATTTCCACAACTTAATACAAGTTTTTTTAAGACTTCAAAATTTTGATATAAATTTGTTTTTATATTAAATTAGAAGCAAATTCTTTTTTCATCAAAAAAATTACAAAAAATTATTAACTACAAAAAATTTCAAAGTTTCATAATCGTAACTATTGCTGTTAAAAATGTCTAATCCACTTGATAATACATTACCGAATTTATTCAACTTCACCGACAACTATTTAGAAGGGAAGTAGTGACAGTTACAAGACCAAAATGTGAAAAGTTTTTAGTAACTGTTCGTATAATTACTTTTCGAGTCAAAATAATTTCTGGAAATATGCTGGAAAGATATTATTTAAGTCTAAATACACAAAGTGCCTACTAGAGTTAGTAAAATAATAAATTTTATGAATGCTAATCATTGCGTACAGTATATAGACTAACACTTATGTATGACGGGGTGGTTTGCCCCTATCGATTGTATGACATATGTTTGTCTTTTCTCAATGGAGTCTATTAGTATCGAAAGGGTTAGCTCTTACGTTGTACCTTCTGTCTTTTTAGGGTCAAAAGTCATATTTGTCATGTTTTTCTGATGATCATTATTATTATTACTAAAAAAGTCATTCTATTGGAAAAATGGTTTAACACGATGCAGTGTTTTCCCTATTGCCGATAAAAATAAATACAAACCTATACCCTTGATTTAGAATATTTGGGGTTGAAGAAGTTTACTTTGAAGGGTATGCTTTACCATATTTTATCGATGGTATTAATTTTATTTCAGTATTTCAAACCTGAAGCGATGAAGTGTTTTTGATTTATTTATTAGCTCTCCAATTTCATGTTTTAAACGGAAGTCGAAATACCATTAAGATAGTTGACTGTAAATTGTTTCTACTTTGGATATTTTTTTTTTTGTGAAAGAAAATGAGGTGGTACAAAATTTTTAATATATTACAGCCATTATCGATATTGAAAAAAATATAAAATTATTAATTAAAATGAAAATTTAAGACATATTTTCTTATATTTTATTTTATTGGTTAAGCTTTTAATTTATGAAATTATTTTTATTAGTATAGTTTGTCTATAAATACTACAAAGAAATTGGATGACTCATAATTGAATGACTGGTTTGTTTGATGACTTTTGAATTGTTATTATTGATATTAACAACGAAAAAAAATTTTATATTTTCATTTATTGTATTTAGTCATATTTTATAACATAGGTGAATTAAGCTCCTGAGGTTGTTTTACTCATCCAAATACTCAATATTTTTATGTTCAACAGCTCCTATTGACTAAATAATAATATTTTACTTCACTCACTCTACTACTACAAAAAAAGGGAATTATATAATCTTTATATTCTATTAATTTTTTTGTGAGGTTATAAATTTAAAATACTAACAAAATAATTTTGTCATCCAAGAAGTGTCTGAGTTTCTACGAAAATTATTTAGAGATAAATTCTAATAAAATAATTCCAAATCCAGTGGCAAGTGTGGAATCTTACTAAATAGTAACTTTAGGACGGCAGTTAAAACCGCAATTATTTTCCTCAAACATTGAAGTTTCATAATTATTAGCAACTATCTTTCAGCTTTGAGGACTATATTAAAAATCTGATTCTCAAATGCATTCCATATTGGTTGATAAGCAACTGAAACGTTAAATTACATTGGATTTCAGATCAAGCTGGTATTCTCAGCAATATTTGAGCTGATCAAATTGGCTCTCAATTGTCCTGTACACAAATCGCATTTAATATCTTTGATCACAAATAACTAACAAATGGCATTTAATATCATTGATCACAACAGACTTGACCAACAGTGGACGATTTTTTGCCAAGTATTGGCCAAACAGCAGCAAACCAGTTTTCTTAACAAACATAGCGAATATCTAGGCAAGGGAACTTTTCAGGACTAATCCATAATTTCATCTTTGGTAACCAATCACGTCCTTTATGTTAGTCATGTGGCGTTCAACTGACCAATTCATATATTTTAAATAAACACCACCTACACATAACTCGTAATTAATGTTTAAACAGGACTCCTTCCATTGTAGCGCTTAATTCCTCATCCACGTTCTCTTTTTGATTTTATAAAGCAATCTAATAAGCTGTACAATATTTAAAAATATCTCATATTTTATTGTAAATATCTTAAAGAACTTAAAAATTTGCTTACGTGTATTAAAAATTAATATTACACAATATATAATTTTATCTTATTAGTAGGTTAAATGATGTTCCTATACTCGTATTGTGGCTTCTCTACGTAAAATATAGTTAAAGATTCTCTATCTTAGTTACTTTTAAAGAATTAATTATTATGATGATCTTTGCTTTATAAAAGTTCTTATATTTAATATTATATTTAAAAATGATTTCATTTTTTACTGAAAGTTTTTTTATTCATAGAAAAATTTCCTATGAATAATAATTCACAAATCGTATTAATTCCTTTTTCAAATCGTTAATTTTTAAAAATATTTAATAAAAGTTTTAGATATAATTTTAAATGTGATTTAAATAATTTGATGCAGAATGACTTTGTGACTAGTTTATATCATTATTAAAATTTATTTTGATATTCATCTCTTTACTAGCAAAAGTTTTCCAAAATTCTAAATATTTTGGCTATAAAATTTTCGAAATTAACTACAAAAAGAATAATTTTAAATTTTTTTATTAAAATTAAATTTGATTTTTGATTAAAACTTGTACAGATTTAAAATGTCAAAAAAATTTACTCAATCACACCTGAAGACGTTCAGGGAGACTTGCATAAATTTGCAATTGCCAAAACGCATCAGAGTAAGTCTAAACTCGCTGATTGAATTCCTTTGAAGAAGCTTTTGGAAATGTTATTGAAGTTGAATATTGCAAATCTGATCGACTTACGATGAATCATTATTAAAATAAGTTTCATTGAAATTGCATTGAAGAATAAGACGATTGATGTAAATCATGAGAACTCGTCAGTTTTGTAGTGTTAAAACGTAGGAAAAACGAAATCAACTCGAAACTAAAGTGCGGCATAAATCAATCATAGCTGGAAGCCACGTACAAGTATAAGATATCGACTGAAGGTGAGAATGTGCAAAGATGGTACCGTCACGATATTCTCAAGTTAAAGATGGCGTGAACAGATCTGAGGTGTTGTTGTCACCTGATGTCATATACGAATATCTCTCGTACAGTATTTCCACTTGACGATACCAATTGTATTCTTGCAGAAAATGATTTGTACGGAATACAAAAAGAAAAATTTGAAGGAAGTGAAGCAGAATCTTAGATCTCATGTATAGAACGTAGTAAATTTAAATGCAAAGTTAACAGTACAGAAGAGCCCGACCATCATAATGTATATCGTTTTGTATGCATTCCGCCACATCATTGAGCCACTTAAATACTCACTCATGATTTCGGTTAGCCTCCCACCGATTCTATGCCCATTTTGGTGAGAAGACATTCCTTATTGTTATATATGCGCCTTCTGACATTGGTCTTTAAGATAAAGATCGTGTCACGCTTTGGAATTCGCACATTTCAAATGCAACAACGACTCGAAGAACCATTGTTACAGTCCACGCCGCAAATACTCTAAGAGGTCGATTTTCGTAACCATTGCAGCATATTCAACTGTGATCAGGCGCTAAGTTCGTTTAGTTTTGTTCTGCATAATTTGCTGCAGTTTGCATTATTCTAGCTTATTTTCATATGAATTTCTACTTAGTCGGACTCTGAAACCTCGGTTTTGTGTGTGAGGCCCAGTCTATCTTAACCCTTTGCTTTGGCCATAGTCAACTGAGCCACTAGTTAGCACAGAATATTTCGGAATCTCAGCGTATGCTATTTTAATGTGATTTATATCGAAAGATGGATATCCTACTCAAGGCGAGAAAGAGAATCTTTAGTTTTTGCACATAATTCTAGCAATTCTTTTAGAATAGTGTGAAGACTATGGCACTTGTATGATAAGCAATTGGTGCACGCTTAGTGGGTAGTCACCTAAACAGTTTTGCCATAGTACGAGTATATGTAGTCTTATAAACAAGACTAAGAATTATGTTGAATCAGAATAAAATGAAGCCACTTTACAATATGCCCGTTAACAAGCTACTATCCGTATTTTGCATGATACATGAATGAGTAGACAAAATTCATATAGACAAATTCCTATAGTTTTCTCTAATATCAGAACGTGTGGCCACACCAACCACTTTTGAAAGCTAAAATCGCCCATATCTAAAGCTCAAGATATAGGCATACCTAAAACTGTTTGCCTTACATATGGATGGACATATTTCCATAGTCATAGACGAAGCGAATAAAAACATAAATTGTTCAATGTGCTTGCAAATATATATGAACGACTATGTGCAGATAGTTGGCGGCGGGATAGTAAATGACGAAATATGTTATATTAACATGGTAAGCGAGTAAAACTTTAGTTGGAAGCTACTGAACCATTTATCATACCTGCAGTGTGTAATAAAATTTATGGTGTATATTCCTGGGACGTATAACAGATGGGACACGAATGAAAGAAGATACAGATTGCAGGCATAGACGCCATCATCCAAACACATGCATATGCTCACATGTACATATTGGCCAACTATATCTTTTTATACGACCATATCGTAGGGATGAATGTAATATAAATGAATTTATACTTGTATTTCGTTTCACACATCTATAGATACGTAAGTATATCGATATAATATTAGCCCTGTTATCTAGATTTCTTGGCCCTTCCACTGGTGATTCAAAATTGAAACAGGATCTCATGTGAAAGACGTTGATCCCTTCTTTAACAAAACAGCAAAGTGATAATTTTGTTGATATTTCAGCTGTTATTATTACTGCTCGTTCCAACTGTAATTTGTTGATGTCTATAAGAAAATGGTACTTGATTCTAAAAGAAATTATCAATCGAAATATTCTCTATAAATTTTTCTAACTATAGGGTTTCCAATAAGAGTAATATGATTTCAAAGTGACGTTTCCGCCATTTGTAATATGTCATGATCTGTCATTTTTTTTTCATTGTATTTAGTAATGCTTACAATTTTATCATGGAGAGATATACATAAAACAAACGTTTACAAGTTATTCAATTTTAATATCAAAATAATCGCTCTCCAATTGCAACTTTTCGTGCGCTTTTGCCATTTTATGGTCGTAATAATCGTCCAATTGTTAAAAATTTCGAGCGTACATTTTCTTTAGATAATGTTCAAGTGCCAATAAGATAAAGAACCGCTAGAAGTAATGAAAATATTGGTGCCGTTCAGGCAAGTGTTGCTGAAGACCGCAATTTGTCGATTCCAAGACGTTGCGACTGTCTCAAACCACAACCTGGTGAATTTTGAGAAAGGATTTGGGCTTGTATCCATATAAAATTGTTATCACTCAAGAACTGAAGCCATTGGACTATCGTAAACGTCGTGAATTTGCTGATTTTGTCTTGGAACAACTTGAAAACGATAACGATTTTTTTAAGAAAATCATCTTCTCCGATGAGGCTCACTTTCATCTATGTGGTGCGGTAAATAAACAAAACTGTCAATTCTAGTGCGAAGAAAATCTACAAATTATTCATGAGCATCCATTACATTCACCTTAATTGTCAGTTTTGGTCTGGTGGAATCATCGGTCCGTGCTTCTTTCGAAATGAAGCTGGTAACACAGTTACTGTCAATGGAAAGCGGTATAGATCGATGATAACCAACTTTTTATGGCCGAAATTGGATGAAGTTGATCTTGACAACATCTGGTTCCAACAAGACGGGGCTACGTGCCACACAGCACGTGCAACAACCGAATTATTGCAAGAAAAGTTTGGAGATTCGATTATTTCAAGAAATTATGACATTGAATGGCCTCCAAGAAGTTGTGATTTAACACTATTAGACTATTTCTTGTGGGGTTATTTGAAGTCATTGGTCTTTAGCAATAAACCAGACTCTCTTCAAGCTTTAGAAGTCAATATTGAACGTGCTATTCTTGACATACGACTTGATTTAGTGGAAAAAGTGCTCGAAAATTGGGTTCATCGAATTCGATCCTGCAAAAGAAGTCGTGGAGGCCATTTGAATGACGTTTTATTCAGAACTTAATTGTATCGATTATACTTCATATTGAATTAAAAACCATTTGAATTTCCTTCACAATTAGTGTGTTTTTTTAAAAAAGAAATCATATTACTCTTATTCGAAAACACTTTATTTTATAAATCTTATTTAAACAAATATTTGGAATATATTCATATAGAACAATTTCTTCACCATTAACAATTAATGAAGCCATCAATATTTATAAAAAGTCATCCGTTCATCTATTATGAGAATATATATTATCAAGAAATCTTTGGTTAAAATCTTACTTTATCTAAAACTTATATTATTTCTGTGGATATACAAAATATTCCTGCTTACACTGCAGATTTTTCCTCCACATTCCTACCTCCTAGATGTGCAGTACATATTCAACCTCTTGCGGTAACTATGTGATCCTATAAAGCGTCATAGGTGAAGTAGTGTTTTTGTAGTGCATTACTAAAAATTGAATAGAGAAATTTTGACCAAAGACTTTATGTTAAGCTTAGTGAATTCACATTTATTGATTTAAAAAATATGGAAAGAAGCCGATGGGAAACATTCCTTATCAGGAGCACAAGTTTTCCGGAGGCATAAAATGTTTTTGGAGGCTGAGAAGCAGTAAAAAATGAACTGTGTTCTAATCAAAAATTTATAAAAATGTAGAACGAAATTTTCCATAAAGAAGTTCTTGAAAGATTCAGGAAACGAGCTCTTCTTGTCACAACGACTCCTGTTACAGGATCAGCGCAGTGTAACTGAAAAGGTGAAGGCAATTCCTGTTGAAGCCTGCGATCAAGTAGAAAAAACATTTCCACCGATTTATAGCTGCCCAATGGAACTATGGTATTTTATTAATTACTAAAAAGAAAAGAAAATTTCGGCAAAAAATAGTGTAATTTTCTATTTTATCTGCCATATCGTGTGTAATATAATTAATGGCAATTTGGAAAGATTTTGAGAAAAAAATAAAAGGAGTCATAATTTTCGTTCGTATCCCTTTTTGACTATTAGATACCAAGTGCAATTATCAGGTTTCTAGGCTCCTTTATTACTGGTAAGAATAAACGCTAAGTTTAAATAATAATTTTTTGGAAAGTTTAAATATTTTTCTTTCGTTCTGCGACTAAATATTTATCTTAAGTTGAATATATTTAGCTCAAAAATATGAAAAGACATAGGTTCTATTTAACTAAAAGAAGAAGCCAAATGCATCGCAGTACTGGAAATGAAAGATTGCCAGAATCTTTTGTGCCAATCGTAAAGCAGGACTGTAGCTTGATTATGATTTGGGATTCCTTTTCTACGGATAGAGTATTAGGCAATTTGGGGTGAATTTAAGAAATTAAAAAAAAGTATATAAATATATTATAAGTATTATTACAATAATCTAAATATATTATAAAGCAAAATAATCAAGACTCCAGCAGGATACATACAATATATAATACGAAATAATATATAAGTTTTCACATCCATAACACCATTTATTGGTTAATACAGAAGGTACGAGAGCACAGTCCATCCTACAAGAAAGACTTGTGGAGAATTCCTTTAAAGTGATGGAACCTCTTTTTTAATCTGATTAACCACAGAAAATTATTTGATTTGAAAAAAATACCCATTTGTTTAGGCTTAACTTTTAAAGTAAAATATTATTTTTTAAATATTACTTTAATAACAATATATTTTTGAAGGCATATTCAACACTTCAAAAAGGATGAAAATTTACTTTACTTTACATTTTTTGGATGATTCTAAGTATAAGTTGCTTATACGCTTGTTTAGTAGAGCATCTTTTCCAAAATTTTAAATTTAGAGGACAAATTTTATATTTAATTAATTTTTAAAATTCTCATTAGAAATAATAATGTGAAAATATGATATTATGGAATTATGAAATCCGTACTTATTTACTAATTTTTCCACGTTCAGATTATCAATGTGTTGTCACTGTAGATAAAAGCCAAGTTCACCATTTTTTATGCATACAGTTTACTTATTTTTCAGTAAATTATACTACATAGTCAAAGGTTTCTTAGTTATTTTATGTATTTATATTTAATTTTATAACATATATATATTTGGTTATACTACATAGTCAAAGGTTTTTTAGTTATTTTATGTATTTATATTTAATTTTATAACATATATATATTTGGTCCCAGCTGCAACCCTCCGTAGGATTTATAAGGTTAACAACTTTTTTTAGTATAGAACATATTAAGTTTTGAGACTTTTTAGTGCTTAAACTATATTATTTTTTTAAGATTGCATGTATATGACTGTGTGAATGTTTACTAATCCAAACTTTTAGTTCCATTTCGAAGACATAGCGGTTTGCTGGCCTTATATCCGATAAGAAATGGTCTTAATATGCCTTCTTCTATAGTACTTTCTAGGATTGTACTTCTCATTGCTTCCATAAGTTCAATAGTAAGCTCCAAAGGCATTTATTACTATCTTGCACAAAATTCTTCTTCAAATTGAATTTTCTCAATCTTTTTAATGATATTCTTAAATCAATTTAACAGTACTTCTTAAACTTTTGAATTTTGAAAGTATGCTTATTCTTGACTCATTAAAATTTAATTAATATACATTTGCAAGAAAACGGATATTTTTTTTATTAAAATCCATATTATTTATTACTAAAAAATCAGTTATTTCAAGCAAAAGTATTTTTATAATTTTTTTAATAAAATTAAAAACGATAGATTTTTGTATAAGAAAACCAAATTATTTGGTTTAAAAGTTGTTTCAGCTACAAGGAAATTTATCGCTACATACGAGGTCTGTTCAAAAAGTATCATGAATTTTGAATTTCCGCGGGTTACGTATATTCGATTTTCGATATTTTGTAGCGTTATGTTGGTACTCATGTCTATTTTCAATGTTCAGTTAATTTTTGATTGCTGCTTTGCTTGCATGTGTTTTTACTTGTCTTCAATTTTTTGATCAATTTCGTTTTTACTTGTCTTCGATTTTTGCTCAATTTCGACCAAAAACAGCATCGCATTAACATTGCTAAGGACCTGTTGGAATCTGTCCGCGACGACCCAAATTTGCTCCAGAGGGTCATAACTAGTGACGAATCATGGGTTTATGGTTATGACGTGGAAACCAAAGCTCAATCATCCAAATGGAAGCTGCAGCACAAGTCAAGCCTGAAAAATGCGCCAATTTCGGTCGAATGTGAAGGTTTTTACAGTTTTATTCGATTGCAGGGTCGTGGTACATCATGTTTTCATGCCACAGGGTAGAACGATCAATTAGAAATATTACCTGCAAGTTATGCGCAAGTTGCGCGAAGAAATCCGGCAGAAACGCTCGGACTTGTGGAAGAACAAAAATTGGCTTTTGCCATTTTTGGCCAAAAACAACACACTAATAATGCCGCAGCTACCGTAATCCCCAGATCTGGCCCTCTGTGACTTTTTCTTGTTTCCGAAACTGAAGAGTCCCATGAAAGGACCAAGCTACGCTACGATTGAAGAGATAAAGACAGCTTCGAAGGAGGAGCTGAATAAGATCACAAAATATGAATTTTTGAAGTGCTTCGAGGATTAGAAAAAACGTTGGCACAAGTGTATAATATCTGGTGGGGATTACTTCAAAGGAGACAAAATAGATATTCATAAATAAATAAATAATTTTTGAAAAAACACAAAATTCGCGATATTTTTTGAACAGACCTCGTATTGTACGAGTAGCATCCAAATTACTGTAATAATATAATACAAGTAATTTCATTCATTTTTTTCTATACTATTTCTTATACCACATATCAATTTTTTATATTATATTATATAATACAATACAAAAATCCTGTTTTAAAGTAATAGTTTTATAAAGTCAGTAGTTTCATTCGTTTTTAACAATTATTTTTTCACGAAATATTTGATGGTAAAAAAATTCTATTCTAACCGAAAAATATCTACATTCGTAGTGCAAATAAAAATAAGTTGTAATATCTATCTAAGGAACTATGCTTCACACATTGGAATATAAAAATATTTCACCATAAAATTAATCCAGTCTGAATTCTTCTTACCACCAACAGTATAATTTATGGAACAAAAATAGTTGCATCCTTATTGTATACAGCAATAAAAAAATAACACAAGAGTAACAATAAAGAAAATAATCCATAAGGAAAACATCTGCTTTAGATATCAATAGAATGTCTTTTAAATCTAAATAATGCCCACGGGAGATGGTTCTAACGAAGCAATAGAAGAAAGAACCGAAAAGGTGTCGAAAATCACACGATTCTGCAAAAGATTGCGCATTTTTCAGGGTGATAATTCTATCTACTGCTTATAGTATTCTGTAAATGGATTTTGTTTTATTTCTAACCGTTGGTCTTTTACCTGGGGTGAAGACAGGTATTTTTTTTTTTTTGTAATACTCCTATATGAATTTAGTTTTTGAGATCTACGTAAGAGCAGACCTACCAGTCAAAAAATTGATTGACAAAAAAACCAACCCTCTAACAACATAATTCATTTCGTTTTAAATTGTTGTTGCCCTTTACTCCTATATCCTTGAAATTGTTCACTCGCCTTAGTCTGAGTTGCACCAAAATAAATTTTCCTTTTTCAGTTGACCATTTCCATCTTTATTGATGATGGACCGAACGATTATTGCTTTTTGCTGCTATTGCTTAAAACTATTTCACATACTATACCATTGGTATGGTTTTACCTGCGATATGATGCGGCTAACGATAAGAAGTACCCTAACATCTTAGTTATTCTTCTCATGTCCAGATCACACCTATAATCCTAATGACATTTTCGTTCATCAATTCACACACAAAGACTTATTTACGAACACTAAAAACTCAAAACTATAGCATATGCTGTCAGAATTATTACAATCGTATCCGTTTTGAAACGGGCAGTTCGTATTCTATTTCAGGTAAAAGGATTCAGAAACCTTGCGTTCATCTCAGTGGGATTATTTTCATTCGTCCTATTGATATGGTATCAATTCTATAATTTTTTCTTCTCATTCTCTTCGACTTTGATGATTTGAAGGGTTTTCTATCCTTTTCATCTGCATTTGTTCAGAATTTCCTTTGCCAACTTAAACAAATATTCTGTTTTGGGTTTCAGATTTCCAAAGGACTCCGAGGCTTTTCTTTAGCCGTCATGCATTCAAAACAGATAACAATGCATTACCGTAGAAGTAAAGGTGTAGAGGTCACTTATCCTAAAACTAGATATCATCATTACAGAGACGGCCTTTTGCATTTTGGCAACACTCACCACTTTTAATGAAACTGTCTGAAATTAAGAGGTTCGTGTAAGCGTATCTCTTTCGATACGATTCCTTTTCTAAATGTGTTCTAGTGACAAACTCCTTAAAAGGAGATTACTAAGTAGAGCCGGTACCTTTTCCTGTGTTATTTATTCTGTTTTTTTTTAATCAGTTTTGATTAGTTTCTTTTGCTGGTTTGTCATGGATATGAAAGAGTTTTCCGAATGCTCGCCTTTCTCCCATTTTATTCTTATACCATATTCTGTTATTACAACGTCAATTCCTATTTAATCTGGTGTACTCAATGGAATCTTCTCTATGATACGATTAAATCTTTCAGAATGAATAACAATAAAATCTTGGAACAAAAAGTATATAAGATAAAAAATTGACAACGTAGGAGAGAAAAAATGTTAAGGATTATCTAAAAGCCAATAAAGGGAATTGTACGCTTCGCATAATATGTGCATATAGAGTCTGAGGATTAAGTGAGAGTCCCAAATAAATACCAAATGGATCAGATCAGGTTTGACTGGACCTTCGAATATAACATATGCTCTGGAAGAATCATTACATATATTCATATTATATAGAGACAAGTCCTTCTACCGGTACGATAGCCATTGAGGTAGTATAGTTTGCCGCTATTATATGTGATGTACATTAGAATATGTATTTTTTTTTCATTGTAAAATTGAGGATTTACTAAGAAAATAATAAATCCTTAATAATGAATATATATTTTTTTTTTACCATTCTTCTTTTCAGCCTCGATAATAATCCTTTCTCTGATGAAATTTTTCATTTTATTAAGATTCCATTCAAGCACGTCAGATATGATATCATGGCATATGGTAGATTGATGCACCTGGTCTCTGAAATTAATACTCGTTGACTTATTGCTTTTAAAGATAATATTTTTGAAAGGAATATCTTTAAATTTAGTTGATGTATGTAAATATGAGTATATACGAGTGCATTTAAATATAAAAGTAGGTGCTAGTGTTTTACTTATTTGGAAAGTCGAATTTTGTATGCACCATCATTATAAGATTCTAAATGGTTTTTATAAGTAGTAAGATACTAGGTGGTTTTCAAAAAGGCATTTCATTTGGAAAAATGTCTGCCTAGAAAAAATGTGATTTGAATATACAACTTGCAAAGTAGTTCCGAAAGCTATAATTTTTGTCGATAAATTTATGTTTTATGGCATTATGAGGAAATCTGATATGATATTCACGTCTACAGATATTCTAATTTAAAAAAATTTTTTTTTAAATTTCCTAGTCTTATAATAATAAGTTTATTCCTAGTCTTATAATAATAAGTAACAAAAAAATAATAGTAGTCTTACTACATTTTGATTTTAGGGCCAGTTATTAAATTGTTTCCCGAATTTTCTACCAAGTCTTCTTAAATTTATGAATTCAATTTATTAGTAAAGTCTAGGTATTTTACAGTGAGAAATATTGAAATTCTTTGATGTCATCTTCTATTCTGCTATCCTAATTTTTCGGTGTTAATCTTTTTACCAAAGAAAATTTTGATTGAACAATCTTCGCCAAATTTATGATGTGATCAGCAATTTTACAGCTCAAATATTTATGAGGCCTTTGGCTCATTGTTATTTTATTATGTTTACAATATAATTGTTTTGATTACAAAATAAATTAATTTTTTCTGAACCTACCCCAAGCAAATATTTTATTTTTTGATAAATATCTTATTTTATGGCATCTTTATCATGCTGCATTCTGTTTCCTTTTTTTTTTTTTAGGAATTTTAGCTTTGTTTTATGATTTTTTATGCGGAAGCACCAATTTTATGTTCTTCTAAATACCAACTTTATGGCATTTTTTTTCTAAGAAATTTTATTCTTCTGACATTTTATTATTAAGGCATGATTTTTAAATCAGTAGCTCTATTTTGTATATGTAATTTTTTAGTATTTTTTTTATAAATCAATTTTATTGCGTTTAGGATTTTTGCCATAATATATAAGACATAATATTTTCAATATATTAATTTGATGGCTTTAAAATTATGTATTTATTTACACAGACGTTGCGTTTTGATCAGCAACCGGTGCGGATAGAATTATTTTTGTATAGTCCGATTCCGATTAAACCTATTTCTGAGACAAAAGCCAGAGGCTATTCTGTAGTCCCACGGCAATAAGGCCATTTGGTAACTACATGTTACGTATAGGTTGGCATTGCCAACTTCCCTAATGAAACTGGTCAATGGCTATTTGGAGAGAAAAGTCAGACATTATTATATTTTGTGGAACAAATGAAATTGGTTAAGAGGCCTAAAAAGAAAGCTTGGAAAAATAATCGTTGGATCTTGGCGCTCCGCAATGAAACGAGTTCTATTCAAAAGAAATTATGGGTTAAGTGGCATTCATTTAAAATATGGGGGAATGCTGACTTGAACGCCACAGGAATGGCATAAAGGACATGTTTGGTTACCGAAGAGGAAATTATTGGTAAGTGCGATATGTCCAATCCGAATACGAAAAAGTTTCCTTACTCAGACTTTCGGAATGGTTATTGAGCAGACTGGAATTCTTCCACTTTCGGATCAGTGTATTTATCTACGAATAACTAGTCTATTTGTCTATGAAAAGAACCTTGCCCGCCAAAGAGTCAGATAATTCATTATCCAGGATACCATCATGATCGTGAACCCAATGCAACTCGTCGTTTCTATTGTTTATCAGATTGGAATGAATCACATTGAGCACCGGATCATTTGACGATCCAGGAATTGCTTCGATGGCAGATAGGATATCTGTAAATATAGCTATTCTCCATTCTCTACTGCCATCTTAATTGCTCAAAACTCACCATGGTATAGTTCACGGTATGTGTTGCCAACGAGCTGGATGACAGTAGAAGATATTGTATTGTCATCAACAGCTACATCCGTGAATATTATAACTGAATTACCGAGCCCATCCAGCAGTTCTAGGAACAGTTTCCTATAGCTAGATAGATCGGTGTTTGCTTTACTGTACCTGCTGAAAGGTGTAGACACCCTCAAATTTCCTCCCAACCACGGTTTCTACTCCGGGTGGGAAAGGAAGTTTGAAAAGCAAAAGGAAGCGTGGATGGATCTCTTTCTAATTCAGTGATCAATAGAGAAAGGGGGGATGAATTTCTTCTATAATAGGCGGTGGAAGATATTTGCTTTAGAAGATTGTGAATGGTATATTTGGGATAGTAAAGGTTTTTTATATACGTGTATGATGTTAATACGGGATATATAAAGATAGTGCAAGTGTGCTCTACTTGCACTAGTCGATTAGAGTGACTGACCGCTGATTCAACTGAATTCTGATGCATAAAGTAAGAGAATAGGGCAACGTTCCGTCTAGTAGGGTTATTCTGATTATCTCACTTTCCCCAATCTTATATTAACTACCAACCAAGATTCAGGTTGGCAGTAAGAATGGAATTGATTCCATTAACTAAAATGCATATTGTATTTAGAAATAAACTAGGCCAACTGATAACCTTAAAACAAAGACAAAAACAGAATACGACATTGTTTGAGCAGTACAAGCGCTTACTACAAATCTACAAAATTCAGTATATTAATTAATTAATATGCTGATATTAATTAATGAAAAACAAAAAGCTAGACCGCAATGGAAATGCTCTAGAACTATGGGGTTCTACTAAGGCTTCCAATCCTATCGTATCCAATCCCTTCAACCCAAAATCCTCCGAAAAATCGTAATAAAGTTATTCATCATAACCTAAATGTTTCTTTCATTCATGATTTGTGCGTCTAACGTTATAAAAAGTTCCATTCGCGACTATCCTACCACTATAATCCTCTCATTGAAAAGCTTTTCTCTGTTACCTTCCCTATTTACACTCATCGGTGTTTAAAGAGAAATTGGCCACGATATCTTTCACGGTGTTAATATAATATTAGAATTAAATAGAGAAACGCCGATGGGTGTTTACTATCACATGTTCCTATCGTGTCATTCAAATCTGGTTGTTAAAATATTAATGTACTTGTAGATAGTTAAACAAATAAATTTTTTTTACAAGGATACATTTATAAATTTTCAATGGCTCCTTATAACAACAGAAGCGAATTAATAGCTCTCTTTTTTATTTTAAAATTCGGCTATCAAATTAATAGTTTTTAGCGATGTTACAACAGATTAATAGAAGCTTTTCCTTATAATTCCGAAATCCTAAAGCGTGAGATAATTGTTATATATGTTAATTTTATAAATTATTTATAATTGTTATACACATTATAAAAAATAAAGTACGCATTTCTTTAATTTATAATAGTCGACATCAATAATACCAATTCAAAAATTATTCTATATTTAAATATCATTAAATTGTTGAGCTACTCGGCATCTGCAATAATAACTTAATATAGCACATACAAGAAAATTAATTGCATATAAAGAATATTCAAATAATAAGTCAAAATCTTACAACTATAAAAAAATAATATATAAAAATTTATTTCAACAAAATGTGGGTAGTAAAAAAAATGCATTAATTAAAACAATCAATAATGTAAAAAAAAAACCATAGTTAAAAGTTACGAAAATTATCCATAAACATTGCCTAATTATACTTATATTTACTATGAAAATAAAAAAAACCATAAAGACAGATATAAAAATATTACAAAATAATAAGGCTTACATAAGCCATAAAAAGTAACTAATGTTATACAATTTTTTCTATTTCAGATTATTTTTTTTTGGCTAGGAAAAATGGAAAACACCACCAGACAAATAGCAACAATGAATTTTTATTAGTTCCCGAGCATACATATTATACCGTCGAGTACTAAAAGGTAAATTTAATTAGACTGGAAATAGTTTTCCATTTCTGTATGAACATAATTTCCATAAAAACAACTTAGCACGCATAAATTTTTCGGTTGTAGAGGAAAAAATTACATGATTTTAAGCGTTCTAAGGAAAAAAAATTAAATAAATAAATATACTTGGTGGAGTATTCATAATTACTAATGCTCTTAGATTTTTCAAGTATACAACTTACAAACGTAGGGTATGTGAATAAACAGTCCTAGTCAAAAGTATTACGCACCTAAATAATAATGTTTGCTTTTCAAGATTTATACGGATTTGTGGCATGACGCCTTGTCCTGTTGATATTTAGCATTTTTGAAGTTTGTATCCAATGTAGCTATTTCGAGGAGTTGAATGTATTTCAAATTGTTTATTCGATTTTTACAGAAGAAAGAGATCTCCCACACCACCAGCAGCCATAATGAGTCGACCCCCGTGCTCGGCTGTTGACAATTGTATTCCAGACTTTATTACTGATCTGGCCTATGACGCACATGGGTACCACCGAGCATACAAAATACCAATAATAAATAAAAAAGAGGAATTTTTATATAAATTTCAATACTTTCAATAGTGTGGGATTAATGAAAATGATCTCAAACAAACATACAGAAAAATTTAACTCATCGGAATATGAACTTTGTGCCTATTCCGCATCTGAGTGGCTTTGGGGAATTTAGATCAATTAAAACCATAGGTTTTTATAGTTTCCTGTGAGCCTGGATTTATTTATTACCCTGGAACATCTCTGGCCAACTTCTAAAGTCCTTCTTATAACAGTTCCTTTTTGGCGTATTTTCTTCCTTCATTAAGCTGGTCCGATAATATTTTCCCTTTGGTATTTTTTAATGACAGCGCAGGATGAATAACTATTTATTAGAGCAATTTTTTTGAGACCTTCCTCTTTTCTACAAAAATACTATTAACTCACGTTGGGATGGTTCTTTTTTTTACCCGTAATTATTTTAAAAAATAATCTGCTCAATAAAACTTGCTCTGAAACCGCTCAATACAACTTACTCTATAAGCTCTCATAAAATATCACTTATTTCAGCAAAGAGCCAAAAAATTAGATATGCCTAACACTTTTTGCCAAGGCTGTACTTGCATATATATAAGTTGAATTAAGGGTGAATTTTCTAGTCCTTAGCTCTGAGTTAATAGTAAATTTATAAGCATTTATATGGTGTTGAAATGGTAGTTAAATGTGTATATGAAAATGCGATAAAATCAAGTGGTACGGGTACAGCCGTTTTTATTGAAGACATTCATTGTTATTGGTGTAGATTACTTTGTTTAAATTTTACGAGTAGATATAAAATTGCAAAAGTTTTCTGCACTCAGTACTGAAACTCTTGGTCCTCTTTAGTTTTAATAAACTTCAAATGTGTTTCAGCTTTGAAGTCATTAAGCCTCATAAAGATGCCATAATAATAGTCATAGATTGAAACGTACCAAAACCTGAAACTGTTTCGATAATTTTTGAAACCAGTGACATTAAGTATCTGCTTCTGCAATGTGAAAAGAGAAGCTAACATAAATATTGGCCAAAGTTTAATTATCCCATGTTTGTGTGTGGGACAATTTTATAAAAAGGATAATGCTGCTAGGAATATTAGTCTATTAATCCTAGACTATATTTTCCTGAAAGGATTCTATCATACACAAATGATTCAATATCTTATTCAGCATCAGATTAACCATAATAAAGCCTATACTTATCGATCCTGAACACAAAACTATGATTACACTACCAGTAGTTAAAATATTTCACATACGGTATTATTGACAATACCAACTATAATACGCGACTACAGAAAATTATTTGCTTTTATTGAGGACTTTTTATTAGCAAATTAAATTTTCATTATAAACACTAGTGAACATTAAAGTCCCTTCTTATCGTAAGGATCTTTAAGGATGTTGAATGATTCTTAAGTTTTATTATTATGTATTTATTTATTTCTATTTTACATTTCATATATAATATTTCAGGGTATTTTCTTATTGCATTTTATTTGTAATAAATTTCTTGTCTTAAATTTTAATAGCCAGCACAATTTCCTTCTAAGTGTTTAAGACTGCTGCTGTAATCCTGAGAACATTTCGTTATTCAGTCTGAATACGTTAATGCGTGTCTCATAGTAGTGTCGTTCATCCTAGTTAATACTCCTTGAATTGACTACTACATTTTTTTTTCTTACATTATTTGTAGGGATACCTATCTATGGTATTGCGCAAGAAAATTCCAATGCTAACCTGACTGACTGACTACTAAGTAGATAATGTTTAGTATATCTCACTTGGATAGGATTGCTTTTGAGAGCAGCTTTGATGCATATTTATCCTGTACTCATTGTTTAATATTATCTCTTAGCCAACTGGAATTTCTTCCATTTTCTGAAAATGTTCATCCTCATTTACCATTTGTTTTCCGCTTTTACTGTCATTTTTAATTTTCGAATACTTTTAGCATTGTCATAGCTAATTCCACCTGGAATATTCAGAATTATTTTACAATATTTCATTTTACAATCCCAGTGCGGATCTTTTTCCCTAATTAAAATCTAACAACAATAGAAGATTTTCATAGAAATTCCATTTAAGGAGAAATTCTTTTCAATCAACCAAGTCAAAAAGGATATACTCGTACTTGCAGGTATGTGTTATTATAGATATTAAATCCACAAAGCGATCGTAAAGTATGTGAAAATTTCTTTTCACAAGATAACTTATTCTTCTAATTAATTATCTACTTATAAGGTTATACCGTATTAGTACAATGAAAAATATTAGTAATATTACTGGATATGTTCATTAGTAGACAGAATATTTCAGTTTATTAAATACCAGACTGTACAGTACTATTATCAAAAATTGTTACAATATAAATATTCTAAAAAAAAACTATCCTTTATATTGATATGAAAAAAATTGAAATAAGTGAACGCACATCGTTTATAATAGTCCGTGAGCCTTATTTCAGCATATTAGAAGATATATGGATATTCGTCTTTATAAATTCTGGTAAGTATATTTGCAAGAAAAAAAACTTTAAAACCGTAATTTTATTAATAAAGGTTAAATAATTGCTAAAAATAGTACCTGTATTTCCATAAATACAATATTCTATTAGAACTGTAATATTTCATTTTGTATGTCCTAGTAAATTTTAAAATTATATTTTGAACTAACAAAAAATTCACTGAATAAATATAAAAAATATCTTTTTAACTTTTTTTTTGCTTTTGGTTTTGGATAAAAATTGGCAGTGAATTTTACTGGTTGAAGATTATCTGACCAAATTTGTTATTAAGCTATGTGAGGAAAAAAGATCGACAAATTTATAGAATGAAAGACGTAAGCAATTATCAATAAGAGTTTAATGGGTTGTTTCTTAAGCACCTCAATCTAAAAGAAATATTTAAATATTGGGAAAATTGCATAAGAAAATATAGTAATATTGGCATAGAATTTTGGAATAGTTCTTTTATCACATTTATTGGTTTAATCTTACATATTTTGTTCTACCTACACAAAATATTAGTTCTCTTATCATATTTATTAGTTTAATCTTACAGTACCTAGGCAAAAACATACAAATGAAAAGCTAAGGTATGCTCCCACCCCACATGATGATATAGAAAACAATTCTACACAAAAATTTTACCCTATCCGAAATTTAATATTCAAACCAACATCTTCCTATTAAAAAATCCCTGGTTATGATTTAATAACCGCTCCTATCCTTAAACTTATCTCCAAGAAAACTCTTCTTTACAAAACCATATATCTACTAATATTCTTCGTACCCTTTTTTTTCCATAACTTTGGCCATTTTTAATCACAAAAATGATTCTCAAACCCAACAAAAAACAGTAAATATTTCATCGGCATATAAACTTATCAGCTTGCTATTAATCCTTTACCCTATCCTTGAAGATGCTAAAATTATCCTCGATCACCAAATTGGTTGCTGATCAGAACACACCATAATCCATCAATGTCATCGTGTGGTTGATATAATTGCGTTTTCTCTTAAGCGAAAAGAGTATTCTACAGGCGTATTCCTAAATATATATCATATGCCTTTGATCGAGTGTGGCACCCTGGACTGCTCTGAAAAGTCAAGAGCTTTCTCTCTTCTACATACAATCGTATTTTAAAATCATATCTCTCCAACGTCATTTCCAAATAGCGGTTAATAGAGAAAATGCTTAAATCTGTCCTATCACAGCTGGTGTTCCTCAAGGCTGTAATTTAAAGATTTTTGTCCTCATTAAATTAAAGATTATATTTTCCTTCAAGAATATAACTGTAAGGAAAATGCCTATTTTTTTCTATTCCACAAACTGTTTTAAATACCTCGTCTTGAAAACGATTTTTTTCTTTTACTCAATCGTATGCATTTTCAGTTTTAATATCGTTGGTTGAAGTCAAAATTTCTATAATAGAAAAGGTATTAAAAATTATTCTTCATTTTTTGTTTTGGACATGTGGGTCTTTAGTAAAGATAACTTAAAGTTTTCACGAATACCAAGGGTTATTTTCCACAGTTTTCTCGGGAACATTCTTTAAAATCTCTTCTATGTATATATAAGAAGATACTATAGGTAGTCGATTTTCCATGATAGAATATATTATTAGTTCTATCCACTTTCAATGCGTAAAGTAAATATCAACAGATGGCGCTGATATAATATGTTGGCTCCATAATTCAGTTTTCTTCAGAAAATTTAAAGAAAAAATTAAAGCTATAGTGTTTTCAGTTCTTTAATGAAATATCCTATTATCCTGCTTTATTTCATTACTTATCTTTGCAGTATAAAATTTTGTAGCTTTCTTAGATCTTTTTTTTTATATGTTAGAATATCATGAAGGAATACGAAAATATTGAACTCTCCATTCTTGAAGAAAATCTGGAAAATCAAGCATTGCTTTTTCTCTTAAATAACTAAAGCAGTTTATCCTTAACCATCTGAATATATATTTCAAAATCCTACGAAATAAAAAGTCTCCGTACTTCATCTCTTTATTTTGAGTTTAAATTAAAAAATATTCTATTTATTGGATGTTGTAAATGTACAATGCCCCCAAAATATAACAAGAAATTTTGAGCTATTTATAGATTTTGAAAATAGCGGCTTGAAGTACGAACAATATTATGATCCTTGAAGTAGTAGTTGGAAACACCGGGCAAGTTTACTGAACAAATTAAAGTTAGTAATATGGTTCCAAAATATTCGTCAGGTCCCTGCTTAGAGGAATCACGTTGAAATGGCTGTCAAAATAAAAATAGCTTCAAAATAATTACAATTTCTTTTCGTTATTGTCTGAAAATATTATACATTAAATATTGTTTACTACTCGTTGAAAATATGCCATTCAATAGGCTACACCAGAATAGGTGGTGGAACACTTAATAAGTATGAACAAGGAATATTAACTGATCTGAAATTGTATCAGGTTCAAATGACCTTACTAAAGGTGGGGGATTTCTCTAAAAAGTGACAAAGTTACTTCTTTCTACCCATTTTCTAGTACTAAAATTATTCCTTTCCAAATGGCACTTCCAAAAAATGGCTGGGATTCTCTAGTGTTTCGTATGGCAGCATACTTGGACTCATCCTCTAAAGCATTTATGCATCCGATATTCCAATTTTTCCTGACACCTTCTTTACCTTACATCTACCAAAAATGTCCAAAATGCTTCCCAAATGATCCAAACCTAAATCCAAATCCTCCACAACTGCTTTACTAAGTGGAGAACAAAAGTGAACGGACGCAAATGTGTCCATATAATTTTTGCTCTCTACCATAAACCATGTCTTCCTTTATATCTTAAGGGAATCGAAATACCACAACACACTGAATTTTGGTACCTAGAACTAAACTTAGCTATACAACCCATACATATTACATAAAAGACTAAAACACAATAGAGAATACCACCATTACTTCGACTTCTACAAAACTGTTGTAATGTTACTATCGACAGCAAAGTACTTTTATACAATGCTCTACTGAAATCGATATGAACTTACGGCATAGAACTTTGAAAAAGTCTTTCAATTCCTTTAGTCAATAAAACTTTATAAAAGTGTTGATATGCATTTTATGTTCGCAATAGTGTTATTCGACGTGATCTCAAGCCTTATTTTTCCTATAATCCCCATAATCATTTATTTAACACCCTTTTAGACATATTTCGGCAGAGTGTAGCAGTTTAAATAGATTGTGCAGCTTTGACAAATTGCATTTGATATGAGGACCATTGGAAACATTATTTTTGTTGTAAATTTTCTATCTTAAGATCCAAATAGTATTTTCCTATTGAATTATTTTGAATTTTTCTTATCTAAATTTTTCTATAATCTGATTAATTACTGATAAAACTGGTTGGAATGATTTTTGTAATAGTAAAAAACTCTGACATATTTTATAATATATTTTTAATATTTTTGTCAGCCTCTTTTTTAGTATAGCAATTATTGCAACAATTTTTAATTAGAATATCATAAAAATTAGTATTATCAGAAGGTCTCTAAAATTAATGAATACTTTATGAAAAGAGGTCACAATTCAGTTAATCAAAATATTATTCGAAATTTTCCAGCCATTCATTTAGTTTTCTATAAACAGAAACCCTATTAAATACCATCACACCAACATGCATACAATAAAAACCCTGATTTCTATCAACAACAAAAATATCTTCAGCATATTTTTCATAATTTATTCATAAAAATCTCAACAATTTCCATATAAAAGTGCCGAAGTTTTGTTGATCTCCATTCGGTGGACACCTTTACACCAAACCATATTTCAAAATCTTAATTGTTTCATCTTAGCATAAAATCATTTTAATAATTAATACGTATATAATCATCTACTGAAAGTTTGATCTTTGTTTTATGCTATAAAATATGAAATTAATAATTTGGAAAAGTTTTTATAATTTTTGTCATTTTGTCGAAATTTACGAGCAGATCATTTACATGTGGAAAAGATTAGCTGGTTTGAGGCCAGTTTATCCATATATTATATGTGGGGGGATAGGATAGGTGTGATCTTGTTCCAGGTAAGTTTATGTAAGAGTACTTGTACGTGGGGGATATGTGTGAAGTCAGCTAGTAACGAAGTGATGATGAAGTTGCATTGATTAATTCTGTTCGAAATTTAGATGTAGGAAAAAGTTTGTTCATTAAAGCAGTTTTTGTCTTTAGAGCATTCGATTCCCGTATCACCGAAAGTATAATAAATTAATTTCTTTAATTTCTGGCCTTTTTCTATTTCATCGTAAACAATCTTCGTAACAGTTCCCAATGTTCGATTTTAATCACCGTGACATTTGATATTGCTAACTGTTACCTTAGGTGGTATCATTTTCCAGAGCTTGTAGGAAGATTGTCTTAAGTTTGAATTTTTCTTCCTATTTTAAATTTTAAGAATCCGATTAGCTTAAGTCCGACTTCATTGGAAACATACCATATTCATGATTCCACAGATTCCATGCTGCGAATACAACAGATTAAGATAAACTAGAATTAATCAATGTTGATAACTGTCCATGTTAATTAAATAGTAACTTGGCATTTCTTTTGGCTGATTGTAGATAATATTTTATCATTTATGGATGAAACCAAAATTTTTCTATTTAATGGAGAAGGGAGACTATTCGCCTCAACTATCAATTTTCAAATTAAGAAAATTGAGTTCGTTCAAACCAATTAATTTTTATTGAAACATACTAAATCATCATCATTATTATTATTTGGAAAGAAGCTAACAGATGTTCGTTTATTTTGTAGTGGATCCAAGTATATTTATTTTTTTGATCAAACTTTCTTATTTTATATATTAAATAAACGTGATTTCTTCTTATTCGAACGAAAAAAGAAATAAATTTTAAAATAAACATAAAATATTTTAACTTTGGATCATCTTCTCTGTAAAAGAAATGTTCAAAATGGTCATCTGGTCTGTACAAGAAGTTTCTAAAGTTAGTCTATAGTGTAAAAGTGATAGTTTCTTATTATGGCCGGTTTGTGAACAATGACCACCAAACTAACCGTGGGCCCAATGAGCACCTTTTCAAAATGAATGTCATCGATTGCTTCTGATTTTGGGGAAATTGATATTGGGTTTTATCTTGAATATGTTTTGACACGTGTAGATTTATTTATTCTCCTCATGGATTGAATTTAATTAATTTTGAATGCAATCAGCTTCCGAGTTTCTATTTTGTAAGCTTTTATTTATTGTACATACCAATTGTATGCCATGCTATTGAATTGAATTGAAAATGTTGAAAAAAATCGAATTATTACTAATCATTTACGTGGGTTTATTATTTGAATAGTTATTCTTGAACGGCTTTTGTTAGACAAAACTAAGTCGTTTTTATTATTAGTTTTTGATAAATATTTTTTTGGTTAAATATCTATAGGTTAGTTAAAATCAATTTGTTTGTAATAATTTTCAGATAAGAAAAGAGATTTTAGAGACTATTTTTAATCTCATCAAAAGTGTCCCCATTGTTAGACACGTGCTGAAGTTTTTTTGGCAGATCACTAGGTCTTCTTATAGTAGTAATAATAAAAAGTATAATTTCTCTACTAAATATAATACTCATCATTATAATTAAAAATTTCTGCAATTTAACTCTAAACTTTTTAAATATTTCTATGTTTTTTTTTTTAATCTAATTTCAAGTAAAAATTCTTATACGTTTAAAAAAAAAACCTTTCAAAGTTCAGTAATACAGTCTTTTTGAAATTTTTTATAAAATACTTTTACCATAAACGTTTATTTTATCATTTCTAGTCATATATTTTCTAATATATAAATTATTAGCCTCTATAACTTCTTAGACCGTTTAGCGATAACCAAATACGAGGGAAATATGATACAATAAATTATTGGCAAACAGACAAAGATGAAACAAAACAATATTTTTTATTTTCATTTAACTTTCTTAGAAAGCCACCATATAAAATTCTAGTATCATTTATTAGTTTTGATAGCTATTGAAAAAAGACAAGCTTTTGTGTTTTTTATTTATTTGAAATAGAAGAATTTAGAGGTCGGTTTAAAAAGTATCGCGAAATTTGAATTTCCGCGGGTTATGTATATTCGATTTTTGATTTTTTTTGAGGCGTTATGTTGGTACTCATGGGTCTTACTTATGCCGAAAAGTTCGTCCATTTTGAATGTTCAGTTAATTTTTGACAGCTGCTTTGCTTGCACGTGTTTTGGCTCGTCTTCAATTTTTGCCCATTTTCAACCAAAAACAGCAGCGCATTAACATTGCTAAGCATCTGTTGGACTCTGTCCGCGAATTCCCAAATTTGCTCCAGAGGGTCATAACTGGTGACGAATCATGGGTTTATAGTTATGACGTGGAAACCAAAGCTCAATCATCCCAATGGAACCTGCCGCACGAGCCAAGACTCAAAAAAGCGTGACAAGTTCAGTCGAATGCGAAGATTTTGCTTACAGTTTTCTTCGATTGCAGGGCCGTAGTGCATCATGAGTTCTTGCCACAGGATAGAACGGTCAATAAGGAATATTACCTGCACGTTATGCGTAAGTTGCGCGAAGCAAGCCGCCAGAAACACCCGGATTTGTGGAATAACAAAAATTGGCTTTTGCACCATGATAACACCCTTGCTCACGCATCGTTGCTTGTGCACGAATTTTTGGCCAAAAATAACACACTCATAATGCTGCAGCCAACATATTCCCTAGATCTGGCCCTCTGTGACTTTTTCTTGTTCCCGAAGCTGAAGAGCCCCATGACAGGACGACGCTACGCTACGATTGAGAAGATAAAGACGGCAACGAAGGAGGAGCTGAACAAGATCACAAAAAATGATTTTTTGAAGTGCTTAGAGGATTGGAAAAAACATTGGCATAAGTGTATAATATCTGGTGGAGATTACTTTGAAGGGGACAACATAGATGTTCATGAACAAATAAATAATTTTTGAAAAAAACACAAAATTCGCTTGTATATACCTGAAATCACAACCAAGCTTGATAAGTATAATGAGGACTCCTCATTCAGAAGTGGTTTACTGAATCATATTTTATCCATATGAGCGTGTGATACTGAGATCCCAGTATATCCAATTTAGGTCACTACCAAAGAAATGATTAATAAAATACATGATGTTGTCTTAAAATACTGCTGAATAAAAGTTAATAAGACAGTTGATAAGGTAAACATCTCAAAAGAAAGTGTAAGCATATTCTTACATTAACTTTTAGGATTTGAAAAAGATATCGGCGAGATGGGTGTTGCGTTTATAAACACCTAACCAAAAACGTATTCGTGTAACGACTTCAATAGAGCGTTTGGACATTTTGAGTTGTAATCCAAATGAATTTTTGTACCGATACAAAATTGTTCATCAAATAGAGATTCACCTTCATACACCAAAAACCTAATTTCTATTTATCATCGAATCTGCACCAAAAAAGGCAAAAACAGGTTATGGCTATTGTTTCTCGGACGCACATCGTAGAATCTCCATCGAATATCTTGAAAAAGGAAGAATAGTAATTGTACAGTATTATACAAGGGTTCAACGTAGTAAACGGTAATAACGAACGAACGGCAATCGTTATAAGGGAAAATATAATTTCCCCTGAGGTACTATTACCAGAATTTACAGGCATTAAAAATACGGCGATTATCTGTACAATTAATAAGAAAGAGTTGTTAATCGTATCCACGTATTTTGCGCACTCTGCCTACAGATACCTCAAGGAAACAGCGGAGTTCTTAAAGAAGTGCAACACATTTGATCACTTCATTATAGGAGGGGATTTTAATGCAACGCATTTGCAATTGGGAAATATAAAAAACAACCTAAATGGTAAAGCTCTCGTAGAATGCATAAATGCAAATAATGAATTTCGCGGCAATATTATCGCACCAGACCAACGCACATTTGAAGTTTCGGGCTCTATTATCGATTTTTTTATAGTACCGGGCTCTCTGTTACCGGTGAAGCTCTATACCACCCTGCCAATTTTATCTGTCTGACTACTTCCCAGTATACTTGGAAATAGTAATACCTATAAGGCAACGACCCAATCTAGGATCAAGGAGAATCTTTAGATTATTTAGAGACATGAACTAGAAAAAGTTCAAGAAATACCTTATAGAAAGATTAAAACTTCTTAAAAATCCGGCATATCATAATCTTTCTCGTTATCAAATAGATAACATAATTAATTCCTTTAACGAATCCTTAGTGTCCTCAATGAAAGCAAATACCAAAATGATTGACACTTCCTCCAACGCAGCAGATATCATCGATCCCCACATTAAGAAGATGTGAAAACGGAAAAATAATCTAAATGAAATACTCTACAGGGCTTACAATAATCCTAGTAGGGATGAAAATTATTTCAAGGCGATCCAAATTCAAATTAAAAGCCTTAAGCAAGAAATAACCGCCAGACTTAATGACCAATGGAACGAGACATTCAAACATACTTTACGTAACGTAGAGCCTGGTCCACATGCTTATTCTAAAATTAAGCAATTAATGAGGGATACAACAAAAGGCAGCCCAGATCTGAAGAAGGGGAATAGAATTATCACGGATAATAAAATCAAAAGCAAAATGTTCGACAATTACTATTTTAAATTATATGGCAGCCAAAACATTTTCGGAAATAAACCGATCGTGAAAGATAGCGTAGATAAATTTAAACGCAAAGCAGGAAACAGAAACGAGGAGAGCTTTTTGGCACCAATGGCATACTTTTCGTCAAAGGCTCATTAATTGGTCCTAAGCTATATAACCTTTACATTTCAGATATATGTAAGGTTCAATTAAGCGAAAATCCTCACATGGTATTATACGCCGACGATACCCTAGCTTACAATGCATCAATGTGACCTAAAGTAGCTTCGGAAGCTATGAAGGTATCAGTCAATAAACTGACAGAATACTATAAGGAATGGGGTCTTCAAGTTAACATTCCAAAGTCAGAGTGCTTGTGCCTCATGCCGTCAGGGAAGAAGAAATTCGTAGATTGGGATTTGGAGATAAGGGTAACTCGATAATGAAATGCGTGATGAATCTTAAGTATCTATGCTTAAATCTTAACAAGAACCTCATATTTAATTCTTTTATCAGGGATAAAATTAAAAAAGCCAACTGCATATATTGTAGGCTTCTGAGAATGTATTGCTAAGAAATCTTACGTAAGGACGTCAAACGCATTATTTATAACCAATTTATAAGAGCGTATCTTTGCTACGGCTTCCCCATCTGGTCATACTTTTCCCCAACAGTAGCAACAGAACTGCACAGGATGGAAAGGAAGATCCTACAAAAAGCCACATGACTCGGTAGATCTAGACAGACGAAAAAGTTTATATCAAACAACAGGTTGTACCGGGAGGCAGGTGTTTCCCCATTTGTAGTATGGCAAATGGGAATAATGCACAAATGGGTGAAATTTTTACCCCATCATCAAAACAGGGAAGCAAGACAGCTAACGGATAACATATTATTGGAGATCTTGAGAAACTCCAAGTATGTGTCACCGTTCCCAGATCTACAAGAAAAAGCCAAAGGAACAACATCAAGGTTAGAAATTACATCACATGAGGTTGGGAGCACCGAAACGCAGCATTTTTAAGATTACTTTTAAGACTAATTGTATAAAAACGCATGTTTAGTTTATAAGAGTAGATTTAAGGGTTAAGGTTAGATTAAGGATTTTAGCATGTTGTTTTTCATAAAATGTCATAAGAAAGGTAAATAAAATATTATATATGTATTAGAAATAAATTCAAGGATAGCAGAAAGCTAAGAACCAATAAAGACGAAGATTGAGCTAGGATTAAATATTCTTAAGAGAAAATAGTATTAAGATTTTATTAGAAGAAAAATGTAAAATGTCAAGGATATACAATAAAGTTAACCTGAAAGCAGAAATTTTTGTTTGAAACAAGGCTTTTCACAAAGTTATCTAAAAAATATATTGTTTTTTTTTTGGTAAGAGTTTTCCAATTTATTACAAAAATCCTCTACTCTATAGAAATGTTTATCTACAATAAAATATTTTTATTAGTAATAGATTTACCAGAAAATAAATACTTTTCAATTTACAGAAAAAGGCAAAGTTGAACAAATTGGTAACCTGAAAGAAGTAATTTGTCCTGATACTTTTATATGACGCAGACTAACTTTTTTCTTAGAACTTTTTCGGGGTTTCTTTTATTTCTGCAAAGAGATTAAAGTCATCAACAATGTAAAAATTCAAAAATGAAAATACATTAAATGCCGAATGATTCAGTGAAAAGTCTAATTAGCAGCTAATGATTCTTCTTTAATTAGCGCCTAATGGCTCTTTAATGGAAGTTGGAAAGTAGAAGCTTTTCGTTTTTTGGTTTCATCTCAGTATCGCTAATCTGTTGATTTATGGAAATTCAATTCAACGCAACTCATCAGCCTCTTGAGATGAAGATGGGATTATGTCTTACAATCAATAATTCCACTTTACTACGGTCGTTCTGGTGGCATTGATTGTGATCGATGTCCCTGGAATTCTAATACCATAGCGCCTTGTAATCAAACAGTTTCTATTTTCTAAAAGACATATTAATGTACGAATTTAATTTCAATTTTCCTTCTATTGGAATTTTGTTAGAAGAATTTATAGGAAATATATTCGAAACTATTATTATAGGAAATAAAAACTAAGCATAAGAAAAGTTTTTCTTTTTGATTTTCAATTTGGACTTGGAAATTGCGATGGAATGGAAAAGTATTTTCAAGAACAAAAGTTTTTATTAAATTAAGTTAATAGTCTTTTTTTTAGAGCTCAAGTATATGTTTTGCGAGTTTAACAATAATTTTGGATCAAAATAAATAATAATATAACGAATTTCTTGTGATTTTTAATGTAAATGTTTGTTTTTCTGTAGACGAAAGTTGTGTTAAATAATATATTTTGGGCTCAGGAAAGCCTTGATTGTATAAAATAAATAAATAAGAATGATAAAATTTTATAAATTTTAAATGAATTTATTTTAAATTGTAATTATTGATTTTATCCATATTCTAATTAGTCTATATTTAAAAAAAAGCATGTAAAAGTATTTGCTCATAATAATGAAAACTACAATTTTTGTTATAAAAATCATATATAATTTACGAAATTAATTTTGTGACTATATTTTGAAACTTTGTGTAATCGTTATATGATTTTTAATATAAATACACATATTCAAAAAAATAAATAAATGTTATTTTTTTCTTTATTGAAGAAATATAGCAAATATATTTAAAATTCAAATTTTGATCATTTTTTTTATTTTATTGTCTTGTTTTAAATATACCTTTAACTCGATCTTTTTGAAGTAATTTTTTACGATTTATTTGCCCATTTCGAGCTATAATTAAAAAAAAAAAAATTTATTATCATATGACGATAGAAATCAGAATCGGTGATGATCTCAGAGAAAAAATTTTTTTACAATTTTAACTCTTTAATCGATGATTCAACAATACATAATGTGATATGACGAACCCTAAAAAGGATTAATGCTACCCTGTATTGTCAAAAATACGAAATAGGTAACCCTGTGCATTAACAAAACATCTTTCGACTAAATATTTTCAAAAAACCAGTTGTGTCCCAAAACTTAGGACAAAGACCAATCAATGCTGTTTAGTTTTTTTTTTGGAGATACTTTATTTATACCGATCTATGGTATGTTAATTTACATTAATTGTATTTTACCTATAAAAGAATAAGTACTAAGATTTCAGCAAAAAAAAATACTTTTATTTTCTGTACAAAGAAATTTTCGCCTTTTTGGTATATTGATTTATACTTTTTTTTGATAAGAGGCTGTATTTATTGATCTTTCAATTTTTTCTAGTTAAAAATTACCTGTAACTATTTGATGATACTAATCATAAATGCTGATTTTTTTTATATTATGATTGCATTTTAATATATTGTTCACTTGAGTTTTAGTCAGAATATCCTATTATATACCAGATGCATAAGCTTAAATGCGCTGTTTTTTAGTAAAAAAAACAAATGTTTTTTTTAGAACAAATTTATTCATCGACGAAAACAGGTGGTAGTCGGAAGGGGCCAGGTCTGGTAAATAAGCGGAGTGGGGTAGCACCTCCCAGTTGAGTGTCTCCAAGTCACATTTTTGGCGTGTGCGATGGTGCGTTGTCGTGGAGGAAAATCAGCTTGTCATGTCTTTCTTGATAATCCGTCCTTTCTTCACGCAGAGCACGATGCAATTTGATTAGTTGTTGGTGGTAGCGGTGGGCATTGACAGTTTCACCAGGTCTCGTCTACTATTCACCATAGTAGACGATACCCTGCTGATCCCACCAAACGCATAGCATCGTCTTCCGTCGGAAGGGATTTGATCTTAGGGAAGATGTTAATGGTTGGCCGGGATCAACCCACGATTTCTTGCATTCAGGATTCGTGAAATATATCCACTTTTCATCGCCTGTCACAATCCGATGCAGGAACGACTTTCTATTGTTCATTTCATGCGGCACCCATTTTCCGATCTTTTCAGTCTTCCCCATGGCACGCAGACGCATGGAAATGGCTAGTTGAATAACACCCAATTGCTCTGCGAGCATTGTTTGCGATTGGGTTTCGTCTTCTTCCAAAAGAGCCTGCAATTAACGCTCCTCAATCTTCCTAGGCCGATTTTCGCGCTTCTTGTCCCACAAGTTAAAATTGTCGTCTTTGAAACGACAAAGCCACTCTCGGCACATCGTTTCCGAAAAAGCACTATCAACATAGGTTTTCATAAGCATTCGATGCGATTCGGCAGCCGATTTCTTCAAATTGAAGCAGAAAAGCAGAGCTTCCCGCATATGATCTTTTTCTGGCACAAAACTAGACATGATGACCAAAGGAAAAATGTATGTTGTTGTAAAAAATTACTGACAATGTGTACTGATTAATGTTGACAAAAGTCAAACTCATAAAAAAAAGTATGGCGTGTCCATGGTAGCTTAATATGCTCACTCACCCCATCTATGACCAAACAGCGGATATAAGCTTATACACCTGGTAATCTTGTTTGTTGTTCTGTCATATTATTTGGATTTTTGTAGCAAATATTTTTTTAGATTCTTAACTATATATGAAATCATTTTAATTAAGGCTTTGTGGATTTAGTTTTCTTATGATAACTAATATTTGCATAATATATTTCAGGACAATAAAACTTGTTCCCAATATCGGACAGAAATAGTGATTAAGATCGAAAAAAATTCTATAGCATCAAATTCTACACCTGCTTTAAAAGTTAAAAAAAAATTTAACAATTATGTCGATTCTTCTAATAAATGGTATGAATTGGATTTTCATAATAAATAAGAATTATAATAAATAATTCTATTTTAGAATGGAGTTGTTAATTAATTTAATCGTTTTCGTTCATTGTTAATAAAAAATTAGAAACACGTGCGAGTACATATTTTTTTGTATATTTTTAAAATCCTTAAAAAGGCAAGGCAAGCTTTATTTAAATTTCCTGAATAATTTTATATTTGGATTGTTTTTATGTAAGATTACTTAGCCATCAGCTAGGACCCACTTTACAGCACTACGGCGACTTCAGATTTCGTATAGGTTGTCTAAACGGAGCTAGTCGGTTAGATTAGTAAGAGTTTATTAAACTTTGTGAAGTATGCCATTATATTTGATCAAGTTAAAAAGCTTGCTTTGGAAATGCAATTTTTTGATGCGGGAGGTCTACAATTTACTGACATTCACTAAATATATGTGAATAGTTAGCAGAACGTCATAGAATATTCAGATAGGATGTGTGGGGTTATCAAAAAGAAAATTATTGATGGGAGAAATATGCCCGATCTCAATTCTGAGCCATTTTCATGCTCAGCATTTTGGCAAGGATATTGAGCTGATTGGTTTTTTGGTAGTTGATCAGTGAGATGCTCAAAACGGTTGTTGTTTGCCATCCTGTTAGTAGGCGAGGAATATTAGTAAAAGCTGTGAGCACCAAATACCGGAGAGTTTATTCAGCCAACTGCACAGCACGGTCATTTTCCATGATTCCCACATGTCCTGGCACCCAACGCAATTCGGGACTCCTATTGTTGAGTAGGTTATGTCGAATGGGCCGCGAATAGCTTCGAGATGAACCGACATCCACATTGCGTCGATTGAAAAAAACAATATCAATTTCAACAGCAGCCTTTATATCACACAGCTCTCCAACGTACGGTAAATACTCCACAATGAAGATCACAGATTTGGCTGCCATTGACTCCGATAATTGCAAAGAAAGTTGTATTAAGGTCACATCTGTGAATAGAAATTAACATTTTTCGAGTCCTCCAACTGTTCGAAAAATAATTCCTGTCTGCAAATGCCTTCTCAAACCTATCCAGAAGCGCACATATTGTCAATATTTATTAAAGAGAAGGGAATTTTTTTATTTCGACTTGGGTGGTAAGGGGGCGATATAAAAGTCCTAACCAAATTATGGAGAGGATAATTAGCAAAGCAAAGGCCGTATTCAGATTTATATTTAGGTTAACCGTAACACTTGCCGTCTTACACCTATTCTACATAATTCCTTTAGTGCAAAATTATTGCACTAAAATAATTATGAATATCCTTATAATGTAATTATAATATAAATATCTTAATTATATCATATTCTCTACTTTTATACTAACTATTACTATAGTTAGTATAATTTATTTATTGTAACAAAAATTACTTAAAAAATGCTATATAAATAAATCCAATTTGTTTCAGTTGAATCAACTATATTTTTAATGAACGAAATTTTATTAAAACAATACAAAAAAATTCTCTTTATATAATAATAAATTTTTAAATTATTAAAAAACTTTACTTATATTACTTCAATAGGTTTTCTACTTAAATATTAAATAGCATATACTTCCTTCCTTTATTCATAGTGAAATTCCCCACAAATTCAAAATTACTTTAACTATAAAAAAATAACAAATTTAAAAACTATTCAGATGAACAACTCAAGGAGTTGCAAATTTAAATCCATTGCAGATAAAAGAATATGAACATATACTTTTATCTAAAATAAAAGTTTACAACTCAAAAAAAAATGCATTCTACTTTTAATAATAGTAATTAAAACTCTCATAAATTTATTATCCATTCAAGAATAAACAAAAGTGTAAGATGGAAAAGAAACTATAATTACTGATTTAAAAGCAGCTGTAAGAAAGTATGGAATCTGAAAAGAAAAAAATTTATTTAAAAAAATACGTACTCGTTAAATGAAAAATTTCTTGATAAGATTGTTTAAGCTTTGAGCAATTAAAATAGTAGTCATTCTGGAAAAATAATAAGCGCAGACAAATTAGAACAAAAAAAATATTTTTTTCTAGAAAATAGCAACATTTTATCTATAATAGTATTTTTTCATTTTGTTTATACTTATTCTTAAGAATTTTCCTTAAAAGAAAAAAGTAAAATAAAAAAATATTAAAGCTGGAAAAAGTTCTGAGTGAGTAAAATTAAGATCAAAACAAGGACGATGAATGTAACCACAGTAAATTCCTTGGTATTCAAGTCAGAATTAAGGGATTTTTATATTTTTTTTTCTGCCCTAAAAATAGTGCATGTACATATATTTACATATCTTAATATCTATATGCAAGGTCCATAAGCAGCAGAAGTTTCCAATCTGTAGAATGTATGTTGTGAGAGAATATTTGTTCTTGTGTTCAGATCTTCTAAGGCTGCATAGAAGCAAAAATAAAGGAAAGACACAAAGTGAACGAAAGCCATTACTGAGCAGAGTATTAATTAAGAGGACATGCTGGAAACAACCCCCGAAGATAAAAACATCCAACAGGCCCTTTGAATGATGCGACCGACTTTCATTCTTCAATCTTCTCTTCTCCTCATAGTTACCCTTATATAATGTTCAGCTAGCATTTATTTTGCTGCAGGTTATCTGTTGCAATCTTGTCATCGTTTAATTTTGTGAAATTATATTATAACCTTAAAGAGTGATGCACTTTTTCTTCTTACCGATGCTCCTAAAGATATATCCTTTAAGAAAAATCACTTAAGAAAATGCAGTTAATAAATTTGTTTCTATTAAATTCGAATTGAAGTTTTATTTAATTTTTTTGCAATATGTAAAGAGATAATTTTTAAAAGATTATTATATAATTTTAAAAAGCTCTAACAATTAATTAAACAAAATTTGTAATTTAAGGATTTAAAATGTTTAAGAATATTTTAAGAATGAATTTTTGTATTAGATTTATTTTATCTTTTATTGGAAATTTGTTATTGGGACGGAATTTTCAATCAATGTTTAATAATATTTTCTAAGCTCGTTATTTTAGGAACGGTATAATATTATAGTATGATAAGTGATATATGAAAAATCTGCCAAAAATAAACTAATAAAAGGATCTTTATAAAGGTTTGTGTAGCGTCATGTTAACTTATCATACTTCCTTCAATCCACTATTAGATAGGCGACAGACTGAAATGAAGAACTCGTAAAAAAATGTCCGTCTTGACTTTTTTTTATGGTCAAATGAGTGGAGATTATGGTCAATTGGCCTAGATATCTCTAAAGGACGTCATTCAAGTAGGTATTATGTAGAAGATGCTCAATCTTATATTAAAAGTATATGCATATGGGTTTTCTTTCATAAAAAAAACCATAAACGTTAATAAATTTATAAATCCTTTTTATTTGATATCATTTTTGTAAAAATGGAACTTGCAATAGTATTTTTGTGATAGAACTTATAAAATATTTATTTTAAAGTTTAAATGTTATTTACAGATACATACAATTTATTACGGCATATTCTTTAATGGAAGATCCAAAAAAAAAATTCTGGTCAAAATACCTGTCGATGTCTTCCCAAGACTGGATTAGTTAATTTTATAAATTTAAAAACAAAAATAGGTCATTACCGCTCCAGACGTCAATGGTTGCATAATTAAAGAGGGGGGGGGGTGAACAGTTTTTTGCTAAAGGACTATGATGGTGGGATAGACACTAATAGAATTTTTTATAACGTGGAATGTACAGTCCACATACGACTGGAATCACGATGGCTAATATTGTTTCATACATAAAACGAAGTTTTGACAATTTCTCAAAGGATTTGGGATTGTAGTATTTGGATTTGATGGGAATTAAAATGCTTAGTTAAACTTCCAAGTTCGAGTTCATATGTCCATATCGGTTCCATTATCATGTTGTATAATAATAATTTATTTTTAATTATCATTTCTGAACTATTATATAGAAGGGTTCCAGATTATCCTTTCATTGCTCTCCAATCAGTTTTACATCAGGAGCCTTTCGTCGACAAATTATAAAAGTATCATAAGCACTTAATATAGTCAGCTATCCAATTAGCTATTATATGTGTATATTGTAGGTCATTAATAAATTTTATTTGCAATAATTAATATAATATACCATTTGATCGTAGTTGAACTCATGCCTCAATAATGTTTTCCAATTATCTAAATTTACTTCAAAAATAGTATGTTGTCAATTCGCAAATTCGTACCTAATGTATATGAAATATTATAATTGAATATAATCCCAAAATGGCTGTGTACAGTATTTATATATGTTGCTATCAATGATGAATAGAACTATTCGTGAGAATATAGACAAATGCTTATTCTATGCGAATGGTTTTCCATAATGAAGGATTAACACTAATTCTGAATGGTCTTTGAAAATGCCAAATAACATCTAAAAGGATTTAAAATTCATAAATTTTCATAAACTCCATAGATTTGATCCTTTTAAACTTCGAATTCAAGAGAAATTGTTGGGACTAAATCTTTGTAGAAAACAATACCAAAGAATATAATCAATTATGTTTTTTGTTCAAATAATAATAATAATAATAATAATAATTTTTACGTCATCCTTGCCTATTTTTGATTCTCGTATAATTAATTATCTAAGTTACTTTACTTTTAAAAGACTATGAATATTATCTATTTAATGGTAAATATTATCTAAATAAATTGGGGAAAAAAATTAAAATACGAAAGAAAAAACAATCAATCTACGAGATGAGAAAAATTCTCAAAACAATCTGAATAAACAATGTTCCATTCCCAATCTCACCTCGCCAGTATATCTTGGATTTTGGTAACCATTGAAAGTTATTGTATATTGCGAAAAAAAATTTTAATAAATGACTGGAATGGTAATAGTACTTTTCGTTAAGTCATCGAATTTGATCCAAAAGTGATTAGTGAGCTTTTCAACAACGCCACGATTAATGACCTTCTAATAGGAAATGGAAATATTGTTAAAGATGAGTAATAAGTAGCCCCATCGGATCCCCTATAACTAAACTAACCAACAAGCTTACCAGCCAATCAACTAACTGAGCAGAAGTTTTGTAAAAAAAAAAGTTTGAATAGTCAAATATTCAGTAACTGAAGAATTCGAAAGTGAAAAAAAAAATTATAAATAATAGTAGTAATAATAAGAAATAAATTGGCTTCTTTTCTCAACCTTGGACTAATTCATTGAAAAATCCAATTTCAAACAAGACACAAATAAACGGAGACGGAACGATGGAGCAACGAGTTGCAAATATTGAATGAATGAGAATACATGTATTTGGATCTGGCTAAGTTGTAGAATTCATTAGTGCATTTCCATTCTACTTTCGTACTACTGACTATTGCACATGTTTCGAGGTGTAGACATATTGACTTCAAATTGAAAATAAGGGAGGTATCACTAGAGAGAATAGTTAAGGTACTCAAAAGGTTGCCCTATCACTAGAGCAATGCTGTATGGTGGTATGTTATTCACCTCATCGCTGGTAAGCACTCTTGGAACGCAGCAACAATTTTGCTGACCACACTCCAATTGGAATGCTATCTCAGAAACTGTTAAGTCATATTTGTTTAATGATCTCGGCCGGTGTTGTTTCTGCCTATCATTGCCAAGTCATTAAAAGTTTAATTCGTGTCTGTTGGGTGAGTACATGGCAACTGGTAAAGTGTCCTACTACTCGATTCCAATTCTATCACAAATGCTGACCATCAAAGTGGCCCGCCAACAAGACTCTCCTCCAAATGCCAACTGCCGCCATCATCCTATACAAGTAGGTCTCGTTCATTTCAGAAGCAAACTGATAAATAATAATAAAAAATATTCGTTTAAAAAAAAACTAAACTCATAAAAAATGATGCCCAGAAAAAAAACGAAAGTAAATTGACGGCGAAAAATTGTATTTCGTAAAGTAATTAAAAATTTAATTTTTATGCTAATTGCATGGGCGGTAAGGATCGTCCTCCTTTGCGGTCTTAAATACAATAAACGCTGACTGGACAATGCAGGAATAAAAGAAGAATTTGTAATGTTGTGTAATCAAATGCATCCCACGAAAAAACTCCTAGTAATTATTTATACCCAGCTGAATCGAATAAAACTGAACAGGTTTGATTATGCGTAAATAAAGAAATTTTAATAGAAACTCATTACCTTTGTTCAATATTATTGGTACAATTTTGATGATGGTAATGGTGATGACGATGACGATAATGACGACTAGTAATAGAAATTTCAAGTGTTTACCTTGGCAAAAAGTACTTAAAATAACCACTTCACGTTTATTAATTCTATTCAATGTAGATTCGTCAAAGTCTTACGATTTTTTATACATTTTTTAAATAAAATAAAAAAAATTTTCTTCAAACACTTTTAAATAATAATAAACAAAAATGATGAATATTTTATGAGATTTTTAGTATATTTTTGATTGATCTGATTCGAAGGCCTTATTAGCATAGCTAAAAATGTCTCTGCTATTGCCAAATAGTTCATTTATTTCTAAAATGTTTCAATGAGCGAAAAGTGATTTTTAATTAATAAAAAAGCATAGTAAATGAGACATTTCGAAGTATCCAATTTCTTTGTAGTTTTTAGGTTAAGAATTTAAGATTTATGAATAAATATAAAACTTTTCTTTTTTAAAACGTCCTCAAACCATACGAACTAAGAAGAACTAGATTTAGAGCTTCAAAGAAATATCAATTAATCCTTCTATCAAAATTAGTTAGGCTGAGCTACCTTTAGTTGAACTTCTCACAATCAATATATGGTGTAATCGGGATTTCCAAAATTTATATAAAATGGACTACATGTATTCTTATCAGTATCATTGTCCAGCATAGTAGCCAAATCGTTGCCTAGATGGCACTCGCATAACAAATAAAATAATATAAAAATTATACCATACCGATATCATTTTTTTTGCCATGCGAGTGCCATCTATTTTAATTGTAGTATTTTATGTGGCATGCGTAAGGCATGTCATAAGGGTTAAGTTTTTCTGTCATATGAAATTTGTGTATTCGACAACTTATGACAACGCATGTACCCAAAAAATGAGTTGCCATGCATAAAATTAGTGCCATATTCCGTTAGACGTAAATATGCAGATGAGTCATGCATTTACGTGAGAAAAACTGGAATGCAATGTGATAGGGCGCGACATCGTCTGTCGCCATATGAAAATATAGCAATTCTGCATTGTACGAGAGTCATTCAACAAGTACTTAGCCTCACCGCCCGATGGAACTGCTGTCACAAAAGAAATTTACCATCGTGCAGTACGTACAGTAGTTAGTAGCCTACTGTCAAAGTTTTAGTCGATTCCCTTTATTAGTTTTGTTTTGAGAGCCTTTGAAAGCGAGCGTGTCGGTCGGTTGCACAAAAATGGAAAAAGAACAATATCGTTCGGTGATTAGATTCTTGTTTTTGGAAGGGAAAACACGCAGCGAAATCAAATATCGCTTGGATGCTGTGTATGGTGACTCTTCTCCTTCGATGGCGACCGTCAAGAATTGGTTCAACGAGTTTGTTCGTGGCCGCACGTCGGTTTTTGATGATCCACGCCCAGGTGCCCCAAAAACGGCTGGTACGGAGGAAAACGTTAAAAAAGTCCACGATCTCGTATTGGCAGACCGTCGATTGAAGGTTCACGAGATAGCTGAGACTGTGGGCATCGCAGTAGGAACGGTGCATCATATTCTACACGAAGAACTGGGCATGAGAAAGCTGTCGGCGCGATGGTTGCCGCGTTTGCTCACACCGGAAAACAAGCGCAACCGTGAGACCACATCGGCGACGTGTTTGGTGCTGTTTCAGCGCAATCCAGCGGAGTTCATGCGTCGTTTCGTGACCGTCGACGAAACATGGATTCACTGGTACACACCAGAGACCAAGGAACAGTCGAAACAGTGGACTTCACCCGGCGAACGTGCTCCGAAGAAGGCGAAGACCCTTATTGGGCCGATTTGACGTCGAATTGAAGAAAAAGCGGTCCCGATTTGCGAAGAAAAAAGTGCTGTTCCACCACGACAACGCGCCGGCTCACACCTCCGCCGTCGCCATGGCCAAATTGGTCGAATTGCGCTACGAATTGCTGACCCATCCACCGTACTCTCCAGATTTGGCCCCCTGTGATTACTTTTTGTTTCCAAACCTGAAAAAATCACTCGCCGGGAATAGATTTGGGTCGAATGAGGAGGTCATCGTCGCCACGGAGGCCTATTTTGCTTCCCTCAAGAAAATGTATTTTTTGGACGGGTTAAAAAAGTTAGAGCATCGCTAGGCCAAGTGTATCGAGCTTGAAGGAAATTATGTGGAAAAATAAATTGCCACCTTTCCAAAATTTTCGTTTTTCTTTTGTAGGCTAAGTACTTGTTGAATGACCCTCGTAGTGTAGTAGGGTAAGTACGCGCTGCATGCCATGCACATGTATGACAGACAATTCTGTCATGCAAAAATATCTATAAACATGGCGTTTTACCATGCTCTCTAATGCAAGCTTAGGAAACTTTTCTCCACTTCTTGCGTCTACGAATTTCCGGAAGTATCACTTACCTTTCATACAGACAGCGTTTCATAAATATTTTTTTTCTTTTATGAGTAGCCTTCAGTTACTCATAAAAGCCTTCAGTTACCAAAAATTTCCTACAAACCAGAATGAAGTGCAAGTCAATTTTTTTCTATTATTTGAATTCATTATTTTGAATATTTTTAAGAAGAAGCTGCCAAGAATATTGGTGAAGTATTTACTACCTGCAGTGCTCCCAAAAATATGAATTTGCGTTAGAACCAAAAACTTTTCTTTAATTGTTAATATTGTATTTGTTTTGAAAAACTACATTACTGCATATTTAATTTATGCATCAACGTATTATAATTGTCACCATTCTCTTATCGAAAATATATTCAGGATCATCCAGGTTGACATCAGGATCATCCAGGCTCCTTAAAATAATTTTCCTGGGCATAATTCCTGGGACATTACTCACTCATCCAAAACTAGAATTTATTTTCTTAAATTGCGGAAACCAATAAGTTTAAATCTTTTCAAACAGACAAGAAATCAAATATTTTTTCTTATTTTGATTTATACTATAACCGCTAGGAATTATCTATCTCAGGTAGGTGTTGTTCTAAGCAGAGGTATATGTGTACAGCTTTAATATGACTCTACTTTAGTCAGGATTTTATTGGGATTTGGAAATGTGTAACGAACTCGATTTTGTCTTAAACGGCTTCATAAATAAACAAAGTAGCAGCTTCTGGGACTGTGCAAATCCGAAAATCCTGAGGCAATTTACTATCGAGATTTATACCCTCGCATAGTGGCTGTGTGGTGGGGCCTCAGGTATAAATTACTCGTGCTGCTTTGAGAACTCTGCTGGTTATGTTTTTACAATAATTGGAGAGCGTTATAGATAGAACTTTCTCATACGTAAATTGGACTAGTTAGGGTTGGGAGATATGTGGTTCCAAAAGGATAACACCACACTATACATTGCTTGACTGACGATGAAAAGTCTGTAACCGATGTTTCCTAACATATGATGATGTTCTCCACAGACTGAATGTGCTCCCAGCTTATTCCTCTAAGCATATTTAAAGGAGCAAGTCTGTGCTAACCGATCGTGGACAATTGAATAACTTAAAGAAAATAAATGAACACGAAAATATGCGAAAGCATTTCGATAAATATCATCAAAAAAGGTGGCTATTTAGCAGACATCATAATCCCAAAATTTAAATAAATGATTTTTAGTCAAACCTAAAGTATTTATAAAAAAAGTTGTGAATCTCTCTTAAGAACATCGTATATTAAAAAATTTAATCATTTTCCGTTTAATTCTTTAAGACATTATAAGCTATGTTGTAGGTTTATCGTCGTATTAGGAAAGGACGATAGGCAATGTCTTATAAAAGTAGTATTTATTCCGAAGACTACTTTTGCAAGACATTGCCTATCCTCCATTAAAGATGCTGGAAACTCGCCTATTTCGGTTAAAGATACTCTTTTTAAGAATTTCTTGAAAATAATAACAGGTTATATTTATTGGTTGAAAGTTAAACTTCTAAAGCACATGAAATTGGTTTCCCTGAAATATATGAAAAAATATTTTAAAAAAATTTTCCAGTATCTGTAAATATTGTGTAAACTAAATTTTATAGTAGAATCAATTCAGTTTTTAAATCGAAATTACTACCCTCGACCTTTATTCTAATAAATTTCAATTAATTTTAATACATTTACAATAGTTTAGTTGAACTTCTAAACATTAATTAAAAATTTTCCTAAACAACAAGGCGGCGACTTTTGTAACTGATAACAGTGACTTTTAAAATTTAAATTAGAATTGAAGCCCAATTCTATCATTTTGAATGATGAAAATCTAAGAATTTTCAATAAATAAAGTATGGCCACGATTCGATTGCCATCAGAGTTCAAATCGAATTGTATTCAAATTAGAAAATTGACAGAAATTTTACAAAATGCGGGCACAATTCCTAGAATTTTCAACAATTACTACGAACGCATGCATAATTTATTAATTCAAATAATTCGTTCAATCCATTCAAAACTGAATTAATTCAGAATGTTTTTTTTTTCTTTTCCAGGTTATTTTTTTGCTGTAAGTACATTTATAACTTGTAAGCGGAACCCTTCTCAATAAACGGGTGCATATGTAAATAATTGATTCTCTAATAGAATTCGATCATTGATTACTATTAGGCTACCATGTAGGCGATTGAAATGAATTTTCATATAATTATCGATGTCGATATACTCTTACGAATTATGTATGTACGCTACTGAACTGTACACACTTCCGTAGATCCTTTAATTAAAAGGGTTGATGATGTGCAGCGTCAGACATATTGTAGCAAATGCGACTATTACAACCCCTTCTTAGCTAGCAATTGTGATAATTTACAAAGGGTTCTATGTGAGGATTTTTTTGCTGTTTGTTTATTTTATTTTTTTCTATTGGAAAAAGTTGCCAGTAGCGTTGCACAAGTCATTCGCAATAAAACGCCCTCACTTTTGTTCAATTATGTTCGGTAGTTTTAATTGCGTTGTTTTTGTGTACCGTACGCACCCCAATTGGAACTCGATCGGTTTTCGTTTAAGCTTTGCTTTATTGACAGACACCCCAAGCAGTGAATTTTTTTTGGACATTTTACAACTTTGGGCAGTTATTTAGGTACAGTCGGTGTGCCAATATTGCAAATTCGATCTGAACGCGAATAAAAAGTTCCCCAGTTATGGTGGTAGTAGTAAATTTAAAGGCAAAAGTAACTTTGCTGTCTGCCGATCACTACTACGAGCTGCTGTATGATAAAAAGGATAAATTGCAAAACAGAGAATATGCCACAGCTACAAAATTGTCGATTAAAGAAAAATACTAAATAGTAGATAGCTGGTATGATGATGCACAGGAATTGAACAAATGTGACAGTGGCAGCTGTAGACAATTTCTGTACGACTACTGAATATTCTGCCGGTTGTGCCCTTGCTTACCTCAAAAACATTTAAATGAATTGTAGCCTTTCTAGCTACTGTCTGTTTTCAGAACTTTGTAGAAATCAAACGAAATAACAACTGAAACTAACCTACTCGTATTCGAATAGTCCTGTCTGTGTAAAGTACGGATGCTTGATGAATCCGAGTAGCAATGGTATCATCGTCAATGTAATTAAACGAGTGCCAATCAACCTGTTCGAGAGACATCAAATAAAATTTCTATTAAATTGGTTTGAGACGGAAAACGGTGAGGTTGAAACAATTGCTTTGAAGTTGTGGGTGGTACATACTACAATAGTAGGAGTGGTGGTGATGGAAAACTAAATTTTACGTACAACAGCCACATTTGATTTATCTCGAAAAGTGGATAAATTGTACGAATGTATGACGGGGTATGTAGGAACGTATAAACATCGACTGTAATTAAGATTGATCTGTGAACTCTGTTGATTGATAAATTCTAGAATTTTAGTATAACTATTTCGAATACTATGAACAAAATTTTAATTACTTCTTACCAAGTTCCAAATCCCAAAAGTTAGCTCGCATCGAAAAACGTTTCGTTAGCTCTTCGATTAAAGAATTCGAAAAATACAAAAGTACGTTTTTTCTAATAGAGATTTTTAAAAATCCAATCATTTTCTGATGAGTAAATTCCAATTTTTAATTTATTTTCTTCTGTTGCAGTTTTATTTTATTAACGAATCTTTCCAATATTATTCAATTGATTATTAATATTCATCTAAATTTCAATAGATGTAAATTATTATTTTCATAATATAAATAAATAAATTATAATAAATAAAAAAACGAGGTGGAGCAGAAAAGAAATGAGAGCGATCTGGCAACAATGCAGACTTCCTTTCCACATAGATTGAATGGATGGTACTCTATTTCTAGATTTTTCAAGATAAGATTGAAATACTGCCATTAATCCTATAGTTCTTTCGAAAACTTATATTCTTAGTAAGATACTTTACAAATTTAAGAGAGGATCATAATATTTATTATTTACCATGGAATTTTATCAATGCTGATTTAATGTATCATAGCAGAAAAGTAGTGAAACTGGGCATGAATGAAAACGATTTGGTAACATAACGTCCGATAACTATTGGGTTGTCAAGAAAGTATTTTTTTTTTTTATAAAAATTAAAAACGATTTTCTTATAGTGAATTAATATTTTATTCAATTAAATATTGTCCAGTCTGATCCAATACCCTTTTCTACTCCGTGATCTTTTGCGCTTAACATACTTGTAGACAACTCATTTCTCAGCCCCAGTGATGATACGCTTCAAAAATGGATCATTTTCTTGATGATTAGCTGCTGGTTAATAGCAACGGGCAGTATTAGTGTTGGGTTGCATTAGCTGCTGGGTCATGTGGGAATTTTAGTTCATGAAATTTGCTGACAAGTAGCCTGGGGAAACTCTCTGTCGACAATCATCCCTAAGCTATTTTTCCTACTAATATAATGGTAACTAACACTATTAACCATGCGCAGACACGATGACTGAACCAATAGCGGCACATTTTTGTCGACTAATTAGGTAACCACCAATAGACCAGTCTGTTCATCATACATACCAAAATTTCTGGGCTCCTTAAAATCTACAATATGATAATCTACTTCACAAAATCTATCAAAACTTGTACTGTTCCTTCCTACTAACCATAGACTAGACTCTTATCAAGAGACTGGTCTATTGTTATTAGAAATGGGGTATAAAGTGGTCCATGGTACATATGTATCCAGGGAATCTTATATACAAACAAAGAAACAAATTTAACAGAAAAATTTGCAGTAAGGAACTGTCATTAAATATTATGTTAAGCTTGGAGAATTCGCATGTTCCACTTACCAAATGTTACAAGGAGCTTATGGGAAATAGGCCTTATCCAGAACATAAGTTTTTTGGAGGCATAAAGTCTTTATGAAGAGCCAAGAAGCAGTTAAAGACAAAGAAAATGTGGAACCAGTGAAGATCTTCTGAGGTCAGACCGTCGATTAACACTTAGGCTTATAAAAAGTGAGTTGGAATTCTTAGCAAAATGGTTCTTTGTAGATATTTGGATGTTCCACCAAAACAACGCCCCTGTCAGAAGGTCACTTCTATCAACGAGTTTCTGACATAAGAAGATATTGCTGTGGTTTTCCATTCCCCTATTCACCTGATCATAACCTACCTGATATATTTCTTATTCCCAACGTCAAAAAAGATTTCATCTCCGAGGAGCTGAGAGCAATTCCAACTTTGATGAAGATAACATTAATATAAAAAAATTAAGTTAAATTGATGCAAAAAAATATTTGCACCTTTCTTCTAATCCTCGTAATAAGTAACAAATTGAAAATTTATTTGAGTTGAAAGAAAATTTTTAATCCGTTTTATTTTGAAATAAAAACAATTCTGATTTAATTTTAAATTATTTATTCCTAATACAATCATTATAATTTGAAATACTTTATTTATGTACAAATAATATAAATTAATAACTAAATATTAAATTAAATAAACTTTATCATAAGTGAGTCCTTTTTCTAATGATATTTTCCAGAAAATGCCATCGGTTTTTCCGGGATTTTAGCCAATAAGAGAAGCAACAATTTCTTGCTCCTTTTTTTTACAAAAATATTTCGTTTTCTCTGACTATTCTTCTAAAGAGAAAATTATTTTTTTCAAATTCACAACTTAATTAACTCCCATTTTCTTCCTTGGGAACCTGTCAAATTTTTACCATAATTTATAATATTTATTATTTAAAAATTTAAATTTTTTAAATTTTTTTCACTTGTATTATTCTTTTTTTTTATAAAAGTTTATAAATAATTTTTCTTAGGTTAAATTTATAAATAATTTTTCTACAATAACTTTTTCCTTTTCACTGAAAAAGGATTTATCAGATTTTAAAAAAGAGTTTATAATTTTTGGTGGTAACTCTTTGGTAATACGGAAATTGTATTCAGCCGAGAATTAGTAATAATAATGAAATCATATTTATTTTATAAATATTGTTTAATATAATTTTGTGTATAAATTTAAAAAAAGAGATTTTTCAATCTCAATTTTGCATTTAAATAATTTAAAATTAGCTTAAATACACACTCTATTTTCAAAGGAAATATACTTTTTTCGACTAAACCTTTTCGAAGATGTCTGTTTTTTTAAAAATAATAATAATAAAATTATTATTTAAAATATAAAAAATTATAATAATCTCTTCTAGTATAAGAGGAGAAATAATTTTGAATATATTTATTTTAACTTTAAAATAATGAGTTATCCATTTTGTGTTTCAGAAAATACTGTTCTGTCATTTGACATTTGGCAAGAATATAAGTTACCTAAGATAGCATTTGTTTAACATAATGTTTATATTTTAAATTATGTATTATTTTACTACTGAAAAATGTTTTAAAGTTGTACGAACTTATTTGCTGGAACAACAGACTTTTGATGCTGATTTTTTGAGAGAAAAAGTCTTCAGCGATGAGGCAGATTGCTTGCTTTCTGATTATGTTAATAAGAAGAATTTCCATATACGAGCCTCTAAAAACCCACAAGTGATTATAGAAATGATATTGTATCTGTAAAAAGTGACTGTCTGGCATGCATTTTTATCCAAATTTGGATTGTTACTATAGTTCTGAGCGCTATGACCGAATGAGAACCAACCTTTTTTAGTCCGAATTAATAGTTTTTAATTTGTACTCTATGTAGTCTTGATAAAACTTCACCAATCCACACAAAACGATATATTTAGGAGACATGATTGTCCAGAATGTGTAAGTTCAAAATTTGGTGATGTCAATTGGCTTTGAAGATAGTGCGGACTTTTTCTTACATAAAAGATTATATTTTTGCAAATAATTTTCAAACTTTAAAGCATTTAAAAACAAACTTTTATTAAGTTATGGCCGAAAAAGTCATGTAAATTTATCTCCAATGCAAAAATATATATACTATAATAATAATATTACTCATATATGATTTAATTAGAACAAAATTTATTCAATATTAAAAATAAATGTTAAATCAAAACTTAAATTTTTAGTATGATCTATTTAATTGTACTTTCAAAATCGACTTGGAAAAAGTCTTTAAATCGGCAATTAACTCTCAATCCAGACGAAACTTTAAAAGCGCGTCACCTGTCTCATCAATGAAAAGGTGGCAGTTTTGACCACGTTAGAATACCGAAACAGTTTTCGGCTATAACCTGAAGAAAATTTAAAAGCAGAACCGCCAAATACTCCATCCATATTCGTTAAAAATGTGAAAATTGTCGTTGTGCTGGTCCGTTCGATTGCAAAACGAATAGCTACTAATGAAATCACCTGCAAAACGCAGTCAAAAGGCTTCTTGATTCATACGAAGCCAGACACTTCCTTTAGACGTATGGTACAGTATATAAATGAGAAAAAGTATAATTTTCACAACTTCCAATCAAAGAAAGATAAGTCTTTCCGTTTTATTATCTGAAATCTCTACTAAATAACTCGAACAGAAAACTTAAAAAACGAGTTTGAAACAATTAAGTTTTAAGTAAGACATGTTTCGAATGTCATACTGAAGTCAACCTTGAGGCCACTACCATTGTGTTTTATTAATTTGTAGCCATCTCCAACTAAAGACATTACCCAGAGCCACCGATACAAAATCCTACTACCACCATACACCCATGTGTGTTATATGCATAGGCAGGCACTTAACAACTTTGTGCTTTAAAATTAGAAATACTCACGGAAAATATGTTTACACAAAGGAAATATAAGGTGTAGTAAAAAGTAATCCATTATTTTGCCAATAGATGGCTTTAGGAGTCTGTATCTCCCGTTTTAAAAGTGCGATCGGGTTGCGCTAGATGGTGTTAGAAAGATAAAATTTTGTACTAAACAAGTTTTTCATACAGTTTTGGGATTAATTGACTCAGTATTTTTTTAGCACGCATCAAAAATGGACACCAACAAAGAGAAAATACGCCACATTTTACAGTTTTTCTTCGATAAAGGTGAAAACGCAAGCCAGGCAGCTGAAAATGTAAATAGTGTTTATGTTATGGTCTTGATACTGTAACAGTCAATCATGCGCAATTTTGGTTTGATCGATTCCGTTCCGGTAATTTTGAAGTCAAAGATGCACCATTGTCGAAAATGTTGATAAAATAATGGAAATCGTCGAGTCCGACCATCACGTAAGCACTGTTTCGATTGCCCAGGAGCTAAACATTGCACAAAAAACCGTTTGGAACTACTTGAATAAGGCTGGATACAAAAAGAAGCTCGATGTATGGGTGCTACACGAGTTATCGCAAAAAAACCTCATTGACCGAATTTTCATCTGCGAATCGCTGCTGACTCGCAACAATGTCGATCCATTTCTGAAGCGGATGGTTACTGGTGATGAAAAGTGGGTTACTTACGATAACGTCAAGCGACAACGGTCGCGGGCAAATTGCGGTCACCCGGCGCAAACGGTGGTCAAGCCAGGATTGACAGCCAGGAAGGTTTTGCTGTGTGTTTGGTGGGGACTGGCAGGGAATCATCTACTATGAGCTGCTCCCCTCGGCCGAACTCTTAATTCAGACCTATACTGTCAACAATTGGACCGTCTGAAAGAAGCAATCGCCCAGTAGCGGCCAGCTTTCGCCAATAGAAGAGGAATTGTGTTCCATCAGGACAACGCCAGCCGCATACATCGATAGTGACTCGCCAGAAGTTCCGGGACCTTGGTTGGGATGTTCTTATGCATCCACCTTATAGTCCAGACCTGGCACCAAGTGATTACCACCTCTTCCTGTCTATGACGAATGATTTTGCTGGTGAAAAATTCGCCTCAAGAGAATAATGTGCAAATCGACTGTCCCAGTTTTTTGCCAATAGGAACGAGGGTTTCTATGAGAGAGGCATTATGAAATTACCTCCAAAATGGCAACAAGTTATCGAACAAAACAGTGCATATCTGACTTAAATCGTATGATTGTATCTATGCTAAATCAAACCTTCAATTTAATGCAAAAATAATGGATTTCTTTTACTACACCTTATATGTTATAAACATTAATACTATAAATCCAGATCTCTCTTTTGCTACAGTAGCTAAAGTACCTTAACTAACATGATCTACAGTAACATCTGCAACTCACTATCCAAATTTATCGGTTGCTGAAATAGCATCTGGTAAAACCAATAGGAAACAAGAAGAACACTACCACCAAAAACAGCAGCAGCAGCAACTTAAGCAACAATAGCAGCAACAACAATAACAACAATAACATGAACAATCAAATTTAAATATTACGTATATTCCCCCTCCATCCCTGACTTCTCAAGATATTCACTCTTTGTTTTTCCAACTGACTAATAACCTTCTTCAAGAAATAAATAAATTTTTTAAACCTCTTTTTAACACCTTAATAATCACTGTTACTAAATTAACATCCATTATTCCAAATTAAATGTCATCGTGTATTGTAAAATCCTTTGAAAATTCTTTGAAAAACTCTTTTTAAAATACATTTACCCTGGCTTTGAGGATTCCCAAATTATATCCGATCACCAATTTGGTTTTCGTACAGAGCACATCACAATCCAGCAAAAAAAGTACTATCCAAGTTTGTTCCTAGATATATTATATGCTTTTGATCGAGTGTGCCATCATGGACTGCAATGGAAACTCAAGAGCTTCCTTCGCTCCATGTAATTCACTATTTTAAGAACATATCTCTTCGAAAGTTACCGTTAATACTAGAACTACTGGACAACCGATCAGAACTACTGGACAACCGATCAAAACTTACATTAAAAAGAAAGCTTTTAATTTACAATACAATTTTATAACCGATCTGGACATACGGAATGGAACTGCAGGATTCTAATAAGCATTTCAATTCCTCTCGAATCCAATCCCTTCAATCCAAAATCCTCCGAAACAGCATTGATTACACTTAACAAAGTAATCCACCGTGACTTAAAGGTTTCCTTTATTCATAACTTATGAGTTTCTCGTTATAAAAAGTTTCATTCCCGATTATTCTTCAATTTTATCAGAAAAATCTACTCTATTACTTTTCTCATCAACACTCATCGGCGTTTAAAGAGAAATTAGCCAACAAATCTCTGACGGCGTTAATATGATATGACTCGTTAAATTGAGAAACACTGTGTTTACTCTCCCATGTTCCTCTTCTGTTATTGTATAAAGTCTTTGTCATAAAATCTTCTTGTAACAATATTTATGTAGTTGTTCTTATGAAAAAAAAAAAAACTAAAAAAAAAACCTACAAAAATAATTGTTTTTCTTTTGTTATTCAAGTTGTTTCTTACAAAAATTTGAAAGTATAATTTCGGCAGTCCAACATAAAAAGAATAGTAAATGGAAATTGAGCTTAAAAAAAATTCAATGTTAGACATTTTCTTTTAAATAATGAAAATTTAAAAAAAATTTAGTTTTCTTTAAAAAAAAAACTAAACTAGCACATTTATGATAGCAAGCGTTTTCTTGTGATTAAATTCTCATTCTAACTGCTATGCAATTAATTATTTTAGATATAATAATCTAGTTTTTATCTATGATAAAAAATATTTAAATAAAAAAATGATTCAATAGAGAGAAGTGTCCTTTCCAATCTGATATAATTTCGTTTATATTTTAATTTCGTTTGAAGAGTATGAGCTATTCAAAATGGGGTAGACTGCACTTAACGAATTATGTTTATGAGCACTTTTAATATTCGCCATCGTCTATCATATTGTAGTGCAAATATGCTATAGACTTGGGATTGGTAACGATTCTGCTTTTCTTTCCCTATTACACGTCTCTATCCTTATAATATCTTTTTTGATGAGAATAGCCACGAATGTCCTTCTTACAGAAACCCATTCCCTGATTAAATGTGCCTGCTTGTCTATTCAAATTGTAATTTTAACCAAATGTAAACGAGAGAAAATGAAATATATTGCATCTACGTGTATACACTAAAAAATAATATAGGATAATAGAAATGTACTCAATTTTAAATGCATTTATTTAGTTTGTAATATAAAATGTAATATTTTCTCCTCTTTTGCGGTCTTTCTCTCTTTATAACTCTCTCTCCCTCTCTGTCTCTTTTGAATATTCTCTAATAACAAAACGCACATTCAGGATAAAGAAAAAGTTCATTGGAACAACAAAAAAACCATAAGCTGAGTAATGTTGAATATTCATTTTTTTAAAGGATTTTGTTTTGCATTTTTTGTAATTATAAAAAAATTTTATGAGAGACACAAAAAAAAGAGCACCGGATAATTTTGAAGAGCATACAGAAGAAATTGAATGTCCACTTAATAAACATTTTCCTTTGTGCAAATAGAAATTAAGTAGATCCTTTAGTATATTTTCTACTATTTCCGGAATATTTTCATTTAGATGATTTTTCGATCCGGAAATTTATGATTTTTCCTTTTCTTTTCCTTGTTTTGCAGAAATTGTTATTCATTCATGTTTATATTTTTTTATAAAAAAAATAATACTTTTTATTTGCCTCCATACTAGATGAAAAATTTATTCATGTTAAGTGGTAGGATTATGAATACTAATACATTATCATCATAGACTCATAAATTCTTGTAGTTTCTATAATTGTTTTTTTTTCAAATAGGATTTGAAATTTTCGAACAGGACTGCAATTCAAATAGAACTCATATTGGTAATGATATTTTTTTCAATTTTACTAAAACCAAACTTTTCAGGATTCTTTACAAATGCTTTCCTATTGAAGTTTTTCACAAGCAGCTTTGGTGGATGCAATGCAATTGAATGGCTTAATATCCTATTATGTAAGGTCTAATTAATCTACACAACTATTCATAAGTACTCGATAAAATAATAAATGCAAAATTATTCTGCAAAAATTCAATTTAATTTCAAAAATTTTATATAAAGGATTTTCTAGTCTCAAAAAAAAAACATTTATACAAAATGTTTGATAATTCTTATGCAAGGATTCCGGGCACAATTCTTGTTTCTAAAAATAAAAAACTCCGTTGTAATTATAAAATTTTTAGTATTAATTATATAAGTGACAATTTTCAAAAGTTTATTTATACTACAAAAATATATCTTTGATAAATTGAAGGTTTCTGTAAATTAATTCATATAAATGTATTAGGATTTTTTCCAAAATATTCAATTTACGAATATAAAAGAATCCTAAAATCATCAGCGAAAATTTTAGTTCTGATCCGCATATTTAATACACTTTAACATTTTAAAGCTTATTATCACTACAAACTTAAATTTTATTTTAATTTTTTAAATATTTAACTTATTTTAATTTTAAAATTTTTTTAGAAATTTTTTATGAATTTGTACATAAGTTTTTATTTATTTTAATCATTTCAAAATATAGACAAAGTAAAAATACTATTTTTCTGTATAAAAACTAAAGGTCCTAGGAAATTGTAATGTTAATTTTATTGATTTATATAAAATATTAGCCTATTTGTATATCTTATATTGTTTTTTTCTTAAATAGTTCTTATACTCTATGAGAGTATATTTCGTTGATACTATTTTTTTTATTGTGTTAAGCAAAAAAAAGAAGTAGTACATTTACCATAAAAATTTTTGCTAAATTTTTGTAGATTAGAACAAAAGTTTTCTCCATAAAATCTGGCAGGTATTTATCAAAAATTCCCTTTGCAAAATGAGTCCGATATGTTTTTATATAAGACGTAATTCAGTAACAAAAACAAAATATTTTGACAACATTGATCAATTGTTAAAAGAAAAAACATTTCTATTTTATTTTATTTTTTTGGACCACAATCTAATCAAGACCACATCAGAGAACTAAAATTACTTCCAAGGAAATATGAAAATCACGTCATAGATACGGCACACGGCAACAATTTTATTTTCTTCCATTCCATTGCGATTGATAAGACGCAATTATGAAAATTATGATTATTTCGTTAATTGTAAAGAAGATTTCCTACGTGCATGTAGTGCTTGGGCATAATAGCGATTACAGAATAACACTTGTTGCAGCAACATTGCAATGGATAATCTGCAAGCTCATTGTACCATCACAAATTTGCGGCTATAAACTGGTAATCATTAACATTATGCCACGTCCTTTTTGTTGTCATCGAAACAGCCACTTTTGACGTGGTCATCATCGCCGTCAACAACGCGAACGTCACCATGACTTGGGGTGAATGCAACTACAACTAATGCTATGATGGTCGGTGGATCTTTAGACCTCGGAGGACCGTTACCATGGTACGTGCGAATCTTAGGAAAATTTTCAACTTATTACATGGTATTAGTAGAAGATGCCTGAAGATCTTGCAGACAGTCGCTTAATGTGGTCGTGTAGTTTTCATAGTTTTCTAACCTGTCGCATTTTCTAGTATTTTATGATCTTGCACTTGCATTTCCACTTAATCGCCGATGGTCGATCGTCCGGGAACGTTCAATATTACTTTTAAAGAAACTTGCAATAAATACTTGTCGTCTGTTGGGCATTAATTCAATGGCCACTTGGATGAATATACGTAATATCATTTATGTTGTCGAAAAGGCTGTTTTCCTGCGTCTGAATCGAATACGACATGGTCTTCAGTCAGTGTCTTCTTATCATTACTATTTACCGGTTTCAGAAGAAGCATATTCTCTAACCTTGTCATTTCGTGGTAAATTTTCCTTCGATAGGGCTAAAGGTTTTTCCTCACTTTTCTTTCATCACAAAAGATGCTCATCTTCACTGTCGCATTCTTCTCAGAGCATAAGGAGGTATTGCAAAGTTCTTTTATCTGCAATATTATGCACACTTAAAATCTATTACATACGGTATATCTATGAACATGTTTTCTGCGTTGTCCACATTTGAGCTTCTCAGATTTAATCGCATTGAAAATTACTATGAAAATGATAGAACAAAAATGTTAATGGTCTTCAGCATGCCCTGCCTCATTCTGTCATGATTGCGGAAGACATTGAAACTATGCATGATGATGATTGCTTAGAATAAAAAGGAAGAACATTTTCAACATAACATTTAATAGAAAAAAAGTATATTAGCTAAATGTAGACCTACGAAATGATTTAAAACGATTATAATTATTTAAAAGTTAATAGCTCAAATACAAAAAGTCTCAAAATTGTTTTTAAATCTTAAAATTATAATTGAAGAAGAAAGCGATTACAAGAGAACGGTGTTGAAAAAAAACAACGGATAATAGTAGATAAAAAGATAAAGCTATGATCTAAGAACCGGATAGGGTATTCCTTTGACTCTTCCGACAGGTATTCCCATAATTGTAATTGCCTGCTGTAAATCAAAAGCGAACGGATCATATTAACATATTTTGTGGAAAATATTCACCTTTCGATGATGTAAGAAGCCAAAGAAATCGGTTTGCCAACTTAAGAATTTTCTTATATGCGAAACTATAAATAAGTATACATCCCCGAGATGAAATCCGATCTACGATTTCTGAACAGGATAAGGTGTGTTTTTACTCACTCGTGTGCTCATAGGAGAATTCTTATAGTTTTTTCATTAACTTCAGATATTCAAATTGAAATTTCTACAGTAATCATTTAACAAAAAAACTGTTAAAAGGAGGAAAAAACTTCATTATCTATTTATTTTATCGTCCCCGATAGATCTTCATAGAATAATAAAAGTTACGCCTCGGCATCTGCAAGTTAGATTGTTGCGAAAAATTTACACATCCAAGTATTTGGCTGCGTCATTTCAAAAAGGTGATTTTTCATATTTCTTTAATGGCCTTCACCATTCATAAAAGGACAGGTTGCTCGGTAGTTTTCCAGTTTAGTGAGAGAATCTTGGCGCAGTAATTATTGTATTTAAAAAATATGCATAGATCTTCATAAGTCATCATTGTCATGCATTATTTTTCATTTTCGAAGGAGAACTTTTTTGCAGAAAATATTATTGAAACTTTATTAAAATTCTTGTTATTTTTACTATTTATTAATATTATTTCAAACAAAAATTCTATTGGGTTTTTGTTATTTCTTTCAGTAAAGAAAATGAAATCTTAATGCATCTTCTTTCAAATAGGGATCTATGAGTACTGTCTTACGTCAAAAATAAATGGAACTTTAAGGTCACGATGAATAACAGTATTGCGAACATAAAAGGGGGCATCGACAATTGTACGGAGTATTTTTGATTGAAGGGATTGGATTCGACGGGAATTAGAAGGCTTAGTAGATCCCCAGAGTTCTAGTCCGTATGTCCATATGGGTTTCAGTAAGGTATTGTATAACAGTACTTTGCTGTCTATAGTAAGTTTGGAACGTTTGTCTAGAAGTCGAAGTAGTTTTAGCTATCGTCTTTTAAGTTCTTGTCTTTTAAGTCTTGTATGTGGTCCATGTCAAGCGTTTGTCTAAGTACAGTCCTAGGTACCGAGCTTCGGTGTGTTGAGGTATGGCACTGCCATTAAGGTATATGGGAGGGCATGTCTCACGACGGAGAGTGAAAGTTACCTGGATAGATTTACGTCCATTGGCTTTTATTCTCCACTTAGTAAACCAGTTCTGGAGGGTTTGGATTTGGATTTGGAGAGTTTCGGAAGTATGTTGGGAATTTTCGCTAGACGCAAGGCAGGCCGTATCATCGGCGTATGTAGCAAAGAAGGTATTAGGGCAGATTGGGATATCGGATGTATAAATGTTGTAGAGGATGGGTTCAAGTATGCTACCCTGAGGAACCCCAGCCAATATCGGAGTGATATTGGAGAGTTCGTTGGATTCATTTACTTGGAAGTGTCGGTCGGAAAGGAATGATCTTAGGGTTAGGAAATAGGTTGAAGGAAGGAACCTCTTGAGTTTCCAGAGTAGACCCCAGTGCCACACCCTATCAAAAGCTTGACTTATATCAAGAATAAAGAAAATATTTTCAAAGTCTACCATGTTCTGTAAATTGTTTAAGGTAATTTTTTACTTTTTATTTGCAACTAAATTTTTTTTGTAACAAGCAGATTTACATAACATTTTAATTTACAATCGGCGTTTCTCCAACTAATGGAAGTTAGATTCCTCTAGAAAATCTCTAGCCCATTATCTCTTAAGTTTCTGATTAGTGTTTCCGGGGAGGGTAGTACAAGACAATTTTCTCACAAGTGGATTATAATGATAGGGTAAACGGGAGTCAAATTTTTGATAGCGGGAAATGCACAGGTTCTGAACAAAGGTAACATTTAGATCACGATGTATTACGTTGTTACGAACATGAAAGGGGGCATCAACAATTTACGGAGGATCTTAGATTGTAAGACCTTGACGCGATAGGAATTGGAACGTTTGTATTGTAGATTAGAAGCTTACTTTTGATTGTTAGTTTCAAACGTTTGTGAAGTAGTCTAAGAAGTTGTAAGTAACGTCTGTTAGCTTTAATTATTTTTAGTCTAGTATGTTGGTTTCATGTTAATCTATTGTCCAAGTAAAGTCCCAAATAAAGTAGGTTATCATATTGTGGCATCATGTTTGTACTAAGGAATAAAGGGGTAGGTTTTCCTTGACAAAGTGTGAAAGTAATGTGAGCACTTTTCTGTTCATTTACCTTCACTTCATTTACCTTCCATTTCTTAAACCAAGATGGAAGGTTGCGTATTTGGAATTGTAAATTGTTGGAAGCTATGTCAGGATTTGTATGGGTAGCAAGTATGGCCGTATCGCATGCATAAGTAGCAATGATAGTATTAGGATCAGCTGGGATGTCATGGGTGTAAATATTATATAAAATGGGACCAAAGATACTGCCTTGTGAGACTCCAGCTAGAATAGGATATATTTCCGAGAATTCTGAGTTAATTGCAACTTCGAAATGACGTTGGGAGAGATATTAATTTATGATAAGGTAGTATGTTGAAGGAAGAAACCTCTTGAGTTTCCATAGGAGTTCAGAATGCCGCACACGATCAACAACTTTGGAGATATCTAAACATTGTCGTGGGCAATTCTCTTTCCTCTCAAAAGAGGATGCAATATGGTCAGCAATGCGATGGCATTGCTGGATAGTGGAGTGTTTAGATCGGAAGCCAAATTGGTGATCAGGAATAATTTTTCCATTAACTAAGACTGTTGGTAAGAGTTGGTAAGAGGCTGATAGGTCATTGGTAAGATGCTGATAGGTCTATGAGAGAAAGGAGAATTAATGGGTTTATTTGATTTAGAAATTATTTTAATCACAGTAAATTTTCAGAGTAAATGAAAAAAGTTGTGCTTAAGTTACTATTAAATTCGTATATAATTAAAACTAAAGCTTTTCGGAAAATTTGCTTCAAAATAGGAGTGGTTATTAGATCATAAACAGGAGCTTTTTATTGGGAAAGCGCAGAATTGTAGACTTAATTTCTAAAGGCTTAAAATTTTTGAGAGGACGACTCATAGAGAATGGGAACATTAGTTCTTCGATGATTTTGTTAGTATGCGATTTGTCTTCTATATCATAATGTGAAGCAAAAGTATTTACCAAATATTTAGCATTTTTAGTTCACGTTGTAGTAGGGTAAGTTTCTGTTTGTAGCTAGGTATTCCTATGTCCGTATTTTAGTTGGCAAATTTTGTTGTTGTGGTTGTATCCTATTGTAAGAGGTGTGAGCGAATGTGATTGCATGTTGTATATATATAGTGAGGTTATTTACAGCACCATTAATGTCGTTTTATGTTTTAAACGATCATTTTAAGTCAATCTTTTGGTCTAATTTGATTCTAAATATGTTCCAGTCTATTTTGTCATTTATCAGCCTAGAGTGAAGAGTCTTTAAGATTGGCTTGGAATTCAAGATAATGAGAATAGGACTATGATCAGAGTTTAAATCGGAAAGAGTTTCAATACTAGAATTCATGATACTCGTAATTGAAGGAGTGCTAATGAAGTAATCGCGGATATCAGGTCGTTTTGAAGTAGAAATTGGATAGTATATTGGATTGGGAGGGAAAATTATTTGATGTGATGTATGGGATAGAGCTTCTTGAAAAATCATTTCTCGAGGTCTAATAACGCGGCAGCCCCATTAAGGGTGTTTAGCATTATAATCATCACCCGCAAGGAACAAGGCTCCAAGTGAGTGTTAGAAGAATAAAAAGTCGGAACCAGTTATGGTTTTATTGGGACGACAATATACGGGTGATACATTAAGATTAAATAAGGAGGTATCAATTGTAACAACTGTGGATTGCAGGGATTCAGAGGAGAAATTAGAGTGAATGTTATGTTGAATGGATTTTCTTATAAGGATAGCTGTTCCACCATGCGCCGTATTGTATCATAGTCTCGTATCGTAAAGTATGACCTGGATGTAAAGTGCATTTCAGTTAATAGCACAATGTCAATGCTTCTATCATGTAGGAGAATGTCCAGTTCTTGTCGATGGGGGTTCAATCCATTTGCGTTCCATAAAACGATGGAGAGGGAATTTTCGGTGCACGACGACATTTATTTTTGAACAGTGGACGATAATGCTAACACAATTTACATCAAAGCATTTCCAAGTGTAAATGAGGTAAATTTATTTCTTATATTCATCACCTATTTGTCTGTGATTTGGTGTAAGATTTCCTTTAAATTACCATTTTCATGAAGACAGAAGATTCTGTACAAGAATTAAAAATAGTCTATTCTAAATTAATCCTTATATTATATATTAAAAGTTTAACTCAAACCCATGAATATTTCATATCGTTAAAAATGAAAGAACGTATCAGATGGGGCAGAAAAGAAATAGGCCTAGCACCACTGAAAGCGATTGAAGCAAATATATATAAAGTTAACAATATAAATATTATTAACAAATTAAATTTGTTAAAAAACAATTGAATGTAGGTCCGTTTTTTTTTATTTGACAAAACCTAGACTTGTGCTCTTTATTTAGTTAGTCACAATCTTGGCGTGCCTGTTAGTTGCAGCAAAATAGCAAGTTTTCGTTTCAGTATCTTACTAGAAATTACTTATAAAAATCTAGCTTAAAGACTTATTACGAATTTTTTAGTTGCTCTTTATGGAACATAAATCAGTTGAATTTAATAATATTTTTCGGGAAGATACTATTAAAATTATTATATTACAAAAATACCATGGTCGTATTCAAAATTCTTTTAAACTAAAATTTAAAAAGTCTAAAAATAGTCTATTTATAAAAATCCATTAAACATAAACAATTAAAGTCAAAACTTTTTTAACTAAGAAAACTATTTCTTAGTCAAAAAAATTTCGATTTAAACTATTCATATTTAATGGATTTTTAAATTATTATTAACTTTTTTTTTGACTAAGAAGAAATAAAAATTAATAAATGGCATGTGAAACTATTTCTATCTGTAGAATATTTGAGGAAAATCTCTAAGCAAATCTATAATGATTAAAATTTTATAAGTGAAATTGCAGTTATTCGACTGTATTTCAATTGAATGTTGTTAAATATTGCCCCACTATGGGGATTAGAAGGAATACTTATCGTTGCCGAGTCTCTTTACTCTTCGAAAGCAAGTTTGATTTCTTATTCTTTTAGTACATGGAAACTATCGTCTACAGTCTTGTTTTCAGTACTTAATCGGTGCAATTTATCGGTGTTTACCTGCAATAACCTCAAGCATTTTCTTACTCGATCTTATCTTCTAAATGCAAATATCTTGCAGAACAGTAGCTTCAATTTCTTAGTCTAGAATGCTTGCTGTACTACACCATAGCAATATAGTACAGTGAGAGTACTGTACAGGTGCTACTACTCCTGTTCGTATATTTAATTGGAAATTTCATTGAAAATTGACTTCTGTATACACTGAGATCTCATTTCATTTATTTATTTGTTTTTGTGTATTTAAGTTAAATACTTCTTAAAAGAAATAATGTCAAGACTTAGCACTGTTTATGTTTTAAAATAGCAAAATCAGATTTTAATTTGTTTTGCTCTACGGTAATACTGTCTTAAAATTTATTTGTTTTTTTTTCGTATTAATTTTGTAGTATTGTATATTTTTTTTTATAAAAAAAAATTTCGATAAAAATACATAAAATTTGAAATTAGTTTTTATTGGATAGGCAAAAAGTCCATTTTGTCTACTGCAGGTAATCTTATCGTAGGCGATATTCAAAATGTTTCAATTTGGATGCATTTAGTTTTTCGATAATATGCACTTCTAGCTGAGCATTATTGTTCGACGGTCAATAAACACGTGTACACCGGACCACGTAACAACAGATTGATGTCCATTTTATTGAATGGCACGACATAATAGTGCACTTAACCATTTTGACTTTAACCAACGAGGTAATCAAGACAGCGTTAGTTAGTGCACAGCAGTAATCGCCAGTGTTGGCTATGTTAGGCTCCTGGCTTTTTGGTGCTGACTCTATCTAAACACCTCGTTAATTAGTGAGGTGTTAGAGCAGATTTATACGAGCTGATTGCATATGGCACCATAGCTCCGTGGTGCAGTGTACACAAACCAAGTTTGAGTATATTGTGAAAACTATGGGAAAGCTTACTTGTTGTTGTTTGGTCATATCAGTTCTGGTTTGATTTCAGTCACCTTTTAGTTTTAGGTGCATGCCATGACAACATCAAAACTGCCGCATATTTCCGACAAGGGTAACCACGAGGTAGTCTAATGTCGGTAGCCAGAAGTAATTAGGAAGAGTTTGCCATTGTGGACATTGAAGTGTCGACATTCCATTCATATGTGAGTGAGTGGGTGGGGAGCTACAGCTCTTATTGTCGTTGATTGCACTCCCACTGATCCCATCCTACTGATATTCATTAAACCAAAGCTCTAGAGCTCTAGTATCACCAGCCAACCGTTATGGCAAAAACAACACAGAACATACCATCATGGCCAATTGCCATCGTGATTACTAGTAATTAGGCCTCCTAGACGAGTCGTTTTGTTCATTAGCCTAAACGTCGGCCTCATTTGCAGCATAATTGAATTACGCTCAGGTGACGAAAAATTAATTCAACATTATATAAGGAAATCGTATTCTTTCAGCTATTTCGAGTATTGCATTTAATTCAATTAGTACATAAGTTGTAGAAAATTTCGCCTGAATATATAAAAAGTAATAATGCGCGAAATTCTTTTGTCTTTTGATTTAGTTAAATCTGATTAGCAAAAACATACATTATTTATACTCGTATACTTATATTGAGTGCTGAATAGTTGGATTTATTTATTCTCAACAAGTATTAAGGACTAAATTATTTGGATTAGTCTAGAACTGCCCACTTTCAATAAATCGATCCACTTTTTCAAACTATTTCATTTTTGGCTTCTTACACTAATCGTAGTGTTTTACCCCACTTGAATACATGGTTTACTGAATCATCTATTGACGTTATTGCATTTGTCTTTTTTTCATTTTCTTAGTTTAATTTCTTTCCATTTATCTATGCACTGATAGATCAAACGTTTTTCTAGAATATTACAATTTGTTCCAAGGACGGTTGTAGGTAATCTTCTAAAAACGCTAAATACTGTATGCGGAATTTTTACCCCCTTTACCAAGGAACCACTGTCAACTGCTTCTCCTTCTACCAACGGGTAAGAAACCATCTCCTCCCAACCTATTTATTTATTTTGTACGGCCGGTATAGTATTAGAAAGAATAAATAATAATACCTTGGTATTTAGGTCTATCGAGAAACCAATATGAATTCAGAAAGGTTAGATCAACGATGGCTATCATATACGAGGTCTGTTCAAAAAGCATCGCGAATTTTGTGTTTTTTCAAAAATTATTTCTGACGGCTTCCTTAGCGCAACTTGCGCATAACTTACAGGTTATATTCCTCATTGACCGTACAACCCTGTGGCAAGAACTCATGATACACAACGCCCCTGCAATCGAAGAAAACTGTAAGCAAAACCTTCACATTCGACCGAACTTGTCGCTTTTTTTGGTCTTGGCTCATGCGGCAGCTTCCATTGGGATGATTGAGATTTGTTTTCTACGTCATAACCATAAACCCATGATTCGTCACCAGTTATGACCCTCTGGAGCAAATTTTGATCGTTGCGGACAGAGTCCATCAGCTCCTTAGCAATGTTAATGTGATGCTGTTTTTGGTCGAAATTGAGCAATTTTTTTGACGAATTTCGCGGCGACCCGTCTCACGCCAAATCATTAGTTAAAATCGAATGGTACGAGCCAATCAATATGTTAAAGTCCTCAGCAACTTCTCTAACGTTGATTCGACGATTGGCCAATACTATTTTCTTCACTTCATCAATGTTTTCGTCTGTTGTTGATGTGCTCGGGCGTCCGGCACGCTTTTCGTCGTTCACATTTTCTCGGCCCTCTGAGAACATTTTGTACCACCGATAAACGTTGCTTCGGTCCAAAGTAGCTTCACCATATACCACAGCCAACAATCGGAATGCGTCCACGCAATTAATTTTATTTTTCACATAAAATTTGATACAGATTCTTTGATCCATGTTTTGGAATGGGCAAAAATCGAAGACGAGCCAAAACACGTGCAAGTAAAGCAACTGTCAAAAACTAACTGAAGATTCAAAATGGCCGAACTTGTCGGCATAAGTGAGAGACATGAGTACCAATATAACGCAACAAAAATTCGAAAATCGAAAATACGTAAACCACGGGAATTCAAAATTCGCGATACTTTTTGAACAGACCTCGTATATATAAACGATAATTTTTTATAAGCTGTCTTCTATAAGGTTGATTCCACTACTAAATAAATATTTACAATCGAATATAATAACAATGACAATTTTGTGAATTAGCTTTCATTTTGTGAGGAAAGTGTAGGAAACGAACTACTAATAGGGGAATGGGTCATCAAATGGCTTAAATCACCCAAACCGCAAATGATGAAGTTCATATTATCCGGCACTGGCTGTCACCATTGGACCTGGAACTTACGGAGGCAGTACCAGTGACCAGCATGAAAGTAAACGAATTAATTACTCTCACCATTGGTGACTGCCATCGATACGATATCTGAGAGTTCAGATAGGTGGCATGAGAGACTTTTGAGAATCGCTGCTTTAAAGGCATGTCGGGTTGTGAATATGTTGGCAAGGATCATGCTTAATCGTAGTGGGCCCACACAGAGCTGTATGATACTCTAAGCAGCTCCTATTTAGACAAAAGCTATGGTAACCGAAGCGTACAATCATCGGGCTATAGTGGTATATCGCCGACGGATACTTCAAGTCTCGGGATCATTCCATACTGTCTCGTATGACGGTGTCTGTCTAGTATACCGACAGCGGTAACTGAATGTTGAACCTGAGCGATAAATAAAAAATGGTACATGCTAGCTTATAAAAGGTATTAATAATAGGCTTGCAGCAAATTTAGTATCCATGAAAATATTCCTAGCAATGGTTTCTTTTCGTTCCTTATTTTATACGTGGGTAGAAGAAAATTTTATAAAGGTCCTGTATAGATACCGATCCCTATAATGTTCAATGTATTTACCTCAAACTCACTTTCCTTTTATTCAAATAAGACTTTTATTCTGAACTCTTCGTTATCGAAACTATGGCTATGAAATATTATGGCAGTCATCGATACTGCCAGTAAAAGTCCCCTTTACTTTTGTACTTGTCACGAATTGCGTTTTGAATGATCTTACTTGCAGTTTGGGAAATTACCGATAGTTGTCGCTGTAACGTCATCCGAAAAACCAACCAAAGTTACACATTTATCCAACAATGCGCCAAAAATCAAAGCCTGCGAGATTCCCGAACTGATGTTGTATGGTTTCATTTCTCTTTGTTTAGTATATAAATCCCGAACTTTCAGATGACAAAACGTGCTAAAATACTGCAACTTCTTGCATATTCAGTATTTCAAACCACCTCGCTTCTATTGTTCTCCTTCATTTATTTCAAAGAACCTCGATTCCATAGTACAATATATAGTATCCACCCTTGCTTAAGGGTTTGTAAATCCATATTTGTTTCATAATAATCATTCGACCTCTTTGTTATTCAAGATCAGGCGATTTTAAGTAATCCTTTTAACCTTTTTGGCTTCCGTATCCAATAAACAACGGGGATGATGGTAGGTATATGAGTCGTCAGGTGGTTTATTAACTTTTTTCTTTCAGGTAATATACGAATTATACACTTCTACAAATTCATCTTGCATTGTTTTTATCCGAATTTCAAGGGCAGCATTGGGCTCTTAATCCAAGCCTGCGACTTTGGCATCTCCAATTTACTTGCATGCTTTTAGGAGGTTATCTCGATTAACAAATGAGGAAGTGTCTGAGATTAATTACATCTGATATGGGAAAAAAGGTTTTTCTATTTGTTAAGGTTCCAAACTTGATTCATCGGCAATTTCTGGATACCAGCAAAAGATGTTATGTGATCATCGATAGCAGCATCTATGTCCATAAGTACCGAATCACCCAATTCATCAACTAATTTTAGGACTATTTTGTGCATATAGATAGATCGGTGTTTGTCTATTCGCATTTGCTTATTATCGTGCACACCTTGAATCCCGCTCCTAATCTTTTTTCTTGTGGAGCATTATTTTTTGAGGTCCTAAAATGTAAAATTTCTTTCATATTAATTTAAACCTAACAGTTTAATAATTTTATTAACAGGTATTTGCATATTTTTCTCATAGCTATCTAGCATATTATTTTGTAAAACATTATTCAATATTTTTACAAAAAATAACCCGATTCCTTTTAAACATTATCCATTTAAGAGCTCATATTTTCAAAAAAGTTGTATCTTACCTTATAGAAAAATTACTCGTATAAGTGACTTTTATAACAAGTTAATTGCATAAACTTTGACAAATAATTATTTTGTGTTAATTTTTTTGGAATTCTTAACTGGCCACAAGTTTAACAACTTATTACATTTCAGATTTGCGTGAATAATTTTATGCATACACTTTAAATAAAATTAATCAAACCAAAGAACTGGTTTTAGAAATTCTGTTTCACCTGTACGGAAATTTTCGTGTCTTTGGCTCTGTAGTAATTTATAATCTGCACGAGATATAATAAGATTAATAAAAATGCACTATAAATGCTTATATATATTTAGTCAACTTTTAACTGTAATTTATATTATATAAAATATTATATAATCGATCAAATAGTTGCTCTGAAATAAAACTCCTCTCATAAAGATTAGAGTAGAAAATTTTAATGGGTATTTTGGTTTTTGACTGAAACTTCTGTTTATGTAGTAGTTTAACATGTATGTACTTTATTTGAAAGTTTATTTAACATAAGAAAATACTATCTTTGAAGATACGAGTATGGTATATAATTTCAATTATTGGTTAATTGAAAATTGTTATCGCCTATAGGCGAAAGTACATAATTTTCCTATAAATTTAAAATAAGGTATTCCTATAAATTTAAAATAAGGTATGGTATTAAGAAAGTACATAATTTTCCTATAAATTTAAAATAAGCGAATAGTAATTTTTAAATCTAAATATTCCGATTTTTATATAAGGCAGTTAGTTTTTAATTAATATGTAGAATTTTCACTAATAACGTTTAAGTTTCGTACTTATTATCTTTTTATGAACTAAAAGATCATTTTTCTAAATATTACGGGGGTCGTTCAATAATTTTTTAGAAAATCCAAGAAATTGCGCTCGTAGTGTCGGTAAAGATTTTTTTGTAAGTAGCATTATCGACAGGAAAGCTGTCAAAATTTCAGCTTGATCCATAGCGTAGGTCAATTTCTATCGTCGATTAAAGTTAACGACATTTATTTGTGCATAACAATGGAAAAAAGCGAGTTAAGGGCTGTCATCAAACATCTCCATTTGAAAGGCTGAAGCCCGAAATAAATCAAAGCTGAGTTGGATGCAGTTCATGGCACATCTGCACCTAGGTTTGCGACGGTTTACAATTGGGTGAATGAATTTAAACGTGGCCGTTCATCCACAAAAGATCTGATTTTGAACGATCGGCGAATTAAAGTGCGCGGATTAGTTGAGGCCACGGGCATATCACAAGGTACAGTCGCTTCAATTTTGCATGAAAAATTGTCCGAGAAAAAAATTTCGGCAAGATGGGTGCCGCGTTTGCTCTCAGAGGAGAATAAGCGCAATCGTGTAGTAGACTCTGAAGCTATGTTGGCACTCTTTCATCACAATCCTGCCGAATTCCTTCGTCGATATGTCACTGTGGACGAAACCTGGATACACTACTACACTCCGAAGAGACAGTCATCACAGTGGATTTTCAAGGGTGAACGGGCTCCGAAGAAAGCAAAAACTGTGCCTTCGGCCGGCAAGGTGATTTTTTTTGGGATTCGCAGGGCATCATTTTTATCGACTACTTGGAAAAAGGAAAAACAATAACAGAAGCGTATTACGCGTCGTTATTGCAACGGTTGAGCGAGGAAATCAAAGAGAAACGCCTCCATCTGAAGAAGAAAAAAATCCTCTTGCATCAGGACAATGCGCGTGTGCACACCTGCGCTGTTTCCATGGCCAAAATTGTGGAATTGAGAATGGAATTGTTGCAGCATCCCGCTTATTCACCAGATTTGGCCCCGAGTGACTATTTTCTTTTCCCCAATCTGAAGAAATGGCTTGGATTGCAGAACTTCCGAAATCCTATTGTGTATAGAGCTAAAAAGAGATTATGTTGAAAAATAAAAAAAAGTTTTTAAAAAAAAGTTTTTTTCTATCTTTTTCTAAGGACTTATTGAACGACCCTCGATTTTGGTTTTAGTAAAGATTGAATGCTGAAGTTAATTTTATATTATAAAAAAACCATACTTTTTACTATTGAATGAATTATTTTTTTTTCCAATTTTAAAATAGACATTATCTGATTTTAAATAAGAAATATTTTTCTAGTCAAATAAACATATCTACAACGGTGGAGAAATGTGTTTCTTTTAGCAAAATTGTCAAGGAAGTCCTTATTGATAATCTGATCAGTTTTGAGCTCAGCAGTATAATGATGGCCCTTTTTGCAGATGCCTTTGATTGAATATATTTTAACAAAAAGACATTACAGAAGAGGGAATCCTCAGACTGCCTTTAAACATTTTTTTTACGTGGGTGGGAGGAAATATTTTAAAGACGTTGTAGAGATACCGATTCGTACCGTGTGTGGGATTTTAACCACTAAAAACCACCTCCCTTTACTTCACATATAACACTCAATGGGTCCACCGTTAGGTATTACTTCATTGGGATAATACTACTATCCTATTTAGGCTGCAAGCCTATTTTTATTATTTGTTGCTGGCGGAGCTTCTTTATTACTCAAGATGATTATTCAAACCCCAGCATGCCTATTTATTATTAAATTTCAGAATAATACAAATAAACTACAATTGGTCCTTTGGATAAATTAGAACTGAGCAATGGTACCACGCTAATTCACCAAAAAAAAATTGTTTTCTTTTCCATTTCTACTTTAATTTCCTTATCCCAATATCCTTTACCGCCAAAATGACCTTATGGTGGTTGTGGCAGTATATCCCATCCAAGCTCTAAAAGCTTTTGCGGAGTGGTCAAACTTGTATATTGTTTCGCATTATCCTGTTGGACCACTATACATTTCCTGTTGAACAATTCTGGCCTTTTTTCTGTAAATGAATGACAGTACACTTCAGAATTTATCGTTTTGTTGCTCGGTAGAAGGTTATAATAAACGATTCCTTTGAAATCCCACCAAACAGATAACATAACCTCTTTTTGATGAATATTGGCTTTCGAAGTGCTTTGAGCCGGTTCATCTTTTCTACTTTAGGATCTTTTATGCTTAACATTGTTGTAGACAACATATTTCTCATCCCTAGTAATAATACGCTTAAAAAATGGATCATTTTCTTAGCGTTTGAGAAGCAAATCACAAACGTCAATGCGACGGCACAATTTTTTTTCCATAAGAAGATGAGAAACTCATATGTCAAGCTTTGAGATTAAACCTAGCCGTTTCAAATGATCATAAACGCTCGAATTCGATAAATTTAATCCCTCAGCGATCTTACTAGTTGTTATTCACCGGTTTGCATCAATTAATGCATTTATTGTGTCTTCATCAGCTCAACTGGCCTTTCAGAACGTGGTGCATTTTCGAGATCAAAATTGCCGGTTTGAAATTTTACAAACCAGTTTTTGCACTGGCGCTTACTTAACACATCGGATAATTTTTTTCTTGCTTGAACAGCATTTTTATCTTTTCTATAGTAAAAAAGTAAAATATGCCGAAAATGCTGTTTTTTACTTTCCATATTTAAAAGGGTATCAACCAAAAACTACTATGCACAATCAATCGAAGCAAGCAATGCTATGTCAGCTGTAAAAATACATATGATTATGTGGTTTAAGTGTGAAGTTGGTTGTGAAAAAATACAATTAATTCCTCTGTTGGGCAAAAACAAAATTACTTCCTCGCCAGCCAAATAGTTTCCTCTATATTAGGATGAATGTGTTTTCTGTTATTGTTAGCCATGTATGGGCTTAGAAACATCGGACTTACCAATGGCAGCATGAAAACTGGTCTAAATCAGATTTAGTAGAAAATCTATAACATTTTCTATTCGAAAATCTTCCGTACTGCTGTCTGTGAATTTCAATAAATTTCTCTCACTTATGCTTCGCGAAACTATTTTCTCAGTTAATAGAATATTCAATTAATTGAATATTATTAATATTTCAATTTTTTAATTTTTTTATAATTGAAAAATGAAAAAAACTACCAATATGTATTTTGTTTTCCTCTTTTTTAGAAAAGTTTCGTACTTCTTTGACAGTTCAGCCTAAATAAAAAATCCCTTTCTTGTTAAGATTTACTATTTGGAAATCCTGATAGTTTCAAAAGAAATTTTCATCAAATTTCTAGATAAAAAATAATGGAATATTGAAAAAAAAACAATTTTTTTATAAATGGTTCTTTAAAAAAGAAATTATAAATCTAAATATATTCTGAGATATGCATTAACTATCTATTTTTGTTAACAAAAATAATTTTATATACTTTAACTTAATTATTCCTCACTATATTCTACAGATCCTTTTAATATAATTCTATTCTATTAGAAAAAAGTATAATATATATGGGTGGAAAAAAAATATACAAATTTTAAGAAAATTATTCCTTAAGAAATTCATTTTTTTCATCTATTTTGAAACTTTATAATAGAGAAAAATTGAAAGTTCCAAAAAGAAATGATTCTTTTCTGAATTCATTCCAATGAATCTATCAGCAGTCTTCTCCTCCCACTTTTTAATTTAGACAATTATAGGTTATTATTTTGAATTAACTAAAGTGATACTCTGATCAGAGCTGAAGATGAATTTCAAATTGGCTTTGGTTAATTTATTTTATCGAATATATTCAAGTTGAAAAAATCTACTCGAAGTTTTAATGAAGAGAATTTTGCAAATTTACAACAAAGTAGTTATTAAAGTTGCAATTTGAAATAATGATAAAAAAGATGATGAAAAATGCTGAAATTTTTTTCAAGAAGGAAAAATTCCTTAAGGAAGTCAGCATAAAAAAACAGACTGTTTGAAAGTATGTAAGCTCAATATTCGGTGTAGCTGTCATAAAAATTTGCCTTAAAAGGACATCAGCAATTGCCGTCGGCTCATTTTATTGGAATAAAAAAAAACGCAACAATTTTGAATTGATAAGTTTCCTTATACACTTACATACTAAAATTTATTGGTGACATTCAAATATAAAACTGGTTCTATCCGATGATACCAGACGATGTCGTTTAAAATACGCCCCAAAAAATAAATAAGGTTAAATACGCAATTAGTCATTAAAGATCCTCTTTGAATGGAATGTACACGAGAATGGAATTTCTGAGGAGCGTCCTGCTTTCTTTACGAATAATAACTACAAGTACAAGGATAGGAAGCATGAATGGTCATGATGAGTGAGGTTTGACTAACGATTACAAGTTTTCGAATAATGGGAACGGGAAGCCTCATGATTGGCAACAGAAGCACAACGAAAATTATTGAAATTTTCTTTTTTAATGGGCTTCCGAAATATGAATGAAAGACTTAATGAGTTCCATTCCGGACATAATTTCCCTACGTTAAGTCTAGAGTATTTTTTTTTGTTTCTTTTCAAATTATTGCCACGCAAAATTACCACACTGTGCTCGCGTTCATCGTAAGGAATCCTCAAATAATTGTGGATCAAGTTAAGAAAAGTGGAGAAGAAATAAAAATCAAATGGGAAGGAGGAGCATAAGGATGAGAATGACTGTGGAATGGGCGATAGGACCATAAATGACTGTGGATACGATTAAAGATGAGACTAAGTCTGGAGCTGATACTAAAACTGGAGATGAAGCTATGGGAAGAGCAAAGGCAAAAGTTGTGGCTAATACTAAGACCTGTTCTAAGAATTGAGTTCAGTCCATGGCAAAGTAAAATACTAAGACTGCTCCAATGGCAAAGGAAGGCAAATTAAACGATACGAACCTACTAAGATATTGTAAAACTTGGCCGTTTTATATTCTGAATTACAAAATTATTTAAGTCGAATGGCGTCAAATTGCATCAAGCGAAAATATGATTAATCTATCGTTCGACACAAGGTTAATTGAATTCGATTGATCGATGGTGATGGCAGCCAGCTATGGCAGACATTTAAATCGACATCATCCTCTCAACTTCGGTAATGCTTCTTTTTTCTTTATTCTGTATCAAAAAATATTATAGTTAAAGAGAAAAACATAAAAGTAACATTCAAAAAAAGTAAAACTGATGAATTATTATTAAAATTGACCCGATGTTCGTGTTCTCATATAAAATGCAATAATGAAAATATGTTCGATTGCTTATCGATTCCATATAAGCTCGTTGTCATTTTAGTTATTAGGACACGTTTCAGTGTTCGTGCCACTACATTTGATCAAAAGATAATAAATACAAAGTTATTTAAACTTTACATTTAAGCTTCCTTAGAATTGTTGACTTGAAATAATGCCAACTAATTAATGTAAACTGAGAGAATACTTGTCAATTTTAATGGCAATTGATTTGCAAAAAAAAAATTCTGCTGCACTTATCCTCGTAGATATAAGAAAAGTTGTTGAGCTTTTTGATAAACTTCTTGAAAAAAAGCCTTAAACAACTATGCGTTATAATCCTAGAATATTTTTGATTATATTTTAAAGAAAATTAAAGGAGGGCTCTTATTAAAAGAGGGCTGGTGATAAGAATAATCCTGTTGAACACTTTTAATTTGGTAGGACCGGAGATTTGAATAGTCCTTCGGTATTCCTAGGCTTTTGTAAAACGTTACTATAAGGAAAGTACAGGAGAAAATTCGAAAGTTGAAAAGGCAGTTTAGAATTGACTGAATTATCTTAAGACCTTTTTTTCGCTTAAAATTATTAACTTGAGAAGGAAAACGGGATTAATTATAAAACTCACCGGTAAATATAATAATTTTATATAAAAATAATATTCTCTTGAGCGAAATTCATTGCGAAAATGTATGTTTTATAAAATATTTTAAGCTTCTAAATGCTTATATAGGGATTTTAAAATATTTTACTGCAGATTTAAGTATACTTGATACTGACTTCTGGAACTATTGTGGTTGTTTTTTATCCCAAATAATATATTTAGCTTATTTGCATAGCCATTCAGCCAAAAATGCAAGTCGTGGTCTTTTTTAGCAAATCTTGGATCCGCGTAGTTCTTCCGTTAAGTAATTGTTGAATAGTGTAGGTTTTTATTATTAAATTGTAGCTATAACAAAACACAAACGTATAAAATTAACAGTGCCGTCATTGGAAACGTGAAAATTATAAGCTAGGGAATATTTTTTTTTAAATTCTTTAAATTTTTTTTATTTATCTGCAACTACAAATTTATTGTTGTGCATCATGAACTGCAAGTAAACACCCGTCGGCATTTCTCCAACTAATAGAAGTTAGATTGCTCTAGAAAAAATCTAGGCCATTGTCTCTTAAGTCTCCGATATGTGTGTCCGGGGAGGGAAATACTGGGCAATCCTCTTACATTGGAGTGAAATTTTTGATAGCGGGAAATGCACAGGTTATGAATAAATGGAACATTTAGATTACGATGAATTACGTTGTTACGAATATAAAAAAGGGCATCAACAATTTTACGAAGCATCTTGGATTGTAAGTTCTGGACGCAATAGGAATTGGAACGTTTCGTTGAACCGCAAAGTTCAATTCCATATATCCAAATAGATTTTTTAATTATATTTATTATGTAATAAAAGTTTACTTTTAATTGTTAATTTCGAGCGTTTGTCAAGTAGTCTAAGAAGTTGTAGGTAACGTCTGTTAGCATCAACTCCTTTTAGTCTAGTACGTGGGTTCCATATTAATCTCTTGTCCATGTAAAGTCCCAAATAACGTACTTTGTCATATTGTGGATTAATGTTGGTAGAGGGTCATGCAACAAGTACTTAGCCTACAAAAGAAAAACGAAAATTTTGGAAAGGTGGCAATTTATTTTTCCACATAATTTTAGCTCTAACTTTTTTAACCCGTCCAAAAGATACATTTTCTCGAGGGAAGCAAAATAGGCCTCCGTGGCAACGATGACCTCCTCATTCGACCCAAATCTATTCCCGGCGAGTGATTTTTTCAGGTTTGGAAACAAAATGTAGTCACAGGGGGCCAAATCTGGAGAGTACGATGGATGGGGCAGCAATTCGTAGCGCAATTCGACCAATTTGGCCATGGCGACTGCGGAGGTGTGAGCCGGCGCGTTGTCGTGGTGGAACAGCACTTTTTTCTTCGCAAAGCAGGGCCGCTTTTTCTTCAATTCGACGTCAAATCGGCCCTATAAGTCAGCATAGTAGCGCCCCGTAATTGTTTTACCCTTCTCGAGGTAATCGATGTGGATCACACCTTGTGAATCCCAGAAAACGGTGGCCTTCACCTTTCCGGCCGATCGAACAGTCTTCGCCTTCTTCGGAGCACGTTCGCCGGGTGAAGTCCACTGTTTCGACTGTTCCTTGGTCTCTGGTGTGTACCAGTGAATCCATGTTTCGTCGACGGTCACGAAATGACGCAAGAACTCCACTGGATTGCGCTGAAACAGCGCCAAACACGTCGCCGATGTGTTCTCACGGTTGCGCTTGTTTTCCGGTGTGAGCAAACGCGGCACCCATCGCGCCAACAGCTTTCTCATGCCCAGTTCTTCGTGTAGAATATGATGCACCGTTCCTACTGCGATGCTTACAGTCTCAGCTACCTCGTTAACCTTCAATCGACGGTCTGCCAACACGAGATCGTGGGCTTTTTTAACGTTTTTCTCCGTAGCAGCCGTTTTCGGGGCACCTCGGCGTGGCTCTTAAAAAACCGACGTGCGGCCACGAACAAACTCGTTGAACCAAGTCTTGACGGTCGCCATCGAAGGAGAAGAGTCACCATACACAGCATCCAAGCGATCTTTGACTTCGCTGCGCGTTTTCCCTTCCAAAAACAAAACACCATACACAGCATCCAAGCGATCTTTGACTTCGCTGCGCGTTTTCCCTTTCAAAAGCTCTCAAAACACAACTAATGAAGGGAACTGAAACTTTGACAGTAGGCTACTAAAAGAATGTACTGCACGATGGTAAATTTCTTTTGTGACAGCAGTTCCATCGGGCGGTGAGGCTAACTACTTGTTGAATGACTCTCGTATTAAAGTATAAATGGGTAGGTTGTCCTTGATAAAGTGTGAAAGTAATGTGAGCACTCTTCTATTCATTTACCCTCACTCTCCATTTCTTAAAGCAGGATTGAAGGTTGTGTATTAGGGTTTGTAAATTGTTGGAAACTATGTCAGGATTTGTATGGGTAGCAAGTATGGCCGTATCGTCTGCATAAGTAGCAATGATAGTATTAAGATCAAATGGGATGTCATGGGTGTAAGTATTATATAAAATAGGACCAAGTATACTGCCTTGTAGGACTCCGGCTAGAAGAAAATATATTTCCGTGGATTCTGAGCTAATAGCTACTTGGAAATGACGTTGGGAGAGATATGAATTTATGATAAGATAGTATGTTGAAGAAAGAAAGCTCTTGAGTTTCCAGAGAAGCCTAGGATTCCTCTTAATATCAAAACCTTAGAAGATATCTAAAAATACTCCTGGGCAATATTTTTCCAGTCAAGAGAGGATGCAATGTGATCAACAATGCGGTAGCGTTTCTGGATAGTGGAGCGTACAGATCGGAAGCCAAATTGGTGAACAGGAATATTTTTTTCATTAACTTGGACTGGGTAGAGTCGTTTTAATAGGACTTTTTTTTTAAATCTTAGCAAGGATTGTTTATTTGGTTTGGGAATCATTTTAATGACAAATAATTTCCAGAGTAAGGGAAAATAAGTTGTACGCAGGATACTATTTAAAATGTATGTAATTAAAACTAAAGCTTTTCGGGAAATTTGCTTCAGAATAGGAGGTGTTATTATGATATTGTATAATCTTTAGTATCCTGCGTACAACTTACCAGAAGCTTTAAATTTGAAAGGCGCAGAATAGTAGATTTAAATTCAGAAGGCTTAACATTTTTGGAAGGAAGACTCATAAGGACTTGGAACATTAATTCTTCGACAATTTCGTTAGTATGCGATTTGTCTTCTATATCACCATGTGGAACAAAAGTATTTACCAAATGTTTAGCAAATACTTAGGCTTTTTCTTAGTGTGTTTTTGCCCAGTGGCTATAGAAGATTGAGATAATCTTATAAGTTGGAATTAAGAAGGGTTAATTGTAAAACAATTCGAATTCTTTTCAAACTAGAATTTAAAAGTTATCATAATTTTATTGTATTAAATATATCAGCTAAAAATCTGAGATTAGGAAGAAATAATCTTAAAGAATATCTTGAAAAAAAAGTTCTTTTGGAACAAGATATTTTCTATTGTATTTTTTTATTTTGTTTAGATTAAGACAGTTTTATGATAAATTTGTGGAATTTTATAATATGTACTACATGAAAAAAACATTTTCAAGATCTTCAAATATGTTTTATAATAGAGAACCTTACAGAGAACAATTTTTTTAAAATTGAATCCATTTTATATTCATTTTTCCACCCACTGTCCTGGTAACGAAAATTATTATTATATATCTTGATTGAGTTCGTTGCTCACAAAGTAGCTGCATACAAAGGACCTTTTACCTAAACAAACCAAAATATAAATTGCTATTTAAAAATGTTCTTTATATATATGGCAACTTGGCTGTTCAATATCTGAAAAATCAAAAGCAAAAAAAAGCGTAGAAACTCTTTTTTTGAAAATATATTTGGATTGTACAGACTATAATCACAAAATTCCAACCAATTCTCCCGCTATTATTAATTCCTTCTTTAAATATCCTATTTTTAATAAATAAATAAAAATCTTATCCAGAAAATTATGTTCACCATTTTGTTTACTTACTCATTCATAAACATAAATATTAGTAGTTCTATTATGTCAATTTATACAATTTAAGATATAAATTATTTCTATCATCTGAAATTATTCAAAATAAAAAATGTTTTTTTTTTGTATTTGAAATGCTCTTAAATTGTACTAAACAATTTTAGTTAATCAACAATCAAAAATAGTGGTTTATCTATCAAAATATATCTATTGATCTCATATTATATAAAAACATATACCCTATCATTATTGCAGGTAAGCACTAATAATACGATATATTAATTAACAAAGATAATTGCTCACAATTGAGCAAAATATAAAATTTCTTGTTTATAGTTTTTTTTTCTGCGATTTAAAGTTAGTTGATCGCTATTATTATGCATGTTAAAATTAAATTAAAAATAATTAATTATACAATTTAGTACAAGGATTTTAAATCTAAGAAAAAAATTAGTTGCAAGTATTTTAAATTTAAAGAATTGCAAATTTTTGTATATTTTTTCAATCAATACAATTTGACGAAGTTTATACGCTTTTGCTACTATTTTCAATATTGTTACTTGGACAGATTGACGGTTTTTTCCACATCGATGGCAGCAAATAATTGATTTCAATCAACAATAATCGAAGCATGAAAAGTTTTAAAAAACATTTTTATGAGTCCTGTTTATAGTTAACAGGTAGCACGATTGTAGAGACCTTTTTTGAGATCCAGTTCTTGGGTGAGAATTTTATATGAACTTTTATGGGCATTTAATTGATCGTTAAATTGACTCTTTTAGTAAAGTTTAGTTGGCATTCGCCTTTGGGATTCTTCTTTTGCTTCTGCAACTTAAATTATAAAGATAACCTGAACTAATACGAATATAATTTCGTTTTCATTTTTAATTTAGATTGTCTTCTGTTAAAGGTTTGCATCTGTTACGATATGAAATGAGAAGCTGGTATTTTTTTCCTTTTTCTCCTTTTGATTCACAATCATTTCTATTTTGCATTTTAAAAGCAATTCGACATGAAAATTAACTTTTATTATGCTGTTGAAACATGGGTTACAGTTTTATGGATTCATAAATGCATGCTGATGACAATTTAATAATTTAATAACTTTTTATCAATGGTAATTATAGTTGAAATTTTGAGTTGAAGTGATAAATTTGTACAACAGTATTATTCTAAGATATTTAATTTAAATTATTAATGAACCCAAGAAGCAAAAAAAAAGGTATTTATGCTAAAAAATATGATTGCTTGATGTGTGATTTACTGAATTTTAGCTCGTTGATTGTACAAGACTTAACTAAAAAAAATTTGTCAATATCCACTGTTGATTATAAGATATTTACAGGACCTACAGAATATATTCTGTAGGCCCTACTTTTATTTAAAAGGTAACTAGTTTTAGTTTAGTCAGAAAAATTTTATTTAATGGGCATATGGAAATTTGTATCATTGGAAGTGAACTTGTCAGCACTTTGTGTCATTGGAAGTGTGCTGCAGGAACACTTTATCGGCCAGTGCTCACAATTATACCCAATTACCTCGCATACTGACACAATATTACTTAATACCATTAGTCAGGTGTATGTACATAAACAACCACCAATAAATAAGTCTATTCATTATCTACACCGAAATTCTGGGCACATGAGCTCCTCAAAATTCTGATTGGACATACGAACCGTCATATGTGACAATCCTGTGGCACTCAGTTCACTACAACTCACACATTATATAAATGGAAACTGGATCTTATAATTCCATTCCCAAGTCACCACTTTATTCTGTTATAACATACTAATCTGCACTTAAAATCTTACAAAACTCTTACTCTTTTATCCTACTAACCACATATCAGCTCGTATAAATAGTTTCCCACATGCCTAAGGAAGTAGCGCAATAGCCTCATGATTTTGATGCTATAAAGATGTCCTTGGTATGTGGCTTAGGTACCTACACAAATTTTGATGCTATAAAGATGTCCTTGGTATGTTGGCTTAGGTACACACAAACAACATTTTTTGAATCGGTTGTTCTATGGAGATCGTGTACAGTTATAATGTTTTATTTAACGTGGCCTAATTGTCTTCAACGTTAAACCACGAGGCGCCTACGACTATAGGGATGGAGCTACGTTTAATAAACGCACTACTATTACTGATAGTTAACAGTTAGTAATCAGTTATAAGCTGACTACTACACCTGCTGGTGGCGAGGACTACCTAAACCTCTACTGTCATTAGCAGTGACAGTGCCCGAGATAATTGCAAGTTATTGCCGCTTATCTCCCACGCGTCATCCGGAGATCGTACCTGCGATATGGGTATTAACCGCAGTCACCACGTTGCTGCTAAATGGCGCCTCACCATAAGCGAGCACAGAATATTTTCACACCATAGGGCACCCGGATTCCCGTGGTACCAATTTTTGTTTTAAGAGTACTTCGGTTTGTACTCCGCTCATTGAGCTACGGTCAGGAATCTAGTAAACTCCTAGGCACCGCTAAGCCAGCTCAGGTACGCAGGTTTGCCAAGACCTAAAAGTATAACCGGAATCGGCGTTGGTCTTGCACCCGGTTGTAGCTACCCAGCGTGTTATTCACACAAAATTCTCGCTCTCCGCTCAAGGATTCACACACATTAACACACTCATTCACACACCATTCTCACACCTCTCTCTCACATCCAACACATTACTCATATTCTCACCCTCATCAATCAACACGATTCCACATGCACCTAAGTCACGCAAATCCCCGCACAGACCACACTCAATGAGAAGGTGCTTGGCAGTCTCCTCCGCCGCCCCATAAGGGCATCTAGCCTCCGCAGCCAGACCACGCCTGTACAGGAACCCATTCATACTGCCATGTTCCGTGAGTAAATACCCAAGGTACATACCAAATTCATATCCATACGCAGATATAAAGCACACATCCGAAATGAACATATGCGTCCATCTTCCATTCACACTCTCATCCCATCAACGTTGTCAAATTTCACATATTCTGTTCAGGACCAGCTTACGCCGCTGGTGTGGACTATGATCCTGAACCTCTTCATTTATGACCGGACAACCAGCCAACGCGATGCTCCGCCGTAGACGGTAGTGAATGCTTCCACGCAGCACCTTCAGGTCCCATAGAATTTCTTCCGTGAGAATCTGCATCACCTCGGTTGACACGGTTCTGCACAAATTCGAACATGCATACAGAGTCAGACGCTGGACTGATTTTATGCCCACCCTTGCGTAATGGTAACGCATCATGGCAGCCCATACAAACGACGCATACATTGCATACGGAACAAACACACTCTTGTACAGGACTTTCACCGCTCTGGATCGAAGTCCCCATTCTTTGCGAAATACTCGCACCAGCATGCCAATCAAACCGGCCACGCGCCCCCTTAGATGTTGTAAGTGAGGCCGAAAGTTCAGCCTCTCTCCAACCTTTATTCCAAGGTGGAGATCGTGTACAGAATAAAGAGTGAACAACATTTCCAACTAATCAAAATTTTCTTCAAATAAAATTGGCCAATTTATGCCTTGATTTAACGACACTGGCCGGCCCAACGTGCTGGACTACCATCCAAGAGCTCGTGGGTTCGAACCCGATGCGATATGGTCCTACACTTCTGAGGAGAAGGACGTAATACAAAAAGAAGACCTAGACGACATTTACTTGTTACTAGAAGGCATAGACCTAGACGAAATAGCGCTATTGTCCATACATCCTGCAAAATCACTGATTTATGGAAGACACGATTTGGCAACAATGTGATTTCACGGAATTGACCTCCAAGATCTTTTCTTGTAAGGATACTGACGGTTTGGAAACCGAACTTACTGAAAGTAGCTGAACAAATGAGCTCCAAAATTTTGGCACCGTTAAATTTTTTTACTACAAATTTTAAATTAAGGGAATAAAATTATTCATTTTATTTTGTAGTAGTTACCCCATGATAATAGGCCCAGGGCTCAATGCTTCAACACCACGACCTTGAAAGTTAATATGTCATACGTTGTTGGATTAGCAAAACTTAATTACTGCTTAGCACAACTAGTTTATAAGATATAACAGTTAGTTCGATACAAATGAGAGTTTAGTTTATATTTAGTTAATAAAACTCAGATGGCTTAGGAGACTATAAAGAAGGCTTGCCAATAAGCTTATAAATACAAATCGAAATTATTTTCGATTTGTTATAGGAGAAATTGATAGGAGAAATTATTTTCAGTCATCGTAGCAGTGGTGGAAGGTTTTAACTTGGATCGCCTTTAACTCCTTAGTTACCCTTTTTTCGATGTTAACAACAATATCGAAATGAGAGGTCCTTTCGTGTTTTTTTTATCTCGGTGAATATGAAAGTCACGCCGACTACCATAAGGTCAACAAAAGGCTGGAGGCCCACAAGAATCACCTTTTTCCGTCAAAAAATCCTTAATGTAATTTCCAAACTAACGAAAAGGAATCTTTTCCTAAACCTTACGAGGACTATTCATTAGCGTTAATGTTAATAAATGATCTAACCTTACAATAGTCCTGACTCATTTCACATTTTTCTTTATTTTCGATGTTGAAGGCATCTCTAAACAAAGTTCGTCTGCCACTACAAGTTCTAGCTCCATCGGATAATTATGAGCCCCTATTAGGCGTCGTTTAATATTAATTTTTTAATAATTAATTCGTTTTTATTAATTTTTTGCTACACATAAATATACTCTTCTAAAGATAATGATAGAAATTTAAAAATCGTAATGTTATTACTCAAATTACTGATATTTCCTGAAGAAAAATAATTTCAAGCTGTCAAAAAAATAAATATGATATTTTTTTTATCTTTTTACCAAAAATTATAGGAGCAAGACAAATAATATTTTATATTTTGTATTTTGAATATTATACAAAAGATACAACACCAAATCGAAAAATATTTTGCTTACTTTTCCACCTTAACGTGTGAAGTTGTTAACAATCACTGAGAGGTCCAAAAAATCACGTTTTGCATATTTTCTTTTGGGAATCTCTTATTTTGCTTGTTTTTGTTAAAAGTCTCTTCTTCTTTTTTTTGGAATAATCTTATTATGTTAATATTTTTAGATATCTTTTATTAGGATCAGTTACAGAAAATTATAGTTTTAAAAAAATATATTTTTGTAACTGATTTTAATGTCAGACCTCTAAATTTTTGTTTGTTTGATGATTCTGTTGTATACTTTTTGAAAAAAAAAATTTGTGGAAAGTAAGACCTAAATTTCACTGATCATGAGTAATCCTTCGGATGGATTTAAATTATAATAAACGATTATAACGTATCATTCCTAACCTTAAAATCTGAGGGGCTTTAAATATCCTCAAATCTGGATATCTCATTTTTTACAATGACATTATTATTTCAATTTAGTTTTTCCAAATTATTTTAAATAAAAAAAACAGTCCCGTTCGTTTCCTACATTATTAAAAAAGTTAATAATTTGATGGTGACTATCATTTGGAATCCAGAAAAAAAAAACAATCTCAAAATAGCTTTTATAGATCTACCCGCAATTTCAAATTGCAGCTTATACCGACAGAATACCAAATACCTTGGACCCATTTAGTGTCTACACGGAACTGAGTAATCCGTGGTTTCTATTCTGGGCGCTCATGATCAAAGCAAACAACTGTCAATTTGTGTCCGAAGAATAAAAATTATTACGAATCGTGTGCTTCTTTTTTTGCTGAGTTGGTTTTTCTTAATATTTTACTTTAACCATCATGTCGTGCGAGAATGATTCTCTTGACTGCCTCCTCTTATAAACAATTTTTTTAAAATGTGTTTTGATATTGTTGAACAAAGGGAAAAAAAACATTCAAAAAATCAAAATGGATAGAAAAAAGTTGACTTAAAGACTTGATACGAAATGATACCGAAGAACGCTAATAGTGACTAATTGCATCTGTCCGGACTGTCATTGAATTTGTACCGCGAATGAACTGAACAGCCGGAATATAGACTGTCGCACAATGAATGTACCAGTCGACTGCCCAAACCAAAACGACAGACCGGATAAAGGTAGATAATTCATTTGGTGCAGAGATGCAGTTAGTAAACTGCAATAAAGATAGGGCTTTGGCTACTGTCACCGCCGAAGGCCCTATTCCGAAAACGGGTGCCTATCGCAATGGCAAAATTTGGCCTGAAAATGATATCGCAGTCAGATTCCAGACAAAGAATGGGTCGACTGCGAATAGGTTCCGTGAAGCCAGGAGATGATGGTGTACATGCAATAAACTCACCTGAAGAGAGAATCATTTGATCACTGAACAATTCGATCGATGGACGAGGAGGAATTCTTTTTATATAGAACCGGTTCGCCCAAAGTCCGAACGACTCTCAGATGAGGATCGAACTAATCAAATGGGCTGGTTGTAGAGTGGTGCGGAATGGATCTCCATGTCTCATTCTTCCTTCGACAGGCAAATAGAAGTCGGATTATTAGTGTCGCTTAAGTTTTAATGAAGGCTTGATTTACCCATACACGTGTATACATGTGTCAACTGATCGTAAAATGGAAAGTCATCGATAGGATTCCCGAAAGTCTTCCAAAGGCTTTTTTTTCAACAAGTAAATGCTTATTATTCCCACTCCCCTCTCGATTAAATTCTGTTTGCAATTCTTTGTTCGTTCTACTCGTTCACATAGCCGCTTCAGTGTCATCATACCCTCTGAGCCTTATTTCTTGTTAGTTTCGATTTTGGTATTTGGGATATCAGGCCTATGATCGAAGGATCTTCTTTTTCTTTTTATTCTTATACCAACTCATTCTTCTTGTCTCGATTATTGTGCTTCCCTTTAATAAAGAATTTCATCCTTCATTTCACAGTATTCCACATCCTTTCACCGATTTTTAACGATAGCTTTATTCACACATTTGATACGGTCTGGATTTTCCTCTTGAACCATTGTCTGGCGGCATCCCCACAATCATTTCATTTATTTATAAGAATTGAGTTGGGATATTCTGCGACATCGTTTTTATCCAATTTAATGGAATGTTAAATTGATGGAATTTCGTCAAAGAAATATTTGATTTGATATTTTGCTGATGATTCGACGTGTTAAACGATACAAAAGACAAATATTTTCATCTCTCTAGATTGATCGGTTGTGTTTTTGGTTTATTTACCAAACGAATTGGTAAATATTTTGAAATGGATCCGAAGTTGCCTTAAAGGAGATGCCAATCAGATTTTTTTAATATTATTAGTGGCGTTGTTTACAAAAGTTGATTTTTTTTAAAAATAATTTGTTGGTTATATATTATTCTTCTGAACGAGGATATTGAAATTGATTTGAAATTCTGTATTTGAGATCAACCAATATTTCCGGACTTTCAAAATAAGATCAGTTGATCATTATATCTAAATGTTATCCACTTTTTATCAAAAAAAGTAAGCTTTAACATGATAAGAAGTGAGCTGTTGTTATATGTTATGTTGATAAAGAGACACAAATATTGAAGGTTCCCGAATTATTATCTTGCCTCCGAACTTTTCTACCCTATAAAACCAAGTTTTTTTTTCAAATTTTTTAAAAAAATATTGTCCTTAAAAAATATTTTTTTATTTAATCAAAAAAAAAAACAACAAAATAATTATAACAAACATATTTCTTCTGAGACATTTTATGGCTTCAATAATTTTTGCACAATTTTTACAGAGTTAGCCTAAAAGACATTGTGAATTTTACGATCGCAATAATGAATTTTTTTTGTCTGTTGTTTTTAAAGCAATAATATACGTGTTCGAAATGAAACCTGATTGAGGTCTTGTCATCAATCAAAAGAAAATTATATGCCGTGTCAAGTTCTCAATCCTTTTCATCAGACATAAAATTCGTTTACTTAAAAGATCAACAAGCCTACAACAAGTTCATTAATGGAAAGTTTATACCTTGATTCAGGTAATCCTCTATTATGGCCATTCGCTATATTTTACGATCATCATCACCATAGTAAGATTGCCGCAATCAGGTGTAAAAAATCAACTTTAACTTTATTGTTTGTGAATTTTCATCGGTTTTAATACGTTGTTTTCTCTCTAGTCAATATAATTTTTTTGAAAGAGTAGAATTTTTTTATGACTAAATACGTACATTTGATTATTATAGTGAAATCTTAACAAATTACTTTTTATACTATCAATAATTAATGTTTTCGATATAAGATAAATGACGGACGTTTATATGCTTATTATTATGATAAACTTTCTAGTAAATGGAAATTTTGGATAGATTTTTAGCTTTTATTTTCAAATAAGAATACATCAACTGTTTTTTGTTCTTCTTTTAAAATAGAAGCGATTAATGGATAGTTTGATGTGTGGCAGCACTTTCTTTTTAAATATTTTGAAAAATTCACTACTTAAGTAGATGCGCAAATGCTCTTACTCACATATTTACTTATATCTTCAAATTGGGTTACTAGTTTAATAAATGGTGTAGGAAAAATTACTTAAATTTAGAATTTTAAATGGCAGCACCCAAAGTATAATTAGATCTTAGTAACTGTGGAGTTTTAGATTTGGATTATAGTTTTTTTATTTATTTTTAATCTGCAAATATAATTGTATTACAATATATATACCAAGCAGATTTACATAAAATTTTAATTTACAATCTCGTACAATATGACGTGGAAGCAAACACCCATCGGCGTTTCTCCAACCAACGGAAGTTAGATTCCTCTAGAAAATCTCGAGGACATTGTCTCTTAAATCTCCAATGAGTGTATCCGAGGAGGGCAGTACAGGCCAATTCTCTCACAAGTGGATTACGATAATATATAGGGTTAAATATATGCTAATACATTTAACAGGAGTAAAATATTTTAAAACGGAAAATGCACAGGTCCTGAACAAAGGGATCATTTAGTTAGATTACGATGAATTACGTTGTTACAAATATAAAAGGGGGCATCAACAATTTTACGAAAGATCTTGGATTGTAAGTTCTGGACGCAATAGGAATTGGAACGTTTCGTTGAACCCCAAAGTTCAATTCCATATATCCAAATAGGTTTTTTAATTGTATTTATTGTCTCAGAAGTTGTAGGTAACGTCTGTTAGCTTCAACTCCTTTCAGTCGTATATATAAACCATAATTTTTTGTAAGCTGTCTTCTATAAGGTTGATTCCACTACTGAATAAATGTTTCCAATCGAATATAATAACAATGACAATTTAGTGAATTAGCTAATAAATAAATTATATTAATTACTGAAATCTGAAGCTCTTTTTTTAATTTTTTATATCTGCAATTACAATTGTTTTATAACAAGCATATTTACATAAAACATTTTAATTAACTAATGGAAGTTAGATTCCTCTAGAAAATCTCTGGGCCATTGTATCTTATGTCTCCGGTAAATGTTTCCGGAAAGGGCAGTATATGACAATTCTCTCACATGTGCATTATGATGATAGGATAAACGGGAAAGAAACTTTTGATAGCGGGAAATGCATAGGTCCTGAACAAAGAAAATACCATATTTAAATGACGATGTATCTTGGATTGTAAAGCCTGGATGCGATATATAAAAGAGGGCATCAGAAATTTTACGGAGCATCTTGGATTGTAAAGCCTGGACGCGATATGAATTGAACCGTTTCGTTGAACCCCAAAGTTCAATTCCATATGTCCAAAAAGATTTTATAATTGTATTGTTTACTTTTGATTGTTCGTTTCGAGCGTTTGTCCAGTAGTCTAAGAAGTTGTAGGTAACGTCTGTTAGCTTCAGCTCTTTTTAATCTAGTATGTGGGTTCCATGTTAGTCTCTTATCCAGGTAAAGTCCCAATTACGCACTTTATCATATTGCGGTACCATGTTGCTATTAAGGTATAAAGGGTAAGTTTCCCTTGGCAAAGTGTGAAAGTAATGTGAGCACTCTTCTGTTCATTTACCCTCACTCTCCATCCTTTAAACCAGGATTGAAGGTTGTGGATAAGGGATTGTAAATTGTTGGAAACTATGTCAGGATTTGTATGCGTAGCAAGTATGGCCGTATCGTCTGTATAAGTAGCGATGATAGTATTAGGATCAACTGGGATGTCATGGATATAAATATTTTGTAAAATTTGGACCAACGATACTGTCTTGTGGGACTCCGGCTAGAACAGAATATATTTCCGAGGATTCTATGATAAGTGAGTATGTTGAAGAAAGAAAGCTTTTGAGTTTCCAGAGGAGTCCAGGATGCCACACACGTTCGAAAGTTTGAAAGATACCTAAAAATACTCCTGGGCAATAATCTTTCCTATCAAGAGAGGATGCAATGTGATCAACAATGCGATGACATTGCTGGATAGTAGAATGTTCAGATCGGAAGCCAAATTGGTGATCGGGAATAATTTTTTCATTAACTAGGATTGGGTAGAGCCGTTTTAATAGGAATTTTTTAAAAACCTTAGGAAGTATTGGTAAGATGCTGATAGGTCTATAGGAGGAAGGAGAATTAATGGGTTTATTTGGTTTAGGAATCATTTTAATGACAATAAATTTCCAGAGTAAGGGAAAATAGGTTGTACGTAGGATACTATTAAAAATTTATGTAATTAAAACTAAAGCTTTTCGGGAAATTTCCTTTAAAATAGGAGCTGATAATAGGGCATAACCAGGAGCTTTTTTATTGGGAATGCGCAGAATAGTAGATTTAATTTCCGAGGGCTTAAAGTTTTTGGAGGGAACACTCATAGGGACTGGGAACATTAGTTCTTCGATAATTTTGTTAGTATGCAATTTGTCTTCTATATCATCATGTGAAGCAAAAGTATTTACCAAATGTTTAGCAAATACTTCGGCTTTTTCTTTGTTTCTTTTTGCCCAGTTAGCGTCATTTTGTTTCAGTGGGTGTGATGTCCTTTTATACGAGAGTATTCATCTAATGGCTTCCCATAAAGAAATATTATCACTAATCGATCTTTTGTAAATTTCATCCCGTTAATTGTAGTGCTTTCTAATTTCCATAATCAGTTGACGTTGTAGTCGGTTAAGTTTCTGGTTGTAGCTAGGTATTCCTACGTCCGTATTTTAGTTGGTAAATTTTGTTGTTGTAGTTGTGTCGTATTGTAAGAGGTGTGAGCGAATGTGACTGCATGTTGTATATATATAGTGAAGTTATTTACAGCACCATTAATGTCGTTTGATGTTTTAAACGATCATTTTAAGTCAATCTTTTGGTCTAATTTGATTCTAAATATGTTCCAGTCTATTTTGTTATTTATCAGCCTAGAATGAAGAGTCTTTAAGATTGGCTTAGAATTGAAGGTAATGAGAATAGGACTATGATCAGAGTTTAAATCGGAAAGAGTTTCAATACTAGAATTCATGGTAATTGAAGGAGTGTTAATGAAGTAATCGCGGATATCAGGTCGTTTTGAAGTAGAAATTGGATAGTATGTTATATTGGATTGGGAGGGAAAATTATTTGATGTGATGTATGGGATAGAACTTCTTGAAGAATCATTTCTCGAGGTCTAGTAACGCGGCAACCCAATTAAGGGTGTTCAGCATTATAATCACCACCCGCAAAGAACGAGGCTCCAAGTGAGTGTAAGAAGAATAAAAAGTCGGAAACAGTTATGTCTTTATTGGGAGGACAATATACGGATGATACATTAAGATTAAATAAGGAGGTTTGAATAGTAGCAACTGTGAATTCCAGGGATTTGTAGGAGAAATTGAAGAATGTTATGTTTAATGAATTTTCTTATAAGGATAGCTGTCCCATCGTGCACCGTGTTGTCAGGGTGATTAGTTCTGTATGTTTCGTAGTCCCGTATCGTAAAGTACGGCCTGGATGTCAAGTGCGTCTCAGTGGATTATAGTTAAATAAACATTGTTATAATAATTAATAAATGAGAGCTTAAATTACTAATTTCTTTTTAAAAAAATATGTTTGCAAATTATGAGCACATCCTTATCTACTATAATTCATCGATAGGAGAAAATCTTCTAAAGTCCTTGTAGAGATACTGATACCTACAATATGTCGGATTTTTACCCACTAAGACCGACTTCCCTTCTCTTCAAATATGAGGTGCTATGGGACTACTAAGGGCAAAATACTCTTTTCTCAGAAGATACCTTTCTAGGACTAATTTCTCCTGTCTAATTTTTTCTCTCGTAAAACGTGGGAAGTAGAAAAATACATGTTCTGCAGCCTCAATTGTATGTGCTCGCATGTTATGTCAGAAATTGGTTTACTTCTTAATGGCTTCTTTTGTTCTACGCGGCTATGTTTGAATACGTCCATCTTCCTTTAATCTATAGATCCCCGTATCGTTGTAATATCAACACTTTCTTATTTCTTTCCTTCATGCTAACGACAAGCTAATTGATTTCATGGACTTTTCGTCTTTGATGATAGACCCTGGCTCTCTCATCTGTCAAAAGATCGATTGCTGTCATATAAGCGATTACAAAAAACAGCGTAGTATAAAACAGTATGGAATGTTCTCTAGAAACAACCACATATTTGCCATAAACCTATTGGATTTATTAGATTTCTAGCGCCTTCGTCATTAGGGTAAAACCTAAACATTGGATTTATTAGATTTCTAGCGCCATCATTAGGGCAATAATCAGGACTATTGTACGTTTGTATATAAAACCAGATTTTTCAGTATCGCGAAAGTATTATGCTATTCATTAGACTTTGGAATTCTGAATTATGTTCAAAATATTTTCTTATTCATATTATTATAAAATAATCGCTTTATTTAACTTTATTTTCTACAATAGAATATATATTTATATATCATACAATAATTTTTACCTGATCTTCTGCAGCTTTTTATCATAGTTGTCGCTTTAGTTACGCCAACCCTAACTCTAACCCATACTTCAGTTACTGCATTATTAAGATAACAAAATAATTTTTTTTGTATAGATTTTCGTACTTTAATTCTCAAAATTTAGAACATTTTAAATAAATTTAATAAATAATTAATGTCAATGTTTACTAGTATTTTTTATGTTTAGTTTGAGAGAGATTTGGAAAAGCATTGGTACACTGGTTGAGCTCCATGATTGATGCCATTGCTAATGACAATTTCATTGGTCGGATTTTCAGTAAGCATGCACTATTAAATTAATCTAAACTAAAATATTAGTGTTTTGATAACTTCTATTAACTATTTTTAATATCATAACATTTGTTTGACTGATCATTCCATCTCATCATATAAAAAGAGTATCGCCCCTTATTATAATTAAATACTTAAAAGCATAAATAAAAATATATTTTTAATATATCGTCTCAGTAAGTTCCACAAGAATATATTTTTAAAATTTTTCAATTTTTAGGCAATATTTCTTTAACACCTACTGATAATTTGTTAAATAAGATTCTATAAATTTCTTAATAAATATTTTTAAAATTGTATACAGTGAAATTTATATTTCTTTATGAAATAATAATTTCTAGTGGTAAAATGGATGCTAGCATAGACTTTTAGATAATCGCTTATTTATCGATAGTCAAAGAAGAAAGTAAACAAAAATATTGAGAGAATGTCAAATTCTCTTCTAAGAAAAACCCCAAACAATTTTATCACCAAAAAAAAATTTTATTGACCTTATATTACGACTATTTCAAAACTTAAAAAAAAAATATATTACGTTTTATACTACAAAAAAGTATTTAAAAAAAAAAACATTGATCAAATATTTATCTAAGCATGTTTTACATAAGATCTACGTGAATATGATTAGATAAGACTGCTTTTGATTGCATTTCAAAACGAATAATAAAATTGATTTCCTGCTTAAATAAACAAAAGAAAAACTCATATTTCCGACACGTGGACAATGTTTTTTTCACACTTTGTCCATTAACATAGTTTTTAGTATTCATAGTCGACTAAAAAAAACAATCATTTTTAGTTTGTTATCAAATTTTCATCAGTAATAATGGCAGTTTCCTAGCATCTTTATCATTATAGTGATTATTTTTTTCTTTCTATTTTAAAAACTCTATTTTCATAAAAAGTCAATAAAACATTTTTTAAAAACACTACCAAACAAAAAATTTTAAAAATTAAAAAAAAAAAGTATTGTAGCTTTTTGACATGTTTCTGATTTATCTCCATTTCCATTCATAAAACTCTATCCAAAAATATTTTTACGGTTTGACGCGTTCTCATTAGATTCAACCACATTTAGCCGGTACTTCCCCCATTCTGACATCGCTATTCCAGCGTTAGACTATGCCTTCTTGTTCAACCAGCTGCAAACTATGGATAGTAGCTAGTAGCCGATAAAGTTAACATAAAATCGCTTGTACTATGGAGTGGAAGAATGGTGCCATTCGAAGAAAAGAGTAGTAACTCATCGGAAATAAGGAGATCACGACGATTATGGAGATTTTATGCATTCTGTTAATTAAGAAAAATTTACGACCAACATAATGAGTGGTACCATTATGCACAACATCGTCCAGACACACAACACCATCGACATCACGACTAACACACTACATGCATTTCTATAAAATACTCCACCTACTTCTGTGTGCTACTTCAACTTTTGACTAGAAGATACTGAAATTTATTCAAAAATGTTTTGATAAGACCTCGCAGAGTTTCGTATTTTGACGTTATTCTTTTTTTTTTAATTTTATTTTCTTCATTTTTAACTTCCGCGCCCTCTTCCATACTAACTAATCCAACATGACTTTACCGAGCTCATAGCGAAAGAGGGAAAGTAGAATAACACCCTTCGCATATGATTTAGTATTTCATACTTTTTCAGGTGACGTTAAAAATACAATATATTCAACCCTTTACTTTTTCTATTAGAAATTTAAATAATTATTTCATGAGGAAATTATCACCATCGATAATGTCTACAAGAGCCGCCGCCCCATTATCTACACTGTTAAGCCTTCAACAGAAACATTATAAAAATTAACATTGAATGACTAAGTCTTTTAGGCATCTAGACGCATATATGATATATGATTCTATCCCAAACGATATCTAGTGAAAAGTGTATTCAGTTTTTTTCTCAATTAAAATATGACGTTTTTAGTTGTAAGGAGCGGATATGAAAACTACTAAAAATTTGGATAAAAGAAATTAAGTTTAGACAAAAAGGTGAAAGTTTAAAGAGTACAATTATCAATTTAAATATAAATTTTCCTTTTATGTACATTCTATCTTAATACTTTTAAATTTATTTTAATTTTTATTTATTCAGTTTTTTCTCTCCGATGAATTAATGAGTTTTGAATTGTAAGGTATTTTGCTTGTGGACAAAATATGAGATTTTTTCTTTGCTTGATAAGTTCTCCTTGAAGAAATTCATGAGAATCTTAATTTCCATATTTGATTGCGGTCCATCAAAAGTGGGAAGTATTTGAATAATACGAATTCCAAATTTTTATTCCGTTTTCAACTTTTAGTCTATAATTTTTGACACTGCATCTTTTTTTTTTTACAAAAAAATTTATCTAATTGTTTTGGTAAAATTTACTTAGCTTTAAAATTTCTTAAAAATGTTCTCCTATACTGTCCACCTTATAACATAAATGCTAACATAAAAAAAAGTCTTTAATACAAATTATAAAGTAATTTTTTTTTTTTTCAAATATATTTCAATAGAAAATTAATATATAGAAAGTGATTTATTAGAAAATTAACTTATAAATTTAAAAATTTCGCTTAATGTAAGGATTCTATTTTATAAATTTTAAATACAACAGCCAAAGTTTTTCAAATTAAATTAATAAATTCCAACAATTTTATGAAATTTTCAAAATAATATTTAATAAATTTTTATAAAATTTTTAACTATATATATACCGTCGGTAAAAATAAAAATTTTATCATTTGCCACCTATTACAAGTTTAAAATCTTTCAAAATATGATTTTTCTTAGGAGTTATCATAAGAAATCCGATTTTACAATGGTACTAAGGGATCGGTTGATTTATTAAGAAACTCTGAAACTCTCGTTTTACCTAAAAAACTTGATATTTTTGAGTAAAACCAAAGTTCCTTAAGTCATGGAATTAATATGTATGCATTAATATCATATTTTTAAAAAAAAAACCTTCTTTTTGTTGACAGAAATATAATCTATTTAAAATCTTAAATTTTCGAACCAATCATTTATAAATAAAAACATATGAAAATATTTTATAGATATATGAAATCGCTTTTTAAAAAAACCAGCCCAAATGCTTATTTATTTAATAGTAGCACCACTAATACTTAAAATTGAAAGACATAAGTTACAGGACTTTTTGTCTATTAAAAATTTTATTAAAAAATAAAATTTATCTCCTTACATATGTGTACGTAAATAAAAAGGGAACGATTTTATTTATATCCACTCTACTTATGAATTTTAATTAAACATTTTCACGTTATTTTAAGTTAAACGGAAAATTTTCCATTCTTCGTAAAAAACAACTTAAGAATTTGGGCAACATTTTTTACATATTACAACAATAGATTCAATTTTAAATACACCAGAAAAGTTTACAAAAACAATTCATAAGATATATTTAATTTTTTATATTATATTTAACAAAAGTTTTGAAAATATTGGAACATTATTACTAGAAAAAATATCACCAAAAAGTAGTGAAAACTCGGCTATTTCCAACAAAAATTCAATTGGGTCTGGTCAACAAATTTGCAGAAGTCCCATTCGGTTAGGTTTCAAGAATGAATAGCCGATGAACTATTCTAGAGCAGATAGAATGAACCCTCAGCTGTTTGGAATCGTAAATGTTCGGCTGCTCTATTCTGAACATTATAAAGAGAACTGCAGAAAAATATTTAAGAGCAACAAATCGTTCTCTTTAGCCAAAAACTATTAGGGAATTTCGGGAGTTCGTATTGAGAATAAACAAATTTCTAACACATGAAATCTAACCACCGCAGAAGTTTACCAATTGCTCTTTTAATTTCCATTGAGTGACTCTACAGAGATAAGAGTAACATGCGGTGTTGCTGTAATGTTCCAATTCGACACGTTCCATTGTTGGCGCAGAATCACATCTCCCATTAATGGAGTCTTTCGAGAGAGCAGACATTCCTTGTAACCAAAATAAATACAATACCTTGCGTGTTATATGAAAATATCAGAGTGGAGCGCACAATTAATAAGAAGAACGCTCTTTCTCCTTTTCGAAAACATGTTGCCTCTTGTTCTGGTTCACAAGAGTTTCTTTTTGGTACGAAATTTGGGAGGCTGCATGTACAAACGCGTGCAGATTTACATGATTCGATTTGCTCCCAGAAACCCTATTACTAGCTGGCTATATGGCGCCTACCTTTGCAGCCACTGAAACCCTATTACACTGTTTACCAGCGACTGCATCAAGCAATTTTGTTACGAGAGCGGATATGAACAAACAGCCGATGATAAATGACTAGCTTCCTCTCTGCAGCAGCAGCAGCAGCAGCAGCAGAATTCCAATTTTTTGCTTTCCACTATTTACACTGAGTTACAAGAAGCTGCAAGAGAGAACAAGCGAAAACACAAACGAGAACTAAACAAAGTCGACATCTTTTTGATACCGGAGAGCCGAAATAGGCTTCCATGTAAGTGACCTGTAAACGTGGTGCAGGTGGAAGTTAGAAAGAGAACAATATGTACAGTCTAAAGATGGGAATGAGGAAACAAAGTCGTACAGTTTGGTAAAAGGCAAATCTGCCTGGCCGTCTAGATTTCAAAGTTACTGCTGACCCTATCGTAAAGTGCGCTATGCAGCAAGCAAAACAAATCCAGCCACAAAAGCAGAAAATTTTTGGGTTGTGTCAGTGACGACGCGACTTTGGAACGTAGTAGACGGTGGAGTTTGTTTCAGCCGTTTTCCGCGATTTTTTCATAAAATCAATTTTTATCTACGAAAGAAAATTTTAACAATAATAAATAATCAAATTTCGTCTCGTTTATTAAAAAAGTGTTAATAAATTTAAGTGAGAAAGGATTTTTCAGAAACATTAGATAAAGAAATTTTTTCGTCATATTATTATATGTACGGTGTTATTAAGAAGAAAAAAACAACAAAAATATTCAAGAAAAGCCGTGAGAAAATTTTAGTAAATCCTGTAATTTGTGTAAGAAATATGAAATTACAATAAGGAAAAAATATGTAAAGAAATAAGAATTCTACGACCTTCAGTGTTATGTGAATAAGATTTGCTTGTGAGTGGAAATAAAAGGTTTTTCTTAATTTTTTGGTGTCAAAGGATTACTCTAAGAAGAAAAGAAGGGTAATTTCTATTAAAATGACATTACCAGAAAAATTTTAAAAAACTACTTCATTTTTTTTTTTTTTTGGGAAATATAAAAAACTAGAAATTTTTATTTTTAATAGTAAAATTTCCCTTAAAAATTCTAACTCACATTTAAATTAGGGATATTACTTTGGAAATTTTTTTTAGATAGGACTAAGTTATTAGGAATTTTTTTTTATAGAAAACTAAGAATTTTTTGATGGAAAATTGTACAATTCTAATCAAAACATAACTAATTGAAAAATGATGTAAGAAAAACATTGTAACTATTCTCGTCTCTCGTAAAATATAACTGATTTTTATTGAAAACTTTCATGAATCAATCAATCATCATCAACGGTTAGAAAAAAATAAATTTATACCATAACAAAAATGAATTAATAAAAATTTTTTGTTTGTTTTATAATTAATTTTTGTTAGTTTGATTAAAAAAAACATTCACGAATATTTAGAATAAATATTTTATATTTAAAAATTAACTGAACGTTTATGTAAAATAGTTATTTTCCTGACATATCCTGTTCTGGCCAAGGAACATTTTATTCTCCTCAAAATTAAAAAGGATGATAAAACGAGAACCTTTTATCTGGCGTCATCAACACATAAATCGACGTTCTATTTTTGCGAGTTTGTATTTTGGTATAGAAACTGAAAATTACAAAATTACAACCCACCAAAAAAAATTGAACCAAAATAAAAAAGGTGTAGGGAAAAAGCATTTTGCCGAGAAGAGACCGAAAACGATCGATCCCGATAAAATGTACGATGATTGATTGATTGCAAATCGAATACCGCAAAAGTGATGTAATCAGCTGCTCTGCTCCTCGTCATCAACCACCCACATAAGTACCCGTAGATGTGTAAAATTTTGTCATCCTGTTCCGGTTCCGGATTTAAAATCTGTCTACGTAAAAATTTTATTATTTTTTTAATTTTATTTTTAAACATTTTACATTTTTTTTTCTCAACAAAAAAGAAAAAGAAAATATTTAATTTATCGACAATTCAAAATAAATAGGGAAGGAGGGACTCATAAGATCCTCTTTGTTGTACGACATAAAGAGGAAAAAACTAGTTTAAAAAGGGAAAATTACCCTTGTTATCATATTTTCGCGCACAATTCAATCAATTCCTTTTTTGTTTATATAAAAAAAATTCAAAATTTATCCACTACAATAAAAGCGTTTTTTTCATAGTATATGAAACAAAAAAAAAGTCCTTCAGAAAAATCTTCAATTATTAATTCTTCTATTTTTAGGTTTAAAAAATCGTTATGTCAAAAAAAAACTAGGGCAAACCCACTTTTTTTTTGAAGTCATATTACCGGAAATTAAAATTTTATTTTTTCGGCCCAAAACTCCGATCAAAATCGTTAAAGCTAGAAAAGTAAACTTGAAATTTCGTTAAATTCAATACGAAAAGTAAATATTATCTAAAAAAAGTAAATATTATCAAAAAAAGATTCTTAAAAAAAACAGTGACCGGTTTATTTTACAATCATTAAGGATATTTTGTTTATTTTTTTTTGAGTAGATATTGAAAATATTTTTAAAAATTACTGCAGTCATTTTTTATGTAAAATTTAAAAATATTTGATTTTTTCTAATTTAATTTTTTCTATTTGTCAAAAGGAGGAATTCATTTGATTTTTAATAGAATTGGATTTTTTATCGTGTTTGTGTGAAACTAATTTTATTTAAAATTTAAAAAAGAATACTTAATTAGTGATTGCTAAAAAAAAATTTTTAAATATTAAAATATAAATAGAAAGTCATTAAAAATACGCGTTGGATTACATTTTTTTTTAATTATTAATACGACATTTTTGAATTTGTTACCAAATTGCTGCATCATTAGAAGGGGAGTTTAATAAAAATCCTTAAAAGCAGATTGGATGAAGAAAATAGCCCTTATTAAATGGTAAATATTTGGATAATGTATTATGTATTTAATATTGTTTTAAATATTTTTCTTTTAAAGCTAATATTTTCTAATTATTATATATTTTAAATTGGAGTGGAAAGAAGGTTAGGTTTTCGTAAAAATTAGGGTTTCTACTGAAATGTGTCTTTATTTTGGGTGAGCTTGACTTTTTTATCTTTCAAAAGCGATACGTTATTTGTTTGTGCCAATTTGATTGTGTCTTAAAGAATGTTATACATTTAAGATAAAAAAATAAAATTTCTTTTAAAAAGTACAGCCAAAAGAGGAAATAATTATGAAAAGTAGAATCTTAAAGAGCATAGTCACAAAAAAAGTGAATTGATATTGGAATTGATGGTGGGTGACCTCCAATTTTGTTTTTTGGAATTTAAAAAAAAATGCAAATAATAAGAATTCGATTTTTCTTTAAATTCAACCCTAATAATTATTGTATATCAATATTGATATAAGAATAAAGTTTCTCCAATATTTTAGGAATTTTCATTAATGTTTAATCATAATAATTTTGTTTATTAATTCTTTAAAAATAAAAGTGCGTTACTTGTTTATTTTTTTTTGATTACTTTTCAAATTTTATTTTTTTTATTTCAAATAAGTTGGGAAAATCTTGAATTAATAGTTAAAAAATTAATAGTATTTATATTCTTTTACATTTAAGTTTAAAAATTTTTATAGATCATATATAATAAAATATTTCTTAATACGAAATAAACTAAATTTGCATTATTATTATTTTAACTTATGGATCTTAAAATAGGAAAAAACAAAACTACTTCATTTTAAATACTTCAAAATGCAATAAAAAATATAATTGACTTTCTTAATTGACAGAAAACAAATTTAATTTATTAAAAAAATTTAAGACTATATTTGAAATAAAATTCCATACATAACCAAACTTAATTAAATAAAAAAAAAAGTTTAAAAGTACTACTTAAATTTAAATTTTTCTCACCAAATAAAATTTTTTAAATAGTTCTCTTTTTCTAAAATTTTTGGTAGTGTTTCTAAGAGCCGGTATAAATGCTTTCAAAGAAAAAATATTATTCAATAATTTTAAGAAAACTATCTAAAAAAAATTAAAATTAAAAACTTTTTTCTTTATAAATCTAATAAATATTTAAGTGTTACAATTCGAATATTTAGTCAATAAATATTAAGTTTTTAAAAGAATGTTAACTTGTGTAATTAAAATAATGAAAAATTAAATTTTAAATTAGTTTAAACTATTGAGTTTTAGTAAAATTCACTCCTGAGTTATTAATACTCGTAGTTTAGAATCTATTGTATATTCGCTAAGTAAATTTTAGGTGAATTTTTTTTTTGAAGATTTTTCTAAAAAGTTAAATGTTTTTTATCTTCAGTATATTTTTCAGTTTATTCAGAGTTTTAGTGTGAATATTTCAAAAAGTTTTAATTTTATTAATGTTAAAAAAAACAACATACAATAAAAAATATAGTTTCACGAAAAAACTAAATTTTATGGGAAATTAGAAAATATTTATTGATAATATGATAAAATGCTGCAATAATTATATTTATTTTTAACATAAATTTGATAAAGGTTTTACCATATTAAAATATAATATAAATTTTTCGTTTTTAAATTAAACATTAAATATTAAAAAAGAGCTTTAATACGTGAAAAAAAATTTCTCTGAAATTATAAAGAATATTTACATAAATATTCATGTTCTTGAAGACATCTTTTTTTTTTGTTACCAAAAGTTTTGATGACAGTTTTTGTTTGAAATAAAAAATTATATTTGCAAAAAATTGTATAATAAAAAATTGAACAAAAAAAAATTCCTTTTTAAAGTCCATAATAAATTAAAATTTATTTAAAAAGTATTTTTAACTTTTCCTCTAAAGTATTTTTAACTTTTCCTTTGAAAAATTAAGCTTTTTAAATTGACTCTTTTACAGTTCGCAGTGGCATTAAAAATTAGCTTTTCGGCTAGAAATGCCTTTTAAAAAAAAGAAAAATCATATTTTAATTACTAATTTACTTACGAGTAAAATAAAATTTTATTATTAACACACAGTTTTGGTTAAAATATTTAAAAAAAATATATTTTTTTACTTAAGACAAAAAAAAACATGAAATTCTCGTAATAATAATATGTTTTTCGACAGTTAAATAATTGATGAAGAAAATTATATAAAAATTATTGATTTTAAAAGAGGATAAAGAGTATAAAATATAACATTAGCACAAATCAGTTTATATGTAAGAAGTTATTAAAAAAAGGTAATAAAAAAATGAGAGAGAAATAAGAAAATAGTAATTTTTTTTTTTTGTATTATGAATTGATAAATCTAAAGAGATAATAAAACACACGCCAAAAACGAATAAAAGAGAATAAAAATAATGAAAATATTAATGAAAATTATGTGTTAGCATTAAAATGAGCAACAACAACAACATTGTTTACTGTTAATTCTGTTTACATTGTTTATTGTGTGCAGAGAGACAAAAATCGCAGAAGAAAAAAATGCAGAAATTTCGGCAAAAAAGAGAACACAAAAGAAAGAGAACAATCATATTTTCTGCGAAGAAAATAATTGTACTTGTTCTATTCTTACTTTTTACGTTTATTTTTCTCTTTTCCCCCCCATCCTTTTCTTTATACTGCTTCCTTTTCCGATTCTACTACTAACCATGTCTGTATTCTCTCTTTTGCATATGCTTTCCTTATGATTAGTTTCCATATTTTTCTTGGCTTAGTATTATTATTATTATTATTATTATTATTGATGTTCTTTCTCTTTTGTTACTCTTATTACTCTTATAATACACACAGTTGCTGCTACTACCTCAATAAAACAACACCTACTACTACTACTCTTCCGATCTTTTTTTAATACTGTTTTCTTGTTGTTGATATTCTTAACTTTATTTTGTGTTTATTATTAGTTTCTTCTATTATTTTTATTGTTGCATATAATAAAGTACAGAAAAATCTTTTCTTTTTTGTAAGTTTCAGCTTGTTAGTAGATTCTTCTTATCTTTTTGTATAAAAATTATTATCAAAACAAAATTGACCCCGTGTAAAAAGCAGTATTACAAGAACTGAAGAAAAACATTCTCCCAAACGCATTTGTAGAGACAAGAATAAATTCTAATCAAAATTGTAAAATCTACTCTTATTATTACGAGTCACCAAAAAAAGTGTATTTTTTTTTAGGAAGAATACATAAAACACTACAATAAAAAAAAACCTTAATTTTAAAAGTCAAGAAATTCCTTCTAAATACAAAAATATCAGAATAGGAAAAAGATAGTGAAAGTACAGACAAACTATGTTTTATAAAAAAAATTATATAAAGATCTAAATATACAAAAAAAAATTACTGCAACTTTTCCTATTTACACTCAGATTTCAAGGCAGAGGAACCCTTTTTTTTATCCATCATCTTTTTTGATAATCTTTAATATTACCAAAATGACTTCACTGAAATTACTTCCCAAAAGGGATTCGGTAGATTTTATTCGAAACATCCCTCTATACTATAGGTATTAACAAAATTCTGAACTTTTGTGTCTAGGAATGACTTTTCTGCCATATACAAAAATATTCATTTGTTAGTGTGCAAGTAGACGTACAAGGGTTTGTAATTATTTCTCCACAGACAGTGCCGCATTGAAATTTACCATTGGCTCGAATACTCTTCCGAAGAGAAGGTCATCGTCTAGAATTAAATTGCAATAATTGAACACGAATACTACTGAGATAATTAATTTTCGTATGTTCGAGATCCTTGTGGGCAATACGTTTTATTAACGTTCTCTGTGAATGCATACATATATTTTTATAAATATTTCGTTAGTCCTTATTTGATTTTACCTTTAAACAGACACCATCTCCATCCTCCACTTGCACACTTCATTATGGCTCTATTTCTTTTGCTTACGTACACAGCATTTAGTACAAGTAGTACTCTCGTAACTTTTGCAAGCAGTTGAAAAATTTCTTTAATTTTATTATAAAACACCTTAAGGCCAGTCGGAGATTGTAAAGTTCATTTGGTCAAAATCTGGTCTTATCTTTTCTTACATTGCAATCGTCGGTTCTTGGTAACCTTCTTCTTTGATAGTAGTCGGTGGATGGATAAGAGGACACCACGCTACCACCCCTGCAACAATATGAAAGTATTTTTTTTTTGTGTATCGGGTCACCGGTTAAGTTGACATTTTTATGTTTAATAAACCATTTTTTTATTATTATTTTCGTTTCTTTTTTTTTCTTTTTTGTTGAAAATAATATTATGTTTTTTTTTTATTATCTTATTCTATATTCTAATATGGAAGATGAATTTTTTTTAAGAATCTAATTTTTGTTTGTTTCTTTACATTTGATTTAAGGTTACTCTCACAATACTATAAGGCTATAAGACTTGATTAATTCCTGGTCTCGTTCACATTTTCTCATAAAAAAAAAGTATCGGATTACCAGAATTTTATAGTCTTCATCATTAGCTACTCCAAGAATGAGGAATATTTTTTAACTGAGATTTTTGAAATTAGTCATATTATTTTTATTCTTTCGTACTAACTGATATTTTTTTTCATAAAATATAAAAAAAATTACATCTGTGGTTCTCTGTTCATCCCTAAGATTACAAAAAAAAAACAACAAATTCTCTCCAAGTTTGATTATGTTTTAAGGAATCTTAAATTTGCTCTATGTATTCTGGGTGGTTGGTGGTTGATGTATATACTTATTACAGACTTTTTCCATAAACATCAACATCAACTTTGATGGGATTTTATTTCTTGTAAACAAAAAAAAATATATTTTCTCATTTTATTATTTTTTTTCTTAATTTTATAGTCCTAATTAAAGAATATTATATAGTCTAATTTTTAAGGAGTATATAAATTTTATTAGCATAGTCAATAAACTTGTTTTAATCGAGAAATAAATACTCTTATTTTTGAACTTGTTTCTCTTTTTTTTTTATAATGAGCCTAAAAAAATGAGCTTGGATTTGTTGCTTTATTTATTATTTTATTATTTTGATGATTTTCTTAAATCTAATTTACATTATTCAAAATTGGCTTTACAACTTTTTACCATAAAATATCACAGAATCTTTCTTTATAAGGCTTTGAAGATTTTATTTTATTGAGATTCTCCAAAGTTTTTTGAATAAATTTTTTGGAAATATTTTGTAATCTTTTAAATTTTAAATATTTTATTTTTTTATAATTCTTTCTATATATATATATATATATAGCTGAATTAATATCTTTTATGAGAAAATTTTTTGTTTTTTTTTTATTCCAAAACTAATGACTTTTTTTTTTACAAAGTTACTTAAAATTTTAGTACAAAACTAGAACCATACTTTCATATTTATTAAGCTTTTTGAAATAATTTCTGATTTTTGAAAACTAAATCTTTTATTTTAATATTTTTGCATTAGTAGTAATTTTTTTGGCTTTGATATGTGCCACTTAAATCAAACTTAAGACTTACATAAGCGTATTAGATCATATTTTCATTAAAAAATTAGATTCTGCTTGCAAATTAATAGAAAAAAATTATTCAAAAAAAATACTTTTTTTCCTTTTTATTTGAAATATTTTTAAAATTTTTATACAATTCCTATTAAATAATAATTTTAAATAGTTTAAAAAAAAAAAGAAACAAAAAAATATATGCTTTCTTTCTAAACTGATATACACTTAACCTAATTACTTGTAACAACTACAACAAAAGTACATATTAGTATAAAAAAAAGGATACTTAGCCTAACCAAATACGTAGACGAACCCACTTAATTAAAATAATTTATTTTGATTAAATTTAAATCAGTGATTAGATGCCTGTACTCCTGTTCGTTATCAATTTCGTATTCGTTTTTTCTTCTGCACGTATTCGTATTTGATACTTGAACAGGATTAGAAATACCCACTTCTATCGGCATTCTTTGGCATTTATTGTAGCATGTTTTATGGCCTAAGATTTTCTTCCAAAATTTCTGAAAACAGTAATCAGTAATCCTTCTTGTTAGAATGTTCCCATTTGTTGACTTATGTAACCAAAAGTCTACAAGAATATTGTGCAAAGAATTGTTATATTACTATGTACAGTTATGTATGTAATAATGAGCACTTATGTATGCATGATTATCTATGTATGAGTATATATAGTAGTGTATCAATGAAGTTTATTAATTACGATGCTTCTAAATCACCCACTTTTGTAAATTAATTACACCCGCTCAATATCTTTTGTCCTTGGTTTGCTAAGAGTTTTATCATTCATTCCTTTATGGTTTCTTATCATCTAATTTTCTTACAAAGTTACAAAAGGAATTAAAGTTTCCAAAATATTATATAAAAGCTTTCTACATAAGCCGAGTAATATAACGATTTGTATAGTTGAGGTTTTGAAAATGAAATTTTAACATTCGAAATTTCCTCGTAATTCTTAGATTTATCTATGTTGAATGTTAACTATAATTGGGATTGTGGCTAATTATGAAGGATTTATTATAGAAAATAATTGGATTTTATATAATTTATAGAATTTTTTATTTGATCTTTTATTATATGTAGAAAAAAATTTCTTTAAAATAATTTTTTCTTAAGTTTCTATTCTGTTAATGTTTTTTTTTGAAATTTTTAATAAACTTTTTAATATATAAAGTTTTGAGAGCTAAAAAAAAGAAGGATATTTTGTTGATAATTTATTTTTTATAAATAAAACCAGTTAAAAATATTTTACTTAATTGTAAAAATTCTCAATATACAAGAAATATTTTAACAGAACCTTTTTCGTTTTGAAAATATTTAAAAATAACTTTAGAATTTATAGATATAAGTATTTTTGAAAGCTTGTCTTAACTATAATTTTTGGTCTTCAATATGAATTTATTTGATTGTATCTTAGGCGATCAGGGAAATTCTTTCTATTTGCAGTAAATTTTGTGCATTACAAACATCCTTTTGAGTCTTAAAAGTTTTCCTTAAAAGAATAAATATTTTTGCTCTCAATTATGCTATTATGGAATGGGGATGTATGCTTTTTATATTTATTTCAGTAATTAATATACAAATGAATGTATTGATTATAAAGTCATATTAAATTATCTGTGTTAAATAGTATTTAAAATAAATAATCATTTTTTGGTAATAAGAAATTTATTTATAATTTTTTCTATTTTAAACTAATTACAATAAAAGATAAATTATATGAAAGTACAAACAACTAAAAATAAATGTGCTCATTTTTTTAAATTATCGCCAAGTATAAATTTACAGTATCAATAATGAAGACATAACCTAGATACATCTTAATAGGTGCACATATTTCCAGCTGATATAAGAATAGTGTTAATTTATACGCAGTCTTTATTAGCTGATTTTGTTGTAGTTTTTTTTTTATTTAATTTAGTCTTACTCCAAATATGTAGAAGAAGCCTTCAGACTCAGACTCAGATGTTTGTACATTTAGTAAATATAATCGAAATATTGAGAATCTAGTGGAGAAAGTATGACGATAGTAATCTTTTTACAGATTTTTCATTAAGAAAAGGTCAAAAGAAATTACCTTTTTTTAATTGAAAAATAAAAAAAAAATACAAATCGAAGAAAAATTAAGCCGGTAGAAGGATGACTGATGATCTTTATGATCATCAGGAAAAGTTGAGAATATGAAAATTATCATAAACTATAATCGAATAATAGTGGGACTAGTCTTTGGAGTAAATTTTAATTTGAAGAAGACTCCATCGAAGAGCACTTTTCTTCAAGAAACAGAATTTCGACAGTCAACAGGTGAAAAGAGTAGGCAGATTAACGATGTTTTCTATACAAATTCTATTATTCTTAGATATTTGAATTTTTTGTTTCAGCAAATAAATTCGCAAATACCTCAAAGTAAACAAATACTTTAATGAAAAAATAATCAGAAAATCGGAAAATGTTGCAAATTAATGATGATCCGAATTGTACAAGTCAATCAAGCGCCAGATGCTGTTATTGGGAATGGATTCGTGGTGCATTGATTTTTGTTACTTGAATCTATATAGAGTATCTTTAGGATAAATTGACTTTACCATAGATTTATAGGAAAAGTCTCATCGTCATGGTTTTATTATTATTTTCAATATCATTTCGTATAGGTACCATCCACAAAGTACGATACTTTCTTTTGCGATGTCATTTTCTTCTTCGATAAGATACCACCTTTGAGTTAACCTTTTGTTTACCTTTCACCATTACCATTAGAAACTTTTGACATTTATCACATTTCTTTTAACTTATAATCTAATGAAAACAAGAATTAAATTAAAATAAATAATCTGCTTCGAATAATGAGTATGAACTGTTATAAAGGTGGAACTTTCACAATTTTCTTTTATTTTACAATAGAAGTAGGGGTAGTGAAATATTTAGTATGAACAAATTTTATTTCAAAGACTGAGAGAGCCATCTGGTGGTATTTTAGTGAAGAAAATTATCAAATTTTTCAAAACAATTGCGGGAAATATAAGAATTTTTTTTAGCATTTTTTCAAATAATTTCAGTTACTCCGACGGCAGTTAAAAAAAAAATTGTCCCTGTAAATTAACTATTATTTAAATGCATTATTTTTATTATTTTTTTATTAAATTATATTAATTTGTGATCAAAACAAGTTATTAAATTGTATAAATTTTTGATCAAGTCTAAGTGTGTTAAAAGGACAATTTACAACTGAGATCGTTTTATTCGGCGATACTAAAATGTCTTCAAATTTTTGATCACAAGGATCTTTCTAATTTGAGAGTTTTTAAATTAAAATTTTCTATAACAAATCCTTTTCCTTCCTTAGTATATACTATTCGTATACATTCTTGGATGTATACACCGATTAATTTTTCCGCCCATTTCAGTATTTCCAGCATAATTTTGTTAAGCTGATATTGCTAAATAAATTCGTTATGGTGTGCCAGAAAAGTAATAAGACTGATTTCACCCTTCTAAATAGTTATCCTTGGCCAGCTTAACATAAGTAGAGGTATTGAATCAACAGTACCTAAAGCTTTTCAGCTGTTTTTTTTATCTTCGGGAACTAAAAAAACATGGTCTAAGAGGAATTAACGTACAAGCTATGTGGAAGTATTGGCTGCCATATTATTTCAGTATTGAATAAATTCTAGGGTGAATTCAAATCCTATTCCTTTATCCTTCTTAGTACTTTTTAAATTTCTTGAAAAATACAAGTTTCCGAAGAAAGCTATAGGATGAATGGGAGTATTTCAGTTTCATGTTGAAAAATCTAAAAAAATATTTACCTGACTCTGCTTACTAAATGAAATAGGCTCCAAAATTAGCATCTGTCTTGCGTGGTGCTTCTTCTCCTTATATAAAACCAATCTAAAATGAGTATTCACTTAAAATATATCCAAACTAAAATACCTGAGTACTAGAATTATTTGAAATTAAAACTTTAGCACAGAAACTGCAGTGAGTAAGCCCTCAATTATACCTATTGTAAGATAAAGTTACTCACGATGGTATTTATTGTGTGAAAATATTCACGGTTCATTCTTAAACTCAACAATAAATAATAATTAGTTTTTTTACACCGTTAAAATACCAATAACCTTTGACATGAACCTCATTTAACAATCATAGTAAATAGTAGCTTAAGTTTACTTCAATTTTGTTCTTTTTGAAAATTTTCCTTTTCCAAACATCAACTGAAATCATGATGGAAATATAGTTAAATATCGGACTTAAAAAAATAATTGAGAAAAAAAACCAATGTGAGTAAAATATCGGTACAAAAATTATTAGATTGAAGCGCGGAAAATTCACAATTACCTATAAACCGTTTTTAGATGGTGAAGAAAATTTTGCGTTTGAAACAATATAATTTACGAAAATTAACCATTAAAATTTCGTTGCGCTAAGAAACAACTTAATAATCCATCAAAACTCATCATCATCAATATTACCATCATCATCATCTGAGTTAGATCTTTTTTATCTAATCGTAATCATAGCTTTTACTATTGATGGAAGTTTACGGATATTACCCGAAAATTCACATGAAATAAATTTATAAAACCCATATTTTTTTTGCTGTTTTTTATTCTACCACAAAAATACAAAAATTTCGACACTTGTATCTTTTTTATAAATAAATAAATTTTACAATAGTCTCAGTACTTTTGGTGGAGGAATCCAGTCTTGGAAGACCTCAGTAGAAGAGTGTGTGCTATTCAGACTTTTAATATACGTAATCACAACCAAACAAAACTCTAACGTTTTGCGTCTAAATTTCTTTGATAATCAACTATTACCTTAGTTACAATCTACTAAACATATTTATTATTTCCACATCAAAATATTTATAAGATTATTTTTTATTGTTGTTACAATTCTCAGGTAATTTTTTGATAAAATCATTACTTTTGGGGATAGTTTCTGTCTAAGTTGCCTATTCTTTTGTCTAAAGGTTTACCTGTAAATAATTTCTAACAAATGATTTTGATTACAGGTTATATTTATGAACTAAAACTGTTTTTGATATTTAATTAATTATTTGGGAGAAAAATTGATTTTAATCGCATTTTTAATCTAAAGCTAATGTTAATTTTATCTGATTTTGTAATTATTTTTACACTCTGTCATCAAAAAAAAAAATTACTAAAAATACTGTATTTCTGTATAAAAAGTTATAAAATGATTTACTCTACCACCTTAAAAAATTTTTAATAAATGAAAACTGTTTTTACTTAGAATTTAATCTTTTGTAATTACACTCACCTCATATTGAAACTCATTATTTCTTATCTTTTTAATGGAATGTAACCAATTTTGCTTAAAGCTTCTAAAGTCTACAATTCATAACTAAGTGGTTTTTTATTCCCTTAAACAAATACAAAATCTAACTACTCTGGTTTTCATTCTACTACTAAATGATGATTAGAGAGAACTAAAGGACCTTAAGAAGCCCAAATATAAGCTAATAAACTTTCTTATTCTAGGAGTCATTCATATAGAAAAGTAATGAGGGTAATATGGCAATACTGGCATTAATTCCCCTTTATATATCTTGCATGTTAGTTTCCAGTATAAGTTTCTCGACCCTATACCAGGTGTATAAGCTTAAATCCGCTGTTTTTTATTCAAAAAACACATGTTTTTTTCATAGAAAGAAAAAACAAATTTATTAAAAGTACTTGCCCTCGCTAGCTACACATTTTTTCCATCTCTAGACAATTTGTGGATACCACGCCAAAAAAATGTCTTCTCTTTCGAGGCAAACCACTCATCAAGCCATTTTCGGACGTCTTCGTAAGAAATGAAGTGCTGCTCAGCAAGCGCGTGTCCCATCGACGAAAACTGGTGGTAGTCGGGAGGGGCCAGGTCTGGCGAATAAGCGGGATGAGGTAGCACGTCCCAGTTGAGTGTCTCCAAGTAGTTTTGGAGCATTTTTGACGTGTGCTTGTCATATTTTGTTGATAATCCGTCCTTTTTTCACGCAGAACACGGTGCAATTTGATCAGTTATTGGTGGTAGCGGTGGGCATTGACAGTTTTACCAGATTTCAACATCTCATACTAGACGATACCCTGCCGATCCCACCAAACGCACAGCATCGTCTTCCGTCAGAAGCGATTTGGTCTTGGGGAAGATGTTGATGGTTGGCCGAGATCAACCCACGATTTCTTGCTTTTAGCATTCTCGAAATATATCCATTTTTCATCGCCTATCACAATCCGATGCAGGAACGGCTTTCTTTTTTGTGTGGCGAGCAAGATTTCGTATGTATTTTGGCGTCGCTCCATCTGCCTATCGTTCAATTCATGCGGCACCCATTTTCCGATCTTTTCAATCTTCATCATGGCACACAGACGCATGGAAATGGCTGGTTGAGTAATACCCAATTGCTCCGCGAGCATTTTTTGTGATTGTGTATCGTCTTCGTCTTAAAGAGCCTGCAATTGATGGTCCTCAACCTTCTTAGGCCGATTTTCACGCTACTTGTCCCACAAGTCAAAATTGCCATCTTTGAACCGACGAAGCCAACCTCGACACGTTGTTTTCGATAAGGCACTGTCACCATACGCCTCTATAAGCATTCGATGTTATTCGGCAGCCGATTTCTTCAAATTGAAGAAGAAAAGCAGAGCTTCCCGCATATGCTATTTTTCTGACACAAAACTAGACATGAGTACCAAGGGAAAAATGTATGTTATTGTACGAAATTGCTGACAATGTGCACTGATTAATGTTGGCAGATGTCAAACTCATAAAAAAAAGTATGGCGTGTCCGTGGTAGCTTAATACGTCCACTCACGCCATCTATGACCAAACAGCGGATTTAAGCTTATACACCTGGTAACATTTAAGCTAGCGTTTTTTTTTATAAAGAAGTCCTTGAAGTGGTCAGAAATATGATCTCTACATCAGATTGAATATTGCACACACTCGAATGCTCCACCATGACAATGGCCCCTGTTAATCGTTATTCTCCATCAATTAGTTTTTCTAGCACATATTTACATCTGAGTTACACCTGTGTTTTAAAAAAACACTTGAAAGGCCTTTATATAGGTCCGACCTTTAAAGTTTTTCTTATCTTAAAAACCCAAAGTAGTCTAATCGAGGAGCTAGAGGAGATTCCAGTTATAGGCTTTTACAATGTTTCCGTCAATTTATGGCCACCTAAACAAATCACTTTGAACGGATTCATAAAAATGTATAAAAATAAAATAAAATTGTTGGGTATCATTATTTTTCTGCCATACTTCATAAAAATTCCTCTAAAATTTCCTACATTTTTTTATCTTTGCTACTTTTTTTCTCTCTCTCTTAACAAAAAAAAGCTTAACAAAAACCATCGATTATTTAAAGCATAACCAATCATGAATTTCTATTAATTATATCCAAATTGCCTAACCGTATATCTCAACATCATCCCTTATCTTTGATTTAAAAAAAAATATTTCCATTTATTTTTGTGGTAGATGTTTTTTTTTGGTATGCAACAAAAAGGATCATCCCAGAATAATATGTAATAAAGAAAAGAAAAACCATTTACTGTTTAGTTATGTCTCCTTTTTTTTGGTATTTTTCCTACTAACCTAGAAATTCATGAAGTGAATCCTCCCACACTTGGTAAAAGCAGACAAAGAGCAGCTGACACTGATTCCTTCGGTGCAGACAAGAGAAGTACAATAAATACTATCGCAGTCATTTGGAAGTAAAAGTAAAATCAATTCTAATCCTTACTACGAGTATTTTAGGATTGCTTGTATTTGAAAACAATCGATTCCACAAACGATAATCGATTTTATGCGTGCAGGCATGTCAACAGACGAGCAGAGGTACCATTAGAAATGGGAGACTTTTTATATACTCTAAACTTCACGCGGCGAAAATATGTTAATATGCTAGTAGAGATATATGTGTAAAAACATAAAAGCTCTTGAAAATATACAGAAATATTCAAGAACTTAAAAGACATAGTATCAAGTTACTACATGAATAACACGTGTAGAAATTTCAGAAAGTTGTTCTTAAATAATGACTTTTAATAATGGCTATGAATTAACCAAACCGATTTTAATAGACAAAACGGAAAGGACAATAGAAAATAAAGGATATTTGATCTTCTTCTATACTTTCTGTTATGGAACATATAAATAACTTTAAGAATATTAATTCAAAAAAAAAACCGAATATAAAACAAAAAAAAATATTGTTAAATCCTTAATACGTAGGGTGCAAAAGTTTCAAGTTTAAGTTGTTTACCTTTTCCTGTTTTTCGATTATAGGATTTACAATTGAATTCTTCCATTTTATAATTAAACCATGTATCTATATAATATGAACTTATTTATATATGTATGTTGTTCAATTTCATCTAATCTATTTATTTTATGTCCTTTACATTGCAGGGGATATTTGATAAAAAAGGTCGAAGTAACAAAAAAAATACACTCAAGAAAAAATCAAGAAAATTAAATAAAACTTTTTATTTACTTCGGAATATTTACTCCATTTCCAAAGGTGTTTTTTTTGGAAAAAGTAGAGCGAACGAGGAATTGACTGGTTTATTTAGAAGAAAAATAAAATATTCGTTATAGAAGGATATTTGTTTATACTTATCATTTGATACAGTAACCATTCATTAATGTAACGATAAATACTAATCAATAATTTGCCTCCTTAAAATACACACAATTTATTTTCTTGGCTTTTTCTTAAGGGTTTTTTTCCCCCTAAGATAAAAATAAATAAAAAATGGTTACGTTAAAAAAAAACAAGAAGGACAAAACAAAATATGGTCGAAGGTCATTTTAGTTTTTTTTTTCATCATTTCCAAAAATTTCACTTTCATGAAATGTCAAGTATTAGTTGAAGAGAGTAGATTATACTCGTAAATTTTTAGACAGGATTGGCATAGAATAGGCAAGGATATCGACAACTATGTATGCAGTAAATAAGAGGATAAATTTCCTTTCCGTTTATTTTATTTTTATTTATTATTTTTTTTTCGTTTGGATTCGCATACAAACGGTTCAGTTTGATAATGTTGGGGCTACGATAACCGAATAATTGATTAGGATTTTGCGTGAAATAGAAAGCATTTAGCTGATTATATAGTCGGTGGTAGTTCAAACCATTCATTTTGAAATTTTATGTATTGGCAATTTTTGCTACTGACGCATGTACTTGTAGATGAAGTAACTGGGCAAAAATCATTAAATTTATTGCCATTGGGATAGTTTGACTTTTGTATTTGTAAAATTTTTTTTGACTACACCATCAGCGACCGTTGTCCATCCTTAATTGTTACATATTACGGAGGGATGGTGACAAGGATAACTTTTTTAATGCTTATGCACCTCCAATGTGCTGCGATAATAAAATTTGTTATATAACCAAACTACGTTCTCTACAATTGCAAAGCCAATAATCAAGTTATAATATAAACCAAAAAAAAAAAACCATTTTTGGATAGCTCCCACCATTATGGGGCGGATGGCTACTGAAACCTGCCTCTAACTGATACAAGTCAAGTACAACACTGCATGACAAATAGCCAGGAAGGATACTTTAGCTCTTGTAGTATCCTGAACGTTAACAAAACAACCGATAAAATGACAACGCTGATCTAGAAAAACTTTCATTACTAAAGCTAAAAATGCATATTGTTTATTAAAAATTGTTTTCTTTTTTTTTTCGTTCATTTTGCGTTATATTTTTTGTTGTTGTTATTGTTTTCTGTTTCACCTACAATATTATTGATGAATTTTGACCATAGAAATTGGTAGTGCTCGTTGTAAATATTGTGGGCGGTTTTTTCAATTTGACAAGTAATTACTAAAACATAATGGGCGGTTGATGAAATTTTTCACAAACAGGAAACCTTTCAAGGCTGAACTTTCTATATACTTTGTAATATTAGTAATTTTTTTTTACTATATTTTTTATTAATGATTACAAAACGTCATCATACTGAATAATATATTAAAATTTTGTTATACTTCTTTTAGTCTGTGTAATATATAATTATTTTTAATTATTATGCTATATTAATATTGGATATTAGAAATATTTCTTGTTATTGAAAATTAAAAGTTTTACAAGTTGTACAATGTAATTTCCGTTCATATTAAATTAGTTTATTTTTCAGAGTTAGCATTAACTAAAATTGAACAGAATTTGTTAGTGTGGAAAGCTTTAGAGCAAATTATTATTAAAGTCATTAATTAAATATTGGATTGTTTTCTTTTAGAAATCAACATTAAAATTAAAGAATAAATTGGAATTAAATTATAAAATTGTGTAGCGTAAATAAAATATCATTTTCAAAAAAAATCTTTAAAAATAAAATACTTTTTGGAGAATATTAGGGACGATATTCAAAAATAGGTATTTTTTTCTGTAAATTTAAAGTTTTATTAAGTTAAATCTGAAAAAAATACAGAATTAAAATCTAAATCTCCACAAAAGCTTTTGATCGTGTGTGGCATCCAGGACTTCTCTTGAAACTCAAGAGCTTCCTTCCTTAAACATACTACCTTATCATAAATTCATATATCTCCCAACGTCATTTCCAAGTTGCTATTAACTCAAAATCCTCGGAAATATATCCTATTCTAGCCAGATTCCCACAAGGCAGTATCCTTGGTCCCATTTTATATAATATTTATACGCATGACATCCCAGTTGATCCTAATACTATCATTGCTACTTATGCAGACGATACGGCCATACTTGCTACGCATAGGAATCCTGACATAGCTTCCAACAATTTACAATCTCATATACACAACCTTCAATCCTGGTTTAAGAGATGAGGAGTCATTCAGATTTCTTTCATACTTTCTCAAGGGAAACCTACCCCTTTATACCTAAGTACAAATACGATTGCACAATATGACAAAGTACGTTATTTGGGACTTTACTTAGACAAGAGATTAATATGGAACCTTCATACTAGACTACTGACAAACGCTCGAAAGTAACAATCAACAGTAAACTTCTATTTAGGACATATGGAATTCAACTTTGGGGTTCAACGAAATATTCCAATTCCTATCGCGTCCAGACTTTCCAATCCAAGATCCTCCATAAAATTGTTGATGCCTCCTTTTATATTCGTAACAACGTAATCCATCGTGATCTAAATATCCCCTTTGTTCAGGATCTTTGCATTTCCTGCTATTAAAAATTTCACTCCCGTTTATCCTATCATAATAATCCACTTGTGAGAGGATTGTCCTCTACTGGCCTCCGCGGAAACACTCATCGGAGACTTAACAGACAATGGCCTAGAGATTTTCGAGAGCAATATAACTTCCATTAGTTGGACAAATGCCGACGGGTGTTTACTTCCACTTCATGATGCACAATATTGTAAATTAAAATGTTCTGTAAATCTGCTTGTGACAATAAAATTGTAGTTGCAGATGAAAAAAAATCTCCACAAAATAAATATACTTCAAATTTTTTGTAAAGCATATAATTTAAGAAAAAATGCTAAATTCATATATATTTTCTTAGCTGTCAAATAATAGCTTTATTATTTGACAGCTAAGAAATATATATGCCATTAAAAATATTATCTGCTGAGCTTACATTTTTTTACTTAACCTTAAAAAAAATGATTTAAATAATCATATTATGCACATAAGATATACAGATGGGGTACTGACAACAGGGTTTGCTTGCTGATTCTGGGTTGATCATTCACTGCAGTGAGGCTTATTTCTGGGTTGAGGCTCATTTCTGCGTCAATCACTTCAGTGTAGTTAGGCTCATTTCTGTGTTGTTGCATACGTTAATTCCCATATATCGGACTCTGAAAATCTATAAAAAAAAAGTATGGAGAAGCCATTGTATCCACAACAATTGACTGCCTAGTAAGTTTTTTGGTCTCAAGGCCTCATTAATTCATATTTGTTTGAAAATGAAGAAGGTGAGACCATTCTGACAGCAATGGCATATGATTTTTGCCCTGTAGTTGATTATATACTCTAGTCTGGCCCAAATGTGAGCTTAACAAAACGGCGCCGCAAACAGTACAACACGACAAATTTTAGCTTTATTTAACCAACAAATTTTGGTTTTGACATCATACGATTTGACGCCGTTGAACTTTTTTTGTGCAGGTTTGTAAAAAATCCTTATTTGCGCAAATAATTATCAAACTTTAAAGCTTTTCAAAATTAACATTTTTTTGATTAATGGCCGAATTCTAAGCCAAATTGATTGGAGAAGTTATAAAAGTTACCTGAAAAAGATAGATCCCTGCAAAAATTCTTCTGGTTACCATTTGAAAGATAATATATTTAATGCATAATGGAAAAATTCAAGCAATATTATCCCGAAATCGAAATTTTTTATATGTGCTACTCAACTTTACTTTCAAAAGTACAGATTGGACAAACCTGTAGTTTGTGAGGTTAGAAAAATTATTGAACTTGTTGTCTTTTTTTAAGTCGAAAATCTTATAGATTCCAAAAACAAATTATAAGGAAATATTCCTAATGACGCAAATGTATGATATGAGGATTTTGCTTTTTAGTTTCGTATCTGAGGTTACGCAGTTTCCTTTATTTGTACACCTTCCCACTAACGAATCTTGTCAATAAATTCAGGATATCAACTTATTTTTGCGTCCCCTCTCTCTCTCTGTTGTCCGATTTCAGACTGTCTAAAGACTAAGACTCGTCTAAAAAAATAATTTTATTCAAACATGAATTATCGTATTTTTTATACAAAGTTAAAATTAGAATAATGAACAAATATTTTACGATTACTAATAAAATTCAAAATATATAACGTCAATTTGTCATAGTTCAACTTTATTGCTAACATTTTATTTATTAAAAGAGCACCCTAAAAAATTATATTGATTTTTAATTTATTTTTGCTTTTTAGAAATAATAAATTTTACCGCTTAGAACAGAAAATAATAATAACGCAAGACATAAATTTCCATTAACAAATAGTTACTTATCATGATATATTACTGTGTGCCAATGGATATAAAACTTAAATTAGTACAAATATGTTATAATTTTTAATTTGGATTTAATCAAAAACTATTTACGGAAGTACTTTTCAATTAAATTATTAACCAAAACCACCCACCCACTCATCTTCACAATCGTCCTGCGCAACCTTTGATAATGGGCCATGCTTATTTATTATCAGTTAAAAGTACTGATATTCTATAATCGGAAAGAAGGAAACATTCTTAAGGAAGAAATTAAATTTTATCAATGGCCATAATATCCTCTATAAAGTCCATAAATTTTTGAATGCCTTTATAACATCATAAAACAATATTGACATAACCATAAAAAACTGAGAACGCATTAGAAACTTTTGAAAATTTTTATCAACGTCAAAGCTTTACATTAATGGGTGCTACACTCATCAAGGAAGCAAATATAATTTTTCACTCCTTCTACTTGTCCAATCTTTAAAACTGTTAATGGTTCGTCAAAAGCCCAGCTTTATCTTGGAGGTTCTGTTTTTGTTACTTGATACTTTTTTTTGTTGGACTCTTAATCCTAATATTCTTTTATATGTCTATTAGATCCGGTTTGGTTATGTATGTATGCGATTAGATTTTTCGGTTATTGTGTTAGTTTGCAGTCAGCAATACATCAACCGAAATAGAGAATATCGCATCATATGGATTCCGGTCTCCTCAAATTTATAACGCTTCTTTAGACTATATATAGTATACTCTAAGCCTATTATTTCTGTTAAATATTTTATTGCGATAATAATTTCTTCTATACATTTTGATAACATTTAATTGCCTCCCCTTATATCAATTGCTTAGCAGCATAGAGGAAACGTACATCCCCAAATGGCTTGTGCTTATTTCCAAAGTCTCTCGTCGCCACTCAACCGAATCTGCAATTGGGGTTGTTCTTTGGGAAAAGTCCGAAAATTTTCCAACTTGGCAGAGCTAGTGATTGCGAAGATTAGCAATGTTGGTCTTCCCACCTCTACACCTCAATACGTGTACGCATACAACTGACTACACTTCTCCATTTCATATCGAACCAAACATAAGAACGCCTTGGGAATAAGATACAAATGCCAAGGAGACTTCTTCTGCCATGAAATCGAGAAGTGCTTCGACTATGAAATGTTTAAAGAATCCGAAGGCAGCCTCTTTAATTTCCACATGCGTCTCACAAATTTATCGTTCATTTAACATTTATAACGCCAAGTGCCTCACTGATACCTTTGGGTGTTTCGTACAAGTTTCTATTCCTCCTTCTGCTGAATACCACTAATACTACTATCATCTATACAACAAAAAACACCACTACCAGCAGCTTTAATAAATATTTTCAACACAACTACAAATGCTCTAATTTCTTCCCAACTCTGCATGAATGTCTAAGGATGACGGTACTATTTGTGCTGTCGTTGTTATTGTTATTAGTCTACGTGCTGAACGATGGTCAAATTGCTTGCTCGAGGCTCACGAGCGAATTCTTCAAATATCTTGGGATCATTCAGGTGTTTTGCTACATTTCCTTTTTTGTAACAAACAATTTGCTCTTTCTTCGAATCTCTGTTCACTCTGACCACTCGTAGCGATAGAAACTTTTGTATCGTTTTTCATTATTCGTTCTTCAGATTAACGTTCTCCTTTTTTGTTCGGAAATATAATAAATTATTAAAATATCGTCCTTTTCTCGGCAAAGAAAATTTTAGAAATTTTGAAAATTTATACCATAATATATATTGAATATCCTTCTTCTCTTTAAATGCCTGCGCGGTAGTGCCTAGTTACTAATTGTTAAAATGTGCCGAAACGGATAAACCCGTTTTGTTGTTTTTCCTCTCATAATTTTTTAATTTTACTCTATTGTAGCAATAAGTAATTATATCATTCAATAAAATATGATTTTTCTCTTTGTACTCGAGGTCTACGAAACCTACTATAATCTTATTCTTTGAAATGGACAGGATAGAGATCTTTCTTTCATCAATCGATTCTTACCAAAAGTGAAGCTTTTAATTTGAAAGGAAGAAATATCTAATCAAATTTATTGGAGTTCTATCTGTATTTCTATAATAATAATTAAGATCTTGCCTAGTCGTTAGTGTACTACACTACCATCCAAGGGGTTGTGGGTTCGAATCCCACTGAGGCATGGTCCTACGCTATTTCCCGAAACCCACTTTTCTTTCCATTCTATTTTAATTTTCTTATCCCTTTAACCATTGTCGCCAAATTGCTTTTAGTGTCTTGACGCTTAGAATATACATTTCTAGCAATTATTTATTTTTGATATATTTAACTGTTTTGAATTTTTTTTCCGAAGATGTATCCTGAAAACTTTTAAGATAAATAATGGGTAAAGAAACATAAAATTTTATGTCAAAACAAAACTTTATTTACATTTTTTATAAAAAAAAGAAGTTAAATAAAGCGTATGAATTTTATAAAAACTTACAGGTAATCTTAGCTATTTTTGGATATTTTTTTTAGATGTTTTTTAAAATGTCTTTAAAATTAAATTTTTATATTTTTTTTTTTAAAATGTCTGCCTTTATTTTGTAACTGAAATTCAAATTTATAAGATGACAATTCAACTCCATACTTTAATCTTCTAAAGTCAATTCGAATAGTTCCAAATGAGTCGCTTGACAATTTAATATGAAATAATCCGAAAAATGAATTTATAGCAAATCCGCTGTGAAAATAATTACAATTTATAAAATTCAAAGAAAACAGCGACAAAATTCGCAATAATCCTGAATATATTTTTGGAAAATTGAAAGAAACTACCATGATCTGGCCAGTAACTAAGGACGACTTATCTTTAACCCATCCTATTTTTAAACTCCTGCCTGTACGTTATATGATGTTAGGCGCTTTTTCCGGAAAAGCTTCGAATTTAACTCAACGCCGATCTGAGCCTACAGAGCTAGTAGTAATTCATTAATTATTTAACTTCCATTCCTTCTTCCGTTTGATTATTGATGATACACCATGAAATATTCATAAACGCGCATTAAATAAAATATGAAACGGAATAAAATGCTTACGATAAGAGGTCACGTCTAGCTTAGTGTTTCTCCTTCTGCTTCTGTTTCTGGTTTTGGTTTTGGTTCTGTTTATATTCCAACCTATGGATTCATATAGGTTTATAGAAATATACTTTTCTGTATTTGTGCGTACGTGCGTATTGTTTTTTATGTATGAGTATCCGAACAATCATACCTTCTCAGTGAGCCTTCATAGTAAATGCAGGAAGCCAGACACAAACCACCAATAAAGTCTCGGTCTTTCCATATTAATCGTTCCCACCAAGGAAGTGTGCGGTATATGAATGGAATTCAAGATTTCGGACAGATAATCTACCTTATATTATCTCATCCTATTCTTTACCCTGTAAACTTCTTTTCCTTTACTATATGCCGTGTAGACTAGGTTATGTTTCGCATATTTGTATTCGAGTGATTTTCGAAATTTTTTACTACCACTTCATGGTGAATGGTAAATGAGCTTCCAAAGAATACATACTCTCGTTTATGACTTTCGTTCAGGATATTCAATGGAATATTGTATCAGCATTTTTTCAATTAAAATGATTTTGATCCCATAAGGAGACTTATGCCACGCACAAAATCAAAACATACCCTTGTGTCTGAACTTACTTCCAAACCCTTATTTCCTTTCAATCTCCAAGATCCTTGGGCTTTATTTTTCTTATACTTTTTTCCAACAAGTTTTATTTATTTTCTCAATGAAAATTACTAGACCGAATTCTGCATACTTTCTCAATGGAAATGTGTAAAGAAAATGAATTCATTTGACACAAAAATACCTTTGCCAGTAATTTCACATTCTCTTCTATTATCTGATATCACGATAGCATTTTTTTTTCTCTCTCTTTATTCCGTAGAAGAAACATTTTTGTTTATAACATTTTATATTCTTATTATCGATTCACTAAAAATAAAAAAGCCTATAAACATAGTCTTTTACAACTCATTATAATAGTAATAAAAAGTTCATAGTCATACTGATTTCGTAAGAAAATACACAATTTTTCCAATTCATATAAGTGGAAATTCTTTACTTTTTTCGAACATAAGAAATTTGCATTAGCATTTTTTTTAGGATGTCTTTATTATTTTTATTTATTTATTTATTCAGAAAATCATTTATTTTAAGGATTCCGTCAAATAAGGATTTTGGAAATGAAACTTAAATATTGTAGATTTTCAACAAATTATTAATTCTATAAATTTTTCTTAGTAAAACCTATAAATGATGATACCTATTTTAAAAAAATATAATGAAGATTCGATCTTAAAGAAAATATTATCCTTGCTATATTAACTATTACAAAACAGTAAAAATTTAATTTAGAATAAACGTGAACGTGTATTTTTATTAATTGGATAATTTAAATTATTTTAAATCTGTTTTTTTTACTCTTCTCCTATAAATCCATATAAAAATTGCATATTTTTATTCTTGTAAAAATCCACAATATAAACCAATCAATTTAGAAATATGTCCTACTTTCGTAAAGCGTACTCATATAAACAAAGCTAGATTAAAATAGTCCTATCCACTATATATCTAAAATTATAATCTATCTTTTATAAAATTGTCATAGAGCTAACCAAAAGAGCTCTAGCTAAAAGCATAAAATATATATAACCTATATAAAGGAGTACACTTCCATTCAACAAAACATTTCTGAAATAGTAAAGGACGAGGAGTAACATTATCGCCGACAACAAAATAAATGCATATCAGGGGAGAATTCTCATTTGAATAAATCCTTTCTATCATGTTCGCGTGATTCTCTAAAATTATATTGTTAAAGGAAAACCGTATATCAACAAATTTGTGCAATTTTGTAATATAAAGGAATGTATATAAAAAAAGTAATGATAATAATAATATACGATGAGCAAGTTGTTCCGTAGAGATTTAGTGAGTGAAATAAAATGCGGAAAACACGAAAATTCCATAAAATTGATGATGTTAAAAAAATGAATGTAGTAGGTTCTTGTCCATACCTCTCAATTTTAACCTTCTTCATACCTCTATAAAAGAAAAAAAACAGAAACTGAAAAATATATCTACAAAAAAGGATAAAAACCAAAACTATGACAGGTTAGAGAAATTCATTTAAAAAGAATTGCTTTGTCAAAAGGACAAAAGACAAAATTTTGTTAAGCAGAGACATCTTAAAATCGATAGTATTCTCTTAAAGCACATTTAAAGAGGAACTTTTTCTACTATTATTGCACTAACCAACCAAACCAACCAACCGTTTTGAGATTTTAACAAAAATCGTTAAAGTCGAGTACAAGGAGTATCTGCTAAAGTTTTGAAGTCAAAAAACGAAAGGATAGACACCATATTTTGTCAGTTATCCTTTTCGTCCTTTCGGGTGCACTACATTATTTTTTATCCCATTTTATTTGTTTTTTTTTATATCCTTTGTTTTCTCCGCTCATATTATTACCTTTTCGATTCCCTCCCCCCTCCCTCTCCTACTAAATTCACACCATGTTAAATCTTTCTGTCTCTTTCTTGTAAATAATTTTAATTATTCACTCAAGCAAGCGGGAAATTTAAAATATTTTCATGAAAATTTTACCCAGAAACTGTTATGGCAGTGCTTTTCTTACCAGAAGCAATTTATGCTTTTTGCAGAGGCTATAAATAGATTCTATTCTAGACTTTAAACAACATTTTATATGGGTGCCAAGTACATACATTTAAATTGTGCTCATTTGTAAGTGGGTTAAAGTGATTCAAATAGGAATATATGATGTCGGATGTATTTTTTTTTTGTTGGTTAATATAAAGAAGAAAGTGATAAAAATTGTTTAAAGTTCATTATTTATTGTCATCGAAAAAGGGAAAATGGAAAATTTAAGGAAAAGTGAACTTTAAATTTTCATAAGAATAAAGGATAACTCTTTAATAAAGTCTATAAAAGGTAAAAAGCCAGATGCAAATATGATCCAGAGAAGCCATAATATTTAGAGAAAATCGAAAACAAACCAAACTAAATTGAAATTCCAAAACTGCAATGCCAACCACATTTAGCACACAGGTGAATCCATTCTGTTATTGCTACCACTTAATGATAACCATAAAAATTTTTGGCTTGATAAATCAGGAGGACACAATTTTGAATTTTATACAAGAATACACGGCAAATTTCGTTATACCCGTAGATAAGGCTAATGGAGCACCTGAAGCAAGAGCACAAGGCACAGAAGTGGGTCAGCTACAAATTGTTCCGCATTGAAGCAGTTGACGCTAGACCTTTGTAGACCGTATGCTACTTTCTCTGTTGGTACCATTGGAATCATGTTTGTTAAATTTCAGCAGACCAACCAGTAACAATAGTTTCTGGATCAAAACTCAGTATGTCCAGAAATCTTATTCGTATTCGGATTCTTTGATTGTAGTGTATGTGTATGTGCATGGTCATATTCAAAGTGCGTTCAGTTTGTTCTGGTTGGTGGTCGAACTCTGGTTAATGAAAATGAAACGGAAAATTATCAATTCAGGCTCTGGAAAATTTTCTAATTATCAAACTTTTCTATTAAAGGAAACCTGCAATACTAAATAACTAAACAGAATAATAGTATTCCCATTAGGAAAAGTTGGAGAAAATGATTGAGGTAGGCAAGTATCTGTATGTACTAGATTGTCTACAATACGTGTAGACCCCTCATCATCATCAGATTAGATGTGTCATCTAGAAAGCATAAAGAGTGAAATTTTTGCAATTTTCATAACATTGAAAAGTAAAATTTTGCTATAAAATAAGCCAGAACGCAACTTTTCGACACTAGCCAAATACGTGGTTATTTTGTATAAAACTAAGTTGATCGCATGAATTATAATAAATAATTAATTTTAGTTAGATTTTACTGTATTTATTTATTTATTGTAAAATTATGGTAAATAATTAAATTTGGTTATAGTTGTTTATATGTTAGGGGTTGTTATTCTTTTGAAGACAAACAATTTAGATAATATTTCAAGTAGAAATTTTGTTACTGAGATATTATTCTATCTTATCGAAAAATATTCATTCCTCGTTTAAGTAGTAAAAATCGAGTTCTATCCTTTATATTTTATTTCTCTATACTTTATATTTACCAAGATAGAATTGTGTTTTTCGTTAAATTTTAATACATTTTATTTGGTTGTTCGGAAAGTAATTTCGTTTTTTTTTGCCAATAGAGGACAATTGTATTTTATTCACAACCAACTTCACACTTAAGTCGCATAATCATATGCATTTTGACAGCTGATATAGCAAGACAATAATTATCCGACGAGTATGGGGGAGATGTGTTAAGTGAGCGCCAGTGCGATCCGGCAATTGTGATCTTGAAGGTGCGCCACATTCTGGAAGGCCAGTTGAAGCTGATGAAGACACGATAAAGACATTAATTGCTGTAAACCGGTGAATAACAACTTGTGAGATTGCTGAGAGCTTAAATTTATTGAACTCGACAGTTCATGATCATTTGAAACGGCTAGATTTTATCTCAAAACTCGACCTACGGGTTCCTCATCTTCTAACAGACAAAAATTTGTGCCGTCGCATTGGCATTTGTGATTTGCTTCTCAAACGCCAAGCAAATGATCCATTTTTGAAGTGTATCAGCACTGGGGACGATAAATGTGTTATCTATTGTACAATAATGCTAATCGCAAAAGATCCTGGAGTAGAAAAGATGAATCGGCTCAAAGCACTTCAAAAGCCAATATTCATCAAAAAAAAGGTTATGCTATCTGTTTTGGTTGAAATTTCAAAGGAATCGTTTATTTTGAGCTTCTACCGAGCAACACAACGATCAATTCTGATCACAACGATCAATTTTGAGCTTCTACCGAGTGTACACATACTGTCATCAGTTGGACACCTAAAGAAAAAAAGCCAGAATTGGTCAATAGGAAGGTGATTTTGTTCCACCAGGATAATGAAATGAAATTACTTTCCGAACAACCCAATATTATATTTTTATACTTTTAAAATTGGTTTTCTAGTTCATATTTGCTTTGGAAAATAAAAAATTATCGCTATAAACAAATATATTCTGCCTAAGAAGATTCTCCAAGTAGTTCAGACTATAGTAGATATGGTTTTACATTCCGTAGCCATTTTATTATATAGCTATACTAGATGTCTTTCGCAGCCTCCGTTCAGCACTGCGGAAGGCTACCATAGTTATCCTCCAGATATTATTGTAGTAAAGTACCAGAAAATAATCTGTTTACCGAAATATCGAAGCCATTATCTGAAAAGTAAAAATTTGCATGTTATATATTTCTATGGGTTAAAATGAAATAAGTTTGAGACCCACTTGAGGCTCCTGAATTTTATTTCGTTCAATATTGCTTTCGCATATGTTGAAGAACTTATTTTGATATAGGGTAGTTTTCGTTTGAAAGAGAAATATTCACTTTTTCAGAGTTTTGTGCACCTTTTAAGCTAATTAACTTTATCTATTAGAACCCCAGCAGCAAAATTGCATGAAAAAAAAGGACTAGTAGTAGTTATTCAAATAAGAAAAATGTCATCTCTAATAATGGTGGTTATTCATATTCCTAATAATATTAGTAAAAAAAAACTAATGTTAGAAGAAAAAAATTTAATAAGAAAATTTTATTACCCGCCAATATGTACATACATAATTTTTATCTTATCATCAACAATATCACTTAAATAAATATGCTTATTCGTGATATATCCTCTTAGTCTACTATATATTATATTATGCCAATACTGAGTTTAATATTCCTTACTGGTTGTTGGTAAAAATTTATTCATATCATTGAAAGGAAATCAGGCAAATGTGCTGAAAATGAATTTGCGTAAAACATGACCGAATGAATATCAAACAAAAAAAAACCAGATGAAAGAAAAATCCTTCAAATAAAATAACAAATATATAAATGTATAAAAGAATGGAAAGAAGAAAAAAAAAACAACATAGAAATAAGAATAATAGCAACGAAGGAAGACAGTAGCAAAAAAAAATCGTAGACGTCACAAGGAGCATATTATTAATATAAGAAGAATTTCTTGCTCGTAGATGCCATTAATTTTTGCGCAAATATCACAAATACTTGACAAAGCAATAAATTTTATTGTGGACTATCCTTAGAAAAACTATACTCACTGATCTGCTTCTCTCCATCCGGTTGTATCCCTTTTTGCCTCCAGTCTATAAATTGTCATTTTTAGTTGTTCAGAGTTTTTACTAGCCTTCATCACATTTGTTGGCGCCACTATCTTCAATGGACACTTCTTTGCAGGATATTTTGACGATAAGGACACTATACTACCACTTAACCATTTTTAGACATTTTCAAAGAAGTTAGGATTCCTCTCGCAGTTGAGGATTTGAAAATAAATTCCATACAAACAGAAGAAACAAAACAAAAAAACAAACAAAAAATAGTAATAATAATAACTATAAAAAAAAGCACAGCAGCAACGTACATAAAAATCCAGACAGAACATGTTGTTTGGTATGTAAACTAAGCTTTTTTTCCTAAATTCAGCATAACCGGTAAAATGGAAAATTTCATAAAAATCAGCATAATCTCAATCAGGTTCATTACATTATAACTTTTTGACTATTAGACAATGTGGAATCTAAAGTGTGAGCGGTCGTTCTTTTGGGAGAGACTGTTAAGGTCACTTAAATTAAGTGCAGATACCAAAATATGTTACGGGTATAATATCCAGTGCAAATGAGGTTAGTTCCATTCTCATGTAAGGGTAAATTTGTTATTTTGTGTTTATGCAAATTGCATTATAAAATTTAAAGTTTATTAAATCTACTATTTTTTCTTATAAAAAAAACAATAGTTTTTTTAACTATTTTTTTTTTTTATAAAAATATCCATAAATGAGACAGTTGAAAGCGATCCAGTAGATGAACTGCTAGAAATTTTTTTTGGACATCCTTTAGTTGGTCTGGTATCCTTTTGCCATGTAGCCAATGAGGCCAACAATTCAGTCATACATTCATTCGGATGTCCTCCATTTACAAATTGTTTGTCTTTTAGTCACGTCCGTTTCGGTAAAAATCATTTGTCGCCACTTTTAATGCCCAAAACGTGACGATTAGCTAAAAATTTTGAAAAAAACCAAACATTTTCGATTAATTCTGGCTGAGTACACAGCCAAACGGATACATTTAGGATTGAATATTGGCAGTGATAGCAGTGGTTTTCGTAGGAGGGGATGTTGCTGTGATGCCATAGTTGAGCTAATGTCACCTATATATACGTCATACATAGGCAGACAACATGCTGTCGACCATGGCATTGGTTTCGGCTCTAACGATTTATTGCTGAAAATATATTTTTTTTCTTAAATTTTTCTATACCAAATGAAAATGAATTTTCAATTTTTATTGGTTTTCTAAATCGTTTTTTTCCCCATTCAATATATTGTATTCCGATATATTCTCCCCTTAGCAGTTTCAAAAATTGATTGTTCCAAACACCAGGCGTACGTCGAAATATTATACAGTGAGGGTAACAAAATTTCAAAATATTCCAAAATTGAATAATTCTTGTTATTTTTTGTGTGGAGATATTTCCATAACCTCCCCAGAGTCGAGAGCTATAAAAAAAAGAAAGATGGAAAGCCTATAGGCAACAACTTCAAGGCTGACTATGAAAATCGAACTCTTCCATTGGAATTAATTATTAAACAAATCGTTAATAATTCAATTAACACGTGTTTGCAATTAAATGTGATTCCACTTTAATATTTACATAATCGAAAAAAGGACCTTGTATTTTATAATTTTTCATTCATTTTCCTAACAATCATATTGTTGAGAAATATATTTATTTCGTCCTTGCTACTTTTCATTAAAACATAATTTCTGGAAAATTCAATGCCTGGATTTTTGAGGTAGAAACATTTAAAAAAAAAACGAATGATAATTAACAAAATTCTGGGCATCAACTAATATAAAAATGCTCAGAAAAAAATCATATTAACTTCAGGTTATCCTTTTAAAAAATCTGCAAAATTAATTAAATGATTATCTACAATTATTTATTGAATTAATGTAAACTTTTTCTTTGTTAATCTTATTCTTACCTCAGCCTTTCTAAGTAAATACTATTCAAAAGCTGCATATTTCTCCTCTGAGGCAGTATGATTTATTGATGCAAATCTTCTGAGATATCGAGCTGCGGAGCTAAGGAAAATTTTCCAGACCAAATACCAATCATTGTATTGTTAGTAGATTTTTGTAGGGATCTACTCATATGTCCTTGTATATTCTAACTCATAATTGAATAGCTTTTTCATATTTGCAGACAAAACCTTATCAATTTTAAGTCACCGTTTTATTTACGAAAAGCTTTAAGCAAAACAGAAAAATTCAGTAAAATGAAATATTATTAAAATGTTGCTGGCAAAAAATAAAAAAATAATTGGAGAAAAAATTGAAAATATTCCTATCAGGATATTTCGTGGTCACTGGACGACGAGTTGGTGAAATTGTCGTTGTGTGCTTCGGAAATTGTGAACACAACCACAGTAGCGGTTATAAACGCGACAACCGTAACGATGCTGACAATAGCTTTAAGGACAATAAAGTTAACAGAAATATCAGGAGGTGGCCTTTACTAATATTATCAACTCAGAACAATTGAAATTGTATGAAAATTGCGAATTCTGTGTCCTGAGAGACCGTACTCTGAATCTTGGATGCGGCAATACCCAATATAACATGCTGGGCTTGATTCTCGATAATATATTCGGAGCTGTGATTCTAGAATTTTGAATCCTGAATACTAAATTCAGAATTTCGGATCACAAATACTTATGCAAGATTATAAATTCTGGATTCATTACCAAAATTTTGAAGTCTACGTACTCAGGCTGGAAGCTACATATAGTTCAGCAAGAATAGCAGGACAGTAATGTCATCGAGTGGATATACTGTGACCATAAGCATCCTGAAATTTTGAAGACTGTATTGAGTTCTGCTTGTGCTTCCTAAATTTATACATTTACGAGTAAGGCTGTAGGGATGGTCATCTCCATTTTTGTGAAGCTCTGAGAGACTTTGCCGACTACTGCTGTGCACATAGCAATGAAATGATTATGTATGGTGGAATTTTGATCCTGATTCTGTTTTTGACATTCTTTCTATTCGCATACTGAATGTAGGGGGTTAAAAGTTTCTAATTTTTTTTCCACCCCCCTTGTGATTATGTTTGTAATTTTTATTAAAATTATAATCACTTTTTGTCGACTTTTACTTTCACTATTTTAAAATAAACTAAACGTTTTTAAATGAATACAAAGTATTTAAAAATATATTTTTTTTTTTAAATAATTTTAAAACTAATATTGATTTTTCCTTTTTTTTCTAGGTATGTTCTGTTTGGTTATACAAGTTTATAAAGATGTTTGGAATATGTACATATGAAAATATAAATTAAAGGTAATTATTATAAAAAAAATTTTAAAAATTTGTGTTTTTTTTTATACGAATTTTTAATTATATTTGAATAATAGTTAAACATAAATTAATATTTATGCTTAAATTGACATAAGTTAAATGGACGCCAGTTTTAATAGTTTTTTTTAGAAAAAAAAACTTTTTCTTTTACAAAAAAAGCTAAGTTCCCGAATAATGTCGGAAAGTCCTTACATATCTAATAAACTGAGCTTTACGATATGTTTATATTTCTGTAAAGTATTTTATTATATCAAACTCACAGATTAGTGCTTTTTTTTAAAGATTATTCCTTTTTATATAACAATCACCATCATAAATCCGATCTGGCCTTGTTAAATCAAACAATTTAAAAACGCCTGGTTTCTCGCCAAGCTTTTCTATCTAGGTAGTCAAGCTCAATTAATCTTTGGTGGCCTATTTCTTCGACTGCTACCATAAATATGGGCACAGTAGAAGTTCTGAGCAGTGTCTTCCTCATCCATATGAATTAAGTTTGACACTCATCACAACTTATTGAACCTAACTTTCGTCTATCACCATCACGAGTGGGGCTAATTCTTGCTGAGAACGCAAATTTACGATGAATACAAGAAATACAGCATTTTTTAGAGAGTGGAATAACTTATACTGGTTATAATAGGCTCTTTTTATTAAAATAGGCACATACAAGCGCGAATTCCTTTTTCCCTGTTATTATCGGTTGATGTTTTTACCCTAAGATAAGATAATACAATAATTTAACTCCTTCGAATCTGAATTCGGCTTGTGATCAGTTCTCGATTTTATCCTTAATAACTATCTACACTATTTTACCTTCATATATGGGCAATCCAAAAATTCTTTCCATCAGCTTAATTTTAGTGGAGAGCATCCAATTTTTTCTCTTATACATACTTTCATTGAACTAAAATAATTTTAAAAAAAAAACCTCTAAACAGCATGAAATTTAGAATTCTAAAAAAAATAACCTAACAAAGATAGTTATTTTTATGAATTTTAGGAAAAAAGTTCTTGGAGAAAAAACAAAATTATATTGTCTTATATAAAAAAAATAAAAGGATAAATGTAATATATCTTTTTAAAAAAAGAAAAATTGATGCGAATTTCATATAAATTTTATATAAAGTAATACGAGAAGAAAATATTGTAAGAAATAAGGTCATTTTAAGAAATATGAAGGTAATTTTTATTATTGTTGTTATAGTACTAACATAACTGCCGCCTTTATTGCCGAACGCATTACTCAAAATCCTTCTGGCCCAGTTATTTCCGTAAGCCAGATCATATAGTCTACATCTTGTATTCCCCATTTTATTTTATTCGAGTATATTTTCTTACATATTCTCTGTCGTCGTAATCTTATCCCCTCAAAATAGTCTTTCATCTAACTCATAACCATGTTTCCAACATCCTTATACTTTACCTTTTTTGCTACAGGAGTATATGTAAATATCCCCGTTTTTCTTTTTCTTGTAGAAAAATATTTTATAGAATAAAACTGAAGGTCTATAATCTGGTAGTCTAAGCACAATTCAGTTGAAAATATGCCATTCAGCATAATTTAAAATATGGTTCAATGGCCTGAAAATGAAGACTTAAAATTCTTCTTTTGGATTTCATTTGCAACGCATTAAATTTGCACATAAAAAGGCTGAAATAGTAAGTCCTTAAGCTGAGAACGTAAAGTAAAATTATTCCATAGAAAGGACATCACGTTTTCTTCCTAATACATTTTATCGTAGTTGTCGTTTTTCAGTCGCTCGGTCGTTCCAATGCGTCTGTCATCTATCGCCATCGTCATTCTTGTCACTATCTATCGTCTGTTGCCTACTGACAGTCAACTGCCATTTTGTAAATAGTTTTACTCCTTTCCTCAATATCTTCTTCTCATTTTTTTTAGTCCCATAATATTTTTCTTTTACTTAAAATATAATGAAATAAGATGAAATATTCTGTGAATTTCAGATAAGGGATCTATCGTTCTTAATTATGCGAATGTTTTCACTGATGTTATAGACAACCAAGTATAAGCAATTTTATAACAACAAAGTTTACTGGATACTCATACCAAAGTACAAGCTTGTGAATGAACAGACTTTTCAGGGTATTCTAGTGTAGAGCAAGTGAATTGAGCAAAGGTACTTTGTTGCAAAAATGACACTGACTATAAGATTCCAGTTGACCTAGTTAATTCTCTTGTATAATAGCCTTAACATCTAGTAAGGATATAATCTAAATTTAGTAATTGTGATTACTAAAGATGAAGTCTATGCAAAATGTAACTATGAAAGTAGGCGTCAGGCAAAACTTACTAACCATTTTTCCAACCCTAAAGCTAAAATTATATATAGTCAAGAGTAATCAAGGAGACACATTGACGCCAAATAATCTTTTTGCTGCGATTCAGCCATCAAGATACGTAATATAAAAGCCTCCATCTTAACAGTGTTTGTTTATTCTAAAAATATTTTCATTAAACTGAGTTTTTAGCTAAACAAACATCCAACAATTAGGAAGATTCATATTGTGAATTATGAATACAATATTATGATCTGAGAAAGGAATTTTTTTTTACTATACTAAATATGTTAATAGTGCTTGTAGGTCTTATATAAAAATTCTTTAGGAAGTTATCTCTATAGAAAAGTTTTTCATTTTTTTGCTTATGGAATATTTTTAGTTTTGGATACCAAATTTATTTTAATGCTAGTTTTTAAGGAAACAAGGGGGCTACCAAAAGAAGAAGAACTGTTTAGAGATAGAAGCATCCCAAAAAATAAGAATTATGAAAATACTTTTTGTAATAGTAACAATAATAATAATGAAAACAACAACAATAACAAAGTATAAAAAATGAGAATGTTGAAAACATCTCACCGCTTTGTAATTTTGCTACTCAAATAGTCAATTTGTATTTCTATTATTAAAAACTCATTATTTCGAGGAGTGGGGGGGGGGGAGAAGGGTACTGCAATGGTCAATATTTGTGGAGCATTAAAAAATTACACCTTAAAGTCGGTAAGACTAGCGAAATATTGAAAAAAAGGCGATAGATCTTAAGAAGAAAAGAAACAAATTTGTTCTCTCCTATCAATCTGACATATTATTTTCCATTTTAGCATCGCTCTCCATGTTTCTTTAATTTTCTTTTTGCCCTTATGTTCCCTTTCTCACCCCTTATTTTCAGTACCTCAGATACTATACTAAAAGTATTTGTAGAGTTTCTTTTGGTAAAGCTTTTATTTCGGTCACCTTTGAGCTTTATTTCACGCAATTATTCGATTTTCTTTCGATTTCATGCCGGACTGGACTGTCTTCAAAAACAATTTCGATGATCTAATGGCATTTACGCTTTATTTATGATGTTATAAATTGTCTTCAGAATTGTTCTGTAGCCAACAAAAATGGTTATGCCAGAAGCAGTGCACAAAAAAAAAAGATATGTTTTTTTTCGACCATTGAATTTTTCAATAATTTCTATATTTTATATGAACATATTGGAGTTTTTTTGGTGGTGGAAAGTGGATGTCGAAAAGGCGAGTTATTATGTAAGAGTAAAGAGTGCAACCAGAAAAATAACATATTCTTTAGAAAAGAAGAAAATTTTCGATTTTCGTAATAAAAGCTTAACGAATTTATATTGAACTAAATTGAACGTATTTTTCGAGGTGAACTGAACATTTTTATGCTCAATAGAGAATAACTTATTAATCCATTTGTTCACAATGAACATTTTTATCAATAATACTAACAAATGTGAATGATGAAAATTTCAACATTTTTTAAGCTTTCCTAATACCCCATATATCTGACAATAATAATAATAATAATAATAATAATGGGATTCCAAGTTTGAATTTGAATTGATTGTAGTTATATATTATTTAGAAACTAAGAATTTGTGGAACAGTAAATATTTTTTTTTATAATTCTTTATAACAAAAGTCGTTTAATTTGTTATATACGATGAACTTTTTACAAAACAAGTTTCGATTTCATTGCATACAATATGTTGGTTATGTGAAGATTTTGGAATCTTTTCTTAAAGATACAATCAAAATAATTTTGAAATCTACTAAATAAATAAATACGTAATCGAATTGTTTATTATTTTAAAACCTGAAATATTTTATAAATAAAGGATTTTTTTTACTTAAAGAAGCTTTTTGATACCGTTGTTTATTTGTATAGAGTTTTTTTTTCTTTAAGCTATTTTTTGAAATTATTTATGTGACAACTAAGGTGATTTTGATTGTTTTGATTAAAAAAAAATTCTATTCTATAATTATTTATTTAAATCTGAACGATATTTCAATGAACAACTTTTTAAATTTAAAATGTTTTATTATCTTAAATTGTCTTATTAAAATTAAAGCTATTGCGGTATTATATAATCATATATAATTTGAACTGTATTAAGTAAATAAAATTCAAAAATTACAAAATAAATATAACAAAAATTGAGCTCATTTTTAAATTAAGAAAACTATGCCTTGACAAACGGTTAGCCAGGCTAAAAAGAGAGTAGAAATACTTGATTTGATTATACAATATAACCAAATATTGACAAAGTTTTACTCACTATCGAAGATTTCAATTTGAACCCATTTTGACCTACGAACTCGAACTGTAGAGTTCTTCGAAGCCCATTTTAACTTCTGTCTTATCTAGTTTATTTAGTTAAAAGTTCTTCGATATATTGTTAATGGTATTTATTATGTCCGTTACAATATATTTGGTTTTAATTTTGATTAAACTGTTTCTCATTATCAAATCAATCCTGTTTACCATGTTAGAGAATAATTCTCTGTAATATTGTAAAAATGAAAGAAAATTTTCTTATAGTGAATTAATATTTTATTCAATTAAATGTTGTCTAGTCTGATCCAATACTCTTTGCCATCTTTCTGGCAGTAGCATGATTCCGAACTCATAAAATTTTTGTTCTTTGGTGTCGAAAAACTGATCCAAATGATCTACAAAATTTTGTAGAGACCGGAACAAATAATCATCGGAAGGTGCTAAATCCGGAGAGTATGGTTGGTGTGGCAGTATATCCAATCTGAGCTCTAAAAGTTTTTGCCGAGTAGTCAAATATGTATGTGGTTTCGCATTATCCTGTTGGAACACTATACCTTTCATATTTACCAATTTTGGCTATTTTTCTTTAAGTGCATAATTCAATTTGTCCAATCGATGACAATACACTTCCGAATTTATCGTTGTGTTGTTGCTCGGCAGAAGCTCAAAATAAACGATTCCTTTGAAATCCCACCAAACAGATAGCATAACCGTTTTTTTTGATGAATATTAGCTTTTGAAGTGCTTTGAGCCGGTTCATCTTTTCTACTCTAGGATCTTTTGCGCTGAACATTATTGTAGACAACCCATTTTTCGTCCCCAGTAATGATACGATTCAAAAATGGATCATTTTCTTGGCGTTTGAGAAGTAAATCACAAACGTCAATGCGACGGCACAAATTTTTTTCCGTAAGAAGATGAGGAACCCATATGTCGAGCTTTGAGATAAAACCTAGCCGCTTCAAATGATTAATGCATGGTCAAATTCGATAAACTAATCCCTCAGCAATCTCACAGGTTGTTATTCGCCAGTTTGCCTCAATTAATGCCCTTATTGTGGCTTCATCAGCAAACGAAATTACTTTCTGAACAACCCAATACAACAATACGCAAATTCCTAGCTGATCGATATTATTTCCAAGACTGCAAAAACTCTTTTTTTTTAAATAAATAAATATTGAATATTTGTTCTTGGAGCATAAAAATAATTATCGAAAATCATTTTTAATCCTTAGACCTTTTTCAACTATGTATTAATTGGATTTCATAGTATCTTTTTTTTTCATTTCCACTTTTGGTATATATTTTTAATGGAAAAAAAGTAGTTTCTTACACAATACTCCCAAAGGATTACTTTAACGAACTAATTTGCAAAATAATGAGAAACGAAATAATCATTATTCATCGTTGAAGCTATTGAAACTATTTCATTCTATGTAAGTTTATTGACTCTTTATACTGGATAGGTTTAAATTTAGCTACCAAACAATTACAAACGATACAATCGTATCCTGGTATATATTCGTAGTTTTTTTTGTTGTATAAATAAAAAGTCCAGTCCCGAATATAATAATCAGAATTTGAATAGAGCTTTAGTTAGGAAAAAATAAATCGGTCATCGGGTGAGCCGAAAGCAAAAAGGAAAACGGAAATGAAAGAAAAAATTCAACAAAAGAGAAAAAATGCGGATATCCTTAGAAATGAGAAGAGAAATTCAACTTAATCATCAATACATAACTAAATACGCATGCACATACGTGTATGTATGTATATACGTGTATATATTTGACCTTTTTTTTTGGTCAGGTTAGTTTATTTATCGCAAAGAGAAAAAAAAGGAAATAAAAGCGATGCCAACTAATAAGAACGGAAAACGGATAAAAGGCTCAATGAATGATTGAATGAATGTGTTCCTTAAATCCCGTCGGCATCACTAATAGTGAAAACGGAAAAGGAAGAATTGCGAAGGAGTAAACTAATGGGTAGAAGGACGAGAATGAACAAGGAAATAAATCCAAGTCCTTTTGCACGAAACTTTCCTCTACACTGTGTACTTGTACCAGTATAAAGTTTAAGTTCGTTCAGAATATGGTCTCGTTCGACCGCATTGACACAAAGTCGAAACAATAGAAGAACAATAGTGTTGTGCGATAGGGCACACTACAAAGATACTCAAAGATGCTTGAAGAGTCTGTATTGTTTCAAGAACAGTTCTAGACCTTGTGCAGTCAATAGTAGAATCTCCTACTCTACATAATGCAGCCTCAAAGTCATATTTCTGATTATACTTTTAGCTAAGATCTCAGCAAAAATGGTGGCATAGTTAACAGTAATGTACAACTTATCTTTTTAGTATTACGACACTTCCTTAACCACCTTTGGGTTTACATTTTCGCAAATTTTCCTTATTCCTTCTCTAACAGAAAAATGAAACTATTTCCGTATGCTGTCTCTCGTATATGCCCTAAAACTAAAAAGGATTTAAAACTGAAATTCCGGCAAGACAATTTAAAAATACTAAAATTTAGTATCTATGGTTATCGCTTGCAGGAATTTTCACAATCGACCGACTCTCCAACATAAATATATTACTCTGAGCAGAATGTGAATTTCGTTTTTTTTTCCTTCCTTCCGTTAATTTTGATTATACTTATTGGTACATGTCGCCTCAATGCTCCGCTTTATTAAGCTTAGTTGCTGCTTGAATAGTCAAGAAGAAGAAGAAGAAAAAATAGAAAATGAGTAAAAAAACGCCAAAATAAAAGATAGCAAAGAAAACTGTATGTCCCGAAGGATGTCAAGTTCAATTCTCAGCATTGAGATATATTCCTTGGGCGTCCGCTTTTAGTACTGACGAGACCCTCGTGACCAAGTGTAAATGCTACGAACATGTGTACGGGGTTGCCTTTATCTTTGTTTATCTTTGGATTACTTGAATCTTCGTTTTTTGCTATTCTTGTTTTCGGTAGTTTTTTTTTTTTTTTGACTCGAGCTTTCTACCTCAACATCTCTTCATTTAGCTTTGACTTCCAATAAAAAAGAAAAGCCTGAATATCCTTAAAGTACCTATTTCGCAATATGTTCATGTTTTTTTTCCTTTTGCCTTATTTTATCGCATTTATATCCTGCCTTTGTTACAAGGAAAATAGAAAAAATGAGGGAACACATGGCGGGGTAGAACAATATTGGCATCGAATTTAGATTAGGAGTCATGGGACTGCAGTAACCCGAATGTGATTGTAGCCACACAATACGAGCAGTGCTTTCTCTGTTCGTGACTTCTAGCTGCCGCTTATCGAAGGAAATTTGTTGTAGAAAGCTTCCACAATATACTGGTTTGTATACGCAGTACTAGAGCCAACAGAGTCATAGAAATTTATATATCCTAAAAACAAACTATGGCCTAATTCTTTTGAATTGAGGTGGGTTGTTAGAATTTTTTGGGAAAGATTTTAGTTGATATCGAGCAGGTTGGCTGGAATTCGCTTAAGTTGAATATAAAAAAGACAGGTGACAGCAATATCTGTTCATATTGATTATATTTAAAGGATTCGCAACTTGCTAAAATACTTTTTGTTATATGGGCTTTGTGTAAATATACCGAATATTCATATAGGAATTCCGTCAGGAAAGATATTTTATCCTAACTGGGCCATGTTATTCTCGGTTGTATGAATAGTCGATCTTGATATTATCCTTGGTTGTATGAAAAGTCGATTTTGTACTTGTATTCTAGGTCAACGACTGTTGAACCAAAACCATTAGAAACATTTTAGTATGAAAAAAAAATGGAGATTTATGTGACTAAAAATATTGTATTTGTGTAGAGTTTTAATAACGTTGTTAGAGTCAATATTTATTAGTACATGTACGAAAATTATTCTTACTTCTGCTCAAGTATTTAAGTATTTAGTAGATATTTACCCAAAATAAATCTATAAAAGAAAATAATATATTCTTTTCTATTGTGCGCATTGTAAAAAAAAACAATTTTCTAGACCTAAGAAGAGATTATGTTAAATTTTGTATGGTGGGCGGTATAATCCTTTTGTAGGATTATACCTCGAAATTTACATTATTTAAAAACTAAATCTTAGGGGGAAAAAAACTCTTTTAGTTATACATGCAAATTTTTTTTCCCCTAGACACTGAATTTTATTTCAGTTTTTAAATGCGTTTTAGTTATTTTCAAATAATTTTCGTCAAAAATTTAGAGCCTAATTTTATTGCGTTTTAACTTAATATGCTTATGAATATTATAGATAAAGATACTAGCAATATTAAAAAACATACGTCATTGCATTTTGATGTATTATTTTTAAAAAATAAGTACGTTAAAATCTAAAAAATTCAGGAAAAGCTTTTTCCGTTTATAAATATCTTTTTATAATATTTTGCTGGAAGTAGTAAAGACTTAAGAAATTAATATTTTGACGGACTTTTATTATATACTTTTCACAAATTCTAATTCACTTCATCCTTTCGCTCCTGTTATACTTTATAGTGTATAAATTTACACTAAATCTTATCAGCACTGAAACATTATTTTTAAATTTTTTTAAAAAAATTAAGAAATGCTAATTTTCCCTTTTGTTTTAAAGAAATTCGTCTTAAATTTTTTTAAAAAATATTTTCGTTTTATTATCATACAAATAAATAATACTACAAAAATTTTATAATATTTATTTTTTACTATTGTTTTATTTAGTTGTCAATATGAAACCAAAAAAAAACCATGTTCTTCGAGATATTTTGCTTAGATTTTGTATTGGTTCAATACGAGTATATTGTAGCTGGTATTTGGTGAAATTGGAATTCGATTTTTCAGTTCAGTTCAATGTTGATTTTTATTCTAGCGTAAATTTGAAACCATGTACTTCGTTGAATAAAAAAAAAAATAAATAAAATAATATCAAAGTAAAAATTGTTCGTTCATTCGTTTCTGGGGTTACAGGTACGAATGTATAGTGTAACATCGATAAAAATTGGATAAAGAATATTTTTTTGGAAATGCCAATGACCGAATAACAACAATACCTATTGTGGATGGTTTTTACTCAAATCAAACTTGAATAATTTATAGGCACAAGAGTTAGGAATTGCGTTCCATCGTTGAAATTTCCCCTTGGCTTCTATAGCTTTTATGAGTGAAAAGTCAAACATAAAACTTTTTTATAGCCCTTAATTTTCGATGCGCGAAAAGTTCCTTTTATTTTTATAGATTTTCAACAAACGCTAAAACTGAATTGAAAACGATTTCCTTTCCAAAACTCTGAGACAAAATCCCATTTGCAATGCAAGACTGTAAACGATCGCAATAAAATCACACGCGGAATTCAGCTCATTGTTGGGGCTGTGAATGGTCGGTCGGTTAGTCTATCGTGATGGTATTAAAAAAAAAAAGGTGAAATCATACTGACTACAGTGCTATTAGAAAAGGACATAAGCTTGAAAAAGAATTTACCAAAAAAAAAAAAAAAATGGGTGGTTTTGGGTGCAAATATTTTCTCGTTTTATGGACAGGGAAGAAAAATTCGTTAAAATTCCACACCCAACATTCTCACTAATTCATTCCAATTTGGATAAATCAATAATGAAATAAAGGAAAAAGTACACAAAAATTAAACTTGAATGTGAAAATTTTTTTTCGGATTTTCTTCCAATGTGGTGGTAGTGGTGGCTAATGGCTTCCTTAAACAGAACTCGACTATGTGTGCAAGTTCGGAAGTTCTGAGCAAAGGCAAAAGATGAATGAACCATGCAAAGCTTTAATTTATAAAAGTGCTCCTTGAATGGAGTAGAACAGAATAGAGAGAGAGAGAGAAGTACGAGTACATACAGTTCAGCATTCAAGAACACTACCACTCAATTTGGCTCCTTGTTCATCTACCGTAGACCAGCCGCATTTACCATTCAAGGATATCTTTAATTTTATTTATTGGGGAAAATGTTTAGGATTCTCTTTTTTATTTTATTATTTCTTATACCCATCCATCCTCTTCCTCTCTCTCCCTCTCTATTTATTTTCTACCGTATTTACAGTAGTCTGCTATTTTATTTTGTATTTTGAATTATTTCTGCATCGTAAATCACTATCGCGATTTTCAATAAAAATATTTTATACATAAAAAAAGCCAAAAGAGAGATAGAGTAGAAATAAAAAGATAACCGAAAGTAAAAATAAACAGAAAGATTGAAAATTAAATTAAAAATAAGCAAAACTGTTGGAAAATTTATAGATAGAAGTTGGAGAGCCGATTTTTATTCCTTGTGACGATGCGATGATGGTAGTTACCGATTCTGTTCGAAGTCATGCCAGGAATAAATACTAATAGAGATGGTCTAAAGAGTCACCGGGAATGTCAGTTGTTTTCATTCATTAAGAGCCATACTTAGGTTATCAGATTTTTTTATCTTCCCTATTCCTTTTTGTATATGTATGCTTATTTTTCTTAAATTTATTTCATTTATAACGAGTATATTTATTAAGGTGAGTTGGGGGTGGGGATGGTAGGGGAAAATTTGAGCTATGTATAAGTGTCGTTCACTTCTTTACTCATACTTCCATTCGATTTTTATTTTATGAGAAGTAAAAAAAAAGAAAGTATGAATTTTCTTGGAAAGCACATTTCTTAGTCGATATATTTTTCAAACATGTTTCCTTTTTGCTATAGTTTTTTTTATTTCATTTTTTACTGTACTAAATTTCCATCTTGGATGCGTAGAGGAATTTTTTTTACTACAAAGCCTAGAACCCTAGAGAATAAAATTTTATTCTATATGAAAATTATATTTGACAGCATACTTGTACACAAATACAAAGATATATTTTTTAAATAGTAACTCACGTAAACAAAATCCATATGGATATAAAGTACATCCGTATACAGAAAAGTTCAAGGATATCACTTGAGAAAATTTAAGACTTTTAACTAGGAATGAAAAATATCCAAACATCAGAGCTAAGTAAGTGAATTTTTTTTGGTCCTTTTAGTTTCATTTTCTAATATTACTTTCTACTTGCTCTTTTTTCTCAGTAGTAGTAGTAAATATAGTCTAGTAAATGAATTTTATTTTTCAACTATAAACCATTACTACAAAACTTGATTTTTATGTATAGACATTGTCATCTTATATATATTTTGCTACTTTTGTTTTTGTTTTTTTTTGTTCTTTTATTATTTTTAAATTTGGGTCCTTTTTTGGCTCTCAAAGTTTGTTTATTAAAATTCTTCCGTAGAGAGACGATGACATTTGATTAGACGACAAAATGTTTATACAACTTTTGTCGTTGTTTTTAGTACTTTAGAAAAAGTTGACTTGAAAAACTGTTCACTTGAAAATCAGCGATTTATTCATAAAAGGTTAATGCTCGTTTGAAGAGTGTCCATGCGAGGTCATTTAAGGGATCAAAAGCTTTCAGCAGTAGAAGTTTTGGATAAAAGTTTTTTCTTTACAATCAACTTTTCAAAAGTCAATTATACTAAATGATTATGCACACTTTTTGCGTTCGGATTTTGTTCTTTTTCTTAAGATTAAAAGCAATTTATTTGGAAATATTTTCCATTTATTCTATAAAATTTGAATGAATTTACTTGCATATGCGATAGTGAAAAGCTATTATTATTTGCTAAAAAAGACGATTTTGTATAATTTGAATTTATCAACAATAATAAAAAAAAATATAAGGGTTATAAAAATAATATTTATTATTATTAATACACAAAACTCATTATGAACTTATAAACTTTATTAAAGTTGTTATTTTTTTTTGAAAGAAATTTGATTTAATTTAAAAGTCATTTTTAAAAGACTATATTTCAGAAAGAATCGATTCGAAATTCGATGCTTTTACTTTTGAATTTATAAAAAAAAGTACTTACAACTTTATACAGAAAAAAAACTTTTGCCACTTATAACCCAACTTCATGGTTTTATTAAAATAAATTTAAAAAAAAAAGTTAAATATTAAAAAAAATATATCTTTGAGCATAATTCAATTTTTTTTTTGCAAAAACGAATTTATTCAAAGTAATTGTCCTCGCTAGCTATATATTTTTTCCATCTCTTGGTAAATTTGTGGAAACCATGCCAAAAAAATTCCTTCTCTTTCGATGCAAACCACTCATCAAGCCATTTTCGGACGTCTTCGTAAGAATCGAAGGGCTGCTCAGCGAGCGCGTGGCCCATCGACGAAAACAGGTGGTAATCGGAAGGGGCCAGATCTGATGAATAAGCTGGGTGGGGTAGCACCTCCCAGTTGATTGTCTCCAAGTAGTTTCGGACCATTTTTGACGTGCGCGATGGTGAGTTGTCGTGGAGGAAAATCAGGTTGTCATGTCTTTGTTGATAATCCGTCCTTTTTTCACGCAGAGCACAGTGCAATTTTATCACTTGTTGGTGGTAGTGCTGGGCATTGATAGTTTCACCAGGTTTCAATATTTTATAGTAGATGATACCCTGCTGATCCCACCAAACGCACAGCATCGTCTTCCATCAGAAGCGATTTGGTCTTGGGGAAGATGTTGATGTTTGGCCGGGATCAACCCACGATTTCTTGCGTTTAGGATTCTCGAAATATATCCACTTTCCATCCCCTGTCACAATCCGATGCAGGAACGACTTTCTTTTTTGTCGGGCGAGCAAGATTTCGCATGTGTTTTGTCGTCGCTCCATCTGCCTATCGTTCAATTCATGCGGCACCCATTTTCCGATCTGTTCAATCTTCCCCATGGCACGCAGACGCATGAAAATGGCTCGTTGAGTAACAGCCAATTGCTCCGCGAGCATTTTTTGTGATTATGTATCGTCTTCGTCCAAAAGAGCCTTCTTAGGCCGATTTTCGCGCTACGTGTCCCACAAGTCAAAATTTTGAACCGACGAAGCCAATGTCGGCACGTTGTTTCTGATAAAGGACTATCACCATAGGGCTCCATAAGCATTCGATGTGGTTCGGCAGCCGATTTCTTCAAATTGAAGCAGAAAAGCAGAGCTTCCCGCATATGCTCTTTTTTGGGACAAAACTAGACATGATTACCAAAGGAAAAATGTAAGTTGTTGTACAAAATTGCTGACATTGTTCACTGATTAATTTTGACAGATGTCAAACTCATAAAAAAAAGTATGGCGTGCCCATGGTAGCTTAATACGCTCACTCACGCCATCTATGACCAAACAGATGACGGATTCAAACTTATACACCTGGTAACATTCAAGCTAGCGGTTTTTTCTTACAGTGGGGAAACTCCGCTGTCTATAGTAAAAGTAGGCGTGCATCAGAAGAAGGTTATGCTATTATGCTGTTGGTGTTGCAAGGGTGTAATATACTATGGGTTGCTGAAAGAAAATGAGAAAGTTAATTCTGTTTAAAACAGTACGCAACTTGATGTTTTTAAGGGAGAAATTTAACATAAATGTCCATCTTTAGCCAAGCCAACAGAAAGACCGCATTTGGCAAGGAACTCCACACAAAAACTTGCAGATACACATATACATCTGATATTGCACCATTGCACCAACGAACTATCACCTATTAAGTATTCTGCAAAACTTTTTTCATAGAAATGAGTTCGCAAATTTTGAGGGTCATTTAGAATGAGTCCAAATGGTAGGAAAAACTTCTCCAAGGGAATTGGACACACCGTCAGAACGCTGGTAAATAGTTTTAACTAACGATCAAAATTATATTGTGGATTGAATTGTAAATAAATTTTACTGACAGAACATTCCCTTATACCTAATATAAATATATAGATTCCTACTAGACTATTAACTCCCACTACGGTTATGTTTTACAAGTTGGTAATACGTTTTTACTACCTTCCACTATGAGTTTGTCTTATTTCTGAAAAATTTTCAGATAGTTACCACTATAAGTATGTCTTGTGGTTCCTTTTATTTCTGTAATTTTTTTTTATAAATCTCACTACGAATATGCCTTGTAACTCCTTTTATTTCTGCATATTTTTCCTCATACATTATAGAAACTATTCTCAACATTGTGTACTAATCATTATAATTGTATTCTTTTGCAGCATCTTGTAAAGTGTGGTACTTATTGCTGCTTTTACTTTTGAATTTTCCTTTCGTTACGCCACTTTAGTTAGTAAGATTCCATTTTTCTCTATGTATCACCTCAGGTGAGGGTAATTTAAGTGAACCATTTCATATGTGCGGATGTTGGGTACGCAAACGATTCACTATGAATTTGCCGTATCCTGACATTTTCCATATTAAAATGAACTTTTGCACACGTACGCGAATGTATTTTTGCTGAATTTAAAAACAACTAAGATAGAGTGTATTATAAAATCTTTCTTAAATAGTACGTTAGTTTAGTTGAAATACTTTCTGATTGGGTATTTATTTACCATTGATGCGAGTATGGTTAGTGTATGAGTCGATTTATGATAAAATATCGCAACTTCTTTGAAAACAAACTATAACTGCTCCCATGAGATTAAATGCTGGAAGCAGTACTATACTTGGATGGTAGTGGAAACCAGGTTGAAGATAATAGCTGAAAAATACACCGGTAACTGAGTACAAGAAAATAATACGGGTATTGTTGCTGATGATTCAAAGTACGAGTATAAGAAAAGTTTTGCTGAAGGAACAAAAATCTACCACCAGACCGAAAGTAGAGAAAAAAAGAACGATTGAAGAAGATCCAAAGTGCGATAAAATCGTGTCACGTTTTGCAATTTACACATTCAATGCACCATTGTTTATAACACATTCTTGAATTTTAATATGATTTATAAGAGATTCCAACCGTATCAACATGGGCGCGCATCCTTGATTCAGTTCAGCTTGCTTTTGGCTTTGGTTCAGTCTGTTATGGTTCACCATCTATGCAGAATTATACTTTACACTTGGTTGTATGTTTTACTATAAGCCAAAGTGAAAAATTCTTTACCAACTAGAATCTTAAGTGCATGCCAACTACTTGGAAAGAGGGGAAAGGGGGTATATCGGTGCAAAAGCATTGTTCGATCGATCCATAGTTTCTTGTACGTACTGACAACAACAGTTTTGAACACTTCCACGCGAAACTTACTTTAAGGTACCATCTAGTTGATAGTTTTACCTTTTTTTTTTTATTGAATGCAGTACAGAATATAATAGTTGATGACTTGAAGCAAAATCAATTTCTTGATATTCACGAATCTACAGAAAACTAACAGGCAACTGCTCTATCAAGTAGCCAAACAAATTTTTTAAGAAGTTTATTAATTATGATAAAGAATATGAATTTTGTGGAAAATGTTATACCCTTGCATCTTGTTATTTACATAATTAACAAAATTATTAAATATCTGCGGTTAGCTTTCCAGCTATGCATCGAAAAAGTTATCATTTAAAAAAAATTGCTGCCAAAGCTTACCTTTTTTTTTAGGAGAAAAACAAAAATATGTGTACTCCTTGACTTTGGTATGCACTTTTGATTGCAAAGGCAAAATTTTTCCCATCTTGAATCTATCACGGTCACTTCCAAAAGATACATCGGCAAGACCATCTTATACTTCAATGTCAATATTCCACTGTCTAAATTTGATATTATTCCTTAAAATACCAGTATCATGGAATAAAAAAAGAGCCCCTTGGAATTGTTGTATTTTTAGTTCGAGGATACAATGTACGAGCTAGTATCATTATACGGTACGTCCATAAATCAATACCAAACTGAACCCAAACATTCATGCAGATGGATGAAAAATACCACTAGGAAAATTTTCTAAGATAAAAAATATTTAAAAAAAAATATACAATACTGCTGATACTTACTTTGCATATAATAAACTTATGCATGCCTTGCAGTTTAACTCTAAATCGAACAGAAAACCTTGCAGAAATGAGAGAATCGTACAGATACTGATGTTGGTAGATCTAACTGGGAAATGTGGGTGTATGGATTGTAAATAAGGTAAATAAAAAATAGAATACATGACGAAATGGACGAGTGAATGAATTCGATTCGATTCGATTGGATGCGATTGGACTGAAAACGGAAATTCTCAGCGGAAGATGCAATACTTCGGTGGGATATATCGTGTCCGCATCTGACAGCGAGTGAGATAAGATGGTTACCGTCAATCCAATCAAATCCGAAAGAATCCCATCGAATCCGATCCAATCAAAAGGAAACCATCCTGTACGCGTTACTTTTCCTTATAGCATTTTACGTATTCTTTCGGTTTCAATCAATACGACTTTGTGTCGACTTCGTTCGAATTTTTTTTGCACAAAAACAATCGAAATACACGTAAAATTATACAATCGAAAATGTCTTCTATTCGAAAATATATTGATCGAAAATGAGAAAAGTTCAACTTTAAACATTATTTAAAATTGATGTGCTGTGCATTTCGAATAAATTGCATATCCGGTTTATGTATGCACATTTATTCATAATCAATTAAATAACAACAAAAAATCCCTAATTTGAATCACAGCACCACTTATACAAGTATCCTTGCAATGAATAGACTAACTAAAACAAGACGAACGAAATTTTCTATTTATGGAGCATATTTCGTTCATAATACTTGAGTAGTAATTAATTATTTCTCTTTCATATCCTTGAATAGAAAATTATTATAGTAATAAATATTTTTATAGTTAATTAGATTTGACTCAGAATTTTTCAAAAAATTTTAATGTCTAAACAGTAAACCTTAATTTTAAAAATAGGAAGACAAACACTACAAAAAAACGACATATGTGTATGACTGAAAGAAATCTAGTTCTTACTTAAAAATTTTTTAATTGTCCCAATTTTCTATCGATAAAAATAAAATCCAAAATTGTTTTCCATCGAAGATCCTGAACTCCTATTAAAATGACTTTAGCCAGTCCTAGTTAATGAAAAAATTATTCCTGATCACCAATTTGGCTTCCGATCTGAACACTCCACTATCCAGCAATGCTATCGTATTGTTGATCACATTGAATCCTCTCTTGAGCGGAAAGAATATTGCCCAGGAGTATTTTTAAATATCTGCCAAGCTTTTGTATGTGGCATTGTGTAGCATCCTGGAGTCCTCAAAAGCTTTCTTCCTTCAACATACTATCTTATCGTAAATTTATAGATCTCCCAACGACAGTTGCAAGTTGCAATTAACTCAGAATCCTCGGAAATATATCCTATTCCAGCCGGAGTCCCACAAGGCAGTTTCCTTGGTTCCATTTTATATAATATTTATACCCATGACATCCCATCTGATCCTAATACTATCATTGCTACTTATGCAAACGATATGGCCATACTTGCTACCCATACAAATCTTGACATAGTTTCCAAAAATTTACAATCCCATATACCATAGACAACCTTCAATCCTGGCTTGAGAGATGGAGGGGGAAAGTAAATGAACAGAAGAATGCTCACATTACTTTCACTCTTTGTCAAGGAAAACCTACCCCTTTTTACCTAAATAGCAATATAATTCCACAATATGATAAGGTACGTTATTTGGGACTTTACCTGGACAAGAAACTAACATGGAACCCACCTAGTAGATTAAAATGAGTTGAAGCTAACAGACGTTACCTACAACTTCTTAGCCTACTTGACAAACGCTCGAAATTAACAATTAAAAGTAAACTTTTATTATACAATAAATACAATTAAAAAACCTATTTGGATATATGGAATTGAACTTTGCGGTTCAACGAAACGTTCCAATTCCCATCGCGTCCAGGCTTTACAATCTAAAATCCTCCGTAAAATTGTTGATGCCCCCTTTTTTGTTCGTATCACCGTAATAAATGTTCCCGTTGTTCAGGACCTGTGCATTTCCCGCTATAAAAAATTCCACTCCCGTTTATCCTATCATCATAATCGATTTGTGAGAGGATTGTCCTGTATTGCCCTCCCCATAAATACTCATCGGAGACTTAAGAGACAATGGACTATAGATTTTCTAGAGGAATTTAACTTCCACTTCCACTTCATGATAAAAGTGGATATTTTTTTATCAAATAAAAAAATATAAAAAAAGATACCTAATTTTTGATCACTTCCTATTCCCAAAAAGAACAGAAAAACATAGTAAATTTTACTCGTAATATCATATCAGTATACTAAATGCCAATAAAAATTGTAAAGTGAAAAAATTAAAATTTTTACTATAAAATAAATTATTTTAAGTTACAATAAAATAAAGAATAGAAAAAAAACTAACCTAGCTAATATTAAAACATTTCACATTAATATAATTTTATAGAAAATATTTTCATTGCATCCTGTTCATGTCATTTAACATTAAAAATCGATTTGAGTTAATTTTATAAAAATTATGTACAAAATGATAAGTTAACAGAACACTTTCCTTCTAGTTGGAGAAGGTGTAACATTAGCAAAAGACTAAAAACACTAGCCAAATTGCATGTAATTACAGTAAATTGACCTCACACTCCCTGGTCTCTGATAAAATGTATTTCGCCAGGTGAAGATACGAATTTTATTCCATTAAAACTACTTTAATTTTGTTATGTTGTAAGTTTTTTTTTTGCATTTTTTTTTGTTTTTTACATTTAAGTTGACTGGACTATAATTATTTCTTATGATCAAGAAATTCAATATTTCGAATATTGTTTTTAAAAAAAGCCTAATCTCAAATACTTCTTGATTGACAAAAGAGAAATAAAGAAATATGAAAATATTTATAAGAAAATTTGTTCTATGTTAAACTGGGAAAATGACTGCATAATTAGAGGAGAGAAAATGACTGGGACAAAACCTCTTAGCCAACGCGGAAGCGTTTTTGGGTCTTTCTAAAAAAAAGTGGAATGTATAGTAATGCCAAACCGAGCCAAATTGAATGTAATAGTTAATTTAGGAAAAAATTATAGTGAAAATGTGAAAAGGTTTTAGTAGGTTTGCCTAATCAGCTTGTCGAATCGGTCTAATTTCAATCCAGGTACAAGCACTTAAACAAGAAGAATAATTCATTTTTATTTATTCTGTTCGAAAAATGTAAGAACTTAAGAGTTCATGACTATAAAAAGTACAAAAATTATAAACGGATAAAGGAGAAAAATGTCATAATAAATGCGCAAGGTATAATAGTACTCATCATACATATAAGGGTGATCAAGGATAATGACACTTTTGTTCAGTTGATTTTCAAATTTCCGTTAAAATGTGGTTAAATTCGTGGTTATCCTGTACACTCATTAATATATTTTTACTTTAAATTAAAGTATGTACATATATGCTATCGTTACAACATATCATTATGTGTGAGAGTACCTTTAATAATATAACTTCATCATATACCATGTACGTAGAATGGAATGAGGCTCTTGATTAATTCATAATGGATTCGCATATACCATGATTATATCCTTCAAAAATGTATACATAAAAGTGCATAAGATTATATATTTAATATGACCTATTTACCAAACTTAATGAATATTATTAAATTTTAATTATAATTATTCTTGTTGCAAATTTTTTTTTATTGTAATCAAATTACCATTATTTATGTAACGCATGTGGAAAGATTGTGCATAAAATAAAAGCGATATAAATATGCGCTCTCGGTAGAAGGATTTTCTTTTTTTGATTAAAATTCTACACATATAATATGCATTTTAAAATTTCATCATAAATTTTTTATATGCACTTATATTATTTATTTTGTTATAAAATTTTTTATTAACCCTAATAATTTATTTTGGTTTATGGTTTTTTGCGCATCGATTTGATATGATATTATTGAACGATTTGTCTTCTTAATAAGGATAACTATTCCTTTATTTAAGAAAAAAATTTAAATATTGAGAAAACAGTGGAAATTTCTATAGAATTGTCACTATTGTAAAAAAATTTCTTTGGTAGTCGACAAACTTAAATTTCTACCACAAATTAACAATAATTATTCCTTGTCCTTAGAGTCCTTGATTCTAGTTTTTTTATTAATTTTTTTCCTCTACGTACTACCTGATAAAAGAATCTAACCAGTTGCAGAAAATCCTCTGTCTGCTTCTAATATTTTACAAAATTATGTCTCTCGAAGTGGAGTTTAAAAGTAAATGAACAAAAATTCGTTCACATAAATTTCACAATTTCACTCTTCGTTGTGAATCATAAAATTCATAACGTTCACAATTTCACTCTTCGTTGTGAATCATAAAATTCACTTTCTATAAATCTTAATGGATTATAAAGGACTACATCTTAACAAACGATTGATTCGGAGCCCATATACGAAACTCGACCCAATTGAAGTGAACAGACGATACAAATAACTACTTAGGCATCGGTACTGAAACTTATATGAACTTATGGACTATAAGTCTGGGGTTCTACCAAGTCTTCCCATTCCAGTCGTATCCAATCCATTTCTGTCAAAAATTCTTCGTGAAATTGTGAATGATCCTTGATTTCAAAATTCCCTATATCCGTGAACTAACTGTTTCTCGTTATAAAAAGTTTTATGCTTTTTTTACAATATCATAAAAATTCTCTTTTAAGAGAATTATCCTCATTGACCATTCCAAAAAATTACCTTGGTCGTTTGAGATGGCAAAGGCTACGAGATTAGTTTAGTAATTAAACTAATCAAAAGGTGGCCTAATTATTTCCAATACACCTTTAGTAGTTGTAGATATCTAACTTATATAAAAAAATAGTTTTATTTTTAACTAAAATTAATAGTTTTATTTTTAACATTACCCCGTAATTAACGGGGTAATGTTTAATGAGTACCTTTAATGCAGAAAATTATTAAATATACTATTAAATTTTTTTAAATTTATTCTTTTAAGTTAACCTAAGTTACCTGTAGAAAAATTATAACATAAATGTTTTTTTTTTTTGGCAAAATAAGTTATTCTCGAAAAGAAAACAAAATTCCCCACATTCGACAGGTCATTGTAATTAATTTGAATGAAGAAAAAAAAAATTTAGTCGAAAATCTCACCGTATGAGATTTTTGCTATTAAATAAATCATAACAAATATTTCTGCTTCTATAGTAACTACTATAAATGATCGATTAATAAATGATTGTATAGATTTGAAAATATTGTAATTTTTTGACGATGATCGATATTATGTAAAAGCAATAAATTTTAGTAATGACCATTGACGATGAAGCACATCTGAAAGTTTTTGAATTGACCTATACCCAAATAGGTAGAGTAGTTACTAATAATAAGTAGCGGAATTAAAAAAAAAAGAATGATGGAAGCTTATACTATGTGATGAACGTAAGAAGATGAGAAACTGAATTGGGAGAAGCTAAATTTTCAATGGCCACCAGGTGAGCTCGTTTCTATGCTAATCGTGTGTCTACACAATGATTCTTCACGTCCCAAACTTTATGAATAAAACTTGAAAAAGATTAATTCGAAAATAGTTTTTAGTTCAAAAATAGTCTTTAGTTGTTCGTCAAGGTCATTGAATTTTCTTCTTAAACACGTGACTGATTAATAAATATCTCATCATTACTACTTGCTATTTTGACTACCTAATCTGAGAGATTTTGTATGAGCTAAAATATGGTAGTAGATATGAGTCTATGAAGATAAAACCAATAAAAATATTGAAATGCAAATGATTGAAGACTTATCATATTAAAGTTGCTACTAGCTTATGCTTCTACTACTGCAACTATGACTATAACTTCGATTATTATTGCTTATTTCTATAAAATAACCAATAAAATCCATATTAATATTTTGATTTTCATAATAATAGTAAAAACAGAAGAAAAAAATAATCACATACCGCAATTGTGTTGATGAAGATTGAACGGTTCGATTTTATATATTGTAGAGAAATTGTTGATGGTTTGCCATATGAGACCACCAGCCAGACCTTCTGATCCTATATATTCTCGGATTTCCATATGATTGTGTGGAATACGCATTCTTCCTCAATAGATAAATCTATGCACAGATGATGATGTATTTGATGGCTATGAAGATGATAAAGCTTTTGATGATTATGACGATGATGATGATGATGATGACGATGACGACGATAATTTTGACTATGATGATGGTAATGTTTACATTTGTACATGTACCATTTTGAAATGCATAAGATACAAGCATCAAGTTATTTTGATTATTGAACACCCGGTTCCATTCATTTTTATCATTTACAACTCACAGTTTCCAATCGTCTAGCTCTCTGCTCATTTATTCACTGATGAAATCGATCGAAACAGTGTGTATACGTCATAGACGAATAAGATTACTTGACAAATGATAGACTGTTGTCAGCCTTCACATTTCGGTTATTAAATGATTACTCAGAAATCCGATTCTTCAATCATTTATCAAATCGGAAAATCATAAAATAAATAAAAATATGAATCGCTCGTACTCGTATATAAGGGAATATTTATTTCCATTTGGTTATCATCTTCGTCAATCCAAATTGTAACAGATTTTCCATCATGGGGATGAGTGTCTGTCCGTGGCCTAAACATCAATTTGAATTCATCGAAGAAATTGAAAAGCACGTATTGCCCGAGCTTGTTGCGAGACTATTGCGTGAAAGTGGCTACATGAAGAACAAGATAGATTCAGTAGCAATGCTAGTCTATCATTCGGATAGATTGGTTGAAATTGTACAAGACCACGGGATTCCTAATGGTTTATGGTATTTGCCCACTTCGAATCGCAGGAGAGTTAATCTGTCAATGTGACGATATATAAACGACACTCAATTCGCTTGCACCTCCTACTGTCCTGTAATACTATTTCTATACTAATAGAACCAGTAGTAGTGTGGTGATGGTGGTGGTTTCGTATATGCTCCTAATGAGTCTAGAGTAGTTCCTATGGCACTCTCAGTCGTCTGACTGTTTCCACTATTTTTCTTTTAATTCTTTCACAATTATTCTTTTGTAAGAAAAAACACTACAGCATCACACATTAATAGATTCTAGTTTATTTTCTATAGATTGTTTATTGGTTTAAAATTTATTTACGATTTCTTCCAATAATAACAAATTTTTTATTTATTTTATCTCAAATATCAAACTCTAAAAGTCAGAGAACATTAATCAGAGAAACTTGGAGAAATTTGGAATTTGACTTTCTCGGAGATTCTTATTCTAATCAATTTGTATTCCATTCGACGTGTAGGAGACTTGAATACTTTTCTAGGTAGGGAGCAAGGGTATTCGTCTAAATCTCTATCAATACTAATATGCTTATTCTGACCAAAACATTTTAGTTTTAAGGACATATGTCAGTTTCGATGAACTACATTCAGTTGCATTAGTACACTAGTCCTGGACCATAAAATAGCTCCCATAGTAGAAATGAAAGGTCGGATAGTACTTGATACATACGAGAATGGTTTCCTCTGAGAAATTACTTCTCTGGTATTTATTTTGGTTCTGGTTCGTCACCAACCGAATACGAATACTTCTAAACTATTTCGCTTCCATTTCGTTGTGTTCTGTTATTGGATTTATCAAGCATGGCGACGACTGATCCATCGTGTGTGGAAAGATAAATTGATGGCGAAATCAAGATAAACTAGTGCTAATGGGCGGATGCAGTTGACGACATTTCATTTGACAAATCCTCAGATTTCTATTGCCCAGATTTACGATTTTGCGTTCATATGTCTTTTGCTGTTGATGAAAACATTCTTTCTTAGTTTAGTTAGTTTTTCATGATTTTTCACGGTTTAAAAAAAAAATAATTCTCTTATTTCGTTCAATAGCAGTTTTATTTCTACAATAGAGTAAAATAAAAAATTCTGTTCTATTTGTGTGTTTGGTTTCCTTCGAAATTCCAAGTGAACATTACTGCTTGACAAATTCTATAAACATTCATCGTTCCTGTAAACATAATTTCTGAATATTTCCTACGCAAATAAGAATCAATTTTTATTCGTCGAGACGAATAGGACTTGAGGGTAAAAACGTGTACAATAAACGAATTTGGAATTTTAATAATTTCTACTTTGATTCTTTTGTTAAGGTTTAGGTAGATGTATTTAAAACGTGCGCTTTAGCCTGCATCCTCATCCCTTATCAATTCCTATATTGCCGAATACCATATCAAAATTTGTTGATTTTTGACAACTTGATTGATATTTGCGTCCACAATTCACTTGAAAAATGTTTTCTATTTCTTTTGTATTTTGTAGGTATCTTAGCAAAAAAAAGTGAATATTATAAAAGCAAAAATACATTCGTCCTTGGAAATAAGCATAATTTCCGAAAAATTCAAAAAAAATCATCTTGTCACTATTGTGCGAGTATAGATTTTTGTATAAATTATATTATATTATCGAATCTGTTTACCAGCATAACATAGTTAACTAATATTTATTCATTTATTTATTTAGCAAACAACAAAGTGGAAAACGGTAGCAACTAATTCAAGGAAAATTCTTTTATCGAGTTAATTTTCTATTTTACTTTAAATTTTCAATATTGTATTGACTTGGATCTATAAGATATTATAGCCTAGATTGGGTAAATTTTGTTTGCATGTCCTTCTAAGAATTATTACTGAATTTTTAATTTAACTTAATTCAACTAAAAATGGCAATAACTACCAAATTATAGATAAATAATTGATATTTTCGGTATTTAAATTATTTATATTGAATTTATTTTAGCTGTAATTAATTGCCAAATTATTTTCTGTACTTATCTTTACGATACTTTTACTCGTATTTTCTAGGTCATTTCTATAATAAAACTTATTAGAATGTAAATATTTTTTGTTCGTATTTTTTAAAATAAAATTGAATTTCAAAATAAAGGTTAAATATTTTTAATATATGCTGCAGCAATGTTGTTATTCATTAAACTAATATTTAAGTAGTAAGAATCATTTTGAATGAACCATATTTTTACTTCTGTTATTATAAAAATAAATATTAGAAAATTACAATACAAAATATTTCGGAAAGTAATTTCGTTTTTTTTTTATAAAAATGAAAGACGATTTTCTTATAGTGAATTATTCAATTAACATTATTCCACGCTCATAAAATTTTTGTTGTTTGCTGACAAAAAACTGATCCAAGTGATTTTTTAGTTCCTCATTTGAATTAAACGTTTTACCATTTAAAATTTTTTATAGAGACCGGAACAAATCATAATCGGAAGGTGCTAGGTCCGGAAAGTATGGTGGGTATGGTAGTATATCCCTTTCAAGCTCTAAAAGCTTTTACCGAGTGGTCAAACTAGTACGTGGTTTCGCAATATCCTGTTGGAACACTATACTTTTCTTATTGACCAATTCTGGCTCTTTTTTCTTTAAGTGAATCATCAAATTTGTTCAACTGATGACAGTACACTTCATAATTGATAGTTGTGTTACTCGGTAGAAGCTCAAAATAAACGATTCCTTTGAAATCCTACCAAACAGATAGCACAACCTTTTTGTGATGAATATTGGCTTTCGAAGTGCTTTGAGCCGGTTCATATTTTCTACTCAAAGATCTTTTGCGCTTATCATTGTTGTAGACAACCCATTTCTCGTCCCCAGTGATGATACGCTTCAAAAATCGATAAGTTTCTTGGCGTTTGAGAAGCAAATCACAAACGTCAATGCGAAGGCACACATTTTTTTCTGTAAGAAGATGAGGAAACCATATGTCGAGCTTTGAGATTAAACCTAGCCGTTTCACATAACCATGAACGGTCGAATTCGATAAATTTAATCCGGTTTGCATCAATTAATGCCTTTATTGTGTCTTCATCAGCTTCAACTGGCCTTCCAGAATAATGAAATTACTTTCCGAACGACCCAATAATTACTATTGAAATTTTTCAAATTATATTTCTTTGTCGTAAAATTTGTAGCAATTTTAAAATTTTTTTTTTAAATTTTCTACATAATCCATCTAAAATTATTAGACTAGTTATATATATTAATCATGCAATACATTGTCAAATGGTATCATATTCTTAAAAAAATGAACTCAAAACATCATAAATCTTTATTTTCAAAATATTATGATAAATAAAAAATATTTTTCTTTTCGAGGAAAGTAAAAAAAAATTGGCTGCAGTAAACCTTTATTAGGGGCGGCTGCATAAATGAATGTTCCTTTTACTGTCAAATGCATTCCACTTTCTCTAGTTATAAAAAAAAGGGCATCCAGCCAAACAAATTAACCATATGTGTGCCTATATCTTTAGATTCTGTTTTAAGCAACTAGTTTTAATAGGTTTACCATCTGGCTTAATGGAAATAGAATCCTTTCAATGCATTTGGTTTCGTTTTACAAAAAAAGTATCGCCACGTTTCCATCTCGCATCATCATCAGAAATGATGAAAATATTGTTTTACTTGTAATTCGAATTATGTACTTTATCTGGAAAAATGTACAAAAAATATTTTTGTGAAAAGAAAGCTGAAAAATAAAAAAAAAATTAAAAGTGAAAATGAAAATCTTAAAATAACATTAAATGTGGGAGTAAAAATATAAAGAAAACAACCCGAAACATACTTGTATAATCAGAATATTTCAACTTACGACAATCTTTGGATTCTTATCTTTTTATTCACTGTGGAGCAGCTTCCGAAAAAACAACAGTGTGAATGAAATATTGCATGTGGCCTATCTGCTATCAAGTTGACTAGCTTTTTTTAAAAGAATATATATATTTTTTTGTTCTAAAATAATAAAATGATATTCCATGTTTTCATAATATGGAGAAAAAAATTAGAAGAAAATAAGAAAAAGTCTAAGGATAACAAATCATCATAAAATAAATTTCGTGTTATTTTTGATGCTATTTCCTCTAATTTTTTGACAGCTAACATAAACCGGATATTCATTATCACTTTTCAAGTTATGAAAGACTTGATGCGCCACTCTTCCGCGATTATAATAGGAAATACTCCAACCAAAACGTATCGAAAGAAAGGAAATCCTCGAGAAAAAATCAAATTTGACTTATAATAAAAATAAACCCCTTTTTTCAATATTGCAGCAGCTCTCATACAGAAAAAAAACTGGATAAAATTGGAATTTTTTTTCATTGCTCACAATAAGAGAATTTCAAGGATTCAAGTAAAAGTTGTTTTGGAAGAAATTCAGCAAAAAACTCCACGGGTCGTAGTGAGTATTTGAATCTAAAAAGTAAATGTCAATTCCGCCTCAAGAAATATAGAAGATTGCGTTTCTTCCCTTCTCGTTTCAATCGTAAATAACGATTTTTCTCTCGATTTACCCCAAAGGCTATAATATACACATCACACGGGAGTTGCCAGTCACACCGATTCATATTACGTGAAAAGCTGTATGTATTCCATGCATTTTTTTTTTTGCGTAAGATTTCATTTTTCTCCCTGCTCTATACGGGAATACCTTTAGGAGGTATACAGGCACAGGTAGATTTGGATTCAAAGATTCAGTTGTTCTTTTTCTTTATATAATTGGTATGGTTGATGTTGATATCATTCCTCTTTTTAGTATTGTTTTGATTTTTTGTTGTTGTTAACGACAAAAATAGATAGAAAACTTTCAATAGAAATAAATCAGGGATTAATAAAAGAAATTAAATAATGCTCAATTATATGACAAATTATAATAAACTATTGCAAAAGACATAAGTCTATTAAGTGAAATTTTGTTAGCTATCTCAAAATCTTTTTTTTTTGTATCAAATCAAAATCAGACATTCTTTAATACTTTGAAAACTTAAAAAACATTACATTTAATACCTTGTATTAAATGTCATTTTTTCAATCTTAAAATGAAATATTTAATATTAACTACTTGAATAGATTTTTTTTTTAAATTTAAAATCAGAATTTTCTAAAATATATATTAGATTGTTTTTGGCAAAAACCTATCATCAGATATATTTCTAAACTCTTTATTTGGTCTTTTATTTATAAATAACACTTATATTAGTATATGAAATTTGACAATATTTTTTATTCTTCCTTAAAGTTTATAAAAAATCTTTTAAGACACAGTAATTCTTATTTAAGTAAGCTGAGCCTTTTTAATTTTTTTCTTAAAATTTATTATTTTCTGAAATTTTTATTAAGACTTAATTGAGTATTTTGTTTTTATGCATATTTAAAATTTTTTCCTTGACATATTTTAAAATAAAACTCAATTTTAATTCAACATCTTAATTTGTGCATATTCGAAAAATAAATCAAATACATAATAATTCTAGGAAAAATGTCCTTCTTATATCACATTATTCAGCATAAATTTAGATAAAAGTAAAAATTGACATAAATATTTCTCAAAACAACTTACCATTTTCTTACGGAATATTTTCAGAACACACACACATTACACAATTTTTCAAATATTTTCAAACTTGTTTTTTTTCGAAAATTCTGTAGGTAAAAATTTTAGGTATTTGGAAATTATCTGAATAGACAGAAGTGTGAAAGGCTATCGACTATATTTAAAAGTGAATATAATAAAAAAAAAATAAACAAGAAATCTATACAAAATTGATATGAAAAAGGTATCGTTGGTAGAAAAGCAGACAAATGGCTCAGTACATTGTTGAGAATTTCAAGATGATGATGTTGGCCAGAGAGTTCAAAGAAAACAGAAAATTTACCTGTCCATTATTACAGCTTCTATACGAATAGGTACGTGGCTGCAAGAGTTCGTGTGGACAAATAAGACTGACGTGGTAAAATAGGGAAGAGTACTCTTCTTTGACCATTAAACATCGATTCGTCGCCAAAGAAGAGGTGTCGGAAATCACACTAACACAGCAGAAAATTACGACGGACTCCTCGGCTGAATAAGCAAACAATTATTGTGCAGTTTACCTGAAACAAACTTTCAGCCAAAGTAAGGTTCAGGCTATGCTGCCAATGACGATTATGATGATGATGATGATGATACCTTCTTGGTTCCGTACAAATCTTAGTGGTCGCAAAGCCCATCCAACTTACCCTTGTATATGAAATGCTATTACAGCCTGAGTTTTTTTCACTGCTGACGGTTCTCTTTACCTTATTTCAATTTAGCCTTTTTTGTTCATGTTTTCTTTAACTTTTTTTGTACCTTTCTTCAGTCACATTGGATGAATTTCATTCTAAAAATTTCTTTTCAAATTTTTAATATTTTTCTTTACTAGACCTTAGAGCTAGTTGAGTTTGTGTATTTTGTATAAGTCATCTAGCGTTTACCTTCTATGCTGCTCTAAAGTAAGTGCAGACATATCCCATCCGAAGTCTGTAAATCTGAGCATATGACAGGAATGTGTCAAGAAGCATGGCGTTTGCCATTTACAGAGTGCAGCCTAGGTACCAAATGTGGTATCTTTAGAATCAACAATGAGCGTATCTACAATTTACCTGATCTCAAAACAAACAAAAAATTACGTTTCCGCTTCTATTATTTTTGATATTTTAGTTCGTTAAAAATGAAAACCTATTCAATTTAAAAGAGTCGAAAGTACTCAGAAATTATTCCAACTGCGTCCTGGATGGATGATTGTTAAGGATGCGTTTTATTTCACACCTTAAGAAAAATCAGACTTCGTTAGTTTCGATGATGAATACGTACTTCTATGTGGACGCGGGTCCATTTCATGTTTGCTTTGTGTAAATATGTTTGCTCGGAGAGTATGAAAATGCAAACATTACGTTCAGGTCCTTTTTCAGTCTTAAATAAAAGGCATCATATTTCATTACAACAAGAATCTCTGATTCTTTTATCTACAACAAGCGAGTATAAAGCTAACCTTAAATTTTTTTTTTAATACAAAAAATGGCCAGACATTGTTTGCTTTTTTACTTTGATCGACGGATAATTCCTTATTGTGACGGTTTCCTTTTCAAACATTTGTCATATTATTTTTCAGCTCTGTTTATATTTACAATATAAAATATATATCCTTTTTAGTACAGGTGTAAAAATTAATTTTGCTTTATTTATATTAAAGCGACTTACAATAAAAAAACATATTTTTTTTGACACTTTTAAATTAAATTCATAAATACTATTTAGGTAATAATGGTCTTAAGAATAACATTAGAAATTTGATATTTTTCTTGCAGTAATTATCTATAATTTGTATTAAGGATATTTTTATACCGAATACGAAATGAATAAAATGTTAAGTTTTTATATTCAATTCATAAATTTTAATATGAATTTTATACTATTTTCATTAACAGAAATAAGTATAATCAAATAACACCAGCCCAAATCCCAGGAAAATATTTAAAAACTTCCAATGTTACTTAAATATTTCTCCTGTGACCACCCCTCCTCCCCTCCAATCCCTTGGATTTTAATAAAAATAAATACTGAACATTGAAAATACTGAATTTCTAATACGAATATCGATTTTGTGAGAAAGTTACAATTTCCATACACATTTTTATAAATGGAACAAGTCAATTCTTACTACCAAATAATACACAAAATGTTCATTTTGTGGAAAATAAAAGATTATCAAAACCTCTTTTATTTACGTAATTCCAACTGATAAGAACCCTTAGGAAAGAAGAAAAATCGAAAATCTTTTAAATAAGAAACTTTGGTTGTCAAAAGAAAAATTGCTTAGTTTTAGAAAATGTTTGTCTTATCAAATGTTTGTTGTATAGAGTCAAGACAAATTTTCTTATCAATCTAATAATAATAATAAGAATAAATTTTTTGTTTGTTGAAAAGTGTCAATATTTTTGATTCCAAATAACTTGAGAAAAGTAAATAAAAAACGGATTTTGTAAAATTTGAATTGATAAAATTCATATGTCGTTTTAATATTAAATAATTTATAATAAGGGATGTAGGCGGCTGTAAATATTCCTGATACTATCTACTTTTAACTATTTTTTTATATTTTTAGTCCGATTCTTTATTTAAATCATATAAATCAGATAAATTTCAAATATAGATAATTGTCTATTAGGCAATCTATATTTTACACTGTTCTCAAATTTCCATTTGTTTTCTTAAATTGCTTAAAAAAATGAAAATTTGAGAAAAGTTTTTATTCAGAAATTTCCATAATAAGATTCTTCTCTTTAAACTTTATCATTTTAGATTTAATAAAAATATTTAAACCAATTTCGACTTACGGTCATTGAAAAGTTTATATATGGGACTAGATATTAAAAGGTGTTTGGTTCCATAAATATCCTTTCTTATAGTATCCATATTTGAATGGTGAATTCTTTACCTAGTAATTGCAATACAGGACAATTCTCTAACAAGTGGATTATGAGGATAGGATAAACGGGAGTGTAATTTTTGATAGTATGAAATACACAGGTCGCGAACTAAAGGAACATTTAGATCACGATGTATTACGTTGTTACGAACATAAAAGGGGGTTCTTAGACTACTTAATGAACTTTAACTCCTAATCTATAATACAGATATAAAATATATTAGGACATATAGAATTGAATTTTTACGGAGGATCTTGGATTGTAAGGCCTGGACGCTATAGGAATTAGAAAGTTTCGTTGAACACCAAAGTTCAATTCTATATGTCCTAATATATTTTATTGTATATCTGTATTATAGATTAAAAGTTTAACTTCATTAAGTAGTCTAAGAAATTAAAAAGTTAGCTTCAACTCTTTTTAGTCTATTATGTGGGTTTCATGTTAATTTCTTGTCCACGTAAAGTCCCAAATAACATACTTTATCATATTGTGGAATCATGTTGCTATTAAAGTATAAAGAAGTAGGTTTTCCTTGACAAAGTGTGAAAGTAATGTGAGCACTCTTCTGTTCATTTACCCTGAAGGTTGTGTATATGGAATTGTAAATTGGTGGAAGCTACCATATGTCAGAATTAGTACGGGTAGCAAGTATGGCCGCATCATCTGCATAAGTAGCAATGATAGTATTAGGATCAGATGGGATATCATGGGTATAAATATTATATAAAATGGGACCAAAAATACTGCCTTATGGGACTCCGGCTAGAATAGGTTATATTACTAAGGATTCTGAATTAATTGCAACTTAGAAATGACGTTGGGAGAGATATGAATTTATGATAAGGAAGTATGTTGAAGAAAGAAAGCTTTTGAGGACTCCAGGATGCTACACAATGCCACACACAAAAGCTTGGCAGATATCTATAAATACTCCTGGGCAATACTCTTTCCGCTCAAGAGAGGATTCGATAGCATTGCTGGATAGTGGAGTGTTCAGATCGGAATCCAAATTGGTGATCAGGAACAATTTTTTCTTTAACTAGGAATGGGGAGAGTTGTTTTAATAGGAGTTTTTCAAAAATCTTACCAAGGATTGGTAAGAGGCTGATAGGTCTATAGGAAAAAGCAGAATTAATTGGTTTATTTCTTAAAATCATTTAATTAGACAATGGTTGTGGTTATAGTAAAATGACGACTGTGGAACGTCCTTGTGTCCTTACTTATTAATTTTAAATTGCCAAATTTGTCCAAAAACTGCTGATTGTATGATATATTGATATAAGTCCTGTCATATGTCCTTAGAGATTTGTTCACTATACACTATTGTAAATAATATCATGGTTGCAGTTCTTAATAAAAGATATCCTAACGTAAACTGTTAGTCGGTAAATAATCTAAAAATCGATAATTTTACAAAATATTCTATGTTGAAATACGTCATTGGAATAATTTGAAATTTGTAGAAATTAAATGACCTCAAAATAGTAAATCAACTTTCTAAAGACATTAAGCTTATACTCTTGGGAGTTCTCTTCGTAATACCTTAATTGGCACATGGGATGATGATCGTCGGTCTCACATTTTATGATCGCAAGCACATATCAAATGGAACCTTCCATACTACAATATAATAACATATTGAATGCACATATACTCGTATATTATATAAAATGCAAAATTGCGAAACTAATTTTTTGCACATTTCTTTTCATTTCAGGAATAATTCACAGTGCGTTGTTGAGGAATTAATAGAGTAAGTTTTAACGAAAAAAAAGACTATATTTTTTATCATTAATAAGGAACAACATCAGGTATTAGATATTTCCCTATAATGTCGTAATTTATCAACATTCTACCAACTTAATTTTATTAAAGCGTATAAGCGCCAAAACAAACGTGCTTTATCAACATTTTCCTTTTGAGATACTCGAAATTTAACGATGAAAATTAAAAAAATAAGTTACCCGAAATTATAAAAAAACGATGAAATTAAAGTGGAAAAATTCAGAAAAACACAAAATCGTCAGAATTTTTGGTAGAAAAGGACTTGTGCGGATGTTTCACAAGCAATAACTAATACCACAAAAAGAGACAATGGTTGGACTCTGGTTTAATAATAATTTTTGGCGCGTACTCGGGGGTGAAATATAATTAACTCAATTCACCTTAAAGTGTTTATAACTAATCTTTATGATCTTTTTGATACTACCTGGTCGGACGGGGTTAGATTCTAAGCGTAATGAAAATATAAACTTGACACATGTAAATTTTGTAAAGAATTTATACCGTTGCGAATTTACCTTTTTTGTGTCCAAGAATATACGATAATTTTCCATTCTTTGTGTGTCTGTGACCTTTTTCAGTTTCCTTATTCAATATCATTTTACCAGACACTGTACACCGTACACCGTCATTTTACGCTTGGGTCGACAAAATTTGAATAAAAAGGGGTAAAAAAGCTTTCCACAAAAAGAAACGGTAAAAAAAAATATCGAAAGAATAGAAAAAAACGAGAAAAAAGGACTTCAAATTTAACGTTAATGCTAATTAAGTTTTAGTCCCGATGGCAATTTATTCTTAGACTTGTGCATATATTTTAAGGATTCGGTTTTGTCCTTTTTATCCTTTATTCTCTGTCGCACATTTTATTTCTTTATGTTAAAATTTTCGTTATTTTCTTTTTAATTGAAAACATAAAAATCTTTCTATATTTCTTTATTCTATGAATATGTAAAAAGTTTTTTTTATTTTTTTTGTGCTTACATATAAACTCATACACGCAATCTGTCCTTTTCTAAATTTTTCTAAATCTTTTGACCATTTAATTCTGATTTTCGTGTAAGGTTCTTTTTTCAAATATATTTTTATCCTGCCTTGTTTGTCTTTCGGCTGATATCCTTTGTTGTTTTGTTGGTTTTCCCCCCTTTTTTCTGTTTTTCTGGGAAACCATTTAACAAGACATTTTTGACTTTGTCAAAAGGGTTAAGAGATTTTTTTTAATATCCTTGTTATATCCTATTTCGTTTGATTTGATTTTTTATTTATATTATTATTAAATGAATCTAAACTTAAATGCCCAAAGTTATCATGTAAGATGGTATTAGTATTAGCAAAATTTAATTAACGCCTTTAGACTTAGAGTGGTTTTTCTTTTAATTTTACCAAGCGAAATTTTTTACTTTATATGCAAATTATATACAAAATAAAAGAGAAAATTTTTGGGATATTTTTCTTATATTTTGAATGGTAACTTATTGCTAATATATGCGTTTATTTATTTAAAAAAAAAACTTGAAATTATTTTATATTTGATTTTTCCAAATTTTCTTCTATTTTCTTTCTAAAAGTTAATTTAATATTTTTTTGTTAAAATATTTAGTAGAATACTTTGTAGATTATTTGATTTAATTTTAATAAGTTTTCTACCTCTCTTTAATTAATAATGAAAATTTATTCCTAATTTTAAAAAAAGGATTTACGGACATTTTTTTTAAACAACTGATTTGCTTAAAAAAATTTATGGTTAATTCAATTTTGTAGAAATTTATTTTACTTGAAAAAGTTTTTGTTTAGGATTTGGCTTTGAAAATTAAAAACAAACTCTACGCTTTGAAATACAAATTACTACGTACATAAGCTTTAAATTTTGCATTTGATATATTATAAAATTACACAAATTAGAAAACAATTTGTTTATCTTGAAAATTTCCTACACTTTTATCGAATCCTCTCCATTTTGTCAACAAACATTTTTGATAACATGAAGAAATGTCATTTTTGTTTATATTCAAAATAGGATGTAAGGTTCAAAATAATATGAAAAAAGACAAGGATTATGTACAAAACTATTACCGATATTACAGAATAGTATGAAAGTAAATAAAACATTATTAAAAGAGCTCTGGAACTACGAGTATAAAATGAAACTGAATCTATTGTATTAGCGGACGTACGTTTCTATTTGTTGTAAAAAGGCAAAAATTATGTAGAAACTAAAGAATTTTAGAATTATACCTTCTACGTGTATATAATGTTGATTTCTATATACGAGCATATAACCAACTCTCTGAGAAAATATTTCCAGTAAATGTTTACTTACTTTTGTAAGCTTTAATGTGAACATTGCCTTAATGTTAATTCATATGGTAACGTGAAAGTAAACGCAATATGAACGAGTAACTTTAAGTGTAAATGTGAACGCAAATGTTAAGGAAAATTGAAGATGAAAACGAAAACGTAAATACAACTACGGATGTAGATCTACAAATACAAATACAAACACATAGTCAATTTGAAACTACGGACGCATATTTGCTCTACGGACGAGTATGGGAAGATTCGTCAATGGTATAAACTAACGGCAATATAATTTTCTGTTCCAGCCATTAACTCAAACCATGAGCTGTCTCCTACGTCTTAAGTAGGATTAATGGGCCTAGTCCCGAAACAACCAGCCAACAAACACTGTGTTGTGTAATAAACTAGAGTCTCGTCCATATACGGCATTCGTGGGGCTTTTCGTGTCTGTCGGATGAAGCCAATTCTCCATCCATACCGATATCGTCTGCCTTTGCCGTGGAATCCGAACTTTTGGTATACAGAAAATGGACATTGCCACCATTCTTCACACCATTTTAGAATATCGAACGATCATACTTGGAGTAATACATACGAGTATATTGGCGGGTATTTACCAAATGTAAGCAATCAAGAAGGTGGATAGATAGATATTTGTAGATACTATATAGGTGGTAGTACAAGTACGATATCGTTTTATTCCCTTCATATGTTTTTCAATGATTAACTGAGTAGTCTGCTAAAACAGAGGCTAAAAACCATAAAATTTGTACCAATACACCGGATAGCACCGAACTCACCTAGCAAGTGTTTGTATTTTAATTTTATGAGGAAGTAGGAACTCGGGTTGTTCAGAATCAACTGACTGGAGCTGTATCTTTTTGATATTGGGTTTTATAACTAATGTACAGCTACTCTATTGCGTTGCGATCTTTCTGCGTTTGGTCACAATCGACAAAAACCGACATGTCCAGATTAGGTTTGGTATTTGTTGTCTAGCCTACAATCTCTATGCTGGTGCCGGTTAAATAAAGTTAAATTCGAACAAATACATAGTATTGTGTAGCTTGCATGCATACAAAATTAATCTATGCAACTGAATGGATAGCTTGACTCACCATTTATGGATATAGCAATAGATATGCAATTCTTAAATTGTAGATGCCAATAAGTGAAAAGCCAGACAAACAGGCATTTAACCAAATCTGTAGAAATCCGCGACCCAGTTACCTATTTTCATAAGAAGTTTGCTTTTACACATTCGGGTATTTTTTATACTATGCGCCTTTGGGCAGGAAAAAAACAGAATAAAAAAACTTTCAAAAGGTAAACCAGTTCAAATTTAAGACGCAATGTAACTAAAATTTACATAAGAGGAGAAAATCGATTAGCTACCACATTTGTATTAACAGCATGCTCCTGTATTTCATATAAAATTCTCCCTACCGCTTCCCCTTTTCCATGTAATATTTAATCGTCTCTACTGCTTTTCCACCACTTTTTAATATTTCTTACGTATTTTTACCTCTCTTTTTCATTCAACACTCCTTATTTTTGATGGTGTACTATTTACTAACAGGATATCAACATTCAAAATTGCAGGTTCTGTTTTTCCACTCCTTTATAGTAAAATAAGCACGAAAAGTATTAGAGAGTATCTATACCTCTTTTCCTGTTTTTATTATTATCCTATTTTTTCGTTAGTTTATCCTTTTTTTTTTTTGGTATATTTATTTTTCTCTTTTACCAAATTTCGTGAAGTTTATCTCATTTCTGTCAGCTCGCGTTATTCATTTGATTCATTTTATCCGTTTTCATATATTGTATTTTTTTTTTGTATCTTCTACAACTTGTAATGCGGCTATTCCTGTGAATCCTTTCATAACTCTTTGCTTCCCGTTTTCGTCCTTTGCCTCTCCATTTCTCTTCTTTCATATCCTTCTATGCCAGTTAATTCGTATCTTAAATAAGCTTTCATAAATATTTTTTCCACCCTTCTGCAATCCAATAAGGATAGAATGAGCTTTTGATTCGAAAATGGAATGAAAAATTATATAAGAAAAAAAAAACCAGCAAAATTATTTATATGTACGGGTACATGTGTACCATTTACTATGTTTATTTTTCGTTACTTATCCTTTATTTATATTTTATGTACATATATTCGTACTTGTATATATCTTGTATATTTAATGATAGAAAATTTACATAAAAATATATAATGTCTTTTTTTCGCTTTACGTAATACTCGTATCCAAAGAAAGTAAGTGTTTGGTAGTAAAAGTTACAATTTACCGGAAGGGGTGTCTTTTTTTTAACAAGACCAATAAAAAGGTCTCCCTCTCATATAATTTTACTGAATTGACTTTTTTCTATTACTATAGGTTGTATATACACATAAAAATATATGTTTTGTTGTATATATTTAGTATTTAAATTTCTTTAGTCCTTCACCCAGTTATCCTTCTACTTATTTCAACCGTTTATTGTTCTGTCTCGAAGATGACAACACTGTTTATTTATTTTTCCCATTTTCCGATGCTTTTCTTTATTTTTTTAAGAATAAAGATTACATTTCCTTGATTTTGTATAATTGTGAAGAGAAAAAATTAGGATTCAATATAGTAAAAAAACTCTTCCAACAGTTTGGAAATAATTACATTTAGTCTTAATGCTGGTGCTATTTAATATTAAAGCTATATGGTTGGTTCTTTGTAAAATTAAGTAAATTTTTGAGCTTTAGTAAAGAAATATGAAATTCATTTTCAATTTTGAGTTAAATATTTTTTTGTTTTGGACATTTTGGTTAGTTATATTATTGTATAATGAGTTAGAAATAGTCAAAACTATGAATTAGATCTTTGGTGGGTGTTTTGGTGGATTTGCATTTAAAGATCCTTTACAGGAAATAATGGATTTATTTACCTACTACTATACATCCTTTAGTTATTATACAAATTCACAACTACAAAAAAAGAGTACTTAATAAATATTATTCAATTCATCGTACCATTATTATTCTGATTTTATTCTATATAAAGTAATGAAAGTTCAAGATTTCAAATATTTAAAAATTTACTAACATAAAACGAAAATAATAATAATAATTTAATAAATAAATAAAAGAGCATAAAAAGAGAACAAGGTAGATGATTTTCATCGATTAAAAGAGAACATTTGTTCGCTCAATGTAATAATTCCATTGTAATAAATCTTAAAAAATTTCAACAGTTTACAAAGATTCAATCATTTTTATTTATGGTCTGACAGGTGCCTCTATTTTTTATTATTTTTTCCTTCATTTTATTCATTCACTTAAGAAAAGAATTTTAATATGAACAAAAAAAAAATACTGAAATAAAAAAGAAACAACATAAATTATGCTTAAGCATAAAGTTTGATTACAAAAGTAAAGAATTTGATTGGAAAGAAAAAAAGAGCTTTTGACCTAGTCTGTCTTTCAGAGGCTGTCTGTTCACCACTTTTTCTAAATTTCTTTTTAATAAAAATCACCAACTTTTCATTCGTTTGGTGGTGGCATATTTCGCAGTAACTATAAAAAAAGTAAATTTCTTATAAGCTTTTTCTATTCAAAATAATATTCAATATTATTTTTATCCCAAGGACAGTATTGAATTTTATCCTTAGTACTTTTTTTTTCATAAAATGAGTGGATGGCATGAAAAACTATATTCTTAAGGTATGATAACCAAAATACTATAATAATATCATTATAGCCTTTCATATTTAATTAATATTTTTTTATATATTTAATATCTTATATTTAATTCGAATTTTTTCTTTTTTGAATGTCTTTTGCCATCAATTATTCTAATATATTAATGGTGTACACAAATAAATTTGTTATTTTTATTTTATAATCAATTAAACATAGTCTGATATATTTTACCTTTTTGTAAATTTTTTATTTACATGTGTTTAGACTATATTGCCCGTAATATGAGCACAAATTAGGTTCACGTTTTTCTTTCTTTTGTGTCCCAAATACGATATCTCCAATCCTTCAAAATAGACGTTCGTTTCAGCAATCATCTCATCGTTTAAGCCAAATATTTTTCCTAAGCCAAATCGTTTTCTGATCATTTTGTCTTGATTTTATTATTCAATTGATCTTATTGTATAATGCCGTAAAATATTATTCAGTTATTGTTCTTCCTATTTTAAGATAGTTGATGAAGGAAACGCCGTCATCGTCAGTTGTTAGAAATGGCGACTGCATTCTCTTTGTTATTCCCAAAATTTCATATAAAATGTTGGTTATATGTTTTTTTTTTTGAAATGTTAACAATGTCATATATCTCATAATACTCACCTGTCGGTATTTTAAAATGATATCGTGAATTTTATTTATCATTTCTTCGTCATCCTCGTCAGTTTACCAATGTTGGAATTATTTCATACGATAGTGAGTAGTCCCTTTTATATTTATAAAAAATTACATAATTTGGCTCCTTTCACTGACTGCCAAAACTGAATAAATAAACAAATATTAATAAAATTTTGTATGGCGTTTTTTTAAGACTGGTGGATGATAAAAAAAAATATCGTTTTACTGATATCAGCTACAGCTTTGCATTAGCCAATGACTTATCATATCGCCTACGTATTTAACATATACTAATCTTGCTAAACAGATAATTTATTTATAATTATTTCCATATTCTGAATTTAAATTCATTAAAAAATAATTAAATAATTACTCAAAATTATATATTCTCAACTATTTTATGTTTCCATTACCAAAGACTATCTCTTAAATCCAAATATGAGCAGTTTTCTAATTAAAATATTTTTTTGTGTATAAGCAAAGTAGTTTTAGAGTTTCTTCAATCAAAAACAATTTTTCTTTTGCATAAAAATAATATTTGATTAGCTCTATCAAACTAAAAACAAATACAAATTTGAAGAAATCATAACAATTTAACTATTGTAATAGTTTCTTCAGTTACTGTATTTATACAATCTTCAGAATTACTAAAAAATCTATAAAAAATAAGAATTTTACATTAAAGAAATCATATAAAAAAAATTTTAATTAACTTTACAAGAATTAAATAACACTATTCAATTCAAATTTTCCGTAATGATTAATTATGCCAATCAAATTTCTGTAGTCTTTATATTATGAAAAGCATGAGTAATGTTATATTTTCTAATAGGAATTTTCTTTCAAATAAAAAATCGTAAAGACGATTATTAAGAGTAGGAGAATATATATATTTTCAATATTCCCCATTTCGATTATAAGATCCCCACTTTTTCCGTTGTAAGTTCGAGAAGAAAGGGCAATCTCTACCTTCCCGTCCTTTCGTTATATTTTATTCATTAGGTTTTTTTGTATAAGTTTCTAAAATGGTATCAAATTGTAAGGCACATTTTCATATTACATAAAATTATTCAAGTTAAGATATTGAATTGAATTCAATGAAATTTTCAATGGCTGTCATGTTGTCATCAGATAAAATGAAATCGGTTCGAATTGAATCAATTATTATTGTTATTATTAGTGTATGAAAATGATAGATAAGTTGCTCGTTTTTAACAACGTGTTATATTTTTCGCACTTCATAATAGTTTCTTACTATTACTATTATTATTTTTCTTATTATCTATCGATAAATGTCGAAGTAAGTTATTTTTCTATCAATTGAAAATATTTAACATTTAGAAAAATTAAAGTTTATGTTGAAGTAATTTTTTTTTCTAATAAAGTCATAGTCATATTATTATTTTTAAATAGTGTAAAAATCTTTTAGTACTTACTGTAAATTTAAAAATGTTCTTAAAGAATAATTTCATAAGAAATTTCTTTCAAACAGAAAATATATTTTTTAAAAGACATTTTTACGACTAAATATTAAAAAAATATCTTATTTAATCGTTGTCTGAACTAAAATTTTATATGGAAGTCCCTTAAAAATTTTATTAGGGAATGATAAACTTTACTATGAACCCAGTTGGTAACATTAACTTTTGTGTGGGTGGACGTTACCAGAATCGGTTCTGTTAATTGAAGACTAGATCAGTATTTGCTTGTTAAATTTTTTGAAGGAATTAGTATGTTTTATCCTGTTAAAAAGCTCATTCCAAAATAAAGTTATTGGATTTAGGAACCTAAATTGCAAAAAAACTTCTGGGTTTGCTGACATTCGTACAATATAGGTGAACTAGTTAGCAGAACGCCACAGGATTGGCCAATAGGACTTGTGGGATTACCAAACAGAAAGTTATGAGTGACAGCAGTATACCCCATCCGGATTTTGAGCAGTTTTTGTGACCAGGAGGTTGAGTAGACTGGATAGTTGGTAATTAGGCAATGAGACGCTAAAACGATCTCAGTTTTAGTCCAGTCTGTACTTCTAAGTAGTATTACTAGACGGCATCCAACTGATCAACATGTTCATTTTCCATAAATACCACAACGTAACGCAACACTTTATTGCTGAGTAGATTATGTCGAATCTAGTTGAGTAGAGGAGATCATCTTATAGGCCGCTAATAGCGTTGAGGGGGCGGTTTGGCTATCAGAAAAGATTAAAAAGATCAACAGCAATTTCCTAAGCCGCTTTTATTGCCTCCTTATATTACAGCATTGTTTTCCATATTTGTGAGTTCATTTAATAATATTATATCTTATTTCATAAATTGAAATACAGTTTTTGTGACATTTTTAGAATTCAATAATATTATATAAATAAGCAAAAATAGAATTTTAGAAGAAAATTCCTACCCCTTAAACGCTAAGGACTAAAATATTATTATTGACTATACTAAAAATAAAACTATCAGCAAAACATGGACACAAATTTAGTAAAAAAAAATTATTACTGTTTCCCCTTTTCACTCCTTTACTGTTCCCAGTAAGACTGAGCTAACCCTCGCATAGGAGTTGTTACTCCAAAGAACCCAAGGAAATAATACCCAGAGGGATCTAGCTATACGAGGTCTGTTCAAAAAGTATCGCGAATTTTCAATTTCCGTGGGTTACGTATATTCGATTTTCGATTTTTTTTGGGGCGTTATATTGGTACCCATGTCTCTCACTTATGCTGACAAGTTCGGCCATTTTGAATATTCAGTTAATTTTTACAGCTGCTTTGCTTGCACGTATTTTGGCTCGTCTTCGGATTTTGCCCATTTCAAAAAATGGATCAAAGAATCTGTATCAAATTTTGTGTGAAAAACAAAATTAATTGCACGGACGCATTCCGAATGTTGACTGTGGCATATGGTGAAGATACGTTGTAATGTGAACACTACAGTTTTCTTTGATTGCAGGGGCGTGGTGCATCATGAGTTCTTTCCACAGGGTTGAACGGTCAATAAGGAATATTACCTGCACGTTAAGGTATAAAGACGGCATTGAAGGAGGAGCTGAACAAGACCACAAAAAATGATTTTTTGAAGTGCTTCGAGGATGGGAAAAAACGTTGGCACAAGTGTATAATATCTGGTGGGGATTACTTTGAAGGTGACAAAATAGACATTTATGAAGAAATAAATAATTTTTGAAAAACACAAATTTCAGGATAGTTTTTAAACAGACCTCGTATATGGAAATTATTGTTTTCGTTTATATAATTTTATTTTTATAGAAAAAACATGCAAAATTTTGCAAAAAAATTGTTGCAAAAATCCAAAAAAAAAAACTTCAAAAATACAGATTTATATATTCTTATATGAAGGATCAATTTATTTTAAAATATTAATAAAAGCGCAATTGTGATTCTGATATGTTTTGCTATCGTAAATTGCGACAATAGCTTAGAAATGGATCCTCTTTATAATATTAAAGTATTATAATTGTATTTTTGAATTACACATAATGGATAAATAATGAAATAACTGACGAAGAAATCTTTGCTATCCAAAAGTAAGTACTTCAAATCAATTTTGATGCATAAAGAACCAATTCATCATTAAACGTAAAAGGATCAACTCATTTTGGAATAAATTTCATATATGCCGCAGATGTACAGTATCATTTTTGAAATCCTTCAAATATAACCTACTTTTAATTAGGGGTCCATATGTCTTATAGTCGGTTTTTTTTTTATAGCTAAAAGTGTAGTAGGGAACATCAATCCCTATTCCACTTTATGTTATCCTAAATGCAAATTAAGTGTAAGCATTTAAGTTATTTTTTCTTCTGAAAAGTAAACACCATAATTACGATATTTTCTCCAATCCGTGAGGGGTGAACTATTTTTTATATAAAATTAAAAATACCAACAAGGTATGTGCGCGACTTGAACAAATAAATTCACCTCGCATGGATACATACGGGTGTCCTCGTAACTGTACCCAAAAATGTTATTCGCTCGTTTCACTCTTAATTGACGAATGCACAAAAAATGCATTGTCACCACAAATAATTACAGGAAGTGTACGATTAATATTCATCATTTTTGGGTGCATATTAAATCAGTTTAAGGTTGAAACACCTGGAAATATATGTAAATTGTAAAATCAAACAAATCGTTAGGAACTAAATACAACCACAATAGACGCGTACCTTGAAATTTGCTTTTATGTATATTTGCTTGTGTAAATTCACCAGGAAATTAGGCATTAATATAATGATTCTCTTCTATTTTATTTCTAGTTTTTTTCTTTGTAACATTCGAAGTAGAATTATTATTTCTTTTTATTATGTTTCTAGAATAGATTTTATACTATCCATCAACCATCATCATATTAAATTGACCAGTTAATGCAAAAATATGTGCTCTTGAGTTTACCTTTAAATTTTATTTTCTTTTTCTGATTTCGTTTCATGTTTGAATAATGAATTTTATGTAATTTCAACTAATGTTATGTTAGTTTTAAAAAATTTAACTTTCTGAAAATAGTACAGAATAAAAAAACCCAGAAATCAACACAATCATAGCAAGAATCCATTAATAATGAAAAAAGTTTTGCTATTCCATTAGTGAGTGGAATATTTTCGTTGTTTTTTAATATAAATTTTTTTTTCATGTAGAAACGATGAAAATGTGAATAATTTATGCCATAAATGACATGGTCAAGAGAGCTTGGAATGTTATTTTGTGCAGAAGTAGAACAAAAAATAATAATTCAAGAGTGAATAAAAAATTCAACAGGAAACTTTCAATCAAAAAGTTTCTGCTTTAGATTTCCTCTCGTCATCTTCTCTTTATATATAGTAGGAGTATTTATCTCTTTGTTTTCTTCCTATTTGTTTCCTAGTATGTTTTTGCTACTGTCACATTTTTTTTATCTGATGTCCATCATAATAGCGAACATAACCTTAAAGAGTTAAAAGTTACGAGTGTTTTTCACACCTAGAACAAAATATTCAATGTGGGCGTTTTTGGCTTCCCAGAAAATCAGATAAACTTTTTTTTCTTCCTAAAATATTTTTTATACAATATTTTTTTATAGAAACTTATAATAACAGTAGTTAAATAATATTTTGTAGTTAAAAATATTATTTAACTACCGTTATTGGGTTCATTTTTTTGTTTTAGAGAATTGAAAAAATCAATTAGAAACATTTTCCCAAACTAATGACTCCAATTCTGGAATTTTAGGGGGAAAAGTCATAATTTTCCATTAGTTTTTAGTGATAAAAAAATTTACTATTTTTTTTTAAATATTTGAGTTGAATTTTTTTTTATCAAAATGACGATTTTTATAATTGAAATTTGCAGTTAATATTTGGAAGTGATATCCTTTAAAATCTTAAATGAAAGTATTTTTTTCATTTATAATCTGGAGAATAGATATTATATAAAAGAACGCTTTAAAAAAGTGCAATCTTTTTTTTCTATGCTAATCTTATAAAAACTTCATTTAATTTATCCTTAAAATAAAAAAAAAACCGTGCAACACACTTAAAATCTTTTAAATTTTTAAAATACTAAAAACCATCAATTCCTATAAAAAAAAATCCTATAAAGCGTTTTAAAAATAAATATCCGGTTTGACAAGTTCATATTTACATCCTGTTTCACAAGTTCACTTCGCCTTTAAGTAGTGAAAATACCCGATGGAATAATGAAAATAGGCATAGCAATCAGAGTAGGAGGAAGTCAACCAACACTGCACTATAATGTACTCCATTATCCTGTTTTGAATTGTGACATGATAACATTATGATTGACTTGTGATTATGATTCAACATGAATGTATGTTGTTATATATTATGTCACATGTACTTACTGGTGTCATATCGTATTCCATCTAAATGTAACGAACGCACTTAAATTGTGAGTTGATGAAGATGGAATCATTCAACTGAGAAGACGTTAAAATGACAAGGTGGTAATATGAAAAGGCGTCGATTGCATTAAGGGTGAAAGGGAGGCTGTCTTTAAGTTTCATGTAGGCTGCTAAATTTATACTGTATCCTATTCTTTGCGAAATCGGTAGCGAGAGCGACGGTTTTTGTTTATAAATAAAAGGTATTTCTGAATATATTTATTTATAGATGAATTCACAAATCACCCACCCTTCAACTATTATTCAACTGGGCTTGTCAATTCTTAAAAAATGATAAGAAGGAAAAAAACAAATAGTAAAATTGTGCTCCTCTTATGGATGTAATGCATTTCCATATTTTTTATATCAATTTCATTCATTCATTTTAAGCGCCATTTTAAATGAACCGAACACAAAAAATAGATGTATATCCTTTTATAAGGGTATACAATGTTTGAGCCTTTTTTCAGACTATCAAAATAGCTAAGAAATTTGTGTCCTTATGTTTTTGTTACTATTTATTTTAACAGCGGTATAGTCCTTTTTTGTCTGATTTTTCGTTTTGTTTCTACTTTCATTTAACTATTCATTCGCAAGGATATCGGAATATATTTTCTTTTCACCCTTTTTATGTTTGCAATAATGCACAAGATTCCTATACTTTTTCAATGTTGAATAAAAATAGGAACAACATTGCATAGAAATTGGTACCCTTTGTATACATTTATGAGTATGATATTTTCCCCACTCAATGTTTTGTCTGTTTTTGCATTAAATTGTATAAAGTTGATGAAACTTGGGGTTGTAATCAATGTAATGTAGGACTATGTGAAAAAATAGGAAAATATTTTTCTCTCTTAGTATAAAAATATTTTAATAAAATTTAAATTATCATCTATGTATTATATTTTAGTATTTAAAAAGTTTAGCAGATTTTTTGGTTTTTATTAAGAAGAAATTTATAAAATTTAACTTAGCAAACTGACTTAAGTAGGGATTCGTTATAAAAAAAAATATAATAACTGTAATTATTCTCCGAGATATATAGAAACACATACATATAGACTCAAAAGGATTTAGCCTAATGAGATTATTTACAAAGTGTAGCTTTTGTTATGGTACGAAGTGTTGGCCTTAGTTTCGGAGATTTATTATTTTAACAATAGTTAGCTGTCCAATCCCCGATTTGGCTTCTTTTTGTATATCGTCTTGCGTTTCTGTTTTAATAAATTTTTTCTCTATAAATTTTATCCCGATCCGAATTTTTTTACCTTTCCTATCCACACTCTCTTTCCATCTCAACTTAATAAATTTTTTTATGTTACCTTCTTTATTAGAAAACTTGTCACATACGTTTGTTTCCATGTAAAATTTTTTTCATCAGACGTGATTTTGTTGTTGTTATGTGTTCATTAGCCCGCAATTTTCGACCCCATACCCCCAATTACTGTCGCAATAATACTATTGAGTATAGTTTTTTTAATTAAATAAAAATCTTTTAATTAAATAAAAATCAATTTTTTTGTAAATGTTAAGTCAAAAGTCATAATCTAGGCTTAATCTCTTAGCATTTTTTTTGGAGCTGTTGCACACAACCGACTTATCTACTTAGACCGCCTTGTATCGTGGCAGTTGTAAATATTGGGTTGGTCGAAAAGTTATTTCGTTTTTTCCCAACAGAGGACTTAATTGTATTCTCTCATAACCAACTTCACACTTAAGCCGCCTAATTATATGTATTTTGACAGCTGACATAGCAGGGCTTGCTTGATTCTACACAGTAGTTTTTGGTTGATTACCTTTTAAATATGGCAAATGAAAAACAGCATTTTCGGCATATTTTACTTTTTTACTATAGAAAAGATAAAAATGCTGTTCAAGCAAGAAAAAAATTATCCGATATGTATGGAGAAGATGTGGTAAGTGAGCGCCAGTACCAAAACTGATTTGCAAAATTTCGATCTCGAAGATGCACCACGTTCTGGAAGGCCAGTTGAAGCTGATGAAAACACAATGAAGGCATTAGTTGATGCAAGCCGGCGAATAATAACTCGTGACATCGCTAAGAGATTAAATTTATCGAATTCGACCGTTCACGATCATTTGAAACGGCTAGGTTTAATCTCAAAGCTGTATGTCGATACACGTATGGGTTCCTCATCTTCTTACGGTACAAAAATTTGCTTCTCAAACGCCAAGAAAATGATCCATTTTTTAAGTGTATCATCACAGGGAACACGGGAAATGGGTTGTCTACAACAATGTTAAGCGCAAAAAATCGTGGAGTAGAAAAGATGAACCGCCTCAAAGCACTTCGAAAGCCAATATTCGTCAAAAAATTTTATGCTATCTGTTTGGTGGGATTTAAAGAGGAATCGTTTATTTTGAGTTTCTACCGAGCAACACAACAATCAATTCTAAAGTATACAGTCATTAGTTGGACAAATTGAATGATTTACTTAAAGAAATAAAGGCTAAAATTGGTCTATTTCTTGACTATAAGAAAATCGTATATCATTTTTATACAAAAAAAAAACCAACGATATTGTGTAATATAGCTCATATCCTTATTAACTGACCTTATTAATTCCTGCATATTTAAACTTATCTCAGATTTGTAAAGTTTTCTTAAAATTTCTTGAATGAACCTCATTTAACGGATTGCCCAAAGCTAAGATCTCCAAAAAAAAACATCCAATTTTTCACTCAAAATATGTTTGAATTTTTAAAAAAAACCACCCCTTTCTTATATCTTAAAATCTATTTTTCCTATAAATTTGATTTGCAATCAAATCATGCATAATCGCATCTACCTCGGATTCAATTTATCAACACTTCAAGAATATCATTTCGAATTTTATATCAATTTTACCATTGCGAGTACTCATATATACGAATGCTCTTTTTGTCTTTTATGTCAATTTTGATATACATATGTAAGAAGTATTTTGTGATCCTTTTTCTGGTGTAGATTATTTTGACAATAAAATAAGAGATATATCTTTTTGAAGTAGATTTTTTTCTCTTTACTTTTGGCTAAAAATGGTGAATCGAAGCAACGAGTAATCGCAGAAAATGTTTATTTTATGTTAGCATTGAAATCTGAGTGCAAATCAATCATCATCAAAATATAGAACCTCAAAATTCCAGTGTAGATACTTCCATCTATTTTAAATTTTCTCTAAAAATGTATCATTTCAATAGTGATTAAAATACTTTTAAATTTACAGAAATATTGCTTTGAATATAATTTTTGTTATTAAGTAAGTAGAAAAAATATTCTATCAGCTGAGTTTTATATGATAAAAGGAAGTCTACTCTGCGTTTAATATGAAATGTTTATTTACTGATGAATTCATGGCATTTGTACTGTGTATGTTTGCAAAAACTAAGAGTGTGGCAGAATCCTTAAATAAGAATCTATTCTCCTAGGCATATTCTTAGTATTCATGGTGGGTTAAAAACTAGAAACTAGTTGTACTCATTCTTTTTTACTTCCTCAAAATAAAATCAGATCTCAGACTCGTAATGGTACCATGTGTGGTGACTGTTAATATGTCGATACTGATTTCAACATCGGCGACAACGACAGCTCCATTTCGATTACTGAAACGTTAAGCTACTACATTTCCGTTTGAATTTTACTTATTTATAGCCATCATATGATCATAAACTTATAGTTGTCCATTCATGGATTCATTCATCCATCCACGACAGTTGCAGTAGTCTACTTTATCCTTTGCTTCTTCCTAGTTTATCTATCCGTACCGTAAAATATTGCTCCCTTTGACCACTTTTAGGTGGGTCGACTTGTTCGTGGCTATGGCAGATTTTTTTTTGCATAATTTGTGCATGCAAGCTGTGTGATCGTTTGCCAGTCTACTCGACTGCTTCCTGTGACTACAAAGTTTATTCTCAGTACACTATATACAAAGTATATTTATCCATGGAAGATGTGTTCGTCTTTAAAATGCACAAAAACGGTAGAAATTACAAAAAAAACATTCAATATGCACAAAACTGTCGTATAATTTAGGACGATCCGAAATAAAAATAACATAAATGCAATAACATATTTTAAAGAAAAAATTAAAATTGGGATCGTACGAAGTGTTTTTGGTTGTTGAAAAATTAGGTAAAAAAATTTCCTTTTGTAACTTTGGGTGGCTTACCACTCTGTAACCTGTTTCAAGAAAAAAAAGCCAATCAGGAAAAGAGAACAAAACTTTTTATAATTACAGGAGGTAGTAAACTATAAAGTTTGGATAGAATTTGCTTTTCCGGAAAGACAAACGAATCGTACTCATGCAGGCGTGATACTATGCAGTTTATTGCAATACTGCCCGATGTTATGTTTTTCGATATTCTTCTGAAAAATCTACAATATGAATGCACCGAAAAAAAAACCATAAATAATCCAATAAAATAGAATAAATGTAATGAAAATAAATGCAAAGAAAACACTTTGCTTCGAATGGAATAAATCGACAATAAAAAATGTTCAAAATTTATTAAACATGCCATATTACGAGTATATGAATACGTACATTATTTGGAAGGTGGCTGGCTGGCTATACTGCTGCTACTCGCCGTCATCGTTATGTTTATTTATATTATTGGTCGGTAGCAGCATGTGTTCTTAAAGAAAACTGCATTTAACCATTCATCCGTCCATATATTCTGCACAGAACATCCATTTTAGTCTTGTTCATATCGGAACTGACATGGACATCGATAGGCTACTACGTGTACTATTCGTACATCAATGATTTGATTGCTGGCGTCTGATTCTGACGAGTGTCTTGATTTCGATCGTCTTCACCTCCGACTTCTCCGTCACCACCGTTTCCGTTTCCATTTCAATTACCATTCGAATGCCCATTTCCACTTCTTGTGCCTACTATAGTTCTGCCTTAAGATTCTAAACCATCCTTTGCCGCCCTTGCCATCTTTCGTAAGAGGGCCATTAACATGACCACAAAACAATCATTACGCGACGTCCACTCTTCCGAACTCATATGGTCATGTATAGCGAATAGTCGGATAGTCTATGTGGGAAGATTATTTTATGATCTTATTCGATTGTGACTATGTTAATTCGGTCATAGACACTCAAATGCTCATAGTTCTTGAACTCTACCACTCTATCGGCTAGTGTATTCTGTATTCCAAGAAAGTTGCTATTCCCATCACTCTGTTTAGTGTCTAGCAGATATTCACCATACAAGATATTTTAATATTATCTATACGTGCGCTGGTATAAGAGTATTGCGGCACTGTGCTGCTAAGAATAGTATCGGAGTATCGGGTCTCATTGCCTTGATTACAGTCTTGACAAGTGCTACTCTTGTTTGATTTTATTAGCACCATTTTCATAAATTATCTAATGTCTACCTTGTTTATTTTGTCTTCCCACCGCTCCTATACAACGGAGTATTCTAGATATCTGGTTTCGTGGTATTGGGTATGTCCAGAGCCTTCTATAATTTCCATTTTTGTTATTTTATGTTTTTGCTTCTGCCATCGATGCCATGTTTTTCTTTAATTTTTATGCTCGTTTTGTTTTTGTCGACTCTGTTCCATGCTAGGGAAAATTTTCCTCGATTTATCGTTTTTGTTTTATGAAAATTACATATTTTATATCATGGCTTTTTTTTCCTTGCTTCCAATTACCTAAACATCATCTACAAGTTATAACAACAATAATTTCTAATCAATTTTTGTACATTTACTGCTTCAAATTTACCACTTCCTTCCTTCAGTTAAGCTTTTTCCGTTCTAAACCATCTAACAATTTCTCATAAAGTTTTGTCGTTTTTCTCTTTGTTTTTCTAAGGCATTTTTTTTTATATTTTAATTTATCACAAATAAAATAGAATGAAAATTATTTTAGAAACATTAGCTTTTTTGGTAAAAGCTATAAAATACTGGCATTTATTTTCTTAAAGGATTGTACAAAAAAATCTTGTTCATATTTTACAAATAAATTTTGTGAATCATAAATTAAAAGAATTTTCTTTATCGATGTGATTGTTTATAAATGTTTTTAGCTAAGAATAGGTGACTAATAATTGGTAGCAAAATAACTTTTCAGAGTATATAAATACCCTTTCTAAATTGAAAATCTCAATTTGAATTTAAAAATATCAGATAATATGTTAAAAGCTTTGGTGATCCTTTAAAAAAAAAATGGAGTTAGAGAATTTGCTTCTTAGAAGTTGCTGTTTATTAATGTTTGAAATGCTCTGTTGATGTTTAAAAACCTCAAATAGTGTGTAAAAATCTTAGGTGTTCCTTTGACTAAAATGGAGTAAAATTATTTGCCACTTAAAATGTCCTGTTTGTTAATGTGAGAGAAAGATGAGTGATAAGATTAGTCAGAATCAAAGAAATTTAGATAATACGTAAAAAAGGTGGTCCTTCGAAATAGTGGAAAAAATAGATCTTCCTTTAAAAATTATTTTTTGTTAATTTTTAAGAAGGATATAGGATAAGCTCAGTCAGAGTCTTAGAAAGTAACTTTTATGTGCGAGAATATTAGGTGATCACTAAGCAAAAAGTGATATTATTATTCATTTGTTGAGAATTTGTTTTTCGTTAGTTCACATAAAAATGTATGAAAACCTGAGACGGAGTTATAGAAGTATTATCCTTATAAAATGTCATTTTTGTAAATATTTGGAAAGGATACCTGCAGAGTTCACATATTCTTTAAAAAGCTCAGAGCCTTAGATGGTCTCGAAACAAAAATTAACGAAAATCAGTTTCCTCTCAAAAATTCCTTTTTGTTTATTTTTGGGAAGAGTATGGGAGTTATAGAAGTTTATATTTGTTGTGAAAATCTTAGGTGATCCGCCTCTATAATAATTGTTGCTTGGACAAAAACGTATGAGAAGGTCAGTAGGAGTTATAGAAGCTCAGATGGTATGTGGGAAGTGCAACTGATCTCTTAAGGAAGTAGGACTATCTTTTTCGAATAGTTTGAGGAAGCAGGGCTATTCTCTTAAAAAATGTCATTACCACAACCGCTTGGAGTAGATTTTTTAAATTTGGGATAATTTTTGAATAATGCAATGTTATTTGGTAACACAATAAGACTTATAGAAGTCCTTTTAAGAAGGATTTTGATTAATCTTTCACTAATTATATTGAATCAATTAGATGCGAGAAAATATAATATAAATAGCTTTTTAATTATAAAAATTAACATCTTAGATATGCAGAATTTTTAATGGTCAAAATCAATTTTTTTTTTAAATTTTTTTTTTTTGCAATTTGATATACTGTATTTGCTTTAAAAATTCAACTTTTTATTAATGTTGGGAGTTCTTGACCACCACAATTCAGATTATATCCCAATTTAAAGTATCTTTCAAAAATTTTGATGTAACAAATTCACTAAAATGTCTAATTTTGTATATTTAATCATCAATCAAATAGGGAAGACCACACACTCGTCGTATTAAAGCACGCAATAGATCTCAACTCAGACAGTTTAATTGAATAAATTAGCAAAAATTTCAATTATTATCTATGTTGAGTAAATTGTATTCTGTCATTTTAGTCTGTGATTTTTTGAATAATTACCATGCATTTTCTAAAAAAAACAACAAATATATAAGCTCAAAAAAGGACTTTCGTTCAAAATGATATATATTTTGTTTATCACGTGGAATATGCATTATTTTGTTTATATTTTAATACGAACAAAATTTTAGCACTTTTCTTTAATTGCATCTTTATTTTTAAATACCGTAATTAAGTAAATTTTCTTATATTTATAATTGCCATTACTTGAATTGGGTACAGAGCATACAAATTCGGATACTCTTATTAAATGCATTTAACTAAATTGATGGTAAAACAATTCATAGACAGTTTGTTAAACCAACCCATTTTACCAAGGTCCCAAAAATATTTTACAATAAGAATATTCTTACAATTATTTTCAATGGTGATGTTTAAATATTTCTACCCAATACCTAAGTACAAATAAGTGGAATACTTTTACCAAAAATTTTGATGATAAATTATAATGTCATCAACCCTTAAAAGATATGCAAATATTTCTATAAGCATTATTTTTGTCTGAACTTTTTAACCCCAAACCAACCCCATCGGTAGCTGTTCTTAATATTGAATGAATACGTACTGAGTGTGCTAATTTCAAATCATTAGGGTTAACAAAGTTCTAATGAATAATTTATAACGTTCGTGAATATAGATTAAGGACCAAGAAACAGAGAATAAGAATATCCTTAATTAATTAATTAATCTTGATTTTTTTTCTTTACTTTTGTTTTTCGGGTTCTCATCACAACATTTCTATTCTCCTTGCCTCATCCCTTATCTCCATACACTGTAAATATGATCAAAAAAATGAAAAAATTACTCACCGTAATTAGTATAAAATAATTTATTTATTTTTAATTCATATAAAATTGATTATATAAATTTGTGCTGTTTATTCTAATATTAAGCGTTATAAATTTTCAGTTAACATTATGAGCTTAATTTCAAAGTAAAAATACATTAAAATCTTGTTGAATATAAATAAGTTTACCTTTGTGTATATTTATACAGTGTTATACATAAGCATCTAGGTGTATACAGGTAATTTCGATGGATAAAAAGTCTTTTACAGCTCTCTAGGGTAGTATGAAAGTGTCGTATTCTCTTCACAGAATATCTTAATAAACGCGGAATCCACAATTTTTCGCCGAGAGTATTTCCTTAAAAGTATTTAATATGGAAGATTTTGTTACCAATCAAAATTCCCCTATGACAAATTTTCATATATATTTTTTTTTACTCTACTCAGGTTTTAGCTTAATTTTTTTTCTTTGCTTTGGCCCAAAAACAAAAAAAATGGCTTATATGAACATACCGAGAGGAGGTTGGGGATGAATTTTTGAGGCCACGTATATATCATGTGGTTGTTTTTCTTTTCCATTTATGATGGTTTAAACGAAAGTAAATTTTAAGTATTTTGAACTTTTGACTATAGAATATAAGGGCTAATAAGAAAAATGGTAAATTTGTAGATTTTTAACAGGAAATTATCCTCTCAAATAGAAAATTGAGTTGCATTTTATATGGTTAAAATGATAATTTTTGACGATTTTCTTTTTCGTTTCGATTCTGGCGCGGGGGAAGAGGGGAAGAGGGGAAGGAAGAAAACCTATATTTGTATATTAATATTTTTTATAATCGTACATATGTATTTTCTTATTTTTTGATGTTTTCTTTATTATTGTATTTCACAGTATAAAGAAATTATTTTTTGACATGAAATTTTTCAGAATCTTCTCAACCTTGATAAATGCTACAAATTACATGTCAGCTTTAAAAGTTGACAACCCAATCAGAATATTTCATTTTAATTTTACACCTACACAAGCGTCAGGAAGGAAAATTTCTTCTTTTTTAAAAATTCCTATTTATAATTTTTGGCATCTTTACCACACGTATATAGTATATTTTTTTATAATATAAACTAACGTTAAATTAATATGTACACATTTTTACTTGTTGAGTATATCAGCTTATTAAGTACAGTTTTAAGGAAAAATATATTATATTAACGATAATTTTTATGTTATATACAATAAAATGGTAAGGATTTTTCTAAATATACGTGTATGGAGAGAAGAATTTTGTTTATCGTTTTTATATTCACGACTCTTTACGAGAAATTAGGTAATAATTTGTGATGTTGATTATGTTTATGTTAAGAAAGAATATTAAAATTAACAAGAACAAAATCAGCATAGAATAATTTTTTTTCTTCTCTTTGTTTGAATGTACACATAAACGAGTTTATTATATTTTCCATCCAGATGCTCATACAAAAGAATTCATTATCATTTAAGAGAATTTTGAATAAAGTCTTCACATTTTAATATAGAACCAAATCAAGTCTTATTAATTTCGATGGTTCCAAATGAATAGGATTACTAAGAAATTGTGTAGGCGTTCCTCCCAATTTCATACAATACTGTATGATGGCGTATTTATATTAAGAAAAATTAAATTCTTTTGTGTGCTCATATTATATATTTAAATTCATGATAATTTTTGTTTTGTAGAGTACATATTTGCTCCTTTAATAAATTATTATTAATTGAAATTTTATAAGATGTTGTCAAAACCAATTAGTAGTAAATAAGTACGAAAATAAATAACAAATAGTTATTTTAATTATTTACTTGAAAATTATACTTATATATGCTTTTTGAGTTGTCCATCGAAATGCAAGTCGGGCTCCAACTGTGGGCTTATCTGTGAAAACAACAACAAAAATTATGTACTAGGGCAATACATATAATACATTTGAGCTTATAACTTGCTCATAGAGTCGTTTCAAAAAATAGTTTCAAATAAAAATAAGCTAACAGTTATATTTTTACTATCAAAACATAAAATTTTGGGTGATCTACAGCTGAGCCTTTTTGAGTCTATCCAAATGTAAATTTTTGGAAGGTCCGGTACTTTAATAAGAGGTCTAGTCCTTTTTAAGTCTATCGAAGCAAAAAGAAACGCTTCACTAGCAATATTTCAGGATCGTTTTCCAAAAATAATTTTACAATTTCATTTTTAATACAAATAAATTGATGGAGCAGTGATAGTTGGAGGTGTTTTCTTATGTATTTTCACTTTCGTTAATATTGCGTTGTCAAGAAAGTAATTTCGTTTTTTTTATACAATAAAAATGAAAGACGATTTTCTTATAGTGAATTAATATTTTATTCAATTAAATATTGTCCAGTCCGATCCAATATCCTTTGCCATCTTTCTGGCAGTAGCATGATTCCACGCTCATAAAATTTTTTTTCTTTGCCGGCATAGAACTTATCCAAGTGATTTTTGACCTCCTTAGGAGGTTTAAAAGCATAAACTTTTTTGATGAATATTGGCTTTCGAAGTGCTTTGAGCCGGTTCATCTTTTCTACTCCAGGATCTTTTGCGGTTAGCATTATTGTAGACAACCCAGTTCTTGTCGCCAGTGATGATACGCTTCTAAAATGGATCATTTTCTTGGCCTTTGAGAAGCAAATCATAAACGTCAATGCGACGGCACAAATTTTTTTCCGTAAGAAGATGATGAATCCATATGTCGAGCTTTGAGATTAAAACAAGTCGTTTCAAATAATCATGATAAATTTCCATATTTAAAAGGTATCAACCAAAAACTACTGTGCAGAATCAATCGAATGTCAGCTGTCAAAATACATATGATTATTCGGCTTAAGTGTGAAGTTGGTTGTGAAAAAATACAATTAAGTCCTCTGTTGGGAAACCACGGAATTACATTCTTGACAGCCCAATAAATATAGATCATAAATTTTTGTGATCAAATTGCTCATTTAAAGCAATTTTTAATATCAACTGTCAGATTATTAATATCAACTGTAGTTATTTATCAAATTATTATGAATTTTAACACAAGCTAATATGATTCAACCGCATTAGTGGAATGGCCCGAACTTAGATTATTTGTAAAATCGAATCTTATAGTTAATATTTTTTTAAAGAAAGCTCTTTTAAATACATTCTAACCTGTTGTTAGGTTTCGAAAAAAAAAATCACACCATTTACAGATGAAGCTTAATTTTTTAAAGTCTTCCTGTCCAATAGAAATATGCTTTTAGTGTACTCGTAGATGTAAATGGAATAATCTTTACTATCTGTCGCAAAGAAATTACTTTCCGCCTCTGCTTTAAAATCTGACTCAATTATTATATTCTCCATCATCAACAATACAATTGATTCAAGATCTATATACTTAACCAGGTGTTATATATATTGTATAATTGAAATGCGGGGGCGATTAGGTGTGTTAATTGTATGCGTAAATGTGTTAATATAATTTTTTTTGTTACCTTCTACAGTATAACAATGATTCCAGAGGTACAGTGAAATAAACGTAAGATCGATTGACAGTGACAAATATTCCATTTCTAGTTTTGACACCTTCTTAATATTCCACCTTTTGTACCCATTAAGGAATTCGTACATTTTCACTGTTATTATATTAGTAAAACCTTCTTTTTAAGGATAAAAAGGGAGGTTGAAGAGGTGTGTTATGGATAGCATTTTCATAATAGAGAATAGAATTTCTTCGAAAGATTTTTTTTCCCAAGTGTATACTTTTTGTTTTTATATTTAAAAAAAAAACCTTTCTTTATGCTTAGTTTTACTTATAAATTTTATTCCATTTATTTTTCTAATATTTTTTTCTTCATATTTTGTTTGGATTTTAGGTTATTGCCTTCATAATAATTATTTTGTAGTAAGTATTTTAAATCTTAATATTTATATTTTGTTAGAGATTTGTTTTAGAAGATTAGTAAAATTTGCATAATGCGAGAATTGCCGCGCAAACAGCCATTATGACTCAATGGATCTAAAAATGAAAAAAATTACTGACATTTCGTAAATTAATGAGATTGGCCACCCTGTAAACCTACAAATGGAGTTAATTAAATTCTGTTGTAATCATATTTTTTCTCTTCTCGCATTGCCCTAAGGTAATGAAAATATATGAAATTAATATTGTACATACAAGAATATTTATAATACTACCTTTAAAAGTGTTCGTTTTGTAGATTTTTGTATTAGTTCCCAACATCAAAAATAAAGTACAGAACTTAGTCCAACGAATAACATTATTTCCATTCTCATGCTAATCGCTAATTTTGATTGATGAGCTGCACGGTACACGATAATTCATAGTCACAGTCTATGTTCACCAAAAATTCATTGCACTCCTCTTGGCCGTATTGGGGATTGTTGATACTGTTGGATACTACCAGAGTATCCGAAATGTTCGTACATATTTTTTCGTATTAAACTTTATATGGAAAAACATACGAAAATATGTTAATACGTAATTTTATGTTGACAATTTATGAATTACCATAATTTCATTTAACCAATAATTGAGTTACATTATTATTTGGAAAATTTCATTAGTTAATATTTTACATAAAATTGTATTATTCATATTTATTATTATTTTGTTTTTTTTTTCGTTTTTTTTTTGGCAGAAAAATGGAAAATTTGCAGAAATAATTTCATAAGAAATTTCTTCTTTTTTGCACTTTATAGAAGAATATGTCCTTACAGGGTTGTAGGTGTTTAAAAAAAATAATTTGGCAGTTATTTTAAATATATTCTAAAATAGTTAATCTACTATATCCCCAATGAATTATCTACAAAGTGGCTCCTTCCTCAAGTATGAAAATCTTAGTCGGTGGTTGGTCATGCAATTTTTTTTTTATTTAATCCAGATTTTTCGATTTAAATTCGTGGTTTATTTTTCAAATAATAGGTGCGACTATATTACCTTAAAAACTTCTGATAAACTATACTAATATTTCCATTCTTTTTGCTTAAGAATTATCAAATGATAATTAATTCATCCTAAATAAATTGTAAAATAATTTTCAATTCGGTAATAAAAAGTACATTCGTTTCTTGACCAATCCAAATATTATCCAAACTGTGTGAACATTTTCTTGTTACAGCTAAAAATTTAAAAAAATAATAATTTATTAGATTTATTATATTCTGCTATGCATAATTAACCCTAGAAATAAATTTGTTTTTAATATAGAAGAAACCATTTTAAAATAATATTTTAGTATTTGTGGATTAAGAAGTTAAAAAAAGATTTTTGAGAGTGTTTTTTGAGTCTTACCTATAAGAAGAAGAGTATGAGTAGTGAAAAAAAATTAATATTGATTACTTACAATTGGAAATTTTTGAGAGTGTTTTCATTAGAAAAAAATATGTTAGTAAATGAAAAGCATGTCAATATATTTTTTAAAACTACTTGACATTTGACAATTGAATGTTTTAATATTAAAAATATTTTTTTCTTCCAATTCAAAACCCTAATTATATTCTCAAAAATATTTTTAATTACTTATGATATAATTTTTGGAAAGGTAAAAACAATGTCTATTTTATTGTATTTCAAATAAAATAATAGCATACTTTTAAAAAATATATTTTTAAAAGTATGAATAAGTTCTGAAAATCCTTAATTAGTCAAAAATATCTTTATTAGCAAATATAAAAAAAATTTCGTAATTTAACTGATAAAATTAACAAAACTTTGTAGACGTTTGTCAAATAAACCATATTTTAATAAATTATTTAGTTTTTGCTAAATTATATTTGTTTAGTTAAAATATAATTAATGTTCTAGTATTTTTGTTACCTTTTGGCAAAAAAAAAAAACAAAAGAAACCTTTTTTGTGTATACATTTGTGGTCTTATCTAATCTGGATATGAATAAATCACTACCTTTCTAACCTTAATTGACCTTACATTCATTCTCGAATATTTGTGTACGCCTGAATATACTAGTACGATTATATTTTTACGATAGAATTATTGTCAAACGTTTAACATTTTGACATATCTTCTAGTTAATTAATAACTGATTAGGTTAATATGGTTCGTGGGTGGAAATAACTTAGTTTACGACTAAATATATTGCCATTCCTTTTCTAATGTGGGAAGTTGGCTGCGGTGTATTATTAATTGTATGAGTGACTGTGTGTACCAGCATAGCTGTCTGTGCCTAGAAAGGAAGTCATATTCGTACAAACGAGTATCTCCATAGAATAAAAGCCTCTGCAAAACTTCTATTCTTCTTGTTTGGGGCAATAAAAATACTTAACATATAGTTAGCTACAATTCGACAAATGTGCACACTTGTATGTATTTATTTATATTGTTCTATAAATATTGGTTTTACCTGTGGTTGCTTCAGAAAAAATTAGTTTCTTTTCACAAATGTACCTTTGACTTTTTGTTTTGTCTCCTTTAGTTTTTCTATTTTTTTTTTCTTCGGTTACTAGTTACCTTTATTGAAAAGTTCACCTTTTACACTCAACCAAATCCATTAATAACTTTATTATTAAACACCTAATAAAAATTGTTTAACAATTTATTTAATCTCTAATATAATCATTCACATAAACGCAAACATGTTACTCTTCCACGGAAGAAAAAAAATTATAGAATAAAATGTACATAGCCTTGCATATTTTTAAGGGTGATCATATATAAATAAACATTAAAATAAATGAAATTACTCTGCGGTATATTGAATTTTTCTTTTTTAAAACAAATAAACTTTTTTTATTCACATTTTGTTGAATAAATCAAATTCCAATTTATAAATTTTATACAACTTCTAAAGTTTATTTGCGGAAATTTTATTTAAACCATACTCTCTAACCACAAAATGGTTAGTAGTAGTTTCTTTTTGCTGCTATTCCAATTGAAAATTTATGGAAAAAAAATACAAAAAACCAATAAAAAAAAGCCTGTTGATTAAATGGACTAAAATTATAGACTAAAAAAGACTACCATAGACGACTTAATTAGCTTGTGAAAAAATTTTTTGTTCGTAATTTTTCAATCATAGTCGTTATGATTTAGATTTATAAAAAAAAACCTTATTTTTTTTTTATAATTCAAGGTAAGAAGTGGAATATAAAACTGACTCACATATTTAATAGAGAAACGAATGAGCAGAAAGATATGATTATACTAAGCAATTGAGATACACCATCACAAAAAAAAAAGCTTTTTATAAAAGCACCTTTCACCATTTATAATAGTCTCATCTTCAAAAGAAAAAAAAATCATTTAGATTTTCGTTCAGATTTTTTCTCAATTATTTTTTTAAAGCTATTTTAAACAATATCTAAATTGTAGGTGTTAACAACTTATTAATGGAAAAACTAAAATTTATCTTTTACTTTTTTACATTGTTTTATTTTTTTTCTAAAAGTCTATTTGAATTAAAATATAAAATTATTTTTTTTATATGCAAAAATTTTCAAGTTCTTAGAATGTAGACAATCTTATCTAAATATCTTAATATCCATAACAGAATTCAAATACAGAATAAGAAAATATACACTTCTGGTGAGTAAAAGAATCCCCATAAATTCAATCAGAATAAGACAAGAACTTTATGGTAATGTGGACACTTTTGGATGACAAAAAAATAACACTGGAAAAAATAGATTCTTCAGAAGTTTTGTTCAGATAACCAACCGGTATGAAAAAAAATTCTTTGGCTACATTCCAACTTAAGAATTTTTTGTTTTATATTTTCTCTTCTAACGATATAGAAGATTTCCTTCTAATTTTGTTTGTATTTCGTAGTTTTATTTTATATATATTTTTTTAATTTTTTGTAGTATTATGAGTAAATAACTAAGAAATTTTCGCTTTTCCTGCTAACATCGCATGTCCCATAATATTTTCCAATTAGTCACCTTTTGACTATTCTTTCCAAATTATTCCAATTTCGAAAAACAGGAAAAAGTCAATCTTGAGTTAAATAAAATATTGTCATTTTTTTGTTAAATAAAAATAGATTTTTTATAAAATTTTGTTAATTTTAAAAACAATAGTACTGATTGGAAATATGGGTCTTAGTTTTTTTGAAAAGCAAATATTCTTATTCTAATGTTATTTCGTATATTTTATTTTTGATTAGATAAAGTTGACAGCATCAGCTAGTTATAGTTACTAAAATTTATAATTAATTTTAAATTTTACTATTTTAAAAATTAATGATTATGTAGATGGAAAAAAAATGTAGAATTTAAAAAAAAATATCTGTCTTACCTTAATTAAGAATTTCTAAGATAATGGTATAATTAGTAGTAAATTTTTTTTAATTAGTTTTTAAGTGTGATAGCACGTTTTCATGGTCTTTTTTTTATTTTGATGTACATTTTTAGGAACAAAACATTTTTCAAAATTAATTTGGGAATAAAATTTATAATTAATAAAAAAAAAGAATATTTTCACCTTTCGATGATATTTATTAACTATATAAATCTTTTTTTTATACTTAATTATAAACAAGGCAATTAATGTTAAAAATAAAGTTTGACATTTAAGCAATTTTTCTAATATGTGGTTAAAAAATATATTCAAGATCTGAAGATTATTTTTGTAATTTTACTGATTTTCAAAAATTTTTAAAAGTTGATAAATTTTGAAACGTTTTAAAAACTAATTTATGCAAAATAAAATCAAATAATTCTTAAAAATGGTATTAAAATTTAAATTTAATGGTAATCAAATAAAAATTAAAAAAAAAGTCCCAAATTAGTACTTGAAAAAAACTTCTTTTTGAGTTGTTTTTTTTTAATAAAATTATATGTTCTAATTTATTGTGTGTATGCATTTTAACTACTATAACTAATTGGCAAAAATTAGCAAGCTCTATCATTAGCTATAAAGGTAATACAACATTTTCTATAAAAATTATTTGAAAAAATTTCATTGATAATATTTCCAAAACTTAATATTGTTCTTTAATGTTAAATTATTTTTGGTTTTTTGCAGGATACAATAAGATATTCTGTACTATATTAATTATGAGTTATTTGTATTGAAAAATCATTTTTAATTTTTAATTAACTAATATTTGAAATTATTAATTCGAAAATACAAAAATACGAAAGGGAATACATCCTTGAGAAATTATTGCTTTCGGATATACATTGCGTCCTTTATTTACCGAAAAGAGTACAGCTCATTGGTATTTCAAGATATATCACATACCTTTCAAATATCAAATGTGACATCATGGACTGGTCTGGAAAATCAAGAGCCCCATTCTTTACACGTACTTATTTAAAAATATAGTTTTCCAAAATTAAACCGACATAATATATCATAGCTGATGTTCCTCAGGGTAATATCTATGGTCCACATCTATATAGGAGGTTTGCTCGAAAAGTATCGCGAATTTTGAATTTCCGCGGGTTACGTATATTCGATTTTCGATTTTTTGTGCCCTTATGTTGGTACTCATGTCTCTCACTTATGCCGACAAGCTCAGCCATTTTGAATGTTCAGTTAATTTTTGTCATCTGCTTTGCTTGCACGTGTTTTGGCTCGTCTTCGATCTTTGCCCATTTTCGATAAAAAAACAGTATCGCATTAACATTTCTAAGGAGCTGTTGGACTCTGTCCGCGATGACCCAAATTTGCGCCAGAGGGTCATAACTGGTGACGAGTCATGGATTTCTGGTTATGACGAGGAAACCAAAGCTCAATCATCCCAATGGAAGCTGCCGCTCCAGCCAAGACCGAAAAAAGCGCCCCAAGTTCGGTCGAATGTGAAGGTTTTGATTACAGTTTTCTTCGATTGCAGGGACGTGGTGCATTATGAGTTCTTGCCACAGGGTAGAATGGTCAATAAGGAATACTACCTGCAAGGTATGCGCACGTTGCGCAAAGCAATCCACCAGAAATGCCCGGATTTGTGGAAGAACAAAAATTGGCTTTTGCACCATGATAACGCCCCTGCTCACGCATCGTTGCTTGTGCGTGAATTTTTGGCCAAAAACAACACACTAATCATGCCGCAGCCACCGTATTCCCCAGATCTGGCCGCCTGTGACTTTTTCTTGTTCCCGAAACTGAAGAGCCCCATGAAAAGAAGTCGCAATGCTACCATTGAGGAGATAAAGACGGCATTGAAAAACACCTATACGTATTTACTCTCATATGTTTCTCTTCTGTCAGTGTAGTATCTTTGTTCTAAATTCTACTTATTACATTTTTTATGAAGTTGTAGATATGAAATACAATTTTTTTAAGAAAAAAAAAACAACTTTCAAATATAGTTCGTTCGAATTACAAATCTCTTATGAGTAACTTTATGCTTTGTGCATTCTTTTTTTTAAAAAAAAAAACGATTCAATAATGACTTTCCAAAATATTTTAGTCTTAATTTTCTATTTTCCCTGTTATATTTTAAAATAATAGCTAGATTAAATTGAATTTTATTATTATTCGTTTAAGTATAATATGCGTGATAGAAAATAAAAAGCACACTTAATGGAAGACATTTCAATATTCTTATAATGCAACAAATAAAGTAAAAATTAAATAACCTACAACAACAACCTTTATACATGTTTATATGTACTTATAAAAAAAATACCTATTATTCGACACATAACATTGTAATAAAATCTTAACCTATTCTAAGGTCAAAGACATGATGTGACATTTTCAATGCTTTTCATATTCTAGGTGCCATTGAAAATAAAATCACTTTTTAGGGTCGAAATAAATTCAAAAGATATAAAGTCAAGAGAAGTAAGCTTTTGTCAATGGATGATATAGCATAATATTTATTTGGACATCCACAATTTGTTTTTCTACTCCTTAACAAAACAAAAATATTACGAGCAAAAAATCTAATAAAATTTTGTTAAAATAACAGTAGAAGGTAATATAGGGGAAAAAAAGGAAGCTCATTTTAATTGCTTTCTATCACCTTTATTCAGTATTCGAAAGAATTTCGTTTAAATAAACTCAATGACTTGAACATAAATGGTGTTTTTTCTTTGTTTATTTTGCATTTAGTATGGTCTTCTTTTATTGGTAGAAGTCTTCTATAAAAAATTTGTCACACATGGTTCACTCATTAATATTAATAATAATAATTATAATGATAATAATATTAATAATAACAAAAGAAATTTCATTCAGGAATGACTATTTTCTTTTAGTTAATAGCATATTTTTCTTACCTGTTCCTCCTATACAAATCTATCTACAATACATAGTTGGTGGTACCTCGTCAACTCTCCCTCCTATTCAAAGCTTTCATATACATATATATATATATGAAAGCCTACCACCAACTAGAGAGAATACTTTCACCAAAAATAATTTCCTTTACAGACTAACTCTTGGCAGAATATCGTTTCCTTTCTTAATTACTTAATGGTGCACGCGAATTCCACCCTAAATGGGAAAACTTTAATTTAATTCAGTTGATTATATTGTGAATTTATATTTTTTTTTCTTCATATTTTCTGTTTTTCCCATTCAATTCTCTTCTATAATTTTATTTTATTTTTTTTTTTTATTTTTTGTTATAGAAGAGCGAACAAGCAAATTGAGAACTCTACCATAAAAACATGGTCACGAAAATATCTGCAACGTAATCCAACTATTGATTCTGATTACCTGGCATTCAATTAAAATATGCCCATACACTTTTTTCTCATATCTATCAGAAAAATATTTATAGATTTTTTTAAAAATTATTCACCATTTCCTGTTCATATATCCTTTCTGTATTTTTGTTTGGGGAAAAGCCAAATTTGCCTTTTTGATATTATAAAGATATTTTATGTATCAATAATATATGATCCTTATTATTTATTTAAAGCAAATTGCTATTATTTTATTTTATTTTTTATGTTTTAATTTATTCTGAAATTTTAATCGTCAATTATCCATCTTTTTATCCTGATCATATCTATGAAAAGTTTCTTTCGTTATTTTTTTTTAAAAAAACCAAAATTATATGATATATTCTGATTTTGTTTCCTTAATTACCCTTTAGATTGAGTTCTCATTTATTTTTAGAAATAAAATATCGTTTTTATCTGCTCTTCAAAATTAATATGTTCTCGAATTTTTCTTTCTTTCTCATATTCGAAATTAAGGACACTTTTATTGTTTGTTTCAACAACAAAATTTCACTTTAACAATAAATGAGCTATAATAAATAAAAAGAGAACTCCAAAAACTTTTCCATAAGAACAATTTACTCTTCTTTCCCCTTTCGAAAATGATTAATACATTTTGATATCATAGCTTTTCTCCAAGATGCAATTACTTATGTACATATATAATAACGATGTACATATCCTTATACTGTTTTAGTCATATAAACCTATATGTTATCGAAATTTTTACCCAGGCATACAGAGAGTAAGTTTAAATAGGCATCACACCCATAAAAATGTACACAATTTTACCCATTACTTATTCAAAGAACTTTGTTTATTCATATTCTCTTATAATGTTAAGCTTCAGTATAATCTTATACAATATATTAAGAAACATTCTCAGGTACGTTATGTTATATTTTAGAATTTTCTTTGCTAATTTGATATATGAAATATGTGAAATATCTTTTATCAAATTCTATTTTGAAATATTATAAAAATTTATGAAATTGTTAACCTTCAATTTCAAGTGTATATTTGTACATACTTACAATAACGATAATAATATTCTTAATGCTCTTATGATATTTTTACAATTCTGAAGAATATTTCACAAAAAAATTATATTTAAAGAGTTGAAAATTGATATAAATAAATAATAATAATTTATGAAAATTATTATAAATACTGCGCGAATATTTTGCAAGAAAGTTAAATAATTTTCGTGGAAAATATCTTTTTTAAAATAATACAAATGATATTATTTGTTATTAATGTATTTATATGATAACATACTTTGAATAATTGAAAATATATATTTTCCTTAAAAATAAATTCGTCTTAAAAAAATATATCTAAAAGTTTGATTTATAGCAAAAGTATCAGTATATCTTTTTAAATATTTAAATTGGTTTTCTAGAATAATAGAAGAGAAAATGTAGTAATTCTTTATAAAGTATTTATATTTGTACGAATATGTTAATATAAGTTTCGACTTTTTTTTTTGGAAAAACCATTTTACATAATTATATTACAACAATGAATATATTATTCAATTAACTTATTTATAAGAAAATTCTTAGCAAAAAGCAAATCTAAACATCCACCCTCCCCCCCCCTCTCTTCTCCCCTTCTATGAAATTTCATACTCAATAGACACCAAGAAATTTCGGAAATTGTTTATCATATATTTTTCTATTCAAAATATTTCCATTTAACTTTTAATAACAATTAATTTTTTGCATAAAATAAAGTCTTTTAGGTATTTTGTACTTTCGTAAAATTAAATTTTCATTTTTAAATTAACAATTTTTTATTATAGGGTCTCTATTAAGGATACTGTATATTCCAGGGATGGTGGTGCTATGAAAATATAATTGATATATTTAATTTTCTTAGCATTTGCTATACATTTTACCTGTACTTCAATATTTTTTAAAAACATTTTATGATACTATAAAAATGTTAAATTTATAAGGATTGATCTACATGAAGAAAATAATTAGAATTTCTATTATATCTAAATGCACACTATTAAAGAGGAAAACTTGTACTGAATTACAGAAGAGCAGTAATAATTTTTCATGAACTATAGTAAACTACAGAATAATTATTCTAAGTTCAAATAAGAAATAATGACGTAGGATCAGTTCTGTTCCTCTGTATCCTTACGAATCAAGCCACTACAGTTTTTGTACTTCTAATTTTTTCTAAAGACGAAATTATATAACTTACTATTTTTTCATGCTACCACAGACCTTAAAAGACCTATAAATTTTTCAAAACTAGGCCATAGATCCCTTTTTTATTATTGAAATTTTTTTTAATTAAGAAAATATATAAGTGAATTGGCGCATTTTTTTAAAACTTTAAAACTAGATTAAGGCCAGGCCAGATTAGAAAATTCTAAGGTCAGATCAGATATAATGTTATTTTTAGGTTATTTAACCATGATTTACAGAATTAATACAACAGATCATTTAAAGATAAAATTTGGCATCTTTTTTTAAAAGAAGTAAGTTATAAGAACTATTCTAGTTATAGGAAAAAGCTCTTATATGAAGCGAATTAATTAAGGTAAATACTTTTTCTATGTCCGAAGAGCTGTTAAATTATAAAATGGTTAATATTAAAAACTAAAGACAGTTAATATTAAATAGGAACCAGTTGAAAATATTTCTAAGAGTTACTTTTTTTTATAAAATCGTAATTATCTATTTAAAAATAATAATCAAAGGTTTTTTCTAACGTTACTACTATAAAATAAAAGAAAAAACAAAATTAATAGAAAAAATAACTTTTTTAGTCATTAATTATTATGAAAACCTTCTGAATGGAAAAATATCATAAATTCTATAATCAAAACAATTTTTTTCGATTAAAAAATTTTAGATTATAATCGAGGTGCGATTTTAAATTATAATAAAAAAAAATAAAAACATAACAAATGAATAAGATTAACAGATAATAAATGAATAAGAATTTTGACAAATTATTAAGTTTTTTTTATAGTTAAATTGATGATAAATTAATTTTTGTGTTATATTTTGTAAAAATGAAATTTCACACGTTTCAGGTAAGATCTAAATTCTAGATAAGATAAGAATCATGAATTTTTCAACAATATTAACTGTGAAGTTTTCTTTTTGGAAAATAATTTAATCTAGATGATGGTCAAGATATTTGGCTACTATTATTTTAATAAATTCTATATTTTTGATTGGCCTTTATTTTAGTAGCATAACGATTGACGGGTTTGGGGGGAGGGGTATATTGTATAGAAATAAAGAGAAGAGAGCCTAATAAAATATTCCATAAAGTTCGAGTCTTTATTAAAATTTTAATTTGGTAACCAGTTTTTCTATAAGAATAGTGCTTAGAGAGGTCTTGAGAATATCACAGTTCTTCGATAGGAATTTTTAAGAATAGTATTGGAAATGGTCCAAATATGTTGAGATATTCAGAATTTTGGGACCACCTATTCTATTCATATTCAAGGCTGTTGTCTTCATACTACAATACAAATGATCTCTTATTAAGTGTAATTGTCTAATCTCTATTTGTCAGTTACAGAAAATGTTAGTTTTTTAGAATCTTTTTGTCAACAAAACCAATGAACAATCTACAAAATAACTTATACATCCTGTTAAAGAAACATGAATTAAACAAAAAATCATTGTAGATATGTAATACCTGATCAGAATGTTATACCACCTTTCCGATCAAATCGGAATACCTGCTGTCTGATCAAAACATCATACCTGCTTGAAAATAATAAAAAAAAGCTAACATGAGAATAATTTTCAATAAAATATAATAAAGAAAAGATATAAAAAAAATCAAAAATTCTGTAACAATCTCATTAAAAATGACAACTTCCTTGCCGAATTGTATTGAATTCAACTCATTGAATTTAATTGAGCGTTAATTACAAACTTGATAGTGACATGTTGCCGTGAGAACAAGGCCAAGGCAGAATTATTCATATAAATTTTTTTCAACCTTTTCTAATTTGCTTCCTCTCATATTATATAAGGTAAATTATCATGCCACAGAAGTACCTTATATTCGAACAAATTAAGTTCTCTTCCTAAATTGTCTTCTGCAAAAATACTTTAATGTAAGACTTTCAAATTTCTTTATAAGACATTCCTCCGAAAATTATGTTGATGATGGAAAAAAAACTTCCGATATTATTAGCAGAAAATTTGTTGAAAATTTTCAAATTTTTTTTAGTATGTACATTATAGTATAGTATAGTTTTTTTCTGAGCATTATTGTGGTGAAAGTATTGTTTTATGTATGTTTCGAAAAAAAAAATAATATTTACCTTATAAATTTTGAATTTTTGTGTATACCAAAAACATGCCAACAAACTTTACTGATAGTATATTCTCATCAAAACAATAATCATAATTTTATTTTATAGATACTTGAAAATAAAACTGAAGGTAAAAAAATTCATTACTGACCTTAATATCATGTAGGAAACTTATAAGTTTAAGAAAAAATACTCACTCATGTTGAGAATTGAGATAATTTCCGCTCATTTGTATGGCTAGTCTGTCGTTTACAGTGTGTTTAAACATCCGCATGTCTATTAAAATCATAAAAATTCATATTAAAAACTTTATGAAAAAAATCTCAAACAACTGATTATACCAGAAATTCCCGTGAATAAAAAAATTCAGCTATATTTTCAGGTACTTCAAAATATAAATTCAGTTTTCTTTTATGAGTAAGAAAAAGCGGCTATACTTAATCGTTAATATCTGAAAGCTTTTCTTTTAATTACATACATTATAAATATTCCAAAATAATCTCACATCTTCTAAAGGTATTAGAAAAAAATTTGAAATATTTTTCTTGAATTTTTCTCTTTATATTTACGAGTAGGTGTACAGTCACATTAAAAATGATTTTGATTAAATGTTTGTGATAATTAGAGTATGCTTGGTGATTATGTAAATCAACATCAGCTGCAATGAAAGTAATCCACATTAGGCTGGAATAAACAAAGTGTAAATAATTATGAAAATGTGGGCCATTTATTTTACTGTAAATTTTTTTTCTTGTACATTTTTCTCAGTTCATTTTAATCTTAAACTGTTTAGAAACCTGAATAAGACCTGCATTAAGAAAAGGAAAGGTGAATAAAACTTATCGTATCAAAATAAAAGCTATTCGTACATAGAATTAAACAAATTTACTTATATTTATTTGTATAAATAATCTTCTTGTATAAAGTAAATAAAATAGGCAGTCAAGAAAAAGATACCATCTCAACTCAAACTGTACATTGGATTAAAGTAATTTCATTTGACAAGCTTTGATGAGCTAAAATCCCTAGTACCGTATCGTATTATAGTCTGTAATAATTGCATACCATTTGTAATATGTCAGAAATTACAAACCATAAAATAAGCTTATGAAAAATCACCTATTTGGACAGCACAAATACTTTCTCTAATGAATTTCCAAAAGATCCAAAATTGAGAATAGTGAAAACGGTAACAAATGTACTCATAAAATTATTAAAAATTTATTACCAAATGGACTCTGTTATAGAAAAAAAAATTATTTTTAATAATTATAATTTTTAAGAAGAATAAAAAACTGAATTTGTCATCTTCAAAGCTCTTTTTTTTTGATTTAGAGTTTCAAAAATGCTCACGTGTCACAAATGGGCATTGTTTTATTATAAGAAGTTATGTTTTTATTATAATTTTTTTTTTATTTTTATAGCAAAATAGTTCTCTGTTTTATAGTAATGAAATTAAAAATTTATTGCATTTGAAATAAATTTATAAAATATGACTTTTGATATATTTTGAGAATTTTTTTCATATTTGGAAAATACTCGTCTCACTTTATTTTTAAGTTCCTATTTTTTTAATAATCTTATTGGAAATTTACTAAATTAAAATTAATTATCTTCAAAAAATATTAAAACAAATTTTGTCAGTTTCTCAATAAAATATATTATTCTTATTTTAAGACAGATTGTTTATTGATCTGTTTAGATGTCAACAATACAGACCTTGTCTCTTTAGATCATAACTCTACGACTGTTGCCTCTGTAGCGCATTTCTTTATAGTTTATGTCTTCAAGGTAGGTGTCCTGACGACTTATGACTCAATACCTCTACGATAAATCCCTCTATGACTCAAGCATTTACGTCTCATGTCGCTACGGCTCACGCCTCTCCGCATGGAGCGGGCAGCCATGATCCGTAGAAATGAGGTAGAGAGGTATAAGACTTCCTCTAAATCTTATACCTCTCTAGCTCATTTCTCTACGGCTTATATCTACACAACTTATACCCATACGGCTCATGATTTTACGGCTCATAATTCTACGGCCCATAACTCTACGGATCATGACTATTTTTTCCTCTACGACTCATGCATATAATTCTGTGACTTATACATACTGGACTAATTCCTCCGCTATATTTTATGCTTTCGAGACTCGTGACTCAACCGTATGCCTCTTTAGCTCCATTCTCCACGCTTCATTAGGCATATACTTCTTTGGATCATATCTTCAAGATCCATGCCTCTACGACACATACTTGTACATCTCATATCCTCACGGCTTACTTAGTGGACTGAATTTTGAATAGCAATTTTTATGATTTAGTTCGTCGTAGGTCCTTTTTTATCTGTTTTTACTATTTCTACAATAACTTTAGTAATTATATTTTTATTGCTTACTTCCTCAGATCTGTAGATTACACTTTGTTAAATAAAGCAAATTACACAGACCTCAAAATCAGCTTATGATCCCGAAATGAATTGAAAAAATCTGATAGGATAAAAAAGGATAAGAATTAGGCGATTTTTCATATAAAATATACCAAAATTTACAAATGCGAATCAAATTTGTACGTTGATATGGATTTTCAGACCTTATGCAGAAAATATTTGAATTTCTCAAATAATTAATTTTGGTCAATTTAAGGTCTACACATTGTTTTATTTTTCACTTACTTCTGGATTTCTTTATCATTGAGTTTGATGAGAATTTCATTAAATCTGAGTAAGTATTTTTATTAGAAACAAATTTGCCACACACAAAAAGTATAAACTCTTAGCAATTCGATACGACGATTAACACTTTATGCATGGAATAATTTAATTTTAAATTAGACATGGAAATTTTTTTTCCCCGAATATGAGCGATTGCATAAATTTACCTTAAAAGCTTTACAATAAATGAAGAGTTGTTTTCAAAAATATTTTTGATCGATTAAGAGAATTGAAGATGCTTTAAAGCACAATAGATATGATGACATAAAACCATTTCAAATAGAATTTTTCAAATAGTCTTTTTCTCAAAAATCTTTCTTATATCTTAAAAAAAAAATATTTCTTTCTAATTAAATTACAAAAATAGAAAAATTTTTAATGTCTAAAGAACAACAGCAGGGTTCCAATTGATTAGAAATTTTAATATTTCCTTAAGGTGTGTAGAAGTATCAGAATATTTTTTCTTATATCGAATCGAATCCTCATTTCTGCTTACACATATGTCTCAACAAATACTAATACACAACTTTAAATTCTTCAAACACTAATCTTAATAAATATATAACCCAATATGGAAAAGTATCTTATTTATTGTTGAAAATTTCATGCGTTTTTGAATAAATATTTTAATTGATATTGATTAACATAAATTATTAATTTTATTATTGAAAGAATTGAGAAGAAAAAAATTCCATTCTATTTTTATTTTCTTAATTTTTGTATCTGTTAATAAATAAAGAATAGAATCGATCGTTAACTATGTAACCACAAAAACGAAAAAAAAATACTAAATTAAATAATTTAATAAAAATAGTGATTATAGATTTTTTTTATTAACGCAACACCTACACAGCACCCAATTTATAATGACTAGACAAACAACATGTCATACGAACCCAACAACCAATAGATTTTTTCCATTCGACTCTGGTAAAGTGTCCATGGAAGAAAACCAATCAACTTCAGGAGATAGTAGGAACTGATGAGTTATTATATCAATTTGGACTTCTCGTTAGACCAATAAAACGAACAGGCACCATGCTTTGTTTTTTAATGATCTCGACATGGACTGGTTAAAGTGACCACCATCCACCCCTCCCCCTCCCCAAAGAAAACAAATATGTAAAATTTAAAAAGAAATCAAAAAAATGTGGACATGAGGATCTTAATAAGTAAGTAGTGGGAGAATTAAGAATTTTTTGAAAGAAAAATATAACAAAAAGAAAAAACTAAAGAACAGTGGTTAACAAGATTCACGTAAAAGTTTTTATTAGAAAATTTCGTAAAAGTAAATAGCAAAAGATATTAGAATAATCTACTCTATTTCTGATTTCTGCGGGACTTTGAAAAAAACTTAAAAACCGTAAAAAAGATTAACTAAAAAAAATTACCATAAATAACATTGTCAACTGACTTTTAGACTCATCACAATATCATCCAATCTTCTAATCTTTTACTTTATATTTAATATGCATTCTTGTAAATATTTTTCCGGCTTGTTTCTATTTTATCTCGGAACAGTGTGCTCCAATCGATTGACCGTATCAATTCATTTAGTATCATGTACACCTTGTTTAGATTCTCGTTAAAAATATGTTACATGACAATCAACTGAAATTTCCATGCTATTCTTCTTGTACTCAGTATAATCATTTTCTGCCTCATAAATAAATTCAAAAATTTTAAACGGACAGACTGAACATATTTAAGACTACAGAAATGCCGGCAAATGACCAAACACTAATGTTGAAATGATACAGAAAAACAACACACATTTACCGGACAAATATGATTTTCTACCAAGTCTAATTAAATATTCATAAATATTTAAATTGAAAAAGATAAAAACATTCTTTATGGCTCCAGATATAAATGGCTGCTCCATCAACGGGATCGGTGCCCGGGGCTAGTATATACGAGTACTATTTGGAATCATTTAACATTTAACACTCTTCCATTTATGATAGTTTTAACTAACGGCAAAGCTGCCTTTGACTGGGGTACCCGTACGTATTTCTTTCTCTTTTGGGAATCTAATAAAAACAAAACTATTTCGTCTATTTTTGGGGCATCACCATCATCATCACTGTCATTAAATTGGTCGTAATCTTCATCATTCTGGTCGTTTTCGTTGGCTTAAAGCTGTTCATGCATAAAGTCCACAGAATCTTAAGAAAATGATCAATGTATTGATAGGCACTCCTTGTAAACTGAAGGCAACCATCTCTCAGCTTGACCAGTTGCCGGATATTTGATAAGACGCCACGGTCACCGTCATCGCCTTGTATTGGTCATGGTTAAAATTGGCCCCCTCCGCTCTAATGAATTCGTCATTGAACTTCGCCAAAAAAAAAAAAAATCTTTAAGGCGGTGGCGACCACGATTTCCGCTGCCAGCCACAACTATGACCATAAAATTAAGTGTTTATTTACCAAAGAATATAAAATTCCATAATTTCGAATTTGTTGAAAAATTTCTATTTACCGCCGCAGTTGAATTATGGTTAACAGCGCATAGATGACATTTACAATTAGTTAACTTGGTCCGTAATGCAGTTACTGGCTTAGGGGTTGTGACTCATACCGAAGCGTGGGACTATTAGTTTTAATAATCTTGGATCTGTTATCGACCACTTAAGATCTTTTGTTCAACAGTCATCCATGGTTCTGTTATTAAGGCTAAACTATTTTTATGATGAAAATGTAACCAAAATCAATTTTTAATCGAATCATTTAACTTATTGATGGTGGTTTTTCCTGATATTAATTATTCTTCATTTTTTTTAAAATTAATTTTGATTGGCTTTAAAATTTACTATTTCTTCGGAAAACTTGAAATTATTGTCAATTTTCTTTGTGTATAGAATTGAAAAGAGTCAATGACTCAGAATTTATATTGTGCATGACAAATTATTAGCCAACTTACTCATTTTGATAGTTTTTAGACAAAGTCTAGTGAACAAAAGTTCAAAAAAGTTACAAGTTGCCACAAATCGTTCGCTATAATACCAGGTGAATAAGCTTAAAGCCGCTGTTTGGTCATAGATGGTGTGTGTGACCGTATTAAGCTACGATGGGCAGGACATACTTTTTTTTTATGAGTTTGACATCTGTCAACATTAATCAGTGCACATTGTCAGCAATTTCGTACAACAAAATACATTTTTCCTTTGAAAATCATGTCTAGTTTTGTGCCAGAAAAAGAGCATATGGGGGAAGCTCTGCTTTTCTGCTTCAATTTGAAGAAATCGGTTGCCGAATCGCATCGAATGCTTATGGAGGCGTATGGTGACAGTTCTTTATCGGAAACAAGGTGTCAAGATTGGTTTCGTCGGTTCAAAGACGGCAATTTTGACTTGTGAGACAAGAAACGTGAAAATCGGCCTAGGAAGGTTGAGGACCATCAATTGCAGGCTCTTTTGCACGAAGACGATATCCAATCGCAAGAATGCTCGCGGAGTAATTAGCTGTTACTCAACCACCCATTTCCATGCGTCTGCGCCCCATGGGGAAAATTGAATAGATGGGAAAATGGGTGCCGCATGAATTGAACGATAGGCAGATAGAGCGACGCCAAAACACATGCGAAATCTTGCTCGCCATTAAAAAAAGAAAGTCGTTCCTGCATCGGATTGTGACAGACGATGAAATGTAGATATATTTCAAAAATCCTTAACACAAGAAATTGTGGGTTCATCCCGGCTAACCATCAACATCTTCCCCAAGACCAAATCGTTTGGGATGGAAGACGATGCTGTGCGTTTGGTGGGATCAGCAGGGTATCGTCTACTATAAGATATTGAAACCTGGTGAAACTGTCAATACCCACCGCTACCACCAACAACTGATCAAATTGCACCGTGATCTGCGTGAAAAAAGGACGGATTATCAACAAAAACATGACAATCTGATTTTCACCACGACAACGCACCATCGCACACGACAAAAATAGTCCGAAACTACTTTCGGGAGGTGTTACCCCACCCGCTTATTCACCAGACCTGGCCCCTTCCGACTACCACCTGTTTTCGTCGATGGGCCACGCGCTCTCTGAGCAGCACTTCGATTCTTACGAAGACGTCCGAAAATGGCTTGATGAGTGGTTTGCCTCGAAAGAGAAGGAATTTTTTTGGCATGGTATCCACAAATTGACCAAGAGATGGAAAAAATGTGCAGCTAGCGAGGTCAAGTACTTTGAATAAATTTGTTTTTGCTTTCTTTTTAAAAAATATGTGTTCTTTTGACTAAAAAACATCGGATTTAAGCTTATACACTTGGTATAAGAATCTTTTGTCTTGAAAATTTATTCTAAAAGACGAAAGCATATCGTTGTGATATTATTTTAATTTTAATTTGTTATATTATAATTTTTAGGAGAGGAGTATGATTAATAAAATTAAGATAAAATATACGAGGGTTGTATGATTAATACCTGCCATTGGCAAGAAAAAAAGCTATTTTTATGTGTAGAATTGATATTATTATTGAACATAGTTGGATACATTTAATCCTTTTGGCTCGAAACATTTAGTCCAAAGTTTTTCTATCTTTTGAATCCCAACCATTTAAAATAAGCGTTTTTTTTAGAAATCATCTCATTATTGAAGCCAAATTTACAGCTATTTTAAGGTATGATTTAAGTGCGATAATATATTTAAAGGTAAAATCCTGCATTAAGAATGAGAATAGTTTGTAAAGAAATACAAAATTTTATCTATAGAAGCCTGTATAATAAAATATTTTGTAAATATTTAATTTCATATCTCTTGTTATCTAAAAATGCTTTTACTTTCTGGTTTTTATATTATCAATATTATATCTAGTATAATTTTTTTTTTTAACTTTTTAACGAAAAACAGAAACATTTTATTCCTAATTTCTTTTATATAAAAAAATATTACATGTTCGCTATTATTTATAAGGAGTGGGCACTCCTTATATTATACACAAAATAAAGCAATTATTCTATATGAAAATTTTTGTTGGGAAAATATAGCAATTCGTTTTTATGCAGAATTTTATCATTTTTATTTTAATATATTAAGAAATTGTTATTTTTCTCATTTTCTATTATTAAATAAACAATGAGACGTTCACTTTTGTTTTCTCGTTTAAATGAAAATGGCAACTTTTGTATGTGGCGGCATCTATGGTAAAAAGTTCTTTCATAATTTTCTGATTATCTTATGATTTTTTTATGAATTTTCTTATAAATTGGGGGATGGTTTTCTACCCAAACAATATCAAGGGATTCTGAAAATTTCTTTGCTATTTTCTGGAAAGGTACTTTCTTTGTTATTTGCCTTCAATACAAGTATGAAGCTTTTAGACTTTTCATACCTTTGTGATATGATACAAACAAAAGACAAAAAAGTTTTTTTTTGCGAGCAAAATCAAATGAATTTGGAATGAGGCTAACCTGTAAAGGTGAAAGTAAAGTGAAAGATATTAAATTCAAATAGATAAAAGGAGTACTAAAATGTGTCAAATAATTGCTTAATTCAATTATTTGAAATACAAAGACAGCAATTTACCTTATTATCGTAATTTTATATTCAAACAAAATTTAATCGAATTAATTCATTAATTTCAATTTAAAGACATTTTAAAAGATGGTAATTATTATATATGAAATCGTTTTAAGAATGCCTTTTGAAATTTTTAGTTTTTTTTTTCTTTTCTTAAAAATTCCTATTTGTTTATGCCGAAATGAAAATTAAATTGAAATTAATTATAATTTTTGATATGATAAACTTTTGATATTAATACCTTAAAAAGTTGAAAGTTTAAAGAAACTCTACGATTAATAAAGAAGAATCCCTACATAATATAGTACAGAAGAGGAACTAAAGAGAAGAGTGAGTTTTTCTTCCGGCAAATAAGATTAAAATTATTTTGAAAGTAAGTCAATCCCCGACCCCATTATGAGTGTAGATGACAGCAGAATGATATTTACAATATCTATATTATAGGGGAAAAAGGCTAAGTAATTACAAAATTTTTGAAGAAATCCTCTTTTGTACCCTTTTATCTCGTTGAATCTCTAATACTTATATTATTTTTATATGTATAGTTTAAAATTATACTGAAAATAATTTAAAGAAGTCACAGAAGGGTTTCTTTGTCTTTTGCATAACCGTCTATAACCTAGCCCCTATAATTAAAAACAGATAAACAAATTCCAATGGATTATGGTTTTTGGCTTACTAATTGCTAACTCATTAATGAAGCCCCAAACATCAACAAGGTAAGCTTCATCATAATCCGTAGTCATAAACTTGTTCGCAGTACAATTTTCGTAATTTTACAAGTAAAAGTTAGCCACAATACCTTTTTTTTTTATACTGTTGATTTAAAACTTTATAAGATCTTACTCTCTTGGGATTTATTAATTTTCTTCTTTATAGTTTCTATAGGGTACCAGTATAAATATTTCTCGGTTCGACCAACAAAATTGTAAAATTGGGTTATAAACTATACAAAAAACATGTTACCCAATTTTTGAAGAGATAACCTTAAATAAAAAAAGTTAGATAAAAAAGAAGAGAACATAACTATTTTGGCTATTTTGAATTGTTTACATTCTTAATGAAAAGCAAAAATTTCTATCTCCTCATTGCCTCAATGATTGAAGATTTTTCTTTAATCAGCTAAGTTTCTTATATTTTTTTTTACTTCTATCCATTCTGTATGTACACTTATTCCATAGATAGAGATAAAATATATTATAAATCTATGCAATATTTGGTCAGGAATTCGAGACAAAAAACCATATTTTGATTACTTACTGATGAGAAATATTTGCAAAATATTGAACTATAGAAAAGAAATCCTCTAATAATCATTCCGTCTTAAAAAATACTCTATAATTACTAACCTGGTCTGTGCTATGTATTTTCTTACAGTACCACAATCGTGTTAAGTCTACTCGAAAGGAAACCGTGTCAGCCCAATGGTTTAAAGTTAATCTTCTTTGCATGCCTATATACAATCTCCAATGGATTTCCGCAAGGTTATATGCCAATCTGATGACCCATACGTATATACATAAGCTCATGTATGGTACGTTCATTTAAAATTCTTATAATTAAAGAGAAGTTAACGATATACTACTATATACTATGCTAAAATATAGTTTTCGTTAAAACTTATGGTATTCTTTTTCTTTTTTACTATTATTAATTTTCTTATTTACATTTAATGTTGCCCATTTACACAAATGTTATAAGGTAAGAGAAAAAAAACAATTTTTAATCAGTTTCAAAATTGATTGATATTAGGAAATGTCTAAGATGGAGTCATTTGTTTGGTAAATACCACTTTTGTATGATAAAAAATGATGATTATTGCTTATATTAATTATGCGATGATTATAAGTGCATGTGAGCAGAAATAAAAATCATGGCCATTCAATGTGGTTTTATTGATTTGATTCTCAACCTTGAACATCTTTAGATACAGATTAATTTATAGTTGTGATAATTTATAATCAAAAGATTTTTTTTTTTCAAAGTATAATAATTTAGAGATTTCAAGCAGAATGTAAAATTTTTTAATTGGAAAATCAATTTTCAGACGCCAAAGTTTTTCTTAAATAATTAAAATGTTCAAAATTATATCAAAAATATCATGTGACTAAAATTTTTTTCATGATACTTTGAAACGCTTCAATTATAAATAAATAAAACACTCAAACTCGGATTAAGGATAGATCGTGTGATTAATTGTTTTTCATGATCATTATTATCAATATAAATGATGCGACAACCGGGAGTTCGGTGTAACATAGACCTGCTGAATCAAAGAACTCCAGACCTTGGTTTTCTTGTTAATTAATCCCAGCAAATTTTTGGAGTCGTGCCTAAAGCCACCGCTTCACTGAGGGCAAGGCGTATATATTCCTCATCTATACGGATTAAGTGTCCACCATACCTCAGCCTATTGAGCTTTATTTTATAAACAACCAGGTAGCCGCGCTATCGTTCCAAGATTTCGTCATTAAATAGGCTATGGAATCTTCAGTGGATTCCGAAGAATTGAGAACTGGCGGGACTACTGTATTATACAATAGAAGATTTGATGTTATGCTCAGAACTATTGAGTGAAATAATATCCTCCATTGGATGCCAGGAGCATCGGCTTCTCTACGTTGTTATCGGCTGCGATCCTTGATACCAAATAGAAAAATTATTTAAATTTTTTTCTTATGATACTTGAAGGAAAAGTTTTTCTTTAAACAACGACATATTAAAAACTTTTTTAAGGATATCGTTTGACTAATTTCATTTATGATACTATTGACATTTGAGTGAAAATTTATCACATGACAATAATTCCGTATTACCATAGTCGAGTAGGACTTTCTTTCGTTAAGAATGCATTAAATACAATTACTCGATAAGTAATTAAATATAAATATTGAATATAAAAGAAAAATTCATAATGTTCAGTTTTTTTTATTCAATTTATGAAAAAAAAATCAATTTAGACTGAAGCAGTGACGCAATCACATGTAGACAAAATTTTTCAATAGGTTGACAGCTGTAATAAAATATTGAAAGTCACTCCAAATTTAAGGATTATAGGATATATAGTCCAAATTATTTCAAACTTTATAATATTTTATCATTTTATTATTTATAAATAATATAACATTGTAGAGTGTTCGAACCTGTGATCTGTAAAACTAATCCAATGCCTTTCAAGTTTTAAAACACTTTATTTATTATATAAAAATCAAAAGAACTATTCATATTTAAAAAAAATATGAACACTATTAAAATGCTGTGATAACTATTGAGTGCTAAACATTGAAAAACATTGTAGAACGCTGTCCTTGAACTTGTAACCATTTAACCTTCAATATGGCGACACACATTGAGTAAATAAGCATAAATTTACATGAAATGTAAAACATAAGAACATATTTTATTCAGAATAAAAATAATTTTTAGTTGGAACATTTTTGTTCGACATTTCCAATTTTAAATAATTGAACGGACGATGTTTTCCATTCAATTCAATTCCGTATTTGATTCGGGATGGCAGCACATCAATTATGGAAAATGGACAACCAAAAATAAGTAAATCGAATGAGTATGACAAACCCAAATGGAAATCTGAACGTTAACCCTTTTTATCAAATTTCAATATATGCCGATGAAAGGAGGGGGGCCAAATTTTATTGTAACGTTGCGAGACAATTTTGAATTTGAAACTAAAAGGGATCACCTTGCCTCTGTTGAAAGAAAAGGGTGGTCTGTTGCTATATAAATTACCGACAACAATTCTAAGGGACACTACCACTTCTCGACTAATTCCATTGAGCAATTCTAGGCGTTCAGCGTCTATTTTTAAGCTAATAATTTTCTACTCACAGATTAATTAAATACCAACTCTTGAATTATGCCGGCATCGTTAATACTTCAATGTTAACCCTTCCTACTGACAGTCCTTTCATAATTATATTCAGTCTTTTTGAATTTTTTTTTTCATTCAAATTTATTGTCTGAGTGACTGAAATATGAGTGGTCTATCGGATAAACCATTTAGAGTTCTTGCGGTTATAATGTACGTCATCGAATCTTCCGTCAATATATGGAGAAGGGAAGAATTTCAGAAGATAAAGACCGTATCATATAGAAAGCTGTTACCAAGGAGGAATAGACTCGATCTAGTTGTAAGGAAGTAGATTAAAATAGGAGGAAACGGATAGGAGAAGCCCACAAATTATTAAAATTACAAAACAGTAAATGCAACACAGAAACGGAACGTTGCCTGTTTTCATTGCCACTGAATGGATCCACCGACCTAAAATATTAAATTTGATAAATTGCTTATGACAGAGCGTCGTCCCTGGTTCTCAATGTAATAAATTGGCGGAAGGGAATGAGATTTGTGGCAGCTCTTCCTGGCCCCGGTTACAACAATATCGGAATACTCGTATTGGTCGGTTGCTATATTGTATATAGACTAGGCCATATCCATATATTAAGTACTAGTAGAGACATTAGGCACGGGTGAGGCTGGAATTTTCGAATACCAGGGAGGATACAAATACCAGGTCAAAGTCTACAATAGTCCAGCTTCCGTTCGGCAATACTAGCGGAATCGCTGAAAACAGCCATTGTTTGATGGTCTAGTCGGTTGTTTCATGTCTGTTGGGATTTGGCCAACTCATCGTATGTATACGACTATACCTAAACCCGGACACTCGGGTGTACTACTGGCTTGTCCATTGATTTGCATGACAAAAGTTAACTGCATGCTTACCTATGGAATGGTATTATAAGTTGTAATAAGAGGGAGACCATTCTAGCATAGTATGAGAAAAGTTATTGTTACGATTTTTTTTTATGTCATTCTATTTAATTTAATTTCTTTTCAATACATTCCAAATGAGGCGAGATGTGCATATGTGAAGTGCTTAGTCGTTGACTATAGGGGAAGTACTGCACTACGAATCCTTACTGCCACATTCGGTATTTTTGTATTCTTCACTTATCAATTTGCTATTATTCTGACTGGCTCTATTGGAAATATTCAAATTATTTTTGATTTATTTATGTTGGTTCGGAATATTTAACACATAAGCATAGGTTCAGTAAATATTTCCTAGACTGGAAGCTAGACGCATTAGAAATGGTAGACTGGAAGCGAAAGAGAACATGAAGGGGGCATAGAAGAAAAATCTTTTAATATGAAATAATGTCGAATTAAAATTTCACTTATGAGCATTAATGGTGGTACGTAATGATACCACTTCATTTTCAATTAACTGTGCATTGTTGGCTTAGGCAACTAGTTTCCAAACAATGGGAACAGAGTTGCCGACAAAGGGGACCGACAAGAGGCTGAAAAATCATAAAGAAAATTTCTTAGAACCTCAGCGGCTACTAATACATCAATTATAGGTACTGATATAGAGTGGGGTAATAGTAAACCTACACTATAATGCTGTTCGACCAAACTACCGAACGTCTACGAAAAACTAGTTTTTTATTGGTTAGTTATCAATTGGGTCAGGATTAATTTTCCAGAAGGATATCATATTTAAAATAACATATTTTGATGACTAGTCGCACATAGTATATATGATACCCGCTTAGCCACATAATCCAGTCGAATTTAGAAACACAAACGTCGGTGCTCGTTTAATTTGGAATCGATCTCATGTCCAATTGAGTTTCTTTATTTTGAAATTGAATGCACGCGACATTTTGTTGATTGGCTCTTGATTTTGACGGTACAACTCCTGGTAGAACAGCCATTGTCATATTGTCTGGTTTGCAGAATATTTTCAAAGCGCATGAATCATATGCTATAAGTGTGCATTCAAATGTTTTCGTCATATTCTGTTTAGCATAGGACGGACAATGCAACGCAATTATGAGTTATGTGGTGGTTCTATTCATACATTATTGTTATTGTTAATTCTGAGAGCCCCAATTCCATAGAGAAGTCAGAAGAGACTGTTGTGTCAACTCCCTAGGAATTCAGATTTTGTCTCGTCCATGAACACCCACTACCGTAGAGTATTGTTTAGCTTCGATGACGGTGTCTGCTAAAAGAGGTGGTTTTTGTGGTGATAATCCTAATCCATGCTGTGATGGTGAAGCTGATCTGTTGGTAAAGTACGAGACGTAATATATTATAAATTCTACAGTCGATTTCATGTGTGTACCACACTTATTCTCCCGTATAGACAATAACTACAAATCTGATATAGATTTTATGATTGTGTAATACCGATTCCAATACATTTCGTTCATATTGAATGTAAATGATTGATTTGAAAATCATATAATGAGGCAATTGATGAGTTTTAATATCCTGCATAATGAAGTTAGAAATCGGAGCCTGCATCGGGAATTTCATTATTTAATCAGTAAATGGTGGTAAGTGAATTTTCATCATTATACATTTATGTATGCAGATTCTGTTTTGTGCATTACAAATTTTAATTAATTTTTGAAAATGCTGTAAACTACCAAAAAATGATAGATGAATTTTTAACACCTGCCGTTAATTTAATTTGAGTGCATTTTTTTTATCATACATATTTGGTATAGATATTTTTTTGGATTGATGATCAGATATTCAAAAATTTATTATGTTTATGAAATTTCAGTGATAATTTCCTAATTTTAATTATACTTCCCAAAAATTTCGAATCAATAAAATCTGAAATATTTCAATTGTGTCAATTTTTTATTTCATAAAAAAAGGTACAATTTTCTGGATTTTATTTAAATAATGCTTAAGAAGTAGGAAAAATATAGCATTGAGAAGCGAAAATAAATGTGGCATTAAAAGTAGCACATTCCAATAAAACTGTAGTTCCTTTTTATATACAATACAATATTTCTGGTTGAACAATTTGCCAAAGAAGTACTTGTCCTAGTTACCCAGTTTTTGTTTCCATCACCACGATGGCTAGATATATGTGTAGGCAACATACTATCCAAAATATCCTAAAGCTAAGAAGTTCTTTCAAAGTTTTCGGTTTCATTTCCATTTCGTATGTATTACATACAACGAACCAGTTATAAAATAGAGAAGCTTATTCGTGGGTAAGTTTTTCCCGTCTTAAATATTAAATTTGTTGGACTTTATTTCATTTCGGTTAGTCTAGCTCTGTAGCCTCGTATGCATAATTCATACAACGAATTATGCATTAACTGATTTTATAAAATCTTTTATTAAATCTGGTATCTATCACCCTATTGCAGTTGAATATGGAATTTATTCAAAAAATGGTGCAGACTATTAAAAGTAGTTGCTGGATTATTTTTTGGCTGTAGCATAATAACAATAATAAATTTCGCAAAGAATTTCAGACAGTTCCCAGACAGACAAATAAGTTTAGAAAAAACTATGAAAGTGCACTCAGATTTCTATTATTTGGTTTTTCTTAAAGAAATCATTGCTGTTCGTATTGTTAGCGAATTCATAAATATGCAATATAAACCCATAATCCCTCCCTATCTTAAAAATCATAAAAATATTATTTATTCATTGATTCAAATAGTATGCATAGTACTACAACAATTTTATGGAAAAAAACAACCAATATCAAATAACGACCCCCTTTACTCAATCCTTAAATCTCTCCTCTAGATTCCGAAACTGAGAATACTTTATTCTCCCATAAAAAAAAATCAATAAAATAAATTAGATACTCTATGACATAATATAATATAGTTTAGACAAGAAAAAGAGAGCAGATATTTATTTAGAAATAAAAATATTCGTTGTTCTTCAAAAGGGAAACTATTTAAATCAGATTTATTCCTTATCAGTGATATACTCGTAAATTCAAATTATGTTATGTGAGGTTGCATAAACCCTTTGGAATTAAATGCACACAATTTATAAAAGCATGGACAAACTGCGACTCGGAAATAGTTTATTTTATTTTTTATTTTTTCCAAAGTTATTATAGGGTCCTGAAATAATATCTTGGCACGTGTTTACACTTATCACTCAATATGATTGAAGATGAATGATAGAAATATAGAAGTACTCCTCGTCTGGACAACGCTCGAAGTTACATATTTTATGTGCGGGTTCTGTTAATCTAAGCAATAAACTTCTATGTTTTGTAAAGAAATATGGGCTCTCTTCCAAAACGTTTTTTTAGTGTTAAAAATTCTTGCACGTCTGATCAAACCCTTGACTATTCTTGAGTAAGTTTTTTTTGTTAAATTTTTGAAAACTCATCACAAAAGTACCGAGGAGACTTATAAACTGGCAACCCATTGTCAACTTGAGTTTGGTTTTTTCCTAATAGCTCTTTATTATTTTACATTTTTAATTATCTTCTTATTTTAAGGAAAATTTAAATAAATCCCTTCTAAATTTAGATTTATAAAAAATTCTAATATGTCCTAAAAGTTTTAGAAAAGCCTTTTCCGTTAAAATAAGAAAATAATATATACGAGGTAATAGAAAACACTATTTAATTTTTTTTTATAAATTAAATAGTGTTTTCTTCTTTCTTTTTAAATATTCTTAAATTTTCTTCACATAAATGTTCTCTTGTAATAGTCTTTTATTATCACACAATTTTTATACATAATCTCCTAGTGGCCACGACTAATTTTCTTTGTGGCCATATATATTCGATAAAAATGGGTAAAATTTTAATTGCTTCCGTAACCGAAAAAGAGAATACCTTCTTCCGCATGAATTGCCACATTACTGTTATTTTTGGGGTACATTCCTTGCGGAATACTATCCTATCCTTGGGTCAATCGAATAGCATACGTTACATTGTGAATGAATGACAACAGTTATTACCATTCACATGGTGATGGCTCCAATTCTGATGGTACTTCACTCTCAACATTGTTTAATTGGATCCCAAGAGAATGATTTCCTCAACCGAGTGTCCTTGTTTGCATCTACATCTATATATGCAAGTGCACGTGTGTCCTTCCATATTGGTTTGAGTTCATATCTATTACCCTCGAGCAAAATATACACATTATCTATCTTTTGGCATTAAATATCTCTGGCATGTCGACTCTGGTGTATGCATCTTTGTGCTGCATTGGAATTCACCAATGTGAACTGTTGTATGCTGGACGTTATTGGGACAAGGGACCAGACACCAAGGACCAGACTGCTCTATTCTCGTTTGAAGAAGGACAAATTCTCCACATTTCATTGTATATTATTTGAACAAATGAATATCGCAAGGATAACAAGTCCATTTGTATTCATCCTAAATACTATCGAATCTCACAACTTAGTTTCAAGGGTTTGGAAATTTTTTCTTCGAATGTGTGTTCGAAATTATTATTTTCTTGATAGTATATTATTTAGCCATAAAGTTAGTTGCGGGAGAAGGGAGAGTCTGAACTTAATATATATAATTTCGTTGTGGTTTGATATAGGAATGCAAGAATTTCTAATTCACCCCATCTTTTTGCAGTGTTGCTAAATTTTTTACAGGTCAGCAAAATTTTACAAGTCCATAGAAAAAGGAAATTTGAAAAAAACCTAATAGTTTCAGACATAAAAATCGAATTTACAATTTAACCAGTTTTCTCAGTGCTTTTTTCGTCCTTGGCAAAATTTTCATGCACATGTATTGGTACTTCTATGTTTTATGTGTAGTATCTATTGAATGAATGTTCGTATATAATTACTTATTATTTTATAGAAATTGTACAATAGGTGACCTGATTTTTATTATTATTTTTTTTATTTCTAACAATTCCATGCAAATATTATATAAAATTGCATAGTAAGAGGAAAATGCGCCTACTTGGCCAAAAAGCAATACACTATAAATCTGATGATGACATTTATTCAACAAGAGACCATTAGATGTAATTGACAAAAATTAATAATATTAAACTAATGCGTAAGCTTGAATAATTCCCGCTGTTTTTTATTACATGGTTTTAGATTATATGCAATTTTATAATTTAAAATTGTGGCATTGTGTGAAATTGTTCGCTCATTTTAGTTATGGTACAAGATACCAACAACCACCAATCATTCGTTGAATACTGTGCATTGTTTGGTTTGCATTTTTATCATGATTTGTTGATAAAATAATGCATCTGACATAATTTCTGAGGACGATTTGATACTTTCAACTTCTGACTAATAGTAATATGTATGCACAGAATATACAATATGATAAAAATACTCATAATATGGCCACAAAATAGGGTCATTCCCATAATATTTGTGGTTGAGACCATCCAACAGTAAGTATGCCCAATGAATGTCATCAACATAAACAGTGTTTAAGGTTTTTTTTCCTGTTCATAAATTTTATGAAAAATTCATGAAACTTTCGCAAAAATTGAAATTATGAAATTTATAAAAAAAAAAAAACTACCGGATGAAGATGATTCCGATGTTCCGTTGTAGCTCTGTTATTAAGAAAATTGTTAAGAAGTATTTTTTAATTAGAAATTTCCTCGCAAATTAAATATTCACATATATGGACTTGGTGAATTTACTACTTATTCCTTCTGTCAATGTGCGTATCTTTATACTACTGTACGTAGTCAACGAGTGATCTTCTCAGGGAAGAAAAAAACACAATGTGCGTTTTACCACAAATATCTGATGCGGTTATAAGCAATTTCATGTTGATAGTACTTGTAATTGTTCATATTTTAAAGAAAAAATAATAAGAAACTGAAGAAGAAGAAACTCATAAGTTGAGTTGAATAGTTTCGTCTTTCAATGGTCTTTACTTATCTGCTCATTATTAGTGGGGATGGTCGAGTACTTGTCAGTAAAGTAATTATTTATATGAGACTATACACTAAAGTAGGAAACAGTTTATAGTTAACAACGATTCAAAGAAATGAAAATTATAAAAGACAAGATTGTATCTTGTAACAGTAAGAGAGAATATGCTTTTTTTTAAAAGTTAGTATCAAAACTGAAAAGGGGTGCAAGAAATGATGGCAAAACTATAAAGGGGAGGTAGGTAGCTGAATCTGCGCACCCCCTCAATGGGTTTATTTCATAAAATTATGTCATTAAAATATGTTCATATTTTTAGTATATCATCTCTTCATGGTCGTCATATCTGCTAATCACATCGTAAATGCGATTCGGACGGTTAGTATTATCTGTCCGTTTATAATTGTCGCGGTCAACTTGTTAAGGACAATTTACAAAGTAAAAAAATAACAATTTTTGTTGCAAGAACAAAAGCCAGTTTAATTTCTGTTCCCCCCAATTCTTATTGTATTCTGCAATTAAAAAAAAACCTTTTCTACATCAATGGCTCTAGAGAGAAGTACATTTCGCAATATGAAAAGATGTTCTTATTAAGATGCAGTTTTACAATTAAATTATAGCAATAGGCACCAGTGCTTCTTCACGATATCATTCCATCAGAGACTCATGGTATCTTGAAGAATTTTGCCCCCATTACGGTATCTTTGATATCACCACCACGTCATCACAATTATCATTTTCTGTGTCCATTTATACTGCAATCTTCATATTCTGCAGTAATTGGAACATAACAATGAGTTGTATTTTCTGTTATATTCTCGCTCTACAAGTGCTAATTATTTCTAATTTCTCATTATCGTAGAATGCTTCATCTTCTGTAATAGTTATGTTCAAATACTGTTAATTATACAATAAGTATCTTGACAGTTAAACAATTTCTTTATCTCTATTCCTCATTGACGAAATTATTACTTGTTCTTATTATATGCAAAGGAATGTGGGTAAGTTCCTCTATTAAATTGTCTTATCTACAAACAACATACCACCCTCCAATGGAAAGTACTTTTAGTTTTTTTTTTTAAATTATTTTTACTATATAATATATCCATTAAGTAAAGAATATAAAAACTAAAGATTCCATCATTTTATTTCAGATGCAAACCGGCCAGCATAAGCCACAAAGAATACGACTAGAAATCAAAGATTTCAGTTTGAATTCAACACGACAAGAGACAGTACCTCGAAAAGTGTCAGTAGAACAGTCCTACTGCACTTAAATAACAAAACATTCGAAACTATGATGATTAGTCAGTATCGACATTGAGAATTCATTAACAAAAAACCGCCAGGAGCATATCCTTTTGTCGAAAAGGTGAAAACGCGGTTTTTATTCGTGCGTGACAGGAAAGTTTTTGTTAGATATTTTTTTTATCGATATTTTCACGGTGAGAAGAAGAAAAGGTGAATTTCTAGTGAAATAAAATTGTAAAATTATATGCAATGCAGTGAAAATCGAAAAAAAAGGAAAATTATCGTTATTCTACGTGAAATAAATACTAATAGAATTTTGTTGGTTTTTTTTTTTGAGAGAGAGAGCGAGAGAGAGTTCCATTTATTTATTCAAAACAAAAATATAGAAAATTTTTATCCTTTCGGGAATTTTTTTGTATGTGAAATAAAGAGAAAGGGAAGAAATCCAGTGAAATAAGTTCTGTATTGTTTTTGTCGTATTTGTTTTTGTTTTTTTTTCTTCTTTATTTGATAGTAAAATAAAAGTTAAAAATACCAAAAAGGATATAAAATTAGATAAGAGAATTTTGTTCACACATTCGTGAAAATGTATTCGTCAAGAAGAAGAAACAGTTGTTGCCCATCAACATCAATCGTTGCCATAGTATCCTTGTACACAATTGCTTTGATATTATGCTCGAGGATATACGTTGCAGACGCTGTCCATTGGGATCATGCTGTCGATCTTAATGAGGACTTTCGTCTATTATGGACAATCATTAATCAGGACATAACATTTGAAGTACAAGCACGTACACTCGGATATGTTGGATTCGGTTTCTCCAGAGATGGCAATTTACCTGGAGCTGATGTTGCGATCGGCTGGGTCGATCAGGGACAGGTACATTTCCAGGTATGTTACAAAATTATATATGATAAAACCTTTTTTTTTTATTATTCTACTTTCATTTAGTTTCTTTTCTATTTCCTTCACCCAACCATTAGTATACAAGTATATATGTACTTACCAAAGATACTCGACCTTACAAGAGATATGTCTCTTTTATATTCTGATTATATTATCCTTTTTTCCTTTCAGAATAAAATTCAACAAAAAAAATCGATCTATTCATATCCAAAAAATCAATTTTTTTTACTCATACTAAATTTCTTTTTGTATTCAACTCGAACTCCTACTTTCGATATAATGAAATAAAATAAAAAAAAAACATAATAAATTAGATGATGCAGATTATTTACCATTTGTATTCCATATACGATATGTTGTTTTTTTTTATCTGTATATAACTGAATTTCCAATATATGAAGAAAAAAAACCAACAGCGTAATAATAAACAAAGCAAAAGATCCTTAGAAGAATAGTTAGAAAGGAGAACAAACTGATTATCCTAAGGATACGAGTATATACCATAAGGCCAAATACATGACTTATCCAATAGGTACAAATGAGCAGAAAAATTGGGTAGCTCTCCTTTTACCTAGGCTAGACTATCTTTCAATGCATATATACTAGACTCGTGTAAGCTATCTTATTTTGATCCTTTGTTTGCACTCTATTCAAGGGTCAAACAAGGATGACTTTAAGCGCTCTAGGGTCGGTCAAATACGTTACAAATGTACTCACTTCAAACCGTACTCGTACCCTTTCTTTTATCCCAAATCTTATCAATGGACGCACGTACATGCTCATATCCTTATCTTATATACTTTATCCATATTCGTAACTCTACATATATTATACTTTTTTATACTAGAATTTCATATAATATACACAATATTCCTCACACTCGTTTTCCATATACAATTGACTTCGCATAAGATTTTCAACTTTGGAAATTTCCATTTTATATTTCATCCAAAGTACAATATGTATAAGAAGAAAAGGTAAATAAATTTAATAAAATCGATTCAATTTTAATACCATCAATGGTATTGTATTTGATAAAATTCACTTCAGTTAAAAATTCATCGAGTTGTTGTGGTTCTGAAAACATACAACCTTTTAGTAAAATTCTCATATATTTCATGTCTAATAATAATAAACGTATCGATTTTTGTATCTTATTTACTGTACTTGTAAATTATTAATTTAAGTACCTGCATAACTTTGCTAGCTTTAGTCATAATAAATTATTGAAAAATTTTATTTAAAAATGAAAATTTTCGATATTTAAAAAAAAACTATAATTTTCTGACTTTAGTAAGTTGTTCGATTTTTTTTATTTCCAACCCTAAAAGTCTGATTGTGATGATTTTATTGCAACCGAATTAATAGCTGATAAATGTTTATATTATTTTTAATGATAAAAATTACCTTTTATCGGATTTAAAATTGGAAAATAATTCAATATCGCCGTAAATGTGTACAAGATAAACTAAAATCGATTTGATTTTATAATGAAAAGTTTGGAGCGAATTCTGTGAAATAAAATTTTCATCTTTTTCTAAATTCGTTTCCTTGTGGAACTTGGTACACAAATATTGAAAATTTGATAACGTAATTATGACTTTTTTAAAATTTTAAAAAATCATCACACACTATAATAATTATATCCAATATACCCTAAAATTTTTAGGTTTTATACTCTATAATATGACTATTAATTTAATAATTTCCGGATGGAAGTTGTATGATACTTTATATTAAAGACACTTTGGAAATCTTTCACTTACTGTCATAAAAAATAAAAATAAAATAACTTGTATTGTCATAATTTTCTGAACAATATGGAATCAAATATAAAAATATTATTTCCAATTACCTCTGAAAGGGAATGGAGTACATTACATGCTTTAATTTACAAAATTATTATGATCTCATTATTCAATACACCTGAAATAAGATACAATAAATTGTTCTATTTCAAAGTACATAATAAATAGTAGAGAATAGTGGTCGATCGAGTTTATTTCCATAGAAAAATGTACTCCATTGAATCGATTGACAAATGGTTTTTAACATTATAACAACAAGAAACAAATTAATGAAGGTGCATACTATTTTGTTATGTCGATCGAATAGGAAAAAATTAATCGGCTTACAGAAATAATTCGTTCTCAAATAAACTTCAGCTTATCAGCAAATAGTTTCATTAACGATATCGAAACAGGTAACATAATGGAACAGAACAAAAACCAGGAAGATATAAAAGAAGACAAATGTGTAAAATAATTTTTTTTTTTTAAAACAGAAGGGAATGTAAGGTGAAAAAATTTTCCCTTTTTTGTTTCTAAAAAAGACCTTGGGAGCCCATCGAATAGAAAAATAACTCATTCTTAGTGTCTCATCGTATCAATTGGAATATCAAATAGTATTGAACTTTCGAACAATTAAAAGAATGAACAGATACCTGCTGTTACCTTTCTCCAAAATTACCATTATGCATGTTTTTTAATCTAGAAAGCATTATTCCTATTTTTGAGGGCTTTACATATCGACTATATACTTTCTAATCTTTGATAATTTCCTCTTCAGAATTTTACTTAATAAATTTGTTCACATCTAAAGTATAATATTTATTTTGACTCTTAACAAGTCGAAAAGTGGCATACGACTGATCGATATGGTAGTATTCAAACGCAATAATATTCAGAGTATACCATTAATTCTATATGAAATTAAAACTCCATCATTTTATATTTGTAGATCATTATCGAGTCAAAGACTAACAAATTTCAAAATGGGATCAACAAAATCAAGTAAATAAATAAACTACCTGCATTTAACTGTGTACTCTCTAAAGTAATATCCATACCTGCTCTACTTTGATTGCTATCAAATTTGAAGTTGTTCGAATTCCGCTTATAGATTTGAGAATATAGCCTGAATGTGGGATCTGGTAAATTTTCGTAGAGCAACAGTGAATAATTTTCTAACATAGGAGCAAAGAAAGCTGGTAGTAGGTTGTTTGTTCAGAAAACATGAAATCAAAACAGAATATCGGTCCGATTAATTAAGTATCGTTTCGTGTCGATATTTTATCGTTGAATAACGATTAATAGTAGTTCATGTCATACCAAATAGTAACAGAGATCGTTCCATAATTGCAGGATTGACGCTACTGTGCGGTAGTCTAAATACAAAGTATGTACATACTTAAGGCAATGACTTCGAGATATTCCACTTGGCTGTGGAGGAGACTCATGCCCATGGCGAGTCTCGATTTGTTAAGTTAAAACCACAAATTCGAAGCCGCAAGAATTATTTTCAACGCATTTACTCCTCCGTTTGAAGCTCCTACCAAGTAACTAGTAGTAAGTGTGGGTAAATGTAGCCGCAAGACCATACCAACTTAGACAGGTAGCTGTTTTCATAAATTACACCACTTTGAACGTAATCATCTGCTAAGTGAACCGGTTCGGTTCTCAACAGCCTCAACTATACAAACTAATTTCACAACGTCTTCCTTTCAGTCTTTACCAATTCTAATTTCCGAGTGCTTATTTATTTATCTTTAAAATATTAATTTTTTTTCCATACTTGATTTCTGATCATGCAAAGTGTTTATTTTGTATTCGCTACCAATCTTCTATCACATCATCGTCATAATAATCATCATCGCCATCAACGATCCCAATTTTCAACTCATCAACATATTCTTTAGTCAGCAGTATCTTTGAGTATTTATTAATTTAATTTTTTTTTCGTTATTTCAGTTCAAGTCATTCGAATCTAAAGTATTCCCTTGTAAAAATATTTAATCTTTAGCACCTATCAACCAAAATATTAAAACAAAATCTCTATTATACCCACTTATCGATCTGGAGAGAGCTTCTTTGGCACTTCATCAAAGAAAAACAATCGCTTTAAAGTATTCATTACTGGGTGGGGAATAGAGATTATTTCTTAAATTCCAATACATAAGTGTATATTGGCACTCATATTGTATTTAAGAAAGCCTTAAGTGTTGATATTCTAAGAATTCCATCATTAAATAATTATTATTAGTTTTAAAATTTTGCCCTCTAACATTGGCACAAAATAAATAAATCTTAAATACGAGTAGTTGCAGTTGATTTATTCAATTTTTTTGAGTTGATTGATTATTTACATTTAAAAGTATAGAAATATTTACCTTTGTAAAGTAAAATTTACTATAATATACAATTTATTAATTGAAAATAGGATATTTTATTGAATTTTGATTTATGCTCAATAAGAGTGGTTATTTTTATAGGCAGTTTATTATTGGTTTTTTTTAATCGTAAGTTTTTAAAATGTAGCAATTTGGTCTGCTCGTAAAATTTATTCTTGTATAAATAAAAATTAACCTTTTTTAATATTCATACTATCAGAACTTGAGGCATTATTGCTATTCTTAAAAATATTGATTATGTTATAACATAAATGATATTAGAATTTTACTCATACATGATATACTAAAAGTAAGCTTACAACTTTAATTTGCTGCCATTTTGGTCAGTTGATATTTGGTAATCAAAGACAGAACGCACGTTAAAACTTTTATGGAGCATCAGAATATTCAATAAAATCTGCATAGATAAAACTTATATATTTTAAAGTTCCATAAACAAAACACTGTTTTTTTTTTACAGGGAATTGATAATGTATGATAAAGCGCATTTTGATATAACTGGGTTCGTTTAAAGCTAAAAAAGCTTCTTTTGGGGATGTAAAAATTTGGATCCAATTAAAAATCTACTTGTTTATCCTCGTATAGCGACTTTGTAGTATTGTTTTTGAGCAGGAAGTATCGTAAAAATATACGCAATAAAGATTAAAGAAATTACCCTGGAAGTGTGTGAAAGCGTGGTGAAAAATGTTATTCAAAAGCGCTGACATTTTTCTCAAGATTAGACGGGGCGATATTATTTTCCGAAAATTATTCAAACAAAATTTGCATACTTTTCTGCATAACACCCTGTGTATCCCTTAAATAATATTTTATCAAATTTTGTTATTTTTTATACTACTGGGTTGTTCGGAAAGTAATTTCGTTTCCTGATGAAGACACAATAAAGCATTAATTGATGCAAACCGGCGAATAACAACTCGTGAGATCGCTGAGAGACTAAATTTATCGAATACGACCGTGCGTGGTAATTTGAAGCGGCTAGGTTTCATCTCAAAGCTCGGCATATGGGTTCCTCATCTTCTTACGGAAAAAAATATATGAAACGTTCTCAAACGCCAAGAAATTGATCCATTTTTTTATGCCATCTTTTAAAGGAATCGTTTATTTTAAGTTTCTACCGAGCAACGTAACGATAAATTCTGAAGTTTACTATCATTAGTTAGACAAATTGGTCTCTCCAGACCTAGCACCTTCCGATTATCATTTGTTCCGCTCTCTACAAAATTTTTCGAGATGGTAAAACGTTTAATTCAAATGAGGAGGTCAAAAATCACTTGGATCAGTTTTTTGTCAGCAAAGAACAAAAATTTAATGAGCGTGTAATCATGATACTGCCAGAAAGATGGTAAAGGATATTGGATCAGACTGGATTATATTTAATTGAATAAAATATTAATTCATAAGAAAATCGTTTTTCATTTTTATAAAAAAAAAAGAAATTACTTTCCGAATAATCTAATAATATACGAGATTTTTTTTCAAAATCATGCTTTGCAAACTATTCTGTAACTTTTCAAGAATTTTTCTTAAGTAGATTAAAATTTTAACAAACTTTATTCATTTCATAAAATTTCATTTAAAAAAATTTCATCGTAAATTAAAAGTAATCACATATCAATCGCATCAAATAATATTAAAAAATAGGTTTAACATTAAAAATAGTATGGTCTTAAGATCACATATGTTTGTTTTTTTTTGTTATATCTTTTTTAGTTTTTGTTTTTGTAAAGATAATCAAAAGTTAATTTCTATAGTTAAGGTTTATAATATTCCGATAAGATATCTATCAGTAAGTAAGAAAATAATTTTTATTTGATCTACAATGAAATGAACCTAACTAATTTTCTAGTACAGTTTTTGTTGGATAAATAGAGGAGTTTAGAAGAAAAGAAATAATCTGAGAACAGGTCGTAAAGAAGAAGCAGGCGCTAGACGAATCTTCTAAAGCCTGCTGATGATCTAAGATATGTTGTCAGAGATAGGCGAGTACTCTAGATAAATGAACGTACCTGTAGCATTTTTTTACATGTACGCATCATTCTAGCACAGGAAAAATATTAATGACTTCAAGTTACGATTTTGCTATTTCCTCTAACGAATTTTCCACCTTTATCTTGGGCTTCTCTTTGCCCTTCATCTTCATAGAGAACACCTTTGATAACCATCTTGTGTATTTTTGTCATCGTTGTCGTCGTCTCTTCTGTGATGTCTGCAATCGATATTACGACTAGTAGTTTATCTACCAAGCATTTTTACCACTTTTTGCATAGATTTTCACTTAACAAAAAACTTCTTACCGACACATTATATTGAAGAGTATCAGTTACGATTACAACTGCTGCAACTACTCGTCTGAAGAAATACTCGTTAATATCTTCTAGAGACGAGAACAGAACAACGTTGTGCATTGATGCGTATAATATTAAATACTTAAAGAAAATATTCTGATTATTTTTGTAGATAGGTATTTGTATGAACATTGATAGGTACGCAAATACATGCTTTGATATATTCTAACCTATACCTTAAGGATCAAATAACTATCATTACACCTAATGGAATATTTAAGCAGGTTCCGATAGTTTGTAACAAAAAAAGACATAAGTTAAACTTCTACACTCTCAGACAGAAATCCGATACAAAGTAAATATGAATTTCACTTGATAAAGTGCAAGAAGTATGACATTCTATACCTCAAAGTTTTTACAAGCGCATAAAATGTCTACAGTGAAAAAGTTCTTATACTAACCATTAATAATAATTATAATAATAATCATGGTGGGAAGTCGATAGCCCGAAAAGAGACTTGTATTTCTCGTAAAACTTTATCCATTGCGCTAAAGAAATACCGAAAAAATTATTTTTTTTATTTACGGAGTAACTACCAATGAGACAAGAAAAAAAAATATCAAGCAATCTCAGTAAAGTACTCTAACTGAACGAAACTGCATTAAAGATACGATATAGATTTAGAATAAATAAACCCTCATAAAGAAAATGGGAAGGTTTACTCTCTTTTTATAGTGCATAAAATAAAACTAAAAATTAAATAAAGGTTAGAAGAATAAGCTTAGCATTCAAAGGCAGTCGTTTAGTCATTCTGTCAATATTGAAATCCTTTCCAGGTGTGATACTCTCCCATCATTATTAGACTTTTAAAGGTTTGCTAGGCCTACAAAAAAAAATAAAGTAAACATAAATTTCTATCTTAAGAAAAAATTCAGGCTGGAAAAAAATGCTATGAAATAAAGTAAAATAAACTACAATCAAGAATAAGAGCAAATAAAATATGGCCGTAGGATCATGAATTCTTGTTGATGACTCAAAGTTCACAAGAAAAATGAGGTGAAGTAATTTAACGCTGTTCTGAATTTTATTTTCTGATATGGATTGATCCTATCTGTGTTCGGGGGCAGAAGGGGCAACACTGCCCTAGTCCAACCCTTATCATCATCATTACCATCATCATCGTTATCATTATCATCATCGTCATCAGCCCGAATTCCTTGATTTTATTTTTGTTTCTAATTTTTTCCCTTTTTTATTTCCAATATATTTTTTCTTTTTTTTTGGATACAAGAATCACACGTCTCACTGTTCTGTTAAATATAATTTGTTTCGATTTTTATAGTGGAGTCGATAGCTTCAATCCGAAAAAAAATAAAGCTGAACGCAATCATTCTCTTCATTATCAATTTTTCACTCCAGATGCCTATAAGCCTAATGTTGAAAAATAGTTGAAAATAAGATACGCTTACCTGTAAATATGTGTATGTATTACTTAAAAATCTATGCTGCCGATAAGGGTATATATTTCCGTCAACTTGATGATATTCGCCCCTTTTTGGATTTTGTTTCCCCGAATATAGCATAAATTTGTTCGAAAATGGAAAGAAAAACTTGAAAAATCTTCAAGGTAAATAAGTAAAAATAAGTTCAAATAAGACGAGACTTCATCCTCATCGGTTGCCATACGTACAGATCTAGGTCTCTATGCCACTATGGTTCGTACATGTTCTGAAAATTTGAAAAAAGTGATGTTGCCGAAGCCAATCTTACGCATAAATTCCTTTAGCTCGTTAAAGGCGTCATTTCGCCTTGCCCTCTTCACCTGTATATTTTGTATCAACAATTTTTACCTATAGCATTCGCACTTCCTTCGATCAATTTGACGTTTACCTACATGATTGCAGCCTGCTCCTTCTCTGCATTGATTTAGTTTCGGATAGCACCCATTCCCCGGTATGGATTTCTTCCTTTGAAATTTCATAATATTTCACACGTGTTATTCGATACAAGATTACGAACAAGATACCAATATAACGGATATTAATGATTTTGGACTGATTGCCAGGTGAATTGGATGAAATGGGGCGTCTGATGTCTTCTCCGCTATTCGAGGTGTGTAAGAGTGAGGACTTCAGGTTTTAAGGGTTTATCGGACCGAAAAAAAAGTAAATAAACAGCAAACATGGTTACTTATGAACTTTGATTGCAATCTTTTTCGCTTTATTTCTTTTTTCAATTTAATTTTTTTTTGATGCCACTTTAAAGAAGTATGTATTCTTAAAACTCGTACAGTATAAAAATAAACGAAGTCGGCTTTTTTTATGGCCTCTTTGACTACTCCAGCTACAGCAATATTTAAACCACACCTTTTAAATTTTTATTATGAAGGTTTAGCAGAAAATATTATGAACCAAAGAAAGATATTAAAAGTGCCAATAATTATGAAACTATACTAGTGGAAGGTGATATCGTCAACCAAATTACTATTGACTATGTTAAAATTTTACTGAATTAGTTGAAAATCGATTGTAGCATCAAAATAAATTTTTCCAAACTATTTATTTGATAGTATTTGAACAAGGAAATTATTATTATTGTAAAAGCATATATTTTTTGTTGTTAAATGCAGTGTTATTTGTTTTAATATTTCAATTTATACTAAATTTTTAATATATTTATGTTACAATATTGTATAAAAATGACTAGATTAATTGAAATAATCTGATTATCTTGTAATTTTGATCGATTTTCGTTACTTAAGATATATTGTGATTAAACAAATAGGCATCGATTTTTAGTACTACTTGTTTAGTACTTCTTACATCTTCAATTAAAATATTCGAACTCTTTTATTTAATAATAAGTTATATTCCTTCACACTTAGAGCCTTTTATTTTTAGACTAGCAATAAACCGACTAAAATGACGATTCATTCGCAACTTGTGCTCTTTCTGCCTTCTTTCGAAAGTATAATAAAATACTTTTCCATTCAATTTAACTACAATTCAATTACAATTTATAATTTAATATTAATAATTTCAACTATAATCAATAATAAACTTACATGATGATAGGAAAACTTTCTGTATAAACAGTTGCACTGAAAACGCACTTTAACACTTGATTGCCGGACCGAGTCAATTTGACTCATTCACGATTTTATTGCTATACACATGCACATATATGTATATAGAAAAATTTTAATACAAATATTAATTCCTTCCCCTCCGCGCTCCTTAGCTCCAAAAATTCATATGTACGTGTACTATATCAAATTGACTCATTAAAAATTTTTATAGTTGCTCGTTTTACGCACATGTAAAAAAAAAAAAAAACATCAATTTACTAGTTAGAAATCTATTGCAATATTGTGATATTCTTTATTGCAAGTCTTTTCTGTTGAAAGCTTTTATTTCAATTTGTAACACTGGACGTTTAGTAACGCAAAAAAAAAATTTCTTTTTTTTGAAGGATTTTTGCGTACCAAGGTAATTTCAGAGTTTATTTATAAGATTTAGTTCTAGATTAGGGTTGTTATTATGTTAAAGAATCGAAGAGTTCTTGAATTGGGAAAAAAGCTAACCCAAATAGGAGAAGACTAATCAGACATGGAATCTGATGCATTCGATGTGGAACTATGGTATATGAAAATGAGGATGAAATGGAGAATCAAGCTAGTAGGATTGAATTTTCGAGCACTGAAGATGAAAATTTTCATCATACAGCTCCTAGAAAAAGAAGAGCTTTTTTTCTATCTGAAAGTGAATCAAATGATAATGATCGTTATATAACTCGTTAATGAAGAAATTTTAACACAAAAAGTTGCTGACGGGATATTTTAGGAAACATTGAAAGCTAGTAGAAATAGTGGTAAATTTCCCGGTCACACCAAATTCAAAGACGTCTCAGGGCTAACTTCCTACGCCAAAAGAAATATTATACTATATTTTATATATAATGGAATATATAAAATCATGCACTGAACTCGAAGCTCTTAAATTTTTGAAAAAAGACTGGACAGTAACAAAATCGCAATTATGGGCCTTTGTAGCAATTTTGTACGCTAGAGGAGCTTATAAGACAAGAAATTTGAAGTTTTCTTATTTATGGTCTAAGAAGTGGGGACCTCCTGTTTTTTTCCCGAACAAAGTGTGGAAATAAGTTTAGAGAAATACTTCGATTTATACGTTTTGATAAGAAAATGAACAAAGTGAACGATTAAAAACAGACAAATTTGCCTTGATTTCAAGAGTATGGGAAAAATTTATTGAGAATAGTCAGGCTTGTTATAAACCTGGGTATAACATAACAGTCGATGAGCAATTGTTCTCAACTAAACCCAGGTGCTCATTTACTCAAAACATGCCGAATAAACCAGATAAATTTGGTATCAAATTCTGGTTAGCTGCGCATGGAAGAATGAAGCCCGCGGATCAAATATTTCCTTGAGCGAGTTTGTTGTATATAAAATCACTGAGCCATATTTAGGTTGTGGACGAAATATTACCACAGACAATTTTTTTTACAAGCCCATCACTTGCAAAAAGGTTACGCATGAAAAACACTCATATTGGTTGTAACAATACGAGCAAATAGAAAAGAATTGCCTAAAATTGCAAAAGCCAAGAAGGACAACATGACACGGTTTTCCACACAACTTTATAAAACGAAGGACTGTACTTTTACTAATTATAAAAGTAAGCCCAATAAAAAATGTCTACTATTGATCTCAAAATATCGAAGTGTAGAAATTGAAAAAAAATAAAAAATATGTCCCGGAAACTATAACATTTTATAATAACACTAAGTATGGAGTTGATATACTTGATCAAATGGCAGGAAAATATAGTATCAAAGCAGGCTGTCGCAGATGGCCGCTTCACTCAAGTAAAAATCTCAAGAAAAGAATTTCTCTTGCAATTGGCTGAAGAGGTAAGCAGCAACTATGACCATGAAACCGAAAATACTTCCACACCTTTATCTAATAAACAGAATCGTGAAAAACGGCTGAATTGTCAAGTTCAAGTGTCATGCTGAAAAAATCGAAGAAAAAGTCTGTGCTCAATGTAATAAAAAAATTTGCGGAAAATGTATTTTTAAAACACAATATATATGCAGAAATTGTTTTTAAAATAACATATTAGTTTTTTAAAAACTTCAATTTTTTTGTTTGAGTCAAATTGATTTATTTCAGGCAAAATAGGTATATACCAAACATCCGGCAATCTAGTGTTAAATTAGTTAACTCTTTCTTACAATCGCTTTCTAATACAACGTCAAAATATATTTTAATAACCGAAATTATAGTTCAAACTACAATAACTGTACTAATAAGTTTACTGAAAGAAAGCTAACAGCGCCATCTATTAGGTACGAGGGTCGTTCCATAAGTCCTTAGAAAATCCGAGAAATTGCGCTTGTAGTGTCGGTAAAGATTTTTTTTTGTAAGTTGCATTATCGACAGGAAAGCTGTTCCATAGCGTAGGTTAATTTCTATCGTCGATTAAAGTTAACGACATTTATTTGTACATAACAATGGAAAAAAGCGAGTTTAGGGCTGTCATCAAACATCTCCATTTGAAAGGCTTAAGCCCGAAAGAAATCAAAGCCGAGTTGGATGCAGTTTATGGCACATCTGCACCTGTGTTTGCGACGGTTCACAATTGGGTGAATGAATTTAAACGTGGCCGTTCATCCACAAAAGATGAACATCGTTCAGGACGCCCAGGTGAGGTGTCTACTCCTGAAATCATCGACAAAATCCACGATCTGATTTTGAACGAACGGCGTATAAAGTGCGTAAATTAATTGACGCCACGGGTAAATCACAAGGTACAGTCGCTTCAATTTTGCATGAAAAATTGTCTGTGAAAAAAATTTCGGCAAGATGGGTGCCGCGTTTGCTCTCAGAGGAGAATAAGCGCAATCGTGCAGTGAACTCTGAGGCTATGTTGGCACTCTTTCATCGCAATCCTGCCGAATTCCTTCGTCGATATGTCTCTGTGGACGAAACCTGGATACACTACTACACTCCATAAACGAAGAGGCAGTCATCACAGTGGATTTTCAACGGTGAACGGGCTCCGAAGAAGGCAAAAACTGTGCCATCGGCCGGCAAGGTGATGGCCACGGTCTTTTGGGATTCGCAGGGCATCATTTTTATCGACTACTTGGAAAAAGGAAAAACAATAACAGGAGCGTATTACGCGTCGTTATTGCAACGGTTGAGCGAGGAAATCAAAGAGAAACGCCCCCATCTGAAGAAGAAAAAAATCCTCTTGCATCAGGAAAATGCGCGTGTGCACACCTGCGCTGTTTCCATGACCAAAATTGTGAAATTGAGAATGGAATTGTTACAGCATCCCGCTTATTCACCAGATTTGGCCCCGATTGACTATTTTCTTTTCCCCAATCTGAAGAAATGGCTTGGCGGACGACGGTTCACTTCCAACGAGGACGTCATTGCTCAAACGGATGAGTACTTTGCAGAACTTCCGAAATCCTATTTTTTGGACGGGATAAAAATTTTGGAAAAACGGTTGTGTATAGAGCTAAAAGGAGATTATGTTGAAAAATAAAATTTCTTTTTTTAAAAAACAGTTTTTTCCATTTTCTTCTAAGGACTTATTGAACGACCCTCGTAGTTCCATAGTTTGCTAACAACGCATTAGTTACAAATACAACATTGCGGATAATAGTTAGAAACAGACATATATTATATATATATAGATGCTGTTTAAAGAAGATTGCGGAAAATTATATTAACCGTACATAATCAACAAGGATATCTGACTTGAATCATTCATTCAAGATAAAATTATTCAATAGTCTTTCATTGACTGCAGTTAGTTGAAAGATCTCTTTTGAAAGGTGCCAATCAATGTCAACAGCTTTTATGTTTCTACAAGTTATCGCGAAATTCATTTAAATTATTAATAAAATCAATATAAAGTTCAATAATATTAGGCTGAGTAATAAGGGAAGTTCTATTTTGCGTAAATAGAAATAAATTGAATCAAAAAATATAAATTCAATCAAAATCTAACAATTCAATGGGGTTTCTGCTCAAGTTGTCGATATAATTACATATCGAATTGAAAACGTGACATTTTTATGTATAACTTCACTGATTTCGATAGAGAATTGAAATCATTCAATGGATCAGTAAACGGCCGATTCGAATACGAAAATACACATATAAATTCCAATTTCTCTTACTATTATTACTGGTAATGATTATGTGTGGTAGGATATTTGTTAAAGTGCAATAATATAAATAATTTTGCGATTAAAATAGTTAATTAGACACACCTATCGATTACTTATTTATACGGTTGAGCATCTCATTTAATGAATTGTTGTCGATTGTCTATGAACAGTGGTGCACTATTCCAGCAGAACGAGTAGTTATGGTCACATATAGTATCTATTAATTTGTTAATGGAATAATAAAGTTGATTGAATTAATTGGAATAAATTACTCGGTAAATGGAATGAAATAAATAAATCTTAGGATGTTCATATTTATATGTAATGAACCATAACTTCTTAACATATTGAAAATGTTACACTTTCGAAAAAATTGTATTTGAAACAGAAATATCGTTTTTAATTATTTCAAATTTATTTTATAGATTTTTTTTTCTAAAACAAAACTAGAAAATTTTCAGTAGCAATAAATATCAATTCTTACCTTTGCTATTATTAATTTTTTAAATAAAGAAAGATTTCAATCCGAAAATTCCGGAGAATATTTTAAGTGATGAAAAATATTTTTCTTATTGGCTTTGATAAATGCTAACAATAAAAAAATGTCTTCTAAAATTAATTTGATAGTCTAATAACTCAGGTAATAAGCTTTATAGATTTTTTGGTAAAATATTTTTTTCTATTTAAGTTCGGTCGAATGTGAAGGTTTTGCTTACAGTTTTCGTCGATTGCAGAGGCGTGGTGCATCATGAGTTCACAGGGTAGAACGGTCAATAAGGAACATTACCTGCAAGTTATGCGCAAGTAGCGCAAAGCAATCCGCCAGAAGCCCCCGGATTTGTGGAAGAACAAAAATTGGCTTTTGCACCATGATAACGCCGCTGCTCACGCAACGTTGCTTGTGCGCGAATTTTTGGCAAAAACAACACACTAATAATTCCGCAGCCATCGTATTCCCCAGATCTGACTCCCTGTGACTTCTTCTTATTCCCGAAACAGATTCTTTGGTCCATTTTTTAGAATGGGAAAAAATCGAAGACGAGCCAAAAACACGTGCAAGCAAAGTAGCTGTCAAAAATTTAACTGAACATTCAAAATGGTGGAACTTATCGGCATAAGTGAGAGACATGAATACCAACATAACGCCACAAAAAATGGAAAATCGAATATACGTAATCCTCGAAAATTCAAAATTCGCGATACTTTTTGACAAAAACCACGATACTCGTATAACAAAAACCAAAAATTAAACTTATAATAATATTTTAATTACTCTTAAGTTGGCTCAATATTTAAGGACCTCAAAGCTAAATACTGATGACTTTAAAGCCAAATTTTTTTTTATAGCATCAGGTATTATTTTATCGGATGTAGACTAATATCAAGTCTACACATATTATCCATTATAGCTTGCAGGCTGCTCTTTTCTTATTTTCTTCTTCTTGGTGGAGCTTCTTCATTACTCTAAATGCCTATTAAATTCTTTAATTGTAACTAGTAAAGAAACATAATCTGATCAGTGTATGTTTAATTCAATTTTTAAGTTCACTTAGCCTTATATATTTATAATTTACGTTGCTTTTGATTTAAATTGATTCAACAATGCAGTTACATAACCAAAGACTGAAATGCGTGTCAGAACTCTGAAAACAAGGACAAAATCAAAAACTAGATGAGAAAATCGCAGTTAAGTAAGTGAACTCCAGTAAATTGTGAAGGTAATATAAATTTTGACAGTTATTTTAATTGTCGTTACTCAAATTATAATCTGAAGATTATTGCTTAAATTACTTATCAAAAATGATTTTTAACCCCTCCGTGTTAACAATCACAATAAAAAGGATGTAAAAAGTGAATAATTTATTTGTTTTAAATATTGAAAACCTTTTAACCTTCTTGCCATATTTAATAATATCTCACTTTACTAGTTTTATTAAATCTTTTTTCCCATAAACAAACAAAATTCTGTATAATCTTATTTCCTATTTTTTTTATATTTATTCTTAATCATCAAAAATATTTCCTAATCATCAAAAAATTATCTTATTTAAATAATTAAACAAGGTTTCAAGAAAATTAAATATTTACACTTTGCATTAGTATTGATTAAAATGGAAAAAAATAACAAAGTATTTAGTTCGGTTACGAAAAAAATTAAGTGTTAAGAAATATTGAAAAGTACAAACAAACAAAATGACAGGTATGAAAATATTTATAGGAAATAAATCTAGCCAATCATTTATTGAATAGGAGAGAAATCCAAGAAGGAAATCTAATTTTCAATTTTCTAACGTTGCAAAAATCTCATCTTTGTGGGTGGTAGACAGAAGAAAGTTGATAGAAAAGAAAGCTTTCACAAGAAATAAGAAATCATTTTGCTAATAACTTCGTTCAATCTTACTTAAAGTTATTTTCATTATGTGCGACTATTCCAACGAAAGATTCATGTGGGCTTAAAATAATTTAAATGGCTATGATTTGGAAATGTTCTTCAATATTTACGTCTTTTTATTTTTTTTTACCATAATGTAGACTTTCTTTAGAAGATGTACGAGCTAAAGATGAAAGTATATGAAAAATTATCGAGCTTTAAAGTTGGAATTAAAAAAATATTGACTGTAAATATGATATCCGCTTGAATAGTGGGAGGAGTTTTTTGTACTTCAACATTTTTTTTTAGAGAAGAACAAAAATACCCGTTTTTTCTTAATATGTTTTTTTGTAATTTTTTTTAAGAAAGCAAAAGAAGCTAGAAACCTAAAAAAAATTTGAAAATATTATATTAAAACTAAAGCTGTTTTTTTTCTCTCCAAACCAATTCACCTACTGGCGATTTTTGTTGTTCTTCGGTTTATCCAATTTTAAAAACTTATTCAGTGGAAGAAGTATTGATTATTGTATATTTTCTTAAATATAACTTTTAGTTGCTACTATTTTTATTACCATTTTTGATGAGTTTCATTTCCTATCTTAAATACTTAATACATCATAAGAACAAATAAGTTCTCATAAAGGCGACAAAAAAAGGATATTTAAAAAAAAGATTTTTGGGCAAAAAATTCGCATCGATGATGATGGTGAAGAAGAAGAAAAATAATGAAAAGTTGTTGCTGGTGAATTGAATGCGCAAAAAAAAAATCCAGAAAGTACAAACATGGCAATATAATCAGTGTCGATCATCATCATCATGCATCTCGGCGTCATCCATTAATCATTGTCGACACTGAAAATGTTCCAAAATATAATTACAGAAACAAAGTTCACAGCAAGATAATGAGATTTTACGAATTTTTTAATTTACGTTCTTGTTACCATTAAAAGGCTCGTTCATCTATTCTCAGGAATACATTGGCTCACCTTATATTGACGTTGGTTAATAGCCACTTCAAGTCAATGAGTCAGTTCAGACAGTTAGCCCGATAGTGAAGATGATGCTGGGATGATGGTCTTCTTAAATATTTGACTGAATGTTTGGATGTTTGAATGGCTAAAGATCAAAAATATCCAAACGGACAGTGTGTATAAATGATGAACATGTGAGACTTTTATAAGTTTAATAAGATCTAGTAGATTGTGTGTTCTCATTATGTACACATACGGAATTTTTACCCATAAAAAGGGAGACTACTATAATAAAAAATGATTGCAAGTTTTACTTTTGTTTATTTTGATGTAGAAGTCCATCTATCTTTTGGGGTTCCTCTTTCTTTTTTTATAATCTAGTTTATAAATTGCCAAAAAGCTAGTCTTCTGTCTGTCTTTCAATTGTTTTTAATTGAAAAATGCCCATCAATTTAATCATTTTCAACATATCATTTCTTAATTGTATTTTGACAGAATCTTACAGCTACAAAATAAACAAAATCGATTTACTATCAGAATAGTCGTAGAATAATCATTAAACTATTTTTTTCTACCAAAAGAAATTTATGGTCGCGGTGTGCTCAAAAATGTTAGCAACTTCAACAAAATGTCTTTTGTTTATACTAATAAGCTTAATACGGAAAATTTTTTTTATAAAGACCTTATTACAGAAGTCGACACCTTCAGACACTCTCCAGCCAAACACAAAATCAAATTATATTGTAACATAAATATAGTGTACTAGATGTGGCACAACATTAATGGGATTGATATTTTTCCAAAAATATTACTTTATTTCTAAAAATTAATATTATGTCCTTCAAAGTAGGTCCTAGAAGTAGCTATACGTTGGTAGAGGCGACGTTTTCACTCTTCGCCTCTACCAACGTATAGCTACTTTTAGGACCTACTTTGAAGGACACATTTGAAATCAAATTAGTTCACATAGACTTAGATCGGATGAATAGGCGGGTTTGGGAACCACATGATTCCCATGTATCGGCTAAAACCCATGTCATAAGGGGCGTTATCAACATAACTTTTTTTAAGCCTTTCAAAGATCTTAAAATCAATCGACGGTCTGACCTCACAGGTTAATTTTCCACTGTTTCATGATAAAATTTTAGTTTTAATAAAGAATTTTTCCAATGGGACATGAAATTTGATAGCGCACTGTTTCTTAAAATTTCGCTGTTAAATACACATATTTTTTTTGTTACGAATTACAAAAACACAACTATACTTAATAGTATTGCGAAGACTGACGTACAAACTATGTGTGGTACCACTTTTCTCCCATATCTCGTATTACCCAATTTGAGTAGATCGACTGTAGCTCGACAACCGTAATACCAATTTGGAAGTCACCGTAATACCAATTACATTTCAGTATAATTAGAATTCTTAGGTCTTGTATTATTAACTTAACTTTTTTTTATTATTTTTATATTCTCACTTTCGTTGTGTTGATTAAATTTTTCGGAAATATTCAATTTGTTCATAATTTATTAAACAAGAATCCGTAAAATTTATAATAGTGCATTTTACAAAACCACGAATGCAATATTTTTTTTTTTTTTTTGGAACTGCATTGTATAAAAATGAAAATCTTCCAGGAATACACGTACTCATAATACAATACCATGTCCTAGTTTGTTCGAAATACATTTTCTGGTCCGTTTCTCCATTTATAGCCATTGTAGTATCGCCTATAGTGACTAGTAAGTAGAGCTCATCACCAGTGTCGCTATGCATATAGGGACTCGTACGTTCTATTATATGGATTTCTATAGTATGCGACATTTTCCCAATAAAATATTATTCGACAAATACGATATGTTCAAAAAGTAGGCTATCGAATATTGAAGCATTAACAATAGTGAACAACCGGGTCCGTGTACCATTTTAGTGTCAATAATTATTATTCGGTTGTTAATTATTCACACAATTGACATCAGTGACAATTTCATGTATTTCGGGTCAACATAGTACGACACTTTGGGTAGCTTTAATACGCTTAATTCGTCTAATTTGTATTATTACCAGATAGACAGCTACGTATATATTCCCTATAAGGTAATATTATGTGTGATTGATTTTTTGTTCAATAATAGATTTTTTTTTTATTCTTTGTTAATAATTTTTAAAATCGATTTATTTGTAGCTTAAGTTTTCTCACCGACATTGTTATTATTATACGCTTGCAAAAAAATATTTAAGTCATTATACATATTTCAGTTAAAGTATTTTTAATATGCAAAATCCTTAAGAAAAGTTAAAAATTTCTCTCATTTATATAATATTTTGTACTATTTACAAATATACTTAATATACATTTTTTATATATTTTACTCTTCACATAACACTGTATATCATCAATATATGTATATAAATACTTTTTCTTCTATAAAAGTAACTTCTAATTTATGATGCTGCATTCATAGAATCTTCTATTTTGCTGCAAAATAAATTCTAAAAATAAATGCATCCGATTCCATAAAAGTGTGAAAGAAAACCTCGCATTCAAATGCAGTAAAATCAGACAAATTACGATCAAATGAAACCACAAAATATGAGATTTTATTGCATTTATAAATATATGAAACTAACTGATTATGATGGGGGAGATAGAATTTTCTTCTATAAATTCGAAAGTGTTCAGGTTTATAGGCTTACGATTTTAGAATTAAAAAAAAAAACTTTTAGAAACCATAAGAAACTTGAAAATCGATTCAAATTTTTCACTTAAACCATTAAGCACATTGCTAAGTGATTTAATTTATTGGCTTGTTGACAGGTTCAAGTTAACCAACTAACAAGGCAACATTAATTCGAGTTATAAAAACAAAAATTATGGAACTAAAAGTACCATCTTGAGATAACTTGAGAACTGACTAATGCACATTTGAGTAAACAAGACTACAGTATGCGTCGATTATTATCATTTGAAATATATAAATGGGCTTTAATTAAAGTTAATTTTAATAACGAAAAAAAAAATGCAAAAGAAAAACATAAATTTAAGATGAATTTCCTTATAAAATATGGCCAATTTCATTAAATTTAGTACAGAAAATAATTTATGAATTTATATTTACTTGGACACAAGTTTAACTTAGTAGTATAGCAGTCAAAGTAAAATGAGAACTTTGACCTTTTCTTAATAGGTCAGATTTTTTCTCCTCTCGTACAGTACATCTTTTCGTTCTTATAATAATTTTATGTCTGTCGTTATGAAAATTATAGAAACTTTTACTGAATTTATGTTATTAATTTTGCCATAATTCAATAGCATTCACTGTAATTATTATAAATAAACTTAAAAATATGCCAAATAAATAATATGTGTATTTGCAGTTAAATTATAGTTTAGTTAATATTGTACAAAATAGAGTGTTTATATTTTTAATTTTTTTTGAATCATTAATAATTCGTTTAGACATTATTTTTTCCAAGAAGAGATTAACGTATTCTGTACAGTTTTTCTAAGAATTTGTGTAAGCTTCTTGGTAATTTCAATTAAGATACTCAAATTACATAAACTTGTACTAAACTTATTTAAAAGAAGTTTTCAACATAGCAAAAATATTTTAAAATTAAACATTTATTAATTGTAGAATTTCTCTTAAAATAAAAATATTCATATAAAAAAATTTGGGATAAATAATTAGCTTTAAGAAATTTCTATATAACATAGAGTAAAACTGAATCGAAATTTAGTTTATTGAAATTTATGAAATCTTAAACAGAGCCATCGTGATTTTAGTTTTTTAAGAAATACCTCCATTTTGGGATTAATTGATCGCTTTTAACCTACAGATCACTTGTTTATTTTATAGTTTTAATTAATTTTATAACATTTTCTTACAAACCATATTTTTTAACAACATAATCCTTATATACTACGAATAATAACAGTTCTGTAGTTTATTTTAATAATGATTTAATTCCTTCATTAAAAAAATCCTAAAGCATATACGTGCAAAGGTTTGATGACATTATGAATACTACCTTGACTAAATATTTGAAGAGATTTTCTAATAACAGCTTAAAAAAAAGTAAAATTTAATTAAACTTCAAAATGAATCTATTTTGTTTCTTTTCCAATACAAATTAAGAGGATTTATTAGATCATGTTTCAATCAAAATACATAGCAGTTTTTCTTTGTAAAATAATAATATAGCAGAATAAGCTAATTTAATATAAGAAATTCCGTTCAATTCAACTTTTATGGTTTCATCGATTTTATTCGCCAGGTAATCTCGTGAGTGCGTTAAATATGTCTAATGTAAAAATTCCAAATTACAAATGAATCACTCACTACCACCCTATGAATTTGCTAAATCGTCTGTCGAAATTTAATATGCCATCAAAGAAACTGTGTAATAACATTACTATAATTTATGAACAAAAAATTGCAAGGCTATATTATAAAAAAAAAACGTTTTCCCATAAAACTAGTTCAAATAGAATTTTTCTGTATAAATTTTTCAAAATATTTTACTAATAATTATTATTTTGAAGAGCATCTAGAAGTCAAAAAATAGCATGGGTAGTCAATGTGGAAATTTTATAAAAACTAATAAAGATACTTAAAGTACTTAAATAAAAATATTCAAAATATTCATTTCATTTTGAACATTCGATGGCATAGAAGATAAAACTGAAAATCCTCTACAATAAAAATAATAATTAATTATTTGTATTAAATAACTAAATTCTGTTACTTATCAAAGACAAAACTTTACAAATGAGCTGATTTACGTTTTAATGAGGAAAAATAGTTTTGTCTATGATCAAATGTCAATTTTAGTATAAGCAAAAAAAAACGACATATTCTCATTTGATTTACCATCAATTTAATTACCCAATCACACGAGTCAATTTTTTTTCCCCATTAATAGTTAATATTTCACTATTAATTCTATACCAAAAAAAAAAGAGAAGATTAGCCAGAATTGTTAAGCTCTCCAATTAAATATGAAAGCTAAACTTGCTTGTTTAGTAGTTTTGCCGGCGGCCAAGTTATCTTCGCATCTTGATGGAGACTCTTGCACCTGAGGAAGCTTGATTTGACTGATAAATATCACATGGAAAACAACAAACCGCGGCTAATTATTTTTAGTGACGGCAGGTAAATTCTCGCCATTGCTTTTTTGGCAGTTTGGGGGTTACGGTCACGTGTGCACATTGTGTGTACTTATCGATAGTGTCAATTATTTTGACATATGCGTGCTGGGAGCTGTTATTAATCAATGTTGACATAAACAACATTGAACAACCTACTATTTTTCTACTAGAACAAAAAATGACACGATTTTGACTTTTGTTTATAAGCTCTTTTTACCATCAGAAAGTACGTTAAAAAAAGTAGAAGGGGTAAAATATAAAGAAAATGGAAATTATCAAATATTCCTAGGAAATATACAAATATGAAGTCTTCGAAAGTTATTTAGAATTGAATCAAGAATAGACAAGAGAGTGACAGGATAAATGAGTGACAAAGAAAACCTTGTTATACTAATAAAGCATAATGATATATTTCTTATGACTATTGTATTTTACCGTACCGTTTCTACTAGATATTATATAGTTTATACCAATACCCGGTAACCCGTTTCTTTTATAGCTGTACAACTGCAAATAGAATGGGTATATTTACAATTTCACCTCCAGAACTTATATTATATACAAAAAAAATTGTTTCTTTCAAGTGCTAAGTATTTATAGTTTATACCTACAAATACCTTCACCACAGCAAAAGGACATTTCGTTTAAAAAGACAGTCGCCTTTCTACATAAACACTATTCCAACGACTTAGCTTTTTGTCGTTTTTCGTTATCGAACACGTTAGTTTTGAGCTTAAATATTGATTTTACTTCTATTTGACATATTTTACTTATATGCTCAACTAGTTTTTATATTTACCATTGAAACGACATACAGGATATAAAAAGGATTTTTTTTCAAAGCTCAAAATTGATTGTAGTTTTTTGTTCCGAAAAAGTGATTTTATGATTTCATAATGACAATATTTGAACAAACATTTTTTTCTGTCACATATTTTTTGATTGCTTATGTTTTTATTTATTAAATTCGAAATTACTTTTCTATAGCCAAAGTTAGGAAACATTTATCGACTAATTAGGATTCGACTACAGAAAAATAAAATAAAAAAACATTTAAAATATAAATCATGAATCCAAAATTCTAAAGGACCCTACCAGAGACAGGATAAACAGAATTGAGCGGTTGGCTCTATATGCATGTCTGAATGTTTGTAAGACAGGATCTACAGATACAATGCAGATCTTATTGGGAGAAATCCCATGGGATCTAGAAGATTCTCTATCGGATTCGGCATGGCATTGTATTGGCGGATGGCTGCACTGTTCTGAATGAGGAAATTTACGAGCATGGAGACCGTCAACGACGGGCTCTAGTCCTGGAAAAATGTGCGAGATTTGGCAACAGCGTTGGGATGATAGTGAGAATGGGATATGAACCCAGAGGTTCATTTCATGTGTCCGGTTTGCTGCGGCAATTAAGTTTGAATGTGTACTGCTCCTAGGTTATGTGATAACCGGGCATGGCAGTATGAATGAGTTCCTCTATAAGAGAGGATTGAGTGAAAGAGAAGAGTGTCTGTGCGGTGCCCCACAAGAAATTGCCTATCACCTCCTCGTGGAGTGTGATCTATATAAGGGTATTCGGGATTTAAATGCTTGTGGCATTAGAGTGAATGGAAGGAGGGAATGTTAGGCTGAATTTGCCATGGCACTGTTTGAGAGAAGAATATGTTTGATGAAAGAGTAGTGAATGTATATGCATGTGAAACACAAGGTGGCTACGACCGGGTGAAAGACCAAGGTCGATTCCGGTTGTGCTTTCGGGTCTTGGCAAACCCGCGTACCTGAGCTGGCTTAGCGGTGCCTACGGATATATAAGATTCGTTACCGTAGCTCAATGAGCAAAGTCAAACCGAAATACTCTTAAAACAAAAATTGGTACCACTGGAATCGGGGTGCCTCTGGTGTTAAAACACATTATGGTCGACAATGGTGAGGCACTTAGGCAGTAACGTAGTGGCTGTGGTTAATATCCATATCGCGGGTACGGTCTCCGGATCGCTAGTGGGAGATACTAGTAATTAAATCGGGCACTGTCACTGCTATTGACAGTAGAGGTTTAGTTCGTCCTCAGTTATAACTGATTACTGACTGTTAACTGCCACTAATGGTGGTACGTTGATTGAGCGTAACTCAATCCCTATAGTCATAGGCGACGTGGTTTTATAACTGACTAAAGGACCCTGTAGATCTCCGTAAGTGAAGCTGTGTTCTAGCGATGTATCATCTAATTTTGTGTTAAGCTTAGTGGATCCGCGACTTTAACTTAGAAAATGTATAGAGAGCATTCCTTATGAAAAGCACAAGTTTTTCGGTGGCATAATGCAATTTTGGAGGGCTGAAAAGTAGTGGAACACGGACCATCTCGGGAGGCCATCAACATCGAAAACTGATGAAAATATACAATAAGTGATGGAGCTTATTAAGTCAGACGATCGATTAACATTGAAGCTAATGAGTAATTCTTGAAAAGCTCAGAAATAGGATCTTTGCGTCAGATCACGCACCGCAGATACTTCGTTGCTGTGGTTCCTCAACACATATTTCCTGATTACAGTCCATGTAATTTTGTTTAGTACACTAATATCTAAAAACACTTGAAATGTTAGTACTGTCAATAACATGAAATGAATTAACAGAGGAACAGGAGGACAAACAACAACTCCGCTGAAGGGAATTACTTTGAAAGTTATAACATTTATGAAAAGCAAGTAAGAACTTAGAAATTCATAATAAGCTTAGAAATATCATCAATGACTAGAATAAATAGATCAAGCTTTTATACCCCTAGAAACTGAATTACGAAAAGATACTTGATAATTTCTATCCGTTAGATAGGATTTAAATCATTCAAACTACAATAAAATTAAGATCAGTTTTTTAAGTATATGTATGCACAAAATAATAGAATGTAGACGTTCAAAAGCCTTACTAGTGTCTGTATAAATATAGTCTTTTTAAAAGCGACTTGTGTAAAATGTTAATTCTAATAAATTTGTTCTTATTGATCTATAAGGCACAAAACTATATTGGTTTAAAGATATTATACTTATACAAAAGTAGTGCAGATACTATCCGGACCAGAACCAGACTTCCAATTTGAGTTTATGAATGTTACTAAAAATTATATCTTGGGATATTGATTGTATAAAGTTGACTGTAGCTGAACGATTGAAAATATGATTTAAGTCCGGTTCAAAATCAACTAACAAAAAAAATTTCTCAAAATCCTTAGAAAAAGAACTTGGATATGGTTTTTGCATTATTGCTAGAAGAATCCCCATACATCACATAGTGGATGGGTCATTATACCTTAAATTAATTTCACAAAATCGATTAATACGAAATTGCTACATTGCAAATAATTGTAACTATTGTAAATAGTGTCTTTTAACACCATTTAACATCATCGGTTGGAAATTTTTTTCAGAAATACCGCTACTTACTGACTATTCTGGAAACTAATTTTGGAATTTTGGAAAAGTTTAATACATAAGCTAAGATTATTGTCTTAAAACAATCTAATTTTATTAAAAATGTTAATACATTTTAGAAGAAGCAAAATTGAAAAGAAATCGCTGAAAGTTACTCATTATATTTATAAAAAAAAGTCTCAATAAGCGGTAAAAAATACACTAATAAGTATGTAACAATCATAAAGATTCAAAAAGAACCGAAGAAAAGTGATCAAGAGTCAAACAGGAAGAGACTTAAGATGATTTTTTTGGATTGAGTATAACTTCCATAAGGTGAATACCTCGATATGGAGGTATGTCTAAATGTTTGTATGTACAAACTTACACAGAATCATACACGGGAACGGAATTAGTTTTCTCTTCATTTTTCTGCATTCCAAATAATGCCGGGGCTCAAGTATCGATGTGATGTAACGGTACATTGACATAACCTATTGACAGCAGTGATAGATAAGCATAAATGGAAGTCAAAACGAAGAGAAATTCTTGTTTTCTACCTGTGGCCACAAAGATACAAACCGTATTCACCATAGTTGGTTCAGAACAGTTCCCGTGAATTGGCCAAGCAGAAGAAAAAAAAACGAAGAAACAGTAAAAAAGCCAATGTCAGTGGTGATGATGATCCGGATACCAATAAAGATGCCAATTCCAATAGCAATGCCAATGTCGACGAGGTTCCTTCCTTATGTCCATCTTCACGTTTTAGTAGTAGTTATACCGGTTAATGGTATAGTCATCTTTTTGGTTCTCCGTACCTCCTCAAAAAGACCCCAGTATAACCATGAAATAGTGGCCATCTTCATTTTGTCGCTGAACTTGGTGCTAAAATACGTTACCTTATTTGCTGTCGAAGCACAACTCGATTTTGAAGCGAACGAAACGATCTTTAATGCTCATCGTATATGCAAAAAAGTTACCATCATCTTTACATAAAAAAAGAAAATTTCAGACAGGAAAGGAATGAGTTGTGAAATATTTACGAGCGTCCAGATTCTTTTAAGATGATCGTTGCCATCACAGTTAATTTACTGCAAAAGTAAAGCAGATTTTGCCGATCACCGCCGCTGGTCAATGGATGATGATGGTTCAACTTGTGTTTGGCTATAATTTAATTTAAGAAAATATGCAACAATTTGACATTTTCGAAATGTTTATTTTTGAATTTTTCAAAATAAAAAAAAACGGAGGAAATTATTAAATTTTTTTTGTTGATAACTTGTGCTAAATTTTTAATTTTCAAATATGGTCTCTATGCAAATATGAGTCGTAGCTTGTAATTTATATTGGTATATCTAAAATAGAAAATGGGACACATATGAACATATGTTAACGTACAATAATAGTAAAGAGGGGAGCATAGTTATGAGAAAAATATAAGGAAAATTTACTGGCTAAAATAAAATTTATGTCAAAAGAGGTGAGTGAGAAATTGTTTCAAATATATTGTAGTAGCGTAAATTGATAAAAATATTGGGTTGGTCTGAAAGTAATTTTTTTTTAAATGAAAGACGATTTTCTTATAGTGAATTAATATTTTATTCAATTAAATACTATCCAGTCAGATCCAATACCCTTTGCCATCTTTCTGGCAGTAGCATGATTCCACGCTCATAAAATGTTTGTTTTTTCCTGGCAAAAAACTGATCCAAGCGATTTTTGAAACGTTTTACAGTCTAAAATTTTTTGAAGAGACCGAAATAAATGATAATCGGAAGGTACTAGGTCTATAGAGTATGTTGGGTGTGTCAGTATATCCCATTTAAGCTCTGAAAGCTTTTGCCGCGAAGTCGAACTTGCATGTGGTTTCGCTTTATCCTGTTGGAACACTATATCTTTCCTATTGACCAATTCAGGTCTTTTTTCTTTAAAAGCTCAAAATAAACGGCCTTTTTTACTCGGTAAAACTCAAAATAAACGATTCCTTTGAAATCCCACCAAACAGATGCCATAAACTTTTTTTGATGAATATTGGCTTTCGAAGTGCTTTGAGCCGGTTCATCTTTTCTACTCCAGCATCTTTTGCGCTTAACATTGTTGAGATCATTTTCTTGGCGCTTCAGAAGCAAATCACAAACGTCAATGCAACGCCACAAATTTTTTTCCGTAAGACAATGAAGAACCCATATGTCGAGCTTCAAGACTAAACTTAGCCGTTTCAAATGATCAAGAACGGTCGAATTCGATAAATTTAATCTCTCAGCGATCTCACGATTTGTTATTCACCGGTTTGCATCAATTAATGACATTATTGTGTCTTCATCAACAAACGAAATTACTTTCCGACCAACCCAATAGTAAGGATACTCTTAAACTTGATTATAAATGTATGAGTGACACTTTTTTTCAAATTGCTATTTACATTTTCTTTGAAAGTCACAAAATCAGTTTTAATTATACAGAAAGCAGTATTTCTTTCTATAAAATTATCTTTAATTTATTATCAAATAAATACGTACAGTTTTATTTAATAATAAATTAAAGATAATTTCATTATAAAAAAAAAATAGGAAACTTTATGGTTTAGTGAATTTTCAAAAAGGAGATGAAATATTTAATTTATTCTTTTCTATTTATAATTAATATTTTAACTTGTTTTAATACGATAGCATAATTATAAAAACGAATTTTATTTTAAGCAAAACCATATCTCACAAATAAGAAAACACATTTGTATCTGCATAATATGATAGAGCCATGATAAATTAACAAACGGTTAATAACAATATTTTGATGATAATCTTTGGTTGGGTCTCTTGTTCCAAGAAGTATTTACTTAGTATGCTGTGAAGACGCTCCCTAGATTAAAAAGTACTACAATATTAAAAAATAAATTAAATAAAAAAATTGTATACATAAGCAAAAGGTTGAAATAAATCTTAAAGATATTGTTCAATGTAGAAATTGTTTAAATATTTATTCATTTTTTATTGTTCCATTCTATTGTACGATTATTAATTTTTATATTCAAACAGTTAACGTTATCTGAACTATTGACCCGACGTGCCTGATTCCCATTCCGAAACAGATTCTTATTCTAATCTGGATTCGGGAATGGTTCGATTGAATACAATTTCAATTGGTTTTGATTTTATACAATGAGCATGAAATGGAGAGAGGAATATATATTCGTATATATTTAGTTTCCCAATTTAATCGATGTGTGGTAGTAAAAATTTTTCACTCAAGAATCATTTATAGATGCTGTAGGATGATTAGACTAGAATACGGGCATTATTGACCAGTATTTCGAAGTTCCCTCACTGGACAATCGAATAAATTTTGTTGAAAAGCTCAAAAAATTCTAATTTAATTTTATATCCTCTTTATTTGGCGCCACAATAATATAAGCAAATATATAATATAGTTCCCAGATCATTTTCTACAGTAATCAAAATATGTTATACACTAGAGAACCTATCCAATACAAATGAATTATTTTTTTCCCATTACGTTAGTCCCTCTCTCTTTTTACTTGATTATTGTTAGTTTAAAAAAAAACAAATTTATCATGGAATTTGTTTGTTTTCATATAAAATTTTCTTTTAATTTTTTCCAAAGTGATTTCTAACTGTCTCTAACTCTTATCTTCGAAAATAGCAAATTTGCAAAGCTGGAAAAGTGTGAAATATGTACTCCGATCCACTTTTTCTAGCACTATAACGAATAAATGTAAATATTGTAGTTTGGGGATTCAATTGATGGTATTAATTTTTGATATTTTTGTCTTTTGGCGACTAGATGTCTCATCAGTTTTGTCTCACAATTTATTCACATGTCTACAAGAATAGTGATATTAAGTTAATAGCTGTTCTCTTATACTTATCTTGATTTTATCGTATTATTTATATAAGCTTTATTTTTTTTCCTTAGTCAAATATACTAATAGAAAGAGTTTTTATTTATCAATAGAATTTTTTATCATAGACTAAAAGCTCTTCTATATGCGTATAATTCATAAAAAGATTTTTTTTTTTTTTTTTTGAAGCAAAATTGAATTTAGTTAAAGAAATCTACAAAATTCCGATTGTTTTGTGATTTGGTTAAGTAGAAAATTCCAAGGCGACAAGATTTTGGAGTAAAAAAATTTTCCCACATAAAAAAGAACATCTAGACTAGGAGTTATTTAAATGGAATTTTTTTCTTCTAATACTTTCGCATAACTGCTTCTATTCATTTTTGGCAATTTAGAAATTTTCACTTAAATGCACTTTTTTTTTGGGTCTTTATTGAGTCAAATAAAATTGCTTAATTTACTGTAATCGCTTTCAATTTAAGTAGACGACATTAACTTATACTACATTGTATTATTGGAAATCTTGTCTATAATCAAAAGAATTTATTGTAATCGAAAGATTTTGCAATACAAAAGCTACTTAAGTAAAGTGTATTTGAGCATTGTTTGAATCATTTGTGAAATTTTCGAATAAAACCGTCTTTATTTTATTGAAATTTCTATAAGATAACTGATTTTTAGTATTATTTATAATTAAATTCCATTTTAGCTAAAGTTTTCTCTTACTTTCTTTATTAAATTTTGTACAAAATTTGTTTTTTTTTTTTTATTTAAGTTTTAAAAATTCTCACACTAAAATAATTTTGAATGACATAAATTTCTTTTACGGTTGGAAATTTTCTATAATATATTATTATTAAAAAACTGTTAAAAAACATTCCCATTTAGAAAATATTTAGTATACCACTTAAACTACATGGAGGCATTCAGATAATCAACATGCCGAACAAAATATATCAATATGAACACAATTGTTCATAAGTCCATTTCCTGTGGACTTGGCTGCCTCTGAAGTTAAATACAAAAAACCTTTCTATTTTGGGTCACCTTCCCATTTCAACAAAAATTTTTTTAAAATTATTTGTTAAACGTCTTTGCCCTTTTTCTCTCACAAAGGGTATGATTCTTCTGCATTGTTATCAGTAAAGAGCGACTAAAAATGTGCTCACATCGAGCAAAAATGTGCTCAGACTGCTAATATAAAAGAACAAATATGCATTAAAACAAATACTGCGACTCCTGCGTACACAAAAAAACAAAACTGACAATAAATAGTAACTCCACATCTTCCGTTATAAAAAACTCCCTTCGTATTTTCCTACCATCCTATTCCTTTTGCAAGAAATTCCTTTTTATTTTTAAATTGTAAACTAAATCTTCCTGTTCTTTAGAAATTATCAATAGGTGTTATTCCCAGCATATTTTCATGTCCTTCTATATTCGTTAAAAAATCATCTGGTTGGTTTTAAAAGGATTGAAGGGGCTTATTTGCTACAACTTCGAATCAATTTTGATTTTTGAATTAACGAATAGTTCTGTCTATTCGTTAATTCATCCAAGACGATTGACTGTGAGTTGGGTAGAACAAGCAGATATTCTAGTAGAATAGGAGAAATTGTCTTTAGAAAAAATAATTTATTTATAGGAAAGATAATGCCTAATTCAAATTCTGTATAGTTTCTGTGTCCAAAACTTTTGGGTACGGTTTTTGGGTCAACTTGGACCGTCGATTTCTGGCCAATATTACAAAAAAGCTTTTCTATTATTAAATCATTTCATTTACCTACGTTTAACAATCAACAAATATGTTATATGTTAGTGAATTATTATACATTATAAAACGTATCTAAAAAACCCATACGGATGAAATATTTTCCCCTTTACGATGTAATGAAGGATGTTGTTTTATTAGGAAAGTACAAAGATACTGTACTACGATATAAAAATGTAGTTGAGAGGTCATATGAAAATGAAAATCGACGAAATAGTTTCAATTTTTATTATGGAGTGTATGTTTTCTAGGTTCTATCCTAATTTTTAAGGAATTCTCATATTATTACTATTAGGTTTTGTCCCTTTCGATGCTGATAAAATCGAAATTAAAACAATACTATGGATAATTTTTTATTTTTTTAAAGATCTGCATAGCTAAAAAGAGAAATCATAAAAAAATAATTTGTGTAATTTTACCAAAAATACAATATTTTCTCATTATTATAAAAATTTCAATCATACACTATTAATTTTTAAGTTATTTCTTAAAAAATCTTGAATTAAATATCATCATTTTCAAAATGTAATAATATCGAACAAATTTTTAAAATAATTATTTATACGTCCTTTTAAAAATAAAAAGCAAAACTGAACTTAAAATATTTCTAAATAATATCCATAATTTATTCAATACATTTTAAAATAGTTAAAATAAATCTACAAAGATATTCAGTTATTATATATGACTTTTATTCAATAAAAGCACTTATTTTTCGTAGTTATGACGTAAAGTAATAAATTATTTATGAAAGACATCGTGTTATAGTAAAATAAATGACGATAATTCGATTGTACTTAATAAAAGTTGAACGCATAGAAACAAGAAATAAAATTATTTATTTAATTATTATCGATTGGTTCCACTTATCTGTTTTGAAGGAGAATCATTACAGCTGATGGGTCATCCCCAAAAGTCATTCACCGCCATTATTTTTTGTACTGGCATGATCGGTCTATCGCCCATCGCACAGTGGCTCTATCATTGCCATGCACGTGTCCATCGAAAATAATCTCTTCCAATGATAATCTGGATAAATAATTTGATAGATATTGGAAATTTCACGGTCAAAAAGAACCAAATTTTAATAGAGTTGTTAGGCGTTGATGAAATGAACAGTGGCTAATTTTGGATTGTTAGTTCGACTTTCAGACCGCGTATGTATAAACTTTCCTAATGCGTAGGAGTCTGAGTCCGATTGAAAATTCATAGCGTTTCAAATTAATATCGTACTTTGTACATTTAGGAATGTCTATTAGAATTTAAATTAGAATTAGACATAAACGTACAGGCAAATCCATCGAGGAACAGTGTACAATTCCGTGCAGCCAACCAACCGCATGTGAATTTAGCTGCAATCATGGGGCTTATATTGTATGAACCTCTACTCACATGGAGAATGTATTGGTCAACTTACTACATACAAATAGTTTTGATTATATTCACAGTCATTTTCAATAATTTTAGTGATTACTCATTTTCAGCGTTATTAAAATGCATTGCATTTATTACTGGATACTCAAATTATATAGTAGAAGAACACACGCTTTTAATTTGAAAAGATGCTTTATTCAAAACTGTACTGAAAATATTAAATAAAAAAATTAATTGATAAAAATAGCTAAAAGGATGCAAAAAATTCAACTTATCTCTTTTACAAAAATATAGAAATTTTAGGAAATTTGTAAACAATTTCGAAAATTGCTTTGAAGTCAAAAACAAGAGCCACACTCTCTTGTTCACTACGTATAAATAAGTATGTTTGTTAAGCTGAAATCGAGGGTAAAATTCATATATTCATCCATTTATTTGGTATACCCTTAAATTTTTAGGGAAGGTTTTCAAAAATAATCAAAGCTTTTTGGAATTCTAAAAGTCTCAATAACACTCACTTGTATATAGTAGCATCCCTTCTTAATTTTTGCCAATTAATTACACTGAGTTAAAAGAAGTTTTTTTAAAAAAAATCTAAAATAAGTCAATATCCATTCGTTTCACATTCAATTAATTTCATTAAATTTTTTCTATGATAGAGTTTTTTTCTTTATCATATACAGGTACGATAATAGACCATATGCCTCCACGTCCGTTCTATTTTTTATTTTGCATTTTAACTTTAATCACCTCAATTCCCCAAAAGTTATATCTAGCATATAATATCCAGTTTTAAATTGGAAATCAACTTTAGAAAAAAACTAAACAAAAATTTTTATCATTGTTTTTGTTATGGATTTAAAAAGAAAAAAATTTACATAAATAGTGGAAAAGTTTTATCTCTGCGATCATCTAAAAATACGAATACTAAATTTGATGCCTATACACCTCCACTAGCTGAGAAATATACTAAATTTAAATTTTTTATAAATTATTTTAACCATTTTTGTGTAAGTTTTGAAATACAAAACAAAAAAAAATAATACAGGGTGAGAATTTTTGCCTTTGGACATGAAAAAAAATTCATCCCTAAAACGAAGCATAAAAAATATCTACAATAAAATAAAGCAAAACCTTTACAGAATCTATTCTATTTGAAATATGGCAGTTTATTTGGGCAGGGATTCTATCAGTCCTCTCTACGGGTACCAGAATAAAAGCTTCTGGCATAATGCCTACTCGACTCATATTCACTCATATCCATTGAAAATTCGCTCTTATATGGATCAGTAACTCTATCTCACCTGAATACAAAAGCATTTCATTTAGAATACATAAAAAATGAAATAAATTAAAAATATGAAAAAATTCATAGTTTCCCACTTTCAATTAACTAGAGTACTATGTGCAGATAGGACTTTTAGGAGTATTTTATTATTTCTAAAATTTTCACAAACATCTTTTTCATGCGACTTTTTCGTAAATTCTAATAAAAAATATATGAAAATTTACTACAATAAAAATAATTTTCTATATAATCTATAATTAATGTAGTATGAGTTATTTTTCCATTCAATTTCCAGTTGTAAATTTTTCATTTTACTGCGAGGTCAAATGCTATTTTCTACTTCTTCGTTTTTGATTATATTTTCATTAAAAAAGAGATTATTTAAGTTAAAAATTTTTTTTTGAACAATTTCATTAAATGTGTAGCATGATTTTTTATAATCAAAAGGTATGGTTGATATTTTTGCCATTTCCTACCGTTGATATGAGCTTTAGTTTAATGTTTATTGTTTTTGGGGGCAAAAAAACAATTTTCAAATATATGAATCCGAAATTTCATAGAATATTTATTAAATAATATGAAACTTAGAAAAGACTACCACGTTGAGTATCGTTTTGAAAGTGAATGGAAAAAAAATTCTTTTCAATACCTACGTTAAAATATTGCCTCAAGATTGTTATCCTAAATTTTTTCTATATTAATTAAAAAATTATTTAATAAATTCCAGATAAGTATTTATAATAAAAAAATTTAATAGAAAAAATATTAGAAAAGTAAAGGATATTCCCGTAAAATTTTCTACACAAATAAGCATTCATTCATGATGGGAAAATTCCTATTAAAATGCGATCGTTTACTAACTGATTCAGAATACTTGATATGCAAGGCGAAAGGGATTAATTTATCTGTTATGTGCGCAGATAGAGAACATTAGAGTGCAAATACCATAGGTGGAAGACAATGTGGAAGGGTACAAGAAATTATATGAAATCTTACCCTACGTAAACCGTTTGGTCCAGATAATCATAATAAATCATAGTGGCTGGGCTACATTTCAAATTATGGTAACCCCTAAATGGTGTAACTGCTTGTGTGTCTATCTGTTCTCATTCCATTGGTAGAGTATCTTTTTCGTTACGCAGATAGTATATGTATATCGTGAGCCAAGCTGGCCAAACTGTTGCCCGTCAATAAAAATATTTTCCCAGTATTTAATTTGGCTAGTTCGCTGCATGTCTAGAATTATTAGCTTTTCAAATGGGTAATATTCCACATCCCCTTTGAATTCGACATTAAATGGTACGGATTGGTCGGAGTTGAATGTGCTGTGAACTAAAAGGCTGCCAAAGAAGCATTCTTTTTCGTGATTGTCGCTGTGCTGTGGCAAAAGTAACTAAAGTAATAGTCAGTTGTCAGATGGTAGCTGACTAGAATCATTGATTTGGGATTTTTCTTCAGCCGTCAAATAATAAGTATTCAATTGTAGTATTCTATCGTTTTGAAAGATAGATTCAAAATAGGGTGGTGATAATGAATAACTGCCAACCGTGACAGTGGATGACAGAAGAAGTCATTGAATCGGATAGCTGTCGGTTGCAGCTTCTTTTGTGTCGGAAAATTGGGTTTTCTCTTATCGATGGTGGCAATGAAAATGTCACTCATGCCATCATATGACAGCTACTTAACAATTTCTGGAATCATCTCGAACATTTCAAGTGCCTCAAAGAACGATTCCACCATACTTCAGTGCTTTTTACCAAATCCAACCGTAGTTTGACTGCATCTGTGAGTCTTCACACCTTCGAAAATGAGGGTTGGTTTGATTTTTTCAACAAAAAAATGGTCGCATATACAATCAATTCGATCGCAATAGAATTATTGTCGATTATAATAAGATTGATTGACATTTAATCAATTTAGTCAGAAATTTAATGCAAAACAATTCGATGTAAACAGTATTTAAATAGGATTCCATATGTGCTATAGTCATCGTTAAGTCAGTAAATTTTCAATTCAATGGTGTTCACACGAAAACCGTAAGTGGTTGGGATTTCAATCTAAGGGATGATGGTGGAAATTTCTTGAGAAGGGACTGAACGGTAGCAGATAACAAAGATTAGCATAAATTGTGGTATTGAACTTTTAAAATGAATTTCTTTAATGTCATCGGATTTTTCCTTAGAGAATTTTAAAGTTCATCCGTTCAGAATTTTCAAGTACTTAACAGTTTAATGTGATTTTGTATTTAATTTTAATTATAGAAATATTTTTTTTTTGTTACATTCAAAAAGAATAAATGAAAATTTGTTATAGTTCAATAAAAAAAAAATTTTTTCTCTATCGCTGATATGATAAAGAGACATATTACGGGTGTCGAAAATATAATTATTTATCACATGACTTGAAGAGTAGAGTTTTTATAGCTTTAAAATCCCATATTACCGTTATATAGTTAAAAGAGTCCAGAAAAAAAACCTAATAAATTACATGAAATCAATATCAGTTAATTATTAAATAACATTTTTTTTTAAAAAGGATTCTCTTAAACATTATTCCGTAAGGAAAAACCACGAAATACTTAACAGTAATAGGTAGCAGTATAGAAACAGCATTAAAAACGAATTTCTAAATATGGTACTACCAAGATTGATAGTCACTCGACAACTGTAATATCAATCTAAAAACTCTTTGATATTTAAGTATAAATCCTTATTAAAAAGGAAGTATCCTATTTTTAAAAGAGAAAAGTACTCATATACTTTAAGAAATAGATCCTACCTAAAATTCTGAACAAAATACGAATATTATCAAAACTCACATTCTAATACATACCATACCACATATAAATAAAAGCTTCTATAATTACTGTCATGGTTTAATACGCAATAATTTGAAAATTTCTTTTCCAAACCAAATACAGAGTATATAGACCACCAGTCGTGTAGGTATTTTAATAGTTTTTTGTCACCCCTTATTCGAAGTGTTAATTTCAGTTGCTTCTCAAGGATGTTAGTCCTTTACGATTGAATATTTTACCTTCATGATTGCTTCCCTTTACTGCCAGGAATCCCACTTTGAAACAAGAAAATCGTATTTTCCTTCAGTAAGGAAAATATAGTCACAATATTGGCGTACAATGAGTCTTGCAGTAATATTAAACACTCAAAAAATAAATGGTGTATATAGTTTGTATATATCCTTGTTTGTAGAAGGCCTTTCAGGAAAACAGCCTATCTAAATGTGTACACAAGTTAAGAGTTATTGTCATTGCTGGCACAAAAATGGGCACTGGCTTAAACTATTTCAAATTTCCTCTGCCATATTAGATTGAGTTGGTTCAACACGTATTCGTATTGTTGTAAAAACGTTGAAATTATTTCACATTGAATTTCATTGTTCCTTTCAGTGATTTTACAAATACACACATGAATACATACTTGCCCAAAAGGGCGAAGGTGGTTGGAGCAAATGACAACAGCAAAAAAATTTAAATAACCACCGTTTTCCAAAGATATGTACACACTTCCGTTCTGCAAAAGAGGTGTAAATATAGGCTTAACATGGCACAATAGAAGGGTCCGCCTTCGAGTTTGTAATAACATTTTGGGGACTTGGGTGTGAGTTTTGGGTTAGATTTTGGGTTTGGGGTCTCGGTATGTGCTGTTTGTAATTATTACTTTAATACGATATCGTCTTTAATATTAACATTTTAATGGCAGAATTGTGTAATGTGTGTTTGGGGCATATTATGAAAATGAATTTTGGGAGAATTTAAACGTACCGTGTCACACCGAAAGTCAGGTGTGAATAATTGATATTACTTTTAATTTCGTATTACTTAGTAGTAACTTTTTGCTTTATGATATTTGCAATATCGTTTAATTAATATAATAACGAAAAATTAATGCCTCAAATGTGATAAGAAAATTTATCTAATATATTGTGATTCGAGCACAATATGGCACATTTTAAATAATATGGAAAAAAACGTTTTTTTAAAAAAAAAAAAAAAAACTGAAAGGTTAGGATTTAAGGGTAATTGCCCATAAAAATACATGTAATTATGCACGTGGGAATCAATTTATTATTAAAAAAAAATATGTACTCTAAATTTGAACAGATTCGTTTAAATTTGTTTTTGCTAGCATTTTTTCTATCATAAAGAAATATTTTAATAAAGTCATACTTCCATTTTAATAACACAAAATAAATTTTTATTATATCAGAATGCAAAATATATTAAAAAAATACATAAATTTAAGCGAAAAAGTAAAACTCAATTGAAAATATCTCTTGTGAGGTATAATGTCTACAATAGTGAGTTTTTGCATATAAGGATTATTCAAAAGTATTTTTTGGTTTTTTTTTAATTTTTTTTTAATAAAGGAGTAAATTTTCAAAATTTTCCTACAAAATACTAAACAAAATGTTATGTAAGTTATTCCTACTAACATTTTTACTGAAATGTGTTGTCTTAGCGATTCGACAATTTAAGCCATTTGGTAACGAATTAAAGGCACTCCGTCCATGTTACTAGCTAGAGTCGAACTCAGAACCGCTGCTTAGTAGATACGGACTTCCCCTATTTTACACTAAATTTAAACCATAAAACATCTGTTTGCACTCTTTTCAAATAGCAAATAAATTTGTATCTAAACAATTGGATATCAAATAAAAAATCTTATCCAAGTTAGGTAAAACACGAAAAATAAGAAAGTAGATTAAATTCTTTTGATTGGAACTCGCCCACATACATATATTATTAGACAATATTTGATGATTTTTTGGAAGGGAAAAAAATCTTCAAAATTGAAATAAACAAGGACAAATAGAAGCAAATCAAGTAATCACATTACGCAAATGTGATCGTTGACAGTAGATAAACCTTTTGAAAAGAGACTCTCCAATTTCGTATTTTTAGGCTATTGTATAGCTTTTGGAATAGCTTTATTTTGAATGAATATAGGAAAAATGGATTCACTCTTAAAATTGATAAGGAAACAAAATTTCAACAACAAAAAAAGGGACAGAAAAGAGAACAGAGTTTTTCAATGTATTTTTTGAATGAAAGAGGAGAATTCGAAAAAAAGCTGGTATATATACAAGTGCGTATCTGATGATTATCTAATTTCAACTTTGACATTCCAATACTCCTCTTGGTGTTCGCTGGAAATTTAATCAAAATTATTAAGTTCACATGTCATACTGTATTGGTCTCTTATCCTATATGTTCAGATCTATTTTGATCTAGTATTCAAAGTTTTGTGATTTCAACTTTTTAGATTTAAGTATCAAGTATAAAAACAGTATGAGAAATACAGTGATAATTCTGCCTATCCTAGTACTAAACAAGATTTAAAAATATGATACTACCTAGATTTAAGAAAACTTTTTTTCTGTCTAAAATCAAGAAAAAAAAGAATCATAATTGATTGTAAATATAAATTTTTGAACGGAGAAAATTCTTTTAAGTGAAATAGCAAAGATTTGTGCTTGGCAGTATTTGGTACCAAAGGAAGTGACAATTTCTGAAGATTTTCGATGCTGTTAATGTGATGGCAGGTATTTCATTTTCAAGCATTTATAATTCAATAAATAAATGGCTAGGAATAGTCTCTCGCCTACACAACCATAATAGTGAATGCCATATGAGGCTAGAACAGATTTTAGGGTAGCCCACCCCATCGCATTAGACCACACTGCATCATGTGTCATACCATACCATTACTTGCCGACGCAGAGGTGACAGCTATCGAGCCACTTGGAGTCAGTCACCAACAACTGAATGGAATTATCGATAATGTCATAGAATATGAAATATATGTGTGGAAGGCAAGAAGGGCTGAGAGTAACATTAGAAAAATTAAATGTGATAGCTGGAATAATTGAATAGTTGCTGTAATAGTGTATTATGTCGCCTCCATTATTAACTATGAGAATATTAAGTGATGGAAGGTAGGTAGCTAGATACGCTTTAGCTATATGCATCCAAGCTGAGTTAGTTCGAATTGAACCGGACCCAGTAGTGCATAGTTGAATCGAGTAGACTGCGAGACTAGTACGAGTACATCACAATTGGCTCCATGCCAGCCTACATAAATGTCAGTTTTCTTTATGTAGAGCGGCAAATGGAAAACAGAACAACCCTGGACCTGTGAATATACCATTCGCCCAGCATGTGCTCCTATTGTCATATCTTGAGGTGACTGCCATAGAGTCGCTAGTCAATGTGGCTTTATAATAATGTGCCGCCAGGAAAATGTCTCAATAGCGACTTGAATCAGCTCCTCTTCGCATCGAAGTATTACTAGTATGACTAGAAGAAGAAAATTGGTAAAAAAAAATCTTACAGAGTTAATGGATAGGTGAAAAGTAATTGAATTTGACACTAAGTACACTTGAATGACTCGGTCTTGATTATTATTTTTTTATCTTCTATTTTTGCTTATTTTGGTTAGAGTGGTTTGGAAATAATTAATACCATATTCCCACTTGGCGTACCTTGAATATATCTTATACCACTTAGCGTTTAGCTAGTGCATAATATCATAGAGGAGTTCTTTTGAGAAACAAAAGGCTAAAGGTTCGAATAGAAGGCTAAAAATGTGACATTTTCAGTTCCATGTAGAAGATGAAGCCCGCTTCTTTGGAAGAGTAACTGAAGGAGTTGCTTTGGGAAAACACGATTTGCATTTTCATTACATTGTCTGTCGCCTGATTTGAGCGAATGACTTGGAGGTCCCAGTTCTCTAATGCGGGTATGTGGGTGGTATAGATCGTGGCCAGCTTCTCATTGAGCTAGTTTGATTTTTCTTAATTCCCAACAATTGCTTTTACCATTTATATATATATGGTATGATGGATTTAGATTCAAAATTGAATTTTTCTAAGATATATTTTCATCCATCGCTAACTTGAAGTTCAAACTCGTGGAACCTAGTCTAGATATCGAGAGCTATTCAACACTCTTAGTCTTTTAAGAGATAAATCGTGAAATACGTATAGACTGAGGTATCATCTGCTGACAAAAATTCCGGAACGAATCGTTACCAAAGATACTCCAGTTGTTGACTCTCGGCCCCATAGCTTCACTAATTTTCTTGCAAAGATTTGAGATTGGATTCTTCCTGAGTTTCATTCTTTTCATTCCGTTGACTAGCTATGTCTGTTAAACCTTCAATTCCCTAATGATTGTGATAGACAAAGAACGATTTTCAGCCCGACTCAAGCTTCTTTGAGAAAGTTCAGAGGTTAGACCGTGGACCAACTCTTTCGATCTATCATATTCCGATGAAGCGCGCTTTTGTTTTATTTTGATTGGTAATGGAATCGCATTTTCTTCTGGGCATTCTACTATTCCATCTATTTCTCTGCACGGTTTATTCAATTGATCTATGCGATACCGGATAATGTGCGGAAAAGAAGAAAAAAAAAACATTTATATGCTCCCGATCCCATTTAGTTTTGATTTAAATAGAAGAAATTAATTTCGTGCACTTTATTTGTAGATGAACAAAAAAAAATTTATTTGAAATAATTCAAAACTTAATTTATATTTATGCTATTTATTTTGTTAAATTACAATATAATAAGTAACGCTTATGAATCTGAAAAACCCTTTAGAAAATTAACAAAATATTAATGCTCTTTTCTAATTGCAATTTTTAAATTAAGAATTTTTTACGTTTTCACATTTCATAAAATTACACTGATCCATATTAAAGATTTTATAGGCAATAATATTGGTTGAGCTTCTAATACGTTGTTATAGCTTAATTTTTGTGATTTGGCAAAACAAAACACATAAAATATTATGAAATTTTGTCCTTTAAACTTTCAAAAAAAATATAATTTAAAATATTTAATTTTCAATATTTGAGTTTCCAATTTATAGTATTAAGTACAATAATTATATATTATAAACGTTTTGAACGCATATCATTCGGTAATTATTAATATTTAAGTTGGGCACGTTTCGACTTTACATATTGGGGGAGTTTGGCTTGAAGAGAGAACACCCATATTGGGATGAATGGCATTTAATTTGTTATGTTTACGTAAGTGACCTATACCATTCGAACAATTGCGTAATTCATTCAAATTTAAAGGGAACCACCGCATAGTATATACAGGAAAGCTGATGGCTTCAAATTTCAATTAGATACATAAGACGATTTTATATAATCAAAGTATTAAAATTACTGATGTTAATGGATTTGGCCGAATTCGCTCAACAATTCGTGCCAGAGTCACAGTGCCATATCGATGGGATTCCATGAGAGAATTATTCGCAGTTGCTTATTGCATGACTACCCAACCTATCAAATTTGAATGTTTGTTGGCCTTTATCTCCAACCTAATGCCTAATGCTTCATGGCTCAAATAGAGGCAATGTTTTAATCGGTCTAAGTTGAAATGCTGTATAGCTCGAGCTTCTCATTAACTATGAGCATAAATGAAATGAACGGCAACGAATTGCCTAAAATCCAATGAAAATGACCTTTCCATCTCTTCAATTGCTCTAATTTCTATTTCGATTTCGTTGATTTCGAAATTGATCTTGTTTACATGGCCATGATTGCATTTGCCTACAAATCCGCACATCATGAGGTCATCCACGGTTTACACAGACCATGTATTAACATCTACTCATATGCAAGTATAAACTGCTCATCAGCACTATGAGTACCAATTCAGCAGCCATCACAGTGTACACGTAAATATTTTATACAATATAAAAGTTTTTAAGGTTTGTTTTTTTTTGTCGTGATTTCATCAAGTACTTACGTTATGTACGTACGCCTCTATGTACATCGCAACATAAATGCTTGGTAATGTAGGTCAAACAAGGCATAATCACATTTTAAACATTAAAAATGAAAGCATTATTTTTTTCGTGTGATCGTTCAAACAACAGGAAAACGAATTAAAATGTGGTAAATGGGCGCGAAATATTTTTACCCACAATAGATAGGCACTATTAGTTATATAAGTAAGGGATTGAGTATACATAAAAATGGTCACGGATGCAGAGGTACTACCGTGGAAGCTGCAACTATGCCTGCAGCCGATATTATTCAGATTTCGTAATTTTCATGAAAATCATGCTGAAAAATTAATTCGGACATTACGCGTTTCGAAACCAAACAGAAATTGACAAGTTTTTACCGCGGATAGAAGTGGCTTCGTAATGGGGGTTTTGCCGAAATTTGGTGGAGAATTTTATTCGATAATGACAGCTGGTAAGTTACGGGAGTCAAATTTACGAGTAAAATGGCAAAATATTGCTGGGCCATTTAAGCTTTTTTCATCTTGTTAAACTTTGATGGGAATTTCGATTTCAACATTTGATGAACGTCGAATATTTTGTTGTTTCTTAACATTCTTTGGTCAGTGTTGTTGTTAGACCCTAGCCGTCAATTGATGTCTGGCACCCGCATCGAATTGTCGTAATTTATTTCGATTTGAAAATCGTCGAACATGTCAAACGTGATAAACTGTGATTTCAACCTAAAAAAAAATACAATTATTCTTATTATGAAAAAAATTTCTCACAAATTTCTTATTTATTAACAATTAGTGATACAAAAATTATATGCCAATTAAAATTAAATAGAATCATTACATAAGTAAGTAGGTACCTGTATACAAGGATATGTGTGAGAGTTTATCAACTTTTGTAATATTACATTTTATGATAGAAATATGTAAAGTGAATTTTTTCTCGTTTTTGGTATTGTACAAAAATAACAAAATATGGTGACTGAATATTTTTTGAAATCAAATGATTATTACGTACAAATACGGTCTAATAAAAACTGAACTATGCTTATTAAATACAATCATATGATACTTAAATTAAAAATAATTTTTGAGTTGGTATTACGCTTGTCGATTAAACAAATAAATTTTTGATAATTTAGTTTGAGTGATTGGTTAAGATATCATTATAGTGGTAAAAATTAAGGAAAATCACCCAATAGCTAATTCACAAAACATCCTTTTTCTATTCAATAAGATTTATAATCTTGGAAGAATTTATAAATTTCCTAGAAAATAATTCTCTTTTTTCTTATGTCAATATACAATTATACGTAAAAACTTAATTTCCAGAAGATATCCTAACAAATTAAAAATCAATATTTTCATTAGAAATTTATATGAAATCCAGTAAATATTTTCGCACAATTTAACTTCCATAATAAAAATTTGTAAAAGTGATTTTATAAAGAAAATATTTGCTCAAGTATTCTCATCCTATAAGTGTATAAACTTGGACTATTTTCTCCAAAAGAATTGATAACGAAAACCATTTTAAAAAAAAAGATATTAACTTCTTTATGATTTTAACCATAATTTATTAACAAAAAAAATAATAATACGAATTCTTCCTATAACAAATATGGTTCCTTCTAAGGTAAAAAAAAAACATTTATGGGGCGTAACGAAAAAGAAAACACTTTTGGAAATGAAGTAAGGCAATCTATTGGATAAAGAATCTTCTCAAGAAAAAGTTGTGGAAATTTCACACATGATTGATCGAATGAAAGGTGAAAACATGTTCGAAATGCCAGTTTGTTGGTTTTTTGGCAGCCAGAAACGATTGGAAAGTAGACGTCTCAATGCAGACTGGTTAACTTTTCTGATCATCTACAGACTGTGGTTTACAAAAATAATACTTTTGGTGGAGTGTACATAGCATTAACCATACATAGTGCGTATCTTTATGAATTTTAATGTATCCGAAAAGATGTTATGGTAAAAACATGTTCGACTGTTGATGCGATCAGAATGACTTCTTATTCGGGGAAGTCACTTTCATAGTGTATATGTGACTAGTTAGAATCAATTTCAACTCGTTAAGATGCCATTTAATTCAATGGGCTAGGCCTAAACGTGGGGATAGCTATTTTAATATGTATTGTTACAAGCAAAGAAAGAATATTTTAGTCTTGGAAAGAAATTATGCAGAGTTGAAATTCATTATGTTTTTGTCGACACATTTGACCGAACACAAATTGGATAGCAAATGGTAATAAGGAGATTCTCTATCATTAAATTCTATCCTTAACTAGAAGCAAATATCATATAAAGGAGATGAATGACGAAAAAAAAATGCTAATTCATTCGGCAGTAAAAATAACAAATCATCACTTCACCCTGACGACTGTCTTGTTCTTGTATTGTTTTGAAAAAGGCAAACACCCGTTTCCGTTGACATAAAACGATTGACTGTCTATGGACTTCCTGCCAAACTACATATACATTCCCGTTCATGATGAAAATATAAGAAAATCTTTAAACTTTTGACAAGAATTTCTAGATTTTCATCCCACACGGCACTCTATTATAATGTAAACAAATTTTTGGGCTTTTTCTGTTGTCGGTTCTTATTTTACTTTTTTTTTTTTGTTGTTGTTGATTTCATACCCGCCTTCAAGGCTTGAATGATTTATTAAAAATTAACTTGACTTCCAGCACTTTATTCCATCTGTTTACTTAGAAAATAATAACTTTTCTCGATAGGATTTTACCCCTTTTTACGGATATTGTTCATTCGCTTTAAGCAATTCTTCAAAATTTATCTTCAAATTTCTACTTTATTTTCAGAGTAAACAAGGCATGTGAAAAGGTCTGAGCTTTTAGGTCAGAATACATCAGAGTTGTACGAATACTTTTAGGCATTTCCTCTATTATATAAAGTAAATTTAGAAGATTTCTACCATAATTGCTTAACTTATTTTCTATCTTCCTGTACCTAATAATCAAAAATATTTACGAATATTGAATCAAGTTTTTAATTCTTTAATTAATCATTTTCCAGAAGTAAATAAAGAATTAGGAGCTTCCAACAATTTTCATGGATTATTTAATTCTTAGAAAGCGTTCTGGTTTTTTTTTGTAAAATATTTAATAAAAATAAAAGCGAAATTCGATTTCTCATATAACGAAAATTAATTATTTTTTTGATTTTGGAACTTTCCAACTTCTTTTTTATTTTCATATTTTATTTTTTTAATTATGTACATAATCTTTATTAATTAAAAATGAGTTATTTAAAAATCATTAATTAAAGGAAATACCATTCCAATGATTTCTTCGAAAACTGTTCTTTAAAATTCCAGTTCAGATTGGTTGTAAGATATCTTTTTTTGGGATTAGAAAAATATTATGTTCTTGAGTAAGATACGAAATCATATGTTTTTTGTTCTATTAATAATTTTTTTTTTGTTCATGTTAATTTTTACAAATGAGCTTGAAATATTAATTTTTTAGTTTGTAATAATATTTTTCAATATTCACGAATATTAAGCAATTATTTTATGGTTTTGTAAAAAAACTTTAAAACATTTAAAAAAAAATATTATTGGATTTTTTTAACTAACTTTTCAGTCCAATTAATCCCATTAATATTCGATAGGAGAAAGTTCTGGCTACAGCATCCCTTTCAAAGATCCTTACAGCTTCTATTCCTGTAATAATGGTGAATATCATTATATGTCTAGTATCATTATATAAAAACGTTATCCGAAATCCTTGTTATACAAAAATACTGTTCATCTTCAATTTATAATTGTAGACTACTTTTATGACTTTTCCTGTTATGCTAAGGATGTTTTTTTTAAATGTCTATCATTCTCTCGCTCGCATACCAAATATATTTCCGAAAATTCCAAATTTGAAATCGTCACTCCAAAGGATATATTTCCACTATCCCAGCTACCAATATTAGTATTCTTTTGCAACTCTAACCTTACCTTCTTTTGTGGGTGCAATCAATTTTTTTTTACAGCTCACCTTTTCATAAGACCTCTTTCTTGACTAATTTTGAACTGATTTTTAAAGCATACCAAGTTATAAGCGTGTTCAAAAATAACTTTATCTAAAGAATATCCATTATACTATAGAGTAAATTTTCTAGACCCTATTTCTAAAGAAATTGAAATAAAATATTATAACGTAACGCATGTAATCATGAATAATACCAATAAATTAAATTGGTTAGAATGAAAGGACCTGTTTCATTTATCCCAGCTACTAACAACCTGAAATTGTTCAATATGAATAAAAAAAAATCAATTTAGGCATTGAATAGTTAATTAATTAGGGGTTGAATTTTTTATTTTTTATTTAAATTTTATTTAGATTATTAAAATTAAAAAAAAGAATGATGATGGAATTCTGACAAAAAAAAGAAGATTTTAATAAGTCTTTAGCGAAAATGCTTTATTAGAGGCCAAAATAAATATTTAGTATTTAAAAGATTAAACACCATCAAGTTTTTTGTTTAAAAATCAATAATGTATTGTTAAAATATTCTCCTAAAAATATTCACTTCTTAAATTAAAATGCAGCACAAACAATTTTCTTCCCAAAAAAAATTAACAAAGATATTTGAGAAAAGATGGAATTTCTATCCTTTTTTTTTAGCTAATTTCATTTTTATTTTTTCTTAAATGTTCTATAGTATTTTTTTTTTTGATATTTTATTAATTTTTCAACAAACAAAGCATATCACTTGTTAAATATGTGTAATTAAAATTCGAAATCTTTTCTTTATTGCAGGATCGTCATGTGAAGAGAAACGGTGACCCAGAACCAGTTGTAGATCCGTCACAAGATTATATTCTTATGCTTGGATATGAGAATGCAACACACACCGTCCTAAGATTCAAGAGGAAATTGGATACATGCGATACATCTCATGATATCCCCATAACGGTAAGTAGTTGTACAACAACATTCAATTTTTTTGTTCGCCTGTTTCCGAACTTTTTCCTTTAAGTTTTCTTCAAGAAAATAACTTTTGCACAAGGAAAGAAAAGAGGAATTCACTATTTTTTGTAGTTTTTCGATTTCTTTTTGCACAATGACTCAAACATAAACAATTCACGAGAAGCGTTAGACTCCTAAAAATGAAAGGGGGGGGGTAAAAAGGGCAATAAAGATATAGCATAGCCAACAGTTTTTTAAGAATTGTCTCAGTGGAAATAAATCAAGAAGATTCACGCAGAATTTTTATGTTTTCTTCTAGCATGCAAATCTATCCGAGCTAGAACAGCCTCATTCTAGTTGCTATTTATCTTTCTTGTTTATCTTATAGTATTTCTAATTCTTAAAGTGATTCTCTTTGAATACGAGAAATGCATGTCTTTTTCTGTGAACCAGTTTTTCACCTGTAATTGAACCAGTGAACCGGTACATACAACTGAAAGATTTTAAATTGAACAAAACATGTTTTTAACATTGGTGATGACTTTAAAATATGATATTCTAGTTTATTGTCATATTATAACAACAAAAGAGAGTTTTTACTGTAAAGCGAACAAAAGTAAATTTTATAGATTTTCATAAGCTTCAGGTACACTAAATTTTGCTGGGAGAAACGGAGAAATGATGTGACTCATATAGTCTTAAATGTGAACGAACATTTTTTGACAAAACCCGCAAACAGTAAAAAATCAACCAAGTTTAAAAACAAAAATTTTCTTCATACAAAATAAATAAATAAATAAATTCCACTCATATACCTTAGTATTTTTCGGTATAAAGCATAAAATTTTAATTGGAATTTTTTCTGAATCTAGTCACAGGTATACGTACATGTTTACAATGACCCAGTCCTATGTCGAAATGATCATCCAAACCTTAGTTTTATTATAAATTTATCATTATTCACACCTGAAGATTCTCATATGAATACCGTTTTTTTCTTTATGTAAGTTTGTTTGTTTTTATTTTCGACAGAATATCATCGTACTCTGCTGTTCGGTAGTCCTATCAAATGTGGGCACTTTTGCCAGTTTGTTGTTAGCACAGGCCATCCGCCATGCTAACTCCTCCTAATGGTGGACATACGTGTACATGTGAAAGTGTTAATTGCGTGCATGATTCGTTAATTTTCATTTATTTCAAAGGCCTCCCTAGGCGCTAGAGGGTCCTAAAATATTAAGCGATTAGCGAGTTCCTCTTAATAGAAAAGTAAATATTTGATTAGAACGCGTACACATAATTATAGGGTCAGTCGGGATTGTACAAAGCATTTATTTTGTTTATATTGTTTGCGGGTTCTGACCAAAGAGAAATCGGCCTCTTTTCACCTGTTCGAATTCTCATCCAGTCTTCCTCACCCTCACTATCGATTCTATGTACTTTCTTAAAAAAATACTTTAAAAAAACTATATTAAAGAATATCGACAAGTAACCTTTCAATTTCATTTGTGTTGATGCTCTAACCATGTGGAATTTACTGATTCACGACGACAAGAAATTTAGATTAGCTTGTTAGTTTCGGTTGAATAGTTTCCCCCAAACACATGCTCCCAATTTTTTTTTGTTTATACTCTTACGAATATTCTCGTACCTTGAAAATTGGAGTCTATCTATTCCCAAGTTCATGTCAATTAAGGTGCACACCACAGTTTCTTGTATTGTTTATATATTCCTACTTAAAAAGTTACTTTTCAAATGTTTATCTTTAAAAAAACTGTTCAACTAAATAGAAGTGTATTTTTGTCTTATTGTTATTAATTTGAAATCTTATGAACAACACGTTAATTCTAAGTCAACAAAAGATGCTCATTGATTGGCTTTTTGTGTTTTATGAGAATCTCAAATATTTGTTTAGAGTTTTGTTAGTTTTTAGCCTCATTTATCACGAGAAAAGTGATTTTTTTCATAAATCTGGAATTATGGATGTAAGGAGAGTTTTTTTTTTTGCTTTTGCCGAAAAAATAGAGCATTTTTCTCAATATTTTTGAATGATATTTGTTAGTTTTCTTACAAAATAAATAATTATCTTTTTTTCTATTACGAAGAAATATTAGTTCAGCAAAGATTTTTTTTTTCAAAGCTAAAGCTTATTTTTTAATAAGCATTGACGATTAGCTTGTTCGTTGGATAGAATAATAGCTGTTTTTTGATTGAATCTTATTCTTAGAAATAAAATTTTATTCTTAATTTATCTGTTACAAAGAAATCATGAAAATCATCATTAAGCTTTTATAAAAAAAATTTATAATGATCCAACTACACAAACAAATTTAATAAAATTGTTTTATTCAAAATATAATAGCAAAAAATATGAATTTTGGTATAAAAAATATCTATTTTGCTAAATATTTGAAGTTATAAAATTGTTTGCAATCCGTTTTTTAATATATTTTTTTTTGAACAGTTACTAAAATTAAATAAACCCTTATAAGGGATGTTTTTCAATTAAAAATATTCTCCTCCAGATAAATTATATATTAAATAACTTCTCAGGTACTAAAAGTAATACATGGTATTATTAAAAAAAAAAATATATCTATAATTTTATACAAAAAATTGGTTTGAACAAAATTAATTAGTTTACTATTCTACCTATGAATATCTTAAAAAATTACATTCCACTTTACTTAAATAAGATTCCATATCCGAAATGCCCTTAGGGATATATAATGTACTTTTTTTTGTATAAAAAGGTGATGGTAACTATGATAGCACTTGAATGACATGTTTTACTAGGCACTTGAACGTCTTTTAATTCAACATCTTGAATTTCCATCTTAACTTTTAACTTCTTTCTCCTTATTTATATTATATATACATCACGATTTAAAAAAAAAGATTTTTGAAGTCCATCATGGAACGATAAGTGGACGATAGTAATGCAAATGCAGTTGACTGATTATTTAGCTCATATTCTTAACTCTTATCAATAGTGAAATTATATCGTCTGTTCTATATAGTCGCTATTAAAATAGAAGAACTTCTGCATCCTTTCGAAGTGGAGAAATACGAGAGAAATTCCTATTCGAACTTTGTCAGTCGAAAGCAATTTGTTCATAATGGAATCTTAGAGATAAACTGGAATCCATTTACGTTGAAAGGATGCAGAGCAGCAGGTGCATTCTTAATTCCTAAGATTGCTCACATCTGGTTCAGGGCAGACATTCTTAGTTTTCCTTCCAGTTCTTCATCATGATCTGGTTGGCCATCGATGCCGCCATTACCTTAAGTGTCACATGCATGGTCTTCGTCACCATCAGTTCTACTTCAATAAATATAAAATTTTAATTTTCCTTCGTTTCAATTGTGCAAATTTTTCATTATTGGGATAAATATATCATTTATGCAATAGTAGTTCATCAACTATCTAAATACGGGGTTTGAACTGGAAATATTATCTCGTAAGTATGAATATCTTAAAGTACTTAGACCACTGGAATAGAAATCCAGAAAGAAAAGACAAAATAAGGAGGAGGTGTTTAGTATTAATTCCAATTTATTGTTAATAAAAATTTCCCAATGTATTCTGAATGTTTGCACAAACGCAAATATTCAGATCTAAAGTCATTAAGGAAATTTGTTCTTATTTTCATTTCGTTGAAATTATTCGAAGAGCATTTTTAATATGTTCGTCATTTTTCTAGGTTATTCGTACAGAAATATGCCAAGAATTAAGATGGATTAGTCGAAAGAGTACACCTTTTTTATTTTAAATAACAGAAATCATTCTCTAACTTATAATTTGACTATTTGGGTGTTCTGTAAAAAGCTAAGATGTACGATTTTATCTGAATTTTTAGATTTTAGAATGTTGTAAATATAGCATTAACAAAAGAAAATATTAAATAAAAATATACTGTGAATGAAGGAAATCGCCACTAATACCATAATTATCGAAGCAGATTTTATATTGTTACCTAATTCCAATCCGGTAGGATGGATACCGTTTTCTGTCTACTTTCAAAGATCTGGATTACCTCGAATAGAACCATATTAATAACTATAATTAGAGAATCATTTAAATCTGGCAGATCGCTTCATTTTCCTCAAGTGGTAAATTCACAAATGATAAATGAAAACGATATTTACCCGCCAGAATTGGCAATTAGGAATATTCTCTTTGGCTCTTTATGAGACTCCAAAAATAATAATTCCATTTTGGTCTTTGGATAATTATTAAAATCGTCTAATCTGTAGTTGAGAACGAGCACACGTCGGCAAATGTAAAAACGCGATAACAAATTGAAAAAATGATTTTCTGAAATTCGAGACGCCGGAAACCGTTTTATCTAATATGTACAGTGAAGTAGGCCACAGATCTACGTATATCTATCTGCAAGAGTCTACTTTAGCTTAGAGTCTATTCATCTACGAATAGGCTTTAGGTACATACACTTTTCGGTCAGAATTCAATTTCACATTAAGGTACATGCATAGCTAAACCTAAGACCATTTTTCGCATCACAAAAGTTCTACGCAGTACGGAAAGGGATTTTGTACGATTCAACAAACTCTACGCCTGGGATTTCTTCCGCAATATACAATCAACATGGTAATCCACCCCAAAAATTATTACTGACACAGCTTCCCTTCAATGAGCAACGCACACGTAATAACAATAATGCTGATCCCCAAAAATACGACGTTGTTCCTGTTGCTAATACTCATACTGATTCTGGTTCCTATTCCTGCTGACCGTATCATTCCATTCTCGTGCATAACGGATTCGATTATTTCGGTTCATGGACTCGAATCCTCGTGCCAAATCATACTACTTTCTCATTAGAGTTTTTTTTTTGTTCCACTGGTTTTCTATGAAGAGTTGGTATATTCATTTCTGTACCAACCTAACCCATCTATCTACCTATGGAAGTATGTATCCTTCGTTTTGTAGTCATACAATTTCGTTTAAAAAATATTTATGATTTGGTTGGATTTGGTTGTATTTGAATCGATTGGGAATTTTGAACAATTGGACATTTTGCGTTCTAAAAATTATTAAAAAATAATATCATCATGGAGTAAATTATTAATAATAAAAAAAAAGGAAAATTTATGATATGGAAAAAATAAATTTGAAGATTTAACAAAATTCACCATTTTTTCACTCTGGAAAGTACAATTTTCATCACTAAGGGTTAATATCGTATTTTATCTGATTGTCTTTTTTTTCATTTTCGTAAATATTTAATTTTTCGATTCGATAGGTTCTTAAATTGTAGTAATTTTATTGTACGAGTATTGTTCATATAAAATGATTATTTTTAAATTTTTATTATTAAGGGATGATTTTAGTTTTGTTTTTTTAGAATGGATCATTTGATATATAGGTTTAGGAAAATATTTATAAATTATATCATTTTCATAAAAAAAACCCAGATATTATAATGTAATTATGAAATAGTTGAAATTTCGAAATATGTGAATTATACAAACACAAAACGTGAATACTATTAATTTTAACCCTTTCTATCTATCAGTGTTAATCAGTTATTACCTTTCATTCTATCCGGTATATACCTAAAATAATTCCTTGAAGTGAAAATGGTACCCATGTTAACTGGTGGCAAAGCAAATTCTTCAATGACTGGAGAATTTTCGGTAGCCATTTCTATTTGCACATATTTGGATATGTGAACAAAAAATGTACAATTTCCTTAGGGTAATTGACACTTTAGAAGCATAGAAAATTGATACCTTAACATTGCCCTAAGAGTATATACTCACACATACCCGTTCCGATAGTATGATTCCCCATTAGTTGATGGATTATTATTACGCTTCGAAATTTATTTAATTTACCTAGAATGACCAGTTCTAGTAATTTACTTTAATGTTGGGATAACTTTTAAAGTAAATTACTAGAAATTTAACTATGCAGTGTAAGCACAATTCGAAAACGTTGTAAAAATGGTTGCTGAACAAAGCGACGCAATGTTAAAACGCATGAAAAATAACGAGTTTGAGTCTGAAAAACACCCAACAAGATACTCGAGTACCAACCACTCGGGTGCAATTATTTCATTTTGTCGTACACAAGCATCTCGGCCATTAGTGACTAAGTGGATTGTCCAAACCATTCTTGACTGGACTTAAAAAGAAGACATAATAAAACAAAATTGTAAGGGAAAAAAAACCATCCATGCCCGGGAAAAAAAATAAACAACATGAAAAGAAGGGTTTTTAGAGTGTAGAGAAAAATTACAAAATTGAGTGAAAATGAAGAGAAGAAGAATACTAACCAATACCAATACAAGAACAACTACAATAATTATGGTAACAACAATAATAATTATAAAAATAATAGCAAGAGAGACCCTTACGAGTATAACCAATTTTTGTTCCATGTAACAGCAATCGTCAGCCATAACAGTACCACTACAGAGAACCAGACTGAACAAAGTGGAGTCGACTGTTCGAAAAATGACCGTGGTAGGCATTTATTTTGTTTCCCTAACCGTTCTTTGGCTACTTGCTTTCAAGAGAACACTTCGTTAAGCATTGGCCGATGCTCATCAGCCATGAGGCATTGACAATTACCCATCAGACATTGGCCACTAGTCACTAGTTACTAGCCACTAGCCACCAACCACTATGAACATGTTCGCAATGGTATCAAAGATTTAATAGTGCCTGGCAGGAATAGATATTCTTGCCATTTACCACTTTGCCTAATAGTCGCACGGATAGTGTTGGAACTAACAAAAACATGCAAATGTTAAGCATGTTTCTACCACCGTTGTTTGTCGTTCATTTAAAAATGGAAACCAGAAAAAAACATTAAATGCTCAAAAGTATTTTGGTTTTTGTTTATTTTTATTCAGCTTTCCATACAAAATAGAGTAGTTTGGGGTCATATTTTTGTATTTCAATAGCAAAAATAAACATGAAAAAACTCGCTTGACATACTTGTTGGGAGGAGGTGTAGTTTTCTGTTAGCGAAAAAAAAACTAACAATTTGTATAAAACGATTAAATGAATGCAGTTAGAGCACGCAAGTAACTAAAAGACATACAAAATGCAATTAAAAATGCGCAATGTTGAAATTACCTTGAGTGCAGTTTGTCTGCGCTACCAATTTTGTGTTACTATTTTTGTTAAATGCGATGGTACCAACTTCAACCCAACTCCTACTACAGTGGATGAATGTAGAAAATATGAAAAAGGTTTAAGGCTACCCCTAGTGTACATATGTCGCGGTGAAAATGTCTGCCTGTCTAGAGTGTAGGATATTTACATGCTCGTACATTGAACATCGAAATTGTCGCCATTCGAGTTGGTTAGGTTCGTTTATTTTGCATTTGTTAACCGCGGGATAAATGTCCTGGAAAAAGTTTTTCTAGGGTAATCTCTGAATGTGATTTCAAAGATAGAATAGCCTTAATGTCTAGCGTTATTTGTTTCCAAATATAAAATCGAGTCGTCATCACCAGCAAACGCATCCTCGTTAAAAATCTTTGTTAATGCCGGGGTATCATTAGTGGTAACAGTTGATTTCAGTGGCGGTTGTCGAGATGGCTGCTTTGGTAATGGTGGTCATGTCACATCTCCTGGCACTTTTTCCAGTTTAATCTTGTACAAGTATTCACTTGTACTAAACACGAATCTGCCAAGGATCATTAAGGGACACACAGCAACATAGCGAATTACCAGGAAAAAAATTATTGTCTATAACAACAAGCGGTAAGGACAGAATTGCTGAGGTAAATCGCACAATTTTATAACGTTTGTGGTGGCATTTATTTAACGTTAACAATTCTATTTTGGAAATGTTGGTTTCTTTATAATTGTTATAAAAAAACAACCGAATATAATCGCATGTTGTATCCTAGGTTGATGTGAATGTAGTTACTATAAGAGAAACTGGAGCTTTCTCGATGCCTTTGTTATCCGTAAGGTTTTTAGCATGAATTCTACATAAATAGATTTTTTGTAGCTCTAAACATATTTATATGTAATTTTTCTTTATCATTTAAACATATTCTCTGTAAAGATATAAGACCAATTTTTGGTAATTTTACCATAAATGTACTTTTATTACTGATATCAGGATATACTCATAAACATTTTTCCGATTTGGATTGTTCTTAGTCCAAATTTTAAAAGTAGTCTGTTATCGTTGAGTAAAATCTATTAAAGATTTTCTTCTCTGCACCTACATAATAATATATTTTTATTATGTAGATGCAGAGAAAGCATTCCAAATCGAAAATGAGGGGATAGCGTCAAACTTTTTTTTTTAGAGAATTCAATAAAAGACTGTAAAAAGTTTGATTTTGGCATTACCATTAATTTTGAAAAAATAATGCACAAATTTAAGTCATTTTTTCAATATACATCGTTTCCGGAATAGGTGGTGAATAGGATTCCACTTTTTAAAGTGGCTATAATCAGCACTATCCGCTGTGTATGCCTAAGTCCGAAGTTAACTAAACGCTTTTAGAAAATTCTTGTGCACTAGGAAGGGGAGCCTAACAGTTTCTTACTGAAAGTATTTTTTACATATGTGTAGTTGCCAATAACATGATAGCAGAAAATTTCTTTTTATAAAGCACTCTGAATAAAAGGCATTAAAGGACAGATAAAAAGACTTCGAGTTACTGAATAGAGGAGGAACAAATGGCAACTGTGTTGCAGTCATAGTCAGTCGCCTAATAAATTTAAGAGCGACATAAATTGAAGGATAATTACACCGTACAGTGGGCAATTAGTTGCAATTATTTTTATTGCTACAAAGAAGAATTAAATTACAATACGAACGAACTCTTTCAATTAACTGATTGTCGTAGCGGTGAAAAAGCAAAGAAAAAACTACAGTATAATGTTGAAATAGCAACAGGACCGACAGAAAAAAACTCCATTCTTTATAATAGCTCCTCTACGCATAGTTAAGGTTTATCGGCCTTTCGTGGTGAAAACCAATTATAATCGGGAATCTAGAATCTCCAGAATCATGATAATCGCGGTAATCAAGAGAATCGCGGGGACCCCAGTTGGCCAAGCTTGAAGCACAATTGCAATTAGACAACCAACTCCAAGGTATGCACACACGTATATGCACATCTGCTGGTGTCCAACTTTTACTAATAAATGCAGAGGACAAACTCTACAATTGCATCTCCGATATAAACTGGATTTATCTCATAGGCACTTTTTAAACTCAAGCGAAGTTGGACCCATTTTCTTTCTAATTCTAAAGCTACTCTTACTCCTTCTTATTTGAATGGATATTACTTTACAAAATAATAAATAACACTCTAACCACTTAGTGGTTTAGTGATCATTTTATATTTCCTCATAACTCAATGGGTGTTTATCTTATATGTCGTTTAAATATTCGTTTTTTCCAATAATTCACTTTTGCATCTAGTATTAAATAGTATTACGATCTACAAGTACTTATAATTGGATTCTTTTTTTTTTCTCTATATAACAAATTTGTTATTATCCATTTTAGAGCAAAATTACACCTTTTCGAAACTGTCATTTGTCTTTACGTCATATCTCAGATTAGATAAATTTTTTTGCGCATTTCTATCGTACAAGTGCGTTCAAAAATATAGAAAATAAAATACCTTTACTAATATTAATTGAACAAGATTTATTTATATTCTGATTTTATAATGAAATTGGTTAGCTAGGCTATCTATAATTAAACTGGACATTTTGAAGGATTTTGATAAAAAGCATCTTTGAAGAAATTTCAAATAGCAGAAAAACCAATTTGAATATGAAATAGTGCAATTATTGTAACTTATTTTTCCATCGTACATTTGCGTTTTTTTTAATTAATATACTGTTTTATAATTATTAATAGAAGTGTAGAGATTAATTAATCAAATGTGTAGTACAACTTGCATAACAATTAAGATTTTAAATGCCCGTTTATAGTCTCATTTAGCTTACTATTATTTAATACCGTTCTCAAATACAATATTTTTACTGAAATTCTAATAGTTAATGTAAAGAATTTCTTTAAAAGCAACATTTTCATTTTAAGACAAATATGTTAAAAATATCTTATTTGGTATTATATTGTAGTAAAACTTCAAAAGAACTATATGCTAAATACACGCTATCTAAAATAGACATAGAATGTTATATGAGCGTTCCTTTTTAGGTATATTACCTTGCTTATCCTAAGCATAGACTGTTTTAAGGTAAAGTATTCAAATTATTCTATAGGATTTTCGAATAAGAGTGATATGATTTTTTTTTTAAAAAAACACACTAATTTTTAGTGTTTCAAATGGCCTCCATGACTTCTTTTGCAGGAACGAATTCGATGAACCCAATTTTTTAGCAATTTTTCCACTAAATCGAGTCGTAAGTCATGAATAGCACCTTCAATATTGACTTCTAAAGCTTGAAGAGAGTCTGGTTTATTGCTAAAGACTAATGACTTCAAATAACCCCACAAGAAATAGTCTAATGGTGTTAAATCATAACTTCTTCGAGGCCATTCAATGTCACAATTTCTTGAAATAATTGAATCTCCAAACTTTTGTCGCAATAATTCGGTTGTTGCAAGTGCTGTGTTGCACGTAGCCCCGTCTTGATGGAACCAGATGTTGTCAAAATCAGTTTCTTCTAATTTCGGATATAAAAAGTTGGTTATCATCGATCTATACCGCTCTCCATTGACAGTAACGGTATTACCATCTTCATTTCGAAAGAAGTATGGACCGATGATTCCACCAGACCAAAAACCACACCAAACTGCCAATTTAGGGGAATGTACTGAGTGTTCATGAATAATTTGTGGATTTTCTTCGTACCAGAATCGACAGTTTTGTTTATTTACCGCACCACTAAGATGAAATTGAGTGCACGAAAAGTTGCAATTGGAGAACGATTATTTTGATAATAAAATTGAATAATTTGTAAACTTTGTTCTTGCGTATATCTCTCCATAATGAAATTGAAAACATTGTTGAATACAATGGAAAAAAAAGACAGATCATGACATATTGCAAATGGCCGAAACGTCACTTAGAAATTATATCACTCTTATTGAAAAACCCTATAGTTTCATTGCATTGTTAGTTATATACCATGTAACACCATCTTACTGAAACCACATATTCAGCAAGCGCAAATATCCAATGAAAGAGTCAACATGTTTGCAATCATGTGAGGTTATCGTTTTTTAGTAGCAGTCGCAGGGAATCCATTTCATCTTTGGGAAAAGAAGAGTAAGGATATAAAGATGACTCATAAAAAAATTTGTTAATTTTTATATGTCCAGACCCTACAATCATTGCAATACAAAATCACTCTTTATTGATAAAGACTTGATCAAATTCTGATATTTTTTCGTATATGAAAATGGCGGCCTATTAAAGTCGCATACGAAAGTCATTCAACAAGTACTTAGCCTCACCGCCCGATGAAACTGCTGTCACAAAAAAAAATTACCATCGTGCAGTACATTCTTTTTGTAGCCTACTGTCAAAGTTTCAGTTGATTCCCTTTATTAGTTTTGTTTTGAGAGCCTTTGAAAGCGAGCGTGTCGGTCGGTTGCACAAAAATGGAAAAAGAACAATATCGTTCGGTGATTAGATTCTTGTTTTTGGAAGGGAAAACGCGCAGCGAAATCAAAGATCGCTTGGATGCTGTGTATGGTGACTCTTCTCTTTCGATGGCGACTGTCAAGAATTGGTTCAACGAGTTTGTTCGTGGCCGCACGTCGGTTTTTGATGAGCCACGCCCAGGTGCCCCGAAAACGGCTGCTACGGAGGAAAACGTTAAAAAAGTCCACGATCTCGTGTTGGCAGACCGTCAATTGAAGGTTCACGAAATAGGTGAGACTGTGGGCATCGCAGTAGGAACGGTGCATCATATTCTACACGGGGAACTGGGCATGAGAAAGCTGTCAGCGCGATGGGTGCCGCGTTTGCACACACTGGAAAACAAGCGCAACCGTGAGACCACATCGGCGACGTGTTTGGCGCTGTTTCAGCGCAATTCAGCGGAGTTTTTGCGTCGTTTCGTGACCGTCGACGAAACATGGATTCACTGGTACACACCAGAGACCAAGGAACAGTCAAAACGGTGGACTTCACCCGGCGAACGTGCTCCGAAGAAGGCGAACACTGGTCGATCGGCCGGAAAGGTGATGACCACCGTTTTCTGAGATTCACAAGGTGTGATCCACATCGATTACCTCGAGAAGAGTAAAACAATCACGGGGCGCTACTATGCTGACTTATTGGGCCGATTTGACGTCGAATTGAAGAAAAAGCGGCCCCGCTTTGCGAAGAAAAAGTGCTGTTCCACCACGACAACGCGCCGGCTCACACCTTCGCCGTCGCCATGGCCAAATTGGTCGAATTGCGCTACGAATTGCTGCCCCATCCACCGTACTCTCCAGATTTGGCCCCCTGTGACTACTTTTTGTTTCCAAACCTGAAAAAATCACTCGCCGGGAATAGATTTGGGTCGAATGAGGAGGTCATCGTCGGCACGGAGGCCTATTTTGCTTCCCTCGAGAAAATGTATTTTTTGGACGGGTTAAAAAAGTTAGAGCATCGCTGGGCCAAGTGTATCGAGCTTGAAGGAGGTTATGTGGAAAGATAAATTGCCACCTTTCCAAAATTTTTGTCTTTCTTTTGTAGGCTAAGTACTTGTTGAATGACCCTCGTACCTCTCAGTATATTTAAATAGCGGCCAATATTTTATAGTTGCATATCTTTCCGTACATTAAAATGTTCTATATCTTCCCGCAGATCAAAATTGCATCCTGTTAAAATTGATCATATTTCTGTTTATTATAAATAGTTATCTGTAAAGGTTGCATACACTTCCGTATATCAAAATGGCGACCTGTCAAAGTTGTATACCTTTCCACAGAACACTCTGTACAATTGTCGTATGTCAAATAAAATGCAAAATTCATTAAAAATAATTATTGCGTTAAAATTTTTATATATGTTCTCTGAAAATATTATAAATATTTATTTTCGTACAATTATCATCAGTGTTTGGTTCTATATTTGTAAATAAATTATATTAAATAATATCTGCCATATATAAGGGCTACATTCAGAGTAATTTCTTTCTTTAAAAGGTAATACTTTTTTAATAATTATTAGAAAAAATAATAAAATCCATAAAAGCCCATATATCATTTTTAGATTTTGAACTACTTTATAGAAGCGTATAAATCTGCAAATTACAAAAAAAAAACGAATGGCATTCCTTGCTTTACATAAAATAAACAAAAATTTGCTGAATTTCGTATTTTGTTTGTATTGAATTTATTGTATATATGCCACTGGTCACTAAGAAAATTTTTGACCATATTACAAATGATGTTAAAAAAACTAATGCCAGTTTCTTATAATATTATATAATTTATTTTCTGTTAGCTCATTTCGATATAGAATCTTTAAATATATCACTTTAAATAATAGTATTAAATTTTTTTAAATTTCCGATTCAAAAGATTTGCAAAATTCGTATATAGAATGAAATTTAAGATAATTAAAAAAAATTTTTGTAAACCTTAAAAAAATTTCAAAAAATTTTCAAGATCTGATAAAAAAATATAGTATGACTCAGTCATACATAACTTTATATTTAAACAAAAGCTACATCAGATAAAGAATTTTCTCTTTCCTTTATCGTCATTGTTTTTTGTGTTTTATAAATCCTAATTCCAATAAAAAAAATTAAGGACAACTTTTTAAATTGCCATTATTTGACTATTGAATCAATAATAAAAAAAAGGAAACAAAGAGCAACAAAAAATAAGTTAGAAACACTAAATCGGACACGCCATTACATCGTCTCCAAATTACAAAAAAAAAAAATAATTGAAAAAAAACTTGGAAGAACTTAGAACTCATGAAAGGACATTGTACAACTACACTCTTATACAGGAACAGGACATGCACGTATAAATGTCTAACACGAAATGATACCAATTCGAATAGAATAAAAATTGACTAAATTTCGAATTAAATGAATCGTCCGAAATCCCGAGCAAATTTTCTTTTCGTCCTATTTTGTGATTTTTATTTGCTGAACTTTTACACAGCAGCTGACAAACTTATAAATCCTTTTAACGATGACGACAAAGCCTATTTTATGGCATTCTGCTTCCTTTTTTTTGGTTGCTTCCTTATCTCTAGAATCTGGTATCTCATATCTAAGTATATTTGCCTCAATATTTCTAAATTGTATTGTAGTTAGTTTTTTTTCTGTTTATTTTTGTGGAGCCCATTTAACACACAGAAGTGAAAGTGATTGAATGAAGTTTTGTGTCTTTCCATGCAGTCCTTTTCATTTCAATATCCTTTTCCTTCTTCTACAATTTCAATAATACCAACAAAAAAAAACTAAAATAGACAATATAAAGGATAAACGGAAATGTTTATTGTAAAAAAATTAGAATCTTTCGCTCCCCATTTTTGTATTTTTGCGATGAAAGAGTACGAAAACGCTGCTATAGAAAATTACTGAATGGAAATTCTGTTTACTCGAAATGTGGATACTTTGGAGTAGAATATTTATGTGACGACTTATTGGCGTCAGCTGTTGATGTAGGACTTTTATATCTTAATGGTAGATCTCTGTCTTTTTTTGGATACTTTTTATGATGGTTAATTGCCAGTGATCTTTTTATTTCCTTATTTTTAACTTTTCAATTATAAAAATTTATAATAAAACTTTTCAATAAATGAATTTCTGGATATATAAACTATATGTTTCAATTCCTTTTTACAGAATGACACCATGAGAATAATATACATGTATCATGAGAGTGAGCCTTCTCGTGGTCTCATAATTCCGGGAACCTTACCAAATCCGGTAAAAGCTGTTCGAGAATATCGGCCATTGTTTCTAACACAAAAACTACAACCAAAACCCTTACGAGATGATCGGGTACGAATTCTAGAGCTCCGTAATGAAGATGTTGAATTGCCAAGAGGAGAAGATTCATTGTTTTGGTGTAAAATGTTCAAATTGGAGGATATCAATCGGAAACATCATCTGATAAGGGTAAGTTTATGATTTTGCTTGAATACAGGTTAATTTAATTATAGAAAATAATCTAAAATTAAATAAGCACTATGCTTTCAATATTTTTTAATCGATACTCACTAATTTTTTTAAGAACATCGAATAAAAAAATAAGTTTTTACTGCCGTTAAGTAGTTAATTTTTCACATGTACATCTCGTAATAGTAGTAATATTAATAAGTAATTTCTTAGTGTAAAAGTTGTTTTGAGTGAAGCGTCAACCGTACTCAATATTTAATAGAACAGGAATGTTATAATAGAAAGTTTCACGATTTTTTTTTGTCTATTTCATTTTATTATTTAATAATAGTGCTAGAATGCCTCTTCTTAATACTTAAGAAAATTAAGGCCATATCCCAAGCCATATTCAAATCTGAATACATCGAGAAGATATAATACGCGCAAATCTTCTCGATGTCGCCAGGCCAGAAGACTACCATACACAATATACAGATTTGGTTTACTCAATCAATATAAAAGAAATTCTTTCGATCGCATATCTAAAATTTAATTGATAATTAGTCGCTCGATAATCATAATACCAATTTGAAAAGTTTTTCTATATATGCGTGACTTCTGATCCTATAGTCACTTGTCATTTGTAATATATTTCGGAATCAAAATTAAATTAAAAAACAATTTTCTTAAATAAATTCTAATTACAAATGCTACATTTTACCTTTTTTTTAAAGTTCCATAACTATATTTATGAATACCATCTCAAAATATATGTTCATTATATTCATCAATGCTTATAAGTTAAATTATAAATTAACTATTAATTAAAAAGTCCGTATTCAATTTTGTAATAAAAAAGAGCTGTGAAAACCACCCGAGGTTATTAGTGCAGACTACAGCTATTAAAATATTTTCTAATTCAATATTGAATTTTTCGTGTAGCATATTGAATTAGGATAAATCTAATTTTAAATTCAGTTAAATTGATACTATCTCTAGTATCTTCCTATCGATATTCTGAACTACTAAAAAATGGCAACTGCCTTGACTAAATACATTCACAATTGTATACGCGTTCATGTATCTCTAAATATATATATTTTCTGAATAATTATACTTCGGTTGGAAAAGTGTGAAAGGATGCACCTATTCTGTTATTTATATAGTTGCTATAACCACTTTCATATATGGATTCAGTAGAAGAAAATTGAAAAATTAAATTTTAATTCAATTTGCAGTACGAGCCAGTAATCGATTGGGCATCCAGTTTAGAGTATCTACAACATATTATCCTGTACGAATGTGAAGGAAATAATTCCGAATTGGAACTATTGTCACGTGAACAAGGTAGACAATGTAAAAGGCAGTACAATTTACCGAATGTATGCAATTCCATTGTTGCAACTTGGGCTCGTGGCTCAGAGGTAAGATTAAATATGTCCATTTATACACGTTTTTATTTCCAATAGCTTACATTTTTATTTTATATAAAAAAAGAACACAACAACATAACTCTTCTATGAAACATGGTTTTTCTAAGGATTTTTTTTTCTAGAAGCAGAATGCTTATATAAAATATACACTTTTTAAAATTTGATAAATGTACAATTTTGTAAGAGATCCTTACGAATTTTCTATTAAAGAAGAAGAAATGAGAGTTGAGTTAATGTACTAAGTAAGAATTGTGTTACCTTGAAGTGGAAAGTAATTAAGGAATGTATCAAATATGGTCGATTGATTAGTGTTACGCTATCGAAACATGTGCATCATATAATTGTAAAGTGCACACTGTAACCATGATCATAGGTTATTCCTTCGAACAGCCAACAGACTTCAAGTTTTACTTTATTGGTAACTGTTAATAGATTCTTTTGCAAAGAAAATTTCACCATAAGAAAGGAAAAGGATACAACAACCTTATGTGTACATATACATTAATAGAATAAAATTACAAAAAAAATTAAATTTTACTTAAATCGAAAGAAAAAAAATAATATCAACTAAACTTTTATGCTGGTTATTTTATTAAGAAAGAAAGCAAATCCGTTATAAAAGTTTCGAAACGGAAACTCATTACACACTACTTACACCATCCTACGCTTGTACCTTTGTTTCAATTCGCCATTACAACATTATCTATAATATCCTTTTAGAAGTTTTTCACATTTTTTTCTATGCCTCTCTGTCTTTTTTTTATCATTGTCTTGATTTTGAACTGTTTTTATTTCACAGTTAAAGAAATGTTTTTCAATTTTTTTCTTATGAACAGAATTACAGACATACATACATATACATAGATATTTAATGAAAATAAAATTTTCTTTTCGATCGATACATTTTCATTTCTTCGCGTACACAGGGCTTTTCATTTCCGGACGAAGCAGGATATCCACTGGAGTCGAAACAGGCCAAATACTACCTGATGGAGACCCACTACCATAGTCCGTATCCTGTCATTACAGACCATTCTAGCCAAATGGTCGATAATTCAGGATTAAAAATTTACTTGACTCATTCGTTAAGGAAGCACGATGCCGGAGTCTTATCAGTGGGTAAGTTGCACGCGAACAATTTTTATCAAATATTCATTTTGAAGTAGTCATAGTCAGCCAAAGGACTTTATTGTAGAAGCTCCGTATTTGGTCGTACCGAAAGCAATAGCACTTTAGTAACTTGAATTAAACACAATATTATGTTCATAAAGTCGTCTTTGGTCAATTATTCAATCAAATAAATTTTATTCATTAGTCTGAGAAAATAATATTAACATACAAATAGAAAAAAAAGCAAAATCACAAATTTACCTGTAAAAATGATGGATGACAGATTTCGTGGGCAATCCATATAATTTCATGCAAATACAAATAGTTTGATGACATTCAAAACAATTGCAGAATTAATATAAAAATGATTACTTTTATTATGATTATTTGGTTGTTGTTTTTTTTTTTTTGTAAATACTTATGTGTATAAATCTTAATTTATTATTGTTTTTAAGGAAGGAGAATGAGTTTTTCTACTTCAATTTAATCGGTCTTTTTTTGGACAAAGAAGACTGTAATATTCTATCAATTATGCTAAAAGCCAAACGACTCTCTAATTTGTACACTGGCTAGACGTACTCATTTCTATTAGAGTAAAAAATTCACTAATATTATAGAGAAAATAACACTTGATGAAATATTTAAATAAATGCATGAAGCTATCAATCATCTAGCCAAGTGCTTAGCTTTGTATTCTTTGGTTTATGTAAATCCGAACCAGTAAATGTAATTGGAATTATTGAAGTTGAAGGAAATCAAATAACATGAAAATGTAAAATAGCTAGAAACGTCAACTTTCACGTTCAATTACGATAATTGTTTATGTTTTCATGTGCATAAATAAAATCGTGTTCATCTAAATTGATTCAGTTTATGGGGGATTAAATGTTAAGTGAATTGTTGTTAAGCATATTGGGAATTTCATGCAATGGGAACGAGAGTGAGTGCTCACAGTAAGAGTGGCCCATCGATAAAAATGCAAAGAAATTAGTCAGGTTTCATTTAAGAATAATTAATTGAAATTCTATGAATAAATAATAATCTATAAATATCTTTAGGATTTTTTATAAATATATTATATACTAGAATACTAATTATGGAGTTATATAATCGATCCTTAAATTGTATAATAAAAGTTCTTGCGTTCTATATTAGCAATCAATTTTTTAATTGGACTTACTAAATAACTTCCTTGCTCATGGTTTTATTTATCCGATTTTTATGATAACGAATTATTATCTAAATTATTTTTTTGATAAAATTATTATTATTATCTAAATTTATAATCATTAAAAATTTACAATCAAATCCACTTTTATAAAATAAATTACCTATTTTAATTCGTTTAAATAAATGTATTGTAACCCTTTTTACTTAAATATAAACTACATCTTAATCTGATATCATTATAAATATAAATTTTAGAAAATTATTTTACTTTTAAAATATTTTAATAACGACGATATATAAATTGAAAAAAAATTTAATTAAGATCCAACGTGGACGATCGATAATTATAAAACGAATTCTTTTGAATAAATTAAAATACCGCCAAAATTTTTTAAATTTGAAGAACTTAACTATTACTACTCTAGATTTAAAATTTATAATTTAAATAATAGTATATCTAATCCTAGTTTATTATTAAATTTTTTTTAACTTCAATTGTTTTAGAAAATTATTATTAATATAATAAAAAATTCACTTAATAAATAAATAATATAAATTTTTATAATAAACTAATTTTAATAAAATAATTAAAATAAATTAAAACTTATAATAAAAATTATTATTAATAGTTTTAGTAGTTTTTTTTAATTTTTTAAATAAAATTATAAATAATTAAAATATATAAAAATAATACTGAAAAAATTTACGTAACTATACAAAAAGAGCTTTTTTATTCGTTCAATAAGTCCTTAGAAAATCCAAGAAATTGCGCTCGTAGTGTCGGTAAAGATTTTTTTTATAAGCAACATTATCGACAGGAAAGCTGTCAAAATTTCAGCTCGATCCATAGCGTAGGTCAATTTCTATCGTCGATTAAAGTTAACGACATTTATTTGTGCATAACAATGGAAAAAAGCGAGTTTAGGGCTGTCATCGAACATCTCCATTTGAAAGGCTTAAGCCCGAAAGAAATCAAAGCCGAGTTGGATGCAGTTCATGGCACATCTGCACCTGTGTTTGCGACGGTTTACAATTGGGTGAACGAATTTAAACGTGGCCGTTCATCCACAAAAAAGAACATCGTTCAGGACGCCCAGTTGAGGTGCCTACTCTCGAAATCATCGACAAAATCCACGATCTGATTTTGAACGATCGGCGAATTAAAGTGCGGGAATTATTTGAGGCCACGGGCATATCACAAGGTACAGTCACTTCAATTTTGCATGAAAAATTGTCTGTGAAAAAAATTTCGGCAAGATGGGTGCCGCGTTTGCTCTCAGAGGAGAATAAGCGCAATCGTGTGGTGGAGTCTGAGGTTATGTCGGCACTCTTTCATCGCAATCTTGCCGAATTCCTTCTTCGATACGTCACTGCGGACGAAATCTGAATACACTATTACACTCCAGAAACGAAGAGACAGTCATCACAGTGGATTTTCAAGGGTGAACGGGCTCCGAAGAAGACAAAAACCGTGCCATCGGCCGGCAAGGTGATGGCCACGGTCTTTCGGGATTCGCAGGGCATCATTTTTATCGACTACTTGGAAAAAGGAAAAACAATAACAGGAGCGTATTACGCGTCGTTATTGCAACGGTTGAGCGAGGAAATCAAAGAGAAAAGAAAAAAATCCTCTTGCATCAGGACAATGCGCGTGTGCACACCTGCGCTGCTTCCATGGCCAAAATTGTGGAATTGAGAATGGAATTGTTGCAGCATCCCGCTTATTCACCAAATTTGGCCCCGAGTAACTATTTCCTTTTCCCCAATCTGAAGAAATGGCTTGGCGGACGACGGTTCACTTCCAACGAGGACGTCATTGCTCAAAGGGATGAGTATTTTGCAGAACTTCCGAAATTTTTTTTTTTGGACGGGATAAAAATTTTGGAAAAACGGTTGGAAAAGTGTATAGAGCTAAAAGGAGATTATGTTGAAAAATAAAAATTTTTTTTTTTAAAAACAGTTTTTTTCCATCTTTTTCTAAGGACTTATTGAACGACTCTCGTATATGATTTAAAATAACATATATAATCCAACATAATTTTGAAAGAATCTAGTCGTTATGGTCTTATTTGAAAGTGATCCATTCAGTTAAAAATCTAGTCAATTATTTGGAGTTCCTGACAATCCTTCCGTACCGCATTCAATATCTCTATTCAGACTGCATGACAAGGCCCCCACTGCTTCGAATTCTATTGTAATTTTATCAACAATCGAATAGTTGCATGTTTAGGCTGAAAAATTATCCTATCACACGTAGAATTGCAAAATACTTCAAAAAAATCCTGTCTTAAAATTTGTCCAAGAGTTTGTGATTGCATTTTTTAAAAACATTCCTTTTATTCAATTAATTAGAACTGCCAAAATAATCGCCCTGATAGAAATCTATTTACTTCTCATTGATTTCTTTAAAAATTTCAATAAGTATTCATTTTGTATTTAATTTAAAAAAAAATTAAAAATATTTGGAAAATCATTTTTTTTATTTAAAGAAAAATTCAATTTATTTTGGGAAACACAGAGTTAATATTTTTTATAATTAATTTATAAATAAGCCTTTCTTTAATATTATTGTGTATTTTAGTTTTATTTATGGTAAATATAATTGAGTAAAGGAAAAAAAACTTTATTTGATCGAGATTTGTGAAGCTTTCGAGAAGACCGAATACATTTTCTTTGGCCCAGTTAGAATTAGAATAATTATTTTATAAGAACTATTTTGTAAAATTTTCGAGAAATGAATTTATTTTGTGTTATCAATAGGAATTGATTCAAATTGGCGACATGTGATTCCGCCTGGACAAAAACGTGTCATATCCGAAGGACAATGTATTGAGGACTGTACCGGATATGCTTTCCCACCTCAAGGTATTCACATTTTTGCGGTAATGATGAGGACACACGAAATTGGAAAAGAAGTCAAACTGCGTCAGGTATGGATGGACATTGTTCTACATATTTATACGATATTTTAATAAGCTATTTATTTGGACACCTACTTCGATCTGTTATATTTTCGGCAATATTATAATAGAAAATATTGATTCAGTCTCAGTGGGCAGTATAGTTTATTAACAGAACTTAAAATAACCTAATTCGTATTGAGCTAGATATGAAAGTGATTGTGAAGAAATATTTTCAAAATTTTTTGTGCAAAAATTTATTTTATTTAAATCGAAGATCTAGTCTTTTATATACTTCAAATATTTTCCTAAAAGAGGTTATTCAATAGTTATTCATATAAAAAAGGAAATGTTTCCAAAAAAGCTATTGAAAAACAGTTTTTATCGAAATAATTAAATTGAAATATTATTTTTCCTTCACTCACAGATACGTCGCAATGAAGAACTACCCCCTATCGCACATGATACTAATATCGATCCAAATTATCAGGAATATCGTAGACTACCTGTACCTGTACGTTCAATGCCAGGCGATAGACTTATTGCGGAATGTATTTACGATAGTTCAGAAAGGAAAGCTATCACTTTAGGTAAGAATAGAGTTTACGTCCTTTACATTAGTTGCATTCGCATACGAAGAGTATTTAGTTGATTCCATTTGGAATTATTTTATTCGCTGACAATATATTATTCTATTTTGTACATTATGTAATAGGTGGCGTGTCAACACAGGAGGAGAGCTGTATAGTGTTAACGTTATACTATCCACGACAAAAAAAATTAACAACATGCCACTCGTTGCCAAGTCTGCCAACTGTGCTGCATTCAATAGGAGTTGAAGATCTTGCACTGTAAGTAAAAGTATTATAATTACATCCGCTGAGGAGCCATGATATGAAATTTTTTTAAGTAAATACATCTCTTAGATGATCAAATGTATAAAAATAGTTACAGTAGAAAAGTATAGTAAGTGCTTTTTATTGTTCGATATTTTGCAATTTGTATCCTCACGAAAGAAGACAATTTCTTTCGATAATTTTAAATGTCCTTTAGACTGAAATTGCATTTGTCCTTTTCTTTGTCTTCAAGCATTTCTTTTTGTTTTTATTTTACTTTAAACTTTTTTAGAACTAAAAGTTTAACAAAGAAATTTTAAGTGACTTCGGGCATTGAAGAAAAATAAAAATTTTCAATAAACGAGAAACGATGAAATGATGACAAATACAAAAAAAATCATTCGATAAGAAAATTAAGATCAGTTTAAAAAGGATAGCAATAAGTAAAGAATTTAAAAAAAAAAAATACGATTTACAGGGAAAAAAAACCCACCAAAATTACTTGAAATGGAAATGTTGGAAAATTTTAAATTCAAGATTGATGCAAAGCAGCAACCTCATGGATGGCAAAGTGAATTTTTTTCATTACAATTCGAATTTTCTATTTCTGCTTGACAAAACAAATTGCTTTGAATTATTTCGCTGACGGATTAAATAAACGAAAAGCACTAGAATGAAGGAAAGATGTTCACAATTCTGTATTGCTAACCCGCCCCGGCCAGACATGGAGTAAACTCATACCCCTGAGATTAGGAGGGATCCTCATAAACTTACGAACCTACGTATTCTCGATAGTTGGAATAGTGTCGCGTATGTTTTTCCTTCTGCTGTTTACTGGACCATTTCTCACAGATTGTAACAAATTTCTAAAGGAATTCACTCCGACAAGGACTAAACACTTGTGCACGATGGAAAATCTATATTTACACATGTACTTTAGTGGTAGATGTTTCAGTAATTTTTTTTTTGTTCATTTTTAAGAATGGCGTCTAGTCACGAACATATTTATAGTTTTATGCAGATTTTTAGTAGAAACAGAATAAGCATATGTATGCTCAGTGGCGGGATGGATGAGGGAAGGCTGGACAAATCATAGTAAATATGGACCTCCAGAAGGTGGTAAATGTAAAAGAATGGCTATAGATTCTTGTGGCTAATACAATGTGGGTGTTTAGTGATGGACGATAGAAGTTTGGATGGTGTATGAAAATTCAAATAAATATAAAAAACACATAGAAATAAGACCAAGTAAAATGCAAAGAATTGAATGGGTTATGCTAACTTTAGTATTTCGTGAATAATTCATGCTACTTGAAATCGAACGATAATAATTTTTTTTTATTTTCTTTTTTGAAATTTATTTTTACATAATTCATTTTTATCAGAGTTTGGCATTAGTTTATTTCGAGAGTGAGTTTTTTTGTTGAAATTTTTACATCTCTGATGGTTTAACGTTTCCCCATAGATTAATTTTATTTTGAGCTTTTTTAGCTAATATTTAGAGCTAAATTTATATTTTATTAAATAATTATTAAAGGTTGAGTCCTTATGATTTACCTGAGAAATATAAAAATATTACTAATGCTCAGAAAATAACGTAAAACTTTATGTATCTTTTCTCAGTTGTCGTTGAACTGAAACCCTATTTACTGAAAATTACTTACAATCTAATGTAATGCGAAAAGAGGACAAGTATAAAAACTTGCCCCCAAAATTAGCTAGAATACCCAGAACATGCCAAATCAACCCAAGTCGATGGTGTAACGTAGCTTATTGTAGTCAAGCAATCTAATCTAACCTCAAATGCAACGTGACTCTATTCGACTAGATTCAGCTCCACTCAACTTGACTCCATTCAACTAAGCCAAGGTTATATTATTTTATTCCTTCGAAAATATACTATTTATTTAGCCACATATCTTGGTAGTCAGCATCCCACAAAATCCCTACGCCATTGCACGCTTACTCACACTGCTTCATAGAATAATATTGCAGTGTATGGAAGTGCATAAGTCCTGCAAGAGATCTTTTCATCTCAACTTGTATGCATTTTTATTTTTTCCACACGGTTTTTTTTCGTACTTTTTCATATTTATCTTATTTGAAATAAAAGTTCAGTCAAGCAAACTTTTCAATTTGATTTTATATGCTATCGTTAAAATAGAAAAAGGGAAAAGAATAAAAAGAACAACCAAAAAACCTTAGTAAAATGTAAAAATATTAAAGCAAAAATAAAAATGATGTACGAGCAGTTTTATATTTTGTAACAAATGAAAACAAAGCTTTGTGGTCAAGTTTAGTTTGTAAAGTCTTTGGTTTACATTTATTGTAACTGCCAACCAGATTTTATATACTAAAATTATAGAAGGTGGATAATATGTACATATGCTAACCTCAAAACGCTATTATATCTTTCGGTTTCTAAAGTCATACTGGTATTAGAGGATTTTCAATTTTTCTAGCTTAAATTTTTGAAACGAAATTTTCTAATTGTTTGTTGAGTTTAGATTAGTTTTTATTTAACATACAGAACTGAACTAATTTAATTTCTGTGAATTTTCTAACATAATTCAGCAACCCTTAATCATTTCAAGTTGAAGTTTACTTTATTACATATCCTTGAATATAGTATTTTCTCTTAAGAATATTTAATCCTAGCTCAATCGTTGTCTTTATTGGTTCTCAGCTTTCTGTTATCCTTGAATTTATTTCTAATACATATATTCTATTTTATTTATTTTTATTATGACTTTTTAAAAACCATGCTTTTGTCCTAAATCTATCCTGAACCCTTGGCATAAACTAAACATGCATTTTTATCCAATTATTCTGAAAACTAAATTCTGTTTTTGAATTCGGCAACTGCTGCGTTTGTTGTGTCCTCTTGATTCCATTCGGTGCTCTCGACCACATGTGATGTAATTGTTTACCTCGATGTTGTCCCTTTGACTTCTTCTTGTAGATCTAGAGACGTTACTTCAGAGCTTCTTCTGTGTCCTCCAATAGAACTAACGGTGATAGGTACTTGGAGTTTCTCAACATCTCCAGTAAATTGTCTTCTGTTAGTTGCCTTACTTCCCTGTTTTGATGATGGGTTAATGATTTCGCTCATTTGTCCATTATTCCTATTTACCATACTACAAATGGGGAAACGCCTGCTCCCCGGTGTAATCTGTCGTTAGAAATTAAAATTTTTCGTATGTCTGGATCTGCCGTGGCTTTTCGTAAGATTTTCCTTTTCAACCTGTGCAGTTCCGTTACTACTGTTGGGGAAATAGATGACCAGATGGGGAAGTCGTAGCATAGGTACGCTCCTATAAATTACTTATAAATAATTAGCTTGTCGCCTTTACGTACGATTTCTGAGCGATACATTCTCAGAAGCCTAAAATATATGCCGTTGTCTTTTTTAATTTTATCCCTGTTAAACGAGTTGAATTAGAGGTTCATGTTAAGATTCAAGCCTAGATACTTAAGATTCTCCATACCCCTCATTATCGAGTCACCCTTTTCTCCAAATCCGCAGTCTATGAATGTTTTCCTCCTTGACGGCATGAGGCACAATCACTCTGATTTTGGAATGTTTAGTTGGAGACCCCAGTTTATTGACTGATAACTTCATAGATTCCAATGCTACTCTATATCACATTGAGCCTTCTTGAACTGTTTTTAATTCCTTTCCAATATCTTCAAAAGTGCGTGCTGTCTAGAGTGGCCTTCAAGAAACCCACATTGGAATTCTGGATTTATGTTTTCTTCCTCGATGAAGAGGTTAAGTCTATCTAGGATGAGACTTTCAAACAATTTCCCTACATTAGAAAGGAATTTTCTAAGTGTTTTTTAAGTTCAGATTAGTTGTTTCTATAACATATGGTATACAAGTGAACTAATTTAATTTCTGTTAATTTTCAAACATAATTCAGCAACCCTTAATCATTGCAAAATTCGTACTTTATCATTAATACCAATAAAATTCTTCGATATACGAGGTCTGTTATAAAGGTATCGCTAATTTTGAATTTCTGCGGGTTAGTGTCTCTCACTTATGCCAACAAGTTCGGCCATTTTGAATGTTCAGTTAATTTTTGACAGCTGCTTTGCTTGCACGTGTTTTGGCTCGTCTCCGATTTTTGCCCATTCCAAAAAATGGATCAAAGAATCTGTTTCGGGAATAATAAAAAGTCACAGGGGGTCAGATCTGGGGAACACAATGGCTGCGGCTTTATTAGTGTGTTGCTTTTGGCCAAAAATTTGCTCTCAAGCAACGATACATGAGCAGGGGCGTTATCATGGTGCAAAAGCCAATTTTTGTTCTTCCACAAATCCGGGCGTTTCTGGCGGATTGCTTCGCGCAACTTGAGCATAACTTGCAAGTAATATTCCTTATTAACCGTTCTATCTTGTGGCAAGAACTTATGATGCATCACGCCCCTGCAATCGAAGAAAACTGTAAGCAAAACCTTCACATTCGACTGAATTTGGCGCGCTTTTTTCGGTCTTGGCTCATGCGGCAGCTTCAATTGGGATGATTGAGCTTTGATTTCCACGTCATAACCATAAACCCACGATTCGTCACCAGTTATGAACCTCTGGAGCAAATTTGGGTCGTCGCGGACAGAGTCCAACAGCTCCTTATCAATGTTAATGCGATGCTGTTTTTGGTCGAAAATGGGTATAAATCGAAGACGAGCTAAAACACGTGCAAGCAAAAGCAGCTGTCGAAAATTATATTCCGCAAGTTTTATAGCGTTTCTAATAATAAAGCTATATTTTCTATCGTATGAAGCTTAAAAAAATTGTAAAAATAAAAACTAAATTAACTCTCATCGTCTTATTTTGAGTAATTACTAAAAAGTTAATATTTTAAGAAACTGATAATTTTTCATACTTAAACTTGTTTCACCAAACGATTTTTAAGATTACTTAGAATTGATAGCCAAAATAAAAACTGTTCATAACTTACTATGAATTCAAAGATGGTGTTGCAAGAAAATTGGGAATAGTTAAATTTCCGCTCAAAATAATAAAATTAATCCTAACCTATTTTCTGTTCAGATGTCCATAAATTATTTAAGAAAAACCCTCCACCCTTAACAAACACACATATACAGCCCCCCCCCCACTCTTCAAATATGATAAATTACAGAATGGATGACTCTTACTGTTTAGTTGGGTATCTTTATTGGATTCAAAATTAAGTACAAAATCAGAAATTTTATCGAATTTGTGAAATTGGGTCCGGTTAATCAAGACCACAGAATCCAGTTGGAATCCTTAATTCAATTACTGAATAGAGTATAATTTCCTGGGATTAGTATTCTATAGGTCATTGTCGAAGGGTAACTTTTCTTTAGTGTGAACAAATTTTGCAGACTATGTGCGGGCATTGTTAACGATTTCCAGTAGTTCTAGTATGCATTTTCTGATGCCACTTAGAAACGCAACAACCTGTAAAATAAAAGAACGTAGAGTAAATTATACTGTGGTCGGCTACCAGCAGACTTTCAACGTGAAAATGCAAACTTGCAGTATCACCTTCAAAGAGAGAACAATCCCCGGTGTCTGGCAGTTTGTTCATCTTTCTGTTCATCCCTTTATACGAATTGACTCGTTCGGAAAGGATCATTTATCATCTGTCGTAATCCATTTATTAAAATTTATACCCATAATCATCCTGTATGCGGGGATACGCATCATGCAATCTCGTACAAGATCCGCTGTCTAGCTACAAGTCATTCTACGAGTATGACGGGTAATGCGAATTTCACAATACAGTAGAATGCAACCACCTCACATGGATTTCTCCCCTAAAATACTTGTTTAAGTGGTGGAGAGCAAAAAAAAAAGTAAAAGTAAAAATCATCGCAAACTCATTTCGATTCGTGAAACAAGTGCATATGGTGACCAATCCGATATAGAAAATCTGAACAAACCTGGTCAACTATGAGGTAGGCACTTACTTAGATGAAAGGGAGAAGAATAATTTTTTGTTAGTATGAGATGCATTTCCATTCGAAAAAGCACAATATACAATGGAACCATGACCAAGCGAATATTGACACTAGCAATATCCATCCAAACTAAATGAAAATAATTCCCCGGTCCTCATCTTGATGTGGAATCCTGCTGATTGCAGAATCAAATATAACGAATTATGTATGGACTCCTCGGAGTTGAATGCCTGCTGCACCGTAACGAATTTTACCTCATCGAAATTCATCCCCACGTAGCATTTTGAATTGAAAAATTTCTCCATAAACAATAGTATTATTGCTAGTACGTTCACAATTTCCCTTTCATACAATTCAATTCACTTTATCGTATAGTGTAGAACAAATTTTTTGAATTTTTATTTTCAAGGGTACAACAGCAAAAATATTTAATTAAACATATTTTCATAGGTGGTGATTATTATCTAAAAAAAAAACGACTCCTCAGCTACTTGTTTGCCTGTGTAGTTTATGTATTTGTACGTGTTGTATTCAATTTGAAATGCTTTCAATTATTGTAATATAATTTAACTCTATACATGTGTACATATACATAAGCACATATTTGCAAATGTGTGTGTGTGTTTTTTTTTATGACAATAGTTTCATATAAAAGTGGAACTTTTGTAGAATAACTCACACCATTTTATAATAGACAATATTACACTCTACAAAATGAAATTTTTTATTCTAGATTTTAATATCATATTTTATTTTTCATCAATTTATAGTATTTTTCTCAATTTAATATTTACTATTATTTCTTTTTTTTGCAGGGGCTCGAATCCAGTATTGATTTCTTCACCCCCAGAACTAGCCGGAATGACTTTGGAATCACGTTTGGTATCGTACGATTGGAAAAATCAATTTGACAAATTCCAGCAAGTCACCCGACAAGGGTCGTTTAAGCCAATGTGTCGGGGAACTAAAAATCATTTGATACCGGTAAATAATAGTAACTATAATATACTCTTAAATAGAAATTTATACAATAAAATATTCAATTATGGTAGTGTAGATTTATTATTCTTCGAGTGGTGATATTTTTGATTTCTATTATTACTGATATATCGGTAAGAGTCTTTGTATTCGTATAGGAATAGTTGTAGTAAATTTTTTTTGCAGTGTAAAAAATATTAAATTTTCCTAGTCTATTCCCATTCTTTTGCCTATTGGCCAATATCGGTTATTTTATTTTAACTACTATTTGGAATTTCTTTCTTCTCTCCAATAAACATTAATCAAAATCAGAAATAGCCTTACTGCAAAATTCATTTACTATTTTTTATTTTCAATACGCCTAAAGTAAAAAAAAAATAGTAAGGATGCTATAAACCATCCATTTTTTTTTTTTTTCAAAGTATATTATACAATTTAATAAGAAATAAGAATTACGATTGAAAGATCGTATTTTGAAATAAATATGGTTGTAAAATTTATTTTCTGAATAAATTTTAAAAGCATAAAAATATGTTTAAAAAATTATTTTAAAAAAAACCGTTGTTATAAAATAGTATAAAATAACTTGATCATCAAAATCGGGATTGGAATTATAATTAAAAATTACTCATCCTTTAATATTTTAAATCAATACTACTTAACTTAATTCTGAGTTAAGTGGCATTAATTTAAAATATTATTACCATTTGCAAGATTTTAAATCAATGCCACTTAACTCAAAATATTTGTTTGAGTAGGACTCCTTCCATTGTAGAACTTCTAGAAACGAATCGACCATAGCGATGGTCAATAATTTTTAAAAATTTACTTTTTAATTAAAAAATGTGATTTTTTTATTATTAATTTATGGTATATTTTATGGTTTTTAATCTAAGAAAAATTATTTAAAAAACAAACAACTTTTCGTTATATTGACGGTAATTTTATCACACATCGTAAGAAAAAAAGGACCAACATATTTTTGTTTGACTTAAATTCATTATTTTTTATAATAATTTTAGATATTTTATAACAAAAATTACCATATCCTGCAAAAATGTATTTTTTAAAATCTTTTTTGTTATTGAGAATATATTTGAAGTTAAATTATATAATTTTTTCAATTTATTTATTCCCAAATTTCCTGTCAAAAAAAATTGTGCAAAAATGTCCTATTTCGGAAAAGAATAAACCTTGAAATTCACTAATTATAAGTTTATTCTAAAATCAATTTGTGTGCGGCTTTATAAAAAATGCATTTGGTTTGATTATAATTTATATCTTTGTTATAGTTAATAATAATGAGTTTAAAAATTATCAGATACAATTAAGTGCATAGCAATAAATTCTTTAAATATTCAATATGGAATCCTTAGTATCTATATGAAAAAAGGGGCACACTTTGGATTATGTTTTTAATATTATAAATTTTTTTTGCGTTTGTAAATTTAAAATATATTAAATTTATTTAAATCGCTTAATAGAGATGCTTTTTGGAATTTTAACGGTTTAAAAAAGTTAAAATTCCTAAAGACATCTTAAAAGGTTTAAATAAATTTAATATTGAAATTTTCCCTATTTTTCATAGGTTGTCTTATGAATTTATAATCAAAATAAATATTTTTTTTTTGTTAAAAATATATCTTCGAAAAAATACTGCTCCATATATTTAATGTCCTTATTCTATGAATTAAAATAAGAAGCAAGCATAAATGTAGAGCAAATATGAAAAAAAATTTCTCGTACCTTAATTAATTTAAAAATTTTCAAATTTCTGAAAAAATCTTCTTTTACTATCATATTGAATTAAATCTATGAAAACTAGCATTCACTACTACACGAATCTGTACATCTACTTAATATTAAAATTAATACAAATGCAAGGATAAAATTTTAAAAATTGGAGCAGAAATTAAACTTTATCTCCTTTTGGAAAAGCGGTCATATTTTATTGAATGGAATTGAAAAGAATAGAATCAGAGCGCATAGAAGAAGAATCCAATAGAATTGCATATGCATTAGGTTGTCTGTATTCAAACGAAAATCGTATAGGAGATGTGGAGTATGGTATGGTATTCTTTCATCGCTGCTTATATGCAAATTCAATGAAAAGAACTACCTCTCGACGATAGTAAATTCGGTCATGAAGAGGAGCATTTCCATATCACAGAAATATGTAAAAATTTCTAAATGATTGCAATTTGATCGTCATTTCAGTTCTCTGCTGCTAAATGCTACAAGTACTCGTTGCATAATACATTTACGTCCTAGACGAGTATCCCTGGAAATTATACTTTTCCGTTGTAGACCGCACTACCGGTATTTGGTAGCTGAAGCCTTCGTACGAGGAGCTCTTGTGGTCGTGTGTGCTATTTTCAATTTCTTCTCTACGTTAGCAGTTTTTTTCACTTCAGTCGATTTGTGGCGCGTATTAAAATTTAATCTTACTTGCTGATATTATACATTAAGGTGGGAGTTTCCTTGAAAAAAGATTCATTCGAATATAAAAATGAATTTCGAAAGTTATTTGGTTCTATATGACTACTAAGGAATACTCCTGTTAGTCTGGGCAACATTTCAATATATCACCTGCACTTTCATATCCTAGTAACTATACATTCATATCTGTATAATAATATGCAGTATTACTAACTGCTACATATTCATGAGTATTCTACTGAGGATTTAGTTGCATCGTACTATGTGAATGATTTCGTTTTGTAAGCATATCTTTATGTAAATCCCCAGTGAGCTTTCTATTCTAGATGGACCATATCAATTCTCCACTTTCATTTTGCTATAAAAATATGATCACCAATACCAGATCTACCCTTTACTATAAAATACGAATGAAAATTCTTAGAGCCTTGAAATCAGAAAAATAAAAATCTTATTCCCAAACATGAAAATTAAAAAAAAAATAAAAAACTGCGAATAAATATTCACACATATTTATTCATAAACTATTACAGATAAAGAAAAGTTCCGATTTAATTTATTATTTATTTTTTTTCAAATGATTTTTCATTATTTCTATTGGTTTTATGTTGCGCGTGATATTAAATAAAATAACCTAGAAAATATGTTCGCATACAATAATCTCGATACGCGCAGAATTGATGATGAAAAAACAAAAAAAAACCAACAAAATAAATTGTAATCGATCGATTTCCTTTCTACCCTTAATTTCCTTCACAAAAATATAATTCTTATAACGTAAAATCGATATAAATACATACACATATATATGTATGAAATAGTTGAATATCCTGAAATCTATTTTATAATTGGAACCTAGCATAATTTAATCCCCTAATACCGTATGCTTGTATGTACACTTCCACTTTAAAATGTTGTATTGATTTTTTTTAACCACCTCATATAGTGTACGAGTACTAACTAGAGTTGTTATTTAATAAGGAAGGGATTTGTGATAATGGCCTGGGATATATTCCAACTCCAAAAAGACTTTCTCTAGAAAGGGTTCTCTAAATCGATTCTAACCTAGATCGTTAGAAAGTTTGTTTTACTACAATTAAATAACAATTTTATGTGCGAGTGTAGAAAAAAATTGGGGTTGGTGAGATATGAAATAATTTTGGATTATATATTGAAATGCCGGTGAGAATTTGGTATTTGTTTGATTGTTAAAATGTACAACAATACAGAGTCGATATTTGAAAAGTTTGAATTTGTTCTTTGTTGATTAGGGATCTGACCCTTTCTCCTTCTTAAATATTTAATCAGTAAATAATAATATAATCGTAGTTTTAAAACTTTCTTTATTCAGTGAAAATAAAAAAAAAACAATAAAATTTCTTAATTTATTTGAGATTTTTTTTTAATATAAATTTTTATTAAATTTATACAAACTATTGTACTTAAAATATTTGAATTTTAAGAATTGAATATACTTAAATGAAGATATTTTTAAACAAAATATTATATATATTTTTAAAAATATAAATTTCATTTTCTTAAACAAACAAAAAGTAAAAAAGAAAATCTACTTAAAATTTCTTATGTTTCATTTAATTTTTTTTAAAAATTATTTATAAATTTCATTTGATATTTATACAATAAAAATAATTTAATTCAACACAAAATAAAAATTATATATATTAATTATAATAAAATTAATTTTGTAGTCTTATTATTTTAAAGTATAAAGCTCAGGAAGAAAATGCTCTTAAACCAGTTCAAAAAAATTCTTTAAAACAAGATCTTGCTTTAACAATTTCATTTCAAAAAAGTTAATAGGAAAATGTCAGCTTGCAATTCGTTTCTTTTTATTAGATGAATTATTGTACAATAAATTATAATTAAAAAGAAATAATTTTTAATTACTCAGGATCATATTTTGTATTTCAATTGAAAATATTTAATCTATTCTTTTCCACTTATTAATTTAATAATATTGTAATATTATCAACTTTTTGTTAATAATTAATAGAATTTTATAATAAAATTATTTTAAAAAAATAATTTTATTTTCTTAGAATAAAAATTTCTCAAGATAAAAATATATAATTTTCCAATAAAAGAATTTTAGAAAAATCTATCCCATTAAAGGTTTTTTAAACATATTTTTTGCAAAAATAAAAATAAACATAATCAATTTCGAAAAGTTTTATTTGATGAGGAAAAAAAAGAACAACATATGAAAGATTAGCCAAATAAATACTTTAGTAGAAAATAATCTTCAATTACTTTTCGGAATATATATTAATACTTCCCTTAAAAAGATTTATTCGTTTTTTTCTTGGAAAGGAACAACCATTTCAAAGGATTATATTCTGACGGATTAGTTAAATAATATAAAATACAAAAAAAATGATAATAATGCTAAGGAAATAAATAATATATTAAAGAAAAAGAGTATACAAAGTAAATATTTTGAATAAACAATAATGCGAAAGAATAAATACACAAATCTTAAAGAAGGCCGTAATAATTTTCCTTGGAAAGGACATTTTTCAAATTCTAAGATATGATAAAAGTAAAAGTATTTTACTACTAGAATGCCGAAAGAAGAATTGCATATCAAATAATCAATTTTTTTATTATTATTTTTGGTCCTGTCTTATATATAATATATCATAAAAAACATAACAACATGTATTTCCTATATATATGTATGTATGCATAGATATAAATTCATTCGATTTTCAAATATTTTAATGTTGACATTTATTCTTGGAATATTTATATTCGAATATTTTTGGGCAAACGAAATATGGAAATTTTATATAAATATAAGAGCCTATATAGTAAAGAAATTCAGACAAACCCAAGGATATGGTCTAAAATGAATAAAATAGGCAGTGATTCCTTTATGTTATTTTTATGCATTTATACATATTCGATTTGTTTCCTTGTTGGTTTTTGTTTTTGTATTATGCTTCAAAAATAAAACCATATTTTCTTATTCGAAATATTGACATAAACCAGGCCAGATAGGAACCCATTCTTACGTCAAGCAAAAGCTATTCCTTTATTCCAATTTTTTTTAAACTTCTTTTTCTCTTTCTTTAATATTTTGACTTAAATATATGCTAGTGTTAAGAGTGTGTTCACGTGGGTACGTTTTTCGCATATTTATATCCTTTAGAATACAATTTCATAAAAGTATTAAAATATGAGAAATTTGAAATTTTTGTAGATTATTTGATTCATAAATACATCAATGTCTAAACAAATGTTTGGTTAATTTAAAAAAATAGATTCATCGAATTAATGGGCGACTGGCAATAGAAGAATTGAATAAAATATTCTAAAAATTTTTTGCCAATAAAAAATTTTATGATTTTGTAAATAAATTTGATGATTTTTATTTCTTAAATTTATGTGCAATTATATAATTTGTTGGAAACGTTTTGAAGAATCCAAGTGGTAGCTATGAAGTTAACTTCTTATTTTTTTTTAGTCATGCTCGTACTTATTAGATTTTTCCCCTTCAGGAAATCATTAAAATTTTTTAAGCTCTTTTGATAGTCTTAAGTTATTTGATAAATTTACCTATAACAAATTTCAGAAGAAGATAAGTACAAAAAGTAAAAATTAAGTTTTATTTTGTTTTTAAAACTATCAACCTCATTTCAATATTCTCTTTCAAATTTTTAAAATTTATTTGTACAAAATATAGATGGCGGCTATACTAGGTTTTTATATAAAAAAAACGAAAATTAAATAAAAACCTCTATTGTTGTATTTATATTTTTGTTAAAAATTGTCTGTCTATTATGTTTTTATAAATTAAATGTATTGTTAGTTTTAATTTGGAAAGTGGTCAGACCAGGTACGAAAAGCTGTATTATTTATGAAAACATATTGTATTTATACAAATTATTAGTAGATGCCAGAAATAATAAAAAAAAACCATTTATACTTTATATCCTTTTACAACAAATAATACGAATGCAGGAAAGAATTTGGTTTAGTTGCACTAGCATTCTAATAGATGGCATTAATCTAAAATGTAATTGTTTTTTTCTTCTATATACATCAAAATTGGGATAAAAATATTTTAATTTTTGGTAGTTTATTAAATGGATATGGATTATATATTGGGTAGTATATTAAAGAAAGGTAGAAAAATTTCAAATCCCTATGCGCTGGCTACCATTTACTTACACAAAAAATCAAATAGACCCACCAAGTTTTTATATTTGATTTTGCTTCAATTTTTATTCAGTAATTATATTATATCAAAGGAATTGACCTCATATCGATTTTATATAGAAATTCGGATGGTGTAATTGAATTTTACTATACCTTATACGTTTACCAACAGATGGCGTCAGATTCCCTTGTTGTATTTCACTTACATTCTGTCGTCTGGTACAAAAACACGCTCGGAAATAATTAAAAAATGTAAATTTCTACTCATAATTTCAAAATAGGAAAAACAAAATATTGATAACTGAATTAAAATATTTCCCAATGTAATGGTTTTTATATTTTTCTAGCCAAACAGATAATCCCTTTATATGATTACAAAGCAAAACCAAATCAAGGCACTCGTGTACCAATTATTATTGTCGATTTTTCTCTCCCCTTTCAATATGTGTATTTGGAAGTGATCCACTCCATACTGACTTTATAGTATTTGAAGTTGAAAAATATACCACTTTTGAATTCGTTAATTGAAAATTGTATTTCTGCGATAAAAACTCTTTGCTTTTGTTCTACAAATGCAATTCGAACTACACTAATTCTTTCATCTAGGAATTGACTTTAGCTCGTTTGTCTGGTAAAAGTAGACATTTTTGGAATTCCTCCATCATATCTATTAGAATTGTTATATATGCTATACTCTATTGGAGAAATAATACATTTTGACTATAGAGTAGAGTTATTAAAGCTTGCGATATTATTAGGAAGTTATATAGTTGTAATAATAAAAACATTAGAGTATAGAAAAAAAATAATTAAAGAAAAAAAATTTCATTTAGAAGTACATATTTTACCTTACAATATCCTGTCTATTTTATTGTACCTGTACTTCTGTTTTAGTCTAGTCAACTTCTCGTTATTATGTTGACTGCTCTTGATGATTTATACGAAAAAAAGTCAGAACAAATTATGTTGTGAAGTAAAGAGGATGTCGGTTGTCGGATCTCTTTCTATATAGTAAAAAATGTACTCGTAAATGGAGATGGAAAAAAATTTACTAGACAGGTTATCTGTACATCAAAGGAGTTGACACTGTCAAAGTCAAAGGACGAGAAAATTTATTATTCTTAATTGTGTAGTGTCCAGGGAAAAAAAATCAATTTAATTCTAGTGAATGAATCGAGATAGGTAGAAATGTAGCTAAAAAAATAATTGAGCTTAGGGGTGGAAAATGCTGGACGAGAACAAACAGGAAAGATAAAATAAAAAAATGATGCAAAAAATACAGGAAAATGAATAGGACGAAAAAAATGTCCTTTACAGGAAACAGAATTTCTTTTTGGTGAATATCTGTACCAGCAAAGCTTTCTACTACAATGATGAGTAGACAAGCTTGTGTCATCTTATCAGTGACATACGTTTTTAACACTTTTATGTCGACATTTCGAAAGTAGTATTTTTCTGTTCTAAAATATTTATAGAAAATTATTATAACAAACAAAATATAAGTATAAGAAAGTATATTTTATTTAATTTTATTTGCTCTGTACGACTATAACTTTTACATTTCCGGTATTGTCTATTATTTTTATTAAAAAAATATTTCGGATTAATCCATTTAGGAAAAGAAGTGTATATGTGACACACCGGAATATAAATTGAGCTGACTGAGAACACATCGCATGAACTAGAAAAATACATTTCTGACTAAGGTCAACTCCAATTTCATTTTTCCAAATGGAAATATTTCCCAGCAAATTATGCAAATCTACCAATGGTTATCATTCGTATCTCCTTTCAAATAGGTTGCCATTATTGCGTTCTGATATAAAAAAAAAACCGTACCCTTTCTAACTTGATACAGTCAATAATAGAATATTTTTTTGTTTACACACAGAAAAGCCCTTAAAACGTTTTACAAATTAAGTTCATATCCGGCTTCATCTTTTTCTATTTATTTATTTGTTTATTTTATTTTCTTACAAAACTATCCCTATTTAGATATGTTGAATGCAGATAATGTTGTCTATATTACTTTATTGACGAAGACGAAGATAATATTCCGATTGGCATTCAAAGTTTGTCCGCTTTTCAAATTTTATCCTTTATACGAAATATGCTTACATTAATCAAAATAATAAATTTTCTTTTAGATACCCTCCAAACATGATAGCAACTCTATCTGACTACAAATGGAATTTTATTAAATTTTACACTCCAATAGGACATGAGTCCTTTTACCTACATTTTGATCCAATTTATCTTATCAATGAGTTAACATTAATACAGTAGTAGTTAGATCATAAAGAAAGAGTAATTTTAGTAAACATTCTAAATACAAATATATGGTATCCTTTTTATTAGCTGAAAATAATGTATCTTATTCCTTTAAGGAAAACCAAAATTACTTCAATTAGTATAGTTAGAATTTAAAAAAATAGAACCTCACCTCGTTAATTCAACTTGAAATAATCCTTGAAGAACTAAAATTTAGCTGAATTATTGTATAAAAGCTACTTAAAAAAAATGGTTTATATTAAAATTATAAAATAAACTCTAGAAAAATATCATCCTTTATGTTATGGAAAAAAATAATAAAAAATCAGGTTTAAAATCGGATGAAATACATCATTTTATATCACTCTATATAGGATCAGGAAAGGACCAACGTCTACTTTAAAAATTTGTTACCCTTCCTATCAGCAATTGTTCGGGTTAGTATTTTCTCTTCTAGAATTCGAATTTATTCAATCGACGCATTCGAGCGTGCAAAGAAGATTGCAGCTGCCAGTGTCCTTGTTTGCTCTTGTTATTCTTTATTTGTTGCCATCAGATCATACATAGTTTGAGGGTAATCCTAGTCCAATAAAAGACATTCGAAGAGTTTTCGAATGCGTATAGATACAAATTTGAAAAGGACATTCTATCAAAATAGATTAAGAAAAAACTCAATTGGAAAAAAAACGTATGGAAATCGATTGAGAGAAAAATTACTTTTAAAAAAAATTAGTTGTATAGTTAAGGATATGCAAAATAAATGAGATAAAAAAATACAAATTAAAATAATTACACATATAGTCAAGTTTATACATTGTGGTTACAAAGAAAAAAAATATCCTGGCAATTATGTTTAAAGTAAAAATATAAACCATAGTCTATGGTAATGGAACACATATTCGGTATGATGACAACAGTGCACTATTATAAGTTGCATTGTGATTGTGTTTTTCTAGCAAGTACATAAGGATTTAAGGATACCTTACTAAAATACTATAACTCAGGACATAACTGTTTCTATTCCATTTCGAGTATCCACTACTCATAGTCTACGGTTCTTACCTTGTATCACACTAGTATGTTGGACCTCTCGTCTCGTCCTAAATCAGCATTAATCCAAAATAGTGAAACTGAATAGAATCGGTAGCTGGAATAAAGGGATGATTTATCTGATAACGATTTATCGAGGAAAATGTCAATGTTCGAATGTTGACGTAACAATAAATTGCTTTTAGTCTGGTACTCGAACGTTTGTTTACAGACATTCTGGTTCATCTTGTTTCTGCCCTCTTCTGTTTTGTACAATATTGTTCGAAAGGACTTGCCTTCCGCCGACTAAAACTATATAAAATGTGCATATATATCAATATAGTGTGTTCATCATCGTCGAATTTTCTAATACGACCATAGACGCAATATTGATGAAATAGAGAAGAGCAAGAAGAGGCTGATGCAATGAAGCCAACTTGTCATATTTCATACAGTTTACTGTAGATGAAGCAATAAAAATAAAAACAATTTAAAGATGAAACAAGCTGGAACACAGTCTGAACTAACATCCCAGATTAAGGTTATTTGGTTTTGTATTACAAAAGATATTGTAGCTATTCGCATATGACTAGTATGTACATATATTGTAGTTGTTTGTATTAGAATTACAAGAGTTCCATGGACAATAATAATAGGGGGTTAGATGTTCGGTTTTTTCAATTTAAAACACTTTAAAAATAAACAATAAAATAACTACCAACTTCATAAACTTTCTTATATATGTATTAATAAGAGTACATTACTGTAATCAGATAAATAAAGATCGATTACAGCAAAGTTATGAGTTCTTCTAACTAATTTTCCGATTTGATAAAAAAAAATGCATGTAGGATCTTCCATTCTTATAAGTACACTATACAATATTTCCTCATGCTGTTTATTTACTATTTAGTATATGAATGTACCAACTTCCTCACTAGGCAATTGTGATAACAAAAATAAAATATCCGATAAGTTTGTGTACTAACATAGAATAATATTTACTCACAAAATATTTCCGTGCTTTATTTACTCTACTATCGTTGAGTTATTTTTGTTCATAGACAAATGAAAAGGATAATTTCTAAGATCTAGTTTACTGATGTTCGTGGACAAGTGTTATATAATCATAACTTTTTTTTAAATAAATTCGCTTGCTGCACAGTCAATGCTTATATATAATTACATAATTTAACGCCAAAGATTTTTTAATTTTATTTTATACTCAAAAAGTATCGCGAATTTTGTTTTTCCGCGTTTTACGTATATTCGATTTTCGATTTTGTGTTTTTTTGTGGCGTTATGTTGGTACTCATGTATTTCACTTATGCCGACAAGTTCGGCCATTTTGAATGTTCAGTTAAGTTTTGGCAGCTGCTTTGCTTGCACGTATTTTGGCTCGTCTTCGATTTTTGCCCATTCCAAAAAATGGATCAAAGAATCTTTATCAAATTTTGTGTGAAAATAAAATTAATTGCGCGGACCCATTGTGGTATACGGTGAAGCTACCTTGGACCGAAGCAATGTTTATCGGTGGTTCAAAATGTTCTCAGAGGGCCGAGAAGATGTGAACGACGAAAAGCGTGCCGGACGCCCGAGTACGTCAACAACATACGAAAACATTGATGAAGTGTAGAAAATAGTATTGGCCAATCGTCGAATCACCGTTAGAAAAGTTACTGAGGACTTAAAGATATCGATTGGCACGTGCCTTTCGATTGTTACCAATGATTTGTGCGTGAGACGGGTCGCCGCGAAATTCGTACCAAAATTGCTCAATTTCGACCAAAAACAGCATCGAATTAACATTCCTAAGGAGCTGTTGGACTCTGTCCGTGACGACCGCAATTTGCTCCAGAGGGTCATAACTGGTGACGAATCATGGGTTTATGGTTTTGACGTGGAAACTAAAGCTCAATCATCACAATGGAAGCTGGCGCACGAGCCAAGACCGAAAAAAGCGCGCCAAGTTCGTTCGAATATGAAGTTTTTGCTTACAATTTTCTTCGATTACAGGGGCGTGGTGCATCATAAGTTGTTGCCACAATATTACCTTGCAAGTTATGCGCGAAGCAATCCGCCAAAAACGCCCGGATTTGTGGAAGAACACAAAAATTGGCTTTTGTACCATGATAACGCCCCTGCTCACGCATCGTTGCTTGTGCGCGAATTTTTGTCAAAAAATAACACTAATAAGGCCGCACCCACCGTATTCCTCCGATCTGGCCCCCTGTCACTTTTTCTTGTTCACAAAACTGAAGAGCCCCATGAAAGGATGAGTTCAAGGAGCTGAACGAGATAACAAAAAATGATTTTTTGAAGTGCTTCGAGGTTTGGAAAAAACGTTGGCACAAGTTTATAATATCTGGTGGGGATTACTTTGAAGGGGACAAAATAGATATTCATGAATAAATAAATAATTTTTGAAAAAACACAAAATTCGCGATACTTTTTAAACAGACCTCATATATTATACCTCATTAGAAAACTTTAATATAAATACTGAGTATTTGATGTAGTCAATTTTTTGGATTATTTATTTATAATAAATAATCCAAAAAATTGACTACATCAAATACTCAGTATTACTTAAATTCTCACAATCTAGATAACTTAACTTTTTTCAGCTCCTTCTTAAATCTTTAAAGATTTTTCTGTGCTTTTACTATAAAAATCACCGCTAAGTTAGGGTCATATGAACTTTTTGTTTTTGAATTTCTTCGTGTTTTATTCAAAAGACAGTAAATTCCGAAAATCAGTGATTTTTATTACCCAACGAAAAACTTAGATTACGATCAAAAAAACATTTTATTGCATTTTACTTCTAAAAAATTTACACATATTAGAAATAAAGTATCTGAGGTTAGTTAATAGGTCAATTTAAAGGGGGTTAAAGCGTTCCTTTTTATCGTAGGGGATATTTTTGTTATAGTAGTACATAATATGTAAAAGGAAGAAATGTTGATAAGTTAATTTTTACAAAAGGTAAAAATACATTTTAAAATATTGTTAGAAGAACAATATTTAAAAAAATTAACTGAAAACCATTTTATAAGAATATTAGAAAAGTAAGGAGTTATCCTCCTATTAACAACTACCTTTCTTTAAGAAAATGAAGAAATTTAAGCTTACAAGGGAGTTTGATGATTAATGGGCTAGTAATGGGGGCAATGTACTCTCTCAAATAATATTTTTTAAGATTGGAAATTTACTGAATTATATCAAATATGATTCTTAAGAGTCTAAAGATGGAAAAATCAATATTTGTATACAATAATGGATAACAGGTAGTTCGTGCTGAAGATGAATATCTATTTAACGACCTGTCATTACGTTTTGGATAATAAGCTTACATGTATGTATATTCGTATGCGAATCATTAGATTCGTGTAGGACATTCTATCTTGGTAGCCATCGTCAATTTTCACCTTCAAGCTGATTAAGTTTTACAGCTCTATTCGAATGCATACAATATAAATTACGTATACATAGTTGGTTGTCAACACAAATTCTATAAACTAATTGATGTCAATTAGAGCATTATTTCCAATAAATCCTTTATGATATTATACCATCATAAGTGAATTGTTCACGTAATACATTTTAATTATAGTATGACATCACCGAAATTGAGAGAGAACCACTCTATTAAATTCGGAATAGAGTTTACACGTAGATGTTTTGTCTTATTGATAGGATAATATAAAAATTTTCTTGTATCCGGACTACTTTTTTTGTAAGAAATCGTGATGTATGATATTAGGACATTTTTTTCAACTTATATTATACATGCAATTATAGCAAAAATTATTATACTCTATGCAAATATATCATAAATTAATTTATTTTTCAAGAAAATGCAAGTAAATTACCCAAGAAAATCTCACATCAACAAATAAAGATTAAGGTTTGGAGTACCAGAAAAAAAATATTTTTGCGAATGTCATTCAACAAGTACTTAGCCTCACCGCCCGATGGAACTGCTGTCACAAAAGAAATTTACCATCGTGCAGTACATTCTTTTAGTAGCCTACTGTCAAAGTTTCAGTCGATTCCCTTAATTAGTTTTGTTTTGACAGCCTTTAAAAGCGAGCGTGTCGGTCGGTTGCACAAAAATGGAAAAAGAACAATATCGTTCGGTGATTAGATTCTTGTTTTTGGAAGGGAAAACGCGCAGCGAAATCAAAGATCGCTTGGATGCTGTGTATGGTGACTCTTCTCCTTCGATGGCGACCGTCAAGAATTGGTTCAACGAGTTTGTTCGTGGCCGCACGTCGGTTTTTGATGAGCCACGCCCAGGTGCCCCAAAAACGGCTGCTACGGAGGAAAACGTTAAAAAAGTCCACGATCTCGTGTTGGCAGACCGTTGATTGAAGGTTCACGAGATAGCTGAGACTGTGGGCATCGCAGCAGGAACGGTGCATCATATTCTACACGAAGAACTGGGCATGAGAAAGCTGTCGGCGCGATGGGTGCCGCGTTTGCTCACACCGGAAAACAAGCGCAACCGTGAGACCACATCGGCGACGTGTTTGGCGCTGTTTCAGCGCAATCCAGCGGAGTTCTTGCGTCGTTTCGTGACTGTCGACGAAACATGGATTCACTGGTACACACCAGAGACCAAGGAACAGTCGAAACAGTGGACTTCACCCGGCGAAAGTGCTCCGAAGAAGGCGAAGACTGTTCGATCGGCCGGAAAGGTGATGGCCACCGTTTTCTGGGATTCACAAGGTGTGATCCACATCGATTACCTCGAGAAGGTTAAAACAATCACGGGGCGCTACTATGCTGACTTATTGGGCCGATTTGACGTCGAATTGAAGAAAAAGCCACCCCGCTTCACACCTCCGCCGTCGCCATGGCCAAATTGGTCGAATTGCGCTACGAATTGCTGCCCCATCCACCGTACTCTCCAGATTTGGCCCCCTGTGACTACTTTTTGTTTCCAAACCTGAAAAAATCACTCGCCGGGAATACATTTGGATCGAATGAGGAGGTCATCGTCGCCACGGAGGCGTATTTTGCTTCCCTCGAGAAAATGCATTTTTTGGACGGGTTAAAAAAGTTAGAGCATCACTGGCCCAAGTGTATCGAGCTTAAAGGAGATTATTTGGAAAAATAAATTGCCACCTTTCCAAAATTTTCGTCTTTCTTTTGTAGGCTAAGTACTTGTTGAATGACCCTCGTATTATTCTAAGACTTTTAAGTATAAGAAATGTTTGAATCTCTTTTTAAAATCACAAAATATCATATTTACAACAAATATATGGATCCTTCTATTTTCATTAACTTAGGTTTGAATTCGTTCTAAATAACTTTATTATTTTTATATTAAATAAACCCTGTTATATAATGCTTATTTGGAATATCAGACATCCCTTTTTATTATTCATGCCACGTGTTATTATATTTTGAGGTTTTTTTCAATTTCACATTTTAAAATTACAGTATAATTATGCATTTAAAGTAAATGCTTTTCAAATCAAAATATAAAAGAGTTCACAAGCAAAGCTAACTCATATTCTTATTCTATTCTTTGCTATAAACTATTTACAAAGATACCGCCACTTCAATTTAAATGTGCACTTTTATTCGTTAAGGCATGCAGCCACAATAAGGATGAATATTTTCATTTTTCTTCAAGTTACCTCAGTTATTCTTCTATTTATTGTTTCTTCTTTTTAGTAAAAGTTTTCCACTTCTTCATAATTTCTCTTTGTTTTTATGCATCATTAGCAATGTAGGTATGCAAAAATGGTGCTGAATCGCACCACCTTTAAAGGTTTTCTTTCACGTCCCATACTGCAAAAGTGAGGTTACTGAATGAAAAGGATTAAAAATTTTGAATTTATTGTATAACGGCCTCTCTTAAAGGAATCCAATTGCTCTCTTGTTTAATCAGGCAGTTAGTTTTCTTTTCAGGATTTCTCGATTTTGCTTTCTCAACCGAACTTACCCAGGGTAATTACACATAAAGGGAACCTATTTAAATGATGTGAAGTTTTTTTTACCCTTTTCACAAAATAGCATCTTTATTACTATAGCTGTAATATTATTATTATAAATGGACTAAACTATTCCATTTAGTTTAGTGTTAACATATTTTATTTTAGCTTGTAAAAAATGAACCACATTTTTTTCAATAATTCCTGATAAAAAGGATTTCGATTTTCTATTGTCTATAATTTTTACTAGTAAAGAAATTATATTTTCATACTGTTGACATTTTTAAATATAAAACTTCGGATTTTGTATAACTCAATCCGAAATTTTCAGTTAAAAATTTATTTATTTTTTAATAAATATAATTTAAAAAATTCTGTTTTAAAAAGCAAACAAAATTTTTTTTGAATCCTTGATCCTAGTTTTTGGAATTTAATATTTTTTTGAATTCTTCCATTCAATTGTAATGATTTTTTTTTATTTTATAAAGGAAATGAAAATATTTTTTAATCAATAAACTTCAATTATTAATATTAAATTATTGTAATTATGCACATTAGATATAGAAATTATTCTATAAAAAAAATTTAATTAAGATTAACCAAAAGAAAAAAAAAGAAAAAAAAAATAGTAAAATAGATTGTTGATGAAGGTTCTGGAATTTTTTTGGGAAAATTTTTAATACGAATACTTGGAATCAGGAGATAGTCCTCATTTTTATTTTTTTTTAAATAGAAAAAAGAATGAAATTTTACAAATTATTTAAACTAGACTTTCTAGTATATTTAGCTGATCCCTCTTTAATATTCTTTTTAACTACCACCAGAATTATATTTACTACTAAGCTTTATAGTTAACAATCCAATTAAAAGTTTTCTGTTTCTTTTTAACAAAAACAATATTTTCTTCTTCCACTTTTTAATCTACACGTATATAATATGCAATGGAGTAATTTATTTTGTTTTGTTTTTTTTTTATTGATATTACAGGGGACAGAAAATTTGGATGGTTATAGTATAAATATAACAAAAACATGGAAGCCACCAAGTCGTTGCAAACCAAAACGTTTGTTCGCAACGGAAATGATGCCGGAACTAGATATACCAGTATTACATGAAGACGATAGCAATAACATAATTGAGGGTGCTGCCAGAAGTAAAGTTTCAAGAAGTTCAGCCACTGAAACGATGGGATTAAGTGGTGCTCAGGGAATTTCTAGAACGTATACAGTACTACAAAAATCTTTACTCTATACAGTTTTAGTTATTCTTATTCAAAGGATATTAAGACCATTGTCATAAGAGATAATAATTATTTAATAAATTGATAGGAATTATTTTATATCATTAGGAAGAGAAAGTGAAAATTGATACAAAAGAAAGGGATATAAAAATAAATATATAAGAAAATATAATAAATTTAAAATAAATAGACATTTTTATTTATTCGAAATTTTTATAAAAATAAATTTATTCGAAATAAAAAGGCATAAAAACGGTGAAAAGATGTTTATTCAAGGATATACTGAAAAACACAAAATAAAAACAAATTCTTTTTAATTCTGGTCGCAAACAAAAAAATGTCTCAAAAAAAATTAATGCATTAAATATTAAATGCGAATAGAAAAATAATTACAAAATAAAATATGTCAAATATTTAAAAAATAAAAAAAGAACGTAGAAATATACTAAAAACTCACATAATTATGGTTGTATATAATTAGAACTTATAGGGAAACTATTGTTATTAATAATCTATAGAACTATAACAAAAAAATAAAATTTTTAATTCTGTTCTTAAAAATAATCCTTAGTTTTATAAAATTACAAGAGACAAACTCACTAATACTATATTTTTTTTGAAAAAAGATTTTTATCTATTTAAAAAAAACTGGACTATATTCTTGAAAGTAAATTTTGTAAATAAAAATTTTAAGAAATAGATTAAGTTTCAGCTTACGAGATGAAAAGGATTTCCGGGATATCTATGGGTTTTTTTTTTTACCTTGAGGAATATTTTGAATAAAATAAAAGAATTTGAATTTTTTTGTATGTTTTATCAATCATTCTAAACTTTTGTAATTAAATATAAATAAAATTTTTTTATAATACAAATCTTAAATACAGACAAATATATTATTTAATATGGTTGTACTAATTTTATTAATGTTCGATTTTCTTTTGCAAGATTTTTTGTTACAAATAAATTTGATATAATATTTTAATAAATATTTCCAATATATTTTTTTTAATAAAATTTTATTTTGTTATATATATATTCTCATTTTCATAATATTATTGAAAAAAATAATAAAACAAAAAAAATAATATAGGAAATATTCAAATTTTATGTGTACATGTCCTTTTTTTTAAAAAAAAAAATCTTTCTATAATAGAAATATTTAATAAAAAAAAAACATACCTTATATTAATGTCTAGGTATATATAGCAATAAATAAAAAAATATTTTAAAAAAATATTCCCCAAAAATAAAAATTTAATAGGGAAAAAAAATTTGGTATTATATAGAGGATGTCCTTAAAAAAATATTCAGAAGAAAAGTAATGGTATTGAACTATATTTGTAATAATAAATTTTAGAAGAAAAAAAAAACCCAATAAAAATAAAAGCCAGTCGTCTTAAATAATAATAAATAATTTAAAAAAATTAAAAAAAATTAATGATAATAAAAAATATGAAGAAAATGAATACTGTGTAGAGAACTGAATTAAAAATAAGCTGTTATTTGGTATAAATTATTGAATAAGTTAATAATAAGCTATAAGAAAAAATAATATTAAAATTGGAAGAAAACTATTTAAAAAAAAACCCTAAAAATAATATAACAAATTGTGATGAATTTAAAAAAAAACAAAAACCATGAGGAAAGAACTAAGTTAATATTTAAATTGAGAAAATATTGAATACAAATTTTTTTTTTGATTTAATTGTTAAAAAGAGAGTAGAAAACCTTAAATTAATAATATTTCTTAATTATTTATTGAAAATTTTTCTTCTCTCTTTAGTAGTTTATTTGTCCTTAAATTGTATTAACTATAAAAATTATATATATTAAAATGGAATTCTGTAAATAGTTAAAGTTAATTTTATATAATTAACATATAGTAAGCAAAATATAAAAAAAAAAAGAAAAAAAACATTACTAAAAAGTGTGTTTAGTTAGTTAAAACTATTAATTTAAGTGATATTAATGAAATTAATAATAGATATGTGATGGCACTAGTGTTGATATTGCAGTTACAGACAACAGTTGGCATTCATGTTACTCAAATAGCATTCACAGAGGTTACTTTCGTTGGTAATTGATTGAAAAGATATATTTAATAATTTAATGATAGTAGATATTATTACAATTCTTACAGTAATTAAATCCATTTTTTAACTATTTGATCGCAAGTTTTATCTGTAATTTGAAATATTGCTTTTTCGATTGCAAGTACGCGCTCAAAACTGTTTCCATATATTACGATGTACGGAAGTACTTTTAAGCGCGGTCTTTACTTAATATTTTATTCACGAATAAATGTGGATAAAACTGAAACTTTACTAGAGCGTTTATTTTTGATTCAGAGTAAAATTATAAATTCAATAATTTCCTTTATTGTCTTGAAACAGAGTTCACGTAATTTGAAGTGAAATTTTGAGTAAACAAATTATTTTGATAATTTTTTAGCTGTGCTTGAAAATAATTTCTTTTTTTACTATTACAGAATTTCTTTTTCTATTATTAATTTCAACAATATCACTAATTCTTAACCACTTTTAATTTAAAAAAAAAATATAGAATATATTAAATAATATAAGGTATAAAAACTAAATAGATCTTGTTAATTTTGTACAGTAATTAGGATTAAACAAATTATAAATATTACATACTAACAAATGTGGTATACAATCAATAAATATTAGTAATTATAAAAAAATGAAAAGAGAAATGTAAGGTCATAAAAATGATAATAATAAAATAAATATTGTTAAAAATTTAAGTTTTCTTTTTGTTTTTTTAATAAACTTTGAATTTTCTTTTATTTTTTCTTTTAAAAAAAAATATCTTTTTTGGAGTTGATTATATTGAAAAATGTTAATAAAATATGTCCTTTTGGGTAATTTAAAAGGTAACTTTTCCAACATTCTTAAACCATAATAAACATACTTTAATATTATTGTAAGTTATTTTTAATGGCAATTCGTTAAAAACTATTTTATTTTTGTTGTTTTTTTTTTTTTTCAAGAAAAATAGTATGGTTAAAGCAAACAAATTTTTACATACAAAATTTTTAAACTAATTTGCATCTACAAAAGGGCATAAATGAACTTCCCAAAAGGTATTATATTAAAATAAAAGAATTGGTGGCATTATAAATTTTTAATGAAATAAATATTAAAAGCTAGTCACAGCTATGTAAAAATTATAAAAAAAGAAAAACAATTTTTATTTTTGGTAAATAATTTTATTATAACAACAAATAATTATTTGTTCGAAAGATTCAGAATAATAAAAATTCAATATTGTCCGAAAAAGAAGAAAAATATAATACAAGCAGTAGGTTTCATACTCAACAAAGTTAAAAAGAATCATCAACAACAAATTATATATTATAAATAATTGTAATAGAATTAAAAAAAACTATTATTAACAGAAAAACAATATTTATTATAAACTAAAATTACATCACTGCATTATTAAAAAAAAAATAGATTAAAATAGCGCAAATAAATACCTAATTAAAGTGTAAAAAACATATTTTTGTTAAAATGCAATTAAAGACGCCACAATAGTTGAAAGGATTTTCTATAATGTTACTTCAAAAAAAAAAAAAAAATTTCAAATAATAAAACGGGGATTGTTAAAATTGTGAAAATTAAATAAAATAAAAGCAAAATTATACAAATAGCACATTGCAAAAACTAAACTTAAATGCTAACTAACTATTATAGTAACAAATATAAACTAAATGTAATTATATTTTATATAAAAGGATATAATGTGAAACAAATGAACATTTTTTTTTTTTGGAGAAAAACATAACTAACAGGAAAATATTTTTAAAAAAATTTAACATATTTAAAATTGTATAAATGTATAAGACTAGATTATGATATAGTGTAAAAGCGGCAGGAGTCAACGGAAAGTTGATGAAATGGAAGAAGAATAAGAAACAGAAAATAATATAAAAAAGAAAATTTGTTTAACAAAATTCATATTTAATTTTGGTTTTATTTAATTTTATATCCTTCCGATATTAAGCATTATCCTTCCTTAGACTTGGTTTTATCGTTTTCAATAAGTTTTTCCCCCCTATGATTTTGTCAATTTTAATTTCGTATCAGAATCTGTGATTATTTCGTTTATTTGCCAAAATATTTCTTGTCTTCTTTGTGTTATTTTTTGGTTTGTGCAGTGTTTCAGTTTATTCTTTTATTTAATAGATGGCGTGGATTTTTTGTTGCATTTTTGTTTGCAGAAAGAGCAATTCTGTCTTTTTTCTGTACGTGCATTCAAATAAAATCGAAATTCTGTCTATAAAATTTTTCGCAATGTTGGTTGGCGTGGCATTTTAATATTTTTTTAAATGGTCGTAAATTTTTGTTTCTGTTGTTTTTATTTCTTGATAAAAATTATTAATTTTAAAGTAAAATCAATGATTTTGCTTTAAAGAAAATTTAAATGTCATTTTTCGAACTATACTATTTTTTGTATATTCTATTAAATATATCAGACTAAAAAAAATATCATAATTATTGGAACAGATATTTCGGCTTCCGATCTAGATATTGTTAGATAAATCAATTCAAAAACTCTGTGGTACCCCAATCAATTTTAGTTGTTTTTCCTATATTTAATATCGTCTAGATCGGATACGTCTTCTTAAATATAATCAAGGTTTCACCATCTACATGTTCTGTTTAAGAAGCCAAGTGTATCTTGATAATTTAAAGTTTTTACTCCGTTATCTCTCTTACTTATTGAGGCGAAAAAACTATTTTTTAAAGCCTCCCCTTAGAATTGTGAAATAATTGAGCAACCATTCTAAATTTATTATCTATTATATTCATTGTAGATAAAATAAGGAATTAAGTTTTCTTGAATTACACTTTTGTATCTGACACTGTTTCAAATTATAATTATCATTGAAGAGAAAATTTACTTTTTCTTGACTAAACTCTCAAGTTTATAAATCATTTTTATAAGTAAATTAAACATGTTGTAAAAGAAAATGAAATTAATTTCTTAAAGAAACAATATATAAAATTACTTATAAAAGGATAAAATTTTCATATTTGTTTTCAATAATTTCCCATTTATTTTGAGTATTTTCTCATTTTTTCCAGATTTTCTTTCTCTTTTTACAATTTTACAAAAAAAGCTCAAAGTTTACTGAACTTACCGAGTATAAAATTCATTAATATTCAACAGTATATAAATTTTAATTTAGTACAATGAAATATTCTTTGTTGTTGTTGCCATCTACTATATTCGTATTCGATTAAATTCCATCAGAAAGTAGAATGGTTAATTTTCAAATGTAAATTTCCTGCAAAAGAGTTTCCATAACGATACGTATGGTAGATATTATCCCACAAACGGTCATAAATTCTCCAAAAATAGAATTGAATTCTGGCTAAAAGGAAGCACATCTGGGATATTAGAATCGTTTTAGAAAAGACCCGAGCACTCGGTACTCCGCGCGCCCACCACCAGGGCCCAAAAATTCAAGACACCCGTTGAAATTGTGCAAATATATTTACATATGTCACATCAATTGACACATATTCGCTCATAAATCATAACAATAATTCCATCGAAAGCAGGAGCATAATTCAAAATAGGGCCCACTGGGATTCTAGTGCTGGGTGGGCTAACCTGGCACCGTCACTGTTGTTCCGTGGCTTTTGATGGATGTCTGCCAATGTAAATGTTGCGTGAAAAATTTGAAAACTTTCTACGATTTTACGCATGGTTCGCTGAACTAACGAAAATTTTCTCGATATGTCGGGACTAGAACGGGGCACCTTCTCATGTGTGCCCTTGCTCAACACACTCCAACCGTAAGGAAAATTGTTTTTCTTCCATAAATTACACATAAATGAAAATAATAAATTAAATTTATTTCTATGATTTATTTTATCGATTATCATCATATAACTATGGTATAAATTCTATTGATAAATTTGTTAAAGAATTTTAAGAATTTCGATTAAAGTTAATTGAATGCATACGCAGAAATTGTATTTCAATACTAATTAAGTAAATGAATTGGACAATCAATACTTATAAACAAAATATAAAAGGAGTAAAACATTTTACTTAAAATGTAAAAATAACATACAAAAAATAATAATAATAAATTAATAAAATATTAATCATAAAATAATTAAATATTATTGATATACGTATAAAAACAGCAATAATTATAAAAAATTTAAATAATCAAAGTAGTTAACATGATCCAAGAAAGATCATGTAAAATTGAAAATTTTGTAATTAGTGAAGAAAAACATTTATGTTCACATTTAATTGGAAAATTCTTAATCCTTTCAGTATAGTATTTTGATATATATTATTTTACTTTTTATTATTTATGTAAAATAAGAAAATCATTTTTCTTTTTTTGGATAAGGTAAAGCTAAAATTAGAAAGAAAAGTAAACAGTATAAATTCTTCAGAAATGTTTTCATTTTGTAACAACAATAAAAAAATAATCTTAATAATAAAAGGTTTTCTCTAAAAATTAACAAAATAAGGATAATAGTACTCGTAAAAGGTTTACAAGAATTGTTTTTTTAAATTAATTAATTTTGAAATTAATATGTACCGTGAAATCTGATACCATTCAATTAAAATCAAAAGGATAATAATTACACTTTTTATAAGTGTAATTATCTTTTAATCTATAACTTTTGAAAAAAAAAGTTTTTAAATAAATTACATTAAATTTTGTTATTAAAAATCATTATTATTATTCTTAAAAGTTTTTGAATACTTGAAAATATAAAGGCTATATTTTTAAGTATTTGCTAAAATTTTTTTTATATCCTATTATTTGCTTTATTTCTTATTTAATTTTTGAGTTTGTGTAAAAGAATTTTATATTAAATTGTTGAATATATAAATTAGTTATTTTTTTAAAATAATTTTTTTTATTTAAAATGTTTATTATTAATATAATAAACATTTCAAATATTGATCTAAGAACAGGATATACATTACCAAAATCAATTGCAAGTCTATGCATCTGATTTTGTTGACATCTAGCATGTCCTTAGATTAATACCAAAATGGCATATTTAAAGAAATTCAGACTTGATCTTCTTTTTTGTATAATTCTAGCATTTAATAGTAAATTAGTAAAGCTAGAAAGTATGAGTAGAGGCAACATTTTCCTCACATCCAATAGAAGGGCTTTTAATCTTATATTATCCGATATTCAATAACATTAACATACTTAAGCTTGTGTAAAAATAACTAAATATATTCTTTCAAAAAAAATTTTACATATTTTTTACAATAGAATTCTAATATAAAGTTTTTGATTATTTATACGCTTTTTTAGGATTGAAATCCTAAAAAAGAGTATAAATAATCAGAAATTTATATTAACTATGAGGTAAAGTCTATTATTCTGTTTTTTTTCAAGCATAAAAAAATTATATTATCGAGAAGATGTCCATAAAACATTTCTGAACAATTCAATAAGAAAACTCATCAAAATGTTATAATTGTAGTTGGCACTGAGATTTGAACTTAAAAATTTTCACAATTATTTTAAGAATGCCAAATATTTTTACTAATTCATAATAAAAAAATTCTTCTTTTAAATTTTCATAAAATTTTTTATAGAATTTACTGTTATTTCTGTGAGATCTTAAGAGAAATTTCAGGGAAGTGACTAATACCGATGAGTGTGATATGAAAGAATTTATTGAAAGAAATATCAAATGTAAACTGTTTAAAAAATCTTAAAGAAAAAAAATTATTATTTTTTCATAAAACTAAACCAAAAAAAAAATTTTATTAAAAAAATATACATATATATAAATAGTATAAAGATCTAATGTATACTTAGAATGAAATAAAACAAAAAAATAGTATTGGTGTCTAGAGAATAGATTTTGAATAGAAAGAAAAGAAATTTCTTAATAAAATTTAAAGTTTTCATAGGATTTTTTATTTAACATAATAGTAAATATTTCTTCACATCATTTTTCTTATAAATTCTACAATTTTCATATAAATTATTTTAATTTAAATGAGAATTTCAGATCGGATAGCAAAAATTATTATTTTTATTTTAACATTTATATAAAAAATGCAATATTTTAAATATAAATATCTATTTAATTATTTGTCTTTCCATAAATTATACTTGAATGATTTTATATAACATAAAAATTTTATATATATAAACTCTTAAAAGAAATTTAATTTAAAAGAATCCTTAATTGGAAAATAAATATCTTTTAATTTTATATACTAGTACATTATATGGGAAAAATATTAATTGAAATTTTGTTGAAGCATTTTATTTGAATATTTTTCAAATAAAAATTCAAAGAATTTACATTTTCAATAGTAACATAAAAGGTATTCGTAATTTAGTATTTTTCTGCTTAATAAATGAATGTTTTCTATAAAAACTACTAATAAAAAATCAAATAACTAACAAATTAAAAAATACATTCCTCAAAGCGCACTCCTGTTGAAATATCTATAGTAGAAAATTATATCAGTTTTTTTTTATTCAACAGTAAGTCGATCATTATACTATTACGCCCATTCTATATAATATATTCAATGTATAAAAGCTAAATATGATATTTTATTATAAATGAAATTTTTCATTGGAATTTTTTCACTTCAATATTATATTTTATTTGTTCAAATTAGCTAACAATATATAAAGGCAATTACTTTGAATAGATTTTTTTAAGCTTAAATTAAAAAAAAAATTATAATAAAATACAAATGAAAAAATTCCATTTGTAAAACAAAATTACCAATCGAAAAATTCCAATAAACTAAAAATTATTTTTTTCTAATGCATACGTTATATACAAATAATATGTCTGTCTGTTTGTATGTTTGTCTATCTGTATGATTTATTTCAAATCATTTTAACCCTTCAGGCAATAAATAGCAACGAACTAGATTGACTGATTAAATATCCTTTTTCGATATTAAACGTTTTCCTTTTTACAATTGAAAGTTATTTCGATATACACAAAGCAAAAGCGAGTAATGTTGATCGGAAAACCGAGATTGATTTAGAATGAAAACGCCCAGAGGCGGTGAAAATCTCTATTGGTACTAATCAGTTCAGAGTTTAGATTTCTATTATGAACAAATAGTGTAACATGTATACATAACCAACCTGCAAGTATAGTGTGCAAATTTTTTTCAAACCCTATGATACTCGTAGTATAAATTCGTAATAGTGCAAATGATATTCTTTGATTGTTTGTCTATTTAAATAAAAGTACTTCAATATAGCTGCAATAAATAATACTAAAAATATGGTAAAAAAATGTAATTTTTATTTTTTTTTGGTATGGAAGTATATAAGGACATTAAGGCTATTAGCAGGAGGTACATTATTCAGTTAAAATGAAATTCATACTAGATAGTCAGTCATATCAAATATCAAAGAGTTTATTAAATATCCAAAAATAACTATTCCTTTATAAAAAAAAAATATTATTATTTAACTTTAAGAAAAATATCTAAAAAAAATTCTGAGCAAATGATTGACTTGCAAAATTCACTTCTATCTTTTTAATTTATACTGTTCATATAAATATGGTATGTTAGATCTTGTTGATCAAATACAAAATCTTTACCTTAACAAAAAAATACATTTACTGCATATTTCGATAGAGAAATTAAAATAGAAAATGAACTAATCAGCATATTACAAATGGATTTCTATCTTAGACAAATATATATTTTTTTAATGATGTTATTTTAAAGCTAAATTTAAAAAAAAAATACATCTAGCACAGCATTCTATATTTCACAGATTTGCCAATAATTTGGAATGCTCCCTATTATTTACCTTCCTCTTGCAGACTCGTTTTATTATTTCAAGTATTTTTTAAAAAAAAATCACAAAAAACGGCTATTTAAAAGACTATATTTGATTCTCGAGTCTACAAGTATTATTCCTATCATCACTTGTATTTCAGATACGATCACTCTACAATATAGATTGTATATTTCATTGCATCCTCCCTTAATAATGTCGTGTATAATGGATAGCTCGCGAGGCTCAAAAGCGCGAATCGTCTACTTTTTAGTTCATTATAGAGTCCTCATAATCACAACGTTACTTTAAAATTTTGGAAAATCTCCAGTTTTATGATATATCACGGATTAGTGCCGGTGTTGTTAAAGAAAGCATTCTTGCTTGCATCTTTTATAATATCTTTACTTCAGATATCCTTTCAGTCATTAATGTCAAACTCTTCTAAACCATATTATTATTCTTAAAAAGTAATTAACTAAGAGGAATCAGCAGAAAAGTATCTATGCGCATTCATTATCCATAGTAGGAACGCTTCCTCTATAAATCTTAAGTGCAGCTTAATTCTATAAAATATAAAATTATGATAGTATAAACTACTTGAATTCAGACATGAAACTAAATAGATTCAAACAAAAGATCTATGAATAAATAATTAACTCCTAATGTGAAATAAAGAACCTAAACCCATTTGGACTTACGAAACTAAATTTTGGAATATAATCCTATTTATCTAAAATCTCTGTAAAATTGTTATACACTAGGATCTGGCGTATAATATATTATACATCCCCTTTATCCGCGAATATATATAAATTCCCGTTGTTCTTGAACTGATAACTTCCTTTTAAGAAACTATATCCACGAAAGTTTTTGAAATATATAAATTAAAAATCTACTTACAATTATGGATGTTAATTAAATGTTAAAGATAATATTGTTTTAATATCCTGTCTGTTAATATCCGGTCTATATATTGTCTTATTTATAAATAATTAGACAATATATTTTATATATGGTATAGCAATTGTTCTATATAAGACTCGAGCTTTCAAATTTGCAGCGAATTTTACTACTTATTTTAGGAAATATGTAAGAATTTATTCCAATATTGAACCATAAAAGGCATTTGATAGAAAAAATTAAAATTACTACTTCATATTTTGTAATTTTAACCTATGTATTTATAGAAAGCTGATTTTATTTTAATGCACATGAGTTATAAAAGAGAAGTTAATATAATTTCATTTGTCATAAGAAACTTTTTATTTGTTCAGTAAAATGTAGTTGAAGGATATATTATGCTAGTATGTTGCAGAACTAATTTTCAAAATCTCTGAAAAAGATTTCATAATTTAAAAGAAAGAATCTTTTTTAATATAACCATTAATTAAAATTCTGAATTTTTTTTTTGAATAATTTAATTCGGTCTGAAAATTATTGTAGCATATACTATTTTCTTATATTATTAATTTTTTTCTATTTTCACAAAACAAAAGGATAAAATACTAATAATTTAAAATTATAATTTTAATTTTCTATCTTTAAAAAATTAAGCAATAACAAAAATAATTAAATTTTATTTTTGAACAAGAAATTATACTAATAAATATAAAAAGTAATAAAAATTATAGAAATAATATAAATAGTATTTATAAGATTAAATGTGAGTGTATGTCCTATTAATTAGTATAAATTACATACTATACATAAAAAATTCAAAAGAAAAAAAAATAAACATTAATATAATTGTGTAATTAGTATGTAACAAATTTCCAAAAGCAATACGTTAGATATTTAATTATAATATAGTAAGTATTAGAAACGAGGCTAAATGGAAAGAAATTGAATAATTACAAGTATATATAAAAATTATAAGTATCTTATAATTTAATATTAATTAATATTAAATAAATATATAAATATACTAAAACCTTAAGTAGAAGAATGAATGAAATTAAAAAAAAATATTTTTTGTGTAAAAAATAGTAAAAACTAAAATAAAAATTAAATATTGAAAAACTACTTATTTAAAAAAAAAAAAAAAATTAAAGAAAATACGATATTTTTCTCAGTGAAAATTATTCAAAAAAAGATAATATTAATACGTATAAAAAGGGGTTGAAATTAGTAAGGATGTAAATTTAAATTAACGTATAATAAATAAAAATAGTGAGAATGAGAGAGAGAAAGGTAGATATATATTGAAAGGTAGAGAGAGATGTATAGATAAAAATAAAGTGAAAAATGAAGAAATATATTCAAATAATATAATTGAGTACTTAATAGAACGTAAAAAATGTGATATTATTATATTTACATATACATACATATAAATAATAATATAAATATAATATAATTATTATAATAATATTAATACTTAAAGAAAAGTACATAAATAAATAAATACAGAAAAATAAATAATAATGTAATTATTAGATACCAATACTTAAATACATGTTACATAAATAATTCAACCATACATATATACATACATACGAGTTAATACATACAAAAACAAAAACTGAGTAGGCAATAAATTATTAAAGGCAAACAATTTTATTTAACAGAGAAACTAATCCTTTTTCTTAAAAAAAAAATAAATAAAAAAATAATAAAATTTTCTTAAACTGTCGAATAATTTTTATTTTCTTTAAAGTGCAATATATTGATTGGTGGTACTTTTTTTATTAATGAAATGGCTTATGTTGATAATTTTTTATTCTTATTAAATTTATAAAATGACTTTAAACAGAATTTTCCTTCCAAAGCTCATCGTTTTGGAATTATCATTTCAAGACGTAGTTATAAATTTTTATTAAATGAATACCACAAGTGATGAGTATTAACCACAGATACATTTAGTAGTCGTATAAAGGATATAAGTAATTTAGGAAGAGGTCTTTTTTTTTAAACTGTTCTTCCCTATTTAATAATTTTACGTTTTCAGAAAGCTAACATTTTAATCACAATGTTTTCGAATAATGGTTAAAATCCTAGATTTTCATGTTTAGTAATTATGGATAAATAGAAGAGTGTAATCTCCATACAATTATCAATATTATATTCGTTCGAATTCTTATGAGCGGCACTGATCCTTACAAACGCTAATACGACCACTAGTATAAAATCTAAAATAGTTAATGGCCATTTTTAAAAACATGTCATTAAAAAATCAGGATAGTATCTTTTTCATTTTAAAGCAAAATCGCGATTCTAATTTTGTTTTTTTTTTTTTAATTAGGTACTTTTATTGTAAATTTCTTCAATTTTATAATAAGGTGTATTGATTATATATTTACCTCAATATTATATATTTACTTAGTACTGCCAAATTTACTGATTCTAATTTTATTAGTTACAGTTTAATAAAATTTTCATTTGTAAAAGCATTTCTTATCTTCAACATAGGCAATTTATTATTCAGTTAGACTTGTTTTAAATAAAATATAAATAAAAATGTATACGAAAATTTGAAAAAAAAACTAACTGAATTGAAAGAATATAGTTTTCAATTAATGTATTTATTATTAATTATTTAATTAACAATTTCAAAAATTTCTGACTTAAATCCATTAAAATATTGCACTTCTACAAATTTTTTTTGCAATTTTCATTTGTTTGGGACTGCAAAAAATTATTGTATAACAAAATTCTTATTAAAGGACATACGATTTAGAAACTAAATACAATTGGTAAATTGTTCAGTATTAAAATTACTACAAGTCCTAAACTTGTCCACAAAAATAAGGATACTCAATCCTTGCTAAAAAATAAAAACAACAACTACATTAATTAATATTAAATAAGTAAATAGATTTAATATAAAATTCATAATGAAAATAAATCTAATAATAATAATAATAATAATAATAATAAAATTACATAAAATATGCAAAAAAAAACTTAATATGGAATAAAAAAAGATTTAAAAAAATTATACTATAGATAAAAAAAATTAGACATGAAAGAAATCCTGTTTTAGAATATTTGTGTAGATAGTAGATTATAAGAAGAGGACAATGCTAAAAATGCAGAAATGATACCAAAACAAAAATTGTAATTGTAATAATAATTTTTTTGTAAAACGCCGAATGAAAAGCAATAAAAAAATCGATATATTAAAATATAAATGGATCTAATTAATATTCGTTTTAATTTTAATTAACCAAAAGTTGATTTACATTTATCTTTTTGTTATTAATGCAACTAGAAACGTAAATTCTAAGCGTCACAACCAGTCCAAATCAAACTGATTAACGACTGGTACCAGTCGTAAATATATTTGATTTCATGATATCAGTGGGCATTGATACAAAATTAAATATGAGGTGTATCAGAAAAGTTATGAGATTAAATTCCTCTTTTACACTGCTTTAGATGTTATTAACAATACTAAGATAACGTCTCTCCAACTAACATAGTTTTTGATCTTGCAGAATTAAAAAAATTTATACGGACTTACATCAGGAGAATAGGTCGGCTGGGGAGCCATAAAAATCCATTCTTTAAATATAAACTTGTTAATTGAGATGGCCGTGTGACTGCGTGGCGTTGGCATGGTGAAACGTCCAAGTGACTCCAATATCCGATTTGATGCAAAGAACTATTTTTCTAAGCCTTTCAAGGCCTACTCGTCAAATTTAATGTTAATCAATAGTCTACCAATATAAAAGTCTTCACTTGTTCCATATTTTCATTAGTTTTTGATGTTCAAATTGATGACCTTCCTAAGCGAAAATTAATGCTATTAATAATGGTATTAATTTTCTGCCATAATTCGTATGACTCTTATTTAAAATAAAAACTACTCGTATTTATGATATTTTTCTTTTTAGTAAATATCTAGAAATAACACAACTTATAGAATTTTCAGTAACAGGATTTTTAATTAAAATACATCAATACGAGGTCTGCTCAAAAAGAATCGCGAATTTTGAATTTCCGCGGGTTACGTACCGATTTTTTATGGCGTTATGTTGGTACTTATGTCTCTCACTTATGCCGACAAGTTCGGCCATTTTGAAAGTTCAGTTAATTTTTGACAGCTGCTTTGCTTGCACGTGTTTTGGCTCGTCTTCGATTTTTTCCCCATTTTGGGGAATAAGAAAAAGTCACAGGGGGCTAGATGGGGGTAATACGGTGGCTGCGGCATTATTAGTGTGTTGTTTTTGGCCAAAAATTCGCGCACAAGCAACGATGCAAAAGCCAATTTTTGTTCTTCCACAAATGCGGGCGTTTTTGGCAGATTGCTTCGCGCATAACTTGATTAACATTCCTTATTGATCGTTTTAACCTGTGGCAACAACTTATGATACACCACGCCCCTGTAATCGAAGAAAACTGTAAGCAAAACCTTCATATTCGACCGAACTTTTTTCGGTCTTGGCTCGTGCCGCAGCTTCCATTGGGATGATTAAGCTTTTGGTTTCCACGTCATAACCAGAAACCCATAACTCGTCACCAGTTATGACCCTCTGGAGCAAATTTAGGTCACCGCGGACAGAGTCCAACACCTCCTTAGCAATGTTAATGCGATGTTGATTTTGGTAGAAATTGAACAAAAATCGAAGACGAGCCAAAACACGTGCAAGCAAAGCAGCTGTCAAAAATTAACTGAACTTTCAAAATGGCCGAACTTGTCGGCATAAGTGAGAGACATGAGTACTAACATAACTTCACAAAAAATCGAGAATCGAATATACGTAACCCGCCGAAATTCAAAATTCATGATACTTTTTGAACAGACTTCGTATATCCTGTACTACATACACATATACCTTTACATCGTTCTATTCAAGCCAAAAATATTCTAAACAATTAATTTTATTTTATGTAAGAACTAAAAGTCAATGTTATTTTATTTATTATTAGTAAAACTATAAATTATTGATTGTAAGCCTGCTTTAACTTTCCATATTATGTCTGTCTGCTTGCTAAAAATTATTATAAATTAAGTATATTTTACACATTTTAGTAGTAGATAATAAATATCTATTTCTATAGTTTTAGTCACAATGTTAGTTATTTTTCCAAAAACTCACTAGAATTGATTAAGTAAAATTTCTTTCAAAAATTTTATTTTATAAAAATTTTGTATAATTGTTTAAATATTTTTGCAACTTAGTAAAGTATAAATTACACTAACTCTTGTTCATCATCCCCCGTTAATGCAACGTACACCCATATTTTCTGCTTATCACAATTATAGTAAATCAAGTTTGCAAAGAAAAATCTAAAAAACTGCCTTATACAAAAAAAAAAAAATATAGCATATAACAAAGAAAATCTGACATCCAGTACGCCCATTGTTCTATTATAGCAGGATGCAGATTTGATAAGATCAATTAGAAGGATGCTGCACGAGAATTTGTTTACACATAATGGCACATTATAGAAAGCGTAAATAATGGAATATATTCGATCGGGAACAGGATCATAATCGGAGATCAGATTTCAGAATCTTTGTATAAAGAAACAATTATTCACGCTACTATGATGTAAACTGAGTTCCGGTCGTATCGCCCCTTAAATTAAGGGAAACGTGCTTTTTGTGTTATCTGAAAACTAAATGATTTTGCAAAAATAGCAACAAAAAAGGACGCACAGAGCGCGTGTGGAAGATTTTCCTATTATACTGCGTAACCGTTTCAAGAGCCTTTGACCTCTTCATGTAGGGTGCAATAATTTTCCGAATCGAGAATCGGCAAAAAACAATTTGTTTTTTCTGCAAATTCCGGTCAAACGATGCAGCGTCTATGATCCCTTCTGCATTGTATAAAATTTCATGGCTCATATAATATTTTTCGTACATGTAAATATTTTTGGTCGTTAGCTATTCTTACATATTATGTATAAGTTGACTTCAGATTTTATGTTAATATCCAGAAATATACCATAGCAGATCCTTCAATGAATTATCTAATTATATACTCATATCTACCCAACGTAATTTCTAAATAGCAGTTAATACAGAATCATCAGAAAAATTAATTTTTGCAGCTGAAGTCAGACAAGAAAGAACATTTGGTCCCATTTTATATACTACGAGTATCATAGCCTTTTATGTGGACAATACGGCCATACTTACTCTTACAACACCGACGCAGCTTTTGATAATCTACAATTCTATATTCACAATTTCCGAGCCTGGTTAATAAAATGAAGTGTGAACGTAAATTAACAAAAAAGTACTCATATTATTTTTACTCTTTACCAAATACTACCTAACACTTTGTAAAATGTTATGATATATGTTAGTATGAGAAATTTGGAAATTATTTCCTGGTCATTAAACTAGGGAAGAAAAGATTCAAAAATTGGGAAATAATGAACGTGAAGTTCAACAGGAGTATGGCCAGTTATGATCATACTTAGAAAATACCTTGCTTTGTTAGGCATGCTTGATACTAAGTTTATGCAGTGATCGTGCGGGAGGTCGGCTCAAAGTTTTATGCAAAGAAATGCTCTCACATCCCTTATAACAAACAAAAATCATGCCTGAACATTTAGAATAATAAGAAAACAACCAAAGATATAACTTCTCCATGGGAAGGGAAAAAAGGAGAGAAAACAGAAATGAAGAAAAGTAATGAGATAAACTTAAAAAAAACTACTTCACAAGGAATAGGAAATGGGGGGGGAACTTAGATTATATTGTAGAAGAACTGGATAGGGCTCTACACAAAAATTGTAGCCGAATTTTGTTGGCAATACATTCGTAAAACGCACACCCATGCAAAATAACAAAAACGGCGTAAATCATTGGAGGCTAATTTTAAACTTCAGTATGCGATTCAAGCGGTTCGTTTAAAACCACTTTGATATGTAATAACATTTATGCGTAAAGAAATATATTTTTTTAATATTTCGGTTTTGTTGTCTGATGGAATTAGTTTCAAAAATTTCTTTTAAATAATATAATTTATTTATTTATTATAAGTTTTCATTTTATTTATTTCACTATATATTATTTATTAATACATAATTATACCAGGTGTATAAGCTTAAATCCGCTGTTAGGTCATAGATGGCGTGAGTGAGCGTATTAAGACCATGGACACGCCATACTTTTTTTATGAGTTTGACATCTGTCAGCATTAATCAGTGCACATTGTCACCAATTTGGTACAACAACATACATTTTTCCTTTGGTAATCATGTCTAGTTTTGTGCCAGAAAAAGAGCATATGCGGGAAGCTATGCTTTTCTGCTTCAGTTTAAAGAAATCGGCTGCCGAATCGAATCGAATGCTTATGTAGGCCTATTGTGACAGTGCTTTATCGGAAACAATATGCCGAGATTGGTTTCGTCGGTTCAAAGACGGCAATTTTAACTTGTGGGACAAGAAGTGTGAAAATCGGTCTAGGAAGGTTGAGGACCATCAATTGCAGGCCTTTTGGATGAAGACGATACCCAATTGCAAAAAATGCTCGCGGAGCAATTGGATGTTACTCAACCAGCCATTTCCATGCGTCTGCGTGCCATGGGGAAGGTTGAAAAGATCGGAATATGGGTGCCGCATGAATTGAACGATAGGCAGATGGAGCGACGCCAAAACACATGTGAAATTTTGCTTGCCAGACAAAAAAGAAAGTCGCTCCTGCATCGGATTGTGACAGGATATGAAATGTGGATATATTTCGAGAATCCTAAATGCAAGAAATCGTGGGTTGATCCCGGTCAACCATAAACATCTTCCCCAACACTAAATCGCTTCGGACCGAAGACGATGCTGTGCGTTTGTGGGATCAGCAGGTTATCGTCTACTATGAGATGTTGAAACCTGGTTAAACTGTCAATGCCTACTGCTACCACCAACAACTGATCAAATTGCACAGTGCTCTACGTGAATAAACGACGGATTATCAACAAAGATATGACAAGCTGATTTTCCTCCACGACAACGGACATTCGCACACGTCAAAAATGGTCCGAAAATACATGGAGACACTCAACTGGGAGGTGCTACACTACCCCGCTTATTCACCAGACCTTCCCTGCTTCCGACTACCAACTGCTTCCGACTACCAACTGGGCCACGCGCTCGCTGAGCAGCATTTCTATTTTTACGAAGACGTCCGAAAATGACTTGATGAGTGGTTTGCCTCGAAAGAGAAGGAATTTTTTCGGCGTGGTATATTCACAAATTGCCCGAGAGATGGGAAAAATGTGTAACTAGCGAGGGATGTGCTTTGAATAAATTTGATTTTGCGTTCTTTGAAAAAAACATGTGTTTTTTGACTAAAAAACAGCGGATTTAAGCGTATACAACTGGTAAAGTGGAAGGGCATATAAAAATAAAAATGCAAAATGAGAGTAAATGAGAGAATGTGTTACTATATTGAAATTAAAACCACACAACAATTTAGTAAATATAAAATTTAATGGTAAACAAGCACTTAAAAAATTAATAACTTATATTCTAAAAAAATTGAAAACATTATTATTTACTAAATACATTACAAAATGATCTAATAGAGCAAGCAGAAGCTAAAATACAAACAAAAGTCTTTAAATAATAAGACTACTGAATATAATTTATTTATTTTAATACAATGAAAACAGCAATGCAAAACAGACTGCAAAATTCGTTCTCTAAAATTTTCTTACACACACTTTACAGACGCCGGGACTTAACATTGATCTGTCAACATCACATTTGTTTACATTTATTGAATGAAGAACTTTTACACTTTTCAACCACTTTTTGGACCAAATAAACCATTAAAAGCTAATTAAACACATTATAAACTAAATTTTTGTTATTTTCTGTATTAAAAATGAAGATATCATCAACTTACCGAAAGAAAGAAATTCGTTGAATTACCTCCTCATTCCGTTGAATTACCAGCAACCCTTTATAAAACATTTCATTTTCTGTAATAAAAATTTCCTATTAAATGTTATCAACAATATAGCTATTTATATAAATACTTACTTTTTTGTAAATACTTCAAAAAACATAAAAACTAAATGTCAAAATAACAACTTCAAAAACAACAAAAGTATGCAAGTATGCTACCAATTTTATGGAGAATGGCGTGTTTAAAAACTCTCCGAAAGTCTACAAAATTAAGGCGCTTGATATTTGATTGATATTTATGATATAAATAATAAACCTAAAATAGAATTTGATTTCATATCAAAAGATTGTACAAAAATAAACATTGCCTATTGTTATGTTTAAATTGTATTTTTATTTCCAATAAGTGAATTAAAATTAAAATAAATTATGGTGTTGAAATTCAATAAGTGTCAGTGGGTGTCATGTCTACATAAAAAAATCTACACAAAAGTATGCAAGCGTTACGATTTCTCGCTGCTTCTGCAATAATTAATCCAGAAAATTGCGTATACATATACGAAAATATGACGTAAGGGCCTATCCAGGTATTCTGTAATCTAACAGTGGGAAGATATAAAATTTGGGAAGGGTGAGAATTTAAAATATATTATATATATAGAAAAAAACCTGGAGCGAGGAGAAAAAGGAAAAAGTGGAGCTTACCGTCGCCTGCGATGGGAGAGACTTAGCTGTAACATCCCTCCGTGGTCATGACATAAAAATAATATGATGCTAATTCAAAGAATTTGAGTGCTAATTCAAAGAATTTGAGTGGTCTAACCAAAAGCCTGAAGAAAAAGGCGCTTCGAATAGAAAAACAACAATTATACATAAATTATTATAAATTTAATTTAATAATAATTATTTATAATTTTGAATTCATGTATGTATATACGATTATTATAATAATTTTTCAAATTTCCGGTTTTATTAGAAAGATTGAACCTTGAAATTTAAAAATGAAACACAATATCGTTCCCAGAAAACTGGGAAATATTGAGAACTTTCGAAAACTAAATAATCAGCCGAAATTCTGATGTCAGTTGGCCGCCTCGGAGCTGTGATTTGAGCCCGTTGGATTATTTTCTGTGGGGAGCCGTTAAGGATAAATGTTACGCAAGCCATCCAGAGACAATTGAGGCCTTGAAACACGAAATCAAAGTTGCCATTGAAGAGATACAGGCCCATACAATCGAAAATGTACTGAAAAATTGGGTCAAGCGAATGGGGTACTTTAATGGCAACTTTGATTTCCTTCAAAAATTTAAAACCGCTTTCATTGCAAAAAGATTCCTTTTTAAATTTCAGTCAATTTATCTTACATTATTTCCAATTTTAACCAATTTCTTTTAGCCTTAAATTATTCTGTTTGCTTTTTTTTCAACTTAGAAAATATCCAGAACATACATGTGATAATTATTTTTAATTTACCAAGTATAAAGTAGTTTAATTTTAGTTATGGAGTTATTACCTAACGTTTACTAGCACGGGCGCTCTGCAAAAATGGAAAAAGCATCACTTATGACGAAGCCCATTTTCACATCGATGGCTATATTAATACACCAAATTATCAAATCTAGAAAGCGGGAAAACGTCATAGGACTTTAAAAAAAAATTGATTGACTAAAAAAATTATCGTGAAGAGGTCATTATAGTGGATTCTGAACGATGCCGTAACATATAAACGAACTTTTTATAAACTCATGATTTGACAACGTTTGACTCTTTTCTTTAAAAATATTTGAAAAGAAAAGTGTACGCCAAACATGCAAAAATAATTCAAGATCCGAAAAATAACATCCGATAAGAATTTCGTGCTGCTAATCCACGTTTATTTAAAAAAGTCTTAGAAAAGTTTGACGTTCAAATGCAGGTCTGCAAACTGAGTCGTGGGTAATCATACTAATGATATTATTTTTTATGCATAATTGTTATAGATTCAACATTTATTTTCAATCAAAAAATTCATGATTTCTTAAGATATGTATGATATTTATTAGTTTAAAAAGAAAACAATAGATGGTTCATCCTTAATTTTAATGACAGCATATTTCCACAATATGCTAAAGTGCATTACTCAGAACTTTATCCAGGCATAAGATAAATCTGAAACACACATACTAGAAAAAAATACTTGAAATCATCATACTTTATGTACAATTACTTAGACTACTGTATAACCGTTTGGAATTAACTATAAATAGTAAACTTTTAATATATGATTCAACTATAAAGCCTATTTGGACTAACGGATTTGAATTTTGGATGCAACAAAACATTCCAATTACAATCCAAGATCCTTCATAAAAATATATTATATTAGATTTCCTTTGGTCATACAACCTGAGGTATATCCCATTACCGAACATTTCATTCTTATTTATTCCATCATCTTAACCGCAGACTAAAGCAGCAGTTGCCCCGGGATTTATTACAATATTCTAACAATCGTTAGTTGAAGAAACGGAGGGTTGGGTATTTAGTCCTTAACTTTTAATTAAGTAAATTAACTTATGATGTACAAATTCGTATTTATATGGACAGAATTAGTTTGACGTTATTGTATGGCTTTTCTGGATAATATTTGAAAATATGGTAAAATAATAATAGTAGTAATATAAAGAAATAATTTGCTTATGTTTTTTTGTTTTAAACTTATATGAGAAAAAACTTATAAGTACTCAAAACAATGTCAATTGTAATTAATTTCAATTAAAATTATTTCAGAGCTACCCAAATTTATTTACAACCAAATAGTGCTTGACAGACTTAACCAAGAATAACCATATATCCCTGCAAAAGAATACTGATAATAGTCGAATTGTGAATAAAATAATTTCTCCACAGTTTACAACTGTATGGTTTTCCTCTAATACTATCAACTTTGAAATTCTATTTGGAAAATTTTGCGAATAAATTATGATTGAGCGATGAAATTGCGTGTGAAAATAAAAAAAACGCTCTTTAAAATATGCCATCAATACATTATACGAATAGGTATGAATTTATACCATATAATAATATATTCAATATTTTATATAAACAATTTTGGCGTCGTATATATTACTTGACTAGCATTGAATGTGCTCAAACTTACAATTAAATCCAATTGAAGGAAAATTGGGAAAATGTGCGAGGAAAACTGTTTACGCTTATTTACTCTTTCCGGTTATTAAGTAGTTTCATAACAAAACATAAATTCTAGTGAAATATTTTATATACGTACAATAATTTGTATAAAGTTTGTTGCGTGCCAACATTTACGTGTGTTACACTCTCACTCCTTATATTATCCTAGAATTTTGTCCCATTTTGATCATATATCCTTCTACTGTATTTTTTGCCATTATTTTATTCCTTATACTATTCACTTTTGACGGAAAAAGATTGATGTGAAAAAGAAAATGTTATCGTGATCAACGTGAAATGAATAAATTCCCGGTAATTTCTTCTACTAGTTTAGTTGAAGAATAAAAGTAATGCCGCCATATAGTAAACTGACATGAAAAAATTATTCATTTTAATAATTATGTAATCAATTTCAACAGATATTCAAGAATCGAAAACCTCCAGGAAACAAGAGCCTATGATGTATCTATAAAAAGAATAAATTATAATAATTTTTTTTGTATTGCTTAGACAAGTTATTCTATTAATTGGTACTTTTCTAATTGGTAATAGATGATAAAGTATAGAAAAATTATATAAATTAAGATATTATATTTTTTCAAAATTTCAATTGTTTCTCTATACTCTCAATATCTTCTTTCATATCTACCACACTTGGAAACAGCCCAGCTTTTTTTCTAGCTTGTTTTCTTGCTTACTACTGAGCTAGATACGGTAACAGAAATAACGTTACTGTTTACTCCGCTGTTAGTTTTCAAGTTAGATGTCAGAAATAGGACTGGTTCTAATTTTGGTGTTTGTTTTGCTGGTAGTTTTAATAATTTTTCTTTTGCTCACGGTATTAACAAAAATCAAATTATTTTGAAAATTATTAGCAGTTATCCAATCGAGTAGGTAATCTACTGCATCATTTTTTCCAAATTCTGAATAAATAGATAACTTGAAATTTGACATAAGCATTTTGCTCCTTTCAGAAGTAATAATTGTGCTTTAAGCCAATCTAACTTTCCATTTGCTAAGTGAGTAACATGTTACTGAGAAATGTATTTTTATTCTCTCAAGCAATACAATACTATAAGAAAAAACCTCTTATGACTTTCTTCATAAATACGAGGTCTGTTCAAAAAGTATCGCGAATTTTGAATATCCGCGTTTACGTATATTCGATTTGCGATTTTTTGTGGCGTTATGTTGGTGCTCATGTCTCTCACTTATGCCAACAATTTTGAATGTTCAGTTAATTTTTGACAACTGCTTTGCTTGCACGTGTTTTGGCTCGTCTTCGATTTTTTCCCATTCCAAAAAATGGATCAAAGAATCTGTTTTGGGAACAAAAAAAAGTCAATTCTCCCAGATCTGGGGAAAACGGTGGCTGCCACATTATTCGTGTATTGCTTTTGGCCAAAAATTCGCGCAGAAGCAACGATGAGTGAGCAGGGGCGTTATCATGGTGCAAAACCCAATTTTGGTTCTTCCAACAATCCGGGCGTTTCTGGCGGATTGCTTCCCGCAACTTGCACATAACTTGCAGGTAATATTCCTTATTGACCATTTTACGCTGTGGAAAGAACTCATGATGCCGCTGCAATCCAGAAAAAAACTGTCACATTCGACCGAACTTGGCACGCTTTTTTCGGTATTGGCTCGTGCGGCAGCTTCCATTGGGATGATTGAGCTTTGGTTTTCACGTCATAACCATAAACCCATGATTCGTCACTAATTATGACCCTCTGGAGAAAATTGGGGTCGTCGTGGACAGAGTCCAACAGCTTCTTAGCAATGTTAATGCGATGGTGTTTTTGGTCGAAAATGGGCCAAAATCGAAGACGAACCAAAACACGTAGAAGCAAAGCAGCTGTCAAAAATTAAATGAACATTCTAAATGGCCGAACTTGTCGGCATAAGTGAGAGATATGAGTACCAATATAACAACACAAAAAACAAATATCCGTAACCCGCGGAAATTCAAAATTCGCGATACTTTTTGAACAGACCTCGTATAAATATACTCCATTTAATAACTGTCTTACGTAATTGTATATCAAACCAGATTTAGTTTAAATACTAATAACGTATATTTTAAACCAAAAATAAATCATAAGCACATGTCTTAGGTACCGTGAAGACTTTACCTCAGCAATTTATACATAGAAAATAAGTAAGTTAATTTAATAACATAAGAATATTTTACATTTTCTTCGACTAAAATAACGCAAACATTTAAGAGTCAAAAAGTTATTTACATTATCAATAAATTAATAACTTATGAGTTTATAAAGAATACTATTCCAAATATATCTTTTATCATAAAGGTTATTTTTGTAAATCTTCATCTACCAACTTGAATATATAATTTTTTAATCTCCCATGTTATTAAGCCTTAAAGACAATTCAGTTTCGACATATTTTACTATGCAGAAGACTACATATGAATTTCACAATAAACCTTGAAGGGTTCCTAGAGTTTCAGACCTTATCAAACTAGTTCCATTCATTAGTTCAATAACAATTATATGATATACCTTAAATGTAAAAATCTCTTTTAAATCTGTCTACTTAGAAGTTGAAATTTCAAAAGAATATCTCACATGATATCAGATTATACTAAATGAATGTTAGAAAATTATTTGATCCATCAATAATATTAATATAAATACTCTATTGGAAAATAATATAAAGTAAAATCAACCCCTTTTAAGGACATAAAGAAGATTTTTGCCGCCTAACACAATTGTTATTATAATTTTCTATGAAGAAATAAACCTTAACAAAATAATAAGAAAACTGAATTCTTTCTTGAAAATTATGCAAATCTAGCAATAATTTAACAGAAGATGTTAGAAAAAAATCATCCCCTCCGCTTATCAGAAGCATGCCGAAAATCGACATTTTTATGTAGTTCATTCACTGTTGCACAAATATTGCTTCAGTACAAATGTTAATCCCAAGAATGTAAAAATTTCGGGAAAAGAAGCCATACTTGTCTCAATCATCTTATTGTGTATTTGAATTCTAAAATAAATGGCCCACGGTATGTCTATCGGCATAAATGCCTGCAATAGATGTCAGTCAACATTGCTTGCGTTGTCATTGTTGCCAATCTTCAAGAAGTACCCCAGTAGTATTAGTAGTTCTGCTCATCCATTAAGTCTTAAAATCAAATGAAACTGTTCATGGAAGCTATTCATACACTAAGAATTCTTGGGATGTTCATGGACCCTTATCGAAATTTGTAAACAAGGGAAAAAGAGCAACACATCCATTTTATAACAAATCCCGAAGGATTATCAACTCAGACAAATCAGGTCTCATTTTATTTTATGGAAGAATTGAAGTTCACAATAGCGTTTCGAATGCAAAATGCGACGGGACATGGTGAGGAGAAATGAAGAAGGGCATTGAATACTAAGAAGGAATCACAGTGGGTTAGAATATAGGCTCCTTCGTAAGTACATTAGCATAGAATACAGCATAGTTTGGTAAGATTGGAATGAGCATTTGAGAACACGATGCCCGGTAGGCAAACTGAAAAGAGCGGATCATAAGGATTTCTATCAGATTAGACTTTTATATTAAAATAAGAATAAAAATATATATAAATAGAAAAATATTCAATGGATTACAGATTTACAAAGATGTGGGAGGAGATGAAAGACTCCCGGTAACACAGAATAATAATATTTATCAGAAGCGCAATCTTATCAAAAATATATAAAAAACTTTCCGACAAAACCCATCCAGTATAACACGCCTCTAATAAGGGCAAACACAATAGGAACAATTTTTTCCCGTAGAAGAAAATGTAGAAATATCCTTCATGGCTCACAAGCGAGAGTTCATAGAATAAAAAAAACATGCTGAATTTGGTCCTAACAGTTTGTCTCATTTTATTGCTTTTACTCCTTTTCTTAAAATTTTTCATTTTATTTGTTTTTTTTTTTCATTTACTTGTTTACTATTCAATTCCTCTCATTCCAGCATCATAAGGATCTATACCTTTTAGACACTCTGCCTTACTTATCCCTGTTTAGTTGGTTCTTTTTATATTTCTTAAGGAAGAGAAAATTCTTATGCCTTTTTTGCTGTATTATATTTTATTTCATTTTGATTCCGTTCCGTTTTGCTGGTAATACTCTCTATTGTAAGTTTTTTTGCTCTTTATACTTTTTTTACTTTCAAAATGACGTTAATGTACATAAAAGTATGGAAAGAGTTACGAAAAATTATATATATTTTTAGTCTGTTGCTAAAAATAAAGAGTTTGTAAAGAAGATTTTCGTATTAGAAGGGTAAACGTATTCAATAGTCCCTTATTTCAAGTCAAATCATTTCTAAAGATTCTTTTGCCAATTCAGTATACTATAGATTATCAGAGTTAAGATGAAAAAAATTTAAGATAAAATCTTTAACAGTCTGCTCCCGAGGTCGCTATTTTTTTTACAACAAAAGAATATATAAAAATACTCCTTTTCCAGACAGTTGAAGTTTGCCTTTTTACAATATTTCATTTAATAAAAATTTCATATATTTTCTAGCTATTAATATTTAAAAAAAAAATAATTTAACAACTTTGTTATTACCGATTAGCTCCGTGAGTGATGATTTTAAATCAAACAAAAAAAATTCCACTCGTAAATAAAGATAAATTTCGATTCTGTTAGATATATTATTCCACAAAATTTAAGAATAATCCTCATACAAAACATTGCTTATATTACTATAACTATAATAAATTGTTACTTGAAATAAAAGAAACAAAATAAAAAAAATTAACCGCGAACAAGGAAAACCATTCACTCAAAAATCATAAGTAATAAAAAATACTATAAATAAATTTAGAAAACCAAGAAAAATATTGTTCAAAATATAAAGAAATAATTAATTATATTCTTTTCGTCCTAACAAAATTATATACCATAATAAGTCTAAATAAAATTCATAGAAAAACAACATAGATAGTGTCCTCATCTGAAGAGGTTTATTTTTTTACTCTTGAAAGAATATTAAATATAAATTCTAAAAAATATTCAATTTAAAAAAAATTGAAGTAAATATCATTTTTATTTCTTAAAAACTAAAATACAGAACTTTCGGAGGAAAAAATAATTAAAATAATTAATAACAAAATCTATTCAAAATATCGAAAAAAACTACACGCCGCCAAAACGGTCTTTAAAAATATAATTAAGGAGACTAAAAATTAAATTGGTTATTATTGGAAATTTGAATATCGTTTTGATTGTTGCAAAATATTTTTTATTTTTTACATGCGAAAAAATTTTTTTATTAAATTAAAAAAAAAATTAAAAAATATCTCAAAAATGTGATTTTCATTGACATTGACATAAAAAAAAACATGTATCTGGAAGTTTTCGTTACTGATTTGATTATAAATTTGGAACTTGACTTTTAACACCAGGAGCACAGTAATTATCAGAAATTTAGGCAAGTTCTTTTTGGGTAAAAATATTACAATATTAGAGAGAAGAAATATTTGATAGGTTTGAGAGTATTAAAACGGTATGATCCATAAAGATTTTTCGCAATTATGTAAGTAAATGAGTAATATCATTTACAATAGTAAATGATATTACTTGGTAAGTTATAAGAAAACAAATCATTAGAACTATGTGCATATAATTTCGAAAAAAATTGTTTTCTTTTACAATAAAAATAGTTATTTTACCACTCAGTTGATTTTAAACTTTATTTCAATTCAGTTGATTTTAATCTTAAAATATTAAAAATTTAATATTTTTACTATTAAATTTTTGTTTCAGTTCAGTTGATTTTCAGAGCCCAAGCGTACGATTTTTGAAATTGTATTTTATTTGTGAATGCATCAGTATTTATTTATTGAACTTGTTTGAATACGTCCTTATATCCTTTTTTTAATTAATTTATAACTTAAATTCTTATAGTTTTTGGTTAAATATGATTTTTTTTCCATAAATTTAATTATTAATTTTTGATGTAAAAGATACAGTCAGTAAAATTATAAATGTCTAAAGTCCTGTAAATTTTTCGGAAACTTAAGTCTACAATATGTACTCTACACGATGAAGTAAATTTTTTACATCAATTTGATTATGGACTTGAAATAAACAAGTTTATAATTAAGTAGCAGGGGATATAAACTTAAATCCGCTGTTTGGTCATTGATGGCGTGAGTGAGCATATTAAGCTACCATGGGCACGCCATACTTTTTTTTATGAGTTTGACATCTGTCACTATTAATCAGTGCACATTTTCAGCAATTTTGTACAACAATTTTGCTTTGGTAATCATGTCTAGTTTTGTGCCAGAAAAAGAGCACATGCGCGAAGCTCTACTTTTCTGCTTCAGTTTGAAGAAATCGGCTGTCGAATCGCATCGAATGCTTATGGATGCCTATGGTGACATTGTTTTATCGGAAACAACGTGCCGAGATTGGTTTCGTCGGTTCAACGATGGCAATTTTGAGTTAAGGGACAAGAAGCGCCTAGGAAGGTTGAGGATCATCAATTGCATACTCTTTTGGACGAAGACGATACCCAACCGCAAAAAAGGCTCGCGGAGCAATTGGGTGTTACTCAACCAGCCATTTCCAAACGTCTGCATGCTATGGGGAAGGTTGAAAAGATCGGCAAATGGGTGCCGGATGAATTGAACGATAGGCAAATGGAGCGACGCCAAAACACATGCTAAATCTTGCTCGCTAGACAAAAAAGAAAGTCGTTCTTGCATCGGATTGTGACAGGCGATGAAAAGTGGATATTTTTCGAGAATCCTAAATCCAAAAAATCGTGGGTTGATCCCGTCCAACCATAAACATCTTCCCCAAGACCAAATCGCTTCGGACGGAAGACGATGCTGTGCGTTTGGTGGGATCAGCAGGGTATCGTCTACTATGAGATGTTGAAACCTGGTTAAACTGTCAATGCCTACTGCTACCACCAACAACTGATCAAATTGAACCGTGCTCTACGTGAAGAAACGACGGATTATCAACAAAGACATGACAAGCTGATTTTCCTCCACGACAACGCACCATCGCATACGTCAAAAATGGTCCGAACCTACTTGAAGACACTCAACTGAGAGGTGCTACCCCAACCCGCTTTTTTACCGGACCTGGCCCCTTCCGACTACCACCTGTTTTCGTCGAAGGGCCACGCGCTCGCTGAGCAGCACTTCGATTCTTACGAAGACGTTCGAAAATGACTTGATGAGTGGTTTGCCTCGAAAGAGAAGGAATTTTTTTGCCGTGGTATATTCACAAATTGCCCGAGAGATGGAAAAAATGTGTAGCTAGCGGGGACAAGTACTTTGAATAAATTTGTTATTGCTTTCTATGAAAAAAGCATGCGTTTTTTTGACTAGAAAACAGCGGATTTAAGCGTATACACCTGGTATATGTGTATTTTAAAAATCAGAGCTTAAATAAGCTTTATTTATATAATAAAAGACTAGGATCTATTAAAAGAACTAGTGACGCAAGAGATTACGTTATTAAACTTAGAAGTAGAAGGAATTTTAAGCTTAAATTCATGCTCAATTTTCGCAGTAGTGGAGTCCAAAAACTACACATGAATTTAAAATTAGAACGTAGTCAAATCCAATTAACATAAGTTAAGTGATAAGCTATGATAGGGCCAGCAGGAGTAAGAACCCCTTTACTTTGTCAACAAAATAATAATAAATATGCAAAATATCACTTCCATTGGTCGTTGGAACAGACGTTCGTTTCTTTATCGGCTCATTCGCGAAAGGATGCTGGAAAGGTGCGTAGTTGCCTCTGTATAACATGGCGGAAGGAATGTTATGATTCGGAGTTGTTTCAGAGGACTTTTAACAGGAGGCCTTCCTAACAGCAGGAAAATTTCCATCGGACGGCTATTAAGACATATTGGCGATGGGTCTCCAATTACTTCAGAGATAATTATTTTCGGTAGCGGCCTTAGATATTATCCCAAAGCACTCTTCACGCCTGCAATTATTGTTATTATAGGAGGAGGGAATGCAAAAATCTTTGAACAGAATGATATGATCGCAAAAGTCATTAGATATTCTTCCTGTCAGATATTTATAGAATGAGTTGGATCGATGACTCAACAGGATTTTTGCACAAAGCTTCTTAACAGTTGGAATAAAATAAAATTTTAGAAAATTGCTAAAAATAATGCAAAACATTTACAAATTAACATACAAATAAATTAATAATCAGAATTAATTATATATCATAATATCATTTTAGTAAAAAAATTATTCCAATGTCAATAAAACGAGCAACGATAAAAAATAAATTTAAACCATTAAAGTTAGGAAAAGATCTATATTTTCGTTACTTTATTCTAAAATTAAATTTTTGATAATTGAAGAAAAACCTGAACAACTTTTAATATATTCGATTACTGAAAAAATGTTTTTCTGTGTTTATTGACGAAATCGCAGAAATTAAAATAACTCATCAAATTATAATGGAAAATATTGAATCAAATGCACTGATTTGATCTGAATTTCCTAATCGATTTATTTAATAATTTCGATTTGTGTTGAATAAGTTTATTATTCTAGTTAAAATGAATATCCGTTCGTCTGTGAAAATTCAATTTAATTTGTTCAAGTGCCATTCCTTCCAAATGATAACATCTTAACAAAATAAGATATTCGAAAATTTTTGTTCAACTGGATTGATTGCTCATTCACAGAACATTGCCTCGAAAATGCCGATGCGTACATTTTCATTTACTCTAAAAAAAGATGGCGTACAGTTAACAGGAAATTGTGCTTTTATATTTTATAAAAATTGATTTGTTTCGAAGAATATTAAAAAGACAGTTTTATGGGTATTTTAGTATAAAAATCACTATTTATGAAGCCATTTTAGATATGTATTTTTCGTTTATATACTTTTTTGCTTTATCTTATAAATTTTCAATTTTATTTATATGACTTTAAAGAACTATGAGGTATAGCAGAAAAGTAATGTGATGAGGTCTTCTACAAATTGGCCTGGTAAGCCATAGGAATCCTTTTTTCGATGTGCTGGCAAAAACCTCTTTTTTTGAATCTTTCAAGTACTAAATTAAAAGAAACTTGGTAAGCAATTTATCCTGTAAATATAAGTTTTTGTAAATTATTTCTCTACTCTCCTAAAAATAAATGAGCATAGATTCAATCTATTGGGTTATTCGGAAAGTAAATTCGTTTTTTTTTATAAAAATGAAAGACGATTTTCTTATAGTGAATTAATATTTTATTCTGGCCTTTTTTCTTGAAGTGAATAAATCATTTTGTCCAACTGATGACATTACACTTCTGAATTGATCGTTGTGTTGCTCGGTAGAAGCTCAAAATAAACGATTCCTTTGAAATCCCGCCAAACAGATAGCATAACCTTTTTTTGATGAATCTTGGCTTTCGAAGTGCTTTGAGCCGGTTCATCTTTTCTACTCCAATTGCAGACAACCCATTTTTCGTTCCCAGTAATGATACGCTTCAAAAATATATCATTTTCTTGGCGTTTGAGAAGCAAATCACAAAACGTCAATGCGACGACACCAATTTTTTCCGTAAGAAGATGAGGAGTCCATATGTCGATTAAACCTAGCCTTTGAGATTAAACCTAGCCGTTTCAAATGATCATGAACGCTCAAATTCGATAAATTTAATATCTCAGCGATTTCACGAGTTGGTATTCGCCGGTTTGCATCAATTAATGTGTTTATTGTGTCTTCATCATCATCAACTGACCTTCCAGAACGTGGTGTATCTTCGAGATCAAAATTGCTGGATCGAAATTTTGCAAACCAGTTTTGGCACTGGCGCTCACTTAACACATGTTCTCCATACATATTGGATAATTTGTTTCTTGCTTGAACAGCATTTTTATCTTTTCTATAGTAAAAAAGTAAAATATGCCGAAAATGCGGTTTTTCACTTTCCATATTTAAAAGGGTATCAACCAAAAACTACTATGCAGAATCAATCGATTTTTTTCACAAGCGATTCTTGCTATGTCAGCTGTCAAAATACATATGATTATACGGCTTAAATATGAAGTTGGTTATGAAAAAATACAATTATGTCCTGTGTTGAAAAAACTATGTATACAATTACTTTTCGAGCAACCCAATATTATTCGTCAATTGCAATCACACGACTGAAAAAATCTTGGACATTTTCGACTCTGTGGTGAAAGTCAAGGTTTTGCGATTGTCTTTCTATTCAATCGTTAGGTTTTCTGGCACCATCTTGGCAGACAGCTTTCTAATGCAAAAATATTAAATCAATAATAAACCTTACAAAAGGACTCACTTGTTATATTTTTTGATCAGTTTTTGATGTTGAAGGTCTGCTTGAGAGGGGTTTCCATTCTGCTGTTTCTCGGCCCTCCAAAAATGATAAAATGCCACTGAACAACTTTTATTGTTAATAAGAAATATTCCAACTTATGCTCGTTATAACTTTTTATCAGTCAACATTGCCGGTACATGACGCTTTATATAGAATTAGACGGAACATCGTTGTGCCATCAAATGTCAGTGATGACAGTCGCATTACTTTTGGACTGGCCCTCGTTGCAGTTTTTTTTTAGATAAAAAAATTAAAAATATGCAAATAAGTAGCGTACAAATTGATTTACAATGTCATATTCGATAGAAAGTCTGGAAATAACATAAAAGTTAAAAATACATTCCTATATGTTTACGGTATTAAAACTGAGTTGGGACTTATTCCTACTTTACAAGAATGATTTTGAATTCCGTTTACATAATATAATTACTTTAAATTTTTCTCTGTGAAAGCACTAGCATTGATAACTTTATGGAGGATTCGGTATTGCAATGATAGGATACCAAGCGAAATGACTTTTTTTTAATCTAAGCTAAATTTACGTTTTAGTTAAACTAAATATTTTAGGATGTTCATATGAAAGCTTGTCATACTCGCTCATAAATTATTGCTTTAAAAAAATAACGAAATATTTAGAAAAAAAAAAGATTTTGAAATAATTCTTTCGTTTGTATGCACAAGTTGTTGAGTTCTTAAAACGTAGCTAATAAGAAAGTAACAAAATAAACATTTACAAAAAAAATTTAATACCAAATATAAAAAGTGAAAAAAACAATTTATTACTGAATATAAATAATTAGTTTCATAGGAAAATACACGTAAGCAAATTTAATATAAATTTATAAATGAATTCAAACGTAATTTTATTTGTACGTCGAGGATCAAATTGATTTCTATTAAATACATATCTGATTATCTAGAAAAAAAGATTCCAATTAAATAAATATCTTTTTTTTTTCAAATAAAAAAAATGGTTTGAATTTCTACATCTAATTTATTGAAATATTTGCTAATACGAACAATTTAGATTAGAATAAAATTCATACTTAATGGTACTAGTTAAAACGCAATAGTATCAAATTAATACTATCTAAATAGATATGTGGGATACCTAATTACGCTTATCAAATTATAGATATACTACATATGCAAGTATGCACTTTATTTTTGTACAGAATATTTATACATACAATCAGTACAGAAAATCAGCAAACTCAACGAGTTTACGAAAATGGAAAATATGTTTCATATTAAATGGAATAAAACTGCAATCAATTGAAAATAAAATTCTATCATACACATACGTGTAGAATATTTTTCATCGACAAAATGAATAAATTATTTTCGAATTAAATTCAAATGTGAAATTTGATTGCATTTGTAATCGTAATTGTAATTGCACTTACCATCATTCTATCGAATATCGAGAATCCTTTCTAACAACAGCAACTAGCAATAAAATTAAACAATTATTCAGCTCTCACAAGAGTTAATTTAGTGGAATAACATGTGAATGAATAATCCGACATCAGTTTTAACATAGTTTGAAAACATTTACGAATAGAGTAAGTAGTATTTTCAAAATTTTCGAATAGAATGTTGGGTCGTAACGTATAGTATGGGATTTGATATTATTTCAAATGAATTCATTTGCTTGAATATATGGCATTGTAAGCAACTATTTTATTGCACTAACGTTATTCTGATTAAATATGAATTTCGTTTCGTAAAATTTCGAATAGTAACATTTATAAAATTCTTAATGCATATAATGTACTCGAAAAGAAAAATTCTGAAAAGATAAAGGAAAATTGAAAATATCAACTAGAAACATATGTGAAAATATAGAATTCGACGAGTACAGTACAGAGTCAGTAAATGCTTTTCTATATAATAAATATTGACAATAATTTGCAAACGTAAACTGACAATTGTCAACGGTTGACTTACTTAACTACAAGTAACAATCGGACTATAGTTACTGTAGAGAATTTGGTTAGGGTAAACTTCTACTAGTCACATGTACGGTCAATCAAAATGTAGGACAGTGGAGAGAATTTTGTGTTTTTCTTCTTTATTATTTTTTTTCTCGAAAAAGTATGTTACCCCAATGACACTAAAAATAATAATAACTTGTTTGCATATAACCATGTGCAGAATGTAAGAGATTAAGTCCTTTTTGGGTAAAAATAGGGTTAGTCGAAAATAAAAACGGGTTTTGTTAGTTCACAAGAGTTGTGCCATACATTGTAGAATACAAAAGCTAAATTGAAATGGGACATAGCCAAGAACCGAATGGTGAAAAAGTATTAAAATACAAAGGGATGAGAGCAATTTCTCTTCACCCTTATCTAAAATTAAACCCTTTTTTGGCCTTTGTTTGCCAATGATATGTTTCCATGTGAATAATTTACGTATCGGAAAATTTTATGCTCTAATGAATCACCTCAATTTGTTACAAAAGTATTTTCGAACCACATATACCAGCATAGCATTCTTGTATATATATATATAAATTGATAGATGCATGGATGTATTGAAAATAAATAGGTTTCAAGGTATCTATAACAATCTACATTTCGTGTTTATTTTATGTTTATGGAAAACTGTAGCTAAAAATGACTTCTCCTCACCGTAAGAATAAAAATTTTATAAAGGACTCACCCAAGACATAACAAAAACCATTATCAATAGTTGATTTAGTATCTATTGAATGGAAATTGGTTTAGAATCTGCTGTGGTTAGTATAGCATAGAGGTTGGTCTAAAATTTATTGATATTTTATTGTATTTTATTTAGCTAACCAAGTGTAAAAAGTACAAAGCAGATTTACTCAATATATTATATTCCGATTAAAAATTTTCAATTGTGCACCAATTCTTATAATTAACAAATTTTGATTAGCGCGTCTCCCTAATATAATCATAGCATAATCATGCTATCTTTAGTAGATGTCGTCTATAGCAGTTTAAGAGAAAAAATTTAACAATTCTAGTAATAATAAATGCACTTGACTAACCACAGTATAAAATACACAGTTTAAAAAAGCGTATCATAAATAAATAAAATCTTTTTCTGTAAGCATCGCCATCTTTAAAGCAATCATATTACTCGGTTCGAATTCTTAAAAGGCTAATTAAATATTAATATCCTTGCCCTTCAATAGTAGGAAATTTCTTAGTTTTTAATAATGATTTAATGATTGACGAATGAGAAAATTTTTTGTTTGAAAATCATTTCAACGGGTTTTTTGATTTTCCATTAGTTCCCTTATTATTTTACGGTTCAATTAACAAAACTAACAATCTTATTTTATGCATAAAAAACTGCAGATGTCCTGGGGTTGGTATTATGTAAATTTTATTTTTTGAGACTGTAGGGAATATGACTGATAAATTGTTGATAACTTTTTTTCCTCTTACTTAATATTAAGTTTGTTAACAAAAAAAAATTGAATTTTTAGTCTAGATAATTTTTTATTTAGATTCCTTATTATAGTGGAGCTTATTGTCTAATGTGTCAACAAACTTATAAATTTTATTACTTAAAAAATTTTGAACGTATATTTTTATTACTAAAATGTTAATAGGGTCTAGAAATAATAATAAGGATTTTCTAAAAAATATATTGTTACTTTCATGAAGCTAAATAATATCTCAACCTGTTCACTTACAAAATTATGAAACGATTTTACAACTATCCGAATATTGATACAATTTTATTCAATAGATATTAGTAGTCATGATACGGAGTTCGTATGAATGATAAGAATTCTGCTTAGACAACTTACATGGTACCAAAGAAAAGAAAAGGATTGCACTCTGATACTTTAGAGCTATCGGTCAAGACATCAAAGGAGTGTTCGAATTATCGAGGAGAAAAAAATTTAATCAGAATATGTAGAATAGTTGGATTTAATAAATCTGATGACGACAATAAAATTTGTCTTTAAAATAATGCTTTCTTTGGATCAATTATCATAAATATTATAAACTACTAATTTTTATCTAGTTTTTTGAAACAAAATAACTCTTTTAAAAAATTTTACAATTGTTTTGTAAAATTGTATTATTTCTTAGCGACTTATGGGAAAATTTTTGTAAGTAAAACTAATTAGCTGAATTTGTCAAATTTGTTTATATGTAACGTTCCTTAGGCATATACCAGGGGCTACTTTATAGCGCCATGATCATCAAGTTATTTGACGACTTTATTCTGGGTGTGGTAACATACGAGGTCTGTTCAAAAAGTATCGCGTATTTTGAATTTGCGCGGGTTAGGTATATTCGATTTTCGATTTTTTGTGGCGTTATGTTGGTACTCATGTCTCTCACTTATGCCGACAAGTTCGGCCATTTTGAATGTTCAATTAATTTTTACCAGCTGCTTTGGTTGCACGTATTTTGTGTGATAAACAAAATTAATTGCGCGGACGCAATCCGAATGTTGACTGTGGTATATGGTGAAGCCACCTTTGACCGAAGCAACGTTTATCGGTGGTCCAAAATGTTCTTAGAGGGCCGAGAAGATGTGAACGACGAAAAGGTCGAATGTGATGGTTTTGCTTACAATTTTCTTCGATTGCTCCAGAGGGTCATATCTGGTGACGAATCATGGGTTTATGGGTATGACGAGGAAACCAAAGCTCAGTTATCTCAATGGAAGCTGCGCACGAGCCAAGACCGAAAAAAGCGCGCCAAGTTCGGTCGAATGTGAAGGTTTTTCTTACAGTTTTTTTTTGGATTGCAGGTGCATCATGAGTTTTTGCCACAGGGTAAAACGGTCAATAAGGAATATTGCCCTTGCAAGTTATGCACAACTTTCGTGAAGCAATCCGCAAGAAACGCCCGGATTTGTGGAAGAACAAAAATTGGCTTTTGCACCATGATAACGCCCCTGTTCACGCATCGTTGCTTGTGTGCGAATTTTTGGCCAAAAACAACACACTAATAATGCCGCAGCCACCATATTCCCCAGATCTAGCCCCCTGAAGAGCCCCATGAAGAGACGACGCTACACTACGAGTGAGAAGATAAAGACGGTATCAAAGGAGGAGCTGAACAATATCACAAAAAATCATTTTTTGAAGTGCTTCGAAGATTGGAAAAAACGATGGCACAAGTGTATAATATCTGGTGGGGATTACTTTGAAGGGGATAAAATAAATATTCATAAATAAATAAATAATTTTTGAAAAAGAACATAAAATTCGCGATACTTTTTGAAATCATTATTGACGTTTATGTGTATTTATTTTTATAAAAGCAGCATGCAAAATTTTGCAAAGAATTTGCTTTAAAAATTCAAAAAGGAGCTACAAAAATGCAGATTTATATATTCTTATATGAAAAAGGATCAATTTACTTTAAAATATTAATAAAAGCGCAATTGTAATTCTGATATGTTGAATTGTAATTCTGATATGTTAGAAATGGATCCTCTTCAAAATAAGTGAAACTTTTGAACAGATCTCGTATAAGCGAGACTGATTTGTGGTTACTGCGGTCGAATTCTACGTGTTATTTTATATACGTTAGAGCATATTATTTAGTATGTTGTAAAAGATTAAAGGAGGGACTTGGGAATGGTGTTATTGGGTCCAGAAGCTTCATAATGAGAGAAATCCTATTTGTGCGGAATATCTTAGTCGTTTATATAAAATTATCCATTAGTACGGTTACTCCATGAATGAGGGTCATATTTACACTCTAGGTTTTGAGAATTTTATGTGCCTAGAATTTTGGTATGACTGTAAATAAACTCGTTTGTTGGTGGTTGCCTAATCAGTCGACATAATCTACGTATCTGCAGATAGTTAAAAAGCGATGCTGATTGGAATTATATATGACCACTGGGCGATGGAGATTTTGTAAAGACGTCTAACACTTTTATTGTCTTGGCATGCAAAGCAACTGAACACTCCCATTACTCAGTACCCTATGTCCCATTGTGCTGAGTACTGGATATTTCGATGGGCCACAAAGGGCTTTGAGAGCAATAAGGTTATGAATATGCCATAATAAGAAGCTGAAATAGTACTGTCATCGACAGAAGAACCCGAAAATAAAGTTAGATAATCTTCTATTGCGTCCACTTGTTCAAGGAAAAGTTTCTAATATGTGAACGGATCGGTAGTAGCCTTCTTAACCCTATCATATTTTAAAAAATTGAATATATAGCATTCGTAGTTTATTTAGGTTTTTAGCAAACCTATTTTCTTTCGATGACATTTCTGTAAATATAGTTTCGGCGATTGGACTCAGATGCCAACTGAGTCACATCATTTTGAAAGGGTCCTTTTCAATTACAAGTTAACTTTTAATGTTGCTCAAAATCATTTGAATAGAATTCATACGAAAAAAATGTGGGCGATATTCTAAATAAACACGTGCACTGCACACGATTTTAACTATGGCGCAGGTGTCATTTCTTCTTGGATTAATTATTATGAATGCAAAAGGTCATCCTTAGGGAGTAGGTATTAACTTTTTATATCAGATTACATTGTCAACACGTTAATCTTAAAATGCGTATATTTACTGTATTGAGCCCAAATTAATGGATTAGAATATCTTTTCGTATTTTACCAATCACTTTTTTCAGCTATGAAGTATTTCATGCATTGAATTTGTAATTTTAAATGGGGATATATATAAATAGGGTAACATAGTTTAAGCATAGAATCAATCTTTCGAAACTTTTAAATATAAAAAAAAAGTCCAAATTCTATTATGAGGTTTATTTTTCTTACCATGTAGTCTAAAGCAATTTCGGTGATAGTAACACAAAGGGCACTGTTAAGTTGACTTGTCTCAATTGAATATGATAAATTAATCTTCGTTGCATTAGTGAAATTAAACTTTATGGCTGACTCAAATATCAAGCCCTTTGTTATATTCTCGAGTACACACTTTCCATAAGTATGCTACCAGAATACTCTAATTGCTATTCCACGATATCAAATGCACTCCCTAAATGCAATTGTAGGAAGCAGGTGCATTCACTCATCTTTTTGCAGTATGCAAATAAATAATATAAACGCAGTTTATGAGATTGGCAAAACCAATTTACATACCGATCATGAGTAGATGACGAGCAAATACTATGCAGTCTCTCAGTGCTTCTATTTATTTTCGACCGGGACAGCTCGAATAAAATTCATGACAAGCCATTACTTAATTAAATTAAAATCAAAATCGGCAACATTATCGTATTTATGACTATAGTGAACTTGTTTTTTTCTGTAATAGCTTAATGTGTTTTAAAAAAATAGTATTAATTAATTAAAATATTAAGATTAAAATTAATTATTTTTTTAAAAATAAAATAAATATTTTGATATTCACTTGTCTGTATTATTTTAATGCTTCGGAGAGGAAAACATTTAAAAATACTAACCCTTCAAAATGTTTATTTCAATTAGAAATATTTATTTTATTATTTATATAAAGTACTTTTTTTATTTAAAAAAGAAGTTAACCTTTCGGTATATGGTCTTGCAATCTATATAAGTGTTATAATTTAAATTTATCATAATTAATAACATCAACTTATATTAACAAAATTGGTATCGTGTAGATAGTAAATTTTATAATAAATTACTGCGTTAATAATAAGTTAAGAGTATCTGCTTAAGGATAATTAGAAAAACGATTGGGAATACAAATCTTTTAGAATTTTTTTTTTGCGGACATTTTTTTTAACTATATTGATACAAAAATATTTCAAAAAGATTATTCAAATAAGAACTGAATACTCGTAAAAGATTTTCGTTTATGTGTCTGAGCCTAAGATTATCTTTTGTGAAAATAATTAAAGGTAGCAAATTATAATATAATTTTGAGTCAAAATTTGTTTATAAAACGAAATGCTTTCTAAAATAAAGGTCAAAATAAAGTCTTGCTGAGAGCCTTATACTGTGAATCAAAGATTATATGTGTGCAAAAAATGTAAGAAGATCGATTTAAATTGTTAAAATCGTATTTATATCGTTTGCCTACATTAAAGTCAGCGATATGAATGCCTGATAATTTCTTTATTTATTTATAAGAAAAAAATATTTTGAATACTTGAATTTTACTAGCTTTGGTATTTTTTTTATTTTGAAGGGGGGAGGTTGGCAAAGTCCGAAACTCACAGCGAAAGTATGAATAAAAATTATTCCTGTCACGGAAATTAATACTTGTTTCATAATATTATAATTGATAATATTTAATTCTGATAATCGAGAGTGATTTTGTAGGGCTTTGATTTTTAAATTTTCAAAAAAAATTGACAACTTAAAACAGTATAAAAATTTTATTGAATCAATTAATCAATAATTGTCATTTACTTTTTAAAGATTATTATATGTAAATATTGGCTACGATTACGTTTTAAGTGTTCCATGCGAGAGGTCCAATTTTGAACCACTTTTTCGCCCACCTCGGCTGTAATCTTGCTAAGAACAGGTGTAATATTTGTTGCCTTCTAAGGCTCCAAGTGACGGTGGTTTATCGGCATAGACAAGTGACTTCAAGTAGCCTCATACAAAATAGTCTAGAGACGTCAAATCGCATGATCTAGGTATCCAACTCAACACCAGCGAGCTCGTAAGCGAGACAGGGCCTCGACAGAGGAACTCAGACGGACCTACGAAGATTTGTTTTCTCAGAAATGTGAGATGCGTTTTCTCAGAAATGCCATCAAATCGAGTAAACGAGAATGTTGGAAGGAACTCTGCGTGGAAGTGGACCGGGACCCGTAGGGTAGACCGTATAAAATGGTCATGCATAGGATTAAAAATCTACCCGCAACAACACCAAAATGTCCCGACATGCTGCGCAGAATAGTAGAACATTTGTTCCCGGAGAAACCAGAGCTTCCCGGCTACCACCCGGAGGATGAAAAAGTGGTAATTTCTGGAGTGACCATGGAAGAACTCACGAGGGCCTGCACTAGATTGCATAATGGCAAGGCACCAGGACCAGGCGGCATACCCAAGATCGCACTGAAGAGTGCAATTGCCGCCAAAGCAGACATGTTCATAAGCATGTACAATGCCTACCTGCGGCAAGGTGTATTTCCGATTGGTTCTTCTCCCAAAAGGGAAGAAACCACGGACGAACCAGCATCCTATCGTCCACTTTGCATGCAGGACTCGGACGGGAAGAACTTGGAGCGGATAGTGGCCGACAGATTGGAGCAATACATTGATCCTCAACTCTCCGAATTCCAATTCGGATTCAGGAAGGGGAGATCGACTACCGATGCGCTGGAACTCGTCACGAGCATTGCAAAGGAAGCCATCTCAGGAAAGAGCTGGAAAGGCGGTTCCGAAAAGTCTGCACATCAAGAATGCGTTTAACTCGGCCCACTGGGATAGAGTCTTGGAGGCTCTTGAGAACATGGCGGTGCCCTACTACCTACGGAGGGTGGTCAGATCATACTTCAGTAATCGACTACTGCACTAAGAGACGAGAGAGGAACCAGCGGAGCATGAGGTCACGGAAGAGATACCTCAGGACTCTGTACTGAGGTCACTCTTGTGGAAAGTCATGTACGACGGCATACTCCATCTAGAATTGCCGACGAACACAACACTCGTCGCTTTCGGTTGGCCTTGTATCCAAACACATTTAAGAACTTGAAGCCGCATTCTCCACCACCATCCGGAGAATAAGACAGTGGATGACATCGGCAGACCTGTCTTTGGCGGAACATTAGACTGAGGCACTCCTTGTGAGTATCCGGAAGAAAATGTAGACCATCATCATAAGAGTAGGTGACCACGACATCAAGTCGCTACCCTCCATCCGGTATCTTGGAGTGGTCTTGGATGCCAGACTCAACTACAAGGAGCACATTTCCAGCGTCAGCAGTAAGGCATCAGCGGTACAGGGCGTGCTCTCGCGGATAATGCCCAATATCGGAGCCTTCAGGCAAATCCGAAGGCGACTACTGGCACTTGTAGTTACCTCCGTCCTGCTATACGGAGCACCAGTGTGGGCGAAATTGGTAGAGCTAACAAGATACCGCAAGATAATGTCATCAGCAATGCCCACCCATCGACATCCTGGCAAGAGAGCGGCAACGCCTATGTCGTAGGAAGAAGGAAGAACGGCGAAAGGTGCCATGTGAAGAGGAGAGACCCGAGAGTCTTCGCCTCTGGCAAGAGAGGTGGGACAGCTCGACGAAGGGTCGGTGGACTCGTTGGCTGATCCCAGATGTCACGAAATGGGTCACTCGCCTGCACGGGGAAGTCGATTATTACATCACCCAACTCTTGACTGGGCACGGATGCTTTCGGGCATACTTGCACAAATTCAAGAAAACTGACTCCCCAAACTGTCATCATTGCCGCGATGTGATCGAAGATGCAGAACACGTGTTCTTCCAATGCACCTTATACGAGGGGGCACGGGCAGAACTGGAGAGAAATCTGGACGATTCCATCAGTCCAGGAAACATAGCGGAGTGCATGCTGAAGAGCCAATCGGCTTGGAACGGAGTTGCAAAGTACGCGGAATTTATCATCAAGGTACTTTGCACCACGTACGAAGAATAGGCCACGAGGCGTCATAACATCAGGACAGCAATAACATCAAAAAGAGTTCTGACATAACATCAGGACAGCAATAACATCAGGACAGCAATTTACAAAGAGTTCTGCCGGGGAACCATTGTTCCGGGAGCAAGGTTAGAGGTGCAGGTTAGGTTTTAACTCGTCTGACAGGTAGAAGGTTTTTCCAGGCGAGTATCTTTTGAAGGTTTCCCCCTGTACCTCATTAATCTAAACTTAAAAAAAAAAAGGTGTCCAACTCACCAGTCTGAAACGTGAAATAAATTGCTCACTGAACTTTTCTCTCAATATGTCCATTGTTCCACGTGCTGTATAGTATTTAGGGCCATTTTGTTAAAACTACATATAAAAAAGAAGCAGATCTTGCATTTTGGTTAAAACAAATTCGAAATCATCGAGTGATGGCGAGCGCCATTGACGGTAAAGTTGCGGCAGCATCATCTTTAAAGAAATACAGACTTGCAATGGTAGTTCTTGTTTTGCCTATGGTTGTTTATCAGACCAAATGCGACAAGTTTGCTTATTCATATAACTATTCAACCAGAAATAAGCTTCGTCGCTGATCGCAATTTTTTGTAAAAAAAGACGGATTTTCCTCAAGTTGTTCTAAGGCCTATTCACCGAAAATTTAATGGCTTGACAGTTCGTACGGGGTCAGTTCTTGGACGAGCTGTATTTTATACGCTTCCAGACCAAAACATTTGGTCGGAAAGATCTAGTCGAGTAGCACAATTATAATTGCTGTGAACGGCGCCGAATGGACAAATCATGATCTTCATCAATACTGGACGCTAGGGGCAGCACAATTTGCTGTTCTATTTTCCTCCGTATGCACATGCGTTTGATATCAAATAGCGTAAAATTGCTGCAAAATTTTGTCACTATTGCTTGAATTGCTTGTTAAGTAGGTCGATTTGAACGACCATAAAATGGTTGAAGTGCGCAAAACTGTGATATAAAAAAAATCATGTAAGTCAAAAAAAAGTTTCGAGTAGTGATGTAGGAGTAAATGGCGGATGATTGTAGAGTATAAAAAAATTAGGAGCAGAATAAAATTTTGAAAAAAAGAAGTCTTTATATTTTAAATTAAAATATATATAACAAAATGTTCATAGGTGTTGCATTTTCCTCTCTATAACCATTACCCTAATCCTTCCATATGTTGGTCAATAGTTAAGTTAATATCGACGGCAATTGTAGGTCAACATCGACGGCAATAACAGTGTAAGTTTGCAAAGAACGGCAATTATCGACGGACAAACCTAACACTGCATTACCCTTATACAAATACCCTATTACAGTACTACCACAATATTTTATTTTATTTCTTTTTTAAAGAAATGGAAAAAAAATTTTTAAATAAAACAACTTGAAATTACGAGCAAAAGTAAAAGTTCAAATTGCAGTTTTAATAAAAATTAAAAACTTTATGTAATAATTTAATTAAAACAATATATAATCATAATTAAGTTTTAAAAAATTTCAATTTAGAAAAATAATATAAAAGTATTAAAAAAAAATAAAACAGGTTATAAAATGATAATAAATTTGTTAAAAACTATAACAAAAATTTCATAAAAATTAAACGTAATTGTAATTATTTGAAATAATGCTAATTATATTAATTTATAATTGTCATATCATTTATACATTTATTTATTGATCTTAAAATAATTTTTAAAGATTAAATAATTATAAATAAGTAAGTATTATTTATAATTATTTATTCTTTTTTCCATTTAATATTTTATATTTTATTATTATTATTATTAGGAAATTATTATTTCTACAAACTAAACAAAACATATGCAAGTAGTTTAATAAAAATTATAACGAAAAAATGCCTTCCATTTTTTCTTCTATTAGTATATTTTTTATAATTTTTTGAAATATTAATAATTTGCGTTAGTAATTTTACAATATACATACAAGACTAATATTACATATTTTTCTGTATTTTTATTTATTATATATTATATTTTTGTAACGTTGTTTTTGTATCATTTTATTATTAAAATCTTAATTTTAAATTTAATTTAATGTTTGGTGATTTTATAATTTCTTATTTTATACCATCGTTTAAATTGTAGATATATTTAAATATTCCTTGGTTTTATTCAATTTGGAAAAGATTTATTTTGTAGGTTTCATTTCATTTTATTAAATTTAAAAATACGGTAAATTAATTTTTTTAAGGGTAGCATAAAAAATTAGTATAAGAAAATATCTTTGAAAAAAATCAATCGTCCTTTTTTCTTTTAAAACTTATATTTTTATTAATCAACTAATTTGTGTAAATAATCAATTAATTTTATTTATTTATACCAGGTCGAGCGACAGGTATTACGTGTATGTCGATTTTTGATATTATGTTTTGACAATAACAAACAAACCCCACCCGATTATAAGGCACTGTAAGTAAAAAACGAAAAAGAAAAACGAAGAAACTGTGTGTCGGTGTCTCGAATTGTCCTTTATATTATAGATATTTTTTTCTTTTATAAGCGGACATGTGGTTTATGTCAAAATTAATTTTCGAAATTTTGTATTCGCATGCTAATTTTTACACTACCCTGCACTGACTGTCGATCACCTATTGTTTTAACTAATCTCTAACGAGCACTGTTCATGAATTGTTTTATAGTGAACGCTTTCAAGCCAGTGAACACGAATTTTATCAAATTGCCGCAATCAACCCCCTGCTTCATATCCTTCAATTGTTAGAGCCGCATTTTGCTCTAAACATCCATAAGGTCCTGAACCTTTTGAAGTTTGAAAGGCTTAACCATCAGCTTATTTTGTAAAATTCGATTCATGATTTCCACGGACACACCAACTGCCTTTACCATGAAGCTTCCACTTGTGCCAATTTGCTTCTCAGCTTCTTCTTATTTGCAATGGAGTTCGCACTCGGTCGGCGGCTACTAGCATAAATTTTCTTTGTTGAACTAATGTCCTTATAATATTTTATGGTCCGGAAGATAAAAATATCATCCAAACTTAGGTATCGCAACTCATAAAAAACTTGAAGAACTTAAAATTCAACTTCCTGATATTTGTCAAAATTACTATTGTAAATAAAATGTAATTTTGCATAGTGTTCGGTATGCTCTAACTTCATGAAGAATGGCATTTTTAAACTCTGTAGAAGTCTATTTAGTATCAAACCATTGTAAAAAAATATAATTATGGTTTCCCCTTATGTTTAAATTAAGTTTCTATATAAAATATTACAATATATATATAAGTTTTAGTAAATATTTAATTATGCTTGCAAAATTCAAAAAAATTTCCATTACGAAAACTATTGTTGATGTCAGTGACGGTCACAAAACTACGTGCACATATAAGGGAATATGACAAAAGAGCCGATTCAGTAGTTTTTTTAATCTAAGACAAAGTTTTATTAACTTATACATTGTTTTGTTTTTTTTGTATAAACTTTCTTCTTGTTTTTTTGGTTGGTGTAAAAAAGTAATTAGATGTGAAGTCCAAGAGAAATAGGTCAACTACGCTGAAGACAAAGAAGTCGCCGGCATGCTTATTGGCTAGCATTTTCAGTAGATGTGAGGCGATGGGTTCTCTTATTAAGCCACTATCGTCTTCGCACTCGAACTTATAATATACTAATCATGCTTGTTTTGAGAATTTTATTTTACTTGGGAAACCGCCGATGTTTCAAAAAAAAAACTTTGAGAGAAATACCAATTGAAAAAAGCGAATGCAGTTACGGCAAGAAGGAATCGTAGACTATGGTGGTGATCGAGGTGTTATTTGATCACCAGTAGCCAAATCCTCTTTACTGCCAATGTCACTGCTGGCTGGGTGTTGGAAGTGTCCCTTTCTCTCCCACCATTATATTTAACTATTTTTCATATATTTATATTTTTTCTTATTAAAAAAATTTATTTTATAATTGTTTTTTTGGTGAATTTTTTTTAATTATTTTTTGGATAGTTATTATAAATAATAAATTCATAGACATATCGTTAATAATTTTTTTTTGTACAATAGCTCAAAAATTTTTCTTAGTAATTATACATATAAACTATTAGAATGTCCGACCAGGGCTGCCATAATGGCGTTGCCAACTTAACTTGAGGCAAAGACAAAATCTGAAAAACTAACACCAAGGCTACCATAATATTTTCTAATTTACGAGGGTCGTTCAATAAGTCCTTAGAAAATCCAAAAAATTGCGCTCGTAGTGCCGGTAAAGATTTTTTTCTAAGTAGCATTATCGACAGGAAAGCTGTCAAAATTTCAGCTCGATCCATAGCGTAGGTCAATTTCTTTCGTCGATTAAAGTTAACGACATTTATTTGTGCATAACAATGGAAAAAGCGAGTTTAGGGCTGTCATCAAACATCTCCATTTAAAAGGCTTAAGCCCGAAAGAAATCAAAGCCGAGTTGGATGCAGTTTATGGCACATCTGCACCTGTGTTTGCGATGGTTTACAATTGGGTGAATGAATTTAAACGTGGCCGTTCATCCACAAAAGATGAACATCGTTCAGGACGCCCAGTTGAGGTGTCTACTCCTGAAATCATCGACAAAATCCACGATCTGATTTTGAACGATCGGCGAATTAAAGTGCGATCGTTCAAAAAAAAATCCACGATTTGATTTACCGGGCATATCACAAGGTACAGTCGCTTCAATTTTGCATGAAAAATTGTCTGTGAAAAAAATTTCGGCAAGATGGGTGCCGCGTTTGCTCTCAGAGGAGAATAAGCGCAATCGTGTAGTGGACTCTGAGGCTATGTTAGCACTCTTTCATCGCAATCCTGCCGAATTCCTTCATCGATATGTCACTGTGGATGGAACCTGGATACACTACTATACTCCAGAAACGAAGAGACAGTCATCACAGTGGATTTTCAAGGGTGAACGAGCTCCGAAGAAGGCATAAACTGTGCCATCGGCCGGCAAGGTGATGGCCACGGTCTTTTGAGATTCGCAGGGCATCATTTTTATCGACTACATGGAAAAGGAAAAACAATAACAGGAGCGTATTAGGCGTCGTTATTGCAACGGTTGAGCGAGGAAATCAAAGAGAAACGCTCCCATCTGAAGAAGAAAAAAATCCTCTTGCATTAAGACAATGCGCGTGTGCACACCTGCGCTGTTTCCATGGCCAAAATTGTGGAATTGAGAATGGAATTGTTGCAGCATCCCGCTTATTCACCAGATTTGGCCCCGAGTGACTATTTTCTTTTCCCCAATCTGAAGAAATGGCTTGGCGGACGACGGTTCACTTCCAACGAGGACGTCATTGATCAAACGGATGAGTATTTTGCAGAACTTCCGAAATCCTGTTTTTTGGACGGGATAAAAATTTTGGAAAAACGGTTGGAAAAAAGTATAGACCTAAAAGGAGATTATGTTGAAAAATAAATATTATTTTATTTTTTTTTAAAACAGTTTTTTTCATCTTTTCCTAAGGACTTATTGAACGACCCTCGTAATATTCTCTACAAGGTTTATGTAATGCATTGTATATTAATGAAAATTACTAGATTGTTCTATAAGCGAATAACATATATTTAAGTGTATTGTAAAATAGTTAAACATTTTTTAAACTGACCAAAAATGCTGAATTTCTTATCATTATGTTATGTAATTTAAAGACTTTTTAGAAAAAAGAAAATTCATATAATTAGATCGGCTTAGAAATTTTTCCTATGACCTAGAAATAATGTTCAATAAATTTAATTAGACAGTATATAAACTACCACTCAGTTAAATTGCAAAGAAACATACAATTTTCAATTTCTTATTTATAAAATGGTAGCACTATCAATTCTGGTATTAATATTGACGTTTATTATTAATAATTTTATTCAATTTTATAGCAATAGAAAATTGTTATTCAATGATTTCACGATAAAAGAATTTATTGAAGTAACAAAATTTACCTATTTAAAAATATTAATTAAATTTGTTTATAGATATATTTCTTATTTGAATATAATCAAAAACAACCCTTCATATTAATAAAGTAAACACCTTCTAAAAAAGGTTAAAGTTTATAAAGTAAAATGGAATAATTTTCTGTACTTTGATTCCTCCTGCGCTCAAAGTAAGAAATCTGAATACCTTAATTTCATTACTGTACGTAAATTTTAATCTAGGGTACATAATAATATATTTGTAGTTGTATATATTGTACAAGTTGAAGGATATTTAAAGAATGTAGTAAAAATCAAGACGAGGCCTTGATATCGTCTTGTAAGTAATGCGCGAATAGAATGCAAACAATTCTCTGAAGTGGAATCTGTTTTTACAGTATTATTTCGGCTGTATTTAAAATATTTACCATTTCGACTAAAGGAATCTAGAGCGTCCACTTTAAGATACAATTAGGCCTCAAGGGATGATCGAAATTCGAATGAAAATGTTTGCCTTTAGGCGAAAAACACACTTAAATGTTCATCAAACTTTTGGAGAAATACACGCCATGAATTTGGTGATTGGAAAAAGTTCAAATTGCGTAAATTGCTTAACGATGAGATTCTTAAAATTTTCCTATTTTCGAAGAAAACGAAGATGAAATTTTTTTGTTGAAAGGCTTCTGGCCAATATTCAACCAAAGTTTCTGTCAGTTTCTTTCAACAAAAAAAAATATTTTTTTGTGTCCTTAATTTCATATATACCATTTTATGTTATTTTGTATCTATTATTTATTTGATTATATTTTCTATTTTTTTTTGTATTATTTTTTAATTCAATAACAAACGTTTTATTGAAAATTAAGGTGTATTGATTGATTAAATTTTATGTTAAAACACTGTAAAGTATTCAAATAAACAAATCAATCAAAAATTGCAGTCAAATTTTTGCTTGATTTGTTTATTTGAATATTTTATAGACACAAATATAAATGTATTAGGAATGGAGTCTGTGTGCTGACAGTTTTTTCATCGGTATATACAGATAAGAAATAAATTCAGTAAAACTCCCAATAGAGAAGTAATATAAATAGTTAATTTAGAGCGAAAGTATATAGCGTATTGTTTTTAATGGAAGTTAATAAAACACTATTTTTTGAGGCAAAAAACAATATCTGAAAACGAAACCTAGTCTGAAAAGTATGATGGACACTCCTCACCATCATATGAATCATACCACTAAACAATGGTTAGGACACATCGTACATGAAATTTTGGATATGAAAAAACTTTTGATAAGATGACATTAACACCTGACCAAAAACGTGTTCGTGTAACGACTTGAATGGAGGCTTTAAAAATTTCAAGCACTATCCTAATAAACCAAAGTTTACTATTATATAACACCAAAGAATGGAAGAACGATTACGTCGGCAGGAAAGGTTATGGTTAGTTGTATAATCTTCATCGACTATCTTGAAGAAGGAAAAACGATAATATAACAGTATTATATCGCATTATTAGACCTGTTGAATAATTATATAAAGAAAAGGTGACCTAATTTGGCAAAGAAAAGTACATGTACATTCATCGGTAATTGCAACAGCAAAATTAGTGAAATTGCGTTAGGAATTACTTCTTCATCTAGCGTTTTTTCCAGATTTGACTTCCTGCGATGTTTTTCCTATTTCCAAATATAAAGAAATGTCATGGTAAGAAGAAACTCGCATCCAATTCAGTAAATATGGCCAAAATTAAGGCCAATTTCGCAAATTTTGACAAATCGTACTTTACGATTTATATGAAGAAGTTGGAATATTGTTGGTAAAGTGTATTCAGTTAAAATTAGATTATGTTCAAAAATAAATCAATTCTTGTTGAATAAATAAATCATTTGTTACTTTTATCACTGATTTATCAGACTAAACCGTATAGTCTCACATTTTTTTCTTCAATATAGAAAATTTTGTATCCAATTTGGTAAAATACAAATTTTTTAGGTCAAGATTTGTTGGAAATTATAAGAAAAACGTTATTTTGATAAGAGATAATAAAAAGTAAAAAATAATAAATTGAAATAATGTGAAAGCAGAAATATTTGGTAAAAAGAAAAGTAAAGAATTATATTCCAATATTTAAAATTACTGATTTTGAAGTTTTCTGATATATTTTGCTGACTTATACCAGATGTATAAGCTTAAATCCGCTGTTTGGTCATAGATGGCGTGAGTGAACGTATTAAGCTACCATGGATACGCTATACTTTTTTTTATTAGTTTGACATCTGTCAATATTAATCAGTGCGCATTGTCAGTAATTTCGTACAACAAAATACATTTTTCTTTTGGTAATCATGTCTAGTTTTGTGCCGGAAAAAGAGCATATGCGGGAAGCTCTGCTTTTCTGCTTCAATTTGAAGAAATCGGCTGCAAAATCGCATCGAATGCTTATGGAGGCCTATTGTGACAGTGCTTTATCGGAAACAATATGCCGAGATTGGTTTCGTCGGTTCAAATATGGCAAATTTGACTTGTGGGACAAGAAGCGTGAACATTGGCCTAGGAAGGTTGAGGACTATCAATTGCAGGCTCTTTTGGACGAAGACGATACCTAATCGCAAAAAATCTTCGCGGAGCAATTGGGTGTTAATCAACCAGCCATTTTCATGCGTCTGAGCAACGCCAAAATACATGCGAAATCTTGCTCGCCAGACAAAAAGAAAGTCGTTCCTGCATCGGATTGTGACAGGCGATGAAAAGTAGATATATTTCAAGAATCCTAAACGCAAGAAATCGTGGGTTGATCCCGGCCAACCATCAACATCTTCCCCAACACCAAATCGCTTCGGACCGAAGACGATGCTGTGCGTTTGGTGGGATCAGCAGGGTATCGTCTACTATGATATGTTGAAACTTGGTTAAATTGTCAATGCACACTGCTACCACCAATAACTAATCAAATTGCACCGTGCTCTGCGTGAAAAAAGGACGGATTATCAACAAAGACATGACAAGCTGATTTTCCTCTACGACAACGGACCTTCGCACACGTCAAAAATGGTCCAAAATTACTTGGAGACACTCAACTGGGAAGCGCTACCCCATCCCGCTTATTCACCAAACCTGGACCCTTCCGACTACCACCTGTTTTCGTCGATGGGCCACGCGCTCGCTGAGCAGCAATTCGATTCTTACGAAGACGTTCGAAAATAACTAGATGAGTGGTTTGCCTCGAAAGAGAAGAAATTTTTTTGGCGTGGTATCCACAAATTGGCCGATAGTTGGCAAGTACCTTGAATAAATTTGTTTTTGCTTTCTCTGAAAAAAAACATGGGTTTTTTTGACTAAAAAACAGCGGATTTAAGCCTATATATCTGGTACATATGATTTCGTCATATGTAATCCCTCAAAAATAGAAAGTGAACAATAAACTTTTATATATAATATTTAATTCTATTTAAATGGTTTAATCTTTGTTAAAAGCTGAATGAGTGTAGATTGCTGGGTACGTAAATATTATATAGAAGTCTATTCAGGAAAATTATACAAATGGAGGATAGAAAAATAGACAATTCCGTAGCAAAAATTTTATATTTTTCACTTTTATGTACTACAAAAAAGGTCCCCGAATACCAGTACCAGATTTGAAGCAGCGGTTAATTATGTCATTGTAATAAAATATGGCTGGTAAAGCATATTAAACTTAACCGAAGGACACTGGTTGCAAAAAATTATAATATATAGAAATTCATCTTCCTTTTCAATATTGATCTCTAATCTTAAAACCGATTCCTCCACTTTAACCATGAATTTTCAAACTTATCGTACTAAGTAGGAACTTCGATTGAAAACTGAGTTAAGAGTGTCTGCATCAGGTACAAAAAGTAAGAGTACTGATCTACGCTTTTACAGAAAGAAGTATGTGTAGATCAGTATTTCCTTTTCTACGATAACATGACGTCTTATGCGGTCATTGAGATAAATAGTTACCATATTCGTTAGATTTATTTTGTAGGTTCCTCTTTTAAGCTTGATCCATTTTTTCTTTTTATCAAGCAAGGGAAGAATTTGCTGTAAAGATACCTATCCCTAAACTGACATCAAGTCTATTATCCTTTTAAGGCTACAAGCTGCTGTTTTCTCATTCTTTCTTTCTACGGAGCTTCCTCCTCGGGATGCGCAATCAGTTGCCGCACTCCAGCATGCCTGCGGTGCTATCATTTGTATGATGATGCGCTTCTGGGGCAGCTGTTCACCAATAAAAGCCGTTATTATTTCCACCAGTTGACAGGAAGTCGCCCATGCAAACACCCATAACAGTTTTCTTAAAAAACATCTCGCCGTGCTTAAAACCCTATTTGTACGGCCACAATCGGTACAGAATTCAAACCTGGGTCTTTCCTATCCCAAGTTTTGTTGCAGGATTTTAGAAGTTCTTGTGACTGGAGGTACAACGTCTTTGTTTGAAAAAAGGCATTTAACCCTTCGCTTAAAAAGTCTGGCCATGTTGGAGTGGACTTAAAGCAATTTTTAAGCTTGGCCATAACCACCTTATATGGCCTACAATAAATGTCATCATCAATTTTATCACTTAGCTCATTCCAGTTTACTCAACAACACTACCAACACTTTGGCCAAGAAAACTTTATTTTTTATTAAATTCTCTCTATGATGGAGCTTTTTCAGTAACACTGGTTATACTATATAACAATATGAAAATCACTCTGCTATTAATGGAAGTTCATTCTTATATTTCAGACATTCATGGAAAATTACGTGACTAGCGGGAAATCCAGCTGCCGTTGAGAATGGAGAGGTCGTCATATGAAAATCCAGAGTATGAAGGATTTTTGGATTCGGGAAGATAAACTGAAGTTGTGTGGTACAGAGTTGGTACGCAAGATTGATATGCTCGTATTAAGATAGCCGCGTAGCATCAAGGTTTTCCGATTAATATTCTTGTACATAAATATGAATTGTTTGAATAGAAAAAATAGTCATCAAATAAATCTGATTTATCTTAATTTAATAAAAAAAGTCATTATAATAAAAATCTTAATCAACAAAATAAAACTGAAATAATAGAAAATAAGGAGGGTGGTTGGTGTACATGGAGTCGATTACCAAAAAGACTTTGCCCCACATGCTGTCAACGATCATTAATAAAAAACCAGATATCCTAGCTTCATTGCTTCAATACTGAGTCACGACAATGAGTAGCCATATCTTTTTATATGACTTTCTTTTATAAATAATTTATTCCAAATTTATAAAACCAGTGATCTCATTTAAATTTTCTTTTCGCGAACAATTAACAATTTTTTTCGCTCTTACACAATATTTTCCCTTCTTATTATGTGTATCCAAGTAAAAGAAACTGCCATGATTTTTTCAATTCGCTTATACGAGGTCTGTTCAAAAAGTATCGCGAATTTTGAATATCCGCGGCTTACGTGTATTTGATTTTCGATTTTTTTGTGGCGCTATGTTGGTACCCATGTCTCTCCCTTATGCCGACAAGTTCGGTCATTTTGAATGTTCAGTTAATTTTTGACAGCTACTTTGCTTGCACATGTTTTGGCTTGTCTTCTATTTTTGCCCATTCCAAAAAATGGATCAAAGAATCTATATCAAAATTTTTATGAAAAACAAAATTAATTGCGCAGACGCATTCCGAATGTTGACTGTGGAATATGGTGAAGCCACCTTGGACCGAAGTAACTTCTACCGGTGGTACAAAATGTTCCTAGAGGGCCGAGAAGATGTGAACGACGAAAAGCGTGCCGGACGCCCGAGCACGTCAACAACAGACGAAAACATTGATGAAGTGAAGAAAATAGTATTGGCCAATGGTCGAATCAACATTATAGAAGTTGCTGAGGACTAAATCATATCGTTTGGCTCATACCGTTCGATTTTTACCAATGATTTGGCGTGCGACGGTCACCACGAAATTCGTACCAGAATTGCTCAATTTCGACCAAAAACAGCATCGCATTAACATTGCTAAGGAGCTGTTGGTCTCTGTCCGCGATGCCCCAAATTTGCCCCAGAGGGCCATAGCTGGTGACGAATCATGGGTTTACGGTTATGACGTGGAAACCAAAGCTCAGTCATCTCAATGGAAGCTGCGGCACGAGCCAAGACCGAAAAAAGCGTGCCAACTTCGTTCGAATATGAAGGTTTTGCTTACAGTTTTCTTCGATTACAGGGGTGTGGGTCTTGCCACAATAAGTTCTTGCCACAGAGTAGAATGGTCAATAAGGAATATTACCTGCAACTTATGCGCAAGTTGCGTGAAGCAATCCGCAAGAAACGCGCGGATATGTGGAAGAACAAAAATTGGCTTTTGCACCATCATAACGCCCCTGCTCACGCATCGTTGCTTGTGCGCGAATTTTTGGCCAAAAACAACACACTAATAATGCCGCAGCCACCGTATTCTCCAGATCTGGCCTCCTGTAACTTTTTTTTGTTCCCGAAACTGAAGAGCCCCATGAAAGGACGACGCTACGCTACGATTGAGGAGATAAGGACGGCATCGAAGGAGGAGCTGAACAAGAAAAAAAATGATTTTTTGAAGTGCTTCGAGGATTGAAAAAAACGGTGGCACAAGTGCATAATATCTGGTGGGGATTACTTTGAAATCGACAAAATAGATATTCATAAATAAATAAATAATTTTTGAAAAAACACAAAATTCGCGATACTTTTTGAATAGACCTCGTATACAAACAAAAACAAAAACATAACAAGCCTTTAGATTAATTAAATAGTTAATTTAGACCTAGAACGACGTATATTTAATTATGTACAATTTTTGACAGCCTATTACTTTGACGTTTCAAAAGACAACGCTCAATGGTTTTTCTAATGGCCACCATTTTATCATGAAAAGTTTCGAAAAACTTCGTGGTTGTTCTACCGAGAGCACAAGCAGCGTGGTTGTCCTACCGATTCTAACTATTAATTTGAACAAACCGGCCATTGCCTGTATATCATTGAAATGCTCGGTTGAACGAAAATATTGGGATCTTAGCCTCAAAATATATATGAAAATTATATACTCTCAATTCCACGTCGCTTACAAGAATTGGGCATTTTTGCGACTTCAAATTGGCGAATATTGCAAAAATATTTTAGCATATATCCACATACGAGTCAATTGACTTAAGAACTCAAGTTAATTGAGTCACAAAATATGCAAATTGTCGAGCGTTTGATGATTAGGTCCTTAGCAGTTGGAAATGGATCTCAGTGTTGTTTAAAAAAATTATCTTCAGCGGCGAAGCAAAATTCTGCAATCTGATATGAAAATTAATCACAACAATTCCAAAAGCATACAGTGAGTTTGTCTTATAGGGATTTTGGTCAAGCGGCATCATCAGGTCCTACTACATTCGAAACCAAATATTATCCAACTCCATATCATCCAATTCACAACAGTTTCAATATGAGACTTACTGCAGACAAAGTTTTAACTTCTCGTTAATTCGAGATTTATTATGTCAGCCTATAGACTTTTCTCAATGGACAACATTAAATTTATGCTCTATTTAACATTATTCAAGCAATTGCTGAGATTCAATCCGATTTATTTAGAAGTGTCGTTTAAAATTGGTACTCTCAGATCACCATTCGCAAACGATGCCGTGGCAGCTATTTTAACGATGTTATTTTTGATTAATAATAACATTATGTTATACTTTAATTTACAGTTTATATACAATATTTTCTATAGCTTACATAAAATTTGTTTTATATTTAATTGTAAAAAAACTGAGTTTTTATTAAAAATCCTTTACATTTTTAATATCATTTATTTATGAAGTAACAGGTCACCAAAAAGCTTTAGGTGGTGGTGCTCATAGCATATGTCGTAGGAGTTTTATAAATATATGTATATAGAGAAATTAAAGGTTTTAGATTTCATTGTTATTTGAGATCTTTCAGTTTCTCAAGATAAAGGAATAATCTAGATAAAGGCATAATTACTATTAAGTACGTTATTAATTTATCTGTGTAAAAATTATTTCAATATCAGTTTTGTTCTTAATACGAACAAGAACGTAAGTATTTTCCCTAAATTATTATATATACGTACAATTTTTTTAAAAAATTTCCATGTTGTATACTATTGTACTTTTGTACTGTAAAAATTTATTGTAGAAAATCGATTTCACCTTTAAAATGGTTCACCTAAAATTAAATGAACATCGCCTTGCTAACGCAACTTATTTGCGTACAAATTTATACACAAAAATTTTCCATAATGACGACAATTTTGAAAAAGTTAATTTCCACCTTATCTCATAGAGTTATTTTAGAGCAGTTCATTAATTTTAATGGCATATTCCTCGCAGTTGATTGTATCTATTTATGAGCTTCTCCTTTACGGGTATAGAACCGTATACGAAAATTAAGTAAAAATATATACGTAGGTAATACAGAATAGTAGCATCCTTTTTACAGTACTGGATTTTATATATGATAGCCAACAATATAATAATGCAAAATATTATTTTGATACATACCTACATTTAAGAAAAGCGTGTATGTCTTCTGCTTTTGCCAATATGTAACGTAAACGGATTGCAAGGTTTAGTTGACTGTCTCAAAATTGAACGTCATTATTTCTTGGGCTGTTGTATCGTATATTTTCTGCTCGGAACTTTTATCTAGATCGTACGTGACACTTTGAACTTATGATCACCCTTCTTCTATTCTACAATAATAATAATAAGGAATAAAAAGAAGTTATGCGACAGCGACAGGGAGTTCATTAAAAGTGAAACACGCACTATATCTTTGGTGCGTGCCAAAAAATAGCACGAAATTCAAATTTTTCCCTTATCGCTTAAATAAAATCAGCCCTGAAAGCCTATTGCCTATTGCTGCTGATATTATTGTTGGTATTCAGCATCTTACAATGCTTTCATTTTCCTTTCCCATCCTTTTTTATACGAATCTACTTGCATACCTTCCGGGCTATAGTGAGAGTATATTTAGTAATGGTCGTTACTAAGGAAACTGTACTTTTCCACATTTGTTCTATGTACCAATACTATTTCATAAAATTTTCTTTCAGTCACTATAAAAATTGGCCTTCTAAAAATTCCAGAGCATATTTGTACCAAAATCGGCAACTGTTTTTACTGTTATTATACAATATTTATCTGAGCATTTTGTAAGTTTTGCTTTTCTTAATTTAAATTTAGTTGTTTTTTTTTGGTTTGCCATTCTTCATTTTCAGATACTGAAGTTGACTATACTGAATTTCATCCTCGACTCTTACAAGTTTGTACATTTGTTATAGTCATTTTGCTGTGAAGTCAATAACCTGGAGGCTATAATATTGAAGGATGGCCTATGTAATCCTATTTCCTGTTTGGAAATTAACTTTTACGCATGGACGCTTTTTAAATAAATTTGATGGTGTTATTAAAAAGGTGAGGGTGAAAAAAAATTTATTTTATTACAGTTTTATTCTTGAACACTTAATAATTCGTTATCAGTGCATTTGGCGCACTTTTACTCGAATTTCGAATGTTTATTTTTTTAAATTAAATTGAATTTAAAAGGAAAATTTCAATTTAGGGTATTTCGAAGTTCATTTACTGAGGGTCGATTTTTTTTTCTAACCGTATTTCTTATTATCATAATCTGTCAATTTTCACTTAAGCTGAGAAAATTTTTTTCCAATTAATTTCATGAATTTTTAAAGTTTTAAGCGAAATTTTTCGAACAATTTAGGGAAATTGTTCATTATTATTGCAAATAAAGCAAGAATATATCAATTTTGCGATAAGAATCTTAAGAATTTATTCTAATAACGATTCCTTACATTATTAATTCCAAAAATTATTTGTTTGTTTACATTTTAGATAATAGTTTGAAAATCTTATCTTAAATAAAGAACGTATAATAAAATACTTCTTAAATTGTTTTTTATTTAACAAATTAATTAATATCCCAACAACAAAATACAATTAATTATTTGAAAGTTGTTTCAATATGTTTGAAGATAAATCATAAACACCGAAATGCACATATTCACAATCTCCGAGACTGGCTTCCGAGATGGAGATTGAAGGTAAATATACAGAATAATGCTCACGTTGCTTTCACTATCCGCTGGAAGTTATCTACCCCTTTATTCATTAATTAAAGCATAATTCCATAATTTCATAAAGTGCGTTACTCAGACGTTTACCTAGGCAAAAGATTAAGATGGAACTCACATTCTACAAATACTGGAAACAAACAGTCTTTATATACAACTACTTAGGCTATCCGACAACCATTTGAACATAATTATAAATAGTTAATCTTGAATAAATAACTCAATTATAAAATCGGATATGAATTTTGCGGTTCAAATATACGTTTCTATTTCTATAATAAGCTTTAAAATAAGGATAAAGTACTGACAAATTCCTAGAACTCAGCTAAATGGTAAAATAGCTACTAAAACATTTTTGTATTTAAATTTATAATATAATCCAGTATATGCTTGACCCAAACAGCTTAAAGAGATTCTTAATAAGCTTAACGACCATACATTATATATGGTGCCATAGTAGAAAAAGTTATTTATTATAGTTAAAATTTATTCTTGAGTAAATTTATTTCATCTAAATTATTGAAAAATATATTTTCTATTATATATCAAAATGAATTTTTACATTCCTCACTAACTAAAGCCTCCAAAAATTCTTAGAATCTCAAGGAACTTAATTCATTATGAATTTATTTATTCATGTTTTCTTACAACTGAAAAGTAGAGATATGCATTACTGACAGCGATGTGGCAACACTGAACACTTCCCCTCCAGAAAGTGTCGCCTAGACGTGCAGTATAATTTTCAAGCTCATCTGGTAACTACGAGACTCTATAGAGCATTGTGAAAAATAGAACAGAATAATTATTTTGTTTTACTTTGCATACCCGCCGTTATAAATACTACCACGGGTTGTCTACGACCATCAGGATTGAGATAGACCCAATCAACGTAAAGCATAGTTATGTCCTGTTATGGATTTCACCAGCTCAGCTGACTGGATTCAGATGGTTGCATCCAGTACGCACAATTCCAACTTTTACCAACTCCTTTCTGACTTCCTGCTTAGGCCACTTCCACACTCAATCACGTTCCATCTTTTTCAAACCCTTATAAACGTTCGAGTTTCGGTTCCACTGGCAATTGCTCTCATATACCATCTCTACCATTCCATCATTAAAGCATTCTAGAAGTTCGATGCATGAAGCAGTCAAACATTCCATCTTAACCTTCCGTTCAGTTCCCATGATGAGCGGTGTCAGTCTGCTAGGCCAGCTTAGGTACCATTGGTTTGCCAAGATCTGTACGCCATTTTTGGTATTGATCGTGCAGGGGAAAAGTTGAACAGAAAAATTTGTAGAAAAGATGTGCCATTAAATCTTTTATTAAACTTAGTGAATTCACGAGTTTGAATTCACGAGTAAAGCTTATGCTTTTGATAAGGAATATTCTTCATAGGCTCGTTGCAAAAAGTTGCAACGAGCCTATGAAGAATATTCATTATCAAAAGCATAAGCTTTACTATGGTATAAAGCATTTTTGAATGTCCTAGAAGCAGTAAGAAACCATATACACTAAAGGAGGCTTCCAATATCAAAAATTGTTAAAAATATGGGACCTATTAAGGACCTATTCATGAAAAGTGTTTATTTTTAATATTGTAAAAAAAAACTCTTTGAAAGGTATATAAAGAGCTTTCTTCATTACAGATCGGACTTTGCAGACAGCTAGTTACTCTATAATGACATTGCTCTCTGTAAAACGGCCGTCTCCCTCAACATAATTTTCTCGGACAAATACATTTCTGAAGTTTTCCACCCTACCAACCCCCCCCCCCCCCACCCTTTTCATCTAATCTAAGTTCTTGTAAAATATTTTGTTCCCCAAAATAAAAACCCACTACGCTATCTTGGTACTTTCGATAAAATACCAAGGAGTATAGCCGGGGAGCTGATGTCAATTCTACTTGAAGCCTTCCAGCACCGCTAATATGTAACTTCTCCAGGGACCTACTCATGTCGCATTATTTTTCTACCATACCATGTATATAGCAATCTCGACAACAAACTTTGAGTGAACTCATTCCTATATAAGTTCATACTTTTTCTAATAAGCATAGACGTATGTACTTTAGATAAGCTTTCAATACTCCAGAGCATTACATTATATTCATATAACGCTAGTATAAGAACACAATTAATAAAATGAAGATGAAAAAATCATAGAATTAACTATATTAATATCGAGAGCTAAAGGCCAATGGGGAAAACTTTTAATGCCTTTGTGCTGGTAACTCGAATCCTTTCAAAGCTACGAGTACTTGTGTTAGTGCAGACCGTTCATCTTAGAGGCACCTGGTTCAAGAAAATACTGTCTTCGATGATGTCGCCTGTATTGTTATCTTATTTTCATAATATTGTTGTTATTATTATTGTTGCACAGTAAATAGAAATCTAAATGTCTGATGGGACTGCTTCAATACAACTTGTACCTAGTTGTGTACTCATATGAAAGTTTCCGCCGGAGAGATATAAGTTTTATTGGGCACATAATTCACTCCTGGGGCATCATTCAAAGAACAAAACAAAATAATAAGCGGACGATAAATTTCTTTGATGGGAAGAAACAATGCTGCCACGACATCTGAGTGACTATTTGGAACCGTTTTTATAACACCAAATGCTGTCTCTACAGCAATCCTGATGTTCATACTTGTGTAGTTGAACAAATGCCGGCGAACTTTTCCCACTACTTATTACGAAGATAACAAATTTCCTCCTTGTTTTGGGTGCCATTGTTACTTTGCACTTTACACAGTTCCTCTCCAGTCGAAGTGACTTTTTTTTGGCAATAAACTTTATGATTTATAGTTCAGCTATGATAAGACGACGGTGTATATCCAACGACCAAGCAAATTATTTCAAGTATTTCAAAATGTAAAGAGTTTGCTCCATCATATCGAAGGTGATGGTATTTGTTCGAAGCTTAGAGTTTATCGTGGATGAGCAATAATGATGGCACAAAAAACATTTTGCTGACACATTTTACTATTCTAGCTGATGTTAAATTGTTCATATCCTACTTCGATGTGGTTCTTATGTGCCTTAAGATTATATAAGCAGAAAAAATTGTTCTATTTATATTCTTCCGAGTAATTGTGTCCATTATTAAAGTTTACTGAATTGTGTTGTTTTTGTTATTCTATTGAAGTGGAATTTTCAATTAAATTGTGCAAGAGAAAAACTGTATATTGTATGTCTCCCCAAGCTGGGCACTGAATTCTAACCATACACTAAATCATCGCAAATAGCTGTGTGCAAATTTAGTTGTTTTTATCTTAAATTTATATTTTACTAAGAAATGCTACTATTTTAATATCAGTGTGGTACATGATGTACTATAAAAAAAGGACAATCTGTGTTGTAAATCATTTTCGGATGAGATTTTTGTAGTAGCAATACAATATTTTTATGGATTTTCATTTAACTTTGTATTTTGTTTTTAATATACTAATATACCAACTGAATTTCATAACATTACAAATGAAAACTTTTTTCAGTATATTTAAGATACCTTTTTCGAATATGGTGCCATTTATTTTCATTGTTTTTGGTCGACTCAAAAAAATAAGGAAATTAGTTTTAAACATATTTGGTATTGCCCGGTTAAAAGTTCATATTATTAAATAATAGTTCAAAATAAATTATATTTTATTAAATTTTGCACATTTTTTATCTTATGTATACATTTTGTATATTATTGATAATTATTTGTAAAAATTTAATTTATTTTAAGAATTAATTAAGAACATATCTGCTGTATTTTCTGCGTCACAATACACAAATTAAATTTTCTAAGCAATAATGACGAATAAATAAATGTTTCTAAATGTAAATGTTTATTAATTTCTTGCTTAGAAATAAGTAAGTGTCCATAATTAAGTTTTATTATTGATCCAGATCTATTATATGGATACCGATTACCAGGGCATTTTTAAAAGGCACACATTCTTATTATTAAAAAATTCTATTATAAGCTTAATAATTCATTAAAATAAGGGGGCTTTTGGTCCTGTTAATATTAATAAGTTAATGGAAGCATAGATAAAAATTGAGAATGCATGATTTAAATGCCATAGAACTAAATTAAAGCATTTGGATTTTTTCGAAAGATCAAATCAAAAAGAATATGATCATTACAAAAACTGAGTATCTTTAATAACACAAATAAAAATTATCCTTTATAAAAGTTCAATATACTTTCATTGGATTATTGAAAAGGTTAAATTTTACATAATTAAGAATTTTCATGTGGATATTTATAAATTTGAATTTGAATCTAGATAGTGGCCACTATTATTTTAAGAAATATTTATACTATAATTGTTAAGGAAAACATATGACACATCAAAAAAATTATTTATTTGTTCATGAATATCTATTTTGTTCCCTGCAAAGTAATCCCCACCAGATATTATACACTTGTGCAAACGTTTTTTCCAATCCTCGAAGCACTTCAAAAAATCATTTTTTGTGATCTTGTTCAGCTCCTCCTTCGATGCCGTCCTTATTTCCTCAATCGTAGCGTAGCGTCGTCCTTTCATGGGGATCTTCAGTTTCGGGAACAAAAAAAGTTACAGGGGGCCAGATCTGGGGAATACGGTGGCTGCGGCATTATTGGTGTATTATTTTTGGATAAAAATTCGCGCATAATCAGCGATCCGTGAGCAGGGGCGTTATTATGGTACAAAAGCCAATTTTTGTTCTTTCACAAATCCGAGCGTTTCTGGCGGATTGCGTCACGCAACTTGCGCATAACTTGCAGGTAATATTCCTTATTGACCGTTCTACCCTGTGGCAAGAACTCATGATGCACCACACCCCTGCAATCGAAGAAAACTGTAAGCAAAACCTTAACATTCGACCGAACTTGGCGCGCTTTTTTCTCAGCCCTCTGAGAACATTTTGTACCACCGATAAACGTTGCTTCGATTCAAGGTCGCTTCACCATATACCACAGTCAACATTTGGAATGCGTCCGCGCAATTAATTTTGTTTTTCACACAAAATTTGATACAGATTCTTTGATCCATTTTTTGGAATGGGAAAAAATCGAAGACGAGTCAAAACACGTGCAAGCAAAGCAGCTGTTAAAAATTAATTGAACATTCAAAATGGCCAAACTTATTGGCATAAGTGAGAGATATGTGTGTCAACATAACGCCACAAAAAATCGAAAATCGAATATACGTAACCCGCGGAAAATCAAAATTCGCGATACTTTTTGAACAGACCTCGTGTGTTGAAAAATATATTACATATTTTTTGATCTTTAATAGTATTTTATTTGTTTTAATTTTTTATCATATGAAACAGACAAAGTAAATTTAAAAATGTTTTTTTCCTTATATTTAATGGGATATAAACCTTAGAAAAATATTTAAATACTAAAATATTTAAGTAAATGTAGATATTTTCATAACTTTCAAGATTCTTTCGAACAAAATTGAGTGTCATTACTTATAGTAATATAAATATTCGGCCTAATAAAATATTTGGAGACAATCCGGAAGTTTTTGTCAGAAGTAGGATTGGTGATAGGTTTTTATTCATTTTTTCAATTAATGGATTCGTTTTTTCAATTATGATAAAGCCTTAGGAACAGCTGATTTGTCTATAATTTATTCGCTGCGATAATTTGGCATATCCGTCATTGAATTGAATCCTTGACGTTACTTATTCACAATCCGCCTTAAAAATAGCATTCTATGTAGTTCCATTAAAGCATAGGCTTATGGGTATCTTCTAAGTATGGTATAAAAGTAAAGGGATTTTACTTCAATGGTAATCGCCGATCTGAACGTTGTAGCCTATGACGACTGTCAGACTGTAAGTAAGGTTGCATAGCCCGATCACCACATATTTTTGCGATATTTTCAACTAAAGTACAAAATCATGTTCGGATTTGCAATAACTATGCAGGGCTACAATCGCAGAACGAACTTCAATTGCAATTTCTTTTATTTTCCATATTACCAATTTTACAATAAAAGCCAATTGAAAACTAAGAATTACTAAAATATTGAGAACTTCCTATTATAGTACAATAATTTTGCATTAAATATTTAATTTATTATATTTAGTAAAACTATAAAACTGAATAAAACAATAAAGTCGAAAAAGGGAAATTAACAATAAATGTCAAATTCTTAAAGAAATAGTATATATCAGAAAGACAAATCTACCGCTGCTATAAAATTTTGAGGACAATACTTTTATTTAGTAATATTTTTTTCGAAAACTAGAAGAAAAACGACCACAGATTTTTTTCACAATTATTAATCACATTTACAAAATATAAAATATTTTAATTGTGGTCTCAAACTTAGGACCTGTAGTACAAATACAATATATAAACTAATGTAACAGAAAATAGTTTCAGAGGTCCTACCATACAATAAGATTCTATAGTGAGTTATAATAAGATAGCTTAGTAAGGACAGTAAGTCTTGAAATTATTTATGAATATATTTGAGAAAATATCTTGAGCCAATTAAATAAAAAAAAACAAATAGAATAATCTAGGAAAATTATTGTGTCTTGGAATAAAATTAAAATAAAAGAAAGTTACAAGACTTTTATGCTCTTACAGGACTTTTTACCATGAAGTTATATCGAAATATTTGACGAAGAACAAATTATTCTGAGTAAAGATTTCTAGCAACACGAATGATGTTAGTTTATATACACTCGAAAAACTATTGAATTAACTACAATTATTTTCAAAATAATTACTGTAGTTCGAAACAATAATATTTGAAAATAACCGAATATATTTTTAGACATTATAAACAAAATAGACATCACTAAATCAGAAAACTATTTTCAAAATGGTTCAGAAATGTATAATTTTTATTATATTTTTCCAATGAATAAGATTTATTTAATTATTATATGCTATTATAATAATATAAAAAATCTATAAAGATAGAATATGGCTGATGATCAATAAAATATTTTTATTTTAATACTAAATCATATTTAATATCTTTAAAAATTTGGCTGTAGAGAAAGAAATATTTTCAACTTTAAATTTTACGGAAAATGTTTACGCTCAATTAGCTTGACAAACGTCACGTATTTATTTTGTTAAATTCCCCGAGAATCGTACTTTGGTTTGTTTTGTTCAACGAATACTGTAAATTGATAGAAAGGGAATTTCAACAGCTTTTAGGAAATATTTCTCTTATTTTTCCAAGAAAATGTCGACAGAAAAAAAAAGTCTTGACAAAAAAACCAAACCAACTGCGACAAGAAATAATAGAATTGTGGAAGAAGTACAATATTATAAGGGCAATATGAAGACGTACACATAGAACAAGGACATCCGAACATTTATTTGAGCTTTTACACAATAAAAATTTTCTACCTTTTATAATGGTCGACCATCAGAAGTATTCACAGTTTTGATCCATAAAAATATAACGGAATCTAACAAAAAAAATACACTTATTCGTATATAAAATCGTTATAATATCTTTGGTGCAAAAAGTATACACAATGGAAATGTGTGCCGACCAAGTGGAATGGAATTCTTCGACTTCAATCCCAAAGGAATACTTTAAATCAATTCGCAATGGAAAAAAATTGCTTTCACATTTGTGTCAGATTAAAAAAAATATCCTCATAGTAGATAGCTTAGAAACATATTGTATTAAAATGGAGGAAAAAATTATGAAAGATAGTAAGAGGAAAATAATCTTAGAATGATAGAAACTTCTGTCACTCCCAACATTACTCGTATATGATATGACGAAATGTGATTGCATAAATTGTACGAATATTATGTGATGATTCTGTTCCCTTAGTCATCATTAAAATTGTCTTCATTATTTTATATTCATTTAATTAAACAAATTGCTATGATGATTATCCTTATTAAATCTCCAGTTCAAAATTGGATGTTGTTAATTTTTTTTTATAAATCATATAAGCTAAATTGAACATTTGTATCGAATTAAAAAGATATTTTTAATGGATTTAGTCATAATTATTGTAGTAAATTTTCTTTAACTAAGAATTTAGCACTTGTTATATTATAAGAAAAATTATAACTGAATCATTAATTTGCTTATAAACTGAATTATAGGATATTTGATGGCAGCAATATCTCCTCTCTTTACACAAGAATTTAAAAATAAATCATTTATATTATGCGGATATAATGGATAAAATAAGGACTTGCACTTTTTTCATTTTAATAATATATCTCCTCCATTTAGGTCCGAAAATAAATTCGCCCTAATAAAGTAAATTAATTTTTAAAGTATCGAAATTTGCAAAACAAAAATCTAATTTTATATTACAATATAAAAATAATAATTTAAAGAATATTTGGTTTATTCAGGGAAACTAGTTTATTGATTTATTCACTACGAGTACTAAAAGTTAATTAAAATCACAATTAAGTACATGGTTGAATTGACTTTGTAGATCTATGCAAGGATAATAAGGTGCGAATTTCGGGATAATAAGGAAATAATTTTTGCAGTGTTTCAGAATATTTGAAATTCATTATTGACTGGATAAATATACCCAAAATATATTGTGGAATATGGATGGTACTTTGATCTTTAGATCAAAGTTAGAAGAATATTAAAGTCAATGAAATAATATACTAACTTGTAGGGATAATAAAAAAGATACTATAAAAAATGGAATACATATGAAAAATGAACAATAAAATTAATGCTTACACGTACACTGCTTTTGCGCGCAGAAGTAAAGTTGCTATGACCTCTGTATTCAAATGTGGCTTCCAAGGAAAAATTATTTTATAGGAAAACAAGGCTTCTATGAGGACAAAAGCTATTTGAAGGTAATCAATTAAAGAGGGACAATAATTCAAAATGGAGTAAGTTTGTTTATATCCAGGAATACTTCGCGTATAGTAGCTGGAATGGACCTATTCAGTTTATGTTTAACTTGTTAGAAATCGTTAATATTTAAACTCTGTGAATATACTTGAGATTATATAATGAATGTACTTATGTACTTAGGCTGAAAACTATTACATTAAATCGCTTAAAGATAGAAGGACATCTATCGGAATAGAAGCACAGTATAAGGCATTATTATTTAAGATTTTTTATCAAAAGGCAGTGAAAGCATCTTAATTCATCTAAATTTGAAGGAGTTTTCCCATCAAAAAATTTAAAAATAGTTTCAGAAACCAGTATATATTAACCAAAAAATAACTTCTATTCATTACCGGTACTCACATATATGAATTTATTTCAATACAACATTTATATATTAGAACCTAAAAGGTGATGCCAGTAATACTTAAAAGGTGATGTAATTATTTGATAGCGATTATTTCAGATATTTTAGTTTATCTTTTTATTCCAATATATTTTTCTGATAATTTTGGCTATGGAGCGATATACAATTACCAGGTGTATAAGCTTAAATCCGCTGTTTGGTCATAGATGGTGTGAGTAAGCGTATTAAGCTACCATGAGCACGCCATACTTTTTTTTTATGAGTTTGACATCTGTCAACATTAATCAGTGTACATTGTCAGCAATTTCGTACAACAACATACATTTTTCCTTTGGCAATCATGTCTAGTTTTGTGCCAGAAAAAGAGCATATGAGGGAAGCTATGCTTTTCTGCTTCAATTTGAAGAAATCGGTTGCCGAATCGAATCGAATGCTTATGTAGGCCTATTGTGACAGTGCTTTATCGGAAACAATATGCCATTGGCCTAGGAACGTTGAGGACTGTCAATTGCAGGCTCTTTTGGACGAAGACGATACCTAAATGCAAAAAATGCTCGCGGAGCAATTGGACGTTACTCAACTATCCATTTCCATGCATCTGCGTGCCATGGGGAAGATTGAAAAGATCGGAAAATGGGTGCCGCATAAATTGAACGATAGGCAGATAGAGCGACGCTAAAACACATGCGAAATCTTGCTCGCCATACAAAAAAGAAAGTCGTTCCTGCATCGGATTGTGATGGGCGATTAAAAGTGGATATATTTCGAGAATCCTAAATGCAAGAAATCGTTTAGGATTTCGTTTAGATCCCGGCCAATCATCAACATCTTCCCCAAGACCAAATCACTTCGGACCGAAAACGATGCCATGCGTTTGGTGAGATCAGCAGGGTATCGTCTACTATGAGATGTTGAAACCTGATGAAACTGTCAATAACCACCGCTACCACCAACAACTGATCAAATTGCACCGTGCTCTGCGTGAAAAAAGGACGGATTATCAACAAAGACCTGACAAGCTGATTTTCCTCCACAACAACGCACCATCGCACACGTCAAAAATGGTCCGAAACTACTTGGAGACACAAGACGTCCGAAATTGGCTTGATGAGTGGTTTGCCTCGAAAGAGAAGGAATTTTTTTGGCGCGGTATCCACAAATTACCCGAGAGATGGGAAAAATGTGTAACTAGCGATGGCAAGTACTTTGAATAAATTTATTTTTGCTTTCTATTAAAAAAAACATATTTTTTTTTGACTAAAGAACAGCGGATTTAAGCTTAAAAGCAATTCACAGGATTTATGAAAATGGAAATTGCATTTCACACATTGTGTTGTTTTTTAGTCAATATAACCGGCCGTCTAAGAAAATAAAAAGACTCTTGGAGCAGAAATCGGAAGAACCTAAGTCCTTACAAAACGTGTGCATATTATATTATGTCCTCGAAAAGGCTGTTCGGTTGAATATATTTTTACTGTGGCAAAAAATTATTGCCTGGGCCCAACAACCTCAATTTGTCGTCGTACACAGCAATTGGACCTCTTCTACAATACTACTAGGCAAATTCTATAAAAAAAAAATTATGTTACACGTCTTCAAAATTCAATTCTCACAGAAACTGAATCCTAGAGATCATTCAGAGTACCATATATTTACCAATTGCGGGTACAATTCAAACAGATATGTTAATCAACGATTTACCATCGGACTTCTTTCTCTGGAGCTACGTAAAAAGTAATATCTATGCAAATAAGCCCAAGTAGATTCCAGAGCTGAAGTACGAAATCACACATACTTTATAATCAGATGAGTCGTAGTAGGAGATATTGTATTTTATATACGATTATTTGGACACATTTTTTATTAATGACATGTTTGACAGCTCATACGAGGGTCATTCAACAAGTACTTAGCCTACAAAAGAAAAACGAAAATTTTGGAAAGGTGGCAATTTATTTTTCCACTTAATCGCCTTCAAGCTCGATACACTCGGCCCAGCGATGCTCTAACTTTTTTAACCCGTCCAAAAAATACATTTTCTCGAGGGAAGCAAAATAGGCCTCCGTGGCGACGATGACCTCCTCATTCGACCCAAATCTATTCCCGGCGAGTGATTTTTTCAGGTTTGGAAACAAAAAGTAGTCACAGGGGGCCAAATCTAGAGAGTACGGTGGATGGGGCAGTAATTCGCAGCGCAATTCGACCAATTTGGCCATGGCGACGGCGGCGGTGTGAGCCGGCGCGTTGTCGTGGTGGAACAGCACTTTTTTCTTCGCAAAGCGGGGCCACTTTTTCTTCAATTCGACGTCAAATCGGCCCAATAAGTTAGCATAGTAGCGCCCCGTGATTGTTTTACCCTCCTCGAGGTAATCGATGTGGATCACACCTTGTGAATCCCAGAAAACGGTGGCCATCACCTTTCCGGCCAATCGAACAGTTTTCGCCTTCTTCGGAGCACGTTCGCCGGGTGAAGTCCATTGTTTCGACTGTTCCTTGGTCTCTGGTGTGTACCAGTGAATTCATGTTTCGTCGACGGTCACGAAACGACACAAGAACTCCGCTGGATTGCGCTGAAACAGCGCCAAACACGTCGCCGATGTGGTTTCACGGTTGCGCTTGTTTTCCGGTGTGAGCAAACGCGGAACCCATCGCGCCGACAGCTTTCTCATGCCCAGTTCTTCGTGTAGAATATGATGCACCGTTCCTACTGCGATGCCCACATTCTCAGCTATCTCGTGAACCTTCAATCGACGGTCTGCCAACATGAGATCGTGGACTTTTTTAACGTTTTACTCCGTAGCAGCCGTTTTTGGGGCACCTGGGCTTGGCTCATCAAAAACCGAATTGCGGCCACGAACAAACTCGTTGAACTAATTCTTGATGGTCGCCATCGAAGGAGAAGAGTCACCATACACATCATCCAAGCGATCTTTGATTTCGGTGCGCGTTTTCCCTTCCAAAAACAAGAACCTAATCACTGAACGATATTGTTCTTTTTCCATTTTTGTGCAACCGACCGACACGCTCGCTTTCAAAGGCTCTCAAAACAAAACTAATAAAGGGAATCGACTGAAACTTTGACAGTAGGCTACTAAACTGTTTGCACGATGGTAAATTTCTTTTGTGACAGCAGTTCCATCTGGCGGTGAGGCTAAGTACTTGTTGAATGACACTCGTAGCTCAGCATAATGGAGTGCTTCCCTGACAGAGAAAACCCTTCAATCAATCTCAAAAATTAGCAGTCAATCAGTTCGAAAACCGATTAAAAATTAGCTGCAATTCTATAATAATAACATAACAATTCTATCATTATTTAGAAATGTATCCTTTAAAAGCCCTTGCAAAATTAATTTACTGTATATAAACGAAATTGTACTATTTTTTAAATTTGCTCAAGTTACTCAAAGTTGTTTCCATTTCAATTATATGAAAAAATACCTATCCAAACCCATAAAAATTAGAAATATTATAGGTTAAATAAATAACTACACGCTTCTAACTTAGTATTATAATGTCTACATATTTGACCGTCAAAGAAAGTTGTTCAAAATAGAAGTTTTTTAAAATAGTCATTTTTGTATCTTCTCTTTAGCAATTTTCTTAAAACCACTTTTAAACAAAATCTTTTTTAATCACTATACCGTTTCCTGAGTATTTTTAATACTCTTTCTAATAAAGCATTAGTTTTAATTTAAGTTAACTTGTGAAGTGAAAAAAAAATGTTTCACTAGTTGCAAGCACAAAATTTATTATTTTTTATAATATTTATATAGATTTTCTGCCCTCTGAGAATCCATGAAGTCCTTATAAGAAAAAATATCTATAAAGTGATACATAATCTCTATAAGAGTTAACTAAAAAACCTTCTTTGAAGTAACTCCATCCATAATTATGCAATAATCAAAGCTTATTTTATTTTATTTATCAATTATAAAACAAACTCGAACTTTTTAAATATGAAATAAATTCCATAGTTCCTATTAAAGCATTTAGTAGGTGAGGGAAACTGACAAAGGTCCCATACAATGGCACCACCACAAGAGAATATTACCATTAAAATCTTTCAGAATTAGTTAAATTGCGTTTAGTTCAAACAATTACCAAATTAAATAAAGTTTTCTTTTACAAAAAAAAAATTGTATGCAAATCGAAATACTTGATCAAATCGTCGATCGTTGATTATGCAATTCCTCCAATTATTATTGAATTCAAAACTAAGGAACTTGCAATTCAATTCCTGCTCCTTTAATTTATGAAAATATATAATTTCTTCCACTCAAAATTGTTACCTTTAGCATTTTTTTCCACTTTTACATTTCTTTACATAATAAGATATTAGTTAATGTAAATTTTTCGTCCTTATCGATTTGTTTGTTCAGTCAAAATTGAAAAGTCAACTGCAGGAAAATTCATCTCGAGACAAGTTACGGTTTCTATACTTTTTTCCCTTCCATTTTGAAAGTACAGTTTTTTTTCTTCATTTTCCATTATCGAATTTGGTGAGTGCACAAGTTTCCTTTAATTGATTTTGTTGAGAGTTGAATTCGTTAACTAAAATTCCACTTTCATTGGATTTATATGCATAAATAAATAGAAAGTATACTTGTGAAAATACTTGACATTCACATGCTAGCCAATGTTATTGTTTCATATCCCAAAGACCCCCAGCTAACTAACTCTACAGGATACTAGAAGAACGTCGTCGACAACCCAATGCAGGTTTGACCAAATATCAAAATACTGTCACCTTTAAAACGAGGGTAGAATACGAACAAGGAACTTTTCTTTTGAAGTGTTTTCCATGTAAATATTTTATCCTCTGTTAACAAAATTCGGATACACAGTTGAAAGGTGGGTGTCTGTTGAATCGGAATTCAAAATAAAAAGCCCACAAGATTTAGTAAAAGAAAAAGAAATAAACAAACAAATGACAAGGAAATAACTTTAAGATATGGTATGGAAAAATTGTTGGGTCGTTTACGAAATATGGTATGAAAAATCATACAAAGTGGAAAACTCAGGTATAAGATCAACTTTGTCAATGTACGGGAAAATATGCCTTAAGATGGGGTAATTCAAAATATAGAAAAATAACCACCATAGCTATTTGACAATTTATATAAGCAGATATTTTTAACTGTTGTTAGACTTTAGTCTATCGTCAACTCCCCAATTTTATTTCTATTTTTCTGCTCAAGACGACCATGCCAGCACATCAAAGAAATTTCCAGCCAATTACCACTAACAGAAAAATTTTTGGGGACAGACAGCCATGGGGATACTTAAAAAGCTGCTTTATGACTAATAGAAATAATAGAAGGGGGTGGGGGGAGAACATTTTATGATAGAACTTTTCCATTATTGTACGTTTTCCTTTTTCGAATAAAATATACTTTAGAAGTTTAGTACAAACATAAAAATATTTAAAAATGTTGGAGTTTTTTTTCATATTTTGTTTTTTTTTTTGAAAAATATATATTAAAAAATTAATATCAATATTTGATTTGACCAAGAGGGAAAATATTATTTCAATAAACATTATTTAATATCAAAAACTTCCAATAATGGTGGGTGGTCTCCATTAAAACATAATTTGCTGTTTATTAAGTTTTGTTTTTAATAGACTTAATTAAATAGAAAATTAATAGTGTAAATTTTTTTTGATAACATTTTGAAAATTAAATCTTTTAGATAAAATTTGATTTAAATTAAATTTTCTGAATGAAGCTTTATTTAAAAATTTAGTTGATATTGTATAGAAATTTTGATATAAATTGGTTGTAATATCGTATTTTATGGAAGACATGATTGTTGGGGAGAAGTTTTTGGTAGACAATCAAATATTCTTAAATCTATTATTCATATTTTTAATGTTATTCATTTATACCGAAACTAATAGTAGGAATAGTATTTTTGTAACGCATTAACATATCCCAATAAAAGTTTTATGAAAGAAAACTTAAAATGAAATTTTTAAAACTGCTCATTAACTTTGTAGAAATATTTGCAAAATTTAGTATGTTTGCGTAGACTTTTGTAAACAAATGGTTTCAATTTTGTAATTTTTAAGTTGTATTTTAATATTTGCCTAGGATTTTCTCAAACAATCCCATAAGCACAATTCTTTTTTAAAAAAAAAATATAAACTGAGATTAACTTTTCTCATTTAGGGTAGATGACACTAAAAAATTTAATTGCGTTTTCAAAAAAAAAAAAAAAACATATTATCCACGATAGCTAAATGAGTACAGCTCTAGGGTGTGTTTTTGTTCAAGTTTAAAAAAGTTTTTAACAAGATTTTAACGTTTATATTGCAGACTGCTTCGTTTGTTTTCTTTGATATAAAAATAATAAAATATTTTTACATGTAGAAAATGATTTTTGAAAGTTTTTAAAATTATTTTTAAATACAAATAAGATTATATATTTTTAATTTCTAATTTCTATTCGGCTTAAATCATTTGTAGCTAATTATTGGGCAAGATTAAATATTTTAAACAAAAATTGAAATCTGTTAATTAAATAAATAATTTTTAACCTAAACAACTAGGTTTTGTATATTTTAAAAATTGGTACTAAGAGGAAAAATTAGATTAATTTAAGGTAGATAATACGAGTTATAGTTAATATTAAATATTTTAAAAAATTTGATTCTATAGTACATTATTATTGTAAACTATAATATAAAATAATGAACAAATTCGATACTATATAACATAGATAAAAGAGCTATTTTACATATTTTTTTATTTTAAATATTAATAAAAATTAAAATTTACTATGAAATCACCATATTAATTTGAGCTAATAATATTATCAGTTACTACTATAATAAATCAAAAGTAGACATTATTGAGATTCTTAACATAAGAAAAATTAGTGAAGGGATTATACCAACTGGACAAGTAAAGATTTTTTATGACTACATAAAAGATCATGGAAAATATTTTCTTGATAATTCATTTTTGACTTGATTTTTACAAAAGTAATTTTTTAAATTTTTTATTACGATAGAGAAGGATTTTCTTCAGATCACTAAAGAGGGAAATGTTTTTACAGGAATTTCTCGAAAAAAAGGTTGCATTATCTGCTCAGTCAAAATGTTGTTATTCAAAATAATAGTTCGAAAGGACCATCTTTTATACTCGTATATTTTGAATTCTCAAATATTAATTAAAAGTAATGAATCGCAATCGCTAATAAAGCTTATTTAAACCTTAACAAATTGTTCAAAGTTTTCTATAGAAGAACCTATTTCATTTGAATTAGTTCCCATGAGCATCTGTACATCGGCGGAGGCGTTATTTCCTCTTTTCGGAGCAGTCCTGGCAGGCTTTAACCTAATGAAATGATGTGGATTCAGTTTGTTTTTATCTTGGAGAATAAAAACTAGAAATACGGTGAATAGGGATGCTATAAAAGTAAAAAATGCTTTTTTCTGACAAAAACTCGTTGAAAGAGATGCCCGGAAATTATTTTTGAAGTAGATAGCCGAAGAACCTTTTGTCAGAGCCTTTCAAGAACATTTCATCAGATTCAATCAAATAGAAGCACTATTTCGCTTTACTTTTTTTTACCATTTTTCGATGTAGTAGACCTGCCTGAATAGAACGCTGTTACTATTCGGTGTTTCATGTTTTGTAAAGCACTACAAAAACGCATCTTCACTTATAACTACGAGTATATAAAGTCGCGTAGCTTCCGGTCAAATTTGTAACTTACGTGGGCTACTATATATATTTCTGGCCTAATAATGAAAATGCGAATATTTATCAACGAAAAAGGTTTTATTGTTTTTCAAAATATTCTCCATCAAGATTTATACACTTTTGCATGCGCTCAAACCAATTTTCGAAGCACTTTTTCCACTCCGATTGAGACACCTCCAAAACATGGTTTTTGAATGCTTCAACAGCATCTTCTGGCGACGAAAATCGTTGTGGGAATAAAAAGAAGTCATTGGGTGCCAAGTCAGGGCTGTACGGAGGATGACCCATCAATTCGACGTTTTGTCCGGTCAAAAAGGCGCTGGTTTGAGCCGATGTGTGAGAGCTCGCATTGTCATGGTGCACAATGATTCGACTTCTCTTGTTCGTTTTTCGAATTTCTCCGAAGACTTCAGGCAAACAAATGGTGGTGTACCACTCAGAATTGACCGTCCTACGTTGCACAAGCGGAACAGTCGCCACATGACCAGTTTTGCCAAAGAAACAAGCGACCATTTGCTTCGAAGTGCTTCTTCCACGAACAACTTTCGTTGGATTTGACTCGTCTTGGAAGACCCACACGGTCGATTGCTGTTTTGTTTCGGGCTCATACGCATAGATCCATGATTCGTCACCTGTGACGATCTTATAAACGTCTTTTGAAGCACCGCGATCGTATTTTTTCAGCATTTCTTTACACCAATCCACACGAGCCTTTTTTTGAGCGATTGTCAAATTGTGCGGGATCCAACGAGAACAAACCTTTTTTACGGCCAGGTGTTCATGCAATATCGAATGTATGCTGGTGGGAGAAATGCCTAGGCATGCCTCTATCTCACGGTATGTCACATGACGGTCTTGCATTATCAGTTCACGTACGGCATCGATGTTTTCTGGAACAACGGCTGTTTTTGGACGACCTTCACGGAATTCGTCTTTGAGCGAGCGTCGGCCACGATTGAATTCGTTGTACCAGTTTTTCACAGTGCTATAGGATGGTGCTTCATAGCCATACAAAGATTTAAGTTCATCGATGCACTCTTGTCGTGATAATCCACGTCGAAAGTTGTGAAAAATGATCGCACGAAAATGTTCACGAGTTAATTCCATTTTTTTGCCAAATTGATTTTTTCAAGTCACTGTAAACAACACAAATGATAGTCGTACGTCAAAACGTTCTGAGTACGTTTATGCTAAAAAATGTCAAACTTTCCAATGGAAATGTCAGATCGCACCTGGCAACACTTAGTGTTGCCTAGGCCAGAAATATATATAGTAGCCTACGTATACTCGTACATACGAGTATAATTAATAGAAAAAAGAAATAAATAAAATGCATATCTTTTATCCACTTTTTTGTAGTTCATAACCTATGCTTAAAATATACAATACTATCATCCTTTAAACATATAACCTGTTATGATTTGGAAAATAATTTCGCACAATTTTTGGGTATCGGAAAGGACGAAAAGCTATAAACATTTGATTATAATGTAAAAAAAAATTTTTGAACTGGAATTCCTGCAGGAGTATGGCCATTGATGACCTTAATCAGAGAGCACATGTTTCTGCTAGGCATGCTTATCGCTAGCTTTATGCGAAAATTTCTAGATTTTCATTAAAAAATACCAATATACAAAAAAGTTCATGATAAAGTAAAAAAAAAAAAGAAATAAATAAAATTGATTCACAATTTTGGAAATATTATTAATGAAAACCTGAAATCAAATTTGCGCTTTTTACTAAGAAAATTGAAAATTTTTATTTAAAAAATATATGAAAACTAGACAGTGACGTTTAGGCGTTTGTACCTAAACGTCACTGTCAAGTGTAAAATTTTCTTATATTCATTAAAACTTGGAAAAAGATTTGTGTTTTTAAATTTCTGTATCTGAATTTTTCTAGGAAGATTTTCTGGAGATATCTTTCGACATAATACCTTCCTATTATAAGAGCAAAGTAAATAAAAAATTCTCTATATTCATAGTTAAATATCATGACATCCTACAATAGCTAAATTTGAATTAAATTAAAAGATTGATAATTGCTATTTTTGAAGGCAAAAATTCCGATGGATGGAAATTAATTAGAATGTGAATCTTATACTTTAATGTACTTTCATCAGTTAAATGGCCTGTATTTCAAGATCTGCAACTTTGCAAAATAGGATATTTACTGATAGTAAACATTTTATAAATATCACTAATAATATAAGCACAAAAACATATAAAAATTTATATGGCAAAATTATTTTACCTTACCATATATTTCAGATATTGGAACAATAATTAAAAATACCTTGCATATTATAATATACGAGTATATCAAGAATTAATAATTTCTATTTTGATGGCATATAAAAATTATATAAAGATATATTGTATATTCCCTTAAATAAGAGTATTTCTCTTTACTGTAGTTAATAATCAATTTTAACAATCTTAATAAGCTTGATCAATAATAATTATTATAAAGCTATTGAGTATATTTAAGGAAATATTTTTATATATAGTCAAATTCAGATAATTTTTAATATCCATCAGAACTGTGCTAAAGCCATTTAATTTTATAATAATAAATCCATTTTATTTTTTTTTCAAATCATTAAGCTTTTACTTAAAAATAAGAAACACAATATAATTATATTTTTTCATAAATTGATTTTATAAAATTTATCGATTTTTAATTAATTTCAATTCAAATCGGGAGATATTTTTATGACAAAAAATTTCAAGAAGTCATAACAAATTTATTTTTAATAAAGTTGACTAATTTACATAAGGCATACAAACTTTTCTAATAATACTCTTTTAAAATATTTATTTCTAATTGCATTTAAAAGATGGCAATCTAAACTTTTTATTAAAAGATGGCAAGCACTTGCTTTTTATTAAAATTCTCTTTAAAAGAAACTCAATTCTTATTATATGAAATATTATAAATTACATGAAAACTATAACATTGGATTGGCAGTTGATTGTAAAGTAATTGCTCTTCTATAAAAATATTTTTATAAATTCCATCTGGCATATTATATTGGGCATTGAAAATGGTTCATAAATATGGTTATATAATTTTAATGAATTAATTTTAATTTTTTAAATATAGCCGACATTTATGGAATGTAAAACAAAGTAAAAATTCATTTGCCACATTTTTTCCCGGTATAGCTACAGGAAGCTTTCCCACCTGTCAATTCTTTTTGGATACAGCAAAATATCCATTAAGGTTATATGAAATGTTTAATCGCATCTCATTATTATTAACAGCATTATACAAATAATGCATTTTCCACTTGAAATTTATTACAAAAATTAAATGCCATAATATTTATTATATACTCATAGTTTATATTGTTTTTATTAAGGGTTATATAATATTTCCTACGAAAATGGTAAAAGTTTAATGCAAAATAATACCCAGTATTCTATTCTATGCTTTATGTACTAGCAGGAATCTAAAAATTATGCTAGTTATCGTATTTAAGCCTAGGGTGGATTGTAAAAAAATGAACTTAAAGCGATATTTTTTTTATTTGCAATGCTATAATAATATATATTTCTCCCAAAATCCAGGTAGAAATAAACTTTTACCGGAATAACGTACAACCCCTGCAAGCGTTTTCTGTTTTTTTTTTTTTTGTTTCCGGAGAGCTTAACATGCTCGTGACTTAACTTGTTCCCAAAAGGCAGTGGTAGTCGAGTTTTCACTTATAAATTATTTAGTAATCTGAATATTTTGTAATTGATTGTAAAATATTTAATGACCATTAATTGGTCATTGCTAGTACATGAACAATTTCTACCATCATAATTAATATTTAATTATGTACAATGCTTTTCTAGTAAACTTCATTAATTTTTATTCATTTGACAATTATTGAAAAAGAATTTTTTTTGATATTGATATTGAAAAAATCATTAAAAATATATATTGAAAATATATACCTATAAATTATTATTATGAATTAACAGAAACAACAGAGTGTACAGTCATTTTTAAAATTTGTTTTACAAAATTCCACATAGAACGTATTATTGTATTTCCATATTAATGGTAATCGAAAAATATTCATTTTAGCTTTTTAATAATCAAATATGAAAATTAATTTATTTAATTATAAATTTTCTGATGATTGGTAGTTATTGACATAATTTTTAAGGTAAATAAATAAATTGTTATTATAGTGAATATTTGCTTTAATAAAATATAAGCAAAATTTTAAATGCTTTTAGTTTATAAATTTTTAACTTAATATTATTCATATGATAATTTCGATAATATTGATTTACTAAATAATATAATGAAAATTATTTCAATTCCCAATCTCTCAAAATACACATTTTTTATTATATTCAAATTTCAATTTAATTCAATTATTTATCAAATTAATTCGTTAATTTAGTATATTACTATATATCTTTATAGTAAAGATATGAACAGATTTAATCATACAAATTTATTATTTTATTTTTAAATTTAATGTCGGATACATTCGAATTTGCATGTATTTGCTTAAGGTTAAAGTGATTGGTAACTCAGGGATCCTCCATAGTTCTGTACCTAATCCTCTATATAAACATTTTATTAAAACAAGCGGAGTTCCACCTTTCTATAAAAGTTATATAGAATCCTCTATATAAACATTTTATTAAAACAAGAGGAGCTATAAAAGTGGACTTCATTTTAATGGATCCGTCAGAAGGAGTTTTTGGACTGCCCATTAATGAAGGAAAACAAAACTAAATCCAGCACTGGTCACATACAGATATAAGACGATAGATTCTAAACTGATTAAATTTTATTCTCTCTACGATGAAATATGACTAGGCCTATTTCAGTAAGTAAAAGTTAATGCGTTATAAAAATATTAAAGCTACTGCTGTAGCTAAAGATCTTCGTCTTAACAGTTCTCAGAGACTTGGGTCCTCAGCGAGAATTATTGGGCACATTTCAGACGAGAATCCCTTAAAGAATATCTTGGCCCCCTACACGAAAAAATGACGATATCATATAATTTTAAAGAGCGCAATCTATGAACAATATAACGTCTATTCGATCGTTATTAAGGTTAGTCTCAATATGCTTCAGTGTTAACATCAGTTAATACACATTGATGCATAAAAGGCAGCGAGATCAGGCAGGACGCACAAGCTATGTTATAAACACTAAATCGGAGCATCTTGGCGACTAACCCGGTCCAGTAGGCCTAGACCGGACTCTTTATTGGTATGCCGTTGATAATAATTTTTTTTTAATATCGAATTTTTGCTACTGTAGAATTTTATATTTTATATACAATATTTGCTAGATTTAGCAATTTTTAAAATTTCTTTTCCCAAATTGTATTTCATTTCAATATTTTTTTTTATTTGAAATAAATTATTTTCATCAATCCACAAGATAATATTACATTAATTTACCTTAAAATTATATTACATATGTGAATGCTAGCTTGTGTCCAAGAGTTGACCCAATACTTGTATTTGTTCAAAAATTTCACAAAATCTAACACCAAACCAACCAATTTTTTCATCTTGTCATAAAATATCATTACTCACAATAATTTTAAAGATTTTACTAACATGAATACTACCAAATAATAATAAGGATAATATTTCTTTATGTTTTAAAAAAGGACACTTTTAAAAACTAAAAGAGCTTCGCCTTAACATGTTAACTAAGTAAATATGAAAGTTTTCATGAAAAAATACTACACATTTAATTAAACTAATAATAAGACTAATATTTTGAAATAATGATTATCCATACTTAGTTGACTTTAATATAATTCCCACTCGAGTATAAGTAATTAAGTTATTGGGTCACTTAGAAATTGTCAAAGAAAATTACTCCATTGCGTGACATTTTATCATACGTAAGTTCTATCGGGGACGAATTAAATTGATGAATTTGGGTGTTTCCTTATTGACAATCGCTTTCAGAGAATATTGGCAGACAAAAATTTATGTCACAATTAACTGTAGACCAAACATCTAATGTACTACGTGATAAATGCTATTCGAACACGAGATATGTCATTTGTTCAAAATTATGTAAATAGTAAATAGGACACTAATAAATATTGTCTTTTCTGTTTGTTAAATTATCTGACATATTTTGTAATATTATAGAAAAAGTTTAAGTAAATATGTACTTATTTTCATTGTAACGATTAATAATATTTATTTCCTTTTTACTTACTCTTATCTAAAATGTCTATACAAGCTTCTCTCCTCTTTTGTTATTAAAAACACATTTAATAACTATAATCTTTTGCTCTAAAAAATTACTTTGCTATGTGGCAAATGCATATAAGGGAATGAAACTAATTTTATTAAATAAATTTTAATTTCTAGGAAGCCCAAGTGAAACCTGTATTTTTCGAAATAAGTCTGTCAATCAAAAGTTAACGAATAATTGTTACATATTGGCGCCATCCTTCTAGAACCACATGTCAGGTTTGTTCAGAACTACCAGGCGTAAGAAATTCTTTATCATAGTTCGGTATAGCACTACAGAGATGGTTTGTAAATGCTCAATCACCATCTTCTAGAAAATATGGATCGATGACTCCATTAAACATAATTCCACACTAAAGAGCGTACCTGAGAGATTATACACTGATAACCCTATCAGTCATATTTGACGCTGATGCAATGCTCTCAAACATGTGAGAGTAAACACACATCGGTATTTCCCTACCTAACGAAATTTTAACATTTTAAGAAATCTCGTGGCTAATTTCATTTTAAACCCCGACGAGTGTAAATAGGGAAGGTAACAAAGGAAAGCTTCCTAATGAAAGGATAATAGTGACAGGAAAGTCGAGAATGAAACTTTTTATAACGGACGCCGCACAAATCATGAATGAAGGGAATATTTTGGTCACAGTAAATAACTTTCTTACGAACATAGAACGGGAAATCAACAATTTATCTTCAGATCAAATTTGGAAATCCCTCAGCGGTATTTTGGGCATGCACAATTGAGAAGCTCTCTGACCAGAAGACACAGATGGATCATCGTTGGCACAGACGCCACAACTTTTTCATTGCGATAAGGTCGATAAACATTTGTCGCAGATGATCAAATCGCCTCGCTCCTTAAAACGTTAAGTTACTTGTCATGTTTGCTCAGAAATCTGATACAGCATAAAAATGATTACGGCATTTTCTTTGTGTTGCAAAAATAGATCATCGAGAAACATAGTAAAAGTCAGCTATTGTATTTCTAACCCGTTCTTAGACTGAGTATGTAGCCATAATAAAATTCCATAAACTTCTTTAATACATCAATAAAAAAATAAAGAAAATTTTAAATTCAAAAATTACAAGTTTTTAAAAGCAGACAGGCCAAGTTAGCACAACTTGAAAAAAATTATATTTATAATATATTTTATAGAATAACAATAAACCATATAATGTATATTATTTAGAGCAATTTAGGCCATGAAATGTTCAAGAGTTTTGTAGGTCATTTGGCAATAAATAAAGAACTCCTCGTTTATCTTACTATTGGGTTGTCCGGTTTTTCTTATAGTAAATTAATATTTTGTTCAATAAAATATTGTCGAGTCTGATCCAATACCATTTGTCATCTTTCTGGCAGTAGCATGATTCCACGCTCATAAAATTTGTGGTTCTTTGCTGGCAAAAACTGATCCAAGTGATTTTTGACTTCCCCATATGAATTAAACGTGTTACCATCTAAAAAATTTTGTAGAGACAGGAAGAAATGATAACCGAAAGGTGCTAGGTCTGGAGAGCATGGTGAATGTGGCAGTATATCCCATCCAAGCTCTAAAAGCTTTTGCCGAGTGGTATGTGGTTTTGCATTATCCTGTTGGAATACTATACCTTTAGTATTGACCAAATATGGCCTTTTTCTTTGTGAATCATTCAATTTATCTAACTGATGACAGTACACTTCAGAATTGATCGTTGTGTTACTCGGTATAAGCTCAAAATAAACGATTCCTTTGAAATCCTACCAAACATATAGCAAAACCTTTTTTTGATGAATATTGGCTTTAGGCTGCTTTGAGCCGGTTCATCTTTTCTTCTCCAGGATCTTTTGTGCTTAATATTGTTGTAGAGAACTCATTTCGCGTCTCCAGTGATGATACGCTTCAAAAATGGATCATTTTTTTGGCGTTTGAGAAGCTAATCACAAACGTCAAAGCGACGGCACAAATTTTTTTCCGTAAGAAAATGAGGAACCCATGTGTCGAGCTTTGAGATTAAACCTAGCCGTTTCAAATAACCATGAACGATCGTATTCGATCAATTTAATCTCTCAGCGATCTCACGAGTTGTTGGTCGCCGGTTTGCATCAATTAATGTTTTTATTGTGTATTCATCAGCTTCAACTGGCCTTCCAGAACGTGGTGCATCTTCGAAATCAAAATTGCTGGATCGAAATTTTGCAAACCAGTTTTGGCACTGGCGCTCACTTAACACCTCTTCTCCATACATATTGGATAATTTGTTTCTTGCTTGAACAGCATTTTTATCTTTTCTATAGTAAAAAATTAAAATATGCCGAAAATGCTGTTTTTCATTTAAAAAAAGGCTATTAACTAAAAAACTACTATGCAGAATCAAAAACTACTATGCCGAAAATTCAATCGAATTTTTTCACAAGCAAGTTTTACTATGTCAGATGTCAAAATACATACGATTTTGCGGTGTAAGTGTAAAGTTGGTTGTGAAAAAATACAATTAAGTCCTCTGTTGGGAAAAAAGGACAACCCAATAGTTAATTTTAAGCTAATGTTGAAGATGAAGGATAATTATTTGAAAAAAAATCATTATTTGGGAGTGTTCAGTTAGAAAACTTTTTACCTTGTGTAAGGTATAAAGTCATACCGCAAGTGAAGCTAAAAAAGAAGTCCTTTAAATAATATTATATGGGATTCTTCGTTTCAGATTCTCTGTTATATTTATTGTATTGAATGCTCCAGCATAAAAGCGCTCACTGTCAGCGCAGTGATAAGATCATCAACGAATTTTAGCGCAAACATATATTTCGATGTCAGCCACTGTAACTTTTTTTTTTCAGGATCAAAAAATGCTTAAAAGAACTTAATTTCGTACTGTCGAAAATATCTACCAGGTGTATAAGCTTAAATCCGCTGTTTTTTAGTCAAAAATAACATGTTTTTTTTATAGAAAGCAGAAACAAATTTTTTCAAAGTTTTTTAAGAGTGCGAGCCTGCAATCTGGTGAACAAGAAGTGGTATGCCTTTCGGCAAGCCTCTAATGGTTCACAGATTTACAATCCAGTTCTTCTCCACCATATTTTTCTCCCTTCATGCAGCACTACTTCTGGGCAGATTACTGTCCTAGTTTCTAGCTTGCCTAACCTTCTACTATGATAAGTTTCCATAAAAATGATGTAAGTAACAACGCCAGATTTTCCATTTTGCAATGGAACATTTACGGGTTCCTTAATAACCTAGAAGGTCTGAGCCTGCTGCTAAATCAATACTCTCCAAAAATAGTTGCTTTGCAAGAAACCAAATTACCTCACTCCTACAACCAACCATTCTACCAAAAATACAAATGTTTGTTTTGCAACAAAACCAACAACAACAAAAGAGGTGGTGTAGGTTTTCTCATACACCCCTCCATATCCTACTCAAAAATTCACGTTTTAACAAATTTTTTGACAATCCTTATTTCTGTAAATACTTCTCCCAAAGTCCACATTGCAAATATATACAATATATTGAACACAGTCTGCATTTTTCACCAGCAGATTGGCAAGGTTTAAGTAACCAATTACCCAAAAATATCATTATTCTTGGAGATTTCAATGCCCACAGTCATGCTTGGAGTTCCCCAAGAACCTGTTGGCGCGGGAAAATCTTTGAGGAATGGCTCAACTCTACCGATTCGAGCTTCACTCTATTAAACGATGGTTCACCGACCTTTTTCTCAACCAGAGGTACTACATCTGTTCTTGACCTCACCTTCGTTCCTCCACGGAACTTTGGGTTATATTCATGGAAAGTTCATGGCTTCCTTGAAGGAAGTGACCACTTGTCCATACTTGTGGAGGCAAATGTTGCGCACGTTAAAATAAAACTACTGCCACGGTTCATAGAAGAGCGCGCAAATTGGGAAAATTACAGAGCTGCGATTTTTAAGGCTTCTGCCGATCTACACGTTGCCCAATCTCCTAACCTTGAGGCAGAAAGCGTGATAAACATCTTCAGACGTGCAGCTGCTGGGACAATTCCCTCTTCAGCTGGCATATCTAAAAAATAACCTAAATGGTATTCCCATGAAATCGCAACATTACGACGTGAAAGATATATGGCCTGGGAAGACTACTCTCGTTTTTCCAGTACGACTAATCTCATCGAATTGAGACTCAGTACTACTCGAGTTAAAAGAGCGGTGAAACAAGCCAAGTGAACAGCTTGGAATAACTTCACCGCCTCAATTGATTCCCGAACTTCACCGAAAGAAGCATAGAGAGGTATTAACAGTATTATTAGTCGCCAAAAAATGGGATTATCCCATTTATTGAGTCTGAGAATCGAGTTATATCCGACTCGACAGCTATCGTTGAGGAACTGGCACAGTCCTGGGCCTAGTTTTCATCCAACAACCACCTTAGTGTTTCATGTCATAGAGAGAAACAATACTTCACGGAAAATCTCTCGCCTATACCGTCAACCTCCACCCTAATCTTGAACCAGCCAGTAACACTTGCGGAGTTCAACTTTTCGTTGAATTCCTTCAAGGGAATCACACCTGGTAGAGACAAGGCTTCTTTTAAAATGATTAAAGAGGCACATTCGACTTTTCATATTAGAATTGCCAACCTCTTTAACAAAATTCTGAAAAAATCCATTTTCCCAAATTGCTGGAAGGTCGCAACCGCCATTCCAGTTCCCAAGAAAAATCTCTCACATTCTTCGGCTAACAGTTTTAGACCAATTTCATTACTGCCCTGCACTTCCAAGATCCTAGAAAAGATCTTTGCTACAAGACTTAACCAGGCCCTTGCCAATAGACTCATTCCCAACAACATGCCTCCAGGTCAGGCAGGGGAACTCTGAATATGCTAATTGAACTCCAACATTCAATCCATAATTGCTATAAACGTAAACATTGTGGTTTACTATTATCTTTCGACTTAGAAAAGGTGTACGACCGAATTTGCCCACACAGGGTACTCTTACAGCTGGCAGAGTGCGGAGTAGACTCTGCAATATTGGCACTACTACGTTCCTACCTAACTGGTAGAATCTTCACGGTACGCGCCAACGGTCATTTTTTGTCAAAACGCGAAATAGAAAACGGCATCCCACAAGGATCCCCATTATCAACGATCCTATTTAATATATATATTCACTCCCTTTTCCACCAACTATCAGCCTTTAACCACTACATATATGCTGGCAATATTTTTGTACTTGTATCTGGTGCTGATCTTCAACAACAAATAAATAACGCCATCCGCAACATCAACACTTGGAGCACCATAAAAACAAATTGTACTGTATCGGACTCGTCATTAAACCACTTCCATCTCCGCCCAAAAGATTCCATGAAAATCCTGGGTATCTCAATTGCCCGTGGAGGAAAATAGAATCTTCAGATTAAAAATGCTGTTGACAAAATTAATATCATGCTCCTCAGAATCCTGATTGGACATACTGCTCTTACTCATAACTTCCTTTTTGGCAACACCAATCGTCCCTTATGCCAATCCTGTGGCACCCATTTCACTATCACCCATATTCTACAGGAATGCCACATAACCAAGAACTACTTTGCGAGCAGGATTCCTACCATTATGGAGCTCCTCGATCTAACAATTCCATTCTCTAGTCCCCTATTTAAACTTCTACAACATACTAATCTGCTCTACAAAATATAACAAAATTCTCAACTTTTTATACTACTAACCACAGACTAGTCTCTCTCAGATAAATTTCCACACGTACTACGAAGTCGCCAAATGGCCTCACGGTCGTGGCGCTATGAAGTGGCTCCTGGCATATGTCTAAGGGACCTTAGTACGAGTACTTGCCCTCACTAGCTGCACATTTTTTCCACGCCAAAAAATTCCTTCTCTTTCGAGGCAAACCTCTTATCAAGAGAATCGAAGTGCTGCTCAGCGAGCGCGTGGCCCATCGACGAAAACAGGTGGTAGCCGGAAGGGGCAAGATCTGGTGAATAGGCTGGGTGGGGTAGCAGCTCCCAGTTGAGTGCCTCCAAGTAGTTTCGGACCATTTTTGACTTGTGCGATGGTGCGTTGTCGTAGAAGAAAATCAGCTTGTCATGTCTTGGTTGATAATCCGTCCTTTTTTCACGCAGAGCACGGTGGTAGCGGTGGGTATTGACAGTTTCAACAGGTTTCAACATCTGATAGTAGACGATACCATGCTGATCCCACCAAACGCACAGCATCGTCTTCTGTCCGAAGCGATTTGGTCTTGGGGAAGATGTTGATGGTAGGACGGGATCAAGCCACGATTTCTTCCGTTTAGGATTCTCGAAATATATCCACTTTTCATCGCCTATCACAATCCGATGCAAGAACGACTTTCTTTTCTGTCTGGCGAGCAAGATTTCGCATGTGTTTTGTGGTAACTCCATCTGCATATCGTTCAATTCATGCGGAACCCATTTTCCGATCTTTTCAATCTTTCCCATGACATGCAGACGCATGAAAATGGCTGGTTGAGTAACACCCAATTGCTCCGCGAGCATTTTTTGCGATTGGGTATCGTATCCGTCCAAAAGAGCCTGCAATTGATGGTCCTCAACCTTCCTAGGCCGATTTTCGTGCTTCTTGTCTCACAAAATAAAAATTGCTGTCTTTGAACCGACGAAACCAATTTTGGAATGTTTATGACTAAACAGCGGATTTAAGCTTATACACCTGGTAAAGTAGTGTAACCGCGAAGCTAAAGACAATTCTAAATTAAGCCTATGAGCACTTCTATATTTATTGGAAACAATGCCTCCGATGATGTATAGCTACCCAAATGAATTTCTTTGAAATGGATAACATTAATGTGTAAAAATAACTTGAAATGGTTTTCTCATTACTTTGCTGCCATTCCTCGTATGTAATAATTTCTAAATTGAATATTCAATTGTAAGGAAGTTCTCTTTTTTCTGTTTTGTAAGAAAAAGCAGCCTTCCAAATAAATGTTATTTTCTATTATTATTTTGATAGCATAATTTCTATTATCAGAAAAATTAAACAAAAACACATTTAACAATAATTTGTTAAATGTATTTTTGTTTAATTATTTTGATAAGAGAAATTATGCTATAAATTATCATTTATTATAATTTATTTATATTATTTAGATATTCTATGAAATTTCTAGATAAAAATATACTTAAATAATATTTATTCAAAATTTGAATACCTGCTAACGTTTAGAATAGAAAGAAAAGCTCATTTAGTAAATTGTCAAAAAGGATAATTTGAAAATTATTCAAAGAAAAGGAGAAAAATTATAGCTATTGCCCTCACAATAAATGATACTAACGAGCTAATATATGCACATATACTTATTATATATCTCCATAAATATAAGAGTACATACATCTATACATACGACCATAAATTGACTGACATTAGTGAGCGAATACCCACAAGTTGTTGAATGGAAGCTTTCATCATTGCTTCGGAAGAACATTTCTTTGTATGCTAAAGAAATGTGATAATCCAACTGTCATAATATTTATTTGGGATAAGAAAATCCTTGAACAGATGCGTTCAGCTATCATTTCATGTTTATTCATATTTAGAGGGTGGCTCTAAATGGTTTTGATATAAATCTCTTCCGAGTAGGCTAACTCAGTATGTGGTACTTAAATGTGGGCATATATGGTATCTTAAGGCACTTTAAGAATAGGCAAATTTCTCTGCTCTTTTTGTATTCAAAATTATGAAATAAATGTCATTTTTCATTATATTTTGAGATTTAAGATAGAATCGCATCAAATATAAAAACTATTCAATGACTTTTCTTTACATAAATAATAAGGCAATTGTCGTTAGTTATGAGGAGCACTTAAAAAAATTGCGTAGAATTTATTTTTTTAAAGTTTTTTTTTGAGTATCTAATTTTGTGGAAAAAAATAGATTTTGCAAATTTTTTTTGTACTTGAATGCATACTATATAAAGTTCATTTTTTAATTTTTAATCAATAACTACAACATAGAGTAACAGGCAGTTTTATAAATATCAAAATAATAATCAACGTCAAAAATTTAGGGGCCATCGAAATTTCTTCCGCTAGGGTGTGATTGTGTTAAGCCATGCGACCAGTGTACTTTTTATAACGAGACACAGTCACATCATGGTCGATAACACTATAACGGATATAAAATGGAGCGTCGACAAATGTACAGAGTATTTTTGATTAAAGGGATTTGATTCGATGGGAATTTGAAGGATTTGTAGGACGCCAAAGTTATAGTCCATAAGTCCATATTGGTTTCAGTAGGGCATTGTATAACAATACTTTGCTGTATATAGCAAGTTTACAACGTTTTTCTAGAAGTCTTTTTAGTTCTTTTCTTTTAAGTCTTGTTTGTGGATTTAATATCAAGTGTATTTCTTAGTTCAGTCCTAGGTACCGATTTTCGGTCTGTTGTGGTATTTCACTGCCATTAAGGTATATGGGAGGACATGGTTCACGGCAGAGAGTAAAAGTTACGTGGGTAGACTTTTATTCTCCACCTGGTAAACCAATTCTGGAGGATTTAGATTCGGGATTGGAGAATTTCGGGGATCTTTGGTAAATGCAGGGCAGGTCATACCACCGTGGAACAGATTAGAATATCGGATGTGTAAATGTTGTACAGGATGGGTCCAAACAAAATTTCCTGTGGAATACTAGCCAACATTGGAGATTTATTGGAAAGTTGATTAGATTCGTTTACTTGGAGGTGTTGGTTGGAAAGGAATGATCTTAATACTAAGAAGGATTTTTTTGAGTTTCTAGGGTAAGAGTAAGTCCAGGTGCCATACTCTATCAAAACTTGACATATATCAAGTGGAAATCAAACTAATGGTTGGGAATTAGATTTGAAGATTCGAGAAGGGAATGTAAATGGCAGGGGACCATTTCATAAAACATTTTGGAGAGGATTAGCAAGAGACTTATTGGTAACTGTGAAAAGTGGGGCAACTTATTGGTTTATTTGTTTTAAGAATAATTTTTTTAATAGTCAATCGCCAGACAATTAGAAAAAAATATATATAATATAGTAAGAAAGAATATTACTTTTTTTAGGAAGTTTTTAGAGTATATTCCAGTCCGATCATATCATAGCCTGGAGTTTTCTTTTGGAGAAAGAGTTTGATTTAATTGGTAAGTTCAGAAGGAGTGATTGCTTGTGGAGGAAAACTCATTGGTAATGGAATTGATGGTTCTATCTTGATTTTGGTATAATGAGTTCTGTCTAGTATATACATATATTCATGTGGAGTATATATTTTTGCAAGTTGTTCAGTATTATTGCAGATAAAATTTACCGGACAAGTATAGATTCTAAAGCATTCTATATTATATTATATTTTGATATTTTGTTATGTAGTTATTTTATCTAGTGCATTCAATTTTTGTCTGTCATTGGGCATTAATTGTTTGTTACCAATGAGCTATTATTTTGCGTTTTTCTATAATTAATCGATTAATTGTAAGTAGCTGATTTATCTGGTTTTTGGGTTATTACTTTTATATAAAGAAAAAATTCCTTACCATTCTTACGAGGATCGTTCAATAAGTCCTTAGAAAAAAATGGAAAAAAACTGTTTTTTTTAAAAAAAAATTTTATTTTTCAACATAATCTCCTTTTAGCTCTATAAACTTTTCCAACCGTTTTTCCAAAATTTTTATCCCGTCCAAAAAATAGGATTTCGGAAGTTCTGCAAAATACTCATCCGTTTGAGCAATGACGTCCTCGTTGGAAGTGAACCGTCGTCCGCCAAGCCATTTCTTCAGATTGGGGAAAAGAAAATAGTCACTCGTGGCCAAATCTGGTGAATAAGCGGGATGCTGCAACAATTCCATTCTCAATTCCACAATTTCGGCCATGGGAACAGTGCATGTGTGCACACGCGCATTGTCCTGATGCAAGAGGATTTTTTTCTTCTTTAGATGGGAGCGTTTCTCTTTGATTTCCTCGCTCAACCGTTGCAATAACGACGCCTAATATGCTCCTGTTATTGTTTTCCTTTTTCCAAGTAGTCGATAAAAATGATGCCCTGCGAATCCCAAAAGACCGTGGCCATCACCTTGCCGGCCGATGGCACAGTTTTTGCATTCTTCGGAGCCCGTTTACCCTTGAAAATCCACTGAGATGACTATCTCTTCGTTTCTGGAGTGTAGTAGTGTATCCAGGTTTCGTCCATAGTGACATATCGACGAAGGAATTCGGCAGGATTGCGATGAAAGAGTGCCAACATGGCCTCAGACGTGACCGTTCATCCACAAAAAAAGAACATCGTTCAACTGGTGGATAAACGGCCACGTTTAAATTCATTCACCCAATTGTAAACCTTCGCAAACACAGGTGCAGATGTGCCATGAACTGCATCCAACTCGGCTTTTATTTCTTTCGGGCTTAAGCCTTTCAAATGGAGATGTTTCATGACAGCCCTAAACTCGCTTTTTTCCATTGTTATGCACAAATAAATGTCGTTAACTTTAATCGACGATAGAAATTGACCTACGCTATGGATCGAGCTAAAATTTTCACAGCTTTCCTCTCGATAATGCTACTTACAAAAAAAAATCTTTACCGATACTACGAGCGCAATTTCTCGGATTTTCTAAGGACTGATTGAAAAATACTATATTTCTCGGATTTTCTAAGGACTTATTTTACGACCCTCGTAAAATACTATATTTTTCAAGTTTAGTAAACGTTTTACCAAGAGAATGTTAGACTAATAATGTTTAACATCAACTTGCCTGAAATGTAGCCATATGTTATATCAAAAATTAAATAATATACTAAAGTAATTTATTAATAAATATACTCTTCACCTATGAAAAGTACAATATTATTTCTAAATCGTTAAAAAATTTCATAAAATCCGAGATAATCTCCGAATAATATTTTTATAACTAATAATAAACTTAGATTTATATAGCTTATTCTTTTTTATAATGATATAGTCATTATAGTTTTTACTATATAACCTTATTGGTAAAATCATAAGATAACAGGTTGCACAGAACATTAATATTTTACCCTGAAGAAGAAAATTCGAATAGGGTAAGACCCTATTTATTATGTAATTTTATACGTACTTATTTTGTATTTTAATGAAATTCAAAACTGTTATATTTAGATAATCGTTCTCTCTTATATTAAAAGCCATCGAATTCAAAACAAAAAATATGGTATATTCTGTAATAGTTACAACACCTTTCAGATGTATATTTGTGCACATTCTATCTAGACAAATTTGAATTTACGTAACGTGTTGGGCTATAACCTTTTATATATGAAGGGTATAAAATTAAAATTTTCTACTCATTAGCTTGTCATATGATGTATGTAAATGTCAAGAATGTGGTGCTGGTGCGTAAAGTTTTGCATTCCAACAACCAAATAACGCATACGATTATGGTTCATGGTAAGGCCAAAAGCCGGAAACTGTCTGTAGGATTAGGTTCTATAGCCAAGGAATGGGTACAATTACTCTAGGAATTTTTATACCAAAATAAAAGGCATCCTCGTACAATATCAACGCTAAAGTAGGCTTCTTACTACAGATTCCTTAGGAATATACATACAAGTTCTTAATGAAATTTATTATAAAACCATTTAACGCCCAACATTGTCACAGAGGTGAGTCCTTTAAGCATTATCTATACAGATCTAGTATATGAAAGCATTCAATATTATAATCTCTGTACTGTGAAGCAATGGTTTTTATACTATGGGAATGGTGGAGAGTTAACAGTTATATAAAAATTATGTGGAATGTGAGTTCGGTTGTAGGCATGTTTCATGGATGTGCGTACAATACATAAACATAGTCAGTAATGCGATTCGGCTTGTCGTTATGATAAGAACTAAAGTGACAGGGCTGCACGTATCTAAAAATTAATTAAAATGTTTTAATGGGTCTCGAGAATTTCTCGTCGTCTTTTTGATAACTTTCGCATAAGTTCCGCAAATGTGAATATAGTCACATTGAAGATATTTCGTTTTGTCAAATACCCTTCAGGACATTCTTCCCACTCCTTCTCTAAGATACTAATGAGCAAGTGTATCTATTTGTGTACGTATTATTTGAAGAGCATATTTATCAGATTCCAACTACAACGATTCACATGCTTTTGCTATCTAAATATTATCCAAAAGTGTAAATGTTTCTTTTGCATTGTAGACACCAAGGGATATTCACACAGGAATTTTCATAAGCCCTAGCAAAAATGGAAGATGCGATTACCAGCAGAAGGCTTCATTCTGGGTTTTTCAAAATATTTTTCCATACAAACTTACATATCTTTTTTACTTCTAACTTTAAGCGTGTATATACTCGTATGTATATTCAATCCTTAAGCTTTCGTAAGGAATGAGAGGCGAAACGTTTATAAAAGTACCATTTCAATTCTTTAGTATAAAATTCGCAAGATATGAGAGCCTTTAACGTTTGTTTAATTAGATATCATAAACAAACTCTCTTTTATATACGCCTGTATATATGTATACATAAGAATACATACAAAAATACATATTGAGTCGTGATATGAAATAGAAAAATCTTCGTTTTCGGTTCAAATGAATACTACAGACAATGAGGTGAGGATATGCTTTTATAAAGGAATTTCATCAAATTTTATTTGGAAATATCCTCCAACTTTATTCACTTCAAACCTCGATTTTTATCAGTATCATATCCTATGTTGAACTTTAAGTAAAAGTCTATTAATTTTCAGAAACGATTCTGCTCATCTGAGAGTAAATGTAGAATAATCTAAGCTAGTCTGATTTTAAGTGCATAAAAGGCTGGCAATGTTGAACTTATGTTCGTATGTGCTCCTTTATACAATAGCTTATGTTTTTATTGGTAGTAAAAATAGCATTAAAGACAGCATAAAGGAAAAAAACTAAAAACCGGAATATTTAGTTGTAATTAATGTAACTCAACCAGGCAAAATACTGAAAAGGAAATATTGCAATTAAGTTGAAACATTGCATGAATCCACAAGCAATTTTAAAATAATGTAAATGTATTTATATGCATACTTTTGTAGAAAAGCTTAAATGAAAATCCTCTGACATCTAGATACCATATATATATCATTGTTAGTGATTACATTACTTTGACTATGAGAATGCATATATTTACATATCTGCTTTTATAATAATTACAGTTATTCTATGAAAATCTCATGATAGTATAAAATATGGTATAAGAATTAACACACGTGTATAATATTTAATATAGAATTGAAATAAATTTAATTGGAAAGCTCTTTAAATAATTGTATTCGCATAAGTTTCTCAAATCACAAAATATTCAAATTACAATTTTTATTGCAATAAAGCTAAAATATATTTTATTATCAAAACTGACTAGTTAATTGGATTCTGCATTTTCAAAAAAAGTATGGACCAATAATGCCCTCAGACCAAAATGTCACTTTTTGCAAGTTACAATTAACATACTTCTCTACAGTCACTTGCAGGTATGTAGAACCCTATATTTGGCAGATTTCGCCTATTAACGTATCCTTTGAACAAAAAATTATACTCATAAAAGTTTTTAAATTTTAACATATTCTTTAGTGATTATATAGTATGATATATTAAGCTATACAAATATTATTTTCAAAGATACATCATTTATTAAAAAGTATTAAATGACGTATCTGTATTACAGGAAAAATAAAAATAATTACGTATGGACAAAACCCTGAGAAAAGGACCTAACATGATTGTGTACCTTAGGTTTTTAGATGTATTAATAAAAAATTGATTTTTAGTTTTTGGAGTAATTTTTGTTTATTAAAATAATTATAAAATTATTCTCTAATATAAAATAACCATAATATTAAAAAAAAAACATAGGCACTTTCTTTGCTTTTCCGTCAATAATAAAACTAAAATAAAAAAATTTAATTCACAGTTTTTGATTAAAAATAAAACCCAAACTTTTTGGTATATTTGGCGTGAATAACGAAACGCGTATTTTGTATGGTATTTTTGAAAACAGTCTTTGTCCTTAATCACGTAAAGACTTACCATGCATTTATTGCACCTTGCTTTTGTCCTACTACTGCAGTTCTGGTACCTGCATCTTTTTGCGGTGCCTTCTAAAAATTCTGGCCAGTGAACGTACCTGTAAAATTCAAGTTTAATTATAGGGATATTAAATGTTTATGTATATTCAGAAAATTTCAAACCTGTCGAAACGTATATCGTCTGGAGCATTATGTGGACGGAATTTCGAACCATACTCAGGCAGTTTTATTTGTGCTGGCTTTTCTGGAAGTTCTCCTCTAGAGCTGCACAAAACTGAACCCACTTCCAATTTAAATTTTAAGAAATCTTTTATTTCTCTTCTGTGCATACCAGCCATTACTGCATCGCGTTTATACTCCATCCAGGAATTATAGATACTTAAATCTAAGAAATGAAAAAACACTTTGACCGGCCATTTTTTGGTTTTAATTTTAATTCTATAATATTCCATCATTTGATCGGCTATATCAACACCGCCCATATTTGAATTGTAGTCCTGGATTACTGCTGGAATTGGGACGGGTGCACGACGTTTTAAATTTTTAATCCATCTATTTACTGTTCCTATCGGTTCTTTTCCGCATTTACTGGACACAAGAGTAACACATTTTGTGTCGCACCATTTAACTATTACAACATCGTTCTTCACAAATTGATGGATATCTCCACGATTCATTGTTTTGTCCAGTGGAAAATGAATTCTTTTTCCTAACCGATTAGCCATTATTGTGCCGGTGGCTTTGAAATCCATTTCCAGCAGTTTTTCAATTAGGGGAATTGTTGTAAAAAACCTATTTTTTGGTAAAAATTTAGTTAACCGTAGAATAATTGATGGCCCATGACCAAGCCCACAGTCTAAAAAGGTGCCAGCTCCTTGAAATATCTCAAAATCTACCACCATTCCATTTGATGTTGTACAAACTAGATTCTTTAAACCAACTGGACGAGGTTTTGTTCTAATAACTTGTCTAGCAGGGCTTCTGCCGGAAAAAGGTATCATCTGTTCATCAATGGAGTAGCTAGTAATATCAGTAGCAAGTTTATTACATCGATTTCGGACCAAATCTATGACAGGTTGTATTCTCCAGAATTTGTTTGTGGCACTAGGTTTGCTTGTGTCTACAAAATGAATTAAATTTCGCAATTTCATAAACTTATCCCTAGAAATTGAATTCGATATAGTTTCATTTCTGAACTCTTCAGCCCAGTACATACGTACTCTTGGATAGCCCAAACAGCCCATAATTATACTGCTTCCATAAAAAATTTTAATTTCATGCTGTAATAAGTTAAGCTCTTGTCCAAACGTTGACATGGCATACATTTTTGTAAAAAATACAGCTTCTTTAAAATGATTTTCTGGAATATAGTTGTTGAAATAATCCATTGCTGACCAAACTTTAACTGGGTTGTTGCAACCATGAACCAGTGGCAATTCATTATTTTGGAAAGTAGCTTCTTTCCAAATTTCGCTTCTAACATTGGATTGCGCTGTTGATGTTGTAGCAACCGATGTCGGTAAATTTAAATTTGAAGCACTCAAATCTGAATTTACCGTTGGCTGTGGCATTAATATGGACGCAAATGCTGCTTCATCTGGAGTTGAGGATTCACTCAAATCTGTTGGAACATAATATAATATAAAACATCAAAACATTCAAAAAACAAATTTACCGTCGTCTGATTCTTCCAAAATTATATTTTTTGGTGTCCACGTATGATCAACATCCTCATCATCATCACTGAAATCAATGTCAGACTCCCCAAGAATGTCCAATATTTCTTGAATATCATTAGAGTTCGCTAAATTGTATTTTTTTCGATCTAAAAAATCACATAACACAAACGTGAGTCAAAATAAAAATTGCCGTTAAACCTAACTAACACGTTTGTGTTATCTGAAAATAATTTGAAACCAAAAACTGGAAGCAGAATATAATATCCATCTCTTTCTATCTCATTACATGCAACAGAACACATTAAATACAGTTATTATAAATTAGCAAAAAAAATAATATGGGGAAATATTTATTCATACTTACTCAGAGACATTGTTCTTTTCACTGAGAGACACTTTAACCGACTACCAAATTATGACAGAACGTATTTCTAAAATTGCTTTTGTTTCTTTGCACACAGCGAGAGAAACACCTAACACGATCGATGCTTTTCAGTTTTTACATGTAAAAACATATTTAGAGTAAATATGACGTATACAAATCAGATAACACAATCGTGTATGATAGGTCTGAAAGAGATAAGTGAATATCTTTTTAAACAGTTTGTTTTGCAAATTGGGTACCAGCGAACTAGATCCATTCTACAGACTTCAACATATTTTGACATTGAAATACTTTGCATCTATTTCTAAGCATAACTTATAACCTTAGTACATTAACTACAATCGAACAAAATTGTAAAATTACAAATGAACTATTTACATTTACCAAAAAATTATTGTTTTATGTTAATTAATATATTTAATCTAAGAATTTAATATACGAGCAATGACAGGATTTGTAAAAATTGAACTATAAATAAAAATAATCTTGAGACTATTAATCATTTGAAAATTAAATCAATCTTTTAATCTGGCACTTTTGAACTACCATAAAAAATATTATACAATATATTTACAATAAATGCAAATACTCATAGTAATAAATTAAATTTACGATCCTAATCGAAAATATAATAAGTTTTTATATCTAATTTCACTAATCATTTCGTTTAAATCAAAAATAACTTGGAGACAATTTTATTTTCTATAGAAAATAAATGCAAAAATTACTTCATTACTTTGAATCGTTATAATTAGAGTAAATAACAATATTTATCGCTCGTATATTATCATCAAAACAAATAAAATATTAAAGTTATTATCCTTAATAGACTATGGAATGATTGCTCAATCATAATTCGAAATGATTTTAATCAAATGCTCCATAAACGATGTTAAATTGTTGCAATTGTCTTGATACAAGGAAAAATTTAACTATTTACGAGTATCTATAATAAATTTATCAACATAACATATAAAGATAAAACCGATAAAGAAAATATGAACATGACTAGTAGAGAAGAATGGTTCTGATTTGATAGTAGAATATATTTGAACATTAAGAATGTTATGGAAGCGTTTTCCCTTTTTCCGTAATGTCTTAATAAATGGCTGTGGTTATGGAGGGTTGGAGCTGTTAAGGAGCGGACGTATTGTCCAAAAGCAATAGTCCTTAAATCCGGTACCCTAGAAGATATTCAGTGTTAATGATCCTGAAAATTAACGTTTGCGTGATATAAATCAAAGTCATATCCTTAATCCTGGTTAAACTACGTGAAGACTTAATAAAAACAAAAATTTCCTAACCAAAAACGAATACGTTCTAGTAGTGGCTAACCTTCGTGCTTTAGATATCTTGGTCGAGATAATGGATAGGCTTGTGTCAAGTTCCTTATGCGTCAGCTCAAATTAAACTACATCTCATCATTCTCATGAATTTCACCGAATCGTACTAGGGCACACTGCACCTGCTACGCTAAGTTTATGATTGTCAGACAAGGGCCAAGGACTTTCGTTTTGATTCATACACAGGCAAACCGCTGAAAATGAAAAAAGAAGAGAGGTTTTTTTATATAAATTCATTATCGTGCTGGCCAATTTTTCTTCTCATTTCATTGGAATATCAACTATCTAAAATTGTCTGTGTAGAATATTTAAGATACAACTTCCTGTTTTTTTATTTCCTTTAAGATATCCGTAGTCATATATATAATAACAGTGAATAAGACCTCGTTTACCATTACCTATATTATCATAATCACTCCTGTTCGCCAGAAATTAGATTATTTCGAAAGTTTATTAAATTATTTTCTGCTGAAATCTTCTAAATCTTAGAAAATTCCTAAATATTATATATAGTAAAAGTCGCATCTGTCAATCTAGTTATTTTCATAGGCTTTTAATTTAATACAGAAATGAGCAAAGTTTACAATGAGAAGTAGATAAAAGCCTTGGCAAACTATCCAGAGTCTACTACTCGTAAATTAACGCTTCTGATTAAAAATATTCTTCATTTTTTAATATTATAAAGTTTTTATAAATTTACTTAGGATAAGACTTTGATATTTTGATTTTCTATGCCTGAACTACTCCTAGTTTATAATAGAAAATTTTAACATAATTAATTTTTACTTTACAAAAATTATATTGTACTAAATAAAATTTCATATATATTATATTATTTATTATTTTATATAAAAATTACAAAACAAGCATGACTTTGAAAGATATTATTACAGATTTTTTTTTTTTATTATTTTTAAACTTCCTTAGTTTTATTGATTGAACGTATGATAAAATAAACTGTTGGAATTTTCTATTACATCCACAAATTTAATCTAGATTTCCATTTCATTAAATATCAAATTGAACAACTTATACCAACAAATTGAACAAGTTCTAATACAGTTTTTATACTAAATAAAATTAATTGTAGAACAATTGAATATCTTCGAAATGAAAAAGTTTAATTTTCTACCTTACAAACAAATACCTTGTACTTTCCTAGAATAAATACAATGGTCCAACTTCAACAATAGATTCCTTCCGTTTCTACAACGAAATTGAGATTCTTCATAAAACCAAATTACGAAAATGAATATCAAAAGTAGATATTCTGTTTAACTTACACTTCCTACTATACAATATGGTTTATGGGAATGCTTATTTGGGAGTCTTTTCTGATGGACTGATTTATTTTCGACGAGTACGAATAGTGTGTGTGATTGTATGGCATGATATTGATTAATTCAGCCTATATATAGCACGTAATTCTTAATGTCAAGTTGAGTACTTTTATTCTGCAATGGATTTCAATAAATGTGTCCTTGAGATACATGAACTGTTCTTGACAAGTCACTACTCCTCAGTTTACTGAATCTCATTATTTTTATTTTTGTGTATTTAGCACTAAATCTGTCACAGAAATTGAATCTTTTTACTATATAAATAGAAGCGATTCATCGTATTTGGCTGTTGTTTTATTTATTGCAAAGGATTCTAAGATCATTTTTGTATTTCTGATCTTACAGAATCTTAATATTTTCATAGAATTTAGAATTAATATTTGTTATGACTATATTCGTGGAATAATTATACCATTATGGTTTTTTCATAAAAAGATAAGAATTATTGTATTTTTTTCATTAGGAAATCAATAAAATAGATTTTTAGATTATTATTTTATCAACCATTAATCAAAATTGGGATCTGGTATCTAGTAATAACACGTAATTTTCATTTAACTTACCACGAATTTCTTAGATGTATTCACGATCTTTTGGCTTTATCGTAGGTAAGCATCATTTCAAGATTTTATAATACGAGTAGTCCGCCAATAGATAAAAATTATAATCCGAGTAGTCCGCCAATAGATAAAAAAACAAAGTTTGGTCGTTTAGAAGCCTTGCTATTTTGAAATTGATCTCGAAGAGAGCCAATTTACCTCTTCGGATATTTTTTTGTAAATTTTAGTTTTTGTTTTCTCTCCTTTTTCAATTAAAAATTAATTACAATTAGCGTGCATGAGACTATTTTTAATAATATATGCAAAACCGATAAAATCTTATCATTAAATTTTGAGTACCACCTTCAATTTTTAAACGAATAACAAATTGATAGTAAATTTATAGATTAGTAACCTTGTAAATGAATGGAAAACTATTTAAACAATAATAACATCCTGATCTGATAGACTATAATAGTTTAGGTTAAAGCAAGCTATTGCTTAAAATTCTTAGATCTTTTTATGAACATGTTTTTAATATAATTTAATAAAAAATTAAATAAATATATGAACTAATAAAACATCAAAGATATTTTTATAGAGCACCAAAGTAAAGCTTAGATACATTTAAATACTCTAGAAAATTTATTTAAAATAAAATAATATTAATATTGAAATTTTTATTACAACTCAACTGCCTTTTTCTTTTAAATAAAAGCTTAGGGAATTATTTTAGAGTATGATAAAATTATTCAAAACAAAAATTATAACTAAGGAAAAGCTTACACTTGTACTTTCCAAAACTAAAATACATAAAATTCTTTATTGTTCTCACTCCGTATGGACTGCAATATTTATCTACAAAGCATTCGTTTTATTTTTATATACATACAGTCATATGTGGGAATATATATGTATATGAATATGACTATGTGAAAGTCTACAAATTCCTTTTATATAGTTGCTTTCACTTTAAAGTTTTATAATTAAAATACTATTTCAAATCTACGGTATTCAAATTACTTTTACTATAAACTATACGTATTGGCCATGAACTCAATATATATAAATTCCTATAGGGAAAATTTCAGGTTTAATTTTACTATTGATGACTACAAAGGACATTTTAGTGTTTATATGAAAATTTACTATTTCACGTGATAATTGTTTTATAACTAATATAAAACTAAACTTTATATTTAATTAATTTATTTATTACTTAAAGGTATTTTGATTATTCTCAAAATTGCAATATATAAAATGATTTATGTTCATGAAATACTAAATAGAGTTTCTGGGAGAAATCGATTATCAATTAATATTAAACTTTAAATTTTTTTTTTAGCATAATTAAATAGTGTTTTTATTTTATAATATGAAAATTTAGATTAATACTTTCAAAAAGGTTCTTTAAAACGTTGAAGGCCTTACTTATGAAATTTTTTGAAGGCATAATCTTTATTAAAATGTTGAAGGCATAAATCTTTAAGTATTTTTTTTTAATTGTACAATTTTTATTTACTTCGAATGAAATTAAATTTTTTTAGATAATTTCCTCAAACATATTGAGAGATTAGAATAAAACGATTTAAAAAAAATATTTACATTAATAAGTAAGGGTTTTACACAAACTATTTTTAATTACGTAAATAAATCATGCAAATATTTACAAATAATTTAAAGAAATTTGTTTGAGAATCTATTAATCTGTTATTTACTCAGTCTCTTAAAATTTTACTTACGAGGGTCGTTCAATAAGTCCTTAGAAAATCCAAACAATTGCGCTCGTAGTGTCGGTAATGTTATTTTTTGTAAGTAGCATTATCGACAGGAAAGCTGTCGAAATTTCAGCTTGATCCATAGCGTAGGTCAATTTCTATCGTCGATTAAAGTTAACGACATTTATTTGTGCATAACAATGGAAAAAAGCGACTTTAGGACTGTCATCAAACATCTCCATTTGAAAGGCTTAAGCCCGAAAGAAATCAAAGCCGAGTTGGATGCAGTTCATGGCACATCTGCACCTGTGTTTGCGACGGTTTACAATTGGGTGAATGAATTTAAACGTGACCGTTCATCCACAATAGATGAACATCGTTCAGGACGCCCAGTTGAGGTGTCTACTCCTGAAATCATCGACAAAATCCAAGATATGATTTTGAACGATCGGCGAATTAAAGTGCGCGAATTAGTTGAGGCCACGGGCATATCACAAGGTACAGTCGCTTCAATTTTGCATGAAAAATTGTCTGTGAAAAAAATTTCGGCAAGATGGGTGCCGCGTTTGCTCTCAGAGGAGAATAAGCGCAATCGTGTAGTGGACTCTGAGGCTATGTTGGCACCCTTTCATCGCAATCCTGCCGAATTCCTTCGTCGATATGTCACTATGGACAAAACCTGGATACACTACTACACTCCAGAAACGAAGAGACAAACATCACAGTAGATTTTCAAGGGTGAACGGGCTCCGAAGAAGGCAAACACTGTGCCATCGGCCGGCAAGGTGATGGCCACGGTCTTTTGGGATTCGCAGGGCATCATTTTTATCGACTACTTGGAAAAAGGAAAAACAATAACAGGAGCGTATTACCCTCTTGCATCAGGACAATGCGCGTGTGCAGAAAAAAAAATCCTCTTGCATCAGGACAATGCGCGTGTGCACACATGCTGCAACAATTCCATCTGAAGAAGAAATAAATCCTCTTGCATCAGGACAATGCGCGTGTGCACACCTGCGCTGTTTCCATGGCCAAAATTGTAGAATTGAGAATGGAATTGTTGCAGCATCCCGCTTATTCACCAGATTTGGCCCCGAGTGACTATTTTCTTTTCCCCAAGCTGAAGAAATGGCTTGGCGGACGACGGTTCACTTCCAACGAGGACGTCATTGCTCAAACGGATGAGTATTTTGCAGAACTTCAGAAATCCTATTTTTTTGACGGGATAAAAATTTTGGAAAAACGGTTGGAAAAGTGTATAGAGCTAAAAGGAGATTATGTTGAAACATAAAATTTTTTTTTTTAAAAAACAGTTTTTTTTCATCTTTTTCTAAGGACTTATTGAACGACCCTCGTACTAACTGGCAAACTATGCAACTTATTTTTTTAGAACCGTAAAGGTTACTAATTTTCCCAAAATAAAGGAAAAATAAATTAATGTTTTAGTACCGTTTTATTTAAAGAAAAAATCTGAAGCCTTTTCCATAAAATGTTTGCAAAAGGCTCAGTATTCTTGTCCCAAAAATAATTTAATAAGTTTAAGCTTTTTTCTAAAAAGTGATCAAGAAGACCTGCTAGTTATTCTATCTAATTAGATCCGATACATTTTTTGAAGATATTTTAACTTAGTAACATCAAATAATATACATTAATATAAATTATAAGTGGATAACAATATCTCATAGCTTTAATAATCGTAATTTTTTTACATGTAGAAATTTTATAAAATAAACTGCAAATCACTAAATTGGGGTCACGTTTTAGAACAGAAACATTTTCACTAAATTAATTTTTACCAGCATGTACCAGCATCAAATTAAACGCGTTCATCTGATTATCTCCTATTTGGTCATGACAGTAAATTGTCTTTGAAATGACCATTTTCTGTCTTTTAAACTGAAACCAAAGAAGGGTTGAATCGGTTTTTATAATAGTAAATAAATATCTAATGCTAAATGAGTTATGACCTCTGAGAAGATAATATCCAAGTTAAAATGTAATTTATTACAATTGGATGAAAACCCATTAAAAGACAATTTATTTTTTTGAATTATAAATTGTTCGATGATATTTTAGAATATATGCAGACATTTAGCAGATGTCACCTTTTAACTCTGATAATTTAAATTAAAATTATAGTCAAATTGATGCTTGGTTTTATTTTTTTAAAAGATAATGAATAGAAAAAATCCAACAGATGAAGTCACATAAGTCTACCCAACTATAATTCCTGAAATTTGGTCTAGAAAATTGATTAGCATTAGAATTGGACCTACCGCTCTTTGATGACCACTCCAATCAACATACACACACTTCAGCACTGCCAAACCACCTACCGTTTGTTAATTCTCCAACTTGCTTTTCCAATCCTTTTATTTGTACCTTTTTAAAGTTAATAATTCTCTTCATAAAATCTTACTTAAATTTCCATTCTCACCATACTATCGCTGTCATAGGCATCTGGATAAGGTCACGGTGCTACGTATATATAATATAATCCCGAAAAATTTGTTCAGGACTTTATTTACAATACAATACAAATGTCAACATATGTTAAATTTTATTCTTATTAATATACGAGGGTCATTCAACAAGTACTTAGCCTACAAAAGAAAAACGAAAATTTTGGAAAGGTGGCAATTACACTTGGCCCAACGATGCTCTAACTTTTTTAACCCGTCCAAAAAATACATTTTCTCGAGGGAAGCAAAATAGGCCTCCGTGGCGACGATGACATCCTCATTCGACCCAAATCTATTCTCGGCGAGTGATTTTTTCAGGTTTGGAAACAAAAAGTAGTCACAGGGGGCCAAATCTGGAGAGTACGGTGGATGGGGCAGCAATTCGTAGCGCAATTCGACCAATTTGGCCATGGCGACGGCGGAGGTGTGAGCCGGCGCGTTGTCGTGATTGTTTTACCCTTCTCGAGGTAATCGATGTGGATCACACCTTGTGAATCCCAGAAAACGGTGGCCATCACCTTTCCGGCCGATCGAACAGTCTTCGCCTTCTTCGGAGCACGTTCGCCGGGTGAAGTCCACTGTTTCGACTGTTCCTTGGTCTCTGGTGTGTACCAGTGAATCCATGTTTCGTCGACGGTCACGAAACGACGCAAGAACTTCGCTGGATTGCGCTGAAACAGCGCCAAACACGTCGCCGATGTGGTCTCACGGTTGCGCTTGTTTTCCGGTGTGAGCAAACGCGGCACCCATCGCGCCGGCAGCTTTCTCATGCCCAGTTCTTCGTGTAGAATATGATGCACCGTTCCTACTGCGATGCCCACAGTCTCGGCTATCTCGGAATTTTTTAACGCTTTCCTCCGTAGCAGCCGTTTTCGGGGCACCTAAGCGTGGCTCATCAAAAAGCGACGTGCGGCCACGAACAAACTTGTTGAACCAATTCTTGACGGTCGCCATCGAAGGAGAAGAGTCACCATACACAGCATCCAAGCGATCTTTGATTTCGCTGCACGTTTTCCCTTCCAAAAACAAGAATCTAATCACCGAACGATATTGTTCTTTTTCCATTTTTGCGCAACCGACCGATACGCTCGCTTTCAAAGGCTCTCAAAACAAAATTAAGGAAATCGACTGAAACTTTGACAGTAGGCTACTAAAAGAATGTACTGCACGATGGTAAATTTCTTTTGTGACAGCAGTTCCATCGGGCGGTGAGGCTAAGTACTTGTTGAATAACCCTCGTATGACCTCCTTCTAATTTGATTATAAATATTATTTCCCTTTAACGGTTTCTGCATTTGTTTCGTAATGTTTTCGCATCATTTTTTGTTACTATAGCGATTATATGAAAATATCAAATAAATATAAATAAATAACCTTACATACTATAATTAAATAAACGTTTCCTGCGCAAAGATGTTATCCAGTATATTTACTTTGATATGATTCTGTACAAAATTTCATAAATTTAAAAACCTTCTTAAATATTATATGAATATCAAAACTTTAAAAAAATTCAGAAAGTTTTTAGAAAATTTTTATTTGTAAATTTTGAACTACATTTACATACGAAAATGTATAAAAGAATCTGTGCTATTCTTGGACTTAAATATCTTAGTTTATAAAGAAATTCTAATTTGTCAATAGAAAATAAATATCTGGTCTACAAGCAAGTCCTTAGACTAGCATCGATATATGTATGACATCCAACAATGGAGTTAGGGTTCTAGAACAACGTATATAAACTTGCACAGGGATCTTGAAAATGATTTTATTGATATTTGTCTCACACAAATCCAGAAGAGGATATTGGAAATATATGCATTTTTTTATTAGTTAAATCTGTTTCAGTTTTACTTGTTAACAATATTGTTTAGTTAACTTAAATGAGCCTTATTATGAATTGACTATACTTTTCGTCTTATTTTCAAAATAAATTTGAATAATGTCGAAAAATTAAAATATTTTTAAGAAACTTTAACAGATGATACCTGTATTGACAACTAACCAATTGAAAGTTCTTTCATTCCAATAATCGATACAAAAAAAATTGAAGTCCTGACTAATTTTGTTATATTATATCAACTTTTTTTTGTCGTAAATTGAACTCACTTTCAAATATTGTAAAAGGTAAGTCGCAATTAGAAAATATAAAAGTTTGTTATAAAAGAGGAATTCCAATAATAACATTTTATATAACTTTACACAAAAACTAATTAAATTTATAGATTGATGTCTGGCTTTATATTTAATTAAAATTTCCTTTTTCATGATACTCTGATCTTTTGACTTAAGCAGAAATTTAAAATGAGTCTGAGCCATAATAATTCAACAAGTTAAATGTGCAATAGAAAATAATATTTAAAGTATTAAATTAAAATAACTAAAAGAGTAATTTTATTTTTATGTCCGAAATTTTTTTATCTACATTGACAATTGCAACCTAAAACATCATAATTACAAAGTAAATTTAATAAATAAAATATTACTTATTTTATCATTAAGTTTCAGTAAAAATTCGAACTCTTTATAAATAAGAGTAACAATAAATATTAAATTCATTAACTCCTCTAAATGTAATTTGTCCGTATTTAACCTCAAATAAATCCAAAAGCTGATAACAAAGTTTAACTTCTGAAATTATTTTAAGTACTGGGAAAAAAAGCCAAGAAAAATATTCAAACAATTTACAAAGAACACAAAAGGGTGGAAACAAGTCCATTTGTCATTTCATTTGCAAAAATATTTAAAATGAGTAAATCTGCACAAGAACTTTTGACCAGAAACTGGGAGTTGAACAAAATTTGAATTCATGCACATGTTCCAGTGATTGTGATAAATGGGATATGTCATTGGCTAACTCAGTGAAATTCATGAGAATAAATTGGGGCTCATCTGCAGTAAATTTCTTCACATACGAGCATAGTAGTCTGTGCAATGAGCTTAAACGCAAAAACCGTTCAGATAGCGACCAAATAGCTTCTAGTGTTTATTTTGTAGGAACACCCACCCCAAACAGTTGGAAAAATGGTTTTCTCGAAAAATAAAATAACACACAAAACTTACGTTTTTACATAGAAACTGTTTTGGAATAAGGAAAATTCAATCAAATTGAAAAGGGTTAGAAAATATTCCATTGCTTCTAGAAAAATATTCAAACAAAAATATTGATTCTGCAATTGGATTCTAGAAAATGTATTTTTACGGATTTTTGCTTATTTAAAAAAAAAAGCCTAATAGAATATCATTATTGTATGAGAATAGGAATTTTTGATGTTGATCTAATACATATCATGTGGTTTATTGATTAGGTAGGAAGTGTTAATACGCAAACGTCCTTTTATAGAAATAGATTCATAGTAGACCTAGACTATTTTGCAATAATCTAGGTCTACTAAGAATAATACTTCGTAGAGTTTTTGTCTATAAAAATCATATTTGTAGAATAATATTGAAAAAGATTTGTGTTGGGTTGTCCGGAAAGTAATTTCGTTTTTTTTTTAAATAAAAATTAAAGACTATTTTCTTATAGTGAATTAATATTTTATTCAAATAAATATTGTTCAGTCTAATGCAATATCCTTTGCCATCTTTCTGGCAGTAGCATGATTCCACGCTCATAAAATGTTTGTTTTTTGCTGGCAAAAACTGATCCAAGTGATTTTTTGGAAGGTGCTTGATATGGAAAGTATGGTTGATGTGGTAGTATTTCCCATTCAAGCTCTAAAAGCTTTTGCCGAGTGGTCAAACTAGTACGTGGTTTTGCTTTATCCTGTTGGAACACTATACCTTTCCTATTGACCAATTGTAGTTTTTTTTCTTTGTGAATCATTCAATTTGTCTAACTGATGACAGTACACTTCAAAATTGATCGTTGTGTTAATCGGTAGAAGCTCAAAATAAATGATTCCTTTGAAATCCCACCAAATAGATACAATAACCTTTTATTCTTTGGCTTTCGAATATTGGCTTTGGAAGTGCTTTGAGCCGGTTCATCTTTTCTACTCCAGGATCTTCTGCACTTAACATTATTGTAGACAATCCATTTCTCGTCCCCTGTGATGATACGCTTGAAAAATGGATCATTTTCTTAGCGTTTGAGAAGCAAATCACAAACGTCAATACGACAGCACACATTTTTTTCCGTAAGAAGATGAGGAACCCATACATCAAGCTTTGAAATTAAACCTATCCATTTCAAATGATTATAAACGATCATATTCGATAAATTTAATCTCTCAGCGATCTCACAAATTCTATCAATTAATGCCTTTATTGCGTCTTCATCAGCTTCTACTGGCCGTCCAGAATGTGGTGCATCTTCGAGATCAAAATGGCCGGATCGAAATTTTGCAAACAAGTTTTGGCACTGGCGCTCACTTAACACATCTTCTCCATATACACCAGATAATTTTTCTTTAGCTTGATTAGCATTTTATCTTTTCTATAGTAAAAAAGTAAAATACGCGGTATCAACCAAAAACTACTATGCAGAATCAATCGAATTTGTTACAAGCAAGCCATGCTACGTTAGCTGTTAAAATACATTTGAGACAGTGTGGCTTAAGTGTGAAGTTGGTTGTGAAAAAATACAATTAATTCCTCTGTTTCCGTACAACCCAATAGGATTCATATTGAGAAGCCTATTTGAAACGTATTATAAACTGTGAATGAGGAATACACATATTTTTAATATATAATCATTTATAGTATTTTTTTCGTAGCCTTTAAAAATTTTACGTAAATATATTAGTTGATTTCAGTTAAAAATTGAGTACAATTATGTTTATTTATTTCGTTCAGAAAACTATTTTTTTATACAACTAGAAAATTTAAACAGTCGGCTGCCATTTTAAGTCCATTGTTAATGATTTTAAGTTTTTCTTTCGTAAAATATTCTATTGTAAAGTCTGGACTAATTCTCAATGAATAATTTTGAGTAATGTTTACATATTTAAATTTATTAGTTAAATGTACAGGTAATAAATTATATTCAATTTTAAATAATAATATGAAATTTTTTTATTAATTTTAAATAATAATATAATAATAAATAATTTGTTTAATTCTCTATTTACTTTTAAGTTTATTCGCATTGCTTTATTTAGCATACTTTTGCTATATGTTCATCATTTCAATATTGTAAATAAACATAAGTGATGAGTACACAGAATGTGGTTTAACAATCGCTTAATTGCTCTTACATATGTAATATTGTTTTTTATATTAGCTGAGAAATAATATTTTTTTGTGCAGTTTTTTTTTGCAAATATAATCTTAAGTAGTATTATCAGCAAAGAGCCTTAAATTAGTTCCATCAACTAATTTTTCCATTTCATTAATATAAATTAGGAATAGTAAGACACGAAAGATTGTGCTCTGCGGTACTCCCAAATTAACTTGAATAAAATGAGAAACCTTCTTCCAAATAAATATTTTGACCTCTTCCAAATAAATATGATTTAAACCACTTTATTTCGGTTCCTTCAAAACCATATTTTTCAAACTTCTGAAAATACAAAACCAAATTTTTCAAGCTTCTGAAGTAAGCTCTACACAAATCCAGAAACACTGCCACTCCTGATTAATCAACGTGAAAACCCATTTTCCACCAAATTGATTAAAGTCTCCCAATTATAGTATTTTTCTCTCCAAAATATTTCGAAATTTAATTATTTTGTTCAAAATACATAAATACCACTTTTTTAATATTCTATACTTAATAGAAATCATCTTGACATGATCAAATTCATTACATTTCGGAATTAAAATAAATTTTGCAATTGAAACTACTACAGATATCCTCCAGATACTGCGAATGACACTATTTTCCATAGAACAATTTATTATTGACAAGAAATTTTGACAAATTATTTCAAAAGAATCTTTCAACATATTCTTATTAATTAAATTTACATACTTTTTGTTATTTAACGAATTCATAAGTGATCATAAGTTCATCTTTATTTATTAATTTAAATTTGAATTAATAACAACCACTTTCAATCAGATTATAATATACTCTCTACTGAATATTACTGTGAATTTCTTTAATACAGTTAACAAAATATTCATTAAATCTAGAAACAATATCCAAATTCCTATTAATCATTAAAAAGTAACTTCTTAAACTTAATTTTTTGTTTTTTTTTAAAAACATAATTCGTTACAGCTTGCTTCATGAATTTTTTATATAAATAATTTTGCAGAGTTCTTAATATTTTAATATAATCGAAACATATAAAAATAGGCTTAAAACTCTTTGCTTATTTATAGAATATAGCTTATATAGGACTCCTAAAAGCTAAAAAGTTATTTAAAAAGTAAAGCGCATGCCAATGTTCAAAGTAGAAGAGATTTGCTTAATAAAGACCATTTGCTGGGTGTATAAAAACCAGATTATCACTGAATTGATTTAATTACAAAAAAAAATTATGGAAAAAAATATGCTTAGAAATAATTGTACACTGATTAAAAAATCGAACTCTTTAAATTAATTATAAAAGTTTTTGATTATCCTATTTGGTAATCCATTGAATCATGCCATATTTACCTATACTAGCGAACAGTCTCACTCATTTTGAAAAAATTTCAATAATATGTCCTCAAGATATTACACATAGATCTAGACTTTTTCTAATTCTTCATTTAATTATTTAAATTTTTGCATTCTTATCTTAAAAGGAATATCTCCACTTTTACTTTTAATTTTCAGATTTTTTCCATTTTCCTAACTGAGAGCTATGGTTATGAGCAGAGTTGAGAATATCTCCATCCATGCATGAACTGGTCAAAAAGGCAAATACTGATTCGTTTTTTTTTTGCAGAATCTATTTCTAAAGCAGTATTGGACTCAGTGATTGTTTGTTGTTTTTCACGATAACATTACTGGTTCAATAGTAACAACGTAAGATGGCTCCTACATCCATGAATGTCAACATACAATCTTCCTTTCCATGGCAGATCAATATTAAGGTGAGCTGTGGGCATTCAAGATATCGGTAGAGGTTGCTTTTTGCTCTCTCAATATAGCATATACTGAATTACGTTTAGCTCAAGATCATGTAAGAACTTTGCCTAACAAGGAGGCTGACCAACTATCGGGGGAAACACTCAGTCGCCCGGTGTTCGCAGCACTTCTTAAGTTCTTATACATAATTTCCTTTTCGGAAACCACATACGGCCCATTTGCATACCTTATGATATTGTCTCTCATATTTTTTAATAAAATCTCCTTCATTGTGGATCCTTCCTATGCCCAACATCTATTCAAAGTTCTGCTTTTATTATTTTTAAAACTAACTAATACGCTCTTTCAAATCTAATTCCCTCTTATAAGTTCGTTCAACTAACAAATAACGTATCTCATCAAACCCACATACTTAAAAAACGGGATACTCCCTTATGGTCGTAACAGGGACCTGATTGTACATATAAATAATCAAATAAAATTTTCTTCAATTGCACTAAACAGAGTTGATCATATACCCATTATTGTCTTTCCACAATTACCAAATGGCACCAAAATCGTGGTTATATCTTATTTATTGATTTTTTTTAGAAAATCCATCTTTTCATTGTGGTTCAGAATAATAAATTTTAATGCTTTATGTAGTTTTAAATAGTTTAATAAATAATATAACTCGATGTCAGTGCTATTAAATTTTTATGGGGTTACAGCATGACCTTTTCCTTTTAATGAACGATTATTTCTACTGTAATATATTCTGCAGTGACCCTATTTGTCTTTTTATAGTAGTTTACTGAAAATATTAGTTTAATAAAATTCTAACAAATTAAATTTAAAACAATAGTTAATATTCTATTTTTTTTTTTTCAAATAATTTACTATTTAGTGATTGATTGTGATAATAATTCTAGGTAGGTAGAGAAAATTCACTATCAAATTAAACCAGTCAATTGGAAAATCCTTTGTTCGATTGGGTTCTACCTTCGCTTATAACAAAAAAAAAGTGAATTCAGAATACAAGTTACCTACTAAGTAACTTGAATTTTAACATTTAGTTTGAAGAGTACATGCTAAAAATAAATTTAAATTCATTGGAATTAAATTTCCAAAAAGATAGAAAAAAACGTATTTAATTTATGACCAAAAATAACAGACTTTTTATACACTTTAACTTCACCTTGCCGGGTGCATTTTTCTGCGGCAATATATCACTAACTGTCACACAGTTGGTATAGAGTTTTCCAACTAGTCTCGATTACCTGGTCGTCGAACTAATCAACCGAAAAGTCTGAATGTCCTTTTTGAATAATTTTACGATAAATTTATTGAGTAAAAACCACCGTGAAACCGTTTCGATCGACAAAAATTACTTTTATTTTGTAAGATTAAATGTTTAAAAATTGTTTGACAAAAAAATATTTAAAGGATTTTTTTTTAACTCAAACTTTTTTTCTGTTATTAGAATTGTTACTGAAAAAGGCTGAAGTGATTGAATATTTGAAAAATTAAACTTATTTGGAGGATTTTGAATTGGAAGAATAAAATACAACGGATAGTGGATCTGTCAATGTAACCCTATAGTCAGTATTTCTACACATACAGAAAAGTCTAAAAATTTTTTGGTCTAAACGAGAAACCTGAGCAAATTTTGGTGAAAAATTAAAATTATGTCTTAAATGAAAAATATAACTAATTCTATTCTAATTTGTCTATAACCAAAAATTTCATAAACGTAATCTATTGTGTTAGATGATTTTGTAAAGATCTGGGTCTTTCTAACTCATAACTTACTGAATAAATTTATTTACCTTTGAAGCTTAAAAATGGGTAAATTTTTTACTTAGAGCCTTAGTCAAGCAAAAAACTGATTCTCCTCTAACCATTTAGACCTAGCCCTAATTGACGATTTGTCTTGGAGCTTTTCAGTTGGTAATTTTCTAATTTCAATCCTGGGCAAATGCAAAAAATACATTCAATCAGTGTCACGGGATTTCAAACAATTTAAAAAGTTTAGATACACGCGGAGATTGTTTTATAATGGAATTTTTTTTTATAAGCACTAGTTTTGCTTAATTACCATTGAAGCTTAGAAAAGGCAATTTAAATTGAAAGATTGTCCAAAACCAAAAGAGATTTTTTTTTCTGGATATTTGCCGAGGCCATTCTGTTGGCACAATGAAACATAAAATATTTGGGAATTGCAATAGCTTAGAGCATTTCTAGCTACATTTTTTTTAGGTGTATTTTCACAATATTTCTTTACAAATCACTTATTCAATTATTGGTTTTGAGGTATAATAAAACAACACTATAGTAATACTTTTTATTATTTTTTTAAAATATACTTTAATACATAAATTTATTAATATTCTTATGCAAACACTTCTTGTCCCAAAAGTTTGTTTGTACAAAGAAAATACACAATTATTTATATAAATTTTAAATTCATATCTAATCATAAATTAATAATTTTTTTTTCTTCAATAATACATTCTATAATGTTTTCTTAAATTATTTCTAAAAATCAATTTTTGTTGAGCAAAATATAAACTTTCATTTTTATTTTATTTATTAATTTTGATAAAAAATTCAGTAACAAATATTAGAGAATGCTTATAAAAATGCTTTATACTAAGTGTTCTGTTTTGAGAAAATCTTTCCTGGGTAAAATTCTTAAGTGTAAAGTCTTTTCAGTTGAAAATTACATTTTCGCTTATGCAATTTTAATGCTTGAGAATACGCATATGCACGACTGTTCTTAGATAACATTGTACACACTTGAGACTTTGTACGGATGTATTTCTAACATAAACTCCTTACCAGAAAATGGAAATAAGTAATGTGCGAAATGGTATTCCATAAAGAGTGATGCATAATTTTCAGAGATTTCCATTGAAAGTGACAACGAACAGGAGTCATTTTCATTGCAACTTTCACAATATTGTTACTGATGAATACAGCCTTGGGAATTTAGTAAATAAAGCATGCATCTCGACATTTTATTCCTCATTTGAAAAAGTTCGCAAACTTCTCCGGTGTAGATTACTAACAAACTTGAATAGCATATTTCTTCAACAAAATATACAGTAATGTACATAATTGCGGAACTATTAATACAATATTAAAGATTGTTGTATAGGGTAAATAGCACTTTTTAACAATTCAAAATTTTATAATATTTTCCTTTCGAATCATAGTATCATAAGCAATTTGTTCCGTTTTCACAAAGCCAACTGACTAGAAAACTTGAAAAAGAAAAAGCCCTCTATGTACAATAATATCAAAAGATTAGCATATACTTGCACAATTCGAAAAGATTGCATTGATGCAGAGTCTTGTTAACATCTTACAACAGATGTGATAACTAAAGCAGAAATCCATCACTGGAAAATTTAAAATTCATCGCATACTCTAATGGAAGTTGAAGGACAAACTAGAAACTTATGTTGAACAATTAAAAGTTTCTCACGGTAATCTGCGATCTCATTGAAATTTTAATGCTTTAAAATGAAACTTTTGTACCATAATCAGATTGCCAAAGTACTTCTCCTACCATCGTTTCATATTTCAACCCCAATTGTTCGAGGTTCGAATACTATCCAGCTGACTAAGTTCTTGAAGCTTTCGTATAAAGTCCTTCTTTTTGAATTTTAGTTTTGTATGGATTTTAATTCATAGACAGTATTCTCCTTACTCTGTACTAATACCAATCTACTATACTTTACCAATAACTTTCGAAAGAGGATTAATGTTGTTTCCATTCAACGCTTCCAAGCACAAACAAATTTTCAGATGGAAGTTAAGAGTTAAATTGCCAAACGTGGACAAGAATATTTAACCAAAAAAAGCAATGGAAAGAAAATATTGGAGGGTGGGCTTTTCCAAATAAAAATGGAGTAACTTCCTCCAAGAAGGAAACTATGTATATAAATGAGTGCACATTGAACAGATGCTAAGGCATTCTATGGCTATCAACTTGATATTGGCATGAAAACTGCAAAAAGCTACCCCGAAAACTAATACCAAAACCTACTGACTAACCTGCATACTTCTTAGCTTTGTTTAATTATTTGTATTTAGTTGATAAAGTCACACAAAAGATTTTCCCATTTAATTTTTTGTCAACTGATAATGGTGTAGAAAATTTGTCCGAAAAGTTTTCATTTCCGCTTGTAGATTTTGAATTAATTTAATCGTTATTTTGGTTTGTAAAATGGTAATTTTTTTCAATGAAAATTCACACGATTTTTTTAAAAAGAATTCCGTTTAATTTTTTAAGTGTAAAAAATAAATTTGTTTAAGTATGACAATCAAATGTGGTGAGTAAAAAGATCCAGAAATTACAAACTAAAATATATAAAGTTTATTTTAACGGTTACATCTTATGAGGAATTAATTTTTTTAAATTTTTCATACCTACATTATTAATTAATACCTTAATTATATTTTTACATAACTATTGCATTAGATTAATCTTTTACATGTTTATTATCTGAAAAGATTGCACTGCAAAAATTAAATTTTTCTAAAATTACAATATGATCCTCTAATTATATTTGCATTGTTTTTAATATGTTAACTTAAAATTTCTTTATAACAATTTCTTAACAAATTCTATAAATGGCATTATTAAGGAAAATAGCTTTATGAGCGAAGTTCTTCAGAAAAAGCAAGATTATTCTTTTGAAGCTTAGATTACACCGTCTGTATAATACACGATTGAAAGGTGAAGCTTTCCCTTTTATGCAGCTCTGACAGTCTAATACAATATATACGCGAGCAAGTACCAATTATGGGATTGTGCGCGTTCGCTGCAAACAAAAAGCGAGCCTTCGACGATCAGTCTAATCATAGTGTAATCGCTTGAATACAACGGGCAATAAGAACGATGTCATATATAAGGTGTAGTAAAAAGTAATCCATTATTTTGCCAATAGATGGCTGTAGGAGTCTATATCTCCCGTTTTAAAAGTGCGATCGGGTTGCGTTAGAAAGAAAAGATTCGTACTAAAAAAGATTCTCATACAGTTTTGTGATTACTTGACTCAGTATTTTTTTAGCACGCGCCAAAGATGGACACCAACAAAGAGAAAATACGCCATATTTTACAGTTTTCCTTCGATAAAGGCGAAAACGCAAGCCAGGCAGCTGAAAATGTGAATAGTGTTTATGGTCCTGATACTGTAGCAGTCAATCACGCGAAATTTTGGTTTCGTCGATTCCGTTCCGGTAATTTTGCACCACGCTCTGGAAGGCCAATTGTCTAAAATGTCGATAAAATAATGGAAATCGTCGAGTCTGACCGTCACGTAAGCACTGTTTCGATTGCCCAGGAGCTAAACATTGCACAAAAAACCCTTTGGAACTACTTAAATAAGGCTGGATACAAGAAGAAGTTCGATGTATGGGTGCCACACGAGTTATCGCAAAAAAACCTCATGGACCGAATTTCCATCTGCGAATCGTTGCTGAATCGCAACAATATCGATCCATTTCTGAAGCGGATGATTACTGGTGATGAAAAGTGGGTCACTTACGACAACGGTCGTGGTCAAATCGCGGTCACCCGGCGCAAACGGTGGTCAAGCCAGGATTGATAGCCAGGAAGGTTTTGCTGTGTGTTTGGTGGGACTGGCAGAGAATCATCTTCTATGAGCTGCTCCCCTACGGCCGAACTCTTAATTCGGACCTATACTGTCAACAATTGGACCGTCTGAAAGAAGCAATCGCGCAGAAGCGGCAGCTTTGGCCAATAGGAGAGGAATTGTGTTCCATCAGGACAACGCCAGGCCGCATACATTGATAGTGACTCGCCAGAAGTTCCGAGACCTTGGTTGGGATGTTCTTATGCATCCACCTTATAGTCCGGACCTGGCACCAAGTGATTACCACCTCTTCCTGTCTATGTGGAATGATTTTGCAGGTGAAAAATTCACCTCAAGAGAAGATTGTGAAAATCGACTGTCCCAGTTTTTTGCCAATAGGGAGGCATTATGAAATTACCTCCAAAATGGCAACAAGTTATCGAACAAAACAGTGCATATTTGACCTAAATCGTATTATTCTATCAATTTAATGCAAAAATAATGGATTTCTTTTTACTACACCTTATATAACTTAAAAGATCGTCGAATTTCCCGTTCGTCATTTTTTCACAAACAATATTTGCGCGTCTCCTCACAAACACCGTACATTCATACGATCAGTGTAATTTGCCGGCGTACTGTTCGAGGACTTAACTGATTTGACAGCGGACCATTTGCAGGTAAAACCCGTGTCTTAGACGCAACTTTGGCGAGGTGGGTGGGGGATGGGTTTGCTGAGACGCCATAGAAATCCGGTTTTCAAACAAAAACTCTTTATCTTTAAGCATTGAAGTGTCTGCAATTTCCAATCTCACTTGGTTGACAGTTTGTCGAAAGGCACAAATTCTCTGTGGCGATGATTACGCCAGTGTCAAAAAAACAAATAACCGTAGACTGAATTTTTGATGAGCTCAGTCGAGTGTTCTTTCTCGAGGAGATTATTCAGTTTGCCTCTCTTTATTTCAATATTTTTTTTATTCAATCGTCTTGTCAAATTTGATGAAGGCTAAAATAATTCGAAGTCAACTCGCTACTTATCCGCTTCAATATTAATCAATGGTATAATCTCAAAGAGGCACCATTCGTCTCGTATTTTCATCAGTTTTCGATGTTGCAGACCTTCTTAAGGAACGTGTTCTTCGTCTTCTCATAACTAAAAAAGCTCTTACTGCCAGTTTAAGATGAAACTTATGACTTTGATAAGGAATATTTCCCATTGGGCTCATTGTAACTTTTTGTATGTTAAGTTCTCAGAATTAAACTCTCAGATCGTTACTATAAAGTATGCCGAACTACTTCCTGAAACTTGTACTATACGCCTAGAAGAGGTGAATTAAGTACAAGCTATTTGTGGGGAGGTAGCATTATTCACTCTTCTGTCATATCCCTTATATATACGGATTTCTTATAGCAATAGTGCCTTCATTAAGCCATCATTTCTTTTTCACTACATTTGCTTCAATTTAGCTTTCAGAACAGTTCATATTTATTTTCACTATTAATGAGGCAGTAAAAATTTTATTGTGTATCCTTAATTTGGGCCTAGAAAGGCTTTGTTCAGTATTTGCTATATTTATGGTTGAGGATCAGCTCAAAAATGATAGCAACACTAGAAACTTTAGGCTTTAACGTCTGTAAAAAATAATCTTAAAATCGAATTCAGTTAGCCAAATAGTTGATTTGCTTTTTATTGCTAGTATATTACCAAAACAATTAAAACTTTTATTGCAGAATGATGTAAAAAACTTATTCGGTTTAAAAAATGGCCAGTTCCAATTTATTATATTATAAATATGGTGAAGCGTAATATCAATACCACATTTTGAAATAATTCTTATGATCAGAAAATTCAATGGACAGAATAAATACCGACCTTTTTTTTTTTAAATAAAATATGTTTGCAAAAAATTCTACCTTTCAATAAATTATTATATCTTATTATTAAAATATGAAAATGAGGAGTAAACATTTTTCAACCATTTTCTATATTACTAATACATAAAATAATGTAACATTTATTATACGGTAGCTGTTTAATAAAGTAGCATTCGTTACATTTTCTGTAAATATCTTAATTTTAATATTAGATTTTTTCAATTTTAAAGAAAAATCCAATTGTCTTAATTATAATTCAAATATACCATATTAAGTAGAAATCCACAACAAAGTTTTATGATAATTTCATTCAAATTTCAATTTATAGTGATTTCTTGAAGATGAAAATATATAGTTTCCCTTATTCACTTTAACTTATGCAGCAGATAAAGTTACTAAGCTGACTAAATTAGATTTAACCCCATCGAATAATGAGATCGATAAAGTGGAGACTAAATCTGACAGGGCAGCTTTTATTCGAAGTGAATGGCGATTTCAAGTGACAACTTAAAGCAGTTAAGAAGGCGAAAAAGTTAAGACGACAAAGTTTTTAAGCAGCTGGATCGACTCTAATAATGTCGAAGAAAAACTAAATCGAACTAAACTAAATATACTTGTTCAAAACTAAAACTAAAACTAAATCTGTACGAATTCGAATGCAATCTGGATGGGATTCAGATTTTTCGATTGAGGATTAGTATCAACTTCAAGTTGCTTCTGTGTACCATTCCATAGCCAAAATTTGAAGTTGAATTTGATGCGAAAAAAAACCTCCCCTTCGTGAGACATGAAAATGAATGTCAGAAACGTGGTATTAGAACTGAGAAACATGCAAGAATTACGAGCATAAGATATTTGAACCCTGATTGCAAACAAGAATAGTAATCACAAAAATATAGTTTCATGTTCCTACCTTAGCATAGAATCTGATCACGAATAGCAATCTATATGTTTATAGAAGCATCTTATAGGGTTGTCCTGAGCGCATGAGGTACTCGTTACAATAATCACGAATCAGACATTAAGCACTAAGCATGTGGTGGGTGGTATTAAATGGAAAGCATCTTAATTTTCGTAGCATGTTTCCATGTACGAGTAGAGTATGTCTTGTACTTCAATAGGTTTGATATTCAGTAAGAACTGTTTATAATTTACCTCAGTTTTCAAATATTTGCAAGGTGTCTGTTAAATACTGATGTCTGACAAGAGCTGACGTGGAAATTAATTTGTGAATTTAATCCTGTACTCATTTCCTCTCATTGGCGTATAAAATTTGATTGCTTTTGATACCTTGGGCTTATTATTTATTCTTAAATTACAAAAACATTTGTTCTGAGTATGCGAATTGTTTCTTCTAAACATGATGGATTCATATCAAATTTCTTTCAACTTTTATAATAAATTAATTTCTTGTTATCAACAAATTTTTTTTTTCTGTTTTACAATTAAAAAATATGATTTTTTAATCACATTTTCAATTTCAAACAAATATATGTAAATGCGCATTATAGATAATTTTAATAAAAAACAAAAGCGGTGTTCTAATTCAGAAATTATGAATTTCTAAAACTTTATTACAAAAAATTGGAGAAATAGGTATGTTATACTAAAGCTATCTGAACCGTATTCATAACTATCATTGTTTATACTCGTAGTATAATAATTGTAATTTTTTTATTTTGAAAGGCTTTCAAGAAGTTATTTTGATTAGAAAACACACATTCTAATTCAGGGTTTCGCAGATTGCTAATCACTATGATAAATACTGCTCTACACCTTTTAAATATTTTTAATGTTACGAGTATTTAAGAATATTTTACTGAAAATTTGCTTTCTGAAAATGCGTTTTACTACCAAAAATCTTCTGCTCTTATTTAAAAAATAATCTTACAAATCTTACAGAGTATATGGAATTGAACTTTTTGGAAATAAGAACGCCTAGTTTTCCCCCACTGCTCAAGACGATATGTCCATATTATATTTAGTAAAATATTACTAATTATTGTTTTATTGTCAAGTGCCAGGTTTAACCGTTAGTCTTTTAGATTAAAGGAGAAATGGATAGGCCTCTACACATAAATTGTGGCCGCATATTGTTCGCAATACATTCGTAGAACGCCGCATACAAGCAAAATAACAGAAACGGCGTAAATTATTGGGGGTCAATTCTAAACTTAAATATACGATTGAAGGGGTTCGTTTAAAACCATTTTGATTGATATGTAATGTCATTTATGCGTGCAGAAATAAATTTTTTAATATTGCGGATTTTGTTATTTGATGGATTAAGTTTTGGAAATTTGCAATAAAACACAGTATTCCATTTTAAAATATTATTTATTTATTATATATTCATTTTATTTATTTCACTATATATTATTTATTAAAATGGAATTCTAAAGTGGAAGAGCATATAAAAATATAAATTCTTATATTTTTATATGCTCTTCCACTTTAGAATTCTATTTTAATAAATAATATCAAGTTATTTGATTATATCAAAACAATAATGTGCACTTACATAAAAATCCATTCCAAAAATTCAAAATGAATTAAATGAGAGAATGTGATATTACATATGTTTACGTTGAAATAAAACCATACTGCTACTTAGTAAATATAAATATTAATTTTAAAGAAGTATTTGTAGATATTGAAAGCTACGTTATAATATAAATATGTGCTTATGAATGGAAATGATAATTTAAATAGGCATTGTGCATTTAAATTAAATTAAAAAATAAAGCATAAATGACATAGAATATTACATCAAATTCTTAATAATATAGAAGTTAATTGTATACAACATTATAACAAATGCTTCAAAACTAAATCACAAGATGACTTAAATAATTAATAACTAATATTCTAAAAAAAAAATTGAGGACAATATTATTTAGTAAATACATTATAAAATGGTCTAATAGAGCAAGCAGAAGCCAAAATGCAAACAAATTTATTTAAATAATAAGGCTACTGAATATACTTTATTTATTTTAATACAATGAAAACAACAACAGAAAACAGACTGCAAAATTCGTTTCCTTAAATTTTCTTATATGTGTACACACTTTACATACACCGGCACTGAACTACACATATGTTCTGGCAAACATTGAACTGTGACCATCACATTTGTTTACATTTATTGAATGACGAACTTTACACTCTTTAACCACTTTTTGGATAAAATAAATCATTAAAAGCCAATTAAACACATTATAAACTAACAAAAATTTAGTTTACATGTCAACTTACCGAAAGAAAAAAATTCGCAGCTTCCTAATTCCGTTGAATTACCAGCAACGCTTTATTATACACTTCATTTTATGAAATAAAAACTTCTTATTAAAAGTTATCAACAATATAAATACTTGCTTTTTCGTAAATACTTTAAAAAACATAAAAACTACACGTTTACTTGTACTTTCCGATAAGTGCCAAAATAGGAACTTGAAAAACAATAAAACTGTGCAAGCATTTCGATATGCTATCACTTTCATGGAGAATGGCGTGTTTAAAAACTCTTCGAAAGTCTACAAAATTGAGGAGGCGGTTTATACTTGATTGATATTTACGAAATAAATAATAAACCTAAAATACAATTCTATTTCATATCAAAATATTGTACAAAAAATAAACATTGACTGTCATTGTGTTTAAATTGTATTTTTGTTTCCAATAAGTGAATCAATGTAAATTATGCTTTTAGAATTCAATAAATTCCTATTATGAAAACTAGATGTCAGTGGGTGTCATGTCTACATAAAAAATCTACACAAAAGTATGGAAGCATTACGATTTCTCACCGCTTCTGCAATAATTAAGCCAGAAAATTGGGTATATATATGTGTATACGTCGAATAGTCTCTGTTATTGGCAAGATTGGTTCAATAGTATCTGTATTGGACCAATATTGCCAATAACAGAGCATATTGGACGTGTATGTAAATGCAATTTTCTGGCTTAATTATTGCAGGTTGGTCCAATAGTCTCTGTTATTGGCAATATTGTCTAAGTAGTTTTTTCCAGTCTAGCGTGAGGAAATCCATTATATTGTACAGCGGTTTTTTGCAGAACAACCTTTCCATTTAGTTAAATTGAAGATGATGATTCATGGCGTAAGTAAAAGTCACATATACTGATTTCTATTCATAAGTATTTATTCTCTGTCTGTTTAAACAAATATAAAATATAAAAATCTGATATCATCAATATAAACAGCGAAAAATATAATAAGCAAAAAAGGAATAGCGGTTGTGTATACATACGTGTATATTGCAAAGGAAAGGATCATTGATATTTTCTTGAGAAACTCCAGCAATAATAGGATAATTATCTGACTACTCACAGCCTTCTTTGACTCTAAATTTTCAATCGTGTAGACATGATTTAAAGATGATAAAATAAGTTGACAGTAGAAGGTTGTCGAGTCTCCAGAGTCATCCTGGTTACCATACTCCTTAGAATGCAGTGAAAACGTCCAAAAATATATCAGGTATTGGTGATTACGTATTACTATTAGTAGAGTTAAGTATAGAATAAACTTTGTAAAGAATTACGAGAGTCGTTCAATAAGTCCTTAGAAAATCCAAGAAATTGCGCGTAGTGTCGATTTTTTTTTGTAAGTAAATATTATCGATAGGAAAGCTGTCAAAATTTCAGCTCGATCCATAGCGTAGGTCAATTTCTATCGTCGATTAAAATTAACGACATTTATTTGTGCATAACAATGGAAAAAAGCGAGTTTAGGGCTGACATCAAACATCTACATTTGAAAGGCTTAAGCCCGAAAGAAATCAAAGCCGAGGTGGATGCAGTTCATGGCACATCTGCACCTGTGTTTGTGACGGTTTACAATTGGGTGAATGAATTTAAACGTGGCCGTTCATCCACAAAAGGACGCCCAGTTGAGGTGTCTACTCCTGAAATCATCGACAAAATCCACGATCTGATTTTGAACGATCGGCGAATTAAAGTGCGCGAATTAGTTGAGGCCACGGGCATATCACAAGGTACAGTCGCTTCAATTTTGCATGAAAATTTGTCTGTGAAAAATATTTCGGCAAGATTGGTGCCGCGTTTGCTCTCAGAGGAGAATAAGCGCAATCGTGTAGTGGACTCTGAGGCTATGTTAGCACTCTTTCATCGCAATCCTCCGAATTCCTTCGTCGATATGTCACTGTGGATGAAACCTGGATACACTACTACACTCCAGAAACGAAGAGACAGTCATCACAGTGGATTTTCAAGGGTGAACGGGCTCCGAAGAAGGCAAAAACTGTGCCATCGGCCGGCAAGGTGATGGCCACGGTTTTTTCGGATTCGCAGGGCATCATTTTTATCGACTACTTGGAAAAAGGAAAAACAATAACAGGAGCGTATTAGGCGTCGTTATTGCAACGGTTGAGCGAGGAAATCAAAGAGAAACGCCCCCATCTGAAAAAGAAAAAAATCCTCTTGCATCAGGACAATGCGCGTGTGCACACCTGCGCTGTTTCCATGGCCAAAATTGTTGAATTGAGAATGGAATTGTTGGAGCATCCCGCTTATTCAGCAGATTTGGCCCCGAGTGACTATTTTCTTTTCCCCAATCTGAAGAAATGGCTTGGCGGACGACGGTTCACTTCCAACGAGGACTTCATTACTCAAACGGATGAGTATTTTGCAGAACTTCCGAAATCCTATTTTTTGGACGGCATAAAAATTTTGGAAAAACGGTTGGAAAAGTGTATAGAGCTAAAAGAAGAATATTCTATTATTTTATGTTGAAAAATAAAAAAAAATATTTTTAAAAACCAGTTTTTTTCCATTTTTTTCTAAGGACTTATTGAACGACCCTCGTATCTTTTCAAATAGTAAGGTATTAAACTGATAAGTAGAATACGTCAAAAATATTTCTTTTAAAGATAATTTTTAAAGTAAATATTTTTGACATATACACATATGTGTATGCAATTGTATGAGTAAAATAACAACTAATTTGTGCTAAATAATATTTATTTTTAATTTTAATATTTATTTTTTGGTAATCATTATTTTTATACTTACATATGTGTATGTATTTATCTTTTACCATCTCTAGAAAAAATTTGTTTCGTATTTTATTTACACCTCAAAAACTATATCTAATTACAACTAATCGTAAACGATTGTTTTGCGTGTTTTATGAACCCCAGGAGACTGATGTCCTTTCAGAATTTCTGAACAGATGAAATGTTCTTCATTCTAGTTAGAAAGAACGATATATAATGTGAGTCCCTTTTGTACAGTTCTGTCCGTACATAAGTCTATTTCTGTAAGTATAGAAATAATTCTTTTTTCAGGGAGTAAGTATCCTTTTAGTTCATCAGCAGATTCCTTTCTAATGACTGGGAAAACGAACACATGTTATAAGGTCTTTTATTGAAGTTCAACAGAATATTGATATTCAGATATGATTATTATTTTCTTTTGGTACAGAAACAAGATGTAGAATATGTTATATAATTAAATATATGAGAATAAATTTCATTTTCCTAGTAATATTTTTATGAAAAAAAAACGTGGAGCAGTATAGAAAAAATCATTTGATAAAAAATTAATTTATTAAGGTGCACGCGTTTATAAAAAAAATTAAATATTTTATCAACTATAAAGAACACGATCTAATAAACTTTTATATACAATATATTAAAAAATTCATATTAAATATTAAACAAAAATATAGGAATACATTTTTATCAAAAGAAAATTTCTGATGAATTTTTTAAAATTTAATAATATGTATATTAAATTATTATTAGATCAATATATAAAATATAGTTTGTTGATGATTGCGACAAAGAATTCAACATTTTTGCTTATTAAAATAAAATTTCCATTTAAGTTCTGCAAAAAAAAATTGTTAATATATTTTGAGCTATTAAAATGCACAATTATTATTAAAATTTTTTGTCACGATTATTTCTTGCCTTATTTATACTAAAATGTAAATTCACAAGTGCCATGAAATCTCAAATCAATTGGTGACAACTAGATGGCACCTAGGTTATTTCTATAGCAGGATATGAAGTGATATATTTAGTATCTTGTATCCATATTGGCTAATTGAAAGAATAAAAATAATAAGCAACTAATCCTGAATAACCTAGGCCTTTTATGAAAAGTATATTTTCACACTTTTTAATATAAAATTTCACATTTTAAGCGTTAAGGTTTTTTTAAAAAGCATAAGACTCTACAAAATATATTCAATTTTGACTTTAATTGAGAGGTTTTGGAACTACGACTGAGGGAAGCAGTGCCCGAAATTGGCCGAAAATATATTTCAGATCGAAACTAAATATGATACAATAAGGTGTATAAGCTTAAATCCGCTTTTTTTTAAAAATAAGTTTTTTTCATAGAAAGCAAACACAAATTTATTCAAAGCTTTCCACATTTTTGCCCTTGCTAGCTACACATTTTTCCCATCTCTCGGGTAATTTATGGATACCACCCCGAAAATATTCCTTCTTTTTCGAGGCAAACCACTCATCAAGCCATTTTCGGCGTCTTCGTAAGAATCGAAGTGCTGCTCAGCGAGCGCGTGGCCCATCGACGAAAACAGGTTTTAGTCGGAAGGGGCCAGATCTCGTGAATAAGCGTAGTGGGATAGCACCTCCCAGTTGACTGTCTTCAAGTAGTTTTGGATCATTTTTGACGTGTGCGATAGTGCGTTGTCTGGGAGGAAAATTAGCCTGCCATGTCTTTGTTGATAATCCGTCCTTTTTTCACGCAAAACACGGTGCAATTTGATCAGTTGTTGGTGCTGATCCCACCAAACGCACAGCATCGTCTTCGGTCCGAAGCGATTTGGTCTTGGGGAAGATGTTGATGGTTGGCCGGGATCAACCCACGATTTCTTGCATTTAGGATTCTCGAAATATATCTACTTTTCATCGCCTGTCACAATCCGATGCAAGAACGACTTTTTTTTTATCTGACGAGCAAGATTTCGCATGTGTTTTGGTGTCGCTCCATCTGCCTATCGTTCAATTCATGCGGCACCCATTTTCCGATCTTTTCAATCTTCCCCATGGCACGCAGATGCATGGAAATGGCTGGTTGAGTAGCACCCAATTGCTCCGCGAGCATTTTTTGCGATTGGGTATTGTCTTCGTCCAAAAGAGCCTGCCATTGATTGTCCTCAACCTTCCTAGGCCAATTTTCACGCTTCTTGTCCCACTATGAAGAAATAGGTTATTGTACGAAATTGCTGACAATGTGCACTGCATAATGTTGATAGATGTAAAACACATAAGAAAAGGTATGGCGTGTCCCATAGTAGCTTAATACGCTCACTCACGCCATTTATCACTAAACAGCGGATTTAAGCTTAATCTTATACCTGGTAATTATTCAAATACCTTATTTGAATAAAAGATCATACGACCTTCCTTCATTTTTTAATAATTATATCACTTATTTAATAAATTACAGCTTAAGTTGTTTGTTTGCTCTTATTTTAAGCTATATAACTGCTAAATTTAATAAATATTATTAAAATATGCAATATTTAATAACTCTAGCAGTTATGTTACTTAAATATACGTGCTATTTTGTGAGAAGTGTAGAGTGTTTTTAAGAAAAACAAAATAGCCGCTTCTGTGGATGTGAAAATCCAGAAGCAATTCACCTTTACACAGATGTAGATCTCCTGTGTGTTTCGGTTTTTGATTAGGAGGCATATAATGAGATCTTTCAGAATTTTATCATCCGTGAAATGGACCAATTGGGATTGGACGATATGTTGTTCCATAACGTTGGCGCCATGCCACGCACTACACGCGCTACAATTGGCATTCAATGTTTCCTGACCAAATTATGTCAAAAAGTGGTTATATCAATTGGTTCTCTCACTCCACAGAGCAGACCGCTTCCGATTTCTTTCTTTGTGGAATTTTAAATGCTAACCGACCGTATCAAATTGAACACCTTAAAGGAGATATACGAGTCTGCAACGAAATTAACTCCGAAATGGTACACGAATTTTGAAAAAAATCATTAAATTAATAGACAAGGCCAAAAATAGACATTTATTCAATATTATTTTTAATCATAATCTGTGGTTGTTTGAAGAAAAAGTTATTAACTTATCTTAAGAACACTTTACACCTTGAAGTACTTGGACCAAATTTTATAAGATTACAGACGATTATCACAAGTACAGTTTTATTTATTATTTACAAAATAAAAGTTTACAATATTTATTATCAGAAAAAAAATTTCGGCTATATTTTTCAAATATTGATTAAAATGTTCTATTCCATTTTTGTTAACTATGATAGTAAAATATACCTGACTAATAAGGACATCTTTAATAATATTCTTTATTATTATTTGAAATCTTTCTTTTAGTTTAAGTTACTTAAATTTCAATTCGTTGATTTAATTTATATGATTTCCACAAAATAAAAAACAGTATCGTACAGTTGATATAATTTATTAGTATATAAATACGTAGTAGTATATTCGTCTAAAAAAAAAGAACTGTTGTGGGTGGGTTAGTTCACTTTTTTTTGTATGTTTGAAGGGAATTCTATTAAAATAAATTCATACAGACATTTTAATAGTAGATAAATAATCTATTTGTAAATATTACACTATTGACACGTAAGACTAGGATTACTGTTGAGTATAAAACTGTGGGTAACAACATATAGTAAGAAAAATTTCTTTAATTTCGGCTTTTGTAAATTCTTCGAAAGCGTAAGTTTTAAAAAAGTTCAGTTACTATTTTACTTATTACGATAAATTTGCATTTAATTTGAATATATAAACATAGTCGGATATGTTTTTAGGAAGAACTAATTACATAGTTTACCTAAATAACTAATTATTGGATTGTTCGTTTTTTCCCAACAGAGGACTTAACTGTATTTTCGTTTTTTACCAATAGAAGACTTAATTGTATTTTAATTTTTTCCCAACAGAGGACTTAATTAAGATCGCTGAAAGATTTAATCTATTGAATTCGAACGTTCATGATCATTTGAAACAGCTACGTTTAATCTCAAAACTCGACATATGGGTTCCTCATCTTCTTACGGAAAAAAATTTGTGCCGTCGCATTGACGTTTGTGATTTGCTTCTCAAACGCCAAGCAAATGATCCATTTTTGAAGCGTATCATCACTGGGGACGAGAAAAGGATTCTCTACAACAATGTTAAGTGCAAAAGATCCTGGAGTAGAAAATATGAACCGGCTCAAAGCACTTCGAAAGCCAATATTCATCAAAAAAAGGTTATGCTATCTGTTTGGTGGGAATTCAAAGGAATCGTTTATTTTGAGCTTCTACCGAGAAACAGAACGATCAATTCTGAAGTGTACTGTCATCAGTTGGACAAATTGAATGATTCGCTTAAAGAAAAAAGGCCAGAATTGGTCAATATGTAATGTATAAATGAGGAGGTCAAAAATCGTTTGGGTCAGTTTTTTGCCAGCAAAGAACAAAAATTTTATGAGCGTGGAATTAAGCTACTGCCAGCAGAAAGATGACAAAGGGTATTAGATCAGACTGAACAATATTTAATTGAATAAAATATTAATTCACTATAAGACAAAAAAAAAACAAAATTTTTTTCCGAACAACCCAATAGCTTTAATATCATCATAATATTTATCTATAATGATGTTAATATTAATAAAGAATATTTAAATTAATATATTCCAACAATAATCCACTACGAAAAAATATAGTAGTACTTTATAAGATCCAATAATAACCGCTTATATTCTACACTTCCTAAACTTAAAGTACTCAAAAATTATATTTGAAAAAATACGAGCCCTTCTTACTATGTTTGCTTTAAGAAAAACGTTTCTCTTCATTCGATCGATTATATTTTTGTGTAAATTTCTGTTTGTATGTGTCTGTGTAGAGAGATAGCTCACTGTATTTAAGATTGCAAATAGCTTTCCATACATATTTGATGTCTGTTTATCCTGTATTCTCAAGCACAAATCCACTTAACGTAATTTCTAGGATAAATATTATCTAAGTTCAAAGCCATTCGTAATTTATTAATACGATTACATAAAATAGTTCAAATAAGAAGATTTTCTTTTCCAATAGAGTTCCGAATTTTGTATTTGATATTTGGAGTTTTATCTTATTTCATCATATTTCTATAAGTGGATGTGTTTGTACATTTATTAAATTATTTGGAAAAAACAACCGCATAAGTAAATGGATTGTATAAACTATAAATAATATAAATTTTCGTACAAGGAAGAAATATTGATGTGAATCCAAAATATACTACATACTACATTACCCTTCGACGACAATTCCAATTAGTTGACAATATTAGAAGACTCAATTTTTTTTGAATATTTTTTCATTATTCATCTTGATGCATGCTGAATAATTACTTTTTTAACAATTAATTAAACCAGTTGTTTATATATTTTCTGATTTTTTTTGTCTATAATCTATCCATTCACCCACTTTTTACAATGTAAGTAAAAAGTTTTTATACCACTGTTCATATTGACAAGTAATCCGTATACAGAAAGGATTATCTGCTTTCCTATAAAACCACTATTGCAATTTTCAATATGAGGTTATTGTTATACTGACTATTGAAACCGCGATAAATCATATCTGGGTCAATTAAATTTCATATTCAATCACTTAGCTTGATTATTGATTGCAGGAATAATCATCAAAAATTGCTGATTAATTCCACTTATCCTAGCCAAAAAGGAAGTTTGCTGTAATCATTATCTCTGTAGCAGCAAAAATATTTCATATATTGGTAACTATTTTATTTTATAATAAATAGTTATGAATTTTAAGTAAAAAATAACACCACACAAAAATAAATGAATTCATTATGGGAATTCGAAACTTTTATCAGTTATAGAGTTTTTTTCAAAATTTCAATTATCAGAGGAATTAAAGCTTAAAAATTATACATAGTTTGATGTTAAATTTTGCATTTTTATTATTATTCTATACGTTTCTATGTAGAGCATAAAATTAAACAATTGAAATAGAGTTTCCATTTTAAATAATAAAATTTTCGATGACAGCAAAGTGAAATTAAATGGAATTAGAGGAAAATTTTTGCATTAAAAGCTTTCGAATAAATAATTCTTCTTTGAAATCCATTAAAAGTTTTATTGATTTAATATCCTTTAGAGAAGAATTTGTAATAATTTTAAGATTTATAATCAATTACTCTATTAAAAATAAGGCTATATTAGTATATAATAATTAATTCTACCCCGGATTTCTTATAATGAAATTAACGTTAATTTTCTTTTTAGTGGTTTTATTTGAAATTTTTAGATGTGTTCGAACGTTGCACTTATTATTTTATTTCGTTTTTGGTGAAAAATGAATCCATAATTTCTTCGCTAGTTGGGTGTAGTGATATACGATATATCTCGTATATAAGTTCAAACTTGTGCTCGTTATAAAAATGACATTCTGTACTAAAAAAAATAAAGTTTCTTGATTGGCGATTACGTTGTGAGTTATAAGGTGTAAAAGATGCCAGGTAATAAAAGAAAAATTCGAAACATTTTGCAACTTTGCTATGATAAAGCCGAAATTATATAAGCCAGATGGCTGAAATTGTGAATCGTATTTTTGGTCTTGATATACGAGTTCTGTTCAAAAAGTATTCCGAATTTATTTCGCGGATTACATATATTCGATTTTTGATTTTTTGTGGCGTTATGTTGGTACTCAAGTCCGGCCATCTTGAATGTTCAGTTAATTTTTGACAGCTGCTTTGCGTGAACGTATTTTGGCTCGTCTTCGATTTTGCCCATTCCAAAAAATGGATCAGAGAATCTTTTCGAGAACAAGAAAAAGTCACAGGGGACTAGATCTAGGAAATACGAAGGCTGTGGTATTATTTATGTGTTGTCTTCGGCCAAAAATTCACGCACAAGCAACGATGCGTGAGCAGAGGCGTTATCATGGTACAAAAGCCAATTTTTGGTCTTTCAAAAAATCCGGGCGTTTCTGGCGGATTACGCATAACTTGCAGGTAATATTTCTTATTGACCGTTCTACCCAGTGGCAAGAACTCATGATGCACGTCGCCCCTGCAATCGAAGAAAACTGTAAGCAAAACCTTCACATTCGGCTTTTCGTCGTTCACATTTTCTCGGCCCTCTGAGAACATTTTGTACTACCGGCTTCGGTCCAAAGTAGCTTCACCATATACTACAGTCAACATTCGGAATGTGTCCGCGCAATGAACTTTATTTTTTACACAAAATTTGATACAGATTCTTTGATTCATTTTTTGGAATGGGCAAAAATCGAAGACGAGCAAAACACATGCAAGCAAAGCAGCTGTCAAAAATTAACTGACTATTCAAAATGGCTGAACTTGTTGGCATAAGTGAGAGACATGAGTACCAACATAGCACCACAAAATATCGAAAATCGAATATACGTAACCAGCGAAAATTCAAAATTCGCGATACTTTTTGAACAGACCTCGTAGTCGCAGACAATCAATTCCGTCAGGTAGGGACGTCGTCAAAAATGTGCATAAAATCATGCAAATAATCAAAGTAGACCGGCAAGTTAGAAGTCGTAGCATCGCCCATGAGCTAAAGATGATGAGAAAAAGTCCCATCTACAAAGCCTTGGACAAACGGAACGAAGAAGTCGACTAAGGATAAGAAATGACTAAGGATGAGAAATGAGTTACATACAAAAATATTTTGTGGAAAAGATCGTGGTCAAAGCGCGGTGAAGCGGCTCAAAGGGTGATCAAATCAGCACTAATGGCCAGGAAGGTTTTGCTGTACAGTTGATGGGACTAGAAATGATTCCTCTACTATGAGCTGCTTCTATATATCCAAACGCTAATTACGGACCCCTACTGTTAGCAATTGGACCTTTTTGAAGCTAGTCAAAATTGTCCAACAGGAGAGGTGCTGTGTTACATCAGGACAACGCCACCCGGCCACACACAGAGAAACTCTGGGAGCTTGGTTGTAAAATTTTGATACATCCACCTTATAGTCCGGACCTGCCACCAAGCGATTACAGGTTTTTTTTATCATAGAAAAACTTAAGAAATTGCCATTAAGAGAAGATTGTGAAAATTGCTTAGTCGAGTTTTTCGCCATTATGGACCAGGACTTCTATGCTAGAGGCATTATAAAGTTACATTTAAAATGAAAAATTGTTCGTTCTTTCATAAATCAAATAACATCTTTTACTATATCTTATCAATAGGTTGGCAAATTACTAAATATAAGTACTATACTAAACTAATATATTTAGACAAAATATATAAAATTATGAAGGATTTCCAAATTATTTCAAAAATCCTTGAAAGGAAAATTCATATAAAATAATATTATATATGCATTTAGCGTAGACAATATATATCATGCTACGTTTAAAAAATTATTCAATTTTGAGATTGAACCAAACATACAATTATAGATAAGTGCATTAAAAAAGAAAACAAAAACATTGAAAAAACAAAATTATAAAAAATTTTAATATTAATACTTAATGTAATTACTTATATTTAGGCCAAAATTTAATAAAAATTTTGCGAAAATAACATAAATTAATGATTGCACTGTTATTTCCATTAAGTAACTCGGAGTGGCTGTATTGTGCGTTTTCTTTTTGTTGGTATTTGCGAAATCTTCTTAAGACGCTGTAGAAATAGTGATCTCTACAGTGTGTGAACTTTTTATCCACAGACCATCATCAGGTATTACTTCAGAGGAAGTAGACTTTCATGTGAAGCCTATTACTCTGCACGGTATACCTAGTCAGCTACCGCAATAAAACATGCCGCGATTTTATCATTTATGTAACTATACCCTTTTGGGATTATTTTTTCCATTTCATTTATTTCTCTAGTAAAGCATGGTCAGTGGCATAATACATTGCCCGCATGCTAGATAATGGATTTGCAGTTTGAGTGGTCTCATTTAGAATATTATTGTTTTATATAAATATACGAGGTCTGTTCAAAACGTATCGCGAATTATTGAATTTCCGCTGGTTACGTATATTCGATTTTCATTTTTTTGTGGCGTTGTGTTGGTACTCATATCTATTACTTATGCCGATAGGTTCGGCCATTTTGAATGTTCAGTTAATTTTTGACAGCTGCTTTGCTTGCACGTGTTTTAGCTTGTCTTCGATTTTTGCCCATTTTCGACCAAAAACAGCATCGCATTAACATTGGTACGGAGCTGGTGGACTCTGTCCGCGACGACCAAATTTGCTTCAGAGTGTCATAACTGGTGATGAATCATAGGTTTATGGTTATGACGTGGAAACCAAAAATCATACCAATGGAAGCTGCCGCACGAGCCAAGACCGAAAAAAGCGCGCCAAGTTCGGTAGAATGTGAAGGTTTTGCTTACAGTTTTCTTCAATTGCAGGGGCATGGCGCATTATGAGTTCTTGCCACAGGGTAGAACGGTCAATAAGGATTATTACCTGCAAGTTATCCGCAAGTTGCGCGAAGCAATCCTACAGAAACGCTAATTTTGGAAGAACAAAAATTAGCTTTTGCACCATGATTACGCCCCTGCTCACGCATCGTTGCTTGTGCGCGAATTTTTGGCCAAAAACAAAACACTAATAATACCGCAGCCATCGTATTTCCCAGGTCTGGCCCCCTGTGAGTTTTTCTTTTTCCCGAAACAGATTCTTTGATCCATTTTTTGGAAAACACGTGCAAGCAAAGCAGCTGTCAAAATTATTCAAAATGGCCGAACTATTTGGCACAAGTGAGAGATATGAGTACCAACATAACGTGACAAAAAATCGAATATCGAATATACGTAACCCGCGGAAATTCAAAATTCGCGATATTTTTGAACACACCGCGTAGGTATACGTGAATAAATTCAATAATTTTTATCAAAAAAATTTCCCTCCGCGAAGTTGGGACGCGTAGAGTTTTTTGATTTAACAGGCGTGGATTGCGGGTGTAGCGCCTTTGATGATGGTGAAGATGAAGAAACATTCTGAAAACGATTCCAGTTGAAGCCTCGAGCACTACTTCGAAGAGTGGAAACAACGCACCTGCTGAAGTATATGAGAAGCTAGCCAAGTAATAAGAATTATTGTTTTAATTAACGTGAAAGTTTATGGGGAGTAAACATTAATCAAAGTTTCTCCTGCTAGCGTGTGCTTATGTTAATCGTCAGTATTTCGGTAAACCACGCGACCAGTGACGCTTAAGTTTTTGATTGGTATTTTTAGAAAAAGAATAAGGGGATTCATAGTTCTTGAATATGGAGATTAGTACGATTTGAGATACGAGAATGGAACTTTTTATAACGAGACACATTTTAAAAATAAATGGAATTTCAAGATCACGATGAATACTGTTGCTTACATAAAAGGGACCGTCGATAATTGTATAGAATATTTTTTGATTGTAGGCATTATATAATGCCCTGCTGAAACTAATATGAAGTTATGGACCTAGAGTTCTAGTCCATAACTTCATATTAGTTTCAGCAGGGCATTATATAAAAATAATTTTCTGTCTATACTAATTTTACAACTTTTGTCTGTAAAAAGCGAAATAGTTTTAAATATCGTCTTTTTAATTCTTCTCTTTAAAGTCTTGTATATCTACGTGGGTAGATTTACGTTGATAAGAACTAAATTACAAAAACTATAAATGTATAATAAATAAATTAAATAAAATTAGAACCAAGTAACTAGTATAATTTAAATAAATATAAGGTCAGTTATATTATCAAGTTTTTTAAAGGGTTAATTACATATATTATTAAAGTAAAATGAAATAAACTGAGATTAACATTTTGAAGACTGTTAATTTTTGTCTAAAAATAATTAAAATATGTCAGAATCCGACATATAATATGGCATATAATAAAAAAGTTATTGTTAAGTTTTCATCCTTGATCCTAGGCAGAAAGTTCTTTTTTTATAATATGATACTTTATCTGCGATATTTTATTATTAATTTTTCAGTATATTATTTTTTATCGACTTCAAGTGAATCTTTTTAGCAAATATATAATTATAAATTAAAAGATATTACTGCTTTAAAAAATTAATTAAGTATCATTAAATACATCTCATAACAATTTAATTGAAAATTTTTAAAAGTAAAGTTTTTATTATTATTTTTTTTTTTTTTTTTTTTTTTTTTATTTTAAATGATATCTACAACTACTTATGCTAGTAACAAGCAGATTTTTTACGGGAATATACAAGGACATGAAGACATGTGGAGGAAAACACCCATCGATGTTACCTCAGAACAGGGTAATTTTATTTTATCATTTTAAATAATCTCTCGGCCATCGCCGTTTTAAACGTCGATGGGTGTATACTGGAAGGGTGGGAGTGAAAAGTTCCCTTCCTAAAGGATTAGGGTGGAAGGATAGGTGCGAATGGAATTTTTTATATCGGGAGATGCATAGTTCACGAACAAATGGAACATTTAGGTCACGGTGGATAACAGTGTTTCGCACATAAAAGGGGGCATTGACAATTTTACGAAGGATTCGGGATTGTAGGGATTGGATTGGAAGGGAGTTGGAATGCTTAGTCGAACCCCAAAGTTCTAGACCATATGTCCATATTGGTTTCAGAACCGTATTGTACAGTAATAGTTTACTTGGTGTTGTAAGTTTCGATTTGCTGTCTAGGAGACGTAAGAATTGTTTGTATCGTCCGTTAAGTTCACGTCTTTTAGTTTTCGTATGAAGGTTCCAGGTTAACCGTTTGTCGAATATAAGTCCAAGGTAACGTACGCTATTTTTTTGTGGAATAATACTGCCGTTTAGGGTTATGTCGGGAATTTGTTCTCGGCAGAGTGTGAAAGTTACATGAGCAGATTTTTGCTCATTTACCTTCACTCTCCACCTTTTGAACCAAGTTTCTAAGGAGTGGATATGGTTCTGAAGGATACTAATGGCTGTGGAAGGATCTTTGTGATGTGTCAGGATGGCTGTATCGTCAGCATATGTTGCGGTTAGGATGTTGTTGTGGCAAGGAATGTCATGGGTATAAATGTTATATAGGATAGGACCTAGGATACTTCCTTGAGGGACACCGGCGGAAATTGGATAAATGTCAGAGTACTCCATATTTTCAGCTACCTGAAAATATCGGTCTGAGAGATAAGATTTAAGGATGTGGAAATAACTCGAGGGTAGGACTCGCTGCAACTTCCAAAGCAATCCAGGGTGCCATACACGGTCGAAAGCATGCGAAATGTCAAGAAACACTCCTGGGCAGTATTCCTTTCGCTCTAGCGAACACGCTATGTAGTCGACTACGCGATGACACTGCTGGATAGTGGAATGCTCAGGTCGAAATCCAAACTGATGCTGAGGAATGACACCCTCGGTTTCAAAAATGGGATAAAGGCGTTTTAGGATTAATTTTTCTAGGATTTTTGATAACATGGGAAGGAGGCTTATAGGTCTATATGAGGTGGGAAGGTTTTTGGGCTTATTGGGTTTTGGGATCATCTTAATTATGGAAAACTTCCACAGGGAAGGAAAAAATGATGTGCGGAGGATACTATTATAAATATAGGTTATAAGGACGAGGGTTTTTTTGGAAATTTGTTTCAGGATTTCTGAAGTTATTAAGTCATATCCTGGGGCTTTTCTATTGGAAAGGTGTTCTATTGTGAATTTAACTTCGGAAGGAGTGAAAAACTTAGGAGGTGGACTTATGGGCAACTGAGTTGATATTTGTCGGAATATTTGTTCGTCATGCAGAATGTCTTGGACATCTTCGTGAGGCTTAAAGATGTTTTCTAAGTGTTTGCCGAAGATGTCGGCTTTCTGTTTATCTGTTTTTGCCCAGGTTCCGTCGGTATTCCGGAGCGGGTGTGTAGCTGTTTTGTATTTGAGAATTCGTCGGGTAGCTGTCCAGAGTGACTTATTAGTTGTCAGTGATTCTGTGTATTCAGTAAATCGTTCGTTGTTATAATTAATTATTTCTTGTTTCAGTTCTCGTTGTAGTTGGTTTAGTCTTTTCTTCTCATTTGGCATTCTTGAACGTTGCCACTGGGCCCTGGCCCGACGTTTCTCGCTTATCAAGCTGCGAATTTTTTGAGGAAGATTATAGTCATGTTCTCGTATGGTTGGTTTCTTATGAGTTATGTGGGCGTTAGTGATTGAGTTCTGTATGCAAACAGTTAACTCGTTTACGGCATCGTCTATTTCTTGTACGTTCTTAAGGCTTTGTTGTAAATGAATCTGTTGGTCTAAGTTTTGTCTAAAAATGTCCCAATCAACTTTCCCATTTACAAGTTTGGCAGGATAGGATTTTAAGGAAGGAGAAGTGTCTAGTGTTAGGAGAACAGGGGAATGGTCGGAATTCAGGTCAAGGAGTGTATCTATGGAAGTATTAATGGAATGTATGGGTGTGGTTATGAAATAATCTAGAATATCGGGAAGGTTTCTGACACTGGTCGGCCAATATGTGGGCGTGGGAGGAGATAGGACCTCAAGAGTGGTATGGGAGAGGAATTATTATTTTTGAGCTCTAAATAACAACAAAAAGAAAATTAATAAAATTCTAATAATAAAAAGAATTTTAAAATATATAAAAAAAATGAATTTATGTTTAAATAAATTCATTAAATTGCCAAATAATGTTCAATAAATAAATTTAAAAATATATAAGTTCAATTTAATATTATCATAGTATCTTTATTTGGTATACAATAGATTCCCAATTAAAAAATAGAAAATGAAGGCTGTAAAATATTTTTTTTATTTGAAACTTTAGTTATCACAATATTAATTATTGTATTTTAATAAGTATTTAGTATATATTGTTCTGAGAATATTTCCTTATAAATTTCTGTTGAGGAGGTTCTTTAAAATATAAGTGCTATTTATGCTTTATTATCTTCTATGATTTGATTTATATCTTTGGTTGGATTTTATTTTTCTTACATTTAAAGGTAATAAAACGAAATACTTTAGATTAATTCCGTAACGAAGTAAAAACACTACTTGGGAAAAAATATAATAAGAATGCCTTGGACTAACAGAATAATACCATTTGCTAGAGATTTTTCATAATTTTATACCTTAAGGTATATGAGCGAATAAATATGATATAAAATAAAATGAAAAAGAAAAATTCTGACAAACCTATTTCTGAAATCCCTTAAAAATATAAATATAACTGAAAAAAATTATGCTGTATAGTGGTGGAAGATAAGACCAAAGTGCCACTAGTTGTATTTTAACAGAGATATTGGTATAACAACACTCCCGCTACTGTTTACAGAGATGGAAACATTTTATAAAGCTTTTAATGAAACTGTTTCCCTATAGCTGTACTTCGGAAACCGCGTCGTGGTCATAAAAATACTTTCAGAATGAAATATCGCAACAATTTATTAAAAGTTTCCCCATTCGGTTCACCATCCCGTAACATTGTCAGATATCGTTAAACATTTTCTACAATTTGCTGGAGCAGTGTCAGAGGAAAGGCAAGCTACACATAATATCAGTTGGGATAATAATTGGGGTGGTTGAAATGGTAGATGTACTTGTGTAGTAAGTATACAGTAAAGCACAAGCAAGTCGGAGAAAATCCATCCCAAGTGTGATCCAACAACAGTGAAAACAGTGCGATTGGTAGTCAGGCTATGATTTGAGTACAAATACCAAGAAGAAGCGCAGTAGATTTCGGATTCCCAATTCCGGATTTGAGTGCAGATATTCGAGAATAGGAGGAATATTGTAAAGCAAGAGCTGCAAACACTTCTTCTAAGATATGCACAGTTATAGTAGCCTCGAACATTATGTGGTATCCCTCATTGTGGGAAATGCTATCCAGCATAATGCGATATCACAAGTGTTTATTCGTTGCTTGTAATAAAAGGAATTTATCATGAATATGTATTCCAGGGGTTTTCATCTATTCTAGCACCTCTCGATATCTGCAAGTACAATATACTAACCGAAATATATGGAAAGATTGTATATTCTGGCAGTTAGCTATCCATTCATTTATACTTAGTTATATGAGACCGCTGTGGCATTGAGTCAGCGCCGATGAACGTTAATTCCTTCGAGGGGTTAAGCACCCCGATCGCAGCCTTAATGCTATTAAGGAATTACTTAGCGAGAGTCTGAGTACTACTTCTTCTCCGGGGGAGGAATTCTGTTGGGGTACGGATTATACTTTTCAATTGTACGTTTCAAGTTCAAAGAATACTTCAAGTCAATTGTATATTTCGGGGTACTTGTATCGTATATTATGCGCAAATACAAAACAATACGAAAATAAATTTAGCAAAGATGTAGCTCGTATTTCTAACACATCGTATTTGAAAATCTGCACTTCTAATGGACATACACAGTAAAACAGCTACTATGGAAAACCCTTAGGGGATTCTATGATGCGGTGCAGTTTTCTTCTTCGAGTACGGCTTTTGCTAAGCCAATACAGAAGAGTTTCTACAATCGAAGGACTAAACTCAACCATCGATAACTGTTCTCACCAAATTCCATTTAAGTTACAGCAGTGAATTTTATTTTATTTTCTTCTCCCTTAATTGTAAATAAAAAATAATGAGACGGCATTTGATATTTTATTGAATTTTCGAATATTTGAGAGAATGGATTGCAAAATAAAAATTGTATAATATTGCCTATCAATAAAATGTTATATTGTAGGTATTACGACATTTATTTTTGAATACTTTAAATAGTCTATTTATAATTTTTGAGCTATTTTTAAAACCAACAAGCATCGGAAATTTTGCAAAACTAAATTCATACCTTAAAAAATTTTATCGTCAAGTGGAAAATAAAAGTAAATGATTGTAAATTGACCATGCAATTTTAATTGTCTGCAATAAACTAGACCTTTTCATATATCCTAATAGTAGTGCCATACCATAAGATATCTGACATGTAATTCAAATAAAATACTTAAAAGGCTAGAACCTATTGCAATAGAAGATTTAGACTTCTAAACAAACGTTCTAAACTCAAAATAGACCGTAAAAATTGTCGATGATTTCTTTTATATTTGTTATAATCTAAATAAATGAGATCTTCTCTAAGCTCAAATATTCAGAGTAGTTATTTTTCTATTAGGCGTATTTTATAATAGTGTCACTCCCGAGAACATTGTCACAAAATCTTAGACAAATTTTAAAAAGAATTTAAAATAAAAAAAAAACAATTCGAAAATGTGTTTATCACTTGTTCCTTTTTTTTGAAAACTTAATTAATTTCATTTAAAACAGCCAAAAATATATTCGGTTTTAATAGCAATACAAAAAGCCAAAAATTAAATTTTAAAGAAAAGACATATTAAAAAAAAGATTAAATAAAAGATAAAAAATAAACAAAATTAATTATTATTTGAATAGTGAAAGTGGTGTGAATTGGCAAACCATTTTGATTTCAAGTAATATGAAGTACAACCTGAATTAGGTAATAAAAGCTCAGAAAATTGAGGTGTACATAAATTTAAAGTGTGAAAGGTGAAAATTCATTTATTTTGTTAGCTTTGAAGTTCACGGACAAATATATACTCTACTATGATAAATAACTGCTTTTCAGTGAAATGCCTTCAACGGAGGATGCAAAAGTTTGTTAGACTAATCGACGTAGTAGTCAGTTCCTATGCTGGGTTGTATGGAATACAAAATCTACAGGACTAGTTGCCGCCGTATCGGTCCAAACTCAATTAAATAACAAAACTAGTTACGCTACATAAATAGTGGGATTTTCTTGGTTTATTTTCATCATCGCCAGAGTGGATAGTGATGGGGAATATTATGAAGGGTGGCATGGTACTAACGACCCGGCGAGACGTCCTTTTATGCACGCATTCGAATATGATTTCTCTTAAATGAATTAACTGCAGGAATTCGTTCGGGATTTTGCCAAATTTTACGTGTTTGTTGGGTAAATGTCTGGCAAACTCTCGTTTACTTATATTGAATTATTCGGAGTTGAAAACTGGTAAGCGTATCTGAATTCACAAATTACTAAAGATGTTCACAGTTTATATAGATTTTGGAATTTCTAGTTAGTCACTATACTTGGGAGGGATTATCGTCATATAAATCAAGTTCATGAAAGGTGATATTTTCAAGATTTTCAAAATTGACGGGTTTATACATAGTTAAAAGTAGATAAGCAATAAACAATTCTAAATTTATAAAATCAGTGAATTCATAGCTATTATGGAAGTTAATTCACCCCTTGGTATTTCCAGGATGATGATAATAAAGATAGGGAAAAACTTTTAATATAATCCTTTTAAAAATCAGTTGATAAGTTATTGACCAAATGAAGAAATTTCGACCGACCTGTAATATGCCCGAATTAAGACAAAATATTATGTACGAAAACCAACTCTTCATTCGTTTTTGACTTAAATTTTAAGTAGAACACAAAATTGAATTAAAAAAATTTATTATGAATTTTCGTCCTTTCCAAAACAAATAGGCTCAAAGAAAATTCTCCAATTTCAGATAAGATAGAAAAAACGAAGAATTTTGATTAATTAAATTGTACAGTTATACACGTATTGTAGTTTAAACATGTTTTTTTAGATTATGTTGAAAATTTTGCTAGAAGGACATTTATGTATAATATATTAAAAAGTCGTTCTGATCGTAGAATATGAACTTAAATATTTATATGATACATTGAAGGGGGTGGGGGAATTACAAATTGGGATAATTTTATGAGTCACAGAAATCATTTATAAAGTTTTACGTAACTAATACCGCTAACTGAGGAATGATTCATTAAATATGGTTGCATGAGTCTTCCTCCGAAAAATGTATAAGCCATCGGAAATTAAATCTATTATTCTGCGCCTTCCAAATAAAAAAGCTCCTGCTTATGATCTAATAACAGCTTCTATTCTAAAGCAATTTTTCCGAAAAGCTTTAGTTTTAATTACATACAATTTTAATAGTATCCTGTGCACAACTTGTTTCCCTTTACACTGGAAATTTTCTGCCATCAAAATGATTTCTAACCAAATAAACCCATTAATTCTCCTTCCTCCTATAGACCTATCAGCCTCTTACCAATTTTTGTTAAGATTTTTTGAAAAACTCTAATTAAAACGACTCTACTCAATCCTAGTTAATGAAAAAATTATTCATGAACACCAATTTGGTTTCCGATCTGAAAACTCCACTATCCAGCAATGCCATCGCATTGTTGATCACATTGCAGCCTCTCTTGAGAGGAAACCGTATTACCCAGGAGTATTTTTACTCCTCTGGAACCTCAAAAGCTTTCTTCCTTCAACATACTAACTTATCATAAATTAATATTTCTCCTAACGTCATTTCAAAGTTTCAATTAACTCAGAATTCTCGGAAATATATGCTATTCTAGCCGGAGTCCAACAAGGCAGTATCCTTGGTCCCATTTTATAAAATGCTTCCACCAATTTACAATTTCAAATACACAATCTTCAATCCTAGTTTAAGAGATGGAGAGTGAAGGTAAATGAACAGAAGAGTGCTCACATTACTTTCACACATTATCAAGGAAAACCTACTCCTTTATACCTCAATAGCAACATGATTCTATAATATGATAAAGTGTGTTACTTGTGACTTTATCTGGATAAGAGATTAACATGGAACCCAGATACTAGACTAAAAGGAGTTGAAGCTAACAGACGTTACCTACAACTTCTTAGACTACTAGACAAACGGTCGAAACTTACATTCAAAAGTAAACTTTTAATCTACAATACAATTATACAACTTATTTTTACATATGGAAATGAACATTGGGTTTGAACGAAATGTTCCAATTCCTATCGCGTCCAGGCCTTACAGTCAAGATCCTCAGTAAAATTGTTGATGCCTCCTTTTAGGTTCGTAACAATGTAATACATGGTTACCAAAATGTTCCCTTTGATCAGGACCTGTGCATTTCCCACTATCAAAAATGGGTAGGCCTCTACACATAAATTGTGGCCGCATATTGTTCGCAATACATTCGTAGAAGGCATATTGTTCGCAATACATTCGTAGAACTTGTACTTTCTGATAAGTGCCAAAATAAGAACTTGAAAAACAATAAAACTATGCAAGCATTTTGATATGCTATCACTTTTATGGAGAATGGCGTGTTTAAAAACTCTTCGAAAGTCTACAAAATTGAGGAGGCGGTTTATACTTGATTGATATTTACGAAATAAATTATAAACCTAAAATACAAAAAATAAACATTGACTGTCGTTGTGTTTAAATTGTATTTTTGTTTGCAATAAGTGAATTATGCTGTTAATAATTCCTATCGCGTCCAGTCCTTACAATCCAAGATCGTAACAACGTAATACATTGTGATCCAAATGCTCCCTTTATACAGTACATGTACATTTCCCGCCATCAAAAATTTCATTCCCGTTTATCCTATCATCATAATCCACTTGTGTGAATTGTCCTGTACTGACCTACCCGGGAACACTCATTGGAGACTTAAGAGACAATGGCCTAGAGATTTTCTAGAGTAATCTAACTTCCATTAGTTGGAGAAATGAGGATAGGTGTTTACTCCCACTATATAATGCACACGATTATAAGTTTAAATATTATGTAAATCTGCTTATTACAATACCTTTGTAGTCTTCCATAATAAAAATTAAAAACTACTTTGCTCAAATAAATATTATTGTCATTACATAAATAATATTATATAAACTTGACCTTATATATTATAGGTACAAAAACTTCACAGTATATTGTTGTAGTAATAAAATTAATATATATTATAAATGGATATAGAAAAATATTTTTAACTTAGTAGTAATTTTAGAAAACTTATTGTAATGCATATACTTTTTACATATCTATACAATTATACTAATAAATGTAGTGTTTGCGAACGTACAATATTTAAATTTAATATTTCTTGCGCAAATCCGGGCGTTTCTGGCGGATTGCTTGCGCATAACTTGCACATAATATTCCTTATTGACCGTTCTACCCTGTGGCAAGAACTCATAATGCACCATGCCCCTGCAATCGAAGAAAACTGTAAGCAAAACCTTCACATTCGACCGAATTTGGCGCGCTTTGTTCGGTCTTGGCTCGTGTGGCAGCTTCCATTGGGATGATTGAGCTTTGGTTGCCACGTCATAACCATACACCCATGATTCGTCACCAGTTATGACCCTCTAAAGCAAATTTGGGTCATCGCGAACAGAGTCCAACAGCTCCTTACCAATGTTAATGCGATGCTGTTTTTGGTCGAAAATGAACAAAAATCGAAGACGATCCAAAACACATGCAAGCAAAGTAGGTGTCAAAAATTAAGTGAACATTCAAAATGGCCGAACTTGAGTACCAACATAACGCCACAAAAAACCGAAAATTGAATATGTGCAACCCGCGAAAATTCAAAATTCGTGATACTTTTTGAACAGACCTTGTATATAGTAGAATTTAAAACATTGTTTTTCAGGCTATATTAAATAATTTAATGAAAATATGTGCTAGAACAGAGATGCTTTAAGAAAACGATTCCAATAATTTCAAAGTAAAGTACTATTGAAAAATTCCTTATGTCGCATTCTGAAATTAGATTATACGGTAGCTTTCACATTTAACAAACCCCTATTAATACTGAAAATATTACATCAATCATCTTTAATAAAATTATATTAAATTGATATAATTTTGCTTAATATAATACCGCAAATAACATTAACAGTAATAAAAAATACGCAGGTGGTTTAAAAAATTTAAAAATAAATTTTCCTACATATATAAGTAAATCTTTTTAGTCACATAAAAATTTATTTTGACGTCAATTTCCTTAAGTAAAAGTGCTGATTTTATATAGATAATGGTGAAAAATTTTATTACTTCATAGGATAACTCCAGGGGGACTTTTTACTTTGAATGTAAATACTTTTTGCGAAAGCTGGTAATACGAATATGCCTATACACCCTTCTCAGTATTTGTGGTTGATGACGTTCAAACCCTTCAAAAGTGCAACAAGATGGTCTCATTTTGTGCTATCATAAATACAAATAAACTCACTCAAAAAAAACATCTAACCAACGCAATGATAGCATACAAAATTTGGGGAGTTGAGAATACAGCACTCGTTAATGGAAACAAGCAATTTATAAGAGATTTTTATGCTTAAGCATCAGTTGCGTTTATAGCAATTTTTAGGTCTCAATAAATATTCTTAAAAAGGTATTCACTTACTTTTCACCCACATTGATTGCATATGCAAGTAAATAGATTTATTTTAATATACAATAGTTTGGTTTGTGTTATTTTTTCTACTGAAAGAAGATTTGATTTTGTGGAATCTATAAAATTTTATTTATGGCAGTTTTCTTAAAAATTAATAGGCTAAATATTTAATATTTCTATTATAATTAGGTTTTTTTTTGTTTCTAGTAATATTTGTATTGATGTATAAATTCTCAAGCGCCACGAACACTTAGGAAAATTGCACACTCATATTGTCATAACTCTGTATTATTGTATTTTCATTAATGATAACCGCCCATGGAAAAATATTTATAAAAACTATTAAAAGGGGATATTTAGTAAATAACTTTTGTAAGTATTTTCATTTAGAACTAATTTTTATACGTTTTTCAAACCATATGCGAAACACATTCAGCAAAGCATCTTTTATTGCAGTTTTGGCTGTTTTTATAGAATATTTTTAAATATTCGCTAATTTGAATTGACTGGCCTTTCCACTCAAAAACAGAATTTATCGTAATTTTGTCTCAATCTATTGTTTAAATTCATATACATTTGAACAATTACGAAATAATTCACGGAAATCAATAAATATGAAGCCAAATTCGATAAAATTGCATCTAATCAGTGATTATATTGGGTTGTTCGGAAATTAATTTCATTTTTTCCTAATAGAGGAATAAATTGCATTGTTTCACAACCAACTTCATACTTAAGCCGCATAATCATATGTATTTTGACAGCTGACATTTCACTCTTGTGAGTAGCCGGAAGAAAATGGAGACCATCACCATAAGAGTAGGTGACCACGACATCAAGTCGCTACCCTTCATCCGGAATCTGGGAGTGGTCTTGGATGCCAGACTCAACTACAAGGAGCACATCTCCAGCGTCAGCAGGAAGGCATCAGCGGTACAGAGCGTGCTCTCGCGGATATTGCCCAATATCGGATACCCCAGGCAAATACGAAGGCGACTACTGGCAACTGTAGTTACCTACGTCCTGCTATACGGAGCACCAGTGTGGGCGAAATCGCTAGAGCTAAAAACATACCGTAAGATAATGTCATCAGTCCAGCGGCTCTCAGCGATCAGAGTAGCGTCGGCATACCGAACAGTATCACACGACGCGATCAACGTCGTGGCATCATGCTCACTCATCGACATCCTGGCAAGAGAGCGGGAACGCCAATATCGTGGGAACAAGGAAGAGCGGCGAGAGGTGCCATGTGAAGAGGAGAGACCCGAGAGTCTTCGCCTCTGGCAAGAGAGGTGGGACAGCTCGACGAAGGGTCGGTGGACTCGTCGGCTGATCCCAGATGTCACGAATTGGGTCACTCGCCTGCACGGGGAAGTCGAGTATTACATCACACAACTCTTGACTGGGCATGGATGCTTTCGGGCATACTTGCACAGATTCAAGAGAACTTACTCCCCAAACTATCATCATTACCGCTATGCGATCGAAGATGCAGAACACGTGTTCTTCCAATGCACCTTATACGAGGGGCACGGGCAGAACTGGAGAGAAATCTGGACCATTCCATCAGTCCAGGAAACATAGTGGAGTGCATGCTGAAGAGCCAATCGGCTTGGGACAGAGTTGCAGAGTATGCGGAATCTATCATCAAGGTACTTTGCAACACGTACGAAGAATAGGCCGCGATGCGTCATAATATCAGGACAGCAATAACATCAAAAAAACACCCCGACGAAATAGTATTTACAAAGAGTGCCGCCGGACACATTCTTCCACATCGTAGGAAGAAGGAAGTGAGGCGAAAGGTCCTCTGTGAAGAGGAGAGACCCGAGAGTCTTCGCCTTTGGCAAGAGAGATGGCACAACTCGACGAAGGGTCGGTGGACTCATCGGCTGATCCCAGATGTTACCAAATGGCGAAGACTCTCGGGTCTTGCACAGATTCAAGAGAACTGACTCCCCAAACTGTCATCATTGCCGCGATGTGATCGAAGACGCAGAACACGTTTTCTTCCAGTGCACCTTATACGAGGGGGCACGGGCGGAGCTGGAGGGAAATCTGGAACGTTCCATCAGTCCAGAAAATATAGTGGAGTGCATGCTGAAGAGCCAATCGGCTTGGCACACAATTGCAGAGTACGAGGAATCCATTATCAAGGATCTCCACACAACGTACTCGTAGTTTTTTTCCATCTTTTTCTAAGGACTTATCGAACGACCCTCGTACAAAGAATAGGCCGCGAGGCGTCATAACATCGGGACAGCAGTAGTATCAAATTAGAACGGTAGAAGGGTTTTCCAGGCGAGTACATTTTGAAGGTTTCCCCTTGTACCTCATTAATCTAAAAAAAAATGGCATAGCAAGGCCTGTTTGTGAAAAAATTCGAGTGATTCTGCACAGGAGTGTTTGGTTGATACCCTTTTAAATATGGAAAGTAAAAAACTGCATTTTCGGCATATTTTCCTTTTTTACTATAGAAAAGATAAAAAAGCAAAAAAAATTATCCGATTTGTTAAGTGAGCGCCAGTGCCAAAAGTGGTTTGCAAAATTTTGATCCGTCAATTTTGATCTCGAAGATGCACCACATTCTGGAAGGCCAGTTGAAGCTGATGAGACACAACAAAGGCATTAATGGATGCAAACCGACGAATAATAACTCGGGAGATCCCTGAGAGGTTTAATCTCGAAGCTCGACATATGGGTTCCTCATATTCTTACGGAAAAAAATTTCTACGCAATAAAGAAATTATAGTACATTCAAACGCCAAGAAAATAATCCATTCTTGAAGCGTATCATCACTGAGGACGAGAAATGGATAGTCTACAACAATGTTAAGCGCAAAAGATCCTGGAGTAGAAAAGATGAACCGGCTCAAAGCCCTTTGCTATCTGTTTGGTGGAAATTCAAAGGATTCGTTTATTTTGAGCTTCTACCGAGCAACACAACGATCAATTCTGAAGTTTACTGTCATCAGTTTGACAAATTGAATGATTCACTTAAAGAAAAGCAGACATAATTGGTCAATAGGAAAGGTTTAGTGTTTAAACAGGGTAATGCGAAACTACATACAAGTTTGACCACTCGGCAAAAGCTTTTAGATCTTGGATGAGATATACTGTCATACCCACATGCTCTCCAGACCTAGCACCTTCCAATTATTATTTGTTTCGGTCTCTACAAAAATTTTTAGATGGTAAAACGTTTAATTCAAGTGAGGAAGTTATAAACCACTTGGATCAGTTTTTTGCCAGCAAAGAACAGCAAGTTTTATGAGCGTGGAAGCATGCTACTGCTAGAAAGATTTTAAAGGGTATTGGATCAGACTGGACAGTATTTAATTAAATAAAATATTAATTTACTATAAGAAAATCGTTTTTAATTATTATAAGAACGAAACTACTTTCCGAATAACCCAATAGTATACACTAATTTTTAAATAACTAATCTTTTATGTCACTTTCTTCAATTGGTATTATAGAAATTAAGCATTTTATTTGTTCAGAGCACCATGAGCTGTCATAAAAGAGTGACCCAGATTGAACTCAGGACTTAAAGTTTATTTCATTTTATTGATTAAGAGTTCTAATATTTTTAAATTAGTTATTATAGTACACATATATACAACATAAAAGAATAATGTGTAATTATTGTTAAAAATTATTACAAAAATAATGAAAGGTTTGGCTGAGACACTTCGAAATTGCTAGTCAATTTTTATCTAATGCAAAGTTTCAAGAAGGTCTTCCTTTCGAAATTTATTCAAACAAATTTCAAGACAACTGATTTGGTCCATTTTCTATTTATCCACCAGTTAAAGCCTACATGGTGTTTAGAGCAGAACAATGTGGGGCATCCTCGAAGCAAAGACATTATATGTATATGCTAACTCCACTTCTATCTTAAAGTATTCGTCCAAAGGTAAAATTACCGAATCTGGAATTTAAAAAATGTTCGTGAAATTTATGAAAGGTGCATGCATTTTCCAAAAGTAACCATTGCGTATGGTTTTTGGCTTGGTGCGGTTATAATATCATTTTTTTTGTGTGAATGAAACCGATTAAGTATCATAACATGTAATAGGAGCAATTACAAGATATGGAAATCAAAATATGTGAATCTAAAATCAGAAATAATGCCTTTATTTTCAGAGAAGTTTTCAAAATATTGGGAACACCGTCAGTTTGTTTGCAACTTATTTTTGTGGGAATTTGTTATATTCAAGGTTTCTGGCAATAAACTGACAACTGCTGAAAACTAAAATCCAGAATGTCATTGGTCAAATTAATTAAACTATTTGCAAACACGTCATTGAGAAATATGGTTAATAAACATTAAAAATCATTCCACATTTTTGATGAGGTACATTTTTAATAGAACCCTTAATCATCAACACTTTAAATATGGAGAACATTTAATTTTATTGTCAAACATTTTTTTAGAAACTAACTTTTATGCAATTGAAATTTTCAGTTTCTGAAGTTTAAAGTATAAAATGTAAACATTCTCAGACATTTTAGATTACTAACAGATAAAAGCACTTTTGAAATAGTTGTTCTATTTTCTGCTTCATAAGTTATAATAATTTTTTCCAAATAACCAATCAGTGAATATACATAGTCTCTTGTATGAATTTACGAGCTTAAGCTTTACAAAATATATATACCATCAAGAATAGAAACAGTATTAAAATTCATGTAAGAATAGTGAAATTAATTTCTCTAGCAAATTCTATAGAGCAAAGTTGAGTATACATTCAAAATGACAAATTTATGAGTTTTATTTGAAGTTATTCAGATTGTACAATACAAGGGTTCGTATATTGATAATTCGATGCATCATCGATAAGTTCCAATATTGTCGTTATTGTACGAAAGGGTAGTGCTGAGATTTTATGAGTATAGTTGCCATGTCTGAACAGCTATTGTTGACAACAGTAAAACTTTGTTTCGGAATTTACCGTCATTGAAGCAAAGACCAAATGTATCATAGTTGCACGTTGTAAAAATTTACTGATTGTAGAAGTTACCCTTTTGTTGTGTATATTCACAACCCTTTCGATGGTACGATTACATATTGTATGTACTGCTAGACTAATACTTCACACTGCTAGTGCTCCAAGTCAAGCTATTCTATTTACAAGAATTTCACTTATTTAAAGTTTCACAATGAAGTTCAATGGAATTTAGAAGTTTAACTATGACTATATGAGTATGATATGAAAAATATTGAAGTTGCGGGTGTTGTTTTAGTATAACTTCGATGATTGTTCTCTCCATCAGCTTTTCAACAGATCCTTAAGTCATAAGTGCATGATGTTATTGAAAAGAAGAATTATAAATTACTTTCAACAAAATTCAATATAAAGTAAAATCTTTTTGCAAATCCTAATGCTTTTATTTAGAAATTTTACAATGTACTACAATTCCTTTATTGCGTAGAAAATTTAAGGATTCATTTTAACTTTAACTAAAATGTATTGGAATTAAATAGTTTAAAAGAATTCATTTAATGAAAATAGCTTATACTGACTTTTATTTATTGTACTTTTCTCGATTTTAATGAAATACTTTTGGTTTAATTTGTTGTTAGTTTTAGATATTTCAGTAGATTTAATTTTTCTATTGAGCTTTTATTCTTCAATTAATATTATATTTTTCGTTCGTATAATTGGAATTTAGTTAATTTTTTTTATATTAATTAAATTTCTAGAAAGGTCGACAGTAAATTAAAAATTCCTGAAAAATAACCAATTATTATGTCTTAATGTAGCTGCATTTATGAAGCTTTGTATATTAAATATTAAATAAAACGGAAATTAATTAAGCCAATCAGTTCATATAATTTTCTATCTTATAATACAAAAAAGGTAAATAAGAGCATCGATGATTTATTTGTTCATGTTGAATGAGTAAAAAATAAATAAAGCGCGTGCTATTGCGACGGCGAGAGCAAAACGCAAAGCACGAATGATTGAGATTGCTCAGTGTAATATAAGTAGTAATTAAATTACAAAACTAACACGCTCCTATAATCGAAATGATTCACAAATACAAAGTTATCTGCAAAAGATAGTACGGGAGGTCCAAAAGAAAAACATGAAGTTTGATTAAATTAAATTAGTCCCAAATTTTTAACACAAAAGTCAATTTTAGCTTTAGGCAAAGCTTTAGTTAGGATGTCGGCGGTCATCTCTTCAGTAGTCAGGTATCCAAGTTCGAACTTCCCACTCTTCAAGGCATCTCGAACGAAGTGAGTCCTGATGTCGATATGCTTCGATCGAGCGTGAAAGGCGGGATTAGTCGCGAGTTTGCTTGCCGACTGATTGTCATTGTAAAGTACTGTTTTAGCCAAGTAGGAAAAACCGAGCTCCATCAGAAGGCAAGACAAATAAATGGCTTCTTTGGACGCATCCGATAGACTCATATACTCGGCCTCAGTTGAAGATAAGGCCACAGATTTTTGTTTCCTGGAGCACCAAGAGACGGCGCCGTTAGACAAGGTGAAGACGTATCCTGTGTTGGAGCGCCTGTCTGAGATATCCGGGCCCCAGTCAGCGTTGGCGAATCCCTTTAGACCATCTTCGTCCTTGGAGTAGACGAGCTTCATGTCGGAGGTCCCCTTTAGGTCATGTAACACTCGCTTAGCGGCTGCCCAATGAGTTTCGTCGAAACAAGAATTAAATTGGCTCAACCAGCTCACGGCGTGGGTGATGTCCGGTCTCGTCCCGACCGACAGGTACATGAGGGCGCCAATTAATTCACGGTACGGCAATGAGACGGATTTATGACTTTTGCTGGGCCTGTTGAATGAGTAAAAAAAAAATCACTAAAAACGAACACAAGGATAATAATTTATTGACAAATAAAGCGCGTGCTATCGCGACGGCGAGAGCAAAACGCAAAGCACGAATGATTGAGATTGCTCAGTGTAATATAAATAGTAATTAAATCACAAAACTAACTGTTCAAAATATAGAACTCCAAAAAATTATAAAGTATGGCCATACGGCCACAGGATTTTAACGCAATAAAGTCCTTACATACAAGGTTTGTATGATTAATACCTAGCCTTGACAAGAAAAAAATATTTTGATATTCTGTATTCCATCTACAAAAAACGATCTCGCTAAGCCTTGAAAATTGGCATTGTTTTCAGAAGTTACCTCATCGTTTGAGCAAAATCTTCCCCCGACCCATTTCTCATATTCAAAAATAAATTCGCTAAAGCTGGCGAATATGTTGTTGTTGTTTCGAAGGTCCCTTAGATATGTGAAAGGGGTAACTTTATAGGCCATATGGCGACTTCATAATATGTGTGAAAAGTTATCTAAAAGAGACTGCTCTATGATGAGCAGTACAGAATAATAAGAATTTTATTATATTTTGTGGAGCAGATTAGTATATTGTAGAACTTTAAATGGGGCTCTAGGACATGAAGTTGTTGGATCCAGAAGCTCCATATGGGTGGAATCCTGCTCAGGAAGTAATTCTTGGTTATGAGACAATCATGTAGAATATGGATGATAGTGAAATGGGTGCCACAGGATTAGCATAAGGGACGATTCATGAGTGAGAGCAGTGTATCTAATCCAGATTCTGAGGAGCCTCCGCACTCAGAATTTCGACATGGATGTTCAATACACTGTTTTATTCATGGTTATGCAATGAGTCGACAAAAATGTGTCGTTATTAGTACAATCATCGTGTCTGCGGATGGCTAATGATGTTAGGGAATGACTGTGGGAATGACTGTGATGACTGGTCCACGGAGTGTTTCTCCAGCCAACTTTTCAGCACTTTCATTGCCCACAATTACCACATGCCCAGGCACCCATTGCAACTCGATATTGCTATTGCTAAGTAGACTATGACGAATTGCAATAAGTAGCTGGTGAATATGGTGGATGCGGAATCAATTTTCTTTTTTCAGGAAAACAGTAGCCATAACTTTTGCTGTCCAAAGAACCATTTTTGCCTTCTTCGATAATTTTTATTTGACTCAACTTTGGTTTCTTGTGCGTAAAGGTGAATATATGTTTGATCAACAGTTATAAATCGATGCAAAAATTCATTTGGGTTACGTTTAAAAATGTCCAAAAACTTCATTCAAGTTATTCTATAAACATGTTTTTGGTCAGGGTTCAAAAGTGGTGCACGTATTTTCAATATCTTTCTCGCACCCAAAATTGCATATAAGATTTTACCTACACATTCTTGTAAGATGTTTACCATATCAGCTATCTTCTACACTTTCACTCGAGGTTTTTTAATAACAATATAGTGAATTTCTTTAACTGCTTATATGGCCGTATTTAAATTTAGTTACCTACAATAATATTTTATAATCAATAATAAAGGTGCAGAGTTTCATAAAATTTCTCTCAGTTCCGCTTTTTATCTCATTTATTTGTTTTCCTTTTCAAAAACCTATAATTTTTCATTGCTCAATATTCGGTTTTTCCATTGTTAAATCACAAAAAATATTCACCTTAAATGATGATAGCCAAACTAATTGTAATTTATACATTACTGCTTGATTTATTTACAAAGAAAGGTCCATTTCTTACCGAGAATAAGGTATTACGAGGGTCGTTCAATAAGTCCTAAGAAAATCCAAGAAATTGCGCTCGTAGTGCCGGTAAAGATTTTTTTCTAAGTAGCATTATCGACAGGAAAGCTGTCAAAATTTCAGCTCGATCCATAGCGTAGGTCAATTTCTATCGTCGATTAAAGTTAACGACATTTATTTGTGCATAACCATGGAAAAAAGCGAGTTTAGGGCTGTCATCAAACATCTCCATTTGAAAGCCTTAAGCCCGAAAGAAATAAAAGCCGAGTTGGATGCAGTTCACGGCACATCTGAACCTGTGTTTGCGACGGTTTACAATTGGGTGAATGAATTTAAACGTGGCCGTTCATCCACAAAAGATGAACATCGTTCTGGACGCCCAGTTGAGGTGTCTACTCCTGAAATCATCGACAAAATCCACGATCTGATTTTGAACGATCGGCGAATTAAAGTGCGCGAATTAGTTGAGGCCACGGGCATATCACAAGGTACAGTCGCTTCAATTTTGCATGAAAAATTGTCTGTGAAAAAAATTTCGGCAAGATGGGTGCCGCGTTTGCTCTCAGAGGAGAATAAGCGCAATCGTGCAGTGGACTCTGAGGCTATGTTGGCACTCTTTCATCGCAATCCTGACGAATTCCTTCGTCGATATGTCACTGTGGACGAAACCTGGATACACTACTACACTCCAGAAACGAAGAGACAGTCATCACAGTGGATTTTCAAGGGTGAACGGGCTCCGAAGAAGGCAAAAACTGTGCCATCGGCCGGCAAGCAGATGGCCACGGTCTTTGAGATTCGCAGGGCATCCTGATATAGACTACTTGGAAAAAGGAAAAACAATAACAGGAGCGTATTACGCGTCGTTATTGCAACGGTTGAGCGAGGAAATCAAAGAGAAACGCCCCCATCTGAAGAAGAAAAAATTCCTCTTGCATCAGGGCAATGCGCGTGTGCACACCTGCGCTGTTTCCATGGCCAAAATTGTGGAATTGAGAATGGAATTGTTGCAGCATCCCGCTTTTTCACCAGATTTAGCCCCGAGTGACTATTTTCTTTTCCGCAATCTGAAGAAATGGCTTGGCGGACGACGGTTTACTTCCAACGAGGACGTCATTGCTCAAACGGATGAGTATTTTGCAGAACTTTTGGAATCCTATTTTTTGGACGGGATAAAAATGTGGAGTTAAATAATAAGTTTTATTATTAACTCAGATAGTGTCAGATAATGTCTAAAACGTATATACGTGTAGTAGCTTTTTTCCATCAAAATTTCAGTACTTGGAACTTATTTTATGGATTCGAAATATTAGTTTATCCAAAGATGAACTCAAGTCTCCTAGGGGCATTATGCTCATTTAGGTTCAGTTTGACATTTTACACAAATCCTCGTACTGAAATTTTGATAGAAAAAAGCTACTATATACGTTTTAGACATTATCTGACACTATCTGAGATGCTGCAATGCAGACTAGATATGGATAGATAATTTTCTAAAATATTATCAATAGTACTACTCTCTGTATACTGCAAATTCTTACCCCACAAAGATAGAATTACAAAAATATTATAAAACCGTAATTTATCGTTAAAAGATATCCTGAAGTTTGGGCGGATATCGCAAACGTACACATTACTGATTTGAAAATACATAAAACACGATATAAATAGTAACAAGATTATTTTACAGCTGTAAGAGTTCTTATATTATTAGACAAATATAAGATTGAGAGATTCTGAGTGACGAATTATGTATTTAAAATAATTAATCGCATAACCCTCAAAACTGTTCAATATTTTAAAAAAACATTAAGTTATATGTAGTGCAGTAGATAATTTGTTATCAAAAATAATAAGAAATATATTTAAGAGCGAAAAAAATAATCATAGCCTATTATGGGTTATAAATCGTTATTGATAACGACCATAATATAAGCACGACAGGTTGTAAGAAATAAGTGCAGATACAAGATGAATACTCTCCGAAAGGCCCTTTTAGATGGATGCTTTAAACTATTTAATTGTGTTAATAATAAAAGAGGAGCGAGAAGAAAGTGGATTATTTTGACAAAAGCACCTTATGTTAGAAGACTGTATTTATTGGAATGTGCATTTATTGGCAAGTCACTTATAAATCCCAAAGAGATTCAGCTAAAACAATTCTTTAATGACTAATGTATTGTAGAATATCTAGTTCATAGATGTACAAATATAAATTATTGTGTTCTTAAAAATTAAAAATAAAATTTATTATGTTATTGCAACTATTTATATCAAGTAATGAACAAACCTATTGAAACGATATTTTTTTCAGCTAAATAATTGTTTGTAAAATATTTGTGAAATCTGATACTTGTCCTTCATTTGAAAACTATACTAAAGGTATTATGTGGTTATAAATCTTCCATATAAAAAAGCTTACTAACCACAGGGGATACGAAAAATTAAGACAAACATAACATCTTCGATATTTTTGCACTTTTATGTAAGAATAAATTTTATTAAAATATCCTTAAATTTATATGCGTTCTCGTAAAAGCAAATACTTACCAAGCTTTAATACCAAACAGACTGAATACGCTTACTATTGTACAAAGAATGAATAAAACTTGCACATTTCATTTTATATTTGCCCTAAATCCCAAACAATAACAATGAACATAGCAGAACTGATATTTCTGGTCTTCAAGTTTTGTTTATTTGGTGATCAGTTAAGGAAGAGTGCTTGGTCGGTCGCCAATTTTATGAATGTCCTTAAATGATATTAACCACTCGTCTATCGTCTCTAGTCCATCATTCTAGGTTTTATGTAAGAATATACACTTATAGTTTGGTTAATTCAAAATCTCTAACTACAATCATGCTATTTCCTTGAAGACAGCGGGACAGAGAGAGAGAGAGAGGGAGAGAGAGAGAATTTCAAAATTCAACGAACAAGAAAACTATCGTTGATTCATCTTGATTGTAGTTAAGAACACGAATATAACTTCAAAAGGGCGGTTATATTGTACTTTTAGACCTACTTCGGTTAATGTCGAATACTGCTGATACTCCTTACTTCCTTATAATCCAATAAACAGGATTTTGTGCCTCTTACCATTTTTCTATTTAGCGCTATTCCTGTACCATTTAGAATGGCTACACTCAAACACGTCAACTTATTTTATTATTTTTCTCTCCTTTCAAGCTATCATGCCAGGCAATTTAATAAATTTGACCATATGGCTCTGATCCCTAACAAAAATACGATATCGAGTGGACCTTCATCAAGATTATACTTAACGTTGCTCATCTAAGCAGAAAATATGTTGGATTAACTTTACACTAGCCCTTTTCCCTGTGCATTACTTTTCTTGGCTCACTTGGCTTCTATGGTGTATCCGATCGAAATGCGAAAGTCTCCTTTTGATGGGTCAACTCGTACGAATTCTAGTTTCGACTTTTGTCCTTCGAATTTCAATAGGCCTTATACTCAGTTAACATGCGTTAAATGACTTTTGGCCGCTAGCTTTTCAATCTCTTTTCATCTCTAGCTTACCTAAACACACTAAATTTAACAAAATCAGATTTCCTTCAACTTTTTCTGAATCATTGCCTACTAGATGTTATTTGATCCGCGCTCTACAATCCAACCTTTCAAATAGTGTCCTTACTATACAGCAAAAGAGAAAAGCGAATTGATTTTTATGCAAAATAGTCCTTTTCCTTTTCCGTTGTCACATCCGGTTGGAGTTTGATTTAGTTTTTGATCTTTGGTCAATTCGGAAATATGTAAATAGACCTGAACCGTTCATTTATTAGATTTTCTTTTATATTTTCATATTTCCAATAACACTCGTAAATAGTCTTGTTCTTATATACGACATTATTAAATTTACATTTTTTATATTGTGTAGAAAATATTCTTAGGTCTATTTTTTATTAAAGAAATTTTCACAGAATTTGGTATATTTTTTGTGGCTATTTTCTTTCGAAATATTTGATTTGATGTGAGTTAATGTTCAATAATAATATATTTTTATATATTTGATAGAAAAAGTTATTTCGAAATATATTTTTAATTAAACAATTTATATATTTTATAAGATTCACGAATACCTTAAATAAATTTATTAGTTACTAAATATTATTTTTCTGAATTGTTTTTCTAACTCTTTCATATATGATCAATTAAAATCTAATGAAATTTGTTTGTTAAAAGTAAAAAAAAGTTGTAAAAATATACGTTTTGTCAATAGAGTTAAGTAGAAGTTCTGTAAGCCATTCAAATAAATATTCTTTAAAAATTGCTTTTATTGTATTAATTATGAACAAATCAAATACAAGTTAAAAGAATTGAAAATTTAGAATATTCGGAAACTTAACTCATACTAGAAAAAGAAATACATAAATTAGTATAAAACTAATGAATGCAAAATTAAGAGTTTTTATAGATGATTATGACCTAATTTTATAAATATTGAATATTCAACAGTTAAAGAATATTTGACCGCATTCGAAAATGTTATCCATCAAATTGCCAAAATAATAGAGGTACCGTAAAAAATTTCATAACAGCTTCTATTCTGAAGAAAGTATAAAAAAAACTAATTTTTATAATTTATATTTTTAAAAGAATCATCACTTTTACAAAATTTACAAAACCACCAAACTACAAAATTTCTATAAACATATTAGCTTATTAGCAATTCTTAGAAAAATCGTTGAAAAATTCATTTCGAATGTTTTCAACCTATTCTTGAAGACACACAAATTATTGCTGAACACCAATTTGGTTTTTGATCAGAACCATCAAGACTCCAACAATTCCATTCCATAATTGATTGTATTCTGTTCTCCCTTGAGTAAAGGCAGTGCTGTACAGGACGCCCTTGATCGTGTGCGGCATTCAAAACTGCTCCAAAAACTATAGAGCTTCCTTCCTTCTACACACACAACCTTAGTCTCGATTCATAAATTTACCAACGTCATTTGAAAGTGTCAGTTAGTAATGACTAATCCAAAAAAGCACCTATTGGGTTGTCCGGAAACTAATTAATATATTTTATAGAATAACAATAAACCACATAAAGTATATTATTTAGAGCAATTAATGCCATGAAATGTAGAGTTTTAAAAGTTTTGTAGGCCATTTGGCAATAAATAAAGCACTCCTCGTCTATCTTACTATTGAGTTGTCCGGAAAGTAATTTCGTTTTTTTTTTATAAAAATGAAAGACGATTTTCTTATAGTGAATTAATATTTTATTCAATTAAATATTGTCCAGTCTGATCCAATACCCTTTGCCATCTTACTGGTAGTAACATGATTCCATGCTCATAAAATTTTTATTCTTCGCTGGCAAAAAACTGATATGATTGATTTTTGACCTCCTCATTTGAATTAAACGTTTTACCGTCTAAAAAATTTAGTAGAGACCGGAACAAATAATAATCGGAAGGTCCTAGATCTGGAAAGTATGGTGGATATAGCAGTATATCTCATCCAAGATCTAAGAGATTTTGCCGAGTGGTTAAACTTGTATGCTGTTTCGAATTATCCTGTTAGAACACTAAACCTTTCCTATTGACCAATTGTGGTCTCTTTTCTACAAGGGAATCATTCAATTTATCCAACTGATGATAGTATACTTCAGAATTGATTGTTGTGTTGATCGGTAGAAGCTCAAAATAAACGGTTCCTTTGAAATCCCACCAAACAGATAGCATAACCATTTTTTGATGAATATTCATCTTTTCTACTCCAGGATCTTTTGTACTTAACATTATTGTAGATAACCTATTTCTCGTCCCCAGTGATGATACATTCCAAAAATGGATCATTTTCTTGGCGTTTGAGAAGCAAATCATAAACATCAATGCGACGGCATAAATTTTTTTCCGTAAGAAGATGAGGAACCCATATGTCGAGCTTTGAGATAAAACCTAACTGTTTCAAATGATTATGAATAATCGTATTCAATAAATTTAATCTCTCAGTGATCTCACGAGTTGTTATTTACTGATTTGCATCAATTTATGCCTTTATTGTGTCTTCATCAGCTTCAACTGGCCTTCCAGAACGTGGTGAATATTTGAGATCAAAATTGCCGGATCGAAATTTTGCAAACCAGTTTTGGCACTGGCGCTCACTTAACACATCTTCTCCATACTTATTGGATAATTTTTTTCTTGCTTGAACAGCATTTTTATCTTTTCTATAGTTAAAAAGTAAAATATGCCGAAAATACTGTTTTTCACTTTCCATATTTAAAAGGGTATCAACCAAAAACTACTGTACAGAATCAATCGAATTTATTCAGAAGCAATCTTGCTATGTGAGCTGACAAAGTACATATGATTAAGCGGCTTGAGTGAGAAGATGGTTGTGAAAAAATACAATTAATTCCTTTGTTGTGAAATTACTTTCCGAACAACCCAATATTACATCTGATGGTCTTCAAGCTAGGTCCAGTTCTATATAATGTTTGTACCTACGATAACCCACCTAATCCCAAAACTGTAACAACTACCTATGCGTATGGCATATCTGTACTTACAGCCAATTCGAATATTTAAATAGATACAAGAATGTTATTAACACATATCCAAATCTAGAAGATTGGTTTAGGTATGAGTGACGAGTTTTGATAAATGAGTACAATTTTGTCATTTACCCTCTGTCAGAAATCAGCCATCACTATATACACATATCTTAATAACCACTGCACTACACCGTATAACAAAGTACGCTGTAGATAAAAAGCTTATTTATAACAATTTGTTTACAATGGCTCTTCGTTATTTCAGTCTGATACACTTACACCAAAATTTAGGTCCATTGTAATACCATAAGAAGATGAAAAGAGATAAGGAAATGAAATGAAATGAAAGTGCTAACAAAATGGATTTTAAAATACTTGCTAGAGATTAAAAAAAAACATGTACTTAACAGACGTTATCGACATCTACTTAGACGATTGGTCTTAATCTGTTGTCGATTAAAACATACCTTGATGAACAAACCTTAAATTTAAAAATGCAATTTTTGTTATTGAAATATGCGTACTAATTGTTTGCGAATCCAAGCCCTTTAAACCAAAATTGCTTTCGAATCTTAGCCCTTTAATCCAAGGAAAGAAATATCGAACAGAGAATTTGGCTGAAATTTTTTTGTCATTGTTGTTATTAATATTGAAGAAGGCTTACGGTGAGCCAATTATATTAAATACAGAAGCTTGGAAGCAATGCCAAGATTCTGAAGATAGCCAAGAAGTGGTTAAATATGGAAAATCCTTATTCCTATTTAAAAGAGATGGCACTGGTACTGAACTTATCTCACAAGTCCATTCGTATTGTTTTAGTCGATGTTTGAGGTATGAAATGCTTTGCAGCATGGCTTTTTCGTATGAACTGTATTTAACGGGACCTTATGAGTTTGATGTTTAAACCAGTTGACAAAACTAAGAAAGACACATCAGTTACTCTAAAATTGAAGTTATGTTGACGGTTTCAATGATTATCTAGATTTGTTCATAATCTGAGCGTTTTCACAATTAGATTTGTTGCAGACCAATTCTTGGATTTTACACCACGTTTTTTTCTGCATTTTTTTGTTAAGGACAAAGGAGAAAAGAAATTATATTAAAGTTTAATATTTTCAGGAATTAGCGTAGTTCCATAATACAGTGGTACTCGAACCCACAACGCCTTTAATGTTAATTCAGCAAGTAACAGCTGTGCTTTCGGGCCAGCAGATTATAAATAATTTAAATTGTAGAGTTTTAATTACTGCATTATTATACCAATGTTGAGACTTTATTGATATTATAATGGGATTTTTTGATCATTATAGATAGTAATTGAAAAATTTAACTTACTTAAGGTCAGAATATTAAAAAAAAAATAGTTCGTTTAAAGGACTTATCATGCAAATTAAACAGTTTTTAAAAATATATATTTTTTTTAAATTTTTTATAATAATTGAATTTATTCGATCATTTCTGGCAGAGAAAAACAGTTTCGTTCATTTCTATTGGCAAAATAAAAAAAGGCTGCAATGAACAGAAATTCCATAATATAAAAACATTGATTAATTATAACTTTAGTTTTATCGGAAGCTCAGACCGTCAGGAAAAATTACTACAATATAATTTTGAGTATTATCATTAAATCAAAAAAACAGCTTTTAATTAATAATAAAATTAAGCTCACTGAAGTTTGGGTAAGGATGAACCTAATTAGAAAATTTGTAATGACTACATAAATACTGTGAGCCAAAAGAATATCACCGCCTTGGTTTTAAGGGGAAAAAATAGTTAAATAAAACTCGGAAATGAGAATGAATTAGTAAAAAACACATTTACTTTTTTTTTAAATAATATATATTTTAATCCTAAATATGGCAAATATAATACGCATACAAAATTATTATCAAATTAATTACAAAATATTAAAAAAAAATTAAAAATTGCTTTTTCATCGACAAAGCTTTTGTTACTTTTTATATTAGCAGTCTTCCAATAAGAAAATTTTGCTACTCACAAGTACTTCTAGCTACTCTCAGCTACTCTTGCTAATACAAATGAGTAGATCGCATGAGTAGTTACGCATACAATTTACAATAAGGGTATTTTAGTCCCCAAAATTAAAATAGATGGCTTAGCAGGTTTATTGGTTATGTTGAAGTGTCATATTTTTGTTTTTATTGTTTATGTTTGCTTTATTGTAAAAATATTTCTCTTTTCGGTTGGCATAAACATTTACTAATGCTTTACCCTCGTTATAGGTCCAATTTTTAGTCATTATGTAATATTTATCAAATTCAAAGGTTGTATGAAAAACATTCACTCAGTATTGTTGTTGACTATTTTGAGGCTATATTTTACTTCTGTCAGTAAATTTTGCGTTCCATTGGGCATCTCTCCCATGTACTTGTGAGTAACAAAATTTTCCTCATGGAAGACAGCTACTGATTCAGCATTTCAAGAAGAGTATCCATAGCTCTTTCTTGGAGTATGGGCAGTGCTCTCACACTCTTCTGTCCACTTCATCTGACAAAACTTCGATTGATTGTAGTGCCTTGTTATAATTTCCAAAATACTTTCTTATTTTTTATTGTTCAGCCAGGAACCACGACGCAGTACCACGACCTTAAAGTTTATTAGTTAGATATGGCCAAAGGTGCCATTGGTTAGCAGGTACGGCAAGTTAGAAACTGCTGTAAACAATTGGCATAAAGAGTTTCCTCTACCAGTTGATTAGCCTGCTCAGGCCCGCAACTCTCACATGATGGGGAACCCAACGCAATTAAACATCCCTGTTGTTAATCAGGTTTCTTATTTTTTATTTTATAGTAAATGACTACGTCATTAATAAGCGTTATTCTGCTGCATAACAAATGCTAGTTGAATGCTACTCTTACAAATTTTGAATTTAGTTGCTTTAAAATATTTCAAATTACCTTTGTTAAGTAACATTACAACCACAGACAGAAATCCAATATTAAATTCACGATTTTTTTTCCATATTTTTACGTTTGTAATTAAATTGAACTTAGTAAATTCAACTTTATATAAATTTTAGTGAAAAAGAATTAAATTAATTATTGAATGAGCACAGAAATTTACAATTTAATAAATTTTTATTTAATATCCATTTAAATTTACTTAAGAAACTGGAAATTTTACGTAGGACTAAAATCAAAATAATTGAGTAGATTCTAAGCAGATTTGAGCAAAAATATATGGATAAATTTAGTTCCTAAAAATGGAAATTCATTTGTATAAAAATAAATTGTAAATCAACAGAAGGACTCATAATTTTTTTCAATATTTTAACAATTATCGTTCTAGTTGCGATTAAAATATATATGAAAATACATTTATAGAACGATATTTTTAGGAAAATTTACCTTATATTTTTAACATGGAATACAATTTCCTATAAATTTTATGTAATGGCCATCATTTCTCGCGGCAATGTTTTATTTCCGCTATCAAGAAAAATACTAGATAAAAATTTCCATTGAAAAGCCATCCGATATGACGAATGGTACTTTTCCATCATTGAAATGATGGTGATTTGTGCGTCTTGATGTCTACGATTTTCTAAACAAATTTTTCGTTTATGTTTCATTTTTATTTATTTTGAAGCTTAAGTAGAATGAATCAATACGAGTACAAATCGAATCGTTTCAGGGGAAAAAAATGGAAACTTCTACTGTAACTACAGTGTTGTACTATATTGTAAATAGATAGGGTAGAGTGAGAAAAATAATAATTTCAAATGATTTGGAGCTTTTTTTCGCGATATCTTATGCCGGGGGTTTATTTAGATAAGATTCGTCTATTTTGTTGTTCGACTAAAAATCTACTCGTGTATCGATTTGAGTTTGCATAAATTTTCCATTTCTATATAAAAAAATATGCTAATTTATAACTATTCAAAATACGTGTTCTCCGCTCTTCATATCGATTGCAATAATTTAGAATCCACTATTTCCGTTTTATCCAACCAACCCATTTATGAATTTCCCTTGTACAATAATCATCATCCCTTATCAAATTTCTATGATTTTACAAGATTTATATGGATACGCATACACATATTCATCGTTTTATATCAAAACATTTGAAATATTTATTTTGCTTTGAAATTGTTTGATTTATGTTGACTATTTTTTTCCTACTCAATAAGGAATATTGGTGGTGATAGTAGAGATGGTAGATGATAGTTGCGGATGGCGGTTTTTGTCTTTTAGATTTTTTCCTTAGCCTAATATTTCCATTTATCACTTTTTGACATTTACTGGAATCGATTGCCTGTTTTTATTTATTTGAATTTCTTCACTTATTCGAATTTATCTGATATAGGATAAAGGCATTCGATAAAACAACTAAGAAAATAATTCAAGTATTTAAAAAAAAAAAAACAAATGAAAAAAGTTAAAACGTTAACGAATTATCCTTTTTATTAGACTATGGATATAATGATGGAAGCTCTTATTATTCTTCAACTATTCTAAGAAAGTTTGTGATTGGAGAGGGTCTGGAAATATAAACGAAATCTTAAATAAAACCATGTGACAAATTTATGGCCTTTCGGAATCAATTCGTTGTGTTCTTTTTCTCATTTCATCTTTTGTATTGTTTTTTTTTATCCTCAAAATAGATTCAAACTTTATTGAAAGGGAGAAACACTACAAACCCACACCGTTTACGGTCATCAATTGTTATGCTATCAGGAATTTTTTCTTCTTGTGCAGTTTTTTGCTAGCTTCTTCGTAATGAAAGCAAATTTTGGAATTGCTCGGCACGTGCTGACTTATCCTTTGACGATGACGCCATCGTTGGTAATGGCCAGAAACAAACGAACCTAATGAACTTTTTTACAACCCTATTGACTTGCATTTGAACATTTTCCATTTAGCACAATTTTTTTAGTCGTTAAACTGGACGCGCCACTTCCATCGTCAATTGTAGTTAGAGGGTGGTAGTGAGTACTAAAATTTTATTGTTCCAAGCAAGTGCACATTGACTATAAGCACGGAGAATAATTTTCTTTCATCCTTGCCTCGGGGTCAATTTACCCTGCAAAAAGTTATTGTGGTAGTAAAATTTCACGGCTGTCATTAATTTGTGAAAGATCGGAGAATATGTTTATGCTTTCAATCAGTTTTGTAATGAATTGTAGCCAATATCATTGTAGCAATTCTCAAAGATAAACATCCAATATGGCAGTATAACAATCTGTTCAGAATACCTTTTTATTCATTTGATTGGTTTCAAACCTAATTGTAGGAATCTTTCACGTAAATTCAGTATATTTATTGTCCTTAAAATGTATAAAAAAATAAATATAAATTTCGAAACATATTTGAACGAGAACGTTTGCGTTTTCTTTAATATAATTTTATAAATGGATTTTTATTTAGATCTCTTCAATTTTTTGAGTAATTTATCTGTCAATCTTTATAGTGTATTACTAATAATAATTGTAGGATGTTTGAAGGATCATAAGATGGATATAGTGTTAGTTTAATTTGACTTTATATAAAGTAAAAATTTAGAATTTTTTTATATATATTGTATTAACTTTTTATAGTTTTGCTAAATAGTAATACATAAAATGAAGAATTAATTAAATAAATTATACGTAGGCTACTATATATATTTCTGGCCTAGGCAACACTAAGTGTTGCCAGGTGCGATCTGACATTTCCATTGGAAAGTTTGACATTTTTTAGCATAAACGTACTCAGAACGTTTTGACGTACGACTATCATTTGTGTTGTTTACAGTGACTTGAAAAAATCAATTTGGCAAAAAAATGGAATTAACTCGTGAACATTTTCGTGCGATCATTTTTCACAACTTTCGACGTGGATTATCACGACAAGAGTGCATCGATGAACTTAAATCTTTGTATGGCTATGAAGCACCATCCTATAGCACTGTGAAAAACTGGTACAACGAATTCAATCGTGGCCGACGCTCGCTCAAAGACGAATTCCGTGAAGGTCGTCCAAAAACAGCCGTTGTTCCAGAAAACATCGATGCCGTACGTCAACTGATAATGCAAGACCGTCATGTGACATACCGTGAGATAGAGGCATGCCTAGGCATTTCTCCCACCAGCATACATTCGATATTGCATGAACACCTGGCCGTAAAAAAGGTTTGTTCTCGTTGGATCCCGCACAATTTGACAATCGCTCAAAAAAAGGCTCGTGTGGATTGGTGTAAAGAAATGCTGAAAAAATACGATCGCGGTGCTTCAAAAGACGTTTATAAGATCGTCACAGGTGACGAATCATGGATCTATGCGTATGAGCCCGAAACAAAACAGCAATCGACCGTGTGGGTCTTCCAAGACGAGTCAAATCCAACGAAAGTTGTTCGTGGAAGAAGCACTTCGAAGCAAATGGTCGCTTGTTTCTTTGGCAAAACTGGTCATGTGGCGACTGTTCCGCTTGTGCAACGTAGGACGGTCAATTCTGAGTGGTACACCACCATTTGTTTGCCTGAAGTCTTCGGAGAAATTCGAAAAACGAACAAGAGAAGTCGAATCATTGTGCACCATGACAATGCGAGCTCTCACACATCGGCTCAAACCAGCGCCTTTTTGACCGGACAAAACGTCGAATTGATGGGTCATCCTCCGTACAGCCCTGACTTGGCACCCAATGACTTCTTTTTAATTTTCGTCGCCAGAAGATGCTGTTGAAGCATTCAAAAACCATGTTTTGGAGGTGTCTCAATCGGAGTGGAAAAAGTGCTTCGAAAATTGGTTTGAGCGCATGCAAAAGTGTATAAATCTTGATGGAGAATATTTTGAAAAACAATAAAACCTTTTTCGTTGATAAATATTCGCATTTTCATTATTAGGCCAGAAATATATATAGTAGCCCACGTATTGTATTTAAAATATATGAGAATAGGAATTTTTGATGTTGATCAAATACATATCATGTGGTTTATTGATTAGGTAGGAATTGTTAAACTGCAAACGTCCTTTTATTGAAATAGAAAAATTCAAAAAAATATTATTCTGCAATAATCTAGGTCTACTTTGAATAATATTTCGTACCGATTTTGTCTACAAGAATCATATTTGTAGAATAATATTGAAAAAGATTTGTATTGGGTTGTCCGGGAAGTAATTTCGTTTTTTTATTATAAAAATAAAAGACATTTTTCTTATAGTGAGTAATATTTTATTCAATTAAATATTATCCAGTCTGATCTAATACCCTTTCCCATCTTTCTGGCAGTAGCATAATTCTACACTCATAAAATTTTTGTTCTTTGCTGGCAAAAAACTGATCCAAGTGATTTTTGACCTCCTCACTAGAATTAAACGTTTTACCGTCTAAAAAATTTTGTAGAGACCAGAACAAACCATAATCGGAAGGTGCTGGATCTAGAGAGTATGGTGGAAGTATATCCCATCCAAGCTCTGAAAGCTTTTGCCGAGTGGGCAAACTTGTATGTGGTTTCGTATTATCCTGTTGGAACACTATGCCTTTCCTATTGACCAATTGTGGCCTCTTTTCTACAAGTGAATCATTCAATTTGTCCAACTGATGATAGTAAACTTCAGAATTGATCGTTGTGTTACTCGGTAGAAGCTCAAAATGACTGATTCTTTTGAAATCCTACCAAACAGACAGCATAACCTTTTTTTGATGAATATTGCCTAAACATACATAAAATTATTTGTAAAAATTCTTTTTAATATGAAATAAAAAATAAATGTTTAAAAAAAGAAGAGAGATCAATGGAAAATAATTGCTCTACTTAAACATAAAATCTTACGTATTAAAACACTAAGATTCGAATCATACTTCAATAAAATTTAATTTGGTTAAATAATGAGCCAATGATTTTAGTATGTAACTTAATAAGTATTCGAAACAATTTATTATTCTGGAAAAGACAAAATTAATGATTCTAAAATTTCGTTTTATTTTGATTAGCGATTTTTTCTGAACATGTTCAGAAATTCACATAGAAATATTTTTATTGATTTTTTTAAAAATATTTTCTTATCCACTTCCCTAAGATTTTTAGTTTTTTTTGTCGAAAGTATTTGGGGAAGCTCCTCTAAAACATTACATTTCCTCCTCTATTTCTTACAGTGCCAATCATGTAGTTCTGCAACATTCTCTCGCAAACATACAGACATAAAAACGTGCACCGATTAGACGCCACAATTTTTAAATGTGGCTCATCACACCAGTGTAACTAATTTGGTAATCTTTTGCCAATTTAAACCTTTTCTTCATATTTTTTTTGAATAAAATAAAGGTTTCTTTACTGTCATTTTTTGCATCAGTGCTGCTTCCCTTAATTTGTTGAATTAGTGGTAAATTCCGCTTTGATATTATCATCAAATATAAAAAATATAAATCGAAGCATTTAATAGAGGCTAAGTTCAAGAGTTGCGCTCGTAGAATTGCGGAACGTTATTATCAGATCAGAAGTCATCGCAACTTACTACGGTCCGGTAGGTCTTAAATTAATAGTTCGCTTAGTTTGCAGTAGTAGTCAAATGAATCGAGAACTTCTAAAACGGCAAAAGGCAAATAAATAAAAAATAATAAATAAAGCTTTGTTCCATTAAAACTGCACTTCCGGGAACTATAAAAATGTACTTTAGACGGATTAATCAAAGCTTTAGATATTTGGGTTCTACAGTGATCATATTATAATTACTTTATTTATTTTATTTAATACAATATTTATTTATACAATAACTTCAATTTAATTTAATATACATTATTAATTTTATAATTTAATAACAATATATTAACTTAATAATATCAATTAATCATCTTATCAACTAAAATCACAAATAAAAAATAAAAATTAAACTTTATTATTTACATTAAAGCCTAATAATATATAATTGATTGCAGTGTGCTACACTATAGGCAGCAGCACACTACAGGTCCTATGGAAAAATGTACATACATCGCAGTGCTAGAGAAATACTGTTGACGGAAGCTGGTTACATTGACTATGGATGGACTAGAAAAATTTGTGAGAATTTAAGAAATTTTATCAAATCATCCGTAAATTGGTCTAAATTTTGTTACACAGCAGGAGAGTGATCTTGACCATAGTTTTATATTATATAGAGACTATCTACAAAATAAAAAACAAGAATGCCTGTATGGGACGAGCTCGACAAAAGTGGGAGTATTGTCCATCCTTCAACATACATTCGAAAAAATTTTTTTGCAATGCTAAAACAGTATTTTTAAAAATAACATAAAAAACTAACTGACCAAATGCCTAAAATTATATAAGCTGTCATCAAACCCAAAAAATGTTTTTTCGACGAAAGATCAATTTGAAAATTTTTTTTAGTATTATATTTTTAATTTGATAATAATTAATGCATAACATTTTTTTTTATATTAAAGATCAAAATGGTTACAGTTAAAAATAAAAAATGCATTTTCACCTTGTTCAATTTAATTTCCGGGTTATATTTAACTTTACCTCTTAAACAAAAGTGATCGCATACATTTGGCATGTAATGTATATCATTAACCTTTTCTAGTCTAGGAAATTTTTTTTTGTCAAAGCACACAAATTTTATATTAGGATACATTCAGAAAATATTCATTTTTCTATAAGTGTAATCTCAAATGTCCTTTCAACAATAGAATCTATAAAATATCTCTTTCCTATCTACGATGATGGGTATCTTTCATATACTCCACAAATTAATGATTTTCTTACATAAAAATATTATAAAAATATACTCAATACCAATAATGACGTGATTGCTAAAATAAAAGTATTGTAAGAGTTTTTTATCAATATTTATTGCTAGTAAATTTTTCAGATAACAATTTTATATAAAAAATTTAAAAAAATATTAGTTGATTATGAAAAGAAAATTTTTGCAAATAGATTTATTAAAAATGTCTAAATATCGGGTTTTCCGGAAAGTAATTCCGTTGCATTACCAAATTACTTTCAGTACAACCAAATAGTTTACTTATTGGCTTTTTTTCTTTAAGTGCGTCATTCAATTTGTCCAACTGATGATAGTACACTTCAGAATTGATTGTTGTGTTGATCGGTAGAAGCTCAAAATAGGCAATTACTTTGAAATCCCACCAAACAGATAGCATAACCTTTTTTTGATGAATATTGCCTTTCGAAGGGCTTTGAGCCGGTTTATCTTTTCTACTCCAGGACCTTTTGCGCTTAACATTATTGTAGACAACCCATTTCTTGTCTCCAGTGATGATACATTTCAAAAATTGATAATTTTCTTGGCATTTGAGAAGCAAATCACAAACGTCAATGCAACGGCATAAATTTTTTTCCCTAAGAAGATGAGGAACCCATACGTCTATGTCGAGCTTTGAGATTAAATCTAACTGTTTCAAATGATTATGAACGATCGTATTCGATAAATTTAATCTCTCAGTGATCTCACGAGTTGTTATTCACCGATTTGCAACAATTGATGCCTTTATTGTGTTCTCATCAGCTTCAACTGGTCTTCCAGAAAGTGGTGCATCTTCGAGATCAAAATTGCCAGATCAAAATTTTGCAAACCAGTTTTGGCACTGCCGCTCACTTAACACATCGGATTATATTTGTCTTGCTTGAACAGCATTTTTATCTTTTCTATAGTAAAAAAGTAAAATATGCCGAAAATGCAGTTTTTAACTTTCCATATTTAAAACTACTATGCAGAACCAATCAAATTTTTTCACAAGCAAGCCTTTCTATGCCAACTGTCAAAAAACATGATTATATGACTTAAATGTGAAAGTGGTTGTGAAAAAAAAAAATTAAATCTTCTGTTGGGAAACAACGAAATTACTTTCCGGACAACCTAATATGTATACTCTCTTTAAAATTATAACAAAGATACTATTATAATTATAGGGGAAAAGAAACATTGAAGTGGTAGGCCTACCTAATAAGACTTATCAATGTTTTAAGAGTTCTTTTCAACAATTTCACTTTAAACGCCGTTATATATTAATAGAGAAGATATCAGAGGATAATTTTTTAAGAAGTGAATGTTGTGGTAGAATAATCGGGAATGAAATATTTTATAATCTTCTATACAAATTTAAGTCACAGTAAATAACTTCGTTACGAACATAGATGATGGCATCAATAATTTTTTGAAGAATTTGTGATTGAAGGAATTGAATAAGATAGAATAACCACAAAATTCAATATCGCTCGTCCAGATCAGTCTATTTTTATTCTTAGCGTGACTTTTCATCGATTGTTCAGTAGTCAAAGTAGTTGTCGATAAAGACTATTAAGTTTTTGCTTTTTTAGTATCATTTTAGGGTTCTTTAGTTTAATACTCTTGCCATAGGGTATACAGAAATGGCGCTATCGTTCACATAAGTAATAATTAAATATTGCATAGCATAGGAGCAAAAATACATGAAAGGACAAAATTTTCGAAATATTCAGTATTAACTTTTAATTGGAAATAGACTAAGTAACGATATGACTTTAAAATAGGGAAGTATATGCTCATAGGTTTCCAGAGCAATCCAGGATGCTACAGTCAGTCAATAGCATGTGGTATGACATAAAATACTCTTCCCTCCCAAGAGCAAACGCAATGTAATCAACTACATTTATAATTAATTCAATTTTCAACATACAAATGAAAAATATAATTATAAATTAACTATAGAAACATTAAATTGGTTTTAGAAATTGTCTTGTGTCCGTTTTTTTTTATCATATTTATATTATAATTGGCAAATTAAAATAATAAGTATTTAGAACGTTTGTATTTATATTTACAAATTTATAAATCAAATAGTTGAAAATACAAAGCTGATATAGTTATTATTTTCGAATTTGTAATTGTCCAAAAATTAAGTTATAATTCCCAATGGAATTCATTTCGAAACACCCACCCACTCACCTATTATCTTAATTACCTACACGTATTACGGGTATACGTATAATATAAAAGCATTGATTTTTACCATTATTTTGATGCAATATGTTCCTTTCGTAAATGAACACACGCATTTAAGTAGACTAATATTATTTCGAAATTAGCACCATATTTTCCACATTTAGATTTGCAACAGTTTTTTGAGGGAGGCGCATATTATCCATTGATCATAATTTGAGTGTAGATTTTGGGGTAAATTCCAAGATAAAAAAACGATTTAATTAGAAAACAATGCTGAGACCGACAGTACGAAATTTGTGTGTGCCGTTTTGTTAAATTATCTCGTTCCCTACTTCATGTACGTACGTGTATGGTAAGTCCTCGATGATAAAAGCACACAAGTTTAGATTCGTTTAGCACGTGCAGTTGACAATTTCACCTTGTTTATGTTTCAGTACTGAATATGTACGAATATAGGCTGAATTATTCTATTGTACTACCCACCAACCGCATTCAATCTACGGTGGCTATACTACACCAAACGGGTACAATTGGTGTTTTTGTTTCGAAATCCGGAAAAGGTTTGGGGCACAATTAATTCACGCACCCTTCCGTGAATATCATACTGATTTTACCGAGCTACCATAATATTGTATTAACCTTTTCGTATCTGTTTCTATTCGAGTTTAAATTGTTCACCTACACGTACCACCAACTCTAAACACAATATGTTCACGTATGTTACGTACTTACGTATCTATTGTATGTGCGTACGGGTATGCACGTGAACTTTACCATCATTTATGGGAATGTAATTTTACGAGGTCAAAAATTATCAGAATTTCGTCTGCCATCACGTACTGGGAATACTTTCAGAGAAGAATAGGCCGACCACAAAAACAGAAATAATTTCAAAATTTGCGGAACTATGATTGATTGTTGGCATGTGTTCACCTATATTTTAGATATTTCTGCTACCTTGTTCACCTGCAAACTCTGTGCTACTATGTTACATGTGGTGTATGCATAAGAATGTATGGCTGTATATGATTTTTGAAAGACATACTATTTATTTTCAAATTTCATCCGATCAGAAAAGTTAAAACAAGGAATTCATTTTATATTATTTTTGTTCACCAAATTTAACGAGAATACTAACTCAAATTTAATAATAATCATTTTTCAATTAAAATAATACAGTTTATTCGTGACTTTGTTGCCACGTAAAATATGTCTACACAAACAATTCGAAAACAGCTTTTTTAATAACTTTTTTTTAGTTAAAAGTTTTATTATTTTTGAAGCAACATATTTTTTGAATAGCATGTCTCTTGCTCTCAAATTCTCATTTATATTATAAGAACAATATTTGGAAATATTGAATTAATTTGAATCCGTTTTTATGATCATGATAATAAAAATAGGTTAGAAAAATCAAATTAAAAAGAGGTAGAAAATATATTGTTAGAAAAACCGATTTCGAAAATTATAATATATTCTAAGATGCTTTAAAATTGCCACCGATGCTAGTAAGACTTACCATTCTCAAATATACGACTATATTTAGAACTACAATATTTACTATAAAAGATATATATTTACATATTCATGTCATCCCTTTAAATAAGTTTCTGCGGGCAGCTATAGATTTCAAGTATAATCTTGGGTGATAAAAGCAGTTACAAGAAGTTAGTTTAGGTGAATATGGGGATTGGTGGACCACTCGAATCCGTTTTAGCTGACGAAAACTAGTTGATGGAAACAGCCGTGTAAGAGGAGGCGTTGTCATCTTGAAGCACCCAAGTGCCTACAGTGGGACCATCTGATGCAAAGAATCATTTTGCTGAGCCTTTCAAGGAATACTTCCCGGCTTCAATGATAATTGGTAGTATGAACTCACACGGAACCTTAGTTAGTCTACATTTTTGTTAGTTTTGATATCGAAAGCATTTCTAAACAAAGTTCATCTTTTACTGCTTTTTGGCTCCACAAAAAAATTTTATATTGTCAAAAAAATTCTGATAAGAAATATTCATTTTATTATTTATAAAATGCAATTTTTTGTAAGCCAAATTCGCAAATTCACCGATGCCATATCGTTGCTTCAAATTTTAATATTCCATTTTTCGTAATGCTCTACGAAAACATAACTTTTTTTTAAGGCTATGTAGAGCGGCAATATTAGTTGCCAGACTACGATGTTTATTCATAAAGTATCGCGAATTTTGTGTTTTTTTTCAAAAATTATTTATTTATTCATGAATATCTATTTTGTCACCTTCAAAGTAATTCTTACCAGATATTATACACTTGTGCCAACGTTTTTTCCAATCCTCGAAGCAATTCAAAATATCATTTATTGTGATCTAGTTCAGCTCCTCCTTTGATGCCGTCTTTATCTCCTCAATCGTAGCGTAGCGCCGTCCTTTCATGGAGCTCTCCAGTTACGAGAACAAGAGAAAGTCACAGGGGGCCAGATCTGGTGAAAACGGTGGCTGCGGTATTATTAGTGGATTGTCTTTCGCCGAAAATTCGCGCACAAGCAAAGATGCGTGAGCAGAGGCGTTATCATGGTGCAAGAGGCAATTTTTGTTCTTCCACAAATCCGGTTGTTTCTGGCGGATTGCTTCACGCAACTTGCACATAACTTGCAGTTAATATTCCTTCTGGACCGTTCTACCCTGTGGTAAGAACTCATGATACACCACACCCCTGCAATCGAAGCAAACTGTAGGCAAAGCCTTCACATTCGACCGAAATTGGCGCGCTTTTTTTGGTCTTGGCTCGTGCGGCTGCTTCCATTGGGATGATTGAGCTTCAATTTCCACGTCATAACTATAAATCCATGATTCGTCGCCAGTTATGATCTTCTGGAGCAAATTTGGGTCGTAGCGGACAGAGTCCAACAGCTCCTTAGCAATGTTATTGCGATGCTGTTTTTGGTCGAAATTGAGCAATTTTGGTACGAATTTCGCGGCGACCCGTCTCACGACAAATCATTGGTAAAAATCAATGGCATGAACCAATTGATATGTATAAGTCCTCAGCAACTTCACTAACGGCGATTCGACGATTGGCCAATACTATTTTCTTCACTTAATCAATATTTTCGTCTGTTGTTGACCCTGCTCGGGCGTCCGGCACGCTTTTCGTCATTCACATGTTCTCGGCACTCGGAGAACATTTTGTACCACCGATAAACGCTGCTTCAGTCCAAGATAGCTTCACCATATGCCACAGTCAACATTCGGAATGCGTCCGCGCAATTAATTTATGTTTTTCACACAAAATTTGATACAGAATCTTCGATCCATTTTTTAGAATGGGCAAAAATCGAAGACAAGCCAAAACACGTGCAAGCAAAGCAGCTGTCAAAAATTAACTGAACATTCAAAATGGCCGAAATTGTCGGCATAAGTGAGATACATAATTTCCAACATAACGCCACAAAAAATCTAAAATCGAATATATCTAACCCGCGGAAATTCAAAATTTGCGATACTTTATGAACAGACCTCGTATAATGAAATTGGAGCTGCACGTCTAGGAGAGACTAACGTGTAACTAAAATGGAGGGAAAGTTCGCAGATTTAAAAGAAAAACTTGGTGTTGGCAGCTCTCATTTATGGCATTTTTTTACCAAGGATACAATAATAACACTCTACACACATTTAAATAACAAGATCTTCAATTAAATCACATCAGCGTATATAATAGACTTTTACTATACTAAAACTTATCAACGAACTATTTCGAAAAGCCTCTATTACAATAAATTAACAGTTCTGTATTAATTTTCTTTTATATTTGAAAAAAATTTGGTGTCCTAATAATCAACTAAAAATAAAAGAGGTTATTAAATTTGAATTTTGTGTAGTTATTGACTTTATAAATTCTTAAAAATATCGATTGAATTTTTTTAACATAAAAATAATAGTTATCTTCATAATCAAATGCGCAAAAATCGGATACTTCCAAGCGTTCTGGTTTCTCTTCCAAAAATCATTTTGCCGAACGCGGTTAGAGTTCACAATAATTCCTGCTGAAAACCGAGTTTCCGGTGAAAACATAGGTACTGGCAATACAAAATTACGATCTGAATTTTATAGAAAGACTTAAATAATATACACATGTATTGAAAATAGACAAAATAAATTTAGCTATCAACTTTTACAAAAAAAAAAATATTTTAATGTTTTTCTTCAAAATGCCTCGAAAGAGATTATTTTCGACAAAAACAAGATTAACATCGTTTTGAAATTATCTGCTTCCAAAAATGAATGTACATAAAATCCTTAAAATTTCATGTACAGAAGCTAAGTTGAACTTATATAAACTACTTTGAGGATCAAAATATGATTTCCTATGGGAAAACTTTACAATTTCAATAGAATAATCTATACAATTTTATAGAGAAGAAATGCATTCACATCAAGACATACCACATTTCAGTTTATATTGGAATGTAAACAATTCAATTGGAATTAAAATTGTATTTTCGTTTTGCAGCACATGACAATCCATTTTAAGTGTTGCACTCCCTGTAAATGTGCTACGTGATTGTTCACCTTATTAACTTGTTGATCTTTCAATAAGTGCAGTGACCAATTGAATTGAAAACAATTTTCAGCTTCACCACCGTTTGTTTCCCAAGGGCATATCACTGAAATAGACAAGTATCTTTCTAAAAGTCATAGTCATCCGCACAAAACTTTTTATCCCAATAATTGAATAGATTTCATATTGAATTTTGTTCAGAAAATAAATTCCATACGGAAATCCATAGAGATTCAAAATCAAAAGTATTCTATTTTACTAGGAAAAATTTTAGTTCGTATTCATTGAAATTGGATATACCATATTTGATAAGCTTTAATTTTAAAGTTTATATCCAAGTTTATATTAAGAAAAAATATCCGGCTATTCGTGTGGTTTTTCAAGTTTTATAAATATTTTAACTTTAAAGTTAGACTTATTCTGAAAATAAATAGTTACTCTTAAAGTAAAATATATATATTATAATGAATCAATCTTTTTAGTGAGTATAAAAAATATTTGTGGTGCAATATCAAGAAAATTAGAAAAATATAATATTAACATTATCATCAAAAAACTAAGTTTTACAATATAGAGAATTTTAAAAAGATTCCTAATGGTATTAAAGTAATAAAAGTCCGAAAAGCTTTCTAAAATTAAAGAATGGGCAAGATAAGAGGAATAATAACTCTATTGAACTCGCATAATCTTAAGCGTCTCTTAATAAAATTTATGTACCCTAAATAACATTATCATTAATATATGATATGTATATATAAAAACCTCTTTTATAATGAGTAAGTTTAACAAAAATATCTTAAAGGCTCAAAAATCAAAAAAATATTTCGACTCTTTTCAAAAAGTATCTCAAACACTTTAGTAAAATTTCCACAGTTCCAGAAAAAAAAATTCCAAGGATTAAATTCCTAATTGGAATAATATAAATAGGTTAACTTTGTAATGTTTATGGAAGAAAACGAAATAAGATCTTACAATTGAAAGAAGCGGCAGGGCACAGCATAATTTCGATGAAATTATTAGTAAACGGTTGGCCTTTTTAAATTGCTGATACTCCAGTAAGTATAAATATTATAGTTTATCGTGAGTCTAAAATGAAAATTGGTGATAAGTGAACCTTTGTATTATCTAATAAATGTGAAAGAGGGTTGAACGTTTAAAAAGGCATTTAGCAGTAGTTAAGAAAAGTTTTCAATTGTATATATTTTAGCTGGTTAAAGAGTCGATATAGGATATCTTCTTTGTGACTACAATCAAATATGGTATAGTCAACATCATAGTTGGGGATATTTTGGTAGCATTTACAAAGGATATCTTGCGATATAAAAGTAGCGAAACCTAGCAAACTGAAAAAATATATTTATTCGAATATTGTGGAAAAATAAATTATATTCAAAAATATACAGTTTTCTATAAAACTGCAGTTAACAATTTAAAAGATTTTAAACTTCAGGAGTATCAAATAAATGTTTCAAAAAATGTTGTTTGATTTTTTCTAATAAATATTTTGGAAGATCCTAGGACTAATTTAAACATACCGACAGAGGAAAGTTTTTTTATAAGGAGATGTAGACGCAGAATAATCGGAAATGAAACTTTTTATAACGAGAATCGCACAAATCATCCCCAGAGAAAATATTTAAGTCTCTGTTAATAGTTTGCTATAAACATGAAGCTCAGCATCAACAATATTTCGGAGGATTTAGGATTGAAAAGATTCGATGCAAGAGGAACTGGAATGATGAAAAGAGGCTCAACGTTCAATACTATAAGTTAAGATTGGTTTTAAAATAATGTTGTATATTAAAATTTTGTTCTATAGAATCAGTGTTAATCGGTTGTATTGTACTCCAAATATTAGTCAAAATATTAGTACCTGTTAAGATATACTCTTTTAATTTTATGCAAGGCTACCGTCCTAATTTCCCGAAACTCGCCATGGAAAGGAAAGCTCGTAGATGGAATAAATTCTTATGTATATTTGTAGTTCACGGTGTGAATTGCCTACAATCTGGATGGCAACAAGATATGTTAAATGGTCCATGAGTAGTTGTGTCCTTGAATATTAAAACTGACTTACCGAGTATATCCAACAATTCTAAGAACAATTTCCGGTAACTAAAATTAGAAAATGGTTAGTAGAACTGATTTGGTAAAGCAGATTGTAGACATTTAAAAAAAAAAAGTTTTTTAGAAATGCTTATAAAGATAACAAACGATAGGTTTTCGACCAGTTTCAATAAGGATAGTGCCCATTGGAAAAGTCGGTGTGATCTATTGGCTAGTCAAAAAAATGGTTCAGCATTGCTTCAACTGGCCTTTGACAACCTACTGACAACCTTGATACATAAATTAAAAGAATAGAGCAGCATTCCACCCAGTTAGCTTTTCTGATTGCCTAATCTTAATTTACTATCAACCAGAACCTTTACTAATTTGAAAATAGCGTTAATTTGGTTAATAGTGTTTTTAATTTACCGTTTCCTTATTCCAATTCAAGTAAATGTAATACTCAGGATTTAACTGTAACCACAGTTCCATTTCCTGCAACCATCGGAGACCCGGTTGGTTTTTTAATAGCACCATTTATGGTACTCCAATTTTTGACAGTCGAGATAACATCTCTGATGTTGTTGAGTACCCCTTAATAGTAGGTTTTACTACCAGCAAAAAGAGGTGGCCAACAAAAAAGAAGTATGTGGTTTGACGAAAAATAACCGTGGAGGTTCTATCAGTCATGGATGATCACAATAGGTTTAAAGTAGATGAGTTGATGCTCCACTTAGCCCTATAAATTAACCCTATACAGTCACGTATAATTAAATGGGTTTTCTTAGTCTAGAAAAAAAGCAGTAATTCTGCATTTCAAACAATTATAAACGGCGTGCTATACATTTAGAGGTATGGTCAGAGTCCCTCTACACGATCTTTCGACATATTGGTGAGGAATGAGCATTTTCTAAAAGTTTTGTCAAATCTATAAAATAGTTTATTTCTTATCTCTACGACCATCAATGCTAAGATGGTGTGTACGAGGAGAGTGATGCCCAAGCTGTTGCCAGTCCCTCACAATGGAAGGGGCGTCGGTCATAATTCCATTATCAGTCTCAATCGATAGAGTAATTCCATTCTTTTGATGCCCTAGAATCTGATTATTTCTTCTACATGCTTCCTTTAGAGAGGCCTTGGTGTCAATGGTAGCCTGTCTAAATGATGGGAAGTAATCACTTATCCATCATTTTGCACCTTCTCGTGCAAAATGATGGATAAGTGATTACTTCCCTTAGACAAACCATGCACTTTCCATTTAAATAAACCCAATTTCCATGCAAGAATGAAGGTAAGATCGAGGGTGGACTTAATACCTCTTATTGAGAAAGAGTTCGGAAGACAATCATTAAATAAAATGGCACTCAATTTGATAGAATTGAGCTATTTCTCGATGATTTATCTATGCGAACTACTCCTAAAACTACAGCTTCTAAAAATGTTTTTGACACCGCTATTCTCACATTCCACTCAAATAACCAAATGTGCGATTTTGCATTACTGGCACACATTTAATTATGTTAATCCACATAGAAGTATTGAGATTAGATATATATTATAAATTTTTTGTAAAATTCAAATACCAAAGTTAAAATAATACCGTAGAAGATTTGAGACTTTACCTGTAATTAAATTTTTTTTTTTAAATTTTATAGATAATTTTTTAATATATATGGAATAAAATGCATTTTATTTACCTTTACATAAAATTGATTGCTTTAATATAAAGATATTTTTAGGTCCAGCTGTAATAGAGACTCAATAAATTGATTGTAAAATAACTAGTTTAATAATCAGCTATTTCTATTATTAAAATTCTATTATTAACTAGCTTAGTCCTGAATAAAGATGAGTTTTTAGAAAAAGGCCATTATATTTTTAAATACAAATTAAAAATTTATTATATTAAAGTGGATTTGAAAATATTAGAGCAACTGTAATAGTTACAATTTATTTATGCAAAGAAATATACCTCGACAATGCTTGAAAATGATTCAATTTTTTTTTATTAACTTAATCGTCTTTTTATTGCAAATCCAAAAATTATTCACGAACAACCTTAACATTCCGAAAAAGTGACCGTTTTGTGTGGCTCATTTCATCAGCGGCTTTTTTTTTCAAAATAAGGCAGGAGTTGTCGTTACTGTCAATGGTGTGTAGTACAGATAAATAATAACGAACTTTTTATATTCTGAATTGAAAGATATTGATTTAACAAATATGTGGTTTCAACAAGACTGCGCTCAGTGCCACACATCCTATGCAATAATCGATTTATTGCTGGAAAATTTTAACGCCTTGATAGTTTCAAAAAATGCTGATTAGTAATGGCCTTCTAGAAATTATGATTTAACGGCTTTAGACTTCTTCTTGTAGAGTTATTTAAAGTTGTAAATAAATATTGAATATTGAATGTCAAATATATGAAATAAGGGAGGATTTATTGCACAGTATAGTCTTAAATTCGAATTATCGTATTTGGTTCTGAAAAACATTTATATAATGTTATTTTTAGAACATAATTGCATCGATTATTCTTAAAAATTAAATAATACATTTTGGTCTGCCACATTTATTTTTTTTTTTTTTGAAAAAAAAGCATCTTACTTTTATTGGAAAAAACCCTATATAAGCAAAATAGATAAAATCTGTAAGACCGTTAAATAATTTTTATATATACAATCCTCATAAATAGTAGTATTTTTATTATTAAGTTCATGGCAAATTATGAGGTAGTTATTAGGAAATTGATTTCGAAAATATAATCAGACAATATTAAGGCAAGAAGAGTACTAAAAATTCTTGGTTTTCGAAAATATATTTTATTATACAATTCTAATGCTAAACACCCTCAATGGGGTTGCCGCATTGCTAATCCTTGAGGAAAGACTCTTCAGGAAGGTAAATCCCATACACTACATCATATCAAATAACCTCCCCTCCAAACCCAACATACTGGCCAACATCTGTTTCAAAACGACCTGATATCCTCGATTACTTCATTAGCACTCCTTCAATTACTATGAATTCTAGTATTGAAACTCTTTCTGATTTAAACTCTGATCATAGCCCTGTTCTCCTTAATCTTAATTCTAAGCCAATCTTAAAGACTCTTCATTCTAAGCTGATAAATGGCAAAATAGACTCAAACATATTAAGCAACAAATTAAACCAACAGATTGACTTGAAACGAACGTTAAAAACAGCAAACGACACTAATGATGCTATAAATTACTTCACTATATACAATACGACACAACCACAACAACAAAATTTACCAACTAAAACACAGACTTTTAATGAAAAAAGGAAAATGAGAATGCTGTGGCAACGCGTACGAATGCCTAGCTACAAACAGAAACTTAACCGACTACAACGTGAACTAAAAATGGAAATTAGAAAGTACTATAATAAACGGCATGAAATTTACACAAGATCGCTTAGTGACAATATTTCTTTATGGGAAGCCACAAGACGAATACTCTCGTACAAAAGAACACCATCACACCCACTGAAACAAAATGCCGGCAAAAGCTGAAGTATTTGCAAAACATTTGCTAAATACTTTTGCTCCACATGAAGATATAGAAGACCAATCCCATACTAATAAAATTATCGAAGAACTAATGTTCCCAGTCTTCCTCCCAAAAATTTTAAGCCCTCGGAAATTAAAACCGCTATTCTGCGCCTTCCCAATAAAAACCTCCTGGTTATGATATAATGACAGCTTCTATTCTGAAGCAAATTTCCCGAAAAGTTTTAGTTTTAATTACATAAAGTTTTAATAGCCTCCTGCGCATAACCTATTTTCCCTTACTCTGAAAATTTTCTGTCATTAAAATGATTCCTAAACCAAATAAACCCATTAATTCCCCTTCCTCCTATAGACTTATCAGCCTCCTACCAATCCTTGGTAAGATTTTTGAAAAACTCTAATTAAAATGACTCTACCCAATTCCAGTTAAAGAAAAAATTATTCCTGATCACCAATTTGGCTTCCAATCTAAACACTCCACTATATAGCAATGCCATCGCATTGTTGATCAAATTGAATCCTCTCTTGAGCGGAAAGAGTATTGCCCAGGAGTATTTTTAGATATCTGCCAAGCTTTTGTGTGTGGCATTGTGTAGAATCCTGGAGTCCTTAAAAGCTTTCTTCCTTCAACATACTTCCTTATCATAAATTCATATCTCTCCCAACGTCATTTCTAAGTTGCAATTAATTCAGAATCCTTAGTAATATAAACTATTCTAGCCGGAGTCCCATAAGGCAGTATCTTTGGTCCCATTTTATATAATATTTATACCCATGATATCCCATCTGATTCTAATACTATCATTGCAACTTATGCAGATGATGCGGCCATACTTGCTACCCATACAAATCCAGACATAGCTTCCAACAATTTACAATCCCTTATACTCTAATTAAAACAACTCTACTCAGTTCTAGTTAATGAAAAAAATATTCCTGAACACCAATTTGGTTTCCGATCTTGAACACTCCACTATCCAGCAATGCCATTATTGTTGATCACATTGCAGCCTCTCTTGAGAGGAAAGAGTATTGCCCAGGAGTATTTTTAGACATATCTAAAGATTTGTGGCATTCTGGACTCCTCTAGAATTTCAAAAGCTTTCTTCCTTCAACGTACTAACTTATCATAAATTCATATCTCTCCTAACGTCATTTCCAAGTTTCAATTAACTCAGAATTCTCGGAAATATATGCTATTCTAGCCGGAGTCCAACAATGCAGCATCCTTGGTCCCATTTTATAAAATGCTTCCAACAATTTACAATTTCAAATACACAATCTTCATTCCTAGTTTTAGAGATGGGGATTGAAGGTAAATGAACAGAAAAATACTCACGTTACTTTCACACTTTGTCAAGGAAAACCTACCCCTTTATATCTAAATATTGTAGCAACACGATTCCAGAATTGGGACTTTACCTGTACAAGAGATTAACATGGAACCCACATAATAGACTAAAAAGAGTTAAAGCTAACAGACGTAAACTAACAATCAAAAGTATACTTCTAATCTATAATACAATTATAAAACCTATTTGGACATATTGAATTGAAGTTTGGGGTTCAACGAAAAGTTCCAACTCCTGTCGCATCCATGCCTTACAATCCAAGATCCTCCGTAAAATTGTTGATGCCCCATTTCATGTTCGTAACAACCTAATACATCGTTATCTAAATGTTCCCTTTGTTTAGGACCTGTGCATTTTCCACTATCAAAAATTTCACTCCCGTTTATCTAATCTTCATAATCTACTTGTGAGAGAATTGTCCTCCCCGGAAACACTCATCGGAGACTTAAGAGACAATAGTCTAGAGATTTTCTAGAGAAATCTAAAAAAAATGAAAAAAAATATTCATTTCTAAAATAATAAAATATTGGAGCAAACCATATTTACAATAATTGAGTCTACGAGTATAAATACTGTCAGTCTGTGCGGTAATATTAAAAAAAAAACAATTTTCCTTTTGCTTATCATCAAGCCTTTAGTAGATTGGAACCACAAGTTGTTTTTTAACAAGAAAATTTTTCGAAATAAGTCTAGGACTACAATTTGGCATCATTCCGAAACAAATCGTGTATAAATAGTGATAATATCTAAATGCATTCATAATATTCGAAAATAATCAAAAAAAAATGTGATTCCTTTTAAGTTACGTAGTAATAGTTATGATAATGAATATACAGTAAAAGAAAATCATTTATTTTATTGCTCTACTTATTTTTATGATATAAAAGAAAATCCAAAAGGAATTGGCGTCTTCTCCAGTAGAGATTTGTGAGATTTACAAAGCCATTTGGACTAATCGTTATCACTGAATCTAAAATAGTCGCTTTTGATTATTAATGAGCTTCTAAGAGAGTGTTTATACATCAAGAGTGTCTATACACCACAGAGACAATCGCACCAAATATCTGCTCCAAATGAAATATGCTCAATAATTTTGATAAGCCAGTCTATATTGAATGCCATTCATCGCGAGATAGTATTTTTATTTCTACATAAGGGAGTCGATTAATCATGTGTTTCACTTGCTGTCTAAGTTATGTCCTTTACCATATTGTGTAGTACGATTGTTAATAAAATGTAAATCAAGTGTCGCATTTGCTCTGGCCGCACTTTAATACCATCATCAGTATGGGTGGAACTCATCCTTAAATATTTCGTATCACCAGGACGTCTAACGTTACAAAAAGCTATGCTTATGTGAGCCATCAATCTTGGATGAATGCTGTGATTTTTTCCAGGAAACTCCAACAAAAACAATCACACGAAAGCGAAAGACATTTAGGAAAACTACCACTAGCTAAGTGTGTGTAATATATTCCTTGTTATCCTTGCGATTTCCGGTTTCACGTTAATCGGAATCATTACCACAGTCAGATAACGATGGTAAGTAAGTGGTTGAATAAGCATAAATAACGATTCTACGTTATTACTTGGTTGCGTGATCATGAAATCACATTTTTCTAATAATCACATTTCCTCTATCAATAAAAACGTTTTCTGCTACGAGTATTAAAATTTAGGATTTTTCGATTTTTTTTGTTCATAAATTGGTAGTAATTATTTTTAAACTTTTCAAGAATAATATATTATATAATAACAATAATTGACATACCAATTTTTTCAATCATTATTTTGTGATTGACTTGATAAATGATATCATCTTTCTAGATAGCTAGTAGAAATACTTTGAATAAATCATATTGACTATGATATAAATATTTTTAAAATAAAAAAAACTATTTCTAAATAACATAAATGATATTTTTAACAATTATTCTAAAATATTTGACTAATATTCTTTTCGACTTCATTGTTTTTAAAAGTCTTTCAGTTAAAATAGGTTTTTATATTTAAAAAATAAATAAAAAAAAGTAACTTAACTTGTTCATCAAATTTGCCAAAACAGAATTAAAATTTTAGGTATTTCTCTATTTTGCAATAAAAACAGATTTAAAATTATTGGTATTTTTCTCCTTAAATTATAATCTATTGAAAATTGCTGTTTTTCTTTGGGTTATTTACTAGAAACTTAAATGTTTATGATTTCTTTTATAAAATATTTAGAAATTGTTACACAAAAATGGAAGCACTTTAAACCAAATTAATAGGCTTAAGATTGCGCAACAGTGGTACAAGGCATTTAAAGATGGCCGAGAATTATTTGACATTCTAGCTTGCTCATGCCGACCTTCGACGTCTTCGATTATAAAAATATCGACAAAATTAAGGCAATGCTGATGGAAAATTGTCATTTTAGCAAAAGATATATAAATAATATTGACGGATAAATATTTTAAGGCGTTATAGAAAGAGTATTAATCGAATAAAAAATCAGATTTGTGGCAGAACAATTATTGGATTTTGCAATACAATAATGCGCCATACCACCAAATCAACCACTTTATAGGAATTTTTGATGAAAAACTCAACGAATATCATCGATCAGACAACATATTCCTCAGAATTATTATAACTATTTTCACGGAAGACGTTTTGAGTCCTACTTGAAAATTAACCAATTTACAATATAAAAGCTATTTACTCGAAGGCTTGGTTAGTTGTTCTGATCAGTAAATTGCTTCAAATATTTTATGGCGGCAAAAATAAATCCATATTATAAATTTATATTTTGTATTTTATTTAACAATTTTGAATATTTATTTAACAGAATATTTACTGATCAGAACGATTAACCCACCTTTCGTCAAAAAATGATTTTAAGGTACTATAGGGCAAACAGAAAAAGTTTTAACCATCTACGAGGTGATCATGAATCCTTATTTGAATTTAAATTTAGGGAAATCAGCCTAGACTATTTACATACGCTTAAAAAAAATACAAAAGTGCAATCGAAAGCTTCTACAAATTATAGAATGGTTTTCTAATGAGCCAAAGTCTGTTTTCATGCAAACCTTAAGTTAACGTTTAACATTTTTTTGTTAAATTAAAGGATTAAAATTGAACTAAAAAATTCCCTGGATTATGATATTCTACTAGTCATGTGAGCTTTTATAAAATATAAATAAAAAGTGAAAAGAGAAATGATTAAAGGATTTATGCTTATCTAATTTCGTGATCGATTATGAGTAGCAAAAAGAATTGAAACCATTACAAAAGCTTTGAGCTACAACATTAAATATTTGCATTTATATAATAATAATAATAATAATAGACTTAGTAAATTTACATACGTGTATATTGCACTAATATTTTATAATAAATTAGCTACGAAGTTTTCATAAAATAATCTAAAATTCACAGTCATCAAAAATTAATTGTGCTCTAAGAATTCCAACAGTCTCATTAATCAAAAAGCCGCTTATGACAATCATGATTAATTTTTCTCAACTATTAGGCATTTAATTGTTTTAGGTAGAAATTCATTTTTAGGACCTCTTTCTATAGACTATTATGTAGATTCAACTACTATATTAATAATAATCTTATTTGTAATTAAAAAATATGCATTTTATAAATGAACGGAAAACAGGAAATCGTCCTGAGACGAACACATTTGACATTTATCAATACCACTTCTATTTCTAATTTTTTTCGATATAAAATATATTTTTAAATCTGATTTTATGTTCATAAATAAAAATAAATGTTTCTTTTCCCAAGATTGTGATAAATCTTAATTCAATATGGTTAAAATGGTCGTGTTTCTAATCAAGCTATTTATCATATTAATGGAATATAATATTAGGTTGAGTGTAAATTTGTAGGTCCAAGTTGTTATGTACAGAATGGAGCCTTACACTTTATGCAATTATTGATTAGTATTATATGCTCTCCATAGAGAAGAAAATGTTCACTCCATGAAAGTCCGTTGACAATAGTTTCCAATTGATTTATTGAGGATTAATTCGTCAATGTCGAATACTATTTGTTTATGGCTGCTATTCAAATAGGACCATATACTATCCACTATTCTCGTTCCATATCTATCGTTTAGATACTCAATTGCACAACTATACGTGCATAAGTAACTAGACTATTAGAGTGGTTTTAATGCAAACTCACCTTGGACGTTGTTTCACTAGAAACAGTCCCTTCTGAGTTTCTACAATTGGTAAATATTTGTAATGAAATTAGACATTCTGCGTGACTTGTTTATTTACTGTTAATTTATTTATTTTACTACCTGACTGATATTCTAGTATTGCGAGAATTCAGATAATTTAAGGAGCATATATTTGTTCTACACTTAATTTCATTGGCATCGATTCATAAGAATACTGAATTCATGCAAGTACAACCTTATGTATTCACATACTTATATTCTTGTTTATACACAGTTCGTATTTGATTAGCTGATAATGATTAATAATTAGATAGAAAACATAATAACTGCTGTTTACTTTTACTTAATTTCGTATACACAAAAGTAAAAATATTTAAGAATCGCTATAAATCAATATAGTTTTAATTAGATTTCACAAAATATTTCATAATTTCTTATTCATTAATATTTATTTTATTCAATAAATACTAATTTAACTATTTTAATAAAATTATCTTCTTTTATATTTTTATTACTATTTAAACTTGCAAATATTTTTTAATCACATGTGGTCATTTAAAATATTATCAAAATAGAACCATATTAATTTTGTAAACAAAAAGTTTTAAGTTATTTATAACAAGGCTTTGGTAATATTAAAGTTAAGAAAATAATAATATAAATTTTAGGAAATTGATAATATTTCAAAAGAAATTTAAGTTGAAAAATTCAAAATAAGAAATAAAATAAAAGTAAGATGCCGATGGATTTTCAAGCAGGATAACGTGCTTACATTTGCCTTGGGAGGTGAGAAATTATTAGGGAATTATAATAGAAATAATTGGCTTTTGGCCACGTACAACAGAATCGGTAGATCAGAAAATCATTTAAAATACCTGAAAATTGATAATATTAATGAGCATCTGAAATTATTTGCGGATATATGTGTACAGTCATTATTGATTGCTACAAAACGGGCTATGTAACTTAATAGCTAAACGAATAATGTTTTATAAGCAATCAGTAATTCAAATTCAATTATAATATTAGAAAAAACCATGCCAGTCAATTTTACATCCTGAACCTTTATATTTTATATTCCAATTTTTGACATATCCTGATATCTTAGGCAACGAAGAAAAAATTGAGTTACTATATATGAAAAACATTCAAAATTATTGAAAAAAGAACCTTCAAAAAATTAAACCACATCTGACATTGTCTGCTGCGTAAAAAATTCGATCCAAAATCTAAATTTCATCAAATCTGGCGATTATATCAATGAAGTCTCATGTAAAAATTATCTCTAAATGCATGCGTTCATGGATGGAAAACTGCTACTTCCTCTTGACTAATTTCAATATTTCCAACTATGCTTTCACTCAGATTGTCGTTCTGAACTCCATTATTTTATTGTGCTTAACGATTTTTCTAGTATAGACAAACATTTTCTTATTTTTATGCGCAATTATCAATTTTTAATAAATTATAAGTCGTAAAAAACCTTAGAAGTGTTGCAATTATTATCGTCTAACTATAAACAGCTTGTTCACCACCCTACAAAAAAATTGATTTGTTTACCTACCAGGTGTATCAAAAAAGTGAACTATCAACTTTCGTGTTTAGTTTAGTGTAACCGTGATTTTGACTTATGGAAAGTCACTACAAGTATATAGAAAACATTCATATTCAAAAGATAATCACTGCAATACAAATTTGCAGTGGAGAAGTACAAGTTATTTCCAGAGTTAAAAAGGAAGACGAACCTTCCTCAGGTAACACTCCAACACCGAAAACTGAACAAAATATTCACTGACTCGGGCTACTTATGAGGTCAGACCATTTAACATTATTTTTTAATGAACAAGTCCCCTGAAGATTTAGAAAAAGGATTATTTGCATTAGATCTGACATTGCAAACACTTGTACGAGGTCTGTTCAAAAAGTATCCCGAATTTTGAATTTCCGGGGGTTACGTATATTCGATTTTTTATTTTTTATGGCGTTATGTTGGTACTCATGTCTCTCACTTATGCTGATAAGTTCGGCCATTTTTTCAGTTAATTTTTGACACCTGCTTTGCTTGCACGTGTTTTGACTCGTCTTCGATTTTTGCCCATTCCAAAAAATGGATCAAAGAATCTGTATCATATTTTGTGTGAAACACAAAATTAATCGCACGGACGCATTCGTAATGTTGACTGTGGCATATGATGAAGGTACATTAGACCGAAGCAACGTTTATCGGTGGTACAAAATGTTCTCATAGGGCTGAGAAAATAGCGCGCCAAGTTCGGTCGAATGTGAAGGTTTTGCTTACAGTTTTTTTCGATTGCAGGGGCGTGGTGCATCATGAGTTCTTACCACAGGGTAGAGCGGTCTATAAGGAATATTATTTGCAAGTTATGCCCAAGTTGCGCAAAGCAATCCGCCAGAAACCCCCGGATTTGTGGAAGAACAAAAATTGGCCACCATGATAACGCCCCGCCCCTGCTCACGCATCGTTGCTTGTGCGCGAATTTTTGGCCAAAAACAACGCACTAATAATGCCGCAGCCCCAGATTTGGGCCCCTGTGACTTTCTCTTGTTCCCGAAACTGAAGAGCCCCATGAAAACACGACCGTACGCTACGATTGAGGAGATAAAAACGGCATCGAAGGAGGAACTGAACAAGATCACCAAAAAAAATTTTTTCATTGCTTCGAGGATTGGAAAAAACGTTGGCACAAGCGTATAATATCTGGTGGAGATTACTTTGAAGGGGACAAAATAGATATTCATGAATAAATAAATAATTTTTGAAAAAACACAAAAATTCGAGATACTTTTTGAACAGATCATAAAAAGGATCCCTATCACAAGGCTATCTCCTCCAACAAATATTTGTATAAACAGAATTCCTGTGATTCTCCAACCCTCTTTTCATCTGATCTTAGTTTAAAGGACTTTCTTTTACTTCCCAAGATCAAAAAACACTTGAAAGTATATTTTCATGATACTATCGATAACATCTAAAGGAATGTAATTTAGGATCTGATGGCGATTCTAGTTGAAGGCCTTCTTCACTGCTTTGAAATGTGGCTCCCAAGAGAACTTTTATGAAAGATATGACATTAAGGCACAAAAATAAAATCAGTCTCTTTATTACCTTATCATCCATCGTATTCCAATAGATGGGTTCCATTGTATGTGGGTATACCCGGTACGGAATTCGCCAATTCTGGTGCTTGATATATTATGCTCCGCCCAATATATGTCCAGGGTACACCATGTTTTGGCTAGATAGCAGCTTAAATATTATGAGGCTACCTTGCCCGGCTTGCATAAAAATCTACCGATACAAATTTTAGACTGCAACGCACCTCTTAATTTGGATTTCTGTTTTGATTAAACCATTCATTTATTTTCAAGTTGAATTCCTTTTATATCCGAACTTCTTGGTTCAGCTCTCTTATTTCCAAGTACATTATTTCACTTATTTAATCATCTCAAATACACACACAGATTCTTAATGTAAACGAATACTCACAAATTTTACATATTTTTATTAGGTCTAGTCTGACATTGCACCTGGCACTTATGTCACCGGCACCCGGATAGCAATCGTTTCAAGTAAAATTAATACTAAAGGCCATTTAGTTACAACAAAAATCGGTATAATACAATTAAAGAAAAAATGGAGCTAGAAACTGGTTTTTAAAAATTAGCTCAGGGCCATGGCTCAGTGGGATTCAACCGGACGATCCCTTGGATGGTACTCCAGTATGCTAACGACTATGGTACTGGGCTGACTTAATAGGAAATTAATGTCATCTCTTAAAAAACATTAATCGAAATCTTAACGCAGTAGTATCCAGAAATGTCTGGAACAATAATTTTCTCGATAACGAAATACCGATTATTATGTACTAGAGCCCCCTTCTAATCCTCAATTATTTTCAAGCAAATATTTATTTAGTTTTAACTAAAATTATTGGATTATTCCGAAAGTAATTTCTTTTTTTTTATAAAAATGAAAGACGATTTTCGTATAGGTAATTAATATATTATTCTGGCCTTTTTTCTTAAAGTCCAACTGATGACAGTATACTTCAGAATTGATCGTTGTCTTGCTCGGTAGAGCTCAAAAAAAACGATTTCTTTGAAATTCCATCAAACAGATAGCATAACCTTTTTTTAATGAATATTCGATTTCGAAGTGTTTTGAGCCGGTTCATCTTTTCTACTCCAGGTCAGACAACCCACTTCTCGTCCTCAGTGATGATACGCTTCAAAAATAGATCATTTTCTTGGCGTTTGAGAAGCAAATCACAAACGTCAATGCGACGGCACAAATTTTTTTCCGTAAGAAGATGAGGAACTCATATGTCGAGCTTTGAGATTAAACCTAGCCGTTTCAAATGATCATAAAAGATCGAATTCGATAAATTTAATCCCTCAGTGATCTCAAGAAATGTTATCGCCGGTTTGCATCAATTAATCCCTTTATTGTGTCTTCATCAGCTTCAACTGGCCTTCCAGAACGTGGTGCATCTTTGGCACTGGCGCTCACTTAATACATCGGATAATTTTTTTCTTGCTTGAACAGCATTTTTACCTTTTCTATAGTAAAAAACTAAAATATGCCGAAAATACTGTTTTTCAATTTCCATATTTAAAATGGTATCAACTAAAAACTACTATGCAGAATCAATCGAAGCAAGCCTTGCTATGTCAGCTGTCAAAATACATATGCTTATGCGACTTAAGTTTGAAGTTTGTTTTGAAAAAATACAATTAATTCCTCTGTTGGAAAAAAAATGAAATTTCTTACCGAACAACCCAATAATATTATTAAGTATTAAATTGAATAGTTTAATTAGAAAATATTTTTTCGATAATTATTTTTATAGGGGTTATTTACGAAAAGTTTGTAAAATCGTAATTTTTCCGATAATATTTTCATTTAACTTAGAAATATGCAGTGCGTCATAAATTATCTAATTTGTTAAATTTTTTTGTATGTATGGAACCTCTCCGAGACAAAGATTCCGAAGTTTTTCGGTAGCGTTACAACCTTAAGGCCATTATCTGACTTTTTGTTTGAGAATGTTTGGAATGCTAGCTTGCCTAATAAAGCTGGCTTGAACGTACAATAAGTTGATGGGAATAATAAAAATTGTTTATTCATATGGATAGTATAAAAATAATCAATCAACATTTTGGCTAAGAAATTAGTGGATCCTTCATAATTGAAGAAGTCCTATTATAAATAAAATATGGGAAATAACTAGTTACACGCCACAGGAATAAAATTAAAAACAAAATTGGTAACTGAAAAGGAAATCATAGGCAAGTAACTTACACTGATAAGTTTCCTTACCCAGAATTTCGGAATGATTGTTGTGTAGACTAGTGTGATGATGTTAAGCTATTCTATGGAGAGAAGTCTTCCACTATTGGCTCAGTTTTTTTGTATGTGATTTTTTGAAAATCCCTAATTTTTTTTATGAAATCATTTATATTCTGACAAGTAGTTGTGAAATAATGTTAAATCATTTTTCTTTACATTTTATCATTTATTCCTTTTTCAAAAAGCTCTCAATTCAATAATATTAAAAATATTCCTAAAGTTTACATAACTTTTTTTTTTGAAAGCTTAACGGAGATATTATATTTTCATTTTTACAATACAATCAAAGATAAATTATTTTGAGAAAAATGAGTAAAACTAGATATTTCTTAAGATCCCATATATTTTTCAACAAAAAAACCTGAAGAGAACATATTTTTTACCATTTCAATTGTCATAAAAAGCTGACAGAACATACTCAATACTATATATTAATATCCTAAGCCATATGAGTACTATCTGAAAGGTAAAATTATTCTAATAATTGTTTGCAAAATATAATATTTATACTTCCTATTAAATAGTATTCTTTTTAACATATCAGTATTAATGCCAAAGGCATTTAATAAAACCAAAATTTACTACTTTAAATTACATATCCACAATTTTTAACAAACTATACCCTAAATAATTATCTTATTACTAAATTCTTAATGGTTAAAAAAAATTGTTGGAATAAAAATAATTTTTCCTTACCCAAATGCATAGTTATTTTGCCAATATTGGAAATAAATATTAAATTTTTGTGGTATAAAATTGGTACGATAATGCCATCTCCTATATTTCTATAATCATTTACTTATTAATGAAGTACTCTTTCTAAATGCCATAAGCAATTATTAAACAAAAACTATAAAATTAGGTCATCGGTGGTAAATTTGAAAGAATCTATTAACTATGAATGCATTTAATGAAATTTTCAATCGATAAATTTAATACCTTGAACCAATCTAATAATAGAAGCACTAAATACACAACCTCAATTACTACCCTTAATCTATGTGATGAGAATTATTTGGTTTACCGTAATAAAGGGACTATCAAACTACCTACACGACATTAGAACTATTTCTCAAGAATATGGTCGGCAGTCACGCGATGCAATCATTTCAGTACGATTTTTAAACGAAATGCATTTCATGAAATGTCAGTAGTAATTTCTGCAAGAACAAAAATACTTTTTCAACATAATCTATGTCCTTTTATACCATCCGCCATTGCTTTTTCAATTCAATGAATTTTTCTAACAATGTTTTATGTCGTATCCTTTATCAATAATTTTTTAGTTTTCCTCACCTTAAATAGTTAAGTTAATCTAATCAATTCCATTTCATCGAACTGCAAGTAATTTAATCGAATTGCGTTGAATTCATTTGCAGCAATATAAAATTGATATTGCCAAAAGATTTCCATTTTGATAAAAAAAAACAATGGCTTTTTAAATATACGAGCAGACAGAAGATATGGCGATCCAATAATAACGCTGTTGTTTGATGAGATTACTTGGTTAGCCCCAACTAGTAACTAACTGAACTGAAAAGGAACAGTTCTAAATTATCAACTGAATTTGTGTGTGTGTGTCCGTGTGCGTCTGGCGAGTAAGGTTTTAACATATCCACTAAAATTGACATCCGAACAAAAATGATGTTCGCCACCCTGGAAAGGTATTCAACCCCTGTGATTGGGATGCCCGCTATTGATGGGAAAGTCTAAGACTACCCTCGGTAACTGACTTTACTGCATAATGCATGAGCCACATTCGCTTCAATCAGGGAAGCGTAAAAGTCAATTACAGATGTTGAATGAGATTAAATCTTTTTCCCCTGAAATAAATTTTTTCCTTCTCTTTGTAATACTTAAAATGGTCTTGGCTTTTTTCACTTCTATTTCTTCTATTTCAAATGAATCGCCACCAAAGAACATTACGAAAATATCGAAATGTTCAGCGCATGAGGTCCCGTAACGTGTGACAAGCAAAGGATATCCTTTCGGAAATAGATGTGGCGCGTGCCGTTTCTCATTTTGAATTCAATTCATTTTTAATACTTCCGCAATAAGGCAAATTTTTACAGTATTATAAAAATCTATTTTTAAAAAATCATTTTAAAAAAACAATCCATTTTTCTTAGTTATAGTAGGAAAGGAAAGAAGTATTATTTGAAATAAATTGGACATTTTTATGACCTCATAATAGGATAAAGCGATTTTATGGATTTGAACATAATTATTTATTTTATGGAAACTATAAAATGTTCATTATTTGCAAAATGTCTAAAAGGTCTTTTATATATATTGGAAAAAGTAAAAGAGCTTTTTTTTTCTTTATAATATTTGTTTACGATTTTCTTAAATACAACTTAAACATCTTGAAAATTTATTTTATATTTCATAAGGACAATAATAGAAACAGAAAAAATATTTTTTTAAAAATAGGCACCTATGCCTACTTTATCTTTCGTTTTGATCTGCGATCATTAATTTTGGCTATTTAATTGTTATAACTGGATGCGTTTTGTTATGTTTATGTTGCCGTTAAAAAATTGTTTAATCAAACTTTGGAAGAATTAATTAGCTTATGAATGGGCTAGAGTAAAATAAGATACTCTCCTAAAAATTATGGATATAATTTTTATGTGATTTTTACTAAGAACTTAAATGGGAATACCACACGTAAAAATAAAATTACTCATTGTCCCGAAAAAATCTTAAACAACCTAATATATGAAAAGTGAGTTTTTTTTGGAATACTCATTAATAATCATCAAATTTGCTAAATTTGCGACAAAAGCGGAAAATGGTTGAACAATAATTTTATCTTGTTTAAGAATATAAAATTATACATTATTTATTTAGTTATGAACAAATCACATACATTAACGTATTATGTAAAGACCCATTAATACAACTAAATATACAGGCACATTTAGCCTTCAGATATTGTTGATAAAGTAGTAGAATTTTCTCCAAAAGTTGTGTGAAAATTAATAATTAAGTGGAGAATCCTCTTTGATTACAGTAATAGACTACCTCAACAAAAAAATTGAAACCATGATTTGATCGGCACATCAATTTTTTACTGTATTATATCAGAGGGAAATATCGCAAAACTACCCAAAATAAGGATCAAGCAGTTATAAATTTGATCCGGAAAAATTATCCGGCCATACTTAAAGAAGTCAGGCTTTGTCGATAACCATTTCTGGAAAAGCTATTCATTCGTACGCGGAATAGTAAATGCTGTTTATCTGGAGCTCGGAGGGTAAAACATCAATGTTTGGAACTTGCCTTAAAAGAAACGTATGAAAAAACACGACGGCAATAAAGATCTTTTATAGAAATACTATCTCAATGAAAAAATATTGTTGAAGAGCTTCCGTAATAAAAAAACAAAAGGCAATGATATAGATTATAATTATTTTATATAAATTACAAACACAAATATAGTGAAATAAGGATAGTTGCAAATATATTGTTTACATATAAGAAAATACGTGGTCTGTTCAAAAAGTATCGCGAATTTTGAATTTCCGCGGGTTACGTATATTAGATTTTTGATTTTTTGTGGCGTTATGTTGGTACTCATATCTCTCACTTGTGCCGACAAGTTCGGCCATTTTGAATATTCAGTTAATTTTTGACAGCTGCTTTGCTTGCACGTGTTTTGGCTCGTCTTCGATTTTTTCCCATTCCAAAAAAATGGATCAAATAATCTGTATCACCGAAGCAACGTTTATGGGCAGTACAAAATGTTCTCAGAGTGCCGAACGACCAAGCTAACAGTTTTCTTCGATTGCAGGGGTGTGGTGCATCATGAGTTCTTGCCACAAGGTAGATCGTTCAATAAGGAATATTACCTTCAAGTTATGCGCAAGTTGCGTTAAGCAATCCGCCAGAAACGACCGGATTTGTGGAAGAACAAAAATTGGCTTTTGCACCATGATAACGCCCCTGCTCACGCATCGTTGCTTGTGCGCAAATTTTTGGCCACCGTATTCCCAGATCTGGCCCCCTGTGACTTTTTATTGTTCCCAAAACTGAAGAGCTCCACGAAAGGACGACGCTACGCTACAATTGAGGACATAAAGACGGCATCGAAGGAAGAGCTGAACAAGATAACAAAAAATGATTTTTTGAAGTGCTCCGAGGATGGGCAAAAACGTTGGCACAAGCGTATAATATCTGGTGGGGATTACTTTGAAGGGGACCAAATAGATGCTCGTGTTCATGAATAAATAAATAATCTTTGAAAGAACAATAATTCGCGATACTTTTTAGACAGACCTCGTATATGCTTTTATGTTCATATTTTTAGTTTATGTTGCTGTATTGAATTTTATAATTTTTATTTTCTGAACTTTAAAATCTAAGACTTAAAAGATGGTGAATTGAAGTATTTTATTTTTATCCCTTTTAAAATATTAAAAATAAAGTATAATATTTGCAAACTATTGTATAAAGTCATATGAAATAATTAAAACCTAATATTATGATTTATGCTCTAAATTAAATATTTACGATTCTATAAATTAGTTTGTGCTCTGAATATATTCTAAGACGTTAGGTAAGAACCTCACTATCTGTTAAAAATAACATTCTGTTAAAAAAAAGCTAGGTTTAAATTTCTAAATAATCTCATTTATGTATTAATAGTTCTAAATAAATATCGTCTCATATTTTTCTTTAAAAAATTACTACGAAACAATGTATTCTCCACTTTTCTGACTTTGTACTCTTTTTTTTAAATTGCTTTCAAAAAGAAAAAACGTTTGCCCCTCAAACACCATTGTATAATAGCTTTAACTTTAAGAATAAAGAGCATGTTTACGTCGAAAAACATCAAAAATGTAATTTACTACCTTTTATGTACTCCATCTATGATGAGATGATGTAATAAAAGTTTCTCGTGCTCACCGCTGTGCGATCGCATCGCATCAATGCATCACGGATCAACAAAATTATTCCCCGCGATTGTTCAATATTTCGACAAAGATTTGTAGATCAGACTTTTATTGGTGGATGAAAAAAGACTAGAAATCAACGATTTACTGTTTTTTGACCAACATCTTAGTTGAGTTTTTGAAAGAAATCGTTGAAAACGAAAACTTTGTAAATAAACAAAGCTGTGATAAGTGGGTGACGTATTTCACGAAGCGCAATTGAAAAAAACCGCTGCAAAAAGGAGGCAGCTCCATTTTAGCGATTTTTTCAGGAGAACCAAAAAACTGTATCACTACGAATTCTGTTGATTTTTTTACTTTATTTATATGTAGAGTTAAACTCTATTACTTAATACATAATATACCTCAAATAACTCCTCTTGGAAACTTGGATAGATAAAAATATAAAAAATAAAACTATGGAGCTGCCCCCCTTTTGCACCGGAGGATGCGAAAAAAAGTCAATAATAAATTTCAAGTTATGTACACGGTGTTTCTCAAAAACAACCGGAATTTATATTTAAATCATACAAAATGGAGCGCCATCTATTGAAAATTTGGAGCATTAAAAAGATACATTCATCCTTTTTCAAACGCACCTAAATTCATGTAATCGGTTTACAGATGTGAGAGTTACAGCCATTTCAAAAAAAGAAAAAGTGTGCTAATGTTACAAAACAAAAATGGCTGGGATATCATCATAAAATGCTCCTTTCATCTTGGTTTTCAGCTTTGGAAATAGAAAATAGTCACATGGTGATAGATCAGGCGAAGACGGAGGGTGGTTGATGAGAGAGATCCGTTTTTTTCATCAAAAATTCGTTCACTTTTTTGGTCTTCATTTAATTCATGTGGAACAAAACGCGCACAGACCTTTCTTTTACCCAAATCTTCAGTTAAAATTCTCCAAATTGTGTTTTTACTCGTATTTAATTCCTCAGCCAACATTCTCGTAGTAAAGTTTGCATCGATACCAATGATTTCACGGACTTTTTCCACCAATTTAGCATGATTACTAGCTTCTGGACGACTTGGCCTTAGTCGTCCTCACAACTATTTTTAAATCGTGTAAACCACGTATAAACTTGAGTATGACTGATACAATCATCACCATAAACTTTTTTCATCAATTCGTATGTCTCAGCGAATTTTTTTTCAAGTTTAACAGAAAATTTTATATTTGCTCTTTTTTGTTTTGTAACATTAGCACACTTTTTCTTTTATTGAAATGGCTGTAACTTTCACATCTGTCAACCGATTACATGAATTTAGGTACGTTTGAAAAAGGATGAATGTATCTTTTTAATGCTACAAATTTTCAATAGATGGCGCTGCATGTTGTATGATTTAAATATAAATTTCGGTTGTTTTTGCGGCACACTGTGTTTTAAGAATTTTTTTTCAAAAGTACATAATAAAGTAACATTACTTTATTTTGTTAAGCTATCTTCTTCGTGCCCAACAGTTTGCTCACCAGCTGAAGAGCCGGGTCATAAAACCACATACAGTCTGGGGGCACATATTTTGTTGTGAGTTCTCGGACATGTAGATATTTGGGGCAATTAAGTGGTAACGGCCCAGAGTAGAAGAGAGATATAGAAGTAGGTAAAGTTAACGTAACGCCATGTTTCTGAAGGATAGACAGGTCCTTTAGCAAGGCAGAGGCAACACTGCTGCATTCTACGCCTTTTGCTGTATACGCCATGACACGGTAAGAAGATATCCCAAATTTCTGTTTCCTTTTGTTTGAAACGGTTGTTTCGAAAGCCCCTTAAAAATGACCAATGAAATCTAAAATCATATCTTGGGAAACTGGAACTACTATAAATTTGCTGCATGTATTTTTAACTAGTTGATCCCATTCTTCTGGCAAATAGATCCTTTGCCGTTTCCTTTTCTCTTTTTCGATTAATCCAAAGCTCCTGACGCAAGGAAGAAAAGTGTGCCCCGGTTCTGGAAATCTGTGTATTATTTCAGAAAATCTGTTAGTATTTGCAAGAAGTGTATAAAGGTACTGAGCCAAGACTTTGTTTTTATTTTGTGAGCTGCAGTTATCGGAATAAAGATATATTTTTCTGACTTTTGGTTCTAAAAAGTTCTCAAGCAAATAGTGTAAAAAGCTTACTACATCATTAGCTCCTTTCTTGACTATGGTTTCATCGTATATGAAAGAGTACGATTTCCTAGAAGTAGCTGCAAAAATGCAAAAGTTATATTCCCACAGTTGCCGTTTAAAGAAAACGTCGCCACTAGTTACATGTGGGAGAGGCATATTTTGTTGGATATCGAAAGCTAACAGCTCCATCTCATCCTTGTTCTCTGAAATTTCGGCGGTTTCTTTTTTCATTTTTGTATATAAATATTTTCCTTTTTTCTCGTGCACCTCCTTTTCAGTTACAAGATCCTTTTTCACATTAATATGAAATTATAAACTATTGCAAGCATTTATCATGCATGTTCATTCAGTGCAAAAACGAGGCAGCTCCGGCGCATGGGAGCTCAATAGGGTCCATCGCGTGCACCGGAGCTGTAAGGGGCCATCTACATATCCTTTATATTTCCGCAGTGAATTAATGCAGCTGCCTCGTTTTTCCACTGATTGATAGAGCAGCTTTGGAATACTTTTTATCCACTGGAGAAAAAAACAGCCAAAATAGGAGCTGCCTCCTTTTTGCAGCGGTGTCTTCAATTCCGGGACGTCATCCGAATTTTAAAAATTTTGCTGTTTTTTCTGCGCAATACCGGCATATAACTTGAGTACTGAGCGTGTATTTAGCCTAATAAATAAACCTATAAAGAATACAATTTATAAAATCTAAAACAGACTGAATTAAAAATTATTTTTTAATTAACGAACTGAAAGTTTCTATGTATTTTTATACTTTTTTATTTGATTTAAAAAGAATAATAATTATAAATAAATTTGTTATGAATGCCTATATTATATGAACGGCTTTCGTTTTGTACTCTTTTCCAGCAGAACATTTCAGGAAAATACTCTTTTGTTTGAAACGAAATATGGTAAGCCTACCTAGATTGAATTGTATATGTTTTTGCTTTAAATTTTTTTATTAAACCTAATTGATAAGACAAGAAAATTTCCAATCAATATATTAAATTTATATGTTAATTTATTAAATAAATACTGAGAAACCATAAACTTAAAAAAAGTTTTGGAAATGAAAATTAATAGTAGAAAAAGCGCAATTCTTTATTGCTAAAATGATCAGAAAAATTAATAAAAGGCAACAAAATTTCATGATTGACTTGGCAATATTTTAAGTCGACGAGCTCGTCGTAGTAATAAATCTTCGGCAGAAATATGATGGGCAGACAGAACGAACATACACTGATTAAATGCCATTAATTCTACCAAAATTTAATTACTCCAAACTAATTTATGGTGGATTCATATAAAAATTGCAAGTCAAACCAAAATGCGTGACTCAACTGAAATAGAAACATAATAAGGAGAATAAACACTGAAGAAAATGTGTTTGTACCAAGCAAAAGAATTGAAAAATTCGTGAATAGCCAAAAACAATTTTTGGGGAATGTTGTTGTGGAAAGGTAAATGTGGCAAAATTTATGGGGTAAAAACTGAAATTAAATAAAATTTTCTTTAATAATTAAGTATTGACGCTCTTACAAGGCTCATTTCATTTGTGTCAAAAGAAATTTCCTTCATTTTTTTTTATGAGAAAAACATATCGCAGAACAGAAAAACTTGTAGTCAAACTTGTACATTTGCGAGGAAATTTTCTTATCGGAAATCAGGCTAGGCCATCAATCATTTCGCGTTCGGTGGACTTAAGGACGTTGGCATTAGGACATTCAATAAATTCTCTTCAATTCACTTGTTGTTTGGCTAAAGAGAGTGGATGACTGCACCCTTACTTCGATGGTAACAGACGGGATGCTTGGGGCGATCAAGCACCACTCGATTTCGATATATTGCCTCCCGTAAAGCAACCCATCAGAATACACTATTCTGCAGCGAATGCCACACGCAACAATTCGACGAGGTGTAAATAATATTAATATTGAAATATTATTATTCAGAGGGGCGGTGAGAGTATGAAACGTGTAGGTGGATTATTTACACTTCTCATGCCACTATGTGGTAAGTGCAAGAACATAAATTCAATTCTTTTTCAAAAGAAGCAATTAATGCGAACTTCTGGGTGGATATTAAGGGTAGTTTCGTACATCGTCGTCACGTACATTCATAAGCACATGCATTAATTCAAGAGTGTGCCAATGCACCCCTTCATAATATCGTGGAATTTTTGGTAATGCAATTGTACTTAACATAGGGGATGACAGCATAGACGACCCGATTTCCCTCAAATACCCTTCAACAAACACCACTCATTCCACCTTGCATAAATTGAAAGTTTCTCTGTCGGGGCACGCAAGAAACATTACAAAGTTTACGCTTACTTGAAAGTACTTACGCTAGAAACTAGTTGGAGGAATAGTTTTTGGTGCATTTTCCTGAAATATCGACAATATTAGTAAACGCTTTGATGTAGTTATCAAAATGTAATATTTTAAAATATCCTCTTCCATAGGTACACTAATTTTAACGGTTTTGGCCAGAAATTTCCACCAGTCAGGCACGATATACAATATTTTCAATACTCTAACTGAATATAAAATAATGAATTTTGTATGATTTTCAAAACTTATGTTTAATTTAACTAGGTAATTTCCTTTTGTTTGCATTTGTTTAGTTCAAAATGATTATTGAATAATTTAGATTGAAATCATATGCAAATTGTTCAAATAGTTTGAATCTCTATGCAATATTAAAATGCTTGTATATGTAATTAACTGGAACATTTTACTTCACTAAAGTGTTTATTTTGTAGATAAAATTTTATTGAAAATTTTCATATATTCAATAATTTATTTAAACATAAAATCGTAAAATTTTACTATATAAACTGAGAAGATTATTGGTAAGCAATAAGCAATCTGAGAGATAAATATCAGTTCTTATGTTTTAATTATTATTATCCATAGATAAAATGAATAAACATATTAACTATGATTATTAAGCTAAAATTGATACTCTTAATAATAGTTAAATATAATAACTTCTTATATATAATTAGGGTATTCAAATAAGTTTTCTTTTTTATGACAAAGATACTACATTGGCGTTTCTCTACCTAACGAGTTATATTAATACCCAACAGATTTTTTGGCCAATTTCTCTTTAGAATGCCAATGAGTGTTTATGGGGAACATAACAAAGGAAAAGTTTCTAATAAGATGTTTAAAGTGGTAGGATAATCGGGAATAAAACTTTTATTATAACGAGAAACACATAAGCAATTAACAAAAAGAACATTTAAGTCACGATGGATAACCTTGTTACGAATATGGAATGGAATATCAACTATTTTTGATTTTGGATTGACAGGATTAAATTCGATATAAATTCGAACACTTAGTAGAATACCGGACTTTAATTCCGTATGTCTTGATCGGTTGCAGAGAATAACACTTTTCTGCTCATTTACTTTCACTCTCCACCTCTTAAATCAGTATTGGAGATTTTAATATGATATTATAGGTTTTTGGAATCTGTTTAGATATATGACTAGGATGCAAGAATAACGACATCATTTTCATAGGTTGCAGTTGTAGTTTTTGGATTAGTTGGAATGTCAACAATATAAATATTGCATAGGTGTGGACCATCGATACTTTCTTGCGGAACACCAGCTGTGATAGGGTCAGTTTCAGAGTTTTTTTTTGTATTAACAGCTATTTGAAAACGACATTGGCAGAGAAATAATTATCAAGCAAATAGATGTTAATACAAAAAACTCTGATATATATTTTTTTTTTAATATAAAAATTAACTTTAAAAAGTCTAATTTGAAGTGTTTTTAGTCACTGAAACATGATGCTACTTCTAAAATATTGTTGATTTAGATAAGACTTTTATTATTTTCTGAACTATCAAATCATATAGAGAATGTTACAAACAGAAAACTATTTGTAATTTTTTTAAATATTAGGTTGTCCAAAAAGTAATTTCGTTGTTTCCCAACAGACGACTTAATTTTATTTTCTCACAACCAACTTCACACTTAAACCGCATAATCATATGTATTTTGACAGCTGACACAGGAAGGCTTCGATTGATTCTGCACAGTAGTTTTTGGTTGATAACCTTTTCAATATGGTAAATGAAAAACAGCATTTTCAGCATATTTTACTTTTTTGCTATAGAAAAAAGTAAAATTGACGTTTATGATTTGCTTCTCAAACGCCAAGAAAATGATCTATTTTGAAGCGTGTCTTCACTGGGGACGAGAAATTGGTCATCTTCAACAATGTTAAGCGCAAAAAATCCTGGAGTAGAAAAGATGAACCGACTCAAAGAACTTCGAGTGGGATTTTAAAGGAATCGTTTATTTTGAGCTTCTACCGAGCAACACAATGATCAGATCTTCTGAATTGTACTGTCATTAGTTGGAAAAATTGAATGATTCATTTAAAGAAAAAAGGCCAGAAGTGGTCAATAGGAAAGGTTTTCCAACAGGATAATGCGAAAGCACATACAAGTTTGACCACTCGGCAAAAGATTTTAGAGCTTGGACGAAATATACTGCCACACCCAGTGTACGATTCTCTTTAGACCTAGCACCTTCCAATTATCATTTGTTTCGTTCTCTAAAAAAATTTTTAGACGGTAAAACGTTTAATTCAAATGAGGAGGTCAAAAATCACGTGGATTAGTTTTTTGCCTGCAAAGTACAAAAATTTTATGAGCGTGGAATCATGCTTCTGTCAGAAAGATGGTAAAGGATATTGGATCAAACTGGGCAATATTTAATTGAATAAAATATTAATTCACTACAATTAATTCAATAAGATGGCATATTGCAATTTTTAATCAAATAAATATATGTGTACAATTTTGTTTCTTCTGGTAATTTATTTTATAGCATTTAAGTATAAAATATGATATGCACCAAATGACTACCAAAATTCCTCCGGTAATACAGGATGCGCTTGTCAAATGCACCAAAGACTTTAGCCCTGGAATTGTTGTATTATTATTGGTATAAATCCAACTTCTCACCTAGAAGAAGTCCAGTGGTATCAAATCGAATGATCTCAGCAGCATTTAACCTCCTTGTTTTGCAAGATAATGCGTTTCTTGGGTTGTGTGACAAGTGGCATGGTTTTGCCGATATTACATATTGTACAAGCTAATATCATTCCATTCAGATCATAAAAAGTTTGCCATCATATAACAATAATGTCCATAGTTCACAGTAATAGTGATATCAAATTTACAAAAGCCTGTAAATGACAATTAATCCTTTTTTTAACAAAACATGAATATCTGAAAAATAATTGCTTTTAAAGACACGCATTATTTTTGAATAATCCTGTAGTAAGCATGACAAAAACTGACTTTGTTTTATTATTATAAACGCAACATTTTGTTATAAAGGTAATTAAGTACTACCTAAAATGTGTTAACAAAATCATTCTACAAAGAAAACCTTCGCCAAGGGTTTTCAGCTATGATTTCTCTGTTACCTGATATTGTCTTACTCGTCATGGACAAATTCTATAATCCTGGATAAACTCATAATATTAATGTTAAATTAGACTAGAATCACTTGTCTTATATCATATTCGATTAATATCGTAATTTTTTGTATTACGATGAAAGTAAGAAAAGTCATGAAAAGTATGTTTCTCAATATTTTCTTATATTGAGATGACAAATTTTGTAAGACAGTAGGCCCTTTTATCTAAAGAAGGAAACTTATTCGCCGAAAATTCACAACTGTTTCTAAGTACGATAACTAGTATCCTTTATAGAAAAATCATCTATTTATCACCTTTTCTCTTATCATTTAAATTTTATTTACTAAAAATTCAATCATTGCTTAAATACTTCTTATCTGAAATGTAATATATTAGATTGTCGGTAATGTTATTATGAATGAAAAAAGCGATAATAAATTTTTATGGTATTCACCAGAAATATATAATAAGCCTATGGAAATGCAGAAATATTAAAATCTACAACAATAAAATAAGTTTCTAAAAGGATTACAAATAAGAAAAGTAATTCAATTAGACCCTAATGTCAACGGAAAAGGAATAAATTTAACCAAAAAGTGACTATAAATGTCGATTTAACTAGAAGTTATGGAAAACGATCATATTATTTAATGTTAATTTATTGATTATTTTACATTTTGATTATTGTATAATTTTACTGTACTATTATTGAAGAGAATTTCACCCATTCAACTTGACTCTTAATTGCTGGTGAATTGTGGTACTTTTATTTTAATCGGTACTAAGATTACATCTGTATTGGTACATTAGGTTTACATTTACCAACTTTTCAATTATAAAATGTTTGCTACAATCGAATAGTCATCTATGACTACGTTATAGTCGCATCTTTTGTAGTATGGCCTGTTTAAATTCTTTTAATTACCAATTAAATTCAAATATCGGATGCGACAGTGAAATAATTAGAAAGCTTCTCAAATACTACTACAAAAACAAAAACTTTAATTTAAAAGCGAAATTTTTAATTAAATTTCAGTGTCAAAGGGAAGCGAATATTAAAAGTGACGCTCTTTGTTAAGAATGCGAAAACTTTATACAAAGTATTTTAATACTAAAAAAGACGACTTTCATCTAACAACCATAACCACCCACTTTTACTATGGATACCACTTTAAGAAATAATAATTTTGTAGTCGTTACCTACACTTTAGATAGTGCCCACACAATCTAAACTTTTTATTAAGTAAAATTGTTGAAAGAAAAATTTATAGAAACAATAAAGAATATTTCCGATTTATTATTAATTACTGAAGACTTTTCCATCCCTATTCCTGCACATATTAATTGAATTTAATTTTGAAAATTTTCTTTGTTAAAATTTAATAAAGAAGTAAATACGAAATGACAGTGAATTATAAAATATAATAAAATTATATTAAATTTGAATAACGCAAAGGGTTGATATTGAATGAATTATAGATTGATTAAAAATAAAGTTTTAGCTAAAATTAAAACTTTTTTTCTACAATAGGATAATGGGAGATTTTTATTTTAAATAATTCAAATGACCTTTTTTATTAACCATAATTTATTATTTTAAAAATATTAGAACTTCAACTTTCATGAAGTTTTTTAATTTAATAAAGTACCAATATTTGGAGCTTTTTCTAATATTCCATTTTTCCTCTTCTATTATTCACAGTAAATCTAAATGATTTCATAATAATAGAAAATATTTTTTTGGTGTACAGAAAAATATAAGAAAGGAACTAAATGGTTTTTTGCATATATCCTTACCGCCTATATTTATAACAAAATACATTCTAGATATTAGTAACTTATCATTTCACTATAGTCTCATTTAGTTACAAAATTTCAATACTGATCAATTAGTCATATAATCTTAAAGTAAATAAAAAATTGTCCTTATAAAATAAGTAAATAAATTATGTAATTTACTGAAAATTATTTTCTAAATGTGCCATTGCCCTCCCATATACCTTAATGGCAATGCCATACCTCAACACACCGAAGCTCGGTATCTATGACTGTACGTAGACAAACGCTTGACATGGAACCCACGTACAAGACTTAAAAGTCAAGAACTTAAAAGACGATACCTAAAACTACTTCGACTTCTAGACAAACGTTCCAAACTTACTATAGACAGCAAAGTTCTGTTATACAATACCTTACTGCAACCCATATGGACATACGGACTAAAACTGTGGGGATCTACTAAGCCTTCTAATTCCCGTCGAATCCAATCACTTCAATCAAAAATACTCCGTACAATTGTCGATGACTCCTTTTATGTTCGCAATACTGTTATTCATCGTGATCTTAAAGTCCCATTTGTTTTTGATTTGGCTGTATCTCGTTATAAAAAGTTCCGTTTCCGTGTCCTCAATCATAATAATCCTCTTGTTCAAGAACTATCCTCCATTTCCGTCCCTAGAAATACCCATCGAAGACTTAAACGTCACTGGTCGCGTGATTTACTTAAATACTGACGCCTAACAGAAACACACGCTAGCAGGAGGTACTTCATTGAATGTTTACTCCCCACAACCTATCAAGTTAATTAATACAATTGCAAAAATTTGCTTATTACTATGTTGTAGTTGTAAGTATCTAAATAAAAAAATAAAAAAAAAATGTGCCATTATAATACAAATTTGCTTAAACAAATAGTTTTCGGTGTCTTTTGGTATTAAATGATTAGTTTTGACATTATTTCTCAGCATATCCGTCAACAATCCGTCAACACTTCCAGATAAATTTTATTATCTTCTCAAATTAAATATTCATCCATTAAATTATTTAAAGATACATCATAATTCCCATAAATTAATTATGGGCCACTCATTATAAATTATATTTTTACTAGTTTGATAAGCTGTAAAAACTTCTAAGACTACGAGTATCTAAATTGAGACCTATTTTGAAAAGAAATGTAATGAGGCGTGTCATCCTGACTTTTATTATATAATATAAAACACGTACATAACAGGATTTCTTGGCTAATTAGGTTATGTTACCGACAAGAAGGTTTGTTTGTTTATATGCATATAAGGTAGCGCTACGATCATTGATAAAAGTGTGTGGGTTAGAAGAAATCGGTAATTTGTTAGTAGGGTGGATCAGTTAGAGGTGTTTAGATTTTAAGAAATTAAAAAGAGGACTCGAAAAAAGTACTGAGTGTTCTAAAAACTCTACAATGGGAAAATTTTTATTAGAAAAGTAATGTTGGGCATAATGACATTGTATTAGGTGTGGAGGTATACTGGGTTGAACGGTACAGGAAGGGTAGATGGGAAGACTATGGTTCCTGAATACGAAATTATGTGAAAGAGCAAAATGTCAAATCAAAATTCTGAACATTTTCCATGCCGAAAATTTTAGTAAACTTATCGAGAAGGCAGGTTGGACAATAGTTGGACAATATTACGTAAGCAACCTTTTATTGTGTCTCCAGTCCGCGTGTCTACGAAAGTCTAAATGTTTGCAAATGCTATAAGTTAGCAAACACTGTTAATACCGGATGACGAAGAGTTTGCCGCGTCAGTTCATAAGTCCACTTATGCCGTAGCTCCTACATAACCTAAAACTGAATGCAATTTCAACACCCGATGTGTTAAACAGGATACCGGTTCCTCGATGGGCTACGAATGACTTCCATGAGTGCGTGCATTTCACTGACTATAATGATATTATAATTAATGGGAGTGAAAACTGTCATCTCTACCGCCATCTTGATTGCCCACAGCTCACCATACTACGGATCTGGCCTAAAGGAAAGATTCCACAATAATTTCAAGGATGTGGGAGCCATCTATCAAAACCGTGCAACTGTGCATATACTCTAGAAAAGTTTCCTGAAGAAGGAATAATCAGCGTTTGCCTTTTTGTATATATTCATGAATACACGCATGTAAGATTTCAAAAGACTGACCATACTAGGGTCAACCTCTACTTAGCCAATTTATTCAAGATTCTGTTTGGGCAAATGCGATAACATGCATTTTATAGATTAAGTGATAACAACAATCTAGAATGTTTATGTTTATATTACTCATGGATCGCATGATATTACTGTAAAATGTATGTCAGAGTTCTCTACCTAGGCATACTGCTTGGAGGTAAGCTTTTTTATAATAATTTGGTTAAGTTTGTTGCAAGAGTCTTTTTCTAGTACCTTAAAAACTCAATCCAATATATAAATATGGACTTTTTCAGTATTCGATTTAAATCTGGTCATGGAATAACGAAGATGCCTCCTCAATCATTCTAAATGAAACCTTGTCCTTACTACGAGGAGTATCATTGAAAGAACTTAGCACAAACCTAAATTCTGTAAGGGATACCGGGTAGTTCAAGCGAATGGCAAGAGATTATCCATGAAGGATTGTTTTTCTACTTGACATACTTCACTAAGATAGTCATTAGATGAGGATGATCACTAAACTGCTGCAAATTACTCGACAATGGATGGGCAGACGGTTATGGTCCTATTCTCAGTCTTAATAAAGGGAATTATTCCATTTTGATGACCGTCGAAAATTCGATTAATTTTTCTCCATGCCTTCCTTGAATAAATCCTTTTATAAATTATGTGGTAAAATTTTCCCAAGCTAAGTACTTAGCCACTTTCGCCGCTTTTTTGACCTTACCAACCTTTAGTCTGAGATCCAAAGGATTTCCCGTCTTGAAAATGCGATAGTATTTCTTGCAGGAAATATCTCTTTTGGAACCTAAAGCTGCTACTTCATGTGAATAACAACCTGTCTAATGTCCAAAATTACCAATATAAAATGGAACCGATTCAATAGCAGTTCGCCTGATAACGTTAAACACATTAGCGCACTTGATGATGCCTGATCTAAATCTATCCCAATCTCTCAATCTCACCACGATACTCGAAAGTGGCTTTGTATCTGCATACTTGACACAAGCTTCTAATATTATTGGAAGCTGAACACTATTTTCTTAAAAGTTATGAATCAAGTCCGGAAAGAGTATGATTCTCTGGTTGACAAAAAACTCGTAGTAGATTAGAGTCATTCTTTCATAATTTTACTACGTTAACAGGTTTTGAATAATACTCAATAAGAGCCGAGGATGATTATTTCATTAGGTAGTTAGCTACCAATCCGTAGACGAAAAGCACAGGGATTGTTCAACATAAACATTAAGATGTAGTACTTAAACAAGTGGTTATTACTAATATATTGGTGGAAATAGAAATTTGAGTAAAGAAGTATGAATATGAAAAACTTCCTGTAATTATCATGTTTATTAAAAATAAACAGCGAAAGCGGTTATAACGAGTTATTTTGAAATTGAAATATACCACCTTGATCAAAAAGTTACCGGAATTTATTCAGAAAATTAAAAATACAAGTTTATTCATCTAAATCTATATTGTCCCCTTCAAAATAATCCCCATCGACTTTAACACACTTATGCCAGTGCTTGATCCAATCCTCCAAATATTTTTTATATTCGGTTTTCGGTATGTCCATCAGTGCTTCCTGCGATTTTTCCATTACTTCCTCTCAGCTGTTGAAACGCGTTCCCCGTAATGGTTTTTTAACTCGATTGAACAGAAAGAAGTCACAGGGAGCCAAATCAGGTGAATTCGGTAGTTGTTGGATAGTATTTGTTGCATTACGAATAATGATAGCACTGTGCGACGGTGCGTTATCATGGTGCAAAATCCACGAGTTTTCTGCCCACAATTCTGGTCTCTTTCGGCGAATTGCTTCATAACGCCCAAATAATACTCTTTGTTTACTGTCCGGCCTTCTGGCAAAAATTCATGATGCACTTTACCGTTGTAATCCATGAAAACCGTTAGCATTGGCTTCTTTTTTAACTGAAAATGACGTGGTTTTTTTTGGTTCGGCTCATTTGGTGAACGCCATTCACTTGCCTGATGTCTGGAGTGCGTGTCGTACTCATAACCCACGTCTCGTCTCCAGTAATGATCCTTTTGATGAATGTGGGATCGCAAATTATGTATTTTGCGACGTCAACACGGTCTCTTTTTTGCATGAAATTGAGGTCTTTTGGCACCAACTTTGCTGCTACACGACGGAAACCCAAATCATTAACCAAAATGTCTTGGACGGATCCATAGACAATGTTCAAGTCCTCCGCTATCTCTCTGATGGTTAATTTGCGGTTATTGAGCAACATTTCTTTTACTTTATCAATGTTTTCGTCGATTTCCGATGTCGTTGGTCTGCCACTGCGTTCATCATCTTCGATTGACTCACGACCACTTTTGAACCGCACCTGCCACTGGTAAACGACCGTTTTCTTTAGAGAATCGTTGCCGAAACACTTTTCCAACATTTCCAACGTTCGCGCACCATTAAATCCGTTTTTTTTCAGCAAAATTAAATACAAGTTCGTTGTTGCAAATTTAAATCCATTTCTCAAATTCTTAAAAATCGCCAACACACAGAGAGATAGATGTACTCTTGGCTACGTAACTTTTGCAAATGTCAAGCTCTGATGCTAAGATTTAGAGGGAATATCAACAACAGATGTACCAACTTAACAAAAAAAAAACAGAATTCAAATCGGAACGATGGGAACGCCACAGTTCCGGGAACTTTTTGATCAAGGTAGTAGTTTACTTTCTCGAAGAGGTACCCTATCTGAGGGTACTGTCGGTCAAGTAAAAAGCCTAAACTTTCAAGATTATTGTTAAACCTTCAGATATTATCTGTTAGATATTACAGTTCAAGCTTTAACTGCATTGTGGTGGGACAGATTCGAAATAATTTGGGATTCATTTGTGTTGACTAGCTATTTCCAGAAATTAGTGCATTTCATATTGGAGAAGATTTAATAGATTTATTAGAAGCTGAACAAGTTTTTATTGTGAGTAAAGGATCACTATTAAAAAATATTTAACTTTGAGTGAGTGCAATAGCAACTGGAAACAGAATGTACAAGAAGATTTTCAAAAAAACTTTAAAATCTTTTAACGGGTGATTTTTTTAAGGGTTTGGTTTTCAAATTTCAAAAAGAAAACAGAAAAAATTCCAAAAGTATATGAATTTGATTATTTCGTATTTGAATCAATAAATCAATGATCGCCATTTACTTTTTAAAGATTATTTCATGTAAATGTTGGCAACGACTATGTTTTAAGTAATTGGTGTGAGAAGTCAAATTTTGAGCAGCTTTTTCGAGTATCTCTTATGGTATTCCGCTAATAACATGTATAATGTTGCCTTCCAAAGATGCAAGTGATGCTGGTTTATCGGCATAGTCGAGTGACGTCACGTAGCTCCATAAAAAATATTTTCAAGGCGTCAAAGCTCAAAATCTAAACGACCAACCCACCGGTATGTAACGTGAGCTAAAGCTCACCGAAATCATCTTTCAATATGTCTATTGTTTCACGTGCTGTTTGGAATGTAGGGCCATCTTGTTGAAACCACTGTTCTTGCATTTTGGGCAAAAAAAAGTTCGAAAACATTGAGCGATTGCGGGCGCCATTGATGGTTACGTTCCGGCAGCGTCATGGATGATTCCAGCAAACAGTGCGTTTTTCTGGTTGTAATGTTAGTTCTTGTTTTGCCTGTGGTTTTTCATCAGATCAAATGTGACATTTTTGCTAATTCATTTATCCATTGAAACAGAAATTAACTTCGTTGCGGAACGCAATTTTTTTTGTAAAAAAAACGGATTTTCTTGAAATTGTTCTAAGGCCCACTTACCGAAAATTCGACGCTTTAGCAGGTTGTTCGGCTTAAGTTCTTGTACGACCTGTATTGTATACGCTTTTGGATCAAGATCTTTGCGCAAAATCTTCCACATAATCCAGTAACACAATCCCAATTGCTATGAACGGCGGCCGATGGACAAATCGCGGTCTTCACCAACACGGGCTACTATGGCAGCAATATTTTCCTTTGTACACACTCTGCGTACACAGGTTATAGGTTTGATGTGCATTGAATTGATTGCTCAGTAGGTCGATTATGATAACCATAAAATGGTTGAAGTGCGCGAAAGATATTTTTCACATAGCACGAATTTTTATAATAAAATTCAGTATTTTGTAAGCGTTGTTCGGGTCTAAGTCTTCCCATGAAAAAATGGCAATGCGAACTGAGTACTTCTGACGTTAACATATTTCACATGTGACGCATATTCTGTCAAATATAAAAACAAGAAAAACCGAACAGCAAAAAAATCACCCGATAGAAACACACACGAAAATCCGACGGCGGATTTTGGAATTTCGTCCAAATTAATCAATTAAATATAACAGTTCGGCTGAAAAGTTTATAAGATAACACAGTAAAAATATTTTTTTTTGCAAAAGTCATTTTTATTATTCAACATAGTTGCCTTCGAGGACGATACAGCGATTATAGCGATCTTCCAACTTTTCGATACCATTTTTATAGTACTCTTTCAGTTTTGCCTCAAAATAGGCCTCAGTTTTATCATCGGTCTTAAATTTCTTGCCAGCGAGCATTCTCTTGAGGTCTGCAAACAGGAAAAAGTCGCTGGGGGCCAGATCTGGAGAATACGATGGATGGGGCAGCAATTCGTAGCCCAATTCATTGAGTTTGAACATCGTTTTCATCGACTTGTGACACGGTGCATTGTCTTGGTGAAACAACACTTTTTTCTTCTTCGAATGAGGCCGTTTCTTAGCGATTTCTTTCTTCAAACGATCCAATAACGCTATATAATAGTCGCTGTCGATCGTCTGTACCTTCTGGAGATAGTCAATGAATATTATACCATGCGCATCCCAAAATACAGACGCCATCACCTTGCCAGCCGACTGTTGCGTCTTTCCACGCTTTGGATTCGGTTCGTCGCTCGCTCTCCAGTCTGCCGACTGCCGATTGGACTCTGGAGTGTAGTGACGGAGCCATGTTTCATCCATTGTCACATATCGACGCAAAAATTCGGGTTTATTGCGCTTGAACAGCTCCAAACACTGCTCAGAATCATCAACACGTTGTTGTTTTTGGTCCACAGTGAGTTCACGCGGCACCCACTTTGCACACAGCTTTCGCATGCCAAATATTCAAAAACAATAATTATTAATTATTTACAAATGATGTTTAATTATAAATTTGCACTCACCATAATTCTATTTCAATTCCAACTATTATATAACAATCCTGCCATATGAAACATTTAAATGTATGGCAGTACTTGAACTGCAACTGCAAAATTAAAACAAAATCTATTTTCGCGACAGAACAGTTGGCGTTTTCTCCATTCCCTTAAAACTGTGAAGATTTTAAAACTTTGACAGAACAATTGCATGCAGTTAATTTTCAGTTTTTGTCAGATGGTGTTCTTGCCATTATCGCCAAATTACATCTTGTATTAATTTGTCCTCGTCGTTGAAGTACCATTTCACAAATTTCCATATTTCAGCAAAAATTGATACAACAATTCTATTTGTTGCTCGCTTTTCAAATTTTGTTTCCAGTAGTTTCGAAATTGTTTATCTGATTAAAGATTTCACTCATTAATAAAATTTTCTTTAAAAAATCGATCTTAAGTTTTTCTTTTTAAAAAAATTCAGTGTACCATTGGAATATTTTTATAAATCTCAAAATAATATATCTTCTTTAGCCATTTTAACGAAAATTGGTTTTATTGCTTTCGAATAGTATAAAAATTCTAAGCTAATTTTTTATGATATAGAAATGGTCCATAAATGATTCAACATTGCATACTATTTATTGCTTGAAAATATCATCTATCCCATTTATATATGATATTTATAACCCCAAATATTACTATCACAGTACTTAGTCTATCAGATCACGTACCAAAAAACCGAAATATTAAGTTGAAACAATAATCCGAACTATAATCAATAATGGTCGGCCCAACATCAAAACGGGGTATGAAACTGTAATATTTCTAAACGTTCACCCTCATCTCTTCATCGTCCAAAAAAAGGGAATATTTTTTATTAGCCGAAAAACCGTATAATTTCGGCATGTAAACGCTTACAATTCCACGCTTAACTATGACATATGGCAGCGTGTTTAGATCCCATACTCTCCGGGCATTTTTATTTATAGCATCGATAAAATTTATCTTGAAACTGATATGCAAGGGGACAACTATACATAATATTTATTTTGTATTCGAATCCACAAATCTATGTAAATTATGTTGTGAGAAATAGGCAATTGTCAAACGAATCGTATTTTCTCTGTTTAATAAAATATTTTGGATAATTCTATGGGGTCATTTTAAATAATGGAATTGACAAATTTCATAGTTAATTTAATTTCAGATTTCGACTCGATCATATACTACGAGTATAAGAAGGAATCTTTTGTATAAAAATTGTCGCTCTAACATTATTAAATAGCACAAAATCTTTAAAAAAAAAGTAAAAACAGAAATCCTCAAAGAAAGTAGATAAAGTTAGTATTGGCATTCATAGAATCTCTTGATGACATAATTATTGAGTTTTGTGATATAATAATTTTCTCCAAAGACAGTGGAGTAATGTTCGGTAAGGATTTTGTGTATTGTCAAATTTGTGCCTTAAGAAAACCTAGCAAAATACAACACTTTATATATTTGTTTGCAAGTACTTAAAGGACTAAAATTGGTTTGCATGGGTAGCACCTGAATGAAACTATTCTGCGATATATTTGAAAATTATATCTGGGACTTTTTTCATAACTATTTGATCCTTGATCTAACTTTGTTCACTAAGTGAAACTTAGATCATATAGATAAGGTAGATAATATAGGGAAATTCTTTGGAAACTATATTTTTAGTAAAAGAAAACGAAAAAGGTGATTGTTCAAATATTATGATGATACAAGATCTCCGCATTGAAAGCTTCAGTTTGATACCAGAAAATATGAAACTGTTTATTTCATTAGATATTAGACAGTCAATCTATTTATAAGGAACAACTATTATCATTTTGCATGTGTAACAATATCAACAGGATTTTCGACAATTTTAACAGTCAAAAAAGAAAAAGTCTCCTAATATACTTTTATTACATCTTCTACTTATAAAAATTTTGTATATGGTATTTTTTACTGAATTTAATAAATTATACAATTAACATTGATTCGATTGAGTTTTTTTTTCATTCAAAAATGAAATTCATAACAATTGAAAAATAGTACAAATGTTGAGTAAGTTAACATTTTTTTCTTAATAAATAATTACAATAACGCTTTAAATAAGAAAAGTGGTATACCGTAAGTTAAGCATTAAAAAAAGACTGCAATTACTTTTAAGTAACCCGAAAAATTTTATTACGAGAAGATTGAATCTTGTTGTAGAGTAATTTTCGCTTCTATTGTTCGGAAAGTAATTTCGTTTTTTTTTTTATAAAAATGAAAAACAATTTTCTTATAGTGAATTAATACGAGGGTCGTTCAATAAGTCCTTAGAAAATCCAAGAAATTGTGCTCGTAGTGTCGGTAAAGACACCGATACTTTTTTTTGTAAGTAGCATTATCGATAGGAAAGCTGTCAAAATTTCAGCTCGATCCATAGCGTAGGTCAATTTCTATCGTCGATTAAAGTTAACGACATTTATTTGTGCATAACAATGGAAAAAAGCGAGTTTAGGGCTGTCATCACACATCTCCATTTGAAAGGCTTAAGCCCGAAAGAAATCAAAGCCGATTTGGATGCAGTTCAAGGCACATCTGCACCTGTGTTTGGGACAGTTTACAATTGGGTGAATGAATTTAAACGTGGCCGTTCATCCACAAAAGATGAACATCGTTCAGGACACCCAGTTGAGGTGTCTACTCCTGAAATCATCGACAAAATCCCCAATCTGATGTTGAACGATCGGCGAATTAAAGTGCACGAATTAGTTGAGGCCACGGGCATATCACAAGGTACAGTCGCTTCAATGTTGCATGAAAAATTGTCTGTGAAAAAAATTTCGGCAAGATGGGTGCCGCCTTTGATCTCAGAGGAGAATAAGCGCAATCGTGTAGTGGACTCTGAAGCTATGTTGGCACTCTTTCATCGCAATCCTGCCAAATTCCTTCGTCTATATGTCACTATGGACAAAACCTGGATACACTACTACACTCCAGAAACGAAGAGACAGTCATCACATGGGCTTTTCAAGAAGAAGAAGAAAATCCTCTTGCATCAGGACAATGCGCGTGTGCACACCTGCGCTGTTTCCATGGCCAAAATTGTGGAATTCAGAATGGAATTGTTGCAGTATCCCGCTTATTCACCAGATTTGGCCCCGAGTGACTATTTTCTTTTCCCCAATCTGAAGAAATGGCTTGGCGGACGACGGTTCACTTCCAACGAGGACCTCATTGCTCAAACGGATGAGTATTTTGCAGAACTTCCGAAATCCTATTTTTTGGACGGGATAAAAATTTTGGAAAAACGGTTAGGGAAGTGTATAGAGCTTAAAAGGGATTATGTTGTAAAATAAATTTTTTTTTTTTAAAAAACAGTTTTTTTCCATCTTTTTCTAAGGACTTATTGAACGTCCCTCGTAGTTTATTTAATTGTCCTGATTTAATAACCTTTGCCATCTTTCTGGCAGTATCATGATTCAACGCTCATAAAATTTTTGTTCTTTGCTGGCAAAAAACTGATCCAAGTGATTTTTGACCTCCTCATTTGAATTAAACGTTTTAACGTCGAACAAATTTTGTAGAGACCGGAACAAACCATAATCGGAAGGTGCTTGATCTGGAAAGTATGGTGGATGTGGTAGTATATCCCATTCAAGCTCTAAAAGCTTTTGCCGAGTGGTCAAACTAGTACGTGGTTTCGCATTATCCTGTTGGAACACTATACCTTTCCTATTGACCAATTCTAGTTTTTTTTCTTTGTGAATCATTCAATTTGTCTAACTGGTGACAGTACACTTCAGAATTGATCGTTGTGTTACTCGGTAGAAGCTCAAAATAAACGATTCCTTTGAAATCCCACCAAACAGATAGCATAACCTTTTATTCTTTGGCTTTCGAATATTGGCTTTCGAAGTGCTTTGAGCCGGTTCATCTTTTCTACTCCAGGATCTTTTGTGCTTAACATTGCTGAAGATAATCCATTTCTCGTCCCCAGTGATCATTCGCTTCAAAAATGGATCATATTCCTTGGCGTTTGGGAAGCAAATCATATGTCGAGCTTTGAGATTAAACCTAGCCGTTTCAAATGATCATAAACGATCCTATGTGATAAATTTAATCTCTCAGCGATCTCACGAGTTGTTATTCGCTGGTGTGCATCAGTTAATGACTTTATTGTGTCTTCATCATCAAACGAAATTACTTTCCGAACAATCCAATAATTTTATGACCACTCTATACATGCTTTAATTTTCAAAAACCAAGTTTCATAACTTTAAAATAGATTTTTCAGGCAGAGATTAACATAATATTATATTGTTCTCTTAAAAACTACGATATGGACTAACAGTATATAGTGAAAAAAGGATATATTGAGATTATCTTCGATCAAACTGGCTAGCCACGAGCCTTGTTATTCAGCTTGCGATTAGATCAAACTAGCGAGACGCAATTTTATTTTTACAGTGATTCACAAATTCAATTAAATTATTATAAATTTAAACCCTTAAAAGTAAATAAACTGAAATAGTAACTGTAAAAATTTGTTCAAGACCAAACGGTCTCGGCAGTAAAATAGTTATTCAGTTTGAAAATAGGTTATTGTTTATGATATGTCATTATCAATTACTATATTACCAGCTCAAATCTTAAAAAGTGAGCAAAGCCGCTTATGCTATGGACACACATCTGGTATCGATACACAGATAAATAGCTCAAATACAAAGATCATAAATCTCTCAAGAACATGATCAGAGTACCACAATTCGGCGAGACAGGGTCTTACATCCAATTAGAAAATTATCGATTCACATCTTCAAAATAAAAAAAAGCCATTTTTTATAAAGAAAAACTTATGGTACAGTTGGAAACTCAGTATAAGAAGTTTCCAGGCATTATGACAAAGAATCCTTTCTACAAAAAAATTAAATCAGTAGCACTATCTATTTACTATATAAGCTTTTAAAAAAAACTTATTTAAATATTTTTTATAGACATGATACAGAAATATTCGTTATAATTTGTAATCTGTATCTGATTTTGAACGATCGGCGAATTAAAGTGCGCGAATTAGTTGAGGCCACGGGCATATCACAAGGTATAGTCGCTTCAATTTTGCATGAAAAATTGTCTGTGAAAAAAATTTCGGCAAGATGGGTGCCGTGTTTGCTCTCAGAGGAGAATAAGCGCAATCGTGTAGTGGACTCTGAGGCTATGTTGGCACTCTTTCATCGCAATCCTGCCGAATTCCTTCGTCGATATGTCACTGTGGACAAAACCTGGATACACTACTACACTCCAGAAACGAAGAGACAGTCATCACAGTAGATTTTCAAGGGTGAACGGGCTCCGAAGAAGGCAAAAACTGTCCCATCGACCGGCAAGGTGATAGCCACGGTCTTTTGGGATTCGCAGGGCATCATTTTTATCGACTACTTGGAAAAAGGAAAAACAATAACAGGAGCGTATTACGCGTCGTTATTGCAACGGTTGAGCGAGGAAATCAAAGAGAAACGCCCCCATCTGAAGAAGAAAAAAATCCTCTTGCATCAGGACAATGCGCGTGTGCACACCTGCGCTGTTTCCATGGCCAAAATTGTGGAATTGAGAATGGGATTGTTGCAGCATCCCACTTATTCACCAGATTTGGCCCCGAGTGACTATTTTCTTTTCCCCAATCTGAAGAAATGGCTTGGCGGACGACGGTTCACTTCCAACGAGGACGTCATTGCTCAAACGGATGATTATTTTGCAGAACTTCCGAAATCCAATTTTTTGGCCGGGTTAAACATTTTGGAAAAACGGTTGGAAAAGTGTATAGAGCAAAAGGCGATTATTATAAAAAATAAAATTTTTTTCTTTTAAAAAACAGTTTTTTTCCATTTTTTTCTAAGGACTTATTGAACGACCCTCGTATATCTAAATTACATATCAGAGTTGTAACTGTTTTTAAAGCTTCTTATCTTAAATTACAAATAAAAGTCGAAAGTCATCTTAAATTTTATTCGTTATCACAAATTTTATAATATTTAAATATATTTTTAATAACGGAATTCGAAAGTATAAATAAAAAACTAACATATTGCGAGTCCAAAATGACAGGTGTTTAGTAAGTAACATTTTCTTGGCTTCCAATACCTTGCATTCGTATGCAAAAACTACTTTAAAAACAGTTAAAGAAAATTTTGAATTGTTTTTATGCCCAAATTAAAGACTTTTTATGTTACATGTATTTTGAAAAATTTAGAGCTTTTACTCAAATGGACTATTTTTTCTATTTCAGAGTAAAAATATGGATCATAAAAGCTCTAAATGTTGATAATAGATTAATTAATTCATTGTGTTTTATTCTTAAACTCATCGTGCTTTGTATTAATTGAAAATTTGTCTGTGCCATTTTAAGTTTTATGATAAACTGAGTCAAAAAACAAATGTTTTTATTATAATCATAAATAGACAAGATTTTAAAGTATTATATCCTTAATATTATAGGCATAAATTTAGTCGAACGATGCCTGAACTAAACAAAAATAAATAAAAAGTCTAAGACCATCCATATATATTGTATCCAAGAAGTGATATACATATTTACCTCCAGAAAAGTGTAAATTCAAGAACGGAAATCGAACAACTTAGGTAGTTAATATATTAACACTGTATTGGTGTAAAAACTAATGAACATCCGGGGGGATGTATTTTATTAAATAGAAAATAACTTTTGAAAATGGACTTCGTAGTCACCATGTTCGGAGAGACAACGCCTTCATGGTAAATGCTTGGTTCGCTTTCAAATCAGTTTGAATGGTTCTTGATTGGTATTAAGAGCTTAGCGTTCCGGGACACAATATAGAATTTATTTTCGCTCATTTTGACTGACATGTCGTTTTTCAAAGGGTTAAGTGAGCCTATCGGAGCGTCCAAAAACTGCAACACGTGCCGTTGTTTTAATTACTTGGTTGAGTAAATAATTGGACAAGGCACCGGATATAAACTGCCTTTGACAATAAATTTTACACGACTCACTTGTTCCGATTTTGCTGTGCCTTCCGCTTGCTATCGTATACCATATGCCTCCCTTGTCCAGTCACATTTGTCTTCTGTCTTTTGTACATGCCCGTATATTGATGACTGCCTCGGGTGTCGTTCCTAAAGTAAACTTTTAACATGTCCTTTTAGCTGTTTTCTGCCATGTACCTACAAATATTGTTTACTTTTGCTCCTATTTCCATCGATTCGTATCTCTTAAACCATCTACTCTTCCCCAATCTCTATATTATAAGAGCTTTAATTTTCACTATAGTATCATATTAGTATAACTAGAGGCACCGCCTATTTTAACCCAATCTAAATAGCATGATTAGGCAAAATTCCCACTTTTTCGTTGGGTATGTAATAAATCACCACCACGGTACTCTACTTTTTTACTCATGAATATAGAAACATTGAGTAAGAATTTAAATACCAAAAAAAAAGTAACACACAAAAACTTGAAGATCACAAAAACCATTTGAAATGGGCTACAACCAGAATAAAATTAAAGTGTGACGTAAAGTTGAGTCGACTTTAGATAAATGACGCTGTGTTATCAGAGAACAAAATTAAATTAGTTAGTCTGGCTTGGATGAACGTTGGGGTTCTTGGGATTTACCTCAACTCTTAAGTTAACTGGAGCACGCAACCCTGTGATTCTTGTCTATACCTTGAAATGTTCATATTAATTTTGTGAGTAAATTTTTAAGGGTTTCAAAGCACATCCGTATATCTTATCCTGATACGATACGTGAAAAAGTACATGTTGGATACAAATTTTTACTATCATATAGGAAAGTGAAACTTGGAAATACTGAAATATAAGCTAAACTGTACACAGACTTATGATTCAGAAGTGAATAAGAATCTACTGATTGACTTTGTGGAAATCCGAAGGGAGAGAAACCTGATAACTTAAAAGATTTAAACATAAAATGTGGCAAAACGCCAGAGCTGTGCTGGTGGAGGTTGTTTTTGTAGACCGATCTATCTATGTGCGGTTTCGATTAATTTAATTCCAAAAAAAGGGTAACTTCGGTCCGTTGAATTTAGGATAAGAAAGCCCTTTCGATAGAGGCCAATAATTTAAAAAAAATGTGCATTTAAAAAGATATGCAAACATCGGTCCATTTGCCGGTTAACTATTGAAACTTTATACGTATAACAACACTTATACTAGTGAGGGAGAACCGTAGTAAGCTTATCAAATTGTCAAGAAGAAAAATCAACTGGCGGCACCCTTAAAAGTTGCCAAGATGAACTTGGAAAGGATTTTGAACAAAACTTAACCCGACTAGACTCGTTTATATGATGTGCTCCATTTTTCCGCATACGGTTGAGTAGGTACGTCGAAATATTTTAAGAATTTATTGCCATTTTATTAATGTACGTCCGGCCCAATAGAATCAAATTAAATTCGACATTTTAATGGACTCAACTGGATGGGATCACCCTTATTTTCTTTGTGGTATTCTTAGCCCAGTCAATATTGTTACGGTTGTTGGATTTCGGTTTTGTTATTTCAATGTAAATTTTTATAAGTTGACCTCAGTCAAAAAACATTTTTTTTTATTGAACAAAACGTTAACCTTATTAAATTGGAAAATTATATTACTTTTATTAAATTTAGATATTCAAATAAGAATAATAAATAATGATAGAATATTCGTATACCTAAATATATACACTTAAAATGTTAAGGGGCTTATATATGAGTAAAATAAAAATGAATAAAAGTCTTTGAGTGTATAAGAGGCTTATTGCCATATAATTGCCTATTCCTATCAAGTGTTCAAGGAACCTTTTTATATTTACATTTTATACTGTAAGTCCCACATATGAGGACATTTTTGGTCTATTTTCAGAAGAACAAATTATCCTTTTTGCTCACCAAAATTTTATATTATTCGAAAATTTTATACATATTCTTATGGTTTTTATTTTCTACTTTTATTGTATCCGTTCCTGAAAAAACACAACAAGATAAATGATGAAATAATAGTCAACATTACGTGCGTTTAATGGAAATGCTATTTTATTAAAAATAAATATTTTTTTTGACTGATAGAAAATATTATAAAGTATGACGCTTTATGTAGAACAGTCCTGAATTAATTTTTTATTTTTGCAAGAACATTGTTTACTAAGCAAATTAACTTCTTACTAGTCAGACCTTTATTTACGATATTGAGAAGAGATTAATTAAACGATTATAGTTTTACTACCAAAACCCCTAACCAAAGAGAAAAGAAGTGCTCAATTTTTTTAGCATTTATTTGATATTTACAACTATATAAGCTATGTAATAAGCAGATTTTATAACATCACAATTACAAGATAGGAACATGTAAGAGCAAACACCCATAGGCGTTTCTCTATTTAACGAGTCATATTATACAGGATGTTTTTTATGTTCCAGGTGGAAATTGATTTTTAATAACTTTTAAATAAAATTCAATTTTATAATTCATATTTTATTGATTGATTAAATGGTCTTTTACAATAAGTATTGGATATAATGGCGGTTAAATACGCACTTCTGGTGGCGTCACAAACAGTCGAGCTCTTTTAAGCACATTTTCGAAGAATTCTTGTGTTATTTCAGCAATTTCGTTTCGAATGTTGTCCTTGAGAATCAAGATTGTAGTTGGTTTATAAGTGCACACCTTTTTTATAATGAGACAAATATAAGTAATGAACAAAGCGAACATTTAAGTTACAATGGATTACTTTGTTACGGACATAAAATGGATCATCAACGATTTTTCGGAGGATATTGGATTGAAGGGATTTTATTTGAGTGTCGTTGAAATGCTTAGCAAAACTCCAGAATTCCATTCCGTATGTCCAGATTGGTTTTAAAATTATACTGTAAATTAAAAGTTTGTTTTTTAAGGTCAATTTTCATCTGTTGCCAGAAGTATTTTTAGTTTCATGTGAGAATTCCAAGTAAGTCGTTTTTCTAGGTTAAATCTCCGGTACTCCACCTCTTAAGCCAGTCTTAGAGATTTTTAATATGGGATTTTAGCTATTCTGAGGCTGTTTGGATATTGGAGTGGAATGTCAGAATAGCGGTATTATCCGCATAGGTGGTAGTTAAAGCTTTGGATTTATAGTTGGGGTGTCAAAAATCAAATATTATATAGGAGTGGACCACGGATACCGCCTTGAGGCACACCAGCTGTGATGGAGGCTCATTATTAATACGGATATAAGCAATCTAAGACTCGTTTTAATTTTCTTTTAAAATTTTAATAATTTTTTTAAGAAAATAATATATTTTATGCTCAATCAACTGTATTTTTTTAGGTACTTTCTATTTTATGTAAATATCAAGCTAATTAAAAAACTGGTAGTAAGTTAACAAAATATTTGCAATACGGACTAAACGTATACAAATTTTCTAGCAATTTTACCATTGGTTGTTTATTTGTATGTAAGGTCTACGATTAGGACATTTGGCGACCTTTAAGTAAGATGGAATCGATCTTTGATAAATTAGATTTGAAGTAAGTTTATTTGAAGTAATTAAAAAAAGAATTTTGAAATGTTATTAATGAATGTAAAAGCTTCATAATGAAGAAAATCGTTAATGGCCGCATCCTTGAAAAACAGAAAATTCCTGTAGAAATACAAATCAGTATTTGCCTTTTCATACCTGTCTAGGGATGTAGATAATCTCAAATATGATCTCCCCCACATTCATTTCCGCATCCTGATCTTGAAGTCAGGATCAGGAAAGGAATATTACAAATTTATGATTTTACCACTATTCCGTCTATTTAAATGAGCACCCCATCATGTGCTAAGGACTTTTTTTTTACTCCTACTAAATTTTAATGTAATTATAGTATTTACATACCAAACCTTAAAACAGAATTGAAAATGTTTACTTTTATTTTAGGTATAATTTAAAAACATTTAAATATCCTTTTATTCTTTGTCAGATGTACTGAAATATTTATGGCATTTTTAAAGTTTTATTTCTTTTCCTTCTAACATATTCAGAGATAGCTCCGATCTGAGGTGGTACTACATTTTGCGTGATAAATCAAAAACCACCACAAAAAGATCAAATTCTGCAAGAAGTTTTCTGCTAGCAATATAATATTTTTATTTTTTATTTTTTTATTTGACAGGTTTCATTTCTACATTATACATTATGACACATATACACATAGTCATGAGACACAGTCGCTCCTATGGAGCATATAGCGGCACAGAGAATACACGTCTCTAGTTGGTGGTAGAAGGCTTCTTTTTGTTGGCGTCATCATCTACTTCGGTTGGGGCACTACACGATGGTGATCTTTCGGAGCTTCGAGTGGAGCCTGGCTGTCAGAAGGCGGTCGGAGACCGGTTTGTAGCCCATGAGAGATCTGTTTTTGTGTTGGCCAATAGGATCAATCCGACTCCACAGTGGTGGCCGCTGTCGTTGCCGCTGTAGATGAAGTGTTCACCCGTCTGCGTTGTTCGATGAAAACCAGATGAGTTTTTTGCCTGAGGTACGGTCCGGTTGATTCTTCTTGTGCTGTTTCTTGATAAGGTGGTTTTTATAGCTTGCGGCTTATCAGGCCAGCGAAGTAACCTCCAGTGACGTTGGGGGACCCTACGGACTACATATAAGGCTTGTAGTCGGCCTCTCACCCCGGCACCATGCCGAGATGGCGGAGCGGGAATCGAACCCGCTACCTACCGAGTGTGAGTCGGTCGACACACACACGGTTAAACCTGCGGCACGCGTTGTTCCCAAGCGGTCCACCATCCAAGTACTAACCACGCCCAGTCCTGCTTAACTTCGGTGATCGGACGAGAACCGGTGGATCCAGGACGGCATAATATTTTGCATACGCAATAAAATAAAATAAAAGTATGAATTTTAAGTGTGTTTTTATTACAACCCTCTTCCCTTTTTTACAAATTAAATGAATTAATTAATTTATTCAAGTTATTAAAATACCTAAGATTTAAGAAAAATATAAACATGCCTACCGATATATTTAAAATGATCTTTAATCTCCTATTAAAATTTAAACTCTCATCATTATACTACTCGTACTTCAGTAAACTTCTTAAAATTCTTCGTTTTATTTTCTTATAAAAATGAAATTGATTTGACCTTAATGTAAATGATAATAAATCAGTAATGAGCAAAAAATATTATTTATTAATTATTGTACATTATTTTATACCAAAACATTTTTATAAATATTCTGATTAATATTGAACCCATAATTAACCTTAAAAGTTTTCATTTAAAACGAAATCGGATATTTTTATATTGGAAAACATTATATATTTTTTGTATTTTTTTCTATTAAAACTTTGACTATAATAGGATATATTAAGGATTTTCAAATCAAAGTTGTTTACAAATACATTAAAAATATAAGACATAATGTATATAAGCTCTTCAAGAAAAACATTTCACGTTATTCCAATAGTAAAAGTGTACGAGTTTGTATTAGTACTTGTATTTATATACACTCTTTTGCCCATTCAACCATATATCTCATTAGTAAATTGATATTTTCTGTTGCCAGATACTTTCCACAGATAATGAACATAATTAAAAGTCCAATTAAACTTTCTTCTGGGGCAAAAATAGAAAACAGATACTCGAATATTTTCGTATGTTGCAATGGAAAGTTAAATCAATACTTACAATTATAGTACTTCAATATGGTTGAACATTTCTGGGAGCAACCAATCTATATAAAATTCTTTGTTATATTTTATACTCGTAATCTAATAATTTAAAAAAAACATACGTTAAATCATATTGTATTTTGATTTTAAGTTATTAGTTCCGTCGAAGTACTGGGTAATGCTAATATTATTTTCAATAATAATGTCTTTATTATATAAATTAAAAGTTATTGGATAAAAAACCAAACCAAGCATGAGTTGATAAAATTCCTTTTTACTATTAGAAATACTATTTTTTTTATGAGAACTGCACAAAAGGTTCAATACTTAATTTGTGTTGAAGTATCCTTAAAATTAAGTAACTTTTAACTAGCATTATTTTAACAAAATGGTTTAATTGATTTTATTATAAATAATTGAAATGCTCAAAATGAAAAAAATATTAACGTTCCCAAAACTATGGGAACATATGAGTCCCAAACTATAAATATTATATAACATATTTGTAAGTTCAGGATATATTATTAATAATATATATAAGGAAAAAAATCAATAATATATTATTTATGTTAATTTTTGGAGAATTTTATTCCAAAATTTGAAAATTAATGTCATTATTCCAAAATACGCAGAAGTGTAATTATTTATACTTCTACAAATCTAAGTTAATAATAATATGCTTTTTATTATAGATACGATGCTGCAACCACATTTGAATAAAGTTACTTTTGTTGTTATAAAGTTGCTCCTGACCAATCCAACTTTAATTATATATCAGACTTAACTAGAAGTATAAACTAGGACCCATAAATTTAACAATTTTGGAATGATCGGTTTGCGAAAACGTTATATAATTTCGTACTTACAGTATCTCTTTAGTATGCTATTGAAATCGATCGATGTATCGACAACATGCGCTACTACGAAAGGGCGTGGCAGAAATGTAATGAGACTGGGATCACTATGTGGATGTTTGCAGTGTTAACATACACGTATACATGACGCTACATGTCAACACAGCGAACTTCATCATAGCTCATACGGTAGTCCCTTATTAACGTGCGAGAATTGATTACGAAGAGCTGCAACAATCCAATCCTGAATATTCATTGTCAAGTTTTTTGTGGAAGACGAACCTCAGTAGAAGACAAACCTCACTCAGGTGGATAACAAACTGATGAAAATATGTAACGGTTGACGACTTTTGTTAGGTCAGACCTTTGATTAAAGTGCTCAGGCAAAGAGTGATTCGTATACGAGGTCTGTTCAAAAAGTATCACGAATTTTGTGTTTTTTTCAAAAATTATTTATTTATTCATGAATATCTATCTTCTTCCGTTCGAAGTAATCCCCTGCAATCGAAGAAAACTGTAAGCAAAACCTTCACATTCAACCGAACTTGGCGCACTTTTTTCGGTCTTGGCTCGTGCGGCAGCTTCCATTGGGATGATTGAGTTTTTGTTTTCACGTCATAACCATAAACCCATGATTTGTCTCTAGTTATGGCCCTCTGGAGCAAATTTGGGTCTCGCGGACAGAGTCCAACAGCTTCTTAGCAATGTTAACGGCGATGCCGTTTTTGGTCGAAATTGATCAATTTTGGTACGAATTTTGCGGCCACCCGTCCCACGACCAAATCAATGGTAAAAATCGAATGGCACGAGTCAATCAAAATGTTTTAGACCTCAGCAACTCCTCTAACGGGGATTCGACGATTGGCCAATACTATTTTCCTCACTTCATCAAGGTTTTCGGCTGTTGTTGACGTGCTCGGGCGTCCGGCACGCTTTTCTTCGCTCACATCTTCTCGGCCCTCTGAGAATATTTTGTACCACCGATAAAGCTTGCTTCGGTCCAAGGTAGCTTCACCATATGCCACAGTCAATATTTGGAATGTGTCCACGCAATTAGTTTTGTTTTTCACATAAAATTTTTTTTTTTTTATTTTTTTTATTTTTTTTTATTTTAAATGATATCTACAACTACTTATGCTAGTAACAAGCAGATTTTTTACGGGAATATACAAGGACATGAAGACATGTGGAGGAAAACACCCATCGATGTTACCTCAGAACAGGGTAATTTTATTTTATAATTTTAAATAATCTCTCGGCCATCGCCGTTTTAAACGTCGATGGGTGTATACTGGAAGGGTGGGAGTGAAAAGTTCCCTTCCTAAAGGATTAGGGTGGAAGGATAGGTGCGAATGGAATTTTTTATATAGGGAGATGCATAGTTCACGAACAAATGGAACATTTAGGTCACGGTGGATAACAGTGTTTCGCACATAAAAGGGGGCATTGACAATTTTACGAAGGATTCGGGATTGTAGGGATTGGATTGAAAGGGAGTTGGAATGCTTAGTCGAACCCCAAAGTTCTAGACCATATGTCCATATTGGTTTCAGAACCGTATTGTACAGTAATAGTTTACTTGTTGTTGTAAGTTCCGATTTGCTGTCTAGGAGACGTAAGAATTGTTTGTATCGTCCGTTAAGTTCACGTCTTTTAATTTTCGTATGAAGGTTCCAGGTTAACCGTTTGTCGAATATAAGTCCAAGGTAACGTACGCTATTTTTTTGTGGAATAATACTGCCGTTTAGGGTTATGTCGGGAATTTGTTCTCGGCAGAGTGTGAAAGTTACATGAGCAGATTTTTGCTCATTTACCTTCACTCTCCACCTTTTGAACCAAGTTTCTAAGGAGTGGATATGGTTCTGAAGGATACTAATGGCTGTGGAAGGATCTTTGTGATGTCTCAGGATGGCTGTATCGTCAGCATATGTTGCGGTTAGGATGTTGTTGTGGCAAGGAATGTCATGGGTATAAATGTTATATAGGATAGGACCTAGGATACTTCCTTGAGGGACACCGGCGGAAATTGGATAAATGTCAGAGTACTCCATATTTTCAGCTACCTGAAAATATCGGTCTGAGAGATAAGATTTAAGGATGTGGAAATAACTCGAGGGTAGGACTCGCTGCAACTTCCAAAGCAATCCAGGATGCCATACACGGTCGAAAGCATGCGAAATGTCAAGAAACACTCCTGGGCAGTATTCCTTTCGCTCTAGCGAACACGCTATGTAGTCGACTACGCGATGACACTGCTGGATAGTGGAATGCTCAGGTCGAAATCCAAACTGATGCTGAGGAATGACACCCTCGGTTTCAAAAATGGGATAAAGGCGTTTTAGGATTAATTTTTCTAGGATTTTTGATAACATGGGAAGGAGGCTTATAGGTCTATATGAGGTAGATATGAGGTTTTTGGGCTTATTGGGTTTTGGGATCATCTTAATTATGGAAAACTTCCACAGGGAAGGAAAAAATGATGTGCGGAGGATACTATTATAAATATAGGTTATAAGGACGAGGGTTTTTTTGGAAATTTGTTTCAGGATTTCTGAAGTTATTAGGTCATATTCCAGGGCTTTTTTATTGGAAAGGTGTTCTATTGTGAATTTAACTTCGGAAGGAGTGAAAAACTTAGGAGGTGGACTTATGGGCAACTGAGTTGATATTTGTCGGAATATCTTCGTGAGGTTTAAAGATGTTTTCTAAGTGTTTGGCGAAGATGTCGGCTTTCTGTTTATCTGTTTTTGCCCAGGTTCCGTCGGTATTCCGGAGCGGGTGTGTAGCTGTTTTGTATTTGAGAATTCGTCGGGTAACTGGCCAGAGTGACTTATTAGTTGTCAGTGATTCTGTGTATTCAGTAAATCGTTCGTTGTAATAATTAATTATTTCTTGTTTCAGTTCTCGTTGTAGTTGGTTCAGTTTTTTCTTCTCATTTGGCATTCTTGAACGTTGCGACTGGGCCCTGGCTCGACGTTTCTCGCTTATCAAGCTCAATGTTTGACATATAGTCATGTTTTCGTATGGTTGGTTTGTTATGAGTTATGTGGGCGTTAGTGATTGAGTTCTGTATGCAAACAGTCAAGTCGTTTACGGCATCGTCTATTTCTTGTACGTTCTTTAGGCTTTGTTGTAAATGAATCTGTTGGTCTAAGTTCTGTCTGAAAATGTCCCAATCAACTTTCCCATTTACAAGTTTGGCAGGATAGGATTTTAAGGAAGGAGAAGTGTCTAGTGTTAGGAGAACAGGGGAATGGTCAGAATTCAGGTCAAGGAGTGTATCTATGGAAGTATTAATGGACTGTATGGGTGTGGTTATGAAATAGTCTAGAATATCGGGAAGGTTTCTGGCACTGGTCGGCCAATATGTGGGCGTGGGAGGAGATAGGACCTCAAGAGTGGTATGGGAGAGGAGTTCTTGGAGAATCTTTCCTCGGGGATTCGAAACACGGCAACCCCATTTAGGGTGCTTGGCATTATAATCTCCTCCCGCGATGAAGGATTTTCCAATTGATTTGAAGAAGGAATCAAATTGTATGGGAATTAATTTTTTATTTGGAGGACAATAAACAGATGCAACGTTAAAGGTAAAGGATTTACATTGAAGGGTAATAACTATTGACTGAAGGGATTCGGTGGCAGTTTGTGAGTGGAAGGAATGATTTAAGGAATTTCTAATAAGGATGGCAGTTCCACCGTGTGCTGTGTTGTCTGGATGGTCAGTTCTGTATGTTTTGTAGTCACGTATAGCAAAAAACGACCTGGACGTAAAGTGAGTTTCTGTAATCAGTGCAACGTCTATGCGTTTGTTGTGTAAGAGAATGTCTAGTTCTTGTCGGTGTAAAGTCAGTCCGATAGCATTCCAGAGAAGGATGGATAGGGATTTATCGGTTGACGAGAACATTTATTTATTCATATTGCTTGTTAGTGAGGAAATGGCGGTTGTTAAAGCAGTTAACAGAGGAGTGAGAAGAAGAGTAATTTCTTGAATTAATTTGTTGGTTATTGTAGAAAGAAGTGTTGTTAGGTCTGAGGAGGAGGATAATGGGGGAGGAATAGGAACATGACTACCATTTTTCTGCTGTTGTTGTTGTTGCTGCTGTTCCTGGTGTTGGTGATGTTGCTGGCGCTGTTGTTGGTGCTGCTGCTTATGTTGTGGTTGCTGTTGTTGTTGATGCGGAGGTTGATGTGGATGGTTTTGTTGTTGAGGTTGTTGTTGCTGCTGTTGATGTTGTTTCTGCCCAGATGCAATCTCAGCAAATGTCAGGTTTCGTCGCACTGGCAATGATGTTAGTCCCGTCTTATTTGTGGATGTATTGTTATTTGGGCGTATTTTTGTCTGCAGCATTTTATATGTGGAGCAGCCTTTGTAGTTTGCCGGGTGGCTTCCAGCACAAAGTACACACCTTGCTGGATTGTCTCGCGTTTTACTACATTCTGCGGTCAGGTGTTCCCCTGCACATTTCACGCATTTTGGCTTGATTTGGTGATTTGGTGTGGCCGTACTGTTGACATCTGTGGCATTGAACTATGTCCTTAGTGGGATAAGGCTCCTCCACTTTGATTCTTGTATAGACAAGCGTTTCCAGATTAAAAATGGTCTTGTTGTTAGCCGCTTGTCTTAACGAGATGAAAAACAGAGGAAGCGCTGCATTCCTCTGCTTAACATTTGAGATGCTAGTTACCTCGTGACCCAGCATCTCCAGTTCTTTTCTTATTTCCTCTACGGGAGTGGTGTGGTGCAGATTCCGGACTACCACTTTAAAAGGTTTTTCATCCTTCGCCTGGTACGTGTGGAAGTCCGCCTTCATTTCGTCCAAGTATTGGACGATACTTCGGTAGGCCATCTCACTATTCGCTTGAATTGCAAGGCCTTTAATATGAGCCTTGCAAATGAATGCATCAGGGCCAATTCTTTTTTCAATAGCACGGCCAATCTCAACAAAATTTACAACGTTTTTAATAAAGATTGGCGGTGGCTTCACGGTTTCATTTGGTGTACTGATTCGCTCTGGCTCGACATCCATACTTGCCAGTATTTGAAACCGATTGGCGGTGCTAGTTGTTGGTGTTTGTGTTTCTGTTTTTTTTATTTTCATTGTCTTTTTAATCACTTTTGGCGATGTGTTCGGCGTATTGGTCGATCCAGATGGACTCTTTGTCTGTTTTCTTTTTGGCCTGCCGAGTGGCCGCTGGAAATCTGACACTGATTCAGTGTCTGCTTCGGTGTCCATAGCAGATAGCATGACTTGCCTAGCGGTGCTAGCCATTACAGTTACAAGGAACACAAAAACGAAATAAACTCGGAACTCGATAAAATGAACTCTTCCGTTTGTGTTCTAAGCAATAAAATGTTTTTTTTTCCAATACTGAATCACTTTAATTTCCAGTGTTTTTTTTTTTTTAAATATTTATTATTTATTATTAATAAACGTGTTTGCTTTATTTTTTTTTTCAACACTTTTCACACCATTGTCTGTACGTATTAAAAGTATAATATTATATAATATATTTTGTATTATATTAAATAATACAAAAGTGAATTATTTCACTTTTGTACTTATTTTATTTCACTTTTATTTTAATATATTTTTGCATCCGAACTGTTTAGGTATTTATCGATCGATATACGTAGAGAGATACGTACGTCCGCACTGGTACGCAGTGTGGACCAGACTCACATAAAATTTGATACAGATTCTTTGATCCATTTTTGCAATGGGCAAAAATCGAAGACGAGCCAAAACACGTGCAAGCAAAGCAGCTGTCAAAAATTAACTGAATATTCAAAATGGCTGAACTTTTTTTTTCTATAAAGAGTAGAAAAAATGCATCCATCTATCTACAGTATCATCAGGGATAGTTATAATATATAAAAATTAAATAAATTTGTTGCGAAAAAATCAGTCTAATTTCTCTTTCTGCTGCTCCTCGTACTAATGTAGATACTGTAGAATTTCGGTGTATCATTTGCCTGATCGATATAAGTTATGTAGACCGCCCGCAGCCTATTGTGGCTAGTTTTAGCAATAACCAGGAAGTCTATGATTAAACTTGTAAATTTCAACATAAATTAGATATTGGAACCGTCCATATTTTTGAGAAGTTTGTAATTAATTTTCTTTAGGACCCTGAGTTTGCAAAAAATCCAAACTGGGGAATAATTTATATGGCTGAAAACTATAGTTTTCCATTGCTGGTAAATTTCTTAGGCTCCTAAATAAAACCAAAAACATTTTCAAAATTTTGTGCTTGTATTATTTCTATATAACAATTGTGTTAAAGGAATTAAGAATATTATAACCTGGTATATCACTGTTATCGAAGCACTGTGATTTAAAATTCCTGCTCATTGTAAAACAATTGGATTAATCGGTTAAGAAGAGTATCTTTGTAATTCATAATATATCCGAAAAATGGTAAACTGATATGCATTCTTAGCGAAACAGGTATTACAGTGAAATTATTGTAGGCGCGGAATTTAACTAACCAATTCGCTGGAACACTGTTTAATAATAAGAGACAGAAGGCATAATATTTTTGGCTCTTATTAATTTCATCGTGTTATTCTGTATCCCATCTAGTATGCGCAATGACTTTTTAAAAGCGCCTACATATCCATGGGAATTATATTCCACCTTGGGGCGAATATATGCCTTGTATATATTGGCTAGATCAGAAGAAGAAAAAATATCTTGCACCGCTTAAGGAAACCTAAGCATTTTGTAGCAGTTTTGGTAATATTAAAGATGTGATCATTCCAACAGAGATTGTTATTAAAACACATACCAAAAATGGAAAGTTTTTCGGTTTCAATAATGCAAGTCCCATTCATGGATCATGGCTGGAGTGATGGTTTCGCTCTGTGTTTTCGTAGTATTAAATTCCACTCTGTTTTTCAAGCCCCATAGTTATGTTGAAGAGTTCGAAAAAATAGCTTGTAATCCATTTGAAGAGGTAATCGTCGATGCCATATACACGCATTTTCGGCAAAAGAACCAGCAGCTAATCCTTTAAAGGATAAATTGGAAAGCCATCCTGCAAAAACATATTTTCAGAAATATGGAGGAGATACCATCTGAACAAGAGGATTTGTGTATTTCGAAATACTCTCCCTACTGAAATGTAACTGCCCCATAGAAAATTTAACGCACTTATAAACAGTAGGCGTCAAGGCCCAATCTGGAAGACAAGAAAATGCATAGCGTCAAGGCGAGAAACTTGGCATTATCTAACGAACCAAAAACAAAAAAGTTCATTGTAAATGACCGTTGGGATGGATAAAAGTAAAATTTTTAACTTATAGCGATCAAATATTTTGCTTATTTATCCCAATCCAATTAGGCTGTTTAATTTTTTTTTAAATAGAACTATTAATAAAAATGTCCATAAGTAAATTCAATATGATTTCTATGAAGTCTTTAATTTAAACATCATATTTTAAGTACAGTTTTTTCTTTAAAGTGAAAAAAATTGCATCGAAACATAAAATTTACTGACTGTATGTGGAATAGTTAATATCACTTTTTCTAAAGTCTAAATAATTATAAAAAATAAAACGACTTCGTGGTTTAAATAATAGGCTTTCAATAAATAAAAAAAAAATCAATTAGTATATAATTTCTGCTAATTATTCTGTATTTTATTATATAAGAGTTTCAATCAAATTATTTGATTAATATTTATTTAACTTCTATAATTGAAAAAAAATCTTTTATTTCTATTAATTTTGAAGATTTCTGTACTCAAACAAAAAACGAAAACTTTAATTAATATTTTTCTATGCAGTACGTATAACGTAATAGTAATTTTCTAGTGAATTTACTTCACATATCCTTGTACCTAAACCAGGAAAGCCACTCACAAATGTAAAATCTTACTGGCCGATTTCTATACTACCCACAATTGCAAATAATTTTGAAAAATTGTTCCTCAGAAGGATCCCACTTATCATCAAAGAAAGACATCTCTTTGCTTCTCTATACCTGTCTGGAGATGTACACATAGACACTCTCAAATATGATCCCCACCATGGTTTTCAATCAGGATAAGGCAAAATAATCTTGCAAATTTACAATTTTACTATTATTTCGTATATTTAATTGAGTGCCATTATACAGTCATAGTAATTTTCTAGTAAATTTACTTCAGCATATTTTTATACCAAACCAGGAAAACCGCCCACAAATATAAAATCTTACCGATCGATTTTTCTTCTAATCACAAAGGCAAATATTTTTGAAAAATTGTTCCTAAGAAGGATCTATCTTACCATCAAAGAAAGAAACCTCATTCTAACTCATCAGTTTGGCTTCTGAGAAAAATACTCCACTATAGATCAAGTGAAAGGTGTTTTACAAATAAATTGGACAAAGCTCTAGAATAGGAAAAGGTGTGCCCAGCGATTTTACTGGATGTTGAGCAAGCATTTGAGAAGGTGTGGCATAAAGGGCTTATCTACAAACTGCATAAAGATCTCCCAAAATAATTTCTTTGAATTTCTCTTTTCATACGAGCGTCATTCAACAAGTACTTAGCCTACAAAAGAAAAACGAAAATTCTGGAAAGGTGGCAATTTATTTTTCCACATAATCTCCATCAAGCTCGATACACTTGGCCCAGCGATACTCTAACTTTTTTAACCCGTCCAAAAAATACATTTTCTCGAGGGAAGTAAAATAGGCCTCCGTGACCTCCTCATTCGACCCAAATCTATTCCCGGCGAGTGATTTTTTCTGGTTTGGAAATAAAAAGTAGTCACAGGGGGCCAAATCTGGAGAGTACGGTGGATGGGGCAGCAATTCGTAGCGCAATTCGACCAATTTGGCCATGGCGACGGCGGAGGTGTGAGCGGAGCCGCTTTTTCTTCAATTCGACGTCAAATCGGCCCAATAAGTCAGCATAGTTGCGCCCCGTGATTGTTTTACCCTTCTCGAGGTAATCGATGTGGATCACAACTTGTGAATCCCAGAAAACGGTGGCCATCACCTTTCCGGCCGATTGAACAGTCTTCGCCTTCTTCGGAGCACGTTCGCCGGGTGAAGTCCATTGTTTCGACTGTTCCTTGATCTCTGGTGTGTACCAGTGAATCCATATTTCGTCGACGGTCACGAAACGATGCAAGAACTCCGCTGGATTGCGCTGAAACAGCGCCAAACACGTCGCCAATGTGGTCTCACGGTTGCGCTTGTTTTCCGGTGTGAGCAAACGCAGCACCCATCACGCCGACAGTTCTTCGTGTAGAATATGATGCACCGTTCCTGCTGCGATGCCCACAGTCTCAGCTATCTCGTGAACCTTCAATCGATGGTCTGCCAACACGAGATCGTGGACTTTTTTAACGTTTTCCTCCGTAGCTGCCGTTTTCGGGGCACCTGGGCGTGGCTCATCAAAAACCGACGTGCGGCCACGAACAAACTCGTTGAACTAATTCTTGACGGTCGCCATCGAAGGAGAAGAGTCACCATACACAGCATCCAAGCGATTTTTGATTTCGCTGCGCGTTTTCCCTTCCAAAAACAAGAATCTAATCACCGAACGATATTGTTCTTTTTCCATTTTTGTGCAACCGACCGACACGCTCGCTTTCAAAGGCTCTCAAAACAAAACTAATAAAGGGAATCAACTGAAACTTTGACAGTAGACTACTAAAAGAATGTACTGCACGATGGTAAATTTCTTTTGTGACAGCAGTTCCATCGGGCGGTGAGGCTAAGTACTTGTTGACTGACCCTCGTATATTTTAGAGAGACAGTTCAGTGTCAAGTATATTCAAGCATATTCTGACCTAAAAGACATAAAAGCAGGAGTACCCCGAAAGAGCGTACTATCCTGTACTTTATATTAATGGCTGCATTTACAGGTAACATCGCAATAATGGCGGTAGCTTCATCTATTGAAAACGCCATTAAAAAACTGAAGAATGCATTAAATAAAGTCAATAACTGGATGAACCTACGGCGCATTAAGCTAAATAAATCAAAGTTAGCGCACATTATGTTGTTGTTGTTTGTAAGGTCCCTTAGACATGTGACAGGGGCCACTTCATAGCGCCACGACGGTGAAGCCATTTGGAGACTTCATAGTACGTATGGAAAGTTATCTGAGAGACACTGGTCTGTGGTTAGTAGTCAAGAATATGGAGATTTTTGTTATATTTTGTTGAGTAGATTAGTATTTTATAGAAGTTCAAATAGGGACTATGGAATGGAGTTGTTGGATCCAGGAGCTCTACAATGGGAGGAATCCTGCTCGCGAAGCAATTCTTGGTTATGTGGCATTCATGTAGAATAGGGATGATAGTGAAATGGGTACAATAGGGTTAAAAGGAAATTTGGATGATTGGTGGTGCCAAGAAGGAAGTTATGAGTAATAGCAATATGTCCAATCCGGATTCTGAGGAACTTCCGCACTCAGTATTTTGGTATGGATTTTCGATAGACTGTTTTATTGGTGGTTATCTAATGAGTCTATAAAAATATGTCGCTATTGGTCTAGTCATCGTGTCTGTGGATGGCTAATGGTGTTAGTTGCCATTTTATCCGTAGGCGATGCGGATTGGGAATGACTGTGATTACTGGTCGACGGAGTGTTTCTCCAGCCAACTTGTCTGCACTTTCATTACCCACAATTCCCACATACCCCGGCACTCATTACAACTCGAGGCTCCTATTGCTGTGTTTACCTACAGAAAAGCTGATTCTATATATATTACCTTTAATGGACAAATTATTCCTCATGCCAACAAAGCTAAGTATTGTATGTAGGTATGACCCTTTATAGGAAACTTAAGTGGAAGGAGCATGTACAAAAGAAAAAAGAGGAACACAACAATAAATATAGAAAATTGTATTGGCTGCTGGGGAGAACTTCTGAGCTATCAACGCAGAATAAAATCCCAATTTACAACTAAATACTTAAACCGCTTTGGATGTACGGTAGCCAACTATGAGATTGTACATATATAAGAAATGAAGATATCCAACACGGTTTGAAAATTAATTCTGTTTGTGATGAAATAAAAAAGATAGCCGCTAAACATGATACTCGTAGGTTATGAAAAAACGGTACCATATTGTTTTTGCTTTTTGTATTTGAATTGTTCTCGACTTCAAGTCCGAGTACTTCTTATTTGACCAAATTCCGGTATAACTGAGATGTTTTTGTTTGTATAGCAAAACTTTCTGATTTGCTTTACAAATAAATTGGTAAGTGCCAATTCGTTTCGTAATTGTGCGACTTAGTTCAGACAAATTTATGACCCTATGCAAATAAATTGGCGGCGACGTTGACTCTAGTTTTACCATTTCTGGTGACTCATTTCGCTAATAGTTCAAATCGATTTCTATGTTTATAGTCCTCCGTGTCAGTCATTTTATTTGGCTACGATGAGCCCGACATTTTTATATTGGCTGGAGCCATTGCCCATTTATCATCTTTTTCTTATTTACAGGGCATTTTTTTTTAGTTCTTTTTCTAAAGAACTAAATACTAGGTACGCAGAAAATGTCTAAAGAATGTTTTATAAAGAACTAAAAACTAGTGTCTTAAAACTAGATACGAAACTAGTCTCTGTATCCATCGCTGATATGCTTTCCGACCGGGCAGCGGTTAAATTCGGCATCCTTTTTTTCTATTTTAATAGTATTTCAATTTTTTGTCAGTATATAAATTTTTTTTGTGTTTTTTCACTCAACTTAATTACAGTAAACATAATAATAATGTTTTCTTTTATTACTGCGCCCTCACATTTATTTTTTTCACAATCACGATCTGGTTTTTGCGCCAAGTTGCATCAGTTCGACTATCAATATGAAACTTCAAAAAAATATTTAATTCGCAACTTTCACTAATTCAGCAAGATTCTAGAATATTTTCAAATTGAAATATTATAAACTTTATATTTTACATCGTAGGTAACGTATTTCGGAGAATGATTTAGATAAAATCTATTTACTAAAAGACTTGCATCTACGCTGCAAATAATACACTAAAAATTACTTGCATCCATATGAATAGATATACTGCAGATAAATATGTATATCTAAAAATATATAAAATGCAAAATATAGTTTTGCCTGGTAGCTGCATGAAAACGATCCTCTTTTATCGAAATAAAACCCAAGGCAGCTTACAGTAGAACGACTACATGAACCATATTAACAATGACATACTCCTAGCATAAAAGAGAAAATGGAAATTCCAATCTTAATTTTTCCCAGCATTTGCTAGTATCAAAAATACTCGTAAAAGTCCTGAGGAGAGAATATCCTTATCCAGAAAATGGCAGCTTCAAGATTACTATCTTAAATTAGTGCACGAAAGCTTGAATATTTTGCTTCGTACTTTATGCTTTTTTCAGTAAAATTTCATCAAATGCGATGGCGGAAGTGTAAAAAACGTAAATAATTTTTGAAATTCTTGTGTTCTCATCAGCTTTTTTCTTTATTCATTCCTTTCTTCACCCTGCCACTATCCCTTAATCATAGTTGCAGTTATATTTTTATTTCGTACAGGTAGGAAAAACGTCTATTTTTGCAGATTCGTATGTGAAAATTTTCATGCATATCGTCAAGTTAAATTTCTCATCCGTAAAATCATTATTACTCCTTGGTGGAATTTTCTGGGTGAAATTTTTAAATGTGAATTTTTCTCTCTTTTTCATAACATTATATACATTTATATATAAATATAAACTTGTATGTATTACCAAAAGGTTGAATTTTCACACTGCATTCTCTTGAAGCTCAAATAAAAATGTCACCATCATCAACTGGGTTATGGAAAACTAAAGAGCACTTTCGTCACGTATGCATGAAATAATTGTACCCCATGCTCACGACACAAAATAATTATTAGCATAACGTACTTGTAGTTTGAAAATAAAGGGAATTTCACCTCAATTTTAATTAATTTTTTGTTTTGTGTTCATTTTTGACAAAAAAAACTTACACCAAAAAAATATATTTCTATATAACGTACAATTTCTCAACAGATTTGTTTATATTTGAAAAAATAAATTTTTAATGAAAACAAAATTCAGATGCAAGAATTATTTTTGATGAGAAACTTTTAAACTATTGTTGAAATGGGTATCATAAAGTTGAATAGAATTTAGAAACTTTATTTTTTATATATAAATATGTGGAGTGATTTACCAAAATTTTAATTCTTTTCACAATCTCGAAGTATCGTACCCTCTCTCTAAAAATGCAAATCAGAATAATTAAAAATTTTTATATAAATATATATAATTTATTTGTTCAATTTCTTTTTATACTTAATTTACTAATATATACATACATACATTTTAATTTAATATTTTTTTTATAAATAATTTTGTAAGTGATTTGTTATATTTTAATGATAAGAAAATTTTACATATGTTATTTCAATATTGCTACACATAAGAAGCAGTGGAAGATGAACCTCCCTCAGGATAGCCTCCAATATGAAAAAATATTAAAAATGAAAGAAAACAAACATCCAGGATAGAGTGTTAATCAAGTTTTTCATAGTAAAATCCTTGAAAGGGTCAGAAGAAAGGTTTTTGTGTTAGATCGGATAATGCGGACACTTGTATGCTACACAATAACAATGCCCTACACGGTCATCTTCATCAACGAATTTTTTCCTGAAAAAGGATTCCTATGGTTATGCAGCTGAATTGTTTTAGTTTTAAAACTCGAATTTATTTGAGCTTTATTTAAATACGTTCTTATATTTTAATGTAAATTCTCATGGGTAATATTAAAGTGGTCAGTTAATTATCTTATAAGAATTCCTCGAAACGAAATCATTAAAGTGCAATAAAAAGTAACATAGAGTCACCAAATGGCGTTATAGTTGTGGGACAACAAAGTAGTTCCTGGTGCTGGTCTCACAGACCCTAAAGACTCATTCATTCTTTTTCGACTCATTCGACATAAGCGAAGTCAAATCAAAAAGAATATTGAAAGTCCATTCTCGACTCTTAATAAGATAAGAAGAAATTTTCCCGTCATCGTAACAAAACTGATTTCGTTTATTAGCAGACAACATTGATGAAAATAATACAAAAACTACAATATCAATAATTCAATGTAATTGATTTTTGTATAGAATATTGTATATATGAAAAAACTAACCATTTAGCGTTATTATACAAAATAATTGGTTTTCAAATTATTAGATTGTCCGAAAAGTAATTTCGTTATTTGCCAACAGAGAAATTAATTGTATTTTTTCACAACCAACTTCACACTAAAGCCGCATAATCATATGTATTTTGACAGCTGCCATAGCAAGGCTTGCTTGTGAAAAAATTCGATTGATTCTGCACAATAATTTTTGGCTGATACCCTTTTAAATATGGAAAGTGAAAAACAAAATTTTTGGCATATTTTACTTTTTTACTATAAAAAAGATAAAAATGATGTTCTAGCAAGAAAAAAAATTATTCGATGTGTTAAGTGAGCGCCAGTGCCAAAACTGGTATGCAAAATTTCGTTCTCGAAGATGCACCACGTTCTGGAAGGCCAGTTGAAGCTGATGAAGACAAAATAAAGGCATTAATTAACGCAAACCAGCGAATAACAACTCGTGAGATCGCTGAAAGATTAAATTTATCGAATTCAACCATTCATGATCATTTGAAGCGGCTATGTTTAATCTCAAAGCTCGACATATGGGTTCCTCATCTTCTTACGGAAAAAATTTTTTGCCGTCGTATTGACGTTTTTGATTTGCTTCTCAAACTCCAAGAAAATTATCCATTTTTGAAGTGTATCATCGCTGGGGACGAGAAATGGGTTGTCTACAACAATGTTAAGTGCGAAAGATCCTGGAGTAGAAAAGATGAGCCGGCTCAAAGCAGTTCGAAAGCTAATATTCATCAAAAAAAAAAGGTTATGCTATCTGTTTGGTGGGATGTCAAAGGAATCGATTATTTTGAGCTTCTACCGAGCAATGCAATGATCAATTCTGAAGTGTACTGTCATCAGTTGGACAAATTGAATGATTCACTTGAAAAGAAGGCCAGAATTGGTCAATAGGAAAGGTATAGTGTTCCAACAGGGTAATGCGAAACCACATACAAGTTTGACCACTCAGCAAAAGCTTTTAAAGTTTGGGTGGAATATACTACAATACCCACCATACTCTCCAAACCTAGCACCTTCCGATTATCATTTGTTCCAGTCTTTTTAGATGGTAAAACGTTTAGTTCAAATGAGGAGGTCAAAAATCACTTAGATCAGTTTTTTACCAGCAAAGAACAAACATTTTATGACCGTTGAATCATGCTACTGCCAGAAAGATGGCAAAAGGTATTGGATCAGATTGGACAATATTTAATTGAATAAAATATTAATTCAATATAAGAAAATCGCCTTTCATTTTTATAATAAAAACCAAATTACGTTCCGGACAACCAATAGTTCAAACAATATTCGGAGTCAAGGCTTCTAATCGCTCCCATTATTTTTTATAGATTTGGATTTATCTCCAAAAGGCAAATACGATTAACTTAATATACACTTTTATATTATAAAATTGTTGAAGAACCACTTCTATTAAAAGACATTGCACAATACCATCGTTTCTAAGTATAAGTCTTACTCTCGGCAATCCACCTATGCACAACTAACATAAGAATGTGTAAAATGTATAAACAAACCAGCGAAATTTTTCTCCGCATCAACCCACAACCAATGCAGTAAAGCCTACACCAATTAACCCAGCTATTTTATGTGCTTCGGTTGATAGTAGCTCTACCAATGATATATCATTCTCACCAACACTGCCATCTGCTCTTAGGTTTTTTGTATCGGACTTACTATTCCTAGTTTAAAAGTAAATATTATCTTGGACGTTAAATCCCTTATTAATTCCCCTTTAGAACACTAATAGTCTAAGCAAGTTAGTATTTTTTAGAGGATTCTTTCAATCAACTTTCTTAACGATAGTCTCCTCTCCCATTTCTTTAAATATTGTACTCATATACTAACCAGTAAATTACTAAAAAATTAATTAACTTGAAGAACTTTGTACCTGTAATGGAGGATTCAATAATAAGACGTTTGCAGTGGAGCTATCGCATTAAAATATTCGATAAAATGTTTTTCAAGATGCATTTTCCTATACTTATTAGCCAAAATCGTCTACAACAGTTTTTGGTATTCTAGAAAAATTTATTTCTGATTCTGCACTCTCTATTAACACCTATATCTATGCCCTTCTTAAATACAAATCGTCTTTCTTAGCCTTAACTTCCTAAGCATATACAGGGTGGACCATTTAGAAGTTTCATATTGAAAAGTAAATAAAAAAAAAACGAGTGTATGTTTTTTCAAATTTCTGGTTTTATTAAAAAGATTGAACCTTGACATTTACGAATGAAATACAACATCATTTAAATGACTACCACGGCTGCCGTTACAGTACCCCATTCGTTCGACCCAATTTTTCAGTAACATTAATCTTTAACGGCTCCCTACAGAAAATAATCCAACGGGCTCAAATCACAGCTCCGTGGCGGCCAATTGACATCAGAATCGGCTGATTATTCGGTTTTCGCAGTGCGCAAAAGTTGGATTGTAACGTTGGCTGTCTAGCAAGTGGCCCCGTCCTGTTGAAACCAAATGTCGTCCATACCATTCTCTTCAACTTTTGGAAACAAAAATTCGTTGAGCATGCCACGATAGCGCTCACCATTGACCGTAACGTTGGCTCCTTCATCGTGTTCGTAGAAAAACGGGCCAATGATGCCTCCACTCCACAATCCGCACCAAACCGTGACTCGTTGTGGATGCATTGGTTTTTCCATGGTGACGTATGGATTTTCTGAGCCTCAGATGCGAAAATTTTGTTTGTTGACATACCCACCGAGGTGGAAATGGGCCTCATCCGAAAAGATGATATTTGGTAAAAATGCTCATCTTCGACCAATTGATCTTGAGCCCATTGGGCAAACCGAAAATGCATCGGATGGTCATGCGGCTTTAGCTGTTGGACTAATTAAACTTTGTAAGCTTTCATACCGAGGTCTTTGTGCAAAATTCTCAACAGAGAAGCGCGAGAAATGTTCAATTCCTGAGAACGGTGACGAGTTGATGTGTTGATGGATGATCATGGACATTTTCAGCAACGGCGGCAATATTCTCGATCATACGAACTGTCTTAGACGGGAACGAGTTGAATTGGCAACCAACAAACTAGTTTCGCAAACTCGCTTCACGAATTTGTCTACAAGTTAACGTGATGGCATTGGATCTTTACTAATTAATTTTTTTTAAATTTCTCAAAGTTTGGGTTAAAGACTCACCACTTTTGAAGTAAGTTCTCAAAATTTTCCAGATTTCTTCAAGCGTATGGATTACCATTTCGTAAAATTCAGACTTTCAACTCACAATCTGTCAATTCGTATTGACATTTAATACTCTAGTACTTCAAATAAATAGTAGTTCAAAATGGAACCGCTAGATGGACCACCCTATATATATGGTTACAAACTAAAAAAGTTTAAAAAAGCTTTTTAAATTTTAAGATCATAACTTCAAAATTCCATCAACCTAACACATAGATTAAAAATAGAATAAGAATTAGGCAAAGCAGAATATGATGAGCCATGATGAGCTAATCATCCAAGGAGTTAGTAACCCTAGTATAATCCTTTATTTTTGAGGATAAACAATGAACTTTTGAGAGTATACTTCCTATTTTATTCTATATAATAAATTAACCCTATCTATAAGAAGATAACTTTTTTCTTATATCCGAAAAATGAAGAACAAGAATTTTCCAAAATGAACCCTATTAAAGGTGGTATTCCTTAGCTAGCTGACGACAGAGACAAATTTTGTTTACGTAAAGGAGGGAAGGAGAGACATTACTCTTACTCTCTATTATAAGTCATTTATCGTATTATTTCTTAGTTTTATAATACTAGAAAAAACTGAGACGCACTCCTTAAAACTTCAAATTAACAATATATTAACTTGGAATTAAAACAAAAAAAAAGGAACATGATCTAACTTAATTATTTCAATTAGTAATCTTCCCATTTACAACATAGTACTTAAACCCATATGGGCTTACAGAGTTGAATTTTAATAAGTCAACCAAGCCTTATATTCTTTAAGTGGAATCTGTACAACTTGCAATACTCCTTTGTATATCCGTAATAAAGCAATCCACCGCGACTATATCAGGAAAATAATGTTTCAATATTAAGATTAAACTTTTCTCGAAAAATGTTTCTAAGAGCAAGGACAAAAATTTGGCTAGCTGCAATATTAAAATATTATGTTATCTTTATATTTATTGTATTATCCTTAATTTTCAACAAGTGATATTTTCGTATTATAAGGACTTGTCCGTAAAATACATTTAGAAAAAAATTTGTATTTACAAAAAAAACTGCTACTTTTTTGTTTAATTTTTAAAGATATCTACAACTGCAACAAAGTAATAAGGAGATTTGAATAATAGTTTTAATTAAAGTGAAGGGTTATTGGAAGTGAACATCCATCGAAGTTTCTCCTGCTAGTATGTTCTTACGTCAATCCTCAGTATTTTAATAAATCGCGCGACTAGTGACACTTAAGTTTTCGATGGGGGTTTCTAGGAAACGATGTCGAGAATAGTTCTTAAACAAGGGTACTAGTATAATTAGAGATACGAGAATGGAACTTTTTATAACGAGACACATTTTAAAAATAAATGGGACGCCAAGATCACGATGAATAACATTATTGTGAACATAAAAGGGAGCGTCGACAATTCTTTGGAATTAGTTTGACGGAAATTAGATTGCTTAGTATGAGCCATAGTTCTAGTCTATAAGTCCATATTGGTTTCAGTAGGACATTGTACAGAAATACTTTACCGTCTATAGTAAGTTTAGAAGTCGAAGTAGTTGTAGGTATCTTTTTAGTTATTGTCTCTTAAATGTTGTATGTGGGTTCCATGTCAAACGGTTCAGTCCTAAATAGGGAACTTCGGAGTGTTGTGGTATTTTGCTGACATTAACGTATATGGGAAATCATGATTTATGATAGAGGGTAAAAGTCACGTGAGTTGAGTTACATTAATTAAGTTTAACTCTCCACCTGGTAAATAAGTTCTGGAAGATTTGGAATTGGATTTGGAGAATTTCGTAAGTACGAGTATGTTGGGGATTTTCGTATCATCAGCGTATGTAGTAAAGAATGTATCAGGACAGATTGGGATATTGGATGTACGTGTATGTGTATATACACATATGTTGTAGAGGATAGGCGCAAATATGGTACCCTGTGGAATATCAGCCAATATCGGAGAGATTCGTCTACTTGAAAGCGTCGTTTGGAAAGGCATAATCTTAAGACTAGGAAAGAAGAAAGGATCCCCTTAATTTGCAAGAGTAAGTCCGCATGCCATACTTTATAAAAAACTATACTTATATTAAGAAATACACCGGGACAGTACTCTTTTCTTTCTAAAGAAGATGCAATAAAATTGAGAACTCGTTGACACTGTTGAATAGTGGAGAGCTCGGAGCGGAAATCAAATTGGTGGATAGGAATTAGCAGAAATCAAATTGGTGGTAAGGATTTGAGTACGGGATATTTCTATTTTTCCAAAGATTTTCGAGCGGATTGGAAGAAAGACTTATTGGTTTATATGAAGTGGAGCAAACTGCTATATAGTTTTATTTTTGAAATATTTCTTCAAAATATTATTGTTATTGTTATTGAAATATAACTGAAAGGATATCTGATTTGGTCCACGCCTTACCAAATCAGATATCCTTTCAGTTATCTAACCAAGTAAATCATATATAATGCTTTCTTCCTACCCATCCGCTTCATATTATAGGAATTTCAATAAATTACAAAACAAATCATTCAACAAAAAAAACTTTCTAGATACTTCATTTTCCAAAAAATTAATATCGCAGCAGCTACAAAATATCTCGAAATATAACGTTTTATAAATTTCCAAAATTGATTAACCAATTAAAAATCATAAATTAAAAAGTTTTTTTTATGTTGTTTTCTTCTCATACTCAAAATAGTGGAAGTACTCACTCGATTTAATAGTTTTGTACTACACGTATAGCACGAAGCGAAGCGTAAGAGGGGTGTTTGCAGAGTAATAAAGGAGTTAAAACTAAAAGGTTTCTGACCTTTCATTATCTTCCATCAATATTTTTCCACTATATTTTGAAGAATTCTCAACTAAAACATTTTCATGTTTTTTTTTGGTGGATATTCGTATATTCATATAACTTGGTGCTACTAAGATATACGAATATCGAGCGTTTTATTATACCGCCCGCTCTCTTAAACCGTTTGAGATCCTCTTGATGATTCACATCCCTAATTTTTCGACCATCATCTCCATCATCCAACGAATGCAACTATAAATTTTATGACTCTCAATTTGTCCTTTTTTTTTAAAGAAATTTGATTGAATCCCATTTTAGAAGCTCTACATAAACTTGAAAGTACTTTATAAATGTCTGCATGAACAAACATCGGAATATTATATTGAAGTAGTCAGTAAATGCAAGACGATCAAACTTTTCCGAAATTTTTTTTCCTTTTTATTTTTATTATTTTGGTATTTTTTTCTTTTACCATCGATATTTCTCGTAGTATCTGTATCTGCCCATCGTTCTATAAGGAAATATTTGATTTGATCCAGTTTTTTTTGTACTATTTTTGTTCTTGTTTTTCCTAAAAGTTTAAAGAAAACTTTAACATCGTTAGTAACTTTTCAATGTTTTAGTTTGGCAAAAGATGTAACGTTCAAAAGTTTTTCATAATATGAAAATATTTTTAACTATAACTCGTTAAGAGAACAGGGTGGTGAATTCTTCAAAATGAGACAAATTCTCTTTGATGAAAAGCAAAAATCTGTTAAATTATAAACTAACAAAGTAAATTATTTATAGGATATTGTACAGTAAATTTTAAAAGTTTTTTTATAAAAATAATAAAATTCATTATTTATTAAAACGCACTCCTTATAAAGACTATCATTATTATTTAAGATTTTTGAAATTTTTTAAAAATATTTTCTTTACACATTTGTCATGTTTGACGACAATTATAGGGCATCCCGGATATATAACTAACTGAATTCGAACTCAGGACCGCTGCGTACTAAACGATGAGGTGAGGTAATAGTTTCCGCAGATAAAGTAAAGCGATGACGTTATTTGCGTAGGACCATGCCGTATGGTATTCGAACACACGATTCCCTGGATAGTAGTTCAGCGCGCTATCGGCTGTCGGCCAAAGACTATTGTTGATCTCAAAAACGAGAGCATAATTAGTTTTATTGGATAAATAAATAATAGGTTTATACTGATTTTAATATAAAAACAATTTTTAATGACAGTTACCCAAATTTATTTTGAAAAAATAATCTATCTGTACCGCTCATCATTGACAATAACGGCAACTTATTTTGAAAAGAATAACGACCGATGATGTCATTAAACATAATACCACGTGTCGCCTACGGCTCCTAAGATTGAGATACGTCCAATCAGCGCAAAACAGACCTGTACTTGTTGAGCATCAGTCCACTGGTGGAACCCAACCATCGCCCTACACCGGCGAGCATGCCTTAAGGCAAGAAGGCAACACCAGCGTGCTCGTAGGCAAGACAGGGCCTCGACAGAGGAACTCAGACGGATCTACGAACAGAAAAGGCGTCTTCTCAGAAACGCCATCAACTCCAGCAAACGAGAATGTTGGAAGGAACTCTGCGCGGAAGTGGACCGGGACCCGTGGGGCAGACAGTATAAGACGGTCATGCATAGGATTAAAAGCCTACCCGCAACAACACCAACCTGTCCCGACATACTGCAAAGAATAGTAGAACATATGTTCCCGGAGAAACCAGAACTCCCCGACTACCACCCGGAGGATGAAGAAGTGGAAAATCCTGGTGTGACCATGGAAGAGCTTACGAGCGCCTGCACTAGATTGCAGAATGGCAAGGCACCAGGACCAAGCGGCATACCCAACATCGCACTGAAGAGTGCAATTGCCGCCAGGCCAGACTTGTTTATAAGCATGTATGACGCATGCCTGCGGCAAGGCGTATTTTCGACTCGATGGAAGCAACAAAGATTGGTTCTCCTCCCAAAAGTGAAGAAGCCACCAGACGAGCCAGATTCCTAACGCCCACTTTGCATGCTGGATTCGGGCGGGAAGAACTTGGAGCGGATAGTGGCCGACAGATTGGAGCATTACATCAATCCTCAACTTTCGGAATTTCAATTCGGATTCAGGAAGGGGAGACCGACCATCGACGCGTTGGAACTCGTCACGAACATCGCAAAGGAAGCCATCTCAGGAAAGAGATGGAAAGGCGGTTCTAAAAAGTATTGCCTCATTGTCACCCTGGATATCAAGAATGCGTTTAACTCGGTCCGCTGGGATCGAATCTTGGAGGCTCTTGAGAACATGGGGGTGCCCTACTACCTACGGAGGATGGTCAGATCATACTACAGTGATCGACTACTGCACTACGAGACCGAGGATGGACCAGCAGAGTATGGGGTCACGGGAGGGGTACCTCAGGGTTCTGTCCTGCGGCCACTCTTGCAGAATGTCCTGTACGACGGCCTACTCTATCTGGAATTACCGACGAACACAACACTCGTGGCTTAGTATGAGCCATAGTTCTAGTGTATAAGTCCATATTGGTTTCAGTAGGACATTGTCCTACTGAAATCAATATGGTAAATCTAGAATTACCGACGAACACAACACTCGTGGCTTTCGCGGACGACGTAGCGGTTGTCCTTTTAGCCAAACACCTGGAGGAACTGGAAGCCGCATTCTCCAGCACCATCCGAAGCATAAGACAGTGGATGACATCGGCAGACCTGTCTTTGGCGGAGCATAAGACCGAGGCACTCCTTGTGAGTAGCCGGAAGAAAATGGAGACCATCACCATTAGAGTAGGCGACCACGACATTCGGTCGCTACCCTACATCCAGTATCTAGGAGTGGTCTTGGATGCCAGACTCAACTACAAAGAGCAATATCGGAGGCCCCAGGCAAATCCGAAGGCGACTACTGGCAACTGTAAGAGCGGCCAAAGGTCCTCTGTGAAGAGGAGAGACCCGAGAGTCTTCGCCTCTGGCAAGAGAGATGGGACAACTCGACGAAGGTTTGGTGGAATCATCGGCTGATCCCAGATGTTACCAAATGGGTCACTCGCCTGCACTGGGAAGTCGGGTATTACATCACCCAACTCTTAACTGGGCATGGATGCTTTCGGGCATACTTGCACAGATTTAGGAGAACTGACTCCCCAAACTGTCATTATTGCCGCGATGTGATCGAAGACGCAGAACACGTGTTCTTCCAGTGCACCTTATACGAGGACCGTTCCATCAGTCCAGAAAATATAGTGGAGTGCATGCTGAAGAGCCAATCGGCTTGGAACAGAAATGCAGAGTACGCGGAATCCATTATCAAGGATCTTCACACAACGTACAAAGAATAGGCCGCGAGGCGTCATAACATCGGGATAGCAGTAGCATCAAATAAGAACGCCCCGGCGAAGTAGTATTTACAAAGAGTGCCGCCGGGGAACCATCGTTCCGGGAGCAAGATTAGAGGTGCAGGTTAGGTTTTAGCGATGTAAAAATCCCGCATAACTCACCTGGCAGGAAAATTTTCCAGGCGAGTACCTTTTGAAGGTTTCCCCCTGTAGCTCATTAATCTAAACATAAAAAAAAAGACCTGTACTTGTAATGGTTTTCGCCGTTTCAACTGACTCAATCCACAGATGGTTGAACCCAGCTTGCTCAAATCAAACTTTCAGCACTCTATTTTATCCTTGATTTATTTCTTAGACTATTGCCTCAGTAGCCATTTTTCAATGCATAGCTATTAGCTATTCAGTCCCATCTTCGTCTTTTACAATGCATGAAGCAATCAAGAAATCCTTCCGTCAATTCCGCAATTGTCCGCGGTTTCAACCTGTAGACCGCTCTCCTAGTTTTTATAATTTTGTGCTTCCATCTAGTTCTACATCTTAATTAGGTGCATCCATAATAGATACATCTGATGCTTACAATCAGTAACCAGTTTCAAGCTAGTTACCCTAACTATTGGTAGCAAAACCCACATAATTCTCTACTATCGTCTGCAGTGATAGCACCCAGGATAGCTGCGATATATAGTAGATATTAAATCACAGCCACAAAGCTTCAGCTAAAGGTAACTAATCCCATTGATCAGGCATACTGTGTTTCAATACCGTGGGGTACCTGATCCTTGTGGTACTAGTTTGGTTTAAAAAGTATTTAGGGGGTTTTCTTTTCAAATAGCTACCGTAAGGAACTTTGTAAATTCCTAGCTCAGGACCGCGGGTGCACCAAGATCCGTAAGCTACTTCTTGTATTGATCATTGTTTGATTATTCCACCCTTGCTGGAAAACAACAGCAACAACAGCAAATGCAACTTTAACCATAGTAATAGCAGTAGCAGCATCCACAACAATTATAGCATCCACCATCGCAAAAAAAATAGCAACCACAATAACAGCAACAATGAAAGCAAAAATTTTTTCTAATATTTACATTCCTCCTGCATTCTTATCATTAGATGACCTCATCTCCCTGTTGGACTCAACTTAAAGACATACCAGTTGTAGAAATAATCAAATTTCATATCCCCTGTACAAAAATAAATGCCTTAACTTCCCTATCACAACTATACGAAATGTACAGAACAGACCATCCCGACATTACCACCCAAGGTGGCTCGGCCATTTTTGTCAGGAAATCCCTCAAACATTTTCTCCGTTCTAACATTTATTCTTCTTCCTTGTAATCTACTGTTGTTATGGTTAATAGCTTCATTTTTAACCTTAACGTAGCATTTGCACATTGGCGATTATAATACTGAACACCCTTAATGGTCATGCCGCGTTCGTAACCATATAGGAACAACACTTCAGAATGTTTGTTTGTTTGTAAGGTCCCTTAGACATGTGCCAGGGGCCACTTCATAGCACCACGACCGTGAGGCCATTTGGCGACTTCGTAGTACGTGTGGGAAATCATCTGAGAAAGACTGGTCTGTGGTTAGTGGTATGGAATATTAAGAATTTTGTTATATTTTGTGGAGCAGATTAGTATGTTGTAGAAGTTTAAATAGGGGACTAGGGAATGAAGTTGTTGGGTCGAGGAGCTCCATAATAGGAGGAATCCTGCTCGCAAAGTGAACTGGGTGCCACAGGATTGGCAGAAGGGACGATTGGTGTTGCCAAAAAGAAAGTTATGGGTAAGAGCAGTATGTCCAATCCGGATTCTGAGGAGCTTTCGCGCCCAAAATTTCGGTATGGATGTTGAATACACTGGTTTATTAGTGGTTCTCCAATGAGTCGACAAAAAAGTGTCGCTATTGGTCCAGTTATCGTGTCTGCGGATGGCTAAAGGTGTTAGTTGCCATTCTGTTAGTAGGCGAGGCAGATTGGGAATGACTGTGATCACTGGCCGACGGAGTGTTTCTCCAGCCAACTTGTCAGCACTTTCATTACCCACAATTCCCACATGCCCTGGCACCCATTGCAACTCGACACTCCTATTGCTAAGTAGGCTATGACGAATTGCGCTAAGTACTGGGTCACTCGATGGGCCACAAATGGCTTTAAGGGCGGCAAGGCTGTCGCTAAAAATAATAACGTTTTGTTGGCTGGGAATATTGGTAGCAATTTCAATTGCCGTTTTGATGGCCCACAGCTCCCCGTAATATGGAGCTGCCCTATAAGGGAAGATTCCACAACATAGTGTGCGGGTGCTGCAGCCAAAAAGTTCGACGACCGCAAAAGATGTACTATCGGTGTCAGCGGCGGCATCAGTGAACAACAGTCGATGATCTTTTAATCCGTCCAACTGTTCAAGGAACAATTTCCTATATGTGGACGGATCAGTTCTAGCCTTCTTAAACCTGTCAAGAGAAGCAGTCACTTTCAACTTTGCTCCTAACCACGGTTTCCAATCTGGGTGTGGAAGGGAAGTTTGGAAATCGACGGGGAGGATGGATGAATTGCTTTCAAGGTGGGATATTAATAAGGATAGCGATGATGAATTCCTTTTTGAGCTGGGGGAGATGATAATGTTTTTTATTAAAGTGTGGAGTGGATAATTCGGAAGGCATAGGTTTTTGTAAATTAAACTTAGGCGGGCTTTGTGAAGACAGAGAAAAATAGGTTTTCGACCAGTCTCTATCAGTATGGATTCCACCGGAGATGTCCGATGTGCTCCACTGGCTAGTCTAATACAACGGTTTACCGCTGCCTCGACTAGTTTTTTTCCTGCTATTGGCACACTGACACATATAGTGAGGAAATAGAGTAAGGTCCCGTCCAAAAGGGCGTTGGTTACTCTAATTGCCTCACTTTGTCTTACCTTACTTTTGCTGCTGACTAAAATTTTTACCATTCGGAGAATGATATTAATTTTGTCAACAGCATTTTTAATCTGAAGATTCCATTTTCCTCCACGGGTAATTGAGATACCCAGGATTTTCATGGAATCGTTTGGGCGGAGAGGGAAGGGGGTTAGTGACGAGTCCGATAAACTACAATTTTTTTTCCTGCAAATTGGCACACTGACACATATAGTGAGGAAATAGAGTAAGGTCCCGTCCAAAAGGGCGTTGGTTACTCTAATTGCCTCACTTTGTCTTACCTTACTTTTGCTGCTGACTAAAATTTTTACCATTCGGAGAATGATATTAATTTTGTCAACAGCATTTTTAATCTGAAGATTCCATTTTCCTCCACGGGTAATTGAGATACCCAGGATTTTCATGGAATCGTTTGGGCGGAGAGGGAAGGGGGTTAGTGACGAGTTCTGTTCGATGTACAGATAACCGCACCGTTTATGCTGCTCCAAGTGTTGATGTTGCGGATTGCGTTATTTATTTGTTGTTGAAAATCAGCACCAGATACAAGTATAAAAATATTGTCGGCATATATGTAGTGGGTAAAGGATGATAGTTGGTGGGAAAGGGAGTGAATATATATATTGAATAGGATCGTTGATAGAGGGGATCCTTGTGGGATGCCGTTTTTCATTTCGCGTTTTGACGAAAAATGACCGTTGGCGCGTACCGTGAAGGTTCTACCAGTTTGGTAGGAACGTAGTAGTGCCAATATTGCAGAGTCTACTCCCCACTCTGCCAGCTGTGAGAGTACCCTATGTGGGCAAATTCGGTCATACGCCTTTTCTAGGTCGAAGGACAACAGTAAACCACAATGTCTACGTTTGTAGCAATTATGGATTGAATGTTGGAGTTCGAGTAGCATACTCAGAGTTCCCCTGCCTGACCTATAGGCATGTTGTTGGGGATTGAGTCTATTGGCAAGCGCCTGGTTAAGTCTTGTAGCTAAGATCTTTTCCAGGATCTTGGAAGTGCAAGGCAGTAATGAAATTGGTCTAAAGTTGTTAGCCGAAGAATGGGAGAGATTTTTTTTGGGAACTGTAATGGCTGTTGCGACCTTCCAGGAATTTGGGAAAATAGATTTTTCCAGAATTTTGTTAAAGAGGTTGACAATTCTAATATGAAAGGCGAAGATGCCTCTTTAATCATTTTAAAAGAAACCTTGTCCCTACCAGGTGTGGTTCCCTTGAAGGAATTCAACGAAAAGTTGAACTCCGCAAGCGTTACTGGCTGGTTCAAGATTAGGGTGGAGGCTGACGGTATAGGCGAGAGATTTTCCGTGAAGTATTGTTTCTCTCTACGACATGAATCACTAAGGTGGTTGTTGGATGAAAACGAGGCCCAGGACTGTGCCAGTTCCTCAACGATAGCTGTCGAGTCGGATATAACTCCATTCTCAGACTCAATAGATGGGATAATCCCATTTTTTTGGCGACCAAGAATGCAGTTAATACCTCTCCATGCTTCTTTCGGTGAAGTTCGGGAATCAATTGAGGTGGTGAAGTTATTCCAAGCTGTTCGCTTGGCTTGTTTCACTGCTCTTTTAACTCGAGCAGTCCTGAGTCTCAATTCGATGAGATTAGTCGTACTGGAAAAACGGTAGTAGTCTTTCCAAACCATATTTCTTTCACGTCGTAATGTTGGGATTTCATGGGTATACCATTTAGGTTGTTTTTTAGACATGCCAGCTGAAGAGGGAATTGTCCCAGCAGCTGCACGTCTGAAGATTTTTATCACGTTTTCTGCCTCAAGATTAGGAGATTGGGCAACGGGTAGATCGGCAGAAGCTTTGAAAATCGCAGCTCTGTAATTTTCCCAATTTGCGCGCTCTTCTATGAACCGTGACAGTGGTTTTATTTTAACGTGCGCAACATTTGCCTCCACAAGTATGGGCAAGTGGTCACTTCCTTCGAGGAAGCCATGAACTTTCCATGAATATAATCCAAAGTTCCGTGTAGGAACGAAGGTGAGGTCGAGAACAGAGGTAGTACCTCTGGTTGAGAAAAAGGTTGGTGAACCATCGTTTAGTAGAGTGAAGCTCGAATCGGTAGAGTTGAGCCATTCCTCGAAGATTTTCCCGCGCCAACAGGTTCTTGGGGAACTCCAAGCATGACTGTGGGCATTGAAATCTCCAAGGATGATGGTATTTTCAGGTAATTGGCTAATTAGACCTTGCCAATCTGCTTGAGAAAAACGTAGGCTGTGTTCAATATATATATTGGCAATGTGGACTTTGGGAGAGGTATTTACAGAAATAAGGATTGTCAAAAAATTTGTTGAAATGTGAATTTTTGAGTAGGATATGGAGGGGTGTATGAGGAAACATACACCACCTCTTTTATTGTTGTTGGTTTTGTTGTAAAACAAACATTGGTATTTTTGATAAAATGCTTGGTTGTAGGAGTGAGGTAATTTGGTTTCTTGCAAAGCAACTATTTTTGGAGAGTACTGATTTAGTAGCAGGCTCAGACCTTCTAGGTTATTAAGGAACCCGTAGATGTTCCATTGCAAAATGGAACATCTGGCGTTGTTACTTATACCATTTCTATGGATATTTACCATAGTAGAAAGTTAGGCAAGCTAAAAACTAGGACAGTAACCTGCCCAGAAATAGTGCTGCATGAGGGGAAAAAATAGGAGAAGAACTGGACTGTAAATCTGTGAACCATAAGGGGATTGCCGAAAGGCATACCACTTCCTGTTCACAAGATTGCAGGCTCGTACTCTTAGAAAAAACATTAGCAATGTTATTTTTTGGAGCTTGTGCCTGGTTTTCCAGACTTCATTTTTTGGGCTAAGGTTAGAACGGTGTTGCGATCTTCTGGATCGAGGTCTTTCAACGTGCTAATTAATATAGCAACTTGTTCACTGGTGGATCGGGGGTGGTTTGAAGGTGTGTGGAAATTTGATGGTGGGGATTTAGATGGGGTGGTAATAGGTTTACCAGCAGTGGCGTTGACTTCTGTATTTGTGAAAGGTTTCTTGATAGTTGGCGTTGAAGAATTTGATAGCTTACGCTCAAGAACTTTTTTGGAAGGAGAGGGTACAGTTTTTTTGGATGGGCGAGGAGATGGTGGCAATGGTGCGGTGGACGCAGAAGGCGTTACTGGCAATGATGAGGATATTGGTGTATCGATGGGATGAGATGACGCACGGACTGCTTGTGCAAAAGAGGTGTTTGATTGAATTGTAGAGGCATCCATTTGGTTTTTTTTGAAAATAGTTGTTGCTGCAGCCATGGAACATTTGTTGTCCGTCATTACTTTGAGAATGGTTTTTCTCTCAGCATAAGAACGGCAACAACGGTCTCCTGAGGTGTGTGCGTCTGTTTTGCAGTTGACGCAAAAAACACGTGTGCATGTTTTTTCAGGATGAGGCGCAAGTCCACAACTAGCACATACCGTCGAAGCCTTACAGTATTTAGCTGTATGGCCCAGTACTTGGCAGTTGCGACATCTCATAGGGTTGGGGTAATAAGTTTTCACTTGGAATCGGTGAAAAAGGATATTTATGTTTGAAGGGAGTTCATAGGCGTCAAAGGTTAGGACCACAATACCCGTAAATGACTGGGTACCGTTGCGCGTAGAGATTATTTTTCTTGCCTCTACCACGTTGTATTCTATGAGATTGCTGACGATTTCCTCTTCGGACGTATTTGCAAGCCACTTGCAAAAAATCGTCCCCTTTACTTGGTTGAGGGAGGGGTGAAGTGTGAAATTCAATTTGATGTCACTAACAAAAACCGGTTTGGCATGAATGAATTTATCAGCCGAAAGTCTCGATTTTGTTGTCAGCAATAAATCACCATTACGGTAATCATTTATTTTCAGAATATCATTGCTGATATTCTTGAGAGCCAGACTGGTTTTAAAAGGACAGAGTTCGTTTGCTTTAAATTTTGCCTCGGGTGAAGTGGAAATTACTAAGAAGCGAGGATGGTCGGTAGTTTTAGTCGGAAGGGAGGGGAAATTGATCAGTTTACTCAGTAGAGAGAAATTGGTGTTTGTTTGGTTATCGTTGTTGTGATTGTGATGTACTTGTTTTGTTGTGGTGTTATTGTATTGATTCAGTCTGGCTCTTTTAATGGGCTTTGAGATGGAAGGGGTTATACCTGTATCTGGTGGCGGGGGGGGGGTCCGGTGGCCTGAAGTCGACGTCCACGTCCATTTTCCTGGTTTTCAGCTGCAGTTACACTGTTTTTACACTACACACGCGAGGGAGGGAGATAAAAAGGTCAAGTGAAAGGTCAAGTGAAAACTATGAAACTGAGAACAAGCACTGATAAAAATTTTTATCGAATAGAGACTATTCGATATAGGAGAGAAAAAACAAGGTACGTCCGCACTGGTACGCAGTGTGGACCGGAATGCAACACTTCAGAATGTACTAACCCATACGAAATATCTAACAATTTTTACTTAACTCCAACCTTAACTACTTTATTTCAACTCTCCCCATAATTTTAATTCATTTAAAAAAATTCCTACATATATGAATTCTGACTACAGTCCGTTCGTACTTATGCATGACCTGAATCTTACCTTTAAAAATCCTCCTCCATGCTTTCTCAATGGAATAGTTTACTGGAAAATATTTAGACTAACCGACAAACATTGATAATATTTTTCTTTATTTATACAAAATTCATTATCAAAAGCCCAAATTAAAAAATATGTAAACCAAACGCAAAGCTCTAGAATACCTAACCATAAACACAAACTGAATCAATTACAATAATTACTTTCAACAGAAATTCGAAAATATCAAATTTTACAAACAATATGTTTAAATTAAATCAAATATTTGTCTATAATATTATGAAAGGACCTGTCAAAGAAAATAAAACTAAGTTGGTAAAAATGTAAACACTATGATTAAAATTAAAACAGAGTTGGCGGTTTATTAGGAACTATTTTCTAGTTCTAATTAACCTCAAAAATAAAAATTTAACTTAGAAAGAAAAGTCGACGTGAGATGTGCTCCGAATTTGTATCCAATTGATATTGAAAGAAAATTGTCAATCCACGACAAAAGTTTGTTGAGTTTTGCTTGTCAAAACAAGCTGATCTGAAAGAGCAAAAATACTGATCTACAATTCATTGGAGATATCCCGGCAGATCCCAACAGGTAATGGGCCCAGGAAGTGGTGATACATCATCTCCAAAGAAAATTGAAAGGCAGATTGGAGCATAATGTCGCATATTGGAATTCTGAATCGACAAGTCAAGCAAGGACAGATTCTCACAGCCACGCAAGCCACAAACCAAACCAACGTTGAACAGCACACCGAAAGTAACTCTGTGAATAAAGATCGACACTTTGAAAAGTAAATTAAAATTTAAATTGTACAAGTTGAAAAGTCAATTTTAAAAGCTGAGTCAAAACTGTCAAAATGGACACTGTAAAGTCACAACTTGCAATGTTGAGTCAAAATTCACAAGGAGTAGTAAATAATGTGCCGTGGAGGTTAAAATTAGATGCTGTCTTGAGAAATAAGAAATTGTATGATGTTGCAACCGGTATCAAAGTCAAGCCGGAAGGAGCCGAAGATGTCACTGCAGTCGTTGCCTGGAATGAAAAGGACATGGAGGGTCTGCAACTAATTGTATTGAATGTCAGTGACCAAATTGCATATAAAATTGCGAACTGCAGAACGTCGAAAGCAATGTTAGACAGACTAGTTTGCTTATATGGCACAAAGACAGACATGAACATGGAAATTATGAGAAGGAAACTTTTCACCTGTACATTTGATGAAAGCAAATCAGTAGCTGAAAATTGCATGGAAATTTTGTCCATAGGTGATGAATTGTCCAACGGAGGAGAACCAGTGCCTGAATCCTGGATGATGACCAGAATTTTGAAAATGTTTCCATCGAGACTCGCTCATTTTCGAACATCGTGGGATAACGTGCCAGCAGTCGACAAAAGCTTGACCACCATGATTGAAAGACTGAGACTCGAGGATGATCGTCAAAACGATGAGACTGGTGAACCGGAAGCAAGCTCCAACAACGCATTCATGGCGAGGAAATGCAAAAAGCAGCTAGGAAAGTCACCGAACAAAAGGGACAAAGGACAAGGAAACTGCTACAAATGTGGTTTGAAAGGACACTTCAGGAAGGACTGCCAAAACAAACCCTGTGCGAAATACTTGGCGTACTGTAAGAGAATGTACGCATGCAACTCATGTGGGCAGAAGGGACATTTTGCAAAGGACTGTACTCAACGGCGAGACGACAATTCGGATTCGCAAAGTTCGCGCAAACCTCCTGTTGTCTGGATGACAGCAAGGTTGAAAACAACCGACCTGGACAACCTCACAAACTCGAAGGAGAGGATGTCAGCCTGGTATCAGGACAGTGGCGCAACGCAACACATGACCTCGCATCGAAGTTGGTTCAAGAAGTACAGCAAGCTGGAAAATTCTGTGTCCGTTCTCTCGGGAGATTCAACCACAATAGATGGCGTCGCAGTCGGAACTGTACAACTGGAAGCATTTGATAGAAAAGAATTGAATCCCATTGTACTGAAGGATGTCCTGCATGTACCTGAATTGAAGTTCAATTTATTTTCAGTGAGTCACATGCTTGATCGAGGATTTAAAATGAGATCCGACAAAGAAAAGTCAGAATTTGTAACGGCTCATGATGGGTCTACTGTTGGACTGGCGAAGCGAGAAGGAAATTTGTACAAGATGATGATAAGGAAGGGAAAGCAGCAGCTGAGTTTGGCCGCAGTGTCAATACGAACTTGGCATGAAAGATTAGCACACCAGAACGTGAACTATGTACGAGAAGCATTGGACAAGAAGGGAATAAACTACGTGGACGATTGGAACAACTACCTGTGTGAGAGTTGTACGAAAGGCAAACAGCACCGTGGCTCTCACTCCAACGACGGGAAAACAGCAAGTCAACCACTGGAGTTAGTTCACGTTGACATGGGTGAGATGGACGAACGCTTGCTAGGTGGCGCCAAATACTTTCTTCTATTTAAAGATGATTTCTCTCACTTTTGAACCGTTTTCTTTATGAAAACAAAAGACGAGGCACCTGAGAAATTGGAAACGTTCGTAAAATTGGCAGAGAATCAACTAGGAAGAAAACTGAAAGTTCTAAAATCCGACCAAGGAAAGGAAATCAAACATGAAAGGACACGAAAATTTCTTGATGACCGAGGAATATTTCATACACACTCAAATGTTTACAAACCACAGCAAAATGGACGCATTGAACGAGAAATGAGGACCATCAAGGAAGCTGCAATATCAGCTCTACTGGAAACAAGCATGGACTCAAAACTTTGGGCCGAGGCGATCTACTATGCAGTATTCACCATAAATCAAACCGGAACAAGCACAGTGAAAGGAAAAACGCCTGCAGAATTGTGGTACCGAAGACAAATCGACTTGAACAAACTGAAGACCTTTGGATTTTGACAATGATGGTTCTGTTTTACAACAAACACAGAACCATCATTGTTGCATTATTTGTCGATGACGGCCTGGTGGCAGGAAAAGAAGAGAAAGAGATATTCAAATTGTTAGAACAAATCAAGAAAAAGTTTGAAATCACCTACTGCAAGACCATCGCGAAGGAGTTATGTTATCTTGGCATGGAGATAAAAATTGAATCGAACGACATATCTGTGAGTTAACCAAGCTACGTGGAGAAAATCCTGCGTAGGATGAACCTTGAAAATCGCAATCCAGCCCCAACACCGATGGAACCAGGAATGGTAACAAAGAAGGAGGAACTTCTGAACGATGAGAAAGTGCCAATTGAAACGCCATAAAGAGAAGCCATTGGCAGCCTACTCTATCTCGCAACTTTGTCAAGGCCTGACATTAGTTTCGCTGTGAACTTTTTGAGTCGACAGTGCTGCAACCCAATGAAAAGCCACTGGAAAATGACAAAACGAGTATTTCAATACTTGAAGGGATCTCCAAATGCAGGAATTCGATTTGGAGGAGACGAAAACTTCAAAGTGTTCACGGATGCAGACTTTGGTGAAGAAAAAGAAACCATGAAATCAACGAGTGGTGGACTCATCCTCAGGGGAGGCCCACTAGTTTGGTACTCTCAACGTCAGAAACTTGTGGCAACTTCGACAGCAGAAGCAGAGTATCGAGCGGCGTGTGAAGTGATCGACGATGTATGCTAGATGAGAAGATTGGCAACTGAACTGAAAATCCTGCAAGATGCTCAACCCTTTCCTATGTTTGTGGACAATAAGTCAGCTGTTCACATGTTGATGAACACCCATGACGGTAAGGTAAACAAAGGAAAGAAAACATCGAAATCGCACGTAAGTTTATTCAACAACATGTTGACATCACTTTGGCAGTTGAACATGTTGAAAGTGCAAAACAAATCGCTGACATTCTCACGAAACCTTTAAATAAAAATTTAGTTATGAAATTCTGTAATTATTTGATTGAGAAGGAGTGTTAAAATTAAATCAAATATTTGTCTATAATATTATGAAAGGACCTGTCAAAGAAAATAAAACTAAGTTGGTAAAAATGTAAACACTATGATTAAAATTAAAACAGAGTTGGCGGTTTATTAGGAACTATTTTCTAGTTCTAATTAACCTCAAAAATAAAAATTTAACTTAGAAAGAAAAGTCGACGTGAGATGTGCTCCGAATTTGTATCCAATTAATATTGAAAGAAAATTGTCAATCCACGACAAAAGTTTGTTGAGTTTTGCTTGTCAAAACAAGCTGATCTGAAAGAGCAAAAATACTGATCTACAATTCATTGGAGATATCCCGGCAAATCCCAACACAATAATTCACTATAGACAGCAACAAAATGATTACAGTCTTACTAAACTACATGTCACCCAGTGCGACAAAACGACGGTACCTGGTCGAAACCGGACATCATTAGCATAAAATTTATAACGAACTCCATTTCCTAAGAGTCCTTCACCGAAAAATATTCTTTCATCAACTTCTCAATAAAAAAAAACCTCTGATTATTAATTAATAATCGCTGCTATCCTGTAACAAATAGCCAAGAAAACTCTCGTATTCATAACCTATATATTTGATAGAATTCGTCGTACCATCTATTTACCATCTATTTGCCAAGCTCAAAAAACTAATAAATATTTTATCGTCATATAGACCTATGCTTATTTTAATAGGAGTACAGAGTACTGTCTAGGCTTCTTCCTATATATATCACATATCTTTGACTGAGTTTGGCATCCAAGATTGCTCTGAAAACTCAAGAGTTCTGTATTCCTCCCACGTCTCTATCAACGTCATTTCCAAATAACTGCTTATTCATAAAATTCTTAAATATGCCCTAATCAAAGCTTGTGTTCTTCAAGGCAGTACCTTGGTCTGCTCCTATACAATATATATACCTTTGAAATCTCAACTTATTCCAAAAGTATGACTTCTACTACAAAATTTCTTCCAGAAACTTACAATCCCATATTAAAAAACTCAAAAACTGGTTTAATAAGTGGTGAGTAAAAGTAAATGAGCAGAAAAGTATCTTCACCCTCTGTAAAGAATCCGACATCCATATATAGGCCATATATCCCTAGACAAACTAGTTACTTGGACTCTAAGTTATCTTGGACAAACTATCCCCAAAAAGGCTTGTAATTAGCACACGTTACCAGCTATTATTAGACTACTGGGCAACCGATTAAAACTGGACAATTTATAACATAATTTTAAAATCGAAACATTTAATCTACAACAAAATTTTAAAACCGATCTAGATCTATGATATTAATCTCTAGGGCACTGCAAATTCCTCTCGAATTCAATCCAAAGTCCTCCGAAAAATCATTGATGCTCAATTCTATGTTCGCAACAAAGTTATACATCGTGACTTAAATGTTCTCGTTGTAAAAAATTTCATTCTCAATTATACAGGGTAGACCAGTCAGCAGTTCCATTTTCAAAAGTAAATAAAAAAAAAACGAGTGTATGCTTTTTCAAATTTCCGGTTTAATTAAAAAGATTGAACCTTGAAATTTAAGAAAGAAATACAACATCATTTAAATAACTGCCACGGCTGGCGTTACAGTACCCCAATCCCTCGACCCAATTTTTCAGTACATTTTCGATTGTCCGGGCCTGTATCTCTTCAATGGCAACTTTGATTTCGTGTTTCAAGGCCTCACTTGTCTCTGGATGGCTTGCGTAACATTTATCTGTGGCTCCCCACAGAAAATAATCCAACGGGCTCAAATCACAGCTCCGAGGCGGCCAATTGACATCAGAATTTCGGCTGATTATTCGGTTTTTCGAAAGCAGTGCTAAAAAGTTGGATTGTTACGTTGTTTGTTTGGCAAGTGGCCCCGTCCTGTTGAAACCAAATGTCGTCTATGCCATTCTCTTCAACTTTTGGAAACAAAAATTCGTTGAGCATGCCACTATAGCGCTCATCATTGACCGTAACGTTGGCTCCTTCATCGTTTTCGAAGAAAAACGGGCCAATAATGCCTTCACTCCAAAATCAGCACCAAACCGTGACTCGTTGTGGATGCATAGGCTTTTCCATGGTGACGTATGGATTTTCTGAGCCCCAGAGGTGGAAATGGGACTCATCCGAAAAGATCGGATACCTTTCGGTAAAAATGCTCATCTTTGGCCAATTGATTTTTTGCCCATTGAGCAAACCGAAAACGCATCGGATGGTCATGCGGCTTTAGTTGTTGGACTAATTGAACTTTCTAAGCTTTCATACCGAGGTCTTTGTGCAAAATTCTTAACAGGGGAGTGGGAAAAATGTTCAATTCCTGAGAACGGTGACGAGTTGATGGTGATGGATGATCACTGACATTTTCAGCAACGGCGGCAATATTCTCGGTCGTACGCTCTGTATTAGAGCGGAAACGTGTTGCTTTGGCAACCAACAAACCAGTGATGGCATTCGATCTTTACTCATTTTGTTTTTAAACTTCTCACAGTTTGGGTTGAAGACTCACTAGTTTGGAAGTAAGTTCTCAATATTTCCCATTTTTCTTCAAGCGTATGGATTACCATTTCGAAAAATTCTGGCTTTCAACTAACAATCTGTCAATTCGTGTTGACATTTAACACTCTAGTACTTTAAATAAGTAGTAGTTCAAAATGGAACCGCTAGATGGACCACTTTATACTACCAATATAATCATCTTTTTTCTGTTACCTTTTTCATTAATGTTCATCGACCTTTATAGGCAATTCGATCGAGGGGTCTCTTGGGGCGTTCATATGACTCGTTAAGTAGAGAGACGCTAATGAGTGTTATTGTTGTTTCTTTGCCGCAAAATCTGCTCGTTACTAAAAAAATATGTCTTTTCTTAAACTAGTTCTGAATACAAAATTTAACGTAATTAAAAAATAATAATTGGAAATCATAAAAATAATTTTAAAATTTTGTAAAAAAATCACAAAATTTTATTAAATTGGTAAATATTTTTTTGTAATTTAAAACTTTCTCGATTATTTAAAATTGTAATGAAAAATAATAAAATAGGTTTCAGAAATTAATTGAACAGTGTATATTCAGTTGAAAATCATTATTTGAAAGCAGTTTTTAAATTTAAGACAGGAATAGGCAAAAAGTATTTGATTAAATGGGCTTTGAAATTATAATTAATAAAACCCAAAGAAAAAGTTAATGTAATGAAGTGTAAAATGTTGCTTTGATATAATCAAGTCTTTTCAGCAAAAGCTAAAATTCGTATTCTTGTCGTTTTTCATTCTTTTACTTAAATGTTCTAAAAATTATGTTAATAAACATTTGTTGCAGAATATTTTCGTATTACTATTTACAATCATTTAAAATGTCGAATTTATAAACAGTATTATACGATTCAAAACAAAAACATATTTTAACGTAAGCGAATGGGATATTGTTAAATATCTTTAGACAGTTAAAAATTTCAAATAAGAAGAACAATCATATAAAACCATTCTCAAATAATACTAAATTTACTGATCTTTAAAGTTTTAACATACATAAATAACAAAAAAAAAGTTATAACACACATAAATAAAAATAAAAGCATATGAACTGATTGTAATCCTTTATACTCTGTAGCAAAGTGAACTCCAAATGTAAGAAGGATATACTCATAAATAACGAGTATATCCGATATACGAATATTCGTATACATTTCTAATCGATTTGTATTCTATTCGAAAAAATCGCTAAAATTGCAATTCGATAAAAATGGTTTCTTATAAATAGTGGAAATATCAGAAATATAGTTTTTCATATTATAAATGAGCAATGAAGCAAAAAATACCTTTTACCATAAAAGCTTTTTACTCTCGTTTCAATTCGAATAAAGCACGAAATAAAGTCCATCTTTACACACAGAAAACTTTACTTTTTTCTGAATGCCGAATCCTTAAGTATCCTGTACTATCTAGATTTGGAGATATGTAGTCATGTATACGAGTAGATATACATCTGTATTTATATTAATGTATTAGAAAATATGTATATTGATTTATTCGAATTGATGGTTAAGAAGATGCATGAGCAGTTGTGAAACTAAATATTAAACTTGTGCTCGATGAGCAGAAGTCCGTTCAACAATAAGATCTGCCCAAGAATTATCTAAGAGCGCGTGAATGATAAATGTACGAGCATAGTAGTAAGATTTGAATAAAGTCTACCATCTGGGAATTTGGTTTGACAATCCACTCCACAGATAATTCTCGTAAATCACCTCTCTGGCACTTAATGATTTATTACCGTCAAAAATATATTCGACATTTGAAATATTTTCTCCTTATTTGGTTTCTTCTGTTTATATGATTTGCCGTTCATCTGTTTCGTTTCGTTTCATCTCCAGAGAATTTCAATATTTTATTTATATTTGCCATCAAATGCACCCTTAATAATACAGATTATATTAGAGACACCTGTTTAGTTGGTGACTTGTTAATAGGAAACAAAATTGATTTGAATAATGAAAAATTTGCACTTTTTCGCTTCGATATTTTTAAAAAAATGTTAACAATAATCCAAATAGGAGCAGTAATATCATTGGATTGATTATGTTATAAACTAAATAATAACCTTCTATTTAAAATTATATATTGAAGATAATTTGATAGTGAATACATACTATAGGTGAAATTTTTTTCATTTTGCAAATATTGTGATCTCTTTGTCATGTTTGAGATGAAGATGTTCCGAAAAATCTTTGGTTCCATATATGAGGATGGATAAGGATAATTTCTTCCGGAAAACCTACAATACCATTATATATGGTTCTAGAAATCAAGACAGGACCTCATTTCGACAGAAATACAGCGCTGGAATTATGAAACTAGAAGATCTTCCAGGCTTACGAGTGTCATTCAACAAGTACTTAGCCTACAAAAGAAAAACGAAAATTTTGGAAAGGTGGCAATTAATTTTTCCACATAATCTCCTTCAAGCTCGATACACATACATTACATTTCTCGAGGGAAGCAAAATAGGTCTCCTATTTACATTTTCTCGAGGGAAGCAAAATAATCTCCTTCAAGCTCGATACACATACAAAAAATACATTTTCTCGAGGGAAGCAAAATAGGTCTCCGTGGCGATGATGACCTCCTTATTCGACCCAAATCTATTCCCGGCGAGTGATTTTTTCAGGTTTGGAAACAAAAAGTAGTCACAGGGGGCCAAATCTGGAGAGTACGGTGGATGGGGCAGCAATTCGTAGCGCAATTCGACCAATTTGGCCATGGCGATGGCGGAGGTATGAGCCGGCGCGTTGTCGTGGTCGAACAGCACTTTTTTCTTCGCAAAGCGGGGCCGCTTTTTCTTCAATTCGACGTCAAATCGGCCCAATAAGTCAGCAAAGTAGCGCCCCGTGATTGTTTTACCCTCCTCGAGGTAATCGATGTGGATCACACCTTGTGAATCCCAGAAAACGGTGGCCATCACCTTTCCGGCCGATCGAACAGTTTTTGCCTTCTTCGGAGCACGTTCGCCGGGTGAAGTCCACTGTTTCGACTGTTCCTTGGTCTCTGGTGTGTACCAGTGAATCCATGTTTCGTCGACGGTCACGAAACGACGCAAGAACTCCGCTGGATTACGCTAAAACAGCGCCAAACACGTCGCCGATGTGGTGTCACGGTTGCGCTTGTTTTCCGGTGTGAGCAAACGTGGCACCCATCGCGCCGACAGCTTTCTCATGCCCAGTTCTTCGTGTAGAATATGATGCACCGTTCCTACTGCGATGCCCACAGTTTCAGCTATCTCGTGAAACTTCAATCGACGGTCTGCCAACACAAGATTGTGGACTTTTTTAACGTTTTCCTCCGTAGCAGCCGTTTTCGGGGCACCTGGGCGTGGCTCCTCAAAAACCGACGTGCGACCACGAACAAACTCGCTGAACCAATTCTTGACGGTCGCCATCGAAGGAGAAGAGTCACCATACACATCATCCAAGCGAGCTTTGATTTCGCTGCGCGTTTTCCCTTCTAATCACCGAACGATATTGTTCTTTTTCCATTTTTGTGCAACCGACCGACACGCTCGCTTTCAAAGGCTCTCAAAACAAAACTAATGAAGGGAATCGACTGAAACTTTGACAGTAGGCTACTAAAAGAATGTACTACACGATGGTAACAGCAGTTCCATCGGGCGGTGAGGCTAAGTACTTGTTGAATGACCCTCGTATATGTAAAATCCGGCTTTTGTGCTGCTTTCTTAGACTATCAATAATGATCTTTGAATATGTCGATTAGCAGGACAAAAAAAAATTAGTACTTCAAAATTTGCTCTAAAATTCTTAGTGCTATGATTTTTTAGCAACAATATTTATTTTGTTCGAATTTACTAAATTTTATAAGATATGTTAGTACAAGACCTGTATGATTAATATCTGGCCTCGCCAAGAAATGTTGCTGCTATTATTTAAAGAACTCTTTTTTTCTGGCACCTGCATTTTTTATTTTGTTATTTTATAATAATAGGAAAAATTGTTATATATCGAGCAGTGATAAAATATTAAAAATTTGTTTGTTAAAAATAAACGAATGATGAGATAAAAGCGTTACTCAGAGAAGTTTATGGACAGCACAGGTCATCTAAATGAGGTTGTCATATAATGGTTAGAAAAATTCATGATTTGATGATAAATGTTCGGAGAATAAAAAGTTACCTCTTCGGCTTCCATATAAATAGAATGGAAGACAATAGTCTTAGAAGGTAACTGATATAGTGTTGAGCAAACGTATGATAACTTGATAATTTCCGATCAAAATAAGAATTCAGTTATTGTTTGTAAATGTATTAATAGGAGCTTATGAAGGACAAGACAGTTTTTTTTATGTTAAATTGTTTTTGAATATTTATGAAAAATTAAAATATATATTACGGTTCATTTCAAATATGTGAAGGATATTTAATTCCGTATACCATTTTACCTACACGTCCCTTTGTATGTCCAAAAATAGGTCATATTATGTGTATATTGTAACTTATCACATAATCTAAATAAAAACCATTTTAAGATATATTCAAATTTTTCTTATAAAGTGACTCAAATAAAAAAATGATAAACACCCTTATGAATATTATGCTTATCCTTTTACTGTATACAATTATATTTAGAATTCAATTTAGAGAATTAAGTTTAGTCGTGCAGAATAATTAGAATACAACTCACGAATTTCAGAAAAAGACGACTATAATCGCTTGAAACGGGAATTAGAGAATTTCAATTGAAAATATTAATAATTTATTCGAAATAAGAAACCTACAGGAAGAATCCTTTCTCTTATTTTGTGTGTATGTATGCTTAACTTTAGGTTGAGTTCCGAAAACCGTTCATGTAATCCAGATAAAACAAAATCCTTCCGATAGCCAAATTTTACACTTAATATACGAAAGTAACTTCAAAATCAGGATTTTGTTTTGGTAAAATTATTCTATTGTATTTCTCATCCTATTACAAATAAAACTTTTTATCATTTCATAGCGACACCAACTACGTAATGAAAATCTCTTTTAATTGGGGATTAGACTGAAGATTAATCACCCTGCCAAGCTTTAAATCCAAACGGAAGCTTCCGTCACTGAGAGAAATAAACATCTGCTATTAATAAATACAAAGTTGAAAGTCTATATTTTTCCAGACTCGACTATATTGGAAGTATTTCATTTTCACAACTTTATTTCTAATATTGGAAAACTTTTCTCAAACACCCTACCTTTCTCTTCGCTACTACCTCTTATACACGTAGTAAATAATAAGACAAATAGATTGGTTACGATAAGGTATCAAATTTACTATAAATTTCAAATACAGTTCAAGTTCAAAACTTTCAGAACATTTGGAAAATAGAAAATAGCATAGTAGTAAGTGAAGATGGCAATACCAGATGACAAATATCATTTGATTATATTTTCGTACGTACGATGAAATGAGTATCTAAAAAAATACACAAAGGATTGATTGCCTGATAATAATGAACGATTAAAAACACTACAGTCTTACGCTTGATAGCTTTTTTTGTAATGTCTTATATAAGGATTAATCTAGTTACACAATATAATTTTGCCATTAATTATCAAACCCATTCTATTCATAATCCTTTTGTTTCAATAAATCTTAAATTCTAGATTAGATAAAATGCTATCCGCTCTTATTTAGATTTTATTTAAAATAATGTATTTTTCCATGGAGTTATTTTGCTTATTTGGAAATAAAAATGGATGTTCCCTTTCACGTTCAGCCTATTCTTAATGAATTTGCAAACTTGTTAAGGCCTGGATCTATTATTTGGAATAATTTATTTTAATTATTATGATTGTCAGATAAATAAATTAAAGCATTAACAACGAATGAATGTGTTTATTTCTGCTCTACTTATCATGACATTTTTGTTGTTATAGAATCATATGTACACATTTAAGGATATCTCTCCATAGTTTTACCTATAATATCATTCTTTTTGTTCGGATATAAATAACTTATCTATGCATAAATTTTTTTTTAAAATCTTCAATAAAAATACAACGAAACCTAAATATCTAATTTTAAAATGACTTAGTATATATTTGCTAAGTTCTATGAAAAACGCCTAATATTAATTGGAAGCTCGTAGTAAGTGTAAGGAGTTAAAAGTTTTTGGGTTATGAGCTTTATGAGAGAGAATTTCACTAAGTTCTGTTTACGTTAAAAATTGGCGCCACTTTTTAAAATTAAAATTTGCACCGCTTTTTAAAATTTCAATATAAACGCCATCTTTTAAGAAATCGAAGTTTTTTTTTAACAGCTTTTTTATAAATTAAATATTTTCAAATATTTTTTTACAAGTTGAAATTCTGGGCCATTTTTTTTGCACAAATGAAATTTTTCGGTTTTTTTAAAAAATTTGTCTTTTTTTAAATTTCAAAATTTGCATGCCATGTTTTTGTGAAACATTTTTCCTAACTATTTTTTCATTCAACTAAAGTTAGCGCCTTTCTTTGAGAATCAAACATATTTTGATGCGGCGGCTTATTTGTTAAATTGGAATTTGGTGAATTTTTTGACAGTAAAAATCTTTCGCCACTATTTTACGTTGAAATTTTGCGCCATTTTTTTTTAAATTGAAATTTTTTGAAGCGTTTTTTTTGCAAATTGAAAGGTTCCAACTTCTTTTGAATGCATCTTTTTTAAATTTATTTAAAAAATACTCATTAGTATATTCACATTAGTAGTGAAATGTATATTTAAATGACGTATTAGTATATATGTAACATTAGTACTGAAATGTATATTCTTGGCGCCATGATACTGAAGGCAAATTGGTGACAAAGGATATAGGGATAAGGACATTAAATTAGAAAGGAAAGTGGTTTTTTTACTACTTGTCTGACCGTATACCTCAATGGGGTACGCTAGGAACTTCTTTTTTCAAATAAAAATGGTTTCTTTTTTCAAATAAAAATTTTTTATTAACCGAAAATCTACGATTTTTTTTAAAAATTGAATTGACATCATTCTTTTCAAATAGCTATTTAGAACTTTTTTATAGTTGAAAACTTGTACCATTTTTTTTCAAATCAAAAATTCTAAAAGGGCGTTTTTCTAAAATTAAAAATTGGAAAACTCGCGCCATATTTTTACTTTAAATTTTCACAACATTTTTCTTTTAAAACGAAACTTTACGTTTTTTTTTTTTTTTTAAATTTTGCGTTGTGTTTTCTCAAGCAGAAAATTTTTAAATTGGTTTTTCTTTAAATAGAAATTTTTCAACTTTTTTTCAAATAAACTTTTTCCAAAATTTTTTTAAATTGACTTTTTTTTGTGTACCTTGTTTTGCAAATTGAGATTTGTAGCAATGTTTTTTTTTTGATGTCAAAATTTTGCGCGAATTTCATCTATTTCGTTCATGATCTTTTAGAATATAATAATAATTGATACCATAAATTTGAGATGCTACAATTCAGGTTTTTTCTATGTTTTGAAGAAAATATATTTTATACTTTGTTATATCAAACATTAAAAACTTTTATATTATACAAAGTAAATTTATGCAAAATATTGTATAATTCAAAAATTAATTTATTATTTTAATATCTTTAATAATAAAAATAATTAAAGGAATAATTAGAATTAATTAATAATTTTTTTTGATAAGAATAGCTAAAAGAACATAAATGGCATCTATAGACTAAACTAGTCATATTGGTTTATATTTTTCTACAAGTATTCTATCTCCACGCACACATACTAGATACTTACACTATTTTAAAGATCGGTCCCATAACATCTTAGAAAAATGAGCATTCATATTTAAAAAGGATTTCAAGAATTATCTTTTATTTAGGTTAATAAAAAATCTATATTAAATAATGGAATGCAGTAGAAACTTTTCTGAGATTAATTTATAGGCAAAAATGCTGTAACAATCCTTAATGTTATTTCTTTCTTTAATTTTGTCTAAGTTTGAGTATATTTACTGAAATACAAAATTTTATTAACGTCAATTAGATTTGATTTTTTTTGAAAAGTATTTTGTAATCATTAAGAGTATATCAAAGAGTTCTTAACTCAGAGGCACTTGTAATGAGCAAATTTACCCCGATTTATTTTTACAACAAATAAAAATCACCCCAACTTCAAATAAATAACGAATGTCCCGTTAATAGTGTTGGGAGAAAAGTTATTTTGTACACGTTGTGTTCTATTCGGTCACTCGTAAAATACTATAATGTTTACTGCGGTAAATAATCGCAGACTTTTACCGTCTTCGTACCTGCATTCGTAAAACAACCCTCAAACAAAAATCTTTCCATACAAGCTTTTTTTTGAGAAAATGCAATCACAAATAGTACTTTACCATAAAAATAAAGAAATCGCATTTCACCATACCCTTACCACTTCTCAATACATAAATTTTGATTCGCAAACCGAATAAACTTAAGCGGACCATATACTTTTCCAATGCAAGTGTCCACTACAAGGGGGCAAATGAATGTCTGCATATTCTTATACTTTCAGTGGGAGCAGGTTTATTGTAGAATAGTTGGAAAAGGTAACAAAGTCGAAGTTATCGGAATACACATAAAGCTGACAACAACTATGCAGACACAATTTATGTAATTTTATGTATTAGGGGATGAAAATGAGGACATCAAATTGGTGTACTTTCATTTTGTTTTTCCCTTTTTTGCTTCTGTTTTGATTCTATTTAGTTTAGTTGGGTTCAGTGCATACGGGAAAGGCTACCATAAATGGTATTAAGGCAAAATGAAAAAAGTTTTTACCAAGCATTCAACTCTCTCTAAATAAGAATGGAAAGAAAGGCTATAAAAAAGTTATATGACGCCCAAGGGAGTTTCCAGCGACATAGAATGGGTGGAGAATATTCGCATTTGCAAATCTTCCATCGTTTCGTGTTTTTCAACACAAGCACTTAACACTCACTTGTAGTCACTTGGAAGTAGGGGTGGTATTCAAGAATGGTAAGTTTCTTAGCGCACCTGTACAAAGGTCTAATGTATTGTTCGATGAGGGTAAGCTGCCTGCCTAATGTAATTAAGGTGTTCATGGATCCATTAATGTACATAGTAAGACTGTGTTTTGCTAGCTGCGATTTTCACCCACTGAGTAGTCTAAGGACTTTTTGAATGCACTTTTTATCCTTTGATAAGCTCATTTTTGAGTTAAGCTATTCTTTGCTCATCAAGCATTAATTTAACACTTTTTTTTTAAGTATTTTTTTGGCACCTTAAATTATTTTTATTTCAATTATGCTCGGTTTTTTTTACTTTGAAGTAGTCAAATATATGAAATATTATTAACTGATTTTTATTTCAAATTAGTAGAAGTTAAATTTAATTTACTGTGTTTGAAAAATATGTGAAATATTACAATAAATAAAAAAATTAATGATTTTTTAAGTTAATTACAGAAAAAACAATCCTCATTTCTGTAATTATTTTCTGAAAAAAAATATTAAAGATAATTTAAAATTAATCCAAAATCTTATATAATAAAAAAAATAAAATTCAATTCAAAAAAATGTGGCTCAGTAGGCTCGAAATAAATTAGACTTGGAAATCAAATTTATAATATGTGTAGAAGCGTGATTTATTATAAAAGATAATGCTCTGGTATTTTGGGATTCACGTGAAATCCTTGGGTGATGGGAAGACGGAGGTATTAGAATTTAAATTGTAGAATGAACGTTAAGTTTTACAGAAGTATGGTCAGTGACGACCGTACTGAGAGATCTTGTCGCTCGCCTGGTGCGGAGAGTGCGGGGCTGTTTAATTTCTGTAATAGGATATGTTAATTTCTGCATAGGAGAAGCAGAAGGAAAAAGAGGAAAAAATGGTAATGAGATGCAAACAAAAAAAAATTTTGTTACTTAAGAGAAAAAGAAATTAGAAAAAAACTATTGTAGCGGAGGAGAAGAAATAGGAAATTGAGAGGGAGGTATAAAAATTTGAAAGGAGAAAATATTATAAAAAGAAACCTTGAAATAAATAAAAACAATTAAAAAATAAAATAATATAAAAAAAATTAAATCAAAACCAAAAAAAAAAGAAAAAACATGGAAAAATGTGAAGTCAATCGTTTACGTTGATGGAAAAGACTTAGTTGTGACATCTCTTCCTGACCTTTCTCCAAATCCTCCTTTTGGCACTCCTCGGCCAAATTATTTGGGAGTACCCCTAGTATTCTGCGATAATATTTCTTCTTATATTAACAGGCTGTCTGAGTAACTACTGTTCCGAAATCCTATTTTTTGGACGGGATAAAATTTTTGGAAAAACGGTTGGAAAAGTGTATAGAGCTGATAGAAGAAGAAGAAAAAAATTCTTTATGCATGGGTATAGTAGCATCATAATAATAATATAAAAAATTTAATTTTCTTAATTCATATAATCGTTTTAAAAATAACTGGAATTTTTTTTTTAAATTGATTTAAAATATCAAACAAATTAAATATACACGAGGGTCGTTCAATAAGTCCTTGGAAAAAGATAGAAAAAAACTGTTTTTAAAAAAAAAAAAATTTTATTTTTCAACATAATCTCCTATCAGCTCTATACACTTTTCCAACCGTTTTTCCAAAAATTTTATCCCGTCCAAAAAATAGGATTTCGGAAGTTCTGCAAAATACTCATCCGTTTGAGCAATGACGTCCTTGTTGGAAGTGTACCGTCGTCCACCAAGCCATTTCTTCAGATTGGGGAAAAGAAAATAGTCACTCGGGGCCAAATCTGGTGAATAAGCGGGATGCTGCTACAATTCCATTCTCAATTCCACAATTTTGGCCGTGGAAACAGCGCAGGTGTGCACACGCGCATTGTCCTGATGCAAGAGGATTTTTTTCTTCTTCAGATGGGGGCGTTTCTCTTTGATTTCCTCGCTCAACCGTTGCAATAAAAACGCGTAATACGCTCCTGTTATTGTTTTTCCTTTTTCCAAGTAGTCGATAAAAATGATGCCCTGCGAATCCCAAAAGACCGTGGCCATCACCTTGCCGGCCGATGGCACAGTTTTTGCATTCTTCGGAGCCCGTTCACCCTTGAAAATCCACTGTGATGACTGTCTCTTCGTTTCTGGAGTGTAGAAGTGTATCCAGGTTTCGTCCACAGTGACATATCGACGAAGGAATTCGGCAGGATTGCGATGAAAGAGTGCCAACATAGCCTCAGAGCCCACTACACGATTGCGCTTATTCTCCTCTGAGAGCAAACGCGGCACCCATCTAGCCGTAATTTTTTTCACAGACAATTTTTCATGCGAAATTGAAGCGACTGTACCTTGTGATATGCCTGTGGCCTCAACTAATTCGCGCCCTTTAATTCGCCGATCGTTCAAAATCAAATCGTGGATTTTGTCGATGATTTCAGGAGTAGACACCTCAACTGGGCGTCCTGAACGATGTTCATCTTTTCGTAAACACAGGTGCAGATATGCCATGAACTGCATCCAATTCGGCTTTGATTTCTTTCGGGCTTAAGCCTTTCAAATGGAGATGTTTGATGACAGCCCTAAACTCGCTTTTTTTCATTGTTATGCACAAATAAATGTCGTTAGCTTTAATCGACGATAGAAATTGACCTACGCTATGGATCAAGCTGAAATTTTGACAGCTTTCCTGTTGATAATGCTACTTACAAAAAAAAATCTTTACCGATACTACGATCGTCTAAGGACTTATTGAACGACCCTCGTATAATTAAAAATTTTAAAAAAATTTCATTCACAATATTTTTCCTATATTTCCTATACGAAAACTACGGAATTGCAAGTTTTTACATTCGGTACTTCTTCATAAGATTTATAAAAAGAAAGAATACAATAATAATTAATAAAATTTTGAACTTTTTTTTTCTAATTAGAATTTTTTGTGAATAAAATTAACATAAATAATCAATAAATGTGATTGCATAAAATACGACTATAAAGATGTATTTCAACTTTTAATTTATATCAATCTATTTTTATTTAAATATAACAAATCCCTTAAAAATATAACAAAAAGCATATATAAGTACACATTTTATACATTCCAAAGGTATGTATAAAATGTGTACTTATAATTTTTATTAAAATTTACTTCAGTAAGTAAAGTTTTCTTAAAATTATTATATTAATCGGTTTTTGTATCTTTGATAAAAGAAAAATTCCATTAAGAGTAAATTTTACTAAATTATACGATTGTGCTTTAATCGCTTATATTAAATTAATAAACGATTTTTTTTATTTTAATTTTTTTTCTTAGTCACAAAACTTTTGTTAACAATTTTAAATGAAAACATGTTTTTTTTTCTTAATAATTTAACTTATCTGAGTTACTAACATCGTTGATGACTTCTTATGAATTTGTTGAGATGAAAGATGATAACTTTGAATTCAACAAAGTCAATCCGTCTATTTAGAAGTAGGTGCCAACAAAACTTTTGGTAATGCCTTCAAATATCACAAGACAATTTCCAAATGGACTATTGCCAGATTCGATAAAATATCGATCACCACGTAGCTCATATACTATCTCATTTCTTCTCATATACTATCAATACGATTACACGTACTATTATTATTTGCAAATACATTAGATAAGTTGTGATAAAAAATATAATTTATGAAATTAATTAAAATTTTATATAAAAATATGGATCGGATTTCCATTAAGTTCGATAACTTCATTACAGATACCGTAATTGCTACTATTGGCATTCCCGAATAAAGGTTTTATTGAAAATAATCTTATAAATTTGAATAAGTCACAATGAGAGTACCAAAATGAAATAAAAAAGAATAAAAGTAATTTTTTTCCGGACAGAAATTCTCAACTCCATGTCCCAACGCCGAATACCCGTGTCAAACTTTTCTCATAATGACTCCGGCTCATTAGCGTACGAACGGTTTTCCCATTAGTAGTGTTTCCAGAGGCACCAAAACTGACCGAAAGCTTCATGCATAGTATTGCTGATTTGTGCGCCACCTATTTACATTTTAGGTAAAGAATAAATCTTCAATGACATCGCCAAGCCTACCATAACAAAGTATTTAATGTTTGTACATAAGAGGAAATCGAAAAATATTTAATTTTCAAGTTACTACTAAAACTAGTTAAACATACGAGGGTTGTGTCGTATGTTTAACTAGTTTTAGTAGTAACTTGAAAATTAAATATTAGGTTAACTAGCCTTAACAAAAAAAAAACATGTTTATGTGTAATTTTCATTTTATTTTGTAACATAGTGGTCCTTTAGCTTAATACAATTACTAAAACAATTTGCTATCTTTTGTATGTCATCTAAAAAATACGATCTCTCCAACCCTACAAAATAGGCGTTTGTTTCAGCGTTTGAGCAAAATCTTTTTCAGCCGAGCCATTTTTTCATATTCAAAATCTGTAAATTATTTCTGAACACTATAATTTAACGAATATGGTGAATGGGAAAGCAATTCGTATGCTAACATAAGGAAATTTCCCATGGCAACAAGTGAGTACGCGTTTGTCGATGAAAGATAATTGTTCTTCGTCCAATGCGGTCGTTTTGTCTTAATTTCATTATTCAACTTGTCTAAAAATGCCATATAATATTGCCCTGTTATTGTTTTTCCTCAGTAGCCATAACTTTTCCTTATGATAGAACCATTCTTATCTGCACACGTTTGCTAGTAGAAGTCCATTATTTGACTGAACTTTAGTTAGTGGTATATCATGGTGAATCCATCTTTTATCAACAGTTATTGATTGATGTAAAAATTTATTTCGATTATGCTTAAGAACATCCAAATTCTTCATTTAAGTTGCTGCACGAACACGTTTTTGGTCAATTATGAGCAATCACAGGACCCATCCAGCATAACGCGTTCTTATATCCAAATGAGTTATTAAAATTCTTTCCACGCCTTCAATTGAGATACCCACAGTCCCAATAATGCTATGTACTTTTACATTCAGGACTATTCATTGATATTTCTATTGCATTTTATCACGTGTGGCACACTATTATCACGTGTGACACACTAGGTTCCTCAGGAAACTCTAGAGATTAATTCGTTATGCCAACTACCTTATCCTAAATTCATCTATAATTTCCAAGTAGTAGTTAATACATAATTCCTAGAAAAATAACTACATTAAATATAGTTATATTCCCGTGGAACTCCATAGACAAATTTTCAAATCTAGCTTACGCGATAAAGAGTTTTTTTTTCTGTTTAGATTAATGAGGTACAGGGGGAAACCTTCAAAAGGTACTCGCCTGGAAGTTTTTCCTGCCAGGCGAGTTTTGCGGGAGTTTTACCTCGCTAAAACCTAATATGCACCTCTGATCTTGCTCCCGGAACGATGGTTCCCCGGCGGCACTCTTTGTAAATACTACTTCGCCGGGGCGTTCTTCTTTGATGCTACTGCTGTACCGATGTTATGACGCCTCGCGGCCTATTCTTCGTACGTTGTGTGGAGATCCTTGATAATGGATTCCACGTACTCTGCAATTCTGTTCCAAGCTGATTGGCTCATCAGCATGCACTCCACTATATTTTCTGGACTGATGAAACGGTCCAGATTTCTCTCCAGCTCCATCCGCGTCTCCTCGTAGAGAGGGCACTGGAAGAACACGTGTTCTGCGTCTTCGATCACATCGCGGCAAAGATGACAGTTTGGGGAGTCAGTTCTCTTGAATCTGTGCAAGTATGCCCGAAAGCATCCATGCCCAGTCAAGAGTTGGGTGATGTAATACCCGACTTCCCCGTGCAGGCGAGTGACCCATTTGGTAACATGTGGGATCAGCCGATGAGTCCACCGACCCTTCGTTGAGTTATCTAATCTCTCTTGCCAGAGGCGAAGACTCTCGGGTCTCTCCTCTTCACAGAGGACCTTTCGCCTCTCTTCCTTCTTCCTACGATGTTGGCGTTCCCGCTCTCCTGCCAGGATGTCGATGGGTGGGCATGATGCCACGACGTTGACCGCATCGTGTGATACCGTTCGGTATGCTAACGCTACTCTCATCGCTTAGAGCCGCTGGACTGATGTCATTGTCTTGCGGTATGTTGTTAGCTCTAGCGATTTCGCCCACACTGGTGCTCCGTATAGCAGGACGGAGGAAACCACAGTTGCCAGTAGTCGCCTTCGGATTTGCCTGGGGCCTCCGATATTGGGCATTATCCGCGAAAGTGCGCCCTGTTCTGCTGATGCCTTCCTGCTGACGCTAGAGATGTGCTCCTTGTAGTTGAGTCTGGCATCCAAGACCACTCCTAGATACCGGATGTAGGGTAGCGACCGGATGTCGTGATCGCCTACTCTTATGATGATGGTCTCCATTTTCTTCCGGCTACTCACAAGGAGTGCCTCGGTCTTATGTTCCGCCAAAGACAGGTCTGCCGATGTTATCCACTGTCTTATGCTCTGGATGGTGGTGGAAAATGCGGCTTCCAGTTCCTCTAGGTGTTTGGCTACAAGGACAACCGCTACGTCGTCCGCGAAAGCCGCGAGTGTTGTGTTCGTCGGTAATTGCAGATGGAGTAGGCCGTCGTACATGACGTTGCACAAGAGTGGCCGCAGTACAGAGCCCTGAGGTACCCCTCCCGTGACCCATACTCCATCCTGTAAAAACATTTCTTATTGAAATGGAAAATATAGAAAACAATAGACGGAAGAATCCTAAATCTGATTTGCCAGGAAATCTATCCATAAAACTAAACTGTCAACCAAATTTACCACAGGCTGGTTGACCGAAGGTATTTCTTGAACATAAAAAATGTTAGTACAATTTGAGGTGCCAACATTAACTTGGATTACCCGAATACCATTTTCGCCGATCAATAGAGTATATTGAAAGGTTCGACTCAACACAAATGCTATGCTAGAAGAAGTGCGCAGGATGCAGCAATCATAAACATACCAGTTATATAAGTTTAAATCCGCTGTTTGCGGATTGACATCTATCAACATTAATCAGTGCACATTGTCAGCAATTTCTAGTTTTGTGCCAGAAAAAGAGCATATGCGGGAAGCTCTGCTTTTCTGCCTTAATTTGAAGAAATCGGCTGCCGAATCGCATCGAATGCTTATGGAGGCCTATGGTGACAGTGCTTTATCGGAAACAATGTGCCGAGATTGGTTTCGTCGGTTCAAAGACGGCAATTTTGACTTGTGGGACAAGAAGCGTGAAAATCGGCTTAGGAAGGTTGAGGACCATCAATTGCAGGCTCTTTTGGACGAAGACGATGCCCAATTGGGTGTTACTCAACCAGCCATTTCCATGCGTCTAATATAAATTTAAAAAATAAAAAAAATATTATCTAGTAAATGCATTATAATGTGGTATAATAGAGCAAGCAAAACAAATTTATTTAAATAATAAGCTTACCGAAGAATAAACTTTAATTATTATAACACAATGAAAACAGTAATGGAAAATAGACAGAAAAATTCGGTCCCTTAAACTTTCTTACACACACTTTATATGCACCGGCACTGTACTATTTTATGGTAAACATTGAACTGTCAACATCGGATTAACAAATGACAAAGCTAACCCCCAAGTCTCCAGTTTCATGGAGAATTAAAGTTTTCAAACTCTCCGAAAGTCTACAAAATTGAGGCGGTTTATATTTGATTGATATTTACGAAATGTATAATAAACCTAAAATAGAATTCCATTTCGTATCAAAAGATTGTACAAAAAATAGAAATGACCTACCGTTGTATTTAAATTGTATTTTTGTTTCCAATAAGTGAATTAAAATAAATACAAATTATGCTTTTGCAATTAAATAAATTTCCATAACGACACATAGATGGCAATTGGTGTCATGTCTACATAAAAAATTTTTGACAGTCATATCCCCCACGTAAAAATTCTTACACAAAATTGCGTATACATATACGGTAGGGGCCTATCCAGGTATTCTTTAATCTAAGTTGGAAACACTCAACTGGGAGGTGCTACCCCACCCCGCTTATTCACCAGACCTGGCCCCTTCCGACTACCACCTGTTTTCGTCGATGGGCCACTCGCTCGCTGAGCAGCACTTCGATTCTTACGAAGACGTCCGAAAATGACTTGATGTCCACAAATTGCCCGAGAGATGGGAAAAATGTGTAGCTAGCAAGGGCAAGTACTTTGAATAAATTTGTTTTTGCTTTCTACGAAAAAAACATGATTTTTTTTTGGTTAAAAAACAGCGGATTTATGCTTATACACCTAGTAAACAAAGTTATATTTACTGGTGATGAAACCGATATTGAGATAGCCTAGATAGATGTAAAGAGCACTATTATTGGTAAGCGCAAAAGGAGTCGGAACGACTAGTTTGACGATGATTTCAATCGAGCAACAGAACAAAAAAATGCTGCATACCGAGCCATGATACCTTCCGTAAGCAGGATCGGATAATTTATACCAAAATGCTCATTATGCCGCAGCATAGAAGTTGGCCCGATTCCCGAGCAAATACATATATTAATGTAAAGATGAGAACGTTTTGATGAACTCCTAAATACTTACAAGTCAGATCACAAATTAGAGGTCTCAGCAACTGAAAAAGATATGCTGCTGCTGGTGGCATTGAGAAAATGACAAAACGATCCATTGACTAAAAAACCACAAGTGTAAAGGCTACACCAAGCGGTTCATCAATTAATGGTGAATCTCTACTGAGGATGGACGATTCTAGAGCCTATTTAATGACGATATCTGGAGCGTAACCGCGAACGCCTGTTAATGGATAGGATAAAGCGCAATAGGCTACGGTGGGTAGAATATTTTATTCGTATGGATTAGAAGGAATCGTCTAAAGTAGGTCAATTCATGGTCCCAGAAGATAAGGTAGGTAGGTTCTGCCTGCAGAGGGGAGAAAACCACAGTCCGAAACAAAAACTTCTGAATTTCTTTGTTTCAGCAGCTCTAGACGAGACTCCCGGCCAACACCGGATGATGATGCTTAGATTAAAAAATTAAAGTCTGCAAATACCATAAAAATTAAGTGTCAATTCAAAAAAGAAATGGTAAAAGTATTGAGATATTATTTAATAGACAGAAATAAAAACCATTCGATTTAAATTTTTGAGGAATAAAAAAATATTTCTCTTAGAATAAATTAACTAAAAGTTATTAAATTATTTTTAACTAAAAATTTTGGCTCTAAAAATGAAAATAATAATTACTTAATAAAGACCAAATATTATATTTGAAATTAATAAGATCGCTGGAATTCTTAAAAATATTCTGGCAGTAATTTAAACATAGTAGATTAATAATATTCAAAAATGTTTTTAATTGTAATTTTTGTTTTCTCAGCATAACAAAATATCTAATATATTTCAATTCTTTTCCATTCATAAATTAGAAGTTTGAAGTGTTATTCTTACCGAATCATATTCAAAATTAAATACGTGTAAGTGGAAAAAAAATATATATTTTCTGTAAAAAAAACATATCCTTTATATTAAAATGTCTACATTTGTTTCAAAATAAATTGAAATCAATTGAAAAAGTTTGGTAAGCCGCAAAATATTAAAGTGCAGTGTTCCTTTTAAAAAATAATCTTTCAAATGAATAACTGATTAACTTTGATAGATCAACCATAAATTTATTTATTAGTGGCATGGCGTTCACAGTATTTCCCTAACAAGAGTTAAGCTTTAGACTCTGACGAGACCCAAACACATGTGGCTATAGCAAGATTATAACCATAAACCCTTCATGCGAATAAAATCAAACGTTTCCTTCATCCATTAACCAATTAAATTACCCTTTCTACGATATTGTTACTATTGAATTACTTGAATTACAGTACAAGAAACAAACATATAAACTTTACTAATATAGGGCTAGATTGTGTGGTATTATCGTTGTACAAATAGCAGACTTTGTGAAGCTTTTTATAACATTCGTTGGAGTCGTCGTACCTTACAGAGCACTCATGAGCTGATACGATTCTAAATTGCGGCAACGAGGCAGACAAATAGTTCCTGGTTAAAGTAGATATGTATATGGAAACGATCAACCTGTGATTAGAGACCAGAAGAACCCTTGAATAACCAAAGCACACGCAACAAACTGCATTGTTACACATGGCTGGGTAGGTTGCTTTAACAGCCCCCCAGGAATGAAACCAGGGATCAGCAGACAATTACATCCGTTTGATTAATGTTTTAATTAACGGAATGTACACGTAACTACACCGCAAATCTAAGCGCGGTACAATTTTGTCGGCCATTTAAGTCAATTCAATCGCTTACAATATGGAAAAATTGAAAAAAAAAAACACAAAACAACACAACCCTCAAACCTAAACCAAAGAATTATTTTTATATCCAGGTAAATAAGTTCGTATTATGAACGAAATGAAATGCGGTGATAATCAGCAATAGACATTGCCAAATGTCTATGGTTTTCAAAACCATAATGATTTCGATTTCGACATTATCTATTGAAAATGGTATTTATTGGGTGGAAGGATTTCCTGTGATTAGAGTGATTGATTTTCGAATTTATAGGAATTCTTTGGTTTTAGAGGTTAATTTATGAAATGATAAAAATTTCATTGTTTGCTGGCAGAAATACCAAAAAAAAATAATTTGAGGTTTTGGGAAGATCTTATTGGAAGTATGACCGAAACTCTTTATTTTTGCCGATTAAATTTTATTTTTGCCTGTTATGAGAAATTATAGATAAATTTGTTATCCCATACATTTTAAATTATAAAATAAGTGTTACTATTAAAGCTGTAGTAAAAAGAAATCCATTATTTTTGCATTAAATTGAAGGTTTTATTTAGCATAGATAGAATGATACGATTTAGGTCAAATATGCACCGTTTTGTTCGATAACTTGTTGCCATTTTGGAAGTAATTTTGTAATGCCTCTCTCATAGAAACCCTCGTCCCTATTGGCAAAAAACTGGAACAGTCGATTTTCACAATCTTCTTTTGAGGCGAATTTTTCACCTGCAAAATCATTCGTCATAGACAGGAAGAGGTGGTAAGCCAGGTCCGGACTATAAGATGGATGCATAAGAACATCCCGAAACTTCTGGCGAGTCACTTTCGATGTATGCGGCCTGGCGTTGTCCTGATGGAACACAATTCCTCTCCTATTGGACAAAAGCTGGCCGCTTCTGGGCGATTGCTTCTTTCAGACGGTCCAATTGTTGACAGTATAGGTCCGAATTAAGAGTTCGGCCATAGGGGAGCAGCTCATAGTAGATGATTCCCTGCCAATCCCACCAAACACACAGCAAAACCTTCCTGGCTGTCAATCCTGGCTTGACCACCGTTTGCGCCGTGTGACCACGATTTGACCACGACCATTATCGCTTGACGTTGTCGTAAGTGACCCACTTTTCATCACCAGTAACCATCCGCTTCAAAAATGGATCGATATTGTTGCGATTCAGCAGCGATTCGCAGATGGAAATTCGGTCCATGAGGTTTTTTTGCGATAACTCGTGTGGCACCCATACATCGAGCTTCTTTTTGTATCCAGCCTTATTTAAGTGGTTCCAAACGATTTTTTGTGCAATGTTTAGCTCTTGGGCAATCGAAACAATGCTTACGTGACGGTCGGACTCGACGATTTCCATTATTTTGACATTTTCGACAATTGCCCTTCCAGAGCGTGGTTCATCTTTGACATCAAAATTACCGGAACGGAATCGACGAAACCAAAATTGCGCGTAATTGGCTGTTACAGTATCAGGACCATAAACACTATTCACATTTTCAGCTCCCTGGCTTGCGTTTTCGCCTTTATCGAAGAAAAACTGTAAAATATGGCGTATTTTCTCTTTGTTGGTGTCCATCTTTCACGCGTACTAAAAAAAAAATGAGTCAAGTAATCACAAAACTGTAAAAAAAGTTTTTTTAGTACGAATTTTTATCTTTCTAACGCCATCTAGTGCAACCCGATCCCACTTTTACAACGGGAGATACAGACTCCTAAAGCCATCTATTGGCAAAATAATGGATCACTTTTTACTACAACGTATATTACAAATCAAAAAAAAACATTTTTGCATAACTATTTATAATAAGCATTCTTTTAAGTTTAGTGTATTCTATAAAATGATTCAATTCAAATTGAGCTACCCACAGTTGATTTTACTTAATGTAGAAATTTTCGAATATTCCTTGAACAATTTTAAATACCATTTAAGAATTTTTTCATTCATACAAAATACAAAAACTAAAATTAGAACATTTTATTCAGTAATAAAAATTAACTTGATTAGAACAATATGTCAAATTTCTAACAAATATTTCTAATATTATTTAAGACTTTCGCTTAGATTGTATTTATGAATAATTCGTTTTAGATCAATGTGCTCAACTAAGATCTTATTAAATTTTACAATTGCTACTACTTTATTGACCTTTTCACAAATACCTTCCCATAGTATTATTTAGAATAAAATGAACAATGCAATATTGCAATTTGTTGACTTACACATAATATCTGTATCTATATACATACTAAAAAATTGAAAAAAGTACCCAATATTATCCTCAGGCAAGTTGTCATTTGCCAATTCAAGGACATTGCCAATTCAAGGACATTTTTTGCATTGAAATGACTTTAAAATTTATTCAACTTCATTGCTTTGTTAGAACTTTTCATATTACCACGCACGTCAGCAAATTTTTAGTTAACAAATGTAAATCCTTTGAGTTCACTAAGTGCCTGAAAGAATTTATAGCTTCGAACCCAAATCCCTTTGCATATCCACAATACTAAACAAGTTACAAAACCAAATAATACAATCTGTAAAATTGCAATCTCAAGGATTCTGGTATTGGATCATCAACAAGAACAAAATTCTTTCCAGTTTTATTGGGAAGCATAGTAAAATGCTATGAGCGCAAGGTATGCATGCAGGAGTAGTGAGACACTTAAAAATAATTTCATCACGGAGTGGCGCTCACTTCACGTGTGCCCGCATTTGCATATGAGTAAGTAGTGTGGCTGTGTCACATATTCTACAGGATTTTCGCATTCTTCAACTTGCTTTTTTCGCCTTCCTATGATAATCCTTTGTTGTTCTCATCCTTCGTCGTTCGTCGCTGTCAGTATTAACCATGTCATTCCCTTCAGCTATGCTATGTGCGACAATGCAAATTATGGCAATAAATGAAGAAGGAATATGACTAGAGTATTGACATATTAATGCAGAACGCGGACGGTTATAATAAAGAGCGCCTGATGAAAAACCGTGTTTAGAGCACGTGTCTGTGCAGTCGTTAAAACGAAATGGTTTAATGATACCAACTGAAAATATAAATATTCCTTGTATCCTTCAGATAAATGCTTTTTCTTTGGTTCATTTTGTTCGGTGTGCTTTTATCATTTCCCTTCTTATTGAATGGTAAATGAATATAAACGAAAATGTTATCTTCCACGCGTCGTTTTTACCCATTAATATTTTGATTATTTATGTCCTGCTGAGAATTCACAAAAGAAATCCTAGTAATTGATATGTTACCACTCACGGGGTATGACTATGATGTGAAAAAATTTACAATTCTTATTTTTGAAGAATTCTTTTCGCTAAATTCAATCAAAAATAAATATACGATACAATAGTAATTCTAGATAAATAATCATTATTCATTAAAAATTTGAAATCATTTCAATTTTGTGTGAATATATATTAATTTTCAAAGAAACCAATCAAAATTGCTTATACGAGGGTCATTCAACAAGTACTTAGCCTACAAAAGAAAAACGAAAATTTTGGAAAGGTGGGAATTTATTTTTCCACATAATCTTCTTCAAGCTCGATACACTTGGCCCAGCGATGCTCTAACTTTTTTAACCGTCCAAAAAATACATTATCTCGAGGGAAGCAAAATAGGCCTCCGTGGCGACGATGACCTCCTCATTCGACCCAAATCTATTCACGGCGAGTGATTTTTTCAGGTTTGGAAACAAAAAATAGTCACAGGGGGCCAAATCTGGAGAGTACGGTGGATGGGGCAGCAATTCGTAGCGCAATTCGACCAATTTGGCCATGGCGACGGCGGAGGTGTGAGCCGGTGCGTTGTCGTGGTGGAACAGTACTTTTTTCTTCGCAAAGCGGGGCCACTTTTTCTTCAATTCGACGTCAAATCGACCCAATAAGTCAGCATAGTAGCGCCCCGTGATTGTTTTACTCTTCTCGAGGTAATCGATGTGGATCACACCTTGTGAATCCCAGAAAACGGTGGCCATCACCTTTCCGGCCGATCGAACAGTCTTCGCCTTCTTCGGAGCACGTTCGCCAGGTGAAGTCCACTGTTTCGACTGTTCCTTGGTCTTTGGTGTGTACCAGTGAATCCATGTTTCGTCGACGGTCACGAAACGACGCAAGAACTCCGCTGGATTGCGCTGAAACAGTGCCAAACACGTCGCCGCTGTGGTCTCACGGTTGCGCTTGTTTTCCGGTGTGAGCAAACGCGGCACCCATCACTCCAACAGCTTTCTCATGCCCAGTTCTTCGTGTAGAATATGATGCACCGTTCCTACTGCGATGCCCACAGTCTCAGCTATCTCGTGAACCTTCAATCGACGGTCTGCCAACACGAGATCGTGGACTTTTTTAACGTTTTCCTCCGTAGCAGCCATTTTTGGGGCACCTGGGCGTGGCTCATCAAGAACCGACGTGCGGGCACGAACAAACTCGTTGAACCAATTCTTGACGGTCGCCATCGAAGGAGAAGAGTCACCATACACAGCATCCAAGCGATCTTTGATTTCGCTGCGCGTTTTCCCTTCCAAAAACAAGAATCTAATCACCGAACGATATTGTTCTTTTTCCATTTTTGTGCAACCGACTGACACGCTCGCTTTCAAAGGCTCTCCCTACTGTCAAAGTTTCAGTCGATTCCCTTCATTAAACAAAACTAATGAAGGGAATCGACTGAAACTTTGACAGTAGGCTACTAAAAGAATGTACTGCCCGATGGTTTTTTTTTTTGTGACAGCAGTTCCATCGGGCGGTGAGGCTAAGTACTTGTTGAATGACCCTCGTACTGAAGGAAAGTTTTAGGCACTTCCAGTGAAAATGAATCTGCAAATATTTTATAAGATGTGAAATTTTCGTATAATATGCTTAAAAAAACTGGTATAAGATGTATCCAAGAAAAAAAATTATTTTATTTAAGGTAATTTATAAAAAAATCATTTGACAATACACAAGATATTCGATACTCAATTTCCGTAAAAGAATCCTTGGAATTGAGTATTTTTAAACAAAATATTTATTTTACAAAACGGATAAAATAATATATAAAAATTTGGAGATATTTAAAACATTAATACTTTTAAGACTATGTGAATTTAGACGAATTATCGTGAACCATTTAGCGCCTTGTCATACGAAAAATGCAATGATAGTTTTAATTAATGAGAGCAATCTGGCAACATAACAAATTTCTTCTCTATACACTTCTCTATAGCTTATCCATTAGTCCCCAATAGACGTACCGTATATGTTTTAATCTGGTCCAGTTACTGAGTGATCTTATATATACAGCGTGATAAGTAAAGTTTTCATTTTGTAGTACTTCACAAAAAATGAAACAACGAATCACCAACAAATTTTGTGTTAAGGTTGGTGTATCCGTAAGTTTTATTTACGAAAAGTTACCTATTGTGAACATTAATTATAAAGAGTAGTAGTTTTCTTGGAGACAGAAAAAATAATTTGTTTCTGTTTCAGAAATTCTGGGAAAGTATTAAAATCAGACAGCCTATGAACATTGAAACTGATGTGTGAATCTCTGTGAGGCTCAAGACAAGGAAGGGTTCTTTGCAGCAGTTCGGACATTGCAGAAACTTCGATTCTCCTCTAGTGCAACGCCCCCTATTACACGACCATCTCCATCAGTAAGTTTTTATCGGAAAACGGATCCCTGTTGTTTTGCAGCTTATTGGTGTTGCCGATAATATTCAAAGGAGTATGCAGGCGATTCCATTTCTTACCACTGCTAAGAAAAATGGCAACAACGCCTCCACCGATGAAATGAACTACTTCGAAGGGGATAACATTCATGTATAAAAAAGAAATAGTTTTACTACTTGTACGTATATGAAGAGCAACACCTTGTATACTTAGAATAAAATAATATTTTGAAAGAAATTAAAATAATTAGTAAAAATTTACTTCTCTAGTGTTAACTAGAAAACAATAAACTTTTAAAAAGGAAATTCAAGATGAATAAATATTTATTTTGGACTATCAATTCAGATTTGTTTAAAACTTCTATTCTGAAATAAGTTTCATTAAAACGTTCAGCTTTTGCCTTTTCTTTTATTGGCAGGTGAATTTAACTAAACAAATTTAATTATTATATGAAAATATATACCAATATAGATTCAACAAAATTTTATAGTTAATACAAAATTAGTTTTAGAAATTAAAATTTATGAAAAATAAAAAGGATCTATTAATTTGAGAGAATCAATAAAAATATATAAGGCTGCATTCTAGAAAACGTTAACTTCTATAAAAAAAACTGATAAAGCTCAAAAAATGGTAAATTTTTCTTAATTATCTTTGTCCAATTATATTATTTTCCTGATAAATAAGGACTTTTCAATATATTGGGTTGGCAACTAAGTGATTGCAAATTTGAAATAAGAAGAAAAATTCAAAATTTTTACTAAAAAATATAATTTTATTCAATTCGGTATTGTCCGTTTTCGTCGATGACGCTTTGCCATCTTTCAGGCAGTGTCATAGTTCCGTGTTTATAAAACTTATTACTTTTGCTAGCAAAAAACTCAATTAAATGTGATTTTACATCAACAGCGATATTAAATATTTTACCATTTAAGGAGTTCTGCATGGAACGAAATATCCTCTTGATCAAAAAGTTACCAATCCTCGAAATATTTTTTATATTCAGTTTTCGGTATGTCCATCAGTGCTTCCTGCGATCTTTCCATTACTTCCTCTTGGCTGATGAAACGCATTCCCCGTAATGGTTTTTTAACTCGATTGAACAGAAACAAGTCACAGGGAGCCAAATCAGGTGAATTCGGTGGTTGTTGGATGGTAACATATTTGTTGCATTTTACGAATAATGATGGCATTGCGCGACGGTGCGTTATCATGTTGCAAAATTCACAAGTTTTCTGCCCACAATTCTGGTCTCTTTCAGCGAATTGCTTCACGCAAACGTCTCATAACGCCCAAATAATACTGTTTGTTTACTGTCCGGTCTTTTGGCAAAAATTCATGATGCACTACACCGTTGTAATCCATGAAAACCGTGAGCATTGCCTTCTCGACTCATTTGATGAACGCCATTCACTTGCCAGATATCTGGATTGCGTGTCGTACTCATAAACCCACGTCTCGTCTCCAGTAATGATCCTTTTGATGAATGTGGGATCGGATTCAGCCTCGCAAATCATTTTTTTTTGCGACGTCAACACGGTCTCTTTTTTGCATGAAATTGAGGTCTTTTGGCACCAACTTTGCTGCTACACGACGGAAACTCAAATCATTAACCAAAATGTCTTGGACGGATCCATAGGTAATGTTCAAGTCCTCCGCTATCTCTCTGATGGTTAATTTGCGGTTATTGACCAATATTTCTATTACTTTATCAATGTTTTCGTCGGTTTGCGATGTCGATGGTCTGCTACTGCGTTCATCATCTTCGATTGACTCACGACCACTTTTGAACCGCCCGTGCCACTGGTAAACGACCGTTTTCTTTAGAGAATTGTTGCCGAAAAACTTTTCCAACATTTCCAACGTTCGCGCACCATTAAATCCATTTTTTACGCAAAATTTAATACATGTTCGTTGTTACACATTTAAATCCATTTCTAAAATTGTAAAAAATCGCCAACACACACAGAGATAGATGTACTCTTGGCTACGTAACTTTTGCAAATGTCAAACTATGACGCTAAGATTTAGAGGGAATATCAACAACAGATGTACCAACTTAACAAAAAACAGAACTCAAATCGGAACGATGGGAGTGCCAAGGTCGTAAATGGTTATCTGAAGGCGCTAGGTTAGGGCTATATGGTGGATGTAACAACACATCCCAACCTTATTCCAATAATTTTTTGGCAAGTGCGGCTTTGCATTGTCATGCTGGAAAACAACATCCTTACGATTTGCCAATTCTGGCCGCTTTCCTGAAGTGCATTACTCAATTTGACGAGTGGTTGAACGTACACGGTGGAATTAATCGTTTGGTTTCTTGGTAAAAGTTCCAAGTGCAGAATTCCTTTATAATTCCACAAATAATCTTCTTTTGGTGCATCTCAGCTTTTGATGTCGTCTAAGGTGGGTCATCTCGCATCATCCACGATCGTTTCCGATTAACGTTGTTGTAAACTATCCACTTTTCATCGCCAGTTATCAGTCGTTTCACAAATGGATCCGTTTCGTTGCGTTTCAGAAGCGAATCGCACATGCTAATGCGTTGCGTCAAATGAATTTCCTTAAGCTGATGAGGAATCCATAAATCGATTTTCTTAACATAGAAAAGCTGTTTTAATTTTTTTTCAATGCATATATGCGATATATTGAGCTTCTCTGCAATCTCACGTGTTGTGCTATGACGATCTGAATCGATAATGGCCTTGATATGGGTCTCATCAACTTCAACTGGACCGTTCCGTATTTTTTAGTGAAAAATCACCAGAACAAAATTTAGCGAACCAATTTTGATATCGCCTATCTTTCAAGGCTTCATTCCCATATACGGCGCATAACTTCTTGTGTGCCTTTTCGGAAATAATACAATAAAATATGTCTAAAATGCACGTCTTGTTCTTCTATTTTTAAATTTTGATGAAAACAAATCTAAATAGCTAAACGATACAATTTTTTACTAAATTAAAGGCGGAACACCAAACAACAAGAAAATAATATAGGTTAGGTGCTTTGAATACGTTGACATAACAAAAGAATTAGCTAATACCATCTATTGACAAAATCCGCAATTACTTAGTTGCCAATCCAATAGTTACTTGTCGGTGCAATGTCGCTGCAATGAGTATGGAATTTTTTACTGATATGATAATTTTTGTATAATTCTTCATATTTTAAGCAGTAATAAATTACACAGTTTCATTCAGTATCTAATCCGTGAGTTAAAACGAATATTTTTATTAAATAAGTTTTTAACAAAAAACCCTTTGCGGGCCTTTGCAAAAAATAATTGCATTGTTATGAACAAATTGAAGCTTTGATGGTTAGGAAATTTATTCTGTGTGGATAAAATATTACAAATATTTGCTATAAGGATAAGTATACTCGTATATGTATGTATGGGAGCGCTGAACTCATTAATAATTCTCAAAATAAATTTTTTGCCGCCAAAATCCTTTCAAAAAAGACTTTTTTATATACACAGTTAGAAACATAAGCCTTTATCAGCGGAAAAGATGTTGGAAGTTTAAAAAATTTACTTAAGTAAAAGAAATCGGATAGGTAGATTTTTAACAAAGAAAAGACAGTTACATAATCTACAACACAAAGATTTTTATTAGAAGAAAAGGAAACATATGCCACAGGGATTTGTACAGGAAAACAGGTTTTACAAATAATAACAATGTACACATACGAATAGTAGAGTGTAAGCAATCAATACTTGATGTTTTCAATTTGCGATAAGAGCATTACACAAGAAAATACTTTCTTATCGAATATGTACACGTCGCGAGTATGTGCTTTCGTTTATATCGCACTGAGACGACAGATCGTGACGATGTTACCGTATTCATATTGTATCTTTTTCACCCAACGAATCCCTATTTAATTCCATGTTATTTTCGTTATTTTATGCTGTAAATCGTGGGGTAAATATGAATTTGCCTTCTACGAGTATATAGGCATTGTACTCAGTCACTTATAATAATGTTCAAATTAGTCACAAATGTACCCGTCATACCGGCTTTTGACTTGAGCAATCCGGCTTGCTTTTCACCTATCATATTGAAACTTTAGCAAAAATTTCAGAAAATTGTTCAACGGAATAAATTTTTTCTAAAGTTTACTTTCTTCGATCAATGTTGACAGATCTGTCAAACTCTAACAGCTTGGCGAAATCTTAAATTGATATATTTTACTGAAAAATCGAATAAAACAATTTTTGATTTATTTTCGTTACCAACTCAGGTAAAATCAGCATGCAATGAATTTCATATCTTGAGGTTCTTATCGTAACATTAGATCTTATCTGATGCACCAGATACTATACATTTTCATCCCCGTTGGAGTGCAATTGAAATTTTTTTAACAATTCTTTGTCATATATTTTACATCTGAAATAATATTTCTGCCTTTTTGCCAAAGTTTTAAGTTTTGTTTTAATTTCCATTCAATTGCAAGTCCAGATTTTCTATCGTTTTCCTATATTTTTATTATTTTATTTCATGGGAAATCAATTTTTTCTCGTTTCGTTTCAACGTTCCGTTATTGTTGCTGTGCATACTTTTCTATTAGACGTCATGTTTTAAGACTTAAAGGATACATAACACGGGGATTCTAGAGGCACATGTGTACAATTCGTCGAAAAATGTAAGCCCTGACATTTATTCCCATTTGTCATTGTCATGCAATTTGTCTGTGAACGAACGGTGAACTCAGCTGCAGAAAAGTTGAAGAATAATTGGAAATCTGGGCACTGGCGTCTGTTAGTATTTGTGGCGATAGTAATAAATGTCGGCAGGGTGCTTATACATCATTCATATCTAGGACGAAAATTTCTTCTAATCCAAAATAAAAATATTTCTTATTTTTCTTCATATCAATAAACTACATTTGTTTATAGTATTTCTACGATAGTTTTTGATATTTTTTTGTTTTTCTTCTATTGAAAAATAACGATAGTTTTTTTACTATAAATCCTATGGAAATATTTTTTTAAATATAATATTATCTGGATTTAAATTCAGATTAGTAAACATTATAAGTCCTGTTACAAATACCTATTAATCCATTAAGTACTTAAAGTGTTTGTATAAAAATTATATTGTAATAAAAATTTATTTTATAGAAGACTATTTGAAAACCAATAAAATAATGCTGTGAACATTAAATTTTGCAGGACTAATAATATTGGGTTGTCAGAAAAGTAATTTTTTTTTAATAAAAATGAAAGACGATTTTCTTATAGTGAATTAATATTTTATTCAATTAAATATTGTCCAGTCTGATCCATGCTACTGCCAGAAAGATGGCAAAGGCAATACCCTTTGCAATCTTTCTGGCAATAGCATGATTCCACTCTCATAAAATTTTTGTTCTTTGCTGATAAAAAACTGATCCAAGTGATTTTTGACCTCCTCATTTGAATTAAACGTTTTACCATTTAAAAATTTTTGTAGAGACCGGAACAAATGATAACCGGAAGGTGCTAAGTCTGGAGGGCATGGTAAGTGTGGCTGTATATGTGGTTTTGTCGGTCAAACTTGTATGTGGTTTGTTAATCGCCGGTTTGCATCAATATTTTCCTTTATTCTGTCTTCATCACCTTCAACTGGCCTTCCAGAAAGTGGTGCGTCTTCGAGATCAAAATTGCCGGTTCAAAATTTTGCAAACCAGTTTTGGCACTAGCGTTCACTTAATACAACTTCTCCATACAAATCGAATAATTTTTTTCTTGCTTGAACAGCATTTTTGTCTTTTCTGTAGTAAAAAATAAAATATACCGAAAATGCTGTTTCTGACTTTCCATATTTAAAAGGGTATCAACCAAAAACTTCAGACCAGAATCAATCGAATTTCACAAGCAAGCCTTGCTATGTCAGCTATCAAAATACATAAGTTGGTTGTGAGAAAATACAATTAAGTCTTCTGTTGGGAAACAACGAAATTACTTCCCGGGCAACCCAATATAAAGGATTTTTTTAAACTGAAAAAAATACACATTTCGTAAACAAATATAAATTTTTTTTTATTGAAAATAAAACCTTAACCTACAATAATTACATTCAAATAAATTATATTTATAACCACCATTATTCAGTGTGAAAAGTCAAAATGTTTCATAATTTTTCCTAATAAAAGTGGATCAACATTGTTCAATGTTGTTCTTTAGCTTTTGAATTGTTCATGAATAATTCGCATATACTTTTTTTTCAAAAAGTCCTAAAAATAAAGTCCAACGGTGTCAAGTCCTATCATTTTGGCGGCCAATTCACATCAGCGTTTTGTAAGATGAATCAATCATCGAATTTAGTGCCCAGCATAGAGATGTTTTGACATGTTGTGTGGCTCATACTGCCGTCTTGTTGAAACCAAAGCTCATTTACATTTAATTTATTTAATTTTAACCGCAAAAAGTTCGTTAACATATCACGATATCGTTGAAAATTCACAGTAATGGTCTCTTTATGATAATTATCAGAAAAAACGGCCCAATGGTTTTAAAAGGTCATATAAACCACACTAAATAGTATCTCTCGTAGATGTATCTATTTTTTCGTAAATAACCTGAGGGTTTTCCGTGCCCCAGATTACATTAAGGCGAATTTTCATAAAAATTAAAATTTTCATCATTGTATTTAGATGAAAATCGAAAATATACTACACAAGTTTTCGTGGTTAGTGTGAATATTTAAAACGTGTTGTTCTATTATTAATGACTATATGACTAAAGTTCTGATACTTTATACTTTATAGATGTAAAAACAATTATGGCATAACATATATATTTTGACAGTTATTTTGAAAGTTGAAAAACCCGTCAACAGATGACTCACTGTTATATTATTATTATATTAAATATAATAATTTAATATAAATTTTTTGTTCAAAAAGTTTTTATTTCAAAATCAAATAGCCTAGTTGAGAAAATGTTTGTTCGGTTAGTCGATATTTAAATAACTTTAAAGCTCCTCGAGATAAGCCAATGATTAGTAGAGTGAATGAGTAACTTATTGTGAAATTTTATGTATTATGGTTGGAAAAGTATACTCGTCAAAATCGTTACTGATTAAGTAAATTAGCCGAGACACGCAATAGTTAGTTAAGTTTTGGAAAGAAACACTTGGTAAGTCTACTTATCATAAAAGGTATTGTTTAATGTAAAATATTATGGTATTTGCTAGTGTGTAATATGTTAAAGAAATGTTAATGTTGACTAGAACATATATTAATTGTCTCCCCTTTATTATTTGAAATATTTTAGGAATTAAACAGAACAGATTATGGTCTGTTTGTATCATAGCATTAAAGAGAAGAGATTATGGTGTAATTAAATTATAGAAGAAATAATTTAATTAGCAGACAATTTTTCAAGTATAGTCTTAAGAGATCATGTCGCTTGACATAGAAAATCAAATTTTAATAATCTTCTTATAGATTTCATATGGAGTTTCTTGTTAATTATTAGTTTAATTTAGAATTAACAATACACATCAACATCACATAAAGGAATTTTTTTAAGAATTTGGTATTAAGGAAAAGTTAATATATATTACTGAAATGTCGATTGAAATGATTTTTGATATAATTCGATCTAGACCAATTTAATATATCTCGCAGGCTGAGTGAAATCAGTATACACATACAGTAAATTGGATACGGCGAGATTCTTATTATGCATTAGATTTTTCTTGGGAATTTCGTATGAAAAAAAAACTCATTCTTCTTAATATCATCTATTTCAATGGAAATTAAAACTTGAATTATTCTGAAACTGAAATTATTGGATCTGAAGATCAAACATTCAAAAACTTAGCTGTTATCTTAGATATTCAAAACTCGAATAAATGTAACTAAAATACAAATTGAAAAAAACATATATAATATATAATACATAAATATTCAGCCATGTTCGTATAAGCATTATAATTGAATGGAAAAGTGAATAAAATTCTACCGAATATTTTTTTAAAGAACTCAAATAATAAAGATAAAGTAACATTGCTATGGTAATATATAAAAGTAAAAATTCACTGCTAAATTTAATTCAAAAAGTAATCAAAAAGTTTCTTATCTTACAGAGAAACTTTGAAACAGTTTCATTTATTCAATCAAAGGAGGATTTCGAGCTAGGATACTTTCTTATAGCAGTGAAATCAAGCGTGCACTTCAATAAAAGTACCAAAAAGAAAAAAATATTGAAACAGAAATTTTTTGAAAAAAAAAATGTTTTCCAATCTATCCATCCTATCAAAGGAATGATTTGCGATGAAATTAGATTTTGTTTTGTTACATTTCAAGAATATAAAGTTATCTGAATGCATCTAAACTTTTGAAAAATGCAATAAGTAGTAGTAAGAAAAAGGGCTGCTTGGATTGATTTCATCGGTTATATTATTGAGGACATTAGCTTCACATAGCCAAATCACTATCAAATTGAGTACATCTATTTAGAAATAGGAATTTTCAATTTATTCTTATCAAAGTAGGAACTGTTGAAATAACTGAATGATATCTAAAAAGAATTTTTTCTTTCTTATCATCGATATAAATAACTGCTTAGTTTGAATTTGGAAGTGTTAACATCAATAAAATGTACCCACTTCATCAAAGGCTGATACGACTTTTCTTCAAATATCCTTCAAAAAAAAAAAAATAACAAAATTATAGTTTAGAAAATACAATTGAATCAGATTGAAAGACCAAATATGATCCACCACTTTGAATATCCTACATCAGTGATGAATCACAGACTGACGCACGTTCCGATTTGCAATGAGCCCCAAAATAATTTTTCTTCAAAAAAGAATTCAAAAAATTTTTCTTCGACACCAGTTGATATTATCTGATAATAATGAATGCTTTAATCATCGTATTTACATCCTTGATTTTATGATGTTAGTTAGCATTATTTTGTTAGTGGCACAGTGTTTAAATCCTACATTTAGTGCAAAATCTTAAAATATAGGGTTTTCCAATAAGAGTGATATGATGTCTAAGTGACGTTTCGGCCATTTGTAATATGTCATGATCTGTCTTTTTTTTTCATTGTATTCAGTAATGTTTACAATTTCATCATGAAGAGATATACGTAAGGAAAACCTTTACAAATTATTCAATTTTATTATCAAAATAATCGTTATTCAATTGCAACTTTTCGTGCGCTTTTGCCATTTTATGGTCGTAATAATCGTCCAACGAAATTGTTAAAAATTTCGAGCGTACATTTTATTTACATAATGTTCAAGTGCCAATAAGATTAAGAACCGCTCGAAGTAATGAAAATATTGCTGCCGTTCAGGCAAGTGTTGCTGAAGACCGCAATTTGTCGATTCCAAGACGTTCACAAGAATTGGGACTGTCTCAAACCACAACCTAGTGGATTTACTGTCAATTCTGGTGCGAAGACAATCCACATATTATTTATGAACACCCATTACATTCACCTAAATTTACAGTTTTGGGTGGTTTTTGGTCTGGTCGAATTATCGGTTCGTACATGTTTCGAAATGAAGCTGGTAACACCGTTACTGTCAATCGAGAGCGGTATAGATCGATGATAACCACCTTTTTATGGCCGAAATTGGAAGAAGTTGATCTTGGCAACATCTGGTTCCAACAAGACGGGGCTACGTGCCACACAGCACGTGCAACAACCGAATTATTGAGAGAAAAGTTTGGAGATTTGATTATTTCAAGAAATTGTGACATTGAATGGCCTGCAAGAAGTTGTGATTTAACACCATTAGACTATTTCTTGTGGGGTTATTTGAAGTCATTGGTCTATAAACCAGACTCTCTTCTTGTGGGGTTATTTGAAGTCATTTAGTAATAAACCAGACTCTCTTCAAGCCTTAGAAATCAATATTGAACGTGCTATTCATGACATACGACTTGATTTAGTGGGAAAAGTGCTCGAAAATTGGGTTCATCAAATTCGTTCCTGCGAAAGAAATTTTGGAGGCCATTTGAATCATGCTTTATTCAGAACTTAATTGTATCGATTGTACTGCACATTAAATAGAAAACATTTGAATTTTCTTAACAATTAGTGTGTTTTTTTTTTAAAGAAATCAAATCACTCCTTTTGTAAAAATCCTATAATTGCAACCACAATTATATTGTAACAAGCAAATTTATATAACATTTTAATTTATAATCTTGTACATCATGAAGTGGGAGTTAACACCCATCAGCGATTCTCCAACTAACATCAGTAAAATTCCTCTAGCAAATCTCTAGGCCATTGTCTCTTAAGTTTCCGATGAGTGTTTCCGGGGAGGGCAGCACAGGACAATGTTCTCACAATTGGATTATGAAGATAGGATAAACGGCATTGGCTGAAGGTGTTTAGCATTGTAATCGGAAGGAACGAGGCTCCAAGTGAGTGTAGAAAAGTCGGAACGAGTTATGGTTTTGTTGGAAGAATAGTAAGGGTCATTCAATAAGTACTTAGCCTCACCGCCCGATGGAACTGCTGTCAGAAAAGAAATTTACCATCGTGCAATACATTCTTTTAGTAGCCTATTGTCAAGTCGATTCCCTTCATTAGTTTTGTTTTGAGAGCCTTTGAAAGCGAGCGTGTCGGTCGGTTGCACAAAAATGGAAAAAGAACAATATCGTTCGGTGATTAGATTCTTGTTTTTGGAAGGGAAAACGCGCAGCGAAATCAAAGATCGCTTGGATGCTGTGTATGGTGACGCTTCTTCTTCGATGGCGACCGTCAAGAATTGGTTTAACGAGTTTGTTCGTGGCCGCACGTCGGTTTTTGATGAGCCACGCCCAGGTGCCCCAAAAACGGCTGCTACGGAGGAAAACGTTAAAAAAGTCCACGATCTCGTGTTGGCAGACCGTCGATTGAAGGTTCACGAGATAGCTGAGAATGTGGGCATCGCAGTAGGAACGGTGCATCATATTCTACACGATGAACTGGGCATGAGAAAGCTGTCGGCGCAAGGGGTGCCGCGTTTGCTCACACCGGAAAACAAGCGCAACCGTGAGACCACATCGGCGACGTGTTTGGCGCTGTTTCAGCGCAATCCAGCGGAGTTCTTGCGTCGTTTCGTGACCGTCACACCAGATACCAAGGAACAGTCGAAACAGTGGACTTCACCCGGCGAACGTGCTCCGAAGAAGGCGAAGACTGTTCGATCGGCCGGAAAGGTGATGGCCACCGTTTTCTGGGATTCACAAGGTGTGATCCACATCGATTACCTCGAGAAGGGTAAAACAATCACGGGGCGCTACTATGCTGACTTATTGGGCCGATTTGACGTCGAATTGTAGAAAAAGCGGCCCCGCTTTGCGAAGAAAAAAATGCTGTTCCACCACGACAACGCGCCGGCTCACACCTCCGCCGTCGCCATGGCCAAATTGGTCGAATTGCGCTACGAATTGCTGCCCCATCCACCGTACTCTCTAGATTTGGCCCCCAGTGACTTCTTTTTGTTTCCAAACCTGAAAAAATCACTCGCCGGGAATAGATTTGGGTTGAATGAGGAGGTCATCGTCGCCACGGGGGCCTATTTTGCTTCACTCGAGAAAATGTGTTTTTTGGACGCGTTAAAAAAGTTAGAGCATCGCTGGGCTAAGTGTTTCGAGCTTGAAGGAGATTGTGTGGAAAAATAAATTTTCACCTTTCCAAAATTTTCGTTTTTCTTTTGTAGGCTAAGTACTTGTTGAATGACCATATAAATGTTACCCTAAGATTCAATAGTAACAACTGTGGAATACTGGGATGCGGGGCGAAATTTCAGTGAATGTAATGTTTCATGGACTTTCTTATAAGGATAGCTGTTCCTCCATGCACCGTATTGTCAGAGTAATTAGTTCTGTATGTGTATGAATCGTAGTCTCTTATTGTAAAGTATGACCTGGATGTGAAGCGCGTCTCAATGTCAATGCGTTTGTCATGTAGAAGAATGTCCAGTTCTTGCCAATGGAGGTACAATCCATTTGCGTTCCATAAAAAGATGGAGAGGGAATTTTCGGTGCACGTCGACATCTTTTTTTTTTGGACAGTGTACGATAAAACTGATACAATGTACATCAAAGCTTTTACAAGTGTTGTAAGTATTTTGTTTAATTGCTGTATAAGTAAATTGGTTATTCAGGAGAACATTGAGGATGTATCTTGGGACAACAATAACGGAAGGGAAATATAATTCTTACTGCTAGATTGTTGCTGTTGTGGTTGCTTAATGGCTGCTGCTGATGTTGCTGTTGATAAAATTCTTGTTGTTATCGTTGTTGCTAGTCAATGTTGCAGGACTGATTGCTGGACTGGTTTTTGTTGTTGTTCGGAATGATTTTCTTCTGTTTTTTATAAGTAGATTATCTCTTATAATTTACGGGATGGAGACTGTCGTAGAGAACGCATTTGGCTGAAGTAGCTTTATTTTATTTATATTCTGCTGCTCACCTGCACACTAGACGCTGTTGGGAGTGCGGTTTTTCAACTTTTATTTTTGTGTACTTTAGCGTCTCGACCCTAAAGATGCCTTAATTGTTGGGCACCGGTTTTAGTAACACGAAAAAAAGTGGCAGAGGAGTACGTTTTTCACTAGTGACGGTATGTCCTGTTATATAGTCTCCGACTCATTTTTTAAGTCTTCAGTTAGTGTTGAATGATGTCGATGACGAATCGCTACCTAATATGGCTTTTTTGCCTTAGGCTTTTTGTTTGTTTGTTTGTTTGTAAGGTCCCTTAGACATGTGCCAGGGGCCACTTAATAGCGCCATGACCGTGAGGCCATTTGGCGACTTGGTAGTACGTGTGGGAAATCATCTGAGAGGGACTGGTGTGTGGTTAGTAGTAAAGAATATTAAGAATTTTGTTATATTTTGTGGAGCAGATTAGTATGTTGTAAAAGTTTAAATAGGGGACTAGGGAATGGAGTGGTTGGGTCAAGGAACTCCATAATGGGAGGAATCCTGCTCGCGAAGTAATTCTTGGTTATATGGCATTCCTGTAGAATATGGGTGATAGTGAAATGGGTGCCAGAGGATTGGCAGAAGGGACGATAGGTGTTGTCAAAAAGGAAGTTATGAACAAAGAGCAGTATGTCCAATCCGGATTCTGAGGAGCTTCCGCAACCAGAATTTCGGTAGGGATGTTGAATAGACTGGTTTCGTAGTGATTATCCAATGAGTTGACAAAAATGTGTCGCTATTGGTCCAGTCATCGTGTCTGCGGATGGCTAATCGTGTTAGTTGCCATTCTGTTAGTAGGCGAGGCAGATTGGGAATGACGTGATCACTGGTCGACGGAGTATTTTTCCAGCCAACTTGTCAGCACTTTCATTACCCACAATTCCCACATGCCCTGGCACAAATTGCAACTCGACACTCCAATTGCTAAGTAGGCTATGACGAATTGCGCTAAGTACTGAGTCACTCGATGGGCCAAATGGCTTTAAGGGCGGCAAGGCTGCCGCCAAAAATAATAACGCTTTGTTGGCTGGGAATATTGATCGCAATTTCAATTGCCGTTTTGATTGCCCACAGCCCCCCGTAAAAAGATGTAGTATCGGCGTCAGCGGCGGCATCACTGAACAACAGTCGATGATCTTTTAATTCGTCCAACTGTTCTATCAAAAGTTTCCTGTATGTAGACGGATCAGTAGCTTTCTTAAACCTCTCAAGAGAAGCAGTCACTTTCAACTTTGCTCCCAACCACGGTTTCCAATCTGGGTGTGGAAGGGAAGTTTGGAAAATGAGGGGGAGGATGGATGAATTGCTTACAAGGTGGGCTATAAATAAGGATAGAGATGATGAATTACTTTTTGAACTGAGGGAGATGATAATGTTTTTTAATTAAAGTGTGGAGGGGGTAATTTGGAAGGCAAAGATTCTTGTAAATTAAATTTAGGCGAGCTTTGTGAAGATAGAAAAATAATAGGTTTTTGACCAGTCTCTATCAGTATGGATTCCACCGGAGATGTCCGATGTGCTCCACTTTCGGTTTAATGTAACGGTTTGCCGCTGCCTCGACTAGCTTTTTCCCTGCTATTGACATACTGACACATATAGTGAAGAAATAGGCTAAGGTCCTGTCCAAAAAGGCGTTGGTTACTCTAATTCCCTCACTTTGTCTTACCTTACTTTTGCTGCTGACTAAAATTTTAACCATTCGGAGAATGGTGTAAATTTTGTCAACAGCATTTTTAATCTGAACATTCCATTTTCCTCCATGGGCAATTGAGATACCCAGGAGTTTCATGGAATCTTTTGGGCGGAGAGGGAAGGGGTTTAATGACGAGTCCGATACAGTACAATTTTTTTTATGGTGCTCCAAGTGTTGATGTTGCTGATGGCGTTATTTATTTGTTGATGAAGATCAGATTTATACAAGTATAAAAATATTTCCAGCATATATATAGTCGTTAAAGGATGATAGATGGTGGGAAAGGGAGTGAATATATATATTGAATAGGATCGTAGATAGAGGGGATCCTTGTAAGATGCCGTTTTTCATTTCGCGTTTTGACGAAAAATGACAGTTGGCGGGTACCGTGAAGTTTCTACCAGGTAGGTAGGAACGTAGAAGTGCCAATATTGCAGAGTTTACTCCCCACTCTGCCAGCTGTAAGAGTACCCTGTGTGGGCAAATTCGGTCGTACACCTTTTCTAAGTCGAAAGATAATAGTAAACCACAATGTCTACGTTTGTAGCAATTATGGATTGAATGTTGGAGTTCAATTAGCATATTCAGAGTTCCCCTGCCTGACCTGGAGGCATGTTGTTGGGGATTGAGTCTATTGGCAAGCGCCTGGTGAAGTCTTGTAGCTATGATCATTTCTAGGATCTTGGAATTGCAAGGCAATAATGAAATTGATCTAAACTTGTTAGCCGAAGTATGGGAAAGATTTTTCTTGGGAATTGGAATGGCTGTTACGCCCTTCCAGCAATTTGGAAAAATAGATTTTTCCGGAATTTTGTTAAAGAGGTTGACAATTCTAATATGAAAAGTCGAAGCTATCTCTTTAATCATTTTAAAAGAAACCTTGTCCCAACCAGGTGTGGTTCCCTTGAAGAAATTCAACGAAAAGTTGAACTCCGCAAGCGTTACTGGCTGGTTCAAAATTAGAATGGAGGCTGACGGTATAGGCGAGAGATTTTCCGTTAAGTATTGTTTCTCCCTACGGCATGAATCAATATTGTATGAAAGCGAGGCCCAGAACTGTGCCAGGTCCTCAACGATAGCTGTCGAGTCGGATATAACTCCATTCTCAGACTCAATAGATGGGATAATCACATTTTTTTGGCGACCAAGAATGCAGTTAATACCTCCCTATGCGGTGAAGTTCGGGAATCAATTGAGGCGGTGAAGTTATTCCAAGCTGTTCGCTTGGCCTCTTTCACCACTCGTTTAACTCGAGCAGTCCTGAGTATCAATTCGATGACATTCACCGTACTAGAAAAACGGTAGTAGTCTTTCCAAGCCATATTTCTTTCACGTCGTAATGCAGCAATTTCATAGGAATACTATTTACGTTGTTTTTAAGATATGCCAGCTGAAGAGGGAATTGTCTCAGCAGCTGCACGTCTCAAGATTTTTATCACGTTTTTTGCCTCAAGGCTAGAAGATTGGGCAACGGGTAGATCAGCAGAAGCCTTGAAAATCGCAGCTCTGTAATTTTCCCAATTTGCGCGCCCTTCTATGAACCGTGACAGTGGTTTTATTTTAACGTGCGCAACATTTGCCTCCACTAATATGGGCAATTGGTCACTTGCCCATACTAGTGGAGGCAAATATAACCCAAAGTTTCGTGTAGGAACGAAGGAGAGGCCTGAGGCTTTTTGTTTTGTTCTCTTGAGGTTCTGATCAATCTATAAGCACCCCTACACTTAGCTTATATTTTTTGCTAGACTTAGCATTCGATATTTGTAATGCGTTTGGCACGACCTATCTCAACAAAATTTGTGACATTTGTGACGTAAATGGGCGGTGGCTTATATGCATTTATTTTCGTTGTTCTCGTACACCGAGGTTTCCCAACTGGCTTTATTCGCTGCTGGATACGGAATATGTATCCTCACCGGCAGACGATATCGACATTGACTGCGATAATCGTTCATCGGTTATCGTCGACAGTCCTCACTTTGTCAGTGACCTTTGTTTGATTAAATATTAATTTTTAGTCAAGCCACTTATATATTAATTAATTTATTTTTGTTTATTAACTTTATTCAAATTTTCCTCTTCTAATACAATGTAATTTATCATCCCTTGGATTTTTTATATGCGCAATCATTAATTCACTTCTGATAATCAGATATTTATCTGACGCTGAAAGTGTTAAATAAAAATAAAAACCACTTCATTACGAGATTCACAACTTTAGAGTAACTTGACTAACGTCAGATCTGATGAAATTTCCGTACACAACTATTTCTAAATTCAAATACACGCAAGAATAATATATTATAAATAAGTTAACGAACTTCTTAATTGTAAATAATTGGTTAGCAGACTAGTCCTTTTTTTCTATTTAAATATATTAAACTATCTGATCCCTCAGTTTTTACTCAAACAGTAGAAATCATAGCAAAAATTACTGAATATGCTAGTATTTGTGGCAGAGGAGTATATGGCAAATTTAAACCCACTAATTTAGATATACATTAATAAAAAATATTTATTTTGGGAACATTTAGTTAATCGAAAAATTAAAAGTCACATTTAAAGTATATTTAATATCATTCCGCAATCCTACTGTACTATTTTATTACTATTTTATAAATTTGGAAACGTAGCATTAGAGGGTGGAAATTTTAGGAAAGAAAAATAGATTACCAAAAAAAGAGGCGCAATTACTAGTAAAACTCAGATATATAAGTTCACTGCAAAAAAGATACTTAAAATATTTATAGCATATAAAAAGCAAAGCTTTTTTCGAATATATCCCAGACTTGAATGTGAGAAGCAATAAAAAAATGTAATATTAAATCAACTTATAATTGCAAGTACTCAAGAATATGAAGGCTATTAAAATTATACAACTAAAATTTATGATAATGCAGTGGGTATACAACTAACTAAAAGGATGATTTTTCAGTAATATGCTAGTTATAAATTAGAAGGAAAAAATTCATGGACCTGGACTCTTCGTACGGATAAATTGTTGCTATAGCGGTTGTGTGAAAATATGGCTTTTAAATATTAAGCTTTTCAAGTATAAGCTAATGCAAAGTCTAAGTTCATAATCTTACTTTATTTATTGAAAATAATTCATCGATTTTGGCATATATTTTGAACAAATATTTTATCGAGAGAACTCGACAAGAAATTCAAAAGCAAAGCACAAGCAAAGGAGTTCATGAATTTGATGGACATGTAGTGGGCTTGCTTGACTATAACGATAGTGGAGAAGTAATTACGAGAATGTACTTTGCTGAATTGGTGGAGTATTAATAAAGAGTAATTATATAAAATAAGGGGAAAATTGATACAATTTTTAATTGGTTCAAATCTGTTTTAAAAACAATTCTGCTTCTGAAATGGTAATGCTCTAAAAATATGAGTCTTATGTTATATTAGTCAGCAGCTTCTTCAGATGATCAAAAACGCATTTCACGTAATAAATTTTCGATGTTACGAATTTATTATATGTTAAGATGGATAACTCAACTTTTTCTTAATATGAAAATCCATTGTTTGATTAAGAATGATTTTGAGGCGTATTACCGCATGGTACACAAATTGTTTTCAGACAATCATCTTTTCCAACATATAAAATGTCCCAACAAAATCATCTTTTCAAATACTCACAAAGTAATAGACCAAACTTAAACAATCCTCTTGAAAAATTTTGAGTATTCAAATATATGCTCAATATTTTTTAAGATGGTCGTACTTCTAAATTATTTTTTACACAGCATCGATGTTCTTAGAAAATCCTTAATAAAACTAGTAAATTTTTGATACCGCTTATATACAGTCATTTTAAATAGAACTTTATGATCAAAATATCATAAAGCTCTATTTAAAACTTTCCAAACATACTTGATGTTATAAATAGCTTTTAAAATTGAAAAGAACTATCGTTCAAAAATATCCATTGTTTTTTATTACATATACAGAATTTTTCAATAATAGTGAAATTTTATTTCATAAAAAACAATTAAATATTATATAAGTTAATATATCTTTAGAATCTCTTATGAAGAAAAAACATTAAATGTTGAGGATTCCAAAATATTTATTATTTATTTAATTATTAAACTTAACTTTAACTTAAGACTATGACTTAAGACTATGACTTAAGACTATGAACTTAAGACTATGAACTTAAGACTATGAGCTTAAGACTATGAGCTTCAACTAGTTTTTGAAGACTGCCTTTTATTAATTTTATAATGTTATGAAAGCTACCTGCACCATGCACCAGACGCAACGTCAGCATGTGAACCGAGTAAATTCTAAGTTCTCTACGGTAATCTGAGAATCGCAGGAATGTAGAGAATATCTTGGAGTAATTTTTGTGGAATATGATGACGTGAATTTTTGTGTGGGAACATAAATTAACTCTTCCACCTTTAAATGCAAATGTCCTCATTTGATCAAACCTCGTAGAATTTCGTCCTTTGTGGCTGTTGCTGTTTTTGCCCCACTGTAAGTTTAGGGGTTGCGCCGAGACCCAAATCCTCTGCACGAATTTCTTTTAATTAAACTTCGATGGGAGCTTCTAAAACCGTTTGGTTGACGATGGTCGGTCTCCCTGATCCACAACTTTTTATTATAGTTCTTGTAACGATAATCAATAGGCCAATTGTAATTAAGGTGACAAAGCTGTAATTAACCGCTAGATGGAGCACTCCTTCTGTTTGCATTTTATCGATCCGATCGGTGTTATTGATATGGATTTCTTTCATCATCTCTAAAGATAGAAGTTCATGATATTGCTTTTCTTCCGTAGATGGCTGGAGAATAGCGGGTAGTATTTGATGCAATGATGCCTCTTTTGATTTGAAGGACATTTCTTCTATGGTAATGGTGGTGTTATGAAATTTGATGAGAAACGTTCCATTGAGGTAGCGAAGAACATTGTCGATGCGTACGTTTCCATTAAACTGATTTAATAAAATGATTCCCTGCGATATTTCTTCTACTGATGGAATGTGCTGATTGTTCCCTATGTTGCATGATGAATTCAAACTTTTGATGAGGTTTGGGATGCAGGTAGCGTTTTTTAAGTTGATAATATTATTTTGATTACAAATTGATAATCCATTGAATGATTTACAGTTATTTTTAATACCATACATTTTTTTATTGTTTCTTAAAATCTCTTTATATGCAATTTTGTTTACAATATGTTTTCTTTTTACGGGTTTAATTAACAATTTTTCGAATGTTTCATTTGTTGTCATAGGAATGTAAATTATGTAAAAAAGGCAACAGTCATTAGTAATTACTTTAATTTCGGCAAAATCTAACGCTTCTTCAGGCGTTGCATATGGAAGTTTTTCTTTATCTAAAATATCGGTAGTAAATTTAATTTCTGAACTAGAAAGTATCATTGAATTGATTGTTCCTATTTTGGCCCAATGTATTGCATATCTTATATTAACTAATTCTTCCTTTAATAATTTTAATTTATATTGAATATTGAATGCTAAGTGATCCTTTAATCCCTTAGTGTCTTTAACTAGTTCTAAAAGATTATTTGTTATGCTTGTTAAATTATTTATTCTTTCATTGTGAAGCTGATTTATAATTACTTGTCCATTGTTATTTTCAAGGACATTATTATTTTATCTTTGATAATTTCAAAATCGTCGCAGGTAGCCCTGCTATCCATTTCCAAGCAGTTCCGATTATGTTAACAGATCGTTTAGGTCTACGTGGTTTTAAATTTTGCAATAATTCTTTAATTTGAGAGGTTTCGTATTTAAGGTAGTTATAGAGAGGGTATGATCTGTTGAGTTGATTTTCTATAAGTGAATCCATCATTAACGTTAAATTTTGGTATTTGATTAGATCAATAATGTGAATGAGTTTGAAATTGCCGTCCTGTATTTTTGCTGTTCCCGTCCCTATCATAATCACTTGTGAGTGAGAATAATCAAGGATTTGTGCTTTTGGAGGCGGTCTTGACAATGAATCAGCCACGACGTTAGCTTTGCCAGGCTTGTATTTTAGCTCGTAATTATATTCCTCAAGGATGGCTTTCCAACGCTTCATCTTACTGTTGGTGTTTTTATTACTCAACGCGAAAGTTAAAGGTTGGTGGTCAGTGAATATGAGTACTTTACGAGATCCATAAAGGAAATTTCTTAGAGTGTTTAAAGCCCAAATTATGGCAAGCATTTCTTTTTCATTGGTTGCGTATGATTCTTCGGTTTTACTGAGTGTCCTCGATAAGAATGTTATTGGTCTGTCATTCTGCGACAGCACAGCGCCTATGGCGTAATCGGAGGCATCTGTGGTAAGCTCGAATTGGTTCTCAAATTTTGGGTAAGACAAAAGTACATCCTCAGAAACTAAGGAATTTTTAATTTTATCAAAGGCTTCTAGAGCTTTCGCATTCATTTCAATGATTTTGTTTTTTGACGCGTTTTTTGATACATGGCCATCTTCTCCTCTTAAAAGGGATGTCAAGGGTTTTGCCAATTTAGCGTAATCGCGAATGAAGCGTCGGTAATAGCCTGACATTCCAAGAAAAGATCGAAGATCTTTAAGAGTTTTGGGTGATGGTAGGTTGGATATTGCTTGAACTTTTGTTTTATTTGCTTTTACTCCTTCCCTAGAGACAACGAATCCTAAAAATTCGACTTCGGTTTTAAAAAATTCACTCCTATCAAGTTGGACCTTCATATTAGCGTTCTCTAACGTTTTAAATATTTTTTCTAGATTTTCTAAATGTTCTGACTCGCTTTTACCAAAGATAATAATATCGTCGATGTAGACGTAGCATCTTTTACCAATATGTTCGCGTAAAATATCGTCGAGTGTCCTTTGAAAAATTGAGGGCGCGTTTTTTAAACCGAATGGGAGACGCAAAAATTCGTATTTACCGTTGTTAACAGAAAAAGCAGTTTTTTCGATGTCTGATGGTTTTAATGGAATTTGGTGAAAACCGCTCTTAAGGTCAATTATTGTGAACCACTTGTTTTCCCCTAAATTTGCTAAAACTTCATTAATTTCGGGAATGGGATATCGATCGGGTATAGTAACCGCATTAAGTTTCCTATAGTCTATCACCATTCTAAATTTTTTTTCACCTGAAGCATCTGGTTTTTTTGGTACAACCCAAACAGGTGAATTGTATGGTGATTTTGACGGTCGGATGATATCATCATTTAATAACTCTTGAAGTTGTTTTTCGACTTCGTTTTTGAGACAAATAGGGTAAGGATATGATCTTGATTGGTTCGTTTGTTGTTGTTCTAATTTCCCCCTTTACTGTTGATGTGTAGGTTAGTTTTTCGTCGGGGTCCGCGAATAACTTAGGACACTTTTGGATTATGTTATTTAAATGTATTTTTTGAGTGTTACTCATGTGAATGTCTCTAATTTTAATTGTGTTTACTGAATTTGAGATTTGTTGTTTTAGTGGTACCATAAAATCTGAGAAAATGGTCATATAATTTTCGTCGGTGTGAATTACTGCTCCTAGTTCTTTCAAACTATCGTTACCAATAATTCCATCAAACGAGTTGAGTGTTGACAAAATAAAAAATTTGAGTTTTTGTGGTACAAAGTTGAAGAGGTTTACTAAAGAATGATGGGTAATTAAAGTTTTACCGCCAACTGAAGTAGCGTAGAAAGGTTTGATATTTTTAATTGGATTTCTAATGTATCGTTTTTTAATATAATTTTTATTTGATCCTGTATCTATTAAAAATTTAAGTGTTTCGCCGCTCCTCGCCAAATATTCGATGTAGGGAAGCGAAGAGCAGTTTAGTCTAAAAAATGAATTTCATCAGAATTTTCAAAGGAATTTTCCATTGTTGGATCTTCTTCGACTTGGTTATTCTGAAAATCAAGTTCAGCGTAATCGTTAGATTGATCAAAGTTTTCTACGTATTCGTTGGTTTGCTGATCCTGATTCTCATTTTCGAGTCCTTCATTTACTTCGTTTTGTTCAGAAAAATATATTTTTTGGAATTTATTTGGCTGAGCGATTTGATGAGAGGGTTGTCTTTTATTTAGAAATTGTGGTCTATTTTGATAGTTAACATTTCGTGAGTGAATGGAACGATCGACGTCCATTGGCTCTGGTCTTGGATTAGGCTGAAATCTGTTTTGATATTGGTTAGATTGTGGCTGAAAATTTATATTTTGTTGTGCTTGGAATTGATTCCCAAAAACAAAATTTGGTCTCTGTGGTTGAGGATTGTGAAATAGACCAGGGTAAAAGTTTTGTCTAGGCATCCGATTTGCATAAGAAAAGTTTCTTTCGGAGGAATTAAAGGAGCTACTGGCTGGTAATCACGAATATTCGGTGGTCTATTCTGTGGGTGAATTCCATGACTGTGCTGAATACGAAAATCGACATTCTGGAGTTTTAAGCACAAATGGAGAGCCTCAGGTAAATCGTGTGGCTCCCTAACGCTCAAAAGTCGAGGAAAATCCCCCCTCAGCCCTCTTATAAACGTGTCCAATGCTTTGTCGCGATAAGCTTGTGTCATGATATTCAACGAATCTTTTGACATATCCATTGAAGAAAGTTTATTTAATATTAAAGACAAATGTTGATAAACGTTCTGGTAAAATTCTGGTATTGTTAAATTTTTTTGAACGATTGTGGTCATTTGATATTCAAGAGTACCTAGATCTCTCTTATCTGCATAATGCAAATTGGGGCACTTTGAAATTTTTTCCCAATTTAATGGAGTGTTATAAGATTCTAAAGCAATATCCGCGTTGCCAATAATTTTGTTTCTAATCACACTTAAAATACCGTAGTATTTTGTCGTTCCCTTCAAGTGCTCGTAAGTTTTAAGAATTCTCTCGACACTCTTTTTCCAAGAACCATACTGACCAGGTTCTCCCGAAAAATCTCTTAAACTTTTTACAACATCTGGGATTTTATCCATACCCACTAAATTTTGATCCTGATTAATATTTATTGCTTCGTCTGCATCATTTGCAGATGCACCAGTATTAGCGCTAGTCAACATAATTTCTGAAATTACTGTTTTTAATTCGGAAAGTTCGAATTTATTATTTGTGGAACTTGTGCTTGGTCGAGCTTTAGTAGTATCATTTGAAAGTTTGCCTGGCTGAAGTAAACCAGTATTGGCCTCCATATTAACAAGTCAGATAAAATCACAATGAAAGATATCAAAAACAAAAAAAATTCTAACTAGATTTCAATATTCGAAATTTTTAGATTTAGTTAATATTGGTTAATTTACATAAAAATATTATTCTCAATATTGTGCCTTAACACACACAAACTTTGAATTTAAAATAAACCAAAAAATTTTATTCTTTTAGACTAATCTAGTATTATTATTATTGATAGGGAAATCTATTATTTATTTATTTATTTTTTTCAAAAGTATTTATTTTTATTTTACTCTACTTTATTAATTTATTTATTAAAGATAGTTTTAAATTTTATTATATTATTTTCTATTTATTTCTAGTTTTAAAATTTTATTTTTCTTTATTTATTTATTTAATGCAAATAATTTTAAATTTTATTTGTTTTTATTTAAATCTCACAATACCTTAAAAATAATTAAATGACTTACAATAATAATAGAAAATGATAAAGAATCATTTTATTCTTTTTCTCGGGATGGGGCCACTTGTGGTATTTTCGACGACAAATCAGGCGGCTGTTGATGAACTATTCCCACTGGATTGATCTGCAACTCCGTTTTATCCTCCTGGTTAAGGTTTACTCCGGGGCCTCTTTTCCTGACTTTAACGTTGTACGAAGTTCAAAGGATTTTATCCCTTTTAATTGCCACACTTTAATTCGTGAACGCAAGTGATTGTGTTTTTTTTTTTTTTGATGATTGGTTACACCAAATTTTACACTTGAAATTGGTGTTTTGAACTTTTTATTATATTAGATTTCGCGATGATAATTTTATGCTTGGTTACATAGAAATTATTCACACACAAAAAAAATTTTGATTATTAATTTTTTGTTTTTCAAAAGTCACTTTTTACTGGATTAATTTTTTTCACTAAATTAAATTTGAGTGGTCCCTGCTCGGGCGCCAGTTAATATATCTTTAGAATCTCTTATGAAGAAAAAACATTAAATGTTGAGGATTCCAAAATATTTATTATTTATTTAATTATTAAACTTAACTTTAACTTAAGACTATGACTTAAGACTATGACTTAAGACTATGAACTTAAGACTATGACTTAAGACTATGAACTTAAGACTATGAACTTAAGACTATGAGCTTAAGACTATGAGCTTCAACTAGTTTTTGAAGACTGCCTTTTATTAATTTTATAATGTTATGAAAGCTACCTGCACCATGCACCAGACGCAACGTCAGCATGTGAACCGAGTAAATTCTAAGTTCTCTACGGTAATCTGAGAATCGCAGGAATGTAGAGAATATCTTGGAGTAATTTTTGTGGAATATGATGACGTGAATTTTTGTGTGGGAACATAAATTAACTTATATAATAGTGCAAAATTTATAATTATGTTTTGAAGTTTATTTAATATAATTATGTTCTAAAAATAACATTATTCAAATGGCCATTTCTTCTCCGTTAATAGAGCCGAATACGATGGTTCCAATTTTCGACCACCTTGTGCAATTATTTCAAGGTGATCGAAAATACATGAAATAATAAGGCTTATTTCATGTATTTGGCATTCAATATTCAATTGCAATACATCATTGGTTGCTGGTTTATTGACATAGATCATTAAGTTCCATTAACCATCAAAAGAAGAAGATCAAATGTGTTATATCGTAACTTCTTAGAGGACATTGCACATATCCTTTTCTTGAAATTATCAACTCGCATACCACAATCACTAAATCGATTGTGGCATGACGTGTGTCGAACGTATCGCCGTCTTCTTAAAACCACATATCTGTTAAATCAATATCCTCCAAATCAGACTACAAAATGTTCGTTATCATCGATCCGTACCGCACACCATTGACAGTCGCGGTAAATACTTTCTAATTTAAAAAAAAATAAGGACCGATGAAGCTACCCTGCTATAAACTATACTAAATGGTCAATTTTTCTGAATTGGTTTCAGCCCAGTTATGACAATTTTATTTATTCATCGATCCAGAGAGATGAAAATGCACTTTACCGTTGAAGATCATTTTCTTGATTATTTTGATAAAAAAAGTTAACGAGCATTTAATTTCCAAGTGTTGTTAAGGCGTGTATCTTTTAATAAATAAATTGCAAACCCTACTAAATACAACTGACAGTAACACGGTCCATTTGAAAACATATTACTCTGATTGAAAAACTCCTAATTTCGAATAACTGTTTATCAAAATAATTAGACTATTAAAAGTTTTTAAAAATTGATGTGAATTATATACTATATATCTTATCTTTTTTGAATTAATAACTGTCATTAATATACCAACACAAAACTTGAGCGATTCCAGAAATTTAGTCAACAGTCTCCGTATTAAAAGGTAATATTACTCCAATTATCTTCGCTTTTACTCCTTTTTATTTTAAAGTAATACAAATTATATATATTTATTAATCATAATGAGCATGTATTGTAAGCTTTTATATATATTTAATTCTGAAGAATTTATATAACTATGAAAGGCTCTTTAAAAATTGTAACTAATCTGTTATTTTTTATTTTTTATATTTGCCTAGAGTTCTATACATTGGTATATTTTTATAATTTTTATGCGTTTTATAATAACTTTAAATATCGGAAAACCAATCACATTGATAAGAATTCAAATATTTTTATAAGGAAATTTAGTTAAGGTATTTTGAATACATCGATATTCTACTATAAAAATAATGAATCTATACATTTTTAAACACCTTGAACAAACATTTACTCCACATGAGGACATATTAGACAGGACTCATTGCACTACAATCGAGACGGAACTATCCATTCCTTTACCCATGAGTCTTCCCCCTAAGGCAATCACTCCTTCCGAAGTTGCCAATTTAATCAAGCTCCTTCCCAAAAATAAAGCTCCTGGCTATGATCTGATTACCTCCAATATACTCCAACAACTCCCTAAAAGAGCAGTAGTTTTCCTTGCCACAATATATAATTCCATCCTTAGAACAACACATTTCCCAATCCTCTGGAAATTTGCCATTATTAAAATGATCCCTAAGCCCAATAAACCAATAAACCGCCCCAGCTCCTACAGGCCGATAAGTCTTCTTCCACTACTCTCAAAAATCTTTGAAAAAATCCTTCTTCGCCGCTTACATCCTCTACAAGAATCTTCAAATTTAATTCCTAATCACCAATTTGGTTTCCGCGCCGAACACTCCACTACCCAGCAGTGTCATCGAGTTGTCGATTTCATTGCATCCTCTTTAGAAAGAAAAGAGTACTGTCCCGGTGTGTTTCTTGATATAAGTCAAGCTTTTGATAGAGTGTGGCACCGGGGTCTACTCTGGAAACTCAAGAGGTTCCTTCCTTCAACCTATTTCCTAATCCTAAGATCATTCCTTTCCGACCGACACTTCCAAGTAAATGAATCCAACGAACTCTCCAATATCACTCCGATATTGGCTGGGGTTCCTCAGGGTAGCATACTTGGACCCATCCTCTACAACATTTATACATCCAATATCCCAATCTGCCCAAATACCTTCTTTGCTACATACGCCGATGATACGGCCTGCCTTGCGTCTAGCGAAAATCCCCAACATGCTTCCGAAACTCTCCAAATCCAAATCCAAACCCTCCAGAACTGGTTTACTAAGTGGAGAATAAAAGTCAATGAACGTAAATCTATCCAGGTAACTTTCACTCTCCGTCGAGAGTCATGCCCTCCCATATACCTTAATGGCAGTGCCATACCTCAACACACCGAAGCTCGGTATCTAGGATTGTACTTAGACAAACGCTTGACATGGAACCCACATACAAGACTTAAAAGACAAGAACTAAAAAGACGATACCTAAAACTACTTCGACTTCTAGACAAACGTTCCAAACTTACTATAGACAGCAAAGTACTGTTATACAATACCTTACTGAAACCCATATGGACATACGGACTAGAACTCTGGGGATCTACTAAGCCTTCTAATTCCCGTCGAATCCAATCCCTTCAATCAAAAATACTCCGTACAATTGTCGATGCCCCCTTTTAAGTTCGCAATACTGTTATTCATCGTGATCTTAAAGTCCCATTTGTTTTTGAAGTGGCTGTGTCTCGTTATAAAAAGTTCCGTTCCCGTGTCCTCAATCATAATAATCCTCTTGTTCAAGAACTATCCTCCATTTCCTTCCCTAGAAATACCCATCGAAGACTTAAGCGTCACTGGTCACGTGACTTACTAAAATACTGAGACTTAAAGAAACACACGCTAACACGAGGAACTTCATTGGATGTTTACTCCCCACAACCTTCCAAGCTAATGAATACTATAGCTCAAATTTGCTTATTACTATGTTGTAGTTGTAAATATCTGTAAAAATAAAAATAAAAATACATTTTTAAAAGAATTTTTACAATCTTTAAGAAATAGTATCTGTACTCAAATTTAATTTCTTTTATTATTATTAATACCTTTATGACCATAAATAAAAAAACATGTCATTAACTTTTAATAAAATAAAAGACATCATAATATGCATTTTAAGAAAATTCCACAAAATTTGTGACAAAAAAAAACTGAAATAAGAAAATAATAAAATTTTAAAAACCCTTTAAGAAATATAGTAAATTTATAAAAAAACATCCATAAAATCCTAATAAATAATTAAGATTTCCTAATATTCACCCTTAAGCGATATTTGATAGGATAACAAAATAAATCTTAATTCGAATCACTAGTAAGTTATTAGTTTATTCGTAATCAATTGATTTTGGGATAAACTAATTTAATTAAATTAATAATAATCATTGAGAATTACGACTGAAATAGGAATTCAACTTACAAAAATAATTCTTTGCCGAAGGATACTGCGCTACTTTTGATGATATCGTGTATCATAGAGCAAGTAAGTTCTTTTCAATAAATCAGATATCATTACGTGCTTATGCAATGAATGGTTTTGTTTACAGCCTGGAAAATCGGCTCGGATCATGCGAACATAATTTAATATGGCAGCTAGCCGCAGGACCTATAAATATTAAATGAACCACATAATCAAGCAGAAAACAAGCTTCCAAATTCGTTTATTTCATTTCGACGTTGATTCAATTACACGATGAATACGAGTATTGTGAGCGGATCATACTAGCTGGCTTTAATACTAGTACTCGTAGTAACCGACTAATGTACAAATTTCTACTAAAATTCAAAATAATTGCAATGTTTGCACTCACTTGCATCAAATTTTATTGCAATTAAGCTAAATGATTTTGTTTACGAGATACAATTTGTACACAATGAACTGTGAACATAAAAAGCTCAGTTTAACGGTATTGTGTTTGCACTTATAACAAATATACTGAGAGATTATCAGAAACTTATGTTTTGGTAAGGCTTCAAGACTAAAGGCCATAAATGGAAATTAGTAATAATTACACGCATACTAAAAATGGTCATAAAAAATATATCGTCTTGTTAAATGATCTATTGATACTTCTGAAAATTAATTATATATTAATAGAAAAGAAAATATATAATTCTGGTGCGTTTCTATGCCTTCGTCATAATTTCTGAAAAATTGGCATTTTTAAGTAAATAAGTCAAATGAACTCTGGCATCTCTCTCTGACTTTAATATGCTTCTGAAAGTCTCCATTATATAATTCGTGTGCTCCAAAATTGGTTCACCGAGATGTGAACGAAAGTAAATTTACTCACGCAATGCGCTCCCACATATCTTTATGGCAGTTCCATACCACAAGACACCTAGGACTGTATTTAACATACGCTTGATATGGAATATATGAAATACGCACAAAACACCTAAGACTCTAGAACTTAGCGGATGATATGGACAAATACTTCGACTTCTCGACAAACCTATCAAAACCTAAAAAAGACAGTAAACTCTTAGGTTTCCAATTTATATTTAATAAAGCCACTCTAATCAAAATATTTACTTTTTTATTTTCGTTATAGTATTATTAAACACGATCTCAAAGTTTAATAAGCTCGTGATGTAAAAGTTCAGTTAGGTCTTTGCACTGAGTCTCATTATAAAAAGTTTCAGTTAGGTCTTTGCACTCATAATAATACTCTTATTTAGCAGCTACCGTCAACTATAAACAACCCCCGACAGTATCACAAATATATGGAAACTTAAAGAAAAAAACTATTTGTAAATTCTAAAAAATGCGGCTTTTTTTAAATATACATAAAACATGAAAGTTAATTGGACCAAAATGAACTTACTAAAAATGCAAATAAAATAAGTTCTTCAAATAAGCTGTAGAAAGAGAAAAGCTTCCAATAAGGATAAAAAGTACCGAATTTTTTGAGTGAACCCTAAATTAAATATCTGAATTTGGTATGTTGATAATCGGTTTTCCCAATTTTACCATCTGTAGGAATAGCTAAGTAGCCTTCAAAATCATTCGTGGCCAATGGAATGAGACAGTATTTAGTGCAATTTGACATAGGCTAGGTTAGATTTCGAGTCAGTTCAGAACCCTAAACCGGACCCACAGCACAATTTTTTTTGTTGATTCATTGGCAACAACAAAATTTGGGCACATAAGCTGGATCTGACATACTGCACCCACCTATGATTTTCTTTTAGGTAGCACAAACAATCCTATATGCCAAGCACTAGTCCTGTGACATTCAGTTTACACTATCACCCATATATAAAATAAATTCCACCGGACCTTTAATAAATTCAGGAGCAGTATTTTTCCCATTACGAAGATCTTGGACCAAACAACCATATTTTTAAGTCGGTATAGAATTGATTATCCATTTTATGGATAATCAATTCTATACCAGGTGTATAAACTTAAATCCGCTATTTTTTAGTTAAAAAAGTTACTTGCCCTCGAAGTGCTGCCCAGCGAGCGCGTCGCCTATCGACGAAAACTACTTGGAGTGTCTTCAAGTAGTTTCGGACCATTTTTGACGTGTGCGATGGTGCTTTGTCGTGGATGAAAATCAGCTTGTCATGTCTTTGTTGATATCCGTCCTTTTTTCACGCAGAGCACGGTGCAATTTGATCAGTTGTTGGTGGTAGCGGTGGGTATTGACAGTTTGATACTACCAAACGCACAGCATCATCCGCTGCCGTCCGAAGCGATTTAGTCTTGGGAAAGATGTTGATGGTTGGCCGGGATCAACCCACGATTTATTGCGTTTAGAATTCTCGAAATATATCCACTTTTTATCGCCTGTCACAATCCGATGCAGGAACGACTTTCTTTTTTGTCTGGCGAGCAAGATTTCGCATGTGTTTTGGCGTCGCTCCATCTGCCTATCGTTCAATTCATACGGCACCCATTTTCCGATCTTTTCAACCTTCCCCATGAAACGCAGACGCATGGAAATGGCTGGTATTTTTTGCGATTGGGTATCGTGTTCGCCCAAAATAGCCTGCAATTGATGGTCCTCAACCTTCCTAGGCCGATTTTCACGCTTCTTGTACCTTAACTCAAAATTGCCATCTTTGAACCGACAAAACCAATCTTGGCACGTTTTTTCCGATAAAGTAATGTTACCATAGGCCTCCATGGGCATTCAAAGCGATTCGGCAGCCGATTTCTTCAAATTGAAGCAGAAAAGCAGAGCTTCCCGTATATGCTCTTTTTCTGGCACAAAACTACACATGATTACCAAACGAACAGTGTATGTTGTTGTACGAAATTGCTGACAATGTGTACTGGTTAATGTTGACAGATATAAAACTCATAAAAAAAAGTTTGGCGTGTCCATGGTATCTAAATACGCTCACTCACGCCATCTATAACCAAACAGATTTAAGCTTATACCTGCATCGGTAGCAATCATAGGTTCAAAATCAGATCGAATGTTATGTGTATAAATATTATATAAACTGGAACCCAGGATGCTGCCTTGTATGACTTTAGGTGAAATAGGATAGATTAGTGAGAATTCCGTATTAACTGCTACTTTGTAAATGCTTTGTAGTGTGACAGGAAATCTTAAATTCCTGGAAGAGCTCAAAAAAGCACACACTTTTTAAAAAAAAACCTATATAAATATTTTTGATGGTTTATAGAATCTTAAAAAATATCTACGAACGTTACAATTTCGTTTCTGACATTAATAATCTTGTATAGAATTTAGTGAGAATTCATACTATGGCTAAAATGTGCTGTACGATAGTATGCTCTCAACGCGGTTTCAATTTTTGATTTAAAATTAATTTTATCATTTAACAAGACCCTGATCTCATAAATGTTATATTTACGAAAAGCATTTGAATCCATTCTTTGTTATAAGTCGCCAGGAAAACTCAGAAAAACTGAATATTTCAAAAATAACACCTTTATAATGATATGTCTCAAATAAAGTATTCTGATTTTACTAAAGTAATTAGCTTTTACTAAGCTATTTCATAGTTTCGAAACTACAACACCCTAATATATGTATTTTCCTAGTTTTTATACGTAAACCAATGTTAGACATATCAAGCTTATAAGCTTCTTAAGCTGTGCCACCGTGGACTGCATATAATTCTATGATAAATTCGATTTTAAAGAAATAATTATTTTTATATATAATTTGCTCATTCCTCTTAAAAGCTCTATTTGTATAGTGACCAACTGTAGAAAGTAGTAAATTACATAAAATTTTGTTAATGATAATCTTTAATTATGCATTCAAACAGCTTCAATTAAGATTCTATCTTTTAAATATAATGGTTTCATAATAAAACACCTAGTAATCTGATTGAATAACTTCCATTTTATTATATCAACTAGTGCAAAAATATTAATAAAATATTTTACCCAATATCAGGAATAGTAAACAATATCGTAGTGATTATGATACAATTTTCAATTGCTTTAATGTAAGATACACGAAAAATGCTATCTTGCGAGATAAGAGGATAAGAGAGATTAACAACTTGAAATGGATATGAACACAAATAAAAGCATCCATTTTTTGGTTTTGTCCTTTTATAAGAGCACATTAAAAACTGATTTAAGTTGATGAAATTATAATAAAAACGACCTAATTTCGAAGTTTATATGGATTTTTATTGGCCACCAACGCGATAAGAAATGTTAACTTCAGTTTTCATAATAAACAAGAACAAGATCATAATCAAAATTTGTTCAGTTCACAATATCCGAGAAATTGTGGTTATAAATTAAGTCTAAGAAGGACAAACTTTTGACAATGAGAACAGGGAGTAAGATTGGGGTTGATGGTTGGCCGACAATTTTAACGATTACAACAGAAGAACAGAACAAGCAAGTATCATCATAGAACAAATTATGTGACTAGAATTCGTTTTGACAAAGATCCTTAGAGCTAAACACGTCTCATTCTGTACTTTTAGATAGTCCATTGGAAAGAACTTGTATCTCTCTTATTACTTCTATTAAAATATTTTCTTAAACTCAATGTGATGCAAGACTAAATCAACTCAATTCAACAGAATAAGAACATTGTCGCAACATAATTTAAATTGGATAAAAAAACAACAACATAAAATAATGTTCTATAATAGCAAGACATTGTCTTAAAAAAAATTCGAGTATAACCTGGGTGAGGGCAGAAAATGCAAACTATAGAATTGGAATCAAAAAGCAAAAAAAAAATTAAATAAAATGAAAGGAAATAAAGATAGCTAGATGTTCTTACAAGGACAAGTGATAGCAAGGACCACTTCTGTCGATTTCTTCGGAAATGGATAAAATTTCAACTCGCTCGGGGATATATTGGGAAGTCAACCGAGATAGGAAAATGTAATGCAAAATATCTGTTCTGAATTATTCATGAATGCATCAACTTGTATGCAGATTCTATACGCTCGAGACCATTATTTTTCCAACAAACTAAGATCTAAGGAATCGGAAAATTCTCAATTTTTTTTTTTCAACTTTAGGTAAGATTTGATAGTTTATTTTATCCTATTTGAAATGTTGTCAATTCTATAATACCTTCAACCAAATATCTATGAATCTTTAAAAATATTTCTTAATAAAAAAATAGTTGTACTTAAAAATTTTTTTATATAAATTTCATTTGGTATTTGGAACTTCTTATATTATACAAAACACCTTTCAAATAAACAACATTAAAAATATCGCATAGCATAAGGAAAATTCAACCTGCAAAAAAGGAATTAAAAAGCTTAAAGTGTGTACAAGGATAGTATTATAGATCAATCGCCTTAGCGAATTGTTATAACGGCCAACTGAACTCTAAAAAAAGTTTAATCTGTGAGAATCTACTTTACAAAATGTAAGCTTAAAGAAATAAGCCTTCATTGTGAAGCATGGGTAGTGTAGTGTGATGGTGCCTACAGTTTATACTGTAGTGTATTCGCATACTGCAATAGAGAAATTTTTTCTTTATATACGAGGGTCATTCAACAAGTAACGAAAATTTTGGAAAGGTGGCAATTTATTTTTCCACATAATCTCCTTCAAGCTCGATACACTTGGCCCAGCGATGCTCTAACTTTTTTAACCCGTCCAAAAAATACATTTTTTCGAGGAAAGCAAAACAGGCCTCCGTGGCGACGATGACCTCCTCATTAGACCCAAATCTATTCGCGGCGAGTGATTTTTTCGTAGCACAATTCGACCAATTTGGCCATGGCGACGGCGGAGGTGTCAAGCGGGGCGGCTTTTTCTTCAATTCGACGTCAAATCGGCCCAATAAGTCAGCATAGTAGCGCCCCGTGATTGTTTTACCCTTCTCGAGGTATTCGATGTGAATCACACCTTGTGAATCCCAGAAAACGGTGGCCATCACCTTTCCGCCCGATCGAACAGTCTTCGCCTTCTTCGGAGCACGTTCGCCGGGTGAAGTCCACTGTTTCGACTGTTCCTTGGTCTCTGGTGTGTACCAGTGAATCCATGTTTCGTTGACGGTCACGAAACGACGCAAGAACTCCGCTGGATTGCGCTGAAACAGCGCCAAACACGTCGCCGATGTGGTCTCACGGTTGCGCTTGTTTTCCGGTGTGAGCAAACGCGGCACCCATCGCGCCGACAGCTTTCTCATGCCCAGTTCTTCGTGTAGAATATGATGCACCATTCCTACTGCGATGCCCACAGTCTCAGCTATCTCGTGAACCTTCAATCGACGGTCTGCCAACACGAGATCGTGGACTTTTTTAACGTTTTCCTCCTTAGCAGCCGTTTTTGGGGCACCTGGGCGTGGCTCATCAAAAACCGACTTGCGGCCACGAACAAACTCGTTGAACCAATTCTTGACGGTCGCCATCGAAGGAGAAGAGTTACCATACACAGCATCCAAGCGATCTTTGATTTCGCTGCGCGTTTTCCCTTTCAAAAACAAGAATCTTATCACCGAACGATATTGTTCTTTTTCCAATTTTGTGCAACCGACCGACACGCTTGCTTTCAAAGGCTCTCAAAACAAAACTAATGAAGGGAATCGACTGAAACTTTGACAGTAGGCTACTAAAAAAATGTACTGCACGATGGTAAATTTTTTTTGTGACAACAGTTCCATCGGGCGGTGAGGCTATGTACTTGTTGAATGAGCTTTGTATGTTAATAATAGATTTGTATCTTGTTAGAAAATGGAAAAATTTTCGTCACCTATTTAAATGTCGAAGATTAGATATACCATCTTTGCTCCTCACTAATAGTATTGTGAGAAATAAGGACTTTTTTAAGAGTATTGTCTTTATTTTCCTCCCCAAGATTTTTAAAGAAATCAATAATACTGTAAATAACTTCCTGGATCAGAATATAAATAATATTATAACACTATTTTATCCCTCTGCACATAATTATTCTGGCTTAGTAGGGCTAACAAGTTAGTAGCTTCTATAAAGTTGCACTGCCAATTCGCCATTTCAATACTCATGTTGAAGAAAGGCAAGAATATATATAATACACTTGCTATTAAAAATAATACTAACTAATGACGTAATAAAAAAAGATAGAAACTCACCCGGATATTTTAAGAACATTTTAAAAAAACCAGAATAGAATATCAGGATGTAAGCTAATGAAGGAACTTAAAAAATACTATTGTCATGTTTTTATCAGAGAGGTCCTAAAAAAAAAGATTTATAAAAAGATTCCGGTGGATAGATTGAAAACCTCTCATTTAAATGGAAACTATTACATTAAATGAAGTAAATTGTTAGGTTCGTTGGTGGAAGGGGGAGGGGGGGTTTGGTCGGAGGTAATGTAGGGTGCTAGAGCCTACAGTTAGCATACTGCAGTAAACAATTTTTTTGGAAATCAAGTATTTTAAGATTGCATTATTCTGATTTTAATTATGAGAGTAGAGTTCAACTATATAAATTGTAAAATCCGTCAGAGATGTTGAGTATAGTACTCTAATAATGTTTGTTTTTTTGTTTGTAGTAGGTAACCCTGGGGTCACTGCTTCAGCACCACGACCTTAAAGACCATATGGCGAAATCTACTAATATTGTTCATTTAAAATATTAAATGTTATTTATTAAAAAATTTAATAAATTCCACTTTATGGAGGTAGTATCAGCAAAGATATACCCTGATGCTATGTGACAATATTAAAATAAGTCAATTTATGTGGACCACTTGAAAAAAAAACTGCCAAAAAAAATTATAGACTATTCATGGTGGTAAATATGGTGATATCGTTTATATATAAATTCTTAAAAAAGTAAAAACTGGATTGCAGGTTTCAAATTAAATTTTATTTAAAAAAAAAATATAACTGATATTAACCTAAAAAATAAATCTAGGAGACAAGTTGGGACCTATTTGGGAGTATAATTTACAGCAATATTTTTTTTCATGCAAATTTTTTAAATCCATATTGGATAATAGATAATAATTGCCATTTTGAAATTAGAAATCCGTTAGAAGAACACCTAAATTTTTGACATGTATTTGGAATATAGAATATGTTCATTAATTGTATATTCTAATCGCCATTACACTAGAGTCTATTTGGCGATAAAGGATAACGCGATGAGTCAATTAATATAGAATGGAAAAAAACTTGGGTTTTGGAAATTATCGTAAGACCATGCCTCAGTATGGTTATAAATCAAGACCCCTTGGATAGTGGTCAAACCTTATTAATAAAGAAAAGGGTCTATAACTAAAAAGAAAAAGTTATAGTGTATGTCTTGACATTATATAAAGTCATTTATATTATTAACTTCTAAAAATATAAAAAAAGATTAAAGAATAAATAACAGAGCTTAACTAGTATATCATTTTATATTTACCATAATCATCAAAACTTTTGCCATTAAATTGGTATCTTATAAAGACTATTAGAACCCTTGTGTAAATATATTTCGGTTAAGTTGGCAGTTCGTAAGCTTATTGTGTCCTAAAATGAATCTTTGTAAATAAATCTATAATTTTCAGAATGAATAGCAGTTAATAAAATTGGCAATGAAGGCTGTATATCTTTGTGGAAATACTTCAATTTAGAAAATATTATTGGTGGATTCGTCTTTTGATGGCAGGAAAATTGTATTATTGACATTTTGAAGTTGTGATTTATTCAGTTAAGGATCAATCAAAGACTCATAAATCAATAAAACAACTTATTTTTTAGAAGAATCCTTTTTTTTTTAAAAAATTATGTAACTATTATCTGGAAAACCAAAACTTAGATAGCCTAACATTTTCCAAATACAGACTTTTCTAAAGGTAGATTTATAAATTCAACATAATGTCATTTTGATTGTCTGTCACTTTTCTGGTTAATATTTAATATTCATAGAGAGCCGACTTTGCAAAATTAATATCTTTTAATGAAGTGTTATTATTCAAAATCATTTTACGACAATAAATCGTCATTTTACGACAATAAAACTGTGTTTTTAAAATAATAACATGTTATAATAAAGCCTTACTAAACATCGCTATGGTGCGTCAAAATTTGACTATACCTCGCGCACGAGAATTAAATCTTTCTCAAACTGTTGTGTAGAATTTTTTCCATAAAAATCTATATTTATATGCGTACCAAATTCAGGTGATATAGAAACTTCTATTGTTGAGCCAACAGCAATGAACTGGAAAATTGATAATAATAGACGAGGTATTTTGTCTAAATAACTAAAAAAGCTAGTTCTGGTGTCATAAAAATTCAGACGCACTGAGAGATAATTTTTATGAAGAACGATCTTTACACCCAAGTTGTATTCTTGTGTAGTTCGATTTTTGGGTCAGAAGTGGCATTTATTCATATTTCTATTAGGATACTATTGGCAATGCTGTTACAGTGACTGGTGATCGATAAAAGAGATGCTACAGAACTAAAATCAATATAAAGAGACGCTAGATGACAATTGAAGAACTTAAAGAAAACATGAGCTATAAAATCAATTTTTACTTGGAAACGTATGAAAGAATATTGGATATTGACAAGGCCAGTGAATTAATTTTTACAATACCCTAAATATATCCTGAATGATTAAAGTGAAATTGATATATGATAGACTCATTCATCGATTGAAAGAAAATTGGCTAGAAGATATTGTACTATACTTATTGTGACTTATAGTTTTTTTCTATAAAATTTCATATTGGAGCACATTTTGTCAAATTTTATGAAGTCTGTTTCTTTGCTATTATTTCAATTAAGATGAGTACTGAAATATTATTCTAAGGATCATAATACTAGTTGCTACTCGGCTTAAATATATAGCGGAATAAGGAAGAAAATTGGAATGAAAAGAAAATTGGTCTTTAGGAATTAGCGTAGAACCCATGCCTCACTAGAATTCGAAATCACGGTCCCTTGCATGGTAGTCCAGCACACTAACAACTCCGCTGATTTTATAATGTTATTTTTGAAAAATAATATTATCTTAATTGACATTTTTAATTTTAGCACATTTATAGTTATTGTAAAAAAAACTAGCATTGATTACTTGGAACAAACCAGATAAATGGCAACAACAGCGTTCGAAAAGAAATCCCATAAATTTTTAATGAAATAAAAAAAAATTTAATATCCGAGATCACATATATACAAATATATGTTATAATGGAAAATGATAAATACACGGAGAATGTGGTGTACTAAAAATAATATTAGCTGTACAAAGAAAAGTCGAATTTAAAAGCTTTATCATTTTCAGGAAATTAAATTTTCACCAAAGCCACAAAACTTAGCTAAGGGCGTCTTTCTTTAATTTCGTTTATAATTTCATTAGAATTCCATTTAACAAGATCAACAATTATATTTCAATGAACAGATGTGCTTCCGAGAAATTTCCAAACTTTGTAAATATCCTCACCTAACAATAGTGTCTTTTAAAAAGGTTAGAAATGCCAAAAAAAAAACAAACAAGGAAGACATCCGCACTGAAAAGTGCACTAAAAGGACAATAATTCAAAGAAATCATGAAAACTTGGGGGTTGCAGTGTAATATGTATTGTACCCTCGTACTTTCTCAGAAAAAGTTTACAAATTCCTCTTATCGATGAAAAAGCAGTTTGAATATATTCTTGGAAATACATTCTTCAACCTGATTCTTATAATACCACCTTTCCAATTTTATTAATAACAGTCAACCATATTTGTGGGTATCTTCTTACGAGGATAATGGTTTGCGTATTAGTGATGGCAATATGGCGGTATAATTTTGGTGAAAGGCGCATAAACGAACCGAACCAAATTCAATTGAATTCGAATAAAGTCATCAGATTTGGAAAATGCAAATTTTCCAAGTTGTTCTTCAAGTGAGTACATCTATTGTGAGTGATGCTCTCAGGCACTATTCAGCATCTAAATAAGAATGGAATGGAATTGAGTCGAACTGAATAAGATCAAATTGAAATGTGAAGGGGGGTGGAACGCACGAGCAGTCAGATTGGAGAGTGCATGTGGGACCAAATTGATCCAAAGTAAGTATTCCAAACTGATAGACATGGAAGAATGACAACTCTTCCAAGTCTTTCTTATTTTCTTCAATGGGTGACTGACTGACTTATATATCTGCATATGTCCTATGAGTCAGCCTACGGCTGCCTAATATGTATTCGTATCTAAAATGAAAATCATGATAATGACTGTACTCGGAAAATGGAAATTCCAATAACGCAAAAGGGATTACTAAGCATAGTCTAAAGAAATTTTTAAGACATTTTTTTCAATCATTACAGTCTTTTGGATTATTGAAAATACCTTCTCTGTTCGACCATTGTTTGAAATATGATTTCTTCAACTCGCATCTAGACACATCTGTAGTATCAGAAATCAAATCATTTATACAAAAATTCAAATATTCACTAGTAGTATACTTATAAAAAAGGACGTATACAAATCGGAAAAGCATTTTGACAATCTTCGGTTATCTTATCGGATAGGGCGAATAGAAAAGAAACTGTGCTATTAAATCAGTATAATTTTCGTATAGGTTAACCCTATCGCGTCACCACTTATTTTTATTTTACTTTCGAAAATTATATACATTTGCACTAGCGCACAATACAATATTGAATGGAAATGAAAATAATGATAAGAAAAACCCTGTCCTTTTTTCATTTCATTGAAGATTTGTTAAATGTGACTTCTATGAAATCTATCATCATACTTGGAATTGTTCATCTTTTTGATGACTCAATATAATACTTCAATCACGTTCAAAAACGTGAACATGAATAAAGGGCACCCACACCCACCTTCTATTCTTAACCCCAAAAAAAATGAATAAATTGATTTCCTGTTCATACAGGAAATGGCAGCCTGCGTCAATTTCGTTTACGCTGACACGTGCCAGTAAATAATTTTTTCACATGTCGTAATAGGACTAAAATAGTATGTCTAAAAATTTTTTTTGGTACTATATAAATTTAACCGTTTAATAAAATAAGTTGGAGTATAAAAAATTAATTCAAATATTGATTTAAGTTTATGTAAATGGGAAACCAAAAAATATGCTATAATTTTTAAATAAAAAAGTTTCTTACACCTATAAAAAAAAATCCAAGTGTAACTATTCATTTTAATTTTATTTATTATATAATATGTCCTTGAGGAATTTATTTTAAGCAAAATTTTCAAGCATATTTTTTTTTTTGAAACTCCTAAAAAAATGAGGATTCATAGGCATAAATTTAGGCACATGAGTATATCTTCCACTTTGGAAGACTATGATTATATTTTTTATAATTTAATATGGTCTTAAATATTAATACGAAAATTAAAAAAATATATAGGACAAAGCGTAGGTTAAGCCTATCCGCAATTGAACAAGTACTTATGTGATAAATACTTTCTAATTACCCGGATTTGAAAAAGAAAAGTTTTCGATTAGAATTTTGAAAAAAGGAAGAAAATGGCTTACATACTAGAATTTTGAAAAAAGGAGACTAGACTTTCCACAATTTTATGAAATACGGCCATTAGAAGGAAGTTATGACTAAATATTATTGGTTTTAAGAAAATAAATAAATTTTTAGATAGGCAAAAATTTGAAATTAAGGGCCTTAAAAGTATGGAAAAAGATTTTTTTTTTGTTCTTGCTGACTTGCTGTGAAAAAGAATTGTAGTACGAGGTCTGTTCAAAAAGTATCGCGGATATTGAATTTCCGCGGATTATGTATATTCGATTTTTGATTTTTTTTATTGGTATTCATATCTCTTAATTATGCCGAAAAGTTCGGCCATTTTGAGTATTCAGTTAATTTTTGACAGCTGCTTTGCTTAAACGTGTTTTGGCTCGTCTTCAATTTTTGTCCATTCCAGAAAATGGATCAAAGAATCTGTTTCAAATTTTGTGTGAAAAACATAAATTAATTGCGCGGAACCATGCCGAATGTTAACTGTGTTATATGGTGAAGCGACCTTGGACCGAAGCAAAATAGTATTGGCCAATCGTCAAATCACTGTGTGAGAAGTTACTGAGGACTTAAACATATCGATTGGGTCGTGTCATTCGATTTTTACCAATGATTTGGTCGTGACGTGGGTCACCGCGAAATTCGTACCAAAATAGCTCAATTTCGAACAAAAACAGGATCGCATTAACATTGCTAAGGAGCTGTTGTACTCTGTCCGCAACGACCCAAATTTACTCCAGAGGGCCATAACTGATGATTAATCATAGGTTTATGGTTATGACATGGAAACCAAAGCTCAATCATCCCAATGGAAGCTGCCTCCCGAGCCAAGACCGAAAAAAGCGCACCAAGTTCGGCAGAATGTGAAGGATTTGCTAACAGTTTTCTTCGATTGCAGGATCGTGGTGTGTCCTAAGTACTTGCCACAGGGTACACCGGTCAATAAGAAATATTACCTGCAAGTTATGCGCAAGTTGCGCCCAGTAATCCGCCAGAAACGACCGGATTTGTGGAAGAACAAAAATTGGCTTTTGCACCATGATAACGCCCCTGCTCACGCATCGTTGCTTGTGCGCGAATTTTTGCCCAAAAATAATACAATAATAATACCGCAGCCACTGTATTCTCCAGATCTGGCCAAATGTGACTTTTTCTTGTTCCCGAAACTGAAGAGCCCCATGAAAAGACGACGCTACGCTACGATTGAGGAGATAAAGACGGCATCGAAGGAGGAGCTGAACAAGATCAGAAAAAATGATTTTTTGAAGTGTTTCAAGGATTGGAAAAAACGTCAGCATAAGTGTATAATATCTGGTGGGGATTACTTTGAAGGGGGGGGGACAAAATAGATATTCATGAATAAATGACAAAACACAAAATGCGCGATACTTTTTGAACAGACCTCGTATAAACAAATTATTAAGGACAAAAATGATGACTGAGGATATGTCTTATTAAGATAAGACTACTGCGGCACTTGCTAGAATATCTCTGAAGTAGTTAAACCTTGAAAAAAACAGCTCAGACAAATTAAAAGAATAATTATCAAAATTATTTTGGATTTCTTTCATTATTGTCCTGATAAGCACAAATTCAATTTAAAATGGATACTCAAAATTCGTACAGCACATTAAAAGATTAGGTACCGGTTTTGTATCCTTAAAATTTTTTTTGATCCTAGAAAACCATAAAAAATTATATTAACATAGATCAGGTGAAAAGAGGCGGATGAGGAACAACATAAATTCTTTGTTCCGACAAAAAGCGTTTGATGGGGAGGCCATCCATCGGGGGCTGTGTCATGGAAGAAAGAGCATCCAAGCGCTTAAAAGGTCCTATCTAATGCGAAAAACCATTTTCAACTCACTATTCATCACCCTTTATGTTAATCATCGATGATATTATCTCACAAAAGCTCCCTTTTGTTACATATTTTTATCAGATTTTAATGTTGAAGAAATTTCTGACCGAATATCTTCTGCTGTTTCTCGATCTGCCAAAAATCAGTTATGACAACAAGACACCTCTATTCTCGATAAGGAATATTTTCAATAAGCCTGTTTTAACTTTTCATAAGTCAATATTATGAATTCTCAAAGCTTAAATAAAAATCTCGTATGACACAGACGATATCCTGATATCTATATGACAGCGCCAAATTTCACAGGAAGCATTTTGGGATAGCTGCTATATACAAATATAAATTCAGAAAAAGGTAACTGATTTTTATTAATGAAATTATATATTATCTCTTGGATTTTCTTTACTATTGCGCAAACTTTTTTATCTATTTTAATATAAAGTTGATGTCTTTACACAAAAATAAATTATTTTTCAAAAGCTCTCAAGAAAACAAAATGCTCCGAAAATCATATTTTGTTGTCGTTATAGAAAAAAATGCAGTCTATTTAAAATTAAGTTGGCGTACTTTAATAGTACAATATCAATCAAATAATATAAATATTTTTACATAAAGTAAGTCAAAAATTGCATAAATAATAATATATTTTTAGCTCCTTAATAGAAAGTACTTCAAAAATAGAATGATTTTAACAAATATAATGTAACTAAATACTTGCTGTAATTTGTTTTAGAATAAAAAGAACTTCCTCAAACTAGAAATGATTTTTATAGAGAATAATTTTGGATAAATGGCCGCCTCTGACCGACCTTGCTGTATACATCCAAGTAAATAATTTCATTTATTTAATTGAGGTAATTTACTCGGTAATGTAAGAAGCTATTTTTGGTTTTTGGTTGATTAGCACCTTCCGATTGACGTATCCGCGCACAGGTAATAATCGAAGAAATCGGAACGGGGGTGTTGGAGTCAGGAAATATCGGTTTTAGAATTTCCACTATGCATTGTGTAACCCTAATTGTTGGCGCTATACACGGATAATAAGGCAGTACTTCTCTATATCGCTTACCAGTCATCGTAACAGTATTGCCAGTAGCGTCTTCAAAATAATAGGATTATTTTTTTCCCAATGTCATCTCTATCGCAAAAACTGCACCACAGTCACTCTACTGTGGGAGGGTGTAAGTTTCATTCGTGAATTATCTTCGGATTTCTACATCCGTATAAAGGGCTATTTTGTTTATTCACGAAGTTTCTAAAGGTAAATTATGTTCGTCACTCATTAGCAGTTTCCTCTAAAATCAAAGTCTTGCATAGGCAGATAAAAGACGTTTTCCATCCATATGTGAAGGTACTCGTACATCTGAATTTTATACGGATGAGTATAAGATCCAAATTTTCGTGAAAAATATTCCACACAACAGTTTAAGAAAGATGTAATTCTCGTGCTCAATGCTTTATTGAGATTCGCGAAAATTCAGACACACTTAGACGCGACACAGCAATATTTTTAGTATATAATCTTTCGAACGTTATTGCATATTTTTTTCAAAATTATTAACTATAACTAGTACAAGTGAAAGGCATGTTATTCTGACCCAATTTTGCACGTAATACTTTGAGTATCACAATAGTTATTGAATTTCTTTCAATAAATTAATTTCATTCTTTGCTTACTCCTAAATAAAATAAATCAATAACTCTCAAAGTTATATTGAAAGTAAATTAAAATTTTATTTATCAAAAATATTATAACATTTTTAAATATAATATTTTATTAAAAACTCAAAGGAAGAAGAAAAGAATGAGGATAATAAATTCATGAAATATAAACGAGAAAAACTCCTCAAAAGATTTCCTAGTAAATACAGAAATACTTACAAAAAAAAAAAAATTTATTTCACTACATTTATCGAACTTTGCAAGAAAAATAATTTTTTTTCTATGTATATTTACCAGTATCTAGAGGTAAACTTAAACTGAACGGTCACTATGATATCACATTAAATATCACTTAAGAGTTTTGAATAATTCAATATCATCGTTTTACCGCTAGAGATGTTTTTGGATTTAAGTGCTTTACAAATAATATTTAATGCGGTACTCAATATTGACTCTAACATGCACTTCAAAATAGTGAATCTATCGATTGATTAAAATAAAACAAAATAAAACAGGCAAAAAAAAAACATAAAAGTACATCTAGGAGACAATACTTGTAAGAAACTGTAACGATATTACATTCAGTAAACTATGGCCACTATAAAGATATTTCCATAGAAAAGATGATAATTTATAACCGATGACTTTGCGAAATTCTATTGGAAAAATATAAGACGTTGTCAATAATGCAATCGTATAAAAAGTTAACTGCAATAAACTTTGGTAGGATGCAACTTTTATAAATTTCCGAGTACTTTAGAAAAGTTTTCTGTTAATGTTTTCCAACAGATTTATGGATTTTCTGACAGGCCAAAGTTTTGATAATATTTTCGTTTTCAAATGAACAGTATTTGATTGAAATTATTATTAATATAAAAATTTTAATAATAAAAAAAACATCTCCCCCTTATATATGAAAGTTGAAAAGAAATTTTATCTTATTTAATCTTATTTTAAAATATTAACCTTAATTCCATTTATAAATTAATAATTTTTCAAATTTATAATATTTTTTATATAAAAAAATATGTAACTAGTAGATAATCCTAAATACTCATTTTACATGACGTTTGTTATCCTACGAAAGAAATCATTCTGATGCAAAAGTATTTCTTAAGTTACTGGAGGATTTTATGAGTATAGATAATAAATACTTATACGGTATCAAGAATTTAAAGAAATTTCCTTCCCAGTTTAGCAATAATTATAAATCTTATATCAGAAAAAAAAACTTATATCGATTTTAGCTCATTTTAGAAATATAATATGTTTGTTTGGAAAGTAATTTCGTTTTCTTTTATAAAAATGAAAGACAATTTTCTTATAGTGAATTAATATTTATTCAATTAAATATTGTCCAGTCTGATACAATACCCTTTGCCATCTTTCTGGCAGTAGCATGCTTCCACATTTATTAAATTTTTGTTCTTTACAAAAAAATTTTGCAGAGACCGGAACAAATGATAATCAAATTGTGCTAGGTCTGGAGAGTATGGTGGGTGTGGCAGTATATTCCATCCAAGCTCTAAAACCTGTTGCCGAGTGGCCAAACTTGTATATGGTTTCGCATTATCCTGTTGCAACACTATACCTTTCCTATTCACCAATTCTGGCCTTTTTTCTTTAAGTGCACCATTCAATTTGTCCACTCGGTAGAAGTAACGTTGTGTTGCTCGGTAGAAGCTCAAAACAAATCATTCTTGGGAAATCCCACCAACCAGATAACATAACCTTGTTTTGATAAATATTGTTTTTCGAAGTGCTTTGAGCCGGTTCGTCTTTTCTACTCCAGGATCTTTTGAGCTTAAAATTGTTGTAGACAACCCATTTCTCTTCTTCAGTGATTATACGCCCCAAAAAGGGATCATTTTCTTGGCGTTTGAGAAGCAAATCACAAACGTCAATGCAACGGCACAAATTTTTTTCCGTAATACGATGAGGAATCCATATGTCGAGCTTTGAGGTTTCAAATGATTATGAATGGTCAAATTCGATAAATTTAATATCTCAGCGATCTCAAGAATTTTAATTCGCCGGCTTGTATCAATATATATCTTTATTATGTCATCATCAGCTTCAACTGGCCTTCCAGAACGTGTTGCATCTTCGAGATCAAAACGTGGTGCATCTGGCGCTCACTTAACACATTTTCTCCATACACATCGGATTATTTTTTTCTTGCTTGAACAGCATTTTTATCTTTTCTATAGTAAAAAAGTAAAATATACGGAAAATGGTGTTTTTCACTTTCCATATTTAAAAGGGTATCAACCAAAAACTACAATGCAGAATCAATCTTGTTTTCACAAGCAAGCCTTGCTATGTCAGCTGTCAAAAAAATATGATTATACGACTTAAGTGTGAAGTTGGTTGTGAAAAAATACAATTAATTTCTCTGTTGGGAAAAAACGGAATTACTTTCCGAACAACCCAATATAATATTAGTCTAAATTTTAATACCATACATATAAAAGCGGTAATTTAAGTATAAGAATTTAACCATATGATAATAATAAACTTGTTGTAACCATACTTAGGGTGAGTTTACAATAATTTTAGTATATAAAAATGATTGTAAAAAAAATTACTTATTAAACATTATTATTCTATATTTAATTCCGATGTCATAATTCGAAATCTTCAATTAGAATTTTTCTCTCATTACTCAGATTTTGACAGCTCTGCCGACTTCCATATAAAATAGCATCCTCTCTTAAACAGAAATTGTATTCTTGGTGCCATTTTATATAATATTTATGCCTCTGATTTTACTATCACTATTTGGATATTGTAAGCTTTATATATAGATGATTTTAATAAACCACTTCTTGGGGGTAAATGTATAGTAAAAAAACTACAAAACTATATACTTGCCTCCAAGAAGTGGTTAATTAAAAGCTAGTTAAAATCAATGAGGAAAAAAATCATATCCTATTATTGATATCAGAACCAACCTGTACTTTATAGTATATAGCATTTAACTTCACATTTATATTCTAAACTATTACTGGATAAAAAATTCTAAGCTTTTACTGGATCTGTGACTAGAATATAACTTTTTGTAAGAGAATTATATTTTACTTGTTATAAAGAAAATTAACTCCTCCTATTCTTTCATTATAATCTACGTTTAAGACAAATCTATTATCTTATCCTCCTAATACGCACTCGTTGATGCCTTAAGCTTCAGTGGGCGATGGATATTATAAAAATTATATTTGAAATACAACACGAGAACTAGAATAGTATGAATTAAGGTATTTATTCCTTTTTCGTATTTGCTGAGTTAATTAAAATTTGCTTATTACTTGTTTATAGTTGAAGATTTAAAAAAGAAATATAAAATCAAGATTTCTTTTTAAATAGTAAAATATAAAAAGAATCTGAAAGTTTTACTTAAAAATTATTTTTCTTCTTGTCCTTAGAAACCCCTTATTTAAAAACAATTTTATTTCTTTAAAATGAATTTCAGAGTACTTTGCTCAAATATCTTACTTTTACTAAATTCCTTATATTTAAAAAAAGGAACTTTCAAATTATAAAACTTTTCCGAATGTACAAAATATTACGTTGTAAGCTGTGCAAAAATGAAGATATTCTACCTAAATAATACACTGAATAACTATAAAAATAATCAATTTAACTATAGAAAAATAATGTAAAATTTATAGATCCTTTTGAAATACAACGCTTTAATAAATTATGTTCTTTGTACAAAACAGATCAACATATAAATCAGAATTGAGTCTATCAAATTTTGCTATATAAAAATAGATATTAAAGGTAAAAGAATTAACATTGAGTATATAAATTTAGTGAGACTGAGACTGCAGCGTCTAGTATGCAACAGCCTTGATTTCAATTCCAGGTACGAGTAGTGAAAAGCTCAACTTTCCATTAGATGTCGCCAAATAGCCTAAGGTATTATGATATTAAGAATTTACTTTTCGATTCAAATGTAGCTGCTAATAACCACATAATACTTAAATATATCAATCATAAAAAAAAGATTACTGAAGAAATTAGAACCTTAATATATATTAAGATATCATCAATAAAATGCATGAATTAATCATCGCTATCAACTGTTATAGTAATATAATAAAAAAAATTAAAAATATATGCATTCATCTCAAAAGCAATTCAATAAAATTTAAAAATACTTTCCAAATATTGGTTGTAAGGTGCTAAGAATTAATTATATTTTTAGGACATGCAAGTTATTATTTTGTATAAAATTGCTGTACTTGTATTTTATTTTATTCAATTTATATTCATTTTCCGTAGGTCCAATGCGGGTAATAATTCTTATTCCCTCCTCTTAGGATTTAGAAAAGTTTTATGTGAATTTAAAAAGTTTTTAGCTAAAAGTTTCGGTAAACTTTTTCTAAAATTCAACAGAATCCTTTTGCGGTTTCATACGGGCGGATATAGAAAAAAACTAGGTCACAGAAAAATACTTCCCCCACTATTACGGCGACAAAATGGATTTGATTTTATACATTCGAATACTCTACAAAATCCAAATTTATCCTCAATTCCATTTTATTTTCAAATTTTCGAAACTATAAAGGTGATATCTTTTATATGATATTGTTTTTATGTCGACCTGCATAAAGAATTTGTTTGTTTGGAAAATAGTTTGGAAAATTTTGTTTTTTGTCAATTAACCCTACTAGAGACTAGAGGGATTACACGAGTTTTTCTAAATATAGAATAAGATTAAAAGGCATATCATAGTTTAACAATAAAAACTTAGGAAATGAATTAATATGTGTAAGTCTGACAGTACAAAGTAGGCCACATGCATATTCTGCATATAAACTTTATTAACCAGTTAAATTCAGATATATATTTCTTTTTATTAAATATACAAGTATTATTTCTTCCATGTAAAAACTTTTCAAAAATTTATATTATTTATGTTAACTAAAAAAATTAAAAAAAAAACCTAACACGATATTTTATTTACCAAAAAACATCTAAAAATTCTCCTCAAATTCTATATTTTTCTTCCCAAAGCATATACTGACATTCTGTCATTATTTGAAATTAATTATTAAATATGAAACAAAACATATTAATTTTAATTATATTTATTTATAAATTCTACAAATAATAAATAGAAAATAAAAACCCGAACATATCATTAAAAAAGGAAAGATAATATTTTTTGTATGTGCTTATGGTATTACGTTAAATTATTTCGCGAAGAAAACCATAAAATATCCCACTTTATGGATTGATTTTCTTCTAAAACAAATTGTTCACCATTTATTGAGAGTTGATAAATGGAATGGAGTTTATTTCAAGTAACCAAGAGTTCAAACCAAACAATCTATTAACTGTGCAGTACGCTTAAAAGACTTGATTCATCAGAGAGAGACAAAAAAAAGCAAAATAAAGAATATAAATTAAGGAGAAATACTTAAACGAAAATTCTGTTTTTGGTAAAAATTTCACTTGGTTCGGTTTGAACGCGATACCACAATAAATAGTCTACAATTTTTATTCATCGCCATATCAAGTGCATTTGAAAGCTTAATGTACACCGCGATAAGAGCCAAATCCTGACAAAATCCTGCTTAAAAGTCAAATGCTCCATTGTTAGTCCTTGAAAGGATGAATGTGCATCTTTCATGACATTATACTCGTACGACTCAAACTGCTGTATACGTTTTAATATATGGTTAGAAGGAAGCAACCAGATGAGGCTTACATGGTAAGCAGCCAAGATTTGACTCTACATCCTTGCACGTCTACAAGTATCACTTAATGGATGATCAGTGGAAAGGTTTTCAGTAATTTATGGAGAATTCCTTCTAAAAATTGAGATAAATTTTCAAAAGTTCGAAAATTTATACTGAAACATCAAGCAAACTGATTGTGCATTGATTCAGTATCGTAAAAGCAGATATTTTTAGATGGAATATTCAAAAAAATTAAAAAAAGTTGAGCTTTTATTTTTTTCCAAATCTAATATGAAAGAGGACAATTATTACATCAGAGTTAAGGACATTGCTTAAGTAAATTCTAACTACTATAAATATTTTAGAATATTAATTTATTTAAAATAAATTAAATTAGTGAAACGTAAAATATTTTTATAATTTCGAGTAATAGAATAATAATTATATTTTTTAATCACCATAAAATATTTTGAAAATTTGAATAGATTAAATAACAAACACGAGTACTTGAAAATATGATTTTGTCCCTGTATTTTCTATTGTTATTTTGGAATATACCAATCCTTAAATTATATAAAGTTCCAATGGCCATAGAAATATATTAAAGTGTCTAAGTATTAATTTATTCCTACGGCTTCAATACCATTTACGATAAAAGAATATTTTTGAAAGGATTAAAAATTATAATTATAAAAAATCCTTTTTCGTACTAAATACGTTTACAAATTATATTTACATTTGACCAATAACAAATTTAATTAGTTCTTATAAGAGGATTTAAGGCTTATTCGTAACAAAGAAATTCAACCCAATCAACTAAGTATTATTATTCGAAACATATGCTGAAGACTTTTGGTTATTTAAACTGCTTTGTTACTTTCTATCCTTTTTGATTAAATCTTTTCATTTACGAAAGGTATAAAAATGAAAATAAAAAATATAATACATTTTCATATTAGGTCAATTTAAGTTTTTATAGATCATTTTAGATATAAATTAATGTTGAAATATTAATAAATTAATATTTTTTTTATTTGGCAGGATATAATTATATCAAATTTAAATACAATACCATATTAAGATTTATTACATATTACCTATTTCAGATATTGATGCACCCAATTTAAATTTTTTAAAAGTTTTTTAGATTCCAATAAATATATTAATTTGAAATTCAACTATTTTATTATATTCTAAAAGCTAACTTCTAATTAAACAACTTATGTAAGTGGTTTTAATATCATAAATGTGCTTCAACCAAAAGGTCATTTTTCAGATTAAAATATTTGTATTTAAGAAATTTTATATCTGCTTATCATTCACTCGAAAGTATTTTAAGGGAAAAATTTTTGACGATGAAGGATATCGGGATAAGGACATAAAAATAGAAATTAATGGAAAAGTGTTTTTAGTGTAGGAGCATGGCGCTAACGACTATACTACCAGATTGGCTAAGGTAAAATTTAAACAAAATATTAATAAAATTATTTACGATTTAAGTAAAAAGAAGAACATTTTTCTTATAAAAATAAAATATTTTAGCTATTAGTCAATTCCTAATAAAAAATTTAAATACTATTACTGGTAACTAAACTTTGTTGAGTAATTTATATCCTCTCGCAAACATATTGAAGAGTCCTTCAACAAATTTATCTAAGTCATCGAAAGTTTAAAAATCATAATAGATTTTATTTATCCTCAGCTTTCTTACGGATCATATTTTATTCAATTTTTATCAATTGAAATACACTTAAATAATGATTTAATAAAAATAAAAATAAAAAGTTCTAACAAACAAAGCCACAGAAAACTTTTGTTCAATTTTATTATTTTTCTGGTAATTTATAATTTTTTGAGCAATTGTAACATTTTTATAGGCAGAAGAGAGCTTTTCAACTATAATCTCCAATCAAAAAGGGATTTTGCGTCAACTAGAAGTCAGTAGAAAAGTTATTACAAGGGATTATAAACTTCTTCGAAATTACGAGAACAAATCTCCCTGGTTGGATGGATGATTTTGCAACCATTTTCCGGCAACAACGCTATTGTTAATATTATTGGCAAAAGTCTACTGTGTATTCAAAAGACTCAATATATCTACCCGCAAGTCAACCACCAGCAGGAATGGAATCACCAGATACTAGTAGACAGAATTGGTTGAGTTGCCGACAGCGGAACTTTGAGTTCAATTTAATTTCGTTTGTTGGCAATAATCTGACAATTGAAATTCTGTGTGGTTCTGTTCTGTTTCGATTCAACTTTCAACTGAAATGTACAAGAACACACGCGTAGAAACACTCATATGAGTATGGTGGACAAATTTAAGGACACCTGATCAGTATTAAAATGATTCCCTAAGGACTGTAACTCCATCCACAAAACGTTAGGGCGATGACACTAACATCTAATTTGAAAATTATTACTTAGTCGACAAGCATTTACGTACTTGTAATTGGGAGGAACTGCTGCCAACAATATGGCATCTTCTTAATTCAGCGCCACATGCAATCAATGGCACCTGGTTTCAAATTAAATTTTTTTAATAATAAATCTTATTGTGCACACTTGTGACACTTGTATCTAATATTATACATTTCAATTAGTGCAAACAAACTTGGGGGTTTTAAAGAAAATGTAGGGGTATAATCCTTTATGTTGTCTTCGTATGTATGTTTTTATAGTATGTTGATTGTCAAACATTAAAAAAAAAACAAATTATTTTCTTATAGAGTAATTACTTAATTAGTTATTATAACAAATATTTTTAAGAGGAAAGTAGCTAAGGATTTGTATCTATAATTTAGAAATCTATACATGACTAAAGATGTAGCTAGTTAAGAGTACGTGGGCTACTATATATATTTCTGGCCTAATAATGAAAATGCGAATATTTATCAACGAAAAAGGTTTTATTGTTTTTCAAAATATTCTCCATCAAGATTTATACACTTTTGCATGCGCTCAAACCAATTTTCGAAGCACTTTTTCCACTCCGATTGAGACACCTCCAAAACATGGTTTTTGAATGCTTCAACCGCATCTTCTGGCGACGAAAATCGTTGACCACGCATTTTTTTCTTGATGTGTGGGAATAAAAAGAAGTCATTGGGTGCCAAGTCAGGGCTGTACGGAGGATGACCCATCAATTCGACGTTTTGTCCGGTCAAAAAGGCGCTGGTTTGAGCCGATGTGTGAGAGCTCGCATTGTCATGGTGCACAATGATTCGACTTCTCTTGTTCGTTTTTCGAATTTCTCCGAAGACTTCAGGCAAACAAATGGTGGTGTACCACTCAGAATTGACCGTCCTACGTTGCACAAGCGGAACAGTCGCCACATGACCAGTTTTGCCAAAGAAACAAGCGACCATTTGCTTCGTAGAAGGATCAGTATTATAGCCATTTAATGTTGCGGTTTCTGCAAAAAAATTAGACCCATGAAAGTGTTAAATGAATTTTAATCGTTGATATAGTATGAAGAGTTGTAAAAATTTGTTTTAAAAAAAAGAGGAAATAATAGCTGGATTAACTATAAAAAATATTTCTGTAAGAAAAATAACTATAAAAAAATATTTCTGTAAGATTTCAAGCTATCGGATAGTTTCAAATAAATTCTCAGTCAAAATCCAGCTTCTCCAGTTGATTCGAGTGGTTTCTACTATAAAGAATCTTTGATTTTCTAAAAAAATTATGGACTACCATAAAATCGATTAGCCAAATGGAATTTGATCCTTTTAAAAAATACATTGTATTTATTTAATCAAATATCCTGAGGCTTAGAAATATTACTTTATTTGATATTTTTTTTATATTTAAATTAACTACTATAAAAAAAATTTTCCCAAATGATCATAAATATTTACTGATAGATTATTTCTACAAAAAAGGAAATTATGCAGTAAATATAAAGTTTTTAAGGAATACAATTTCCTGTATAAATCAAGGGATAGATATATTTTATTTATTTACGATTTTATATATCCAACGGAGATATCGATTTTATTGTATATTTTTTAACAGGGCGTTTTTGTCTATGCTTAGCTATCGTACACTTTTTATAGTCCCACTAGTATTTCCTGTAATAGAAGACTAGCATTTATTTGTTGTCAAATATTTGTTCAGAATTAAAAAATTGAAAAGAATAAACATTGTGGATATGATAAAAAATAAGTTATGAAATAAGGAGGTATATGTCCTTAATAATAAAATACGAATAGACAAACTATGTTGGATGTATGTTATTTTTGAACAAATTGATGTGTCACTTCAAAGCCAACAGAAGACGATTGAGCTACTAAGTTTCTCATTTCGTAGGGTAAATATTTGCCTACAAATACGTTTAAAGTGCACTTGTAGCTTAATAGTTATAGAATGGATTTTATATTTCTTAGGCTATTTATTTATCTATTATTACTTTTTACTTAATGTCAAATAATGGATTCTTTATTTTTAACATCTGTAGTTATATTTTGGAAGTATGCATGTATATTCATAAAACGAAAAAAAAACAAATACGATTTAGGATTTTTTATTTTATTTTATGAATATTTAATAGAAATTTCCTTTCAAACTGCAAATAATTGATTTAAAGAACAAAATAAGTAAATTTAAAGTTATTTTGAAAAAAAAGTCTAAATTCTTATCCAAGTTAAATCTATAAATAAGCTGTCTCTATATTAAGAACTATTGAAAATTTCTAAAAGAAAACATCTATTGCTTAAACTTATAGAAAATAAGATCAATTGTAATCAGTATGATTAAAGAAGGTTCACTATAATTATAAATTTGTTTTACAATTTAGAGGATGTTCTGAAAATGTATTGTTAACATTAGAGTAAAACATACAGGATACTTAGTTGTTTACCAAATATGAAGCAACTAGTCTCAATAGAATGAATAAAATATATCTTCAAGTTACTAATAAGTTAAAATGATAGAAAAAATAAACTAAATATCGATTAGATTGACCATTTATAATTTCAAAAATTAAAGAATTGGTGTGTATTTAAAAGTGAAAAAATCCTCAATAATCCCTAGCTGAACCCATGGCTATAGTGATGACTATACTTATGGTCATGAAGCAAACAAAAAAAAATGTTCTTACTAAAATAAGTTCATAGTTTTTTTTACCTATAATACCAGAAATAGTTATTTTAAAAAGAAGAACTAAAATTTCGACATACATACTTATGAAAGAAAAAGACATAAATTATTTAGTTTTTCAGAATTTAAATTAATTTTTTGAGACAAAATTTGTTTTTAGATTTTCTAATCCCTAACTCCACCAAAAAGATAAGCAATTATAAGTGTTATACCTTAATAAATTTCATATGTTTTGATCTTATCAATTTCATCATTAAAAATCTATAATAACCACCAAATTATTCTCAAAAAATTAAACACCTTTCATATATGTTATTGTCTTATCACCAGGTAGAAAAAATTGCTAAACATAACAAAAATTTCTAGATATTGATTACACAAAATATCATAATATTTGGTCAGAATTTAATTCAAACTATGGTATACTAATTTGGTATTAAACCAAAACACTACATAAATAGTCCACAATTTTCTATAAATTACATTATTACATAATGCCTATAATTACTAAGAATAATATCAGGCACCCAAAATGTATTTTTTAAAAGGAAATCAATAATATTTATTTATTAAAAAATAAATTGTACTAAAAATTTATTACCTATATTGTGAAATATTTAAATAAATTTATTTGAGAAGCTCGTGAACTAATAAAAAATTGTATTAGTATTTTTAAAAAAACTTTGGTAATATTAACAAAAAAAGAAGTGAAAAAAAAATTTAACAATAATTACCCATAAAAACTAGAACACAATATTATCAGTACGGTGGTGGTCAAAGGCAAACTGGGGAGAAGCCCACGAAGCAACAGGGAAATCGGCTATTAAATTTGGGGCCTCAAAATTTCAAATGTTCATTATCAGAGCAATTATGGTCTATAACTATTCAAGAATAGAAATCGGCTATTAAGTTTGGGGCCTCGTAGGCCAATTATTCAAATGTTCATTATCAGAGCAATTATGGACCCAAACATAAAACAGCTTTGACTGCTTCAAACGTACTGTCGTTGATTGCATTATTTTTGAGAGAATTCTAGTATTTTATCTTACGTTCTCAGTTAATAAATTTGTATAATATTATTTTTTTCATTAGCCAGTTTTCAAAAAAATTTTTTTGTTTAATTATTTTAATTCGAGAGTATATAAATTGTTGTTTTCCTGTTGTAGGTCAAATATAAATAATATATGAACTGTTTTCTCTTTTCATTTTGCAATCTTTTTTTTTCTGTTTTTAAGAGCATTGCATTTTACCAGGTGTGTAAGCTTAAATCCGCTGTTTGGTCATAGATGGCGTGAGTGACCGTATTAAGCTACCATGGGCAAGCCATACTTTTTTTTGTGAGTTTGACATCTGTCAACATTAATCAGTGCACATTGTCAGTAATTTCGTACAACAACATACATTTTTCCTTTGGTAATCCAGAAAAAGACCATATATGGGAAGCTCTGCTTTTCTGCTTCAATTTAAAGAAATCGGCTGCCGAACCCCATCGAATGCTTATGGACGCCTATGGTGACAGTGCTTTATCGGAAACAACGTGCCGAGATTGGTTTCGTTGGTTCAAAGACGGCAATTTTGACTTGTGGGACAAGAAGCGTGAAAATCGGTCTAGGAAGGTTGATGACCATCACTTGCAGACTCTTTGGGATGAAGACGATTCTCAATCGCAAAAAATGCTCGCGGAGCAATTGGGTGTTACTCAACCAGCCATTTCCATGTGTGTGCGTGCCATGGGGAAGATTGAAAAGATCGGAAAATGGGTGCCGTATGAAAGTCGTTCCTGTATTGGATTGTGACAGACCAACAAGAAAGTCGTTCCTGTATTGGATTGTGACAGGCGATGAAAAATGGATATATTTCGAGAATCCTAAACGCAAGAAATCGTGGGTTGATCCCGGCCAACCATCAACACCTTCCCCAAGACCAAATCGCTTCGGACGGAAGAAGATGCTGTGCGTTTGGTGGTATCGGCAGGGTATCGTTTACTTTGAGATGTTGAAACCTGGTGAAACTGTCAAAGCCCACCGCTACCACCAACAACTGATCAAATTGCACCGTGCTCTGCGTGAAAAAAGGACGGATTATCAACAAAGACATGACAAGCAGATTTTCTTTCACGACAACGAACGATCGCACACGTCCAAAATGGTCCAAACTACTTAGAGATAGTCAACTGGGAGGTGCTACCCCACCCCGCTTATTCACGAGATCAGCCGCAGCACTTCGATTCTTACGAAGCCGTCGGAAAATAGCTTGATGAGGGGTTTGCCTCGAAAGGGAAGGAATTTTTTTGGCGTGGTATCCACAAACTGCCCGAGAGTAACGAAAAATGTGTAGCTAGCGAGGGCAAGTACTTTGAATAAATTGCTTTTTGCTTTCTATGAAAAAAAAAGTGTTTTTTTGACTAAAAAACAGCGGATTTAAGCTTATACACTTGGTAATCTATTTTAAAATGGCTATAATGAGCTGGGTGCGTGATCTAAATATAATTTTTTTACCTTCACTCTTAGAAGATGTGGCAAATAAGTAATGATACTGATTTTTTTATATATAAATTTGTCTTATTTTCATATATATTTATGTATATATATAAACATAAGCAATGGCGTCGTTTCCTCTCCTCTTAGCTGTGCTGGATAGCTTCACCTGGAAGCTCCTCGGCTGCACTTCTTTGAATATTACCGACACTAATAAGATGAAGTATATTCAAGTGATTTTTGATTTTCTAAAAGTATCGCGAATTTTGTACTCGTATTTTTTTTTTAAATTATTTATTTATTCATGAATATCTATTTTGTCCCCTTCAAAGTAATCCCCACCCGATATTCTACACTTGTGCCAACGTTTTTTCAAATGCTTGAAACACTTCAAAAAATCATTTTTTGTGATCTTATTTAGCTCCTCCTTTGATGCCTTTATCTCCTCAATCGTAGCGTAGTGTCGTACTTTCATGGGGCTCATCAGTTTCAGGAACAAGAAAAATTCACAGCGGGCCAGATATGGGGAGTACAGTGGCTGCGGCATTATAAGTCTGTTGTTTTTGGCCAAAAATTCGCGCACAAGCAACGACGCGTGAACAGGGGCGTTATCATGGTGCAAAAGCCAATTTTTGTTCTTCCACAAATCCGAGCTTTTCTGGAAGATTGCTTCACGCAACTTACACATAACTTGCAAAATATATTTCTTATTGACCGTTCTACCCTGTGGCAAGAACTCATGATGCACCTCGCCCCTGCAATCGAAGAAAACTGTAAGCCAAACCTTCACATTCGCTTTTCGTCGTTCATAAACGTTGCTTCGGTCGTAGGTAGCTTCACCATATGCCACAGTCAACATTCGGAATGCGTCCGCGTAATTAATTTTGTTTTACACACAAAATTTAATACAGATCCTTTGATCCATTTTTTAGAATGGGCAGAAATCGAAGATTAGCCAAAACACGTGCAAGCAAAACAGCTGTCAAAAATTAACTGAACATTTAAAATGGCATAACTTGTCGGCATAAGTGAGAGACATGAGTACTAACATAACGCCACAAATAATCGAAAATCGAATATACGTAACCTGCGGAAATTCAAAATTCGCGATACTTTTTGAACATATTTCGTAGAATAGAAGTATTGGCGAATTACCGAAATCCCTTTTCTGACCGAGACACTTTGATGGAGATGACTGTATCAGCACAGTTGTGTATTTGCAATGATCGATCTAATGCGAACAACTTACTTTCTGAGCCTTTAAGGAACTTCTTTAGTGACCGTTTATACCGGAGGCAAAAATGACTTGATTTAGCTTATTCAAGATTTCCTTTGGTAGATTCTCTTCTTGAAAATCCATCATTCCTCATCACTAAATACACAATTTGGGTAATTTTCTGTTCAGTCGTGGGGTTTTTTGGAATACTCTTTTCGAATGACCAATTATTTAGTCTTCTTTATTGGCACCATCTTTGTACACATCTTTCTAATACCCAAACTTCCCATATTATGCTCGATAGGGTTGCATAGTTACAGAGTGAGGTTGGAACTTGTACTTTTTGTGGAAGGAAAGTCTACAGTATTGCAAATTTCATTTCGTTTCTGCCTGAAAAAAATTAGCTTATTTATTTTTCAAATTTGAACATATATGAAATAAAATTTTTTTCAGATTAATGCGTTTTTTTTGCTTCTTTAAATATTAATAGACATAGTCATTATGCAAGATTAATCAGATATCTTTAGTTTTAGATAAATTTGAGGGATTTTTGAAACATCTACCATGATTTAAAGAGTAGAAAGTCTATAAAAAAAATTTTTGCCGAGAAAAAATTATCACCAGAAAAAGCAAGCTTTTTTTATTGTTTTTTAAGTATTATTGTTTTTAATTTTTTACTCAAAATGATCCTACACCAAATTTGTTTACATACATGAAAATTTTAATGAATAGGCCTTAAGAGTTATAGAACTTCGTTAGAAAGATACTATTTTACAAACTGTACTTATTGCTAAAAACATTTCTGAACTGTTCCTCTTATACCTACCATGAAGTAAATATTTACAAAATTTTGTAAAAAAAAAATAAAACTCGGGTAGCAACGAAGAGTAGATGATAATGATATAATCCATTATAAATTACGACTAGTTCAGAGGTTACTTATGACAGAATATTTCTTCAAAATGATGTTATAATAAAAATATTAATTCATATATACACGTATTTAGAATAGAGCTTAAATAACAATAAATTTTGAAAATGATAAAAATATTTAAAAAACTTATTTCTCCCTTAGTAAATTATATATCCAACAATAGTGTATAACCTTCTATTACTACAATTTATACAAAATTTCTTGTTCTTAAACAATCTCCTGAGGAGCAGAACTTTTTTTTAGTTTTATGAAATTTTTTTATTTTCTTTAAAATCGAATACTCTAAAAAAAAATTCTCTTCGAATTCAAGCGGAGACATGTACGGACACTTTTAATCAGTTCTGACGTTAGTCGAGTAGCTCTAAGGGGTTTTTATTTTTATTTAACTCTTTCACCAAATGATAAATATCAAATTATCAGAAGTGAACTAATTATTGTGCATATAAAAAACTCAAAGGATTTTTTAATTGTGCATATAAAAAAATATAAAAGAACATCACACCCACTGAAACAAAATGACGGTAACCGGTCAAAAACAGACAAGAAAAAAGCTGAAGTATTTGCTAAACATTTGGTAAACACTTTTGCTCCACATGATGATATAGAAGACAAATCACACACTAAATAAATCATCGAACTACGAGTCTAATGTTCCCAGTCCCTATAAGTCTACTTCTCAAAAATTTTAATCCCTCGCAAATTAGGTCTACTATTTTCGCCTTTCTAATAAAAAAGCTAATGTTTATGATCTAATAACAGCTCCTATTCTGAACAAAATTTTCGGAAAAGTTCAATAGATACCATTTTCAACGGTATCCACGCACTACCCATTTTCCCTTACTCTGGAAATTTTTAGTCATTAAAATTATTCGTAAACCAAATAAACCCATTAATTCTCCTTTCTCTTATAGACCTGTCAGCCTCCTACCAATCCTTGAGAAGATTTTTAAAAAAACTTCTATTAAAACAACTCTACTCAGTCCTAACTAATGAAAAAATTATTCCTGAACACCAATTTGGCTTCACTATCCAGCAATGCCATCGTATTGTTGATCATATTGCATCCTCTTTTGAGAGTAAAGAGTACTCCCCAGGAGTATTTTTAGATATCTTTCAAGCTTTTGATCATTTCCAAATTGCAATTAACTCAGAATCCTCGGAAACATATTCTATTCTAGCCGGAGTCCCACAAGGCAGTATCTTTGGTCCCATTTTATATAATATTTATACCCATGACATCCCATCTAATCCTAATACTATCATTGCTACTTATGCATATGATACGGCCATACTTGCTACCCATACAAATCCTGACATAGCTTCCAACAATTTACAATTGCATATAAACAACCTTGAATCCTGGTTTAAGAGATGGAGAGTGAGGGTAAATGAAGAGAAGATTGCTCAAATTACTTTCACACTTTGTCAAGCGAAACCTACCACTTTATTCCTTAATAGTAACATGGTTCCACAATATGATAAAGTACGTTATTTGGGACTTTACCTGGATAAGAGCTTAACATAGAACACTCATACTAGACTAAAAAAACTTGAAGCTTCTGGACATTACCTACAACTTCTTAGACGACAATACAATTATAAAACCTATTTGGATATATACAATAGAATTGAACTTTGGATCTTACAATCCAAGATCTTCCGTAAAATTGTTGATGGCCCCCTTTATGTTCGTAACAGCATAATATGTGTACATCATCATCTAAATATTCCCTTTGTGCAGGACCTGTTCATTTCCCGCTATCAAAAATTTCACTCCCGTTTATCCTATCATCATAATCCAGTTGTGAGAGAATGGTGCTGTACTGCCCTCCCTGGAAACACTCATCGGAGACTTAAAGTTAGTTGCAAAAACGCTGATGGGTGTTTACTCCTATTTCATGATGCAAAAGATTGTAAATTAAAATGTTATGTAAATCTGCTTGTTACAATACAATTATAGTTGCAGGTAAAAAAAAAAAGAAGAATTCAAGAAGTTTTATTACAATACATTCCAAAGTTATCAATCTTAATAAAAAAAATGCGTGTATCGAAAATAATTTTTATCACTACCCCTTTTAAATATCAGTTATAGCCTTTGGAAAAGGAAAAAAACTATTAAAATTTTTAATATTTGATGTTATTGTAGATTGACAAAAAATCATTAAAATATTATCTTTAATAAACCAATTGCAAAAATATTCAGTGAAACTTCATCCCCATTTAACAAGTTTTAAATGATTTTTTCACGAAAATCAATACCAGAAAAAATATTATTTTTACAGAAAAATTGAAAAAAAGTCCCCGTTTTCAAATACAAATTAGTAAATAATCTCTTTTAAATTTAACCGTTTATATTTACCTATTTGTATATTTCGATATACTACATTTCTCCTCAACAAAAAAAAAATTCCCCAATTATTACTAAAAATTGGAAAGGAAATAAAATTCAATTGCACGATAAAAACTAAATAATTAATGTAAAAATAAGATAATGATCGAAAACAAGACTTTTTTTAACACAAAATATCAATAAACTTGTACACATACTCGTTATACGATAAAAAATTATTTTGTATAGATTTTGTTGTTTTAACGTATTTTGTCCACAACATCCAATTCCTTACAACATCCAATTCCAAAAATTTTATTCGTTGTCCTATCCATAGTGTATTATTTCATTTTTCCTATCATATCCACTTTTTTTTCGACATTACTTTTCCAGAGATTTATACATTGTACAAATCCTGCTCTGGGCACTTCCACTGATGCTGTGTTGTCCACGGATGCGTATAGGACTGTGTACAAGAGATTAAAGGATATTGGACATCGAATGGAATCATAATATTTTTTAATTAACTTTGTCCCTTGTATTGAAAAACTGCTTAAAGGGTTTTTTATTGTGTTGTTCGTTAATTTTCATTTTATTTTATTTTATTTCATTGTTTTTTTCATCCCTTTTATAATTAATGGTAGGGCAGATTTCATAGCTGAATAGAAATACTTTCTTCTACATAGTTTAGCATAGCTTGAATAAAAATATTTCTTTTTTTTTTGGTTTTGAAATAATTGAAATTTTTATCCAATTAAAGGAGATAAATTCTTTTTGTACTCACTATTGCTCACCTATTATCTATTATCCTTCAATTTCTGTACAGGAATTTATTTTCACTTAAACTCCCATATTCGTTTATTTATTTTGATATATAATTTTTCATCGAATAATGCTGTTCATTTATGGTTTACTGTATATCTTAAACCTGCCATTCATATGTGTTATGTAATTGAAATTTCATTACGATTAAATCGAACAAAAAATAATCCTTGATTTTTAATTATATAATTTTCATTGAGTCCATATCATCATAATGTGAATATATTGTGTTGAGTCCGAACTTATTACAAATTAAAATGCACACATGAATTCTTGTTCAGGGTTACTTAAAGTCACGGTTAAAAAAAACCCATTGAGCGTTGTTAAAATTTATAATTTCGATATTTTTATAATACCTTATTAAACATATTTCACTTAATAAAAACATCAGATCTACTACAAACAGAAAATATGATGACTTGATGCAGTTATTGCCTTATACGCCTCCTCTATGAAATTGTCAAAACAAATCCACATAATGAGGCTAAAGGGTATACAGCATCTAATGTTAAGCTCACAATAATGATAAATTTACTAATAAATAGTTTCTACAAAGTCTATTTAAAAATATAGGGTAATTCAATTAGACCATAAATTTTCCGAAATAATGTTTTTTATTTCATTTTTAACCTATGGCAGTAATATATAAAATATAATATTTACCAAATTTGCCACCAAGATTTCTCTCATAACTTCAGCTCTTGAATAACCTCAAACTTTTTGGAATACACCTTGCTGTTTATGAAGCCCCAGTGAAAAAAGTCCAATGATATCAAATCGCATGATATCGGTGGTTATATACGTATGACCTCGTGAGATAAATCGTGTAAAGAATTTTGCGCAACAGGACCACATATTGTCTAAATGCACATCACCGCACTCAGGCCATAAGAATGGTTTGTTATCATGTCACTGTGACAATCAAAGTTCACCGTAACATCGATGACTTTGACGCCGCTAGCCCAAAACAAAAACTTCTTGGATTTCAGTACCCGAACATGTCAGTTTTACTTGTTAACGTAGACATTGTTTCTTGGACTGTGTAACAACTCAATAGCATTTTCCTGTTAAATCACATATTTTTCAAGTCTACTATATCATATAATTGAGGCCATAAAAAGTTTATTGTAATGTCAGGATTAACAGTATTACGGGCATCATCAAACAGATGAGTTTCGACTACTCCACTAGTCCGCAAATCTCGCCAAAGAATGACACATTCTATTTATAAGTTATTTTTCAATTAAGGTGAATCTTTAATATCCCAGATGCAGTAGTTTTGATTGTTAACGTGTTCCTTTAGGGGAAAATGTGCCACCATCACTCAAAAGGGTTTTTTTTTTGGTGAAAACCGGCTTGTTCTTAAAGCATTCAATTCGTAAATACGAGTATATGACGCTATAAATGCTCTCTTGAGTTCAGTTCTGTGTTAATAAACACGTTTCTGAGGAGTGTAACTAATGATATTTTGTTTAAATTTACTTAGTTCATATAAAGCCCAATTGCTGTTCATGATGACACATTGACATTTTCGGAGTGTGGATCATTTGGTTGAATGATCTACACGATTATGCCCTTATGTTCTCAAATTTTGCACCCACTCAGATTGTTCGAATTTCTGCACCATACGGTTTATTGTTGTTTTTTTTTAAAAAAATCATGCAGTGCGCGAAATTGCATTTTTTGCAGAAAATTCATTTTACTTCATAATTGATTTAGCTACAGCCTGAATATAACATTTACCTGAAAAAAATACATTAAAATTTTAGGAATAAAGTTCTGTCAAAAATCCGCTGCCTCATTAATTAATCACAAAAATATGTTGGAATTGAATCATAATCATTCAAAAATATAAAAGAAAAAGTTTTAATTGGTATTACTTGTTGAAAGACTTTTGATCGAATACATTACGGCAATGTCATATAATATATTTATTTTTAAACTATTTAAAAGCAAGTGCAAATTTTGATTTTGATTTTTAAAAGCGTTCACTTGTCCTGCTTAATTCATGATTGGCTCATCGATATAAATTGTATTTTGTTATCTTCATCCATAAAATTCATACGACTAACAGTTCGGCTGAAAAGTTTAGAACGAAACACAGTAGAAATATTTTTTTTTGCAAAATTCATTTTTATTATTCAACATAGTTGCCTTCGAGGGCGATACAGCGATTATAGCGATCTTCCAACTTTTCGATACCATTTTTATAGTACTCTTTCGGTTTTGCCTCAAAATAGGCCTCAGTTTCATCATCGGTCTTAAATTTCTTGCCAGCGAGCATTCTCTTGAGGTCTGCAAACAGGAAAAAGTCGCTGGGGGCCAGTACTGGAGAATACGGTGGATGGGGCAGCAATTCGTAGCCCAATTCATTGAGTTTGACCATCGTTTTCATCGACTTGTGACACGGTGCATTGTCTTGGTGAAACAACACTTTTTTCTTCTTCAAATGAGTCCGTTTCTTAGCGATTTCTTTCTTCAAACGATCCAATAACGCTATATAATAGATGCTGTTCATCGTCTGTCCCTTCTGGAGATAGTCAATGAATATTATACCATGCGCATCCCAAAATACAGACGCCATCACCTTGCCAGCCGACTGTTGCGTCTTTCCACGCTTTGGATTCGGTTCGCCGCTCGCTCTCCAGTCTGCCGACTGCCGATTGGACTTTGGAGTGTAGTGACGGAGCCATGTTTCATCCATTGTCACATATCGACGCAAAAATTCGGGTTTATTGCGCTTGAACAGCTCCAAACACTGCTCAGAATCATCAACACGTTGTTGTTTTTGGTCCACAGTGAGCTCACGCGGCACCCACTTTGCGCACAGCTTTCGCATGCCCAAATATTCATGCACGATATGTCCAAAACGCTCTTTCGATATCTTCAGAGTCTCAGCTATCTCGCTCAACTTCACTTTACGGTCATTTAAAATGATTTTGTGGATTTTTTTGATGTTTTCTGCCGTAACCACCTCTTTTGGGCGTCCACTGCGTTCTGCATCAACTGTGCTCGTACGACCAGTTCGAAATTGACGAAACCAATATTTCACAGTTGAAAAAGCTGGATCAGAGTCCGGATAACGTTTGTCAAACCATGCTTTGGTTTCCAATGTATTTTTTTTCATCAAAAAGCAATGCTTTATCAATACACGAAATTCGTCTTTATCCATTTTTTTTTCAATAACAAAAGTTGCTCCACTCAAAATGCTATATCTCACGAACCAATCGACCGGTTGCTGTCAAATTTTGACAGGAATCATTTGAAGCATTTTTGCAAGAGGCGCCATCTAGACGTCATGGTTCTCAACTTTTCAGCCGAACTGTTATATTATAATAGACAGTGTTTTGTAAGGAAGAAAGCTGCTTATCTTTACTTGGGCGGGTGAAAACAGCTTTTCCGGTAGATGTGGCGTTGGACTGTTATTTTAATTGTACTTAGCCAATATCATCTTCGCACACGAAAATAACAAATACACTTATCACGCTAGTATGGGAATATTTATTTTACATGGGAAACCTCGCAAGAGTAAATGTTTTCCAAGGGGTAAAGGGGTAAAAAAAACAAGAAAATATAGACATTGGTTGATAATGAAAAAATAAGAAAAAAAATTGATCACGGACTAAAATGAGAAAAAGAAACAATATCAAAAAATATTGATAACATTAAAATTCTCATTTATAATTTTATAATTAAAAAAAAAAACAAAAAAAAATTCCAGGGCTGCGGTAACAACAGCCTACGTAAATGGGTTACCTCCAAATATATAAATTAGGTGTAAAAATAATCCATTCGGTATTTAAAACACCGATATTAAGGTACGAGAAACACTGTAAGTACTAAACTTCAATGTTTCCGGCTCTCCGTATGGATTTACGAATGGTAAATCGACTGAGGACGCTTAGATGTGTGTAAGACGGTATGTTTCTGAGAGTGAGAGTAAGTACGTATGTGGTGTGTTCGTGGATTTCTGAAGTGCTTTCAACAGCTTGCGATGGGATCGCATTATTGAGCGGCTTGAGGAAGTTTCATGTGAACAAACTTCTCTATGGCAAAGTTACTTCCATAAAAGGTATGCGGCCGTGTGCGGGAACAATAAGAGGGTTGTTCGTCAGATGGTGCGTGGCAGCCCACAGAGATCTGCCGGCCCTGCCATCTGGAATATGATGATGAACGGTATCTTGGTGCAGTTGGAGGAGACCGGTTGTGGTGTGATCGCATATGCGGATGATCTTCTTCTTTTGATTGAGGTAGGGAGGGGTGGAGAGGTAGGTATGCGGTATAGATAGCGGGAAGACTCTATATGCAGATGGTGTCTGAATTGGGGAACAGAATGAGAGTGAATGTTTCAGAAAGGAAAACTGTGTGTATGGTGTTAAAGGGCCCAATATTCGTTTATAGGCGGTCGGGGTCCGATACGTGCGGAAAGAACGGTACCTTGGAGTAAAGGTTGCAGAGAGGCTGAACTTTCGGATGTGTTTGTTCCGTCTGCAATGTATGCGTCATATGTATGGGCTGACATTATGCAGCATCAGTATGCAAGGGTGGACATAAATTCAGTTCAGCATCTCGCTTTGTATGCATGTCTGAATGTATGTAGAACCGTGTCAACCGATGTGATGCAGATTCTCATGGGAGAAATTCCATGGGACCTGGAGGTGCTGCGTGGAAGCATCCACTACCGTCTACGTCGGGGCATCCCCCTTACAGGTTGTCCGGTTATGATTGAAGAGGTTCAGGATCTTAGTTCACGCCAGCGGTGTGTACTGGTCCTGAATAAAATTTATGAAATTTGGCAACGTAGATCGAATGAGAGTGTGAATGGCAGATAACATATAAGTCACGTATTACTGCAAGTACTGAAGTTATTATATATTGTAAAGAGTTTTTGGAATTTTATAAATAAATTCATATGTACAAAATAGTTCTGATAAATTGCATTCAAAATCTGCGGGTAACACTAGATGGCGTTAGAAAGATAAAAATTTGTACTAAAAAAAGTTCTCATATAGTTTTGTGATTACTTGACTCAGTATTTTTTTAGCACGCGTCAAAGATGGACACCAACAAAGAGAAAATACGCCATATTTTACAGTTTTTCTTCGATAAAGGCGGAAACGCAAGCCAGCCAGCTGAAAATGTGAATAGTGTTTATGGTCTTAATACTGTAACAGCCAATCATGCGCAATTTTGGTTTTGTCGATTCCGTTCCGGTAATTTTGATGTGAAAGATGCACCATGCTCTGGAAAGCCAATTGTCGAAAATGTCGATAAAATAATGGAAATCGTCGAGTCCGACCGTCACGTCAGTACTGTTTTGATTGCCCAGGAGCTAAACATTGCACAAAAAACCGTTTGGAACCACTTAACGCAAAAAAACCTCATGGACCAAATTTCCATCTGCGAATCGCTGCTGAATCGCAACAATATCGATCCATTGTCTGAAGCGGATGGTTACTGGTGATGAAAAGTGGGTCACTTACGACAACGTCAAGCGGTCACGCGGCGCAAACGGTGGTCAAGCCAGGATTGACAGCCAGGAAGGTTTTGCTGTGTGTTTGGTGGGACTGGCAGGGAATCATCTAGTATGAGCTGCTCCCCTACGCCCGAACTCTTAATTCGGACCTATACTGTCAACAATTGGACCGTCTGAAAGAAGCAATCGCCCAGAAGCGGCCAGCTTTGGCCAATAGGAGAGGAATTGTGTTCCATCAGGACAACGCCAGGCCGCATACATCGATAGTGACTCCCCAGAAGTTCCGAGACCTTGGTTGGGATGTTCTTATGCATCCACCTTATAGTCCGGACCTGGCACCAAGTGATTACCATCTCTTCCTGTCTATGACAAATGATTTTGCAGGTGAAAAATTCGCCTCAACAGAAGATTGTGAAAATCGACTGTCCCAGTTTTTTACCAATAGGGACGAGGGTTTCTATGAGAGAGGCATTATGAAATTACTTCCAAAATGGCAACAAGTTATCAAACAAAACGGTGCATATTTGACCTAAATCGTATCATTCTATCTATGCTAAGTAAAACCTTCCATTTAATGCAAAAATAATGGATTTCCTTTTACTACACCTTATATATTGTATCTGCAAAAATTATTTGATATGACAAACTTAATATCATATTTATATTCAAAAAAAACATATTAATACCTTCATAAAAATGTCTCATTAATAGAAACAAAGTCGTCAATAAATTAAATACAGAAAGCAGATATTAATATTTAATAAATGATATAAAATATCTACAATATATTCCCAATAAATTTTCACTAAATAAATAAAAATTGATGTTGATTTAAACTAATTAAAATAAAATAAAATTTTAGAAAAAAATTTAAAATAAGAATTCCGTTCTCATTAAATTTTCCAAGTATTTATATTAGCATGAATGAAAGACTTATAAGGATACTATTAGCCTATAATATTCCAGAAAATCGTATCCTTTATTGTTGGTATTTAATTTTATTCATTCTATTATATTACATTTACTGCAGCTGCTTCTTAGACTAAAAGTTATATTAGTTAAAAGCATGGAAAATTGTAGCTATCCACCATGGAAAAGTTTCTATTTTAATCGCATATTATCCTTTCATCAAGTATAGAGAATATTTCCTTACATATAAGTCATACCAAATATAATTAAAGTAAAACGTATGCTGGACGGATATTGTGTTTGTATTAATTTCATAACCCGAAAAGCCCATACAAACCAACAAACCTAAATATGCATAGTTTGGTCGTCCTTTGCTCATATCCATTTCTAAAATTTAATTTACCCTATTTTATTCTGTTAAAATATTATTTTAGTCAAGAATATTCATGCTGAATCTATATGCATATCCTTCGACTTAAATACGAGTACATATATACTCGAATATAGCTATATATATATACTGGCAAGGAAATACTAGCTTTCATTACTCCATATACTCATCTATGCATGGATGGACTATCCAATACGCGCATTACACAAATATTACCCTTACAAACAACGGACCGTATTTAAATTCCTGTCCAACGGTACTTACAATGAAAATTTAAATAGGATTAAAACGAAATTGTTTTATATAATTGGCAGAGAGGCTGTAATGAAATCTTTCGGTCAACTAAAGACAATTGCTCGGATTGGTGAATTAAATTAGAGCTTGTCAGCGCTGTGGTTAATTTCAGTATTCGTAAATCTCGTCCTGTCTTCTAATATACGAATATATACACAATATTTGATTAGTACTCATATATATGAAGACGCTCGTATTTATTTACAAATCCTATTAAGGAAGTTTAATTAGCTTCTTTAGTGTATGGTGGTGACCATATCACCCTTCGACGCTAACTCTTCAGTTTGAATTCCAAGTCAAACACGGATTAAATTACAATTCCATAGCTTAATCGAGTAATACTATCATAATCCTTTAAGGATTGTTCTTCGTAATTGAACGAAAACTTCTTAGCGTTTACATTTCATATAACTTTAATTTAATCTAAGCTATATATAATACAAATTAATCATAATTTTTAATTAGTTTTCTATAATTAAACATTTAATTAATTACAAACCTAAAAACGAGTATTAAAAAGGATTCAGCTACAAAATATTATGGTTGATATTAGTTGTTATGTAATTAATATATTTAATTTCAAATCAAATACATTAATTCCATTACAACGAATATACGAAATAGTATTAGTAACAGAATACTCAGTTAAAGTGTTTTTAAATTATATTATTATATATTATTAAATGATGTCAATATTATAATCATAGTAATTTATTTAGGCTTTTATTAATCTTTAAATAGTAGCAATTTACTATAATATAATGGTATCTATTAATCTAATTGCATAAATATTTTCTAAGCTTTTAAATAGTTTATCATGTTTTCAACTTTCTGAATAAACTTATATAATTTATTATAAGTTTAAGGGAGTTTTTTTTTATCTTTGGGTCGTATCTTATTAACATTTTATTTATATGATATCAACTTTTCTTATTTGAGTACATCATTTACAAAAACAATGTCTTACTAACGTTAGAAATATATACACACAAGCCGAAATATAGTTTGTTTAGGTGAAGACTACGGTTTTAAAGAAAAACATTTTTTTTTTAAATTAATATATCAAACAAATTTTTTTATTGGTGTATTAACTTACCAGGGTTTTAAAAACAATTTCAACAGAATTCCGTAATTTTATTTATGAATGATTTTATGTATGTTATGGCAGCGGTCATTTTGCCGAACCGGTAGAGCAGTCGTTAGAGTGCTGGACTACCATCGTGGGTTCGAATCTCATGTAGGCATGGTTCTACGCTTAATACCTACTACTTATACCTTGTCATCATTATCCCTTATCACCTTATCCCAAATTTCGTCTAATTGTGTCCGAATAAGAAAACAAGCTATGGCAGATTAGAATGTGCCATCATCACATTTTATGTTAAGCCTGATGAATTCTTGAGTTTGACTTATGAAAAGTTGCAATGAGCTTTTGAGGAATATTTTTTGACAAAACCGCGTGTTTTTCGGTAAAATAAGGCATTTGCGGAGAACCGAAAGGCAGCGGAAGATCAACCTCGGCTAAGGCAGGCCTTCAATATCGAGAACGGATGAATATGTAGAACAAATAAGGGCTCTTGTAAGGTTAGACCGTCGATTACCTTTGAAACTGACAAATATTCCTTCAAAGTCTCAGAAAAAGAGTTCTTCATATCATATCGGACACTGCAGACGCTTAAATGTTCATGATCAACGGTGCTCGTCCACGGCAATCTCAATCAATGAGTTTTTATCGAAAATAGGTGTCCTGCGGTTTCTCAACACCTCTTCTTATATGGTCATGGCCCTCAAATAAAAAAAGAATACTTGAAATAACATCATCGTAGTACTGTCAATAATATCCAAAAGAGTGTAATCGTAGAGCTGAAGGCGATTCCAGTTAAAACCTTTCAACACAGTTATGAAAAGTTTAAACAACGCCTTCGCTGACGTGTAGCTACATTACAGAACTACTTTGAATGAATAACATAAATGTGTAAAATAAAATAAAATAGTTACAAAAAAAATTTTAATACTTAATATAATATGAATTTTAATAACAAAGCTTTGCGGGATTAGAATAATGATTTTATTCGTAGCGATTAGCTTTTTCTTGTGTGGTACTACTAATCTTAACAAATTATATTAAATTATATTATGTAATAGTTCTTCAAAATAATTATAATTCCAACATTATGCACTAAAATGAATATATTCAATATAACCAATTTATTAAATGGTTTTTATCTGTTTAGAACTGCATAATTTCTCATATTATTAATAGGCAATCTTTGATTTAATTTTGTTTGTTTTCTAAAATTTATTCCCAAAAATACCAAAAATTCTGATAATTTTATATAAATAAATTCTCATATGGTATCATATACTTAAGTTTGAATTGTTTTTATAAGAACTTACAAAAATAATAACAATCCTAATAAAAAAAATTCCAAATTCATATTGCATCCAAAGTATAAGTTTGATTATGTGCAAGATAATATCACAACGCAAGGTATCACAGTAAGTATGCTTTTTGATCATGAATAATATTTTATGTAATAAATTCATAATCAAAAGCTTGTTGTTGATTTATTCTCTCTCTTTCAGATTAGAAAAAAAAACATTATTCAAATAGCCTCCACTATTCCGTTTGCATGAGTTGATTCTAGAGGTCCAATTTTGAAAGGCTCTTCCCCATTGATGGGCCTGAATCTTACCTATGGCTTTAATAATTTAGTTCTCCGGTACAGTAGATCTTAAGTAAATTAGATATTGTAGGTATGTTTACAATAGACTTTTCGCTTTTTTGCCGAGTTGAAATGTTCTTCACGCATCCTTTGAGCCACAGTCAGAATATATTCATTCGGCCAAGCATTTTGCTGTTGTATAGGCGCTGGTCAATTGGCAGCAGAATCGGTTTACTCAAATTTACTGATTAGACGTTAAATTGTGCTCTCGATAGGACGTCCATTTCGAGCATAAATTTCACGCAGATCACGGAATATCTGGCGAGATTTTTTTTCTAGTATCGAGCTCTCTATTAAAGGTGAAGCTTTGTACCACGCTGCTACTTTTCTCTGACCACTTCCCAGTAAATAGTAACACTTATAAGGCAACGACCCAATCTAGGTTCAAGCAAAATCTTTAGATCTTTTAAAGACACGAACTGAAAAAAGTTCAAGAAAGACCTTAAAGAAAGACTAAGACTTCTAAAAAAGCCGGTATATCATAACCTTTCTTGTTATCATATACATAACATAATTAGTTCCTTTCACGAATCCTTAGTGTCCTCAATGGAAGCAAACACCAAAATGGTTGACACTTTTGCCAGCACAGCAGAGATTATCGATCCACACACTAAGCAGCTGTTATAACGGAAAAATAATTTAAATAAAGCACTCTATATAGCATACAATAGTCCTTGTAGGGACGAAAATTATTTCAAAGCGATCAAAATTCAAATTGAAAGCCTAAGGCAAGAAATAATCGCCAAACTTAATGACCAATGGAACGAGGCATTCAAACGTACTTTACGTAACATAGAGCTCAGTCCACATGCTTATCCTAAAACTAAGCAATTAATGAGGGATAGAACAATAGGCAGCCCAGGTCTGAAGAAGGGGAGTAGAATTATCACGGATAATAAAATCAAAAGCTAAATGTTTGCAAATTACTATTCTAAACTATATGGCAGCCAAAATATTTTCGGAAATAAACCGATCGTGAAAGATACCGTAGACGAATTTAAACCCGAAGCAGGATACAAAACGAGGAGAGCTTTGCGGCACCAATGACTTACTTTTCGTCGGATAATCCAAGTACGAATCCGACAAAGGCAAAATATTGTTTCGTCGTAAAAAGCGACATCAAATCCTACATTGAGAGGGCATCTAGGAAAAAATCCCATGGGCCGGATGGTATACCCAGTCTAGTAATGAAAAGCCTGCCAGAAGAAGGAATAACATTGCTAACACTCATTTGTAACAACTGCATTAATAATGGGTGCTTCCCTACAATCAAGAAGTCTGCAGATATTGTAACCATTCAAAAGAAACAGCACTCCCCCACGGAAGCAGATTTCCGGCCAATGTCACTGCTTTCTAATGTAGGAAAATTGTTTGAAAGGTTCATTCTAGATAGACTTAACCTCTTCATCGAGGAAGAAAACATAATTCCAAAATTCCAATATGGGTTTCGTGAAGGCCACTCTGCACAGCACGTACTTATAAAGGTATACACAGACGTTATACTGGAACGAATTAAAAACCGTTCAGTATGGGTCTGTTCGTTAGATATTGAAAAGGTATTCGATAGCGTATCGCACTTGGGTATCATATTCAAACTCATAAAAATGAAATTTCCAAAATATCTGGTTAATCTAATAATCAGTTTTCTAGCTTTCAGAGAAGCCAGACTGAAATGTGGGGACGTATACTCACGATTCTTCGAGGTATTGTCAGGCATACCCCAAGCCTCATTAATTGGTCCTAAACTATATAACCTTTACATTGAAGATATATGTAAGGTCCAATTAAGCAAAAATATTCATATGGTATTATATACCCATATGAGTATTTTTGCTTAATTGAAGCACTGTAAACTAGGGTATATGCCGACGATACCCTAGTTTACAGTGCTTCAATGCGACCTAAAATAGCATTGGAAGCTATGAAGGTATAAAATGACAGACTACTATAAGGAATGGGGTCTTCAAGTAAACATTCCAAAGTCAGAGTGCTTGTGCATCACGAAGAAGAAATTCGTAGACTGCGGGTCTGCGGATAAGGGTGACTCGTTAATGAGGCACGTAGAGAATCTTAGGTATCTAGGATTGAATCTCAACAAGAACCTCAAATTCAACTCCTTCGTCAGGGATAAAATTAAAAAGCCAATGGCATATTTTGCAGGCTTCTGAGAATGTATCGCTCAGAAATCCTAGGCAAGGACGTCAAACTTATTATTTATAAACAATTTATAAGAGCGTACCTATGCTACGGCTTCCCCATATGGTCATCTATCTCCCCAACGGTAGCAACTGAACTGCACAGGTTTGAAAGGAAGATCTTACGAAAAGCCACAGGGCTCGGAAGATCTATACATACAAAAAAGTTTATTTCTAACGACAGGTTATACCTGGAGGCAGGCGTTTCCCTATTTATAGTATGGCAAATGGGGATAATGCGCAAATGGGTGAAGTCATTAGCCAATCATCAAAACAGGGAAGTTAGGCAGCTGACGGAATACAACTTACTGGAGATCTTGAGGAACAACAAGTACCTATCCCCGTTACTTCTAGTGAAGGACACAGAAGAAGCTCTGAAGCAACGGCTCCAGATGTACAAGAAGAAGCCAAAGGAACAACATCGAAGGTAACAACTATACCACACGAGGTCGGAAGCACCGAAGGATATCAAGAGGTTACGTCTAACGCAGTAGTAGCTGGATGTAAACATCATTGCAGTTTTAAGATTAGTTTTAAGAATAATTGTAAAAATGCATGTTTAGTTTATAACAGTAGAATTAAGTTTTAAGGTTAGGTTTTAGGATGTAAGCATGTTTTTAAAAATTTCAAATTAAGTTAATTAAAATATTATCTATATATGAGTAGTAGGAATTAATTCAATGATAGCAGGAAGCTAAGAATAATAAAGACAAATAATTGAGCTAGGATTAAATATTCTTAAAAGAAAATAGTATTAAAATTGTATTAGACAAATATATAAATATTAATGTTATGCAATAAAGTTAACTTGAAAAAACTTGAATATCTGGCGAATAGAGAACACATCTTGTTGATTCTTGTAGTTCCTTATGATTATATGGTAGCTATAAGCCCCCTATGAACCAACTAACCTAAATAAGTTAAAGAAAAAAATATAAAGATAATTAAGCTTATATTTAAAATCAGCAAATGAAATAAAAGGTAAAATAAAAAAAAAGAAATTTCAAAATTATGTATTATAATTAGAAATACTAATCAAAGAATTGACAAAAATTTATTAAATTACAGTGTAAATATTAAAATTTATATATCGAAGCTAAGTCATCAATAAAAGTATGTGGTCCCTTACTATTGATACTTATTCTATAAATATACTAAATAATACTTTGATATAAGAATTCCAAATTAAATTGATTATAGAAAATATATGAAAATATTAATTTCAATATTTACGAATGTTCAGATTTATGATGGCTGTTCAGATCTTATATTTCTCTATAAATGTTTCTCAAGATGACCAAGAGCAAAAAAAAAAAAGTTTACTTTGATTTAATTTAATTAAAAGAACTTGTAAATATATTTTAAAGAAAAATAAAATAAATTAATTTAGCATGAAAAAAATTATGTGTGCCTACATAAAAATTGAATAAAATGAATTAATATTATAAGAGTGCTTTAGGCTTATTTCACAAAAAATCTGAATTAAATATAAAATAAGTTTGCTCAAATTTAAAAAAAATTATGAATATGTATACATGTACATTTTTTTTTATAAAAAAAAAACAATATTAATTATTATATGAGCATTTGGAAACAGCAAAAAAGTGTATAAAAATTTTCAGATATTCTATTTACGGAAAACAAAATAATACAAAATAAAATTCAAGATTTTATTTAAATTAAAATGTTAGAAAATATGTCAAATAATCATAATTTCATAAGACTGACCTATTAATTTTTTTTTCTAATCATATCACATTCGAATGAATTTTTTCTAATTATTATTCCTAATAATTGCAAGGAAATATTTCCTATTCAATAATATGGGTAACTCTGAATTTGATGGGCATTCTATGGTAGCATTAATACTTTCACAGGAATTTATAATTAAGAAATAAATGGAGTAGATGATAGCAACTTATATTATTATTTAAAGGCTATGTTATATACTTAAGAAAAACATATATACATCAGATAGAAACGAAAAAATTTATTAAAAACCATATATTGAAAATGCCAACATATGTTTTACTGCAACTTTCATATTCTTTACAAACAATCTCAAGAAAATTGTATGTATCCAAAAATAGCATAGTACGAAAATAATTATTGAACAATAAAATAGTCATATTTAATAATAAAGCGTCATTTGATATAATACATGGATTAACTTCCATTTAAATGTGTATCGCCGAAATTTTCAAAACACACCGAATGGATCTAATTGCAAAAATTGAACGATGATTGCAGACGAATAGCCGAACAAAAGAATGATGCATACTGAGCCAGTGATCCTGGGCACGTGTAGAGAATTTTAGTGAATTCTGAAGAGCAGAATAGGTGATCGACAAATAAAAAAAGCTAAGGAGAACGAACAGATTTGTGGAATTAAATATTATAGGTAGCAACCGCACTAGGCATTTCGTAGCAAAATGGGTGATCTGATTTTCAACCACATGGGTATATTAAGGCGAAGAGTAGAACATTTTGGTGAGCTCTTTAACACTAAGCACTTAGACCACGAACTGATAGTGCCACCAACTAAAGCAAATATGCTGCCGCCACCAAGCATTGAGGAAACAACAAGAACGATTCGTTAGCTGAAGAACCACTATCCTATACTCGAAAAAGGAGATATCATATAGTGTAGCAATGACACAGATATTACGCTGCTAACCACCATCTATAAAATATTCTCCTTACAAGGTAATATAACCCCATTTGCTTTTTGTGGCAGTCGATCGAAAAACTGTTGAAATATGGTCAACGGATCCATAATTTGTTTCTGATAGCATAGTTACTCGTTGTGTAACATTTTACACGTCTTTAAGAGAATTTGGCATCCAAGAAAAATTCATTTGACAGACTATGGTGACCATGGTTAGTATGAAAGGAAGAGAAAAAGCTGCGGAATCACTTTCAGAGTCATTTAACCTGGCGCTGGAATATTTATTTTGTGACTCAGAGGTACCATTCTTATTAAGTCTCACCAGCTTTCAACATACGCTGACAACATGGACCTTATATGTGGAACAAAAACAGCTGTACTAAAGGTGGCAGCGCCTGTGTTGAAGTTAAAACCAATTAGTGCTTTTTAATTTTTAATACCAATTAGTGCTTTTTAAAATTTAAAAGATTTAAAAGGAGTATTTTTAGATATCTTTCAACCTTTTTTGGACTCCTCTGGAAGCTCAAGAGCTTTTTCTTTCAACATACTAATTTATAATAATATCTTTCCCGACATCATTTCTAAGTTGCAATTAACTCAGAATCCTCGGAAATATATCCTATTCTAGCCGTACTCCCACAAGGCAGTATCCTTGGTCCCATTTTATATAATATTTATACCCATGACATCCCATCTGATTCTAATACTATCATTACTACTTATGCAGATGATACGGTCAATCTTGCTACCTATACAAATCCTGACATAGCTTCCAACAATGCACAATCTCATATCCACAACCTGCAATCCTTGTTTAAGAAATGGAAAGTGAGGGTAAATGAACATAAGATAGCTCACATTACTTTCACACTTTGTGAAGGAAAACCTACCCCCTTATACCTTAATAGCAACATAATTCCTCAATATGATAAAGTACGTTATTTGAGACTTTACTTATACAAGAGATTAACATGGAACCCTCATACCTGAAACTACTAGACGTTACCTACAACTTCTTAGACTACTAGACAAACGGTCGAAACTTACAATCAAAAGTAAACTTCTTATCTACAATACAATTGTAGAACCTATTTGGATATATGGAACTGAACTTTGGGGTTCAACGAAACGTCCCCATTCCTATCGCGTCCTGGCCATATAATCCAAAATCCTCCGTAAAATTGTTGATGCCTCCTTTTATGTTCGTAACACCGTAATATATGTACATCGTCATCTAAATGTTCTATTTGTTCAGGACCTCTGCATTTCCCGCTATCAAAAATTTCACTCCCGTTTATCCTATCAACATAATCCACTTATGAGAGAATTGTTGTGTACTGTCCTCCCCGGAAACACTCATCGGAGACAATGGCATAGAAATTTTCTAGAGGAATCTAACTTCCATTAGTTAGAGAAATTCCGATGGATGTTTACAACCAAATATTATGTAAATCTGGTTGTTGCAATAAATTTTAGTTGCAGATGAAAAAAAAATGTAAATCATTTTCCTATTTGGGGTCAATGGTGGTAGGCAAAATAACTTGGAGAATTTCCGGAGACTTTTTAACTACGAGTTCCTAGAGGGGTACCATGGCCACCCGGTTCCGGATAAAAATGAGCTGAATATGATGTGATGAGATAAAAAGTAAATCCATATGGAGAAGGAAGATCCTGCCTGGAAAGTCTACAGTGGCTTTATTTATAGTCCCAGAAAAAAAGGTAGGCTCTGATTATGGTGGAGCGAAGGCGTTAGTCGAAAATCATGCCATGCAGTTATTTTTTCTGAACACATCAACTTTCCGTAAATCCTTTTTGGCTTGTGTTTTAAGCTGTCAAATTAAAAAATCAAGCTCCATCGCTAAATTCAGCTTCATTACCAAAAATTATTTCGCTCAAAAAATTAACCTCATTTTTTAAAAGGTCGCATAAACAAAATCATTATGGCTGCAATCAGTTGTCAAAGATAGCTTTTTATTGGCAACTATTTTACTATCTAACACATATATTTTTAAATTTGCTATGGCTTTTATAAGATTATTGATTTAAATATTTTCAAAGAAAGAATATATAACGTGTATAAGAAGACTTTCATATACAACAATAAATAATTATTTAAGGCTATTATCAACTATCGTCACATAAACTTAATTATATTATCTCAAAAAAAACTTTGTTTTCAACATAGCTTATGGGAATTAAAAGATTTGTATGTGAAAATTTTTATCACAGAAAAAAAGTTAATCTTAAATATCAATTAACACCGAGGAGAAATATTGTTTAAGGCCGATAACGTTAAGCAGATTACATTGGAATAAATTAAAATCACTTAAATTAAAAGCAGTTTCAATTCAAAAATACTTACTACTTTGAATTCGGTAAAAATTTTAAAATAAAAATTTTATAAATGCAAAAAACAGCCTTTCATAAAAAAAGAAGAAAAAATTTAGTAAATGGAAAACTTCTTAAGAGTGAAAAAAATATAATTAACGGAAGACATAATTTCAGAATTCTTCGTATAATATACTATGATATTTTTAACGTTACTATTACGTGGACATAATTCCAACAACTTACACCTGAGCCAATTTAAAAGTTTTTAATCTTCTAAAAAACATCAAGCTTAAAACTTTAGTTTTCAAGCCACGAAAGGATTACAATTTAAAAACCAAATTTGAATTATAATGCGATGAAAATGTTTCTGGAACGACTATAACACCACGGATGAAAGATATTTTTGATGAGTAGCGGAGGGAAGTGAAAATTCAGAAAACGGGCGATTTCCATTTACTATGCTCATAGCCTAGAACCTTTAAAAACCAGTGTATAACTAATACTATAGTATGAGAGACCATAATTTAAGCAAATGAAGAGAACGAATGAACAATGAAACTTTTCACATTTTGATGATCCTGTCTGCAAAGTTACTTTACTTACAATATAATTGAATATTGAAAATGAACGAATTCGTTGTAACTACGAACAGTTCTGTATATATTACTTGCTTAAGCTACTGCCATCCAATCGCAGATGCCTATTCTAATTTAAAACTTCATTCTATTAAGAAGTAGTTGTGAAAGCTAAGTCACTACATTTCAGCAAAGATTTTCTTATGCACTTAAAAGTTTGAATACATCACCGAAACTATATAATATTTGAAATTATATTACAATATGCTACCAAAAATTATGTATTAAATACTTCTTAAATATTCATTGATAAATATAAAGATAGGATTTTTAATAGTACAATTTTCTGAAAAATAAATGATTATTTTTTATATGAAATGCATATAATTACGGCTGTTTTTATAATTTATTTAAGTAATATTTCATATTTTATTTGAGATGGTTATAATCAACATAATAATAAGCGATTTTCTTTTATAAGATCTGCAGGCATGACTATGGAATATCTTCTACTAACAGTACAGTGATTAAAAGCTTATAATCGATTAGAAATAATGAAGCTTATGCTTACGTACAATCGATAGTGCATTTGCTCAAATTTGAATACTCGTTAATTTTGCTCATTATATGTAAGAGGAAATGTTCATTAATTTTATAAAGAAATGTGCAAAAATGATCATCGATGAAAAATGGATACAAAAAAATCAGTCGGAATTGTGTACATACGCAGAAGAATGTAAACGAAATAAAACCAAAAAAAAAGCAGAGAGACAGTTAAAAAACTTAATATACATAATTATTATCAAAATTAATTAATGTGTTTTATATTTAAATATAATTGGGGAATTCTATTTTGAAATTAAGCAACAACATGTATACTAACAATTACGATAGTGGAACTGTAAAAACTACGTGAAAAATTTGCTCCCAAATCAATTTCTATCTAATTCAAGTAACATTACGATTATAAGCAAGTTTGATAAAAGATAAATCGGAGAAAAAAATTAATAACATATTATAAAGATAAATGAAAAAAAAGTATATTTTCAACAAGTCCAAATATTTTTTGAAATAAATCAAAACTATTGACCCTGATTATGCCACTAGATCTATAGCATTCGATATACAATCACGATCAATGTAGGTTATGTAGACTACTTATATCTCTAGACTTATATATACTACTTCTCTAGAACCTACCTGCCTGCACAGGGTTATTTCGTAGTTGGGTGAGTGGACATTCGACCAAGGCAACTTAAATCTGTTGCGATTATACATGACTGACAGAATCTTCACTATTAAGGCTAATAGTTATTTTTAGTCAAAACATATGACAGAAAATGGTATTCCTCAAGATTTGTTTCTATCAAATGGAATCTCCATTTTTGGCATGGTGAAGATTCTGTTTAGTAGTAAATTTTTAATAATGTTAAATAAGATAAAGGGAGGTAATTACAGTAACAATTGTCCTTGGGGATAGATCGTAGCTGCATTCGCTCAATTTATGGGTTCAAATTACTTTAGCAGATTAACCGGCTGTATTCGACTAGACAGTGGAGTTCATGTAAATTTATTTCAGCGCATACTCTAAAAGGAAGTCATTTTCAATTTCCTTATTGATCCTAATCTAAAAAGGAATTCATTCAGTTTTTCTCTTAACTTCCAAGCCTTTCTTACATATTTCTATAGTTGGGTTGGATTCCACTTTATGTTGGTCTTCTCGGCAATATGTTGGTCTTCTCGGCAATATGTTGGTCTTTTCGGTGAGCTATTCAAATTGCCATTTTACTAACAAGCCAACACACATGAAACATAAAGTCGCCAAATGACTTAAAGGTCGGGACCCAACAGAATAGGCTCTGCCTCTTGTTTCTGAGATTTAACATCTTTAAAATAACTATCATCATAAATTTAAAAAATTAAAATTTTCTACATTTTCCGCGGACTTTAATACAAGCTAACAAATTCTACGATTATTAAAGAATTTTAGAGTTATACAAATTAAGTTTGATCGAGCATCTTCCCTGGTATATCGCTTATAACACGTATAATATTGTTTTTAAAGACTGCAAGTGACGCTAGTTTATCGGAATAGTCGAGTGACGTCACGTAGCCCCATAAAAATATTCTAGAAGCGTCAAATGGCACGATTTAGGTGAAAAAAGTCACCGTTCCGAAACGTAAGATAAATTGCTCACCGAGCTTACCTCTCAATATATCCATTGTTTTACGTGCTGTGTGTGTTGAAATCACATATCGAGCAAATGCAGTTTTTGCATTTTGTGTAAAAAATGATTCGAGATTATGTAGCGATAGCGGGTGCCATTGACGGTAACATTGTGGCACCGTCATCTTTAAAGAAATACAGACCGATGATTCCACCAAACTGTGCATCTTTCTGGGTGCAATGGCAGTTTTTTTTTTTTCCATTTAAGTTGAGCATTTATTATTTCCATATTACTTGTACATATTTCCATGGTATTTAAAACGTAGAGCTGACACATGCTCTGTACATCCTTTGCTTATATAGTAAATAAGTTTTTAATGACTAATTACATGAATTGCTTACAGCTATGGCTTAAAAATTATATGTGCTTTCTCAAACACTATATTCTATATATTTAATTGCTTATAAACTAACCTTAATTCTAGACTTAAAAAAAATTAGGGGAAGGAATATTCAGGGAAAGTGGATTAGGAGTTTGGGATTTTTGGGAATTTTGTGTTGCTTCCTCTAACCACGCTGGAAATGGGGAGTTAAGGAATTATAAAACTGAACGTTCATAATATCACTATCTTTAGCAAAATCAGATAAAATGGTGAGACATAGAGGTAATCATTGTGTAAGTATTTGTGTTGGGTGGCTTGGGATTTAATCCTTTCTATTGACTCTTGAATTAGTGGATTGGTATGGTCTATTAAATGCTGGAGAAAGTTTTTGGTTAGACAAACCATGTATGAAATAAAAGGAGTAAGATTACTTTTCTGATATATATAGGAGTTAGAGTAATGCTTCACGTCTATTTTACGATACTTTGAAAGGCATTTCCTAATTATTGATCTTTCGAATGCATGGACTTTATAATTGGCCGAATAAGCTGTTTATAGAATAGTAACTTTGTATTTATGCTAAGCCACTTCCGACGCCTAAGCAGGAATAGAAAGGTATGAATAGCCCTTTTAGCTTTTCAGAGTTAACTCAACATGTGGGTTAAATTTGAACATTGAGTTAAAGTTGATGCCTAAATATTTTAGTTGATTTGAGACTGGAATAGCTGTGTTTTTAATCAGAATATGCAGCTTTTTGCTCTTTGTTGCAATTTTCCTTGGTCCGCGAGTGCTTGGATTACGGAAACAGATTAAATTGGACTTATTTGATAAGTTCCAGTCATCATAATAACTTATAACTTTAAAAAGAAGCTCTTGCGTTCTCTTTAGAGCTAATTTTGGTGATTTGCTTTTGGCGTAAATAAGAGTGTCGTCTGCATATAATATCATTTGGGCTTTTGCGGCTGTTGGTATGTCTGCAGTATATATTCAATACAGCAAGGGACATAATACCGAGCCTTGTGGAACTCCTTTACCTATTGTAAAGAATTCGGAAGTCGTGTTCTGATATCTGACGCAAGATGATCTATCCTGAAGAAATGAGTGCAGCAGCAGCGTAAAATATGGAGGGAAATTAAGTTTACATAGTTTGTGCACTAGTCCCTTATACCAAACTGAGTCAAATGCTTTGGTAATATCTAGGGAACAAGCAACTGTTGACTCTTTATGGTTTAACCGAGTTTTGATCTCACTATGTAGTAGAAAAAGAGCATCCAAAGTTGAGTGCCCTTTCCGAAATCCGAATTGAAAGTCGGGAATAATTTTATTTTCATTACAAAATTCATTTACCGTTTCGAAAAATAATTTTTCTAATCTTTTTCCCAAATAGGGAAGAAGAGATATAGGTCGATGTTGTTGGATGGCTGCTCTACCTTGAGTTTTCGGAATATTGAAGATTATGCCTATTTTCCAGGCTTTAGGGAAGTAGAAATTGGTGATGCAGTGATTAAATATTGCAACTAAGGGACTCAAACTCTTTTTCGGAATCTTTCTCAGCATAAAATTCGATATATTGTATTATCGATGCCAGCGGACTTTTTATTATTAAAAGATTTTATTATAGAAAAGAGTGTGTTTTCGGATATAAACATATCTAGAGAGCTGGGATAGGTTGCACTGTTATCGGTGCTGAATTTTGTAATATGAGTTGGGGAGTTTGATAGAAAAAACTGTCGACCTGATCGTTTACGTGAGTTTGTAGAGGTGAGCTTGAACTAGAGTTGTAAAGATCTTTATAAAACGAGGCAAAGTTTTTAGATATATTAATTGGACCTCCTTTTATCGTTATTATCGGTGACTGTTACTTTATTGAGAGACTTTCGGCCGGTGATTGCGTTAAGCTGCTTGAAAGCATCAGGACCTGGACGTACTTTTGAAAGTCGTTCAGAAAATTGGTCATTAAAATGTTTGTTAACTTTACTGCGTATCATAGTTGATATGCAGTTAACTTGTGCCTCTGGAGATGTGCTCCTTATAGTTGAGTCTGGCATCCAAGACCACTCCTAGATACCGGATGTAGGGTAGCGACCGGATGTCGTGATCGCCTACTCTTATGGTGATGGTCTCCATTTTCTTCCGGCTACTCACAAGGAGTGCCTCGGTCTTATGTTCCGCCAAAGACAGGTCTGCCGATGTCATCCACTGTCTTATGCTCCGGATGGTGGTGGAGAATGCGGCTTCCAGTTCCTCTAGGTGTTTGGCTACCAGGACAACCGCTACGTCGTCCGCGAAAGCCACGAGTGTTGTGTTCGTCGGTAATTGCAGATGGAGTAGGCCGTCGTACATGACGTTCCATAAGAGTGGCCCCAGGACAGAGCCCTGAGGTACCCCTCCCGTGACCTCATACTCTGCTGGTCCATCCTCGGTCTCGTATTGCAGTAGTCGATCACTGAAGTATGATCTGAGCATCCTCCGTAGGTAGTAGGGCACCCCCATGTTCTCAAGAGCCTCCAAGATTCGATCCCAGCGGGCCGAGTTAAACGCGTTCTTGATGTCCAGGGTGACAATGAGGCAATACTTTTTAGAACCGCCTTTCCATCTCTTTCCTGAGATGGCTTCCTTTGCAATGTTCGTGACGAGTTCCAGCGCGTCGATGGTCGATCTCCCCTTCCTGAATCCGAATTGAAATTCGGAAAGTTGAGGATCGATGTATTGCTCCAATCTGTCGGCCACTATCCGCTCCAAGTTCTTCCCGCCCGAATCCAGCATGCAAAGTGGACGATAGGAAGCTGGCTCGTCCAGTGGTTTCTTCCCTTTTGGGATAAGAACCAATCTTTGTTGCTTCCAACGGGTCGGAAATATGCCTTGTCGCAGGCATGCGTCGTACATGCTTATGAACAAGTCTGGCCTGGCGGCAATTGCACTCTTCAGTGCGATGTTGGGTATGCCGCTCGGTCCTGGTGCCTTGCCATTCTGCAATCTGGTAAGCTCTTCCATGGTCACACCAGGAAATTCCACTTCTTCATCCTCCGGGTGGTAGTCGGGGAGTTCTGGTTTCTCCGGGAACAGATGTTCTACTATTCTTTGCAGTATGTCGGGACAGGTTGGTGTTGTTGCGGGTAGGCTTTTAATCCTATGCATGACCGTCTTATACGGTCTGCCCCACGGGTCCCTGTCCACTTCCGCGCAGAGTTCTCTCCAACATTCTCGTTTGCTGGAGTTGATGGCGTTTCTGAGAAGACGCCTTTTCTCTTCGTAGATACATCTGAGTTCCTCTGTCGAGGCCCTGTCTTGCCTACGAGCACGCTGGTGTTGCCTTCTTGCCTTCAGGCATGCTCGCCGATGTAGGGCGATGGTCGGGTTCCACCAGTGGACTGATGCTCGGCCTCTGTTTGGGCGACTCCTTGGCATCGACGCATCGATGGCTGCCACCAGGGTGGCTGTTACCTCTTCTGTGATGCCCTCGGCAGTTGTTGACCGGGGATAGAAAATAGCAATGCTCATTGAGCACTTTTGACTTTGACATACACAAAATCACCCAATCATTAATAGACTAATTGTACCATACCATATGCAGATACGTTTCTAGGGTATCTTGGTATGCCAATTTAAATGTTCAGTATCCAAGTTTGGAGTTGTACAAGCAAATTCAACATAGAATTAATATAAAAATACCAAAACAAAATGATATTTGTAATTTAAACGGTCCATGGTACATAAGAAATAAAGGTCGCTAATGTAATTTAAAAATTAATTCGTGTTTTGATGTAACAAAAAAGATAGCAGGTAAACATGATCATTGCTTGCATTATTTTGTTTATATATAATAAGATATTCAAACATATTTTACTATGGTGATACAGAAACGTTAATTAAAAATTTACGAGAAAAAAAAACTTCAAATATTACAGAAATGTTGTATAAATAAACTTTTAACTGCACAAAGCCAAAACCAATCAGCAGACATGGAATGACCTTACCCAAATAAGTGATCCTATACGAGCATATGTATGACTATAACGTGGTACATTTTTAGGAAATTCCAGATATGTATAATATAAAACAGTATCCTTGATAATAAGTTAGCAAACATATTTACAGTAGAAATAACTAGATCTTCAGTTACGACTCCAAATTGGACTAGGAATAGCCAACCGGAATTAGGAGTCAAGCATATACTCGTAAATCTAAATCCCATCAAGCTTGAGCTAATATCGGAGCAAAACGCAGAAAGCATAAGGGTAAGATAACTACATAACATGCAAACAACAGCCCTTTTTGCAATTTCATGACAAGACACTCAGCATGCAGACATATACTGTAGACAATTCACAGCAGAGCACGAAACTAATATATTGCCTTCATCATCACCGCCATCATCATGGTCATGGTCATCTTCATAGTTTGCAGAAAAACGATTCTGTGATGATGCAAAGAGGAAACAGAGAAACCAAAACAGACCACCGAACAACTCGAATCATGAGGAAAATTGTAGAAATTTCCACTGATGAATTTGGAACAGAACAATTGTAGTCCAGTTTTCATTAGTTAAAGGGAGTCTCAACACCATTCCCAGCGCATAAAGCCCATCTAGCCTGGCAACAGAACAACTTTTCATATTGCAAAGGCGATTCCATCCTTCTAGCTTATGTACAATATTTGCGTCCATTCTATGTTTGGAATGGTTTTGTATGCAAGTTTGTAAAGGACTGTGGCCGGAATCATCTTAAAAGGGTTCTATTAGAGATTTAATTTAGGCACTTTGATCAATCTGAACTCGTTTCCTTTTGAAATATAGCCATCGGCTCGGAACGAGCCTTGCCAGAAGCTAGATTATTGCTCTCATCTCGGCATTTTGTTTGCATTAGATAGCCGTAGTCCCAAGTTGTACCGACCCTATTCGCTAATATAAATAAACACAATCAGTTCGCAATTCAATTAGGCTCGATTAAATTAGACCATTTTATTTTGATTGTAAAAAGCCATTTTAAGAATTTTCATATTTGTAACCCTTCATCGAAGAAATTTCTATTCAATAAATTTTTGAAAAAGCAAGAAGTGACAAACTCAGGGGTGTCTATAAAATGTCTTTTTTTTTTAGACGTAAAATAGCTAAGTAGACTCCGGAGGCCGAATTGTTTAACCAAGAAACATGGCATTATGTGTTTATGCTTTTTATTACAGATTGTATGCGTCAAAAACGTGTACATTGGCTTGGCTTAATTGTTCACCCTTTTGCCTTAGGCATTTCTGCACCTCATTCTGCCGATTGGGGGAAATATGAAATGAAATATTTACTTTGAATTTTTATGACACAAGCACCCCTCACTAGATTGATAGTAAAAAAAAAAATTCAAACACTCTCATACCATGGAATTGGGGTAAGGCAAATAGGTAGATGTGAACAAATGGGCCATCAACTTATTCAAGCAAACAAATTCATGTGCATATGGTTCTTAAGTTCACACTTAATCCCATTTCCATTCCATTTAGATGCGATATCACCGCTAGATATGCAAATTTTCCAATTTAATAAGTTAACTTTGTTGCCATCGTCATTCTAGAAATGCGATAAATTCCATTCATAACATAATTAGATAAATTCTTAAACAACAAGGATAACGTGCTTTTTTTTAAATACACTGGGATCAGTCAAAGGGAAAGTCCCTCGTGGTCTGCCACGTGTTTACCTATCTTAAAACGGGCTTTCTTGAAGTTTATTTTCTTACCCAGTCACAACAGTAAGGGAACGTTTTCTAACTTTGTTATCTCTCAATTGAATCAGCGTCTTTATGTAATTTTGATTGGAGACAAACAAGTACCTTTTATGTTAAAATATGAATAAAGCTTGATGTTATTATTTTTCTTAGCGACTACCCTCTTTTTTTATAAAGTCCCATTCTACCGTGAATCACGAAAAGAATTTTCAAGTCTGTACAAGAATATGTCCTACTTCACACCACATATAATTTGAATATGAAAATTTTTAGTATCCAAATAAGTTCTTGTGCGCATTTAAGATGAGATAAAATTTTTCTGATACCATCCCCAAAAGTGCTTAACAAATTGAGTGTGTTTTTAAATCGATTCTGGTCGAATTGAGTGCTTTGTCTTCAATCTTACATATTTACGCTGGAGCTTACTGCGTAGCATCATTTCCAACAAATACTTTTGAATAACAATTACCCCCTCCCCGCCCCCAACAATTTCAACTGACTAAAATTCTTTACAGAAACTTTGCGGTGCCCCCTAGCACAAATCGCATTATGCGTTTCGTTAAAAGCAAGTGGTGCTGGTTTTGTGATATGGGGAGCCACCTTTCACGTGTATTTATTTTTTTTCCAAATTTTATATGTATTTTCATTTCTTTATTTTATATGGTTTTGCACCTAAATAGTGCAATACCATGCGTATTGTCATACTATGTACTTGTACGCATATAATATGAATGCTGAAGTAATTGCTTCGAACACAAAGGAACCCTTTTCTATATATTTCTAAATCACATCTAAATCCTTACTTCAAAACAATTTGCAAGAACATATTCTATTGTAATAGGAATTCATTTTTTTCATTATTTTATAGCAATTTTTTTTTAAAAAAAGCCCCTACGTTCAAAGTCTGAGAGCTTAATGCATCCAAACTGGATCAAGAGATATTTTTTATGGATTTCTCCATATAACAAGTTGAATATTAATTCATGTCGGCATCATTTCAATATATTTCATTTCTGCTCAATTGAATGTGAGATTAAATTCAGGCATTTTCGATAAAATAATTCCCCTAGGAGCGGTTGTCAAAAGCAAAGTCATTGCATTTATTTGAGTTACCTATTTTTTTTTAATATACAATTGGCAGATATTGTTGAAAATATTAAAGCTCTGTATTTACTATTAAAAATTCTTTATTTACTAAAATTCACTGCGTGTGCTGCATTTAATATTATATATATTACAATATTATTCGTTTGACTAACATCTATGAAATTTAGCTTATTTTCCTGGTGGATTTTATGAAAAATCTATATCATATGATCTTCATAAATTTCTCATTAATTTCAATTATATAATTGAAATAATATTTTGTAAAATAGTATTCAAATACTTTTAAGATGCTTGTTGTAAATAATTGGCTTATTTCTATTTCATTTTGAGAAAAAATTGGTTCATGTGCACAATTAGTTAATAAGTTGGTTTACCATATTAGATGGGGTTAATTTTCTGGAGAGATTGTTTCATTACACATTACCAATAATTATTTTCTTATAAAACATAATGAAAAATTATCCGTTAAGGGCATTTAATATTTAAAATTTAACTAAAAGAGTTATACAATCTATATTATTGATTGATAATAAAAAAATATTCAAAACTAATATTATTTAAAAATAACATTGTTCAAATGACGGGTTGGCGTGCAGGAGCTGATCTAAAAGTTCCAATTTTGAAAGAGACTTCTGCAATAATCGGGTCGAATCATACCGATAGTTAAAACGATTTTGTACTTAAGCTCGGAAAGTGTCCTGGGTTTATTAGTATAGACTATTGATTTAATATAGCCTCAAGTCCAAAAAACGTTAAATCGCACAATCTTAGCGGCCAACTCACATAAGCATGTCTCAAATTACCGCGACGTTGAAACCACACCTGCATGTAGGTATGGAAAGTTTCCAAATCCATATCTCCCAATTGAGCCTAAAAAAAATCTGTAATCATCGCTCAATATACGAGGTCTGTTCAAAAAGTATCGCGAATTTTGTGTTTTTTTTTTTAAATTATGTATTTATTTAGGAATATCTATTTTGTCCCCTTTAAAGTAATCGCAACCAGATATTATACACTTGTGCCAACGTTTTTTCCAATCTTCGAAGCAATTCACAAAATCATTTTTTGTGATCTTGTTCAGGTCCTTTTTCGTTGCCGTCTTTATCTCCTCAATCGTAGCGTAGCGTCGTCCTTCCATGAGGTTCTTTAGTTTCGGGAATAAGAGAAAAGTCACAGGGGGCCAGATCTGGGAAATACGGTGGCTTCGGCAATACTAGTTTTTGGCCAAAAATTCGTGCACAAGCAACGATGCGTGAGCAGGGGCGTTATCATGGTGCAAAAGCCAATTTTTGTTCTTCCACAAATCCGGGCGTTTCTGGTGGATTGCTTGCGCATAACTTGCAGATAATATTCCTAATTGACCGTTCTATCATGTGGCAAGAACTTATGATGCACCACACCCCGGCAATCTAAGAAAACTAAAAGCAAAACCTTCACATTCGACCGAACTTGTCGCGCTTTTTTCGGTCTTGGCTCATGCGGCAGCTTCCATTGGGATGATTGAGCTTTGGTTTCCATGTCATAACCATAAAGCTATGATTCGTCACCAGTTATGACCCTCTGGAGCAAATTTGGGTGGTCGCGGACAGAGTCTAATAGCTCCTTGGTCGCAATGTTAATGCGATGCTGTTTTTGTTCGAAATTGAGCAATTTTGGTTCGAATTTCGCGGCGACCCGTCTCACGCCAAATCATTGGTAAAAATCGAATGGCACGAACCAATCGATATGTTTAAGTCCTCAGCAACTTCTCTAACGGCATTCGACGATTGGCCAATACTATTTTCTTCACATCATCAACGTTTTCGTATGTTGTTGACGTACTCGGGCGTCCGACACGCTTTTCGTCGTTCACATCTTCTCGGCCCCCTGAGAACATTTTGTACCACCGATAAAAGTTGCTTCGGTCCACGGTAGCTTCACCATATGCCATAGTCAATATTCGGAATGCGTCCGCGCAATTAATTTTGTTTTTTACACAAAATTTGATACAGATTCTTTGATCCACACAGATTCTTTCACGCAAAACACGTGCAAGCAAAGCAGTTGTCAAAAATTAACTGAACTTTCAAAATGGCCGAACTTGTCGGCGTATGTGAGAGACATGAGTACCAATATAACGCCACAAAAAATCGAATATCGAATATACGTAACCCGCCGTAATTCAAGAATCGCGATACTTTTTGAATAGACTCGTATATTTAGAAGAATTGATTCTCTTTGAATTTGAATTTATTTTAAAATTCAATTAGCTGGCTCGTTTGCTGAGCATGAGTGGCTAGATACCGAAAAATGAAGCGAAATTACATGCACGCCGACGAATATTCGAGCACAAGAGGTCCTGTTAGGTTTTTCTAGTGAGAATTGAATAAATCCAACTGAAAGTGTAATTTAAAATAAAAAGAAAATACAAAAAAAAAAAATTTCAAAAGTGTGATTTTACTCGTATTTCTAGTTTGAAAATAAAAATTCACCGTGTGACATATTATTTAGATGAGTTTTACAGTATAAATTGTTATAAACAAAATATTAACTTTATAAATACTATAAAAAAATAAACTTGAATGAAAATAAATTATCGTATAAAAATAATAAATGATACGGCAAATGGAAAATAAAAACTATAAAAAGAACTAAATTAATTTAATAATTGAAAAAAAACCAACAACTTGAAGTTGAAATAAGGTGTAAAAACGAAAGGAACAGTCTACATTATTTATTTTATATTTTTTATCCTTTCGGAGCCAATATTTCTCATGTAAGTATGATTAATCCTCATGTAAGTATGAAATGTAAGTATGAAATGTTTTTACAAAACCATGAATTTGTTGTAAAAGCAAATAACATTCGCAATGCATTTAAAATATTACAAAAACATATCCTGAATAATTTTAATCAATTAGAATAAATATTATTTAAAATGGAATTATATTTTTCTTAGAGAAATAACTTTAAATTTAATGTACTCAGTTTATTTGCTTACATTGCTTCCATTTTGTAATTTCTGTATTAAAGCTTCTGTTACCATAAATGTAGGCGAAACACTAATTGCTGCAATTATTATGAAGAATACAACTGGTGAATGTATTCTTACTTCAATTAGTATAACTTGGAACCAGTTTTTACTTTGAAATATTACCAAAGAATGTTGAAAACGTAGAATATGAATGCAAATAAATCTTAAGAGCTAGAACTGAAACAACTTTATACAAAGATGTAATGAAACCGCGAAGAAAATTATTTTTGTTCGTAAACTTAATGGTAAGTTTAATTAAAAAATTTTCAAAACATCAACCACCCTTTTTCTATGGTCGACTATGGCCCAATACAATTGTGTTACAAAACTAAACTACTCTGCACATTCTTGTTCTGCTTTGACCATACAGCCTTTTTTAGAAAAGAAGAATCAAAGTTGCTGGGGGATCGTTGTGTGACTTTGTACAAATGGTTCGGGAATAGATTCCACTTACCTAAGACAGAACGTAATGAGTTCTCTTTATTGAGAAACAAGAAAATTCGTATTTTACTTGACATTGTCGTTATCAAGTCAATGGTAAATGGAAGCTTTTCCGTTTCTCTGTAAGTATATATACGAGTATACTTCTTGGTTCCTTATTACTGTGCAGTTTTTGTTTTGTTAGATTCATTCAGGTAAAAACTGCACTTAAAAAGGGATGCTCTTTCACAAAGGCAGACCAGGTAAAATCTATGAACTGCTGCTTTCAAAGCAATACTTATCTGCCGAAAAGCTTACTACTTAGACAAACTGCGCGCATATACGAATATACAAATATATTATACTTAATAGCATATAGGAAGGAAATGCTCAAGTACGGACTTACATTTAAAGCGAAATGAACAAAATATTCATAGGAAAGGATCAATTCTTAATAGTTGGAGGAAAAATAAACCGAATAAGTGACTCTGAGGAGCTACTGAATCAGAGTACAATATCTACACTTTTGGAAGTGGAATGATGGTTTACTTTGTGGATACCTCTTCTATGCTTTGTAGCTTCAATTTAAAACAGCCGGATTGTGTCTACGTGTACGTTTGAGTGAAGTCTGCCACTACATTTCTGTACCTGAAGTCAATGTTTACATTTGACTGAAGTTTATTTCCTACGCGAAACAATAACATGAAATGAAACATAGTTACGTCAAGTGAAGTTTCTAACTTCATCGGATTGTGAAATGCTCTTCATTAAGTCTCTCGAGGATTGTACTTTGCTCGACATTGCCGTTCCTGTATATTGCAGAAAATTCTTCTTTCCTGTTCATCACTAAAATCTACAATGATTGTTCCAATATACTCTAATGCAATACAACATCGGCTCATACAAGTATGGCTTGTACATATAATCTACTTATAATATTATTTCTAAATAAGTACGACTATAGATTGCTCTGTTAGAGTACGTTACATAGACAACTCATTGTCTCATCTCTTATATTAAATTTATATTCAACTGTTTTTCCATTTTTGTAATTTTCATATTAAACGACATTTTTACAAATAAGAATAAAATGTTGTATGACTTAATATCTGCAAAAAATTTATTAATGCAAATTTTGTGAAAATTTCTTCTTACAAAACGTAATTTATGAATGTAAATTATTAAACTACTATATACGTACATATGTAGCTGTATTTGGATAAATAAATAATTCACAATATTTTAAAACTGTAGATCTTCTTAATATTTCTCCACCGCAAGGAATTTAAATTAAAAAAATTAAAAAATCTACTAACGTTAATTCCCAAATGGACACTACATAAAAACTATTTTTTTAAATATCACACATAAAAGGCGATTTTGAATATTTTAAAATAAAAAAAATATTTAATATTCTATGAATATTAATATTTAGTTAGAAATAAATATTAATTTTGCATTTGAAATGGTGGGGTGGGAGATTTTTAATTTAACATGAATAGCTAGAATTGTCCTTTTTACCTAAAATATACTTTCGAATAATGCAATTTAACATGGAAGCTAGAATTGTCCTTTTTACCTAAAATATACTTTCGAATAATGCAAATGAAATTGTACGTTCAAGTAGCTAAGCTTTATTTAGTTGCTATGTCGAACAACTTATCTTTTATGATACTAAAATCAAACATTAGATAGTCAACATTAAAATTAATTTTTAGCTTTTTTTTGGTATTATGTAAAATTGAAGAATTCATTTTTATTGTAAATTTTTATAAAAATAAACCTAATAAATAAACTGTTACAATTATTTTTTTAAAAAATATAATCTGAAAATCAAAAATTTGAAAAAAAGAAATATATTGAAAATATTTCATAGTTAGATACTCGTAAATGTCAAAAAAACTCATTCTTTTTAAGGTAAATGTTTCTTTGATTACTTCTTAAAACCTTTATTAATATATACCATAAAATAGAATGTAACAATATAAAAAAAAGTATAGATTAACTTAGTCGCATGTTAAGATTCCAAGAGTTCCGTATCACGGATCCTCGTATCCAAATACGAGGATCATTCAACAAGTACTTAGCCTCACCGCCCGATGGAACTGCTGTCACAAAAGAAATTTACCATCGTGCAGTACATTCTTTTAGTAGCCTACTTTCAAAGTTTCAGTCGATTCCCTTTATTAGTTTTGTTTTGAGAGCCTTTGAAAGCGAGCGTGTCTGTCGGTTGCACAAAAATGGAAAAAGAACAATATCGTTCGGTGATTAGATTCTTGTTTTTGGAAGGGAAAACGCGCAGCGAAATCAAAGATCGCTTGGATGCTGTGTTTGGTGACTCTTCTCCTTCGATGGCGACCGTCAAGAATTGGTTCAACGAGTTTGTTCGTGGCCGCACGTCGGTTTTTGATGAGCCACGCCCAGGTGCCCCGAAAACGGCTGCTACGGAGGAAAACGTTAAAAAAGTCCACGATCTCGTGTTGGCAGACCGTCGATTGAAGGTTCACGACATAGCTGAGACTATCGGCATCGCAGTAGGAACGGTGCATCATATTCTACAAGAAGAACTGGGCATGAGAAAGCTGTCGGCGAGATGGGTGCCGCGTTTGCTCACACCGGAAAACAAGCGCAACCGTGAGACCACATCGGTGTCGTGTTTGACGCTGTTTCAGCGCAATCCAGCGGAGTTCTTGCGTCGTTTCGTGACCGTCGACGAAACATGGATTCACTGGTACACACCAGAGACCAAGGAACAGTCGAAACAGTGGACTTCACCCGGCGAACGTTCTCCGAAGAAGGCGAAGACTGTTCGATCGGCCGGAAAGGTGATGGCCACCGTTTTCTGGGATTCACAAGGTGTGATCCACATCGATTACCTCGAGAAGGGTAAAACAATCACGGGGCGCTACTATGCTGACTTATTGGGCCGATTTGACGTCGAATTGAAGAAAAAGTGGCCCCGCTTTGCGAAGAAAAAAGTGCTATTCCACCACAAAAACGCGCCGGCTCACACCTCCGCCGTCGCCATGGCCAAATTGGTCGAATTGCGCTACGAATTGCTGCCCCATCCACCGTACTCTCCAGATTTGGCCCCCTGTGACTACTTTTTGTTTCCAAACCTGAAAAAATCTCTCGCCGGGAATACATTTGGATCGAATGAGGAGGTCATCGTCGCCACGGAGGCCTATTTTGCTTCCCTCGAGAAAATGTATTTTTTGGACGGGTTAAAAAAGTTAGAACATCGCTGGGCCAAGTGTATCGAGCTTGAAAGAGATTATGTGGAAAAATAAATTGCCACCTTTCCAAAATTTTCGTTTTTCTTTTGTAGGCTAAGTACTTGTTGAATGAAGCTCGTATATACTCGTATCTCTTTTTTTTAAATCTAATGCATTTCAATTTATTTGCATTCACTATTGAAAATAAATTATTGAAATTGAATAAGATTACTTGCTTTTATATTACTGAACGTATAGAAAAGGAAGAATTTCTTTACAAATCAGTAATCTGTGTTCTTTCTAGCTTGTTTGATAATTGTAAAGCTCAGAAGGGGCTATTCAAAGTAGCGAAATTGTAATTTAAAATCAATTCGGAAAATAATCATTTCTATTCTGAAAGGAATTTATGAAACATCCCTTAAAGAGGATTTTCCAGTTCTGAATAGTTAGTATTAGTATTTGTGTCTACGTATTTGAAAATAAAATGTCTATAAATATTATGAGAGAACTTTCAATTCTGTATCTTTTGGCCAATTTAGGAGATAAAGGTTTCTTCTGCTTACTTATTAATGCAAATCTTTAAGAATGCATAATTAACGATCATGTAATCATTTTTGTAAGCCATTTAAATTTTCGGATAATTAAGATAATTTTCTTTTAATGTAATTTCTTTCAGCTGTAAGTGCACTAGAATAACGTGCATCCACTTGAAAATACTGAATACATCGGCAACTTTTTATTGCCATTAAATCTTTTCAACTACTTAATACTAATTCTTTGGAATTATAAATAGATTTTGTAAAGGTAAGTTTATATAATTTACAAAATACTCCATATGCTTCCATTAATAAAATTACTAACCGTAACTTCAAGAGTAATTATTAAAATTTTGAAAATGTAATTTTACTGCTGTATAAACTGTAGCAGAATAATTAAATTTTTACAATAAAAAATATCTTATAATATACTTTTACGTAATATTGATCAATTTGATCGGAAAACTGTTTTTAAGAAGTATTTCTGTGATGAAGTCAATGGAAATTAAGCTAATGCTTAAACTGCACTAAAAAAGTAATCATCTTCTAGTGGTTACTCATTTAGTGGGGTTTAAAAACCGCCATCATAAAAGTAACCACCACTTATAGATGGAGATAATATCTTACTATTAAACAACATTATCCTGCATAGAAAAATATTATATTAAAGAAAATAAAAAAAGAAGTTGACGAATGTAAACTTCTCCATTTATCTTTCCTCTCCTACTTCTAGCATTGCTGTTGGTACAAAAAAAAAACGCCAAGAAACACCTAGTTTGACTTGCCGAAGGTGTGAAGTTTTCTAAAAGAGAGGATAAAAAAATTTATCGAATGAAAAATAAATAATTAAATTGATTTAGGACCGAGTGTAAAAGGATTAGAAAATAATTAAAAATTAACAAATAATAAAAAATTAATTAAAACAAAAATAATATTATGGATTGTTGTAGGAGATTGGCCAAAGAAAGAAACCACTACCTCGTCTTTTGCTTACTTCCCTTCTCTTCCCTTTCTTGCAACCATATTTTGGTTTAATGGGTTTTCGTATCATACATAAAGATTTTACAATTTTTTCTTAATAAATTAATTTGTTTTCATTCCAATTTTCAACCCTCTAAATTTGTATACGCCCTCACTCTTAATTCCTCTTTCTTACGGCCTTAAATTTTTTTAATTCTATTATTTCTTTCTCTTTCTCTTGTTTCTCGGCCTGGAAAAATTAACACCTTTGGTATCACCAAATTCTCTCTATTTTTTTTGTTATATTGGTATAAGGACATCACACTGCCAATCTTTGAACCCCCTTCCCACCACACCACCTTACCAACACCAGCAACAGACATTCTAGGGCAGTGTTTAGGTATTTTTCTTCGTATACTTCTCTATAACATAATGTTCCTGACTTCCATTTTTTTTTATTAGCTTTCTTTAAACCCATTTTTTTTCTTCATAATATTCCTTTTCCTTTTTTCTCATATGTTTCCTTAACATAACATATTATTTAATTTTCTGAATAACCGATTTACTTAGTTTCGTAAATGAGACACAAATAGGACCAAATTCTAAGAACCTGACAGAAAAGTTACAACATAATTTAAAAATATATATACTTTTAATGGGCTAAACATATAAAGAATTATATTTTTAAAGTATTAAACAAAAATAAATATTTTTTAACCAAAGTAGATAACGTACTACATTTTGCTTTAAAAATGGGGTTTGTATGATATAATAAAAAATTTATATTAGAAAGGATTATTCCAATACAATTTAATGGGGTTAATACCTAAATTAGTTATAGTATTAACAAGAATACTTATGAAGCCGATTCTTAAGTTCTTACAAAAATAATACTAATAATCATAATAATGCCAATACTACAAAATGTTATTTCTAAAAGTTAGAAAAAAAGGTGGATGGATACCCAAAATATTCCACTTTCAAACCTGGCCACTACCATTTGCCATTTTTGCCCCGAACTAACTATCATAAACGATCCAACTTTGAACCGATTATTATATGATAATCGTATGAGATTACGAATCCGATTTGTGAAGGTATTTGAGTTTAGTTAATTTAGCACGCACGATGCACACTAATGGATTTTGCCTTTTATATTAAGGCACTTTCCGAATTTCTAATCTTCTAAAAAGTCCATTCAAAATAATTTCCGTGCTTGGTTGCTTTTTTAAAAGATTTTCAAGATAGGATTCAAGTTAAAAACGATAGTGTAACAACTCTGTCCATTGCTAAGTATTTTTTACCAATCGTTGAAGGATTGGAAAGCATTAACCCATAAAGATGGACATAAAACTTTAGGATTTAAAAGAGTTTCAGAAGAACATATACTCGTAATATACTTACAACTCGATACGATTCAAGTTTAGTTAATCCCATTTGGCGTTATCCTTTCTGCTACAATATTTTTTTATATTGAGCACTGGTTCATTGTACCAATAGTATTGCAATCAATCCCTTTGATAAGAAGAACTTTGCTCTATTTCTCTTAATATGGACTCGTTTTCATAGAATTTAATGAGTTTCGATAACATTTTCTTAATAGGCTATTGGATGTTAGATATTCAGTTCCTTGTTCCTGTTCCTTAAGAGGGCAAATCCTAGATTTTTTAAGTTTGAAGATAATGATAAATAAATACAGAGAAAATTTAATGTTGTTACTCATTAAGACACATTTTAATTTTTATATTATCAAAATGTTGTCATCATTTTTTAAAATAAATTAGTTATAACCAAAAAGGAATTAAAACCTTAAAACTACCATAATATCTAATACAATCCAGAATAGTAAGTAATTAAGGGCAAGTGTTATTCTGATTATTTTTTTTAAATTTTAATAGATGTTTACAACTTTAACATTTAACATTCAAATTTATATGACAGTAATTATTAATGTGAAGGGTTATGGGGAGTAAAAATCCACCAAAAATTCTCCTGGTAGCATCCGATTATGTTAAAATTCTGTGTTTTAATAAATCAAGCGACCAGTGACACTTAAGTTTTCTAAGGGAAGAAATGGATGATAGTTTTTGAACAAAAGGATTAGTATGACTGGACAGAGGAGAATGTAATATTTTATAACGATACACAGTAATATCATAAACAAGAGGGGCATAAAACAGACATAAAAGGGAGTATCGACAATTGTACATAGTACGAGGGTCGTTCAATAAGTCCTTAGAAAACCGTAGTGTCAGTAAAGATTTTTTTTTGTAAGTAGCATTATCGACAGGAAAGCTGTCAAAATTTCAGTTCGATCCATAGCGTCGGTCAATTTCTATCGTCGATTAAAGTTAACGACATTTATTTGTGCATAACAATGGAAAAAAGCGAGTTTAGGGCTGTCATCAAACATCTCCATTTGAAAGGCTTACGCCCGAAAGAAATCAAAGCCGAGTTGGATGCAGTTCATGGCACATCTGCACCTGTGTTTGCGACGGTTTACAATTGGTTGAATGAATTTAAACGTGGCCGTTCATCCACAAAAGATGAACATCGTTCAGGACGCCCAGTTGAGGTGTCTACTCCTGAAATCATCGACAAAATCCACGATCTGATTTTGAACGATCGGCGAATTAAAGTGCGCGAATTAGTTGAGGCCACGGGCATATCACAAGGTACAGTCGCTTCAATTTTGCATGAAAAATTGTCTGTGAAAAAAATTTCGGCAAGATGGGTGCCGCGTTTGCTCTCAGAGGAGAATAAGCGCAATCGTGTAGTGGACTCTGAGGCTATGTTGGCACTCCTTCATCGCAATCCTGCCGAATTCCTTCGTCGATATGTCACTGTGGACGAAACCTGGATACACTACTACACTCCAGAAACGAAGAGACAGTCATGACAGTGGATTTTCAAGGGTGAACGGACTGCGAAGAAGGCAAAAACTGTGCCATCGACCGGCAAGGTGATGGCCACGGTCTTTTGGGATTCGCAGGGCATCATTTTTATCGACTACTTGGAAAAAGGAAAAACAATAACAGAAGCGTATTACGCGTCGTTATTGCAACGGTTGAGCTAGGAAATCAAAGAGAAACGCCCCTATCTGAAGAAGAAAAAATCCTCTTGCATCAGGACAATGCGCGTGTGCACACCTGCGCTGTTTTCATGGCCAAAATTGTGGAATTGAGAATGGAATTGTTGCAGCATCCCGCTTATTCACCAGATTTGGCCCCGAGTGACTATTTTCTTTTCCCCAATCTGAAGAAATGGCTTGGCGGACGTCATTGCTCAAACGGATGAGTATTTTGCAGAACTTCCGAAATCCTATTTTTTGGACGGGATAAAAATTTTGGAAAAACGGTTGGAAAAGTGTATAGAGCTAAAAGGAGATTATGTTGAAAAATAAAAAAATTTTTTTTTAGAAAACAGTTTTTTTCCATCTTTTTCTAAGGAATTATTGAACGACGCTCGTATTTTAGCCTGAAGTGTGTGGATTCGACGGGATTCTATTCAATAAGTCCATATTGGTTTCAGTAGGATATTATATAAAAGTACTTTTCTCTCTATAGTAAGTTTAGAACGTTTGTTTAGAAGTCGCATTAGCTGTAGGGGTTGTCTCTTTAGTTCTTGTCTTTTAGGTTTAGTATATGGGTTCATTGTCAAGCGTTTGTCTAAGTTTAATCCTAGATACCAAATTTTGGTGTGCACTGCCATTAAGGTGTATAAGATTATATAGTTTACGGCAGAGAGCCAAAGTTATGTGGTTAGACTTACGTTCAGTATCTTTTATTCTCCACTTGGTGAACCAGTTCTGGATGGTTTTGATTTGGGTTTGTAGATTTTCGGAAGATTTTGGCTAAATGCAAGGCGTATCCGTATTATTAGCGTATGTAGAAAAGAAGCTATTGTGACAGTTTGGGATATCAGATGTATAAATGTTGTAGATAATAGGTCCAAATATACTTCCCTGTGGGATAACAGCCAATATCGGAGAGATTGGATTCATTTACTTGGAAGGTGATTAATTAAAATTTAAATTTTATCATAAACAAAACATGATCGACTAGTCAAAAAATTAAGGGTTCATTCAACGTTAAAGTTAGATTTTAAACCATTCCATATTGTAGAGTAATAGGGCGTTGTTGAATGAATTAATGTATTCGTTTGTTTGATGTTTAAATATTAATTAACAGCTGGTAAGAGAAAATATACTAAAGGCATACAGTAAAATAAATGGAAATATGCCAAGCCTGAAAAAAATGGTATTGCAAGCAATAAATAACAAGCTTCTGAAATAAAAATCTAATTTCTAATTAAGTAACAGGATGGCTGATGGACTACTTGACAAAACGATCAAATGTATTCGCCATTCTGAATTAAAAGTTGAAAATGGTTCCATCAAAGATGGTTAACTATTATAGAAATTATTAATTAAAATAAATACTGTGAAAATTCATGGTTTCTAAGATATTATCAGAAACGTATATTCTATGGATATCCTTAGTGAGTCACTACTTCTGGTGTAAGACCATCTGGTGGAATATAGGCTCTGGAATATTCACGAGAGTTCTGAAAAGAATTTTCTTACGTTTTAAGGTTAATTACACGTAGGTAGTTATAAATTTGCCAAAAAGTAATAGTAAAATTGAAAATATATAATTAAAATTTAGGCGTCAAACTTTTAGAAACTTTTTTAAGTTTGCTCTAACAAATAAGAAACTTACACATTTCCAAAACAGTAGAAACATAAATGTAATATAGAGATTTTGCAAAATAGCAGATTTTTGTTAAGACAATTAATAAATTAATTAAACTAATAATGGTCTAAATTGGTTTAGTATAATATTGTAATAAAAAAAAATGAATTTTCATTGAAACATGAATTTCTACCAGAAAATCTAATACAATAAAATTTATTCGAACTAGCTGGTATCAAAATTTTAATTGAACGTTTATTTATCTAATTATACTATCAGAGGTAATTTATTCAATTATTGATTTAATTAGCGTACCTCCCTTTAAGTTAAGTTATAAACATAAACGAACAATTTAGCTAATTGATTGATGATACTGCAGAGCTGATGTTGCCACGATATTAATCAAAATTATGCCAAATCATAAAGACTAATTATGATAGAAATCTTTCTACGATTTCACTGATGCTTTATTTCTGAGTCCATAAATTGTATTTAATTGCCTACAATTTTATTATTACTACTCGATTTCTCATTAGATCCATTTGATCTAAAATCAATTTGTCTGATTTAAGATAACGTACATATTGTGTATTAATAGATTTAAGTTATTTATAGCATTTTTATCCATTTCACTTTAAGTGTCCTTTTTATTTTCATTATTGAGTAAATCTTATTACTCAAAAATTAAGCATAACATTTACGAAAATATAAAATAGTGAATGGTTAGTATTCTTTTTAATAAATTTTTTGAATACATTTTATTACCCGTTAAGATATTTTACAATAAGTTTGCTATAGATACAAGAACATTATCAATAGGACCACCATTATCAATAAGACATAATGATTAAAAAATATATACCGTGTTCTGCAATTGCTCTCAATTTCTCTGCTTGATCCTTTAAAATCTAGTTTTTTACTTAATTTGATATCATAAACCATTTGCCTTAATATTAACATTACAACTTCAGTCTTTGCACATTATTTAAGGCTTTCTTTAGATTTTAATATCAGAAAACAAAAACTAAATCTAAGTTCTTACATCAAAACAATTTCAAACTATTATCTTAATTAAATCCTCTCGTATAAATAAATTTCATAAACAAAAATGAAATATAAGTTATGATCACTGAGAGCGATCTTGCAATAGTCGTACAATAAAAGATTCAATTTGTCAGGTAACTACGCGTCCCTATGGAGCGTGGATAGACAAAATTTGTTTCCGTAGTACAATGATGGATCTACAAAATTCCAGGTAGCTATGTGCAATCGAATTTTGTATTAAGCTTGTTGAATTCGATAGTTTGATGTACAAAAAGTTGTAACGAGCGTATTGAGAATATTCAGTACAAACTGTCTACCAAGTTTATTTAAAAGGCTCAATAAAAAGATACTTAGCGTCTGATCGGACATTGCAGACACATGACTGCTCCACCGCGCCAATGTATCCTATGACACGGCCATCTCATCTCTATCACAGCATATTTTTCATCTTATTTAAGTTTGTGTGCTATTTTTTCCCTCACGATCAAGAACATATAAAAGGACTTCTTATTTGTACTGTCCACAAGAATGCTATCAAAGCGCTGAAGTCGATTCCAGTTGAAGCCTTGCTGCACTTTTACGAAGATTAGAAATAGCCCCTCAACCTCGTAGTCTTATTACTTTTTCGCATTTTCTCAATCGTAGAGTTAATTATTTGGTTAAGGTTTGGTTAGGCTAGATTAGAGAGGCTATTCGCTGTTTCATTTGGACATACTAAGACCAAAGTAATGTTGGTGTCTCAAGTCACCCAGAGAATCAATTGGGAACGAGTGCAAAGTATTTGATTTTTGTAATATCCATGCACGCAATATCATTCAAATCAACCTAGAAAATATCACCCACAGTTCTCCTTCTAAGAGATGTGATGGGTAGGCATGAACGAAAAAGGTGAAAAATAGTCTTTTCTTCCACCTCGCCTTTACAACTATACCAGAGAGTGTTTGCAGGGATACATATTCGTCTAGCGTATCTCTCTAATATGCAATGACCTGTAATGCTTTCTGTTCTCTCCTGATCTAGCTTAGGCCAGATATTTCCAGAGATGTTACATGAGTCAAGACTAGTCCACCTTTCATTCGCCAGCTTTACTGGACTCAGCAAAATGGCGGGTGTAGCCGTTTTCTTAGGCATATATACCTCCTCTGAAACAGTGGGGAATCTAGCCTGGTACTATTTCGGTTCGGGTAACTCATCTACTTTACAGTTTCCTGGATTATCCGGGAGCCCAGCATAGGTAAACATTGCACTGGTTGGCAATCTTATTCAGAGATCTGTGGGAGTGCTTCAAAGCCCTCGATCTTGCAATGGGTGATTCCAGCGACTTAACTGCTTTCCATCGGTAAAAATTCCTATTGTATATCCATGTCAGATATTAATTCATCTGAGCCAAGCTGCGGCCTCACAAAAAAGTCAGAACCTTCACTGGTCTGGGAGTCGTAGAGACATACGAGGTCCGTTCAAAAAATATCGCGAATTTTGAATTTCCGTGGCTTACATATATTCGATTTTCCATTTTTTGTGGCGTTATGTTGGTACTCATATCTCTCACTTATGCCGACAAGTTCGGCCATTTTGAAAGTTCAGTTAATTTTTGACAGCTGCTTTGCTTACACGTGTTTTGGCTCATCTTCGATTTTTGCCCATTCCAAAAAATGGATCAAAGAATCTGTTTAGCGAAAAAGAAAAAGTCACAGGGTGCCAGATCTGGGGAATACGGTGGCTGCAAAATTATTAGTGTGTTGTTTTTGGGCAAAAATTACCGCACAAACAACGATGCGTGAGCATGGGTGTTATCATGGTGCAAAAGCGACTTTTTGTTCTTCCACAAATCCGGGCGCTTCTGGCGGATTGCTTAACGCAACTTGCGCATAACTTGCAGGTAATTTTCCTTATTGACCGTTCTACCCTGTGGCAAGAACTCATGATGCACCACGCCCCTGCAAGCACAACCTTCACATTCGACCAAACTTGGCGCGCTTTTTTCGGTCTTGGCTCGTGCGGCAGCTTCCATTGGGATGATTGAGCTTTGGTTTTCACATCATAACCATAAACCCATGATGCGTCACCAGTTATGACCCTCTAGAGCAAATTTGGGTCTTCGTGGACATAGTCAAACCCGTTCTTAGCAATGAGAGATATGAGTACCAACATAACGCCACAAAAATCTAAAATCGAATATACGTAACCCGCGGAAATTCAAAATTCGCGATACTTTTTGAACAGACCTCGTATTTATATTCAATGCTGGTCATCTGTGTATATCCTAATAGCCGATTTCTCCTAGACCATCCCGTATTCCCACTCAGTTCTACTAGCAATTTTGCATTTGCACATGTTAGAATGGGATGGTAAAATCTCGTTTACAAGCTTTTTAATTGTGCGTGATCAGGAAAATAAAAGGGGTCTCTTTGAGCTTTTGGGAATAATAGATGGCGTGTTGTACCCTCTCGTAAATAGAAACAGCTCCGTCTCAGAGGGATTGACTATAAGCTCGCATCTGTTCGTCCACTTCATGACACCGATCAAGGTCGTTTCCACAAGGTCTTTTATAGTAAGATGATATTTTCTGGTAATTATGATAGCCACATCATCAGCTTAAGCAATCCTCTTAAATTCGTCTTTTCTCAGTGAGGTAAAAAAGTCATTTTTGATAGTACTACTAATAATAACAACTATAATTTTTATTCCAATTATACAGCAAAATTTATTATCCTAATTTTGATTTCAAAAGAACCGACATAAAGAAATATTACAATTGATAGTTCAGAACTATCCAATCGAATGAAAAGGTTACTATCATTTTCGAATATTTTGATGGGGTTTAAATTTCTTGTTTATTATAATAAAATCGAATTTATCTGGAAATACAATAAAATCTTATTATGCCTTAAGAATCTGATTCCGTACCTCCAGTATTTCTCATCTACTATATTTGATGTAGAAGAAACTTTTTTGAAAGGCGATAATTTTATCATCACAACTATAAGTTCCATTTGTTTTTGTTCATTTTAGTTAATAAAATGTCCATAAACAATACAAACATGACCTGTTAGAAAACTGATAAGCGATACCCAATATACTACAACCCTTCTCTTCGGCGGTGTTCAAGAATAAATTATTAACCAAACCATAAGGTACTAGGCTTAATCAAATAAGTAAGTTCTGGTGCTTTTTGCAAGGGTAAATATCTATTTGAAAATCTTTGGGAAATTATATGAACAAACAAGAATACTGTCTATGAAAAACATTATTGGTTGGATTGGAATATGATATGGTGATCGAAATAAATTTCAACCCTTCTATGAACATTGTTTGCAATGGTATATTGCTCGTAAATAGAAAATTTAATAAGAGGCGTCTTCATTCCACCCACATTCCACCCAGAACTGTCTTGTACCAATTTATATAGCTTGGAATTATAGGTTTACGCAACAAGATAGAGATTTACAAAGACTTTTCTAAACAACATGTTCCACAAATCGGCTGTTTTTAAATTGACATTGAACAAAATGCTTTCGTCTTTTCTCGACTTGTATTTCAATCTTTTTGTTATTTTTTTTTCTATATTTTTGTTAGTATATAACATCAATTGTATTTGGTAGCTTAATAGAGATAAAAGAAGACAATATAAAACAAAACTACATCAAAATAAGATATTCCTAAAAATTGAAGCTATTTCACAAATACCGAACAGGCAACCACCAGCCATTATTGTGGCTGTTCTATATTACGTAAAAAGCTATTCGCGAAATCATTTATTCCTGGTGCTCTGTTTTCGTGGTTAAAATTTCATCTGCAACAGGATGTAGGCTGTACAAATGTATTTTGTGAAAGCAGAAAAATTACCCCCGTTATTTTCGTAAACATTGTAAATCCAAAACTCTTATTATTCAAACGGAAATATTTTATGTACATTTGTACATACATAGAATATGGCTCACAAGCCAGTGTATTGATCTTTTTGTGCAATTTAAATTTAAATTACGAATTGTTAGTGGTTTGAAGAGTATCTGAAAGTGAATTTTCCAAAGAGGCAAACTCGTAAATATTTCCAAATAATGTCTATCACATATGGGTTTCCCGGATATTATTCAAAGTCCTGAATTTGTACATTCATATACTTGTACCCATATATCTACCTGCCTTTTGGTTTATTTTGCTGACAATTTATATTTTTCAAATCTACTCCTTCAGGTAGGGAGTTACAATACTTTTCGTAAACGTCAATGAAGAGAAACAGATTGCCGCGTTAAACCAAAATAAATCTGTTCCATAAATTACACGATGAAATACGCAAAACAGTCAGTCAATTTTAGAATGAATTTTTATTATTTTCGATCCTTCGAAATAAGATAAGCATTTAAGGGTGTATTCGTAATATATTTCAGTATAGATGAAAGAATAAGAAATATATCCAACAAGAGTTTCCAAATTGTATTTCTGAATACAATATAAATAGTTATTTGTTGAAGAACTAATTTTTTTTCTTATCTACGTGTATTTTTGACTTTTGCCTGACTCATTAATTTTGAGATAGATGGATTTAAATATGATGAAATTAGAACTATATCTTCTTTTTTACTGTATTACTATATGAATGATTTATACAAATGTCAATAACTTCTAGTCAAAGAGATAGTAAATGAACTTTCATTCCTTTTTTTTATATTTGTTTTTATTTTAAATGATATCTACAACTACTTATGCTAGTAACAAGCAGATTTTTTACGGGAATATACAAGGACATGAAGACATGTGGAGGAAAACACCCATCGATGTTACCTCAGAACAGGGTAATTTTATTTTATAATTTTAAGGAATCTCTCGGCCATCGCCGTTTTAAACGTCGATGGGTGTATACTGGAAGGGTGGGAGTGAAAAGTTCCCTTCCTAAAGGATTAGGGTGGTAGGATAGGTGCGAATGGAATTTTTTATATCGGGAGATGCATAGTTCACGAACAAATGGAACATTTAGGTCACGGTGGATAACAGTGTTTCGCACATAAAAGGGGGCATTGACAATTTTACGAAGGATTCGGGATTGTAGGGATTGGATTGGAAGGGAGTTGGAATGCTTAGTCGAACCCCAAAGTTCTAGACCATATGTCCATATTGGTTTCAGAACCGTATTGTATAGTAATAGTTTAATTGTTGTTGTAAGTTTCGATTTGCTGTCTAGGAGACGTAAGAATTGTTTGTATCGTCCGTTAAGTTCACGTCTTTTAGTTTTCGTATGAAGGTTCCAGGTTAACCGTTTGTCGAATATAAGTCCAAGGTAACGTACGCTATTTTTTTGTGGAATAATACTGCCGTTTAGGGTTATGTCGGGAATTTGTTCTCGGCACAGTGTGAAAGTTACATGAGCAGATTTTTGCTCATTTACCTTCACTCTCCACCTTTTGAACCAAGTTTCTAAGGAGTGGATATGGTTCTGTAGGATACTAATGGCTGTGGAAGGATCTTTGTGATGTTTCAGGATGGCTGTATCGTCAGCATATGTTACGGTTAGGATGTTGTTGTGGCAAGGAATGTCATGGGCATAAATGTTATATAAGATAGGACCTAGGATACTTCCTTGAGGGACACCGGCGGAAATTTGATAAATGTCAGAGTAGTCCATATTTTCAGCTACCTGAAAATATCGGTCTGAGAGATAAGATTTAAGGATGTGGAAATAACTCGAGGGTAGGACTCGCTGCAACTTCCAAAGCAATCCAGGGTGCCATACACGGTCGAAAGCATGCGAAATGTCAAGAAACACTCCTGGGCAGTATTCCTTTCGCTCTAGCGAACACGCTATGTAGTCGACTACGCGATGACACTGCTGGATAGTGGAATGCTCAGGTCGAAATCCAAACTGATGCTGAGGAATGACACCCTCGGTTTCAAAAATGGGATAAAGGCGTTTTAGGATTAATTTTTCTAGGATTTTTGATAACATGGGAAGGAGGCTTATAGGTCTATATGAGGTAGGAAGGTTTTTGGGCTTATTGGGTTTTGGGATCATCTTAATTATGGAAAACTTCCACAGGGAAGGAAAAAATGATGTGCGGAGGATACTATTATAAATATAGGTTATAAGGACGAGGGTTTTTTTGGAAATTTGTTTCAGGATTTCTGAAGTTATTAGGTCATATTCCAGGGCTTTTTTATTGGAAAGGTGTTCTATTGTGAATTTAACTTCGGAAGGAATGAAAAACCTAGGAGGTGGACTTATGGGCAACTGAGTTGATATTTGTCGGAATATCTTCGTGAGGTTTAAAGATGTTTTCTAAGTGTTTGCCGAAGATGTCGGCTTTCTGTTTATCTGTTTTTGCCCAGGTTCCGTCGGTATTCCCGAGCGGGTGTGTAGCTGTTTTGTATTTGAGAATTCGTCGGATAACTGTCCAGAGTGACTTATTAGTTGTCAGTGATTCTGTGTATTCAGTAAATCGTTCGTTGTTATAATTAATTATTTCTTGTTTCAGTTCTCGTTGTAGTTGGTTCAGTTTTTTCTTCTCATTTGGCATTCTTGAACGTTGCCACTGGGCCCTGGCTCGACGTTTCTCGCTTATCAAGCTGCGAATTTTTTTCGGAAGATTATAGTCATGTTTTCGTATGGTTGGTTTGTTGTGTGGGCGTTTGTGATTGAGTTCTGTATGCAAACAGTCAAGTCGTTTACGGCATCGTCTATTTCTTGTACGTTCTTTAGGCTTTGTTGTAAATAAATCTGTTGGTCTAAGTTCTGTCTGAAAATGTCCCAATCAACTTTGCCATTTACAAGTTTGGCAGGATAGGATTTTAAGGAAGGAGAAGTGTCTAGTGTTAGGAGAACACGGGAATGGTCGGAATTCAGGTCAAGGAGTGTATCTATGGAAGTATTAATGGAATGTATGGGTGTGGTTATGAAATAGTCTAGAATATCGGGAAGGTTTCTGGCACTGGTCGGCCAATATGTGGGCGTGGGAGGAGATAGGACCTCAAGAGTGGTATGGGAGAGGAGTTCTTGGAGAATCTTTCCTCGGGGATTCGAAACATGGCAACCCCATTTAGGGTGCTTGGCATTATAATCTCCTCCCGCGATGAAGGATTTTCCAATTGATTTGAAGAAGGAATCAAATTGTATGGGAGTTAATTTTTTATTTGGAGGACAATAAACAGATGCAACGTTAAAGGTAAAGGATTTACATTGAAGGGTAATAACTATTGACTGAAAGGATTCGGTGGCAGTTTGTGAGTGGAAGGAATGATTTAAGGAATTTCTAATAAGGATGGCAGTTCCACCGTGTGCTGTGTTGTCTGGATGGTCAGTTCTGTATGTTTTATAGTCACGTATAGCAAAAAACGACCTGGACGTAAAGTGAGTTTCTGTAATCAGTGCAACGTCTATGCATTTGTTGTGTAAGAGAATGTCTAGTTCTTGTCGGTGTAAAGTCAGTCCGTTAGCATTCCAGAGAAGGATGGATAGGGATTTATCGGTTGACGAGAACATTTATTTATTCATATTGCTTGTTAGTGAGGAAATGGCGGTTGTTAAAGCAGTAAACAGAGGGGTGAGAAGAAGAGTAATTTTTCGAATTAATTTGTTAGTTATTGTAGAAAGAAGTGTTGTTAGGTCTGAGGAGGAGGATAATGGGGGAGGAATAGGAACATGACTACCATTTTTCTGCTGTTGTTGTTGTTGCTGCTGTTCCTGGTGTTGGTGATGTTGCTGGCGCTGTTGTTGGTGCTGCTGCTGATGTTGTGGTTGCTGTTGTTGTTGATGAGGAGGTTGATGTGGATGGTTTTCTTGTTGAGGTTGTTGTTGCTGCTGTTGATGTTGTTTCTGCTCAGATGCAATCTCAGCAAATGTCAGGTTTCGTCGCACTGGCAATGATGTTAGTCCCGTCTTATTTGTGGATGTATTATTATTTGGGCGTATTTTTGTCTGCATCATTTTATATGTGGAGCAGCCTTTGTAGTTTGCCGGGTGGCTTCCAGCACAAAGTACACACCTTGCTGAATTGTCTCGCGTTTTAATACATTCTGTGGTCAGGTGTTCCCCTGCACATTTTACGCATTTTGGCTTGTGCCGACAGTATGATTTGGTGTGGCCGTACTGTTGACATCTGTGGCATTGAAATATGTCCTTAGTGGGATAAGGCTCCTCCACTTTGATTCTTGTATAAACAAGCGTTTCAGATCAAAAATGGTTTTGTTGTTAGCCGCTTGTCTTAATGAGATGAAAAACAGAGGAAGCGCTGCATTCCTCTGCTTAACATTTGAGATGCTAGTTACCTCGTGACCCAGCATCTCCAGTGCTTTTCTTATTTCCTCTTCGGGAGTGGTATGGTGCAGATTCCGGACTACCACTTTAAAAGGTTTTTCATCCTTCGCCTGGTACGTGTGGAAGTCCGCCTTAATTTCGTCCAAGTATTGGATGATACTTCGGTAGGCCATCCCACTATTCGCTTGAATTGCAAGGCCTTTAATATGAGCCTTGCAAATGAATGCATCAGGGCCAATTCTTTTGTCAATAGCACGGCCAATCTCAACAAAATTTACAATGTTTTTAATAAAGATTGGCGGTGGCTTCACGGTTTCATTTGGTGTACTGAGTCGCTCTGGCTCGATATCCATACTTGCCAGTATTTGAAACCGATTGGCGGTGCTAGTTGTTGGTGTTTGTGGTTCTGTTTTTTTTATTTTTATTATCTTTTTAATCACTTTTGGCGATGTGTTCGGCGTATTGGTCGATCCAGATGGACTCTTTGTTTGTTTTCTTTTTGGCCTGCCGAGTGGCCGCTGGAAATCTGACACTGACACAGTGTCTGCTTCGGTGTCCGTAGCAGATAGCATGACTTGCCTAGCGGTGCTAGCCATTACAGTTACAAGGAACACAAAGACGAAATAAACGCGGAACTCGATAAAATGAACTCTTCAGTTTGTGTTCTAAGCAATATAAAATTTTTGTTTTTTTTCCAATATCGAATCACTTTAATTCCCAGTGTTTTTTTTTTTAAATATTTATTATTTATTATTAATAAACGTGTTTGCTTTATTTTTTTCAACACTTTTCACATAATTGTGTGTTTGTATTAAAAGTATAATATTATATAATATATTTTGTATTATATTAAATAATACAAAAGTGAATTATTTCACTTTTGTACTTATTTTATTTCACTTTTATTTTAATATATTTTTTCATCCGAACTGTTTAGGTATTTATCGATCGATATACGTAGAGAGATACGTACGTCCGCACTGGTACGCAGTGTGGACCAGACCAACTTTCATTCCTGAAAATTAATTTTTGCACATTCGAAAGTCCAGCCTTACTTGCTGGCCTAAGAAAGGAGAATAAGTTTTTAAGTTTAAAATCAACGGTTTTATTATTTTCAGTTTAAAACCTATCACTTTGGGGGGGATCATCAGAATAAGAGACTGAAATTAAATTTGGTTCACGGAGATTAAAAAGCTCTTTCAAGTGAGATAATAGAGAATGCAACAGCTGAAGTGTTTTTTTTACTTATAAAGAGTATATGTGCATACAAATAAGTATAGAATAAGCAACTACTTCTATTGTATTAAGCAGCCTTAAAAAAAAATTAGAGAAAATTTCTACTCGAGACTTTATTAATAGAATATCCAGATTTAGTGACAGTAATTCTGCTGAATATTGTATCAAATCTGTAATAAAAGTAATGCTGATAATCTGCAGAGTATTTCTGAATGCATAATTCAAATTTATAGTAATTATATAAGGGGATGATCGTTAATAGGCTTAGCTATTGTGAAAGAGTTGACTCCGTGAAGGATTCCATAAAAATAGATCAGAATGGCAAAAAGTTTATAAAAGAAACATCAGTGTTTGATCGGAAGATAGCAACTGATATTTAAAAAATGCAACATTTCGGAAAACTAGGAGGAACAAATAGAAAAACTGGATGTAATAAACTACATTGTTGAATTACCATTCATTTACTCTAAAATATTAATTTTTCAATTAACAATATAAGAGAAACTGGTTGGAGTGAGCAACAGACTACAAAATTGTTTGGTGAAACACTGAAATTCGGTCCTTCGGAGTGATGAGACTTTGTTTGAAATTTTTGGGTCTGTCAGATGCTTTTTTTTCCGTTTAGATTAATGAGGTACAGGGGGAAACCTTCAAAAGGTATTCGTCTGGAAGTTTTTCCTGCCAGGTGAGTTATGCGGGATTTTTACCTCGCTAAAACCTAACCTGCACCTCTGATCTTGCTCCCGGAACGATGGTTCCCCGGCGGCACTCTTTGTAAATACTACGTCGCCGGGGCGTTCTTGTTTGATGCTACTGCTGTCCCGATGTTATGACGCCTCGCGGCCTATTCTTCGTACGTTGTATGGAGATCCTTGATAATGGATTCCGCGTACTCTGCAATTCTGTTCCAAGCCGATTGGCTCTTCAGCATGCACTCCACTATATTTTCTGGACTGATGGGACGCTCCAGATTTCTCTCCAGCTCCACCCGCGTCTCCTCATGGAGGGGGCACTGGAAGAACACGTGTTCTGCGTCTTCGATCACATCGCGGCAATGATGACAGTTTGCGGAGGCAGTTCTCTTGAATCTGTGCAAGTATTCCCGAAAGCATCCATGCCCAGTCAAGAGTTGGGTGATGTAATACCCGACTTCCCCGTGCAGGCGAGTGACCCATTTGGTAACATGTGGGATCAGCCGATGAGTCCACCGACCCTTCGTCGAGTTGTCCCATCTCTCTTGCCAGAGGCGAAGACTCTCGGGTCTCTCCTCTTCACAGAGGACCTTTCGCCGCTCTTCCTTCTTCCTACGATGTTGGCGTTCCCGCTCTCCTGCCAGAATGTCGATGGGTGGGCATGATGCCACGATGCTGACCGCATCGTGCGATACCGTTCGGTATGCTGACGCCACTCTGATCGCTGAGAGTCGCTGGACTGATAACATGGTCTTGCAATATGTTGTTAGCTCTGGCGACTTCGCCCACACTGGTGCTCCGTATAGCAGGACGGAGGTAACCACAGTTGCCAGTAGTCGCCTTCGGATTTGCCTGTGGCCTCCAATATTGGGCATTATCCGCGAAAGTGCGCCCTGTACTGCTGATGCCTTCCTGCTGACGCTGGAGATGTGCTCCTTGTAGTTGAGTCTGGCATTCAAGACCACTCCTAGATACCGGATGTAGGGTAGCGACCGAATGTCGTGGTTGCCTACTCTTATGGTGATTGTCTCCATTTTCGTCCGGCTACTCACAAGGAGCGCCTCGGTCTTATGTTCCGGCAAAGACAGGTCTGCCGATGTCATCCACTGTCTTCTGCTCCGGATGGTGGTGGAGAATGCGGCTTCCAGTTCCTCTAGGTGTTTGGCTACCAGGACAACCGCTACGTCGTCCGCGAAAGCCACGAGTGTTGTGTTCGTCGGTAATTGCAGATGGAGTAGGCCGTCGTACATGACGTTCCACAAGAGTGGCCCCAGGACAGAGCCCTGAGGTACCCATCCCGTGACCTCATACTCTGCTGGTCCATCCTCGGTCTCGTATTGCAGTAGTCGAACACTGAAGTATGATCTGACCATCCTCCGTAGGTAGTAGGGCACCCCCATGTTCTCAAGAGCCTCCAAGATTCGATCCCAGCGGGCCGAGTTAAACGCGTTCTTGATGTCCAGGGTGACAATGAGGCAATACTTTTTAGAACCGCCTTTCCATCTCTTTCCTGAGATGGCTTCCTTTGCAATGTTCGTGACGAGTTCCAGCGCGTCGATGGTCGATCTCCCCTTCCTGAATCCGAATTGAAATTCGGAAAGTTGAGGATCGATGTATTGCTCCAATCTGTCGGCCACTATCCGATCCAAGTTCTTCCCGCCCGAATCCAGCATGCAAAGTGGACGATAGGAAGCTGGCTCGTCCAGTGGTTTCTTCCCTTTTGGGATAAGAACCAATCTTTGTTGCTTCCAACGGGTCGGAAATATGCCTTGTCGCAGGCATGCGTCGTACATGCTTATGAACAAGTCTGGCCTGGCGGCAATTACACTCTTCAGTGCGATGTTGGGTATGCCGCTCGGTCCTGGTGCCTTGCCATTCTGTAATCTAGTACAGGCCCTCGTAAGCTCTTCCATGGTCACACCAGGAAATTCCACTTCTTTATCCTCCGGGTGGTAGTCGGGGAGTTCTGGTTTCTCCGGGAACATATGTTCTACTATTCTTTGCAGTATGTCGGGACAGGTTGGTGTTGTTGCGGGTAGGCTTTTAATCCTATGCATGACCGTCTTATACGGTCTGCCCCACGGGTCCCGGTCCACTTCCGCGCAGAGTTCCCTCCAACATTCTAGTTTGCTGGAGTTGATGGCGTTTCTGAGAATACGCCTTTTCTCTTCGTAGATACATCTGAGTTCCTCTGTCGAGGCCCTGTCTTGCCTACGAGCACGCTGGTGTTGCCTTCTTGCCTTCAGGCATGCTCGCCGATGTAGGGCGATGGTCGGGTTCCACCAGTGGACTGATGCTCGGCCTCTGTTTGGGCGACTCCTTGGCATCGACGCATCGATGGCTGCCACCAGGGTGGCTGTTACCTCTTCTGTGATGCCCTCGGCAGTTGGGTCTGTCAGATGCACGTTTCTTTGTCGGGTAGGAAGCTGATGTGGTAAATGCTTCGGAGGACTTACACAAGAAGGGCTTTATAAAATAGTAGCAAAATAATGAGTAATAAAAAAGGGCTACAAAGATAAATTGGAGATTCATTATATTATTTTTATTGACTATAATGAAAAATTGGAGATAAATTAGAGATCCTTTTTGGGAAACGGCTTTATCTTTTATAAAGATGAAAACCCTAAGCACACTTATCGTCTATGTTCACGATGTTGCCATTACAGTTATATAATCTTTTTTTCTTCGATTACTTTTGGGATGTGTCGAACCGAAATAGTAAAGCAAGAAATCCAATCAATCAAAAGGACCTTTTAACAAAGTGTTTTGAGACTGGAAGAGAAGATACAACACAAACTCTGAGCAAATTTTTTTTAACAATGCCAATGGTTTGCATAATAGTTATTACAGTAAAATAGGATTAAATTATTAAATATTAAAAAAATAAAGTAAAAATAATATAGAAAATATAAATATAATTAATGACCGTTAGTATAATTGAATAATATTGATACTCATATTTCTTATTTAAGCAAAAGTTTTACTTGGTTTAAATTTACTTAAGTAAACTACTTACTACTGAATTAATGTTGGTTTCTTTTCAATTGCACGCAACTTCTGAGGAAAAATATTAAATTTGTGAAGCTCTGTTATTGGTTTGGTTGTACATATGTTTCCGAAGTATTGTGGTAGATTGGAAGTCATTTTCCACATTTCCTTTTGTAATTGAATAAGAGTCTTCGTGTCATAAACTGAACTAAAAGTTCCAATATACTGCGCATTTTCATGGAAATGTCTAGACATTCCGTTCCACAAGTGCTCTTGAGTGCTGCTCATTGCTGAACTAAAAGCAATCGATTATCTGCAAATGATGTCAGATAAATACATGTATGTACGTTCAGATACCAAACAACTACACAAATTGCATCATGGATATTTCAAACGATCTCCAGCCACTATGGACTCTTAAGGTTAAAAGATTTCACTTTGCAGAAAATACAAATTGTTCTATGAATTCAATTAAATTAATTTGAATTTATTTTATCAGATATAATATTTTTTTACTATTGAATATTAAAATAAACTATATGTCTGTTATTTAAAGATTTCATGTTAATTTACACCTTTGCAAAAATATGTGTTCCTAAATATTTTTAAATGCATTATTTATAATATACATTTTTCTATGCCTTCATAAATATTTATAAACAATTAAAGAGAAGAGCAGAGGATAAAATATATTTAAAAACTTATCCTTTCGGAGTGTTATTTACGACAACAACTTTTTTTAAAATTTAAAAAAAAAATTGTATGAAGAAATAATGTTTAAAGAAATTTTTTTTTTCTCAACAGGCGCAAAAATATATAAAGTAGATGGTACCAATTTTTGGGATGCTAAATTAAATCAATCTTCTTATTTTAGTTATGTTTTTTTTCGCCAATTATTGCATTTGTGTTTCGGCCATAAGGCTGCGATCTCGTCAGAATTTTAAAATATCTGAAATATTCAGTATTACTTTCATAATTAAATTAATAGCAGTCTTGTGGAAGAAAATAGTTTTCTCAATAAATAATAAATTTTTGTTAAGATCAAACATTATCATGATCATCAACGGCCTATTCCTGTCTGGGCCTGCTGAATCAATGAACTCCAGACATCCCGGCTTCACACTGTGGTCTTCCAGTTAGACACTTTTAGCATATTTTTGGCATCCTGTGTATAGCCAAAGTTAACAAATCAGGATCTACCTCGCCCCTTTTGGGACCATTAATGGGGCCACTGTAGACTTTCCGGGCTGAATCTTCCTCATCCACACGAATTTAGTAATCACAAAATCACATTAATTATAATATTATGTAGATAGTTTACTTTCTTAATTACAATCTGTGGAATTTTTTTACTAATCTAGGTTGCATATAAGGTGTAGTAAAAAGTAATCCTTTTTTTTGACAATAGATGGCTTTATGAGTCTGTATCTCATGTTGTAAAAGTGCAATCAGGTTGCATTAGATGGCGTTAGAAAGATAAAATTTCGTACTAAAAAAGTTTCTGATACAGTTTTGTGATTACTTGACTCAGTATTTTTTTAGCACGCATTAAAGATGGACACCAACAAAGAGAAAATACGCCATATTTTACAGTTTTTCTTCGATAAAGGCGAAAACGCAAGCCAGGCAGCTGAAAATGTGAATAGTGTTTATGGTCTTGATACTGTAACAGCCAATCATGCGCAATTTTGGTATCGTCGATTCCGTTCCGGTAATTTTGATGTCAAAGATGAACCACGCTCTGGAAGGCTAATTGTCGAAAATATCAAAAAAATAATGGAAATCGTCGAGTCCGACCGTCACGTAAGCACTGTTGCGATTGTCCAGGAGCTAAACATTGCACAAAAAACCGTTTGGAACCACTTAAATAAGGATGGATACAAAAAGAAGCTCGATGTATGGGTGCCACACGAGTTATCGCAAAAAAACCTCATGGACCGAATTTCCATCTGCGAATAGCTGCTGAATCGCAACAATATCGATCCATTTCTGAAGCGGATGGTTACTGGTGATGAAAAGTGGGTCACTTACGACAACGTCAAGCGACAACGGTCGTGGTCAAATCGTGGTCACCCGGAGCAAACGGTGGTCAAGCCAGGATTGACACCCACGAAGGTTTTGCTGTGTGTTTGGTGTGACTGGCAGGGAATCATCTACTATGAGCTGCTCTTCTACGGCCGAACTCTTAATTCGGACCTATATTGTCAACAATTGGACCGTCTGAAAGAAGCAATCGCCCAGAAGCGGCCAGCTTTGGCCAATAGGAGAGGAATTGTGTTCCATCATGACATTCCTGAAAATTAATTTTTGCACATTTGAAAGTCCAGCCTTACTTGCTGGCCTAAGAAAGGAGAATACGTTTTTAAGTTAGAATTGAATGGTTTTATTATTTTCAGTTTAAAACCTATAACTTTGGGGGGGATCATCAGAATAAGAGACTGAAATTAAATTTGGTTCACGGAGATTAAAAAGCTCTTTCAAGTGAGATAATAGGGAATGCAACATCTACTATGAGCTGCTCCCCTACGGCCGAACTCTTAATTCGGACCTATACTGTCAACAATTGGAGCGTCTGAAAGAAGCAATCGCCCAGAAGCGTCCAGCTTTGGCCATTAGGAGAGGAATTGTGTTCCATCAGGACAACGCCAGATCGCATACATCGATAGTGACTAGCCAGAAGTTCCGGGACCTTGGTTGGGATGTTCTTATGCATCCATCTTATAGTCCGGACCTGGCATCAAGTGATTACCACCTCTTCCTGTCTATGACGAATGATTTTGCAGGTGAAAAATTCGCCTCAATAGAAGATTGTGAAAATCGACTGTCTCAGTTTTTTGCCAATAGGGACGAGGGTTTCTATGAAAGAGGCATTATAAAATTACCTCCAAAATGGCAACAAGTTATCGAACAAAACGGTGCATATTTGACCTTAATCGTATCATTCTATATATGCTAAATAAAACCTTCAATTTAATGCAAAAATAATGGATTACTTTTTACTACAACCCTATATGTTCATATTTATTTCATATTCTTTAATACAAATTTATATTAAACAGAGAGCTTTAAATTAAAAACGTTCTGTAAGCTTTTGTAAATAAAATTTTATACAATTTTTTGGGACATTAATACTCATAAAGATTTTTTTGGGTAGAATGCTATCAATACTCATAAAAAGATATTTATTTTTTTCATCTTACTTAATTATCATTAAAACTTTTCTTTCCAAATGAACCCATCTGGTATATCAATTTGGGAAAATTGGTATCGCACAGGTAGGTTTTCTGATTCTTGTACCATACAAAATCTATAACAATAATATTTACTCCTGATGTTGATAATATTACCATTTTATTGAAAATACGAATATAGCTTATAAATTATGCTGATGATATTACGAATATTGATGAAGCATTTCCATTTCAATCAAATCTGATCCATACAATCCAAAGTATTAGTAAAAAATATCATGGAATCTTAAAAAAAAATGATACTTATACGGCGATTACGAAAAATAAGGAACTTTCAAGATCCCATGATATTTTTCAAATTTGTTATTAGTAACCTTTGTATTTGAATATAAATTTTTAACTCTACAACAACAATTAAAAGCCATACGGGCTATCTCACTACCTGGATTAAAACTTAAGGTCAGCAGAGATATCAGTACCGCCAAATCGAGGTATTAAGACGATATTGAAATTTCACAATCGACATGTTAAGCTAATATTAAAAATAAATAATACTAAAAGTCTGCATAAACATTTAACAATTTAATATGTTTAATATGTGAAACCTCATAATAAATTTTAAACTTGAATATTTTATGAGTGTATAGTCAAATATTCCGCGGAATGAAGGAATTCGAAAATGTGAACTGCCGATTGAGTAACCTTTCTAAGATTTTTGGAAAATGGAAGAAAACGACTCTTCCGTTTATATTAATGAAAATTATAAAAATATTTACTTAAGAGTTTATTTCTTAAGAAAAATTATATTGCAAGATTAATTTTATTATATTTTATATTCTACCTCAAAAGCCTGACATGGAAGAAGTTTGGACCTCTGCAGAGACAAACAAATGGAGATTAAAAATTAGAATATTGATAAATATTAATCGTACGTCCACCATTATATGCTTAAGTAAAAATCAATAGAAACAAAGAAAACATAAAATAAAAGTCAAGATATTAGGCGATAAAAAAAAATATTAGGCGCTACAGACGATATACTGACCTTAGTCAGAGTCTAGCCTGACTTTTGAGTTAATATAATTCACATAATAAACAATTGTCATAAAAAAATATTTCCGAAGGTAGAAAAATACAACAGCTTGGGTATATTTTTAGGATAATATAAAGTATAGTTAAAAAATTCAAAATAAGAATTTTATAAGAACAAATTTTGGCGATACTTTAGATCCTTTCAATATAAGACTTTAACTTTATTTCTCAAAGTAATTTAAAAAAAAAGCTCACATATAAATATTCCATAAAAAAACGTAATTTATATATTCGTAGCATTTACTTATTTTGATAATATTAGTGATGGAAACTCCAGAAAATTTCCATATTTTCTAATAAGAGTCATTATATCGGAAATTAGGAAGAAATAACTTTATAGCCAGAATATTTACAAAAAACCAATATTTTCTTATAGAAAAAGTGAAAATCAAAAAATAAACACAAGCTAAAAATTTTATAACTAACCAATCATAAAATTTGCATTGATGCAGAAAAATAAAATGTTTCCAATGAATTTTTATCGGATTTTATCCAAATTTGCTTATAAAAAGATTTATTCCGCTTCGCGAAATTTGATTATTCTTCGAAAATTGGTATTTTCATAGGATTTTACTTTCTTGAAAAACTAACAAGAAGACTGCCGATGAATCAATTTATTTCAAATTTTCATTTACCAATTTTTAGCTGAAATAATAGCTCTTCGTTATTTCCTCTAAATATTTTTATGACTCCTTAAAAAAATCGCCTGAATTTATTTTCCTATATTTGTTAAACTTTTATAAATTTGCTTGATTTTTATTTGTTTTTGTAATTTTTTATTCTGTTTATATAGAATACATATATATAAAACCCTGCAAGGAGATGTAAAAAAATAAGATAAATAAAATAAAATCCAGTGTAACACCAGACCCAAATGCTAAGTTTACGTATTCAGTTCACAGAAAAGCTATAAAAATTTACCCTTTAAAGCTCCTTTATTGCATTTATTTCTAATGACGATGATGGTGATGATGATGATGGGGCTGAAGGTTATCCTTTTCCTTGTTTCCAGTATGGAATTTAACTGCCACCCTTTCCCATTAATTTTAAACATTTGTTTATTCAGATGAATGATCAGTTCTGAAAACTTAGGGTTTTTTCTACAGGCCAACAAAAAAAGCTTAAAATTCTTTACTTGGAAAGAAACAACTGCAATGAAGAAAAAAAACAACTCAAAATCCGTTAAAGAGTGGAGCAATAGGTGGTAGTAGTTGAGGACAATAAGAAGAGCAGGAACAAGAGGCTAAGCTTTCTGGCGAATTCAATTTCCTCTGTTTTTCGTTGACTACGATCCTCGAAAAAATTTATGGTTTGTAAAAATTGGCTCTCAGTCTGTTAAAATGTGATTCTGTTGTTTTGTTTATTAAAAAAAATCTTATAATACTATAAAATTTTAGTCGTTGTCTAACTTAGAATGTGAAGATAGGAAATGGTATGGAGGTAAATGAGACTTTTTCCATTTGCCTATGAGTCTTCTAAAGGATTTGTTCTATATTCCTCTGATTGACTATTTAAGGGTATCCATGTGTGCATATCTTTATTTCCTGATGCAAAAATTTAAAATATTGATTTGTATGGAAACAAGTATAATCCGTATGGGATTTTTTAATTCATTTCCCCCATATGGAGTTTGCAGTGTTTTTAACATGTTCTTCATTTTTGGAATGCTTCTGGAAAACCATTCAAGTACTCATCGATGATTCATTATTAAACTGAGTATGCAATTGAAATATACCCTAAAAACTTATTTGAAATAGCAGAAATATTATATATTTATTATTATAAAGAAAACATGATTTATAGGCAATTATTGACTTAACGTATTAGAAAAAATCTCCTGATTTAAATACGACCGAAAAAAACTTTAATCAAAAACTACCTAAAAAAACTAGTGCTGATATTTGAAGCTTCATCGCTTGGTAATTCAAAGACGCTAAACTAAAAAACTTCAACCGAAATAGGATTATCAGTAATTATTATATAATTGCCAGCAACTATGAACAAAACTTTTAATTGAACTTCTTTCTGTCCTCAATTAAAAACTTTTAATTGAGGACAGATTTTCTTATTTAATTGATTTCCTCCATGAGCACTTCATTAGCCATTCATTAAGTATATATAAAAGTAAATAAAATTTATTGATATTTTTAAGCTATACACCAGGTATAAAAAAACAATTGTTTTTTCATAGAAAGTAAAAACCAAAAAACAATTGTTTTTCATAGAAAGTAAAAACAAATTTAATCAAAGTAGTTGCCCTCAATAGGTACACATATTCCCCATCTCTCGGGCAATTTGTGGATACCACGCCAAAAAAATTCCTTCTCTTTCGAGGCAAACCCCTCATCAAGAAGTGCTGCTAAGGAAGCGCGTTGTCCAGCAATGAAAACACGTGGTAGTCGGAAGGGGTCAGGTCTGGTGAATAAGTGGGGTGGGGTACCACCTCCTAGTTGATTGTCTCCAAGTAGTTTCGGACCATTTTTGACGTGTGCGATGGTTGTCGTGGAGGAAAATCAACTTGTCTTGTCTTTGTTGATAATCCGTTCTTTTTTCACGCCGAGCACGGTACAATTTGATCAGTTGTTGGTGGTAGCGGTGGGCATTGACAGCTTCACCAGGTTTCAACATCTCATAGTAGACGATACTTTGCTGACCGGGATCAACCCACGATTTCTTGTATTTAGGATTCTCGAAATATATTCACTTTCCATCGCCTGTCACAATCCGATGCAGGAACGACTTTCTTTTTTGTCTGGCGAGCAAGATTTTGCATGTGTTTTGGCGTCGCTCCATCATGCGGCACCCATTCTCCGATCTTTTCAATCTTCCCCATGACACGCAGACGTATGGAAATGGCTGGTTGAGTAACACACAATTGCTCCGCGAGCATTTTTTGCGATTGGGAATCGTCTTCGTCCAAAAGAGCCTGCAATTGATGGTCCTCAACCTTCCTAGGCCGAATTTCACGCTTCTTGTCCAACAAGTCATAATTGCCGTCTTTGAACCGACGAAACCAATCTCGGCACGTTGTTTCCGATAAAGCACTATCACCATTGGCCTGTATAAGCATTCGATGCGATTCGGAAAAGCAGAGCTTCCCGTATATGCTCTTTTTCTGGCACAAAACTAGACATGATCACCAAAGGAAAAATGTATGTTGTTATACGAAATTACTGACAATATGTACTGATTAATGTTGACAGATGTCAAACTAATAAAAAAAAGTATGACGTGCCCATAGTAGTTTAATATGCTCACTTACGCCATCTATGACCAAACAGCGGATTTAAGCACTATTATCCACGTTCTTCCCCAGAAAAATCTATCGACGACTTAAGTGTCACTGATTATATGATTTATTAAAATACAGAGTCTTAACATAATTACAACGCTACCAGGAAAATATTGGTATATGTTTACTTCCCATAACTCTTCATGTTAATAATTAGTATTATACAAATCTGCATAGTAAATGTTCTATGTGTATTGTTGATATCTGTTAAAATTTTAAAAAAAGCTTGGTGAATTCGCGAGTTTGAGTTACGAAAAGTTGCAACGAGCCAATGGATGACATACAACAATGTGAAGTGCTGTGATGCCGTGAAAGACGTACCTTACTCAGGGGGAACTTCAGTATTAACAACTTAGAAAAAAATCATTCTTATACTTTTTTAGCCTTCCTTTATAGTTTATATTAGTCTATATGGTATGTTTTCTCAAGATCAAAACAACTTCAAAGAACTTACTTTTGATACTGCCAGTAATATCCAAATGAGAGTAACCGAGGAGTTAAATGGAGAAGCTTTGCAGCACCACTGCTAAGAATGGAAACAACGATTCTACTGATATAAAATGTTGCAAAAAAAAATCCGAATCATACATTTTATTTTCTGTTTTTATTTCAAAATATATAATTCCCATAAGCCAATAAATATCAGTCCAAAATTATAATATCTAAATTTTTATAAAAATATTTAACCTCAGTTACTCTTAAATATAACAGTCTTTACGTTTTTTAAGAATCTTTATTTTTTACATGTTCTTTATATTTTAGAGGAATTTATTCTGGATTTTAATAATTCGGGTACTATTTTTAGGTGTCTGTATTGTTAAATAAAAACATAAGTGTATAAAAAATCCAGAAATTTATACAATAGAATTCTTCGAAAATTCTCCAAAAAAAAATTTACCAAAATATTTTTATTTTTATAAAATAATTAACTAATTATTATAAAGTAAACGAATTTTTTAGAGAAACTTTTTTAAACTAACATCATCTTTATAAACAAAAAGATACGCTAGAAGTACTCTTTGTGTTGTATATGTATATTGTCAAATGTAACCAAAATACTCTACATTATGATTAAAGTTTTAACTCAAGTACAAATATATATATTATCTAAATACTATTTGGAAAATGAACTAAAAATAAAATTATCAAGAGAGATATGTATTAATATTACCAAATTCAATTACATATAGCACGCTCCAGCCCACTGGGTTAAATAGACTATGTCACATTTACTAAAGCCCAAAAGGCATATTTACCCTTAAAAAAAGACTAACAAAAGTACAGTTAGAATCATCCTAGATAAAGTTAAAATATTATTTACGTAATTAATACTCGTCTATCTATCTGTCATACTAACGAATACTCAAATATTTGTGGTAGATTTGTTAGCAACTAGAGAAGCAAATAAGCCAAGAGCGTTTATTATGTAGAGTTTTAATATATACCATTACGAATTTTGTTCGTATGTTACTATACCTTCTTATAATTTAAGCCTTCCTATAAACGAGTAGTGTGCAGAATTTCCCCCTACGTGTATGCACAAATGGACTCTTCAATCTTTTACACTATAGAAGCATATATGCGCAACACAAGCTCCTAATATTTATTTTTGAAAAGGTAATATTAACAAATATTTGCTTAAAGATTGCGACCAGTCAATGGGACATCGAAATCAAGTAAAATATTGATGCTGTAAGCTATTCTGTACTCTAATGGGATATTGAATTTATGATAAAATATAAAAACACCTCTTGTATTCAGAACATTCGTATTCACAAATCAATCTAGTTCACCGTAAAGATAAGCTATTGTAAAATATCAATTATATTTATCATGGAAATAGAATTTTTGAGAATAACCCGAGGCATATAGATAAAGTTTCACTACAATAAGTAGAATATGACAGAACCAAGAATTCATGTTTATTCCCAAATTGCTAAAATTTTGCTTCGCCATACAATGAACAATTTGAGAGTAGTTGTTGATGTCATTTTCCATTTGAGAAGATTGGATTCGTACTTTTAATACTATTTAAATAAATACTTAAATGATGACATATTATTCCAACTTTGAAACTGCTAATAGACTTTGTTCATGAATGCAACTTGTAATAATCGTATAGATCTACTCTCTAGAGAAGTTTTAATCGTTTTACCATATTTTATAAATTCGTAACCAAAACTATTATAATTTCCATAGACATGCCTGGAAATTTTAATTTGTTTTCAAGTACATAAATAGGTGCTAACAAATACGATAGCAGCACTTTAAAAATATCCTGTACAACCAAAGTATTTTGCCTTACTAGTCTTTTAGTATTGTAGAATAATTTAGTTTTTTTAAATAACGAAATTTTTACTATAGATTTTTGTAATTGTATAAATATTCCTCATTTATAAAATATGTTCACAATATTTTTTGCTAATAGACCGAATTGTTTCCCCAAGATAATCATCAACAACGGCACGAAAACCGTTCTAGGCCTGCTAAAAGGCAAAGTTTGATACTCCGACGACTGCTGCCTTTCCGGGCATGATCATCCTTATCCATACGCATTAAGTGTCTAGCTCACCACAGCCTATTGAGTTTAATTTTATCCACAACCGAACATGTTTGGTAACGCTTCAGGATCTTGTTATTAAAAAGGATTCGGAATCGTCTATCCTTATGTAAAGCACCAAAAATTCTTCGAAGGATCCTTTTCTCAAACGCAATTAATACTTCCACGTTTTTAAAGAATATATGAGGATTGGCAAGATAACTGTCTTGTATAGCAAAAGCTTCAATGTTGTAGTCTGAATTTCCGAGCGAAATAATTTAGACTGACTGAAATAGGTTTTGTAGGCTGCCAGCAACCATACGCGATTTTCATCATTCTTGTTGTCATTGGGTTCGATCCTTAATCCTAAATACGAAATAATTTAACTTTTTCAACGCTATAATTTCCTATCTGTATGCGGTAGTACTAATTGGCTTCATATGTATGCAGCCCAAGATTTTTGTTACAGGTTCAATCCTAGTGCAGTCCACTCGCACAGCTCTTTCTGATCGATACATAATGTTGATGCCGTCTGCGTATGCTAAAAGCTGAATGGTATCCCTCAAGCTTACCCTTGAGCCAAGAATCAGTTTTCCAGTACGCATGACATTTCGTCTCTCTACCAGAGACCGTTGGGGATGTTATATTAGAGTAATTCGTGTGCCTTTACTCTGCCGCTAACACTAGTCATGATAAACCTTGTCAGGCTAATTAATTTTTTAGGATTCCGAACTCGCCTGAATATGTAAGATTTTACGATGGCTATATTATCATAAGGGGGTTTTAAGTCGATCGTGGATCTGTTGACCGTATTTCAACAGCTTCTCCAAGGACTACCGCAGAGAGATCCAAAAGCTTCTTCATCGACTGCGTAGGGAGATCTGGATTGAAACCTTTATGGTATAGGCCAAACATTTTTTGGGCGAATGAGGCTCTCATGCCTACTAAGATAGTGGAGAATATTTTTTAGATGTTCATCGCTACATTACAAGGTAAGAGAGTTCCATTCTGTGAAGCTCCTATTTTGAGTATTGGCTAAATAACTCCAATGTGCCTTTCGTCGGGCATTGATTCACTGTTCCATACTTAGACCATTAATCGATAATCGTGTCAATATCAGTCGACTTGTGATTCTTCATTGACGGATCTGCAATTGACGGAACCTCCTACTCGTTTTCTGAAGGGTTAGCGTTAAAGATAAAAAAAATTATTTTTTTAAAGAAATAATAACTCCATTTCGTCATAAATCAGAACATAATCTTTGTTGCGACATCGTGGTATATTTAATCTCATCCTACTTACAAATAGGTAAAAGGTCCATGCGTAATACGCTTTATATAAGCTTACATCAACATCATCACAATCGAGCGGTGTCAAATTCCACGATCTTAAAGAAGAACGGAATCTCGTTATCGTTAAATCATATCTTCAATAAATCTATGGTTTCATGAAATGTATAGGTAAAAGAGCCATTCTGCTAGAGCTAAATATCATTTTAGAAGAAAGAATAATTTGATAATGAACTGGTAACGCTCTACATTATCTATTATCTTTATTTCAGAAAAATAAGACCTACGATGCTGCCGGTGTGCAGACAATACTAAACAATATATTTTTGTGGATGGAATTGTGACTTAAAAATCTGTTGTAGATTTGCTTGTTAACAAAACATTGGGTCAAAAATTAAAAATGACAAATTAAACTGAGTAAAAATTATTTATAAATATGATAAACGACTGCTAGTTTAATATCTATCAAATATTCTATATGATTATTATATATTATTTCGACTATGACATTTGATTGTTATACTTTCACAAATAATAACGTTTTAAAAAAATATTCAAAATACATTTAATAAAAAATTAAAATCAGTATTTTTTTTAATATTTTCCCTAAAAATAGTTCCTTTTGAAAAAGTGAGAATGTATTTCCAAATAGAGAGTTATTTTCTAGTAATTAAATAATATCAACTCATTTTAAAAATGTCAAAATATGGTCCAATAAAATATTATTTTCCTATCAAATTTATTAGATCATAACCTAAGTTATTACATTATTTTCAAATAGACTCAAAATGAGATTTATAGTTTATATTAATTTCGAACTAAATATAATTTTTAGACCTAGTAAAATTATATTCCCAATTTTAATTTTTACAATAGAAACCACTTAATCATTTCAAATAATCTATGACAATTCCATAAACAAGTATGTACTTGTAGTATTAACTAATATCCAATTTTGCAGTAATTTCGTACCAAATAATTAATTCCAATAAAAATGATTACACTTGTTTATGTACATGATTTCTACATCAAATCGAATCACTAATAACTCATAAGCTGTTAAATTGTTAATTATAAAACCGCGAACCCATTTGCTGAAAATTCATAGTTGGTTTACAAAAAGCACGAAAAACCACAATCAACTCTAACTTTCATTATAAATTCTTCACTATTTTGGATAATATGTGTTTCATATTATTCGTAAAGATTTAACTAAAAACATTTAATCTACAAAATAAACTGCAGGCGCAATTTGCTCTCCTGCATCATATACCGAAAATTTAATCATTTGATTTAGTCAATAAATTGCAAAAATATCATAAATTTCTTTAAATTTTGCAATTTTTTTTAATATATAGTAATATATTTGTATACTTGGAATTAACCTATAGATATGGAAACTATACATATATTGGATTGATTAGAGGTATAATTTGACCAAGTTCTTGAGAAAAGAATTTTTGGAACATATATTGGATTGATATCCACACGGGTAGTATTTTTTGAATACGAAAGAAATATTTTGCGATTTCCCTACTAATCAATAACTAATGTTATTTTTCTCTCCAAATATGTACTGGTATATATGTATGTACACGTATACCCGTACCTTCCATGATACTAGTATACCCACTCGAAAAGGATGTACCGGTCGATATTCATCGTAAGCACACTGTACCCAACGGTCGAAAGTTGAACACCTTTGAGACTGATGTTTATGCTCAACATGTAATCCCCTTATGGGTCCATCGTCCTTAATATATCAAATTGATGGTAATCTTATAATGGGTAGTAAAATCTTTACTGATGTGAAAACCCATCATGGAGGAAAGAAAATGAAATTGGTTCAAATAAATTTCACTCGTTTCGTATCGCATATTTATCATTGAATGCAAATTGATAATTCAACACTTTTCATGTGTCGGTTCTCATATTATCGAATAGCAGCAACTCGTAGTAATCATAATAGTAATATTCATAGTCATCCAAAATATAATAAATCGAGAATATCATTTTTCAGAATACTACCATTTACCTTTTACCTTTTTTTTAACAATATTTCGTGACCTTTGCAGTATTTTTTATTTGATAACAGCTTTTGCTATCTTATTTATGAATTTTCATTTAACTTATTTTTGTAATATTGAATCTTCTTTTTCTGTTATTTTATCGATATTTTTATTTTCCATTTAGCAATAAATTTTTTTAGATTTCAGCAATTTAAACTGCCCAAAACTTTTATTATTTACATATTCTCAAATAATCATTGCAAAAAAAAAAGAAAAATTATGTATTTATATGTAATAGGTGAACTAGATATAATTTTGAAGGGGCAAAATTGAATAAAACTTTACTAAATCAATAATAGAGTAGCAAACAAATTACACATACGCTTAGAAAGATTGAAATGATAATGACTGAAGGCAATTTAACCTTCTAAAAAAGAGTCTCAGGAGTTGTCTATTTTCTTAGACAAGTTTTTCGTAAAGTATACATGGAGCAGGGTAACAAAATTTAATTATTGGTGAAATTTAGTTCTTGGAGATTCTACGGAAGAGTTTGCTGAATTGGCAAAAAAAACATTTTTCAAACTGGTAGAACGAACGCACAGCGCCTATCTCAAGTATGATACAAAAATCTTTTTTAAGGACTTTAACAGCAAGTTAGAGAGATAGTCCGTATTCAGGAGATACGTCGGTACCCTAAGCTTGCAGCAGCATACCAATGATAACGGATTCAAATTAACAGCAGCAAACAAAATGGTTCTTAAAAGTACCTGTCTCTCGCGGAAATATATACATTACACCCCCCGCAATCCTCCAGACAGGACCACTTCCAACCAAATCGACCACGTGTCCACCGGCACCTCTCGAACCTAGAGTCATGTTGCTTTCTAAGAGAAAGCGGGTCCGCATAGACAATTATCATCAATGGCAAAAAGCAAACAAAATGGTTCTAAAAAGTACCTGTTTCGCGCGGAAATATATACATTACACCCCCCGCAATCCTCCAGACAGGACCACTTCCAACCAAATCGACCATTGACCACCGGCACCTCTCGAACCTAGAGTCATGTTGCTTTCTAAGAGAAAGCGGGTCCGCGTAGACAATTATCATCAATGGCAAAAAGCAAAGAAGAGGATTCATAGGCAAAAGAACGCACAGGTATGTGAAATCGAAAAATATAGAAAGCAACCGCATGAGGTGGAAAAATAATAATTGTATGATCTAGGAGCTCCGCCATGGGAGGAGTTCTATTCAAAAAGAAATTCTGCGTGAAGTGGCAATCATTTAAAATATAGAGAATTGTTAGTTGGACGCCACAGGAATTGCATGATGGAGAAAGCTGTTTTACGAAGAGAAAATCATGGGTAAGTGTGGTATGCCTAATCCGAATTCTAAGAAGTTTCCTTGCCAAGAATTTCGGAATAGTTATTAAGTAGACTTGTTTTGCAGTGTTATGCCAAAATGTGGACAGACATCTTCCACTTTCTCAGTAGTCTATTTGCCTACGAATGACTAAAGATGTTGATTCCAGCCGGGCTGAAATCACAGTGAGCACCAGACGGTGGAGAAACTCCCCCGCGAAAGAGTCGAACTATTCGTTATCCAGGATGCCAACATGACCGGCAACCCAATCACATTGAGCACCGGATCATTTGACGATCCATGAATTGCTTCGAGGGCAGATAGGCTATCAGTAAGGATATCTACTCTACTGGTGACTGGGAGGTTAATAGCATTCTCCACTGCCGTCTTAATCGCTCACAACTCTCCATAGAATGGCGAGCCTATAGCTGGAAAAATTTGACTGTTTAGTTCACGGCACGTTTTGCCAACAAGCTGGATGACAAAAAAAAATGCTGTATGGCTATCAACAGCTGCATCCGTGAATATTAAAACTGAATTACCGACTTCATCCAGCAGTTCTAGGAACAATTTCGCTAGATGGATTGGCGTTTGCCCTACTGTACCTCCCGGGTGACGTAGACACCCTCAACTTCGCTTCCAACTACAGTTTTCACTCCAAGTGCGGGAGGAGGTTGGAAAATCAAAAAAAAGGGTGGATTGATATTTCACGTCGAAATTGTGAAACAACATTTTTATTTTCGAAGGGAGGTCATAGGTATCGAACGTGAGGACGCGATACCTATGAAAGATCGGATACCATCACGGCTTGAAAAGGATTTTTCTTTCCTCTACCATATTGATGATATCATTGGAGCGGGTCAGTATGACTCTTTTTATATGTGTGTTGGTAAAGGCATCGTGGGTGAAAGGGGAATGGGAAATACCTAAGTCCGTCGGCAGAGTGGAATCCGGTAGGATGATGTCTATCTCCATGGCTTCCTCAAAACCACTTGCCTATATGCTTTCACTTGCACTTAAGACTTTATTTTATTTTCACTAAACGGAAAATAAATTCACTAGTAAAATATAAATATTCTTACAAAAATTTTATTGAACTACCGTAATATTCCGATCTCTGACTAACTAAATTCGAGCCAAAGTAGCGTAGACGCGAATTGATGAGAATATTTATACCACGATGTTCATCCGGCAAATTTGGTATATTAAAGACTTAGGTGGACAATTTTGATTAACTCCTAAATACTTACCAGTCAGAAGGAGAGTTGAAGGTCCCGTCAACTAAAGAATACATGCTGCTAAGTAAACCATAAAAGCAATGCGACTGAAAAATCACAAGCCACAACTTGTCGATGGTATCACCAACGAACTGGTCAAGTACGGAGGCAACACCACTGCACAACATGGTTAATTAATTAATAGTCCAAGTATGCGATAGCAAATTAATGCCCGACAACTGGCACGTTCACATTACCCGTCACGTACTCAAAAGAGAGACACGACAGAGTGTCGCAATTATAAAGTTATTATAATAAGTATCATTTTTAAGATATTTTCTGTTACCTTACTATACAGGATTGTCCTACTCGGCCAAAAAACTATTAGCCTGTTTCACTCCATGGATATCAGCAATAAATCAGATCTTCTTTTTACGGCAGTCGATGAAAAAATTGTTGGAATATGGTCAATAGATCTATCATCTGTTCATCAACTCTTAAGCCACTTATGATAGCATAGCCAGAGTAAAATTCTACGTATCCATGAGAGGGCTCGGCATCCCAGCAAAATTGATTAGACTGACTAGGCTGACCGTGACTAGTATGAGATGAGAAGTGAAACTAGCTGAATTACTTTCAGAACCATTTAACATCCACTTCCGTGCGTTCTCTTTGACCTAACGCTCAAAAAAAATAATTCGCACCTCAGGGGATACCATCCCCATTAATTCTACCCAGCTTTTAGCATACGCCGATGACATCGATATTATTGTATGTATCGATCAGAAGGAGTAGTACGAGATGCATCAAGATTGAGCCTATAGCGATCAAAATTATAGTACACCTTCTCATTTTAGTAGCTGAAATATTAAACTATCATTTGTTGATAAATTTGATTATAAATAAATAAAATTCTTTCTAAATAAACTAATTACATTATTTTGTTTTTACAATAAACTTGCATTGAACTAAGGAATAATTGAAATGATGTTAATTGATTTATCGAAAGAATCTATAAATAGATGCAAATGAAAAGGACTCCCACATCTACAAATATTATTTGTTTTTTTAGTAGAATATTTTTATATATTTTTGAATTTATCATATTTTTTCCAACTATTCATAGCTTTCCGTTTTCATTTGCAATATTAATAAAGGCTTCAATATTAAATAACAGAATTGATTTTTCTTTTCAAACTCTTATTCTACAGAATTACTTCAATAGAATTCAAATCTATAAGGACATGAATGGAAGCATTACTCTTAGTTAGAAATGATGATTTTTTCTCCTACTATAGTATACTTCCAGCAAGAAAAATAATTTATTTGATATCTTAAATAAAAGCATAACTCACCGATCTATTCATTTACAATCCATTCATTACACCGTATTTTCGTTCTATTAATATGATTTTTTGTCAAGGATTCAATGAGAGAATGTCTCAACTTTCTGCCAAAGGAAATGCTATTTTCCTGTAATTTTCATGACGAAAACTTTTAATGAACAGTCTTCCATTGAAATATATTGAATGTATAATACCCTTAGGGGGTTTTTGAGAAAGAATTACAAAACTACGAGTACTATTTATCGATATTTTTTTTCATATACCACAAGTAAATGATGAATATATTTACACAAGTAAAAGTAAGTGATAAATAAAATGCTGTTGAATATTAAATAATTTATATAATAGGACTATTTTGTATATTAATAATATTATATTGTAATAAAGTGTCAAATTAAAATTTATATGTTGACAAAGAATAATTTTGTATAAAATTGTATTAGAAAATAATTAAAGTTCGGTTAAGAGTAATCTACTAATAATTCGTTATACTATATAAAATCTTTCTACCTTTAGAATATTTTCAGGTAACAAGGAATATACCATCTTTAATCGGATTTTTTCTTAAAATCAAACCAACCTTTTATTTGGTATCAGAATAAGCTCAAGAGATCCTATTTCCTTTTTTACATTACTTTCGGAACTCTAATTATATTTGTATCGGTTTTAAGATCATTCTATGTCTTTGCTTGGCAGACGATCGGAGCTTATTTTGGTACCGTTTTTGGTGCCATGCAATGGTTTGGTTTAATTTTATCATCTAATCCTTTTTGGATTGTTGTCTCTGAGCAATACTGGTATTTATACCCGATTGCCTTTTCCTTCCGTTAGTTGGTATTACTCGTAATACGAGGTCTGTTCAAAAAATATCGCGAATTTTGTGTTTTTTTCAAAAATTATTTATTTATTTATGAATATCTATTTTCTCTCCTTTAAAGTAATCCCCACCAGATATTATGCACTTGTGCTAACATTTTTTTCAATCCTCGAAGCACTTCAAAAAAATCATTTTTTGTGATCTTGTTCAGCTCTTCCTTCGATGCTGTCTTTATCTCCTCAATCGTAGCGTTGTGTCGTCTTTCATGGTACTCTTTAGTTTCGGGAACAAAAAAAAGTTACAGGGGGCCAGATATGGGGAATACGATAGCTGCGGCATTATTAGTCTGTTGTTTTTGGCAAAAAATTCGTGCACAAGCAACGATGCGTGAGCAGGGGCGTTATCACGGTGCAAAAGCCAATTTTTGTTCTTCCACAAATCCGGGCGTTTTTGACAGATTGCTTCGCGCAACTTGCGCATAAGTTGCGCGAGTTGCGCGAAGCAATCCGCCAAAATTGACCGTTCTACCCTGTAATAAGAACTCATGATGCACCACTGTAAGCAAAACCTTCTATATTCTTTATTGACCGATCTACCCTGTGATAAGAACTCATGATGCACCACTGTAAGCAAAACCTTCACATTCGACCGAACTTTGCGTGCTTTTTTCGGTCTTGGCTCGTGCGTCAGCTTCCGTTGGGATGATTAAGCTTTGGTTTCCACATCATAACCATAAACCTATGATTTGTCACCAGTTATGATCCTTTGGAACAAATTTGGGTCATCGTGGATAGAGTCCAACAGCTCCTTAGGAATGTTAATGCAAAATTGAGCAATTTTGGTACGAATTTCGCGGCGACCCGTCTCACGCACAAATCATTGGTAAAAATCGAATGGCACGAGCCAATCGATATGTTTAAGTCCTCAGCAATTTCTCTAACGGTGATTCGACGATTGGCCATTACTATTTTCTTCACTTCATCAATGTTTTCGTCGCCTGTTGACGTGCTCGGGCGTGAGGCACGCTTTTCATCATTCACATTTTCTCGGCCCTCTATAAACATTGCTTCGGTCCAAGGTAGCTTCACCATATGCCACAGTCAACATTCGGAATGCGTCCGCGCAATAAATTTTGTTTTTCACACAAAATTTGATACAGATTCTTTTATCCATTTTCGGAATGGGCAAAAACCGAAGACTAGCCAAAACACGTGCAAGCAAAGCAGCTGTCAAAAATTAACTGAACATTCAAAATGGCCGGACTTGTCGGCATAAGTGAAAAACATGAATACCAACATAACATTAATAAAATAATGATGGTATAAAGAATTTAAACTAGAATTCAAAGTAAAGTAGAATTTAAAGTCCAGCATAATAACGACTACGCTACCGCACTGGCAAGGAAACTCCATAAACAGTTTTTGCTATGTAGAAAATGAAGTCTTTAATTAGTCTTAAAATTGAGTGATTATATTTACTTTTAGCTCTCTATATTTATTAATTAATTCACAAATAAGGCTATGAACAGTGTACTGAAGAATCTTTAAAAGAATTTAAATTTGGAAATAAACTGCACAAGTCCTTTCCTGGTATTGTCATAATGTGCCTTCAGATCCCTTAATTGCTTTAACCGATATAGTAATAAGGTGCTGTAACATAGTCTCTCATATGTTTCTTGAAATTATTATAGGTTTTCGAAGTCCAGTTGACTTTGCCGCTTATCCTGATAGTAAAATTTAAAAAGCAAATTAAATATAAAATAAATTTGATTTTTTCATAGATATGTGGAACTATAAATATATTACAATAAGTAGATTTACAACACAAATCAATTTACAAAAAAAAGCTCTCTTACAAGTAGACAATAATGATAGGATAAACGGAAATGATAACTGGATATACACAGGTCGTGAACAAAAGACATATTAAGATCTCGATGTGTTGCATTATTATGATTACAAAAGTTAAAATTAACAATTTCGAGGAGGATCTTAGATAGTAAGCACTAGATGCGACAGAAATTGGAATGTTTAATTAAACCACAAAATTCGGTTCTACTCGTAAAGTTGTACGTAACGTGCTTTAGTACAAAATCTTGTGGAATCATGTGGTCATTGAGGTATAAAGGGATAGGTTATCCTTGGCAATGAGTGAAGGTAGCGTGAGCACTTTTTTGTTATTTTACCTTCGCTCTCCAATGTGTTATCTAAAATTATAGCAAGTAGAAATGACATTGTAAATTATTGAAAGGTATGACAGGATTTGTATAGGTGAGAATTATGGCCGTGTGATCTGCATAAGTGGTAATGATAGTCTTAGAATCAGATAAGATGCATATAAAATGATACTATTTAATGGTCATCTCACTGATTATTTCAAAGATACGAATTTTAAATAATCTAGTTTATAGAAATATCGAAGCTCAGTAATTCTAAGATATTACCAATGCCTTTGATATACACACGATCAAAGGCATTGGTAATATCTTAGAATTCTCTTGGCAATGTTCATTTCTTTTCAAAGAAGAAGAAATGTCATTGAAAACGCATAATGCTGGATTATGGAGCGTTCAAAACGAAAGCTAAATTGGTAATCAGGAATAATTTTTTCTGTATGTGGGTATTATAAAGAGAAAAAAATAGAAGCTAAAAACTAAAAAAGAAGAGCAAAACTTCTATATATTTTTAGCGTATTTTTACTCACTGAACCTCAACTCCCTTTTCTTCAAATACGACTCCTCATTGGACTACCGCCAACTATTACTACATGGGGAATAGACTGACATCAAGTCTATTATATTACTTAGGCTGCACGCTAACCTTTTCTTTTTCTTTCTTGCTGGCGTAGCTTCTTTATTTCTCGGGATGCGCCTTGAGCCACCACACCCTAGCATGATTGCATGTTATCATTTGTGTAATGATGTGCTTATAGAAGAGCTGTTCACCGAATATCTGCTAAAGCGTGAATAGTGGTAGAAGACATGTACCGCATCTTCGATTTTAGGCCAACAATGAAAGAATACTGCAGCAACATTCATCTTAAAGTGACGTATATATGACCCAAAGCACACATATTCATGGCCTCTTCCGTGCCTTTAATATATAAATCCCTGTGTCGCTGCAATTTTTCCAACTGTATCATTTCCTTCCTCTCTGCTAACAATTTGTTCTAGTTTTTCCATAAAATACAATAAAAGCTCAATTGGCGGCATCTTACACAGATAGCGTCATACTTAAAAGTACAAATGTTCGCGGGACTCGAAGTGCATTTCAAAGATACATCCTCATCAACTGACGTTTGAACGTTTCCGTCACCGTAGCTTTTGTCTAGACAGGAGCTACGTAGAGTATCATAAAGCTGATAATTGTGGATAAAAGCCTGCGTCGGGTCTGTCGCAACACTCTTTGATTAGGCATCATCCTCACATAGGCATTCACAATCCAATTTACCTTTACAGCAGCGATTCTCAGATGTTTACTAAATCATAATCTGAGGTCTATCTGAACTCTCAGGTATCGTATCGATGGCTGCAAGATAATACGATATAATAACTTGTTTATTTTCCTGTTGGTCACTACTACTATCTCTGTTTTTAATCAGCAAGTTCCAGTCCCACTAATAATACAATAGGTAGTGCCGGATAGTGCGAACAGCAACAATTGAGGTTTGGGTCATTTTTTTTTTTGAATTCACCAATAGAAATCGACACAATATCCTCTACAAAACCAATCAAAGTTACTCCTCTCGGTACGGGCAGTTTAAGCACCACGTCATAACAATATTCCACAACGACCGAGTATTGAGCCCTGAGGAACTTCCTTACTCATACTGCATATTTTCATCCCACTTTCAATATAGCTTATTAGCGTTCTATCGTTAAAATTGTCTGAAATTATCCCATTGATATTGGTAAAAAGGTTTATTAAATTGCTTTTGTTTTTGTTTTTTTTTTAACAATAATTATTATATATTATTAATTTATTTAAATTTATAAATACTTGTAAGCTGAAAAAAGAATCTTTTAAAAAATGAATAAACTTTCAAGTCAGAAACGAAATAATATCCTTACAAGAATTATTAAGAAAACTCATAAATTTTAAAGTTCTAACTTTAAAGTTTATTTTACGAGTGTGTATAGTCTCTATTTCATGTGGAAAAACGAATCAATTTTATGAATTTCTATCTTAAAATTTTCTTGAAGGTGAAACTCTTTAATCCTAAATTATTTCTATTTGGTTGAACATAACGACCACCGTAGTTCACTACTTGTACATTCACGACAGGTATATAAAATTGCAGTAAAAAGAGTAAAACTTACGAATGGATACACAAATCATAAAATATTTCAGAGCAAAGCTTCACATTCAACTGAAAGACGAAAAAGGAATTCAACAACTCGAATGATATACTTGTAAGATACTTCTCCATAGCTTATGTACCGCTAGTAAAAGGATAACGTAGTTTTAGTTCGAGTACCGACTGTATTCGAATACTACTGGTATCATTCGAAATAAAATGAATTAGCTTGTAAAGTTACTAGCAGCTGCATTGTATCAATTTGTCTAGAGGTATGATTGTTTTTATATGTACACATTCGTAAGCAGGAATTCATTTTAAAATTAACTAGTACATCGTTAAGTACGTACCTCCAAATGCAGCTGTAAGTGCTGTTCAGAGACTTGTTCTTCGACTACATGGTGTTCGAATATATGGTTCTAGAAATCTCCGCTAAATAAAATGAATGATATTTTCAACTATTCATGTTTTAATAAATGAAACAATTTTCGGCAATTACCGTATGGAATACATTCATGCTAATAGTATAGAATATGTATATAAGCTCATTGAACAATAATACTTTATTGAATGAGAACTTTTTGACTATTTAAGTCATAAAATTTTAAGTTTTATGGCATTATTGGAATAGCAAAAAGGAACTCAAATTAACTGTAAAGGTTTATTTATTAGCAAATAGTATATCGAAATTTGGTAATGTATTAGCAAATATTCCTTTGTATCTATGACCTGAAAATGTGAGGTTAAATTGTCTGTCGTGATCGTATGAGTACTTCGAATTTTCAACTGATTTAACGTTGATTGGACTTTAGTATTTTTGAATAGTAATTTCGCAATTATGAAATTTACCAGAGGATAAAATTCCATTCAAAAACCGGTAACAAAGTCAATTCTCCTCCAATTATCTGAATCCAAGTTAATAAATATTGATTAATTTATGAATGTGGTTTTAAAAACCCTCACTAATTATACCTCAAATTAGATCTTAGTTTTTTCTAAGACAAAAGATAGATTGCAAGAATAATTTATCATCTTAAAAAGATTAATTTATTGTGCAAATTTTAATGAAATATTTTTATATGAAATCTTTAGAATGCTTTGATCAGCTTAATTAAATATATTCTTAAATTGTTTCTGTAGAAAAAGGAATATTTTGAGGGGTAAAATTTCGAATGCACAAGACATCGCCTTGTTCGAATTATTTGTGAGAAAGGTCCCAATGTCATGTAACAGGCGTCAGATCTAAGCAGCACGAACGTAGGACCTTTTGCCGTCTGAGGTATGACGGTTTAAGTGTTCAAATGGGGTAAGTTTGGGGAATTTTTTTTCATATGGTTAGAGAAATAGTAATAAATATATTTTATGGAATAAATTAGTTTGTGTAATTATGTTGAAGAGAGGACTAGGGAAGGATGTAGCTGGATCTAGTAGTTTAGTTATTGAAGTAATCCTAATCGAAAGGAAGCTCCTTGTTCTATGATAATTCGCCAGTATGTGTGGTATAGTCAGATGAACGGCACAGGATTGGCAGATAGGATGTTTATGATTGCCAAGTAGGAACGGTGGTACACGTATAACAAATTCGAATTGTGTGAGCAATTTTCTTGCTCAGAATTTTGAAATGGTTGTCAAGTACATCAATTTGGCAATCCATTCTCCTTTCCTAAGCATCCGGCAAACGTTAAGGCTGTTAGTTGCCACAAGATGAGTTGATTGGTGAGCCAGATACTGTGCGAACTGGATGAAGTAGAACTTCTTTTGCAAGCCTATCAGAATATTCGTTGCCAGCAATACCCACATAGCCCGGAACCCACCGCAACCGAATTATTTGAGTTATTTGAAATTTACAAAACGAATATTAGATCTTAGAACATCATATTATTATGGATAAAGACTGAAGTATTGACAATTTAACAGAGTATTTTTGACGCGAAGTATTAAATTTAATGTAAGTTGGAAGGCTAACTTGAAGCTTATAGTTCGAGTCCATAAGTCCATATCGGTTCAAGTACTATGTTGTAAATTAGCAATTTACTATTTATTGATAGTTTAGATCATTCGCTTAATAAAGTTGGTTATTTCTTTTATAGTTGATTTAGTTCTGTCGTGTGTGAGGATGCTAGGTTAATTGTTTGTCACTATGCATCTAGATAGTGAAAATTTATTATAAAAATAATAATAATGCTCCGTTCGCCAGACGTTCCGTGGCAGTTTATGATCGAAATTTGGACGTCCTACCAAGAGCACAATTAAACGTCTAATCAGAAAGTTCGAAAAAACCGATTTAGCTTACGATTGATTAGTACCTATATATCAGCAAAATGCTTGGTCGGACGAAAATATTCCGGCTATGGCTCAAAGATTTGGGCCTTTCTATCGGGTTTCTCGATAGCAATATAACACTTTTGATTTCGTACTTTAGTTCTTGAGTTAACTTGATCTTAAGTTCTTGAGTTAACTCAAGAACTAAGGCCACTCGACCATATGAAACGACGCACGTTCTCAGATTCGGCTCTAGAGAAGTTTGCCGAAAATGACGACTTTCATCGCAAAATCATCTTAAGTGATGAAGCGCGTTTTTGGTTGAATGGCTTTGTCAACAAACAAAACATGCATTATTGCAGTGCTGCAAACCCTCATGTACTTCATGAAACACCACTTCATCCACAAAAAGTAACTGTACACATATGGCGCGGTTTTCATGCCGGTGGTGTCATTGGGCCATTTTTCTTCGTTGATGAAAATGACCGTTACGTTACAGTCAATGGTGAACGCTACAGAGACATGTTGCAGCGTTATTTCTTCGATTAATTGCATGAACTGGATATGAGTAATATGTGGTTTCAACAAGACGGTGCCATATCCCACACAGCGAGAGAAACAATCGACTTATTGAAGTCCAAGTTCGGTGAACGTGTTATATCGAGAAAAGGTCCTGTCGATTGGCCGCCGAGATCTTGTGATTTAACACCTCTAGACTTTTTTTGTGGAGCTACGTTAAATCGATGGTCTATGCCAACAAGCCTGCGATGTTAGAGGGCCTAAGAGCTAACATCGAACGAGAAATAGCGGCCATTCCGCGTCGAATTGTGTGGCCGAGTCATCGAAAATTGGCTTTAACGAATCGACCGCTGCAAGCGTGCCCGTGGTAAACATATGACCAAAGTCGAGTTCCATTCATAATTACATTGATTATACTTTAAGACAATAATAAAAGTTTTGATATATCTTAAATGGTTTGCGAGATATTTAAAAAAAAAGTTGTCAAGTTCTTATTCAAAAACCCTTTATAACTTCGGCTTGACAAATATTGCTAAAAGACTTGGGTCTACATCCATATACGTCGGTCGTTCGGTAATTCAGTCAAGCAAAACTAGCAGATCTGGGCAATCACAACAGGTCTAGAATCTTCGTTTACATACAGAAAAACTTACTGCCTGGTGTGAATTTTGGTCGAGCGACATCATCGAGCCATACTGTTTTCGAAATTGGGCTAGCGCAATGGAAATTATCAATGACGAGAAGTATCCAATAATAATAGGATATTATTTTGGCCTCAATTTAATGATTTGTATAGAAAAAATAATTGGTTTCAACGGGACAGTACGTCTTAGCACACATCAATTGAAACAAAGGACTCTTTGCAGACGAAGTTCGCACGTCGCGTTATTTCGAGTAATGCTGATGTTAGCTTGCTATCAAAATCCTGCCATTTAATACCCTCAGAATTTTTCTATGCGACTACATCAACTCAGTGGTCCATTTGAAGAAACCTATAATACTTTCCGAGATGGAGAACAATATCTTTCAAGCCATCAGTTTGATTCAGCCCGATTTATGCGAACGAGTTATGCAACATTGAACATCTCAGATCATTGCTTGTAAACAAAGCTGTAGAAGCAATTTTTGTGTATGTTCTTCATGTGCTCCTATACCGTTAATGTGATTGGGATGAAACTATGCGCACTTCTTAAGTTAGGTCTAAAATAGGTAACGAAGGTTTGCTTATATTGATAGTATTTGGGAATAAGCTGCAAATTAGGATTTGCGGTCCAGTTTTGGAAAAGAATAAAAGTTTATTTTTCCAAAACTGGACCGAAAAGAACCGCGGTAAAAACCGCTACCGCGATAAAAACCAAACTTACAAATACCATATTTCAACGTTACACTCTAACTGTTATTAGTTCTTTTCCAGAATTTTAGAGTAGACTTTTTTATGAAAATAAAGAGATTTTATTTTTATTCTGATAAAATTTTACTATTTGACTTTAATATCTACAATATACCGAACTTTCGTCAAATGCAACCGTTACTATCACATAAACAGTTGCAGGATTTTCGTCAGATGCAATCGTTATTGTGATAATGTGAACAAAATATATTATAATATTTATTTTGTATCATTTCTATCAAGAAAATAAAAGAAATAACTATCATTTGCTTTTAAAAAATAGTTTTTTGAAAAATAATACAATACAACAACAACATAAAAAATGGAAAAATATTTGAAAATGTTAAATGAAAATTTTATATGAAAAATTGAAACATTTTTTTAAAAAATTAGCTAATATCCTAGCTTAAAATTAGCATCCTTAAATATTCTTTCAAAATTCAAAGTTCAACTCTTAACTATTATAATCATCCATTAATATTATAATAATTGAATGTTAAAGTTGTAAGAAAAAAATTCCAGTAGCATAAATTTAAACGTTGAAGTTTCCCATTAAATCTTTGATAAAATCATTAATAAAATGTTAAAGCTAAATAGCTTTTGCCATTTTCGTTTAATTTTTATAAAATAGACAATATATTATTATGCTAGCCAGACGAAGATAATTACGATTGTGATAGCCCTAAATGATCATAAATCTTTTTCTCTTGGATATCTCTACAATTTTCTAGGAAAACGTATTGTACTTTATTCCATTACATTATACAAAAAAATAAAAATAAATATATCCGTTTTCATAGAGGTATTCTCCTTGAACAATGAAAGTTAATAAATTTGGATATATATTTATGTATATAAATATCCAATTGTGTTTACCTTATATTAATTTTGAAAGACAATTTATTGTATTTCATAGATTTTAATTAATACTGTACAATTTTATTGCCAAGACAGTCAACAAAACTGCACAATCTTATGATATTAACTTCATTATTTGGATTACCATATATTGTATGAGGCTCAATTTGCGAAAAAATTCGATTGGAGAATTTTTTTGAATATATATTTTTCCTGCCATATAATTAAAATGCAAACTAAAATAATATATAATTCTATAATAAGTTTCTAATCCAAATTAATTATTTTTGATTTATATATGACGTTTACCTTTGGTATTCTCTACTTTTTGTATATCAATGTAACCATAATTGTAAGGTATTACAAATAAAAACAAAAAGGATTTCCAACTGTTTATTTTAAAACAGTTATAGAGAAAATTAAAAATGGCGCATAGAACTATAATCTTAATTCTTCGTAGGGTGATAAAAAAGCCTTCTAATATTGGATCACAAAGAATTTTTTGACTCAAAATACGTAAAAGATGATCCTATTATAACGTGCACTTCCACACGACTCATACAATATATTTCCTAAATTGTAAGAAAAATTCATTCAATAGTAAACAACATAATTTGTTAAAAATATTATATGAGCCTCATGACGCACTTAAAAAATATTCAAAGTGTCTCAGAAAACAGAATATCAAATAAGGGATATATTCTTTAGGTCGATAAATAGCTCTCATGTTAAAAGTGCATAATAGAAAATAACTTATATTAATCAGCTTAAAATGATCAAAAAAAAAAATTTTTGGAGAATGAGTTTAGGACAATATTTTTATTATCTATTGCTTAAAACTGTAGAAATAGATTGGATTGCCCTATAAGAATACTACTAGATCATAATCACTCAATAAAATTTGCACTACTAAATGAACACACATAATATAAAAAAATCGTTTTGCAGGGATAAAAGGCAAACATTTTATATTTCCAAAATCAATGTCAGTTTATCTACAAATTTTTGTATGTAGAATTTTTAAATTTAAATGTTATATGCAACTGTATATGATTTATAACAAGAAGATTTTTTGAGGTAAGATTCAAGAACTGTAAAGGAAAACACCTACCTATTTATAAAATCTCGAGGTCATTGCCGTTTCAAACGTCGATAGGTGTTTAATAGTAGATTGTAAGTAAACAGTTATTTTGCTAAAGCATTAGGATGGTAGAATATATAACAAATGGAATGTTCAGGTCACGATGGATAATAGTGTTTCGTACATAAAAGGGGGCATTGACAAGTTTTCGGGATTGGAGCATTTGGATTGAAAGGAATTGGAATGCTTGGTTGAATCCTAAAGTTCGAGTGCATTTGTCCATATCGGTTTCAGTATTCTATTGTACAGTAATAACTTACTTTATCGTCCCTTAAGTTGATTTTTTTTTTTTTTTTATGTGAGTTTCAGAATAACCGTTTGCTGATCATAAGTTCAAGGTATTATTGCCCTTTAACGTTATATCAAGAAACTATTCCCGACCAAATGTAAAAGTAACATGAGCACATTTTTGCTTTTTACTTGTTCAACCAGGCTTCCAAGTTAATGTGCTTCTATAAAATAGTTGTGACTGTGGAAAGATCTTTATGTTGGATCAGAGGAACTGTATCGATGGCATATATTGCAGTCAAAATGTCATTTTGAATAGGAATATCATGGGTATAAATGTTGTAGAGAATCAGATGATACCCTAACGCATACTGACGATATTAGAATAAATGTTATGAATTGCTCAGTTTCCGAGACGATTAATAAAAATATAACTTCCGAAGTTATTCGGGGTACCATACACGATCGAAAGGGTGCAAAATGTCAAGAAATACGCCTAAGCAATATTCCTTTCGATTTAGCGAGCATGCAATATAGTCAAATACGCGATGGCATATTGGAATGCTCAGTTCGAAATCCAAACAGATACTAAGGAATCACACCCTCAATTTCAATAATAGTATAAAGATGTTTTAGGTTTAATTTTTCAAGAATTTTTAGATAAAATGGGATATTATTTTAGGTTTTTGATTTGTTAGGTCTTGGGATAAATTTGATGATGGAAAAATGCTAAAATGTAATAAAAAATGATGTGCAAAGGAAACTTTTTATTAATTGAAAATTATTTAAAAAAGTTATAATATTGGGTGTATAACTTAAGAATGCGGGATTGACAACAGATGCCATAACTTTTACACATGGTTTGTGTTAAAAATAACTCATATGGCATTTTGGAGGCTAAACATCTGTCATTCATTCTCGATTAGTCATTGAACGAAATAGTATATAAGTTTTTTTTTGCTTCAAAAATGTCGAATTTCGTACCAAAAAAGTCCCATTTGCGGGAAGTGTTGATTTGCTTCTTCAAGTGCAGCTGGAGCACATCGATTGCTCACCGAAGCTTATCCTGAATATATTCCATCGATTTCAACGTGCGAGAGATGGTTTGTGCGGTTCAGAAGTGGTGATTTTGACACGGAAGACAAAGAATGACCAGGTCAGCCAAGATAAAGATTTGGAGGCATTACTCGACGAAGACTGTTGTCGAACTCAAGAAGAAATTGCAAAATCATTGGGAGTCACTCAAGCAGCCATTTCAAAACGTTTGAAAGCAGCAGGATCCATCCAAAAGCTAGGAAATTCAATATGAATTGAAGCCGAGAGACATTGAAAGGCGATTTTGCATGTCCGAAATGCTACTGGAACGGCAGAAGAAGAAGTCGTTTTTGAATCGAATCATTACTGGCAACGAAAAATGGATTCATTACGACAAACCAAAGCGCAAAAAATCGTATGTGAAGCCCGGCCAACAAGCCAAATCAACGCCAAAGCCAAATATCCATGGCGCCAAGGTAATGCTCTGTATTTGGTGGGATCAGAAGGGTGTGATATATTATCAGCTATTGAAATCGGGCTAGACAATCACAAGCGACCTCTACCAAACACAATTAATCCGTTTGAAGCGATCGTTGGCCGAAAAACGCCCGGAATATGCGACCAGACACGAAGCCATAATTTTCCATCATGACAACGCTCGGCCTCATGTTGCAAGACCGGTTAAAAATTATTCAGAAAACAATGGCTGGGAAGTTTTGCCTCACCCGCCTTATAGCCCAGACCTTGCCCCGTCCGACTACCATTTGTTTAGATCCATGCAAAACGCCCTCACCGGAATACGCTTCACTTCAGAACAGGGCATCAAAAATTGGCTCGATTCATTCTTGGCCTCAAAACCGGAGCAGTTTTTTTGGCGCGGAGTCCATATGTTGCCAGAAAGATGGGAAAAAGTAGTGGCATTCGATGGACAATACTTTGAATAAAATATATTGTAACAATTTTTCAAAATAAACACTCAAAGTTTGCCAAAAATCCCGCATTTTTAAGTTATACACCTAATACTATAATGAGTAAAAGTATAAATAAATAACTAATATATTACATAATAAATATATATTAAAAAATTTAATTTATCTTATTTAATGTTTTAGTGGAGTCTGAATATATATAAAAAGATAATTCAATACTTTAATCAACTGCGAAAAAAGTTATATAAATAAAATGGAGAGTACCAAAGTTAAATTTTATGAAATTCATAAATATTATTACGACAATTATGGGAAGACATATACAAATTCTAATGATTGGAAGGATAATCATTTTCTGCTTATGGCATTCAGGAAAATGTAAATTCAAATTCCTTTGAAGAGAACACTTTTATATATGTTAACGCTCTGTTAAGTTTGAAAGACGCATCCATATAAAAATCCTCTCCTCATCTACGATGAACATTTCAAAGGGAAATCTCTCCTTTCAAGTTAATTCAAGCGAAATTTGTCAATAGAAACAATCATTATGTGGTTGATGTTGATGTCATCAATAACATTTTAGATTACTCATATTTCCCATTAAATTTTCCACTTTAATTTTTTTTCTCCACTTTCTTATGATGTTATTCTACATGTTTTTACCTAATATAGATCTAAAATTTGCTCGGAATATTATAGTAACTATATTTCTGAATTTAGTTCATAGTTAGTCGTTAAAACCCATTACAAGTATCCTCTTCACTAACATCGAACCACATCAAAGTTTTCCTACTCAGCAATATGCACATTCTCTTCATTGCTAGTACAGTACATCTTAGCGTTATATTAAAGTAACTACAATAAAATGGCGAATTTGTTGAGTTATTGAAGGTTCTTGATAAAGATAATAGCTACCACACATCAAAGTTTAAAACATTATAATTCAGATGATTCACAATGATCCCTGAACAGTTCTTCAACTACGTGTACTCACTGCAATTTTATGTATGAGCGATAATTGCAGGTGCATCAATAGATGACATTTGATAACTTCTTGATTATTAATGATAGAATATATGTGTACGAGAGCGAATATATTATACAACAATAAATAACTTTTGTTGTCAAACTTTAAAATTGAATATTCATAATTGTTTCAAACTTAACAATGGTGAATGGTAATTTTCTATCTTGTAAAGCTTTCCAAATATTACAAATTTAATTTTAGATTTCATATGTAAATTTGCAAGTGTCATTATTAATTCACGAAACTATGAGTGTATGCCACAAAATAAGAGCCTTTAGTGAAAACACTTAAACAGGAATTCTTTTTTTTGAATTAATTAGTATGTATTAAGTACATACACGTATAGAACTGCTTCTGATAACAAACACATTATTATTTAAAAAAATACTACTGACAACAATCTTTGAATTTACAGCATTTTTATATTATTTTTGCAATAATTAATTTTAATTTTTAGAAGTTCTTTATACAAAAAGTTTATTTGAATATATGAATTTTATTTATTTTTCTCAATTGTAAAAGCTCTTTCTCCATTTTTGTAAAGTCAAATAAAGCACACTGCGAATTCGGATTTTGAAAAAAATGGTATTGCATTTAATTTATTACTCTCAATACGAGACTTTTTGCATGACGCAATCTCTTTGATATGATTTTCAATTATTTTTCGAACTTTTCGGGCTGTAATTTGGTATTAATTTGATTGATATTTTTTAATACTTTAAAATTTAAGTATTGTCTATGTAAACTGAATCTTTTTTATAGCCTCATAAGAAGAAGTATAACGGCGTCAAATGGTATGATCTTTGAGTACCAATAAAATCAAAATTTGTTTGCCAAGAGCTTGTTTTATAAATATCACATACGAGGTATGTTCAAAAAGTATCCCGAATTTTGAATTTCCGCGGGTTACGTATATTTGATTTTCGATTTTTGTGGCGTTATATTGGTACTTATATCTCTCACTTATGCCGACAAATTCGGCTATTTTGAATGTTTAGTCAATTTTTGACAGCTGCTTTGCTTGCACGGGTTTTGGCTCGTCTTCGATTTTTGCTCAATTTCAAGCAAAAACAGCATCGCATTAACATTGCTAAGGAGCTGTTGAACTCTGTCCGCGATGACCCAAATTTTCTCCAAAGGGTCATACCTGGTGACGAATCATGGGTTTATGGTTATGGCGTGGAAACCAAAACTCAATCATCCCAATGGAAGCTGCCGCACGAGCCAAGACCGAAAAAAGCGTGCCAAGTTCGGTCAAATGTGAAGGTTTTGATTAAAGTTTTCTTCGATTGCAGGGGTGTGGTGCATCATGAGTTCTTGCCACGCAGGGTAGAACAGTCAATAAGGAATATAACCTGCAAGTTATGCGTAAGTTGCACGCAGCAATCCACCAGAAAAGCCCGGATTTGTGGAAGAACAATAATTTTCGTTTATACCATGATAACGCCCCTGCTTACGCCTCATTGCTTGTGCGCGAATTTTTGGCCAAAAGCAACATACTAATAATGCCGCAGCCACCGTATTACCCAGCTCTGACCCCCTGTGATTTTTTCTTGTTTCCGAAACTGAAGAGTTCCATGAAAGGACGACGCTACGCTACGATTGAGGAGATAAAGACGGCTTCGAATGAGGAGCTGAACAAGATCACAAAAAATGATTTTTTGAAGTGCTTCAAGGATTGAAAAAACCGTTGGCACAAGTGTATAATATCTGGTAGGGATTACTTTGAAGGAGACAAAATAAATATTCATGAATAAATAAATATTTTTTGAAAAAAAACACAAAACTCCCGATACTTTTTGAACAGAATTCGTATGGTCCAGTTAAAAATTGTAAAGTTTGTGCAACTGTGTTTCTTTCTTAATTTTGAAATAAATACGTAGCAATGACACTTTGAGATTAAAATGCCCATTAGGTCCCATATAATGCAATTTTTTCAGAGTCCCATACACTGATTTTTTTTTACTGACGTATCCAGTGATCAATATATTTTACGAGTGTATATTTTTATTCAAACATAACGTTCTAATATTCATTTAGATAAAAACTTTTGTGTAATTTTATTTTAATTTATACAAATTAATTTTTTTTTAAATTCTACTATTTCATAATTAGTGTTTATGAAATAATATATGTTTATGTATGTGCATTTGCTTTTATTAATAAAATATGTTTATGTATGTGCATTTGCGCAGAACTAACCAGAAATTAGTAAGGAATTGACTAAAAATAATCGGTCAATAAAGAAACAGTACTAAATGCTCAGAACTAGCAAATAATAGCATAAATTTTTTTTTTTTTTGCAAAAACAATATTATTTTTTAGTAATTTACTAATTATTATAACCAAAATATAGTAATAGTTTTATCTTATAGAAATATAAGTGCGGATAATGCTGCGGAATTTGGGAAAAGTCTTATACAACATGCCAACCTAGAACATACGATTTTGATTTAATAAGGTTACATAAATCTTTCGCTAATAACTATTAAAAATCTTAAAAGCAAAATTCAAAAGGAAAATTCCTATAAAAATTTTGTGAAAATAGCATATGGAATATGCCAACATAAATCAGAGCATGATAGTATAAATAAAAATGAAAAAATTTAACATTTTACTCTTGTAAAGCATAAAAAAGAGCTAGATTTGACAGATTAGTTAGAATTATATAATATATCCTAAATGAAGATCATATATCTATTGAAAGAAGCATAAAGTTTAAGAGAGATCTCTACAATAATAAAAAATTGCTTAAATAATAGTGTGTTTTTCATTTTTGGAATGTTTCGCTCTTGTTTCATTACTTTTTAATCGATTATTATTAATTCTCTAAAGTTTAAGGATTTCTGAAGGTTTTTCTATAATAGACTGTCCTTAATATTGGAATTCTAAAAATCATGATTAATTGGAATGGTTTACTGCAAGATTTTGGATAAAAATAGAAGTTGTATACAAATTTTTTTATATCTTCCATAGTCTTATGAGAAAATTGAGTAAACGGGCTGAAAATATTATGGTATGGATGGGTATGCATGTGGTATATTTATCAGCCTAAATCAAATCTTGAAGAACATCAATATCGGAGCATGTATTCCTTTGGTGTGATTGTTCAAATAAACCGCACCATCACAATAAAGAGGAATTTCATTAAGTACGAGTAGTAGCCATGGCCAGTGGTAGAGGTAGACCTAAACTGTTAGCACAATTCAGACAAACCTTCAGGGATCCAATAACATCGACAGTAAATTTAATAAAAGAACTTCGAACAAATTTTTCCTATTCATATATCTTTCGAAAACAAAGTATTTAGCCAGAAGCTACTGAACAAATAAGTTTACCAAGGGTAGAATTCCTTGTTTCTATTTTATTGAAAATCGCTACCCCGATTCTGATCCTTGGTCGAAAGTTGGAGCTGGAATAGGTTACTGACGGTTGCATCATCGTAGCCAAATATTAGCTACAGACTATCTTGATTTTCCTTAACTCATACGAGTATATAAACACACACATTTTTTTATACTCTTCTTTATTCTTATATTGGCTATTAGAACTTAAAAAATCTTCTTATCATCTTATATAAGTTTTGCTTTATTTTCTATTTTTATATTTTATCCTTACTCAATATTGTGTTCTACCAAATAAGTATATTTTGGTCTCGTCTTTAATATTTCCAGTACTTAATCGTCTTATGTGAATAAAATCTTAAAATAAATTTTACAAATTTTAATAAATTCAGAGAATACATAAAATATCTAATAATTGAAGAGTAAATATTATTTAGTAAGAAGTTATTCATAAAATATAATTTAATTTTACATATTAATATTCTTGTTATATAATTTTATTGTGTAATCATTATTTTTACCATGTACCATAGCATTTTTTTATATAATTTAATTGATTTTTGTTGATAATCTCAATATTATGGTAAATGAATGCTTTATTTTGAAGCATTAGCCATAGGCAACTATATAAAAATGTAAAATTAGACCAATTACTCAATTATAGAATAGATACATCCAAATTAAAAATTTACCTAAAGATTGAAACCCTCCAAATTGTCTAATGATCACAGTATTTTGCAACGCATAAATCAGTTTTTGTCAATTAACTAATAAATTGTATTATTATATTTCTATATATTATAACTTATTCAGATTTCATATACTATCTGCGAAAACAGATTTATGAATAAATAAAATAATATTTCTACAATGCTCGTATATTTTTTTTATAAATTGGAATTCCGTTAAGGAAGATACCTAAACGTCCAAGAGCATTTTACTAAATCGATTACGAGAAAATGATTTTTCTTATACAAGAAATCAGTTATTACAATGGACCAATGATTTTTTTCGATTTATACAAATGCGTCTTGCAAGGAGCGAACAATATTGATTTTTTCTTGAGATTTCCTATTAGAGACCATCATCGTTAGCTGACTTGTAATCGATTATCGTTAGTTGAAAGGCAAGCAAGCAGATGCTTTTATGTTGCAGGGAGTCTAGACGAACTTAATTCATAGAAACAACCAAAAGCATCATCCCGTGTTTCAGAATATTCAGCATAGTTAGTGCTTTCAGTCCCTATAAAGATGAATAGAAATTCCTTTGAAAATTCATTGGGATGCAAAAATTGAAATGAAAATGAAAAATCATAAGAATAGAAAAAATATGCGATTATAATAAAACGGAATGCTCGAACTAGAGTAAAAAAAACGCGAGTTGAATACGATTTACTAGTAAGATTATGAGTATAACGATGACAACAACGGTAACTGTCAAGGATGCTGCGATGATGGCTACAAGGATGCTCGTAAAGCTAAATCATTACTAGGACATATACTAACGACGACTATCAAACAGGAAAAGGAAAAGGAAAATGCTGTCTCATACAGTTGTATTAGAACTTCGTTTCTAGAGACTACTATTATTTTTCAGAGTCTTCTTTTTTTTTGATTATTCGGGGAAATAAAAGAATTGCAAAAACCGAAGCTGCAGATTTTTTTCTCTCTATTCAGTCGCTTCTGCGACTGATCCACTCCAACGGAATTCAAATAAATCACACTCGAGGTTAAGACGATGATTGCAAAAGCAATTACTCATAAAAACGAATATCTGATATTAAAGTCCTTTTACCCCAACATTCCCATTGTCCTCAATACTAATATCTATGCATAAACCATGTCCATTGTTAGCAACAGATGCCTTTCAAATTTGACGTTATTACTCTTCATAGTTCAAGTTTGGCTTTAATTAAATTACTTTCGAGTTTTCCTAAGTAATTCTCTGAACTTTCATTTAATTTTTTTATGTTTTTTTTTCTCAATATATCTATATTGGTGGAGAGAATAGAAAATAAATCAATATTATACGAAATAAAAATTTTATAAAATCTTATCAAAATTATATTGATTCTGTAAATGCATCAATTTAATCTATATTGCTTAGGACATTTTAATATCTGATCCTTATTTCGAAATTGAATATTTACTTCAATCGTCTGCAATTGATTTCAATCATAGAAAATTAAAATTTGATAGTACATATTGTATTTTCACAGTGATTATAATTTTTAGTCCCTTTTTTATAATAAATATATCATTAATTGATTTTTTTAATTTTTTCCAAATCATATTGTACTTTTGGTGGAATTGTTTTCATAATTTTATTCAAAGATCAAGTTATCCCTCTCTTAAGAATATAGGTTCATAGAAAAGTTGGTAGAAATTAAAATGATACAGAAGATATTGAAATAGTTATATTAAATTTTATAAGAATTCGGAAGATAAGGAATAAAATATTTGTTCTACATCACTGCTCAAATATGAGGATACATATATTGTAGATCCAGCTACATACGGTAGATAGAATACAACTAAAGTAAAATGTTCAAGATCAATCGATGTACCGATGACAGTAATAATATTTATTATATTCACTCTAATAAGTCAGGCATGTTCACTACATAAATTATTTAATATTAACAGCAGCCTCCTGAGCGTAGGCACTCTTATTACTCTCTCCTAAGTAATATTGATCAAAAATTGATACAAGGATCAATTTACTAACTTCGTTTATGAACAATAAGGAAACCTTATTAACTTGAGTATGAATATTGTCCGCTAGCGATGATTATTTTATTTTATTTATATTTATATGTAGATCATTTGTCTGAAAAAGTTTTGCTGAATTAATGTGTTTTTGACTAGACTGATCACAAGTAAAACTACAATTGCTCACCAAATCTTCATAGAAGTCTGAATGAGCGCTACCAGCTCTAATTTTGGAAATGCTGTTCTTTTCGGAAGTTGAGCTTTACGTTAACACTTCTTATCCTATAAGAACTTGAAATATTAAAAAAACTATAAATAATTATAACGGACAGATAAAAAAGTAACTGACAAATTTGTGGTATTTTAGAAAAGAGAAGCTTTGATTTATATCATTAACAAGTCATCTGAAACATTAAACTTATTGTTTTCGACTACAAATCGATTAATTAAAGGTTCTACTGACATGGCCTTATGCTAAAGTTATTGTTTTGGAAATAGATAATTTTTTTGATTTTTTTCAAATGGAATTTCTATTACTTGAGGGGAAGCGAACGCATATTTGTAAAATATTCTTCTATATCCCAATAAGCACGATAATTATAGACCTAAAAATATGAGGTTTATATATACCTAAAAATATGAGGTGAAAAAAGCACATTAGTATAATGGGTCGGCAATTAAGGAGGGTGCAGGGGGGTATAGGTTGATCGAATGCTATTTCCATGTATGCGGAAAAGTTCCACAAGATAAGGATATGTGGGGAAGCTTGTTTTGTTATTTAAATACAAATTATATTTAAAGATATTATTTATAATAATTTACAAATAATAAAAATATTTTTCATTGATATAAAACCGATAGGAATATATATTTATAAATGAGAAAAACATCTTAAAATATCCTGTCAAACGCAGAGCATACACAATAAAAATTCCAGTAAAGCTATTCTACCGTCTTTGATACTAAAATCTAAAAGGTTCATTTCATAAAAAAAAGACAGTTTAATTAGCAGTAAATATTGTACATTGGTTTATTTGTAAGTTTATTCAATTTTTACAGAACAACCCCTATACGAATGGTTACAACACGACACCAGTTTTAAAACTTTTCCACTGACAACAATCGTATTTTACTTTCGGATTTTTGTTTTTATTGAATTTTTTATTGATGATATACAATAACCACATTTGCACTAACTTTGATATAAATAGCTAATATTAAAGGTAACTTTCAAAAATGGAAAATTACTATTTCTTTCAGAATAAAAATACCGTTAATTCTTATTGGTTTCGATCTGATTATTGTACGTATGGTAATAATGTTTAAAAGGCTTTGAAATATTTAAATTGCTTACAAATTCATAGACGAGAAAAGTTTATAAAATAAAATTTGATACATATTTAATTATATTATTTAAACATTTATTTATAATATATACAAAACATACGAGGTATGTTCAAAAGGTACCGCGAATTTTGAATTTCCGCAGGTTACATATACACCCATACCTCGATTTACGGCCTAGATACGTTCCACGAAATTTGGCCGCAAAGCGAAAAGCCGTATAAGGAATCAATTATTCTAATACAAGTTCATACAAATCCAATGGGATCGGTTCCAAATTTGTTAAATATGTAACATGGTTAATCATTCAAAATACATTTTATCTTTTTATTTCATTTAAATTAAAAATACATACATAACAATTACATACATTTGTACATAAAATAATAACAGACTCCAAAAATCAGCAATAATCTATAAACAAAAATGAAACAACTTCATGTTACATAAAATATGTGTATGTATACATATGTATACATAATTTTTTTAAAATGGTTTTAATCTGAAGACGATGAAGAAATGGTAACTTCCAGATCACTGTCGTCATCATTTTATGCTGGTAAGGATGGGCCTGGCTTAAAAAAATTGTGCAACGTTATTTGTCTTGCCTTCTTGTCTATTTCGTTCTTCAGTGATTTATAACAGCTAATGGCTGAGCTAATTCCTCGAGAAACTTTAGCGCTACGTTCGACGTCAGGATGGTTTTCAAGGATGATGTTTGTTCTTTGTTCGAAATAGAAAAAAGCTTTCGACAAATTTTTTGACGTTAGCTGTTTGGATACAACAGGCTCTGTCTCTTCATCAAATGCCGGTTCTACTTGCAACTGAAAGGGGTTCCCTATAAGCTTCAAGTAGATTAAGCACATCACGTTCGTTCAAACCTTCAAAGCCGAGATCATGTGCTAGATCCAAAAGGTTTTGCCTAATTTCAGGAAGGAAATTAACTTCTGCATCAGTACTTCTTAAACATTCTGGCCATATTTTTTTCCAACCATGGTTCATTGTTGTAAATTTTAATTCCTTCCATGATTCACTGATGCTGTCAACAGCATCCTTGATGTTATAGTTTTTCTAAAATGTTTTAATTAAAGATTTACCATTGGTTTCCTTTATAAGTTGTCGGAAAGTTCGGCGTAGGTAATATGCCTTAAAAGTAGCTATTGCACCCTGATCCATTTCAGGGTGCTGTTGTATTTTTCGGAAGGTACTCAATCATAAAATCTTCATTTTTTCATGATTGAGTACCTTCCTATTGGTATTGTAGTTCGGATAAATTAGTAGGACGCCCTGGTGCATTATCAAAAATTAGCAAAGCCTTTTTGCTTAAGTTATTGTCTCGCAAATATTTTTTCACTTCTGTACAAAAGTGATTTTTGAACCAATCCTCAAAAGTAGCTTTAGTCATCAAAGCTTTCTTGTTGGATCTCCATATGACGGGTAATTGATTTTTATTTAGCACCAAATAGCAAAGTTAATCGTTCTTTAGACACCTTATAACCAGGCGCAGATTTTTCGGTTTTTGAAATGTACATGCGATCAGGCGTTCGCTTCCAATAAAACCCTGTTTCGTCTACGTTAAACACTTGTTCAGGTTTATAACCACCTCTTTCAATAATTCCCTTTAATATGTTGGGATATTCTCTAGATGCGGCCTCATCGGCGCTAGCTGCTTACCTTTTCATTTTCAAATTATGCAAATTAAATCTATTTTTAAATTTTTCAAACCATCCTCGGCTTGCTTGGAATGTGACATCTTCAGCAGATGCATTGGTATCACCATTCTTCAATATGTAGATATAGCGACATTCGAAAAGTTTTTTTTTGCCGTTATAGCGAAACATTTTAGGCCGTAAATCGAAAACGTGCCTTAATTGAAGAGGGCCTTTATAGCGAAATGCCGTATAAAGAGCGGCCGTATAGCGAGGTATGCGTGTATTAGATTTTTGATTTTTCGATCGACTGATGACTAATCATGGGCTTATGGTTATGACGTGGAAACCAAAGCTCAATCATCCCAATGGAAGCTGCCGTACGCGCCAAAACCGAAAAAAGCTCGACAAGTTCAGTCGAATGTGAAGGTTTTGCTTACAGTTTTCTTCGATTGCAGGGACGTGGTGCATCATGAGATCTTGCCACAGGGTAGAACGATCAATAAGGAATATTCCCTGCAAGTTATGCGCTAGGTGCGCGAAGCAATCCACCAGATACGCCCGAACTTGTGGAAGAACAAAAATTGGCTTTTGCACCATGATAAGGCCCCTGAATATTCCCTGCAAGTTATGCTGCAAAAACAACACACTAATAATGCCGCAGCCACCGTATTCCCCAGATCTGGCCCCCTGTGACTTTTTTTTGTTCCCGAAACAGATTCTTTTCAGTGACTTTTTCTTGTTCCCGAAACAGATTCTTTTCGCAAAAATCGAAGACGAGCCAAAACACGTGCAAGCAAAGCAGCTGTCAACAATTAACTGAATATTTAAAATGGCCAAACTCTCCGGTATAAGTGAGAGACATGAGTACCAATATAACGCCACAAAAAAATCGAAAATCATATATACGTAACACCCGGAAATTCAAAATTTGCGATACTTTTTGAACTGACCTCGTATATTAGATCATTAACCTTTCTTATAGATTCTTAGTTACAAACTATTCTCTGTGCAGAGGACACATTATATGTCAACCAAAATTGGATATATTATATACTTAGCTCAGATAATTGTAGTTTTTTATCCCTTATATTTATAAATAAGGTGAAATTAACTATACTTTCTATTAGTTTACTATTTTCTATACATATATTAAAACTATACCTTCTATTTATATCTGATTAGGATAGTGCCGATAGCACAAACATACTATAATGATTTCAAATTTTTTTTTAAAAATGTACTGTACTTACTAAGATATTGTAGTATATTATATGATATACATCAAACAAAATTTGGTTAAACTAATAAACCAAATAAGTGAAGAGATAGTATTTTGTTTTCTTAGACAAATATTCTAGGAAAATTTTATTTTAATTTCAATCTTTAATTCTTTAAGTGGACAAACTAGAAAGACATTCGTATTCAAAGGAAGATTTTTATACAAAATAAGGATGTAAACTTCATAAATATTAATAAATTATAGTAAAAACTATTTGAGACTTGACTGTAAATAATTTTTAAAAAAAACTGTGTGCAAGAAATATTTATTATAAAATAAAGTTTAATTGATATATGAGGGGGTTTATGGCCGCACTTTTTTATTCATTTTTTTTAAGTGGATATAAATGATCAAATTTCTTTGGCATTATTTACTGCATCTTATTAAAAATCATTTATAAGATTAAATATTAAAGAATTTAAGTGTACGAACGGAAAAGTACTAAAGCCCAGTAACAAAGAGAGTCGGAATACCTGGTTTAACGATGACTGCAAGTGAGACACAGAACAAAAATATGCTACCTTCAGTTTCACTAGGACAACAGTGAGATTCATATGGTTTTGTTTTTTGCTAGTAATTTCCGTTCACTTTCGATCAATAAATTTTTTTAGTTATATTTCCTTTTCTTTGTTTATTGTTTTGGGCTTTAAAAATTTGACTTTTAATAAGATTTTTGATTGAGAGACTTGTGGTAAGATTAAGTTTTCTCGCTACTATAGCGGACGCTGCATTGGATTCTTACTCATCAGCTAAGCCGTCTTTGGCTACTTCGATCGGTATTGGCGATCTGACTGGGCTTGATCTAATCTACAAGGTAAGGACAGCAAAGGTTCTCGATATGTTATCGGCTGTACCGAACCGCGCACCAATCTAATTGCGGAAATTTGCCTGTCAGACTCGAATATGGTCTGCGCCAGGTTTAAAGTGAAATAAACAAAGTCACAGAAACCAAAAAATGTAGTCTTCTTATGGTAACTGAAAACAAATTAGTTGGCGAAATATTCACTTAACAAAGTAGCACTATCGAAGATAATTCCTTGAAGTTTACTTACCATAAGATACTCAATTTAGTAAAAGGCACCATTTTTTGTAAGAGGCTAGAATTTTCGAACGAAGATTCTAGTATATTATCGAAAATTTACAACATCTAGGATGTAGGGGGCCCTAAAATTTTTTTTGAAATAACACTGGTTTACCATATTTTACTGGGATTGTTGTGCTTATGTTCGACCGATACAAATTACCAAGCCATGTCTACATTCCAGAAATTCTCTTTTCGATCTTACTACCTCACTCCGATAAGATACAGATGACGCCAACTTCTAGGACACACTGCGTCCATATGGAAGCAATCTGAACACGGAGCAGAAGATAGAAACTGTCAGTCATATATTGATAAAGAACAGATCTTAAAAATTATGACAGATAAAAAATGCTCACTTGGCTATGCTACCAAAATATTCAACGAGCACCCAGCATTACCCACATATATAGTACCAGGAATATCCGTTACTGACGCTATAAAAAAGTAAGCAGAAATACTCAATAAGACTCTAATAACCCACTCTCATCAATCTCCACAATCAAAAACAAAACTCATCCCAAAAACAGTCATCAAAAGCAAATCAATACCTCCACAAAACACTACTACTAAGACCTGTTTGAATTTAAACACCAAGTGAAGAATCTAAAGTCACAAATAAATCCAAAGCCAGTAGTAAAAAACTCATGAAAAAAAACCACCAAGCTCTGGACTCACCAATAATACGAAGCAATTGTCTATCTCGTCAGAAGAAAAACTATAGGTAAGTTGCATAACAAAGGAAACACATCAATTAACCGACTATGTTCCATCTACGGTTTCTTTAATAATCTAGACGGCCTCAGCTTGCTGATTTCACGTTTAGACCCTAAAATAAAAATTCTACAAGAAACTAAACTCCCTCATAATTTTCCTCAACCTAAATATAAAAATTTTCATACCTACTTTACAAACAAAAAGGTGAGCTGGAATTAGTTTTTCTAGAATTGAAAGGAGAGCTACAATTGTTTTTCTAATCTATCCAGCCTTGTCCTTTACAACTATGTCTGTTAACACTATTTTTTAATGGCTTAAGATACATGCTTCCTCACCTTTGCACATCTTATATTACATGCAGAGCATTATCTAACATTTTCACTTCCTGATGGACTGAACCAATTGTTTGTAAATACAATTATCCTGGGAGATTTTAGTACGCATACCCCAATGATGGGCTCTGGGAGAGTAAAAATATTCGAAAACTGGCTTAGTGTTCATGCCCATAAGCACATTTTTCGGAATGACGCTTCTCACACATTTGTTTCTGCCATTGGTTCATTTTCGTGCCTGGATCTGTCAGTTGTTCCTGCACATCATGTGGACCTTTTTAACTGGAATATAAATAGTTCCCCGCGGGTAGTGATAATTTGCATATTCTCCTTAATGTAGCCCTGTTATTTTCTAGAATCCACCGCCAGTAACATTTTTAAAAAAATAAAGCAAACTGGAATGGCTTCAGAAGTGTGATCTTACGTTATGTAGATGAATTATTACCAGAAACTCAACCATCCAGAGAGTCCAACCTTTTAGTCACTATTTTAAGAAATAGTGACTAAAGCGATTCCTGTTCCTAAACAATAAAGGGAAAACCTCTCGCTGATTATATCAGGCATATATCTCTAATACAATGTGTTTTAAAAATTAAAGCTTGTCCTTGAAGAAAACCTCACATCCAATAAACATGCTTTTCGGGCTGACAGGAGAACACACTCTCTGCTATTTCAATTAAATGACGCTATTAATATTAGCTATAAAAAAGACAGCATGCTATCCTTATTTTCCTGCATTTACAGAAGGCATACGACCAAATCTGTCCCCACAGGATTTTAATACAATTGGCAAATTGGAGTGGAACAATTCTACATTATGCCTTCTTAGATCATACTTAGCCGATAGGACCATTACTGTAAAAGTTAATAGTCACTTCTCTAGGCAGCGCATAATGGAAAATGGTATTCAGCAGCAATTTACCCTATCTACATCTATTTTCAACATATGCATTAACTCCCTTTTCTTTTCTTTACAAAAATTAACTCCACTTTACACATGCTGATAATATTTGTATTCTAATTTTCAAAAAGATAAATCTAAAACCGCAGCTATTTCCAAAAATATATGCACCACAATTCAATCCTGGAACAATGGAGCCATAATCGATTTTAACAACTCACTTTGTCTGGATGTTTGCTACAAGGAGAATAGCGTTAATAGCTGTTTTTGTGAGGGGGGGGGGGGTTAACTTATCCCTCCACCCCACCGATTCTATCTGTGTCCTGGAAGTAATAATCTCTCACGGAGGCAAATAGCACCTTAACATCAAACATTCTCTTGACATAGTTAATAGCTAACTGAGGCAATTCGAATAATGAAATGAACGCCTTACGTGATGGTACTTTACTGTATAACCTGATGTCTTCTGCTGTTATTCCAGCTGCTACAGTATGGCTGCTAGAGGTGGCGGTAAACCGTTGCATCCGGTTGGCCAGTGGCTACCATGTCAATTGAATCTGTGTTAGTTGAGACGGGATCTGTGTTTTTTTTAAAAATTAACTAACAATCTTGCTAATCTTTTAGATTTCCTGTCTGACACCAATATCCTGCAGCCTTTCCTATATTTTGTCTCAACTCATGATCATTAATACCAAGTTTTCCACTAACACTCCATATTACGATTGGAAGTGGTGGGTGAAATCAGTGCTGAATATATCAACCAAACTGATCAGCTTCAGGGAAAAGGAAACGGACCTGCTCCTATACAGGAAACCTTTCCTGCAACATCTTAATAAGCCGGAAAATGACATGCTATTTTTTACAGATGCGACTGTAAACTGTGATGGAGTGGCCTTTATTATAATCCAGCGCATGGGTGATCGTTTCTGTAAGTGGCATACAGTATTTTTCCTCTCAGGCCATCAGAATTAATATTGATATAGCAGTCACTTTTAATGCCCATCAGAGAAAAACATTATTATTTATACTGATTCGCTCTCTGCAAATAATGCCATTACGGGTATAAAGTACAACTGTATTCGCTACCATTTGTTTAAAAATAAACATATAGGACTTCGTTGGATTTCAAGTTATGTGAATATTTTAGGAAATGAGCAGGCAGACTTTCTGGCAAAATCTGTATTAAAATGACCTATATTTACTTCCATACTCAGCTGCTCATAAAGTTGGGAACGCTAAGACGGAGGAAAGCGAGTTTTGTAACCTGGCTTTCTACCAATACTTTTCTCTCAAAATACTGGAATTACACTTTTCAGCCCACATATTCCGAAGCCAATCCGATTTTTTGGGCAAAGAGGATGATCTGAATTCCGACCAAATGTGCTCATTACTTTTTATAATAATAATTATTTTGTACTCTCCTTTATTCTAACCAGTGAGAACATGAGTTGGAAACGATAATAACGATCCATCGACTGAAGAACCATAAGTTTCATAGTATCGACGAGATCCCCAGAAAACTGGTTAAGTATGCAGATAACTTACTATACCAAATATTGGGTTGTCCGGGAAGTAATTTCGTTGTTTTAATAAAAATTAAAAACGATTTTCTTATAGTGAATTATTATTTTATTCAATTCAATATTATCCAGTCTGATCCAGTACCCTTTGCCATCTTTCTGGCAGTAGCATGATTCCACGCTCATAAAATTTTTGTTCTTTGCTAGCAAAAACCTGATCCAAGTGATTTTTGACTTCATCATTTGAATTAAACGTTTTACCGTCTATTATTTTTTGTAGAGATAGGAACAAATGATAATCAGTAGGTGCTAGATCTACAGAGTATGGTCGGTATGGCAGTATATCCCATCCAAGCTCTAAAAGCTTTTGCCGAGTGATCAAACTTGTATGTGGTTTTGCATTACCCTGTTGGAACACTATACCTTTCCTATTGACCAATTCTGGCCTTTTTTCTTTAAGTGAATCATTCAATTTGTCCAACTGATAATAGTGGTCTATAGAATTGATCATTATGTTGCTAGGTAGAAGCTCAAAATAAACGATTCCTTTGAAATCCCACCAAACAGATAGCATAACCTTGTTTTGTTAAATATTGGCTTTCGAAGTGCTTTGAGCCAGTTCATCTTTTCTACTCCAGGATTTTTTGCACTTAACATTGTTGTAGACAACCCATTTCTCGTCCTCAGTGATGATACGCTTCAAAAATAGGTCATTTTCTTGGCGTTTGAGAAGCAAATCACAGACGTCAATACGTTGAGATAAGCCCATTTGTTGAACGTTAAGATAAAACGTAGCCGTTTGAAATGATTATGAACGGTCGAATTTAATAAATTTAATCTTTCAGCAATGTCACGAGTTGTCATTCGGAGGTTTGCATCAAACAATGCCTTTATTGTGTCTTCATCAGCTTCAACTGGCCTTCCAGAACGTGGTGCATCTTCGAGATCAAAATTGCCGGATCGAAATTTTGCAAACCAGTTTTGGTACTGGCGCTCTCTTAACACATCTTCTCCTTTACATCGGATAATATTTTTCTTGCTTGAACAGCATTTTTACCTTTTCTATAGTAAAAAAGTAAAATATGCCCAAAATACTGTTTTGCAAGCGAATTTTTTCAATTAAGCCATAGAATCATGAAATTTTTTTCATGATTATATGGCTTAAGTGCGAAGTTGGTTGCGGAAAAATACAATTAAGTCCTCTGTTGGAAAACAACGAAATTACTTATTATAGAGGTATTATGTTGCTGTGTAGATATTTTCATATCGCACACAAAATTATTGATTCTCTAGAGAAATCAGCAACAGGTCAGATCTCAGAATAGTTTAATTTATAGCAGCCCAATAATATGTAAAGCCATTTAACAGCAGCCGAATTATCGTCCGTTCTCTATAACATGACTGTAGAAAAAGTTATTATTAACTTAGGAATGACCGTGAGCTATAAGCCTACGAGGATAACATCGACATTATGTATCTTTCATCAAGAGAGTTCTTACAATAAAATACTCAAATTTTTCCTTCAACACTACTCAGATGTTTTCATTGCAAATTTTTGAATACTAAAAATAATATTTTTTATAAAAATCCACTAAAAAGAATAAATGTCTTACCAAGAGAACAGAATATCGACCCGGAGTTAATTGTGTTCTAATATTGCTGAATCTATCATTTATACATATTTGGAATTTGCACCAACTCTATTCACCTCGATAACCCTAATATCGCTTTGATATCTTCACTGACGCCATTGCTTTATCATCAAAGACAGGGGATTCCTCGGTTTTTATTACTATTAATGTATGAACTGTAGACTTCCATAGCTGAAACTTTCTTAAAAATATATTTCATTCTTTACAAATTTTTTTTATTTTTATCATGTTGGTGGTTCTTTATATATTAATGGTTAGTAAATAAATAGTTATATTGATTAAGCTACTAAATTAATTAACCATCTATAAAACTATCTCCAATAAATATTATTAATTTTTTTCATAAATATACTGTCCATATCTACCAATCCATCGTAACTTAATTTATGATCATTACTCCAATAAAAATAAATTTTTAATTCTACGTAAGTGCTTTTTTATTTTTTTCTATTAACTATTCCTTCGTACTTTGTCTTGGGTAGATTAGTTCGAAAACTTGATAATGCTCACTCAGAGTAAAGACAAATAAACGGTATCAAGGTCGTAGTGCTATAAAGTATTTCTAAACACATACAAAATCATTTTCGTGTTTAAACAAGGTCTCTTAAATATTTGTTTAGAAATATTAAAACGATTCCAATAAATTGGTCCTTTGCAAAAATAAGTTGGGCCCGATAGATTTTAAAATAAAGGACATTGTAACCTCATTATTCTCTAAAAATTGTATAGGACCTTGCATTAATTTTTCTTGAAAATCTTACAGCTATACGTACAATATATAGTTAAGTGCAAATTAAAAACAAATTAACTAACAGAAAGCTAATTGCAATGAAAAGTTTTTCATATTTTATAAATCATTAAACGAAAATTTTATTGAATTATTTCGTCAACAAACTATCAACTTAAGCAAAATGTACGGAGAATTTCATCAATTTCAGCTCGTATATACATGGATTGGGTTCATTTAAATGTGTACGTTATGTTGAAGAATAAATTAAATTCATGCAGATTCGTAGTTTGGATTGCAGTTCCACTTGTAAAATATCAACACAACTAGTTGGTACAACTCAATTTCCAGATTCCCGATAGCAACCAATTCAATTAGATTCTCGAACATTTCAAATGGCAAACGCAAGAAAGATTCGATTTGAGCCAATAATGTTAGGTGAAGGTGGAACACCAAATACTATCTCTATGTGGTAAAAGATATCACATATAATTCTTCTAGTTGGCACATGGAGATGTTAAGTGGTAGGGTACTTTAAAGATTTTATATTTTATTTAAAGGACGAGAGTAGAAGGGACACGGAAGTGTTTTTGTCCGCATACGAAGAATCACTCTTCGTGATGGTTAAGTCTTTTGGGAATTGGGCTTGTTAATCTTTATTCATAACGAACAAGTTTGGGGAATAACGAATGAATTGAACGTATTCAATATGCCACCTTGTACAATTACAGATGCACTGAACAAAAGTGTGTTTTAGTGTTTCAATGCGGAGCCTTCTCCCCTGCCGAGAGTACAGTTTAAGCTTTTCCTTTTGAAGAGTAAAGATTTTCTTAACCAACCAGACAAGATAGCTTGTTGTATTAAAAAATGTTGTGTACCAGTGGTTCCGCCAATTCTAAAGATGTTCCTTTAGAAATCAGGATTCATACAGAGAAATGATGGTTCACTGAAGACGAAGAAGAAATGCGCCCAAGAACTTTACCAGCTTTGCAAACATCAAATAGCAACTAACAACAATTTTCTCAACTTGAAGATGATTGAATTTGTGTTCGATAGAATCGAATGAATGGAAAGCTAACAAAGCACAAATTCTTGCACAATGACTGTTGACTTTTCTCCTCATGGAATTGATTTGAATTGCTACTGCGTTACTGCCATTTACAACATGGTCGTTATTTTAGGGATGCTCTTTTACCAACCCATCTGCCCATTATGGCATTTATCTAGTCTGGTTTATTATATTCTGTTCTATTCTATAGTAGTCTAGTCTACTCAAGTCTAGTCTAACTTCAGTCTATTCTAGCCAAATCTAGTATTCATCAAATTGTCTATCCTTCTATTCGTTCATGCATTAATCGAACAATCAAGTAGTTCACCAATTTTTCTATTAGCTTTTTCATCGGCCACTATATATTTTCATAATAATGGCAATTGCTCAGTCATGCAATTTATCATTTCATCCCTTGATTATTAATGAAAATGTTACTATTAACATATAATCAATTCATAACGAATCGGATCGAACTAAATGCAGTTACTTTCAATGGAATTATCAGTAAACAACCAAATCGAATTTCGATCGTAATGATATTAATCGAAAACAGAAATGTTTTAATGAATGTACAATGTGTAAATTTTAATTTAGAGCCGTTCATATGTATATATGTTATAAAAGTGTAATATTATGGCTATGATTAATTATTTATATTTTGTACACAATATAAGTTTTATGCCACCACCACATATTTCTATGAAGAAAAAATTATATATTTTAGTACCTAGAAACTGAATACTGAATCTATCTTAATTCAATAAAAATAAGAAAATTCTATTTAAAAATTCGATAAAGACTACTTGAAAATAGAAAATCTTAAGAAATGGTAGTTATCATCCTTAGCCCAGAGTAGACAATTAGGTTGGTAGAGTAGTGAGGTTCACTATTCCAAAACAATTACACCATCGCAATATAAGGCTTTTGTTTTTATAACGTCGCAAAACGTAGATTTCCTTTTCAAGTAGGATTCCATTAGAAGTGAAGCGTCTTAAACCATTCAATCCTTTTCCCGCTCTCGTTTTAAATCTTGTAGAGCATAATAATTTCCTCCACAAAATCTGTATACGTCCCACACACTTAGTAAATAAACTACGCTCCGTTTTTATACTAAAGTACAAATTTTATATAATAGTGGAAGACGCAATAAATTATTTTAACAAAAAATGCATAATATGCAAATATAGTCGACAAGCGTAAAATTATTTTTGACGTTTTTCGTTTTTTGTTTAAATTTTTATTTATATATTCTTATTAGTTTATTCTTATTATCATCAATGAAGAGACATTATCTAGGGAATTCGGTCTACGCCTGCTAAATCAAAAAACACCAGACGTCCCGGCCTTTTCCCGCAGACTTCTAGCTTGATACTCCTAGCATATTTTTGGCGTCCTGGCTAATGAACTCGTTTTACCGAAGGGAGAGTTTACCTTGTCTCCTGGGACCATTAATAGTAGGTCCATAAACTTTCCGGGCAGGATCTTCTTCATGCATACAGATTATGAGCCCAGCCCACCGCAGCCTACTGATCTTAATTTTATACGTAACTTGGTGAGTGCAGTAACGCTCCAGCATCTTACCGTTAAATAGGCTCAGAAATCGTTCATCCTTATGCAGTTCGCAATGGTTTTTGCTAAGAACCGAAGTTTTCGAAAAATGCATAAGGACTGATCGGTTGACCGCAGCTATGCACATATTTGTTGTGATCGCAAATAGGAAAATAATTTAAATCCTTTCAAACTATAATCTCATATCTGGATACGACTAGTGCTAATTGGTCTTGCTACCATGTACTTCATTTTGTCTTCATTTATGTGTAATCCAGGATTTTTAGCCGCCGGCTTAATCTTGATGAAGGTCTCTTGTGTAGCTCTTTCTGATCGACACAGAATGTCAATATTGTAAGCATAGCTCAAACCTGGGCAGACTTAATGAAGATGGTACCCCTAATATTTATCCTTAAGTCACAGCTACCTTTTCCGAGCACCAGGTTAACAAGAAATATTGCCGCCAGGCCAGACATGTTCATAAGCATGTATAATGGAAGCAACAAAGATTGGTTCTTATCCCAAAAGGCAAGAAACCACAGGACGAACCAGCATCCTATCGTCCACTCTGCATGCTGGATTCGGACGGGAAGAACTTGGAGCGGATAATGGCTGACAGATTGGAGCATTACATCGATCCTCAACTTTCCGAATTCCAATTCGGATTCAGGAAGGGGAGATCAACCATCGACGCGCTGTTGAGAATATGGGGGTGCCCTACTGCCTACGGAGGATGGTCAGATCATACTTCAGCGACCGACTACCACACTACGAGACGGAGGATGGACCAGCGGAGTATGGGGTTACGGGAGGGGTGTCTCAGGGCACTGTCCTGGAGCCACTCTTGTGGAACGTCATGTACGACGGCCTACTCCATCTAGAATTACCGCCGAACACAACACTTGTGGCTTTCGCGGACGACGTAGCGGTTGTCCTTGTAGCCAAACACCTGGAGGAACTGGAAACCGCATTCTCCACCACCATCCGGAGGATAAGACAGTGGATGACATCGGCAGACCTGTCTTTGGCGGAAAATAAGACCGAGGCACTCCTTGTGAGTAGCCACGACATCCAGTCGCTACCCTACATTCGGTATCTAGGAGTGGTCTTGGATGCCAGACTCAACTACAAGGAGCACATCTCCAGCGTCAGCAGAAAGGTATCAGCAGTACAGAACGCGCTCTCGCGGATAATGCCCAATATCGGAGGCCCCAGGCAAATCCGAAGGCGATTACTGGCAACTGTAGTTACCTCCGTCCTGCTATACGGAGCAGCAGTGTGGGAGAAATCTCTAGAGTTAACAACATACCGCAAGACAATGTCATCAGTCCAGCGGCTGTCAGCGATCAGAGTAGCGTCAGCATACCGAACGGTATCACACGATACGGTCAACGTCATGGCATCATGCCCACCCATCGACATCCTGGCAGGAGAGCGTGAACGCCAACTCCGTAGGAAGAAGGAAAAGCGGCGAAAGGTCCTCTGTGAAGAGGAGAGACCCGAGAGTCTTCGCCTCTGGCAAGAGAGAGGGGACAGCTCGACGAAGGGTCGGTGGACTCATCGGCTGATCCCAGATGTCACCAAATGGGTCACTCGCCTGCACGGGGAAGTCGGTTATTACATCACCCAACTCTTGACTGGGCATGGATGCTTTCGGGAATACTTGCACAGATTCAAGAGAACTGCCTCTGCAAACTGTCATCATTGCCGCGATGTGATCGAAGATGCAGAACACGTGTTCTTCCAATGCCCCTTCTACGAGGGGAGACGGGCAGATCTGGAGAAAAATTTGGACCGTTCCATCAGTCCAGAAAACATAGTGGAGTGCATGCTGAAGAGCCAATCGGCTTGGAACAGAGTTGCAAAGTACGCGGAATCTTTAATCAAGGATCTTTGCACCACGTACGAAGAATAGGCCGCGAGGTGTTATAATATCGGGACAGCAGTAATATCAAATAAGAACGCCCCGGCGAAGTAGAATTTACTTTACAAAGAGTGCCGCCGGGGAAACATCGTTCCGGGAGCAAGGGTAGAGGTACAGGTAGGTTTTAGCGAGGTAAAAATCCCGCATAACTCGTCTGGCAGGTAGAAGGTCTGCCAGGCGAGCACCTTCTGAAGGTTTCCCCCTGTACCTCATTAATATAAACTTAAAAAAAAAGGGTAACAAGAACTATTCTTACTCTTTCTCTCACACTACTCACAATCAGCCCAGATAGTCTAATAAATGTTCCTACGATGCTATGCTATCATAAGCAACTCTAAAGCCTATGAACAGATGGTGAATCTGTTCAGCATATTTTAACAGTTTTTCCATCGATTACCATAGCGATAATATCAGATCTATTATTGATTTAAAAATCAGAATAAAACCTCCTTGGTATAGGCCAACATGTTTTTAGGAGAATGGGGCTATCCTACCCAGTAAGGTAATGGAGAATACCTTATAGATAGTACTCAGCAACGTAAAACTCTATAATTATTATACTCTGTGATATCTCCTTTTTGAGTATGGGAGAAATAATGCCAATGTGCCAGTCATCGGACGTTTAAAATATTCGTTGTGCCATGCTAGGACCATTAATTGATGAACCGTTTGGTACAATCCCCATCGAACCAGCGAATTGAGGTTCTACAGTCAACGTATCTCTTTTATTATTTTCTCGATGCTTGGTGGCGACAACATTTTTGTTCTGATGGCGTAGCCTAAAACTTGCATTCTGGTTGCTTATTATTACGGATAGTAAAAATAATAAACCCATTTGATTAGCAATTAATTCTGGTAATAAGAATCAATCTTTGCACGTCTAAAGGTTCTAACATTTTAAAAGTTTGACGTATAACGGCGGTCATTCAACACGTGGTCTATATGGTTTCAAGTGGTCGACCCTGGGGATATTTAGGTGGTGCTATGGATATCTTTCCATGCGAATCAGGTACTTCAAATAACTGCTGCTAAATGGAAGGCTCACAAATAGTTATCATTGGTATATTTATGCGAGCTTTATATGCGGACGTATCGCCTAAATACGGGCTATATCTCTATATTGCTATTAAGGTTCTTAAGTGATCTTTTCGTGTTATACTTGAAACATACGTCGAGGGCTCATTCTAATACTTCAAATAAAGTGTCCTTCTTCAAATCGACAGACTATACCGATTAAAAATTTATGAGGCTGATATTATTATATTAACTTCATATACATAGAGTAAATTTGCTTCAAATTCGATAATAACAGGCTTTATTGTCTTGATGTTTCAGATGGTATCTTTTATATATATAGCAGTTACTCTTGTATGTCAGCCTAGTACTTTGACAGGATATCGGCTAATTGCTGAGTGGCTCCAAATTTATATAGAGAATTCACATTCCATTAGAAAACACGCAACTTCTTGCCCGGATTAGTTGCCGCTGGTTCTGTCCGTTATTTTTTATACCCCGTTTTTTTTTTTAATTATAATGGTTTTAACACGATGAGTGGAATCAACCGTAAGCACAAACTTGTTCCTAAAGGGTAGATTTCCCGAAATTTAAGCTAGTAGCTGCTTTAAGCTATAGTTATATAGCCCGGACTATAGTTGTACAACTGGTCAACTGCACTATTCTAAGGCTAACCATAGAGCAGACTTAACAGCTAAATAGTTGGCGACTCCCCAATAAGAGCCACCCTTCCACACAGTTAAAGGAAATATATTATAGTGATAACTAATTTTCCACCAATTATATTATAGAAATATTTAAAAATTTTCATAAAATGTATTATTAACTTTAAACTCTTTTACAATACAGATATATTATCATTTCATAGTAACTACAAAATATTTTATGATAAAAAATTGTGTTATTTTGTGATAAAAAATTCCTATTCAAAAATATATTTTATAGAAAAACTTTCAAAACAAATAAAATATTTTATAATAGTAACATTATTATCATCAATCAAGAAATTCCTCAAAGTAAGTTACAAACTGATTAAATTTTTATAACATCTAAAAGTTTATGAGTACGAATTTAAAGTGGTTTTATGATACAATAAAATTTTAATCTTATTCAATATATGAACAATTTAGATTTTAATGAGTAAAATTTGAAGGTTACACTCATATAATTTTATATGGATAAATTTCTTTTAGTACTTTACTATGATTTTTTAATAATTTCCTTTGAGTCAGAAAAAAAAATTGAATTAAAAAATCGGAAATATTTTATTTTAGTATTTTAAAACAAAAAAAGACAAAATAATATTAAAAAAATAGATTAAATCCTTAATAAAAAAAAAAATCGTTATTCTAATATAAAAAGTTACAATTTCTAGAAATAAACATTTTTATTAAGAAAACGTAATCCATTTTATTTGCTCTTGTTATGACAATATACTAAAAAGTCAACCCTAAAATCCTGAAACTTTTTGATGTATCAAATCTGTCATCCGCAAATAAACAGTTTATTCTTGTCTTCCAAAATGGCATTACTTATACTATGTTTATATTATCAGTGTGTGTATTTAACATGCAAAGAGGATTAGAAAATTACTAAAATGAATGTTTGATCAAATAGAATTTTTCCTATTTTCTTTCCTATATAAGAATCCATTATAATTCTCTTGGAATAACTTTCTAAAATGATTAATAGAGTTGAATTAATTTGCAAAATTTAATATCCAAATATAAATAGAATGGAAAGAATATTTACTTTTTAGCTATACTAAATGTGATGAAATTGTGATAAATTAGTATTCGTCGGATAACCATAAATTAAGCTCAAAGACTTTCAAATTTCTTCAAAAACTCTTTCTCTACTTTTGTTTATGGATATGTTATCATTATTACATAATTTATTTTTGTAAATATCTAATGAAATATTGCTTTTTGCCTTAGATTAAAATGTCATAGTTTGTCGACAAATTATAATTATCTTTACTTAAAATGTATGGGAAAAAATATAATACTTCGGCAGTTTAATGAAATCTTTTTCAAAAACTTAAATTAATTAGAAAAAACATTTTATACCTATAAGTATGATAACAAAAAAAAAGTAAATTCGTTTTTATCAAAAAAAGTACAAGAAATTTTATAAAATTATTAAAATTAATTTTCTTTATTAAGATAATAAAAATAAAGTATAAGTACAAAAATAAATTTGAATATTTTATCAGTTAAATAATATTTTTTTTTATTTTTTAATAAATTTAATCTTGGCCATTTAAAAATAATATTTTTAATGGTCTGTTCAATATCTACTAACTTTATTATAAAAATTAGGGTATACTAATAATAATGAACTGTGGAGTATAAGTAACTAGTTATAATTTATAAATTATATATAAGTACTTATCAATTTCTATTTTAAGATTATTTTAGTATGGACAATTACTTATGAGAAATATAATAATAAAACTATAATAATCAGGAAATAAAATGGTTTATTAAAAGAATTATATAATCTTGCTGAATAATAAAAGAAAATTCAAATGCAATAGGTATATTTAATTGAGACTCAAAATCTATATTTTTTCATCCAAAACGATTAACATATTTTATAGTAACAATAAGGTAGTTTTTTCCTTTATACAAAATATTGTCTTGACCAACTGTCATTGGAAAATATGTCAATATTTTATAAAAATAATTTTAAAAACAAATAATATTTCTACAAAACAAATTTTATTACCCATACCTAATGTAAAAGTTTCTATAGTACTAAGAAAAATTAAGCTAAAATTGCCAAACTGAATTTTTAAAATGTTTTTTCTCATGGTAAAAAGAAAATTTTTAAAACATTTATATTTAATATACTTTAATAACATAATATCTGGCTAAAAAATATATATTTACTTAAAAGGGTGATAAAATTAACAATCGAAAATTAAAGATATTTTACTTTTACATTAATATTTAAAGTTGGGAATATGCTAAAATTTAATATAGGATTTACCTATTAGAATTTTTGAATTTTTTTATTAAAATACGTTATAAGGACTTTACCATTTATATATAAAAAATTATATCGGTCAAGTGTCTAGTGCGATTACATTTAGATACATCGATTCTTTCAATCACATTTTGCATAATGGTGTTCCTATTTCAGGAATGACGCGGTTGATATTGGTTTTTCGCTCCTGAATTATGTGTGAACTATTGACATAAACCTTATTTGTATATACCACCATAAAAAAAGGTCCAATGACATTAAATCACATGATCTTGGTGGTAAATTAACATTATATCTGCACAAAATTAGACGTCCATTGAATTTCAAGATGTTCTCAATAATTAGCCCACTTATTGAGAACATCTTAAAACCGATAAAACTGGATCCTCTGCAACGCTTTCACTCACCTAAGTTATATTTTCTGTTGAAGCTATATGTTCAGCAAATTTATTTACCAAGTTTATTAATGCAAGCTCAGAAGGATAATTATTACGTCCAAAAATATCGCGAATTTTATGAAATGTGGCTTTTATAGATCAACCACTTTTATAAGGGTTTTGAATTTTTTTGATAAGTTTTTTGAGCAAAATTGAAGACGTTAGAACAAATGGTAAACCTTTAACTGTCAACATGTCAAAAAGTTTAATAATAGAACTATCAACATAGACAATTTTAACCCTATTGGTAGCCCCGTTATGAAGCAAATGCAAACAATAAACTCTTAAAAAATAACAGTTTGGCTGAAAAGTTTATAAGGTTGACATCTAGATGGCGCCTCTTGCAAAAATCTACTTAATTATCACAAGGCACCATCCTTCAAATGATTCCTGGCATTTTGAGTGAAGCAACTTTTGTTATTGAAAAAAAATGGATAAAGACGAATTTCGTGTATTGATAAAGCATTACTTTTTGATGAAAAAAAATGCAGTGGAAACCAAAGCATGGTTTGACAAACCTTATCTGGACTCTGCTGCAGCTATTTCAACTGTGGAATATTGGTTTCGTCAATTTCGAACTGGTCGTACGAGCACAAGTGGCATCAATATAGGGTTCTTAAAGCTTATCCTGGTTTATATTTCAAAAAATACTATAGCAGCATGCAAAATTATTACTTCTGATTTTAATATAAAGCTATAATAAAGAAAAAAATCAGCTGGTAACGTAGACCGGCACCTCTTTAGTAACAGAAAAGGATCCCCAACGTTAAAAGAAAACTAAACAAACTTAAAAAGGAAAGTAGTGTAAAAACCTTAAAAAACAAGCATTACTATATGACGTACAAAAAATAGTATGTCATTGATAGGTACAAAACAAAATTTACCGTGTAAGATAAAAATGCACCCCCTACAAAAAAATTATCAAACCTAGGCCAAAGCTGATATAAATAAAGCTAAATCATTATTAAGACTATTCACATATCAATAAAGATACATAAATACATAATATGAGTGTTCTAAAATATTAAATTCACAACTGAATTGACTTTACCCTTACTAATGAGTCTTTCCGCAAAGGCAATCGGTTCTTCCAAAGTTGACAATTATTCCAAAATTAAAGATTTCAGATTTGAGCTTTTCAGCTCTAATATATTTAAATTATTTACCTGAGAGAGTAATAATCTTTCTGCTATATTATATAAATCCTTCGTTTGCTTCCTACAAGTCTGGTTCTTAAAAAATATTCTTACAGCACTCACAAATAGCTTAATCTGAAGACTCAACAGAGTCATTCCTTCCAAAAAAACTAAAACATTTATCATCGTCTCTATAATATTCGATGGTATTCTACAAGGTAGGAAACAAAACCCTTTCACTACAAAACGCTTTTCAAATTTTCCAACCTCAGCATAATTGGCACCGGAATATTCCCAACATGCTTTCAATATTCTCCGAATTTAAATTCAAATTCTCTATAACTGGTTAAAAGGAGAATGAAAATGACAGCAGAGTATCCACATACGATACCATATATCTTAACGACTCATCACGTCACATTTAATTTCAATACTCAGACTAAACTTTGGTAATTACCAGGTGTATAAGCTTAAATCGGCTGTTTTTTAGTCAAAAAGACAAATGTTTTTTTCATAGAAAGCAAAAACAAATTTATTCAAAGTATTTGCCCTCGCTAGCTACACATTTTTCCCATCTCTTGGGCAATTTGTGGATACCACGCCCAAAAAATTCCTTCTCTTTCGAGGCAAACCACTCATCAAGCCATTTTCGAACGTCTTCGTAAGAATCGAAGTGCTGCTCAGCGAGCGCGTGGCCCATCGACGAAAACAGGTGGTAGTCAGAAGGGTCCAGGTCTGGTGAATAAATGGGGTGGGGTACCACCTCCCAGTTGATTGTCTCCAAGTAGTTTCAGACCATTTTTGGCGTGTGCGATGGTTATCGTGGAGGAAAATCAGCTTTTCATGTCTTTGTGATAATCCGTCCTTTTTTCACGCAGAACACCGTGCAATTTGATCAGTTGTTGGTGGTAACGGTGGGTATTGACAGTTTCACTAGGTTCCAACATCTCATAGTAGACGATACCCTGCTGATCCAACGAAACGCACAGCATCATCTTCCGTCCGAAGCGATTTGGTCTTGGGGAAGATGTTGATGGTTGGGCGGGATCAACCCACGATTTCTTGCGTTTAGGATTCTCGAAATATATCCACTCTTCATTGCCTGTTACAATCCGATGCAGGAACGGCCTTTTCTTTGTCTTTCGATCAAGATTTCGCATGTGTTTTGGCGTCGCTCCATCTGCCTACCATTCAATTCATGCGGCACCCATTTTCCGATCTATTTCAATCTTTCCCATGGCACGTAGATGCATGGAAATGGCTGGTAAAGTAACACCCAATTGCTCCGCGAAAAAATTGGATTTTTTGCGATTGGGTATCGTCTTCATCCAAAAGAGCCTGAAATTGATGGTCCTCAAACTTCCTTGCCATCTTTGAACCGACGAAACCAATTTCGGCACTTTTTTCCGATAAAGCACTGTCACCATAGACCTCCATAAGCATTCGATGTGATTCGGCAACCGATTTCTTCAAATTGAAGCAGAAAAGCAGAGCTTCCGGCATATGCTCTTTTTCTAACACAAAACTAGACATTATTACCAAAGGAAAAATGTATGTTGTTGTACGAAATTGCTGATAATGTGCACTAATTAATGTTGTCAGATGTCAAACTTATAAAAAAAAGTATGGCGTGTCCATGGTAGCTTAATACGCTCACTCACACCATCTATGACCAAACTTATGGATTTAAGCTTATACACATGGTATTTGACATGGAATCCACATAAAAACCTCAAGACTTAAAAGAAATAGACAATATATCCTCCAAAATCTATTTGTACTTACGGATTAGATTTCCGGGGCTTTAGTTAACTGGTCAAATCTAATTCTTTCCGCAAAAATGTTTCATACAATTTTCGAAGCTTCACTTTTATGTTTGCAATATTATTTTTCATTGGGAACTTAAAATTGCTTGTTTGTGATGTAACTGTGTCTCGCTATAAAAAGATTCATTCTGGTCTTGGACTTTGCTAGTCCCCCTTATTCGAAGCCTATTAACCACTTCGTTGTATGGATATTCACCCTGACCACTTAAGCGTCACATATCGACCAGATGCAGTTCTAGATTTTAGGGTAAAAAAACGTACGAAATCATCAAGAATCATCGGACCCCATTAACGGTAACATTGCGGCAGCGTCGTCTTTAAAGAAATATCATTTTTCTGGGTGCAATGGCAGTTCTTGTTTTGCCTATGATTGCTCAACAGTCCAAATGCGACAATTTTGCTTATTCACATACCCATTCAATCAGAAAAGAGCTTTGTCGCTGAACGCAATTTAAAAAAAAAGACATTTTCCTCAAGTTATTCTAAGGCCAACTCACCGTAAATTCGATGCTTTGGCGGGTTCAACTTCAATTCTTGGCTTAAGTTCTTGCACAACCTGTAGTTTATATGCTTCCAGATAAATATCCTTACGTAAAAGCTTCCACATAGTCGAGTAATACAATCTCAATTGCTGTGAATGGCAACGGATGGACAAATCGCGGCGTTCGCCAAGACTGGACGCTACGGCAGCAATATTTTCCTCTGTATACACTCTACATAGACGGGTTGGTTGTTTGATATCTAATAGCGTAAAATTGTTGCGAATTGCTTGCGATTATGACGACCATAAAATGATCGAAGTGTGGAAGACACATTTTTCACAGAGCACGAATTTTGATAATAAAATTCAATAATTTGTAAGCGTTGTGCAAATGAAAATTTTTCCATGATGAAATGGTGGCAGTTAGTTTTTCAAGATATATAAATAAATACCAAACATTTTTAATACAAAATCTGGAGATGTTAAGTATTAAAACTTTCTTTAAAAATAGTTCAGAAATACCTATAGCAAAACCTATCAAAAATATTTTGAAAAATAATTTCTGCAAGTACGTGTATATTGACTTTATCTTTCTCAGGTGAAAATATTGTATTAACTTTGAAATTATTTTTAAATGTGAATAAATAATTCCTTGTAAGCAATTAATATTCTCTCTGTTTTATATTGCTTTTACCACTTAAGAAAAATTACATCCATTTTAATTGAAAAATTTCTGACGCAATAGAACGCAATAAAGTTGTAGTCAACAATGCGTTGTTTTCAATCAAACAAAGTCTATTAAAATTTAATTCAGTTGTTGTTCAAAAAATAAATTAAATTCCATTAATCTTTTCTCAAGGTAACAAAATAAATTCAAAAGGATTTTTTTATATAAAAAAAAAACATTTTGAAAGCGAAATGCTTAATTTTGGAATGTATGAATATAGTCGAAAACTGAATGGGAGGAAGCAAACAAAATAAGTAAATATAAAGAAATTTAAATTTTTGCATGTTAATTATATAATTTACCTCAGGTGTTATTTTGTATTAAGATTATTTTTTTCTATTGAATAACCAATATTTCAACCTCCAATAATATAATCTTCACACAATCGTGAATTATTGGAGCACACGTAGATTATAAATTGAAAAAAAAACATTCCAAATAAATTAATAGCACATGAAAACCAAAATTTATATACAGATATATTTATAGCCAAATTTATTAGAAAATATATGAATACAAGCAGAATTATAATACCTATTTGGATATATTTCATTTGATCCTTAATGAAGTGAAATTGCTGACACAATGTATTAATCTAAATCGAATTCAAATGACTTTCATGTTTGTTAACTTGCTGTAAAATATTTAAATTTATTGTTCGCAATTTTAATAAAACTTGTTTAATTTTGGAAACAAAACCCTCAAGTGGTAAGCTAAGATTTATATGCTCACGAAATTTATGTTATGATTCTTTCGTCCTTTTATTTATATACACTGTGGTTTAAGGGAGAAAACTCCATCTTATATATCCGTCTTTTAAGTATGTATTTTTCTCTAAAATTCATACAAACATCTATTCTCGTTCCTACCTAAATGCTTATAATTCGGCTGAACATATCGAGCAAAACAAAATGTATACATATTATTTTATTCGGTAAATTTTGCTTTTTCTTTTCGACAATTCATTTTTTTTCTACTTTAGAATAATATTTTTTTTCAGAATGTGGAAATAAGGATTCAGAATATTATTTACGTAAAAAATCATAATAACACATAATATAGGACGTTTAAATAAAAATGTGGAAAATACAATATAATCGTAAATTTTTATTTTGAACTCACTTAAATATGAAAATCGTGATAAATTAGATACAACTGAACTCATTCCCAAATAATAATAAAAATGACTAACTAAGCAAAAAAAAAACCATTTTTGAAAGCACCCAAAAGCATTTAAAAAAATAAATGAAATATTATCAACAAAAAAAAACAAAAAACAAAAAACATGAAGGATAAAGGACTATAGAGTAAAAACATTGTTTTCCTTGCCTCAAGGCAGTCATTCATTCATATCTTAGGCTAATTTTGAAATATGAATTTTTTTTGCCAAGCAAGGGTTTCTTTCCGAAGCAAAAATCTTGTACCATAAATAGGCCGCAAAATGTGACTTTGTAAAAAATATAGACTGAAGTTTTTTGAGAGTCGTGGAGAATTATAATAAAAATGTGAACTGAAAATTTATAATTATGTTCTTTTGAATCACAATTTATTTATCAAATCTACAATAACGAAAAATAATGCAAAGATTTTTTATAATGATTGTACAGACATATATACATAGTTGTCTCATTTATGGAGACAAACAACAGCACATTTTTGATAATTCATATTCATTTTGAAAAATATATTTTTCATCGTTATCAAAAAAATATAATTTGTATATTACAAGTTTTCATTATACGTGAAATTATTTAATTAAGCAAAAAAAAATTATCATATTTTATTAAATAATTTTTCGATTTACAAATTATTTTGATATCTATCCAAACTAACAAAGATTTAATGAATTGTTATAATAATTTCTCAAATATCCTTTATTGCCTTCAATTTTTCATTTGTAATGAAAACGCTGAGTACTCATAAGATGTGAGAAATCTTTCGACCAAATATTTCGTTCGCAAAAACCATACAGAAATAAATTTTAAAAAAATATATTTGAAAGTAAATTTAGTTATTACCAGGTGTATAAGCTTAAATCCGTCATATATGGCGTGAGTTAGCGTATTCAGCTACCATAGGCACGCCATACTTTTTTTTATGAGTTTGACATCTGTCAACAACATACATTTTTTCTGTAAGCAATTTCGTACAACAACATACATTTTTCCTTTGGTAATCATGGCTAATTTTGTGCCAGAAAAAGAGCATATACGGGAAGCTCTGCTTTTCTGCTTCAATTTGAAGAAATCGGTTGCCGAATCGCATCGAATGCTTATGGAGGCTTATGGTGACAGTGCTTTATCGGAAACAACGTGCCGAGATTGGTTTCGTCGGTTCAAAGATGGCCATTTTGACTTGTGGTACAAGAATCGTGAAAATCGGTCTAGGAAGGTTGAGGACCATCTCAAAGCAGGCTCTTTTGGACGAAGACGATACCCAATCGCAAAAAATGCTCGCGAAGCGATTGGGTGTTACTGAACCAGCCATTGCCATACGTCTGCGTGCCATGGGGAAGATTGAAAAGATCGGAAAATGGGTGCCGCATGAATTGAACGATAGGCAGATGGAGCGACGCCAAAACACATGCGAAATTTTGCTCGCCAGACAAAAAAGAACATCGTTCCTGCATCGGATTGTGATAGTCGATGAAAAGTGGATATATTTTGAGAATCCTAAACGCAAGAAATCGTGGGTTGATCCCGACCAACCATCAACATTTTCCTCAAGACTAAATCGCTTCGGACGGAAGACGATTCTCTGCGTTTGGTGGGAACAGCAGGGTATCGTCTATACCTACCGCTACCACTAAATGATTAATTTACACCGTGCTCTGCGTGAAAAAAGGACGGATTATCAACAAAGATATGACGAGCTGATTTTCCTCCACGACAACGCACAATCGCACACGTCAAGAATGGTCCGAAACTACTTGGAGACACTCAACTGGGAGTTGCTACCCCACCCCGCTTATTCACGAGAATTGGCCCCTTCCGACTACCATCTGTTTTCGTCGATGGGCCACGCGCTCGCTGAGCAGTACTTCGATTCTTACGAAGACGTTCAAAAATGGCCTAATGAGTGGTTTGCCTCGAAAGAAAAGGAATTTTTTTGGCGTGGTTCCCAAAAATTGCCCGAGAGATGGAAAAAATGTGTAGCTTGCGAAAGCAAGTACTTTGAATAAATTTGTTTTTGCTTTCTATGAAAAAAACATTTATGTTTTTTACTTAAAAACATCGCATTTAAGCTTATACACCTGGTAATCTATACTTTTATAAATTTATGCACTCACATGATAAATGCACTGTCAAATTTAATTATTTTCTCAATTTTTTGCTATTAGTTTAGTTTTTCAAAATATTGCGTTTTCTATCAGTAACATTTCATATCAGCCACCCTATATAACCGCATTGTAAGCGAGAAACTATGGCCTTAAAATGCAATTACATTCTAGAAAGCGACAAAACTGAAGTCATCCGCAAAATTGCTCGTAGAAATAAAGGTTGGGACGTTGTTTTAAGCCACTCTTGGTTAACACTTTCTTTGTGAGAAAGTGCTTAGGCTTATTGGAATCTATCCCAGTGATAGGCACGCATGAGGTCAATGAGCGCCACATTTCGGTTTTTCATATATTATAAAAAGCCACACCATAGTTACATTATTAAACACATAAATTGAAACTAATCAAAGAGTCGCATTTACCAACTCCTAATCTATACCGTCTACGATCTACATGTTCACATGTCTAGGGTTTTAAAGCCCCTTCAAAGATACTTTCGACATACACTGTCATATTTACTTAAACGCATTGATCGTAAAATGTGAGTGGAGCGCACCATCGGCAATTTTTTGTGGTAGGTTTATGCTTTCTGGTAGCAACCCTTCGAAGATTGAAATATTAGCATGACCTTTCTTTTGACCTTTTCATTATTTTGGTTATTGACAAATTGCTATGTTGCAAAAATATTCTCTTCGGTGAAAACACTATATTGCTTCCACAATAGGCTTTTCTATTACTAACAATACCGTTTATTGTGCTTCCACATTAGGGTTTTCTATTACTAACAATATAAATGGATAAAATGTTTGTGTATCGGACTATATATAAGATATAGTCCGAAACACAAACATTTTATCCATTTTAAAATAAACTTACGTCTTTAATAATTAATGCTTTCGATTTTCCAGCCCAAAAAAAACAACGCACCATTACGTTTGAATTCCATAGCTTTATAAACCAAGTTATGAGCATATCCTAACCAATAAAAAACAATTTACGTAAGGGTTAACACAATCAAACCCAAATTATCGACTTCTTACACTAACAAAGATAAATAAACTTGGTTAGCTGTTTCTAATACCAACATTCGTTACAAAGTCATAATTGACCCTGTATTTGATATTAGAATAATCTCTTCATTCTTAATCCTACATATATCACATCGATTACATTAAGCTATCACGCAAACCTTGATTCTGCATACGTACGAACCAACCTCATTGCTGTATGGCTTTGTCATATGTATATAAAAAGCCACTCGCCTAATTGTTAAAACAAACAAACCAAGCTTACTGACCCTACACGTAACTTTCAACTTATAAAAATGAAGCTAAATACTAACCAATGCTTACATTATGGAATAAAAGGATAGACAATTGAAGCGCTAAGTTGAAGCTTTGCATACTGCTGAAAGGCGTCAATTTCAGATAGGGGCAATTTTACATTTGTACACCCTACTTTGGCGCATATTTTTAAAATAATAGTCGAAGTTATTTTAATTAATTAAATAACTGCGATCGATATTTAATTTTATAAATTTAGAATTAGAAACTAAATAAAACCATTTTTTTAACTATGAATGCATTTATTTTCACATTAACATTTACATTGCAAAACATTAAACAGAAATTCTATAATACTTACTTTTCTGATAAAATTCTGAAAATAGATCAAAAATTTAAATGAGATCATCGAATCATTTCGCTAATAGAAGCGCTACAGTTTTAAGCTGGAATAGCCTACATATAAGCGTTGAGTTATAATATCAAATATTATATTATATAATATAGTGAAAAAAACTCACTGACATTAGTATGAAAATTCATATAGTCAAATTTATATTCTTATAAATAATTCATATATTAGATTTTTTAGTACACTTATGATTTATTTTTTTATATATTTAAAAATTCTTTTATAAATTTTTGAATATATGAAAATATAAATCCAATAAAACCCCCTTCGGAAAGTAATCAGGCGACCGTCATTGACACGTCCATCTAATTACAACAAATCGTTTATTTACAATTAGAGAACTCAATCTACAGTGAAAACTTAATGGAATGATAATAAACTATGCTCTATTTTTAAATATACAATTTTTTTTAACATCAACTTACGATTGTTTACATTCGATAAATCAGTTGCTTCTTAGTTCTATGAGTAAAAGATAGATGGCAGGCACAGCAGCTAAAAAAGATTTTTAACAACTTTTTCTTTTGTATTTTTGTTTATTATTCATTGTTTGTTGTGATCCAAAGTATTTACACTTGAATTTTAATAATGTTTTAAAGTAAAATGCTAAGTTTTTTTCAATTTAAAAATATTTAGTAAGTTGATAGATGGATGAAGATCGGCAGATTAGATATTTGGTTCGTTGAAATTGCACTGGATATTTTGGCGTCAATTATATTCGTATACATATAGGGCGATTGTCTATCCTTATACTCTATAATCTAAGAATCAATGTTTTGATTTCTAAAAATGATGCTAGTATAATACTAAGTATGGTAGAAAGATAAAAAAGATAATAAAACTACATTATTAAGAATGATCTGGTAAAATAATGGAACAAATGAACTTTGGAGCAACGATGTGTCATCACATTTTACATCTAATACAAAGTTATTGAGCTGCCACGTGAGATAAGGCCATTAATGTTTGCTCAGTTATTAAAAATTCAGGTTGTTTATCCTACACCATAAATTTTAAGAAACTTAGAACTTATCAATATAGCGTTTCCAAAGAATCCAACGAAAACAATTTCATTTATTTTTTTATATGAAAATCTCAGACTTTTTATTCCAATTAACTATCGGACAGTTTTTTTAAGGAAGTTAGTACATTATTTCTACTATTTAAGATGTTTATATTTGTTTTTTAACAAAAAAGTTATCAAAACAGGATTTCGAAATATGCATAATATGAACATTTTACAGTATTATAGGCCAACATTTCAAAATTCAGCCACATTAACTCCTACATATTATAATTCATATCAAACTGCAACGTATTGTTCTAAAATTATATATTTATGGTAAATATATTTTATTTATTACTATACGTACTAAAAAGTAATTTTTTGAACCTGCTGAACAAATTTTCAAAAACTATTTTACCACAAAACTATGACTCCTTCTATATGCGTTAATTTGAATACAACTGAAATATTATATATTAAAAGTTTTTAATATCTTGTCATCGAAATTTTTAGTTCTTAAAGATATATATTAATTAATTATTATTTTAAATGAAATAAAGAATGTTCATTTGCAAATAATTTATTCTATATCGAAAACTTTTCAAGTTTTTTGAACTTTTTATTAGTAGATTATTTATATATTGATAAGTTGATGATTTTTTTAAATAAATTAAAAGCAAATATGCTATATTTTTTCATATAAATTATTACTAGTTGTTTTTTTTTGTTATTGGCATTATATTTTCTTTTATTATTTATCAACTCCCAATTGTATCCTTTAAGGATATTTTTATCAATGAATCATATTTTTGCGTAGATGTATTATTGTGAGATAAAATATAATACGAGTTTTTTCCCTCAAATAAATAAGTAATATAATATAGTTAAACTATAATTTTGAAATTTAATTTTCCATTTTCAAAACTTTCTAGAAATAATGAATAAAGTAGTCAAAAGCAATAAATTTAGAAGCTAAAACCGCTGAACAATTTAAAATTTGGTAAGGAAGAATTTTTCTTATTATTTCAAATTGTATATCAATTTACAAATATTGGAAAACTTCAACAATACCCTATTTTACGAAACGATACAAGAAGGAACTCATAGAATTTGGCCAATGTATTAGAATCTATTCTTCTTACGAAAAGGATAATAATTCCAGTAGTCCACCCGCAGGAACAGTTTATATAAATGCTAAAATACTATTGATACAATGCAGAATTTTTCGGTATGAAGTTGTTGGCGTATTCTAGTATAGTCAATGAACAGTTTGTTTGTGTTCAAACTCTGGGTTGAGTAATCGAGACTGTGGAGAGGACTAGTAAAATTATTGCTAAAGCTACTAACCGCTGAATGCAAATCGGTTCTGACCCTACAATTGAATTTCAAATTAAATTAGTCTTTAGTTTCTTTATTTAATTGTTTCTTTTTTGTAGTTTTTGCTTTTTATTTTTTGCTCTCGTTTAGCTTTTCCCTCCATCCTCGATAAGTTTATATAGTGGTTGGAAGAATTGTTTATTTTGGTCATTAAGAGTTGCAAGGTTTTTATTTGCACAGCACTTAACTCACTGCTGAACGTAACCACTTTTATTACAACGAAAAGTTCACCCATATTCGCTTCTCATTGTTTATTTATCAAAGTTTTGTATAACCAGTAATTATGAGTTTTTGCATTCAAATTAACTTTTTCATTGATTGAATCGGAATATTACACTGCAATGAGTTCATTAATTTTTTTAAAAGCAATCATACCTATCGTATGATTGTACAGTGAAACTTATATGATTCAATTTATAGATAGTGCTCATAAAATGCAAAACTAATGCACTACATATAAGGTAATGTGGAAAATTAGTACTTTTTATTAATGTTAAAAATTCGAATAAAACTACTATCGTTCTATTATTACTTCAATAAACAAAGAAATTAATATTGATTCATGAAATAATTATTAATAGATATAATGAATATTATTTTATATTGATTTTCTTTATACAAACCTTAATATATCTATAAAAAAAATAATTTTATTGCAGTGAAAATATAAAACTTTTTTTTGAAATGGCCACAATTATTCAAATGAAATCGTATAAGTAAATTACAGATGATTAGATTGATAAAAACAGATGTTTTTTTATCTTCGGCAACAGAGAATGCTAGGATCAAAATATTCTATACTGATTTGGCATAATTAAGGCAGTATCTCATATATTGCGCGTATGATTTGATCATTCAATTTTGAAATCGTCTCAGGCCCATTGGTATAAATAACATTTTTCATGTAGTCATAGAGAAAGAAGTCTAATGGTGCCAAATCCAAAGATATCAGTGCATGTCGGACATAACATGAAGAACCCTTTTTCTGAACATTTCATAGAGACCCAAATTCTTTGTTAAAGATCTTCTTACTGTCAAATAATAAATGAACATAAACTTGATTTTTAATTTGCTCATCCGAGCTTTCTTCGATCGAGAGGATTTGTCACACTTTGACATTTTGCTTCCGTATCTACGAGTATTATTCATCACCACTGCTCATACGACTGAAGAAATATATGTCATTTATCGGTTCTTTTGAGAAGATCGACGCACACATTCTTCCGATTGTCGTTCTGTTCAATCAGCCAAGATAAGTTTTTTGGTACCCTCTGGGCTCACGCCTTTCCTATGTCCAAATCTGATGAAGAATCATTTCAAATTGAGCTCAATACTCATCAACTTCAATTTTAATCAACGGTTTGACCCTACAAAAGATCTTACTCATTTCACATTTTGTTCAGTGTTCGATATTCAAAGTCTTTCTAAACGAAATTCGGAGCCCTTAAGAAATACTTTTACATAGGCTCGTGGCAGCTTTTCGTAAGTTGAACTCACGGTTTCACCAACCTTAACACATAATTTGCTGCAACATCTCTTATGTTGTTCCTGAATGATATTTGTATTTTCAGTACCACAAAAAGGTTAAAGTATCCCCTTTTATTGAAAATATGCTTCATCGGTGAAGATGATTTTTTATAATAAACAAAAATCGATGTAAATGATCTCTAGGCTTCAGTTCCGGTTACTATTGAATTTTGTAGGCACGTAATATTAGATTTTCCGCTAAGGTTCTGTGAATGGTGCTTATAGAAAAGGTCCACTTACTATGTACGACCACCAATTGCGGTTGTTTGAGTCTGGATCGCACTTTCTGCTACGGCCGAACGACCTGTTTGAAGAAGCAATAAAGTTCTTACGTTTTATATCCAGTACAGATATTTTAGTTTTTGCACCAAACGGCCTATTCTTGTCTCAGATGGTTATATTGGGTTGTTCGGAAAGTAATTTCGTTTTCTCCCAACAGAGGACTTTCGGCATATTTTAATTTTTTACTATAGAAAATATAAAAATGCTGTTCAAGCAAGAAAAAAATTATCCAATGTGGTATGGAAAAGATGTGTTAAGTGAGCGCCAGTACCAAAACTGGTTTGCAAAATTTCGATCCGGAAATTTTGATCTCTAAGATGCACCACGTTCTGGAAAGCCAGTTGAAGCTGATGAAGGCACACTAAAGGCATTAATTGATGCAAACCGGCGAAGAACAACTCGTGAGATCGCTGGAAGATTAAATTTATCGAATTCGACCCTTCATGATCATTTGAAACGGCTAGGTTTAATATCAAAGCTCGACATATGGGTTCCTCATCTTCTTACAGAAAACAATTTGTGCCGTCGCATTGACGTTTGTAATTTACGTCGCCAAGAAAATGATCCATTTTTGAAGTGTATCATCACTGGGGACAAAAAATGGGTTGTCTACAACAATATTAGGCGCAAAAGATCCTGAAGTAGAAAAGATGAACCGGCTCAAAGCACTTCGAAAGCCAATATTCATCAAGAAAAGGTTATACTATCTGTTTGGTGGGATTTCAAAGGAATTGTTTATTTTGAGCTTCTACCGAGCAACACAACGATCAATTCTGAAGTGTACTGTCAGTTGGACAAATTTAACAATATTAATTCACTATAAAAAAATCGTCTTTCATTTTTATAAATAAAAAAATAAAAATTCTTTCCGAACAACCCAATGTTAATTGAAATAATCGAAAAATGATTTCGAATATGCAATTTGCGCACTGTTCCTTAGTTGTTAAGCCATTTGGAAATATTTTCACAAATAGGATTGATGAAATTGATACGTTATTAATTGGATAGACTTGTCGAAATTTTATTGAATTTATTGTAGGATTAAATTAATTTATCTAAAAAAATATTAAAACTCAAAAATTTTCCACAATGAAAATAAAGTATTTTTTTTAAACTTTAAAAACCAAATATGATAAATATGTAATAACAATTATTAACAGTTTTATAACCACAATAATTATAGAAAATTTTATAATATGTTGATTAGTATATACTTAATTATTCCAATTTTTATTATCTAAGAAACATAATAGATTTATCAAAAAAATTCCCATTAAGTCGTTTTTGAAAACCTTTTCCATAAACATCAAAATCCAAAACTTTTTTTTAATTCTTTAATATAAAAGTCGTTAAGTCGCATATACAGGTTGAATTTAGCAGTTTTAACATTGAAGACTCTATAAAACTTCAGCAATGCTTGTATAAAAGCAAAAAATATTGTAAGGGAAAAAAATCGCTCATAAAAGAAAACAAAGAAATTTTTTCTGAAAGAAAGGGAAATATCATGAAAGAGATAAAAGAAATCCCAACAGGAAACTATTATCTAAATTTGATTTTCATGTTTTTTGTTCCGAACCAGATGAGATGAATAATACCGAATAGGTCAGAGTCTGATAAAAGCCCACCTTTCAGATAGTATTTCAGACAGTGAAGACGAAAGAAAAACACGTTAATCTCGTCCAGGTGTGAATTCCCATGAACTTAATTTACTTTTAATGTCCTCCCCGTAACCTTATTTCTGAATTAAGTTTTATTGCAACTAAAGGATCTGCGTAATGGAATCTCGAGATTATATGCTGACGTTAACCTCACAGTCTGTAAGTCCTTACAACTTCAATACTCGTACCGCCCCATCTCAATCAATGTTACGTACTCCGAGCCTACTTTCAACTATATTTATTATTGTTGCCCTGTTTGTCGTTTCTCATATAGAACGTAACTACTATACCTATTCTAGAACGATAGTAATGAACAATTTAAAGGATTCTTTACTTTTCGTAAAAAATTTGCATTTCGTTTGGATATACAGTTTCTCTCCCTCACAGTTTTGTGGATGTTATTTTACATATTCAGCTTTTGTAACATAGCAGATACCACAGAGCAGCAGAATTAAATTCATCCCCATGGTTGGTGCATTCAAATATAAACCGGATCACGAACATCAAATCTCGAACGAATGCAGCAGAATACATCGCCATGTCTGTCTGACAGATAAACGGGATTTATTGCTGTTTTCGTGGTTGTCTAGTCGTGGAGGATTGCTACAGATCTGCTTGTCTCACATGAAGTTGTGGTAAAGCAAATGTTCATCCGCCGAGGACTTAATACCACTTTGCATGGGCGAACGTGATGTCCTACCCTCCATATTTTAAATAGTATTACATTGAACAGTCAAAGCCAGAAAGACGACGCAACGGCTTGAGTCATTTTGCTATCTTATTCGGGTTTTGTTATGCCCATGTTTAACTGACCGCAGAAGGGATATTTTAGCACATTCAGTCGTTTTGCCATATAAATAGTCTGCGATTAATTTCTGTATATTTTTAGACAATAGTATTCCATCACTCCACTTGTGTAAATAAACGATAAGTTGCACTATACATCAACCCATTTCCAGTTTCTTGTTCTTTTACACCAAAATTATTAGATAACAATTCAAAGGTAAATGAAATATTTTATACTGCTGTACCTTATGATATATTTCAAAATATTTATGGTTCATCCATTTACATGCACACATACACACTTGTTTATAAAATAGTTGATTACTGAATATTCACTATGCTTAAATTTGACTAGAACTCAATGCATCAAAACTAAAAACTTTTGCAGAATAGAATTCAAATTATATAATAATCTTCACAAAAACTATTTAATATTTTATAAATTAAAGTTATTCATGCAGTTGCGTAAACTTCTCCATGTGTATATGCAAAATATTTTCAATATAAAATTATTAAATTATAAATATTTATGATCTGTATAATGGTTACTATAGATTGCAGATTTTAATTAAACATTTTTTTAGTAAAACATTTCTGTAAATTGAAATATTAATTTTTTTAAACACTAATGAAATAATGTTTTAAAATAAAATCAGTTATTTTTTCTAATAGAATATATGTTAACAAATCAAATTTTATTTAATAAGAAATCGAACCACTTAAAAATAAACATAAAACATAAAAAATAAAACTTTTAATTAAAAAATTCTTTATGTCCCATATTCAATCGGTAGTCAAACTAATTTTGAATGGAATACCTTTGAGCTATTTTTGATCAGTACATTAAAACTTATTTCTTTATTGGACATATTAAAATTGTTAAGTAATTAAGCTTATTCTATTTAATATTTAAAGAAAATTGACTTAAAACTTAAACAATGAAATTTTTTTTTTTTTTAAGTTCTAGTTCGTTTAGAATCGTTTATATGTTATAAGGTGTTTAAAAATTTTCTCATACAATCATTTTCATATTCCAACAATTTGGAAAATTTTTGATAAACCATCCCCATCAAATAACGTCCATAGTATTGGTAATACGAGGACTGTTCAAAAAGTATCGCAAATTTTAAATTTACGCGGGTTACGTATATTCGAATTTCGATTGTTGTGGCGTTATGTTGGTACTCATGTCTTTCACTTGTGCCGACAAGTTCGGCCATTTTGAATGTTCAGTTAATTTTTGACAGCTGCTTTGCTTGCACGGGTTTTGGCTCATCTTCGATTTTTGCCCATTACAAAAAATGGATCGAAGAATCTTTGTGTGAAAAACAAAATTAATTGCGCTGACGCATTCCGAATGTTGACTGTTGCATATGGTGAAGCTACCTTGGACCGAAGCAACGTTTATCGGTGGTACAAAATGTTCTCATAGGGCCGAGAAAATGTGAACGACGAAAAGCGTGCCGGACGCCCGAGCACGTCAACAACAGACGAAAACATTGATGAAGTAAAGAAAATAGTATTGGCCAATCGTCGAATCACCGTTGGAGAAGTTTCTGAAGACTTAAACATATCGATTGGCTCGTGCCATTCGATTTTTACCAATGATTTGGTAGTGAGACGAGTCGCCGCGAAATTCGTACCAAAATTGCTCAATTTTGACCAAAAACAGCATCGAATTAACATTGCTATGGAGCTGTTGGACTCTGTCCGCGACAACCCAAATTTACTCCAGAGGGTCATAACTGGTGACGAATCATGGGTTTATGGTTAACCAAAGCTCAATCATCCCAATGGAATCTGCCGATCTTTTCAAGATCGAAAAAAGCGCGCCAAGTTCGGTCGAATGTGAAGGTTTTGCTTACAGTTTTCTTTGTCTGCAGGAGCGTGGTGCATCATGAGTTCTTGCCACGGGGTAAAACGGCAGATAAGGAATATTACCTGCAAGTTATGCAGAAGTTGGGAGAAGCAATCCGCCAGAAACGCCGGATTTGTGGAAGAACAAAAATTGGCTTTTGCACTATGATAATGCCCCTGCTCACGCATCGTTGCTTGTGCGCGAATTTTTGGCCACAAATAACACACTAATAATGCCGCAGCCACCGTATTTCCCAGATCTGGCTACCTGTGACTTTTTCTTGTTCCCGAAACTGAAGAATCCCATGAAAGGACGACGCTACGCTACGATTGAGGAGATGAAGACGGCATCGAAGGAGGAGCTGAACAAGATCACAAAAAATGATTTTTTGAAGTGCTTCGAGGATTGGAAAAACGTTGGCACAAGTGTATAATATCTGGTGAGGATTACTTTGACGGATACAAAATAGATATTCATGAATAAATAAATAATTTTTGAAAAAACACAAAATTCGCAATATTTTTTTAAACAGACCTCGTATAATAATTTTAGTTATCCAAGAAAATTGTCTCTCAGAACTTCTGTAAATTCTATGATTATCTGTTAAATTTATATAAAAAACGATGTTTAGACATTTTTTCTGACCACTACATAAGTGATTATTTCCACAGAAGTATAACAACAGTTTCAGCAATACTCCTGCGCAAAATTAATTTATTAGGATTGTTGAATTATGCTAAACAGATCACTGCATTGATCCATATGATCGCCCTATCTATTATATGACACAATCCACGAATTCTAAGAGAAGAATTGATATTGTACCATTCAAAATTATCAGCAAGAGAATTTTACCGTCCATAGCAAACAACGAAGGATAATTTAAATACTAATTGATATAATAAATCATGTAATATAGTTTTACATTAAAATGATTCACATAGAATTGGGGAAAAAACTTCATTTCATGTATTCTTCCTTGAATAACGACATTCCCATTCCCCTGAATTTCGAAAAATTATTATTCATCTTTAGATGTTTAGATACCACGTCCAGTCTCTTCATACAATTTGTTTGCTAGAAATGAACCAAAAAATCAAAAATATTCATATTATACATAACATACTGTATATTTTTTTCATTATTAATTTTTCTGTCTCTATTAAACTCCACTCCATATCTAAAAAATTTAGCTTCTAAATATCAAAAAATATACAATATATATAGATATAAAAATTAAAGGATATTTCTGAATTTATCAACAAAAAAAATTTCTTATGAATAAATGCACTTTCAGCATCTATCATAATATGCTGTTAGTATGTGAATATTGCAGTTATTTGTTTTAAGTGCGCATTTTAATAACAAAGCTGATTTTTTAAAATGGTGCAGTCATCTGCGACAAATCCACCATGTCCACACATCTGCAGGAAACGCACGAATGATCCATCTCTAAGATCCGCCTCCCCTCCAACGCGTAGATTCCATGAAAGTCCTGAATATTTTCATTACCCGTGGAGGAAGATTGAATTTACAGATCAACAATCTATGCTATCCACAGGATGGTTAAAAAACCCGGTAATTAGAGTTACTAACGCCCTCCTGGATGGAACGTTGCTTTATTTCCTCACTTGATGTGTTAAAATGCCAGTAGGATAGTAAAAATGTGTCAATGCAGCTATTAACTATTGCCTCAGATTAGCCAGTGGAGCACTCCGGACTTTCCCGGTGAACTCAATTCTTATCGAAACTAATCTAAAACCGCCTACATCTTCACAAAGCCGAATCAGAATTATTTATAATTATCTTAGCTTTGCTAATTATCTCCTTACTTTAATGATCTCAACATTAGAGGCAGATCCGCTCACTATTTCTCCCTACTTACAAACTTTCCTTTCATATCTAGATTGGAAGTCTTGCGTTGTTGAAAATATATACGTCTCTAAATAGGTTTAAGAATAGTTTCACCTATCCATCTATCGAGTAGGTGAAACGTTGGATGGGCTTAATACAATTTATTGCCAGCTATCGAGGTCAAAATGGCACTCAAATTAGTGATTTCCGCATAGGGCACCTCCGTACTAGAAGTAGGTGGGCACTATAAAGGCGTCTGTTGATATTGCTGTTGGTTATATCAATCGACGCAATATTATCTTAGATTATAGAATAACTGAATACGTTTCTACACAAAAATTGTGGCACAATTTTGTTGGCAATACATTTGTAGAACGCACACTCAAGCAAAATAACAGCAACGGCATAAATCAGTGGGGGCCAATTTTAAACTTCAATACGCGATTGAAGCGGTTCGTTTAAAACCATTTTGATTGATATGTGATGTCATTTAAGCGTAAATAAATAAATTTTTAATATTGCGGATTTTGTTGTTTGATGGAATTAGTTTTGGAAATTTGCAATAAAACACAATATTCTATTTGAAAAAATTATTTATTTATTTATTATATTTTCATTTTATTTATTTCACTATATATTATTTATTAAAATATAATTCTAAAGTGGAAGAGCATATAAAAATATAAATTCTTATATTTTTATATGCTCTTCCACTTTAGAATTCTATTTAAATAAATAATATCAAGTTATTTGATTATATCAAAACAATTATGTGCACTTAAATAAAAATCCATTCTAAAAATGCAAAAAGAATTAAATGCTATATATAAATTTTAATTTTAAACAAGTATTTTTAGATACTAAAAGCTTTGTTATAATATAAATGTGTGCATGTGAATGGAAATGGTAATTTAAATAGGCATTGTGAATTTAAATTAAATTAAAAAAGAAAGCATTAATTACATAGAACATTACATCAAATTCTTAATAATACTATATAGAAGTTAATAGTATACAACATTATAACAAATACTTCAAAACTAAATTACAATATGATAAATTAATAACTAATATTCTAAAAAAATTGGAAACAATATTATTTAGTAAATTCTAATAAACCAAGCGAAAGCACAAATGGAAACAAATTTATTTAAATAATAAGCCTACCGAATATAATTTATTTACTTTAACACAATAAAAACAGCAATAGAAAACAGATTGAAAAATTTGTTCCCTTAAATTTTCTTATATACACTTTACATACACCGGCACTGAACTATTTTTTTGGCAAACATTGAACTGTCACCATCACATTTGTTTACATTTATTGAATACCGAACTTTTTACTGTTTTTATCACTTTTTGGACAAAATAAATCACTAAAAGCTATTTAGGCACATCTCAAACTAAATTTTTGTTATTTTCTTTAGTAAAAATGAGGATATCAACTTACCGAAAGAAAGAAATTCCCGGATTCCTCATTTCGTCGAATTTCTAGCAATCCTTTATAAAACACTTTATTTTCTGAAATAAAAACTTCCTATTAAATATTATTAACAATATAACTATTTATATACAATAAATTTTTCGTAAATACTTCTAAATAGATGAAAAATACACTTTTAATTGCACTTTCCGATGTGCCAAAATAACAATTTGAAAAATGACAAGGAAAGTTAACCATTTCGGTACGTTACCACTTCCATGGAGAATGACGCGTTTTCAAACTCTCCGAAAGTTTACCAAATTGAGGCGCTTTACGAAATGAATAATAAACCTAAAATAGAATTCCATTTAATATCAAAAGATTGCATATCGTTGTGTTTAAATTGTATTTTTGTTTCCAATAAGTAAATAAAATGAATATAAATTATGCTTTTGCAATTCAATAAATATCTATTACGAAAACTAGATGGCAGTGGCTGTCATATCTACATAAAAAATCTACACAAAATTATATAAGAAGTACGATTTCTCGCCGCTTCTGCAATAATTGTACCACAAAATTGTGTATACATGTACGGAAATCTGACGTACGGGCCTATCCAAGTATTCTTTAATCTAAGAATATTATAATCTTAACTGACAGCCAAGCCACCCTCAACGCTATTAGCAGCCCATTCAATGATCATATTCTGAACGATATTCGACATAGCCTAATTAAAAATAAGAGTGTCGAATTGCGTTGGGTATAGGGGTATGTGAGAATCATGGGAAATAAGTTGACTACAAAACCTGTTTCGCGTATTAACAGAATGGTAAAAAACGTCCTCAGCAAATTGTAAAACACACACTGGACTAATAGCGAAAAATTTTTATAGCTCATTGGTGAACTATTAACAAACCAGTCTACTCAATATCCTTACCATAATTTTGGGCATTATAATTACTAGGAATTCAGGGAGAGCCTATTGTATTGACTCATGACTTTCTTTTTAGAACCACCAATGTCCTATCTGGTAATTCTGTTGCATTATCCTAACTACGAGTATTTCACATACCATATATTGACTGAATGTCAGCAAACTCAGAATTTCTTTCCGAGTGAGTTCCATTTATAGTGGAGCTACTATATCAAAAAAATTTCTTTCCACGTCCATTTTTGAACCTGACGAAACATACTAACATGCTCCACAAAATTTAACTAATTATAACTTCCTACCTTCGTTAAGTCATCCAAGGTACTATAAAAATAACCCGTAGCTTAAATAAGAATTTTTAGCACAAAATGTTTTGTTTTCACACTTACGTATATATTCAAAAGAAAAATTTACTTTCTGATACATGGTCTTTAAAGAAAATCGTTACGTATTATTAAATATTTGAAAATAATATAAAAATTTTAGTATCTATGTAAGACACTTTTTTATCTATTATATATAGTGCCTTTAAAGCATCTTAAAAAAAATTGTAATTTAAACTTATTTTATTTTTAAATATCCCTACACAGAACTCATATCCTTTGATGTAATTTGCTTTTTTATTTAAAAAAAAAAACAATTTTTTAGAGCATATTTAACTTTAATAATTCATATTTTCCATGGTCTGGTGAAAATAGATTCTCTTTATTGAAAAAGTTTTAAACAGTCGCTTATGAAAGAAGTTGAAAAGGTAATTTTAAGGTTCACAAAATTAAAAGAGAATTTATGTTCCAGGTGTGCTAGCGATATTTTCCTTCCATTCCCTTTGCATGCTCAATTCTGTATGTTATAAACCCTTCTTGCATTTCCAGAATATCCTTCTTCGTTTTCTTCTTCTTTTAGTTACTAAATCATTTGATTTGCTTTCACGAGTAAAAGTTAATAAAAAGTTTAACACAAAATATTCGTTGGAATTTTTTCTTTATTTTCCATATAAACGATTTCAATTTTCACAATAATTGAATAAAAAATCTCAAATCAAATACTTTTCTCATAAATTAAATTAATCTGAATAAATATTTTTTTTTGTGACAGGTGCATTTATTTTTAATACAGTAAAGCAAAACAGTTTATATATCCATATATATATTTTTTTAAATTTATTCATATCAAAACTTATTCTATCAAATGATGAGTTAATTAAAAATGATTTCAAACCAAATACGTATACACATAGTCCACTTTGTCAACATTTATTCAAACTTTTTAATTTTTACCTTTGTAAAAGCCAATTAGTTATATTTACTTTAGTGATCAACAAAAGTTTTTTTCTATAAAAAAAATTTATTATACGAAATATAACATGGAATTATATATTTAAAAGCCAGTAGTAAAATGTCATAATAATTTTTGTATTGTAGATTTTTTTATTTTATTTTTATTTGTAATTTTTTATTGGATATATAAATTAATTTGTAAAGCTTTTCAAATACTCTGAGTCAACCAATTTAGAATATTTCTAAACTGTTCGTAAAACTTTCTCTATTCATTTTTTCATGAAAAACTTTGATGCATAGAAATATAAATAAAATAATCTATCTGAAAATTTATAAAATTTCTATTTCAATGGTAATTTGATGTAGTTTGAACAAATAGAATATCCTTTAGAGTAATCTAAATGCAGCCAGAATTGAAAATATACATAACCGTCTTGACCGGAACCATATTCATAAATATACATTCTGCATATCGGGTGGTATAATTTCTAACATATAACATGAATATGAATTATCTAATATTTTGATCATAGGTCCAAAGATATTTTAACGTTATAAGTTTTACTATAGATTATCTGGGTCAGTTCCTTAGATATTTATACTAGGAATACTAACCTTTCACAATATAAATATTTTACATTCAAGTTCTGGTTAAATTAAATGTAAATAAGGGGTTCTATTTAGAATATTATACATTTATCTTTTGTTGGAATATGAATACACCAGCAGATTGAAAAATGTACAGGAATATAAACTGAAAGTAATATTCAGTCGAATATTTACAAATTCAATAGAAAATTATAATAAAACTGTGACTATAAAGATTAAATGTGTACAGAAAATTTGCACTATAAAGATTAAATGTGTCAGTGACATTGCACAAAAAATATTTACGTTTGATTATCATTCGTTTGGGAGACCTTTAAGTTTTAAACCAGAGATCAACAAAATATCAGAGGCCAACAGTAAATTACTAATAAAAAATCAACTAATTGCTGGAAAAGCACTTTTTCTTTCCATTTCTACTTTAATTTCCTTATCCCCATATCCTTTGTCCCCATATAGCCTTTGATAGAAATATGACATTGGTGAGCTCAGTCAAATTTTTAGTGAGCTCAAATCAAAACAAAGAATTGATTTGATTTAAGTAGATATGTTGTGGCGCCTGGCTGAACTTTGACAAATATTTGAATATTGCTGCTGAAAATGCAAGTAGAAATATGACATCGGTGAGCTCAGACAAGGCCTACGAGACTTTCGTAATAGTAGTTCTTGGCAAGATACTACTACTATCTATTTTCTCGTAAATATTCAGTCAAACTTTCAAGCAACTGCGTCATTTAGTTAATGAGTAACAGCCATTTAAAATGAACAATTTTCGTCATTTTAGAATACTGGAAAAAATCGCATTATGAGTAGTGCTAAAATATTTGCTTTTGAAAAATAAAACGAATGATAAGATAAAAGCGAATCTCGGAGAACCTTATAAAAACTCTGCATCTTTTCTAATAACCATAAAATATTGGACAGTTCAATTTAAATCTGGCCGTAAAAGAATTTTTGATGAGGAATAGTCAGGGCATCCAAATGTCGATATAGTAATAAATAACCGGAGAGCCGAAGTGCGCATCTCAATTGTTGGAATGCAGAAAATTTTAACAACTCATTTGGATATGAGAAAGCTATTCAAAAGATAGGTGCCGTGAACATTAAAACGTGTGTCAAGTTTAAAAGATTTTTTGGCAATGGTAAAGTACAATCTAACTAGTTTTTGGCATTGATTAATAACTGTTGACAAAATATGAATTCATCACAACATATCGCAGACTAAAGAGCAGTCTTGACATTGAGTTTTCATTAGCAAACCGATGTCAAAGAAGACCAAAGTGACATAATCGGCCAACAAAGTCACGGTCACAGTATTTTGGGTTGCTCGCGATATAATCAACGTCGATTACCTTTAAAAAGCAAAAACGCTTAATTGTAAGAATTATTATATACGATAATGTGAAAGGAAAACACGTAGAAAGAAAAAATTCTCTTTCATCAAGATACCGCATAGCCATGGTAAAATAGCATAAGTTAGGATATGAATTACTTCCGCATCGACTATATCGTTAAATATGATATAAATGATCAAAAATTGTTCGACTAAATATGTCAAGCTAACGGAAAAAAAAGAATTTTACATATAAAACTGTTTCTTTCTTGTTAAGGACAGGTAATAATCATAGACCCCGTAATATAAGCAGTCCTCTTTGGCCAGACGATATGCTCACTGAATTATACAAGGATCGTGCAATGGCAGTATATCTTTGGAACCCACTTTGAGTCTGAAAACTGTCTGGTATTACGCTGTCTACGTTATCTCTAATATGATATAAATAAACCTTTTGACGGATGAGATAAAAATAAGACACTGGTGAGATGGCCCAATTTCTGACTAGGCATAGGTGCTTCAGGCATACGAGGTCTGTTCAAAAAGCATCGCGAATTTTGAATTTCCGCGAGTTACGTATATTCGATTTTCGATTTTTTGTGGCGTTATGTTGGTACTCATGTTTCTCACTTATGCCGACAAGTTCGGCCATTTCGAATGTTCAGTTAATTTTTAACATCTGCTTTGCTCGCACGTATTTTGGCTCGTCTTCGAGCTTGTCGGCATAAGTGAGAGACATAAGTACCAACATAACGCCACAAAAATCAAAAATCGAATATACGTAACATGCGAAAATTCAAAATTCGCTATACTTTTTGAACACACCTCGTATGCAAAAAGTCGCATTATTGTCCAGTTTGAAGTTATATACATATCTTTAACACCATACATGTGTTACTGAAGAAGAAAAAGAATTGCAAAAAATTATCGATCAACGGATGTCCCACAATAGTATCATTGCATAAATTATATCATCGCCAATCTGCTCCCCGTGAAGTAATGATTGACGGGGGTAACATAGGAAGGCATATTTAAGACTCAATGAAGTGGATTTAAGTGAGTAAAAATTCCACGGAATCTTTTGATGATTTCCCCCCACGCCCTGTAAAAATAGGAAAAAAAGATATATTAGATTATGCATTGTGTCTTTACCCATAATATTTGACAAATTATTATAACAACATATACGTTACTATTTGCTGCCAAGTAGCTTCTTTTTCTGTTTCTATTTAGTGAGAAAAAATTTAAAGAATACAATATCATGATCAATGGCGCTACAATCAAGAGTCTGGTCTAGGCCTGCTGAATCAAAGAACTGCTAACGAATCGGCTTTACGCGGCGGTATTTAAATTCGACACTGCCAGTATGTTTTTAGAGTCCTAGCTAATGCCATCGCTCCATAGAAGATTGATCTTATCTTCCACGTCGATAAATGGAGCCACTGTAGACTTTCCGAATAAAATCTTATCATCCATAATCAAGCCCTGGAATCACCCATAATCAAGCTGCGGCCAAAAACTCTTCGAAGGATCCTGCTCGCAAACGTGGACAAGAATACACAAGGACTAGCAAGACTAGTCTGCATGTATTTCTACATGTTGGGAAAAATAAATTTCAAAGTTATAATCTCCTCTCTATGTGCGACTAGTGCTTATTGGTTTTATCTTTGGCGCCACAATGTCATTTGTTTTGTCTTCAATTATGTACAATCCTAGATATTCTCCGCCATCTCAATCTTGATGAAGATCTCTCGTACAGCTCTTTTTGATCGACACATAATGTCGATATCACCTCCGTTTGCTTAAAACTGGACAGACTTAATGAGAATGGTACCCTTCATGCTTATCCCTACGTCACGGCACCCTTTTTCCAGCGCCAAGCTAACGAAAACTCATGAAAGTGTGTCTGCTTTCCGGAGACTGTTGTGGATGTTAAATGGCTCTGAAAATGATTCAACTACTTTTAATCTTCCTCTCAGACTAGTCACAATCGGCCTAGTCAGTCTAATCAATTTTTCTAAGATGCCGAAATCTTTCATGTGTGTGTATATTTTTAGCCTGCCTATGCTTTCATAAGCGATTTGTTTGTTTATTTGTAATTTTCGTTGGAAATATGGCAAGATTCACCTTATAGTGCCACAACCGTGTCGTCATTTTGCGACTTCATAGTACATATGGGAAGTTATCTCAGAGATACTGGTCTGGGGTTAGTAGTAAAGAATATTAAGAATTTTGTTATATTTTGTGGAGCAGATTAGTATGTTGTAGAAGTTTAAATAGGCGACTAGGGAATGGAGTTGTAGGGTCCAGCATCTCCACAATGGGAGGAATCGCGAACTAATTCTTGGGTGCCACAGGATTGGCATAAGGGACGATTGGTGTTGCCAAAAAGGAAGTTATGTGTGAGAGCAGTATGTCCAATCCGGATTCTGAGGAGCTGCTGCGCCCAGAATTTCGGTATGAGTGTTGAATAGACTGGTTTATTGGTGGTTATACAATAAGTCGACAAAACTGTGGAGTTATTGGTCCAGTCATGGTGTCGATAGATGGCTAATGGTGTTAGTTAACGTGACTGTGATCACTTTTTGAAATTGGGAATGACTGTGATCACTGGTCGACGGAGTGTCTCTACAGCCAACTTGTCTGCACTTTCATTTCCCGCAATTTCCACATGCCCCGGCACCTATTGCAACTCGACACTCCTACTGCTAAGTACAGGCTCACTCGATGGGCCACAAATGTCTTTAAGAGCGACAGATCCGTCGCTAAAAATGATAACGCTCTGTTGGCTTGGAATATTGATCGCAATTGACGTTTTGATTGCCAACAGCTCCCCGTAATACGGAGCTGCCCTATAAGGGAAGATTCCACAACATAGTGCGCGGGTGCTGCAGGTGGACGACCGAAAAAGATGTAGTATCGCTGTCAGCGGCGGCATTCGTGAACCACAGTCGATGATCTTTTAATCTGTCCAACTGTCCAAGGAAAAGTTTACTAGCCTTCTTAAACCTGTCAAGAGACACGGGTGGGAGGATGGATGAATTGCTTTCAAGGTGGGATATTAATAAGGATAGGAATGATGAATTTCCTGTTTAGCTGGAGGGTACTATAATGTTTTTGATTAAAGTGTGAAGGGGGTAATTTAGAAGGTATAGATTCTTGTAAATCAATGTTAGGCGAGCTTTTTGAGGACAGAAGGAGATAGGTTTTCGACCAGTCTCTATCAATATGGACTCCACCGGAGATGTGTGGTGTGCTCCACTGGCTAGTCAGATGCAACGATTTGCCGCAGCCTCCACTCGCTTTTACCCTGCTATTGGCAAACTGACACATATAGTGAGGAAAAAGAGTAAAGTTCCGTCTAAAAGGGCGGTGGTTACTCTATTTGCCTCACTTTGTCTTACCTTACTTTTACTGCTGATTAAAATTTTAACCATTCGGAGAATAGTTTTAATTTTCTCAACAGCGTTGTTAATCTGAAGATTCCATCTTCCTGCACGGGCAATTGGGATACCCAGGATTTTCATGGAATCTTTAAGATGAGGTGGGAAGGAGAGTAGTGACGAATCAAACATACTACAACTTTTCATCCTGCAAACATAAAAGATGTTTGAAGGATGATTAGAGGTGTAAAAGTGAGTGAATATATATATTGAATAGGATTGTAGATAGAGGGGCTCCTTGTGGGATGCCGTTTACCATTTCTTGTTTTGACGAACAATTAATGTTGGCGTATACCGTGAAAGTTCTACCAGTAAGATAGGAATGTAGAAATGCCAGTGTTGCAGGGTCTACCCCCACTCTGCTAGCTGTAAGAGGACCCTATGTGGGCAAATTCAGTCATACGCCTTTTCTTAGTTCGAACGACAGTAGCAAACCACAATGCTTACGTTTGTAACAATTAATGATTGAATGCTGAAGTTCACGTAGCATACTCAGAGTTGCCCTGCCCGACGTATAGGTATGCTATTGCGCATTGAGTATTTTGTCAACAGCCTGATTAAGTGTTGTAGCTAAAATCTTTATCGGTATCTTGGAGATACAAGGCAATAATGAAATTGGTCCAAAGTTATTAGCCGAAAAATGAGATTTTTCTTAGTAACTAGAATGGCTGTTGCAATCTTCGAAGGTACCTCTGTAATCATTTTAAAGGAGACCTTGTCCATGCCAGGTGTGGTTCTCTTAAAAAAATTTAACGAAAAGTTGCACTCCACAAGTATTACTAGCTGGTTCAAGATTAGGGTGGAGGCTGATATTATAGGCTAGAAATTTTCTGTGAAGGATTATTTCTCACTACGATATTAATCACTAAGTAGTTGTTGGATGAAAAGGACGTCCAGGACTGTGCCTCAACAATAACTAACGAGTCATATATAACTGCATTCACAGACTCAATAGATAGGATAATACCATTTTTTGCTTTTTTCGATCAATTGAGGCAGTGAAACTATCCCAAACTATTTGCTTGGCCTATTTAACAGCTCTTTTGACTCCAGCAGTCCTGCGTTTGAATTCGACGAAACGACAGTAGTCTTTCCGGGCCATATTTCTTTCATGTTGTAATGATGCAATTTCATGAGAATACCATTTAGGTTATTATGCAGACATGCCAGCTGACTGGGGAATCGTTTCAGCAGCTGCACGCATGACTAAGTGATCACTTGCTTCAAGAAGGCCATAGACTTTCCATGAATATAATTCAAAGTTCCGTGTAGGAATGAAGGTGAGGTCAAAAACAGAGGTAGTACCTCTGGTTGAGAAAAAGATCGATGAACCATCGTTTCGAAGAGTGAAGCTCGAATCGGTGTAGTTGCGACATTCATCGAAGATTTTCCCGCGCCAACAGTTTCTTGTAAAACTCCAAGGATAATGGTATTTTCGGCTAATTGTCTAATTAGACCTTGCCAATCTGCTGGTGAAAAACGCAGGCTGTGTTCAATGTATATTTCGCAATGTGAACTTTAGGAAAGGTATTTATAGAAATTAGGATTGTCAAATAATTTGTTAAAACTTGAATTTTGGAGGATACGGAAGGGTGAAAGAGGAAACCTACACCATCTCTTTTGTTACTGTTTAATTTATAAGCATGTGCCTGGTTTTCCAGACTTCATTTTTTGGGCTATGTTTAGAATAGTGTTTCTGGTAGATCGGGAATGGATTTTAAGTGTTTGGAGATTTGAGTGTAAAAACGCGTGGATTTCTGTATTTATAATTGTCCTTTTTGCGGAGAGGGGGGTGGGGTTTATTTTATTTGGATGGTTAAGGAAATGGTGGAAATGGTGAGGTGGGCAGAGAAGACGTTGATGGGAACGATGAGGATTCGTTCCTATCAGCGTCTTCTCTGCCCACCTTACCATTTCCACCATTCCATCTCATCCCGATATATGGACGGGATGAGATGGCGCACGGACTGCTTTTGCAAAAAAGGTATTCGACTATATTTTTTGTTGTTGTAGCCATGGATCATTTATTATAGGTCACCAATCTGAGAATTGCTTTTCGTCCGGTCTCCTGAGGAGTGTGTGTTTGTTTTGCAGTTTATGCAAAAGACTCCACAGTCTTGCCGTATTTAGCTGTATTGTTCAATAATTGGCAGTTGTGACTGCCAATTACTCCTTTTCAAACGTATTATCGTAGCAAGCCACTTGCAATAAAAATTGTTCACTTTACTTGATTGAGGGAGGGAGGTTGGGTGAAAGTCAATTTTATATCATTGACATTGACCCATTCGGCATTGATAAATTTATAGGCCGAAAATCTTAATTTTTATTCACCCTTACGAGAATTTTTTATTTTCAGAATATTATTACTGATATTCTTAACAGCCGGACTGGTTTCAAATGAATAAAGCTGGTTTGCTTTGAATTTTAACTCGGGTAAAGTTGAGATTATTAGGAAATGCGGATGGTAGGTGAAATTAATCAATTTATTTAATATAGATATTTTGGTTGTGGTTGTTGTGATCGTAATTTGTATTTTTGGTTGTGGTATTGTTGGAGTTATTTAGGTTGGCTGTTTTCGTAGGTTTCGTGGTGGAGACATCGAAAATAAGAATAGACATACCTGTATCCTTTTGCTCGATGGCAGCGGTCCGGTGGGCTAACGTCCAAATCCATTGTTATAACTTATACTTGTAACTATCACTATTCAACAGCCACAGTGAGAAGATCTGATGTATTTTTGATTTTTCTGGAGTAATACCTCATTGGTTGTTCAATATGTTTATAGGCAAATGAGGCTATCCTGCTTAGTAAGGTAGTTGAGAATATCTTATATATAGTACTCAGCAACGTTATACTCTATAATTATTATACTCTGTGATATCTCCTTTTTGAATATGGGACAAATACTTAGCTAGTTCGCTGGCCATACCGTCGATACCAGGCGACTTGTAATTCTTGAGTCGACGTACTAGTTTTTTTCGTTTTTTCTATGCTTGGTGGTGGCAGCATGTATTTCTTAGGAAGCCGAACCTCCAACTCGTGCTCTGATTGCTTAGTGTTAAAGAATTCATCAAAATATCCCATACATCACTTTATTGTACCCATGATAAGCATCATGTTATCAATCGTCTCATCCTGCTCATAGCTAAATAAAACTTCTGTGCCTCCTTCGGTTGCTGCCTATATTTTTGATTTCAGACACCTGTTCAGATATGGCTTGGTATGCAGTATTATTTTGTTCATTTGCTCACTTGAAATCACTATCAAACCAACTGTTCCGACTTTCTTTGCGGCTGGGACTTAGTACTTCTTATAGTAGTTGGACACAACTGGGTCAAATTTCCTAAATTGAAAAACTCACGGAATTGCAAAAAGTGAAGATATTTTATTTGATTAAGTAAATATTTATAATATATTTCAAGATAAATTCAATTTATAAATTCAATATTAAGATAATATCTAAAAAATTGAAAATAATATGCAAATATTAGATTGAAAAGATTGTAAGATATTCCGTTAATATTTTTAAGATGTAAATTATATGGCTTACGCCTACTATTATCGACTTATATATATAAAGAAAAAAGAACTGTACAAATATAAATGCAATTTATACTTAAAGATTTCTTTTTCCAGCTTTAATCCATATTATAAACAATTTTAATTCATAATCTGATAATAAATACATTTATGATAAAACTTCCATGTTAAATTCAAAACTTTATAATAATATATTTTCAATTTTAAAAAAAAACAATATATAAACCAAAAATATTTCTATTTAAATATTTTAAACATAAAAAATAGTTTTATAGGATCAAAACATAAATAAGAGTTTGTAAATTCTTTATGCTAGAATACTTTCAGGCTCTTTAAGTTTTACTATCTTTTAATAAAAACAAAATGTTCTTTTTCGTTTTATAAATTTTTTCAACTCTAAATACAAAATGAAAACATAAACCCTTTTTCAAGTACAAAAAAAGTTTCCATTTATGGTCTCGTTAGAATTTTATATGGTAAACCCCATATACATGTAAATATTTTCACACTTTCCTAAATATGCAAAATGCTGGCATATCAACGTTTCGTTTCGTTTCGTTTCTGCTCTAAAGCTGTATGACCTAAACAAAAGTTTGGAAAATTGCCAGAAGAATTTTTCCAACACGTTTCTATTAATTGTTTCATGTTTGCTGGCGCCTATACCACATTACCACACCAAGATCCTGGAAAAATCCTCTATAACGGCTACCAACATATTATAGTAATAATTGGAGAAAGATTTAGAAAAATAGGACAATTCCTGGTACCAGAATAACCGTGGAATGTTCATATAAGCAGTATTGAAATAAAATTGCAAGGATCGAAAGAATTGACCTAAAAAACTCCAGCTGTGCTATCTCAGGGGAATTGCCTTGAAACAATAACTTGAAAATAATTATTCACTTGATACTATTGCTTAAAATTATATGGAAGATTTTGCATGGAATTTTTAAAGATTTTTTTCTAGCAGATTAGATACAAATAGAGGTTATTTTATATAGAAAATCTCAACTTATCAATGAAACGCAAACATGATGGAAAAAAATTAATGGAACACGTCCATATCACACTCTATATGATTTAGTTTACATCTAAAAAACATGCATTTATATATTTTTTGAATTAATCTAATTTAAAGTTTTGCTTCTTAACAAATATAAAAAATTTATTATAATGTAAAATTCGTAAAATACTTAATATAGAAATTTTTGTCAAAAACAGGATTATACCAAAATTTTGAATAATATTAGGGATTTTTTCTATAAAACACTTATTTAAAAAAAATTAACATAGATCAATTTAAATATGAAGAATGTTTTATATTATATTTGAAAAAAAACTTAGTTATATATTTTATTTAAGGGAGAAAATTTATTCAGAGCCATCGAAGCATAAGGTAAATGTTAAATGTAACCCTATCTACAAGTACAATGTATTATAGTATAGAAGGAAATTGTTCATCTATTATTCAATGCATAAATAGGACAATACTTAATGGTTATTCTTCCACTACATTTTGAATGGTATCCTGACAGAATAGTAAGAACGAGTAATTTTATAAATAATAGAGGCAAGATAAAAACCTGGTATATTTTCCTTAATAAATTATCTCAGTACTTATTGGCTACTTGAGTTGAAATCTTTACCTTTTATCATGGAAAATATAGATTTTTAAGCACATAGATACAAAGTGTATAAAGTTTTAAATTGATCAAAAATGTCAAATGTATATTAAAAATACTATTATTAAATACATATATTTTTTTTTTATTTGACAGGTTTTTCATTTCTACGTTATTGTGCAATTTTTACATAATACATATATGCATTTATACACATAGACATGAGACACAGTCGCTCGTATGGAGCATGCAGAGGCACTAGAGACTCTGTGAACTCTCTCCAACTGCTTCTGTCTTGGGCTAGCCTTTTCACTTCCGACCATGACTTTCACTTCCGACCATGACTGATCTTCTCCAAGTGGTCCTTAGTCGTCCTCTGCTGCGATTGCCCTGTGGGTTCCAATCTAGTGCCATCCTTGCTATGTCCGTAGGTGGTTTTCGCAAGGTGTGGCCAACTAACTCTATTTCCTGCGTTTGATGTCAGCCAGCAGAGGTATTTGCTTCGTGAGAAGAAGCAGTTCATCGTTCGTTATCCAGTTCGGCCAGAAGATCTTGCTTATACGCCTCAAGCATCTGTTCACAAATGTTTGAGGCTGACGAGTCGTGCTGTCGGTTACTTTCCATGTTTCGCATCCGTACAGCAGGACTAGCTTGACGTTTGAACTGAATATTCGAAGTTTGAGTGCTATGGAGAGGTGGTTGGAACGCCACACGTTCCCAAGTGAGGTGTATGCTTGTCGCGCGTTGTTGATGCGCGTTTGGATGTCTGTTGCAGTTCCACCATCCTTGCTGAGCATGCTGCCAAGGTAACAGAACTTTTCGACTTCTTCAACTTGGGTACCGTGTAGCATCAAGGGCCTCTCGCAGGTGGCGCCGATACGCATCAATTTGGTCTTCTTGATGTTGATTCTCATCCCCACTTCTTCGGCGTTGGAGGCCAGAGCATTCAGTTTCTACTGAATGCCGTTGAAGGTGTCGGACATGAGGCATATGTCGTCGACGTAGTCCAGGTCGTGGAGCTTCTCACGCAGTGTCCACTGGATACCGTTGCTGGCTGTGTTGTTAGTGCGTTGAAGGACTAGGTCAAGGGCGATTATGAAGAGGATAGGAGAGATTACGCAACCCTGCCTGACTCCTCTCGAGATGTTGAATGGATCGCTGTTTCGTCCTTTGAAGTGCACTCTACACGGGGCCTCACGGTATAGTTCTCGGATGAGATCGATGATAGCCTGAGGGATGCCTAGTTCCGCCAGATCACTCCAGATGGCGTCGCGAGAAATCATGTCGAAGGCTCTTTCGAAGCCAACGAATAGAAGATAGAGCGGGCTGTTCCATTCGTTCGACTGTTCAATGATCAGTCTTAGGCTGCTGATGTGATCAACACAGGAGCGGTTTGGTCTTAAGCCAGACTGCTTGTTGCGAAGGGCACTTTCCACTGTTGGAGTGATGCGAGTCAGGATGATTGAGGCGATTAGTTTCTGGATGGTATTCAGCAGAGTGATTCCCCTCCAGTTTTTGCAATCGGCAAGGTCACCTTTCTTCGGGATGGTGATAATTACTCCTTCTTTCCAGCTGACCGGGAAGTGGCATTGTGTCCAGGCTTCTGCGATTATAGGATGCAACAGCAAGGCCAGGAGTGGCGGGTCAAACTTCAGAACCTCTGGGGCCAGGTTGTCAGGTCCGGGTGCTTTGCTGTTCTTGAGCTTGTTGACTGCTGTTGTGATCTCCATAATTGTGGGCGGTGTTGTTGGGATGGATCTTCGTGGGTTTCCGCGCATCACTGAAGGAGGAGGATGGAATTCTGGAGCTACTGGAAGGGACTCTGAGAAGAATTCCTTCCAGTGGTCGAGTTATTTTTCATCCGTGGAGAGAGCTTGACCGTCTTTGTCCTTAAGTGGTGGCAGTGAGGGTATTCTTTTTCCAGATAGTTTGCGAATTGATGCATAGACACTGCGGATGTGGCTCCGGTGTGCAGCGGCTTCTGCTTCGCTGGCTATTCCGTTGAAGTAGTTCCTCTTGTCATCCCTTGCAATGCGTTTGACCATCTTTTGAGCAAGGTTGTACCTCGTCTGTAGACGGTGCCTTTCCTCGCGGGTTTGAGCAGTTTGGAGTAGACCTTTCAGCTTTCTTCGTTCTTCTATTTGAGTCCAGGTTGACTCGCGGATCTACTCTTTTCTCTTGTTGTTCCGAAAACCCGTTACTTCCTCTGCAGCGGACATTAGTTTGCGCAGTAGAGAAGGCCATATCAGCCTTTTAGCATTGTGGCTAACTTCTACCAGCTTGTTCGCAAATATCTCGGCTGTCTCTGCATTCTGCAGGCGTTGGATGTCGTGCCGGCGTTTTGCGTGACCTTGTTGTTTAGTTGCCGCAGGCCTTAGTTTGACCACCCCAAGTAACAGCTGATGGTTGCTGTATATGTCAGCTTCTCGGATTGTCTTGACGTCCAGGAGCGATCCGAGGAATTTTTTGCTTATCAGGATGTGGTCTATCTAGTTGCGGGTCACACGATCCGGAGACTGCCAGGTGTATTTGTGGATGTTCTTGTGAGGAAACTTGGTGCCACCGATGAAGAGTTGATTAGCTGAGCAGAGGTCAGTGAGACGGTTCCCGTTGTCGTTTCCCTCTGCGTGGAGGCTGTGTGTTCCAATGACCGAGCGAAGATCAGTGTTGTCCTGGCCTACTTTAGCGTTAAAGTCGCCCATGACAATTTTGATGTTGCTCTTCGGGGCAGATTGAATACACGTCTCTAGTTGGTGGTAGAAGGCTTCTTTGTTGACGTCATTATGTACTTCGGTTGGGGCATAGCGCTGCACAATGGTGATATTTCAGAACTTCGAGTGGAACCTGGCTGTCAGAAGGCGGTCGGAGACCGGTTTCTAGCCCATGAGAGATCTCTTTGCGTTGGCTGATAGGATCAATCCGACTCCACAGTGGTGGCCGCTGTAGATGAAGTGTTGACCCGTCTGCGTTGTGAGGTTTTCTTGATATTTCCACATTGTCTCGGAGATTCCCAGGATATCGAGGTTGTAGCGTCGCATTTCGGAGGCAGCTTACGCCAGTCGAGAAGTTTGGGAGAGAGTCCGCACGTTCGAGGTACCTATTCGGGTTATTCGATAAAAGCCAAATGAGTTTTTCCTGAGGTATGGTCCGGATGCTTCTTCTTATGCTGTTTCTTGATAAGGTGTTTTTTTATAGCTTGCGGCTTATCAGGCCAGCGAAGCAACCCCCAGTCACGTTGGGGGTGATGATATTATATTTTATGTACTTCGACCTTAGTAAAACAAAGATATGCTAGTGAAAAATAACCGATATAATAATATAATTTATGTTATCGTACTGTTCCATCAAGGCAACTAAAATTCTTTTTCAACGTCTATCCCACATATGCTCCATTGCATTCAGCTAATTGAAAGCTGGCACCAATGAAGTATACAAGTTGTGTCGGACAAGTATTGGTAGTATGAAAATGTGTCTTGTCATCGTGAAGCATCAAAGTATGTACAATGTATAATTATGATACAAAGAACCCCTTATTCTGAGCTTCTTTTTCTTTTGTTGTAAGGTCTCTGAGCTTAATCGTGAGCTTATTTGACACCATCTTGAAAATGATTTCAATTGTACTCACTATTCTTCAGCTTCATTGTTAGGTCCGATTTCACAGAAGCCTTCACTCCTTCCATATTTTTACTATTGTATATAAGTCTTCTTGCAAGGTTTCGATTTTGAAAGCCTTTCTCAGCGAAGGCTACTGCTTCTCGGTTCTCTTAGAAAAATCAATAATAGCGAAAAACTTATGGCTCTTAATAAGAAATATTCCCCTTGTGACATATCGTTTCTCCAAAATTTAATTTTCCAATTTTTGTAAGGTACTACAAAAACAAAACTTCAGTAATCATGCTCTAAAGGGACGCAAAGTTACTAGTGAAGCTTAGAAATTTTACTGCATACCTAAAAGAGACTTACGTATAATTAATATGGAAGGGAAGAGGCAGGTATACTGAGATCGTTCTCAGTATACCTGCCTCTTTTTTTCTGACACACCTCGTATATAATCGTACTCTTCTATCAGTGCACTTGTTAGATACAAAATGAAAGAAACAGCGGGAACCACAACTCAACTTCTTTTTTAAATGAATAAATAAAAAAATATCGCTAACAAAATTTATATAAGCGCCATATGTTTTTTAGAACCCTTCGAACCAAATAATACAAGTTTACATGTTTGATGAGATGATGAAGGATATTGACGCCTATTTAATAAAATAATAAATGAAGATGGTTTTTGCTGGCTATATTTATAATTTGTAAAATATAGCCACTAAAAACCTCGATACGAAAATAAAAAATCTGGAAGTATTCCACTATCCTAGATACGAAAATAAAAAGTCTGGAAGTATTTGGATCAAAAGGCAAATCATACTAATCCTGATAATATTTAGTCCTTACAATATAATCATTTTATAATCATCATTGATTATTATGCTTATACCATAATAATATTGTAAATGACATTTTTTTAATTCTCTTGCCTTATTGATAAAAATTCAAGAGTTAGTAACATAAAATAAAATGAATACACGCGTATTTCTTCATTTAACATTATTATATATAAACAAAAGTAGAAATGTATATAATTTATAGTGAATTTCTTTACATTTCAAAAAGTTTTTTTCGTACCTTCATGTAATTTAAGAACATGTGTAAGCTGTTAGTGCTTATATAAATTGATTACCATTATTAGGTCTGATAAAAGTTCATTAGTTTTTTTTCTGTTCCGTTTCTTGCTTATAAATTAATTTGCACCAGCAAAGCGACTTAAAGAGACTCAATTCAGATACTTTTACAAAGAAAAAATGCACTCACAATTTATATACACACCCCAAAGAATAAACCTTTGTTCGATTGAAAGAAAAATGTTTGCATTATACTTAAACATTCTAGCAGGACAGACTGCTGACCAAAGACATCAATATAAAGAATCTTACACAGCAAACACCTGCCTTAGAAGTGTGAATACACTGCGGATGGCCACTGGACACTCTATACCCTTTAGTAAAGTTTATTATTTTTACCAGTGAATTTATACACGAATGAACGAATAAATGGACTTTTAGTACTATTAGACTAAGCCAATTGTTGCACGTCTGGTCCATAACCCTCATTCGCTATATAACACTTCAATAAAATTTACCTCTCGATACATTCCAATCCAGACGCCAACTTCAATATGAACAAAGAAGTAAGTTTTTTTTACGTAAATTTTAGGGTTGCATTTTGTTTCCTCTAGGATCTGTAAATTTATATTTATTGGATTCACTCGAGTGTGGGTGTATCTAGAGGGTCTTTAACAGTAAGTCAATATCGGATGAGTTGTTTAGTATGCGAAGGAAAAATCAATTGATTAAACAATAAACTTAATAAAATTTGTTGTTTATTTTGCATTTTCAATTTCTTTTACTACTACAATAATACAGTAGAACGTATCCAATAAACTACGATAGAACTTCGCTATAAATATAATATTAATATTTTCTAGAGAAAAGGAAAGATGTTTTTTAAGGGTTTAGAATGTTTGCCTTATAAAAAATTTGGGCAAAAAATGCATTAGCAAGCAAACTGATTATCAAATAATTATTTCTCTAAGAGTTAGCAGTGAGTTAATATAAGACAAAAAGTAAACACGTAAATTAATATTGTAGTACCAAAAATATATTTATAGATATTTATTTTTCGCAAGAAATTTGTTTATTACTATTTGAAAAGTTTTAATAAAATGTTTGATTTTGTGCAATTAAAATATTCAGCAAATCAGTGGAATTTTTAATGCGAATTGATGATAATTATAAAAAGCAAAATCAGTTGCGTGGTAGGAATTTTTTTAAATGGATATCAAAAGCACTGAAATGAAAAATCTTCAATCGTATACTAATAACCATATTATATAAATAAAAAATTATTTTTGGCGAATGTATTGGAAAGCTTTTGATATATTGTATTTCATTTCTTAGATATATTATTCTCCTATTCCATATATTTTATACTTTATTTGATTTAATATCAAGGCAATTTAAAAAATTGTATATCTAATTTTTGTTAAAATTATTTTTTTATTCAGTATTTGAAATCTTACTATGGAAGCTTTAGGCTTATCATTGTCAGATGTTAAAATGGAAAAATATTCTAAATAAAGTATTCTAACGAAAATTATTTCAAAGCGATTAAAATTGAAATTGAAAGCCTGAAGCAACAAATAACCGTCAGACTTAATGACCAATGGAACGAGGTATTTAAACGTACTTTATATAATATAGAGTCCGGTCCACATACTTATTCTAAAATTAAGTAATTAATGAAGGATATAATAAAAGGAAGCCCAGGTCTGAAGAAGAGGAATAGAATTATCACGGATAATAAAATAAAAAGCGAAATGTTCGCAAATTACTATTTCAAATTATATGGTAGCTAAAATATTTTCGGGAATAAGCCGTTCATGACAGATACCGTAGACAAATTTAAACACAAAGCAGGATACAGGAACAAGAAGAGCTCTTGGACATCAATGATATACTTTTCGTCGAATAATCCAAGTACGAATCCGACAAAGGCAAAATATTGTTTCGTCGCAAAAAGCGATATCAAATCCTACATTGAGAGGGCATCGAGAAAAAAATCCCATGGTCCGGATGGTATACCCAGTTTAATAAGGAAAAGCCTGCCAGAAGAAGGAATAATATTGCTAACACTCATTTGCAACAACTGCATTAACAATTTGTACTTCCCTACTTAATCAGGATCATCCTACATAGACTTAGTCTCTTCATCGAGGAAGAAAACATTATTCCAGAATTCCAATATGGGTTTCATGAAGGCCAGTCTGCACAGTACGCACTTTTAAAGGTTATACTGGAACGAATTTAAAACTGTTCAACATGGGTCCGTTCGCTTGACATTGAAAAGGTATTCGATAGCGTACCGCACTTGGGCATCATATTCAAATTCATCAAAATGAAATTTTCAAAAAAATCTGGGTAATCTAATAATCAGTTCTCTAGCTTTCAAAAAAGCCAGACTGAAATGTGGAGACGTATACTCACGGTTCTTTGAAGTATTGTCAGGCATACCCCAAGGCTCATTAATTGGTCCTAAGTTATATAACCTTTACATTGCAGATATATATAAGGTCCAATTAAGCGAAAATACTCACATGGTATTATTTCGCCGACGATACCCTAGTTTACAGTGCATCAATGCGACCTAAAGTAGCATTAGAAGCTATGAAGGTATCAGTCAATAAACTGACAGAATTACTATAAGGAATGGGGTCTTCAAGTAAACATTCCAAAGTCAGAGTGCTTATACCTTACGCCGTCAGGGAAGAAGAAATTCGTAGACTGCAAGTTTGAAGATAAGGGTAACTCGATAATGAGGAGCGTGGAGAATCTTAAGTATCTAGGCTTGAATCTTAACAAGAACCTCAAATTCAACTCCTTTCTCAGGGATAAAATTAAAAAAGACAACTTTTGAGTTATATATATTTTAGGCTTCAGAGAATGTATCGCTCAGAAATCCTACGTAAGACGCCAAGTTAATTATTTATAAGTAATTTATAAGAGCATATCTATGCTACGACTTCCCTATCTGGTCATCTTTTTCTCCAACAGTAGTAACGGAACTGCACAAGTTGGAAAGGAAGATCTTACGAAAAATTTTAATTTCTAACGACAGATTATACCGGGAGGCAGGCGTTTCCCCATTTGTTGTATGAAAAATGGGAATAATGCACAAATGGGTGAAATCATTAGCCCATCATCAAAACAGGAAAGTAAGGCAGCTGACGGAAGACAATTTACTGAAGATCTTGAGAAACTCAAGTACCTATCACCGTTAGTTCTATCGGAGGACACAGAAGAAGCTCTGAAGTAACGTCTCTAGATCTACAAGAAGAAGTCAAAGGGACAACATCGAGGTTAGCAATAACATCACATATGGTCGGGAGCACCGAAAGGAATCAATTGGACACAACAAACGCAGAAGTTGCCGAATTAAAATATAGTACGAGTATAAATGTTAGAATATAGAATTTCGTTTTTAGTTTTGAGACTAGTTTTAAGAATAATTGTAAAAAAAATGCATGTTTAGTTATAAGAGTAGATTTAAGATTTAAGGTTAGGTTTCGGATTTAAGCATGTTTTTTAAATTATCATAATAAAATAAATAAAATATTATATTAGATTAAATTCAAGGATAGCAGAAAGCTAAGAACAATAAAGACAAATGATTGAGGTAGGATTAAATATTCTTAACAGAAAATAGTATTAAGATTATATTATAAGAAAAATGTAAAATGTCAAGGATATGTAATAAAGTAAACTTGAAACTTGAAACTGTTTGTCATTGTTTGATAATGAAAATAAGTTGAATTCTTCACTTTTTACTCTTTTGTACTATTTGGTAGGTAAATCAAATAGAAATTTCTGATAAAATACTTACAATTTTACGACACATCATTTGTTTATAGACTGCCTTTAATTGAATTACTGCATTTATTTTGTGAAGGAAATGAAATGAGGCTAGTATAACTAAGGGTGATCTGGCTATACTAAAAAATATAAGTTTAAACGTTATTTGTTAAACAATTATTGATAAATGAAGTTTATGAAAAATATAATAGCAAGATTTGAGATATGTTATTAAATTTTATGTTAAGCTGAGTTTGATTTATGAAAAGTTTCAATGAGCCGATAGGGAACATTCCCTATAAAGAGCCATAAGTACTTGTTGGGTTAAATCATCTTTGTGCACCAAGTAGTGGAAGACAAACTTCGCGCAAGGAGTCATTCAACATTGAAGCTGATGAGTGAGTTCTTAAAGTGATCAGAAAGAGATTCTTTTCGGCAGATTAGATATGGCAGACACTTGCATGGTCTACTACACAAATGACAACTTTCCTTCTAACACAGTTGTCTTTATCAGCAAGTTTTTATGAAGAAAAAAAACATTGCAAGGATGTAATCTTAGAGTTGTTGATAGCATCCTAAGGAGTGGAAAGTGATGCCTGGTTTGAAAGTGATTCCTATTTATACCTTACAGTACTGCTACGTAGAGTGGGAAACAACTCCTCTGCCGATATAAAGATGTCCAAGGAAACTACTTTCAACAAAATAACATTGATGTATAAAAGTCAAATAAAATGATTGTCAAGAAAATCAATCGGTACCGCACTACTTTTCTGCTATATCTACAACAAATCTATGCCAAGCATAGTACTATAGCAATATGAATTTGATTATCTAGTATATATCAAATAATAGAAAAATATATTCACAACGGAAGAAAGCTAACAATAACATTTATCTAATAATTGTTATATTTCTAACAAAATTTTGAAACTAGTAGCTTTAATAAAATCTAATACTAAAAAAATTTTCTGTTATATGTACTATTATACGGTTAATTGATATTGACATACCTTGAGCTACCTATGATCGTCGGGATTGGAATATGGCCAATCAGCGCAAAACAGACCCGTACTTGTTATGTATAATATTTTATCTCTACTTCCTCTTTGGTTTATAGCTAAAATTGCCTCATCCATTCTAACTCATAAACTAGTTTTCGCCCTATGGTAAGTTGCCTTCATTCAACTCTACCATTGTATTTTTACGCACCTTCACCTCTCACCCAATTAGTTTCCTCGTACGTCTTTCGATCCTTGTCATGCACCTCATTTTCTTTCCTTCACATGGCAAGTGGTATCAGCTTATCTACTTTATCATTCTATGCTATAATAAACCTGCCTTTAGGTTCATCTTTGCATGAAGCAATCAAGTAATCGATCAGTCATCCAGTAGATCACTCACCTCGCGTTTAATTCACATCTTCCACCTGGTCACGCCCTTGAACCAGATACATTCATCATAAGTACAAGCGCTGCTAACAATCAGTTAACCAGTTATAAGCTAGTTAATCTTACTGTTGATAGCAAAGCCTGCCTAACCATCTACTATCATCTGCAGTGTAAGCACATGGGATAACTGATATTTCTCACGACCAGTCTTAAAATTACGCCCGCGATGTAGGTCTTGAACACAGCCACCATATTCCAGCCAGAAGGCCATCATCTTGATCAGGCATATTGTAACCAACCACCATGAGGAACCCATCCCCCGTGGTATCACTTTTTGTTTTAAGAGTACATAGTAGATACTCCTGCTCAAAGAGCTACAGTAAAGAACCTTCTAAATTTCGGGCAGTTCTAAGCCATCTTAAGGCCGCGGATTCGCCAAGATCCGTAGGTACTTCTGTTATTGATTTGTGTTTGATCGTTCTCCGAGAAGTAAACCCCTTGCGGTGCATTATGTATAATAACAATCATAGTATTCACGGGGCCACAATATCCTTGCCGCATGTACGAGAATGTTTTTTAAATTTAATCGCGCAAAAATTTATGCTTACAAGCTTATATAGGTGAGTTTTGTTACGAAATAATTATGATTTCGCTGAAACATTACATGAAAAAGATTTTTTTTTAACATTCTAATACTCTATGAAAACAAAATTAAAAATTTTACAGGATCTTTATCCTTACAATTATTATATATCATTAAAAAAAAAAATTTTACCAAACACAGCTTCCGTAATAGTTGTTTTCATAATATTCGAATGGTAAATTGATATTTAAGTAATTATATCGTAATTATTTTCATAGTATTCACTAGCAGAAAGCAAAATTCCATATTTAATACTATTACGTGTAATAATATAGCCTTAGTAATTATATTTTTCCATATAGCTAGATAAGCATAGGAATTGTAACTTAGACAACCAGGTAGGTAGAAACATACCTTTGAAACATCTCTTCATTACCGGTAATGTTATTGTAAATTCTGTTAAAGAAAATGTGCTCGCTAAGGCTTAAACCCAAATTACCGCCATAAAAATAATTTATGGCTAGATAAAAGTTGGACGTAAGTATCTCGTATACAGTTCTGTGTTTATAGTAAAACGAAATGCCTAAATTTAACGAGCATCTAAAGTGGCGACTAAATTGTTTGAGATAAGTACAAGTAATACGTGAACGTTAAACGATGACATTTTCGAGGATGTGTCACTAACTGGCATTAAATCTTTCTTAGTAATTAAATCCGCTTATTTCGTCAGAACAGGTGTTAACAGACAAATACTAAGGTGGGTAAACATCGTTACCAAATGATTTATTTACGCTTTTTGTCTACCCCACCTGGGATTCCAAGAGATGTTTACCTGAAGCTTTTCCTTCCTATTTTCGTTGTTATTTTAGCCTTATATGATAGTATACCGAAAAACAAATATATGCCAGTTTTTCTGCAAGTCAAAAAACAAATAAATTTCTAATGTTGGCTCTATTTCTCTCTCTTCCATATACATTCGTGTGCATACATCCTTGCTCATATAACCAATTCTGATGTGTATTGCAAGAAACTTGAGTAGATAAAATAATAAATACAAAACACTCAGGAATAACCTCAGGTTTTTTCGGCACTAAAAGCAAAACAAAAGCTACTTACCTGCGAAGAAAAAACTCCTCTGACTTTCATCAGGATATTTATTGAAACGAACAAGATGAAATAACTAAAATCAACACATGATTTTGCACTAAGATACCGTACAATCCCTTTTGTAAAGTGACAGGAGTGACACGGAAAAGGAGTTTACATCCTTGCAACTTACAACCTATAAATTCCTTCCCTAAATCGATAAAACTTTCTTCACCACAGCAATAAATTGCGATAACACATCTTTTATATACTATGTGCTCCAATATATTATATAGAAAATATGTATGTGTATATATTTTTTTTATTCTATTTCATACACTTTTTCCCATATTATTTCAATAATTTTGTTAGGTATAATACAATCACTTATCTTCAAAATTACAAGATAAATCTAAACATTAAAAATATCATATATTTACCAGTATATCTATGTTTTAGTGACAAGCTGTTTGTAGTAATTTTAGGTGTAATAATAATAAAATATTCTATGTGAATTTTACAAATTTCGAAATTACTTTTATTAAAGTAAAACGTAAACGTTTAAACAATTAGCTTCAGTATCTTAAAAAATTTAGCTAACAATATATGGCATGAAAAATCTTTATAAAACTAGGCATATGAAACAAAATGGTATTATATAAATATAGTATTGACATTGGAAATTCTTCATAATCTCAATACACATATACGCTACAGAAAATGATTTGATATTGGTGTGGATACCAGGATAATAAATAAAATTCTTACACCATAGCAAAACAGGGAGAAGCTGTTAAATTTCATTATATAAAATCATACACTGTTTTGAGCATAGGAATGGTAAAAATGTTAATCGTTAAATAGCTTATGAAGAAACACCAAAGATTAAGGTCTCAAATTGAGAGGAATCTTAAATTAATACGAATAGAACCCTAGACTAAATAATAAACAGACTAATATTAGCCCAAGAAATATGTTTTTTTTTTTAAATTTTTTAATAAACGTACTGTAACAATATTATTGAAATCGTTTTTAGTAACACTTTCCTTGAAATTTAAATTCTAGACACCATGACAAATCATGCCATTTTATAACAATAAAAGAGCACACCGTTGATCCAATATTTTTCTTTAAATGATCTACCAGATATTATTTTAATTTGTTTATGTAAGTAGGACCATTAGCGTACTTTTGCTTTGTTTTCATAGTGCCTCAAAACACTATATTTAATATTTATATTTATTTTATATTTTATATTTTATATTTTTTATTTTATATTTTATATTTTATATTTTATATTTTATATTTTATATTTTATATTTTATATTTTATATTTTATATTTTATATTTTATATTTTATATTTTATATTTTATATTTTATATTTTATATTTTATATTTTATATTTTATATTTTATATTTTATATTTTATATTTTATATTTTATATTTTATATTTTATATTTTATATTTTATATTTTATATTTTATATTTTATATTTTATATTTTATATTTTATATTTTATATTTTATATTTTATATTTTATATTTTATATTTTATATTTTATATTTTATATTTTATATTTTATATTTTATATTTTATATTTTATATTTTATATTTTATATTTTATATTTTATATTTTATATTTTATATTTTATATTTTATATTTTATATTTTATATTTTATATTTTATATTTTATATTTTATATTTTATATTTTATATTTTATATTTTATATTTTATATTTTATATTTTATATTTTATATTTTATATTTTATATTTTATATTTTATATTTTATATTTTATATTTTATATTTTATATTTTATATTTTATATTTTATATTTTATATTTTATATTTTATATTTTATATTTTATATTTTATATTTTATATTTTATATTTTATATTTTATATTTTATATTTTATATTTTATATTTTATATTTTATATTTTATATTTTATATTTTATATTTTATATTTTATATTTTATATTTTATATTTTATATTTTATATTTTATATTTTATATTTTATATTTTATATTTTATATTTTATATTTTATATTTTATATTTTATATTTTATATTTTATATTTTATATTTTATATTTTATATTTTATATTTTATATTTTATATTTTATATTTTATATTTTATATTTTATATTTTATATTTTATATTTTATATTTTATATTTTATATTTTATATTTTATATTTTATATTTTATATTTTATATTTTATATTTTATATTTTATATTTTATATTTTATATTTTATATTTTATATTTTATATTTTATATTTTATATTTTATATTTTATATTTTATATTTTATATTTTATATTTTATATTTTATATTTTATATTTTATATTTTATATTTTATATTTTATATTTTATATTTTATATTTTATATTTTATATTTCATATTTTATATTTTATATTTTATATTTTATATTTTATATTTTATATTTTATATTTTATATTTTATATTTTATATTTTATATTTTATATTTTATATTTTATATTTTATATTTTATATTTTATATTTTATATTTTATATTTTATATTTTATATTTTATATTTTATATTTTATATTTTATATTTTATATTTTATATTTTATATTTTATATTTTATATTTTATATTTTATATTTTATATTTTATATTTTATATTTTATATTTTATATTTTATATTTTATATTTTATATTTTATATTTTATATTTTATATTTTATATTTTATATTTTATATTTTATATTTTATATTTTATATTTTATATTTTATATTTTATATTTTATATTTTATATTTTATATTTTATATTTTATATTTTATATTTTATATTTTATATTTTATATTTTATATTTTATATTTTATATTTTATATTTTATATTTTATATTTTATATTTTATATTTTATATTTTATATTTTATATTTTATATTTTATATTTTATATTTTATATTTTATATTTTATATTTTATATTTTATATTTTATATTTTATATTTTATATTTTATATTTTATATTTTATATTTTATATTTTATATTTTATATTTTATATTTTATATTTTATATTTTATATTTTATATTTTATATTTTATATTTTATATTTTATATTTTATATTTTATATTTTATATTTTATATTTTATATTTTATATTTTATATTTTATATTTTATATTTTATATTTTATATTTTATATTTTATATTTTATATTTTATATTTTATATTTTATATTTTATATTTTATATTTTATATTTTATATTTTATATTTTATAATTTATACTTTATATTAAAAAAAGTTAATTTTATGAAAGCTTTTATTTTATTTCTCAAATATTTCAGTATATCTTTCCCAATTTATGTCTCATGAGTTCCAAAAAGAAGGACAAATTAAAATTAAAATTTTTCAAAACGAACCTTCTTCAAAATGAATACCGGTTTCTCTAAAATTATCTTAAGTGAAGCTACTTTTTAACTATTGTGAAACTTGTAACTCTCTTAATAGCTCCTCTACAACCAAGTCGAATAAATCCGTTTTATTTTTACAAAGTGCAACTAATATTTTTATTCAGCTTTATGCTGTCAAAACGGAACATGGTTCTTTATTTTCTGCTATAAGGTAAAAACAACCCCTTCATAACTATATGTAACATTGTCTCAAAAATACCCATTAATCATGTTCAAATACTAAAAAGGTGTCCTCTACAAGAAATAATTTTTAGCAGAATTTATTTTTAGGAATTTCTTTTGTAATTTTTTCTATAAAGGAATCTTAATACTTGTACGACACACTTTCAATATACAAAAGAGAGATAAAACTATTAATATAAATTTAATTCCACGTAAAATTTAATAATACTATTTAAATAATAACGAATCAGTCATAATTTCTCATTAATTTCCTGAAATATTATTGTAATGATAAAATTATGAGCTATTCAATAGAAATCTAAAAATCTGAAGTAAGAATTGACGAAATTTATGAATTCAGTATGAGAATCAGGGTCATGACAAAACTAAATACCACGTTGAGTATGTGAACCAATAATCCAACAAACAAGAAGTTTACTTCCAAATGAAGAATATTCATACTTTCTTCTTAAGTAAAAAAGCACAATGGAACAAGTGCTCTGAAAAAAGGAGGAACAAAATGAGAAGGATTTTATGCTACTGATAAGAATATAAGGAAATTGTATTACGAAGTGTCGGAAACTGAATATCAGCAATACTCGTACTATTTTTACAGTGTCAGAACAATGTTAGTAACATAGCAACACGAGTACACATTTCTGATGTAGACTAGATTTCTGTTCTAAAAGAAAAGGATTCTCACATCTTATTACATAGAATCTTATGACGATAAGGAAGACTCTGTGTGTAGTTGAGCGCGACAAATATTTATTGGTTGATGGCGCCCAATATACGATTCAGATCACGTTTTAAGACACACGTCAGAAATAATATTTCACAGATGGCCTGAATAGTTGATGCGGAGCCCTTTGAAGCAAAATAGAAATCAATTGACAAAATGCACATGTCATATTCGCAATCATATATACGGGTCCACCCATAGAATAAATTCAAAGACATTGCCACCAATGGAGAACTCGAGAGCCGATCAATGAATCCAACTTACGTATAGCTCATATTCGTATCATATCCGGAAATGATGGTTCTAACGATGACAATTTCCACTACGAGTATGATTACGATAGTGTTGAAATGAGCTTTTTTTGTAAAATATTTTTATATGCGTGTACTATTGATATTTTTTACGATTATTGATTTACTGTGTGTCATATCGATATCATAAATTTGATGCGGACATTTTCGAACTGATAGTTAGATGTGGCCATGTACTTGCGATATGGGCTAACCACAAGGGAAATATTTGTCTAGAACATGATGTTATTTGCTGAGAAAACTTATGCAATGAATTCAATCTTCCCTGTCTGGCACTCTAGGTGTTTTTCAGATTGAAAAGTTTGTCCTAATCTTACTCGCGTACGTGCACAATTGGTCTTTTTGTTTGTCTGTGCTTATTGTTACTGAAAACTTAATATTGATATGGAAAATTTATCACTGACAATGTTTTTCATCTTCAAAAATAAAATTTTTCTTATCCTTCCGGTATGATATCTTCCTTTAAGCTTTCAATTTTTATAGTTATTTTTTTATGTAACTTTTTTCTTGAAAATTTAAACAAAAACTTTTGAATTCATTTGAAATATTTGTAAAAAGTTTGCAAACATCCAAAAAATATATGAAACATAGTTTATAGAGAAAAATAAATTTAAATAAATATACAAAGTAAGTTGGTATATGTTATTAAAATAATTTAAGTAATTGTAGGTTTATTCACATATAAAACTCAATTATTTATAATAAACCAATTTATTATTCCCATCGAAAATTGTATAAAGTTCGGATTGTTGATGACGATTTATTTAGGAAAAATTTTTAAAAATACATGTTTTGATAAAAAATACGTTTTTTTTCTTCTAAATTACTTTTTTTTAACTGAAATTATTTTATAAATAGAACAATTATAACTACTTCATAATATGACTATTATTCAAATCGTGGAGTTAAAATCATTTTCACAGATATAGTTTGATTTGACCTTAAGTAAGACTTATTTTTGTCAATACACATTTTTTTTCTCTGGAGAGTTATAAAATTTTTGGAGTTTTTTCAGACCCACATGATCATTTAAAGATCTGATTCCTGTCTCCATCTTAAACTTTTTGCATCTTCTGATCAAATAGAAAATTACCATTTTTAGCCAAGCGTATACAAATAGACTGGGCCAGCGGTGGAAGATTTCTTTTCACACTTTGGTCAAACCAGTCTATACAACAATCATTCCAAAAGGAAACTTTTCAGAATCCGGATTGGACAAACTGCATCCATGCATGATTTCCTCTTCGGTAGCCACCCTCGTCCATCATGCCATAACTATGAAAAGTCCTCTCTCCAATTTTCTAAAATAATCTAATATGCTCCACATAGTTTAACCACTTTTGTTTGCTTTTTTCAACTAACTATCGACTATTTTTATTAGGGAAGCTGGTAATGCCAACCTACACATAACATAAGGTCACCTAATGAACTCGTGGTCATGGCGCTATAGAATGACCTCCGGCTCTTGTTTAAGAGACCTTACAACAAATTAATAAAATATATTCCCCCATAAATACTAAGAGCATACTTCGTATTATGGGGCATAGCAACAAAAGAAATGAAAACTTCTTCAAACATAATAAATGGAAAATAAAATATTTAATAAAAAATTGATGTTAAAGTCAATTTATATTGTAGCTTTATAAAAGATATTAAACAATAACTATTAAATTTCTTTAATATAAAATAATCTAATATTTTATTGTAAATTTTTTATCCCAAAAAGAATTGTTTATCTAAGTTTTATCACATTAAAAAATACTTCATTTTTAATCATCTACTCAACGATAGTATTAAAATTCTCTGATAAATTTTCATCACCCACCAACAAATTTTAATAGAGTGCATTGACCACACCTTTACAAGATATTATGGGTTGTGTAAATTCCAAATTTGTCAAGAAATCTCTATAACTTTTGAATGCTGTATTAATTTTCAACTCATATTTTAAGATTTCACTTTGTCGAGGTTATGAACTTTTGCATTCAAACAGATGTACGCAAATTAGGGGTGACTTTTCAACAAAAACCAAATAAATTTAAGGCAATAAATTTATAATAATCGACGAGGTTACAATTTAGCGATAAGCATTACTCTAGCATTATACGTAAATATTTTAAAACAAGTTAACGAAATGATTAAAAGCTAAATATTCAAAAGTAGAACAGCTCTTAGATGACAAAATGGAAAGCAAAGAGGTTCAGTTTGAAATATATATTGTATATTGTACAAATATTATACTATACATTTGGTAAAATAGCAATTAAAAGGGTTTAACTAGGAGTCTTCGTTTCTTTGACTTATTTTCCTTTCAATTATGTAATCTAGACACTCGAATCAGAACAAACATATATGAACGGATTGAACAAATTACCCCAACGGAGTATGTTAATGAAGGAGTGTGAATGCCTTATAAGGCATCAGACGTACACTTATAAGATGACTAGATTCTGGTTTATTTGAATCTACTAACGCCTCCTATATATGAACCATTTCATATGCACACAAATACAAATATAAATAGGTTTGTACCATCTTTGCAACAATGTGTGCGTTCGCTTAGACGATTCCTTAATGAACGCCTTAGTATATCCATAACTCGTTGACTGTACAAACCTTATTACAATTGAGTACATGTATATGCGTGTAAGAATGCTGGCTTGTCCTAAATCTGAAATCTCATTAAAACATTTTAATTAATTTTCCGAAACAGGCTCTTGTCTTCTCATTGTTTTCTGACGCAGTTAAATTAAGCTTAAAGTTAACTTCAGCAAATGGTTATATAATTAAGTTTAGTTGAGTTTAACCCCGTTGCCCACTGCCATTGGTATAAGGTTTAAAACATATAGTCGCAACTTTGGCACTGAACTTTAGCAGCTGCTTATGCTGTCGACTACTAGTATCGCCAACAATAGATCGGAACCGACGGGAGCTCCCTTTTCAAGCGAATTCTAGCTGTTCTCAATTAAAAAAGTATATATACTCTTATATTTAGTATTGAAAGATTTCAAAACTCAGAGTTCAACATCAGGCTACAGGACGACGGCGTCTGCAGTACCAACATACAAATACTAAATACTTATAATACTCGTATGAATATTAGGTCCACCACCACGTCTTTTATCCCAATATCACTAAGACTGCATTCAGACAATTCTCGAAGAAAATATTTGCACATATATTGTTGTTGTTAAGCCAGGAACATAAGCTTTTATTAGAATTTTCGTCAAAAGCAAACACTAGAATTCGTATATGAACAACATTTATGCGTAGGCTCAGTCATCGCCAAAGTATCTAACTAAATCCATCGTATACTTCACTTGGGATTCCTTGGATTTTCAAACATTACACCCTTGTCCCTTATTGACTTTCCCATTTATGTGCCTACAATTATGAGCTTGACTTTGACCTAGCTACCATGCACTATATCTCTAGCTTTAGATTCATGTACTTACTAATATATGTGTATATATCCTCATTTATATGTGTACAAGCGCACATGAATCACATTCATTCGAGCCACCAGCTGGTAAGAAATGTTGACTGAGTGCCTGACATGGGTGATAAGAAGGAATTCAATATTGAAAGTATCCTTCAAATAATTAACGAAATATTTTGGGTATTGTGGTGTTAAATTATTAATATTTCACATCCCCAATTGTACTCAATAACATTACGTCATGTTTAATTAAATTCAACTTTGAAAAGACTCAAAACATGAATTTTTGCTTTTAATGAATAAATGATCGGCATATCTAAGGATACGTGTAACATTTTATCTTCTCTTATTTACAAACTGTTTACAAAATGTAAAATTAAAGATACTTTTCTAACTAAATTGTAGTACGTACATATATTATATATTTGTATACGTGTATAATTATAAAAGTAAACTTTATAAAATTAAAATTATTATAAAGTAGATTTAAATTATATGGCCTTAAGACCTTAAGATTTATATATGTATATATTATTTTATTTTTATATTACAATTAAATGCTTTGGAATTTGTTTTAGATAGATTCGACAAAAATTAATATACAATTTTTTCATATAAATTTTATTTGAATATTATCTATATTATTAGTTCCTTTTCTGAAAAAATACAGTTAATTCTTATTAAAATATTTCTACAGAATGTATGCAATCAGATGGGGACCAAAGTCCGTGTAAATAGTAGTAACTAACTATCCAGTTATAATGTCTTTTCCTTTTGCATATACTATTCGAGAATTCTGAAAATTTGCAAAAGCAATTTTCAGAATCACTTATAACGTCATAATCCCTTGGATTAATTAATTAAAAATCGAATTTTTTAAATGACATAAAAACTCTTACAAGATAATATCAATCCTACAATTGCTTTATAAATGAGCTCTTTATTATAAATATTTAAAGTGCCTTCGCTCTTTATTATTATTAAAGTTTCATTAGACGATCAGTCAACATGATGCCAGAATGCATTCCAAATTTGGCTGATCGGCTAGTAACTAGACTAGTGACGTTAGTTGATCTGGCTGACCCATCAGCCAACCATGTGTCGCTGACGAATTAATCAATTTTAGCTGACTATGTAACAGCATAATTGTGACATTTGGCTGATGTCAGCTACATTTTTGCTCATCAGGCATTTGTGACATGTTGCCTTTTTCAGGTAGAATTCTTGGTACGAGAGTCGTTCAATAAGTCCTTAGAAAAAGATGGAAAAAACTGGTTTTTTTTTTAAAAAAATTTTATTTTTCAACATAATCTCTTTCTAGCTCTACACACTTTTCCAACCATTTTTCCAAAATTTTTATCCCGTCCAAAAAATAGGATTTCAGAAGTTCTGCAAAATACTCATCCGTTTGAGCAATGACGTCCTCGTTGGAAGTGAACCGTCGTCCGCCAAGCCATTTCTTCAGATTGAGGAAAAGAAAATAGTCACTCGGGGCCAAATCTGGTGAATAAGCGGGATGCTGCAACAATTCCATTCTCAATTTCACAATTTTGGCCATGGAAACAGCGCAGGTGTGCACACGCGCATTGTCCTGATGCAAGAGGATTTTTTTCTTCTTCAGATGGGGGCGTTTCTCTTTGATTTCTCTTTGAACCATTGCAATAACGACGCGTAATACGCTCCTGTTATTGTTTTTCCTTTTTCCAAGTAGTCGATAAAAATGATGCCCTGCGAATCCCAAAAGACCGTGGCCATCACCTTGCACGCCGATGGCACAGTTTTTGCCTTCTTCGAAGCCCGTTCACCCTTGAAAATCCACTGTGATGACTGTCTCTTCGTTTCTGGAGTGTAGTAGTGTATCCAGGTTTCGTCCACAGTGACATATCGACGAAGGAATTCGGCAGGATTGCGATGAAAAAGTGCCAACATAGCCTCAGAGTCCACTGCACGATTGCGCTTATTCTCCTCTGAGAGCAAACGCGGCACCCATCTTGCCGAAATTTTTTTCACAGACAATTTTTCATGCAAAATTGAAGCGACAGTACCTTGTGATATGCCCTGGCCTCAACTAATTCGCGCACTTTAATTAACCGATCGTTCAAAATCAGATCGTGGATTTTGTCGATGATTTCAGGAGTAGATACCTCAACTGGGCGTCCTGAACGATGTTCATCTTTTGTGGATGAACGGCCACGTTTAAATTCATTCACCCAATTGTAAATCGTCGTAAACACAGGTGCAGATATGCCATGAACTGCATCCAACTCGGCTTTGATTTCTTTCGGGCTTAAGCCTTTCAAATGGAGATGTTTGATGACAGCCCTAAACTCGCTTTTTTCCATTGTTAGTCACAAATAAATGTCGTTAATTTTAATCGACGATAGAAATTGACCTACGCTATGGATCGAGCTGAAATTTTGACTTTCCTGTCGATAAACCTACTTACAAAAAAAAATCTTTACCGACACTACGAGCGCAATTAAAAATATGCTTGATAATTCATGATTTTTCTATAATTTTTTATGGTAATAATTGTATTTTGAGATTTTATATCAAATCTGGAACTTGCTTTACGTTCGTGTTCATGTGCTAATACACTTTGTACAAAATGGAAATACCATCTGTCAATGTTGGCTGATGGCTGACTGCCTGACTGTTTGAAAGGTCTACAATTTCTATATTAAAAGTTTGAAATTATCTGCCATAAGAAAATTAAAAATGGGCTGAACATCAAATAGTCTGATTTTTGCATCAGCCATCATCACTCACCGTCAGCCACTTTGTCAAAATGACTTTTACGAAATTTTTTTTGTAATGTCACGTTATCTAACGTCTGCCAATTTGGTGTATCATTAAATAGCATATTTAAAACTTAGATAATTACATATTTTCATGCAGTTTATAAAGACCCAAATATTTTATGTTTACGTGACATTATTGGTAAAAGTGCAAAAATAAACGATAGTATACATATTTTTGCCTGATAATTTTAAATTAAATCCTATTAAAGCGCAATCAATTATTTGAAACAAAAATTATTCTGATCTCGTGCTACGAAAACTTAGTCATTTCAAGTAGTCAAGGTTATTTCCCAAATCCACTTATACAAGTATTCTCCTCCAAACTTCACAGACATGAGTACAGAAAGGTGCCATCAAAACGTTAAGATTACCAATAAGATCAAGTCTTTAATCTCAAATTAAAAATATATAACTTTTGAATAAATTTTTCATAATTGTTAAAACTAAACATTTATAAATAAACCCACTAATATAAGACATAACATTGCATTTTCTAAATAAACTATTTTATGATATGAAATAATCAATTTAATATTTAATTAACTGAAAACCTCTTATGACTTTATTGAAATTTTATTGAACATATTTGTAAATACTCGTATATTGAATTTTGGGAGCTAATACTTATAAAACACTTTATTTAATTGAATTATAATATTTGATAATATTAATTGAAATAGAAAATTATATTACTTAAATATTTCTATACTTTTCAATTTACCCAATCTATATTTGAATATGCCTATTATAAATTTATTGTTATGTCGTGTATTTGGAAAATTTCATTACGGAAATGTTATTTTTCCACTAATATTTTCATGTTGCAACTATATTTTATTACAATTAAATACAATTTTATTTATTATGAGTGTTTATTTATAAATTATATTTTACATTATAAAAATTTTACCATTTATTCAAATAAAAATTTACCTCTATTACCTGTAGACTACCAACATAATTAAAATATCATTTTTCAATTATCCTACCTATGGAAGTACATATACTTGATCAATATTTCTATCTATATCCATAGATTAAAATGTGTACATTCATTCTTTAGATAACTAATATAATAACTCATACATACATGGAAATTATAATGAATAAAACTAGGTCTGAAGTTTCTATACTTATTAATTTAAATTTCAACTTAATTAGAATTTTTTTTATCCGTTCGAATACCATCCCATACAAGAGTTCAAACAATATTTTATGCTATTTGTACAATATTCAATTAATTATTAAATATTCTATTCAATATTACAGTTTATTAAAAATATGAAATTATACGAGCATATCATTGATTTCAGAATTTATTTACAGCTCAACTAGGCATATTCTATTAAAATAGCTTTACTACTATTTACATTAGATTAGTAATGAAATTAATAAATTATATTTATTATCTATGTTTAAATATTTTTAATTGATATTAGTGCTAATTAGGCGAGATTTATTCAATTATTCGTATCTTAATTGTATTATTTAATTAGACTTAAGAACTTAATTAATGAATTAAAATGATTTGGCATTTGTATCGGAATTATTTCAGAAAAAATTATGCAGTAAAAGGACTTTTTTTTAAAATAAACTACAAAAGTGTAAACCTATGCTATGAAATGTAATAATCTTGTTGACTTTTTGTCTAGCATTAAAGTCGAAATAATTCTGTTTTTTTTTAAATGAACAAAAAAAATCCATGTTGACTTTTGCTGCAGGAAATTCTGATGCGAAATAGTCTTGAGAACCGATACCATTCCTCCATCGAAAGTAGGGTTGCCTCTCTTCATCTGAATAAAGATACTGATACCGTAGATTTTTCAAGTACGGATTCTTTGGGAGCTCAATATACTTCCAAAAAGCCTCCGTTTGAATGTGACATAAATTTTGCACTGGTTCTTACCAAAGACCCAAGCCTCTAAAGAAAATATGAGGACTGGTAAGGTAAACGTGGTTTTTATTTAACCGTTACTGATTGAAAAATCTGTTGTTGATATCCACAGCGTGTGCCAAAAATTGGGTAAATTTAATGGGGATGATATTCCTTAGGCTCAACCCTGACTTACTGATTACTTTATCTTGCGTTTGATTAAATAGAACACGAAAGAATATGACGAATAGTTTCGATAGTGATGCTGCTGTCTCATTGAAACGTTGAGCTCTTTTATGGATTTGCATAATTTTATCCAAATCTTGTAATGGTGCTGATGCTGTCTTTATTCAAGTAGTTCTCCCATCGTATATCGCAGATAAAAAATCAGATCTGATACTAATTTTCCAGATATGGAGCTTCTCTAAAAAATACTACAATATAAGCTTTTGAGCGCATCAGCCATGCTGCCTAGAAAGATAGCAGAGAATATTATTTCTTTACAACCTTTCTGAACATTTTAATATAACATTTTACTACAATATAAGCAATAATACAATTTAAAAGTTGCGATTTTTTTTGCAGTAATTTTTTGATATTACATTATTTTGTAGATAAATAAAAATATAAAAAATATTCTACTGATATTATATATGGAAAAATAGTTAAAAACTAATATCTTCATTTTTGTGCAGTAGTAGTCTGATGTAAGAAACGAAAAGAACTGCATAGATTTACTAAAAAATTCGATCTCTATCTTTTTACTCTCTTTAATTTAAAAAGAGTAATAATATATACCATACAATATAATAAATCATTTTATTTCACACTTCCTAAATACTAATTATACTAATAGTTTATAGTGTGTACTAATAGTTTAAATGTATTTTTAGTTTTTCGAATAATATGTTTGAAATTTGTCCCACCAAAAGGATAAATTTTTATAAGTATTCTTACCATACACATCTTGTTATACTATGCATTTGAAAATATTTTTTTAAATTGCAAAAAGCTATGCTGTAATAATAAAACTCAACATCCAAAGCTATCATATAGAAGTGTGAGATGTTTCACTATAGATTACCGCAACAACACAAGAATCCTATCTACCTTGTACAGCATTTCTCTTCCTAGTCATTTAACATCAAAGTAATAAAATTTTATGATGCTTCAGAGGTTCGGAACTTCTCTGAAGATAAATCAGAATGATTCGCCGACTGTGTTTTACATTAAAGCAACGATTGTAGCCATCCTTAATCCATTAAGGATGTCAGGACAGGTGTTTTTATTGCATTTTACTATGCAAACATCCCTTAAAATGATTTGTACAATAATATAATACATTCAGAGACACATTAAATTGTTGCTATTCAAGAAAATAAAAATCATAAAGAAAAGAAATTTTAAACTGAAAATAATGGTGAAATAATAAAAAAAAGTATTACATAATAAAAGAAATGATGTTTTTTTATTTATTATATAATGATGTTCATTTTTGAAAATTTAATGAAGTCTAAACTTATATAATAAAATAGACGTCATTTTAGTGCTTTTCTAAGCATTCGTATGTAGTCATATCTGCAAATAACATATTTTCTATCAAAATTATATGTAAAATCTTATTTAGATTTTTTTTCAGAAATTTATTAGTTTTGCAAATATTCACTTATAACACCAGGTGGATAAGCTTAAATCAGCTGTTTTTTAGTCAAAAAACACGTTTTTTTTTTTATTGAAAGCAAAAACAAATTTATTCAAAGTACTTGCCCTCGCTAGCAACATATTTTCCCCATCTCTAGGGCAATTTGTGGACACCACGTCAAAAAATTCCTTCTCCTTCGAGGAAAACCACTCATCAAGCCATTTTCGGACGTCTTCGTCTCGAAGTGCTGTTCATCAAGCCATTTTCGAATCGAAGTGCTGCTCAGCGAGGTTTCAACATCTCATAGTAGACGATACCCTGTTGTTCCCACCAAACGCACAGAATCGTCTTCCTTCCGAAACGATTTGGTCTTGAAGATACTGATGGTTGGCCGAGATCAACCCACGATTTCTTGCGTTTAGGATTCTTGAAATATATCCACTTTTTATCGCCGGCCACAATCCGATGAAGGAACGACTTTCTTTTTTGTTTGGCGAGCAAGATTTCGCTCCATCTGCCTATCGTTCAATTCATACGGCACCCATTTTCCGATCTTTTCAATCTTCCCCATGGCACACAGACGCATGGAAATGGCTGGTTGAGTAACACCCAATTGCTACGCAAGCATTTTTTGCTATTGGGTATCGTCTTCGTCCAAAAGAGCCTGCAATTGATGGTCCTCAACCTTCCTAGACCAATTTTCACGCTTCTTGTCCCACAAGTCAAAATTGCCGTCTTTGAACCGACGAAACCAATCTCGGCACATTGTTTCCGATAAAGCACTGTCACCATAGGCATCAATAAACATTCGATGCGATTGGGCAGTCGATTTCTTCAAATTTAAGCAGAAAAGCAACGCTTCCCGCATATGCTCTTTTTCTGCCACACAAAACTAGATATGATTACCAAAGGAAAAATGTATGTTGTTGTACGAAATTGCTGACAATGTGCACTGATTAATGTTGGCAGATGTCAAACTCATAAAAAAGAAATAGAGCGCGCCCATAGTGGCTTAATACGCTCACTCACACCATCTATTTAAACTTATACACCTGGTATGTAAAATAGAAAACTCTGAAAGTATGTAAAATATATGTTATTAGAGATAAACTTCGAACAAACTATTGCAGTATATATGAAATTAAGAACAATTTATTATGAATAAGTTTAAATAATAAAATATTAGAATGTCTTTACAAAATAAAAAATATGTATAGTCTGTTTCAAAAATAAGAGCTAAATATGTGACAAAAATACAATAGTAACATGGTCTAATGGTAGTACAAAATCAACAAATTGACTATATATTCTCGATAACTTTATAAGAGAAAATTAATAAAATTACTATTTTTCTACAAAGAATAAAAATTTAGTTTAAAAAAAAATAGGAATTTGACATTGGCTTAGTAGATTGTCAATTGTAAGCCTTACCAAAATCTTTTCTAAATTTTAAAAAATAATAAAAAAGACAATATTAGGCACTGAGATTGAAATATTAGTAGTATAATAAATTCAATTGGAGACATATTAAGCATGGTAGCACTAACAAGCCACCGAAAAGAGGCTCTACAATTTATTTAAATTCAATTTGAATATTTTAATAAATACATATAGTAAAAAATTTATTACCAGCAAAAATCAATAAAGATTATTGATTTACATATAAAATATAATTTTATTATTAGTAAAAAATAATTAATAAATATTTCATGAATAATTAATTATTCTCAAAATATTTTATAAAAAATAAAGATTCGATAAAATATATTTCGTACGATTAATGCTCGTGCTAATATTATCGTCTAGTCTTAATTTAAACTATAAAATTTTAATAAAGCTATAAATAATATATTAAGGTGCATGCATGTCTCATAAATTACTTTAGTTTTGTATTGTAATCTTTAGTCTGAAAATAAAAGAACAAATTATGCAACATAACCAAATTGCTATTAAAAATTCAAAATAAAATTGAAAATAAACATAAAAATCTAAAGAAGAAGAAAAATAAAATAAAATTTGAAAGGAAAAATTACATAATGGATAACTACAGCTAAGATAGATGGTGGTAGTATTGTATTCACAAAATAGCCTTCTGGGGGTGACGATAAAAATGTTAATTTAAACTGTCCTTTAAGCTTTAAGCTACTAGCGATGGTTTTGCAAATGTCACGCACATCTCAGAACTGTTTGCAAGCTTTTGTTCTAGCGGTTAACTTCAACCGATTATGGCTTTTAACCATATATAATGAACTCTACACAGTCTAGGAATCATGTGTCTGGGTCGCCACACGACATGTGTAATTGCACCCCGACTACCATTGTTCTAACGACTAATATTGCTCCTTTTATTATGCACAAGCATGCAATCATTTCCCATTCTGAAAGCGATTATATACCTAAGCGACTCTCCTCCAAAACAACATTTTTTGTTCGGTTTTCTCGACTTTTATTAATCACGTCGATCTATTGAAGGCACGTTTAAACATAAATGAAACCACCTGCTTATGTTGCTACTCTTTATACTAAAGGTGATGATATGAAATTTCATCCAATGCATTATAAACTAAAATCGATGCAATTTCATATTGTACAGGTGGACTTACGATTATTAATAACAAAACTTGTAAATTGATTGCATACTTTTAAAAAAATTATTAGAAAAAAATCCTACCGAATATTATTTACAAAAAAATCAAAAACTAAAGATTTTTGGTTTTTTTTGGAGTCAATATTGACTTATAAATATTATTTCTTTTTTTGTTGAACGTATCCTTAGGAATACATATTTAACGCATGGTCATTTACATCCAACCGCATATTAAAAGCTTTATAATTTTGAGTACTTCAACTTACAGAAAATAAATATATTGTTGGTAGGTCATTATTGAGGCTTCATATGAGATAAACGGTCATAATAGTGTCATAAAAGGCAAAGTAACTGACTTTAATTCAAATATAAGTAAACCATATGTATTGACTTTTAGTTATAAAATGTTTCAATAATTGCGGCTTCAATTAAATTTGTATTTACAGAAATATATATTATTAGATAAGTGATAAAAGACATGGCAACTTAAATGGTAACTTTGATTTCGTGTTTTAAGGCCTCAATTGTCTCTGGATGGCTTGCGTAATATTTATATTTAACGGCTCCCCACAGAAAATAATCCAACGGCTCAAATCAGAGCTCCGAGGCGGCCAATTGACATCAGAATTTCGACTGATTATTCGGTTTTCAAAAGCAGTGCCCAAAAGTTGGATTGTTACGTTGGCTGTGTGGCAAGTGGCCCCGTCCTGTTGAAACCAAATGTCGTCCATGCCATTCTCTTCAACTTTTGGAAACAAAAATTTGTTGAGCATGCCACGATAGCACTCACCATTGACCGTAACAGCGGCTCCTTCATCGTTTTCGAAGAAAAACAGGCCAATGATGCCTCCAGTATAAAATCCACACCAAACCGTGTCTCGTTGTGGATGCAGCGGCTTTTCCATTGTGACGTATGGATTTTCTGAGCCCCAGATGCGAGAATTTTGTTTGTTGACATACCCACCGAGGTCGAAATGGACCTCATCCGAAAAGATGATTTTTCGATAAAAATGCTCACCGAGGTCTTTGTGCAAAATTCTCAACAGAGAAGTGCGAGAAATGTTCAATTCCTGCGAACGGTTGATGGATAATCATGGACATTTTCAGCAACGGCGGCAATATTCTCGGTCGTACGCACTGTATTAGAGCGGGAACGAGTTGTTTTGGCAACTAACAAACCAGTTTCGCAAACTCGCTTCACGAATTTGTCGACAAGTTGACGTGATGGCATTCGATCTTTGCTCATTTTTTTTTAAATTTCTCACAGTTTGGGTTGAAGACTCACCACTTTGGAAGTAAGTTCTCAATATATCCCAGGTTTCTTCAAGCATGTGGATTACCATTTCGTAAAATTCTGACTTTTAACTAACAATCTGTCAATTTGTGATAACATTTAACACTCAAATACTTCAAATAAATAGTGGTTCAAAATGCAACCGCTAGATGGATCACCCTATACGAGGGCTGCAAGATTAATACCTGTCTTTGAGAAGAAAATAACATTTTTATGTATAAATTTAATTTTGTTTTTAAACATAGTCTGTCTATTAGCTCAATACGTTAAATCCATTATTTTTCTTTTTTTTTTAATTCCATTTAAAACTCAATTTCTGCAACCCTTCAAAATAGGAATTTATTTTAGAGGCACTCATATCATCGTTTCAGCCAAATATTCTTCCGCTGAGCTCAATTTTTCATATCCGGAAAAAAGAAATAATTGTCGGGGGCTAAATCAGGCGATTATGGTAGACGCAAAGGCAATTCATATCCTAGCTCATGAAATTTTCTCATAGAGATGACACAATTATGCGCGTGTGCAGTGTCTTATTGATAGAGATTTTTTTTCTTCACCAAATGCGAACGTTTTTCTTTAATATCATCATTGAAGCGATCCAATAAGTTGGCATAATACTAACTATTTTTTTTTTCAAGGTAATTGACGTGGATTATCTTGCATACATCGAAAAATACTGGAACCATGGCATTATTGGCCAATCAAGTTGTCTTGATCTTCTTTAGCGCCGGTTCATTACGGAAAATACACTATTTGAACTGTTCTTTGGTCTCTGGTATGTTGTGACGAATCCTTGATAAAATCATCAAAATTTAGGAATCGATGCAAAAATTCATTTTGGCAACGTTTTTGTAAGGTGTTGTTACACGTTTTTTGTAAGGTGTTGTTAGTAAATGCGGCACTCATCTCGTCGCTAGCTTTCTCATCCTAATTTTTCATGTAAAATGTTATCTTCACGTTCTTACCATATAAGCTATCTCATACACTTACACTCGATGGTCTTTTAAAATAATATCTTAGATAATATTAATCATTTCTTAGGCGGTGACCTAAATTGGGCTACCTGGACACTCTTCATCAAAAATGCTTGTACGGATGCATTTAAATTCATCTGTGCAATATTGTATGGCCGATAACAAAAGTGCAGAGTCTCCATAAATTTCTTTGACATCCGCTTTTATCTTATCAGTCGTTTTCTTTTGCAAAAACAATTATTTTATCATTGCCCGATATTAAATTTTTGCCATTGTTGTAATATTGCAAAAGTTGTTTACTTTAAATGGCTGCCACTTACGAATGAAAGACGCAGCTACATGTAAATTTGACAGAATCTTTATGAAACATTACATTTACGAAAAATAGAATTGTTTTAGCTATTAATCATACAACCTTCGAACTAACAAGTGTTTAATGGCTCTCATTTGCTAATTTATAAGGTGACGAGTAGAAGAGCGGTAATTCGACCTTGATTAGTATGGTTTTTTGTGCGAATCTTACATCAATTAATTAAGCTTTTTCTGTATCTAGGGTCACAGCAAAACTATGGTTTTTACAAAGTCAACCAATATTTATTGGTTGATTTGGATAGCCGTAATGAGCAATTTATTAAAAGACTATAGAAATTCAATATCCTGTTATAGATATGTTTCGATTCTTCGTGAAAACTATAGTAGATAAATTAATAATTCATATTAGCCGACAATAATAGATAAATTACTAGATTTTGCTTTCGACTGCATTCATCTCAGAAATTTTTCATTCAATATAAAAACAATTTAGCTATATTCCTATAAAAATAATTTATAAAAATTTAAAGAAACATCAACCTTCAAATTTACAACCAATAATTTTATGTTAAATAATATTTAAAACATGACTTTGGGTTAATATTAGAATAATTATCAATAATATTTTTATATATAATCTGCTGTATTTAATATTAATTCAATATAAACTAATATTTACATACTTTGACATAATTTTTCCAATTATTCATGCAAAAATACATATTTACAAATCCTTTCTGCATACATTACTTTAACGAGTTGTAAATGGGAAAAAGTGTCTACAAGCAAAAGTGTTTCATTTTGTTGATTTTCCTGAAAAGGTGTGATTTTTCTGCCGACCGAGGCGTTACACCATCACCGGAGGAACAGGGTATGTTTGGCATGCTTGTTAACATTTTCATGGAATTACACTTGATTTCACTTGGCAGGTGTTTAATTGAATACGATGTTTAATGTACTCGTTACATACAAGAGGGGTGACATCGAGTTTCCTACAGTTTCAAGTAAGCAACGCACATGTTAAACATGTCACGTTTACTCAATTGTGCTTTATTGGATGTCAACTGTCATGTTCCATCCGTCAAATATTGTTACAACACTGAATGCATTGCCTACACACAATAGCAACAAATTACCAACAAGTTATATAAGTTAAACGGCATTATTGGATCCTCTAATTTACAAAAAAAATCACATCGGAATTTTTAATAGAGTACATACTTTAAAAAACTCTATTTACCACATAAAATCATTTATCTAATTAAAACAAAAGGTAACAGCAATTAATACATTAAGTAAATTAAAAATATTTTTGGATTACGTTTTTTTCCTGAGCTACTGGCAAAAACTTTTCTGTGAATTTTTCTATTATTCTAAGTTTTTATTACTACCGCAAAACCCGATGTATATATCAATTGAGAGCAATAATTTATTTATTGGTTGTCTGTTTGGCATCATGATGTATAGTCAGGACCCATGATATACTGCCACAGCCTTGAGACTATTTCGCGGCCTAGGAAAAGTGTGGAAAAGATTAAATTGGTAATTTCTTATTTTAATGTACTACTTAGATGTGGTAAGATTTTGTAAGGCATGTAGGTTTGTATTGAAAAATTAAACAGAGAATTTCAAAAGTATATTGAGGGATCTAAAAGCTCTACTCTAGATGGAATCTAATTAGAAAAAAAAATGTTGGTTAAGGTAATACTCCATTCAAAGATAAGAGTCAGCGAGTTGAAAGTCGGAGGTTGGGCACATAGGGAAATGGTGGTTGAAGACGCCTTTTGGTAAATAGATGCGGCAAGTTAGAAACTTCTGCAAATATTATAGGTAGGGCATGGTGCCAAATCGTTTTACTCGCTACAAAAACAGTTAACATGCCCTGAAATCTAACGCAATTAAAACCCTCTCTTGTTAAGCAGATTATGTCAAATATTATTGAGAACAGGATCATTCTATGACCCATAAAAAGCTTTCAGTAATACGTAGTTGTCACAGTAGATGATAATGTTTCGCTGATTAGATATGCAAACTTCAATCTTGTCTACCATTCAGATTGGCTACAGTTCACCATAATAATGAACTGTCCTAAAACTTCATTAGAAGATGATAAATCAATCACAAAAAGTTTCTAGGACGAATCAGTATTTACCTTTTCGTATCTGTCCACTCTCAATTATACTCTTCAACAAATTTTTCGGTTAAGTAAGAAACAAATTTATTGGTCTACAAATAGATATCATTATGGTTATTATATAGAAGGTCCTTAGGATCGATTATATGGATTTAATTGAATCCACTATTCCAGTTTCCTATGCTAATAATATACGAGTGTGATCACTTAGTATATTGTAAACATACTCGAATGGATTCATAACATCTAGTTTATTTAATAAATATTCGAAAATTATTTTTTTTAATTTCTATTTTAAATGTGTTACCTAAATATTCCCATTATTTTAAAAATTTTTATTATAATTGTTTGCATAATCTTATTAAACATATTTTACATATACTTTTTTAAAAACTTTTTTTTTTACTTGTATTAATAAAACTCGTATGAATTGTTTTAATTAACAATTGAACAAGAGAAACTGAAGTGTAAATTTTATTGTGAAATATTATTGATTTTTTTAATAGGTAATAAAAATTCAATTACATTAGAAAATTTCTTTTGAAAATATAAAAAATTTTAGCAACTCTTTCTACAGCTATAAAAGCAAGTACTTTCAATCAAATCACAATTGCATTTAGATCTCAGCTTCTGTGTTATTATCAATATAATTACTCATACTTCAAAATGATGGAAAATAGTTCTTTTTTATAATATTTTTAAATTTTTGAGCAATAATTTCTATTAAATACGAGTATACTGTTATAAAAAGAAATCAAGCTGCAATTAAATTGCAGTTTTCAGTTTTTTTTTTAAAAATATTTATTATTAGGATATCTTTTTTTAAAATAAAATCTTTATATAACAGATTTTTCAATCTTGTTACAACTAATAAAATAGTAATTTTATGAAAAATTACATATAATCCGCAGACTAAGAAATTGATTTAAAAATCCCTTTGAATAATACAATATAGTGAATACTTCGAGGAGCAATTTAGATTTTCTTCAAGCATAAGGACTGAACTGTCAATTGAATTTATTTTAAAGTTGTGCGTTTTGTATTATTCTTTATAAAAAAAATATTACTATTCAATCCATATATTATCTATAAACCGACCCAATTGAAATCGTTTGAAAAGCTTTTATATTATATTTCATATAATTTACAATCATATATCTTTAAAATGGTAGGTACTATGTAGTTATTGTAGAGCAGACGTAAAATATCACATTGTAACCACATTTACACACAATATGAATTGTATTCAAGTGAAAAATTTTATTTTAAGTTAAACTGTTATGTTGATATATATTATAAAAATGAATTGTTACTCTTATAAAGTTGACAATGTTATATACAACGAGTCAAAGAACCTTCCAGACACCAGATACAAATAATTTTTTACATCTTATCAAAATAAAGTTAGTTTTCTTTAAAATAAGAATTCAATTGCAATGTTAACAAAGAAATAAAATTTTTACCATATAATAATTCATCCAAACATAGTTTTTAAAACCATTTTCGATATTGTAAAAATTTTATAGATTGTATATTATTTGATAAAATAGTAAGAGTATTTCTAAAAAAAAATCCTAATAAAAAAAAGAAAGTATCAGTTAATAAAAGTAAAACTAACAAATATTAAAAAGAGTAAAAATTTACTAATACATATTATAGTTAAAGAAGGCTCAATATGTAGTAATTTTCAACGGGTTATTAATGTATCATATATTAGCTGACAAATGTTGATATGATTTATAACAATTATGCAAATTATTATCGACTTAAATATATTATTTTTGCACATTTTTCTGAATTTATTTAATAGCAAACAATTGATATTTTTTTAATTAAAAATGTTAATTTTTTAATGTAATCGTATCCTTCTTAGTAATATAATTTTAATCATAATTTGAAATTAGTTATATTGTCATTTGATTATCATAATTTCAATCCCAGTGCATTTGCTCAGAAGTTTTAGCTCAATTTAATATGATAAGAAATATTAAAAATATTATATGATTTTACATACTTAATTACAAAAGTACTACTTGTATTATTTCTTTTGGAAAAATTTAGTCTCGTACTTTTATCATAAAATTGGTCAATTTTGTAGACTAAATTTTTTTCTGCAATTTTATTTTCTTAATTTTTGTTTTAAATTTCATTGAATGGTATTATTTGCAAAATACTATTTTAAAATGATTAGTAATTGAAATGCGTTTGAATCTATAATTTTGTGTATAGATAGTTCTTCTTATACAAACCTTGAATAATAAAATCAAATATTTCTTTTTTTTTTAATATTTACAATTTATACGCATGACATCCTAGCTTATCCTAATACTATCATTGCTACTTATGTAGATGATACGGCCATACTTGCTACCCATAAAAATCCTGACATAGCTTTCAACAATTTACAATCCCATATCCACAACCTTCAATCTTGGTTTAAGAGATGGAGAGTGAAGGTAAATGAACAGAAGAGTGCTCACATTACTTTCACACTTTGTCAAGGCAAACCTACCCCTTTATACATTAATAGCAAAATGATACCGCAATATGATAAAGTGCGTTATTTGGGATTTTTCCTGGACAAGAGATTAACATGGAACCCACATACTAAATTAAAAAGAGCTGAAGCTAACCTACAACTTCTTAGACTACTGGACAAACGCTCGAAACTAACAATTAAAAGTAAACTTCTAATCTACAATACAATTATAAAACCAATTTGGACATATGGAATTGAACTTTGGGGTTCAACGAAACGTTCCAATTCCTATCGCATCCAGGCCTTACAATCCAAGATCCTCCGTAAAATTGTTGATGCCCCCTTTTATGTTCGTAACACTGTAATACATCGTGACCTAAATGTTCCATTTGTTCATATCCGGTGCATTTCCCGCTATCAAAAATTTTATTCCCGTTTATCCTATCATCATAATCCACTTGTGAGAGAATTGTCTTGTACAGCCTTCCCCGGAAACACTCATCGGAGACTTAAGAGACAATGGCCTAGAGATTTTCTAGAGGAATCTAACTTCCGTTAGTTGGAGAAACGCCGATGGGTGTTTACTCCCACTTCATGATGCACAAGATTGTTAATTAAAATGTTATGTAAATTTGCTTGTTACAATAAAATTGTAGTTGCAGATAAAAATAAAAATAAAAAAAATATTTACAAACATATACAATGTTTGTAAATATATTTTTACTAAATTAATATTTTTAATATAACAGAATCCTATAAACAAAGAATTGGCTAACAAAGGTAATACTTATAGTATAAAAGATACATTTATTTTTATTACTTTATATTTATAAAGTAGACCTTAATATTCGCAAAAAATAGTCAGCGTTTAATGACCAAAAATTATTAATTAAAATTTTTTTATTTACAATTCTGTGCAAATTTATAAATAGCAATGATATTTTTCTACATTCTTATTAAAAAACTTCTCAGGTTAAAAGTATTTTATGGAAAGTTTTTAGATAACAAAAAATTTCGCAAAATTGTTCGTAAATGTAATTTGAGGTTTGTTCATATTTATAGACGTACTTAAAACAATAATATAATGTTTTAAAACACAAAAAAAAATTTAAATTAAAATTAGCTTAATTTTAATTTAAATTTTTTTTGTGTTTTAAAACATTATAATTTCATTATATAATTAATTTTTATTATATATGTATATGTATATATTAAATATACAGCATTATTTCACTGAATTTTTTTTTAAAAATATATATAGAATGTTTCTGTCAAACTTTTTTAAAATCCTATCAAGTTAAAAGAAAAATTAATTTTGGTTTGAACAAAAAATATTTAAAATGAGTTTAAATACAATATTTTTAAATAAATAACTTTATTTTTATATTATAGTGCAATATATGATTTCCACGTAACTCCTTGAAAAAACTTCAAGCTATACAATATAAAAGGTCATTGTTTTATTAGACAACCCGGTACCAATTGAAAGAACTCAAGTTAAATAACGATACTTTGCAGAATAATATTATAAAACTAAATACTTTGATATTTTACTGGTTTACTATTTGAGAATATAATTACCTAATTCGAGTGATAGGCTTTCATATCATAAAAGCTACCCATTTCTACTATTTATTTAACATTTATTATTAATTATATTCCATTTTGCTCTTAATGCAACATTACAAAATTTAAAAATTCTATGACCGATTTTCTGTTCTGTTGTAGCACTAAAACTGAACAAACTTTATTGATCTACAATTCATCGTATACGTTTTAACTCTATAAATAAATGTAAAATATATTATCTTTTTAAAAATAATGTACTTTAATCGCAATACAATCGCAGCATAAATATGAAGAAAAAAATAGTTTTAAAATAGACAAAATACTTTGGAAAATGAGTGTGGAAACATTGAATTGTCAAATCTCATCTATGAATTTTCATATTAAGCAGCCTTCGAAATATTTAATAAGTGTTTTCATTTAAATTTTAATAATTATATTTGTGACATCTACTATAAGTTAAATAATCAAATAATAAAATTTTATATTGATAAAGATTTATGACAGAAGAAGAAAGTGTTTTCGTTAATAAATTGATTTCAATTTATTTACCAAATTTTTAAAAAGGTAGCCTAAAAAATACTTTTAATAGAAATAATATTCTTTTTAACTGACAACTATATATCGGTTGTCAATAACCCTTCAATTTAATAGACGTTGCCATAAAAAATGAAACTTACGTTTTGGAAAATGAAACTTTTAGTACTTATGCGTATTAAAATATGTTTACTATGATATTCTGCATTTAGACATATTTTGTGAAAATTATCGTTTGTTTATGATAATAAAATAAATTTGTGCTCGCCGGCTCTCCATCACTATTATTATGGCCTAGTCGACATAACTTCAAATTTCATATTTTTCTGAACAACATCAAACCAACTATTGTATGTTATTGTATAGAATAACGAGGGTGATAATTATATTAACTTTGATTAAGAAACACCTTGAAAATAATCCAGTTTGGTCGTAGCAAAACGAATGAATTTTTATATACAATGGTCCCGATATCATACCTAACTTAAAAGATTGCTGAGAGATTGACTTAATTGAATTTAAGCTTCAACACAAAGTCAAACTTCCACAGGAAAAGCTAAGAAATGTTCACCGATCATTAGGGATTCGGCTCAAATGAGACAAAAATTTATTAATCAGTCATATAAACAATCACATACTGTTATTAGTAAAGACAAAAAAGCCTATCTAAAAGCCGTTTAAGGTAAGTTCAAATTCGTGACAAATATTTGCGGCTTCGCATATGCGGTTAAAAGGATCATGCATACCGCAGTTAGACGACTCAACGGCAGTAAAGAGCCTTGTTAGCAAGGTCCGATATATGATTTTAAAAATTGGTGACTAAAATTTATGTAAGCAATTCCAAGTTGTATTTCTACTGAGGGCACATTAAGCAGATTAAGACGATCAGCATATGGTGGAAGTATAATTGCGTGATCTTACAGAAGATATCTTAATACAAATCTAAACGAAATTATACTACATCGACTCAATATGTGTATGTGTAGCCAGACGAATTATATAATAATACAATACACAGTATTTTTCGATCAGCGCTTTACGTAGCCTAAAATTATAGTATCTTAAAAAATAATATAATTAATATGGGATATAAATACCAGTCTTCTGTTCAGTTTAATATCAGGGGCAGTTATTAACTCTACATAATATAAACTAGCCTTAGCAAAGGATTTATCAAAAATAAGTGGACTGGAGCTCCTAGAAAACGTAATGACCTTGCCCTTTCCTGAGTCGAGTTGTAGACTATTAGAAGTATATTATTCATCATCAGCATAAATAAGAATTTAAGTGTGTTTAATTAACTGAACAATATTATCACTAGCAAGAATAAACAGCAACGGACCGAGATGGCTACCTTGCAGAATCCCGGATAAAGATTTAATACTCCTAGAAATAGAATTTTAAAGAGATAACTGATTCAGCGATTCAGATAATACCTAATCTAATCAAATATAAGTAACGGAAATCATAGAACTTATTCACAATAATAGAATGAGGAAGTTAATCAAAGGCCTTACTAAAGTCAGTATTAATGCATTCTGTTTTTTTTTAGAAATTATCCATCCTATTAGTTAGAAAGTTTAATACTATTTGGTTGAAAAGTTAAAACTTGGGTGTATGCAAAAGTTATAACCGTTTTTTACGTTTACAATTAAACATTTTTTTTTAGATTTTTATTATTTATTTAATCAATTATATAATTTTCATCTGTTCTTATAACCTTCTCCCATCTTTCTACGAGGGTCGTTCAATAAGTCCTTAGAAAAAGATGGAAAAAACTGTTAGTTAACAAAAAAAATTTTATTTTTCAAGATAATGGCCTTTTAGCTCTATAAACTTTTCCAACCGTTTTTCCAAAATTTTTATCCCGGCCAAAAAATAGGATTTCGGAAGTTCTGCAAAATATCTGGTGAATCTGGTGTATAAGCGGGATGCTGCAACGATTCCATTCTCAATTCCACAATTTTGGCCATGGAAACAGCGCAGGTGTGCACACGCGCATTGTCCTGATGCAAGAGGATTGTTTTCTTCTTCAGATGGGGACGTTTCTCTTTGATTTCCTCGCTCAACCGTTGCAATAACGACGCGTAATACGCTCTTGTTATTGTTTTTCCTTTTTCCAAGTAGTCGATAAAAATGATGCCCTGCGATTCGCAAAAGACCGTGGCCATCACCTTGCCGGCCGTTGGCACAGTTTTTTCCTTCTTCGGAGCCCGTTCACCCTTGAAAATCCACTGTGATGACTGTCTCTTCGTTTCTGGAGTGTAGTAGTGTATCCAGGTTTCGTCCACAGTGACATATCGACGAAGAAATTCGGCAGGATTGCGATGAAAGAGTGCCAACATAGCCTCAGAGTCCACTATACGATTGCGCTTATTCTCCTCTGAGAACAAACGCGGCACCCATCTCGCCGAAATTTTTTTCACAGACAATTTTTCATGCAAAATTGAAGCGACTGTACCTTGTGATATGCCCGTGGCCTCAACTAATTCGCGCACTTTAATTCGCCAATCGTTCAAAATTAGATCGTGGATTTTGTCGATGATTTCAGGAATAGACACCTCAACTGGGCGTCCTGAACGATGTTCATCTTTTGTGGATGAACGGCCACGTTTAAATTCATTCACCCAATTGTAAACCGTCGCAAACACAGGTGCAGATGTGCCATGAACTGCATCCAACTCGGCTTTGATTTCTTTCGGGCTTAAGCCTTTCAAATGGAGATGTTTGATTAAAGCCCTAAACTCGCTTTTTTCCATTGTTATGCACAAATAAATGTTGTTAACTTTAATCGAAGATAGAAATTGACATACGCTATGGATCAAGCTGAAGTTTTGACAGCTTTCTTGTCGATAATACTACTTAAAAAAAAAATCTTTACCGACACTACGAGCGCAATTTCTTGGATTTTCTAAGGACTTATTGAACGACCCTCGTATCAACTTATTAATACCATTTGTATAAAATTCCGTGGAGTTTGATGCGAAAACTGTAGTAAGGGATGTTTTTACCTGCTCTCTCTGGAGAATACGGTGGATGCTTGATAACATACCAATTCAACTCATTTAGCTTGTGTTGGGTCATCATAGCCACATGTGGTCGCGCGTTGTCGTGATGAAACACTACCCCTTTTCCGTTTTCCAATTCTGGTCTATCCTTTTGAAGGGCGATGTTCAATTTGGATAATTGCTGACAATATCGTTCTACTGTAATTGTCTGATTGCGTTCCAAGAGTTCAATATACACAATACCCTTACAATCCCACCAAACACAAAGCATAACTTTTTTTTGATGGATTTCGGCTTTCGAAGTTGTTAATGGTGTTTGTCCAGGTATAGCCCAATGTCTTTTTCTTGTCACGTTATTGTACACGACCCATTTATCATCTCCCGTTACCAAACGATGCAAAAAAGGTTCATGTTTTTGTCTCGAACTCAAAGCAACGCACGTTGAAACACGATCCAATAAATTGGCAGCCGACAATTGATGAGGTATCCAAACGTCGTACCGCGAAACCATCCCCATACGCTTCAAATGTCTTAATACGGTTGTTTTCTTGACTTCCATTATCGACGCGATCTCCTGGTGGTTAGACGTGGATTGGTGTCAATTATAACTTTTAACTTGTCATCATCAGAATTCAATGGCCACCCGGTACGTGGCTTATCAATTAGTGAAAAATCCCCAGATCGGAATTTTGTAAACCATCTTCGCACCTGTCATCTGCTCCATACTTTGATGACATCTGCTCCATACACTTCGCAAATGTTTTTGGTTGCCACACTCGCGATATTGTCTTTACGGAATTCATAAAGTAAACAATGACATAAATGCACTTTATCGACCGATATTTTGAAAAAATACAAGGGCTCTTAACTGTACTCTGGGCAGGCCAAAACTGAATAGAAAGTAGAGGGAAAGCATCCTTTATACAATGGAATCATTTAAAAGAAGATATTATTCATCATTTCTGAAGAAATAAATTTTTTACCTAGAATCATAAAAAACGGTCATAACTTTTGCATACAATATGATCGAAACGCCAAAGGAACTCTATCGAAAAAAAGTAGAGAAGCGGATAGATAGTAGGACTTGTAAAGAAAAATGAGATATTTTGTTAGTTTTATTTAATTTTCTTTGTAAGTCATACTATCATTTTTGGTGTGTTTTTTTTTAAATCATAAAACGATTGATATATTCTAGCTGAGATCAGTTATTACTTAGCAAATTCTACATTAACATATTCTTTCATTAGTTTGTGCTATTTCATAGTATTTTCGAAACTTGTGAAAAATATATCCAGTATAAATTTTTAAATTGAATAACCAAGTTAATATAATTCACCAGATACAATAACATCCCACTAATTTTAAATTATATAACTTATTACTTTCCAGTTTCTTTTCATTGGCAAAGATTTTTATGGTGGAGGAATTACCATTTGATCCCTAGAACATATCATTTGCACACCTTCAGAATAAAAAAATTTAGTGTTATTTGAAATTTTACATATTACAGCAAAGGTTAATTTAATTAACATGTAAGTTTATTAAGAAATATAAATTTAAATAAACAAATATGTTTATGATTAAATAAAATCCCTAAAAGAAATAAATGTACAATTTTCTACATTATTTCAAATATCATTTATAAAGATTGTTACGATATCAAAGAGCAGTTCTACTCGTGAAATATGCCAACATATTCATATCTATATTAAATAACCAAAACTCAATGAAAATAATAATCTTTCTGCTAGCAAAAAGTAATTTTCATAAGTTAAATTGAAATTAAAATTGTTGAAAAATATTGTATTTAAGTGAAAATTCTACTTGTTCAACGTTTATGTATAGGCAAATAGAATAAACACATGTAGAAAGATAAATTGGAATGTATACAAATCATACTTCTATATACAAATAAGTATAAACAATTTTAAATGTTATCACTTCTAATTAAATTTAATTAAAAATATAATTCAAATTAAAAATAATGAAAATTAAAATATTTAATAAATAAATGAGATACAAATTTTCTAAAGAGGACAAAATTTTCCATTTCATGGTTAACCAGAATGAAAGTCTTTGTGGAATTCTAATGTATTGTACTATGAATTTATTTATATTCATTAATTATTTACAACTTTACTTACTTAGTTAATACCATATATAGTTCATGACTTAGAAGTAATTTAAATAATATTATTTTGTGTAGAATTTACATTAGTATAATCATTTCTTAAATAATATTAATAATAAAAAATTAAAATAAATCAAAGTTCCTACTCTACAAGAGCTTTGCTCAGCTAGCCCTTATGTATTTTGCGGAAACATAAATTCTTAGTAAGAATCATTATGAAATCTATGTGAAATCGAGCGGATAATCTTTTGAAGAATATTTAGCCGTCAACGTACGAGGGTAGTATGATAAGTCGGTGATAAATACAACAGAAAATAAATAAAAATTGATTTATTTTTCAACATAGTGTCCTTTTAGTTTCGTAAATTTTATATAACGATTTTCCCATTTTTTTATACTGTCCGTTTTGTACGATTTGAAAAGCTCTATAAAAGAGGTCTCAGTTTCAGCTACAACTTCAGAATTGCACAGAAATTTCTTTTCACAAAGCTATTTTTTCATGTTCGGATACAAAAAATTGCACAGAGCCAAATCTGAGGAAAACAGTGGATCGTGAAACAATTCATTGATCGTGAAACAATTTATTTTGCTTATGATGAAACCGAATTTTACTCTTCGTCAAATGCGGCCGTTTTGTCTTGATGATTTCACTATTCAACTGGTCTAATAATACCTTATAATACTATCCTGTTACCGTTTTTATTTTTTCAATATATTTGATGAAGATTTTACCTAGTGCATCCTATAAAACAGTAGCCATAATCTTTTTTTTAAATCGAAGCGTTGTTGATTTCTTTGGTGCACGTTCGCTAGTAGAAGTCCATTATTTCACTGAACTTTTATTTCTGGTGTATAATATTAAATACATATTTTATCAACAAGTATAAATGAACACATAGATTTTTTTAAATTTTACTTTAAAATATTCAAACACTCCATTGAAGTTGTAACACGAACATGTTTTTAGTCAGGTGTTATTAAATGCGCACCCATCTCGCCGATAGCTTTCTCATACCCAAAATTGCATGTAAAATGTTCCCTACTTATTCTTTTGAGATGTTTAGCTTGTTAGCTATTTTATACACTTTCATTTGACGGTCTTTTAAAACTACGAGTATGTCCAGGATTTTATTAATCATTTCTTCGGTAGTGACCTCAATCTGACCTATACGACCATAATAGATGTTATTAAACCAATTCTGTATCGTATACGATAGTTAGGAGTCTTTCTTAAACTTTGTAAGCATTGTTTCGGTTTCAGATATTAATTTTTTCCCAAAAAATAGTATTTTATTACTACACGAAATTAATTTTTTTTCCATATTATGGTAATAGAAACACAAACCTTTTCTCCTTTAAATGGCTCTAAAAACTAAACTAATGAAGAGTTTTATATGGTGTATTTTTAAGAATGCCAGATGATAAAATAAAATATTATTTTGATAATATTAGCTACATCTCTTGCTTTTAGCTCTAACATCGTATCATATTGCTCTCGTAAGAATAGGTCTAGTCCGGACAGTATTTAATGGCGAAATCTGTGCTTGATATCATAACTACTCAGTTGTATTAAAATTACGTTCCAGGCGCTGGTTTTAATGAAGCAAAAGTGTAGGTCAGAATATAAAGACTTATAGGGCTTAACAAACTGGATTACTTGGTATAAAATAGGGACGTCTGAAATTGTTTGATTCCAACTCTTGTCTGAAATAAGGACTCTAACGTCTCTGTTATATCCTATTAAAAGTAAGAAAAAACTCTTATTTGCATATTAGCATACTTTTGATACCAAAGAATATATTGTTTCCATCTTTTAGGATATTATTTTTTTTGCATCTTAGAGTGGTATTTTTGGAAAAATATCTAATTACGAGTATCTATGATATATCATAGATATATGAAGAAGTTCAATTAAAAATTAACAGAAAATATTATAGCACTTTTACTATTTGCCCAAAAAGGCTTACACAAAAATCGTTCGTAATATACGAACCTTTATATTCACAGAATTATTAAGGCTTAAATTTATATTAAATTTTTTTTATGTACAATAATTGCTATAAGATTTTTTCAGAAAAATAATAAATCGATTAAATTTCTTGAAAAAAAAGTACTATATGTAATTTAACAATTAAAATGGAAAATCTATATTAGAAATGAAAATGTTTTTATTTGAAAATTGTTTGAAGAAAATCATACTCTACCTCATATTAGGCAATATTTGTGTTCTAGGACAGATTTGATTCAGGAATGTAAAAGTTTTAATTGAAATCTTCCTCAGAGATGATGCTTACCAAATACTTGAGAAATATAATTAGTACATTCAGTGGGACTATGAAATGGTACGACTAACTTTGAAAAGATACAATTGTTGCCTTATAATGATGTCCTGCTTCCAACTTTGTTATTATCTCATTTCTCCCAGGCATACAATTATTATTTTCAAGTTGATATCTTTAGAGATACATATAAAAGGTAAGCCGGTGTAGAGAGTATTTTGATTAAATTTATATTACAAGCAACTTAATTCTGAGCTCATGGCTTCAATTTGTACATTTCTCTTAAAACACTTGCTTTGAAAAATTTCCAATCCAAACTCTGACTTAATATAATATAACATTTCACCGCCACCAACTTCACAACCACCAACGTCGTTTTATATTGCTTTCAATGAATTAAAGGGAACAAAATTTATTTTGTGAAAGCATTAAAATTTGAGAAATATAAAAATGGCAAAAAACATAGGGAAAAAAATTAAATCAGAATTTCTAAGTATTTTATTCGTTAAATGTCTCGCCTTAAGCTAATTTTATACTGACCTAACTTCTGCAAATTTCCCACAATAAATATAAATAAAACTTTAAATCAAATTCTATTTCTTACATCTTGTTAGTTACTTATTTATATTTTAATTACTTTCTAATTTAATGAAACTTACTTTGATTGTATGAAAAATATTGCCGTTTTTTTGTATACAAATATTTTTGAATATTTGAAATTATTTTTTTTAACAAAAGTTACGATAAAAAATTAAATCAATTTTTTAAAGTTTTAAAAATCAAGTAAGAATTTTATATATATAAATTTATTATCTAGTAAATATTAATAATATTTTTTTATATAAAAATAAAATGGCATTAAAAAAAAAGATTATTTTAAATGAGAGAGACTAAGGCCTCGTAGTTTTACATAAAATTGTACACCAGGAACCTATATATTTAGATTAATTGTAAGGAAACTTTTAGGTACATTTAATTATCTTTAAAAACCCAACAAGGATAGTAATAGAAACCGTATATTTTGAAAATATTTAGGATATCAAATATTATTTATGGATTACAACTTCCTATTATTTAAAAAATGAAATATTAATAATTTTGAAATAAATATTTTTCAGGTCATAACTTTTTGAGATTATTGTGGTATAGATTTTTTTAATATCAAATCAATATTTTCTACATCTGTCAATAATCGAGTATTCGATGTAGTTAACTACAATTTTAATTATACCAGGTGTATAAGCTTAAATCCGGTCATAGATGGCGTGAGTGAGCGTATTAAGCTACCATGGGCACGCCATACTTTTTTTATGAGTTGACATCTGTCAACATTAATCATTGTCAGTAATTTCGTACAACAACATACATTTTTCCTTTGGTAATCATGTCTAGTTTTGTGCCAGAAAAAAAACATATACGGGAAGCTCTGCTTTTCTGCTTCAATTTGAAGAAATCGGTTGCCGAATCGCATCGAATGCTTACAAAGGCCTATGGTGACAGTGCTTTATCGGAAACAATGTGCCGAGATTGGTTTCCTCGGTTCAAAGATGGCCATTTTGACTTGTAGGACAAGAATCGCGAAAATCGGCCTAGGAAGGTTGAGGACCATCTCAAAGCAGGCTCTTTTGGACGAAGACGATACCCAATCGCAAAAACTGCTCGCGGAGCAATTGGGTTTTACTCAACCAGCCATTTCCAAGCATCTGCGTGCCATGGGGAAGATTGAAAAGATCAGAAAATTGGTGCCGCATGAATTAAACGATAGGCAGATGGAGCGACGCCAAAACACTTGCAAAATCTTGCTCGCCAGATAAAAAAGAAAGTCGTTCCTGCATCGGATTATGACAGGCGATGAAAATTGGATATATCCCACTAAACGCAAGAAATCGTGGGTTGATCCCGGCCCAAGACCAAATCGCTTCGGACGGAAGATGATGCTGTGCGTTTGGTGGGATCAGCAGGGTATCGTCTCCTATGAGATGTTGAAACCTGGTGAAACTGTCAATGCCCACCACTACCACTAACAACTGATCAAATTGCACTGTGCTCTGCGTGAAGAAAGGACGGATTATCAACAAAGACATGACAAGCTGATTTTCCTTCACGAGAACGCACTATCGCACACGTCAAAAATGGTCCAAAACTACTTGGAGACACTTAACTGGGCGGTGCTACCCTACCCCGCTTATTTATTAGACCTGGCCCCTTCCGACTACCACTTGTTTTCGTCGATGGGCCACGCGCTCGCTGAGCAGCATTTCGATTCTTACGAAGACGTCCGAAAATGGCTTGATGAGCGGTTTGCTTTAAAAGAGAAGCAATTTTTTTGGCGTGCTATCCACAAATTGCCCAAGAGATGGGGAAAATATGTAGCTAGAGAGGACAAGTACTTTGAATAAATTTGTTTTTGCTTTCTATGAAAAAAAAAATGTGTTTTTTCACTAAAAAAACAGCGGATTTAAGCTTATAAACTTGGTATCTGATATTTTACCTAAAAATAAAATATAATTTTATATACGAATAGTATTTACACTCGATTGAAAATAAAATATATTAAATAATATAATTTTTTGGAAAGGGATTCATTAATTAAGAAAATTCATATAGTTATAAATAAAATATAATTTATTATTATTTTAGTCAATTAACAACTTTTCTTTCATTCCGTATTTTTCTGGCTTTAATGAAATATATTGAGTAAATTTTATTCTTCCACGATATAGAATTTAACATTGTTCACAATATTAATATTATCCTTTTTTATGTGTACATGTCAGGTGTTAGCATTATCAAATCTGGTAAAACTAAAAATGTTCCCAAATCTACTTATATCCACATATCAGTAGACTGTACAAGCTGCTCTTTTTGTAGGATTTTAGTTGTTGTGCTTTTTATAATTCGAGGTTTCTTTTTTATTTGAGTGACGTACAAATATATACGTAAATATAGCCGAAACAAACAGTGTTCCGATACTTTTCTAAGGACCACATTTCTTACAATAATATTCCGAGCTTAAGTTTGATGTTCGAAAAAAGTTGGTGATCGACTCCATTCCCTTTGATCTTTGGAATGGAGTCTCCAATTGTTCTTCAATTTCCCCGAATTCTTAATCAACATTATCTACATCCATTTCTCTATCCCAAATTCCTATGACCTCATCCTCATCAGATATTTTAGTATCTGCTTCTACCCGATCTTTAGATAAAGGAAACCATTCTTCATGATCATTATTTGAACCTGTATCTTCTTCAAACTGATCTTGCTCCAAAAAAATCCTGCACATAAACTAATTTCTCTTTTTCTGTTAATCTTTGTACGAGGGTCGTATAATAAGTCCTTAGAAAAAGATGGAAAAAAAACTGTTTTTTAAAAAAAAAATTTTATTTTTCAACATAATCTGCTTTTAGCTCTATACACTTTTCCAACCGTTTTTCCAAAAAAATTAATCCCGTCCAAAAAATAGGATTTCGGAAGTTCTGCAAAATAATCATCCGTTTGAGCAATGACGTCCTCGTTGAAAGTGAACCGTCGTCCGCCAAGTCATTTCTTCAGATTGGGGAAAAGAAAATAGTCACTCGGGGCCAAATCTGGTGAATAAGCGGGATGCTGCAACAATTCCATTCTCAATTCCACAATTTTGGCCATGGAAACAGCGCAGGTGTGCACACGCGCATTGTCCTGATGCAAGAGGATTTTTTTCTTCTTTAGATGGGGGCGTTTCTCTTTGATTTCCTCGCTCAACCGTTGCAATAACGACGCGTAAAACGCTGCTGTTATTGTTTTTCCTTTTTTCCAAGTAGTCGTTAATAATGATGCCCTGCGAATCCCAAAAGACCGTGGCCGGCCGATGGCACAGTTTTTGCCTTCTTCGGAGCCCGTTCACCCTTTAAAATCCACTGTGATGACTGTCTCTTCGTTTCTGGAGTGTAGTAGTGTATCCAGGTTTCGTCCATAGTGACATATCGACGAAGGAATTCGGCAGGATTGCGATGAAAGAGTGCCAACATAGCCTCAGAGTCCACTACACGATTGCGCTTATTCTCCTCTGAGAGCAAACGCGGCACCCATCTTGCCGAAATTTTTTTCACAGACAATTTTCATGCAAAATTGAAGCGACTGTACCTTGTGATATGCCCGTGGTCTCAACTAATTCGCGCACTTTAATTCGCCGATCGTTCAAAATCAGATCGTGGATTTTGTCGATGATTTCAGGAATAGACACCTTAACTGGGCGTCCTGAACGATGTTCATCTTTTGTGGATGAACGGCCACGTTTAAATTCATTCACCCAATTGTAAGCCGTCGCAAACACAGGTGCAGATGTGCCATGAACTGCATCCAACTCGGCTTTGATTTCTTTCGGGCTTAAGCCTTTCAAATGGAGATGTTTTATGACAGCCCTAAACTCGCTTTTTTCCATTGTTATGCACAAATAAATTGCGTTAACTTTAATCGACGATAAAAATTGACTACGAGCGCAATTTCTTGGATTTTCTAAGGACTTATTGAACGACCCTCGTAAGAAACATTTATTTTTATGCGCAGCAAATTGTATAACAATACCTCGCATATTGTTGTTTTGAAAATTTTTCTAGTTTTTTTGATTTCGATAAAATATCCTATATTTAAAAATATAAATTAACAAATATTTCACTAGAACATTCAAGCAGTTATTTCTTTCATATTATAGACAATCATTTCTATAATAAAATTCTTGTAGGGAAACCACAGTTTATAGAAACGCTATTAAAATGCTTTATAACACGATATTGCTACATAAACTACAATAAAATACTAAACATCTATTACCAAAAACCAACTCTTTACAACCTATAATAGGAATTCAATATTTTTCAAATTGAAAATCATCATTATCACTTTTAATGAGTATTAATTTATGCTTCTGAATAGTGATAATAATGATTTAAATTTTATTTTTTTAGAAAACATTTTGAATTATTAAATCACTCAATAAAAAGTTTATTCTTAAGAAAATAAATAAATCTGACCTTTTCTAAGCGACTTTGAGTTTACGATAACCTTACCAATTGAAATCTCATATATTTTTTCATTTTGTAGTCGACAAAATTGAAGAAAAAGCTAAAAACAAGAAAAGATATATTTTCATTGCGAATAAATTTAAAAGAAATATAAAATACAAATATTCTTAATTAGAATCTTTGTAAGCGAAAGGAAATTCAATTTTGAAAGACAATCAAATCGTTATCGTAACAACTGGCAATTGTACAGGGCGCAAGGCGATAGCAGAATTAAATTACAATATGAAAAGGACATTTTTATCCAGTTACTGCTATTCATTTATAGAATTTTAATTTTCCAATCTACAGCTCGCCCTGATGGTATATATTGTTTTTATTCTTGTGGCTGCCAATCCGACCAACGAACGGATAGTCTGAGGTTATAGCCTAGAGGCTGTTTATTAGTGCGTCACTAAAGTTGGACAACTCAACAACATTGACATAACTGACTAGCTAGCACCGCGGGTATCTGAATACCAACAACAATGATAGTCCTTATTTAAAGATATGAACAACTACGAGCACAATGCAGTGAAACTTAGTTATTTGTAGTATTTGTGTAGCCCCATTAAAACTTATTCCAAGTTATTTTCTATCGGAAAATTGGTTTTCTCCTTTTATTCTTATGATTGAATTTTCTTTTGTTTAACGAAGAAAAATATATTTTATTGACAGTTTCATTATGTAACAAATGACATTTTCACGTCAGTAACAAGTTGTCTTAGAAGGAAATTGTGTTCATTTCGGGTCAAATCCAGTCGACATATCTCCGTTTGCACTCGAATAACCTTTTTAGTAGCTTTTGTTGTGTAAAAACTGTTCTTATTGGTTTGAACCAGCAAAGTTGAAATTTTTCATTATGAACTTCAACATTTACCTTTCGTATTTTCTCTTCATATTTTATAGATTTCAAATCGTAAGAGAAATCCTTTTGAAACAAAGGATTCATGATTTGAAATTTGAAAATAGAAAAATCTTGTAATTAGTTTGAGGGGAATCGATAGAATAAGGTTTCAAACGTTTTCTTAATAATAAAAATATTAATTTATTTATTTTAGTATTTCCTTATAATAAATATCATACCGGAAACATTTTAAATACAAAGTAGAACAACTTGAACTGACTGTATTTAAAAAATTTATTATGACGATATATTGATTTGAAGAACGGATCTTTTATTTACGTCCGCCAGTTCTGTATTACACCGGCATATGGTTTCAGCAGGATGGCACCATAGAACATATCTTGAGGGAGATAACGGAGACAACGTAGAACTTTTCGGGAACCAAATTATTTTGAAAAACGCAGATTTCTCTTGGCTTTTTTTTAAGAGACGGTTTTTTTTAAGAGACTGCTTTACATGAATAATCCAAAAACAATTAAAATACTAAAGCAGAATATTCATTCAGAAATTACAAATGTGAAGCCTGCGGTAATGCAAAATGGCTTGGTACCATTACATGACAACAAGAAAATGGAGATCATTTAAATGATGTTATTTTTTACACAGAGATGGAGCGGTCAGTCTACGTTGACCCACCCTGCAAAAATTTAATATTTTCTTCTGTCTTTGCAGATAAGCTCATTTAGCTTCTGATCTGAATATTCCACAATCCATTGTGTAGTTAATTATCTTATATCCACTCTTGCCAGATTATCAATAAATGCAATTAAATTATCAAATATTAGCATTAAAAGAAGGATAATATGTCTCCGACTATTTGACAATATATTTCAATAATTACTTTGTCAGTTCCAATTAATAATAAATTCATATAAGTTTTTTAAATTTAAAAATTTCCTTTTCTAAAATACATGCAATATAAATGCTGGATTTAAATTTCGCGTCGTCAATTTAAATTGTTCTTTCTCGTAGCTTTCCTTATCGACAACTTACTCATCAGTATCATTTAAAAACTTTTTTCAAAATACAAGCTGCCAACCGCACAATAAAATGGCGGGAAATTTGAATCCACCGTTCATATTCAATATGAGAAATATGCTAAGCTCCTATTCACTTAGCATATTTCTCATATTCAAATTATTTATAATTTTATATGCGAATATATTAAAAAATGAAATTGTTTCTGAATTTGAAACAATTTTCCTTATAGAATAATTACAATTCAAATTAAATAAAATAATTGAATACTTTCCAATTTCCTTCAATGGAATTCATTTTACAAATATTGCCTTCTATAAAGTAATACATTATTCTAAGAATAGAATTCATTTAATTTTATTACATTATTCATGAATTTTCAATATCATAAATGCACATTTAATTTAAATTTAAACCAAATAAAGTCCATCTACCTAATAAATAAATTTCCATTACTCATATTTATTATTGAATGTTAATTCATACTAAAATGTTCGTATAAAAACATTGCAAAAGTATAAAAGATAAAAATAAAAAATTTTGACAAATATTCTAAATTTAATAGAAATAAATTATTAATATAGAAAATTAGAACATTTTTGTATTATATTGAAGAATATTTTAAATATTCTGACTTTATTTCGGAATTTACTTTTTACGTATTTTCAATTATTAATAAATTGAAAAATTGTATTGAATTTTTGGATTTTATTGTTTCAAATTTTAATGTTACGTGTAATGAATATTTTTTATTTGATTTTAATATTTTGAGATTATATTATAATATGATTTATATTGATAGTACAAATGTCATCAGATTTTTTTCAATATTGCTTTTAGTTCCAAAAAGCGTAAATTTTAAGTAGCAAATTTAATTAAAAATTGTAAACGTATTCAAATTATGAAAATGGTAAAATAAGATAAAAGTTTTCTATATTAAATGATGTACGAGCTCTGTTCAAAAAGTATCGCGAATTTTCAATTTCCACGGGTTACGTATATTCTATTTTCGATTTTTTGTGGTGTTGTATTGGTACTCATGTCTCGCACTTATGCCGACAAGTTCAACCATTTTTAATGTTCAGCTAATTTTTGACAGCTGCTTTACTTGCATGTGTTTTGGCTCGGCTTCGATTTTTGCAAATAGATCAAAGAATCTGTATCAAATTTTGTGTGAAAAACCAAATTAATTACGCGGACGCATTTCGAATGTTGACTGCGGCATATGGTAAAGCTACCAGGGGTATAAGCTTAAATCCGCTGTTTGGTGAGTAAATGTATTATGCTACCATGGGCACACCATACTTTTTTTATGAGTTTGACATCTGTCAACATTAATCAGTGCACATTGTCAGCAATTTCGTACAACAACATACATTTTTCCTTTGGTAATCATGTCAAGTTTTGTGCCAGAAAAAGAGCATATACAGGAAGTTCTGCTTTTCTGCTTCAATTTGAAGAAATCGGTTGCCGAATCCCATCGAATGCTAATGGAGGCCTATGGTGACAGTGCTTTATTGGAAACAACGTGCCGAGATTGGTTTCGTCGGTTCAAAGACGGTCATTTTGATTTGTGGGACAAGAAGCGTGAAAATTGGCCTAGGACGGTTGAGGACCATCTCAAAACAGGCTCTTTTGGACGAAGCCGATACCCAATCGCAAAAAATGTTCGCGGAACTATTGGGTGTTACTCAACCAGCCATTTTCATGCGTCTGTGTGCCATGGGGTGGATTGAAAAGATCGGAAAATGGATGCCGCATGAATTGAACGATAGGCAAAATAGGTAGATCTTGCTCGCTAGACAAAAAAGAAAGTCGTTGCTGCATCGGATTATGACAGGCGATGAAAAGTGGATATATTTCGAGAATCCTTAATGCAAGAAATCGTGGGTTGATCTGGGCCAACCATCAACATCTTCCCCAAGACCAAATCGCTTCGGACGGAAGACGATGCTGTGCGTTTGGTGGGATCATCAGGGTATCGTCTACTATGAGATGTTGAAACCTGGTGAAACTGTCAATGCCCACCGCTACCACCAACAACTGATCAAATTGCACTGTGCTCTGTATGAAAAAAAGACGGATTATCAACAAAAACATGACATGCTGATTTTCCTCCACGAAAATCTTGGAGACTCTTAATTGGGATGTGCTACTCCACCCCACTTATTCATCAGACCTGGCCCCTTCCGACTACCACCTGTTTTCGTCGATGGGCCACGCGCTCGCTGAGCAGCACTTCGATTCTTACGAAGACGTTCGAAAATGGCTTGATGAGTGGTTTGCCTCAAAAGAGAAGGAATTTTTTTGGCGTGGTATCCACAAATCGCCCTAGAGATAGGAAAATGTGTAGCTATCCAGGGCAAGTACTTTGAATAAATTTTTTTTTGCTTTCTATGAGAAATACATGTGTTTTTTTGACTAAAAAACAGCGGATTTTATCTTACACACCTGGTACTTTGGACAGAAGCAACGTTTATCGATGGTACAAAATGTTCTCAGAGGGCCGAGAAGATGTGAATGACGGAAAACGTGCCGGACGCCCGAGCACGTCAACAACAGATGAAAACATTGATGAAGTGAAGAAAATAGTATTGGCCAATCGTCGAATTACCGTTAGAGAAGTTGCTAAGGACTTAAACATATCGATTGGCTCGTGCCATTCGATTTTTAGCAATGATTTGGTCGTGAAGCGTGTCGCCGCGAAATTCGTACCAAAATTGCTCAGTTTCGACCAAAAACATCATCGCATTAACATTGCTAATGAGCTGTTGGATTCTGTCCGCGACGACCGAAATTTGCTTCAGAGGGTCATAACTGGTGACGAATCATAGGTTTATGGTTATGACGTGAAAACCAAAGCTCAATCATCGCAATGGAAGCCGCCGGACGAGCCAAGACCGAAAAAAGCGCGCCAAGTTCGGTCGAATGTGAAGGTTTTGCTTACAGTTTTCTTCGATTGCAGGGGCGTGGTGCATCATGAGTTCTTCCCACAGAGTAGAACGGTCAATAAGGAATATTACCTGCAAGTTATGCGCAAGTTGTGCGAAGCAATCCGCCAAAAAAGCCCGGATTTGTGGAAGAATAAAAATTGGCTTTCGCACTATGATAACGCCCCTGCTCACGCATCGTTACTTGTGCGCGAATTTTTGGCCAAACACAACACACTAATAATGCCGCAGCCACCGTATTCCCCAGATACTTGTTTCCGAAACTGAAGAGCCCCATGAAAGGACGACGCTATGCTACGATTGAGGAGATAAAGACGGCATCGAAGGAGGAGCTGAACAAGATCACAACAAATGATATTTTGAAGTGCTTCAAGGATTGGGAAAAACGTTGGCACATAATATCTGGTGGAGATTAGTTTGAAGGGGACAAAATAGATATTCATGAATAAATAAATAATTTTTGAAAAAAAAAACACAAAATTCGCGATACTTTTTTAACAGACCTCGTATGTCCAATTTATACAAAATAGGTATACAAAAAGCGAAGCGATCTAAAAAGTCACTGTTTATGGGGTTTACGGTCTGATTGAATCCTCGTGAAAGGAGGCCTTACAGTGAATTTTAAATATTATCGTGACATGTAATCGAACTTTTTGTAAACGATGAAAACCTTTCTTACCATATATGTTATGTATATTCGTACCACTTAAATTTATGACATTTTATGCCTCCAATGTCTAAAACAATAATATGGAGTAAAATTGCTGATTCGCATCTCAAATAATTTCTAACTTTCAAATTAATAAGCAGACTGATTATATTTTCACTGATTTCAGTAAGGCCTTTGATAAACTATAATAACTTTTAACTAAACTTCATAAAATGGGCTTTCCGTTATTATTATTTCATTGATTTAAGTTCTACCCTACCAATCGATTTTATCAGGTATCATTTTGCAACCCGTTCTCTAGAGGTATTACGTATATAGTAACATCTGGTGTACCACAAGGTAGTTATCTCGGCCCTCTATTGTTTATTCGAACCAGTAATGATATATCTACAATTACTAAATGCTGTAACATCCTAATCTACGCTTATAACATGAAAATGTTTTCCTCTGTTTGAGATAAAAAGAATAAGTTCCATATTTAGGAGGACTTGAATATATTTTATATCTGGTGCAAGTCTAAAGGCCTACATCTTAATCATGAGAAGTGTGAAATGATGACTTTCCCCAGAGGTCTGTTTGCATATATTTCTGATCATAAGTTTGCAGGAACTACCAAGTAGTCGATAAAAATGATGCCCCGTGAATCCCAAAAGACCGTGGCACAGTTTTTACCTTCTTCGGAGCCCGTTCACCCTTGAAAATCCACTGTGATGACAGTCTCTTCATTTGTGGAGTGTAGTAGTGTATCCAGGTTTCGTTCACAGTGACATATCGACGAAGGAATTCGGCAGGATTGCGATAAAAGAGTGCCAACATAGCCTCAGAGTCCACTACACAATTGCGCTTATTCTCCTCTGAGAGCAAACGCGGCACCCATCTTGCCGAAATTTTTTTCACAGACAATTTTTCATGCAAAATTGAAGCGACTGTACCTTGTGATATGCCCGTGGCCTCAACTAATTCGCGCACTTTAATTCGCCGATCGTTCAAAATCAGATCGTGGATTTTGTCGATGATTTCAGGAGTAGACACCTCAACTGGGCGTCCTGAACGATGTTCATCTTTTGTGGATGAACGGCCACGTTTAAATTCATTCACCCAATTGTAAATCGTCGCAAACACAGGTGCAGATGTGCCATGAACTGCATCCAACTCGGCTTTGATTTCTTTCGGGCTTAAGCCTTCCAAATGGAGATGTTTTATGACAGCCCTAAACTCGCTTTTTTCCATTGTTATGCAAAAATAAATGTCGTTAACTTTAATCGACGATAGAAATTGTCTTACGCTATGGATCGAGCTGAAATTTTGACAGTTTTCCTGTTGATAATGCTACTTATAAAAAAAAGTAAATCTTTACCGACACTACGAGCGCAATTTCTTAAATTTTCTAAGTACTTATTGAACGACCCTCGTAGTATTAAAGCTTTTCAGTCAGTTACGGATTTGTGAATTAAGCTTAATAGAAAACTGCAAGTCATAAATCATATAAAATAAAAGTAGTCTTATTTTGAGCTATGTAGAACTTATATACGTACTGTTCCTCAGTGAGGACTAAATTGGAATATGCTTGTGTAGTTTGGTTGCCTTACTGCAATTAACATAGTAGGCGTATCGAGACGCTTCAGCGGAATTTTATTAGAAAGGCGTTAATAAATCCTCCGTGGCATAATCCCTTCAAACTCCCACCCTACGTGAAGCGGCTTAAATTGCTTCACTAGAAAAACGGCATAAGGTTACTGACTTAATTTTTAATCTTAATATAGGCGATAGAAAAACTTAATAAAGACGGTCGGGCTCAGGCCAATAAAGTTTCATTTATGCATATTGAGCATAATCTAATACGCTTGCCTATGCTGCATGTGAAGGTCTCTTCATCTAATTATGGTCTTCAACAGCAGTTGAACCGAATGTGTTTGGCTGTAAATAATTGCAAGAAATTCAATTTAATAAGAGACTCCTTGAAAAAACTATTATTTGCAGTTCTGCTTGAGGGTTTTTTTCTATAGGCGCCAGGCTTTTGTATGCAGTTTACTTCTTTTCCTTTTGGAGCGGATTCTTTTTGATTGGTGAACTGTTTTTACAATATTTACTATGAAAATATGTGATTCGTGTTTAATCTTAAAGTGAATTTAAAACATCGGCTTGTTGCGTATTAAATTCGGTGATCGAATAATCTCACGAGTTGGTCATCAAAATCTTGTGATTTGAAGCCGTTGGACTTTTTGCTTTAGAACCATTTGAAATTAAACGTTAAGATGCATGCCGTCAAATTGAATCGTGGTGATCATATGAATGACATTGTTTTTGTACATAATTGTAATCGATGTAACTTTCATTTTCATTTGATATATAACAAAATTTAAAAGTTTAACTCGTATGTTTTCTTTCATTTTAAAAAGAAACCATCAGATAGATGGCTTACCTTTAATAAGTGGGAAGTCCAAGCAAACGGATTTTGGAACTTTGACTTAGTCTAGTCCTTAAAATGCATGATACGAGGGTCATTCAACAAGTACTTAGCCTACAAAAGAAAAACGAAAATTTTGGAAAGGTGGCAATTTGTTTTTCCACATAATCTCCTTTAAGCTCGATTCACTTGGCCCAGCGATGCTCTAACTTTTTTAACCCGTCCAAAAAATACATTTTCTCGAGGGAAGCAAAATAGGCCTCCGTGGCGACGATGACCTCCTCATTCGACTCAAATCTATTCCCGGCGAGTGATTTTTTCAGGTTTGGAAACAAAAAGTAGTCACAGGGGGCCAAGTCTGGAGAGTACGATGGATGGGGCAGCAATTCGTAGCGCAATTCGACCATTTTGGCCATGACGAAGGCGGAGGTGTGAGCCGGCGCGTTGTCGTGGTAGAACAGCACTTTTTTGTTCGCAAACCGGGGCCCCTTTTTCTTTAATTCGACGTCAAATCGGCCCAATAAGTCAGCATAGTAGCGCCCCGTGATTGTTTTACCCTTCTCGAGATAATCGATGTGGATCACACCTTGTGAATCCCAGAAAACGGTGGCCATCACCTTTCCGGCCGATCGAACAGTCTTCGCCTTCTTATAGACTACTAAATTTATCCTATCATAAAAAAATTGATTTTAAACTTGATTTTAATGCCGGGTGAAGTCCACTGTTTCGACTGTTCCTCGGTCTCTGGTGTGTACCAGTGAATCCATGTTTCGTCGACGGTCACGAAACGACGCAAGAACTCCGCTGGATTGCGCTGAAACAGCGCCAAACACGTCGCCGATGTGGTCGCACGGTTGCGCTTGTTTTCCGGTGTGAGCAAACGCGGCACCTATCACGCCGACAGCTTTCTCATGCCCAGTTCCTCGTGTAGAATATGATGCACCGTTCGTACTGCGATGCCCACAGTCTCAGCTGTCTCGTGAACCTTCAATCGATGGTCTGCCAACACGAGATCGTGGACTTTTTTAACGTTTTCCTCCGTAGCAGCCGTTTTTGGGGCACCTGGGCGTGGCTCATCAAAAACCGACGTGCGGCCACGAACAAACTCGTTGAACCAATTCTTTCAAAGGCTCTCAAAACAAAACTAATGAAGAGAATCGACTGAAACTTTAACAGTAGGCTACTTAAAAAAATGTACTGCACGATGGTGAATTTCTTTTGTGACAGCAGTTTCATCGGGCGGTGAGGCTAAGTACTTGTTGAATGACCCTCGTATATTTTAGAGAGACAGTTTATAGTCAAGTATATTCAACCTAAAAGACATAAAAGCAGGAGTACCCCAAAGAGCGTACTATCCTGTACTTAATATTAATGGCTGCATTTACAGGTGACATCGCAATAATGGCGGTAGCCTCATCTATTCAAAACGCTATTAAAAAACTAAAGAATGCATTAAATAAGTTCAATAACTGGATGAACCTACGGCGCATTAAGCTAAATAAAGCAAAGGCAGTGTACATTATGTTGTTGTTCTTTGTAAGGTCCCTTAGATATGTGACAGGGCCCACTTCATAGCGCCACGACCGTCAGGCTATTTGGCCACTTCATAGTACGTGTGGGAAGTTATCTGAGAGACACTGGTCTGTGGTTAGTAGTATAGAATATGGAGATTTTTGTTATATTTTGTTGAGCAGATTAGTATGTTATAGAAGTTGAAATAGGGGACTAGGGAATGGAGTTGTTAGATCCAAGAGCTCCATAATGGGAGGAATCTTCAAAAAATTAAAAATTACTGCAGCAGTTTAATATTGCTTAAAAAAATATTAAAAATTATTTTTTTTTGGAAAAACTAGTAAAAGTAATATACGAGGTCTGTTCAAAAAGTATCGCGAATTTTGAATTTCCGCGAGTTACGTATATTCGATTTTCGATTTTTGTGGCGTTATGTTGGTACTCATGTTCCTCACTTATGCTGACAAGTTCGGCCATTTTGAATGTTCAGTTAATTTTTGACAGCTGCTTTTCTTCCACGTGTTTTGGCTCCTCTTCGATTTTTGCCCATTCCAAAAAATGGATTAAGGAATTTGTTTCAGGAACAAGAAAAAGTCAAAGGGGGCCAGATCTGGGGAATACGGTGGCTGCGGTATTTTTAGTGTGTCGTTTTTGGCCAAAAATTCGCGCACAAGCAACGATGCGTGAGCAGGGGCGTTATCATAGTGTAAAAGCCAATTTTTGTTCTTCCATAAATCTGGCCGTTTCTGACGGATTGCTGTGCGCAACTTTCGCATAACTTGCAGATAATATTTCTTAATGACCGTTCTACTCTGTGGGAAGAACTCATGATGCACTCGAAGAAAACTGTAAGTAAACCCTTCACATTCGACCGAACTTGGCGCGCTTTTTTCAGTCTTGGCTCGTGCGGCAGCTTCCATTTGGATGATTGAGCTTTGGTTTCCACGTCATAACCATAAACCCATGATTCGCCACCAGTTATGACCCTCTGGAGTAAATTTAAGTCGTCGCGGACAGAGTCCAACAGCTTCTTAGCTATGTTAATGCGATGCTGTTTTTGGTCGAAAATGGGCAAAAATCGAAAACGAGCCAAAACACGTGTAAGCAAAGCAGCTGTCATAAATTAACTGAACATTAAAAATGGCCGAACTTGTCAGCATAAGTGAGAGACATGAGTACACAGACCTCGTACTTCATGCATTTATATACAATACATATATATATATGCTAGTTTTTTAACAGACCTCGTACTTCATACGTACATATATATATTTACGCTAGTAAATGGCTATAATTAGGGTAGTAAACCGAAACTATAGGACGTTGAGTTTAAAAGGAATAAAATAGTACAACGGCTCCTTGTATTGTTGTTAGCATCATATACGAAACAATAAAATAAGAAAACATTAATGTCTTAATTTTTCCCAATGGAATAAAATAAGAAAAAAGGAAAGGGTTGTGCGAATTCGCAGGGGGAAAGTAAGCAATTGAAGTATTTTGAATTTTTCCTTGGTTGACAGTAAATTTATTTCATTGTGGTAAAATCTTTATATAGTAAATTGAAATTTTTTTAATTTCAGTTGAGATATAAAAAATTTCCACCTATTATCAGTATACTTTGAGCAAAAAAAATAAAATTATTCTGCTCGGCGTATAATGACAAATTTTTGGAGTACCGAGAAATAGTGGAAAACAAATCTCGGTTTGCAAAATCTTCAATATCGAAAACTGATAAAAATAAAGGAAGAAAATTAGTCTCATTACTTTACTATAATGCCTTGTTAAGAAACCAAAAATAATTATTATTTAAAGTGAAGTAAGCAAGATACATTTGTGTCAAATTTATATATTTAACAAAGGTTATCTACTCAAAAGCGCTAAACAATTATACATTCAATAACCACACTATTATTTAGCATTCTTTTTAATAAGAAGCTATGACTTATTATGGGTATGTATGCGAAGAGCCGAGCGACTTTTGTAAAATAATAAGAAACCTTTACCTCATAGAAGGTGATTTTTTTTATTACATAAGCCAGGGTAACATCTCATTCATCTATAACAATAATGATATATTTGCTAATGTTATATTATAATAAATATAAATTTTAATTCAATATAATTTTAAAGCATTAAAATCAAGTTTAAAATCAATTTTTGTATGATAGGATAAATTTAGTAGTCTATAATTTAAAAAGAAAATTATATTATTTTTTTCGCTTAGTCTATTGATACGAAATTTTTAGTAATTAAACAATATTTAAAATTATCATATAGTTTAAGATGACAAAAAACAAAATAACTAACAACATACCCTACAATACAACTGAATACTATTATTAGTATGAAACTGTCTATACACAATTACCGGTACCGCAATCAAAATGTATCCTTGTTTCCGAATACATGAATTTCTATACATCCTCTGAAAGCCTTGAATTGAAAGGGAATTTTTCTCTAATTAGACAAAGACTATGCTGGATCGGAATACCCCAGAGACATACGATTGTGGATAACATATGTATGCATTGAACAAGTTAAACCAGTAAAAATTCATATAACTAAATTGAAAAGCAGATAAAACCAAAATCCTCACCAAGTAGTATAGTGTATAGGAAAATGTTATCCTGTTGACTTAGCCTGATGAAACTGCTGCAGCCAGAATTTTGAAAGGTTGCAACTAAGCGGAGGCAACAGTATAAATAACTATGGTTTGATGGTGGTTTGTTGTACTATATCCACCATTATCTTGTTAGCTTTTTAAAGTCAGCAAAAGTACAAAGTGTTTATCCCTTGGGAAATTTCTTTTCAAGTCCTCTTCAACAATAGCTTACAGGATACTGTTTGTTTTTAATTAGAAAATGTAAATTGTTCGTTTGGTTGTTGTTTTTGTTATATGGCATAGCGAGTACTGGTAATGGAAAGATTTTTAACCATTTCCTCCATTTATATCTCCACCGTCGATTATTTCCCCTAACATTTCAAATAGTATCTTTTTTCCTACACCCCTTCTCCCCTATTTATAAATATATCTCAGTAACAGTTGAAGTTTTTAAAATCATTGCTGCCATAAAATTAGAGCAGTAGAATACTTACCTCAATCTACAAAATTTCCACCCAAATCCTAGAAGTTCTGTTCATCTATTCCTTGAAATACTTGTAATATTCCAACCACCTGCAGTACATATGAAATACCGTAACTAGCAGTTTGTTCGTTTAAAGTTTTTCTTGTAAACTCGAATAGTTAGTTGTTAACTTTTCCGAATTAAAGGAAACGTGTCCAACTAAAGTTTATTTGTATTATCCACAATATTAAAACCTAGGTCAGCTTAAATTCTAACCGTAAAGCTTTCAATGTTGCACTTCTTTCATTAGTTAAAGATTAAAAATAAAATTTGTCTATCTTAGCAAATATTATTTATAGCCAAACTTATTCATGTATTTTCTGTATTTGCTTATATTGTACTATTTTATAAAGTTCTCTTCATTAGTTAATGAGGTTTATTTTTATTTTCGAAAGAAGATTTTAATTGTATAAGTCTGGTATGAAAAGCTTCATGAACGGAGACAAAAAGTTCGTTAAGGTTCCTATAGTTAAATTCCGACTAAAATATTGCACTCGAATGTCAGGCTAGTGCAGGAATATTCTATGAGCAATCATTTAATTCAATGGTATTCTCAAAGGATATTATTTACCATTTAAGGTGAACTAAGACTAAAGGAACTATGTAGTCGATCGATAGACAAATGTAGAATTCAATTTTCAGGTGATCTCTGCTACGTGTATTATCAAGTATTAGGTTTGCGCAATAATTGATGTATGTCGTGTGAACATAGCAAAATAATTGAGTTTCCTTGGCATCCTTCACTAATGGAGATGAGAATAATTCCATACAATGAATTGTCCTATTCAATTGCATCAATAGCAAATAGTTAATTTGTACATACCTATACAACTGTGAGATTTCATAAAATTATACTCATACCTGTGTATTTCTGAATAAACTTCAAATAATCAACTAAGCTTACCCTGTTTTGGTTCTCAGACTTATTTATATTAACTTTTCATTTAAATTTAATTATTTCATATTGTACAAGACCAATTTTGCAGATGTAGTCTATCCATGTTCAATTTTAATTTAAAGATAAACTAATTTATATGCATCAAAATGCACGTATTTGACTTTGTTCGAGGCAACTTTTCTAAATAATATCAAAAAAGTTTACTTTAATTATATTTTAGAGTAGACCAATGTAGTTCGATAGATAGAAATTAAAATATTCGTAGATTAATAGTAGATTAAAAATGGTAAATTTAAGGACCTTGTAGAATTATTGCGTGAGTCATTTGAACATATGGTAGCTCATTTCAAACAGTATTAAAACAATCCCATATTTATGCTATCAGACATCAAATATTCTTTAAAAAACTGTTGTGTGATAACTCTCAGCCAAATTAATGATTTTTTCCTAGTGACATCATACTTTATCCCTGAAAGTCTACGGTAGACGTATTTGTGATAGCCTATGTACTAAACAAAACGCCAAAGATATTTTTAAACCATCAAACTGACTGATCTACGATATTTTTAGACTTAGGAAACCTAGACTAGACCTCTAGATATTGTGCCGTTAAAATAACATTTTTGTGCACATAAATATATATTTTTTTCAATTTACTAAACTATAATGTTTTTAGCCGTTTTGTTTTTATTAAAGCATACGTGTACTATTGTCTTAATTTTCATTTAGTAGTAACCTGAGCTAATTAAAGATGGTATGAAAAAGGAAAAGTTATGTTTTTGTAAAATAAGGATATATAAACGTATTTATATTTTAGGTAGATTTACTTATATAAAATTATTCAATTATTGGAATAACTCATAACAAACCAACCATACGAGAACATGACTATAATCTTCCGCAAAAAATTCGCAGTTTGATAAGCGAGAAACGTCGAGCCAGGGCCCAGTGGCATCGTTCAAGAATGCCAAATGAGAAGAAAAAACTGAACCAACTACAAGGAGAACTGAAACAAGAAATAATTAATTATAATAACGAACGATTTACTGAATACACCGAATCACTAACAACTAATAAATCACTCTGGAGAGCTATCCGACGAATTCTCAAATACAAAACAGCTACACACCCGCTCCGGAATACCGACGGAACCTGGGCAAAAACGGATAAACAGAAACCCGACATCTTCGGCAAACACTTAGAAAACATCTTTAAATCTCACGAAGATGTCCAAGACATTCTGCATGACGAACAAATATTCCGACAAATATCAACTCAGTTGCCCGTAACTCCACCACCTAAGTTTTTCACTCCTTCCGAAGTTAAATTCACAATAGAACACCTTTCCAATAAAAAAAGCCCCGGGATATGACCTAATAACTTCAGAAATTCTGAAGCAAATTTCCAAAAAAACCCTCGTCTTTATAACCTATATTAATAATAGTATCATCCGCACATCATTTTTTCCTTCCCTGTGGAAGTTTTCCATAATTAAGATGATCCCAAAACCCAATAAGCCCAAAAACCTTCCTACCTCATATAGACCTATAAGCCTCCTTCCCATGTTATCAAAAATCCTAGAAAAATTAATCCTAAAATGCCTTTATCCCATTTTTGAAACCGAGGGTGTCATTCCTCAGCATCAGTTTGGATTTCGACCTGAGCATTCCACTATCCAGCAGTGTCATCGCGTAGTCGACTACATAGCGTGTTCGCTAGAGCGAAAGGAATACTGCCCAGGCGTGTTTCTTGACATTTCGCATGCTTTCGACCGTGTATGGCACCCTGGATTTCTTTGGAACTGGCAGCGAGTCCTACCCTCGGGTTATTTCCACATGCTAAAATCTTATCTCTCAGACCTATATTTTCAGGTAGCTGAAAATATGGAGTACTCTGACATTTATCCAATTTCCGCCGGTGTCCCTCAAGAAAGTATCCTAGGTCATATCCTACACAACATTTATACACATGACATTCCTTGCCACAACAACATTCTGACCGCAACATATGCTGACAATACAGCCATCCTGACACATCACAAAGATCCTTCCACAGCCATTAGTATCCTACAGAACCATATCCACTCCTCAGAAACTTGGTTCAAAAGGTGGAGAGTGAAGGTAAATGAGCAAAAATCTGCTCATGTAACTTTCACACTCTGCCGTGAAGAAATTCCCGACATAACCCTAAACGACAGTATTATTCCACAAAAAAATAGCGTACGTTACCTTGAACTTATATTCGACAAACGGTTAACCTGGAACCTTCATACGAAAACTAAAAGACGTGAACTTAACGGACGATACAAACAATTATTACGTCTCCTAGGCAGTAAATCAAAACTTACAACAACAAGTAAACTATTACTATACAATACGGTTCTGAAACCAATATAGACATATGGTCTAGAACCCTTCCAATCCAATCCCTACAATCCCGAATCCTTCGTAAAATTGTCAATGCCCCCTTTTATGTGCGAAACACTGTTAGCCACCTTGACCTAAATGTTCCATTTGTTCGTGAACTATGCATCTCCCGATATAAAAAATTCCATTCGCATCTATCCTTCCACCCTAATCCTTTAGGAAGAAAACTTTTCACTCCCACCCTTCCAGTATACACCCATTGACGTTTAAAACGGCTATGGCCGAGAGATTCTCTAAAATTATAAAATAAAATTACCCTGTTCTAGAGGTAACATCGATGGATATTTTCCTCCACATGTCTTCATGTCCTTGTATATTCCCGTAAAAAATCTGCTTGTTACTAGCATAAGTAGTTGTAGATAACATTTAAAATAAAAAATAAAAAAAATAAAAATTATTAGTAATTAACTAAATTTATCGAATAAATCAATTAGAATATAGAATCTAATGGAGTCTTCATTTATAAAGAGGAGAGCCAGTCGTTTTTCTATTTTAAATAAAAATAGAAAAAATTTAGCAAAAAAAAGCGATAATAAATTACTAGGCTATTAAAAGTTATAAAATCAATTAAGAATTACAATTGGACATCAATAAATGCCACCTAAAAATTATAGGAACATTTATAAATAGCCAGCCATTAAACTTAGGGTGAACATTTTCCAAATTTTATTCCATTGTTGTAGGGATAATCTCGAAAATTTATTATATAGCGGATCGAAAGTAAAAATAATAGTACAATCTAAGTATATATTGAATAGAGTGAATAATGAAAAGAAAAAAATGAATGTAAAGTAAAACCCAAACGTTGTGAAGCACTTTACCGGAAACGGAAAAACATTCGAATGGGGAAAAATTGAATGTGACAAAACTTTTGTTGGCGCCTCATTATTATTTAGTCGAAGTGAACATTAATATCAGAAGCAGAAGATAAATCGGTATTAAAGTTTATCCAAATTATTTACTGATGTTTTTGTCTCTAAATTGATATCTTAATCACCCATCCAAGTTATACGAAATGGAGGCAATTTAATGGAAAAATACAAGTACTTAGCACTTTGCAAAGAAACCATCACCAAACGTAATAATCGAACGGTTAAATTAATGATTTTATTACGTAGTTTCCGTTCCATTTTGGTAAGGACGGAAATTGACTAGTACCAAAACCATTATCAACAGTACCAATCCGCAAGTATGTATACGACGAAAAGAATGAAGACACTAGGATAAGCTTGAATTGAAGTAGCATCAATGCGAATGAAGTTGACGATGACTAAGGAGGAGATGGCGACCATCATCGTAATTACTATCAGAATAGTCATGCTCTGTACTCATATCTTATTGTATCCAGTACACAAGCCTAGAAGGAATATAACACCGCCTGAGTAGCATTCATTTGTGTTCTATCGATGTTATTTTAGATCATCAAAGATAAACAGAATTTTAATCATTCTCATTCGTTAACCGAAATTGATATTACACCAGTTAACCTGCTACGATGATATTAATATTCATTCATTCGCTCGTCCATACCCTCTGGACAACGATAATTATAACCGTTTCCATTTGGCCACTTTTCTTCCATATACGTGTACACGTACATATTTTTCCATTATTATTATTATTATTCTGTATAATTGAAGAAAAACAACAAAAAAAACTGAAATTTTGTCGTATATTAGCTATTATTTCGTATGTTGGTTATTCTGTGTCATAATAATATAACGTGTGGTTAATGTATAAAAAATAATAACTAAGGAAATAATATGTCACGTACAATTACTACACATTTAGACAATTTGTTACCAAAAACTCATTCGGAACGCGTGCTTCTTATAAAAGATTCAATTTGCTGCTTTTAAAATAATAAATTTATATTAAACTACATTCATAAATTTACGTTTATCTTTAATAATACAATTATAATTTTGATTTCAATTAAAATTTTTTTTAAATAATTTTCGAAAATAATTTGTAATTTTTTAACTAAAAATATAAAATAAACTATAAGTTTATATTTTTCTTTTAATTTTAGTAATTTTCTCTATGTGAACTTTAGATAATATCGAATATCAACCATTATAGGATATCAACCTTTAGCAGGAGCCAGCAGTCACCAATCGATAATGTATAGCCGGCTATCAGGAAAGGCGTTTGGAAAGATAAATGTACGCTCAAAGTTTGACTTTTTAACCTTAGCACCCAACTAATAAAAATAAATCCCTCCAAAAAGCCACAAAATTTATTTCTTTTCAAGATAGAGAAGTATTACATCGCTAAGGATAGAGAAACGGAAAATTCACGAACAATGTAAAAACAAAACATTATATTTTCTCTAGAAGACAGGAAGACATCTTTTTGGAAATTCTTGGAAAATTGATTGCACAATTTTTATTATTTTATAATTTACGAGCGTTTCTTACTTTCTTAAATTTAGAATATTTTCTTCAATTTATATATATATAAAATATATTATACACGATTTATATCTACTTACGAGTATTATTAAATTTAATTTAATACATCCATTCGAATTTATTTCATATTTACTTTTAAATACTCCTTATTTCTAAGAAACTATCTAACTTAATTTTGCTCAATTATTTTGTTAAATGAGCAATCTCAAGTTAGATAGTCATTTTGTCTAAATCATCTAAATGTACTCTCTGCAGATCATCTTAATATTCATAACTCTAGCTTAAATCTTAAAACTTTAAAGAACAAAATCAAAACTTAAAATATTGAGCCGCCTAAAAATATTGTAATATTTTAATAATAAATTATTCCAGAAAAACAGATGCATCATCTAAAGCCGCTTATGATAGCATAGCTGCTATAAAACTCCCATGAGATAGTTCGGCATCCCAGAAAAATTACTTAGACTGATTATGCTTACCATGATTAGGATTTGCAACTCAGGAGTAAGCATGAGAAGGTACCATCCTCATTCAGTCTGCCCAGATTTTAGCATACACCGTCAAAATTGTCATTATGTGTCGATCAGAGAGGCCTTTACAAAGATTGAGTCAGTGGCGTAAAATCTTGGAGTGGATATAAATGAAGGCAAAACAAAGTACATGTTAGCAACATCGACATCGAAGACAAGATCAATTACCATTAGTCGCGTACGGATAGAAGATTATAGCTTTGAAGGAGTTAAATTATTTTCCTATTTGGAGCTGACAACTAACAAAGACTACTCCAGTCAGTATTAATTATTTTGCTCGAAAAATTTGACCATAAAACTTTTTTGGATTATCATCAAAAACCATTGCGAACTTTCATAAACGTTTGAAAAGAGAATGCTTCGAAGAATTTTTAGCGCCGGAACTCAATAGGCTGTGGCGGGCTAGACCCTTAACCCGTAAAAATGGGGAAGATCCTGCCTGGAAATTCTACAGTAGCTATAATTATGATCTTAGAATATAAGGTAGGCCCGATCTTCATGAATAGGCGGCATTATCCAGGACGCGAAAAACATGCTGGGAGTTTCAAACTGGAAAACTTCGGTAGGAAGCCGAGACATCTTGAATTCTTTGATTCAACAGGTTTAGACCAGAGCCCTGATGGTTGATGATGATAATGATGAGGAAACTATTCACTCACATTTGCTAACAAAAATAATAATTGCTTAATACTTACCGAATATTCCAAAAAGCCAATTTTTGGCAAATAAGCCTTTCAATATCTTATTAATACTAAAAACAAGTACTTTAATTCGTACAGAGAAGCATTTTAAAAATTATATTGCTCCTAGAAAATTTGGTAAAATATAAATCAATTGTACCAAATTCAACTTGAGAAGTCAAGGCTTGAGAAGTCTATTAGGATTTTTAGAATGTAGTTAGAATCACCTTTATAAGATAAAGACCAGAACTTTTAAAATCCAACCAGAAAAACCTTTCGAGAATAATTAGACTGCAGTTCAAGGGACGTTATTAGAATGATCTTTAGAAGAAAGAAGTTGTTGGAAGTACCATAAAAAGATAGCTAAAATACCCTTTATAATGCAGTTAGAATAAATTATAGAATGTGCATTGCAAGATTTTTAGAAAACAGTTAGAAAAATATACAATAGTTACAAAGAGTTAGTATATATTGTAGTTACAAAGAGTTTTAGAAATTACTTATTCGTAAATAGTAGAATCCTCAGAAATTTTTGAGTAGAACCTAACAAAGTACTTAGAATAACCTCTCAAATGTAGTGAAACAAACTTTTAGACGATAGTTAGAATAACCTTTACAAGATAGTTAGAATTAACTTTAGAACGTACTAATTTTAGAAAGTAAATAGAAAAACTATTCAAAGATAAAAGTAGCTAAAAAAACCTTTACGATATAATAAATACCCTTAGTAAATATCTAGAGTGGTATTTGGAAGGCAGATAGAAAAACCTTAGAAGACCAATAGTTAAATTTAAGTTATAAGGGCGTGCAGTAATTACTTAGAATGATATTTTGAATGTAGCGAGGACAACCTCTTGAAGCTTTTAAAATGTCGTTTCATTGGACAAAGTAACATAAATAATATGGTAAGTACTAAACTTTTAAAATGTACTGAAAATAATCTATAGAAGATAATTTGAATGACCTGATTTGATTATATCAAATAATAAAATCAGTTTCCGAAAGGCACATAAATCGGTGCAAAATTTATTGTTGGATGCTTCACTTTTTTCAAACTCAACTGAGCAAACTCGTTTATACAGCGCCCGACAACTATATGGAACCACCTAGTTTTATTTTTTTTAAATAGCTGCGGAAAATACGACAAAAAATAAATGAAGTTATGAAGAAATTGACAAAATTTAAATATTTAAAAACCAGGGGGTTTTATGCAAAGAAATTTGTTACCGAATAGACAAAAGCCATTATGACAGAAGCCATTAGTTTTTTGAGATATCTAGAAAATTAAGGCAAACATCAAATTTGAAGAGTAATAACAGCTACTTCAGAGAGAGAGAGAAAGGCAATCCAATTCTCTACTACAGAGAGAGAGAGAGAAAGACGACCGATTGTAGCAAAAGTTGGAGTGTCTTCAAATGTAGGGATAGTCCAAAAATTTGTTAAAGCTTTACCAAGTTTGAAATAATTCCATCTTCTAAAAAAAAATTTAATCAAGATCTTACCAAAAATCATATGTATGAAAATACTAATTTGAAACCGGTCATCCTTTTTGAGGAAAAACGACATTATTGGGATGGACCAGACAACTTGAGGAAAGACCCTAAATATTTGTCATGGCACCATAGCAGGTTCGCTTTACTTATAGTTTGGCAACCTTTTTCATAATATAGTAACATAAGCTTTGTTGCTCTGTCGGAAAAACTAACCCCGATAAAGCACAAGCAGCTGAAGCAAAATGAAATGAACAAAATGAAGATCACCGAAAATGTATGGGGGATTACTGATTCCTTTCTGAAGGTGAAGGAATGCAGTGGAAGAACACAAATGAATTGTCCGATGCTAATAAAGCTACGCGTTTATTTAAATTAATAAATAAAAATGCAAACCATATTGGTTTAATTAATAAAACCATTTTATTTTAATTCATAAAATAAATAAAACCAGAAAGGTTTTATTTACTGATGTAATCGGAGAGGTTTAATTAACTTTCCCTAAGTCTGAAAATTTCTACATAACTAAGAATTCCACACAAATCAATAATATAAATACTTACAGGCAATATAAGTTAATTATTAATTTAAATATATATTTTTTACTCAAAAAAAAAACTGAATTAAAATAATAACTTTTCATATTGACATAGTTGTTCCAACATCTGCTCTTTACTGAATTTTTGATTTGATATTCAGTATATATTCTACATTATATTAAAATGTTTATAAGAACAACATAAGGTAATTACTAGAAAATTTAAAAATTAGTCAAACTACTAAGATACTCGTATATGAACTATTTGAAAACCATATTCAAAATATTTACATAATCTAAAAATATATATACGTTCAAATTCTACATAAATGAATATTTAAAATTGAACTTTTAGAAAAGTTCTATTTTCTTACAATGAAGTAAAATTTAAATTTTCTCTTTATTATATAATATAAAATACATTTACTTTTCTAATATAATCATATAAATATTCCCATATGCCTGAAATGGTAAATTCTAAAGAAATATTTACATTCGTAAACTTAGCTTTAGTAGTTCTTAAAATAATTTCCAGTATTTTATAATATAAACATACACATTTCATGGTTTTAGATGAGAAGTCTTTTAACATTTTCAAAGTGTACTCTTATATATTCAATTTTTGTAAAAGGATTTAAGTTAACTTATATTTCTATACCTTTGAGATATAATGCAGTAAAATTAAGGTGTATCTCTGATCTTTTTAATCAAATTCTTACCCTTTTAACATCAAAGATAAAACAAAATTTAATTCTTACTAGATCTTATTGATGTTGTCAGTTTTCAACATTTTACATTAATCAATGATTCTATCACAAATTTGAATATAACAAAAAGAATTTGTATATGTACATATATATATATATATATATAGGCTGAATAAAAAAATATAGCCAAACATATATTCTTCAAAAGCAATTCATTTAAATTGAAATTTAATAAATAGAGTATCTTATATGTAAGTATTTCCCTTGAACATAAATATGTTCTAAATAAAATAATGTCTCTTAGATATTAGAAATAAATTTTATTTAAAAATTGTATTCACTTTTCTTTATATTTTAAAGACAATCATAGAAAACTGAAAATTTATTAAAAATCTTATTTGTATATTTCCTACAGGATATCGTTGAATACGAAAATATTACAAATAATGTTTATGTGGTTCATTAGAGAAAAACTAAAAAAGTGATCTTTTAAGGAACAATTACGATGATTATAACGTTTTTAACTATCAAATATATATTTAGAATTTCAGTCAAATTGATTTTTGGAATGCCATATCAAGAAATTTTATTTAATTCTTGCTTAAGGATTTATCAATAAACTGTTACGAGTATTATACTTGAGGAATCTTGCTTAAGACACTTCCCATTCTACTACAATAATAGAAAATTTTTATCTATATTTCAATATCCGATAAATTCCATTCAAAATATGTACAAAAATTAATAATAAATTATTTGTATGTATGGTAAATACAAGAAATTAATAATACATTTTTTATACATATATATGAGTCGTTAGATATGAGCCAGGACCAAATTTCATGTTAGGGCGTAATCATTTTCCTAAGCAAAGCTTTTCTCTTATTTGTAGGCTGGAATAGTTTAAATTTATTAAATTTTGTGCAGCATGTTAATCAGTTTAAAAATAGGACTTAGTAATAAAATAGTTGGATAAAAGAGCTCCACAATGGCAAAACCGTAAATACGAGTGGTAAGCAGAACACTACTAGATTAGCGTATAGGGATAGTAAGATCTCATCAGTTTTCATGGGTAAACTGTATTTTTGGTAGTTTATCAGTGAGACGCCTAAAAACATGACACCGGCTTGCAGGTGTTTTTGCTAGTGTTCGATTTTTGCCCTTTTAAAAAAATGTGAAAAACAAAATTAATTACGCGGACGCATTTCGAATGTTGACTGTGGCATATAATGAAGCTACCTTGGACCGAAGCATCATTTATCAGTGGTACAAAATGTTCTCAGAGGGAGTTTATCGGTGGTACAAAAAGCGCGCCAAGTTCGGTCGAATGTGAAGGTTTTGCTTAGAGTTTTCTTCGATTGCAGGGGTATGGTGCATCATGAGTTCTTGCCACAGGGTAGAACAGTCAATAAGGAATATTACCTGCAAGTTATGCGAAAGTTGCGCGAAGCAATCCGCCAGAACCGCCCTGATTCGTCGAAGAACAAAAATTGGCTGTTGCACCATGATAACGCCCCTGCTCACGCATCGTTGCTTGTGCGCGAATTTTTGGCCAGAAACAATATACTAATAATGCCGCAGTCACTGTATTCCCCAAATCTGGCCCCCTGTGACTTTTTCTTGTTCCCGTAACTGAAGAGCCCCATGAAAGGACGACGCTACGCTACGATTGAGGAGATAAAGACGGCATCGAAGGAGGAGCTGAACAAGATCACAAAAAATGATTTTGTGAAGTGTTTCGAGGATTGGAAAAAACGTTGGCACAAGTGTATAATATCTGGTGGGGATAACTTTGAAGGGGACAAAATAGATATTCATAAATAAATATTTAATTTTTGAAAAAACACAAAATTCGCGAGACTTTTTGAACAGGCCTCGTATATCAGATTGAAAATAGCTGTAAGTACCGGACGCCGGAGATTTTTTCAGTTAATTGATGAGTACGTTCATTTCCAGCATATTCAGGCACCCAACACTACTCAACACTCCCATTGTTGAGTAGGTTTTGCCCGAATCTCGTTGAAAGTACGGGATCATTCAAACGGGCATGGAAAGTTTTTTAGAATGTGTAGTAAGGAATTAGAAAAAGCTTATGGTACGTACAACTACCGATTTAATTGTCTACAGCTTTCCATACTTAAAAGTAAGGCACTACCATCGTGAAAAGAATTTACCATTCTTTGAGCTTATCTAATTGTTCCAAGAAAAGTTTCCCGCAAATAGACGGATTGGTACTTGTCGTAAACGTATCCAGAAATATTGATATTCTCAACACCATTAACTGCCACGGCTTTCAATCTGTGATTTTTTCTGGGATAATAATGATAAATTTCTCTTCAAGCTAGAGGTGAATTTGGTACTTCTAACTATATAGAGTAGGGGATAATTATATTAGCGAATGTTATTATAAATTAAGCTGACGTAGCTTTTGGATAGTTAAAAAATATATTGCTCTATGAAAAGTTACCTGTAGAAGTATGCATCAGTATTTGCCTTTTTGTACCTGTCCAGAGATGTAGACATTCTCAACTATGCTGGCAACCTTGGTTTTCAGTCAGGATAAGGAAAGGATGATGGAGGGATCTATTTCAAGATAAGAGATCACTAATGAAAGGGTAGATGTTTCTATATAGAAGGGTGGATATCATGTTTTTTACAAGGTCATACAAAGGAATAAAGGTTTTTTTTTACAATAAATTAGTACTGAATTTAAAAAGGTAATGAGAGATAGGCTTGCGACCAGATTCGATAAGTAGTGAGTCCACCAGTGAAGTTTGATGTGCTTACTAATCATTTTAATACAACGGGTAAACGATGGTTCAACTAGCTTAAGCTTTGCTGATGGCATCCTGATATATATATAGTGAGGTAAAACAGGGCGTTGGTGACTCTAATAGCATCAGGGCGTTGGTGAGAGGATATTATAAACCAGAATCCTTACCAAATACCAAATGAAATTGATTTGCTTGGCAGTATTTTTTATGTGCAAATAACATTATATAAAAACATATTATAAAACGTTTAACCCAACTACTATTAGTACCGCCAAAATAAATATTGGCTCATTTAAATCTACCGCAAAAATAATTTTTTATTCAAATGATTGAGAATTTATTCTATAAACTCTTAAAAATATTTATCGATATAAATTGTATAAAATCTTAAAAATTAGAAATTTCTCTGGTGAGTAATTTAGATTTTTGACTATAAATTGTTTTATATTCAAATGTAAAAACAATGGAATTTTCTAAAAGCAAACGGATCAATCAAAATAAATTTTCATGCCATAAAATACACATGCTCCATAATAACAATTCAAATATTAATTTTTTGTCAAAGTCTGAAGAAGTTCAATTAAAGAAATGAGTTCTTAGAAAAATTATGCGTTACTTAAATAAATTTAGCACAACACATTTATTTGATAATATGGTAATTTTCAGAAATTAAAAACCAAATGAACTAACTAATTACTAATATTCAACAAAATTTTCACACTAAATGTCACAACAATATTAAGGACCGGAAAGCGAAAGAGTTTTTGATATGTTTTTCTGTATGTAAATTGAATGGAGCTAGTATAGTCGAAGTATTCAAATTGTTATATACAAGTGTACTCTTGGTGTCATTATTTTAAAATGCTAGCAAGATTAAAATGCTATCACGGCAACAACAAAAAGTTTTTACGTGAAATTAAACACCTGCTTTGCATATTCTCATGCAAAAAGTTTTTAGGTTGAAGTCGTGGTTCCGTTCAACCCTACTAGTCTACACCTTGAATGATTTTGCAAAAAGTTTTTCAATAAAGAATACATTCGTCATGGAGCACTTAACCAATGTATCTTAAACATACACATTCGATTGGCACCTTCTGGCAGCAGTACCTGTAAATTCTACCATTCCGCCATTTTGCCATTTCGCCATGCCACCATTTCACCATTTTATCATTCCGCCAACTTAACCATATCAGAATTTTAACTGGAAAAAAATGTTCATCTTATCGACCTCAGATTTTCTTCTGGTCTTTTAGTTTTTGTGTATATAAAGTTTTATCATAAATTTCAAAGTTCGGTAAAATGAAATTTTTAACATGATTTTTTTATTCAGTTCTCAAACCACAAAGACCATTCTATTAACAAAGTTTTTAAAGAAATAATATGACAGTAACCAACATGGTGTGAAGAAAAATATATTAATTTAAGTAGATTTTTTATTTTTATTTTTACCGTGATATTAATTATAATTTAATTTCTTGAAGGAAAAAAAAATGCACAAATCAAAAAAGTTACTTAAAATACAAACGAAAAAATTGTGTTTGAAAAATAATTCATAATTAAAAATATTATTGAGTTTTATGCTATAACATAAAATATTATGCATTAACATAATTGTTTAAAAGTGTTAAAAAACATATTTTTTACTAAAAAATATTTAAAAAAAAATTATTCTTAAATTAAATGTTTACTGACCAAAACAAGTAATAGTACACAAAATTAGTTATGGACTATTTTAACTTAAAAAATTAAAAAAAAATTTTCTATTATTTAAAAAAAATGCCGTATTTTTAACAAAAATAAAATATGCAACCTTATTTAATTTTTGATTTAAAAAGGTTTCTTTCGAATATAACATATTCCTTTTCCCAATGCAGAATACTAGAAAAATTTGTTGGGTTTCTACATAAAAATGGAGAAAATATTTCAATATGTCCAGTCATAAAAAATATTTTCATAAGTTCTATTGTATGCGATACTGCAGAATACATTTTAAATGCACTCTCATATTTTCGGACCGAAATGTGTTGTATTAATGGACTTATAAAGGATTGAACAAAGTAGATTTTATATAAATAAGCTTAATTAAATGCCTAACTTAATTAAATGCTATTCAAAGTTAAGATGGCAAACGGCTTTTAATAAAATAAATTTTATAAATTTTATATAAAATTTTATAATAGTTTGATTATTTTTAAATAATGTTTTATAATTATTTTTGTTTATTTCAAAATTATTTAAAATTTTTGAGCAATATACTACAAGTAACTTTTTAATAGATAAAGAAAACCGCAAACTAAAACTTTATAATTCTCGAAAATATAATTTATTAGCTTATTCATGACCATACAAATTTGTCTGCATATTTCTAAGTATAATATTTAAAAAAAGTAAAAAATTGTCTTTTTTTAACAAAGGCGGTCGTTTATTCATATATTGGGTTGTAGTTTCGTTTTTTTAAATATAAAAATGAAAGACGATTTTCTTATAGTGAATTAATATTTTATTCAATTAAATATTATCCAGTCTGATCCAATACCCTTTGCCATCTTTCTGGCAGTAGCATGATTCCACGCTCATAAAATTTTTGTTGTTTCCTGGCAAATACTGATCCAAGTGATTTTTGATCTCCTCATTTAAATTAAACGTTTTACCATCTAAAAAATTTTGTGGAGACCGGAACAAATGATAATTTGTCCAACTGATGACAGTACACTTCAGAATTGATCGTTGTGTTGCTCGGTAGAAGCTCAAAATAGACGATTCCTGGGTGAAATCCCACCAAACAGATAGCATAACCTTTTTTCATAAATATTGGCTTTCGAAGTGCTTTGATCCGGTTCATCTTTTCTACTCCAGGATCTTTAGCGCTTAACATTGTTGTAGACAACACATTTCTCATCCCCAGTGATGATACGCTTCAAAAATGGATAATTTTCTTGGCGTTTGAGAAGCAAATCACAAACGTCAATGCCACGGCAAAAAAAATTTCCCGTAAGAAGATGACGAACCCATGTGTCGAGCTGTGAGATAAAACAAAGCCGTTTCAAATGAACATGAATGGTCGAATTCGGTAAATTTAATCTCTCAGCGATCTCACGAGTTGTTATTCGCCGGTTTGGTGCATCTTCGAGATCAAAATTGCCGGATCGAAATTTTGCAAACCAGTTTTGGCACTGGCACTCACTTTACACATCTTCTCCATACACATCGGGTATTTTTTTCTTGCTTGAACAGCATTTTTATCTTTTCTATAGTAAAAAAATAAAATATTCCGAAAATGCTGTTTTTAAGTTTCCATATTTTAAAGGGTATCAACCAAAAGCTACTGTGCATAATCAATTGAATTTTTTCACAAGCATGCCTTACTATGTCACCTGTCAAAATACATATGATGATGCGGATTAAACGTGACGTTGGTTGTGATAAAATACAATTAAGTCCGCTGGTGGGAAACAACGAAATTACTTTCGGAACAACCCAATAATAACATACAAAGTAATTATTCAAATTATACTCCATCGTTAATGACAACTTTCTCAAACTCGAACTTATTCTGAACAACTGGAAATCTGAAAGAGCAATATTTGGCGAATACATCGGGTGAAGGAAGATTTCTCATTTCACTCCTTCCAAGTATTTCTGGATCCGTTTTGCAACGTGGAGCCCGGTTTTACCGTGTAGCAGAATCAGATTGTCTATCGACCCATTCTAGCCAATTTTTTTTCAAAGCACGATTTAATTTTATTAGCTGCAGTCGATAATAGGTACCAGTGGTAGTTTTGGATAGTTGCATTTTTACTGTTGATCCCGAAGTATGAACTATGAACCGTGGATATTACGTTTTGCCGTTGATGGACTTGGTTCTTCTGGCTCTATCCATACATTAGGTAATTTTGCCTTATCGTAGTAAAACCATTTTTAATTGCTTATAACAATACAATGCAAAAACCCTTTCTCTTCGGTTGTCCGAGTAGCATCTTTGAACGATCCTTCAATTAATATGGGACCAAATTTACTAATTTTTTGTTGTAGTTTTAAGGTCTCGGCGACAAGAGCCAGAGGTCATTATGTAGCGCCACGACCATAACGCCGAGGATCATAAGCAGGTTATGTCGAGTGCAGTTAAGAACCAGGACAACTATAGAGCCAGAAATTGCCTCTTAGGCCTAATTGCCCACAGTTCGCCATAGAAAGGAGTTTAGAAGTTAAGAGAAAGTTGGATGACAGCAAAGGACGTGGTAAATGGGTAAATCGCTTTCCAACTGAGAGGCCATTAACGATAGGGAGGACGATTTTTTTTTTAAAAGGAGGTGGATATGACTAGTTTAAGGAAATTATGGAGAGGATATGTAAAGAAAAAAAGCTCATTTTAAATGAGGTTTATGCAGGATTCATGAAAATTGTATAAAATAGGTTTGTTTAACCAGTTTCAATTAGGATAGAGTCCACCGAAGAAATCCAATGTGCTCCACAGGCTGACTAGTTGAATGCAATAAACGTTGGTCTAATTCGCTCACTTTTTCTAATCTTACATTTAGAAGATATATAAGCTTAACAGACGCTGTTTGGTCATAGATGGCGTGAGAGCGTATTAAGGTACCATACTTTTAAAAAAAAAAAACAAATGCGAAATCTTGTTCGCCAAAACAAATGCGAAATCTTGCTCGTCAGATAAAAAAGAAAGTCGTTCCTGCATCGGATTGTGACAGGCGATGAAAAGTGGATATATTTTGAGAATCCTAAACGCAAGAAATCGTGGGTTGATCTCGGCCAACCATCAACATCTTCCCCAAGACCAAATTGGTTCGGACGGAAGACGATGCTGTGCGTTTGGTGGGATCAACAGGGTATCGTCTACTATGAGACCCACTGTTCATGCCCACTGCTACCACCAACAACTGAACAAATTGCACTGTGCTCTACATGAAAAAAGGACGGATTATCAACAAAGACATGACAAGCTGATTTTCTTCCACGACAACGCACCATCGCACACGTCAAATCATGGTCCGAAACTACTTGAAGACACTCAACTGGGAAGTGCTACTCCATCCCGTTTATTCACCAGACCTGGCCCCTTCCGACTACCACCTGTTTTCGTCGATAGGCCACGCGCTCCCTGAGCAGCACTTCGATTCTTACGAAGACGTCCGAAAATGGCTTGATGAGTGGTTTGTCCCGAGAGATGGGAAAAATATGTAGCTAGCAAGGGCAAGTACTTTGAATAAATTTGTTTTTGCTTTCTATGAAAAAAAACATGTGGTTTTTTAACTAAAAAAACCGCGGATTTAAGCTTATACACCTGGTACTAGCAACGAGAATCTTCCCATACTAAGAGTGGAGTTAATTCGGTTAATAGTGTTTTTATTCTGCAGATTTTATCTTCCACCGCGGTTTGCCTAGCAGATTCCTGTAATCGGCCGGATGGTGGCGGTTGGTTCCAGATGTGAATTTGCTCGAGTCGCTGTTCTGTTTTCTACAAACATGGAGACACGGGGGGTTCGAAATCCATATAATAAAACCAGTTTTGCTGCTCCAGGTATTCCCAATCAAGATGATATCTCTGATGGTAGTCAATTCTCCAATACTTTTTGGAACATTCTTATTGCATGCAAATACTTTCCGACAATACATCTAGCAATATTTCGAGCGTTTGAGTTTGATCTTCATCAATTATTTCCAATAGTTATGCGTCTTTGAAATAAATGTGAGGCAATAATTTGTATTAATAACTCACACCTATACATAAATACAATTTTTTATATATGTTCAATAGATTCGATATGGACTTTTAGGAAATAGAAGGAATTTAGAAGGTAGATGTAAGAAACTGTAAAAGATAGTTGAGAAAATTACAAAAACATAGTAATTTTTAAAGTATGTGTACATAAATATCATAATTTTACAATTTTTATTGTAATTTTTTTAAGTAATTTTGAAATATTAATTATCTGTGCCAGTTTTTTATTTAGCATATAAATTGGTTTTGAATACGTTTATTATTATTTGAAAATTTTGCGAAAAGAATAGAATACAAAAAACTATGAATATTTAAAGGATTCTTTAAAAATAAATTAACCTTTTAAATATAATTTACCATAATCACGTGCGTCCGGCAAAAGTTCTGAACACAATAACTGTGTGAAATGTTACACTTTTTTACAAATAGTAATAAATTATGATAAATATTATTTAACGTCTTATAGTCCTTTTCAAAAATATTGGTTTTTTAAATAATCGCTTGATTTACAGTTTTGAGCATGCGCTGACTTGTTTTTTAAGGAAATTCGTTATTCTGTTAAAATTTAGCATAGTTTTTTTAAAGTATTCAAAATATTTAATAAGTTCATATATTTTGTTATAAGTCAACACTTTCAAATAATTTCAAACTTATAACTAGTACCAGGACCATTCCTTTTAAGAGTGAAAAAAGTCACTAAGAACGTATAATGTTAAAAACACTGTCTTAAGTTTTGAACAAGTAAACCGTATTCTATTAGCTAATTCAAATTTATAGATATATATAATTTTTTGCCATATTTTTTCCAAAGATACATAAAAAAATGGACGTTTTTTTCTGGAAAGAATTCAATTAATTTTGAATGCAGTAAATTATATTCAAAAACTTCTACAAAATCTATAATTAGATGAATAGTTTATAAATATCGTTTTTATTACATTTAAAAAATATATACTTATTCCAAAATTGAATAGAAATAAATATTCATAAAAACGAACAAAACCACTTTATAAAACTTGTTCAGTTATTCAAAAGTACTTCAGTTAATAAAAAGCTATGAAAATTATATGGTGCAGTATATTATATCTTTTTTAAAAGGGACATTTTTTGTAAAATATACTACAAATTTTTTTCTAAAAAATTACTTTTTCATAAAAAAAAAATTGTTTGTAAGCAAATATTTTCTGCTCTTAACAAGTTTTTCCTATTACTTCAGAATGATTTTGTACTATTCCAAATTAAAAGTTTTTATAAAACAAAAATTGAATTTTACCTTCTATTTTCTGAATAAAATTATTTATCATTAATTGCATTGAAAATTGGCTGAATACTTTAAACAAAACACTGAAAAATATTCCCAAACAACAAGCTAAGGGAATGTGAAAGTTGTCTGAAAAAATATTGTGTACCTTTTGAAAAATTTACATTCAGTTTTAATTAGGTTAATAGTATTATTGAGAGGCAAAAGTGCTTAAGCTTTATTTTGCTTTGTAATTTTTTTCGCTGATATTTTACTATGATTACAAAATGAAATTTCTTCATTGTTCAAAATACAAATTGAATAATTGTTTAATAATATTGTCCATTCATATGTGTATTCATCAATTATGTAAGAAAATGTTTTCAAAGTTGAGCAGGTGAATTTGCATATTGGAAAATATCGCAATTGTAATTTATAAAATGAACCACCCATTATTGTTTGACGAGCTTACAATAATTATTGTCTATTTATACGTGTATTCATGCTTGTATTCTTTTTTAACAAAATATTTTCCACTTGATATAATTGTAGGGCTGTTATTGTTGTAGAGTCTCTGAATAAATCCTTAAAGCATATGTGTATATGGAGCCGCACTTAAGTTTCTCTTGTCGTGTTTGCTGTATATTTCCTCCTGTAGTATATTAAATTGCAATTAAGTGCATTTTATGAACCATTAAAGGAAGATTATAACCGCATATTGTTGTTTTTCCATACTGTCCATGATTGTTTACAAGATACTGCTAGCATATGTACAAGAAGAGCTACTTGACATGAAATCCTCTTAAGAATATCCTCAGAGTGTATTTTTTAATATTTCAAGATTCGTATGTGAGTACGAAAACTTCTTGGTATTTAAAAAATATTTTTCAAAAGAAAATTTTTCAAATTTAGTAATTGATTTATTTTTAAATAATGCCGTAAATTTAAAGTAGCTGAAATATTTTAAAATATAAAGAATTAGAAATTTTTTTCTGATTAAAATCAAAACAATTAGAGAATTAATAACATTTTTTTGTAAAACTACTATGGATTTATTCATACAAAAAATTATTAATTGTAATTATATTTTATAAATAAAAATTTATTTGTATAATATTATTTTAGTGATTAATACTTTTTATGGATTTAATCTGGAAATAACCTGTGTCTAATTCGTTATAAAAGGAAATTTGAATCTTCAAGACTTTCGTTTCATATCCTTTACATTTATAATTTTAATATTATTTCAAATAAATCACATTCGAAAAGTAATTTCGTTGTTTCCCAACAGAGGACTTAATTGTATATTTTCACAACAAACTTCACACTTAAGCCGTATAATCATATGTACGAGGTCTGTTCAAAAAGTATCGCGAATTTTGAATTTCCGCGGGTTACGTATATTCGATTTTCGATTTTTTGTGGCGTTATGTTGGTACTTATATCTCTAACTTATGCTGACAAGTTCGGCCATTTTTAATGTTCAATTAATTTTTGACAGCTGCTTTGCTTGCACGTGTTTTGGCTCGTATTCGATTTTTGCCAATTCAAAAAAATGGATCAAAGAATCTGTATCATATTTTGTGTGAAAAACAAAATTAATTACGCGGACGCATTCCGAATGTTGACTATGGCATATGGTGAAGGTACCTTAGACTGAAGCAACGTTTATAGGTGGTACAAAATGTTCTCAGAGAGCCGAGAAGATGTGAACGACGAAAAGCGTGCCGGACGGCCGAGCATGTCAACAAGAGCCGAAAACATTGCTGAAGTGAAGAAAATAGTATTGGCCAATCATTGAATCAATGATTTACCAATGATTTGTTGTGAGACGGTTCGCCGCGAAATTCGTGCCAAAATTGCTCAGTTTCGACCAAAAACAGCATCGCATTAACATTGCTGAGGAGCTGTTTGAGTCTGTCCGCGACGACCCATATTTGCTCCGGAGGGCCATAACTAGTGAAGAATCATGGGTTTATGGTTATGACATGGAAATCAAAACTCAATCATCCCAATGGAAGCTGCCATACGAGCCAAGACCGAAAAAAGCGCGATAAGTTCGGTCGAATGTGAAGGTTTTGCTTACAGTTTTCTTCGATTGCAGGGGCGTGGTGCATCATGAGTTCTTGCCACAGGGTAGAACGATTAATAAGAAATATTACCTGCAAGTTATGCGCAAGTTGCGCGAAGCAATCCTCCAGAAACAACCGGATTTGTGGAAGAACAAAAATTAGCTTTTGCACCATGATAACGCCCCTGATCACGCCTCGTTGCTTGTGCATGAACCCCAGATCTGATCTTTCCATCGTATTCCCCAGATCTGGCCCCCTGTGACTTTTTCTAGTTCCTGAAACTGAAGAGCCCTATTAAAGGACGAAACTATGCTACGATTGAGGAGATAAAGACGGCATTGAAGGAGGATCTGAACAAGGACACAAAAAATTATTTTTTGAAGTGCTTCGAGGATTGGAAAAAACGTTGGCACAAGTGTATAATATTTGGTGGAGATTACTTTGAAGGGGACAAAAAAGATATTCATGAAGAAAAAAAAAATTATTGAAAAAACACAAAATTCGCGATACTTTTTGAACAGACCTCGTATTTTGACAGCTGAAATAGCAAGGCTTGCTTATGAAAAAATTCGATTAATTCTGAATATTAGTTTTTGGTTGATACGTTTTTAAATATGGAAAGTGAAAAACAGCATTTCCGGCATTTTTTACTTTTGTAAGTAAAAGAAAAGATAAAAATGCTGTTCAAGCAAGAAATAAATAATCCGATGTGTATGGAAAAAATTGTTAAGTGAGCGCCAGTGCCAAAACTTTGCAAAATTTCGATCCGGCAATTTTAATCTCGAAGATGCACCACGTTCTGGAAGGCCTGTTGAAACTGATGAAGATACAATAAAGGCATTAGTTGATGTAAAACGGAAAATAACCACCCGTGAGAACGCTGAGAGATTAAATTTATCGAATTTGACCGTTCATGATCATTTCATGCGACGGCACAATTTTTTTCCTCATCTTCTTACGGAAAAAAATTGTGCCGTAGCATTGACGTTTGTGATTTCCATCTCCAATGCCAAGAAAATGATTTATTGGGGACGAGAAATGGATTGTCTACAAAAATTTTAAGCGCAAAAGATCCTGGAGTAGAAAAGACGAACCGCTCAAAGAACTTCGAAAGCCAATATATACTGTCATCAGTTGTACAAATTGAATGATTCACTTAAAGAAAAAAGTCCAATAAATAAACTATTGGGTTGTTCGGAAAGTAATTTCGTAATAAAAATGAATTTTTGAAAAACCCAATATATTATTTGTTCCATTATAAATAAAGTCGTTTTATATTGCTGAAAGCCATTTTTTAAGCATTTTTCCAATTGTACTTGGGTAAATCCTACCCGAAAGACTTAAAGGTCCATATTAAAAATTTGTTGACTTAACAATATCAGTAAAAGATTCCTGCGGACTAGACTAATTGCGATGTTTCTGCAAGGCCGGATAAGTCTCAAAACCACTCAATGTCTGAAATAGTATTCAAGAAAGAAATATATTCACCTTAAATTAGCGCTCAAAAAGGTACAAGAAAAAATCATGCAAAACTCAGGCCGATTAGTAAAATCTATAAGAAAAATCTTTTGCATCGACATCAATAGTGCAGCACTGGTTATATTAAGACCAGTGTTGGTTCTATTGTTTTTAACAAGTACAATCATCGAGTCTTTTTATAGTCCTTCATGTAAAACCACTACCAACTGGGAAGCTTTCACTTCCTAGGGAGTAAAATAGCTTCAAGTCTATTATATAGACCTGATTAGGTGTAGTTAATTGATAAATATGATATAAAAAAAGCATTATTATGTTACTTAGAGCATATTGTTCTGGAAAAAAGTTTTTCAAATTTAATAGCCCATTAAGCTACACCAAGTTATAATTGGAATGCTCTTCTGTTAAAAGTATAGCTTTTACCTAAGTAATTAATGTAGAAACTGGCAAATTACGATTTTTTTATTAAGAGAATTAAGGACCTCATTACGAATAATAGATGGCTTCAGAGTTGGTTTATAATGAACCGCGAAATATTATTTGAATCAGAATTATTCTGATCGATTATCTGACTTTTTAATCTCTAAATTTTACTCAAGTTATATTGGAGTTCAATTATAATTTATTAATTCTGTAAAAAAAAAAAAGATAATATATTATTTGGTCATCTCGATGAGTCCTATTTTTATCGATTGCTATTAACCGAATGATTTTATTTAACATACATAAAATTCAAAAATATTTTTTTGTGTCAACTATGGTAATATAAAAAAATTCATCCAAATTACTTAAAAAATCTTATATATGAAAAAAAGACATAATAATGCAACTTTTTTTGTGTAAATAATTCTGCTTTAAATTCAAGAAAATAGAAAAATGCATAAAAAAGTTAAATGTCAATTACAAACTTATCCTATATTCATTATGTATGTAAATATTCACCAATTTACTTTTTGAATTTTGTGAAGTAAATTTTATTGTCAGGAACAAATTTACTTTTCAAGGAGGAATCGTTTAAAAAGTTCAGGTAAACTTTTTAAGTATTGAAGACAGAGCTATAAGCTTGCAATCTCTTGAAAAGTTCCTAATACGAAAGCAACCATAAATTTTACATATAAAAAAGAAACTAGGACCTAAGAGTAGCTAGCTTCTGAAAATTGTGCACCATAGTTAGTGTTGTCTAGAAGTTTAAATCTCGGCTCTTACGAAAATATGTAGTTAGCATAAGTTTATTCGAAAAAATATAAGTTGAAAAAATTAAGAGCTATGAGAAAATTGAACAAAAAGGGAGGGGGGGGGGGGGGTAGAAAAGATTGAAAATCGATGCGGAAGCCAGCACGAGTGGGCTAAAATAGTGCTCATAGCGTTGCCGAATAGTGTCAGACTCACAAATCTCACATGTAACGTTGTAATTCCTAGGAAATCCAATAACTCTGCAATAAATTAAACCACTGCGAAGCCAGATGGGATTTGAATTTGATTATCATTGCCTCTGGAATATCCTTTTAAGAATATTTAAATACTGGTATGAGTATGTTAAAGTGATAGTGTCATTGTATGCACGTTTTTCAATGGCAATTTCTCTGCATTTCTATCGAAGTAGAGCTTAAGAATCGTTCAATTTCATTTCCATCGCCCACTTTTATATTCGTATCATACTGCTCTCAATTTTTGCAGAAAACTCAACGAAATCTACCAAGACTTATTTTATCAGCTAGCTACCTAGCTTTCTTAAGAACTTCATGTGATCTATTCGACAGTTGGCGATATAACCAAACCGTTAAGCTCACCTTGAAGGAAATTGTCGAAATTCGCTTATCGATTCGAGCCCGTCGTTTAGAGTTTCCTCGAAAAGTAATTCGCAGTTTCCTTTACCTGTCTCATGTCCCTTACACTTTTCACATTTATACCTTCCATTATAAACGAGCACATATACTCGTAATATAGATATTTTTGCTTTTTCTTATTTTATATGATGCTTGATTGTTTTCTAGGACTAAGTATTAGTAAACTAGACACTTAATCAAGACGGAAAGAGAATGAGTAGATTGCAACATTCGTTATAATAAATATTCATTTTAATCAATATCAAAGGAATACTTTCAAAGATTATTTTAATTTAACACAATATTAAATGTTTGATGATATAAAAATATTATAATTTTGGCAATATTTAAGCACTTTTTGTTATGCTTTCCAACTTTTTAACGAAAAAATAGCCAGGATCAATGTTTTTTTTATTCATTTTTCGAAATATTTTTTAAGCGAATAAAATAAAGCTTTTACAGATTTTTTCATTTGAGGTAGTCTAATTGAGCAATCAAATAAGATTCAGGGAATCGAAAATTGTTTAAAGAAATCTCTTCAAAAATGCGATTTTGCTAGTTAAAAAATATTTCGAAAAAAATATCAAATTAGTATCCTTAACAATCCAGTCAAGTCGTATTTAGAATCTCATTTTCATTAGATAGCTTGAATAATATTATAAGCAGATATATGATTTAGCCAATATTACCAAAGAATTTAATAATATATAAATTTTACCTGACTACCCCTACGAATTTACTCTTAAAACCGATAATGACAAATAATAGAATATGTTGTTTTTAAATAAAATTATTGAGTCTACAAATTGGAAACTGACGTTTTCTAATAGACGGCGCCAGCAGTAAATGCTGGTCCAAAATATCGGATCAGAAACGTCAAATGGTAAGCTTAGGCATCTGTCAACAACTCCTCATGATTGCATTTGTGACTTTTTATCGTCGTTATAAATTTTGATTTTGCATGAAAATGTCGAAATTTGAGCCAAATAAGCGTCATTTGCGGGAAGTTTTACTTTTTGCCTTCAATTCGAAAAAATCTGCGGCTGAAGCGCGTTGAATGATTGTAGAAACTTATGGTGAGGCTTGTATTAGTGAGAGAGCGTGTCGCGAATAGTTTCAACGCTAAAAAAGTTGTGATTTCGACGTGGAAGGCAAGGAGCATCATGGACAGGTGAAAAGGTTTGAAGACGCACAATTGAAGGCACTACTAGATGAAGATACATGTCAAACCCAACAACGCTCGACGTCTCTTGGCTTAAACTCGTATGCATATTCATTGGGCGTGACTTAACAAGCAATTTCCCATCATTTGAAAGACTTGGGAATAATCCAAAAGCAAGGAAATTGGTGCCAAACAAGTTGAAGCCGAACGGGGTTTTTTTTCACGTGCTAACAGCTGCTCCAATGGCAAAGAAGGAAGGATTTCTGCATCGTATTGTAACTGGCTATGAAAAATGGATCAATTGCGATAATCCAACGCAACCACTCATCAACATCGATGGCCAAGCCGGACATCCATGGGTCGAAGCTCATGCTGTGTATTTGGTGAGGCCAGCTCGGTATGGTATATTAGCTGTCTTCCATTGGGAAAATTTTGCTACTCACAAGTACTTCTAGCTACTCGCAGCTACTCTTGCTCATACAAATGAGTAGTTACGCATACGTTTTATGGTAGGGGAATTTTAGTTCCCAAAATGAAAATAGATGGCTTAGCGGGTTCGTTGGTTATGTTGAAGTGTCATATTATTGTTTTTATTGTTTATGTGTGAGTAAACTTAGTTTTTATTGTTAATGTGTGAATGAACTCAGTATTATTGTTGACTATTTTGAGGTTATATTTTACTTCTGTCAGTAAATTCTGCGTTCCATTGGGCATCTACTCGCAAGTACTTGTGAGTAGCAAAATTGTCCCAATGGAAAACAGCTATTATGAGCTGTTGCAACCAGTTAAAACCCTCGCAGGAGCTCGCTACAGAACACAACTGACACGTTTGGGCCGAGTATTCAAGGAAAAACGGTCATAATACGAGCACGGCAAAGTGATTTTGCAGCACGACAACGCTCGGCCACATGTTGCTAAGCTGGTTAAAACCTTTCTGAAAACACTGAAATGGGACATATTCCTCCACCCGCCATATTCTCAAGACATAAGATCGATGAAGTGGCTTGCTCATCAATCGATGACGCGTGGCCTGGCTGAGTAGCACTTCCGATTTCACGAAGAGATCAAGAATTGGGTGGATTTGTGGATCGCCTCAAAAGATGAGCAGTTTTTTCGACATGGAATTCGTATGCTGCCAGAAAGATAGGAAAACTTGTGGCTAGCAATGGACAATACTTTGAAGCAAGAATATGTGCGCGTTTTTTTATAGTTAGGCCTCAAATTTTGAAAAAAAAACTGTGGTTTACAAGGCCTCAAATTTTGAAAAAACGGAGTACAAATGCTCCCAATATTTAATCATAATTTTATACAAACAAACTTTTATGATATTAATTGGATCATTTCTATCCCAAAATATAAGAATTCTTTGAGTTCTTAGAGTATCTAAGCCAATTAAGAATGATAGATATACGTTTTTAACGCTGTCAACCAAAATAAATATCCTGATAATCCTTAATCACTGAAATCAGTATTTTAATAATATATAAACACTTAAATTACGATTTTACTAGAAATTTAGGACAATGAACGCACCCCTTTTCCAAAATTTTTATCCCGTCCAAAAAATAGGATTTCGGAAGTTCTGCAAAATACTCATCCGTTTGAGCAATGACGTCCTCGTTGGAAGTGAACCGTCGTCCGCCAAGCCATTTCTTCAGATTGGGGAAAAGAAAATAGTCACTAGGGGCCAAATCTGGTGAATAAGCGGGATGCTGCAACAATTCCATTCTCAATTCCACAATTTTGGCCATGGAAACAGCGCAGGTGTGCACACGCGTATTGTCCTGATACAAGAGGATTTTTTTCTTCTTCAGATGGGGGCGTTTCTCTTTGATTTCCTCGCTCAACCGTTGCAATAACGACGCGTAATACGCTCCTGTTATTATTTTTCCTTTTCCAAGTAGTCGATAAAAATGATGCCCTGCGAATCCCAAAAGACCGTGGCCATCACAGTTTTTGCCTTCTTCGGACCCCGTTCACCCTTGAAAATCCACTGTGATGACTGTCTCTTCGTTTGTGGAGTGTAGTAGTGTATCCAGGTTTCGTCCACAGTGACATATCGACGAAGGAATTCGGCAGGATTGCGATGAAAGAGTGCCAACATAGCCTCAGAGTCCACTGCACGATTGCGCTTATTCTCCTCTGAGAGCAAACGCGTCACCCATCTTGCCGAAATTTTTTTCACAGACAATTTTTCATGCAAAATTGAAGCGACTGTACCTTGTGATATGCCCGTGGCCTCAACTAATTCGCGCACTTTAATTCGCCGATCGTTCAAAATCAGATCGTGGATTTTGTCGATGATTTCAGGAGTAGACACCTCAACTGGGCGTCCTGAACGATGTTCATCTTTTGTGGATGAACGGCCACGTTTAAATTCATTCACCCAATTGTAAACCGTCGCAAACATAGGTGCAGATGTGCCATGAACTGCATCCAACTCGGCTTTGATTTCTTTCGGGCTTAAGCCTTTCAAATGGAGATGTTTGATGATAGCCCTAAACTCGCTTTTTTCCATTGTTATGCACAAATAAATGTCGTTAACTTTAATCGACGATAGTAATTGATCTACGCTATGGCTCGAGCTGAAATTTTGACAGTTTTCCTGTCGATAATGCTGCTTACAAAAAAAAGCGACACTACGAGCGCAATATCTCGGATTTTCTAAGGACTTATTGAACGAACCTCGTACTTAGATTTTGTGTTAGTTAATCTTAAGAACATGAAAAGAGGAAGTGCAAACGGCATTTGAGAAATCTATGATATCCACAATGGATAGTATCTCATTAGAGGGGAAATTTTAATTAATGTGACATTCCATTTAAAAATGAGCGACAGTGAATACATTGTATAGCATTGTAGAATGAGAAAATGGACACGAAATTATGTGGAAAGGTAGCATATCCTATCCGAATTCTGATTAGTTTCCATTATCAGAATTTTGGTAAAACTATCGAGCAGACTGATTAAACAAGGGTCGGAAAATGTTTCAAAAGAAATTTTTCGCTATTTGTGCGGTGATGTTGAATTAAGTTGGGTGCTAGTACATGTTGAAATATTTGCAATGGGCATAGAGGCCGGTCCATTTACAATATTCTAACATGAACTAGTAATCAACTCAATCCAACACCGCTTTTGCTTAGCATACATGAAAAAACAACAAATAATCATTTTGTCCGACCAACTCTCACTTATGCTGACAATGGCCGAACTTGTCAGCATAAGTGAGAGACATGAGTACCAACATAACGCCACAAAAAATCGAAAATGGAATATATAAAACCCTCGGAAATTCAAAATTCGCGATACTTTTTGAACAGACCTCGTATCTTATTAAGTATTTAGAAAAAAAAATATATTAATTTTATTGTTTGTTTTTCAAATTCTCAATTTCTTATTGGTTTTTTTTATTCTTTAGTTACCATTTATTAAATACTTTTTTGAAAAAAGTAGTTGATTATTTGTACTTACATTATTTGTTCACTGTGTACTCGTAGTTTCCTTTGTATTTTTATAATTAGATTAATTATCTATTTAAAGAACAAAAACATTACAATTTCTTATGCTATCATCTTTAGTAGTAGTTAAAAATTTCGTTTTTTATTAAAGTTAGAATAATTTAATTTTTTCTATTTTTTAATTCAAATGCTATAAAAATCATTCTTATATTCATTCTCCCAGTTTCTCAAAAAATCCAAACTTTTATAAAATTTTCTAAATTTTTTATGAGTTTTACTACATTGTAGAAATATATTTTATAGTTAATTTTTTATATGATTTTATAATAAGAGGAAATTTAAAAAAAAATGTGTAGCTCTAAGAAAATTACACATTATAATTTAAAGTTAATACTCGTACAATGAAATTATGTTATTTATCATTTTAAAACGACTAAAATATATTGTTTTATCATATAAAAATATTATTATAAATAAATCTTTTACAACAAATAATATGTTTATAATTGAATATAAAATAAACAATACTCGAAATGTATAAAAAATTAAGGTAGCTGATAAAAGAATTTCCAAAACATAAAAAATATTATTCGTAAAATATTTTTATTCGAAAATTTATTTTATTAAAAGCAACCAATTAAAATAAAAGCCTTTGCTGAGATTAAAGATCAAAAATGCTCAAAAAATTCAAAGTGTACGCTCGGTTTCGGAATGAAAAAAATGAATTTCATGGTTGCTCACGAAAAGCTTCAAATGAATATTAAAAAACATATCTTGGCATTCATTTCATATATAAACAAATGCTACCAGTTTCCCCTTATTTTCAGTTCTACTCGTACAGATTCAAAATTACAGTGCAAAGGTGGTTTATAATTCTTCGTGATGTGGCTATAATATAATAGCATAACTGAAGTGGTAGACTTTGACAAGTGCCATTTACGAATGGTTTAGTATGCAATATAACAAAACAGTCTTTTTTACGAAGGAATATTGTATACTGCCTTTGAAACAACCTTCCATTATACTATATATTCACTCAATACCAACAACCCAATCAAAAGTCAGAATTTTCATATAAATTCAGGAAAAAAACTCTAGAAACTTTGGAATTTGGCTGAAAAACTTTGAAAATTTTTTTATAATGAATAGAAATAAAAATAAAACTGTGGAGTTTTTGAAATAAGAGTACTATATATAATTCTGCCAATTTTTGTTTACAACAGAATAGTGGTAAATATATACTACTCGTAGCAAAAAATTATTAATCTTCATCAGATATCCAAATATTATTTAATAGAAATTCACGCAACCCTTGTCAGAGTAGAGCCTATTCAAAATAAGCTTGCTTTGAGCATTTGTTGGTTGTCTTTCTCAGTATACCATAATAAAAACTATAAATGATATTTAAAACTTCCGGTTATTATTAAAATTAGCATCCGAATGCTACAATAGACTAACAAGATCCGCAAATACCTAGAAAATCCAAGTTAATAGGTCTTTACCTATACGACTAAGATAAAGATAAAAAAAACTAGTAGATTTCTCATAGCTTATGAAAGATACAAATCTGACTTTTAGTTGTTATCATAATTATGACCATGATAATGATCGTCTCATATACTTAATAGATATTTAATAATATTAATTTTTAGATGTATAAACAAAAAATTGTATTATCTTGATTTATACTTTTATTATTGATCATTAACAATCGCACGACAACTATGATGCAGAAAAGTCCTTAGAATGAGCTGAAGAAGCGAGTCCGCAAGTTTTACTTAAAAAAAGTTGTAGCGAGCTTATTGGAAATATCCCTTATTATGAGTATAGGATTTTCAGTGGAATAAAGGATTTTTGAATGGCCGGGAAGCAGGGAAAACAAATCGCACTCAGTAAGTGATTCAACATTGAAAACTGATTGAAATGTGAAATTCAACATTCAGCATAAAGTGTCTACCAAGTGTCCTTGAAAGGCTTTTTTGTTACAAGAAAGGTTTCTAAGCCCACCTATTCACCTAAACTAAGTCTGTTTAACTTATTTTTGTTCTCCAAAATCCGAAAACACTTGAATGGATATCATTTAACAAAGGACCTGTATAACAGAGGAGTTTAAGACGATTCTAGTTGAAGCCTTATAGCACTGTAACGAAGAGTGGAAACAATGGTTCTGGCGATTGATCTCTAAAAATAAAATAATATTGTTGAGAAAAAACAGTAGCATTACTTTTGTGCTAAAACAAACAATTGCAAAACATCCAAATTTCTTTGGTATCCTAGTTGACACAACAATAAGACGTTCTTCATTTTCTGTAAAATGAGAACCTGGTGCATCTTCTGAAATTAAAGGATCTGTTCCATATTTTAAGGGGGAAAATAACTTGCTTCTTTTTCGGAAAATGCATAAGCACTGCTAAATGCAAGGTTCTATATATGCCAGAGGTATAAGCTTAATACATAGTTTGGTCATAGATGGCGTGAGTGAGCGCGCTAAGCTACCATGGGCACGCCATACTTTTTTTATGAGTTTGACATCTGTCAACATTAATCAGTGCACATTGTCAGCAATTTCGTACAACAACATACATTTTTCCTTTGGTAATCATGTCTAGTTTTGTGCCAGAAAAAGAGCATATACGGGAAGTTCTGCTTTTCTGCATCAATTTGAAGAAATCGGCTGCCGAATCGCATCGAATCTTTATGGAGGCCTATGGTGATAGTGTTTTATCGGAAACAACGTGCCGAGATTGGTTTCGTCGGTTCAAAGACGGCAATTTTGACTTAGAGGACAAGAAGCGTGAAAATCGGCCTAGGAAGGTTGAGAACCATCAATTGCAGGCTCTTTTGAACGAAGACGATACCCAATCACAAAAAATGCTCGGAGAGCAATTGGGTGTTACTCGACCAGCCATTTCCATGCATCTGCGTGCCATGGGGAAGATTGAAAAGATCAGAAAATTGGTGCCGCATGAATTGAACGATAGGCAGATGGAGCGACGCCAAAACACTTGCGAAATCTTGCTCGCCAGACAAAAAAGAAAGTCGTTCTTGCATCGGATTATGACAGGCGATTAAAAGTGGATATATTTCGAGAATCCTAAACGCAAGAAATCGTGGGTTGATTCCGGCCCAAGACCAAATCGCTTCGGACGGAAGAAGATGCTGTGCGTTTGGTGGGATCAGCAGGATATCGTCTACTATGAGATGTTGAAACCTGGTGAAACTGTTAATGCCCACCGTACCACCAACAATTGATCAAATTGCACTGTGCTCTGCGTGAAAAAAGGACGGATTATCAACAAAGACATGACAAGCTGATTTTCCTCCACGACAACGCACTATCGCACACGTCAAAAATGGTCCAAAACTACTTGGAGACACTCAACTGGGCGGTGCTACCCCATCCCGCTTATTCACAAGACCTGGCCCCTACGACTATCACCTGTTTTTGTCGATGGGCTACGCGCTCGTTGAGCAGCACTTCGATTCTTACGAAGACGTCCGAAAATGGCTTGATGAGTGGTTTGCCTCAAAAGAGAAGGAATTTTTTTGGCGTGGTATCCACAAATTAACCGAGAGATGGGAAAAATATGTAACTAGCGAAAACAAGTACTTTGAATAAATTTGTTTTTGGTTTGTATAAAAAAAAACATGTATTTTTTTAACTAACAAACAGCGGATTTAATCTTATATACTTTGTAAGTAAGTTGCAATTTTTCGTGGGAAGTTTCGAATCAAGACTATAATAATATTGTTTGATCATTTTATAATTGAATAGGTCTACTCTTTGAAAGAGGCTACATCAGAATTTTCAATGTTATATATAATGAAAACTTCCTAGTTGGGTAACCTAGGATGATGGTGATATTACTCCAAAATTTTATTCCTGCAACATGCTAAATATGTTTTTGAAAATATTTTTTTTGAACGTGCTGAATATTTGATTCTTAAATAACAAAAGTTTTCCTTTGCTCAGATTTCCTCACTAATATAGTTATCAGCTGTTACCTTTCAACCCAACTAGAAAAAGCAGTTAAATTTTATAATACTTTAAAAATTATACCATATAAATGGTATATTTATGAACCAATTCTGCAGAGAAGTTAACTTGACATACCTAGGAGAAAGAAAAATTAAAATGATAAATAAATAGTAAACGTCATTAATTAAATATAATTTCCTCTAAGAGTTATTTAAATTGTATAAATACTTTTAAGTTACATATATTATTACTATTCAATAACGTAAAACCAAATATAAATAGATGTTTACCTAATAATATGTATAAAAATAGATATATACTCGTATTCATATATATTTTTAGATCATAATCCCCTTAGATTTATAAGCGAGTATGTTCGCATAATTCATAAAACATCCTGAAAATGCTTTTTACATAAGAACGTATGGCTTAAAGAATCATGAATATATTTAGAAAGTTCTGTACCCATCCATAAAAATTGAATGATAAGAATTCATAAAAGTAACTAATGAATCAAGTTGGCTTTCTAAAGCCACAGTAAAAACCGAGAAGGATTTAAGAAATTCACACAAAAACCTGTCGATTTCCATTGAAGTTATGTCTAAAACCTCAAATGAATGTCGCATACAAAATCCCTCGAAATCTTCTGGGGAGTTTCATTGCTCTTTCAGGGAAGGAACTTTTCTATTCTATCCTGGATAGACGTATCACTGGTTTCTGTTGTGATCGAAAATAGAAAAAGTGCAAAGAATACAGAAACTGAAACTGAAGCCTTGACGGGTTTGTCTAGATTGAACTGTGCAAGGTAAGTTCCATAATAGAATGTGTGTGCTTTTGTAATGATAGTAGGTGAAATCAAGTTACCAGATAGATTACGGAAGCGGGAGAAGAGAGAGAGAAAAAAAAACAAAAAGATAAAGTAGAAAATTGTAAAGATAGAATTTCCGATCTGGTATCTGGTGTCAGGTGGTCGGAAAACATTTTCCAGTTTGGGGTAGGAGTCAAATTAAGTGCATGAGAACTTGCACCTGAAAGGGATTTATGCTATACCATTAAGATGAAGTATTAGCCATTTACTTTAAAGCAGATAAGAAAGAGCTTTTTATCCTTTAATAGGAAATCTCCATTTTACTACGCTCTTATTGTTTCTTCCTTAAGTTGCCATTCGAGGAAGATATATTACGTGTAGTTCACGGTAATACTTCCGGGTGAATAGATTCCACTGAATGGTTTGTCTTATTGTAATTTTTCATAATGAAATTTTCGCTTTATTTCATCTCGATGATCTATTGTTATGGCAACAGAATTAATATTATACAATCATTTATTTATGCCATTGATTCAATAGCATTCGTATTTATTCTACCCTCAATTCTATAATTTTTAGAATTTTCTTATACTAATTTTAACAAATACACTTTCATCTCTACACTGTTATCAGTACGTTATATGTTCGAATATAATCTTTGTAGTCGTCGTATTTCTAAGAGCTTACAAATATATCAATTTAATTGTAATGCAGATCGTTTTGTTTAAGGTAAATTAATCACATTTCCATTAAATTTGAAAAGAAGTGAATGTACTTAAAGCAAAATCTAAGCAAATTAGATCTATAAAGTAGTTAATTTGGTTTTGAATTTAAAATTATTTCTTTTTTGTAATTATATTGATAAGATTGTTATGTGTATATAAAAGAGAGTGTTCTATTATAATTAAATACGATTTGTGAGCTATGTAGTTTTTACTATTTTTTAGATGTTAATTAATAAATTACCTTATAAAGGACTACTGAATCAAATTCAATTATTCCAAAAAATTTTTAGAGTTCTGACTAACATCAGAACTTCAAAAATATTTTGGAATAATTCTGCATTCATATTACTACCTTTAATCTCAGAAAGGAAACTGATTTGACACCACAAATATTATAACACAAAATTCAGCGCAAGCCCGGAATTTTTGTATAATGCTAACCAAGAGTTTCTTTCTACTTTCTCAAGCGAGTATAGACCAAGTGATTTCGGAGTTACAGTAGAAGACCTCGATGCAGAGCGAGGTAAACTGGCGATTTAACTTTAGTATTTTCCTCTTCTTACTTAAACTGATCTTAAAATATGAGTTGTGGCAGAAAAATAATGATACTATTATCAGTGAGAAGATCTGGCAACACTGTGGACTTAACCTCCACAACGAGTGTGCGTTAGTCCCTGCCGGAAACCTCGTCTGGAAATTGCGCAACCCTATAGACCGTGATTAATGAAGTTGTGTTCTTGGAAGTGCGTTGTGTAAAATGGAACTGCAAAGATAGGAGCAATGGAGTGATTTCAAATTTTATGTTAAGCTGGTTGAGGCAGCAAGTTTAGTCTATGAAAAGTTGACCTACCAAGAGCACAAATTTTTCGATGACATTAAGCATTTTTGGAGCAATAAGACGTTGTCGAAATCGAACCTTGTTCAGAAGGGCCTTCGGCATCAACACGTTATAAAAATATAGAACAAAAAGGGTTTCCTGTTGTTCCACATTACCTGATCTAAGTCTATGTGACTTTTTTTGTTCCCCAAGATCAGAAAATACTTGAATCGATATCATCTTGGTATTGTCGATAACATCCAAAGGAGTTTAACCGAATAGCTAAAGGCGATTCCAGTTGAAGATTTACAGCACTTCTACGTTGAGTGTAAACAACGCCTCCGCCGATGTATAACTGCCTAAGGAAACAATGCCTCCGCTCATATATAGTATTTTTAAAGAGGAATATGTAGTAGTATTTTTAAAGAGGAATATTCAGTAAAAGTATTTTTAGTGTATTGAAACAAACAGTTACCATTTCTTTATAATTAAATTATTATTTTAACAATTTAAGAATTTTCAAAAATGGATATAACTTTAAAAAAAAAACAAATTATGGACAACTTATAAAAATTTTCTGCTATTTACATTTATACTTGAATATTTGTGAAAGTAATTTAAAATTGCAACTTTCTTCCCTGAAGTCATTAATAGCCTCCTCTAAATTTACTTAACTTTATTTACTTTCAGTAAAATTCTTTCCGCCCAATTTAACTTTCAAAAATTTTCACAGTTTAGTAAAGAAAATTCAAGTAAATGGAATAGAAAAACTCTTTTCATTAAAAAAAAAAAACCTAATTCTTGCAAAAATAATCAAATCAAACAAATATTAATTGAAAATAAGAGTTTGCAAAAGCTTGTATAAAAATTTTCGTACACAAAAAAAAATTTCGCAACAATTTATTTACTTTTCAAATTTAATGCAAATTGTGATAGCAAAATGGTGCTTAGTATCTGCTAATTTTAGAAAGCTACTCTTAGTGGCCATTTTTGTTAGCACAAATATTTATCGAACTGAAAAAAAAATAAAACTCCCAAGAGAGTACAATATGGGATACTCGAACGTTAAAGTGTATTTTGTGGGCGAGTGTTATGGAATGATATGAAAAGTACGAGCATCAACAAATACGTGTCTTATGCACCAGACGAAGGCATTACCAGCCGAAACACAATAAGTATCAATAGTTCCTAGAAGGAAATAAGGATAGTGCTACTGCTATTCTGCTATGTACAGTACATATTTATCCTTGGAAATTGTTTGGGAAAAGTTTTCGAAATTGAATAGTAAGTACTTTGGTTCGTTATAAAAGCCCGCACAAACGATTTTCATTTTCAATGGTGAACTTTTGCAGTAGATTTTGCTGTAAACATCTCCCAACGATATCTTGGCACATTAAAAAGCTACTGTATCCTGCCTGAACAATCTAAATGCTATATACACACATGTACACATATGCAAAGGATTTTTGATTCTATATAAAATACGAAGCAGTAAGGTATTTTCCTACAGCCTGTTTATACGTGTACGTGGTCGATTTTGTCACTTCAATATACTTCCGTGTCTACTCGGCACCATATTCGTTAAACTAAAATACCCTTTCTACTCTTATAAGCGCTTTTCGCGGCGGTGAAAAATTGAAAGTCCACAACAACTTCGAAAATTGAAAGTTTGTCTTACACTCGAAAACAAATTAAGTAGTTAAAAACATATTGTGCACATTGTACGTACGTAAGCTCATCGACAATAGCATTTCCACTATGGTATGTGCAACGGCTTTATTGTTAGCCATCAGTAGCTTCAGCATCTCCGTAGAAATTTGCCCCCAATACATACATATTCACCCAACAACACCAGTATCATCATTGCTATCATCATAACTTAAATAAATTCCGCCTGTTATCATTTCACTTTTGCGACGTTATGGGACCTGATCTGTACCAAGTACATCACTATTATTGTACAACATATTGTTGGACCAGTAGTTACCAGTCAACAGCATATCATGCTAATGCCAACTTATCCATTTTATGCTATTAATCCTTCTAGCAGAGATTTTCAACTAGACCCAGGGACTCATAGTTAATGTACACACAGTGGATAAACAGATTCTACGGGTATATGGAAAGTGAAGTGTGTAATTTTCAACACCTGATATCAATACTCGTATTGCACTTGAGTTGGAGAGACCCGAACAGTATTATACGTTAAACAATATTTTATTCTAAAAAATGGTAATTCCCCTTTCAAAATTGATGCAGTTTTTTAATATTATAAGTATAAGCGAACTTACTTTTTCGAATTGAATTAATTTATAATAAATTGGTCTCCTTTTAATTTACATAAAATGCTATCATTTATCGTGAAAACGTTTATTATTTGGTAGTATTCGACGTTTATTATACCGTCGTGCTTTCATTGTGAATTTTTCATTTTTGAGCATTGTTCGTCGATTTTTTTATCTAGTAATGGATAATGTATTTTTTTCTAATTTTCATTTAAAATGTAAATTTATTAAATGCTTCATAATTAATCCACTTCACAATACATAATCCACTTAATAATAGATTAATAGCCTAATAAAGGAAGGTCAAAAAGTAAGCGCAATAGAGCGATTAGACTGCAAATGATTTGCTGCTTTTTACTTTTTATCTATTTTAAATGAACCTCGAAATATATTTTGGCTATTTAATCAAACTAATTTATATCCTCGTGAATAAATTTATTATCTTTAAACTTAAAATATTCTAAAATTGCTGACTTCATTTGTTTGTTCATCTACAATAGAATCATTTTCTTTGAAGATCTTGTTTTTATTTTTGAAAGTTAAAAAATATTTTCTCATAATGCAGAGAAAATTTTCGAGAATGTACTTTAATATTTGGAAGCGGTATTTTTCATAAGCAATCGCAACCTGACACCTTGTCATGAAAAAAATTCGATTCTTTAGACCATTTTTTCTCCTCTACTTCATTGTATTCAGCGTCCATCAAACCAGCTGCATCTTCGCCTTTGTAGTAAGAAAAAAATCCTTCTTAGCCGATGTTGCGACCTCCAATTGTGTCCGTTGATTAACACTCGGTTTTTGGTAAGCTCATAAGGATACAATAACGAATCTAAGTTAAATTTCCACTTTAATTTCCTTGGTAAAGGTCCAAATCTCAGCCGAAGTCCCGATTTTCATATGCTCCGAGCATTTTGAGTACCCATCTTGCGCTGATATTTCTTGATCCTGTCATTAGACTGGTTTATTCTTTAGGATATGTTGTGGTTGGTGGGACCTGTAGTTCGTCGAGTATAATGTATGCGATATGTTTGCCTCGTTTTTGTGCGTACCATTTTCTTTATCGGTTAAGATCGCAAAAGACACTTTAGAAACAGACAAAACATTTTCAGTTGTTGTAAATAATATTGGAGGTTTTCTACGCACTATTAAAGACTCCAAATAAATAACACTTCATAACACTGTGAACAATAAAAACATCGAAACGCTCCCCTATAGTACAACACGTTGTATAACATTTTTTTAAAACATTAGTTACAATCATGAACTTATTTGGAGCGCTTCAACCATGGTTCATATTCCCTAAATTCAGGCTTAATCTGTTTTCTAATTAAATCTGATCTGTAGTTAGTTGATGAGAGTAGTAGTTAAATTAATTCGAGAATCTTAATAAGGTGTAAAAAAATTGTAAAGAAATGGAATACTTATAATTCTGTTTAAATGAGATGTGTACCCCAGCAGATTGGTAAATAGGAAAAACCGTTGATTTAACCAAATATCAAATTATAGGTGGAAGCAATTTATCGAAAATCAGATTTTGAATAATTTAAATTCTCAAAATTTCGAAGATAAGGTGTGTATTGGTCCAGTCTGGTGGTTGATCAATGAGTCGAGTCGCTATCGGTCCAGTCTATGTGTGACCCAAAGTCTTAATTATTTTAAGTAACAGAGAATCTTTTTTGCAGCTTATCAGGACATTTAGGTCATAGTTGGTGTTAGATAGCTCAACAGTTTGCTAATCTACTGCTACCTTAGTATTCCAAATCTGCAGAATCATCTTTTTTAATACACGAAAATCACTTTTACGTGGTCCATTTCTCGAAGACCTTAAACGCTAACAAGCAACAAAACACACTAAAACTCATTTTAGTAATCATTAAGAATCTTCATAATTGTGAAAATTTATATTTAATGCATTTATTAATTATATTCATACGGGCACTCAATACATCGCATTTGAAATTTGCAAAAAAAAAAAAGTATAAAAGAGATAGTTATAAAAACAAAAAAGGGAATCCTTTCAAAATGGATTTTTTTCATGTATTATGATCGATTCTCCACATCATTAGTTATTCTCAATCGCCTAATAAATTTATTCAATGGTGGTATGTGCCTAATGCAATTTCTAAGAATTTCCTTTTATCAATGAAGAAAAAAATTCTATTTATTTGCCACGTTTTTCACTATCTCCAGACTTTTTATCTTTATCCTTTTTTAAAGAGCCTACAGCGTCTCGAATCGTGTCAGATTGAGGGTCTACACCTGGCAAATTTTCCAAAACGCTCTGAAATATTGAAAAAAAAAATTTTATATTTTGATGTTGAAAATCTAAGTTAAGGTAAGCAACCTGTAAAAAGGCCGGATCACTAATAACTTCATTGTAATCTTCATCAACTTCCATCGGTGTTTCATCTTCGGTTTTCGCCCGTTTTGCTTGTTGTGTAATATTCTCCTCTAAAAGAAAGCGGAAAATAAATTAATCAGTGTAAGGAGATTAAAATTAATTAAAATATTTAATTGTTTTGAATATTTTGTGTTAACATACGAGCATCTTGCATCGACATATGCATAGCAAAAGCGATTTGCTCCTCTTCGGTCATGTTTGCAAAATCTGGCATTACATCGTCAGTCTTTTTTTATTGGAATACAAGGAAAAAATATGATTTTAATTAGTTAAGAAATAGTCAGAGAATGATTATAGAAAACAGTGTGGCTTACTGGAGTCTCCGTAGATAAAGCGAGAGCTCGCTGAAGCATTGCTTCCTCAGAATTTGGTTCAGCAGCTACAACGACAGGTACTGGAGTCTCAGTAACTGGGGCTTCTGGTACTGCTGGGCCAGTATTTGAAGCTGCTAAAGCGCGTCTTTGCTCTTCCTCTTGACGTTGACGTTGCTCTTCCATAGACACACGCAATGCCTATTGAACAATAATTGTAATGGTAATATAACATTAAAATTCCTAATTTCACAGATATTAAAATCTATTTACCAAAGCCAACTCGGGATCTTCGTTTGGATCAACACCAAACTCAAAACCAGCCCCTCCTAACACAGCTGCTCCGGTACCATCTTCACCTTGAATGATTGGCGACGAAAGCAATGCATCCGAAAGAACAGATCCTCTTGGAACACTAACCAAATGGGAACCAGTACCATCTTTACCGTTTAAAGTATTCACAAATGCGGTCAAGAGATCATTATTTGAGGAATGATCTCCAAAGCTAACCATATCTACATTGACTTTTTCTTTCTTAAGCCTCTTTGCGAGTTTAACCAATTCGGCTTCCTCATTTCCAACGGGAGATCCAACGAAAACCACTATGCGCATTTTATGATTTTTGCCTTGACGATGTTTGAGAACTAACTGCACACAAAACATGAAATATCGCAAATGTTAGACTTTTGGTCAATTCTACTAAACAGACTAATCCAACATAGAACACTTACATGAGCAATCCTAATACCAGTAAGGAGATTAATATTGCCTTTTGGCTGAACTAAATGCATTTTCGACAAAATCCGTCCTACATCGCTGGTAAGAGTTGCTAAAACTTCTACGGTACTGAAATGTGAATATTTTGTTTGTCATTCAAAAGAATCAATTTTTCTTTGTTATGAAAATATGTCTCATATGAAAAGTATTGTATACCAAAATAAAAAGGAAGAAAGTTAAACTTTCGGTAACATTAAAAAACTTACTTTGCGAGTGTCAAAAGGCCGACATTGTTTTCGGGATTCGAACGGATTTTTGTCAAACAAACTAGATTAATTCCATCCTTCTGAGAATTCAAACGTGTTGGAAAGTAATCACCATTACGCTGGTAATCACTGTTATCAAAACTAAATGAAAAAAAGAAAATAATTTGAAGAAAACTAGAATCATTTTCAGAAAACACTCAAATTTAGGTTATATCTGATGATAACAATTACAACAAATTTAATGTAGTTATTAAAAAATTAAATATGAAAACAATACGAAAATTTGTCTTTATTACAAGAACTCATTTATATTATATAAAAAGCATTTTTATATATAAAAAATACAATAAATACCAGATCATAGTACTCTCCAAAACCATTTTTGATTTTTGCTTGTCACTCTCTGATGTTCAATTCAACTTATAAATCAGCACAGCCAACTGAAGTATAACAAAACGTCTTTTATTATTGAACAATTCTTTTTCGCACACTTATCTGTTTATAATAACTTACCGTGAAATTTTAATAATATTATATAAATAACATTTTTTATATCAGTAAAATCTATATTAATGGTAAACAATAAATAGATTTTAATTAGTTCATAAAACTTTATATTTAATAAAAAAAAATTTAATACTCGAAAAAGGAAATTATCCAAAGACACAAACCGTAAGTACGCATGCTACTAAATGTCAAAATTACAATCAAAATTACTGCCAAAATAGTGTAGTAAATGTGAGGGAGTGTTGGATTGCCGGTTGCTTTTCAATATATTTTAAATAAGAAATGGTAAATTTTGTGGTGAATTATGTATTTCACGGAATTGATTTCATATTTTTTTATATTATCTTTAGGATGTACTCAGTCGGCCAGCAGAAGAATTTGAAAATGATCAGCTCGTTGAGGAATTATGGGCAATGAAGGCACTTCAACATGCCGAGCTATATTTTAATGTAAACAAAATATATTTCAAAATTCAATCCAGACAGTTAATTTATAACTTTTCTTACAGATAATATCCAGTGTTGATCCACGTCATTTGAAATTAACCCCATACGATGATCAAATTTATACTGCATTTCGTAAAGATTTTCCAAACCTGAAAATTCAAAGTCTTACAGATTATGATTTAAAAAGTCCTGAAGAGAAAGTCAAATGGAGAGCGTTTATAAAAAAATTTGATAAACTGGAAGATTTCTCAGTTGGAACTCTGTTACGAAGCGAGTCAACAAAAGATTATTCATCCGAAAACTCAATACTAGTAGTGCGGATTCAGTTTTTAGCCATTGAAGTAGCTAGAAATCGTGAGGGTGACAATGACAGTATACGAAAACAGTTTATGCCGAAGCAGCAAAATGAATGAATTTATATTAAGATTCTTATTCAATTAGAAATAAAAGTATTTTATTCATATTTTTCGTATTTTCTTTTTATCACTCTACCATTGTTATGGTAGGATAGCGAAGTATTCATAAATAAGAAGTATTTTTCTACACAAATAGTCTTAAATAAAACTTATTACGTATATGGTCATTTCTTTGCCAACAGTAATAAATGGCATATACGAGAAGTTAAAAAATTACTTTCAATAAAATCTGTGCTTTATATACTAGAGCCATCTATTGAGCAAATGCGAAATTGAAATAAGCGTAACATAATTTCTATTCTATTAAAGGCGTCTATTTTAGTTATATACACATACTTATATATAAGTATATATATAAAAAAAATATGAATCCCTATGGCTTAAATAGGTCACAGAACCGCGGTTGGTGGATAGTGTCCCACTAGGTCGTGCTGATATGATCATCGATATAGGTTGATGATAGTTCTCGTTCCTTTCTCTCCCTCTATATTATCAAATTTTTTTTGATACGTAAATTTGTTTATAAATGAAATTAGCAGATTTGACTGTACAATCACGAATGGAGACGGGATCATGGCAACGACCTTCCAAACTCATGGTCTTCTTCCAAGAGAGCCATGTGGTTTTTTTGTCGTGCTACTTTCAATTTTTATGAGAGCCGTTATTGCAAATCACACCATATATGGGTTCTGATCGCCCGACCAGGGCTGCCATAACATGTTTTCGTCAGGAGCCAACTACCCCAATATACTTGAATGGCAACATGATTCCCACGATGACCTGAAATCTACATATCCGACCAAGCTATTTAAATTAATGGAAACCGGTGGAAAATTCACAAAAAATTTTATATTTAACATTTTTGGACTTCTTAAATGGAAAGTTGTTGGGGTTCAAGGGAACGCTCCAATTCCTATTGCATCCAATCCTTATAATCCAAGATCATCCATGAAACTGTTGATGCCCCGTTTTATATTCGCAATAATGTAATACACTGAATTCTCTTTTTGCATGAATTTTTTTTATACAAATTTGATTTAACAAGAGCTTAAACGAAAAAAAATTCTCTTTTTACACGAATTGTTTTGTTTTAATACGATTTTCAATATTCTATGAACTTTTTTATGAATTTTTCCGAGAATTTTTCTGATGAATTTGTTTCATTCTCACTCCTCACAAATATGCATTGTAACTTCGCGTTAAATTTTTCACAATTCAGTTAGATTATGTCGATTATATGAGCGGGATTCCCCGAATTATGCATAGGGTAAAGACGTAATGTATTTTCTACGCAATTTAGTTTGGTTTTGAGAGTTTAAAAGAAAAGATGTTTAATTGTTGTGGATATTTAAAAAGTTATAAGTAAAATAAAGTTAGTGCTCGTATAGATATATTATCTCAAGTTTTAAATAATTTTCAAATCTTTGCATTATTAATATGAAAAATATTATTGGTAGCCTTAACACAATGTCAAATAATTCACCTGTAATAAAAACGAAGAGGTTTTGATACTAAAATTAGAATTTTAGATCAGCTTGCAACAGAACAAGGTGCAATGGCTGTCGGAAAGCATTTTGGTTTTCATGAAGCTACCATAAGAACGATTAAAAAAAATGGAACTGCGATCAGAAAATCTGTATGTTCTGGGACAAAAATAATTGCTAAATCATCGTCTTACATAAGCGATGTTGTCAAAGAGAAGATGGAAAAAGCTTGGGTAATGTGGATTGTGAAGTTAAATCACAAAAAAGAATACCAGTAGATGGAATTACTATCAAGCAAACAGCATTAAGCATCTATAAATGTATTAAAGAAGCTAAGCCAGGCACTTCATCTCAGTCAAAACAACCTGAATTTTCTGCAAGTACAGGTTGGATGACAAGTTTTCTTGAACGACATGCTCTCCATAATATAAAAATTAACGGGGAAACTGCGTTTGCAGATGAATTGGCTGCCAAAGAATTTCCTCAAAAACTTAGAAAAATTATTGAAGATGGAGGATACACCCCAGATCAAGTTTGGAATGTAGATGAAGGAGGCATTTTTTGGAAAAGAATGCCTAGGAGAACTTATGTTGCAAAATCGCAGAAAAAGTAGCAAAGGACCGTGAAACATTGTTGTTTTGTTCCAATGCTTCAGGTGTCCCAAAAATAACCGAACTTTATATTTAAACATACAACATGCAGCGCCATCTATTAAAAAAATACATTCATCCTCTCTCAAACGCACATAAATTCATGTAAATCGGATGACAGATGTGAAAGTTACAGCCATTTCAATAAAAGAAAAAGTGTGCTAATGTTACAAAACAAAAATGGAGCAAAGAGCAAATATAAAATTTTGTGTTAAACTTCAAAAAAAATTCGCTGAGACATACGAATTTATGAAAAAAGTTTATGGTGATGATTGTATGAGTCGTACTCAAGTTTATATGTGGTCTACACGATTTAAAAATTGTCGTGAGGATTTAAAGGACGACCTAAGGCCAGGTCGTTCAGAAGCTAGTAATCGTGCTGAATTGGTGGAAAAAGTCCGTGAAATCATTGGTATCGATGCAAATTTTACTACGAGAATGTTGGCTGAGGAATTAAATACGAGTAAAAACAGTATTTGGAGAATTTTAACTGAAGATTTGGGTAAAAAAAAGGTCTGTGCGCGTTTTGTTCCACATGAATTAAATGAAGACCAATAAATCGCTCGTGTGGAGCGATTTAAAATAATTTTAGAATATTAAACTAAGTACTTGTGATTTATATGAAAAATGTGAATGCTTAAATTTGTTGGCAGTAAAAGACCTTACATATACGAGTATATTCATAATGAATACAAAAATTTCTACTTCGCAATTAAATGTAAAAATTATTATAGAACAACTTACATATTTCGAGTGCCTTACTTTTCACGTGAGTTTATTAAATTTATAATTTGTAATAAAATCGTTTCACTTTGGAAAATCTATCTATGTTTCTGCCGATAGGCAATATCTAATAGTTGATAGCTTATTGTAAACAAAAACTTCACTTATTTAAGATTCAAAGAAGCCATTGTATCCGCGAAAAGTAGCGGTGTGGTGCGTATTTTCTTATAATTTAAGAAGGCTTTAATTTGAAAATGAAGGAGAGACTATTTTAGTCTGAACCACATGTGGTTTCAACAAAATGGTTGGCTTTATGGTACATAAAAAGTCCTCAAGACGCGTAATTTCGAGATTTGGTGATGTTAATTGACCACAAGATTGTGCGCGGTTTTACGCCTTTGAAATTTTTCCTGTAGGTATACATGAAAAATAATACTTATACAGACCATCCTTAACCGTTAGAGCATATAAAAACCAACATCCGTCAAATATTGGGTTGTCAAGAAAATACACGGTGTCCCAAAAATAACCGAACTATATATTTAAATCATGCAACATGCAGCGCCATCTATTGATGGGATATCATCATAAAATGCTCCTTTCATCTTGCAGCGCCATCTGGCAGAAATGGCTGGGATATCATCATAAAATGCTCCTTTCATCTTGCAGCGCCATCTGGCAAAAATGACTGGGATATCATCATAAAATGCTCCTTTTATCTTGGTTTTCAGTTTTGGAAATAGAAAATAGTCACATGGTGATAGATCAGACGAATACGGAGGGTGGTTTATGAGAGAAATCCGTTTTTTCATCAAAAATTCGTTCACTTTTTTGGTCTTGTGAGGTGGTGCATTATCGTGCAATAAAAACAGCTATTTTCCTGCTGGATATTCAGGTCTAACACGACCAATTCTTTTCCACAAACGATCTAAAACACCTTAATAGTACGCTCCATTAACAGTTCGACCTTTTGGAATAAATTCCTTGTGGACAATACCCTTCGAATCATAAAAAGTAATCAACATTGTCTTGATTCGACACTTCTGAAAACGCAATTTTTTGGTTTGGCTTGCCTTTGGACTTCCATTCAGCAGACTGACGCTTAGTTTCAGGGTCATATTTAAAACACCATGACTCATCACCAGTTATGATCGAATCTAGAAAGTCTGGATTGTTTTCAGCCGTTTGAACAATGTATTTGCAATGCTCCACACGAGCGATTTTTTGGTCTTCATTTAATTCATGTGGAACAAAACGCGCACAAACCTTTCTTTTACCCAAATCTTCAGTTAAAATTCTCCAAATAGTGTTTTTACCCGTATTTAATTCCTCAGCCAACATTCTCGTAGTAAAATTTGCATCGATACCAATGATTTCACGGACTTTTTCCATCAATTCAGCACGATTACTAGCTTCTGGACGACCTGGCCTTAGGTCGTAATTTAAATCCTCACGACCAATTTGGAATTTTTAATTCAATTCAATTTTTTATTCCAGTAAATTGTTTGTTTTTATATTACATTTTGTGCTATATACTACTGAACAGTATACTATATTATTAAGTCTTAAGGCTATTATTTAAACCTATTTCAATACAATGTTCTTATTTATTTTTTGTAACTAATTATTTTAGTTTGTTAATAACTAATATTAAATTTAAAGTTTTATTATTAATGCGTAAGATGCCAAACATATATCTTATGCTAAATTTGATGTGAAATGAATTAATTATAAACTAAACTTAAAACTAATCTTAAAAAACTAGATAAAAAGTAACTTATAAATTAGAAAACACTTAAACTAAGAAGGCACTTAGTTAGTTGGGCTGGGCTGTTTTGTCTACCCGTAATGCATTCCTGTTCTGGCGTTATTCCAGTCGAAAAGTGATTCGCAATGCTCGTCAATAATCATGAGGGGTGTTGGATATATGAAACTATTTATTATTCGGTTGTGGTCTAATGTAATTTAATGAAATGTTCCTTATAATCTGATTTGGATGCTCATTAATTTTATGTAGGTATTTTTTGGCAATTGTTAGCATATATTGGAACAGTGGAAACATCCCCGCTTTCGTATAAAGGTAATTGTTTGAGTAATATTTACCCTCATCGGTGAAAAATTGGTTTGTGCACTGTCTTAGAATTCTTCTCCCAAATTTTTCCAACCTATTCACCTGGCTTTTTGAGATAGAAAACCATATGAGAGTATTGGTCTAATTAATTGTTTATACAGTAGTAATTTAGTGTTTAGGGAGAGACAGTTTTTTCTTTTGAATAAAAAAGACAATCCGAAAAATGCTTTCAGTGCTTTTTTCAGATTGGATTCAGCCTGTGTTCGGAACCTTAGTAATTATGTAAAAGTGACACCAAGCTACTTTAATGTTGATGTTGCCTCAATGTTGGCTCCGTTGATTTCAATAGATACTTTGCTCTTTTTTGCAATTCTTCTGGGTCCTCTTTTGGCTGAGTTTCTGATACATATCAGTTGGGTTTTCTCATTATTTACCTTGATTCCCCACTTTTTGTAGTATTCTAAAATTTTTTCTATTCCCTCCCTTACGAATTTTGCAGCAATTCTAGGGTTTGCATGTGTTGAGTATGCAAGAGTGCCGTCGGCGTAGTAAATGCTCTTGCAACCACTAACAGAAGGAATATCGGCAATGAAAATTGTATAGAGGAGGGGACCGAAAATTGATCCCTGTGGAACTCCCCTTTTTAGAGGATATATACTCGACATTTGGTCACTGTGGTTTACTTTGAAATATCTATGAGTGAGAAATGATTTGTACATATTAAAGAGACCAGAATCTATCCCTATTTGTGAGAGTTTATATAAGAGCCCATCCCACCATACCGTGTCAAATGCTCTACTTATGTCTAGGCTACATATAACTGTACTGCGCTGATTATTTAAGCCTTGGGTTATATCAGTATGAGGACTAAGAAGAGCATCCAAGGTTGAATGCGCTCTACGGAATCCAAACTGATTTGTTGAAATCGTGTTTGAGTCTTCTAAATGGAGTAATAATCTATCGTGAAGAAATCTGTCTAAGAATTTACCGAAATTGGAGAGTAGTGAGATTGGCCTATGTTCTGAAATTTTTGATTTTGGTTTTTTCTTCGGAAGGTTTATGATAATAGCCTCCTTCCATGAAGTAGGGAAGTAGGAATTGTTTAAGCAGTTGTTAAGAATTATTAGTAAAACTCTCATGCCCGACATAGTCAAATTTCTTAATAAACAGTTTGGTATTTCATCCGGAATCGATGACTTCTTAGTATTTAGTTGTTTAATTAATGAAAATACTTCCCTGAACCCCATGAATAGTCCCCTTCTCGATGGATTAGTAGCCCTATTGTTGACATTGACGTAAGTCTGTGGTGCCGTATGTCCAATGCTCGTTTGCTCCCTGAAGTTATCTTATAACGATCGGGTGAAACTACTTTGAGGATTGGCTGGTTTTTCATCATACAAATCATGGTAAAAATCACCGAAGGTTTTGGCTGCCGACTCTGTATTAATGGGGTTATTATCTTCGTCAGTAACCGCGACTTTTCCCGATTTCCTTCTGCCGGAGATTCTGTCAATTTCTTGAAATACATTAGAATCCGGTTGTAATTTACTCAGGAAACGATTTAGTCTGTTGTCTATGTGTAGTTTTATACGATCTCTTATAATGACAGAGAGACAATTAATTTGTGATAGGAGAGATATTCTGCATTTGTTTTATTAAAATTCCTCGTGAAAACTCTTTTTAGATTTCTTCGCCAATTTTTTCTTATTGCCAATAATTTTGTTATGGAGGCAGGCAAGTTCAACAAATATTTGAATTAATTTATCAATCTCTTCGTTAGTATAGTTAACTGAGTCAGAAATATGTATTTTGTTTAGCTCTTTATCTAGACATTTTTTGAATTGTATCCAGTTGATGTTCTTATAGTTGTAGTTCTGTGTGCGAGTAGTTGATAGGAGATTTATATGATTCCGAAAGTTAATGGTTATGTGAGACGTTTAACGAATTTCCTTCCATAAAGTTATAAATGGTTCCCGAGATTATGAAAAATCAATTATTAAGCCACTTTGCGGTCTTGTTGGTTCCGGAGGATATGCCATCTTGTAGATTATTGTATGGTATGTTTTCGTTAAGCCAATTCGCTATTACAATACCATTAAGGTTATTCTTGAAGTCACTCTAAAGTTGATGGCGTGCATTGAAGTCACTTCCAACTAATAATCCATCACACGAGAGGCTAATATCATTTAGATATTTCATAAAGATATATTCTGCTCCTCAATCATTTTTTTGTAAATCTCGCAGCCTTTGTAGTTTACGGGGTAACCATATTTACCACAGTTTGTGTAGAAAGGCTTCGAATTATCGTCGTCCGACTTAGAACGCTTGCATTCTAGTGGGCCGTGATGTACCGCACATTTCACACACCTGTACTGCATGAAGCAATTCTTCGCTATATGTCCATATTTTTGACAATTTTTACACTGCACTGGACCTTGGGAATGTAGTTCTTCCCATTTAATTTTCTGGTGCATAATATAATTATGTTGGCTCAGGTGGTTGGCTTTAAAACCAGGATTAAACTGAACCAAAAACAAATTTGACGGCCTGTTTTTGGCTTCAGATGCCCTCGTTTTGAACCGCGTAACGCCATGGACATGTTCTGCTCCAAATAAGACGGACAGCTCATCCCGAATATCACCCTCTGCGACCGAATGGTGCAAGCCTCTCAGAATCAGAGAAAGTTTCTTTTCATTTTTTGGAGTATATGAAAAGGCCTCTATTTTCTGCTGTTTTAGCTCATTTAGAATTTCTTGACGATCCTCTGAGCTATTTGTTTTTATTATTGCTTTCCCATTTTTCAAAATTTCTAATTTTGATGTCGCTTCTCAAAGCAGATTTCAGTTTTGCTTCCTTAATAAAGTGTGCAATATTAAGGTTGAAACAAGTAATTGGTGGTATGTGACTCTTTTTACTTTCTGGTACTTTGTTAGCTTGTGTACTGTTGCTTATTGAACTGTTGCCTTTTTCAGCTCCCTCATTTACCGGTTCATCCCTAAGCAAACTGAATCGATTTGCACTTAGATTACATTCTGGTTCAATTGTTCTTTTTTTTACTTTTTTCTTCGCTACACTATCTGTGAATTTTATACTTGAAACTTCATTTTGAAGATTGTATTTCACAGCCACCTGTTTTAAAAATTTAGACACATCTTGGCCTATTTTTTGTTTATCGGTTAATAGTGTACCGAACATTTTTACGTCAAGGTCAAGTTGCTCCGATTCTTCCATCTGATCTTCTACAGCGTTGACCCTCTTTGAAAACTTACTATTTTACATTATATAATCAAAATCACATTCCATGTTGTCATCTTCGAATCGATGGTAAACAATTTCTTAACACTTTTTTTTTTGTATGTTACTAATTTAACGTCTACAAAATTCACTACAAGTAATTTAAGTAAAAGTCAATATTGTTATTGAAAATTATTTAACACTCAGATTATATGTTCTATTACTTCCACAACACAACAGAGAATCTATCAATATGATCTATGATCTATCTATGATCGAATCACCATTTTTAAATCGTGTAAACCACGTATTAACTTGAGTACGACTCATACAATCATCACCATAAACTTTTTCCATAAATTCGTATATCTCAGCGAATTTTTTTTCAAGTTTAACACAAAATTTTATATTTGCTCTTTGTTCCATTTTTGTTTTGTAACATTAGCACACTTTTTTTTTATTGAAATGGCTGTAACTTTCACATCTGTCATCCGATTTACATGAATTTAGGTGTGTTTGAAAGAGGATGAATGTATCTTTATATAAATATAAAGTTCGGTTATTTTTGGGACACACCGTGTACACATATACAGTAAAAATAATGAAAAACTTTTATTTTGTTTGCTAATTTTTCAATTTATTTTTCTACGTTTATTTGAGCAAATGATAAACATAATTTTTATAAATATAGTTTCAATATTTAAATTGCTTTTATTGATTAGAAAACTAAAGTTTATTTAAGATTTTACAAAAATTCTTTGAAGATTTTATTTTCGTATTGCCATTATTAAGAATATTATTAGAAAACATATCTACTCATTAACAGATGGCGGTAATATTCTGATAAACATTTGGGAACAGTTTTTCCTGCAGAATTTAATTTTGAACTTAACTAATGAGAATAAGTGCTACATTTTGGTTAATTTGGTGAACAAAATCATATTAATTGGAAAATAGACTAATTTTCATTATAGGAATAATAACTGTATTAAAGTTAAGAATTAGAATCAATAAAAATACTTATTATTTTTTAATAAATCCAATAATCGTCCTTTGGCTTTACTGTTAAAATACATATTTCAAGGATTAATTTTAAAAAATCATGTCTATGCTTGCAGAACCATTTTTTAGTAGCAAAATATACCCAAACTGAATATAAGATCGTAAAATTCTCCAATTGATTAATGTAATGTAATATAAAGGGTAGCAAGAGGATGCAATTGTGGTAACCCTAACGCAAATAATTCTAATATTGAGGCTTTTAGCGAACCTCAATATCATATTGGCAGATAGCCGGTAAATCTTGCAGGGATTATTAAATCCAAAAACATGATGCCTAAGCCTCTGTCAGGCAATCGCAGTGTAGGTGTTCCGACGTTTTATCGTCAGAGAAAAAACGACGTAATGTCGCGTCATATTTATGTTAGCTATCTTACTTGGCTAAGTGAATAGACCGGTGAGTAGCCTAATATCCGACTTGTTGAGTTTCATGACCTCTGAGCCGTCTTTGTAAAAGGCGACGAATTTCTTAGAGTGATTGTCGACTAGGGAATTATCCCAGTGTGATCTTTGACTCTCGGGCTCCTAGGACTCAATAATGGACCCCAGGTGGCTTCTTGGACTGCTACAGAATTGTTCTGGCACAATACACAGTGTATTTCGTCTCCTTTTGGAAAATGTGTCTGTTAGTTCGTTGCCGGTATTATAATCATAATCTAGCACCCCAATCAAAGATACATTATTGTGTCTAGTCAGTTGATGTAGGACCATGACGGTATACCAAACCAGCTTGGATTAAACATCAGACATGACAAGAGCTTTCAATGTAGCTTGGCAGTCTGACATAATATTGAAAGCTATTATCATGTCTGATGTTTGATACCCACTCTAGCACAGAGTTTTATGGCAATGAGTTCACTTAGATAGACGATAACAATGTCAAACTACTTCCGTCCCAACAAATTAGATGTTCCGTAAACACCTCTTTGAAGGTGTTATTTACGTGACAACATAATTTTTAAAATATTTAAGTCCTTGCTTCAGTGAAAACATAAGAATTCCTGAAAATATAAACTGGACTTCAAAACTATTTTTAAGTAAAATTAAGAAGTGAATTTAATTATTACTAAGATAATTTGGGTTACAATTTAGAGAAAGATTATATGATGCACCAAAACATGCGACAACAAGGCATATATAGCAAAATTTGCAATTTTTCGTTAATTCACCTTTCAATAACCACGAATTTACATTGACAAGTATTTTTTCTTCCCACTGCATGCTTGTTTCAATTAGGTTCTGTAGGCTACTAAATTATCTGGGAATAGTCAATAAAGATAAGCTACAACTTTATATGCCTTTGATGGTATTATTACCTACTTCCTTCATTAATATTAAGGAAAAAAAATACCAGCTGACATCGTAAAAACACTAAAAAAAATCTTAGCATTTTATGACAATTTTAAGGCAAAGAGAACTTATCTGATGGGGCACTTCTCGACGTTTTCACCAATACGTTCACAACCGATTTATGCAAACACAAAACACATTCTTATTCGGATTTTTTCCATTTTTTATTTTAAATTTAATAAAATTAAACACAATTTGATTTAAGCCGTTTCCATTGGCTGTGCAGCGGTCTCTTCAGTATATTTACCCTTGTCTTTACCAAGTGCTGCCAATCGTCCCTTGCCTCGTCTTTCGAGGATCTTCTTGCGATCCTTATCCAGCTTCAATTTGACAATTAAGCATTTTGATGGATGAATACCGACGTACACGTTTGTGCTGTTGGCATTTTCCCGTTGGATTTTCTCAATATAAACGACGAATTTTTTGCGGTACACCTGCATCACTTTACCGACTTGATTGCCTTTGAAATGTCCACGGACAACTTGGACTTCGTCGTCTTTGCGGATTGGCATCGATCGAACATTGTACTTTAGTCGCAATTCTTTTGACAGAGGCGCCGACATGAGCCGCCTTCGGATATGCGAAGGCGCTGTAAAATGACGCTTGCGATTTTTCCTTCTTGAGGATGAGACGCGCTTGTTGAATTTCATCTTGTGTAGTTTAGGTACGTTCTATAAAAACACAAAAGAAATTATCATCAAAACATGTAAATAACGACCACTCATCAATTTCGCTTAAATTTTATGTCAAATGAACAATAACAATTTTAGGTTAACTATTATTTGATTAAAAATTTCAACTATTATCATCCAAAATCACTAAAATCTACACTTAATTATGATACAAGTAGTTCAATGCATAATAAAATGGTTAAATGAGTGGTAAATTATTTTATTTTAAATACGATGAATGGGGATTTTTATGGAAAGAAAACTTACATCAACAACTTTGTCGAAAACAACCGTGAAGAAAGAAATGACAGCTCCAGCGGCGGAAGCATTGAGTTCTGCCATCTTTGGTACATTCTGTGTACTATACAATCCACAAATGTAGACAATTGGTGCGTAAATGCACTAATATAAAACTTAAAAACAAATTTAATTTAAATTAAAATTATTAGTTAATAATATCTTTTTTTACATAATTCTAAAGTTAATTAAAATTATTAATTAATTTTTACAAATTTTTTACATACATAGCAGAAAGATTTTTAATTCAGTACACGTAAGAAATTTTCCTTAAAATATAGTATAAATACTATAAAATAAATTCACTAATTCCTGATTAACAAATAAATGAAAGTGTATTTTCTAGTATAAAATCTTAAATAATAAAACACATTTTTATGGAATGTATAAATAGCTGTCTTCCATTGGACCAATTTTGCTACTCGCAAGTATTTGCGAGCAGATGCCCAATGGAACGCAGAATTTTTTGACATAAGTAAAATATAACCTCAAAATACTGAGTTTATTCAGATTGTCAACGTGAAGTGGAGTGGATGAGTTGTACGAAAACATTTATGAGTGCTTTACTCTCGTTATAGGTCGAATTATCATCAAGAAAATGATAGGGCCGAAACTCGTTGTATACGAGTTATAAATAAGTTTATAACTCGTGTTAAATTAAGATATTTTATATTTATATGTGATTAATTGATTATTTCTAATTTTTGTTAGCCAATGAGGCATTTATTTACAATTGAGAGTGTTCTAATATATATAAAGTTACACAAATACATCATTTAAGTTTAAATTAATTTAACAATCCATTATTATCCATATTTTTAAACATTTGCTGCCTCGCACGTTCACCATTATTGCTGTTAATTCCTTATAGATTCTGCGTGATTCTGTGTGTTGTTGACTTTATTATCTAAATATTCTGTCACAGAAATCATTTTCAGTTAAGTTTGAAAAACCCTTAAACGGGGTAACTAAATATCTGCTTGCACCGTACGCTGTCTCCAATTATGGACTCATCCTCAGTAATACGCCTGTAAAACACAGATTTTCGTAGAAGCCGTGCATCGTGCATTACACCAGGTTCACCACAGTGCACAACTATAAACTTTTCCTCGGCGTTTCCAAGTCCCTGTAAAAGTAGACTATAATATTTTTTCTTATTGCAGTATGTTTGTTTGTCACGTTTAGGAGGATTGATTTTAATATGAGAACCATCAATAGCCCCAACAACACCGGGTACACCTTTCATAGCTGCAAATTGCATCTGGTTATTTTGCATTTCGGATGCTGTTAGCTATTTTATGTAATTGACACTCACTTCGACAAGTCATTTCACGCTGCGGTATAAAATTCGATGGACACTGCTTTCTGGCAAATACTGAAACGTACCGACAAATACGACAAAAAAAAACATATTTATCGGTACGTTTCAGTATTTGCCAGAAACCACAACGTTATGTATATTTCAAGATCAGCACCAACTGCAGTACGTCCTGTAATGCCTTGGACGGTGTAAAAACGTTCTGTATTCAGATAAAAGCGTGTGATATTTACAAACTTATTCGTTAAATTATTGTTTAAAATAAAAACACATACCGATAACCGTTTCTGCGACAACTCTTGTTAATCTAAAGTGTTTCTTAAATTGCAAATCTGTGTAATTTCCAATTATACGGACATAATTTTTTAACTCTACTTTTCTTAACACATGGAGGCACATCATCATCAGAATCTGATGTCTCGCTTAAGTCTGAAGAATCAAATACAATAAAATTAAATCTCTTCTACCTTCCAGCGCGTGAAACAATTCCATAGCAACCTGTAAAGCAGTCAGTTAATAAATATGCAATTATTTTTTATGTAAAAACACACTCGAGTAATATTTCTTTTCGCTTTTGCTGCACGAATAAAGTAAACATAACAAAAATATCACACTTTGACATAACCAACCTTAGATTATAGAAGAACTGGATAGACCTTAGATTAAAGAATACCTGGATAGGCCATTACCGTATATGTATACACATTTTTGTGTCCAAATTATTAGAAAGGGATATTCTTGTCAAAAAATTTTTATGTAGACATGACACCCACTGCCATCTAGTTGTCGTAATAGAAATTTATTGAATTGCAAAAGAATAATTTATATTCATTTTAAATCACTTATTGGAAACAAAAATACAATTTAAATACAACAATAGGAAATTTTTATTTTTTGTACAATCTTTTGATACGAAATGGAATTCTATTTTAGGTTTATTATTTATTCCGTAAATATGAATCAAATATAAAGCGCCTCAATTTTGTAGACTTTCGGAGATTTTTAAAACTTTAATTCTCCATGAAAGTGGAAACTTAAGAGCTATTGTTGTCATTTGTCAAGTTTTATTTTGTCACATCGGAAAGTGCAATTAAAAGTGTTTTTTTGCACATAATTTGAAGTATTTACGAAAAAGTAAGTATTTTTATATATAGTTATATTGTTAATAAAACTTAATACGAAGTTTTTATTTCAGAAAATTAAGTAATTCATTAGAAATTGCTAGATATTCGACGAAAAGAGGAAACCGGGAATTTCTTTCTTTCGGTAAGTTGACATCTTCATTTTTAGTAAACAAAATATTAAATATTTAGTTTGTGATGTTCCTAAATGGCTATTATTTATTTATTTTATCTAAAAAGTGGTGAAAAAGTGAAAAGTTCGTTTGTCAATAAATGTAAACAAATGCGATGTTGACAGTTCAATGTTTACCAGAAAATAGTTCAGTGCCGGTGTATATAAAGTGTGTGTAAGAAAGTTTAAGGGACCAAATTTTTCAGTCTATTTTCCATTGCTGTTTTCATTGTGTTAAAATAAATAAAGTTTATTCTTCGGTTAGCTTATTATTTAAATAAATTTGTTTTGATTGCTCTATTAGACTATATTATAATGCATTTACTAAATAATATAGTTTTCATTTTTTTTTTTAGAATATAAGCTATTAATTATTTAAGTCATTAAATTTTTCATTTTCCATTTTTGTTTTAAAGCATTTGTTTTTGTATACAACTTAACTTCTATATTATTAAGAATTTTATGTAATGTTCTATGTAATTATGCTTTATTTTTTAATTTAATTTGAATGCACAATGCCTATTTACATTACCATTTCCATTCACAAACACACATTTATATTATAATTAAGGTTTTTGTATCTACTTTGAAATTTATATTTACTAAGTTGCGGTGTGGTTTTATTTCAACATAAACATAATATCATATTCTCTAATTTAAGTCATTTTGCATTTTTGCAATGGATTTTTATTTGTGCACATAATTGTTTTCATATAATCATAAAACTTCCAATCTATTGTATATTTTTATATACTCTTCCCCACTTTATAATTATGTTTTAATAAATAATATATAGTGAAATAAAAAAATAAATAATATTATAAAATAGAATACTGTGTTTTATTGCATATTTACAAAACTAATTCCATCAAACAACAAGACCCGCAATATTAAAAAATCTATTCTTTTACGCATAAATGACATCACATATGAAAATGGTTTTGAACGAACCGCTTCAATCGCATACTGAAGTTTAAAATTGGCTCCCAATGATTTACGCCGTTTCTGTTGTATTGCATGTATGGGCGTTCTACGAATGTATTGCCAACAAAATTGGGACAGAATTTTTGTGTAGAGGCCTATCCAGTTCTTCTTTAATCTAAGGACCAACCAATCACATTGAATTTAAAAGAAATTTCTAGTAGCTGGGCTAAAAAGACCGTGCGACATATACATATTTTTATATGGACATTATCAGTATTATTCTCCATTTAGTTAAATCAAAAATCGCAATATTTACTGATAAGTTCTTAAATGTCTATGCTTAACACAGTTTATAGCGGACACAAGATGGGAACGTTCATTGAAGATGTCAAAGTTGTTAGCAGCGTTTAATAGAATAAATGCTAGTATCTGAATGTAAAAAAGGTCGAAAAACTGCAGTGGATCTGGCAAAAATATTAAAAAAAACCTGCGACACGCGGTGTTCCCAAGCGGTCACCCATCTAAGTACTAACCACGCCCAGTCCTGCTTAACTTCGGTGATCGGACGAGAACCGGTGGATCCAGGACGGTGTGGCCGCAGATAGTATATTTTTCCTACTCTTTTCAGTTTTCTTCGCAATCATTTCCATTTTTCCTAACTTAACAGTCTTTTAAATATTTTGTGTTATGTTTCAATTGTGCGATATATAAAAACTGAACAAATAAAGAACGCACACTTCAAGAAACTCTAATGAATTGTTCTTTATTTATTTTGATCTGATGACCGATTAATGTCAAGTGTCAGCTGTCAGTAGTTGAAGTCAGTCAGTAGACCGACCGACCCTTAGATTAAAGAATACCTGGATAGGCCATTACCGTATATGTATACACATTTTTGTGTCCAAATTATTAGAAAGGGATATTCTTGTCAAAATATTTTTATGTAGACATGACACCCACTGCCATCTAGTTGTCGTAATAGAAATTTATTGAATTGCAAAAGAATAATTTATATTCATTTTAAATCACTTATTGGAAACAAAAATACAATTTAAATACAACAATAGGAAATTTTTATTTTTTGTACAATCTTTTGATACGAAATGGAATTCTATTTGAGGTTTATTATTTATTCCGTAAATATGAATCAAATATAAAGCGCCTCAATTTTGTAGACTTTCGGAGATTTTTAAAACTTTAATTCTCCATGAAAGTGGAAACTTAAGAGCTATTGTTGTCATTTGTCAAGTTTTATTTTGTCACATCGGAAAGTGCAATTAAAAGTGTTTTTTTGCACATAATTTGAAGTATTTACGAAAAAGTAAGTATTTTTATATATAGTTATATTGTTAATAAAACTTAATACGAAGTTTTTATTTCAGAAAATTAAGTAATTCATTAGAAATTGCTAGATATTCGACGAAAAGAGGAAACCGGGAATTTCTTTCTTTCGGTAAGTTGACATCTTCATTTTTAGTAAACAAAATATTAAATATTTAGTTTGTGATGTTCCTAAATGGCTATTATTTATTTATTTTATCTAAAAAGTGGTGAAAAAGTGAAAAGTTCGTTTGTCAATAAATGTAAACAAATGCGATGTTGACAGTTCAATGTTTACCAGAAAATAGTTCAGTGCCGGTGTATATAAAGTGTGTGTAAGAAAGTTTAAGGGACCAAATTTTTCAGTCTATTTTCCATTGCTGTTTTCATTGTGTTAAAATAAATAAAGTTTATTCTTCGGTTAGCTTATTATTTAAATAAATTTGTTTTGATTGCTCTATTAGACTATATTATAATGCATTTACTAAATAATATAGTTTTCATTTTTTTTTTTAGAATATAAGTTATTAATTATTTAAGTCATTAAATTTTTCATTTTCCATTTTTGTTTTAAAGCATTTGTTTTTGTATACAACTTAACTTCTATATTATTAAGAATTTTATGTAATGTTCTATGTAATTATGCTTTATTTTTTAATTTAATTTGAATGCACAATGCCTATTTACATTACCATTTCCATTCACAAACACACATTTATATTATAATTAAGGTTTTTGTATCTACTTTGAAATTTATATTTACTAAGTTGCGGTGTGGTTTTATTTCAACATAAACATAATATCATATTCTCTAATTTAAGTCATTTTGCATTTTTGCAATGGATTTTTATTTGTGCACATAATTGTTTTCATATAATCATAAAACTTCCAATCTATTGTATATTTTTATATACTCTTCCCCACTTTATAATTATGTTTTAATAAATAATATATAGTGAAATAAAAAAATAAATAATATTATAAAATAGAATACTGGGTTTTATTGCATATTTACAAAACTAATTCCATCAAACAACAAGACCCGCAATATTAAAAAATCTATTCTTTTACGCATAAATGACATCACATATGAAAATGGTTTTGAACGAACCGCTTCAATCGCATACTGAAGTTTAAAATTGCCTCCCAATGATTTACGCCGTTTCTGTTGTATTGCATGTGTGGGTGTTCTACGAATGTATTGCCAACAAAATTGGGACAGAATTTTTGTGTAGAGGCCTATCCAGTTCTTCTTTAATCTAAGGACCAACCAATCACATTGAATTTAAAAGAAATTTCTAGTAGCTGGGCTAAAAAGACCGTGCGACATATACATACTTTTATATGGACATTATCAGTATTATTCTCCATTTAGTTAAATCAAAAATCGCAATATTTACTTATAAGTTCTTAAATGTCTATGCTTAACACAGTTTATAGCGGACACAAGATGGGAACGTTCATTGAAGATGTCAAAGTTGTTAGCAGCGTTTAATAGAATAAATGCTAGTATCTGAATGTAAAAAAGGTCGAAAAACTGCAGTGGATCTGGCAAAAATATTAAAAAAAACCTGCGACACGCGGTGTTCCCAAGCGGTCACCCATCTAAGTACTAACCACGCCCAGTCCTGCTTAACTTCGGTGATCGGACGAGAACCGGTGGATCCAGGACGGTGTGGCCGCAGATAGTATATTTTTCCTACTCTTTTCAGTTTTCTTCGCAATCATTTCCATTTTTCCTAACTTAACAGTCTTTTAAATATTTTTTGTTATGTTTCAATTGTGCGATATATAAAAACTGAACAAATAAAGAACGCACACTTCCAGAAACTCTAATGAATTGTTCTTTATTTATTTTGATCTGATGACCGATTAATGTCAAGTGTCAGCTGTCAGTAGTTGAAGTCAGTCAGTAGACCGACCGACCCTTAGATTAAAGAATACCTGGATAGGCCATTACCGTATATGTATACACATTTTTGTGTCCAAATTATTAGAAAGGGATATTTTTGTCAAAAAATTTTTATGTAGACATGACACCCACTGCCATCTAGTTGTCGTAATAGAAATTTATTGAATTGCAAAAGAATAATTTATATTCATTTTAAATCACTTATTGGAAACAAAAATACAATTTAAATACAACAATAGGAAATTTTTATTTTTTGTACAATCTTTTGATACGAAATGGAATTCTATTTTAGGTTTATTATTTATTCCGTAAATATGAATCAAATATAAAGCGCCTCAATTTTGTAGACTTTCGGAGATTTTTAAAACTTTAATTCTCCATGAAAGTGGAAACTTAAGAGCTATTGTTGTCATTTGTCAAGTTTTATTTTGTCACATCGGAAAGTGCAATTAAAAGTGTTTTTTTCACATAATTTGAAGTATTTACGAAAAAGTAAGTATTTTTATAAATAGTTATATTGTTAATAAAACTTAATACGAAGTTTTTATTTCAGAAAATTAAGTAATTCATTAGAAATTGCTAGATATTCGACGAAAAGAGGAAACCGGGAATTTCTTTCTTTCGGTAAGTTGACATCTTCATTTTTAGTAAACAAAATATTAAATATTTAGTTTGTGATGTTCCTAAATGGCTATTATTTATTTATTTTATCTAAAAAGTGGTGAAAAAGTGAAAAGTTCGTCCGTCAATAAATGTAAACAAATGCGATGTTGACAGTTCAATGTTTACCAGAAAATAGTTCAGTGCCGGTGTATATAAAGTGTGTGTAAGAAAGTTTAAGGGACCAAATTTTTCAGTCTTTTTTCCATTGCTGTTTTCATTGTGTTAAAATAAATAAAGTTTATTCTTCGGTTAGCTTATTATTTAAATAAATTTGTTTTGATTGCTCTATTAGACTATATTATAATGCATTTACTAAATAATATTGTTTTCATTTGTTTTTAGAATATAAGTTATTAATTATTTAAGTCATTAAATTTTTCATTTTTTATTTTTGTTTTAAAGCATTTGTTTTAATTTTGTATACAACTTAACTTCTATGTTGTTAAGAATTTTATGTAATGTTCTATGTAATTATGCTTTATTTTTTAATTTAATTTGAATGCACAATGCCTATTTAAATTACCATTTCCATTCACAAACACATATTTATATTATAATTAAGGTTTTTGTATCTACTTTGAAATTTATATTTACTAAGTTGCGGTGTGGTTTTATTTCAACATAAACATAATATCATATTCTCTAATTTAAGTCATTTTGCATTTTTGGAATGGATTTTTATTTGTGCACATAATTGTTTTCATATAATCATAAAACTTCCAATCTATTGTATATTTTTATATACTCTTCCCCACTTTATAATTATGTTTTAATAAATAATATATAGTGAAATAAAAAAATTAATAATATTTTAAAATAGAATACTGTGTTTTATTGCATATTTACAAAACTAATTCCATCAAACAACAAGACCCGCAATATTAAAAAATCTATTCTTTTACGCATAAATGACATCACATATGAAAATGGTTTTGAACGAACCGCTTCAATCGCATACTGAAGTTTAAAATTGGCTCCCAATGATTTACGCCGTTTCTGTTGTATTGCATGTATGGGCGTTCTACGAATGTATTGCCAACAAAATTGGGACAGAATTTTTGTGTAGAGGCCTATCCAGTTCTTCTTTAATCTAAGGACCAACCAATCACATTGAATTTAAAAGAAATTTCTAGTAGCTGGGCTAAAAAGACCGTGCGACATATACATACTTTTATATGGACATTATCAGTATTATACTCCATTTAGTTAAATCAAAAATCGCAATATTTACTTATAAGTTCTTAAATGTCTATGCTTAACACAGTTTATAGCGGACACAAGATGGGAACGTTCATTGAAGATGTCAAAGTTGTTAGCAGCGTTTAATAGAATAAATGCTAGTATCTGAATGTAAAAAAGGTCGAAAAACTGCAGTGGATCTGGCAAAAATATTAAAAAAAACCTGCGACACGCGGTGTTCCCAAGCGGTCACCCATCTAAGTACTAACCACGCCCAGTCCTGCTTAACTTCGGTGATCGGACGAGAACCGGTGGATCCAGGACGGTGTGGCCGCAGATAGTATATTTTTCCTACTCTTTTCAGTTTTCTTCGCAATCATTTCCATTTTTCCTAACTTAACAGTCTTTTAAATATTTTTTGTTATGTTTCAATTGTGCGATATATAAAAACTGAACAAATAAAGAACGCACACTTCCAGAAACTCTAATGAATTGTTCTTTATTTATTTTGATCTGATGACCGATTAATGTCAAGTGTCAGCTGTCAGTAGTTGAAGTCAGTCAGTAGACCGACCGACCCTTAGATTAAAGAATACCTGGATAGGCCATTACCGTATATGTATACACATTTTTGTGTCCAAATTATTAGAAAGGGATATTCTTGTCAAAATATTTTTATGTAGACATGACACCCACTGCCATCTAGTTGTCGTAATAGAAATTTATTGAATTGCAAAAGAATAATTTATATTCATTTTAAATCACTTATTGGAAACAAAAATACAATTTAAATACAACAATAGGAAATTTTTATTTTTTGTACAATCTTTTGATACGAAATGGAATTCTATTTTAGGTTTATTATTTATTCCGTAAATATGAATCAAATATAAAGCGCCTCAATTTTGTAGACTTTCGGAGATTTTTAAAACTTTAATTCTCCATGAAAGTGGAAACTTAAGAGCTATTGTTGTCATTTGTCAAGTTTTATTTTGTCACATCGGAAAGTGCAATTAAAAGTGTTTTTTTGCACATAATTTGAAGTATTTACGAAAAAGTAAGTATTTTTATATATAGTTATATTGTTAATAAAACTTAATACGAAGTTTTTATTTCAGAAAATTAAGTAATTCATTAGAAATTGCTAGATATTCGACGAAAAGAGGAAACCGGGAATTTCTTTCTTTCGGTAAGTTGACATCTTCATTTTTAGTAAACAAAATATTAAATATTTAGTTTGTGATGTTCCTAAATGGCTATTATTTATTTATTTTATCTAAAAAGTGGTGAAAAAGTGAAAAGTTCGTTTGTCAATAAATGTAAACAAATGCGATGTTGACAGTTCAATGTTTACCAGAAAATAGTTCAGTGCCGGTGTATATAAAGTGTGTGTAAGAAAGTTTAAGGGACCAAATTTTTCAGTCTATTTTCCATTGCTGTTTTCATTGTGTTAAAATAAATAAAGTTTATTCTTCGGTTAGCTTATTATTTAAATAAATTTGTTTTGATTGCTCTATTAGACTATATTATAATGCATTTACTAAATAATATAGTTTTCATTTTTTTTTTTAGAATATAAGTTATTAATTATTTAAGTCATTAAATTTTTCATTTTCCATTTTTGTTTTAAAGCATTTGTTTTTGTATACAACTTAACTTCTATATTATTAAGAATTTTATGTAATGTTCTATGTAATTATGCTTTATTTTTTAATTTAATTTGAATGCACAATGCCTATTTACATTACCATTTCCATTCACAAACACACATTTATATTATAATTAAGGTTTTTGTATCTACTTTGAAATTTATATTTACTAAGTTGCGGTGTGGTTTTATTTCAACATAAACATAATATCATATTCTCTAATTTAAGTCATTTTGCATTTTTGCAATGGATTTTTATTTGTGCACATAATTGTTTTCATATAATCATAAAACTTCCAATCTATTGTATATTTTTATATACTCTTCCCCACTTTATAATTATGTTTTAATAAATAATATATAGTGAAATAAAAAAATAAATAATATTATAAAATAGAATACTGTGTTTTATTGCATATTTACAAAACTAATTCCATCAAACAACAAGACCCGCAATATTAAAAAATCTATTCTTTTACGCATAAATGATATCACATATGAAAATGGTTTTGAACGAACCGCTTCAATCGCATACTGAAGTTTAAAATTGGTTCCCAATGATTTACGCCGTTTCTGTTGTATTGCATGTATGGGCGTTCTACGAATGTATTGCCAACAAAATTGGGACAGAATTTTTGTGTAGAGGCCTATCCAGTTCTTCTTTAATCTAAGGACCAACCAATCACATTGAATTTAAAAGAAATTTCTAGTAGCTGGGCTAAAAAGACCGTGCGACATATACATACTTTTATATGGACATTATCAGTATTATTCTCCATTTAGTTAAATCAAAAATCGCAATATTTACTGATAAGTTCTTAAATGTCTATGCTTAACACAGTTTATAGCGGACACAAGATGGGAACGTTCATTGAAGATGTCAAAGTTGTTAGCAGCGTTTAATAGAATAAATGCTAGTATCTGAATGTAAAAAAGGTCGAAAAACTGCAGTGGATCTGGCAAAAATATTAAAAAAAACCTGCGACACGCGGTGTTCCCAAGCGGTCACCCATCTAAGTACTAACCACGCCCAGTCCTGCTTAACTTCGGTGATCGGACGAGAACCGGTGGATCCAGGACGGTGTGGCCGCAGATAGTATATTTTTCCTACTCTTTTCAGTTTTCTTCGCAATCATTTCCATTTTTCCTAACTTAACAGTCTTTTAAATATTTTTTGTTATGTTTCAATTGTGCGATATATAAAAACTGAACAAATAAAGAACGCACACTTCCAGAAACTCTAATGAATTGTTCTTTATTTATTTTGATCTGATGACCGATTAATGTCAAGTGTCAGCTGTCAGTAGTTGAAGTCAGTCAGTAGACCGACCGACCCTTAGATTAAAGAATACCTGGATAGGCCATTACCGTATATGTATACACATTTTTGTGTCCAAATTATTAGAAAGGGATATTCTTGTCAAAATATTTTTATGTAGACATGACACCCACTGCCATCTAGTTGTCGTAATAGAAATTTATTGAATTGCAAAAGAATAATTTATATTCATTTTAAATCACTTATTGGAAACAAAAATACAATTTAAATACAACAATAGGAAATTTTTATTTTTTGTACAATCTTTTGATACGAAATGGAATTCTATTTTAGGTTTATTATTTATTCCGTAAATATGAATCAAATATAAAGCGCCTCAATTTTGTAGACTTTCGGAGATTTTTAAAACTTTAATTCTCCATGAAAGTGGAAACTTAAGAGCTATTGTTGTCATTTGTCAAGTTTTATTTTGTCACATCGGAAAGTGCAATTAAAAGTGTTTTTTTGCACATAATTTGAAGTATTTACGAAAAAGTAAGTATTTTTATATATAGTTATATTGTTAATAAAACTTAATACGAAGTTTTTATTTCAGAAAATTAAGTAATTCATTAGAAATTGCTAGATATTCGACGAAAAGAGGAAACCGGGAATTTCTTTCTTTCGGTAAGTTGACATCTTCATTTTTAGTAAACAAAATATTAAATATTTAGTTTGTGATGTTCCTAAATGGCTATTATTTATTTATTTTATCTAAAAAGTGGTGAAAAAGTGAAAAGTTCGTTTGTCAATAAATGTAAACAAATGCGATGTTGACAGTTCAATGTTTACCAGAAAATAGTTCAGTGCCGGTGTATATAAAGTGTGTGTAAGAAAGTTTAAGGGACCAAATTTTTCAGTCTATTTTCCATTGCTGTTTTCATTGTGTTAAAATAAATAAAGTTTATTCTTCGGTTAGCTTATTATTTAAATAAATTTGTTTTGATTGCTCTATTAGACTATATTATAATGCATTTACTAAATAATATAGTTTTCATTTTTTTTTTTAGAATATAAGTTATTAATTATTTAAGTCATTAAATTTTTCATTTTCCATTTTTGTTTTAAAGCATTTGTTTTTGTATACAACTTAACTTCTATATTATTAAGAATTTTATGTAATGTTCTATGTAATTATGCTTTATTTTTTAATTTAATTTGAATGCACAATGCCTATTTACATTACCATTTCCATTCACAAACACACATTTATATTATAATTAAGGTTTTTGTATCTACTTTGAAATTTATATTTACTAAGTTGCGGTGTGGTTTTATTTCAACATAAACATAATATCATATTCTCTAATTTAAGTCATTTTGCATTTTTGCAATGGATTTTTATTTGTGCACATAATTGTTTTCATATAATCATAAAACTTCCAATCTATTGTATATTTTTATATACTCTTCCCCACTTTATAATTATGTTTTAATAAATAATATATAGTGAAATAAAAAAATAAATAATATTATAAAATAGAATACTGTGTTTTATTGCATATTTACAAAACTAATTCCATCAAACAACAAGACCCGCAATATTAAAAAATCTATTCTTTTACGCATAAATGATATCACATATGAAAATGGTTTTGAACGAACCGCTTCAATCGCATACTGAAGTTTAAAATTGGTTCCCAATGATTTACGCCGTTTCTGTTGTATTGCATGTATGGGCGTTCTACGAATGTATTGCCAACAAAATTGGGACAGAATTTTTGTGTAGAGGCCTATCCAGTTCTTCTTTAATCTAAGGACCAACCAATCACATTGAATTTAAAAGAAATTTCTAGTAGCTGGGCTAAAAAGACCGTGCGACATATACATACTTTTATATGGACATTATCAGTATTATTCTCCATTTAGTTAAATCAAAAATCGCAATATTTACTGATAAGTTCTTAAATGTCTATGCTTAACACAGTTTATAGCGGACACAAGATGGGAACGTTCATTGAAGATGTCAAAGTTGTTAGCAGCGTTTAATAGAATAAATGCTAGTATCTGAATGTAAAAAAGGTCGAAAAACTGCAGTGGATCTGGCAAAAATATTAAAAAAAACCTGCGACACGCGGTGTTCCCAAGCGGTCACCCATCTAAGTACTAACCACGCCCAGTCCTGCTTAACTTCGGTGATCGGACGAGAACCGGTGGATCCAGGACGGTGTGGCCGCAGATAGTATATTTTTCCTACTCTTTTCAGTTTTCTTCGCAATCATTTCCATTTTTCCTAACTTAACAGTCTTTTAAATATTTTTTGTTATGTTTCAATTGTGCGATATATAAAAACTGAACAAATAAAGAACGCACACTTCCAGAAACTCTAATGAATTGTTCTTTATTTATTTTGATCTGATGACCGATTAATGTCAAGTGTCAGCTGTCAGTAGTTGAAGTCAGTCAGTAGACCGACCGACCCTTAGATTAAAGAATACCTGGATAGGCCATTACCGTATATGTATACACATTTTTGTGTCCAAATTATTAGAAAGGGATATTTTTGTCAAAAAATTTTTATGTAGACATGACACCCACTGCCATCTAGTTGTCGTAATAGAAATTTATTGAATTGCAAAAGAATAATTTATATTCATTTTAAATCACTTATTGGAAACAAAAATACAATTTAAATACAACAATAGGAAATTTTTATTTTTTCGTACAATCTTTTGATACGAAATGGAATTCTATTTTAGGTTTATTATTTATTCCGTAAATATGAATCAAATATAAAGCGCCTCAATTTTGTAGACTTTCGGAGATTTTTAAAACTTTAATTCTCCATGAAAGTGGAAACTTAAGAGCTATTGTTGTCATTTGTCAAGTTTTATTTTGTCACATCGGAAAGTGCAATTAAAAGTGTTTTTTTCACATAATTTGAAGTATTTACGAAAAAGTAAGTATTTTTATAAATAGTTATATTGTTAATAAAACTTAATACGAAGTTTTTATTTCAGAAAATTAAGTAATTCATTAGAAATTGCTAGATATTCGACGAAAAGAGGAAACCGGGAATTTCTTTCTTTCGGTAAGTTGACATCTTCATTTTTAGTAAACAAAATATTAAATATTTAGTTTGTGATGTTCCTAAATGGCTATTATTTATTTATTTTATCTAAAAAGTGGTGAAAAAGTGAAAAGTTCGTCCGTCAATAAATGTAAACAAATGCGATGTTGACAGTTCAATGTTTACCAGAAAATAGTTCAGTGCCGGTGTATATAAAGTGTGTGTAAGAAAGTTTAAGGGACCAAATTTTTCAGTCTTTTTTCCATTGCTGTTTTCATTGTGTTAAAATAAATAAAGTTTATTCTTCGGTTAGCTTATTATTTAAATAAATTTGTTTTGATTGCTCTATTAGACTATATTATAATGCATTTACTAAATAATATTGTTTTCATTTGTTTTTAGAATATAAGTTATTAATTATTTAAGTCATTAAATTTTTCATTTTTTATTTTTGTTTTAAAGCATTTGTTTTAATTTTGTATACAACTTAACTTCTATGTTGTTAAGAATTTTATGTAATGTTCTATGTAATTATGCTTTATTTTTTAATTTAATTTGAATGCACAATGCCTATTTAAATTACCATTTCCATTCACAAACACATATTTATATTATAATTAAGGTTTTTGTATCTACTTTGAAATTTATATTTACTAAGTTGCGGTGTGGTTTTATTTCAACATAAACATAATATCATATTCTCTAATTTAAGTCATTTTGCATTTTTGGAATGGATTTTTATTTGTGCACATAATTGTTTTCATATAATCATAAAACTTCCAATCTATTGTATATTTTTATATACTCTTCCCCACTTTATAATTATGTTTTAATAAATAATATATAGTGAAATAAAAAAATTAATAATATTTTAAAATAGAATACTGTGTTTTATTGCATATTTACAAAACTAATTCCATCAAACAACAAGACCCGCAATATTAAAAAATCTATTCTTTTACGCATAAATGACATCACATATGAAAATGGTTTTGAACGAACCGCTTCAATCGCATACTGAAGTTTAAAATTGGCTCCCAATGATTTACGCCGTTTCTGTTGTATTGCATGTATGGGCGTTCTACGAATGTATTGCCAACAAAATTGGGACAGAATTTTTGTGTAGAGGCCTATCCAGTTCTTCTTTAATCTAAGGACCAACCAATCACATTGAATTTAAAAGAAATTTCTAGTAGCTGGGCTAAAAAGACCGTGCGACATATACATACTTTTATATGGACATTATCAGTATTATTCTCCATTTAGTTAAATCAAAAATCGCAATATTTACTTATAAGTTCTTAAATGTCTATGCTTAACACAGTTTATAGCGGACACAAGATGGGAACGTTCATTGAAGATGTCAAAGTTGTTAGCAGCGTTTAATAGAATAAATGCTAGTATCTGAATGTAAAAAAGGTCGAAAAACTGCAGTGGATCTGGCAAAAATATTAAAAAAAACCTGCGACACGCGGTGTTCCCAAGCGGTCACCCATCTAAGTACTAACCACGCCCAGTCCTGCTTAACTTCGGTGATCGGACGAGAACCGGTGGATCCAGGACGGTGTGGCCGCAGATAGTATATTTTTCCTACTCTTTTCAGTTTTCTTCGCAATCATTTCCATTTTTCCTAACTTAACAGTCTTTTAAATATTTTTTGTTATGTTTCAATTGTGCGATATATAAAAACTGAACAAATAAAGAACGCACACTTCCAGAAACTCTAATGAATTGTTCTTTATTTATTTTGATCTGATGACCGATTAATGTCAAGTGTCAGCTGTCAGTAGTTGAAGTCAGTCAGTAGACCGACCCTTAGATTAAAGAAGAACTGGATAGGCCTGTACACAAAAATTCTGTCGGAATTTTGTGGCAATACATTCGTAGAACGCACACACATGCAATACAACAGAAACAGCGTAAACCATTGGGAGCCAATTTTAAACTTCAGGATGCGATTGAAGCGGTTCGTTCAAAACCATTTTCATATGCGATGCCATTTATGCGTAAACGAATAGATTTTTTAATATTGCGGATTTTGTTGTTTGATGGAATTAATTTTGGAAATTTATAATAAAACACAGTATTATATTTTAAAATATTATTTATTTGTTTATTAGATATTTCAACAATTATGTGCACAATAAGAAGAAAAATTTTATGTACTTAAAAAATTAGTAACTAATATTCTAAAAAAAGAAAAAATATTATTTAGTAAATGCATTATAATATGGTCTAATAGAGCAAGCAAAACAAATTTATTTAAATAATAAGCCTTCCGAAGAATATACTTTATTTATTTTAACACAATGAAAACAGCAATGAAAAATAGACTGAAAAATTCGGTCCCTTAAACTTTCTTACACACACTTTACGTACACCGGCACTGTACTATTTTCTGGTAAACATTGAACTGTCAACATCGGATTTGTTTACATTTGTTCAATGCCGAACTTTTCACTTTTTCACCACTTTTTGGATAAAATATATCACTTAAACCCATTTAGGCACATCACAAATAAAATTTTTGTTCTTTTATTTACTAAAACTACAGATGTCAACTTACCGAAAGAAAGAAATTCCCGGCTTCCTCATGTCATTGCAGGAAAAACAATTTTTCACGAAACACTTCATTTTCTGTAATAAAAACTTCTTATTAAATGTTATCAATATTAAAACTATTTATAAATATACTTACTTTTTTTTAAATACTTTAAAATATAAAAACAACACTTTAAATTTCACTTTCAACACTTTATTATTTTTATCAATGACAAATACCAAAATGACACCGCTAGTTATATTAGTTCGAGTTGTAATCACTTTCATGGAGAATGGCAGGTTGTAAAACTCTCCGAAAGTCCACAAAATTGAGGCGCTTTATATTTGAATGATATTTACGAAATCAATAATAAACCTAAAATAGAATTCCAATCATATCAAAAGATTGTAAAAAAATAAAAATTGCCTATCGTTGTGTTTAAATTGTATTTTTGTTTCCAATAAGTGAATTAAAATGAATATAAATTATGGTTTTGCAATTCAATAAATTTCTATTACGACAACTGGATGGCTGTGGGTGTCATGTCTACATAAAAATATCCACAAAAAGCTATGTGATAAATGCCAATTCTCCCCGCTTGGCATGTAATTCTTACACAAAATTGCGTATACATATACGGTAAGGGCCTATCCAGGTATTCTTTAATCTAAGGACCGACCGACCCTTAGATTAAAGAATACCTGGATAGGCCCTTACTGTATATGTATACACATTTTTGTGTCCAAATTATTAGAAAGGGATATTCTTGTCAAAAAAAATTTATGTAGACATGACACCCACTGCCATCTAGTTGTCGTAATAGAAATTTATTGAATTGCAAAAGAATAATTTATATTCATTTTAAATCACTTATTGGAAACAAAAATACAATTTAAATACAACGATAGGCAATTTTTATTTTTTGTACAATCTTTTGATACGAAATGGAATTCTATTTTAGGTTTATTATTTATTCCGTAAATATGAATCAAATATAAAGCGCCTCAATTTTGTAGACTTTCGGAGATTTTTAAAACTTTAATTCTCCATGAAAGTGGAAACTTAAGAGCTATTGTTGTCCTTTGTCAAGTTTTATTTTGTCACATCGGAAAGTGCAATTAAAAGTGTTTTTTTCACATAATTTGAAGTATTTACGAAAAAGTAAGTATTTTTATAAATAGTTATATTGTTAATAAAACTTAATACGAAGTTTTTATTTCAGAAAATTAAGTAATTCATTAGAAATTGCTAGATATTCGACGAAAAGAGGAAACCGGGAATTTCTTTCTTTCGGTAAGTTGACATCTTCATTTTTAGTAAACAAAATATTAAATATTTAGTTTGTGATGTTCCTAAATGGCTATTATTTATTTATTTTATCTAAAAAGTGGTGAAAAAGTGAAAAGTTCGTTTGTCAATAAATGTAAACAAATGCGATGTTGACAGTTCAATGTTTACCAGAAAATAGTTCAGTGCCGGTGTATATAAAGTGTGTGTAAGAAAGTTTAAGGGACCAAATTTTTCAGTATTTTTTCCATTGCTGTTTTCATTGTGTTAAAATAAATAAAGTTTATTCTTCGGTTAGCTTATTATTTAAATAAATTTGTTTTGATTGCTCTATTAGACTATATTATAATGCATTTACTAAATAATATAGTTTTCATTTTTTTTTTTAGAATATAAGTTATTAATTATTTAAGTCATTAAATTTTTCATTTTCCATTTTTGTTTTAAAGCATTTGTTTTTGTATACAACTTAACTTCTATATTATTAAGAATTTTATGTAATGTTCTATGTAATTATGCTTTATTTTTTAATTTAATTTGAATGCACAATGCCTATTTAAATTACCATTTGCATTCACAAACACACATTTATATTATAATTAAGGTTTTTGTATCTACTTTGAAATTAATATTTACTAAGTTGCGGTGTGGTTTTATTTCAACATAAACATAATATCATATTCTCTAATTTAAGTCATTTTGCATTTTTGGAATGGATTTTTATTTGTGCACATAATTGTTTTCATATAATCATAAAACTTCCAATCTATTGTATATTTTTATATACTCTTCCCCACTTTATAATTATGTTTTAATAAATAATATATAGTGAAATAAAAAAATAAATAATATTATAAAATAGAATACTGGGTTTTATTGCATATTTACAAAACTAATTCCATCAAACAACAAGACCCGCAATATTAAAAAATCTATTCTTTTACGCATAAATGACATCACATATGAAAATGGTTTTGAACGAACCGCTTCAATCGCATACTGAAGTTTAAAATTGGCTCCCAATGATTTACGCCGTTTCTGTTGTATTGCATGTGTGGGCGTTCTACGAATGTATTGCCAACAAAATTGGGACAGAATTTTTGTGTAGAGGCCTATCCAGTTCTTCTTTAATCTAAGGACCAACCAATCACATTGAATTTAAAAGAAATTTCTAGTAGCTGGGCTAAAAAGACCGTGCGACATATACATACTTTTATATGGACATTATCAGTATTATTCTCCATTTAGTTAAATCAAAAATCGCAATATTTACTGATAAGTTCTTAAATGTCTATGCTTAACACAGTTTATAGCGGACACAAGATGGGAACGTTCATTGAAGATGTCAAAGTTGTTAGCAGCGTTTAATAGAATAAATGCTAGTATCTGAATGTAAAAAAGGTCGAAAAACTGCAGTGGATCTGGCAAAAATATTAAAAAAAACCTGCGACACGCGGTGTTCCCAAGCGGTCAACCATCTAAGTACTAACCACGCCCAGTCCTGCTTAACTTCGGTGATCGGACGAGAACCGGTGGATCCAGGACGGTGTGGCCGCAGATAGTATATTTTTCCTACTCTTTTCAGTTTTCTTCGCAATCATTTCCATTTTTCCTAACTTAACAGTCTTTTAAATATTTTGTGTTATGTTTCAATTGTGCGATATATAAAAACTGAACAAATAAAGAACGCACACTTCAAGAAACTCTAATGAATTGTTCTTTATTTATTTTGATCTGATGACCGATTAATGTCAAGTGTCAGCTGTCAGTAGTTGAAGTCAGTCAGTAGACCGACCGACCCTTAGATTAAAGAATACCTGGATAGGCCATTACCGTATATGTATACACATTTTTGTGTCCAAATTATTAGAAAGGGATATTCTTGTCAAAATATTTTTATGTAGACATGACACCCACTGCCATCTAGTTGTCGTAATAGAAATTTATTGAATTGCAAAAGAATAATTTATATTCATTTTAAATCACTTATTGGAAACAAAAATACAATTTAAATACAACAATATAAAATTTTTATTTTTTGTACAATCTTTTGATACGAAATGGAATTCTATTTTAGGTTTATTATTTATTCCGTAAATATGAATCAAATATAAAGCGCCTCAATTTTGTAGACTTTCGGAGATTTTTAAAACTTTAATTCTCCATGAAAGTGGAAACTTAAGAGCTATTGTTGTCATTTGTCAAGTTTTATTTTGTCACATCGGAAAGTGCAATTAAAAGTGTTTTTTTCACATAATTTGAAGTATTTACGAAAAAGTAAGTATTTTTATAAATAGTTATATTGTTAATAAAACTTAATACGAAGTTTTTATTTCAGAAAATTAAGTAATTCATTAGAAATTGCTAGATATTCGACGAAAAGAGGAAACCGGGAATTTCTTTCTTTCGGTAAGTTGACATCTTCATTTTTAGTAAACAAAATATTAAATATTTAGTTTGTGATTTTCCTAAATGGCTATTATTTATTTATTTTATCTAAAAAGTGGTGAAAAAGTGAAAAGTTCGTCCGTCAATAAATGTAAACAAATGCGATGTTGACAGTTCAATGTTTACCAGAAAATAGTTCAGTGCCGGTGTATATAAAGTGTGTGTAAGAAAGTTTCAGGGACCAAATTTTTCAGTCTATTTTCCATTGCTGTTTTCATTGTTGTTAAAATAAATAAAGTTTATTCTTCGGTTAGCTTATTATTTAAATAAATTTGTTTTGATTGCTCTATTAGACTATATTATAATGCATTTACTAAATAATATTGTTTTCATTTGTTTTTAGAATATAAGTTATTAATTATTTAAGTCATTAAATTTTTCATTTTTTATTTTTGTTTTAAAGCATTTGTTTTAATTTTGTATACAACTTATTTTCTATGTTATTAAGAATTTTATGTAATGTTCTATGTAATTATGCTTTATTTTTTAATTTAATTTGAATCCACAATGCCTATTTAAATTACCATTTCCATTTACAAACACACATTTATATTATAATTAAGGTTTTTGTATCTACTTTGAAATTTATATTTACTAAGTTGCGGTGTGGTTTTATTTCAACATAAACATAATATCATATTCTCTAATTTAAGTCATTTTGCATTTTTGGAATGGATTTTTATTTGTGCACATAATTGTTTTCATATAATCATAAAACTTCCAATCTATTGTATATTTTTATATACTCTTCCCCACTTTATAATTATGTTTTAATAAATAATATATAGTGAAATAAAAAAATAAATAATATTATAAAATAGAATACTGGGTTTTATTGCATATTTACAAAACTAATTCCATCAAACAACAAGACCCGCAATATTAAAAAATCTATTCTTTTACGCATAAATGACATCACATATGAAAATGGTTTTGAACGAACCGCTTCAATCGCATACTGAAGTTTAAAATTGGCTCCCAATGATTTACGCCGTTTCTGTTGTATTGCATGTGTGGGCGTTCTACGAATGTATTGCCAACAAAATTGGGACAGAATTTTTGTGTAGAGGCCTATCCAGTTCTTCTTTAATCTAAGGACCAACCAATCACATTGAATTTAAAAGAAATTTCAAGTAGCTGGGCTAAAAAGACCGTGCGACATATACATACTTTTATATGGACATTATCAGTATTATTCTCCATTTAGTTAAATCGAAAATCGCAATATTTACTGATAAGTTCTTAAATGTCTATGCTTAACACAGTTTATAGCGGACACAAGATGGGAACGTTCATTGAAGATGTCAAAGTTGTTAGCAGCGTTTAATAGAATAAATGCTAGTATCTGAATGTAAAAAAGGTCGAAAAACTGCAGTGGATCTGGCAAAAATATTAAAAAAAACCTGCGACACGCGGTGTTCCCAAGCGGTCACCCATCTAAGTACTAACCACGCCCAGTCCTGCTTAACTTCGGTGATCGGACGAGAACCGGTGGATCCAGGACGGTGTGGCCGCAGATAGTATATTTTTCCTACTCTTTTCAGTTTTCTTCGCAATCATTTCCATTTTTCCTAACTTAACAGTCTTTTAAATATTTTGTGTTATGTTTCAATTGTGCGATATATAAAAACTGAACAAATAAAGAACGCACACTTCAAGAAACTCTAATGAATTGTTCTTTATTTATTTTGATCTGATGACCGATTAATGTCAAGTGTCAGCTGTCAGTAGTTGAAGTCAGTCAGTAGACCGACCGACCCTTAGATTAAAGAATACCTGGATAGGCCATTACCGTATATGTATACACATTTTTGTGTCCAAATTATTAGAAAGGGATATTCTTGTCAAAATATTTTTATGTAGACATGACACCCACTGCCATCTAGTTGTCGTAATAGAAATTTATTGAATTGCAAAAGAATAATTTATATTCATTTTAAATCACTTATTGGAAACAAAAATACAATTTAAATACAACAATAGGAAATTTTTATTTTTTGTACAATCTTTTGATACGAAATGGAATTCTATTTTAGGTTTATTATTTATTCCGTAAATATGAATTAAATATAAAGCGCCTCAATTTTGTAGACTTTCGGAGATTTTTAAAACTTTAATTCTCCATGAAAGTGGAAACTTAAGAGCTATTGTTGTCATTTGTCAAGTTTTATTTTGTCACATCGGAAAGTGCAATTAAAAGTGTTTTTTTCACATAATTTGAAGTATTTACGAAAAAGTAAGTATTTTTATAAATAGTTATATTGTTAATAAAACTTAATACGAAGTTTTTATTTCAGAAAATTAAGTAATTCATTAGAAATTGCTAGATATTCGACGAAAAGAGGAAACCGGGAATTTCTTTCTTTCGGTAAGTTGACATCTTCATTTTTAGTAAACAAAATATTAAATATTTAGTTTGTGATTTTCCTAAATGGCTATTATTTATTTATTTTATCTAAAAAGTGGTGAAAAAGTGAAAAGTTCGTCCGTCAATAAATGTAAACAAATGCGATGTTGACAGTTCAATGTTTACCAGAAAATAGTTCAGTGCCGGTGTATATAAAGTGTGTGTAAGAAAGTTTCAGGGACCAAATTTTTCAGTCTATTTTCCATTGCTGTTTTCATTGTTGTTAAAATAAATAAAGTTTATTCTTCGGTTAGCTTATTATTTAAATAAATTTGTTTTGATTGCTCTATTAGACTATATTGTAATGCATTTACTAAATAATATTGTTTTCATTTGTTTTTAGAATATAAGTTATTAATTATTTAAGTCATTAAATTTTTCATTTTTTATTTTTGTTTTAAAGCATTTGTTTTAATTTTGTATACAACTTATTTTCTATGTTATTAAGAATTTTATGTAATGTTCTATGTAATTATGCTTTATTTTTTAATTTAATTTGAATGCACAATGCCTATTTAAATTACCATTTCCATTCACAAACACACATTTATATTATAATTAAGGTTTTTGTATCTACTTTGAAATTTATATTTACTAAGTTGCGGTGTGGTTTTATTTCAACATAAACATAATATCATATTCTCTAATTTAAGTCATTTTGCATTTTTGGAATGGATTTTTATTTGTGCACATAATTGTTTTCATATAATCATAAAACTTCCAATCTATTGTATATTTTTATATACTCTTCCCCCCTTTATAATTATGTTTTAATAAATAATATATAGTGAAATAAAAAAATAAATAATATTATAAAATAGAATACTGGGTTTTATTGCATATTTACAAAACTAATTCCATCAAACAACAAGACCCGCAATATTAAAAAATCTATTCTTTTACGCATAAATGACATCACATATGAAAATGGTTTTGAACGAACCGCTTCAATCGCATACTGAAGTTTAAAATTGGCTCCCAATGATTTACGCCGTTTCTGTTGTATTGCATGTGTGGGCGTTCTACGAATGTATTGCCAACAAAATTGGGACAGAATTTTTGTGTAGAGGCCTATCCAGTTCTTCTTTAATCTAAGGACCAACCAATCACATTGAATTTAAAAGAAATTTCAAGTAGCTGGGCTAAAAAGACCGTGCGACATATACATACTTTTATATGGACATTATCAGTATTATTCTCCATTTAGTTAAATCGAAAATCGCAATATTTACTGATAAGTTCTTAAATGTCTATGCTTAACACAGTTTATAGCGGACACAAGATGGGAACGTTCATTGAAGATGTCAAAGTTGTTAGCAGCGTTTAATAGAATAAATGCTAGTATCTGAATGTAAAAAAGGTCGAAAAACTGCAGTGGATCTGGCAAAAATATTTAAAAAAACCTGCGACACGCGGTGTTCCCAAGCGGTCACCCATCTAAGTACTAACCACGCCCAGTCCTGCTTAACTTCGGTGATCGGACGAGAACCGGTGGATCCAGGACGGTGTGGCCGCAGATAGTATATTTTTCCTACTCTTTTCAGTTTTCTTCGCAATCATTTCCATTTTTCCTAACTTAACAGTCTTTTAAATATTTTGTGTTATGTTTCAATTGTGCGATATATAAAAACTGAACAAATAAAGAACGCACACTTCAAGAAACTCTAATGAATTGTTCTTTATTTATTTTGATCTGATGACCGATTAATGTCAAGTGTCAGCTGTCAGTAGTTGAAGTCAGTCAGTAGACCGACCGACCCTTAGATTAAAGAATACCTGGATAGGCCATTACCGTATATGTATACACATTTTTGTGTCCAAATTATTAGAAAGGGATATTCTTGTCAAAAAATTTTTATGTAGACATGACACCCACTGCCATCTAGTTGTCGTAATAGAAATTTATTGAATTGCAAAAGAATAATTTATATTCATTTTAAATCACTTATTGGAAACAAAAATACAATTTAAATACAACAATAGGAAATTTTTATTTTTTGTACAATCTTTTGATACGAAATGGAATTCTATTTTAGGTTTATTATTTATTCCGTAAATATGAATCAAATATAAAGCGCCTCAATTTTGTAGACTTTCGGAGATTTTTAAAACTTTAATTCTCCATGAAAGTGGAAACTTAAGAGCTATTGTTGTCATTTGTCAAGTTTTATTTTGTCACATCGGAAAGTGCAATTAAAAGTGTTTTTTTCACATAATTTGAAGTATTTACGAAAAAGTAAGTATTTTTATAAATAGTTATATTGTTAATAAAACTTAATACGAAGTTTTTATTTCAGAAAATTAAGTAATTCATTAGAAATTGCTAGATATTCGACGAAAAGAGGAAACCGGGAATTTCTTTCTTTCGGTAAGTTGACATCTTCATTTTTAGTAAACAAAATATTAAATATTTAGTTTGTGATTTTCCTAAATGGCTATTATTTATTTATTTTATCTAAAAAGTGGTGAAAAAGTGAAAAGTTCGTCCATCAATAAATGTAAACAAATGCGATGTTGACAGTTCAATGTTTACCAGAAAATAGTTCAGTGCCGGTGTATATAAAGTGTGTGTAAGAAAGTTTCAGGGACCAAATTTTTCAGTCTATTTTCCATTGCTGTTTTCATTGTTGTTAAAATAAATAAAGTTTATTCTTCGGTTAGCTTATTATTTAAATAAATTTGTTTTGATTGCTCTATTAGACTATATTATAATGCATTTACTAAATAATATTGTTTTCATTTGTTTTTAGAATATAAGTTATTAATTATTTAAGTCATTAAATTTTTCATTTTTTATTTTTGTTTTAAAGCATTTGTTTTAATTTTGTATACAACTTATTTTCTATGTTATTAAGAATTTTATGTAATGTTCTATGTAATTATGCTTTATTTTTTAATTTAATTTGAATGCACAATGCCTATTTAAATTACCATTTCCATTCACAAACACACATTTATATTATAATTAAGGTTTTTGTATCTACTTTGAAATTTATATTTACTAAGTTGCGGTGTGGTTTTATTTCAACATAAACATAATATCATATTCTCTAATTTAAGTCATTTTGCATTTTTGGAATGGATTTTTATTTGTGCACATAATTGTTTTCATATAATCATAAAACTTCCAATCTATTGTATATTTTTATATACTCTTCCCCACTTTATAATTATGTTTTAATAAATAATATATAGTGAAATAAAAAAATAAATAATATTATAAAATAGAATACTGGGTTTTATTGCATATTTACAAAACTAATTCCATCAAACAACAAGACCCGCAATATTAAAAAATCTATTCTTTTACGCATAAATGACATCACATATGAAAATGGTTTTGAACGAACCGCTTCAATCGCATACTGAAGTTTAAAATTGGCTCCCAATGATTTACGCCGTTTCTGTTGTATTGCATGTGTGGGCGTTCTACGAATGTATTGCCAACAAAATTGGGACAGAATTTTTGTGTAGAGGCCTATCCAGTTCTTCTTTAATCTAAGGACCAACCAATCACATTGAATTTAAAAGAAATTTCAAGTAGCTGGGCTAAAAAGACCGTGCGACATATACATACTTTTATATGGACATTATCAGTATTATTCTCCATTTAGTTAAATCGAAAATCGCAATATTTACTGATAAGTTCTTAAATGTCTATGCTTAACACAGTTTATAGCGGACACAAGATGGGAACGTTCATTGAAGATGTCAAAGTTGTTAGCAGCGTTTAATAGAATAAATGCTAGTATCTGAATGTAAAAAAGGTCGAAAAACTGCAGTGGATCTGGCAAAAATATTAAAAAAAACCTGCGACACGCGGTGTTCCCAAGCGGTCACCCATCTAAGTACTAACCACGCCCAGTCCTGCTTAACTTCGGTGATCGGACGAGAACCGGTGGATCCAGGACGGTGTGGCCGCAGATAGTATATTTTTCCTACTCTTTTCAGTTTTCTTCGCAATCATTTCCATTTTTCCTAACTTAACAGTCTTTTAAATATTTTGTGTTATGTTTCAATTGTGCGATATATAAAAACTGAACAAATAAAGAACGCACACTTCAAGAAACTCTAATGAATTGTTCTTTATTTATTTTGATCTGATGACCGATTAATGTCAAGTGTCAGCTGTCAGTAGTTGAAGTCAGTCAGTAGACCGACCGACCCTTAGATTAAAGAATACCTGGATAGGCCATTACCGTATATGTATACACATTTTTGTGTCCAAATTATTAGAAAGGGATATTCTTGTCAAAAAATTTTTATGTAGACATGACACCCACTGCCATCTAGTTGTCGTAATAGAAATTTATTGAATTGCAAAAGAATAATTTATATTCATTTTAAATCACTTATTGGAAACAAAAATACAATTTAAATACAACAATAGGAAATTTTTATTTTTTGTACAATCTTTTGATACGAAATGGAATTCTATTTTAGGTTTATTATTTATTCCGTAAATATGAATCAAATATAAAGCGCCTCAATTTTGTAGACTTTCGGAGATTTTTAAAACTTTAATTCTCCATGAAAGTGGAAACTTAAGAGCTATTGTTGTCATTTGTCAAGTTTTATTTTGTCACATCGGAAAGTGCAATTAAAAGTGTTTTTTTCACATAATTTGAAGTATTTACGAAAAAGTAAGTATTTTTATAAATAGTTATATTGTTAATAAAACTTAATACGAAGTTTTTATTTCAGAAAATTAAGTAATTCATTAGAAATTGCTAGATATTCGACGAAAAGAGGAAACCGGGAATTTCTTTCTTTCGGTAAGTTGACATCTTCATTTTTAGTAAACAAAATATTAAATATTTAGTTTGTGATTTTCCTAAATGGCTATTATTTATTTATTTTATCTAAAAAGTGGTGAAAAAGTGAAAAGTTCGTCCATCAATAAATGTAAACAAATGCGATGTTGACAGTTCAATGTTTACCAGAAAATAGTTCAGTGCCGGTGTATATAAAGTGTGTGTAAGAAAGTTTCAGGGACCAAATTTTTCAGTCTATTTTCCATTGCTGTTTTCATTGTTGTTAAAATAAATAAAGTTTATTCTTCGGTTAGCTTATTATTTAAATAAATTTGTTTTGATTGCTCTATTAGACTATATTATAATGCATTTACTAAATAATATTGTTTTCATTTGTTTTTAGAATATAAGTTATTAATTATTTAAGTCATTAAATTTTTCATTTTTTATTTTTGTTTTAAAGCATTTGTTTTAATTTTGTATACAACTTATTTTCTATGTTATTAAGAATTTTATGTAATGTTCTATGTAATTATGCTTTATTTTTTAATTTAATTTGAATGCACAATGCCTATTTAAATTACCATTTCCATTCACAAACACACATTTATATTATAATTAAGGTTTTTGTATCTACTTTGAAATTTATATTTACTAAGTTGCGGTGTGGTTTTATTTCAACATAAACATAATATCATATTCTCTAATTTAAGTCATTTTGCATTTTTGGAATGGATTTTTATTTGTGCACATAATTGTTTTCATATAATCATAAAACTTCCAATCTATTGTATATTTTTATATACTCTTCCCCACTTTATAATTATGTTTTAATAAATAATATATAGTGAAATAAAAAAATAAATAATATTATAAAATAGAATACTGGGTTTTATTGCATATTTACAAAACTAATTCCATCAAACAACAAGACCCGCAATATTAAAAAATCTATTCTTTTACGCATAAATGACATCACATATGAAAATGGTTTTGAACGAACCGCTTCAATCGCATACTGAAGTTTAAAATTGGCTCCCAATGATTTACGCCGTTTCTGTTGTATTGCATGTGTGGGCGTTCTACGAATGTATTGCCAACAAAATTGGGACAGAATTTTTGTGTAGAGGCCTATCCAGTTCTTCTTTAATCTAAGGACCAACCAATCACATTGAATTTAAAAGAAATTTCAAGTAGCTGGGCTAAAAAGACCGTGCGACATATACATACTTTTATATGGACATTATCAGTATTATTCTCCATTTAGTTAAATCGAAAATCGCAATATTTACTGATAAGTTCTTAAATGTCTATGCTTAACACAGTTTATAGCGGACACAAGATGGGAACGTTCATTGAAGATGTCAAAGTTGTTAGCAGCGTTTAATAGAATAAATGCTAGTATCTGAATGTAAAAAAGGTCGAAAAACTGCAGTGGATCTGGCAAAAATATTTAAAAAAACCTGCGACACGCGGTGTTCCCAAGCGGTCACCCATCTAAGTACTAACCACGCCCAGTCCTGCTTAACTTCGGTGATCGGACGAGAACCGGTGGATCCAGGACGGTGTGGCCGCAGATAGTATATTTTTCCTACTCTTTTCAGTTTTCTTCGCAATCATTTCCATTTTTCCTAACTTAACAGTCTTTTAAATATTTTGTGTTATGTTTCAATTGTGCGATATATAAAAACTGAACAAATAAAGAACGCACACTTCAAGAAACTCTAATGAATTGTTCTTTATTTATTTTGATCTGATGACCGATTAATGTCAAGTGTCAGCTGTCAGTAGTTGAAGTCAGTCAGTAGACCGACCGACCCTTAGATTAAAGAATACCTGGATAGGCCATTACCGTATATGTATACACATTTTTGTGTCCAAATTATTAGAAAGGGATATTCTTGTCAAAAAATTTTTATGTAGACATGACACCCACTGCCATCTAGTTGTCGTAATAGAAATTTATTGAATTGCAAAAGAATAATTTATATTCATTTTAAATCACTTATTGGAAACAAAAATACAATTTAAATACAACAATAGGAAATTTTTATTTTTTGTACAATCTTTTGATACGAAATGGAATTCTATTTTAGGTTTATTATTTATTCCGTAAATATGAATCAAATATAAAGCGCCTCAATTTTGTAGACTTTCGGAGATTTTTAAAACTTTAATTCTCCATGAAAGTGGAAACTTAAGAGCTATTGTTGTCATTTGTCAAGTTTTATTTTGTCACATCGGAAAGTGCAATTAAAAGTGTTTTTTTCACATAATTTGAAGTATTTACGAAAAAGTAAGTATTTTTATAAATAGTTATATTGTTAATAAAACTTAATACGAAGTTTTTATTTCAGAAAATTAAGTAATTCATTAGAAATTGCTAGATATTCGACGAAAAGAGGAAACCGGGAATTTCTTTCTTTCGGTAAGTTGACATCTTCATTTTTAGTAAACAAAATATTAAATATTTAGTTTGTGATGTTCCTAAATGGCTATTATTTATTTATTTTATCTAAAAAGTGGTGAAAAAGTGAAAAGTTCGTTTGTCAATAAATGTAAACAAATGCGATGTTGACAGTTCAATGTTTACCAGAAAATAGTTCAGTGCCGGTGTATATAAAGTGTGTGTAAGAAAGTTTAAGGGACCAAATTTTTCAGTCTATTTTCCATTGCTGTTTTCATTGTGTTAAAATAAATAAAGTTTATTCTTCGGTTAGCTTATTATTTAAATAAATTTGTTTTGATTGCTCTATTAGACTATATTATAATGCATTTACTAAATAATATAGTTTTCATTTTTTTTTTTAGAATATAAGTTATTAATTATTTAAGTCATTAAATTTTTCATTTTCCATTTTTGTTTTAAAGCATTTGTTTTTGTATACAACTTAACTTCTATATTATTAAGAATTTTATGTAATGTTCTATGTAATTATGCTTTATTTTTTAATTTAATTTGAATGCACAATGCCTATTTACATTACCATTTCCATTCACAAACACACATTTATATTATAATTAAGGTTTTTGTATCTACTTTGAAATTTATATTTACTAAGTTGCGGTGTGGTTTTATTTCAACATAAACATAATATCATATTCTCTAATTTAAGTCATTTTGCATTTTTGCAATGGATTTTTATTTGTGCACATAATTGTTTTCATATAATCATAAAACTTCCAATCTATTGTATATTTTTATATACTCTTCCCCACTTTATAATTATGTTTTAATAAATAATATATAGTGAAATAAAAAAATAAATAATATTATAAAATAGAATACTGGGTTTTATTGCATATTTACAAAACTAATTCCATCAAACAACAAGACCCGCAATATTAAAAAATCTATTCTTTTACGCATAAATGACATCACATATGAAAATGGTTTTGAACGAACCGCTTCAATCGCATACTGAAGTTTAAAATTGGCTCCCAATGATTTACGCCGTTTCTGTTGTATTGCATGTATGGGCGTTCTACGAATGTATTGCCAACAAAATTGGGACAGAATTTTTGTGTAGAGGCCTATCCAGTTCTTCTTTAATCTAAGGACCAACCAATCACATTGAATTTAAAAGAAATTTCTAGTAGCTGGGCTAAAAAGACCGTGCGACATATACATACTTTTATATGGACATTATCAGTATTATTCTCCATTTAGTTAAATCAAAAATCGCAATATTTACTGATAAGTTCTTAAATGTCTATGCTTAACACAGTTTATAGCGGACACAAGATGGGAACGTTCATTGAAGATGTCAAAGTTGTTAGCAGCGTTTAATAGAATAAATGCTAGTATCTGAATGTAAAAAAGGTCGAAAAACTGCAGTGGATCTGGCAAAAATATTAAAAAAAACCTGCGACACGCGGTGTTCCCAAGCGGTCACCCATCTAAGTACTAACCACGCCCAGTCCTGCTTAACTTCGGTGATCGGACGAGAACCGGTGGATCCAGGACGGTGTGGCCGCAGATAGTATATTTTTCCTACTCTTTTCAGTTTTCTTCGCAATCATTTCAATTTTTCCTAACTTAACAGTCTTTTAAATATTTTGTGTTATGTTTCAATTGTGCGATATATAAAAACTGAACAAATAAAGAACGCACACTTCAAGAAACTCTAATGAATTGTTCTTTATTTATTTTGATCTGATGACCGATTAATGTCAAGTGTCAGCTGTCAGTAGTTGAAGTCAGTCAGTAGACCGACCGACCCTTAGATTAAAGAATACCTGGATAGGCCATTACCGTATATGTATACACATTTTTGTGTCCAAATTATTAGAAAGGTATATTCTTGTCAAAAAATTTTTATGTAGACATGACACCCACTGCCATCTAGTTGTCGTAATAGAAATTTATTGAATTGCAAAAGAATAATTTATATTCATTTTAAATCACTTATTGGAAACAAAAATACAATTTAAATACAACAATAGGAAATTTTTATTTTTTGTACAATCTTTTGATACGAAATGGAATTCTATTTTAGGTTTATTATTTATTCCGTAAATATGAATCAAATATAAAGCGCCTCAATTTTGTAGACTTTCGGAGATTTTTAAAACTTTAATTCTCCATGAAAGTGGAAACTTAAGAGCTATTGTTGTCATTTGTCAAGTTTTATTTTGTCACATCGGAAAGTGCAATTAAAAGTGTTTTTTTCACATAATTTGAAGTATTTACGAAAAAGTAAGTATTTTTATAAATAGTTATATTGTTAATAAAACTTAATACGAAGTTTTTATTTCAGAAAATTAAGTAATTCATTAGAAATTGCTAGATATTCGACGAAAAGAGGAAACCGGGAATTTCTTTCTTTCGGTAAGTTGACATCTTCATTTTTAGTAAACAAAATATTAAATATTTAGTTTGTGATGTTCCTAAATGGCTATTATTTATTTATTTTATCTAAAAAGTGGTGAAAAAGTAAAAAGTTCGTTTGTCAATAAATGTAAACAAATGCGATGTTGACAGTTCAATGTTTACCAGAAAATAGTTCAGTGCCGGTGTATATAAAGTGTGTGTAAGAAAGTTTAAGGGACCAAATTTTTCAGTATTTTTTCCATTGCTGTTTTCATTGTGTTAAAATAAATTAAGTTTATTCTTCGGTTAGCTTATTATTTAAATAAATTTGTTTTGATTGCTCTATTAGACTATATTATAATGCATTTACTAAATAATATTGTTTTCATTTTTTTTTAGAATATAAGTTATTAATTATTTAAGTCATTAAATTTTTCATTTTTTATTTTTGTTTTAAAGCATTTGTTTTAATTTTGTATACAACTTAACTTCTATGTTATTAAGAATTTTATGTAATGTTCTATGTAATTATGCTTTATTTTTTAATTTAATTTGAATGCACAATGCCTATTTAAATTACCATTTCCATTCACAAACACACATTTATATTATAATTAAGGTTTTTGTATCTACTTTGAAATTAATATTTACTAAGTTGCGGTGTGGTTTTATTTCAACATAAACATAATATCATATTCTCTAATTTAAGTCATTTTGCATTTTTGGAATGGATTTTTATTTGTGCACATAATTGTTTTCATATAATCATATAACTTCCAATCTATTGTATATTTTTATATACTCTTCCCCACTTTATAATTATGTTTTAATAAATAATATATAGTGAAATAAAAAAATAAATAATATTTTAAAATAGAATACTGTGTTTTATTGCATATTTACAAAACTAATTCCATTAAACAACAAGACCCGCAATATTAAAAAATCTATTATTTTACGCATAAATGACATCACATATGAAAATGGTTTTGAACGAACCGCTTCAATCGCATACTGAAGTTTAAAATTGGCTCCCAATGATTTACGCCGTTTCTGTTGTATTACATGTGTGGTCGGCTACAATCGCGTAGTCGTAATGTCTTTTTAATTTTCTCGTTCTCTTCACAGCATGGGTCTGATGATCTTTTCTTTGGAATGTCTAAATGAAATTACAACTAAATATAAAATAAAAGGGAAAAAATGGGATGAAATTATATAATACCATTACTGATGCAAACAATTGAGATTATAAATAATAAATTTTCGGGATAAATGAATAAAAAAGAAGAATGAATGCAATAATTTTAGCAACCCCGCTTGAGTACTTGAATTGAATTACTATGGTATGTAAAAGAAGTGCAAACGTCATTTTAAGAAAATGATTTATTTCCCTCTACACGAAACACTAATTGAATAACAATTTTTTCTTTGCTCCGCTATTATTATTGCGTTAAATTATAGAACGGAATTATTTATAATAAATACAATGAAATTAATTATCTTTGTTTAAAAAAATTTAATAATTTATATTTTTAAAATAGCAATTAATATAATTGCAAAAATATTTATTAAAAATAAAAAAGGAACTGTTTTTAAAAATTTATATTGCATATTGACAATAAAATTTAACTGTATTGGGAAAAATTTATATTATCAATATCAAAATTAAATGTATTGACAATTTTTTATATTACAAATAAGAAATAATTAAATTCCTTGAGAATTCATATAAAATCTGCTAGCTAACTGAATATACAATTTATAATGAGAAAATGTTTTTTTTTATCGAAATTTTATTTTTTATTTAAGTTTACAAACTACACATGATTATGAAATTAACAAAAAAAAGGTTTTGAAAATGCCTGTCTTCACTTAAAATGGGAATTTCTTTCGTTAATATTATCCTCTCAAACACTTATGACTAGATAAAAATTCGTGATTATTACAATAGAAAACAATTTGTAGAAGTATTCTACCAAATCAAAATTCTCTGAATTTTTAGAAAAAGCCTAAATAAAAAGCACAAATTGAATTTATGCTTTTATAAATCTGTGAACACCTCTCTCCGCAAGGTCTCTAATTAGAGACGAATATTAAAGTTATTTCTTAGAACCTGAGGTAGTTTGAAGCCTTCAGCAATCGGGTAATAATGCTGATCCACTAACACTGAGGCTACGAACATCCTCAGAAATTTAATCAGGATTTTTTATGTCATAGATTACTTTCTAATACCTGTCGAATACTTTATTATATCTACTTGATCATATGCCACTTTAAAATTAACGAAATATATTTTGAAAAAATTTCCACATTGCTAATAAATTGTCACTGATATTTTTCTGTATAAAAATGCACTATTAAGTAAACCAAAAAAAAAAACAAAACATAATCAAGAAAAATGAATTTTATTACCTATAAAATCATATAATAAATTTAATAAAATTATGGAAAATAAAATAATATATTAAAAAATCTAAATTGGTAAAATACTGCAGGAGTCAAGTACAATTACAATTTAAAGCAAAATATCTTGAAAGGAAAACGTACTGTGATAAGAGCTATTTAGAAAAAACTGTTTTGTACATTTTGTAAACTGATAAGAAATATTTAATAAAATAAGTTTATTTTTGTTGTCCAACACTATTTTACACATTACTGTTGTTACATGGGGAATCTTATTTGATTGACAGACTCATTGGCCTCTTTATTATTTGCAATTTATTATCACCTTGTCCGACACTTTATAAGCGTTAGTTTACATGTATACTTATAATATAATATTTATGACATCATTAAATATAGTCAATGAAATTAGAATAAAACTATTAAATTTATATAATCGTGCTTTCTATATTTAATTATCCCAATGATAATAATTAATGTACAGTTTTATGCTTCATTATATTTAATTAAATATTTTGCAAATAATATAAATTGAAGTTCTAATATAAAAAATGTCATTTGCTATTACTATTTATTCATAATCTCCTATAATAAAAATTCAAAATCATCCTAACCCGTGCACGCTTTCTAGTATAGCTTTGCCTATCGAGGGTCAAACGACTCAAGAATAAGTTAGTCTACAGGCTTTTTTTTGCAAATAATTGTTATTTGCGAGGCAATTTTCAATTTATTTATTTTATAACAAACTCATTTGAAGAGTACTCTTGTCGTCAATGATGTTCATTCAATATTTTGATAAATAAATTCATAGGTTGATATTCGATATGTGACAGAAAAGTAATGAGACTTTTTATAACGCCCTAGAGAAGGGTTTCGTAGTTACCGAATGAGGTTAAAACTTGTATTGAACTTCTAAGACGGAAGTTCACAGTATTTACAGATTGCTCTCAGTAATGACAGTCTCAAAACTTTTCTTCAGTACCTCGTACATTATTGCCATTGACATGATACTTTCTCTGTAAATACATATGTCACTTAAAAGTTTTTAATAGTCGTCCTTCATTAATAACAAATTTTCATCCTTTATTTTCACATAATTGAAGACAATATTATTGTTACGACGTAACATGGCTCTGGTGTGCTCTGGAAGAACCTAGAAAACCGGTTCTAGAAAATTTCAGAGTTCGATTTCAGATTGTTTTAGAAGCACGCCAGAGCAATATAAATACGAGGGTTGCTCTCTATAAATACATACTTTAGTCTAAACAGCAGTTCGTGAGCGACTGAAGTCGATAATAGGAAGAAAGACGAATAGAGCCGGAAAGTTGAGTGATTGGTGAATTAAGTTAGATCGAAGAAATATAGTTTAAAGTACAAAAACAGCGAGAACATTCAAGTAGGATTCGAGGGCCCTAAATAAACAAGCACTTGTGAACTATTAGTGAAAAATAACTTAGTGAAATAAAGAAAATCCTAAATAAACAAACACAGCATTTTACTCTATCCATTGAATCTACGTAAAATCGTAACATTAGCTGTATTCCATTGGACCAATTTTGCTACTCACAAGTACTTCTAGCTACTCGCAGCTACTCTTGCTCGTACAAATGAGTAGTTTGCATGAGTAGTTACGCATACAATTTACGGTAGGGTATTTTAGTTCCCAAAATGAAAATAGATGGCTTGCGGGTTCGTTGGTTAAGTTGCAGAGTCATATTTTTGTCAGCCTTGTTTATGCGTGAATAAACTCAGTTTTTATTGTTTATGTGTGAGTAAACTCAGTATTTTTGTTGACTATTTTGAGGTTATATTTTACTTCTGTCAGTAAATTTTGCGTTCTATTGGGCATCTACTCACATCCCAATGTAATACAGCTATTATTATTATTATATGCATGGTGGATCCTTATTTTTGAAAAAAAAGCAAGAAAACTAAAATAATATATTTTCTCTTTTAAAAATTACACTTGATAAGAAAGTCTATTTAGAAAAGGAAAAATGTATCTACTTAGCAGGTTCTTACTTAACCGGCTTTCATATTTTTCCCAGACATATGTTGTCGATAGGATGTCAAAATAAAAATTAAAAATGAGTCCGTATGGTAGACACTAATAATAGAATTATTAGTGAAAAATAACTTAGTGAAATAAAGAAAATCCTAAATGAACAAAAATAGTCTTTTACTCTATCCATTGAATCTATGTAAGATCGTAACATTATTATTATAATATGCATGGTGGATCCTTATTGTTTAAAAAAAGCAAGAAAAATATAAATAATATATTTTCTATTTTAAAAATGACACTTTATAAGAAGGTCTATTTAGAAGAGGAAAAATGTATCTACATATTTTTCCTAGAGATATGTTGTCTATAGAATCTCAAATTTTTTTTTATAAAAATAATTCTCAAAATAAAAATTAAAATTAGTCCGCATGACAATTCAAAAAAAATAATTAATTTCAAATTATAATAAAAAAGTTTTAAAAAAATTTACTTACCAAAAAGCGACCTTTTAAAAAAATTTACTTACCCAAATTGAATGTGCTCTACTTCTACGTACAATTCGGCTCGTCTTCAAGAAGCCGGCCAACCATTCGTTTAAATTTTTTATAATTGTCAACGATTTTAATCGGAAAATACCGCTTTAAAATTGAGAACAAATTTAATTTAAATTAAAATTATTAATTTATAATAGACGTTTTTAACGTACATATTTACAAGAAAGTACTTAGCAGAAAGTTAATTTAGTGCACGTGAGAAAATTTCCTTAAAAATTACACTTATGTTATGTGTGGTAATCAAAATTCATAAGTTCCACATTTTTTTTTAAAACAAAATTTTTATATTAATGTCTTTTTTTCTATTTATTTTTTAATGATTAATTCTTTTTTTATACCAGTTGTATAAGCTTAAATCCCCTGTTTGTTTATAGATGGCGTGAGTGAGCGTATTAAGCTTAGATTAAAGAATACCTGGATAGGCCCCTACCGTATATGTATACGCATTTTTGTGTCCAACTTATTGCCAAGTGGCGAGAATTCGCATTTATCACATAGCTTTTTGTGGATATTTTTATGTAGATATGACACTCACTGCCATCTAGTTCTCGTAATAGAAAATAATTACATTGCAAAAGCATAATTTATATTCTTTTTAATTCACTTATTAAAAACAAAAATACAATTTAAACACAACGATAGGCAATTTTTATTTTTTTTACAATCTTTTGATATGAAATGGAATTCTATTTTAGGTTTATTATTCATTTCGTAAATATCATTCAAATATAAAGCGCCTCAATTTTGTGGACTTTCGGAGAGTTTTACAATCTGCCATTCTCCATGAAAGTGATTACAACTCGAACTAATATAACTAGCGGTGTCATTTTAGAATTTATTATTGATAAAAATAATCAAGTGTTGAAAGTGCAATTTAAAGTGTTGTTTTTATGTTTTTTAAAGTATTTAAAAAAAATTAAGTATTTTTATAAATAGTTTTATTATTGATAACATTTAAAAAGAAGTTTTTATTACAGAAAATGAAGTGTTTTGTGAGAAATTGCTTCTCATACGAAAAAATGAGGAAGCCGGGAATTTCTTTCTTTCGGTAAGTTGACATATTTATTTTTACAAAACAAATTAAGAAAAAGTTTATTTGTGATGTGCCTAAATGGCTTTTAGTGATATCTTTTGTGTAAAAAGTGGTTAAAAAGTGAAAAGTTCGGCATTGAATAAATGTAAACAAATCCGATGTTGACAGTTCAATGTTTACCATGAAATAGTACAGTGCCGGTGTATATAAAGTGTGTGTAAGAAAGTTTAAGGGACCGAATTTTTTTAATAGTGCGAATAATACTTCAATTTATGTTATTTCTTAATTGAAAAAGTAAATGTGACGATCGAATATTTATATGTTGAGGAGGATAATGAACATGTAATATAAAAAAAATGATTGATATATAATTTTGCCTTAATTACTTTTATTTTCTAGGTCCCTAATAGCAGCACTGAATGTGAGGACTCGTCAACAAAGAAAGTAAGTAATTGTATACATGTATTATAATATTTTCTCCTATGCACATTGAAAGCATTGTTTTCTATTGATTCATTAAATTATTATGTTTTAATTAATAATATATAATGAAATAAAAAAATAATGTATTAAAATAGAATACTGCGTTTTATTGCATATTTACAAAACTAATTTCATCAAACAACAAGACCCGCAATATTAAAAAATCTGCTTCTTTACGCATAAATGACATCACATATGAAAATGATTTTGAACGAACCGCTTCAATCGCATACTGAACTTTTAATTTGGCCCCCAATGATTTACGCCATTTCTGTTGTATTGCATGTGTGTGCGTTCTATGAATGTATTGCCAACAAAATTTGGACAGAATTTTTGTGTAGAGGCCTATCCAGTACTTCTTTAATCTAAGGTATTAAGCTACCATGGGCACGCCATACTTTTTTTATGAGTTTGACATCTGTCAACATTAATCAGTGCACATTGTGAACAATTTCGTACAACAACATACATTTTTCCTTTGGTAATCATGTCTAGTTTTGTGCCAAAATAAGAGCATATGCAAGAAGCTCTGCTTTTCTGCTTCAATTTGATGAAATAGGCTGTCGAATCGCATCGAATGCTTATGGAGGCCTATGGTGACAGTGCTTTATCGGAAACAACGTGCCGAGATTGATTTCGTCGTTTCAAAGACGGCAATTTTGACTTGTGGGACAAGAAGTGTTAAAATCGGCTTAGAAAGGTTGAGTACCATTAATTGCAGGCTTTTTTAGACGAAGACAATACCCAATCGCAAAAAATGCTCGCGGAGCAATTGGGTGTTACTCAACCAGCCATTTCCATGCGTCTGCGTGCCATGGGGAAGATTGAAAAGATCAGAAAATGGGTGCCGCATGAATTGAACGATAGGCAGATGGAGCGACGCCAAAACACATGCAAAATCTTGCTCACCAGACAAAAGAGAAAGTCGTTCCTGCATCGGATTGTGACAGGCGATGAAAAGTGAATAAATTTCGAGAATCCTAAACGCAAGACATCGTGGGTTGATCCCGGCCAACCATCAACATTTTCCCCAAGACTAAATCGCTTCGGACGGAAAACAATGCTGTGCGTTTGGTGGAATCTGCAGGATATCGTCTACTATGAGATGTTGAAACATGGTTAAACTATCAATGCCCACAGCTACCACCAACAACTGATCAAATTGCACCGTGCTCTGCGTGAAAAAAGGACGGATTATCAATAAAGACAGGACAAGCTGATTTTCCTCCACGACAACGCACCATCGCACACGTCAAAAATGGTCCGAAACTACTTGGAGACGCTCAACTGGGAGTTGTTAAGCCACCCCGCTTATTCACCAAACCTGGCCCCTTCCGCCTATAACCTGTTTTCGTCGATGGGCCACGCGCTCGCTGAGTAGCACTTCGATTCTTACGAAGACGTTCGAAAATGGCTTGATGAGGGGTTTGCCTCGAAAGAGAAGGAATTTTTTGGCGTGGTATCCACAAATTGCCCAAAAGATGGGAAAAATGTGTAGCTGGTGAGGGCTAGTACTTAGAATAAATTTGTTTTTGCTTTTATGAAAAAAACATGTGTTTTTTTTGACTAAAAAACAACGGATTTAAGCTTATAATTACAATAATACGACGATCAACTCAATCCATATTGGGATTTCTCTATAAGGAAATATTGCAAACTTATCAATTATGTACTATCAAATTATTTTTAGTTATTTCGATTTACTTTAATAACAATGAATTCCCATAAAATAAAATTGTAATTTTGGTGATCAGTTGGATAGCATATTAATTAATCTGATTACAGCATTTCTCTATTTGTTGTAAACTCGCTTAAAAGAAAACAATTTTGCTTTAAAATATTAATAGATAAAAGTAAAAATATTAGTATTCTCCTTGATATGATAGAAATTTCTCAACAATTTTTCCAATTCTACTTACACGGATTTATTTATTTAAGTATACAGACAAATAAATGGTTTTTGAGATTATTTTTTTTATAAGAGCCAGAGACCATTTGTAGCCATTCGGCGACTAATATATTTTTGTTATTGGGTAAATTCAAATATCTGATATGAATTATGATTAGTTGTTTTACAAACAATTTCTTAAATAGTATTTGTCATTATTATCTATAGATATTATTTAATAGATATGAATAAAATAGCAAATGTTTACCATCATTTTTACCTAAACTACAATATTTAATTATCTCGTTTAAATTTTATTTTATATTTAATACGATATAAATTTAAAACAAAATATTTCAATTTGATTTTTAAAAAAACACGTTTTTTTGGGCACATTTGTGAGTTTAATTTACAATTTTCATATGGTTGCACACAGATAGGATCGGCAAACTTTAAATTGGCCAATCTATTATAAATTATTTAAGGCTGCAATCGATTCAATTAGAATTATTTCTGTGTTCATATAAAACTTCGGTGTTCATATGAATACCAACCAGTATATTTATTCAAGCTGTACGCTCAGTAACTCATTGGCCTATATCTAACTACTACTAAATTGGTACATATGTAGTGTAAATGGAACTTAAGACCTCCCCAGACTACTCTCTCATATTTCATTTGGTCGCATATTCATTCTGTTCATCAAAAGTTGTAGATAATTTTCAGTGGTCTGAACGGGAACTTGTGCTTGACTACGAGTATACCATAGTTATTTGATACCGATGGTAAGATAGCTTCGGTCTATCGTCGAACAGGTTCTGGTTGTGGACACGTTTAAAATTCCATTCAGTTTTAACTTTGAAGTGCCTACCCACGGTAGTGTCGGAAGTTGGAAAAGATTTTTGTAATAATTTTGAAGTTAGTTCTGGTAAACAAATTTATTATTAGCCGACAGAATGAACGCTTTACGAAAGATTCCTTTCCGTCTAGTGAGTGTTTTATTAACTTTTAATTTCTCTTCTTTTTTTGCATAATAATTGATAGTATAAAATTAAGAAAAAAATAAATTATTTTAACGGATTTCTGCTTACGCAGGTCTGTAAAGGTATTTCGAAACAACAAATAGCAAAATGTTCAACGCAAGTACCAAAAATGAATCCACTCACCTTTTTGACCGAGGATGAAAGAATGATGAAGGAAACAGGTAAATACAATATTCACACTCGTACTTACATACATCCTCCTTGGAACGTGTGCTCCTAAAAAGAACGTAGTTTTCAATAACAACAAAATGAATAAAGAATCTCAAAATTGTAAATAGTGATAATAATTATGGTTGAATGAAAACTGGTTTAAATTATACGTGAGAATTTTCCAAAAAAAAACTAAACCAAATATAACTACAATATTTATTTACTGAAATGAAAAGTTACCATTCTAAGTTTGTGCATATTTAATTGATTTTATAGCATTTGAATGCATATTTAATAATTATCTAAATGTCCCCCATTCAGTGATTTATGCAATAAAATTATTTAATAAACCATTAAACTTGAATTGAACGAAACTGACCACGTAATATTTTTCATGTTTTATTTTTAAATTTGCTTTTCGACGTTGATAATATTCTTTGCGTATGTTTGAATGTATGCCGGTTTTTCATGACGTCTAGGCTTATCAAATTTACTTTCAAAAAAAAACATTCCTAGTCGACTTATTTTGTGAGTTTTCACTACGTATTTGTACCGTTATCATGAAGTAACCATGTTAAGATTGGTCCGTCCAATGAATAAGAAAGGCCTGAGAGCACATTAGTATTCGTATGGGTATAGCTTTGGAAAAACTTTTGCTGATTCTCAACACACTCTTAACTATTAGATTGTGGCACAACTACTGCCAAGCCTCCAACGTTACAGTCTAGCCTACATGATTGGAATGAAATGCGCCATTTATTGTGGTTATACACACTAGCAATAAGATTTAAATTGTTTGTTTTATTTCTCCACACACTTTAATATGTGTGTAATTTTTTGTGTAGAATACATCTCAATTAAGATGACCTTGACAATATTTTTCACAAAAACTTATTGGGGCTGAAAAAGTTTTTTTTGCTGATTAATTTAAAAGCAATTTAATTTGTTCTTAAAAAAATTACTGATTATAGCTTATTGTTACCATAGTAATTTTAATTAAGGAAAATAACACAAATTTTTCTACTGATAAATGGTTTGTTCTGTAGGAAATAAGGATAATATATAACATATGTACTCTTATTTGCCTAAAGTGGAATATTGTTTTTATGTTATTTTAGCATATTTTATAAAAATTTGTATACTGCTTTTAACAAAAATTTTGACACGTACACATATGGTATACCTAATTCGTAGATACGATTTGTGCGCGTTGTTTACTATCAAAAAAGCAGTTACTTCTGTGGGTGTTACACATAAGAATGTGGAGATAATTTTTTTCTTGTTAAAAATTCTAGTATAAACATTGATAAGAATAAATTCGCAAAAATATTTGGATATTTGTACGTAAAATAACTCTTTTGCTTCTAGTCGTCTACTTGAGCATATATATATGAACGTTTTATTGTAATATGTCTATAGTGTGCACTGTATTGTATTGGCAAACTGCAGTATATGAAGTTTATTAATAGGCTCAAATGCAACTGATAAGTTTACGTGCTTATTATTTTGTGGACGCACTAATTCAGTAGAGTCTCTACAAGTAAGAATTATTGGATGAGAAGAGGAGAATTGTTGTTGATTAAGAACACTTGCGGAGCCAATAATTCTTGTTTGTAAAGACTCTATTGAATTATGGTAGTCCTACGAAATAATGCACACGAATATGTTGTACGTAAACTTGTCAACTGACATCTAAGAGTACTAATAAAGAAGACAATATACTGCAGTGAGCCAATACACTACAGTGTACACTGTAGGCGCACTGCATTTATCTATAATTTAAGAAATTTTATTAATTTTATTTAATAGCAAATAGTTTTTTTTATTTGCCATTAAATAAAATTAATAAAAATTTGTTAAAGTAATCTTACAAAGTTTTGTCCCAATATTTTTGATTAAAAAGTAATCCCACCTTTTTCATTAATGGGACAGGGTTGTTTGTTTGTTTGTAAGGTCCCTTAGACATGCGCCAGGGGCCACTTCATAACGCCACGACCGTGCGGCCATTTGGTGACTTCATAGTACGTATGGGAAGTTATCTGAAAGAGACTGGTTTGTGGTTAGTAGTATAGAATATTGAGAATTTTGTTATATTTTATGGAGCAAATTACTATTGGGTTGTCCGGAAACTAATTTCGTTGTTTCCCAACAAAGTACTTAATTGTATTTTTTCATAACCAACTTCATACTTAAGCCGCATAATCATATGTATTTTGACAGCTGACATAACAAGGCTTCCTTGTGAAAAAATTTGATTGATTTTGAACAGTAGTTTTTGGTTGATACCCTTTTAAATATGGAAAGTGAAAAACCGTATATTCGGCTTATAGAAAAGATAAAAATGATGTTCAAGCAAGAACAAAATTATCCGATGTGTATGTGTATGGAGAAAATGCGTTAAGTGACCGCCTGTGCCAAAACTGGTTTGCAAAATTTCGATCCGGCAATTTTGATCTCGAAGATGCACCACGTTCTGGAAGGCCAGTTGAAGCTGATGAAAACACAATAAAGGTATTAATGGATGATTTCAAAGGAATCGTTTATTTTGAGCTTCTACCAAGCAACACAACGATAAATTCTGAAGTGTACTGTCATCAGTTGAACAAATTGAATGATTCACTTAAAGAAAAAAGGCCAGAATTGGTTAATAGGAAAGATATAGTGTTCCAACAGGATAATGCCAAACCACATACAAGTTTGACCACTCGGCAAAAGATTTTAGAGCTTGGATGGGATAAACTGCCACAACCACCATACTCTCCAGACCTAGCACCTTCCGATTATAATTTGTTCCGGTTTGTGGTTACCCAATGAGTCGACAAAAATATGTAGCTATTGGCTCAGTCATCATGTCTGCGGATGGCTAATGATGTTAGTTGCCATTCTGTTAGTAGGCGAGGCAAATTGGGAATGACTGTGATTACTGGTCGACGGAGTGTCTCTCCAGCCAACTTGTCTGCACTTTCATTGCCCACAATTTCCACATGCCCCGGCACTCGTTGCAACTCGACACACCTATTGCTAAGTAGGCTATGACGAATTTTGCTAAGTACTGGATCACTCGATGGGCCACAAATGGCTTTAGGAGCGGCAGAGCTGTCGCTAAAAATAATAACGCTCTGTTGGCTGGGAATATTGGTCGCAATTTCAATTGCCGTTTTGATTGCCCACAGCTCTCCGTAATTCGGAGCGGCCCTATAAGGGAAGATTCCACAACATAGTGCGTGGGTGCTGCAGCCAAAAAGTTCGACGACCGAAAAAGATGTAGTATCAGTGTCAGCAGCGGCATCCGTTAACAACAGTCGATGATCTTTTAATCCGTCCAACTGTTCAAGGAAAAGTTCTTTGAACAGTTATATATATTTCCTATATGTGGACTGATAAATACTAGCCTTCTTAAACCTGTCAAGAGAAGCAGACACTTTCAACTTTGCTCCCAACCACGGTTTCCAATCTGGGTGTGGAAGGGAAGTTTGGAAAACAATGGGGAAGATGGAGGAATTGCTTTCAAGGTGGGATCTTAATAAGGATAGCGATGATAAATTCCTTTTTGCACTGAGGGAGATGATAATGTTTTTGATTAAAGTGTGGAGGGGGTAATTTGGAAGGTATAGATTTTTGTAAATTAACTTTAGGAGAGCTTTTTGAAGATAGAAAGAAATTGGTTTTAGTTTCTATGAGTATGGACTCCACCGGAGATTTCCGGTGTACTCCACTGGCTAGTCTAATGCAACGGTTTACCACTGCCCCGACTAACTTTTTCCCTGCTATTGGCAAACTGGCACATATAGTGAGGAAATAGAGTCCGCGTTGGTTACTCTATTTGACTCACTTTGTCTTACCTTACTTTTTCTACTGACTAAAATTTTAACCATTCCGAGAATGGTGTTAATTTTGTCAACAGCATTGTTAATCTGAAGACTCCATTTTCCTCCACGGACAATTTTGATACCCAGGATTTTCATGGAATCTTTTGGGTGGGGAAGGAAGGGGTCCAGTATCAAATCGGACACACTTCAATTTTTTTTCTCAATGGGACAGGTTTTTATATGTAGAATTAATGAATCTTTATTAAAAGGGTTTTGATGTTGCTTTCAAAATAGAAAGATTGTTTTAAAACAGAAAAAGTGGATGCAACACTATTTTCTTGAAGGCGTAAAAAATATAAAAAGATTTCGCGTAGAAAATAGGTTGGTTGATTTGTGAAATTTGTGCATTTTGTGAAACCACTCCAGCGAAAACATCATTAATGCTTCTGAAGCCATTTGTGAACAAGTGTTCAGCGTGTGTTGTGAGAAATTTGTAGAGTTTAATAAGTTGAAAGATTATTATAGAAACTAAGTTGAGTATCACAATTTTTGATTTTGAAATATAGCAATAATTGTTAATTGTTTGTATCAAATTTACAATTAATATATGCAGAGGATGATAATGGAAAAAGAGACACCCTTGGTGAGGAAAGAATCTGACTGCATTTTTCCACGTATCTCCAGATTAACAAACTAAAATTTTTTGTAGAGATGTAGAGAGTACGAAAGGCCTTTGTCGCTGCATGCATGATGTTATTAAGATAACCCGGACTGAAACCGTATGTTGACTGGAGATAGTCGGTTGTACCATAAACAAATTATTTGGTAATACAAGAAATAGGGATCCGATATTAGCCTATTTAAATTTTATATAAGAATTTTAGCAAGAATAAGTTAGTCTACAGGCTTTTTTTTGCAAATAATTTTTAGTTGCGAGACAATTTTCAATTTATTTAATATATAACTAACTTATTTGAAGAGTACTTGCATCTTCAATGATGTTCATTCAATATTTTTTTACTCTCTTCAAAGGTATAATTTCGAAGTTCCATTTTTCATAACGCACTAGAAAAGGGTTTCGTAGTAACCGGATGAGGTTGGAACTTGAATTGCACTTCACAGTATTTACAGATTGCTCTCAGTAATGACAGTCTCAAAACTTTTCTTCAGTACCTCGTACATTATTGCCATTGACATGATACTTTCTTTGTAAATACATATGTCACTAAAAAGTTTTTAATATTCGTCATTCATTAATAACAAATTTTCATCCTTTATTTTCACATAATTGAAGACAATATTATTGTTACGACGTAACATGGCTCTGTTGTGGTCTGGAAGACCCTAGAAAACCGATTTTAGAGAATTCCAGAATTCGATTCCAGAATGTTCCAGAAGCACGCCAGAGCAATATAAATACGAGGGTTGCTCTCTATAAATACAGAGTTTAGCCAAAACAGCAGTTAGTGAACGATGAAGTCGGTAATATGGCGAAAGACGAATAGGATTATCGATATGTGGTTTTCATTTTAAACAATAATTTAACGAATAAGTGTTGTCAATATCACACTCTTTAAGCCAAATACAGTATGTTTTTAACATACACCGACCAAGGCATGAAGGCCGTTAGCTGTATTCTATTGGGCAAATTTTGCTACTCACAAGTACTTCTAGCTACTCGCGGCTACTCTTGCGCATACAAATGAGTAGTTCGCATGAGCAGTTACGCATACAATTGACGGTAGGGTATTTTAGTTCCCAAAATGAAATAGATGGCTTGCGGGTTCGTTGGTTAAGTTAAGAGTCATATTTTTGTCAGTATTGTTTATGCGTGAATAAATTCAGTTTTTATTGTTTATGTGTGAGTAAACTCAGTATTGTTGTTGACTATTTTGAGATTATATTTTACTTCTGTCAGTAAATTTTGCGTTCTATTGGGCATCTGCTCACATCCTAATGTAATACAGCTATTATTATTATTATATGCATGGTGGATCCTTTTTTTTGAAAAAAAAGCAAGAAAACTAAAAATAATATATTTTTCCTTTTAATAATAACACTTTATAAGAAAGTCTATTTAGAAAAGGAAAAATGAATCTACTTAGCTGGTTCTTACTTCATATTTTCCCCAGAGATATGTTGTCCATAGGATCTCAAAATAAAAATTAAAAATGAGTCCGTGTGAGAGACACTATAATTAAAAATGTGTCCGCATTTCAAAGAAAATAATAAATTTCAAATAATAATAATAATAAAGTTCTCAAAAAATTTACTTACCAAAAAATCGACCTTACCAAAAATGTGTGTGTGTGAATTTTCCTTAAAGCCTTCAAAATCTTTTTATAAACATAATATAACTCAAAAGAAAGTAAAACATCAGTCTACATAGTAAGTACTTATTCTTAACAAAAACAAAAAGTTGTTAAGACTATATCTTTTCTTTATATAGTCTTAACAACTTTTTGTAAGGTCTTAAAATATTTTTATCAAAATAATTTACATGGAATAAAATTTCAACTGTTTTTAACAAATTTTTTATGAACACTCATTATTATATTTTTCATTTTTATTTTATTTAATATTAATTTATAGTTGCAAAAATGGCACAAGAACAAATTGCTCCACTTGTTAAGAAAATGGACCAAGAAAATCTTTTCGATCCATCAATAGTGGAGTCTCTGTTTGCAAATGGCTTAATGGGAATTGAAATTGATTCAGAACTTGGCGGTAGTGGATGTAATTTTATGACAACAATGCTAGTGGTTGAAGAGCTTTCCAAAGTGGATCCATCAGTAGGAGCATTTGTCGATATTCATAACACATTAGTTAATTCACTTCTAATGAAAGTTGGTAACAAAGAGCAAAAGGAGAAATACTTGCCACTTTTGGCACAGAAATTTGTAAGTACATAGAATATTAATTAAAATAATTTAAATTTATTAAATAAATACATACACTTGACCTGAATATGTTTATTTATAAAAAAAATTATCAATGTGCATCGTTTAATTTCTTGAAAGGCTGGCAGTTTTGCATTGACCGAGCCCACTTCTGGATCAGATGCATTCTCGTTAAAAACAACAGCGAAGAAAGATGGTAATCACTATGTTATAAATGGTACTAAAATGTGGATATCGAACTCTGATGTTGCGGGTTTGTTTTTGGTCATGGCCAATGCTAAACCAGAAAATGTAAGCATTCCTTTTTTTTATATATTAATTTTTGCAATGATAAAATGTTAATTTTTATTATTAACATTAGGGTTACAAAGGTATTACGACATTTATAGTGGAACGTGATACACCTGGTTTGACTGTCGCCAAGAAAGAAGATAAACTCGGAATCAGAGCGTCTGGAACGTGTATGGTACATTTTGAGAATGTACGTATTCCCGAAGAGAATTTATTAGGTATTATAGCAAAATTATTTAAAAAAAAAATATTGAAAATTTATTTCGGCGAAATTTTTAAAGGTGAATTTGGAAAAGGATACCAATACGCAGCTGGTTTCTTGAATGAAGGTCGAATTGGTATTGGTGCTCAGATGGTTGGATTGGCTCAAGGGTGTTTTGATGCTACTATTCCATATTTGTTGGAACGCAAACAATTTGGACAAGATGTATTCTCATTTCAATCCATGCAACATCAAATAGCAACAATTGCTACACAAATTGAATGTGCTCGACTTCTTACGTACAATGCGGCTCGTCTTCAAGAAGCCGGCAAACCATTCGTTAAGGAAGCTGCAATGGCCAAGTATTTCGCATCGGAAGCTGCCCAGATGGTAACAATCAAATGCATCGATTGGATGGGTGGAGTGGGATTTACAAGAGATTTCCCCCAAGAGAAATTCTATAGGGACGTTAAAATTGGTGCAATTTATGAAGGGACCACAAATATGCAACTGAGCACAATAGCAAAATTCGTACGAAAGGAATACAGTTCGTAAAAATACTATCTTCACTTTTTCAATTCCAATCTATTGTGATAAAAAGACACATCAATTTTCCGAACTTACTAATAATAATAACTAGTGTAGCATATTTTGTAAAATTTTCAACAACAAAAAACAATTGAAATTTTTGAAATAATCAAAGTTTTAACATCTCTAAAATTGCCTAATCTGAAGATGAAATTAAAAATTAGAAATAGAAAATAAATCAAAATATTATCGAAATTAAATAGTTTTTTATTTAAAATCTTAAAATCTTTGCAGATATGATAGTTTAACACCTTTGAGATATTAAAAATTTATGTTTATAAATTTCAAAGTTTTTTTTATCATAAAAGAGCCCATCTCATAATTTGTAAATAATGAGCAAAAAATATGTAAGGTATTTAAAAAATGGTTAGTGTCAGCAGGCATTTTGGATTTTTGGAAATGTCTTTGTTATTGCTACTTACATTCTGCTCACTTAATTTTTCCTCCAACGCTCTTTGGCCACTTCAAAGAGTGTTATAAAAAATATATCTGAAGATGAAATTTAAAATAAGATAAATTAAAGATTTTAAAAATACATAAAAACAGTCTTTATTTTGGATTTTAAACATTCTTTATTTTGGATCTCCTAAAATATTCTCATTGAAAACCTTCAAGACCTTAAAGATAGCCAGCAAAAATTTTACATTTTCTTAAATCTCAAAGATTTTTATCGTAAACTAGCCCCAAATATGCAAAATGAGTAAAATTATAAATTTAGGTGAAAAAAAATTACGCTCAATGAATAGTTAGGATTTGACCATATTATCATCATCAATAGCTCGACAACCGGTAGACCAATCTAGGCCTGCTGATTCAAAGAACTTCAGTTCGACACTTCCAGCTTGTTTTTAGTGTCTTCACTTACAGCACCTCGTCTTCTCGTACCACAAATTCAGCCACTGTAAATTTTCCGGGACGATCTTCATCATCCATAAGGATTAAATGTCCAGCCCACCGCAGACTATTGAGCTTGGTGGCGCTCCAGGATCTTATCGTTTATCCTCATGTAGGGGGCCATGAGGACTGATAAGAATAGTGTCTTGTACAGCAGTAGCTTTGACGAGCGAAATATTTTAGACTGGCTGAAGTAGGCTTCGTTCCCTGCCAGCAACTAAGAGCGGGTTTTTTCCTCTATTTTGTTATCGGATAGGACTTTAGATCCCAAATAGGAAAATTATTTAACATTTTACAGGAAAAAAATCTGTAATCTTATTTGCTAGTTTGTCTTGTTTGCGACGCCAATGCTACCATTATGTACTTTGTTTTGCCGCTATTTATGTGAGGCTCCAGCTCTTTAGCTGCCATCTTAATCTTGATGGAGGCTTCTCGTATAGCTCTTTCTGATCAAGCCATAATGTCGATATCATCGAGATATGCTAAAAGCTGAGCAGTCTTAATGAGGATGGTACCACCGGCGGTATCTAATCTTCAACTCACTATAGTCATGGTTAGCCTAATCAGTCCAATCAATTTTTCTGGGATGTCAAACTCTCTCTTGGATGTGTAGAGTCTTATCCTGGCTATGCTATCATAAGCGGCCTTAATGTCGATGGACAGGTGGTAAATCTGTTGACTATATACCAATTGTTTTTCTATCGACTGCGGTAGAGAGAAGATCTGATATGTTGCGAGTTCCCTGAAGTGAAGCCTCTCTGGTATGGGCCAATAATTTTTTGTGCGAATGGGGCTTTCCTTCCTATTAAGCTAGTGGATAATATTTTATAGATAGCACTCAGTAACGAAATACCTCTACAATTATTGCATTCTGTGATATCTCATTTTTTGAGTATACGACAGATAATGTCAAGATGCCATTCATTGGGGCATTGATACGCTACCCCATACTTGGACCATTAATTGATGAACCGTTTGGTGCAGCGTGTCGTCTCTGTACTTAACCAGTTCTCTGCCGATTCCCTATGTTAAGAGTTTTTGTTAAACTGATTTTTGAAGATTTCTAATTTTTCCTTTTTTTTTTATCCTTGCTTGGATACTCTACGAAACATTTCTGTGTAAGAGTTTGATAGTATACTATAGGATTATTTTGTCATTTGTCTAAGTTATTTGGTAATATTTTTTCATAATCATTTATGGACAACATTTTTCCTTGGTAAACAAAACACGACAATTTTTATAGATTAGTTTATCATTTATGACTCAACGAATAATCCTACAACTCGGCATAACCTACTTTAAAATATGAGTTGTGAGTCCAATTGGGTGAAGGAATGTGTAAGAATTTTGAGTAATGAATATGGTTATAATTCGGCTAGTGATACACTCTGTTGTCATAAGATGTCTAAAATAATAAACGAATCTAGTACGTAGCGCTGTTGAGTTCGAATCCAGATACTGACATGTCCCGGGTGCTCTTCAGATGCCGCCAAATGTCCTAAAATGATGCGGTGCTAAGAATTAAATTTCATTACTCATGTAACTGGAAATGGCGTTAAAAAAGTAAAAGTTGAACATCATATAGCACTTTTAGGAATACGAAAGATATATGCACTGCCTCAATAGCGATATCGTTCATTAATTTTTTGATTGACAACGATTCCTAATCAATAACAATCCTGGGTACATAAGCTGTTTAGAAATTGTATTTCGCAAATGACTCTTATTAAAAATTCGTAGCTACCACTATTAAGCATTCTGTGATACGTGGCCTATTATTTCTAAATATCCATAATAACTGTGCGAGTTAGATTTCTTCCATTATAAATATACCAGGTGTATAAGCTTAAATCCGTTGTTTAGTCATAGATGGCGTGAGTGAGCGTATTAAGCTACCATGGACACGCCATACTTTTTTTATGAGTTTGACATTTGTCAACATTAATCAGTGCACATTGTCAGCAATTTCGTACATTTTTCTTTTGGTAATCATGTCTAGTTTTGTGCCAGAAAAAGAGCATATGCGGTAAGCTCTGGTTTTCCGCTTCAATTTGAAGAAATCGGTTGCCGAATCGCATCGAATGCTTATGGAGGCCTATGGTGACAGTGCTTTTTCGGAAACAACGTGCCGAGATTGGTTTCGTCAGTTCAAAGACGGCAATTTTGACTTGTGGGACAAGAAGCGTGAAAATCGGCCTATGAAGGTTGTGGACCATCAATTGCAGGCTCTTTTGGACAAAGATGATACCCAATTGCAAAAAATGCTCGCGGAGCAATTGAGTATTACTCAACCTCCCATCTCCATGCACCTGCGTGCCATGGGGAAGATTGAAAAGATCGGAAAATGGGTGCCGCATGAATTGAACGATAGGCAGATGGAGCGACGCCAAAACACATGCGAAATCTTGCTCGCAAGACACAAAAGAAAGTCGTTCCTGCATCGGATTGTGACAGGGGATGAAATGTGGATATATTTCGCGATTCCTAAACGCAAGAAATCGTGGGTTGATCCCGGTCAACCATCAACATCTTCCCCAAGACCAAAGCAGGTCGGACGGAAAAAAATGCTGTGCTACACGAAAGCAGTGTATCGTCTACTATGAGATGTTGAAACCTGGTGAAACTGTCAATGACCACCGCTATCACCAACAACTGATCAAATTACACCGTGCTCTGTATGAGAAAAGGACGGATTGTCAACAAAGACATGACAAGCTAATTTTCCTCCACGACAACGCACCATCGCACACGTCAAAAATGGTCCGGAACTACTTGGAGATACTCAACTGGGCGGTGCTACCCCACGCCGCTTATTTACCAGACCTGGCCCCTTCCGACTACCACCTATTTTCGTCAATGGGCCACGCGCTCGCTGAGCAGCTCTTCGATTCTTACGAAGACGTCCGAAAATGGCTTGATGAGGGGTTTGAATCGAAAGAGAAGAAATTTTTTTTGGCGCGGTATCCACAAATTGCCCGAGAGATGGAATAAATGTGTATCTAGCGAGGGCAAGTACTTTGAATAAATTTGTTTTTGCTTTCTATGGAAAAAACGTGTTTTACTGACTAAAAAAATAGCGGATTTAAGCTTATACACCTGGTAAATGATATTACATTGTTTTTACAAAGTCCTACTTAACTACCAAATTTATTCCATAACTTTTTACAAGACCTAATCTTGATGATGTCAAACATAGTACACTTTTCTTTTATGACTCAATATTATTTAATCAAAAAATTACTCCTTGAAACTGAAGCTATCTCTTGTTGTTATCTATACGAACTTTCAATTAACTATTCCTCTAGACTGAATATTCTAGACTAAAATATTCTCCCTTACTTCAAAACTTCCAGAGTTAATTTAATATTGGGCTGTTTGGAAAGTTTTTTCCAATAGAGGAATTAATTGTATTTTTTCACAACTAACTTCACACTTAAGCCGCATAATCATATGTATTTTGACAGTAGACATAGCAAGGCTTGCTTGTGAAAAACTTCGATTGATTCTGCACAGTAGTTTTTGGTTGATACCCTTTTAAATATGGAAAGTGAAAAACAGCATTTTCGGCATATTTTACTTATTTACTTCTTATACTGTTCAAGTAAGAAAAAAATTATCCGGTGTGTATGGAGAAGATGTGTTAAGTGAGCGCCAGAGCCAAAACTAGTTTGCAAAATTTCGATCGCATTGACGTTTGTGATTTGCATCTCAAACGCCAAGAAAATGATTCATTTTTGAAGCGTATCATCACTGGGGATAAGAAATGGGTTGTCTACAACAATGTTAAGTGCAAAAGATCCTGGAGTAGAAAAGATGAACCGACTCAAAGCACTTCGAAAGCCAATATTCATCAAAAAAAGGTTATGCTATCTGTTTGGTTGGATTTCAAAGGAATCGTTTATTTTGACCTTACACCGAGCAAAACAACGATCAATTCTGAAGTGTACTGTCATCAGTTGGACATATTGAATGATTCACTTAAAGAAAACAGCCCAGAATTGGTCAATAGGAAAGGTGTTATCCGTTCCAACAAAGATGTTATCCGTTCCAAATTAGTTTCCGAACAACCCAAAAATACACAGATCAACTTTTTATATCAAATCAGTTTGGTTCTGAAAAATTGATCTATTCTAACTATTTAATTCTGTTTTATACAGATCAAATTTTTCTGTATATAATTTGTGTATTTTTTTATTCTTTAATAACTTAGATTTTCTTTTAAAGTATAATTATGGATAAGAAATGAATGATTCTTTAAAATTAGTTTGCAAAATTATTTATGTTTAGTTTAAAGCAAAATTACACAATATCAAATAGTTCTAATATTACCATTTATTTTTTTAAATATTTCTTTAAGGATTATCGAACAATAAATATATTTTTTTCAATTTATTATATGCAGTAAGAAAGTGTAATAATAAATTGAAGAAAAAAAATACTTAGGGTAAAATAAATAACAAAATCAAATGCAAAGAAGATTTTTTATCGAATTAACTAACCACAACTGATAAATGGTAGTTATTTAGTTCGAGTGGAAATTATTAATAACTAAATAAATAATAAATAAAAGAACTTAGGCTAAATCGGTTGTAATTAGACTGAAAGTAAATCGGCTGAAAACTTCGTAATGGATATTGAAAAAGGATTTGACAATGAAGATTTTATCGAAATGACTGAAGTTGATAAACACAACGGCGATATACACGGCAGTGATATACCCTCAGTTCGTGTTGTTCATGGGGGTGAAAAAACCGAAACCGATGCTGGCAAGGGTAACAGCTATGCTTCGAAAAAGAATGTAGCTGAAGGTAGTTTTTTGGTATTATTTAAATAAATTTTAATTTTATTTGTTTGATTATTATCCAAAGGAATGATGGATATTGCTTTGCTGACAGCAAATGCAAATCAACTTCGGTTTCTGATTACTTACAATTCCAAATCGCAAACCTATTACATCAGCGTTGCACTAATTGCATTATCTTTGATATTACAAGTTTCAGTAGGAATAGCATTAATTTTTAAGGTCTGTTAGATATATTTTCGACCAATTCAAAGTATTTGCGGATTTATTTAAAGTAGTTTTTCTTTCAGAGACAAATGAAAAATCGTGGCAAACGAAATAAAATAAATCTAACTAATGATTTTTTGGTTGGAGGTGTATTTATGATTACCGTAATTAATGTGTTTGTTGCATCATTTACTATAACAGAAAGTGCTGACAAATAAAAATCAACAAAATTATAGTGTTTTGAATAAGCAGTAGTGTTCTTCTTCTAGAGTGGTTGAATAGTTTTGATTTAAATATTTATAATATAATTTGGTTATTGATAAAGAAATTTATTAACTATTTTCCATGAAGTTTTAATATCTAAACCAGTGTTAATGATTAGACAATAATGTTTTTTTTTAATTTATTGATAATATTCAGTTAAATTTAAGGAGTATAACAACTATATGATATGATAAAGTTCATATAACTCATTGTCTTCGCTCAACGAAATAATATGATAATTTTTATAAAAGTATTTTATAACAAAACTTGATATTAGTAGTATTTTTTTTTGCTTATTAACCGCGGATTTGGTTTAGGCTTGAAAAAAAAACAAAATAAATGTAGATATCGTGGTTTTGTGCCAAGGTCGTCTAATGCGATAATGCCAACATATTTATCATTCGTATTCTGACTCACCCCATTCTTCTATCGAAGGCATAGTCTACCGCGTCTAAAACTACTGTAAGTACAGCAATTCAGGTATTACCTCTCCATGCTGTTTTGTTGTATACATTCTATTGAGCCAATTTTATCAATAGCCCGATAGTAATCACTTACGTAAGAATATTTTTAGGAAAATTCTCCTCTGTAATGCAGATAATAGTTACCAGTATAATATATAAATCTTATGAGCCGTTTTTAAGTAACAAAACTTAACGGTCTCGAAAAGACCTAATTCTAGGTTTGTTGTAACAAATAACCAAGATAGTCTCGAGAAAAAAATGCTTATAACCCCGCGCGATTTTCTTTCCCATATTTTTATTAGATATCATTTTTGACCTCAAAAAAAAGAAACAATTCCAAGAATTTCTATATTCATATTTGTGTTAACAACTATCTTTGACCTCAGAGACGAAAAAGATTTGACTTTTTTGTATAATGACGAAAGCCTTATATACAACTTAATTTTAGATTATTTTTGGTTCCCGATACATATTTTGAAAGATGGGCCTTTTTAAATCAAACTACTCGAGAGTTGAATTAACAACGGAATACTACAGTAATAAGGATATAAATATATTTCATTTTTGTGTAGATAATACCCGTTGTGGATGAATTGATTCGCTATCTCACATTTGGACCATTAGTTGATTAACAACCTAATGTAAATTGTCACCATCATATTTGTTTACATATATTTGATTCTATTCGCTTTCCAAAAGATGGCGCTAAAAATACTTATCGTGAAATGAAAGTTTAAGTGCAGTTTTATTAAATTTTAAATAGTTTACGAACAAGTAAGTACAAATTAATACATTTGCACAAATCGTTTTATTCTTCACGATAGTAAATAGGAAGTTTTTATTTCAGAATACGAATAATTTCGTGATAAGTTATTTTGCAAATGATTTTAAAAAAAATTGGACAGAATTTTTGTGTAGAGGCCTATCCAGTTCTTCTATAATCGAAGGCAAATTAAGAGTATGCAAGCATTTCGGTTTGATATCACTTCATGGAGAATGACATGTTTTAAAACTCTCCGAAAGTCTACAAAATTGCGGCGCTTGATATTCGATTGATATTTAGAAAATAAATAATAAATTGAAAATACACAATAAAAAAGTCATTGTTTTATTGGACAATTCGGCATCAATTAAAAGAACTCAGGTTAAATTAGGATACTATGAATAATAATATTATAAAACCAAAAACTTTTTAATCATTAAAGCTATCCAGTTATGTCTTGTTTAAATTATATTTTTGTTTACGAAAACTAGATGTCAGTTGGTGTCATGTCTACATAAAAAAAACCACACAAATGTATGCAAGCGTTACGATTTCTCGCCGCTTTTGCAATAATTCAGGCAGTAAATTGCCTATACACTTAGATTATAGAAATGCATATCGAAGCGTATATATGTACAAAAATCTGACAACAGGCCTATCCAGGTCGTAGATTAAAGAAGTACTGGATAGGCCTCTACACAAAAATTCTGTCCAAATTTTATTGGCAATACATTCATAGAACGCACACACATGCAATACAACAGAAACGGCGTAAATCATTGGGGCCCAATTTAAAGGTTCAGTATGCGATTGAAGCGGTTCGCTTAAAACCATTTTTCATGTGTGATATCATTTATGCGTAAAAGAATAGATTTTTTAATATTGCGGGTCTTGTTTGATGGAATTAGTTTCGTAAATATGCAATAAAACACAGTATTCTATTTTTAAATATTTATTTATTTATTATGTATTTTCATTTTATTTATTTCACTGTATATTATTTATTAAAACAGAATTTTTAAAGTGGGGAATAGTATATAAAAATATGAATTGTAAGTTATTTGATTATATGAAAACAATTATGTGTACAAATTTAAATTCATTTCAAAGATGGAAAATGAATTAAATGAGAAAATGTGATATTTTGTTTATGTTGAAATCAAACCACACCGCAACTTATTAAATATAAATTTCAATCTTAAACAAGCATAAGTACCATAGATGGAAAACCCTTAATTATAATATAAATGTGTGTTTATGAATGGAAATGGTAATTTAAATAGGCATTGTGTATTTAAATTAAATTAAAAAATGAAGCATTAATTACATAGAACATTACAATACATGAAGTTCTTGATAATATATAAGTTCATCGTATACAACATTAAAAGAAATGCTTTAAAACAAAAATAGAAAATGAAAAATTAATTACTTATATTCTAAAAAAATTGAAAACAATATTATTAAGTAAATGCATTATAATATGGTCTAATAGAGCAATCAAAACAAATTAATTTAAATAATAAGCTTACCGAAGAATAAACTTTATTTATTATAACAAAATAAATACAGCAATGGAAAATAGACAGAAAAATTCGGTCCCATAAACTTTCTTAATCACACTTTATATACACCGGCACTGTACTATTTTATGGTAAACATTGAACTGTTAACATCGGATTCACAAATGACAAAGCTAACCCCCCAAGTCTCCACTTTCATGGAGAATTAAAGTTTTCAAGCTCTCCGAAAGTCTACAAAATTGAGGCGGTTTATATTTGATTGATATTTACGAAATGTATAATAAACCTAAAATAGAATTCCATTTCGTATCAAAAGATTGTACAAAAAATAAAAATGACCTATCGTTGTATTTAAATTGTATTTTTGTTTCCGGTAAGTGAATTAAAATAAATATAAATTATGCTTTTGCAATTAAATAAATTTCCATTACGACACATAGATGGCAGTGGGTGTCATGTCTACATAAAAAATTTTTGACATTCATATCCCCCTCGTAATTGTGTATACATATACGGTAAGGGCCTATCCAGGTATTCTTTAATCTAAGGGTTAATTCTTAGATTATATAAGAACTGGATAGGCCTCTACACACAAATTCTGGCAGAATTTTGTTGGCAACCCAAGTAACGCACTCGAAACCCACTCAATAAGTGCCGTCAATGAGTTCCGTTTTTGTTACGTCTGACGGCTCTTAGTTCATGAAAGCAAACAAATTTTCTCTCAGTCCGGCTTTTAGCGACAAAGGAAGAACAGTTTCTTAACCGTTTCTGAACCCATCTTGAACAAATTCGTAATTAGATGACGGAACATAGTGCCGTCAGAGTGCCGTCAAATAGCTTAATTTTCGTAACTTGCGTTACTTGGGAATCCATTCGTAGAACGCACACACATGCAAAATAACAGAAACGGCGTTAATCAATGGGGGCCAATTTTAAACTTCAGTATGCGAATGAAGCGGTTCGTTTAAAACCATTTTCAAATGTGATGTCTTTTATGCGTAAGCAAATCGATTTTTTAATATTGCGGGTGTTGTTGTTTCATAGATTTAGTTTGGAAATTTGCAATAAAACACTTTATTTATTATATATTTTCATTTTTTATTTCACAATATATTATTTATTAGAACAGAATTTTAAAGTGAAAGAGCATATAAAATTATATATTGCGATTATGCGCACAAATAAAAATCCATTCCAAAAATGCCAAATGATTTAAATGAGAGAATGTGTTATTATGTTGGAATTAAAACCACACCACAACTTAGTAAATTTAAATTTTAATGTTAAATAAGCGTTTGTAGATATTGAAAACTTCTTTATAATATAAATGTGTGTTCGGGAATTTAAATGGTAATTTAAATATGTTAGATAGACATGTGTATTTAAATTAAATTAAAAAATAAAGCATTAATGACATAGAATATTACATCAAATTCTTAATAATATAGAAGTTAATCGTATACAACATTATAGCAAATGCTTTAAAACTAAATTACAAGGTGGAAAAATTAATGTACTTAAATAATTCTAAAAAAAATATTGAAAACATTATTATTAGTAAATACCTTACAAAATGGTCTAATAAAGCAAGCGAAAGAACAAATGCAAAAAATTTATTTAAATAATAAGCCTACCGAATATACTTTATTTATTTTAATACAATGAAAACAGTAATGGAAAACAAACTGAACAATTATAGCAATGGGGGATCTAAAATAAATGATTGCGTTAATATAAATAAAACAAATTCTCAGTTGCAAGCACATTTGCATTCCGTAAATACGTAAGGGATAAGAAAATTGTCCCTAAAATTTTCTTACACACACTTTACGTATACCGGCACTGAGCTATTTTCTGGTAAACATTGAACTGTCAACATCAGATTTGTTTACATTTATTGAATACTGAACTTTTCACTTTTTAACCACTTGCTGGGCAGAATAAATCACTAAAGGCCATTCAGGCACATCATAAACAAAATTTTTGTAAATTTCTCTAGTAACAATGAAGATGTCAACTTGCCGAAAGAAAAAATTCCCAGGCTTTCTCATTCCGTTGGTGAATGACCATCAATTCTATATAAAACACTTCATTTTCTGAAATAAAAACTTCCTATTAAATGATATCAACAATATAACTTTTTATATAAATATTTACTTTTTCGTAAATACTTCAAAAAACATAAAAACTACACTTTCACTTGCACTTTCCGATAAGTGCCAAAATAACAACTTGAAAAACAACAAAAGTATACAAGCATTTCGGTATGCTACCACTTTGATGGAGAAGGGCGTTTTTTAAAAACTCTCCGAAATTCTACAAAATTCAGGCGCTTGTTATTTACAAAATAAATAATAATCCTAAAATACAATTCCATTTCATATCAAAAGATTGCACAAAAAATAAAAATTGCCTGTTGTGTTTAAATTGCACTTTTGTTTGCAATAAGTGTATTAAAAGAATATAAATTATGCTTTTGCAATTCAATAAATTTCTATTACAAAAGCTAGATGTCAGTGGGTATCTGTCTACATAAAAAAACCACACAAATGTATGCAAGCAGTACGTTTTCTCGCCGCTTCTGCAATAATTATGCCAGAAAATTGTGTGCACATATACGAAAATCTGACGTACGCGCCTATGCAGGTATTCTTTAATCCAAGGGCTTGGTAAATATTATAAAAAATGTACACCATCAAAAATAAAAGTAGAGAGATTGATTAGTGAATATATTATCGTTGGAATAAATGTCACGAACTAAGAACAGAGTCTGTTTTAATGAATAAAATAAAAGTTTTACAGAAAAAAATCCATTTCTCTACGAACTAGCAGCCCTCGTAGTACAATATAATTTTATGTCAGAATAAGATTAAACTAATCGTTAAATTTAATATTTTTATTTATAATTATCTAATTTTTGAGAAATAACATTTTACTTGGATACTTTTATGGCATAATTTCAAGAAATCTACCTGTGTGTTTATGGTAACATCAACACTTGCCTTCTCACATCTTTCTGAATTCTACGAAAACCTCATCTTTGAAGTTATTCTTGTTCTGACCATTTTATAAGAATGGTTGACTGCATCATTGTCGTATCTTGCTCATATCCTTTTTATTCTTTCTTAAAGGATATTTCATTAATGCATTTTCACGTTGAAGCTTTATATCGAAATGAACAAACATTTCTTCGCTAAACATACAAAGAAAAACCGATTTGTTAATATTTGAACGCGGTAAATGGCATATTGATGTTAAGTTAATATCGTGTGAAAAGGCCCTATTTTATCCAGTATAAAACTACTCAAATGCTCTGATAAAAGCTTGTATTTATAAGAGCTTTAATTGAAATTAAAGCTTTCCCCCTTCAAATTGAATGGTTGACTGCGTGTATACCTTTATAACAATATTGACCATCTGGATAGCTTAAGGTCGATTAGCTTATTTTTAGATGTTTTTTTTAAAAATTTCTAAAGAGTGAAATATTTTGGTTTTTTTTTTTAAATATTGTCAACTTGCAAGCATGTACTCGTACGTCGCCAAGTTTACATTGCTTTTACTCGTACGTCGCCAAGTTTAAAGAATTTTTCTTACTCACTCTTGGTAAAATCGTTGATTTTTTTGCTTTCTATTCTTTGCGGCCCCACTTAGTTGTGGCGCCATTCTGCGATACGAACATTCGTATGAGGATGTAAGAATGAATGAAACTATTCCCGAAACTTTCTGTACCCCTACTTGAATAACTAGTCAGAGTGAGCAAGATGTTCTTTTACGTCATTTCTGTGCATATTTGATTAGCTCTCCAACCATAATATCTCGATAATATCGTAATATCCGCTATTTAAAAATAAGGCATGTGGCATGATGCCGGGGGCACATATTTATATTCATACATAGTCGTATGTACATATGCTGATATGATAAAACCCATCTAAACAGCACATTTTCAAATCTTTGAAAAAAATATAATTAGTCACATTTTAGTTTGTGTTTATAAAAAAAAAAAAAGTTAAATTAGTTAAAATTATATATTTATTCAATATTATATTAGTTCTTCAACTTTCAAAAAAAAAACAGATCTTTTTACTTTCCACATGATAATAGCAAAAAAAATTGATTTAAATAAAACGTAGAAAATTATAATTTTAGCAAATCATTTCTACTTTAACATGGTACACTCACGAGCATACGAGTATAAATTAGATTTGCATTTCTGGCATTTATTCAAAAATTTGCATTATTTCCTTGTTAATATTTCACACTTTTATTTGAAACGAATATTAACGAAAGGATTTAATGTTAATATTCCCCATTATTATCGACTATTTTATTATATAAAATATATTTAAAAAAAATGTTAACAATAAAATTTAAAATGACAGAAATTCTAAGTAGTTGCGAATAAATAAAAAAAAAATGAATTTTAATTTTGGGGTCAAAAACCAATCTTATTCAAATTAATTTTAATATCTAAAAGAATATTTTCAATTTATCCACTAAGGTAGCTATTCGCTCATCAAATACAAACATATATGCATGTTGAATAATATAATTAATAATAAAAAAAGAATCCTTTTGAAATTTTGATGTCTCCAGTTGATGATATATTCATTATCCAAAAAAAAAAATCTTTAGAAAGTATTTACAAAAAATCTTTATTGAAACAAGAAAAATACATTCGTTAATAGAGCATACAAAAGAAAAATTACAATATAAAAAAAAATACAATATTTCTAATTTGCCAATTCAGTAATTCCAAAAATGGACACATTTCTGAGACGACTACCGGCAGCTTAGGTTCTATAACCCGGCAAACATTTCTTTTGTCACCACGTAATATTTTGTGAAAATTTCCTAAGAGAGAGAAAAAGAATTCGATTTGCGCATCGGCTGTGCTAGATATGAGAAAGTGTTAGTGTTTTAGGTAGTCATCTCTTTCTATCAGGCCTTGAAGTGCAAGTGTTGTATGCCTTCCACTGACATGGTAGATTGACTAAAAAACGAAGAACAAGACTTCGTTACAACGGGCGCATGTTTCCGCTAGGTTGGATGCTTTTGTAACCATTTACCTCTACACTATGGCAGGCCACGTTGCGCAAAATGTATGCTCTCTCGTTGGGATTCAGTGGATATTTTGCCGGTTTTCTCTTAGTCTGTTTTCGTCGAAGACTCCGTACTCTGATTCAGCCATTTGTTTACAAGAAGTTCCCTATGGTGTGTATGCGACAAAGAGTTCATGTGTTCCGAGAATGGTTGTCCAAATTAGAATCTTCAACGCACGTTTGAGGAGGGTATTAATGCATGGAGTACTTTGAGTACATGGAAAAAATTCACTACACAACGTGTCGGTTGGATTTTTATCGTTATTTTATTTCATTTCTCCGGTGTAACTTGTACTACTTGCTTCTTACTGCTGGCTAATTTTCCGTAGTTGGATTTGTGTGTCAGTACCGGTTAGTAACATTTTCATTATTCGTGGAAGTATGTATTAAAGCTTAAGAAAAAGTATTGTGCCGAGCTAAGAATTTTGTTCACTTTATCGGAAAATTATATTTTCTGTGGTATTTTCTAAGTGATTATAAAGCTTCAATAGTGGGTCAACACATTTAACACATTTCTGAGTTCGTTATAATCAGACAAACTATCCGATATCGGTTCGGTTTTAAAATAGTTTATCAGCAAATAAGAGAACGCCGAGCTCCTCAACAGAGTATTTATTTACTTTTTCAAGAGTAATACCGAATGTTCGTTCCCCAGTCACATGACTGTCAAATCCATGCCGGATCAAGTGAATTAAGCTGAAAAATGGTAAAGTTTTGAGAAAAAGCCAACGATAAAAGTATTTCCGCGATAAAGAGCGAATATCAGCCCAAAAATACACCCACATACATCCCTTTGTGTATGAAAACGGACAAATGTCAGCGCACATACTATGCGAATGCGCTCATTGATTTTTGTGTTTTTGCGATAATTTTCTGGCGCGGCGGCGATTTCTCTTGCGTATCCAGTACAAGAACTAGTGCACGCGTTCGATTTTTAATATTTTACATACGAAAAGCTTCAAGCAGAACTACCATCAAGCGATTGTGCAGGGCACTAAAATTGTATTTTTATCGATTAAATTCGAGTATTTCGGTAGTAAAATGTACCTAATATTGACATCAGAGTAATATTATAAATAGTAAAGAAAATAATTGCTTAACGTATAATAGTTCCAATGTATTTTGCTGTTAAAGTGTGATAAAAAAAAAAACTTCAAAAAAGAAATTAACAAATTTAATACATGAGTACATGTGCAAATAGAATTTTATTATCCTTAAAAAAAGATCTCATACGTAATTCTTCTAATTTTAAAAATTAACTAAAATTGTTTCGCAATTTTGTCAAAAGTGTAAGAAAATATAATTTATAATAATAATCAAATATTATAAATCTAATAAAATCGTATGAAAGAAATAATATATTAGTATAGTTTGTCAATTAAGTCATATGCATAGAAAGTGTTAATTTAATAATATCATAAATACGTGTAGATTTATAAAGAAAAGTTTACTCAAAACTCAGGTGTGCGATTATAATAATTTAGTCAATGTGTGTCTCTAAATTGAACTATTAATAAGTTCAATTTTTGATTTTGGATTTGGTCATATTATATACAATATATAAATACAATATATCTAAGACGGAGAGAAAAACGCCTCTAAACCCCTTATCCATTGGTAGTAGTTAAAATAAAAATGTAAGTTAAAGTATTAAAGAAAAATTGTTCGTTTTTTTTGGAATGGAATATGTACGGGAATAACTCATAAAAATGACATTTGTTTTTTAATTTTCTCAATTCCAATTTTCATTAAAATAAATTTGATTTAATTAAACTTTTACTATTAATTTATTATTTAATTTTTTTTATTTTATATAATAATTTTAAAAAAGAAAAAAAGAAATTAGACAATAAAAATGGAATAATATTAAATTAGAAAAATGACATGGGGAAAAAAAATACTTAACCTAAAAGTGTGCATCCATACTAATAATTTAAATCAGACCACACCAATACATAGATTATGACAGAACATCATACGATGTAGTTCTATTCAATGCGGATGATCAAAAAAAATCGATGAAAAACTACCCCTTATTCATAGTGCCTACAATATAGACAACAAAGTCGACCATTGACAAAACAGAACCAAGAAAAATAAATCATACCATTGAAGGCTGACTAAACAATTTACTCATACTAATGCTAAATATATCATATAAACATGTTCAGGTGGTTTTGAGTTAAAAATTAACTAGGGGTTGGTTTTTTTCTTCAGCACACAACATAGACATTTTCCTTTTCAATATTATATTGAGAGTGTGTATTTTTATTTGGATCTTTTTCAAAATAATGTCAACATAGAAGATAATATGCCATAAAAGGTGTGTTTTCTCCAATAATACATGCATATGTGTATATATCATTTATTAGCTGACAAATAATTAGTTATAAAAATAAAATTGTTTCCCTTATTTTTTGGTTATGTATTGGCGAGGGTTGATATGATTAATAATAATTATTGAAATTGTTATCTACTAAAATATGTGATTTTTTAACATTTTTCTAAATTTATTTAATAGCAAATAATTGTTTTTTTTTTTTTAAAAACATACGAATTTTTTAATTTTAAGATGGTTGACGTGCTAAATTTAAGGGTTATTTTTCTTAATTTAATCGTATACTTCTTAATGAACTAAAATAAATATATTTGTACTATGATTTTAAACTAAGTTATTTTATTATCATAATTCTAATCCCAGTGTATTTACTCATAAGTATCTATTAGATAAATTTTTAAGATGATAAGAAATATTATAAATAATATATGATACTGAATTACAAAAGTACATGTTTTATGCTTTTTTTTAGTCACATATGGTATCAAACTTTGTAATTTTATAATATAGTAAAATTAGACAATTTCTTGGACCAAGTTTATCCTAAAATAATCTATAGTCCATCGAAAAAAAAAATATTTTCATAGATTTATAATTATACTTTTTTTTATTGGACATTTATTTCTATAATTTTTTATAAAATTTTTATTTAAAATTTCATTGAAATAAAATTTTTTTCGATAACAATTTATTTTTAATATAACAGAACCCTATAAACGAACAATTAGGTAACAAAAGTACAATTTATAGTGCTAAAAATATTTTTATTTTTAAGTTTTTATGATCGTAAAGTAAACCTAAAAATTGACAACAAATTTTCAAAGCTTAATGCCCAAAAATTAATAATAAAATTTTTTTTATTTACAATTCTGTACAAATTTATAAATAGCAATAGCATTTTTGTATATTTTTATTACAAAACTTCTCAGGTTAAAAGTATTTTAGAGAAAGTTCTTAGATATCAAGGAATTTCAAAATTTTTTTCGGAAATGTAATTTGAGATTTGTCCACATTTATAAATGTACTCAAAACAGTAATATAATATTTTAAAATACAAAAAGTATTTAAAATTAAAAATAGTTTACTATGAAAATTGTAATATTTGTTACTGTTTTCGATAAATTTTTATTACTCAACATATTCTAAGTAATATTTAACAATTATTTTCATTTCAATTAATTTTTATTATATATGTATATGTGTATGTATATTTAAAATCTAAAGCATTATTTAAATGAAATTTTTTCAAAAATATATCAATAAATTGTATATAATTTTTCTGTCAAACTTTTTTAAAATCCTGTCAACTTAGAAGAAAAATTAATTTTTATTTGGACAAAAAATATTTAAAATTTGTTCCAATACAATATTTTTAAATAAATAACTTTATTTTTATATTACAGTGCAATATATGATTTCTACTGAACTCCTTGAAAAAACTTCATTTCTACTATTTATTTAACATTTATTACTAATTATATTCCATTTTGCTTTTAATGTAACTACAAAATTTAAAAATTCTATGACCGATTTTCTGTTTTTTTTTGTAGCACTGAATCTGAACAAACCTTATTGGTTTATATATAATAAAATATATTATCTATCTATAGTTTAAGTGCAGTTTTATTAAATTTTAAATATTTTACGAACAAGTATGAATAAATTAATTCATTTGCACAAATTGTTTTATTCTTCACGACAGTAAATAGGAAGTTTTTATTTCAGAATACGAATAATTTCGTGATGAGTTATTTTGCAAATGATTAAAACAAAATAAGACAGAATTTTTGTGTAGAGGCCTATCCAGTTCTTCTATAATCGGATGCAAATTAAGAGTATGCAAGCATTTTGTTTTGATACCACTTCATGGAGAATGGCGTGTTTTAAAACTCTCCGAACGTCTACAAAATTGCGGCGCTTGATGTTCGATTGATATTTAGAAAATATATAATAAATTGAAAATACACAATAAAAAAGTCATTGTTTTATTGGACAATTCGGCACCAATTAAAAGAACTCAGGTTAAATTGGGATACTATGAATAATAATATTATAAAACCAAATACTTTTTAATCATAATAGCTACCCAGTTCTACTATTTATTTAACATTTATTACAACTACAAAATTTAAAAATTCTATGACCGATTTTCTGTTTTATTGTAGCACTGAATCTGAACAAACCTTATTGCTCCACAATTCATCGTATTCTTTTTAAGTCTATAAATAAATATAAAATATATTATCTATCTAAAAATAATATACTACAATCGCAATACAATCGCAGGATAAATATGGAAAAAAAATTAGTTTTAAAATAGACAAAATACTTTAGGAAATGATTGTGGAAACATTGTATTGTCAAATCTCAACTGTGAAATTTCATATTTAGCAGCCTTCAAAATATTTAATTAGTAGTTTCACTTAAATTTTAATAATAATATTTAATTGATTCTATAATTTCATAATTTAACTTGAAGAAGTTAAAAAATGGAATAATACAATTTTTTGCTTTCGATGAAGATTTATGACAAAGAAAAAGAAATTGTTTTCGTGAAGTAAATGTATGTACTCAAAAGGTAGCTTAATAAAATACTTTTTAGTAAAAATAATGAATATTTTTTTTAAACTGACATCTATATATTGGTTTTTAAAAGTATTTTATGATCCCTTAATAATCCTTTTACAATATTGGGTAGACGTTGCAAGAAAAAAATTTGCCTTTTGGAAAATGAAATTGACTACTTATGCGTAGTAAAATATTTTTACTATGAAAGTCTGCATTTATTTTGTGAAAATGATCGTTTTTTATGATAAGAAAATTATAAATTTGTCAACTGTTATCAGTATACCGTTGAAGAATTTATAATATTCGATAACAGAATCATGAAATTTATGGTAGTTTTTTTCACCAAAGCCATTAAAATTGGGATTATAAAATAAAGTTGACATAATTTAGATAGGTTTTGTATAAAATACGGGCATGATACTGATTAAGAAACACCTTGAAAATAACCCAGTTTGGTCGTATAGAAACGGAAGTGTTTTTATATACAATGGTCCCAATATCAGACCTAACTCTTAATTTAATTTAAGCTTCTACACAAAGTCGCACTTTCGCAGCAAAAGCTAAGAAGTGTGCACGGATCATTAGGCATTTGGCTCAGGTGACACAGAAATTTACTAATCAGGTTGTTTTTGTAGCCTGACGAAGTTACAAAGTTTTTGAAGTAGATTAAAATAATGGTACCTTCATAAATAATATCATTAATATGAGATATAAACTCCGGTCTTGGATCAAGTTTAACCTCCAAGTCCTAGCAAAAGCATAAAAGTGGACTGGAGCTCCTAGAAAAATGTCATGACCTTGCACTTTCCTAAGTTCAGTTGCAGGCAATTACAAGAATATAATTCAGGTCATCTTTATCTCTGGCACAGGAAAAAAAGACTTTTTTATCGTTAGTATTATTAAGAATTTTTTTAAAATTAAAACAGTCTACCAACAATGAATGAAAGTGATTGACAAACGATCGCAGAAATATTTACTAATTATACTCGCATAATCTAATACAATAATTCAGATCCTATTTTTATGACTAAGTCAATTCTAATTTCATTAAACTTACACAAATGTGATTTATTTAAAGATATATGCGGAAATAGTCTAACAAGTATGAATTTTGTGATTTAAAGTCGTATGAAGCATAAGAAATTGAAGTAAAGAAAAATCGATTTCAAACACGTGGTTTTTAGTTATTATATGAATAATAAATATTACATACAAAAAATTCAACACAAAATAGTTTTTTTTCTTTCTTTTACAATTAAAGTTTATCATTAATGAGTAATTCCATAGTCATCGGTTCATTAACAAGGACGCAAGATGATTCATGCATATTTTGTAGGCTATATATTCATTTTTTAGATTGTTGAAGTCATGTTGTTGTATGCAAATAAAACCAGACGAAAATATCGACTTCGAGATACTCGAGTATTCGATTTTGTAGAGCAAATGTATTTACTTGTTACTCTTGAGAAGAAAGAAAATCATTTCCAATATACTTCTTAGGTCTTTGTCATTTTAAAGTCAACTTATAGAAGACAATAATACAAAGCTTTCGGGGAAAATAACAGCAAAATCGCATTAATAATTTTTCCCTTTATATAAAAAATATTTCTTTTTTTTGTATTAGAAACTGTTTTTATTAATTTTCACCTATAAAAACCAAAAGCAAAAAGTAATAGCAATAAATCTAAATTTAAAATTATAGTTAAGCTTTTCCAAGTTGTTTCTACGTAAGATTTGCTAAGTATTCGTAAAATCAGAATGTAATATCTATTTACCTATACGTATGCAGTACTAGTTTGGATAAATTTGTTTTCACTAATATTTATTAAGTGAAACCATTTATTTTAACATTACATATAAAAATTATAAAATATTCTTTATTCTGAATCTTTTCAGTTCTTAGATATTTAAGATTTCTACAATAGATATTATTTTTTGATTGAATTTAATGTTGAAATTCTAAATCCTGTATACATATTTGAACTTTATTTGAAAATCTGCTCAGATTTTTATTTTTTTATACGCTTTTTATTTTATAAAAAAATCCTTAAAATTTTAGTAGGTTATTATTGAAAAAAAAATAACTAAAAAAATATCGTATTGAGATGATTTTTTTGAAATTTTTGTTTGCTATACGAATGCCATTTAGTCTAATTGTCATATTACTCATACCATGCGAACTCATTACGTTTTGATATGCATTGTGACACGTTTTTACTTTGGTAGCCATTTGAAAAGACGGCATCTGGAAAAGCGTTGCTTTGTGCTGTCAGATGTACATATGAAAATAATTTAAGTCATTACATGGCAGAAACTGGCATGCAGTGTAATATTGTGCGCCATCTACATGGCATGTATTTGCATGCCATCCTATGTTGTCATATGAAAATATGGCAGTTCTGCAATGAAGTCTAATAAGGTAAATACGAGTGCGTGACATGCAGCCGTTTGACATATATTGGGTTGTCCGGGAAGTAATTTCTTCCGACGATTTTCTTATAGTGAATTATTATTTTATTCAATTAAATATTGTCCAATCTGATCCAATACCCTTTGCCATCGTTCAGGCAATAGCATAATTCCACGCTCATAAAATTTTTGTTTTTTGTTGGCAAAAAACTGATCCAAGTGGTTTTTGACCTCCTCATTTGAATTAAACGTTTTACCATCCAAAAAATTTTGTAGAGACTGGAACAAATGATAATCGGAAGGTGCTAGTTCTGGAGAGTATGGTGGATGTGGCAGTATATCGCATTATCTTGTTGGAACACTATATCTTTCCTATTGACCAATTCTGGCTTTTTTTCTTTAAGTGAATCATTCAATTTGTCGAACTGATCACAGTACACTTCAGAATTGATCGTTGTATTGCTCGGTAGAAACTCAAAATAAACGATTCTTTTGAAATCCCACCAAACAGATAGCATAACATTTTTTGATGAATATTGGCTTTCGAAGTGCTTTGAGCTGGTTCATCGTTTGTACTCCAGGATCTTTTGCGCTTAACATTGTTGTAGACAGTGGTGATACGCTTCAAAAATGGATAATTTTCTTGGCGTTTGAGAAGCAAATCATTTTTTCCTGTAAGAAGATGAGGAACCTAAATGTCGAGCTTTGAGATTAAACCTAACCGTTTCAAATGATCATGAACGGTTGAATTCGATCAATTTAATCTCTCAGCGATCTCACGAGTTGTTATTCGCCGGTTTGCATCAATTAATGCCTTTATTGTGTATTCATCAGCTTCAACTGGTCTTCCAGAACGTGGTGCATCTTCGAGATCAAAATTGCCGGATCGAAATTTTGCAAACCAGTTTTGGCACTGCGGTCACTTTACAAATCTTCTCCATACACATAGGATAATTTTTTCTTCCTTGAACAGCATTTTTATCTTTTCTATAGTAAAAAAGTAAAATATGCCGTAAATGCTGTTTTTTACAAGCAAGCCTTGCTACGTCAGCTGTCACATATGATTATGCGGCTTACCAGGGGTATAAGCTTAAATCCGCTGTTTTTTAGTCAAAAAAACATGTTTTTTTTTATAGAAAGCAAAAACAAATTTATTCAAAGTACTTGCCCTCGCTAGCTTCACATTTTCCCCATCTCTCGGGCAATTTGTGGATACCACGCCAAAAAAATTCCTTCTCTTTCGAGGCAAACCACTCATCAAGCCATTTTCGGACGTCTTCGTAAGAATCGAAGTGCTGCTCAGAGAGCGCGTGGCCCATCGACGAAAACAGGTGGTAGTTGAGTGTCTCCAAGTAGTTTCGGACCATTTTTGACGTGTACGATGGTGCGTTGTCGTGGAGGAAAATTAGCTTGTCACGTCTTTGTTGATAATCCTTTATTCACGCAGAGCACGGTGCAATTTGATCAGTAGGCAATTACAGTTTCACCAGGTTTTAACATCTCATAGTAGACGATACCCTGCTTATCCCACTAAACACACAGCATATTCTTCTGTCCGAAGCAATTTGGTCTTGGGGAAGATGTTGATGGTTGGCCAGGATCAACCCACGATTTTTTCCGTTTAGGATTCTCGAAATATATCCACTCTTCATCGTCTGTCACAATCCGATGCAGGGACGACTTTCTCTTTTGTCTGGCGAGCAAGATTTCGCATGTGTTTCCGATAAAGCACTGTCACCATAGGCCTCCATAAGCATTCGATGCGATTCGGCAGCCGATTTCTGCAAATTGAAGCAGAAAAGCAGAGCTTCCCGCATATGAGCTTCTTCTGGCAAAAAACTAGACATGATTACCAAAGGAAAAATGTATGTTGTTGTACGAAATTGCTGACAATGTGCACTGATTAGTGCACATTGTCAGCAATTATGGTAGCTTAATACGCTCATAAAAAAAAGTATGGCGTGCTAATTGTAGCTTAATACGCTCACTCACGCCAACTATGACCAAACAGCGGATTTAAGCTTATACAACTGGTAAGTGTGAAGTTAGTTGTAAAAAAATACAATTAAGTCCTCTGTTGGGAAACAACGAAATTACTTTCCGGACAACCCAATATTCACACAATATGCCATTTCACAGAATACGAATTCGTCATTGTTGATTTAGGATTGAAGCTTTCCAAACAAATATGTAAATAATTGTAAGGTCCTAATCTAAGTTGTTGTTATATCTTATCATAAAATATGGCTAATATAGGGTCTAAATCATTCTATACTTTGCTGGCATTTTTGACATTTAAAGAAAAATAGTGGCAAACAATAAAAAGAAAATAAATGAACAGGAAGTTCTAGGGGGCACGGCCAATTACGATTGTACTCAGAGAAAACTTTTCGCTACTGTTGGCAGCAGGATTGATATTTAGCAAGAGAAAGAAGCGTGAAGAGGGGTGGGAGGGGGGGTGGTGGTTCGGTACGGTCGGTTCAAAAAGTAAAGGAAATTCATGATGTTATAAACTCAGAAAAGAGAATTGAAATAATAGTTATTTAGCAACATAGTGACGTCTGCGTCCAATATGCAGTGGTCTCGGAGTTCGAATCCAGCTAATAATCTAGCTGGAATGCTCTTTAGTTCTTAACAATGGAATAAAGTCAAAATTCTTATTCATAACTTAGTATTAAAATTGGTGGAATTTTTTTTTGCTAGATTGAAACAAATTATATTATTGCAAATTATTGCTTTAGAATGTTAAAAATTTAAAAGTTTATTTTTTCTTATCCATGAAAATAAAAGGTATAAATTGAGAACAATCGTGTTGTGATCATTTACACTCTATGAAATAAAGAGTGTATTAGTCCAGCTATTAGTAATTTGAGAAAATTAATATAAAACATGTCAGTAGTATTCATATATTATGATAATTATTAAACTTCTGATAATACCAACAAGAATTTATGTTCTCATAATACCAACAAGAAGAAATATTTCGTTTAATTAGCAAGACCTTACCCATTTCTTAACATTAATTATTTTCATACTTTATACTCAAACCTGTTTTCCGAATTTAAAGAAAACTTGAAAGTTGTTTTTATAAAGCTTTATAAAAATGCATGGTATATTGTTTTGTTACAATATTCTGAAGATTCAACGACCTTCGAACATTTATTTCAAATCTTCAGATAAATATTGTAGCTTTGAAAAGGCCAATTTGTAAATTTACCATTGAAATCTTCCATCTACGAGTAATTATTTTGATGAACGTGACCGTTATACTAAATAATACGCTTATTTTGGCAAATGTTCATTTTGAAGTTGACCATCTTTAATGTACTTACTTGTATGACCATGTTCACTGGTGCAGTCTACACCTAAATTATTTCGTATTTAACATAATTATTACATAAACAAGTCATTGTTCCGTATGAGAGCATTATACTCATACAATTTTCTTCTTTTCAAAAGCTATGACATGGTTGACTTGATAGAATAAATTTTTATTTTTGTTTACTTGATTGAAAAAAAAATCCTGATAACAGTTTAAAAGCAAAATTATACATTTATCCAAAATAATCCCAAAATAAATACGAGTATTTTGATGATTGAACCTGCGCGTTGTAATTATTGACATTGTTGCATTTGTTAAATAATTTACCTGAAATAATAGTACGATTTCACGTAGCTATCATTGAAAAATATCTTTAAAAATAGAAAAAAAATATATTTTATTAATAACAATAATATTATGGTCAGTTTGGACTTACCGAGATTATTAACTTTAATTACTTTCAAATTACTATTTTCATTATCTATTATTTAAATCCAATACTTTTTGATTTCATATTTTGACATAAATTCATAACAAAATATTTGATGTTAATAATTTGTACTTCAGTCTTATATGAAAGGTACAATAATACAGTAGATTTTTTAAAAGTTATAAATTAATTAAATTTCTTTTATTATTTTCATAAATAAAATTTTCAAAATTTTGTTGGTTTTAATTTTAAGTTTTAGTGATATCGGGTAAGCATAAATATATAAAAAAAAATATCTTTCTAAAACATTAAAAAAATTTGAAAATACTTTAAATAAAAAAGTTATTTTTTAAACATTCTTACATAATTTTTAAGAAATTTTTCAATCGTATTTGTAATTGCAAAAAAAAATTATATGACATTTTCTAATTATTGTAGTACTTTGATAGTTATAAATTTGATGTGTATTTAAAGTGAAATTATAAATTTATTTTAAATTTGCATTTTATTATGGTTGTTAATATGCATTTTAACCAAGCATTAAGATTTTGTGTTAATATGCATTTTAACCAAAAAAAAATATTTGATGTTAATTACGGTTTCGGAAAAAACGCAGTAAAAATTGCTTACTTGAATTTCTCGCCTTTTTAGAATTTTTTCATTCAAGATACTTTATAATTTTAAATTTTTTTTATTTTCATAAATTAAATTTTTAAAATTAAATTGGTTTGAATTTTAAGTTTTAGTGATATCGGGTAAGCAGAAATATATAAAAAAAATATCTTTTTAAAACATTACAAAATTTAAAAAAAAACTTAATTTTTAAGCTTTCTTACATTTTTTCAATCGAGTTTGTAGTTGCAAAAAATTTGTATGACATTGATAGTTATAAATTTATTTTAAATTTATATTTTATTATGGTTGTTTATTAAAGTTAGTGACAATAGTATTAAGATTTTGTGTTAATGTGCATTTTAACAAAAAAAACTTAAATTTGATGTTAATTACGGTTTCGGGAATAACGAAGTAAAAATTGCTTACTTGAATTTCTCGCCTTTTTGGAATTTTTTCATTCAAGATATTTTTTAATTTTTTTGGAACCAAATAATATTTACTTGAGTTTAGATGCAAATTAATGGCGATAAAATTGCATATATTGCAATTTGATTGCCTTGATCAAATCTGTTGTCTATTTTTCTTCCTTTTCCTTCTCCATGACATCATTTTAATACACCAACAAATTATTATCTTTAACGTTAAGGATCCGGATAGCACAAGTGTTCCAGAAAGAAATAGTTTAATTTATATAGTTTATTCTATAAAATAATCTGATTCAAAATTTTCATTCGATTTATATTACATTCCTCCGTAGAGATACAAAAACGTACATAGATTTTTCGAATTGAAATGTGGCGCGTTTAAAATATATTTAAATTTTTTTTAAGTATTTTAAAATGTCTAAAAGATTACCTTAAGATGATTACTTGCATAAGGGTTGTAATAATTTAGCCCTCTGTTTTACTTGGGCAATTATTATTGTACGAGATCTGTTCAAAAAGAATCGCAAATTTTGAATTTTCACGACGAAAAGCGTGCCGGACGCCCGAGCACGTCAACAACAGACGAAAACATTGATGAAGTTAAGAAAATAGTATTGGCCAATAGTCGAATCACCGTTAGAGAAGTTGCTGAGGACTTAAACATATCGATTTGCTCATGCCATTCAATTTTTACTAATGATTTGGTCGTGAGACGGGTCGCCGCGAAATTCGTACCAAAATTCGACCAAAAACAGCATCGTATTACTATTGCTATGGAACTGTTGGACCTGTCCGCGACGATGTGCCTGCTTGTTTTTTATTTTGTAAAAAATATCTATACAATTTCGAATTATGTTTAGAATAATTATCCTGCTATATATCGAATCCTTCAGCGTCGGACCAAAGTCCTGATGGAAGAACATTGATCGTTAATATATAAAAAAAACTGGTATACGCGATCAAAAAGTATCGCGAATTTTGAATTTCCGCGGGTTACGAATATTCGATTTTCGATTTTTTGTGGCGTTATGTTGGTACTCATGTCTCTCCTTTATGCCGACAAGTTCGGCCATTTTGAATGTTCAGTTAATTTTTGACAGCTGCTTTACTTACACGTGTTTTGGCTCGTCTTCGATTTTTGCTCAATTTCAACCAAAAACAGCATCGCATTAACATTGCTAAGGAGCAGTTGAACTCTGTCCGCAATGACCCAAATTTGCTCCAGAGGATCATAACTGGTGACGAATCATGGAATTATAGTTATGACGTGGAAACCAAAGCTCAATCATCCCAATGGAAGCTGCCGCACGAGCCAAGACGGAAAAAAGCGCGCCAAGTTCGGTCGAATGTGAAGGTTTTGCTTACAGTTTTCTTCGATTGCAGGGGCGTGGTGCATCATGAGTTCTTGCCACAGAGTAGAACGGTCAATAAGGACCTGCAAGTTATGCGCAAGTTGGGCAAAGCAATCCGCCAGAAACACCCGGATTTGTGGAAGAACAAAAATTGACTTTTGCACCATGATAACGCCTCGCCCTTGCTCACGCATCGTTGCTTGTAAGCGAATTTTTGGCCAAAAACAACACACTAATAATGCCGCAGTCACCGTATTCCCCAGATTTGGCCCCCTGTGACTTTTTCTTGTTCCCGAAACTGAAGAGCCCCATGAAAGGACGATGCTACGCTACGATTGAGGATATAAACACGGCATCGAAGAAGGAGTGCATAATATCTGGTGTGGATTACTTTGAAGAGGACAAAATATATACTCGTATTCATGAATAAATAAATAATTTTTGAAAAAACACAAAATTTGCGATACTTTTTGTACAGACCTCGTATATTGTTTTCCAAGCAACTTTATGTGAAAAGATATTCAAATTTGTCTCTCTTTGCAAGGTACTCTCAGATTAATTTGATTAATTGCTAGTTAATCAAAAACTCATTTATTAATAAATTAATTAAAGAAAAATTTTATATTTATACAAAAGTATAGAACTGACAATTGACTTGTTCAGTTGTTGCAATAGAAAATATTTCTATAATTGTCCTTTCCGAAACTCTTTGATCTTTATAAATCTATTTTAAGTTTTCTTCAATTATCGTTGTTACATCAAAGTAGGCTGTAATTTTGCAAATAAATTATTTGCTAATATTTTTGAAATAAGGTTTGAAAAAATAACCATTATTTTTTACTTTTCCAAAAAAATAAATTTGAATTTAAAATAAATAACAAATGTTTTTATTTTTAATAAGAATTTTTTTACAACTTAAAAAAATAGTCATTTTATTTACAAAGAAGGCATATTATATAATAGTTGTTTTGATTTTTTTTTGTTCAATTATTTTTAAGTTTTTAGTATATAATTTTTGCAGTTTATTTGACAAGATAATACAAGAAGGTCAGTAGGCTCTGAACCTTTATGGTAGTATTGTAATTATTGTTAAATAAAACGTACACTCTCACTTAAATGTACTCCAAAGTTATATAAATATTTATGATTTTCGATTAATTTAAAAACGGAAGTCACTAAAAATTATATAAGATGTTTTCATGTTTTCTTAACGAGCTTAAACTAAAACTAATATTAAAGGGGAAAATTAGTAGTTGCTACAAGCAAGACATTTTTTGTATAACAAAGTAAAACTTTTGGTTTTTTACAAGCATATCATTTTTTCAAGCAAGTATATACAATTTTGAAATAATGTAAAACATATTTGTTATTAAAAGTTTTATATTTTGATTATACAGTTAACGTACAATTTTTCTCTAGCTAGTAGTAGATATCTGATAAAATTTAAATATTTATAATATTTGTAAGATTCACATTCAATAATAGGCGTTTTAATGATAGGTAAATTTTATTGAATAAGAAATATTCTTGAAAAATTTGTAGTTTTCAATTTTCAATTTTAAAACTTAAATGCTTGAGGGGGGGGGGTAATTGAATGAATATTGTAAACTATTTTTTTTAGTCATAATTAGTTTTTTATTCATTTTCTAATGGTGGACTTTTTTTAAAGTCGCCATTTGAATTTTAACACGTTTTTAGTTCTACCACTAGGCATGACCCCACTTAATTATTTTTGGAATGATTTGACATTTTAGTAATGTTTTTCTCTTTCACATTTTACGATATTCAAATCCGAAAATTGGCGAATTTTTATGCAATTTATTGGATTGGTATTTTTTTTTTCTACAACACCAAATTTGTTTCACTTCATAGTCGTCCTAGCATAAGAGCCTGTTGCTAAATTAGGTAAATAAGCTCAATATACGATGTATCCTTGATAACCTGCAATAAAAGGAAGTAGATGTTTTCGAATTCTCTTTTCAATGTTAATATTTACATCATTTTGCACTTTCAATAGTGAATTTATTGTTTCTAACCTGTTGCTGTATATTGACTGATAAACCACCTATTAGTTGGGAAATTTGCATATTTTTACTGTTGTAAAATTATTACTATCTGTACTCTGGTTTTCATATTTGCAATATCAAATTAACGAACAGGTAATCGACACAAGTTTGTCTTTCAATTAGTACGCCCACATATAACAGCTACTGATCCTGCAATTTTCTTGTTTGTAAATTTTGCAATTTTGTTTTTTTTACTTACAACCGGTTGGGGTTCTTTGTCTTATAAAATATACCAGTATTTCCTGAAATACTCTTTACAATTGTTTAACTAGTTTCACACTGCTAGAATGACTATTTCTAACACGTCTACCAATTCAAAATTTTTATTAAAAATAGGGTTAAATTTGACTATCTTGACAGTTCTGTCATTCAATTTTTTGACCAAGTAGAAAACTACTTTTTTTACCGATCAACCATTTTTATAATAGTTATTTAAGTTATTTTAACTCGAAAATTCAATTAAAATAACTTAAATAACTATTATGAAAATGGTTGATCGGTAAAAGCATTATTTTGTAAATTTTCGTATATTTTTGATCGCGCATCTGAGCCTGTAATCAAGCATTTTGAAGATAAATTTGAGTCAACTAGTTTGGTACAAAACAAACCAACAAGAACGGGTGCTCACACAGGGCGTTCAGCTGTTCCAGTTGATACAGTTTTATTGGTCTCGCGATGTTCTCAACATTTGGGCCTGTCCACGATGACCACATTGCAAATTTTTGCACAAGGACTTGACTCTAAAGTCACCAAAAGTTTTTTAACGTCGAAATTTCATTTTCTTCAACAAAAAAAATCATATTCTCGGACCAATGCGTTTTATGGGCCAGAGGCAGCATTTGTACGTATTTTTTTTCTCGAAAATGTAGCTGGTTCTATAGTTACTGTTAAATGAAATGCGCTACAAAGACATGGTAACCAATTTTTTATAGTCTATTTTTAATTAAATGGATGTCGACGATTTGGGTTTGAACAGGATGGCGCTACGTGCCAAACTGTTCAAAAAAAATCGATTTAAATTCAATGGACGCCTAATTTCGCGAAGAGGTTATTTTAATTGGGCATCAAGATCATGTGATTTGACACCGTTGGACTTTTTCTTGTCTAGCTTTGTGAAAGATAAGGTTTATATCCACAGACAATTCATAAGCTCAAAATCAATATAAAAATAAAGCCACTATTATGTTAAAATGTGATCAAAATGATCGATGTCTGTAAACATAGTCATGGTAAACATTTGCACAATATTGGTTTTTATTCATAAATGGTTAAGTCTCTTTAATATATTTCAATAAAGGATGCCGGAATTTTCATAGAAAATGATATTTTATTCTTATTAGTAGGCTCTGTACATAATCCTGACATTTTTCAAAAAACAAGCTTCTTACATCTCGTTACTTAGTTTATTTTTTAAAGTACTTACTGAAAATTTAAGAATAGTAGGTTAATAATTTCTTAGCACATATTTTCTTTTTTAGAAGATATTTTTGTTAAAAGAAGGCTTTACTAATGAGTATGTTTATTTTGTTCGTTGCTTTATAAGAAAAAAATTGATATCCTATATCGAATTCAAATTATTAATAGATGTAAATTACAGTCCTTATTTCTCCTGATTAAGTAAATTTGAATTCTTCATTTGCCTTCCACAATATATAAAAAAATATTCTTTTTTCTTACAATATAATAATTAAGGCAATTATTATATTTTAAACTTTTTTTCATTTTTTTAAAGTTTATTTGATTAATTACAATAACATGTCAACGCATAAAATCAATTGTAAACATTTATAAACATATTGAATCTTTTCTGTTTGCATGTAACCAATTTGTGGTTGGTTTTTTCATAAAAAAAGCAACATTTGACGTGTCTTGTAATGATACTAAATTTAATGGATTTTCCTTATACTACAATATGAATTTAATTAATAAATCGATAACTACTATGCAATAACATATTTAATTTGATGTACAATAGAATGCTGAAGTATGCGAGCCTTTTTTTTAAAAACGTTTATTTGATTCGGGCAAAGAGTTCTGTATTCTCCTTCACAAAGAAACTTTATTTTATACTCAGATAATTTTAGAGTTTAAGTTTAAAAAATAAAACTGCTTTTTTTATTAAAAAAAATTTTGTTTTTTATCATTTAACTGAAATTATAATTTTGTAAAACAAAGGCTATATATGTGTAAGTGCAGTTCTAAAATATTATACAGTGTCGGACATAACTAAAGCACGGAGGTTGTTTTGCTTGCATTTCATTTTCTCTTCTTCTATTAAATTGATATTTTTTATTGAATGTGTACACATTTTGTGTTTTTTTTATAGAAAAACGTCATTTATTATAAATAAAAAAAAAAAAATAATATTTATTAACAACAACAAAATATAACAAGATTATTAACAACGTATAAAAAATAGACTGCGACAAAACTAAAGCACCATGTGTGAAAAAAAGCAATATAGGACCACCAGTCACAAGATCCTTAATATTTAATGGGGTAGCCTTTATTTTTGATTACCGATGCACACCTTCTGGGCATCGAACCAATTAAATTAGCAATAATTGTAGTGGGCATATTTTCCCATGCTATTTTTAACTGATCAAAAAGAGTGTCCGTCTTTCCTGAAAAAGGACACTCTAGATCCCGTTTAATCCTTCGGTCTACAAGTTCCCATAGATTTTCTATGGGATTGAGATCTGGTGACTGTGCTGGCCACTTTAAAACATCAATTTTTTTCTCCTGAATCCATGTTTTAACGACTTTTGCGGTATGCTTTGGATCGTTGTCATGTTGAAATCTCCACTTTATAGGCATTTCATCATCAGCATAAGGCAGCATAACATTTTCTAGTATGTTTTTGTAGCCGTATCGGTCCATTATTCCATTGACTCTATGAATCGGACCAACTCCTTGCCCGGAAAAACATCCTTAAACCATAATGTTTCCGCCACCATGTTTTACTGTGCCTTTCAAAAACTTTGGATTGAGTCGCTGTCCTTTTGGCCTCCGCACTCGTTGATTTCCGTCCGATCCCTTCAAATTAAATTTGGATTCGTCAGAAAATAAAACTGTTCTCCATTTTGAAATGGGCCAGTCAATATGTTCCGTCGCAAATTGAAGCCTCGCCTTCCTATTTTTGGCACTAATAAAGGGCTTTTTGGCAATTCGGTATGCACACAATCCATTGTCTACAGCACGCCTTTGGATTGACCGGACAGATAAATTTAAGTCTAAATTTTCTTGAATTTGTCTCGCTGATAAAAATGGATTAATTTTCAACATCCTAATTATGCCATTGTCCTGCCGTTTTGAAGATTTCCTTGGCCTCCCACCGTTATGAATTGTTTTCACCGAACCAGCCGACCGATAACGGGTTATCCACCGTGATATAACGGAATGACAAATGCCATATTTTTTAGCAATAGTTCCGTCACCAGATCTCAATCCCATAGAAAATCTATGGGAACTTGTAGACCGAAGGATTAAACGGGATCTAGAGTGTCCTTTTTCAGGAAAGACGGACACTCTTTTTGATCAGTTAAAAATAGCATGGGAAAATATGCCCACTACAATTATTGCTAATTTAATTGGTTCGATGCCCAGAAGGTGTGCATCGGTAATCAAAAATAAAGGCTACCCCATTAAATATTAAGGATCTTGTGACTGGTGGTCCTATATTGCTTTTTTTCACACATGGTGCTTTAGTTTTGTCGCAGTCTATTTTTTATACGTTGTTAATAATCTTGTTATATTTTGTTGTTGTTAATAAATATTATTTTTTTTTTTTTTATTTATAATAAATGACGTTTTTCTATAAAAAAAACACAAAATGTGTACACATTCAATAAAAAATATCAATTTAATAGAAGAAGAGAAAATGAAATGCAAGCAAAACAACCTCCGTGCTTTAGTTATGTCCGACACTGTATATTTGAAGAAGAATTTCAAGTATAACAAATTTGGGTAATTTAAAAGAAATAATTATATTTGGTTGGCCGGGAAGTAATTGCGTTTTTTTTTATAAAAATGAAAGACGATTTTCTTATAGTGAATTAATATTTTATTCAATTAAATATGGTCCAGTCTGATCCAATATCCTTTGCCATCTTTCTGGTGGTAGCATGATTCCACGCTCATAAAATTTTTGTTCTTTGTTGGCAAAAAATTGATCTAAGTGATTTTTGACCTTCTCATTTGAATTAAATGTTTTACCATCTAAAATTTTTTGTAGAGACCGGCAGAAATGATTATCAGAAGGTGCTTGGTCTGGAGAGTATGGTGGGTGTGACAGTATATTCCATCCAAGCTCTAAAAGCTTTTGCCGAGTGGTCAAACTTGCATGTGGTTTCGCATTATCCTGTTGGAACACTATACCTTTGCTATTGACCAATTCTGGCCTTTTTTCTTTAAGTGAATCATTCAATTTGTCCAACTGATGACATTACACTTCAGAATTGATCGTTGTGTTGTTCGGTAGAAACTCAAAATAAACGATTCCTTTGAAATCCCACCAAACAGATAGCATAACATTTTTTTGATAAATATTGGCTTTCGAAGTGCTTTGAGCCGGTTCATCTTTTCTACTCCAGGATCTTTTGCGCTTAACATTGTTGTAGACAGTGATGATACGCTCAAAAATGGATCATTTTCTTGGCGTTTGAGAAGCAAATCACAAACGTCAAAGCGACGGCACAAATTTTTATCCGTAATAAGATGAGGAACCCATATGTCGAGCTTAGAGATTAAACCTAACCATTTCAAATGAACATGAACTGTCGAACTCGATAAATTTAATCTCTCAGCGATCTCACGAGTTGTTATTTGCCGGTTTCCATCAATTAAAGCCTTTATTGTGTCTTCATTAGCTTCAACTGGCCTTACAGAACGTGGTGCTTCTTCGAGATCAAAATTGCCGGATCGAAATTTTGCAAACCAGTTTTGGCACTGGCACTCACTTAACACATCTTCTTCATACACAAAGGATAAGTTTTTCTTGCTTGAACAGAATTTTTATTTTTTTTATTGGTATCAACCAAAATCTACTGGCAGAGTCAATCGAATTTTTTCACAAGCAAGCCTTGCTATGTCAGCTGTCAAAACACATATGATTATGCGGCTTAAGTGTGAAGTTGGTTATGAAAAAATACAAATAAGTCCTCTGTTGGGAAACAATTACTTTCCGAACAAATTACTTTCCGGACAACCCAATAATTGAACGAAGACAAAAAAAAAGTAATATGAAACATTATTAAAAATTGTGCCGATTATTATTTCTTTGAAAATTTTTCAGTTGTTTTATAATTTTCAAATTTTTACAGGCATATTTAATTATTTAAATTTTATATTTTTAAAATCATATATATTTATATTATACAGTTTCCTTCAAATAAAGTAGAAAATATAAAATTTATTGCAAAATCCTTAATGTCACGTTATCTTATACAATATAAATATAAACTTAAACAGTTAATCATGGACGATTTGACAGAAATCAATAAACAATAGAAATCTGTAGAGTGGATTTTTTTGTTTGTTAAGCCACCCCAATATTATTAAAATTGTTGACTTTTTATACTCTTGTATTATTCACATCCGATTATACAATAGTTAAGGACTTTTTCTGAATTTCTAAAGCTTTTGAGCGCCGTTGAGTATTTGTACGAAATTGAAGCTTTCATAATAATATTTATTCCAAATTCAACTCTTTCATTCGAAACAAAATTAATTTATATTACATTAAAATATAAATTAATTTATATTTTAATGTAATATAAATATAATATTTTCTAATTAATTGATATTATTTAACAATTTGCTAGTTTTTTAAGAACCATTAAAAAAATATCAAATTTGTTAAGTTTGTAATTGCCTGTCATCTACACATATGACTTTCGAATATGGTAATACGAAATTGCCGATCTGTCAAAGTACAGTCTGCACCACATAAAAGTTGCATTTTAAAAAGTAAATAAAAAAAAACTAGTGCATATTTTTTCAAATATCCGGTTTTATTAGAAAGATTGAAGTGCAAGATTTTAAAATTTCATATTCGAAAACACTCGATAATTATACTATAAATTTCAGATAGTCATATGAAAAACTAAATATTCAACATCTACAAAATAGGCTTTTACAATAAAGTGTAAGAAATTTTTGTTAAGTTTTATGTAAACCTCCCAATAGAAAAAAACAACGTTTACGAAAGTTTCTTATTAACTCCAAGTTAATTACAAGTGTAGTAAGAGCTGCTACTATCTCAATATTAGCATCATATAGTTTCGTTTTTTTGCTTGATGTCTAAGACATTGAATTATCTTGCGATTAAATTTAATTTGATCACCAGAGAATCTATTGGGTTGTTCGGAAATTAATTTCGTTTTTTTAATAAAAATGAAAGACGATTTTCTTATAGTGAATTAATATTTTATTCAATTAAATATCATCCAGTTTGATCCAATACCCTTTGCCATCTTTCTGGCAGTAGCATGATTCCACACTCATAAAATGTTTGTTTTTTGCTGGCAAAAAACGGATCCAATGATTTTTGCCCTCCTCATTTGAATTAAACGTTTTACCGTCAAAAAAAAAATTTGTAGAGACCGGAACAAATGATAATTAGAATGTGTGGCAGTATATCCCATTCAAGCTCTAAAAGCTTTTGGCGTGTGGTCAAACTTGTATGTGGTTTTGCATTAACCTGTTGGAACATTATACCTTTCCTATTGACCAATTGATGATACGCTTCAAAAATGGACCATTTTCTTGGCGTTTGAGAAGCAAATCACAAACGTCAAAGCGACGGCACAAATTTTTATCCGTAATAAGATGAGGAACCCATATGTCGAGCTTTGAGATAAAACCTAGCCGTTTCAAATGATCATGAACGGTCAAATTCGATAAATTTAATCTATCAGCGATCTCACGAGTTATTATTCGCCGGTTTGCATCAATTAATGCCTTTATTGTGTCTTCATCAGCTTCAACTGGCCTTACAGAAGGTGGTGCATTTTCGAGATCAAAATTGCAGGATCGAAATTTTGCAAACTAGTTTTGGCACTGGTAATCACTTAACACATCTTCTCCATACATATCGGATAATTTTTATCTTGCTTGAACAGCATTTTTATCTTTTCTATAGGAAAAAAGTAAAATATGCCGAAAATGCTGTTTTACACTTTCCATATTTAAAAGGTTATCAACCAAAAACTACTGTGCATAGTCAATCGAATTTTTTCACAAGCAAGCCTTGCTATGTCAGCTGTCAAAATACATATGATTATGCGGCTTAAGTGTGAAGTTGGTTATGAAAAAATACAAATAAGTCCTCTGTTGGGAAAAAACAAAATTACTTTCCGAATAACCCAATATTTAATGAATTTTGTAATAAAAATTCTTAAAAAAAACGTTCTTTTTATATGCTTTATCTATTTTATAGTATTTCTAAGTTCATACGATCAAGGTGTCGTCTTAACAAAACCTAGCCTTTACGATAGTATAACCCACTCAAAAATGTCTTCTTGTTTCGTTATTCATAGGCTATGTGCGTACAATCAATTAGTATTGTTAAACTCTTACATTTAATTTGTAATTCTAGGATATGTATAAGTTTCGGGAATTTTAAGTTTTATTTAACATTAGTTCTATATTATCATTGTTGGATTATAAGTTTTACTCTGATATTATTCTTATATTATTTTGTAATTTGTTTTTTTTTTTTTTTTTAAATCTTATAAAATTTGCATAAAATTAATTTTAATTAAAGTTTTTGTCTTTCAGATTATTTTCTACTGTGATCATCTCCTCATCATATTTGATAAAGAAGACAAAATAAAAAAAAATACATTAATTATGGAAAGAATTCCAAAAATGTTAATTAAAGTAGAAATTACATAGAAAAGAATTGTTAAATTTTCATTTAATTTAATTTAAGTATCTTAAATAATTAACTGTGATAAAAAATATTATCCGACATAAGTACAAAACTTAATTAAAAGTCAGCGCTTTTGGAGGAGTTTTTAACGAATTAAACAGCTCTAGATGACATTTTATAAATCTTGGTGGATTTATTGGAGACATTTCATAATGACTAATATTACACAAATTTGTAAGTTATATTCATATTAATAATCTTATTTAAATTAAACTTAAATAGTTTTTTTTTAAAATTATTTTATTAAAATTATTTTTTTTTTTGGTTTTATTTGTTGAATTTATAAGTTTGTTGAAGATTTTTTTTCATATTTTTAATATTATAGAAAATTTACTATTTATTAAATAGAATTTACAATACTTTTTGCATTGTTTTGATAATTAAATTCGGCAGAAATAGTGTTTTTATGCTGCTTCCTCATTTTTTACTTAAAATAAATGTAACAACTTATTTTGAAAATACAATATTTTTGGCTGCGATTTTTTCAACAAAAAAGATTAGATTCCCGGTTTTATACTCATTTAAAATAACCAAGCAAGACGCAGTTGTCACCATTAATACGATTTATATAGATCTTCTGTTACACATTTTGTTCGTCTATGCCGGACTCTATGACTCCTTCGCAATAGCTCACAGAGACTAATATAGTGTGGCGCAAAACTAACTTTTTAAAATAGAATAAAATTATAGTTTTTTTTAACATTCTTATTAATAATTATTAACTAAGAATTACTACGTGGAAATATTTTATTTGATTAAAGTTTGAAAATTTCATCCACCATTTTCCTCCTCACCATGACGCGTTCTTTCTTAAGCATCTGTTGTAGTGTTTTTTGTTTTGTTTTTTTCGTAGTTTTTAGCACAGTTGGTCGTTGATATTGTCGTTAAAACTTCCACGAACTATCTACGTGGATACGAGGTCTGTTCAAAAAGTATCGCGAATTTTGTGTTTTATCAAAAATTATTAATTTATTCATGAATATCTATTTTTTCCCCTTCAAAGTAATCTCCACCAGTGATCTTGTTCAGCTCCTCCTTCGATGCCGTCTTTATCCTTCAATCGTAGCGCAGCATCGTCCTTTCATGGGGTTCTTCAGTTTCGTGAACAAGAAAAACTCACAAGGGGCGAGATCTGGGGAATACGGTGGTTGCGGCATTATTAGTATGTTGCTTTTGGCCAAAAATTCGCGCACAAGCAACGATGCGTGACCAGGGGCGTTATCATGGTGCAAAAGTCAATTTTTCTTCTTCCACAAATCCGGGCATTTCTGGCGGATTGCTCCGTGCAACTTGCGCAAAACTTGCAGGTAATATTCCTTATTGACCGTTCTACCCTATGGCAAGAACTCATGATGTACTACACCCCTACAATCGAAGAAAACTGTAAGCAAAACCTTCACATTCGACCGAACTTGGCGCGCTTTTTTCGGTGTTGGCTCGTGCGGCAGCTTCCATTGGGATGATTGAGCTTTGGTTTCCACGTCATAACCATAAATCCATGATTCGTCACCAGTTATGACCCTTTGGAGCAAATTTGGGTCGTCGCGGACATAGTACAACAGCACCTTAGCAATTTTAATGCGATGCTGTTTTTGGTCGAAATGGAGCAATTTTGGTACGAATTTCGCGGCGATCCGTCTCACGCCCAAATCATTGTTGAAAATCGAATGGCACGAGCCAATCGATATATTTAAGTCCTCAGCAACTTTTCTAACGGTGATTCGACGATTGGCCAATACTTGTTTGTTTGTTTGTAAGGACCCTTAGACATGTGCCAGTGGCCACTTAATAGCGCCACGACCGTGAGGCCATTTGGCGACTTCGTAATACGTGTGGGAAATCATCTGAGAGAGACCGGTCTATGGTTAGTAGTATAGAAAGTTGAGAATTTTGTTATACTTTGTGCAGCAGATTAGTATGTTGTAGAAGTTTAAATAGGGGACTAGGGAATGGAGTTGTTGGATCGAGGAGCTCCATAATCCTGCTCGCAAAGTAGTTCTTGGTTATATGGCATTCCTGTAGAATATGGGTGCCACAGGTTTGGCAGAAGGGACGATTGGTGTTGCCAAAAAGGAAGTTATGAGTAAGAGCAGTATGTCCAATCCGGATTCTGAGGAGCTTCCGCGCCCAGGATTTCGGTATGGATGTTGAATACACTGGTTTATTAGTGGTTACCCAATGAGTCGACAAAAAAGTGTCGCTATTGGTCCAGTCATCGAGTCTGCGGATGGCTAATGGTGTTAGTTGCCATTCTGTTAGTAGGCGAGGCAGATTAGGAATGACTGTAATCACTGGTCGACGGAGTGTTTCTCCAGCCAACTTGTCAGCACTTTCCACATGCCCTGGCACCCATTGCAACTCGACACTCCTATTGCTAAGTAGGCTATTACGAATTGCGCTAAGTACTGGGTCACTCGATGGGCCACAAATGGCTTTAAGGGCGGCAGAGCTGTCGCTAAAAATAATAACGCTCTGTTGGCTGGGAATATTGGTCGAAATTACAATTGCCGTTTTGATGGTCCACAGCTCCCCGTAATATGGAGCGGCCCTATAAGGGAAGATTCCACAACATAGTGTGCGGGTGCTGCAGCCAAAAAGTTCGACGACTGCAAAAGATGTAATATCGGTGTCAGCGGCGGCATCAGTGAACAACAGGCGATGATGTTTTAATCCGTCCAAGGAACAATTTCCTATATGTGGACGGATCAGTTCTTGCCTTCTTAAACCTGTCAAGAGAAGCAGTCACTTTCAACTTTGCTCCCAACCACGGTTTCCAATCTGGGTGTGGAGAGAAAGTTTGGAAAACAAGGGGGAGGATGGATTAAGTGCTTTCAAGGTGGGATATTAATAAGGATAGCGATGATGAATTCCTTTCTGAACTGGGGGAGATGATAATGTTTTTGATTGGCCATTACTATTTTCTTCACTTCATCAATGTTTTCGTCTGTTGTTGACGTGCTCGGGCGTCCGGCACGCTTTTCGTCGTTCACATCTTCTCGGCCCTCTGAGAACATTTTGTACCACCGATAAACGTTGCTTCGGTCCAAGGTAGCTTCACCATATGCCACAGTCAACATTCGGAATGCGTCTGCGCAATTAATTTTGTTTTTCACACAAAATTTGATACAGATTCTTTGATCCATTTTTTTGGAATGGCCAAAAATCGAAGACTTGCAAGCAGCATATGTCAAAAATTAACTGAACATTCAAAATAGCCGAACTTTTGGGCATAAGGGAGAGACATGAGTACCAACATAACGCCACAAAAATCGAAAATCGAATATACATAACCCGTTGAAATTCAAAATTCTGATACTTTTCCTATCATAATGCAAGTTAATTATTGAATATAGTTGAAATAATTGAACTTTAATATATAATTTGGTATATTTGTTTATCGTGACAGTGCGTTTTCCATTCAATAGTTTACACAGATTTTGCCTCTAAAAGTAAATTTGATTTTAAAACTCTTTCTATCATTATGTAAGTTTACTTTGCGTAGTTGAAACTACTGAAATTAAATTGTAAATTGTAATTAAATTGTCAATAAATTGAATTGAAAACAATTTTATTATACTCTCCAAAGAATGAATAAAGAGCACAAGTTGCGAATGAATCGAGGCCGACACTCTGCAGCGTGATTTTTGACGGGTTATCACTAGTATTGAAATAATTGGACATTTTAATTTTTGAAATATGTAAGTTTTGAGAAGTAATTTGAATTTTAAATTGTCAAGTTTTGAGAAGTAATTTGAATTTTAAATTGTCAAGTTTTATTGACAATTTTTGGCAATTTCTTAAAAATTATACTTTCTTGTGTAAGAGATCAAGAATTTGTCGGCAAATGTTTATTCCGAACGAATCTTAAAAAAAATCTTGTAGTTTTATTTGTTGACAATCCACATTTTTGAAAATACAAATAATGCTATTTGTTACAAAAACCCACTTTGCGTTCGACGACTGCTTTTACAATTCTAGGCATTTAGTTTATCATTTTTTTTAATCGTATCTTTCGAAATACTGCTGTAGGATTATAAAAGGATCCTTTTTAAGTTTTCCTGAAATATTTACACTCCTCCGTCTAGCTCATCATAGAAAAACTTCAATGGGGTTGAGAGCAGGTGATTGTGGTGGCCTTGTTATATTTTCAAATGTGTCTGCTTGTTTTTTATTTTGTAAAAAATATCTATACAATTTCGAATTATGTTTAGAATAATTATCCTGCTATATATCGAATCCTTCAGCATCGGACCAAAGTCCTGATGGAAGAACATTGATCGTTAATATATAAAAAAAACTGGTATACGCGATCAAAAAGTATCGCGAATTTTGAAGAGACTCATGTCTCTCCCTTATGCCGACAAGTTCGGCCATTTTGAATGTTCAGTTAATTTTTGACAGCTGCTTTACTTACACGTGTTTTGGCTCGTGTTCGATTTTTGCTCAATTTCAACCAAAAACAGCATCGCATTAACATTGCTAAGGAGCAGTTGAAACAGTATTGGCCAATCGTCGAATCACCGTTAGAGAAGTTGCTGAGGACTTAAACATATCGATTGGCTCGTGCCATTCGATTTTTACCAATGATTTTGGCGTGAGACGGGTCACCGCGAAATTCTTACCAAAATTGCTCAATTTCGACCAAGAACAGCATCGCATTAACATTGCTAATGAGCTGTTGGACTCTGTCCGCGACGACCGAAATTTGCTCCAGAGGGTCATAACTGGTGATGGATCATGGGTTTATGGTTATGACGTGGAAACCAAAACTCAATCATCCCAATGGAAGCTGCCGCACCAGCCAAGACCGAAAAAAGCGCGACAAGTTCGGTCGAATGTGAAGGTTTTGCTTACAGTTTTCTTCGATTGCAGGAGTGTGGTGCATCATGAGTTCTTGCCACGCAGGGTAGAACAGTCAATAAGGAATATTACCTGCAAGTTATGCGCAAGATGCACGAAGAAATCCACCAGAAACGCCCGGATTTGTGGAAGAAGAAAAATTGGCTTTTGCACCATGATAACGCCCCTGCTTACGCATCGTTGCTTGTGCGCGATTTTTTGGCCAAAAACAATACACTAATATATGAACACTGTACTGATTGGTAGTGTCATTCAAATATCTGCGGCATTACTTTATAACCCTCGATCTTACAATAGGTGACTCCAACGACTTAATCGCTGCCCGACTATCGGTGAAAATTAATATATCCATGTCAGATATTGCATTCATCGGCAGCCAAGCTGCGGCCTTACGAATAGCCAGAATTTCTGCTTGAATGGTCTGGCAGTTGTAAGGGTATATTTATATTCAGAGACGCAGAGAAGACCGCTGCTCCTCTAATGTCCCTCTTCCTTGATCCATCGGTGCATATTTCTACAGCTGATTCCACATCCAATATTTTTTTTTTTTGAAGGCGTAGTAATGGTTTTCTCACTGCCACGTACCAAAACAGACCAGCAATTTTCAATCGTCTTTTCATAGTTGTTAGACACCTGTGCTTGGCACGGCTTTTATTTAATTCGCACCGAATTTGAGGGTCTATAAGTCCCCAGTTTCTTTTACCTTTGCCAAAAATTATTACTTCACAATCTCGGTTAAACTAGTAATTTTAGGCCTACGAGACCGTGGCAAAATCCGATGACATCCAATCTGATCATAACATTCTGAATAGAACTTAATACCTTCAACTTCAGATAAATATGAAGAAAATAAATCATTGCATATCTATACAGTAATATTATATTCTTTAAGGTCACTTATCTGTCGATAAACATAAAATCACGAGTTGCTTACGACTATAATGATTGAATAACGCTTAATCAACGCACCACCATTACTGGCAGTTTAGAGTCAGTAACCAGTTACAAGCTGATTACTCGAACTGTTAGTGGCGAGGCGTATCTAAACCTCTACTGTCATAAGCAGTGACAGCGCCCGAGATAATTACCAGTATCTTTCACTAGCGATCCGTAGACCGTACCCGCGATATGGGTATTAACCACAGCCACCACGTTACTGCCTAAGGCGCCTGACCATTGTCGGGCACAGTGTGTTTTAACACCATGGGGCACCCCGATTCCCATAGTACCAATTTTTCTTTTAAAAGTACTTCGGTTTATACTCATTGAGCTACGGTACGGAATCTTGTAAATTCGTAGGCACCGCTAAGCCAGCTCAGGCACGCGGGTTCGCCAAGACCCGAAAGTACAACCGGAAACGACCTTGATCTTTCACCCGGTTGTAGCCACCTTGCGTGCCATTCATACATTCATTCACGCACCATTCTCGCTCTCTTAAAAAAGTGCCACGACAAATCTATGAAGGCATTCATACCGTTCTTTCATACCTAACACTCCACTCACATCAACACTTTCATCATTCACCACGATTCCACATGCACCTAGGTCACGCAAATCCCCGTACAGGCCACACTCAATGAGACGGTGCTTGGCACTCTCCCCCGCCGCCCTACAAGGGCATCTAGCCTCTGCAGCCAGACTACGCCCGTACATGAACCCATTCATAATGCCATGTGCCGTGAGTAAATACTCAAGGTACAGACCAAATTCATATCCATACGCAGACGCACAGCACACATCCGAAATGAATATATGCGTCCATTTGCCATTCACAGTCTCATCCCATCTACGTTGCAAACTTTCGTATATACTATTCAGGACCAGTGCACGTCGCTGGCGTGGACTAAGATCCTGAATCTCTTCATTCATAACCGGATAACCAGCAAGCGGACTAAGATCTTGAACCTCTATTCGTAACCGGATAACCAGTAGCACCTCCAGGTCCCATGGAATTTTCCCCATGAGAACTTGCATCGCCTCGGTTGACACGGTTCTACATACATTCAAACACGCATACAAAGCCAGACAATGAAATGAATTTATGCCTACCCTTGCATACCGGTAGCACATTATGTCAGCCCAAGCACACCCTTGTACAGAACTTTCACCGCTCTGGATCGAAGTCCCCATTCTTTGCGAAATACTCGGACCAGCATGTCAACCAAACCGGCCACGCGCCCCCATAGATGTTGAAAGTGAGGCCGAAAGTTCAGCCCCCGACCGCCTCTATGCGAATATTGAGCGGCCTACTGGGCGCCAAAAAATGCTATCCTTTCTGAAACATTCACTCCCATTCAATTCCCCCATCCAGACATCATCTGCATATAGCGGCTTCCCACTATCTCTACCGCATACCTAATAACCCCCCCACCCCAACCCTTAATCAAAAGTAGAAGATCATCCGCATATGCGATCACACTGCAACCGGTCTCCTCCAACTGCACCAAGAAACCGTTCATCATCATATTCCAGATAGCGGGGCCGGCCACAGATCTCTGTAGACCGCCACGCACCGTCTGGCGAACAACCCTCCCATTGTTCCCGCACACGGCCGCATAACTTTCATGGAAGTAACTTCTCCATAGAGAAGTTTCTTCACATGAAACCTCCTCAAGCCGCTCAATGATGCGATCCCATCGCAGGCAATTGAAGGCACTATGAAAATCTACAAACACACCACATACGTACTTACTCTCACTCTCAGCAACATACCTTCTTACACACATCCAAGAGTCCTCAATTGATTTACCTTTCGTAAATCCATACTGAAAGCCGGATACATTGAAGTCTGCCAACTTCACATTCAGTCGGTGTACCATCATCCGCTCGAGGACCTTGCCGAATACTAGCAGTATGCAGAAGACGGGTCAGTCGTTATCCCATCCGGAGACTTGGGAAGGACAACCATGTCTCCTAATTTCCATTCACTCGGAAATGCATATCTATACAGTTATAGTTTATTATTTAACGTGGTTTAGTTGCTTGCGCATAAGACCACGAGTCGCCTACGACTATAGGAATCGAGATACGCTCAATCAACACACCACCATTACTGGCAGTTAACAGATAGAATCAGTTACAAGCTGACTCTCCACCTGCTGGTCTAAACTTCTACTGTCATAAGCAGTAACAGTGCCCGAGATAAGTTCAATGCATTGCTACATTTGCCAGTTACCTCCCACCTGCGATCAGAAGACCGTACCTGCGACATGGGTATTAACCACAACCACCACGTAGCTGCCAAATGGCGCCTCACCTCAATCGGGCACAGTATATTCTACTGTGGGGCCCCCGATCCCCGTGGTACCCATTTTTGTTTTAAGAGTACTTTGGTTTGTACTCCGCTCGTTGAGATACGGTAAGGAATCTTGTAAATTCCTAGGCACCGATAAGCCAGCTCAGGTACGCGGGTTCGCCAAAACCCAAAGGTACAACCGGAATCGACCTTGGTCTTTCAGCCGGTTGTAGCCACCCTGCGTGTTGCATATCTATACAGGATAATGTTAAGATATAAGAAAGAAATCAACTTCTTGTACTTCCCAAAACAGGAATATAAAAATTTAACATTTATTTTGGTCCGCTACAAATAAGAACGGGAATTCGATAATTGCGCTTGTACTGTTATGGCAAAAATAGGAGCATGAATAGGAATTAGGGCATCTTTTTTTCAATATTTTAGTCAATAATAATATATGTTATGTAAACCGTTATTTATTATAATTTAAAGAAATAATATAATTTTTCGATTTATAAAAATTTTAACCAAAGATTTCTAGAGAATATTTTGTTATCAAGATAGTCGCATAAGTTTCACCTGCTGTGTATGTTGAGTAGAAAATAAACGAGCCCCTAGTTTTTTGTCTGGAAAATTTCGAAATAATTTATTTTAGCTATAAAGGTATTCTAGCTGTTATTATACAATAAAATAATATTCTAATGGAGCATAATTATTCAAGTTTTTTTTTAAATCTGGAAAAATAATTATTAATATTATATTATATTACAATTGTATTATTACAATAAAAATTCATTGTTGTCATTTAATAATTTGTAGAAGTACTCTTATATAATGCTGGTAGGAAATTAAAAATCATTATCTGCATAACATTATTTCACAATACGACATATATAAAATAAAGTAATTAATCCTATCTTAAAAATCAATAACATATGGTAGACTCCAATTTTTTAAAATAATTTAATAATTGTATTTTTTCCAATTCGTGTGTTTTATATAATTTTGACTATAATCAAATGTTAAATTTTCCGAAACGTCCTTCAAAACTTACTTTTTTTATAAATTATTTTTTTTTGGCCATATACTAATTCATGGCACTATAAGTATAGATATTAAAAATTGTTTTTGAATAAAAACTTTATTAATTTTTTTCGAGGTCACCCATTTACAAATGTGCCGCATAGAAATTGTCATAAATTGCGCCACGCATTGTTAAATGAGTTGGGACCCTATTAAGCTTGGTTTGCTTTGTGAACTCCAACTAACGTAATTTGCCTCTAAGGAATAATTACCTTGATATTTCAATTATCAAGGAATAATTGCCTTTGATCAGTTGGTAAGCATACTCCAGGAACAGTGTACCAGTTAGTTAATCCTATTATTATTCAAACTACTCAGAATCAAGGTTTTTTTTTATATTGGGTGGGTGAAAGAAAATCGTTTGTTATCTTGCCTACTTTCAACTAGAATCGTATACAAAATTTAACGCATTGTAAAATATCCAAATAATTATCAATCCCTTCTTTTAAAAAAATCAGTAGCATTAATACGCCTTTTCAAATATACTTTACAAATTCAGTTATGTATATAAGATACAGCAGGCGTGTCAAACTATTTTAAACAACGGGCAATTTAATTCGTTTGGTGAGATTCACACGAGACATATCACATAAAAAATAATTTCTTAAAATTACAGTTAGAAGTGAGAATGCAGGAATATAGATACTGTCATCTCGACGGGTGATCCCCGGTAACAGTAGACGCTATCGAGCCACAAGAGCGCAGATGATATGAGAGGTGTCATGGTTATGTCTCATGGTTTACTTATGCTTTTGAACTTATATTTTTGATTTATCCAGACGCAGGCTAACGACAGACGTCCCAAGCTAAGGTGGAACAGCGTACGCCGTACGCTTTCCTATGTTATTTTGGGCTCTGGCATAGGTGATCCAGCCTTTCCCTAGCTACTCAGTTATTTAAATGATGTCGAACAAAAAAAAACAAATCAACTTTTCAGTGTGGCGGCGACTCTAAAACCTCAAAAGAGGAAGAATGGGGTTGTAGAGCCCATGCTTTCTGCCGAGGTCATTATAAATAAAGTTTCACTGCTGATCATCAATTTGCCTGCGAGCGCTAAGGCTATAGTGCCTTTGGTAGCTGAGCTATCTTAGGATGCAGACTCTGCACCTGATGTGTTCTAAAAATGGACTATGGTCGTAAAAATATTGAAAACATTTAAAGAAGTTATGGATAGCGTCGGAGTAGGGGTCCTCCACAAAAATGAGGGCCAAAAATAATCACATTGGGAGCCGCATGCGGTTCGCCGGCTGCCATTTTGGCACACCTGATTTAGAGCATAATTCCTGAATTAAAGACGATATAAAGTTCTTTGTATACTATCATATTTAATTGAATAAATAATAACATATAGCCGGTAGAGGTCTTGGGCGAACCCGCGTACCTGAGCTGGCTTAGCGGTGTTTACGGATTTACAAGATTCCTTACCGTAGCTCAATGAGCGAAGTATAAACCGAAGTACTCTTAAAGCAAAAATTGGTACTACGGGAATCGGGGTGCCCTATGGTGTTAAAACACACTGTGCCCGACCATAAGGCACCGCGATTCCCGTAGTACCAAGGAGTAGTCGTGCCCGACCATAGGGCACCCCGATTCCCGTCTGTGTAGGAGTAGTCATAAGGTCGCAAAGGCGGGTTCTTTATCCAAGAACCAAGATACTGACAGCATTTGGCATCTAGGATATGATTGTTTAAGTGAGTCACGCTACTAGAACAGGAACTATTAAACTTCGCAATCCCATCATCAATCGCTAAATGGGATCACGTTGCGGAACCAATAAATTAGTTGGTCTGTGAATGAGATGTGCAGGGGTACTTTTCTTATTATCGGCTTGGAGGTGCCGTGAGTGGACTTGGGCAGTGGTCTAAGACTGGAGCAGAATATTGTTGATTCTGTTTTGTGTGTTCTTCGGAAAGGCTAGAAGTAAATTTTTGTTTTAGTCGTTCAGAAAATCATTAATCAAAGAAACTAAAATCAAAAAAATTCAATACTTTTTTTATACACTTAACACAGTTTTTTAAAATGTTTTTCGGAAGATTTAATAATGTTGTATGTTATGAGCAGTTTTCACTATCAGGTGAGTTTCGCTTGATAGCCTAACATAGTAGTTAACGGCTGCCACAATTTTTCTGCGATCTGTTATTGGAACTCTAGCACATAGAAAGTTTGGTAGAAAATAATTCTTTCTTTACTTTTATACATCATTATTATTTCTTTCAAAGCAGTTCACTTTCACATCTGTACATCGGTGCAGATGTTATTTCCATTCTTCGTAGAAGCGCGGAATCGTTTTCAGTAACAGAATTACATCCTTTTTTGGAGAACAGGAAAAAAGTCTCACGAATGGGATGGGTTGGGAGTGGGGTAGGAGGGATTGAGAGTGTTGCTGGTAAATCTCTTTTTCCGACGATAACTGTTGTCGTGGTATATAATGCAAGTGTCTTTTTCTGACACTTGCATGATTTATTTGTAGTTTCAATGTTAATCAACGGTCTGACTTTACAAAAGCTCTCATTAGTTCTATATTTTCATCAGTTGTCGATGTTGAAAGTCTCTCTGAGCGAGATCTGTATTGAATTGCTTCTCGGCCCTCCAAAAATGGTATTTCCCATAAAAAACCTGTGCTCTTAATAAGGAATATTCCGTATAGGCTCGCTGCAACTGGTTGTAAGCTAAACTTGTAGATTTGTCAATTTTTACACAAGATTTGATGGCATGTCGTTGTTCTGATGGAGACATTAATGTACAAGCTCGTAGTGTTGCCGAGATTGCTGTGAGTGGTGCCAGTCTATTTTATAAAACGTTACGTATAACGTAAGGTGCGACAATAAAGCAAGCTCCCATGAAGGAGAATGTTCGTTTATCGAATTAACATTATTATTCTAATTCATCTAAGATGTACTGTTGACGATAAGAACTTTAATTAATTAAGTTTTGTCCTTAATATATTTTTTATATTATTTATTTGACAGGTTTTCATTTTTCTACATTTTGTACAATTTTTTTAACACATACATGGTTTTTTTTTTTTTTTTTTTTTTTTTTTTTTTTTTTTTTTTTTTTTTTTTTTATATACACACATAGTCATGAGAACACAGTCGCTCCTATGGAACACATAGCGGCACCAGAAAACTCCGTTAACTCTCCTCCGTCTGCCTCTGCCCTGGGTTCCTGCCTGAGGTACGGTCTTGAGGTACGGTCCGGATGCTTCCGTGAACTCTCTTTCATCTGCTTCTGCCTTTGGGTTTTTGCCTGCGGTACGGTCTTGGGTTTTCCTTAATATATTTAGTACTTTTTATTTATTTTTTCATATAACATTTTATAAAATACTCCAAATATTCAAATAAATACAATTTTCCAAGAGTAATAATAATTAAAATTTTAATATCTTAGCTTAAAGCAATTTAAAAAAAAAAAAAATGTATTATATATTAATTAAAAAAGTCGCAATTCTGATATAAAAACGTATTTTTTTTTATAAAAGCGCATATATGATAATAATTTGTAGTATACTTCTTACATAAAACAATTTTATTGTAGCATTTATAAATTGTTAAGGAAAAATAATCTCTTGAAAAAATTGCTGCAACTTTTTTTATAAATTTTACTACGTGGAAATTAAATTAAAAAACGTAAATATAAATATAAAACAAAAAAAACGAATCCTATCAGTAGAAATTAAACACAGATTGGCTCGCCTGCCAATTACACTTTTGTGATTAGGAAAGCAGTATGTGTTATTCAATCTAAAATAATTTTGCTTTGTTGTTATCATTGAACGTCTATCAAAAAGTCTCGTAATTATAAAGTCAAATGTTCATGAATTTTAAGAATTTATGGTCACAAATCAATCAGAATTCAAGTATAAGAAGACAAAACTTAAATCAAACTTAAATGTCAGATGTTATATAGTATAAAATAAATTATCTTCGAATATACGATTTGTGTTGACAATCCGAACTGATTTTGAAGCATTTCTCATCGTGACTGTAGAGTAAAAATTTAGAAAGAAATTCGAAAATGTGTTAATTTATTGTTTAAATACGATACATTCAAAGGTCAGTTTTACAAAAATTACAGAAAAAGTGACAGTTCCAAGTTCAGATCGTTTTAGTGTCATGATTGAGTTGTAAAATGACAGAATAAATTTGTACGAATTTTACATATGCTGGTAACTGATAAACCACAATAGTTGTAATTTACATCCAGAGTGCATGAGTGTAATCTAAAGTAATCGGTGTTTATTGTTATTAACGTGGTTGAATTATGTAGATTATCACTGAAGACGTTCCTTTAAAGAATCATGAACAAAGAAATAAAGATTTTCTGATCAAAAGTTTATGTGTAGACGATTTACTAATATTTAGTTGAAATGATAAGTGAATGAACCTTGGTGGCAGTATATAAGTTAAAGTGGTTAAAGAAAAAACCTAATACAGAAAACTTGTAGTTGTGGTGTTTAATTATATCCATTGAATAAAATCTAAAAATCTGCAGACTGTCTGCAAAGATAACAACCTTCAATGGCTAACGTCGTTTACGAATATTTAGATTTCAGAAGACTTATTACTAAGGGTAAGAACTAGAAACGGTTTAGTTGTGCCACTATCAATTCAACTATTATTATTCCAGTTAATTAGTTGCTTAAGTTCTGTCACACGGTTGTAACGCCTATTCCATTAAAGACTTATATAATAGAAAAAAAAATTCAACTTAATAATTTGTAGATTATAATTTGTGCAAATTGTTACATCCGACAATACCAAACAATGATTATAAAAATTTATTTCACACTCATTTTCAACATCTTATTATTTTCCATACTATATTGTTATTTAATTAGTTTTAATTAATAGTTCAATCTTAACTTGCTATACCATTTTTATAAGTAATTAGAAAATAAAAACACTTATTCAAATTCAAGGTAAATATTGGTTATTAAATAAATTATAGTGTATTACAAAAAATTAAAAAATTATTTTAATTGTAATAATTTAATAAAACGATTTGAACATGAATAAAAAAAGGAAAAATCACGTTATTATCAACAATTTTTGACTCATAACAAAAAAATAGCATACATTTAGGCGCAAAACTTATGTGGTGAAAAGCATTTACTCGTTGCATAGTTTGTGGGGTGAATTTCATTTTTTCAACTTTTCGAAAAATTATTGTGCTTTTATTGGTTTTTCGTAGAAAATTTTTGATTTACTGAATTTATTCTTTTGACGTCAGTTATCTTAAAGGTGTATTTTTAAAATTTATTTATAAAATTCTTTATCGATCTTTGATCTACAAATAATTAATGGGTAAAATAAACCAATTTACACTTATCGGTGTTAAAATATAATTAGAAGAGAATTTGTGAATGAATATGTAATATAGTTTATTTTTTGAGCTTTACGATAGCAGTGACCTCTGGATTAAAATTTTTTAGTTATTGTTGGAAATTTAACTTCATGATATTCTTGGGGTTGTTAATCTTATTTCATATAATTACTATCCAATTATGGATCCTTTCTTAATTTAATTTTAATTTTTTTTCTTTTACTTTTTTTAGTATTTGTGTTAATATACCTCATTAACGTTGCCAATATTATTTATATATATATATGTGTATGTGTATAATTATATACCAAAACTAGATATGCAATTTGTTTTTTTCGGAAAGTAAAGTTAAATAAAACATACTTAAAATTATGATTGTTTGGATTGAAATTGAAATGACCGTTAAAAGACTTTTTGTTAAAGTTGATCCCTTTAGGGAAATTTTTGACAACTTTTTCGAATATTGCTGGCAATAATTCGGTAATTAATTGACGAATGTTGATTTTTAAATGCTCGAAAGTTGAAAGATTGTCTGCGTAAACAAGATCATTCACGAAAAAGCCCAATGGCTTAAAATCTCATGACCTTTTGGTATCAAATTGATCTCATCTTATCAGCAAATTACGCATCCTGGGAATAAAACCAAAATTTTCCATGTTGTTTGGTTTATGGGAGCAGATTAAATTCTTCAAGTCCTGGCCAAAAAAATTCGATTTTCATACAGGCGTAGTGCTTGCTTGAATTGACGGTAGCAGTCTCTTTTTCTATATATTTAAAGGTAAATACGGACAAATGACAACTTCTATAGAAAAACCTGTTTATTCACGAAAAGACAATCACTTTTAGCGAATACAATATCTTTTCCATAGCTGTTGTTTCAGCACCCAATTGGCGTATCTTCTAAAAATGGCAGAAACAAAAGTTATCTTGAATAATATACATAAATTTTTGACAGCAGTCAAATAACAGGGTTGTGCTTTCCGAACAATAAAAAATGGATACTTCGAATTTAATTTTTTTCGAAAATATTAATGCATTAGTCATAATTATATATATGGTAGTTTTAAAATTTATTAATCCTAATTAAAAGGATAATAAGTTTGAATATAATGTAATAATTTTTCATATAAAATTTTCAGTCGATGAGATTGATGGCTATTTGCAATATTTTGGAGGAGCTGCCGGGGCTTTAGCAATTACTGGAATTGCTGCTGCATCCGCTTTTTACTATGCCTCAAGGCCCGTCCCGGAGAAACCATTAGTGCCTCTGGACCAACAGTCGCCAATATTGGAGGTGAGTTTTTTATATCTAAAAATTTATTCAAACAATTTTATTTTATAATAAATTTACTTTATAATTTAAAGATATTGATACGAAATAAACAAAAATAGTTTAAATAATAATTACAATAATTATTGATTTTTTCATATAAAGTTTTTGTTTTCGAATTAAGTGAATTTGGAAATTTTTAATTAGAATGTTATAAAAAATATTATCCGACATTTTGTGTATAAATTTCTATAATAATACGAAGTTATGCGGTGGAAATCTTATGTCGTGGTCACTCCTATCTAAAGTAAATAATAAGCGCCTACGTTTATTAATTCAATTGAGAACTGATAACATTTATCCAATATATACAATTTTTTTAGAAATGTTGTACACATATATACCTTATTTTAATATGACTAAATATGGCTAAAAATATCAAAAGAGATTTTGAATGAAAAACATATAATTATAATTGTATGTTAATATTATAAGAAACATTCTCCAACGAAGAATACTATAAAATTATCTGTTCTGTTCTTTATTGAAATATTAAATTTTTTGACAATATACGAGGTCTGTTCAAAAAGTATCGCGAATTTTGAATTTTCGCGGGTTACGTATATTCGCTTTGCGATTTTTTCGTGGTGTTATGTTGGAATTCATGTCTCTCACTTATGCCGACAGGTTCGGCCATTTTGAATGTTCAATTAATTTTTGACAGCTGCTTTGCTTGCACGTGTTTTGGCTCATCTTCGATTTTTGCCCATTCCAAAAAATGGATCAAAGAATCTGTATCAAATTTTTGAAACTATAGCTCAATCATCCCAATGGAAGCTGCCGCACGAGCCAAGACCGAAAAAAGCGCGCCAAGTTCTTTCGAATGTGAAGGTTTTGCGTACAGTTCTCTTCGATTGCAGGGGCGTAGTGCATCATGAGTTCTTGCCACAGGGTAGAAGGGTCAATAAGGAATATTACCTGCAAGTTATGCGCAAGTTGCGTGAAGCAATCCGCCAGAAACGCCCGGATTTGTGAAAGAACAAAAATTGGCTTTTGAACCATGATAACGCCCCGCCCCTGCTCACGCATCGTTGCTTGTGCGCGAATTTTTGGCCAAAAACAACACATTAATAATGCCGCATCCACCGTATTCCCCAGATCTGACCCTCTGTGACATTTGCTTGTTCCCGAAACACATTTTTTGATCCATTTTTTGGAATGGGCAAAAAACGAAGATGAGCCAAAACACGTGCACGCAAAGCAACTGTCAAAAATTAACTGAACATTAAAAATGGCCGAACTTGTCGGCATAAGTGAGAGACATGAATACCAACATAACGCCACAAAAAAAATCGAAAATCGAATATACGTAACCCGCGGAAATTCCAAATTCGCGATACTTTTTGCACAGACTGCGTATATTAAATCAACGTCAATAGAAAACTGAGAAGACCTATTTCATACTAAATAAAATATAGCTAAAATTATACACAACATGCAAAAATAATGTATTTTCTAGATAAATCACTATTAATTATTAAGATGAATAAATTTCGTAAGCTCATAAACTACTCAGAAGAAACCATTTTTTGTTTAAAATATAATTTTCTTATACGTCTGTTAGGAGACCTATCTTATGTCACTACTATTATAATAGGATAATAGGAAAAGATTATTATAATTATCTATAATAATAATGTGTTTTAGTAAATAAAGTTGAAATTTATTAAACGTTCTTGAATAATCATATACGAATTTAGTGAAGTTTGTAATATGTTCTCTCAAGTTAAATAAAATGAAAACATTTCCATGAATTTTTCTCCTGCCAATATCGTATTTTATTACTTAGTATTTTGATCGTTGCAAAAATAAATAACTCCCACATACGAGTATATATGTTTAGCAAATTATCAAATTATTAATGAGAATTTCTGACTTTAATGGTAAATAATTATCTTGGATGTACTTAAATACAAACTATAAGCAAAACAAGACGAATCACTTAGGCGTGATCATTTAATAAAGTGACATGACATCTCAATGGTAGTTGTTCGTTTGCAATGTAAATTATGGCATTTACGAAAATACATTTTGACTTGTTTGATCGATAAATGAATATACATAAATGTAGAAGAGAAATTGGTCAGGTGTGACCGTTTTTGAAAATATTTACCATAATATAATTCCAATCCAATCTAAAAATGGTGCTCACACAGTCCTGTTTTCAATTACATGCGTACCTAGAAACATGAAGTAATTATGTACAATTGAAATTTTACTAAATTGTTTTGAGTTGCATAATTTTCTACTTATAAAAATATATACATTTGTGGATGGGAATTTTATTTATTGTTATTAAATTCAAATATTTCCATGTGCTCAGAAGGATAAGTTTTTCAAATGTGAGTCTGATCGAGAAAAGTTAATATTACGTTGTGTATTTAAGAATAATACCAAAATATTATAATTCTTTCGGTTATGATAGATTGTGGAAGATCTAAAACCTGGACTGATCATACGAAAAGGTACCACATTCGAATTTCGATAAAGATCACTAAAACAACAACAAAAACTTTAGTTGATTTTAAATGAAATTGAATTTTGCACAGATAAATCTCTCACAGCCGCCACATTTGCTCTTGGTTCTTTGGTAATGTGACCCAAAAATAATTTTTAGTTCATGACAAGATCGGAAAAGCTCTTCATTTAGAATCAGTTAGGACGCGTTTGTTCTTAACGTCGGGTGATTTTTCGAGTAGCAAAATTAATTACGAAAAAAAAATTTTTTCGTTACTAAAAACAGGTAAATTGTCCAATTTAAGGCTAACTTTTTTTTTAAAGTTATTGAAAATTTATAAAGAATAAAGAAAAAATTCTAAAAAATATTATCCTTCTTAAGATTCTCTCTTCTTCTTAAGTCTTTTATTGTACGGGCTCATGTGTTTTTGTGATTATGTAAAAGTACATGTGACATTAAGGTTCGTGTGTGATTTTTCGTCGGACAAATTTAATTCCGATTTTTCGATATTTTTCGTAATGATGATGTAATGTGATCTGAATATAAAATCAAAATTGCTTTAGCGAGAGTAAAACTGAATAGAAAATTTACCAATTAAAGTGAATTTTGAATGTTTTTTTTCTCTTCTATTTTCATAAAGACTTATTTATAGTAATTGTAAGGTATATAAAAACGTGCAATTAAATAATTTTTCAAAATTGTAATGAATAACAATATACACATACGTGTATATAATATTTTCAAGGTTGCACTTTTTATATATCCTTTATTTGCTGATAAAAAATCTTCGAGAAAAAGTTTGTAGAAGATTTTTCTTGTCACGAACATTTGATATTTAAAGAAAAATGTTCGTACATTTTCGTATTTACCTATTTTTAAGATATAACATTTTATCAAATTTAACTAATCTTATTTTAATCTCAATGTGTGGAAATTTTTTTATCGAAATTTAAAGCGAATCAAATATCTATTTCTCAAATAAAGATATGTGAAAATAATATTTTTTTGAAGGTGTTCATTCAATTTATTATGATTGTTTTGTGAAATTTTTTCAATTCTAAGTATTTCTAACGTTAAATTTAATTGATAATATTAATTAAAAGTTTTTGTAAAAATCTATTTAGAAAATTATCTTTGTTAGAAAAATTATAATACCAAAAGTGAAGAAACTTATGTTTTGTGGAATATAGTATTTCGATGAAAGTAAAAACTATGCAAGAAAATTTGAGCTGATAGTTAGTTATAGTGAAAGTGAAATCAAAGTTCAATTTTATAGAAATTCTAAGGATCTAGATAATTTTTGGATGGTAAAAATGGCTTGCTGCGGATCATCTACAACTATTAGACCACCCATTGATATGTCAAAACAGAGTGACGTTTTGAAGGTAAATTGAAGGGTGTCATTATTTTTTCAATCTACGATTATTGACTTATTTAGTATTTGGTAAAAATTACACCTCCTCTATAGTTTTCATATGTTAAGGCGAACATTTTATCAAATCACATTTTAATTTTAATTAAGTGTGATTGATTTACTTAACCATCTCTGAATATATTTTTGCATTTCCTCAAATCAATGAAGAAAACAGCAGGTGGTAACCCAATTTGCAATGTTTTCATAAATATTCCAATATTCCTTTTAAACTAAACAAAAGTAAACATGGAATTTTTTTTCGTTTAAAAGTACGAGTAAACATAAATAAAAAATGTTTGGATTTTGGATAATAAAAGGAGTTAATATTCAATTTGTAAATAAACAGAAAATATTCTAATGGAATTTTATCTACTGAAATTATTCAATATATACTGAATTGCATTTTGTCTAGTCAAAAATAAGAAAAAATCTCTCCAAACTTTTGTTTAGAAGAAATAATTACAAAATACTGATTGAGATTGAATATTATTTATAAATATTTTGGAATAATTCGTAAAATTTTTGTTTAAAAGAGAATATTTGAAATATTTTTTTGTTTGAACTATAAGTAAATAATTAATTCACTATTTTAAGACAATTTTTATATAGTTTTTAATAAATGGTCTCAAGTTAAATTTTGCAAAACAATTTAGTTATTACCATATATAGACTAACTCTAAATAATTTTAGACTTACCGGCATAAAAAAATATTATGAAGGCATTTTAATCAGTGGTATTTCTAATTACATGTATACGTCTAGTCAGATATGTGAAAATCCTCTAAAAGTCACATTTATACTTTTTAAAACTAATTTTTTTTTAATAAAAAAATAATAAAATTGTACTTTTTTAAGTGTTATGTTTTGCAGAAAAAATGTTTGCTTACGAAAATGCATAATTGATACATAAGTAAATGGCATAACAATACTTTTTACAGATGTAATTTTATTTACAAAAACAAATTTTCCCCAAGTTTTTGTAACCTGCAGTTTTTTTCAAGCAATAGAAATTAATTAAAGAAATTTAATTAATTACTATTGCAGGAATACAACTACTGGTTAGATGACTTGATTAAAATTACTGATTAAATTCAATTAAGGTAATCAAATTATATATATATATATATATATATATTTTAAAATTTAAAAACATTTATTCACGTAACATACAAAAATAATAACCCAAAAATATATAAATTACGTCTATTCACATGTCTGCAAAAAATCTTTATTGGGGGTATGTAAAAGTCACAGTGACACTTTTTACAAAAAAGATATTTTTATGATATTCAGTGCATATTAATTAATGTAATTTGAAAAATCCATTCAACTATTATGTTCTAGTCTTTTAATTAATTTGTGTTTCTAATTTCTCCAAAATTGGAAATTCGGTTGCATAATATAATCAAAATTCAATTTACTGTTTATTTGATTAGATGTTATGTTATTTTATCAATTTTTTCCGGTTGTTTATATAATACATATAGTATAAAATTTGAGCTTATGAAGAAAGTGTAATTCATTTAACCTGTATAATCTTAAACGTTTAATATCTGAATTATGAAAAAAAGTAGCACAAAAAATCGATAGTCGTGTCTGATTAGAAAGGTGTGTACTTTTTGAATGTTAGTCACGCTAACCAACATTTTTTTTATGTCAAAAGGAGGGTTGTTATTGTTCTTTAAATGCAAGTGACATCTACAAATATATAATATTAAAAATTAATAATAATAAAAAGTTACTTTTTTTTTAAAACACTGCATGCTATAATTTTCGGTTACTACTCCTATTTATTTTTAGTGTGTATTGTAGCAGCAAGTTTTATTTTTTATTTTTAAAATGTAGGAGGATAATATTTTTCCGGGATGTGTCAGTCTCGAAATATTAGTTAATCTTTTGAAAAAATTGTTTACATTAAATTATCTATAAAAATCATGTTATTTCGAAAGACAGCAATTTGAAGTAGGCTTTTATAAAAAAATATGTTTTTTGTTATAAAAAAAGGTAGGGTGTGATATGTCATCAATATGTTTTCAGATTTAAACATGTGCAAAATTTCGAACAAAATTGTCATAGTACTTGTGAAAAGTGTCGAAAGAATTTATTTTGATTTTTGAAAAAGAAAATTTTCTTTTGTTTACTAACTTAGTACTATACTACTTGAATTTATACAATATCTGTAATAATTCGTTTGAATATTTATTTGATACTTTTGTCTTGTGGCTATATTTATTTTGATTTTTCTTAATACCAGAGTGGAATGTGGAAAAAAAAGTTTCTACGTTTTAAAAAATTTCCATAAATTTTTTTCGTAAATGAGACTTTTTTCTTGAATGATCTATGCAAGAAGCCCCAACCTCTGGTATTAATTTAATTTCGCATTTTCTTGAAATAATAAACTTTTTATTCCAATCGTACTGCATTGATTTATTCACTAAGCAGTTGGAAAAATGTCCATGTAGAAAATTTATTTTTTCAAATGCAAATACAAAAATACCCCAAAAAATTGCCGGTGATGATTTTGCCATTTCCAATTTTAAGAATTTTTCATTCAATATTTAGACGTAATATGAATGATGACAAATTTATGGTTTTAGCATTAGCGTATAATCGGCATTTTATTTATACTGTCTTCATCGAAATAATTTTGTTCTAATTTTATTTATAAACGTCTATATATCATTATGTTAATAGAGCTTTCTATATTTATTTTGCAAAGTTTCACATTCTACTATGATAGACGTATTGAAAGGTATTTTTAGTGATTGTTTTGATTGAAATTTAAATTAACTAAAAATAATAATGATTTTATTGATTGAAGTTAAATTAAATAATTAATAATATCTGGCTTTAAAATATTATAGATTTACAGATTTATTAGATGTTATTTGAAATTTTGCTGATCAAAAAGTAAATATTAAAATTCATTTTAGTTTAACTTAATTGAAATTGACATGAAATATGGAAATAAACACAATAATATCTATTTTTGTTCTTTTATTATGGACAAATAAGATTTATATTATTAATTTTTTTATGGTTCTATACAATTATTTGATGTTAAGACTAACCAGATGAGGACTTTTTTGATTGAACTATTATTTACTCATATTTAAATAAATCATATGCTTAATTTAAATATAAAAAGCATCAATAAAAGAGAAAAACAATTTTTCAATACAAAAAGTGATTCAATTTGTGCTTCGTAAAGTAAAATTTAATTCAGATTTCGATAAAAAATTTATTTAATTATATTTCTTAAATGCCATTATTACGGATGACGAGTAATTTATTTAAATGGCCATCACAATACTTCTAGCAGAACTCAATCGTTGTGAGAAATTTTTTGATGACTTTTCACATATTAGCTGTATTCCATTGGATTAATTTAGCTAATCACAAGTACTTGCGAGTAAATGTCCAATGGAACGCAAAATTTACTGACAGAAGTAAAATATAACCTCAAAATAGTCAACAAGAATAGTGATTGATCGCGCTGAAACTCGTTCTACTCTTTTGAATATATTAAATAAGTTAAATAATTTGATATATGTAATAAATTGATTATTTTTATTTTTGTTAGCCAAGGAGGCATTTATTTGCAATTGAGAATGTTACAATAAATATGAAGTTACACAAATACATCATTTAAGTTTCAATTAATTTAACAATCCATTATTATCCATATTTTCAAACATTTGCTGCCTCGCAGGTGCACCATTGTTGCTGTCAATTCCTTTACATTCTGCGTAATTCTATGTTTTGTTGACTTCATTATCTAAATATTCTACAATATATCACTGAAATCATTTTCAGCAATACATATATTATGTAAAACGCAAGCAGCAACAATGCAGTTGCTGACAAAGCCTAAATTTGGACTTTCGAAAAACTGCAACCTACGAAATCGATATTTCAGGAATCCAAACGAGTTTTCAACAACGATTCTTGTTCATGAATGTAAGTAGTTGAATTTTAGTTGTTTTGCAGTTAAGTTTCCGAAATCCTTAAACGGGGGAACTAAATATCTGCATACACCGTACGCCGAGTCTCCAAGTACCATACCTCCTGGTATAATTATGACTCATCCTCAGTAATGCGCCTGTAAAACGCCGATTTTTGTAGAAGCCGTGCATCGTGCATTGCACCAGATTCACCACAGTGCACATCTATAAACTTTTTCTCGGTGTTTACAATTCCCTGTAAAAGCAAACTATACTAATTTTTCCTATTGCAGTATGCTTGTTTGTCACGTTTAGGAGGATTGATTTTAATATGAGAACCATCAATAGTCCCAACAACACCTGATACACCTTTCATAGCTGCAAATTGCATCTGGTTATTTTGCATTTCGGATGCTGTTAGCTATTTTATGTAATTGACACTCACTTTAACAAACCATTTTACGACGCGGTGTAAAATTCGATGGACACTGCTTTCTGTGACATCAAATCTGTCTGAAATTTGTCGGTACACTTTCAGTATTTGCTAGAAACCACAACGTGATGTATATTTCAACATCAAAACCAACTGCAGTACATCCTCCATGACTTGGACGGTGTAAAAACCCATTCCAGTAATATTTGATTCCATTTTTTTTCGCTTTTGCTGCACGAATAAAGTAAACATAACAAAAATATGACACTTCAACATAACCAACGAACACGCTAAGCTATCTATTTTCATTTTGGGAACTAAAATCCCCCTACCGTAAATTGTACGCATAACTACTTATGCAATGTACTCATTTGTACGAGGTAGAGTAGATAGAAGTACTTGTGAGTAGCAAAATTGGTCCAATGGAATACAGCTTATATTAGGTTGTCAAGAGAGTAATTTCGGTTTTTCCCAACAGAGCACTTAATTATATTTTTTCACAGCCAACTTCACACTTACGCCACATAATCATATGTATTTTGACAGCTGACATAGCAAGGCTCTGCACAGTAGTTTTTGCTTGATACCAATATATTTTACTTTTGTACTATAGAAAAGATAAAAATGCTGTTCAAGGAAGAAAAAAATTATGCGATTTGTATGGAGAAGATGTGTTAAGTGAGCGCCAGTGCCAAAACTGGACGGTCAGTTGAAGCTAATGAAGATACAATAAAGGCATTAATTGATGAAGACAAAATAAAGGCTCGTGAGATCGCTGAGAGATTAAATTTATCGAAGTCGACCGTTCATGATCATTTGAAACGGCTAGGTTTTATCTCAAAGCTCGACATATGTGTTCCTCATCTTCTTACGGAAAAAAATGGATCACTGAGGACGAGAAATGGTTGTCTACAACAATCGTAAGCGCAAAAGATCCTGGAGTAGAAAAGATGAACCGGCTCAAAGCACTAGATAGGTTATGCTATCTGTTTGGTGGGATTTCAAAGGAATCATTTATTTTGAGCTTCTACCGAGCAACACAACGATCAATTCTGAAGTGTAATGTCATCAGTTGGACAAATTGAATGATTCACTTAAAGAAAAAAGGCCAATTAATAAACTATTAGGTTGTGCGGAAAGTAATTTCGTAATGAAACGCACCACACAGTTACTTTTCGTGGATACAATGGCTTCTTTAAATCTTAAATAAACGATGTTTTTGTTCACAATTACTATTAATTCATTGTTTAGTTTTTCTATAGCTATCAATTATTAGATATTGCCTATCGGCAGAAATATAGATAGGCTTTCCCTTCCATAATATTCAAAGTAAAAAGTTTTATTACAAATTATAAATGTTACGACGATATCTGTTATGACAATTTAATAAACTCACGTGAAAAGTAAGTCACTCGAAATATGTAAGTTGTTCTATAATAATTTTTACATTTAATTGCGAAGTAGAAATTTTTGTATTCATTATGAATATACTCGTATATGTAACGTCTTTTACTGCCAAAAAATTTAAGCATTCACATTTTTCATAGAAATCACAAGTACTTAGTTTAATATTCTAAAATTAACTATTTAAGTGTAATTTGTTTTTGAAACAGTATAATAACCATCGATTTCTTTATAGAATTTTTTGGACTCTAAGGATTTGCGTTTAATATTTTAATCTCAAGTTTCCAGTTTACTTTATTGCATAAAATTGACATTTTACATTTTTCTTATAATACAATCTTAAAATACTATTTTATCATAAGAATATTTAATCCTAACACAATCTTTGTCTTTATTGGTTTTTAGCTTTCTGTTATCCTTGAATTTATTTCTAATACATATATAATATTTTATTTATCTTTATTATGACATTTAAAAAAACATGCTTACATCCAAAACCTAACCTTAACCCTTAAATCTACTCTTATAAACTAAACATGCGATTTTATACAATTATTCTTAAAACTAATTTTAAAACTAAATTCTATGTTTGAATCCGGCAACTGCTGCGTTTGTTGTGTTCTCTTGATTCCATTCGATGCTTCCTCCGACCTCATGTGATGTAATTGCTAACATCGATGTTGTCCCTTTGTCTTCTTCTTCTAGATCTGAAGACGTTACTCTAGAGCTTCTTCTGTGTCCTCCAATAGAAGTAACGATGACAGGTACTTGGAGTTTCTCAAGATCTCCTAGTGATTTAACCCATTTGTGCATTATTCCCATTTGCCATACTGCAAATGGGTGAACGCCTACCTCCCCGTACAACCTGTCGTTTGATATAAACTTTTTTGTCTGTTTAGATCTGCCGAGCACTGTGACTTTTCGTAAGATCTTCTTTTCCATCCTGTACAGTTCCGTTACTACTGTTGGGGAAATAAATGACCAGATGGGGAAGCCGTAGCATAAGTACGCTTTTATAAATTGCTTACAAATAATGAGTTTGACGTCTTTACGTAGGATTTCTGAGCGATACATTCTCAGAAACCTACAATATATGCCGTTGGCTTTTTTAATTTTATCCCTAACAAAGGAGTTGAATTTGAGGTTCTTGTTAAGATTAAGGCTAGATACTTAAGATTTTCCACGCGCCTTAATTATCAAGTCATCCTTATCTCCAAACTCGCATTCTACCAATTTCTTCTTCCCGGACGGCGTGAGGCCGTCATAAGATTGTAGGTGCATAAGTAATTTGTGTTCCATGTAATGTTGCTAATCATCTAAAAATTTTAATTCCTGTTGGTACGGCAATAATTATTGTAGCTGATGTAAAATATGCTCGAGTATCTACATCTATACCTACTGTAAAAAGGTCAATTATTACAAGAGCACTCTGACTTTGGACTGATTCTGCCAGTTTATTGACTGATACCTTCATAGCTTCCAATGCTACTTTAGGTCGCATTGATGCACTGTAAACTAGGGTATCGTCGGTGTATAATACACATAATAGTATTTTCGCTTAATTGAACCTTAGATATATCAGCAATGTAAAGGTTATATAGCTTAGGACCAATTAATGAGCCTTGGGGTATGCCTGACAATACCTCGAAGAACCCCGCGTATGCGTCTCCACATTTTTTTGTAAACTGCAAATTATTACAAGAGACTCAATATCCTTTTAAGTTGATTTCAAAGATAGGCGGTGTATTTAATAAAAGTTAACCTTTTCTAAAATTAGGACGTCTATATTTTTGGTTCATTTAAAGTGTGCTACAATCGTGCCAACTTGCGTAAATCTAAATTTTAAAATGGAGAATACTCGTTCTCGTAAAAAAATTGTTTTGATAAATACCATACTTTAAAATTTTATAATTAAATTCTTCCAAAAATGATATTATATAAATTTTTACATATATATAATTATTAAGCAAACGACCATACTCTAGTATATCTAGTATAATTTCTTCTAAAATGTTTTATATCCACAATGAAAACAAAATACAAATGTTGGCATATTTTATTAGCTATAAATTAAAAATGCTTTTGCTGAAATAGTTTACTGAATTTTTGTAAATTTTTTCAAAACTTTCCGTTCTTTTCTCTATTCGATGAATTTCAGTTTAGTTTTATTTAAAAAAAATTTCATTGCCTTTAAATATTTTAAGCATTTTTTTTTAATTTTATTCGAAATCCAAACCATAACATTAATAAATTTGTGGAAAATTTTAAGCTTAATACAATATTATCATTATAAAAGAACTATTAGTGACTATTTTTATTTTCAAAATCCCATAATCATGATGAATAAAAATTTATTTTTATATTCAAAAATAATTCGTTGACATGTAGTAATTTTTAGAAAATTTTATATTTCACACTTTCTCTATAATTTTATATGTAAAAGTTTAAAATAGTTTCAAATTTTTATATCTCGATGAAAATCATAGATTTTATGCTAATAAATCAAAATAACTTACTTTTTTTGAAAATAATTACTATGGGTCAGATCCGATATTATTGAGGTATATTTCTATGGCTTATTTACGGTTTCTCTTAATGTACTACGATTAGTATAAAAAAATTATTTTTAAATTTATTTTTAATATGAATACTTTTAAAATTTTAAAAATAATTCTTAGAATTTAAATCTAAAAAGATTTTTTTTAGTATTTCCGTTTCCCCTAAGTGAAAAATTTATGTATATATGCTAAAAATATATAAAATATATTGTGTTGAGAAAATTTTTATTGTAGAATTATATTTTATAAAATAACTTCTGCTTAGAATGAGACGCAACCACATCAAAAATAAATGAGACTTCAAGATCACGTTGAATAACACTATTGCAAACTTGAATGGGAGCGTCAGCAATTATACGGAGTATTTTTGATTGAAAGGATTAGATTCTACTGACATTGGAAGGCTTAGTAGGACCCCAGAGTTCTAGTCCGTACGTCCATATGAGATTTAATAAGGCATCGTGTAAACGGTTCTACGGGAATTGGAAGGTCAGTAGGACCCCAGAGTTCTAGTCCGTAAGTCCAATTGAGTTTCCATGGGGCATCGTGTCTACAGTGAGTTTAGAACATTTGTCCAGAAGTTGAAGTATTTCGTGGTATCGTGTATTTAGTTCTTCTATTTTAAGTTTTATATTTGGGTTCCATGTTAAACGTTTATTTGTATGTTGTGGTATGGCACCACATTTCGGATTATGGGTGGAATATGATTCACGGCAGAGCCTAAAAGTTACGTGGGTAGATTTACGTTCACTCCCCTCCCCACGAAGACCCATTGAGACTTAGGCAATTTGCTAAAATACTAAGGCTTACGAATAACTAATGTCACTATTGTACATAAGAGCAAAAAAACCATGGATGTTTACTCCCAATAACCCAATAACCCTATTACTATGTTGTAATTGTAGATATTTGTAAAAAAAAAAAAAAAATAAACTCCTGCTTATTCATTAAAAAGGTTATTGATTTTGTTCAATTTTCTTTTGTAATTTGATTAGCAGATGCGTCAGGTTAGGAACGGTTGTGAAGAGTTTGCCTCGCAAGTTGATACGAATCTTCATTGCCCAAATTTCTGACATGATCTGGAACCCAACGCAATTTTACATCCATATAGTTATGCGGGTTATTTCCGAAACAAACTACTAATTTAATTTAACTATATTACGATGATTGAGATTGCAAACTTTAATCTCTGCAGCCATGCTGATTGGTCACAGTTCATCATAATATGGAACTGCCCAGTAAGTCGTCATTAAGTCCGTCCAACTCTAGGAAGAGTTTCTTGTAGAAAAGTGGATCAGTATTTGGCTTCTTATACATTTCAGGGATGTAGACATTTGTAAATTCCGATATGATGGAATATCTTTGAAAATGAGATATCATGAATGAAAAAGAAGATTTCTTCTGTATAGAGGGGTGGATATTTTTAAAATGTTATGGAGAGGACAGTCTGAGGAGCAAAAGTTTTTGTACAGTAAGTTAATACGGGATTTGAGAAGGTAATGAGAGATGGGCTTGTGACCAGATTCGATAAGTAGTCCGTTAATCGATGAAGTTCTATGTGCCCCAGTAGCCAGTCTAATACAACGCTTAACCACTATTAGCTTTGCTGCTGCTAAGTATAACAGGCTCACTATCGGACTTTACATTTACTACCAATTAATTACCTTAATTAAAATGGAATTAATTTTGTTAACAATGTTTTTAATGTGCAAATGCCATATACCTGCACGGACAATGGTTAAGTCTAGGATTTTTATGAAATCTGAAAGCTTAAATTGAAAGTTGTGATCAAGTGTCACGCTAGAGAAATTGCATGAGTGTCTACGGCAAATATAAAGACATTGGGTGTTTTTAATGAGAATAACTGCCTGGTTCCTCCTACACCAGTTCCTAGCAGCATAAATTGAATTTTTTGCCACGGAGACAGTATCATGCGTGGAGTCAGAGGTAAAATAACCATTTGTCCGAATCGTAAAGATTTTTCCACATTTGTAAAATTTGAAGAAACTGAGTTACTAAAAAAAGTTTTTTTTTTTGGTTACTTTTTCAGACTTAATTCTCAAACATTATACTCTTTATATAAAATATTGTGAAATTAATTTTTTAGATTAGTAGTTTGTTTCGGAAATAGATTTTTAACAAATATGATTGGGAAATTGTTGACTTCTATATGTTATGGGTCTTCTATTACTCGTACATCAGAGGCTGATAAAATCTTACATGAACACAAACAATTTTTTTTCAGAAATTTTCTTCTTTAAGCTTGATATATTCATTGGAACGATCTGGAAACTTTTCAATACCTTTGAAATAGTACGACATCTTCAAACCTTTAAAATTGGCATTAGCTTATCGTCAAGTTTGATAATAGCCAGGATAATTTTTAGGAATAAAGTACAGTCCGGTTAGAAATAAAGTACTCTCTTTTCTACTATGGTTTAGAAAAGTTTTGAAGTCAAAACTATGTTTTTTATTTTAATAAAATAATTTTTTCTACACAGTTCAAAATAATTTGAAACCTTATATATAAATTTTTTAGTACTTAATAGCAATAAATATATAGTAATCTTCGAAAAAGAATTATTAGAAAGTTGATTATTCATTTTCATTCTCTAACTACCAAAAAAGTATTTTTGTTTAATAAGTAATTTATAAACATAATTGTTCCAATTATGATACGAATAAAAATTTTGAAATTATTCTTAAAATTTTCAAGTTAAATAATATAATAATTTAATAAAAACATATAAAAGTTTATTGAACTTTTGTGAAATTTTTATTTCATAATAATTACAGATCATCTGTTTTTGTTTATCCTTTTCGATTAAATAGAAAAATGTATATTATTACTAACATTTTTAATATGATTACAAGTAAGTACTATTTATATATAATTTATGACTTATTTTCATAAAATATTAGTACAATTAGAACAAATAGAATTTAAACGAAAAATTAAGAATGAAATTAAATTGAGATGACATTTGGATTTTTTTTTATTAATTCAAATGCGACGAAAACACAACGAATTTTTTTTGAAATATTGCCAAGTAAACACCCTTTTCGACGATTTATTGTTAGCAACCACGGCCGTTTGGTGATATTTTTAGATTTAATTTTTATTTGAAAGATACTCAATAGTCTTTCGAAAAACAAATCGACTACTAAAATAATATACATTTGAAAAAGCTATCAGAATTTAAAACATTTTCGGAAGTAAATAATATATCTTCTTTTTCCATAATTCCTTTAAAGCTCCATAGACAAACTATAGGAGGGGAAACAAATTTACTGTAGACAAGTTAATTGATGTTATGTAAAAAAAAGTTGTCCGATGCCAAATAAACGTAAAATCTTGGAATATGTTCTGCTATTAAATTTGAGCAGGTGATGAATAATAATGTTCAAAGTAATCATACACTCCTCAAATTGATGTTTAAATCTTAAAATTGTATGTAGGAGTTAAAAAAATTATAATGAAAAAAAGCATATTGAAATTTTTTTTTAACTTTGGAATGTAAATTAGATAATTACCGAAAACACAATTAAACGATTTTAAATATTGTACTCGTTTTGTAAATATGTAGTTTTCCTTTTTAGAATATCTTTACTATATATGTACTATTACTTATATCTACGAGGTCTGTTAAAAAAGTATCGCGAATTTTGAATTTCCGCGGGTTACGTATATTCGATTTTAGATTTTTTTGTGGCGTTATGTTGGTACCCATGTCTCTCCCTTATGCCGACAAGTTCGGTCATTTTGAATGTTCAGTTAATTTTTGACAGCTGCTTTGCTTGCACATGTTTTGACTCGTCTTCGATTTTTGCCCATTTTCGACCAAAAACAGCATCGCATTAACATTGCTAAGGAGCTGTTGGACTCTGTAAAACGAGAAAATTGAAAATTGGCGATACTTTTTGAACAGACCTCGTATAACCCAAGTCTGAAAAAATTATGCTATCTAGAATTTAAGGGCCTAAACGAAAAAAGAGATTATATGATGTGCAGCAACTAAAGAGGCTGAATTCTATCAAAAATATAATAAATCCATAATATGAAAGAGCATCCTCTGTGACAGTCACTGAAAGCATTGCTATCTTTTCATAAACTTAAGCTCTCCTTGTATACGAGAAAAATTAATGAGACTGTTTTCTTTTGCAGCGAATTTTATTTTATTTTCATATATCATTATTATTTCTTTCAAGTAGCTGCCTTTGGAAGGTAAATATAAAAAAGAACCTTTCTTCTAAATCCTTTTAAGGACTAAACGTCAGCTTGAATGTTAATTGACGTTTCGATCTCATAACAGCTCTTACATGCCCCACATTTTCATCAGTTATATCACCGAATAGCTTGTGCTCTTGAAAATAACTACTCCACAAAATCCTGACCTTGCCTGTTTTTACATATTTCTTTTTTTACTCCCTTTCATGAGGAAGGATGTTCTTCACGCCTAGTTAATAATGAGAGAATATGAAACAATTGTTAAGTCAGTCAGGAATAAAACATATTTCAATCGTATTTTGACTAAGGATTTTAATGAACGTTTTTATATTGTAAATTGTGCGTTTCCATTAAAAAAACTTATATTTTTCTTATACTCATGTGGTTATGGATAAATAATATGATTTTTTCTAAATTAAAAGAGTATTTTATGTAGTACGTAATTAGTCCTGCACTCATCCCAGCTAAAATTACTTTTAATAAATTTCTTCAACTGTTTATCTTTGCTGATGATACAGACAGCATTGAACACATCCATCGTCAGTGAGGTTTTAGTAGCCTTCGTGACACACTAGTCAATTCTATACGTCTAAGTATAAATCAGGACAAAAACAAATATATGATTCGCTCAAAGTATAAAGCATTGTGGTATACCGGCTTGAACAATATCTTCCAACAGATAAATATAATCATGATATTGTGAAGGACTTTATGAATTTTGGATTTTAATAGATTCTCAAAATAAAATCAATGCGATAATAAAGCAAAGACTTTCTCATATCAAATTAATTTGTATAAATGTTTATAAAACGAGTTTAATATTGTATGTGGTTCCGAAACTAGCTGGATTCGAACTCAAAGATGCCACGTTATAGACGCAGATGTTGGAGTGCCACCAAATTAGGGAATGCTAGTATATTTTATAGTAAATTATTTTCAGCGCCGTATTTATTGGATAATATAAATAAAGTAAAATACGCAGTCTTATAGGTCGTCTATCTCCAAAAATTAATACTGAACAAATGGGTTTTATTGATTTTTTTGGAAATATTTTAAAAATATTCCCAGTTTTTATTTTTAATTCTCATTAAAGAATAAGCAAAAACTGGTGGATGACAGAATCTTATAGTCAGATTAGTAAATTTTTTTTTATAACAAAAATAAATCTTTTCAAAATGATATTTTGAGATTAATCTCAACAATAATTAACCTGCATTCTACTAAGTTATAGAATAAAAAAAAATGTTCAAATTCCACTAAGAATAAATAATCTTCGGATTATTTTTAGTACCTTTTAAAACATTATATAATTTCAGAAATTCGATATATTCGAAAAATTTTTAAAAACTTAATAGTTAGACATATTTATGTTTGACTATTTTGGAATTATTCCAAATTCAATGAGAATTTCAATAGAAACAAAATAAAAAAAATTATACAATATATAAAAAATTCACTGTCAAGTAAAGAAAATTTTTGAAAATATTATGAGATTTGACATTGGCTTTGCGCGTTTTCAATACGAGTGTGTTATAAATATAGAACAATCTTAAAGTAAATCTATTTAGCATTTCGAAAACTTTAAAACTAATAGAAAAAATGTAAATGACGGAAGAGAGATAATTGTTTATTTTTATATATAAATAAAAATATTTGTGTTGAATTTGCAACAAATAATCGGAAGAGAGTCTTTTTCTAAAACGCGTATAAATAATTTAGGTTTTTCATATTTTTACAAGAATATCTTTTCTGAAACTTTTTGTTTTTGTTTTTCCTATATCTATCAATAATATTATGGAAATATTTGAGAAAAATATAATTTTATTACTTGCTGAATCAATAAATGTTCTAAAAATAATATCTAAAAATAATATTGGTACAAAATATGTATAGGAAAAAAAATCTATAAAACATAGAACAGTTTTACAAAGAACAAAAGTAGGAATTCCAATTAAAATTTTGTATTTTTTATGTTGTTTAAATAATATTTCAAGTGATCCATAAGAACATGTTGAATAGTTGATGTACTCAAGAATTTCTACTTAACCCAGTTTTAACTGAGTTCATATTTTCATACTTTTCCATATAATATTAATTCTTCTATTAATTTTTGCCTAATTGATTTTTGTCTAGTATAAATATTTGTTTTATACCAATACACCCTTATTTTTTATAATATATTAAATATTATAAAATATATTATCTAACATTTAAAGATTCTTAAATACTTAGTCATTGATAATTTATTTTCATCAATCTTTATAATTAATATTTTAGGATAACTAACATATATACTAGTAAGACTATGTATATTCTGGTAGTTGCTTGTGAGTGTAAAACTCATTCAAATGTTAAATTCTGGCTAATTTTCAATAAGAATTTTTCGGCTCACTTGTTAATGTCAATTTTTAGAGTGCAATTGGACTAAAATATTACTGAAAATGTTTGTAAATTATTTTCTTTGTTTTTAAAAAAATAATATTAATACTTTAATAACACATATGAGTTTTTAATATAAACTGCACCAAGCCTTTTTAAAGCTATATTCTTTTACGATAGTGTAAATATTATTGCATATAGATATACTGAATGTGAATCGATTTCTGATATATTTAATGGTTAAATTAAATTTTGAAGTGATTCATTTATAATATCAGAATATAGTAAAATCTTTTATAATATATTACGTTAACTTACAATATTGCTAAAATTCCGTGCAGCGAAATTTATCCGAATGACGATAGAGAATTTCCACAATTTTCTTTAATGTACTATTCAATATTATTTTCTTTTCTTATAATAAACTATTTTTTAAATTACTTTTCGTCTTTTTTTCGACCCTTTTCGCTAATCCATTTTTTGTCCTTTTTTGCTTATTTGTTATTAAATAAATTTTACAAAATCTAACCACCTCTAATTTGACTTCTCAAGTAGTGGGTCAGTTGGTCTAATAAAATCTATTTTGCCTTTTTTTGACTTGATGAATAATGTAAAACATAAAAGGTATAATAAAATCGAATAGTTGCGAGGGTTTTTTCCCATCAGATGAATCAGCGAGTCGATGTTTAAAATATCCTCATAATTTAGAATTTAATATAATATAACACCCTTGTTGTTAAGCAGGTTCAATAGAATATTGTAAAATACAGGATTACCCAAATATTGGATTGTTCGGAAAGTAATTTAGTTTTTTTCCAACAGAGGACTTAATCGTATTTTTTCACAACCAACTTCACACTTAAGCCGCATAATCATTTGTATTTTAATAGCTGACATAGCAAGGCTTGCATCAATTTAATTGATTCTGCACAGTAGTTTTTGGTTGATACCGTGTTAAATATGGAAAAGGAAAAACAGCATTTTTAATTTTTTACTATAGAAAAGATAAAAATGCTGTTCAAGCAAGAAAAAAATTATCAGATGAGTATGGAGAAGATGTGTTAAGTGAGCGCCAATGCCAAAACTGATTTGCTAAATTTCGATCCGGCAATTTTGATCTCGAAGATGCACCACGTTCTGGGAGGTCAGTTGACGCTGATGAAGATACAATAAAGGCATTCATTGATGCAAACCGGCGAAGAACAACTCGTGAGATCGCTGAAAGAATAAATTTATCGAATCCGACCGTTCATGACCATTTGAAATAGTTAGGTTTATTCTCAAAGCTCGACATATAGGTTCTTCATTTTCTTATGGAAAAAATTTGTGCCGATTTCTTCTCAAACGCCAAGGAAAATATCCCTTTTTGAAGCGTATCATCACTGGGGACTAGAAATGGGTTGTCTACAACAATGTTAAGCGCAGAAGATCCTGGAGTAGAAAAGATGAACCAGCTCAAAGCACTTCGAAAGCCAATATTCATCAAAAAAAAAGGTTATGCCATCTGTTTGACGGGATTTCACCCAGAAATCGATTATTTTGAGCTTCTACCGAGCAACACAACCATCAATTCTGAAGTGTACTGTCATCAGTTGGATAAATTAAATGATTCACTTAAAGATAAAAGGCCAGAATTGGTCAAAAGGTATAGTGTTCCAACAGTATTGTGCGAAACCACATATTTACAAGTTTGACCACTCGGCAAAAGCTTTTAGAGCTTGGATGGGATATACTGCTACACCCACCATACTCTCCAGACCTAGCACCTTCGGATTATCATTTGTTCCGGTCTCTACAAATTTTTTTAGACGGTAAAACGTTTAATTCAAAAGAGGAGGTCAAAAATCACTTAGATCAGTTTTTGCCCACAAAGAACAAAAATTTTATGAGCGCGGAATCATAATACTGTCAGAAAGATGGCAAAGGGTATTGGATCAGACTGGACAATATTTAATTAAATAAAATATTAATTCACTATAAGAAAATCGTCTTTCATTTTTATAAAAAAAAAACCAAATTACTTTCCGAACAACCCAATATCTTCCAGGATGGCGTGTCGTGACTACGACTACAATTTATGATCTTGCGATGAGTAGGAGTGTAAATTCTTGTTCTCTATAATAATAAGAATCCTCTCTATAAGAAAAAACTACACAACGCAGTTTTGTTTATTTATTTGTTAAATAAGGTTTCTAAAACATATACCAGCGGCCATTTTGTAGCACAACAACCATCAGGCCATTTGGTGACATTATTTTACCGCAGCAATTAGAAATGGTTAAATTTTAGGGAATATATTGGATTGCCTTTTAAAGGAGTTTTATTTAAAAAGAAATTTTGGATTGAAAGGCATTCGTTTAGAATATGAGAAATTATAAGTTGAAGACCACAGAAATGTCATGAAGGACGAGCTTACGGAAGATAGAAATCATGCATAACTGCGGTATGCCCAATTCGAATTCTGAGAAGTTTTCTTTCCCAAAATTTTAGAGTGTTTCTTAAGTAAAGTGGTTTGTTGAAGTTTGGAAAGAAATAACCCAACACAATTCAACATATCTAATGCCTTTGAGAACTGATTAAACTGATGATCAGCAGCCGTCCTAAACACGCATAGCTCATAATAGCAAAGTAAATTTATATTTGGTAAGATTCAACGTTTGATTTTGCGATGTTCACCGCCAGCAAGGTGGATGACAGGTTTTTATATTGTTTTTATATACATAATGTTAGTTATATTAGTTTTTTAATATTTTTCTAATATATTTAATAACAGTATTTTTTAAATCATTATGAAGGCAACACTCGATTATCGGTCTGGGCTAGATTTTTATTCTGGTTGAGGTCTCCGGTTGCGTATGTAAAAATAATAAGCTTGTGGTTTACAGTAACATAACAAAGAAGCCAGAGTTCATTATTCACAAAAAACAAAGAAGCCAGAGATTATTCACTAAATTTGATCAAAAATCAAGTCTAAAATACTATAGAGTTCGAAGAATTTCATTTAAAAATCAAATAACTCCAGATGTTCTGGCTTCGTGCCACGGTCTTTTCCAATTCTACACTCTCAGTTTTTAGCGTCCTGACTAACACCGTCACTCTTCTAAAGGCAGGGCCTACGTCTTTATCTAGGAAAATAAATGCAGTTTTTGTAGGATTTCCAGATAGGGTCTTCCTCATCCGTACGGATAATATGTCCAGCCTACTGTAGCCTTTCGGTGGTCGCGGAAACAATCCAGGTTTTCGTCGTTAAATAGGCTTCGAAATCGCTTCTCCTCATGTAGAGTGCCAAAAATTATTAGAAGGACTCTAATAGTACATTATGGTTTTGTAATAGTACGCAATCGCTCTTCTTCATGTAGGGGGCCAGAAATTATTCGAACGACCCTAATGGTACCCAACTTTCTGAAGAATATATGAGTACTGGCAAGACTAATGGCTTAACAGCAGAAGCTTATAATTTAGACTGACTGAAATAGGCTCTGTGGGCTGCCAGCAGCCGTGCGCGGATTTCTTCCTCCATGTTGTTATCGGCTGCGACCCTTAACTCCAAATAGAAAAATATATTAACCATTTCGAAGATCTTCAATCTGTATGCGACTAGTGCAAATTGGTCTTGTTTTCGACACCGACGCTGCCATCATATACTTTCTTTTGTCTTCATTTGCTTGTAGCCCAAGTTTTTTCGCCGTCTTTTGTTCTGATTGACAGATGAAGCTGTACAAGAGGCCTTCTCCATCAAGATTGGGCCGGAATGTGGATATCGTCGGCGTTTCCTGAAAGCTAGACATACTTAATGAGGATGGTACCTCTTATAAACAGCTACGAAATAATACATGTTGAGGCATAGATAAAAAAGTAAGTTTACGTGATCTCTTGTAAAAACTAGAAAAATATATAAGGATATATCGTTAGGGTTAGTAAGGATAAAAACTGTTTCAAATATTTTATACTATCATATTTTGCTTTCATAACTGCATTGATTGCATTAATATAAGATCCGTAAGATCTTATGTTGATGCAACGAATGTAGTAATTCTGAAAAAAAATTTGGACGTGAATCATGTGCTTTGATTGAATTACGACTGAATTCATTTGATTAGAATTGGAACGATGCATTGAAATGCCATCATCACCGATATTTAATTCCGTTTACTAAGAATTTTACTAATACCCTGTAAGTCTGTCGACATTTAGTTATTCATTTGCCTGTCGACTTTAATTAATTTTCTTCTCTTCAAAGCTGTATAAATAGATTAGAAATACTTTAAAAATAGATAATCGGTTGGCGAAATTTTGTTTACTTTTCTGTAATCAAAACAATTAATTTAAAGCAAAAATTCCTCGTCGAATTTATTTTATAGAACTCAAAGTAAATAAAATTGGATTAATATTAATTATCATACTTTATACACTTTATGTTGATGAGTAACCTAGAAGTAGGACTCTGTTATTTGAATGCACTTTGCGGAAATGATCTTTGTAATTTATGATACAATAGTAAGTTGCCAAGGCTGAAATTCAAGAAGAATTATTAGACGCAATTGTATTTATTATCTTATTGAATATTGTATATATTAAGATTTTGGCAAGAATTCCAAAATATAATAAATAATTTTGACTGTTCATATGATTTGGTAAGTAAGTTTCAATTCTGATTATTTTTTTTTAATGTGAAATTGATTTTTTTTAGCGTAATCGAGTAGGGTTTTGTCATATAAGTGTAGGAGAGATAATTGCATATACGGCTTGGGACATCCAGTTGCCAATACAATCTACATTTCAGTACTAATATTACTTGAAATGATAATAAGCAAACAGCGAATTTTATTTTGTTTGAAACATAATTTCTTGCCATTAGTTTTTATATATTATTTCGGGAACATGCGACTCTAGTGTGTTCTTCATGAAGCACGGGCTAATATATTACCACTTTTCTGAGTGGATCTATTTCCGCTAAATTCGGATCTATTTCCGCTATAACTTACTCATTATTTGCTTCGAATACGTTAATTGTCGCAGATTTAACAGCATACACCAACAAATTCACATATCTTTACAAGACATAATCAATCTGCCTTAAAAATCCCATAAATCAATGGTTTTGTGAAATAAATGCTGAAAACCACATATCGTCGGGATTTATGGCTTGTACATTTTCAAAGAAACAATTATTGATCATGCCTCGGTAACACTGGCCATTCATCGTAGCATGATCACTGGTTCCATTTCCATAGAAATAGAGACAGGCGATGCTACCGATGTGCAAGTCACAGCAAACAGTGCATTTTTGTGGATGTAATAATTATGCTGGCTATGACACATTATACACATGGACAATAACACAACTTTGCAATTAAACAGCATCATAGAAATTTTGAGCAAAAAACGTGCTCAGAATACAAATCCGAGTAATTTTCCTAAATGGTAAAGACGTATCAGCTTGTTACTAATCCTTGGAAAGATCTTTGAAAAACTCCACTATCCTTGACGATGCCAAAATTTATCTCTGATCACAAATTTAGTTTCCAAATTTGTGGTTGATTGATTACATTGCGTCCTCTCTGGAGCGAAAAGAGAACTGTTCAGGCGTGTTCCTATATATATCGCATGCCTTCGATCGTGTGCGGCACCCTGGACTGCTCTGGAAGCTTACTTCGCCCCACATACTTCTTTACTTTAAAATCATATCTCTTCGAACGCCATTTTAAAGTTGTAGTTATTACTTTTTCTTCAGAAATATTCCCCATCACCGCTGGTGTGCCTCAAGGCAGTATCTTTAATCCACTCCTAAATAATATTTATACCCTTGACACCCCAACTAATTCCAAATCTTTGACTGCCCCCTAGGTGGACAATACCGCTATTCTTGCAGCCTATTCGAATATCTAAACAGCCTCAAAATATCTACAATTCCATATTAAAGATCTTCAAAACTGGTTTAAGAGGTTGAGAGGGAAGGTAAATGAGCAAAAGAGTGTTCATGTTACCTTTACCCTTTGCAAAGATTCACCCATTTCTATATACCTTAATGGCAAAAGACAAAGTACGCTACCTGGAACTAAACCTAGACAAAGGACTTACTTGGAATTTTCACATGAAATTAAAAAGACTTGAACTTAACAGACGTTATCGACTACTACTTAGACAGTAAAAAATAAACTTTTAATTTACAACAAAATTGTAAAACCAACCTGGACGTACGGTATTGGGCTATGCGGTTCTACGAAGTTTTCCAATTCTTATCGCATCCAATCCCTTCAATAAAAAATCCTCCAAAAAATCGTTGATGCTCCATTTTATGGTCGTAACAAAGTAATCCATTGTGACCTTAATGTTGCCCTTGTTCATAAATTATGTGTTTCTTGTTATAAAAAATTGCATTCCCGATTATCCTGTCACTATAATTTTGTTGTTAGAAAACTCCCCTTCGTTGCTTTCCCTATAAACACAAGAGACCTCTTGCGGTGTTAATATAATTGAACTCGTTAAACAGAGAAACACCGATGGGTCATTACTTTAGATTAAAGAATACTTGGATAGGCCCGAACGTGAAATTTTCGTATATGTATACACATTTTTCTGCCTAAATTATCTCAAAAGCGAAGAGAAATCGTAATGTTTGCATACTTTTGTGTAGATTTTTACACTGACATCTAGTTTTCGTAATAGAAATTTATTGAATTCCAAAAGCATAATTAATATTAATTTTAACTCACTTATTATAAACACGACAGCAGGCAACATTTATTGTTTTCCAATCGTCTGGTATTATATGCAATTGTATTTTAGGTTTATTAGTTATTTTGTAAATAATAATCAAATATCAAGTGCGTCAATTTTGTAGACTTTCGGAGAGCTTTGAAACACGCCATTCTCCATGAAGTGGTAGCTTACTCAAATGCTTGCATACTTTTGTTATACTTAATGTTGACTTTTAGATACTTATCGCGAAGTGAAAGTTTAAGTGCGGTTTTATTAAATTTTAAATAGTTTACGAACAGTAGTTAGTATAAATTAATACATTGCATAAATAGTTTTATTTTTCACGACAGTTAATAGGAAGTTTTAATTTCAAAATACGAAGTATTTCGTAATAAGTTATTTTGCAAGTGTGTTAAGTTATATTAAAAAATTTAAGGTGTTTACTCTCCTGTCATTGTAATGTCTTTTTCATAAAATCTGCTTGTTGCAATGTTTATCTTGTTGTTAACAAAAAAATGTCTATCAGAGATAAGTTGAAGACTTTATTAATTATGATTTTTTCTCCTTTTGCTGTTATTATTATTAATATAATAAAATGGAATTACAGAGAATTTTTTCGCAAATCTCAAATTGAAAATGCTACCTAATATTATTGTAAATTTTCATTAATATCACCTATAGTATGTCAAAGTTCAAATAAAGTAGCGAAAACAATGATAAAATTATGCTTTTTTGGAATATAATAGGAGAAATTCTTGTGAAAATTTTATGAAGTAATATCAAATTAGAGAAGAAAATATATTTACCGTGACACTTTGTTGTTTTAATGTTCATCCATCCGAAAAAAAATTGTTGACATATTAGATAAGGTAAATGAAGGAAGATTTAATTCTTTTCATGTATCTAACATATAAGATATTCATATAAATATAAGATATAAATATTGATTTAATTTAAACGTATGCCATAAAATGTACACTCGCATTACATACTTAATCATACTTGAGTATATAAAAATCGCCTGGAATCATTATTATTTTATTTCGCAAAAGAAAAACTTTTCACAAATAAATTCGCGCTTATATAAATTCATAGTAAAATAAACTTTTTAATTTTTAAAGTATCAATTTTTCTAGGGTTGCTATGACATTGTATCATGTATTATTTTTGTTAATTATACTTTAGTAAAAACATTGTTTTAGTTGAACATATATTTAAATGTACAATTGGACATGTCTTTTTCAAATGCCAAAACAATAGAATTTATTTAAGACATTAGATATAATTTTTTATGGGTTTTTTTTTTGATAATAAAAATTCCAATTAAATTATTACTAGAGTGTGTAACTTGAAATAATGTTCTATTCAATAAAATACTAATTGTGGTGTGCCATTATGGATCGATGCCAAATGATGCCATAAATATCGATAGGTTTATTTTGATTATTTATGAGATATTTTCCGAATTTATGTTAATGGGAATTGTTGAACTCTCGTTACAATTTCGATACGTAATCAAGATAATTGAACTAAGAGCAAATTGATATTATTTGATTAGTTCAGTTTTAAGATTTTAAGATTGTATAAATATATTATTTATGTACGAGGATATGTTCACGTAAGTCTTTTGTGTAATAAACTTGATCGTATTATGGAAATATTTTGTAATTCGGAAATATTGATTATATTCTACGCAAAAACAAAAGATTGGCATCACTATTTTCAAATAGTAAATTATTTGTACATCTGATTTTTATCTTTTAAGATTTTATTCAATTTTATTTTATTTTCTTTTCTTGAATACCTTAAAAAAAGCAAAAGTTCCATAAAAACTTCATCTCTCTTTATCATTAAAATAATTAAATAATTATATCAGGTGTATAAGCTTAAATCCGCTGTTTTTTAGTCAAAAAAACACAAGTTTTTTTCATAGAAAGCAAAAACAAATTTATTCAAAGTACTTGCCATCACCAGCTACACATTTTTCCCATCTCTCGGATAATTTGTGGATACCACGCCAAAAAATTCTTTCTCTTTAGAGGTAAACCCCTCATCAAACCAATTTCGGACGTCTTCGTAATAATCGAAGTACTGCTCAGCGAGCACGGGGCCCATCGACGAAAACAGATTTCAACATCTCATATAGACGATACCCTGCTGATCCCCTGCTGACGAAAACAGATTTCAACATCTCTAGACGATACCCTGCTGATCCCACCAAACGCACAGCATCGTCTTCCGTCCGAAGCGATTTGGTCTTGTGGAAGGGTGGGGATCAACCCACGATTTGTTGCGTCTAGGGTTGTCGATGTAGGATCGGACGTCTTCGTAAGAATCGAAGTGCTCCATTTTCGGACGTCTTCGTAAGAATCGAAGTGCTGCTCAGCGAGCATCGACGAAAACGGGTGGTAGTCGGAAGGAGCCAGGTCTGATGAATAAGCGGGGTGGAGTAGCACCTCCCAGTTAAGTGTCTCCAAGTAGTTTGGGACCTTTTTTGATGTGTGCGATGGTGCTTTGTCGTGGAGGAAAATTCGCTTATCACGTCTTTGTTGATAATCCGTCGTTTTTTCACGCAGAGCACGGTGCAATTTGATCAGTTGTTGGTGATAGCGGTGGACATTGACAGTTTCACCAGGTTTCAACATCTCATAGTAGACCCTGTTGATCCCATCAAACGCACAGCTTCGTCTTCCGTCCGAAGCGATTTGTTCTTGGGGAAGATGTAGATGGTTGGCCGGGATCAACCCACGATTTCTTGCGTTTAGGATTGTCGAAATATATCCACTTTTCATTGCCTGTCACAATCCGATGTAGGAACGGCTTTCTTTTTTGTCTGGCGAGCAAGATTTCGCATGTGTTTTGGAGTCGCTCCATCTGCCTATCGTTCAATTCATGCGGCACCCATTTTCCGGTCTTTTCAATCTTCCACATGGCACGCAGGTGCATGGAGATGGGTGGTTGAGCATTTTTTGCAATTGGGTAATTGATGGTCCACAACCTTCCTAGGCATTTTTTGCAATTGGTTGTCCAAAAGGGCCTGCAATTGATGGTCCACAACCTTCCTAGGCCGATTTTCACGCTTCTTGTCCCACAAGTCAAAATTGCCGTCTTTGAACTGACGAAACCAATCTTGCCACGTTGTTTCCGATAAAGCACTGTCACCATAGGCTTCCATAAATCTTTCGATGCGATTTGGCAGCCGATTTCTTCAAATTGAAGCAGAAAAGCAGAGCTTCCCGTATATGCTCTCTTTCAGGCACAAAACTAGACATGATTACCAAAGGAAAGATGTATGGTGTTGTACGAAATTCCTGACAATGTGCACTGATTAATGTTGACAGATGTCAAATTCATAAAAAAAAAGTATGGCGTGCCCATATTAGCGTAATATGCTCACTAACACCATCTATAAACAAACAGCGGATTTAAGCTTATACACCTGGTAAAATTGGTAATAAAAAACATCATATGTAATAAAGTAATCATGACTCATTTAATTACGACTCATTGTAGTAAGAAATAGCGTGTCATATTGTCAATATTGAGCGATATGTTATTGTACTCACATACACATATATTGTAATATGAACATAATCCTACATGAATTATTTGTATATATTTATTGCATGACGAAAATTGTAATAAATCGTGCATTAATATTTCATCAGTACTGAACTGAACGCTTTTAAAATGCGTTTTTATTACAATAAATAAAGTTTTGTATTGTAATTTAAAGATGAACAATAATATATGAGCTGCTGCCAATTGCCAGTTAAAAATTATTATATAAATGCATAATCACATCAATTTTTCTAAAAAAAATCAAAGAAATAATAATGAAGACTACTTGGACAATCGCAAAGTTAAAGCTGGCTAAAAAAATTTGTTGCCTCATTATTTATTATTGGGTGTAAGGGAAAGTTCTGTCGTTTTTGAATATTTGCACTTGTATGCGTTGTCGGTTCCTAGCGAGAATTCTGATTCGACTGAAATCGATTTAAACCGTTAGATTACTGTATAATTGATGGTTTATACAAATTTTTTCTTATTTTTGTCAGTTTTTTTTAAACTTGTAAAACAGTCAACATGTGTGAAGAAAAAGTGCACTTAAGACATTGTATGTTGTATGAGTTCCAAAAAAGGAAGAACTTGTGTAGGGTGTTTGGAGAAGACGCAGTAACAGCTCGAACTGTTGGTTTGCGAAATTTCCTTCGGGTGATTTTTCTTTGAAAAATGAACCCAGATCAGGAAGCCATCAGATGTCAATGACGAAGTGATACGCAATATGATCAGCACAAATCCCATAATAAATTCCACAGAAGTGGTCTTCAAGCTTGGAATTCATAAGACTACTGCTTTAGAGTACATTGAAAGGCTTGGTTTTGTGTCCAAACTCTCTGTTTGTGTGCCACACGACTTAAAAGAAAAAAAATTTCAGGATCGACTTTCAATATGTTCTTTAAATCTTGCTCGTCACAAAAGGGAACCGTTTTTGGACCGCTTGGTGACTGGTGATGAAAAGTGGTGGTGTTTCCCCTACAAAGGGGAGACACCACCGACCACATCCAAAGCTGGCGTGCATCAAAAGAAAGTTATGTTGTGTTGTTGGTGGGATCGGAAGGGTATTGTCCACTATGAGTTGCTGAAAGAAAATTATACGATCGATCCTGATCGTTACTGTTCGCAACTTGGTGTTTTGAATAAAGAAATTCAACGTAAAGGTCCATATTTGGCCAACAGAAAGGGTGCAATTCTTCCCCATGACAACGCTAGACCGCACGTGGCAAGAAAAAAAGTACAAAAAATTGCAGAGTTGGGTTGGGAAACTCTACCTCAGCCAGCATATTCTCCAGATATTGCACCATCTGACCATCATCTGTTCAGGTCGATGCAAAACTTTCTTGATGGAAATGAATATATAAATTATGAAGGTGTCCAAATGGCAGTGGAAGAATACTTTGCGTCAAAAAACGAGGACTTCTTTTCCAGGGGGTTGGATAAGCTGCCAAAACGCTGTCAGATGGTTGTATCTAATAAAGGAAATTATATTTTGGATTAATTTTTGAATAAAAAGTGAAAAAAAAATTTAGTTTTTTCTTTAGAAAAAAAAAACCGACAGAACTTTCCGTTACATCCAATATATAATCAAAATGATAAAAGTTCTCATGTATCTTGTCACTTTGTTATTTTGTTGTTATTTTTTTTTTAAAGTTCTCAACTTATAAAAATCAAATGTATTTTATAATTTGATTAATTTAAAATTTTCTCTCATATTATATCCTTAGAATATCTACTGACATACTGTAATATTAAAGTTTTTGCAAACTATCTCTTCAAGTATTTTCTATGCTGTAAGTTATGCTTGCTTACTAAGAAATGTGGTGGTGAATAAGATACTTAGATACTTGGAATAAGTTACTTATTATCCAGTTTACCCAAATACTAATGTAATATGATTTATCATCCCTTGTATAGTAAAATAAGTAAACATTATTTCCTTAAAACTAATTTTCGAGTAAAGTTTTTCACTTTTTTAATACTCTTAATAATAATAATTTATTTTTTCAAATTCTTTAATAAGAGTATTTTTAATACTCTTAATACATTTCGATCTCAATTTGCACCGTTATTTGATAGAACAAATTTTAATGTGAATAATGTTGCGAATAAAAATAATTACTTAAATATAACATTTTATAGATCTTTTTTGTAATAAAAATACAGCCGATAGCAATTGAAGAATAAAATGAATAATTTGTGGTTTTGGTGTGGCCTCCAAATTTTCTAAAAAACCATACAAAGAATGAATATTTTCAATTATTAATTGACAGCTCTATTACGAGGGCATTTTAATAAATTTGGTTGACATAAGCAAACGATATTTTTTTATCATCAGCTCTATTACGAAGGCAGTCTGATAAATCAGTGATAAATGAAATAAATATAGTTTATTTCTGCAAACCGATATGCTGTTTACCATGTATGAGATAAGTGAAATGGTAAATATCGCAAAAAACATGTAGGTTTGTTAAACTGACATGGTAGTTATCTCAAATATGAAATTTGAGTATGAGAAACCTATCGGTAGGATGAAAACCACCGGATGAGGCAAAGAAAAACATTCTATTTCATCATGACAATGCACCTGCACATTCATCGGAAATTGCAACAGCAAAATTAGTAGAATTACGTTATTAATTGTTTCTGCACTCACCATATCCTCCAGATTTGGCTTCCCGCGACATTTTCTTGTCTCGAAACATGAATAAATGTTTTGATGGAAAGAAGTTCGCGTCCAATTCGAAACTGAGCCCTATTTTGCAAAGTTTGAAATCATACAACATGAATAGCATAAAGTTCTTGGAAAATCGTTGAATTTTTAACATAAAATTAATTCTAGAAGAAATTGTTTTTCTTTAGTTTGAACTAATTTTAATGTCAATAATATGAAAATTACAATAAAAAGCTATTACGTAATCACAATATTTTCCAAACTTACCTACAACTACAAATTCATTTAGTAGATATTTTTAAATATCATAAATTTAACATGATTTTATCCAATAAAGCGTTAAATTTTTTGACGTACGGACACATATTTTCGAAGGAAATTTATGGTCTCATTTTAGAAAATATTATTGGAGCACACGATTAATTTGTTGGGTATTTTTTGCATATTATTAATTAAATATGTAAATACATTAATTAATGTAGAGTAAGAATACAATAATAAATTATTTTTAAATAATTGTATAACAAATCTTCAGGCAAATGCATTTGTAAATCTAAAATTATTCGGTATTTATTTTGTCTCCATTTTTTTAAAAAACATTTTTAATTTAATCATATTTAAATCAAATTTATTGAAAATAATTAGGTTTATATACAATATTTATTTACGGAGAATATTTCATATTGGTTTTTGACCTCTTGGATATGAGCCAAGTAGATTTATACTAGAAAATGTATTCTATTTATTCAAGTAAGGTTATTGCACTTTTGCTGACTTAGACTACTGATTTAGCATTAAGAATAATCTGCGAGGTGTGTAGCAATTCTATAAAAGCTATCAAGAAAGTGTATTGTTTATTCTTCTTTGAAATATAATAGTGTATATAAATTCATAATCTATCATATAATTCGATTTTATTATACTTTATATTTTGACTTACTCTAGAAAGATAAACTATTCTTTCGATCTACATACTATCTCATAATATAATCATACCTCTGATAACACGTTTTCAAGTTATTGTAAATCTTGAACATTTCCGAATATCCTCAGCAATAGCTGGCATCCCACAGCGTAGTATTCTTGGGCTTTTCTTGTATAATATCTACAGCTCTGATACTCCCACATGTCACGCAAATGGCACCCATATCCTACAATATTCTTGTCAGTGCCTTCAATATTTTAGAGAACCATTGTATGTACTCAAATTCTAAAACTGATTCACGACAAGAAAAGTAGAAAGAAAACGAACAAAAAAGCGTATACGTAAATTATGCTCCTTCATACATATTAACGGCAGTATACTCGTAATTTCTTGTTAAAATTAAATCAAATATTTGTCTATAATATTATGAAAGGACCTGTCAAAGAAAATAAAACTAAGTTGGTAAAAATGTAAACACTATGATTAAAATCAAAACAGAGTTGGCGGTTTATTAGTAATATTTTCTAGTTCTAATTAACCTCAAAAATAAAAATTTAACTTAGAAAGAAAAGTCGACGTGAGATGTGCTCCGAATTTGTATCCAATTAATATTGAAAGAAAATTGTCAATCCACGACAAAAGTTTGTTGAGTTTTGCTTGTCAAAACAAGCTGATCTGATAGCAAAAATACTGATCTACAATTCATTGGAGATATCCCGGCAAATCCCAAAGGTTATGGGCCCAGGAAGTGTTGATACATCATCTCCAAAGAAAATTGAAAGGCAGATCGGAGCATAACGTCGCATATTGGAATTCTGAATCGACAAGTCAAGCAAGGACAGATTCTCACAGCCACGCAAGCCACAAACCAAACCAACGTTGGACAGCACACCGAAAGTAACTCTGTGAATAAAGATCGACACTTTGAAAAGTAAATTAAAATTAAAATTGTACAAGTTGAAAAGTCAATTTTTAAAGTCGAGTCAGAACTGTCAAAATGGACACCGTAAAGTCACAACTTGCAATGTTGAGTCAAAATTCACAAGAAGTAGTAAATTATGTGCCGTGGAGAAATAAGAAATTGTATGATGTTGCAACCGGTATCAAAGTCAAGCCGGAAGGAGCCGAAGATGTCGCTGCAGTCGTTGCCTGGAATGAAACGGACATTGAATGTCAGTAACCAAATTGCATATAAAATTGCGAACTCCAGAACGTCGAAAGCAATGTTAGACAGACTTGTTTGCTTATATGGCACAAAGACAGAGATGAACATGGAAATTATGAGAAGGAAACCTGTACATTTGATGAAATCAGTAGCTGAAAATTGCATGGAAATTTTGTCCATAAACCACAGCAGCAGCAGCAGCAGCAGTGACAGCAACAACAACAGTATCAACAACAGCAGCGACAATAGCAGCAACAACAGCAACAACAGCAACAACAAAAGCAGTAACAGCAACGACAGTATCAACAACAACAGCAACAATAGCAGCACTAAAAGCAACAACAACATCAACAACAGCATCAACAACATCAGCGACAACAGCAGCAACAACAGCAGCAACAACAGCAGCGACAACAGCAGCAACAACAGTATCAACAACAGCAGCGACCACAGCAGCAACAACAGTAGCAACAATAGCAGCAACAACAGCAGCAACAACAGCAGCAACAACAGCAGCAACAACAGCAGTAACAGCAACAACAGCATCAACAACAGCAGCAACAACAGCAGCAACAACAGCAGCAACAACATCAGCGACAACACCAGCAACAACAGCAGCAATCACAACAATCGTTTTTCGTATATTTCTCCCCTATCCCCATCCGTCAATTGCTCCAAAATAAATGTCATCTTCCACCACAAATTCCCTCTCCATCCTATTATGGAACGGGAATGGGTTGAACTCTCATCGACAGGAACAAGACATACTACTCCACAATGAACGTATTGACTTAGCACTTATAACAGAAACGTACTTTACCTCAAGATCGTACTTTACTATACGAGAGTAAGATACATACAGAACATACACATATGTGTACAATGCTGTCAATACTGCGCATGATGGAATATCCACTCCAATTTCGTCTCCGAATCCCTGTAATCCAAAGTTGCTACACTTAATACCTCCCAATTTAACCTATATGTAGCATTTGTATACTGTCCTCCCAATAAAGTCATCACTGCTTTCAAATTTTTATCCTTTTTCCAGTCACTTTGAAAAATCTTTGAAAAACTCATTTCAATATGTCTTTACCCTATCCTTGAAGATATTAAAATTATCACCGATCACCAATTTGGATTCCGATCAGAAGACTCCACAATCCAACAATGTCATCGTATGGTTGATAACATTGCGTCCTCTCTTGGGCGAAAAGAGTACTGTCCAGGCGTGTTCCTGTATATATCGCATGCCTTTGACCGAGTGTGGCACCCCGGACTGCTCTGGAAACTTAAGAGCTTACTTTCCTCCACATACTTTTTTATTTTAAAATCATATCTCTTCCAATATCATTACCAAGTAACGGTTAATACTGACCATTTCAAAATATCCTTTACCACAGCTATTGTTTCTCAAGGCAGTATTCTTGGTCCAATCCTATACAATATTTACACTTTTGATATCCCAACTAATCCCCAAACCTATAATCCCATATCAAAAATCTCCAAGACTGGCTTACGAGGTGGAGAGTAAAACTAAATGAGCAGAGGAGTGTTCATGTTACCATCAACCTCTGAAAAAATCGCCCTATCGCAATATACGTTAATGGTGACATTATTTTACCAAAAGATAAAGTATCTGAGACTATACCTAGACAAAAGATTCTACCTGAGACTAAACCTAGACAAAAAATTTATTGGAATGCTCTTAGATAGTCTTATTATTCCTGTCGCATCCAGTCCCTTCAATTAAAAATCCTCCGAAAAATTGTTGATTCTCCATTTTATGGTCCTAACAAAGTAATCCATTGTGACCTAAATGTTCCCCTTGTTCATAACTTATGTATTTCTCGTTATAAAAAGTTCCATTCCTGACTATCATACCACTATAGTCCTCTCATTAGAAAGCTTTTCTCTATTATATTTAGACTCGTCGGCAATTAAAACTAAATTGGACACGAGATTTCTTGAAATGTTAAAATCTCGTTAGGTAGAGAAACACCGATGGGTGTTTAATATCAGATGTTCCTGATCTGTGATCGAAGTGTCTGTCATAAAATCTGATTTCCAGGTAGCTAAAATTTTATTACTAAGCCGTACTAAATAATATGTATCTACAAAAAAAAATAGATTGTCATCATAATTAAATAAAACTATAGAATATTAATCATAACTTTTAAATAAGAAAATGTCATCTCTATACTCGAAGCTAATTTGTATCATCACAAAAATTTCTGATACTGTGTAAAATTAAACTTTAAGGTAAAGTATTTTTTAACTTTTTTTTGTATTTTTTTAAAGAAATTAACAATTATTGTTGAAAAAATAACCAACAAACTTTTATCTAAAATAGTTTTCTTCTCGAAATGCATTTAACATGCTATCTTTGCCACAATGCACATCTGACCTCGTTATTTTGACTTGTGAATGCTATGGCATATAAACATGTATGTACATATGTCATTTTATAAATGAACATGTATATTAAAGAGGCTGTGAAAATAAACTGCAAAATCCTTGAAAAGATATAACAAAAATATTTAGATTTCTTTTATTATAAAATGTAGCTTAGCTTTACCTAGATTGATTATCTGTTTTCTATCTGCCTTATTTCAAATAATTAGTATTATTATATTAAATCACTGTTGATCAATATTTTTTAGATAGTATAAAATTTAAATCAAGAAAAATTACCTTTAAAATTGTTTAAAAATCAATAGTGCTTTAATAATTAATAGTTAAACACTCGTTAATGAGATATAATGTCTATTTTTAAAATTTAAGGTAAAACGTTTTTTGACTCTTTTAAAAATTTATATTATAGCATGATTCTTAGTAAATAATAAATTTTTAATTTGAATTTCTATAAAGTAGTCTCAATGGAGTTCTCCTATAAGATATACTGCAATGAGTTAACTATACTATAACACATAATAGTTTTCATTCTATTCTTTTTTATTGCAGTCTAATCCTTAACTATTATACATATGATGATACTATAGAGAATTTGAAATGGAAGTTGTCCCAAAGGATTGCTTGTTTTCGGATGGTTTATAAATATGTCCGATTTTAAGATATGCATTCAGTGTTTGTTTTATTCAAATTTGAACAATAATCCTTATGAATGATGATATAAATTAGCTTAGAATGAAATTTAAATAATTAAATGTGTATTTTAAGATAAAACACACATTTTATGGGCTGAAATATTTATTTTCTTATCTATAATATAAAATTTATTGTAGTAAATTTGTTATGTGGTAAAACTTCTTCCATTTTGATTAAATTTAATTTAATTTTAGTAAATTTGATTAAGTTTTAAAAATTTATTTAAATATCTTTGAATATTCTATCAAACTAAGATCTTGCCAGGTTAGCCCAGAAGTACAATAATGCCTATGCACATATTAACCAGTAATGATGCTATAAAATGGATATTGATATATATTATTGTAGAAAGACCTTTTTGAACCAAAAATATCTATGTACTAAAAATAGCATTATTGCATTTGGAATACTACAATTTATATGGTTATATCATATTTTATATTAAGGCATTCCTACTTAATAAACAAGACGTTGTAGACAATTTTGCAATTTCAGTTATGTTGTTTAATACATTTTGATCTCAATTTGCACCGTTATTTGATAGGAAAATTTTTAATGTGAATCACGATGCGAATAAAAATTATTACTTAAATATAACATCTTATAGATCTTTTTTGTAATAAAAATACAGCCGATAGCAATTGAAAAATAAAACGAATAATTGGTGGTTTTGGTATGGTCTCCAAGTTTTCTAAAAAAAATATAAAAAGAATTGATATTTTCAATTATTAACTGACAGCTCTTTTACGAAGGCTTTTTAATAAGTGAGTGATAAGTTCAAGAAATATTGTTGACATCAGTACAAGATATTTTTTTATCATCAGCTCTATTACAAAGGCAGTCTGATAAGTCAGTGATAAATGAAATAAATATAGTTGATATCTACAAACCGATATACTTTTTACCATATATGAGATAACTGACATGGTAAATATTTCAAAAAAAATGTATTTATGGTACAGTAATTAATGATATGAACAAAAATAACTAGAAATATAATCAAAGAGCAATTATTTTGTTAAAATTTGTGCATTAGAACAAAAACAAATACGATTTAATTAATTAGAGTATAAATATAGTCTTGTATTCTAAAATAGGGGCTACAGGAACCCTAAGATGGGTTCAGATATTTAAGTAATACTGAGTCATTTTGGCAGGTAGTTCATAGTAGTCATATTGTCAAGTGAGATTGTCATAACTGAGGGAGATCTGATAACAATTTGGAGACCTGTTTGATAACTGTGAAGCCTTATAGAGCGTTAAGAAAAATTGAAGCAACGTTGTACCATCAAATTTTGTTTCTCTATGTGGGATATTCCTTATTAAGAGCACTGGTTTTTCGGTAACATAAAGCATTTTTGGAAGGCCGAGAAGCAGAGGAAGACAAAGTTCGCTCATCGAAAATTATTGGAAATGTGGGATTTTTGAGGACAGGCTATTAATTAGCATTGAACCTATTTGAAAGGAGAAGTTTTTCGCGTCAGGTAGACTATTACAGACACTTATATGCTTCACCATGACAACGTCTCTTGTCACACGGGCATTTTCATACACGAGCTTTCATCGGAAAAAGGAAGGATTTCTATGGTTGCCCAGCCCTATATTCAACAGATCACAGTACGCATGTTTTTTATATCTTCCAAGGTCTAAAAAAAATTGAAGGACGTCTTATTGACACTGTCCATAATACCCAAAGGAGTGTAACCAAAGAGCTGAAGGTGATTGCAATTAAAGCCTTTCAGCTTTGCTTCGAAGAATGAAAATACCTCCGCCGATGTATAGAACTACTTTGAAGGGGATAACATTGTTGTATAAGAATAAAGTAAAATCATTGTAATAAAAAAATCAGGGTCATTATCGATCTAAGTCTAGGTTAAAACATGTAAAGAAGTCTGAGAAAATAAAATTAAGTTGTTAAGCAAGATTAGAGGTATCTATGTGTAGATACTCTCTTGTTGAGGTAATAATTGTTAATATTATACCAAATGTGTTTATTGAAATCCTGTAGTTCAGAATTTATTATAATTAGGCGAGTATGTTAGGAATAGTTAGTTAGTACACTAACTACTACAACGGTACACTTTTGTTTTATTTATCCATAGACTTATTAATCTAAAGACTCTAGCAGAGAAATACGTAATCTTAATAAAAAGCACATTTAATTTGCTTGTAAAAAAAACGTAAAAATTTATTTTAAATTTCAAAAAAATCTTTAATTAAATCTTTAATGAGTTTTAGAATCCTTCTTAAACATGCTTCGGACAAATTTAATAATACACATTCGAAGGCAGTATTTTTATGGTATAAAAAAATTCATTTTCATGTAATTTATAAATAATTAATTATTTTCACAGTACAATTTTTTAAATTATAGAACTACCTACCTACTTTTGTATATATTTTATTGTTGAGAAAAAACTCCTTGTAATTACTCATAATAAAATATTAATAATCATGAAGGGGATTAATATAGATTAAAGTAGACATGGGCTTTTTCTTAATAGTAATTATTTTTAGATCTAAGTTTGCTGAAAGATCATAAATATTCCACGTTCATTCTGTTGTACTATGAAAATGGGTAAGAAATTAACCAACTTTCATTCCTTCCAAACAAAATGTTGACGTCATGTTACAAAATTCGTCTTATATAAATTGCTACTTTCATTACCATTTTAAGAATGGTAAGTATATTTTTATAACTCTATCTAGAAAGTACTGAACTTCTGGTTTCAAAATCAATGTAAATTAAAAATGTATAAATTTGTACTTGAAATAGCCTCAGAATTTATAATAAATATTGATTGTACACTATACGAGTATGTAAATTTTCTCACAGATATTAATATGAACCCTTATTATTGATATTTATAATTAATATTTCATCAAGTTTAATTTTCAGTTAATATTATAGGGACAAACATTTTTGGAAAATGATTCGAGTAATTAGATAATTACTTTTCTGTACACACTGACAGTTTAGGTCCAAAAATATCTCAAAGAATCACACGATATAATCCTAATCAGTATTATGTCTATTGTGCATTTTATGATTAGAGTGAAAATGGTATTATGGCTATCACATACTCTAAGTTCTTATTAACAGTGTTAGGTTAGATTATCTATCTAACGTGGAATGATTCCGGTCCTCAGTAGGCTTCCTACTTAGGCCAGATCATTCACAGCTTTCGATTTTACAGTGGAAAACTCCACCCTATCATTGCCCGACTGTCTGTGAAAATTACTATATCCACGTCAGAATAGTCAGAATTTCTGCTTAAAATATACTACACTGCTCTGGGGGTCATATTTAGATTCAGAGACGCAGATAAAAACACTGCAGCCGATTCTTCCTGAAATATTCCTACAGCCGATTCCTCTTGAACCGTCCCATGCTGTCCTTAAGTGTATTTGCGTACCTGAAACGATGTTCGGTCCACTGCCTTGATTCCCTCAGAATAGCTGACCTATTGTTGTTTTCACGGATCGCTGTAGATGACTTTCTAAGCGCACCCGTCGTGTATATGCACGTTAATCTCTGGACTTACTTCAGAAGGTGTAGGTAGCTGCTTTTATCCAGTGCTGTCCATACCAGACCGAAGCGCCATATGTCAGGATATATTTGGTGCTTCGGTTCGCATTTGGTGCCCACCGGCTTTTTACAGGCATAGAGTGTGACGTTGGATTTTTTAATATGGTCTTAAACGTCCATCTTCCAGCTGAGCTTCGAATCAAGGATCACTCCCATTGCATGAGTAGCAAAAGTAATAGTGTAAATTGGAGCTACCTACAATAGTATAGCTAGGATAAATCCTTATGGCCACATAAGAGTTCGGCATTCCAGAGAAATTAACTAGAATGACCTAGCTGACCATGAAAAAGTGATTCGTGACTCAGGGTCCTAATTGAGTTTGGCCAGCTTTAAGAATATGTTGACGATAATCAATTTTAATAAATCCAGAACAGGGTAAATGGTCGCATCATGGTGTCGAAGATACAGTCACATACGAACATGAAAATATAAATTATTTCGATCGAAAATTCTTGTGAAAAATCCTCAATGTTGCCATTTCCTTTATATTCTTCAAAAACTTTTGTTCTCAGCAAAAATGATTGCGAACTCTTGGTTCGAGAGTAGAATTTTCCTAATAATGACCCTGTCCATGATAATGGACGATTTGACACCTTATATAACGATGGAATCAAGCAGCGGTGGTACCCTTAGTATTTGGGTATTGCTAAAATCAATCTCAACAGGCTGTGGTGAACTGAATACTTAATTCGATTGCATGATGAAGATTCTGCTCGGCCATAATAGATTCAATAGTGACCATAAATAGATTCAATAGTGACATCATTTATGGTCCCAGAAAACGAGCATGTCCTGCCGTCTTTAAAACATCGATCTTTGACGGGATGCAAGTAAAATTGTGAGATTGTCCAACTGATAGATTGTAGTGCGAAACTAGGACTTTCGGAATTGTTTGACTCAGCCAGTCTACACCGAGCTTTTGGTTGTCGCTCTGTTGATGATAATTTTAAAATAAAAGCAAACTTTTCTTTAACAATAAAGAAATTTCATCTTGAATTCATGTATCTAAAATCTACAGCAAAGAAAACAATAAAACTTAATCGAATATAATTTATTTTAAACTTTAAATATGTGTTAATTTATTAAGAGAATACAATAAAAATTAATTTTTTCTTATCTTTCAAATTTCAGGGTCCCGAACAAATTCGTGTCTCAAAATTTTACAAGGATTCTAAAAATGGAAAATTTGTTAGTTTTATTAGTGAAAAGGCGAAAACATTATACCAAACATTTCGTGTGGGGGCATATGATTCAAATAATGGACCATGCCTCGGATGGAGGGATAATTTGAATTCACCATATCAGGTTTGCTTATTAAATATGACTTTTTTTTAATTGTTCTTTTATATGATTTGTGTACAATTATTAGTGGATAAACTTTGATGAGACACTATTGAGGGCAAAGAATTTTGGTTCGGGAATGGTTACTCTTGGACTCCAACCACGTCAATTGATCGGCATCTATTCGCAAAATCGTCCTGAATGGGTCCTGTTCGAACAAGGATGTTACTGTTATTCACTAGTCGTAGTTCCTCTTTACGATACACTAGGTTCAGATGCGTGTGGTTTCATTATCAAACAAACTGAAATGTCATTGGTTGTTGTCGAAGATGATAACAAGGCCAATATGCTTTTGGATAAAGCTCCAAGGACCCTAACTAAATTAATCGTGATAAAAGCGATACGACCCCAAACAAGAGACAGAGCCAAAAATCGAAATGTTGAAATTTTTACATTTGACGAAGTTGAAAGGCTAGGAGCCGATAAAAATGTTCCTGAAGTGCCTCCAAAACCAGACGATCTCTGTACAATATGCTATACGTCCGGTACTACTGGTAATCCAAAAGGAGTAATGCTAACACATGCTAATGTTGTGGCGAATGTTTGTTCGGTTCTATTGCAATTAGGTGAGTTTGAAAATAATTTTTCCAAATTAAACCGTTTTTAATAATAATTGAATATTTTCATGTTAATAATTCCGGGGTCTTTAAAAAAAATTATAAGAATTAAAAATTAAATGGACTATTTTTAAATATTTTTCTTTATATATAGTAAATAGTAGATTTACAATCTTCTTTATTAATTTTATTTTTTTTTAAAAGCAAATTTTTTTTTTTTTTTTTTGAAAAGACGTATTATAAAAAAAATATGTTTCATTTTCTTTACAAATCACCAATAATGGATTGGTCATTTCTCTGACATTTTGAGTGCATGCATTTTTGGATCGCATTCAAGTCATCATGAATCTGTACACTGTGACCAGAGTTATACAGACTCTTATGTATAGAAAAAAAAAAATTGAATAATAAAAAGAAATGCCAATAGTAATGATTCGTTAATCACTAACCAACCCACTAAGAATTTGTAGAATTTGAATTAAATTTGGCTACTTTATCGGGGTTAGTGGCATAGTGTCATAGTTTATTCAAATTTTATAATTTTTAATTCAATAATGATGTCATTTTACTATTGTATAAAATCTACTATTAATTTAAATAGTACAGCTTATTTCAAATGAACATAAAATCTCCTTAGGCACATATTGCGATTAATTATTCTCAAATTATCGGCATTCTAAAGACTCTCAAATTATCAATTTAGTTAGTCTAAATTCAGATAATACTTAAATAGATATAAAATATAGCATAAATAAATAGTGTCATATCATATTTCACAGCATGTCCTTTTTTGTAAATTTATGGCGTTATGATAGGAAAAAAACTTGTTCTTCATAATTATGATTTTTGTTAACTGAATTTTTAAAATTCTATAAGCTTATATTTATTTTTTCTGGGTATATATGTGTATGTACCCGTCATACTATAAGACCGCTACTTAATTTCTTTGGTTAACAAGACCTCTACTTAATTTATTTTATTTACTGATTCCGGAAATTTTGTGACGGCTGTTTTCAGGATCTCAACTCCTCAATATGTCCTGCGATAATAGTGCGTCAAGCTGGACTCAATATATGCAACCCCATATTTGTAGGCAGATCGTTTATTAAGGGTTCTTAACAGGCTCCAAAAATAAAGTCATGTGTGAAATTATGTTCGCTAAGAGTTACTTATTTGTTTGAGTTTATATATTTTTTTAAATTTATTTTATGGGTAATCGAGATACAGACTTATGAGACCTTAGCACATGAATGATTGGCGGGCAGTGACGAGACTGCACTTGGCCACTTTGAAAAAAAAGTCCTTCGTAAGATTAATAGCTCTGAAGCCCTTGTAAGAAGAATTTTCTCCGAAAACTCGAGTGGTAAACTTGCGCCGCAAAGGGTCTCCATACATATGGTATCAAAAAGTGAAGGGAGAAAGCCTTCAATATAAGAATATGACGAACTTTTCTTAGTAAAGTCCAAACCCACATTATAATAATTATTCCTAAAATTTCTCCCGACCATTTTTTTTCTTCTATTCAGTCAAAATGATATCTAAAAAATTCTCTTATAATTTCTGAAGTCACATTGAATTCCTCAATTTTTGGTGGTAACTGAAGTCTAGAAAATATGGTTTTAAATAAGCACAGAGATTTTGTCTATATTTTTTGAATAAATTTGAACAATGTTAGTGAAAATTATTGCGAATTTGTCACTCCATCTCGAATAAGAATCGTCCGAGGAATAACACGCACACGTACCAGTCAAAGATTCAGACTATGGCATGTCCAATAATTAATCTGTTGCAAATTCTAAGTCTAATGAGAATTTTAATCAAAATTGTCGTATATGAAATTACTCTAAAATATTGTCCAAAAAAACAGTAATATTTAATACCAGGTATATAAGCATAAATCCTCTGTTTGGTCATAGATGGAGTGAGTGAGCGTATTAAGCTACCATGGACACGCCATACTTTTTTTTATGAGTTTGACATCTGTCAACATTAATCAGTGAACATTGTCAGCAATTCCGTACAACAACATACATTTTTCCTTTGGTAATCATGTCTAGTTTTGTGCTAGAAAAAGAGCATATGCGGGAATTTCTTCAATTTGAAGAAATCGGCTGCCGAATTGCATCGAATGCTTATGGAGGCCTATGGTGACAGTGCTTTATCGGAAACAATGTACCAAGATTGATTTCGTCTGTTCAAAGACAGAAAATCGGCCTAGGAAGGTTGAGGACCATCAATTGCAGGCTCTTTTGGACGAAAACGATACCCATTTGCAAAAAATGCGATTTTTTCGCGGAGCAATTGGGTGTTACTCAACCAGCCATTTCCATGCGTCTGCGTGCCATGGGGAAGATTGAAAAGATCGGAAAATGGGTGCCGCATGAATTGAACGCTGGGCAGATGGAGCGACGCCAAAACACATGGGAAATCTTGCTCGCCAGACAAGAAAGAAAGCCGTTCCTGCATCGGATTGTGACAGGCGATGAAAAGTGGATATATTTCGTGAATCCTAAACGCAAGAAATCGTGGGTTGATCCCGGCCAACCATAAACATCTTCCCCAAGACCAAATCGGTTCGGACAGAAGACGATACTGTGCGTTTGGTGGGATCAGCCATGGCACACGTCAAAAATGGTCTGAAACTACTTGGAGACACTCAACTGGGAGGTGCTACCACAACCCGCTTATTTACTAGACCTGGCCGCTTCCAGGATATATTTTGTGAATCCTAAACGCAAGAATCGTGGGTTGATCCCGGTGACAGGTTGATCCCGGTGAGGGGTTTGCCTCGAAAGAGAAGGAATTTTTTTGGCGTGGTATCCCGAGAGATGGGAAAAATGTGTAGCTAGCGAGGGCAAGTACTTTGAATAAATTTGTTTTTGCTTTCTATGAAAAAAACATGGGTTTTTTTTACTAAAAAACAGCGGATTTAAGCTTATATACCTGGTAACTTTAAAAAACAATATTTGTAAAATAGCTTATCGATTAGTTATAATAAAAAGATAGCTCCATTAACGTTTAAATAAACATACAATATATTTTATAAGGACATTTTTTCCCCAATTATAATATTTAAATTAATTTTAATAGGCGATCACAGACCAAGAGTTGGAGATGTAATGTTATCGTTCCTACCATTAGCCCATATGTTCGAGAGGTGTTGTGAAAATGGTGCTTTTTATTCTGGAGGTGGTGTTGGGTTCTATTCCGGTGACATAAAGCAGTTGACCAATGATTTTAAGGCACTTAAACCAACAATAATACCAGTCGTTCCAAGATTATTGAACAGAGTCTATGATAAAATTCAAGCGGAAATATCGAATTCGGCACTGAAACGAACATTATTTAGATTGGCATTGAATTCCAAGCAGGCTGAACTGCGACGTGGCATTCTTAGACGAAATAGTATCTGGGATAAAATTGTGTTCCGGAAAGTTCAAGACGGTAAATATTTTAATTTCTCTAAGTATAAATTTAGAAAATTCACAATGATTAAAAAAACTTGATTGTGTGGCAGCATTTGGGGGAAATCTTCGTCTAATGGTTGTTGGATCAGCACCTTTAGCTGGAAATGTTTTAACATTTATGCGATGCGCTCTTGGTTGCCTTATCGTCGAGGGATATGGTCAGACTGAATGTGTATCGGCAGTGTCACTGACGGTCCAAGGCGATTATGTTCCTGAACATGTTGGACCACCGCTAGCATGTAATGCTATAAAGGTTTGTTATTGAAAATAAAATCAATAGAAGACAAAACCTAATTGATAACCATTTTCAGCTTGTTGATGTTCCAGAAATGGAATACTATGCTATTCAAAATACTGGTGAAGTTTGTGTACGAGGCTCTAACGTATTCCATGGGTACGTAAAAAAAGAAATTAATTGAATTTGTCAGTTGAAATGATAATAATCTGATAAATATGATTTTCCATTTCTTCTTGTAGTTACTATAAAGATCCAGTAAAAACAAGTGAAGCAATCGATAGCGATGGATGGCATCACACTGGTGACGTTGGCAAATGGCTCCCGAATGGCACTTTGAAGATTATTGACCGAAGAAAACACATTTTCAAATTGAGTCAGGGCGAATACATCGTACCAGAAAAAATAGAAAATATTTATATAAATAGTCAGTTTGTAGAGCAAATATTCGTTTATGGTGAAAGTTTAAAGGTAATTTACAATTTAGAATTTATACTACATAAATTTGAATATTTTACCCAAAAAAATATTTGATTGGTTTCTAATAATTTAAATATATCAAAATAATGTTTTAGAGTTGTGTGGTTGCTGTTGTTATACCCGATGTAGAAGTACTTAAAACTTGGGCGCAGGATAATCATGTTCCTGGAACACTTACCGTTCTCTGTAATAATAAGAAAGTCAAGGCACTTATCTTAAATGATTTGCTGGAAATGGGCAAAAATGCTGGACTGAAATCATTCGAACAGGTATGTAGTTACATATACACTTTATTAATTTTGAAATCTAATAAGATGTCCTTAAATCCATTGAATATAGTCCAAATTTTATTATGTAGAAAACAATTTAAAGCAATTTTCATTTTTATATTGTATAAGTGCTTTTAAACATATTTATTTTAATTGTTTTTTTTTTTTTAATATTTTTAAGAATGTAGCATGTCTTAAATATTATTTTATAATATTACCCTGATTTAGCGACACTCGGAACGTCTGTGTCTAGTACACGATTTTTTGTGGTCCTAAGTATTTATAGGGTTTTCCAAAAAGAGTGATATGATTTCTTTTTAAAAAAACACACTAATTGTTAAGGAAATTCAAATGTTTTTTATTTAATGTGAAGTAAAATCAATACAATTAAGTTCTGAATAAAACGTCATTCAAATGGCCTCCACGACTTCTTTTGCAGGAACGAATTCGATGAACCCAATTTTCGAGTCATTTTTCCACTAAATCAAGTCGTATGTCATGAATAGCACGTTTAATATTAACTTCTAAAGCTTGAAGAGAGTCTGGTTTATTGCTAAATACCAATGACTTCAAATAACCCCACAAGAAATAGTCTAATGGTGTTAAATCACAACTTCTTGGACGCCATTCAATGTCACAATTTCTTGAAATAATCGAATCTCCAAACTTTTCTCGCAATAATTCGGATGTTGCACGTGCTGTGTGGCACGTAACCCCGTCTTGTTGGAACCAAATGTTGTCAAGATCAACTTCTTCCAATTTCGGCCACGTAAAAAGTTGGTTATCATCGATCTGTACCGCTCTCCATTGACAGTAACGGTGTTACCAGCTTCATTTCGAAAGAAGTACGAACCGATGATTCCACCAGACCAAAAACCACACCAAACTGTCAATTTAGGTGAATGTAATGGGTGTTCATGAATAATTTGTGGATTTTCTTCGTACCAGAATCGACAGTTTTGTTTATTTACCGCACCACTCAGATGAAAGTGAGCCTCATCGGAGAATATGATTTTCTTAAAAAAGGAAATGAATATTTTGATAATAAAATTGAATAATTTGTAAACGTTGTTTTTGCGTATATCTCTCCATGATGAAATTGTAAACATTACTGAATACAATGAAAAAAAAAGACAGATCATGACATATTATAAATGGCCCAAACGTCACTTAGAAATCATATCACTCTTATTAGAAAACCCTATACAAATTCAATACAAATGTTACTATAAATAGCCATAAAATATGTTTTTTAGAATAGCATTTAGATAATAATATTAAAAATTCTTAGACAAGTTATTATTTTTAGATTTTAAAAGAAAATGATAGGTATCCGTGTTATTGTTATTTACTATAAAAATTATAAATAAAAATGCGTAGAACGATATCAGAATAGACTCGGTGTTAGGTTAACTAGAATCTATTGGGTGTAAGGGAAAGTTCTGTCGTTTTTTTTAAAAAAAAACTAAATTTTTTTTACTTTTTATTCAAAAATTAATACAAAATATAATTTCCTTTATTAGTTACAACTGTCTGCCAGCGTTCTGGCAGCTTATCCAATCCCTTGGAAGTCTTCGTTTTTGGACTCAAAGTATTCTTCCACTGCCATTTGGACACCCTCATAATTTATATATTTATTCCGATCAAGAAAGTTTTGCAGCCTTGAAGGTTGCCATTGGGAAAGCGAATAGCGGTCTTAACTGAAGCTCTTCCTATCCTTTCGAATTTGATTAAACGTGAGATATTTAAAAATCTAGAGACATAACTTGGGGAAATGGAGAACGAACTTGATTAGGAGGTAGAAAGTATGGTTTGGAATAGGTTATGATATGAATGCAGTAAACATTGTTATAAATAAAATGGTTTAGGTGGGATTTATTATTTCATGTGCGAGGAAGCATGAAATTTAACTACCGTCATTTCCAGTCAGAACTGAATCCACTGGTGAAGTCTGCTTTATCTCACAAGCCACTTCTGATACAGTATAAAATCACTGTTTTATAAACTTTACTGAGACCCTTGTATATTTTTTGTCTATATTTAAATACAACATAACGTATGGTATATAAAAATCAGCAGTTTCCTTACAATTAAAAATATCGTCTTATAATTAAATATATTTTAATTAATTGGGTTGTTCGGAAAAGTAATTTCGTTTTTTCCCAACAGAGGACTTAAATGTATTTTTTCACAACCAACTTCACACTTAAGCCACATAATCATATGTATTTTGACAGCTGATATAGCAAAGCTTCGATTGTCTCTGCACACTAGTTTTTGGTTGATACCCTTTTAAATATAGAAAATAAAAAACAGCATTTTCGGCATATTTGACTTTTGTACTATAGAAAAGATAAAAATGCGGTTCAAGCAAGAAAAAAATTATCCGAAGTGTATGAAAATTATCCGAAGTTAAATGAGCGCCAGTGCCAAAACTGGTTTTTCGAGATCAAAATTGCCAAAATCCGGCAATTTTGATCTCGAAGATGCACCACGTTCTGTAAGGCCAGTTGAAGCTAATGAAGACACAATAAAGGCACTAATTGATGCAAATCGGCGAATAACAACTCTTGAGATCGCTGAGAGAATAAATTTATCGAATTCAACCATTCATGATCATGTGAAACGGCTAGGTTTTATCTCAAAGCTCGACATATGGCTTCCTCATCTTCTTACGGAAAAAAATTTGTGCCATCGCATTTGCTTCTCAAACGCCAAGAAAATAATCCATTTTTGAAGCGCATCATCACTGGGGACGAGAAATGGGTTATATAGAACAATGTTAAGCGCAAACGATCCTGGAGTAGAAAAGATGAACCGGTTCAAAGCACTTCGAAAGTGCTTCAAAAATGGATTATTTTCTTGGCGTTTGAGAAGCGTTTGGTGGGATTTCAAAGGAATCGTTTATTTTGATTCATCCAAAGAAAATAATCTTTTTGATTCATTAAACGCCAAGAAAATAATCCAAAAATGGATTATTTTCTTGGCGTTTGGTGGGATTTCAAAGGAATCGTTTATTTTGAGCTTCTACCGAGCAGCACAACGATCAATTCTGAATTGTACTGCCATCAGTTGGACAGAACAAAATATTAATTCACTATAAGAAAATCGTCTTTCATTTTTATAAAAACAAACGAAATTAATTTCCGAACAACCCCCAATATTTCCTGAAATCCTAGATTTTGTAGATATTTTCAAAATGATGGGTTTTACTGTCACCATTGTATTTACAATAGTACAAGAGACTTTGATAATAGAAAAAATGGTAAAAAATAGTTCAGAAAAGGGGGAGGTACTGCTCAGAAAATAAGCAACAAATAAGTTTATAGATAACATAGGATTAGGAATTTGTTTGTTTTAACTGAACATTTTCCGAAATTTCTTTTTATATTTTTAGTGTGGTTTGAAGCTTTTGTAAAGAATGTTTTTGTTGTTTATTCAAAATTTTAAATTTTTGCTTTCATTTTTCATACCTGAAGAGAGTTATTTTGATTTCATTTAAAAGTAAACTAATTAAGACTATTGGATTATATTCGATTATAGAAAATTATCACTTATCTTAGACTGGTTTATATGAGAAAAATTATAGCTAAACAAATTTTATTTATAATTTTATTTCAGGTTAAGGATATCTACTTGCATCCAGATCCATTCTCAGTACAGAATGGTTTACTAACACCAACGTTAAAATCGAAACGACAACAATTAAAGAACTACTTCAAACCGCAACTGGAAGATATGTACAAACAGTTGGCCTAATCTCTGTTATCAAAATGAAAATCAGATTATTTACTTACAATAAAAAGAAGAAAAAGATACTGGATTTAAAAATAAAAAAAAAAATAAGGGCGTATAGAATTAATTCTATTTTCAGAATGAATAAAAAATCAAATCAATGTTTATATACCTAAATACAATTCTGCGATTATATATAGACTTTTAGCATGAACAAATAAAATAATAATAATAATAATAATGATCATACTTAAATTGATAATAACTATAATAATAATAATAATAATTAAAATAATAATAATAATAATAATAATTAATAAATAGTAATTAAATAATAGTTATTTAAAAAATGAATTATTACAAAAATAATATAAAATAAATTGCAAACCTAAAAATTACAAATTAACCAAAGGAGAAATATAAAAAAAAAACAAAATGGCGTCTTTTAAAATTTTTTGGCTAATGATTCAAAATCAAAAAAAAAAATGAAGTTTAACTTAACCGCGTGGAATACAAAAAAGCCATTTTCGATATTAATTAAAATTACTTTTTCAAACTTTTATTATCATAATAGAAAATTATTATCATTATTAGTATTATCATTATTATAATTATTTTTATTTTTCATATTATATTAATTATTTCCTTTTTAATAAATAGAATAAAAACTATATCAATTAAATTATCTTCACAAAAATAGTGGTATATACACGCATACATTAAGGTGACTATTGAACAAATAATTAATTAAATAAATAATTAGTGAATTTCCATAAATAAATAAAATTTTCTAAATAATCTTATTCATTATTTATGAGTATATTCCACTCTAGCAGCAGAAATAGAAGGAATTTTATTAAAATTAGCAAATAAAAAGAGACAACAAATGATAATAATAATAATAATTAATAAAATTTAATGCAATTTTATTCCTTAGCTAAATTTTTTTGATGAAAATACAATAATTAAAGTTCGGATTTAACTTTTAAAGTAGAGGATTTGGGATAAAATTATCAGTACATTTAGATAAGATTGCTTGAACCTCTAAGCCCGCTTGGCTTATTTATAATGTTGATTCCGAATTTGATTGTCATCCTTTTATTTTATTGTAAATAGGAATGAATTTTCAATATTTATTTTCATATTTTATTTTGTTCTTTTTTTATTTGAATTATAATAATAGACAAATTTTTAATTCGGCGATGCGCTGTAGCCTTATTAGTAATTCCTACAGATACTCTAATTTGCGGATAAATCTTCCTTTATTTATTATTATTTTTTTTTAATAATAATTTTTGATTATATTTGTGCTTATAAATATTTGGTAAAAAGAGCAAATTCTAACTCTTCTTTCTCTTGATTAGTAAAATTATATATTTGAAAGTTAAAAAGTTAATAATTTATTAATAATATAAACAATAATTAAGAACACGAAGGAGAAAAAAAATGGAGTTATTTAATTATTAAAGTAGAATTTACTTAGCAAATAAAAAGAAATAAAATAAAATAAATTTAAAAAAAATATAATATGTTTAATTAGGGGTTTTTGAATTACAAAATGTAATTAAATCGAATGAAATGATCAGAAAGCTTTAAAAGAAGATACAATTTCAAATGAATAAAAAATATTATACAATAAAAAGGAAACATTTTTATATTTTAATCACAATTTAAACAGGTTTATTTTATGGTTTGCATAAGAAAATTACAAAAAAATAAACAAAACGCAATTTAGGAAATTAGTAAAAGTTAATTAAAGGATATAACTGCAAATAGTTTTAAAATCTCCTTTCAGCTAAGATTTAATAATAGCACGTTTTTGAATTTTGTTGTTTTAAAATGTTTTTTTTTGTCTTACATCTGCAGTATTTTTTGTGATCATTTTCTTTTTTATTTATATCGATTTTATAAAAGTCAATCAACAACGACGATTGCTTTATTCTTGAACAATTTTATTAAATTATTAATAATATAAATAAAATTTACAAATTGATAAAAACATTTATTATATAAAATAATTTTAAACTTTCTAATTTTTTTTTAAAGAAAATTTTGCCATGTTTGAGTTTTTAAAAAAAATTTAATAAAAGAATCTAAATGCAAAATATTATATTAAAAATGTTTATTGTAATCGAATTTTTTTTTAACCAATCATATTTAATATCGTATATTATGGTACTAATCTAGAGGTCCTTCTAATCGGAAAGTCTAACATATTTTTGGGAATACTCAGTAAATTTATGCTTATAAATTCCATCATAAAATATATTGAAAAATTATCAATTTACGTTTTTTTTGAGCATTAGGAAAATTTTCGTTGCATTGTTCGTGAAAAAGAAAAATTGATATTTACTAATATTAATGGTAGCTCCACCACAATAATAAAAATTTTAAATTTATGCAAAGCTTATTTCTTATTAAATATTTCTAATTTTATATATTTAGTTTGTTAAATTCTTATTAAAACAAACATGTTTAACGAAAATTTGTATGCTTAAAAAGAAAACAAGTAAATTCGCTTTTATAATTGACTAATTTTTTTTTTTAAGATTGTGTTTTATAGACAATGTTAAGCATAATTAATTTTTGTTTTTATTTGATGAGTGATAAGAACTGTTCAAATTTTTATGCAAAAAAACAAATTTGGATGAATATATTCGTAAATAGCTAACACTCTCTCTATAATACTACGGATTCTGTCCTTAAGTACTTCAATAATTGACAAAGGATATCAAAAACTTTTAAGAAGATGGTAACACCACAAGAAAAGGTGGGTAACCCCAAGAAAAAGAAATCTTTTCTTTCTTAGATTAAATCTCAAAAAGATCGACCATCAAACTTTTCCCACAATACTGGCCTTGTTGCATCCGTTTTATGGTAATGTGGCCACGATTTCACTGAAAGCATGCTTCTTCATTATATTGAAAAAATATAGTCTAAAAACGTTTCAAGACCAGAAAGTGCACAAAGCAGTAATTTTCAATACATTCTAGCATTCAATTTCTAGTTACGGGTAGGTTTTCGTTGCTTTCAATACTATAATTTTATTTATTAATATGCTCATAAAAGTGAAAATGTACCTCCATCACTGAAAATAAATATTCTTCTAAGGTTGGCGGCATTTTCAAAACCCAATCGACGAATCTGTGTCATCACCAGTGGTTAGTAAGGTTTTAGTTCCTGCAAGAGCTGAATCATACGGGTGTGGATGAAGGTCTATATGCAATATTCTCCATTTGACAGGCTTTGACGTTCTTGGAGTCGATTAATCCGCCTGAATTTAAGAATATCTATTCGTAGGAAGCGAACGGACGTATACATACACATACACTAGCAGATAGACAATACTCAAAGAGCTGCTTTAAAGAAATTTCGTTTTTCCCCAACAGAGATCTTAATTGTATTTTCTTACAACCAACTTCACACTAAAGCCGCATAATCATATGTATTTGACAGCTGGCATATGAAAAAAATTTCGATTGATTCTGCACAGTAGTTTTTGCTTGATAACCTTTTAAATATGGAAAGTGAAAAACAGCATTTTCGGGATATTTTACTCTTTTAATATAGACAAGATAAAAATGCGGTTCAAGCAAGAAAAAAATTATCCGATGTGTATGGAGAAGATGTGTTAAAAGAGCGCCAGTGCCAAAACTGGTTTGCAAAATTTCGATCCGGCAATTTTGATCTCGAAGATGCACGACGTTCTGGAAAGCCAGTTGAAGCTGATGAAGACACAATAAAGGCATTGATTGATGTAAACTGGCGAATAATAACTCGTGAGATCGCTAAGAGATTAAATTTATCGAATGCGACCGTTCATGATCATTTGAAACGGTTAGGTTTAATCTCAAAGTTCGTCATATGGGCTCCTCATCTTCTTACGGAAAAAAATGTGTGCCGTCGCATTGACGTTTGTAATTTGCTTCTCAAAAGCCAAGAAAATGATCCATTTTTGAAGCGTATTGTTACTGGAGACGAGATATGGGTTGTCTACAACAATGTTAAGCCCAAAAGATCCTGGAGTAGAAAAGGAGTTATGAGCCTTTATTGGTATTGGAAAAGGAGTTATGAGCAAATGGTATTGGATCAGACTGGACAATATTTAATTGAATAAAATATCAATTCAATATAAGAATATCGTCTTTCATTTTTATAAAAAAAAAACGAATTTACTTTCCGAACAACCCAATAACATAATCTACTGAGCTTTGCTGAAATCTATAAAATTCATTTAAAAATAAATTTATTCCAAGAAATTTAGTCTTAAAGTAACGTATTTAATATAAAAGAAAATAACTTTATTTGATTTACATTCTTATTTTTGTATTAATAAAATATTTACTAATGTTATATAATAGGTTGTTGAAATTCTACTAAAATTTTTATGCCACTATCAATCATTCTCCCCACCTTTGGAGTATAGAGATATCCGGATAGTAAAAGTTTAAAGACAGGTGAGATATTTTGCTCATAAAAGGATACTAAAAATATGAATTACCGAAGATTATCAATACTGATATTGTATTACAATAAAGTAAGGAAGTTTTGATTTTGGGTTGTAAAAGTCACATCGATCACTAAAAATAATTTAAGGCATAGTCCACAGCATGAAATAAATACTAATGGAGGACAAAATATAAATTGAAAATATTTTTAAACATATTTTGGCAACAATTTTATTAAATAAATTATTTTTCCCAACTCATATTTATATTTTCGACTTGGCGGAGTCTTGTTGGAATCACATGTTGTCATACTCCAATTGGTTCAATTCACGGATGGAAAGATTCTGCAGCATCTCTTGCTATCTCAAATCAGTCATTCCAACAGCATTGTTAAAAAAAATACGATCAAATGTAACCTGTGGTCCACTCTATGAGGGTATGAAGATCGTTTCTTAATTGCCTCCGGATTTTCACGTCCCTAGAAGCAGTTATTTTGTTTACCAATAAAGCCGTTTAAGTCAATAAATGCGCTACATCAGTCATTATCAATTTTCTGTAAAAGTCAGGGTATTGTATATGGAGCTCTAAAACTGAAGGCCGAAGTTCCTGTAATACCTGAAATTTATACGGTTGTAAATACAAAAGATTCTGCAAACGGACTCTTGCCATGTCTCTGTTGATAATCCGTCCTTTTTTCACGCAGAGCACAGTGCAATTTTATCAGTTGTTGGTGGTAGCGGTGGGCATTGACAGTTTCACCAGGTTTCAACATCTCATAGCATCGATGTTTATGGTTGGCCGGGATCAACCCACGATTTCTTGCGTTTGGGATTGTCAAAATATATCCACTTTTCATCGCCTGTCACAATCCGATGCAGGAACGACTTTCTTTTTTGTCTGGCGAGCAAGATTTCGTATGTGTTTTGGCGTCGCTCCATCTGCCTATATTTCAATTCATGCCGGCACCCATTTTCCGATCTTTTCAATATTCTCCATAGCACGCAGACGTGGAAATGGCTAGGTAAGTAATACCCAATTGTTCCGCGAGCATGTTTTTTCGATTGGGTATCGTCTTCATCTAAAAGAGCTTGTAATGGATGGTCCTCAACCTTCCTAAGCAGATTTTCACGCTTCTTGTCCCACAAGTCAAAATTGCCGTCTTTGAACCGACGAAACCTATCTCGACACGTTGTTTCCGATAAAGCACTGTCACCATAGGCCTCCATAAATCATTCGATGCAATTCGGCAGCCGATTTCTTCAAATTGAAGCAGAAAAGCAGAGCTTCCCGCATATGTTCTTTTAGTCTAATCAAAACTAGACATGATTACCAAAGGAAAAATGTATTTTGTAGTACGAAATTGCTGACAATGTGCACTGATTAATGTTAACAGATGTCAAACTCATAAACAAAAAGTATGGCGTGTCCATGTTAGCTTAATACGCTCACTTACGCCATCTATGACCAAACAGCGGATTTTAGCTTATACACGTGGTATAAAATCATTTTAGGAAAATTATTATTAATCCAATAATATGACATTCAGGAAATTACGTAAAAAGTTGGTTCCGAATTGCGTGTCTTCAAGATAACCTGTATTAGACCTTCAAATATGATTTATTATTAATTAGTAAATATTTTCTTAAATTGTTCATACTCAAGAGCTTCCTTCCTTCAACATACTACCTTATCATAAATTCACATCTCTCCCAATGTCATTTCCTAGTTGCAATTAACTCAGAATCCTCGGAAATAAATCCTATTCTAACCGGAGTCCCACAAGGCAGTATCTTTGGTCCCATTTTATATGATATTTATACCCATGACATCCCATCTGATCCTAATACTATCATTGTTACTTATGCAGACGATACGGTCATACTTGCTACTCATACAAATCCTGATATAGCTTTCAACAATTTACAATCCCATATACACAACCTTCAATCCTGGTTTAAGAGATGGAGAGTGAAGGTAAATGAACAGAAGAGTACTCACATTACTTTCACACTTTGTCAAGGAAAATCTACCCCTTTGTACCTTAATAGCAACATGATTCCACAATATGATAAAGTAAGTTACTTGGGACTTTACCTGGACAAGTGATTAACATGGAACCCTCATACTAGACTAAAAAGAGTTGAAACTAACAGATGTTACCTATAACTTTTTAGACTACTGGACAAACGCTCGAAACTAACAATTAAAAGTAAACTTCTAATCTACAATACAATTATAAAACCAATTTGGACATATGGACTTGAATTTTGGGGTTCAACGAAACGTTGTAATTCCTATCGCGTCCAGGCCTTACAATCCAAGATCCTCCGTAAAATTGTTGAGGCCCCCTTTTATGTTCGTAACAACGTAATACATCGTTATCTAAATGTTCCCTTTGTTCATGACCTATGCATTTCCCGATATCAAAAATTTCACTCCCGTTTACTCTATCATCATAATCCGCTTGTGAGAGAATTGTCTTGTGCAGCCCTCCCTGGAAATACTCATCGGAGACTTAAGAGACAATGGCCTAGAGATTTTCTAGAGGAATCTAACTTCCATTAGTTGGAGAAACGCCGATGGGTGTTTTCTTCCACTTCATGATGCACAAGATTGTGAATTAAAATGTTATATAAATCTGCTTGTTGCAATACAATTGTTGTTGAAGATAAAAAAAAAAATAACAAAAAGTGTTCATTGATTTTTGCAATATTAATGTTTGTAATTAACCATTTTCTCAGAAAAATAACACAATTTTCATCCATTGTGCGTTAGATAAACTATTCATGGTGTCGAATACTAGATATAACTGACGATATTAATAAAAAAATCGAAAAAAATATTTTACAGATATAAAAAAAAGCATTTGAAGGAGAGAGAATGTCAAAAATAATTAATTTAATTTAAAAACTATATTTTAAAAACACAAAACTCTGAAACTAAAAATAGATGATTTACATTTTTAGCTAAACCTGAAAAAGAAAGCTTATTTCGACAAATATTCTTACTTAACAGAGCGACATCTATTAAATGTCTATAATAATTATAAATTTGGGTTAGGAACTTAGATATCTGAAAATGTTTTTATAATGTTCGCAGATAAGTAAATTATTATTTTAAGTATATTCAATAGCAATGAATTTCTCCTAATTTCGTTCTGACATCTTGTTTATATATGCTATAAAAACACACAGGTGGAGTCCAAGATACAAAAATTGTTTCAGTCAATTTTCATTCTCGGCACAGATACCAGTTGTACAATTATTGCAGTCACCTGTCAAATGTCAAATTGTGATTTGATACGAAATGCGGACTATTTTTCTAAAATAATTTTTTGTTAATTATTTTATTATTGATTATTTATAATATAATTTTAATTTTTTTTCAATGTATTTTGTATTAAAAAATACTCGGTAAAATGCAATAATTAAGAAAATTCGTAAAGATGCGAAATATTTTTTAATATTAATTTTTACATATGATTTGTAGTTGTGATTTTATGATGAAAATGATTTTTTATTCTTTTAAACTGTTTAATTTTTTCTTCTGGTAAACGTTATTAAAGGATTTATAACTAGTTTAGGAAATTTTGTTTTATTAGAAAAGTTTTATTTATTAAAAAACCAAACCGTACAAATGTGGTCGGCATTAAGAGACAAGTTTACAAAAAACAAAAAAAAAACCGTCGATTCTGAACATTTTTCGATGTTTTGGAAAAAAATTATTTTATTGATTAACATCTTGTCTTTAAGTTAAATTATTATGCTTAATTAGAGTTTTTTTTTTGTAATTAAGTAGTATTTTTGAGAAAAATTTTTTAATAGTAAAATTGCTAAACAAAATCAATCTATTTTATGTTATTTTTGTTTGTATTAGAACATTTTTTCTTATTTTATTTTCAATAATATCAGCATATTAAAGTCCGAATATTTTTGTAACTAAAAATTACCTGGATTACCAAAAATTTATATTACTTGTTAAGCGTTTCTACTTGGTGTGCAGATAATAGCGATTTTGAAAGGCCTTTCAACTTTGTAGTTTTTTTGAAAAGGGGTTGCTTAGAATATTTACTAAGGAATCTATTGTCCCAAATATTAGAAAGCTAATTGGGACAAGTAGTGTCGTTGTCATAATGCTGTGTCGTCGATAATATAACGTCGACACCACTTGTCTCAATTGGCTTTCTATTATCTGTGGCTGTGTGTTATGAAGTGCGCCTATTAGACGATAGATGACGTCCGTTTTGTTTTTAAGTCAATCTTTTGTCAGGTTTTTTCTTCGATTTACATAGTTCTTTTTTGTTGAATTATTAATACTAGCTGTTAATATTCTTTTCTTAAATTAATACTATTGTTTATGTTTAATACAATTCATTTAGTTAAACATAAAGAAATGATTTTAATTTGAAACCGTATGGTTTATTTAGTGTTAAAAAAAACTAATCAAATACAAAAATAAAATGGAAAATATATTTGTTCTCATTTCAAGTAATATTTGTACTGAAATGTATATATTTTAAGACCTGGATATTAAAGACCTTTAATTGCCTACAAAGGATAGCGGGATAAGGAAATTAAAGTATAATGAAAGGGGAATATTTTTTTGTTTTGGGAATTAGAAAAAAAACATAAAAAAATCTGAAAACAAAAATAGAAATTATTTGATTACTTAAAACGATTAGTTTTTTTTGGGTAACCGAAATAAAGTGGTTTTGTTTGAGTAATTTTAAAGTCTATACTTTTTTTGGGGCAAATATAGTTGGTTTGGCAAAAAAATGGGCCCATGGGTATTTTTATATTTGAACTCGAAACGTATTTTTTTTTAGAATTTTAGCATTTTTATTATATTGGGTTGTCAAGAAAGTAATTTCGTTGTTTCCCAACAGAGGCCCTAATTGTGTTTTTTCACAACCAACTTCACATTTAACCCACATAATCTTAGATTAAAGAAGAACTGGATAGGCCTCTACACAAAAATTCTTTTCAAATTTTGTTGGCAATACATTCGTAGAACGCACACAAATACAATACAACAGAAACGGCGTAAATCATTGGGAGCCAATTTTAAACTTCAGTATGCGATTGAAGCGGTTCGTTCAAAACCATTTTCATATGTGATGTCATTTATGCGTAAACGCAAGATTTTTTAATATTGCGGATTTTGTTGTTTGATGGAATTAGTTTGGAAATTTATAATAAAACACAGTATTGTATTTTAAAATATTATTTATTTATTTATTAGATATTTCACTATATATTATTTATTAAAACAGAATTATAAAGTGGAAGAGCATATAAAAATATAAATTGCAATTTATTTGATTATATGAAAACAATTATGTGCACAATAAGAAGTTAATCGTATACAACATTAAAGGAAATGCTTAAAAAGTAAATTACAAGATGAAAAATTAAATGTACTTAAAAAATTAATAACTAATATTCTAAAAAAAAAGAAAACAATATTATGTAGTAAATGCATTATAATTTGGTCTAATAGAGCAAGCAAAACAAATTTATTTAAATAATAAGCTTACCGAAGAATAAACTTTATTTATTATAACACAATGAAAACAGCAATGGAAAATAGACAGAAAAATTCGGTCCCTTAAACTTTCTTACACACACTTTATATACACCGGCACTGTACTATTTTATGGTAAACATTGAATTCTCAACATCGGATTCACAAATGACAAAGCTAACCCCCAAGTCTCCACTTTCATGGAAAATTAAAGTTTTCAAACTCTCCGAAAGTCTACAAAATTGAGGCGGTTTATATTTGATTGATATTTACGAAATGTATAATAAACCTAAAATAGGTTTGTACAATCTTTTGATACGAATTCCATTTCGTATCAAAAGATTGTACAAAAAATAAAAATGACCTATCGTTGTATATAAATTGTATTTTTGTTTCCAGTAGGTGAATTAAAATAAATATAAATTATGCTTTTCTAATTAAATAAATTCCCATTACGACACATAGATGGCAGTGGGTGTCATGTCTACATAAAAAATTTTTGACAGTCATATCCTCCTAGTAAATATTTGTACACAAAATTACGTATACGTATACGGTAAGGGCCTATCCAGGTATTCTTTAATCTAAGCATAATTATATGTATTTTGACAGCTGACATATCAAGGCGTGCTTGTGTAAAATTCGATTGATTCTATAAAGTAGTTTTTGGTTGATACCCTTTTAAATATGGAATGTTAAAAACAGCATATTTTAAAAATGCTGTTCAAGCAAGAAAAAAATTATCAGGTGTGTCTGGAGAAACTGGTTTGCAAAATTTCGACCCGGCAATTTTGATCCCGAAGATGCACCACGTGTCAGAAGAAGCTGATGAAGACACAATAAAGGCATTAATTGATGCAAACTGGCGAATAACAACTCTTGAGATCGCTGAGAGATTAAATTTATCGAATTCAACCATTCATGATCATTTGAAATAATTAGGTTTAATCTCAAAGCTCTACATATGGGTTCCTCATCTTCTTACGGGAAAAAAGTTGTGCCGTCACATTGACGTTTGTGATTTGCTTCTCAAACGCCAAGAAAATGATCCATTTTTGAAGCGTATCATCACTGGGGACTAGAAATGAGTTGTCTACAACAATGTTAAGCGCAAAAGATCATGGAGTAGAAAAGATGAACCAGAAAAGTTTTCTCTACAACAATGTTAAGCGCAAAAGATCATGGAGTAGAAAAGTGCTCAAAGCACTTCGAAAGCCAATATTCATAAAAAAAATGTAATGCTATCTGTTTGGTTGGGATTTCAAAGGAACTGTTTATTTTGAGCTTCTACCGAGCAACACAACGATCAATTCTGAAGTGTACTGTCATCAGTTGGACAAATTGAATGATTTACTTAAAGAAAAAAGGCCAGAATTGGTCAATAGGAAAGGTATAGTATTCCATTAGGATAATGTGAAACCACATACAAGTTTGACTACTCGGCAAAAGCTTTCAGAGCTTAGATGGGATATACTGCCACACGGTCTCTACAAAATTTGTTAGACGGTAAAACGTTTAATTCAAATGAGGAGGTCAAAAATCACTTAGATCAGTTTTTTGCCAGCAAAGAAGAAAAATTTTATGAGCGTGAAATCATGCTACTGCCAGAAAGATGGCAAAAGGCATTGGATCATATTGGACAATATTTAATTGAATAAAATATTAATTCACTAAAAGAAAATCGTCTTTCATTTTTATAAAAAAAAAACAAAATTACTTTCCGAAAAAACCCAATAATATCATTAAGGAAGAGGACAGAAGAGCGGAATAAGTAGTAAAATTAGTACTTAACATATTTGTACAGAATAAAATACATCAACTCGATTCGAATTACTTTGTAAAGCGTGATGGGGTTCAGTTTGTAATTATTTTCCAGAAGAATAATAGGGATTTATTATTCTTCCGGAATAGAGATAAAAAGGAGTTTGAACTTCTTATTACAGATTAAAAATGCATTCTATCAAAAATATAGTAGCACATAAATAATTACGAAGATTGACCAATTTTGTATGCATGATTATCAGGAAAACGTTTCGAGCATTCAGCATATTTCAATTTGTTTTCAATAAATCCGAAGAATTGTTAACTTCTTATTTTTGGAGACAATATTTTTATTCCGGATTTATTGTAAAATGCATTCTCTCCGAAATCTTACAGCCCATAAGTAGTATTGTTCATCGCATGGAAATTAGGAAAACATTTCTAGCTTTTAATGAAATTCAATTTGATTTAGACTATTTTAGATACAAAAAAAAAAACACCTTCGATACTAATTATGCTCGCAATATTTTAAGCACTTCTTAAATATTCATAGTAAAATTAATTATGTATTTGAATATGAAAAAAAAACAAATTGTGAAATATTTCAATTGAATTTTTATCAGTCAATTTACTGTTCTATTAATAGTAGAATTTATACGACATGTTCAACTAAACATGAGTTAGCATTTCGAAAACGACAATGGACACTTTTGGAATCAGTATTTTGATCTGAATGGCACTAGTATCGTTAATTGGAATCATGTGTGTACATTTGAATATTGTCTGTTGTTCTTGTGATAGATACCTTTTCGTTCGATTCTACTCGCACTCAGAAGGTGGTCGGTCGAGTCTCCAAATTTTTTTTTATAGAATGGTGCTATATCTTAGAATGCACTTTGATATGCATTCATGCGGCTATAAGAGTCGTAAGGATCTCTGGAATTGCTTCCCGTTTATAAAGAGGCTCTTAAACTACTCTGAACAATCGCATTCAAGTGGAATGCTTTCAAGATGCATTCTCATATCCTCACAAGGACAATGCTAAGGGGATGTACTTTTCTATTTTAATTAGCTCTTTCATAGCACATAGCACATTGAGGTGAAGAGCTTGATTGTCGTTTGGAATGAGTCCACTTCCGATCAGACAGACTATAATAGAAATGGTTATAGTTTGAGTTTTCGTTTATTTTTTTATTTTTATTTTTAGAATAGTAATTTTCGATAAAATATTCAAATTTTTTTATATCAGAATATTTTCGAATTTTTTATTTCAATATTTTTTGTATTGATTTGAAATTATTTTATAAATTGGAATGTTGTATTTAAAATCGATATAATATATGAAATTTGTTAATGCTAGTTAGTATGACTATAAGGATAACAAAGTCTAATAGAGGCTAAACAAATAGCCTCTTTTTTAAAAACAGGCTATTATGGGAGGAAGGATATTTACGAAACCAAGACTTATAAAATATAGTCCTTAAAATTAGTATATTTTTTTTTATCGAAATTCTATACGATCAAGATATGAATTCCTTCGAACACTTTCCTTTTTATAATTTTAAATTTCGAAAAAAAAACATATCCGGCTACAAAAATTACTTTAAAAAAAAAAAACTTTACTTTTGAAAATTACATAAAATTTGTCCGTTAAGAAATAAGCTTTCGAAGATCTTTTTATTTATGATTTTGCAACAAAAACTTTAACAATTTATGATTTTATAGATTTGAGACCATAAAATTATATTTGTTTTAAAGATCTTGCGTAAAAATTTTATAAATGCTAGATTAGGTACTGAAATAACATTAGGAGTAATTGATTTTCTGAAGGCTTGGACGTTCACCATCGAAGGTGTTAGTTACCACAAGAAATCGTATATTTAAACTCTTTTAGGCTGGCTTGTTTGGAAAGTAATTTGGTTTTTTCTTATAAAAATGAAAGACGATTTTCTTATATTGAATTGATTATTTATTCAATTAAATATTGTCCAGTCTAATACAATATTCTTTGCCATCTTTCTGCCAGTAGCATGATTCCACGCTCATAAAATGTTTGTTCTTTCCTGGCAAAAAACTGATCCAAATGATTTTTGACCTCCTCATTTGAATTAAACGTTTTACCGTCTAAAAATTTTGTAGAGACTGGAATAAATGATAATCGAAGGTCTGGAGAGTATGGTGGGTGTGGCAGTATACCCCATCCAAGCTCTAAAAGCTTTTGCCGAGTGGTCAAACTTATTCAATTTGCCCAACTAATGACAGTACACATCAAAATTGATCGTTGTGTTGCTCAGTAGAAGCTCAAAATAAACGATTCCTTTGAAATCCCACCAAACAGATAGCATAACATTTTTTTAATGAATATTGGCTTTCGAAGTGCTTTGAGCTGGTTTATCTTTTCTACTTCATAATCTTTTGCGCTTAACATTGTTGTAGACAACCCATTTCTCGTCCCCAGTGATGATACGCTTAAAAAATGGATCATTTTCTTGGCGTTTGAGAAGCAAATCACAAACGTCAATACGACGGCACAATTTTTTTCCGTAAAAAGATGAGAACCCAAATGTCGAGCTTTGAGATAAAACCTAACCGTTTCAAATGATCATGAACGGTCGCATTCGATAAATTTAATCTCTTAGCGATCTCACGAGTTATTATTCGCCAGTTTACATCAATCAATGCCTTTATTGTGTCTTCATCAGCTTCAACTGGCTTTCCAGAACGTCGTGCATCTTCGAGATCAAAATTCCTGTATCAAAATTTTGCAAACCAGTTTTGGCACTGGCGCTCACTTAACACATCGGATAATTTTTTTCTTGCTTGAACAGCATTTTTATCTTTTCTATATTAAAAAATAAAATATGCAAAAAATACAGTTTTTCACTTTCCCTATTTAAAAGGGTATCAACCAAAATACATATGATTATGCGGCTTAAGTATGAAGTTCTGTACAGAATCAATAGATGTTTTTCACAAGCAAGCCTTGCTATGTCAGCTGTCAAAATACATATGATTATGTGGGTTAAATGTGAAGTTGGTTGTAAAAAAATACAATTAAGTCCTCTGTTGGGGAAAAAACGAAATTACTTTTCGAATAACCCAATAGTATGAGAATTTGATAATTTAAGGGCTGTTCTTTTTTGTGAGTAAATTTTGAATTATTACAACACTTTTCCTTTTAAAATATCATTAATTTTAATGGAAAAGTATAGTAAGTAATTTGTCAGTAATTGTTTTAATAGAAATTGGTTAGAAACAACTATGATATCAGGAGTTAAAGAAATTATAAATAAAATCGGTTTAAGTTAACGACATATCAAAATAAATTATTAATAAATCGAAAAAAAAGATTTTTGTAGTGTGTAATTAATATTAGCTGATATAATTTGAATTGGAATATTTCAAACTGAAAACAGAGTTTGTTATCGATTTTGAATAAGTCTTTTTTTATTTCAATATCTTAAATTAGTTTTGTCGCAAGTACAAATTGTGTGATTTATTTGTTTATAATCCTCGTAAATTTGTGGTTATCAAATAAATTATTTCTTATGCGACTTTTTATAATAAAGTTAAATATAAATCACACCTCAATTCAGATTTACGCGAAAATTTTAATTTTTGCCACTATGGAATGTAACTTAGACTAAATTTTTATGAATAGAATATACTTATAGTCTCATTAAAATGGCCGACACGAGACCTCCTAAATTCTTTTAGGTAATTTTTAATGATTTTTTTGCATATTTCGAGCTGTAATTCAGCCATTACTTGGCGAATGTTGATTTTTAAATGTTGTAATTAAGGATTGATGGTAATGGTTTCTCCTTCTTTATTTTCAAAGAAAAAGCGCCAATTACACCTTTAATCAAAAATTTACAACAGATTGTGTCACTTTTGTTCAAAAAATCAGCACCTAAAGCTTGTGTTTGAGCAACATAATCAGCATATGTGTATCTTCTGCGATGGCAAATTTTAATCTAAATAATTGTTATATATTTGAGAATTGTCAACCAACCGGACTGTTCTTTCCGAATTATAAAATAAATAACCCTATAATTTAAAGGACTAATCTTTCGGGTAATTTTGTTAACATTATTGAAACGTGGGTTTATGAGTTAACGTGGGTTTATGAGTTAACGTGGGTTTATGAGTTCAGAATTCCACTTTCATAACGAGCCGAAACTATAAAAACCACGTCAAAGTTGCTCGAAAATTAAAGTGATGCGGACTGTTTTCTATATAGATCGTGAAGTTGTTCACTCGGACTTTCTTCCGGAGAACAAATAATCAACAAACAAATTACCTGAGCATTATTGCTGGAAAACACCAGATTTGTTGGGGAACAATTCTACTATTATGCTTCGTCTCACACAGAAATTTTTGGTATTAATGTGTTACTTTTAATTGTGACTATTTTAAAGACGACAAAATAAATCCAGATTATATAGAGATTGTGTAATGAGACTGATTCTTTTTTGGAATAAATCTGTATCATATCCAGGCATCAATCCTCACTTATACCGACAAGTTCGGCCATTTTGAATGTTCAGTTACAATAGTTTGTGACAGCTGCTTAACTTACACATGTTTTGGCTCGTCTTCGATTTTTGCCCATTCCAAAAAATGGATCAAAGAATCTGTATCAAATTTTGTGTGAAAAACAAAATTAATTGCGCGGACGCATTCCGAATGTTGACTGTGACATATGGTGAAGCTACTTTGGACCGAAGCAACGTTTATCGGTGGTACAAAATGTTCTCAGAGGGCCGAGAAGATGTGTACGTAGAAAAGCGTGCCGGATAATTTCTGATTACAGTTTTCTTCGATTGCAGGGGCGTGGTGCATCATGAGTTCTTGCCACAGGGTAGAACGGTCAATAAGGAATATTACCTGCAAGTTTTGCACAAGTTGCGCGAAACATTTCGCCAGAAATGCCCGGATTTGTGAAAGAACAAAAATTGGCTTTTGAACCATGATAACGCCCCTACTCACGCATCGTTGCTTGTGCGCGAATTTTTGGCCAAAAACAATACGCTAATAATGTCGCAGCCACCGTATTTCCTAGATCTGACCCGCTGTAACTTTTTCTTGTTCCCCAAACTGAAGAGCCCCATGAAAAGACGATGCTACGCTACGATTGAGGAGATAAAAACGGCATCGAAGGAGGAACTGAACAAGATCACAAAAAATGTTTTTTTGAAGTGCTTCAAGGATTGAAAAAAACGTTGGAACAAGTGTATAATATCTGGTGGGGATTACTTTGAAGGGTTACTTACAAAATAGATATTCATGAATAAATAAATAATTTTTGAAAAAACACAAAATTCGCGATACTTTTTGAACAGACCTCGTACATTGGCGGATGAATTATTTCCACTCATCATAGCAGTGCTGAAAGGCTTCAATTGGGATCACTATTAGCTAATCAGTTATAATTCTTTCGGTCTTATGGATAGTAATAAGACAACATCCTTCAAAATGTTGTTTGATATTGAGGAATTAAAAAAAGCCACACGGACATTGATCAGGTAAATAGGGAGGTGGAAAATCACTCTTTGCGACAAAATTTTGTTTATGGAAATGGTCGTGCGAAAGAGAAAACAACCTTTTTTGAGCTTTCTAAGGAATACACATCAGTTTCTATATAAACGAAAGAGAAAATAACCTTTTTTGAGCTTTCCAAGGAATACACATCAGTTTCTATATAAACGAAAGAGAAAACAACCTTTTTTGAGCTTTCCAAGGAATACACATCAGTTTCTATATAAAGCGATGGTCTGACCTCACAAGATTCTTACTTGTTCCATATTTTCATCAGTTTTCGATATTGAAGGCTGTCCAAAACTAATATACACCACAAATAAACTTGTGCTCTTAATAAGAAATATTCCTTATAGGCTCGTTGCAACTTTTCACAAGTCAAACTTGGGGATTCACGAAGCTTAAACTTTAGAGCTCCAAATTTCGCTGTTTCATTTTTCGTAAGGCCCAACAAAAACACAATTTCACTTATCACTTTCTAGAAGGGCATGTAGTTATAGACTAAATTGAAACTTGTACTACACCTTAAAACGAAACTAGCGTATAAGATCGTTCTCAGTGATACCATTCACGATCTGGCCATATTACAAGATTCAATACTACAAGGAATCTTGTAGTTATGGCCAGATCGTTCTCAGTGATGTCAGTCTCACAACGTTAACATTTCGCGTTACCTATGTTATCAATGTTGTCATTTATTTGTGATATTATTTGTGTGTTTATATGTAAGGTTGCTAGGATATTAGCCAAGTGCCACGATGCAACGTCATGACTATGACGCTATTTGGCGACCTGTAAGTGTGTTGGTTACATGGAATCGGTCTTTGGTTAGTTGGATAGACCAGTTATAGGTGATAATATTTTGTAGAGCATGTTAGTTTGTTTCAAAATATTAAAATGAGGACTTAGAAAAGGTGTTGAGGGATCTTAAAGTTATAGCATATATGGAATCTCATCAGAGCGGAAATATTGGGTAAGGTGACATTCCGTTAGAAGAACTGGTACAGTGAGTTGAACGTCATTGGAAGGGCAGATGAGAAAATGATGATTTCTGAATAAGAAATTATTTGTAAGAGCAGAATGTCCTTTCCGAATTTTGAGCAGTTTTCGTGCCAAAATTTTGGTAAGGTTGTCAAGTAGACTGCTTGGGCAATGGGAAGCCAATATTTCAATAGAAACCTTTCACTACTATTCGGAAGGGCAAGGGCGTCATTTGCCATTTGGTTGATAGGTGCGGCAATTACCAGGCGACGGAGAGTTTCTGTTGATTAGCCCGTTGATTGCCCAAAACTCTCACATAACCTGGTACCCAACGCATTAAGGAAAGTGGGTTTCCTTGCCACAAATCACTTTTTCCATCAGGAAAGTGGGTTTCCTTGCCAAAGATCATTGTGGATGTTGAATGGCTCTGAAAATGATTCGGCTGCTGTTACTCTTACTCTTACACTAGTCATGGTCAGCCTAGCCAGTCTAATAAATTTTTCTGTGATACCGGAATCTCTCTCATGGTTGTGTAGAGATTCACCCTGGACATGATATCATAATCGGCTTTAAAGTCGATGAACAGATAGTGAATCTGTTGACCATATTCATTTGTTGTAGATTTCCCTGCCGTGAAGCCTCTCTGCTATGGGCCAATAATTGTTTGGACGAATGGGGCTATCCTACGTGGTAAGATAGCGGAAAATATCTTATAGATGGTACTCAGCAACGTAGTACCATTATAATTGCGAGACTCTGGGATACCTCGTTATTAAAGTATACGAAAGATAATGCCAAGGTGTCAGTTATCGGACATTAATGCGTAATCCTTGGAGCATAGCGGTGTATATTGTTCTATCCTGCTCAAAGCTAGGTAAAACTTCCGCGCCTTATTCGGTGGCTTTCTATATTTTTCGTATCACAGACCTATTCATTTTCCAAGGTTTTTTTTTGTCTTTGAATCATCTCTGCTCTTCGTGCTCTCTGAGAATGCAGCATGGCTCGATATGGAGCATTATATTATTATGTTGCTCACTTGCAATCATCGTCAAACCAGCCGTTCTGACTCTCTACGACTGGGGTCTAGTATTTTTTCGGCCGTACCAATGATAGAACCCTTTAGATCTTTCTAAAGGGTACTATCATTGGTACGGCTTCAATATCTGCTTCTTTTCCAGGGCTTATGTTTTGGACTGCTGTATCCAGTTTAACTTCGTAGTTCATACGAATGCTTTCATCCAGCAGGATACTTATGCTGAGTTAAATTCTTTGTTCGCCTGTATTCATTGGCGAAGATGGTATTCATATTCAGATCACTGCGCTAACAAGGTAGTGATGTGAGTCATCCTAGGCACCCCTAAATATTCATACAATTTCTATGCCGAGATGCCGGCGGTCAATCAACACAGGGTCAATTTGTTTGGAAGTGGTTCATTTGCTGCTGCCAACTGGATATATCGCCTGAATACGGGGAATATAATGGGAATGAATGTTTCCGAAAGGAAAAATGTGTGTATGTTGCTGATTGGTTTTTTGGCGGCCAGTAGGTCGCCCAATATTCGTTTAGAGGCGGTCGGTTCCGATACGCGCGGGAAGTACCTGGTTTGCGCGGAAATATATCCACATAACCACCTGGATATCTCCACATAACTGCCTGGAGTAAAGGTTGGAGAGAAGCTGAACTTTCGGCCTCACTTGCAACATCTAAAGGGGTGCGTGGCCGGTTTGGTTGGAATGCTGACGCGAGTATTTCGCAAAGAATGGGGACTTCGATCCAGAGCGGTGAAAGTCCTGTACAAGAGTATGTTTGTTCCGTGTGCAATGTATGCATCATGTGTATGGGCTGACATTATGTGCCACCAGAATGCAAGGGTTGCCATAAATTCAGTGCAGCGTCTGACTTTGTATGCATGTTTGAATGTGTGTAGAACCGTGTCAACCGAGACGATGCAGGTTCTCAAGGAAGAAATTCTATTCTAAAAAACCGTGTCAACCGAGACGATGCAGGTTCTCATGGAAGAATTTCGCCTGTACTTTGGGTATTTACCCTCGGGACACGGCAGTATGAATGGGTTCCTGTTCATGGTGGTCTAGCTGCGGAGGCTAGATGCCCTTGTGGGGTGGCGGAGGAGCGTGCCAAGCACCTTCTCCTTGAGTTTGGCCTGTACGGGGATTTGCGTGACTTAGGTGCATGTGGAATCGTGGTGAATGATGAGGGTGTGGATGTGAGTGGTGTGTTGGGTGTGAGAGAGAGGTATGAATGCCTAAATAGATTTGCCGTGGCACTTTAAGAGAGGAGAGGGAGAATGGTACGTGAATGAGTGTGTGAATGACATGCAGGGTGGTTCTTCCGGGTCCTGGCGAACACGCGTACCTGAGCTGGCTTAGCGGTGTCTAGGGATTTACAAGATTCCTTACCGTAGCTCAATGAGCGGAGTACAAACCGAAGTACTATTAAAACAGAAATTGGTACTACGGGAGTTGAAATTCCCCATGGTATTGGAACATACTGTGCCCGACATTGGTGAGGCGCTTAGGCATCAACGTACTGGCTGTGGTTGATACGCATATCGCGGGTATGGTCTTCGGATCGCTAGTGGGAGATACTAGTAATTATCGGGTGCTGTCACTGCTAATGACAGTAAAGGTTTAGGTAGTACTCGCGACCAACATTTGGAGTAAGCAGCTTGTAACTGTTACTGACTATAAACTGCCAGTAATGGTGGTGCATTGATTGAGCGTAACCCAATCTCTTTAATCGTAGGTGACTCGTGCTTTTATTTTGAAAGACAATTAAGTCACGTTCAATAAAACAATATAACTGTTGAAGTCTTCAAGTATAATTTTTGTGTCTTACTTGGGGCAGGCATCGAGTGCTCGTTCTACCTTTTCGAAAAAATATCCTCGAATCGGTTGTCTGCTCTGTAGGGACATGAACATATATGGCGCTAATGTTATTGCCTCGCACACGAAGCCCAACCTGCCCAGAAGACAGTATTTCCAAAATGTCAACTTGTTGAGGCCTTTAGGCTTTCGGGAACACTTGATGACCAACTATAGTTGCAACGATGGTCTACTATGGTATTCTATGGCTAGGTATAGAACCGACTTATCAAGAAAACAGTTACCGCCCACCCTATAGGAGCCACCCTATTACACCGGGCTTGGGATCGTCTTCGGCGGAGTTATTAACTAGATTAGTGGCAGTTATAAGGAATGCCAAGATATAAACAGAATGTATAGGGTGGTCCATCTAGCGGTTGCATTTTGAACCACTATTTATTTGAAGTACTTGAGTACTTATAATTGAATAAACTAAAGCCAAAAAAATTGTTGTTATATCATCTGGTAGCTTAACATCCCCTCAAGCCCCATCAATAAAGTAAGAAAGAAAGAAAGTCCGCCTTAATTGAATAGGCTTGCAAATACTCGAGTACGAATACGGTTAGGGCATCTACAGTCGTCAAAACTCCTTTAGTATCGTAGTGTTATGGACTTAAATTTCAGTACTTGAAATAATAACAAAAAATTTAATTGTTTGTTATTATTTCAAGTACTGAAAGTAACAATACGGCATTGTGTAAATTTGGTCGATAATCGTAATACTAAATGATAAGTCACTTGACATCTGAGTATGGCTGTATATCTGGATCACTCAATATTTATAGTAAGTCTCCAAATAATGTAGTCTTCAACTTAAGAAAATAAAATGGAAAAGAAATTTTTAGTAAGAAATCATTGATAATTTGTTTATCCTCTTAATAATCGCAATATCGGAATTATCTCTATTAAATGTTTTTTCCTGTTTATACATATATTCCTAGTACAATACACTAATAAAAAGCAATAATCTTAACATTTTCCAGAAATGGATTCTCATTTAATATAACTTTTATTGGATTACATAAGTCAGCAAATAATTCTTAAAATTGTAACAAATGCTCTTAAAACCAACAAGGAAATAGCGGATATTTTGGCGATATCCGTTGAAGGTGCCTATGTATTGCTCTGTTGTTAATCCAAGGACTTTTAATACGTCAATCTGACAGAACATAGCTAAAATGGACTCAGGATTGTCTTATTTAAATGTATTTGTTTTATTATTTGGTATTATTCAACTCACATAATTAGTCTATGTTGAAGCTTTTAAATCCAATAATTGTAAACCAATTATAGGCAGCAAATAAATTTGAACGAAATATCAATCCCGAGGGATTTCTTAGGCGAGAAATTTCATTAAATTCGAATACAAGGCGAAAAGATCGATTTTTAATTATTTTTCAATTAAAATCTTCTTTTAATTTGTTTTTGTGCGTGTCCCTCTATAACAAAAAAAAAACCCCGTCCAATTCCAATAGAATATTGTAGGTTGAGCAAGTGGGTAGAAAAGCGATTGGGAATTCTATTTGATTTTTTTCTGGTTTTTATATATTCTCTTTTAGTTTTTTTTTGTCCATTTCCTTTATTCGTTCTGTTTTAGTTATTTTGAAGGAAAGTTAAATTGAAACAACAACGAGAAAAAAAAGCTAATAGTAAAAAAAGAGTATCGAAATCAACTCAGATCCAAAAGGGATTTTCCAAGGGGTAGAGTTATAAGGGGCGATGGAGAAAATCCAGTTCAGCAGATTCTCTGAACTTAGTTGATTTAGTTTTTGCTTTCTTCTATTTTTGGTTACTCTGCTACCATAACTGACATAAGCCTTAGCTGAACACTCATTTTCATTCTGTTTCGATATGCGATATTCTGAGTATATTTGCTAGCTTCCCTGTTTTTATGTTTTTATTTTTTGTTTGTTTGTTTTGTTTTTGGTTTTGTTTTTCATTTCATTATTGATTTTCTAGACTAACACACCCGAAATTTGATCAAAGATTATTTTGTCTATTTGGAAAAAGAGGACGATATTTTAGCTAGGCAAACCTAGAATGGGACAATTTACTCCATACCCTTAGTTAGTTGGAACCCAAGGGCGACTACCGATAAACGAAAATGGATATTTTTGGGTAGAGCATAGTAGAAAATGGCAAGGCGCACCAAACTGGAAAAACAAAGAGAACTGAAATCGAGTAAGAAAATCATTAAAAAACCATAAAACTGAAAATGGAGTTGGCGATGGAGATGGAAGACCAAAGTTGGAAATGAAGGCACATCATCCTTAACAGGCTTACAGAGGTTTTAATACACCTTGTATTCGGATAACGTTCATTCGGACGAGCGTGAACATGTGTGAAAGTCGAAGAGTTTTCGAGCACTCTGTACACAAGGGATTTATAAGGAACTTGTTTTTTTGTTGTTTTTTTTTTTTGGTTCAGTAGGATGAGCTGAATAAAATTAAAATATTCCACTTTATTTTTGGCTCTTTAAAAAGCTTCTCGTATTCCCAATCCACATTTAGTAGAAGATTTTTATAGATAAAATTCCATAATACTATCCATTGGAGGAATATTAATAAATAAATTTGAACGGAAAACATTGCTTTTAGATAAAGTTTTCAGCTGTTCTCTGTTGATAATCTACAAATACGTGTAGAATCAGAAAATGGCCTATGCCTAAAAATATGTACGTGTACAAAACATTTTAATACCTTAATTAATTCAGTACTTTCGTATAATTCTTTATTAACTTTTATTTGTTTTATCTGAATTTCCAACTTTTGTTTGCATTATTTGCGTTTTGAACAAATTGGTTTGTAGATTAATTTTTGCTCAAATGAATTTATCTGAAATGTTAGGCATTTATTAAAAAATCGATGAATGAACTTTTTCTAAAAGTATTTTGTTTGAAAATTTGGTTAAGAATATCTTAATTTGGGAAAATATTATAAAAGTTTGTGTCCTGAATGAAAACTTGTGTCCTCAATGAATTTTTTATATAATAAGGTCAAAGGTCTGTAGATAATCTTTTTTTTATTGCATTATTGTTATCTATGTACAACTATATAAATATTGTAACAAGTAGATTTTATGACGATGATATTGCAATGACAGAAGAGAACATGGGACAGTAAACACCCATTGGTGTTTCGCTATTTAACACGTTATATTAACGCTTCATGTAATCTGGTGGTCAATTTCTTTAAACGCCGATAAGACTTTATGGGGAAAAAAACAGGGAAGAGTTTTTTTTACAATAGGATTATAGTTGTAGGATAATCGGGAATGATAGGGATATGGAGATCTTTGAAGTGGGTAAAGGTAACACTCTTCTGCTCAGTTACTTTTACTTTCCAACTTTTAAACCACTCTTGCTGATTTTTTTATGGCATAGTAGATTTTGTGGAAGGTATTTGGATATTGGAGGATGATTATTTGAAATGTCAAAAATATAAATATTGTATAGGATTGGACCAAGGATACTGCTTTGAGGAACATGAGCTGTAGTATATTTCAGAATTTTCTGTATCAACTGCTATTTGGACATAATGTTGGTAGAGATTTAATTTTTAAATAATACAATACGTGGAAGGAAGGAAGCTCTCGAATTTCTAGAGCAGTCCGTGGTGCTACACTTAAGAGAAGTTCGGGGTGGAAGGAAGGAAGCTCTTGAATTTCCGGAGCATTTTATGGTGGTATACTCAAGCAAAGGTATGTGATATACCTAGAAAGACGCCAGAACAGTAATTGTATCACCTATTTCCCTATACTTTACAAATTTTTTATCAATTAAATTATTTTTAAGCCTAAAAATCTGTAAATTTTCCATGCTCGTATAGACATATTAGTTTACTCTCAATCTTTGGCAAATTCTGTAAAGAACTACTCTTGGAAAATTGTACCCCGCCCTTTAAGATTTTAAAATTAGCCCCGGTCAATAATTGGGCTTCCGATCAAAATACTCCACAATATAATAATGTCATCATAAAGTTGATACATTATAGATAATCAATAAAATTAATTAAGAAATTATTATAGGTAAAGATTGCTTGACCAACTGCGAGGAAACAAATAGTTTATCTATTTGATATAATAACATTTCGAGGGTTCTAGGATCTTGCGGGATAAAAAATGGCGCACGAACTAAGATCAGTTGAATACGGTATCCAGAAAATCAAGATGTTGATGAAGATGACCGTGTGGCAGGAGGTGTTGGTAAGGCTGAGTGTCCAAGTATGTATAATATCCAGTTAGATGCTAAGAAGCTCTTGTCTGAGGCTTTTAAGAATTACTTATCAGCTTCAATGTTAATTGATAGTTTGATTTCACCAGACCACATACTTGTTTTACATTTTCATCCGTTTTTGGTGTTAAATACTGTTGATTACATACATTTTTAATAGAATGCTACGGATATTCTATTTTCCTTTACTCTGGGAATTTACTGTCATTAAAATGATTCCTAAACCAAATAAACCCATTAATTCTCCTTTTTTCTATAGACCTATCAGCTTCTTACTAATCCTTAATAAGATTTTTGAAAAACTTCTATTAAAACGACTCTACCCAGTCCTAGTTAATGAACATCATTAACTGATCACCCATATGGCCTCCGATCTATACACTCCACAATCCAGCAATGCCATCGCATTGTTAATCATATTGGATCCTCTCTTGAGAGGAAAGAGTATTTCCCAGGAGTATTTTTAGATATGTCCCAAGCTTTCGATTGTGTATGGCATCCTGGACTGCTCTGAGAACTCAAGAGCTTTCTACTTTCAACACACTATCTTTTCATAAATTAATATCTCTTCCAACATCATTTACCAAGTTGCAATTAACTCAGAATCCTCGGAAATAAGTCCTATTCTAGCCGGAGCATCACAAGGCAGTATCCTTAGTCCCATTTCATGTAATATTTATACCCATAACATACCATCGGATCCTAATAGCTATCAACAACTTCACTCTCATTTATCCTATCATCATAATCCACTTGTGGGAGAATTTTCGTGTACTGCCCCCTCCCGGAAAACACTCATCGGAGACTTAAGAGACAATGGCCTAGAGATTTTCTAGAGGAATCTAACTTCCATTAGTTGGAGAAATGCCGATGTGTAGAAGTTAGATTCCTCTAGAAAATCATGATGCACAAGATTGTAAATTAAAATGTTATGTTAATCTGCTTGTTACAATATAATTATAGTTGTAGATAAAAAAAAACTGTTGATAAGGCAGAAACACCTTTTTCCAGCAATTACTCTTTGATGGAGATGGCCGTGTGTTAAGGGACATAGTCATAGTGGAATAACTCTTCTTCTGAGGTATTCAAGGACTATTAATCAGCTTCAATGTTTATCGATGATTGGATCTCACATGATGCCTCACTTTTCCACATTTTGATCAGTTTTTTTTTGGATAAGGATTGTTCCACATAGCCTTGGTGAATCTAGGAATTTATCTTACTTTTTATAAGTCAAACATGGGGATTTACCAAGCTTAATAAAAAATTTGATTGTATATCGTATAGGGTCGCATACTTACCGGACTAATTTAAACCTTATACTGTTCATTTAGTAGACACTTAATGTACAAGCTATGTAATGCCTTTTTGATTACTTTTCTTCCAAAGCTCACGTAAACACCAAAGCCTCCTAGTCCTAAAAACACCTTTCCTGAGAAACAATGCTTGTTCACAATGGTGGTGTAAGGGTTATAATACTTATTCTTAAATGTTAAAGGATTAACTAGTATTCAACAAATGGGAAACTTAAACGAATATGTAATAGCAAAACACATATGAACTAATTATTTAACTTTTTGGAGCCAAAAAAAAAAAAAAAAAATAGAATAACTTAGAAAATTAGTAGTTTTAATGAAGGTGTTTTCAAATCCTTCTACACGATTAAAAATATAGAATTTCAATAGCGCCGTTCCAGTTAGTATTTGTTCAAATTAATAGTTAGTTAGAACCCAAATTTTGTATACTTTTTAAAAACGAAAATTTTTCATGAAAAATGTTAATAATGGCAAATTAAAAGTAAATATAACTTTTAAACTTTCTAAATAATAAATGTAACTTTTGAGGAAATTTGTGCCTTCAGATTAATATTTTTTTAAGTTAGAATTGTAGTCATTTGAGGTCCATAATAAAGTTATCCTATTAATTAATTTAATAGTAAAGTAGTTGAATTAAAGTTTTTCTCCAACAATCAACTTTAGATTTAGAGAATTATTAATAAAAGGTTCATAAATTTTATGGGTTTTTATTTTAATTAGAAATATGTTATTTATCAAAAGATATAAAATAATATTGTCGTAAATGAATTGTGTGTGGTGGGAGAAATAGATATTCAATATGAATAATAAACTGTTAATTACAAATATGAGTTCGCACCTTCAGAATAGTTATTCAGGTTTTATTACACAGTAACTATATTACGAAAATATGGGCCCATTTTATCACAGTAATAAAATGGTTGATGTAATTTTATCCTTCCCAATCGATTGTCAAATAGTGTGTGGGAGAAAACTCTTATCACACATCAAATGGACATATTGAATCGGTTAGGTGGCTTAGCTACTGTCATTTTCTTCGTCTTTTCTTTTTGTTTTTTTTTTTTTTTTTTTTTGGAAAAACACTAGCAATGATCATAAATATTTTATGTAAGCTATAATTCGGCAAGGACAAAGCAAATATAAATTAGAAATGTTGTTGTATTGTCATTAGAGGTTAGTAAAATGTGAAACAAATCTTGTCGTATACTTTTGCACAAATTAAATGGAAATGAGAACAATTTGATCAAACGATTATCTGAATTATTCTATACTGAAATATAGTCCTATATTTTCTTTTTATTATTATTATTTTTTTTCATTTTTCATTAGAAGTCTATGATTATTGAAATAATCTTTCGTTTTCTCTACGGTCAGTGACGCACCCACAATTTACAATAGAATCTTTAGAGAAACGGTAGCTTATAATTTTTCGTATTGACTTCCAACTGGCATTTGGTTGGACTCTTAGTAGAAGAGTAGATGTCTTGAAATTGATCCTTTTTGATATAAGAATACAATTGAAACGTAATGAGACACGTGCTCAGCATGAATTAACCATAACATCAGTTCTCTTAAATAAGCAAAGTTAATTGAATAACAAATTGTACGCTCAAAATAGCTCTACATACAAAAATCTACCCCTATAACCATGCTCGATAATGCTATCTCTTCCTTAGGATTCTATTATTTCGTTCATTTTTAGTGCTCTAAACCATTTCGGTAACTTTTCACGCCCTTCTTTAATTCAATGCCACAATGTGCAGAATCAGCATTTTATCCAGTTTTCCATCAACGGGTATAACAACTATAGACGAAGTAAATAGTAGTCATGGAGTCGATTAAATATTGTATATTCGTATATACTCAATCGTACAGTCAGTCACTGTTGTCCTGTTTGTCCGTTTGCCCGTAATTCATCTATCTAATCGTCCCGGAAAGATCAAGCTAAGGCTCTAGCCACCTACAAACAATACAATTTGGTAAAATTCATTTCGAGAAGAGCTCGAAATAATAATATTTGGATAGGCGTCAAGTGAAGTAGGCTGCTGTCAGTCTTGAATTTTCGGTAAACAGACAACTTTGACGAGTTGTTGTGTTTATGCGATTGCCAAAGAAAAATAATATTGCATGTACACAACTACAAAGTTGGGGTTGAATTTAGTTAAAAGCATTTATATATGAAGAGCTTTTTTTTATTCACCATCAACCACCCTCATTCATTCTCTTAGCTGATAATTCGAAAAGTAATAAAGTTAGTATTTTTCCAAACAAAAATTTGTTGGTTTTTTTTATATTTTGGGCTATTTCGAAAGTAATACTAGAATAATATATTAGAATGATTCATAGAGTGGAAGGAGTAAAAAAAAATAACAAAGTAGCTGATAAATAATGAAATAAAGTGAAAGTAAACATAGTCTAGATGCAATCATAGAGTCGAGTGTATACTTAGCCTATATTATATGGTGGAATTTCTATAGATTTATGGGATGAAAGGAGATATTATTTAGTATTTGGTGTTATTATAAAATGTTGGTAGAATATGGTCTGAAAACTTTGGTATAAAAGATTTTATATCCAAATATGTGTATATACGAGGGTCGTTCAATAAGTCCTTAGAAAAAGATTGAAAAAAACTGTTTTAAAAAAAAAATTTTATTTTTCAACATAATCTCCTTTCAGCTCTATACACTTTTCCAACCGTTTTTCCAAAATTTTTATCCCGTCCAAAAAATACGATTTCGAAAGTTCTGCAAAATACTCATCCGTTTGAGCAATGACGTCCTCGTTGGAAGTGAACCATCGTCCGCCAAGCCATTTCTTCAGATTGGGGAAAAGAAAATAGTCACTCGGGGCCAAATCTGGTGAATAAACGGGATGCTGCAACAATTCCATTCTCAATTCCACAATTTTGGCCATGGAAACAGCGCAGGTGTGCACACGCGCATTGTCCTGATGCAAGAGGATTTTTTTCTTCTTCAGATGGGGGCGTTTCTCTTTGATTTCCTTGCTCAACCGTTGCAATAACGACGCGTATATACGCTCCTGTTATTGTTTTTCCTTTTTCCAAGTAGTCGATAAAAATGATGCCCTGCGAATCCCAAAAGACCGTGGCCATCACCTTGCCGGCCGATGGCACAGTTTTTGCCTTCTTCACCCTTGAAAATCCACTGTGATGACTGTCTCTTCGTTTCTGGTGTGTAGTAGTGTATCAGGTTTCATCCACAGTGACATATCGACAAAGGAATTCGGCAGGATTGCGATGAAAGAATGCCAACATAGCCTCAGAGTTCACTGCACGATTGCGCTTATACTCCTCAGAGAGCAAACGCGGCACCCATCTTGCCGAAATTTTTTTCACAGGCAATTTTTCATGCAAAATTGAAGCGACTGTACCTTGTGATATGCCCGTGGCCTCAACTAATTCGCGCACTTTAATTCGCCGATCGTTCAAAATCAGATCGTGGATTTTGTCGATGATTTCAGGAGTAGACAACTCAACTGGGCGTCCTGAACGATGTTCATCTTTTGTGGATGAACGGCCACGTTTAAATTCATTCACCCAATTGTAAACCATCGCAAACACAGGTGCAGATGTGCCATGAACTGCATCCATTTCGGCTTTGATTTCTTTCGGGCTTAAGACTTTCGAATGGAGATGTTTGATGACAGCCCTAAACTCGCTTTTTTCCATTGTTATGCGCAAATAAATGTCGTTATCTTTAATCGACGATAGAAATTGACCTACGCTATGGATCGAGCTGAAATTTTGACAGCTTTCCTGTCGATAATGCTACTTACAAAAAAAAATCTTTACCGACAACACGAGCGCAATTTCTTGGATTTTCTAAGGCCTTATTGAACGACCTTTGTAGAAACAAAATATGGCAAGAGACTATTTTTATGGTAAATATTTTAGCTATAACAATTTTTTTTTATTTGATTTTAGTAATATTCAGTTTAAGGAATAGTTGTTCTAATGTTTAGTTGTTATTAATTTATCGAAACTTTTTATGTTTTTTTAAAGTTTGACAAAAAAAGCTTATTTTTTTAAAAAATTTTATGTGGTAAAACTTTCTGGAAAATATTAAAAAACAGCAAATTTCGAGGAATATTTTAATATAAAATTAGATAAATTATAGAAAACAGATTTTCGTTAAAGAATTTTGATAATTCTGAAAATGTGATTTTTTGGAGACCGGATATTTTGCAAAAAATAAAATAGTATCGTTATGATGGTAAGGAGCCATTATTCGAATGAAAGTTGGTAAAGAGTGCAAGTGGAATATGACTTTTAAGGTGGAAGAGCTGCGCTGAGCATAATTTTCCTTGCTGAACTCATTAATACCATTTATTATGGTAGTCTTAGGCTTACTTTCGGAGATTTGTCCTTTACCTCAACGATTTTGGTAACAATGCTAGTGGAAAATTGCAGAATTCAACCGATAATTCGTTGAGTAAGCGGTAAAACTGATGCTGTAGCAGGGCTTTATGCGATAAAAAAAAAACAGGAAAATAGTGTCGAGGTTTCTATATCTCATAATAATAATTAATTTAGTCATGGGCCATCATGAAAACTACTATGGTGTAAACCACACAGAATGATAACTATGTAAGCACATAATCTCAAAAGCCAGTTACCCTTAAATTCCATTCTTGTATACATATTGTGGCCGCTCATTGGGTTATAATTTTTTCACTTACAATTTTTGAAAGAAAGAAAAATAATAAATCTTAAGATGTAAATTTTATAATGAATTGAAATTAGTTGTCTTTTTTTTATATAAAGTTCCCTTCTACCCGACTTCCCGATTTTTTATTTTTCGAACTGAGGTAATGAGTTGGGAAGGCTCCTTGTTATCATTGCCTACATTTTAGGTGCATTTCAAACAATTGGCGGCCTAGTGCCATGTGAGGTTTCGACGCAACGCCGTGGAGGCAGACGCAACATTTAAGCTTTTGGATTTTTGGTTTAATTAATTTTTTTTCTTTTTTTACAGGTAAAATCATTTTTACTTTAATAACTTAATATTAAAGTAAAAATGATTGCATCAGGTGTGATTTTCGTTTGTTGTGTGAATGTGAGGAGACAATTTTAAAACACCCTAATCTCTACCGAAATGTTAGCATGAAAGTGAAAGCATACTAATAGCAGCGAAAAAGTATTATATTATGCTCCTCTATAATTTCCCCTTTGTTATTCTCCTTTTCATATACTTCTTCCCTTTTATCCTCAACCAATCCAACCTTATCCTTAAATTTTGAAAAACCATATATTTTTGAAATTTTTTTAGCTTGCATAACTTTTGAATCTTTTTCTTATTTATTTTTATAAATATTTAGGACTACAAAAAAGTAATAAGCATATTTAAATAACAGTATTGATTAGCGTGAAGGTTTATTAGGGATAAACATCCATCGATGTTTCTTCTATTTGTAAGTGTATAAGTGAATATAAGTTGAGAAGTATAGTATTTTAAGAAATCGTTGTATTGGTGATGCTTAAGTTGTCAATGGGAGTTTATATGGAGAAAAATGGACTATTTCTGATGAACAGAAAATTTTTATGATCGGAAAGATGCGAATGAAACTTGTTAAACAGAGACAAAGTCATACACGTATATGTGAATTTTACAATAGATAACGAGAAATAATATTAAAAAGACAATTTTATGAAATATTTTTGACTATATTTTGAGTTTATAATGTTTGTATAGAAGCCGAAGTAGTTGTCGATATCGTCTATTGAGTTATATATACCAGGTGTATAAGCTTAAATTCGTTGTTTTTTAGTCAAAAAAAAACATTTTTTTTTCTTCGAACAAATTTATTCAAAGTACTTGCCCTCGCTAGCTACACATTTTTCTCATCTCTCGGGCATTTTGTGGATATCACGCCAAAAAAATTCCTTCTCTTTCGAGGCAAACCGCTCATCAAGCCATTTTCGGACGTCTTCGTAAGAATCGAAGTGCTGCTCAGCGAGCGTGTGGCCCATCGACGAAAACAGGTGGTAGTGGGATGGGGCCAGGTATGGTGAATAAGCGGGGTGGGATAGCACCTCCCAGTTGAGTGTTTCCAAGTAGTTTCGGACCATTTTTAGTGTGTGCGATGGTGCGTTGTCGTGGAGGAGAATCAGCTTGTCATGTCTTTATTGATAATCCGTCCTTTTTTCACGCAGAGCACAGTGCAATTTGATCAGTTGTTGGTGGTAGCGGTGGGCATTGACAGTTTCACTAGGTTTTAATATCTCATAGTAGACGATACCCTGTTGATCCCACCAAACGCACAGCATCGTCTTCGTCCGAAGCGATTTAGTCTTGGGGAAGATGTTGATGGTTGGCCGGGATCAACCCACGATTTCTTGCACTTAGGATTCTCGAAATATATTCAGTTTTCATCATCTGTCATAATCCGATGCCAGATTTCTTTTTTGTCTATCGAGCAAGATTTCGCATGTGTTTTGGCGTCGCTCCATCTGCCTATCGTTCAATTCATGGGGCACCCATTTCCCGATATTTTCAATCTTTCCCATGGCAAGCAGATGCATGGAAATAACTGGTTGAGTAACATCCAATTGCTCCGCGAGTATTTTTTGCGATTGGGTATCGTGTTCGTCCAAAAGAGCCTGCAATTGGTGGTCGCCAACCTTCCTAAGCCGATTTTCACGCTTCTTATCCCACAAGTCAAAATTGCTATCTTTGAACTCAGGAAACCAATCTCGGCCCGTTGTTTCCCATAACGCACTATCACCATAGGCCTACATAAGCATTCGATAAGCTTCGACAGCCGATTTCTTCAAATTGAAGCAGAAAAGCAGAACTTCCCGCATATGATCTTTTTCTGGCACAAAACTAGACGTGCTTACCAAAGGAAAAATGTATGTTGTTGTACGAAATTTGTCAAACTCATAAAAAAATATCAAATTGCTGACAATGTGCACTGATTAATATTGGCAGATGTCAAACTCATAAAAAAAAGTATGGCGTGCCCATGGTAGCTTAATACGCTCACTCACGCCATCTATAACCAAACAGCGTATTGAAGCTTATACACCTGGTATATAACAAACTTCAGTGTATTTTATTCTCCACTTGGTAGACTAGAGCTGGAGAGTTCGGATTTGGTTTTAGAAAATTTGCTCCACATTAGTAAACGTAACAAAGGAGGTGTTAGGACCGATTGTAATATTGGATACGCAAATATTGTAAATAATCCGGCTAAATGTGCTGCCTACTGGAATACCGGCGAACATCGGAGAGATATTCTGTAGGGAATAATTTGAGCATTACAAGAAATTATCCTTGTCAGTTTCAAGTGGTACCCAAACTTTTTCAAAAGTTTAATTAATATCAAGAACTGTTGTGCCTAGAAAAAATATAAAAATCAACTATTTATTAAAAATATTTGTCGTTCATTAGTAACATTTTATGCTTACTTAAACTATATACAACATTTAATTAGCTTGTTTTACAATTTAAAGTTTTATTTTTGAGTATATTTCTAAAGAAACTAAATCCGCTGATAAATTTTGAGCATATTTCATTTATTTATCCACCTACACTCATATACCAATTGACCTTGTTGCTATAATATAGTTTGTAGCGTCTATCAATGTTCAAATAGTAATTTTTATTTTATTTCATATAATGGATAAACTATTTAAATTTTTATCTATTTTAAATATATATTTTCAGATAAATTAATTTTCATTTACCAGTTAAGTCTAGTTTTGAAGGAGTGCATATGTATATTATAATATATAAATTCATATTTTGTAAACTATATCAAAGCAAGTTAATTAAAATAAATCAAATATAAGTTATATTTATTTTAATTACTTTAGTAATATCCATTTTAATAGCTTTTATATTGTCAATTAAAAAATTTAATCTGCAATCTGTGAAAGATTTTTAAAAGAATTGTTTAAATAATTATTATCATTTTAAAAGTTTAAATGTTTATCATAATAATATATTAAATAAAATTTATGGCTCTTAATAAATTTTTTAAACTTAACTATTTATCGCAAATAAATATGAATTTTTTATCAATAAAATTATTGAAAAAATAAATTATGAACAATGTTTATTTATTGCAGATATGCGTTGGAGTCTGGTAAAGGAGTCTAGTATATGTATATGTTAGTAACAATAATTTTTCATATTTTCTTTATTCTTTGGGCTTATTTTTATAAAATATTATTTATTATTATAAATGCATACTTATTATAGATAATTATATATTCGTGCAAATATGTGTGTACCATACATTTCAAAGGATTTTGTTTATATAGTATTATATAATACTATATATACAATTATTATAGATCCCTTTAATCCTACCATATGCACAGCGTCCGTTGTTTATGTACTTACGAGACTTCAGACTTTTGCTTCCTTGATTCTCGCTAAATTTTCAATTGGACTTCATCATTCGAATGGAACAAAAAAAAATTAACAAGAACAAATAATATAAATTTTTCATAATTAAGATTTTATTAAATTATATTACATAAGTTTCTATTTGCCACGAATGCTATTATCAAAGTTAATACTACATAAATATAGCCATTACTGTAGTGAACGCATTTTGGAATCTTCGTAAAATTAATGTGGAAGAAAATATCTTTAGGCCATTTACTTTTGTAAACAAATAATACAGATAATCTTTACTTAAGCGTTTTTAAGGATTTTTCTAAAAATTTTACCGATAAATTATCCTGAATAATAACTATTGTAAATTATGTAAACTGCCCAATTGTGAATCGCATTTGACATACACATAATTTGCATAAAATAATTAGAGTAACTTAGTTATTTATTATATAGCATTTTCAGCTAGTTAAGGATTGCACCTGCCAAAGATGATCATTTAATGGTAGTTATTTAAATCTAGCAATTACGCATTGTTAAAAAGCTGATGTATTTTGGAGCAATTCCTTAATTTTGGTAATATAATGTTCTCATAATAAGTATTGGTTAAATTACTATATCTTTGTTAATATTTTTCGTCTTGTATTTTTAAGATTTAAGCTTCAACTCGATGCACATACTTCCATAACGAATGTTGAAAACGGAGAATAATTAAAAACTACTATTTCCAGACAAAATAAACCACAAAAATTCTATGTGGAGATCAAGAGAAAGAAGAAGTCCTTTCAATAAGTTCTTAGAAGTAGTAAGGTCAAATTCTAAACGTAAATAGACCTCTAAACAAAACCATATTTACAAGTTCTTAAGAGTGAATCTTTGAGTTTAAAAGTTGGTAACTGAAGATCAAATCAGCAACTCTTCATCTTTTATCAAGTGTAGGTATCTTAAGCACATTAAGCTAATCTGTGTACTGTGGAAAACTAATAAAATAGCGTTGCACCGATTCAATTTGCTTTGATCAACGCTTTATAAAGACTGAAACTATACTAGTTTTGGAAACAATATTTCACAGATTGAACACGTTTTATATAAGGTCCCGAAAAATTATAGTTAAAAGTGCGAGAATTGAAGTCTTTTCATATTTTTCTAGGTTCAACGTCATGTCATTCGAAATGCACCAAATATAAAAATTGTTTAAATTGTCTTGTATGAGATTTAAATCATGCATATTTGAAATGCTGGAAATTATTTTTATATCATCCGTATAGAATTTTACAACGGTTAATTAGTTCTAAATTGTCAAAAAATAGGGTACAATGGACCAAGATATCTACCCTGAGGGATACCCGATATAGATTTAATGCCTCTCAATGTAGACTCATGAAAAGATATTGTATATTATAAGTGCTATCTTTTAAATACCAATGAAACTTGAGTGAGATATTTTGTCAAAAGTTTTAGTAACTCTAGTGTTCTTGCAGTCAGTTTACGTGCTATTAGAAAAGTGTGAAAATATATTATAAGTGAATAATAAGAGGTTAGTTGTCGTTGCTCTAAAAGGCATAAAACCGTGCTGGGTAGGTGAAATTGAGCATCTACACATAAGAGGGTCGTTCAATAAGTCCTTAGAAAAAGATAAAAAAAAATTTTTTATTTTTAACATAATCTCCATTTAGCTCTACACACTTTTCCAACCGTTTTTCCAAAATTTTTATCCCGTCCAAAAAATAGGATTTCGGAAGTTCTGCAAAATACTCATCCGTTTGAGCAATGACGTCCGCCAAGCCATTTCTTCAGATTGGGGAAAAGAAAATAGTCACTCGGGGCCAAATCTGGTGAATAAGCGGGATGCTGCAACAATTCCATTCTTAATTCCACAATTTTGGCCATGGAAAGAGCGCAGGTGTGCACACGCGCATTGTCCTGATGCAAGAGGATTTTTTTTCCTCTTTAGATGGGGGCGTTTCTCTTTAATTTCCTCGCTCAACCGTTGCAGTAGTACGCTCCTGTTATTGTTTTTCCTTTTTCCAAGTAGTCGATTAAAATGATGCCCTCCGAATCCCAAAAGACCGTGACCATCACCTTGCCGACCGATGGCACAGTTTTCGCCTTCTTCGGAGCCCGTTCACCCTTGAAAATCCACTGTGATGACTGTCTCTTCGTTTCTGTAACATATCGACGAAGGAATTCGGCAGGATTGCGATGAAAGAGTGCCAACATAGCCTCAGAGTCCACTACACGATTGCGCTTATTCTCCTCTGAGAGCAAACGTGGCACCCATCTTGCCGAAATTTTTTTCACAGACAATTTTTCATGCAAAATTGAAGCGACTGTACCTTGTGATATGCCCGTGGCCTCAACTAATTCTCGCACTTTAATTCGCCGATCGTTCAAAATCAGATCGTGGATTTTGTCGATGATTTCAGGAGTAGACACCTCAACTGGGCGTCCTGAACGATGTTCATCTTTTGTGGATGAACGGCCACGTTTAAATTCATTCACCCAATTGTAAACCGTCGCAAACACAGGTGCAAATGTGCCATGAACTGCATCCAACTCGACTTTGATTTCTTTCGGGCTTAAGTCTTTCAAATGGAGATGTTTGATGGCAGCCCTAAACTCGCTTTTTTCCATTGTTATGCACAAATAAATGTCGTTAACTTTAATCGACGATAGAAATTGACCTACGCTATGGATCGAGCTGAAATTTTGACAGCTTTCCTGTCGATAATTCTACTTACAAAAAAAATCTTTACCGACAACACGAGCGCAATTTCTTGGATTTTCTAAGGACTTATTGAACGACCTTTGTAGAAACAAAATATGGCAAGAGACTATTTTTATGGTAAAGATTTTAGCTATAACAATTTTTTTTTATTCGATTTTAGTAATATTCATTTTAAGGAATAGTTGTTCTAATGTTTAGTTGTCATTAATTTATAGAAACTTTTTATGGTTTTTTAAAGTTTGACAAAAAAAGCTTATTTTTTTTTTAAATTTTATGTGTTAAAACTTACAATCTTTCTGACACTACGAGCGCAATTTCTCGGATTTTCTAAGGACTTATTGAACGACCCTCGTATATTGCTTGATATAAGCTGCGTGTTGATCAATGATTGGAACAACTTAGGAATGCTAGATAACTTTGCAATTCGCCTGTAATTAATTACCCCATTTTTTGAACCACTCCTAAAAAAGAATGTTATGTAAGACGTTTTCCATAAATTAGGAAATTACCCATTCTTATTAACAAAAATTATGAAAAACAATTACTAAAGTAGTAATTAATGCAGTTGCGCATGATTTCATGAAAGCCGGGAGGATGATATCTTCGGTTAATTGAGGTAAAAATTCAGATGACACCGGAAAATTCGGAAAATGGGTGTATTAATATTCATTAGGTTAAAAAGTACATATGAAAAAAGCTTTCGTAAAATAAGATGCGAAATCACTAGCTATGATATCTACGTTATTACTAGACGAGCCATCATACTGCATGATTATTAGACAATTATCAATCTTCTTACTCTTCATATTAATAAATATAAAAAAGAATCACAGATCATTATACAGATTGAAAAGAGGACACCCTTTTAAATTCATCAAAAAACAGGTAGTAAAATCAGTATAAGAGGAATCGCTTTTGAAGTAAAAATAAATTTTAATATTGTATTTGAATTTCAAATAAAATAAAAAATTCCACCTTTTTTCTCATTTTTTACAAAAATAGAAAGAAAATCTTTTTAATTAATAATTTTCTTTGAAATTAAATTTTTTGTTTATGTATTCAAAATAAACAACAGAGAATCCCTTATAAAAAATGTTATGAAACCGAATAAAATTAATTTTCGAATCTCATTTTAATGTTATATTCCAGAAAATTATATTAAAATCATATTCAGACTGTGCTGAAGGATACTTTTTTGTAAGTGCAAGCGATTAAATTTGCTTATTGTGAATATTTTTTAAGAATAAAACAAAACAAAAATATTAAAAATAGATTACATTTTTTGCTTACAAAATAAGAAGAAAATATCCTTTATATAGATTATTGCTATTTCATTTCTGTCTTATGGCATTATTTTATAGCTATTCTTAATGAAATAATTGAAATTATAAAAAAAATTAACAGAAATATTGATTGTAAAAGGTTTGTTAGAAAAGTAATGAGACTGGCAACACTTTCGAATTCCTGTAAACATATCTTATACGTTCGTTTCTCTTAGATCCTATTGACCATAATAAGTTAAATTGTATTTTTGTAGTGAATTACGAAAAATACAACAGAAAAATTTGGACCAACCTTGGATATGCCTTCAAATTTTGTGCTAAGCTTGATGAATCTGCAAGTATGACTTACAATAAATTATAAAGAGCCTATGACAAGAAATTGATGGGCCGACAAGCTGTGGAAGACAAACCCTGCTCAGGAGAGATTTCAAATTTAAAAATTGATAAATATGTGGAATTTTTCCTGACAACGGAAAGTTGTTAAAAGGCACAGAAAAAATTGTTCTTAGCGTTAGACCGGACGTTGCAGATTCTTGGGTGCTCCCCCATGACGCCGTCATCTCCATCAATGAGCTTTTGTCTGAAAAATGGATTGCTGTAGTGGTCAAGCCTAGGATGGGTCTACTTGATTTTTTTTTTTTTTGTTACTCAAGATCGAAAAAAGATTATAACTGAGAAGCTGAAGACGGAGCCTTACAGCAATGGTACGAAGTGTATAGCTTCCCAAGGGAACTATTTTGAAGGGGATAATATTGATGTATAAAAATAAACTAAACTGGCTGGAAAAAAACCCAGTCTCATTACTTTTCTGCTACATTTTGTATTTCAGATATACGAATTATTATCAGTTCTTGGTGATTGTTCAATTTTCTATATTTTATGTACAGGCAAATATATGTGTATGAAAAAATATTTTCCATCAAAAAAAGTTATTCATGTAAAATTTGACATACACTAATATTAAGGAATGAAGAAATTATAGTCAATCTATTGTAATATAATGTAACCATATCGTGATTCGGTGATTCTAATGATTGAATTTCTGGAATGTTGAAAATTTATTGAATAGAACTATTTTCGTATAAGAAAATAAGGATTTCAATCTTTATCCCTAAACAATTCTTATAATAGATTGTATAAGTCGGAAATAAGGGAAATAAACTGAAAATATAATTCAACCAGAAGGTATTCGTATTTCTTTTTCTTGGAACAGAAAATAATTCAACCGAAATTAGAAAGTCTCCTCCTTAATTCTAGCCAATTTTGACCTTTTTATGCCCTTGCTTGATCGTCTCTACACAAACAATTTCTTATACAGCTGATTCCAATAAGAAAATTGCAGTATTCGTATTACGTATAAATGCGTATTCTCCCCAAAACTTTTCTTTCCATACGCATATATACCACACTCATACATATGCATCTATAGTCGTTATTTCTTGCTATTAACACAAAGTGAAAGTTGATTTATCTTTAAATTCTAATCGATTCTTTCGCCAACTTTAAGATACACACTCCCATCATAAGTCAAGTTCTTAAAGTCTTTGCCATCCTTGTGCCTTTTGTTATACTTTTCGCGCTGGATATATACCCATAATACTGGTTATATCGACAGACATTGGGCAACCTACAGATATTTCTTAAAAAATATAAATCTTTATAGTATATATTATTTTTCTTGTTTTTTTTTCTTTTTTTTTTGTATAAAAGCTCATGTTTAAATAAAAAGTGAAAATTTAATAAATATTTCCGACAGCTTTTTCATTTCTAATATACAACATTTCTATATAAATTTTTGATTTTACTCGTACTTTTGGATAGGATTATTTATTTTAATAGAATAGTTATAGTATATATTCTTATGTATAAAAGAAAATTTACAATTGCTTTTTATATGAGATAATTTTTTTTTCTTCGTTGCCTTGCATTAAATATGTATTTAATAATAAATTGAAAGAAGAACTCCAACAAACAGCAAGGAAAAAACGAAATGGAAGAAAATCGAAGAAAATGAAATAATATCTCATTTTGAGAACACTTTCACTTTAGAATAAGGAGTTATATTATTGTATTGAAAGAATGAGAACTACATGTATACATACGTGTACGTGTATATGAAAGTACATATAACATCGATAAAGTTGTATAATGTATTTCTGGTGGAAGAGAAAATCGAAAGCATTCGCATACATGTAAACGTACATCAATATGCATTCATGAAAATGGAGGGCAATTCTCTCCCTTCAAGAAACTCGTACAGTGTGCCTTAGAGATGCCATAATCAGCAAGAATTCTTGAATGAATTCTTTGTCCATTCATACGAAATATCTCCCCTATTGCTCTGTTACTCAACTCATAAAAAATTGTACATACACTATCTCAAAATGAAGATTTGCCTTTCTTTGCCATGAAATAATATCCTCACACGATAGAAGTAAACTCTGACAGGACGAAAATCTATTCCAACCCTAGTTCAGTTGAGTTCAAAACTGTGATATTCTTTGCAAAATCGTTATACTGAATATTTGGTTCTTTGTGTTTGTTTGAGTATTATTTCGAATAGAGAACTTTTCAAAGATGAGTATAGAGAACAATATGAGACTATATACCTTTTATTAGAAAAATAAATGCGCAGTCTGTAAAAGGATCTTGAGAAGGAGTATACGTATTGAATTTTTCGAAAACTATTTATGGTGTACTCGTACCTATTCGCATAAAACAAATATAAAAAACTTTAAAAAATTCAAAAATTTTAATTATCTTTAATAAGAGGTCCTTTGTTATTTGCATTTTCTTTTTAAAAATTTCGTACGCCTTTAATTATTGCCCATTTAAAAATTTCATCAATGGATATTTGTTAGGAAATTGGGAATTTTTTTCGGAAAAGATTTCGTTTGAAATTTATTTGAATTTTGTAATTTTTTTCTTTTTTTTCGAAAATATTTTAATATTTAAATATTTTTCCTATAACACTTATCAAAACATTTTTATTAAAAAAATACTTTTCGATGAAAAATTAAAATCTTTTTCGATTATATATTTGTAATACTTTTTCTTTTTAAATTATGTTATTTTAATTTTTATTGTATTAAATTGAAAACCCCAAATAAATTGCTAATTTTTCATTATTAAATTTTAATATTTTTTCTCATGCCATGTTAATTGCTTAAAAATTTACTTTTAACTTAAATTTATTGCGTTTTTAATATTTGTTCTTAAAAAAAAAGCTACTTAAAGAACTGTCATTAGAGATGCCCAAATGCTTTTTCAAATGTCTACAATATTTATAAGGATTATTTCTAAGGTTAAAAAATTAGTTTTTAAAAAAAAATTGTTTTCGAGAATTTTTAATAGAAAATCACAACATTTTTTCTATTGTATGTTATCTTTAATATTATAATGATTTAATAATTTTGCTTTTATGGTTAATTTTATTATAAATAAATTTCAATTATTTTTTTATAATTAATTTTATACAAAAAAAAAAAAAGAAAATCTGAGAATAAAGCAATAAAAAATCTCTATACTGATTTTATTCTAAATGTAAGAGGATGAAAAAATCGTTACTGAGTCTATGAAAAAGATTTATGTAAATATATAAAATGTACTCATATTTAAAGGATATAAGAACGTGTGCGTTTGTAGTTGTAAAGGAATGAGAGATATTTAATCTTTGATTGTACTCGTATTTCATAATATTTTATTCCAATTCTACACATGCATCCGTTTTACTCTTTGTAAAGTAGATAAACTCTCTTGACATCTCTAAATCAGGATGTACGCTCTAACGATGACTCTCCGACCTAAAATTACTATATTTACTTGCACGTCTGACTGATGGTAGAAGACAATCTCAGCTGGAACCTATCCTGGTAGTTTCTTGAACAAATACTGATGCGTTCAAGGACTTCCAAGTACAACCGAGTATATAGAAAAATTTTTCTTCTCGCATACCCAGCTGAGTGGAACATGTTATTTTAGGACTGGATATTCCTGGATAAAATGAGAGGTTCCTATATTCAGAATACTAGCTGAGTTTAATATAAAGTTTTCCGTATACACAGACAGCTGATTTATGTTCGATGGAATTTTGCGATAGTCACACAAACTTATATGGGCGTACGAATGTATGTGTTTATACAATAATATATTTTTTTGTATGTGTATATAGTATATTTTTGGTAAATTTGGGAAGCTTTAAATATTATACATGGGCATATTTTTATGAGATTTTTTTAAAAAGTTTTTTTCATCATTTTTTAACAAAAAAGGAACTTAAAATTAAAAAATATATATAAATGAAATATTTTCTTTATGTTATTGTGCCAATACGTACATACTTATCTGTATTTCTGTATATTCCCATCAGGAGTCACCAATTTGGTCATTGAATATAAAAATAAGGCTCATCATACTGTGCTGTCGATCAGCGTTTATACACATACATGTGTATTATATGCACTAAAAATAATCGTTCGTACAGGAATGGAATAGAAATGCAAGGCAAGTAGTTTTCGAATCTTGTTTCAGAAATAGCTATCCTTGATAGAACGGCATATAGATATATATAGTATAAATAGGGTATATAATATTATATGAGAAGATAGCTTTCCAACGATATCAGCTTTTGCATACAGCTGTTCTCTTGGAAAAGTGAAAAATCGATGATGAACTTGTGGACATGACATACTGGAAAAGTTTTCTACTGGTTATGTAAAGGGTGGTCGGTCACAGCTTATATTCGATGAACATAATAGAGAATGACAGGATTATATTATACAGGATGCACATAATGGTAAATTGTTGGAGGGAATGGCGAAGGGAAGCGAATGGGAGTTGATAGAACGTTACAAGAATACTTGAGCTTTTGAAGCGAACAACGATATTATGAAATAAAAGGTAGAGGAACTTGGCGTTAACTTGATTGAATAATCTCGATTTTTCTAAAAGTGGCAATGACTGGTATAGTGTTCCATCTTGTAAGTGCTCGCAAATGTAATATCACATCTATTCTGGTACATTATTTGCACATTCTCTTCCGTTTACTTTTTGTTAAGTATTCAGTTTTTCATTCAATTTCATTTCACATAATAAACGGAAATTCTGTCGGGAGTTGAATGCATTGGACTTCTATGCGCATATAAGAATAGAAATTGCTAAACTTTTGCGATATTAAAACTAATGATATATGATGATCATCGGATAAGGGAAATGTTAAAAGTAGTTTTGTTTTCATAAGTAGTCAGTTTTTTAATTTAAATTTTAATTATTATTATTTTTGCAAAATTTATGAAATTTATTTTAAGGGAAAAACTTACAGTAAAAAAAATCAAATTTTTAAATCTTTTAAAGTATATGGAATAATAGAAATTGCATACATACTCATTAAAGCCTATTAAAGCTTAGTAGGGTATAAATTTTAAATTTACTTTACATGAAATGGGTTTTGAAATAATTGTGGAATAGTTAATAGAAAGGATATTTTCAAGGATGTTGATGAAGATTCTATAATTTGAAAAACATAGATATTACTATCAATAAAGGTATTTGCGGACATCTGTAAAATGAAAATTAAATATAATTTACTATTTCAAAATGTATTTTAAACATTTCTAAAATTACATGAAAGAATTATGAGAACACATATTTTCGTTAACCCAACAATTATAATAATTGAGGACGGCATAGAGCATAATTCGGATTATTATTTTATTATACGTTAAAGAGCATTTAATATTTTACTATAATTGCTGAATTTACGGAAATGAAAATTATAATTTTTTTTCTGTTAAGTTTTTGTATCACTTTTAGTAATAAATGTCCATGTAAGCATCCAGCTAGTAGTTTATATTAATTTTATTAAAAATTATTTAGGATAATTAATTTTTCAAGCTTTAATAGAGTTACTTGTACTAATGGTTAAGTACATAATTTTTTTCTCATATTTTTTAACGTTCAGAATATGGCTTAATTTTTACTGTAAGCTTGGAACTATTGAGGTAGAAAAAATTTAACTTTAAAAAACATAAAAATAGCTTTATTTAAGTTATAATAAAATTATCTAGAATATTGTAAAAGGATATTTTTAAATATATGTTTTGATAAGTTTATTTATAAAATCTATGAAAAATGTTTTTTTTTGTGTGAAAAAAAATGGTTCGATTTTCAGCTTAATTTCTTTATTATTCTGGAATTTTTCCTATTAAAAAATAGTCATGGAATATTATTTTAATTTTTAAAAAGGATGATTCTTTTAATATTAATTATTTAAGGGACTTGATAACTTTATATTGAATTATTGCTCTATATTTATTTAATGAACGTTATTAATATAACCTTTTTTGTTATAAAGACAACGTTTTCTGCTGCAAAAAAATTATTGGAGTTTTAAAATAAAAAAAAAATTAAGTTAAAATAAATATATTTTTTTAAAAATTTAATCCAAAAGAAAAATTGCATCATGGAAAAGTTTTACAGAAAATGTTAATATTCTTAATCAATAATTAATTTTTTTCTTAAATTTGCTTCTAATCCGAACTCAAACAGTAAAAATTCATTAATTATTATCACTTAATTTAATAAAAAATTCCCTAAAAAATTGTATATTGACTTATTCAGTGATAAAAAAAATTATTATCCTTTGGTACTAAACGCCTTTTTTGATTCAATAAATGTAATTATATTTAAGTTTTAATTAAACATATAGTCATTTATTCAATACTTTTGATTTATATTCTGGAAAATATCATTAAATAGACCTTATAATACCTTTCATGCTAAAAAAAAATTAATAAAATTTACGACTGGTAAAATGTGGAAACTAGGAAATAATGAACAATTTAATATCAGACATTAAAAAGAAAAATTGCATTTATCTTATTCGATCTGAATTTTTTCTATCAACCCCATAGATTAACCCCTTAATGGTTGTAAAGAAAATCGAATAGAAAATGAAAGTTTTTAAAATACAGAAAAAAAGAAAAATGGGAAATAGAAAAAAAAAATCATAAAATAAGGAGAGCAAAAGTTATTTGAGTGTAAACATTTTTTACTTTCCATCTTTTCGAAGTAGGGTTTTCCTTTTTTGTTTGCTTTCCGAAAGACACATTAAGAAAATTTATTTAAAGAAAAGAAAACAAATACGAAATTAGATTGCTAAGTATTATCGTAAAAGCAGAGGGAGGTTTAGGTTTGTATGTGCTGATTGTAAGGTTTTTTCCGTCTTTGCTGAAGGTCATTATCGATTTGTAATCATCAAAACCTCATCTAAAATAGAGTAAATAATTGCTTTTAATAGAATGGAAAAAAATCAAATAGAAAAGAATGCCAATAAATTAAATAAAAATAAAAAATCCTCTCTATTAATGGTTAAATTTGTGGTATTGCACTTGTATTTGTATAATTTTTTTTTCTCGCTTTCTCGTATTTATATTGTATTTACAAATTACAGCCACAAAACGCAATTCTGCAAAAACTTTACCAGTTTGCGTAGGAGGCGAATATAAATTGGAGTCGAATACGAAAAATTTTTAACAAAGGATAATTTTTTTTGAAGGGGTGAGTATTTTTTTATGTTTAGAAATTGTTTGTCCATTTTTTTTGTTGGTTATTTTAATTTTGGTCTCCATTTACTTTGATTCAGTAAGCTTTCTTTGTCAGTTATATCTGCAAGAAGCTTTCGAATCACTGATAAAAACCAAAAAGTTTGAGTTGGGATTCGATTAAGCTTGTAGGAAAAGTCACCAAAAATATGAAGCTGAAAGTTTTCATCATGATTTGATAAACGAGGACTAACGATAACCACCGAGTACTGAAAAACCCAAAAGAGATTCTCTTTTATAAAAGTTCTTATCTTCCCATCTTCCCACCATTTTATTTGTTCTTTCTCCTTTTTTTCTCATTGCTTTTCCTTATAAAAAAGGTATTAGAAGGTTGCAATGGGTGACGTTTGAATGGACTAAATGAAAATAAAGGAAGGAAAAAAATGCACTATCAAAAGGGATGATTTTAGTGAAATAGGGCGATGGATACAGAATAAGGTATACAAGTTTGAGCGAGCGTATCAGTGTTAAACGAGAAACAGGGTGAAATGGACGGTGATGTTTGTCTTATACAGTGTTGACTCTGTTTTGGCATTTAATGGCTTCAAGATATATGAAAACGTAATGGACGTGAAATGACTTTTTTATGCGTTTCTACGGCCCATTTAGATAAAACATTTTCCTTTGTTGTGCTCTAAAAACGACTTACGCAACTTTTCTTCAGTATACATCACAGGACAATACGAATGATTTTCCATCTTCCTTTTTATAGGTTTTGGAATTTATTTCAACGTAGAATAAAAAACACCAAAAAAAAAACTGCAAAATAAGAAAGGCCGAAAAAAGTGTAAATTTTTATGCATGTCCTTTTTTTATATACGATTATATTCTTTAGCAACTGGTCTTATGAAAATAGCCTTACATTATTACAATAGAAAATGAATGTTAATTCAATTGGATGAAACTTGTTTCGGTGTGTTCATTTCCATTTTTGCTCAGGTAATATCATTTTTGTCCTTGTTTTGTCGGGTAGATGGAATCATTTTATTGACAACTAACAACTCTCATTATTTTTATGGTTACGAAATATATCCCTAAGGTAAAATTCGTCTGCTTTTAATGAAATTGGAATTTACGATTCCTGAAAATATTTCCTTAAATTGCCTTTAAAAATACAAATAAAATGATGAATGGGCAATTGACATTTTGTTTCATATTAAAAGAAAACATTATCTTATTTCGTAACGACTACAGTTAACGATTATGAAAGAAAATCTTATACAAATATTTAATATCAGTTGTTTTATGGAAAATTTAATGAAACGGAAATAATATTCTAACAATTCTGTATTACTTTAACTTTTTATTTATACAGTTGATATTGAGGTAACGCTAAATATGATCTAATATATAAAAATGGAAAACACTTTTTATTGTGTTGATTTCAATGAGTATTGATATATATTTTCCTCCATGTGTTAGCATCACTTAATTATCTAGAAATTTACGAGGGTCGTTCAATAAGTCCTTAAAAAATCCGAGAAATTGCGCTCGTAGTGTTGATAAAGATTTTTTTTTGTAAGTAGCATTATCGACAGGAAAGCTGTCGAAATTTCAGCTCGATCCATAGCGTAGGTCAATTTCTATCGTCGATTAAAGTTAACGACATTTATTTGTGCATAACAATGGAAAAAAGCGAGTTTAGGGCTGTCATCAAACATCTCCATTTGAAAGGCTTAAGCCCGAAAGAAATCAAAGCCGAGTTAGATGCAGTTCATGGCACATCTGCACCTGTGTTTGCGATGGTTTACAATTGGGTGAATGAATTTAAACGTGGCCGTTCATCCACAAAAGATGAATTTCGTTCAGGACGCCCAGTTGAGGTGTCTACTCCTGAAATCATCGACAAAATCCACGATCTGATTTTGAACGATCGGCGAATTAAAATGCGCGAATTAGTTGAGGCCACGGGCATATCACAAGGTACAGTCGCTTCAATTTTGCATGAAAAATTGTCTGTGAAAAAAATTTGGGCAAGATGGGTGCCGCGTTTGCTCTCAGAGGAGAATAAGCGCAATCGTGTAGTGGACTCTGAGGCTATGTTGGCACTCTTTCATCGTAATCCTGCCGAATTCCTTCGTCGTTATATCACTGTGGACGAAACCTGGATACACTACTACACTCCAGAAACGAAGAGACAGTCATCACAGTGGATTTTCAAGGGTGAACGGGCTCCGAAGATGGCAAAAACTGTGCCATCGGCCGGCAAGGTAATGGCCACGGTCTTTTGGGATTCGCAGGGCATCATTTTTATCGACTACTTGGAAAAAGGAAAAACAATAACAGGAGCGTATTACGCGTCGTTATTGCAACGATTGAGCGAGGAAATCAAAGAGAAACGCCCCCATCTGAAGAAAAATCCTCTTGCATCAGGACAATGCGCGTGTGCACACCTGCGCTGTTTCCATGGCCAAAATTGTGGAATTGAGAATGGAATTGTTGCAGCATCCCGCTTATTCACCAGATTTGGCCCCGAGTGACTATTTTCTTTTCCCCAATTTGAAGAAATGGCTTGGCGGACGACGGTTCACTTCCAACGAGGACATCATAGCTCAAACGGATGAGTATTTTGCAGAACTTCCGAAATCCTATTTTTTGGACGGGATAAAAATTTTGGAAAAACGGTTGGAAAAGTATATAGAGCTAAGAGGAGATTATGTTGAAATGAAAAAAATTTTTGTTTCATCTTTTTCTAAGGACTTATTGAACGACCCTCGTATTCAATCCAAAATGATATGTAAGCGCTGTCAGCTGGTAATTTGTCCATAGATTCATTATACCAAATACTCAGTGCAATGAAAACTGACAAATGTCCTCCTTAATTATTCTAAAAAAATCTTCAATAACTTTTTCAAAACGATTTACTCTTAAATTGGTCGATTTTTATATTCTTATATTTATCGCAAAATATCAGATAATAAATTTTAATATATTGCCTTCGATGAATTATTAATCGAAAAGAGTTTTTTTGGTTTATAATTAAAGATATCGTAAGAATAAATGGAGCCAGAGCTTGGGGGATTAAATTTTTGAACTACTTTTGATTTTCTTAATTAAACAGGGTATTTTTAAGATAATCTTACAAAATTTTTTAAAAATAATTTTGAATTAAAATTGGTTAAATAATAATAATTTGGTTTAAGCTTGGGAATTATGTATGAAAAATTACCTAGCCGTAAACATCCTTTTACAATGACATATTTGTGTCCTTCTGATAACATTTTTCAACACAGATAATTTAATTAATTTAGTTGTAAATACGAGTATAAGAATATTTTCTTATACGAGGTCTGTTCAAAAAGTATCGCGAATTTTGAATTTTCGCGGGTTACGTATATTCGATTTTCGATTTTTTGGGGCATTATGTTGGTACTCATATCTCTTACTTAGTACCGATATGCTTTGCTTGCTCGTCTTTGATTTTTGCCCATTTTCGACCAAAAACAGCATCGCATTAACATTGCTAAGGAACTGTTGGACTCTGTCTGCGACGACTCAAATTTGCTCCAGACGGTCATAACTGGTGACGAATCATGGGTTTATGGTTATGACGTGGAAACCAAAGCTCAATCATCCCAATAAAAGTTCGGTCGAATGTGAAGGTTTTGCTTACAGTTTTCTTCGATTGTAGGGGGGTGGTGCATCATGAGTTCTTGCCACAGGGTAGAACGGTCAATAAGGAATATTACCTGCAAGTTATGCTGAAGTTACGCGAAGCAATTCGCCAGAAATGCCCGGATTTGTGGAAGAACAAAAATTGGCTTTTGCACCATCATAACGCCCCTGCTAACACATCGTTGCTTGTACGCGAATTTTTGGCCAAAAACAACACATTCACAGCTACCGTATTCCCCAGATCTGCCCCCCTATAACTTTTTCTTGTTCCCGAAATAGATTCATTGATCCATTTTTTGGATTGGGCAAAAATCGAAGACGAGCCAAAAAACGTGCAAGTAAAGGAGCTGTCAAAAATTAACTGAAAATTAAAAATTACCGAACTTGTCGGCATACTATAAGTTAGAGATATGAGTACCAATATAACGCCACAAAATCGAAAATCGAATATACGTAACCCGCGAAAATTCAAAATTCGCAATACTTTTTGAACAGACCTCGTATATGCAATTAAATTAACTATCTCTAGTCATTAAACGCAGACTTCTCCGTTTAAGTATCCCTTCAGAAGAAATTGGTGGCGGTTCACTCTGGGAGCGAGGTTGCCAATCCTCGTCTCTACTTTTCAACATAATTTTGTGAGGAAGCATCGGTCGCAGAATTTAAAGATTGGAAATGTTTTGTAGCATTTCTCTACCAGTAGTGTCCCGAAAAAAATACGGACCAATGACACCACCGACCCAAATACCGCACCACAGTTACTCCACGAGGGTATGAACTATGTTCGTGAATTGCCTCTGGATTTTCACGTTCCTAGAAGTGATTATTTTTTTTATTAACGAAACTGCTAAAGTCACTCATTATCACTTTCCTGTAAAAATCAGAGGCTTTTGTAAGATGTTTCGCTCTATTGCTGGGGACTCATATTCTCTCTTGGCTGAAGTTCCTGTATGACCTGAATTTTGAATGCATACAAAATATTCCACATAATGACTTGAGAAAAATTCAATACATGTGCGCAATGCTGTATAGAGGATTTCAAACGTTATTTTAACGAAATACTTTCATAAAATATTTTTATAATAATAACGTATTGTTGTAGGTAATAATACTTCATAATAATTTTAATATGTCCACTCTCTATGGATATCAAATATCCATTGAGAGAATGATGTTTAATTCAAATGGCATTAAATTAAATTTTGAAAGCTACCTTTAGAGAAGATATTGTATATATTATATCTTTTCTAAAGGCAGGTTTACCTATAGGATGAGCGTAAATTAACATAGCAGTTCCCCGGTAACTTTTGATCTTTGTCGCAAGTCACCTTTCCTTATATCATATTATAAAATAATTAAGTGCGTTATTTAGAACTTTATCTTGATAGTCAACTAGCATATGTGTATGAATTTTATTCTTTAATCAAATTTAAAATACTCTTATTATTATAATCAGGACATCCCAATCTGAATACCGCGATATCGTCCAATTTAGTAATTCCAAAAACTTTTCATAAAACCACTTGAGTTTTCAGACAAATTATACATTGATTATATGGATTGAGTGTTCGGTTGCCTATAGCTTTTTCATATATCTTGAGAAATATTCTGCAAGGATTCTTTTGGCCAAATGCACAATAGATAGCGTAATGGTTTTTACTTAGGATACAAATTTGTAGAGAATATTTATGGTAAATATTGATAAAAATAATATTTGCATCATAGAGGGTGATCTATCAATCTGGCAACACTGCCAACTTCTCCTATAGAGTGTTATAAGTGAGGTCGTATTTTTGTAGCACGTTACAAAAAATGCGGCAACAAAATTTGGAGTAACAATGTGTCGTCATTGAAATTTGTGATTGAATCCAATGGAGAAACAGTTCTTATCAGGAGCGTACTTTTTTCGGCGGTATACAGTAGTTTTGGTGAAAGATGAACCAAGGTCAAGGAGAACTACAACAATGAAAACTGGTGAAATGATGGAATAGGTGAGGTTTTTGTAAGGCTGTCGATCAACATTGAAGCTGATGAGTTTTCTTAAAAAAAGTTCTTGAAAGGATCAGGAACTCCTTCAATTCTTTGCGTCAGATTGAATATTGTCAACACCTCTTATCACACGAGTGATTTCATCGACAAGTTTTTGTTGGAAAAAAATATTCATGTGGTTTCGGGTCAGTGAGAATTTTTGTTGTTTCATTACATTCAAAATCACTTAAACTGATATCATCTTCATAAGATCTATAACATCCAAAAGAGTGTAACAAAGGAGGCGATTCCAATTAAAGCCTTTCAGCATCGTTACGAAGAATAGAGCCAATGTTTCCACCTAGTCGTCGATGTTCAAGGGAACTGCTTTAGACGAGATACCATTGATGTATAAAATACAAATAAAATTTTTGCAAAACTAAAACAATCTCAATAAATATTTCCAAAAATCAATATTTAGTTACCTAATATCAGAAGATTTGTTAGGTTTTTTAACTTATAACTACTGAAAACTTTTTTTTTTGTAGAATCCTATAAATTCCCTTGAATGTATTTTTTTGTTGTTATAAATTAACTAGGAAAAAATTAATGCATGACCACGTCTACGATGTTACATTAACTAAACAGTATAAAAAGTTCACAATTGCTGATGAAGTATTCAGTCAAGCTGTGTTGTAATAAAAAGCAAATCAAGAAACAAATGAGGCAATTCCCATTGCATTCAGGATTGGTCGAAACTATTAGTAATCTGGGGGATGATTTTCTGTCACTGTAATCAGTGACATCACTACTGTTCCCTATGGCCACCGTTGACTGAATATGCGGAAATGAAACTGTTGAAAAAAAAACGAGACAAAAGGAGAGTTTCTGTTTTGTTCTAGAAATGGTTACTGCGTTCCTGGTCAATAGTTGGTATTGTTGGTTGTAAGTTGTTGGTTGTCGGTTGCTGTTGATTGCCGGTTGCCGGTTGCCTTACATTACTATTCTTTTATAGGGTCATAGAAAATCTGATCAGGTCTCAAGATTTTCGTTGTTCTGTCACCACTTCATCTTTCATGACTGAACCTTAAATCTAAATTAAACAATAGGAATTTTGATCTGCTGGCCTGGCCATTCAGTATTCACATCACGTTCTCTAGTGCCGAGTATTACGCTACACTGGCTTACATTTACACTCGGACAAAACTGTAGCTATCAGCATTGCGTGCACCTTTGTCCATATAAGAGAGTAACATATATGTACTATTAATGTTTGGTACAAGAGCAGTAGACAATTTGCTCCCAAAACTAAGATGATTGCTTGCTAGGTCCGATGTGGTTTAGGGTTTTTATTTAATTTTGTTTCACTTCTTTTGTTGAAAGATAACTTTTGCTTATTGTCCAACTAACAAATGCGTACAAATACACAATAAACTTATGAATATACACATATGTGTAGTTATGTGGCTTGCAAAACAACAAGGATATTGTTTTTTTTTTGGTGATTTTGGAATCGTTACAAGTATGTGAATTTGGACATATGACGTCTTTATAAACGACGCATTGTGGCAGTCACGCAAAAATGGTTTTTTCTTCATCTTTATTCACTACATTCTACCAATACTGTTTCAGCTACTTTGACTGTTTTTACTAACCATTCTCCAATATAGAAATTTGAACCCAATGTAAATTGAATGAATGGTATTTCTTTTGGATTAGGGGAGAAAATCTCTTGATTTGTTATGCTGTCCATATGTGCACAGAAGAAATTGTCTGGACAATGAAATATGCCTAATAGAAAAATAAGAGATGAAATGTATCCCAACATCAGAAATAATGACCAGGATTAAATGAGCAAATGTAGTTGCGTGCTCCTTTAAGAAATTAATTAGACAATAACAAATAAAGAACATATCATCCATACTATTGATAAAAGTAAATTTACTTACTTTCACTCGCACATAATAACATAATGTATGAAGAAAAAATGCATTTCCATCCAAATTGGATTTGATTGATTTCTATGGTGGTGAATATTGAAAAAAAAAATTTTTCCTTCATGTTGCCAATCGTCGAAATATCTAATTTTATGATCACTATTTCTTGATGTTATATTACTATACTTTGATCGGTAAAATAGTGCATAAAAGTAATATTAAATTGTAGGCTTTCTTATAGCGAAATGAATTTTATCATCTACAAGTTTTCGTTTTGTCAAGAAAACTTTAATATTGGGTTGTTCGGAAAGTAATTTTTTTTTTTTTTTTTAATAAAAATGAAAGACGATTTTCTTATAGTGAATTAATATTTTATTCAATTAAATATTATCTAGTTTGAAACAATACCCTTTGCCATCTTTCTGACAGTAGCATGTTTCCAAGGATCGCTGAGAGCCGCTGGACTGATGACATTGTCTTGCGGTATGTTGTTAGCTCTAGCGATTACGTCCACACTGGTGCTCCGTATAGCAGGACGGAGGTAACTACAGTTGCCAGTAGTCGCCTTCGGATTTGCCTGGGGCCTCCGATATTGGGCATTATCCGCGAAAGCGCGCCCTGTACTGCTGATGCCTTCCTGCTGACGCTGAAGATGTGCTCCTTGTAGTTGAGTCTGGCATCTAAGACCACTCCTAGATACTGGATAAAGGGTAGCGACTGGATGTCGTGGTTGCCTACTCTTATGGTGATGGTCTCCACTTTCTTCCGGCTACTCACAAGCAGTGCCTCGGTCTTATGTTCCGCCAAAGACAGGTCTGCCGATGTCATCCACTGTCTTATACTTAGGATGGTGATGGAGAATGCGGCTTCCAGTTCCTCTAGGTGTTTGACTACAAGGACAACCGCTACGTCATCCGCGAAAGCTACGAGTGTTGTGTTTGTCGGTAGTTCCAGATAGAGTAGGCCGTCGTACATGACGTTCCACAAGAGCGGCCTCAGGACAGAGCCCTGAGGTACCCCTCCCGTGATCCCATACTCCGCTGGTCAATCCTCCGTCTCGTAGTGCAGTAGTCGATCACTGAAGTATGATCTGACCATCCTCCGTAGGTAGTAAGGAACCCCCAGGTTCTCAAGAGCCTCCAAGACTCGATCCCAGCGGGCCGAGTTAAACGCATTCTTGATGTCCAGGGTGATAATGAGGCAATCCTTTTTGGAACCGCCTTTCCATCTCTTTCCTGAGATGGCTTTCTTTGCAATGTTCGTGACGAGTTCCAGCGCGTCGATGGTCGATCTCCCATTCCTGAATCTGAATTGGAATTCGGAAAGTTGAGGATCGATGTATTGCTCCAATCTGTCGGCCAATATCCGCTCCAAGTTCTTCCCTTCCGAATCCAGCACGCAAAGTGGACGATAGGATATTGGTTCGTCCGGTGGTTTCTTCCCTTTTGGGATAAGAACCAATCTTTGTTGTTTCCATCGAGTCGGAAATACGCCTTGCTGCAGGCAGGCCTCCTACATGCTAATGAACATGTCTGGCCTGCCGGCAATTGCACTCTTCAGTGCGATGTTGGGTATGCCGCTTGGTCCTGGTGCCTTGCCATTCTGCAATCTAGTGCAGGCCCTCGTGAGCTCTTCCATGGTCACTCTAAGAATTTCCACTCCTTCATCCTCCGGGGGGTAGTCGGGGAGTTCTGGTGTCTCCGGGAACAGATGTTCTACTATTCTGTGCCGCATGTCGGGACAGGTTGGTGTTGTTGTGTGTAGGCTTTTAATCCTATGCATGACCGTCTTATACGGTCTGCCCCACGGCTCCCGGTCCACTTACGCGCAGAGTTCCTTCCAGCATTCTCGTTTACTCGAGTTGATGGCATTTCTGAGAAGACGCCTTTTCTCTTCGTAGGTCCGTCTGAGTTCTTCTTTCGAGGCCCTGTCTCACTTACGAGCACGCTGTGTGGCCTTTTTGCATTGAGGCATGCTCGCCGGTGTAGGGCGATGGTCGGGTTCCACCAGTGGACTGATGCTCGGCCGTTGTTTGGGCGACTCCTTGGCATGGACGCATCGCTGGCTGTCACCAAGGTCGCTGCTACCTCTTTTGTGATGGCTGCCTCCTTGTGGGTCTCTGACGCCACCCACTTCTGGGACTGTTGCTATTTGTGAACTCCTCATCGACCTTCCATTCGCAGCCCCCTTTTGTTAGGATACTGCTAATGAACGTCAGGTCGATAATAGAGTTCGGGGCACCTTTGCGATGGGTGCTCGCAGTGCCCCTTATTCATGAGAGTGAGGTTTAGTATCGAGAAAGCCTCTTGCAGTGCTTCACCTCTTCTGTCCGTCTCACGGCTGCCCCATTTAATGGACCAAGCATTGAAGTCTCCGGCGATTACGACCGGGTAATGTATTCTCACATCCTCTGCGAGAGTGTCCAGGAAGTCCTCGAACATGTCAATCGGTGCACTCGGTGGAGCATAGCAACTATACAGGTGCACCCCTCCTATCTTGGCTCTGACAAACCATGAGGTGGGGTTAGTTGGTAGCTGTTAGAAAGGCAGTCTACCGCATGCCCATATCGCTACCTTTTTTGTGCTGTCTGAAACCCATGGTTGAGTGTCAAGGTCGTCATACTGCATAGCCACGTCAACGTCCAATTCTCTGACTCTCTGTATCAGCAAGTCTTGGGCTGCCCTGCAGTGGTTGAGATTAAGTTGTAGCACTATCATTTTCCGCACTCTGGATAGCTCTTCTGGCATTTTGGAAGATGGGATATTTCCATCCCCCGGCTGTATGGGTACAGTTACTCTTTGGATCCTTCACCCTGCAGACGATGCAGTGTTGTCCGCATCTAAAGCAGGTCTTGCTGCGGTTCACTCTCTTCCTGCAATCAAGAGCTTTATGGCTAAAATAGCAGCACTTGAAGCATCTACTTAGCGATATTTTCTCCCGGACGCGCACTGTGCCCCAGCCTACTCTGATCTTACCAAGCATCGCCGTATTCCTCGCGTGAACGGCCGGCAGACAGACCACCACGATCTGCATCGAGGCCCAGCTTTTCCTTAGGGATTTCACCTTCAGGTGTGGGATATCTGCGTCGAGGCCCCACACCTGAAGGTGAAATCCCTAATTTCTGCGTCGAGGCCCAGATTTTCCCTAGTGAGGTCCTTCAGGTGTGGGATATGGTATTTTAGTAGTTTAACTATCTCTTCTTTGGTTGCCCATTTGTCCAGGTCCCTGACTTCTTTTTCCGACTCCGGAATCCGCATCTCTACTGTCGTTTTTTTCTTGAGTGTCTCCCTAATGGTCGCCCGGTAGGTCTCCATCTCCTTCTCTTCTGTTTTCCCACACATAATCAGCAGATTGCCTCTTGTCGTCCGTCTGATTTTTTTGACTTTCTCCCCGATGTCTTTCAATGCGGGGTATGCCTTCATCTTTTGTATTATGTCGGCGTACGTCGTCTCCTCCTGCGCCTTATGGACCACTAATGCGTTCGGCGGTAGTGGTTTCCTTCGAGCTTTCTCCCACTAGATCGCTCCCATTGTTGTCCGTCAGGAACTACACCTGCAGTCCTTCCTGACTGTTTCTGCCGATCACGCTCTGGATCAGAAGTTGGTTGTGGAGGTATATGATCCCTCCCGGTGTTGTTCTTGCTGGTTTCCCCTCTCGTACGGTCGGTTTTTTGGGGGATAATGCGAACCACTCGGTATTTATGCACCTCTGTGCTTGTTAGAAGGTGCTCGGTCTGAAGAGTATGGTGGGTAAGGCAGTATATCCCTTCTAAGCTCTAAAAGCTTTTGCCGAGTGGTTTGCATTATCCTGTTGGAACACTATACCTTTCCTATTGCCCAATTATGGCATTTTTTCTTTAAGCGAATCATTCAATTTGTCCAACTGATGATAGTATACTTCAGAATTGATTATTGTGTTGCTCGGTAGAAACTCAAAATAAACGATTCCTTTGAAATCCCATCAAACAGATAACATAACCTTTTCTTGATGAATATTAGCTTTCGAAGTGCTTTGAGCTGGTTCATCTTTTCTACTCCAGGATCTTTTGTGCTTAAAATTGTTGTAGACAACACATTTCTTGTCTCCAGTGATGATACGCTTCAAAAATGCATCATTTTCTTGGCGTTTGAGAGGCAAATCACAAACGTCAATGCGACGGCACAAATTTTTTCCCGTAAGAAAATGAGGAACCCATATGTCGAGCTTTGAGATTAAACTTAGCTATTTTAAATGATCATGAACGGTCGAATTCGATAAATCTAATCTCTCAGCGATCTAAATTAGGCCATCTATTGAGAAAAAACAAAAATACAATTAAGTCCTCTGTTGGAAAAAAAACGAAATTACTTTTCGAACAACCCAATAATTTCGGTTGGGGATGGTTTGCGGCTGTGTGTTTTCTTTATGTTTTATTTTTTGGAATTTAATTTATAAAAACCTGAATTAATATATTTCATATTATACGCATATCTTGTTAATAGAGTTATTTTAAGAAAATTATAGACTAGCCATGAACATGCGTGTTACCAATTTCCCATATATTCGTTAATTTCCATCCATAGTTTATGAATATGCTTTCTTGGTACGTATATAAGCTAATTCTTTATGATATATTCGTAAGACTGATAGTATCTATTATTGTAAGTAGACTACTTGCAGACAGTAATCGTTTTTTCTTAGAATTAAATAAATTTTTCTCTTCTTTGGAATATCATGAATTTTTTAGATTAACTTAATGTATAATTTTTTCCAATAACTGTCTCTTAATTTTAGTTTCGAAAATACTGAAAATATTATTGTACATATTAAAAAAATTTTACTATTCCTTTTTTCTCGATGAGTATTGAGAATTTTCCTTGATATGTTAGCAGAATAACTATAACTTAATTCCAAATTTAGTTGTTAATTTCAGTAGTCATGAATTATTATTTTATCTATTGTAATTTTGGAAAGAAAAACATATTCCAAGAATTTATAACCGAAAACCAAAATCAAATTTGTGGTTTTTAAAAAAAAAATATTTTATATAAAAATAAAATGAAAATAATCTATTGACCTACATATGCATTTTGTTCTTTCCAATACGAATTTATTTTTTTTATTTAACTTTTCAAGTTTATTTCTTTATCTCATACTATTAAATTCGTATTACTACTAATGCTATTTTATTCAAATGAAACGAACGATTTACTTTCAATTAAATTATATGCTCTGAAAAAATTTCGCTGAATTTCATTACTTTAAATCGTTTGAAAATCGTACTTAACACCCACTTCAACATTCTGTAATATGGTTTTGATTCAGCAGCTTTGATGATCATGATATAAGAGGTTAATAGTGCCGGGGGTTGAACGTGTTAAATTTACCCTCTTCAAACTCACCCTTATTTCTTCGAGCACGTCTTACCACCTGAAAACCTAATATGGTTATAACAAACACTAGTACAGATAGTATAACACAAGATGCATATGCCTTTACTATGAATTTGAGGTGTTTGGGTTTTTTCGGTTCGTTCATCTTATGCGTATTTAGGAAAACGGAATTAACTATATATGTTACAGTGTGGTGTTCAGTCACTTAATAAGCTTTTGCTTGGATGCGTTTAATAGCTTTTTGAGTGTATTGCATATAATACGAAGAGTGAGTACTTAAAATGCATTCTCGGACATTGAATGGAGTGCTATTTAATCTCATTAGTGGTCGACTAGCTGCCATTATGAAAGTTTTATAGAAATTCGCTGACATAGATGGATGATGTTTAATTAAAATAGCGAGTTCAGACAATGTTGCACGGATACCCTATAATAATGTAAAGCTGGAAAGCTTATAAATGGATAAATGGATAGATAGATACTCGGTAATGGATGGATATATAGATGGATAGATCGATCGATTGATAGACATCGAATGCTTTTTGAAATTATAAAGGAAGGATATACGGCTGGTCTTATAAGTCGATATTACTTTGTTCATTGGAGCTTGCATTTTGTGTTCGATTAGGCAAACTGTCCTATAACTGCTCCCTATATAGAACTCACATAATCCGATGTTGTTAATCATCGACATGTGATAAAAGTTTCACATGGCTTCAATACATTATATCTGTAAGCAAGCCAATGTCTTTGGCAAATAAGAAAAATTTTAATTGGTTTGCTAAGTTGGTTATAAAAATCAATAAAAATTTACGTAATATTAGTTTAGAACATTCTTTGCATAATTCGTGGCTAAAATAATTTATAAACGATACTTTTGATATAAACATTCAGTTGCAATAATAAAGTAAAATTATATCACTTAGTTGTGCTCTCCCGTTATAATCCTGTGGATGTTAAAATTCACCTTCAGCTCTCCGGTTACACTCCTATAGAAATAAAATTCGGTTGCAGTGACTTAGATCAAGCGAATAGAAGGACAAACGACTCGTCGATAAAAGACTCATCCCCAAATGGCCTCATGGTTGTCGCGCTACTTAATGGCCTTTGGCTCTTGTCTGAGAGACCTTACAACAATAAAAAAATTACAAAATATTAGCAAACACATATAAATAATAGAGAGTTATAGGATGTAAACATTAACAGTAGTTTCTCTTGCTCGCGTGTAGATTTGTAAATGTAAATTAGGAACTTAGTATTTGAATCAGTAATGGTCAAGTCTCGGGATCAGTAATGGTCAAGTCGTCGATAGGTGTTTATAGGAAAAAAAGTATAGGATAACTTTCGAATAAGGGGATGATTATAAATGGAGACATGAGTATGGAACTTTTTATAACGAGACACAGTTATCATATCACGAACATAAAGGATTGTGAAATCACGGCGAAGAAGACTGCTACGAACCAAAAAGCAAGCATCGGCAACTTTACGAAGCACTCTGGACTGAAGAAATTGAATTTCACACGTATAAGAAGGATAAGTTAAGTCCCAAAGTTCTAGTTCGTAAGTGCAAAAAGGTTTCAATAACGTGTTGTGCAAAAGTAAGTTTCTATCTATTGTAAATTGAGAATATAGGTAGTTTAGTTATACTCTCTTAAGTCTTTTGAGGGGTTTGTCTAACTCCAGTTGTAGGTATCGAACTCAGGTGTATTTTATGTTATATTAAGATATATAGGAGGGCGAAAAGTAAAAGTTACGAGAACACATTTGCGTTTGTTCAATTTTCCTGGAAGATGTTCGGAAGTACAATATATTGGCGATTTTTACCGTATGCAAGTTAAATATGATCAAAATAGAAAAGGGCCTTGCATAAATGTTGTATAGAAAAGGGCCAAGTATTCGGCTTTATGGAAAACCGGTGAGTATCGAAAGGAAGAGAGGATGCTCTTGAGTTAAATATAACAATTGTGAAATTGATATTATTGCTTATCAGCAATATCAAATATTTAAATGCCAATGTTTTGTTGTGGCAGCAGTCGTAAAGAGTTAAAAATATTTTACATTCATAATAATTACTATTTATTTTTTTGTTAGAATTAAGCTAATATATAAATATTAAATTAAATTAAGTAATTAGCTTATTTTTTTTAGAAACAAAAAAAAACATAAATTATTTATTCTTTGAAGGTCAAACGTAAAGACAGTGTATTAAAATGAAGCCAGCACCCACAAATGAATATGCTCGTCTCTAATAAATATAATAATGGCAGTAAACATATGCTTAAAAATTAATGAAATAAAAACAAAATACATGTTAGCGTCAAAAAGAACTGTGTATAATAAGAAGTACCAAACACTTGACGAGTTTAAATATCTGGGCGATAATGTCAGCCTAACTAACAATATTACTGTTGAAATTAAAAGAAACGCATCACTCAAGGGAATAGAAGCTACTAAGAAGTTGCAAAATTAATAAAATTTTGCGATCTTAGCAAAATTAAAACATGCTGAGGATCTTTGAGTGGAAAATACTCAGAAGCATGTATGGCCCGATATTGGAGACTGACATAGTTAAAACAATCAAAATTAGTCAGTTTGGTTATGTAGTGTATCTAAACAGAAGAAAAAACCAAGGCAGACTAAGATATAGATGGCTGGATGGAATAGAGGAAACCTTGAAAAATATTGGAGTCATTAATTGTAAGCAAGCCCAAACTCACATATGGTTATAGTGCTCAAAAAGTAGAAAGAAGATATATCTCATCTTTAAATAATATCATATATAGAAAATAATTTACAAAAAAGATCTACTTTTTAAATATTTTTACCATTTAAAATATTGTAACTTCTTTTATTGCCTTTATTTTTATTTAAATATTGAATTTTTTTCCGAAGGTAGTATGGTATATGACCAGACCTGATCAAATATTATTTTATTAAGTATTATTTATTTTTCAGTAAACAGATTTTAAAAATACAGTTTCAAAGTCTCTTTTGAGCCTTACGGTCATAAGGTTGAATAGAAAGTAGTCTACTTTCTATTCAACCCAACAATTTAATATTGGGTTTTCCTTATCTCTTACTTTTGCTTTTAGTATTCAGTCTTGAGTTCAAATCCAGTTAAATTATGAGTAATTTTTGTAAAATATTTGGTATTATTTTTTGTTTTTCAAATAAAAAATATCTTATATGATCTTTTCACATGGTATTATAGTGATACAATGTTTATAATTTTAAGTGAGTTGTTATCACATGTATTATTTAAAGGTTGTAAGGAAATAATAATTTTTTTATTAAATATATCTTAAATTGATAAGTCATGTTCTTATGAAAAATTATAATTAAACAAAACAACAAACCTCAAAAACAAGTTGAAAGCAAATTATCATAACAAAACATTACGAAAATTGAGTCAAACGAAAAAAATTATTTATTGAACCATTATTTCTTTAAAATTATTAATTGACATTTGGCCAATGTCATACAACCCTTGTGTATGAAGATATGTTATGTGAGTTTATTGTCCCCATACTCAAATATGTTAATTTCATAGCTTTAGACTCTACAAAACTGTAAAGAGGTTGTGTCTGAGCAACCTTAGATTAAAGAAGTACTGGATAGGCCCTTACCGTATATGTATACGCAATTTTGTGTACAAATATTTACTAGGGGGATACGACTGTCAAAAATTTTTTATGTAGACATGACACCCACTGCCATCTATGTGTCATAATGGAAATTTATTTAATTGCAAAAGCATAATTTATATTTATTTTAATTCACTTAGTGGAAACAAAGATACAATTTAAATACAACAATAGGTCATTTTTATTTTTTGTACAATCTTTTGATACGAAATGGAATTCTATTTAAGGTTTATTAAACATTTCGTTAATGTCAATCAAATATAAACCGCCTCAATTTTGTAGACTTTCGGAGAGTTTGAAACTTTAATTCACCATGAAAGTGGAGACTTGGGGGTTAGCTTTATCATTTGTGAATCCGATGTTGACAGTTCAATGTTTACCATAAAATAGTACAGTGCCGGTGTATATAAAGTGTGTGTTAGAAAGTTTAAGGGACCGAATTTTTCTGTCTATTTTCCATTGCTGTTTTCATTGTGTTATAATAAATAAAGTTTATTCTTCGGTAAGCTTATTATTTAAATAAATTTGTTTTGATTGCTCTATTAGAGCATATTATAATGCATTTACTAAATAATATTGTTTTCATTTTTTTTTAAGAATATAAGTTATTAATTATTTAAGTATATTAAATTTTTCATTTTCTATTTTTGTTTTAAAGCATTTCTTTTAATATTGTATACGATTAACTAATATATATTATTAAGAACTTCATGTATTGTAATGTTCTATGTAATTAATACTTTCTTTTTTAATTTAATTTAAATGCACAATGGCTATTCAAATTACCATTTCCATTCATAAACACACATTTATATTATAATTAAGGTTTTTCCATATATGGTACTTATGCTTGTTTAAGATTAAAATTTATATTTAATAAGTTGCGGTGTAGTTTGATTTCAACATAAACAAAATATCACATTTTCTCATTTAATTCATTTTTCATTTTTGAAATTAATTTAAATTTGTACACATAATTGTTTTCATATAATTAAATAACTTGCAATTTTTATTTTTATATACTCTTCCACACTTTATAATTATGTTAAAATAAATAATATACATATATTGAAATAAATACATAAATAATATTTTAATATAGAATACTGTGTATTGCACATGCCTATTTAAATTACCATTAATTTTACACTTTTGGAATGGAAAATAATATTGTTTTCTTTTTTCTTAGAATATTAGTTATTAATTTTTTAAGTACATTAAATTTTTCATATTGTAATTTAGTTTTAAAGCATTTTCTTTAATATTGTATACGATTAACATCTTATTGTGCACATAATTGCTTTCATATAATCAAATAACTTACAATTCATATTTTACATAATCTTTCCCACTTTAAATTTTTTTTGTTTTTATAAATAATATATAGTGAAATAAATAAAATGAAAATACATAATAAATAAATAAATATTTAAAAAGAAAATACTGTGTTTTAATGCATATTTACAAAACTAATTTCATCAAACAACAAAATCAGCAATATTAAAAATTGTATTTATTTACGCATAAATAAAAATGGTTTTGAAGGAACCGCTTCAATCGCATACTGAACTTTTAAATTGGCCCCCAATGATTTACGCCGTTTCTGAGGTATTGCATGTGTGTGCGTTCTATGAATGTATTGCCAACAAAATTTGGACAGAATTTTTGTGTAGAGGCCTATCCAGTAGTTGTTTAATCTAAGTGAGCAACCACAGAAGTCCCTTTTTTTACAACAAACAATGGTCTATGGAGATGGAGATGGCCGTGTCTTACTGGGCGTTGTCATAGTAGATCATCCAAGAGTCCGATCTGACGTGAAGAACCCGTTTTCTAAACCTTTCAGGGAAGTTTTTAAAAGGTTCCGCATTTTAGCAGCGTTGCCAGGTTACTGTCAGTGATGTCAGTTTCATTACTATTCTTTCATAACACGTAATTTGAGGAATTAAAATCTGATCATAATATTTATGACAAATGAAGATACATTCATCTTATAAGAACTACGCTTATATTAAATATTATTATTGGGATAATATTTTTGCATCTATTTTGTTAATTCGCCAGTAGTAGTCATATTTAATGATTATAATTCCGATAAAATGCACTCAATAAACAGCTGAAATTGATTAATTTATCATACGATAAGACAATAAAAGCAATATGCACAACGAAATGATAAAATGTACGAGTATATAAGCACATCATAAGCTAATAGCTGTCATTTACATGCGATCTTAATACATTATTCCAAATGTGAACCGACCATATCTAGATGAGAAGCATTTAAATATTTATTAATTTATAACATTTACATGTTATTTGAGAAGAATTGAGATAGAAATACTGGCTGAAATCGAAATGTGCTACAAATGGACAATAACTGAGGCAGGCACTTTAGGAATCTTGAATTTTGCCCGAAGCACTGCCCAGATTCCCCTGAATCCTCCAAGTCATCAGTCCTTGATACACCCTTACTCTTCATCATTGGTTAAACACAGTCCATACAAAGTAGCTATTATCGAGTGTATGATCTCCATGTAAATCGTGAGTTTTTTTTAGAAATTTATGCCATTTTTTATGAAATTTATTTATGCCTAGAACTCACAACGATCGAATAATCGTATTCATTCTTAATTCAGGCAAGTTTGCAAAACAATCGCTTATGGAATTACGGACAATCCACAGAATATCTAATGTGAAAATCTGAATTAATAAGTACGGTAACTAACAAAATGAATGGTTATGACTCGCGCGCGAATCAGAATCCCAATTGGTATCGATTTTCACAATTTTGCTGATATTAAGAAGCTGTACGAGTATACCAGGGCTGGGCAGGTAAAAGACACCCTAAGTAAGAGAGTGGAATGCAAAGTGATTCGCCTATAAGTAAATCGTGCTCCTATAGATGTAGATGCTTATAGGCACATTGGATTGGATTGGATTGGACTATTGTATCCATGAATCGGTGCTTCTATAGTTTGTCGGTGACTTTTGTTAGTTAAGCTAGTTAGTTATTTGGTTGGGTTGGTTACTGGGAGAGTTGGTTAGTTAGAGAGTTAGTCAGTTAGTTATTTAGTTGAGTCGCGTCGTTTAAATGTTTTACTGTAGGAACGTGTTAAATTGAAACAATTGGCAATTGGTAATTGGGAATCGGGAAAATAAAACAAGAATGAAAATGACGACGTTTAAGACTGAATCATGGAAAAAGTTTCAATAGAATATCTCTGTACACTCGCTTGCACTTTAGTGCACTTAAATATGAACTGACCTGGACAATTTTCAGTGTATTAAGCGCGATCAACGATATTCAATTTTCGATTGTCTTGCGATTTATTTCACCTTCTATCATCAAATCCGGTTAGAATATGTATCCATACCGTATATGTACGTGTATGGGTTGGCGGTTCTATTTGTGGTGTATTCCACACCTGCCGATAGGGTTTGCCAACTTAAATCGTCGGATATCAACGTTGCCTATTGTTTTTGAATAATACAAATAATAACATACATGCTAGCTAATATAGTAAACGGTTGAGGTAAATCTCTTATATCGAAAAGATCGATTAAAATTCAATTTATGACTCTATCGTATAAAGCGCACTATTGGCAGCGCCTTATGCAAATTTAGAAAAAGAATTCGTATTTCATTCGGCTGAACACTTTATTATGCAGTCACGAACAATTCCACTGAATTGTTTCAATTTATTTACTTTATCGTAATTCCATTTTATTATTATCATTTTATTTTTATTTTTTGTTTATATTTAAGATTTTATTTTCAATTTTTGCACATGTCTTCTAAGTTGATTGTGGTACTTTTGTATTATAATTGAAGAGCAGGATTTGATTATACATTCTATTTCAAAATTATAAGAGCCAGCAGACTTTTCTGGGAAAAAAATGTAAAAATTTTGTCAGTTTCGTTGAAATTTGTATCACTGACATTTGCTGTTTTTTTTTACCCCTGGGTAGAGGGAAATCCTATGAAAACACTGTAAAGATACCGATACCTACAGTGAGTGGGATTCCTGTCAGGTCTTACTTTTAAGGGAATATAGTGAATTACGTCTATTACCCCACCTTAGCTTGCCAGTAATTTTATCATTTGGGTCATGTCGTATCAACTTCAACCTTCAAGTAATATTGATAAGCCCTAAAGCACCAATATCCTCTCAGAAATTGGGCCATGTTGTGGTGCATTCCTCGATGGCCTCTTCCGTTCCAAGTGTCATGTCAGGAATAAACTGATGCGTTCATCGTCCTTGAATCGATAAGTCTCAGCGTTTCTGAATCAATATTGGTTTTTTGAAAGACTTTCGGGTCACTTGGTATACAACTGCAATGTATTGTAAATTATTTTTTTCAAAACTTTACCGGTACTATCGAACAAACAAATATGATGGTAGTAAGATGGGTTATTGGGTGGTTTCTTACCTTTTGGTATTAGATGTATCAGTTATTGTTTGCATCAATGAGAAAAGATTCCTTCACGCAAATACGTATTATATACCTCAAAAAGGCATCTACCCATGTTCTAGTCCCAATTTTAAGAGCCACATTTAGTACTAAATCCAAATCTGGGGGTTCAAGTCACAAGAGTCTAACTTCTATTTATAAGTTAGACTCTTGAGACTTGAGGTACGAGTTCTGTTCAAAAAGTATCGCGAATTTTGAATTTCCGCGGGTTACGTATATTTGATTTTCGATTTTTTTGTGGCGTTATGTTGGTACTCATGTCTCTCACTTATGCCGACAAGTTCAGTCAATTTTTAACAGCTGCTTTGCTTGCACGTGTTTTTTCTCGTCTTCGATTTTTGCCCATTCCAAAAAATGGATCAGAGGATCTGTATCAAATTTTGTGTGAAAAACAAAATTAATTGAGCGGACGCATTCCGAATATTGACTGTGGCATATGGTGAAGCTACCTTGGATCGAAGCAACGTTCATCGGTGGTACAAAATGTTCTCAGAGGGCCGAGAAGATGTGAACGACGAAAAGCGTGCCGGACGCCCGAGCACGTTAACAACAGACGAAAACATTGATGAAGTGAAGAAAATAGTATTGGCCAATCGTCGAATCACCGTTAGAGAAGTTGATGAGGACTTAAACATATCAATTGGCTCGCGCTATTTGATTTTGACCAATGATTTTTGTCGTGGGACAAGTCGCCGCGAAATTCGTACCAAAATTGCCCAATTTCGACCAAAAACAGCATCGCATTAACATTGCTAAGGAGCTGTTTGAGTCTGTCCGTGACGACCTAAATTTACTCCAGAGGGTCATAACTGGTGACGAATCATGGGTTTATGGTTATGACGTGGAAACCAAAGCTCAATTATCCCAATGAAAGATGTCGCACGAGCAAAGACCGAAAAAAGCGCGCCAAGTTCGGTCGAATGTGAAGGTTTTGCTTACAGTTTTCTTCGATTGCAGGGGCGTGGTGCATCATGAGTTCTTGCCACAGGGTAGAACGGTCAATAAGGAATATTACCTACAAGTTATGCATTAATAATGCCGTAGCCAACGTATTCCCCAGATTTCCACCCTGTGACTTTTTCTTGTTCCCAAATTGAAGAGCCTCATGAAAGGACGACGCTACGCTACGATTGAGGAGATAAAAACGGCATCGAAGGAGGAGATGAACAAGATCACAAAAAATGATTTTTTGAAGTGCTTTGAAGATTGGAAAAAACGTTGGTACAAGAGTATAATATCTGGTGGGGATTACTTTGAAAGGGACAAAATAGATATTCATGAATCAATCAATAATTTTTGAAAAAACACAAAATTCGCGATACTTTTTGAACAGACCTCGTTAATTGTTTTGTTTGATAGGCGAAAAAATTACTTTAGGTTGTTTCCGGCTGATTTCACTACTTTGCTTAGTATGTTGGTCTAAACCAATTCTTTTTAAGCTTAGCCACAACCACGTTTTATGGCTTACCCCAAATGGCATCATTGACCTCATAACTTATCTTTTTTTAATAACTGTTTTTGCTTATCCTAATTGTGTTTTTGAGGGTTTTACTAATATTTTTGTAGTGATGTGTAAGGGTGCCAAAATCATTTCTTCCTCTTGCTAGTTAGTACAACCCTCTTGATTAGTAATTTTTTCTCCTAAGTCAGGTGATTTTGTCATTGCACCAGTAAACTTTTGATAGATGACAACCTTATTATAGATTGGGTGATCTATCTACCTTATTATAGATTATTTTAGATGTAAAGATACGTGCTGCTACGTTTTCAATTTTTTTCAGTCTGGCTGCAATCTTATTACTAATCAATTTTCACTAAATAGTTTGAAAAAAGAAAACTATTTAAAGTATTATACATTTTTAATTTTTTAGATATTACTATAAATTTGTTAATTGAAAAACAAATTTATAGTAATATCTAAAAAATTAAAAATGTATAATACTTTAGAGCGCAAAAACAATTATAAATTTATTTGAATAAATTAATGTCAGTAGAAATGCTAATAAAAAAAAAATTCAGGTAAGTTGATATTTAATTTATTAATTTAAGAGAATTTTTTAAACTATATTTATAAAAATTTATTAAATATTCATGAAAATATGATTTTAGTAATTTGAAATAGAAATTTCAAATTTACTAAAATCTTTTTGTCCCAGTATGAAGAAATTATTCTAAAAGCATCAAAAAGTTTATTGAAATCACTGTTTGGCAATTGTATACCTAATAGCACATTTCTATATTAAAATTTATGTAATAAGGAAAGATTTGTCAAAATTCCATAGGATTTATTTCACAGCAGCAATTGTATAAATTGGTCTCAAAATTATTCAACAAAGAATCCTTCAAAGAATTCATCTATTATGAATTTGGGCATACCAAATGTCCAGACTGCCAATCAGAAATATAATAATACTATTGGCATGAATAAAATTACACTCAAAGAATGCATAATGAAACTTTTATATCTGAAACTTTGAATTTAACATAACATAAACACAATAATATGAGTTGCATAGTTTCATTCGTAATACTACGAGTATAATAAAAATGGTTTGCAGAGAGTAATTTTTGTTAAAGAATGTGTCTGAACTCTGATATTGATCGAGGATATTTTCATAACGACTATGCATATTTGGGTACCCACTATGATAACATTCTATTATGAAATTGAAATTCTATGATAGCATTTTTTAAGTTAACAAAAACAAATCATAATCATAAAATTAATTTTTAGTTTCTAAAAGATGAAAATTTTTGGTCAAATTGTGTAAAATTAATTTTGTATTTTCCAAGGAATTCTTCCCCTGTCAGTATAATGAAAAAATATCTTCCGAGAGAAATAAGGAAAATATGCGTATTCTATACTAATTAAGTCTTATTTGAAAAAGCTTTAAGTCTTAACTTTAATCTGAGGTCAAAAAACTCTTGTACTTTACAAGTCATTCTCGAGGACCAATTCAAAAAATATAACGTATCCTTTAATTAGCAGATATTTTTAATATGCCCTCATCCTTATTATCATCATTATTATCGTCATCGACATCTTTATTTTTATCATTAACCTTTTTCATGAAATCCTTATTTTGTTCTAGTACTCCAGTTTGAATATATGTACATCGAGGCACAAGTGTACATATATAGCTAAGCTTATTCTCTGTTCAAAGGATTATTTCACATTGATTAAGACTTTTTGCCTTCTTTGCTTTTCTTTTTATATTTTTAGCCCAAAAGTATAACAAGGTACATTTACTTGAATAAATATATTGTATATAAACACGAACCGTAAAGGAAGTGTAAGCAGAAGCGTTTCATTTGACAAATTACAAGAAGATATACTTATCGCCAAGATAAGTGGACTTTAAGTCAAAGCAAAGATGTATGCTCCTTCGTTTGTTCATACAATGATAATGATAAACAAAAGAAGTTTTTCTTGTTAGGCTTCCAAAAGAGTCCTAAAGCTTGAAAATTATGAAAGCTTGATTAAATATTCAGCAAAAGGAACACTAAGTATCTTAACATAAATTAGCAGTTAATAACATTAGAAAAGCATTTAGAGCTTGTTCTGCAGATGTACGAGTATGTCTTAAAATATACCAGAACAAAAGGAACACGGAAAAAGTGTACAAAAAGTAGACCATACGGTATATTACTTATATTAAGAAAAAAAAATAAGAGGGAGCAAAATCTCATAAAGAATATATTCTATAAAAGCTTCATAATTATGTATACAATAAAAAATATAGAATATTATATTATAAAAATGAAATTAACAACTTTTAAACAAAAGTCAAATTATTGTATTAAATTATTGTACTTGTATTAAAGGATATTCTTAAAATTATTATACTTTTGTCTTCTAAGTAAATTTCTCTTTGGTAAATTGTCTAGCGGACTGTAATCATACAGGATCTTATATAAGTACAAGTATACAAGTAGTTACTTGTACATTCGTTACACTTGTACCTTAGAGAAAAATTGAAATCCTTGGGCCGAATTAGTTAACTTCCGTTTCCAAAAATTGTGTGCGAGTAGCTATTTGGTTGGTAATTCAGTAAAAGGTTTCATTAGTAACTTAATTTTCTCATTTTATGTAAATTTATGGAATTCATTTTGTATACTTTTTTATTACTTTTTTTTTCCTATATATTTCCCATAATTTATTTTGTACTCGCCTACCCACCGTGCTAAGCATGTATTTTCATCATTATATTGTATGTATGTATATATTTACTTAATACACATATATACGATAGAAATAAATATGTACTTATATACAAGTTATATTATTTTATACGTTTATGTTATACTCGAATAAAATGAAATATTTTCGTAATTAAATGTTGAGGCACGTAATGAAAGTCCACGATTAAATGAGTTCAATTTCATGGGTATATATAGTCGTATATTATTTTTATTTCCTCTCTTTATGTCTTCAATATGAATTTTTAGCAATTAATAATAAATAGAATTTTTTTTCCAAACATTCTCCCCATATTAGATAGATGACGGTAATAGACTAACTTGACATTAATGTAATAATTGTTATTAAAACAAACCGTAATCATTTCGAATTCATTATTATATTTTTGATAAATTCTAATAAATTCTCAACGATATATTTTCATATTAAAATATTGGTCATTATTGTAATAATGATCATAATTATGATTCTGATTTTATAGTAATTTATATTCAAACATTACTCGCATAATAAAGATGTTATAATAATATTGATATTTTCGAAATTACACGTAGATTTTATTATTATTTGCCTTATCTAAATATATATGCATAATTAGTTGAAATTTTTATAGTAAAATAAAGGATAATGTTTCACTCTTTAAAGGAAATAAATTTCAATAATTTGGTTTTTATCGTGAATTGATTATAGATTACTCGAAATTGAAGGTAAGTTTCTGAGCGGCCATTTGTTAGTTGAATTAATTACAATTATGTATGAAAAATAATATTATTGATATGATCACGAAGCCTAAGCTTGCAGGGTTGCATCCTAACGTCGAAATTTTCGATGACATTTCCCAATAAAAGTATAAATTTTGGTGAATATTATTTTTTAGGTCTTGGATTAATTTTGGATAATTGGAATATTTGTTTCAAATAACTTCAAACAAAAAAGTCCAACGATGTCAAATCGCAAGATCTCGAGGCCAATTCATATCAACGTTTCGTGAGATTATTCGATCACCAAATTTAAAAACAGTTTTTCCTAATTACATGAGGTTTATTCGTAACTTAGATTCCACAATATTGTACTGTGTCGCTAAAAGTTAATTTTGGGAAATCTCATTTTTACAGAACGCCCGTTTTTATAGTAAGTTTGGCTGAAAAAGTGCATTGTTCTGTTATTAACAACTATATGGTTAAAATTGTTCTTTTATTCTTAACAGTTGTAAAAATTATCATAACGTATGCGTTTTGATAGATGTTCCGAAAGATGAATAAAAATTCAACAGATGACCTTTGCTATATATTCTCATTAAGTTGATTTAAAGTCTAATTAGAGTGACTCAGAAATCGAAAAACTGTGAAAATGGTATTATGATTGTTGAACAATTATCAGTGTAATTAATTTTGTTTATGCCACATTAGTTTTGTTTCTGATTTTTTAAGTATCCAAAGAGTTTAACTTGATATTTTAATTTTGGAATAGCTTTTTTAAGAATGAAAATCAAATATGTTGACGTATCCGTACAATACCAAGTGTATAAGCTTAAATCCGCTGTTTTTTAGTCAAAAAAACACATGTTTTTTTCATAGAAAGCAAAAACAAATTTATTCAAAGTACTTACCCTCGCTAGCTACATATTTTTTCCATCTCTCGAGCAATTTGTGGATACCACGCCAAAAAAATTCCTTCTCTTTCGAGCCAAACCACTCATCAAGCCATTTTCGGACGTCTTCGTAAGAATCGAAGTGCTGCTCAGCGAGTGCGTGGCCCATCGACAAAAACAGGTTGTAGTCGGAAGGGCCCAGATCTGGTGAATAAGCGAGGTAGGGTAGCACCTCCCAGTTGAGTGTCTCCAAGTAGTTTCGGACCATTTTTGACGTATACGATGGTGCGTTGTCGTGGAGGAAAATCAGCTTGTCATGTCTTTGTTGATAATCCGTCCTTTTTTCACGCAGAGCACGGTGCAAATTGATCAAATGTTGGTGCTAGCGGTGGGCATTGACAGTTTCACCAGGTTTCAACATCTCATAGTAGACGATACCCTTCTGATCCCACCAAACGCACAGCATCGTCTTCCGTCCGAAGCGATTTGCTCTTGGGGAAGATGTTGATGGTTGGCCGGGATCAACCCACGATTTCTTGCGTTTAGGATTCTCGAAATATATTAAGTTTTCATCGCCTCTCATAATCCGATGCAGGAACGACTTTCTTTTTCGTCTATCGAGCAAGATTTCGCATGTGTTTTGGCGTCGCTCTATCTGCCTATCGCTCAATTTATTCGGCACCCATTTTCCGATCTTTTCCCATGGCAAGCAGATGCAGGGAAATGGCTCGTTGAGTAACACCCAATTGCTCCGCGAGCATTTTTTACGATTGGATATCGTCTTCGTCCAAAAGAGCCTACAATTGATGGTCCTCAACCTTCCTAGGCCGATTTTCACGCTTCTTGTCCCACAAGTCAAAATTACTGTCTTTGAACCGACGAAACCAATCTCGATTGACTGATTAATATTGACAGATGTCAAACTCACAAAAAAAGTATGGCGTACCCATGGTAGCTTAATACGCTCACTCACGCCATTTATGACCAAACAGCGGATTGAAGCTTATATACCTGGTATACTTTTAATCTGGATATTGACATCTTGATAAGTTGTATCTGGATTTAAGATAGTCACGTTAAAAATGACCTAATCAACATTGGTAATGATGTAAAATGTGTAATGAAAAAATATTATAAGAGTAAGTGATTTCAGAAGTGATTCATTCCATTTAAAAAAATTAATTAAGTAAAACTCGATTAGTAACTCAGTTATTTAATTTAAATAAAAAAAATGTAACTAGTCATCTCTTTAAAATAACAATTATTCAAATAGTAAAGCAAAAGTATCAAGTTTTTTCTCAAATTAGACTTATAATAGGCTCAAAAAAATAAAAAACAATTTTTTATTTATGTTTGTTAAAAGTAATATTTTGAAAAATATTGTTTTTTATTTTTATTAAAGTTATTATAACAAAAAGAAGGCATTTGCCATAGCGATCGTGACATCCTAAGGATTTTGTGAAAATTGATCACATAGAAATACTGCAGTCCTATCTGCTGCATTGCTCGAATAAGAAGACCAGCATTCACTTTGATTGTAAAAAAAATGTCTATAAATTTATACGAGGTCTTAGTGCGACTAGAGATTATGGCGCTAATCTTTGAAATTAAATATACACAATTTTTTCAAGTATGTAGGTGTAAACTCTTTAAAAAGGCAGTTGTTTTGTATTCAAGAAACTGAGAAATTGATTTATGGTCTACTGGATATAATATTATATCCTGTAGATAGAAGGTTACTTTTTAAAATAATGCAATTTATCTCATTGAAATTTAACCTTCCTAACATCTGCTACTTTATTATAAAATATTTAGAGTATCTCCGAAAGTAAGTCCTTTAGAGATAAGCATATTCTTGATTAGGAAATAGAAGGTTTCGATAACTTTAGGTCTGATTTGATGGCTCCAAGAAATCGATATTTCCTATGAGTATAGTATTTCTCTTCCATAATTTCAAATTGGTTCCATTTTCCATGAATGTTCTAATTATTACAATATGTTCAAGTAGGTTTTTGTTTAATTGAAAATTATTGCATTCAAAAAAATTCAGATAAGCTAATTAACCTAAAGATAAAAATTCTTTTCTTTAAATAGGAACAAATTTAGCTTCTTGATTAATTTCCTTTTCTGTTGAAATAAGAACATTTTATTTTAAAAGTATGAAAGGATACAAAAAATTTTCATGAAAATTACGTACAAAATTTCAATAAGGAAACGGAAACAAAGCACATTAAAATAAAATCGAAACCTTTAATTTAGCCTTTTCATTTATATTTGTAACAGGAAATGAGCAATGAAAAAGCTGAGACGCAATCACACGGTTCAAAGTAATTAGTTAATTGCACGATTTAATTATTATAAAAGGTTTTTGTTCTACTGACTTGTGTAATCGTCGTAAGTATTTGCACTTGTTCTGTTTTGTGGTCGAATTCGAAAAGGTTCTATAAGAGTTACAGTTGTGGTTGGATCAGTAGAGGTGGCATATTTTATTAACAGTGTTTAAGAACCGAATCTTAAAGCGGTTATTATGTATGCACAACCATTTCTTAGTACTTCTCCAAAGCATATTGAAACAGAAGTGTTGGTTCGACAGTTTTTTTTTATTTGTCATTAGCCATAAAACGATTTTATATTATTATAGCCATTATTAATATTACAATGTTTGAATAATTTCTTTATTTTGCCCTATTATCTAGACAATTTCCGCCTTTCAAGAATTTCCATTTTCATCTCAGATTTTCTATTTGAACATTTTACATTTTTACTACTTACACGTGTTATGGAATAATTTTTTAAAAATATCCTGACCAAACAGAATTAAAAGGCTCTATTCCATATTCTCGTATTTGAATAAGTACATATATAAACTGAACATATTTGATTAAATATCAGATTAAATGAAAAATTGTGAACTAACAATCTTGTCAGGAAATATGAAAACTCAAGTTTATAATATTCAAGAAATTATGACAGCCATAAGGTAGATGTTAAAAAGAAATTGCCATAAGGTATGTGTACTATATTAAAATGAAATTTTGATGTTGGTTAGTGGTTTAAGTAGTTATTTTTCTTTTTATTTTGAAAAAGTTTTCTAATTGAAAGTTTATATTAAATATTATATTATAGTTTATGAAGATAAACTTTTATGAAAATTTTGCTCAAAGTATGCTAATATTGTTTTTGAGCGATAAAGCTTTAGGAAAGCTTTTGGTAAATAACTTCTGTTATTATATATCCTTATGACTTAGTAAAAATTTCATCAACCCATATATCTGCAACTTGTTTTTTTTATATTTTACTTGGAAATTTAATTTTTTTTTCTTAATAAGTTTACAGGAAACTTTGTAGAATTTTTATTATTGAGATTTGCGAAAGATGTCTTACTTATTCTGCAAAAATAATATTTTGATTATGTAAATATAAGAGAGTATTTTTACATCAACAACTTTTGGAAAAGTTTATTTAAACCTTAATTTTCTATGCATCAATATTTTGTTATATGAAATTACAAAAAAAATTTACAAGTGATATAGAGTATACAAAGAATTTAATTGTTGAGTTATGAAATTGCTAATTTTTAGTGGACTAATATTTTAGGAATATATTTTTATAATGATGAAATCATTAATTTGAATATTACTGAGAAAATCCATCTCTGAATTACAAAAAATATTAGTTTTTTACATAAATACAACCAAATAATTTTGAGTAAACTAAATAATGTAATTTTTATTTCATATTAAAATTATATTCACAATTATCGACATCATTTAAAAAATAATTTTTTTATTTATTGTATAATATTGGATTTTAAAGATTTTATAAATATAACTGAACTTATATAGTGCATAAACTTGGTTTGCTAAATTTATTGAAATTAGACTTAATTTTGTTGACTCATTTAAAAGAAAGGTTAATTGAAAAGTTACTTAAAAAATTTTAATCGAAAGTGCAATAAAAATATCAAAGTCCTAAATAACGTAAAGCCCTAAGAGGTGTGACAGAAAACTAATGATACTGACATTCGTCTGATTGGGGCGTTATCATGGTGGAGCATCCAAATATGTATAATTTCAAATCGAACGTAAATAACGCTTTTTATGATCTTTTCAAGGATTTCTTTATAAAAAACCCCATAAACGACGATCTCAACTCACAAGAGCTTTTAACTAATCCATATTTTCATCAGTTTCGATGTTAAAGGCTTTTCATTCGTTCTATTAATTTTCGACTGTCCAAAAATGCCCTTATAATCGATAAACTTTTTTTTTTGGATAAGTAATATTCTCCATAGGTTCATTGTAATATTTCGTTCGTGAAACTCACAGATTCACCAAGCTTCAAATAAATTTCAATATAACATCGATGCTCCAAATTTGGTTGTTTCATTTTTCGTAACGCACCACAGAAATACAACCACACTTAACACGCTCTATATGGTCGGATAGTCAGCGGAGAGGATTGAAACTTGTTCTGCACGTCTAGGAAAATTTCGTGGTATTGCAAAATCGATCTTAGTAATTTCAATCTCTTTTTTTTTTACTGTCATACGTTGTAGTAATTTTTTCACATATGTTGTTAAGAGCCTATTTACATATTAATGCTTATATGAAGGTACTATCATCAATAAGCTAAAACGACTTTTCATTAATATTAAATATAGTAAGATTAAAATTACATAATTAAATATCTTAAAGAAAAGTTTGTTTATCAAAGTAAAGTTACTATTACTATTTCAATATACAGCCTATTTAAAAATTTAATATAAATTATCATGTTTTTATCATAAATAACAATTTAATTAAAATCATAACCGACATGCTATCTTATCAGTTATCTACCTTTTATGAAACACAATTTTTTTTTTCATTATATTTGTATATTAAAATTGAAGGAGATTTTTTTAATATATCAAGAAAATATTAAATTTAATAAAGAAAAATTATGAGAAGAGAATTAAAGGCCGGATGATTTTTTTTTCAAGAAAATTTAAATTTTCAAAATTTAATTATTATTAATAACAATAATGAATGTTATTTCACTTAACAAAATTCTAAATTTCAACAATAATTTTTTCAGCTTGAACACTTTCTTGGAAGTTTTTGCAAAAGAAATTACACAAAATCTTCTTTTGGTTGGTGTTACGAATATATGGGCGAATGGAGGTGGTAGGCTATTTATTATGGCTGACAGGAGCTTTTCGTGTACTATGTTGGGCATAGGTAAAAGCTCAACAAAATCTAAATTGAAATAAAAATATTTTGGACAACTTTCTGAATAACGATGATGTTCGGTGAAAATAATTCTACAGAAGAAGGAAAAATATTAGCATAATACAACCACAAGTATATATATGTACGCCTGGCAAAAGGTAAAAAAAAGTGAATAATTTTGTTTTGTTTTGTTATTTTATAGGAATGAGAAAAAAGTGAGCGAATGGGGGTGGTTGGCTTAGTTGAAAAACGTAAACTAAGAAAAAGGACTTCGTTTTCATAAGGGAGTAAATAATAAAAGAGGTACCCTTCTAGTTATGCTCGAATTCTTAAGTTGGCCTTTAAGGCGAACATTTAGTAAAGTGGTTACGATGAGAACGACAAAAACATGAAATGTCCTTTTTACTAAAAACATTTTCCTTTTTGGAAATATCTGCTTGCAGAAATGTTTAAATTCGTTATTTTCATTTTATTTCCATTTATTTGAGATTATTTTATTCGTTTTCGTTCCCATTATTTATTTGACGTTTTTTTTTTTTATCTTTATATAAGTAACCAACAGAAGAGATACAAAATATCGAAAAACTGAAAACAAATATTCGAATAAAAAAAAATTATAACAAAAGGATATAAAATAAGAAAGTGGTAAGGAAAATAACTCTTAGGATATCATAATTTGAACGCTTTTATATACAATCATATAGTAATAAAAGAGCATATAACATATACATTCCTATACGTAAATATACTAGCACAAAATATTATGTATGTATATACACAAGTATATAGTATAGTTAGTATATAAGAATATGTAATAAAAAAGGGATAAAAAAATAATCGAAATGAATATCAATGGAAAAATATATACGAGCTTAGGATTGTCAACGATGAATGAAAGGAAAATCGATAGACGCCAAACATGAGATTGTGTAATAAAATTATATTCCTGTTTTGAAACGTTCAGTAATTTTATTTCTTGATTGGCTTGATAAGGATATGCTGACAACATGCCAATTTGATAAACTGAAATGAAATGCGTAATTATTGAATTATGATTCTTGATAAATGACAGTGACCGGTCAAATGTCGACCGCGAATGATATTTTTCTACACTTAATAATAAATCAATAAAATACTACTCGTATTATCTGCCTTAGTAAAAGAAAATGTTTTTCTTATTTACATTACTATAGAGTAGAAATAAATGTTCTAGATATTTACTGATACACACATACACATATATATAATATAATTTGTTGTTTTTTTTTATTGTTAATTCAATTAATTTTCATTGTCAGTTTAAATTAATTAATGCGATGTACGTTTGTAAATAAATAATAGAAAAAGGATAGCTCTAGTAAAAACAAGGACTAACTTTTATATTACAATATCCTTAAAAAAAATATGATATGAGTTTTTGGATTATTGGTATTAAGTTAAAGGATGTTTGTGTTTTTATTATTACTTATAAAGTCTATAGAAAAGATATTTGATTTATTTATTAGTGTAGAGAATAAAGCATGAATTTCTTTAAGAAAAGAATTTTCAAAATAATTTTTTTTTGTTAAATTCTAGTTATTTTTTTAATTTATTGAAAATGTGGATTTTCTCGTATTTAAAGAATATTTCTTTTTTACACTATACATATATTTATTTATAAAAGCTTTTATCAATTATGAAAAAAGAGAGTTAAAAAATTGTTACACCGATATATGGTTGGTGTATTTGTTTGGAAGTAAATGCCCAGTAGGACATTGTATGTTATAAGCGAATACTTCAGTAATTGATGCTTTCATTGATTTTTTGAAATAGTAATAAATTAAAGTAGGGCTTAAAAATTTGTTGGAAAAAAACAAAAGAAAGAAATGAAATAAAACTTTCTAGAAATTTCGAATTCTAGACTATCTAGGAAGATGATGTAACGCAATTTTACTTTAGATAATTTCATTCGATGAAGTTGATAGTTAGTGAACAGCTAAGTTTGAGTGAAAAATTTTGTGATTTTTTTGTTGGAAAAAATCAATAATCCAGCGATAAATTAACTTAAATTAATTAAAATTTTAAGTCTTGATAAAATAAATGATGTTTCAATAAAATTAATTTTTATTAATATTATAGATTGAAAATAACATCATTCAAATGGTCGTCTCTGCTCTGTTAACATAACCGAATAGGATGGTGCCAATTTTCGATCACCTTGTATAATTAATTCGGTCTTATTTCACATTTCTGGCATTGAATATTCAATTTTAATGCATCAACTTCTTGGAGGGCATTTCTTATCTGCATTTCTTGAAATTATAGACTCGCCAAACTTTTACTGTAATAAAACGATGGTGGCATGAGTTGTGTGGCACTTAATGCCGTCTTGTCAAACGGACATATTCGATAAATTCATATCTTTTAATTCAGGCTACCAAAAGTTCTTTATAATCCATATTTACCGCTCACCATTGACAGTAATTGCAACTAGTTCCTCATTTTGAAAAAAATAAGAACGGATGATGCCATCGTGACATAAACCATCCGAAATAGTCACTTTTCAGAATATAAAGGTTCAGGTGAATAATTTATATGTTGGCTTTAGCTTAGTAACAATAATATTGTTTATTTACCGATTCAGAGAGATGAAAATGCGCCTCATCTTAGAAGATCATTTTCGATGATCCAAGGGTTTCAATTTTGTAAGGATATAAGCTCAAATTCAATCGTAAAATATGTCACGTTGTTGTGGTAGACAGTCCTATATGTTGAGAACGCCTTGAAATCAATAAATTTTGGTCTTCATCAACACTTGCCTGAACATAATGTAAAGAAAGATTCCGTTCAAAATTTGGCGCAGTTCGACGAGTAGCGAGAACACTAGGCCAATTATAACAAACATAAATTGGAAGAAGTGTACGATAAGTTGCAATAAAAGAACGATTATTTTGATAAAAAAAGTGCATAGCTTTTAAGCGTTGCTCAGACATGTATTGTCTCATAAATATATTGTAAACTTTCTTAAATAAAACTGATAGTAACAAAAAAATTTCATATTTTTCAAATATTGTACGAGGTCTGTTCAAAAAGTATCGCGAATTTTGTATATCCGCGGGTTACGTATATTCGATTTACGATTTTTTGTGGTTGGTACTCATATTTCTCACTTATGTCGACAAGGTCGGCCATTTTGAATATTCAGTTAATTTTTGACAGTTGCTTTGCTTGCACGTGTGTTGGCTCATCTTCGATTTTTGCCCATTTTCGACCAAAAACAGCATCGCATTAACATTGCTAAGGAGCTGTCGGAATCTGTCCGCGACGAACCAAATTTGCTCCAGAGGGTTATAACTGGTGACGAATCATGGATTTATGGTTTTGACGTGGAAACCAAAGCTCAATCATCCCAATGGAAGCTGCCGGACGGGCCAAGACCAAAAAAACGCGCCAAGTCCGGTCGAATGTGAAGGTTTTGCTTACAGTTTTCTTCGATTGTAAAAACAATACACTAATAATTTTGCAGCCACCGTATTCCCCATATCTAGCCCCCTGTGAATTTTTCTTGTTCCAGAAACAGATTCTTTGATCCAATTTTTGGAATGGGTAAAAATCGAAGACGAGCCAAAACACGTGCAAGTGTAACTGAGAGTTTTGATCTGATTCGGCAACTGGTTTGTGTGCAGATATTGATTTTGTTAGTTAATGTCAAGTGTGCTCTACGATTTTTACCATGGTAAAAGATATGAAACAAGAATTTGGCTGAAATTTTGTATTGCGAAAGAAATTGCTTGTGGTTAATCATATCATATAATATATTTTTTTGCGGTTAATCGTACGGAGAAGACTTAGAACGAGTTCGCTTTATCGAAAACATTCGAGTGGCTCAAATTATTCAAGGACAGGTAAGAGTTAATTGAAGAACAGCATCTTTTCGGTTGATATTCAACGCTTCCAATTATCAAAAATATCAGTAAAATGCTGTCGTTGTAGCTTACACGAATCTATTCGCACCATTTGAGTTGATGTTTCGAGCATGAAATCCCACGTCACACGTAAAATGAGCATTGCTCACAGGTTGTTGAAGATTTATTTATTGAGTCAATTAAGTCTGTACTGCCATGAAATAACGGGCGTTGTTTCGTTGAGTTTGACATGCAAACCAGTCAACAAACTAAGTAATGGCTCTTGGCCATACTAGAAAAACCACGTTAAAGTTTTCTAAGATTTATCTAAGCATTGTAAGGATTTTGAGAGAGAGAGAGTATTTGCCACTAAACACCAGATTTACGAAAGAACAATTATTGGTTTGTGCACTATACGAATTTTTTGCTTAAAACTCAACGAATTTTATTGGGTTATGCGGAAAGTAATTTCGTTTTTTTTTTTTATAAAAATGAAAGACGATTTTCTTTTAGTGAATTAATATTTTATTCAATTAAATATTGTCCAGTCTGATCTGATATTTCTGGCAGTAGCATGATTCCACGCTCATAAAATTTTTGTTCTTTGCTGCCAAAAAACTGATCTAAGTGATTTTTGACTTTCTCATTTGAATTAAACGTTTTACCATCTAATTTTGTAGAGACCGGAACAAATGATTATCGGAAGGTGCTAGGTCTGAAGAGTATGGTGGGTATGGTAGTATATCCCATCCATGCTCTAAAAGCTTTTGCCGAGTGGTCAAACTTGTATGTGGTTTCGCATTATCCTGTTGGAACACCAAACCTTTCCTTTTGACCAATTTTGGCCTTTTTTGTTTAAGTGAATCATTCAATTTGTCCAACTGATGACAGTACACTTTAGAATTGATCGTTGTGTTGCTCGGTAGAAACTCAAAATATACGACCCCTTTGAAATCCCACCGAACAGATTGCATAACCTTTTATTGATCAATATTGGCTTTTGAAGTGCTTTGAGGCGTTTATTCTTCTCTACTCCAGGATCTTTTGCACTTAACATTATTTTAGTCAACTCATTTCTCGTCTCCAGTGATGATACGCTTCAAAAATTGTTCATTTTCTTGGCGTTTGAGAATCAAATCACAAACGTCAATGCGACGGCACAAAAAAAAATTTTTTTTTCAGTAAGAAGATGAGGAACCCATATGTCGAGCTTTGACATTATTGTCGAGCCTTAAGATAAATTTAATCTCTCAGCGATCTCACGAGTTGTTATTCGCCGGTTTGCATCAATTAATGTCTTTATTGTGTCTTCGCCAGCTTCAACTGGTCTTCCAAAACGTGGTGCATCTTCGAGATCAAAATTAATGGATCGAAATTTTGCAAACCAGTTTTGGCACTAGCGCACACTGAACACATCTTCTCCATACACATTGGATGATTTTTTTTTTTGCTTAAACAGTATTTTTATCTTTTCTATAGTAAAAACTACTGTGCAGAATCAATCGAATTTTTACACAAACAAGCCTTGCTATGTCAGCTGTCAAAATACCATACATATGATTATGCGGCTTAAGTGTGAAGTTGGTTGTGAAAAAATACAAATAAATCCTCTGTTGGGAAACAACGAAATTACAAAGTAAGCCTTGCTATGTCAGCTATCAAAATCCATATGATTATGCATCTTTAGTGTGAAGTTGGTTGTGAAAAAATACAATTAAGTCCTTTGTTTGGAAAAAACGAAATTACTTTCCGAACAACCCAATATATTAATCAAGCATCGTATTTACTAAATATGGAGTCCATATAATATTTTTATGTTCCCTATATGATATGTTTTTGACGTTTCGAGTCTATATAAACCAACGAGTGCTTAGTAAAAGTGTCTCAAGTAAGTTAATTGTTTAAATCGATTTAGTACATGTTTTATTCATATTACTTAAAATTAAGCAATTATTAATGTTTTTTAAGTAAAAAATAAAAAATAAGCTTATTTATAGAAATTACTCTATTTATAGAAAAAATGCAAAATACATATAAAAATTTCCATACAATTCAATAATAATTTTATTTCTACTTAACAGCATTTTCTTATAACAAATTAGTTTTTTTTTTCTAATTTCAATTGCAAATATTTACATTTTCAGAAAATAACCACGTAGTTTAATATGAAAAGATAACAATAATTATAATATAGTCTATCTAACAACTTTGTTAGCTATAATATTCAATTATAAGAAAATACAAACTTGAAATTAATATGAATTGATCTAGAGAACTATTGTATTTCCATATTTTAAATGTAGATAACAATAATATAGTATAACTTTTATATAAGAATTACTTACACAATGTAGTGGAAATACTCTTGTAATTTAAACAATGGTAACTAAAATAAACAAAAATTTAAACGCAGATAGTATCTTGTTAGTAATTAGTTTGGAAAATTAATTTTATTAGGATATATTCATATTTCATATAGTATCATAGTATTTATATTACTCTCGAATCATGTTCTTTGAGTAGAGTATATCGGTAAAAGTGAACCATTTATAAAAGATATTATCTATATAAGACTAACAACATTATTATCATTGTAAGCATATCTAAATGGTATCAGTATCAATACTAGTATTGAAATTACAAAAGCATTATTCTGATTAGAGTTATTATTATGTTAATCAAATATTATTATTCCTTATTGTTACATATGTGTATAGATACCATTATATAAGTATGTTATCTAATATTTTTTTTAATTCAAAAAATAAATTTCATTTGCAAGTAAGCCTTTACTAATAATTTTTTTTTACTTCGGAAAATAAATAAATTTTTATTTACAACAGCAACAACTATATTCGTTATTGTTTGAAATTATTTATCCTGTTTACTTTGCTTTAAGTTTGAAAATTGCTGGTAAGTTTTTGTTGCTATTTCAGGTTGGTTTGTGTTTACATATGGATATAATTAACACGTTTTTGTGGAGAGAGAACCAAAAATTTCGATAAATATCATATGCAGAAAATACCTTTTATGATAGGAAATACCTTTACATACCGCACTGGTAATGAACATACTCACTCGTACATGTTAGGCTGAGAAGTATTATTTCATTGAAATGAAAACGCATTTCTGGTGAACAAACTCATATATCATCATACAAGTCTACCTAGCATAGCAAAATATGTACTAAGGTGGTGCTGGGAATAATGTATGTATTGTGGTTGAAGTGTTAACAACGATAAGAACATAACAAACGAGCCGAATGACTTCAAAGTGATTTAAATTTATGCCTGAAATTCCATTGTTAAACCCTTTTTGCCCTTATTCTATTAAGAAACTTATTTTTCACGGTACAGCGCTCTCCCTCGTATTCTTTTGACACTCTTAACATTTGGTAATTATTACTGAAAAAGGGTAGAAACGTAAATAATAATAACAATAACAGTAATGATAACTTTAAGGCCTTTTCTAAACTCAAAGAAGTTTAAAAGTTTCCTTATTTACAAACTTCGCTAATAGTACATATTTACGAATTTTCTAATATTTTAAGAATTTCTTTAAGTTATTCTACCAAAGAAGAGGTTTTGTTTATAAAGAATTAACATTCTTTGATATTTCAACTTTAACTATTAGAGTAGCTTTTGTTAGCAAATATTTTTGTGAATATCTTTTAAAAATTATTTTAATCGCTTGAAAAGAAAACGAATTATTTTTACATATCTTCAAATAAAAAAAATTTTTTTTTTTTTTTAGATATTTCATTAAAATATTTTTTCAAAGTGTAGTTTATTAAAGGCTTCGAGTAGTTTATAAAATTTCTGGAAAAAATTAAGAGAATTAAAATAGTTGAGTATAAATTTTTTTCTTCAACCATCTTTTTTCATGCAGTTAATTCGGTTAAAATACTTTATTTTCTATGAATTAATTTAAAAAATATTACCAACACTTCATTACTGTAAGCTTATAGTTCAAACTCATTATAGACTTTGCCTTTCTAGTGTTATTTAATAAAATTATAGCATTAGAACTCATATATACCTATTTGTACGTATATGTGTAAGTATACTTAAATTATCATTTTTATATCGAAAACTAAATATAGTAAAGATTGAAATCGGACTCAAAAAAATGTCTTTTTTTAAGGATAGCAGGTAACGATAGTCGAGAAATTTAATATTAAAGTAAATTTTGTAATATAAGATGACACTATTACCAAAAAAATTATTGTTAACTGAGTTTCCATTCCAAAAATCTCGGTAAAATAAACTTCAATATTAATACAGTTTACGTTTTTAAAATGCTATTAAGCAAAATGAGTTAATGACGTTTAATAATATTAGATGGAAAAGAAAAAATTTTCCATTACCTAAATTTTAATAAAATATAAAAAGAAATACAATATTTAAATGAAAGAGGTAAAAAATATTATAAACTAAAATTAATACAAATTCAGAGTTCCGAATTTTTACATCAAAATTATGAAATTTTATTGTAAAATAAAAAAAAAATTACATAATATTTTCTAATATTCACTTTCAATTTATTTTGTCTGTTTTTTTCTCCTTTTCCGCAAAAAATATATTTTTTGAATAAATATTCGCTCATTTAGAACAAACAAAACACTGAAGGTCACATTGTCAAAACGAAATGAGTGAACCATTCTCCAAAATGCATGACCAATTTGGTAAACTTAACGATATAAAAAAAAGTGAGTAAATTTTGCTATGAACAAATAAATAAATATACATCAAAACTTTGTACAATTAAGACCAAAAAAAAATAAAAATATTAAGAGAAAAATCTAAAAAAAAAAACAAGATAATAGAGTGTATCTTTAATCTATTAAAGTTGAAATTGAGTGAAGGTGGAATAAGTTAAACTACTTCCAGTTTAACTATCAATCAGCACACCTGAATCAAGTGGAAATAAAGTAACGAGCCGCATGAAATTATATTACATTTTTGGTATAGAAAAAAATTCGAGAATCAAGGTGAACTCTATTAATTAGGCAACAAAAAATTAAGAAAAGGAACAAAAAAATAAAATACAGAACAAGGTGGTTTCTTGATAACAATCAACTTTGTTTCCAGTCGTCTGCAGCACTTAATTGGGATTTTCATTTTCATATAGAATTAACATAATCAAATATGATTTTAGGCATTATACAAGTGTACACCTGAAAAACTTTTCAACAAAAGCTAATAATTTCAAAACTGGAATAAAACTTGAAGCGAAATAATCATTAAATAAAAAAATTTTAGTTTTCATTACTAGTACTACAATAAATAGTATTTTCGTGAATACTACGAGTAGAACTAGCAAGGTAAATATTGTATGAACAGTTTTAGTTCATTACTTCGGGTCATCTAGATACGTGAATATTATATTAATTAGAAAAATATTTAATTTTTTGATTATAAATGATTTTATAATCTGGAGGGGAAAATTATTAAAAGCTTTAATAATTTTCTTATAGATATCATGATCGATTTGAAATATGAAAATAACAACTTTTTGCTAGTGTTAATAATTTGAAAATAATCATTTTTAAGTATCATCGATTAGTTGCAATTTTTTACACCGTCATTGATGATGGTAGGAAAAGTAAATTTAGATTTTTTTCTGATTTAGTAATGTATTTGTAGTTTTATTTATTACTGTATAACGTTTATGGAAATTAAAGAGATACTATCATTAAAAGTAACGAAGAGGATTTTTTTTTCTAGTAGTATAATAGTTATTTTGCGAAAATAAGGAAATATATTATTTTCGCAGCCAGTATTAACAAATTTTAATCGCTCATATACCTTTAGAGAGTTTTTTTTGTATAGATTTTTATAAAAAGATTTTGATTAATAAAAACAGAAAACTGTAGGACCTAAAAAATACACGTTTATGTAATGGTGATGATCTCACATATGATGAGATTATTTATGTCGATTAAATTATCCAATTACAACAATTAAGACTGAGCAAAAATATTTTCTTATCTTTAGTATTTAAAGTAAATTTAATCTTAGCAATTAAATATTATTTATGTTCTCTATGTTATAGAAAATATTATTTGAAAAATAATCAATTTGGCATTGAAATTGATAGTCTTGAAATTTTTTGCTACTCAACTGTTTCGAAATTAATATAAAAGGCTTGCGTTTTTAAATTAAGGTATCTGTAGGCCTTGGTAAAATTTTTGAATTTTTTTTTTAAAACAACTCTATTAATTCATCGATGATAGAAAAATTGTATGTAATCGTCAATTTGGTTTTGGAGCTTAAAGTTTGTGAATTACATTTCGTTCTCTCTCTCAGAGGAAAGACTAGTCCCCAGGAGCATTCGTGTGTAATATCCCATGCTTTTGTTTGTGTGTAGTATACTGGTCCCCACTGGAAACTCAAGTACTTTCTTTCTTCTACATACAAAGAACTTCTTTCGACAGAGAACTTCTTTTTCATTGCTCAAAATTCAAAACTCATAAAGCTTAGTAGGCTGTGTCGAATTTGTAAGTGACAGAGTCACCCGATGGGTCACAAATAGCTTTGAGGGCAACAAGACTGTTACTGAAAATAATAACATATTTTTAGCTGGGCATGTTGGTCGCAATTTCAATTACCCGTTTATGATAGCCCACAGCTCCCCGTCACATGCAGCTGTTCTATAAGAGAAGATTTCATAATACAGTGGCGGGTACTGTGGGTAAAAGTTCGACGACCGGAAAAGATGGTATCAGTATCCGTAAATGGCAGACGATGATCTCTTAATCCGTCTACCTATTCAGGGAAAAGTCTTCTATATGACCTGTCAAGAGAAGCAGATACTTTCAACTCTGCTTCCAACCATGGTTTTCTATTTTGGGTGTAAAAGGAGACTTTGGAAATCGAGGGAAAGGATAGTGGAATTGCCTTTTAGGTGCAATATTAATAAGAACGGAGATGATGAATTCCTCTTTGACTTAGGAGAGATAAAATTTTTTTGACTAAAATGTGGAGAAAGTAATTTGAAAGACTTGGGTTTTTGTAAATTATGTTAAGTTTTTCAGAATAGAAAAAGATACATTTTCGACCAGTGCCGATTAGTATGGATTTTATTCCACTGGCTAGACTGATTGCAAAGGTTTACCACTATCTCGACTCGAGGAAATATAGGAAGATTTTACATTTTTATCGAATTATTTTAAATAATCCATATTGTGAAATGAAAAATTTAATATTAAATAAATTTTGCCTTAATTGATATATGCTCGTATGTTGAACAATTCTATAATAATAGGATTGTACTGTACTTACCAAAGCATGAAATTGATAATCACTGAATTAGAGTTTTTCAAATAACATAATCGACTACATTTTCAGTGACTCGCATTCTTATTTAAAAAGCTTTTCTAACAAGCTGTCTCTGGTGAGTACTTTCTAACTTAAGCAATATTGGAGAGAAATAAAAAATTATTGTTTTTTTTACTTTATATTTTCTAATTTAAAAGTAAAAGTTGCTATTACTCGTTTTTTGAAATGGAATATTACGTATTTGAAATAGGTTCTTATATAGAATAGCTATAGTTAAGTGGCTTTTTCATAATAAAATTTCGATAGTTAAAGTTAGAACCTTCTTTGTCATTATCTTTAAAGGAAACAAATAATATGAGCTGGTTTTTCCTTTATAAATTTTTCAAAATTCAAAATATCTATTTACCTAATATCATATACAAAAACTGTTCTTGCAATAAATTTAGCTCTTATAGTATTTATAAAAATATTTTTTCTTTACAAAATTATAAGTATTTACTTTATCTTATAGATGCAAGTGTTCAGATGCCATTTCTGTTTTTAAAATATTTTCTCTGTAGTAAAAAAAAAATATTTATACCTTCTACTATACATAATTGAAATTTAAGATTTAAAATTTCTATCAACTAAAATTCTATTGATCTAATTTCATATAAATAAATTCTTCTTTCGATCTTATTTTCTATTGAGCCTTATATTATGTACTTCCTACTAACAATTATTTTAATTAAAAAATGGAAGAGCTTATCAACCTAATTTTATTATATTTAAAGAATTTTTATCTTTTCTGGAAATTAAATAATTTAGATTTGATGATATAAGAAGTGCCTCTCGGTCTGATTATATATTAAACAGATTTCTTTCGCTCTACATAATTTCATTTATTATTAGGACTAGAATTTTAGACCTGATCTTAAACTCATATCTATTCTAATGTCATTTAAACTAGCAGTTAACATAAAACCCTCGCAAATTTTAGGTGGAGTTCCACAAGGCAGTAATATTGGTCCCATTTTATATGAAATTTATACCTAGGACATTCCATCTGATTCTAAAACTATCATTTTCACTTATGCACATGATCATGCCATACATATGGTACTATCCATACGAATATCCCATATTAATCTTCAATCCTGGCTTATAATATGGAGAGTGAATGTAAATGGACAGAAGAGTGCTCACAATATTTATCCTTTCATACCTTAATACAATATTTATCCTTTCATACATGAAACTAACAAACTCTATTTAACATTACTTAGACTAGATGACAATAATTTGAAATTACAAAATAATTTTTTTTAATAAATAAAAATACTGGATTTGGGGTTAAAATAAACGTTCGTATTCCTGTCGTATCTAGTTCTTAAAAATCTAAGGTCTTCCGAAAATTTTTTGATGTACCATATTTTGTTTGAACTAATGTGTTATACTATATTTTATCATATTTATTAGAACCTTGTTACTCTCGTTTGGAAATTGCTTTATAATTTTGTAAATTTACTTGTTTTTTCAATAATATACCGTATTGGCCAACAAATTATATCTTAAATTTTTTTTTTAAAGGAAATGTTTAAAAAGGTAAAAACTTTATTCATAATATATTTTTTAAATTCGGAACAATTAAAAAATTTACAATATTTTATAAAAAATATGTTAACACATTTATAGTGCTATAAATGTCGTACTTAATTGTACATCCTTCAGCATCGATGATAGCTTGGCAGTTATGGATTCTGCAGCTATGGACTCCCATGCCTCTTTTATTTCTATTTTTAATGCTTGAATGGTGTCTGAGCGTATCCTGTGTACTCGGATTTCATTGATGACCTCATGTTTTCAAATGGGACTATACAGCGGCCAATTCAATAAGTTCTCTGCTTTATTTTACAGGTACTGCTTTTTCTACTTAATTTGTCAAGTTTTTATTACGTAAACTTTAAAATTATTATTTTTATTCACAATTTTTTGATTTACCAACCTTTTTCGAAGTATGCGCTGACGCATTATCCCGTTAAAAAATAAAATGGCAAGTGTTGCCAAATAGCTCGATAATTGTTGGTTCCAAATGATATTTTAGAGTGCGCATGCAATCATCGGCTGTTATTTTTATATATGAAAAATGTCCTGTTTACTCTCCAGAAAAATAACACCAAATCATAATACCTTCCATCTTAGGTAGTATCATTTCCAGGCACTTTTTTGACAGTCATCCGCCTTTCTTTCGTCTTTCAAATAACCGTTCATCGGTTACGTGGAGTTTAAATTTGGGCTTGTCAGAAAATATGATTCGCTCAGAAGCCGTGTACGAATTCTAGTCGTCATTAATCTCCTTCTTACCGAGCAGCTCCAAATCTCGGTCTGTCGGATTTAATAAAGATCCTTTTTTAACTCTACAGAGCTTTAAAAACGATTTCTTGAGGAGTTGCCTTCTAGAATTGCCGTTTTTCGTGGTCTCCCTAATCATTTTTTTCGTTTCAAACTTCCAATTTCCTTGTACCACTTCACAATTGCTGGAACCATTCTTGTGTCCCAAGTAGACACAAAATTATGATGTTAGAAAACCCCCATTTGAAAATAACTTATTTACCAATTTACTTAATAAAAACGAAGTGAGCAAAATTGTTTTACTAGCACAGTAGATGTAGAATAAAATAAAAAATGTTCTCCAAAGCTGTATTATGAGGTGTGGCAGAAAATCATTGAGACAATTTTTGTTCATAAAAATTAAAATTTTTTATAAATTAATGCCATTTGCTTCAGTGTAGAGCCCTGGGGCAGCTAAATATTGGCGGAGGCGTTGCTTCTACTCGTCGTACCAGTACTAGATGGCTTCAAAAGGAATAGTCTTCAGCTCCTGCGTTCTTTGGGTGATATCGACAGTAACAATATGATGTTATTTTATGTGTTTTTTTATCGTAGGCAACACAAAATGTCACTCGGTCTTATATCATATGATCAAGGGCGAAACTCGTGAATAGAGATGGGCGCGTCCGAGTATCTGCAACCTCTATCTGATACGAATAACCCTTTTTCTCATCCTTTTAAGGACAATTTTACGACAAAAGTTTTCTTTTAAATAAATGCATGAAAATATCCATATTTTCATCAGTTCTCGATTTTGAAGGCCTTACTGAGCGAGGTTTGTCTTCTACTGCTTCTTTGCCATGTAAAACTATTTATGTCATCGAATAATTTGTTTTTTTTTAAACAAAATTTAACAAAAAATTTGATGACACGTCATTACTTGTACAATCCACTACAAAAATACATCTTTACTTATCATACTTTATAAGAGCGCTTGGTTACTAAACTAGGTTGAACATTGAACTGCGCATCTAGGTGAGTTTAATATACGTATTCAGATCTCACTAATATAAGTTTCATTTCGTTTTTGTAATACCACTTATTACACGAGGTCTGTTCAAAAAGTATCGCAAATTTTCGGCCATTTTGAATGTTCAGTTAATTTTTGACAGCTACTTTGCTTGCACGTGTTTTGGCTCGTCTTCGATTTTTACCCATTCTAAAAAATGGATCAAAGAATCTGTTTCGGGAACAAGAAACTTTTGAAATTTTTGGCCAAAAGCAATACAATACGGTGGCTGCGGAATTGTATTGTTTTTGGCCAAAAATTCGCGCACAAGCAACAATGCGTGAGCAGAGGTGTTGTCATGGTGCAAAAGCCAATTTTTGTTTGGCTCCGGGCGTTTCTGGCGAATTGGCGTTTCTGGCGAATTGCTTCGCGAAACTTGCGCATAACTTACAGGTAATATTCCTTATTGACCGTTCTACCCTGTGGCAAGAACTTATGATGCACCACGCCCCTGCAATCGAAAAAAAACTGTAAGCAAAACCTTCACATTCGACCGAACTTGGCACCTTTGCTAGTGCGGCAGCTTCCATTAGGATGATTGAGCTTTGGTTTTCACGTCATAACCATAAACCCATGATTCGTTACCAGTTATGACTCTCTGGAGCAAATTTGGGTTGTCGCGGAGAGAGTCCAAGAGCTCCTTACCAATGTTAATGCGATGCTGTTTTTAGTCGAAAATCGGGCAAATATCGAAGACGGGCCAAAACACGTACAAGCAAAACAGCTGTCAAAAATTAACTGAACATTCAAAATGACCGAACTTGTCGTCATAAGTTAGAGACATGAGTACCAACATAACGCCACAAAAAATCGAAAATCGAATATACGTAACCCGCGGAAATTCAAAATTCGCGATACTTTTCGAACAGACCTCATTTATATTATATAATCTAAAAATGTCTATAAATATTTATTTACTTTATGTCTTTTCAATTATTAAAGTAGATAATTTATGAGAGTTACATTACTGAGAGTAATCTGGCAAAACTATAAAAAAGACATTTTCAGAAAAAATACCAAAAAAAGACATTAACATGCCAACAAAAAAAGAACTTTCTATTTACACCGGGTTAAGATCGAAGATAGTTTTAAGAAATGTTTCAATGCGTGTAAAAACAAGGATTAAAATTGGTTTTATAATTATTGAAATTATTTTTTTTATCAAATAAATGAGCTTATCTGGCTGAAAACATTTTTCGTTGCACTATATTTAGTATATATTAAAATAAAATTTTTATTATAAAATAATTTATATATTATATGCTAATAGTAATCTGTCCCAGTAATTATTATTCATTTGTAATTGTTTGTCAGTTAGTCAAGTTTGAATATTGTATAATAGGAAAAATGTGTCATTTGTTAAATAGTAAAAATAAGAATAAATAAATAGGTGATAAGTACATGGTAGTATGCATACGTAATGTTAAAAATAAAATGCAAATAATGAAAACTATAAAAAAAATTATAAAATCAGGTGTAAAAAAGAGTATCCAAAATACAAATGCAAATTGTTTATTCAGTAACAAATTTGACTTGACCACCTGCAAAAAAGATTACAAGGAAAACTACTCACTCAAGTTCAAGTGTAATGGAAAATAAAAACAATTGAGAAAAAGAAAACGTAGAGGAAATAGACCAAAAGGTATGAAGATAAGAAACTGGAATGAACAAATTTAATAAATCTGAATGGTTTCTAAAATTTAAAGCTTCCGAAATAGTTCAAGTGTATTGACTTAACCTGTATAGGTATTAGGTAGGTATATGGCAAATCGGAATATTATAGTTTGATGGGACCACCTTTTTTATGTAGTATCATACATAGAAGTATGTCCAAATTTTTAACCTACATTTATTACTTAACACCGTTCGATTATACGCAAAAGTTGCTTTCTAGGTTTCGTTCTCAGAATTTTTCAATAATTTTGCCTTATTTTTGGGTATTATATTAGTTTATTATGTAATAGATCCCCTTGTTTTTAAAGGAAACAAATTTTTACTATTTTTTTCTTCTATGGTTTCATCACTTTGCTTGGCTTTTGTACTATCATTATTTGTTTTCATTTTCAGTGTTTTCAATATTTTCACTTCGATTCAGGCACATTCTTATATAATGTTCATATATTTTTGCAAATTCTGAATTAAGTAAGCTTACTTGTCCTTCGTTCAAAGTCAAAATACAGCCGTGACTTCCGTCAAAAATATTCTATAATTGGCCTTTGCTGACGGAATAGATGTTTTCGTTAAATTCTTCAAAATTTCCTCTCTTACTTCTGTGTTTTGACTATGGTACTAATTGAAAAATAAGTAGAAATAAAAGAAAATATAATTAAGAGAGAAAATATATCGTCAGTAATGTATAAAAGCTAAAAAAAAATGTTTAGTTTAGCAAAATTACACGTAAAAGCTAAACTAAACATTAAGAGGCAAATTTCTTAAAAAATACTGTAAAAATGTATTAAAAGCGGATAAAAGGGGAATGTTATTGTATTTTTTCTTAAGAAAAAATAGAGCACTTGTCAAAAAGATTCGCGCAAAAAAAAACATTGCTGAAAATGTCAAAATTGAAGATTCTTGCTATTTTTCTTAGAATTTTCGATTAAAATAAATTACTAGACAGATTGGTGCCAAGAAAGCTCCGAAAATGATCTTTTGGCAAATATTTTGCTTGAAAAATATTTCATCTGGGCTAGAAGAGTTAGTTTTTTTATCGTTTTTTTGATAAAGAAAAAAAAATTGTTTTTCTGCATATACTTTATAATTGTGGCAAGCAGATTTGCATGGCAAAACATACGCGACATACAGACTAAATAGAAACTAAATTTCAATAGTTGAAGATACGTACATTTTTTTTTGGCCGAAAACATGCCACATTTTTTATGGATGTGCAAAATTATTTGCACGCTGAGTGCATGAAGACGAACATGAAAAGCTGAGCTATTGAGATTTGTGCCAAGATGACAAGCAGTGCATTAATGCAAAGAAAAACTTTCATCAGCACGCAGCGATTAAATAAATCATGCCAAGCTATTGCTGACAAGTAAAAATAAAAAAAGACACCCCTCTTTGGTGGTTGTTGTGTCATCATTTATACTATAATGCCTCCATCACCTCACACCCACTCATACTAACGTAATAAGCAGAGTGAATATAAAATTAAGTAAGCGTGCGAGAAAAATATTTTTTCTTTGACGCAAATTACTGGCAAAAATTAGATCTATTCTTAACAAAAAATATTATCGAAACGCAAAAAAAAGCTTTATAAAAACATAATTAGTTTAAAAAAGTTAAAAAAGCTAAGCATTAATTGGAATCATTATAAATTAATATAAGCGAAAAAAGTTTCGATTAATTTAAAATTATTCCAATGTGAAGTGGATGTTTTTATTTAGTCTTAATGACAAGATGTGCACTTTCATTTGCTAAATTTATATGCACTTGAGGAGGTCATATGCACACTTGGAATATTATTTCTGCCATTTAATTTGTTTACATAAAACTTTATCATACTAAAAGTCATATTTCTTTTTACAATTAAAACTTTTTTTTTAAGCAATTTTAACTTAACTGAAAATATCAATTATTAAAAAATTATTTTTTAACATACGAGTATAAATTATTAAAAAGAAAAATATGCAATAAGAAATAACTTCTCTATTATTGTATGCACATTTTTGAAAGTGTTACAAGGTTTATTTGATAATAAATATTGATAAAAATTATATGTTGAACAAAAGTATATATTGAAATGAAATAAATTTCGAATACTATTTACACATACACGTAGTTACATTATTTTTGTAAGTTTAAAAAGAACTATCAGTGGTTTTTTATGAGTTTTAGTTGTTTAACCTTACATTAAACATGGATCAGTTTATGATAGGTTGACGAATATAAACTTTTTTATCTGTGTTTTCTGAAGCTACATGGAATAAATGAATACTCAACTTAATTTGGATCTCAATATATATCATTTTAAAAATATATTTCGATTGAACAGAAAAATAATCAAAAAACAATAAAATTTTGTGAATTTGTTTTCTTCCATAAGGTCAAAAACATATTCAAAGGACATAATTTTGGTACTGTTGATAGCATCCAAAGAACTGCAGCCAAAGAGCTAAAGCCTTCCAGTACTGATACGAAGTGTGGAAACAACGTCTCCACCGATATATAGCTGCCCAAGAGATCTTACTTAACAAGGAAAACATTTACACTACGTATAAAAATAATTTAAAATTAATCATAAATAAAAGAAAAGATCGCATTATTATCTGCCACACTGCGTAGATTATATTCAATTATATTTATAGCTACTCCTATAAATACAAGGTGTACATGCTTAAATCCGCTGTTTGGTCATAGATGACGTGAGCGAGCGTATTAAGCTACCATGGGCACGCCATACTTTTTTTTATGAGTTTGACATCTGTCATCATGCATCAGTGCACATTGTCATCAATTTTGTACAACAACATACATTTTTCCTTTGGTATTCATGTCTAGTTTTGTGCCAGAAAAAGAGCATATGCGGGAAGCTCTTCTTTTCTTCTTCAATTTGAAGAAATCGGCTGCCGAATCGCATCGAATGCTTATGGACGTCTATCGTGACAGTGCTTAATCGGAAACAATGTGCCGAGATTGGTTTCGTCGGTTCAAAGACGACAATTTTGACTTGTGGGACAAGAAGCGTGAAAATTGGCCGAGAAAGGTTGAAGACCATCAATTGCAGGCTCTTTTGGACGAAGAAGATACCCAATCGCAAAAAATGCCCGCGGAGCAATTGTGGATAGGCAGATGGAGCGACGCCAAAACACATGCGAAATCTTGCTCGCCAGACAAGAAGGAAAGTCGTTCCTGCATCAGATTGTGATAGGCGATGAAAAGTGGATATATTTCGAGAATCCGAAACGCAAGAAATCGTGGGTTGATTCCGGCCAACCATCAACATCTTCCCCAAGACCAAATCGCTTTGGACGGAAGACGATGCTGTGCGTTTGGTGGGATCATCAGGGTGTCGTCTACTATGAGATATTGAAACCTGGTGAAACTGTCAATGCCCACCACTACCACCAACAACTGATCAAATTGCACTATGCTCTGCGTGAAAAAGGACGGATTATTAAGAAAGACATGACAAGCTGATTTTCCTCCACGACAACGCACCATCGCACACGTCAAAAATGGTCCAAAACTACTTGGAGACACTCAACTGGGTGGTGCTACCCCACCCCGCTTATTCAACAGACCTGGCCCCTTCCGACTACCACCTGTGTTCGTCGATGGGCCACGCGCTCGCTGAGCAGCACTTCGATTCTTACGAAGACGTCCGAAAATGGCTTGATGAGGGGTTTGCCTCGAAAGAGAAGGAATTTTTTTGGCGTGGTATCCACAAATTGCCCGAGAGATGGTAAAAATATGTAGCTAGCGAGGGTAAATACTTTGTATAAATTTGTTTTTGCTTTCTATGAGAAATAAAACATGTGTTTTTTTTAATAAAAACCATCGGATTTAAGTTTATACACCTGGTATAATTAAATATTACCTATATTTTATAAAATTCTACTTTAAATTTGACATATGATAAAATAATACCAAAAACTTTTTAATATTCATTTATCTATGATTTATTCAAAAAATAGCTTATTAAAAAAATTTATTTAACAAAAATAATAAAAAAAGCTTAAAATTACCAAAAAGATATTCATTTTGCAGTTTGGGAAATACTACCTTTTCAATTAATATATTTGAAACAAATAAATTCATTAAAATAAGAGTAGTTTATATTGAAATTTGCCATTTTTTAAATAGATTAAATAAACCATTAAAAAACTGCAATAAATTTATAAAAACTTCTCACAAAAGTAGTAGTTCTGCCGTAGCTGCGTCTCAATCACATTTTTTTTGCGCAATGAGACTCATTTCTCTTTTGATTTGAAAACTTACAAATATTGTAAAAAAAATTAATGGCATCCATGAAAAATAATTACCTGGAATGCATTTTTATCTAAGGGTGCCATTATTACGTATTTCTTCGAAAATGAAAAAAAGGAAGTAATTAAATTTCTGGGCACTACGGACGCATAATAACCAACTTTCTGGAATTGAAATTAAAGATTATAATTAAAATCATATGTGGCTATAATAATATGGTGGCACAAGTTATACGGCACGATAAATTTTAGCTTAATTGCTTGAAAAGTTGCCAGGACGCGTGATTTTGATTTTGGATTATGTCAATAGGCCTCCAACATTGTACGATTTGATTTTTTATTGTAGGGCTATGCAAAAAAAAAACAATATTTATGCGGCATAATTTGTAAAAACTTATTTTCATCAAGTAATGGCCAAATTACATGCCGAAATGTTCAGAAAAATCTTCAAAAATTATCTCAAAATAATCGAGTCCTGCAAAAAGGTTTGTAGCAATAATAAAAATAATTTTATATTTTTTAAGTAATAGTAAAATTTTGGCAATATAATAAAAAATAAAAATTTTATCAGAATTAAAATTTAAATTTATATTTATAATAATTTAATTTCATTCCTTAAGCCGTAATTGGATAGGTCCTCCTTGTAACTATAAAAATTTTTGTCGCGGATGAATACTTATTAAAAAAACTGACTATTCTTGTCAAAATAAGCGTAGATTTAAAATAAAAATATTTTACCCCAATATGCTCAGCAAAATGTTTAAATCATAGATGCAGTCTATTCAGTATGTTAATATACAATTTATCCATGATAAAATTATAGATAAACGTATACTCGACTGTAACAGATATTAAAAAAATTATTATCTAATTTTAATATTTGATAGTGAACTAAATATTAAATTATTTTTAACATACTAAATTTTTCTCTGTAATAATCTAAAATATGAATGAATTTGTGTATGTTAAAAAAACCGGTAGATAATAAAATTAACAGTAACTACATATATTTAAATATTATGTTCATTATGAATGATAGTGGGATAAGGTTGAGTAAAAAATTCAACAAGATTAAACTCATAATTTAATAAAAGTAAACTGTTCGTAAAATATTTTATTGACGGTACTTTTATCTTTGGGAATATTTATGTAATGATTTTAATTTAAATAATTATACAATATACATTAAAATAAACATATTGTTATATTAAATTTTAAAATAAAAATTCACTCCTACTTATTTAATTGTTCGTTTTCATAAAAAATAATTTCCAACAAAAAATTATACGAATCGCTAAGCATTTCATGCTCACTAAGCAGGGTAAACATTCATGTTTGTTCAATTTTAAAATAATATTTCTATTTTGAATTTAAAATTCAACTATGACCGTAATAGAAGATCTTTTTTAATGTAATAGTTAATTTTTATTTCATAATAATTTAATAAAAATAAAGCTATGTTAAAATGAAATGGGAATAATTATATAGTATGGAATTAGGAATAGCCATATCATGACTATTTCAATTTGTATATTTACATTCTTTTAGATAACATACTCGAATTTAAAGGTCTTATTTTTCAATTATTTCAGCTTTCATTTTGGTGCTAAATATAATCAAGAATTTTATTTTTAATGCACCATTGAAATTATAATAGTTACACTCCGGAAAGAATATTATTAAGTGCAGAATATTCTTATAACAAAGTAAAGATACTTTAACTAAAAAAGTTATTAAGTGTCTCTATCTTATTTGTAATGAATTATTTAAAATTAATAAATTAGAAATTTCTATTTCAATACAGTATATCATCTACTTTCTTCTATTATTACTGGATATTATAATTGATTTCATATGCAGTTGATAAACAAGATACTGAATAGAATTAATATGACGTTATTTACCTTATGTCTTATAAATTGTTAAGTTACTTCTAAAAAATTGTATGTAAAATTTCTAAAAAAGTATTACACATTACATTAAGTAACGAAAAATAAATTTATTTAAATATTTATTTTCGACTAAAATGCATAAGTCGAAAATAACAAGTTCTATTCGCTTGCTCTGCTGATTTTACATAATAAGAAAGACCTTGTAAAATACTTTCAATAATTCCATGTAAATATTGCTTAGTGAGTAAAAAATATGAAAAAATTTCCTAAAGAATTATTGTTTTTTATTTTTATGTTTTTAGTATGAACATTATCATCAACGGGAGTGCGGTCTAGGCCTGCTGAATTTAAGAACTCCAGATGTCTCGGCTTCGCACAGCGGTCTTCCAGTCCGACAATCCCAGTAAAGTTTTGGCGTCCTGCTTAACGCCGTCGCTCCACTGAACGCTGGCCCTAGCTCGTCTTCTGGGACCATAAATGGAGTCACTGTAGACTTTATAGGCAAGATCTAACTCATCCATGCGGATTAAGTGTCCAGTCCACCAGAGGCTATTGAGGTTAATTTAATCTACAAGTCGGCGGTTGCGGTAACGCTCAAGGATATTATTGTTAAATAAGCTCCAAAATCTTCCATTCCCATATAGGAAGCCGTAGGATCCACCCTCGAATGCAGACAAAAGTTTGAGATGGTTGTTGCTGAGAACTAATGAATATACCAAGCTATAAGCTTAAATCCCCTGTTTGGTTAAAGATGGCGTGAGTGAGCGTATTAAGCTACCATGGGCACGCCATACTTTTTTTATGAGTTCGACATCTGTCAACATTAATTAGTGCACATTGCCAACAATTTTGCACAACAACATACATATTTCCGTTGGTAATCATGTCTAGTTTTGTGACAGGAAAAGAGCATATGCGGGAAGCTCTGCTTTTCTGCTTCAATTTGAAGAAATCGGCTACCGAATCGCATCGAATGCTTATGGAGGCCTATAGTGACAGTGCTTTATCGGAAACAACGTACCGAGATTGGTTTCGTCGGTTCAAAGACAGCAATTTTAACTTGTGGGACAAGAAACGTGAAAAGCGGCCTAGGAAGATTGAGGACCATTAATTGCAGGCTCTTTTGGACGAAGACGCTACCCGATCGCAAAAAAATCTCGCGGAGCAACTGGGTGTTACCCAACCAGCCATTTTCATGCGTCTGCGTGCCATGGGGAATATTAAAAATATCGAAAAATGGATGCCCCATGAATTGAACGATATGCGGATGGAACGACGCCAAAACACATGCGAAATCTTGCTCGCCAGACTAAAAAGAAAGTTGTTCCTGCATCGGATTATGACAGGTGAAGAAAAGTGGATATATTTCGAGATTCCTAAACGCAAGAAATCGTGGGTTGATCCCGGCCAACCATCAACATCTTCCCCAAAACCAAATCGCTTCGGACGGAAGACGATGCTGTGCGTTTGGTGGGATCAGAAAGGTATCGTCTACAATGAGATGTTGAAACCTGGTGAAACTGTCAATGCCTACTGCTATCAATAACAATTGATCAAATTGCACCGTGCTCTGCGTGAAAAAAGGACGGATTATCGACAAAGACATGACAAGCTGATTTTCCTCCACGACAACGCACCATTGCACACGTCAAAAATGGTCTGAAACTACTTGTAGACACTCAACTTGGAGTTGCTACCATACCCCGCTTATTCATCAGATCTGACCCCTTCCGAATACCAGTTGTTTTCGTCGATGGGCCACGCGCTCGCTGAGCAGCACTTCAATTCTTACGAAGACGTCCGAAAATGGCTTGATGAGGGATTTACTATGCGAGGGCAAGTACTTTGAATAAATTTGTTTTTGCTTTCTATGAAAAAAACATGTTTTTTTTGACAAAAAAACAGCGGATGTAAGCTTATACACCTGGTATAGGACTGGCAAGACTAGTCTCTCGTAGAGCAGCAGCTTTGATGTTATGGTCAGAATTTTTTGAGCGAAATAATTAAACTGACTGACGCGGATTTTTCCTCATTGTTGTTATCGATTGCGACTCATGTTATTATAAGACTGCAAATAAAAAAAATAGTTTAACTCTTTGAAAGATTTAGGTAATCTCCTATTTGTATGCAACGAGTACTAATTTGTCTTGTCCACGACAACAATTGCTGCCACCATGTACTTTTTTTGCCTTCATTTATATGCAAGGCCAAGATTTTTTGCCGCCTGCTCAATTTTGATGAAGATCTCTCATAAATATAACTTCTAGTTGCTCTTCTCCAAAACCAAAAAATAGGAGTTCCCGTCTATCGTATTTACTGCTACTATAACATGGTATTGGATAATTGAAAATGCCCAATTTTTTTTTGCAGGGTTAGTTGCCGTTGTTTTTGTACGTATTTTTCTATATTCTGCTCTTTAATTATAATTGTTTTTACAAGATAGGAGAATCAACCCTAAGCTAAACGTGCCTAGGAGACGGAATTGTCAAAATTTCAAGTTTTGGAGGCCTTTAGGCTTGCGAGAATACATAGTGTACTCCATATAGTTGTACGGTTAGTACCGCGCTGTTTTAACGATACCGAAAAATTTTCATTTGGGCAAAAAAAAATTATCTTTCATTTAGACAATGAATGGCCAAATTCCATTAATTAGGATACAAATTATTTCCGCATCCACCATATTCGCCAGCTTTAGCGCCCAGCGATTATTTTCTATTTCCAAATATGAAAAAAATGTATATTTTTTGGCGGACAAAGATTTGACTCAAAAAATATGTTGATTACTAAAATAAATGCGTATTTTGAAGGATTGAGAGATCGTATTATTTAGATATGATACAAAAGATGGAAAAACGTTTGAATAAGTATACAGAACGAAAAAAAGGCTATGTTAAAAAATAAAATGAATTTTACATATTTGTCAAGATTAGGTATTAATCATACAATCCTCATAAGGAGCACCTACATCCTATGGAATTTATTCACGGTATGCCAGCCGTTTTTAATTATTCTGAAGTTGTGTGTGGGTTCTGCCCTTTAGGGAATATAATATTTCAGTATCTAAGTTTAATATCATATCCTTGTTAGTTTTTCCTACCAAATAAAAATAAACAATACTTGTTCTAATTTCAATTTTAGCATTTTCCAAATTATTAATGTCAATAAATGTCAAAATAAAATCACACTCAAAGACTTGGCCAATAAATTTTACATTTACAGATATAGGCATTAACAGAGTTTCGAAAATAATTATATAAAAATATTTTTAAAAAGTTTCCACATAGTTTGACATTTTCAAAACTCCCCAATCCACCCTCGTATTAATTATTTAAATAAATATAATATTGTCAACTTTTCACTTTTTATAGTTGAATATAAGTAAAAAAAACAACAAAATTGACTTTTTTAAATTTCAATAATATTTTCTGAGTATAGCATTTCATTTTAATAAATAACATCTGATAAACAACTACGACATTTGATTATACCGTAATAACAAAATAAAATTCTATGTTAAGAAAATATAGAATCCACTTAGTCAGTGTTTAATTACAAGATCAAGACCATCAAGTAAATAAATGGGAATATAAAAAAAAATAGAAAAACAGATGATATCGCGGTTGATGTCAAGACTTAAGAAAAAAAAAAGCTTATACTCTCGCAAAAAGATACTAATTCAAATAAGAAGAAATTATTTCATAAACGTGCATATCACATTCAATATCTCTTCCAGATATTCTCAAGTAAATATACGGGAATCTCTTATTACGAATGTTTTTGGAATTCATGTCACGTTCTTGATATGCATGACATGATGAAACTTTATTTTTACCATAACTAAATTTTATTTTAGATTTTTATTTTTCTAGAATAATCTTTCTATTGGATAAATAGTATGAGTAAATAAAAATGCAAATGTATTTGTTACTATTTAGTTATTTATTTAACTATGTGTATATAAATTTTTTTCTAAATATTTAAACCCTTTTCGTTAACTAAGAATGAAAATCAATTCATGTTGTCATCTCTAGCTATTTGTACAATAGCATTTATACTCACAGATTAAATACTAGCATAGAATCAACAAAATGAAACTGTTCGTACGAGTATTTTGACGACGGACTATACTTATTTGGCTGATAGCTGGTTAGTTAATAATAATGGCTAGTTTGGCTTGTTTGACTGGCAGAATTTATATCTATTATTGTAAACAAGATTTGCTGTAATTTAAAGCTTTATGAAGTCATGTATTCATCAACCCATAGAATAGCGGCAGTAGTGACAATGACAGTACTCAACCGAGTGAAAAGTTAGCTAAAATTGTGTGGTTAGTTAAGCTTCGATCATAACCAATTCATTTCGTTTGGATAATTGGCTCAATTGTTAGAAACACTCACTATAGACTAAACTAAAAGAGCGATAACACCAAAATCTAAGCAGACTATAGTATGTCCAATTCCATCTGGTTGCTCAGGGTCACTATCAAAGACAAAGGTGTTCCGAGCCGAAATATACAAATTAGGTACTAAAAACTATAACAGTTTCTACTTCTATAATTGCACACTCCTCATGAGGATACAACGACTATCCTGTGGATATAAACACGTGTTTGAGATCCAGTCGAAGCCATTTTCATAGTAGATATGTTTGTGGCCACCATTCCAAAATTATACTATATTTCTTGCTCTCCAATCGCCACACGGACCACCATACCCAAACCCTCCATTCTTAACAATCTGCAGCAGCAGTATCAGTGGATATCGTCAGCATCGTCGTCTCGTATATGGTTGCTTGTGGCAATTAATTTAACAAGTAATTGAGCAGTTTACGTGACATAAATAAGAAAAACAACTTGAAATTTTTTGAAAATCGTATTTTATCTTAAATTGTTTCTAATTATTTTTTTTGTTTGTTAATGGTTTTTTGTGTTTTCCCTTACTTCCATTTCCCCCCAAAAGTTTTGCAGAACTTTTCTTTGTTGTCGTACTCTTGTATAATATTTAATTGCAAAACTTCCATATTTTTGAAATACATTTTCACGTTTATGGATTCATAAAATTACATAATTTTACACAATTTATTTCGAATAGTTCCTTTTTTTTCAGCTACCTGGATGAATTTCATAATACGTAAAAAAGGTGATTTTATAGAAAAACAAGTAGAAAAACTTAGCAAACTCTCGTACAAGGTAGATTATCAGCAGAAGAAAAAAATATGTTGTTTTATTAATCTGAGTATAATATAAAAAAGCCATAATTTTTCTTAATAATTCTCTGTTTTATTATAAAAATTATTTTTGGTTTGTTATATATTGGAACCAATGTTAAAACTTGAACTGATTTGAAATTTTTTTATTAAAACTCCTACACAAAGAGAAATTTATTAGCTTAAAGCTTTTACATTTGATATACAAAATATTAATGGATAAAATTATATTTTTCTATCGTACATAGTTTTTTGTTGTTCTTAATTATTTTTATAAATTATATTTAAATAAAAGTTTACCAAAATTTGAATTATCGCCAAGGGTATAAAAAAAACACACACAAAGTTTGTTATTCTTTAAGAAATTAGAAGATTTTTACTGAAATTAGCTATTATGTAATTTGAAATTATGTGTAAAGTATGAGTAATATTATAGTATATGATAAATGGACAAATAAATAAAATAATTTGTAAAAGTTATCATATTTAACTAAAACTTTTTATATGTTAACAAGCCATTTTAACAAATAATGTTTTGAGCAATAATTTGGACTTGCTCAAATGTGAACAGATCCGTTTTCCGTGAAACATCTTAACTTATGACTTTTGAATCTTTTGTTATGTCTTGTTCGCTTTTGTAGATTATTTTACTAACTTCTATGAGAAAAAAGAGTACTGCCTAGTAGTATTTCTAAATATATCGCGTGTATTTGATCGTTTCTGGCCTCTGGCGTACTCTGAACTAACAACTCTGCTTACTATCTTATAGTACAACCCTTCCTCTCATAACTATATTTTTAAATCAATGAGAATTTTGAATACCGCTTAATATACAGTTCCGAGATCCTCACATGTCCTACCATCTTCGTTGCAATATAAACAGATGGCACAACCATATTAATAAACCACAAAAGTCTTATTTTTATCTCTAAAATTTTACAAAAAAAATGTCCTTGAACTCCAAAGCTGGCTGTCGAAGTGGAGAGTAAAAGTAAACGAGCAAAAAGAGTACGTAAATTTTTCTCTTTATTATAATTATACCCCTCCATAAACCATAACGGCAGTACAAATTCCTCAAAAGCACTAAGTGCTTTACGCTTGACAAAAGATTGACGTGGAACTCAAATCCTCATCATCATCAACGGCGCAATAACCGGAAGCATGTTTTTGGCATCCTGGTTAACACCGTCGCTCCACCCAAGACAGGACAAATGTCCTCTTTTGGTACCATAAAAGCGGGCACTGTAAACTTTCCACGGAGTATTTCCCTCATCTATATGGATTAAGTATCCAGCCCACCACAGCCTATTGAGCTTAATTAAATCCACTATCGGACATCCTCATGTGTATGAGGCCAAATTTTTTTTAAAAGAGCATCCTCTTGCATATGGAAAAGTCTCCGAAGAATAAATGAGGACTGACATAACTTGTGTCTTGTACATCACAAGTAGGATCTGTTCACTGCCAGCAGTAATGCGTGAATTTCTTCCTTCATGTTGTTATCGGCTACGACCCTTGATCTCAAAGAGATGCTTTCAAAGCTATATTCTTCTATCTATATGCGACGAGTACTAATTGGTCCTTTGTACAACTCTTTCTGATCGACACATAATATCGATGTCGTCGGTGTATCCTAAGAGCTGGTGACATTTGTGAGGACGGTACCACCCATGCTTACGCATAAGTCACGAATTACCTTTTTCCAGCGCTAGGATGAAGTGAACGCACAAAAGTGCGTCTCATTGGCGGAGAACATTGTGAATTTTAAATGGATCTAAATGTCTAACCTACAAAGCAAAAAAAAACTCAAAGTGATTTAAATAAATATTTAAACTGTTAGGCTTACGTTCAAAATTTACAACTGAACCCTATTTGGACCTATTGACTAATAATAAAGTACTGAAACCTATTTGGACCTACTGACTAGTACTCTGGGGTTCTACCAAGCCTCCTAACTCTGGTAGTATCCAATCTATTCTGTCAAAAATCGTTCGTAAAATTGTGAATGCTCGTAAACATTGCCGTTCATGAATTAACGGTTTCTTGTTATAAAAATTTGCATACTCGTTTACTTTTTCATCCCAAATTTCCTCGTAAGAGAATTATCTTCACAGACCTCTCATCGCTTAAGGTAGAAATGGCCACGATACCATATTAAGGTAGTGAATAGTTAGCCTAATTAAGTTCCAGTAGTTAAAATAGCATCGATGGGTTTCAGCTCTTTCTTCATCTTACGCGGTATTGAAATGGCATTTGTAATTATAAATTTGCTTATTATTTATACTAGTTATCGATATCTAAATAATTAAACAAAAGTTCATATTAGGCAATATTCTTTAACTTGAATTTTGAACCAAATTTTAAATGGGCCTGAACTGTATATGTTATTGATATTATAACTGAGCACCATAAATTTAATGATCTTTAAAATTTTTATCAATATGTTTTTCATATACTTAAAATTTGTTCCGAAACATTATATTTTAAGGATCTGATATGAAAATTTAGTTTTATTAATATGAATTTTAATTCAAATAGTTACTTTGGGCATTTTTAATCAATATCAGAATTATACTCTATTTAACCTAGACCATAATTACGAGTAATATTAGCTAGATCAAATTTTAGCTATAAATAATTCGTAAATAAATATAAATGAAATGTTTTTATATGTACAAGAAACATAACATATTGTTATATGTTATAACAATATGTTATGTTTCTTGTACAAGTCATATTTTCTTGTTATTTTCAACTTTGTATAATGAGTTTCTATTAAAAACCTTTAACAATTACATTTAATAATTCTAGGTGTAAGAAAGCCATAAAATGCGTAGAATATCTGCTATCAAAATATATCATTTATGATCAAATAATATTGTTTCAAATGTAAACGTTTTTTCTCTATAAATAATTTTGGAAATTGTTTAAGCTTAGCTCTGAGCAATTATCAAAAAAGTTATATTTGCTATGGTTAGAAGATATACTAGGATTTTGTATAATTTTTTAATCTAAAATTTATATAATTTTAAGTAATTAGTCCCAATAATACATATTTTCAATAAATTTTTGTTTGTTTAATTAATCAAAATAGTATTTGCAATTTTTGTGGAGTAATCCAAAGTGAAATAAATAAAATTTTTAAATAAATAAAGTCAAACCTTAGTTATAAATTTTTATATCATTCAAAGTTCGAAAGCGAATCTGAATATTTGTCGGGGCTCAGAGAGGAGGAAGGAGGGGTTATGGGTATTGTACATAATACAGTTTCAATAAATATTTACAAAAAGATATCCAAAAAAAAACAAAATAAGTACAATAGTAAGTTTTATTGTGAGAGTAAAAACTTCTAAACAGAAATAATTATATTACGATTAACATATTTTTATTATATTTACTATAATTTTATCATAAAATAAAAGGTTTCAATTTACCTGTTAAAAAAGATTCGTATGAAACTACGAGTAAATCAAAACTATTTAACAAGTTTTTTAAAACTTTTTTAAGTAAACATATATACAATACAAATGATTTTTTTTATTGAATTCTTTATCATAGTTTTGTAGATATTTTATTTTAAGTATTTACTATTTTTAATTTTAAGTGAAATTTCCTAATACCCTTTTTTTAGAATCATACATTATTGGTAGGGAAATGTTATTAAATAACAAAAAAAAATTTTCTAAAATAAATCCAAAAATATTAAGCTAATATAATAAAATAGAAAGGTAAAAAAAATATGAACCATTGTAGAAAAATTATTATAGTAATTATATATAATTATTTGAAAGCTATAAAGATTATTAAAAACATTTGAGAAAGAATTATGTATGTGAAATTTTATGTATATACATAGAAACGAATATGAAAAGAATATAAAATTTGGAGAGTTTGAAAGGAAAACCTGAAGCAAAACTATAGAAATTGAAATATTGCACGATTACATGCAGGGGCTATAGACTTAGACGATGATTTATTTTGTAATGTATATAAATATTTTTATATGAAAGCAATTCAAATTGATGTACGAGTATATACAAAAAAATAGGAAAGAGAAAAACCTGATAAATAAATAGTATATACCATATTTTCTTTGACCTCTAAAAATGCTTTGGCAAACCAAAAAAAATGACGTCATAATCAACATTAAATAATCGACAAAAAATGATATACACTTACTTATATGCCATACAGATATTTTTAAATCTAAACTTATGTATTGTAAATTAATTTTATTACATTAATTCATGGGTGAGACCGAAATTGTATACATTTAATAAAATAAAAATACCACTGATGCCTCTAAATGCAATTAAAAATATATTTAACGAAAATCAAATTAATTTTTATTTTACATGAACTTACATTTAAGTCTATCTACACACCAACGGACCTAGAAGTAAGTATTTTTATCCATATATGCTCTCATATTCATACATATGTATATGCTAATGAGTTACATGGAAGTAAACAGTATTCGTGTGCAGCAAATTATTTCGTAAACATGTACAAACTATTGTAAATAATAAAAAAAAAACATTTTTCTTCTATATAAAAGCCTATAAACATTCTGTATTTACTTACATGCGTGTGTATGGCTAAATAGTATATTGCAAATATGGTTAGGAATAAAATTCCACACATATTGATACGGACAGGTGTTTTGTGTTATTTCCTTTATTTTCGGTATATAACAAAGGGCGAGGGGATCTACATATCTATCGTTACATGGAAGATTTCAAGAGTGAGCTCTAAAGTTGACACGATAACTAATGGTTGGTTACTCTTTATTACGATTTCTCATAGCGAAGCTTTTATTTGAGTATCTATCCTCTCCGATTTGCAAGTGTACATATTTAGAACAACAGGTATACACAGACAGAAATTGATTCTCGCCAAATTTAGAACAAAGAACAAAGAACATCAATATTTGGGAGAATTGATTATTTACTTAGGAAAACCGGGGAGGGAGCATATTGACTTTCGGAGAGAGTTTCACTCAGCTGTAGAAAGAGTAAAATTAAACGCGCAGGTTTCGTGGGTGTAGGAACAGCTCTGTTTTTGTGCATATGTGTATGTAAGACTCTCTTATACTCATTCTCTTGTTTTGAATTCTCTTCCCTTCAAAACTGGCAGTACATAAGGAATTTTCCATTCGGGGAAATAAAACCGGCAGTAATGGGGATGCGGATATATTGAAAATCAGCTGGTATATGTTTTACATAATACGGTTAGTTACAGCCGGCATTTTTCCTGCAAGTGTATAAGTTTCACTCTATATGCTCCTCCTCTATCTGTATGGCTATGTATGCATAATATGTACTTTTGTAGAAATAAACTTATTTCAAATTCTCATTTTCTTATTTCTATTTCTTATTATTATTTATTTATTTAATACAGTTTTTTTTTGTGTTATTATTATTGTTGTTGCTGATGATGATTTTTTTTCTGGTCTTTTCTTTTATATTTCTTTTTTTTTTGCTGTTGTTGTGTTATTTTTTTTGCATATTTTGTCATTTATGCCTTTGCAAAATTCCATCCGAGAGCTTGAGTGTTTGTTGTTTTATTAATTTTTTCTCTCTCTCTCTTCTCTGAATTCATATAATTTCAGAATACGGGGGAAAAAAATTGAAACGAAATGGAAGGTATGCGAACGTTATATGTATTTTGATATATAAAAATAAATGGGGTAGAAAACGGGTCTTATCAAATATGCGTTGATAAAAGGAATGGTGGAGTATTTAAAGGTACTCTAGGGTTGCATTCAACGAAGTTGAAAGTTCTGCCTTGAAATGTTTGATGAAAGAACGAACTAAGAAGTCGTCGAAAAACCTTGAATGTGCTCCAAGCCCACTCCCCCCCCCCCCCCCCTGAGTAAGGGTTTCTTTAAATATTACAAGAATATTAATGTATTTGTAAAGAAATCAGAGATAGGGCTAAGCGATATATATGTGTAGGACGTGGTATAGGACTGGAAAAGATGTTCAAAGTAAATGGAAGCTTTTCGTTTCAATAGAAATGAAAACTGGTCGTCAATGGGGAGAATCGTCGGTATAGGGATATACCACCAGTGTCAGTATGGTGAGTGGGTGGCTAGATGGATAGGTGAAAAATGGAAAATGAAAATGGGTGGCTAGCTGCGAAATATGAGTATTAACTACGTGTAAGAGAATGGTGGCATATTGCCATTATAAATGTATTTGCTAGAGTCGACCCGGTGTCTACCGATGCCTCTATGCCATGTTAATATACATATACCTACACATGTGTACATATTCGTATTCGAATAATAATAATTCACAGGCGTAAATGTGTGCACAATGTTTAAATATGAATATAATTATAATCATACACAAATAAGTATAATACAACAAAATGCACAACAGAAACCATACGATCTGAATAGACAAAAATAAAATATTAAAAGAATAGGTAAAAGTAAAAAAAAAATAAAAGATGTGAAATTGCTTAAAATCTACTGAATAAAAGTAAACTTTAATAATATCTTTTATGTTCATAGACAAAGTGCTGTGGTAATAATAAGTTACTTACGGAAATCCATCACATGTTCCCTTCTTAGAAAATATTTTTATGTATCATTTATGTTCATCTATTGTGATGATGATGGATCAAATTTAAAAACAAACTAGCACAAATATATTAAATCAATTAATTTTTTTTCCAAATATTATACTTATGTTACATGAAAATTTATGTTTTTTGTTCATGTATATATAAAATGTATTGATTGAATAACGTACATGTTTTTTTTTCCAAATGCAATATAACTCACAGGTACGAATATCAAAATAAAATTTATACATAATTATTATTACAAAAAAGAGTTTACACTGTTTAAAAAATTAAAAATTCATACTTTTAATGGCTATCTAGCTTCTTTTCAAATATTGAATAACTTTGAAATACGTATTGAGGCTGTCGAGACATTATCAATTTTCTGAATGTTAGGACGAAATGGTAATTTTTTAAATCTTTTGGATTGTTTGAAATTTTTATTCTAATTTTGTACAACTAGTAAATTATAAATATTTTTAGGTCGTATTTTTTTCTATTATGGTAATAAAAAGAATACTTTTGACTATAAGTGAGTATTTTGAATTTATATCAATTTAAGGAAGTTAAGTTGAAAATAAGTCCACTTAGAAACTATACCTTATTATAAATACTAAGTGTCTCATTTATAATAAAACTAGATAAAATTTCGATAAAATTTGAATGAAAAAAAATATAATTTTTTTTTGGCAAATGTGATTTTATAGATTTTCTAAATATATCATAAGGGAAGTTATTTAAGAGACTTTGTATTAATTTTCCTACAATGTAAATATACATATTTTTTTGCGGTTATTATATTTATTTTTTGCTAATGAATACTCATAGATAATATTTTGTAGTTTAGTTATTTTAAGATCTCTTTGCAGCTAAATAGAATTCGAAAAAATATAAATCAAATTAATAAAAAATTGTCTATACTTTTATAAAAAAGCATTTTCAATTTAAAAAATGAAATTTAAATAATTCTATAAATGAAAAAAGACATTATTAAATAAAATTAAATACATTTTTTTTTTAAATTTTGGAAGCAAGATTGGGGTTTTTATCAGCTATTAAAACTACCATATCATCGGCATACAATTAAATATTGTAATGAATGAAACCAAGAATACCGCCCTGAGGGATGCCAGCTTTAAAGGTGATAATATTCATATATTTTTGGGATTCTTTTATAATAAGAAATATTATTTTATCTCTACAAAGGCAGAAATATAATCAACAATACTATGATATCTGTCGAAGATAGAGTCTTATATGCAGAAACCAAACTAACAATCGTGAACAATATTGAATTACACAAGAATAGGACAAGCCATTCAAATAGTTTTCCATATATTTTAGCTAATAAAGAAACTTGACGAATGGGTATATATAATATTAAATTTATAATCATATTAATTAAAATAATTAATATGATAATAAATTTAATATTAGACAATTTGAATATAATTTCTATTCACAATAATAATAATTATTCTAGTTACAGTAAATTAAAGATAATCTTACACCATCTTTACATATAATAAGTAATAAATTTTTTAATTTAAATAGATGAAAATACTATAAAAGAACATAAACGATTTATAGATAAAATAAAATTTTCGTTTCCTATTGGAAACTTAGAAAAATATAATCTTAGTACGGAAAAAGTAGGTCCTGCCGATAAGAAACTAATTTTTCCTTCATCTTGTGTTCTTATCATCAATCTTCTGTTCTTAGTCAAGTAGAATTTCTTACAAATTTTCTATAAATACTCAATATTCAATATACGAGTACAACTTTTTCCCTATATATTGTATAAATATTTAGGATAATTAAAGAATTACTATAGGCTTTCTAAGGAATATGATTAAAAATAAGCTTCCAAATCCCTAGCAACTGAAAAGAAGACAACTTACCAATTTCCGTTAACAAATGTAAAAATACCTCAAAAGACTCCATAATGAAACAATTTCTTAACTGTTTTATTTCCGGAATTATTTCCTGACAGAAAATCTTAGGATATTTTACCAAAGACGGAAATTAATTTTTTGACTCAGTTTTCTACGTATTTTTAGTATATTGAATATCGAATAAATACTTAGGTAAATAAATAAAAATAATAAGTTTATATAGAAGCCCTTGTAGGAGAAAAACGTTTCATATAAATAATTAAGGATTTGTTCCATTATAGGGTGAATGGTTCTAGCTTCAATAATAACTGAAAAAGCTTTAATTGTTATTTACAATATTATAATCCGAAATTCTTGTGAATATTAATGAAAATAATGGTCAGTTTTTGTTCTTATAAGTAAATTCTTGAAAATTGAATTAATTTATTAAATTATACGAGTACATAGCCCAAAATTAGAGGGGGCTATTCTATCAGTAGTCGTTCTTGTAATTTGAGAGTGAAATTTATATTCTGAATAGTTCAATTATTTTGAATTTTATTGAAATTTATTTTAATTGAAACTACCAAAGAAACATTGAAAATTATCAAGAAAATATTGTGATGACATTTTAAAAGCAATTAATTGATTTGTAAATTGTATTCTATGCTAATATTGTTGCTGCGATTGTTTTAAATTGCTATAATTTTAATTTCAATTTAAAGTTTTTGTTATTTGTGAGTATACATGCACTTTCAAATCTTATATGAAATTGAAGTTGAGCTGAAATGGAATACTTTTTGTTTAGTTAGTAAATTGTAGTTGTTGAAGAAAATAGAAAACAAGGGCTTCCTATATAAAAAGTTGCGCTTGGTTAGAGAAAACTATTGCTTTCAGAATTTGTATGCAACAAATTGAGAGGATTCACTACGAACACATGGAAACTAGATTGTCATAAAAAGTTCTCCATTCGTAAATGCAAAACTACAAATTGAAAGGATTTCTTTTCACAACTACATCGTAAATGCTATATGTTTGCCATTTTAAGATGAAAAAGTGGGACTTCTCTAACGATCAAATAAAAAATATGCTGCTATAACGTGTTGATCTGTTTGAATGTATAAGTATAAGGACTGCAGCAGACGCCAAACATTCTGGGTTGGTAGCATGCATCGGCTTGTACAAATATTGGGATATTCCAGTTTGTGTTTTGCATTTTCCATTTTGTATAGCGCAACAACAATGTTTGGAAATGCATGCGCGAACTCAGATTGTTGCTATGCTAGAAATGTGTTCCGATACAAAACCCAAGCTATTGCATAGCTCCTGGGATAGTACTGCCCACATTGATATGCAAACTTTAGAACTAAAACCGTTCGAACTCATCCCCATTTATAATTGCCACGCTCGGTTAAACCAAAATTCACCAAGGATTTCCTTTTCCATAAAAATAATGGACAAAAAATGTGTTTACATCTCCTCCACCAGCTGTCATTCACAATTGGGTTTATGCATGCACTCTAGTGTAATGGACTTACAGGAATTGTAACGTATTCAATAGTACATGCACAAGAATGCATTATACGTTTTCCACTTTCAGGTAATTTACCAATACTTGAATAGTGCCATCAGCTTATATTTGAGTTTTGAATTTTTCTGACATTCGTTTTGAATTTTTCGCATCATTCCTAGGTAATCCCATCATTTCTAGGTAACAGTTCAATTTAAGATATTGAATAAAAGAGGATACCGAACACTTCCAGCCCATCAGACTGTAAACTGTGATCGCCTGCAAAAATATCAATTTGTATCTATTTGGAAATATTGGTTGTACGCCAATCTACACATACGTATCATTTTTGCTTGTGTCATAAAAATTGTATTATGACAGTAGTAACATAAACTTTTCCATTTAAAAAACAAGGGGAAGGAGGATTTCCCTTTTTGATGGGGTTCCTTGAAAAGTTCACATTTAAATCTCAATGTAAACTAAGAGACTAGTTTAAACTTTATCGTTCACCCAAATATGTCAGTTTTTTATGGCAACCATTAGCTGAATTGAAACATGAAAACTATTACTTCTCAGAAAATAATCGACTATATGGAATAAATACAAAAATTCCCTTTCACAAGAGGGCAAAAGGATACATGAGCTTAGAGCAATAAATGAATAAAAAAGTAAAAGCTGATACCATTTATATATCTTTTTGGATTTGACACAAGCAATCAAAATCAGCTTGGGGAATTGAATTTTCATCCCCGTACAATTGAAATCATTTCTGTATGCACCTTCCGATTTAAAAGTTCATAGAAATTTAAAATAATATCAGTTCATATACACACTGCTATAGATACACGTATATATATAAATAAATAATAAATTTGATGCGTTTGCAAACTGTTATTATTATTATTATTATTAATTTTTTTATAGGATTTTCTCAGTACCAAATACGATCCACTTTTTCTCTTCTGTTAAAAAAAAAAACAATTTTCAAAGCTTCACCACTCGACCCATATACGTTTTAACCAGTAGCGTTTTTATGTTCTACCCTCGTCCTTTTGAAATAATTATATTTTCATAAACATAGCTTTTGGGGCAAAATTGTTCAAATACAGTGCATTTTATGTAGGCGTACTCATATTTGTACGGAATTTGATTAATCTGCGTTTGGAATTTTTGTAGAGAAACTTATATAAAAGGTTTCTTTTTTCATTTGTAATAATTTTATATAATTCAAAGGAGAAAAATATGTATACCATTTGGAATATTTTACTTTTGGAAAATAATACATTGTGTTCTATTTTTTTTAAAGTGCATTGCTTTTATTATTATTTTTGATTAAGTAAAGTAAATAATTATTTAGGTTTTATTAGAGCTGAATGAGTGGGATATTATTTATTTATATTTAGATGTATGCGAATATTTTCTAACTTTTGGAAAATTTCTGTTTACAACTTCAGATATAATTAAATATATTATGTGGGTGGTTTCTATTTATAAAGTTAATATTCATAGGTATAACATTTAATTTTTCATTTGCGTGGAATATATTTGGGGTCTTCTGCTATAAAGGTATATTTCTACAATATATTATATATAGTATTTAATTAAATGAGTAATGGTAAATTTCTAATTGAATTCAACATCAACGACAAACTTTGAAGTAATTTGCAAATAGTAATTACAGAATTGAAAAGTTTTATTATGGATCATAAGTGTACTGTTAACTAAAGTTATAAATATTCTCAAGGCCAAAGCTATGTTCTATACAATTTCCTTTTACCATATCAAAAATTACTAAATAACTATATGGAAAGTTTTTATTCACTAATAACTTTGTGATACTTGGAACATGCTTTTTTTATAGAATAAAAAAATAGGGTAGAAAATTTGACAAATTGAGAGTATCGATGTCCTTAAAAATTCTACTAAGTAGAACACTATATATGTACCAGAAGATGGCAAATGTTCCACTTTATTAGAGCAATTATGTTAATTTTAGCGATACAAAATGCTGTTTACCAAACTTTGAACGATAGTCGTAATTTCTGTTTAATTTTGCTCATTATTTATAGTTAACTTATGATTTTTACACCTTTAACGAACATTATATGATTATAATAAAATATTGAAAAAAAGTTAACAAAAAAAAACATTTAAATATTAATTTTTTCTTTGCTTTTGCTGTATTCTAATGCAGTTTTTAGTTCCACAAGTCCTCAATCTCCAGTTTTTTTTTTATATTTTAAGACAGCATCTTCCGATGATAACAGTTTTCGATGATACTCCAATCAGAGTCCCTCTAATGCAATAAGACATCTTCTCATATTTACTATAATTTTCTGATCCTATGATTTTTTCCTTTTTCATATAATTTGCTTCATCTCTCGTGACATCACAGTTTCATTAATTCGAATCCATTTAACTTCATTCTCGCTTTTGAGGACAGAAAAAACCACAAAAAGGTGAACTTACGTGGTTTTTTGTTGATATATTAAATCTCATTAATATTATTTTGCATAACATAACCTAAAAAATCGAAATTCTTCTGGAATAAAAAGAGCTATGTTCTAGTTCAACTTTTCATAATATCTACTTGTAATAGTTTTATTATTTTACTTGTTCTTTTTTTTTAGAATAATGAAGATAACGCGATATTTTTCTTGTTTCGAAGATAAAACATTTCAACTCTTTGACATAAAAAGTAGATACAAACTTACACACTGTTCTGAAATTATAAAAATTCACTACAAAAATGATAAAAATATTGCAGTTTCAACTACATTTGATCGAAAAAAGTCCTTTTTATTCGAAATTTTTAATTTATTTACAATAATAAATTTGAACGTTTTATTATATGAACCAAAAATATTGTTGGTTTAGGTGAAAGTATTTCCGAAAATTCGAAGATATTCGCAGTAGTTAGGTTTATCTCAAGACGAAGTCTGGACTGTGTTTTGCACAAGTATCTGGACCTAAATTTAACAGAGTCTAGCAGGCATAAAAATCAAGCCCAACAGTCTATTGTGTTAGAAATGCAAGTAACTCATCCTAATTTATTCAAGAAAAGTAGTCGAAGTGGCAAAGCCCAATTTCATTTTTCTGACTAAGTAAATGATCAGACCTGGGGGTCCGAAAATCCACTGTCAATAAATGATGTATGCTATTGTGTATTACTTTTTTTAGCCTTAAGTGGATGGTTTGGCAATGAATAACCTTTATTTCTAGTAGGAAAGTACTACATGGCGCAATAATGTAATTTTACCGGAAAAATTTGCATAATTTCACATTTTGAGTACTAAACTTGGTTACTTTAATTTTCAAAAAATTTAGATTATATCCTTTTGTAAAATAAAAAATATTTTGCCACCAATAATTCGTTTTCTTGAATAGTTTAAAATGAAGCCTCTCATGCTATTATAGTTTTTGATTAAAATAAAAAAAAAGTTTGTATAATAATTACAAATAATGTCTAGTATAAAACCCTAAGATATAGGGTTTTCCAATAAGAGTAATATGATTTCTAAGTAACGCTTCGGCCATTTGTAATATGTCATAATTTGTAATTTTTTTGAATTGTATTTAGTAATGTTTACAATTTTTTCATGGAGAGATATACGCAAGAACAACGTTTATAAATTATTCAATTTTATTATCAAAATAATCGTTCTGCAATTGCAACTTTTCGTGCGCTTTTGCCTTTTTTTGGTCGTAATAATCGTCCAACTGTGCTCGCTATTCATCGAATTGTTAAAAATTTCGAGCGTACATTTTCTTTAGATAATATTCAAGTGCCAATTAGGCAAAGAACCGCTCGAAGTAATAAAAATATTGCTGCCGTTCAGACAAGTGTTGCTGAAGACCGCAATTTGTCGATTCCAAGACGTTCTCAAGAATTGGGACTGTCTCAAACCACATCATGGCGGATTGAAGTTGTGGTTTGAGACAGTCCCAATTCTTGAGAACGTCTTGGAATCGACAATTCTTGGAATCGACAACAGAAGTTGTGATTTAACACCATGAGACTATTTCTTGTAGGGTTATTTGAAGTCATTGGTATTTAGCAATAAACTAGACTCTCTTCAAGCTTGATTTAGTGGAAAACGTGATCGAAAATTGGGTTGATTGAATTCGTTCCTGCAAAAGAAGTCGTGGAGACCATTTGAATGACGTTTTATTTAGAACTTAATTGTATCGATTGTACTTTATATTAAAAAAATAACATTTGAATTTCCTTAATAATTAGTGTGTTTTTTTTAAAAAAGAAATCATATCACTCTTATTTGAAAACCCTTTATTTTAATGAATTGCTACAAATTATTTATGCATATTCAAGTTGTGTTTTGGCGGAAAAAAATTAGAGGTTTATTCTAATTGTATTTTAGCTATTTATCAGATATAAATAGGCTGAAAAGTGATAATAGTATTTACTATTATCACTTTTCAGCCTATTTATATCTGATCATAAAGCGATTTATTAACATTAGTTTGAAAGTAAAAATATAATTTTTACTTTCAAACTAATGTTAATAAATCGCTTTAAGAACAGAAAACAAAACGTTATTATTTCATTCCTACGAGCAACCAAACAAGTCAGTTTTTAACTCTCTCAATTTCTCCTGCAGAAATAATATGAAGTCAGTAAAATTACCAGGTTTGTGTATAGAGTAAGGCAGATACCAGGTTGATGTATAGAGAAACCAGGAAAATATTTAAGAATATTCATCGAATATCATCTTTTCAGCTTTTATTTAGCTGGTATTAGGCGACATGGTATCGAGACCAGATATGTATCCTTAGCATAAGAATTGCGCAGTCAAAATAGTCCTGTTAGATACTTTACTCTCATTTGTTCAGGAATCTTCTAAAAGGAAAGAAAAAACTTTATTTTCCACTTTTAAATATCTTCCCATTTTTAAAAAAACAGTATTCTAATAATTTCTACATATATTTTATACTTTTTTAGTTAAATCAATTTGGTAAGAATAAAAAAAAAAGCTTTTTAACAATCGATATATATTATTAGCGAAAATTATAAAAACATGTTCAATTTGCTTCCTTTGCTTGAACAAACTGGATTAATATTTAAAAAGTTTCAATAAAAATTGTTTAAAAAAAACACTATCAATTTATCAAACTGACAGGCTGTTTAAAAAAAAGTGCAGTCTAAATTTTTATTTTTCGTAAAAACGGCAAAACATACAATATAAATATGTTTAAAAATATATTCGGAATAAATTACACTCGTACATTTTGAAATAAAATTAAAATGCTATCAAAAGTTATTAAGTTCAGTTTCTGAAAATAGTTTTTTAAATGTCAAAGTAAATAACCTAAAATGAATATTATACTCTGTTCAGTTTCTATTGAGATCAAAATGATGTTGTTTTTCCTTTTTGTCCATGAAAATTTATGAATTTTTCAAAGGTTAACAAAGCTATTTATTATCATCATGCTCATTTCGAATTTATTTTAATCATAATAACCATAGTTGGATAGTATTCTATGCGAGAGTAACAATACTCTTCAAAATAACAAGAAAAGGTAAAAATTCGATTTAAATGAATTTTTAAGTTTTTATTTTTATTTCCTCATTTACAATTGCAGGTGTTCGTTGGTAGTATTTGTTAATCGATTTGAATAATTTTGTTTTTCTATCATTTTAGTAATGCTAAACTAAGTATACTACAATTACAAATTATTTATATTTTCTGATATACAAAAGGAGACTGTATATTTTATACATAGAATGGGTGGTACCATGAATACATTTTGTACTAGCGACAAGAGATAACCAGTAATTGTATTGGGAAATGAAAGCATGAAACACTAAATTAGATGAAAATTTGTTTATTTTTGTGGAAAACATTTCTGTTGAGTTTTTTTTCCCCTTATATCTAAATGTTACCTGATACAATTCATTGAATAAACAATGTCATTGGCATTTTATCCAGAATGATCGTCATGAGCTACTAAGCATACATGAAATTTTTGCAAACCAGAATAAAATTACACAATTACCATAGCGGAGCTAAAATAGAATAAAAACCAAAATAAATTTGCAAAAAAAAAAAAACATTTGTATTCTTCACTTTCGGCGTCATTAAACTTTTAGATCATTCGTTCTGAATTTGCTATTAGATGGAGATAAATTATGCGAAACACAAATAAATATTGTATTACATATTAACGACTGATACAATTTCGAGGGTGGCAACATAAGTCCAATATAATTGTTTTTTCTTCTTTTTAATATAAAAAAAAACTAAAAAGTTGTATATCCTTTTCTAAAAGAAATTTTTTTTTTTAAATATTCAACAGTTACAACGATGGAAAAGTAAAAGTCACCACCGGAAGATAAATTAGCAAACCTAAATTTTTTATATTACTTTTTGTTATAAATTCTTTAAAATTTATTTACATTTTTCAAAATATTTATTGTAATACTCGTAATATATCTCTCTTTATTACAAAAAAAAATGTAAAAGAGTATTATGATAAACCATATCATTAGTCATTGTCATCATTGACTCAATATTAAGGATCCTGTTAATGTCAGTTGAATCAAAGCATTTTAGATGGTCTGGTTTCGTGTTGAGATCCTTAAGTAGCGCCAACGTGTATTTATATCACTTATCTACTACTACTACCATGATTATATGAAGGGCAGATAATTATGGTAAAGCTAACATTTAATCCCAGATAGAAAAATAGTTTAGCCTAAGGCTCAATCACAGTAAAAGCTTCTATTGAAAATTTCACTAATCTCCAGATCACTTTGTTATCATTGATATCGCCGACCATTTTGTTATCATATCGACGATAATAGAACGCTTGAATTTTAACGAACATCAATTATAACAATTACTATATAGACGATCATTCTTCTTGTGATGACTTCAGATAATATTAATGCTGAAATGTGAACTATCAAACAATACTTTATGAAAACTCAGATCATTTACCGATAAACTAATTGCACCATGGCTATGCCACTAGCTGGATTCAAACCCAGAACCACTACGTACTGGGTAAAGCAATGCCAGTGTTACTTAATCATAAGTTCTGTAGGATCTGTGCCACGACCCATGGTGCAGCACAACGCCTATGATGCTATTTGGCGATGTCCATGTGTGTGAAATTACTTTAAAAGACTAGTAATATGCAATTAGCTTTTGTAGAGCATAAAAGTTTATTTTGAGAAATACAAAAAAGAAATTTGAAGAAGGTGGTAAAGTATTTTTGACCTCACCTATGTTATTCATCTCACTAACGCTCATCTCCCTTCACTACCTTTTACAAAAAAAAGTATGCGTTATCCAAATTTTGAGCATATTACCATCCTAAAAATTTTGGTTAGAGTGCTGACAAGTTGGCTGGAGAAACACTCCGTCGACCAGTGATCGTAGTCATTCCCAATCTGCCTCGCCTACTTACAGAATGGCAACTATCACCATTAGCCATCGGCAGACACGATGACTGGACCAATAGCGACACTTTTTTGTCGACTCATTGGATAACCACTAATAAACCAGTGTATTCAACATCCATACCGAAATTCTGGGCGCGGAAGCTCTTCCGCGCCCAGAATGCTCTTACTCATAACTTCCTTTTTGGCAACACCAATCGTCCCTTCTGCCAATCCTGTGGCACCCATTTCACTATCACCCATATACCCATTTCACCAAGAACTACTTTGCTAACAGGATTCCTCCCATTATGGAGCTCCTCGATCCTACAACTCCATTCCCTAGTCCCCTATTTAAATTTCTACAACATACTAATCTGCTCCACAAAATATAACAAAATTCTCAACTTTCTATACTACTAACCACAGACCAGTCTCTCTCAGATAAATTCCCACACGTGCTACGAAGTCGCCAAATGGCCTCACGGTCGTGGCGCTATGAAGTGTCCCCTAGCATATGTCTAAGGGCCTTTACAAACAAACAAACAAACAATTTTGGTTAGGTTGCTGGGTATTCTGGTTTGGCTATAGACTTACGGACTGAACAGATAGTGAACAGCTATTTCACTACTTGTTCAGTCCCTATGTCTATGAATGTCTGAAGGTTTTGTTTGGTATTTGATAAGAAAGTTCGATAAGTTAGGACGTGGTATGAATCCTGGGCTATGCAGAACTGCCCCGCAAATTGTATGGTTTGCTGATTGTCCAAAATTTCTACATTTCCTAGAACCCAGCGCAACCTAGCTCTACTATTATGAAATTACATTTTGTGCATTTTTTAATATATGCCATTAACTGATGATATGTTAGTAGTAAATATAAACGTTAAAGAAACAAGGCTTAATAAAAATTAATAAAAAAATCAGTAAATTCCTTTTTTTTTAATAAAAGTACCATAAAGAATTTAAGGATACATTTGATTAGATTGGTTTTATTTTTCTTGTATGGTGTTTACTGAACAACTAATTTTAAAATTGATATTTTCAAATAATTTATTTGAGACATAAATATGATCAATATCAACTCCATCTCAACCCCGTTTTTAATTTCTTACTACCATTTATTATATTATTTCTTAAGCTTCTCTTAATTCTTTTTATAAATTTGTACTTGTATTTTTTTTTTGTCAACCTATATTATCATAATTCCAATGATACTAAATTTAAAAAAATTGAACAAATTTAGCATATGAATCCGTTGACATTTGGCCATAATGGCCTTGAAAATAACTATTTTCGTTTGCATAATAGATCAATTTCGATTGAATTAATTTATAGTCAAAATGACAGTTTCAGATCTCCTACGGCAGATAAACCACCAAAATGAGTTCAATTCCAATTCTATCAGTTCAATGTCAATAATCGAAATGGATTATATTATTCCGTTTTCAGATTCAGATTTTTTATAGATTCAGATCATCAATGTATATTGTTCTGCTGTCAACAAAGTTTCAATGTTCACTATTACTCACATTTTGCAAAATTACCCTGCTCCCGCTGGGCAGTTTCTCAATCGCTTCAAATTAGAAACTTTACTGAGTGGAAACCTGATAAAATGGTAAACTCTGTCAAGATGTTCGGTTGCGTTAGCTGGCTTACATACAATTAACATTCATACGTACATGCTTTACGTAACACACTAAGAAGCTGACGTAAGCTTAATTTGCCATTAATATAAGCAGAAGCTTTTTAGAAGGTAATCAATCATGCAGAAATTTGCATTCAAAGGCGAGGTACCCTCTTCTGAACGAACGAAACTCCTACATTGCTAGTCTATCTACCTACGTTATTTTTGAAAGAATGGAGCTGATGTGCGCACCCTAGTAGCTATCCAGTCAACCAACCACTAAGTCAACTAACAACTATACTAACACGCCAATAGTAGACCAGTCAGATCGTAAGCTGACTGACTGGTCCCCCGGCATTCTAGGCTTCCCTGCTGGCATTGCAGCTTGTTTGGATGTCGATCCATTAAGTTTGACTTTAGACCAAAGTCACGTAATGATTTAGCGGAAAAAATTGGATTCATTTTTCGACGAGTATGTTTATTTGTATTATTATTTTTTCCTCTCATCATCACCATCATCATCATCATCATCATCATCTTCATCATAATCATCATCAACAACAACTACAGTAACATTAACAATCGCGTTCAATTTCTATTTCTAAATTTATTTTTAACTATTATTATTATTATTACGAGTATTCAACAATTTTTTTATCTCTTACTAACGAGAATATTTTATATTCAACATTCAAATGAACAACAAAATAAATAAATTAAGTAATAAGAGTATGTCAGTAATTTGCATTTAATTTGACGCTATTGTTTATATTGTTGTTTATTTTACATAAATTTTTTATCTTTTTTTTTAGTACAAAAAATAAATATAAAAAAAATATACATTGCGTTACGCTATGATAATTATAATATCAGTATTATATAATTTTGTAAATATTTTTTATAGCTTAATTAGTATTATCGTATAATAAGTTGTAAATTCAGGTACAGATACTTGGGGTGCAAAAAGAAAATATGAACAATTATTGCCATTAATTGAGAATTTTACACTCTGAAGTATGTAAATATTTTGGAAGTACTACGGATTTTTGCGCATAAATATTTTTAATTAACACCAACTGTATGTTGTTTGAAAAAGCATAAGTACACTTATTTTAATGGTTAAACAATTATTTTTCGAAGAATTCTAAGCTAGGATTTGTAAAATTTCTAATAAATTCAATTAAAAATAATTTCACCAATAGATTCGAATTTTTCTTATAATAAAATAAACCAAAAAAGGGCTTAAGACTACATGATATCTATTAGTCATAATTACTAAATTTTTTATTATAGAAAATATATACAGGGTGGCCACTAAAAGATATTATATAAAAAAAATAAGTTTTACAAATAATTTTTTATTAGTTGATTTCCAAATATAATTAATGGATTTTTTAAAGTATTATGTATGAGAAATGCCATTTTCTTGCTCACAAATTCAGGTTCTTTTCACAGCATTTTCCATGACGCATGCAAGGTTTGGCTCTGAATGTCCTCCTCAAGTTCTTGAATTATTCGAGGTTTACGTACGTAAACACATTATATTAGGTAGCCCCACAAAAATAAGTTTGGTGTCGTTAAATTAGGTGGACGTGGCAGTCAAAAAAATAATTGAAATTTTATGAAATTATTCGTTTACCAAAAATTTATTCTAGAAGTACCATCGATACCGACCAGTATGCGCAGTAACTCTATTCTATTCTCCTATACAGCGCCCTGTTATTTTGTTTGTTGGCTGGCCTTCCTTATTTGCAAAGAAATAGGGCTGGATAGGTCTTTCATAGACAACACCGCGTGAAACAGTGATTTTTTGGGGATGTACGTGTAGTTGATGCTGATGTAATTTTCTGTAATTCTCAGTACACTAAAACCTAGTAGTTTTATTTATCGATCTACCCGTTTAAATGAAGATGGGCTTAATAACTCATCAATTTATTTAAAAAGTTTTCGTTATCTCTGGCTAGATATTGAGATCGAATGGCGTCTACAGGCTCTCCTGAGTATCTTGTCATAATAAAGCTTAGATCAGTTGGACATTGTATGGAAACACTTTTAAAGCCAGTCTCAGAATCTTCTGAAGCGTTGCTCTGGCAATGCTTAATTGAACAGAGCGATGACGAGTATAGACAGATAGATCCTCTATGACCGGGCAATTAGTTCTTTCAAACTGGGCTATTAGGTACCGAAAAATGTTATCGCTAGGATATATAGTTTGAATAACTACTTTCTATGAATATTAATAATTGATGTTCTACTAAAATAGAAAAAATTCAATGAGTTTTTCTCATTGCTGGATATCATACATAGGAATTCGAAAGATACTCTATAATCTATGGTATAAAAAAGAAAATTAAAAAAATAGAGTTTTTTAGTAGCCACCCTATTGTAGACACAGCTCAGCCTAATTGAAAAATTCCTTAACAGCATAAAATCAAATGTCACAGCTCAGCCTAAGGTAAATTTTTATACAAAAAAAAAATGATACTCTTTATAAAAGGTTCAATAATTGTAGTTGTGTCTGGGCCTATTTAACTTCACTATTTTAGATTTATTGCTTAAACCGAATATTTTCGTAAAGATTATTTTTTTGCGGCTAATCAAAAGTTGATAATGATTTTTGATATGAAACTAAATATGCAATGAATACGTAAGAATTCATAAGTGGAATTATTTGGATTGATTGATATATGCTTTGATGGCCCCAAATAGTTGACAGGATTTCTCCTCAATAAAGTACATTTTAGTTAATTTAACATGTTTGGCTATTTTCGTCAATTCTCATATTTTATGAATTATCATAAAAAGTATGCAAGCGCTTTTCTTCAATCACATTGAAAAGCTGTCTAAACATTACCGAGACTAAGCGTGCTTATTGCGGAAACAACACTTTTTCCATGTAGAAATGATAGGCACTGCTAGTAGAGGAATACTTCGTCTGAATTAAGGATCTCATTTATAATGTGACCTTATATAAGGACTTGTTAGAACTTTTTACATATTCTTGTTCGAAAAAACGATGGTTTGATTGGCACATTTTGCGCAGTTTTAAATAAATTTAAAAAATTTATTTAAATTTTGAATGAAATACATATATTGTAGAAATCCTACGTAAGGATGTCAAACTCATTATTTATAAGGAATATATAAGAGCGTGGTATTTCCCCAACAGTAGCAACGGAGCTGCACAGGTTGGAAAGGAAGATCTTACGAAAAGCCACAGGGCTGGGCAAATATAGGCAGACAAAAAAGTTTATATCAAACGATAGGTTATACAGGGAGGCAGGCGTTTCCACATTTATAGTATGGCAAATGGGAATAATACACGAATAGGTTAAATCATTAGCTCATCATCAAAACAGGGAAGTAAGGCAGCTAACGAAAAACAACTTACTGGATATATTGAGAAACTCCAAGTACTTGTCACCGTTACTTCTATTGGAAGATACAGAAGAATCTCTGAAGCAACGTCTGCAGATCTACAAGAAGAAGCCAATGGGGACAATATCGAGGTTAGCAATTACATCACACGAGGTCGGAGGAAGCACCGAAGGGAATCAAAAGGACACAACAAACGCAGCAGTTGCCGGATTCAAACATAATTTAGTTTTAAGAATAATTGTATTTTTTGTTTATAAGAGTACATTTAAGGGTTAAGGTTAGGTTTAGGATGTAAGCATATTTTTTTAAAATGTCATAATAAAGATAAATAAAATATCATATATATATATTAGAAATAAATTCAATGATAGCAGAAAGCTAAGAACCAATAAAGACAAAGATTGAGCTAGGATTAAATATTTTTAAGAGAAAATAGTATTAAGATTGTTTTATAAAAAAAATGTTCAGGATATGCCATAAAGTAAACTTACACTTGAACATATATTGTGTAAACAAAATATTATCAGGCAAATGTACACCACAACTACGTTTACATACGAGCACATCGATCCTTTTTTACGTTTTTACATAATTGTAGCTCTATTGAGCTCTTGAATTGTTTTATTTGGTTGACCCTACAAAATGATATGATAAGCAACGTGGGCGCCATTAGTCAATCTGAGTATCAAGGATAGCTAGGATCCGGATTAATGCATCGCTGGTAAAGCAATTTTTATTATTTTGCTAAAAGCTTTTTAAAATTTTGAAATAATAACAGAATTTCAATTATAAAAATAACTCGATAATATACCTAATATATTGAATTAAATCCTATTTTTAAAGTAAAATTTTTGACTTAATTATGTCTAATTATTTTAACAAAAGTTTTTTTTTTAAGATTTAAAAAAAACCCAAAACGAATACAAAATCCTATTCCTTTTTTAATTGAGAGTTTTTAAGATATTTCAAAATAGTTTTATAAAATATAAAAGAATATGATTTTTGCACGAATATAATTTATTATTGACAAACTAACATACATATAAAGAAAAAGATTCAGAAGTTCAGTTTCAGTCAATAATTATTACCCTTCAATGTAAATCCTTTACCTTTAACGTTGCATCTGTTTATTGTCCTCCAAATAAAAAAATTAACTCCCATACAATTTGATTCCTTCTTCAAATCAATTGGAAAATCCTTCATCGCGGGAGGAGATTATAATGCCAAGCACCCTAAATGGGGTTGCCGTGTTTCGAATCCCCGAGGAAAGATTCTCCAAGAACTCCTCTCCCATACTACTCTTGAGGTCCTATCTTCTCCCACGCCCACATATTGTTCGACCAGTGCCAGAAACCTACCCGATATTCTAGACTATTTCATAACCACACCCATACATTCCATTAATACTTCCATAGATACACTCCTTGACCTGAATTCCGACCATTCCCCTGTTCTCCTAACACTAGACACTTCTTCTTCCTTAAATTCCTATCCTGCCAAACTTGTAAATGGGAAAGTTGATTGGGACATTTTTAGACAGAACTTAGACCAACAGATTCATTTACAACAAAGCCTTAAGAACGTACAAGAAATAGACGATGCCGTAAACGACTTGACTGTTTGCATACAGACTCAATCACTAACGCCCACATAACTCATAACAAACCAACCATACGACAATATGACTATAATCTTCCGCAAAAAATTCGCAGCTTGATAAGCGAGAAACGTCGAGCCAGGGCCCAGTTGCAACGTTCAAGAATGCCAAATGAGAAGAAAAAACTGAACCAACTACAACGATAACTGAAAGAAAAAATAATTAATTATAATAACGAACGATTTACTGAATACACAGAATCACTAACAACTAATAAGTCACTCTGGACAGCTACCCGACGAATTCTCAAATACAAAACAGCTACACACCCGCTCCGGAATACCGACGGAACCTGGGCAAAAACGGATAAACAGAAAGCCGACATCTTCGGCAAACACTTAGAAAACATCTTTAAATCTCACGAAGATGTCCAAGACATTCTGCATGACGAACAAATATTGCGACAAATATCAACTCAGTTGCCCATAAGTCCACCTCCTAATTTTTTCACTCCTTCCGAAGTTAAATTCACAATAGAACACCTTTCCAATAAAAAAGCCCCAGGATATGACCTTATAACTTCAGAAATCCTGAAGCAAATTTCCAAAAAAACCCTCGTCCTTATAACCTATATTTATAATAGTATCCTCCGCACATCATTTTTTCCTTCCCTGTGGAAGTTTTCCATAATTAAGATGATCCCAAAACCCAATAAGCCCAAAAACCTTCCTACCTCATATAGACCTTTAAGCCTCCTTCCCATGTTATCAAAAATCCTAGAAAAATTAATCCTAAAACGCCTTTATCCCATTTTTGGAACCGAGGGTGTCATTCCTCAGCATCAGTTAGGATTTCGACCTGAGCATTCCACTATCCAGCAGTGTCATCGCGTAGTCGACTACATAGCGTGTTCGCTAGAGCGAAAGGAATACTGCCCAGGCGTGTTTCTTGACATTTCGCATGCTTTCGACCATGTATGGCACCCTGGATTGCTTTGGAAGTTGCAGCGAGTCCTACCCTCGGGTTATTTCCACATCCTTAAATCTTATCTCTCAGACCGATATTTTCAGGTAGCTGAAAATATGGAGTACTCTGACATTTATCCAATTTCCGCCGGTGTCCCTCAAGGAAGTATCCTAGGTCCTATCCTATATAACATTTATACCCATGACATTCCTTGCCACAACAACATTCTGACCGCAACATATGCTGCCGATACAGCCATCCTGACACATCACAAAGATCCTTCCACAGCCCTTAGTATCCTACAGAACCATATCCACTCCTTAGAAACTTGGTTCAAAAGGTGGAGAGTGAAGGTAAATGAGCAAAAATCTGCTCATGTAACTTTCACACTCTGCCGAGAACCAATTCTCGATATAACCCTAAACGGCAGTATTATTCCACAAAAAAATAGCGTACGTTACCTTGGACTTATATTCGACAAACTAGAACCTTCATACGAAAACTAAAAGACGTGAACTTAACGGACGATACAAACAATTATTACATCTCCTAGACAGTAAATCAAAACTTACAACAACAAGTAAACTATTACTATACAATACGGTTCTGAAACCAATATAGACATATGGTCTAGAACTTTGGGGTTCGACTAAGCATTCCAACTCCCTTCCAATCCAATCCCTACAATCCCGAATCCTTCGCAAAATTGTCAATGCCCCCTTTTATGTGCGAAACACTGTTATCCACCGTGACCTAAATGTTCCATTTGTTCGTGAACTATGCATCTCCCGATATAAAAAATTCCATTCGCATTTATCCTTCCATCCTAATCCTTTAGGAAGGGAACTTTTCACTCCCACCCTTCTAGTATTCACCCATCGACGTTTAAAACGGCGATGGCCGAGAGATTCTCTAAAATTATAAAATAAAATTACCCTGTTCTAGAGGTAACATCGATGGGTGTTTTCCTCCACATGTCTTCATGTCCTTGTATATTCCCGTAAAAAATCTGCTTGTTACTAGCATAAGTAGTTGTAGATATCATTTAAAATAAAAATAAAAAAAATAAAAAAAAAAGAAGTTCAGTTTTATAATTGCAAAGAACAGTTTTCTCTAATCACAAAAGTACACCTTTCTTTTTACCTTAGAAAATTCAAACGATCTACGAATTAATTTCTCACATATAATATATCACCTTGTATTTACCTAAAAAATAACGCTACTATTGCAGTAGCGTTGAAAGTTGCTGTTCCAATTAAGAAATTAAATGACTCCTGTTGGTTTAGTTCGCAAGGGAATGAAAATGTCAACAGTTTTTGTCGATTACTAAAATCTCATAATTTACATACATTCATTTCTGCAGTCTATCCTTAAGCTAATATGTCATTATTTGTTGGAATAAGTAGGTGTGATTAAATGTGTGTGAAAGCTATAATTACTTATAAAAGATCGTGCCAGAAAAAAGCTCAATTATAGGAAAATATAGAAGCCCAGAATAGAAGTTAGTTCTTTGGTTGCAGGGTACAATTTAACAAATCCGAAAATTATATTTGCAAGAACTGACTTAATCTAACCTGAATAGATAGAATAATCTATAGGTAGAATATCGGGTTGGAGACGGAATTATGGAATAGGCTAGAGCTTCGAGAAAAATACAATATGTGCACTCAACAAGAAATAAATTAAATGGTGGTAAAATGAAACACTAACAGACGCAATTAAGGTAAAAGATTTTTTTAAATTTTCCAAATGATTACCTCTCATTGGTTACGTGATTGGCTAAACTGCACACATTTTGAACATTAATCATACCCGATGTACCTATTTTTCATTGTACCGGCTTTCTTCTATGGAAAGTTAAATAAAATGAAGAGAAATTTAAAAAAAAACACCTTAAAAAATAGATTAAAAAATTGCTAAATTCGAAGAACGTATGAAAAAATGTTGCAGAACGGAAACTACCACCAAAATATTACCATCGAAATGCTTGTTGTCGAAATAGTACCGAACTGAATTGATAGTGCACTTTATATGTTTGCGAAAAATCATGTTTTCCAGTATTTGGATGGCGGGTTAAATGCCTGCGTGGTTAACTGGCCAGTATGCATAGAATCGTTGTAGTCAAAAAACTATTTCTGAACCTTTGCCATGCCATATAGCCCTATAACCCTATGGTGGAGCTAGGTAGTCCTCCTAATTTTAGTGAGTTAGTAACCAATGGTAGGGCAGGAAAAATCGTCGTTCAAATGCAATTTAAAGGCTCGCTAGGTACTGATGATTACGTGCTCTTACATCAGCCATTTCACTGATGGTTATCAATTTTAGCTCCAACACGAACTCAGAAGACTATGCTCAATCTTTACCCATGAAACAGCATTACCAGCAGTTGAAGCAATTCTTTTCCGCTTCTGTACAGCATAAGAAACATGCATTTTCTATCCGATTTATCGTTTTATGCCACTAGTGCAGGTTGTTCTTTTCGGTGATTTCTTAAAATAATTTTACCTGTTTCTAGTATAAAGTTTACTTTTTCAACTTCTACACATATGTTTGCTACCATCTTTAGGCTACATTTTGCTACACTACTTAGTAATTATATGGTATATTTAAAATGTTGGTCTTACATTGAATATTTTTGTACTTACACCGGTGTGCTCTTTCTTGTATTATTTGGATGGAATTGTTTTGTTTTTAAAATTTTGTACTATAAATTATTGCAAGAATCTAGCATGTAAGCTTATGAAAAATTCAAGGAGCAAAACATAAATCCTTTAGACGATAGTAAAATTATGCATTACACGTCAACTTGTTGTTATGTTATGAATCATTATAAAAAAAGCTGCGCTAAAGACGTAGTTATATATAGTTACTCGTGTCATGGGGGCTTAAGGTGTTAGTGGTGTTTCTTTGGTATTTGAAACACCTCCTCCTAGATGAACCGCAGTGATTTGTTAGTACACATTAATTTGCTGTGCAAGGCAATTATTAATTACTATCAAATAGGCACCTACTCATAGACTCTTATGAACTCCCGTATGCTCATATGCAATTATTGTGATTGAATTTATGCGTATATGGAAACATGAATTTTAATCGTAATCAAATTATGAAATTTGTTTTGTTGTGGCCTTTCAGCTCGTATTGCCGCTTGTGCCTTAGTTTGTCCATTTTGCAAAACTTTAGCCTATTAAACCTTAAACAAAGTATGCAGTATTTGAATCAAGTGAACCCTTTTGGCTTAAATTAATTGAACCGAATCATAAACATGCTATTACCAGCATGCGAAATTGCGTGAGGTTTTCAAAATGATTAATTGTTGCTTCGGAAATAAGCTCCATTGTGTTTCAATTTTAAAACCATCGCAAATATGAGTATATTGGTTTGTTCAAGTATCAAATATGCTTGAATGGAATTATATTTTCGCATATCAAGTAAGTGTGCATAATACTCGTATTTAGAAGTACGAATAATTACAATACCACATGAGTGAGATAGTATTTAGTGTTTTTACTTCCCATCATCTACTGCTCGATAATGGGATACTTGAATTAATTATTCCATTAAGGTTCTGATTTAAAATGTAATTTTTTGACAGGAAAATTATAGTGATTTGCTAAATTATTAATTTCCAATCATATTCATTCTCTTGTTTAACATTTCATTTATCGTTGCATTAATCTTAAATTATGTAGTCTAATAAAATAATATGATTATATCGAGTTTTCATTTTGGGATTATTTTGTTCATTTATAAATTGTCTGTATGTGAATTTCTATCATCTCCTATTTAAATATTACTACTATGGTACATTAGTAGTACGCGGCATATGCTTGTATTTGGTTTAGTTTGAGTCCTACTATTAGTAAATAAATTTTACTAACCCAATTTAAAAAAAAAGAAGAAAAACGGCTTGATATCCAGTTTGTCCCACTCTATTTGAACAACCCTTTCTATGAACGGTTCGAGAACTTCTTTATGAATCAACTCTCTGAGCAAAATTTTCTATTCCACTGATTCTGAGACCTCTAAATATTCTTTATGCTACTGAAAATTCTCTATAAACGCGTTGCAATTTTTCGTAAATCCAATTCGCGAATTCATCAACCTTAAAACAAAACTTTGCGACACTTTTTTGTTTCAAATTTTGCGGTTACATTTTTCGTAATGTACTATGAAAACATAATTTTACTTATTATGCCTTATAGAGTCGCGTAGTCTCCGAAACTTATACTGCACGTCTAAGAAAAACTATCTCATAAAGTTTGTGGAGTGGCAATTCGCAGTGGTGCCAAATCATTCTCAGTAATGCCAGATTCATTATTTTTCTGCAATACCTCGTTAATTTTTATCAGAACAATTTAATGAACTTCTAAACAATGAAGAACCACAAGTCGCGAGGTGTCGATGAAATCGCCGTGAACTAGTTAACTTATAAATCAATGGTCCAAGTATGGGACAATGAATCTATGGTAACTACTGTGCTATTGCAGCGCCTCTGGCTATAAACATTATTCATGAAATCTGATATATCAAAGTCCAATGAATGGCACCTTGGCATTATCTGTCTCACACTCAAAAAAGGAGAGTTGGCGACCACGACATCCAGTCGCTACCCTACATAAGGTATCTAGGAGTGGTTTTGGGTGCCAGACTCAACTATAAGAAGCACATCTCCGGCGCCAGCAAGAAGGCATCAGCAGTACAGGGCGCGCTTTTGCGGATAATGCCCAATATCGGAGGCCCCTGGCAAATTCGAAGACGACTACTAGCAACTGTAGTTACCTCCGTCCTGCTATACGGAGCACCAGTGTAGGCAAAATCGCTAGAGCTAACAACATACCGCAAGACAATGTCATTAGTCCAGCGGCTCTCAGCGATCAGAGTGGCGCCAGTATACCGAACGGTATCACACGATGCGGTCAACGTCGTGGCATCATGCCCACCCATCGACATCCTGGCAGGAGAGCGAGAATGCCAATATCGAAGGAAGAATGAAGAGCAGTGAAAGGTCCTCTGTGAAGAGGAGAGACCCGAGAGTCTTCGCCTCTGACAAGAAAGATGGGACAGCTCGACGAAGGGTCGGTAGACCAATCGACCGATCCCAGATGTCACCAAATGGGTCACTCGCCTGCACGGGGAAGTCGGGTATTACATCACCCAACTCTTGACTGGACATGGATGCTTTCGGGCATACTTGCACAGATTCAAGAGAACTGACTCCCCAAACTGCCATCGTTGCTACGATGTACTGGAAGATGCAGAACACGTATTCTTCCAATCCCCCTTTTACGAGGGGACACGGGCAGAACTGGAGAAAAATGTGGACCGTTCCATCAGTCCAGAAAACATAGTGGAGTGCATGCTGAAGAACCAGTCGGCTTGGAACAGAGTTGCAGAGTACGCGTAATCTATCATCAAGGATCTTCACACCACGTACGAAGAATAGGCCGCGAGGCGTCATAACATCGGGACAGCAGTAAAATATAATAAATAGTAAAATATTATAAGAACGCCCCGGCGAAGTAGTATTTACAAAGAGTGCCGCCGGGGAACCATCATCCCGGGAGGAAGGATAGAGGTACAGGTGAGGTTTTAGCGAGGTAAAAATCCCGCATAACTCGTCGGACAGGTAGAAGGCCTCCCAGTCGAGTACCTTTTAAAGGTTTCCCCCAGTACCTCAATAATCTAAAAAAAAAAGTATTATCTATAAAATATTCTACATTATTTTACTTGGCAGGATATCCCCATTCAGCCAAAAAATTATTGGGCCGCACCAGAGAGGCTTTTATGCAGGAAAATTAGCAACAGATCAGATCTTCTCTCTGCAGCAATCAATTGTAAAAACTTTACGGTAATAATCACAAACCTATGAGAGAATTCAGAGCCCGAGAAAAATTGATAAGACTGAGCATAACTGGTATGAGAGGACAGTGGTTTTGGCACTTAATTCGTATGAATGAGTAACATCCTGAACGAAAAGTCTAAAGAGTCTCTCTTTATTATCTCAGAAGACGAGTTAGACCCTATTTTTGGTGGAGCAATGGTATTAGCCAGGAGCCAAAAACGTACCGAGAGTGGCCAAATTGTGTACCGTGGTATAACGGCTTAGACGCGACTCCCAGTTACCACTTGAAAGTGGAGCAATGGTATAAATTTTTACTGGTTCATATAATATTTATTATTACATATACTGAATATGTTGATATAAAAGCTAAAAGTCCGCAGTGTTGCCAGATCACTTTCACCTAAGATATTCGTTAATTATTTGTAATATTTTGTCATTGCTACTACAGAATCGGTTTGTATATTCATTTTGTCAATTATATTAACTTACGACAGAAAATTGTGAGAAAATATCTCTATTTCTCGGCATATGTATAGTATCCTTTTAGCTCAAAACACTTTTCGCAGCATTTTTTAGTAACTTCTAATATCCTGTTTATAGTACTCGTAATAACAGTAGAGCTCCTCAAAATAGGCATCAACCACAGATTCCACCTCTTCATTGTAGGCAATTCTTTTACCACCGAGCAATTTTTTCAAGTTTGGAAAGAGAAAATTATCTAATCGAGCTCAATCTGGTAAATAGGGTACGTGAAAAAGCAATTCGAACTTTAACTCATTGATTTTAGCCAACGGAATAACGGATGTATGAACTGGTACATTGTTTTGATGAAACGACACTTTCGTTTTCGCCAAATGCAGCCTTTTTATTTCATGATTTCATCACTCAAACGATGCAATAAGTTGGCATATAACTCGCCGTTGATTGTTTTTTCTTTTTGAAGATAATCAATGAAAATTATATCCCACGCGCATCCCAAGAAACCGATACCATAACCTTGCCAGCAGACGGAACTGTCTTCGCCATATTTGGAGCCAATTCTCATCTTTCAACAAATTGTTTTAACAGTTTCTTCATCTCAGATGTAAAGTAATGGACCCCATGTTTCATCCAAGGTTATGAATCGATAAAAAACCTTGACTTTATTGTTGTAAAATATCGCCAAATACTTTTAAAAAATATCCTCACAACACAATAATTGTTCTATTGTGAGCAAACGCGGCAAAATGTTCAAAAATTCACTGAAAACGTTCACTATTACTGGCTGTCAAACAAATACTAGATAATTCCGTATCATTAAACTTTAAATTTTAGTTTAATAACAGTGGTAATATTGACCACAGTATTTTTTTTTCAAACAACAACCAGTATTTATACGTCAGCCGGGTATTTTGCAAGCACAATGCTTTGACTTTGAGTCTATATACAAATTTTTAAATAGTAATTGCGGCAAGATGTGGTAGCCACCGTAAAAGAGTTTTTCGTATAATTTATCGATATAGGAATTTTTTTCTACCACGTTTTAGTCTGATGTCCATAAATTTTCTTCACCCTGCCTATGAATAAGATAGTAGCATTTTCGTGATGAAAGATAACTTGATTCTGAATTATCCTATTCAGGTGGAACAACAGTGATGCATTATAATTGCTTCTTTCAAAATTATTAATTATAACAATTGTTTTTCAAACCAAAATAAGGTAACCACAATATTTCCAGCTGATACAACTTGTTTTGCAATTTTTGGATGCACTTGTACCTAATTCTGTTATTATATTTTCAATTTCGATACATTGTGATGAATTTGTATTTTATCTATTCTAATGAATCGATAGAAAAATATATTGTATTGGGTTGTCCGGGAAGAAATTTCGTTTTTTCTTATAAAAATGAAAGATGATTTTCTTATGTTGAATTAATATTTTATTCAATTAAATATTGTCCAGTCTGATCCAATATTTTTTGCCATCTTTCTGGCAGTAGCATGATTCCACGCTCATAAAATTTTTGTTCTTTGCTGGCAAAAAACTGATCCAAGTGATTTTTGACCTCCTTATTTGAATTAAACGTTTTAACGTCTAAGAGATTTTGTAGAGACCGGAACAAATGATAATCGGAAGGTGTTACGTCTGGACAGTATGGTGGGTGTGGCAGTATATCCCATCCAAGCTCTAAAAGCTTTTGCCGAGTGGTCAAACTTTTATGTGGTTTCGCATTATCCTATTGGAACACTATACCTTTCCTGTTAACCAATTCTGGCCTGTTTTCTTTAAGTGAATCATTCAATTTGTTCAACTACCCCTTTCTCGTTCGCAGTGATGATACGCTTTAAAATTGGATGATTTTCTTGGCGTTTGAGAAGCAAATCACAAACTCAATGCGACGACACAATTTTTTTTCCGTAAGAAGATAAGGAACCCATATGTCGAGCTTTGAAATAAAACCTAGACGTTTCAAATGATCATGAACAATCGTTTTCAATAAATTTAATCCCTCGGCGATCTCACGAGTTGTTATTCACCGGTTTGCATCAATTATTGCCATTATTGTGTCTTCATTAGCTTCAACTGGCTTTCCAGTTTTGATATTAGCGCTCACTTAACACATCTTCTCTATACACATCGAATAATTTTTATCTTGCTTGAACAGCATTTTTATCTTTTCTGTAGTAAAAAAGTAAAATATGCCGAAAATGCTGTTTTTCACTTCCAATATTTAAAAGGATATTAACCAAAAACTACAATGCAGAATCAATCGAATTTTTTCACAAGCAATCCTTGATATGTCAGCTATCAAAATACAAATGATTATCCAGTTTAAGTATGAAGTTGGTTGTGAAAAATACAATTAATTCCTCTGTTGGGAAACAACGACAACCCAATATTTATAACGAATGCCCTCTGTTGGGAAACAACGACAACCCAATATTTATAACGAGCATAACGCTCGTCATGCTGATTATATTTTGACATCTTAGGACTCGTGGAAAATGTTGTAATCTCAAGTATGTAAAATTTTCAAAGCAATTGCTTATACCATATCAAGAATATTACAAAAAATTTCATCCGTAGTTGCCAATTTTTTATTTCCTGTGTGATCTCTATTAAAATCGCTTGTACAAACTCGCTTTAACTGTGAAACTCAAAACCGAATAACCTAATAAAAAAGTCATAAATTACCTAATGTTTGGTATATATCTCCGTAAACACTAGCATCTACCAATTCTTTAAAAAAAAGATAATACATAACCCCATGATATTAATATTTATTAATAATTTAAAAAAAAATTATCTTAAAACAACGAGCTTTCGTCGAAAAAAGGGAACTAATGAAACGCTTTATTTTTCATTAGATTATGACCTAAGTAATATGGGATGAGAAAAGTATGGGCCAAGGTGGTTCGGTCACACAGACATCTCTATCAACGAGTTTTTGTCGGAAAAAAAATTCCTGTAAGATTATGTAAATTTTATACCATGTGTGGACCTCCTAAGAGCATATGAATTTTTTAACACTCAACATAAAAAAAAATCACCTCAAAAGACATCATCTTAGTCCATCGAGAGGAGTGGAATCAAGGAGCTGAAGGCAAAGCCTTCCAACACTGCTACGAAGAGTGTGAACAGTGGCTCCGCCGATATATAGCTGTCCAAAGGAAATATTTTAAAGCAAATAACATTGATGAATAAAAATAAAATAATATTGTTGTAAAAAACTGGTCTCATTACTTTTATATCACATCTTGTACATGTCAGAAACAGACATTTTTTGAACTCACTTCATATTCAAGGACTTGTATAAGATAATTTAAAATATGCAATTACTGAATATTTAAATATTCCTTATTTATGGTAAGTTATATAAGATATATTGAACTGACGGCTAATCTAAAAAAAAAAAATTGAATATCTAACCATATGTCTTCTATTTGGTGAATAAATGTTATTGATTAATAAAAAGGAGTCGTGTATACACTATGTTTGAATTTCAAAAGATAAACCTCAGCTTTATTTGGCAGTGTATTTTTTATTCCTACATTATTAATACAATACTAGTATATACTCGTATATCCGTATTGATGTGCTATAATTGTATTTGCTGAATAAATTCATTAGTATATAAATTTTATTAAATGTCAGGCATGACGTAAGAAAACATTTTCGTATTCCTCTGTATACTAACTAGACAGTATGCCGTCTTCTGTTTGAACACCTGCAATATCGAGCAAAAACATATTCTAACTACAAAAACTTGTATAAGTAAAGTATATGTGTACACACAGTCATATATAAGAGAATATAATATATCGGATTTACTTACTTATATATTATTTTAGTTCTAACTATGATTAAGTATGTAACAAATTAGACAATATAAAAGTACACGGGTGTACAAAGGTATTATTGAATTTTACGAAAACATAGTAATACGAATAATTGAGTCAGTATAGAGGGGAGAGAAAATATATAGAGAAGCTTTTAAAATAAATAAATCGCTTAAGCTAATTATGTTTTGTTGATTGTAGAAAACAACTTTCAGTAATAACATTCTGGGCTGATTTTGCCATACTATTCATTATAGATTATACTATATATTACATTTTCAATAAACGGTGATAAGTATAATTCGATATGTATAAATATATAAGTATAAGTATGCTTCTATTAAGATCTAAAGTTATAAAATTTCTTATCTTATTTCGGTAGTTAGTCTTATATAACACCCTAATCAACTGTGAATACAATATATATGACTTATCTAGAAATGTTTAAATTTATAAATATCTGTATAAAATAAACAGGAGGCGTCCCTTCATTATTTTATATACAAAAGTTTCCACCAACATTAATAAAAAACTATTTTTGCATTCATTCTGAGTAGGCAAAAGAAAATTTCATAAATCAATACAAAATTTGACCTTGAATTTGTGAGGTGCAATTTTCTAAGGTAGCAATTAACAAGGAATATATTCATTAGTTTATTTTAGGTTTTTTTTTATATTAAGAGCATATATAATATTATGCTTGTAGATCAATAAAATGTACGTTTGTGTCACACCAACGAATTTAATTAAATTAATTAATTTAACCATAACCAATGTGTGAGGTTAAATTAACAGAATTAAATTGAGGTTTATTTAGTATTTACAAAGGCTAGTTTTATTTTTTATGCTACAGCTGATAGTGTAGTAAGAATTTCGTTAGTGTACTTGTAAACTCCTCATTAAGTGAGTAACATCAGCGTTTGATTTATGCTGACGATATCGGACTTCAAAATAGAAAATATTTCCATTTTTGAGATGGAACAGCTTCAATATGCTTAGTCAGAAAATTATTTAGTCTACGAGGGTCGTTCAGTAAGTCCTTAGAAAAAGATGGAAAAAACTGTTTTTTAAAAAAAAAAATTTTTATTTTTCAACATAATCTCCTTTTAGCTCTGTACACTTTTCCAACCGTTTTTCAAAAATTTTTATCCCGTCCAAAAATTAGGACTTCGGAAGTTCTGCAAAATACTCATCCGTTTGAGCAATGACGTCCTCGTTGGAAGTGAACCGTCGTCCGCCAAGCCATTTCTTCAGATTGTGGAAAAGAAAATAGTCACTCGGGGCCAAATCTGGTGAATAAGCGGGATGCTGCAACAATTCCATTCTCAATTCCACAATTTTGGCCATGGAAATAGCGCAGGTGTGCACACGCGCATTGTACTGATACAAGAGGATTTTTTCTTCTTCAGATGGGGGCGTTTCTCTTTGATTTCCTCGCTCAACCGTTGCAATAACGACGCGTAATACGCTTCTGTTATTGTTTTTCGTTTTTCCATGTAGTCGATAAAAATGATGCCCTGCGAATCCCAAAAGACCTTGGCCATGACCTTGCCGGCCGATGGCACAGTTTTTGCCTTCTTCGGAGCCCGTTCACCCTTGAAAATCCACTGAGATGACAGTCTCTTTGTTTCTGGAGTGTAGTAGTGTATCCAAGTTTCGTCCACAGTGACATATCGACGAAGGAATTCGACAGGATTGCGATGAAAGAGTGCCAACATAGCCTCAGAGTCCACTACACGATTGCGCTTATTCTCCTCTGAGAGCAAACGCGGCACCCATCTTGCCGAAATTTTTTTCACGGACAATTTTTCATGCAAAATTGAAGCGACTGTACCTTGTGATATGCCCGTGGCCTCAACTAATTCGCGCACTTTAATTCGCCGATCGTTCCAAATCAGATCGTGGATTTTGTCGATGATTTCAGGAGTAGACACCTCAACTGGGCGTCCTGAACGATGTTCATCTTTTGTGGATGAACGGCCACGTTTAAATTCATTCACCCAATTGTAAACCGTCGCAAACACAGGTGCAGATGTGCCATGAACTGCATCCAACTCGGCTTTGATTTCTTTCGGGCTTAAGCCTTTCAAATGGAGATGTTTGATGACAGCCCTAAACTCGCTTTTTTCCATTGTTATGCACAAATAAATGTCGTTAACTTTAATCGACGATAGAAATTGACCTACGCTATGGATCGAGCTGAAATTTTGACAGCTTTCCTGTCAATAATGTGATTTACAAAAACAAATCTTTACTGACACTACGAGCGCAATTTCTTGGATTTTCTAAGGACTTATTGAACGACCCTCGTATAATTGACAGCTTGTATAATATTTTTTCTCTAAAGGTTATTTGCATTTCTGCAAGAAGGTTTTACTCCGATGAATATTTTTTTCTTATAGGAAAATTAGAGAAACCGATTTCGGGAAGAAATATTTTTCCTAAAATACTCTTTTTTGCAAATGAAGAATAGGTAACTTAAGAATGCTTACACGAGGACGGACAGCTTATAAATTCTTATTTTTAAAATATAATTTTGTGTTGAGAATGAACAGTTTTAGACCCTTTTCTGTATACGAAGATGACTAATTTTGCCATTTATCAGGAGTGATAGAATTTCCAAAATTAGGTAATGATATTTATTCAGTAAAGTTGCTCATTTAATCATGGATAGACTTATGCTTGACCATTTGTTTTTGAATTATTGAAATTTACTTCGAAACTGAGTCGTTAATCCACAAAACGCTTTGAACTTATTTTATATTAATATTGTGTCCAGTGATGAGATTAATTTTTGGCTTAATAGTTTTGTTAACAACCAAAATTGTTTAGAGTGCGACAAAACCACAGCAGATACCATGGGATTCCATTCCTTCTATTTAAATGCACTGGTTTCTATTTGCTCCGCATTGAGCTCGGATGTCGCTTATGGACAAGGGACAGCATTACTAAACTATGTGTATGATCAACTATTCTTTCTTTATTAACATTGAAGATACAAACCAAGTCAATATGTAGTTCAAGTAAAATTGCTTCATTTACCTTACAAAATTATCGAATTATTAAAGACACGATTTTGCGACTCAATGGACTTTTTGAAGATACTGATATTTAACACCGATCCATTATGTATTGTAAAGATATGTAAAATTATTGGTGTTTCATTAAAAAGCAGCAACAATTGACATCTTAGAAGCGGAAATAAATCGGGTTACATCGGAAAAATTGCGGGATTTGGCCAGCCGAGGTGTTCATATAAAGGACCACATAACCAGATGAGGTGCTCATACGTCCGGAAGCATTTTTAAAAAATACTCTATATAATATGTTATATTATACTGAATTACAAAAATATCATTTTCATTTAAAAGAAAAAAAAAATTCTACATTCAAAACAGTTGATTAAATTGGAGAGTTCTGTGTAATTGGAAATTTGTGATGCGAAAATTCTCATCAAATGATGTGGTTTAACATATTTTCTATATGACTGAAAACTGAAAATTTTGAAAAACTAGGCTGGAGGTTTCTGAAACCTTATTCTTCTCAAATAAACATATTTTTAAGAAAGAATCATATCTTACAACTTGTAATTCGCCTCATTGGAATTGTAATAACTTATTTCAGTGTAACAATAATATATAAATTTTAATATTTGATTATTGCATCTGCAAAAATTAAAAATAAATAAAACGTTTAAATTAATTTGCGAGAGTAATGACATTTTTCCATATAAATTATCATTTTTTTTCTTACATATATCAATTATTTTTAATCGATAAAATTAAAATGAAAATTTCTCCCGAAGAAAAAACCCATTTAGTTATAAGTCACGTATGTACTATAGAATTACGAATAAGTTGCCAGTTAGTCTAGTACAAAATTGTGAGCACAATAGATCATTTTTAATAGTTTGTAATTATAGAAAATGTACAGCGGAAAATTCCTTTAATCAAATTTTATTCATACTTCCTATAATAACAAATCTTGAAACAAAAAAAATTCATAACAAAAACAGAAACTAATCACGACTATTAGAAAAAAAGCACAAACTAAAAAATCTACACTTTCAATAATTTATTTTAATTGAAATTAGTCATAGACTAAAGTGAGTGAAACTCTCGACTCTAAATACTATAATTACTAGTCCAGTATGACCTTGAATATTGAGTTCTATAATAAATAGGAAGACATTTTTTTTTGTTTATGAAAAAGGCTAGAAATTCAGTAGGAAAAAAACACGATTTTAATTGGTTATCGATGATTATGATTATTGTTTGTATCGAGTATACTTACGGGTATCTCGATTTTTTATGTATTCTACAGCGGGTACACTACTATAATTTGTAAGCATAGGGAATAAAAAACTATTAGAAAAAACCTCTCAATTGAACTGTGAATGCTAACAGGTTTAACTATGATCTTAACCTTTGTTCAAAATCGAAAATCTTTAATCTTGATTCAATTTATTTCCTTCTGCATTGTTGAATAATTGCCAATTGCACAAGAAAAAAAATTTATTATCTAAGTGATGGAGGAAAAAAAAAGATTATGACAAGAATCAGAAAATCTTGAAAAATACTTGAGTTGTACTTGTTCAATTTGAAAATAAGAGAGAAAAATATTAATGAATGCAAGAACAAGCTTTCAAATGTCATTTTAACTTTGAAATAGGTTAGCGACTTGTCAGAATGATCAGATAATTAGACACCTGCTAAGAACCGAATAGAATCTAATCGTGAACTTTTAATTCCATTTATATTATGGTATACCTAAATATTTTTATATTAAATTCATTTAAGTACAAATTTCCTAGGAAATAGACAAAAATTAGACGACTTAATAACTTGTATTCTATCGTGCCTTTTTGTATTTATTATGAATACTTTTGAATATTGGGCAATTTTTTTTCATTCAAAAATTTTTTTAAACTTTTATACTCGAATTTTTGCTTAGCAGTATTACTCAACACAATATTTAATAAGAAATAGTCTAGGGAAAAGGTTTTAATTTGACTATAAAATTGTACAAGGCAAAATGTTTTTGTTATTTTGAGAAAGACTTTGACTAATTTTTCATACAAGTTGATAACTTATGTTAAGAAGTGTATACTCAGCTGCTATGAATAATCCTTATATAAGTTTATTTAAATGATTTTGCTTTGATGTTCTCTCTTAAAAAATAATGTTTCCCATAAAACGAAAATTTTTATTGCTTTCAGATATAAAATAGCCGTTCGATATAAGAGGTATCGTAGAAATTTAATAATATAAGCAACACTGCAAACTTCCTCTCTACTTGTTTTGTACGTTAGTTACTCCTAGACATATAGTACGATTTTCAACTTTGTCCGGTAAGAACGCGAACCTACAGAGAGTAATAAGTCTTGTTATGTTTTTGAAGTGCGTTAGGAAAAATAGAACAGCAAAATTTTAAGCAACAATGTGCCATCAAATTTTATCTACATGTAAAGCTAAAATGTATAGAAAAAGTTGCCCGCGTCTAATCGGACATTGCAGACACTTGAATATTCCACTATAACAAAGTCCCCTCCAACACCGACTTTTCGAAAAATAAAAAGTTTCAAATTTAACTAATTATTCATCAGCTTTCTCATAGCTGATGAATAATTAGTTAAATTTGAAACTTTTTATTTTTCATCAAATTTTGACTCAATATTTGGGCATGATAAAGCTTTGGGCCGAGGTGGTTCTATTACTTGGCCATCTTCATCAACGTATTTTTGCAGGAAATATAAATTTCTGTAGTTCATATTTACCTGATCTAACTCCATGTGATATTTTTTGCTCCTTAAGATCAACAAATACTTAAGAGTACGTCAATTTGTTTTTTTGTCGATAACTTTCAAAGTTAGCTGAAGACGATTCCAGTTGAAACCCTACTATGAAAAAGCGTTCATCGAAGTAAAGATTCCCCAATTACTATTTTGAAAAGGAATAATTTTTTAAGAGAGTCCCTAAAAAGTTCGGAAGATTACGCCATCTAAACGATTAAGAATACGTCATCTTAATACTGTCGATTCCATTTAAAGCCTTACACCATGGGTACAAAAAATAGAAAGAACACCTTTGTCAATATATAGCTTCAAATAACATTTATGTATAAAAATAAAATTAAATTGTGGAAAGAAATAAATTTGAGTTATCAAACGCTTGATGATACCCAAACGTTTGACAACTCAAACTAGAAATCCGTCTAGTATTTTTGAATCAAATAATTCCAGATATTGCGGTAGGCCTGCTAATTCGAAATTCCCAAAATAAATCGTTCATCTTGAATGACGCTATTGCTCCATTAAAGCGGACGATTTTACTCATGTAAATAGATCATACCCCATTCTGCGCATACTACTAATCCTAATTTTATCAACGACTGTGGTAACTCTCCAAAATTTGATTTTGAAATATTGGATTGTCCGGAAAGTAATTTCGTTGTTCCCCAACAGAGGACTTAATTGTATTTTTTCACAACCAACTTCACACTTGAGCCGCATAATCATATGTATTTTTACAGCTGCATAGTAGTTTTTGGTTGATATCCTTTTAAATATTGCAAGTAAAAAACAGTATTTTCGGCATATTTTAATTTTTTACTATAGAAAAAACAAAAATGCTGTTCAAGCTAGAAAAAAATTATCCGATGTGTATGGGAAAGATGGGTTAAGTGAGCGCCAGTGCGAAAACTGATTTGCAAAATTTCGATCCGGCAATTTCTCGAAGATGCACTACGTTCTGGAAGGCCAGTTGTAGCTGATGCATAAGCTTTGGTTTATTTAAAATTAATTTTTGCTTATTTTATTTGCTAAAACAATTATTGCCCATTATACATAAATTAAACTCTTTTGAAATACTTTTGTTATTTATTCAAAACAAAGGGGGGGGGGTTCAAAAAGTCAACTACAGTTCAAATTAGGTCTAGTAGAACAAATAATAGAAAAATACGAAATTTGAGCGAGATTACAGAGGACTTAATTGTATTTTTTCACAACCAACTTCACACTTAAGCCGCATAATCATATGTATTTTGACAGCTGACATAGCAAGACTTGTTTATGAGAAAATTCGATTGATTCTGCACAGTAGTTTTTATTTTACTTTTTTACTATAGAAAAGATAAAAATGCTGTTCAAGCACGAAAAAAATTATTCAATGTGTATGCAGAAGATTTTGATGGAGACACAATAAAGGCAATAATAGATGCAAACCGGCGAATAACAACTCATGAGATCGCTGAGAGATTAAATTTATCGAATACGACCGTTCATTATTATTTGAAACGGCTAGGTTTTATCTCAAAGCTCGACATATGGGTTCCTCATCTTCTTACGGAAAAAAATTTGTGTCGTCGCATTGACATTTGTGATTTGCTTCTAAAACGCCAAGAAAGTGATCCATTTTTGAAGCGTATCATCACTGAGGACGAGAAATGGGTTGTCTAGAATAATGTTAAGTGCAAAAGATCGTGGAGTAGAAAAGATGAGCCGGCTCAAAGCATTTCGAAAGCCAATATTCATCAAAAAACAGTTATGCTATCTGTTTGGTGGGATTTCAAAGGAATCATTTATTTTGAGCCTCTACCGAGCAACACAATGATCAATTCTGAAGTGTACTGTCATCAGTTGGAAAAATTGAATAATTCACTTAAAGAAAAAAGGTCAGAATTAGTCAATAAGAAACGTATAGTGTCCCAACAGGATAACCACTCGGCAAAAGCTTTTAGAGCTTGGATGGGATATACTGCCACACCCATCATACTATCCAGACCTAGCACCTTCTGATTATCATTTGTTTCGGTCTCTACAATATATCGGAATTGATAAATATTCTTCTTCTAAAGCATTTGCCATGCATTTAGGTGAAAACCCAAGTTTCTGGAAATTATATAAGGTTCCGAAAAGGTCTTGTTCAGCAGTGGTAAGAATGGTTTCACCTAATTGCAGGCCTGTGATAGAAAAATTACCTTAATTATTAAAGATATGCTCTCCTACCTGTTTTGCGATGGAATACATCTTATATGCCAACAATACCACCTGATTTTTATTTTTATTCACATATAGCTCAAAATTTCCAGCCGCATTCTTGCAAACTGCTCTGATACAACTTTTGCAAAATAGAAATAGGACAGATAGAGTGACAGAAAAATTCTCCAATCTGCCATAAGATTTTGTAAATTTTTGCCTCTATTTTAAAGTTATTGATAACAAAAACTTTACTTAACTTTTTTTCTTATATACTTAAGAAAGTTTTAAAATAAAAATATTGCAATAATTTTTTTGTAATTTCAACTCAATTCTTTTATAAAAGAAAAATTTCTTCATATTGAATATTTAATAATCCTCCACGAATTCTTTGCTTCATCTCTTTATTTTTTTCAATAATATTACCATTTTATTGGATAGCTTCTAAATTTACAAAAAAATTATTAACACACATATAAGTTGTAGTAGAAAGAAATCCATTATGTTTGCATTAAATTGAAGGTTTTATTTAGCATAGATAGAATGATACGATTTAGGTCAAATATGGCAAAAAACTGGGACAGTCGATTTTCACAATCTTCTTTTGAGGCGAATTTTTCACCTGCAAAATCATTAGTCATAGACAGGAAGAGGTGGTAATCACTTGGTGCCAGGTCCAGACTATAAGGTGGATGCATAAGAACATCCCAACCAAGGTCCCGGAACTTCTAGCGAGTCACTATCGATGTATGCGGCTGGCGTTGTCCTGATAGAACACAATTCCTCTCCTATTGGCCAAAGCTGGCCGCTTCTGGGCGATTGCTTCTTTCAGATGGTCCAATTGTTGACAGTATAGGTCCGAATTAAGAGTTCGGCCGTAGGGGAGCAGCTCATAGTAGATGATTCCCTGCAAGTCCCACCAAACACACAGCAAGCCCTTCCTGGCTGTCAATCCTGGCTTGACCACCGTTTGCGCCGGGTGACCGCGATTTGACCAAGACCGTTGTTGCTTGACGTTGTCGTAAGTGACCTACTTTTCATCACCAGTAACCATCAGCTTCAGAAATGGATCGATATTCAGCAGCGATTCGCAGATGGAAATTCGGTCCATGAGGTGTTTTTGCGATAACTCGTGTGGCACCCATACATCGAGCTTCTTTTTCTATCCCGCCTTATTTAAGTGGTTCCAAACGGTTTTTTGTGCAATGTTTAGCTCCTGGGCAATCGAAATAGTGCTGACGTGACGGTCGGACTCGATGATTTCCATTATTTTATCGATATTTTCGACAATTGGCCTTCCAGAGTGTGGTACATCTTTGACATCAATATTACCGGAACGGAATCGACGAAACCAAAATTGCGCATGATTGACTGCTACAGTATCAGGACCATAAACACTATTCACATTTTCAGCTGCCTGGCTTGCGTTTTCGCCTTTATCAAAGAAAAACTGTAAAATGTGGCGTATTTTCTCTTTGTTGGTGTCCATCTTTGACGCGTGCTTAAAAAATACTGAGTCAAGTAATCACAAAACTTTATGAAAAGATTTTTTAGAACAAAATCTTATCTTTCTAACGCCATCTAGTGCAACCCGATCGCACTTCTAAAACGGGAGATACAGACTCCTTAAGCCATCTATTGGCAAAATAATGGATTATTTTTTACTACACCATATATATGTTATGTAATATTGGGTTGCCAATTTAGTGATTGCGGATTTTGTCAATAGATGGTATTAGCTCATTGTTTAATTATGTTAACGTGTTCAAAACACCTAACCTATATTGTTTTCTTATTGTTTGGAATTCCGCCATTAATGTAGTAAAAAATTGTATCGTTTAGCTATTTAGTTTTGTTTTTATCTAAATTTAAAAATGGAAGGACAAGACGTGCATTTTAGACATATTTTATTGTATTATTTCTGAAAAGGTAAGAACGTATCGCAGGTACACAAGATACGGTTATGTGCCGTATATCGGAATGAAGCCTTGAAAAAAAGGCAATATCAAAATTTGTTTGCTAAATTTCGTTCTGGAGATTTTTTAATGACGCTGATGATGTAAAATCACATTTAATTCGGTTTTTTTGCTAGCAAAAGTAAAAAGTTTTACGAACACGGAATTATGACACTGCCTCAAATATGGGAAAGGGTCATCGATAAAAACGGACAATACCTAATTGAATAAAATTATATTTTTAAGTAAAAATTTTGAATTTTACTTCTTATTTAAAATCCACAATCACTTAGTTGCCAACCCAATATTAATAAAATAGCCTTATTTTGTAGTTAATTATATTTAATTAAATTTTAAGAAAAAATTAAATAGCTTTTCTCTTTAATTTGATATAATATTTACTTCTGGTTATTAATATATCAAAAATGGCTAGTCATCTAGTAGTACGACACGTGTATCTGAGTGTGTTATATTTATATCTTTCAATTTTGCCTTTTCCTCATACGTTGGCAGATAAGATTACAATGAAAATGTATACTGAAAAGCTTGGAAGATATGGAGAAAAATTGTGCAGAATAAGGTAAAAATGGATGAGAAGAAACAAATAAAAGGATAAGGTCGGTAGCTCATTGACAAAGCTTTAAAAAGCTTCCTCTTTAGCACTTGTGTCAATAACATAGACTGTCTATTCCGTGCAGATAACATAAATTCCATACACAATGGCACCTAAGAATAAATAAAACCAGAAGCATATACAGATGGATTACATAGGCGTATATTTTTTATCCTCTTTAATTTTTATATAACTTTCTATCATCATAGTGCAAGATGACATGGTAGTACAATATCGTTAAGATATGATATGTAAGAGAATGTACTCACCCAAGTTAAGTGCATATACTCACTCGTATGTATGTGTATGTCCAGTATTAGAGATAATATGAAATATGACGTATCCGAAAATCTATCAAATGAGTTATATATAATAGTTGATATTCGCATCTAAAGCGCACATTCACCCTAAAAGCTGGTTCTATCAGTTCATCTGAGATCTCTTCTAAGTGTACTTTGCTATCAGAGCTGGTATCACTCAGTGTCATTAAGGTATCACCAAGTCTATTGCTATCGAATAGTGTACTTCAGAAGTATAGAGTCAACGGATTCAAGATTAGTGATGATTTCCGCCCAGTAATCAATAATAGTTTATTTTTGTTCTATTTTGCTAGATTTTTTTTTAATAATATGTTGTATATTTTTATTTGTGGGGTAGATTTTGTAGCTTACAAATTATTTTTACTAATCTGATAACTGTTTTGTTGTTAATATGTTCAGTTCTTTTTTTAGGAAATCTTTTTTTATAAAGATAAATTTTTAAATATATAAAATTACTACCATTTTGGTGCATTTAATTTCAATTATCAATTGCTAAATTTATTAATTTTCACTCAATAATAATAAAATAATATTAATAATAAACTTATTTATCTTGGGATATTGAGTTGTATGCTGTCAAAGATTGTGTTAAGTTGTAATATTGTTTCTAACATAGGAATATAGTATTAAATTGTATGGTAAGTAATACAATAATATTACATTCCGAAACCGCTGAGCCAATGTTTATTATTGTTTTCTTTTTGGGAACAAAGTGTTTCATTTAATTTAAAAATTTTGTTGGCAATAGTAAATAATAGATTTTTTAAGAATGAGTTTGTCTAGAGATACTTATTGTTTGTTTTAGAATAATAATCACATGTTATTTATAGATTAATTAATTATAGCTTATGGAGCCACAAAACCCTTTATGGGAATTAGCTAATTAATATTTTCCCGGTTTTCCTTAAAAATACTTATTTTAGATTAATACAGAGTTTTCGAATAAGAGTGATATGATTTCTTTTTTTTAAAAAAACCATACTAATTGGTAAGGAAATTCAAATGTTTTTTATTTAATGTAAAGTACAATCGATACAATTAAGTTCTGAATAAAACGTCATTCAAATGGTCTCCACGACTTCTTTTACAGGAACGAATTTGATGAACCCAATTTTCGAGCACTTTTTCCACTAAATCAAGTCGTATGTCATGAATAGCACGTTCAATATTGACTTCTAAAGCTCGAAGGGAGTCTGGTTTATTGCTAAAGACTAATGACTTCAAATAACTACACAAGAAATAGTCTAATGGTGTTAAATTGCAACTTCTTGGAGACCATTCAATGTCACAATTTCTTGAAATAATCGAATCTCCAAACTTTTCTCGCAATAATTCGTTTGTTGCACGTGCTGTGTAGCACGTAGCCCCGTCTTGTTGCAACCAAATGTTGTCAAGATTAACTTCTTCCAATTGCGGCCATAAAAAGTTGGTTATCATCGATCTATACCGCTCTCCATTGACAGTAACGGTGTTACCAGCTTCATTTCGAAAGAAGTACGGACCAATGATTCCACCAGACCAAAAACCACACCAAACTGTCAATTTAGGTGAATGTAATGGGTGTTCATGAATAATTTGTGGATTTTCTTCGCACCAGAATCGACAGTTTTGTTTATTTACCGTCGCAAAAGCGCACGAAAAGTTGTGATTGGAGAACGATTATTTTGATAATAAAATTGAATAATTTGTAAATGTTGTTCTTGCGTATATCTCTCCATGATAAAATTGTAAATATTACTAAATACAATGAAAAAAAATGACAAATCATAACGTACTATAAATGGCCGCAACGTCACTTAGAAATCATATTACTCTTATTGAAAAACCCTATACTTCAAAAGATAATTCTTGCAAATTCTGAATATTTTTTGAGTTCTACAACTATAATTTGTAACAAGCAGATTTGTTATTACAGTTGCAATTACAACAACATGCACCATAAAGAAGGAGTTAACACCCATCGATGCTACTCCAACTATTGGGACTTAATTTATTAGTTAAATTAGTACTTTAAGCTCTATTGTAGTCATAACCGCCTCATGCAACAAGTTTTGTTCTAGGAAGCGTCACTAAGGATATTTTTCTTACAAGGGAATTAGGACGATATGTTAAGCGAGAATTAAACATTTTTCCAACAGGACGATATGGTAAACAGCGTAGGTAGAATCCAAGAGTTTCAGTTTATTCATCTATTTACTTCAAGTTATTTCAGTCTCGTATGTTGGTTACTGGTCAATTATTTGTTAAGATGTAGTTCTAAGTAACCCACTTTTGAGGAATTATGCTGTCAGTAAGGTTTATGAACGGACATGATTTGCTCGATAGTAAAATTTAAGTGAATGCTTTTTTACCTAGTTTACTTTTACTCTGCACTTCCGAGAATCAGCTTTGGAGTATGAGGATTTAACGATGAAATTCTAGATCGATAAAATTTAGGTCAAGAGACTGTGATGGCTGGACACTTAATCTGAATAAATGAGGAACATTCTGAGCGAAAAGTCTAAAGTGTTTCTATTTATTGTTTCAGAAGACGAAGTAGGTCCTGCCTTTGGTGCGCCAAAGGCAGAACCTACTTCGTCTTCTGAAACAATAAATGTTATCCACGACGTCAAAAACATGCTGATAGTGTCGAATTGGAAGTGTGGAGATCTTTTATTCAGCAGGCCTAGCCCGGACTTTCGATTGGTGTACCATTAATGATGATAGTATTTTTTATTTGGTATAAAATTACCTTAAGTTTAAATTCAAAACTAAATTAATTGATGTATGTTTTTTTAATAAATATTATATACTATGAATCCAATATAAATAGTATAATTTATATTTTTTATGTTTGTAAATCTACTCAAGTAAAATATCCTTAGAACAAAAATCAGACATACTTAAAAGAAAGGAAAGAAAAATTGCTCCAGATGTATACAAATACATATGTGATTAGTTAGTTCCAAACGTTGAAAGTTAAACAAAACAACAACAAAAAACACGAAAATCCATCTTATACTATTAAATCAAGAGTAAAAGTGAAACAAGTAAATAAGCTAACGGAAGGTGTAGGAAAACTGAGAGCATATAAGAGTCTGAAGTGGGCATACAATTGTACTTTGGAAAGTAGGTGGATGCAAGACGACAATGGATCTACAAGACTAAGCCCTTGAGTGTTGACGATATGCCGGCATAAATGCGCTTTCGGTGCTCTCTACAGGCATATGTGACTAGCCCGGGTGTAATTTCGTTTCCGAAGAGGTTTTGTTAAGCAGCAATTTGCACAAGAAACATTGTTGTAGTGACAGAGCTATTGTACGACTGAGTTTGTTGTATAAAAAAAATAAGCTAAAAATACCAAAAAAACAAAAACCGCAGGGAAAATAAATGTAATGAAGCCAAATATAATGATATAAGCTCAGGTATATGGTTTCAGGTATGGCCATACAAAGGTATACAGATACGAGAACAGGCACTCCAACCAAGTCCGCAACATAACCGTAACGAGTTGAATGCAGAAGAGATTTTCACAAATTACTGCTGTTATATGAAATCACGGATGTCAGTAATTCTTCTATGGCTACATATTATAGTAAGAAAAAAAAATTAACCAGGGAGTAAGGCAGAGGGTATATGCATTTCTAATAGCATTGAACTGGGCTCGTCTACAAAACACCCAATCGACGAAATCTTCTTCTCCCAGGTATATTGTATCTGAGGATTTTTGCATTTACGTTTTACATTTTGTTGCAGTTCTTATGAATTTCGTTTATATTTCGACTTAATTCTCTGCACGCGAAATGGGAAACGTGATGCGATTGCTGAAGACAAATCGGTTTCGTCTGTCTGTAATCTGAACTGCACCGCTCTCACCAAACTGACTATGCCCAAATCGACCCCGCAAATACGAGCATTATACCCCAAACATTGTACCAATTACATTGTTGCCTTTTTATACTCGTATTTTTCGTACATTTTAAAAGTATTTAATAAAATTGAAAATGAACACAATTACAATCAGACAGGCAAACAGACCACGAAGTTGCATCAATTCTGATTATTTCATTTGTTTTCGAGAAAATTATACGTTTGCGATTCATGCTGATGGATCTACAGAATTGCAGGGTTATTTTTGTATTTTTCAGTAATTCAAAGATGTGAAATTTTATGGATTCCTATGATGATATAAATTGAAAAATTACTATGCTTTTGATTATCCGATATGGTGTTTCTTTTACAATTATTGAAAAAAATGTTCAACTTCATGGTTTCTTTTATATGGGTACAGAGTTGTAATTGTACAAATATTTTAATAAAAATGAAACAGAACTGAAAAAAAAACAAATTAAAATTGCTACTATTTTTGGCCAATATATATGAAAGTATCTATTTCAATTATCATTCGAGTTCATTTGATACTGATACTAGGGCATATTTCATATCATTTTCCTCAGAGCTATACTCTTATTTTAATACCATTTGCTTATGAAAATACTCATAACGACATTCATTTTGTAAAATTTATTATAATTTCATTTTCTTTCAGAATATTTTAATGTACAGAAATAAAAAAACCTATAAACAAATTTCATTTGCAAAACACGTTCTCTACAATTTTTACGAGTATTTATCTTTCTTTGAAGAGAATTCACTTTGACATTAATTTAATAGAAAAGAATGTTTCTGAATAGACGGTTCTTTTTATTGATTTTGAGATCTTGAAGTTTTTTTGAATTTTTTTGTTGCCTAAGGTATGACTTATTCAGATAATTTTTATTGATATAATTTGATAAAGTCTAACAGTTTCTTTTACTAAAGAAAAGCCTCATTAACAAACGGACTATTGAAAATTATATAATATAAAATTATAGCGTTATTCAATTGGTACTTGGAAAAGTAAAGTTAAATTAAATATACTTAAAATTCAGATTATACATAAAGTATAATATCATTTCAAAGACCGCCTCCAGATATCTTGTAGGACTCGATCCTTTTGAAGTAATTTATAATGACATTTTTGCACATTTCGGGCAGTAATTCGGTCATTACTTGACGGATATTAGTTTTTAAAAAAAAAATTATTTGCGTAAGCACAATATTTTATATAACTTTATAAAAAATAGTGCAATATCGTCAAATCACCGGATCTTGGAGGCCAATTGTTATCACCAAAACTTGAAATTCAGTGTCCTTAAATTGTTGGTGTTGTGTGTCTTATGGTGTCATATTGTTGAAACCACATATAGTCCAAAAAAATTTTTAAGTTTAGGCCCCAAAAAGATTATAATCATACGGTCATAGCGCGTATAATAGACGAAAACCGAGAATCTATTTCTTTATTTTTAATGAAATACGAGTAAATGAAACCTTTATGCACACCAGACAGTCAATTTTCGTATATACAATGACCTTTTTACAAGTATTTGTGGATTTTTGGAACTTTATATATAATTTTTTTTAATTATTGCATCCACTAAGCTTCATCGATAAAAAAAAGTGGCTATGACCAGTTTTGTGAACATTGTTCATTATAAAACAAACAATGCAAAATAAGAAATTTCAAACAAAATAAATATTAGATTATAGAGTATACGGATAGATAATACAACCTTATAACTTACTTATCCATACATAGTGCATAAAGGCATCACTTTTAAATAGGTGCAATTTTATATTTGTATATATTGATTTGACGCAAATTTTTAAAATAATAGTCGTAGTTATTTAAATTATTTAAATAGCCACGATGATTATTTAATTAAATTAATTTTGAACTAGAAACTAAATATTAATAATTTGTATATTGTTGTCAATATATTTGTTTGCATAATTTCAAAACATGCAACAGCACTTCTATAATATTTACTTTCCTGACCAATTTATGAAAATATTGTGTATAAATATTTAAATAGAATTACTGTATAATTTACTAAAATCATCATAATCCCAAATGAAGTAAGCATAGAACTATATTTTTACTCAATTATTGATGTATAAAAAATCATAAATCCAAAATTTTATATTCTTATACATGATTTATTTACTTGATTTCTCAGGACACTTATCTCAGAATTTTCCCAGGCACTATGTAAAATATATATTAAATCAATGGAAGGCACAGCGGAAACTAATCAGGCGACTGGGATCATTCTAATCACAACTAAACGTCTGGTGCTATTCAATATTGCAAAATAATTTTTAGTTTTTTTAAGTAGTTAGAGTACTAGAACTCCATTCTTCAGGTAAGTTGACGGTAAAAATAAATTATTGGGTTGTCCGTTACGTAATTTCATTGTTTTTTTTCTATAAAAATGAAAGACTATTTTCTTATAGTGAATTAATATTTTATTCAATTAAATATTGTTCAGTCTAATCCAATACGCTTTACCAACTTTCTGGCAATAGCATGATTCCCAACTCATAAAATTTTTGTTCTTTCCTGGCAAAAAACTGACCCAAGTGATTTTTAACCTCCTTATTTGAATTAAACGTTTTACCATCTAAAATTTTTTGTAGAGACCGGAATATATGATAATCCAAAGGTGCTAGGTCTGGAGAGTATGGTGGGTATGGCAGTATATCTCATCTAAAAAAGTATATAAGCTCTAAAAGCTTTTGCTCAGTGGTCAAACTTGTATGTGGTTTCGCATTATCCTGTTGGAACACTATACATTTCGTATTGACCAAATATGGCCATTTTTCTTTGTGAATCATTCAATTTGTCTAACTGATGACAGTACGCTTCTGAATTGATCGTTGTATTGCTCGGTAGAAACTCAAAACAAACGATTCCTTTGAAATCCCACCAAACAGATAGCAGAACATTTTTTGTTGAATATTGGCTTTCGAAGTACTTTAGAGCCGGTTCATGCTTTCTATTCCAGGATCTTTTACACTTGACATTGTTATAGACAACCCATTTCTCGTCCTCAGTTATGATACGCTTAAAAAATGGATTATTTTCTTGGCGTTTGAGAAGCAAATCACAAACGTCAATGTGACGGCACAAATTTTTTTCAGTTAGAAGATGAGGAACCCATATGTCAAGCTTTGAGATTAAACCTAGCCATTTCAAATAATATTCGATAAAAATTTAATCTCTCAGCGATCTCACGAGTTGTTATTCGCCAGTTTGCATCAATTAATGTTTTTATTGTGTCTTCATCAGCATCAACTGGCCTTCCAGAACGTGGTACCGGATCGAAATTTTGCAAACTAGTTTTGGCACTGGCGCTTACTTAACACATCTTCTCCATAAACATTATAGGATAAAAAAAAGTGTAATTATAATAAAGAGGACATAATCCGCACGAAACAATTGCTCACAATCGATATGTCAAAACTACAAATTGAAGGATAAAATAAGCTCCACGAAATAAGTGGTTCTGAGTTCTTGAAGCAAAAAATAGATGTCAGTCAAAACAGCTAAAAAATATTTTTATCAACGATATAAATGGAAATCTGAAGGCTCTAAGTCAGGGCTAGATCCCAACCTAATTCCAATAATTTTCGGCGAGTGACCAAAGATGTGTGTCATGCTGGAAAACAACACCCTTACGATTTTCCAATTCTGGCCGCTTTTCTTGAACTGCATTGCTCAGTTTGATGAGATGTTCAACGTACATGGTGGAATTAATCGTTTGGTTTCTTGGTAAAAGTTCAAAGCGCAGAATTCCTTTATAATCCCACCAAACTGAGAGCATAATCTTCTTTTGGTGCATCTCAGCTTTTGATGTCGTCTGAGGTGGTTCATCTCGCATCACCCACGATCGTTTACGATTAACGTTGTTGTAAACTATCCACTTTTCGCCGCCAGTTATCAGTCGTTTCAGAAATGGATCCATTTCGTTGCGTTTCAAAAGCGAATCGCAGATGCTAATGCGTTGCGTCAAATGAATTTCCTTAAGCTGATGAGGAATCATATAAATCAAATTTCTTAACATAGCCAAGCTTTTTTAAATTTTTTTTCAATGCATGTATGCGACACATTGAGCTTCTCTACATTCTCACTTGTTGTGCTATGATGATCTGAATCGATAATTGGCTTGATAGGAAATTAAGTGAAAAATCACCAGAACGAAATTTAGCAAATCAATTTTGACACTGCCTTTCTTCATTCCCATACACGACACATAACTTCTTGTGTACCTGCGATGCGTTCTTGTTTTTTCGGAAATAATACAATAAAATATGTCTAAAATGCATGTCTTGTTATTCTATTTTTAAATTTGAATGAAAACAAAACTAAATAGCTAAACGATTCAATTGCTTACTAAATTAAAGGTTGAAGTCCAAACAACAAGAAAACAACATAGTTTAGGTGCTTTTAACACGTTGACCTAATAAAAGAATGTGCCAATACCATCTATTGACAAAATCCGCAATCACTTACTTACGAACCCAATAGATCTTGCAAACAGAGTAAGTAGTTGGCGCAGTTTATCAATAACGGGTAGCAGAAAGACCTCTAGGTAGCACAGTTGCCGGCCTCGGTAGCTCAGTCGATAGCGTACTGAGACTATCTGGTAAAGGGGTCGTGGGTTCGAATCCCACTATAGCAGCATTGTCCTACGCTAATTTCCTCACCACTTTCCTTCCATTCCCTTATCCTCTCCCCTCCCTACCCGGACCCTGGTGCTACTAATATATGCGGGCGGGACCATCAGACCGCTTGAGCAGATGGATGCAATAGCGTCTGGCGAGGTCTGGTGTCCCGTTAAGAAACAAACAAACGGGTAGTAGAGTCGTTTGTGTGCTGGACTACCATCCAAATGTTTGTGCGTTCGAATCTTACTGTGGCATGATCTTACACTAATTTCCAAAAATCTTTTTGCTTACTATTCAGCAATAATTTAATTTTCTTATCCCGTTATCCTCTTTCCTTAATCAAAAAAAGTACGGAAAAACTCCTCAAAAAGCCATCAGCGATAAGAAACATATCAATACCAGTTTTCAGAAGGAAAAATCAATCGTTTTTTCCTACTTCCTATAAATAAAACTAAAAAAATAATAATAATTTCCCTTAAAGCTAGGTACAGGTAGGAGTAAGTGCACAACTTCATTGTACACAATCATTAACTTTAAATATATTATCGCTTGAATGAATATAGAATTTTTTTAAATTTTCCAATAATATTATTTACGACAGAGAATTTTATTAACGATGCCACAAACATAACGAAATATTGAAGTGTACTATAATTGCGAACCTCTTTAACTAGATGCGTAAATATTTTGAGAGCAATTACGTCTATAACTTAATTGCAGGTAGCACTTGATTATCACGTTATTTCCATTGAAAAATTGAACAAACAATTAAATTCTGCTTTACTAGCATACTTGTTAATATACTTGTGAATGGACTTTATGGAGCCCACTTGTCTCATATTTACTATTGATTTAGTTCATATTTATCGTTTCGTCTCTTGTCTGGAAAAATGTAAACGTTTCAATGTGAATTGGTATAGAAACTCAAACAAAAGTAAATAAAGATAATTTTTGGTACTATAAAAAGTGAAAAATAGTAATCTACATGAAAAGCAATTAAATTTTAAATAAACACTCCAAATGCACTTATACAATATTATTAGAGAAAAATCGGGGAGCTTCAGAATCGTGACCATGGACAATAGACGATGTTGATGCGATTCAACCTGAAACCGGCTAGGGATTATTAGATTCGTTGCCCAATCAAAAGATAAGATAAGTCTGGATATATAAATACTCGAGAGGCCTGATATTTTTGAAAGAGTTAATGTAAACATAAACAATTAATTGAAATAAATATTTCGAAATATTTTTGAAATCAGAAATGCATAGTGGCATTAAAATTGGAAAGGTGCGCTCTATAGAATATAAATATATACTGTTAGGTGAACTTTTATACCACTTTATTGTAACAAATCCTCAAGACCTTATATAGCTTTTCTTTATAGATATATACTTTTTCCCATTGTATTTTCTGTTAAAAGCTAATCGTTATTTAATTAAAAATGTGTTTATTTGAGAATTATTTTACTAGAAACAAAACTATATCAGGATAAAAATTGAAAAATGAATTGAAGGTCCTTGAAATCATTTGCGTCATAGCTTAACAAGTTAAAATTGGTTGGAGATTTGTTTTTTGTAAAGGAAATACAGCATAATTTAAATATTTATTTCGAGAATAGCCTATAGGAGACTTATTCAACAAAATTGCAAAACGCAAGAGACTTTTCAACATAACTTTAAAAAATTTATAATGTACAAAAAAATAAGCGCAATAAGCAAATTACGTAACTAAATTATTTGTTTCTTTAAATCGACTATAGTGAAAAACATACATTATGGTCTTTGGACAATTTCCTTAACGATTCCAAATTTTGGCATAAAATAATATTTTACCATTATCTGAGTGGTCTTAATTTTATAAGAAAGAAAATTCAGAAATTTCTTGAAAGAAAAATTTCTTCGATTAATTATAAATTTAAAATAAAAATTAATGTGTCCTATTTAATATCATCGCCCTATTAACAACTCTATGACTGGTGTAGTTTAAGTTCAAGTTCACTTTATTGGATATCCTTAACATTTTACATTTGTCTTCTAAAAAAAATCTTAATACTATTTTCTCTTAAGAATATTTAATCCTAAGTTTAATCTTTGTCTTTGTTAGTTTTAGCTTTCTACTATCATTTAATTTATTACTAATAAATATATAATATTTTAATTATCTGTATTGTGATATTTTTTTAAAGCATGCTTACATCCTAAGCCTAACCTTAACTCCTAAATCTACTCTCATAAACTAAACATGCATTCTTAACAATTATTCTTAAAACTACAATAATTTCTATGTTTAAATCCGGCAACTGCTGCGTTTGTTATGTCTTCTTGATTCCCTTCGGTGTTTCCGACCTCGATTGATGTAATTTCTATCGATTTTATCCCTTCGGTTTCTTCTTGTAGATCTATAGACGTTGCTTCAGAGCTTCTTCTGTGTCCTTCAATAGAAGTAACGGTGACAGATACTTGGAGTTTCTCAAGATCTCCAGTAAGTTGTCTTCCATCAGTTGCCTTACTTCCCTGTTTTGATGATGGGCTAATGATTTCACCTATTTGTGCATTATTCCCATTTGCCATACGCATGTTTCCCGGTACAATCTGTCGATAGAAATAAACTTTTTCGTATGTCTAGATCTTCCGAACCCTGTGGCTTTTCGTAAGATCTTCCTTTCCAACTTGTCTGCAAAATATGCCGTTGAATTTTTTAATTTTATCCCTGACAAAGGAATTGAATTTGAGGTTCTTGTTAAGATTGAAGCCTAGATACTTAAGATCCTCCACGCGCCTCATTAACGAGTCACCCTTATCTCCAAACCCGCAGTCTATGAATTTATTCTTCGTGAGGTACAATCATTCTGACTTTGGAATTTTTACTTGAAGACCCCATTCCTTATAGTATTCTGCCATTTTATTGACTGATTCATTCATAGCTTCCAATGCTACTTTAGGTCGCATTGATATACTGTAAACTAGTGTATTGTCGGCGTATAATACCATATGAGTATTTTCGTTTAATTGAACCTTACATATATCTGCAATGTAAAGGTTATATAACTTAGGACCATTTAATGAGCCTTGGGGTATGCCTGACAATACCTCAAAGAACCGTGAGTATACGTCTCCACATTTGTTTGTAAAAGCTAGAAAACTGATTATTACATTAATCAGATATTTTGGAAATTTCAAATATGACACCCATGTGCGGTGCGCTAGCGAACAGAGCCATGTTGAACGGTTTTTAATACTTTTCAATACCTTTAAATGTAGGTGCTGTGTAGAGTGGCCTTCACGAAACCTATATTGGAATTCTGGAACTATATTTTCTTCCTCGATGAAGAAATTAAGTCTATCTAGGATGAACCTTTCAAAAAATTTTCCCACATTAGAAAGGAGTGATGTTGGACGGAAATCTGCTTCCGTGCAGACGTGCTGTTTCTTTTAGATGGTTACAACATCTGCAGACTTTTATATCAAAGGGAAGTACCCATTGTTATTGCAGTTATTGCAAATAAGTGTTAGCAATGTTATTCCTTCTTCTGGCAGGCTTTTCATTACTAAACTGTGTATACCATCCGGGCTATGGGACTGGTGTAGTGCAAACAGATTTAATTTTTGTTCAGAAATAATTTTGACGCATTCTTGAGAATTTGTCGGTACTAACATATGTTTGGGAATCGGACGTATTAACGAGAATAACTTAATATCTTGTATAGTCGGAGCTTATTTTAAGCAAACCTTTGACCATATTCTATTTATAGTGTGCGAAATAGATTTTATTAACTGCGATCATCTTAGCAATGAAAAAACATTGTTATGAGTTTTGCCCAATAATTCTAGATATAAGAAGACCCATTTTTAAAAAAAATATTATGCATTTTTAGTTAAAATTAACCTTTATTGTTGATAAACTCTTTCAGAATGCATTTTACGGTATCTTTATATATGAGCATTTCTAAATTTACCTTTGCATATATACTGACCTGTTCATATACAGGGTGGACCATTCAAAAATGGTCATATATACTGACCTGTTCATATACAGCATTTTAAAAAGTAAATAAAAAAAACTAGTGTATATTTTTTTAAATTACCGATTTTATTAGAAAGATAGAATCTTGAAATTTAAGAATGAAACACAACATCATTTAAATAACTGTCACGGCTATCCTTACAGTACCTCATTCGCTCGACCTAATTTTTCAGTACATTTTCGATTGTCTGGGCCTGTATCTCTTCAATGGCAACTTTGATTTCGTGTTTCAAGGCCTCAATTGTCTCTGGATGGCTTGCGTAACATTTATCCTTAACGGCTGCCCACAGATAATAATCCAACGAGCTCAAATCACAGCTCCGAGGCGGCCAATTGACATCAAAATTTCGGCTGATTATTCGGTTTTCAAATTGTTACGTTGGCTGTGTGGCAAGTGGTCCCGTCCTGTTGAAACCAAATGTCGTCCTTGCCATTCTCTTCAACTTTTGGAAACAAAAATTTATTGAAAATGCCACGATAGCGCTCACCATTGACCGTAACGGCGCCTCCTTCATCGTTTTCGAAGAAAAACGGGCCAATGATGCCTCCAGTTCAAACGTGACTCTTTGTGGATGCATCGGCTTTTCCATGGTGACGACAATTTTGTTTGTTGATATACCCACCGAGATGGAAATGGGCCTTATCCGAAAAGATGATTTTTCGATAAAAAATGCTCATCTTCGGCTAATTTATCTTGATGGTCATGCGGCTTTAGTTGTTGGTTTAGTTGCTTACTTTGTAAGCTTTCATACCGAGGTCTTTGTGCAAAATTCTCAACAGTGAAGTACGAGAAATGTTCAATTCCTGAGAACGGTGACAGATTGTAAGTTCTAAATATTTTCCAGTTTTCTTCAAGCGTATGGATTACCATTTCGTAAAATTCAGACTTTCAACTAACAATCTGTCAATTTGTGATGACATTTAACACTCAAGTACTTCAAATAAATAGTGGTTCAAAATGCAACCGCTAGATTGACCATCCTATATAAAGGGTAACACTGACCTTTAAAGGGCACTTAATATTTTTGTCATAGATCACACTCACCAGCATTAAGTCGATGATATCACTATTAAATCTTAATGCTTCTGTAGACGATTCGACTGCTTCTATTTGGCCATATCATTTTTTATAGTAGCAACTCAGCCAAAACACAAGGAGATAGTCTTTTTGAGATAGTAAACGTCAAGAGATGGCTGTATAAAAATCTACATTATCTTTACTATCATAAGGCGGTAAGGTAATAACATATTCTATATGATAAAATAAGTCTTAAGTGGCATTTACTTTATTAAGCTACGTAGTTCTTCCTAACGTCCCTTAAAAACTAATATTCAAATAATTAAATGCTCCCTAATTGAGTGTTATGAAAAAGGCCATATAGATGCTTATTTTCTGCATTTATATCTGCTTGTAAAAGCAATAATTAATCTAAAGTATTTAAATCTAAAACGTAACTAAAAAGAATTAAACTATGAAAGTAAGAACTTCTAAAAAATATTAATAAAATATTGATAGATTGCTGAATTTTTTCGCGGAAAAATGTTAATAATATATAAAAAAAATTACGAGAATTACAAAAAATACTAGGTAATTGTCAATTATTTTGAAAAAGCTTCCAACTGGAATAGTGATTGTAATCATTATAGCATCCATTAAATAAATATAAACGTTAACCATAATAAGTTAACACAAAATATGAAGACATTAGAAATATTTTACAATACTAGCATAAAATTCATACATTATTTGATATAAAATATAAGTAAAATGTTTAATTTACGAAATGGTTTGGTATTTTTTTTGGGTTACTATCTTTGAACAATAGTAAATGATGCTATATTGTTGAAGGACTAGATGAGAATATTAGGTACCAATGTTATAACAAATTGTTAGGGTATCTCATCATTTTTACACGGAAATTGTATAATACTCGTACAATAGCAAAATATACCATAACAAAATCCAATCTTAATTTTGATAAAAGCTTTTATCAGAAAAACAATATACTAAATAGATGGTCAGTTATTGTTATTGCACTTTTATAGTAATTTTAACGAACACATGAACACAATAGGCACGTATGCATTAGTAGAATTATGATAAAGTGTTAACAATGTTTTTGTCCTTAGAAGATTGTGTCAGACGGATAGAAGCTGTCGTTAATATAAAAATCAATTTTTCAACGAAATAAACTTAATTTTGAGTTTATTTCGTTGAAAAAGAAATTGAAAAATTAAGTCCGCTAGCACCGAAAAACTAGAACTATAAGAATAAACTGCATCAAGAAAAAACCGCACAAAGTTTTCCCATACTTTATGGTCATTTTCCAGGACATTTTCGTTCGCAGTGCATGTTCATACCAACAAGGCTACTAGTCTCGGAAGAAACCTGCTGCCTATGGGAGATATGCAAAAGAGGAAATGAATTTTTGCTAATGGGATTAGGTTTGTCTCATCTTCGTACACCATCATTTTCCTCAATTTCCTCGGTTATTCGCCACAAAGTTCTCCATTTATAGTCAGTTGTACCATCCAAAATGCGATTATATGCTCGTGCTTCCTATTTTTTCAGTTTTATGCTAAGATTGTATAGGATATTTATGGTATAGCAAATATTGTATATGTGCCAATATAGAATAGTCTATACTATACAATATGGTTATATTTATGAAACGACTGATACTGTCAGGTTTATCACGGAAGTCCATTGCTAATGTGAAAATGTTTCTTCGTTTCTACTTCTCTTCCGTCTGTTTTCTGCTTACTACTTTGATAATTCTATAAGGAAAACGAACAACTGTTTGGACCCAATTCAACCAACTTACTATGTATTTTGAATATACGGGTATCTTTTTTCTCTACCGTTTTCCGGTTGTTTTTATTTTTTATTTGTAATTTTATTTTCCTCTTCCATGGTACTGTCATATACTCGTACTGTACGAGTACGGACAAGAATGTATGAACGCTGGTATGATTATGTATTTGGGATATAGGCTACATGAAAATGTAAAATAAAAATTCCCAAGGGATTGAAACTATCAAAATACTTTATCTTTGGGAAAGCGGAAACGTGCAGGGAAAAGGAAAGAGAACGAATAAGCGTGGGAGTATGATAGAGATAAAAGTAAAAGGAAAAAAGCAATAATGAGAAAAGAGCAAGAATAATAAATAAAAGGACAACTAAGCCTTTAGCCTTGATTTTAGCAAAAATTTATATTATACACGTGTTCATGGTAGAATAGCTTCAAGATAAAAGCGGACCTAACAAACAAACAAGAAAATAAAAAAAAAAACAAAGTCAAACTTTATCTGAAAATTTATTTTTTTGGTTTCGTTTTCGGCAGGCCATTGTATCTTAAAGATTTTTATCAGGATCCAGGACTATCTTATATTCGACTATATATGAAGACAAAAGGGAACATTTTGTGATAATTTTACTTATTCGCATCGTGTTACCGTCATGAACATAATAAAATTGTTTTCATTACATTTCCCTTGTTCATCATTTTGTTTGAAAAGAAAGGCTAACTCGATGAACCTTTTCCATTTAACAATTCTAGATAGTTTTATAGACTTTTTGCACAATTTTTCCCTTATTTTACTGGTGCAATCATTTTAGTTAAAGTTCTTTAAGATAAAAAGTCATGAATTTTATTTACCAAATTAACTTTAATTTTATTATCAGGTTTTGTGTATATTTTAGTTTTTTCTTTATTTTCATTCTTTTTTAGTATTTCATCCATTATTATTTTATATCATAATCTAAACGGTCTTACAAAATAGTATATTATAAAAGATGTATTACAAAGGCAGGAACTAAGGGCTAGTTATACACTGCTAGATTTTAAAAAATTTCCACCTTAAAGTAAATTATATTTAGGATAATCCATTTATTATCTAACTATTTTGCATATTTATTTAGCAATAAAATCCCTAAAAGCTTTTTAATTTATTCAAAAACTTTTAAATAAATTTAATATATTACAATAAACAACAGAAAAATCTATTAAAGCTATTTGATATTTTCTTCATTTAAGTCTTTTGTTTTAATAAATTACTTTCGTATTAGGTATTAGGAGAGATAAACAAAGAAAGAGAGAGAGAGAGAGATGTTGGCCCAATTTGCTCTTAAATAGCTGTTTAGCTGGTAATTGTAATGATTTGGGAAAATTAGGTGAGGCAGTGTATTCCGCTTTCGGATTGAACCGTTAAAAAATTAATCTCCATATCTTAAATTATGTCCGAACAGAGGATTCTGGGTTAAGTGGTGTGCATTATTGGTGAAACGGGTATTACGGTGAAATAATTCTAGACGCAGAATTCAGCTGGCCAATTCCCTGGAACACTGTTTATGGAAAGTACGATAAAAAACGAAAGGCAGGAGAAATTATGTCGATGTTCCAGTGAGTCTTGTGACTCCGTAATAATTTTGTCTCCTGTTAATTTGTTCGCTTAATTTTATATCCCATTGTAAACAATAGCGTTTTAGAAGCGCCTGCCCATACATCGAATAAATGCCTCGAATATATTGGCTAGATCAGATGGGGTGATAAATTTCTTGCATCGCCTAAGGAAACTTTTTGCAGTTAACCTAAATATTTTGCAGCGTTTTTGGTTATATTAAATATGTGGTCATTCCAACAGAGATTGTTATTAATATACATACCAAGAATGAAAAGTTTTTCAGTTTCAGCAATACAAGTGCTTTTTATGGCTGGAGATTTCGGATTCGTTTTAGAGAAAGAAGACAGATTTGGAAGTATTAAGTTTCGCTCTGTTCTTCAAGCCCCATAGTAATATACTGTTTATATGAGAATTTAATAAGTTTAAAATTCGTTGTCGTTCTATCTCCATGATCGAAGGGCAGTGATGTGAATCAGGAAAAAATTAGAAGTAACAGATAAGAGATCATTTATGAGCATTAGGAAAATGATCGTAGATAGAACCGAACCCTGAGGAACACCAGCATTTATTTAGCAGACTGCAAACTTTAAGCCCTCCAAAACAACTTGCACTACATAGTTCAAAATAAAGCTCCTAATCCCTTATGTCAAACTCTGGTAAAGGAGCCTGATACGATGGTCGTTCAATAAGTCCTTAGAAAATCCGAGATTTTTCGCTCGTAGTGTCGGTAAAGATTTTTGTAAGTAGCATTATCGACAGGAAAGCTGTCAAAATTTCAGCTCGATCAATAGTGTAGGTCAATTTCTATCGTCGATTAAAGTTAACGACATTTATTTGTGCATAACAATGGAAAAAAGCGAGTTTAGGGCTGTCATCAAACATCTCCATTTGAAAGGCTTAAGCCCGAAAGAAATCAAAGCCGAGTTGGATGCAGTTCATGGCACATCTGCACCTGTGTTTGCGACGGTTTACAATTGGGTGAATGAATGTAAGCGTGGCCGTTCATCCACAAAAGATGAACATCGTTCAGGACGCCCAGTTGAGGTGTCTACTCCTGAAATCATCGACAAAATCCACGATCTGATTTTAAACGATCGGCGAATTAAAGTGCGTGAATTAGTTGAGGCCACGGGCATATCATAAAGTACAGTCGCTTCAATTTTGCATGAAAAATTGTCTGTGAAAAAAATTTCGGCAAAATGGGTGCCGCGTTTGCTCTCCGAGGAGAATAAGCGCAATCGTGTAGTGGACTCTGAGGCTATGTTGGCACAGTGGATTTTTAAGGGTGAACGGGCTCCGAAGATGGCGAAAACTGTGCCATCGGCCGGCAAGGTGATGGCCACGGTCTTTTGGGATTCGCAGGGCACCATTATTATCGACTACTTGGAAAAAGGAAAAACAATAATAGGAGCGTATTACGCGTCGTTATTGCAACGGTTGAGCGAGGAAATCAAAGAGAAACGCCCCCATCTGAAGAAGAAAAAAATCCTCTTGCATCAGGACAATGCGCGTGTGCACACCTGCGCTGTTTCCATGGCCAAAATTGTTGAATTGAGAAAGGAATTGTTGCAGCATCCCGTTTATTCACCAGATTTGGCCCCGAGTGACTATTTTCTTTTCTCCAATCTGAAGAAATGGCTTGGCGGACGACGGTTCACTTCCAACGAGGACGTCATAGCTCAAACGGATGAGTATTTTGCAGAACTTTCGAAATCCTATTTTTTGGACGGGATAAAAATTTTGGAGAAACGGTTGGAAAAGTTTATAGAGCTAAAATGAGATTATGTTGAAAAATAAAATTTTTTTTTTTAAAACAGTTTTTTCCATCTTTTTCTAAGGACTTATTGAATACATTCACTTGTGGATCTATTGCTACTGAAACCATATTGATGGTCGATGAGGAGTTTCCTTGATTCAAGATATTTCGTTAGGTAATAGTTTATCAGTGTTTCCATAACCTTACAAAGAAGGGATGTTAGTGCAACGGCACGGTAATGGGAGGTGAAAGTGGACTAACCTTTTTTGGAAAATGGTTTAACTAATGCTATTTTCTATTTGTACAGAAAAATCTCAGAAGAAAAGGATAGTTGGAAAAGCTTATGCATTGGAAATAAAGATCTCAAAGGACTCTCCCAACAATACGAGTGCGAAAATAAATTTGCTCCATAGAAAATTCAACGCGCTCCAATACAATCTGGAACAGAGGAAGATACCGAAAAGTTATTCGCGAACTAATTGGACTTGTTTTTTCAGCTGACAATTGGAGTCTCATTATGAAATAGCGTTGGAATGGATGAGTAGACAGAATTTTTGATTCTTTTGGTAAATGACCAAAACTGTTTACTATCCCTCGAGCAATAAAGTATTTTAATTACTAGAATAATTTTCCAATAAAATGATTTTTTATAAATTTAAATTTATAGTATTTTTTTTTTGTAATTAATTTAGTTTTGCTCCATCATCAGCCGTCTTAAACTCTATGATATTTTTATAATTTTGTACAGTAAAACTCAATCTTTTTAGCCATTTTGCATTTATTTTTATCGCCTTAGGATGTTATTGGTCGATAGAATAGAACTAGGAACGTTACAGTTCCTATTGCACTATTTGCAAAATTTACTCTCTATTACCAACGTTCTGTAAGCAGCATCCCTAAAAATATTTGGTCACTAGCATAAGAAGACCCCGTTACGATTACATTTAATATTACAATAAAATTAAGCACAATAAGCTCTCTTTCTAGAAATAATTAATCTATATAGTAGAGGAAGGTCCTGCCCTAAAAAATTTTCAAAAAAAATAGATTTTACCTTTCCAAGAATAGATTTTGTAAGCTAGGTACGCTAAGTATTATTAGTTAAGCAAATGAAAATAAGAATATCTGGCTTAAAGATATTCTTTGGAATAAGTATAGTTACTTTTGTGAATTTTTCCTAAAATCTAAACAAAAACTGTTGATGACTCACTCAAAAATGGACAAAATGAAATTGAGTAAGAAATTGTTGAATTACTTACATTGTATTAACGGTTACCTTATTGTTCGTATTCTACAATACACTAAATAGTTTTAATTATGATTTGAATGAGGAATTAAGAGGAATAAAATTTTTTTAAATGCTTTTTTTTGTTGCTAATTTTCACATAGCTATGCAAACACCGGTTAAGGTCGCGCAGTTCCCTTTATTTTTTCTATTTTGAGCAGAAATAATACTACACAGCCATATTTTTGCGTATACATGGATCAAGCGTTTAACCAAGTATAATATTCTGGAATTCTTTAGAAAGTTTTGAGAATCCTTCCTACCCCATACTTTCTTATGGTGATATACTAACTCTTGGAACAATATTTTATTCAGGTGTTCCTCAAGGAAGAATTCTTAATCCGGTATTATATAATTATTCCATAATTTCCCAATGAATAATAAAAAAATAGAATAGACCTTTGTAGACCCATATTGCCCCACATCAAAAATTAGTGCAGAAAGTGGAGAGGGAAACTGAATGAACTGTAATTGTTTCATATCATTTTTACTCCCTACCGAACATTATCTCCTTATGTATGTATTCTTCAGGTATTATCAATACATAAGGTATGTTATCGATTGTGGAACTTTATATCTACAAAATCAAATATGGAATCAACATATAAAACTAAAAAATGTATATAAATTGTAGGAATTTTATCATTCCACATCAAATGAGGAGACTTTTTGTATCCCTTATGTACGAGAACTGTGCATAACCCAATACAAAACATTTTATTTCCGAAAGAGCTACCATTTTAACTACCTAGTAAAAGAACAATCCTCAACTACCCTTCCAAAAAATACGACGTCTAAAGTAGCAATGACCTTGTGATCCTTTAATTTGCTGAAATAATCGTGACAGACAAAGAAACATTGATGGGTGCTTATTGTTGAGAAATGTTCGTCATATTTTCCCGTCAATGTCGTATTCCTGTTTAAAAATTTTACTGATTACAACATACATAGACCGACAACTATTTGAAACCACTCACATTTTTACGAATACTTTGGTTACTTTATATTGTTCTGGTGTGATATTTTATGGGAAAAAAATGTAAGTCAGCTTTTGCGAAATTACCGATGTTTTAAATGAAGTTTTCCTTCAGTACGGAAACTGCTTCCGGTTAATTGTTTTAGATATTTGACTAAACGTAGCTCCATAGAAAAAAGTCTAACGATCTTTATAGCCAGCTAACATCAATATGTTTTGAAATAATGCGATGTGTTTAAACTGCTGTGTAGCAAGTCGTATCATCCTGTTGGAGCCAGATATTGTCCAGTCGTCCAATTGAGGTCAAAAAATAATTTTATTATTGCTCGATAGCGGTCGCCCCCGATCTTTGCGGCACCCGCCTTTCGGAATCAGTACAGCTCGATAATGCTCGACGAAATGAGCTCCTGACACTATTGTGGTTGCTTTCATCCCAACTCTGATAATTTTGCTTGTTTACGAAACAGTTCTGCAAAAAATGCGCTTCGTTGCTAAAAATGATTTGTCACCACAGCTTTAGATTTCACTATCTGGACGCTTTCTTGAATCGTGTAGTTCACCATGACTGAACGGTTGCCATAGCAGCATACAAATGCATGCGAGTGACAGTGCTGTCATTTGAAACGTCAAAATAATAGACTGTCAAATTGTCCGCGTTACTGTTCTTCACAAATTACAGATGTGCCGGGAGCCGGTCAAACTATTAATTTTATTTACATCGTACTTTTCTTTTACTGTTTTCAGTTCATTTTATTCTGTTAGCTAAAAAATAATTCTACTCCTTTAACTTTCCAGCAGGTGCTTCTTCTTTATTGCGGTTTTATTTTGGACAAAAAAACAAGGCGTACAGCACCGTAAATAAAAATTCGCTCGCTAGAATATATCTATTGGTTTGTCTTATAGTGAATTAATATTTTATTCAATAAAATATTGTCCAGTCTGATCCAATACCCTTTACCATCTTTTTGGCAATAGCATGATTCCACACTCATAAAATTTTTGTTCTTTCCTGGCAAAAAACTGATCCAAGTGATTTTTGACCTCCTCATTTGAATTAAACGTTTTACCATCTAAAAAATTTTGTAGAGACCGGAACAAATAATAATCGGAAGGTTCTATGTATGGAGAGTATGGTGGGTATGGCAGTATATTCCATCTAAGCTTTAAAAGCTTTTGCCGAGTGGGCAAACTTGTATATGGTTTCGCATTATCCTGATGGAACCATTATACCTTTCCTATTGACCAATTCTGGCCTTTTTTTCTGTAAGTGAATCATTAAATTTGTCCAACTGATGATAGAACACTTCAGAATTGATCATTGTGTTGCTCGGTAGAGGCTCAAAATAAACGATTCTTTGAAATTCCACCAAACAGATAGCATAGCCTTTTCTTGATGAATATTGACTTTCGAAGTGCTCTGAGCCGGTTCATCTTTTCTACTCCAGGATCTTTTGTGCTTAACATGGTTGTAGACAACCCATTTCTCATCCCCAGTGATTGATTATTTTCTTGGCGTTTGAGAAGCAAATCACAAACATCAATGCGACGGCACAAATTTTTTTCCGTAAGAAGATGAAGAACCCATATGTTGAGCTTTGAGATTAAATTTAGCCGTTTCAAATGATCATGAATGGTCGTATTCAATAAATTTAATCTCTCAGCGATATCAAAAGTTGTTATTCGCCGTTTTGCTTCAATTAATGCCTTTATTGTGTCTTCATCAGCTTCAACTGGAATACCAGAACATGGTGAATCTTCGAGATCAAAATTGCCGGATCAAAATTTTGGAACCTAGTTTTGGCATCTGCGCTTACTTAACAAATCTTTCCCATACATAATAGATAATTTTTTTCTTCCTTGAACAGTATTTTTATCTTTTCTATAGCAAAAAAGTAAAATATACTGAAAATGCTGTTATTACCTTCCATATTTAAAAGGGTATCAACCAAAAACTACTATGCAGAATCAATTGAATTTTTTCACAAGCAAGTCTTACTATATCAGCTGTCAAAAGACATATGATTATGCGGCTTAAGTTTGAAGTGATAGTGAAAAAATACAATTAAGTCCTCTGTTGGGAAACAACGAAATTACTTTCCGGACAACTCATTATATCAAATCTTCAATGGGGCATTTTAAATACGTTACGGCTTTCCTTAACTCCGATCATAGCCCTATTCTACTAGTCCTTGATTCCCAATCCACTCCAAAAGTCAATGCGCCGAGAATTAAAGGAATAATAGGAGAAGCTTTCTGGTTCAGCGAGCCAAAACCACTTTCTATCGGAAAAATATTAACGCTTTCCAAACGGCACTTTCCATTCTTGTGATGTCGGGACGATCGTCGAGAATTTGTTAAGAAGGGGTTCTTTCAGACAAAATCATTTTAAAATAGGGGAATCCTTGAGAATATGCTAGACGCCAGAAACCTCTACAATTATTTATGCTTCCTTTAGAATATAACCCTATCTGCCTCAGTTGTGGCTGCTTTTTCCTCTCGAATCCGCATAGAATTCGCTCCAAATAGTCATAACTGCTATTACTCTTTGAACGATGCAGTGCGACCCACTTTAAAAAAAATGTATGCACAATGTGTTCGTTGTTTTAAAAATAATAATAATTTATACGCAAAATGCAATAAGCCTATAAAAAATAAAACACACCTAGTCGTTTAGGGGACCTAGTATGCCTATACAATTTATTAAAAGATCTCTAATTGCAAAAAAGTTTTTTAAGTTTTTTAATTTTAATAATTTATTATTATTAAAATATTCATTAAAATTTTGTTAATATTTTCTTGAATAAAATTTGTTTTTACTCCAACAAGTAGCGAATTATAAACATTTCCTGTATGACAAATTTTGCTTTCAGAAATAAAAAATCGATCAAAAGAGAGCAAAAAAAAGTCAATTGTACATGTTTATATTAAATTTTAGTTGCATTTTTTAATATTTAAATAAAATCAAAACTAATCCAAAATGCAATATTTCCTAATATAGAAAGAATAAAATTTATCATTTTTGTATCTGGTTTGTATTGAACAGCTACTGTTGGCATGGAAAATTTTCGTATTTGTTTCAATTACAGCCAATTAGTGAGTTAATTGTGTACAATCGGTCAAGTAAGTTGGATAAGTTATTGCATCATATTTGAAACTTTTGCTAAGTTTAGTTCATTGACTCTTGTACCACCTCCATTCCCCCCTCAGTACATTAATATTTATATATCATGTGCACTTCATATTATATTACTAATTTTTAGTGCACACTCGATTGATCTTATTTTGGTTAAACTTAAGAACCGGAAAAATTGAAAAGTTTATAAAGAAAAACCTGAATCCATGGATTCGTACACTAAAAAGGAGCGATTAATTTTAATTGTTGCAAGTTTCTTAAATGACTTTAGTTGAAGTTGAATTCCTCTGGTTGAAATGAAGAAAATCTATGCAAGTAAATGTCCATAAAACTGTTACCATACCTGAAAGGACTGACTGACTCTAAGTTTTATATTCGTCTATGAAAACTTCAAGTACAAACGTGTATGTATGTTAAGTATGTGGTTTGTTGAAGTTAAATTTTCATGATGGAATTTTTCATGGATTTCAGCTATAATCATTTACTACCGCTTTTAACCAATTCTTTTTTTATTTCAGTTTATTTTTGTTTATGTACATATCTGAGTAAAGAAAGAAAAAATTATTTTCGTATTTTAAAGCTTTCTGTAATTATATCGCCATGTATGAGTGCAATTTACTCATGAATAACAAAAGATTCTAGAGTGGTAAAAACAAGGCAAATAAAAATTAGAAAAATAAAACAAAGAAGTTATAGTGCACTTGTTTTCTTTAATACTCTTTTTTTGAAGAAAAAAAAAGAAAATACAATGGAAAATTTCTTTTGCCAGAAACAATTGCAATTTGTCATATGTATATAAGTGCATTCAAATAATAATGCAACTAAGCCCCTCGTTACTTCATTGCAATCACATTATTGTACGCTTTATGATGTAAATTTTCAAATGTAATGAAATGGGCTTACATGATAAACAATAATATTCTACCACTGTTCTGGAATAGGAAGTAAAATAATACAGAATATAGTTTACCATCATCCTTAGAAGTTGATATTTTTGCATGATTTATTTTTATTTAATCGTACAAGTTTGCAAGTATGCCTGTATAGTATTGTAAATGGGAACTTGTAAAGAATCGGGTGGAGACGAGTGTTTTAAGTTGACATTAAATCGTTAAGAAAAGGTGAAGAAAAGATTAAACGTGAAAAGTGAAACAATTCCACCTACTTTTCCATGTTTTCTTGTTCATGCACATGCGGAGGGCAAATGATTTGACATTGCCAAGTAATAGGTTGTCTCATACAGTAGAGACTTGGGGCCTCTGTTTCTATGCAATCCTGTCATATGGAAGTGGGTATGCAAAAATTATGCACATATAACACAGTAAGATGGGAAACTATCAAGAAGGGTGACGGCATATTTAGCTCGCGGCAAGTTCGTGGAGTACGTGATCCAAGTCGCGAACTTATTCTTGTTCTTGGCACTGCAACGATGCAAATAGCGTTATGAGTTTGAGTATTTTTTTTGTGTGCTTTTAATACAATACAATTTTTGCTGTTTTTCATATTTTTAATAAGAGTATTCTTAGTGAGCTTGTAAATATATCACTCGTAATTGTATGGTTGTGTGTGCATGTAAAATTTGCACTTCTTTGCACCCGTTTCTTCATGCAAAAAGTACGATGCGTTTGCTGTTCATCATGTGTTTGCATAGTATTCAGCTAAGTTTAGTTTAGTTGAGTTGAAGAATATTTGCGAACATGCAAAGTCCAAAAAAGATATTAGAACGTCCAGAAGAATAAGTAACTTGAAACGGCTCAAACTATACAGACAGACAATAGTCGTACCACGGTATCAGGTGTTAAAGTCGACAAACAGTCTGAAAATTTGTAGCATGTTGCTGGGGTGAACCCCAATCGATAGTGGACAAGCTGAAGTGGTGGTGGTGGTTGGAGCACGCCATTGTTGGAGCATACTGAGTATACTTTTTATTGTTTGTTAATGGCACATTCAAACCGGTACCAAACAAGTCAAGGCAAGTCAAGTTAAACAATCGCTTGCAATCTACACATTGTCGCAAATATGATCAAACAGCTATTTTGTACCAAATTGTTAGGATGATATTGCCATATAATTTGAAATGATGTAAAAATTAAAACTGATTAAATAGTGACTGTTCAAATAATTCAATTGAAATGACACAGTTGATCAACAAGTTTTGCCATTTTTGAACTAATGACTATAATTTTTTCTAAAACCGTGCAAAAAATTTAATTTATCTAAAATGTGAATTATTTTAATCTATAATAGAAGTATTTATAAGAATACTATGATAATTCAATGTCCTTTAGATATTAAGGATTTTACCATAAATAAATTAAAAATTGAAAATTTCATTTAAGTAAATTTTTTCTTTTTAAACCATTGAAACATGCAAATTTGATAGATTGTGATTGTATAGTTTCATATATATTAATTCTACAATTTCATAAACTACCAAGTATATTTATTATAATTTAGTATAAAAATGAATTAAAAATATTTTAGTAGTTTCCGAATTTCTTTTTTACAGGGTCTTTAATACTTTTTTTTTGAAATAACACGACCCAAACACAAGAACATATACTTATATTCTACTAATTATTTTTTCTAGCACGAATTCCAAAATAATTTTATAAAAAAACATACATTTTAGGAACTTAATTTATTCATTCTTTCATGTAGCCTAATGATAGGACCAATAACTTTATTTGATACATAGCCTTCAATAATTAATTGTTTACCTTTATGCCTTAAATTTTCGTTTCTTTCCTTCATTTAGTAAAGAATACAAGAACATATTTTAGGACCCATCTTAAAAAAATGACTCCTCAATAGTCTATAAAATATTCTTTAAAAAATTTGAGTATATACTCCAGTGTTCTTAAACAAATTTCATTTGTAATTTTCACTGTTATTATAGGTTTCTTCATGTTTCTTATAGATTTTTCCTTAAGCTTTCGGGTTATTAATGTTAGATTAATTTCAATGTCTCTCTTTAAATTTTTCTCATTCATAAAAGTTTAGATGTTATTTAAAGAATAATTTTAACTGATCTTACCATTTTTTGATTTTCTTTAAGAATTGTAACTCCTTTTCTTGTATGATCTTTGACAGTGTCCATACTATATAAACAATATCCTTAATCGGGATAATGGAGGCTTGTTTTGGTATTTAATTGTTGTACTGCTCGACATAAAATCTTCCAACTAAAATTATTTATATTACCTTACAAAACAAATCGATAAAAATACTATTTAGTAGCGTCGAAACACACTTTTTTTATACACGATTTTCGTTTAGGGCTATATTTATGTATAAAAAAAGACAGATCTCTTTAATGTTATATTTATTAATTAAAAGCATTTCAAAAGTACTTATAGGAAAAATTTAAAATGCAAATGGAAATGGTATCCATGTTGGAGTACTTTTGGTATTGTTCAATTATATTCACTTGAAAAACTGCTGTTTATAATGGCCTTACATTAAAAAATTACTGGATAGGCCCTTTCGTCGTATTTCCCTATATGAACATGTAATTTTATACCATATTCTTTTATTTACACCTGGTGGTGATAAATCGAACAACGTGCGTATTCATGTGTAAATTTTTTTGTATAGATACAACACTCACTAACATTTAGTTAGAGTTTTTACAATCGTTTGGTAATAAATGGAAGCGTATTTTGGTTTGTTATTTATTTTGTAAATATAGCAAGCCAATTGTGCGGTTTTAAAATGCCATTCTCCATGAAGTGATAGCTGCTATCAAAATTTTCTTTTACATTTATTATGCAAAATATGAGAGTTTTTTGTCGGAGTAAAAAAATTTGTAATTTTGCAAGTATAATATTGAGAAAGTATTTTTGAAATAAGTGAACAGAATTTTTATTTAGAGGCTAATCCAAGAGTTTTTTAATCTAATATAAGGCCCACGTCTATGATCTGAGTTTGTATTTTATATGGTGGTAAGATCCTTGCCTTAAAGTGCTTCGTAAAAATAAACCGTTCTAATTTAAGCTTATATATTTCATACAATCGTTGCCTAATTATTCAAGAGTAATGAACTTTTTATAAAAATTTTATGAATCATCTACAACTGTAAAAATACTGCAAAATGCAGATATTATTACAAAGTAACTGTAATAGTATGAGAAAATTATGATGTGGCAGTAAACGCCCATCTATGCTTCTCTTTAAGTGCCAAAAAGTGTTTTTTGGTGAATTAATGGAGGAAAAGTTTAAATAAGAGAATTATAGTAGAAGGAATTAGTTGGGATGCCTTAGGTATTAACATTATGTAAAAAAGGCCCAAGAAGATTGCCTTCTGGAATACCCACCGTGATAGGGGAAATTTTTGAAATATTTAATATTAGCTGCTGCAAATAGCGTTGGCAACGTATTATTTTAAATGTAAGGATCGAAAGAAAGTCTTATAGACCCATAATAATAAAGAATATTATTCAATTAAAACAGACTCAAGAAGAAGTAGAAATATAAAACAGCCGGAAACTGGCCGAAAATAAAATTTTGGCAAACAGGACCTAGCTTCAAAACCTTAGAATTTGTTCTTATAAAAAATGTGAGAAGAGACTGAGATCATTTTGTAGTTCCACGACCTTGAGGCCATTTAGCGGCTTCATGTTTTGTGTAAATTGACGTTATCCACTTCCCTAATAAAACTCATCAAAAATGTGTTACAGACTACAATTAAGAGTAGGTGGGGAAATTATTACAGGGTTTTCCAATAAGAGTAATATATTGTTTTTTTACTTTTTTTATTTTTTTTAAATTTTTTTAGATATTTACTACTACAACATAGTAATAAGCAAATTTGAGCAATAGTATTAATTAACATGAAAGGTTGTGGAGAGTAAACATCCACTGAAGTTACTTCTGCTAGCGTGTGCGACCAGTAACGCTTAAGTCTTCGATGGGTATTTCTAGGGAAGGAAATGGAGGATAGTTCTTGAACAAGAGGATTATTATGATTGAGGACACTGAAACGGAACTTTTTATTATATAACGAGATACAGCCACATCAAAAACAAATGAGACTTTAAGATCACGATGAATAACAGTATAGCGAACATAAAAGGGGGCATCGACAATTGTACGGAGTATTTTTGATTGAAGGGATTGGATTCGACGGGAATTAGAAGGCTTAGTAGATCCCCAGAGTTCTAGTCCGTATGTCCATATGGGTTTCAGTAAGGTATTGTATTACAGTACTTTGCTGTCTATAGTAAGTTTGGAACGTTTGTCTAGAAGATAACTAATAGGTATCGTCTTTTAAATTCTTGTCTTTTAAGTCTTGTATGTGGGTTCGATGTCAGGTGTTTGTCTAAGTACAGTCCTAGGTACCGAGCTTCCTAGCTCTTAGCTGTGTTGTGGTATGGCATTGCCATTAAAGTATTGGGAGGGCATGTTTCACGAAGGAGAGTGAAAGTTACCTGGATAGATATACGTTCAATGACTTTTATTCTCCACTTAGTAAACTAGTTCTGGAGGGTCAGCATTTGGATTTGAAGAGTTTCGGAAGCATGTTGGGGATTTTCGGTAGATGCAAGGCAGGCCGTATCATCGGCGTATGTATCAAAGAAGGTATTAGGGCAGATTGGGATATCGGATGTATAAATGTTGTAGAGGATGGGTCCAAGTATGCTACCCTGAGGAACCCCAGCCAATATCGGAGTGATATTGGAGAGTTCGTTGGATTCATTTACTTGGAAGTGTCGGTCGGAAAGGAATGATCTTAGGATTAGGAAATAGGTGGAAGGAAGGAGCCTCTTGAGTTTCCAGAGTAGACTCGAGTGCCAAACTCTATCAAAAGCTTGACTTATATCAAGACACACACCGGGACAGTACTCTCTACTTTATAAAGAGGATGCAATGAAATCGACAACTCGATGACACTGCTGGGTAGTGGAGTGCTCGGCGCGGAAACCAAACTGGTGATTAGGAATTAAATTTGAAGATTCGAGTAGAGGATGTAAGCGGCGAAGGAGGATTTTTTTAAAGATTTTTGAGAGTACTGGGAGGAGACTTATTGGCCTGTAGGAAGTGTGGCGGCTTATTGGTTTATTGGGCTTAGGGATCATTTTTAAGATGGCAAATTTCCAGAGGATTGGGAAATGTGTTGTTCTAAAGATGGAGTTATATATTGTGGAAAGGGAGTTGTTCTAAGGATGGAGTAATATATTGTGACTCCCTCTTTTAGGGAGTTGTTGGATTATATTGGAGGTAATCAGATAATTGCCAGGAGCTTTGTTTTTGGGAAGGAGCTTGATTAAATTGGTAACTTCGGAAGGAGTGATTGCCTTAGGGGAAAGTCTCATGGGTAAGGGAAGGCATAGTTCCGTCTCGATTGTAGTGCAATGAGTCCTGTCTAATATGTCCTCATGTGGATTAAATGTTTGTGCAAGGTGTTCAGCAAAAGCGTCTGCTTTATGTTTGTCCGTTTTGGCCCAGGTACCGTCAGTTTTTCGTAAAGGGTGCTTTGTTTTTCTATAAGATAGTATTTGTCTTGTAGTTTTCTTCTTAAATAATAGAAAAAAGAAATGCAGCAGAGAGAAAAATTATTTTATTGTGAAGTATAAATGATGCAATTATGTTCTGAAAATAAAATCATTTAACCGTGTTTGAGAGCAAAGTTGAAAGTGTCTGCTTCTCTTGATTGGTTTAAGAATGCTAGTACTGATCCGTCCACATATAGGAAACTTTTCCTTGAACAGTTGGACGGATTAAAAGATCATCGACTGTTGTTCACTGATGCCACCGCTGACACCGATACTACATCTTTTTCGGTCGTCGAACTTTTTGGCTGCAGCACCCACGTACTATGTTGTGGAATCTTCCCTTATAGGGCAGCTCCATATTATGGGGGGCTGTGGGCCATCAAAAAAATGGTACTAATATTCCTAGCCAACGGAGCGGGGGGCTGTGGGCCAATGAAATTGATACTAATATTCCTAGCCAACGGAGCGTTATTATTTTTAGGGATAGCCTTGCTGCCCTTTAAGCCATTTGTAGCCCATCGAGTAATCCAGAACTTAGCTTACTTAGAGTGTCAAGTTGTAATGGCTGCCGGTGCATGTGGGAATTGTGGGCAATGAAAGTGCTGATAAGTTGGCTGGAGAAACACTCCGTCGACCAGTGATCACAGTCATTCCCGATCTACCTCGCCTGCTAACAGAATGGCGACTAACACCATTAGCCATCCGCAGACACGATCACTGGACCAATAGCAACATATTTTTGTCAACTCATTGGATCACCACCAATAAACCAGTGCATTCAACATCCATACCGAAATTCTGGGCGCCAAAGCTCCTCAGAATCCTGATTGGCCATACTGCTCTTATTCATAACTTCGTTTTTGGCAGTACCAATCATCCCTTATGCCTTTCCTGGGGCACCCATTCCACTATCAACTATATTATACATGAATGCCACATAACCAAGAATTACTTCGCAAGCAAGATTCCTCCCATTATGGAGCTCCTGGCCCCTCCAAATCCAGTCCCCTATTAAAACTTCTACAATATACTAATCTGCTCTACAAAATATAACAAAATTATCAATATACTAACCACAGACCAGTTTCTCTCAGATAACTTCCCACACGTACTATTGTATAAAGTCGCCAAATGGCCTCACAGTTATGGCGGTATGAAGTGGCCCCTAGCACATGTCTAATGGACCTTACAAACAAACAAACAATAACATGATTAAAATGGCTGTCTCTGTTCCGTTTACAGATTGGCTTTAGCCCAGTAACGCTAATTTTGTTTATGCACCGTTCCAGAGAAATGAAAATGCACCTGATCTGAGAAGAAGAAGTGCACAATTTAGTCGCAATAAAAATGCATTGTTTTGATTAAACAAATTAGATAAATAAATTGCAAATCTTATTGAATACAACTGACACTGACAAAGGTTTTGACCACGCGGTTCATTTGAAAACATATTACCCCTATTGAACAATATCTTATGTCTTATGAGATTGTCAAGGGGTTGATTGGGGATACAGAGTTTATTAAAATAAATTTCCATTCAGGATTTATACAGATAAATTGAAATAATTTTCAACCAGAGTTAATAAAGAGAATTTTGTTTATTTATAGTGTTAATAGATAGAATATACCATATTTTCATATAATCTTTGTTTGTTAATAGGTTTCTAATAAATCGTTGAATGCTGGCCATTATTACAAAATACATTTTCTAACAATTGCATCATCAAAATTCTTTTTTATATAAAATAATTCGAGAGGTATTAGTAAAAGAGTTTCTCCAATAAAAATCAAATACAATTTAATTTCTGTCACGACTTATTTGGTAATAAAAAATCTAAAAAATCCTATAGGTATAATTTAAACAATTACACTTTATTATTTTAGAGCTTAAGTTATTTGCCGATTTCAAAGAATCAGACTAACAAGGTTATTTTTTAATTATGACTAAGTGAAAAATTCCAACTCTTCGCTGTGGAAAATTCCTTCTAATTACAATCAGGGAAAGTTTTTCTTCATTACAATTATATGTAAATGAAAAAAACGGTATGAAAAAACTCAAAGCAGATAGAAGATCAATTATTAAATAGTACAAAATAAATAGAAATCAAAGTAATTACAATGATCACGCGATAGTTACTAGTGCTCGTATAATAGAGCAAATGATTTTCAGAAAACCATTTATTTTGACATTTAAATGATGAAATGCATACACTTGATGTTATATAAGCAGAGTGCACACCCGACATCTGGTGATATATTCGCGTATTAGTAGAAGAACTTAAAAGGCTAGACCAGTGTATTCACTGTTGTCGATGGAAATGCGATTACAATTATTCCAACCGGTTTCTTATGCCGGTTTTCGACTACCCACCACCACCTTAGTGTAACTGACTACAGTGCAGTTTAGGCTGACTCACCTGTTTACCCATTCTGTTCTATACTTACTCCTCTCAAACACTCACATTACAGAGCCGTGGTGGCTAGTACTAGCACGAATCGTCAGATTAGCTACCTACCGACCATAGCGATTTAGTAGACGAGCTGTCGCCTTGAGAATTCACTTTGAAAATGTTCTCTTTGCTCCCCCCCGAACAATAAGGTGAATTTTTTTTATTAGATTTCACTTCATTTTTATATTTAATTAATTTGCTTTATTCAAATAAATTGTTGGTTTTTTTTTTGTATAATTTTTTTTTAACTTATTCGTCATTAAGTCATTGTCGAGAGTCTAGTCAATTCAGTTGGCAACTAAAGTATTTGTATAACATTGACAGCATTTCGAAAGCCATCAATTTCGAAGTGGCAGCAAATAATATAGGTTCCCAAATTTACAATCTAAAAAAAAGTTTTCCTTATACAAAGCTCAGTTTTGTTAAAGCTTATCTTATTTTTCTTTTTCTGACCATTTTACAATATATTAAAAATAGATATTTATTCAAAATTTGTTAAGAAATATTTTTGTCAGATTTCTCACTTGCAAATTGTAGGACATTCCATCCCCCTTGGGGGGTGTACTGTGCTTTCTTTGTTGGCAATTTTAACTTGTATGCATTTCTTTGACATTTTGTCGAACACGTACAAAAATATGCGGTAGGTTTTATAATTTGTTTTCTTTCTTTGCGGATTAATTACCATTTGAAATGGGCAAGTTTTGTGTAATTATTATTGTATTGAATATGGATAGATACCCTACCCACCTTGTAAAAAGTTTTTGTTTACGTGCGGTGCGCGGTTTTTAATTGGTGGCTTACAGAGTATTTTCTTTGAGCAATTTTGCCCGTGATTTATTTGTACTGTCGAAGAACTATGTGGGTTGTTGGTTATTGTTTAGAAGCGAAAAGGGGATGGATGGCATGGGGTTGGCCATGAAAAATTGTTTTCAATGCGAACGCAAATACTGAAATGTGGTAGCATAGAGTATAATCGATGGCCCGAATTAAGGCTTTTATCGATTTATTTATGTAATTGCTATTATTCTATTCACTTGTTTGGATTCAGTTTTTTTCTTACCTTCTGGTTCTAAAATTTTTCTCTATTTATGGTTATTTTCAATTACAATAGAAATAACTAGTAAAGTATTGGTGATTTTTTATTGGGCTGTCCATGAAGGTGATCTAGAGCACAATGGCATCTATTGCCATGGGAAAACATTCAATTTCACTGTAATTTTTATAATAATAGAAAGTCTTTATCATAAAATAAATCGTTTGTTGGTTGTAATGTTTATATAATGGAGCTCTTATGAATAAATGGTGGTGGGTGCTTGTATAAATATCCTAATTTGAAATATAAGAAAAAATTAAATTTTATACCCCCTATCTCCTTGTACTTACTTAGAAGGAGTGATGAAAAAAGCTTTTTATAATATTATTTAATAGTTAATTTGGTATAAACATTTTTTCCATTATGTAAGTTTCATACTTCGACGAAAATCATTTATAGGAAATTTTTAGTTGTCTTTTGAAGATAGAAATATTTTTAAAAAACTGACACATATTTTGGAGTAATTTATAAGAAAAATTCACTTTTATTAAAGTACTTATTAATAAAATTTAGATTATTATAATCGATTTTTTCTTTTTACAAAGCAAAAGTCAAGACATTTTTATAGCGTTTAGAATCATTTCTTTCAGCATCACTTACAAGATCATCTATAAACTCTTCGGATCGGTAAGAGGAAAATAGATAAATGTGATATTTGACGATATTTTAGATCGAATTTTTTTTATACAGCCCGTTGCATTTAACTAGAATTATTAACAGTGATCAAATATTGCTTATATAGTTTTTCAAAGTTGTAGGAGCCTAGAAGTATAGATAGACTTCTGTATCTCATGTGAAGGATATTATGTCACTCTAAAATAAATAATAAGTTCAGAAGAGGATCAAATAAATAAAGGAAATTTCTTATGATTTGTCAGCAAATAACCTTGAATAATTTTATGTAAAAATAAGATCCAAAACGTTCCAATACTAATTATTATAAAATTATGCAAAAAGATACATACATTTTACTAAAACTGATTTTATAAGCAAATTTGCGAGTATGAAAAATAATTATTAATATTTTTTTTTCTGCCGAGTATGATATGCTCAACTAATTATAAACTTTTAGGCTTTTAATGTCTCTGACTTTTAAAACAATATTTGTTATTGTAGTAATTATAAAAACGCTTTGAATTTTTTAATGCGTCCATTATTTATTTTACTAAAAATCAATTTATTAGACTCTAAATTTACAAAAAAAATTATGCTTTTGACTAGCCATAGAATTATTTTTATGACTTAAAGTACTAATTATTAGATAATTTATGCTAAATTGCGGTATAGTTGGATTACTAGTTAATAAACTACAAGAATTTTGCAGAATAATCAACTTTGAATTGATGCTACTTTGGTTAGCTATAATTTTGTTAGTATTTATTTTATTATAGGAGAAATTACACGTGCCAAAGTTACAATTAAATATCAATAATAATATATTTAATAACGTGTCATTATTGTAAAATCGTTTTTTGAAATTATTTCATCAAAGAATGTGACACTTAGAGAATTATGCGATAAATTAGGTCGGAATAACGTGCCTTCAAATTACATTGTTCGTCATCTAATGAATAATTTTGAAGAACATAGTATATTATTCGATATAGTAAAGTCTGGCCATCTTAGAACCGAGAAGTATTGAATTTTTCTCAAATCGTTTTGTAGAACATTTTGCATAAATATTTGTATTTAAACACGTAAAAATGCCGGTGATATACGAATATCTGCACTATTGGTAATGAAACAGACAAAAAAGATTTTTTTCATAGACAAAATCTTAATTTCTACAGAAATTCAATATTAAGTGGCTCTGCCCTTAAGCGACTTCATTATTAAACAAAATACCTCTTTTAAGGACTTGAAAATCCAGAGGCTATTCAGAAACGACTATTACACCTTCGGAGAAGTTGGTGTTATTGGTCCATATTTCTTTGAGGACCCCAAAAATTTATATATTAGATTATTTATTTGACTATAAAATGTACAGAAGTCATACCCCTTGCATGTTGAAACAACAGATTTTGGTTGCTAAGTTTTACGAGCAACTATTCTTCAGGAATGGGGCTCATTTCTCTCTCGGTGAATATGTTGATAAGCAAAATCGCCATTTATGGGGTTCTAAAAATCTAACTGGGTGTATTTTGGTCAAAAGGAATCATTATCCCGTATTTTATAAAATAAGGAAGGCCGTTATTGTCAATTCTGAGCGCTATGACCATATGATAACCAACTTGTTCTGCTTTGAACCTTAAGGTCTGAATTCATATGTGGTTTTAACAAAATAGCGTTACAAGTAACACAACACAAATAATTTTGACATTATTGTGCGAAATTTCGAATTTTGGTGATGTCAATTGTCTTTCAAGAACGTTCAATTTTACCTTGTAAGACAATGCAAAAGAACATATTTGCGCAGATAATCATTAGATTTTAGAGCATTTAAAACCAACATCCATCAAGTAATAGCCAAGTTACTGCTCGAGTTGCGCTAAAAAGTTATAAAAAATAATCTCTAAGGACTCAAGCCCTTTAAAGAGCCTTGTGGCGATTATTTGTATATTTTTTATTTTTATTTTATGCGCAATTGCAACGTTTAAGTATGGTAATAAAATATTAAACTTTATTAAATTTTACTTTCCAAAGTACGACAGAACTATGAAATTCTTATTCACGAAAACAGCAAATTTTTAATTTTTTATCCTGTTTATAAGTAAATTATCTTTCTAAAATCTCGAATTCTTCTGGAAATAGTCTATTAATACAAAAATATCAATATTCATAAAAATAGTTAGATTGAAAAGGATATTATAGCCTTTCCCTTACATACTGGTTTTTAAATTGAGTTTTAGTGGTAATTGTTTTCAAATAAAGGCTTTTTGAATAAGAACTTAACAACTTTTTTTTTTAAATATCTCGCAAACCATTTAAGATATATCAAAACTTTTATTATTGGCTTAAAGTACAATCAATGCAATTATGAATGGAACTCGATTTTGGTCATATGTCTACCACGGGCATGCTTGCAGCGGTCGATTCGTTGAAGCCAATTTTCGATGACTCGGTCACACAATTCGACAGGAATAGCCGCTATTTCTCGTCCGATATTGGCTTCTAGGTACTCTAACATCACCGGCTGATTGGTATAGACCATCGATTTAACGAAGCCCCACAGAAAAAAGTATAGAGGTGTTAAATCACAAGATCTCGGCGGCCAACCGATAGGACCTTTTCTCGATATAACACGTTCACCGAACTTGGACTTCTATAAGTCGATTGTTTCTCCCGCTGTGTAAGATGTGGTACCGTCTTGCTGAAACCACATATCACTGATATCTAGCCCATGCAATTGATCGAAGAAATAACACTGCAACATGTCTCTGTAGCGTTCACCATTAACTGTAACGGGATGGTCATTTTCATCAACGAAGAAAAATGGGCCAATGACGCCACCGGCATGAAAACCGCACCATACAGTCACTTTTTGTGGATGAAGTGGTGTTTCATGAAGCATATGAGGGTTTACAGTACCCCAATAACGCATGCTTTGTTTGTTGACAAAGCAATTCAACCAAAAATGCGCTTCATCACTGAAGATGATTTTGCGATGAAAGTCGTCATTTTCGGCAAACTTCTCTAGAGGCCAATCTGAGAACGTGCGTCGCTTCATATGGTCAAGTGGCTTTAGTTCTTGAGTTAACTTGATCTTAAGTTAACTCAAGAATTTAAGATCAAGTTAACTCAAGAACTAAAGTAAGAAATCAAAAGTTTTAAATTGCTATTGGAAAACCCGATATTTATTAATCAAAAATATATCTTACACTGGTATTTATACAATGTTAAAATAGTCATAAGTCAAATTAATAAAATTAATATTATTGTCATAACACTTTTAATAAAATAAATTGAAATTTTATTAATTCTCTAGATTGAGTTGACAAATTTCCAAAATGTCAAACTACGTGTTTATTTTGTATAACTTTTTATAAAAACTACACGTATAATAAAAATAAAATAATTTATTATTCATTATTTATTTTCCAAAAAAACATTAATTTTCGACAAAATGCTATTTTCCTAGCATTTAAAATGAAATCAAAGAAAAAATTGAAGATAAATTAATGGTGCTTTATTATTAATACGTGGGCTCTTACATATATGTATATATTTAGGTATATATAATATTCACAGGCTAATAGCATAATTAATGTGCTATGAAAATACAATAACTCTTCAATCTATTTATCAAATTTAGATAATAAATATTGCCAAAATCATTGGAAATTCATCAATATCCAAACAAATTAATTTTCAGTTAATATCGGAACAAAAACTTAAAAATTGTAAATTAAACAAATCAATGACTAATCGAATTTTTACAGACTTTTTGACAACAATTCCTATATGTTCGTATAATCTATATTATTGAATTATTATTATTTACGATAAAAACACATTAGTGAGTTTTTCTCGTATTAATTGTAAATTAGATATCTTATCCGGTGGTTTGTTTTAAAAATTAATTTCTTTTTATTCTTATGGCAAATATCCGAACTAAAAATATGAGAAATAAATGGTATTCGAGACATAAATAAGAGTCAAATATAAAACCAAAAAAAAAAAAGTATTAATAGAAAATAAACAGAAACTTTTGTTAAAAAAAATACTTAAGAAAATATAAATTCATGCTGAATATGCTTTATGAAGAAAAATGAAAAAAGGAAAATAAATTTAGAAGACTAAAATAAGAACATAACATATTCTTTAGATGTGTAATCTACAAAGCTTAAAGTACCTTCTCCAATAAGGAATAAATAAGTAGGTGGGAAGGTGGAGCTCCAAATTGCAATATCATTCACATTATCATAATATCCGTACTGAGTGCGTTGTCTAATAATACACCTAAATCTTCTCTTGAAATACAAACGAATTCAATAAGGAACGCTGGATCATGCCAGAATGATTTTTGTTATTTCTCATGATATTCCCTTCCAATAATATGGATTTTTTTTCGTATTTCTTTGATAGAAATTTTCTTGTCCCGATTCTTATTTCTTTTATAAGGCTTTCAAAATTTTAAGATTGAAACATTTTGTTGAAGAGTTTTTCTGAAAATTTTTTTTATAAGTGTTGCTTCTTTTAGTCGAATAAAATATTGCACATTATGATAATATATAACATTAGAAATCAAAACCAAGTGAAAAAATCCTAAACGAAAACAAAAAAAAAACATTAAAATAAAAGCTTTTAATACTTTTTTTTAAAAAGGAAATTGTTTATATTTTTAAATGTTTTCTTTCGATAAAAACAGTGGGAGTAGAAAATGTTACTTACAAGCAAGTGAAATAGAGAAGATTTATGGATATTTTTAGTTAAAATCAGTCCAAATAGAAGCAAGCTTTATAGAATATATTAGCATTTAAAAAACGTTTGACACAAAAACTAATTATTACAACGTAGAGTTTATATTATGTCAAAAAAAATTTCGCAGTTGTTATATAAAATAGAATATACTACCTTATAATCTGGATTTATTTCGTTGCCTCTAAAAAAAACTCTATTTGAAATAATACATTGATACCAACAATTTATCTACACTTCGAAACACTTTCTTTTCTATAATCGCTTAAGGATGTTGCCTTCGTCCTTCTGTGAATTTTTTGTAATGGCTTTAATGTACTAAAAATAATCTTTCTTTTTTTGCTGCCAAAGCTATAAAAAAAAAATAAAGTGTACTTTTAGCTTGAGGAACAGAAAAAGTTTAATAAAGTGAAAGCTGTTGTGAAAGCTGTACCTGAAAAATGACATTTGTTCCTTCTGAAAGTTGTTTGTTGACATTTTGTATCTCTGGAAGATATTTGAATGCCTTTGACGTGGTGTTTGTATATTTTGGCTTCTTATAAAAGCACCATTCCGGAGGTTATCAATCTCATAAGTCCACGTTTCATCACCTGTTGTTATTACGTGTTTCTTTAAAAAAAATCAGTCTCTTCCTAACAAGCCATGCTGCGACAAGCTTTATACCGACAACATTAACCAAAATGGTCTCAACGGATTCGTAAGACATGTTGAGAAACTAAGCTATTTCTAAGTTGTAAAAATGATTTCTTTCACGATTGTTTTAACTTTGACGATGTTGAAGTATGACCGGAAGGAGGCAAGTATTCAACATTTTTTCGGCCATCTTTGAATGCTTTTTATCATTTATTTACTTGCTTTTTCGATATAATTGAATCACCTTAAGTAGTCTTTGTTCAATACTAGCAAGGATTGAAAACAAGAAATTTTTCTGATACCACAAAATTTCAGGCAAATTATTAGTTCAATATTTTTTCCATATTGAAAACCGCAGAGCGCAAGAGTAACATAGATTAACAAAACCAATAATTATAAACAAACTAGTGGACGGATCACGCTAAACTCCAGGTGACAATTAAGTAAATTTTAAATAAATTGATATCAACTTAACAGTTAAGAACATATTCGTACATTAAATTATCACAATCGTATGAGAGTACAAAGTGACCAAAAAGAATTACTGTTCACTCGCCCATTTAAGTAAAATCTTTAATTTTTAAGCTGATGAATTATTTGAATAAATCATAATACTGGTACATAAATAATAGACTGATGACATTTATTTACCCACCGTAATTGTGTATATTTTTTTAAATTGGCGACTTTTTCAAACTTGTCGAGTTGAAGTTACTAGTACCGAAATCAATTCCAGCGGGCGACTAGTGACTATAACTAAAACCGTTTAAGGATATTGCCGATTCAACAAATTTAATAGAAATACTACAAGTAAAAAAATGTTTATAGTTTTAGAGAAAATAGGAATGTTTATTCAATAAAAATATATATTCATTTACCTTATTTCAACAGGTAATAATATGAGAGAAGGTTTTAATATTTTTGATAGCGGAATTGTGTCCGCAAATCGCAATTATGCTTAGGGCAGCACACCGTCGTTTCTTACGCTTTTCTTGCTATGATATATACGAGGTCTGTCCAAAAAGTATCGCGAATTTTGAATTTTCGCGGGTTACGTATATTCGATTTTCGTGGCGTTGTGTTAGTATTTTTTTATGGCGTTATGTTGGTGCTCATGTTCAGTTAATTTTTGACAGCTGCTTTGCTTACACTTGTTTTGGCTCGTCTTCTATTTTTGCTCAATTTCGACCAAAAACAGCATCGCATTGAAATTGCTAAAGAGCTGTTGGACTCTGTCCGCGACGACCCAAATTTTCTCTAAAGGGTCATAACTGGAGATGAATCATGGGTTTATGGTTATGACGTGGAAACCAAAGCTCAATCATCCCAATGGATGCTGCCGCACAAGCTAAAACCGAAAAAAGCGCGCCAAGTTCGATCGAATGTAAAGGTTTGCTTACAGTTTTCTTCGAACGCAAGGGCGTGGTGCATCATGAGTTCTTGCCACAGGGTAGAACGGTTAATAAGTGATATTACCTGCAAGTAATGCGCAAGTTGCTCGAAGCAATCCGCCAGAAACGCCCGGATTTGTGGAAGAACAAAAATTGGCTTTGGCACCATGATAACGCCCCTGCTCACGCATCGTTGCTTGTGCGCGAATTTTTGGCCAAAAACAACACACTAATAATGCCGCAGCCACCGTATTCACCCTGTGACTTTTTCTTGTTCCTGAAACAGAGTCTCTGATCCATTTTTTGGAATGGGCGAAAATCGAAGACGAGCCAAAACACGTGCCAGCAAAGCAGCTGTCAAAAATTAACTGAACATTAAAAATAACCGAACTTGTCGGCATAAGTGAGAGACATGAGTACCAACATAACGCCACAAAAAATCGAAACTCGAATATACGTAACCCGCGGAAATTCAAAATTCGCTATACTTTTTGAACAGACCTCGTATATATATAACTGCTCCAGAATGCTCTACCAAGTCTTCCAGGTCCTTTAGAATTCAATCCCCTCTATTCCAAGCCTTCTAGTTCCATTTCAATCCAATCCCTTATGTAAGTGATAAGAGTGTTTCTCGTTATAAAAAGTTTCGCTTTTATATTTCGCGTCATAGTTATCCCCTTGTTCAAGAAATATCCTCCACTTCCTTTCGTAGAAACACCATGATTTATTTAAATTATTGAGTCTTAACATAAGGCAACTCCCCAAACCCTTCTTGTTAATTAGTAGCATTATATAAATCTATTTATTACATTGTTGTAATTGTAGATATCTATAAAAAATTAAAAAAAAAATATGGCATCGGTATGATTTCATAAAGAAGGTAACATTTATTCAAAATCGTATAAATATTCTTCAAATTTCGAATTATTTGTTCAAACTATAATAGAAAATAATTTGCTCAAAATCAAATAAGTTTATTTAAATTATATTAATTTGCTCAAAATGGTGCACAATTTATTCAGACTGTATTGATAGTAGGATAGTATTTTTTTGGAATCAGACAGCTGAATCAGTCAAAAATGACACATAATCCAACAAACTATAGCTTAAAGTAACCATTTTTTTAGAATCTTACTAATAATTTTAGGATACTACAACAAATTTGTTAAAAATATAGAAAAACATAATTTATATTTGGAATTAGACGAATGTAATGAAAATCGAGTAGTATAATCTGAAAATTCCAATATTTATTTAGTATCGGATAACCAATTTGCTCAAAATGGGATCATACTTTTTTTTAAATCGTAGAAAAAATTCGAATATATTTTTAAGAATCATATAAAATATGATAATACAAAAATTAGCTCAAAATAGAAAAGAATTTCCTCAACATTTTGAATTTTGTTTGAGGTTGGGAAAAATTGTCTTAAAATAAGAATTGTTATCCTTTAAATTAGAACTTTCGATTAGAGTTTGATGAAATTTATACTTTCCCAATCTTATAAAATTATAGAAAGGATTAAGTAATGCTTCAAAAATTCAATCAATTAATATTAATATTTTTTAAGTAATAATTTTATTTATACTTTTTAAGTGCTGTTGAGAGATAATTTTGTGGGTAGTTTTTGTAAATAAGAAAAAAAGCTTTTTAAGCTTACTCAAAATATTTTTTTTTGGACATTGAGCAACTGTTTTTGAATTTTATTAGTAAACATTTTTGCTGCTATAATTAGTTGGGCTAAAATCTTGATTGGGTGGAATGAAATTTGTTTTCATTCATTATATTTTTACTATTGAAATTAATTATCTTCGGTAAGACTTTACTGATTTTTATCTACACAAATTTGGGGCTAACTCATTTGTTTTAAAAGAAACAAAAAATTTATATATGATTGAACGTGATTCATTAGTAATTATTGCTCATAGAATAGCATATTCTAGAACTGTGGCTATTCTAATAAGTGATACTCAGCAACAAGAAATCATTAGATTCAATCAGAATATATGAAAATTTGTTTGTGAAATAAAGTAAAAGTGATCATAGTAAATGCTTTTTAATTAGATATAAGTTAGTTTGCTAAGAGCTTGAATGCAATTTGTGAAGTTTCAATTAATCAAATATTGACTAGTTAAATGAAAAATTATTGCTAGAAGTACTCGTACGAGTCTCGTAGAATTGATGGCACTGAGACTGGAGCATAGCCAACCCATCATTAAGTGTTTTAGTTTTTTGTGATAATTAGCAAAGCTGCTAGTAGCTCAAGGTGGCCATTTATTACCAGTTCTCTCTTCTGTGGTCAGCACATATATTCTATTGAGGAAACGAGATTGGGTTAAGTAAGGCCGCCTGCTAAATGCTATCCAATGTATTCGTTTTGCTGCTATTTAGAGTTGTTCAAATTTACCGACTACTGTGAAATTCAAGGCAAACCATCCATTGTACATAATTGTATTTTTTTTCGCACTGTATACAAGTATACTATTTTTCAATATAGTAGTTTTATACAAATATTAAGTTACTATCCTAAACATATATGTTTATATGTGAATTCGGTAGCAACATGTGAATTAATAGTAATAATAGTAGTAGCACCAGTACACTTGGCAAAATATAACTATTAAAAGAGTTTTTAAAATTTAATTGAAAAATCCACGGAAGTGGTAATTTGGCTTTTTTGTTGAAAATTAATTTAAGTTTTTTCCCCAAATCGGGTACACTCATTTTCCGCTATCATTAGAGTACTATTTTCTAATATACTCTAATAAGATTGATAAAAAATAACTGGTTCATAAAAAGGTTTTGTAACAGGAAAAAATTATTAGTAAATATTAAAAAAAAAATTCTTCTAATTTAAGCTGACATAGCATTTTATTAATTATTCGAATGATTTTTCTTTAATTTCAAGATGATCAAACTCTTCGGTTTAGTATTTAACAGAAATTTTTTTTTTCAAAATGATAGAACTGAAAGAATGATTTTAAGTCGATTTAATATAGGAAATAAATTATTTCACTTACTTCGATCGAATCCATTTGTTAGTTGCAATTATTTTTGCACTTTTGTATTTTATTTAATTGCAGAAAATAATGAGAAATCGTGAGTCATCAATATCGTTCTTTAATCATTAATAAAGCGAATTGAAAAGTTGTCGTTTCTTATTCTAAACGAATACAGTTCATTATAGTTTTAAGCGTTCAGACAAAACGGCAAGGTCTGAGATATGGTCACGCTGTGTGCAGGTCAGGTATAATGAGTATTTATAGCATTTCTTCTAAGTAAATATAAATTTAAATGGATAGATTTTCAAATACTCTCCTAGGGTATGGAGGATATACGATTACTCCACCTTAGCTAGCATGGAAGTACCTTAAATAAATGGTAACGCTAATCTTGTCGTGAATAGGAAAAGGTAAGGTATTCAAACGATATTTTTTCCATTAATTGTAATTTATTTTATGATTTTTCCGCTTTTTAGCCTAGTTTCTATAATAGTTTTTATATTTTGGTTTCTGTTTTTTTTTTTAAATTTAAATAAATATAAAATCCTTTACAAACCTTACAATGTGATAAATATTTATACACTTGTATTTTCCTATTACTTTCTAACGTCAACAAAAAGCAAAATAATAACAACAAAGAATAACGAACAATTTGCATTTATTGCTTGAGTATAAGTTGAGATTTAGCTATGCTTTTGAAAGTTAAACTGTTGTTATTCCCATGCACTAGACTAACGTATATGCAGTCGTAATATTGTGCATTGTTAAGTTTTGTGAATTATCTAAATTACTTGAACAGGTGCATTTGGTCATAAGGAATTCAATTCGATCATAAAAGTTTACCGTACAATGATTATGAATCTATTATTGAAATTTTTTACGCCAACTGAATTTTAATTGAATTACATAGAATATATTGTATTTTAAACTATTTCCACTTCCCATAATTTTCTAGATATTACCTATTGTGTTAAGTGATATCATCATTAATTTAATTGTTTTAATTCTACCGTAAAAATTAAATAACAATTTCTGATTATATTCGGTTTTTGCAAAATAAAACTGCAGAAAATCTTTTTTTACCTATTTTGATGATTTTATCTATAGTTCCCTTAAAACATATTAAATTAAGAACGATTTTGACCAATGCAACACCAAGGATAGCAGACTCTCCTGAATTTGTATAAATCCTATTGGTGCACGTCAACGCTACTTTTACTTTCGAGGTTTATTAAAACAAAATATATATTTAAAAATCATGTGTCCCAGAATATGTTTACGCTGTGAAAAATGATATTATTTTAGTTAAACACTTTGAATAGATCCTCTAAGACTACATAGTTCAATGTAAGGAATAGATTGACTTCGAATCCATGTGTCTAAATGTAAATGCCAAAAAAGCTGGATTACGCGGTAGTCAAAATTCAGTAAACAAGAATAAAATCAAGTATAAATACTATTTTATATATTGGGTATGGGAATAAGATGTAGCCCTTTTTAGAATGATGCTACTAATTTTTTAGCATGTGTAATCTTTCAAACGCAGTAGCTGAAATTTATTCACAACGTGAAGAAATTTTTTATTTTAGCATTGAAGTATTTTTTATTCTTCAGAAAAGAATATGTGAACAGCAAAGAAGTATTGAACAAATTCGAAGACGCAAAAGTGAAACGCTTGATGTTGATAGATATACTATCGGTAAGAGTTTGCACGGAATGGAAGTGGTCTAAAAAGTAGGTAATTGGGTCTCAGGAAAGAGACATCGAGAAAAGTTTGGTCACATTCAAGTGGCTACTCGGACGATAGAAAACAAAGATTTTTTTGGTTACAAGATTTACTACAGCAAGTCTAAATGACTTAAAGTATGGACAAAGTCAGGAGAACTAAGTCCATTAATGCCAAAACGCAATGGGCACAGTTCGAAGGTCATGTTGTGTATCTGGTGCGATCAGAGGACTGTTATTTATAATGAACTCCTGAAACCGTCTAAAACCATTACTAGTTATCTTTATAAAACCATCACTGCAGCTTATAAAACATAAGCGAGCTTTAAAAAACCCGGCTTGAATGGTACTATAGACATAAAATAACTGGTTCAGAAAAACTTGAAAGAAGTGAAACTGAGAAATTTTGCCCTACCCGCCGCATTTGGAATCCTTCAGCTTTCCATTTGTTCCAGCCCATATTCCGGAGAATGGTTCTGTTGTCATGAAAACATCGAAAACTTTCTTGTGAATGCGTTAAGTCCAAAGGACAGGAATTTTCCTTTAAGGTATCTATTGTCTTTTAGTCAAAAACATGTTTTTTTTCATACAAAGCAAAAACAAATTTATTCAAAGTGCTTGCCCTCGCTAGGTACTTTTTGTCTGGCGAGCAAGATTTCGCATGTGTTTTGGCGTCGCTCCATCTGCCTATCGTTCAATTCATGCGGCACCCATTTTCCGATCTTTTCAATCGTCCCCATGGCACGCAGACGCATGGAAATGGCTGGTTGAGTAACACCCAATTGCTCCGCGAGCATTTTTTACAATTGGGTATCGTCTTCGTGCAAAAGAAACTGCAATTGATGGGCCACAACCTTCCTAAAGCGATTTTCACGCTTCTTGTCCCACAAGTCAAAATTGCCGTCTTTGAACCGACGAAACCAATCTCGGTACGTTGTTTCCTATAAAGCACTGTCACCATAAGCCTCCATAAGCATTCGATGCGATTCGGCAGCCGATTTCTTCAAATTGAAGCAGAAAAGCAGAGCTTCCCGCATATGCTCTTTTTCTGGCACAAAACTGGACATGATTACCAAAGGAAAAATGTATGTTGTTGTACAAAATTGCTGACAATGATTAATATTGACAGATGTCATATAAATAAATAACAAACTTTATTCTAAAAAAGGTAAGAATTTAATCCCGTTTTCAATACAAGACTATAAAATTAAGCTACACAATTTTAAGATTATGGAAAAATTCATATAATTGAGCAATTAAAAACATTCATATAATAATTGTAGTGTGCAAACCAAATAAAATATAATGTTTACCAAAAATATCTTTTTGAGATAAAGTAGATCATTTTAGAATAGAAAACGTACCAAAGTACCATCTTAAAATAATGTTGAGATATAGTAAGCCATTTAACATAAAAAAAATGACCAAATTACCATTTTAAAGGCTGCTTTTTTATATTTGTATATATTTTGTCGCCATTTCAACGACGGTGGGACTGTGAAAGTTTTGATTTTGGTAACCTTTATATAGTTGCACTCCTATTAATGTACAAAATGTTTCCATTTTCTTCAAAATAGATTTGAAGAAAATGGAAACATTTTATACATTAATAGGAGTATTTAATATTTCGTACCTCAATAAGAGGAGCTGCTTTAAATAAAACTTTAGTTCGAAATATTAAAGAGGCTACTTTTAAAAACAGCATCCTTGAGCTCGTAGATCTAGTGAACAAGGATTAGCAATGTGTGGCCTTTAGTTGTCGCCAAATGACGTGAGCAGTCCTAGTGCAAATATTTCAAATATACTTCAGATTAGGACGTGCAGAACAGTTGACCTATTTTAATATAAGTTGTAGTAAAAAGAAATCCATTATTTTTACATTAAATTGAAGGTTTTATTTAGCATAGATAGAATGATACGATTTAGGTCAAATATGCACCGTTTTGTTCGATAACTTATTGCCATTTTGGAGGTAATTTCATAATGCCTCTTTCATAGAAACCCTCGTTCCTATTGGCAAAAAACTGGGACAGTCGATTTTCACAATCTTCTATTGAGGCGAATTTTTCACCTGCAAATCATTCGTCATAGACAGGAAGAGGTGGTAATCACTTGGTGCCAGGACCGGACTATAAGGTGGATGCATAAGAACATCCCAACCAAGGTCCCGGAACTTCTGGCGAGTCACTATCGATGTATGCGGCCTAGCGTTGTCCTGATGGAACACAATTCCTCTCCTATTGGCCAAAGCTGGCCGCTTCTGGGCGATTGCTTCTTTCAGACGGTCCAATTGTTGACAGTATAGGTCCGAATTAAGAGTTCAGCCGTAGGGGAGCAGCTCATAGTAGATGATTCCCTGCCAGTCCCACCAAACACACAGCAAAACCTTCCTGGCTGTCAATCCTGGCTTGACCACCGTTTGCGCCGGGTGACCGCGATTTGACCAAGACCGTTGTCGCTTGACGTTGTCGTAAGTGACCCACTTTTCATCACCAGTAACCATCCGCTTCAGAAATGGATCGATATTGTTGCGAATCAGCAGCGATTCGCAGATGGAAATTCGGTCCATGAGGTTTTTTTGCGATAACTCATGTGGCACCCATACATCGAGCTCCTTTGTGTATCCAGCCTTATTTAAGTGGTTCCAAACGGTTTTTTGTGCAATGTTTAGCTCCTGGGCAATCGAAACAGTGCTTACATGACGGTCGGACTCGACGATTTCCATTATTTTATCGACATTTTCGACAATTGGCCGTCCAGAACGTGGTGCATTTTCAATATCAAAATTACTGGAACGGAATCGACGAAACCAAAATTGCGCGTGATTGACTGATACAATAAAAGGACCATAAACACTATTCACATTTTCAGCTGCCTGGCTTGCGTTTTCGCCTTTATCGAAGAAAAACTGTAAAGTATGGCGTATTTTCTCTTTGTTGGTGTCCATCTTTGACGCGTGCTAAAAAAAAACTGAGTCAAGTAATCACCAACTTTTTTAGTACAAAATCTTATTTTTCTAACGCCATCTAGTGCAATCCGATTGCACTTTTAAAACGGGAGATACAGACTCCTAAAGCCATCTATTGGCAAAATAATGGAATACTTTTTACTACAACTTACATTATTACAAATAATTTTGCAGAAAAAAACTCTAAAGGCAGTTAGGATGATCATTTTTTTTGATAAAGGTTATTTAAAATAAGTACCTTAAAATATTATTCAAATATAAATTTTATTTTTGTCGTTAATTGTTATATTTTTATTATCCCTTTTAAATGGTTAAAATATTAATTTTATTCGTATGTAAAATAGAAAATATGATTCAAATTATTTGAATATTAATTTTTTTTTAAATAATCAGTATTCCACTATAAAAGAAAAATAAAAACATAAAAATTTAACAATCTCTCATTTTTGGAACTTTTAAAAAATGCATAAATTCAGAAAATTTGAAAAATCCAGCTTTGAAAAATGTTTAAATTTTAAATCGAATATTAATATTTGCATAAAGCAGTAGAAGAAATAATTTTGCTATACTTAAAGTGGTTTTCGGTAGCAGTCGACATGCTGTCATGCATAAATCATTGGTCAGCGCAGATAAAACTTCGTCAACGCGAAAAGCGTATTGCATTGGTGTAATTTTTTTAGATCTGCATTGCATAAATTTTAGGGACTCATTGGAAGTATTCGGAATGCAGATGATTTGATGCCAGTACTGTAAGTGTTACTGTTGATGTATTTACCATTACTTCGAAAAGCATCCATCATCGTTTCCACTGGTACTGGCTTTTCCATTGAACAACTATTGCTTCTGGTATACTGGTAATATACATACAAGTGTCGGAACTTTAGAGTAGGAGTTGCAGAACAGTTGACCACATGAACAGATGAAGTAGTGGCAATGGCATCATATACAGATGCAAGAGTTGCATCACAATCATCATCGCCAAGACCATCATCAGCCATCAGTTCGAAGAGAAGACCAGCAGTAAAACCATCAGTGGTAGCACCACCAGTGGCAGATGGATGAACATGAAAGGAGATAAAAGTAACTGATGCCTGCAATTACTTCTTGTTGTGTCAAGTGCATGTGTGGACAATAAATTTCATTTGGATATTGCACAGCCAGCATTGGCAGTAACATTTGCTCCCTTTTGCACTTATTCCCAATTGTGCAACGAGCTTAGATAGTATGATCGAATGTACGGTCGGGTACGGAGGCTACATCCAAGCCGGTAGACACATATAAGCCCATCCTCTCGATTGTCTGCACGATAACAGCAATTTTAAATCTGCAATTACATTACGACACAATTTTACATTCTACTGTTGTTACTATTGCTGCAGTCATCAAATATCTACAATGAGTAGTTTTTCAAAAGACTGAAAATTCTACTTGTAAAAAACGAGCGGAATAAAACTGTCAAAAAGAAAAAAACATCCTCGGTTGACTCAAAAGAAAGATATTCAAAATTGTCATAATTCTTTATATACATACTTTTACAGACATCAAAAAGTATGAAAATTAATGATGGGGTTGATTTCATAGTGAAAAAATTTAACCCTTTCTTGCGGGATCGTTGACCAAATTAAAGAAGAGAAGAAAAATGTCCCCACATATTTTTGTTGTTGTTTTTCATTTTGATCCTGGCGTCAACGTGATGGTACATATTTATCGTTTTATAGTTTCGTTTTTTTTTGTCAATCTACTTAGAATTCCCATTTGGTGGACCATAAATGAATTCTGAGGACGAGATAATTGATCCCATGGGCACAATTTAATACTCAGCGATGCGCTGAATGCCCGTTTTTTTAAGCATAGAGATGATGTTCGTACAAACAATTTTCCCAAACACGTATTTATGCGCTCAATTTTTGATTGAAATCCTAATTTGTATGCTGCAATAGACCAATACAAATAGTCGAGTTGGGATTTATGTGACAGTAACAGATAGGGTTGAAAATGGGATGAAATATTATTTAATGGGTTCGAGCAATTTTACCAAATATACTCTTTTGTAAAGTTGGACTTTATTTACATTGAAAATACGTATATGTGTTAAAAAACGTTTAGAGAATATATACAATTTGATAGAAAGCTAAAAAATAATAATTTGAGAACTTACTAAATGCAAATTAACAAGCACTTAAGTCATAAGATGGAAAATGCAAAGGATTCAATAATGTTTAATGATACTGGTTATAATTTTATTCTTATTTTGAATAGTCATTTTTAGAGAACTTGTTAAATAAAATTCATATAAGAAATTACTACTATAAATTTAAAAGTATGAATAATTTGTTTGTTTATCTACAGAGTAATTATGATAAATCGTATTTTTGTGCAATTTTAATGTACACAGTTCAGGCTGGCTTCATCGAGAGAATGTATATTAGTCGAACAACTTGACCCAGCTTGTAACTGCGCCGATACGAATCCTCCTTGATCTTGACAATCATAACACTAACACTTTGGACTTGTTTCTTACATCGGACCCCAATAATTATAATATCAACATACTCTAGGTACGTCAGATCGCTGTATCATATCAGCTTATTTCTCGTACAAAAACCACTCAGTTAAAGACAAAGCTCCTAAAAGGACAGTTTGGCAGTACGAAAACGCAAACTGGGACGATCTGAATAGCTTCTTTAAGAGTTTGAACTGGTCACTATGTTTCCTAAATACGAGGGTCGTTCAATAAGTCCTTAGAAAAAGATGGAAAAAACTGTTTTTAAAAAAAAAAAAAATTTTTTATTTTTCAACAAAATCTCCTTTTAGCTCTATACACTTTTCCAACCGTTTTTCCAAAATTTTTATCCCGTCCAAAAAATAGGATTTCGGAAGTTCTGCAAAGTACTCATCCGTTTGAGCAATGACGTCCTCGTTGGAAGTGAACCGTCGTCCGCCAAGCCATTTCTTCAGATTGGGGAAAAGAAAATAGTCACTCGGGGCTAAATCTGGTGAATAAGCGGGATGCTGCAACAATTCCATTCTCAATTCCACAATTTTGGCCATGGAAACAGCGCAGGTGTGCACACGCGCATTGTCCTGATGCAAGAGGATTTTTTTCTTCTTCAGATGGGGGCGTTTCTCTTTGATTTCCTCGCTCAACCGTTGCAATAACGACGCGTAATACGCTCCTGTTATTGTTTTTCCTTTTTCCAAGTAGTCGATAAAAATGATGCCCTGCGAATCCCAAAAGACCGTGGCCATCGCCTTGCCGGCCGATGGCACAGTTTTTGCCTTTTTCGGAGCCCGTTCACCCTTGAAAATCCACTGTGATGACTGTCTCTTCATTTCTGGAGTGTAGTAGTGTATCCAGGTTTTGTCCACAGTGACATGTCGACGAAGGAATTCGGCAGGATTGCGATGAAGAGTGCCAACATAGCCTCAGAGTCCACTACACGATTGCGCTTATTCTCCTCTGAGAAATTTTTTTCACAGACAATTTTTCATGCAAAATTGAAGCGACTGTACCTTGTGATATGCCCGTGGCTTCAACTAATTCGCGCACTTTAATTCGCCGATCGTTCAAAATCAGATCGTGGATTTTGTCGATGATTTCAAGAGTAGACACCTCAACTGGGCATCCTGAACGATGTTCATCTTTTGTGGATGAACGGCCACGTTTAAATTCATTCACTCAATTGTAAACCGTCGCAAACACAGGTTCAGATGTGCCATGAACTGCATCCAGCTCGGCGTTCTTTCGGGCTTAAGCCTTTCAAATGGAGATGTTTGATGACAGCCCTAAACTCGCTTTTTTCCATTGTTATGCACAAATAAATGTCGTTAATTTTAATCGACGATAGAAATTGACCTACACTATGGATCGAGCTAAAATTTTGACAGCTTTCCTGTCGATAAAAATCCTTACCGACACTACGAGCGCAATTTCTCCGATTTTCTAAGGACTTATTGAACGACCCTCTTATTAGGTTGTTCAGAAAGTAATTTTGTAATAAAACGAAATTACTTTCTTGACAACCCAATAATTACTCTGTCAAACCTCCTTCCTCCTATTGTTCTGAACAGATTTCAGAGTTGAAACTGTCGTTTTGAGCAGATTTGAGAGTGTCTCAATGTCACTAAGCAGATTCAAAAAAGAGTATACCGATCCATCTTTCTACAGGAAACTATTCCTAGGACAGTTAGATGAATTCGGTGGTGCCTTAATTTGGTTAATTGAACGACCCTCGTAGTAATGTGGATGCTACCGCTGATATACTGAATAACATTAGTTTACTCTGTATGCAACACTTTATTCCACATAGGATGAAGAGTGTCAGGCCAAATAAAAAATCGTGGTTTAACTCGAACTACAAAAAGGTGATCGTTTTGACTCGAACTACAAAAAGAGTTAAGATTCCGGTCTTATAGGGCCAACCCTTTTGAGGAAAACCGGAGGGTGTTTAAAAGAGCCAGAAAAGACTATAATGCTTTTATACGTAGCGTTAAATTTTTTCACTACCGGAAGATGATGCAAAAAATACCAAAGTACCCCTAGGGGTAGTAAACAATTTTGGTCATTTGCTACAAGAGTCAAAAATTCCGCATGCTAATCCTTCCCAACGCTGTTTCATAAAGAAACTCCAGTTGTCATCTGAAATTAATAGGAGACAAAAATATTACAGAGTCATTAGACTCACTGGAATACTGAAGTAATAGGCGTTTTCCTTTGGACCAATTTTGGTAGTCCGGATTAGTTGTAGCTGTCATCATCTAGTCCACCTCGAACGAACGACCACTTCGAACGGTGAGTTACGCATACAATTAACTGTAAAGGGATTCTAGTTGCTAAAGTGAAAATAGATAGTTTTGCGCTTAGATTAAAGAATCTAAGGTTCTTCTTTAATCTAAGGTTTTGCGGGTTCGTTGGTTATGTTGAAGTGTCATATTTTTGTTATGTTTACTTTATTCGTGTAGCAAAATCGAAGAGAAATGGAGTCAAATATTAATCGAGTGCGTTTTTACCTAAAAAATTATTGAAAATTTATTAACTGCCCGCTTTACAGGTTGCTATGGAATTGTTTCACGTTCTGGAAGGTAGGGATGATTTACTTTTATGTGATTCTTCAGAGTCAAGCGAGACATCAGATTCTTCAGAGTCAAGCGAGACATCAGATTCTGATGATGATGAGCCCCCATGCATGAAGAGAACTAGTGTTGATAATTATACAAATATAATTGTGAAGTACGCAGATGTTGAAATTAAGAAACACTTCAGATTGACAAGAGTTGTCGCAGAGACGGTTATCGGTATGTACTTTTCATTTTAAACAATAATTTAAGGAATAAGTGTTGTAAATATCGCACTCTTTTAGCTGAATACAGTATGTTTTTACACCGTCCAAGGCGTGGAGGACGTGCTGCAGTTGGTGGTGATGTTGAAATATACATCACGTTGTGGTTCCTGGCAAATACTGAAACGTACTGACAAATTGGAGACAGATTTAATATCACAGAAAGCAGTGCCCATCGGATTTTATACCGTGTCGTAAAATGGGTTATTGAAGTGAGTCCCAAGTACATAAAATGGCCAACAGCATCCGAAATGCAAAATAACCAGATCCAATTCGCAGCCATGAAAGGTGTGCCAGATGTTGTTGGGGCTATTGATGGTTCCCATATTAAAGTCAATCCTCCTAAACGTGTCAAACAAGCATACTACAATAGAAAAAATTTTGTAGTGTGCTTTTGCAGGGAATTGTAAACGCCGAGAAAAAATTTATAGATGTGTACTGTGGTGAACCTGGTTCATCAGAACTAATGCTTTTGTGTGAATTCATATTTATTATTATAATAAACGCCTCCTCGGCTTACAAAAACAAAAGTATTTTTTTTATTATATATATAAAATATGTTAAGGCAATTTATTCAACGTTTAAATTAAATAATTTCCGTATAAAGTTTAAATTAAATAATTTAAACGTTGTACGGAACACACCCACGCCACTTCACGTTGACAAGTACAATATGTATTGTCAGATTGTTGCTGACTGTTTTGAGGTTATGTTTTACTAGAGTTTAGAATTTGGCTTTCCTTTGCTCATCTACTCCGGACTAGCAAAATTGGTCCAAAGGAAAACGCCTAATGTCTCTTGTCTTCCCTTATTCGATCGTATTTGCCATAAACAGTGTTCCAGTGAATTGGCATAGTTGCATTCCGCCCCTACAATTATTTCACCGTAATACCCGTTTTAGTTTACCCTTAATATCTCTTCTGACGTACATTAAGATATAAAAATTCTTTATTTAACCATTCAATGTGGAATGCCTGCCCCACTCGGTTTTTCCAAATTATTACAATCAACAGCTAAGTGCACCGACATCTCTGTCTTTATTCAACACTTTTTTCTCGAGTTAATGGCATACATTTTTTCAATAATTTTTTTTATATTTTTTACTTTCACTTTTTGAAAACGAAACGTTTAGGGATGTGCGTTCAAATTTTAAAAATTTTCTACAAAAGTCATGATTTTGACGTAGGCACGTTTAGTGCTTTTAGAGTCACTTTTAATCGGTATACACCGATCAAAAAGTGACTTTTAAGTCACTTTTTGATCGGTAAATACGTCAATAAGTAAAATTGCTTTAATACCGAATACAGCTCTTAAAACCCACAAGTGACTGTGAAGAAGTCATTGTACCCGAAGAAGTTTACTCTTTGGTATGCATTTTGATTTGAAGGTATCATTGGCCAGTTTTTTTTTTGGAAATTAAAGAGAAGAAATCGTTTCCATTAATTCTGCGCTATTACTATATTATACGTGTAACCAACTTTTTTAACAAAAAGGTACGACAGACTACACAACATGGGAAATTTCGTCCTCAGGACGAATAATGTCGAGATTTGGTAATGTTAATTGCCGTTCAAGTTCATGTAGTTTGTGGCACTCGATTTTTTTTCTAAGTTTTTATAAACGATCGTGCTTATTAATTAGAATATACTGTTAAATTGGCAATAATTTTTGCGTTAGTAAAATTGGCAATGAATTTATTGTTATCTAATAAATTTGGAAAAATATCTTTTACTATAATAATTCCGCAATGAGCTAGTGTAGATAAATATTGCTTAGGCTAAGAATATTTTATTGTATTGAATAAGCAAGAAAATGTATTTTAATTAGGGACCTATTGCTTTAGAGTTCCAAATGATAGCATTTCCTTTTTTATTCGTTTTTGTTTTATGACACTTTAACCATCATTTAATCATTGTAGCTAAATCGCTAAAACAAAAAATTGTCAGATTTGCGACAAAAAGCAACCACAACAGTGCTAGGAGCTTCCTTTGCATTTCACAATAAGGCTGGCGTGACGGTAACTCTTACACTGACGAGAGGTATCGAGCGATGGTAAAAGCATTTTTTGTCCTCAATTCGACAATATGTAAGGTGTAGAATTTATTTTTGCAGATCTGTACGGAAGAAAATATCGGAGGAGTGTTTGGGGCCTTCTGTGCGACATGGTATAAGTTTCGCAGTGATTATTAGTTGTTACAGTGGAGATAAGGTTAAAAAATTCATAGAATTAAGGAAAATATGAAGAGAACAGGAAATGTTGCCATCAGGATCCTGAATTCTACGGAAAAAATTCACATTTCAGCAGGAACTAATGGTCACCACAGTTCTGACGAAATTCTGTTTCAGCTGATTTGTAATTATTGTACTTTTTATATCAGCAATCGGATAAGATACTACCCAAACTTTCTTATTTTTATCCAAAAATATATAATTTTTGGCTGGACAGATACTTAATCCAAAAATATACAATTTTGTGGCTAGTTGGCCAGATAGCATAGTTGTTAGCTTTCTGCACTACCATCCGATTGAGACATGGAGTTAGCCTACCTTTCAAAAGCCACTTTACTTGTCATCCTACCTTAATTAACTTTAATTTTCTTATCCCGTTATCGTTTCCCTAACAAAAAAGTGCCATCAGCCAACAGGAACAAGGAAATATCAACACCAGTTTTCAGAAGGAAAACCTATCATGGATAACCACCAGTATTGGTCGAAGACAACAACCTGAAATGGACATAATGGCCGCCGATTCTTCTTGACAAAAACCATGGAACTGCACCAAACTGCATTAAAATGAACAGTAAGATCATCTGCAAAGCGAAGACAAAAACATGATCTTAAAACCGATGTAAATGGAATTTGAACATTTGTAAAAAGGTCCCCATGTTTCGAAAGGAACGTTAAAGGGAAAATAAATAGACATTCCACTTTGGCGAATAACATCATTCAAGCCATCGGTGAGAGTCAGCCCGATTCAAAATTGGACTTCTCCGATTATTTCCTGCAAACGAAGCCGTGGAGGCCATTTGAACAATATAATTTTAAAATAAAAAGCTACTATAGCTTCTACATAACACTGTTTATTTAATTTTAAAATTTGAGGAGCCGTTAAAAAACTACAATATATTTTTGCTGTAAATTCAAAATATATTATTAAAAATATTAAATGGCTTCGTTTGTCTATCTAAAATGGATTTAACAGTTTGTTAGGTGTATTTTAAGGTTTTAGTAAATTATCCTATTATAGATAGGTTATTTAAAGTCCTGATTATCAAAAGGAGTGTGATAATTGGAAATCGAATCCACGCTAACTAAGTCAAACCACTATAAAGGTCGCGAATCAACACCAAGGTTTTTAATTTCAGGGTAATTATCTCTTTTAAATATGATTTTCCTATCCAAATTAGTTCAGTGTTCCAACCGCCATTATTGTGGTAAATGTTATTGATATCCATTATTGAAATTATCATTATTAAAACAAAATCGGATTTGTTAAATCTTATATATCGCCTACAAAAATATAAACAAATGCATATCCAAAGTCCTGTACATTTGAAGTTTCGATTTGATTGTGGTAAATTTCTTCAAATCAACTTACCTATAAATTTTTATGATAAAAATTATTGAAATTTTTCTTCAATTAATGAAATAATATTTATTCTAATATTTTACTATCTAATAAAAATCATGAAAATTATTGTTGAAAAGTACGATGGGAAATTGTTATACTAAAAATTCCACAATGAATTAACTGAAAAATTATGTTATGTTTATTTGCTAATTGACAAGGAGGTGTACTTTAAGTAAAAAGAAATTATTTTTAATTATCATTAATTTAGTGAATTATGAATTTAATTTGCTTACTTTATAGTCCTACCAGTGTATTCAGATATTCTATATAGTATTTTAGTTTCAATGAACATTATAATTAATATAATTATTGTTATTAATATGATAACTATTACTATTGCTTATTATTATTTTCATTTGAAAAATACGTGTGCACGTGGGAAATTTACATGGGAATGTGAACAGAAAATTTTTCAATATTTACATTATCAGAATATGAATTTCATAATTACACTTAATATTCGTATATTTAAAGGTAATAAGCTGTAGTTTACTTGTACTTATACTATCGGTTTCTTTACAATTATCCAATTTACACTATTTAGCACTAATGCAAATGTACATAAATTTAAATTAAAAGGTGTGGAGTTAAAACAGCAAATTCATTAATGTTATCTTAATATGAATTGCCTGAATTGATTAGCACCTATTGCATATATTATCGATAATATCCAAAGAGAATATTTTATAAGCAATTATTTTTATTAAAGTAACTAAAGATTTTTGTTACATTAAAATATAAAATGTTGCAATGATTTTATTGTATTTCGAAATGTTATTTTTATTAGTATTTAAACTATGTTTTTATTAAATTCTATACTATAGTTGGTGTAGTATTTTAATTAGGCTCATTTTATTTCTTTTTTAATATTTATTTTTATTTTAAATATTTATAACTACAATATAAGTAACTCTATTATAAGTTATAAACAAATTGTAGGATTTTTTAATGTCATAATATCTCGACGATGGGTGATTCTATCGACGATGGCTATTTTAAAAAAGAATAAAGGTAATCAGATAAACGGACGTGGAATTTTTTTTGGAGCGTTCTACGTTCGCTAATTATTTGATCCGTATTAACTTGGAAATGTTCCTTTTGTACAAATAAATCATGGTGATTCAGAAAGGTGAATTGATAATTTAACGAAGGGGACTATGTTCGATGGTAATTAGAAGGATTAATTGAACCGCAAATTTCAAGTCCTGTAAGTCCAAATGGGCTGCAATACCATATTGTAAATAAAAAGTTTACTTTTTATCGATAGCTTATCGTACGTCTAATAAAATAATTAATTGACTATATTACTAGGTATGTTTTTGTCTTTTCAATTGCGTATGAAGATTCTACTATGTTAATCTCAGGTACTTCTCTGTCGTTGCGGAATAGCAAAAAAATTTCGTCGAAATTATTGAGACTTGTAAGAACTCTTATAGCTGCCATATGAATAATGTTATATTCTATAAAACATAATACAATAAAAATTTTATCAAACTCTGAATTTTAGGTTTTTTTTAACTTTACTTTCTGAAGCAGAAATTGGGTAACCCTATTATTATACATCTTAAATAGAGATATATATTATCCATATCATAAAAATATCCTAGAATATCCATTTCGTAAGGTAAAGGTTTTTATTAACAATTATAAAACTATTTGTATGTCAAGTATGCCAGAGGTAATCAAAGGCTTGTGGCATAGCAAAGAATATGATCTGATAATATGTTACTTTCTCAAGAGAGGAAGTCATATAATCAACAATGCGATGGGAAATTGAAAGGACTGAATATTTAGTGATTTGGGATTTGGAAAGTTTTATTGAATACCAAAAGTCCATTTATTTGTATTGATATAAATAGTATCTTATAATGTCGATAACGTGTACTAAATTTACTTAATTATTTTGCGTTCTTCGCAAAATTTTAACCGCGTTCTTCGATTTGACATTTATTTAAATTAAATACAACAATAGAAAATTTATTCAAACGAATTTATTTTAAAGGTATTTTGTATAAAATAACATTCTAAAAAATAAAAAACAGTATCTTCTTTGATTAATTATAATACCATAAGAATAGAAGATCTTATTAGTAATAACAAATAACTCATAAATCATGTTGTTTGGTAATGGTACCCATATATGAACAAATTTATTTTACTTTGAATTTGTGGCCAATTGGTATATTGTATTTTTTTTTTTATAAAGTAGATTACATTTATCCTATTCCACTCTTAGCTTTTCAAGTTAACATTGGCCTTTTTTTTTAATATAAAAGCTGAATCTACTTCAATTAGGTATAAAAAAAACCATATTATTCGTATGATCATCATCAGTCAGTTTGAAGGCCTGCATCCGAACGTCAAAACTTTTGATTACTTTTGCCCGCAAAAAGTTTTCTTGGATCTTGAATTACTCTTGGATGATTAGCAGACCCATTTTCTTTGAAATAGCTCCAAGAAAAAAGTTCAAACGTTGTCAAATCGTAAGATCTTTTCGGCCAATTCACATTAGCGTTTCATGAAATTCGATCAACGATTTATTGTGCAACAAGCCGATGATTTAACGTGTTGTCAAAGAAAAGTATTTATTTTGAAATATTGTGTATAATAGTTTTAAAAATATAATAATATGAGTTAAACATTGGAAAAATTAAAGAACCCCCAAAAAAGGTTAATTTTTATATCAATATGTTCATGCATTTTATTTTGGCAATATATTATTAAAATTTATTAAATCCCATAATTATTTATTTATTTATTTATAAAAACAGATTTGCCCAGAATAAATCTGGGTAGTCTGGTGTTGGCGCACGCGGCTGCTTGGGCCATAAGGCGCTTATTAATTTTATCAAAATTTGTTTATTATTTTTTTTTTTTTTTATATGAACATTATTCAGTTTAAAATGAAAAATTTACAATTTTGCTGATTTAAAATTTAAAAAACATTTTTTTTTAATCTAGATTTACTTATGCTAAAAATTTATTAAAGAAAAAAAAAAAAAAAAAAAAAAAAAATAGAGAAAAGCATTACAATTGGTTTCTATAGTCTAGATGATTGAGCAACAGGAAAAAAGGTCCATTCGGATTTTGTTGGGGTGAAAGTAGAGCAGGTAAGTTTTCTATACCATTACTTTAGTATGCCTACAATTGAAAAGAAAGTGTTCCGAATTGAGAATTTCTCCACAGAACTTACAATTAGGTGGTGGACGTTTTGATAGCAAGTGATCTTTTGTTAGTTTGCAATGACCAATACGTGCCCTGGTTAGCGCCACGCAATGCGACCTTCCTAGCTCTGAGTTGTACTTGGGGGTTTGGGTTGAAAGACATACCTTTCTAAAAAAAGAGTTTGAAGATTTCCAAATATTATTTAAGTCCAAAGCTTGGCAATATTTTATTAAATTTAAAATAGATGAGTAGCTTGGAGGGTGATGACAGATAAGAGGCATGTTATGCCACATTTTGGCTAACTCAACGGCTTGAGTATTTCCTAAAATATGACTGTGAGAGGGAATCCAACGAAGTGTGGTCCTACTTTTTTGATTTATGAGACCAGATTTAATTTCCAGAATAATTGGATCTGTGTTGGAAGGGTTTAACGTTGCTTTTAAAACCGAAAGACTGTCCGTATGGATGAAACACTGAGCAGAAATATTAGCTGTTATGTTTAGGGCGGAAAGAATGGAAAAGGCTTCCGCACAGAAACTAGATGAATAGGTTATCCCATAATTATAATTACATAATTGTTAGTTTGATTTTTTTATAATATGCACATTCACACATACTTGCAATAATATAAATAAATTAATTATTTTGTTTCAGTACATAACTACTGGCCATTGTTGTTAACTATGAGGGTCGTTAAATAAGTCCTTAGAAAATCCGGGAAATTGCGCTCGTTCAGCTCGATCCATTGCGTAGGCCAATTTCTATCGTCGATTAAAGTTGACGACATTTATTTGTGCGTAACAATGGAAAAAAGCGAGTTTAGGGCTGTCATCAAACATCTCCATTTGAAAGGCTTAAGCCCGAAAGAAATCAAAGCCGACTTGGATGCAGTTCATGGCACATCTGCACCTGTATTTGCGACGGTTTACAATTGGGTGAATAAATTTAAACGTGGCCGTTCATCCACAAAAGATGAACATCATTCAGGACGCCCAGTCGAGGTGTCTACTCCTGAAATCATCGACAAAATCCACGATCTGATTTTGAACGATCGGCGAATTAAAGTGCGCGAATTAGTTGAGGCCACGGGCATATCACAAGGTACAGTCACTTCAATTTTGCATGAAAAATTGTCTGTAAAAAAGGTTTTGGCAAGATGGGTGCCGCGTTTGCCCTCAGAGGAGAATAGTGGACTCTGAGGCTATGTTGGCACTCTTCATCGCAATCCTGCCGAATTCCTTAGTCGATATGTCACTGTGGACGAAACCTGGATACCCTACTACACTCCAGAAACGAAAACACAGTCATCACAGTGGATTTTCAAGGGTGAACGGGCTCCGAAGAAGGCAAAAACTGTGCCATCGGCCGGCAAGGTCATGGCCACGGTCTTTTGGGATTCGCAGGGCAATCATTTTTATCGAGTACTTGGAAAAAGGAAAAACAATAACAGGAGCGTATTACGCGTCGTTATTGCAACGGTTGAGCGAGGAAATCAAAGAGAAACGCCCCCATCTGAAGAAGAAAAAAATCCTCTTGCATCAGGACAATGCGCGTGTGCACACCTGCGCTATTTCCATGGCCAAAATTGTGGAATTGAGAATGGAATTGTTGCAGCATCCCGCTTATTCACCAGATTTGGCCCCGAGTGACTATTTTCTTTTTCCCAATCTGAAGAAATGGCTTGGCGGATGACGGTTCACTTCCAACGAGGACGTCATTGCTCAAACGGATGAGTATTTTGCAGAACTTCCAAAATCCTATTTTTTGGACGGGATAAAAATTTTGGAAAAACGGTTGGAAAAGTGTATAGAGCTAAAAGGAGATTTTGTTGGAAAATAAAATTTTTTTTTTAAAAAACAGTTTTTTCCATCTTTTTCTAAGGACTTATTGAACGACCCTCGTATATCCCCAAGTAATGATAGAAAATGCATTTACGAGAATAAACAGAAGTCAGGGGTTTACTGATATTAATATTTGAAAATGACTTTTGTGGCAACCTAGCCGATATGCAACGAGTGGAGCATTTACATAAATTATAATAGCAAATCCCCATGATGTATAAATGAAAACCGACTGGAATAACTATTATTATTTGTAATTAATTATGATTAGCTGAACAATTGCCAGAATTTCAATTGAATTGACTTTTGTTCAATCTTCAATGCTGTCTAGCATGAATATCATACTATGGTAAACAAATCCGCACAGTGAATACCTCCAGTCGAATAAGTTGAGCACAGCAGTAGCCCCAGAATTAGTGATGTTACGAGTATTGTTCATGTACCTGACATTATCTCCAGAATACTGCGAATATATTTCAATTGATATGCGGGCTATATAATAAGTTTGCGTCGATGTTAGCAGATATTAGCCTTCATTGTAGAGAAGTTTACCCTACAGAATTCCACCATTGTTGATGGCATGTATTAATGAACCATATTTATAAGCAAGATCTAATTTTGCATATGGGAGCTATTTAGTTAGCAGTTACGTTCTGCGACTATGTTAAATGCTCCATTTCTTGATTGATTGATATCAAGAGGGTCATTCAACCAAGTAGATAATATAAAATAATTTTGTATAGTTGAAAAAGTAACTTAATAGCCTTTAGAGAAAATTGAAAAAATACTAATTAAATACTTATTACTACAGCTTTAGAGTGAATATTGATAAATTTTATGGTTAAAAGTTTTTGATGATACTAACTTAAGGTATAATTTTTATTTGTAGCCTTTAACCAGTGCCATAAAATAATATTAAAAATATTGAAATTGTTTATAAAATAACTTATTGAGAAGATACAACCTGTTAAAAAATAGACAATTTATTTTATTCATTAAGGTACATATATTTTGTCAAAAATTATCCTATATCTACTTAAAAATTCAATATTTTGTATTCACAAAAATCAATATTATTTGAAGTAAAAAATTTTATTATGATCTATTATAAATTAAGTAGTAGGAAATGTGCATAAGCTTTGATTTATTTAAAAGCAATTTTTGCTTATTTTATTTGCTAAAACAATTATTGCCCATATGTACATAAATTAAACTCTTTTGAAATACTTTTGTTATTTATTCAAAACAGGGGGGGGGGGGTTTCAAAAAGTCAACTACAGTTCAAATTAGGTCTAGTAGAACAAATAATAGAAAAAATACGAAATTTGAGCGGGATTACAGAGGACTTAATTGTATTTTTTCACAACCAACTTCACACTTAAGCCGCATAATCATATGTATTTTGACAGCTGACATAGCAGGACTTGTTTATGAGAAAATTCGATTGATTCTGCACAGTAGTTTTTATTTTACTTTTTTACTACAGAAAAGATAAAAATGCTATTCAAGCACGAAAAAAATTATTCAATGTGTATGGAGAAGATTTCGATCTGCAAAATTTCGATCCGGCAATTTTGATTTCGAAGATGCATCACGTTCTGGAAGGCCATTTGAAGCTGATGGAGACACAATAAAGGTAATAATTGATGCAAACCGGCAAATAACAACTCGTGAGATCCCCGAGGGATTAAATTTATTGAATACGAGTGTTCATGATCATTTGAAATTGCTAGGTTTCATCTCAAAGCTCGACATATGGGTTCCTCATCTTCTTATGGAAAAAAATTGTGCCGTCTAATTGACGTTTGTGATGTGCTTCTCAAACGCCAAGAAAATGAACCATTTTTGAAGAATAACATCACTGGGGACAAGAAATGGGTTGTTTAAAATAATGTTAAGCGGAAAAGATCCTGGAGTAGAAAAGATGAACCGGCTCAAAGCACTTCGAAAGCCAATATTCATCAAAAAAAGGTTATGTTATTTGTTTGGTGGGATTTCAAAGGAATGTTTTATTTTGAGTTTTTACCGAGAAACACAACGATCAATTCTGAAGTGTACTATCATCAGTTGGACAAATTGAATGATTCACATAAAGTAAAAAATGCCAATAAATAAACTATTAGGTTGTTCAGAGAGTAATTTTGTAAAAAAACGAAATTACTTTCTTGACAACCCAATAATTACTCTGTAAAGCCTCCTTCCTCCTATTGTTCTGAACAGATTTGAGAGTTGAAACTGTCGTTTTGAGCAGATTTGAGAGTGTCACAATGTCACTAAGCAGAATCGAAAAAGAGCATACCGATTCATCTTTCTACAGGAATCTATTCCTAGAACAATTAGATGAATTCGGTGGCGCCTTAATTTTGTTAATGAGCACACGAAGACATTTCCAGTCATTGAGCTTATTTATGATGTACATTGTGAACTAAAGTATATGAGTTTTGGAACTTATTTTTTCATTTTTCATGGGGAAGTGTGGGTAATCAGGGCAGCAGTAGAGCTATCAACTAACACCCCCAATAGCGGATATTTTGCTATTTTTAGTGATAGTCCTTCCGTCCTTGAATTTAGTCGTGATTCTTCAAATGACCGAGTTGTCAGCCATATTCGACATAACATGCTGCTCAACAGGAATGTAAAATTGCGCTGACTTCCAAATAACATAGGCATTTTGGGTAATAAGCAGCGCGGCAACCATCCTGTGTCCAGTGCCAACAGTAATCACTAATTTGTCTTATCTGCTAACATTATGATATTTAATATCTTTGGCCTTTTATAGACACATGAACTGAACAATGAGGAATACTTTTTTATCAACCAATTGGTAATGTAACCATCACCCCATCTACTCAACATCCTTGCCAAAATTTTGAATGCGGAAGCTACTCAGAATTCGAACTAAACATTCTGCTCTCACCCGTAATTTCCTATTTGGAAACCACCCTCGTCCCATTGGCCAATCCTATTGCGTTATTGTAACAATTTTCTACATACTAACCCAATATGACTTAACACAGAATTTTTTTAAGAATAGGACTCCTTCCATTATGGACTTCCCTGATTCCTTGAATTTCACTTCCAATTTCTTTATTTATTTTCTTAAACAAACCAATATACTTCATGAAATGTAACAACATGTTGACAATTAATTAATCTTTTAGCCAGTTTTTCTAAGAATTATACTATTGTAGTATATTAAAATTTTTTTTTCAAAATTTTCTCAAATATTTAATTGCTTTTATTCGGTTTTTTCTTAATTCCAGTTAATTACCGATGTCGAATTTCCGTACAGCTTTCGCTGAGAGAACGTCGTTTAAATTTAATTATTTTTGTGACAGAGTTTATTTGAGAATTTTTCTGTTTTTTTTCCTGTTATTGGTCAAAAAAATTAAATTAAAGAGAAGCGCCTCTAGTTTAAAAGGATACTCGAAGATTGGTAAAAGAGGCGATGTATCAAAATTTGATATTTTTTATACAAGGTGTAGAATTTATGTTTGCAGATATAAATAAAATATAAAGAGAACAGGAAATATTACCATCAGGATCCTGAATTTTATAGAAAAAATTCACATTTCAGCTGGAACTGACCATAATGGAATGCTCACCATTCCATAGTTCTCACGAAATTCTGTTTCAAATAAAGTGTGTTCAACATCTGCAGAATAACAGCAATCGCATAAGATACTACCAGAAACTTTGTTATTTTGATCTAAAAATATATTGTACAATATTTAGGCTAGTCGGCCAGGTAGCACCGTCGTTAGCATGCTAGACTACAATCCAACAGATTCTAATCTTACTGAGATATGGCCCTATGCTAACTCCGAAAAACCACTTTACTTGGCTTTCTACCTTAATTTACTTTAATTTTCTTATCACGTTATTCTTTCCTTAACAATCTTTTCCTGAAAAAGCCAACAGTCATAAACAAGGAAATATTAATACCAACTTTCGAAATGAAAAACCTTTCATGGATAAACACCAATATTGGTCGAAGAGAACAACCTGAAATGGACATAATGGCCGCCGATTCTACTGGACAAAAACCATGGAACTGCACCAAACTGCAATAGAATAGTTGCAGCGGACCAACCAACGGTTAAGCGAAGACAAAAACATGACCTTAAAGCCGATACAAATGTACGTGGAACATTTCTAAAAAGGTCCCAATGTTCCGAAAGGAGTTTTCTTAAAGGAAAGTAGACGGATATATACTTATGAGTGGTAGTGTAGAAAAATAAATTTTTTTTTCATTGAAATTTGCTAAGAATTTTTTTAAAAAAATAGTAACTTGTTATAATTAAGTCATTGAATTTGAGCCACAAGCATTGTGGTTTTCAATGGAAGTATTGCACCTACTAAAAGAAACCATGATAGAGCATAGTTTTAGTCATCCTATGGGAGGCTCTCACATAATAACAGTATTTGTGCATATTTTCTAAAAGCCTGCTTATTAGTTAATGTTACCTTACCCTCCTTTTAAGAACCATCCTTTTTTGGGATAATTTTTAACAAACGTTGACGGTAACGTGAACACTTTTCAAAGTACATACCAGGTGTATTAGTTTAAATGCGCTGTTTTTTAGTAACGAAAACACATGTTTTTTTTCATAGAAAGCAAAAACAAATTTATTCAAAGTAGCTGCCCTCGCAAGCTACATTTTTTTCCTATCTCTCGGGCAATTTGTAGATAACACGCCAAAAAATTCCTTCTCTTTCGAGCCAAACCACCACCTTCTCACGTGGCCCATCGATGAAAACAGATGGTAGTCAGAAGGGGCCAGGTATGGTGAATAAGCGGAGCGGGGTAGCACCTCCCAGTTGAGTGTCTCCAAGTAGTTTCGGATCATTTTTGACGTGTGCGATGGTGCGTTGTCGTGGAGGAATAAAAGGTCGTCATGTCTTTGATTTGGAGGAAAATCAGGCACGCAGACGCATTGAAATGGCTGCTTGAGTAGCTCCCAATTGCTCCGCGAGCATTTGATGCGATTTGGTATCGTCTTCGTGCAAAAGAGCCTGCAATTGATGGTCTTCAACCTTCCTAGGCCGATTTTCACGCTTCTTGTCCCACAAGTCAAAATTGCCGTCTTTGAACCGACGAAACCAATCTCAGCACGTTGTTTCCGATAAAGCACTGTCACCATAACCCGCATATGCTCTTTTTCTGGCACAAAAGCAGAGCTTCCCGCATATGCTCTTTTTCTGGCACAAAACTAGACATGATTACCAAAGGAAAAATGTATGTGCTTGCACGAAATGGCTGACAATATATACTGATTAATGTTGACAGATGTCAAACTCATAAAAAAAAGTATGGCGTGTCCATGGTAGCTTAATGCGCTCACTCACGCCATCTATGACTAAAGAGCATATTCAAGCTTATACACCTGGTGCTGTAATACATAGACAACAGCTTACGTGGAACCCTCCCACGAGACTAAAGAGACTTAAACTTAACATACCTTAAAATTGATGCTAAAGAATAAACGCATTTCAAAGAAAAATCATTGATAACCCGTTATATATCCTGATTTAAATGTACCATTTGTTCAAGATTGTTGTGTTATCCGTTATAAAATGTTACATTCCCAATTGTCCTACCACTGACTTTAAAAAAAAGTATTAATTGTATTTCTATTATTTTCTTAGACTTGTACGAGGCTCGTTCAATATGTCCTTAGAAAATCCAAGAAATTGCGAAGTGTCGGTAAAGATTTTAAGTAGCATTATCGACAGGAAAGCTGTTAAAATTTCAGCTCGATCCATAGCGTAGGTCAATTTCTATCGTCGATTAAAGTTAACGACATTTATTTGTGCATGGAAAAAATGGAAAAAAGCGAGTTTAGGGCTGTCATCAAACATCTCCATTTGAAATGCCTTAGCCCGAAAGAAATCAAAGCCGAGTTGGATGCAGTTCATGGCACATCTGCACCTGTGTTTGCGATGGTTTACAATTGGGTGAATGAATTTAAACGTGGCCGTTCATCCACAAAAGATGAACATCGTTCAGGACGCCCAGTTGTGGTGTCTACTCCTGAAATCATCGACAAAATCCACGATCTGATTTTGAACGATCGGCGAATTAAAGTGCGCGAATTAGTTGAGGCCACGGGCATATCACAAGGTACAGTCGCTTCAATTTTGCATGAAAAATTGTCTGTGAAAAAAATTTTGGCAAGATGGGTTCCGCGTTTGCTCTCAGAGGAGAATAAGCGCAATCGTGCAGTGGACTATGAGGCTATGTTGGCACTCTTTCATCGCAATCCTTCGTCGATATGTCACTGTGGACGAAACCTGGATACACTACTACACTCCTCACAGTGGAGGGTGAACGGGCTCATCACAGTGGATTTCAAGGGTGAACGGGCTCCGAAGAAGGCAAAAACTATGCCATCGGCCGGCAAGGTGATGGCCACGGTCTTTTGGGATTCGCAGGGCATCATTTTTATCGAGTAGTTGGAAAAAGGAAAAACAATAACAGGAGCGTATTACGCGTCGTTATTGCAACGGTTGAGCGAGTAAATCAAAGAGAATCGCCCCCATCTGAAGAAGAAAAAATCCTCTTGCATCAGGACAATGCGCGTGTGCACACCTGCGCTGTTTCCATGGTCAAAATTGTGGAATTGAGAATGGAATTGTTGCAGCATCCCCCTTATTCACCAGATTTGGCCCCGAGTGACTATTTTCTTTTCCCCAATCTGAAGAAATGGCTTGGCGGACGACGGTTCACTTCCAACGAGGACGTCATTGCTCAAACGGATGAGTATTTTGCAGAACTTCCGAAATCCTATTTTTTGGACGGGATAAAAATTTTGAAAAACGGTTGGAAAAGTGTATAGAGCTAAAATGAGAATATGTTGGAAAATTAAAAATTTTTTTTTTAAAAAACAGTTTTTTTCCATCTTTTTCTAAGGTAACATATTTATCTTTATGATATAGGAGCTAATATTTATAAGAAAATCATTTTTTTGTTTAAATACCAATTCTTTTCATATATGGTACGAGTAGAAAAGAAACTATAATATATTATGGTTGCTGAATAATGCTCTAATATTGAATAATTGTTTTATTAATATTACTGTACTACTGTCGAAATGTTACTATCAGACTTGATTATCCCAATTTTATGTATCATTATTTCATTTTCTTCAAAAATGTTATTAGTAAATAAAGTTTACTTATCTGAGTTTTTTTGATAGCGCTTGTATGTTTAACTAATTTGTCACTCAAAACATATCTCTTATATGGAATTATCCATGCTTTGACTTAAAAACATCAGTTAAAATAATGCACATGAAATATTGTTCGCTTGAAATATATTATAAGATCCCAAATAATTTTTAATGCCAAAATTTAAAAAAAAAAATTAAAAATTACGAAAGTTAATCATAAGAATAATAAATTAAACTCTAATTTCCTAAATCTTATATGAATGAAAATGCAATTTTTCTATACGTAAAAACTAAAAGTCAATCCGGAAATCGAAACAATTCGTGTACAAAATAATGAAGGTAACAAATTCGATCTGTTAGGTCAAGCGCGATGCCGCAATCAATTTCATGCAATCAATGCCAATCCGAACGAGGACAAAATAATTTTCGTTTTACTTATACGATTTTTTATATTATTATTGTACATAGTATAAAGCCACCAATCAAAAATTTGTATTATTATATGAAAAGTAAACAGGAAAGATGAAAATATTGCAAATAATATATATAAATTCATATTCAATAATACATAAACCAGTTTAAGTATACACATAGCTTCGTATGAGTCTAGTGAACATAACGAAAATGGAATATGTTCTCTCAATTCGAGTGTACAATTTATATTTTCATAGTAGAATTTCGGAACCAATGCCAAATATGATGATAGGTTATCTATAGTATAATATTATAAGTAAAAAAAAAATATTTTTTTGGCTCTTCTGATTCTTTGGAATTAAATTATGTACTTTGGATTTTGTTTAATGCTAAAGTCGATAGTGCAAAAAAATTTCCCATGGTGACTTATTACGTGAACAAAGTACGAGTTTAAGCCCACCATTGAAAGTAGGTCTGATAAAGAGAAATTTCTTATACTAAACCATAGAGCAGGACTATTTTTTAATTAATTTTTTTTTTTTTTGTATAAAAACTAATTTGAATGTACAAAGAAAGCTAACCATGTGAGCAAATTATTTTATTAAACAACATGACATTGACTCATGCTTGGATAGCGTATGGATGTGCGGTCTACGAAAATATGGCTATAAATTTATCCATTATTCTTTACAAACAAGATAAAAACATTTTCGCTCGTAATTAAGTCATCGTGTCCTTAACATTTCGAAATCGAAAAGAAACTACTTGAATGCGGTTACATAACAGATAATAAGAAACACAAACTGTCTTTTATGTCTTACAATATAACATTGAGTCAACAAAAAACCAATTCCATTGACTATAATTAATTATTAAAGTTGGTATGCTAAAACATTTTATTTTGTCATATTGGTACCAACACAAATTATAGTTTTTCTAATTATAATTGAAGCAGACTTTCATAGTTGCACATTATTTGATATTGAAATGAATTGTTTGTAATTGAAATTGTTTCGGTTTGGCAATAATCCTGTCACCTAAAGATGGAACATCTGGCCAAAAAGATTTAAAGAGTATCCACTATTGCATGTCAAATGAATATGACAAGTGGTCACATTTGGTTGTTATGAAGAAGATAATGAACACTTTTGTGGTCAATTTTATTTGCATAAATAATTTACTACATTAAGCGTTTCACTCATCAACTTTATTGTATTTTGACATTATTTTAAATACTTTTAATTTTATTAGTACTTTGGCCGTTCTTTGCATGCGAGTAAACGTACAACTAATCTTTTGACTATTTCAATACAGTTGTTTTACGTACTTTAACTAATTGAAAACTATTAAATCTAATCAATATTTTAGTTCTGGGTCAACTGATTTCTTTTTTGTCTATTTTCTAATTGAATTAAAATTGTAGTTGGTTTTAAATATATAATACCAATCAAGATTGTTAATACTTCAATTATCAGTTAATATAATGCAACAATAAAATTTTCTACTCATATTGATATGTTTTCTTTAGTTTCGAAGATACCATATAATACCAAAATATTAAATAAATGATATTAGTGGTAATAGGTGCGTCTTCAGGTTACGGATCGTATGAACGCCTATAGATATACATACATATAAGTTAGCTATAATTTAAAGGAAGAAGCAGTCGCAGATAATTCATTGACAAAGTGGGAGGGTTGTGTATCATACATTTAGCTAACTATAGTCTCCTTAATAATTCAGACCATCAATTAAAACCACGTGATTGACCCTCCAATCTAAATAATCGTTAACCAGCATATTGCAATCATAGTTCTAATAAGATAACTTTCTTTGGCAGATGGAAGACAATGAGAAATCACTGAAGTACGAGGGCTGTATAATTAATACCTGGCCTAGATAAGAAAAGGATATTTTTATTTGTAAAACTCATTTTATTTTCAACAAAGTTGCCTTTTAGCTCAATACCCTTAGTCCAACGTTTTATTATTTTTTGTATCCCATCTAAAAAAATACTAACTCTTCAAGCCTTCAAAATAGACATTGTTTTCAGTAGTTACCTCATCGTTTGAGTCAAATCATTTATGCCGAAATATTTTTTTATATTCGAAAATAGAAAATTGTCGTTGGATGGTAAATCTGATGAATATGACGGACGCAGGAGCAATTCGTATCCCAACTGATAGAATTTAGCCATGGCGATTATAACAAGTATACGTGTACAGTAATACCCCGCACTTACGTACACTTTGGGACCGGAGCGTATACGTAAAACAAAAATGTACGTAAAGCGAATCTACTACTTTTATTGATGAATAATATGTTTAAAACAAACTAAAACAATAAGTATATGAATAAAAAGAAAAAAAGGGATATATGTACGTAGTTTTACACTTTTATTTCATACGTTTATATTTTTTATGCTATATTTAACGTATATTAAAAAAAAAAAAACAAATTCATATACATGTTAAACAAAACTTAAAAAATAAACATAAACTTCAAAATTCAACAGTATGTACTACATATTTAAATATAGAATTCAATTGGTATAATGTTGTAATTCAAATTTAATTGCTCGATGACGTAGAGAATGATGCATTATCTTCATAAGTGGTGTAATCAACCGCTAAACGCTTTTTTGCTGGTGAGTCAGGAGATGTATTGTAGGTGAACTTATTGAAAAAGTCTTGCGACTTCTTGAAGTGGATGCCAAATTACGATTTTCTTTTGATTTTGATCTAAGGTGATATAGTTTTGTAGCAAAAAATCTTTTAAAGAGCTTTGTTTACTATGTTTTTTCATTTCCCTGTATAATTCTGAATAACAGGAATATGCGTCCATAATGTCTTTGTTAACCTTTAAACTCCTCTCAAAATCTGGATCGTATTTTTAAAAAAGAGCCATTCCATTTTGAAAACATTGGAAAGCATCTGATAAAATTTTGGATGTTAGTCCTTCAGATTGAATGGATTTTTCTGCGACATTGCATACTAAATTTTCAGGTTGTATCCGTTCATTTAATTCTAAAAGATCTTCATTGTTGAGAGGTTCATCGTAGGATGCTATAAGTTCAACTACATCATTTGAATCTACTTCTAACTCTAGATGTTGCGCCATATCTATAATATTGCAAATGATTTCAGCGTTATTATCTTCGCAATCTTCCCTATCTTTTGTCTCCTGCGGAAATAATTTATTCCAGGCCTCTTTCATTGTAGAAACTGAAATATCATTCCAGGTGTCTCGAATTGTTTTTATGCAATCTAAAATATTGTATTTCGCCCAAACTTTTTTTAAAACTTCCCGACCTGAACCTTCTTTACTGTCAATTGCGGCACTGAATGTTTTTTTTCAAATAGTTCAGTTTAAATGACGCGATAACACACTGGTCCATGGGTTAAAGGATAGATGTGGTGTTTGGAGGTAAAAATTCAACTCGAATATTATCGTTGCCTAAATTTTGCGGATGACCGGAAGCATTATCGATAACTAATAAATTTTTTTTATAAGTAAAAAATTGTACTTGTACGTAAGTGTGAATCATTGTGCGTATAATGGGCAAATGGGGACAAAAATGAGATGTACGTAAGTGCGAGTGTACGTAAAACGAGTGTACGTAACACGGGGTATTACTGTATTATCTTAATGAATGATATTTTTTTTCTTTGGTAAATGCGGTTGTTTCGTCTTGGTTTCATTATTTAACTGTAATTATATTGTTATATAATAGTATCCTACTATCGTGTTTGCTTTTTCAATATAGTCGATGAAGTTAATACCATGTGCATCTCAGAAAATAGTTGCAATAACCTTTTCTGGTGAAAGAACCGTTTTTATCATCTTTGGTGCATGTTTGCTAACATTTTTACTGAACTTCCACGTGTTATAAACAGATATAAAAATTAATTTGGATTATGCTTAAAAATATGCAAACAGTTTATTGAAGGCGGCACCTATCTCGCCCATAGTTTTGTAATAACCAAAATATTTTTTATTTTTATTTATTTAGATATTTACAACAACAACATAGTAATAAGCAAATTTATGCAATAGTATTAATTAACTTGATAGGTTGTGGGGAGTAAACATCCAATGAAGTTCCTCCTGCTAGCGTGCGTTTCTGTTAGGCCTCAGTATTTAAGTAAATCACGCGACCAGTGACGCTTAAGTCTTCGATGGGTATTTCTAGGGAAGGAAATGGAGGATAGTTCTTGAACAAGAGGATTATTATGATTAAGGACACGGAAACGGAACTTTTTATAGCGAGATAATGCCACATCAAAAACAAATGGGACTTTAGGATCACGATGAATAACAGTATTGCGAACATAAAAGGAGGCATCGACAATTGTACGGAGTATTTTTGATTGAAGGGATTGGATTCGACGGGAATTAGAGGGCTTAGTAGATCCCCAGAGTTCTAGTCTGTATGTCCATATGGGTTTCAGTAAGATATTGTATAACAGGACTTTGCTGTCTATAGTAAGTTTGGAACGTTTGTCTAGAAGTCGAAGTAGTTTTAGGTATCGTCTTTTAAGTTATTGTCTTTTAAGTCTTGTATGTGGGTTCCATGTCAAGCGTTTGTCTAAGTACAGTCCTAGATACCGAACTTCGATGTGTTGAGGTATGGCACTGCCATTAAGGTATATGGGAGGGCATGTCTCACGACGGAGAGTAAAAGTTACCTGGATAGATTTACGTTCATTGACTTTTATTTTCCACTTAGTAAACCAGTTCTGGAGGGTTTGGATTTGGATTTGGAGAGTTTCGGAAGCATGTTGGCGATTTTCGCTAGATGCAAGGTAGCCGTATTATCGGCGTATGTAGCAAAGAAGGTATTAGGGCAGGTTGGGATATCGGATGTATAAATGTTGTAGAGGATGGGTCCAAGTATGCTACCCTGAGGAACCCCAGCGAATATCGGAGAGATATTGGACAGTTCGTTGGATTCATTTACTTGGAAGTGTCGGTTGGAAAGGAATGATCTTAGGATTAGGAAATAGGTGGAAGGAAGGAACTTCTTGAGTTTCCAGAGTAGACCCGGGTGCCAAACTCTATCAAAAGATTGACTTATATCAAGAAACACACCGGGACAGTACTCTTTTCTTTCTAAAGAGTATGCAATGAAATCGACAACACGATGACACTGCTGGGTAGTGGAGTGTTCGGTGCGGAAACCAAATTGGTGATTAGGAATTAAATTTGAAGATTCGAGTAGAGGATGTAAGCGGCGAAGGAGGATTTTTTCAAAGATTTTTGAGAGAAGTGGAAGGAGAGTTATTGGCCTGTAGGAAGTGGGCCGGTTTATTGGTTTATTGGGCTTAGGGATCATTTTAATGATTGCAAATTTCCATAGGATTGGGAAATGTATTGTTCTAAGGACGGAGTTATATATTGTGGCAAGGAAAACTATTGCTCTTTTAGGGAGTTGTTGGAGTATATTGGAGGTAATCAGATCATAGCCAGGAGCTTTGTTTTTGGGAAGGAGCTTGATTAAATTGGCAACTTCGGAAGGAGTGTTTGCCTTAGGGGGAAGACTCATGGGTAAAGGAATGGATAGTTCCGTCTCGATTGTAGTGCAATGAGTCCTGTCTAATATGTCCTCATGTGGAGTAAATGTTTGTGCAAGGTGTTCAGCAAAAGCGTCTGCTTTAGGTTTGTCCGTTTTGGTCAAGGTGCCGTCAGTTTTTCTTGTAGCAGTCCACAAAGTTCTGTTTTTCGTTAGGGTTGAAGTATAGTTTCTAAAACGTTCTGTATTGTATTTAGTGATTTCGTCATGTAGTTCTTTTTGCAGTTTGTTTAGTTTGGTTTTGTCGCTGGGCAATCTTGTGTGTTGCCAATGAGATCTTGCTTTTCGTTTACTGCAATAAGACGCCGAATTGTTAATGGTTGAATTGTCAGGTTTTGTATAGGTTTCGAGTTTTTACTTTTTTGCGAAAAGTCTGTAGCGTTTTGTAGTAAACATTTAAACTTGTGTGCCGTGTCATCTAATTCTTGTACTGTTTTTAAGCTTTGTCGTAAGTCTAAATGCTCGTCAATATGTTGTTTGAATAATTCCCAGTCAATTGGTCCATTAATAAGTCTCGGCGCATTGACTTTTGGAGTGGATTGGGAATCGAGAGCTAGTAGAACAGGGCTATGATCGGAATTAAGATCTAGAAGTGAATCAACATTAATATTGGAGGAATTCATGGGACTAGTTATAAAGTAATCTAGAATGTCCGGAAGCTTAGATCGGGAAGTTGGCCAGTACGTGGGAGTCGGAGGAGAGATGACTTGGTAGGAAGAGGATGAAAGCACTTGATTAAGAATAATCCCACGGGGTTTGGAGACTCAACAGCCCCATTGTGAGTGCTTGGCGTTAAAGTCACCACCAGCAATGGAAGAATTCCCAAGAGCTTGGAAAAATGACCTAAATTCAAGGGAGTTTATAGGTTTATTAGAAGGGCAATAGGTTGCGGCAATAGTTAAGGGGATAGGGGAGCAGTCAATTGATACTGCGGTGGATTGAAGAAAATCTTCTCCAATATAGGAATGAGAAGAAAAGGATAAGGAATTTCTAATGAGGATATCAGTGCCACCGTGGGCAGTATTGTCAGGATGTTCGGTCCTGAACGTTGTATAGTCGCGTATGTAGAAGTTGGACCTGGACGTAAAGTGTGTTTCTGTAATAAGTACTACGTCTATTCGTTTGTCATGTAGTAATAAGTCAACTTCTGGTCGTTTGGAACTCAGTCCATTAGCATTCCAAAGGACGATTGTAAGGGAATTTGCAGTTCAGGATGACATTTATTTCTGAACGGCGGACGATAAAACTGACACAATGGACATTAACGCATTTACAAGAGGTGTAAGTATTTTATTTAATTCCTGTACAAGTGAGTTAGTTAGTTGGGAGAACATTGAGGATATATCGTGGGATGAAAATGATGGAGGTGGAATATAGTTCTTACTACTAGTTTCTTGCTGTTGCGGTTGTTGTAATTGTGGCTGCTGTTGTTCTGTTTCTGCGACACGTCCAATCAGTTCGACTATCTCACTGTGAATACCAAAATATTAAATAAGATTTTGTCTACACATTCTATTTAGATGTATACTATATCAGCTATATCATCATTTTTCATTCGAGGGTCTTTTAAAATAATATCGTAGGTTTTTTCGGATGTGGTGATCGCATTTGCATGACTTGTATGTTCTTCATAAAATATACTTATACGGCCGCATTTAAATTCAGCTTTCTAATGTTTTATGGTCGAAAACGAAGATGCAGACTCTTCATAAACTTCTATGAGTTCCACTTTTATCTCATCATTCGTTTTCTTTTTCAAAAATAAATATATTATCACTACTCAATTTTCGGTTTTTTCCATTGTTGTAAAATAACAAAAGTGGTTCACTTAAAGTATATGTCACTGGTATATGATAAAGCTCCTTTATGCAAATTCGACAGTATCCATTTGAATGGTTACATTTTCGAAAAAATGAAGTTTTTCTTATAGTAGCAGCACCATATCTTGCGAGGATTAGGTATTAATCATACAACCTCAGTAAATTCCCTATAAATATCGCATTAGCGCGTACGACAAACTGATGGCACTCAATCACCAGCAATACGAGGTTGCTAAGCGTATTATTTTGGAGAGCAAGATAGATTTTAGAGGGAAAGCTAGAACAAATGACATGTTTGCGCAGTATTCGAATTTGGCCCGGAATCAGGACTTTAGGGAAATCGGTAAATAGCCTGGAATCAGTAAACTTCTTATGTGATCGTCAACATTCAGTATTGAATAGGCACAAAGGAAAAAGTTATCTCCAGATTCTTTACGGTCTTAAATATGTTACAGAAATACATAAAATAAACCTACCAGTCTGAATAGGTAAATAGAGGTATAGATATTAATAACATTTATATTTATTTTACAAAGTCAGGACTTTTTAAGTTCCGTTATAAATTTTTTACATTTCTTCTATCTACCATGATAGTACCCCATCTCACACAATCATCTCCTATGATTCTGTTCAACTTTGTTTCCTTCCCCATGATGAAAGACCCCTTGAATGGACGTCATCTTGATACCTTCGATAATAGAGTTTAGCCGACGGGTTGATAGCAATTCCAGTTGAAGTTTTCCATCGCATGTACAAAGAGCGGAGGCAATACCTTAGGCGATGCATATGTGATTAAGGGTACTACTTTGAAGAGGATAATATTGATCTAGAAAATATACTTGAATTGGTGCAAAAAACGTCTAAGTATCTATTAGTTCTGATAAGTTCCATCTCCTTGAATTTTGATTTTATTGACATTTTCACTATCGTTGTTGACTAAGAATTTTGATTTTATTGACAACTACAAAATAGGTACAAGCTGATAAGGATATTAGCTATATAATCTATTTTATTTCAATATGAAAGTATATTATTGTGACTTTGTAAAAAAAAACAATTGTAAATTTTTAAATCAGATTTACGTATGAATTAATCATTTTAACTTCTTTAGCTTATTAAATATATGTGCTCAATTTTAGAGTAAGCAGTTAATCCAATGATACCAGACTAGTGCACACATAAATTTAATGTCAACGTTATACTTCTAATAATAATTAGAAAAATATTCCAAGTCAACTATTTGTGTTTCCATATAGTTTATTCTCATAAGTAATCAACTATGTATGAAAAATGTAAATTAATTTCACCGACTAATTATATTATGCGCATGTTCTGAATACTCTATACAAATTGGATTAAAATTTTTTATATTATTATTAATGGATAAATTATGAATAGCAATGAAGTGCATTATTAATTGACTTGGCGACTGCAGAAAAAAAATTAAATAAAATATTTCAACAAAAAAAAACGGGAAGAATACGTCAACAAGTTTACAGAAATATTGGCCTAATTGACTATATCAAGAGAAGCATTTGTCTTATATAGTGTTTTGTACTAAAAAGTACAAAGTAATGGAAAAGTAGTAAAAGAATGGCTGTTGTGACAGCAACAATCGCCTACGGCTATAACAAGTACAAACGACATATGTGTACGTGTACAACACTGACTGTTCATCCAACTTTTTACCAGACTTTTTATATTAGTGGACGAAGATTTTTCTGCATTATCTGGAGATCTTGTCGCAACGTCTTCAGAAAAGAGGCCTCACAGCTACTGATGTGACCGTTAAAATTATTCTTTGAATGTTACGTAGTAGGCCCAAAGGCAGAAACAGGTCGTTGAAAGATAGCAATAACGATAACCATAATGTCGCTGCAGTTGTTATCATTGGCGATGTTAACGTTGATATCGGCAAACGTAAAATGGTAATCGTTACCAGAATCGTCATGGTAATGGGTAATGGGCAATGGGTAATGGATAATGGGTAATGGGAATGGGAATGGGAATGGCAATGGCAATGGTTATCGTATTCATTATGAAAATGCTGATAGTAATGGTAATGAGAATATCATATACAGAGCTTCGGGCTGCGAACTCAATTCACCTGTATCAGCTGTTTGCATGTCAAAGAAATTTGGCGTACCTGTGTACTGGTAACAAAAGTCGTCGTTGGGAAAGTATCATAATAGTAATAATAACGATAAGAGGGAACCGTTCCGGGTTGGCCATACTCCTTCAAATCGAGCAAACTAATGCAATTCTCCGTGGTCGAGTGGCGGATAGTTCGACTCTCGGTTATAATTATCGGTCTCCACGTGTTGAAATGTGGGTCTTTGAAACTCAAAACTCGAAAAACATGTAACACCTTTTCACGAAATGATGATTTTATGATAATGAAGGCCGTAGGTTGGCTGGCTGGCAGGTATGTTAAGATGTTGTTCTGCCGAACATAGTCACCCTAAATATTGTCAGTGTCGTCTGTATATATTAACCGTCCCTCCTTTCTCCGTACCGTTGTCTTTTGCATGGCTCTATAGCTTTGCACTTCGCTGATTACGAACAATTTGTCTGAAATTTCGGTGGCATATTAATTTATTTCCGTATGGAATTACGAGTGGATTTAATGCAATACAAACAAGCGCCTGTCCGTCCACATTTGTTTTTCTCACATTTTGGGCACCTCATTTCGATAAATTTCGTTCCGTTTCGTTTCGTTTCGTTTTCATTAGCAATCAAAATGAAAGGAAAACCTGTGTGATATGCATAATGTTAATTTCAAAAATAATTGTGAATAGATTTTGTACTGTTGGACGTGACTGTGTCTCCTTACATGTTCAGTACATTGTATATGTAATTTTAAAAACCATTAAAAACACAAATATTTAACAATGTTTGCATACAAATTGCACTCTTTAGTATAATACTAATAAAAATAATTGCATAAAATATTTACCACTTTAAACAATATATTTTGATAATATTAAATGAGCACTCTCTTGTGGAGAATATTATCAAATGTATTCAACAATTTTGGTAAGAAAAAGACTGAGAATCGTAGCATTCTTTTGAAAATGACTGAATCATATAATTATCTGAAAATAATATTATATTGTAGTAATTATGAATGTTAATTCAAAATTAAATAAATATTAATAAATAGCTTTATACATACTGTTAGCAAATAACTATAGTTTACGAATTAAGTTTGCTAAAATATAGTTATTTGAAAAATGACAATCAATTCTTTTATTGATGATGAGTATGATTTTCAAATATATTTGTCATTTCAAATTAAAAAATTGTTTTTGCGATATTTCTTCAAATAATATTTTGAAGAAATATCTCCAAAAAACGTTTTTTTTTTGAACATATTTCTTCAAAATATTATTAAAGTTTATTTTAATGGTATCTATCAATTTCATACCGTCCTTATACTGCATTCCTCTTTCATACCATACGAGGGTCATTCAACAAGTACTTAGCCTACAAAAGAAAAACGAAAATTTTGGAAAGTTGGCAATTTATTTTTCAACATAATCTCCTTCAAGCTTGATACACTTGGCCCAGCGATGCTCTAACTTTTTTAACCCGTCCAAAAAATACATTTTCTCGAGGGAAGCAAAATAGGACTCCGTGGCGACGATGACCTCCTCATTCGACCCAAATCTATTCCCGGCGAGTGATTTTTTCAGGTTTGGAAACAAAAACGAGTCACAGGGGGCCAAATCTCGAGAGTACGGTGGATGGGACAGCAATTCGTAGCGCAATTCGACCAATTTGGCCATGGCGACGGCGGAGGTGTGAGCCGGCGCGTTGTCGTGGTGGAACAGCACTTTTTTCTTCGCAAAGCGGGGCCGCTTTTTCTTCAATTCGACGCCAAATCGGCCCAATAAGTCAGCATAGTAGCGCCCCGTGATTGTTTTACCCTTCTCGAGGTAATCGATGTGGATCACACCTTGTGAATCCCAGAAAACGGTGGCCATCACCTTTCCGGCCGATCGAACAGTCTTCGTCTTCTTCGGAGCACGTTCGCCGGGTGAAGTCCACTGTTTCGACTGTTCCTTGGTCTCTGGTGTGTACCAGTGAATCCATGTTTCGTCGACAGTCACGAAACGACGCAAGAACTCCGCTGCAACCGACCGACACGCTCGCTTTCAAAGGCTCTCAAAACAAAACTAATAAAGGGAATCGACTGAAACTTTGATAGTAGGCTACTAAAAGAATGTACTGCACGATGGTAAATTTCTTTTGTGACAGCAGTTCCATCGGGCGGTGAGGCTAAGTACTTGTTCAATGACCCTCGTACATTTTCTGCGCAACTATTCCTAATATATTTTCGATGATATTCAAATCAAGGAATTTCGAGGGTCAGTACGAAAAGTCAATATTTTTCCAATCAAATCATTCCTTTAGAATTTTTTTGGTATCACCCTATTGAAAAATCTAGCATCGATGTTATAATGTATCAATAATTTTTATAGCAGCTGTGGGTAGGTCGAGATACCGATCTCTATAGTGTGTGGAATTTTTACTCACTAAAACCTACCTTCCTTTTCTTCAATGATATGATATGATTCCTTATGTGCCCACCTTGAGGTATTACTTAATGTTGCTTATTATCCTACTTTGTCTTTAGGATGTCCTTTTCGTATTCTTTCTTCCTGATAGAGCTTTTTTATTACATTGGATGCGTATTCAACTAGCGCATCCCAGCATGCCTGCAATTTTATCTTTTATGTGATGATGCTCTTCTGAGACAGCTATTAACCGATTATTTTCCTTCAACTCTCCGCTAAAGCATGGACAGTTAAAAAAGGCAAGTCAGCGCATTTAAAAAAAATTCCAGCTTTAAGCCATATAGATATACCCTTAAGCACCCATATTCTGTCAGAAATTGGATCATATAGTGGTTTATTTCTCGTATGGCCTCTTTCCTTCCACTTTGCTATATCATGTATGAGATGCGTCTTCCTTTGATCGATAAATCCCAGTATTGTTACCATTTCTCCAATGTCTCATTTCTTTCCTTCGAGCTTTTGTTCAGATAGTGGCTGCGTAAAATATCATACTGTAGATAGAAGCCTGGATCGGCTCTGTCTGAGCATTCCGTGGTTATACTTAATCCTTGCTAGTGCATGCACAACCGGACTTAGCTATTGTGCAACTATTTTCAGATTTTCTTTAAATATCAATATGACGTTTATATGAAATAATATACAATAGCAGCGATGGTGAGAATAATAGACTCCTTTATTTCCCTGCTGGTCACTAGTTCTGCCTCGCTTTTTGATTAGCAAGTTCTAGGCCCACTGATAAAAACCAGTGCCGGATATTGTGAAATGCATCCTTTTCGGTTTGGCTGATGCTGATTGTACGCTGTTGCGGTTTGTGTGTTTGAAACACAGTAAAAATATTTTTTTTTGCAAAATTCATTTTTATTATTCAACATAGTTGCCTTCGAGGGCGATGCAGCGATTATAGCGATCTTCCAACTTTTCGATACCATTTTTATAGTACTCTTTTGGTTTTGCCTCAAAATAGGCCTCAGTTTCGGCAATCACTTCATCATCGGTCTTAAATTTCTTGCCAGCGAGCATTCTCTTGAGGTATGCAAACAGGAAAAAGTCGCTGGGGGCCAGATCTGGAGAATAAGGTGGATGGGGAAGCAATTCGTAGCCCAATTCATTGAGTTTGACCATCGTTTTCATCGACTTGTGACACGATACATTGTCTTGGTGAAACAACACTTTTTTCTTCTTTAAATGAGGCCGTTTTTTAGTGATTTCTTTCTTCAAACGATCCAATAACGCTATATAATAGTCGCTGTTGATCGTCTGTCCCTTCTGGAGATAGTCAATGAATATTATACCATGCGCATCCCAAAGTACAGACGCCATCACCTTGCCAGCCGACTGTTGCGTCTTTCCATGCTTTGGATTCGGTTCGTCGCTCGCTCTCCACTCTGCCGACCGCCGATTGGACTCTGGAGTGTAGTGACGGAGCCATGTTTCATCCATTGTCACATATCGACGCAAAAATTCGGGTTTATTGCGCTTGAACAGCTCTAAACACTGCTCAGAATCATCAACACGTTGTGGTTTTTGGTCCACAGTGAGCTCACGCGGCACCCACTTTGCACACAGCTTTCGCATGCCCAAATATTCATGCACGATATGTCCAACACGCTCTTTCGATATCTTCAGAGTCTCAGCTATCTCGCTCAACTTCACTTTACGGTCATTTAAAATTATTTTTTTGATGTTTTCTGCCGTAACCACCTCTTTTAGGCGTCCACTGCGTTCTGCATCAACTGTGCTCGTACGACCAGTTCGAAATTGACGAAACCAATATTCCACAGTTGAAATAGCTGGAGCAGAGTCCGGATAACGTTTGTCAAACCATGCTTTGGTTTCCACTGTATTTTTTTTTCATCAAAAAGCAATGCTTTATCAATACACGAAATTCGTCTTTATACATTTTTTTTTCAATAACAAAAGTTGCTTCACTCAAAATGCTATATCTCACGAACCAATCGACCGATTGCTGTCAAATTTTGACAGGAATCATTTGAAGAATGATGCTTTGTGATAATGGCGCCTTTTACAAAAATCTAAAAAAGTAGATTTTTGCAAGAGGCGCCATCTAGACGTCAACCTTATAAACTTTTCAGCCGAACACTGCTGTAAAAAATAGCTCTCAATCCCATATACAACTAAATATTCTAAAAAGGCCTGCCAAATACTTTGAAGGTAATTAAAGAAAATGTCTGGTACATCAAGTTTCCGACGAATAGCTAGTGGACTCAAACAGAAGTCATATTGACAGGGGCTTTTTCTAATTAAGTTTTTTCTCAAAATTTACTTCAACGATGCTTATTTCTTATAAAATAAATTTCACACCAATATAAAAAAAAAAAACAGTTGTCAGCCTATATATAATTAGATTAGATGTGGAAACGTTTTTATTACTTGGACAATTTCTTATAAAATTTAATTTGTTCATTAATTTATGTATCTATAATACAATATGTAATAGAATTTACGTGGGTACTTGGATTCATTGTACATTTTCCTAAAATTGACCCAATATTCTTTATAAAAATACCAATTGAAGAGTCCTACTAAAGACTTAGTAAGAATTAATTACTGAATTCTTATCAACAAAAACATTTTTATTAAAAAAAGTTCAGCAAGCGATGCCGGGAAAACCTAGTTATGGTTTTAAATGCAAATTTAAAAGATACCTTTAGTATTATAATTTCCTGATATTTATAAAATTACTATCTTCTAAAGTATCTTTTATTATTTATAATTTTAATAGTAATTTAATTTCGTTTTTAAAATGAATTTTTGAGCAATTTTTTCCAACCATATCAATTTATAGTTAATTAAGCTCATAAATTCAATATATATTTTTTAAAATTTAATATGGATATTATACATATTTAACCAAATACTTTTAAAGCATTCTAACTAAGTAAATATATGTTTTTAAGCTCTTATGATAACAGGTTCTAATCAATATTCAATGCCATTTTTTAGAGATAATTCTATTTCCCAAAGTAAAAAGTTTCATGAGGAAAAACTTAATTAAAGTATAAACTTTTGCTTTCCATAAATCCAAAAACCAATATTATTTACTAAGTTAACCAAAAAAAAATTTGAAACAAATTTTTTTTTCAGTAATTTGATTAACATTAAAATTTGGACTTGCTTTTTTCCAAACTTAAATTAGAATTTAGCAAAAACTTGAATGGTTACAAATTGCAGAAATTATTTCTGCATTTAACAATATTGATTATTAAAACTTCCACTATTATTGAGACAGCCAATATTATAAAAACTTTCATATTGTCTAGTTTCGTATGCAATCGTTGGTCCTTGACGGTAGTCTTTAACTTATTACTTCCGATTGGTTGAAGTTCACCTTCAATTTGACATGCAATCATTACATTTCAACTTAGAAATCGAATGTAATTAAACGGAATCGATACGAAAAAATCAACATGCAGTATTACATCAACACGAAACTATCGATCAACCAAACCAAATAAAACCATTACTGCGTTGTGCAAGTTTATTGACTTTCGTGTTTGTTATCGGATCAGCAAAACCAAAATCCAATATCAAAGCATAAAATATTGAATTGGATTGGATTGTACGCGAACGTAAGAAATTGCTGACATCAGCAATCAAAATATGCGATTTTTTATGAAAAATAATTCAATAATTCATTGAGAACTAAACAATTTTTTTTTGTATTTTGACATCATTTTTATATAGTATCAATGATCCGGTATTACTGCTAATATTTTCGCATTTAAATAATACAAATTTAAGATATTAAAAGATTAAATGTATAATTTTTGTACATATCAGTTTTAAAAATATTGACATTTAATAGCAACTTAACTTATCATATAATAAATATGATAAAATTATAAAATCATGGCCGTTGAGCTTTTTTTCTGCTAAGAAAATTCTTTTACCAAATTTAATAGAATTTTATTTCTGAAAAAAATGTTTTTAAATTATTTACGATTTAAAAATCGGTGCATCTTTAAAAAGTAGAAGAATTGATTTAAATATCTAGTTTGCTGTGTAGAACATATTGTTATTATTTGCGGAAAAGTTTTTTAAATATTTTTTGCAAAGCTGTAGGCAATGACGAATTTGTAGAAATGAAAAAGTTTACAGAAAATTTTTACAGAAAATGTTTACAGACAATTTTTGCAAGAAATTTTTACAGAAAATTTTTACAGAAAATGTTTACAGGAAATTTTTACAGAAAAATTTTACAGAAAATTTTTACAGTAAATTTTTACAGAAAATTTTTACAGAAAATGTTTACAGAAAATTTTTACAGAGAATGTTTACAGAAAATGTTTACAGAAATTTCTATAGCAAATATTTAGAGAAAGTATTTGAAAAAATGTTTACAGAAAATTTATGGAAGAAATTGTTACAAAAAAATTTTGCAAGAAATTTTTACAGAAAATTTTTCGAAGAAATTTTTACAGAAAATTTTTGCAAGAAATTTTTACAGAAAATTTTTGCAAGAAATTTTTACAGAAATCTTTTACAGCCAATTTTTACAGAAAATGTTTACAGAAACTTTTTACAGAAAATTTTTACAGAAAATTCTTACAGAAAATTTTTACAAAAAATTTTTACAGAAAATTTTTACAGAAAATTTTTACAAAAAATTTTTACAGAAAATTTTTACAGAAAATTTTTACAGAAAATTTTTACAGAAAATTTTTACAGAACATTCTTACAGAAAATTTTTACAGACAATTTTTACAGAAAATTTTTACAGAAAATTTTTACAGAAAATTTTTACAGAAAATTTTTACAGAAAATTTTTACAGAAAATTTTTACAGACAACTTTTACAGAACATTTTTACAGAACATTTTTACAGAACATTTTTACAGAACATTTTTAAAGAACATTTGTACAGAAAATTTGTACAGAAAATTTGTACAGAAAATTTTTACAGAAAATTTTTACAGAAAATTTTTACAGAAAATTTTTACAGAAAATTTTTACAGAAAATTTTTACAGAAAATTTTTACAGAAAATTTTTACAGAAAATTTTTACAGAAAATTTTTACAGAAAATTTTTACAGAAAATTTTTACAGAAAATTTTTACAGAAAATTTTTACAGAAAATTTTTACAGAAAATTTTTACAGAAAATTTTTACAGAAAATTTTTACAGAAAATTTTTACAGAAAATTTTTACAGAAAATTTTTACAGAAATTTTTTACAGAAATTTTTTACAGAAAATTTTTACAGAAAATTTTTACAGAAAATTTTTACAGAAAATTTTTACAGAAAATTTTTACAGAAATTTTTTACAGAAATTTTTTACAGAAAATTTTTACAGAAAATTTTTACAGAAAATTTGTATTGAAAATGTTTACAGAAAATTTTTGCAGAACATTTTTACAGAAAATGTTTACAGAAAACTTGTACAGACAATTTTTACAAAAATTTTTTACGGAACATGTTTACAGAAAATATTTACAGAAAATCTTTATAGAAAATTGTATTGAACATTTGTTCCAAAAAATTTTACCGAACATTGTTACTCAAAAGTCTATGAATTTAATTTAAAGAAAAAGCTTTTATGTTCTTTATGTTCAATCAATACGTACTGGCTAATAGTTAGTCTCTAATTTTCACAGAAATTCTAATTTGATAAATGGTTAATTATAACAAAAAGAATAAATTAAATCCCTAAAAAAATAAAAACTAGATTGAAATCATTAATTTTCGATATATACAATTTTTGATTATGTCTCATTTTTTTATTCACTACAATTCAAGGAAATATCGATAAATCCATATTATCTTCTATAATCATAATTTAATAATATTTCCATAACGATAAATATCATATTTTGAAATAGTATTGAAATAATTTTATCGAAGATAAATGCGTAAATATTCGAAATGAAGTTAATAATAATTTTCCATAAGTTGTTGTATTATGCATGAAAATTGTCAATTTCCCAATCTGATTACGATTCAAAATTAATAAACCGATCCATTTAGAAATTATAGCGATATTAGACGAGGCTAGCATTTATAATTCATGCCGTCATGTTATGAAAGTAGTAGAATTGCTGTTCTGCGGAATCAATATGGTCCACGGAAGCACTTACTTGTAGACCGTTTGGAGGGGACTATCGAATAAAGACAACCATTAAATATTACGACTTACTAAGAAAGGCGACCTGAACACCATTCCAATTGTCGAAAATGCTCGTCCTTTGAACAAATCGAATCTGTCCTTAATAATTTTATTATTTTCTGGAAAGCGATTCAATGGTAGAGTACTCATTGGAATCTTAGCCAAATAATGTGAACGTTTTGACCATAAATCCAAATTCCGTGACTTTTTACGAAAATCGAAAATTCACAAAAGATATTTCTGATTGTATAAATACAGGAAATCTGAATATTGTCGTAAGCAGATAAAACAAGATGGAACTTTTTCTGAATATGCCCGTTCATACATATTTACAATATCGATACATAAATAGAAACGAATACGAACTTATTTATTATTTGAAGAGGAGGAAAATATTCAGAAATCTGAAATTGATGACTAAAAAACTACAGAGATATTGAAAAACAAAGTTGTAAATAAGACGATCGCTGTGGACTGGAGACAAAAATTGAACGGAATGGCAAAGCCTTAAATGCCACAGCCGATTTATTGGACAAAACTCTCAGTATAATTGGTACGGAAAATGTCTGGGAAAACATTTCCATAAATCAATTTTATATGAACCTTCGCACCACTTATAGGCGAATTTTCTGGCTTGAATTCATATCCATTCAAATATTTTTGTGGTGTTGATATAAGGGGTAGGTGGATACCGTCCTCAATCTGAAATTAGGTTGAATTCCACTCAAACGAGAAAATTTGTATTTTTTTTAAAAGCATTATTTTTGACACTAGCCTATGGGGTAAGTGGGCTCACATTTTAATATCACTTCAAGTCCAATTGGATGATATAATCGAACGGTACTTTCGATTGGATACGAAATTGGAATTATTCCTAGCACTGACCATAGCTACAGCAAAAGCTTTGAAATTGCCATCGTTATAATGAAGCATCCTACTATGCTATGTAAACCACTAGGATTTTTTTCCAGAATTCTGTGATTGCCTTAAACCAAAAACTCGAACAAATCGAGAACAATCGAATCCGATTAAGCAACATCAAAAAGCCACTATAGTTATTGCCGTAGGTCCTTGGAAAAGTTTTACAAGTTCAATTCGAATTTCCGTTTCTCTGCTTTTTCAACTAATCGAGAAGAAAGTGCTTTTGGAAAAGTTTTTTTTTATAAAATGACCAATCCAGAGGCAGTTCCACAAAAGTCATAAAAAATTTTAATTCAACTGAAAATTTTCTATGCAATTTTAAAAAACAGAAAACGCACAGCAAAAATTATCCGAAATGGTTTTCATTTTTAATATATTCAACAGGATATTTTACTTAGTTTTAGTTTTATTATTTTTAAGTCATTTTTAGCATTAATTATAGATTTTATAAAAATATTAAAACAGTGAATATATAATAATATATTTTTTTAAGTGAGCAAAACAGTTGTGTCCGTGTGAGTATGCTAGTCAAGCGTAAACAATATTGCTCTAGTATATATATTAAATAACTTTTTTTTAAAAGAAGAATAATATATTTTTTTGGGGATATTAAAGAGCAATAAGCTTTTAAAATTAATGAAGCTTACTTAGGAACACGTTGCTCAAGTGTAAGCACAGTGATCACAGCTCCCCATATTGATACTAATTTAAAAAATCTATTATTTCATGAAAAGTCAGTATGTTATTTATAATTAAAGTTTTATTGATGAAAAATGATGATAGTGCTCAAGCGTAAACATAATTGAGTATCTATAAATTGTAAAAAATTTTGATGTTGCTATTTAAATTGTCTGCTTTTAAGAAGGAATTTTTTGGTAATACGTGTATTAATTATCTAAACATTAGAAAGCATGTGTGAACACATTGCCCGAATATGTACACTTTGCTGGACGAAATATTGTGTCTAAGCGTGCTCGTCAAGTGCTCCTATTTAGTGTTTTTTTTTAATTTACTTACTTTGGAGGATATATATTATTGGCAATTGATTGCTCTTCAATAAGTATAGATTTGTTTTCAACGTTACTAAAGCTTAATCTGAATATATTGGCTCCACCTTATTTATTAAGCACAAATAACCATTTAATTTGAATTTATTCTATTTCACGTGCATTTATAAACCACAATTATTCATTAGTAACAAGAAATTTTCATTATTCCTATATAATCTTTTATGTAAAAATATAGTAACAATCAGTAAGCTTTTAAGCACCATCTAAACTGTTCGAATAATAATCATTTTCATAGAACTCATTGAATAATAGAAGAGAATTGATTTCAATTTTCCGATAAATAATTAATTAACTTATTGATTTTTTGTAACCAGCTAATAGAAATGAGATTTTTTCTATATAAAAATCCCGGTAAATGAACTTTCAATTATATAATCATACCTGGAAGCACATTTACTCAGAAATGGAAAAAATACAAAATAAGAACATTCAATATTAAATCACAAAACAGAAAAACAATTCTTGGGGTCATTGTAATTTTACCTTGTGAAATATTTCCTTAAGAAAGAAAGCAAAAATTGTGGGAATATAAATAATTGTAAAAATTGCTAGAGTTGACAAATTGTGACGTTTTAAGTTCATTGCTCCACAGCTGCTGTAGGCAGCATACGGAAATGCTTGGGCAGCTGTTGACGTAATTGTGAGCTGCGCTAATTGAGCTTTTGCACCATCACGTCATCAACGATGGCATACACATAAGTAAGATCACTGGTTGCTTAAGGTAAGTTTAATGAACGATGGCGATGGATTGAGCGCTCGCAGTGGAGATCACGCATCGAGCACGATGGCCAGAGGTGTCATTAGCATATTTTGCAAATCCGATTGGCATGGTTCATTCCACGAGGCTCGATCATTTCTTAATTGCACTTACGCAATCCGAACGCAATTACAATATTCAGAATGTGCACGCTTTCGATCCAATGGAAGATCAATGAACCGTCGTCGACGACGATGATAGATGTTCGTCAAGCCAGAAATTGAAATTCAAATCAAGCGGCCCATCGAAGGTGTCGTTGATCGGTAATTCACTGTTACATAGATTACGATTGCAGATCCGCTGAATAGAAACGTGCACAAGAAATTCTATTTGTTGCTATTTGGCATTCATGAAATCGGAAAATTTTTTCTCTCAATAAAATCATCCAACAAATTGATAACAATATGTTAAATGCTAATAGCACTGCCACCGATGTTACTGTGAACTGATTTTTTTATAGATAAAATGTTAATGATTGCCTCAAAAATTCACGATAATCAACTATGTCAAGGTCCATATTTGGAACAAGATTCTGGTGAATTTTCGGACATTTATCATCATGAATTTAACATAATAGTTTATTGTTTAATTCATTAGATTCTTAAATCGTTTAAAAAATTACCTATGTTACCCAAATATGCTACAAATTTTTTTCCAAAAAATTAAATTCAAGGAAAAAAATTATAAACACCCATTTGAGGTCAAAATACTATGACCCTGACTAGTCGTACCAACAGCTCAATTATTATTGCAAATCTTCTAAAAAAAATTTTATTAAATAAGAGCAAAAAAATAATTCCTTTTAGAAATTAAATAACATTTAATATAATTAAGATGAATTCCTAAAAAGTATCTCATTTAATATTAACCACATCCTATAATCTTACTAAGCTTTGTGCATTTCCGTTTAGTTATTTTTAGAGAAAAAACGAACTGCTTTCATTTTCAGACCTAAAAATGTTTAGAAACTTTTTGGAAAACCTATAAAAGTACGGAAAAAAAGAATTCATGTTGTAAATTGTAAGAGCCTGATCAATATAAACTTTCCCGTAACAGTAATAGAAAATTCTTTTTAATTATAAAACTTTATGGCAACATATATAATTGCCACGTTGTTGTACTGAAGTACAACATAACGTATCTGCTATAAAGTTTTATAATAAAACAGAACAAAAAATATAACGTTAGAGAAAGAAGAGTATACGAACATGAAAAGAAGAAACTTTTAAACAAGTCCTTTAACTTTTATACATATTCACTTCCTTGTATCTCATTCCATTTCTTATATTTCTTCGTATATATATCCCACGCCTCAGTAAGTTTTTTTTGCTTATTTTCTTGGTTGGTGAAGCACAACATTTTCGGCAATTGACTGGCTTTATATTATCGGTTCGCTATCTGAATTGAATATTCTCCAACGCTTAGATTATGATAGGACGACAAAAAGGATATAGTCACATACTCATTTCGAAGTGTTTTCTCAAAAACATTAAATATTAATAATCATAAATAAATAATATCCCAGAAGAGCACTTTTGGGTGATTTTTCACCTGTTTTACCCATTTTAACGCCTACATCGTTCTACACATATCAGGCGCAGACGAATCTCATTTTCCCATCGCGCGACCAATAGTCCTTTTCGTTTACGCGAACATATTCTCTCCACCAGTAATAATAAAAAGCAAAATTTCTACTTTCATCGTAATTATTACACACGTGCATAATACATTAGAATTAATTATTTAGTATTTGGTGTAGTGGTTGGTTAGTTGACTCAAGAGAAGGGGATGGTTGATAATATTCCGTAATTTTGGTGTTTTTCTACTTACCGGTGTTATTATGTATGCAGGTTATTTTGTACGATTATGTTGAAATAATGTTTTTATTTTTTTAACACCAAACTACGAACTCAATTATGATATTGTGGCAGCGATATAAGAAATTAAGGTGACAACATAGCCTAATGGATGTCATTATGTTGCAATACTATCGACTAATAACAACATTATGTTTTGAAGTAATTCTCTAAAAATTTCTGTGCTTAAAGCATAAATGGCTTATGAAATTATACAAAATCCTATTATACCAGGTATGAATAATATTGATTATAAAATTATACAATACTAAATAGTCAAGTTGATATACATATATATGCTTGAAAAATATATTTTACTCATTTTCAAAAGAAGTCTTTAGTTTATATAAAAGTTGCTCATTACTTAAAGAACCCAAAAGTATTTGTCTTGAAATATTTTATGCGGCCTTAAAGTTTTTTTGAAGTATGATATAAAGCTTACACTTTTGCAATATTCTTGGAAAACTCTGATTAGTTATACAAGGAGAAAATTTTAAATATTAATGAAAAAATGTCAATGTGTATGAGGAATCATCTGAAATCTTAATCTCAGTTTGTTTCTAGTATAAAATGATTTAAAAATGAATTTAAGATATAAAATTCAACCTATTACGTCTATAAAGAATATTAGTGCTTCTCTTGCAGAGTTCAAACTGTTTTTGAATTATTTCAAGGGTACTACACTGGCAAGGACAAGGCATATTTTAGAATGACTGAGGAGGCAGTTTTAGCGTTTCATAGTAGAATAGTTAACTACTATAATCATTTACTGGAAACCTTAATATTTTAGATTCCTTTAAAAAATCTAACAACTTTCTCGACCTTTTGCTAACAATTACAAACCAATTTCACTTTTGCTTTACATAATCAAAGTTTTAGAAAACATACTACATTTTAAAATAACCCAGCTTCTTGCTAAGAAGCTTACTTTTTAACTAATATGCCTATAATTCTGATTATGCTTCTGGAACTATAGTATGGAATACAAGATTGCTACAAATGATGATTATACGGGTAGGATGATCGCTATTGCACGTTTGTTACGATCATACATGACTGGTAAAACCTTCTCTCGTCAAAAATGAGAAAAAATGGCAAACTCCAAGGTTCCCCTCTATTTACTTGCCTTTTTAAAACATATGTCCAGCCTTTATCTCATAATATTTAAAAAAAAAAACATATTTCCTCTATGCGTATAACCTCTAAGTACTGGTAGTAGAACATACCACTCAAGGTGAACTTACGAACATCAGCAAAGTCATCTCGATTGTTAACAATAATAATGGTGCTATTATAGATACATAAAAGCCACCATGTCTCCATAGTACAGATTTTGGTTAGCAGTAAATGTAATATTAAATACAGTATGGTAATCAAAGTAAAAGACGCTGACTGGATGTAACGTTGCTCTAGTTTCTCTTTTTGTGCATAATAATTGCAAGTAGCAGCCAAAGTAAAGTCGGATCGAAGCACTAGTTAACTGCTATATACGACTAGCCAATAGACTTTATAATTATTGAAACTGGTTGAAAACCTATCTTACTCTATCTAATTCAAAGCTTAATTTTTCATGGCGTATATACTTAGGAGTGCAGTTGAAATACGATCATCCTCCTAGTCACTAACATTATCAGCAACTAGGAGTCCGTTCTAGGCTCGCTGAATCAAAGAACTTAAGGCCGCTCTAGGCTCGTCATAGCTAACACTGTAGCTTTATAGAAGGCTGGGACTAAAAATGGAGCCATTGTAGACTTTCTGGACAGGATCTTCCTCATCCTTACGGTTTAAGTATCCACAAATGGTCGATCGCGGTACCGCTCCAGGATGCCGTCGTTATACGAGGTCTGTTCAAAAACTTTTGCGAATTTTGAATTTTCGCGGGTTACGTATATTCGATTTTCTATTTTTTGTGGCGTTTCGACCAAAAACAGCATCGCATTAACATTGCTAAGGAGCTGTTGGACTCTGTCCGCGACAAATTTGCTCCAGTGGGTCATAACTGGTAAGGAATCATGGGTTTATGGTTATAACGTGAAACCAAAGCTCAAGCATCCCAATGGAAGCTGCCGCACGAGCCAAGACCGAAAAAACCGCTCCAAGTTCGGTCGAATGTGAAGGTTTTGCTTATAGTTTTCTTCGATTACAGGGGCGTGGTGCATCATGAATTCTTGCCACAGGGTAGAACGGTCAATAAGAAATATTACCTGCAAGTTGCGCAAAGCAATCCGCCAGAAATGCCCGGATTCGTGGAAGAACAAAAATTGGCTTTTGCACCATGATAACGCCCCTGCTCACGCATCGTTGCTTGTGCGCGAATTTTTGGCCAAAATTAACACACTAATAACGCCGCGGCCACCGTATTCCCCAGATCTGGCCCCATGTGACTTTTTCTTGTTCTAGAAACAGATTCTTTGATCCATTTTTTGGAATGGGCAAAAATCGAAGACGAGCCAAAACACGTGCAAGCAAAGCAGCTGTCAAAAATTAACTGAACATTCAAAATGGCCTAACTTGTCGGCATAAGTGAGAGTCATAAGTACCAACATAACGCCATAAAAAAATCGAATATACGTAACCCGCGGGATTTCAAAATTCGTGGTACTTTTTGAACAGACCTCGTATATGACAATGTAGTCATATTTACCGATAATCTGTCAGCTGTCGAAGCTATATGAATCGTCAAATGATCGTCTGCTCAATATGATTCGTCGCAATTTATTAAACAACAGAAACATCGAATTGCATTGTGTTACTGGTCATGGTGGCATCTTGGGTAATTAATACGCTGATAGTTTGGCGAGGAAGCTCTGCACCGTCCTGTGCTCACTGCAATCCTGAATTTGCTCAGTCTGCTAATAAAATGTCACTTTATATTATTAGCTATGTGTTGACAAAGAGATTAGTCCAACTACTGAACATTTATTTCCACATATTTTCCAAATATTATAAAATCAGTCTATTCAACAAATATTCCGAAATTCTGGGTCAGGAAACTTCTCAGAATTCGGATTGGACATGTTCTACTTGCACATGGTTTTCTTTCTTTTCGAAAACCAACCATGTCCACAATGTCATTTATGTGGTGTTATAATTCCTATATCTCATATCCTAAACGAATACAACTTAAACCGAAATTCATATTGAATATAACTCCTTCCATTGTGGCGCTCCTTGAACTGACCAAATCTCTTCGTAGATATCTTTTTAATTTTTTAACAAATCAAAATAATTAAAGTAAATATCTTATATGATAACACCAAATGAAGGTGTTCATTGACCATTCGACAACTGTTTTATTGATTTAACTCGTCGTAATATTTAGGTATTATTCGATTCCTGAGTAACTCGTTCAAGTTCAAGTTTACTTTATTACATATCCTTGATATTTTACATTTTTCTTATAATACAATCTTAAAACTATTTTCTCTTAAGAATATTCAATTCGAGCTTAAACTTTGCTTTTATTGGTTCATAGCTTTCTGCTATCCTTGCAATTAATCTAATACATATATAATATTTCATTTATCTTTCTTATGATATTTAAAAAAAAACATGCTTACATCCTAAACTTAACCTTAATCCTTAAATCTACTCTTATAAACTAAACATGCATTTTTAAACAATTATTCTTAAAACTAATCTTAAAACTAAATTCTATATTTGGATCCGGTAACCCGACCTCGCGTGACGTAATTTCTAGCTTCGATGTTGCCTTTGGATTCTTATTGTAGATTTATAGACATTACTTTAGAGCTTTTTTTGTATTCTTAAATAGAAGTAAAGGTGACAGGTAGTTGGAGTTTCTCAAGATCTCCAGTAAGATGTCTTCCTTACTTCCCTGTTTCGATGATGGGCTAATAATTTTTCCCATTTGCCATGCTACAAATGGGGAATTGCTTGCCTCCCGGTATAACCTGTTGTTAAAAATAACCTTTTTCGTATGTCTAGATCTGCCGAACCCTGTGGCTTTTCGTAAGATCTCCCTTCCCAACCGGTGGAGTTCCGTTGCTACTGTTGGGGAAATAGATGACAAGATGGGGAAGCCGTAGTATAGATACGGTCTTATAAATTAGTTAAATAATTAATTTGACGTCCTTACATAGCATTTCTGAGCGATACATTCTCAGAACCGTACAATACGAGTATATGCCGTTGACTTTTTTAATTTTATCCCTGACGAAGGAGTTGAATTTGAGGTTCTTGTTAAGATTCAAGCCCAGATACTTAAGAAGCTCCACGCGCATTATTATCGAGTAGCCCTTATCCCAAACCCGCAGACTACGAATTTCTTCTTCCCTGACGCACAAACACTCTGACTTTGGAATGTTCACTTGAAGACACCATTCCTTATAGTATTCTGTCAGTTTATTGACTAATACCTTCATAGCTTCTAATGCTACTTTAGGTCGCACTGATGCACTGTAATCAAGGGTATCGTCGGCGTATTATACCATATGAGCATTTTCTGAGTAACTCGTCGCCCGTAATATTTATTATATCTGTAACTCCGCTGTCCTTTTTGCCATATCACATAGTATATATATTTATCATTTCAAACTGGTGATAAACTTTTTTCCTTTTCGCTTAAGTTCGTGTCAAATATTTATAAATAAGATGCAAAAAAGTATTTTTTTTTTGTATCTTATTTATAAAAATCTTACGCGAACTTGAAGGAATAGTTCAAAAGGACAAAAAATTAAATTGTTGGTAGCTGAAAATTCTACACCATTTGCAGGGTGAAATTAAATTGGAATATATTAGAAATAAACTTTTTAAATTTTACTGTTTATCATGACAAAAGATCTTATTCCGGTTGGTGTTAGGCAATTTCAGAGAAATTATTACGCCTCTCGAGGAGGATGAATGATGTTAATCGAGAGAAAAAACTGTTAAAACGAACTATGCAAAAATTAAATACCAAACCGGTGTACCTGTGATTAGTGTTGGAGTCCGTTGACCCATTCGTTATACCCTTAATAATGTAGTACTACGGCAGTTCTGCAATCGAGTAATTTGGTAATCGGATAATCTGGCAATCTGTTACCAGGCAGTTGGGAAATTCGCGGATGGGGTCAGATTATCGTCAAAATGAAACAGCTAAGGTGGTCGCATGCAATTTAACCTTTCTTACGATTGGGATCGCGCACTTTGGTTAACTAATGGTGCCCAACCACAGTTCATTAATTACAATTTATATTCAGACTTCGTGTATTGCTATGTACGAATGCGTTATTTTAATCTTGTACTACTTACGAGTACCAGTAAGCACCATAAAGAACCCATTGTATGGTGAACAAAATCGAGTACATGTTCATATGTACTGAAGTCACAACCAATGTAGGCTTGGCCATACAATATAATATGAAATATATTCTTATTAAGCTCCGCTATGTCAGGCACGCTTGGAAGACACACTTGAAAGAGTTGTTGTTTTTGTGCAAAAATCTTCAACATTGATCAGTAATTAGTCCAGCAACAGCAGCAGAGCAGCAGAAGCGACAAGCGGCAGTGACAGCATAGTTTTAAGATAAAAGAGTTGCCTTGCCTATTATCGGCATCACATGGCAATCGGTTTTAATGTCGCCCGTGCCACTTCCTCTTGTTAAACATAAATTTTATTAAGTGCTTTCCAGTGTAGTTTATTACGTTCGCGGTCATAAAAATCTAGAGGAGTGCTAAATTTATGCTCATTTCATAACACGCTATGTAAAGCTCTACTTTGTGCGCTAACATAATCGGCACAAGTGGTCGAAGAGGTTTTGTAATAGCAAATGAATTGCACTCTTTATGAGATCTCAGAAGTTCGGTTCGGATCTGGTCTGTCATCTTACGAGAAGCACTCGAAACCAGCTGAAATCATCCTCCTTGCTAACGTTGTCATTCTGCTATTAAGTAAAGTCTACATTTGATAAATATTAGTTATAGTAACAATTAAAACTGTATATACACCTACCTTTTATGAGCAATTAATTCAAAATGTGTGATATTAGGCAATATTAGAATTTTCGTATATTGATGGCCGCTTCAAATTTGCTTGTGGCAAATATTACTACACATAAAAAAAAAATGTGCCAATTTTCATCATAATTGCATATTTCGAAGGGTTTAGTTACTCTCACATGATAAATTATTAAGAAATTGTGGTAAGTACTTAAAATAGCGTTTATTTTAATAATAAAATTGTTATTGTATTTTTGGTTTTTTTCAATCTTACGAAATTTATACTTTTAAATAACCTTTCTGAACAACAAAAAATTTTATTACAGAATTTTGACTTACTGTCTACTATTAAACAGTAAAATTTTAAATGATCAGAAATTATAGGTGAGTATATTTTAATAATGATTTTAGTTTGTAATGGATCGATTTTTTTTTTTAAAAATATGATTGCGAAATAGTTTAGAAAATCAATGAGTACCGATTAACCTACAAAATAGATCTATGGCTAAATTAGGCATTTAATTGTAATGAATTAATTAACATCGTTTTCGTTACTTTTATAAATTATTTTGTAATAAATTTAATTCAATAAAAATAATTAATACTATACAATTTTTCTGGAGGTTTAATTTATTTACCTTCTATAAGATATTACCTTATAAATAAGATATTACCTCATATTTTGAAATTTTAGCCGCAATATCACATATAATAGTATCTTTTTTCTACATTTTAATTATATACAGTAAAGGTACTGTTTTTTAATTTTATGTTTTTGTATTTTGTCCAATAAGTTTTTATTGCTATTCTATCTATTTTATATTAAAAATATATTGTAAGCATTATTTAAAAATTAAGAATTATTTAAAAATTAGATTTTACAGAAATCCAATGGTGAAGCTATTATCTGTGAAGTTTATCTATAAAAAATAAGCAGGGAATGGTAGTGTTAAGCAAATCCAAAAACTAAGTGTTGAGATTTGCCGGGATATCTCCAATTAATTGTAGATCAGTCTTTTACCTCTGGAGCACATTTCACGTCGACTTTTATTTCTAAGTTACATATTTGAGGTTAATTTGAACATCGATTACTGAACTGATGAATCATAGGGCTAATTTACACGAGCCAATTTGGTTTTATTTTCTTCGACAGGTCCCTTCATAATATTGTAGACAAATATTTGATTTGATTTTAACACTAAGATTACTTTTTAACTCCAAAAAAGGACTTTTTTAGTTAAATATATAAAAATTGGCAATAATAAGAATATTATCAATTATCATGTATTCTTTAGGAATGAGATTCATTTTCAAAAACTACGAACTCTTAGAGACGTTTGGAAAGAAAATTCTTTGGAGAGCAGTTGCCTATCTATATTAGGATAGATATGAATCTTGGAGCGTTCTTAATAAGGCTTCATAGGCTGCAATGGGCAAAACATTCAATACTTACAGAAGAAAAATATCTTATATGGAGAGTATCCTGTTTAAAAAAAAACTATATTAGTAAAAGATAAGAATTGTTTTTGATGCAGTAATAGTATCCGTTAGTATAGAAGATATTTTTTCAATTTAAGAATTGGGGGCCATTGATAAAATCTATTTTTTAAATTCATTTCTAGTTGGTACTAAAATTTAAATTCTTAGCCTCACAACAACTCAAACAATTTGGCGGGCAGCGCGAATATGTTACTAGTTAGACCGCTGTGTACTAAACGAGTATCACTTAATCTGAGCACTAAACCCCTTATTTTCTTTCTACTTCAAAAGATAGTTTCCTTAAGGAAGGCTTTATTTAAAATAGTTTCCCAAACATTTTAAAATTATAATATTTTATTTTATAAAGCATAATTGGCAATACCCAGTATCATATATTATTTTTGGAGGTCCTTCAAGATATTAATTAGGCTCTCTTTTGAGCGCCATTTTAATATCTTTTTTTTTGTAATATTCAACTGCATATAATTTGTAATAAGCAGATTTTTTTTTAGACTAAAACAAAATGATATGAAGACTTGTAGGAGAAAACACCCATAAAAGTGCAATGTTTAGAGTGAATTGGGATAGTAGGATAAACGCAAATGGATTTTTTTATAACGAGATATAGACAGTTTATGAACATATGGAATATTTAGATAACGATAGATAATACTGTTTCGCACATAAAAGGAAGCATTGATAATTTTTTAAAGGAGTGGGGATTGTAAGGTTTGGATTCAATGGAAATTGGAATGCTTGGTCGAAGGCCAAAGGTAGAGATCGTATTCAATATTGTATTTTATAGTAATAATTTACTTTTTAATGTTAGTTTTTACGTACTGTCTAGGAGTTCACTTCTTTTTGTATTCAAATGAGGATTCTAGATTAATTGTTTGTCTATTGTAAGTCCTCTGTAATGCACGCTTGTTTTTTATGGAACATTTCTGTCATTTATGGTTATATCAGGAGCCTGTTTTTGACAGAGTGTAAGAATAACATGAGCACATTTTTGCTTATTTAGCCTGACTTTCCGCCTTTTGAATCTGGCATCTAAGGAGAGGTTGGGCTTCTGAAGAATAGTGGTGGCTGTGGAAACATCTTTTTGATATGTAAGGATGGTAGGGATATTTTGACTATGAAAGTTATAAAGAATTAGAACTTGGATTCTACTCTAAGGGACACCGGCGGAAATAGGCTAAAATTAAGAATAATTAATATTTTCCGCTACCTGAATATATCCGTCTTATAGATAGCAATTTAGGATAAAGAAATAAACTAAGGGCCAACTCGCTGCAGGTTCCAAAGAAATACAGGATCAATTTTATTATTGAAAAAAAAATCATATAGAAATAAAACACACATAAACCTATTAAATTAATATTCAAATGTCCTCTAAACGAGGACAATGTAAAAGTTAACCTTTTTAATATCAATACATACATAGCCCCATAGTTGATTTAATTAATAGGCATTATTTATGTTATAATTAGATCTACCATGTTTCTATTCAAAAATAAATTAAAATAAGAAATTGAAATATTATCGAATCGATGCTATTACATTAAGAGTAAAATAAAATTCAAAATCAGACAACATCCTTCCTCATTTTAATCCAGAAAGAATTCCATTTCCTAACATGAATCGAATCAACTTTAAGAAGGAAAAAATTCATTTTATTTCAATTCAGTATGAATTTCACGTGCCAATTTTATTTCATTTGCCCGTTCTTGCCTTTACATCCTTGAATATTCTCCATGGAAATAATATCAGTTTCAAATTTTTATCATCTCGTCGTGCAAAAAAATTATTTTGAACACGTGGTTTTCCTCTTTTGGGGTACGTCTACCAATTTGGAGCATATGCGTTTGGAAGAAAATTTTGTTACTCCGAAGTTATGTGTTATCCTTTATTAAAATTGATTGAATATGAAAAGTTCAATTTTTTCGGAAACATATATTGATAAGGCCTTCGATTATCGTTTTCTAGAATGAAACTGCATCCTTTTACAAGGAATATTATTAATAAAATACGTCATATTGAGATGGTTTTTATTTAATTTTCCAAATATTAAGAACTAGAAATCTAATAAAAAGAGGTTTTTGCACAATTGGAAAATTTTTATAAGCTGTTGCATTATTAAAAAATTATAACAAAAGTTTTGATTTTAGAATAATTCCCAATAAAGCACAAAAACCTATAAAAAAAAGCACTCGAAAATGTCTATAGTTTTTAATAAATTTCGTAATTAAAATTTCAGAACACGTTTGTGAAACTGTTTCAATTTTTTTTTCATTTTTTTATATGGTTAAGAAATATTTTAACAAGTAATTTATATTTTTTAGCGCTCTGAATTTTAACTTTTTTTAATAGAATGTACTGAAAATAATTTTTGATATTTCGGTTGCAAAAATAATTAGATAATAACTTATTTGTTATTATATTTTAGATACTTTAAGTTGAATCGAGTTTTTTTTTTGAATAGGATTAATAATTTTTTTTAACAGCAATAATAGATAATTTTTTACCAATAGTGTTGAAATAGGATTTTGACCGTAAAGTCCAGATCTGTTCATGATAACGCTACAACCAGCTTAATATTATTTACTAAGAAGTTTATTTTTGCTAGTTTGTCAGTAGTTACCAACCATATTTGACTTAATATTTCCTTGCAACATATCAGACGATTTTTCATCAAGATGCATTTTAATCTTAGCTATTTAATAGACATTTTTCCGTACTATTTTTTTGATGAAATCAACTTATAAATATTTAAAGGTGGGCTTAAAATCAAAAGTTATTCGAAAATCAGACTTTAACTACTCATACTTTGGTTATGGCGTACTAGACAATAAATGCATAATATATTATCACCTTAAAAATTTATCGTTACATAGTTTTAAATTCAAATGTGCATCATCAGTTAATTAGTTGATAAATTCGTCAATTTTTACCCATATAAATATAAATATTCCTGTCATTTTATAAATTTAAAAAAATATTATTTTAATGGTATTTGAAAACATATCTTTTTTAAAGTAAACTTTTATAGAAAGGTCACTATAGAATTTTACATTATTATCAATACTTAATTAATATTATTGACATTGTTTCCATGCTTATCCATATATAATTAATCATATTTTCATGAAAGTTCTCAAAACATATTGTAAGTAGTCTCTTTAAAAATTACATTATTTTGTTAAAGTTCTATTGAAGGGCGCCATAAGTTAGAATGGCCAAAAATTCTATTATTTGAAACTCGTGTAAATTATGCGTCTACATAGGGTAGAATAATAACTAACAAGAATAAGATCTTAACAGCTACTGGGATCCATGATGAGTATTTGACGACCTTTTGCCCTACATTGATTATATTGATTTGACCTTAGGATTTTGGTACAACAGGGAAAACTGTTTAGTCGATTACAAGTATTGGGAGATTTGTTATCAAACGTGACACACATCAGAATGAACACCACCCAAATCATACGAAACAAAGCGGTGAAATACCACTGAATATGGGTGAATAACGTAGCAGGAAGAAAATATGTCCAGCCAAAAACATATTGTTTCCAGGCTGTGGCCAAAAACATTACAAGGATTTGAGGGGGCCTTGAAAGTTTCATTTCGACTAATCAAATATCACAGCAGGACGTAGATGACGGCAAGGACAATACTGATAACCAAAAAAAAAAAGTTTCTGTATCTAAAATTAAAATAAATCGCAACACAATAATCTACTCGAACTCCGCCGGAGTCCTTAATCTTGGCGACTTTTATTTGCTATTTTCCCAAATATGACATTGTCAGAGGACAAACAGGAAATACTCTAACATACACGATGTTTATTATAATTTTTTTTTTATTAACTTTGTAACCCAATTTTGTGGGTTTTGATTTATTTCTATTCAAATATTGATCCTTTTAATATTTTTATTTTTTGTTTGTTTGTGACGTGAGGTTTGTCAACTAATATATACTTAAAATTAGCTTTATAACTATAGACGATTTTATGTTGACTTTTTATTCAGTAAATTTTTGACTATAATGAATTAATTGTAACCGAAAATTACTTTTACTATTTTTGCAGCGAGAACGAACTACTTTAACTATGATTAGAGAATCTGTTTTTAGGTTATATTATATTTTTTCTATTTCTTGATGCTTTTCTAACGGATTAAAATTTTTTTATTAACCATTTCAGTGTGTTTTTGAGATATTTGACATCATCCCTAAAAAATGCATTTAAAATGATACAAAACCTCACCTGTATGGGTATCTGCGAATTTAGGTTAACAAGTGATTCAGCTGATCAACAACTAAAAAATCCTCTTGTAAAAGGAATTTATTGTGAAGATTTAGGTGAAGATGAGCTGTTTTATTGATGAAAAGTAGTTGTGTTAGGTATTTAGCTATTAGCTAAATAATTGTATAAAAATGAAAAGAAAAATCGTATACAGAAGAACAGACATTCAGGTATCTTCTAAAAATGATCGATTATTTGAGTATTTCTCCGACTACAATGTTAATTTGTTCTACCTGCTATTCTGAACAGTACCAGAAAAATACTGGATTCTGTAAGTGAATACATTTCTATGCATTTCATTGCAATGCTCTAGAGAATCTTTACCAGTTTTGTAAATCTCTGGTGAATGAATCAGTGCAGATTCAGAAATAGCGTGTATTTTTAACAAAGAGTATGAATCATGCTTTCACTATATTTGTCAGTTCAGTTTAAGACTCTTTTCAGTCGGAATTAGTATTTTTGCCAAAAGAATCTGACTTTTCTTGAGGTAAAAAAAAAAAATTTAAAAAAATCGAAAGAACATCTTTTCGTAAGGTTTTCCATTTTACAAAAATTATAATTCGCCAAGACGGAACTACGGCAAAGAAAAATGATTTATGAGACAAAACAGATGCATACGGAATAATTTGTTTATAGTTTGCCAACTTTTTATTCATTTGAATTTAAAAAATTTTTTTTATATAAATTTATATGTTTTTTTTAGAATATATCAAATGATGTTATTGGTTACATATTTTTAAGTCATACCAACAAAATGATTGAGATTAATCTTAAGTCAAATACCCAAATTTTTAATGGTTTTAAAGTTGACTTTTAATTACTACATATTACATTATACTTTATCGTTACTCATTTAAAACTATCATCTTAAATATAGAAGACTTTATAAATATTAGTTTATGATTTTATTATTTGCTATTCATTAATATTAAATTTTCATTAGTAATTTTTTTAAATCACAAAGATTTTTTTTTTTTTTTTAAATATTTCTCACCCCATTTAAGGTGCTAAAACTTTGGATAAGTTATACTTTCTGAAGCTGACAATTGTCTACAATTTTTTTTTTTTAAAATAAGAGCTTAAAATTTTAAAAAAAAAAACACAACATATCAGCCAATAATCTGTATTTATTTTGTTGCGTTCAACTTAGAAACATAACCATCGGAACACACTTAATGAACATGGATAATGTCTTAAATGGACTCAAAACGTCTTTCGAGAATTGATAATTTCAGACTCGGAAATACAAAAAAATCTAGTAAATATGGTATTACGAGAGTCATTCAATAAGTCCTTAAAAAAAGATGAAAAAAAACTGTTTTTAAAAAAAAAAAAATTTATTTTTTTATTCATCTCCTTTTAGCTCTATACACTTTTCCAACCGTTTTTCGAAAATTTTTATCCCGTCCAAAAAATAGGATTTCGGAAGTTCTGCAAAATACTCATCCGTTTGAGCAATGTCATCCTCGTTGGAAGTGAGCTGTCGTCCGCCAAGCCATTTCTTCAGATTGGGGAAAAGAAAATAGTCACTCGGGGCCAAATCTGGTGAATAAGCGGGATGCTGCAACAATTCCATTCTCAATTCCACAATTTTGGCCATGGAAACAGCGCAGGTGTGCACACGCGCATTGTCGTGATGCAAGAGGATTTTTTTCTTCTTCAGATGGGGGCGTTTCTCATTGATTTCCTCGCTCAACCGTTGCAATAACGACGCGTAATACGCTCCTGTTATTGTTTTTCGTTTTTCCAAGTAGTCGATAAAAATGATGCCCTGCGAATCCCAAAAGACCGTGGCCATCACCTTGCCGGCCGATGGCACAGTTTTTGCCTTCTTCGGAGCCCGTTCACCCTTGAAAATCCACTGTGATTACTGTCTCTTCGTTTCTGGAGTGTAGTAGTGTATCCAGGTTTCGTCCACAGTGACATATCGACGAAGGAATTCGGCAGGATTACGATGAAACAGTGCCAACATAGCCTCAGAGTCCACTACACGATTGCGCTTATTCTCCTCTGAGAGCAAACGCGGCACCCATCTTGCCGAAATTTTTTTCACAGACAATTTTTCATGCAAAATTGAAGCGACTGTACCTTGTGATATGCCCGTGGCCTCAACTAATTCGCGCACTTTAATTCGCCGATCGTTCAAAATCAGATCGTGAATTTTTTCGATAATTTCAGGAGTAGATACCTCAACTGGGCGTCCTGAACGATGTTCATCTTTTGGGGATGAACGGCCACGTTTAAATTCATTCACCCAATTGTAAGCCGTGGCAAACACAGATGCAGATGTGCTTTGATTTCTTTCGGGCATAAGCCTTTCAAATGGAGATGTTTGATGACAGCCCTAAACTCGCTTTTTTCCATTGTTATGCACAAATAAATGTCGTTAGCTTTAATCGACGATAGAAATTGACCTACGCTATGGATCGAGCTGAAATTTTAGCTTTCCTGTCAATAATGCTACTTACAAAAAAAAATCTTTACCGACACTACGAGCGCAATTTCTCGGATTTTCTAAGGACTTATTGAACGACCCTCGGAGATGTATGATATTCGCTGAGGTTTGAAACAAAAAATTGTATACTATAGTTGCTGTCGTAATGAAAAATTAAAAAATTGTTCTGCCACAAAATTGGCCTTTTGTAGCATACACACTTTCTCAAAATCCTCAAAACGTACAGACTATAATATTTAATAATGTTTTGCCTCTCAAAACATCAATAAATTTTATTTTGAGTGAACGAAACCACATTTTAGTAGCTTTTTAATTGCTTTTGAACCACATTTCGTAGCTTTTTAATTGGTTTGCATGTCATACTCATAAGTTAACATTTTATAGCCCGATATTTTGCGTTTCATTAAAGTTAAGTCCAAATGGGCTCCTCAAGCTTTTCTATAACAACCGGTTTGCAATGCCATTTTTCTTCAAAGAAATTTCAGGTCGTCCCGAACAAGCCAAACTGTGACGCGTCACATATACAAAACATCAGCTAAAACTTTGCAAACAGATTTGTGAGATATGTCCAGATCCTAAACCACCTCTCTTAAGATAGAATAAGAATTTTCTATCACCATTGATGGCAGACAATGACGTTCAAGACCGACAGAAACGAGGTCAGTATTCAACAAATTCTCGGCCATCTTTAAATACTTTGTACCACTTCCAAACTTGCGTTTTTGATATACCTAAACCAACGTAAACCTTCTCCAACAATATCACCAACTGCTCATAAGATATTTTGTTGGCAACCCTTAATTCCAGGAAAATAATGGGTTCGATATTTTTTCCATATTAAAAATCACAGAGCAAAAATAACATTGACTAATACACGTAAATCCAATAGCTGCACAAAATCTAGTTGACAGATCAATCTTAAATTCTATATAACTATTAGATACATTAGTACCAACTTAGCAGCAAAAATAATCTATATGTTTTCATATACAATATATAAATGCCGGTTAATTTTTTACCGATAAGTGGAACATTTAGTTTTATTTTAAAAGGTTATGTTTGCCTTTGCCGTATTATTACCAAGTAAAACATATGAAAAATCTAAAAAAGCCTGTGAAATGATAATTTTTTGTTTCTATAAAAATAAAATCAATATTTTCTTAACGTTAGCTTCAAAATTATGAAAAGTTTTTATTCAATTAAAATAATTATATTCTATGATTAACTTTCTTTTTATTAAATTTATTCAATATCTTAAAGCTATTGTTTCTATAAAGTTGAACTATTAAATTTTTGTACAAAAAGATGTGCGCCTATAATTTATAAAATTTCTTAACGGAATTTATTAAATATCGAAACTTAACTATGCTCCTAACCATTCGTCTACATTCAAAATTATTTCTTAGCAGACTTTTCTAATGTTTTTAGACATATTAAAATAAATTTAACTACAAACGAAATCTACCTTATTATGAGGAAATGGACATTTTATTTCCATCATCAAATACGAGCACAAATATCACATTTCCGTTTCTGCCCTTATTTCCAACCATATTGTATATAAATATTGCATAATCAAGTCAGTCAATTGCTTATTTAAATGACATTTTCATTTTTATTGCAATTTTATTACGAATTTATTGTACTCGTCGTATTCGTATTCCAGTTCTTAATATAGAATACAGAATACAATTTTATATACACTCCATGAAATTTGATCGCTCATCAAATTATAATTGAAATGCCATTTTATTCTTTGACCCCTTATTTACTATCGTGGTATTATTCGATTAGAAATTGGTATACAAATTATAGTACATAATTAAGTACTTTACCAGTACCAATTTGAAAGTGCACATAAAATTACAAAAATAAATACCAAACGCTTCTTGAAGTCAAAATCTTCTTGCCCACAAGGCACACAAATATTCATCTATTTACTGGACAATAGTTGTTTCTGGTTAGATATAGTCGACTTTTGGTATGCCACATCAGTTAAGCTGAGAATTTTATTACAGCCATAATCCAATTTCTAGGGCCTTCCTTTTCTATAGTCTTCACTACCATTTGCCTATATCTCTTTAAATTACTTCCTTATTCATTTTGATTCTGTAATAACGAAATAAGGGAATATATTCAAATTTTACGACATGCAAAAGTTTCTAATTGGAAAGGGAAAGTTTCTTAAATGAACTTTTTCCTTTAAAGATTTTATAAATATTATATTTTCCAATTCAAGTATAAATCTTGATAAGTAAATTAATAATACAAGAGTTATTTTTACTAGAATAATGAAATATTATTATCAAAAAAAATTATTTTTAAAGGATCCCGAAAATTTTTATGATTTTACAATAATTTTTCATAAATTTATTTCAGAGACTTTTTTTTGACTGATTGTCTATTTAAATTATGTTTAAGATACTTCAGGTTGTTTGGCGACATTTCACTAGCTCCATTTGAACTCAAGACTACCATATGAAATTTTGGTTAAAATGTCCTTCCTTTTGAATATGAGAGGGGATGGTTTATAGGTGACATCGGAATATCCTATTCGAAATCTCAGTAGTTCCCATTTCTAAAATGTTGGTAAGGTTGTCGTGTAAGCCTGCTGGACATACTTTCTGCAACCTTTTCCTACTTGCACAGTTCGTTGTGTATGAATGGTGTTCTTTGCCATTTTATTAGGAGGTCCCTTAAGTTAAGAACTGCTGTGAACATGGTCGGAAAACCATTACAATTCACTCCTTCCGTGGCTGATTAGCAGGTTTCGTCAATTATGGTTTATGTAGTAATTTTTACTTTTAATAAAATACTAACAAAGTCTCACACATTTGTACTAAAGTGTTAATTCACTAGCCACAATACTTCTGGCCATTCAGCGACAACTAAATTGTACCGCTGCTATATTACCTTCTAAATTCGAACTCAAGGCCGCAACGTCCTAGACGCCGAAGTCCAGATGTTGATAAATCAGAACATTATGTCTATTTTAATATATTTGTCAGGTTTTGCTAATTTTCAGCATATTTATCTGCCATTCTGTTAAATTCCAAAAAAAGCAACAATTCACAAAAGTTGAAGGAAACATACCCGATTTAACAAATTCGATTTTATTAAAGAAAACTTTTTTTTTTGTTGGTATTTTCTGTATTGGAAAATAAGATTTCATTAATCTAAATAAATTTACTTTGTTACCAGGTCTGTGTATACATAATCATATGCTTTTAATGTAGATAGTTTTATTAAATATGAAAATTGCAATTTCAAAAGTTATATTTATCTGCCCATAGAAAAGCTATGATAATAAATAATAATAATGTAAAGGCAGTACCCACTTTTGCGAAAAGGCAATTGTTCATGTGTCAACTTCTATTTGTGTTGTAATTCAAACCGTAAATTGTTCATAACTTCATTTCAGTATGTATGTATATATATATATATATATATATTTTTTCAATGGTAGATAGCCTTTGCTGGTTTATAAGAGAAAAGTTGTATGTGTATGAGTACATTACTGTAAAATTTTATAATAGCCATTCTCATACAAGGAGAACAGGAAGGATAACACAATAACTTTTGTTTAACAAATTGAGGTAGACATACTGTGTAGATCCCGAGCAACAAGGAATATTAATTGGGTTTGTCCTTAATAATAATGACTAAAAAGGTAAAAAGGTATCTGATAGAGGAAATGGAAAAAAAGAGGATATACTTGAAGCAAATTTACATTACGTTTTGAAAATATGGAAAATTAGCAAAAAAAAGATGGATTAGCTTTAAAATTTCTAATTACAATGAATAAAGTGTTTGTAAAAAATAAACGAGTATATCCTTTCAAATTTATAATTAATATTGAAAGTTTAGTAATTTTGAAAAAAAAAACTATGAATGGTTTTCTAAGGAAATTATTAAAATTTAAAAAAAAATCTACATAAAATTAGTATGAGTTTTAACCTACTTGAATCCTAATTTTAAATGCTTCTTTATGAAACTGACAATATCATACTTAAGCGTTGGCTTAAAGTTGATCGAACTTTATTCTTCCCATATATTTTTTATGCCTTATATTTTTAAATTAAAACAAAACTTTTATTGGTTTTCGAAAAGATTGAAAGTGCTCTTAGGTATTATTAAGGTGTCTATATCTTCTAATTATAGCAATATATTTTTACAACGATACTCTTTCCAGATAAAATATTAGAAATAATTTTTAATTTTTGCCTCAGAGAGTAAAGTCAAATAAAATACACTTTTAATACAGAATTTGATAAATTTTTTAATTAATTTTTTGCTGACATGTTAACATTACGTTTTAAATATAATATTAATTAAACGATTATAAAAGGTTTTCGAATAAGAGTGATATGATTTCTTTAAAAAAAAACACACTAATTGTTAAAGAAATTCAAATGATTTTTATTTATTGTGAAGTACAATCGATACAATTAAGTTCTGAATAAAACGTCATTCAAATGGTCTCCACGACTTCTTTTGCAGAAACGAATTCGATGAACCCAATTTTCGAGCACTTTTTCCACTAAATCAAGTCGTATGTCATGAATAGCACGTTCAATATTGACCTTTAAAGCTTAAAGAGAGTCTGGTTTATTGCTAAAGACCAAAGACTTCAAATAACCTCACAAGAAATAGTCTAATGGTGTTAAATCACAACTTCTTGGAGGCCATTCAATGTCACAATTTCTTGAAATAATCGAATCTCCAAACTTTTCTCGCAATAATTCGGTTGTTGCACGTGCTGTGTTGCACCTGGCCCCGTTCTGTTGGAACCAGATGTTGTCAAGATCAATTTCTTCCAATTTCGGCCATAAGAAGTTATATACCGCTTTCCATTGACAGTAACGGTGTTACCAGCTTCATTTCGAAAGAAGTACGGACCGATGATTCCAGCAGTCCAAAAACCACACCAAACTGTCTAAGTTGACCTAAATTGGTGAATGTAATGGGGTGTTCATGAATAATTTGTGGATTTTCTTCGCACCAGAATCGACAGTTTTGTTTATTTAGCGCACCACTCAGATGAGAAGATGATTTTCTTAAAAAAATCGTTATCGTTTTCAAGTTGTTCCAAGACAAAATCAGCATATTCACGACGTTTACGGTGCTCCAATGGCTTTAGTTCTTAAGTGATAACAATTTTATACGGATGCACGCCCAAAACCTTTCTCAAAATCTGCCAGGTTATGGTTTGCAATAGTCGCAATTCTTGAGAACTTCTTGGAATCGACAAATTGCGGTCTTCAGCAACACTTGCCTGAACGGCAGCAATATTTTCATTACTTCGAGCGGTTCTTTGTCTTATTGGCACTTGAACATTATGTAAAGAAAATGTACGCTCAAAATTTTTAACAATTCGACGAATAGCGAGCACAGTTGGCCGATTATTACGACCATAAAATGGCAAAAGCCAACGAAAAGTTGCAATTGGAGAACGATTATTTTGATAATAAAATTGAATAATTTATAAACGTTGTTCTTACGTTTATCTCTCCATAATAAAATTGTAAGCATTACTAAATACAATGAAAAAAAAGACAGATCATGACATATTACAAATGGCCGAAACGTCACTTAGAAATCATATCACTCTTATTGGAAAATCCTATATAATAAGACTTCTTGCAAGATTTAATCCCTTAAAATGTAATTGAAACATAAATTTTTGCAAGCCTAACCAGAAATAGTCCAACGGTGTCAAAATGGAGGATCTTGGTGATGCGTTATGGGCACCTTACATACAATTAAGCCAAATTATAGTATGTTATCCAGCTTGTTAGAACTGCAAATAGTCTAAATTAAAATGTGTAAGTTTAGGTCAAAAAAAGTCGGTTACCATTCGGCCATAGTATTTTAAAAGAATTACGTATTATTCGGCCATTAATGAACGAATTTTTTTTAAATAATCTTGAATCGGAGGATTGTTGGCTTAAACATGTTCTTTTACAAAACCTCAAAATAAAAATTCTAATGGCTTCAAATAAGTCAATTGATATCACCAAATCTTCAATTTACGCGTCTTGGGAACTTTTAACAAAATTAAGCCAAAATTTGTTATGTTGCCTAGCTTGTGTCATTGCTTTCTTAGAACCACATATATTCTAGATTAAAAAAGTTCAGGCAAAATGTCAATTATAATTCGGCCATAACACCCAGGATTGACGATAATCTTCACTTCCTTCATTCTTACAATAAAACGGGCCAATGATATCATCAACTTTCCTTCAATCGTCATAGTGCGTAATACTTTATCTATTTTACACAGAATTAATTTTTTAAATAACAGCATAGTTTATAATTATAAGGCCTGCAAGGTTAATTTTTAAATATATTATATTATTTGATTAATTTTATTATATAAAATGATATGAACCTTTATGCTCCTAATGTAATAGTTCCTTTTTTAAATTAGCCAGTCTAAAAGAAATTTTTCTACTTTTTATATTTAAAAAAAAGTAACGATTTTAATATTTTATTGAAAGTTGCTTACTACCTACTTTTGGGGCTTTATATTATGGATATTTTTTTATATACATTTTAAAATTAAAAAAAATTCTATTTTAAAGTTTTTATGTAAACTGCTTCAGTTTTATTATTGCGATATAATTATTTTTAATTTATACTGTAGAAAAAGTTATTATAGTTCTGATTTTTACTTCTTGGTAAAGTTTGTTACATGAAAAAATAAAGGTGAACAAATTCTTTAAAGTTGTATTTGCAACAACTTTAGGAATAAAAATATATTAACATTTTATTTTCATTACATTTTGATATTTACTATAAACAAAATCTTGATTATTCTACAATTATATTTAAAAATAGCAAGCAAGAAATTATATCCTCTCTGTAATCACAGAAAATAATTTACAAATATCTACAAAAGGATGCTTCTTTTGATATGATAATTAGATTTAATCGTTTTAAAGGAACTTTGCATACATTTTTAAAAAAATTTACATAATCTTGCCTGCAGTATATATGTAGAAATTATTAGATAGTGAGTTAGGTTAAATATAAATTTTATAAAAAGTATGTGCGAATTAGAAATCAATATTGAGGTAATATTAAATCAATATTGAGGTAATATTTAAAAAGATAATATCTTTCAATTAATAATTTCTTAAAAGGGATATATTTTTATAAAGAGGATGCCATTTATTTGTAATACATATTCTAGTATTTTTTTAGAGCCAACTTTTAATTTCGTTCATATAAGCAAGGAGCTTTATGTTAATGGTAAAGTGTAAATGATGATTGAAGAAAAAATGAGTAAGGTACAGGTTCACTTCAAAAATAGATGCAATAATACCTTATAATAAGAAATTTTGTAAGAAATTTTGGTCGTTGAATATTGCAAAAATTTATGGTTATAGAAACGACATGATTCCAAAAAGACTTGACGCTTTTTTCCATATTGAAAAACCAAAGATGATTACTAAAAAAGACAATATATACAGAATAGTAAATTTACGTATTTTGAAATTTTTTCGAAAAAAACCTGATAAAAAAATTATTGATAATCGCTCCAAACATGTAATGGGAGCGATTATTGGCTTTTGTTTAAACGAGTTTACAAAATAGCATCGAAAAAACTTAAATATTCTATTTACATTTTATCGATTCCACCAGGACATATCCTGTCCTTCTCAACCTCTGTTTTAGTTAAAAAATTTTAAGTTAACAGCTTTGCAATGATTTCAATTATGAATTATTGATTAAACAACTTTTGCGATCTTACAAAAATAAAAAAATTGAATTCTCTTCAGTAATAAAATACTTGTTTTTGAAAAACAAAATGATTGATGAGGAGTAACCAAATCAGAAATAATAGAAAATATCCGCCAGATTGTTGAGGCTGTGGGAATCTCAATAAAATAGGTGCAGAATATTTTAACAATTTATTTGGATATGAGAAAGCTTTCAATAAGATGGGTGCCGCAAATGAACCTTAAACAGGTACATGTATCAAGTTCAAAAGGATATTTGGCGATGTTAAAGGTCAGCGTGAATAATTTTTGGCCTCAATTTATAACTGTTGACGAAATGTGAATTCATTACAGTACACTAGAACAGTCTAAATAGTGGATATTCCGTGGCGAACCGGTGCCAAAGGCTTTCAAGTAGATTTCATCGGCTAACAAATTATAGCCACAGTTGTTTTGGACGTACGCGGCCTTATCCACGTTGATTAGCATAAAAAGTAATGCTGTAAAAGATACATATCTACATTTAGCAAAAAAATATTATTGGGTCATCCCTACGGCAAAATTCTAGTAGTTATTATATAAATTGCTTCCGCATCCATCATATTCACCAGATATAACTCCCAGCAATAATTTATTATCTTTTGAATATGACAAAATAACTCGGCAAAAGAAACACTGCTACAAACAATAAAGTCATTACTAAAACAAACACCTAATTGAAAGGATAGGAGATATTAGCTTTTTTAGATTAGATACAACAAATAGAAAATTTTTACACTAAGTATATTATATTTGCAGACTCATTTGTTGCAAAATATAATGACTTTTACATATACAAATGTCATTTTCTTGTCTAGGCCAGGTATTAATCATACAAACCTTATAACTCAGATGTTTTTAAATAAGATTTTCTGTGATATAATATGAACTATTAAGATATATTCAGGCTTTTTGTCAATAAATAAATTCTCTAGATATTTTTAAGCATTTATCTAAGTAAAAAGTATTCCACATGATACTATTGTATATCGAAATAAAATTTTAATAAATACTCCATTAATATTAATTATACAATTTTCAGTAAATATTTATTACACAGTTTTGACAGTTTCAATATATAATATTTGCATATTACAAACAGATTTTAATGTAGTATGTTGTGACTATAATAGATAATACTATGCCATGATATAATGCAGCACAAAAAAATGTTTTTTTAATATAAAAGTGCTTAGGGTATTAAATAGTGATATTGGTCATTCTATTCTGAAAGATATATGCAATAACCTATTGTTACGACGTAAAAATATTTTGCAATATTGTTGAGGTGAATTAATTTCACTTGCAATTATTTTTCAGTTATTATATAGAGTCAAAACAACACTAAGTTGGCAGTAATTAGAAAATGAAGTTTTCGTTTGTAGGATAATGAGAGAAATTTTTTAATTGTACGATTGTATGTCAAAGTGACAGTGTGCTCCGAAATTTTAAAAAATTTGTTCACGACAATAAAACTACCACTGCCAAATGATAACTGGAGATCATAAAAATTACAACAGGTTATGGGCCCAGAGTTGTCGCAAGTCAGAATCTCCAGCTGAGAACAACAAAAGCAGAAAATCGACAGGACAAACAGCACGCAGGAGCAACCTAACCTCCAAATTCACCGGCAAACTGTCATCGAAAGTCGGAGCAGCCGTCGCAAGCGTCATCGAACTGAAAGTCTACGCAAACAAACACGCAAGTTAAATTGTTCGAAAACTTGTTCAAACAATTTAAGTTTAAATTAAGCAAGAAAAGTCAAGTTTAATTTAAAACAAGTCTGAAAAGTGAAATTCAAGTCAAATTTATTGCAAATCAAGTCTGAAAACTTAAATTGTAAAGTCAGTCTGAAAAATGGACACAGTCAAGTCAAAGTTAGAAACACTGTGTGAAGATTCACAAGGCAAGGTCAATTATGCGTCCTGGCGCTTGAAATTAAACTTAGCTTTAAAAGCAAAAGATGTGTATGGAGTTGCAATCGGCACAAAAGTCAAACCAGCAGCTACTTCAACTGATGAAATTGTGAAAGCATGGGTCAAACAAGATGTCGAGGGCCAAACACTCATCGCACTCAACGTGAGCAGTCAGATAGCCAGCAAACTCAACCACTGTGCGACTTCAAGACAGATGTTAGACAAAATCATCAACCTGTACGGAACGAAAACTGAAGTGACCAGAGAGACATTGCGACAGAAATTGTTCTCATTTGTCTACGACGAGACAAAGTCAGAATTGCATGGACATCACTGCCATTGCCGAGGAACTAGAAAACGACATTGATCCAATTCGTCCAAGTTGGGTGGTATCGAGGATCCTGGGTGTGCTGCCAACCAAGTTGGCACACTTCAGGACATCATGGGACAACGTTGATGCGGGACAGCAGACAGTGGAAAGACTAGTTGAACGACTCAGACTTGAGGACGAGAGGATGAAAGAAAATGGAAATGGACATGAAACAAGCAATCAGAATGCACTTAACACCAAGCACCACAACAAGAAAGGACAGCAACCAACGAGCAAGAGTGAGGCCAAATCGAAAATCTGCTTCAAATGTGAGAAGAAAGGACACTTTGTGAGGGAATGCAAAGGCAAGCCAACACCAAAGTACTTAGAATATTGCAAACGCAATTACGCCTGCAACAAGTGCGGAAAGAAGGGACACTTCAAAAATGCATGCAGATCACGTTCCAGTGAGCAGAGTAACCAGTCACCATTAGCACTTCTGAACACATTCCATGACACAAACTCATTACTGAGCAGCAATTCAGTGAGCAAGGACGAATGTTGGTCCCAGGACTGTGGAGCAAGCCAACATATGTCATCACACCGCAAGTGGTTCACCGACATGGTCGAACTTGACAAGCCTGTTCCAATCCTAATTGGAAATGGCACTCAGCTAGATGGCGTTGCTGTTGGAAATGTGAAATTGGAAGCATATGATGGCCAGAAGTGGAAGGAAGTGGTTCTCAAAAATGTTTTGTACGTGCCAAGTCTCGGATTTAACCTCGTCTCGGTGGGGCAAATCCTGGATAAAGGTTTTCAACAAAAGGCTGACCCAGAAACGTCAAAATTTGTCAACCCAAGGACAAATGAAGTAGCTGTCATGGCAGAACGAGAGGGCAACCTTTTCAAGATGCTATTGAGGAGAGAAAAGAAAGTTGAATGCACTCTTATCACGTCAATCAGGATATGGCATGAGAGACTGGCGCATCAAAACATAAAGTACGTGAAAAACATTTTGAGAAGTCAAAATGTGAAGTATGTGGACGGGGATGGCATCAACTGCAAAGGCTGTGACTATGGGAAGCACCATCGGATCTCCCACCCTGCAAACCCGAAGAAAGCGAAACAACCCCTGGACCTGGTGCACGTGGACATGGGTGAAATGGACGTTCCTTCTCTCGGAAACGCAAAGTACTTTCTCCTATTTAAAGACGACTACACACATTATAGCACGATATACTTCATGAAGTCCAAAGATGAAGCTCCAAGCAAACTTGAAAAGTACATCAACCTGGTAGAAAATCAATTCGGGAGGAAAATAAAGAAACTCAGATCAGACAACGGAACCGAGATAACGAACGCCCAAACAAGAAAGATGGTAGAAGAAAGAGGAATTTTCCACACAGTCACAAACACCCACACACCAGAGCAAAATGGAAGGATCGAGAGGCAAATGCGAACCATCGCAGAAGCCACTCGTACAGCGATTCACTCCAACGGACTAGACAAGAGACTATGGGCGGAGGCAGCAAACTACGCAATCTTCACCATCAACCAGACTGGCACAAGCACCGTTGAAGGAAAGACACCAGCACAACTTTGGTTTGGACGACAGGTCGACATCAGCAAGCCGCGTGCATTCGGATGTGAGTGCTACGTACTCAAACCAAGTCACAAGAGAGGAAAGATGGATCGCAAGTCTGAAAAAGGAATCATGATAGGCTACGAATGGGACTCACCGTGTTATAGAATTTACATTCCAAGCACAGGAAAAATCGTCAGCTCAGACAACGTAATCTTCCATGAAGCCAAGCCTGAAGCAAGACCAAGGACAGAACTGAGCTACTCAAGCCCGCAAGAAGTGACTGCTGAAGAAAAGGAAGAGGAGGGGAAACTGAGCAAGCAGAAAGCGAGTCAAACGAAGATGGACAGCATGAAAAACCGAAAGAAAGGGGCAACCAGACACCACCAGCGAATCAGACACCAAGACGAGAACTGAGAGACCGCAACACCCTGAAACAACCCAAGAGATATGCCGACTACATCACCGACTTCCTGGGAAAAGGCAACATTGCACAATGTGCACTGATTGGTGAAGTTGGGGAAATCGCTTTCGAAGATGCACTGAAGGACCCTGATTGGAGAAAGGCGATGCAGGAGGAGTATGATTCGTTGAAGAGAATGAGGACCTGGAAGTTGGAATAATCCCCAAAGGATGTCAAGCCATTACAAGTATCTTGCAGATGGGTACTGCGTGAGAAAGCGAACGGAAAATTGAAAGCCAGACTTGTCGAAGAGGTTTTGAGCAGAAGGAAGGTATAGACTATGCCGAGACATTTAGCCCAGTAGCCCGTCATGCCTCGATACGATTGATACTGAGTCATGCTGCAACAGAAAAGATGAAGTTGGTCGCATTCGACGTCAAAACCGCTTTTCTGGGAAGTTGACCGAAGTTTTGCACATGACTCAACCCCAAGAATTCGAAGTTTGAAGTGAAAAAGTATGCCGTCTACTCAAAGCAATCTACGGTCTGAAACAAGCTCCAAGAGTCTAGAACGAGGAAGTGTCAGGAAAATTTGAGGAACTTGGACTGAAGAGTACTGAAGACGATCCATATGTTTACTATAATCAGGACAGGAGCATCCTGATGATATTCTTCGTAGATGTTGGGCTTATCGCAGGAGAGGACGTGGCTGAAATCTACAAGCTGTTGAAGAAAATTAGTCAAATATTTAAAATCACCTACAGTGAGACCGTGCAAGAGGAATTTTCATATCTGGGGATGGAACTGAAGGTGAAGACTGATGGGATATCTGTGAGCCAACCCAGGTACACGATGAAGATGCTCGAGAAGATGCAACATGCCGACTGCAACCCCGTCTCAACTCCCATCGACATTAGAGCTGCGAAAGAAGTCATTGAGAAACCAAATGTCCAAGCAACAGCCACCAAAGCACCCTACCGAGAGGCAATTGGTAGCTTGCTGTATCTTGCGACAATCTCCAGGCCAGACATTAGTTTTGCGGTTAATATTCTCAGCAGATTCTGTGCACAACCAAAAGACACTCACTGGAACATAGTGAAGCGAGTATTCAAGTATCTGAAAGGCACGATGAACAGTGAAATCTTCTTCAATGGAGACGACAAAATTGAAGCTTCCTCTGATTCGGACTTCGGAGGAGATCGAGAGACTATGCAATCGACGACTGAAGTGCTACTCATGCGAGGTGGACCACTGGTGTGGTACTCGTAAAAGCAACGACTAGTTGCAAGCTCCACAGCCGAAGCCGAGTACCGGGCAGCAGTATCTGCCATTGATGACGTTTGTTGGATAAGAAGAATCGCTCGTGAGCTCAAAATTCTGAAGACTGATGAACCCACCGACCTCTACGAGGACAACAGATCTGCAATTTACATGCTCAAGAATGCTCACGAAGGCAATACCAATAAAGGCAAGAAACACATTGAAATTCCCCGTAAGTATATCCAACAGCACATCGACAAAACTGTAAGTCCAAAACCAATTCGAAGTGAACAGCAATTAGCTGACATTTTCACCAAATCATTGAGTAAGAAAATCTTTGCAAATCTACGCAGTGAATTTATTCAGGAGGAGTGTTGAGGTGAATTAATTTCACTTGCAATTATTTTTCAGTTATTATATAGAGTCAAAACAAAACTAAGTTGGCAGTAATTAGAAAATGAAGTTTTCGAAGTGAAAGTGTGTTCCGAAATTTTAAATAAATTTGTTCACGGCAATAAAACTACCACTGCCAAATTGGTGTGTTTGTTTTTTATTTGTCAAATCAACTGGAGATCATCAAAATTGCAACATGTAGAAGAGCGGTTCTAGGAGTTTAAGAGTATTCTAGAAAGTGCAGTTCCGGTATCTTCTATAAGCAAGCCGGAATAGTATAAATATAAGCGCTGCTCATCAGTGAGTGATTTCAGTCTATATAGCGATTCAGAAAGGACTGGTTAAAATCAGAAATTAATAGAGGAAATGAGGAACAAAGTCATGAAGTGCAAGCGAGAAACGATATTTAATTAACCGGGGTATTAAGTTAGATCGTAGACATACAGTGAGAAGTGGATCTAACCCAACAAAAACTAAAAAAAAATTATCCTAAATAAATAAAAAAATACAGTCCTTTACTGTATCCATTTGATCAACATAAGAAAAATATCTAATATCTAATTTTTATTCCAGCTAATTTTTAAATTGCCAAATAATAAAAACGAAAAAATTACCTTTTCATATTTTTAATTAATGAAGACTTCAAATATTACGAAAGTTTCTTAATGAATACAATAATTTTGATTAAAAAAAGAATTCGTTATATTTAAATCCATAGATAATTGAAAATAGTTTTTGTCCTTTTTGAAAAAGTATTAAAATCTTAAAATTTAATTTTCTAATGAATTTTATATCCTATAATACTAGATTGAGAAGTTTCTCTTCATTATGACACGACAAAAAATTTTATAAGCTTTGCAAGAACGAGAAAAAAACATTCATTAGACTTTTTATTTTTAAAAAAAAAATAGAATAAAATGGAATTCACTTAAATTACCATACATTAATTACATTTTATTGATCATAAAAGCTTCCGATTCGCCCATCCGCCCATCGATAGAGGTTTTCATTTCCTGTGTGTAAATATTCTCAATCTCCTCATTCTCTCTAGGTGGTTGTGTGATTCCATAGAAGTTCCTCTCGTTTGTCTAACGAAGAGTCGATACATATTCGTTTTCGTTTCCATCTATTTTTTTTTTGAACCCTCTGACTATCCTATTTGTATACGGACTCCCTTGTTTCTTGTTTTCGGTTGTTAGAATCTTTGACTAAAAGTATAGTATATTTCCAATTACACATTCAGAACACCACAGGGAGTTGAAAATATCCGCAAGCAAATCAGTTAACAAGAGAAAAACGTTGGAGTCGGGTTGTAAGAATAAAATCAGTGTGCCCAATGAAATCCTTCGATACAAGTAAATTCACTTAATTGAGTCCTCTGGACATTTCAGTTTTCAAATATGTACATCATCCCTTATCGGATATCCTTGACGAAGTATCGTACCGCAACGCACCGTATCATACTCTGGCGCATTACTCCTCCATGCCACATCATCCCCAGTTATACTCTGCAATTCGATAAGACATAATCTCGGATATATACTTCTACGAATATATTTGGCTATTTCTACTTGTTTATATCTACTTTATACGAGATACAGTAGATACATCCATACGGAATATGTGTCCTTTGCCAAGGCCGATTATACTTCGGAAAGTACTTTAATACAGTCCCAGTTTACAATCTTGGCAGAACATGGTCCAGTACTTGAAGCCTGCGGTGATGTAATACATCGACTCCTACTGATCAGAGCCTTCTTTTCCTCTCCACAACTTGAATCCAAACCGGCTGCTTAATATGCATCTGTAGGGAAATTTACATATCTGACAATAAATATACCTATACTCTTATATGATTGTAAGGACTTTAACAAACATAGAATCGATGTACGCAATAGACTTGGTGCATAAGTTCTATTTGTAGTCTACCTTTACCACTACACAAAAACCTGAATGGTCACCTTGCATTTGTAGACGTTCGATGAACATCCGCCACTCCCCCCACATTTTCTAGTGCAATATGGTATACTCTCTTATATTCGTACATATGGACAGGATATATCATGTTCGTATATGATCCAAGGATATTGGACTCAATGCTCTTCCGTTACATATTCTTTCGTTCGCATGCTTTGGATGTATAATGCCTAGAATTTTCGACACTGTAGATTAGTTAACGCATGCAGCATAGCCTTATGAGACCCCATTAGGCCGACACCGAATGGACTTGGTAAAATTAAGCAACACCAAAGATATTATATATATTATATTTGCCAGGACACAAACAGCATAAATATGTTAGATACACGAAATGTAATATTAAACCCATTTAGGACTAGTGGACACAGATGGCCCATAATTTCCTTCAATTACTTCTATACACTTGCTTAGTTTCATTTAAAAGTAAATAGAATAGAGTAGGGATACTTGAATATTTTCTTGTACAGTGTATGTGTGTGTCTGTCCGAAAAATTTCTGTGTTAGTATGCTTTTAACAATTATTTGTATGTACGTTTTCAGTCGCAATTCTCATGACTTTTTCTTAAAACGTGTCCCTTCTGGACAAAATCCCATGCAAACGAAACCCTAAAATGAAATGCAAAGATTCTATTTCCCATTTTTAGTATATATACATCCGGAAATTACCGACTAACTGCATATATGTCCTTACTACGTAGCCGATTATTGAGAATATTTTGAATGGACCTAACCAGAAATTTGTGAGCTTATTTATTCATGGCATACTATCAGAATATAAATACAAGCATTTGCACTGTCCGAGTACAAATAATAACATAAATACGATAAGTTACTTCTGATGTCAAGTCTAATCAAAATTATTTTCAACAGTTAATGCATATTAAACTTATTGCTTACAATGTATCCCCAAACATGTGCCATAAGCCACTAATCGTACTCATACGTGTATGTATAGGAAGTCATTGGAATAAAATAGCGTTTTTATAATGAGCATACAATATTTTCTTCAAGATTATTTAAAGGTAGCTGATTGTACCCTAGAGAATAGTATATGTAAATATTGGGGTATGTATTAATTTGTTCGAGTGGATAATTTACATAAAATATGAGAATTCAAGAAAATATCTATAAAGCATTTAATTTATAGTCTACTAAAATTACTTTAACGAAATTAATTTCAGACGTATCAGTAAGATTGATATAAGGCTCGTATTATTTTTATGCTAAAACAATTTCTAATTTCAGATTGTTATTATTAAATATTGTACAAAATATTTATATTGAAACTAATTTTGTATAAGATTTTTGATATGATTGATACTAGTTTTTAATTATAAATAAAATTTTGAATATAACGGTACGATTTTTTGTAGCATAATTAATTTTCTGCCACTAATTACTGAAATAACCCACAACTAATATCATTTAGTACAATTTTTGTTAATTTCTTATATTGTATTTTTACGTAACTATGATATTGTGCAGTTCCTATTTTTATATAAATTCGGTATATATGCAGTGTCGGCCAACTTGGACTGACGTAAGCATTGTTCTGAAACCCTCGGTGATAATTTTCGAACTAAATAAATTTTTTTAAAAGAATTTTTAAGATTAAGTTTCCAAATCTATCAAGCCCAAGTGAGAAGTAGACGAAGATAAATCATTTTTGACACTGTTGTATAGCCAACACAATTTCTTGGTTGCGAACAGGACGACAAATATTTGGTTGTGGCTGACAAAATACTGCTTGAAACTGGTGAAAAAGCTCCTAATCATATTTGCTTTGAGAGGTATTGCATCGTCAAATTGCTCACGGTATTTTTTTTTAATTTGTTACAAAAAGTTTTTGAAAAGTATTTGCTTGATCACAGTTTTGCACAATTTTTAACCACAATCATTTTATTTATATTCATTAATTGAGTTTATTTTATATTAATTTTGCTCATTTGTGAGCAAATATAACTTTAATTTTGCTCACATATAAGACAGGCATATAAGAAATGCTTATTGTGTGGATTTTTGCTCAAATCTGAATAGATGCGTGGTTTTATGATATTTTTATGTGAGAAAATTGTTTAAATAAGTCTTATTGTACTGTATTTCTCCTTAACTGTAACAAATATAGATTTATTTTTTCATACTTCAAAAAGTGTACGAATCAGATTTATTTAATTTAAATTTGGATGATTTTTGATGTACAATAATATTTCTCCTTTTTTTGAAAATTCAAAGACGGATTATAAATAAAGTCTTTTAAATTGAATTTATTAATACGAGGGTCATTCAACAAGTACTTAGCCTACAAAAGAAAAATGAAAATTTTGGAAAGGTGGCAATTTATTTTTCCACATAATCTCCTTCAAGCTCGATACACTTGGCCCAGCGATGCTCTAACTTTTTTAACCCGTCCAAAAAATACATTTTCTCGAGGGAAGCAAAATAGGCCTCCGTGGCGACGATGACCTCCTCATTCGACCCAAATCTGTTCCCGGCGAGTGATTTTTTCACGTTTGGAAACAAAAAGTAGTCACAGGGGGCCAAATCTAGAGAATACGGTGGATAGTAGCGCAATTTGACCAATTTGGCTATGGCGACGGCGGAGGTGTGAGCCGGCGCGTTGTCGTGGTGGAACAGCACTTTTTTCTTCGCAAATCGGGGCCGCTTTTTCGTAAATTCGACGTCAAATCGGCCCAATAAGTCAGCATAGTAGCGCCCCGTGATTGTTTTACCCTTCTCGAGGTAATCGATGTGGATCACACCTTGTGAATTCCAGAAAACGGTGGCCATCACCTTTCCGGCCGATCGAACAGTCTTCGCCTTCTTCGGAGCACGTTCGCCGGGTGAAGTCCACTGTTTCGACTGTTCCTTGGTCTCTGGTGTGTACCAGTGAATCCATGTTTCGTCGACGGTCACGAAACGACGCAAGAACTCCGCTGGATTGCGCTGAAACAGCGCCAAACACATCGCCGATGTGGTCTTACTGTTGCGCTTGTTTTTCGGTGTGAGAAAACGCGGCACCCATGGCGCCGACAGCTTTCTCATGCCCAGTTCTTCGTGAAGAATATGATGCACCGTTCCTACTGCGATGCCCACAGTCTCAGCTATCTCGTGAACCTTCACGAGATCGTGGACTTTTTTAACGTTTTCCTCCGTAGCAGCCATTTTCGGGGCACCTGGGCGTGGCTCATCAAAAACCGACGTGCGGCCACGAACACACTCGTTGAACCAATTCTTGACGGTCGCCATCGAAGGAGAAGAGTCACCATACACAGCATCCAAGCGATCTTTGATTTCGCTGCGCGTTTTCCCTTCCAAAAACAAGAATCTAATCACCGAACGATATTGTTCTTTTTCCATTTTTGTGCAACCGACTGACACTCTCGCTTTCAAAGGCTCTCAAAACAAAACCAAAGAAGGGAATCGACTGAAACTTTGACATTAAGCTACTAAAAAAATGTGCTGCACGATGGTAAATTTCTTTTGTGACAGCAGTTCCATCGGGTGGTGAGGCTTAGTACTTGTTGAATGACCTCGTATGGCTTAGCGTATAAACTCAATTGAAATTTTATCTAAGACAATTTTTCTTAATTTCTTATAGTTGAAGTGAACTGAATATACAATAATTAGGCTAGGAATGGAAAATTGATTAATAAACTTTATAGAAAATATAAAAACGCTACCACACCAAGAATTTTTCTACTAACTTTATTGTCAAATTTGAAGATCAACAACTATTTATTAAGACTTTATACTTATAAAAAAAAATCTATCCACAATTTTTACAATCATACTTTTAATATATTGAGAATAACTCAATTTTAAAATCATTTAAAAATATACTTAAGCATATATGAAAATTTTCAAAATTATGAACAGATAATTAAAGTATCAAAGCAAATATGAAAAATTATATAGTTCCAATTTTGGGGAAGTTGTTATGTACAACCTTCTATAAAGTATATATTTTCTGTTGAGAAATAACCATTAATATTCAAATATCACGTAAAATGTGGTAAGTATTTCATAAAAACAACATTATACAAAAAAATATAATATGTTAGGCAAAAAAAATCGTTAAAAACTGAATTTATTTGGTTATTTAAATGTTATATAAAAGTATCTATAAATATGTATATTGCCACAAAATCGATTTTATTATTATATGTTTATTTTTGTACCTGATATAATAGGCTGCCGTGAAGTAAAATATTTTATGAGAATCTAACCATTGCGTTTTATGAGATACTTTGTCATATGGTCATTTGAATTGCTTAATCAGTATGTATATTCTAACATTGACTATTTTTTCATTTCCGAGCTTGTGATACAATAATTTTATTCTGTACAACGTTCAAATGGACTTTATATAATATATTGCACCTGATGCAATGCTTTCACTTATATACACATGCATGTGCATATATAGATATGGTGTTTTAATAGTTAATACCGTAGAATACCTTCGAATATACTGTATTCTGAAAAATATGGCCACATATGATTTGAATTTATACATGCACCATTATTATAAAATTAGTTATGCCTATACAAATAATATAGAATCAACTAGTAAAATGTAAAAGTACCCCAATGATAGTGTGTTTTTTTGGGTTACACAATAAGTAGTTAGCGAACGTTATGCGTTAGGGTGAGATAATATGTACTAGCTGGTCATATACATAATCACAAAGCATGCAAAGCGACAATATGCTAATTTTGAAATTTATTGTATTATTTTATTGTGTCATATCTCAGCATTTATTCTATTTTATTGTTTTTTTTTAATATCACATATACAACTTAGATTATAATCCAAAAAAGCTTTGTCTAATTTAGTATTACTAGAATTGGTAAATTCTAGAACCAAACACAAAAATCATAAATAAAAATTCGACCAGGTAGAACGATTAAGCTGAGTAAATAATCTTTAGTGGCTCTTATACGTTGAGTTAATACTAATCATTGTATACGGTATAGCTTATATTGTAGTTGCAAAATGCTGATGGACATTGAAACAGTGAAGCAACTCAAGCCTTAATTAATTCAACAAAAAGTTATCAGAAGAGCGATCATCATCGGTAGGTAAATGTGAATTTTTTCCTATTTAACAACGAAATAATTACACACTTTGCCATACCTAAACCTGGATAATAAAGCTAGCACGTCTGATGTAACTTACCTATTTACGTCAATTATATTTATCAACTAACAAATGATATAAAAATAGAACGCTTGTAAATCTTAAAACTCTCATACACGATATTCGGACTAGATTCATATCACTAATCTTTTAATAATTTTCTTAGTCAAATATAATTTAACCATGAACTCCTTTAGAATATAAACTTCCCTAACGCGGGGTTGTTATTATGGGCAAAAGGTATCGGTATTAAGTTCGCGCTTTGGCCAACCTTGTTATAAAAAATGATGTATGGTCCCAGTACGGAAGAGATACTATCAATTTTATGTAAAGTCGTTCGACCGTTCCTATTGTTAAACGAAGCTATTTATTAATGTTATCTCGATCGCTTAAATAATTTTAATGGTCGCATTAATCATTAAATTAGCCACATTTTTAGGGGTAAACATATTAATTACCATATGCTATTAATTAACTAAAATTAACACTAAATTCCTCTATTACTACTAAATCATCAGTTCTTTGACAAATATTCAACACAAACTATAATATTTTATGTTACTGATATTATTTCGAAAAGTAAGAATATTAAAATCATTAAACTACGAGTAGTTTTATTCTCATAACAAGTGAAATTTGTTAATATTTTTTAGTGTAAACCCCAGTTGAATGTGAATTTTTTGTCTAAATAGGAAAATTGTATTATATTCTATTATCAATTAATTTAAATCATATATCGGGTACTATCCGGTACTTGACCAAAGAAATATGAGTTCTTTTATAAAGTAGGGCAATCTTTAGTTGGTTGTTCCTTTAGTAAATTATATCATTTATAATACTGATTTTTTTACATACATATATTATTGTCATTTGTTAATCTTATTAATTTTTCAATAAAAGCAAATGGGTTTTTAAATTAGTTTTCAAAGTAATTTGTTTAATACGCTTAAATTGAAATATATTGAAAGGAAAACACAACAAAATTTTTTACGTTTCTATATACAAGTTATTTCGCAGTATTGTTATAACAGAAAAAGCACTTCATAAAATTAAGTATTATTAGCTTTTGCTTATAAAACAATGTATCTATATTATTACATTAATTGTGGTCTTCACAAAATTTAATTTCATCGAATGTGTTGTTTTTATCGACACTTCAAATAAATGAAATAACTCCAAATACTTATATAATATCATTCGACCCTATATATCAGCAAATATTACTTAATAAACGAGGAAAACATTCGTATTGAATTAGGATAAATAATTCTGATTCCTGATAAATTATGAAATTTTAAAGTACTATCACGGTTTTCGATTAAATTCATAGAGACTATGTTCTACTGCAAAAACTCCCATTGCAAATGATACTATTTAAAATGGTGAAAGCTCACTTGTGTTCATCACAGATGGAGCCATCGTAAATGGACCCGTCCCAAATAATCGCAAACTATTGTAAATGATCGTATCCCAAAAAATCTCATCTAAAATGCTGCTATCCCTAAAATTAAGAATTACTGGTATCATTGCATCCTAAATCACTATTACGTGAGTTGCAACTAAAGGGTTTTCGAATAAGAGTGATATGATTTCTTTTAAAAAAAAACACACTAATTGTTAAGTAAATTCAAATGTTTTTTATTTAATGTGAAGTACAATCGCTACAATTAAGTTCTGAATAAAACGTCATTCAAATGGCCTCCACGACTTCTTTTGCAGAAACGAATTCGATGAACCCAATTTCCGAGCACATTTCCACTAAATCAAGTCGTATGTCATGAATAGCACGTCCAATATTGGACCCCACAAGAAATAGTTTAATGGTGTTAAATCACAACTTTTTGGAGACCAATCAATGTCACAATTTCTTGAAATAATCGAATCTCTAAACTTTTCTCGCAATAATTCGGTTGTTGCACGTGCTGTGTGGCACGTAGCCCCGTTTTGTTGGAACCAGATGTTGTCAAGATCAACTTCTTAAAATTTCGGCTATAAAAAGTTGGTTATCATCGATCTATACCGCTCTCCATTGACAGTAACGGTGTTACCAGCTTCATCGGAAGAAGTACGGATCGATGATTCCACCAGACCAAAAACCACACCAAACTGTCTAAATTGACCTAAATTGGTGAATGTAATAGGCGTTCATGATAATTTGTAGATCTTCATCACACCAGAATCGACAGTTTTGTTTATTTACCGCACCACTCAGATGAAAGTGAGCCTCATTGGAGAAGATGATTTTCTTAAAAAATCGTTATAGTTTTCAAGTTGTTCCAAGACAAAATCAGCAAATTCACGATGTTTACGGTGGTCCAATGGCTTCAGTTCTTGAGTAATAACAATTTTATACGGATACAAGCCCGAATCCTTTCTCAAAATCCTCCAGGTTGTGGTTAGCGACAGTCCCAATTCTTGAGAACGTCTTGGAATCGACAAATTGCGGTCTTCAGCAACACTTGCCTGAACGGCAGCAATATTTTCATTACTTCGAGCGGTTCTTTGTCTTATTGGCACTTGAACATTATGTAAAGAAAATATACACTCGAAATTTTTAACAATTCGACGAATAGCGAGCACATTACGACCTTCAAATGGTAAAAGAGCACGAAAAGTTGCAATTAGAGAACGATTATTTTGATAATAAAATTGAATTATTTGTAAACGTTGTTCTTTCGTATATCTCTTCATAATAAAATCGTAAACATTACTGAATACAATGAAAAAAAATGACAGATCATGACATATTTAAAATGGCCGAAACTTTACTTAGAAATCATATTACTCTTATTGGAAAACCCTATAGTTGGACTGCAAATAATCCCATTTCAAATGGTACACTCCCAAAAGGTTCCATCGCAAATGGTGCTAAAGCAATTGGTTCCATTCTTATTGATCTGTTTACATATGATATATCTAAAATTATTCCTTTGCAAATAGTCTCATACCAAACGGTTCTATCTTAAATGATCCCACCCCAATCAATATCATCTTTAATTTCGTGCAAGTCTAGTTAATCGCTTGCCAACTTCATTTTTTCATGTATGATAATTTTAGTGCACTTCATTTTTTTCATTTATGATTATCATCATCATCACCGGCGCAACAACCGGAAGTCCCTCTAGTCCTGCTGAATCAAAAAACTACAGGCGTCTCGGCTTCATGTCATGTCATCCAGTCCAACACTCTCAGCATGTTTTTGACATCCTGATAAACGCCGTTGCTCTACCTCTTTTTCTGGGACCATAAATGTCGTCACTATAGACTTTGCGGATAGGATATTAATTTACCGTACGGATTAAGTGTTTAGCCCACCGCTGTATACTAGACTTAATTTTATCATTAAGTAGCCTCCGAAATTGTCCAACCTTATGTAGGGGGCAAAAATTCTCCACAAGAACCTTTTCTCAAACGCGGATAAGGCTTTGTAATGGTTTTTACTGAGCACCCAAGTTTCGAAGAATACAGGAGAACTGGTAAGACTACAGTTTTGTACAACAGTACCTTCAAAGTCATGGTCAAAATTTTCGAGCAAAATAATTAAGACTGACTGAAAAAGGCTCAGTTGTCTGCCAGCTGTTTTTCTCCAAATTGTTATCGGTTGCGACCCTTAACTCCAAATAAAACAATTATTTCTTTCTTTCATAGTTCTAATTTCGTATCTGTCCGACTAATTCTAATTGGTCTTGTCTTCGATACAAAAACAGCTATTTTTGATCAAATAATATTGCCGATACCATCGGCGTATGCTAAATAATATCGATTATTTATTCGCTGTCCCATACTTGGGTCTTCAAAATATATAGTTCTTCAAAATATTCCACTTAGAGCAAATATCCTTTATTTTTGTATCCATTTCATACAAATAGATTAGTCTAGCTAGCAGGGCAGTCGTGATGAGTTTAAACTTTCGTTTGCCTCTATCTATCTGGTTAGATCACAACGCCAACAAGGTAGTTATATCAGTCATCTTTAGAACCTCTAAATATTCTCAAATTTTCTATGTTCCAAGATATACTGGCGGTCAATCAATACGTGGTCAATTTGATCGAAAATAGTCTCATCTTGACATATCCAGTTGGTATTATAAATATTTTTCCGCACAAACTAGGTAGTTTCAATGATCATGTCATTTATCGCTCCTAACTGGATGGTTCAATAAATATTATAATTGGTATGCACATGCAGGCTTTGGACGCCTATACACCATCTGAATACGGGATTCCTTCTTATCTTGCTGTTAAAGTCCGCAAGTATGACTTTTATGTCATACTTGGCATAGGGATCGATGGCTTATTCTAACTCGTTATAAAAGGTGCACTTTTCCGAATCGACAGACTTCTGCACAGGCGCATATACATAAAGTGCACAGCTTGTCACTTAATGCTTCAATTTGAAAAAAAAACAGGCTTCATTTTTGCTGACTAAAAAGCCTATTCCGAGTACTTGGCGTTTTGAATAGCATAACAGTTCGGCTGAAAAGTTTATAAGGTTGACGTCTAGATGGCGCCTCTTGCAAAAATCTACTTAATTATCACAAAGCATCATCCTTCAAATGATTCCTGTCAAAATTTGACAGCAATCGGTCGATTGGTTCGTGAGATATAGGTTTGACAAACGTTATCCGGACTCTGCTCCAGCTATTTCAACTGTGGAATATTGGTTTCGTCAATTTCGAACTGGTCGTACGAGCACAGTTGATGCAGAACGCAGTGGACGCCCAAAAGAGGTGGTCTCGGCAGAAAACATCAAAAAAATCCACAAAATAATTTTAAATGACCGTAAAGTGAAGTTGAGCGAGATAGCTGAGACTCTGAAGATATCGAAAGAGCGTGCTGGACATATCGTGCATGAATGTGCACCAAAAACAACAACGTGTTGATGATTCTGAGCAGTGTTTGGAGCTGTTCTGAGCTCACTGTGCACCAAAAACAACAACGTGTTGATGATTCTGAGCAGTGTTTGGAGCTGTTCAAGCGCAATAAACCCGAATTTTTGCGTCGATATGGGACAATGGATGAAACATGGCTCCAGAGTCCAATCTGCAGTCGGCAGAATGGAGAGCGAGCGACGAACCGAATCCAAAGCGTGGAAAGACGCAACAGTCGGCTGGCAAGGTGATGGCGTCTGTATTTTGGGATGCGCATGGTATAATATTCATTGACTATCTCCAGAAGGGACAGACGATCAACAGCGACTATTATATAGCGTTATTGGATCGTTTGAAGAAAGAAATCGCTAAGAAACGGCCTCATTTGAAGAAGAAAAAAGTGTTGTTTCACCAAGACAATGTACCGTGTCACAAGTCGATGAAAACGATGATCAAACTCAATGAATTGGGCTACGAATTGCTTCCCCATCCACCGTATTCTCCAGATCTGGCCCCCAGCGAGTTTTTCCTGTTTGCAGACCTCAAGAGAATGCTCGCTGGTAAGAAATTTAAGACCGATGATGAAGTGATTGCCGAAACTGAGGCCTATTTTGAGGCAAAACCGAAAGAGTACTATAAAAATGGTATCGAAAAGTTGGAAGATCGCTATAATCGCTGTATCGCCCTCGAAGGCAACTATGTTGAATAATAAAAATGAATTTTGCAAAAAAAAATATTTTTACTGTGTTATCTTGTAAACTTTTCAGCCGAACTGTTACGTGTATGTAATGCTCTTCTCTGAAATACCATCCCCTATATTCCGTTTTTCTTTTAGTGCTGTTATATCTGATTAGATAAGGTATTGGTTAATTGCCAAGCAGCACTGAATCTATGAGAAAATGTGCTGTCTTTTTCGCCGGATCAGTTGGTGTTGGTTTCGTCCAATATTTTCTTTTTTTCTGCCTTTGAATCGATATGGTTTTACAGAAGAATAAAATCACCTCCAAGTACAACATGCTTAGAAGAACACTTGTTGAGGACCTTAAGCTTACGGAAATATTTAGTGTGCAATTATAGTTGCAACGTTGTTCTACTACAATAATCTATGGCTAGTCATAAAACAGATGTAACATTGAAACGGCCAGTGTCTACTTTATAAAAGCCACTTATCTACATAGTTTCCCTCCTCCATTTATGGCTACCGTCCTTGGCAAAGTCATCCCAGATGGTCTCGTTGCTTATTGCTGCTTTCCAAATGGCCCCATCCCAATTGGTTCATCCCAAATATTGTCGTTTAAAAATAATTCCAATACAAATGCATCAACTATCAATTTTCCTATGCTCTCACAGCAGATCGTTTCGTCCCAAGTAACCACGTTTCAATTTTTTTAGTCTAAAACAGTACCATCGCAAATGGTCCCATCTCAAATGGCCGCACTCTAATTTGACAATTGCAAAGGCTTCTTTTGTAAATGCTCTAATCTCAAAAGGTTTGATTGCACATAGTCCTATTGAAAGTAGTATCATTCCAAATGGTCCCACTCTACATTATTTTATCGCAAAAGACCTCATCACTAATAATCCAAATGCAAATAGTTCGATCGCACATCTCAAAATGATTCCATAAAAAATAGTCTTATACAAAATAGTACCAACCCATGTAGTCTCATTATAGATTATTGCTTCACAATTGATGCAATAGAGATAGTTCAATCCCAATTAGTCCCATCTTAAATAGTCCCATCCCCATTGTAAATAGCTCAATATCAAATGGTACTAACGAAATAATAAGATCCCACCGTAAATCGATCTATGCAAATTGTTCGTCCAATTGCATATGTTCCTATTGAAAATATTCTTCTCCCAAATCAACGCATCTCAAACCATTTTAACGGAACCAAAATTATCGCAAATGATCCCGATGTAAATCATCCAATTGCAAATTATCCTATCACAAATGCTCCAATCTCGAATGTTCCTATGTCAAATGGTTCCATAGCAAAAGGTTCAATCCAAAATGGTGTCATTCTAGATGGCCATCCCAAATGATTCTATTGAAAATAAATAATTCTATTTTTGCTCTTTTATAAAAAATTATCTACTCTTTTTTTGTTGTGAAAAAAATTGAGCTTTTCAAATATTTAAGTATAAAAAATGTTTTATAATCGCAAAAGTTATTTGTACTAAATGAAATTTTTTAAAACCTATAAATTAAGATACTCATATCATCGTTATGTGAAATTAGTTTCACTTTAAAAGAAAATTAGTAGTTTTAACTTCTATTAATAAAAAGGAAAATTAAACTAATTAAACAAATAACCGCTCTTACCAGCCGTTTTTTTTTTAAACGAAATAAAATGCACTTTTTTTTCTCAGAAAAGTCTGGGAAAAAATTAGAGAACAAAACTTGAAAAATTGGAGAAATTAAAAAAGATTAACTTCTTTTGATTAATTAATTAATTGTTGGATAATGAATTATTTTCACCATTGGAAAGCTATTCTATTCTTTGAATTTAGTAGAAACTTTGGTTACTTACCCAACAAGCTAACAATTAATGAAAGAATAAAATAACTTATTTCTTTTTGTTTTTAATTTTCTACATAATTTATAAATGATAATAAACTAATTTTAAAGTTGAAATGGCTTGTATTAAAATATACAAAAACTGGCCATTCTAATAGAATTAAATATGTTAATTTACGTTTTGATAAAACTAGGAGAAAATTTTTTTACAACAAATACCTTAAAAATTTTATATGAATTTTAACATATTTTCAATTATATACTATTTAAAAATGATTGCCATGATTTCTATATAATTAAGATTCTCTCAAAACACAACAGAGAGTCATTCTAAATGTGTCTAAATTAAGATGCATCTGAATAAATAGAGAGCTTTAAAACTGACCTTCTTAAATGGAATGGATACAGTATCTGCAATATAAACGAAGTATTGAATTTAAACTACGAGTATCTAATATCGATACTATTAAATGATATATTGTATATTCAAAGGAATATTAAGAAGAAATAAAACAAAAATGTAAAGAATACAATACCACAAAATAAATGGAATAAATTAGTTTCACTAGAGAAGTTAGTATATCCCAATTTCCGATTGTTATCTATCATGGAAGTGGCGAAAAACGCTTAGAACTTACCGCTATTGTAATATTGAGAGTGGTATTCAAATAATTTTGGCCAAAATTGAATTTATGGACCCAATAAATTTCAGAGCCCTGCATTTGTACTCGTACTGCGGCTGGTATAATAATCCATTGTTGTTAGAATATACAAAGCCAACGATTCATGCTCGTCGAGCATAAGAAAAATCGTTAACTGAGGCTGAATTGCACTATTTCACAGTATATGGCGTTGTTGTATAAAAGGTATAAGTCCAATAAAGATTCCAATCATGAATGAATTTAGTAGTGCTACGTGTAATGGAATGGTAACCACAAAATACAAAAACTACTACTACAGACACGCTTAGACTACAATTCGACTGTGCCTAGACGACGAATATTCGGTCGCATTTGAATATCGAAATTTAACAACGAAATACCAAAAATACTAACGTAATCACAGCTAAAATAATTCACACACAATTCTGCCACTAAATATGCAATAAATTTGAATATGAAAAAGATTTCCTGCCATGCTATATGCCATTTGTTTCCATTATGGTCTGAGAAAATTTAACTCCAATCTAGCGCCATTATGCTCTGCTGCTACTGCTGTGTTGCCCATATTATGTATTGTTGCTGACGCATTTATTCATAAGTTCGGTAAATCAGCCGAAATTCGCTTTTGCTGCAGCAATATTTTGACTAACAAAAAGAGATTTTCAAATAAACAAACCAAATGAGCTTAACGAATTTTCTATGGCTCTGACAATCCAGAGAGAGATGGAAATTAAAATTGGTTAAGGTAAGGGACAGGTTATCTTGTCTAGTAACAAATTCATTTTTATTGTTATTTTTGACCTGCTGTTTCTTAATAAGCTTAACAGTTTATAAAAACTTCTTTTTATTTTCGAATAAGGATTTGGGGTTAATCGTTTGTCGATTATAAGTCAAAGTTAACACACTCTTGATTTTTGTAGAACATTACTACCATTTGGGTGTCAGGAGTAGTGTAAGCACATTTGCAAGCATTCACCTTTACTTTCCAGGAAACAAATATCACCGTTATAAATGACACTGGCAGTGAAAAGATAAATGTCAAAATACTCTATGGTTTTAGCTACCTGGAAATATCAGTCTGAAAGTAGGTTTTTAAGCAATCGAAGTTGTCATACCTGGTGTATAAGCTTAAATCCGCTGTTTGGTTATAGATGGCGTGAGTGAGCGTATTAAACTACCATGGACACGCCATAATTTTTTTTATGAGTTTGACATCTGTCAACATTAATCAGTGCACATTCTCAGCAATTTCATACAACAACATACATTTTTCCTTTTGTAATCATGTGTAGTTTTGTGCCAGAAAAAGAGCATATGCGGGAAGCTCTGCTTTTCTGCTTCAATTTGAAGAAATCGGCTGCCGAATCACATCGAATGCTTATAATGACAGTGCTTTATCGGAAACAACGTGCCGAGATTGGTATCGTCGGTTCAAAGACGGCAATTTTGACTTGTAGGGCAAGAAGCGTGAAAATCGACCTAGGAAGGTTGAGGACCATCAATTGCAAGCTCTTTTGTACAAAGATGATACCCAATCGCACAAAATGGTGCCATATTTGCATGCGTCTGCGTACCATAAGGAAGATTGAAAAGATCGCAAAATGGGTGCCGCATGAATTGAACGACAGGCAGATAGAGCGACGCCAAAACACATGCGAAATCTTGATCGATAGACAAAACAGAAAGTCGTTCCTGCATCGGATTATGACAGGCGATGAAAACTGATTATATTTCGAGAATCCTAAACACAAGAAATCGTGGGTTGATCCCGGCCAACCATCAACATCTTCCCCAAGACCAAATCGTTTCGGACGGAAAACGATGCTGTGCGTTTGGTGGGATCAGCAGGATATCGTCTTCTATGAGATGTTGAAACCTGGTGAAACTATCAATGCCCACCGCTACTACCAACAACTGATCAAATTGCACTGTGCTCTGCGTGAATAAAAAAAGGACGGATTGTCAACAAAGACATGACAAGCTGATTTTCCTCCACGACAACGCACCATCGCACACATTAAAAATGGTCCGAAACTACTTGGAGACACTCAACTGGGAGGTGCTATCCTACCCCGCTTATTCACCAGACCTGGCCCCTTCCTACTACCACCGGTTTTCGTAGATGGGACACACGCTGGCTGAGCAGCACTTCGATTCTTATGAAGATGTCCGAAAATGGCGTGATGAGTGGTTTGCCTTGAAAGAGAAGAAATTTTTTTTGGCGTGGTAACCACAAATTGCCCGAGAGATGGGAAAAATGTGTAGCTAGCGAGGACAACTACTTCGAATAAATTTTTTTTTGCTTTCTATGAAAAAAAACATGTGTTTTTTCGACTAGAAAACACCGGATTTAATCTTATACACCTGGTACAAAATCAAAAACGTGTGAATTATTAACAAACACGCTAGCACAGTGTTCCTTATGCTATAGCGAGTACTCTTTGTAGTCAACTACGGGATGATACTACTGCATAGTAGAATGCTCAGTTCTAAATCCAAATATTGCTGAGAAATTACAACTAAAGGGTCTAGAAAAGGTGGCAAAATTTTTAGATTTTTTAATAGGTTTTGGGATCACTTTTATGGTGGGAAACTACCAAAATAAAGGAAATTATGATTTGCGAAAGATACTATTGCAAACATAAACTAACACAATGAGGGATTTCTTCAATATTTTTTGAGTATTTCCGAAGATGTCAGGTCATATTCTTAAGCGTTTTTAATTTATAGGTATTGTATTATAAATTTAACGTTGGTGGGAGTGAAGAGGTGGAATTATGGGCATATGAACTAGAGGTCTGTAGCACAAAGCCGGGAATTCTGAATTTCTTTGATTCAGGAGGCCTAGACCGGACTCCTTGCTGTGCGCTGTTGATGATAATGATGATAACGTATTTGCTTCTATAATTCTTAGAGATAGGGGATTCTAAATATATTTAAATATTTGCAGTCTAACATTTGTACTTTTCTGTCAGATCCCTTTTAAAAATACGTGTGTCCTGTCAAGAAGCCTCGTAGTATATACTTACGCAATGGTAGTACCAGAAAGCGTTATGGGCGATAATGCGGTGGAAACAAACATTATGCACGCTGCCATTTATTTGAGACCTTCCACATGTCATTAGCTACTAATTGGCACCAAAATAGGCAACAGTCTGAAAAGATAAAAATATGGCAAAACTTGTTAAAACTTAATTTAAAGTAAATCGAAAAACTATTTAAAGCAGAAATTCTGTAGTACCGTTCTTCTCTTAATGCCTTGAGCACATGCTTAGTTTGCTTTATGATTAACCCAGTACTGATCTTATGGTATTCTATTTGATATTGTGACTATATCCAATAAGGATCTAAAAAGTATCGGGATTTTTGAATTCGATTTTCAATTTTTTGTGTCGCTATGTTGGTACTCATGTCTCTCACTTATACCAACAAGTTCAACCTTTTGGAATGTTCAGTTAATTTTTGACAGCTGCTTTGCTTTCACATGTTTTCTTCGATTTTTGCCCATTTTCGACCAAAAACAACATTGCATTAAAATTGCTAAGGAACTGTTGGCCTCTGTCCACGATGACCCGAATTTTCTCCAGAGAATTATAACTGATGCCGAATCATGGGTTTATGGTTATGACGTGGAAACCAATGCTCAATCATCCCAATAGAAGCTGCCGCACGAGCCAAGACCGAAAAAAGCGCGCCAAGTTCGCTCGAATGTGAAGGTTTTGCTTACAGTTTTCTTCGATTGCAGGGGCGTGGTGAATCATGAGTTCTTGCCACAGTGTAGAACGGTCAATAACGAATATTACCTGCAAGTTATGCGCAAGTTGCGGGGAGCATTACGCCAGAAACGCCCGGATTTGTGGAAGAACAAAAATTGGTTTTGAACCATGATAACGCGCCTGCTCACGCATCGTTGCTTGTGCGCGAATTTTTGTCCAAAATGCCGCAGCCACCGTATTCCCTAGATCTGGCCCCCTGTGACTTTTTCTTTGATCCATTTTTTGGAATGGGCAATAATCGAAGACGAGCCAAAACACGTGCAAGCAAAGCAACTGTCAAAAATTAACTGAACATTCAAAATGGCCGAGCTTGTCGGCATAAGTGAGAGTCATGAGTACCAATATAGCACCACAAAAAATCGAAAATTCGCGATACTTTTTGAACAGACCTTGTATTCTTCCTTGAGAGTCTCAAGACTTTGAGAAAGTTTTTTCTGGAGAACGTCCTCTCAAAAAAAACAAGCAATATTTTACAATGTCCAGAGACGGTAAATCCAAATTTGCTAATTAATTTAAATTAGCTCAACAATATTTTAATGTCACATACATTTATAGTTTTCAGAAATATCTGATAACTTCCTTGTTTTTGAAAATATTTTTTTAATAAAAGCTGAGCTCTTATTTTCAGAGTAGTATAATATCGTGTGATATTTTGTATTTAAAAATTAAGAAAACTATGTGATGTGAATTCGATAATTGTGTCTTTGATAACAAGAAAAATTTAAAGATATTTCGTCTACCAACTTCAAAAGCTATGCTTTTTAAATTTTATTTAATAATTTTTCATAACATAATTACGAAAGAGGGTAATCTTACTCTAAGTAATAATTAATTAAGCGGTAGATTTTAAACTCTAAGTTTTGATATTTTAACATATAAACCCTCATTATTTATCATAAAATTTATTGAATAAAAACTCAAAATATATGAAAAAAAAAAAAAAAAATAGATAAACATTTAGTTAGATTCTGTATGCATCTAAAAAATAATATAGATTAGGGGTGTCTATTTAAAATATATTGTATATACTTAAGAACTACAAAACCCACTAAATAAGATCATTTTCTTCAGGAAATGAAATAGTTTTTCTCAAAATATTATTGCATTACTTCATCACCCAATTGATATTACAATTAATTCTATGAAGACATATTTGATTGGTATAATATTATTCCTCATTTATCTTGAATACATTAGTGATCACCTATTTAAACAGAATAATGATTAATGGCTAGAAGCTATTTATGCATTTATTCCTGCATCCTTGTTGCATGTGAAGAAATTTAAAGTAAACTACGTGAAATGCTAATACGTGTAGAACAGGCATAAAATTGTAAGTATTTAATAGAGCTTTTTACTCTAGATTCATGCAAATATCGTGCAGACAGAAATGCATAAATCAGTCATAATTTTACATATTCGATTAGTACAGGTTTTCAGGGTATAATTAGCATAGTTGCTGTTGTAGGCTTCATTTCTCTATAAGCATCAGAGGAACAAGTCCAGACCTGATTTATAATCAAAGTTTTTGCAAAAATTGCTTCCTTCTCGGTCAATTGGCAGATCTATTCAATATCTCCAAATACACGCACTTTGCTTATAACGAGTGAACGAGTATATGCACATGTGCATTAAATAAAAGTACAGTGTGCATTGCTGAAAGCAAATGACCATAAGAAAAAAAATGACGGAATTAGAAAACACTGGATTTATCTGGGTAACCCATCAGCAATGGTTCCTATTTATGTGTCAGTTCCTTTGAAAATTGTTTTCACTGAAGAGGAGTTATGAACGCGTGAAAAACTGTACGTTATCTGAATTTTTGATCAAACCACTAAGGTTAGTTTCAGAGGTTTTTATTTTTGAAAATATATTTTGTACCCTCATCAGGAGTGGAATAGCTGAGAGTTCCTGTTTCCAAACGGTTGACGCCATGCATAGACAAGTCGATTAAATTTTTATGGTGTTGAAGGACGTGCGTTTTATTTTTGCTTTTTATCAATACTAAAGGAATAAATTCGTTCACAATAAAATACATATTATGATGCCTAAAACTGATAGTATTTACTATTGTTTTACACTCGTCAAAGCATGTACACATATTCAAAGTTTTGAACCTAACGAAAAAGGGACCGATTTGAAACGTTCATTTTTTATACCCAAAATACTGGAGACTCTGTCTACATTGTTTCCACATTTAATATTTCATGGGCAACCAATTCAAATAATTACAATTTGAATTAATTAAGGTACGAACATATACCTTTTTGAATAAGATTTCTTTTAAAAATACTCGTATATAAAATTCGTTTCGATTTCAAAATTGATTTTTCATATTGTGACCTCATGTATATGCAAATTCATTTTATAAAACCACTCTTTCATATTAATTGCTAATAATGGTCTTAAGAACTTTTTATAAACTGAATGGTAATAAAGATAACAAAAAATATCATATAAATATAATTTTTAATGTATGTTTTTATGCTTTTAATTAATGGCCACATCAAAATTAAGTGGTTAACATTTTTTTGGAGTCGTTAACATATATTTAGGAAGTAAAGAAAATATTTTATGTACAATAAAAATGCTGATTATAAAAATTTGATATGGAAAATTATTTAAGTACTTATATTATAGAGAATTTAATTTAATGTATACTAGAATGTCATAAATGTTAATGATGCGTTAATATTATTCTGTTTTGTTACCTATAAATTAGCGCTTTTATTCTATATATGAAAAGTTTATGTTTAATGACAAATATTACATAATATATTAATTTAAATATGAGTAAACAATTATAAGTAAAAATTCAAATGGAAATGTGAATTTTAGAAATGATTTAAAAGAAGAAATTTTTTAATTGAATTTTCTTAGTATAAGTAAATACTTTTCATTTACTGACTAAATTTTTGAGGAAACAGAAAAACAAAATTGACAGTTTTTCATCATTAACGTTATACTCGTAACAAGTGATGGTCTGGTCCAGTGCTGCTGAGGCCAAATATTCCAGACTAGTCTGCTTCATGGCAATATTTCCCAGCTCGTCAAGCCTAGTAACTTTTGTGGTACCCTGTCAAAACCATCTCCCTATTGAAATTATATTTTTTACTTTTACTAATATGACTACTGTATGCTTTTCGGGAAGGATCTTTCTCCTTCCCGAAAGGGTTGTAAGATTATAAATCCTTTAATCGTTATTAAAGGATTTATAATCTTACAACCGTTTAGTTTTTTAAAAGTTTATTACTTTGGTTTTAATCATGTGTCGAGCAAGTCAATCATTCAGTGTGTTATGAATAATTTTCAAAATATCCTTATACTAAAAGATAAAATGAAAACTGGGTGATAATTAAGCTAACGTAAAGCGTGAAAAGATTTATGTACTGAAGCAGGGTCTTGCTGAATGTCAGGGTATCGCTCATCGACAATCAAGAATTGGGGATATCTTAATAATGTTTAGTAAAAATTTTCAAGAAAGATTTCCTTTTTTACTCGTATAAAATTCAACAGACATAATAGATGTTGTCAAACGACCGTGAACGGCGGCGAGACTGGAGTGCTTAAATTTTACAGATTGGTATAGACGATCACCATTTTTGGCAAAAACTCATTATGATCGACGACGCAGACTTCGAATTGGCTGGCTTTGTTAATAAACAGAATAGCAGCTAGGAAGGTCATTCAACAAGTACTTAGCCTACAAAAGAAAAACGAAAATTCTGGAAAGGTAGCAATTTATTTTTCCACATAATCTCCTTCAAGCTTGATACACTTGGCCCAGCGATGCTCTAACTTTTTTAACACGTCCAAAAAATACATTTTCTCGAGGGAAGCAAAATAGGACTCCGTGGCGACGATGACCTCCTCATTCGACCCAAATCTATTGCCGGCGAGTAATTTTTTCAGGTTTGGAAACAAAAAGTAGTCACAGGGGGCCAAATCTAGAGAGTATGGTACATTGGGCAGCAATTCGTAGCGCAATTCGACCAATTTGGCCATGGCGACAGCGGAGGTGTGAGCCAGCGCGTTGTCGTGGTGCAACAGAACTTTTTTCTTCGCAAAGCGAGGCCGCTTTTTCTTCAATTCGACGTCAAATCGGCCCAATAAGTCAGCATAGTAGCGCCCCGTGAATGTTTTACCCTTCTCGAGGTAATCGATGTGGATCACACCCTGTGAATCCCAGAAAACGGTGGCCATCACCTTTCCGGCCGATCGAACAGTCTTCGCCATCTTCGGAGCACGTTCGCCGGGTGAAGTCCACTGTTTCGACTGTTCCTTGGTCTCTGGTGTGTACCAGTGAATCCATGTTTCGTCGACGGTCACGAAACGACGCAAAAACTCCGCATGGATTGCGCTGAAACAGCGCCAAACACGTCGCCGATGTGGTCTCACGGTTGCGCTTGTTTTCCGGTGTGAGCAAACGCGGCACCCATCGCGCCGACAGCTTTCTCATGCCCAGTTCTTCGTGTAGAATATGATGCACCGTTCCTACTGCGATACCCACAGTCTCAGCTATCTCGTGAATCTTCAATCGACGGTCTGCCAACACGAGATCGTGGACTTTTTTAACGTTTTCCTCCGTAGAAGCCGTTTTCGGGGCACCTGGGCGTGGCTCATCAAAAACCGACGTGCGGCCACGAACAAACTCGTTGAACCAATTCTTGACGGTCGCTATCGAAGGAGAAGAGTCACCATACACAGCATCCAAGCGATCTTTGATTTCGCTGCGCGTTTTTCCTTCCAAAAACAAGAATCTAATCACCGAACGATATTGTTCTTTTTTCTATTTTTGTGCAACCGACCGACGCGTTCGCTTTCAAAGGCTCTCAAAACAAAACTAATGAAGGGAATCGACTGAAACTTTGACAGTAGGCTACTAAAAGAATGTACTGCACGATGGTAAATTTCTTTTGTGACAGCAGTTCCGCTTGTTGAATGACCCTCGTATTGGGGCATTGAAAACCCTCAACTGTTACACTAATGACCTGTACACCCTCGCAGAGTAACTGTATGATGCGGCATTTGGACCGGCGGCATCATTGGGCCATATTTCTTTGAGGATGCTGGAGGCAATGCTGTAACAGTTCCTGATGATCGCTAACGGGACATGTTGGAAAATCTTCTTCTACGCGAATTGGATCAATTAGGCCTACAGAATATGTGGTTCTAGCAAGATGGTGCCACATCACACATAGCTCGTGCTCCGATGCAAATTTTGAGAGAAATTTTTCCCGGCTGAATAATATGAAAAAGTGGTGATATCGACTGACCCCGACGATTCCCTGATTTGAACCCTCCCGTTTTCGTCGTATACGTGTATTTAAAAAAAAGTTGTACACTAAAAAACCAACTGTTACCTTGATACCTAAGGACAACATTTGTAATGAAGTTACCAAAATAATACCAGAAGTCCGCAAAAATGTTATGAAAAATGTATTTAAAAGATTATTAAAAATGTTATTAAAAATGTGCCGCAGCCAGAGGCGGGTATTTTACTGATTCTATATGTTTTAGATAATGTTATAGACTATATAATGAACCAATAAAATATAAATTATAAAATTATATTTCATTTACAAGTTATTAAAAAAAAACTTCATACTGGAATATAAAACGCACCTTATAGATTTGGTGAAAAAATTATCTTTTTTTTTCAACAAAAGCGCATTTTTGGTAGGATCTAGGATGAAAATTAGCCCCAACAGTTCTAAGAGCTGTCTTTGTATCCAAGAAAACTTAGTGTTTGGTGTGTATTTTGGACGGGGTGCATCACAGCTCCCGAAATGAGGCTGGTGCGATGGTCGTGGTCAATAGCAAGAGGTATCGAGGGATACTGGCAATATTTTTTTAGACTCAATTGGACGATATGGACTTAGACAATATCTGGTTTTAGCTGCAGGCGGCGTTTCTACTTCACATTACTTCGAGACATGCTGATATCAGCAGGACGCTAAGGTTGTGCGATCTAATCCCCGTCGATTTTTGTCGATAAGGTTACATTGTGTTTCTTAACCTGTTTAGTGATCGGCAGCAACTTGAATTCGAAAAAATCTCAATTTTTAATATTATGTTGTTGCCTGTTTATAATGACACTTTCGAGTAACGGCTCCTTTTTATGATCTGTTGTAAATAATATATTTAAATATAAAAAATTAAAATTATGTATGAATTTAAATTCTCCTAAGGTGGGAAAGGAGAGGTAGTTTTTTTTTCTGTGGGGAGGCAGACTTAAGGCTCTTCTAAAAAAAGACAAGTGTTTTCAAACATGCTATCTTTTAATAGTCCATTTAATATACGAACTTATTTAAATATGTCAATATATTGTATATATAAATCGTCCACTCCATAAGTACCATGGCAGTGGAGGGCAAAGAGTACGTGATAGTTCAGTTATCCCAAGTTTATATACGCATTACAATTCAAAAAGTTAGAAACTTCTCCTAACCATGAAAATAATTTCCCGCAGCTTACGCTGGAAAACACTAGTCTATGCCAATAAACCGATGCAAGCTGGAGAGCAACATCATTAATAGTCATCCGAAATTGCACATATCGGATAAGTACAAGAAATGAAAACGTGGCGGCAATTTAAACTTTTCAATTTTTAAATAATCATTATATTGAATGTACTTTAGTCTGCAATAAGATAACCGTCATACATTTTTTTTTAAGTGGCTACGGCAAATCTTCTAAAAACGGGAATCTTCTTTTACCAGCCAAAACCCACCTCTTTGATGAGAGTGGAGGCTGCCTGCTCTTTTCTCATTGTTTCTTCCTGGTGAAGCTTCTTTATTATGCGGGATGCGTATTCAGATACCACACCATAATATCATTTGTGTAATGATCAGCTTCTGGGACAGCTATTCACCGATTTATTTCTCCAATTTCTCCCTTTCTTCGCCACAGCGTCGACAGTGAAAGATGACATGTTCCGCATCCGCAATTGTGAGCCGACAACTACCGCATATCGCATGAACTTCCATCTTAAACCGATATATGGAAGATATATTGCATATATATAGGGTTTTTCAATAAGACTGATATGATTTCTAAGTGATGTTTCGGCCATTTGTAACATGTCATGATCCCCCATTTTTTTTTTCATTGTATTCAGTAATGCTTACAATTTCATCATAGAGGAGAGATGTCCGCAAAAACAACGTTTACATATTATTCAATTTTATTATCAAAATAATCGTTCTCCAATTGCAACTTTTCGTGCGCTTTTGCCATTTTATGGTCGTAATAATCGTCCAACTGTACTCACTAGTCGTCGAATTGTTAAAAATTTCGAGCGTACATATTTTTTACATAATGTTCAAGTGCCAATAAGATAAAGAACCGCTCGAAGTAATGAAAATATTGCTGCCGTTCAGGCAAGTGTTGCTGAAGACCGCAATTTGTCGATTCCAAGACGTTCTCAAGAATTGGCACTGTCTTAAACCACAACGTGGCGGATTTTGAGAAAGGATTTGGGCTTGTATCCATATAAAATTGTTATCACTCAAGAACTGAAGCCATTGGACCACTGTAAACGTCGTGAATATGCTGATTTTGTCTTGGCACAACTTGAAAACAATAACGATTTCATCTTCTCCGATGAGGCTCACTTTCATCTGAGTGGTGCGGTAAATAAACAAAACTGTCGATTCTGGTACGAAGAAAATCCACAAATTATTCATGAACACCCATTACATTCACCTAAATTGGCAGTTTGGTGTGGTTTTTGGTCTGGTGGAATCATCGGTCCGTACTTCTTTCGAAATAAAGCTGGCAACACCGTTATTGTCAATGGAGAGCGGTATAGATTGATGATAACCAACTTTTTACGTGGCCGAAATTGGAAGAAGTTGATCTTGACAATATCTGGTTCCAACAAGACGGGGCTACGTACCACACAGCACGTGCAACAACCGAATTATTGCGAGAAAAGTTTGGAGATTCGATTATTTCAAGAAATTGTGACATTGAATGGCCTCCAAGAAGTTGATATTTAACACCATTAGACTATTTCTTGTGGGCTTATTTGAAATCTTTGGTCTTAAGCAATAAACCAGACTCTCTTTAAGCTTTAGAAGTCAATATTAAACGTACTATTCATGACATACGACTTGATTTAGTGGAAAAAGTGCTCGAAAATTGGGTTCATCGAATTCGCTCCTGCAAAAGAAGTCGTGGAGGACATTTGAATGACGTTTTATTCAAAACTTAATTGTATCGATTGTACTTCATATTAAATAAAAAACATTTGAATTTCCTTAATAATTAGTATGTTTTTTTTTTAAAGAAATCATATTACTCTTATTCGAAAACCCTTTAGAAATATCTAGAAGCATCCCTGTATTGTCAGAAATTGGGCCATAAAATGGTTCCCTTCTTTTCTTTTATTTCCACGTGGCTATGCCACTTCCTCATTATTACCCCCCTCCCCCGCTTTTGCCGATGAACCGAAGGATTTCTGGCTCTTTCTTTTCTCGAGACTCGAAAGGCGCTTCGACGATATACCGCCATCACCTGAGGTTTGTCCGTTTGCGTCACCAAATCCGTTTGTGGAACGAAGCCTGCGTCGGCTCAATGTAGGCGCTCCGTGATGTTCACCAAAGCTTAACCTACCGTCTATCTGAAGTTCCAAGCTGCACGATAATATCGCAGTTACTGATGGTGAGAGTAATAGACTCTGATACTGCATCAGTATTTTTGATTAGTAACATAAGTTCCTGGCCCGTTGATAACAGCCAGTATCGAATAATGCATCATTTGCGGTTTGGATGATATCATCCGCAGAACGGAATATAATTGAGAGTCCAAGTTTGTTGTTAAGGACTTTTCAAGCTTGGAATGGAATTATTTTTTGACAAATACTCCCACAACTATACTATCCTGAACTTTATTGATAATTTAATATAGGAGCTCCTCAATAATAAAATAATAGAAAGAAACCCATTGATTATAAAACCGTATTCAATTAAAAAATAACTTGAGAATTTTTTAATATATTGTTCAATAATATAAAATAACTTTTTTCAATAAAAAAGAAAAAAATATTAATTTTAATAAACGTAAAGCTTGATTGAACTAATATTGATCTTCAATTTATTTTTGATGTGAAACGGAAAGTAATTTTTAACTTGAAAGTAGAAAAAATATATTCGGTTTATAGTAAAACTTGGATTATTGCTGAAGAACAACCAACGTTATGGCAATTGAAGATTATCGAAAGTTTTCTCGTAGGTGAGTTTCTCTATTTAATCGATTTCAATTTATGTAGAAATCAGTAAATTTTTTATTAGTTGTAGTGCTATAAATTTTATCAGTCTTGATTTTCTATCATGAAGAGAATATTGTGACAATAGAAATTATAGTATAATGGGCGGAAAAGATGGAATGTACCAGGAAGGTTATAAAAGGTTAAACCGTGTGTACATTAAAGAAAAGTTAATTTCGGGAATAGAATTACAAATCTACTTAACTGAGTGCGCTTTTAACGTCTAATAATTATAATTTTGCTGGAAAGTAAAACAGCATCGACAGCGGTAATTGCATTTCTTCAACGATGTTGTTGGTGGTGATGTTAGCTTTTCCGATTAACAAATAATGATTCGAATAAAAAGTTCAATTTATCGATAATTATTTGCAAGTAGTACGGCTGTACATTTTTGATCATTATTACGCCTACTGTGCACGCTAGCAGATTCCCAGCATATGGTTAAAATTTCCAATCTATGTAACTCATATGTGTATCAAATAGAGAGACATGGAGAGGATCGAATTTAATAGGTTCGGTGATATGTGATCTAAACTCATTAAGTGCAATACGTTTTGCGATCTCTGCCCTGGGTAAATCTAAAACGTACGTTTCTCTATTTGTTGTTTTTCTACTTAATGTGGTATGGTGCCTAGTGCTGCGACTAATCGATTGGTGATCTTGCATCCGTACCGGCAAAACTAACTTCGGAAACAAATGGGTTGGAGGTCTGCTGGTTCTTGGTACTAAATCTACCTATGCAAGATCTACGAAGCAGCTTTCTGCCCAGCCTGCGCAACAATGTATTAGCAAGGATCGTATAACTAAAGTGGTCTCTTCCAAACATCCGATGTTACCAAAGTAGGTGAACTCGACTATATATTGTAGAATTAATGGTTATGATTCTCGATTTAGACGCAAATTTTATGTTTATGCTCACAACAGGAAATCACCTGGGAATCTTATTGAATCGAGCCGACCTATGCTGTTCGGTCTGGTTCGCTTCAATTCACTTTGGTTAGATCTCCTCATGTCCAGTTTGTTGTCATTTTATATTCAATTTTGTCATCGTAATTTTTTATCTGTTAACCCCAAACTGTAATGAATTGAGCGTGTAGGTGATTTTTCATTTAATGCTTTTGTCCGAAGAGAACAACATACCAATCGGCCATAACTGGATGGGTTCGATCTGTGCTGATTTGTGCTAATTCGTCCGTGAATTTGAGTTTTTGTTTTTGTCCAACAACTCAACAAACAATTCAACTGATTTCTTACTTTGTTCATCAATAAACAATTGATTTTCTTGTTCGTATGACATTGATTTATTTTTAATTGGCCATTGTTCTCTTCAACTCATATAATTGAACAACGAAAATAAATATTTTTCGAATACGGCTCCAAATTCTCTCTTCTTTTAGAGTCTTTTTTTTTATACTATAAAGAGAGGCAGTAGTATTGCACAACCATATTTTTTTCAAATTGCCATCCATCAATAATATTACATGTTCACGATTCCATATATTCGATAACGTGTACCCCAAGGGTGGGCAATATGCATTTAGTACGTCTTCCTTTAGCAACAATTGGTTGAAATTACTCAGGTATATCGTTTGGCGGCACCTTAGTACTTTTACAATGTATGTGTATACGCGTATTAGCCCCATTAGGTATTTTTAGTTCAGTGAAGTTGAATCCCCAATCGAACGAGCAAGGCTCCAAAGAGCATAAAATTAATGAACCCACACTCAATAAAATTTTTATGGCATATTATATTAATGTATTAACAACTGGTATGAAAATAAATTTTGCAAATTAATTTCATATTGCAGATAAAATCTATTATTTAGATACAATTTTTTCTTCGTTTCATGTTTATTTTTATATTTTTGTCTAGATCTACTCGTATGTAATTGACTCTTCTATATATGTGTATGTACATATGTACATACACATTTATCGACGAAATTATCCATTAAGTAATAAGCAATTATCATTATAAAATTTTTTTTTATGGTAATAATATTTGCATAATAAAGTTTCTCACTAGCCAATTTATCAATACTTATAATAATTGTATTATATATCATTCTGAAAGTTTAATTTGAAGGCTGTTTGCCAAGCTTTTAGGATAAGTCATAAAGAAATATTGTACACTTCAATGTTTAATGTCGATTAAATCATATGTAAAAAAGTTTTTTAAAAAAAAAATAGATACAATTAGGTTATAGAAAAATTATATAATTATTTGGAAAGAAAAACGTTTAGTTACTATTGTATAATTTGTAAAATTTAAACATTTTATAGTTAAAAAGTACTTCGAAATAATTGTAGCTAATTTCTTTCTTTAAGTTTAAAGTTTTTATTAACAAAAAACATAAAGATTTATATTTGTTAAATTTAGCTAATATTATTGGGTCACTCTGGATATTAATATGAGTTTTATTTTTGAAAAAATGTTTAGATTTGGAGGTCTTAAACTATTGCACCACATTTTGCTAATGAACAGATAATCGTAATTTATTTAATTATTCTTTCATAAAAGTATAGCTAAACATCCAGGATACTACATAACATAAGGTATCACGCATAAGAATTAAACCTAAAAATTTAGGTGAGATAGCAGCTACAGCTGAAGGCGTTTTAGAGTTCCATAGATAAGAGCCCAAATTTTTGACATACTGTCGTTGAGAGACTGTTTGGGTCGTAGGTATTCTATTTTCGTTTTTTTTTGAGTAAGCTGCTGGTAATACTATACGGTAAATAGTGAGCTGTATAAAAAGATGATAGAGAATTTGTATAAGCATGAAATGGACCAATTAGGATAGGATGACATGCTCTTTTAACAATATGGCATTACATAAAAACCTAGAAGCGCTGCGGTAACTATTTTAAAACTAATATTTCATAACTGAATTTTTTCTAAAAGCGGTCACGTCAATTGGCCTCTAACTCACGAAATTTTACCATTTTCGACTTCTTTCTGATGGAAGTGAAAGGTCTACACTAACTGACCAGAGACAAATAAACAACTCAAAAAATGCATTGAAATCAATTAAATTAATCTGGAAATATATGAACTTATATAAACGATTTTGGTCAAGTCAATTATTGGTTTTTAGTTATTTGAAAAAAGTTGTAAGCTTTTTTTTCAGATATTTTTAAATCGGTTATATTAATATTATATCCAAGAAATATAATTTGCAAAATAAAGTCTTAATTTATAAATAGTAGCAGGTATGTTCATTTCGGCTTCCGAAATTGCTAACTACTTTATGAATTTGAAATTTGACATTAATTTCTATAATACTAACCCTCCAGTAAGCAAATTCAGAATTATTCTCATATTAATATAATTCATTTTCAATTCTTAAGAATCAATTATATTGAATAATTGCTTATATTTCTATATTGAAGATGTCTATCTGAAGATAATGCAAAAGATTAAAAGATGTTTATAATGAAAACTATTTATAGTATTTACATTATAGAAATATGCATAAAAATATACAATATATTATTTGTTTGAATGTGGGTATAAGAACATTAAAAAAAAGCTACGAGGTCTGTTCAAAAAGTACGGCGAATTTTGAATTTCCTCGGGTTACGTATATTCGATTTTAGATTTTTTTTTGGCGTTATGTTGGTACTTATGTTTCTTACTTATGCCGATAAGTTCGGCCGTTTTGAACGTTCAGTTAATTTTTGACAGTAGCTTTGCTTGCACGTGTTTTGGCTCGTCTTCAATTTTTGCCCATTCCATAAAATGGATAAAAGAATCTGTTTCGGGAACAAAAAAAAGTCAGAGGGTGCCTGATCTGGAGAATACGGTAGCTGCGACATTATTTGTGTGTTGTTTTTGCCCAAAAATTCGCGCACAAGAAACGATGCGTGAGCAGGGGCGTTATCATGGTGCAAAAGCCAATTTTTGTTCCTCCACAATTCCGGGCGTTTCTGGCGGATTGCTTCCTTCAACTTGCGCATAACTTGCAGGTAATATTCCCTATTGACAGTTTTACCCTGTGGCAAGAGCTCATGATGCACCACGGTCCTGCAATCAAAGAAAACTGTTAGTAAAACCTTCACATTCGAGCGAACTTGGCGCGCTTTTTTCGGTCTTGGCTCGTGCGGCAGCTTCCATTGGGATGATTGAGCTTTGGTTTTCACGTCATAACCATAAACCTATGATTCGTCACCAGTTATGACCCTCTCGAGCAAATTTGGGTTATTGCGGACAGAGTCCAACAGCTCCTTAGCAATGTTAATGCGATGCTGTTTTTGGTCGAAATTGAGCAATTTTGTTACGAATTTCGCGGCGACCCGTCTTACGCCAAATCATTGGTAAGAATCGAATGGCACGAGCCAATCGATATGTTTAAGTCCTCAGCAATTTTCTCTAACGGTGATTCGACGATTGGCCTATTTTCTTCACTTCATCAATGTTTTCGTCTGTTTTTGACGTGCTCGGGCGTCCGGCACGATTTTCGTCGTTCACATCTTCTCGGCCCTCTGAGAACATTTTGTACAATCGATAAACGTTGCTTCGATCCAAGGTAGCTTCACCATATGCCACAGTCAACATTCGAAATGCGTCCGCACAATTAATTTTGTTTTTCACACAAAATTTGATGCAGTATCTTTGATCCATTTTTTGGAATGGGCAAAAATCGAAGACGAGCCAAAACACGTGCAAGCAAAGCAGATGTCAAAAATTAACTGAACATTCAAAATGGCCGAACTTGTCGGCATAAGTGAGAGACATAAGTACCAACATAACGCCTCAAAAAAATCGAAAATCGAATATATATACGTAACCCGAGGAAATTCAAAGTTCACGATACTTTTTGAACATACCTCGTACATTTGTAGTTGCAAATAAAAAAAAAATTAAAAATAACTTTGAACGCAATAGAGAATATTTTGGTTATTAAAATACATCTCTATAATACAAATGTTTATATGTTCTTCATATTAGAAAAAATCGTAGAACAGGAGAGCGAGGTTTTGATTTCGATAAATATCTTCATGGAATTAACTTAAGTTAATTTAATTTGAAAGAGTTATGATGAAAAAATTAACATACCATTGAAGCGAGGTAACTAAACACAGCTGTTTTATTTGCATAAAAAATACACCGTAACATTCCCTAATTAGTTACCAAAATTAAAGCTTACTGAACAGCACCATCTATTGATAAGCAAACAAAATTAGGCAAAGTTTGAAGATTAAAATTCTCAAATTTTTTAAATAAATTTTTTCGTTAAATTACGTTTTACCGATCTCTATATTTTCTGTACTCTATCAACAGCAAATAAGTTGATGTGGTAAAGATTTTTTAAAATAAAAATAGAGTTTTTAGCTAAAATATTTTAGAGTATCTCTTGTTAAAGATCATAATGAATGGGAAACATAAATCTTTTAAAATTAGTTATCTATTTAATAAGAATAATATTATCAAAATATATAAAATAAAATAAAGTAGAAATTATTTGATAAAAAATTCAAATGTTATTATTTTTCATGAAGTTTACTAAGCATATGAGAGCCGTTTATCATAAAATCGTAGTCATACTTTTTATAAATATCATAAATTCCTCATAAAATATCAAAAATTCCTTTTTATATTTGTATGTGGATGGAAAAAAATAAAGCAGGAAATAAAAAAAAATATAAGTCCTTGACATTTTAACGATTTGGCATTTCATTTCATGTACATAGCTTCCTTATTTCGTGTAATCGTCACTGAAGTCACACAGAAATCTGCCCTTGGCAGTTCGATTATGTCGAGTGCACTATCACGACATGACAAAACGCTGACATGATATCATAGCATAACACATTCCTATCCTGTACGGAACTGAATTCAAGTTTATATTGTTGACAAAAAGTAAATCCTTTTTTTGGTACCAGTTTACGATTCTAAACATAAATGATTCCTGCTGATTGATCATTATATTTTTATTTCATACTTGATGGTAGTCGATCTAGCATGTGATTCCTTTTCAGATTGAAGATTTTAATACAACATTGTATATGACTAAATATGTCCTTATACATTTGGGTAAATAACGAAGAAAGAGTGTTTCTTTATTTTATGTTATGAGTTTTTTCTGTTTTCCTAGCAGCTATTTAACATTAAAGAGGCTGACAAAAATCAACTATAAAAGACGCCTTAAACAACTCAGACTGATGGAATTTCTTTTTATGTTTCTCGTTGTTCTTAATGGCATAATATTTGGTGAAGTAAAAATAAAAACAAAAAATTCAGCTTGTACATTTGTAATATTTACGTAAATCTTACTGACACTAATACCTTACTAATGTTCTAATAAAAAAAGCTTCTTTCATAGTCGTAGATTATTTTCTTTCATAGTCCTAGATACCATCGTATCGATATCATGAACGCCGAGATACCATGTATGATACTACCGGCTTTAGAATCTTGGGGACGGTAAGAAAATAATATATTTATTGTTCTTGTATTTTAACTATTTATCTAAAAAGTGAAAATAATACAATATATTATAATTATGAGCAACTAAAAGTTGTAGAAAATATATTATGTATTTATTCCGTATTAATAATTTTTACCTTCAAACATGTGAAAAAATCGTATTAAGAAAGAACTAAAAACAAAATGTCATTTTTTCTTTATACAAACAATCACACTAATTGACGTCAATTTTAGCTCATCTACTATCCACTGCAGTAATAATATGAGAGTATGGCGCTGAAATCAGTAAAAGTACCAGGTTTGGGTATAGAAAAGTGTAAACACCAGGTTGGTGTATAGGGAAACTACGGAAACATTCGTGGTATCGATACCAGGAATATTCATCGAATACCAGCTTTTTCAGCTGGTATTCGATGAATATTCCTGGTATATTTAGTATCGAATCTGCATGGTATCGATACCAGATGTGTGTCCCTAGCATTATTGGTTTTAATTTTTAGGACTTAAGTTTCAATATATTTTATCTAATTTTTTCACGAAAGTCTGTGTATTATTTTTATATTAATATTTATTCAATAAAAATGATATTTTAGATCATTTTTATGATAAACTGAAATGAACTTTATTCTACTTTGGTAGGTCAATTATTATTATGGGTTTGTGTGAAAAATTCAATATACTAACGTACCTTTAAACTACACTGTTTATCGTATACTAAATAAGTTTTAAAAATATGTTACTGTGTTCTGGAGGCCAAAGAATATTCCATGCAGCACACTGAGAGCATTGGTGTGATTTATGAAAAGTTCTTTAGTCTTAAAAACTTTGTAAAATTTTTTCGCCCACAAGAATTGAATCTTTCTGAAACTATTCTGTGAAATATTTTCCATAAAAGTTAGCGTTTGTATCTGTATAAATGGCATTTAATAACTTAGTGATCGTATGTTCCATTAGTACAGACCTCCACAGACAAGACCTAATTTTTACAGTAAATTATTAATAAGTAAGAAAGGACATTTTGACTAAACAGATTTCGTTAATAAGCAAAATAACTGATTTGTGAGGCATGAAAATCCAGCGACAATTTACGGATGATCTTACTCCTTCGTAGTGCCTGTGGAATGCGTAGTGTGCGTTGGAGGTGTCATTAGTTCGTTTTAGATTATTAAAATGGGATACTATAGGGTTTTCTATTAGAGTGATATGATTTCTAAGTGACGTTTCGGCCATTTTTTTTTCATTGTATTCAGTAATGTTTACAACTGTACTCACTAGTCGTCGAATTGTTAAAAATTTCGAGCGTACATTTTCTTTACATAATTTTCATGTGCTAATAAGATAAAGAACCCCTTGAAATAATGAAAATATTGCTGCCGTTCAGGCAAGTGTTGCTGAAGACCGCAATTTGTCGATTCCAAGACGTTCTCAAGAATTGGGACTGTCTCAAACCACAACCTGGAGGATTTTGAAAAAGAATTTGAGCTTGCATACGTATAAATCTTATGACTAAAGAAGTGAAGCCATTGGATCACCGTAAACGTCGTGAATTTGCTGATTTTGTCTTGGAACAACTTGAAAACGATAACGATTTGTTTAAGAAAATCATCTTCTCCGATGAGGCTCACTTTCATCTGAGTGGTTTGGTAAATAAACAAAACTGTTGTTTGTTTTACATTCAAAACACCCATTACATTCTTAGGTGAACAGTTTGGTGTGGTTTTTTGTCTGGTGGAATCATCGGTCCGTACTTCTTTTGAAATGAAGCTGGTAACACCGTTACTGTCAATGGAGAGCAGTATAGATCGATGATTACCAACTGTTTATGGCCGAAATTGGAAGAGGTTGATCTTGACAATATCTGGTTCCAACAAGACGGGGCTTCGTGCCACACAGCACGTACAACAACAGAACTATTGCGAGAAAAGTTTGGAGATTCGATTATTTCAAGAAATTGTGACATTGAATGGCCTCCAAGAAGTTGATATTTAACACTATTAGACTATTTCTTGTGGGGTTAACATATTTGCAGTCATTGGTCTTTAGCAATAAACCAGACTCTCTTTAAGCTTTAGAAGTCAATATTAAACGTACTATTCATGACATACGACTTGATTTAGTGGAAAAAGTGCTCGAAAATTGGGTTCATCGAATTCGTTCCTGCAAAAGAAGTCGAGGAGACCATTTGAATGACGTTTTATTCAGAACTTAATTGTATTGATTATACTTTACACTAAAGAAAAAACATTTGAATTTACTTCACAATTAGTGTGTTTTTTTTTAAAGAAATCATATCACTCTTATTCGAAAACCCTTTACAAATCGCTCTACTAATTGAATGGGTACTGATTTATTCCTTTGCGGATGCTTAGAGCGAAAGATGTATGCTTACCGATCAGAGATAATTGAGCAACAAACGCAACAAATCCAATGAAAATATTTCAGAAATATTTAAAATCAAATTGCAATCATTATCAGACAATCTGTCATTTGCTATAAGAACATATCTGACCTTTAAGAGTCAATATTATTTTCAATACATAATTCCAAGTTCATATAAACGATTATATTCAACCAAAGCACTATTTTTTCTTTCTATCTAAAATTATTTGAAAGAAAAAATTGAAAACTTACATGTGTTCATTTTGGTATTGCTTTATTATCTATAGCTTCATTTAAACATTTACCTTTTTAAAAAAATTAGAGCTACGAGTAGCAATGTAGTCCTGGAAACCGCTTTTGAATATTCCACCATCACCATTGGTTAAAGAAGTTTTGGGCCGAATAATGCTTTAAGCATATCGGTAGGACTGAGACTGGATTTAATAAGTAAAATTCTCTTTTAAGTGGTTAACTCCATGATAGAAAATCATAAATATATTTTGTGAATTAAATTAAATAGAAAAAAAATTGTAAAATCTATAATAAAGCAAATTTCCGTGCTTCCAAATTTTTTAAATTTTTTCAGAAAATACCAATTAAGTCATTTTTCTTTTTAACATTTTCCAATTAAAATTTATTTCACTTCCAATATTCTATTCTAAATTCGACATAAAGACTACAATTTCTGTAATGATATAAAAATCTTTTATTTCCATTTATAAAAATCTTTGGCTATACTGCAAATGGTAGCAGGACAATCGAATATTATTTAGCCATACTATAAAACTATGAAATCCTTTATTCTCATTTTTTCCTTCTACTCTTGCAGATATCTTGGCAATAAAGTAAATGAAATAGGACAGAAAATCCTTGATGTATAGAACTTCTCCGAATTTGTGCCGAAGTTTAATACTACAGAGTATATTTTATTATCATTTTATACCTATTCTGTTACCAATAAGGACATTTTTGCCGATATAATCCTATGAATTACTGCAGAAAAAGAGTTATCGTTGAGTTACTGCATTAAAATAAGAAGAAAAACAGCACATAAGATGCTCCCTTGCTATATTTTTCTACATTAAACACAGCCTTTCTATAAGAGTCTTAACATATATGACATTTTCATATTGGATCATTTCAATTTTATGGTATATTAGTGATTTATCAAAATTTTTTCTTATATTTTCCATTGTTTTTTTTTTTATTAGAAGGAATTTATTTTATCGATCTAGTCGTTTTTTGATGTTACCATCAATGCTATCACTGTTGGAATTCTAACGGTATTGCCCTAAGGGAGGCTAAAATTGTATCTCCAATTTCAGAAAGATTTTATTTAAGGAAATAGCCACATATGAGGGTGTATGGGAGATGTCAATGGGCATCAAACGATATTATTCGGATATCAATTTTCCATGCGGGATGAAAAATCTACTTTGATGGATCATAAATAGAATTTTCTATAAGCGATAAAATCAACTACAGGGTCATATATACTGAAACTGGTCCATGTATAACTCTCGGCTCTTGGGTGACTTCCTCAAATTTACACGCCCAGGATACGTATTCGTTTATAGCAAAGCGGATAATTTATTGGAAGTTTTATCCACTTTTATGACTCCCCACGCATACTTAAGCTTTATCGGTTGAATTTTTATCATAAAAAATACATAATTCTCAGCAAATCGCACTATGCCATGCTGTAAATTTTCAGATTTTAGATAGTCCTGCCTACGAATCTGATCCTGTACTATATATACTATATGAGACTCTTTCACATATTACTTTTATTCCATCATCGGATCATAAACGAAATTTATCTATCATTAAATAAGGACAGTATCATTTATTTAATTTGTAACATAAACTAATTAACCATCATTTTATTGAACATATTTTTGTAGTTAAATTTTAGCGTATATTTTTGCTGGTTTATTATATTTTGGATGAAATAGAATTTAATGATAATACAAGAACATTTACTATTTACTTAAACATCATTGATATTATGATTAAAAAAAAAAAACTAATAAAAATTAAACTGAAAAATGCTTTATCAGTTATATGGAAAAATAAATTTTGAAATACCAAATATTAATATTATGATAAGTATGGTTATTATTAAGATAATAAAGATTCAATTATCAAATTAAATAGGACGATTACCTGAAATGAATTTAAAAATTTGCCATAATATATAGATAGGCATACGTATAATTTTGAAAAGTCATTTACAAATATTGCGTATTATCGTTAAAATAAAAAATTAAAGAAAATATTTTGTAATTTATTAGTCAACTTTTTTAAGAGTTTATTAGAATAATTATAAGATTTTTTTTTTTAATATCAAATTTAATATTTAAACTATTTTTTATTACATTTTAATATATAAAAATTACTAACTCAACGTTTTAAATAAGTTTTGTAAATTATATGTTATCAATTTTCATTTAATATATTAATTTTTGAAACTTTTTTTTAAACCGAAGTATTTCATGAGCCATAGCATCGCTATGAAAATGTTTCTTTTCTTGCACCTTTCATAGACATAAATATTCAACTACTTAGTAAAGCTTATATTAATAATTAAAATGATTTTTGTTTTCATGTTTTGCAAACTATTGTTGACAATAAATTATCAGCTATGAACAACTCTAAGACATAGTAACTGTTTATAGTCAATTTGAAGATATAAAAGACGTTCAAAACTAGTATCCTATAGATCTAAATTTTGGATTTAAATACTACGAAGATTTTGTGTTGTTCGGATACAAGCACTACTTATAATATGAATTCTGTAGGTAAAATATGTTTCTTGTTTATGACAAAAGTTAAGGCAACTCATAACTATGAATCTTGTTGATTATGATATAAAAATGAATAAATAAAATGCATAATTTTTAAATATTCTTTAATATATTGTTATGATCCAACGTAGATTCGATAGATAAGGTCAAAAAATAAAAATAAAATGATGCATAAATTACGAGACGACAACACTTTATTTAATCACAATTCCAAAATGCTACAATAAAATAATTTACAAATTACGCAGCGTCTACGCAACATCTCTTACACAAACAGTCGCTAGCTTTTTAGACGCAACCAACTAAAACTCATCTAAACTGTTCTCGCAAGCAGCACTCGCTTTCACACTCTCTGGAACTGGCTTTCTGGAATCTCCTAGAAAACGCCGGAACTCCCCCTTCAAACAGACGGTTCTGAGTATCATTCGAACCATAATAACGGGTCTGACGGTCAACGTGCACAATCTTCGGTGGTCCACGGTAATTCTTTTTGATGCAGTATGTAATTCCATTCAACTTTGTAACGTCTCAGAATACACCATCCCAACTGGCCTGTAATTTCAGTCGCATTTCTTTTCACCGCGTGTGGTTGTATAGCCCAAACAATGATCCGTCCTCAAATTTGACAGTTTTGTCAATGCGGTCGTAACGAATCTTCATCCTGTCAATAGCCCGTAGTCCGGCATTTCGTGCCGGATTCCATTTATATTCTCTATCAAATCCACTACATCCCTGCTTCTTGCCTGCGGGTCCATTAGAGATACGCAGCTCTTACACTTGCGGCGCCAATCTCTGATATCACCACGGCAGTTAATCCAATAAAACCTCTAACAAATTTTTAAAGTGAAATTTTTCACTCCACGATGTCCGTCAGAAAATCTATCGTAGAACATTCGCAACACGTCCACTACAATAAGTTTTGCTACTACAATTTGCAAGTGGTAGTTATTTCTCTGTGGAGTTTCCCATTTATGTTACAGCAATCCATTGTGCATCATTAAACTATCCTACTGTACCCAGTACGCTTTGTAGTTGCACTCATACTTGCAGCTACATACCATCGAGGCTTCTCTGCTCTATTTTCAACCATACCAATATTGGCTTCATGTCACTTCATTCCTCGCTAACAGCATCCATTTTTATACTTCTTCCAACCTCGGCTTCTTTAGCCTCTTTAACTTTTACAGTTATTCCTCCTATAAAGCCTTCTCGAAAAAGCATCTGTATTACTAGTTGACACTACTTATAAGGATATTTCCCCGCAACCGCACCTCAAACCACCATATTTCAAGTCGATTGTTAGCTGCTATCGCCTCATAAAGTCCAATCCGATTATGCTGTCATCGACGATATCTGCCACTATAGCAGAATTTCGATAGGTGTTTTCCTCAAATTTAACCTCCATGCCCTTTTCTCCTCGAACCTATTTGTACTGACGAGTTCCTGTTCTTATAATGGGGGCTCTCTCCAAAATAGCCTGCGCACGACCCCTTTTTATGGTGTTTATTCGTTTTCCTGATTCCAGCTGTGCAGGGTTACTAACTCGATGCACAACTACTAGTTCTCCATTCTTAGCATTTGGCACCTTCATATCCGGGCAGTTTGATCTAACATAATGTGGCCTAGTTTTCTACAATGGTAACATTTTAAACCCCGGGGAGGGCCATTTGGACTTCCACCTCGACCATAATTGCTTTAACCTAGTACATTGTTGGATTATGACAAACTGCCTCTATCTCCAACGCATGAACCAAGGAACATACTGGTTCAAGCATTTATCGATGAAATAATTATTCTTTATTTCATCAATAAATGCTTGAACCAGTATTTTATCGATGACAGAAGTTGACTGATATGCCTTCCGCACTAACTGCTCAATTTCCATTACTTTTGGAAACCTTTATAATGACGCTCAACCCGATCTTTTAGCTATGCTTGGAAGGCATGATGGAGATGGCTCTATCCGTAGCGCTCGTATGTGAAATATAGATTCAAATTGTAACTTGTATACCGCCCATGAAGTCTTTCCATCAAACGGTAGAACCTTTAATTTATTACTCATAGATCCGGCGAAACTGTCACTGGTGCTTTAGCCACTATTGACATCAGCTTCTATAATTCTAGTTCTCCATTGTTTAACTTCAGCCATAACCTTACCTTATCTAATGACTTCAGTCCTAACCCTCATTTCTATTGTAGTTTACTTCTTCCCTCAGCCTATGTTGAAATTGTTTGAAAGACGCCAGAAGTTTCTAAAAGTTGTGTCTCCAAAAGACGGCTCTGTTCTGCTTGTCGACGTCTTTGTTTTTCTTGAACAAATCTTAGCTGTGTCCGTATGCGCTGATTCTGTTCTTCTTGTCAACGGCTCTGTTCTTCGTATTGGCATCTTTATTCTTTGATGAAAGTCAATAAGTCCTACATACGAGTATCAACTGCAGGCTGTCTGGTTTCATCTTTTCTAACCGCTTCTTCACCAGGTGCTGTTGTTTTCCTCGTTGGTAACCAGCCTGTCTTGGTATTTTCAACATTTTCTGCGTAATACTGTATATTACTGGTAATGAAATTATCGTTCAATTAGTCCTTGGAAAATCTAAGAAATTGCGCTTGTAGTATCGGTAAAGATTTTTTTTCTGTAAGTACCATGATCGACAGAAAAGCTGTCAAAATTTCAGCTCGATCCATAGCGTAGGTCAATTTCTATCGTCGATTAAAGTTAACGACATTTATTTGTGCATAACAATGAAAAAAACCGAGTTTTGGGCTGTCATCAAACATCTCCATTTGAAAGGTTTAAGCCCGAAAGAAATCAAAGCCGAGTTGGACGCAGTTCATGGCACATCTGCACCTGTTTTTGCGACGGTTTACAATTGGGTGAATGAATTTAAACGTGGCCGTTCATCCACAAAAGATGAACATCGTTCAGGACGCCCAGTTGAGGTGTCTCCTCCTGAAATCATCGACAAAATCCACGATCTGATTTTGAGCGATCGGCGAATTAAAGTGCGCGAATTAGTTGAGGCCACGAGCATATCACAAGGTACAGTCGCTTCAATTTTGCATGAAAAATTGTCTGTGAAAAAAATTTCGGCAAGATGGGTGCCGCGTTTGCTTTCAGAGGAGAATGGCTATGTTGGCACTCTTTCATCGCAATCCTGCCGAATTCCTTCGTCAAAATGTCACTGTGGACGAAACCTGGATACACTACTACACTCCAGAAACGAAGAGACAGTCATCACAGTGGATTTTCAAGGGTGAACGGGCTCCGAAGAAGGCAAAAACGGTGCCATCGGCCGGCAAGGTGATGGCCACGGTCTTTTGGGATTCGCAGGGCATCATTTTTATCGACTACTTGGAAAAAGGAATAACAATAACAGGAGCGTATTACGCGTCGTTATTGCAATGGTTGAGCGAGGAAATCAAAGAGAAACGCCCCCGTCTGAAGAAGAAAAAAATCCTCTTGCATCAGGACAATGCGCGTGTGCACACCTGCGCTGTTTCCATGGCCAAAATCGTGGAATTGAGAATGGAATTGTTGCAGCATCCCGCTTATTCACCAGATTTGGCTTCGAGTGCCTATTTTCTTTTCCCCAATCTAAAGAAATGGCTTGGCGGATGACGGTTCACTTCCAACGAGGACGTCATTGCTCAAACGGATGAGTATTTTGCAGAACTTCCGAAATCCTATTTTTTGGACGGGATAAAAATTTTGGAAAAACGGTTGGAAAAATGTATAGAGCTAAACGGGTATTATTTTGAAAAATAAAATTTTTTTTTTTTTTAAAAACAGTTTTTTTCCATATTTTTCTAAGGACTTATTGAACGACCTTCGTAATGAATAAAAAGCTACAATTAATTCAACAAATAAGAAGAGAGTTTTGTCCCGCTATCACTTGCGCAACTCTGCAAAGTAGAGATAAGTTCGTATTTACTTTTAAGTTAGTGTGCAGTCGCACGTACACCATGGTACACTTTCATGTAAACACTTTACCCTATCCCACTTCTGACACCAAAATGTAACGATCCAAAGTAGATTCGATGCATAGGGTAAAATACAAAAATAAAATAACACATAAATTAAAATAAAATAAACACTTTATTTAATCACAATTCAAATGCTGCAATAAAATCATTATAAATTACGCAGCGTCTACGCAACATCTCTTACACGAACCCTTACTAACGCTGGTCCAACTCAACTAAACTCTCCCGCGCAAGCAGTGCTCATATTCGTTTTTTAAACCGATTTACTGGAATTTTCTAGAACACGCAAGAACCATGGCACGTCGTTATAAATCTTCTATAACACACCAGAGCCATGCAACGTCATAACAATATTTATGCGAGGTACTATTTAAAATAATGTCAAAAGAATTTGTAACCGCTCCTACCCTAAAAGAAAACACTAAAAAATATTGTAGCACTTTTTGCAAAATCTATTCTCCTACACTTGAGACATTCAGGCATTGAAATAATTCTCCCCACTGTCATATAAATATATAAGATTCTTCCCAATTTCACAATTTTTTTCTCAAAAGGTTCAAAAACGATCCGAACACCCCAGTTTTGTAATTTGGATCAAACCACTCAATACACCACACCACAGTCTCCTCTTGGCAGATTTTTATCCTTGCCGTTGTTATCACCTATAATAAAATAGCTACTCTACCCTGTATCAAAATCTTACATTTTGTAGCGTTATTTCAACAGTAAACACTACAAAATCATAATTGCCACGTTCTGCAGTTGTTATCCTATCAGATATTATACTAAACTTGCTTTTATTTAATAAAATACTTACACTTGCGCTGTAACATGAAATTCCGAAACTATAGTTACCAACTACCATTGCTTCGTTATATACAAAAATCGAAATAGGCACAAAAGATTTATAATATTCCACAACCAAAAAATTGATTAAAGAAGATAGAATATATTTAAAAGGAGAAAATTTTATTTAGCGGTTGTACTATTTAACTATATTTAATTCAGAGAATAAACGAATCACCGACATCTTGCACCTAGGCCCTAACTGGCCCAATATACAAAAAACGTGATATTATTGTATAACAGTGATTGAAGAAGTTTAAAAGTTACTAAGCACTTTCTATCATTTATACTTTCATATTCAGGTGTGAAGAGGACTTGCGCGATCCTCATTAAATTTACCCAATTTTTGTTTATCGCCGATGACATGCATATAATACGATGGTTATTCAACAAGTACTTAGCCTCACCGCCCGATGGAACTGCTGTCACAAAAAAAATTTACCATCGTGCAGTACATTCTTTTAGTAGCCTATTGTCAAAGTTTCAGTCGATTCCCTTTATTAGTTTTGTTTTGAGAGCCTTTGAAGCACAAAAATGGAAAAAGAACAATATCGTTCGGTGATTAGATTCTTGTTTTTGGAAGGGAAAACGCGCAGCAAAATCAAAGATCGCTTGGATGCTGTGTATGGTGACTCTTCTCCTTCGATGGCGACCGTCAAAAATTGGTTCAACGAGTTTGTTCGTGGCCGCACGTCGGTTTTTGATGAGCCACACCCAGGTGCCCCTGGAAAACGGCTGCTACGGAGGAAAACGTTAAAAAAGTCCACGATCTCGTGTTGGCAGACCGGTTCACGACATAGCTGAGACTGCCGGCATCGCACTAGGAACGGCGCATCATATTCTACACGAAGAACTGGGCATGAGAAAGCTGCCGGCGCGATAGGTGCCGCGTTTGCTCACACCGGAAAACAAGTGCAACCGTGAGACCACATCGGTTGCTCACACCGGAAAACAAGCGCACTTGCGAAGAAAAAGTGCTGTTCCACCACGACAACGCGCCGGCTCACACCTCCGCCGTCGCCATGGCCAAATTGGTCGAATTGCGCTACGAATTGCTGCCCCATCCACCGTATTCTCTAGATTTGGTCCCCTGTGACTACTTTTTGTTTCCAAACCTGAAAAAATCACTCGCCGGGAATAGATTTGGGTCGAATGAGGAGGTCATCGTCGCCACGGAGGCCTATTTTGCTTCCCTCGAGAAAATGTATTTTTTGGACGGGTCAAAAAAGTTAGAGCATTGCTGGGCCAAGTGTATCGAGCTTGAAGGAGATTATGTGGAAAAATAAATTGCCACCTTTCCAAAATTTTCGTTTTCCTTTTGTAGGCTAAGTACTTGTTGAATGACCCTCGTATGTTGATCCGAAAGAGCTTAATAAAAGGCCTTTATTTAAATTGAGTAAGTAGCAAGTATTGCAGTAAGTAGCAAGCAAAATACACGTGAGTCTTAATAACATCAAAGACAAGATCTCCAGTACTGATTATATACAAAAAGGAGACAATATATTTGAAAGGTTCAAATTGCTTCCCATTTATACCTAATTTGGGATAAAATATATTAACCTATCTTTGACAAGGAAAACAATTTGAATCTACTTAATTAAATTATTTTACTAAAACCTTACTTCCGCCGAGTCGCAATTATTGCATATTTTCATGCATTCGTTAAAAATTCGGTCCTCAGTAAGAATCATTACGAATCCTTGGCCATTTAAAATTTTTTTATTAAGAACGTTTGCTCATTAAAATTGTATATAAAAACTTGCATTAAACAACCTTTTGTATATAATTTTAATGATTAAACAAATACCTTAGGTTTGGATTTATAGGGTGGACCATTTAGAAGTTCCATTTTAAAAAGTAAATAAAGAAAAACTAGTGTATATTTTTTTAAATTTGCGGTTTTATTAGAAAGATTAAACCTTGAAATTTAAGAATGAAACACAACATCATTTAAATGACTACCACGGCTGGCGTTACAGTACCCCAATTTTTCAGTAACATACATTTTCGATTGTCCGGGCCTGTATCTCTTCAATGGCAACTTTGATTTCGTGTTTCAAGGCCTCAATTGTCTCTGGATGGCTTGCGTAACATTTATCATTAACGGCTCCTCACAGAAAATAATCTGTCAAATCACAGCTCTGAGGCGGCTAATTGACATCAGAATTTCGGCTGATTATTCGGTTTTCGAAAGCATTGCCCAAAAGTTGGATTTTTACGTTGGCTGTTGTGGGAAGTGGCCCCGTCCTGTTGAAAACAAATGTCGTCCATTCCATTCTCTTCAACTTTTGGAAACAAAAATTCGTTGAGCATGCCACGATAGCGCTCACCATTGACCGTAACGGAAGCTCCTTCATTGTTTTCGAAGAAAAACGGGCCAATGATGCCTCGTTGTAGATGCATCGACTTTTCCATGGTGACGTATGGATTTTCTGAGCCCCAGATGCATCAAGTTTGTTTGTTAACATACCCACCGAGGTGTAAAAGCGCATCATCCGAAAAGAAGATTTTTCGGTAAAAATGCTCATCTTCAGCCAATTGATCTTGCACCCATTGGGCAAACCGAAAACGCATCGGATGGTAATGCGGCTTTAGCTGTTGGACTAATTGAACTTTGTTAGCTTTCATACCGAGGTCTTTGTGCAAAATTCTCAACAGAGAAGTGCGAGACATGTTCAATTCCTGAGAACGGTGACGAGTTGATGTTGATGGCTGATCACGGACATTTTAAGCAACGGCGGCAATATTCTCGGTCGTACGCACTATATTAGAGTGGGAACGAGTTGCTTTAGCAACCAACAAAGCAGTTTCGCAAACTCGCTTCACGAATTTTCCCACAAGTTGACGTGATGGCATTCGATCTTTGCTCATTTGTTTAAAAAAATTAGTCACAGTTTGGGTTGAAGACTCACCACTTTGGAAGTAGGTTCTCAATATTTTCCATTTTCCTTCAAGCCTATGGATGACCATTTCGTACAATTCAGACTTTCAACTAACAATCTGTCAATTCGTGTTGACATTTAACACTCTAGTACTACAAATAAATAGTAGTTCAAAATGGAACCGCTAGATGGACCGTTCTGTTGTATCAAAAGTGGCTCTTATAATTGGGATAAGAACCCGACCAGTTGCCTTTTTAGAATTATATAATGCGTGTTTGCGTGAAAAATATCTCCCACCGGTTAAAACAACAACACCCGATAACCCATCCTCCTACATCCCTATTTGTTTTTTGGATACGGTTGGTAAAGTGTTAGAAAGAATAATTTACAACCGTTTTGATTTGATCAGAGGATTCAGAAAGGCTAGATCAACGGTGGATGTCATATATACCGTGGTTGATATGGAGCGTAATACAGTTGAAGAGAAGTGACGGAAACAAGTTACTGGGTAATACTGCGTCATCGTTATACCGGATGTCAAGAACTCGGCAGCATACACAGTGTGTCCCAAATATAACCGAACTTTATATTTAAATCATACAACATGCAGCGCCATCTATTGCGCTAGAAACAAAAATGGAACAAAGAGCAAATATAAAATTTTGTGTTAAACTTGAAAAAAAATTTGCTGAGACATACGAATTGATGTAAAAAGTTTATGAAGATGATTGTATGAGTCATACTCAAGTTTATACGTGGTTTATACGATTTAAAAATGGTCGTGAGGATCTAAAGGACGACCTAGGGCCAGGTTGTCCAGAAGCTAGTAATCGTGCTGAATTGGTGGAAAAAGTCTGTGAAATCATTGGTATCGATGCAAATTTTACTACGAGAATGTTGGGTGAGGAATACAAGTAAAAACACTATTTGGAGAATTTTAACTGAAGATTTGGGTCTTTCCCAGGGAATTTTAACTGAAATTTTCAACAATGTCTTTGCAATGCCCCACACGAGCGATTTTTTGAAGCCCAAAAAATCGCTCGTTTGGAGCATTGCAAAGACATTGTTGAAACTGCCGGAAACGTGCAGACTTTCTTGATTCGATCATAACTGGTGATGAGTCATGGTGCTTTAAATATGACCCTGAAACTAAGCGTCAGTCTGCTGAATGGAAGTCAAAAGGCGAGCCAAAACCAAAAAAAATGCGTTTTCAGAAGTCTCGAATTAAGACAATGTTGATTACTTTTTATAATTCGAAGAGTATTGTTCACAAGGAATTTGTTCCAGAAGGTCAAACTGTTAATGGAGAATACTACACATATTAAGCCGTTTTAGATCGTTTGTGGAACATAATTGGTCGTGGTAGACCTGAATATCCAGCAGGAAAACAGCTGCTTTTACTGCAGGATAATGCACCACCTCACAAGACCAAAAAAGTGAACGAATTTTTGATGAAAAAACAGATTTCTCTCATCAACCACCATCCGTATTCATCTGATCTATCACCATGTGACTTTTTATAAGTCAATCTCAAGGATTCACCAAGCTTAACAAAAAAATTGATGACAATAACTCCAAAATTATTTGTTCTATTTGTTATACACGTAACGTACTCCAAAAATTTAACTTTACATGTCATGCTTGGAAATAGAAAATATCATCATGTGACTATTTTCTATTTCCAAAACTGAAAACCAAGATGAAAGGAGCATTTTATGATGGTATCCCAGCCATTCAAGCAGCCGTCACCGAGGTGCTGAAGAACATTCTTATAAATGACATAAAAAAATCCATATTCGGTCCTCGGCCAATTGTTATGGAATATTATGTATTACGCGCTATTCGGACGACATTGTATTTTCGTAAAATCATAGATGAGATTATCCAAACTGGTACTGGCTATTATCGGTGGGCCTGGAACTCTATGATCAAAATCCCGAGTCAGTACTAGTGACCGCAGGAAAGTTAAAGATTATATTATTCTGACCATCAGTGACTGCGATATTATCTTGTAGTCATGGATACGATACCTGGAAGTTTGGACAGAAGCCATGTTGAACTTTGGTGAACATCTCAAAATAGTTGTTGAAAAAGTAAGTTGCGTTTTATATGCCGTAGTAAGGACTACAGAGTCGAATAGGACGCAGTCCTTATCTAAACAGAAGTTAGGATGACGGAAACGTGCAAACGTCAAGTGATGGCGGTATATCGTCGAAGTACCCATTGAGTCTCGGAAGCATACTGTAATGTCCCACAAAATGCTATCTGTGCTATCGCTAACATGCCAACAATCGATTTTTTTGCTGATGGAAAAGCCAGAATACGAGGTCTGTTCAAAAAGTATCGCGAGATTTGAATTTCTGTGGGTTACGTATATTCGATTTTCGATTTTTTATGGCGTTATGTTGGTACTCATGTCTCTCACTTATGCCGATAAGTTCGGCCATTTCGAAAGTTTAGTTTATTTTTAACAGTTGCTTTGCTAGCATCTGTTTTTGCTCGTCTTCGATTTTTGCCCATTCCAAAAAATGGATCACGAAATCTGTTTCGGGAACAAGAAAAAGTCACAGGTGGCCATATTTGGGGAATACGATGGCTGCGGCATTATGAGTGTGTTGTTTGTTGCCAAAAATTCCCGCACAAGCAACGATGCGTGAGCAGTGGCGTTATAATGGTGCAAAAGCCAATGTTTGTTCTTCCACAAATCTGGGCGTTTCTGGCGGATTGCTTCGCAAAACTTGCGCATAACTTGCAAATTTGCGTGGTCGCGGACAGAGTCCAACAGCTCCTTAGCAATGTTAATCCGATACTGTTTTTGGTCGAAAATAGGCAAAAATCGTAGACTAGCCAAAACACGTGCAAGCATAGCAGCTGTCAAAAATTAAACTGAACATTCAAAATGGCCGAACTTGTCGGTATAAGTGAGAGATATGTGTACCAACATAACGCCACAAAAAAATGAAAATCGAATATACGTAACCCGCGGAAATTCAAAATTCCCGATACTTTTTGAACAGACCTCGTATATCATCGAAGATGGAATTCATCGGTTCACCGTCAGTAGGGAGGAAAGAAATCAGAGAGTGGCGCGATTGCGGTGACACTGGGTTTTACCTGTTACAGGAAGATGGGCGGATTGTTTGTTTGGAAAATTGAATCACTATATGGCCTAATTTTTGCTAGGACATGGTAATTAAATACTGAATTTTAGAATAATTCTTTTATTTATGTACTATTTTAGTTGACAATTTGAAAACATTCATTGCAGATCTTATTTGAATAGTTTTTTTGGGAACAGAAAGCTCTTACCAACCAAATATTTTTTCAATTCCTATTTATATAATGTATTTGTTCAACCAAAGTTTTGGAATATAAGTTGTATAAACTGCTCTGAAGCAATCCTTTTCTCTTTATGATTGGTAGTTCATTCTCAAGTAGTATCTTTCTCAAAACAAATCTTATATTTTATCAATATTTTCGCCCAGTTGACTTGAGTCCATTTTATAAGAATAGATTTTTTTGTAACATTTTTTTTCATTTTATGCTTTCTTTACACTAGCAATATTGTAGCACACAATGCTCCATTTCCATAATAAATCATGAATTATCTAAAAACTCTTAGGAATCTCAGAATATATTTTAAAATTATATTCAATAACAAATTTTTTTTTCTTCAAAATATCTATTCTGTTCTTGAATTTGTTTCTTTTGTAGACTTAAATTATAAAATGATTCTGAAGTAGTCATAATTACCTTGCATTTAATTAATCGTGATACGAATATTATGAAAATAAATCGCAATATTCGTGTTTCGATTGATAATAGTCATTTTCCTTTTTTTAATTTTATTGCCAATTATAAAAATTATTCAATCGAAAAATTTGTATAAAATATACCATAATATATATTGTAGTACATTTTATGTGTAAAAAGAAAAATATCTTCAGTCCACTGTATCCAAATAATTTCAAATTTCAACTTTTATATTTCAGTTTTTTCAACTGTCCATGTACGAAATCTATGTTTGCTATAAAGTATTAAATTTGATCTTTGGATGCGGGTTCAACCAATATATGGATAAGATACTCCACTTAAATATTTTACAAGAGATCATAATTTCTGTATTTTACCATTCAGAGTCTTAGGGAGACTTCTTTCTTTCTGTGTCACATTTACAAGTACATGAGCAGAAATATCTTAAAGAAGAGTCAACATTGCTTACGTTTATTTTGAACAGATTAAAATGGTTATTTGAGTCGACTCGCACAACAAAAATAAAATTTTACAATTTACGATTTGCCATTTACCATTCCAATTCTTTGGTCATAATTTTTTTATTATTAACTAAATTGCATAGTACGAAAGGCAGAAGTTAACTGTTCCTATTGTTAGTTGAATCTGTGTATAAGTTTACTTTCTGGTGTACGATGAACAGATATAAAACCGAGACAAAACAAAAAAGCTTTGGAGATAAAAAAACGTCTAAAGTAACAGTAGACAACACAATGTAAATAAATGAAAATTTATGAAAAGTAAGAATTAGCCAAGAAACAGCGTGATATGTTCAGGTCAGATCAGCTCAGTTTTCATGCCATGTTGCCATCTTAAGACTATTTCGAAAGACCATCCATGGCCATTAGTACCATTGGAAGGTAATAAAATAGTGTATACTTGAGGTATCTAAAGTCTCTCTGTCTAACTAGTGCATATATTGCCCCAGGGAGTCATCGAAAATTGAGAATTTTATAGTATAAAACTTAAATCTCCCCATACAATAGCAAATGTACATTTTGGACTTTTCTTCGATTCGTCGTCAAATAAAGTACGAGTCTAGTTGCTTTGGTCAGAAGTTTAAGGCAGCCGTTTTGGCACCTACCTCAGCTTTGCTTTGTTGAATGCCCATCATAGTCATAACCACTTACACACTAATAGTTTTATTTTTGTTTCAAGTTTGTGGTTTTATTTTTATAGTTCGGCTTTTAATGCTGGTTTTTCTATGAAGTTGACTTTGGCGGATTTTTTGTTCTCCATTATACATTTGCCAACTTTACAGAAAGCATATTCGTATTGGGTGAAAAAGCAAAAACACTGACTTATGCGATGTCATCTTTATGTGCTCTAAGGCTTTAAGTACATTTTAAGATATAACTATTTACACTTTCTTCTGAGATGGTATGATTGCTATTAGATGTAATAAAATTTCAATTTAATTTAGTTAATTTAATTTTTTTTTTACTTTGTATTTATGGTCGAAGAACAAGTCTTTGAATTTTAGGAAAGTGTAGAGAAAGTGGTACATTTTGTGGGTACAATATTAACACAGATGATCATGAAGATAATAACAAAAACTGTGTCTAACAATTTATTGTCTATTAGTTCTAAATATTTATTTGCAAATGGGTCTGTTGTAGACTTAAATAGTATCATCGGTATACTTGGAACAAATAAACCCATTACATAAATTGTAATTTTCCCTATTGAAACATGTTGTGGAAAAGGAAAACTATAGTTGAAATTTTTACTGATACACAAAACAAATAAATGGAAAAGATTTCGATATCTTATTGTTTTACATTAAAATGGAATAAATACGCTTTTCTATAATAAAAAGAGAATATTTCTCCCATGCTACTTGCTGTTTTAGGTATTATTTTGAGGAGTTGATAGATCTTCTTTGCAACATTTTATATTTAAACCAATATTATCCCTTTCAAGGATGTTTCTTTGGGTAGCTATACATCGGTGGAGGGTTTGTTTCTACTCTTCGTACCAGTGCTGGAAGGATTCAAGCCTTTCGATGTTACCAACAATACCAAAATAACATCTTTGGGTAGTAAAAAAAAATGCATACGGACTGTAATGAGTTAATAAAACTAGTTAATGGAGATGGTTCTATGGTAGGAGAGTCTTGTCATAGTAAATAATTTAATTATCTGCAATGTGCAATGTGACGTCAATAATACTTTTTCTGAACTTTTCGAGGATATATTTCTTAATCAACGGTTAGTCCTCAGAAGACCCTTCAATTGTTAAAAGTCTTTCGGAGTGAGGTTCATCTTCTACTGGTCTTCGGTCCTCCAAAAATTATTTATGCTACTGTGTAATTCCCTATAGGCTCATTGGTAACTTTTTATAAGTCAATCTAACGGATTCACCAAGCTTAACAAATTAAATTGATGACACTTAGTAACTCCAAAATTATTTGTTCTATTTGTTATAACGTACTCCAAAAGTTTAATTTTACATATAACGCTTTATAGGGCTTTCCTGCTCTCATATATAAACACTTACTAGTAGAGGAAATTTTTGTAGATCAACTCCATATTTCACCAAAAGTAAAATACATAATTCGCCGACATTTTCTTTCTCAAAATTTATTTATTACCTTTCATAATTATTTTCTTTATTCACTATCTCCAACCGTCTGTAGATTTATTATTAGATAAGCTTGGTAAACAAAAATTTCATGAAAATATGTAAGACAAAATAATCCATGTTTTATATTCAGTTTTGCTGCCCCAATTGAAAAGTCTACTCTTAAAATTCTAAATTCGATTTAACTTAAAGTTCATATATTTTCCTCATATTCAGTTTTTTTACTTATTTCTAAAAGACATTTTCATGGTTGTCTTCACTGGGAGCATATGTACTCATTTAAGCCTCCTATTTTTATATCAAGATCACCTAATTCCCGAGTGCTAATACGTTTTTGGTGTCCTGACTGATACCATGATATGTTTTCAGCATATTATGTATCCAAGGATTTTATGGCGATAGTTTTCTGATTTAATAATAATTGGATTGTCCGGAAAGTAATTTCGTTTTTTTCCAACAGAGTATTTAATTATATTTTTTCATAACCGATTTAGCACTTCAGCCTAATACGTGGGCTACTATATATATTTCTGGCCTAATAATGAAAATGCGAATATTTATCAACGAAAAAGGTTTTATTGTTTTTCAAAATATTCTCCATCAAGATTTATACACTTTTGCATGCGCTCAAACCAATTTTCGAAGCACTTTTTCCACTCCGATTGAGACACCTCCAAAACATGGTTTTTGAATGCTTCAACAGCATCTTCTGGCTGTGGGAATAAAAAGAAGTCATTGGGTGCCAAGTCAGGGCTGTACGGAGGATGACCCATCAATTCGACGTTTTGTCCGGTCAAAAAGGCGCTGGTTTGAGCCGATGTGTGAGAGCTCGCATTGTCATGGTGCACAATGATTCGACTTCTCTTGTTCGTTTTTCGAATTTCTCCGAAGACTTCAGGCAAACAAATGGTGGTGTACCACTCAGAATTGACCGTCCTACGTTGCACAAGCGGAACAGTCGCCACATGACCAGTTTTGCCAAAGAAACAAGCGACCATTTGCTTCGAAGTGCTTCTTCCACGAACAACTTTCGTTGGATTTGACTCGTCTTGGAAGACCCACACGGTCGATTGCTGTTTTGTTTCGGGCTCATACGCATAGATCCATGATTCGTCACCTGTGACGATCTTATAAACGTCTTTTGAAGCACCGCGATCGTATTTTTTCAGCATTTCTTTACACCAATCCACACGAGCCTTTTTTTGAGCGATTGTCAAATTGTGCGGGATCCAACGAGAACAAACCTTTTTTACGGCCAGGTGTTCATGCAATATCGAATGTATGCTGGTGGGAGAAATGCCTAGGCATGCCTCTATCTCACGGTATGTCACATGACGGTCTTGCATTATCAGTTCACGTACGGCATCGATGTTTTCTGGAACAACGGCTGTTTTTGGACGACCTTCACGGAATTCGTCTTTGAGCAAGCGTCGGCCACGATTGAATTCGTTGTACCAGTTTTTCACAGTGCTATAGGATGGTGCTTCATAGCCATACAAAGATTTAAGTTCATCGATGCACTCTTGTCGTGATAATCCACGTCGAAAGTTGTGAAAAATGATCGCACGAAAATGTTCACGAGTTAATTCCATTTTTTTGCCAAATTGATTTTTTCAAGTCACTGTAAACAACACAAATGATAGTCGTACGTCAAAACGTTCTGAGTACGTTTATGCTAAAAAATGTCAAACTTTCCAATGGAAATGTCAGATCGCACCTGGCAACACTTAGTGTTGCCTAGGCCAGAAATATATATAGTAGCCTACGTAGTCATATGAATTTTCATAGCTGATATAGCAAGGCTTGTTTTTAAAAAATTTCGATTGATTCTGCTTAGTAATTTTTGGTTGATACCCTTTTAAGTATGGAAAGTGTAAAACAGCATTTTCGGCATATTTTACTTTTTTACTATAGAAAAGATAAAAATATTGTTCAAGCAAGAAAAAAATTATACGATGCCGTCGCATTGACGTTTGTGATTTGCTTCTCAAACGCTAAGAAAATGATCCATTTTTGAAGCGTATCATCACTGGGGACGAGAAATGGATTGTCTGGAGTAGAAAAGATGAACCGGCTCAAAGCACTTCGAAAGCCAATATTCATCAAGAAAAGGTTATGCTATCTGTTTGGTAGGATTTCAAAGCAATCGTTTATGTTTCTGCCAAGCAACCCAGCGATCAATTCTGAAGTATACTGTCTTCAGTCTGACAAATTAAATGATTCACGCAAAGAAAAATGACCAGAATTGGTCAATAGGAAAGGTATTGTGTTCCAACAAGATAATGCGAAACCATTGGATATACTGTCATACCCACCATGCTCTTCAGACCTAGCACCCTCTGATTATCAGTTGTTCCGGTCCTCGCAAAATTTTTTAGACGGTAAAATGTTTAATTCAAATGAGAAGGTCAAAAATCACTTGAATCAGTTTTTTGCCACCAAAGAACAAAAATTTTATGAGCGTGGAATCATGCTACGGCCAGAAAGATGGTAAAGGATATTAGATCAGACTGGATAATATTTAATTGAATAAAATATTAATTCACTATAAGAAAATCCTCTTTCATTTTTATTGTATAAAAAAAAACAAAATTACTTCCGGTCAACCCAATAATAGGATTTTTAAAAAAGTTTTCAAAAATTAGTTGGCGTACGTGGTAATAGTATACATGTTCTAATATTTCTTTCATTTTTGTTTACTTCTAAATAGTCAATTTTGAGCTATATCAGTTATATCAGCATAAGTAAAATAAAAAATACCAAAAAAAAATCTGCCCTAGGTGTACTACAATAATTTTCATATTGTACTATAATTCATTTGAAATAGTACTAGGGATTTTTAAAATAACATTAACCATAAGGATTTATGAGTTTCGGTTGCGTCTAGATTAAATTGAAATTGTGACTAATCAATCCATCATGAATGAACGAATTGAAAAGTTTCCTTACAAAAAACTAAGTGCTTACCTTGAACTATAATTCACTTAATCGAACAAAGAAGATAATTTGTATAACATGCGCCTACTATAATTTTTTTTTATTATTTTAATAATATTTAAATTCTTTTTAAATCAGATACTAATACTACTGCTGATATTATTTTGCGTACATTACTTTATAAATACACGAGTATCAACTGTGAATCATCGCCGCACTTATAAAAGCTATAAGGTAAAAGTAAAAGATTCACAGTACGTTTTGCTTGAATAAAATCATCATAAACCAAGTGAACTGCACTGTTAACTTTTAAAGTACAATATTTCACATACTAGATAAAGTAAATTTTCCGTTTGCACACAAAAAGGTTACTTCTGCACAAAGGCCCAGATCGCTCAAAGAAGACAAAAAACTTAGGCTCGATTTCTTGAATAGCCTCGAAAAAATCTTTTCTGAAATACAATAATTAATGCACTTTTTCATGACTCATACAATATGATTCACTTCTCGTATTCCATCTAGTTGTTATGATTTTCTCTTCAATTTTCGCTTTTTACTATAGTATCTATTCGTTAAGTTATTATACAGTATATGGTTTCGTGTAGCTTTTAAATCTCGCTTCAATGTTTCTGATCGAATTAGCATGACCTTACCATTTTGTAGGTGAAAGGAAGTATAACTCATGCGTGTTTATGGTTTTTTTGTCCAGACCAATCTTTTCATTAACTTCACCTTTCCACAGCTTCAATATCAACCATTTTTTTTGTTGCAATTACTATCCAATATAATATCGAAACTGACACAATTGCACGAAAATTATCATCGCACTTACCAGCTGGCTGTTTACTTTGATACGTTAAGGAACCAAATTAATGTCAATGTCAAGATGACTATTACACCTTATACTCGTACGTTGTAGGTATCGCTATTGTTGCTTGAATTTGAGTTTCCTTCAAAAATTTATAATTAAGCACATTACTACATAGTAAAAGTTCTGGTAAATTTCTGACAAAATAAAATATGATCGATTTCAAGGTGACAACTATTAGGAAATCTTTTCAAAAATATCCAAAGTAAAAAAAGCTAAATGGAGTCGTTGATTTTTAATCATAATTTAGTATACAAATTTGTATTAAAATATACTTTAAAAAGTGATTGTACTTTTAACTTTCGTATCTGTAAAATTAATTTTAGTTTTCATTTTGCAAATATTGTATTATTAACATTAAGGAAATGTCTTAATATAATTTGTAGAGAATGCAGAATAAAAACTTAACCGTAAATACTATTTTAATGAACATACTTAAGGATAGATGTAAGGAAATTTTTAATTAATTTTTTAATAATTTTATAATACACCATTAATAATCTTCTTATAATTGTTTATGTTATTTTTTGAACGTGCTATCATATAATAATTGGAAAAATGTTTTTATAATATTGTCAAGGTAAATTTTTGTTCATTTAACTAATAGGCAGAATTAAAATCATTTAAAGAAGACGTATCGTAAATTCATTTATATAAATTGCCCGACAATAGTTTGGATCCATCCCCTGAATGTTTTTTATAAGCACGCAAAAATTTGAAGCAATAATTTTAACTTAAGATAAATTCCCTTTTGTTTATAGTTTTTAAATTTAGTTGATGAAAAATAACTGCTGGTGGCAGTGTGAAAACTGCTTCAGTTTATTAGCTGTTCTTCAGCAGTTACTGTGATCGGAATCAATATTTTATTTCAAAAAGAAAAAAAGAGAAATTTATGTAAGTTCAAAAAAAAATTAATACTTAAGAAATCTGCCAGATTAAAGCACTTAAAATCTATAGCCTTTATTTAGAGAAATTGTTCGCCAAATAGGTAGATGCCGTAATGCAAGAGATTGATAAAATTTTGACAAACAGAAAATGGGAGAAGTGTAAACAATTATAACAAAGAAGAAAAGCAAACCATTTTAAGGGAAGCATCGACTTTTGCCTTGAGCACAAAAGTTGGAGTGTGTTCAGGTTTCTTCGACGTTAAAAAGGCACAAAGAAATTCTTCTAAACATGATCTCACCAAAAAGTTGGAATATCGTTTGCATGATATTATATAAATGGAAATACAATACAGGCTGAAAAGTTATCATCTTATCCGATGAAAAGCAACTTTATCTGGTTGTACCAGATATCTTCTCTTATTATTTCCACTATTTGAGGAAGAACACAAAGTTTTAGTATCATTTCAGTGGTCCTAAAATTTAAAACTCTTTTTCAGGAAATAACTTTTTTAAATCCATTTTTCTTGTTAAATCCTTTTTGCCGAAGATAACTGATATTTACGTATTTACCCCCATTTGATGATTTCTGCATAAAATTGTTATGACAACGGCCCTGAATACCTTTAGATAATCACATAAAGCGACTCTGATAAGAGGAATAATTAATAGTTAAAACTGAAGAACAAATATATACAAGAAAGTCTGTTGACTATTGGTAAACGTAGTTTTATTCAATATCAATTTTTTTTATATTTTCCCGTATAAAATTTGTAAACTTGAAGGACTAATAGTTTACGCAATTTTAGTTGTCGTACCTCATTAGGCAATCAGCGAGTAAGGAAGTTTGTGAATATTTCGAACAACACCTGCACTAATAAGGTTTAAGTTTTTAAATGGATTTTAAATCGCAAAATTATGTTGTGTATTATTTTGCTTTAAATCAATGTTGATGTTATCAAAATACATTAAAAATTGGAAAATACCAGGTGTATAACCTTAAATCCGCGGTTTTTTAGTTATAGAAAGCAAAAACAAATTTATTCAAAGTATTTGCCCTCACTAGCTACAAATTTTTCCCATCTCTCGGGCAATTTGTGGAAACCACGCCAAAAAAATTCCTTCTCTTTCGAGGCAAACCACTCATCAAGCCATTTTCGGACGTCTTCGTAAGAATCGAAGTGCTGCTCAGCGAGCGCGTGGTCCATCGATGAAAACTGGTGGTAGTCGAAAGAGGCCAGGTCTGGTGAATAAGCGGGGTGGGGTAGCACCTCCCAGTTGAGTGTCTCCAAGTAGTTTCGGACAACTTTCGACGTATCCGATGGGGAGTTATCGTGGAGGAAAATCAGCTTGTCATGTCTTTGTTGATAATTCGTCCTTTTTTCACGCAGAGCATAGTGCAATTTGATCAGTTATTGGTGGTAGCGGTTGGCATTGACAGTTTCACCAGGTTTCACCATCTCATAGTATGACCATACCCTGCTGATCCCACCAGACGCACATCATCGTCTTCCGTCAGAAGCGATTTGGTCTTGGGGAAGATGTTGATGGTTGGCCGGGATCAACCTACGATTTCTTGCGTTTAGGATTCTCGAAATGCATCCACTTTTCATCGCCTGTCACAATCCGATGCAGGAACGACTTTCTTTTTTGTCTGGCGAGCAAGATTTTGCATGTGTCTTGGCGTCACTCCATCTGCCTATCCGCAATTGCTCCGCGAGCATTTTTTGCGATTGGGTATCGTCTTCGTCCAAAAGAGCCTGCAATTGATGGTCCTCAACCTTCCTAGGCCGATTTTCACGCTGCTTGTACCACAAGTTAAAATTGCCGTCTTTGAACCGACGAAACCGCGTCGGTAGCACGTTGTCTCCGATAAAGCACTGTCACCATAGGCCTCCATAAGCATTCGATGCGATTCGGCAGCCGATTTCTTCAAATTGTCCAGAGCCGCTACAGGAAATAATATTTATAAATAGTCCGATAATAATAAATAATGGCCTCTTGTTGACAGCTGAATTACTTATTTAAATGTAAAATATTATTAGTTTTTAAAAAAAAAACCATAGTAACAGATACAAATATTGACTAATTTTTTTTAGAAACCTTATTGAAATCAAAATCATTAAAAAAGTCTCATACAATTTCAATTGAAAATCCATACATACTCCGCGATACTTACAATAATCAATTTATATTCTATGAAAATATGTCGACAAATATAAAATATTCCCTCATATTTTTATTCCACCAAAACGAATCCATATTTTTATAGTATTTGCTTAGCTTTTCATGTGCATTTCCTTTTCGCTTTTTAAATAAAGTAAAAATATAAATGATACTATGACATGAAACGAAAATCAAATAAAAACGTAAAATTTATGAATATTATCAATTTTTCAATAACATATAAAAAATTTTCATATTTCCATACAACAACAACAACAACAAAATATATAGAATTTAAAACATTCCATTTTTACATGGTTTGATTTATATGCAAAAGCCTATTTTAAAAAAATGAATTTTTATCAACTTATACAAATATGTAATGGTATTTTTGTATTATTAAAAAAATAAATGGGAATGTTCCTTTTATCATAAGTAAATAGCTCTTGTATTTTGATTATTTCATATTTTGGCTAGTGTCCATTTATGTCCGATATCCAAATTTTAGATTTGAATAAAATTCAGTTAAAAATAATAAATGTAGAGAAAAATTTGGTTAAATTTAATAAAAAATTTTTGTTACTCTCAAATAAACTGGGGGATATTATAAATCATAAAATTCTATAAGTTCACATATAGATATATGTACATGCACACACTCTACCCTAACATGATAGCGTTAAGGATCTACGCTCTATCCTATTTTTAAATCTGTTTGCTTCCACAAACATCCATGTAGTTTTTGTTTATATTTATTTATTTATTGAATGTGAATTTGTGTTTACCTACTAATAGAATAATATATTGTTACATATCGGTTGGGTGTGAGGATAGGGTTGAATGTATTGTAAAAGTAGTAAATATATTTGACCATATATGGCCAGGCTAAATATGGTGAAGCTTTTTTGGAATGGTTTTTACAGTACGAATATACATGCCCGCATAAATCAATTTTTATCCAGAGGCCATTTCGGAAATTACACAAGGAAGCAATAAAACACAAAATCGAATCGGAAGTTCTGCAAAATGCAATAAACAAAACTGTATTTGTGGGTAAGCTTACAAGTTAAAAACGAAGAAAACGAACGGGAAAATAACAGAAATATGTAACAATGGCGGAAATGAACTAATTGATGGGTACAGGTACACAGGTGTACAAGTGGTAGTAGCCGGGTAGTATATTTTTGCCCAAAAATGCAAGTCTACACAATTATATGAGGAATGCACGTGTGCCGATTACTCGGAGGCTTGTGTACCCCATAGTTGATAATGGTAGTGTCCATATTGAAAATAAACGGCGAGAGATTTTATATTCCCTTCTGCATGTTCTATTTAATTCTACCAAATACAAATAGTGAATCAGAAATGTGTGCTCACCTATTTCTGATTTTCTATTTATGTTTGCATTTTTACTATTGTTTTCTATTATTACAGAATATATTCTTTCAGTTTAAATAAATTAAATTTAATATTTTTACATGTGGTTTAATATACTTACACCCTCAAGCTTTACAAGAAAATGATGGGCTCCTTTATTCTACACAACCAATAGAAATGCGATTTTTTTTTTTTTTTTTTTGAGTATATTCATGTAAATTTCGAAAGCAAATAAAAAAACAACAAATTTAATATTTTTTCACTAGAAATACTCAAATAAAATATTCAATTTCTAATTTAAGTATACTTCCGACCAAATGATTTCATTGTGTTTTCAGTTGCCAATAATAATGCATATCCAGCCACATTTTGATCCTTCTTGAAACAAAAGTTCACATTGAAACTAATTTACTTCTCAGGTAATATATTTTGTTTTGTGCAACAAACTAGAGAGAAACTTTTAATAATCAGAAGTTATTGTATACAGTCTAACACCCTGAAAAATTCCTCATTGTTTGCACATGAAGTTAATAAAAATAACCTAAAATTTTCACAGCCACTGAAAGACGAGGCGTACTGGAATTTTGGTCACTTCGGGTCCTGAAATTTATGTAAGCATCTGGACACATATGATTTTGTGCACAAGCAAATCACAAATACAAGTAAGCACAATATTCCGTGTTGCACAAGTTGTTGACCGTTTTATGGTAGTATAAGGAAATTATGCCTCAAAAACTAACTGGTCTCACTTACCTGTGCACAAGGAACCTTGGCTAAATAATTGTAGCGTTTCCAGACTCTGTGCTTATACAACGATTAATGTTTTGAATTTGACCTTGAATTTGTGTTAGCAAAAATTTACTGCATGTCTTTCCAAATTGCATAAAGTTTACTAACCACAAATTAACTTCTGTTTATGCAATATTTAAGGTTAATTTTTTATTTAAAACTTTAGAAAATATATCCTCATGTTCACTTTTAACTTGATATTATAGTGACACCGTACGTGATCATTTCGTCTAAATTATTTTACTCTTTATTCAAAAACGAATTTACGAGTCAAACACTTACAATTAACTTGATTAATTCCAAATATATGTGAAATATATTTCTAAAGCTATAATATTTATATTGTAATTTTTCTATAAAATTTCTTATAACTAACTGTACGAGGGTCATTCAACAAGTACTTAGCCTACAAAAGAAAAACGGAAATTTTGGAAAGGTGGCAATTTATTTTTCCACATAATCTCCTTCAAACTCGATGCACTTGGCCCAGCAATGCTCTAACTTTTTTGACCCGTTCAAAAAATACATTTTCTCGAGGGAAGCAAAATAGGCCTCCGTGGCGACGATGACCTCCTCATTCGACCCAAATCTACTCCCGGCGAGTGATTTTTTCAGGTTTGGAAACAAAAAGTAGTCACAGGGGGCCAAATTTGGAGAGTACGGTGGATGGGGCAGCAATTCGTAGCGCAATTCGACCAATTTGGTCATGGCAACGGCGGAGGTGTGAGCCGGCGCGTTGTCGTGGTGGAACAGCACTTTTTCTTCGCAAAGCGGGGCCGCTTTTTCTTCAATTCGACGTCAAATTGGCCCAATAAGTCAGCATAGTAGCGCCCCGTGATTGTTTTACTCTTCTCGAGGTAATCGATGTGGATCACACCCTGTGAATCCCAGAAAACGGTGGCCATCACCTTTCCGGCCGATCGAACAGTCTTCGTCTTCTTCGGAGCACGTTCGCCGGGTGAAGTCCACTGTTTCGACTGTTCCTTGGTCTCTGGTGTGTACCAGTAAATCCATGTTTCGTCGAAGGTCACGAAACGACGCAAGAACTCCGCTGGATTGCGCTGAAACAGCGCCAAACACGTCGCCGTGTGGTCTCACGGTTGCGCTTGTTTTCCGGTGTGAGCAAACGCGGCACCCAACGCGCCAACAGCTTTCTCATGCCCAGTTCTTCGTGTAGAATATGATGCACCGTTCCTACTGCGATGCCCACAGTCTCAGCTATCTCGTGAACCTTCAATCGACCGTCTGCCAACACGAGATCGGGGACTATTTTAACGTTTTCCTCCGTAGCAGCCGTTTTCGGGGCACCTGGGCGTGGCTCATCAAAAACCGATGCGCGGCTACGAATAAACTCGTTGAACCTATTCTTGATGGTCGCCATCGAAGGAGAAGAGTCACCATACACAGCATCCAAGCGATCTTTGATTTCGCTGCGCGTTTTCCCTTTCAAAAACAAGAATCTAATCACCGAACGATATTGTTCTTTTTCCATTTTTGTACAACCGACTGACACGCTCGCTTTCGAAGGCTCTCAAAACAAAACTAATGAAGGGAATCGACTAAAATTTGACAGTAGGCTACTAAAAATTGTACTGCACGATGGTAAATTTCTTTTGTGACAGCAGTTCCATCGGGCGGTGAGGCTAAGTACTTGTTGAGTGACCCTCGTAATATTTAACACTGCGCTTAATTCTTATATAAAAATTATTTTAACATAAAAATTATCAAACAATTTTAAAATATGATTTTAATAATAATTTCTAATAAATTTTAGTAGCCTATAAAAAAAATAATTGCAATTTTTACGGTATTTTTATTTGTTTATAAATTATAAATTTCAGCCGAACCAATTGGGACTGCCGAAAAAGTACTAGGCTGGTTTGACGATCATTGTTAGCAAGCTCTAGAACAAAAGAATGCTGCATACTAAGCCATACACTATGCTCAGAGAACCCGGGTACGTATAGAGAATTATCGTGAATTGTAAAGTGTAGAGAAAGATATTTAGAGATAAAAGAAAAAACGTTGGCAGAACGAACAGGTCTGTATAATCAAAAAATGTAGTGAGCAACCCCACCAAGCGTGGAAGTTTCACCTAGCGTTGAGCAGAATGAAAGTATTTACATCGCGATGCTCATAATAATACAGCAAAGAGGGTGATCTGATTGCCGATCAAATGGGTTTAATAAAGTGATTGGTTAAAAATTTGGATGAACTCTTAAATACTAACCAGTTAGAATTTCCGCCATTTAAAGAATAAATGCTGCCGCTTTCGAGCATAGAGAAAGGGAAAAAATCTATTCCTTGATTGAAAAACCAGAAGTCGCCCGGTGTCGACAGAATTGCCAGCGAACTGGTTAAGTACGAAGATGGCAAACTCCACCAAATGACTTAATAATTAATTAATTGACAAAGTATGCGACAGCGAATTAAGGCTCGATAACGGGCATCTTGGTATTTTTTGTTCTATACTCAAAAAATCACACATAAATGTGTCAAAGACAAGACCAACTAGCACTAGTCTTACACAAACAGAAGGTTACAGCTTCGAAAGAGCTTTTTTTTTTTTGAGGTGATAGGTCGTAGCCGATAATAATATGAAGAAGGAAATTCCGGCATGACTGTTGGCAGCCAACAGATCCTACTTCAGTTAGTGTAAATTATTTCGCTCGAAAATTCTGACCATTACGTCGTAGCTACTTTTGTACAAGACCAGTCCTCATGTATTCTGTGGCATTTTGGGTTCTCAGACAAAACCATTGCGAACTGTTGTCCGTGATCGACTGAATGATTCTTCGAAGAATTATTGGTCTCTTACATAAGGATGTTACTACTAACGTCCATTTGTGGATAAAATTAAGCTCAGTACGCTGCCGTGGACTGGATAATTAAACGGCTAGATCAAGCCCGGAAAGTCTACAGTAACTCCATTTATGGTTCCAGAGGACAAGGTAGATCTTGCGTTCGGTGGACCAACGGCATTAGCCAGATCTCCAAAAACGTATTGAGAGTGTAGGACTGGAATAACAAGGTACGAAGCCGAAACGTCTCAAGTTTTTTGATTCAGCAGGTTTAACCCTCTCTTTGATAATGATGGTGATATAAAATATCCATAATACCAAGCTAGATGTAATCAAAACAAAAGGATCCTCAAAATTATAAAAAACTGTAATTTGATACGGAACTGTAACTTAAAATAACTTAAAAATGCGGGATTGACAACAGATGGCATGGTTTGTGTTAATAATAACTCATATGGCATTTTGGAGGTTAAACATCTGTCATTCATTCTCGATTAGTCATTGAACGAAATAGTGTAAACAACAAAGTTTTTTTTCGCTACAAAAATGTCGAATTTCGTACCAAAAAAGTCTTATTTGCGGGAAGTGTTGATTTACTTCTTCAATTTAAAAAAAAAGTACAGCTGAAGCACATCGATTGCTCACCGAAGCTTATCCTGAATATGTTCCATCGATTTCAACATGCGAGAGATGGTTTGTGCGGTTCAGAAGTGGTGATTTTGACACGGAAGACAAAGAACGACCAGGTCAGCCAAAAAAGTTTGAAGATGAAGATTTGGAGGCATTACTCGACGAAGACTGTTGTCGAACTCAAGAAGAAATTGCAAAATCATTGGGAGTCACTCAAGCAGCCATTTCAAAATGTTTGAAAGCAGCAGGATTCATCCAAAAGCAAGGAAATTGGGTCCCATATGAATTGAAGCCGAGAGACGTTGAAAAACGATTTTGCATGTCCGAAATGCAGCTTGAACGGCAAAAAAAGAAGTCGTTTTTGAATCGAATCATTACTGGCGACAAAAAATGGATTCATTACGACAACCCAAAGCGCAAAAAATCGTATGTAAAGCCCGGCCAACCAGCCAAATCAACGCCAAAGCCAAATATCTATGGCGCCAAGGTAATGCTCTGTATTTGGTGGGATCAGAAGGGTGTCATCTATTATAAGGTATTGAAATCGAGCCAGACGATCACAGGCGACCTCTATCGAACACAATTAATCCGTTTGAAGCGAGCATTGGCCGAAAAACGCCCGGAATATGCGACCAGACACGAAGCCATAATTTTCCATCATGACAACGCTCGGCCTCATGTTGCAAGACCGGTTAAAAATTATTTAGAAAACAGTGGCTGGGAAGTTTTGCCTCACCCGCCTTATAGCCCAGACCTTGCCCCGTCCGACTACCATTTGTTTAGATCCATGCAGAACGCCCTCACCGGAATACGCTTCACTTCAGAACAGGGCATCAAAAATTGGCTCGATTCATTCTTGGCCTCAAAACCGGAGCAGTGTTTTTGGCGGCGAATCCATATGTTGCCAGAAAGATGGGAAAAAGTATTGGCTTCCGATGGACAATACTTTGAATAAAATATATTGTAACAATTTTCAAAATAAACACTCAAAGTTTGCCAAAAATCCCGCATTTTTAAGCTATACACCCAATATGAACAATAAAATCGAAAAAAAATAACGAGTTAAGTATTATTTAAATACATATTTAAGATTATCTCAAGAATAAAGATTTTTAGATGTAAATATTGACTTCGATGAGAATTGGAAGGCTTGCTGTTACTCCAGAGAGCAACTACAAAAGTTCAGATTAGTTTCAGTACCATGTTGTAGGTTAACAGTGTACTAAATTATCGCCAGCTTAGGTCATGTATCTAATAAAATAAGTAATTATCTGTTATGTTAGCTAAGCTCTAGTCTTTTCAGTTTCGTACGGGCATTCCAGATTAATCGAGTGTTAATACAAAGACCTAAGTAGCCCACTTTAAAAGGTAATAATGCAATATATTTATTCCTCCCTTCCCCCTTTCTCCGTCCCATTATTTCTATTAACCATCTCGTAATCCATTCTTTGAGTTTGAGGATGTATTGAAGTGTTTGAGGATGTATTGAAGAATTAGGAGCTATCGAAACTGCTGTATCATAAGCAAATGTGGTCATCATGGCATTATTTTGAATATGACTATAAGCGGTATAAATACTATGGTATTAAGGATGGGACTAGGATATTATCTTGAGGAATACCAGCTTTAATAGAAGTAAACAATGTCATATCTCTTAAGTTTTCAGAGCAGTCTAGATACCATACTCGATCAAAAGCTATATTTTTGTGTTATGGATTGCTATTGGAATCCAAACTGATGGTCAGGAATAATATCGGATTTTTCTAAAACTTTACATAATAATGAGAAAAAACTAATTTATCTGAATGAAGGAGTTAAGTGAGGTGGTTTATGTGGTTTCAATTGCATTTTTATCAAGAAAAATTTCCTCAAGAAGGTATAACATGATGTTTGGATAATACTATTGAAAGTTTTTAATAATACATTTTCGATTTTTTTTATGGTATTGGGGAGTTTTATATGCAAGTAGACTTTTTGTAGCTATACAGAAAAGATATCGTAACAAAGAATACAGAAATATTATGTTTACGAAATTGGTTTTGCTGATATATGTTCATGCATCAAAACACTTATTAAGAAAAAAGCTTTTGATCTGATAAAAATAGAAGAAAAACAAAATTTCAGACCTTACGGTGCAAAGAATTAGACCTTTCAAAAAAGCCATACAGCTCTTGACGAATTTAATACTTACCAGAAATACTACCATCCAAGAGGTGTAGTTTCGAGTTCTTCGGAGGCTTTATATTGTCCTTTAATTTTCTTGTCACGCTATTCCTTCATTAAACTGCGGCAAAATACTTTAAAATCCTATCAGTCATTAGAAATACAGAATTGTCAATATGAGTTTTCGGAAGGCAAAATCAATCGTTGATAAACATACACGTAAGCACCCGATTTGAGCAGAGACAGCAACCCAAATTAGGCATAATGGCCGCACCTCTTACTGAACGAAAGCATGGAACCGCACCAAAACTGCACGAAAATAAGCAAAGACAAAAACATGAATGCAAATCCGATACGTGTGTAATCAGAACATTTGTAAAAAGATACCCATGTTCCGAAAGGAATGATTAAAGGAATTAGATAGAAAATACAAAGGATTAAAAATTTCGAATAAACTAAATTAAAGAGAAAGTAAACGATATTTGGAAAGTATTTACAGGAAACCTCAAAACATTGATGTTTTTAAGTCAAACTTCAAATTGTCTTCATAGACCACTAAACTTATACGAGAGTCATTCAACAAGTACTTAGCCTCACCGCCTGATGGAACTGCTGTCACAAAAAAAATTTACCATCATGCAGTACATTTTTTTAATAGCCTACTGTCAAAGTTTCAGTTGATTCCCTTAATTAGTTTTATTTTGAGAGCCTTTGAAAGCGAGCGTGTCAGTTGGTTGCACAAAAATGGAAAAAGAACAATATCGTTCGGTGATTAGATTCTTGTTTTTGGAAGGGAAAACGCGCAGCGAAATCAAAGCTTGGATGCTGTGTATGGTGACTCTTCTCCTTCGATGGCGACCATCAAGAATTGGTTCAACGAGTTTGTTCGTGGCCGCACGTCGGTTTTTGATGAGCCACGCCCAGGTGCCCCGAAAACGGCTGCTACGGAGGAAAACGTTAAAAAAGTCCACGATATCGTGTTGGCAGACCGTCGATTGAAGGTTCACGACATAGCTGAGACTGTCGGCATCGCAGTAGGAACGGTGCATCATATTCTACACGAATAACTGGGCATGAGAAAGCTGTTGGCGCGATGGGTGCCGCGTTTGCTCACACCGGAAAACAAGCGCAACCGTGAGACCACATCGGCGACGTGTTTGGCGCTGTTTCAGAGCAATCCAGCGGAGTTCTTGCGTCGTTTCGTGACCGTCGACGAAACATGGATTCACTGGTACACACCAGAGACCAAGGAACAGTCGAAACAGTGGACTTCACCCGGCGAACGTGCTCCGAAGAAGGCGAAGACTGTTCGATCGGCCGGAAAGGTGATGGCCACCGTGTTCTGGGATTCACAAGGTGTGATCCACATTGATTACCTCAAGAAGGGTAAAACAATCACGGGGCGCTACTATGCTGACTTATTGGGCCAATTTGACGTCGAATTGAAGAAAAAGCGGCCCCGCTTTGCGAAGAAAAAAGTGCTTTTTTACCACGACAACGCGCCGGCTCACACCTCCGCCGTCGTCATGGCCAAATTAGTCGAATTGCGCTACGAATTGCTGCCCCATCCACCGTACTCTCCAGACTTGGCCCCCTGTGACTACTTTTTGTTTCCAAACCTGAAAAAATCACTCGCCGGGAATAGATTTGGGTCGAATGAGGTGGTCATCGTCGCCACGGAGTCCTATTTTGCTTCCCTCGAGAAAATGTATTTTTTGGACGGGTTAAAAAAGTTAGAGCATCGCTTGGCCAAGTATATCGAGCTTGAAGGAGATTATGTGGAAAAATAAATTGCCACCTTTCCAAAATTTTCGTTTTTCTTTTGTAGGCTAAGTACTTGTTGAATGACCCTCGTATAGTACCTATTTGAGTTAAATTGCTTTTTAAATGGGAATATTAAATTAAATATCAAAGAAAATATAATATAAATCAACAAAAAAAAACTAACTTTAGTCATCAATAGTATTCGTATAGTTGCGGGAACAATTTACTTTGTCCCGCGAGGTTTATTAATTCGTAAATTAATATCCTGTATTTTTCTGTTGTTGATAATATACGAGTATACACTTAAGTGAATTTAAATATACATTAAAGAATAATTAGCTAGACCAGCTTTTGAATTGGAACTGAAAATTCTTTAATGACTTAAAACTAATAGAAATGAATGACGCTTTTCGATTAATTACGGATAAGCGAAAATCGCAGCTTCTTACAAAATTTATGTCAAAACGATATTATTTTCGGAAATTTTAATAAAGAAAATTTTTATTTCACTGCGTTGATTTTTAAGTGAATGTAGCTACTGGATAGACTCGGAATGTCCTTTCACTATAATCAAATTTAACTACGTTTTATATTTAATAGTAATTTATATTAAGTTCTTCGATATGTATATTCTAAGGGATAAGTCCTTTTAAAAAAAACAATCTGTCAGTAGAAGCTATTAATTTGTCCATATCAAAAAATTATTGATTCTGATAAAGTACAACTGATATCAATTAATTATAAATGATGTTCTTCCAATCACATAAATGATTATCATCACAGAATATGCATCTTTGAACTTACAATTTTATAAATTTTATTTTAACGTAAAATTTTTATATGCTAATGGAAGAAATTTTACACTAATTTTTTTATTTAACTTGAACTTATAAAATATTATTACAAACATGCTATCACAAAAAAATTATAAAATAATTTAACTAACATGAAAAATAAATCCAAATAAAATGAAGTTTCTACTCCTAAATTCAGAATAATATCTACTTTTCACAGTATTTTTAATAGAAAATATATTTGTAGACAATAATTTTGATCAGATAAATATTTTGGTTGATAACATTTCTAATTAACATAATTTTTTTTAGAAAATACAAAGATATATTCAAGTATTTTGGGGCCAATACTTTCAGCTAATACTTTTATTCTGATAAAAAGAAAGATAAATTAAATAAAATTTTCAATTATGAACAAATTTTTGGTTACTATTCTTCATAAAAAAGAATTCCTTTTGAATGTGTGCAATATATTCCATGAGATTCTTATTGTAGCTTTGGTACAATAAACAATTAATACCTGTATTACGGAAAAGAGAAAATAATATTCAAATTGAGAAGGCTCAAAATTATTATTTCCTTAAACAATAACAAATCTCAGGATTGCCAAAATGATGAAAATAATTAAAATGCATATCTTGTTTATCATATTTTGTATTATATACACGGTATACCGGGTTTTTGTGCACTCATTGTGCAGTAGTTCTACAATATTTAAGATTTTAGTCTGCATAAACACTCAGAACAATGGCTTTGATAACCATACAAAACCACAAAGGCATCTTGTCTAAGACCTAAACCAAAGAATTTGTTACTCTACATTACAGCCTTGTATAGTATCTAAGGTGAACAAAAAGGTAATCTGAGTAGTAGCTTTGATTCTCCGAATCCATCGAACCATTGCATGGTATTGTATTGAATAGAATTTCAATTAGTAAACATAACTGACAGTCTGGATTGGTTGGAGCTGTTAGACTATAGTCAATTTTTCCATAACAATGTAACTAGACAAATTAGACAGGAAAAGCTAATACAGCCCAGCCTGATCCATTTCAGTTCATATCTTTAGCCATGATTTGACATGCTTTGAACAATTGAATTATAAATTTGCATCGGCTCCATCTAATTGGCTTAATACTATGGTATCAAGAAATTGATTCTATGCAAATATTTTTATTATCTAATTTTACTTACTAGATGTAGAGCAGATGCAATTTTTACTTTTAATCAGATAAAGAATTTTGGTGTAAAATTGGCAGAGCGCAAAAGCAATTAGTCAAAGGAGTTGCTTAGAAAATAAATAAAAAATTAAAGAATTCGGAATATTAAGTATTTATAATTTTTAAAATTATTTTACAAACGAAAACTATTTTTCTTCAAAATTTTTTTCTCTATTAAAAATTCTTACTTCGTATACTTAGTAAACTGGTTCAACGAACTATCTTACTGATTAACCTGTCACAAGTTCTTAGCAAAAAATTTACTATGAATCCGCATTAGCCAGATCTAAAATTTTATTTCTGTTAATCACTATCACACTATTTATTTTTTACGAGTATATAGTATTTAACTACCTATCCCTTAAATAGTATAAATATATCCTAGCTTTATAGAACTGGTAGATTCAAAATGTTCCTTCTTTTTTCATAATCCTTGCCTTCGATTTGAGAATATTACCATCCTTTTAATTAATGACAAGCACATTTAAAGTAATTGAAAATGATAATATTCATATAATGCGGTCTGTAAAATTGTCTTGTGGCCGTAAAAAATACGGCCATAAGACCATTTTATTGCTCTTTCTGTAAAAAATACTGCATCCATAAAAATTTACAAATAAAAATTATGTACTATTTTAATTCAAATAGCCACCTTCATAAAAAAGCCATCTAAATATTTTATTTAATTACAAAATACAATATACACGTATAAAATATATGAAGATAAGATCTTCAAAAATTATATGGACAATATTTCAGCAAAAATTCTTATTAAAATAATTCGCTGGTTTTCATATAAGTATATACTTTTATTGTTGGAAAAATTCTTAAACTTCCACAAATATAACAGAAAAATAAAAAAAAAATATTGACTATCTAAAATATATTATGAAAATTGATTATCAAAAAAGTAACATACACAAAATGAATCCTTTTCGTCTATACAAAAAAAACAAGTATTCTAAGCAATATAAAAAATTTATAAGAAAAACTTCTCTGGCGAAAAGTTCTTATATTGTTTAAATTTTTTCGTATCCTTTTTTGAAAAAAAATCCCATCTAAAATCAAATTTTAAAAAATAATTTTTCCATATGCAATTTTCGGCACGGCAGAATAACAACCCTGAAATTTGTTTAGACATTTTAGAAGAAAATATAATTTTGCAAATTCAAAAATGCAAAAATTGCAAAAATATAAAAAAATTAAAATTTGTTTCTAGATTTTGTCAAAAAATATTGCAATAAATTTGATGAGCCATTTCTGTGACACTAGAGGTTTTTAAACTAACTTTAACCTTGACCTAATTTTGAAAACAATATAACATGATCTCGCTTATGTTTTCGGATTTCAATATATTTTATGACTCAATATTAATAATTTTTTTAATTCATTTCTATGAAAAGGAGCCCCAATTATTTTCAAAGAATATGAAATGTTTTCGTAAGCACGATAAAAATTATCAAATCAAGCGACAAATGATTTTATATGAATACATTTGACAAATTTTCTATCCTATCTTACCTAACAATCTGGAAATTATTGCAAATGTAGGAAGAGGACGAGCCACTTTTAACTTCTCGTATACTTAACTACCAATAAACAAAGACTATCAGGCTAGAATTCCCAATGTTTTCAATAGTTTTGTCATTATCCCAAAGATACACAGTCCGAAATAACATAACATATATGACAAATGACTTATATGTTTTATCTATAATTCACGCCCAACTGAAGCAATATAATATCCTTATTAGTTAAGTTCTGACGAGGTAAATGGAACACAAAATGTGATTTCGAAAAGTTTCCAGGAGCCAGCCAATGGTGATTATGAATATCCTTATTGGCTTACTTATTATTATGCCTGTTCGTTGGCTACTCTGCACAATTATTCAATCCATTTTTCTGTAGGATGCCTTTGGCGAATCCATTCGTTTGTGAGCATACATCCATTGATGCGAATAATTCGATTAATGTAAATTTATGATGAGTAATGAAAAATATTCAATCAATCTAAGACAATGGGTCATTTACGAGACGATATCTCCAATATCGAATTCTTCTTCAGAATGGATTTCAGATTGATTGTTTTACTTTATATATTTTGTTTATCTTTTTTGTCTCTACTTTATTGCATACTTGAGTAAAAACATAAAAATTCAATTTGATGATATTAAAAAAACATATTCTTTTTGGATGCAGTCGGCCATATTAAATTAGCTGTTTTTATAGGTTTCCTTTTAAATAGATATCATTATTATAGTGTAATTGTTCTATTATATTGTGTAGTATGAAGTTGTTATGAAATTTATCTTATTTTAGAATTTTTAAAATCATCTCCTGGTGTTAGAATTCTCGATACCTATATGGATTGGCAATACGCATAATTGTCAGGAATTATTATTATAGTTTTCTAAAAAAATATAATTCCAAACACTTGATCCTTAGTAAAACTATTTTTAATACAAACTATTAACGAAATTATTAAAAGTTATAAACAGTATATTTTACACTTCATAATACTACCTATAACTATTAAAAGATAAATAGTATATACACTTCACAATACTACCTATAATATTGGTTGGTCTAAGAAGTTCGTGGCGTTTTTGAGTAAAATAGAGACGCTTAAATCATAGTATTAAAATCAATTAATTCAAACTAAATATTCTCCATTATTGTCGACATTTCGCAGTTTTTCGGACACAGTCATGATTCCATCAGTATAGTACTTCTGTGGTTTCTGGTTGAAAAACTAATTCAGTAGTTAAAATCTTCCCAGGCAAGCTTCCTTCATTTTTGGCCAGTCACCAATGATGTGTTTGGTCCGCCGTTATCATGATAGATAACAACACCCTTCCTATTGATCAATTCTAGCCATTTTTTCTCCATCGCTAGGCGTAAAGTCTCGAATTGCTCATAGTACAGTACCGAGGCATCAGTTTGAATGACTCTCTTGCTCATCAATCCTGGCTTTGAAACTGTTTGTGATCTTTCATCTTTCTTTTTCCATCAACTCTTTCAAATGATATTTTTGTATTTTAGCCATTTTTTATTGCCAGTTATAATTCGCTTCACAAATGACTCAATTTCATTGAGCTTCTTCGCTATTTTCGGTAATTGTGCTACCAGAACGCAGATGATCTTTGACATCGAAATTTCCAGAATGAAAGCGAGCAAACCATTTGCGTGCGGCTAATTTTGATACAACACCTTTACCATAAATACCACATGTTTTTTCATAAGTCTGCGATGCGTTGTCGTTTTTGTCGAAGTTATATTTTTGAACTTAAATAACTTTTTATGCACAAAACTTTAAGTGTCACTTTGCAAGCGCGTGACTATTTTTGTTGTTACAATGAGACTCGTGATTACAAAGTTATTTATTTTTAACTCCAGTTGTCGGAAACACTACGAGCTTTATTATGTTTAATATCTTTAGCTTCGATATCTCTAAACGAAAATTCGTTATCGACTCCAATATTTTATAAAACTTTATCCTCCAACTAAAAATCTGATTCTGGAATTAAAGTATAACATAAAAGGGTGCATCGACAATTTTACAAAGTATTTTTGGCTGAAGGGATTAGATTCGAAGGAAATTGATAGGCTTAGTAGAGGCCCAGAGCTCTAGTCTATTAGTGCATATAAGTTTTAGCAGGGCACTACATAAAAATATCTTGCTATCTACACGTATAGTAAGTCTAGAACTTATATCTAGAAGTCAAAGTAGTTAGCGGAATCGTCTGTTTAGCTCTAGTCGTTTAAGTTGTGTTTATGGGTTCCATGCCAATTCTTTGTCTAAATTCAGTCCTAGATACCAAACTTCGGTGTATTGTGGCATGGCATTGCCATTAAGATATATGGGACGATATGGTTCACGGCTAGCAGCAAAAAGTACGATTTTTTCTTCAACTAGGATATCGGATATATGATTTTTGTATAGAATGGGTCCTGTTGAACATCGAAAAGATATGAGGGAGTTCATGGAATTCATTTACTTTGAAGTTTCTGTTGGAAATAAATGTTCCTAGGATAAGGACAATTATGGAAGGAACGATTCTCTTAAACTTACAGAGCAAATCTGGGTGTTAGACTGATCACAAGCTTAAACTTACAGAGCAAATTTTGGGAGAGAAAAAGAAGGTTGAAGGTCGACTATGAAATTTACGAGTTTGTAATGAGTACCAAACAAATCACGAATGAAAGTAATATTAAAGTTATGATAGATAATCTTATTACGCACGTGTTGAGGAGTATCGAAGATTATTCAGAGAATTTTCGATTGAAGGGATCGGTTTCGATGAGAATTGGAACGTCCGATTGATAACAAAAATTTAATTACTTATGTCCGTACGTTTCAGTTCTTTTTAGTTTTGTTTGTGGATTTCATGTCAAATGTAAATTAATGTACAAACCCATGAAACTGTCTGATTCTTTTGTCAAGAAGTAAAAGTTACCTGAACATTTTTTTTCGGTTAATTTTTACTTTCCACGTTCTGAACCTATTTTAATAAGAATCAATATAGAATTGTAATTGTTAGAAAGAAGTATTGGAGTTTTTGTGTCATTACAGAATATACGAGGTCTGTTCAAAAAGTATCGCGAATTTTGTGTTTTTTCAAAAATTACTTTTTTATTCATGAATATCTATTTTGTCCCTTTCAAAGTTATTCCCACTAGATATTATACACTTGTGCAAATGTTTTTCCAATCCTCAAAGCACTTAAAAAAATCATTTTTTGTGATCTTGTTCAGCTCCTCCTTCGATGCCGTCTTTATCTCCTGAATCGTAGCGTAGCGTCGTCCTTTCATGGGGCTGTTCAGTGTCGGGAACAAGAAAAGGCCACAGGAGGCCAGACCTGGGGAATACGGTGGCTGCGACATTATTAATGTGTTGTTTTTGACCAAAAATTCTCGCACAAGCAACAATGCGTGAGCATGGGCTTTACCATGGTGCAAAAGCCAATTTTTGTTCTTCCACAAATCCGGGCGTTTCTGGCGGATTGCTTCGCGCAACTTGCGCATAACTTGCAGGTAATATTTCTTATTGACCGTTCTACCCTCTGGCAAGAACTCATGATGCACCACGCCTCTGCAATCGAAGAAAACTGTAAGCAAAACCTTCACATTCGAGCGAACTTGGCGCGCCTTTTTCGGTCTTGTCTCTGCAGAAAATTTGGGTCGTCGCGGACACAACGGCTTCTTAACAATGTTAATGCGATGCTGTTTTTGGTCGAAATTGATAAAAATCGAATGGCACGAGTCAATCGATATGTTTAAGTCCTCAGCAACTTCTCTAACGGTGATTCGACGATTGGCCAATACCATTTTCTTCACTTCATCAATGTTTTCGTCTGTTGTTGGCTTGCTAGCTCATCCGGCACGCTTTTCGTCGTTCACATCTTCTCGGCCCTCTGAGAACATTTTGTACCATCGATAAACATTGCTTTCCTCTAAGGTAGCTTCACCATATGCCACAGTTAATATTAGGAATGCGTCCGCGCAATTAATTTTGTTTTTCACACAAAATTTAATAAAAATTCTTTGATCCATTTTCTGGAATGGGCAAAATTCGAAGATGAGATGTCAAAAATTAACTGAACATTCAAAATGGCCGAACACGTGCAAGCAAAACAGATGTCAAAAATTAACTGAACATTCAAAATGGCCGAACTTGTAAACATAAGTAAGAGACATGAGTACCAACATAACGCCACAAAAAATCGAAAATCTAATATACGTAACCCGCGGAAATTCAAAATTCGCCATATTTGTGAACAGACCTCGTGTATACTTATTAAGGTGTTGTCGTTGGAAATAATGCCGAAGCTAAAACTATTGTACAGGAAAAACCGAAAGTTCCGTCAGCGAGGATAGAAAATATTTCACAAAATTTCGCAATGATAAAAAAACAAGTGAAGGAATTTTCTTATATTCCTGGTGTATGCCAGGATTCCATGCTTAATCAAAAACCCTGGATTTATAATTTGTTTTTGTTGTAATTTTTCAGAAGTTTATATAGAAACTATCGATATCATTTAGTAGAAATTTTTAAAGGTATGACTCTATGCGTACAAAACTAAAACTCAACCAAGATAAAATTAGTTTTAATTTATAAAGAATTTCTGCAATGGAAATTTATAATAGAAGCAGTTCAAATTATATGCAAATAAATGCTAAATTTTTCAAATGGCTTTTTTTTCAATTTAAGAAAGAAAATGTAAAAACCACTCAACAATAGCGTAGGTGGACATCTGAATGTTAAAATTCCGAAATAATATGAATATACATATTCTTTTACAAAAAATATCTTTAAATAAAAAGAGTGTTAAACATTCTTTATTCACATATGTATGCTTATACAAAGTAATTTTTAGGGCGTAGATCATGGGACAGTGAATAAATGCAAATTTCTTTAAAAAAATTTGCAAAAAAAAGAAAACATGAAGAAGTATTAATGTAGATTAAGTCCATAAAAGAATTGTCCTTGTATTATAGTCCTGTTGGCTTTTATGGCTATTCAAATACTTACTTTTAAACTCAAGATTTTAATGCTGTTGATCACCGCAATTCCATGCATTCTTGGCTTGGAAGATATGAACCTGAACTGTTGGTATATTACCAATAGCAACAGTTACGGTTCATTTTTTCATCCTATAATCCTTCAATTATAAAACTCTACCTCCCATTTCAATATTTAACCTCAAGAAAAAAAAAATTAATTTTTCTATTTTATTCTTATTGATTAATCCCTCTTTTGTTAGATCCTTGTAACAGATAAAAACTGATACTTTTCAGTTTGAATTGGTGATTTTTCTTTTTCCCATTCAAATATATTTGAAATTAACCATATTTGTGTGAATATGATTCGGAAATTGTATCTAAAGTCTTTGTATAAAAGTGTATGGCCATATTTATTTAGAATAGCATAAGTAATCTGCCATTTAGGTAAAGATAATATCGTACCAATCCTGCTCTATAGAGTATAAATACCTGTAAAATCTATCAATTGTAATATATAAGAAGCTTTACTTCTTATTTTTTGGTTCACTTATTTGTTCTGATTTATTTCTCTTTGAATTTTTCTTGTTGTCCTTATTTTTTTTTTAAAGAATTCAACAACTATTATATATGCCTAATATGTATTTATTTATTATTTTATAAATTTTTGTTATTTTCATAATAATTTTCTAAAGAAATGCTTTCCCATTTTGACAGGTTTTTATTCGGGTTAAAATTACTTTCACTCTCAGGGCCATCATCCAGATTTGACTTATTAAAGATGAAAACTAGTGTGCTCTATTGTCTGTAAATTTTCTAAATTTTTTTATATATATATTGTATATATTTTGAACTTTACACCTTATTAGGTATTTAAAAAAATATTGTAGATAATTTTTAGTTTAACCATAAAATTTTTTTTTAATTTCTATTTTAACAAATAAATAAAGGAAAAAATTCCTTTTTTAGTAAATTTATAAAAATATCTTTTCATATTTTATTCAATTTTATTTTTTGCATGAATTAACCACAGGCTATATATAGCTGATATGTTTTTATGGCATATTTATAGTATTCCCTTTTATAGTTCAGTTCGCTTCATAATAGAGGAAACCATAAAAATAATCCTAATATCGCTTATTACATTCGTTATTCTGTAATAGCTTGAAGCGTATACACACACTTACATGATACGATATATCAGCAGTTTTGGTCTTTTGTGTTGTAATAATTTCCTTTTGTGTGGCATAGAATTTTTGCCATTCAGCGTAACGTAGCCGATTACAGAATTTCTACACCATTAAATTTGGCTGCCATTTCCTTGACTGATTCTTTTATTCTTTATACAATTTTATACTGATACCGTCCACTTTTTTTTACTATCCTTGTTTACAGGATTTTTTTCAGTTCTCTACATAACCACTTTTTTATCATCCTTGCTGAGTACATTTCTTTTTTTGTTGAAAAAAATTAAAGATTTTTAACTCACTGTGATGTTAAGATTAGAAGAAAAGATTTCTTATATAATTAATAGTTTAGTCTAGTTGAGAACTGTATTAAAAATATTGAAATGCTTTCAAAATTAGATATATAAAAACAGATATAAATAATAGTTTAAATTAGATTACATGATGATCAAAATCTTAAAAATCTTTGAAAATACTGTCCATCAGGTAGACACTCTAATATATTTGAAAATATGGTTTACCATAAATACGTGTATGTTAAGTACGTTTTTTAAACTTTAATTACCATAAATTTATTTACATTAAACTTTTTGGAGAGAATATTGCTCCATAAAATAATAGTTAAAAAAACATCATTATTATCTCCTCTCAAATCGCATATTCATCCCTTAAAAAATAATACATTACCCTTCAAAAAATGCTATTTTAAGCATATTCATCTTTTAGGGACCATAATTGCAATAAAATAATTTAAAATCTTTCATTATTAAGGGAAATTCTGAAAATACAATTCTGTGCTTATTTCTTAGAATATTTTTTGTGACTACAGAATACTTTCGGTGTATTCGTTTAATAGTGCTTGTCCTTTAATAAAAAGTCCATGCAAATCTATAAGAAAATAATGCATTTCGTTCTCCTTGTTTATTCGTAGTAATTTTTACAGTCGAAGATTTGGGGACATTAGCTATATAGTATTCAACGTAAACTTTTACTATAATGACTTCTGAAAACATAAACGATTTTATCAATTACTTATACTATTTTATAAACAAATCAGATACAAATGATAAACCGTCTTTAAGGATTCTCTTTTAAATTCCTCTACACTACCATTGATCAGATGCGTGAATAAGCCTACCGTTGAAAAATATTATTATTTTTTGCTATTTATCTTTGTAAAACTAAGTGGGAATACGGGATTGTCCAGGAGGAATCATCTGTACAAATATACACATACGGGTCAAGGAAGAGGAACATTATATAAGCAGCAGTCTTCTCTACAACTTTGAATATGAACATGTCACTACGACGTATATTTCAAGCAAATATTCTTGCTATTTATATTACCGCAGCTTAACATGAACATAATTTTCACCGGTAGTCGCGCAGCGCGTATGTCGCTGGAATCACCTATTATAAGATCGAGAGCTCTAAGACAATGCCGCAGATATTTGAATAACACTACCAATTAGTACAATGTTAATCAATTCTGCATTCCCGGACATAGTGCCATTGCAGGAAACTGTAAAGCAGATGAGTTAACCAGGAATGGTAGCAGGCTAGATTATACCACTGGTGGAGCAATCTTGATTTGTGTCACATATCTACGAGTGTCGTTCAATAAGTCCTTAAAAAAAGATGGAAAAAAACTGTTTTTAAAAAAAAAAAAATTTTATAATTCAACATAATCTCCTTTTAGCTCTATACACCGTTTTTCCGTTTTTATCCCGTCCAAAAAATAGGATTTCGGAAGTTCTGCAAAATACTCATCCGTTTCAGCAATAACGTCCTTGTTGGAAGTGAACCGTCGTCCGCCAAGCCATTTCTTCAGATTGGGAAAAGAAAATAGTCACTCGGGGCCAAATCTGGTGAATAAGCGGGATGCTGCAACAATTCCATTCTCAATTCCACAATTTTGGCCATGGAAACAGCGCAGGTGTAAACACGCGCATTGTCCTGATGCAAGGGGATTTTTTTCTTCTTCCGCTCAACCGTTCTTCTTCCGCTCAATCGTTCAAGCGTAATACGCTCCTGTTATTGTTTTTCCTTTTTCCAAGTAGTCGATAAAAATGTTGCCCTGCGAATCCCAAAAGACCGTGGGCATCACCTTGCCGGCCGAATGCACCGTTTTTGCCTTCTTCGGAGCCCGTTCACCCTTGAAAATCCACTGTGATGACTGTTTCTTCATTTCTGGAGCGTAGTAGTGTATCCAGGTTTTGTCCACAGTGACATATCGACGAAGGAATTCGGCAGGATTGCGATGAAAGAGTGCCAACATAGCCTCAGAGTCCACTACACGATTGCACTTATTCTCCTCTGAGAGCAAACGCGGCACCCATCTTGCCGAAATTTTTTTTACAGACAATTTTTCATGCAAAATTGAAGCGACTGTTCCTTGTGATATGCCCGTGGCCTCAACTAATTCCCGCACTTTAATTCGCCGATCGTTCAAAATCAGATCGTGGATTTTGTCGATGATTTCAGGAGTAGACACCTCAACTGGGCGTTCTGAACGATGTTCATCTGTTGTGGATGAACGGCCACGTTTAAATTCATTCACCCAATTGTAAACCGTGGCAACCACAGGTGCAGATGTGCCATGAACTGCATCCAACTCGGCTTTGATTTCTTTCGGGCTTAAGCCTTTCAAATGGAGATGTTTGATGACAGCCCTAAACTCGCTTTTTTCCATTGTTATGCACAAAAAATTGTCGTTAACTTTAATCGACAATAGAAATTGACCTACGCTATGGATCGAGTTAAAATTTTGACAGCTTTCCTATCGATAATGCTACTTACAAAAAAAACCCGACACTACGAGCGCAATTTCTTGGATTTTCTAAGGACATATTGAACGACCCTCGTAGAATGATGTAGTCTAAGCTATATAGATCATAAGAGAGCAGAAAACTTATTAATGACAGGAAGAGCTCTTATTAGTATGCTAATAGGGAAACACGCTAGGCGACTAAGTATTCATTCAATCGACTTCTGTCGTATTTTTAAAGACGAGGAGAAAGAGGAGACTATTTTTCATCTTTTCTGCTCGGTCCCAACCTTTACTACCCTCAGAAAGAGAACTTTGTGTGACTTTTTCAGGGGTGATTTGAGTGATATTGCGTGCAAGGATATCGCAAAAATCAAACACTTTCAATTGATCACGTAGTATAACAATAGACCTAATTCTGGTCTAAGTGTGTCCGACTGAAACAGCGGAGAGTGACTCTGACCTAACCTTTCCATAATACATATTATATGTAATTAAATCCCGTTAATTTGAAGTTTACATTTTTCTACCCTTTAATAATTCGAAATCAGGCTTTTTTAAAAATTTAAATAATTTGAAATTGTCGGTGCGTTTGGGAATTCCGAATTACCGAGATCGTTATTTTCATAAACTGGGGAAGAGAATCCGTGAGGCATTCCTTATAAGGCTTACCTTGAAAGATTTCGACATTAGCAGCTTCATAATTCAATGAGAATTTCAAAGAAAGCAAGCTAATTCGGGAAAGAGGGAAAGACAGTGCACAGGCACTTCTGACATCATTAGCTTCCGATGACACTACCGACAGTGAGAACCAGCAGCATAATTTGCTTTAGAAGAAAAGTTCTGAACTTATAAATATGTATATGTAACGAGAAAGCAATATCGGTTTGAAATAGAAAGAGGTATTAAAGACCTTATCAATGGACTTAAAGTTCAAATAAGCAGCACTGATAAAGATGAGCTTTGCCATAAGTACTGATATTCATAACCCTTAGTGCTAGGTAGTATTTCATGACCTTGGACTATCATTCTGCACAAAAAAAAAACAAATATCACCTCACGATATGGGCGAAAATGTTCAAGTAATGATTTAAAGTATGTGTATTGGGTTGTTCGGAAAGTTTTTTTTCACAACCAACTTCACACTTAAGCCGCATTATCATATGTGTTTTCACAGCTGACATAGCAAGGCTTGTTTATGATAAAATTCGATTGATTCTCCATAGTAGTTTTTGGTTGATACACTTTTAAATATGGGAAGTAAAAAATAGCATTTTCGGCATATTTAATTTTTTAATATATTGTAGTAAAGATAAAAATGCTGTTCAAGCAAGAAAACAATTATTCGATGTATATGGAGAAGATGTGTTAAGTGTGCGCCAGTGCCAAAATTGTTTGCAAAATTTGGATCCAGCAATTTTGATCACGAAGATGCACCACGTTCTGGAAGGCCAGTTGAAGCTGATGAAGACAATAAAGGCATTAATTGATATAAACCGGCGAATAACAACTCGTGAGATCACTAAGATCTGTTTTGTGGGATTTCAAAGGAATCGTTTATTTTGCAATACAACGACCAATTTTGAAGCGTACTGTCATCAGTTGGACAAATTGAATAATTCACTTAAAGAAAAAAGGCCAGAATTGGTCAATAGGGAAGGTATAGTGTTCCAACAGTATAATACGAAATCACATAAAAGTTTGACCTTTCGGCAAAAGCTTTTAGAGCTTGGATGGTATACACTGCCACACCCACCATACTCTCCAAAACTAGCATCTTCTGATTATCATTTGTTCCGGTTTCTACAAAAATTTTTAGGCGATAAAACGTTTAATTCAAATGAGAAACTCAAAAATCACTTGGATGAGTTTTTTGGCAGCAAAGAACAAAAATTATATAATTGTGGAATCAAGCTACTGCCAGGAAGATGGCAAAGGGTATTTTATCAGACTGAACAATATTTAATTGAATAAAATATTAATTCACTATAAGAAAATCGTTTTTTATTTTTATTTTAAAAAAACGAAATTACTTTCGGAACAACCCAATAATTGTCCTTGGTACTAGCATTTGGGCCCTCCTTACGATGAAACGTTTGCTTAAATAGCGATGAAGCTCGAACTATGAATGATGCTATAGCGAATCAGTAATACACATTATCCTTGAATGTTCTCGATATGATGAGAAAGAAGAAAGTTGGTCAGCAGATGGAAAAATACCACCTTGATCAAAAAGTTACCGGAATTTATTCAGAAAATTAAAAATACAAGTTTATTCATCTAAATCTATATTGTCCCCTTCAAAGTAATCCCCATCGACTTTAACACACTTATGCCAGCGCTTGATCCAATCCTCGAAACATTTTTTATATTCGGTTTTCGGTATGTCCATCAGTGCTTCCTGCGATTTTTCCATTACTTCCTCTCGGCTGTTGAAACGCGTTCCCCGTAATGGTTTTTTAACTCGATTGAACAGAAAGAAGTCACAGGGAGCCAGATCAGGTGAATTCGGTGGTTGTTGGATGGTGTTTGTTGCATTTTTCTTCAAAAAATTACGAATAATGATGGCACTATGCGACGGTGCGTTATCATGGTGCAAAATCCACAAGTTTTCTGCCCACAATTCTGGTCTCTTTCGGCGAATTGCCTTACTGTCGAGCCTTCTGGCAAAAATTCATGATGCACTACACCGTTGTAATCCATGAAAACCGTGAGCATTGCCTTCTTTTTTTACTGAAAACGACGTGGTTTTTTTGGTCTCGGCTCATTTGGTGAACGCCATTCACTTGCCTGATGTCTGGATTACGTGTCGTACTCATAAACCCACGTTTCGTCTCCAGTAATGATCCTTTTGATGAATGTGGGATCGCAGTCAGCCTCGCAAATCATGTCTTTTGCGACGTCAACACGGTCTCTTTTTTGCATGAAATTGAGGTCTTTTGGCACCAACTTTGCTGCTACATGGGGGAAACCCAAATCATTAACCAAAATGTCTTGGACGGATCCATAGACAATGTTCAAGTCTTCCGCTATCTCTCTGATGGTTAATTAGCGGTTATTGACCAACATTTTTTTTGCTTTATCAATGTTTTCGTCGGTTTTCGATGTAGATGGTCCGCCACTGTATTCATCATTTTCGATTGACTCACGACCACTTTTGAACCGCTCGTGCCACTGGTAAACGACCGCTTTCTTTAGAGAATCGTTGCCGAAAAACGTTTAAATCCATTTCTAAAATTGTAAAAAATCGCCAACACACACAGAGATAGATGTACTCTTGACTACGTACTTTTATAAATGTCAAGCTATGACGCTAAGATTTAGAGGAAATATCAACAACAGATGTACCAACTTAACAAAAAAAACATAACCCAAATCGGAACGATGGGAGCGCCACACTCCTTTTGATCAAGGTGGTATCTCACATTGGTACCACCATACATAGATTTATTACCTTTTCCAAAGGGATTGCCCTAAAAAGAAGTAATAACAATACTTTTGGCGTAACCTGAGAATAGGTTACGATATCTGAGTAAACAAGAAAAATAAATGGGGTTCATCAGACTATGTGTTAGTTAGGTATGCAAACGTAAAATTCTGGTAAATGCCATTGAAAGGGGTTATACTCTATCTCAACATTCGCCATCGGTTTTCTAGTTTTTTCTAACTTTTTCGAAGTGAATCTGAATGAAAATGTCCTACTTGAAAATGCAGTTAACCTAAGAATCCGTTAAGGACAGTATAAAGGTAGATGTTACGTAGAAAATGGTCCACGCCTGCGGTTTTCAAACTTTGAGACATTGCGATCCACTTTTAGAAATTCCAAAAATACCCATTGAAGATCTAGTCACATTCGGCCGGTGGGTCACGAGCACATAGTTTGAGAAACGCTGCTCTACAGTATATCTCCACCAAGAAAATAATGCATATATTTTTCTCATTAATATAAATCAATATAATGTAGCTATTGTGTATTAATCAAGCTCCTAAATGAAAAAAAATCCTCATTAAAACTATGATCCAAAGATTTGATTTAATTTGATTATTAGTAAATTTAACTTTCAAAAAATTAATCAAACTGTTCATAAAATGAAAAAAAAATAATTACAATTATAGGAAAAAAATATCTTCTACTTATACGGAGTTCATTTACAATACAGAAACTCAATGAAATTCTATACCTAAATATTAAATATATTTTTTTTAAAGGTTTTCTTTCATTCTTTTTATGGCATGAGCGAAATTCTAATTTTATATGTTAATATTAAATAAAAGTCTGTTCAAAATATTTATGTTGCCAAGGTAATAAAGAGCAAATTTAAAAAAAAAAATCCAATTTATATTCGAATCCGCTTATAATCCTGATTGTTGTGCTCAAGTATAATTGGAGACTTTTCAAATTCAAATAAGGAAATAGCATACAAATTTTTTATTTTCTATTCAATATTTTCGCGATTCGATTTACGTAGATGCTGCTGCTTATATTATTTCAATGGAGTAACAAATCTGGCAGATTTTCTTTTTCAATTCGTTGAAATTAAGATTAAATTCAATGTTCGTCACACAAAAAAAAAACCAAATTCTAATCGCGAAGGGTACAAAATTTCATCCCTCAGTTAGTAGAGCTTAGGTAAATCTTTCCATTCACAGTCGTTATTTTTAATGTTCAACCATAAAATACCCTCTCAAGTAGCATAAGCTGCCATCTTTCAATGTTCATATGAGATGAAGGGTATGTGAAATGATATTCCCTTTGATGGAGATAATGTACTCAGTTATTCAATTTTTCTTTTTTCCTATTAAATTAGCAGTAAGAAATGCTGAAAAACTGGTAATTTTTTCTCTTCAATTTTAATGAGTTTTCTATTAATGTTCATTGAAAATAGAAATCATCTTTGATCCCTGAATAATACTAAAAATTTTATTAAATTTTCTGTAAGAGAAGTTTCATGAAATTGTTTATATCAGATTTGCATATTCATTGCAAATAAGTATGTATCGTTTATAAAATTATTTTTGCAGAAACAAACACATAAAAACTGAATATAAAAATAAAAATATGTGATTGTTTTTCAGCCTTTATACGATAATTAAAATAGAAATGATACTAGGATTATCTCAATAGGCTATGTTTATAAAATTTTTAGTTTGAAAGCATGATAAAAGTTTATTCAAGTGAGTTCATTAAAACTATATTTATTATTATAAGAGTTGAGCTATAAGGACATTTTAGATCGAAGAACTTGCTAGTTGTGTATTTAGCAGGACCTTTAGGTAATTTTATAATAGTTTGTTACCAATGTTAATATTTTTTTTTTGTTTTTCCTCCAGCTATTTTGTACTTATTTTTATTAGTTATTTCTCGAATTCCCTTCCAACTTCAATTTTTTTCAAGATTTACAAGAACCTTTTCGAAGTTCAAATGTTTTGAAAACATATTCAAACCAATATTACCTTTTATCTAAAAATTATTTACTCTTTTTGATTATCATCCAACTTCAAATATGTTTTCAAAAATGTTATCTAACTTTTCTGATAACCATACATAAAATTACCTATGGCAGGAAGATCGTGATTTACCAACTCCATTAGACTCCGCATTAAAATTTTTACAATATTTTTTTGATAAAATATATATACAGAAAAGCATAACGTTTCAATAATATACTAATGAAAAAATTAAATGCTTTACTATTTTTTTATTTATCAAATTAGTAGTCTTAAAAACTAAATATATACGAGTATAGAAATTCATTAAAAAAAACGAATGGAAAAAAAATATTTCACTTAATTTTACTCATGATTGAATTTTTTTATGGGCTACTTAAAATGTTCTGAACTTAATCAAGAACAATCTAGATAGTATATGAGAAAGAAAAGCAATCAAGGACACAGATGTTTTGAAAGGACAATAATACTATTACTGTTCATTTACAGAATTATATTTTCACATATCCTATGACTATACATATATATATATATATATTACTACGCACTTTCGGGCATAAACAACCACTCTTGTGAAGATTCTGTATAAATGAATATACATACGAGTACCAACAAAGGACATAAACCATCTTGCACACATGCCCATCCATGACAAAATATTACCGAAAAGCCATCGTAAACTCTTAGGATATTATTGATCTTTTTCGTTGGCTTCTTATATCAATATTCATCCCAAGGAAATAGTCTTAGAAAACTATCTTTAACGATCTTGGGTATAGAATTCCTTAACAGAACCGTTCCTTCGTCTAGTATTGCGATGATAACTACTTACGAGCCTGAATTTTACGATTTCTATGTGAAATTTAATACAAAAATTCCCCATTTTTATAGTTTAAGATTTCTAACATTCACATTTACAGATTTTATTTACAAAGGCTATATAGAAACTTTTGCAGTTTAACAAATTTTATTAGTTTTTCAACAAAAAAAAATTTATTACTTTTAAAGGTGTAACATTGATGGACAGATAAATTTATTGTAATTTATGGATTTATTTTTATTATATAAAAATTTTATTACAAGGATTTATCGATAATCGTTACAAAATAACATAGTAAAGAGAAACATCAAAATTTTCTGCAGTTTAGCAAATAAGAAATTTACCATTTGCGGATGTATTTTTAAATGAATCGTTTAGAAAATCTATCACATAAACATCTGGCGAATATAATAAATTTTTCTTTAAAAAAATCTATTTAATTTTCTTAATGAAAAAATATTTTCTTATAATTTTAGTCCATATTTATTTTTTCATTGGTTATGCTACTCAAATCTGGTATTTATATTATTTGTAGCCGATATTATAATCAATCGATCTGTCAATCTTAATCGTTTTACGAAGGCTTATTGTACTTAATTTAGGAATTTTTTCACTTTATACGCTAAAAAAATAGTCTAAATAAAATGACGCTAAAAATCTAAATTGCTCATACAATTTTTTTTAAAAGCATTTTTTATATAACACAACTTATGCAAATGATATTCCCCGCCTATATTTTTATTGTAGTATATTTCATGAAACTGAATTGCAAGAAAAAACTGAAAAATACTATCTATTTTTACTTTTATTTTTTTGTTAATCTAAATGTAGAATCTGTAGACTGTCATCCCGCTAAAACCACAACTGGTTCCGCCTTTTTATTATTCTTACACTCACTTGGAGCCTTGTTCCTTGCAGGTGGTGATTACAATGCTAAACACCCTCAATAGAGTTACCACGTTGCTAACCCTCGAGGAAAGATTCTTCAAGAATCTCTATCGCATACATCATACCAAATAACTTCCCCTTCAAATCTAACATACTGGCCAACTTCTAGTTCAAAACGACCTGATATCCTCGGTTACTTCAATAGCACTCCTTCAATTACGAGGGTCGTTCAATAAGTCCTTAGAAATATATGGAAAAAAACTGTTTTTTAAAAAAAAATTATTTTTCAACATAATCTACGGTTAGTTCTATTCACTTTTCCAACCGTTTTTCCAAAATTTTTATCTTGTCCAAAAAATAGGATTTCGGAAGTTCTGCAAAATACTCATCCGTTTGAGCAATGACTCCCTCGTTGGAAGTGAACCGTCATCTGCCAAGCCATTTCTTCAGATTGGGGAAAATAAAATAGTCACTCGGAGCCAAATCTGGTGAATAAGCGGGATGCTGCAACAATTCCATTCTCAATTCCACAATTTTGGCCATGTAAACAGCGCAGGTGTGCATACGCGCATTGTCCTGATGCAAGAGGATTTTTTTCTTTTTCAGATGGGGGCGTTTCTCTTTGATTTCCTCGCTCAACCATTGCAATAACGACGCGTAATACGCTCCTGTTATTGTTTTTCCTTTTTCCAAGTAGTCGATAAAAATGATGCACTGCGAATCCCAAAAGACCGTGGCCATCACCTTGCCAGCCGATGGCATAGTTTTTGCCTTCTTCGGAGCCCGTTCACCCTTGAAAATCCACTGTGATGACTGTCTCTTCGTTTCTGGAGTGTAGTAGTGTATCCAGGTTTCGTCCACAGTGACATATCGACGAAGGACTTCGGCAGGATTGCGATGAAAGAGTGCCAACATAGCCTCAGAGTCCACTACACGATTGCACTTATTCTCCTCTAAGAGCAAACGCGGCACCCATTTTGCCGAAATTTTTTTCACTGACAATTTTTCATGCAAAATTGAAGCGACTGTACTTTGTGATATGCCCGTGGCCTCAACTAATTCGCGCACTTTAATTCGCCGATCGTTCAAAATCAGATCGTGGATTTTGTCGATGATTTCTGGAGTAGACACCTCAACTGAGCGTCCCGAATGATGTTCATCTTTTGTTGATGAATGGCCACGTTTAAATTCATTTACCCAATTGTAAACCATCGCAAACACAGGTGCAGATGTGCCATGAACTGCGTCCAACTCGGCTTTGATTTCTTTCGGGCTTAAGCCTTTCAAATGGAAATGTTTGATGGCAGCCCTAAACTCGCTTTTTTCCATTGTTATGCACAAATAAATGTCGTTAACTTTAATCGACGATAAAAATTGACCTACGCTATGGATCGAGCTGAAATTCCTGTCGATAATGCTAGTTACAAAAAAAAAATCTTTACCGACACTACGAGCGCAGTTTCTCGGATTTTCTAAGGACTTATTGAACGGCCCTCGTACCTTACATTACCTATAATAAAAAGAGTCAACTAACCTCACTCAGATACATACTCCTAAACAATTATTTTAACTTATTGCCTCAGAGACCTTCTGTGAGAGCAGCAATTGAGGTATAACCGAATTTACGATAGAAATTGGCCTACGCTATGGATTGACCTAGAATTTAGACAGTTTTCCTGTTTATTTACAAAAAAAATCTTTACCGACACTACAAAGGCAATTTCTCGGATTTTCTAAGGACTTATTGAACGACCCCTGTACTATGAATTCTAGCATAGAAACTCTTTCTGATTAAAACTCTGATCATAGTCCTATTCTCCTCACCCTTTATTCTAAGCCAATTTTAAAGACTCTCAAACCCGGGCTGCTAAATGCCAAAATAGACTGGAACATATTTAGAAACAAATTAGACTAACAGACTGACTTAAAAAGAACGTTTAAAACAGCAAATGACTTTAATGACTTTTCTCATCACACATCTTACAATACGACACAACTACAACAACAAAATTTACCAACTAAAATACGGACATTAATTAACGAAAAAAGAAAAATGAGAAAGCAATGGCAACGCTTCCAAATGCCTAGCTACAAATAGAAACTTAACCGACTACAACGTGAACTAAAAATGTAAATTAAAAAACACTATAATGCACAGCATGAAATTTCCACAAGTTCGATTAGTGATAATATTTATTTATGGAAAGCCACTAAACGAATACTCTTGTACAAAAGAACGTCACTGAAACAAAATGACGGTAGCTGGGCAAAAAGATATAAAAAAAGCTGAAGTATTTGCTAAACATTTGAAATATTCTTTCGCTCCACATATCATCATGTGGAGCGAAAAAAATCGCATACTAATACAATCATCGAAGAACTAATGTTCCCAGTCCCTATGAGTCTTCCTCCAAAAAATTTTAATCCATCGAAAATTAAATCTACTATTCTGCGCCTTCCCAATAAAAATGCTCCTGGTTATGATCTAATAACAGCTCCTATTGTAAACCAAATTTCCCGAAAAGCTTTAGTTTTAATTACATACATTTTTAATAGTATGCTGCGCAAAGCCTGTTTTCCTTTACTCTGGAAATTTACTATCATTAAAATGATTCCTAAATCAAATAAACCTATTAATTCTCCTTCTTTCTATAGACCTGTCAGTCTCTTACCAATCCTTGGCAAGATTTCTGAAAAACTCCTATTAAAACGACCCAGTCCTAGTTAATGAAAAAATTATTCCTGATCAACAATTTGGCTTCCGATCTGAATACTCCACTATCCAGCAATGCCATCGTATTGTTGATCACAGCGCATCCTCTCTTGAGAGGAAAGAGTATTGCCCAGGAGTATTTCTAGATATCTTCCAAGCTTTTGATCATGTGTGACATCCTGGACTTCTTTGGAAACTTAAGAGCTTTCTTTCTTCAACATACTACCTTATCATAAATTCATATCTCTCCCAACGTTATTTCCAAGTTGCAATTAACCCAGAATATTTGGAAATATATACTATTTTAGCCGGAGATCCACAAGGCAGTATCATTGGTCCCATTTTATATAATATTTATACCCATGACATCCCATCTGATCCTAACACTATCATTGCTACTTATGCAGACGATACGGCCATACTTGCTACATAGAGCTTCTAACAATTTACATTTCTATATACACAACCTTAAATCATGGTTTAAGAGATGGAGAGATCCAACTGATCTTGGATTATAAAAGGGTAGGTTTTCTTTGACAAAGTTTGAGCGTAATGTGAGCACCCTTAAAGCAGAAGTCACCCTTTAAAGTCTTTAAGCCAAAGCTTATTTTAATGATCGCACGTTATTTGGATTAATTAAAATTCGAAAACAAATTAAAGAAAATTTCAATACCAGTTAAAGTTTTAAAACCACCAACCTACTAAGAAAACCAAAATCCCATATTTTTGATACATTTTTTCAAGTATAAAAACGTACTGAAACAACAGATACTCTTCCGATTTCTGCTGAAGTTTTCCAGTGTACCATATTGGATCGCATTCTGTATAGCATTTATCATCCGACGTTCCAATCTCATCTATACCGAATACCTTTCCACTAACAAAGATCATGAAAAGCATCCAATTTTAAAGTATAGTTCGCGAAATCGATAGTAAAAGTCAATTACCAAAACTTCGTTCCATTCGTCAAGAAACATGTCCGTTTATGTCCTTAATAGTAACACCATTAAAGTGCGATATCTTGGACTATGTATGAACAGACGACTATCATGGAACCGGCACATTGGTTTGAAAAGATAAGAACTTAACAGTCGATATCGACAATTACTAAGGCGACAAATTGCTTATTTATATAAGTCTACTTACATGAACATTCCGACTCGAGTTGTGGAGATGAACAGACCGTTCCAATGCCTGCCATACTCAATCAAGAAAATTCCGAATTCTTCATAAAATGGTCAAAGCTAGTTTTTGTATGCGAAGTGACCTCAATATTATTTATGTAATTGATTTTGCAGTATGTCTTTAAAAAAATTTAATTTCCATCTAGCCTTCCATTAAAATCTTGTGATTAAAGACTTATACAATAACTTCCCATCCTACAGGTATCCTGCGATACCTCAAACGAATATGTATGCGTAATTTGTTAAAAAATTTAAATTTAGAAATAATATAAATGCCTTTATATGGAGAAGGATCACTAGGTGCTCACTCTTATTGACTATGTTTTCACGATTAGAGACAATCTATTTTATCTAGCTATCTACTTGCTAATTGTCTAGTTATAGATCTCAACAATTTAATGGTTAAAAACCATTAATAAAATTTATTTTCAATAATACTACCATTGGCAATAAGTTTATCTACTCGTAATTAGGTAGACCTAATATTAAGAAATTATGACCAAATTAAATAAAATGGAAAAAATTGTCTCGATTGTTTTTTGAAAAATTATCAATTTACATATTTATCTATTTTATTTTATGTAAAAATTACTAAAAAAATAGAGTTAAAAACAAAAAGGTAAGAAGACGTAAACAATCGTAGTTAAGAAAATATTGCCAGTAATTTAATTCATAATTGTGCAAAAAAATATTTTTTTTTAAAATAATTATTTAGAATAAAATGTATACTATTATTTTTGGCATAAATAAAATTTAGTCTAGCCAATAAAAATTGGGAAAAATATGTTCCATGAAAAGTTGATTAATACGAAAAGTTCTGGCCATCATCATCATTATCAACATCATCATAATCAACATCATTCACTATATCAGGACTAGGAATGCCTAAGACATGAAGAAAATTCTTATACAAATAAATATGCCTATATAATATACCAAATCATCTCATAGTTTCGTCATATTACCAAACTAATTATGAGTTTGAAGGAGAAGTTCTTTCAGAAAGAGTCTAAAGATGAAATAGTTTTATCAGGGGAATCATGCTTTGGCGCATGAAACGGAGATTTAGTTTTTCAAATTAATTTCTGTAATCATATCCTTAGTTCTTGTGGAATTTCGATGGTAAATGAATACAACATAACCGAACGCACATATGGACCAAGTAGAGTTGCTTTATTTTTTTATTACCAAGCATTGACTTCATTTCATTTGGTGTTAATGGCAATTCCCAAGGCTCAAGAATATCAGAATTTGAGGACTAGGCATCAAGCAGCCTCTGGGATGATTCGTTTGTCTTTTGGGAATCGGAAATTTCATTGGTAGCGATTCGAATCATGGCTGTAAAAACAGGATAAGTTTAGAATCCTCAGGAATAAAAAAAAAACATTTCTGATAATAAAAGTCGGCAAAGAAATGAAAACAACCAGCAATAACAAATGGAAAATCGTGATAACATATATAAAAGAAGAATAATAAGATGATAAGGCATCAGAATTCTACTGTTTTTACTACAAAAGCATAAACAGATAATGATATTTCGTTTTTCCTTCATTTTTATGACATATTCAAGTCCCATAAAAACAGCAAAAAGTTTTATTAGATTGTTTTATGGGCTTAAGACTCACTAAATCTAAATCTGAATCGAAGGTGAATGAGTACACCACCTCATTTTACTGTTTATGATAACCGCCCTAGATTATTTTCTGCTTAGTATTCAAAAAGTCAGATTCAAGAGAAGAAAAAAACCCACACACTTTGGAAAGATATAAAATAAAAATTTTTCTTCCTATTTTATTTATTCCTCTAAGTACCATGATATTAGTATTAGAAAAGATTCATTTTTATCTTTTTTCGTAAACATTTTTACCCTCCGAAATTTTAATGCATTTCTTCTATTGAAATATTCCGAAATGTTTTTAGTTTAATATAATAGGAATTAATGGCATTTAGGAGATTTCTACTAAAAGTATGTTATTCTTATAAGATTATAGAAAGTCATTTTTTCCTAAAGAAATACTTTAAATATTTTAAAATTAAATGTTTACAAATGAATTTACCGATGTAAATAAATTATTTAAAAATGAGTCATATTGTTGGCGATTAATAATTCTCTGATTGAGAAATTGTTTATTGCAAAAGTAGTAAAATTCTTTAAAAACTATGAAATACATGCTAAGCTGAATTTTAAATTATGATAGCCGATAGATTGATAATTTTATATAAAATTTTATATCAAAGTCCCCCCATTTAATATGCATAATTAATATTCGCTTTGCTTCTGGAAGTCTCAGTCATGTAAACATTTCTAATTTCATACTTTCAAGAAACTCAATATTTTTTTGGATCAATTTTGAACGAATTTCCTAACTAATTACGAGAGTCGTTCAATAAGTCCTTAGAGAATCCAAGAAATTGCGCTCGTAGTGTCGGTAAAAGACCTTTTTTTTGTAAGTAGCATTATCGACAGGAAAGCTCGAAATTTCAGCTCGATCCATATCGTAGGTCCATTTCTATCGTCGATTAAAGTTAACGACATTTATTTGTGCATAACAATGGAAAAAAACGAGTTTAGGGCTGCCATCAAACATCTCCATTTGAAAGGCTTAAGCCCGAAAGAAATCAAAGCCGAGTTGGATGCAGTTCATAGCACATCTGCACCTGTGTTTGCGACGGTGTACAATTGGGTGAATGAATTTAAACGTGGCCGTTCATCCACAAAAGATGAACATCGTTCAGGACGCCCAGTTGAGGTGTCTACGAGGGTCATTCAACAAGTACTTAGCCTCACCGCCCGATGGAACTGCTGTCACAAAAGAAATTTACCATCGTGCAGTACATTCTTTTAGTAGCCTACTGTCAAAGTTTACTGTCCCTTTATTAGTTTTGTTTTGAGAGCCTTTGAAAGCGAGCGTGTCGGTCGGTTGCACAAAAATGGAAAAAGAACAATATCGTTCGGTGATTAGATTCTTGTTTTTGGAAGGGAAAACGCGCAGCGAAATCAAAGATTGCTTGGATTCTGTGTATTCTTCTCCTTCGATTGCGACCGTCAAGAATTGTTTCAACGAGTTTGTTCGTGGCCGCACGTCGGTTTTTGATGAGCCACGCCCAGGTGCCCCGAAAACGGCTGCTACGGAGGAAAACGTTAAAAAAGTCCACGATCTCGTGTTGGCAGACCGTCGATTGAAGGTTCACGAAATAGCTGAGACTGTGGGCATCGCAGTAGGAACGGTACTTCATATTCTACACGAAGAACTGGGCATGAGAAAGCTGTTGGCGCGATGGGCGCCGCGTTTGCTTACACCGGAAAACAAGCGCAACCGTGAGACCAAATCGGCGACGTGTTAGGCGCTGTTTCAGCGCAATCCAGCGGAGTTCTTGCGTCGTTTCGTGACCGTCGACGAAACATGGATTCACTGGTACACACCAGAGACCAAGGAACAGTCGAAACAGTGGACTTCACCCGGCGAACGTGCTCCGAAGAAGGCGAAAGATCGGCCGGGAAGGTGATGGCCACCGTTTTCTGGGATTCACAAGGTGTGATCCACATCGATTACCTCGAGAAGGGTAAAACAATCACGGGGCGCTACTATGCTGACATATTGGGCCAATTTGACGTCGAATTGAAGAAAAAGCGGCCCCGCTCTGCGAATAAAAAAGTGCTGTTCCACCACGACAACGCGCCGGCTCACACCTCCGCCGTCACCATGGCCAAATTGGTCGAATTGCGCTACGAATTGCTGCCCCATCCATCGTATTCTCTAGATTTGGCCCTCTGTGACTACTTTTTGTTTCCAAACCTGAAAAAATCACTCGCAGGAATAGATTTGGGTCGAATGAGGAGGTCATCGTCGCCACGGAGGCCTACTTTGCTTCCCTCAAGAAAATGTATTTTTTGGACGGGTTAAAAAAGTTAGAGCATCGCTGGGCCAAGTGTATCGAGCTTGAAGGAGATTATGTGGAAAAATAAATTGCCACCTTTCCAAAATTTTCGTTTTTCTTTTGTAGGCTAAGTAATTGTTGTATGACCCTCGTACTCCTGAAATCATCGACAAAATCCACGATCTGATTTTGAACGATCGGCGAATTAAAGTGCGCGAATTAGTTGAGGCCACGGACATATCACAAGGTACAGTCGCTTCAATTTTGTATGAAAAATTGTCTGTGAAAAAAATGTCGGCAAGATGGGTGCCGCGTTTGCTCTCAGAGGAGAATAATCGCAATCGTGTAGTGGACTCTGAGGCTATGTTGGCACTCCTTCATCGCAATCGTGCCGAATTCCTTCGTCGATGTGTCACTGTGGACGAAGCCTGGATACACGACTACACTCCAGAAACGAAGAGACAGTCATCACAGTGGATTTTCAAGGGTGAACGGGCTCCGAAGAAAGCAAAAACTATGCCATCGGCCGGCAAGGTGATGGCCACGGTCTTTTGGCATTCGCAGGGCATCATTTTTATCGACTACTTGGAAAAAGGAAAAACAATAACAGGAGCGTATTACGCGTCGTTATTGCAACGGTTGAGCGAGAAAATCAAAGAGAAGCGCCCCCATCTGAAGAAGAAAAAAATCCTCTTGCATCAGGACAATGCGCGTATGCACATCTGCGCTGTTTCCATGGCTAAAATTGTGGAATTGAGAATGGAATTGTTGCAGCATCCCGCTTATTCACCAGATTTGGCCCCAATCTGAAGAAATGGCTTGGCGGACGACGGTTCACTTCCAACGAGGACGTCATTGCTCAAACGGATGAGTATTTTGCAGAACTTCCGAAATCCTATTTTTTGGACGGGATAAAAATTTTGGAAAAACGGTTGCAAAAGTGTATGAGCTTAAAGGAGACTATGTTGAAAAATAAAAAAAATTTTTTTTTAAAAACAGTTTTTTTCTTCTTTTTTTAAGGACTTATTGAACGACCCTCGTAGCATATATTTTGGAAATATTGAAATTTATAGTCATAAATGTTAAAAATGCCACAAGGGTGGATTGAAATTTTTCGCAGTGCACCATGCTTCTGTCAGACCAGCAAATAAAGATGCTGAATAAGTTGTATGTATCTCATATGAATAGTAACTTCATATCTTACATGATAAATACAGTCTGAAGACGCTTTTAGTAAGCTCAGTGCCGCAATTAGTCAGTCCAGAACAAAAATGCCTTTGAGTCCACACATCAGCTACTGGTTGGAAATTTTAAAAAAAATTAGCCGATTTGAAAAGACATTTCATCACCACTCTACCCAAGAAATAAAAAAAACAGTCAAATAGTAGGTTGAAGATAGTGGATCGGGTTTGAAGAAAACAAATTTCTGGATTAAATGGCATTCATTTAGGATATGAGATATAGTAAGTTGAAAACCACCAGAATGACCGAGAGCACAAGGTTGGTTACCAAAAATAAAATCATGGTTAAGTGAGGTATGCCCAATCGAGATTCTGTTGAGTAAACTGGGCTTAGAATGCTTAGGCAATTTGTGGAAAGAAACCTTTAATCAATGCTTAAGCCTATTTAACTATACATTTTAAAAAAAATAATATGCCCATTTGGTCAGTAGCTGCTATTTCGTCGGTAGTTGGTTCAAATTTTGAATTCTAATAAGCCCCCTCTGCGGGTTAATCAACCCACTAATGGCCGAGGATACCAGCATGACCAATACTGAATGAAATGTAGACGATTTAATATTATTTGGTTTCTAATAGGCTACTTGGGAGTTGCTATTATAGCGATAGAAATTTTAATTTATTAGTTTTTAGATAAATATGAAAAAATCTACATTCATAAAAATGTAAAATAAGGCCTGAATGATTAAAAGTTATTTAATTTAGATGAAATTCATAAAAAGGGGCCTTTGAAAACCCATTCCCATGATAAGATGTAAAGCTTGTAGTTATTCATAAATAAACTTTTAGTATAACTCTAAATTATATAACCACCTATTGTCATAAGTTTTAGATTATTTATTAAAAAAAATAACCATAAAGGATCCTTTTTCACAAACCGTACCCTTTTTTTTTGGAAGATATTTGATATAATAAAAATACCAAACTATTTTTTACCATTTGCTGTTTCTAACCTAACCTTTGAATTTAATTTTATGGCATACACTTTACACTATTTTTTCCTTTTAGTCATCCCTCGAAAACCCATCAACATTTTACGTTTAGTAAGTAAACAAGTCTAAAATAAATAATTTAGACCAACTGACTAAAATCCAATCAAATTATATGGTCTGAAAGTAAATACGAGTACCTATGTGTACTATTACAAACACATACATACATACATACTCGCAGAAGCAACAACGGAAAAGTCAGACATTCAGACAAATTCGAATACAGAAAATCTTCACAACCCCCATATGTTTTTGTAGATAGGAAAAATAACTCGAAAAGATTTTTCGTAAATGGCATTTTCAACCAGCACTTACTACCTACCCTTAATAAATACTAGTCGTTATCATCACCTAGGCTTTAGATATGTGGCGTTTGCACAGAAGACAGAAACACTGACGTAGGTACCCTAGCATTCGGTTGAATATAAATAAATGTTTGGCAATGAAAGCAAAAGTAAAAGCGTCGCCGTCCATAAAGGCTTTCCCTGTCTGTGTCAGTATAAACTAGATTTCTCAGACCCCCCCAGATAACATTTACTAGTAAATGTATTCAGAGCATAGGACATTGATTGATGTGCGTTCATCAATAATCCTTATTTGTTGGATGATATTTGGAGGCGAAGAAAAGGGTCCCAGCAACTTACAGCGCTGGTTTGAGGCAGTTTGTGAAGAACGAAAATTCGATTCCGCCCGGTGTCCACACTTATTGTGGAGCATTTGGCTATATTGAAAGTAAACATTTTCAAAAGGGGAGGAATAGTACAAATCATGGTTCAGGATAACAAGATATGGGCAGACGTTTGGTAAAAATGCCACAAGAACAGTACAAGCCAAACACAACCGCACTTGTGCCACAAAAAAACCTGATGATTCAAGATATACGAGGAGGTCGTTCATAGTCATTAATTTCTTCCCTCTGAATCCACTCTCGTATTCGTTGCACTATATACTCTGTCCATACGATTTGCCTTATAGCAATCACTTCTGTCTTCATTCTTCATCCAATCTTCCTTTCATTTTTCCCCTCTTCGGACATCGAATTTCTATCGATTCCTTAAAGATCAACAAATATTGCCTGAAAATTCTCCTTTCCAAAACAAATTTCCGATTACTTAACTTTACTATACATTTTGACTTTAAGCGAATATCATCACTAAACCTCAAAACAATTTCAAAAACTACTTAGTATTAATGGTGGAAAGAACTTGAATCTCTGTAATTGCCTTCAATTTGGAATTTTAAATGTCTTACCAGCAATTGATTAATTCTTATTTGCATATTAAATGAGGCAGAAAGAAAAAAAATACGAGCATTTTAAATACTTGTATTATAAATTTTTTGGCAAAAGGATCTAGTTAAAAATTATCATATTAATTATTAACTAGATCAAGACACAAGATAAATAAATGCGAAATTTGGTTCTTTGTAAAAAAAATATCAGAATATGATTTTTTAAATATGTTTTTTTTTTGTTATAAACATATCGCAAAAAAAGAAAAGTTTTTTTTTTTAACAGTAAACATTTTTTTACAGGGAAATTTTTTATTTCAAATTTAAGCCTTAAAATAATATGCTCTATGGAATGTTAAACACTCTTCAAATATTAATAAATCAATATTGAGAAATATTGATTTATTAATATTTAAGAGTGTTTAATAAAGCTCAAAATGCATAGTTTTTATATAATACATATATTTGAATGCCTAAAAAAATTTATATTAAAAAATCTGGTTTCAGTTAAACATATAAAATTCAGTTAAATCTTCAAACATTCCTGCCATACCGGGATTGGAAACCATGGTTTGGAGCAGAGATAAGGGTGTCTACATCATAAAGAAGAAACAAAAAGGCAAATCAATCCATCCACATATAGACAACTTTTCCTTGAAAGGTTGTCTTTGGTAATTCCACGCCTCTGTTTATAGACGCTGATTTCAATAACAATACAACATCCTTTGCTGTTATGTAAATTTTTAGCGGTGAACATTGCGATATCTCGGAATCCTTTCTAATAGAAGTTTCCCTGTTCATAGCGAAGTGTGTGCAATAAGAACGCCAATTGAGATTGTAATTAATCTCATCAAACATAGCAGTATAAATATTGTTACTGACAGTCTCACAGCCTCGGAAGCAATTCGTGGATCATCAAATGATCCTGTACTCAAAGAGATTCGTTGTAATCTATTAAACAATAAAATCCTCGAATTACATTAGGTTACTGGTCCGCTGGTATCGTCGGCAATGAGCGGGCTGATCAGCTGGCAGCGGGGCCTCTCTACCATCCTGTTGCCTCTACAATTACAAATTGCCACAACTACTGACCGTATTGCATGTCGCTGAAGCATTTCTTTCCACAAATTTATCATACACCAAAAAACCAGTCCAATCAGCAACCATTCCGAAATTTTGGGGAAGCGAACTTCTCAGAATTCGGATTTGGCATACCGCATTTACCTATGATTTCCTCTTCGATAATCAACCGTGTCCTTCTTGCCATTTCTGTAGCGTTCAACCTATCCTTTTCTATGACCACTCTTAAATTTTCTATTATAAACTAACATGCTCCACAAAATTTAACTACTTCTGATAGCTCTCTTCAACTAACTGTCGACCAATTTCGTTAAAGAAGTTGGCAATGCTAATCCACACGCAACATGAAGTCGCCAAATGGCCTCATGGCCGCGGCACTGTAGAATAGAATCTGGTTCATGTCTTAGAAACTTTACAACGAACAAACAAACGAATAAATTCATTCAATTTTAAAATACGAAATACTATATTTACAGGAAGCCTTAGCGAAATATTCACTTTTATTGCAATGTTTTACTTTTATTTCGAAATTAACGTAAGATTTGCTCTTAACAGAATTTTTAAAAAATTTTTCTCGAAATTAGGATGCTCTTGTGACTCTTCTAAATTTTCAATACTTAAGTCAGTTATGTAAGCGCTTTTTTTATACACAGGCCGTTCTGTCAAAAATATTTTCGCTATGGATAAAATAACGGCCCAGGAGGCCCCACCAATTTCAATTTGTCGTCGTCGTGCACAGCAATTAGACCTTTTCCACGATACCACTCGACGGATTTTAACAAAAGATCTACTGTGACAGTGTCATGTATTTACAAATTTGATGTTTGAACAATAAGCTATTGATGCCGATTTTTAAAAGAAGTTATCATAAGCAATGAAGCGTATTTTAAAATTTGGGGTACCAAAAATTCACATATCCTTAAACTGTTTTGTACGTTCTTGAGCTGGTGAAGTCAAATAGTGAATATTATCCTGACATTAACATTTTCGAACGCAATTCCCAGGACGCATTATACCACGAAACAGCGAGATCAAATAGTCGCCAAGATCTACTATTTTGACACCATTGAACTACTTTTTCTAAAGCTGAGTAAAAAGTTTAGCATGTGCCAATAAGCCCGGGATAATTCAAGACCAGAAGGGTGAAATCATACGCTTTTTTAATTGATATACAACCCAAACTATGCTACAAAAATACAACCCAAACTATGAAAATTTTGATAGGAGCATTCTGTGTTACCAGAAGAGTCGTTGTAAGCGTTTGGAGTATATAGCATTTTATACACAAATCCAATAGACTAACATATACACGTACGGCAAAATAGAAACAAAATAGTTTTGAAAATTTTTTTATATTTTTGAAACTAGATCATTTGCCATTTAATTGAATCATTATAAATTTGACACGTTTTTAAATAGAATTTGAATATTTAAGTAGAATTTGAAAAAAATATTTTTAAAATTTTATATATTTTTGAAATTTTTTGTGCATTAAATAGTTTAAAGTTCTTATAAAGAACAGATTAAATTTTTGTTTATAAAAAAAAATACGAAAAACTCTAAATCATGAACTACTGATGTACTACCTCATCATCGACTTTGAGACCTCCAAAGGCATTAAGTCTGAATAATAGTTAATGCAAGAGACGACATAGATTATTTCCTTAAAGAGGCGCTCATGTAAGTCCGGAAGTTGTGTAGTTGTAAAATTCCTGATTGTAATAGAAATATTCAAACCTTACGAAAGGCTTTAATTATAAACTCTATCAATGAAAATACTAATGGGCAATTTAGACACTTGCATGCAGATTCAGAGCTCTCCAATTTAATTTTATTTGAGGATACTTTTATAAGTTAAATTTAACAAAACCTCTTAAATATCATTTTCTCGCAGAATATCTTATTGGAAAAAATATACAATATAAACTACTCGTTTTATTTTTTTGTCTTACAGAGAATAAATTAAATAAATACAGTTTGTTAAGTGTAAAATTTAATAAATCATTTCATTAAAAAAAAAGCAAATAAAAAATTTAACAGAAACTAGTAAAATTTATCTATTAAAACAATTTGTTAAATTTTAAATTTATCTTTAAAAATCACCTCCTTTTAATAGCAATCTTTAATAAAGGAAATTTCATAGAAAAATTAAGCAATCGTTTAATCATAATAATGTTAAGTTATTTATAGTTATTAAGTCTCTTCGGTTCCTTTTTTTAGCTAATTTTTTTCTTTTTGTTATTCCAATATACTATATATTATATACTATATAATTCGAATGCAATAAAAAAGTGTATGGGCTACCAAATAACGATCCCATTTATCTTTTGGAGAAATTTTAGTTTTTGTTAACATCGTTTTCACTGTCATTATTATATCTATTCCTTAGCGAACATTTCCATTGTCATTTTGAATTCATAATAAAACGCACTCACTTTTCATAATGGACAATCATGATTACGTTCTTGGATAAGGATAGTTTCAGAGAAGTCCAACGTAAATTAAGATTTATTAGAAAAGATGCTTCTCATCATTGGACACCCACGCGCACCTTCAGTTCATTTCTTTGCTTCAATGAAATGCACTGTATACGAATTTAGTCTGGATTCAAATCTTCATCCTTAAAGCTATTCTTTTCTACGTGGAATGATTTTCCCGATGATGATGATGATGATGATGATGAAAATTCCTTTTTCACTGAAACGAAAATATACTACCTACTCTCCATAGTCTGGCTTTACCAAATCTATTGTGAATTTCGCATCCATTTATCAATGTGCCGGGCGCATATAACTAAACGATGTACACCACCCATCATCGTTCACAAAAACGAATACGGGTCCTTATCGGGCCAAACCAGGAGAATTCGTCTTTTGACATCCTTATTTCTTATCTGTACGTTTGTTTTGTTTGCCGTCTCGTACTCGTAACTTTGATGAACTTGATGAGATTTTAACAACCTGTCTTTAAGCAATGCTTCTGGTTTCTGCCTTCAATATATATGTATACAGATTCTTCCAACTTTTATAGCTGCACCGTATTCTACACCAAACCAAGCGCTTCCATCATTAAGATATAATCTTCTTTTTATAACCAAATGACAAGGGCAGAAATTTCTTCTTGCATCAACATCCCTCCTTAGGAATTCCTATTTTTAAATCCTTTTCTAGTCGTATGCATTTAATAGAAAATAATTACACGAAATTTTATCCTTTTTGAAAAACGAATGGTTATACTCGTTAAATTGCAGCGTTTTCTTAAAACTTGAGTAAAGTTTGTAATTTACGCGATGATTATTTTCACAATTGTTCTAGGGTATAAAATCATTATATGCACAGTCTTCAGCGTTTTATGCAAATTTATCAAGTAAAATTATACAAATCTTGTTAATAAAATAGAAAATAAAATAATGCTCATAAAGTAATTTCTAACGAAGGTAAAGTAATCGAAAAGGATTTGATTTGGCTTCAATTTACTTTGTTAATAAAGAAAAACTAAAAATAATTACTTATCTGGCAAAATGAGGATGTTTCAAAAATTATTTTTGAGAATAAAACAGAAGTCACACTTGATGTTAAAATAACAACTGATGATGGTTCATAGAATTTATAAGCTATAAAAATATTGAAATATATTTGTTGGTAAGGAATATTATTTGCTGTAAGAAATGTGCTGTGATACCTTACATTACCTATAATAAAATGAGTCAACTAACCTCACTCAGATACATACTCCTAAACAATTATTTTAACTTATTACCTCAGAGACCTTCTCCAACGTTGCTGTGAGAGCAGCAATTGAGGTATTACCGAGTTTAATCCTGGAGGTTTTTAATATCTAACTACCATATGTGAAAGAATATTTTGTTAATGCTATGGTCCAACGTTTATGATCCCCCGAAACTGAAATGGACCATTAAAGGCTTCAGAAAAGTATACCCTACTTTTGGTACCACCTGGGAAACTTTGAAGATCCATATTTCAGGGGATGCAAGATTTATCGTATTTGCCATAGATGCGCTAATAATAATGGTATTGAAATACGTTCAGGAGGTCGATCAAGTCTGAAATTAGACTATTGCAATTGTTTGCTGAATGTTGGGCTTCGACTTGTTAAAAGGGGACAATGCGCATCATATGACGGGGAAAGTGCTTACAAGCGAACGGTTATTCCAAAACTATCACTGCAGTAACCAGAGGTCCCTATTGATGACCGTTTCTTATGCTTATGAGATGTGGCATCTCGAGTATCGATGGCATTGTTATGGCTAATGCCAGGATGTCAAGTGATTTTATATTTTTTTTTAAAAACTCTAATGGCGGGCGTGTTAAGGTCGGAACTGCTCTATGCTACTTGCGCGGATTAGTTAAGGAAAACAACCGATATTCCTAAAATTATCTCAGGCTACCATTTGAGCACGGTACGGTGTTACTCACTGATAGATATTTTGGCAAATGAATGTGACAGAGCGGCATGTAATTTAAGCTGGGCAGGCGAAGGAATCCAGGTAACTGTGGTAGAGATGTTGATATTCCGCTTCCACTGGTAGATGGACACACCGTCTGATGCGTATGGTGTACGCATGGTTTGATCAAGAACACGATGAATTTGACTTTTATTTATCCTAATTGTTAGGTGAATCTGACTGCTTTTGGCCATAATATTACGAGGGTCGTTCAATAAGTCCTTAGAAAAAAATGGAAAAAACTGTTTTTTTTAAAAAATATTTTTTATTTTTTGACATCATATCCTTTTGGCTCTATACACTTTTCCAACCGTTTTTCCAAAATTTTTTTCCAAAAAATAGGATTTCGGAAGTTCTGCAAAATACTTATCCGTTTGAGCAATGACGTCCTTGTTGGAAGTGAACTGTCGTCCACCAAGCCATTTCTTCAGATTGGGGAAAAGAAAATAGTCACTCGGGGCTAAATCTGGTGAATAAGCGGGATGCTGCAACAATTCCATTCTCAATTCCACAATTTTGGCCATGGAAACAGCGCAGGTGTGCACACGCGCATTGTCCTGATGCAAGAGGATTTTTTTCTTTGATTTCCTCGCTCAACCGTTGCAATAACGACGCGTAATACGCTCCTGTTATTGTTTTTCGTTTTTCCAAGTAGTCGATAAAAATGAAGCCCTGCGAATCTCAAAAGACTGTGGCAATCACCTTGCCAGCCGATGGCACAGTTTTTGCCTTCTTCGGAGCCCGTTCACCCTTGAAAATCCACTGTGATGACTGTCTCTTCATTTCTGGAGTGTAGTAGTGTATCCAGGTTTCGTCCACAGTGACAGATCGATGAAGGAATTCGGCAGGATTGCGATGAAAGAGTGCCAACATAGCCTCAGAGTCCACTACACGATTGCGCTTATTCTCCTCTGAGAGCAAACACGGCACCCATCTTGCCGAAATTTTTTTCACAGACAATTTTTCATGCAAAATTGACGCGACTTTACCTTGTGATATGCCCGTGGCCTCAACTAATTCGCGTACTTTAATTTGCCGATCGTTCAAAATCAGATCGTGGATTTTGTCGATGATTTCAGGAGTAGACACCTCAACTGGGCGTCCTGAACGATGTTTTTTTTGTGGATGAACGGCCACATTTAAATTCATTCACCCAATTGTAAACCGTCGTAAACACAGGTGCAGATGTGCCATGAACTGCATCCAACTCGGCTTTAATTTCTTTCGGGCTTAAGCCTTTCAAATGGAGATGTTTGATGACAGCCCTAAACTCGCTTTTTTCCATTGTTATGCACAAATAAATGTCGTTAACTTTAATCGACGATAGAAATTGACCTACGCTATGGATCGAGCTGAAATTTTGACAGCTTTCCTGTCGATAATGCTACTTACGAAAATCTTTACCGACACTACGAGCGCAATTTCTCAGATTTTCTAAGGACTTATTGAACGACCCTCGTATATAATATCGCATTGGATTGGACAATAACCGAATACGCTCTTGCTGTGATAACATTTTTGTTCAATCCTAAATTAACATATAAAAAAAATTTTATAAATTTTTGTAAAAAACATTCGTAAATTAAGTTTAATGATATTTTTGCTATAAAACCAAGGTTGAAAAAGTTACTTAACTCTATATATAACACGATTTTGTACAATAACCAATTAGAAATCTTCAAGTAAACATTTCAAAGTCAGAGTGCTTATGCTTCACGTCGTCAGTGAAGAAGAAATTCGTAGACTGCGGATTTGGAGATAAGGTTGACTCGATAATGTGGCGCCTGGTGAATCTTAAGTATCTAGGCTTGAATCTTAACAAGAACCTCAAATTCAACATCTTTGTCAGAGATCAAATTAAAAAAGCCAACTGCATATATTTTAGCCTTCTGAGAATGTATCGCTCAGAAATCCTATGTAACGACGCTCATTATTTATAAGCAATTTATAAGTGCGTACTTATACTACGGCTTCCCCATCTGATCATCTATTTCCCCAACAGTAGCAACGGAACTGCACAGGTTGGAAAGGAAGATCTTACGAAAAGCCACAAGGCTCGGTAGATCTAGACTAACAAAAAAGTTTATATCAAACGACAAGTTGTACCGGGAGGCAGGTGTTCCCCCATTTGTAGTTTGGCAAATGGGAAAAATGCAAAATTGGGTTAAATCATGAGCCCATCATCAAAACAGGGAAGTAAGGCAGCTAAGAGAAAAAAAATTACTGGAGATATTGAGAAACTCCAAGTACCTATCAGCGTTACTTCTATTGGAAGACACAGAAGAAGCTCTGAAGCAACGTCTTCAGATCTACAAGAAGAAACCAAAGGGACAACATCGAGGTTAGCAACTACATCACACGAGGTCGGAAGTACTGAAGGGAATCAAGAGGACACAACATACTCAGCAGTTGCCGGATTTAAATATAGAATATATAATTTAGAATTTAGTTTTTAATTTTAAAATTAGTTTTAAGAATAATTGTATAAAAACGCATGTATAGTTTATAAAAATAGAGTTAAGGGTTAAGGTAGGTTTAGGATGTAAGCAGGTTTTTTTTTAAAATACCATAATAAAGGTAAATAAAATATTATATATGTATTAGCAATAAATTCAAAGTTAACAGAAAGCTAAGAACCAATAAAGACAAAAATTGAGCTAGGATTAAATATTCTTAACAGTAAATAGTATTAAGATTGTATTATAAAAAAAAACTGTTAAATGTCAAGAATATGCAATAAACTATACTTGAAACCAATTAGAGAATTAATTTTATATTAACTGAATTTTTATTCTGCGTTAGAGTAATTACAAAATTCTATTTGCTTCTAATTTTTTTAGTTTTTAAGTTGAAAATAAAATAAAATTTGTTTCTTATATTCAATAAATATTTATTTAATCTGATATTGCGGAAAGAATTTTTATAACACAACTAAATATAATAATGAATTTTCGAAACTTATTCTACATTTAATTTTTAGATTCATTATCATCTTTTTTTTATTGGTAATACATACGTCTATCGTATATAATAAAATAATTTTTTCCAATAAATTATTATTATTATTCGGTTTTTAAGTATGTAAAAATTCTGTCAGCATTTTGTATTAAATTCATAAAAACCATTTTATTATAGGATCAAAAATACATTAAAATTTTACTCAAAAAGAAAATAGTAATGAGAAATAAATAATAGACATAAATGATTATGGTCCGAAAAAATTATTGATCCAAATAAAGTTTTCATAGCCAATCAAAATAAAATTCTTCAATTTAAGTACTCGTAAGTATAACTGGAAAATATTCAAATTATGGTTGGCCATTAATCAATAAATTTTCTCATTAAATGTTTTTCTTTAATGAGAAGGGGAAGAAGTTATTTGTTTTAAGGGATAAATTAACAATTTTATCAATTATGTCACCATTGAAATTTTAATGTTTATTTAGTATTTTTTTCGGACTTATCCGATACTAAAATTCAGTTGTAGGCGGACATTATTTTAAAGAAAGTACCAGAGATGATGTCATTAAATCGCGTCTGACTATAATTAAATCAATAATATTCGCTTTAAATTCGAAATGTTTATTATTCAAATTGCTTATTTTAGTCTAATGAAAATTTCCAAATTACATAAAAAGCATTATTTATACGATTGTTAATGACTTTAGCGCGTTTTTAGATTGTAATTAAAATTTTGTAATCTTCGATTTGATCAATAAATCATTTACAGTAGCATATTGCGTATATTAATTTTCGGTGGATTAGAATTTTCGGTTTTATATCTGAAATAAATTGAAACTTTAGAAGGGATCAAATGCAGACTAAAAGCTTGTTTTCTATAATGAATGTCTCCCATATGAATTAATAAAGTATTCTTATTAATAAAGTATTACAAAATTAGAAGACCCTTATATATTTAATATAATTATTTACAATGAAAAGTTATGTATGGAAGCTTAAAAATTTTGTTAAAAGAAATTTTTTTAAGACCTTCATTTAGAAATGTTTAATTGTCTTATAAAGAGTAAACAATAATATTTTTAAATAGGTCAATTTACATTAACTGAATAAGCAGTAAATTTAGAGAAATAAAATATTAGAAAAATAATATTAGCAAGAGATTTGGATAAGATACCATAAACAGAAAACAAAAGAATAATTATTATCTTTTTGGAATTTATAATAAAAAAGAAGCTAACCATTATGGATAAATTTCCTTTTTTTGTATTTCGATTATCCAAATAATCGAGTAATATCCTTCGAAAAAAATGTAAATTTAAACTTTCAATTTTTTAAGTAGTACATGCATCCCACTTCATGCATTAAGTGTATTTTTTGAAGTTGTAAAAATGAAAATAGTCTATTTTATATAGAAATATAAACTGATGGTTAATAATATTTGAATTATTATAATTGTTCATCATCAGTAGTGCAGCACGACTTTAATCCTAATGAGTACCCCCAACATAACCCGTACATCCTGGCTGTTGCCACTACTAACAGGAATATTTTACACTCATTCGGATTTCATTCTCGCATACTAAAATCTTTTGAGTTATTTTATATAAACGATTGGATAGTTGTGATAGCATGTTAAGATTTTATTATTTAATAGGAGTTGAAATCATCCATATTATTATTAAACGTATTTTTCTTCCCTTATAATAGCCCAAGTTTCTTGCTAGTAGCCCAATTGCAAAACAGCAATCCTCTCAGTAGTAGTACTCATGGCCTTACTAATCTCGACTTGAAAAGTCGATGTTTTTTTAACCATCTATAATTTAACTCTATCGAAGATATCATCTCCTATCTGTATACAACTAATGCTAATTAAGCTCCTAATTATAGTCAAGGTAAAAAATTCCAAAAATTCTGACATGCCATCTAAACTCTTGTCCGCGTTTTTAGATCTCTATATGAGAATGCATGATTATATAGTCTATTTAATAGGAACATCATGGAGACCATATTACCTACTACTCATTTTGCTAGAGTAAAGCTTATTTGACATGAACTTATAATTTTTTGGGTGTTTGAGACTGCCCGCTTAGTAACGTTGATCCTCTAATGGCATACGCCCTAATATAAAAAAAACCTCTTAAGTACAATTCAAGTAATTTAAAAATTTCTTCTTGCTGTATACAACAAAAAAATTGTTTTGAAAAATCATTTTTAAATGCCAAAATATCATCAAATATCTACTCAAGCTCAAATTGATAAATTTCGATATATATAAACATATTAATGTTAATTTTTTCCACTAATTAATTGAAAATGTTTCCTATATAAAGCGAATATTTTTTCTAGTAGCTATAATAATAATTCATGCTAATAATACCCATGCACTAATAAATATTAGAATATTAAGAAAATATATAAAAATCTATATAAATAAAGTGAAACAAATAACAAATCACTTTAATAAATCTTTACGAAACTTTCTTCCAATGTTGAGTAAATCAAAATTATTGAAATTGTTAGAAATTATTTGTGTTAGGAAGAAATATCTGTATTTCTATACTCTTCCGAAGAAAAAAAACCAAAATATGTGTATGTAAATATGACCTCTAGACTTTGTAAAGATGTACAAATGTTGTTAATTAAGAAGGAAAAGTTTGTTAAGAAATTAATTACAGTCATTAGAGTGGCAATAAAGTCAAGTAACAAGAAATTTCTTTTGCCGCTAATTTGATGAAATTCGTTTTGGAAGAAAATAAATCAAAACATGTGCAGCCCCCAGAGGAGGAGAATTTTTATGGTTTGTAATTAGGATAAGATTTTCACATAGACTATAACTTACCCTGGACCCTCGATTGGTCCCGTTTGAGCTCATTACGTCCGCGTTCTAAACGTACAAGTTATTTAAATGGGAAAATGTAAAATGTGTACACAACATGTTTGAAAAATTTCCATAAATTCTCTTCTTTTTGTTAATGGATTTGGTTCCATATATATATATATATATATATATATGTACAGGACCCATCGTATACAATAAGTACATTTTGATATGAGTTGAAATATTAGTTTTTCTTTTCTGGAGCTGGTTCCTTTTGCCGAATGTTAAAAATAGACATAAAAGCTAAAAAAGTTTCGAATTTGTAAAAAAAAAATATATTTTCAAGTATACCCGGTGGTGGATACTTATTGAAAAAATAAGAAACTATCACTTTTTGTCTAGTTGCAAATGTCACAAACAAACTTTTTCAGTTAATACTTCACCAAACCGAATAGATCTGCTCATAACAGAAGCGATTTAGAATTTCTCTACCATATTAAAAACTATCTAAACGTAACCATAATATTTATGCATGGACTATAGCATAAATCCTCCGAAGACATGTATTTCGTATTATTTGGAGTTCGATAACCAGTCAAGATACTAGAAGCTATTTGATATCAGAAAAGTAGAAATTTTCATAGTGTAGGATGACTAGCTACACCTTCGTTAATCCCGTTGAGACTGTATATAAATTGCCTTCTTTTGAATAATTTTTCTGTATTTCATCCTCAGATTTATGTCAGTGTTTTTTGGTTTTGATAGCTATCGCCTACACACGTATTATTCGAATAAATGACTATTCTTTGAAGCAATTTCGTATAGTAAATTCTGGTTATGTTGAGTTATTCTTTGTCAAATTTAATATGTTAACAAAAACGAATTTATCTTCAAAAAGTCATGGGTAGATATGAGAAGTATACTCTTTAAAATTCATTTTGACATTGGCAAAACCGAATATTTTCAAGTCGTTCGATAGATTTAAACATATGTACTTTTAGAGGAACAAATAATTTAGAGAAGTGGTCAATTATTAAAAAAAAAACTGCTAATCATTTGAAAATTATAGTTTGTCATTTTATTATATACATACTATTCAATTTTTTGAGTCTAGTTCAACAACATTATTATGAGCTCTTCCGTACAGGTTTTTACAAAAATTGCTATTAAGCAAATTATTGCCCGCAGGACAACTTATCTCTAAACTTGTATATTCTTTCGAAGCACTTTTTTTTATATTTTATTCAATACGTGATAATATTTTTTTTTATTATTATCTTCTACATTTCCGACTTATTATAATAAAAATATGTTTACTTAACTTAAGCTTCTTTTTTCTGAGGTATTTTTTATCTTTTTCAAACGAAAATAAAATATTGAAAAAATATATTTTTTTTTATTTTTAAAATTTAAATAAAATAACTTTAGACTTAACGATTCTAGCAATTTTTTGTAGTTTCACTCAAAGTAAAATTTACAATATATTTCCAAAATTTACATTTAACTTGAAGATAACTTTATGCATAATCAGATATAATTATCTTTGCAAAAGTAAATTTTTATGTACTTATTTCATGATTAAAGATGGAAAATATTTAATTCCAAAATCAAAGTTGTTGCCTACTGAGGAGAAAATTGTATAGTAAAATCCTTTAAATTATTTTATTTATTTTTAGTACTCGTAATTAATAATGGTATATCGAATTCTTTCAGATATATTTCAAAAACCTACTAAATTTCTCTATAATTTTAACTAATTGTATTTTTATAAACAGTCTTTATTCTAGTTAATTATGCTTTAAATCCTTATTTTTATTACTAAAAATATCAATAAATATTGAAATTTTCTCTATTTCTAAATGTTTTCTTAGACTTTCCAATTTTTTTGTTGATAGAGGTTTTTTAATGAATATTATAAAACTTAAAATATATTTTGACTTTTCTAAAATAAATAAGAAAAATATTTGATTAGTTAGGAGGAAACTTTTTAAGTATATTCGTTCTGCATTTTTTTTGTATATTCATAAAAAATATAGAAATAAAATCATTAGTTTCGATCAGTTTTAAAGCATATTATTACAATGCTATCAAAAATTTATAGTATTTTGAAATAGTTAACGAGTCTTTAATTCAACAATAAACAAAAAAATTTGCTTTATTTAAAACTACTATTTTTTAAAGCAAGAAAATGTATTCCTTAATTTAAAATTAATAGAAATTTGTTAAAAAAGTTATTTTAAATTTTTTTATAAAGCTAAGTTTTCAATTACTATGAGACAAATTTAAGCTGAGAAAGAGAATACATTTTTTATTTGCAAAAATTTTTTTTAAAACTTTGAAAACTTTGCTTTATAAAAAAAATCTCAATTAATTATTGACAGGACTTGATCTACTTCGAGTAAATATATATAATGAAAATTTCTTTTATCTAGCAATACCTAACTTTAAATTATTCCTTTTATAAAATGTCGCACTTATAAACAGTAAGAATAATATTACTCTGGAGGACAATTTTTCAATTTTCTGATTAACTGGTTTCCTAAATTAATGTAACTAGATTCTCTAGCATTTAAAAACACCAAGCAGCAACTACACATAATCCTCAGAAATATATCTTATTCTAGCCGGAGTCCCACCAGGCACAATTCTGGATCCCATTTTGAGAAATAGTCATACTAATGATACTTCATCTGTTTCTAGTACTTATGCATATAATAAGATCATACTTTTAATTTATATAAATACTTAAAATAGCTTACAATAATTTATAATTCCTTAACCACAATATTCGATCCAGGTCTTAGAGAGGGAGAATGAAAGTAAATGCACAGAAAAGTGCTCACATTACTTTTATACTTTGCCAAGGAGAAGCTATCACTTTATACATTAATGACAAAATGATTCCAGAATATGGTAAAGGACTTCACCTATATAATATAAAAGAAAGGATCCTCACCTAGATTAAGAAGAGTCGAAGCTAAAAAAGTTACCTATAACTTCGTATACTGTCGGACAAACCTTCGAAACTAACGATAAACAGTAAACTTTTATTATAAAACGCAATCATAAAACCTATTTGAACCTATGTCACTGAAGTTTGGGGATCATGTAAATAGGTCGAATTCATGTTTCGTCGTCCTTACAGTTCAAACTCCTCCGTAAAATTGTTGATGCATCCTTTTATGTTCGTATTAATGTAATAAATCGTGATCTTACTATTACCTTTGTTCAAGCCCAGTGCATTTCTTGTAGTCGAAATTTTCATTCTCGTTTACCTTATCATCATAATCCGCTCGTTCATGAACTTTCCTCTATTACCCTCTCCGGAAACATTGGCCACGAGAACCGATAGTTCCTTGCTCCCACTTCATACTGAATAAAATTATTAATTAATTGCAGATGGAAATAAAATATAAAGAAAAAATACTTTTTAATAAACAAATTACATAACTGTCAGTTAATTTTCGAATAAATGACAAACGGCATTAATTTAATTCATTCCGCTAAACAATATATTCCATCTTAGTCAGTATAGCAATTGTGATTAAATTTGTTTAAACTGAAGTTTATTGAGTAATTATATACGAGGGTAAAGCTTTTTTTTTGAGTAATTATATACCGCTCGTAGTGTCGGTAAAGATTTTTTTTGGTAAGTAGCATTATCGACAGGAAAGCTGTCAAAATTTCAGCTCGATCCATAGCGTAGGTCAATTTCTATCGTCGATTAAAGTTAACGACATTTATTTGTGCATAACAATGAAAAAAAGCGAGTTTAGGGCTGTCATCAAACATCTCCATTTGAAAGGCTTAAGCCCGAAAGAAATCAAAGCCGAGTTGGATGCAGTTCATGGCACATCTGCACCTGTATTTGCGATGGTTTACAATTGGGTGAATGAATTTAAACGTGGCCGTTCATCCACAAAAGATGAACATCGTTCAGGACGCCCAGTTGAGGTGTCTACTCCTGAAATCATCGACAAAATCCACGATCTGATTTTAAACGATCGGCGAATTAAAGTGCGCGAATTCGTGTAGTGGCCTCTGAGGCTATGTTGGTACTCTTTCATCGCAATCCTGCCGAATTCCTTCGTCGATATGTCACTGTGGGCGAAACCTGGATACACTACTACACTCCAGAAACGAAGAGACAGTCATCACAGTGGATTTGCAAGGGTGAACGGGCTCCGAAGAAGGCAAAAACTGTGCCATTGGTCGGCAAGGTGATGGCCACGGTCTTTTGGGATTCGCAGGGCATCATTTTTATCGACTACTTGGAAAAAGGAAAAACAATAACAGGAGCGTATTACGCGTCGTTATTGCAACGGTCTTGCATCAGGAGCGTATTACGCGTCGTTATTGCATCTGAAAAAAAATCCTCTTGCATCAGGACAATGCGCGTGTGCACACCTGCGCTGTTTCCATGGCCAAAATTGTGGAATTGAGAATGGAATTGTTGCAGCATCCCGCTTATTCACCAGATTTGGCCCCGAGTGACTATTTTCTTTCCCCAATCTGAAGAAATGGCTTGGCGGACGACGGTTCACTTCCAACGAGGACGTCATTGCTCAAACGGATGAGTATTTTGCAGAACTTCCGAAATCCTATTTTTTGGACGGGATAAAAATTTTGGAAAAACGGTTGGAAAAGTTTATAAAGCTAAAAGCAAATTATGTTGGAAAATAAAATTTTTTTTTTTTCAAACCGTTTTGTTCCATCTTTTTCTAAGGACTTATTGAACGACCCTCGTAATTCGATTAAATTACCACAAACATTATTATAATAGTATAAATATATTTTAGAGATACAACCTTACATAAATTCCATTTTTTTAACCAATAAAACCGATATATTTGCGAGCATATTTAATGCTGTTTTAGTTCACTTCATAAGTGAGTATTTATATCCTTGCTGATATAAAAAGAAAAATATATGAAAAAAAATATCCTTATCTTATATTAATACGATAATTTTTATATATAAAATGCAAAGCACCTGTACAATATATTCGGTTAATAAACAGGTAATATAAAATAATTTTTTTTACACTTTTTTACTCTGAAAAAAAATTTAATAAAATACTGTATTATCAAAGAAAACAAAATATAAGCAAAACACAAATGCCAAAAAATAGAAATGTGGTAAAAAAAATTCACATACCTTATTTTATCTATCAAAAAATTAAAATAATACGTTCAGAAGAGCGTGTGCACACACAATATGTACCTGCAAAGATAAAGTAAATTTTCAAAAAGGACCTTTTTTATCATTTTGACATTATGAAAGAATATAAAAATATTGGCCAGTGCATAGAAAAAGGTAACTCAATCTTATTGAATTAGGATTTTTAAAAATAACTGATGGTACAAAAACCTAAAATGAGTACTTAACCTAGGTCTTTTTTTCTTATAATACAAAAAAGGAATGTATCTAAAAATAAAAGCAATTTCGTTTAAACCATATAAAATGATCCTTTATCTGATTATATTACAAGTGTTCAAAACTGTATCGTCATATGATTTAGGTAATTTTTTTTTTATTTTTGTATTTATTCAAGACTACCAAATTGAAATTAAAAAATTCTTACTTTTGTATTAAGGATATGAAAAGATTTTTTCTAATAAAGGCTTTTTTATTAATCTTTCTCAATATATACTGAGATATATGTTCTTATTGCAAGCGATTGAAATGATTGTAAACACAATATAAAAATTGGGCTATTTTATAAAGATTTGTAGAAATTGCAAATTATTAGATTTATTTTATTTGCTTTCATAAGAATTTTCGTTCCAAAATTTTATTAATGGCTTAATATTAAATATTAAAAATAAAAAATTGAATTTAACAATGTTCAATAAATTTACCAAATTTTATTTATATAAAATACTAATATACCATACGTAAATAAAGTAATAAATTTAATAAAAATAAAATGTCTTTTTATATTTTATAAAATTTTTTTTTTAGATATTTCCATTCTTCTAAGATAGATTATCTATAATTTAGATACCATATTTTTATATAAAAATCCATACCTATGTGCGTGGATACGGAAAACTTTTTGAATCTATGCCATAAATTAAAAGGAACGCTCCATAATGTGCTATCAACACGCAGCAATATATAATAATTGCCAGAGAATATTAAATTTGTTTGCTATTAAGGAGATTTTTCCTATATTTCTATTAGTTTTCTTACCCAAAATGCACCCACCACATGTGGATAGAATACATATAATTGCAGTTTGGAAATTATATAAATTATGCCATAAATAATCTAAATTTCCTATTATCTTTTACTATAGTAGGAATGAATATATATACCAAAAGAAGGTAGCAAAATTTACATTTGGCTTTGTATTTGCCCATAAATATAGCTACATATAGAATATCCACTATCGAAACGATTATTAAAATTAATAATAAAGAACAAAATGATAATAGTAGTAACACAACTTAAACATTTATTTCTTAAGTAGTGGGTTATTATGATATTCATTTTGATGTTGATGACGATGATGATGATGATGATGATGATGAAGATAAAGATAATGTTAATTATAATGACTGCGATGAAAATACCATTTCAGCTTTTATTCATATTTCTACATCATCCAAATACAAAATAGATTTCGAATGATATTTTTTGGCATTGATATTACTATAGTGTCCATTTATTTAAAAACTGTTCAGATTTAAATGACTTTTTCAATCAAAAGTATTTTTGCCGATAATGGAAATTCCTTTCAATTATTCATCACAACCCCTATAGGTAATTTTCACGAGGATTGTACACCAAAAAATATAGTTTCACCCGGAAATTTTGCAATTCAATTTAAGATCCTTAGTTTGAATCGTAAAAAAATAAGATGTTTAAATAAAAGGATCAAACTAATGTCATTGTTTGTAATAAATCAAATCAACAGACTACAAATGGAAAATATTATGTGATGAAAATTGTTTTTTGTTCTGTTGCCATAAGTTTTGATATTAAATATAATTTACTCTTATAAATTGTCCTAAAATAAGTTTTTGCTAAAAAAAAACGATTATTTTACATTAACTTAAAATATTTTTTAAATTGGCTTTTAGAATATGACTAAGATTTAAGAAAAAAACACATTTGAAAGAGCTTATCATAAGGATATAATTGGGCAATAACTACTGAAAAAAGAGCTACAGGATATGAATAACTCCGAAAAGAGTAAATATTTTTTAAGCAAATAAAGATATTTAAAAATATCATTCCTCTGCCAAAGAAAGGATCCTGAAGTTACTATACAACTTTTAGTAACTCTATTACTTAGGTTCCTGTTCAAATTAATATTCTGCAAGCACAAGAAACCTAATTCAGGCATCATAATTTTTTTTTCACGTAACTGTATCCTTCTTTAATTTTGATTGTAATAGTAACAATGACTTCATTAGCATTTTCAAAAAAAAATTACCCTCCAGTGATTTTCTCCAAACATAAAGCTAATCACACTCACTTTTTCAGGATATTAAGTTTACTCGTCAGCAATTTGTAGGTTATAATTTACCCAGAACCGAATATGTTGCTTATTAATACAGCAATTTTAACAAAAATGTATTTCTTTATTTTTAATTGAAATTATTTCATGAATATCAGAAGCTGTCATATTGGCACAATGAATTTGCACACTTTACAAATGTCAAACAATATATGTCAAAATTAACCTTAATTAAAATGGCGGTCTGCCTATTTTGAAAAAGTTATATTATATAATTTGTGCTTCAGGAAGTAAAGTAAAAGCAAATACTTTTAAAACTCAGATTTCAATTTAATTTATAATAACATTATATGATAGGAAATACAAAATCACTTAAATGGCCGTCACAAGTAGCCTTTCAGAATTCTATAATTTAGATGATATTTTCGCACAATCTATATTCATGAATATCTATTTTGTCCCCTTTAAAGTAATCCACACCAGATATCATGCACTTATACCAACGTTTTTTCCAATACTCGAAACATTTCAAAAAATCATTTCTTGTGATCTTGTTCAGCTCCTCTTTCGATGCCGTCTTTATCTCCTTAATCGTAGCGTAGCTTCGTCCTTTCATAGGGCGCTTCAGTTTCGAGAACAAGAAAAAGTCACAGGGGCCAAATCTGGGGAATACGGTGGCTGCGGCATTATTAGTGTGTTGTTTTTGGCCAAAAATGCATGCACAAGCAACGATGCATGAGCATGGGCGTTATCATGGTGCAAAAGCCAATTTTTGTTCTTCCGCAAATCCGGGCGTTCCTGGCGGATTGCTTCACGCAACTTGCGCATAACTTGCAGGTAATATTCCTTATTGACCGTTCTATCCTGTGGGAAGAACTCCTGATGCACCACCTCCCTACAATCGAAGAGAAACTGTAGCAAATTTGAGTCGTCGCGGACAGAGTCCAACAGCTCCTTAGCAATGTTAATGCGATGCTGTTTTTGGTCGAAATTGAGCAAATTTTGGTACGAATTTCGCGGCGACCCGTCTCACGACAAATCATTGGTAAAAATCGAATGGCACGAGCCAATCGATATGTTTAAGTCCTCAGCAATTTCTCTAACGGTCATTCGACGATTGGCCAATACTATTTTCTTCACTTTATCAATGTTTTCGTCTGTTGTTGACGTGCTCGGACATCCGGCACGCTTTACGTCGTTCACATCATTCTACACATTTTGTACCACCGATGAACGTTGCTTCGGTCCAAGGTAGCTTCACCATATGCCACAGTCAACATTCGGAATGCGTCCGCGCAATTAATTTTATTTTTCGCACAAAATTTGATACAGATTCTTTGATCCATTTTTTTAGTATGGGCAAAAATCGAAGACGAACCACAACACAACCAAAGCAGCTGTCAAAAATTAACTGAACATTCAAAATGGCCAAATTTGTTGGCATAAGTGAGAGACATGAGTACTAACATAACGCCACAAAAAAATCGAAAATCTATAACATGTTAATATAACAGGTCTCCATTTTTGAACCAAGAAATGGATAAGATTTGAGGTCAATATATGATGGTATGAGTACGTGAATGGGACATATTTTTACTCATTTAAACTGGGTTCTACCAAATATTAATCGTCCTAATTAATATTATCTACTATTATTTAACGTAAGCAAATTCTGGTATACAAGTTCAATACAGTACCCATTTTATTTGAAGTTATCACTATTACGAGTATTAACAATATTTGAAATAGTAGAATCAGAAAAAAATCAAAAATATGTATAAAACTTTACAGTATATTTACGACTCTTAAAATTAACATACTTACTAAAGTTGAATTTATCTGAATTTTTCCCTCATAAATACAATAATTTATTTAAACCTACTTGACATTGGTTATATCTTAAAACAAATGCTTCCACGATTCTATACTGTAAGCACCAGAAGAGCATAAAAATTGTTATTTTAAATTTTTCTTTTAATTTTGTGTAAAATAATTCAAATTTGTATGCACATTTAAATATACATGAATTTAAATTTAGTAAAGGTTAGCTTATATAAAATATTTTTAACTTTAAAGTTAGTACTTCCATTCTTACTTTCTAATACCTGAACAGTAAAAAATTAAAATAAATGTAATTAGCAATGTTTTTCTACAAAAAAAAAATTGCTAATTACATTTAAAAAAAACTCTTAATTAGCAATGCTTTCCTACAAAATAAAATTAACATAAAAATTAAAATAAATGTAAGAAAAATGTTACTCACTATTGAAAACCTAATATATTTAGATTTAAAATATTCCCTTATAAATAAAATTAAAATGTTAATTTAAAATAAAAACATTTTGATAAGCTTATTTAATTATAAGAAAAGTATACTAACAAATATTATGAAAAAGTGAAAAAATAATGATTTTATACTGGATGTCAATGCTATAATAATCATTAATTTTTTACGATATTAAAACTTGTAATCTTTAATTTAATTGCCGATAATTAAAAATGGAAAAAAAATTATTAATTTTTTAGTCAAACTATCAAAAGTGAAAAAAAATTGAGCTACTATAAAAAAAAAGCATGTGAGTTAGTAGCAAACTCTGAGATGTTTCTCAGGCTATCATAGTTGATAGTAAATTTTTTTGTAACTCTGAGAGTAGATACAGTAACATAACATAATTTATACGAAAATTAAAAATTAAAAGTTGCAGCTTTTGATTAGCAATTTTTATCTAGTTGCAATTAATCGAGTTAATTATATTTGATGACTAAGGAATAGATAAGGTCTGAATGATAAAAGCAAAAAATGCCCAAAATGATTAGCATAAAAGATGAGATTAGTCGAATTTGAATTGTTAATTTTTGATTTCATTCAATTAGTAAACGTGAGAAACAATATTTTTTACCGGCTTTATAGCCTTCTCCCAAATAAATTTTTTTAATAGATAGTTACTAATGGTGTTTTTTTTTTGTGTTGGTTGCGGTATATTTTTTTTCCTTGAAATATATATAGTTATATCCTACATAAATTCATGTTATGATATGTTAATCATTATAAATTAATTATCTTCTAGTAAAATTTTAATACCCAAAATAAATTCTAATAACTGTCAGCTCACCTACTTTTTAAGGTAAAGTCTAATCAATTTTTAAAAAAATATTATTGAATTTTTAATTTATGTTTTCTTTTCTAGACTTTTTTTTATCGCAATAAGTTTATCGTTAATTTTTTCAACACAATAATATTATAATTTATAAACATGAGATTTTTTTAACAAATTTAAATTACAATTTTTTGAACTGCTTACTATTTTTTTATATATGTATATAAACAGTATTGTTCATTTATCTCCATGTTATAAGATTATTTCTCCTTTTTTTTTACTTGAAATGTTATAAGAAAACACTTATCTGTTTATAATAATGCAAAAAATTATAATTTCTTAACACTTACTGCGAAGGTTAAATTTTTATAAAGAGAATTTATTTTTAATCAATCGGATGCGTTTGAAAAATAACTTATTTTATTCCCAAAAAAAGGATTTAAATAAAATTGTATGCAAAAAATTACGATTGCCCGTGGAAAAATTTTTAAATTTAGATGCTTTGTCAGTAATATTTCGTTCGTCTATTCTAATAAAGCGATTGTGCACCTGATTTTTTATCAAATGCTTTAAATTCAACTGTTTTAGCATAAATACTTTTCAGAGTTGTAAGACCATATTTATAATTTTTACTTCCTCGTCGAAATGGCAATATTTTTTTACAAACACAACAAATTTTTATTAAGACAATAACTTTTCTTATTACTAAGACGGTAACCTAATCTCAACCAAAGGTATTTTTGTTGACTTACGAAGTCAACGTGGTTTTATAAACTATTTTATCTCCAAGTTCTACTTTATGTGATTATTTATATAATTTTTACGACCATAAATTCAAACACTTTTTAAAATCTTAAATATAAAAACTTTTTTAAATTTTCAATTTTATTAGTTTTTATAAATTTAAATATCAAAAGGATCTGCGACCGTGCCATCCTGTATCCACCGGTTCTCGTCAGATCACCGAAGTTAAGCAGGACTGGGCGTGGTTAGTACTCGGATGGATGACCGCTTGGGAAAACCGCGTGTCGCAGGTAGGTAGCGGGTTCGACTCCCACTGCCGCCATCTCGGCATTGGTGCCGGGGTGAGAGGCCGACTACAAGCATTACATTTGTAGTCCGTAGGGTCCCCCAACGTCACTGGGGGTTGCTTCGCTGGCCTGATAAGCCGCAAGCCATAAAAAACATCTTATCATGAAACAGCACAAAAGTAAACATCCGGACAATACCTCAGGCAAAAACACATTTGGCTTTCACCGAACAACCCGAATAGGTACCTGGAACGTGCGGACTCTTTCCCAAACTTCTCGTCTGGCGCAAACTGCTTCCGAAATGCGACGCTACAATCTCGACATCTTGGGAATCTCCGAGATAAGGTGGAAACATCAAGGAAACCTCACAACGCAGACGGGTGAACACTTCATCTACAGCGGCAACGACAGCGGCCACCACTGTGGAGTCGGATTAATCCTGTCAGCCAACGCAAACAGATCTCTCATGGGCTACAAACCGGTATCCGACGGCCTTCTGAGAGCCAGGTTCCACTCGAAGTTCCGAAACATCACCATCGTGCAGAGCTATGCCCCAACTGAAGTAGATAATGACGCCAATAAAGAAGCCTTCTACCACCAATTAGAGACGTTTATTCAATCTGCCCCGAAGAGCGACATTAAAATTGTAATGGGCGACTTTAACGCTAAAATAGGCCGGGACAATACTGATCTTCGCTCGATCATTGGAACACACAGCCTTCATGCAGAGGGAAACGACAACGGGAACCGTCTCACTGACCTCTGGTCAACTCATCAACTATTCATCGGTGGCACCAAGTTTCCTCACAAGAACATCCACAAATACATCTGGCAGTCTCCGGATCGTGTGACCCGCAACAAGATAGACCACATCCTGATAAGCAAAAAATTCCTCGGATCGCTCCTGGACGTCAAGACAATCCGAGGAGCTGACATATACAGCGACCATCAGCTGTTACTTGGGGTGGTGAGACTAAGGCCTGCGGCAACTAAGAAACAACAAGATCGCGCAGAACACAGGCACGACATCCAACGCCTGCAGAATCCAGAGACAGCCGAGATATTTGCGAACAAGCTGGAGGAAGGTAGCCACAATGCCGAAAGGCTGACATGGCCTTCTCTACTGCGCAAACTAAAAACCGCTGCAACGGGCTTTCGGAACTACAAGAGGAAAGAGTGGATCCGCGAGTCAACCTGGACTCAAATAGGAAAACGAAGAAAGCTGAAAGGTCTACTCCAAACTGCTCAAACTCGCGAATCTACGATTACGGAGATCACAACAGCAATCAACAAGCTTAAGTACAGCAAAGCACCCGGACCTGACAACCTGGCCCCAGAAGTTCTGAAGTTTGATCCACCACTCCTGGCCTCGCTGTTGCATCCTATAATCGCAAAAGCCCTGGACACAATGCCACTTCCCGGACAGCTGGAAAGAAGGAGTAATTATCACCATCCCGAAAAAAGGTGACCTTGGCGATTGCAAAAACTGAAGGGGAATCACTCTGCTGAACACTATCCAGAAACTAATCGCATCAATCATCCTGACTCGCATCACTCCAACAGTGGAAAGTGCCCTCCGCAACGAGCAGTCTGGCTTTAGACCAAACCGCTCCTGTATTGATCACATCAACAGCCTAAGACTGATCATTGAACAGTCGAACGAACTGAACAGCCCGCTCTATCTTCTCTTCGTTGACTTTGACATGATTTCTCGCGATGGCATCTGGAGTGCTCTGGATGAACTGGGCATCCCGCAGACCATCATCGATCTCATCCGAGAACTATACCGCGAGGCTCCGTATGGAGTGCGTTTCAAGGAACGAAACAGCGATACATTCAACATCTCGAGAGGAGTCAGGCAGGGTTGCATAATCTCGCCTATCCTCTTCATAATCGCCCTAGACCTAGTCCTTCAACGCACTAACAACACAGCCAGCAACGGTATCCAGTGGACACTGTGTGAGAAGCTCCACGACCTGGACTACGCCGACGACATATGCCTCATGTCCGACACCTTCAACGGCATTCAGGAGAAACTGAATCCTCTGGCCTCCAACGCCGAAGAAGTGCGGATAAGAATCAACATCAAGAAGACCAAATTGATGCGTGTCGGCGCCACCTGCGAGAGGCCCTTGATGCTACACGGTACCCAAGTTGAAGAAGTCGAAAAGTTCTGTTACCTTGGCAGCATGCTCAGCAAGGATGGTGGAACTGAAACAGACATCCAAACGCGCATCAACAACGCGCGACAAGCGTACACCTCACTTGGGAACGTGTGGCGTTCCAACCACCTCTCCATATCACTCAAACTTCGAATATTCAGTTCAAACGTCAAGCCAGTCCTGCTGTACGGATGCGAAATATGGAAAGTAACCGACAGCACGACTCGTAAGCCTCAAACATTTGTGAACAGATGCTTGAGGCGTATAAGCAAGATCTTCTGGCCGAACTGGATAACGAACGATGAGCTGCTTCTTCTCACGAAGCAAATACCCCTGCTAGCTGACATCAAACGCAGGAAATGGAGTTGGATTGGCCACACCTTGCGAAAACCACCTACGGACATAGCAAGGATGGCACTAGATTGGAACCCACAGGGCAATCGCAGCAGAGGACGACCAAGGACCACTTGGAGAAGATCAGTCGAGCGCGAACACCAACAAATTGGCAAATCATGGTCGGAAGTAAAAGGGCTGGCTCAGGACAGAAGCAGATGAAGAGAGTTCACAGAGTCTCTAGTGCCGCTATATGCTCCATAGAAGTGACTGTGTTCTCATGCCTATGTGTAACATAGAAATGAAAACCTGTCAAATAAAAATAAAAATAAAAAAATATCAAAAGGGGCGTAATTCTGCTCTATTCGAGGTCATTTTGATACGTGAGTGTCCTTAATTTCGCAGATTATATCAACATACACTAACTAAATTTTTTACTAATGAGAACCATTTTGCTAATATTTAACAAAAAAAAAACAATACAAATATATGTAAATAATTTTTATTTGTATTCTTTAATCAGCATTTGTAACATAGATCAATTATTTTTTATACAATATCTATTATTAATAAACAATAATTTTTTACTAAGGCCATCCCATTTATCCTTATTCCTTATTGAATATCCGACTAAGTATCAGTATTTATTTATTTATGCAATACATATACACACACATGTGTTAAAATATATTTTTCAAACATCAAAATACCAACATTTTCAGGTAAAGAAGAAAAACCTTTATTCTATCCATAAAAGATATGCACACACTCATATTTGGTTAGATAAAAACAGGTTCAAATAAAAATATTTGTAGAGGACAAAAAAATCTCATCTAAAGATAACGAAAAAAAAATTTAATCCTTAAAAAAAATACCTTCGTACAACAATATTATTATTGAAAAAAGTAATGGAAACAAATATACTAACAAAAACAACTACACAAACTGAAAGTGAATGTGAATGTGATGATCTATCCAACAGGAAAGGACACTTGGACAGCATAAAAGGGAAAACTGAAAAGTTGACAGGTTAAAAGACGGGTATACCCTATACTATACTATGTCAGGTCGATAAGGGATGTTTACTCTCTAATGCGAGCCATCCATACGTACTCGTATCTATGCCCACGCAAATAAAACAAAATTTTAAATTTTTTCTTCTATTTTCGATAATCTAGTATGTATTTTGTAAGAGGTTTTTTTTTGACACTGAATTTTTGTTGTCGCTTTTGTCACTGTTTTTTGTATATCACCACAAAATCCATGAGGTTCTCATATATCTTATTTTATTTTCCATTTTGGGTAGGTTCTCTTCAACTGCCTTATTTTTTTTATTATTTTTTTGCTGACTACAAAGTATGTGGATATATTTTTAGAGACCTTTCAATTCGGTGATGCGTGTCTATTTATTAGTATAGTTATAGAATAGAATATTAATAGGCAAAAAAGGATAATTTGATTGTGTCGTTGGAATTCAATGAAGGATAAAGAATTTCCTTCAAATTGAATCGGATTCAAATATATTCTTTTTTTATTTTATTTATTACCAAGGTCACAGCTAGTTATAAAAATTTCTAATATTTTATTGACAAAATTACAATATTTACAAATGAAAATATAGTAAAATCTAAAAGTAAATATATTTCATAATACAATATATAGTAGAGATTTATGTTTATAATATGCTATAGGGAAATTTAAAAAAATATATTATGAAATAATTATGTGTGGTGAATAACACAATGTATTGGAAATTTTTAAAATTCCTAATAATCTTATAATAGCTGGATTTTACTCAAAATTGGGATAATTTTTTTCCCAATTATAAGCTTTTCCGAACAAAGGTATTAGACATCATTAAATAAGATAAAAGCATAAAAAAAGTTAATGTACGGTTCTCCGTTCCAGGAATCGGAAAGCATTGCCCTGTCATTTAATAGTTTTCGAATGTATATTTTATCCAAGATGATGGGCATTTGTTTAGTTTAAGGTTTTTTTCATTTTACATTATTTATCGTTTAACCACTAAACTACGCGTAAAAATAGCTATACCCACGTTGCGTGCTTAAAGAGAAGTTTATGATCGTTATAATCATCGCTCGGTGAATTGCTTTAAAAACTCACAAGCGATTAATTGTGGAGATGCCACTGTATCTGCGAAAAGTAACCGCATGGGGTTTCTTTTGGTGTTACGGTGGTACAGCACTATGGCAGTATGATGGCTGGCTTTATTTGGTCTGAAACTGGAAGAACTGTGTTTTTTTTTAATAGAATGGTTTCAAAAATGATAAATTTTCCTTTTATTGCGCAAACAGTTCTAAGGATACATAATTTAGAGATTTGGTGATGTCAATTAGCCCCTAAGATCATTGTTGATATTTTTCTTGACGCTGAAGCATACAATTCTTAAACTTTAGTCACCAAAAGTCATTAAAAATTACCTTAAAAGGATCCAGTTTTGCAAGAATTCTTGTGGCGGCAATTTATAAATATAAACATAGTTTCAGGGCTATAAATTCACTGTATCGAAATGATTAGCATTTACGGACTCCTAAGACTTATAGCAGGTGGATTCGCTTTAGAACCCAAAATTTCGTTTGATTGTTGATTAATTTAGTTTGTTATTAAGCATTCTTGATTGAGAGTATGACTTAAATTAGTAAATTCTTCTATTTTGGTATATAAAAATGTTAAAACCACTTCACAGATTCATTATTTTTTCAATAATGCAAAATGAAAATAATTAAAAATATTGTAAATATAAAAAGTTAAATAATCGAGCAAGGAAAAACGAACTAGTATTTATTTTAAAAAAATTATATACGAACTAGTATTTATTTAAAAAAAAATTATATAAATAAATATTAGGGGGGGGGGGGCTGCGGAGGTTGCTTGAGGAAAAATAAAAGCTTATTAATTAATTGACGATAGTAAAAAAAAATTTACCATATATTACTTAAATAATCAATGCGTTTCATGCCCAAAATATAAACTTAAATGTTGTAAGCCGATTTGTGAGATATGTACAGTGTTTTCGCCAGTCTCTTTATTTTTTAATATTGAAAGACGATCGGACTGAAGAGGGTCTTCAAGCACTTTTCGACAATCTTTGGAATACTAGTGGAACTGTTAAGTTTGTGTATTTGATTTACGAGGGTCGTTCAATAAGTTCCTAGAAAATTTAAGAAATTGCGCTCGTAGTGTCGGTAAAGATTGTAAGTAGCATTATCGACCGGAAAGCTGTCAAAATTTCAGCTCGATCCATAGCGTAGGTCAATTTCTATCGTCGATTAAAGTTAACGACATTTATTTGTGCATAACAATGGAAAAAAGCGAGTTTAGGGCTGTCATCAAACATCTCCATTTGAAAGGCTTAAGCCCGAAAGAAATCAAAGCCGAGTTGGATGCAGTTCATGGCACATCTGCACCTGTGTTTGCGACAGTTTACAATTGGGTGAATGAATTTAAACGTGGCCGTTCATCCACAAAAGATGAACATCGTCCAGGACGCCCAGTTGAGGTGTCTACTCCTGAAATCATCGACAAAATCCATGATCTGATTTTAAACGAGCGCGAATTAGTTGAGGCCACGGGCATATCACAAGGTACAGTCGCTTCAATTTTGCATAAAAAATTGTCTGTGAAAAAAATTTCGGCAAGATGGGTGCCGCGTTTGCTCTCAGAGGAGAATAAGCACAATCGTGTAGTGGACTCTGAGGCTATGTTGGCATTCTTTCATCGCAATCCTGCCGAATTCCTTCGTCGATATGTCACTGTGAGCGAAACCTGGATACACTACTACACTCCAGAAACGAAGAGACAGTCATCACAGTGGATTTTCAAGGGTGAACGGGCTCCGAAGAAGGCAAAAACTGTGCCATCGGCCGGCAAGGTGATGGCCACGGTCTTTTGGGATTCGCAGGGCATCATTTTTATCGACTACTTGGAAAAAGAAAAAACAATAACAGGAGCGTGTTACGCGTCGTTGTTGCAACGGTTGAGCGAGGAAATCAAAGAGAAACGCCCTCATCTGAAGAAGAAAATAATCCTCTTGCATCAGGACAATGCGCGTGTGCACACCTGCACTGTTTCCATGGCCAAAATTGTGGAATTGAGAATGGAATTGTTGCAGCATCCCGCTTATTCACCAGATTTGGCCCCGAGTGACTATTTTCTTTTCCCCAATCTGAAGAAATGGCTTGGCGGACGACGGTTCACTTCCAACGAGGACGTCATTGCTCAAACGGATGAGTATTTTGCAGAACTTCCGCAATCCTATTTTTTGGACAAGATAAAAATTTTGGAAAAACGGTTGGAAAAGTGTATAGAGCTAAAAGGAGATTATGTTGAAAAATAAAAATTTTTATTTTTTAGAACAGTTTTCTCCTATCTTTTTCTAAGGACTTTTGAACGACCCTCGTAGTTGATTCACCTTAAGCAATTTCCAATATTAGCAATAATTGACCACAAAAAATTTGTTAGCATGACAAAATTTCAGCCAAATTCTTTATTCATATTACAAATTGCAGAGCTTTCCATATTAGAAATATTTTTACAAATCACAGAGTTTTCCATATTATGGATAAAATTTTCCATATTACAAATCGCACACTTGACATAAAGTAACAAAACCAGCATCTGTATAAAAACTAGTAAACAGATGGCGCCAAAAGTCGATCTGGCAAATAGTATCAACTTAACAGCAAAATTGTTTGCATATCTTTTTCGCGGGCTTTTTTAATTAACAATTTCGAACATTTTATTTTGAGAGAATTATAAAAAAAAAAAAATTTCAATTATTTTTTTTTATATTATTCTAAGCAAGAACTAATTGTTTTAGTAAAAATTTATCTAAATACGAAAAAACTATAGCAAAATTCCAAATTCACTTTATACCTAACCACCTCATGCTCCGTCCTGATTCTGTAAGCATTCCATTATCAGCCGTTTACGTTCTGTGCTATCCTAAAGAAAAGTACGCGTCATGAATAATAATGAAAAATGCCTGATTATGTAAAATTCGAACAATTCATTCACTTTGAAAATCTTCAATCTCATGTCAAAGGGTTAAAAGTTTTCTATATATTTTGATTTAGTACGAGGGTAAAAATTTTCTTCATTCTTCTTTCCAAAATCATATTTGTTTTTCTTTTACGAAAACTGTAAGGAAAATTAGTTTTTGACGAGTATTTTACAGTACAAGTCCTTGTCTTGGTTCTATTGTATAGTAGCCATAAATAAGATTTTCAAACCGTTTTTTTTTTAAATTATATTTTTTTCTTAAGTCAACCGGCTCAAATTTTATATCTACATAAGGTGATATTGTAAGAAATTGTTTTTTTTTCCTAGTAGAAACTTTGACAATGTATTTTGGATATAAATTGAAAATTTGTTAGTAAAAATTATCTAAAAACATTACTAATCCCACCTTACACATAGCTTATTAAATAAATTCCCGATTACCTGCAATAAATTATATAAGTAGAGGATACACTTTTTTATTTGTGTTTCATCAAATTCCGGCAACAATTTTTCATTAGCAAAGCACTCAAATATTTTTCTGAACAATATTATGTACATATATATTTTTGAGTTTAAAAAAAATAAAACAAATTATAGAAAAGTGAATACAAATAAAATATCACTGAGAGCAGAATATTGTTGACTACAACTTTTGGTAGAGAAGTAAATTTTATAGATTTCATTAAATAAATGAAAATTTCTGTACTTTTTGATGCGAATGTTTTATATCCATTTTTTTTATGTTCACAAACTCTTTTATTGAGTGAATTGGTATTGGATTAAAAATATTGATAGAGCAGAAACCCAAAAAAAGAAGAAATAAAATCCATAGAAAACAATAAAAAAAATTGAAAGAATGAATATTCTCAAGTCAGTATTTTTTTTCAATTACGAAAATTGTTTGTTCGCTGAATATTCTGCAAGTACGTGCACCTGAACTGAAACCTCTTTGAATATTGCGCAAATAACACTTTGTTAGGTAGTAAGAGTTCGTAAATAGAATGAATTTTACCCTCATTCCAATTACGAATACAATACCAACTGTAAGGTCTATTCTTTTACCCTCTGCGGCGAAATAAGCTAAACTTTCACAATACAATATAAGCTAAATAAGCCAAACCGAAGGTAGTGTACTTTGTCCATTGTTGGAAAACTTTTACACAAATTCAGTATCTGTTCCTCGTCAAAAGACATACAACAAGAAAAGAATTTTAATATAAATTCCAATTGATTGCATTTTATTACCTTAGTTTTTATTAGCTATCAGCGTATTTCCGCGTTCAACATTTCCAATTGAAATAGGAAAACATATCATACAATATCAGAAAAGAAGGAAGAAAAATAAAAACGGACGAAAGAAATTAGTTCATTCTCTTGTCTTATTTTTGTGGGTGGAAAAGGTGGTATATGTGTATTTTTTTTGGTTTATTTGTCTGCCTGCTCCTTTTATGTCGAAAATATGTACATTATTAAAATAAGTTTTTTTTTAATTGAAATAGTCAAAAAGTTTTTTTTTTCAAATAAATTATTTACAAAGTTTACTAAACTTTTAATATAAGGGTAGTTAATTATATTATGGGTTGGTAATGGTACGATTTTCTAAGTAATTTAATACATTCGTATATAGATCTATTACTCATAAATAAATTGAATGTAAGACTATACTTGTAATAATGAAATTAAATTTTATTGTTTATCAAATAATATTAAGTTTTATGCAGAAATAAAGCTCAATTTATGAAAGTATATTTTAGAGATCTAAGTTTGTTTGTGCACAAGTATAAGTAAAAAACAAATAAATACCTTAGGAATAGAGTTAAGCTCAAATATTATGTTTAAAGTTATTTGTTTGAGGTTACTCTGAATCCTAAAAACGATATCAATTGTTAGTTCTGAAAATTAATGTGTGCTTTTGTTGAAAAATATAGTAAAACAATGTATTCGTAGATTTAGTAAAACAAATAAGGATTAATATTTCAAACAAGACTTTAACTTTTATCTTATTTAAAAATTTGAATTAAAAAAAATATTTTTTTAAATTTACTAGAGAAAAAATCAACAAAAAATCCCATATTCCTTTTTTAAATTTAAATATTATAAATTTTATAACGAGTTTATATATTTTTAAGTCATTTTTAATTTAATTTGTATGGGCTTGTATATAATATATTGCAGAAAATAATAATTTTCAATTATTACACTTTATTTTGATACATCAATGATATCCCCTACAAAATACAAGTACTTGTTTTGGGCAGTCATACATTGTAGAAGAAAGCTTCAACTGGAATTGTCTTCCAGTTACGCTTCTTTAGATGTTATCGACAGTATCAACATGATGTCCTTCAGAATGTTTTCCGATTTTGCGGATCGCAAAATAGTCAAACAGACAACTAACCTAGAGAATAGGCTGTTGAGGTGTTACAAAAATTACCTTAAATGTATAATAAAAGAACATAAAAATTAACACAAAATTATAGTGAAAAGGGAGGTTAAATTGCACATTTGTATTTTTCTTTCAGATTTATTTTCAAATATATAATTGTTTAAAAGAGATTTTCCTATAATTTTATTTTATTATTATTTTAAACAAAATTTATACATTGTAGTAGGCGTTGTTGCCACTCTTCGTAGCAGTCACAGAAAGCTTCAACTGGAATCGTCTTCAGCTCCTTAGTTACGCTTATTTGGATATTATCGACAATACCAAGATAATATCCTTCCAAGTGTTTTCCGATTTTGAGGATTGCAAAATAGTCAAACGGACTCCAAACCTAGGGAATAGGGTGTTGAGGTGTTACAGAAATTATCGTATGTTGACAGGCTTAATCATGTTTCTTTAATATCCGATCTAATGCGCAGAACCCTTTTACTGAGCTTTTCAAGAAATACTTATGAGTTTTAATGTTATTCGATGGTCTGGCCTCAAAAGAGCCCAAAATCTTTCCACATTTTCATCAGTTCTTGATGTTGATGACCCTTTTGAGTGCGGTTCATTTTCTGCTGTTTTTTGGACCTCCAAACATGCTTTATGACACCGAAAAACTCATGCCCTTAATAAGGAATATTCTCTATAGGCTCATTGCAACTTTTAGTAAGTGACGAATCACACTATATAGGGCCGCATAGGATCAAATGATGTTCAAACTTCTAATGGTCGTCTAGGAGGAAGTAACGTACAAGCTAGGCAGCGAGGAACTTCGTGGCAGATCGCTCTCATTGATGCTACTTTTATTACCTTATACATATTATTGTTTAGAAATTGAAGAACAATATTGGGTATTATAATATAACGACAATGTTATTAGAAAATATTTAACGATAGTGTTCCGAGCATTTATCAAGCCCGCGAATATTAAAATTCGAAGCGAAAAAGTCCTTGTGTCGTCATTAGCATATTAATTATAAATTTGTTACGTCTATTTATCAATACGAGGGTCATTCAACAAGTATTTAGCCTCACCGCCCGATGGAACTGCTGTCACAAAAGAAATTTACCATCGTGCAGTACATTCTTTTAACATAGTAGCCTACTGTCAAAGTTTCAGTCGATTCCCTTCATTAGTTTTGTTTTGAGCGCCTTTGAAAGCGAGCGTGTCGGTGATTAGATTCTTGTTTTTGGAAGGGAAAACGCGCAGCAAAATCAAAGATCGCTTGGATGCTGTGTATGGTGACTCTTCTCCTTCGATGGCGACCGTCAAAAATTCGTTCAACGAGTTTGTTCGTGGCCGCACGTCGGTTTTGATGAGCCACGCCCAGGTGCCCCAAAAACGGCTGCTACGGAGGACAACGTTAAAACAGTCCACGATCTCGTGTTGGCAGACCGTCGATTGAAGGTTCACGAGATAGCTGAGACTGTGGGCATCGCAGTAGGAACGGTGCATCATATTCTACACGAAGAACTGGGCATGACAAAGCTGTCGGCGCGATGGGTGCCGCGTTTGCTCACACGGAAAACAAGCGCAACCGTGAGACCACATCGGCGAGGTGTTTGGCGCTGTTTCAGCGCAATCCAGCGGAGTTCTTGCGTCGTTTCGTGACCGTCGACGAAACATGGATTCACTGGTACACACCAGAGACCAAGGAACAGTCGAAACAGTGGACTTCACCCGGCGAACGTGCTCCGAAGAAGGCGAAGACTGTTCGATCGGCCGGAAAGGTGATGGCCACCGTTTTCTGGGATTCACAAGGTGTGATCCACATCGATTACCTCGAGAAGGGTAAAACAATCACGGGGCGCTACTATGCTGACTTATTGGGCCGATTTGACGTCGAATTGAAGAAAAAGCAGCCCCGCTTTGCGAAGAAAAAGTGCTGTTCCACCACGACAACGCGCCGGCTCACACCTCCGCCGCCGCCATGGCCAAATTGGTCGAATTGCGCTACGAATTGTTGCCCCATCCACCGTACTCTCCAGATGTGGCCCCCTTTTGGTTTCCAAACCTGAAAAAATAACTCGCCGGGAATAGATTTGGGTAGAATGAGAAGGTCATCGTCGCCACGAAGGCCTATTTTGCTTCCCTCGAGAAAATGTATTTTTTGGACGGGTTAAAAAAGTTAGAGCACCGCTGGGCCAAGTGTATCGAGCTTGAAGGAGATTATGTGGAAAAATAAATTGCCACCTTTCCAAAATTTTCGTTTTTCTTTTGTAGGCTAAGTACTTGTTGAATGACCCTCGTAGCTACAATACTATCTATTTCACTTTTGATGTTCGTTTTGTTATTCTGGGACCTTGTTTAATTACATTTGTATCTGTTTTAAGATCATGTCTTTGTCTTCACTTAGCAGATTATTGGCCCTTTGCAGCTATTCTACTGCTTATTTTCATACAGTTTGATAGGATGCCATGCTTTCGTCCAGTAGAAGGGCCGGTTAATATGTCTATTTCGTGTTGTTGTCTTGAACCAATATATAGTTTGTTATATATTGGTTCAAGCCATCTTGAATCAATTACCATAGACGTTACTTAAATCGCACGATGTGAGAACGGACCAGCCGATTTGCTTATGAAGAAGTATAATTAGAGCGCAAGGACAAGAAGAAGAAATTATCCATTGCTTTTCTAAACTCTCAATTCTAAGTTAATATTTAATATAACTATGTCTCCGTCATTTTAAACATCGCTAGCTATTATAGTGGATAGTTCCTTTACACGCTAGCTGTTATAGTGGATTGTTAAAATGAGAACTATGCGAGTGGAGTGTTCTTTTTTTCAGAAATTGCAAAATCATGAGCAAAAGATCCTTAAAAAAGATCATCATCGGCCATTAGGATGCTTGATTAGGCCCCAACAGGCTTGCCCGTATATGTACCAGGTGTATAAGCTCAAATCCGCTGTTTGGACATAGATGGCGTGAGTGAGCGTATTAAGCTACCATGGGCACACCATACTTTTTTTATGAGTTTGACATCTGTCAATATTAGTCAGTGCACATTGTCAGCAATTTCGTACAACAACATACATTTTTCCTTTGGTAATCATGTCTAGTTTTGTGCCAGAAAAAAAGCATATACGGGAAGCTCTGCTTTTCTACTTCAATTTGAAGAAATCAACTGCCGAATCGCATCGACTGCTTATGGAACCCTATAGTGATAGTGCTTTATCGGAAACAACGTGCTGAGATTGGCTCGCGATGAAAAGTGGGTATATTTCGAGAATCCTAAACGCAAGAAATTGTGGGTTGGTTCTGGCCAACCATCAACATCTTGCCCAAGACAAAATCGCTTCGGACGGAAGACGATGATGTGCGTTTGGTGGGATCATTGTCTACTATGAGATGTTGAAACCTTGTGAAACTGTCAATGCCCACCGCTACCACCAACAACTGATCAAATTGCACCGTACTCTGCGTGAAAAAATGACGGATTATCAACAAGGATATGACAAGCTGTTTTTCCTCCACGACAACGCACCATCGCACACATCAAAAATGGTCCGAAACTACTTGGAGACACTCAACTGGGAGGTGCTACCCCACTCCGCTTATTCCTCAGACCTAGCCCCTTCTGACTACTACGTGGTTTTGTCGATGGGCAACGCGCTCGTTGAGCAGCAATTCGATTCTGTTTTTGGCGTGGCATCCACAAATTGCCCGAGAGATGGGAAAAATGTGTAGCTAGCGAGGGCAAGTACTTTGAATAAATTTGTTTTTGCTTTCTATGAAAAAAACATGTTTTTTTTACTAAAAAACAGCGGATTTAAGCTTATTCACATGGTATATTGGCTTTAGTACCATGCATTAATACAAGAATTGATTAACAGTTTTGATCATTTATTTAAAAGTCTTTCTAGTTGCTTATAACATCGGTTTAATTCAGATTATTTTAATCTTATGAACTAATTCTAGGTTTATCGTTTATTTTTATTGAGTCCAGAGTATCTTTCTGTCTTTGAGGTGTATGTGGGCGATATTCCTCGGCGAAGTGTGACTTTTATATAAACTTATTTTTGCTTATTCACTGAAATTTTTTGATTTGGGGACCTCATACGTCTACTGTGGGGACGTCTTGCTTCTAAATATTATAAATATTAATTCTCGGCCAAGCGTGAGTAATATACAATATATAAATTTTCCATTTAAGAGATCCATTGTTGAAAAAAATTTTAAGCCATGTCTGCATTGTTGCGATCTGTTAGAATGCATTTTCTATGCATTTTAACAGATCGCAACAATGCAGACCTGGCTTAAAACTTTTTTAGAATGCATTTTCATTGGAAAGTATAGTACCTCAATAATTATTATATAATACACTGCCTTGAAAACATCAGCGCGGGTGGAAAAATAATTATATTTTCTGTTATTATGCTTATAAACATTTGGATAGATAGAAATACGTAGACGTGAGGCTTCTTTAAAGTATCCAGGGTAATCCAGAATGGAATGGAGGATCAAATCCATGTGCAATATCTAAAAAAAGTTATGGAAAGTAATTTTTTTGCTTAAAATAGGATCTGATATAATAAAGACCACAGTAACACTGTTGAAGATTATAGTGCCCTGTTATTAAACTAAAGTGGTTAAATAATAATGAAAATGCACTGCCAAACGTACATTAACAACGAAAGAAACGAAACCGAAGTAATTATAAACCTATTAGAAATTATATGTACGAGTTTCCAAAAAAGTTTAGACCACATTTAAATAAAATTTATAAAAAATAATATACAGAAATTACTAATTTTCATGGTCAAACAATTTAATTGTTATATGATAAACTAATTAATACTCTGCAAAAAAAAATTTTAATTGCTTAAGAATGAAAATGAATATTTTGCTGGAAAAATCTTCAAAAATTATTACTCTAATCGTTTTTTAAAGCAATTCAAATTATAATTCCCTCAATTTTCTAATAGAATATTTTTTAGCTTATTCACAAATATCCTTTTGCTATGAAATTTATTTTAAAAAAATATATCTATTATTATTTAGCATTTTTTGAGATGATATAAAACTTTGAAAACTTTCTCTAGCTATAGGCTATAATTTTCCCAATTTTCTAAAAAGCTACAATTTTCCCAATTTCAAATGTAGGTTTATAATATTTATTAGAAATGATCAAATTTAACAAGTTAATTTATTAAAAAAAAACTTTAAACAAAATATCATAAAATTAAGATTAACAACAAACATAAATTGCTAATAAAAATTGACAAATTATACATAATTACAGTCTATTTTCAACTCAATAATAATACAATAGTAAAGTACTTATTTCATAATGAAAAAAACCGGGAAAATAAATTATTAATTATCTATGAAACGTATAGAAAATAAGGTAAAAAAAATAGTAAAATTCAAGAAGTTAAAAAAAAAAAACATTTTATAATTTAATTTAATGTTACCAACGCCTGCGTAATGTAACGAATGGAATATTTACTTTAACATCTATCATTGCCGAACATGAATTGAGCATTAATGATAGGCCTTCGAAATCCATCAATCAAATAATAATAAAAACTTCAAAATTTCCAATTTCCAATCCCAATTATCTTGTTATATTTTTAGATTTTCTCCAAATAAATTGAAGACAACGAATAAAATTATAAGCAAACATAATTAAGTCTAGAAAATATTAGAAATACAAGTGATGAGGTTAATGAGAGTAGATCGAGTGAGGTGCGAGATGACAGATTTATAAAATGTATAAAGATTACCTATAGTCTATGCAAGTTTGTATACTCTCAATATTATTTGTTTCTTTTTTGAAAGAAATAAAGCCTAATTTCTTTAAAAAGGCAAAATCCAACAAGAAAACCAAACTATAAAAGACCAAATCCTATCATCTTGTATGGTTGAAAAAAAAAACGGAGTTTAATGAAAAGTTGTAAATTATAAGGTACGAAGAATCTGAAGTAATAATTTCTATATGAACATTTCAAAATGTCCCAGACTTTCGCGTAGCCCCTTTAAAATTATTGGTTTATTTCTAATGATAGTCAAAAGATAGACTCTACCATATCCGATCTGTTAAGAGTGTACCTAAATAATAAATCCAACTTTCTCAATCATTAAACCATGCGATAATTCAAACACATTAACTAGCAATTATGAAAATGTACATAATCGCATATTATCTCTTTTCTGGATCAGTGATCGTGCATTTAAAATAGCGATTATTTCTCTACTTGTACTATCAAAACCTTATACAGTTACTTACAAAATAAATAAAAGTTTTTTTAGAAGCACTCACACATTCACTAAAAAAAATACACCTACATATTCAGAGATTTGGATTTGATATTTTTATTTTTATTATATATACGAGTATATACATATATATTTGTTGAAAATAATAAAATATTTAGTATAGAAAAACTTAGAAATGAATTTAAAAAAATATTCACAAAAAAAATTTACAGATATATCCTAAAAAAAGTGGGCAACACTTAATAGTATCAAAGGTACAAAAAAAAACCAAAGAGAAAAGTGGATAATAAGAAATAAACGATCTTAGCACGAAACGATCTTAAGCTGAAGATTAATGTTCTTGTGTCTATACACAGAATATATAAGAAGTTAAATAAGAAGAAGAAATACAGAGACTGAAAAGTACATTTTGTTATATCGTAGATGGCCACTATATGTTAGAGGGCAAGAGTACCTAATTGAAGAAGTAGAAAAAACCTAACATAATGAAGAAAAAAAACCCAATAAGAAAAAAAGCACACACATTAAGACCTTAAATGTATAATAAAAGAACATAAAAATTAACACAAAATTATAGTGAAAAGGGAGGTTAACTTGCACAATTGTATTTTTCTTTCAGATTTATTTTCGAATATACAATTTTTCCAAAAGATTTTCCTATAATTTTATTTTATTATTATTTTTAAACAAAATTTAAGTTTTTTGTTTTGTTTTTTTTTTGTATTTTGTGTCTAATACAAACTATGTTTATCTGATATTGTCTATTATTATTTGTGAAAAAATATTTGTTAAAAATTTGTAAAGAGTGAGAGAGAGAGAGGAGTTAAATTAAAATTGGTAAGATTATCAACAAAAAAACAAATGCTGGAAAACAAACTGAAAAAAAACAACTTCCTAAAAAATAAAAATAAAAATCCCACATCATAAATATGTATAAGATCATCAAGATTATTAAAAGAAAATCTAGCCACTCTTCATCTTTGTTGGGACTTGTAAAAATCTTCACTATAATTATCTAAGCTTTTGAAGAGAAAAAAAAATCAAAGAAAATATAATAAATAAAGACAATATGAACGAGAATTGAAAGGAAATTAAAATAAAATTACGAACTAGAACTAATCGAAAAGAAGTGATAGGGCGAAAAAAAGTGAACAACAAGAACAAGATGAAGGCGTATAGGAGAAAAATGGGCAATCTCTTAAAAGTAGTTGAGAAGATTAGGAGTGACAACAACTACACCAACAGCTCCGTCGAACCTAAAAGAACTGGTCATCGTCGATGGATTATGAACACAACACCAACTAACCACCGTCCCTTACGTGTTGGTAAAGAAGTTAAGCAGTCAAACCAGTATTTGCGTCATCGCTTATCGCCATTCTAGACTTAGCACAGGCTATTATAGGTTTTAACTATATTAACTAATACTATTGAGAATTGCTAGCCCATCCACATACTCCAACACTTTTTTTCTCCAACATAATCGCATTCGAATAGAATCCGGTTAAGGGTCTCCGTCAGTCTCTTTGAGATCTTTCTTGAGATCTTCTTGGGTTTCTTTTATGGTTTAACATGTGCACTCATGAAAATTTTCCAAACGTGCAAGTTGCGTATTCCTTTACATGTATTCGTATGTATTTACAAGTAATTATAAGTAATCACAATAAATGGTATAATATCGAATCTATACAAAAGAGTACATGCATATCTACACCTACAATTTCTTGTATACCATTTACAGTGTCGGCCAAAAATTGTTTATACGAAATTGGGTAAAAATTAGAGTATTTAACAAAAGCTTATAAAATAATTTATAAGACATGCTGAATTTCTCCCGAAGAAAATAACTCAAACATGTGAAACATGGAATAAACAATTTTAATTATTAAGTAAAAACTATTAAAGTTTATACGAGGTCTGTTCAAAAAGTATCACCAATTTTGTGTTTTTTAAGAAATTATTTATTTATTCATGAATATCTATTTTCTCATCAATCGTAGAAGCACTTCATAAAATCATTTTTTGCGATCTTGTTCAGCTCCTCCTTCGATGCCGTTTTTATCTCCTTAATCGTAGCGTAGCATGTCCTTTCATGGGGCTCTTCAGTTTCGGGAACAAGAAAAAGTCACGAGGACCAGATCTGCGGAATACAATGGCTGCGGCATTATAAGTGTAATATTTGTGGCCAAAAAAGGCAAAAGCCAATTTTTGTTCTTCCACAAAACCGGGCGTTTCTGGCGGATTGCTTCGCTCAACTTGCGCATAACTTGCAGGTAATATTCCTTATAGACCGTTCTACCCTGTGACAACTACGCCCCTGTTATCGAAGAAAACTGTAACCAAAACCTTCATATTCGAACGAACTTGGCGCTTTTTTCGGTTTTGGCTCGTGCGGCAGCTTCCATTGGGATGATTGAGCTTTGGTTTCACGTCATAACCATAAACCCATGATTCGTCACCAGTTATGACCCTCTGGAGCAAATTTGGGTCATCGCGGACAGAGTCCAATAATTAGCAATGTTAATGCGATGCTGTTTTTGGTCGAAAATGGGCAAAAATCGAAGGCAAGCCAAAACACGTGTAAGCAAAGCAGCTGTCAAAAATTAACTGAACATTTAAAATGGCCGAACTTGTCGGTAAAAGTGAGAGACATGAGTACCAACATAACGCCACCAAAAATCGAAAATCGAATATACGTAACCCGCGGAAATTCAAAATTCGCAATACTTTTTGAACATACCTCCTATATAATAAAAACTACATCTTTAAAGATGTTAAATACTTTTTTAGAAGATACTAGTATAAAAATAGTAATAAGTGGCTTCGGGCACATGTGGAAGAGACCTTACATCAAAACATGCGACAGTAATATACTCGTATAAGATATCTCTTGAAAATAATTATAAAAGCTATTATGATATCACTGATAACTTAAGAATTATTGACAAATTGAATTTTGCTAGATTATTCTACATTTTTACTACTCTAAATAATCTAATAAATCCTAGCCTGTCAAATATATGTAAATAAATTTTTTTTACTATCCCATAAAATAGAAGGACTTAAAAAAAATTGATCGGTAAAAGAATGTATCTGTCTATCAAAAAATCTATTGATGATGAAATTTTCCAGCCATAAGCATAAAATTTTTATAAAAAATAATTTGTGTCAGAATTAATCGTGTCAGAATTAATTTTTGTATATCTTTTGCAGAAGTCTAGTTATTATTTTGTAGGATTTTATAGAGTTTTCAGTAACAAATAATCTTGGCTATAAAAAATCTACGACTTGTTTTTTAACAAAATTATGTTTTTTAAAAGTTGGAATGACAAAAAAAAGATATTAATTTCTCAATAAATAACTGTCTCTCAATAATTTTTAAAGACAATATTTTAAATTTTATAATTATCATATAGAAAACTAACTACTGTAATTTTTTTTAGAAAGTATGCCGCGTTAGTTATCGTTTCTTAATAAAATTATCCATAAACGAATTGAAATATTAGTAGATCTATTTCAGATATAAATATATATTTCAATAATCTTTTTTTTTATTAGAAAAATCGGAAATTATCAATATAAATTAACAAATTTAACTGTAATTCACATTTGAAAATTAAAAAGAAAAAATCTGTTTTGAAAATTAGGTAGAAGTGGAGACGTTTAATAGAAGACTTCTTAGGCCATTTTAGGATAATAAATTATTCTAGAAATTAAATTCTAGTCAATATATAGAGTTCGAACTAATTAGAATGTAATACTGATTGGGAACTACTGCCTCATTAGAATTTCTTTTATTTTAGAGCTTATTCATGCAGCTACAATTTTAATTAAGATATAGTAGAGTATATGAAATAAATACTAGTTTCAAGTATATATTTTTATTAAAAACTGAGGCATAACGCCACTTCTTGAGTTCACCAATCCCATATACATTTCGTTTCGCTCACTGTATCCGAACACTACCATTTATCGACATATAAGTTATATATATGACATAATGTCCGAAAATAAATAACTAAATATTAGTTATAAAAGGAAGCAAAATAGAAATATACGAGGGTCGTTCAATAAGTCCTTAGAAAATTTAAGAAATTGCGCTCGTAGTGTCGGTAAAATTTTTTTTGTAAGTAGAATTATCGACAGGAAAGCTGTCAAAATTTCAGCTCGATCCATAGCGTAGGTCAATTTCTATCGTCGATTAAAGTTAACGACATTTATTTGTGCATAACAATGGAAAAAAGCGAGTTTAGGGCTGTCATCAAACATCTCCATTTGAAAGGCTTAAGCCCGAAAGAAATCAAAGCCGAGTTGGATGCAGTTCACGGTTTACAATTGGGTGAATGAATTTAAACGTGGCCGTTCATCCACAAAAGGTGAACATCGTTCAGGACGCCCAGTTGAAGTGTCTACTCCTGAAATCATCGACAAAATCCACGATCAGATTTTAAACGGTCGGCGAATTAAAGTGCGCGAATTAGTTGAGGCCACGGGCATATCACAAGGTACAGTCGCTTCAATTTTGCATGAAAAATTGTCTGTGAAAAAAATTTCGGCAAGATGGGTGCCGCGTTTGCTCTCAGAGGAGAATAAGCGCAATCGTGTAGTGGACTCTGAGGCTATGTTGGTACTCTTTCATCGCAATCCTGCCGAATAACTTCGTCGATATGTTCAAAATACATCGCAATCCTGCCGAATTCCTTCGTCGATATCCTGACGAAACCTGGATACACTATTACACTCCAGAAACGAAGAGACAGTCATCACAGTGGATTTTCAAGGGTGAACGGGCTCCGAAGAAGGCAAAAACTGTGCCATCGGCCGGCAAGGTGATGGCCACGGTCTTTTGGGATTCGCAGAGCATCATTTTTATCGACTACTTGGAAAAAGGAAAAACAATAACAGGAGCGTATTACGCGTCGTTATTGCAACGGTTGAGCGAGGAAATCAAGGAGAAACGCCCCCATCTGAAGAAGAAAAAAATCCTCTTGCATCATGACAATGCGCGTATGCACACCTCCGCTGTTTCCATGGCCAAAATTGTGGAATTGAGAATGGAATTGTTGCAGCATCCCGCTTATTCACCAGATTTGGCCCCGAGTGACTATTTTCTTTTCCCCAATCTGAAGAAATGGCTTGGCGGACGACGGTTCACTTCCAACGAGCACGTCATTGCTCAAACGGATGAGTATTTTGCAGAACTCCCAAAATCCTATTTTTTGGACGGGATAAAAATTTTGGAAAAACGGTTGGAAAAGTGTATATGGCTAACATAAAAGGCGATTGTGTTGAAAAATAAAAACATTTTTTTTTAAAAAACAGTTTTTTCCATCTATTTCTAAGGACTTATTGAACGACCCTCGCAACCAAATAAAAAGGAACATTTGAAAAATTTTCTTTGAAAAAAAAAACTTTCAAAAAATTAAACAATATTAAAACATTTAAGAAAAATGCAAAATATTTTCGATTCATTTGAACATATTTCTATAGAATTATATGTTTATGTATCGATAAGATAGAAGAATATTATTAAAAAAAAACACCAGAAAAATCATAAAAATTTGTTAAAAGTCAATTTGAGATATGCTGAATATCTACTTATAATAGTAATAGTAACTTAATTCATTATTATTGATCAAATTTTGATAATATTAATATTTCCAATGTAAACCCTTAATAAATATATATCGTACAAGGACATTGTAGAAAACTTGAAATAAAAATCAAGCAATAAGCGCAATGTCGTACACGTAAGTAGCTCCACAATTTCACTTTGTAATTTTTTCTAATATTATAGTTAATGATCAATTCAAATCTAGAATTTTGCCCTAGACTGTACATTTATTTGAATACGAAATTTTCTATTTGAAAGAAAGTAGCGAAGATTGTGTGTGGACTTCTATAATTAGAGAAAAAAATAAATAAGTAGATATGAAATAATGTTCAGAGAATCCGATTAAGGTCTTTGTAGAAGTAAAAAGGCTAAAAGGAAAATCAAATGTAAATAATACAACAAAAAAACAACCTGCAGAACAGTTTGTACGATTACACATGCATAGCTGCACAAAGTTCCCTTTTAAGCGGGTTTACACACATCTACATATATATATTGTGTGTAACAACTTGTGATGAAACCAGAATAGAACGATCACTTCTTGTACTAGGCCTTATATATGATTACCGACTAAAATACAGGCCAACTTAGTTGGATAGATCGATTTGTGTTAGTATCGTGTCTCAATAGCCACCATTTACTTATGCTTCTATGTTGAGACGTTAATACATACATAAGAGCGGTGGTGTAGATCTAAGATTTATGTTAACGTTGGCAAGTGCAGCTCTTCTCATATGGTTTTTTATGTATTCTCACTCCACAAAGTCGCAATCGTCTTAAGATGTTCCTTTCCTTCGTCGTCGTCCTTTTTTTTTGGCCTATAACTGATAGTTTTCATGGTTTTTTTCTCCGGTTGAGCAGATCTTATGACCATTTTCTGTTTTGCTTTTGATTTAAAAATGTTTTTTTTTTTTTTTTGTTGAATTGTTGTGCTTCTTTTAGCCAGCTACTCGTCTTGAATAATATCTTGACATAGCCCAGAGTTTTCCTATATGCTTCGATCAGCACATATGGTTTCTTATCTTTTTAGATGGGATTCTCTTTGATCTTACGGCAATAATGTTTGCTTTTCCGAAAAGAAATGGAAATGAGACATATGATTTTTTATTGCTTGCCTAAAGAATATTTTTTATTAATGGTTTTTTAATTTTTCTTTTTATTTTGGTAAATTTCATATTAAGATAAGATTACTTTCTCAAGTGAAAATGGAATAGTTTTTGGGTTATTTTGTATATAAAATGTGATAAATGAAAAATTAAAAACAACAAATCACCACAGTTGAAAATTGTAAATAAAAAAGTATATTACATTTTAAATAAAATATTACTCAAAAAAAAATTTATTTAGTTTAGAGAAAATCTTTAATTTTACGTTTATAGGAGATTTGCTATACGAATTACATACAATAAGAGTATATGAATTCAATTCTATCTATTAATTTCCTACAAATAGATCTTATTAGTTTAAATAAGATCATTATAAAAAATGTACAATACAAGATCGAGTAGAACAGGAAAATTATATAGTATTATATAGTAAAACTATACATAAATTGACTCAGAATATTTTATTACAGAAAATTTGTCAGAATCTCTACGTCCATATTGGCTCAATAAAAAAACAAACTTCAATTATATTTTATATTTTGCCTTTTTAAGGATATTAATTGGTTACTGAGCATTTTGATATTCAAATTATGTTAAAGTTATTGGAAATTAATTAATGAGTTACAGCGGAAAAATTTCGATGAGTAAAAAGTATTCGATCTACTTTTAAGTTGTAGAAAATAATTATTTAAACAAGAAGAATTATTTATTTTCATTATAGGAAGTAACAAATTAGATGCATAATATTCTAAGGGTGGAATAAATCTAAATTGTATATTATAATTATTCTAAATAAAGTTTAAGGAACATTATTGCTTGTTTAAATTTAAGGATCATTATTGCTTATTTTAAATATTCGATAAACTTTTTTGAAAGAAAGGAAATAAAAAAAAACATATAATATTTTTCTTTAAATTTGATTATTTACGTTTATTTGAAATTTTTTTAATAAAATTTGCTTCTAATTAAATCAAAACTAATTTTTTTTAAGAAAATTTTATTCTGAAATCCTAAAAATTATTGTCTTATAATTTAAAAATTTTCCTAATTCCTATAAAGTAGATATTTTTTATACAAAAATTAACCTTCTTATATATTTAGTACATATAGTATTTTTACTAATGTATGAACACTAAAACGTTCTTATAAAACATTAAACAATCTTATGGATAATGTATTAGAAAAAGGATTTTCTTCTCACAGACGTAGCCTTACAAAAGAGTTAATAGTTTTTCTTTTTAAATTTTGGAAAAAAACTGCGCTCTTCATTTAACTAAAATGATACAATTTATAAAGTTTGTTTTTAAAAACAGATATATGTATTTTTTTTAGAATATTTGTAAATGAAAAATGTTAAAGGACACAAATTTTTTCTAATGAAATTCTGTTTGAATCCTATTACTTAGTACCTATTCCAGTACAATATCACCTTATATAAAATTAGGTTCTTACTGATAATTCTGTGATTATGTAAATTATATAATTATCTATTCTGAATCAAACAATTTATTTCCTAGAACAAACTAATAACCTCCTAATCACCTCTTTACTGGATCATCTAATAAAAAACAAGCTAATATCAAAATTTCGAAACAGTAGTGGTGATTTTGTTAATACTTGTAATAGCATTCCAAAAACCGCTTTCTAGACTATCCAATTAAACTGAATACAAACAATATTATTTTTAATTTGAATGTTAACAAATTGCTTAATAAATCATAAATTAAATATATATTATTTGTTAAAATAAATCTATGGTTTTCAAAATTTTCATAAATTAACAGAATAAATTAGTTTGAAAATATTATTAAAAAAAACTCATCACCTTTCGTATTAAACTAGTTTACAATAAATAAACTACCAATCCTAGGACTTATTAATATTTCATCAACCAAATAAATTTTTACATAATTTATTATATAAAAAAAAAAACTCTTTGTTAAGCTAATTAGGGATGATAATATTGATTAAAAATCAAAAGCTTTTAAATTAAGTTTGAATATGATTAGTTAATAATGAAAAAATAGTTTTATTTGTAGTTTTACTAAAGAAAAATTTGATCATACTTATTTTTAGTTTTTAAATATTTTTATATCTAGCCAGACATAATTGTTATTTTAATTAAGAAGTAAAAATTTGCGCAGTTTTTAGAGACACTCTGACATTTTGCGAAAGTGTTTTTGTGCACTAATATTAATCTAAAAATTTAATCTATAGGTTAAAATGGTTAATCAAGGCTTTGTTAATTTTTATAGACGAAAAAACAATATTTTTATGATAGAAAAATATAAAAATATAATATTTTAGCAATATACTTTAGTACTATGAATAGTTCGATTGTGTTTTCTTCAAATAAGTTACTTAAAGGCATATTAAGAAAATGTTATTTCTTAATACAACTATTTTCATAAGTTATTATTAAAAAATCTGAGCTAATAGATAATTTTTATGGTCTTTTATTTAAAAATATTATAAAATTAAAGTTTTATTATATGAACTATTATATAAATCAGAGGTAGTACATATGTGAAAAATTCATTTGAAAATATTTCTCAAAAATAGAAAATTGTGTAAAACTATCAAATGCATACAAAACTCATAAAAATAGCAAATAATCGTAAAAAAATTTCAAATAATTTAAATTAATGGTATTAAGATGTTTTTTCTCTCGATTGTCTTCCATTTGAATTTTAAATGATATTAGAAACGTGTTCTTAAAATTCAATAAAAAATGTTTTAGATAAAACCAGATACTTTCCAAATGAATCTAGAACATAAACTTTATGGGTAAAGCTTATTAAGAAGTCTCACGAAATAAAAACTAAAAAAAATTGCATATATTATCTAATTTTAGATATGATATTCTAAGTTGGATTTTTATTAAAACTGGATCTATTTTATTTAAATTTATATTAAAAAAAAATACTTAAAAGCTTTAAGTTTCTGCAAAAGAAACAGTTTTGCTGCACTCACACCGGTTTGCTCTTTATTTATTATAATTAATTCCGTTTAATTTTTTTCTTAAAAAAACACTGTTTGCTAAATTTCTTGTGATAACTTTTTTATATCAACATAGCAAAAATCTTCAGTTCTGACAGTACAGAAATGATTGGAATTAAAAATTTCTTCGTTGTGGTACAATTTGGTTTTATTTACCAAAATTTTTAATTAAGAAAATTTTTAATAAGTTAATAATAATTTATTATTGGCAAAAATAGTAAAATTAAAATTTTCCATGATCTGATATATATTATTGTTTTCATAAAAGTTTTATGCTATTCAAGTGAACATAAATGGACAAACGTGGTTTTCTCATATTTTATTAAAATTAGAGATCAGAAGGTTTTTCGTAAGAAGATCTTTGGAAAATGACAAAAAGAAACTGGTATAATATCTGTTATCTATATTTAACCCAAAATGTATGAGATAAGGTCTGTTTTATGAGTTAAATAGAGATAGCAGAGTACAACTTCAAAAATATTAAGTCCTCATAATATCAGTTAACTATGATAAAATATTCAAATAAATATTCTTATAGTAAAAAGTACCAAAATAGACTTCTTCAATATACTTATACTACTTGGAATATTAGATCCTCAATAAATAAAAATATAATTTTTAGTCCACACATAAAATAAGATATTTTGAAAAATGTTTAATCCCATTGTCCAAATAAAAGTGATCAAATAGATATCCTGGTTTAATCTTAATTCTATTTAATCAAAAAAAAAAAAAATAATTAAATATAATAGCTGCTTGTTTACATACTTTTAAAAATTATCTTATAAAAACAATGCCTTATGTGGTTAAGTAATAAACTGAAAGTAATTTCTACTTAAAAATGCCAATAATATTTAATCTTTTAATTTCTTATAAGTTTTTTTTTTATGAGAGGCCAGAAAATTCGTTTACGAAAGATTACTTAGTTAAATTAACGATGTGTCGTTTATATAATATTTAACGAAAAAAAGTTATGATAAAAAAAAAATATTATCGAGATAACTCTTCTCGAATAATGAAAGCGTTGGTATTACAACATGTTAACGATCAAATAACGAAAGGGTTGGTATTACAGTTGTCGAGGAAGTCTCAAAAATTTACTGAATTTCAGTCGTGATCTTGTTTATAAATTAATTTTGCTTTACTCGTATTATTGTTGAATATTTATTGCTTGTGAGTTAACTTCTAATCAATTAAAATTATTTTCACTGAAAAATATAAAATCGTTTATATTTTGTAAGAAAACGTCAACTCTACTTTTTACAGTCTTTATTATAATTTCATTTTAAATTATATACAAAAGTATTTATTTGTATAATATTTAGAAATCGATGAACTAGGATACTTTCAAATTCAACTTAAAATAATATAATATTTTTCTAAACCCATTTTTCTCGAGAAATGAAGTTTATAACTTATTATTATATTTTTGGACCATATATCTGGAAGAAGTATATTAGCTGTCATAATTTTCTTTGTCAGAGAAAAATCTTTAATGCAATTTAACAAAATAAAAGTTTTTAGTAATAATCAATTAAACCCTCATTGGTAATTTTCATATAATATCCCTCAGTATAGAAGGTTTCATATGCTAAAATTACTCGTACTTAAATATATTTTATACATTTTGTTTCAATTTTTAATAGGACGTATAAATATAAGATTTTCGTAATAAAAAAAAAGTTGTTCTAAAAATTATAATCTTTTTTAAAATATATAAGAAAAATATCCAATTTTAAATGAGATAATGATCAGCCTATGGTCGGGCATCACAAATTTTAGTTAAACTAATTAAAATATTAATTAATATTTTACAATATTCATAAATATGGTAAGTACTTAAAATATGCACCATCCAAAAACCTCTCAAAACAATCTAATAATAAATGGGAAATAAAAAAAAAAAGCAAAAAATAAATCCATGAGATTTTAAGAGTAAAAATGAAATTTTTAATTTATGGAAATTCAGCAGCAAGTGTAATCATCTGTTTTTGGAAAATTTCCAGAAAATCTATGAAAACTGTATGGCAAAGCTATATGGTATGGATGTGTATATACACAGATCTTTATGAACATATAACATAGGAGACTGCCTTAGAGACTAGTACTGGAAATTCGAAACGCACTCATTTACCTCTATTTTAGTACGATTGCTTTTGTTAGAAAAAGAAACCTCTTCGATGGTGGTGGTGATGTTTTTTTTTTGTTTCTATGACTTTTTCTTAACCGGTTATATACGATCAATTGACGGGTACAATAGTACATAAGACCACTTGGAATACGTGTGCCTTCTTCCAAAATCATTTTCTTTGTTTCGTCCATCGTTTGGCTCACGATTTTTATGGGTCTCTCTGGCCGAGTATATAACGAATTGCCCTCAGCTGATGCAACATATGTTTACCACTACGGATGGAACTGTTGATCTTTTCATGTGTGACGGACCACTTTATGTACCTGTTCTGTTTAGATATTCATATTGGGTAGGTTGGAGTGGAGTGATAGTCAAACAACGTGAGGTACATAGTTAAGTCAGCAAACAGAAACTTGAGAACCACCAGCATAATGGGCACCACACAGTTTAGTGTAAAAATAAAGCAGACCAAGCCAGCATAGCAGAAAAAGATCATCTGAGCTGCGGGAGATATTCATCGGTAGCACTTTCTATATACAAACTCCCATATAAGATGGATGTACATCCATATATACATACGTGTATACAATGAATCCATTCAAACGATAAAATAGCACTACTAGTCATCACGGTATGTAAGAGTATAGCTAAAAACTACTTTCATAAATATTCATGCTGGTACCTTAGTACATAGAACGTCTTAGCGCCTATGTATTTGTATGTCAGCTAGCGGGATGGTTATTCAATGGTTCCATCCATGTACACGAGAAAATTTTCCACAAAGAAGCATTATTTGAACGTTGAGTCCGCGGAGAATAAGAAGAATAATCAAGATGGTATAGAGGTAATGACAAAGACGTGCCCGGCTGATCGGCCTAGTAGTGGAGCCACGAACAAATTCATCTTAGGTCTTAAGAAACCCAATGAAAAAATCAGTGTGAAGGCGAAGGGCACACACTTTGGCTTAATGAGAAAATGGAAATGATGTAAAGTGGTTTTCGATTTATTTAGTTTAAAAAGCAACCGAGAAAAAAACTCTCGTACAAAGGCTGAGATACACAAATAAATCGGCCTAGACTGAGCAAATTTTTTTTTATACACCGAACTCCCTACGCCTCTAGTACAATTTGATTTTGCATATGAAAGACTGTTTATAAAGGTTTTTTTTTATACTCTTTCATAATTTGGAACTTTTTTTTCAAAATCTTTAAATCTGACAGTTCCCAAGTCTACAAATTATAATTTTTTTTAAAAAAAGGAGTTAGATTTAAGATACGGTACTAGAGAATATGTAAATTTTCCATTTTACAACTATTTTCATTAAAAATTAGTAATTATATTTAATGATTAAGAGCAAAAAACAGAAAATATATTTTATAAATTATTTTGTTAATTTATAATGTTATTATTGAAAAAAAAAATACAATTTTTCTGATCCGCATAAGAGTTTTATTAATAAAAGTCTCTATAAACGATTCTAAAACATTTTTCTTAAGAGAAATTAATTTTAAAAAAAAACAGCTTTTTTATTATATTTTATCATTAAACGATTTTGATTAGTTCTGAAATTAAATTTAAAAGAACATTATCTTATAACTAACATTTTAAAATAAAAAATAATACTTTAATAGTTAGTAGAAAAGCTGTATTTTTTTAATCAGAATAATTAGAAAATTACTTTTGTTTGCTAATGAATAGACAGTAAATTTATATATAATAAATTAGTCCAGTTTATTTAATTAATTAAAATTAATAAAATTTGATTTATTATAAAAAATGCCTATAATATTTAAGATTTTAAATATAAATAATAAAAAGTAAAAAGTATAGTGAAAAAAATGGTATTTTTAAATATTGAATTTGGAATTATGGTATTTATAAATTTTCAGGTTACAATTAGTGGTAGTAGTAGTTACTCATTTCAAGAAAATGATTGTTCCAGTATGTAAAAAATTGTCCAATTTTTGGAATAACAGAAAAATTTTCATTATGGTCAAGGTACGAGGATCGTTCAATAAGTCCTTAGAAAATCGAAGAAATTGCGCTCGTAGTGTCGGTAAAGATTTTTTTTTGCAAGTAACATTATCGACAGGAAAGCTGTCAAAATTTCAGCGTAGGTCAATTTCTATCGTCGATTAAAGTTAACGACATTTATTTGTGCATAACAATGGAAAAAAGCGAGTTTAGGGCTGTCATCAAACATCTCCACTTGAAAGGCTTAAGCCCGAAAGAAATCAAAGCCGAGTTGGATGCAGTTCATGGCACATCTGCACCTGTGTTTGCGACGGTTTACAATTGGGTGAATGAATTTAAACGTGGCCGTTCATCCACAAAAGATGAACATCGTTCAGGACGCCCAGTTGAGGTATCTACTCCTGAAATCATCGACAAAATCCACGATCTGATTTTGAACGATCGGCGAATTAAGTTGAGGCCACGGGCATATCACAAGGCACAGGTGCCGTGTTTGCTCTCAGAGGAGAATAAGCGCAATCGTGCAGTGATTCCTTCGTCGATATGTCACTGTGGACGAAACCTGGATACACTACTACACTCCAGAAACGAAGAGAAACGCGTCGTTATTGCAACGGTTGAGCGAGGAAATCAAAGAGAAACGCCCCCATCTGAAGAAGATAAAAATCCTCTTGCATCAGGACAATGCGTGTGTGCACACCTGCGCTGTTTCCATGGCCAAAACTGTGCAATTGAGAATGGAATTGTTGCAGCATCCCGCTTATTTACCAGATTTGGCCCCGAGTGACTATTTTCTTTTCCCCAATCTGAAGAAATGGCTTGGCGGACGACGGTTCACTTCCAACGAGGACGTCATTGCTCAAACGGATGAGTATTTTGTAGAACTTCCGAAATCCTATTTTTTGGGCGGGATAAAAATTTTGGAAAAACGGTTGGAAAAGTGTATAGAGCTAAAAGGAGATTATGTTGAAAAATAAAAATTTTTTTTTTTAAAACAGTTTTTTTCCATCTTTTTCTAAGGACTTATTGAACGACCCTCGTATTTTCCGCCAGTTTTTGACCGCCTTAATATTAAAAGTTTAGGACAGGGTACTTTAATTAATTGTTAAGAATAGTTTTAAAGAGTACTGATTCGCTCATTGTTCTCTTAATACTCTCTATATATATAAATTAATAATAAATGAAAATATGAACCTAATCGACTGACAATAGTAAAATATTAATTCTAACCTAACGTTATGTAAAAAAAATATTACTTTTGAGATTTTTCTACAGCTTATGTGAAGGTTAATATATGATTTAAATGACAACTTATGACTAAGTTTAATCCATACCATAGCATTTGAGCAAAAATCTTTTCTACAAATAATATATCTTTTCTACAAATAAAAATAAAATCTTAAAAAATTGAAAATATTAAATAAATTCAAATGCAAATACTAAAGAAAGACAAAAAATAATTTATTTTTCTTGTAAATTATTATAATTTTTAGATGAAAGAAGATATTGTAGTTTAATTAAAATTGAAGATAAAGAACTGTCTTATATTAATTATTTCTAATTTATTTGAATTTTGTATCTTAAAAATTATAAGTTCCAATAAGATTATAATTAAAAATATTTTGTATTAAAAATAAATTTAGAATTTTCATAATTTTATCCATAATTGAATAAATTTATTAATTTAAAAAAACAATCAACTTTAAATAAAAGGAAATCTAATTAGAATATGCAAAAAATAAATCTATCAAATGAAGATCTTTTTGTGAAGAAATCTATTTTTATAGGCACTTTGTAGTCGTATAGGCTAACTACGAGTGCTACAAAAGAAATGTGCATAAAAAGACAAATCAAAATTCAAGACCACAAATTCTAACTCGCCACTCGCATTTTGATTTGATTAAAATAAATTTTTTTCTTCTTATAGTTCATTTCAAGTTGAAATTTTTTTTTTATTAGACCTCTAAAATGGGTTTTATATTTTTCTTGATTATAATGCTGGTCATAATTGTGTATGCTAACGTGTTCCAGTTCATTGGAGATATCGTTTCATTTCGAACCATTAGCATAATCACTACTATACTATCTATCACTAACACATTTATAGTGGTTGATATGGTCGTACTAAGAATAGAAAAAAAAAACAGATTTTCAAATCTTCTGTTGATGATGACTTTGAGGTGCAGCATTAATTTAACCGATTAACGAAACGACGAAAAACTAAGCCAACTAAATCTCATAAAGTCGATAGTGGATTATTATAAATCTCTCCTTCACTATACAGTGTATAGCGCCATACTTAATATTAGTTTTTCTCTTTTTGGTTTTTCCACTCTATTACATCCATAAAATATCTATTATATTTAAGACTGATTATTTTTCTAAACCGATTTTAATTTGATACTATCAAAATCTATGAAGAGGAAAAAAAATGTACAAAAAAAAAATCACTTCTTAGCTCTGTGGGTGCTCAATCAGTGGCTCTTTCTCTCGTTTGGCCACGTTAGCTCATACAAAATCTAATTTTCTTTTCTTGTTTGGTTATTTTCTTCTTCGTGTCTATTTTAGTATGAGTCAAATAGAAGTCAAAGTCAAAATGAAATAGAAAAAAGAAATAAAATGGAAAATAAAAATAAATTTTCAAAAAGACAAGAAAACTTTTCAGCCAAACGAAAAAAAAATTAAAATAACAAAATAACAAAATAACAAAACAACAAAATAAAAAGCCCATTGGATCTGAAATGTACTAAAAATCCTCAAGCGTGATCATCGTCTTTTTCTTCGTAATCATTGATCGTTTTTAACGTTGATGTGACGTCGCCATCGCCGTCATCATCGTCGTCGTACGTCTTCGTTTTGATTGTCGTCTATCCCCTTTATTGCCCTCTTAGACCTTAAATATCAGTGGTCTTTCCAACTTTCCATTCCTACTATTACCGTCCGTTTCCACTCCTATTACTTCTATCCAACAGGCCATCACTATATTTGTATCTATACGATAGCATAGAGCCATTGTGTTTAGGCAAGTATCTCGATATGGACATTGGCGACGTGTAGTTTCTAGAGCTCTTCAGCTTCGTTTTCATCTTGGCAAAGATCAGATCCCCTGCTTGGATCGTGTACTGGTGTTGTTCCATTAAATAAACGATATTGTTCGGTTCAAGATGTCCACTACTTCAACGTTTTTCCGGAGCCAAGTACAATCATGTCTTCAGTTCTGTCGTAATTTTCCTGTTCGTCATTCTTGTCATCATCGACACTATCAGCACTTAAGTACACTACCAACTTTTCTATATAATTAAATATACACACACACAAAACATAACTAATTACACCCCAAAGAAAGGCAACTATGAAAATGAATTTTAAAGTACAATTTTAGACTTTGTTAAACATCGAACCAGAATTAAATAGTTGAAAATTTCGGAAAAACCAAGGGTCATTTTTTTCCCTTTGATCTAAATTGACAATTACCCCTTCAATTGTTATCTCTTTTGATGAGTTTCTGGGTGGCCTTAAGAACTACTCTAGATCTGGATTGAAATAGATCATTATTTAGCAAAAATTATTATTATTTTGGTTTTTTTCCAAGAGGGTTGTATAAATTATTAATACCTGGGCCTTGACATGAAAAAAATTTTGTTTGTGTAAAATTAATTTGATTTTATAACTTAGTCCTTTTTTTAAGCTCGGTTCACTTTTTACTACATTTTTCTATCTTTTTTATTCTATTTAAAAACTACGATCTTTGCAACCCTTCAAAATAGACGTTATGAGCTAAATCTTTTCTCGCCGAGCCATTTTTTCATATTCGAATATAGGATTAGTGGTTGCCCCAATATCTTCTTTTAAATTTTATTAATATTCTTTTTTTCTGCTTTTAGTAATAATCAGTTTTTAATGCCATTTTGGGGAGATCTTTAATAATTATTTTACTGTTTTGGGTACGAAACTTTAACTAGACGCTTTTATGTGTAAAACATACCACTTTAAATAGACGCTTTTATGTGTACAAAAAGTTAGAATACTTAAAATTTATAATATTTAGTAGATTTTATTATTTTAAAAATAATTAATGAAAATTTTGTAAAAAATCACAATTTAATTCACAGTCAAGCGCGCATTTTACTACTCGTAATATATATTAGGACTTTCTTAAATCCCTAAGAAAAATTCATAAGAAATTTTCGGATTATTATTTAAATTACTTTTATGATTTAAGTATAAATGACATTTGACATTATTAAGATATGGTTTTGGTGTAGCAGATAAGTATTTGAAATTATTTGAGTGGAATATCTCTGATGTCTTCAGCCATTACCACATTGGCTAAGTCTAAGCCGCATATAACATTTTTCATTTTTGAATAATTTTAATCACTAAGTCAAAAGCGTACTTTCAATTAAGATAGTTAAGGAGCTATCGACATATAAGAATATAAATTAATATTTTGAAATTTTATCATGGCAAAAGAAAAACTTTATCAAATAAATGTTTCCTCAAAAAAAATAGGCTTTTAAATATTATAAACACTACAACCTCTAATTTCATTTAAAAAATTATGTGGTTATTAATTTATGAGAAATTCGCCATGACATTAATTAGTTATATCCAAACGATATGTTGTGAGAACATGAGAAAAAAATTAAATAGTTTTCCTCATATTAAGCCTGTAAAGGTTAAGTTTTATCAGCTAGGACTCTTGAAGCGTGTTTCAGCTTGGATTCTTTTGATTGTACAAATTTGCAAATTGATAAAGAAAAAGATATTCTTAACATTTGAAACGCAGTTTTGCATATTAACAAGATAAATGCTAAGAACTTCAAAGTACATTTACCAAATAATTTATGGTTACAGTTCTCAACAAGTTCTGTTATATTAAAAAATATTTATTGTGTATTTTTACCTCAATAATATCCCACCACTTACGACAAGAATCCACAATTATAGGGCTATTCTACATCTCCTACTATGAGGGAGGTAGAAAAAGTCTTAATAAATGTTATAAGTTAAAAAGCTTTATCGATTGAAAGTTCGTTGATAAATTTTGTACTTTCTTTTTAGTAAAACGTGTGCTTGTGTATACTCGTAGTAGTCCGAATAAATTTTTAATAATAAGAATGGCTTCAATAATGGTATTGATAAAAATATAGAGGATATAAAATATTAAAAATCCGAGTTATATATTTATATTTTATTGTAAATAAAAAAATCTCATATATAAAATATAATTGTGAGTTAAATAAATTTCAATTGTAAGTTATATAAGTTGTAGTAAAAAGTCATCCATTATTTTTGCATTAAATTGAAGGTTTTATTTAGCATAGATAGAATGATACGATTTAGGTCAAATATGCACCGTTTTGTTCGATAACTTGTTGCCATTTTGGAGGTAATTTCATAATGCCTCTCTCATAGAAACCCTCGTCTTTATCGGCAAAAAACTCGGACAGTCGATTTTCACAATCTTCTCTTGAGGCGAATTTTTCACCTGCAAAATCATTCTTCATAGACAGGAAGAGGTGGTAATCACTTGGTGCCAGGTCCGGACTATAAGGTGGATGCATAAGAACATCCCAACCAAGGTCCCGGAACTTCTGGCGAGTCACTATCGATGTATGCGGCCTGGCGTTGTCCTGATGGAACACAATTCCTCCCCTATTGGCCAAAGCTGGCCGCTTCTGGGCGATTTCTTCTTCAAGACGGTCCAATTGTTGACAGTATAGGTCCGAATTAAGAGTTCGGCCGTAGGGGAGCAGCTCATAGTAGATGATTCCCTGCCAGTCCTACCAAACACACAGCAAAACCTTCCTGGCTATCAATCCTGGCTTTTTTGGAGGTAATTTCCAAAAACAGCCAAAACCTTCCTGGCTGTCAATCCTGGCTTGACCACCGTTTGCGCCAGGTGACCGCGATTTGACCACGACCGTTGTCGCTTGACGTTGTCGTAAGTGACCCACTTTTCATCACCAGTAACCATCCGCTTCAGAAATGGATCGATATTGTTGCGATTTAGCAGCGATTCGCAGATGGAAATTCGGTCCATGAGGTTTTTTTGCGATAACTCGTGTGGCACCCTTACATCGAGCTTCTTTTTGTATCCAGCCTTATTTAAGTGGTTCCAAATGGTTTTTTGTGCAATGTTTAGCTCCTGGGCAATCGAAACAGTGCTTACGTGACGGTCGGACTCGACGATTTCCATTATTTTATCGACATTTTCGATAATTGGCCTTCCAGAGCGTGATGCATCTTTGACATCAAAATTACCGGAACGGAATCGACGAAACCAAAATTGCGCTTGATTGGCTGTTACAATATCAGGACTATAAACACTATTCACATTTTCAGCTGCCTGGCTTGCGTTTTCGCCTTTATCGAAGAAAAACTGTAAAATATGGCGTATTTTCTCTTTGTTGGTGTCCATCTTTGACGCGTGCTAAAAAAATACTGAGTCAAGTAATCACAAAACTGTATGAGAAGCTTTTTTAGTACGAAATTATCTTTCTAACGCCATCTAGTGCAACCCGATCGCACTTTTAAAACGGGAGATACAGACTCCTAAAGCCATCTATTGGCAAAATAATGGATTACTTCTTACTAAAACTTATATTTGATATTTTCTTATATTATTTTATATAATTACCACTACAATTAAGTAGTCAATGACATTTTGCTAGTATTTAAAATATGTTTAGAATTTTTTTATGATGAAAATATTATTAAGAATAAATAGAATTTGAAAGAAAATAGTTACAGAAGTTCTCAGAAAATGCTTCCAGGAGATGGTTATATAAACCATTAACTAGGTAAAATTCTAAATTTGAACTTTTTGTATTATTTAAAAACGTTTCTTTTGTTCTATAAAAGAATTTCTGAACTTTAAAATTATATTTGCTTTTATGTAAAAATATCTAAGAAATCTTTTAAAAGTACGCAACCAATTTTCTAGGTTAATGATTTCTTTATAGATGATATTTTGTACTTATTATTATATAATCCATTAGTAATAGCGATCGTAAAATTTAATTGAATAGTGTTTATTAAATTTAAAAAATCTAATGTCTAGTATGAAATTTTTTTAAAATTTGGAATATTTTATTTATTAAAATACGCTCTAAAGAATAATCATCTAGTATACGTGTATGTTATTAAAAATTGTCGATTTACAAAAAAGAGCTTTAAAAAGTAAATCTGAATTGAAGTTTACCTTTTCTGCAAAATCAAATAAAAATATTTGAAAAATTGTAAAATTCTAATATTAAATGAAAATACTTTTAAAATTATAAAGTTTATGAACCAAAAAGAGAAGATAAAAAAAATTGCAGAAACTTTTCATAATTGATTTAAAAATTTTGGAAAACTTTTTACATATTTATAAGGACAATAATTTTTTTGGGCATTTTTAAACCTACATAGAAAAATAAAATTTGTCTACTACGTAAAAGTTTTTATTAAAAATCAGTTCTCTTCAGGAATATTTCTATAAAAACAACATGTACATATATATTATTAGTCGATTTGGATGAATTTTTTTTTCAAGTTGTCGTAGCAACCATAAACTTTTACGATCAGGCAAACTTTAATGTAAAATTGGTTAAAATAACTTCTAACTAAACTCATTAAAACAAATAGAGTTAATCAGTTAATAAAAGCAAAAAAATATTATATATAAATTAGCCTCATTTATTTTACACCTGATTTCCAATGAAATCGTATAACTGCATTCACCTGGTTTAGTATTAATTTTATGGAAAAATACCGCAACAAATTGGAAATCATTTTAAAATTCTGAAACGCCTTTCGAATTATTTACAATTATATCTGCTGAATCTAAAGTGGGAATCTAAATTTTATACGACGCAGTAGTTATCCCCCTAAATGCGAATATGAATAAAGAAATTAAAGAGGCAAAAACAAAAAGAATTATTTATAAAATGAGAGGAGAGAAGTGAAGAAAGTTTTTACTGGAAAAAAGAAATAATCCAAAATTATTTATTTTTCGTAATTTCTTATATCGTATCTATTTAATGATTGCTGAAACTTAAACGATCACCCTGTAATTATAAATATTAAAGAACTGGTAATGAAATGACGTGAAAAATTAGAGTACGGGGAGGGGGGTTAGGAGAGTGTATATAAAACAGTGCAAAAATAACAAATCCTCTTGAAATGAATTCAACCCAAAAATACCTTCAAAAAATTAACTCACTCATTATACGTAATGGTCTAACAAATACTGGCTAACTAATAATGGACAATCATTGCTGTCTTATGTAACCCGTTCGTAATCCGTATCCCCTTCTATTCCAGATTGCGTAATCAAAGGGGTTTTTTTTTGTTTTGTTTATATCATCCCGTCCGAAAAAGAATTTGTTTTGGCAAATTCCAGCCATTTTGTGTTTTTCTTTTCTTTTGGTCAAAAAAACAACCTTGTTATTATACATGAGGCACAAAAAATTGTTCAAATATAAATTGAGAAAAAAAGACTTCCAAAAATATAATAAGTTGACCATAATTGGTGTAATGATGGACAGCTAAAAGGGGAGCGCTTTCGGGGAATAGAACAAAATTATTGGATGACTAAATGTTGAATACGTAAGTATATACTGTACTATGAAAGCGTTTGAATTTCATAGTGAAAGGGTGGGCAAGAGGGGAAAAACTGAATCTCAAAGAACCTTGAAATTTTTCTGGACATGATTACTCGTCGTTCATATATACTATATATATATACCTACCTACTGTGACAAATTGCTGCCTCCCGGGATTACTGTCAGCTGTTTATCTTGGCTAAATCTGGAAAACTGTCAAATATGTTAATTGAAAGAAATTTTTTTTTACAACGAGAATTTAACTTTGTTGTTTATAAGAAATTATGAAGAAATTATCTTTTGTCGCTAATAATAAAGTCTCTTAGAAACAATATTCTTTTATTATTATTGGGCACACCCATACAATTCTACCTTTGAAAATATATACCCAATAAGCATAGACTTCCGTACATGGGTTTTAAGGAGTTGGCCATAATTTGGAATATTTTTTTTATATTTTATAAAAACTTTTACTCAAAAATTTGTAATATTTTTTCATTTTTCAAATCACGATCATGACTAGAATTTTGAATATGATCCTCTACATTTGTATGGAGACTTTTTTTTAGTCTCTAAAGAAGATAAAAATATACCTATATACGTATACTTGTATGTTAACATTCATCCACATTTCAAGTTTATCGGTTGTTTTTTTATTCTCTTTCTCTATTATTATTTGAATTTTTTCCATTTCTTTTTGTACTTTTATTTTGGTTTTGATTATTTAGGGGCCTATGCAATGTTCAAAGTCAAATGAAGTTCACAATTTTTTTTTTGCTGACAGGCACTCCTCCATTCTTGAGGCACACCAACTCGCCAAGATATACCATCACCACTACCGACATAAATGTTACTACAATATACCATATAACCTCAAACGTATCGTCATCATTTGAAGAGTAAACCAAAGTCGTTCTTATATGTACGTTCATACGTACGGACAATATAATGTTGATGGCTATACCATACTTATAGTGTAGCCCTAGTTTAGTATATGTTTACCTTACACTCTAATACAGGTGCCTAACCAGCTTAAGAAAACGATTGAAGGAGTTGAGCAAGTGTACCGCAGTCTTAACAAATATAAATTGAATAAAAAATACTTTTAAGAAAATATTGTAGAAGACAAATTTCTCCTGTTTCCGCTCTGCTACTAGTCCCTTATATCGACAAGGTTGGTTATTTTTAAAAAGAGTCTTAATGGAACAGGTACCAGAGACTGTCAATACAAGAAGCACTAAGAAATGAACAAAAAAACGTTGTCTATTTAAGTATACGTATACGATTTACATTTTATGGCTAGAGGTTAGTACATTCTAGATATTGTATGGACAGACAGTAAATCCACCTAGGGAAGGTTTGTGCGAATTTGCCTTATAGTTTGGCCTGTTGTTTATTAAAGTAGTTTTTTTTTTTTACTTAAAACACCTTCAAATACAATAAGAGAGTAACATTTCTTACTTTAGATGTTTTTCTATAATCTCCAATAGCACAATAATAATAATAATAATAATAGTGTTTTATTTTAACTATTATTTCATTTTGTATGGGGTTATATCTATTATTTTTGTCTTTTTATTTTCGATTATTTAATAAGTTTGCCTTTTCATTATATTATTTCGATTTCGAACTACGCTTTTTCAAAACACCTACAATATTTAAGTTGTTAAATATGACAACACTTGATAGTAAATTTAATAGTATTATATATGTTTATCTCTGAGAACATATTTTGTTTCATAATTTCTGTAAAATATTAATTTTAATGTATAGTATAAACATCAAATTTTTTGTAAATTTTTTCACTCAACAAATATAAATAACAAAATTTTTAAAATACATTTTTCAAAAAAAAAAAAAAAGATTTTAAAATAAAATTATTTTTAAAATTTTCTAAAACTTGGAGCTTTTTTATACAATATATAAAACAAAATGGTTATAAAAAATACAAAATATCTTTCACATTAATGTTATCTCTTTTAATGTAGTACTTTGGGACGAAAGAGTGTTTTTACTCTTCGTAACAGTGCTGAAAGGCTTTAAATTTGACCCAATACCAAGATGACATCCTTTCAGATTTTTTTTAGTTTTGTAAATGCAGAATAAATGTCACACATATTTAGATCTAATGAATCAAGGGGCTGGAGAGCTACATAACAATTTTTCTATTATTGGTAGTGCCAAGATTAAATGCAATTTAATCTTAGGAATCGAAAACAAACTACACCCAAACTAAGACCAACTAAATTGGGGGACTGGAGAATGATAAGAATCCAACAAAAAACCGTAGATGGAGATGGCTGTGTTAGCCGTGGAAGTTATCATGGTAGAGCATCTAACTGTCTGTAAGATCGGATCTAGCACGAAGAATCCCTTTTCTTATCCTTTTATGGACTCATTAATTAGCTATAATGTTATTCGATGATCTAACCGCACAAGCGCTCACACTCGTTCCACATTTTCATCTTTTTTCGATGTTTGAGGTCTCCCTGTGATGGGTTTGTCTTCTGCCTTCGAAAAATGTTTTATGCCACCTTGAAACTTGTAGACATTATATGGAATATTCCCTATAAGCTCATTACAAATAGAAAAATTTATAATACATCAAGCTCCAAATTTTATTGTTACATAATTCGTAACACAATACAAAAACACAACTTAACTTATAACGCTTTATAGGGTCGAGTAGTTAACAGAGGAGACTTTATATACAACCAATGTAGAGGGAAAGTCAGCTATGTTGTCAAATCGCTCTAAGCTTACACCTCGTATGTAAGCCATAGAATCTAAGGTGAAAAGTCTTAATAACTGTAATAATAAGTGAAAAAAAATTATCAAAATTAATGAAAATATTTGCGAACTTATAAGTTTTAAAATTTCGGAAAAGATCTGCAAAACATTCCAAAAATTTAGAAATTATATTGCAACATTTAAATATCTTTATACGGAACATAAGAATTCTTTTTTCAGAATAAAAAAATCAAGTATTTTTATATGAAATAATAAAAAAAAATATTACAATATTGTTTATAAAATATTCATTTAATTTTTAATAATTTTTGTATAAGATTTAGCATAAATTTTAATAAAATAAACTAAATATTTAGAAAGATAAGTTTAAAATTTAGAAATAATTTTTGAAAATCCTTAAAAATTTGAGAAAAATATGAATTTTAAAAGAACTTTTAGAAAAATTGTAAAAAAAATTAGTAACAAATTTTGAACGCATTAAAAAGTTATGTGTGGCTAGCAATTGGGTTTATTTGTTTTAATTTTAATTACTTCAAATTTATTTCTTTTATTGTTTTAAATATATTTAAAAGCAAACTTTTCTATTATTTTAGTAAATATTTGTGTACATAAGATAAAACTTACTACTAAGAAATACTTAAAAGAAAAAATATTAAGAAAATATTCAATTACTATTGAATTTGGGCACTAGGCCATTGTAATTTATATCTGCAACTACATACAATTTGTAACAAACAGATTTACCATTCTAATTTAAATTTGTATTTGCGTAGACTTTATAAAGGATAAAACTAAATATTATAAGGTTTTTTATTCTAGAATTTTCTTTCTATAATTTATACAAGAAGTAATTTTATTTTTATTTTGAACCATAATAATTATGCGTTGATAACGACTAAATTTATTGTTTATAGTTCGAACTTAAGTGGAACTAAACTTATAGACTATTGAATCTACTGTGTACTATTATTCGCATTCCAAGGGTGAGAATTTAATTTTTTTTTTAAATAACTAACAAAATTTATGTATATATACCACGTTTATCAATCATTATCTAACCGTCCGTTCATAAGGACACTTTTTCTTGACAATTATCACCGAAATTCAAATTAAGAAAGAGTACTATTTTGGACTATGAATTTATTACGACTTCTATTTTCAGATTCTATACCAGCATATTTATGACTTGTGAAACGTCTTCGTTTCTCTTATCTCTATTCCTGAAAGCAAATAAATGCCCAAAAAAGAAAGGATTAATATACGAGGGTCGTTCAATAAGTCCTTAGAAAATCCGAGAAATTGCGCTCGTAGTGTCGGTAAAGATTTTTGTAAGTAGCATTATTGACAAGAAAGCTGTCAAAATTTCAGCTCGATCCATAGCGTAGGTCAATTTCTATCGTCGATTAAAGTTAACGACATTTATTTGTTCATAACAATGGAAAAAAACGAGTTTAGGGCTGTCATCAAACATCTCCATTTGAAAGGCTTAAGCCCGAAAGAAATCAAAGCCGAGTTGGATGCAGTTCATGGCACATCTGCACCTGGTTTTGCGACGGTTTACAATTGGGTGAATGAATTTAAACGTGGCCGTTCACCGAAAAGATGAACATCGTTCAGGACGCCCAGTTGAGGTGTCTACTCCTGAAATCATCGACAAAATCCACGATATGATTTTGAACGATCGGCGAACTAAAGTGCGCGAATTAGTTGAGGCCACGGGCATATCACAAGGTACAGTCGCTTCAATTTTGCATGAAAAATTGTCTGTGAAAAAAATTTCGGCAAGATGGGTGCCGCGTTTGCTCTCAGAGGAGAATAAGCGCAATCGTGTAGTGGACTCTGAGGCTATGTTGGCACTCTTTCATCGCAATCCTGCCGAATTCCTTCGTCGATATGTCACTGTGGGCGAAACCTGGATACACTACTACACTCCAGAAACGAAGAGACAGTCATCACAGTGGATTTTCAAGGGTGAACGGGCTCCGAAGAAGGTAAAAACTGTGCCATCGGCATCATTTTTATCGACTACTTGGAAAAAGGAAAAACAATAACAGGAGCGTATTACGCGTCGTTATTGCAACGGTTGGGCGAGGAAGTCAAAGAGAAACGCCCCCATCTGAAGAAGAAAAAAATCCTCTTGCATCAGGACAATGCGCGTGTGCACACCTGCGCTGTTTCCATGGCCAAAATTGTGGAATTGAGAATGGAATTATTGCAGCATCCCGCTATTCACCAGATTTGGCCCCGAGTTACTATTTTCTTTTCCCCAATCTGAAGAAATGGCTTGGCGGACGACGGTTCACTTCTAACGAGAACGTCACTGCTCAAACGGATGAGTATTTTGCAGAACTTCCGAAATCCTATTTTTTGGACAGGATAAAAATTTTGTAAAAACGGTTGGAAAAATGTATAGAGCTAAAAGGAGAATATGTTGAAAAATAAAAATTTTTTTTTTTAAAAAACAGTTTTTTTCATCTTTTTCTAAGGACTTATTGAACGATCCTTGTACAATCAACCGTCATTAAAATTCGGATACTCTGATAAGAGGGTACAATTATGCGCTAGAAAAGCCGTAAAAAAACACTGCTCATATAACAAATGCGTCTAGAACGATTTCAGTAGACCAAAATTATCTTAGACTGGAAAAATGAGACCCAAACCAGTACGTTTGGATTCTTCGAGAGGTTATATCTCCGTAGAAGAAAGGGTTTATTGGATCAGTAGAATGGTCTGGAGATGTTTTTATTTTAACGGGTTTTGTAAACTGGCTCTAGAAGAGAATTTTTTTATGCTAGAAGAACACCTTTGAGGACCATCCAAGACAATTATTCGCTATGTCATCTATCTGAACTGGTATTTACCAATTCTTATTTTTGTCTACAAGTTTAAATAACCACAGCAAATACTCATTATAATTATAATCTATGCCGTATTACATAAAATGCTTCATTCAAATTAAGGAAAACATAAAAAATATTAAAGATAATAATTTAGTTTTATCTTATGATTCAAACAAAATAAAAACAATTTTATTTAAAATAGTTTTATGTCACTTTTATGATTTATTAATAAAAATCTTTGTAAATGCAAATTCATACTTGCTATTTCTTTTTTTTGTAAAGAAAAAACTTTTCAATAAAATAATTTTTTGTAAATAACAACTTTTAGAAAAAATAGAAAAGGAGATTTTTTGCCTGTCCAAAATTTCTTTGCCGCAACTGTAAGATCCTAAATACATAAACTTGGAAAAAAATGTTTTTTCAGTAAACTGCATAGATTTTTTTTTAAGTATTGTATTTTTAGTAGCAGTTTTTTGAAGTATTCTTACTGGCATTTTCACTAGCAATTACTAAATGTTTAAAGTCTTTGACAATAAGTTTTTCTTTTATGTTTGGAAAAAATTTAATTTCCTTAAAGGCAAAAAAAAAATTAAATAAATTAAATTTCCTACAAACATTTTGGATACTTTCACTGATGGCATCAATTTTCGCAAGACCATTAATGAAAAAAAAAATAAAACCGGGCAATTGAATTTCAAGGAAGATTTTTCGAAAACGAATCTCCAATTAAATTGCTCCCAAAAGCGTATCGATAATAATTTTTGGGTGTTAAAATAGCCCCAAAAGAAATAATATCTACGCAGCTACCACTTTTTTTACTGTATCCAAAATATTCTTAAAAGTCTGACGTGTAATTTTGTCTTTTCTTCTTTCAGAGTCTACGTTTAAATTTCGCGATTGTAAACAACTTCTTGTTCACGGACAAGCTCATTTTAGGTTTTGTTATTTTTTCACACTTATTATTTTCTTTTTTTTTTAGATTTCTTTAAGAATATTTTCAAAAAAAAAAATAAACAAAAAAAAAATATACCTTGGAGCCATGGTAAACTTGTGCACGAGCGCTTGCTTATTATTCTTACTTAACAATTTCTTATGAGGTGGTTTTTTGGTTTTAATTTCAAGAGTTTCTCTTCTTATTGGCAATTTTTTTCTTAACAATAAAAATTTTTTTTAAAAAAACGCACAAAAATAATATACGAGGAAGATGCAACAGGAATACTAAAATCATGTGTGGACGGATGGAGTTCCCCATTCCCACTTCTTCCTCATTTCCAACCTAACATTATGAAGGCATTCATATTATATCACCCCAGGAAGGTTGGAACAGAAGTTTAGATTTGCCCAAACGATCAGTTTGTTCGATGAAATTTATTCAAGAAACGCATGCATTCGACAGTCCTTTGAAGATCGTATTTTTATGTTTAATATGAGACCAAAACAAAATGTGGTAGAGAAAAAAAATTATTATTGTATAATATATTCAGTAGCTAGACTTTGAGTATTTTGGAATGGTTTTGCCTGGATCAGAAAGAGCAGAAATTGTGACTTCGTCTTAAAGTGATTCCCCATATTTTTTATTGCCTCTTTCCATACACAAAGTCGGCCTGAATTCGGGATAAACAGCATCCTCATAATATGTGATAAACTATTATATGGAAAACGTATAGATATGGTATTGAATTTATGGGCTGCTGTTTTATGTTGAGTTAAGTTTATGTTGCAGAAAACGGTTTTGGTTACAAGAGTTCAACATCAGCACCTACATATATAGAGTGATTCTACAGTATGTGCGGAGAAGTGGGATCGAATTTTACTCCGCACCTCGACCAGAGATCGACCAGACACATATGTACAAACGCTGGAGCAAAGTCGATCCATGGAAAATGGCAATTCTTAAGATTTCGGCTCCATCAATTCTGCTCATAGCCTGAACCATACGATCTGCGTAGTGCTATCGACGAAGACGAAGCTGACTGAATGTGGAAATAAGAAAAAAACAGATACAGCCAAGTGTGCACGTTATACACAACAACCAGATGATAGATAGATCTTTCAATAGGGCAGGACCTGTTTTTCAAGAGCACAAGATCACTCTAACAAATTTAGTCTTATGAGCCTATGGTCGTACTCGATGGTGTATAGTCGTATCTATAGAGTTTCCTGTGGTGGTTCTTGTTATTGTATAATTCTTCGATTCCAATTGTGGATGTGATGTTTTTCAAGTCTTTTCCTATACAAGTTTTTTTAAATTTTTATTTTGTTCTTTTCTGACTTTATGTCATCAATTTTTTGTGTTCGTATTTTTATTTTCTTCAGAATCTACTCTTACATCTCAACGTAATCAAAAATATCCAATCTTATTTTTATTTTTAGCAATTTTTGTTACTTATTTTTATCGGAACCTCCGCCTTGTCTGCAAGAACCACTAGAATGATTTTTTTTTTATTCCACGGATAAAATTACTGCTCCTTCTTCACGATCATCTTTTGCTTCATCATCATCGACAAATATTGTATAATATCAGCTCTATACACGATAACTTACTTCTTTGAATAGCTGTCGTTTTACTTTCCTTCGCCGAAGAGCACTTATGGCACTCTTCAACCTTTCAATGTGGTTCTTTTAGTTTAAATAATTTTAAATGGTTTTGAATTTATAATTTTTTCTTCTTTGCTATTTTTAGCTGTCATTGGTGTGTCATCAGAATTGGAAACGTTTCTAAATGTGAAAATGATGTAACTTTAAGCCATGTTCTTTTTCGTTATTTTGTAGATTTTTTTGTTGTTGCTAAATTCCGTGCATCCTTCGAAAATATCATTTCTGTATCTCTACTCAGTCACCTTTTTTTACTAATTATACCTACTTGATCGTATCAGTAAAACTGACTATTTGCGCAGACAGGTATCCATTAAATTTATGAAAAATGGCTGATAAGCAATTAAATAGTATCAAAACAAGTATTCGTTATTATATTATTTTGTGAAAACATCATTTTTTGTTTGTTATTTTTATTGGTTAAGCCTTATTTTAATTAAGATTACGACTAGCCTTAATGTGAATTTTAGAATAGGTTCTTGGTCGATGGTGGATAATAAAGTGAAATCTGTGTAGGACGATATTCACCTGATCATGATTTTGTGCAGAAACTTTATAAATTGTCATTAATAATCGAGATTATAGGCTAAATTTGCTTATAAATTTTATTTTAAATTAAGTCTAAACCTATTTTAGTTTAATCGGTAGATGATTTTCTAAATTTATTTAACTTCGGAAACTGTAGTGCTTATTTCTATCACCTTCTTATTCAATAAATAATTATAGTTTTAAATTATGATATAAATAGTCTATAATAGGAACTCTATTTGAATTTGGTATATTTACGAAAATTTATTTGATATTTGCTCTTAGGCTATATATATCATAAGTTGGAATGCCATTGTTGTTAATTAAAATTAGTTTCCTAAGAAGATCAGTTATCTGGGAAATTATATCAATTTTTTTGAAACAATAAATATTTAAGATTGATAATTTTTTGTTGAGAAGACAACATTTTTTAACCATCAGATATATTCAATTTCACCCCAATAAGACAAAGTCTTTTAATAATATTTGTATGTACAGAAGGTAAAGGCTGACTTTCAAAAGTTGATATAAGTTTAGGACCTCAGCATTAACCCGGCCGCCTGTTTTCGGCATTCTGGCTTAGTTTTGAGGTAATAAACTGTCATAAATGTCATCATAGCTGATATTCAAGCGACAAATAATTGTTTCGTTGTTTGTTTGTATGGAAGGTGTGTGAGACAAGAGCCATAAATCATTCTGCAGCAAACCCAAGACTAAAAGTGTTCTTTAGGACACACAAATTCGCATTGCCATCTTTTCTAATGTAATTGGTCTATCGTAAGTTGGTGAAACTTTGTTATTTGAGTAAGCATTGTGAGTACTACGATTAATTATTAATTGTAAGATTTTATGTAGCATATTTAAGTCTTTTATCAAATTATACAGAGAACTTGGAAGAGAGGAGGTCTGTAATGGAATGAGGTCTATTCGAAAAGATGTTCTGGGTTAAGTGACATTCATTCAGAATAGGTAGCGAGAAATTTCATCGTCCACAATTACGAAGTGGTTATTGAGTAGAGTGGTGTTCGATAAACCTAAAATTTAAATGCGTGTAATTCAGAATGATAAGGATCATAAAACGGCATAGAGCCTCTCTTGCCATTTGATAAACTTCCTCATTGCTACAACCTCAAACTTAACACAACTTTACGTTTCGGTTGATAAGCAACAAATTTTGAATCCATTTGCAAGCCGGGGCAGCTGAATAACCAAGGCTGCAATATAATCATTGCAAATTGATGTAGGATAATAAATTATGGTAGGATATTTATAGCCCAATAACCTGACGATTATTTGGATAAGTGAAAATCTTACAAATATATTCTTACCACACTAACAGGATTAATTGAAGAATAAGATGATTTCTCCAAGTACATTTATAGATAAATACAAAAAAATAAAATGAGCAACAAAGTATTCATGTTACTTTTATCTGTTCACTACTCAAATTTCTCTAAAACAATAATCGCAATTATAAAATTAAAACAAATCATATTTACATATTTTTTATTAGATAATTAAGATTTATATTTAATAATAAATACTCTGATTTTTTTCATATAAATAAGTATTAAACGACAAATAATTAATTGACCAATGTTAAACAGTAAATTTATGTGGAGATATTGTACAAACTAGAATTTTTTGGATCATAAAACTTCAGCTATTATGGGCATTATTAACATACGAGGTCTGTTCAAAAAATATCGCGAATTTTGAATTTCCGCGGGTTACGTATATTCGATTATAGATATTTTGCGGCGTTATGTTGGTACTCATGTCTCTCAATTATGACGATAAGTTCGGCCATTTTGAATTTTCAGTTAATTTTTGACAGTTGCTTTGCTTGCACGTGTTTTGGCTCATCTTCGATTTTTGCTCATTCCAAAAGATAGATTAAAGAATCTGTTTCGGAAACAAGAAAATGTCACAGGGAGCCAGATCTGGGGAATACGGTAGTTGCGGTATTATTAGTATGTTGTTTTGACGAAAAACTCGCGTACTAGCAACGATGCTTGAGCAGGGGCGGTATCATAGTGCAAAAGCCAATTTTTGTTCTTCCACAAATCCGGAAGTTGCAGGTAATATTCCTTATTGGCCGTTCTACCCTATGGCAAGAACTCATGATGCACTACGCCCCTGCAATCGACGAAAACTGTAAGCAAAACCTTCACATTCGTCCGAAATTGGGGCACTTTTTTCGGTCTTGGCTCGTGCGGCAGCTTCAATTGGGATGATTATTGTGCTTTGGTTTTCATGTCATAACCATAAACCCATGATTCGTCACCAGTTATGACGCTTTGGAGCAAATTTTAGTCGTGGAGGCCAGAGGCCAACAGCTCCTTAGCAATGTTAATTCGATGCTGTTTTTGGTCAAAAGTGGGCAAAAATCGAAGACGAGCCAAAACACGTGCAAGCAAAGCAGCTGTCAAAAATTAACTGAAAATGGCTGAACTTATCGGCATAAGTGAGATGCATGAGTACCAACATAACTTAGATTTTTAAGAATTATTTAAAGAAACTAAATCAATCAATCCATTAAAGAAAAGTAAGATAAATTGTATAAATATAAAATTACTCTAAAAGTTTTTATAATGCAGGTTTCATAATTTAAATAATAAAATATCTTAGTCATAGGCGAAATTATACTAATCAGGTGAAAACCAAAAAATTATTTTTACTCCTTTGAAGCTTTCATTATACAAATTAATATTGATTATATTTGAATTTAAATGTATTCATTTTTCTTAAAGTAATATAATCTTCCAATTGGAAAAGTATTTTTAATATCGACTTAACTTTTTTTAAAAGAAAAGACTTTAATTTTTTTTTTTTGTAAATTCATCCCTAATGAATGAGCACACAACCCTTTTCCAAACTTTTAAAGAACTTAAAAAGTTATTTTTCTTATTTATAACAATACTTTTAATACTAATGGGAATTAAAAAAAAAAAATATGAATAATTATAAGGATTAAGAAAATGAAATTTTAATAAAAACAGACCCAAACATAAATATATTTAAAATCGGATTCATATTTTCTATACGCACAAAATTATGATTGAATATTCATTTAATTCGAAGCTTTTTTCGTATTCTCATCGGTTGTGTTTTGGTCAGAGATGTTCGGAGAATTTTTTTTTTTTTTTGTTTTTTTCTGGCGACATGGATATGATTTTTGTTTATTATTACGTATATTTTGCAACATAATATCCAAAAACTTGATTTGTAATTGTTATTTTTTTTTTATTTTATCAAAATATGCTCGAGCATAGAGTAAAATGATAATAAAATACAATTTACCGAAAGGCATAACGTAAGAACACAGAGGAACTGGTTTGCTGGTGACGTCTTAACAATTCTTATTGGAACTATTACAATAACATAGTCCGTATAACTAATGCATAACTAGGTGTTTATGCAAACAGTTGTATAAATATATAAATATTAAAGAAAGTTCTTCTTAGCCAAAATCAAAATGATCCTCATAAGAATATAAGAATTTGCTGAAGGGATTATTCGTAATCGTTTAATTTTGTTATTTTTTTTATCTTCCATGCACAATAATACCATCTTTTTATGAATTGATTTTGTATTCGAATAATCTTATAATCTGTGAAAGACTATTAAGCAGAGAGAACAAACGAATATGTACCTTTACCATATGATTTAAAAGAGAAATAAAATCTTTATTCGCAATATAATACCTATCAGAGCTAATATCGGCACAACGTTCATCTTACGTCGTAGCTTGTATGTTATATGCTAACCAATATTGAGAAAATTCATTTATAAGAGTTTATTTTCTTTTTAAAGTTTATTCCATATTAAACACAATTTATTGATTTATTATAGAACGAAATAAATCAAAGCGTGATGGTCAAATGAAAATGATTATATGCATTTTGAATGCATTCATTCGTAAAGAAATTTTTAAATAAAATTTCGTCGGACACATAAATATGGACATGTGTTAGTGGAGGTGTTTTTAACGCAGGGATATAGTTTATTTTTTACTGTTAGCTTAATTTCAATATGAACACAAGAGAGAATCGTCTACCATACATGGGGCCAAGAATCAAAAACTGGTGCCCTCTTGACTGACTACAATGTTGAGAGAGGTTTGGTTAGATGGTAAGGGTGGTGGTTATCATCGAAAGGGATATTAATGTTTTTTCCGGTAATTTATTTCAAGTCCTGGTTTTTCTTGTAGTCAGTCTCGTTTGATTATTCTCTTTTTAACAAAAAGGTCTGTTTATTTTCTTTTCCTTATAAAAAAAAAAAAAGAATTACTCATTTTTTTTGGCTTACATTCTCGATTTACCCTTTTCTCAAGACTGATTTCTTACAACTCAAAGAGAATTTTTTTTTCTTTTCGTTTTTATTTTCATATTTGTTTTTTATTATAGGTCTTCCGTTTTTACCCGCTCCATCGTAAACTTCCTCTGCTTATATTAGATGGTGTTTTTGGTTTTCGGTATTTTTGTACGTCATCTAAAGTATGCAAAGATATATATTTCTAGATTGTCTTAATAACTTTTTTCATGTTTGAATTTTTTTCCCTTTTGAAAATAATTCTCCGACAAAGAATAAAATTTGTGTTATTTTTATTCAACGAAAGTCGAATTTGTTTTGACTTTTACTTGTACTTCCACTGCAGATATTTGTTTTCTTTTAATGAAATATCAAAGAGTGCATTTTTTTTTCTCTCTTTTATAAACAACATTTCATAATGTTAGTTTTTTAAAACTGGTCTTCTCAGATATTATCATTTTCTTCCATGTTTGCTTCATTATTTTCTTTATTTTTAATTTATGTTTTCTTCTTTACTTTTTATATGAGAAAAAATGGGACGATTTTAACATATAATTTATTATAAAGTAATTAGAATTATATTTGTCGTTTTCTAGAAATATTCATCGAAAATTCATAACAGACTGTAAATCAATTATTAAAAAATTTTATAATTTCAGAAAAATTTTCTATATCAATTATAAGACATAATAATGATATTAATATAATAATATGTAAACTATTTTGTTCCAATAACTGAAAAAAATTATAATTTTATTTAAAAATGGGACAATAGATATTCTACAATAGATATTCTAGTATGTATGAAGAAAAACTAAACTTATAAGAAAAATTGACTACTGTAAAAAAACAGGATCTGAGTAAGTGTAGTCTTACATGTAGATGACAGGTAAAAACCATTAGCATAATATATAGGGTAAAAACCATAAATATACGAGTAGTCCAGCTGGATATATAGACTCTGCTAAATAAAGATATTAGTTGCAAAGGATTAACTACTATAAAAATATACTTTCATTGAAATTTAAAAAAGATAATTTATAACGATAGGCTCGTATAAACCCACTTAGGAATTTGCAAATATTTTTCCATATATAAAATTGATATTTTAGTTTAATTTACTTTGAAAATATTGTATATTAAATCTCCAATACACGGACTCCTCTAATAATTCTCAAATTTCATCCCCAAAAATATATATTGCTCAATAACCTAACTAGTAAAGCATTTCAACAAGTAAAAAAAGGTCGCTTATCGGGAATATACCTAGAAAATATGATATATTTGGGACCCCTTTTAACAGACCTTATCGACAACTTCTTAGTCAATTCAACAACCGATTAAAACTGACGCTAACACAATTTTATTAATTTATAATAAAAGTTTAAGACTAATCTGGATGTATGGTATTGATTCTAATCCCTTCAATCCCAAATTCTTCGAAAAATCATTGATGCCCCATTTTTTGTTCATAACAAAGTTATTTATCGTAACTTAAATACTATATTTAGTCATGATTTATATATTCCTCGTTATAAAAAGTTTCTCGTTATAAAAAATTTCGTTCCCGCCTATCCTACCACTAAATATGTCTAATTAAAATATTTTCTTCCTTTACTTTCCCATAAACACTACATAAGTATAGAGATATTCTGGACTGTTTTGGAAGCTCAAGAGTAATCTTCTCCCATACATTATGTTATGATTAAGTTAAAATGTATTTTCAAAAATTAAAATACCAAGAATACGCCGATATCACCACTTTCAATGCTGATATCTTTAGAGTAGTATCCTAGATTCTTACTAATAATAATATTCTCATTTACATTTATATAACCGATATAATAGTTTAACAGTTGATAAGAGAAATATAGGAAATTTTAAGAGCACATCATAAAATTTGCAAAATTGGCTTAGAAAATAGCGAATGAAGACAAATAGCTGCAAAAGTGTAAATGCTACTTTTATCACCTACTATTAATAATATATTCCAGTGTTTCTTAATGGCAGTTTAATGCGTAAAAAAACTTAAAAGTACTACTTAAGATTATATATTGCTAAAATCTAAGCAAGTTATCGAAAAGCTTGAAACTTAATCGGCAACTCAAGAAATTACTTACACAATTAAATAGGATAATAAATTACTAACTTACAAGATGATTCTTTAGCCCATATGGACTAATGAATTTGAAATTTTGGGGTCCAACAAAGCGTGTCACTTACTTATAAGCGAGATTTCTTAATAGAAATGCTTATGTCTTTGGAATGTCCTTTTCCTCAGAGTTCTTCCATCCTAATTCTTTTAAAAGATGTTTATTCTTAATAACTCTTTTCTGATATAGTCCTCCTTGATTAAATTTAAATTATTTAACTTTTTTTTAAAATAAGCAGTTAAATAGATTTCATAACATGACATAAGAGAAAAAATAACCAATGAAAGCTGATTGCCATTTATATTCAGTGCACGGACTTTTTTAATGACCTTATAGCGTGTACAAGGACATAATAAAATTTCACTCAATAAATAGGAAAAGTCGAATATATGAAAACAGAATTTTTTTTATTAAATTGTATTAATCTATATCAACCAATTTGTAATTTTTAATATACATTTTAATTATTAATTGTTAGGCTTTAAAATATTGTGGAAGAAGTGTTATGACTTGATCCAAGTTCATACTTTGATTTTACCCATTATTTCCCATAGCTAGATAAAGTTTTCTTGTAATAAAAAATATGCAATTAAAAGAATATCATTTCTATTTTAATATAAAATATACAATAAAAGTTAGTATTTCATAAATCGAACTGATGGCAGTATAGGATTATAAAAGCTTTCGTTGAATATAATAATTTACTAATAGAAAAATACAGTTCAGAAAAATCACAAAGCACTTAATGACACACTCAATTAAGCTTTCAACTAAAAACTTTGTAAGTTTCTGATCCATCTTCACATTACCAAAAATTATCAAATCACTTAAATCACAAGTTTTAGTCTGAAGTTAATGATGATAATGGAACTGTCCAAAAAATTTTGAAACAGGAAACTTGTCATCTTTAATATTACCTCTGATTTCCTACCTATCCACTTATCTCTCCAGGTATACATCTAAATATCTACCTGTATTCTCGGTACCATCGTAGACCATATAATTATCAAAAAGTGAAATTATACCATATTATTGCTGACATTTTGACATTTGAAATAGAAATTGAAAAAATTGTCGTCATCTTTTTATTTGATAATAATATGAATTTAGCTGAAATTTTTATCTTTTATTTATTATTATTTTGATTATAATTTGAAATAGTAATTTTACGTTCATATATTCAGATGTACGAGTACACAATTTATGGTTGGTCATGCAAGAATTGTGCACGAACGAAAATTTTGCTGAAAAACGTTTCAATGCTGTGGACTTTTTTTGCCTTCCGCAAAAATATATTTTTGGCAATGACTATAGACAGTACGAACTATAATTGCACATTGCATGCAATACTATAATTTTTTGTTTGTTTGAAATTATTTTTTCATTACAGATTAGATAAATGTACACAATATTATTCCTTGAAGTTTTTTTTTTTTTTTTAAATTTTTTATATTTTACAAATCTTGATATTAAAATTTTCTTTTCAACTAAATTAATGTAATATGCTATTGTTTTTGGCAAGTTTTTATGAAAATGACAGAAAAAAAAATCGTTTTCGCAAAATAAATATAACCTAAATGAAGTTTTTTTTCTTCACTACAATAACAACAATACATATTATTATAAGCCATGTTCAAATACAAAATTATATCAACTAAATTTTGCAAATATTATTGTTGAACATTAAATTCATTTTAGTAATTACAGTGAAAATTTACCTTTGATTATTTAAAATCCTCACATAAGAGTTTATTAACTTTTTGCAGGTATTGTATTAAAAGGAATAGCCCTAAAATTTGTGCCAGGAGTCATATATACGACATTGAGACTATTTGACAACAACAGGAGAATGGATGGAATTGGTTTTCTTAATGAGAAAATTTGTGGAGTTAGTCAGAGCTAAATAACAGTGGTTCCAAGAGGGGACTGGGAAAAGGACTAAATGGCTTAAGAAAGTTTGCGGAATCTGTAGAATAGCAATGCACGTGTTGTAAAATTATCATATAGGGAAAAAACGGTTAGCAATTTTAAAATAATATACGTAATTATAAAGATCAGCATTAAAAAATTTAAGTGTAAGGGATATTAAAAGATTTTTATAGAGTAAATATTAAAAATGCAGGCTAAATGTACAATGAAGAAGAAGATTTACTTTAAAGGCTTTTTGTGAGATACAAGTGTTTGCGGCAAACATTAAAGTAAATTTTAGTACGAGGGTCGTTCAATAAGTCCTTAGAAAAAGATGGAAAAAAACTGTTTTTTAAAAAAAAAATTTTTTATTTTTCAACATAATGTCCTCTTAGCTCTATACACTTTTCCAACCGTTTTCCAAAATTTTTATCCCGTCCAAAAAATACGATTTCGGAAGTTCTGCAAAATACTCATCCGTTTGAGCAATGACGTCCACGTTGGAAGTGAACCGTCGTCCGCCAAGCCATTTCTTCAGATTGGGGAAAAGAAAATAGTCACTCGGGGCCAAATCTGGTGAATAAGCGGGATGCTGCAACAATTCCATTCTCAATTCCACAATTTTGGCCATAGAAACAGCGCAGGTGTGCACACGCGCATTGTCCTGATGCAAGAGGATTTTTATCTTCTTCAGATGGGGGCGTTTCTCTTTGATTTCCTCGCTCAACCGTTCCAATAACGACGCGTAATACGCTCCTGTTATTGTTTTTCCCTTTTCCAAGTAGTCGATAAAAATGATGCCCTGCGAATCCCAAAAGACCGTGGCCATCACCTTGCCGGCCGATGGCACAGTTTTTGCCTTCTTCGGAGCCCGTTCACCCTTGAAAATCCACTGTGATGACTGTCTCTTCGTTTCTGGTGTGTAGTAGTGTATCAGGTTTCGTCCACAGTGACATATCGACAAAGGAATTCAGCAGGATTGAGATGAAAGAGTGCCATTGGAAAAGAAGGCAACGTCGATACCGACGAAGAAGAAAATCCTGAAGAAAACTTCTTCCAGCACTTCGAAGAAGAGGGAACCTTCTCCGCCTCCGAAACCGACGCCACAACAAGCGATTTCGGAACAGTTAGATGCGATAGACCACACCACTAGGACTCTTAGTAGCAGTTTGAATAGAGTCGATGTTGCTCCATTTACCATCAACTCTGAGGACAATCTCTACGAGAGCTCTCAAGAAAAGAGTACTGGGAGCTCGGAAATATTTGTATATGATCGAACGAAAAATCTATTCTCTTTTAAAAAAGCTGAAACTGCAAGAGACCGACTTCGACGACTTTTCGCTGAAGGATTTTGTCAAGTACCTCCTCGACGACGGATCTTACACGACATTTACAGAAGTAATTTCCGACCCGAAGACAGCAAATTTCTTACTGGACGAGTTCTTAGAAAATATGGAGGGTCTATCCTTATTATCTTCCACCACAACGACCACTGACATGTCATTCACGATTGTGCCTACAGCAATTCCAGCTGTAGATGTGCATTTACCAACTACTTCGAGAACAGCAATGCAGAGAATGGAAGCGGAAAACGATACAACTATTTTGGGCCCCGCTATTCTAGACGAGTCAATGCCACCTATGACATCAGCTTGCAGAAATTTTATGACATGGCTACATCTTGCAGAAATTTAAACTTCTACACCTAACTTATTTCTTAATCCAACATCGACGTCATAATCTTTTTTATCGATATGAACACTTCAAAATAATTATGCTGTTATCCCTAAAGTAACTTAATTTAATAATCATTACTAATGGATCAATAAACCAAATTCCATTAGAAATAAGTTAATGAAATAAATACTAAACATATTCTAAAAAATATCTTATTTATATATATATATTTTTTTAATTATACAATTCTAAGAAAGTTCATATTTTTATGGTTTTTGTGAGCTTAAAATTTATTGCAAATGGTTGTTTTTTAAAGCGAAAAAAATGGTTAACCTATTAATGGAGAAAAACATAACTTGATTTTACTGACCAACCAGTTTAGAATTTTGATTCTAAATATATGGATTTAATAATTAAAACTACTTTGTAAGCCAAATAGGCTGCTGTCGACTGGTTGAAAAAATCTTGTAATTTAACTTCGTCCGAGATTGGTCAATTATCTCCGGACGGTGAGCATAGATCTTTTGATTTAAGCATCATCAAAGAAAGAATTTGAGAAAATTGAATCTGAGGTGCGATGAGCCAATCTGCAATACCTTTGCCGACATAATTTGGTTAGGAAATATCTGTGCCAGTATTTCTATTATAGCGCATACCGTGGTTTATAATTCAGTCAACGTAATTGCCAGCAGCGTCCTGAAAGAAATACGGACAAAGCATCACACAGTTACTTTCTGAAGGCGTAAATGTCATTTGTGAATTGTCCTTTAATTTTACGAGGGTCGTTCAATAAGTCCTTAGAAAATCCGAGAAATTGCGCTCGTAGTGTCGGTAAAGATTTTTTTTTTGTAAGTAACATTATCGACAGGAAAGCTGTCAAAATTTCAGCTCGATCCATAGCGTAGGTCAATTTCTATTGTCGATTAAAGTTAACGACATTTATTTTTGCATAACAATGGAAAAAAGCGAGTTTAGGGCTGTCATCAAACATCTCCATTTGAAAGGCTTAAGCCCGAAAGAAATCAAAGCCGAGTTGGATGCAGTTCATGGCACATCTGCACCTGTGTTTGCAACGGTTTTCAATTGGGTGAATGAATTTAAACGTGGCCGTTCATCCACAAAAGATGAATATCACTCAGGACACCCAGTTGAGGTGTCTACTCCTGAAATCATCGACAAAATTCACAATCTGATTTTGAACGATCGGCGAATTAAAGTGCGCCAATTAGTTGAGGCCACGGGTATATCACAAGGTACAGTCGCTTCAATTTTGCATGAAAAATTGTCTGTGAAAAAAATTTCGGCAAGATGGGTGCCGCGTTTGCTCTCAGAGGAGAATAAGCGTAATCGTGCAGTGGACTCTGAGGCTATGTTGGAACTCTTTCATCGCAATCCTGCCGAATTCCTTCGTCGATATGTCACTGTGGACGAAACATGGATACACTACTACACTTCAGAAACGAAGAGTGGATTTTCAAGGGTGAATGGGCTCCGAAGAAGACAAAAACTGTGCCATCGGCCGAATTTTTTGGGATTCGCAGGGCATCATTTTTATCGACCACTTGGAAAAAGGAAAAACAATAACAAGAGCGTATTACGCGTCGTTATTGCAACGGTTGAGCGAGGAAATCAAAGAGAAACGCCCCCATCTGAAGAAGAAAAAATCCTCTTGCATCAGGACAATGCGCGTGTCCACACCTGCGCTGTTTCCATGGCCAAAATTGTGGAATTGAGAATGGAATTGTTGCAGCATCCCGCTTATTCACCAGATTTGGCCCCGAGTGACTATTTTCTTTTCCCCAAGCTGAAGAAATGGCTTGGCGGACGACGGTTCACTTCCAACGAGGACGTCATTGCTCAAACGGATGAGTATTTTGCAGAACTTCCGAAATCCTATTTTTTGGACGGAATAAAAATTTTGGAAAAGTGTATAGAGCTAAAAGGAGAATGTTGAAAAATAAAAATTTTTTTTTTAAAAAACAGTTTTTTTCCATCTTTTTCTAAGGACTTATTGAACGACCCTCGTACATTCCCAAAAGCGATTATTTTATTTATTAACGAAATCGCTGAAATGAAAATGGGCTTCGTCTCTCATTAATAACTTCCTGTAAGAATGACCTTTAGGCTGAATCTTATGTGTCACCTGATTTTTTATGAATATAAATACAACTCTTTATACCAAATACTCCACGAAACAATTTGAGAAAGATTCAATTCTTGAATTGGATATTCCCGGGTTTTAGGCCATATTTTCCTGCACCGCAACAATATTTCAGGTTATGCATCCTCTTTTAAGACGATTTGGTCTATCAAACATAGTACTACGTCCTTCATCATTTTTTGCTAAATAATAGTTAAATTTGACAACATGTTATTCGGAACAATTTCCCTTGAAATTATCTGAGCGTCATAATAATTTATAAATTACTAAAAATTTTTATAAGCATTGTTTAAGATAAATAGTACTTATTATTAATTTTGTCACGTCTAATAATTTAAGCTATTAGGAAATATCATTTTATAAATTATAACGTTTTATAAATTATGAAAAAAATATTAATTATAGCTATGATGATTTGGTCTTATTTATAATACTTTTAAATAAAATAATATTCTTTGTAAGTTATAGTAAAAGTTATAATTTTATTTTCGATAAAAAAATTTTCATTACTGCTATAAATTTTTTTTTGAAAAAACCTATTTAGCGGAATTATATTTTTTATAGAGTTCTTCATTAATCGTGACTTCCACAATATACTTTATTTGTGAATAAATTTAAATAAGAAAAATTACCATATTTGAACTGATTCAAATCCCAACACCATTAAGGGTATTTTATAATTTCCAGAAATATGTGTTAGTCTAATACAGTTTATAGGCTGAAAATGTCATCTGAGCTTATTTTCATCAAAGTTAGCCTAGAGTGCATATATTTTAATGATATCCACTCAAAATCAATGAGAATAGATATTTTCTATGGAATTGGTGAAAATATAAGAAAATCCTCATGTTAGTTGAAAAACTAACCAAAAATTAAATTTAAAAAAGTTTAATAAACTTATTTTCTACTATTTATAATCCTGCAATACTTATTTATTTATTAGTATATAATTTTATGACTTTGTTTGAAATAAACCATTTATTATTATAGCAAAAATATGCTTAACAAAAATATAATTATTATATTTTTATTTGATCATATTTCACCTTTTCATAGCAATTATAAAAGCTTTTTAACCAAAGAAATCATATTAATTTTGTATACAAAAACTACAAATTATTACACAATTACGAAAACTCAAATTAATTAATTAAAAGTACTAGAAAAAAAAAATTTGCCTTAGAAAATATAAAATTCCTTCTTTGGATATCTAAAAAAAAAAATTTTTTCTCCTAACAGGTTGGCACATTTCTTATTATTGCTTTTCTAGAAGATTCCAAGAAATTGCCATGCTTATGTACAAATACACATAAAATAACTCATATAAATACAACAACAAATAGAAAAATAAATGTTGATAAATTGTGAATCTGAAGAAAGAGAACAATAAAAATCATTCACTAAGCCTGTATGCATTTCAGGAAAAGTCTAGAAATTCTTAGAAAAAATTAAGTTTAAGCCTTAAAAATACGGAAAAAAGCCAAACAGGAAACATTTAGACTCATGCAGGTAGATTAAGGTAAGTTATCTTCAGAAAAGTGTATTTATCTGAATGGAAAGTGCATTTTTTTCATGTTCATCTAACAAATGGGAAAAAATGTATGCTGGAATCGTTTTCGTGCATTCAGCAGAGTCAGGATAAACACGAGCACAAATACATGAAGACAAATATTCTTTCTGCAATCTGTGCTGATCTAAAATGCTTTGAATTTTGAACAAGTGCAATCCCATTACGAAATTAGTTCTGCAATTTAGTGTCGAAGATAACACGATTGTAAAATTGACAAAAGCAAAAGGTACAAACTTGCCAGCCAGCCATATTCTGGTCTAAATTCATTAGTTTGGGAAGCTATGCTTCATCATGACTTTCGAAATTACCTCATTCAGATCGAGTTAAACAAGACAAGAAAAAATTCTCTTTTGGGTACAGAAGTGTTAGGCTAGATTAATGCTTTTCTAGGAACGCCTATTGACGAAGGAAATGTATGACTTACGTTAGACGATAGACACCCAAAGAACAAAAATAAAGATAAAACTAGAAAATGCAATTCTCTTTGATTTTTTTTTTAAATTTTTACCTTATAATGTTATTGAAATCTTAGAAGCTATACGATATAAATGCTTTTAAAGATTCTCCACAGAGTGTTAAAGAATATCAAAAAAGTATACCATTGTGATACGAATGTACAAAAAATTTTTGGTAGACAATCATATAAATGTAACTGGTATTTTTATATTTATGTTTATCTAGTCGAGGATCTGCAGAGTAATAAAAAAGATTACATCCAATTTAAGGAATAATATAAATGAAAGGATATACTCTAAGCGAAGAACAGACAGGTTACTTGAATAATTTTATGTTTTAGTAAATGAAAGCCTTTTTGCTGAAGATGATAAGTTATTGAAAAAAATAAAGAAAAAGAAAATTTAATAGACAAATTATTAGTCAAATAATAGTTTTGACATTGAAGTTTTGAAAACTAACAAAATTCGTTAATATAGGAAATATCATTCCTTACTTATTAAAAAATCATTTTAACGTCTTCTATGGTGAAATAAAAGCCGTTAAAAGTTCTTTAAACTTAAAAAAAAATTACCTGCAATCTATCTTAATAACATTGTGTATAGTAAATATCGTTAATTCGAGATTTCGTAACTATAGTATTTTATGTATGAGCAATTTTAAATTTAGCTAAATATTTAAATTTATCGAATATTATTAGATTTTTATAGCTTTTAAATTAGAGATTTTCAAAAGATTTTTAAAAATTTCAGGAAGAAGTATATATATTTCCATATACCATATTCTAATCAAAATAAACTTAGTGTATTTTAAGAGCTATGGGATACTTTTAAGACTTTTATAGAAACAATAATAATATTACTAAACTGAATAAAAATTCAAAATTATAATTTTTATCATAATTACCATTATTTATTGCATGTTAGATACAATTATTTTCTTGTTCAAATTGTCTTTATATTAAAAGTTAGTCAATATATTTCTCTATGAGTCCAGACATTCTCTCGAAACTGAGTAATAAAAAACATGAGTATAAATTTTAAAAGGTAGCAAATGTTTTTCGGGTTTTTTGAAAAATCTTACGTATTTTCCAAAGGACCTAATGGGATACCTGAAGTGTTACCTAATGATTGACAAAGAAGAATTAAATCTTGTAATTTAATTTTCGAGTGTATTTTCTAAAATAAGTTAAAGTTACAATCTGTAAATATAAGCTATAAAATAATCATAATCTTACAACAAATATCATAGGCGCTGTTAGAAGTAATAAACGTGATTCAATTGAAAGAACCAAAATGCACAACAGACACTTTTCGCAGAAACAATGGGTCCTCTACAGTCAATTTTAATTTTTCGGAACTAAATGAACGATAATTTATGTTATTGATATATGCACGAAAAATAAGCATTACCGCTCTAGAAAATATGTTCAAAAAATCAGCATCCAAAGATTATTGTTTTAGGATACAATCGGTATATATTCTGCAAATTTCATAGTTCATAATGTAAAATGATATGATCAATAATATAAAATGACAAATCTTAACCTAAACAAATTCCATTAATGTTTGACAGCTGTCAAATAATAGAGCTGTACTTTCCTAACCACGAAAAAGATAATCCAAAACTATGCCAAAGCATTCAAATAGTTGATCAGTCATTTTAGGGTGGATGATTAAGAGAGTATAAATGTTATTTTTATAAAAAATATTAATTAAATTTAGTAAAATAATTTAATTGCAATCGGTCACATAAAATACTGCTTATCAAAAAATAATCAATTCCTTAGAATTTTTCTTAATTCAATTTTTATTTTTTATTTTTTATTTTTACAGATATTTACAACTACAACATAGTAATAAGAAAATTTGAGCAATAGTATTAATTAGCTTGAAAGGTTGTGGGGAGTAAACATCCAATGAAGTTCCGCCTGCTAGCGTGTGTTTCTGTTAAGCCTCAGTATTTTAGTAAATCACGCGACCAGTGACGCTTAAGTCTTCGATGGGTATTTCTAGGGAAGGAAGTGGAGGATAGTTCTTGAACAAAAGGATTATTATGATTGAGGACACGGGAACGGAACTTTTTATAACAAGATACAGCCATGTCAAAAACAAATGGGACTTAAAGATCACGATGAATAACAGTATTGCGAACATAAAAGGGGGCATCGATAATTGTACAGAGTATTTTTGATTGAAGGGATTGAATTCGACGGGAATTAGAAGAGTTAGTAGATCCCCAGAGTTCTAGTCCGTATGTCCATTTGGGTTTCAGTAAGGTATTGTATATCAGTACTTTACTGTCTATAGTAAGTTTGGAAAGTTTGTCTAGAAGTCGAAGTAGTTTTAGGTATCGTCTTTTAAGTTCTTGTCTTTTAAGTCTTGTATGTGGGTTCCATGTCAAGCGTTTGTATAAGTACAGTCCTAGGTACCGAGCTTCGGTGTGTTGAGGTATGGCACTGCCATTAAGGTATATGGGAGGGCATGACTCACGACGGAAAGTGAAAGTTACCTGGGTAGATTTACGTTTATTGCCTTTTTATTCTCCATCTAGTAAACCAGTTCTGGAGGGTTTGGATATGGATTTGGAGAGTTTCGGAAGCATGTTGGGGATTTTTGCTAGATGCAAGGCAGGCCGTATCATCGGTGTATGTAGCAAAGAAGATATTAGGGTAAATTGGGATATCGGATTTGTAAATGTTGTAGAGGATGGATGCAAGTATGCTATCCTGAGGAACCCCAGCCAATATCGGAAAGATATTGGAGAGTTCGTTGGATTCATTTACTTGGAAGTGTCGGTTGGAAAGGAATGATCTTAGGACTAGGAAATAGGTGAAAGGAAGGAACCTCTTGAGTTTCCAGAGTAGACCCGGGTGCCAAACTCTATCAAAAGCTTGACTTATAAAAAAAGAACACACCGGGACAGTACTCTTTTCTTTCTAAAGAGGATGCAATGAAATCGACAACTCGATGACACTGCTGGGTAGTGGAGTGTTCGGCGCGGAAACCAAATTGGTGATTAGGAATTAAATTTGAAGATTCAAGTAGAGGATATAAGCGGCGAAGGAGGATTTTTTCAAAGATTTTTGAGAGTAGTGGAAGGAGACTTATTGGCCTGTAGGAAGTGGGGCGGTTTATTGGTTTATTGGGCTTAGGGATCATTTTAATGATGGCAAATTTCCAGAGGATTGGGAAATGTGTTGTTCTTAGGATGGAGTTATATATTGTGGCAAGGAAAACTACTGCTCTTTTAGGGAGTTGTTGGAGTATATTGGAGGTAATCAGATCATAGCCAGGAGCTTAATTTTTGTGATGGAGCTTGATTAAATTGGCAACTTCGGAAGGAGTGGTTGCCTTAGGGGGAAGATTCATGGGTAAAGGAATGGACAGTTCCATCTCGATTGTAGTACAATGAGTCCTGTCTAATATGTCCTCATGTGGAGTAAATGTTTGTACAAGGTGTTCAGCAAAAGCGTCTGATTTATGTTTGTCCGTTTTGGCCAAGGTTCCGTCAGTTTTTAGTAAAGGGTGCTTTGTTTTTCTATAAGATAGTATTTGTCATGTAGCAGTCCACAAAGTTCTGTTTTTCATTAGGGTTGAAGTGTAGTTCCTAAAACGTTCTGTATTGTATTTAGCGATTTCGTCATGTAGTTCTTTTTGCAGCTTGTTCAGTTTGGTTTTGTCGCTGGGCATTCTTGTATGTTGCCAATGAGCTCTTGCTTTTTGTTTTTCTGCAATAAGACGCCTAATTGTTAATCGTTGAATTGTCAGGTTTTGTGTAGTTTTCGAGTTTTTACTTTTTTGCGAAAAGGCTGTAGCGTTTTGTAATAAACATGTAAACTTGTGTACCGCGTCATCTAGTTCTTGTTCTGTTTTTAACCTTTGTCGTAAGTCTAAATGCTCGTCAATATATTGTTTGAATAATTCCCAATCAATTGCTCCATTAACAAGTCTCGGCGCATTGACTTTTGGAGTGGATTGGGAATCGAGGACTAGTAGAACAGGGCTATGATTGGAGTTAAGATCTAGGAGTGAATTAACATTAATGTTGGTCCGTAATTCATGGGACTAGTTATAAAGTAATCTAGAATGTCAGGAATAATACAATTTAAATATAGTTAATTGCTTATTTAAAGAAAAAACACCAGGAAATATCAAATACCATAGAGCATAATATTTCTAAAGAAAATTTGAAAAGTCATATTCATAACTAAGTAATAAAATTTTATCTATTCGAAATTAATGAGAAATTTACGGATAAATAGCTTTTAAACAATTAAAGATACTCCACAAAATTAAGTTTTTTAATTTTATTGTAGAACTATAATCGCATAAATTTTATATTCTCTTCCTTATTTTTTTTACAAATTTATAAAAAATTTTCTAAAAACGAACCATTTTATGTAGTCAACCGTATTCTGAAAAAATGTTTATTTTTAAGACAAAGTAAATATCAATTTATGAGACCATTTGCTATAATCATTATTTGACATTTAAGTTTTTATACCTGTACTTACACGTATATTGTGAAGTATAGTAGAAATTCAGTTGATACCGAAAAAAACTCCTCTAAAATCAGAAAAAATATTAAATTGTCCAAATCAGAATATCTGCCCTAAAAATTATGATAATTTTGGTAAAACAGATAAGAAAAATTAAATAACAAAATACAATATATCATTTGATTAAAAAATATTTTACCAAAATACTAAATACCTGTAATATGATATATCACTGGTTTTTCTATGGCATATGCCACTTTTTCCAAGGAATTATCTAATCTTTGACCATGCCTGAGGTAGATATAATAAAAAGTTTGCTTAGATTTAGATTTCCATGAAGGATTTTATTGTTCGATTTAAATAATTTTATTTCTAATAAAATTACACTGAAGGGAACAAAATAAGATTCTCGGTATAGAATAGATAATGTGGGCGCAGATAAAATAATCAATGTCACTGGAAATAACAGAATAGCTGTTGTACATAAGAAGTGAAGAGTGGTGCATCGTGGAGAGCTACTGTAGTTACTGAAGCATATATACCATCAGTAGTAATATAAATCAAGAGCACAAAAAAATCTAGGCCCACAAGCAATAAATGATTGCTACCTGTGCCTTTAGTTAATTTCAGAGCCACAAACATGCATCAGTAGCCCATATTCATAACTTCAATAGAGAATTTTCAGAATCGGAAAAAGTTCTGGTATGACGATCAGGTAAAGGCCTTCTCCAAATAAATTTACACAAAAGGTATTTTGTATGTATGCATTTGAATGCGTATTTGTTCGTCAGGATAAGCAAAGGATTATTTTAATACATCTCATGACAGTCTACCAAAGATTATGTATAGACCTCTTATGATTGCTAGCATCGATGTTAATACTGGCTGGAAATTTGCTTTTACCTTTGCTGCTTGCACAACAAATTCTCATATCTCAAGGTGCATATAAGTCATAGTACTAATCGTACTATCTTGATTATAAATTTATCTTAAACACATACTTTTCTGTAGCTCAGCTCTGTTCGAACCTAGTAGTGGTCCGTTTTCCTATCTCGTTGTCCGATCAGGTTTGAACGTGGCCTACGATGGCTATGACGAAATGTACGACTGTTCTGACAACGATGAATCGAGTTTTTCGTGACTATATTCGAGTATTTTTTTTTGTGTGTTGGAGTACAGAAAAAAATTATGCTTTCGAAAATTCGGTCAAAAACAAACAACATCAAAAATTATTGACTATATAGTTGGCCAACCAGTAAACAAGTTTGACGAGCATACATTAATGATTGAATATGCAACCGTAGCAGAGTCATTACCTGGTTGAAATTATGCTCAACGTTTGCATGTTATTTGTTCATTTTTCTATGCTTTCTGGAGTTCACCCCCACGTCCCGTCGCGTCAACCGAAAGTATAATTTTTCTGCCACCAAGTCCCAACCGAAAGGCCTAATACATACGTTTAATAAAATATTCCATATGCAAGAAGGTACTATTGTAGAAAGTATAGGCAATAAAAGGTCATACTTGTCGACCATAATATGAACAGTAACGGGGATGACAAAGCCAGTTGTATAAATAACCTATAGAATCAACTAATTTCAATTTTCATTTTCTATTTATATTGTACTCATATATGTGTATGTTAGTGTATATATAAAAGGTATTTCGGTGTTTTTTTGCCTTTTTTTGGGTTACGTGACAAAGGGCCTGTCAACCATATCAGGTGATATTGAGCTTAATTGGATTTACAAGAATACATAAATAAGCAAACACAGCCATGATGATAGAGACTATATAAATTCGTTGCAGCGAGTATACGATAAATTTGTCCACAGGTAACACCAATACATAATCAATAGATAATATTGAAAACCGGAGAAAATATTGACACCTTTTCCCCCAAATGTTAACCATGTGTAAAATACAATGCCAAATGATGATTTATTGGTGTTTATATGGTTTTGTCGGATTTTCGAGACCCATGTCTGTCTAGAAAAAACAGAAAATTTACATATATTATACTGAATGGTAATAATAAAAAAAAATGTTTTTTGATGATCACAAAACTAACGAGTCGAGTCGAGGTATTCTTTTTTTTTCTTTGTTTATTCAAGTTTTGGATTTGTAATTTTTTATACAATTTATAAACTCTTTTTTTTGGACCGTTTTGTCAATAAAGATGCTTATTAGTCATTTTAAAAATTCTATTTGTTGATGATAATATTTAAAATTATATGATAGAAAATTAATTTGAAGACATATTCATAATATCATTTCTAAGTTTGTATATATATACTACAATAAAATATACTTGACCCCATCCTCTGTAGCATATATACTTATTAGGATATTCCTGTCTATCTTAACGTAATCTTTGCTATAAATATGGCGTAATTAGCATCTTGCGAATATCTCTAACATGCTCTCAAAATTCTCCAGAACCTAATCCCAGACCCCCAAAAATTTGCCTATCAACCGGAGAACAAAATTAAATGTACGCAAAAGTGTGCACGTAACTTTTACTCTCTGGCGTGGATGGTATTCCATGTGTCAATTTTTAGGAGTATATTTAGCCAAACTTATGGCAAACAATTTACATATATTACGCAGAAGGATGGGCCCAATAGACGATATCGATAACTACTTCTTCTAGATAAACGGTCCTAATGAATTTATGGACTAGAAACCTTTATAAGCTTATGGACTAGAACTGTAGGCGGTCTGCTAGACGTTCTAAAAAAATCGATACTCCCTTTTATGTCGCTGATAAAAATGCCACTTGTTTTAAAAAGTATCATTTTATTCATAGCAATCCTCTTGTTCAAAAACTATCATCAGCTTTCTTCTTCATAAGCAACCTTCGATGACTAAAGCATCCCTTGTTCCGCGATCTACTGAAATAGCAAGTATTTAAGATCTAGACAGACGGAATTTTTGTTCCCATGGTTTTTCATATTATTTAACATTAAGTAATACAATAATAACGTATTATTATTTTGTTGTTGTAGAACTCTATTAAATACGAGGGTCGTTAAATAAGTCCTTAGAAAATCCGGAAAATTGCGCTCGTTCAGCTCGATCAATAGCGTAGGTCAATTTCTATTTTCGATTAAAGTTGACGATATTTATTTGTGCATAACAATGGAAAAAAGCGAGTTTAGGGCTGTCATCAAACATCTCCATTTGAAACGCTTAAGCCCGAAAGAAATCAAAGCCGAGTTGGATGCAGTTCATGGCACATCTGCACCTGTGTTTGCGACAGTTTACAATTGGGTGAATGAATTTAAACGTGGCCGTTCATCCACAAAAGATGAATATTTTTCAGGACGCCCAGTTGAGGTGTCTACTCCTGAACTCATCGACAAATTCCACAAGGTACAGTCGCTTCAATTTTGCATGAAAAATTGTCTGTGAAAAAAATTTCGGCAAGATGGGTGCCGCGTTTGCTCTCAGAGGACTCTGAGAGTAGTGGACTCTGAGGCTATGTTGGCACTCGTGGACTCTGAGGCTATGTTGGCACTCTTTCATCGCAATCCTGCCGAATTCCTTCGTCGATATGTCACTGTGGACGAAACCTGGATACACTACTACACTCCAGAAACGAAGAGACAGTCATCACAGTGGATTTTCAAGGGGGAACGGGCTCCGAAGAAGGCAAAAACTGTGCCATCGGTCGGGAAGGTGATGGCCACGGTCTTTCGGGATTCGCAGGGCATCATTTTTATCGACTACTTGGAAAAAGGAAAAACAATAACAGGAGCGTATTACACGTCGTTATTGCAACGGTTGAGCGAGGAAATCAAAGAGAAACGCCCCCATCTGAAGAAGAAAATAAATCCTCTTGCATCAGAACAATGCGCGTGTGCCCACCTGCGCTGTTTCCATGGCCAAAATTGGGGAATTGAGAATGGAATTGTTGCAGCATCCCGCTTATTCACCAGATTTGGCCCCGAGTGACTATTTTCTTTTCCCCAATCTGAAGAAATGGCTTGGCGGACGACGGTTCACTTCTAACGAGGACGTCATTGCTCAAATGGATGAGTATTTTGCAGAACTTCCGAAATCCTATTTTTTGGACGGGATAAAAATGTTGGAAAAACGGTTGGAAAAGTGTATGGAGCTTTGTTGAAAAATAAATTTTTTTTAAAAAACAGTTTTTTTCCATATTTTTCTAAGGACTTATTGAACGACCCTCGTACTAAAAGTGAAAATTTTAAATGGTCCAAATTGATGTAAAATTTAATATTATAACTAAATAGTAGTAATATAACCTCTAAGTTATAAGAAAGATGTACTAATTAAATGTAATATATTTGCTAGTAGGTCCATATCACATAATTATTTTTGACCCACTTTTAAAATATACTTAAATATTCTACCTTTCAAATATCATCACCGAGTTCTAGAAAATCTGAGGATAAAATTGTTAGTTCAAGAGAAGAGAGCTTCTTTAGCTTCTGAATTACCTATTATAAGTTATAAAAATCGTATACTACCAAAATCTGTCCTGAAAATAATTTCACTAAGGGTCATTTATCCACTGTCTTTCGAAAATATAAGCATCGATACGTGAATTAAAAGTTTTCATATTAATCGATGAAGTCATTTAAAAAAAAGACGAGAAAGGAGCAACCACCATTCTCTAAATACATATTATTTTAAAAAGGACTATGACACAAATTCAAATTGTGTATGAAAAGAAATCATTGAAAAGTCAATATTAATAAAAAGCTACTATATTTCATTAAAAAAAAAAAACTAAAATTATGCGCGTTTTATTGTCAACTTCTATTTTTATTTAATTTAATTTTTTTGTCATTTTATTGAAGGAAGAAAAAAAATATATTTGTAAAAAAGAAGAAGCTGAAAAACCTCATAATTTTCACGTTGATTTCACATCCGCAAAAAAAAAGTAATCAACTTTATAGCCATTAATTAACGGTTTCATATAATAAATACCCCCAAATCTAAATACACCGAAATTAACCAATAATGGCTCAACGACATTTAAAGCAAGCTTTTGATCAATTAATTAAGTATTAAGAAAAATGTCCAATTTGGTATAAAACAACTTAAGCTGAAGCTTTTCTTTATTAATTTTTGTGTTTTTTTCTTCTTCTTTTCATTTCTATTACCCATATTTCGACTATCTTACACGGTGAAATATAAAATTTCCATTTAGTGTTTGTCTAATCAAACCCAAAAGACCCACACACGATTTGATCCGCTAACTATCCTACAAGTTTTTGCTAAATTTTATCTCCACAAACTTTCTAATCATTTTAAAATCTAAATCAAAATTCATACAACTGTAAATAAATACGATAGATGCATAGAAAACACTTTATATCGTGAATATGACTCTAATTTTTTTTCTCATCGTTATGTCCCATAAAAATTTGATTGGAAAACATTGTAAATTTTCCATAGAAAATTTAACAAAACCAAAACACTATCTTGATATGTTTTTATGTTAATTAATTTTTAAATGATAAAAACTGATTTTCTACATAAAAACTATTTTGCATAATCTTTTTTATGTTTTTAATGATTATACTGGGTTTATTAAAAACTATTCACAATTATCTTTTTTTCTTTTCATTTAATGCAGGATTTTTTTTTAGTTTGCACATTGTGAGAAATTTTCCTGATCAAATCGTGATTATATAAAACAAAATTTTGCAATTTTTTTTATTTTAAATGAGGAAAAGAATGGGCTATTTTGGAGGTTCAAAATATTTTTTTTGACAAGTCAGTTAAATTGTCCATTGTGAGAAATTAAGGATATAAAAGCCGTGAGCAGTTTGGGTTTGAGCCTAGGATCAGAGCAGTTTGGATTTGAGCCTAGGATAACGTATTCCGATAGATGACTCTGCTGACTGGTTTTTTCACAGCCCAGTTTTGTATAAAAAAAATAAAAATTTTAAATTTACTTTTAGAACAAGTTTCTCTCACTTTGATGAGTTATTTAAATTAGATTAACTTTAACTGCCTACTATTTTTATTTATGTTATGTTGAAAATTTAATATATACTCTATGACAAAATTTTATAATATTATTTAATTTCATAAAGTTATTGAATAAAATAATTATTTAAATTTACAAGTAAAATAAAAAAGTGTATTTTAGAAAGGCGAAGAAAAAATAAAATTCCCAAATAATTATTTAAATAAATAATTTTCTATTAGTAGAATTACTCTGATTTTATTTAGGCAAATCAGCTTTAATATACAATAATTGTTTTTTTTTTAACATTTTTAAAATTTTTTATGATTAAATTTATTTAAATTTAGAGAAAATTTATGAAAGAGTTTCGTTAAGATGCATTTTCAAGTAGCATTGTTCGAAGAAAGGTGGTACAAAACATTTGGAAAATTGTCTATTATAAAATGTTGTATATATAAATACAATCTACGAGGGTCGTTCAATAAGTCCTTAAAAAAAGATGGAAAAAAACTATTTTTAAAAAAAAAAAATTTTTATTTTTCAGCATAATCTCCTTTTAGCTCTATACACTTTTCCAACCGTTTTTCCAAAATTTTTATCCCGTCCAAAAAATAGGATTTCGGAAGTTCTGCAAAATACTCCTCAGTTTGAGCAATGACGTCCTCGTTGGAAGTGAACCGTCGTCCGCCCAGCCATTTCTTCAGATTGGGGAATAGAAAATAGTCACTCGGGGCCAAATGTGGTGAATAAGCGGGATGCTGCAACAATTCCATTCTCAATTCCACAATTTTGGCCATGGAAACAGCGCAGGTGTGCACACGCGCATTGTCCTGATGCAAGAGGATATTTTTCTTCTTCAGATGATGGCGTTTCTCTTTGATTTCCTCGCTCAACCGTTGCAATAACGACGCGTAATACGCTTCTGTTATTGTTTTTCCTTTTCTCAAGTAGTCGATAAAAATGATGCCCTGCGAATCCAAAAAGACCGTGGCCAGCACCTTGCCGGCCGATGGCACAGTTTTTGCCTTCTTCGGAGCCCGTTCACCCTTGAAAATCCACTGTGATGACTGTCTCTTCGTTTCTGGAGTGTAGTCGTGTATCCAGGTTTTGTCAACAGTGACATATCGACGAAGGAATTCGGCAGGATTGCGATGAAAGAGTGCCAACATAGCCTCAGAGTCCACTACACGATTGCGCTTATTCTCCTCTGAGAGCAAACGCGGCACCCATCTTGCCGAAATTTTTTTCACAGACAATTTTTCATGCAAAATTGAAGCGACTGTACCTTGTGATATGCCCGTGGCCTCAACTAATTCGGGCACTTTAATTCGCCGATCGTTCAAAATTAGATCGTTGATTTTGTCGATGATTTCAGGAGTAGACACCTCAACTGGACGTCCTGAACGATGTTCATCTTTTGTGGATGAACGGCCACGTTTAAATTCATTCACCCAATTGTAAACTGTCGCAAACACAGGTGCAGATGTGCCATGAACTGCATCCAACTCGGCTTTGATTTCTTTCGGGCTTAAGCCTTTCAAATGGAGATGTTTGATGACAGCCCTAAACTCGCTTTTTTCCATTGTTATGCACAAATAAATGTCGTTAACTTTAATCGACGATAGAAATTGACTTACGCTATGGATCGAGCTGAAATTTTGACAGCTTTCCTGTCGATAATGTTACTTACAAAAAAAAATCTTTACCGACACTACAAGCGCAATTTCTTGGATTTTCTAAGAACTTATTGAACAACCCTCGTTTTTACTCTTTTCTAATGAACTTTTCTATATTATAACACTTTCAGGTCTGTCAATTCTATTTTCAGGTTCTCTTTTGAATTTCTTATAACGAAAATGCATGCTTGACAAAGTTTTATCCCTTCCAACTGGCACATCCAGCTAACTAATGAGCAATTATCATTTAATACAAACATTTAAAATATCGTTATATTACCTCATTATAATGGCACTCTATTGTGGCGCCTGGCTCATGTCCGAGGCATATGTAATATAAACGAAAAAATTAACAATTCCTTCTTAAGATCAACTAAACTACTCCACCTAACAGTTTTCACCTGAAATGTAAGCATTTCTTATACACGATTTTCTACTCTTATGTATTTTTCGGAGCTTTTAGAAGTAACTTATCGTCAACCAATGAAATTTAAATAGATTGTTCAAGAAACTCTAAAAAAATTGAAAAATCATATCTCATATTTAATCTAGGATATGCAAAATTTCTATCAAAAAACACAGCTTCAGCGTTAGAATATTTAATAAAAACTAAATTCAAAAATCTTTCAAAACTAAGAAAAAATATTCAATATTTTGTAAATTTTGATTTCAGAAAAAATAGCTGTTGGCACACTCTACAACGTACACATATATGTATATTTCTGATATGCCTACCTGTTTTAGCGTTGTCTTCACTGTCTACCTATAAAATAAAAAAAAATCCCTAACATGCGTTTAAAATCCTTCAAATTTAAACACTAAGCTTGAACTACTGACGAATCCAATATAAAATACGTCCTAACGTAAGTTTTACCTCTGCCATAAACCATCAATATAATAAATTAGTAGTGACACTAAAGATTGCCGTCTTTTAATAGGAACAACTAAAACTTAGTAGACAAAATCGACAGCAAGACTTCCAAATAAACATTCTAAACTTAAAACATACCTCAAAGTACTAATAAAGATACAAATCTTTAATAAAATTAATATGTACTTATGTCCTATGCCATCGAAAATTGAATTTCTTAAAAATATTTAAGTGGTATTGTGTCAGAACCAATATAACCTAAAGCCAATCATAATTTGTTAATTAATAAAAATGTCGATCACAAAAAAATAAAATGCTACTTTCTCATAAAAATTAATATTTATATACGTGTAGAAAGAAAGGAAAAATATTTAAAGTTGATATTTAGTAAGGCTAAGAATTTATTTAAAAAAATAATGAAATTCATCTCATTACCTAACAATTGTTAAAAAGGACTTTGCAATATTAAATTATTATCAAAGCTTACATTTTGTACCTGGATATAAAACCTATTTTTTCTAATTTAACTGTAACTACAAAAACTTCCTATATAATAGTATATATAGCATAACAAAATGCAATATGGCATTTTACTAGTCCGTTTTCAAAGTTTTGATCCTTTCATGTACAATTCTTAGAAACTATGTAAAAATAGACAAAATTTACAATAAATCTTGCAATTGGTGTGCAATAAATATATAAGTTGAATATAAATACTAAAATTGATCTAAGAAAAGAAAATCATTTAAATTCATAATAAAATCGTGAATTTTGTGAAACATCTAGTTTGGATACTCAAACTTCAAAAACTTTTTATCTCAATTTTTATAGATAATCATTTTTATGTTAATTTTTTTTCCTTTTTTAAATTCTATATAACTTAATAATCCTTAGAAGAGAAATTTTTAAAGAGTATTATTTAAATGGAATAATATTGCCATTAATAAAACAGCATATTATTTATTAATTTATTCAATTTCAAAATATTTTCAATCTTAAAATCTTATTCAAAAAAGCGAAAAAAAAGTGAACATAAATAAAAATGTATCTTGGCTACAAGAAAATGCATATTTGTATAAGTATAAAAACTACTCTGGATACAAAAAAAAATTAAAATGCAAAAAAGGAACATAAAGTAAAGTCTTTAAAAAAAAAGCCAAAGAAAATAAAAAGAAAACCAATAAATTACTATAAGCGAAAAGCTCTTCTAAATGTAACTACCAAAAAAGCAAAAAAATATATACAAAGAGCATTAAATTTGAACGAAATCAACAAGCAGAAATCAGTTTTCTTTTTTTTTAGTTTTTCTCTCAAATTCACCTTCTTCTTTTCTATTTTATTATTTTCTTAAAGATTTTCTTCATCCGATATTGTCAAAAGACATCTTGCTAAACGAAAAATGAAAACTAAAAGATTCGGTGATTCATAATAAAACCTGGTGGGGGCTTTAGGGTAAGCACGGGACATCAACAAAAAGCCAACGATCGTGCTTAACCAAAAGTACTGATAATAAATTTGGGCTTTCATTTGAAGATTTCTTTCTTGAAAAAAGTCATACAATATAAGAAAAGGTTGTTCAAAAAGAGAAAAAACCACGGAATAAAGGTAAAATGAAAAGGAAGAAAAAAAATAATAAAAAGAAGCTAAGTTGAAGATGAACTCAAAACTATAAAGTTGATCTTCCATGTTTAAAGTGAAGATGAAATCAAATTTCCAGTTGAAAATGGAGATGGAATAGAGGATTTTCCATGTAAGCTTCGATAATATATACAAATGACAGTTGAGTAGAGGTAGAGGTAGGCGGCAAAAGGAGGCTATAAAAGACGAAGAAAAGAAGAGAAATGGGTCCGGAACTTGTGGCAAGAAAAAACAGAAAATAAATAATAAAGCAAAAAAAGAACAAGCAAAGATTTTATTGGAGCCCAAGCCATTCGGTATTTGGTGTTACTGGTGGGGTTGCCCCAAGTGCGCGTGCGCAATTTATTTAAAAAGTGAAACCGGTTTTATCGCCAACACCGTACGTATACCAACTGAGAAGAAAACAATTATATTAAATGAAAAAAAATATATACCCAAAAAAAGAAACGAAAAAAAAAATTGAAAATCTTACCTGAAGGTAATTACCAGAACAAAGGTGAAAAGGCTTGCAATTCTTTGGTTATGTTGTTGGATTAAAAGAAAAAAAACTGTTACGCAAAATTAAAAAAAACATTATGGAAAGACAAGAAAAACATGGGGAAGCAAAGGTAGAAAAAGAGATTAAAATATCGGCTATAGTAACGTGATTGTACAATAAAAATTGACGATTGCGACGAAGAGGACGAAGAAAAAAGATTCTTCGAATAGACCATCAGATATGCCACAATGGATGTAATAAGAGAGAAAAGAGAGCAAAACGAACAAATTAAATAACTTCCTTAATCGATTAAACACCATCTGCGAGATACTTTAAGAAATATCGGTCAAATTTATCAATGACATTGAAATTTTCTTCTTATTTTATTTTGTAATTTTTTCTACAACTTATTTTTTTTATTATTGGTCAACTTTTTTCTACCTTATGGGGTTTATTTTTTTTTGTATTCTTAATAGTCGAATGTGTTTATTTAGTTATTTTCTATCTTTTAAATATTTCAAGGACTTTTAAGGGCGTGTGTTTTTGAGATTTAATGCCATTTTGAAAATAAATAATATTTGAAATTTTCTATTTATTGATGTTAAATTTTGGACTCATTTTTAATTTATAAAAATATTTTATTTCATATTTTATTAGATTTTATATACCCATTTTTAATAATTATTTTTAAAAAAAAAATGATAGGCTAATAATAAAACTGCTTATATAATTGTTAAGTTTTTAGACGTTAGTATAAGTAAATGCATAATTTATCATAAAAAAGTTTTTCTAATATTTAATAAAAAATTAAAAATTCTTTCAATAGTATCATGAGCATAACCGATTTACTGTTACTTTGGAAATTATGAGTTATTGAAAAGATCCTTAAACCACATAAACCAGTAAAATTTTCATCATTCTATAATCTTTGGTGAAATTTAGAAAAAAAATTAAACAAAAATGAGTGTTTCCATTCCAAGATGATGAAAAAAATTATCGAAATCACTAATTTGGCTTCCAAACAGAAGATGTCACTGTCCATCAATGAAAGCAATTCCATTGCGCCTTTCTCTCTCTCTGTCTCGAGTAAAGAGTATTGCCCGGGAGTATTATTAGACATTTTGCAATGCTTCTCTATTCTTCACACTTCCTTATCTTAAATTCATATTTTTCCCAACATCATTTTTAAGCAATATTTAAAACAGAACTCTTAGATTAATATCTTAATTGAGCTGGAGTCCTATCAAGCAGTATCATCGGTCCAATATGATTTTAATATTATAGTTGCCGCTTAAAAAGATGATCCAGCCATATTTACAACCCATTCCAATCCTGACACGGTTTATTAGAACTTACTCATGAGATGACGAGTGATTACAAATGAACAGAAAAGTGCTTACGTTTCTTTTACTTTTTGCAAAAAATAACCTACCCTAGAGATTAATATGGAAACCACATCCTCTCAGATATTTTGCCAACTATTTAAACTACTAGATGTCCATTGAAAATCAATACTAAATGATAGACTTCTAATATAGAACTCAATTATAAAAGCTATCTCATAACTTTGAGAGGAACTCCTCCCAAAGCTACTTTGTAGTGACACGGTTTTGATGACATTTGGAGAGGTGCTTGGCATTGCCAACTTCCCTAATGAAACTGATCGAACATAAGTAAGTAGTATCAATTATAAATTATTAAATTTCGTGAACCTGAATACCCTTTTTCCTAAAAAAAAATTGAGCACTGGAAAATGATGAGCTAAATACCCCTGAAATGGCATTCAAAACATGAGCAGTCGCCGAAGAGGAAATAATGGATAAGTGCGGTCGACGAAGGATTCCAATTAAGAAAATTATATCTAATCCAGAAAATTGAATATTTATATTTTCTTGTATGGTATATTTATAGAAATCAATAAATTATTGAAAATTATGCAATTATTAAAAAGTTTGATACCATATTTAATGTAGTAATAAAATAAAATATAAGCTATTACTTTTTTTTTTTAAACTGTACTCTACTTAATATTGATTATTAAAAGTTGCAAAATCATCGAAAATAATTAATAGTCTAAAATGTCGGATTCAATTTAAAATGTAAATAAAAAATTCAATAATAATATAATTACTTGTAGTGTTATTCTGGGCTAATGAAAAGTTTTCTTTTCAAACCAAACAGGCTAGCAAGAACTTTTGCTACACAAAAAATTTCCTATTCGAACATAAAAGGCTCTCAAACAATTATTGCGCAAATCAAATAGTTTGTGTCATAATTAATTTCTTCAAATTCTATGTTCAAATTCAATGGATATAAATGATAGGTTCCAATAATTTTTTGAGTAGGTTCCAATTTTGTTTTCCTTATTGTGTTGATGTACTGTAGAAGATAGCAACGAAAGAAGTTTCATAAAGCCTGGGCTTGCGTTTTTTATCTTAATAAGAAGACCGGTTTATATAATCTTCATTGAATCAAACTCCAATGAATTTATGTGCCATCTAATAAAAGATTATTTATCATTGCTACTGTTCAATAAGCGAATATATTTTTTTTTTGCTTCGATCGAACAATTACTTAAGCCGGTATTAAAAACTGAAATTAGAGGATTCGAATTTATCTCAATATAAATTTTTTATTCTATTCAAGTGGGATTTTTTTTGAAAGTGAATAATGGGCAAAGCAATTCCAATTTAAAAATTAAAAACAAAAAATAAAAATTACTATACAAGAAAAAGACGATATAAAAAGCTCAGTTCAGGATGATTCAACATGCCAGAAATCGTGCGAAGAGTACAAAAAAAACTTAGTAAAAACTCATCGTACTCGTATACGAGTCGACTTATCAAAAAGAGGTAGTTTTGTAAAGGAAATGAAACCAAGCCGGGGATATTATTTATAATCAGCGATATGAATACATATATTCAAATGTTTATAAATAAAATCCGGTTCTAAAAACAAAATAAGATGACAGACTATTTTTGGATCACGCTATCCAAAATTCTCGTAATTAGCTTCAGCTAAGTTTGGAGTAGAAAATAAAGATAAAAAGAATATTGGAGCTTAATTTGTGCAGAAACCATCAACCGAATTAGTATTCCAGAACCAAAGCTATTCTCTCCATCAGCACATTTTAGTTACAATATTGGTTTTCCTATCTTTCTATCCGGAGATTTATTTTTCTATCTGACTGACTATTTATGTTGTCGATTTATCTTTCTATCACGCGAAAAGATAAGATTTGGAAACAAAAACTATGTGTATTTTGTAGAAGATTTTTAAAAGCATTTCAATACCAAATTAATTTCTTTACAGTAAAACTTCGACAATTTAAACTTCTATATTTTATAAAATCCTATTTATAGTTATTTATAACAATTTTTATTTAATATTTATCACTTTTCAATTATATTTAAGAATAATATTTTGGTTTTATTTTATAAAGTATTTTACAACATAAAGTGAACTGGGCGAGAATTTTTTTACAAATAAACTCAGGCTTATACGATCATATAACGTGTCCAATTTGATTGGATGACTTTGTAAAAAATTCGATAAAGTCACCGGAAGAACTATTTAAAAATAAACGTCTTGAAAAATGTTTTGCTTCAAAAAAATATTTTCTCCTTCTAGTGACCTATGTACTAAAAAAAACTTGTTTTTTTTTACTGTGGGCTCTTTGGATATTATAAATAATGGAAAATAATAAAGTTAATTTTTATTTTATTGGAATTAAAAAATAAAAATTTAAGCTTTTTTAACTAAGAACAATTTAGAATTTATTTACTATAATTTATTAAAAGTATTTTATTTACATACTATAAAATTTTCTTTAATAAAAATTAACAAAATTTATTCGACTTAAAACTAAAGTTTTAAAAAAAAAATGTTTTGTGAGATGTGAAGTTGCATTTCGTGAATGAAAAATGGATGAGCAAAATTTGAGATATTCGTAATTTGGACTTACAGAAAGATAAAAACAGCTAATCTGGAACTTATCTTATTACCAGCATAATTTTTCCGGTTCCAGAAGCATTTTTAGAGGACCTAACAGTAAAAACTTGCCAATTAACCAGTTTATTTTTATACTGAAGCTCTTGAAAAGCTCAGACAAAGGGCCCTTAGGGACAGATCGGACCAGATTTTGCAGACACTCGGATGGTCTACAATGGAGAATGTTATACTATCATCTTCATAAAATTAAAAGGATTCTTCGTAAAAATGCATTCCTGTGATTCTCTAGCCATCCTAGTCACATGATCGAAGTCCGTCTGACTTGTTTCTTGCTCAGGATGAAAAACACTTGAAAATATATCATATTTTAGTACTGTCGATAACATCGAAAGAATTTTTGTAGATAATAAAACAAAACCAGGCGTTTTCGTAAATTTTTAAATGTCTTTATTTTTTCCATACTTTCAATAGAATTTTTTCATCAATTAATTACTATAAAATTTAGAAAAAAAGGCCACAAATTATTGTTAAAGAAACTACCAACGATGCTATCGACAAAGTAGTTTTTAGGTAAGAAGCTGCCACAAAAAATGCCAAATGTAAAATTTTTAAGGAAACTCCTCACAGTGTTTATATTATTATTCACTTTCAACAATTAACACATCGATTTTTTTGTATTTTTGATTATAAATTCAAAATTCCTTCATTTATGTAAAGAATATTTCACACGTACTTTGGCGCTAAAGTAATTTAAATTTAAATATATTAGATAGTGCACAAATCGTGGTAATTAACAATTATAGATAATGCTTGAAACAAATTACATTATTAAATAAATTATTAGGCTTTCGTCTAATTCGATTTTGAAAAGTTTCAATTCTCCTATTAAGAAAAGTTTCAATTCTCCTATCCAAAAACTATTGCTCTACTATTAGAGGATAATATTTTTGCACTTATCCTCTTTTGTATTAGATCTTGATTCTAACCACCTTTCTTTCCTTTTTAGCGTACAGGATAAGAATATACATAGTTTGAAGGAATGATTTTCCAGTTACAGTGAAAAGAAGTTGATTTTTATTTGTTTTAAAATAGAAATTTTTTTTCATAGAAGTGTTCAATAAGACATAAATCGATAATTTGATTAAATTTTTATTAAGAAACTGTTAAAAAAAAAATTACGATTAATTTAATTATATAAATTATTATAATACTACTACTGAATTATTTCGATATATTTTCTAACAGCTGATATCATAGTCAAACTTATATATTGTTTCTTAATAAATTAAAAGTTTAATGAAATTATGAGGACATAAAAGTAGGCGATATATTGTTTTTTTATATTTATGTGTGTGTGTGTAGATTTTCTATATTTCTAGCAACTAATAAGAGTGAAATATATAAATGGGAAAAACTGAACTTAAATAAATTACAAAACAAATGTTTTCCAAACCGTCAAATTAAAATGAACAGAAAATAGTTTGACCTGGTAGGCTAGGGTCTTAAAAAGCACTGACAAACTGACAATGGGTCAAAATCGAGACAAGCCCGCATTTATCATAGTTTTCGTTTATCGGATTTGACCTCGAAAATATAATGAAAATTGCTTTGTACAACACGCATATCAAACAGAAACGTGAGAGGTAAGTACAGAACAAGAGAAAAGTGTACCAAATCGAATGGCAGACAAAAAGCTGTTCAAGAGAATCTAACAATTACCTTCCAGACGTGACAAGAAACAAAAAGTTTCAGTCTCGAAAAACTATAAAGAATATAATTTTTTCTTATGCAGAGATAGAAGTGGAAGAATAAAAACTAATTTTGCCAAAATAGAAATTAAACGAATGAAATTTTACACAAAATACTGACAATGTCTACTTCGACTTGGAACAAAGTCTACTGACAGCGTTTATGGTGCTGGTTGAAAACATTTATTCACGAGTCATGATCGTGAAAATCAACCTTTTCGACATTTGATACCCAGCTGTTCTTTCCTTCTACCAATTTCGTTAATAAATTTTTCTTTAAAAGAAATTATTTATATAAAAAAATAAGCTCACAAAAAAGACCTCCTTCCTAGGAAAATTTAAAAATAAAAAGGTTACAAAAAAAAGTTTCTGTTAAAAGAGAGTTTACTAATAGTAATCCAAGCATAGGAATATGAAATAAAAACTACTTAGTATATGAGGACTAGTAGAGCTGTTACTATTATTTTTATTATTAACTAAAAAAAACCATGACGAATAAGGTCTTAACTTGTACTGCCTCCAAGTAATAGAAAGCAACAAAAAAAAAATAAGTTGAAAAATTGACTAGCAAAAAATATTAATATTTTCTACTGAGTAGACTGTTAAGGCCCAACCCAAGAATAATGAAAGTTCGAACGGAAAGCAAAAACTTTTAACATTTATGTAAGAAAATAATGAGCTTTTTTATGATGGCTTTTTTCTGGACCATAGTAAAAAAATTGAAAAATTATTACTTCTAAGCCGGGGGAACTACTTAAACGTATGACTTTTTATGGATAACTTTTTATGTGTTTTTTGTTGTTGTTATTGTTGGATATTTGCAAAATTGAATTGGAGTTTTAAATTATATTTGACGACAGCATAATAATAGTTCAGTTTAGATTTGGTTTTTATTTTATTTAAAGAAATCATTTAATTATCATCGTCATTCTTTTATGGGAGAAGTGGGCAGTAAATTGATTTTTCTTTTGAAAGCTTTTCAAACAGGCCATAATTTTTTTTTAAATTAATTATATTCACTATTAGAGTAACAAAATTTTAAATTATAAAAATTTCAAATTTATTTATATTCTTTTGCGTATTGGATTTTAATGGATTTTTTTTCTGACTATAATTATTTTGTACAATTAAAAATCAACGGTGGCGATACTTTTTAATTATTCATCTATAATATGTATTCTTTTATATAAAATTTAACTTTTTCATGATATAAATAATTTCTAACAGTCTCCGTATAATTTTTTTTTACTTTTTGTAAAAAAACATAATTTTAAATGAAAATTCATTTTATTTAAAATATTTAGATAAAAGAAATTCTAGATAAATTTTAATTATTCTTAAGAATATTTAAATTTAATATAAGAGATTTTTTATGTTATTAATTTGGGTGTGGAAATAAATTAAACATTTCTAATAACAATTTTTATGTGCTGAAAATTAATTTTCATTATACAAGAAAAATAATAGCTGTTATGACAACGCATCCTTTACGAAAAATCGATGAAACCTGAGAAAAAATTGACAAAAATAAAGGGGTAATATTTTTATTACCCCTTTAATATACTTAAAAAGCTCCCTAAAGAGCGACAGCATTGATATATTATGAATCCTTTGAACAATATGTTTTTCAATTATCCAAAAATCTGCAATTAATAACATGATCGCTAGACCCAGTAAACTAATTGACAGGTCCAATTTTTACAGAATAATAAATCTTCTTCTTATCAAGTCAAAATTTTGGAAAAATGTTACATTGCTACTTATATCCTTTAGTTGAATGTACAAATTTAATTTTAAGCCATCAGTTCGATTTCCATTCCGAATACTCCACTACGCAGTAATGTCATCGAGTCTGCAATTTTATTACACACTTTTTAGAAAGAAAGGAGTATTGTCTCGGTGTTTTGTTGAAAGCAAATTTGGGCTTACTGCGGAACTTTCTCACATTTATTATTTAGTACTAACCACAATGTTCGTTTGAAAGAATTGATGTTATTCAATCATTCAATGGTGTGCCACAGGGAAATACAGTTGACCGCATCCCCTATAACATTTATACAGTGTGTAGTAGAGAAAAGTGCTAGACAGGTATTCCAACCTGTTCTAACATCTTTTTTGCTACATATACTAATGATACGGTTTGGCTTGCATATAGCAAATATCCTTAATATGCTTCTAAAATTCTTTAAAGTCAAATCTTGATTCTCCAGAAGTCTTTTTCGAATGTCAAAATAATTATAAACTAACGTAAAATAGACGTACAACTAAACAGACAATATTACCAACTTCTTTGAATTTTAAACTAATGTTCTAAGCTAATTATAAATAGGAAAATACCCTACAGGAACCTGTATGAGCTTACATAGTAGAATTTCGTGCTCAACCAAACTTTCCAATTAACATCGAATCCAATCCTTTTCTCAAAAATACTTTATAAAATTTGTGATACTCTTTTTATTCTTTATGACTTTATCTCGTTATAAAAAGTGCATTGTCGTTCCCTTGTTTTGAAACTATTCACTATAAATATTTTAGAAAATATAAATACAATATGAAATAATGCCGCTTTTTATACTCTTACACGAGCATAAAAAATAAGATTGAGAACGTTTTTTCGTAAATAAAGCTCTTATACGTGTAAAAAATCTACTGTTTATATTAAGTTACAATCGACATATGGTCCAAAACTGTGATTAACTATAATTTAGATCTTTACTTATATTTTGAATAGAATATTTTTTGAAATTTTTTTTTTTTTTGCATTGAATCATTTCGAAATGGAATTTTACTTTAAAATATATTTTTCATATGAAAATCACACACGGAATCAAGGACAAAACAATGGCTTCTCTGAAACCATTTGCATCATGACTGTACTTGCACATTAATTTAAAAAAATAAAACTATTTGTATAAATTCAATTTAATTTCAAAGTAACTGGCGAAACATTTTTTTTAGCAAACGTTATAACAGAAGCAGAGTGGCGCAGTGGAAGCGTGCTGGGCCCATAACCCAGAGGTCCGTGGATCGAAACCACGCCCTGCTAAGTACGTTTTTTTCTTTTTTAAATCAGCATGAGTACGAAATTTAATAAAAAAATAATTTTTCATTTAAATAAAAAAAATTACATTTGATAACTTGTTAGAGTTTATTGGATAAAATTGATAGGAAGATATTCCAATGCTTAGATACTTAGGCTGAAATTCAAATTCCTTAACCTTAATCAATCTTTTAATGCAATTTATTTAGAAAATTTTTTAAAAATTATAATTTAAATGTAAATAAATTTTTGCAAAAATAATTTTCGCATTAAGAAAAAAAATTTCCTGATATATGACACCAACTCTTGAAATGTACAAACTCTTGAGCAGCCATAAAAAAATTGACATTAAAAAATAGATTTTCACATCTAAACGAATTTTTATATTAAAAAATCTGATTCAAATTTGTTATAAAAATTATGTTATTTAATTTTTTTATAATCAAAAAGTAAACTGTTCACAAATACACTCGTACGCATATACACGCATGGATTTAATTTTATCTTAAAAATTAAGATTGTGTAATTTAATTTATGTTTACTTTAAAAAGTGCCAGTTCATTAGTCATAAAATTAATTTTTAAATTGGTTTGTTTATGCTAAAATGCGACTGTACTCACTCATCGAAATTATGTACACTTCAAAATCACGAAGCAGAGTGGCGCAGTGGAAGCGTGCTGGGCCCATAACCCAGAGGTCCGTGGATCGAAACCACGCTCTGCTAACATGAAATTTTTGTTTCCAAGAGTTAGATTTCACCCTAAGCAATAATAAGTACGTTTTTTTCGGTTTATAATTGAAAGTAATTTTTATATTGAAAAAAAAAACCATTTAATAGATATTCTCATACGAGCGGATATGAAATTTAAATTTAAAATTACTGAAAATAAATTAGATATAATTGATTAAATGGTTAATTTTTATTATTCGAATACAGAAAAATAATTTTCTACGACAAAACTAATCGAAATATTAAAAGTTGAAAGTACACGATTTGATCCTGTGTAAATCAATTTAAAAATTGTTCTGTCAGGTTTATGAAAATATATTCTTCTTTTCACAGGATTATTATACAGCGTGTTGATTAGCAACTTTAATTTGATTCCATTTTTATGAGCTGTCATTCCTACAACTGATATTTGACAGTTATAGAGTGTACAACACCAGCGTGCTCGTGCCTGAAGGCAAGAAGGCAATACCAGCGTGCTCGTAGGCAAGACAGGGCCTCGACAGAGGAACTCAGATGTATCTACGAAGAGAAAAGGCGTCTTCTCAGAAACGCCATCAACTCCAGCAAACGAGAATTTTGGAGGGAACTCTGCGCGGAAGTGGACCGGGACCCATAGGGCAGACCGTATAAGACGGTCATGCATAGGATTAAAAGCCTACCCGCAACAACACCAACCTGTCCCGACATACTGCACAGAATAGTAGAACATCTGTTCCCGGAGAAACCAGAACTCCCCGACTACCACCCGGAGGATGAAGAAGTGGAAATTCCTGGTGTGACCATGGAAGAGCTCACGAGGGCCTGCACTAGATTGCAGAATGGGAAGGCACCAGGACCGAGCGGCATACCCAACATCGCACTGAATAGTGCAATTGCCGCCAGGCCAGACTTGTTCATAAGCATGTACGACGCATGCCTGCGACAAGGCGTATTTCCGACCCGATGGAAGCAACAAAGATTGGTTCTTATCCCAAAAGGGAAGAAACCACTGGACGAGCCAGCTTCCTATCGTCCACTTTGCATGCTGGATTCGGGCGGGAAGAACTTGGAGCGGATAGTGGCCGACAGATTGGAGCAATACATCGATCCTCAACTTTCCGAATTTCAATTCGAATTCAGGAAGGGGAGATTGACCATCGACGCGTTGGAACTCGTCACGAACATTGCAAAGGAAGCCATCTCAGGAAAGAGATGGAAAGGCGGTTCTAAAAAGTATTGCCTCATTTTCACCCTGGACATCAAGAACGCGTTTAGCTCGGCCCGCTGGGATCGAATCTTGGAGGCTCTTGAGAACATGGGGGTGCCCTACTACCTACGTAGGATGGTCAGATCATACTTCAGTGATCGACTACTGCAATACGAGACCGAGGATAGACCAGCAGAGTATTGGGTCACGGGAGGGGTACCTCAGGGCTCTGTCCTGTGGCCACTCTTGTGGAACGTCATGTACGACGGCCTACTCCATCTGCAATTACCGACGAACACAACACTCGTGGCTTTCGCGGACGACGTAGCGTTTGTCCTGGTAGCCAAACACCTAGAGGAACTGGAAGCCGCATTCTCCACCACCATCCGGAGCATAAGACAGTGGATGACATCGGCAGACCTGTCTTTGGCGGAACATAAGACCGAGGCACTCCTTGTGAGTAGCCGGAAGAAAATGGAGACCATCACCATAAGAGGTCTACCCTACATCCGGTATCTAGGAGTGGTCTTGGATGCCAGACTCAACTACAAGGAGCACATCTCCAGCGTCAGCAGGAAGGCATCAGCAGTACAGGGTGCACTTTCGCGGATAATGCCCAATATCGGAGGCCCTAGGCAAATCCGAAGGCGACTATTGGCAACTGTGGTTACCTCCGTCCTGCTATACGGAGCACCAGTGTGGGCGAAATCGCTAGAGCTAACAACATACCGCAAGACAATGACATCAGTCCAGCGGCTCTCAGCGATCAGAGTGGTGTCAGCATACCGAACGGTGTCACACGATGCGGTAAACATCGTGGCATCATGCCCACCCATCGACATCCTGGCAGGAGAGCGGGAACGCCAACATCGTAGAAAGAAGGAAGAGCGGCGAAAGGTCCTCTGTGAAGAGGAGAGACCCGAGAGTCTTCGCCTCTGGCAAGAGAGATGGGACAACTCGACGAAGGGTCGGTGGACTCATCGGCTGATCCCACATGTTACCAAATGGGTCACTCGCCTGCACGGGGAAGTCGGGTATTACATCACCCAACTCTTGACTGGGCATGGATGCTTTCGGGCATACTTGTACAGATTCAAGAGAACTGACTCCCCAAACTGTCATCATTGCCGCGATGTGATCGAAGACGCAGAACACGTGTTCTTCCAGTGCCCCCTCGACGAAAGTGGGGGTGGAGCTGGAGAGAAATCTGGACCGTTCCATCATTCCGGAATCCATTATCAAGGATCTCCACACAACGTACGAAGAATAGGCCGCGAGGCGTCATTACATCGGGACAGCAGTAGCATCAAACAAGAACGCCCCGGCGAAGTAGTATTTACAAAGAGTGCCGCCGGGGAACCATCGTTCCGGGAGCAAGATCAGAGGTGCAGGTTAGGTTTTAGCGAGGTAAAAATCCCGCATAACTTGCCTGGCAGGAAAAACTTCCAGGCGAGTACCTTTTGAAGTTTTCCCCCTGTACCTCATTAATCTAAACAAAAAAAAACAAAAAAAAGTTATAGAGTGTACACAATCAATTACCTTGACTGTTCATCCTACATCAAAATTTTTTGAAAAACATGGTACTGTGTTCAATAGACCAAAACCTGGCCATCTTAGAACATGACGTTGAACCGAAAATAGGAATCGAACCTATCTCAAACCGTCGTGTGGATTACGATTTGTATTTAAATCCGTACAAAATCCAGGTGATGCAGGAGTTTCAGCTCAAGGATCATATGCACCATTAGCAATACAAGGAAAATATTGAAGAGCTCCATAAATAAAATCCTAATTTTTACCGAAATGTAATAAGAAGTGATGAACCTCATTTTGACTTTGGCAGCTTTATGCTATATAAGCAATATAGCCGGTTCTGAAAATGCTTCCAGAAATTTTTTTAAAATTAATTCCTGTGTGCTGAGCTGTTTGGGTCAGAGATGTTATTGATCCTTATTTGTTTGAGGATAATGCTGTGCCCGGCGACTGTTGAGCGACATAGATTTTTTTTTATCCACGAACTGGACATATTAGTATCTTTTATATCGCAATGTCGATTAGCCTGTTTATTCCTATCTCTGATGACTTAGCATAGAACTTGCTAAATAAGAAAGATCTATCATGAACGATCAATCGAACTTGATCAAATTAACCGGGAAATGTGTAAGAGCTTATTAGAGCTTGGTCTTTTTTTTCATTTAAGTCCAATATATTTAGAAGATACTATTAATCTATTTTTAAAACATCTCGTATAATAAATATTGGGAAAATTCATATAATACTAAGGAAGAGAGATAAGAAAATTTAAAAATATTACTTTTTCATAAGAACCTTCTAAATATATTTATTTACATTTTTGAATATTTGATTCTATTAAAAATGAAGCAATGTTTCATAAAATGTGCCACTGCCAATTACTAAATAACATACTTTATTTATTCCCTAAAAGTAATCGAATATTTCATAGTGGACGTATAGAATTTGTTTTTTATATTGAAAGCACACACAAACATGTAAATATTGGGGGTAGGATAAGGACCAAACATGGTAGCGGACAAATAATTAAAAAAAGACAAAATAATATATATACTATAATTATGTAGTTTTTTGAATTAATTTGAGAAAAATAAATTTGATATACTTAATAAACTACTCTAAGAAATTGTTTGTCAGATAAATTGGATCCTTTTCATTAAAAAAAAAATAGTTTAATAACTTCCATAATTGGAAAAGTATCAGAAAGTTATTAAAATATTAGTTATTATAAAATGGAGAAGGTAATCCTATCCAAGGATCGATACGACTAACGGTATGAACAAATTGTCTTCGTTCATTAGTAATTAATTGAAAACTTCATCCATGTAAGTTTTGCTTATTTCAAAAATTATCTTTTGAATAATTATGGTACGTCACCAGATAATTATAGTAACTTCTACATTACAAATATTCTTTTTTCAGATATTTTCTTCTAATTAAAAATATAAATGTTTTATATAATTACAAACTACATAATTATAGTACAATAGAACAATAACTTTAGCTAGTGCATAAGATAAAGTTTTCTCAATAGTGTATTTTGATTAGTACTATTGAAACTATTAAGTTTTAAATACAATACCATAAATATTCTACAGAAAATTTCGTTTTATTAAAAATGAATGAATAATTATTTGTATATATATAATTATTGAAATTGATGAAAATTAAATACATTAAATTGAGTAAACCATTTTTAGTTTTTTGAAAACTTTAATTGTTTTACTTATAATAGCTATTCATATGGGAAATCTAATAATTACATGAAATGTGACTATTTTATTATAGAAAATATTTTATTTATCATAAGGAGGTGTAATAAATATTCTTAATCTAACTATACCATTTTGAAAAAAAAAACATTAAATTACCATTAAAAAAATTATCTATTATTAACGATTTTCATAGCACAGACAAGTGTACTAAATCCTAATTGTTTTTCGAAAAGAAACTTTATTTGAAACTTTTAATCTAAATGATAAATTATTTCGAATACAATTTCGCCTTCCCTAAACCGAAACCATACAAATCGAGTAATAGTAGCTGCTATATTCTGTACAATTTTCTTTAAAATATCTAGTCATGTATTTATGGGTATATATACAAAAAGTAAATATATGTACATATGTATTTGGGTTTTTCCGGAAAGAGAAAAATTTTGAAAATTTGATTTTCTTATAGAAGCCGAGGAGAAGAAAAATAGCAATTTACGAGTAGATATGTTGAAAAGAAAAGTACAATATATACTAGAGCATATATAAAGGAGGGTATAAATTGATATTTTGTAGACCAACTGGAAGTGTTTTAAAAATAGCAACAAATATATTTTGTTAGTGCTTTCCTTTGTCGAAACGCCCACCAATGTTTTAAGTAAAAGATGCCTTTCAGTCGATTTACATTGAATTTAAGAGATAACCAACGAAACTAAATGATGAGGTAAACAACAAAAGCATTAATAAATAATATCGGAAAGCTTCTCTAAAAAGAATAATCTAGCTTAGTTCTGGCTCTTTATCCATAGTTGTGTGTATTAAGATTGTTTAATCAAAACTATTATTTAGTTAGAATGAAAAGTAAGCGGCACTAAGTTTGAAGAGGATTATAAGTCTAAAATTGCGTACAGTTTACGAATAGGTATGGTAGGTACTGATGGATAATAATGACGGTGTATGGTTTGAGTTTCAAGTTTATAGTTTCCGTGTTTGTAGAAAATTGCAATCTGATTTTACATCCATTCCATAGTCGGCCACCTATCCTCGCCCTTGCACTGTTTTACTAATAAGTACACTTCATCCAGAATCAAATATGGAATACTATGGCACGGTGTGTGGTGTAAATACAATAAATAAAATTTTAAGAGAGCACATACAGTTCAGCTGTTTTATTAATAGCAAACACTAGCTGTTATATACAAACTGTTCCATTTCTGGATTTCTATAATTTTTCAGTTTGATTTTGAAATTTTCCTCTATTTTTAATCATACCATTACCACAAACATTATTCTGTTGGAAGTGAAAGATTTCGTATCGATTTTATTCACACCTAATCAAGAGCAGCTTATTTAATAGAAAATATAGGAGAAGATATATTTTATGTTGCTAATGGATAAAAAAAGGGAACTAATCCTAATGTGTACTCATATTAAATCGAATTGGAAAGGATAAAATATTACCACACCATCAATAAAAATAATCAACAATAATGAATGTAGAAATTGAGAAACGCGAGGGAATCGAAAGTTCAATTTTTTTTCTAATTACATTAAATTAATCTAATTTAAGTACACTGACCTTTATGTTATCAATATGAAAAGTTTCTTAGTGGAAATTTTTGATTCTCTTTTGATTCATCATTATTTTTTCTTGCAAAAAAAAAAAAAATAAATAAGATAAATTCTAAAAGAAAATTTGACAAGATTAAATAACAAATTACAAATAATTGGATTTATGTAAGTTTAAAAATTTTCTTTGATATTTTCAGAAAAATTGTGCAAAAGTTCAATAGAAGCTATGTCCAACAAAAGAAAATAATTTTCATAATGGAATATAACCAAATTATGGGACGAAGATGTACATAATTTAACTAAGAATTATCCTTAAAGATGGTTTTTAAACCATTTCTTTTAGCACAAGTTTGAATAATAGACTCTTTCATGCAATTTTTTCTCTTTTCCATTATTTTCAGTATGTAAATGAATTGAAAAGTAAGTTTGCCCTTACAAAAATATAAAATCATTAAGAATTTCAATATATTAAGAGTTTCTGTAAAAAGTTGTTTTAATGCCATTATAATTTAATGGTTTCATTTAAATTTCTTATTAAATTATTCTATTTATTTTTTTAAAAAGTTCATATTTGTTTTATAATAATAACTTTTTCAAAAAGAAACATTATTTAAAAATATTTTGGAAATTATTTTGAATAGATAAGGAACGTCAATAGAGAGTGTATGATAAATATTTAACAATTATTATTTATTTTGAATAAATATTCTGAAAAAAATTTATAAATTTAGATATTTGCCAACAATCGATATACCAAAAGAAAAATTCCTACAATAAACATTTGCAAAATCTTTTACAAGATAAGAGTCTCTTACAAGATAAGAGATCTTAAATTTGACTTTTATACGAAGCTCTAAAGTTTCTGCCTACATTTACGGTGCTTAAACAACTTAAAATTACTAATTTAATATCTCTATAATAATATTTTTGGCAAAAAGCTTAACTTCCCAAAATAAATTAGATACTATCGAATATTAAGTTTAAAACCGACAAAATTATAAAAAAGTTTTTCGGCAAGTCAAGGCTTTTAACACCAGTCGAGTTATTTTGCAATTAATATGGAAACTACAATACAATACTAAATCTCACATAGCTATCAATTGAAATACAAATAGCTCGAATTAATATAAGCTTTTCTTAATCCAAAAAAAAAGTTTTGAACTAAAATCCCTAAAAGACGACACTCTTACTTTTTGAAATCAAATAAATTAAAAATCTACCTCTCAGAAAACAGAATATTGCGATCAGCTACAAAAGTAAGTTTAATTTTACCAGAAAGGAATGCATTCTTTGCTTAAAAAACATATAGAACCTAATCAGAAATAGATAAAAATAAGACTAAAACATTTGCTGAATAACTCATTAAAACATTAACTTCGCAAACTGACTTTTCCTTTATTCATAAGTCTTTTCCCAAAGCCAATAGCTCCTTCTGAAGATATCAAAAGGAAATATCTTTCCAAAAACAAAGTTTCTCCGATAATAAATTTGGTAATCCTGTGCAAATTTGTAATTATTAAAACGATCGCTAGTTCCAATAAACCGCTTAACTATAAACTGTCCCGATTTAAAAGTCTCTCAGCTCGAGTTTTTGACTACATTACACCCTCTTTAAAAAGAAAATCCCATTTTTCTAGTGTATTTTTATACCTATTTCAGGATTTTGATCAAGTTTACTCCCGGACTTACTATGAAAACTCAAGAGAATTCTACCTTCCACATATTACTAAGTATCAAAATTATTTCCTTCAAACACGTACTTCCAAGTTAATTAACCTAATCAACTCTCTCCGATAGTCGCTGGTGTTCCACAGGGAAGACAATTGTACCCCTCATCTATAACATTTAAATATCTATTATAGCAATTTTTCATAACATTTTCTTTGCAACATAACATATACCAAAGATACAATATGGCTTTTTTTTATTTTTATTTGACAGGTTTCATTTCTACATTATAACACATATTTACATAGTCATGAGACACAGTCGCTCCTATGGAGCATATAGCGGCACAGAGAATACACGTCTCCAGTTGGTGGTAGAAGGCTTCTTTTTGTTGGCGTCATCATCTACTTCGGTTGGGGCATAGCACTGCACGATGGTGATGTTTCGGAACTTCGAGTGTTCCTCGCGTTGGCCGATAGGATCAATCTCTTTTTGCGTTGGCCGATAGGATCAATCCGACTCCACAGTGGTGGCCGCTGTCGTTGCCGCTGTAGATGAAGTGTTCACCCGTCTGCGTTGTGAGGGCTACACCTTGATGTTTCCACCTTGTCTCGGAGATTCCCAGGATGTCGAGGTTGTAAGCGTTTTTGGGAGAGAAGCCAGTCGAGAAGTTTTTGGGAGAGAGTCCTGCACGTTCCAGGTACCTATTCGGGCTGTTCGAATACCAGATGAGTTTTTTGCCTGAGGTACGGTCCGGTTGATTCCTCTTGTGCTGTTTCTTGATAAGGTGGTTTTTTATAGCTTGTGGCTTATCAGGCCAGCGAAGTAACCTCCAGTGACGTTGGGGGACCCTACGGACCACATATAAGGCTTGTAGTCGGCCTCTCACCCCGGCAGTATGCCGAGATGGCGGCAGCGGGAATCGAACCCGGTACCTACCGAGTGTGAGTCGGTCGACACACACACGGTTAAACCTGCGGCACGCGGTGTTCCCAAGCGGTCCTCCATCCAAGTACTAACCACGCCCAGTGCTGCTTAACTTCGGTGATCGGACGAGAACCGGTGGATCCAGGACGGCACATCCGCATGGACGGCACAGCCGCTTGCATATAGCAAATATTTCGACCATGGTTCCGCAGTTCTCCAAATTCAAACCCAAATCCTATACTACTACTTTATGATGTGCAGAACAATAGTAAATCAATGTAAGTCTATCTACGATAGAAAATTCTGTGCCGTAGAGAGAAAGCAACGTACTTTTATACATGGCCCTAACGAAATCAATATATACTTATGGACGAGAAATTTCGGGGCTCTACCCCGTCAAATCGAAGGAAATTTCCGTCAAATCGAATCTATTCAATAACCAAAACTTTGTAGAATCATTGATGGTCTCTTTTATTCTCGTAATGAGGGTCTCTGTATCTCGCTATAAAGAGATTTCTCTATGTCTCATTATAAAATGTCCCTCCAATAATACTAATCTCCTTGTTTGGAAGCTGTTCTCTACTTCGTTCACCATAAATACCCATTGACGACTTAAATGCCACGGGTCCCGCGATTTATTAAAATACTTAGTTTCTCTCTTATATTTTCATATATTCATAAGGACTAGGAAATTTCAGTGGACAGTTTCTACCCATTAATCTTCAAGTTAATTATAACTGTTATTTTATTCTACTTTTTACTATTTTGTGGTTGTAGATACCTGTAAAAAATATATTAGAAGTTAAGAATGTTCCATTATTTAACATTTTCATCTGCTGTTAAGTATTTTGCAATATGTTTGAATGAAAATACACATTCATCGAATGTTTCAGAAACAATTTATTTATGATAATTTACCTTATATAAATGGTAGGGCGGTCTACCTGTTTTTTTTTAAATGTGAGAAAAAAAAGTTACCAAATTTTAAAAATATAAAATATTTCAAGCAGATTTCGAATAGATTTTATTTTAGCTTAGTTTTTATTTAAGAGCATAAACAATTGTACATAGACATTTTAGTCATTTTGTTCTAAAGTAAATCTTCATTTTTTTTTTAAAATTTACTTTTTTTGTGCATTAATTTTTTAAAATTTTAATAAAAAAATTTTATGATAGACAATTAATTAATGATGTATTTTTAATTGATAAAACTTTATAAATGAGATTTATGATAGTCTATTCTATATAATCAAAAATATTATATTTATATTAATATTATCTTAAAAATATATTCTAGTAAATCGATAGGCAATTATAATAATAATGGTAACTGTCTAATTTGAGTTCAGAAATGTCAAGTTTTATTGGTTCCCTAACTGATATTATAGTACCATGACCGGGAAAAAATAGCGTTCATCCTCCAAATCAGTTTTGGTTAGTTCATATAAATATGAAATAGTCATATTCAAAATAAATATAATAATAAAAATTTTATTAATTTCATGTTTAAGAAATGTGAAGGAGAATTATTATTACGCCTACAGATTGTTCTGATTTCATATAATAAAGTTAGATATAGATTCAAGATAGAAAAAAATTAAATTTTCATAGAATTTTCAATTTGAGATTTCATAAAATTATTTATTGAATAATTACAATTGAATTAAATTGTAAATTTTCTAAATGCAATTTATAAATAAATTCAAAATCGTATAGGATGAAAATTTAAAGACAATTCCTTAAAAAAACCAGCGTGCATTCATTGGGAATAATACAAATTGGGGCTAATCTATCAGCACGTCATTTTCATATTTTAGTTACGCATGCATTCCGTTTGAGATGCAACCGAACGATATGCGTTTCCGCAATAAAATTCACAACTTAAATGCTATTTAACGGTTTAGAAAACTAAAAAGTGAAAGTGAATTTTTCATTAGCAACTTGCAGCTGTCTTAACATAACATCAGTTGATGTATTTTCTTTTTTTTCAATTTTTCCATATAGCTTATTCACCAAAAAGAAAAAAAGAAAACAGTTTTTTCTGATCAATAAGCTTAAATTACCAATTTCGATATGCCATCACCATTAAGTTCTTAGGATTTCGTATTATTTTTTTCCGAACATACGAAACTTTTTCGAATTTTTTGTGCTGCAGTTTTGTAATCGCGTTTACATTTCTAATCAAAACATCGATCGATTCGTTTTCTTTTCAAAATGTTTTCCTCTCGGTTATGTGGAATTGTAAACTATCGAACTTGAATTGTAGCCAAGATGCCAGGCTAGGTAATGTGGTCGAGCTAACTTTTAGTTCGATTCATTTCTATCTATTGCGGTGACTTCTATGGTAGCCAACCGTCTATGTATTCAACCCGGTCACTTAAACTTGCACTATTCCCGGATCTGAATTTTAAATCTCCTCGCAATGATTTCCACTTTGAATCCAATCTATCTAGACCTAGGATGAATATAGATGTATAGTGTCGAAACCAGATGATCACCAGAGAACTAACATCACCGCCAATAGCAGCAGCAGCATCACCACCATTACCATCTCTGCCGAATAAATAAATTTCCAGTTGGACGTACGCACTATCTTTACTTTTGCCCAACTATCTCGTTAGATATTCCACAAAATGTTCATAAACATTCAAGCATAATTTATTACAAAAGTGACATGTTTACAACTCCCTGATCTATTTACAAAATTTCTTTATGAGATGGCAGCTCATTGGATTGGTAAGCATGGCTATCGACTTCAATGCTGGTGATGCTGTCGCTCCTTCTTGCCATGTGATGCGAAAAGATACGCAGATTTATGGATACCCTGTACGGTTGATTATGAAATTGAACCAACAGGCATATATATACATACTATCATAACGAAAGCCATAGTATACAGTCTAAAGTTTCCAGATGAAAAATCAAAAATAAAATATTTGTTATGGAATAGCTCAACAGACTATAAACTATGGTATTAAAATTGACAGAATACGACTACTAAAAAATCCAATAATAACAAGAAAATAGTATGGAAATTTTTTAGATTTTTTAAGACAGCATTAAACCAAAGTGTTAGAAAGATAAAAGTCCGAACAATTATGATAATTTAACTGCATTTTACTTATTTATTTATTTATTTATCAATGAAATACGATATTTTTAGATAGCAATTTTCCTTTTGGCCATTAACCATTTTAAGTTTTTTTTTTTTTGGTTTGATTTTTTATTAATATATTTTGGAAAATAACAAAATGGGTTTCACTTTAAATTTGAATATACATATATGAATATTTAAGATATATGAGACTTTTTGCAAAATGAAGTGCTTATTATTTTCTATCTGATAATTGGGAACGATATTTTGTGGTTAAATTTTTTAAACGATATCTTATCAATTTCTCTTATTTTACTAGTCATTGAAAAATTATCATTGATAAATGAGAATTGTTAATTTTCAAATTAATTTACTCTTAAAATAAGGTTTTTTTTTTAAATTGACCAAACCGTAGAACCCAATGAATAATTAAAATTATAATTAGTAATCTTTTACAATATTAGCGAATTCGAATAGGTTTAAGACCAATACTCCAAAATATATTTGTAATAAAAACAGAGTACTATTATTATTTTAAATAATAACAAAAAAATAGTCCCTTCCTCATTTGTTTTCTAGTTGTAGCGATTCTTATAGCATCTCCCAAAGCAATACATTTTATTTTACTTACATTAAAAAAATTTGCTGCGTTTAAGAATATTAAGGACACTATCCTATGAATATTTTTTTATTCCATTGGCAAAAATATTACAACTTTTTTTTAAAGTTTTATCAAAGAAATATTTTTAGAACAATTACAGAGTATTTATTATAGATTACAATAATTCCAAGATGTAAATACATTACATTAAAATTTTATTATTATTCTAATTTTTTTATTATTTTCATTTAAGTTTTTCATCTTTTTTTCTATTTTACTAAATAAAAAAAAGTAAATTATTTAAAAGTAATTATCAAAATATAAAATTTATAACCGACCGAACCAAAAAGGCATATATATTTTAAAGCTTTATATAAATTTCTTTACCAATGTATAAATTTATTTGGATATTTGCATAATATTTTCTATATTAATAAAATTATATATTTTTATGAGAAAATTTCAATATCAATTAAACTTAAAAAATTCATTAGTAAAAGAAAAAATTTAATTTTTATTCCTTAAATAAACTTTAGGTGTAAATTTAAAAAAAAAAATCTAAACTATTATAATAAATATTAAGTTCCAATTTTGGAACAAAATTGCTTCGAAAATGTTGACACATTTTGGGGTTTTAGATAAATTTCAGATAGAATTTATAATAAACTTTGTAAATTTGTTATGCAAATGGTATTATGATAATTTTTTATCTTTTAATCAGAATATATTTAAATTTTTACAAAGTTCCTAATATTTTTAACAATATTTTATGAGATTTTATTAAAAAAAAAAAATAATTCTAATAACTATTGATTGAATATTTTATTCAAAAGATTTTAAACAAATTATAAGAGGTACTGATCGAAAAATATATAGCCGATATCCATCATATTCAATTTTTTGCTTTAATCTATATTTTGCTGGATATTTTTCAATTTTGCCTTTTTCTTATTTAGTGTTGATTTTAGTCAATTTGGCATTAAAAAATTTAAATTAATGATCTTAAGCAGAAAATTTTAATTAATAAATGCAAAATAGAAATTCAAATGGAGAATTAATAAAATATTGAAATTTTATACTTATCTAACAGAGAAAAAATCTATCTCGTGGAACAAAACAATCAGTCAAACAAACTTATAGAATATTAAAAAAAAGCTCAAGATGAATCTTGACAGATTTTATCGAACACTTATTATTAGTCTTTTCAGTAAATCTCTTTTCGTTCGTAGCAATACTCTTGAGCTCCATTTCATATTTTTTCTATATTTATACACAAACATATGATTGGCCACCTCCTTCTCCCTTGGGCCCTCTTGCAGAACAAACCAGAGACTTCTAACTTGTTTGTTACAAGTTGTTTTTTCCCCAACATATTTAATTTTTACTCAATGCGGGTTTTCGAATCATCTACTATTTTTTCTTTTTCACTGAACGGATGGAAGGTTTTTGTGAACGCTTTCTTTATACTTGTTTCAAATGACATTCGTTTAATATGTTCTGGTATGACATCATCGATCCGTTCCAGTGCCCGTCCGTTCTTCAAAAATGGCAAATACTAACCGCCCTCTGCAACCACTGCCACCCAGCTATCCAGAAAGTCGAATAAACCATCTCTGCTGACCACCAACCAATCAGCTGCGATAAACATCACAAGTTAAGGGGTCCTATTCATGTCAACGTGGCAGAACGCAAAACATCGCAGTCCAACTTATTCGTAAAGCGGCGATACGCTAGCTTTTGTTTCCAAAGCTTATTTTTGTGTCAATTTTGTTTTTTTTTCTCTATTGTATTTTTTTCTTTAGTGGTTGAACTATTCTTTTGTTGGGTTTCTTTGATTTTTGTTACAATTTTTTTCCTTAAAATTTTTCATTTGATAGTATCCAAAATTGTTTGTGCCCAAAAATTGTTCACAACAACTCCCCTTCGTACTTCCGCCCCCTTTCTCATCGTGTTTTTGTTCAAGAATTCAAGTTTTATTCGAATAAAGCGTGCCTGCCTTATTCTCTGTTCGTGTGGCTGGAGATTCTCTTCTGTTTTTCTTCTGATTTAATTTTTTTTTCGATTATTTTTTTTTTAATAGAATTTTCGTTCCGATTGCAATTTGGATTCTTATTGGAAATTCAAGTTTTCTGTCTTTGATTTTTTCTTATTTCTTATTTACTTCTTAAAATTTCTTGCTTTCATTTCTTTTTTTTCCTGTTTGCTTTTGAGCAACATTTAATAATTATTTCATCCGTTCGTCATTGTTTCCAATTGTGATTTTCTCCGATTTTGTAGAGTTTTAATTTTTTCTCTTGTTGATTTGTTATATAATTTTTAGCAAGATTATATAGAATGGCATGTTTATGGTAAGAGCAGGCAAAAACTTGATTGGAGCTCACGAAGAACTCGTTCTGATAACTACGAGTATAATGATGACGGTGGAGAAAAATATCATCATCGGTAGTAGCGTTAAATGGATTTTGGATCTTTTAGATTAAAAATTGATTACGTTCTATAGTCGAATTGAAAGAAGAAGAAAAAACAACAACAACCGAAAAAAAATTGTACATAAATTCAACGATGATGTTTATGTCTTTTGGTTTAAGAACAAGAAAAACAGTATTTTTAATTGAAATATTTCAAAATTCATTTTAAAATCAATACTGAAGAAATATTTTTTAAATTATTATTGATATTGGAGTATAATACTGGAGTAGGGAAAGTTAGAGTTATAAGACAGGAAATTTTAATAATATATTGCACTGTTTTAAAAGATTGTCCAGTTTGTACAATAGATAAATCCCTAAATCTTATTTGTGGGTAACCTCGTAAAAAGTGCAATACAAAAACATCGTTCATTTTTAAAAAAGCTATCAACTTTGTGCTTTGGAAAGTTGACTTAATTAAATTTATTGTATAATCCAGATTTTAATATTGCTTTAAATTTTCTATCACAATTAAATCTGTGTAAATACGATCTATTACGTATTCTATACGATTTTACGCCATTAGAATAAAAAGTCTAACGGCGTCAAATCGCACGATCTTTGAGGCCAATTGACATCAGCAATTCTCGAAAATTTGCGTCTAGGAAACTCTTCAAATAGGAAAGCTAAAATTTGTCATGTTGTGTTCTGGTAGTATTTAAATACTAGTTAAAAAAGTCAGATATTAAAATTGACGGCAGCGGACTAGCATCCTTCACTTTTAAAGTAATACGTACCTTGACACTAAAATATCCTCCGGATCTCCATAGTAAATCATCGGTTTATTTAATAAGAGGACTGGACTTTTTGAACCACGAAATCATTTAAGAAGTACAATAAATTTCATTACACAACTTTTTTGTTCTATGCTATATTGCCAAATCGCCTTGTCGTCGTAAAGGTACAAAATGGCCTATGCTTTTATACTTAGATATATTATATATAAACAAGCATTATGTATGATTAAAAATAGTTTTTAATTAAACCAACCTTTATTGTATTATATTTATTTTCTAAATTCACCTTAGGATAACTTTTTACTACCATTACTACAATTTTTATGGTTTTTGAAATTGTTTTTGTGTGAGCCCGCAAAATGGTAAACCCAATTTCAATAAAATTGACGATAATTTTTTTTTTTTTTTTTTTTTTTTTTTTTAAATGATATCTACAACTACTTATGCTAGTAACAAGCAGATTTTTTACGGGAATATACAAGGACATGAAGACATGTGGAGGAAAACACCCATCGATGTTACCTCAGAACAGGGTAATTTTATTTTATCATTTTAAATAATCTCTCGGCCATCGCCGTTTTAAACGTCGATGGGTGTATACTGGAAGGGTGGGAGTGAAAAGTTCCCTTCCTAAAGGATTAGGGTGGAAGGATAGGTGCGAATGGAATTTTTTATATCGGGAGATGCATAGTTCACGAACAAATGGAACATTTAGGTCACGGTGGATAACAGTGTTTCGCACATAAAAGGGGGCATTGACAATTTTACGAAGGATTCGGGATTGTAGGGATTGGATTGGAAGGGAGTTGGAATGCTTAGTCGAACCCCAAAGTTCTAGACCATATGTCCATATTGGTTTCAGAACCGTATTGTACAGTAATAGTTTACTTGGTGTTGTAAGTTTCGATTTGCTGTCTAGGAGACGTAAGATTTGTTTGTATCGTCCGTTAAGTTCACGTCTTTTAGTTTTCGTATGAAGGTTCCAGGTTAACCGTTTGTCGAATATAAGTCCAAGGTAACGTACGCTATTTTTTTGTGGAATAATACTGCCGTTTAGGGTTATGTCGGGAATTTGTTCTCGGCAGAGTGTGAAAGTTACATGAGCAGATTTTTGCTCATTTACCTTCACTCTCCACCTTTTGAACCAAGTTTCTAAGGAGTGGATGTGGTTCTGAAGGATACTAATGGCTGTGGAAGGATCTTTGTGATGTGTCAGGATGGCTGTATCGTCAGCATATGTTGCGGTTAGGATGTTGTTGTGGCAAGGAATGTCATGGGTATAAATGTTATATAGGATAGGACCTAGGATACTTCCTTGAGGGACACCGGCGGAAATTGGATAAATGTCAGAGTACTCCATATTTTCAGCTACCTGAAAATATCGGTCTGAGAGATAAGATTTAAGGATGTGGAAATAACTCGAGGGTAGGACTCGCTGCAACTTCCAAAGCAATCCAGGGTGCCATACACGGTCGAAAGCATGCGAAATGTCAAGAAACACTCCTGGGCAGTATTCCTTTCGCTCTAGCGAACACGCTATGTAGTCGACTACGCGATGACACTGCTGGATAGTGGAATGCTCAGGTCGAAATCCAAACTGATGCTGAGGAATGACACTCTCGGTTTCAAAAATGGGATAAAGGCGTTTTAGGATTAATTTTTCTAGGATTTTTGATAACATGGGAAGGAGGCTTATAGGTCTATATGAGGTGGGAAGGTTTTTGGGCTTATTGGGTTTTGGGATCATCTTAATTATGGAAAACTTCCACAGGGAAGGAAAAAATGATGTGCGGAGGATACTATTATAAATATAGGTTATAAGGACGAGGGTTTTTTTGGAAATTTGTTTCAGGATTTCTGAAGTTATTAAGTCATATCCTGGGGCTTTTCTATTGGAAAGGTGTTCTATTGTGAATTTAACTTCGGAAGGAGTGAAAAACTTAGGAGGTGGACTTATGGGCAACTGAGTTGATATTTGTCGGAATATTTGTTCGTCATGCAGAATGTCTTGGACATCTTCGTGAGGCTTAAAGATGTTTTCTAAGTGTTTGCCGAAGATGTCGGCTTTCTGTTTATCTGTTTTTGCCCAGGTTCCGTCGGTATTCCGGAGCGGGTGTGTAGCTGTTTTGTATTTGAGAATTCGTCGGGTAGCTGTCCAGAGTGACTTATTAGTTGTCAGTGATTCTGTGTATTCAGTAAATCGTTCGTTGTTATAATTAATTATTTCTTGTTTCAGTTCTCGTTGTAGTTGGTTTAGTCTTTTCTTCTCATTTGGCATTCTTGAACGTTGCCACTGGGCCCTGGCTCGACGTTTCTCGCTTATCAAGCTGCGAATTTTTTGAGGAAGATTATAGTCATGTTCTCGTATGGTTGGTTTCTTATGAGTTATGTGGGCGTTAGTGATTGAGTTCTGTATGCAAACAGTTAACTCGTTTACGGCATCGTCTATTTCTTGTACGTTCTTAAGGCTTTGTTGTAAATGAATCTGTTGGTCTAAGTTTTGTCTAAAAATGTCCCAATCAACTTTCCCATTTACAAGTTTGGCAGGATAGGATTTTAAGGAAGGAGAAGTGTCTAGTGTTAGGAGAACAGGGGAATGGTCGGAATTCAGGTCAAGGAGTGTATCTATGGAAGTATTAATGGAATGTATGGGTGTGGTTATGAAATAATCTAGAATATCGGGAAGGTTTCTGACACTGGTCGGCCAATATGTGGGCGTGGGAGGAGATAGGACCTCAAGAGTGGTATGGGAGAGGAGTTTTTGGAGAATCTTTCCTCGGGGATTCGAAACACGGCATCCCCATTTAGGGTGCTTGGCATTATAATCTCCTCCCGCGATGAAGGATTTTCCAATTGATTTGAAGAAGGAATCAAATTGTATGGGAGTTAATTTTTTATTTGGAGGACAATAAACAGATGCAACGTTAAAGGTAAAGGATTTACATTGAAGGGTAATAACTATTGACTGAAGGGATTCGGTGGCAGTTTGTGAGTGGAAGGAATGATTTAAGGAATTTCTAATAAGGATGGCAGTTCCACCGTGTGCTGTGTTGTCTGGATGGTCAGTTCTGTATGTTTTGTAGTCACGTATAGCAAAAAACGACCTGGACGTAAAGTGAGTTTCTGTAATCAGTGCAATGTCTATGCGTTTGTTGTGTAAGAGAGTGTCTAGTTCTTGTCGGTGTAAAGTCAGTCCGTTAGCATTCCAGAGAAGGATGGATAGGGATTTATCGGTTGACGAGAACATTTATTTATTCATATTGCTTGTTAGTGAGGAAATGGCGGTTGTTAAAGCAGTTAACAGAGGAGTGAGAAGAAGAGTAATTTCTTGAATTAATTTGTTGGTTATTGTGGAAAGAAGTGTTGTTAGGTCTGAGGAGGAGGATAATGGGGGAGGAATAGGAACATGACTACCATTTTTCTGCTGTTGTTGTTGTTGCTGCTGTTCCTGGTGTTGGTGATGTTGCTGGCGCTGTTGTTGGTGCTGCTGCTTATGTTGTGGTTGCTGTTGTTGTTGATGAGGAGGTTGATGTGGATGGTTTTGTTGTTGAGGTTGTTGTTGCTGCTGTTGATGTTGTTTCTGCCCAGATGCAATCTCAGCAAATGTCAGGTTTCGTCGCACTGGCAATGATGTTAGTCCCGTCTTATTTGTGGATGTATTGTTATTTGGGCGTATTTTTGTCTGCAGCATTTTATATGTGGAGCAGCCTTTGTAGTTTGCCGGGTGGCTTCCAGCACAAAGTACACACCTTGCTGGATTGTCTCGCGTTTTAATGCATTCTGCGGTCAGGTGTTCCCCCGCACATTTTACGCATTTTGGCTTGTGCCGACAGTATGATTTGGTGTGGCCGTACTGTTGACATCTGTGGCATTGAACTATGTCCTTAGTGGGATAAGGCTCCTCCACTTTGATTCTTGTATAGACAAGCGTTTCCAGATCAAAAATGGTCTTGTTGTTAGCCGCTTGTCTTAACGAGATGAAAAACAGAGGATAGCTGCATTCCTCTGCTTAACATTTGAGATGCTAGTTACCTCGTGACCCAGCATCTCCAGTTCTTTTCTTATTTCCTCTATGGGAGTGGTGTGGTGCAGATTCCGGACTACCACTTTAAAAGGTTTTTCATCCTTCGCCTGGTACGTGTGGAAGTCCGCCTTCATTTCGTCCAAGTATTGGACGATACTTCGGTAGGCCATCCCACTATTCGCTTGAATTGCAAGGCCTTTAATATGAGCCTTGCAAATGAATGCATCAGGGCCAATTCTTTTTTCAATAGCACGGCCAATCTCAACAAAATTTACAACGTTTTTAATAAAGATTGGCGGTGGCTTCACGGTTTCATTTGGTGTACTGATTCGCTCTGGCTCGACATCCATACTTGCCAGTATTTGAAACCGATTGGCGGTGCTAGTTGTTGGTGTTTGTTTTTCTGTTTTTTTTATTTTCATTGTCTTTTTTATCACTTTTGGCGATGTGTTCGGCGTATTGGTCGATCCAGATGGACTCTTTGTCTGTTTTCTTTTTGGCCTGCCGGATGGCCGCATGAAATCTGTCACTGACTCAGTGTCTGCTTCGGTGTCCGTAGCAGATAGCATGACTTGCCTAGCGGTGCTAGCCATTACAGTTACAAGGAACACAAAAACGAAATAAACTCGGAACTCGATAAAATGAACTCTTCCGTTTGTGTTCTAAGCAATACAAATTTTTTTTTTTTTTTTTTTTTTCCAATACTGAATCACTTTAATTTCCAGTGTTTTTTTTTTTTTTTTTTTTTTTTTAAATATTTATTATTTATTATTAATAAACGTGCTTGCTTTATTTTTTTTTTTTCAACACTTTTCACACCATTGTCTGTACGTATTAAAAGTATAATATTATATAATATATTTTGTATTATATTAAATAATACAAAAGTGAATTATTTCACTTTTGTACTTATTTTATTTCACTTTTATTTTAATATATTTTTGCATCCGAACTGTTTAGGTATTTATCGATCGATATACGTAGAGAGATACGTACGTCCGCACTGGTACGCAGTGTGGACCTGACGATAATTAAAATGTATTTTTGCTGTTTTTATTTTATTTATTCTAAATAAACTGTCAGCATTGCACTAATTATTTGAATCCATTGGAAAAAATACTTTATCAATTACAATTTTAAAAATGTTAAGTTCGCGAGGAAAATGAGAAAATACTATTTTTATTTATTTATTAATGCTGATTATAATATTTATTTTTATATATTATATATTAATATGAAAAAATGGTTTTAAATTATTATTGATGGAATTATTATTAAAATAACTAGTGTTTTTCTCTCTATTGTGGATGATGATATTTGACAAAATTTTTTTTCGAATCTAGAATTTTAAGTACTTTAATTTTAATAATTTCTGCTCTACTTTTATTATCTCAAACTTCTGACGAAGACAGAAAAATTCTTCTACTACACGTAAATACGAAATTTTAATACTTTCAAATTGAAATGATATTCTTGGGCTAAAAGTAAACTTACTTATTCTCAAGAGAAGCTCTACATTCCTTATGCAAATATCCAATATCTCCAATGTAGTTCTGAGCAAACTACTTTAACAATATCCTAGAGTCCTTGAGCAAATAAAGTCATATTATCCTGAAATTGGACTCTCAAATCATAAATTACTATAAACAATATAGTTATTTATAATAATCAGTAACTTATAGTTACCAAAAAATAATCGGTAACTTAAAGTTAGATTTTAGTACCTCATGTAAAGCCCTTGTTTGCCTAAGTAAGGCTTCAGTATGCTGCAATAAATATTTAAAATATAATTCTTTCAATTATAAATTCTGTAAGTCTTTAAATTTCTTATATCTCAATGATGTACCACTGTCTTGAAACAATCCCTAGATTTCTTATTTAAATATCTAATACCTTCTAATAAATTCTAAATATATTAAGTGAAATGCTAAAAGGATATTTTAGAATCCTTGATTAAAGTTATAGCACTTAAAATTGAAATTTAACTAACTGAAAGTTCATATAAAATTTTACACCAAAAATATCTACATTACATTAAACACTTTTTTGATTTAGAAACTAAAAATGAAGTTCAAGAAGTATTTTAATTTTTGAGCTGCCAATTAAAGTTTAGCATCTTGAATTTATATTTTAATAGGTAAGAAAGCAGCTTAGTTTAATCAAATGAATTTTTGATAATTTCATATGAAATTCGAATATCTTCCAAGAAAAATTTATTTAAATAGCTCATGACGTGTGTAATATAGTAAATATTTGATTATTTATAATTTAACAATACGAATTAAATTTTTTTTTAAAATATATTTTTTTGAATAAAAACTTTATATATTTAGAAAAATTAAATTCTGCAGGGTCTTTCTTATGGATAAAATAAATAATTATCAAAAAAATAGAAAATTTTTAAAAAATCCATTGAAACATGTACCTACATTATATTTAAATATTATAATATAAAAATATCTCTTTAATTTATAAAAGTACTTGACAATTGGTTTCTACTACAATAAATAGTCTTTTTCTAAAAAATAATAGATGAGACGAAATTCAAATAACATATTGAATGTCAACAGAGACTTAAATTTAATTTCATTTTCAATTCAAAATTCTTATTAGATGCGTGGGATGACAAGATCAGAAAGTCAATAGAGTTGATTGAAAATAATAGAAGAAAAATTAAAACTTGAAATCAAATCAACATTGTGAACAAATACAAAATTAAAATAAGAATAATATCATATAGATTAAAACCAATTCCGATGATTAAATTGAATATTTGATATTTTTATAAAGAAAACAGAAAATAAAGTCCCTGAAAAATATTATTAGAAATAAGAAATTTTGCTTTTTTCGATTATTATATTGTATAATTTTATTAAAAACTTACTTAATTTTAAATAAGAATTTCATCTTTCTAAAGACAGTAACTAAATTTTATTAAAATCACTATGAATGTTTAACAAATTGACTAAAAAAAATTTATATTATTACCATGATACGTGGGCTACTATATATATTTCTGGCCTAATAATGAAAATGCGAATATTTATCAACGAAAAAGGTTTTATTGTTTTTCAAAATATTCTCCATCAAGATTTATACACTTTTGCATGCGCTCAAACCAATTTTCGAAGCACTTTTTCCACTCCGATTGAGACACCTCCAAAACATGGTTTTTGAATGCTTCAACAGCATCTTCTGGCGACGAAAATCGTTGACCACGCATTTTTTTCTTGATGTGTGGGAATAAAAAGAAGTCATTGGGTGCCAAGTCAGGGCTGTACGGAGGATGACCCATCAATTCGACGTTTTGTCCGGTCAAAAAGGCGCTGGTTTGAGCCGATGTGTGAGAGCTCGCATTGTCATGGTGCACAATGATTCGACTTCTCTTGTTCGTTTTTCGAATTTCTCCGAAGACTTCAGGCAAACAAATGGTGGTGTACCACTCAGAATTGACCGTCCTACGTTGCACAAGCGGAACAGTCGCCACATGACCAGTTTTGCCAAAGAAACAAGCGACCATTTGCTTCGAAGTGCTTCTTCCACGAACAACTTTCGTTGGATTTGACTCGTCTTGGAAGACCCACACGGTCGATTGCTGTTTTGTTTCGGGCTCATACGCATAGATCCATGATTCGTCACCTGTGACGATCTTATAAACGTCTTTTGAAGCACCGCGATCGTATTTTTTCAGCATTTCTTTACACCAATCCACACGAGCCTTTTTTTGAGCGATTGTCAAATTGTGCGGGATCCAACGAGAACAAACCTTTTTTACGGCCAGGTGTTCATGCAATATCGAATGTATGCTGGTGGGAGAAATGCCTAGGCATGCCTCTATCTCACGGTATGTCACATGACGGTCTTGCATTATCAGTTCACGTACGGCATTGATGTTTTCTGGAACAACGGCTGTTTTTGGACGACCTTCACGGAATTCGTCTTTGAGCGAGCGTCGGCCACGATTGAATTCGTTGTACCAGTTTTTCACAGTGCTATAGGATGGTGCTTCATAGCCATACAAAGATTTAAGTTCATCGATGCACTCTTGTCGTGATAATCGACGTCGAAAGTTGTGAAAAATGATCGCACGAAAATGTTCACGAGTTAATTCCATTTTTTTGCCAAATTGATTTTTTCAAGTCACTGTAAACAACACAAATGATAGTCGTACGTCAAAACGTTCTGAGTACGTTTATGCTAAAAAATGTCAAACTTTCCAATGGAAATGTCAGATCGCACCTGGCAACACTTAGTGTTGCCTAGGCCAGAAATATATATAGTAGCCTACGTATTAGTGGTTTTATAAAAACAATCTACTTTAAATTGATTTATTACTAATAAAACAGAATGCAATATGCTATCTAGTCTTATCTGAAATGATTATAAAGTAGTAAAACTATTCTTTCTTTCAGTCAGGAGAGGATAGCAAATTGTAGCATTAAATGAATATAATAAGGGCTCTATAACAACATTAAATTACTCTAGATAAGGGCTCTGGTATAGCGTAGTTTCCATTCTTCGTAGAAGTGCTGAGAAAGGTTTCAACTGGAATCCAACTATACTCCTCTCAAGTATTTTTTTGATCTAAAGGAACCAAAAAATCATACATAATTAGAGGGATTAAGAAAGGAAAGAATTCAAATTTTTCCAATCTGTACCATGTTTCCAAAATTTCTTCCTTCAAAAATATTGAATTATGAAATTAAATTTTATAATTTGTGTTTTCAAAATTTCACTCTTTTAAAGTAAATTAATCCTTATTTTAAAATGCATATAGTTAATTGAAACTTAATCGCAAATTTCGCTTAAATTGAATAATTTATTTGCGTCCTCTTTTAAGAAAACAAAAGGGTGTGTTCGTATTCCATAAGGAAGTTTTCTTAGACCCGTTTTATCGATATCTATGGTAGTTTCTAATCTTTTTGCTGACTTTTATTATAATAATATCGATATTTATACCTCATAATAAATATAATGGAATAATATTATATAACAAAATAACTAACTTTATTATTTAGAACCTTACTTTCATTGTCCTTGACCTTATCAGTAGATTAGACAATTGATTAATAATAGAAACTACTCATACACCAGTAACTATATTTTAAAACCCATCTAAAGTCTTATATTTTCTAATCTTTTTTAATTATAATCCTTAGAAATGTAGTTGACATATTTGAAATTATTAAAAAAACATCTTTCAATAATTTGAATAAGATATTATTTTAGTTACTTAAATGCAGAATTTGATAAAAAATTTAATAGTATATATAGCATACTTTCTTAATTTATATAGCATATGCTATCATTTATTTGAATAAGATTAAGATACCATATTTTTAATCTAAATTAAATTCAATAGTTATGAATATAAAAATTCATGAGCTTTCAATCTAAGTCTGCAGCTGAATCTCTCGGTATATGAAATCTATCATGGTCAGTCATGATTCTCCTAACTTCTATCGTAAAGAGAACGTCTTATTGGCTAACTTGTTATATGATAGATTTTTGTTTTTATAATAAAATCAAATTTTCTTATTTCTCCTATAGTCCCAATGCTATGCTCAGATTCAGGTTCAGTATTTTCTAGTAGTTGATTTTGATTTAGTTCATTCGTTTCGATTTTATAAAATAGACTCGAATACAAGAATATCATTAGTTCGGAACATGAATAAATGCATAAAGATGATTCAGCTGACTTGATATTCTGTCTACTAAAGCTGACGTTGCATAGAAATCAGATTTATCAAAGATGGCCTATAAGCGTGATGAAAACAGAAGGAGGCCACAAATATTGCTAAGATGATCATTGATGAAATAAGAAAAACCTTTAATCGAAAATATCAAATATAAAACCAGTCCTATGACTTTGAATTTATTTTGTTTCTTTATATTTTTCTTCTTAATTTAAACACACCCACAAAATAGAATAGGAAAGATAATCTCGAAAGATATACGGACTTGTGAACGGAGGAGGTATGAAAGCATTCAATAAAATATTATACATGATGCTCCCTTGAAGAGATTTTAAATGAAGGCAAACTCACCTACTACTTGTTTTTTTTTCTCTAACAGAATTAATTTTAACATTTACCAGTATATTGGTATATACTACTTTAAGGAGGTTTAGTTGTTACCTGTGGAGAATGTGATAGGAATAGACGGGGAGAGAGGGAGGAGGGTAGTTTAAAATATATATTTTGTAAATTTTTAAAAGGTACCATTTGTACCAATTTTTATATATTTGTGTCAACTTATTATCATAACTAAATCTTCTTCAATTTAAGTTTATACTATTAAGTAATAGTTTAAAAAATATTGTTATATATTTATACTTTATAATTTTATTAAAAGAAAATATAAAATTGTTGCAACTTTTGTGACAGAATTTATTTAGAAAATATTAAAAATATTTTCTAAATATGTTACAGACAATGCAAACGTTATTGTTGAGAATGAAAAAAGAAGTTACTTTTGAGAGTAAAATTAGATCCTTAATTTGACTATAAAAATAAATATTTCTTCAATTATATAATAAAAATTTGTAATTATAAAATTTTTTTTGAAAATATTGTAAAGAAGTTTTCTAATTTTAAATATTATAAAGATATAGAAAAAGGAAGCCATCAGAATAGGTTGTAAAAAGAATTCCCCAAAAAGACCGAATTTCGGCATATTCGAAACCAAATATATTTTGCGTTTATTTTGCAAAATAATATTGTACATATAATAATATGTTTTACATAAAATTGGATTTTTTTGAAATGTAAAATCCTATTTAATATAACATATCAAGAAGTTTTCATACTTCATCCTTTCTCAGACGCTCCGCGAATCATTTATGGCGGAGTTTATGGTATTGCACATGAGTTACGAGCTCTGCTCAAAAAGTATCGAGAATTTTGAATTTCCGCGGGTTACGTATATCCGATTTTCAATTTTTTATGCCGTTATGTTGGTCATCATGTCTCTCACTTATACGGATAAGTTCGGCCATTTTGAATGTTCAGTTAATTTTTACAGCTGTTTTGCTTGCACGTGTTTTGGCTCGCCTTTGATTTTTGCCCATTTTTTCAGCAAAAACAGCATCGCATTAACATTGATAAGGAACTGTTGGACTCCGTCCGCGAGAGCCCAAATTTGCTCCAAAGGATCATAACTGGTGACGAATCATGGGTTTGATGATCCAAAGCTCAATCATCCATATGGAAGCTGCTGCACGATCCAACACCGAAAAAATCGCGCCAAGTTCGGTCGAATATGAAGGTTTTGCTTACAGTTTTTCGTCGATTTTAGGGACGTAGTGCATCATGAGTTCTTGCCACAGGGCAGAACGGTCAATAACGAATATTACCTGCAAGTTATGCGCAAATTGGGCAAAGCAATCCGCCAGAAACTCCCGGATTTGTGGCTTTTGCATCATGATAACGACGCTGCTCACGCATCGTTGCTTATGCACACATTTTTGGCCAAAAACAAAATACTAATAATACCGCACCGACCGTATTCCTTAGATCTGGCCCCCTGTTACTTTTTCTTGTGAAAGGACGATGTTACGCTACGATTGAGGAGATAACGACGGCATCGAAGTAGGAGCTGAACAAGATCACAAAAAAGTGTTTCGAGGATTGGAAAAAACGTTGGCACAAGTGTATAATATCTGTGGGGGATTACTTTGAAGGGGACAAAATAAATATTCATGAATAAATAAATAATTTTTGAAAAAACAAAAAATTCGCGATACTTTTTGAACAGACCTCCTATGTTCGATAATTTTTTTAAATGAAAAAATATTATACAATAATAAAGAAAATTAGTCAATTATTAAGATTACATATAAAATAAATAAGACAAAATCAACTCAGTTTTCTAGTATTATAAATAAGATCTTTTTAAACCGTCTTTTTAAGACCTAAAAAAACTACTCCAATTGATAGACCATTTATTAATAGAACGCTAGCTATATCTGACATCAAAAAACTTTAGCCTTACGACCTTAAGATAGTAAAATTAACATCTACATTTATGAAGTTTAATATCTCTATGGTATCAACTGGCAATATTAGTTATATAGAAATTATAAAATTCATGAGAAATAAATGTGTCCTAAGATAGTTTAATCACTTTTTAAAAATGGTACTTCCAATAATTAACTTGATATGAAAAAACTTGATTAACAATGATTTTTGTAACACCACTTTTGGGTATTATTAGTTTTATTACATGCAGAATATTTTACTAAAAAAAAGCACATCTTCCAAAGAAACTATTCTAGAGATAGCCGATAGGAAAACCTCCTTAGAGCCACCCTCAAATTTTCATTATTAAATATAATAATTTTTGCTGAATATGAAACAAACTTGAAACGTCATCCAATAACCCTTCCAATATATTCGCAAAACAGTCAGAAAAATTATTCATTTCTCGAAGACAGACTAAAGTGAAGGCATTTTCATCAATCATGAAAATTTAATTTAGGAAAATTTCTATTTCGTATGAAAATTGTATTTTCACTATCAGCGCACAAGGCACTATACCAAAAATAAACTTTCTGTTAAAACTACTACTACGCCTCTTTCTCATGTAGGTGTATTGGGGTATGTTATTTTTTATGATTATTATTACTTTTTTTTTCTGAACTTTATTAATTTTCCTACACCATCTTCCGTGCAATCGTATCAAGACCACTGACACATACTTCAGTGCAGATTGCAGAAAATAAAATCATGGCTCGTGGGATTTTCCCCCATAGTGAAATCTAATGCGTTTAATTTGAAAGCACCTAATTAGAATTTATGTGCGACTGCTATCTGAAAATATATTATACTACCTCGACCACCCCTCCCATTCTATTCACTGATAGAGATGATTTGAGAATACTAAATGTTAAGTTAGAATTGAAAATTTGTGCACATGTCAACATTGAATCTTTTACATGGCCGCGCGAAATTTATATTTTAAAATTTGCAAACGGATTATTACGAATAATAGGCCACAATTAAAAAGAACTTTTTGAGTGTTTTCTCTTCGGAAAATTGTAAACTTATGTTAGCAGTTAAATACGTGTAATTGATACCTTCAAATTTAAATATGAACAAAAATGCCAATTACTTGAATTTCATACAAAATTTGCGCATGCCTAAGTAAGGATTTACCCATTCGAGTGAATTCGATTTTAGATTCTTCGATATTAGATGTTTGAAAGTTTCAAAATGGTTGTTCCCTTCTATAAGGAAATATTTCGAAGAATTGGCATAATATTATGGCGTATACAACGATTAACGACAACGAATTTATTTCGGCATATTGAATATTTTCACCGATTCTATTAGAAGGGAGCAGAGCATTCATTAATGAATGCCGGGTGAGTTTTCTACATAATCCCTTCCCATAAAATTCGGTCTACCTTAGCAACGGAAGGATTATTATCCTATCTTAATGTATTCAAGGATATTAAGCAAAATGAGCGAAATATTTAGGATTTTAGTGCTTTTTAATTCGAAAATTTACGCAAAATTAAGCACAATCAGACAACAAGAGGGAATTTGGAATTTTGTTATTGTGTTACTTTGTCTCCTATCCCTCCCCAATAGGAAATTCACTTTTTTTTTGTAGGCTTCTCGTTACTGAGTACATGTTTTGGTATACGTTGTATATTATGTGGAATTTCGCATAATCTCTTTTAGAATAGTTTACTCCTAAATATACACAAAATACTTAGAAAATCAGAAATGTTTTAAAGGCAAGCGTTTTATCTAAAGTATGTAAATGTTTACTATTATTCTTCCTTTTTGCAAAAATATTTTTAAAAACATTATTAAAATGTACAATATAATTTTTTCTCTCTTTTCTTGGATTTTTGCTATATTTATTTAATAAATCCAGGTTATATTATACACGATATTTTTGTAGAAGTTGTAGACTGTATGCTGTATGGCGGAACTAGGAAACACTCACCGACCAATTAAGGATTCGGCACAGAAAAAAAAAACAAATAATATAAATTTAGAATAATCTTATACCAATTGTTAATCGGCTTATGTATTCATGACAGAAAAGAGACGAGACTGATTTTATCCACTTCAAAGTAGTCCTCAGCGTTGGCTTTACTCTTCTTAGCAGTGCTGAAAATCGCCTTCAGCTCATCCAATACAGTTCTTTTGATGTTTTCGACATTAAAAACAGGTGTTTTTTGATCTTGTAAAAGAAAAAATTCATACAGACATAGATCACGTGAATAGGGCGGCTGAACAACCATAGAAATCGCTTTTTTTTAAATAAACGCTTGTTGATAAAAATATTTGTCTAACAGGGGACGTTGTCTTTGAAGAGCGTCGAAGTGTCTACAATATTCAATGTAACATGGAGAAAGCTTTGTCTGAGTTATTCAAGGACTCATCCATCAGCTTCAATAATATTCGACGGTCTGAACTTATAAGAGATCTCACTCACTCCTTGAGCAAGCTCCGTCTTGAACTGTTTTCCGGGTGTCCAAAAATACTTTACGCCATCGAAAAATGTATATTTTTATGGAAGACTCTTTCTCAATAGGTCTCATACAACTTTTCGTAGGGTAAGCTCGTGGATTCGCCAAGCTTTACCCAAAATTTGATAACTCATCGTTACTCCAAATTCGTTATTCCAATTTTCGCAACGGTCTAAAAAAACTTATAGAGTCTTGACGATCGAGTAGTTATCGGCCGAGGTAAAAACTTCTAGGAGAGACTAACGCACAATCCCCAAGGAGTAAGATTTGACAGAAACAGCGAAAACTTAAATTATATACAATACAAAAGAAGCATCTAATTTGAGCTTTTTCTGTTTCTGCTGCTGCTACGGTTTTCGCTACCATTTCTGTTGCTGTTGCTGTTACTTTTCTTGTTGCTATTGGTTTTGCTGCTGGTGTTACTGTTGCTATTGCTATTGCTGCTGCTGTTGTTTTGACTTTTACTGTTGCGGTTGTTGCTACTGTTGCTAAAGTTACTTCTGCGGATATTGCTGTAATTTTTACTGTTACTATTGCTGTTGTTATTGCCGTTTCTGTTATTAATACTTCTGCTGCTGCTATTACTGTTGATGTCATTAATGCTGGTGGTGCTGCTGTTGCTTTTGCTGCTGCTATTACTGTTGCTATTGCTATTGCTGTTGCTGTTGCTGTGACTTTTACTTTTGCTATTGGTGTTGAGGTTGCTGTTGTTATTGCTGTTTCGTTATTAATACTACTGCTGCTGCTATTGCTGTTGATGCAATTAATGCTGATCCTGCTGCTGTTGCTTTTGCTGCTGCTGTTACTGTTGCTATTACTAATGCTGCTGCTGTTGCTGTGACTTTTACTTTTGCTACTGGTGTTGAGGTTGCTGTTGTTATTGCCGTTTCTGTTATTAATACTGCTGCTGGTGCTATTGCTGTTGATGTCATTAATGCTGGTGCTGCTGCTGTTGCTTTTGCTGCTGATGTTACTGTTGATATTGCTATTAATGCTGCTGATCTTGTGACTTTTACTTTTGGTATTGCTGCTGCTGTTGATGTAACTTTTACTTTTGCTATTGGTGTTGAGGTTGCTGTTGTTATTGCTGTTTCGTTATTAATACTACTGCTGCTGCTATTGCTGTTGATGCCATTAATGCTGGTCCTGCTGCTATTGCTTTTACTGCTGCTGTTACTATTGCTATTGCTGCTGCTGTTGCTATAACTTTTACTTTTGCTATTGGTGTTGTGGTTGCTGTTGCTTTTTCCGTCTCTGTTATTAATACTGCTGCTGCTGCTGTTGCTGTTGATATCATTAATGCTAGTGCTGCTGCTGTTGCTGTTCCTATTGATGGTAGTGCTAATTCTGTCACTGCCTTTGCTATTGCTGTTACTGTTTCTGTTCCTGTATGTATTGCTATTTTTTTTTCTGTTGCTATTGCTGTGGCCGTTACTGTTGCTGTTACTATTGCTATTGCTGTTATTGTTGCTGTTACTATGGCTTTTAATGTTGCTATTGCTGTTACTGTTACTGTCGCTTTTGCTACTGATTCTGTTTCTTTACCTGTTGCTCTTACTGTTGCTGCTCTTATTGCCAGGATACCATGCGCATCAGAATAAGAATACTTTTACTGCTAATCAATGAACTATATCTATTTTTAGAATAATATTATAAATTCTTTGGATCAAAATAGAAATAACTTAAACTTTACCTTTTTTTAATAATCTCTTATACAATTAAATATAAATCATTGACTAATAATCATTAAGCATATAAGAAAATATAATTATTTTCTTATATTATGCAAATACAGAAATAACATTCAATTTACTTATAAAATTATATTTCGATAAAAATTTTATTTTTAATTTTTAACTACAAAGTTTCATAAAAAGTATTTCACAAGCTATTTATAATTTCTTATATTACGCAATATATGTTTTTCTGATTATATTTGGTTTAGCAAATGTATTGTTTGCTTTAAAAGTAATTAAAGGTTCTGTTAAAATAAAATATAAACAAAAGCAAACATATAATAAAAGTACAATTCCACTTAGTGAAATGGTAAAAATGGTTAAAAAAAAAAATTTCTTTAACAGTAATCACACCCACTCGAAGGTGACACTTCAATTGAACCATGAACAATTTTCATGGTCATCAATATTTCAGGTTAAAATCAGCAATAAGAAAAATATGTACTGATTGTGAAAACAATATCATAAAAGAAGATCCAAAAACAAAGTGACACACCTGTTTGACTGATAAGAATTTACTTTAACATGATGCAATAATGGTTTTATGGGCAATGCCATTTATACAGTTACACACCCACCTTTACGTTAATATTGGTTTAAGTGAAAAGCGGTCGCAATCAACAACTATATATATTGGGGAGCAATAATGTAAAAAAAAACAAATCTTCTGCTAAAAATAGAAACCCATTCTTAATGACAAGTCAAGTTCAAATAAAACATTTGTCAATTTACGAGTACTCTGTACATTTGATATCAGCACAAGGGAATATAACAGGGACCGCTCCCCATTTATTAGGTGACAACTGAGAGTAGAGATTACCATTGTACACGTGCACAGGTTGCATAGCATATACAATATTTTATGGACGATTACTGTTTTTAGTATGATTGGTACTATGCAATCCAGAAACTAAAACGCAGATAGTCCCCGAAAATCAGACAAGTCACATATTGAGGATGGAAAGGGAAAACTAGTTCCAAACGAATCTCTGGAATCACTAAGATTTTAATTTTGTACTCAGCAGGGGATCAAAGACTTCTTAGTTACGCGTACCCAACTCACTTGTTTATCTGTTCTGTCGATGCAGAACAACATTTTGGTCGATTCCTTAACATATTCCGTACTCTTTGATTATATAATAATATATGTGAACGTGCAAATAATAATATTAAACCAAGATGACTATCATATCAGCTAAGAAAATAACATGACGCACAACTTGTACCAAGGGAATTGCTATTCAAAAAGTTTCGATTTTTGCCTTTTAAAGAAGCTTATTTTTTAGTTTAATTTTTTTTTATTGAGTTTTAATTTTTATTTTATTGTTACTGTTTAGTTATTTTCTTTACTTTTGGCTGGCACTTATAATTTAGATATTCTTCACCAAACAAATTGGTTTCTTTTCTTTGCTTTTCGTTGGCATATCTGATTCTGATGTTGTTCATCAAACAATTTGGTTAATAGTTTCTTTTTACTTCACTCTCGATTTACGTATAGTATTTTTGTGCTTGACATGACTGACATTGCCAGATGATCATATGGACGACAAGGTATTGGAAGTGCATAGCCACAACATGTATTCTTACAAGCGTTTTGTTTTCTTTGACGCGGTTTTTCAGAATAATCCGCTAAATTCTTATACGTTGACGAACTAACATGCTTGTAAGGCTTATATGTTGGTTTCTTCAGAATCAGGTACAACAAACACATTGGATTCCTTTTGTACATGAGTTTTTAATACTAACCTAAGAGTATAGAACCGACCATATATAGTAGTTGTACGATTTTAGGAAAAGGCCTTTGCCAAGTAGAAGAAGTTGTGTGCGGTTTCTTCATATCTTTTAGCTTCCTGTTTTCGTAAATTGAAATGTGCGGTCTGTTTTGTAAGGCGTAGAAAAGTCCATCCAACAATGCATTACAATTCATAAATAATTAAATTTTCATCCATTGTTCCGGTATAAAGGAAACCAATGCGAATGAAACAAAATTAATTATTTATTATACAATATAATAAGCAATATACAAATGGGTACGAATAATAAATTCTCAGATCAGATTCTGGTTAAAAATTAGTACAAGTTGTATTATTGCCTAACGTATTTTAAACAATATAATTTATATGAAATTAGAAGTTTTCTGGTTAGGAGGATATTTACATATGAACGGATACGAGTATTATTTAATAAAAAAAGAAGATTCTAGAAATTCCAATTATATATTGGGTCTGTGAAAATTAATTCCAAAGCAGTAAATCCATACACTATAAGTAATAGTATTTAAATCATAATTTTTTTTAACATGCATATAGTTATAATATTTTTGGGTATATTTTACGTCTTTTAAAATGAAAATATTTCTTTTTACAATTGATCCTTCATTTAAAGGATGTATATTTTGAATTCTGTAACTAAACGGAAAATTTAACTGTATCCTTTTCGAGATTGTATTTTAAATGTGGAAGATCAGGATTCAGTTTATAGCCTTACTTAACAACTTTCTTATATTATTTTTGTAATTTATATTTCTTGTATTTTAATATTTAAAATTTAAATTTAAAAATGACTAAAGATGCGGAAATCTTTCTGAAAATAAGATCTACAAGATTAGGGATTTTTTGTAGGCCAAATTACTCATCGACCTAAAATTAATAAGTTTATAATTTGGTATATTTTGTAAAAAAAAAAACTGCAATACGTTCTATTATGAACAAAAAAAACTCAGATTAATGAGAAAATCTAGTCAAGTGGATGAAAACATTGTTGTAATTATGAGAAGAAGGAATAGGAAGTTTAAGAAATCACACATGAATTCGGTAGAATGCTTGTTGAGAGTGGCATGTCTTAGAGGGTGACGAGCTTTAAGAATATTTTTACTTTGTGCTTTAAAAATATTTTTACTTTGTGCAAAAATAAGAAGAAAAGGTTGGAATGCCAAAATATTACCGAAATTGTTATTTGAATAGTAAAAACATATCCTTTGGAATGGTAAGTTGAAATTTAAAATTTTTGGGTCTATGAGATGTACGGTTTTTTTTGTCGGCATATTGGCAAGAGAGCTAATCATTCTAGCAGGATCATGAGTTCCAAAGATATTTAAAGAGGATAGTCATCAGAATTTTCTCCAATCAAAATTTTTTGTAAATGAATTCAGTATAGCAACAAAATTTTTGGGTAAATGTACTTCAAAGTTGGAATAATATAGCTCCACGTACTCTTCAAAAACAACTCGAAAGAATGTCAAGTGTTGACAAAGTAGGATGAATGTTAAAAAATATTTTTTTTTTTTTTTATTTGACAGGTTTTATTTCTACATTATAACACATATACACATAGTCATGAGACACAGTCGCTCCTATGGAGCATATAGCGGCACAGAGAATACACGTCTCTAGTTGGTGGTAGAAGGCTTCTTTTTTTGTTGGTGTCATTATCTACTTCGGTTGGGGCATAGCACTGCACGATGGTGATGTTTTCGGAACTTCGAGTGGAGCCTGGTTGTCAGAAGGCTGTCGGAGACCGTTTTGTAGCCCATGAGAGATCTCTTTTTGCGTTGGCCGATAGGATCAATCCGACTCCACAGTGGTGGCCGCTGTAGATGAAGTGTTCGTTTACCCGTCTGCGTTGTGAGGGCTCCCTTGATGTTTCCACCTTGTCTCGGAGATTCCCAGGATATCGAGGTTGTAAGCATTTTTTTTTTGGGAGGGAAGCCAGTCGAGAAGTTTTTGGGAGAGAGTCTCGCACGTTCCAGGTACCTATTCGGGCTGTTCGATGAAAACCAGATGAGTTTTTTGCCTGAGGTAAGGTCCGGTTGATTCTTCTTGTACTGTTTCTTGATAGATGGTTTTTTATAGCTTGCGGCTTATCAGGCCAGCGAAGTAACCTCCAGTGACGTTGGGGGACCCTACGGACTACATATAAGGCTTGTAGTCGGCCTCTCACCCCGGCACCATGCCGAGATGGCGGCAGCTGGAATCGAACCCGCTACCTACCGAGTGTGAGTCGGTCGACACACACACGGTTAAACCTGGGGCACACGGTGTTCCCAAGCGGTCATCCATCCAAGTACTAACCACGCCCAGTCCTGCTTAACTTTATTATTAAAAATATTAATAATTAAAAAAAAATAGAAAAAATTTTAAATTATAGAAACTTAAACTTTTAAGCAAAAATAATACGAAGAAAAGAGTGCTATTTGTTTGCCCTTAAGGTTAAAAGTACGACCATAATGAGAAGGCAGCAAATAATAAGTGAAGCAATTACCCAAAAAATTCAGATTTATTTATCAATTTAGTTTTCACGATCCAATTTGTTATTAACCAAAAATTATCTCAACCGAAAACTAAAGAGCAAAACTATACTATAAGCCAGCTATAATATTTCGCTTTTGATTTTAGTGTCCTTTTAGTGTTGTTGGTGTCCGTCGCAGTCAACTAAAGACCAAATGCTTTGTTGGATGTTGTCCAAGATTTTGCAGTAAATTCTGGATTACGATGTCCACAATTCTACGAAATTATTATTAATTGCACTCGCCTCTTAGCGTAACTTGACGATAATTGAAATTGAATTCTGAAAATTTTCATCTTAAAGAGGGCTGCACTGCACACTCTGGTACTAAGTATTTGGTTCGCCGCCGGTTGCCTTAGGACATTTTGCCGGAAATAAGAACAAAATGATTTTAATTACTTGTAGTGAAATTATTATGAAAGAAATGAAGAGAAAATGGAGACAGAAGTTCATTTATAATGATTGTACTAACTTACAATAATTGTTCGTATGCGGTACGTACCATGGACACAAATATTGTTGCTGTACACTTAAATGCAATAGGTCAGTGGTAGTCGTGGCAATTTGTAGAAAATCAGGGGTCTATTTCCTTATTACGAGCATATATGTATAAGACTTGCGTATATTTATAGATCTACAATAGTAGTTTACACCATAGAGAAAAACTATTCAAGTGTATGAGATTAATTAAGTTTAGTTAGAAAATTCTAATCGAAATGCAACCAACTGGTACCAATTATACACCCCATCCCCTGCTAAGAATTCGTACAATCTATTTCGTCGACTGAGAAGCACATTTTTGGATTCTAAAGAGAAGTCCATGCGTTTGAATATTTTTCTCGTGTCAAAACTGCATCATATCAATATGAAGAACAATTGGAGATTTCCTTTTTCTCTGCTTCCTTTTTTTTTTAGAAAAGATATTCGTATCGAGAAGATGATTAATGACTATGAAAAGTCCATTGTGGATTAAAGAAACAAGCAAACATTTTATTGCTAAGCGGACAACAGAAATAATCGGAGAAGATTTTTTGGCAAAAAACAAATGCCCAATGACAGAAAAAGGGGCTTTGCTTAACATATACAATTCGAATTGTAAAATTTATAAAGACTTTGAGAGTCGATGGCGATGGTAAATCGTTTTGTAGTTAACACACTTAACCAATTTTAGAAAAAATCCCTGAAAAATTATACCAAACCAGAAAACAGGCAAATCATTAATTTAACTCAATCTGTCCTTTTGTGCTGATATTGTGACAACTCATTTTCCTTGTCACCCTCTGTACAGGCACTTAGAAAAAGATTCCGTTTACGTTTACTAACTCGATAATAGGAGACGTATCCTGATGACTATTATAGTGGCTTCAATACATATCTAGTATTTGTAGATGTAGAATCAGACGTTTCCTTTTTTCCTTATTTTATTTTTGTTAGATGGATACAGAAAGTTGAGAAAAATCACTTTTCACATGCACAAAGAGGGGTGTTTAAAGACACGTCAATGAAAGCAACTCAAAAATGATAAATGCATGTGCACACAGCAGACAAGTGCGTCGCCTCTGTTGATAGTCTAAAATTCTTTTTCGTCCTATTAGGGATGCTAGAGCAGTTAATGAATATCCCCTCTTGAAAAAGGATATTTGGAAAATGGATGTCAAGAAATAGATTTAGTTACCGATTCTTCCCTAAGCTACAATAGATTTCTATATACATTTATCCCTTCATTTAAGACTCAAATTTCATTTAGAAAATTGAATGCAAATGATGTAAGGACCGAACAGGAACAGCTTCTAAGATAAAAATTCACACTTTCAGAAGTGTAGAAGTAAAGTGTGATTGGTGGTGTCACCATAAAATGTTGCTTTGATTAATTACGTATAACTAATTGATCAAAAGGCACTCAACTTCAAACGGATTTGTTATCATTTTCATTGAGGGCTTTAAAAATTTTAATTTGTTCTACAATTTCCATGTTGTTATTCTAGAGCATAATTGAAATTAGGCCGATTCATTTAATTTAATTTATCGGAAAATTATATTTTATCTTATAGTTTTTTTTAACGAAAAGTTCATTTATTTTATTATTATGAAAATTAGAATTTTTCTATTAGAATGCTGATATACAATATTAAAATAGAAATAGAAAACCAACACCACAGTGCGGGGTTTCACAAGGCTCGGACTTCGGCTCATTTTCGTGGAATATCATATATGACGCTGCAGAAATTACTATTGGTAAATTCTTAGAAGAGGTTACTCCTTATTCATTTTATTTTACAGTCGACAAATAATGCAGTTATTTATCTAGCCTTGGCTTATATCACTGAACTTGGAACTTGCTGATCAAACAACCAAAACTGTACTGCTGATCAGTAGGGAAGTAAAGGAGACTATCACACTCACCATCGGTGACTGCAAAATTATTTCACAGTCAGGTTTTAAAACTTAGGAGCTCAGATAGACGCCCCATATTGAACTTTGTGGAATATCAACAAATTCTTACAATGAAGGCACCAGATGGAGCTGGCGGAGGCTTCTGTCTATTGTTAGCATACTACGTTGGTTACATCGATCTTTCTTTGGATGAGAGGACCAAGATCTATTATGGAGGTCAGTAGGCAAAAGAAATTCATCGACGCACCATCAGCTGGGAAGCAAGAAATACAACAACGGTGAGATGGCAACGCCATTTCTAACATAGCAACGTGGAACGGAAGAAGTCATAGGGAAGTGAACCACTATGCAGCCCAAATTCTTACTGGACATGGATGCTTTAGGGTTTTAATCTGGACGATGAAGCAACATACCTCATTTATCGTCCCATTTTTGTGGACGTAATCATATATTTTCTATTATCTACGCTTTACTGAAAAAAGAAATTCCGGCAAACGTTGTTAAACGCCTGTCCCTAGGCAGCATCATTGCCATAGACAATAAAACCGTTCGAAAATTTCATACATTTAGAAGCCTACTTAGAATTTTGACAACGAAAAAATCAAGCTTTGTAAGAAAGACGACTCCTCATGTGTGAATGACTGTAAATTATTCCATAATGGAGCATATTTAATGGAATAGGAATTTAGTTAGTACAATATTAACATACTCGTGCTGTATGAAATAGTAGTTGTACAGCGTTTTTAGATGATTTTCCTTAGCTGCGTTAATAAAAAGGATTGGCAAGTCATTATCAATCATATGAGCTAAAAAAATTTAAATGAACTTAATATTATTTATTTCATTAATTGCATCCTATAAAAAATAGAAAGATTTTAGGGAAACTCTTAATATCCGAAAGATATTGGAAACTCTAAAGATGCTCAGAAAACGTATCATGGTTAAATTTATAGTAGCTTTTGAATTGGTATTACAACTGTCGTACGATTGAGAATTGACTGCATTTTGATAAATTTTTATATCATTGATAGGTCAGACCAGTTCAGTTTTGTCTTTTTTCATAGTTATTTTGTGAACTTCGTCAATATAAATACAATTCCTTTTTCTCCTACTCTATGCTTACCATTTCTTCTTTAGCTAATCTAATTGTATTATTATGAAAGAATATGTTTAAATAAATGCAAGTGCATTCCTGTAAAAAACCTTATATTATATGTTACTACTAAAGTATATCGGATATATAAGCTTAAATCCGCTATTTGGTCATAGATTGAGTGAGTAAGCGTATTAAGCTACCATGGGCACGCCATACTTTTTTTATAAGTTTGGCATCTGTCAACATTAATCAGTGCACATTGTCAGCAATTTCGTACAATAACATACATTTTTCCTTAGGTAATCATGCCTAGTTTTGTGCCAGAAAGAGGGCATATGCGGGATGCTCTGCTTTTCTGCTTCAATTTGAAGAAATCGGCTGCCGAATCGTATCGAATGCTTATGGAGGCCTATGGTGACAGTGCTTTATTGGAAACAACGTGCCGCGATTGGTTTCGTCGGTTCAAAGATGGCAATTTTGACTTTTGGGACAAGAAGCGTGAAAATCGGCCTAGGAAGGTTGAGAACCATCAATTGCAGGCTATTTTGGACGACAAAGATTCCCAATCGCAATAAATTTTCTCGAAGCAATTGGGTGTTACTCAACCAGCCATTTCCATGCGTTTGCGTGCCATGGGGAAGATTGAAAAGATCGGAAAATGGGTGCCGCATGAATTGAACGATAAGCAGATGGAGCGACGCCGATACACATGCGAAGTCTTGCTCGCCAGACAAATAAGAAAGTCGTTCCTGCATCAGATTGTGACAGGCAATGAAAACCTAATATATTTCGAGAATCCTCAACGCAAGAAATCTACCATCAACATCTTCCCCAAGACCAAATCGCTTCGGACGGAAGACGATGCTGTGCGTTTGGTAGGATCAGCAGGGTATCGTCTACTATAAGATGTTGAAACCTGGTGAAACTGTCAATGTCCACCGCTACCACCAAAAACTGATCAAATTGAACCGTGCTCTGCCTGAAAAAAAGGTCGGATTATCAACAAAGCCATGACAAGCTGATTTTCCTCCACGACAACGCACTTTCGCACAAGTTAAAAATGGTCCGAAACTATTTGGGGACACTCAAGTGGGAGGTGCTACCCCACCCCACTTATTCACAGACCTGGCCCCATCCGACTACCACCTGTGTTCGCCGATGGGCCACGCGCTCGCTGAGCAGCACTTCGATTATTACCAAGACGTCCGAAAATGGCTTGATGAGCGGTTTGCCTAGAAAGAGAAGGAATGTTTTTCGCGTGGTATCCACAAATTGCTCGAGAGATGGGAAAAATGTGTAGCTAGCGACGGCAAGTACTTTAAACAAATATGTTTTTGCTTTCTATGTAAAAATATGTATTTTTTTTAATTGAAAAACAGCATATTTAAGCTTATACACCTGATTTCTATTTTAATTTCAGTTAAAATGATAAATTTTCTACATCGGCAATACGACTTTTAGAAGAAAAAAAACATGAAAAGTGACTAAACTAAATTTTGTTTATAAAACCAATTGTTACTATTAGTTTGTAGTTCATTCGAATATAAAATCTTTTAATAATAAAGAGATCAGTTAAGTCGACAATTTCTATTTTGTCTATTCTTCATAGAGATAAATACTAATATCCTTATATATAGTCGATAATTCCTTTAATTTTATAATACACTTTTTCCTGTTTTTAACCTTGAATAGAAATACTTTTTACAAACTTTAATCATATTTCTAGCTATAAATACAAAAATAATATATTTGCTAAGTAGGTCCTTTTACAAGCAATTATAATTTGTTATAGCCGGCAAAATTTTTCGGAATTCGTGACCAGTAATTGCAATTGAGTTCGTTTAATAATTTCTTTGTATTGCCCTTCTCTTAATTAGTTTTTTCCACTAAGAGAAGGGCAACACGAAGAAATTTGCACTTCTGATCTTAATTAATTTTTTAGTACACTTAACATTTTAAATGTGTACTTTTTTTTTTTATTTCAATTTCAATAAAGTCGCAGCATAAAATAACTTTAAATATGAAAATCTATTGGTAGAATTAAGGACATGACTAAATATTATAAATTAGACATAAACGACGCTCGAGAAACTTTTCTTCGTTGCTGGTTGCAATTGTGTCAGCAATCATAAGATTTTAAAAATTTTGACAACGTTTGCTGAGTTACTCTATAAATTGTGTTGTGGCCTTTAAAATTACGTGTATTTAGAAATTCTTTTATGTAGGGATGGTTTACCCAAATTATTAATCATAGAGATAATATCATTATTTTTATATTTAAATGTTGACGAATATAAAAAAAACCAATATTTCCGACCCTCTATTTTTTGTCAGAATTTTTTTCGGTACAAATTATTCAGCATTTTTTTTTTTTGCTTTGAATAGTTTCCTGTTCTGACCTATTTTTGTAAAAATAGTCTCGATTCTCTGTTCCACTTCAATTCACATTTCCAAAAACCTACTAAATATGCGGGGACCCTATGACTTTGTTTATTTTCGTACCAGAGCAAATGCATTTTGAAAGACAAGAGGATGCATGCGCAGATTAACTATTGCTCGTACCAGAATTGACGTCATTTCGTAATTCAGATATTGAGGCAATGGGCCATTTCAACAATATACCATTCTCGACGAGTCCATAGGTTATGTACGACCAGTTTGATTTGTATAATTAGACAAAACACAGAAACCGCTCTTGATTATTACCAGCAGTCCCAACAGTCGTCATTGAACAATGAGATGTTATGATAGGTACGGAAGAGGTACGACGTTCCACAAATAGTATGAGCGGTGCGGAATTCGAGAAAATAGCCACAATATTGTAGATAACTGATGATAGCCAAAAGGGGAGAGGTGTGTTGAATGTGTCGTCAAGGGCAAGGGCATACCAAATAGTATCGGTGCCAGCAGAAAAACACACCGCATTTTCAACTGTGCTTGTTGGAGTTTGAAGGAGCTCAATCCGCACTGCGTTTACGAAGAAAGAATTTAGATACTCGTAGGCGGTTAGCTACTGCAGTGGCATCTGGTGATTTGCAACAACAGTTAATATGTTAAGCGAAATTGTACAACATTTACGTCAATTTAAATAACACGTGATTCGATAAACTGGCAGAAATTGACCAAGCAGCAACTCTAATTCAGAGACACTTCTGATACTCGTAATAACCTTAACAGAATGGGATTCCCTTCCTACCAAGCGATTATAGTTTTCATTACATTATCCAGAAAATACTGCAATGTTGAATTGTAATAAAAGTCTGACACTGCAAAAAAACTTCACATTGGCGAAGTTCCTGCAAGCCGCGACCTCCTGGTATGATGAATATGTGGAGTTTTATTGGATTTCAAAATCGCCATACTCGGAGTAGTGCTACGCTTGCAGATTTCGGTTATGCAGTCATGCGAACAATGCGTATATGGACGTCGTTATTGTATGAATAACTTCAACAACACAAGGCGATGGGAATGTAGACATCTAGTTAGCTGGTAACTCGTAGCAGTTAGTTAAAATCTCCCGGTTCATAGTAAGGGCGGCTTATAAGCAACTGGCTTACATCTTTTGAGGTTTAATTTTATGATCGTTTTCGGGGAATGTTACACTGCTGCACATGCATTCACATCCGCACTAACACATTTTTATATATTTTGTGATGCAAAACATTTATGCTAACCACGATCAACATTTTTCATTGGTTTTGAAGCCAAATCGATATGAAAAAAACAGTCGAATAAAATGAAATGATAGGTCTCAGCTGATATTTGTTAAACCGTTGAAAGAGAGTGACTACCATCATCATCGATAGGCTACTACCACCAGTACTATCCATGTAGAGATACAGTAGCTATTGTTATATGTATATGAAAATCATCCATATCCGAATGCACTCGTAAAATGGTAAATTATTACCCACTGCACCTATGCATGTTTGCCAGTGAGCCCATATGTTTTTTGTTTAAAATTTAAAAGGGATGTGCCTTTTTGTCATTGCAGTTAACATTTTTTGACGTTCCGTAACGTGACATGGGGATTCTCTGTACTCTCATCATTTGCCCATGAATTTTCTGCCACCACCACCACCGCCACCAGAAGCACTACTTTCACACTTTCCTGGAAGCGGTATACGAGGCCTAATATATACAATATATTTAGTATTATCTACAACCATCCCAATATGCACGTCCTCGTCACAGCCATTCCAGTACACCCAGTAACAGCATGACATACTCTACTGATGATCATTTTTATATTTTGTTTTTCTGAAATTAAAATTAATTTCTTGTTGGACATATTGTTGTATCTGCCGCTTGATTTTCCGTTTTGTTTATTTCACGACGCGACGCGACACAACGTTCCTTATTCGACTTTCAGTCTTGTTACTGTGTGTCCTAGCTATAGAGATATGCATTCTAAAGTAGATGCAGTACATCTGTAGATATTGTCTGTCACGATTGTATACATTTTACCATTTTACTCTGCAATTATACGGGCTAAAATTCAGTTTAATTGAAAATGAAATTACAGGAAGGCCCATTTATTTATAAAACAATGTCTCAACTATGGTTCGTAGCTAATGTCTTACCATCTTCAATGCTTATGTGCACATTTCATCAAAAATATTTATTAAAAAAAAGGGTAAATAGTTTCACTAATACACTATATACAATAGAATTTATACTTTGTATGGTGTACTAAATTCACTTTTGCTGGTAGGTCTAATTATTCTTTGTAAAAAATTTGACAGTATTTAAGTTCATATTTATTTTGTTCATTTCAATTTTCTGATCTTGATTAAATAATAAGTGAAATGGAAAATTATAAATTGCAACATAAATAAAACTTTTCTTATAGACAGAGAAAATTTATAAAAATTAATCCTGTTAAGTAAAATACTTACAAATGGAAGAAACTTAATCAGTTTATTCTTAAATTTAATTACAATAAAGAATTTTTTTTTTTTAAATCATGTTTTTGGTAAACTTTCCCTTTATTTTGTAGGTTTTGCTCGTTTCTTTTAATTGAAAATTTTTTGTTGTAATGCTTTCGTATCGTGATGCTAAAAATTTTGAACGAGAGCCAGGTTGTACGTATATTTCAGTTTTAAAATTGTGTGTATATGTACATTAGTTAAAATCACGTTTCAATGCTTTTCCAATTTAAACATATAATTTTATGTTTGCGAAAAGTTTATTTATTATGATTCCTTGGGTTGTCCTAGCAAAAGAAAGCATACTACGAGTACTAAACGTTTATGGCGAGTATGAAATGTAGAGTAGCTTTTCTCCTCCTTCTTTTAGCGCATCTGTGCTTTTTAATAGAAAAGTAACAATTGTCATCTATTTCGTATTTTTCTTTCAGAATTCGATTTTGATATTCTGTTTATTGGGCTTCTATAGAATTTTTACTGGCATTTTTTTTATTCTATTGCACTTTCTCCTTTAACTGGAAGACGAATACTTTGTAAATAAAGAAAATGTGAATATAAGTAATGTTATTAAAAATTATTTTATTTTTCAATAAAAATTAATAAATAATTTATTTAATATGGGTCAGTTTTCTAAATATTACCGCCCACTGATTTTTTAAATTTTAGATAACATTTTGTATAAGATTTTCCAATAAGAGTGATATGATTTCTCAGTGCCGTTTTGGCCATTTGTGATACGCCATGATCTGTCTTTTTTTCTTCATTATATTTAATAATGTTTACAATTTTATCATGGGGAGATATACACAAGAACAACGTTTACAAATTATACAATTTTATTATTAAAATAATCGTTCTCCAATTTAAGAAAATCATCTTCTCCGATGTGGTTTTTGGTCTGGGTCCGTACTTCTTTCGAAATGAAGATCGCTGATAACCAACTTTTTATGGCCGAAATTGGAAGAAATTGATCTTAACAATATCTGGTTCCAACAAGATGGGGCTACGTGCCACACAGCAAAATTGGGTTCATCGAATTCGTTCCTGCAAAAGAAGTCATGGAGGCCATTTGAATGACGTTTTATTCAGAACTTAATTGTATCGATTGTACTTCACATTAAATAAAAAACATTTGAATTTCCTTAACAATTACTGTATGTTTCTTTGAAAAGAAATCATATTACTGTTTTTGGAGAATCCTATATTTTCAATTTTAATGTCATTTTTGTTTAAAATCAGTTAAAAGAAATAATAAACAATTCTATTTTAAATTTATATAAAAAATATGAAACTTTCATTAAAATACACATATATAATATAATGCAGTGGTTACATTTTAATTTGCTACCAAAATTTTTGTTATCAAAATTATTAACGCTCCTACAGTATTCCAAACACTCAAAATATCAAGCATGTTTTCGTATGTGGCTTAAGTCTAGTCAGTTTAAAATAGATTACGACTGCTCACCTATCAGTGCGATGCTATTTTCTGGTTGATCAGAGAAACAAATTTGAAACCTAAAAGGATAATAATGAAATATTTATTTATAACCCACTGGAGTCCTCTATAACAAAATAATAAAAATTTATTCAAATCGGAAGATAGGTCATATTTGATTTCGAGTTATTATTTACTATAAAATTAGGGACACAACAAATATAAATGGTATAGATTCATTTGGCCATTAATATTTTTGACCATAAATAAAGGAATTGAATATTCCTTTTTTTTAAAAAATAGTATAGAACTGCCAATCGGATGTAAATATCTCTCTAGAAGAATAACAGCGCTTACCGTTTAGATCAATAGTTCTTAAATTGAAGACACCGATCGAAGCAGCTTTCATAGGGTATGCTCAGTTGCCATTATCCTTGTAAAGCTAGATTACTTTGGAAGTAATTATCCTCGCTAAAAAATATTTATAAATTATTAATTTTTTTAAATTTGCTATAATAACTTTTGAATGTTAACTCCAAATTGATATTATAAGTATTTTGAAGTAAATTAAATTAAAAATCCATAAGCTTGCTTAAAAAATGCAAACAATATAAGTCAGAATTAAAAATACAAGATAAGGTGAAGTGTTGAGATAATCTAGATTGTCTTGGAAATGAGTAGAACTTTAAGCTCATTATTTTAAAACAATTCAATTAAAGTATATTTTTCCTTTTCTTTTTTATTCATTTATATTGTTTTTCTTTCTAGTGAACTATAATAATAATAATTGCAGAACTAACGAAACCATTCAAATGGAAATTGTTTCGATAAATGAAAGAAAATGAAAAAAAAAACATTAGAACGTTATACTACAATATAATTTCTGTTTTGTACACGATCAGTATTGGTAGAAGCTATCCTAATCATCCAGTGATGTAAGTTTCTATAAAACAGAAATAATAAAGAAGGAAAATCCTTATACCATGAACGTCTTAGAAATAAGTAACATAAGAAGTGTTTAGTATTGTTGTAGTCATCTTTAATTATAATTTCTGTCCTCGATTTTGTATAACAGCATATTATCCTTTTACTAATTTATCTGTCCCATAATAGAAAATGACGTTAACAAAATATGTATAGTATAGTTTTGACTAAGTATCTTCAGACTTATATAACAAAAATATATGAAGAGAACAAATTATACCATACCGGAAATAAAAGTTAATCCCTTCGTGAAAATGTTTTCATATAAAATAAAATATCCTTAAAAGAATATAAAACAGAAAAATGAAAAGAAAAAATGGAATTTAATCATGAAGAAAATAAAGCTACACCATTTATCCGGTAAGACAATATTTTTTCCTGGTATGGACATTGATATAGTTCTTCTGCATTTGACATAATAAATTCTCCTTTTTTTTTACATTCAACAACAAAAAAGGATGTTGTCTTCCATTCGATAAAATTAAATTTGTTCTTACTTTCATAGTATTTCTTTTTCGTTTTTATCCATTTTAATTTCTTTTATTATGCTAAAATGTTTCTTATTTTTTATTTTGCCTTTTACTTATATTTTTCTCTACAGATGGCGATATATTAGAGTATTTATTTCTTCCGTAATGCGTCTGTCTAGAGTATTGCGAGCTTTGTATAGAGTCTCTACCAACATTATTGGAAAACATAAACCGATACGCACGAATACACTATTGCGTCATTTGTTCGTAGTTTAAACTCACGGCACGACACGTAAACGTTCTACGAATATTTCCATTCCACTATTCCAATCCAATTTAATTTTCCATTTTCTGATTAAATATTTTGCCCGAATGCGACTGGCACATATTTATTAAGTTCGCATGACTACATTTTTGGTGACTTAAATTTTCAATTAATCAAAATGGCAAGAACTAGTCTTCTTGGAAATATATTCCAATATACTTTAATATATCTGTTAACAAGAAATAATTTTAATTATGTTATATCGATTAGAATATATTCCAAAAATTTCATAATTATAATTGGGTAATTTATTTGAAAACCGACAGTAAAGAAAAAATATTGTATTTTAAAATATGTCAACTTCATAAGTAGTAAAATCAATTTTTTTAAAAATGGATAAGGATCCACAAGGTAAAATTTATTTAAAAAAAAATGAATTTGTAATTTATAATATAGATTGTTTAGCGAATTGTGTAATATGCAGAAGATACGCCAGTTTGGTACTGGAAGAACAGGCTTTAGATGCTGATTTTTCGATCAGTCTCATGATAGTCATTTGAATAATGTTATATTTTATACATAATGGCAGCATTCAAGCACTGTAATTAAATTAAAACTGTAACAAAATATGGATTTTAAACCTGTTTATTTAACTTTACTTTCCAAAGTGCAGAATTAGTTTTAATGTTGAATGAGTAACAAAAATCTCAAGATAAGACAATTAACATTTAATGTGAAAAAAAAATTATTCTTCGTCATCTTCTTTTATAATGTGATATATTTTAAATTCTTACAAAATTGTATTCCAAGCAATGAATATTTCTAATTAGAAAGAAAACTAATAAGGATTTATATTAGTTTTCTTTCTAATTAAAAATATTCATTATAGGAAATATTTTTTACCTATACTTAGATATACGTGTAATACCACAGGATGCTTACAATCCAAAAGTATTGGTATACGTCCAATCACCGCACTAGAGTTTAGTCAACTCAACCAACGAAATCCAGATGGATTCAACGAAATCCATTTTACACTTCTGGGTAAGAAAAAAGATAATATCACACCTTCGAATTCTTGCATTCTTATTTTGCTCATCATGCTATTAAACAGTTTTTCCATCATTTCTTCTTTAAGGTAAGCGGTCTCAACCAACTTTACTACTCACATCCTTCACTTTAACCATCTGCCAATTCCATTAATACTCGTATGGTGAGATGACTCTATCGATCGTACCATATTCTATTTTCGGGTACCAGCTTTTCTGTTTTTGTCTAGTCTAATCAACTGATCTAAGAGACACTCATGATAGTAGTCAGTAAACAGTTACAAGCTAGTTAATCTAACTATTAGTGACAATGCCTATCTAAACCTTTGCAATAACTACTATTCCTCACTATCAGTCCCAACAGATACTATGTTTCAGCCAGAAACCACAACACCTCGATCCGGTGTGGTATGAATAGTTACCGTAAGGGAACAGACCCTTGTGACACCACTCTGGTAGGAACTTTCACTTATAAAGCTCTACGGTAAGGAACCTAGCAAATTCCATCTATTAGTTCAATAAGTCCTTAGAAAAAGATGGAAAAAAACTGTTTTTTTAATCTCCTTTAAGCTCTATACACTTTTCCAACCGTTTCTCCAAAATTTTTATCCCGTCCAAAAATAGGATTTCGGAAGTTCTGCAAAATACTCATCCGTTTGAGCAATGACGTCCTCGTTGGAAGTGAACCGTCGTCCGCCTAGCCATTTCTTCAGATTGGGGAAAAGAAAATAGTCACTCGGGGCCAAATCTGGTGAATAAGCGGGATGCTGCAACAATTCCATTCTCAATTCCACAATTTTGGCCATGGAAACAGCGCACGTGTGCACACGCGCATTGTCCTGATGCAAGAGGATTTTTTTCTTCTTCAGATGGGGCGTTTCTCCTGTTATTGTTTTTCCTTTTTCGAAGTAGTCGATAAAAATGATGCCCTGCGAAAACGAAAAGACCGTGGCCATCACCTTGCCGGCCGATGGCACAGTTTTTGCCTTCTTCGGAGCCCGTTCACCCTTGAAAATCCACTGTGATGACTGTCTCTTCATTTCTGGAGTGTAGTAGTGCATCCAGGTTTCGTCCACAGTGACATATCGACGAAGGAATTCGGCAGGATTGCGATGAAAGAGTGCCAACATAGCCTCAGAGTCCACTACACGATTGCGTTTGTTCTCCTTTGAGAGCAAACGCGGCACCCATCTTGCCGAAATTTTTTTCACAGACAATTTTTCATGCAAAATTGAAGCGACTGTACCTTGTGATATGCCCGTGGCCTCAACTAATTCGCGCACTTTAATTCGCCGATCGCTCAAAATCAGATCGTGGATTTTGTCGATGATTTCAGGAGTAGACACCTCAACTGGGCGTCCTGCACGATGTTCATCTTTTGTGGATGAACGGCCACGTTTAAATTCATTCACCCAATTGTAAACTGTCGCAAACACAGGTGCAGATGTGCCATGAACTGCATCCAACTCGGCTTTGATTTCTTTCGGGCTTAAGCCTTTCAAATGGAGATGTTTGATGACAGCCCTAAACTCGCTTTTTTCCATTGTTATGCACAAATAAATGTCGTTAACTTTAATCGACGATAGAAATTGACCTACGCTATGGATCGAGCTGAAATTTTGACAGCTTTCCTGTTGATAATGCTACTTACAAAAAAAAATCTTTATAATGCTAAAACCCAATATTATGCTAATAAAATTAATCTCAATAAATCCTGCTTTCACTTGAACAAAAGCATCAGCCAAGATCTAAAAGTTATTATGATTTCCAAATTAAAGTCAGTCAGCATTTAAATTTGATGGCTGTAATTACTTGCAGGTAAAAAAATTGTATTGGTAGTACAATAGATAAAATTTTAGCAATATCTGAATATTCTATAAATAGAAAAATTCTTAAGATTCTATAAAAGAAATTACTAAAAATTCTAAATTTATTTTTTAAATGCAAACGGAAGAAATTTACTAAATAATTGTTCAATATTAATGCAACAATATTTACAGGAAATTTTCCAAAATTATTTTAAATTATTAATCAAATTTCATTCAGTATTTTAAGAAATTTTTGATTATTATTTAAAGGCACATACCAACTATATATTTGCTTAGTTTTCAGTCCACCTTTAAACAAAATTACTTATCTGAAAACAGAAAAAAGCTCTTCTATTACACAACTTTCACTACCAAACTGTCTATCATGCCCTTGATTATTCCGGAGCATCTCTGTTAAACTCATTTTCTACTAATAAATTTTCTTCAAAACGGAACAATATTATTGACTTGAAATGAAAATTAAAACAAACAAAAAAGATCTTTGTATCTATAATTCCTCCAATACATCCTAAAACCCCAATATTGATTAACGTCTTGAATTCTCATAATCATACTCAAATATATTTACACCATAAAATCCACCTGGCTAACTACAATTTTAACATAAACTTTAATTAAAAGTAAACACATATCGCCGTTATTTAACTATATTTTTAAATTTTTACAAAAAGGTAGTAATACTATAAAGACAAAGGTAGTAATACTATAAAGATCATATTCCTATGATCTTTTTATAACATATTCGAATATCAAATTAATTTATTACTTATTTATTTTTTTTATATGTATTTAAGATAAATTTCGTATATTTTACTTACACTATGTGAGTTGAAAAGCCCACCTGAAGATGAATAAGTTGCGTCGGTGTTATAATGAGATCTAAATTACCAATCAATCGGTTTTAATGAATGTCATAACTTAAGAATTAAGTCCGGTAAAACGTTTTATAATCAAGATTGTTCTAACTTCCATCAACATTATGATCAACTAACTCATAATTTACGAATTGATTAAAATAAACCCACTAATGACTTAACAGTACATTCCTCCTTGGAAATTACAATCACTCAATAACACCTATTCGCACATGGATAAATTCATATAACTTAGAACCTAAAAATATCAACATTATCCTTTCGATTTTGATAATATCATCAATAATTGTTAGTAGAAATTCTATATTAATTAAAATTTTGTGATGTGGAAAGTTGACGAAATAAACGGAATAAAATATGCCAATATGCCATTAGAGTTACCTGAGCATTGATAACTTGCTATAAGAAAACTGTGAGGAAAATCAAAAAACCAGGAAAATTCCGACTTGAAATGCCTTCTGAAGAAGATTGATGATTTTTCCAGCGCTCATACTCTTGTATTTGTACCTGGTAAGTCATTAACTTTGTGTATTTTCAGATATCACATCTGTTTATTTTCACATGACTCAACGGGGTAGATAGAGTCTTTTGTTCAAAAGTCGGAGTCTTTTATTCCTTCTTGCCGCATACCTGATAACATAAAAGATCATACATATGTGTACGTAGGGATATAGTGTGCATATGAATTTTTTTGGGGGTTGAGTAATCGTTCACACCATTAAGCCTCTCAAATATAAATGGCAGCCTTAATTAGTAGAGGCAAGTTCTGAAGTATTACATTAAATGGAAAAGCATGTTTTATACAAATACGTATGTATAAATGATAAAGGTGATTTCATAAGGAAGTTTTATAGAAAGGTGAAGGGTAGAGTAAGGAATATACCGAAGAATTATTACCCAAATAATGTTGATCAAAGTCATAGGGAGCTGAATATTTATAACGAAAGAGCATCAGAAATGAAAGAATATCGAAAATATGGTATATCATATAAGTTGGGGATGATAACGGTAACGATTACGTGAGCACACTCAGCCTTCCATTGACGAGAACACTGACATGCACTATATTTACATATCGGCTCACAAAACACTCTAAAGTGTTGAAAGATTTTCGAAATATTTACCTTGAGTTGAACATCAAACCACTATCGATTGATATTTTGTGACTTTCCACACTGTTGAAGGATTTAAATCACTATCACAGGATGAAACTGCCAACAGTCATCCACCAACTGGTAACCTGCAATTGACTAGAAATTGTGTACGTTATTAATCAGAATGTAGCTTGCCTTACCGTCGATTTCCCATCATCTCTTTCTTATTACCCACTCCTGGGTGATTGAGAAAATAAACATATACTTTTGAAAGTGTATTTCCCATTTATGCTCACCGTACCCTTATCTAACCACACTTTATGGAAAATCATTTGCGTTACGTAATGTGAGGTTTTTTGCCTTTATTCAAAATTGTAGAAAAATATAAGAGAAAAAGGAAATTTAAAAGAAAAAACGGAAAAACTTTTCACATAAAGAATTTTCGATTAAAAGTAAAAATTGTTATGTAATCGATGCGTACGGATCGATTCAGCTTACTTTGTTCATGGCTTCTTTATACGGCTTCAGAGTACTCGTAGGCAAGTTGCTTCCCTCATCAGTTTTTTTAGGGAACCAAAATTATACACTTTCAACAAAAATAATATGTTATACTCGTAAACAAGTAATTTTCCTTATTCAAATGCCTTTTGGTTATAGTGTTCAAAGGTTTCCGATGTACATATTTGAAGAAAATTTGTTTGATTTTTATTCCTTGAAAGAAGAGCGTTGGAAAAGTCTTTTGAAAAATTTTCCACATATGATTATGGATTATGATTAATTGGTTATGTTCAAAATACTATGTATTGTCGTAATATCAAAAATTTATAATATTTCGAATTTTTTTTTTGATTTAATAGAAAAGTGGAAGAGTTTTTTTCTGTAATTTGTGTTATAATAAAATAATATACAACATATTTAATATTAAAGTTATGATAAAATTACTATTTAGTTATATTGCTTAAACTTTGCCATCATCATTCAAATAACTACCAGGAGATTTTTTACAGAACTCGATATTTTTTGAGTTTTTTTCACAGTATTATTTTCAAAAATAATACTGGACAGTCACTTTTCGCAGATACAATGGCTTCTCCACAATCAATCATGGCTTATTAGCTGCCACAGAGCGAGAAATGAGCCTCATCACTGAAGAAAATTTGTCGCGTAACACGGCTACGGCAGTGTCACTACTTTTGTAAAAAAAATTGAATACTTTGAAGCCCTTTTCTACGAGGTCTGTTCAAAAAGTATCGCGAATTTTGTGTTTTTTCAAAAATTATTTATTTATTCATGAATATCTATTTTTTCCCCTTCAAAGTAATCCCCACCAGATATTATATACTTGTGCCAACGTTTTTTCCAATCCTCAAAGCACTTCAAAAAAACATTTATTGTGATCTTGTTCAGCTCCTCCTTCGATGCCGTCTTTATTTCCTAAATCATAGCGTAGCGTCGTCCTTTCATGGGGCTCTTCAGTTTCGGGAACAAGAAAAAGTCACAGGGGGCCAGATCTGAGGAATGCGGTGGCTGCGGCATTATTAGTATGTTGTTTTTTGTCAGAAATTCACGCACAAGCAACGATGCGTGAGTAGAGGCGTTATCATGGTGCAAAAGACAATTATTGTTCTTCCACAAATTCGGGCGTTTTTGGCGGATTGCTTAGAGTAACTTGCGCATAACTTGCAGGTAATATTCCTTATTGACCGTTCTACCCTGTGGCAAGAACTTATGATGCACCACGCCCCTGCAATCGAAGAAAACTGTAAACAAAACCTTCACATCGGACCGAACTTGGCGCGCTTTTTTCGGTCTTAGCTCGTGCGGCAGCTTCCATTCGTCACCAGTTATGACCCTCTAGAGAAAATTTGGGTCGTCGCGGACAGAGTCCAATAGCTCCTTAGCAATGTTAATGCGATGCTGTTTTTGGTCAAAAAATGGGCAAAAATCGAAGACGAGCCAAAACACGTGCAAGCCAAACAGCTGTCAAAAAGTAACTGAACATTCAAAATGGCCGAACTTGTCGGCATAAGTGTGAGATATAAATACCAACATAACGCCACAAAAAAATCGAAAATCGAATATACTACAAAATGAATAACATTTTCCACTTTTGGGGTAATCACTTACCGTTTGATCGTTCTAGCCTGTGGCTTCTGCAAATCGAAGAAAACTGTAAGCAAAACCTTCACATTCGACCGAACTTGGCGCTCTTTCTTCGGTCTTGGCTCGTGCGGCAGCTTCTATTGGGATGATTGAGCATTGGTTTTCATGTCATAACCATAAAGCCATGATTCTTTACAAGGTGTGCCCCTCTGGAGCAAATTTGGGTCATCGCGGACAAAGTCCAATAGCTCCTTAGCAATGTTAATGCGATGCTGTTTTTGGTCAAAAAATGGGCAAAAATTGAAGACGAGCCAAAACACGTGCAAGCCAAACAGCTGTCAAAAAGTAACTGAATATTCAAAATGGCCGAACTTGTCGGCATAAGTGAGAAATATAAGTACCAACATAACGCCACAAAAAAATCGAAAATCGAATATACTACAAAATGAATAACATTTTCCACTTTTGGGGTAATCACTTATAAGAATTTTGTTTTTTTTAAAAGACAATTTATTCACATTTATGTATAATTATTTTTTTGTAAAGGAAGAAAAATTACTATAAAGAATATTATTTGAATTTAAGTCCAGCAAGTTGGGCAGAAATTTCGGGAATCGTAAAAAATTTTAAGGTGTCGAGGAATTATTTTGGCCAATATTCATTATGTTGTAGAGCCTTTATGAAATCTAAGAAAAAATCACGTATAAGAAGTCTCATAATCGTACCTCGCAGAGTTTTCTGCTTTAAGAGTTTCTCTTAAAATAATTGCTAAAAGTATATTTTCTTAAATTTTTACCGATAATTTTTGAATTTAAAGAAAAACCACATTTGGAAAAAATTTAAATCTATTAAATAACATCATTTCGTTAAATTGTAAAATAATTTTTTTGATTATATCATCCATCATTGTCATGTGTGATAAAAATCAACTTTGATAATTCCAATGTGAGTGGAGATTGTTACGATGATACGAGTGAACAATGCCAACCAAATTCAAATTTCACGTCTAGTTCCAGTCCCCAGCACTGTAATTATTTCAGTCCAGTTTGAATGTGGTTATCTAGTTTTAGCTGGTATGAACTTTCCAGATACGAGAATAATTCTGATTTATTGACCTTTTTGGGGAGCATCATGATAGTATAATATTGTGGGCACATGAGTGGTGCCAGTAAGTCACAATCGTATGTCGGCTCGGAAGAGGGGCTTGGCTCCGTACGTTATTTCCTCGGTTATTATTGTAAGTGACCACTTTTGGGGCCATCGCTTGTTAAGAATTTATATTTTTTGCAAAGGCAATGCCTTCAAATCTTTTCACATTTGCGTAAAAGATAAGCCATTGGGGCTTGTTTTCTAGGTACTCTTTTATATTGTAGATAGATACCCTATTAGAATGTGAACTTGTTTTGAACTTTGGCGATCTGTTTTTGTAAATATTTAACAATAAATGGCGTGATTTTTCATTAAGTTATCATTACTTGCTAAAGCAAAAGTCATTCGTTTACAATAAAATAAAATAAAATAAAAGTAATTTGTTCAAAATAAATTTAATTCTTTTAGTAAAAATTGCATCACGCTTGATATTGTGCAAAAAATAATTTCCTCAATTTCAACAACTTTTTAAGATAATTTATAGTATATGAGCTATTTTATTTAATAATATAATAAAGCGTTTTGGGTGTTACTTTTCAAGTCATCCGAAAAAAATGGAAACTTTCAGAATTCAGTCTAGTTTAAACCAATAAGATTTTTTCCTAAAGTTGATAATCAAAAATCAAGTTCATATTTTATTACCTCATAAAATGTTTGAAATTTTTATTAATGTCAATTAATTTTTAATAAACTTTTCATATAAAAATAATTGTTTTTTCCATCATAAAAATCGTTCAAATTGAAAGTTGTTCTATTTGAAGTTTCAAACAAACAAATAAACTCAATAGAAAAACTTCATCCAATAATTCTAAGAATCTTAAGAGTGGCCTAACATCTAAACATGTACTATTATAATCATAATCAGGTACAGTCATAACGTTCACAAAAGCTAAAACGCAAAGAAGCAAGCGATTTTGGAAATATTCATTTAATTTCCTTTTTTGAAAGACTTTAATACCTTTTAATGTGATACTTTTATTCGTTTTCTATAAAAAAAAATTTTGAGTTCAATCATAGCTACGTGAAGTCAATGGTCTTGGTCTTATCAGTCTTGATGTATTTCCATCACATTTCGAGTCCTCAAAAATAATCATTTTCAAGCTATAAGATCGTCTGGTCTGAGGATCCTTGGGAGAACATATTTTCCCTTACATGAGAATGGATAATTCTGATATATGTATGATAATGCGACTCTGAAGTGTTATTATGATTGCCTATTTATTGATCAAAATAGAAGGTTAGTGGAATAAAATCCTTATAAAACTAAAAAGTCTTGTGTAAAAAGAATAAGAGATCTCTCATGGGCTACAAACCGGTCTCCGACCGCCTTCTGACAGCCAGGTTCCACTCGAAGTTCCGAAACATCACCATCGTGCAATGCTATGCCCCAACTGAAGTAGATGATGACGCCAATAAAGAAGCCTTCTACCACCACTTAGAGACGTGCATTCAATCTGCCCCGAAGGGCGACATCAAAATTGTAATGGGCGATTTTAACGCTAAAATAGGCCGGGACAACACTGATCTTCGCTCGATCATTGGAACACACAGCCTTCATGCAGAGGGAAATGACAACGGGAACCGTCTCACTGACCTCTGCTCAACTCATCAACTATTCATCGGTGGCACCAAGTTTCCTCACAAGAACATCCACAAATACACCTGGCAGTCTCCGGATCGCGTGACCCGCAACCAGATAGACCACATCCTAATAAGCAAAAAATTCCTCGGATCGCTCCTGGACGTCAAGACAATCCGAGGAGCTGACATATACAGCGACCATCAGCTGTTACTTGGGGTGGTCAGACTAAGGCCTGCGGCAACAAAGAAACGACAAGATCGCGCAGAACGCAGGCACGATATCCAACGCCTGTAGAATCCAGAGACAGCCGAGTTATTTGCGAACAAGCTGGAGGAAGTTAGCCACAATGCCGAAAGGCTGACATGGCCTTCTCTACTGCGCAAACTAAAAACCGCTGCAACGGGCTTTCGGAACTACAAGAGGAAAGAGTGGATCCGCGAGTCAACCTGGACTCAAATAGGAAAACGAAGAAAGCTGAAAGGTCTACTCCAAACTGCTCAAACTCGCGAGGAAAGGCACCATCTACAGACGAGGTACGACCTTGCTCAAAAGATGGTCAAACGCATGGCAAGGGATGACAAGAGGAACTACTTCAGCGAAATAGCGAGCGAAGCAGAAGCCGCTGCACACCGGAGCGATATTCGCAGTGTCTATGCATCAATTCGCAAACTATCCGGAAAAATAACACCCTCACTGCCACCACCTAAGGACAAAGACGGTCAAGCTCTCTCCACGGATGAAGATCAACTCGACCGCTGGAAGGAATTCTTCTCAGAATCCCTTCCAATAGCTCCAGAATTCCATCCTCCTCCTACAGTGATGCGCAGAAACCCACGAAGATCCATCCCAACAACACCACCTACGATTATGGAGATCACAACAGCAATCAACAAACTTAAGAACAGCAAAGCACCCGGACCTGACAACCTGGCCCCAGAAGTTCTGAAGTTTGACCCGCCACTCCTGACCTCGCTGTTGCATCCTATAATCGTAAAAGCCTGGACACAATGCCACTTCCCGGACAGCTGGAAAGAAGGAGTAATTATCACCATCCCGAAGAAAGGTGACCTTGGCAATTGCAAAAATTGGAGGGGAATCACGCTGCTGAACACCATCCAGAAACTAATCGCATCAATCATCCTGACTCGCATCACTCCAACAGTGGAAAGTGCCCTCCGCAACGAGCAGTCTGGCTTTAGACCAAACCGCTCCTGTATTGATCACATCAACAGCCTAAGAATGATCATTGAACAGTCGAACGAATGGAACAGCCCGCTCTATCTTCTCTTCATTGACTTCGAAAGAGCCTTCGACATGATTTCTCGCGACGCCAACTGGAGTGCTCTGGCTGAACTAGGCATCCCGCAGACCATAATCGATCTAATCCGAGAACTATACCGCGAGGCCCCGTGTAGAGTGCGTCTCAAAGGACGAAACAGCGATACATTCAACATCTCGAGAGGAGTCAGGCAGGGTTGCATAATCTCGCCTATCCTCTTCATAATCGCCCTAGACCTAGTTCTTCAACGCACTAACAGCACAGCCAGCAACGGTATACAGTGGACACTGCGTGAGAAGCTCCACGACCTGGACTACGCCGACGACATATGCCTCATGTCCCACACCTTCAACGGCATTCAGGAGAAACTGAATGCACTGGCCTCCAACGCAGAAAAAGTTGGGATGAGAATCAACATCAAAAAGACCAAATTGATGCGTGTCGGCACCACCTGCGAGAGACCCTTGATGCTACACGGTACCCAAGTTGAAGATGTCGAAAAGTTCTGTTACCTTGGCAGCATGCTCAGCAAGGATGGTGGAACTGAAATAGACATCCAAACGCGCATCAACAAGGCGCGACAAGCGTACACCTCACTTGGGAACGTATGGCGTTCCAATCATCTCTCCATAGCACTCAAACTTCGAATATTCAACTCAAACGTCAAGCCAGTCCTGCTGTACGGCTGCGAAACATGGAAAGTAACAGACAGCACGACTCGTAAGCCTCAGGCATTTGTGAACAGATGCTTGAGGCGTATAAGCAAGATCTTCTGGCCAAACTGGATAACGAACGATGAGCTGTTACTTCTCACGAAGCAAATACCCCTGCTAGATAACATCAAACGCAGGAAATGGAGTTGGATTGGCCACACCTTGCGAAAACCACCTACGGACATAGCAAGGATGGCACTAGATTGGAACCCACAGGTGCAATCGCAGCAGAGGACGTCCAAGGACCACTTGGAGAAGATCAGTCGAGCGCGAACACCAACAAACTGGCAAATCATGGTCGGAAGTAAAACGGCTGGCTCAAGACAGAAGCAGATGGAGAGAGTTCACAGAGGCTCTAGTGCCGCTATATGCTCCATAGGAGTGAAAGTGTTCTCATGTCTATGTGTAACATAGAAATGAAAACCTGTCAAAAAAAAAAAAAAAAAAAAAAGAATAGCGTGTTTATATTTATGATAACAAAAAACAACACACGATCTGCTTTAATTGTCATCATGGCTACTGCTATGTAGCAGGAGTTATGTTAAAATAACAGAATTTGGAAAACTTTCACACCGAAATAAAATACCTAGAATTATATGGGTCAGTCAGTGGTCACGCCGAAATTCTGATAAAGTTAATTTATTGCAATATCGAAAAACAATATTATTTTGAAAAGATGTTGTTAAATAAAGGACTATCAAGATAATTTAGATATTGAATAAATGTTTATTTGTCAGTTATTTTATCCCTTAAATTGATTAATTTTTATAAAGAAATTTTTTATACGGTTCTTTAAAATGGTAACTATTGGGTTGTTCGGAAACTAATTTCGTTTGCTGATGAAAACACAGAAAATGCATTAATTGATACAAACCGGTGAATAAAAACACGTAAGATCGCTGACAGATTAAATTTTTATATTTCGACCGTTCATGATCATTTGAAACGGGTAGGTTTTATCTCAAAGATCGACATATGGGTTCCTCATCTTCTTACGGAAACAAATTTGTGCCGTCGAATTGACGTTTATGATTTGCTTCACAAACGCCATGATAATTGATTCATTTTTGGAATGTATCATTACTGAGTACAAAAAATGAGTTGTCTTAAAAAAATGTTAAGTACAAAATATCCTGGAGTAGAAAAGATGAAACGGCTCAAAGCACTTCGAAAGCCAATATTCATCAAAAAAATGTTAGGCTATCTGTTTGGTGGGATTTCAAAGGAATCGTTGTTTTAAGCTTCTGCCGAGCAACACAACAATCAATTCTGAAGTGTACTATCATCAGTTGGACGAATTGAATAATTCACTTAAATAAAAAAGGCCAGCATTAGGCAATAGGAAAGGTATAGTATTCCAACAGGATAATGCAAAACCAAATACAAGTTTGACCACTCGGCGAAAGCTTTTAGAGCTTAGATGGGATATACTGCCAAACCCACCATACTCTTCAGAACTAGCACCTTCTAATTATAATTTGTTTCGGTCTTTACACTTTTCGATTATCATTTGTTCCGGTTTCAGACAGTAAAACGTTTAATTCCAATGAGGAGGTCAAAAATCATTTGGATCATTTTTTTGCCAGCAAAGAACAAAAATTTTATGAGCGTGGAATCATGATACTACCAAAAAGATGGCAAAGGGTATTGTATCAGACTGGACAATATTTAATTGAATAAAATATTAACTCACTATAAGAAAATCGTCTTTCATTTTTATTTAAAAAAAAAAACGAAATTACTATCCGAACAACCCAAATAAGAATCTACAGTTAAATATTTTTTTTTGGTGTGCAGCTAACTATATAATAGAAAACTTAACAGTAAAACTTTGATTTATTTCATCGAATTCGAGTAGATTTAAAATGTTGATAGAAATTCAACTAGACAAAGGTGTTGGCAGAAGGCTTAACTATTATCAGAACTGACCATTAGCTTGCAGCCGTATATGCCCAATATTGAAAATCACCGAACTATATGACCAGACGAATCTAACCAGAGTAGACCAATGGAATATTCGGTCCCGCACCATATCGACCCATACCATATCATCCGAATAGCTGGTCTATGGCCTCAGATATATTAGTATGTAGATTTATGCATGCAAATTTGGTTTAATGCAAATCTTATGCCCATCCATTGGCCTCATATGCGAATGCATAATGGTCCAAATCTCCTCGCAGATGTACCATCGAAATGGAATATATTCATGAATACAAAAACATAAACAGCATATATGAAGACTAGATAAAGCGATTCAACATTTATAAATAAAGCGATTCAACTATGCTCGTACGTATTATAACCATGGTCGTCCGAAGGGAGAATGGGACGTAAAGTAAATGGCTGGACTATCGAGCCGAATGAGGCTACTAGAAATCACTGAATATTGCGGCAATAGAGCCCCCTTACCATTAACTCTTCAGACATTTGTGTATGCTTGTTCCACCAGAGATGGACTGAAACTATCTCTAAACAACCAGTATGGTACCACTAACGGGCGAAGTGATTTAGAGTCAACATCAACTTCACCCAACAATTAATATTCAAATGAAGACAATTTGTATTCGTCGATGATGCCCAGGTAATAATTTCTACCTTTTTTTTGTCGAATAAACGCACCATTGTTGTTGATCAGATAACAACAAACAACAAACGTGTATACGAGTATGCAATTCCAGCTCTTTTGAAACTTTTTTTTTTAGCATATTTTATAGATTCTTTTCCATAATATATTATAATAATTTTCATCTATTCAATTTTTAATTCATTTGATTCATTTTCAATGTATGGTATTGTCCTATAAAATGTATGATTACATATTCAGAAGCTTAGTGTAAATAGTGGAGAAAAAAAAATTGAAGTTTTCGACTCGTCTATAAGCTAGAAAATAAATTTGAATAAAATGAATAGTTAAATGGAAAAAGTGAACAAGCGGTGAAATATAGATGAACCTAAAAACCATAGCATGAATATATAAATTTTATTTTAATTAAAATTCAAAATTAATAATTAATAGTAAAATAGTAACAACAACAATAGATACAGTAGCGGTTGCCAGAAGAACTTATTCATAACGTACCGATTCGTAACGTAACAATAGACACAGAAACAACAGGGCTTGATTTCAGGTCACTTAATTACAATAGTATATTATTGTTAAAGAATTAGTGGCATTAGTATAGGGAAAGTTTATGAAAATCGGAGAAAAACAAAACAAATAAAGTTCGTTTTATGTTATTTGCATTGAATTTTGATCACTTGTGAAATTAATCCATTTTCACTATAATTTTTAATGTTAAAGAAAATTTCAAATAAAACAATTGTTATAAAATTTAATAAATTTACATCAGGTATTTTAAATAAGAAGTATATTACATATGTATAGGAGTACACAAATATCATACACGTATTATCACAACAATAATAAAGAAGGTATAAGCTTTATGAACACTTTAACAGCTCTAATGAACTTATTTAAAGTAGAAATATTGTTTCTTTGTTTGTTTGAATGGTCCCTTAGACATGTGCCAGGGTCTATTTCATAGCGCCACGACCATGAGGCCATTTGACGACTTCGTAATAGGTGTGGGAAATCATCTGCGAGAGACTGGTCTGTGGTTAGTAGTAAAGAATATTAAGAATTTTGTTTTATTTTGTGCAGCAGATTAGTATGTTGTAGATGTTTTAATAGGGGACTAGGGAATGGAGTTGTTGGGTCCAGGAGCTCCATAATGGGAGGAATCCTGCTCGTAAAGTAATTATTGGTTATGTGGCACTCATGTATAATATGGATGATAGTGAAATGGGTGCCACAGGATTGGCATAAGAGATGATTGGTGTTGTCAAAAAGAAAGTTATGTGTAAGAGCAGTTTGTCCAATCCGGTTTCTGAGGAGCTTCCGCGCCCAGAATTTCTGTATGAATGTTGAATAGACTGGTTTATTGTTGGTTATCCAATGGGTCGACAAAAATGTGTTGCTATTGGTCCAGTAGCCATGTCTGCGGATGGCTAATGATGATGTTACTGGTCCACGGAGTGTTTTTCCAGCCAACTTGTCAGCACTTTCACTACATACAATTCCCACATGCCCCGGCACTCCCATGCCAACTAGGCTATGACGAATTGCACCAAGTACTGCGTTACTCGATGGGCTACAAATAGTTTTAAATTTCAATTGCCCTTTTGATGGCGCGGGTGCTGCAGCCAAAAAGTTCAACGACCGAAAAAGATGTAGTATCGGTGTCAGCAGCGGCATCCGTGAACAACAGTCGATGATCTTTCCAACTGTTCAAGGAAAAGTTTCCTATATGTGGACGGATATAGTAGTACTAGCCTCTAAACCTATCAAGAGAAGCAATCACTTTCAACTTTGCTCCCAACCATGGTTTCCAATCTGGATGTGGAAGGGAAGTTTGGAAAACGAGGGGGAGGATGGATGAATTGCTTTCAATATGGGATATTAATAAGGATAGCGATGACGAATTCCTTTTTGAACTGGGGGAGATGATAATGTTTTTGATTAAAGTGTGAGGGGTTAATTTGGAAGGTATAGGTTTTTGTAAATTAAACTTAGGCGGGCATTGTGAAGATAGAAAAAAATAGGTTTTCAACCAGTCTCTATCAGTGTGGATTCCACCGGAGATGTCCGATGTGCTCCACTGGCTAGTGTAACGCAACGGTTTACCGCTGCCTTGACTAGTTCTTTCCCTTCTATTGGCACACTGACACATAAAGTGAGGAAATAGATTAAGGTCCCATCCAAAAGGGTGGTGGATGGGACCTTACTCACTCGGAAAATGGTGTTAATTTTGTAAACAGTATTGTTAATCTGAAAATTCCATCTTCCTCCACGGGCAATTGATATACCCAGGATTTTCATGAAATCTTTTGGGTGGGGAGGGAAGGGGCTCAGTGACGAATCGGATGCACTACAATTTTTTTTCTGGAAACATGAAAGCAATGTGGGTTTGATGCTGCTCCAAGTGTTGATTTTGCGGATGGCGTTATTAATTTGATACTGAAGGTTAGCTCCAGATGCAAGTATAAAAATATTGTCAGCATATATATAATTTCTAAAGGATGATAAATGTTGAGAAAGGGAGTGAAAAGTAGAAATACAATAATAATAATAAAAAAATTATTTTACTCAAAATTTACTATTGAAAAGTTTATTTTCAATTAAAAAAAATTTTTTGGATTAAAAATTACAATTTTTTTATATGAAACTTGGGTGATAAGCTAGAAAAGGATGATTGCCTGAAATTTTTATCGCTGTTGAATCATATTACTTATCTAGTATACTCGTATAAAAATAAAGTATCAGAAAAAGACAAAAATAATTGAATAAAGAGATACTATCTTAACACAAAATAAAGAGACCAAATATTCTTCACTATCCTTCTCAGCAAACAGAACTACAAGTACAGACCATATCAGACGATCTTGTCCATTCTTAGAACTAAGTATTTGAAGACTAAGAAATTTTTATTTAGATGTAAGGAATAAAGGCGGACCATAATAACCAATAAGCCCAACCCAATAGCTAAATACAACATTGAATATGACTTCTACTTCCTGACTGTCTCTCTTTATTAGAGAAAAGAATTTTTCTGAAAGTATAGAAATTCAATATTAAAGGAGGACTAAAAAATGGTATAAAGTATACGAAAACCCTTACAAAATGGCGCTAATTGTTAGTTGTTGTAAATAATACTAATTTCAAGGATTCTTTCAAACATTATAAATAAAGCCGATTAAGACCTTTGCATTTCGAATGCAGCACAAACGTTTCGATGAAGAACTACAAGGCCTCTATTGTTGTTACGTCTATATCGATGATATTTTTATAACATTATCATGAATTGAGGATCATCTTCAGCATCTTGAGGTTGCATTCCAATGCTTCCAATCCCAACTAAATGTACCTTCGAGAAGTCTAATGCGGGTACTCGACAACTTTCCCAAAGAATTCACGTTATTCTATCTTATCTATGACCACAAATGGTATCAAAGGATACAAATGGTATTAAAAATGGCTGACACACGCTAGTTTTCTTTTGTACAAAATTTATTCAGGCAGAAGCCAATTGTAGAGCCTTCACTATGAACCTTCATTATATATCTGACAGCGAAGCATTTTAGGCACATTCTGGAAGTACGAGCCTATAGGCTTTATCCTCATAAGAAAGACTATCAGAGTTCGCTCAGCAAGATGACGCATTTGGATTATATGGTAGTCAGCTTAAGACTAAATGCGACTTTGAGGATATAAATAACGATTCACCAATGTAACTCAAGCAAGTACATATTCCAGGCAATAAGTCATCAATCTTTTGTGATGTGTCTACAAAAACTGTTTGCCCCTTTGTTACCAAGGAATTAACAAAACAGTGTTCAACTGTCAATCACCTTTCACATCCTGAAAATAACTCCACAGCAAAGGACGGTCTAAAACGTTTCATTAGGCCATCTGTAAAGGCAGATAGAAGAGCTTGGAGCCATCGTAGTATGAGGATTATCTTCATGCCATCCTCGGAAGAGTTCAGGTATTGCCTGACCATGATAGCTTGTTTAACAAGCTGACCAGAAGCTGTTCCAATATATGACCAAAAAGCATTAATAATACTCGTAGCACTCACTTTCTATGATAACTAGGGCTCCTGATTTGGAACTCTCCGGCAAATCAACACCAATCAAGGTAGACAATTAAAATTAAACCTTTTTCAAAACCTTAAATTTTGATTGGGTATGTCTTACTTAAGAAAAAGTGGTATAGAAATCAATAATATCTACAAAATTTAAAAAAAAAGCAATTTTGTTTTTTAAAAAAATTCATATTAATTAAATCAATTAAACTAGTTTAAAAAAAAGAATTCAACTTACCCCTTATTTTTTCACAATAAATGGAAATCATAATCCTCTATTCTATCAGAATAAATCTAAATTTTCTAATATAACTTTCCCTTTAGTTTAATTATTAGTATCCACCCTCATATAAACATAAAAAGGATTAAGTATAATGAATATTTTCATTATTAAACCGAATTAAATTGTAATCGCCACAGTCATTTTGATTGTCATTAATCGACGTGGGGAATTTGCATAAATTAGAAACAAAGCTTATCAAAAGTTACAGTTCGGCTGAAATCCTCTTTTATTCAAAATTTAATTCAATGTAATTTACTTTAAGTAAAAGGAATGGTCCTGTAAGCATATCTTTTTTGACTATGCCACATACCCTTGTCAAACTTTTAATTGTTGACTGATAAATGAATAAATTAGCAGATGAGAAGAACGAATTACTTCTGAAAATGCCAATATCTGATTATTTACGTTTAGTTTTGATATCACTTTATAAATCTAGGAATATTTTAATTACATTCTACATTTCCGGTTGCAATCAAATTTCCGGTATACTCGTATATATTGAGTGCTTTGAATTGTAAAGAAATTGTTTTTGTTGAATTTTCAGAGTATTTATAACTAAAAACTAAGAAAATTACGAACCGATACCAAAAAACTATTCAACCTGAATTCCGAAACTTATTGGGGAAAAAGCAGATGAACTTTTGAACAATTTTATCAATATAATTTTATTTTACGGCTACAGAATATATATCACCAATTAGAGGATATCTGGTTGAACTTCCGTCAAATTAAAATTTAATTTAGTATAAAAACTTTTCAATTTTAGCGAAAAATGTCTTGCATAATTGAATCAGTCGGTATTCAACGTCAATAATAAATAGACAAAATTACTTTTATTTTCTCTATAAACTTTCACGAATTAGAACAAAGGCATTTCAGGATATTTTCTTTCAATAAAAACTATAAGTAAATATTCTTCAATTGCGTACAATCTTAAACCGCCTGAAATTACTTAAAGGAAGATACTAAATTTCACTTTCAATTATATCTATGACATTTGAAAATAATTTCCTTCTTTGATTGGACATTTTTCAAGCAAAGTTCTTGAAAACATTTAACTAAATTTATGTAATATAATACCTTCGAATATGTTAGAGAAATATTTTCGAATACATCAGTTCTTAAAATCCATACTGTGTTTCTGTAATTCAATTCTTTAGTGAATATTTAATCGATACTCCTTACAGGTTTACGTAAAAAGAATAAATAATTTACAAAATGTTGTGCTAAAGAATTACTTTATATAATTTTCTATTAGGTACTTGTGCTGAAAAAAAATTGTGTAGCTTCGAATAGTATTGCTAAAATATGATTGATCTTTCAACAAATTTTAAAGTATCTTGTTTTGATTATATTTTGAATTATTGATATAATGGAAGTATTTGATTGATAAATTATTTAATTTAAGTTTATAAAAAATTAATAAGTAATTTAAAAAAATAAAAAAAAGTGGGAATAGTTTGAAAATAATTTTTTTGACTAAGACAAGACGCGCAAAAGTATTTTCTTAATAATTATTTGCATTTAGTCCAAATGACTAAAATGTTAACGAAATACAAAAATAATAATCAAAGTAACAAAGGAGTTAATTTAACTAAGTTTTAAAAGCTAAACTTTTCGGTGTATACGCTTAAATCGCCTGTTTGGTTATAGATGGCGTGAGTGGGAACGCCAAGCTACCATGGGCACGCCATACTTTTTTTTATGATCAACATTAATCAGTGTATATTGTCAGCATTTTCGTGTAACAACATACATTTTTCCTTTGGTAATCATATCTAGTTTTGTGCCAGAAAAAGAGCATATGCGGGAAGCTCTGATTTTCTGCTTCAATTTGAAAAAATCCGTTGCCGAATTGCATCGAAAGCTAAGGGAGGGCTACGGTGACAGTGCTTTATCAGAAACAACGTGCCGAGATTGGTCTCGTCAGTTCGAAGACGGCAATTTTGACTTGTGGAACAAGAAGCTTCAAAATCGACCTAGGAAGGTTGATAACCATCAATTGCAGGCTCTTTTGGACGGAGACGACACCCAAGCACAAAAAATGCTCGTGGAGCAATTGGGTGTTACTCAAACAGCCATTTCCATGCGTCTTCGTGCCATGGGGAAGATTGAAAAGATCGGAAAATGAGTGCCGCATGAATTGAACGTTAGGCAGATAGAGCGACGCCAAAACACATGCGAAATCTTGCTCGCCAGACAAAAAAGAAAGTCGTTCCTGCATCGGATTGTGACAGGCGATAAAAAGTGAATATATTTCGAGAATCCTAAATGCAAGAAATTGTGGGTTGGTCCTGCCCCAAGACCAAATCGTCCCCAAGACCAAGCCGCTTCGGACGGAAGACGATGATGTGCGTTTGGTGGGATCAGCAGGGTATCGTCTACTATGAGATGTTGAAACCTGATGAAACGGTCAATGCCCACCGCTACCACCAACAACTGATCAAATTGCTTAGTGCTCTGCGTGAAAAAAGGACGGATTATCAACAAAGACATGACAAGTTGATTTTCCTCCACGACAACGCACCATCGCACACGTCAAAAATGGTCCGAAACTACTTGGAGACACTCAACTAGGAGGTGCTACCTCACTCAGCTTAATTACTAGACCTGGCCCCTTCCGACTACCACCGGTTTTCGTCGATGGGCCACGCTCTCGCTGAGCAGCACATCGATTCTTACGAAGACGTCCGAAAATGGCTTGATGAGTGGTTTGCCTCGAAAGAGAAGGAATTTTTTTTGGCGTGGTATCCACAAATTACCCGAGAGATGGGAAAAATGTGTAGCTAGTGAGGGCAATTATTATGAGTAAATTTGTTATTTGCTTTTTATAAAAAAAACATGTTTTTTTTTAACTTAAAAACAGCGGATTTAAGCTTATATAACTGGTTTAATGGTGACAGTTTACTATCAATGGTTACACGTAGATAGAAAACTAAAATCTTGAAAAATTTAAGTAATTTTTTTTCATTAGGTATTAAAAAAGAATGTCGATAGTTATAAGAGGTGAGACAGAAAATCAATCAGACTAAATATATTTTGGGACCAGCAATGACACGGCGCGATAGCTGCTAGTAGTGAAATCTACGCCTGATGAATTAAAGAACTCCAGACGTCCCAGCTTCACGCCGCAGTCTACCAATTCACAACTCCGAGCATATTTTTGGCATCCTGGCTAACACTGTCGATCTACCGAAACAGAACCTACCATTTTTTTGGGACCATAAATGAAGCATTTGTAATTTTCGAGCAGGATCTTGCTCATCCAATCTCTGTTGCGCTGCAAGCAACCGTGCGCGAATTTCTTCCTTCATGTTGTTGTTATCAGCTGCGACCATTGAACTCAAATAAGAAAATTATTTAACTCTTTCGAAGCTGTAATCTTCTATTTATATATAAAAAATATTAGTTAATCTCGTCTTCGACGGCAACACTGCCGCCATGTAGTTTATTTTGACTTCATATATGTGCAGCCCAAGATTTTTCGTACAGCTCTTTTTGTTCGATACGTAATGTTGATGTTGTCACCGTACACTAAAAATTAGGTAGGTGCTTACTCCTAAGTGACGAATCACTTTTTCCTATGCCAGATACAAGAGATCGCACAAAAGAGTATCTTTTTGCCAAAGACCGTTGTGGTTGTGCAAAGGCTCCGAACGTAATCCGGCGGTTTTTAATTTTTCTTTCAGTAATGGATAGCCTATTCAGTCTATCGTATTTTTCTGCCATGCCGAACTCTCTAATAGATGTGTAGAGTCTTATATTGCCTCTGGATTGTAAAAATATTTTTTTCTGATCTGTGCTGATTTCCCTGGAGTAAAGCCTTTCTGGTAGGGGCCAATAATTTTTTTGGGTTACTCCTGCTCAGTTAGATTATGGAGAATACCAATGCATGGTATATTGAGCTACGAAATACTTCTATAATTGCTACATTCCGTGACATTTCGTTTTTTGAATATGGAATATATAATACCAAGGTATAAGTCGTTGAATTGCTGTTTCATAATTGGACAATTAATTAAGGACCCGCGCAGTTTGTCGATTTCGTTGAAACTGGACGGCTTGTGGTTCTTAAGTCGACGGCTCGCTTATGTCGTTTCTTCGATGGTTGGTGGCGGCAGCATATCTTTTTCAGCTGTAAGGGTTCGAACTCATGTGCTGTTTATTTGACCAGGATCTATTTTGGACAGTCTACTATATTTTCTAATTATATTTTTTTTTCAAAAATAATTTCCATAAAATATCTCCGGCATTGAATTGGCGAATATTAGTTTTTTGCCATTTATGTAGCAAATTAAGATGTCCAGTTAATAATTCTCTCATAAAATGATATCACGACTATGTGATTGGTAAAATTAACTTATGGCAGTGTGAATGGGTTTCTGTGCGGGCGTGAACTGGCTGCGGAGGCTATATGTCCTTATGGGGTGGCGGAGGGGAGTGCCACGCACCTTCTCATTGAGTGTTGCCTGTACGGGGATTTGCGTGACCTAGGTACATGTGGAATAGTAGTGAATGGTGATAGTGAGTGGTGTGTTAGGTATGAGAGAATGATATGAACGCTTTGATAATGAGTATGTAAATGGCACGCAAGGTGGATACATTTCGGTTGTACTTTCAGGTCTTGGCGAACCTGTGTTCCTGAGCTGGCTTAGCGGTGCCTAGGGATTTACAAGATTTCTTACCGTAGCTCAATGAGCGGAGTATAAACCGAAGTACTCTTAAAATAAAAGTTGATATCAAGGGAATCGGCGTGCCCGATGGTGTTAAAACACACTATGGCCGACAATGGTGAGGCGCCTTAGGCAGTAACGTGGTGACTGTAGTTAATACCCATATAGCGGATGCGGTCTCCGGATCGCTGGTGAGACGGGTAATTATCTCGGGCGCTGTTACTGCTTATGACAGTAGAGGTTTAGATAGGCCTCGCCACTAACAGTTGGAGTAATCAGCTTGTTAATTGAGCATAACTCAATCCCTATGGTCGTAGGCGACTCGTAGTTTTATGTTTAAAGACAGATAAGTCACGTTAAATAATATAATACTACTGATAAAATTAACTTACATAGGCTGTGATTTTAACACCTTTTACATATAAAAATAACCCTATACATATTAAATGGATTTTAATAAAAAATGAATATTTCCGTCTTCAACCATGTGTTCTTATAAACACAAAAAATCTGGTGAACTTGATCACTGTATGAATAAGGTTTAAATATCGTGTCTAATATAATAGAATATTCACGAAAAAGTCGACTGTATTGATTGAGAAGGATTTTGATCTATTAATCCTTCATTTTCTAGGTTATAATGAAACATAAACCTTCATTTTCTAGGTTATAATGAAACATAGCCAATTTTATTCGCTTCCAAAGATATCTACGGCTTAAACTGAACGATTATTTAATAATAAAAAAAATTATATCATAATAAAAATTTGACTTATAAGATTATCTTAAGTAAAATATCATATTCCTCCCACCCATCCATCTATCACGCGCCTTTCCGAAAACAAAATTTTCAGTTATTAATTAAATTCCATCAAAGTGTACTAATTAATTTTTAACAGGTCTAATAAAGCACAAAATAATAATCGCTTAAAACTCATTTGGCAGAAATTTATAAACAATAATTTTTTGATATTTTTGTTCCTTCTAATTAATTTTCGAGGTTGGAATTAATCAAAAAATTCTCATACATTTCCAAAGCATCTGTTGCTTTTGTCACTTGGCTTAATAACAGCAAAGCCAAAAGTAGCTATGAATGTTAGCTATTGCAAAAGATTCCTTGTCTGAATCATGCTAATGGAAGATTCTATTTAGTTCGATTGAATAATATTTAATTACTTCTACATGTTAGCTGCCGTTTTACAAAAAAAAACACACTCTGGATAAATTCCCAAAATAAAAAACATCTGTGTGAATTTTCATTTATTTAATTTTCCTTAAAACTATATTCTTGCTACATAGTCTTTGTCTTTGTTTTTAGAGCGAAATGATACATTTTGACTTAAATAAATAGACAGTGGCAGGGGAATTAACAGTAACAAATTAAAATCGACTCTTTAATTAATGATACTTTTTTAAAAACAAATTTTTCAAAGGCAATAGCATTGTGGGCGTCATGAAAAATTGACAACCATTAGAATTTGAAATTCTCCAATTGCTTGAACATTTTTCGATTTGTTACATTTGAAGAATCTTCGATGAATTTCTTGGAATCGGATTTAAATATATTTTTTTATCATACCGAAGGAGGCCGTAGTAGAGAAATGTTTTAATGAAGCAGCCAAACATCATAAGTCATATTGCTGAGAAGTAAATGCAGCATGACAACAAAACCGTCGAATTGGAATATATTCCATTTGACAACTTTCTAGAAGAAAAAAATTTTGGGAAAAACTTCAGAGAAAATTAAATTTTAAAAAGGCCAATGCTGTTGTACATTGATGTTATGATACCATATGCATAATACCCTTGAAAAGAGAAATATGTCTTTGGAAAATGCTCAAAAACAGAACATTTTCCATAATCAAGAAAAAAAAAATTAAAATTCAACTAATTCTGTACTTGTATGGACTTCAAACGATAGACTGACTATCCACTATGCCTTGTCTACACCATCCATTAGAGAAGAAGACTGTTCCCAATTTCGTTCAGCTTCTTTGTTGAAAAATTATCAACCATAAAAAATAAATTGAAACATATCGTCCAAGTGTCTATTAATTAATTAATTTTCTTATTTCTGACAAACATAGCAGATTATTTGACTAGGGTGTCTGGGTGAGGTAGGGAGAATAGCTGGGAACTACTTAAAATATTCAATATGGACACAAAAAATGCCACAACGTCTAATTCTCTCATCTCAAAAAAAAAAACAAAATTATTTACACAATTTGCTAAATAGATTAATATACCAATAAACAATTCTCTTTTCGACCAATTTTCTACTCGTACTAATCCTCTTAGCAAATGATTGTAAATTTTTAGTTTATTTTAAGCTCCATCAACTAATCCATCCGTGGACGCATAAAAATGAACCAAAATGTAGAAAAATAATACTCTGGTTCCAGTACATGATGGTAACCATTTGTGTGGGGTAGCTCGTGATACTTTCCATCAAAACAGAATAATTATCAGAAAATTTTGCTCAATTAAGATACTAGAATTAAATTTTCTAAATATCCCATAAATTCCATTGAACGATGTCAGAATCTTCTTTCACTAAGTAATAATTAGGCATTGTGTGCAAAATATATATTTTAGCAGTGACCTAATTAAAAATGGGAAACAAATTCGTATGCCCATATTATAGTCAAGCTAATTATTTTCTGACACGTTTTTATTTACATTAAATTTGTTTTTGTTTTTTTTTGAAAACCAAATCAGCAAATTCTTATACTACAATATTATTATGGAATTCATGACAAAAGTAAATTATAGTATATTCAAACACTGAATATGAATATATAAAGTAATAGTAAACAAATTTTTTCAAGGTTAATGAGAAGTTATTCAAAAAATATTTTTATGATGGGGTCCTAAGTACACATATATTATTTGTATAATAAAATGATGTAATTGATTATAGTAAAAATGACAAATACGAGTATAATTGCTACACTCAGTGATATCCCTTTTTTTTTGTTAGGACAGATTAGGTGCCCGATTAATTATTGAACTGTTTGGCGCAGTAACTCTATCGTAATTAAAACTTCGCTGGTGACCCCGCCAATATCGGGAAACTTGTTGTTCTTCAGTCGACGCATCCCACATACAAAACTTAAACGAAACAGAATCCAAAGGATAATACAAGCAGTTCCAGCGATTCCTATACACAGGATTAAAACGTACAATCTCCACCAAATTACTACTTTACAATATATTACTTAAGCCAATTTGGACGTATGGACTTGAACTTGTAGAGTCCAATAACTCTAGTTTAGAATGGTACAAAAAATCGGTAATGCCCCCAATATTATAGTGTTACCCGCCGAGACTTAATGTCCTTTTGTACGTTAATTGTACATTAATCGTTACAAAACATTTCATTCCCGTCTAATTCGCTTTAGTAACCTCTTTTTAAAGAGCTCCCAATAAACACCCAACGACGTCTTCAAACACAATGGCCTTGTGGTCTCTTAATTTCTTAAAATAATCATGACAGGCAGGGAAATATCAATAGATCATATTTTTATATCATACTTTCCCATCAGTGTTCCTTTAAGAAAACTTTAACAAAACCACCCTTATAATGTTTGAATATCCTTATAATGTTTTGGTGCATCATCGCACTTATGGAAAGTATTGGAAAGGATAAAAATTGAAGAGTTTTTTTGCGATGAGTATGATTATATACAATCAACTGAAATGATTACCTGATATTCCTGGATAAAATTATATAAAATTAAATATATGAATGGTGTTTGGGTAATAAATGAAAACAAGTTTTTAGAAATGTAATTGGTCTTCTAATAACTTTATTAGAACTTTCTTTTATTTTTTTTTTATTTATTTAGATATTTACAACTACAACATAGTAATAAGCAAATTTTTGCAATAGTATTAATTATCTTGGTAGGTTGTGGGGAGTAAACATCCAATGAAGTTCCTCTTGCTAGCGTGTGTTTCTGTTAGGCTTCAGTATTTAAGTAAATCACGCGACCAGTGACGCTTAAGTCTTCGATGGGTATTTCTAGGGAAGGAAATGGAGGATAGTTCTTGAACAAGAGGATTATTATGATTGAGGACACGGGAACGGCACTTTTTATAACGAAATTCAGCCACATCAAAAACAAATGGGACTTTAAGATCACGATGAATAACAGTATTGCGAACATAAAAGGGGGCATCGACAATTGTACGGAGTATTTTTGATTGAAGGGATTGGATTCGACGGGAATTAGAAGGCTTAGTAGATCCCCAGAGTTCTAGTCCGTATGTCCATATGGGTTTCAGGAAGGTATTGTATAACAGAACTTTGCTGTCTATAGTAAGTTTGGAAAGTTTGTCTAGAAGTCGAAGTAGTTTTAGGTATCGTCTTTTAAGTTCTTGTCTTTTAAGTCTTGTATATGGGTTCCATGTCAAGCGTTTGTCTAAGTACAGTCCTAGATACCGAGCTTCGGTGTGTTGAGGTATGGCACTGCCATTAAGGTATATGGGAGGGCATGACGGAGAGTAAAAGTTATCTGGATAGATTTACGTTCATTGACTTTTATTCTCCACTTAGTAAACCAGTTCTGGAGGGTTTGGATTTGGATTTGGAGAGTTTCGGAAGCATGTTGGGGATTTTCGCTAGATGCAAGGTAGCCGTATCATCGGCGTATGTAGCAAAGAAGGTATTAGGGCAGGTTGGGATATCGGATGTGTAAATGTTGTGGAGGATGGGTCCAAGTATGCTACCCTGAGGAACCCCAGCCAATATCGGAGAGATATTGGACAGTTCGTTGGATTCATTTACTTGGAAGTGTCGGTTGGAAAGGAATGATTTTAGGATTAGGAAATAGGTGGAAGGAAGGAACCTCTTGAGTTTCCAGAGTAGACCCGGGTGCCAAACTCTATCAAAAGCTTGACTTATATCAAGAAACACACCGGGACAGTACTCTTTTCTTTCTAAAGAGGATGCAATGAAATCGACAACACGATGACACTGCTGGGTAGTGGAGTGTTTGGCGCGGAAACCAAATTGGTGATTAGGAATTAAATTTGAAGATTCGAGTAGAGGATATAAGCGGCGAAGGAGGATTATTTCAAAGATTTTTGAGAGAAGTAGAAGGAGACTTATTGGCCTGTAGGAAGTGGGCCGGTTTATTGGTTATTAAAAATCCACTTGAAGAGTTAAAATCCTTGTTCACTTCAAAAATCTATGGAAGAGAATATCTACAACAGTACATGCAAAAGGTGATTCCAATAATTTTATATATTCGTAGTATGGTTTTCGTAAATGAGAACACGATCGTTTCTTAAACATTTCGATTTTTCAAAGTCTGTAAGTTGACTCAAAAAAAATTCTCGAATTAAGTCTATAAAATTTACTTTAAGACCACCAACGGGCTAAGAAATTTTTATTGTTTTCGAAAAAACCAAGTTGTTATCAGTTTCAAAAGTGTCTTAAAGATTTTTGCAGTTTAGAGAAAAAAATCATATTCGATAAAATATCGGTCCAATAATTTTATAAGTAATCAACAAAAAAAACAATTGCCTTCCAAAAAACTTTTGGATTGTCCAATAGAAAGCATGTTGAAGTTTTCTAAATTTGCCAATAGAATCTATATTATTACATTCTTGTTGGTCAAAAATAGTAAATACGAGAACAGTTTCAAATTTTTAGCAACAAATTGGCATATTTAAATAAAATTAAATATTTATTTTTAAATAACTTATAATTGCCGAAAGCTCATAAATTCAATTTCAAATTTTTAGCAACAAATTGACATATTTAAATAGAATTAAATATTAGACAAATCACAAAAATTGTTTTGAATTACTTTATCATAAACGACAGCCAATTTTCAATTTTTTTTTATAATAACAACAGCCTTGAGGTGTCAATTATGATAACCCAATATGTACTAGAACATATTTTCACTTTTTTAGTAAAATTTATTATAGTCTCTTCATTAAAATCTTATATTGATATTACAATCTTTAGTTCTATAAGAAATTTTTTTTTTTTAAATGATTAAAGAAACTGAATTTCCTATTTTCTAAATAGTAATTTTTTTTGATTATGAAAAAAATAACATGTTTACTCTAAAAATAAAATCGTTAAATGAGTTTTTGAGTTCAATATGTTTTTTTTCTTCAATTTTTATCAGTAAGATAATAAACGAGGAGAAAAAAATTTTAAAAGCTTAAATTGCTTTCAAAATTGATAATTGATTTTAGTTATACGAGTTTTCACCAAAAAGGATATGTCACTGACCTAACCACAATCAAATATAACAAGTTTTCTTCTGATTAATAAAACACTTTGATTATCTATTTTTAATTACAATTAATTTTAAAAGAAAACAACTTTATGATCAAGCGGATGGATAACAAAATATTTTCCTAAAATAGAAATAATTTTTTGATATCACATTCTAATAATGTTATGGGAAAAATTGCGAAATATTCTCTCTTTAATTAAAAATTTCAACACTACAAATTAATTTGCGATAAGAAAATTTAGAAGTCTGAGTATTAAAAATTAAACTCTGTCTGAGAATAATAAAATTGTCAAAAATAAAACGATCTGGTAGTTTTCTACAATAGTTCAAAAAAACGGTGACTATTCAAATAATCATATAAGCGATAAGCATTGTAACGGTTTTTTGTATTATAGTAAAAAAATATAAAAAAAAGGATTCAGTTTCAAAAGATTTGAGTATGTAAAGAATTACTACATAAAATAAATTTTATTACTCCCAGAGTTCGTAAGTACAAAAAGACACCTTCAGTTTATGAAGAGTTTCATACGAGCTCTGTTCAAAAAGTATCACGAATTTTGTGTTTTTTCAAAAATTATTTATTTATTCATGAATATCTATTTTGTCCCCTTCAAAGAAATCTCCACCAGATATTATATACTTGTGCCAACGTTTTTTCCAATCCTCGAAGCACTTCAAAAAATCATTTATTGTAATCTTGTTCAGCTTTTCCTTCGATGGCGTCTTTATCTCCGCAATCGTAGCATAGCATTGTCCTTTCACAAGAAAAAGTCACAGGGGGCCAGATCTGGGGAATACGGTGGCTGCGGCATTATTAGCCAATTTTTGTTCTTCCAAAAATCCGGGCGTTTCTGGCGGATTGCTTTGCGCAACTTGCGCATAACTTGCAGGTAATATTCCTTATTGACCGTTCTACCCTGTGGCAAACTGTAAGTAAAAGCTTCACATTCAACCGAACTTGGCGCGCTTTTTTCGGTCTTGGCTCATGCGGCAGAGCAACTTCTCTAACGGTGATTTGAAGATTGGCCAATACTATTTTCTTCACTTCATCAATGTTTTCGTCTGTGGTTGACGTGCTCGGGCGTCCGCCACGCTTTTCGTCGTTCACATCTTCTCGGCCCTCTGAGAACATTTCGCACCACCGATAAACGTTGCTTCGGTCGAACGTAGCTTCACCATATGCCACAATCAATATTCGGAATGCGTCCGCGCAATTGATTTTGTTTTTCACACAAAATTTGATACAGATTCTTTGATCTATGTTTTCGAAATGGCAAAAAGCGAAGACGACCCAAAACACGTGCAAGCAAAGCAGCTGTCAAAAATTAACTAAAAATACAAAATGGCCGAACTTCTCGGCACAAGTGAGAGACATGAGTACCAAAATAATGCCATAAGAAAAATCGAAAATCGAATATACGTAACCCGAGGAAATTCAAAATTCGCGATACTTTTTGAACAGACCTCGTATACGAAGTTGACTTTTTATGGTGATTGTTGATATTTGTCTACAACTGCTCCGGTAAATTTCGAAAAAAAATTTTTTGATTTAAAATGACACTAAATACACGGTACCAATTAAATTTTCTGAAAGACAATCCATTAGACATTAATTCCAATAAAATAGTTTTATATCTTAGACTGTACAGTTAGCTACACGTACAATATACTTATTTTTGGAGTATCGATAATATCACCAAATATCTTAATTCTTAAATTGCATTTGAAATAAAGAAATTTCGACTTAAAAAATTAATGATTTCATATATGATCATTTAATTATATTTTTACCATAATATTATTAATACCAGTTAAGGAAAATGTTCACAAATACTCATTCTCTTTTGTTAACAGATCTATTTAAAATTCCAATAAGCCTAATGATCTTTTTTATTATATTTTTAAAAGTATAGAAAAACCAACTTGAGGATTTCTTTAAAATATTTAATAATTTTTAGTATACTTTTATGAGTGCATTGTTTTTTGTTGAATAATTTTAATTTTCAAAAGTTGCCAATTTAGTTAATATCATAAATATTTAATATTATTTAATGAAAAAATTTAAAAATTCAGTTTTTTTTCATTAATTACGATCGTAAAATAATATATAATTTTTGCCTTCTGAAAATTTCACTACATTTAATGCTTATTCCGCCAAACTTAATTTATTATTTAGACAAATTCAGTAAAATAATATTAAACAACTATTGAACTTAAAAATAAATTTAATTTGGTTACAGTAGACTTTAAGATTTTTATTTTGTTAATTCCACAGTATATCTTTAACTTGCTTCCGGATTATTTTCGTATATCTCATCGGGAAACGGGTCAAATTTATCTTGTCAGTGTTCGTGATGAATATCATCAGCATTTCTCTAAGTTAAAACTCCGAAAAACATTCCTATTCTCTGATAATTAATTATATTAAAAACCATCTAAATACCACCACTATCAGTTTTTATTATACGAAATACAACTACTAATGCTAAGTAGTAACCATACCAGAACTACAAGTATTGACCAATTAGAAAAAAATACATTTTTTCGTCATTCTTTCATATTGAATTCGAATCAAATAAACTTTATTTAATTTTATGTTTTTGTATTTTTACAAATATTGTGAAATATATTTTCCTCATAGTATGATGATTGTGAATATTTCACATGTCATTGATTAATACGTAAACACGCATCTGTTCAATATGCGACAACCTAAAATAAATAGAATTTCTGATCGTACGGAAGACACATGGTCACATTCAAGATGAGCATACGTGCTTGTAGTGGCGTTCACATAATTTACCCGTCTAGTCATCCATTACTGCCAAATAAATTATCAAAAATGTACAACCAATTCTTAAACAAATAAGTCAGAAAAAGTTTTTGAATTTTACGCTGATAAGCATATTAGTACTATTAAATTTATTATTATTATGCCATTTTAATGTGCATATAATATTGTCAATAATGAGGAAATTTTGCAAGGTTAACAAATATAATATTACTGAGTAGGGGCGGTAAGTAAAGTAGGAGACTTGCAGGCAGTACCAATTTTTAGACATACTTTAAGAGCTTCGGAAAGTGAACTCCGGATAAATAATATTATGATCTAGGCAAGTGTAACTTCCGCAAACACCTACTCATATGCTCAGTGTAGAACACTCAATGCTATTATCGAATTCCGGAAAAAATAAACAATTTCGTTTTAAGTCGAGTACGTGCAACTTGTGTTATAAAATGGTCACGAAAGCGTTATGTGTACCCTGCCTCGTATCAATCACATATTTTGCTCGGAAGACTTCTAATGTCCGGGGCACGTAGAGAACAGAAAACAGACACTTTGCGGAAGTATGGGGGTATGAAACAGCCAGAATGGCACATTTTGTTTACGTACTTTTTGGCAATGAGACGAAAATAATAATCGAACAAATGCAAAATTCACGTTCTCCTCTTATTGCCTCGAAATACTAGTAAGTTTGCCATTTTTATTTTCAAGTTATAATAAAAAAAGCATGATTATCACTCAAAGTGGGTATATTGAAAAAGAGGTGAGTACGAGTATCTTTGCCTAATTCAACTAAAGATAACGTTAACAGAAACAATATTAAAACTAGTAATGTTGTTCCTAATTTTTTTTTATGAACAACATTTTTGTATGCACCTATTCATTAAATAAAAATAAAAAAACCTAAACTCATTTATTAAAAAAGATACACTTTAACTTTACAAGTATTTTAGTTGCTGTATAAACAAAATAAATAAGATACTCTTGTGAAAATTCATACAATAATTATTATAAATTTTCCTATTATTTTTATTTAAATACAAATTATTTGTTATAATATCAAAGATTACTAACCTGTTCATTATCATGAACTGGGAGTCCAATCAAGGTCTGTTTTATCAAAGTTCGATTATCTCAGTGTCCTGGTTAACACAATCGGTCCATGGAAGCATCTAGCCCACTCCAGCCTATTGAGATCGATTTTGTCCGCTACCGGTCGATCGTAGTAGAGCTCCATGATCTTGCCCTAAACAGATTGCGGACAAATCCATTCTAATGCATAAACGGCTAATAATTTGCAATAATTTTTTCTAAGGACCCAAATTTCCGAAGTATACATGAGGACAAGTAGAACTGGTGTCCTGACTAAAGTACGAGTAGACCAGATAAGGAGACAATTTAACTCTTTTGAAAACTTCTATGTATAGGCGACTAGTAGTAGTTCATCTTGTCACTAATTCCTTTTTTTATTTATACTTGAGTCACTAATTACTTTTTTCTAGGTTAAAAAGTATTCAAAAGAGTGTGTTTCTTTTCCGAAAAGTATTAAAGATGCTGTCAAATTTATTTCTCATAGATGCCGAATTCTTTTATGGAAGTATACAGTTTTATCTATCATATAGGGCCTTAAGGTCGATGAATTGTGAAACGGTTGTCCGTATTAATTGTTTTTAAGAGTGAAGCCTCTCTGTAATAAACTCATAATTTTTTGGGCGAATAATCCAGTCTATAGGAAAGGCAGATTATATCTCATAGATGGCGTTGATAAATGGTATATGCCTATAATAGCTATATTCGGTAATATGTCATATGTTGTGTATTTGCAAGTATAGCCCAGGTGTCTGATGTCAGGTAAACCTCTAATCTACATATTAGAACATTAAAATTTTTTTTTTTATAATAAAAGCCGTGAATAATAGAACAAAGTTTTGACTTTTCAATAAAAATCTAGAATTTTATTCCTCTTAATGCTGGATACTATTATTGAAATGTTTTATATGGTTTCAAATTAATAATAGAATTTTGGTCGTAATTATATTGAAATAATTATCAATCTACTGGAATTAAAAACTTTAACAATAGCAGTTCTAAAATTAAAAAAATACTTAACCTAAAAAACTCTATTGTCTAAGTTTATATTGTCAGAATTTGAGAACTGAACACTGAATTCTCGAAAATACCAATATCCCTAATTGGATTAAAAAATAATAATAACTGAATTTGTTGTTTAGATTGCATAAAATTTTTCAGTATTTTTTTCATAATTATTTTTTTATTAGTATTATAAATTATTTTATCAAAATAATTTATAACAAAATATTTTACCGAAAAAATTGTTTAAGTTTCTTCGAATTTAGATAACAAAAATTTTAATTTATTGAATTGTATTTAAATAATTTAAATTCTAAAATAAAATACTTATTTTATGGCTTATTCAATATTGATTACCATAAATATGGCAAAGCTGAAAGATAAGAGAATTTTTTTATCAATCGACGTTCTAACGAGTTTGTGCATTTATCAATTAACGCAAATATAATATATCGATTTTTTTAATGATTGAGGAAAGTTTAATTTCTATCGGATAATTTATGAGTAGAATTTTAGAAAATATCTGAGGTCAATGCACTAATTTTTTAATTTTGTGTACCCTATCCACAGGGTTTTTTTTTTGAGAAAGAAGAAAATAAAATTATTGGTGATAATTTTTTTCTGATTGAAAATAGAAAATTACATAGAAGACACATTTCTACTTATAGAACACTTTTTATTTTAAGTTGTTAATTTCAAATATTTTTATATGCCCTTAAGAAAAAAGCTTTTCGAGCAGTTAGAGTAGATTATTGAACTTCCGAAAAATATTAATTTAATTTTTTTTATTTAGGATTTTACATAATATAATACTAATAATATATAAAAAGCAGAGTCTATTATTAAAGTTCCAATAAATATTTATTATTTAAAAAAGTAACTACTTTTATTTAAAAGAAATTTTTTTTTATTATATTTTAATACAATCCAACTCCTCCAATAACCCTCAAATCTTTAATACTATTAAGTGGTTAATATAAAATAAAACAAAATATTTTTAATCCAAGCCTTCGTAATTGTAGTGTGCTAATACACTACAGTATACATTGTAGGGACCCACGCACTATATCTACTCAATAATATCATTAAAAAATCGTTTTTCTGATTTTGATAATTAATATTTTCAAAAAACAACTTCGGAAACCCTCAGTATACAGTACTAAATTTATATTATCTTAAATTATTATTTAATTTTAAATTTTAAAATTTTCCAGTAACAAGTTTACTCGTACTTTAAATTAAATCTATCTTAATAACTACAAATTGTTGAAAAGACTTTTTAAAAATCTTTTCAAAAAAATATTTTTAATACAATAAAATAACTGAGCACAATTTGGATTAGGTTTATATTATACAAATAATTAGGTCTGAATTCAAATTATTGAAGGAAATATAGGGTTTTCCAAAAAGAGTAATATTATTCCTTTTAAAAAAAAAACACACTAATTGTTAAGGAAATTCAAATGTTTCTAATTTAATGTGAAGTACAATCGATACAATTAAGTTCTGAATAAAATGTCATTCAAATAGCCTCCACGACTTCTTCTGCAGGAACGAATTCGATGAACCCAATTTTTGAGCACTTTTTAAAATCAAGTCGTATGTCATGAATAGCACGTTCAATATTGACATCTAAAGCTTGAAGAGAGTCTGAAATAACCCCATAAGAAATAGTCTAATGGTGTTAAATAACAACTTCTTGGAGGCCATTGAATGTCACAATTTCTTGAAATAATCGAATCTCCAAACTTTTCTCGCAATAATTCGGTTGTTGGACGTGCTGTGTGGCACGTAGCTCCGTCTTGTTGGAACCAAATATTGTCAAGATCAACTTCTTCCAATTTCGGCCATAAAAAGTTGGTTATCATCGATCTATACCGCTCTCCATTGACAGTAACGGTGTTACCAGCTTCATTTCGAACGAACAGCGGACCGATGATTCCACCAGACCAAAAACCACACCAAACTGTCAATTTGGGTGAATGTAATGGGTGTTCATAAATAATTTGTGGATTTTCTTCGCACCAGAATCGACAGTTTTGTTTATTTACCATACCACTCAGATGAGAGTGAGCCTCATCGGAGAAGATGATTTTCTTAAATTGGAGAACGATTATTTTAATAATAAAATTGTGTAATTTGTAAACGTTGTTCTTGTGTATATCTCTCCATGATAAAATTGTAAACATTACTGAATACAATGAAAAAAAAGACAGATCATGGTATATTACAAATAGCCGAAACGTCACTCTTATTGAAAACCCCTATACAATCCAAAATATATTGTAAAATTGATTTTGTTATAGGTATGGTGTACGAAGTCTGTTCAAAAAGTATCGCGAAATTTGAATTTCCGCTGGTTGTGTATATTCGGGTTTCAATTTTTCTGTGACGTTATGTTGGTACTTTTGTCTCTCACTTATGACGATAAGTTCGGCCATTTTGAATTTTCAGTTAATTTTTGACAGTTGCTTTGCTTGCACGTATTTTGGCTCGTCTTCGATTTTTGACCATTCCAAAATATGGATCAAAGAATCTGTTTCGGGAACAAGAAAAAGTCACAGAGAGCCAGTTCTAGAGAATACGGTGGCTGCGGCATTATTAGTGTATTTTTTTTTGGGCGAAAATTCGCGCACAAGCAACGGCGCTTGAGCAGGGGCGTTACAATGGTGCAAAAGCCAATTTTTGTTCTTCCACAAATCCGGGCGTTCCTGGCGGATTGCTTTACGCACCTTGCGCATAACTTGCAGGTAATATTTCTTATTGACCCTGTGGCAAGAACTCATGATGCACCACGCCCCTGCAATCGAAGAATACAGTAAGAAAAACCTTCACATTCGACCGAACTTGTCGCGCTTTTTTCGGTCTTGGCTTGTGCGGCAGCGTTCATTGGGATGATTGGGCTTTGGTTTCCACGTCATAACCATAAACCCATGATTCGTCACCAGTTATGACCCTCTTGAGCAAATTTGGGTCCTCGCGGAACCTTGTCCAACAACAATGTTAATGCGATGCTGTTTTTGGTCGAAAATGGGGAAAAAACGAAAACAATCCAAAACACGTGCAAGCAAAGCATCTGTCAAAAATTAACAGAACATTAAAAATGGCGGAACTTATCGGCATAAGTGAGAGACAAGAATACCAACATAACGCCACAAAAAATTAAAAATCGAATATACGTAACCCGCGGAAATTCAAAATTCTCGATAATTTCTAGATCAAGAATTTTGAATAAATAAGGTTCAGAAACGATAAAATTTTAGTTACACATTAAGTTGAAGTACACTAAAAATTCGGAACTTGGACCTGAAAAATCCTAAATATCAATTTTATATTGAACCCATAGGAGCTTGTTATAAGTACTAAAGAAATGTGAAAAATAATGTTTTCGAAATGAAAAAATGCTATAAGCATTTCTGATAATACCTTAAGAAAATAATTTTCTCTATCTGAATTCTTTATAAAAATCATCTCCTAGAAAAAAATAATAAATTAATGATAATAAAAAAATTAACGCAATTTTGATGACCACAATATAAATTGTTAATAATCCAGTGTTTACGTTAATAGTATGCCAAAATCTAATTAAAACTATTTTATTATTTTCTAAACATTATATTACACTTTTTTCTTTTTTTTAAATTATAAAAAAGTTAAGAGATTTTTTTTTTAAGATTAAAATAAATTTTTATGTGAATTCTGAAAATTTTTTATGCAGAAAATAGTTTGGGTGCAAAAATAATTATTGCTAAAAACATAGCAGAAACATTTTTGGAAAATATATAATCATAAATTATAATTATTTTATTTTTAGACACATGAATATAAACAATTTGCATTTGATAGACAATTTGGTATCAATACTAAAAAAAGTTAATTGTATATTTATCAATAATTATTGAAACATTTACAAATATATAGCTTGAATTTCATCATTCTATACAGTATCAGTTATTATTTTTAGATTAATTTGAACGGAGCATTTCATCAGATAGTCTATCTAGTCTCCACAGAGTCTTTGTTTCAATTTTATTTACTTTCTGACATACTCTAAAAATAGATATCCTATCTATCAGGTGTCTTCGTATTAATCAATCTATTTTCAAAGGTCGTTGTAACAAGTAACAATACACATTGTATACGAGAATATTAGTTAGGAAAAACCCAAATATATTCAAAACACCTTTCGTGTAGCTGGTAGAGATATTTGACAATAATATTTTTTAATAAATTCCATTGCAGCACTTGAATCTACAAAGACATGACAAATAGTCAAATAGGGGAGGTTGAACTTTTTCTCGACACTTCTATTTAGATACAAATTCTGATATTCTGAAGTGTTTATATCTCATTCGAATGGAATTCAAAGTAAGGTTTAGTATTTTTCAAAAACAAAATTTAATTTTTTTGATTTTTATTTTTTTCAGAATAAACATATTTTCTCATTAATTCAACCATCCAAACGATATAAAAATTTTCCTATGAAAAGTCTTACCGAGAAAATTTCTGAAAATAAAGTCTGCTGGGCACAAATACTTGTACTCAATTTTCTTTAATTATTTACCACAGACTTTTTATGTTTAAACAAAATTAGTAATATGATAAGTAAAGTCTATTTTTTTTTCAATATTTCTGGTTTAAATTTTATTGAAAAATATTTACTTTCAGATATATAATCGAAAATAAAATATCTCTAAGAACATTCGTTTTTATGTACACAAGACATTTTTCTGTCCACACGAGCCATTATAATTAATATTTGTTTACAATAATAATAAAAAAAAAATACCTTTTGGAATCTAAAATAAAGTTTTTTTCTTTTAGGTTTTTATAGTAAATATGCTGTAGTTTCATATACAATAAAAGGGATATAAGTTCATGTAATACATAGTATGTAAAAATGTTAATAAATAATAGTAAGTAAAGACATTCAATGAGATCGAAAAACAATTTTGTTATGTAAATAAAAAATAGTCTTTAACTTGAAATATTTTTAAATTTTAAATTTTTAGAAATACTGAATTTAAACACTGTTAAATATCTAACAAAAATTGCTGTAGAAAATTTTTAATTGCAATTCGTTTTCTTATTCAAAAATATTACGAGATAATTTTTAAAATTTAAAACTTTTTTTTAAATGAAGTAAAAAGATCAAAAATTTGAAAAACAATAAACATATTTAATTATACAAGCAATTTCTTTTTATTAAACATTAATTTAGAGCTTTCTAATAAAAAACTAATGATATAGGTATCTATCGAATCTTTTAGAGAAAAAATTACAGTTTTTATTCTATTGGAAATTATAAATAGAAAGCCATATCGACTTAGAAACTTGAATTTGCTAGTCTCATTAGGCATTTATCTCTTCATTACAAAGCTTAGAGTTCTATAAATTTTTTTTTATTGTAACAAGTAGATTTACAGACCATTTTAATTAACAATCTTGTGCATCATGAAGTGGGAGTAAACACCCATCGGTATCTAATGGAAGTTATATTCCTCTAGAAAATCTCTAGGCCATTGTGTCTTAAGTCTCCGATGAGTGTTTCCGGGGAGGGCAGTACAGGACAAATCTCTCACAAGTGGATTATGATGATAGGGTAAACGGGAGTGAAATTTTTGATAACGAGAAATGCACAGAACCGTCCGTTAGCTTCAACTCTTTTTAGTCTAGTATGTGGGTTCCATGTTCATCTTTTGTCCAAGTAAAATCCCAAATAACGTACCTTATCATATTGTGGAATCATATTGGTATTAAGGTATAAACGGGTAGGTTTTCCTTGAAAAGTGTGAAAGTAATGTGAGCACTATTCTGTTAATTTACCCTCACTCTCTATTTCTTAAACCAGGATTGAAGGTTGTGTACATGGGATTGTAAATTGTAAATTGTTGGAAGCTATGTCAGGATTGGTAAAGGTAGCAAGTATGGTCGTATTGTCTGCATACACATAAGTAGCAATGATAGTATTAGCATCAGATAGAATATCATGTTTATAAATATTATATAAACTGGGACCAAGGATACTGCCTTGTGGGACTCCGGCTAGAATAGGATATATTTCCGACTATTCTGAGTTAATTGTAACTTGGCAATGTCGTTGGTAGAGATATTAATTTATGATAAGGTGAACATGTTGAGGGAAGAATGGTTTTGAGTTTCCGGAGGAGTCCAGGATGCCACACACGATCAAAAGCTTTGGAGATAAAATCGAAAGCCAAATTGGTGATCAGGAATAATTTGTTCATTAACTAGGACTGTGTAGAGTCGTTTTAATAGGAATCATTTTAATGAAAGTAAATTTCCAGAGTAAAGCTTTTCGGGAAATTTGCTTCAGATTAGAAGCTGTCATTAGATCAGAATCAGGAGCTCTTTTATTAGGAAGATGCAGAATAGTGGATTTAATTTCCGAGGGTTTAAAATTTTTGGGAAGATGAATCATAGGAATTGGGAATATTAGTTCTGCGATGTTTTCGTTAGTATGCGATTTGGTTTCTATATCATCAGAGTTCTATATTTAAAATTTACATCTGATAAATACTCTAAAATTTAAAAAAAAAAATTTTTTGTTTTTTATTATAAAAAATATATATTATATTTTATAAATTACTGTTAATATTTGTCACATGTTCTTAGTAATTTACTTCTAAGACTAACACTACCGATCGAATTAAAAATATTTAATTTATTTATTACCGATCAAATCAAAAAATCAAAAATATTCTTTAATTTAATTATTATTTATATATTTGTACCTATAGTATAAAATTTTTATTTCTTAACATTTTTAATAATTTAAAATGTCAAAGGCTAAAATATATTTATCTATATTTGAAAGAAAAATTTATCTATAAATGTGCTTTAAGATATCTGTTTTAAAGAATGAAGGTAATAAAACCTTTAGCTCTTCCAGAATACTAAGAATTACATTGATTGAATTGAAAAAATATATTAAATTTTAAAAAAATATTTTTAAACGGATTTATTAAATATAACATACATAAAAAATAACTAATCTAAACCTTATAATAATTACTAATATCATTAAATTCGTATTTAAATCTAGAAAATCAAATCGTCCAAGTAGTTAAGAACGATTATATAGCTTAGTGTAATAAAAAAATTTCAATTAGTTTAATATGAAAATTGTTTAACCTCGAACTGAAAACGAAAACAAAAGCTTAAGCTCATGATTAAATATTGTAGATAAAATTAAGTACAAAAAAAATTTAAAGAAAAGCCAATATACTCGTAGAAAATCTATTTAAGAAAAGCTCTAATATCTGTTTTTCCAAGTATATGTGTATGTTTGTGTTTGTGGGCATTTAAAATGAAAATTAAAACACTTCAGCAGTAAATAAACTTTTCACGTGATTTTTGTATCTCTTAAATGATGCAATTTTCTTAAAGAATATTTTAAGAATTTTATTTACCATAAACTATTGTAAACGAGCTGATATTTTTATATATTCGTACGTGGTCATACATATTTTTGTATACTCGTACGTAAGAAATTTCCAAAAAAACCAAAAATATTACTCAGTTTTTCATTTTTTACGTTCTCGTATTAACTAATCATTCTATTCATATAAATTTTACGAGTATATCAGTCTAGATATAAAATTAATAAATTTAAATTATATTAATTTTGTTTTTTTTTTGAAAATAGGAGTACATTGAGTTTTACTGAATTTATTTTGGTCAAAATAATTTGTTCTGAAAATAGGATATTGTTTGTGATTTTTTTTAAAAATTTTAATTATTTTAAAAGTAGAGCAATTTCCTTTATTTTCTTAATAAATTTAAAATTATATAATTAAAACTGACTGAACTAAAATGAAACAATTTAAAACCATATTTAAGAACTAATTGCTTAGATAAATTGGTTGAAAAATAATTATTCTACGATTTAATTTGAAATGAAAAATTAATATCATCTCATTAAATTCAATTTTTTTCAGAGAAAATTCAAACTAAATTTATAATTTTCAGTAAAAAGCATTAAAAACTTTTTAGAAGTTTTCAACTTTCAGAAAACTTTCAACATAAAAAACTTAAATACAATTTTTAATTAATACTTCTATAATTTTAATAATTAGATTATTGGTATTAAACAATATTCTGATATTCAAATGAATTTACAATTATTTATAAACTTATCAAATTTGCTTCAAAAACTAGCTTAGAATTTGAACAGAATTTTTTCCCCTGAAAAGCTTTGATACTAATTTTTCATAAACTTGCAATATTAATCCCAATTTTGTCCCGTAACTATGTGACCCGATAGACTGTTATAAGTGAAATTGTGAAAATTTCAAGAAACGGTCTCTAATCATATTTGGTGTTAGCCTTCGGACGGTTTAACTTACGAAAAGTTTCATCGAGCCTATGGTAAGTATGCCTTATCAAGAGCACTATTATTTTGTTATTATAAAGCATTTTTGAAGGACCGACAAGTAGTGGAAGATTTATCTTATACGAATAAAATCTCATAAAAATGTGGAATGAATGAAAGCTTTTGTCGCTCCAGGACAAACCATCTGCCAAGTTGTAATTACAAAAATGTCCTTAAAGGCTCTGAAACAACAATTATTGCGTAAGATCGGACATTACAGACATTTGTATGCTGCACCATGTCAACATCCTTATCACACGGCCATTTACATCAACGAAGTTTTGAGGAAAGAACGGACAGTAACAAGGTTCCTTGGCACCCCAGCTTCTCTATTCATCTGATCAAAGGCTCTTTGATTTTTTTTTGAGATAAAAAAACACCCGAAGGAATGATAGTTTCTTACTGTAGATAATATTCAAAGGAGTGTAATCAAAGAGCTAAAGGCCATTCTAGTTGAAGTCTCCAAGCATGTTCGGTACAGCTATGGTGAAGCCACAGTTATAATCTACGGAGCTATTTCTTTCTACAATGATTGGGCCTTGTTGTTCTATCGTGAATACAAACTGCAATATACTACAAGCAGCTCTTGGAAAGTCAATTATGTAAAATGAATGATACAACAAATCACCTTCAATCGATTTTCCTTTACAGTTTTCGCACTAATAATATTCAACAAAAGAATCATGAACGGTTTAAACTAGCCGGCTCTATATTACGCCATAAAACCGAATCTACTAAAGACAGTATTCATTTATTAGCGGAAACTTAGGTCTCCAACAAAAACCTTTGTAAACACTTATTCACGGTTCATTTGAGAAGAAGTTCTTTCGTAGAATCTTTGGCTTTCCACAACGAGAGGGCGATTCCATGGCCTGATTAATGATGAGCGCTTCCACAACCAAAATCATACTGAAAAGGGTACTGCCTGGAAAATTTATTTATATACGAGTAGATGGACCAAATCCTGACTACAATGTCTACAGTCAAGATCTGCTCCATCCATATAAATAAATCATCCAAGTTCAAGTTCAAGTTTACTTTGACATCTTAGAGTTTTCTTAGAATACCATACAATCATAGAAAATATTTTATTTACCTTTATTACGGCAGTTAAAAAAAACATGCTTACATTCTAAACCTAACCTTAACCCTTAAATCTCCTCTTATATATTAAACATGTATTTTTATACAATTATTCTTAAAACTAATCTTAAAACTAAATTCTATGTTTGAATCCGGCAAATCCTCTTTATTCCCTACAGTGCCTCGTGTGATGTAATTGCTAACCACGATGTTGTCGCTTTAACTTCTTCTTGTAGATCTGGAGACATTACCTCTAAGCTTATTCTGTATCCTCCAATAGAAGTAACGGTAATAGGTAGTTAGCATATCTCAGCATCTGAAGTAATTTTTTTTCCGTTAGCTGCCTTACTTTCCTGTTTTGATGATGGGTTAATGATTTTATCCATTCGTGCAATATTCTTATTTGCCATAATACAAATGTGGAAACGCCTGCCCCCGTAAGATATTCGTTTTCAACCTGTGCAGTTCCGTTGCTACTGTTGGGAAAATAGATGACCAGATGGGGAAAAGGTAGCATCCCCCTTATAAATAATGAGTTTCACGTAGGATTTATCAGCGATAGATTCTCAGAAGCCTAAAATTTATGCCGTTGGCTTTTTTAATTTTATCCCTGACAAAGGAGTTGAATTTGAGGTTCTTGTTAATATTCAAGCCTAGATAATTAAGATTCTCTACGCACCTTATTATCGAGTCACCCTTATCTCCAAACCCGCATAAATAAATCCCCAGTCGGCACCCTTTTAATTTATGAGTCCAGGTGAAAAGGCGGACCCAAGCTTCCGCCTTTTCACCTGGACTCATAAATAGAACTAGGATTGTTGAATTAGAAGACTGCGATATTTTAAAACGGAATGTCTGATTGTTTGTTTTTCAGGTAACATAGACAAAAACCGGAATACGTTATTTTAGATTCCCACAACTATGAGACGTTCTGGTGACTTCAACTTTCGTGTGTGTGGGAGTTACTAGTTTTCTTAACGAAGCTGGTATGTTTTAAATAGGCTAGATTGCTCTTTAAAGTTTTTTAAATTTTGTAAGCATGTTAGTATGTTTGATAATATTAAAAAGCAGTCTTTCAAATATAAATTGTTGGATCCCGAAGCTCCATAATGGAAGAATCTCTACTTTTAATGAAATAATTGGATTCGTGGCACGCGCTATTTATACGAAGTATATTTAGAAGAACGCCACAGGATGGTCATATAGGACATGTGTAGATTCTAAAAAGAAAGTTATGGATGAGAGCAATATGCCTCAACAGTATGAATACCAGTTTTTGTACTTGAATTTCGGTAAGGATGTTGAGTAGATTGAATTGTTGGTAGGTGGCCACTGATATCTACGTATTACTGAGAAAGTTGTATGCTATTCTGTTTGTAGGCTTTCAGATTTTTAGCTTAATTAATTCTTTGTAAGCTAGAAACAAGAAAATTTCTCTAGAAAAGTAAATATCTAATAGAAATTCCTGTATTTCTTAGGTCTATTTTAATAGCAATAGCTTAATGACAAATTTATATTAAATTTATTACAACTAAATTGCCGGTTTAATAAAAAAATTTAAGAAAAAAAACAATTGCAGTTTTTGTGAGATTTATTGTACATTTTTATAAGCTATAACAACTAAAAATAAAAAATACCAGTTTTTTTTATAAACTCATGCAAATCGTTATATGTACAATGGACCTTACTATAAATACAAAATAAATCAAGTTGCACACATGAGGGGATTACTTATAATTCTGTATTTTTTCAAAGGTGACATTAAAAATGTATATATAAACTTTTGATAGCATCATAATTTATTTTAGATCAAAACAATTCGAAATTGTCACAACTTTCAATTATAGTAAAAGTACAAGTAAATCCAACCGAATACATGAAATTCCACAGAATAATCCTCATTTCTATTTTTACAAAAATTACATGATCCATACTGGATATTTTGGTTTTTTTTCTGCTATTTAATCTCACTTGAATTAATTGCAAAAATCTTATTACATGAGCAGCTAAATTTAGACTTAATTCGATATGATATTAGTGAATATGTTTGGTCTGTATACCATTTATACTAGTATTTATCAGTTTGGCATTTATATGATCTATCATAGCACCTATGAGATTATATATCTACATACGTGATGCCAGTCTTGTCTTGTATGCTGAGGTATCGTATGTTTACATTTGTTGATTGCCAACAACCAAAATAATTTAATGATAATCCATATTGGCTTAAATATCACTGACCGACTTAATGACAGAACATCAAAGCTATCGTTTTAAAAATGATATCAACCAAAATGAAAGTGTACAAAGAAGATTGAGAAGAGAAAAAATCGTATGACAATCGGAACGGAGTTGGGGTTAATTATGTATTTTTTTTTTCATGGATAAAATTTTGTTATAATAATAGTACAAGTATCAGACTTAAAATGACTCAAACTGTAATTTTAGATCGAATTCATTATCCAAATAGAATGGGGGCTTGGAAAAGATTGGATTGAATTGGACTAGCTTGGATATTGTGGTAATTGGAAAATTACACCGCCAAGCTAATTACACGTAATGTTCCACACGATTAACCAAAGTAATTATTCTGTTATTGTTATTGTCATATAAACAAGTAATTTAATGTATCAGAATGTAGTCCCAAAAACTAATCGACTATAATCTATGGGCTTATACCGTTTTATATTATATATGTAAGAGGTTCGGAACCTATAAGAACCATTTCTTAAATTACTTAATTCGAAGTATTTCAAAACTCTTGTGTCAAGGCGGAAATTTCAATAACAAAATAAGGGGGAGCATTAAATACTATTAATTTGTTTTTTTTTTTTTTTTTAAATATTACATTGCAATCATTTATGGTTAATGTTAAATTAATTTTAATAGAATTTGTTGTTAAAACTGAGTCAACAACTAATAAAAAAAAAAACAAAAAAAAAAGATTAAAATTCTGATCAAGATGTTAAGTACTTTGACCATGAATTTTTATATCTTATCAAGGAAGGCTTAATTGGTTAAATAAGTAAATAATTACGATAAATAATATTTTTGACTGAATGCCCATTTCGATAAATTAATTAGCAAACTAAGTTTTTAGTTGACAATATTTCATGAAATTTTCTATCAACTTTTTTTAAAAGTATATTTTGTTTTAATCAATTATTAAAAACAAAATTAATCGCTAACTTATTATAATAATAAATGCAGACAACTAATTAATAATCTTTCTATCAATAAGAAAACTTCCATTTTTAACTTGATTACAAAAAATATTAAATTTATTTAAAATTAATATAAAAAGTATTAGAAATTCAATATTGGAGTACTTATGTTAAGAGTCGCTAATCTAGTCTTCTCCTTTTAAAAGTTATAAAAAATAAACAATTTTATGAGGTACCGATACCAAAAATCTATTTTAAATTTCCATGAATAGTCAACTTTTCTAGAAAATGTTTAGATTCTATTTTAATTATGAATAATAAATAAAAAACTTAAAAAATACTATAAAAACTGCATTTAATTTGAAAATAATTTTAATATTTTTCTATCTAATAAATTTTAGTTTAAATAAATAAATTTATTTTAAAAAAATTCAGCCAATATTTACAATGGCAAAGAAAAAATTTACGATAGATAAATCTGGTCTGAAAAATGTGTCTTAAAAAATTTTGAATTTACATAAAGGCAATATTTTTCACTTAAAATTTAGACAATTTTATTAAGAGACGCAGAATGCTTACTCAAGCCAATAATTTGAATACCTTCGATAGGTTAAATGCAATTTATTTTAAGATAATGTAAACTTGAATGCCTATAGATTAAAACCCTTCTTTCATAAACATAGTGGACTATTTTCATTGAGTTTTTGGGATTATAGGAATTTAAAGTATAATCGTATAAATAATGCTAAATAAATAATATTTCAAATACGTTTAAGTTTCAAGTGAAAGAAATTGAAAACGCAATGTTGGAAAAAATATCAAATAAACTTTCAAAGTATTTTTATAAAACTAAACTTTTACCAGAAAATATCACAATTTTTGCATTTACGAGAGGAAAATCTGATGGAGATGGGTCGTGTGGTGTGGAAGGGTGGCTAGCAATGGTATACGATGAAAATTGCATTCACATTAAAAAGCCATTTAACGCTTTTGATTTTCCATTTTCAGTTTTTATAGTGAGTATTAACACCGAAACAGTTCGTAGAAAATAGTTTATTTGTAGTCAGTACACTCGTAGTTGTAGTCATTGCTATAGTCATGATAGTCATTTAAAGGAAATCTACTGAAAACGATCACTCGTCGCCCAGATATTGGGAAAAGTTTATCACAATTTTCTTTCACAGTTGTTTTCTTTTTTCTTATTTTTTGTTATATTTTATTCTAGTAAAAAAATTTCGACTTCTATTCTAGTACACAAAGTTACCAGATGGTCTTGGAGTTTATTTTTCCTTCCTGTTCGATTATTTAAAAATTACAGTCTTGAAATGTCTTGGGTAAGTGGTGGGACTGATAATGTCAGAAGAAGATGAGATTTTCCGAAAGGTAAACGTTTTCAAAAGGTGATCTGGGATATATAAAAATTCTATTAGAAGTGAATTTCCAATGGCATTCGAGTAAATGGCATCAAATTCTGTCAGTACATCTACGTTATGTGATATACAATAGTAAGTAAGGTACACGTATATACGAAAGGTATGTGTATGGAAATGTATTCATGGCTGGAATTTGTTATTATTTTATTATGAGAACAGTTGAGTTTTGTTGAATGGCTTTTTCATTGAATGGCACAGCATTTATTTTTGCCTCGATTGTGCTTCGTAAGGACTCTAACTGGCATGGTATCATATTCAACTCAAACTTGTTTATGCCAAGGCCACTACATAATTGCCCATTTTCTCTCCTGACTCTCTAACACAGCCTTCAAAGATGTTTTTCTTTTATTTTTTTTTTTTTTTTGTTTTAACATAAACTTTATGTATTTTGTTTGAATTTGTCTTGTTCGTATTCTTTTTATTTGTCGTTGTTGTTGTTGCTGTTTGTTGTTAGTACTTTTACAGTTATCAGTATTTATATAATATTTAATGGCTGCTATAAACTCGTACTATAACATAAAGTCTGAATAAATAACGTCAAGTTTCACCTTCAGTTTGTTTCTAGGAAAATAATGCCCTTAAAGGAAAAGCAAATACAAAAGTTAATGCGAGTCTATTTTGTATTGCCAGAGTCTCGTAAATATATTAACAGGCTTTACTACTACAACTACAGCTGCTACTATCGTTAAAGAGAAACAAATTCATATACAAAGCTTAAAGTTTATCGTGAATTTTTCGATTTTCACATTCACTGATATTTGTACTCGTTTATCTGGCTGTTAGTATATATATCAGAAAATAACTGCCAAAGTGAAATGAAATGAATTGAAATAAAATGAAAGCCTTCCAAGGACATTGTAAGAGGTTGGGGATCCTACTACCTTATGACTTAGATTTCCTTATTCATACCACCATGAAAAGAAGTAAAACGAAATATGTTGCTGACTTAAGAGCTGATAGGTAAACAGATGTACGGATGGATGGATATGAAGTAGGTATTCCTAAAGGATCCCAAAGTACTCGCCATAAATGTACATATTTCTGTAGAGTTTGCATTATAAAGGATCCACTTCTCTACATATACTCATATCCGCATTCGTAGTCGTATATCCTTTTCAAAAGTCTATTATATTTTTCACCATCTTTTTCTTCTTCTCCTCCATTGAATAAATGGTAAACTTGGGGCTCTTTGCGGATGTTACCAGATAAATCATATGCGATAAATCGAATTGGTGTAGCGCAAAATGCAGATCATGAGCGCAGAAGAGGATATACAATTGGATCTTGCTATGGCTACAATAAATGATGTTCTATACTTTGATGTGGATCCAGAAAAGTTCTCGGAATTATTGAATGGAAAACACCTTTCCAACGAATATTTAGATGGATGAATTGAAAGAGAAGTTCCATAAATTGCGAAATATAAAAATGGAATGGAATTATACCTTGCTAACTTTATCTGAATATACAAAGTAAAAAGTTGTAAACATTCTTCATCAAATACGTTTCTCTACAAGTCAAATAATCTGAAATTATTATTCGTATATTACAAATATAAAATATGAATAAATAAGTATTCACATTACAGATAAATTTATCAAATAAGTGAAGAAAAAAATATAAATTGAATATTTATTTTTGTTTGTGATTTTAAATAAAAAAGTAAATGATATAAAAAATTTTCAAGGTTTTATATTTTATTAAAATTTATTTTTCTAAAGTTTAAGATGTTTTTTTTTTCTAACAAGTTTATTATACATGTTTGGCTAAGTCGAGGGCGTATATTGACAACTTTAATTTGATGCAATTTGGTTTTACTAGTTGATATATGATATTCATAGAGAGTAAACATGGTAAAATTATTATAAAATATTACGAGTATAATCTTTAACAAGACTTGTTATTTTTGTATAAATATTTTATGAAAATATATCATCAATTATTGTGATGCCTAGAAAACTACGTGAATAGTTGGATCGTTATAATGTCACTTCAAATTTTGTAGAATATGGTACGTTGTTTTTTATACTGAAACATGATCATTATAGTATCCAATATTACTCAATTCAGAATATTATCTGGAAACTTTCATAGGGCATCGCGAATTTCTTAACAAAAATAAGTTTATGCCTTGAGTTCAGAGATCATATTTTCCAGCAGCAGTAAAATAAGATCCTGATTTTAATGGAATTTTTATAATGAATGGATTTTTACTGAAGATGTGTTAATAAACAAATTATAATATCTAGAAACAACTAACCAGCGACCTTTGCACCCTCACAGAGTGATAATACGATGCGGTGTTTAGGGCGAAGTTTTATTGGACTGTATTTTGTTGAGGATGATGCTGGCAATTCTGTTGATAGTAAAGTTTAGTATGGATAAAAGTATTTAATTGGTTGATAACTTCTGGTCTTTTTCCAGCATAGGTAGGGGACATTTTTTAAAGATGCTGTGGTGATACGAACTTCTACAGGGTGTTTGATTGATGCTTATCCATTAAAACCCACCTTCTTATTCAACAAATATGCCTCCATATGAAACCACCTTCATATCGGATTCAAGCCTATCATTGCATCTCAGTTGTCGACTGGTCTTTTCTAACTCTTTCTAATTGACGGAGCTTTTTTATCACTTGGGATTCGTTTTCAGCTACCGCGCTCTAACATGCCTGTGATTCTAAAATATTTCAGAGAAAGGTGTTTATTGACAACTTTCTGAATTGCTTTTCGTTCTTCGCTAAAGCGTGGATACTATTGGGTTTTCCGGAAAGTAGTAATTTCGTTTTTTCCACCAAAGGAATTAATTGTATCTTATCATAACCAACTTCACACATAAGCCGCATAATCATTTGTATTTTGATAGCTAACATAGCAAGGCTTGCTTGTATAAAATTAGATTGACTCTGCAAAGTAATTTTTAGTTGATACCCTTTTAAATATGTAAAGTGAAAAACAGCATTTTCAGTATATTTTACCTTTTTTTCTAAAGAAAAGATAAAAATGCTGTACAAGCAAGAAAAAAATTAAATGTATCGAAGACGAACGTTCATGATCATTTGAAACGGTTAGGTTTAATGTCAAAGCTCGACATATGGGTTCCTCATCTTCTTACGGAAAAAAATTGATGTTTGTGATTTGCTTCTCAAACACTAAGAAAATGATCCATTTCTTAAGCGTATCATCACTAGAGACGAGAGATGCGTTGTGCACAAAAATGTTAAGCACAAAAGATCCTGGAGTAGAAAAGATGAACCCGCTCAAAGCACTTTGAAAGCCAATATTCATCAAAAAAAAAATGCTTTCTGTTTGTTGGGATTTCAAAGGAATCGTTTATTTCGAGCTTCTACCGAGCAACACAATGATCAATTCTGCAGTGTGCTGTCATTAGTTGGATAAATTGAATGATTCACTTAAAGAAAATAGGCCAGAATTGGTAAATAGGAAAGGTTTAGTGTTCCAACAGGATAATGTGACATCACAGACCACTAGGCAAAAGCTTTTAAAGCTTGGATGGGATATACTGCCACATTCACCACACTCTCCAGACCTAGCACCTTCCGATTATCGCCTGTTCCGGTCTCTACAAAATTTTCTAGATGGTAAAACATTTAATTCAAATAAGGATGTCAAAAATCACTTAAATCAGTTTTTTGCCAGCAAAGAACAAAAATTTTATGAGCGGGGAATCATGCTACTTCCAGAAAGATGGCAAAGGGTATATAAAAAATCGTTATATAAGATTGGACAATATTTAATTGAATAAAATATTAATTCACTATAAGAAAATCGACTTTCATTTTTATAAAAAAAAAACTTTTTTACTTTCCGGACAACCCAATAGAAAAAAAAATGATTTGGATTCTTTATTGCGCGCATACAATTGAGGCATGTTGCAATATCGTGCATCTTGAAGCAATACACGTATAGGTATACTCTAATGTACCCATATCCAGAAATGCTGCCAAATTTTCCATGTTAATTGTTTTCTTTACTTTTTTTCTGATACTGCATCGATTGGTCAATCCCGTTGGTCAATCCTGATCTCTTCATTCCGCAAAAGCTGGATTGGTGGCATATTTTCGATTACACACACATAATTATCAGTTAGTATGAAATGTTCTTAAAAGTCGAAGTATGCTTCTAAGAATAGGGGATTTTAGGTATAGTAGAGAACTGATAAGGATAGACAGAGGTGTACATAAGCACTACCAAATCCCTTGTAGTTAAGCATGATTCTTACTAAGTCATTTACACAATAATTCTTCCGAATTATTTTTTCAGCAGCCATTTTCAGATATTCACCAAAATTCTATTATAATATCGGATTTATCGATAGTGAGATGTATAGTCTTACTTTCCAGCTGGTCGCTAGTAATGCATTATTTTTGAACAGCATATTCCAGACGGTCGCTAGTAATGCTTTATCCAGGCTTGATTATATGAACTACACCGTTTACGATTTGAGTGATCTTATCTAGAAATTTTCCGGCAGTAATTGTCTCTACATCATCCACCAAAACAACCATTGGTCCTTGGCTCATTATTGTAATTTTGATTAGCACAATAACGAGCCAAGGACCAAGCCTTGCAGAACTCCCCCATAGATGTTGTATCCAACATGATCGTAAATTTTGAAAGCATCAGGCGTAAGTCAAAATGTTTGTTTTATTTAGGTGCGAAAGCGATAGTTGCACAAATTAAAGAAACCCCGGAATTAATCCTTTGGCATTTATATGGAACAAGTAAACAAGATATTTCACGATCATTCAAAAGTTAAAAAAAAATACGTTCAATGCATTCCACGTAATTTAACAAGCAGAATCTTGAGTGGAGACAAAAGATGGATTTATTCATATTAACTCAAAAAGAATAATTTATAAAATTTTAAGGTTATTGACAATAAAAAAAAGCTGAGAAAAGTCATTGGGAAGCCCGTTTTTTAAAATAGATAAGGGTCGAAAATCCCACCATGTGGCAACAATTCTTTCTTGTATTTTATCTTGGTGAATATAATAATACTATATGGGCTAAGGTAAGGTGATTATAAAGCATGTTTTCAGGTAAAAACCACAGCAATCCATATAATAAGGGATGTGTTCAAGCACATTTGTCATAGCAAAATTTTTAATAAATAACTGTTGATGGCTAAATAAATACCCTACAACTGGTTTATGATGCCAACAAACTTCTAATCTTAATAAAAAATGTTCCCAAAAGACTCGTTGCAAGTTTTTGAAAGTCAAACGATTTTGATACGTTCCCAAATGAATTTTATACGTTCCCAAATATCAAAAATAGAATACACTTTTCGTCAGTTGAAGAAGGTATCGAGTGCTTAAAGTCAACATTTTTAATACATCACATTCTGAATGCATATTGAGATTATTTAAAAAAAAAAGAAAATAATAAGATTTAGATCATTAAACATGTTCGTCTATTATTTTTCCGAAATATTTACAGTACCTCTCCTACTAATAAATGGAGAAAAAAATTCAATAAAATAATTTTTCTAATAGATAACTGATTTTACGAGTATTCTAAAAAATAAATTTCATAGTCAATACTGATCTTTTATAAAGTATATATTAATCACACGCCGGACATATTTTGAACGGAAATTCATTTATGCATTAAAATTGAAGTTATCTTTTTTCGAAAAGGAAAAACGTTTCCATCAGCAGAAAAATAATTGATACATTAAAAACATACATTATCTAATAGTCGTATATTGTATCAGAAAATATTAGCATAATTTTGAACACATTTATAAACTAAATATAACTTTTTATTTGATAATTAATATTATTTCACTTAAATTAAGATTATAAAAAGAGTAACGAAAATTTTTTTTGCGAGAAATTCATAAGACTTATAAACTGAAATAATGAAATATTATTGAATTCTTTCATCATCATTCAATCCGACTGCAGAAATAAGCTAATAACATTTAATACTGATAACACTATCAGTAGTGGTCAGTTTTATAGCTGGGATAATATATTTCATATTTCGTTCTAATCAATCATCCACTTTTAGAACGTTTGCATATTTACTCAGTATTTATGAATGGATTTAGGCAGATTTATATAATTTTCATATTTAATATTGCTTGTTCAAATTATTTGCTAATATACTAATATTAAATTTTTGTCGGAATAGAATTTATTGGATGGGAAATATATTGCAACTTTACTTGTTAATTGAAATTTTTTACATAACCCATAAATTTTCATCAGCATTATAATTTCAACAAAAAAAATCCTTTTGAAAAAATTAAAAGCCTTTTATAATTAAAATTAAAATTTTATATTCTCTATTTCCAAATAAAAACCTAAGTTCTTAACTAATAAAAAATTACGGCCCAGCCTTTTTACAGATTTTTTTAAAGAAAGGTTTTTACAATATATCATATATAAATCAATATATTGTCAAAGGGTTAGGTAGACAAAATTTATATATATATATATTTTGTTTTTTTTTGGGAAACACTATTTGGCAAACAAAGTATGAATAAAATTGTAGCAGCCTAAACACTAACATACTTTCTCTTTAAGAGAGCTGCAATTAAGATACACTTAGAAATATAGTTATTAAAATTTTTAAATAAAGTTCTCTCGAAAAAACTCTCCCAGAGTTTATGTTCATTAAAATATATTGAAATATAACTTAAATTCCTAGTTTAACCTCATGTATCAATACGAGGGTCATTCAACAAGTACTTAGCCTACAAAAGAAAAACGAAAATTTTGGAAAGGTGGCAATTTATTTTTCCACATAATCTCCTTCAAGCTCGATACACTTGGCCCAGCGATGCTCTAACTTTTTTAACCCGTCCAAAAAATACATTTTCTCGAGGGGAGCAAAATAGGCCTCCGTGGCGACGATGACCTCCTCATTCGACCCAAATCTATTCCCGGCGAGTGATTTTTTCAGGTTTGGAAACAAAAAGTAGTCACAGGGGGCCAAATCTGGAGAGTACAGTGGATGGGGCAGCAATTCGTAGCGCAATTCGACACATTTGGCTATGGCGACGGCGGAGGTGTGAGCCGGCGCGTTGTCGTGGTGGAACAGCACTTTTTTCTTCGCAAAGCGAGGCCGATTTTTCTTCAATTCGACGTCAAATCGGCCCAATAAGTCAGCATAGTAGCGCCCCGTGATTGTTTTACCCTTCTCGAGGTAATCGATGTGGCTCACACCTTGTGAATCCCAGAAAACGGTGGCCATCACCTTTCCGGCCGATCGAACAGTCTTCGCCTTCTTCGGAGCACGTTCGCCGGGTGAAGTCCACTGTTTCGACTGTTCCTTGGTCTCTGGTGTGTACCAGTGAATCCATGTTTCGTCGACGGTCACGAAACGACGCAAGAACTCCGCTGGATTGCGCTGAAACAGCGCCAAACACGTCGCAGCTGGGTCTCACGGTTGCGCTTGTTTTCCGGTGTGAGCAAACGCGGCACCCATCGCGCCGACAGCTTTCTCATGCCCAGTTCTTCGTGTAGAATATGATGCACCGTTCCTACTGCGATGCCCACAGTCTCAGCTATCTCGTGAACCTTCAATCGATGGTCTGCCAACACGAGATCGTGGACTTTTTTAACGTTTTCCTCCGTAGCAGCCGGTTTCGGGGCACCTGGGCGTGGCTCATCAAAAACCGACGTGCGGCCACGAACAAACTCGTTGAACCAATTCTTGACGGACGCCATCGAAGGAGAAGAGTCACCATACACAGCATCCAAGCGATCTTGGATTTCGCTGCGCGTTTTCCCTTCCAAAAACAAGAATCTAATCACCGAACGATATTGTTCTTTTTCCATTTTTGTGCAACCGACCGACACGCTCGCTTTCAAAGGCTCTCAAAACAAAACTAATGAAGGCTACTAAAAGAATGTACTGCACGATGGTAAATCCACCATCTTTTTTGGTCAAACGGTCTTTTGTGACAGCAGTTCTATCGGGCGGTGCGGCTAAGTACTTGTTGAATGACCCTAAATTATGTGATGCTCTTTGAGCCCCTAATATACACAACCAATCAAAAGTATTTGAACGATTAGATTCCTTCATAGTTTTTGTGAGCATATGCAGATAATTCTAGTATCCTCTTTTTATTATATATCCTGGTATATTGTAGTAAAAAAAAGTTTTATTTAATTACATGAGTAATTATGTATTAGACCATCAGAAAGAAGATATATTAAATTTGGCCTGTTTTTTTTAAATTCAAATTATGTATTAGACGATCAGTATTCAATTAATGAACATTTAAGTTTATCATTTTTTTGTTATTTAAATGTTTACAAATATGTTTGTGCTTATTCCATAAATAATTTTTTTTGAAGGTGATTTTAATTTTTATATTTTAAAAATAATAAAAAATCGTTAGTTTAATTAAAAACACCTAAAGTTGCAGAAATTTGTGAGTAAATAATATTAAGGATATGTTCTCTGTAAGATCAAGGATATTTTGTAGGTGAATTACTTGTCTACTTAATATCAGTATTTCTATAATTTGGTATATTGTAAAATAAAAAATAATTTAAACAGGCTTTCTTATGAAAAGAAAAATACTAGAGAAGCAGGAGATTGCTTCCTGGACTTACGATTTACATGAAATAAAAGCTCTTAGCTTCAAAAACTGCATGTGAATTCATTAAAAGGTAGAAAAATCCAGTAAGCATAACAATAGGAAAAAGATTTACTAATGGGTGATTAACAGCACGAAAACCTTTATTTTATCCACAAAATAATACAAGAAGGTTGAAGTAAGCAACAGACTCCCAACATTAGTTACTGGATAGTTGAAACCCGTCGTTTGGGGTAATGAGTCCACATTCGAAGTTTATTTGTAGGCCCTTTGAAAGTAGACTTTCTTCAAATAGGGGGCATCTGTAATGACCCCCAATATACTTCCCTCATACGTCCATTATTTTAGTGGAAGTATCTGTAATAAGCTTTGGCAAAAGTATCTTTCTCTCTCAACATTTTATGAAATCAGTTGGACTGAAAAACTGAGCCGAAGAATCTTATAATCCAACAGGACTTAAAGAAAAAACTTCTTTAAAATTGAAAAAAATTATTTCTTCACAAACCTATTATACTACACTTGGCATTTGTTTTTTTTAATTGGTTCGTTGCATCAAGTAAATTTTTATAAAACAAGTTGGACCGAAACATTAAGCGAAGGAATCTTTAAAACCATCACTATTTTTTGGATAAGACTTCTGGAGGGTTTAAATTTTATAATTCCATAAACTTGTTAAAATAAATTTGGTCTTAGTTTTTCGATTTGTCTATAATCTTACCAAGTGTATAAGCTTAAATCCGCTGTTTTTTGTCAAAAAACACATGTTTTTTTTTCATAGAAAGCAAAAGCAAATTTATTCAAAGTACATGCCCTCGCTAGGTACACATTTTTCCCATCTCTCGGGTAATTTGTGGATACCACGCCAAAAAATTCATTCTCTTTCGAGGCAAACCCCTCATCAAGCCATTTTCGGACGTCTTCGTAAGAATCGAAGTGCTGCTCAGCGAGCGCGTGGCCCATCGACGAAAACCGGTGGTGGTCGGAAGGAGCCAGGTCTGGCGAATAAGCGGGGTGGGGTAGCATCTCCTAGTTGAGTGTCTCCAAGTAGTTTCGGACTATTTTTAACGTATGCGAAGGTGCGTTGTCGTGGAGGAAAATCAGTTTGTCATGTCTTTGTTGTTAATGCGTCCTTTTTTCACGCAAATCACGACGCAATTTGATCATTTGTTGGTAGTAGCGGTTGGCATTGACAGTTATATCAGGTTTCAATATCTCATAGTAGACGATACCCTGCTGATCCCACCAAACGCACATCATCGTCTTCCGGCAGAAGACCAAATCGCTTTTTGGTCCCGCCCCAAGACCAAAAAGCGATTTGGTCTTGGGGCGGGACCAACCCACGATTTCTTACACTTAGGATTCTCGAATTATATTCACTTTTCATGGCCTACCACAATACGATGTAGGAACCACTTTCTTTTTTATCTGGCGAGCAACATTTCGCATGTGTTTTGGCGTCGCTTCATCTGCTTAACGTTCAATTCATGCGACACCCATTTTCCGATCTCTTCTATCTTCCCCATGACACGCAGACGCATGGAAATGGCTGTTTGAGTAACACCCAATTGCTCTACGACCATTTTTTGTGATTGGATATCGTCTTCGTCCAAAAGAGCCTGCAATTGATGGTCCTCAAACTTCTTAGGCCGATTTTCACGCTTCTTGTCCCACAAGTCAAAATTGCCGTCTTTGAACCGACGAAACCAATCTCGGCACGTTGTTTCCGATAAAGCACTGTCACCATAGGCCTCCATAAGCATTCGATGCGAGTCGGCAGCCGATTTCTCAAATTGAAGCAGAAAAGCAGAGCTCATTAAAAAAAAAGTATGGCGTGCCCAAGGTAGCTTAATACGCTCACTCACGCCATCTATGACCAAACAGCGGATTTAAGCTTATACCCCTGGTAAGTTAATTTGGCAATAAAAAAGTCATCAAAACTTCGTTAAAGCATAACAAAGCTCCACTAGTTAAAATATTTTTAAGTCAATAAACTAAAATCCTTTTAAATACTATGACCAAAAATGTACGTCTTTTAGGAATTTATGTCCGTATAAAAAAAATCTTACAGATCCTTCAATAATTCGTGTATTTTATAAATAAAATAAAATTCCGCTGAACAAATCTTTAGTAGTAATTATGACTAATGTATGTGTATGCATATAGATGGGGTTGTGTTGAATAGAACATATTTTAGTTAAACATTCTTTTGACTTTCCCAAAATAATTAAAATTTTTAAATATTAAAGTCATGTATTTTTTTTCTTGAAACACAAATAATAGAGTGATACATTTTTTGAAGGATATAAATCTAAAAATTTCCTGTTATGTATGATTTTTCAATAGATGGCACTGCATGTTGTATGATTTAAAAATAAGTTCGGTTATTTTTTGGGCATACTGTGTATTTACTTTTGTAGGTTTTCATATATATACTAAAGATTGTTTTTTGTATTTTTATAGCAATAATTTTCCATTTAATTATGGTACTTTTTATAGTTTCTTAAACACTTAATTTGGTTTTTTTTTAACCAAACTACGGGTTCCAAGCTAATACAATTAGGATATTTAATCAATTAATAATACAAAAAAATTGAATATATTTTTAGCCGCTGTAATAAGAAAGGATTATTTATAGGTCCTCATAACAATCATGTATATGAATCTAAGCTAAACGAAAATTTCAAAGAAGTAAAAAAAAATTAATTTAAGGTATCAAAAATTTCGCATATTACATATTAAATAAAGAAATACAATGTGGCGTCAGGATACGAGGGTCGTTCAATAAGTCCTTAGAAAATCCAAGAAATTGCACTCGTAGTGTCGGTAAAGATTGTAAGTAGCATTATTGACAGGAAAGCTGTCTGCTCGATCCATAGTGTAGGTCAATTTCTATCGTCGATTAAAGTTAACGACATTTATTTGTGCATAACAATGGAAAAAATCGAGTTTAGGGCTGTCATCAAACATCTCCATTTGAAAGGCTTAAGCCCGAAAGAAATCAAAGCCGAGTTGGATGCAGTTCATGGCACATCTGCACCTGTGTTTGCGACAGTTTACAATTGGGTGAATGAATTTAAACGTGGCCGTTCATCCACAAAAGATGAACATCGCTCAGGACGCCCAGTTGAGGTGCCTACTCCTGAAATCATCGACAAAATCCACGATCTGATTTTGAACGATCAGCGAATTAAAGTGCGCGAATTAGTTGAGGCCACGGGCATATCACAAGGTACAGTCGCTTCAATTTTGCATGAAAAATTGTCTGTGAAAAAAATTTCGGCAAGATGGGTGCCGCGTTTGCTCTCAGAGGACTCTGAGAGTAGTGGACTCTGAGGCTATGTTGGCACTCGTGGACTCTGAGGCTATGTTGGCACTCTTTCATCGCAATCCTGCCGAATTCCTTCGTCGATATGTCACTGTGGACGAAACCTGGATACACTACTACACTCCAGAAACGAAGAGACAGTCATCACAGTGGATTTTCAAGGGGGAACGGGCTCCGAAGAAGGCAAAAACTGTGCCATCGGTCGGCAAGGTGATGGCCACGGTCTTTCGGGATTCGCAGGGCATCATTTTTATCGACTACTTGGAAAAAGGAAAAACAATAACAGGAGCGTATTACACGTCGTTATTGCAACGGTTGAGCGAGGAAATCAAAGAGAAACGCCTCCATCTGAAGAAGAAAATAAATCCTCTTGCATCAGAACAATGCGCGTGTGCACACCTGCGCTGTTTCCATGGCCAAAATTGTGGAATTGAGAATGGAATTGTTGCAGCATCCCGCTTATTCACCAGATTTGGCCCCGAGTGACTATTTTCTTTTCCCCAATCTGAAGAAATGGCTTGGCGGACGACGGTTCACTTCCAACGAGGACGTCATTGCTCAAACGGATGAGTATTTTGCAGAACTTCCGAAATCCTATTTTTTGGACGGGATAAAAATTTTGGAAAAACGATTGGAAAAGTGTATAAAGCTAAAAAGAGATTATGTTGTAAAATCAAAAAAAATTATTTTTTTAAAAACAGTTTTTTTCCATCTTTTTCTAAGGACTTATTGAACGACCCTCGTATATAAATTTTCCTTATGCAGACTTGTACGTACGTACTCTCAGGGTAAAAACTATGGTATATTTATGAAAATATTATGCAATCCAACTTTAAAACGTTCTAGTCAATTATACAATTAATTATAATTAAATTATGAGCTGAGTATGGTTTATAAAACCACTAATTATGATTAAAAATATGCTTTGACCAAATAAATCTCCTAATACCTAAATATTATTATGTAATATTGGTTTTTGTTTTTTAGGTTAAGGCCTTATTTTCTTTAATGTTTACTATCCAAAGCTAGTAGAAAATATTTCCTTATTGCATAAACTATGGTATTATGGATTATCACACTAAGAGAAAACCAAAATTTACAATATATTTTTCGGACTTTGCAATATTTTTCGTAAAATAATTACTATAAAAGTATGTAATCGATATCTATTGTATTTTGTAATCAAAACTGAAATAATTAAATTAATTGATGCATATTCAATTGTGGATCAATTTTACAAGAAGAAGGCGTAATGTGCACTTATATAGTATCCAATGTAAAAATACCCAACTTATGGATCATATGCAGACACAATATTAAGGAATACGTTTGTATAGTCTATAATAGGTAGTATTGAAAATATTTTCCAAGAAAGTACATTTAATAACAATGACAAAAACAAATATTATCACTCAATATCATATTTCGTGAGAATAAACAAGTGCTACGTGTACGAAATTACTGATTCTGACAAAAGAAATTCTCGTATAGCACGCAAAATACTTCTGAGATTTAAGTGTATGCGTACGGGTATTAAAAAAAAATTGACAGACAACATTTTCCATTGGATACAGTATATTTAAAATATTCATAATAAATATTATACAATACACGGTATAACATTATTACAAAATTAAAAACTAGCCCCGAAATGATTTTTTTATAAATTTACGAAAATTTATAAAAAATCATTTCAGGGCAAGTTTAAGTCACAGAACCTAGAAATATGAAAATATTTTACATTAAGTACTGATAAAGAAGTTTATCTTATATGAAAAATTACAATTTTTATAATAAAAAACTTATAATACTTTTTATGAATTTTCTTACATGTGTCAGGACACATTTTCTTTAATGATACAAAATAGACAAAAAAAGATATTTGGCCATCAGTTTTGTATCTAAAAATAACAATTTTAAAATATTTGTAATTTGAAAACATTACCTCTACCCTATCCAATTTTTTATTATTATAATAATTTAAACTCAAAACTAATAAGAAAGTTTGAAGAACCTGTCCAAAAAAAATTCCATGCAAAAAGCCTCCTATCTCAAGAATCTGAAGGTTGTAAAATCAGTTGTGAGGAAATGAATTATCGTTTTAATTAAATAATACCGAAGAAGTAAACAAATATTAAATTGAACACACTAGTATGGCTAAAATGAACTATAAAAAAAATGAAATGAGAAAATAAAGGCAAAAGGGTCCTTAAAACATGGTGTACATACGATCAGGAGTTAACCATATTGCAATGGCTGCACTGCATAACAATTTGTTTCTATTTTGAAATTATCACGGTTCGGTAGTCTAGACGTCTTTCTTAGCATTTTACGCTCTCTAGTACCTTATAAAATGATAATTGATCATCATAAATCTTTATAATATTAGAGAAAAAATTAACAAACTTAAAATTAGTCTATTTAAATAACAAAAAAAGCTATTTTTCAAATCCTTTTTTAGTACATATTCCATATAATTTTTTTACAATATTGCAGATTTTTTAATATAAACTAATATTTATGTTAGTAATATAACCGAGAACACTAAATGAAACGCGTCCACTCCTTGGAGTTTCAGTTATACAATAACAAGATACTTTTAGCATCCTGGCTAATATTGTGGTTCCAGTGAAGACAGGAACTGCCTCGCCTTCTGGGATAATAAATACCGCTTATTCAGATTTTCCGGTCAAGATCTTCCTTATCCCTACGAAGGAGTATCTAGTCTATCATAGCCTATTGAACTTGATTTTGTCTATAACCAGGTGGCAGTGGTAGCGCTCCATATCCTAATCGTTAAGCTGGCTGGAGAACAAACATTATTCGGATTATCCTTTTTCCAGACGTTGGTAAGAGTTCGTCATGACTTCTGCTGGTGAGCAAAGTTCAGCATCAATATCCTGTATAGTAGAAATAATAAAACTGACTAAAATTGGGTCTATGTGCTGTCAGAAACTCTCTGATCCCAGATACGTGAATGATTTATCTCTTTCGAAGCTATAGTCTTCTTTCTGGATGCAACTACGTGTAGCCAATGTCACCTTCAACCTCGATGATTGTTTCGACCCCATTAATGAGCAGTCCAAAATTTTTTGCGGCCAACTTAATCTTGATGAAGAGTTCTCGTGCAATTCTTTTTGAATGACACGTCATATCAATGTCGTCGTCCTAGCCGACAAGCTAATGAAACTTAATGAGAAGTAGCCCAGTCGTAGGCCCTGACTTATGAAACTTTTCTCTATGTTGAAGCTGATTGAGTTTTTCTGTTCTAGTGAAAGATTAATTATTTAAGCTCTGTGAAAATAGTGGCAACATTTTAATATCAGAGTTTCCTCTGATAATAACATTATTCGGAACCTTATCGCCCAAAATGCTGGATCAGTCGGCGATTTTCCGGGAGGAGGTCCTAAGTATACTGTGCGTCCTGAAGCAGTTGCTACTCATTATTGCTCTTCTCAACTAGGCAAAGTCTCAGGAGATTCCGATACTGGATTTGAACATTTATCCTTACAAAAATCCAAATGATCCAAGCTTTACTTCCCAAAGATACTCATCATGGAATAAAAAAGTTACTTTATTGGTTTATAAAAAATAATTTAGAATTCTTAAATATGAAAAATCTGTTCCAAAAAAATGGTTTAAAATTAACAAACTTTATGAATAATAAATTAATTGTAGGCCACTAATTGACCATTGAAATCTGTTTACAGTATATTAATTTGATATTCTGTAAATTAACCTCAATAACTAAAAAGAAATTAGGCATATGCGCAAATAAGGATAGGACGCAAATTTATCTTCAAAAAGTTTTAAATTGAAAATTATTATTTTTAAATTAGAAAAAAAAAATACAAAGAATGTTTAGTGATTCATATCAGTATATGAATGTTTTAAATCTAAAATGGGGCATATTTTAGCATACAAAAAGTAATATTTTAATATTTATTTTTTTATGTGAAAAACTTTTCCATAATGATAAATATCATAAAAATGTTTTTTTTTTCAATGACCTCAGGAATTATTCACACGATAAAAATATATATTTCAATATGAAAATTACTTATATTGAGTAATAACATTTTTGGATAATTTTTTTGTTTACAAGTTTTTCTATTATTTTATTAAAAATTTCTCGACAAAGTATGTAACGTTTATTTATAAATAAAACATTCAAATTCGTTTTTTATTTAAATTATTAAGTTTAAATTGAAATTATCAAAACAGTTTTTGCTGATATGAGTAAAAAAATATTATCAAATAATTTCTATAAATATCTCGCTGATAAAAACAAGATACTTCCAATTGTTCAAGCAAAGCGGTTATTTCGAATTTTTGATTAATTTTTATAAATAATTTGAAGGAAAAAAATGTATTTTTGCACAATGAATTTTCTACCTTTTATTATGAAATAGTACCAATTATAACGGCACTACTATTTTCGGTTAAAAACTAAGAATCTTTTAATTTATTAGTTCAAAAATGATAATTTCTTAAAAAGATGAAAGAGCAGATCTCATATGTCAAGCTGATGACTTATGACTTCATCGGCAGCTAACAGAAAATCTAATGTGACGAGAAAATAAACCAAAAGCAAGGAATATTTTTAAGGGAGATGGAAGAAATATGTAACTATTTTTGGAAGGCGCTTCATACGATCTCGAGATCAGGTAGGTCTAGATCTGTTTAGGCTATAAATAAAAGCAAAGAAGACAACATACTTTGTATCAAAAATGGATACAAAGTTGGGCATGTGAAACAAGGCCAGGCCGACTACGAGTAATATTCACTAGATCCCAATTTTGGGGACTAGGATCAGCAACCATTGCCTATCCCTCTCATATATGGATGAGTATCAAAGCATCTGTGGAATGCCAATAAATCTTAGGAGTTTACAATATGACTCAGTTAAAGTATTCATCTGTTTTTATGCTCATTACGAACTGAACCCTATTTCTATTTTTCGTTTAACTTGTAAGCAAATATTTACAAGACTTTCACTCTACAAATAAAATAAATCCAAAACCGATTTCCTATTGAATTCCTTAATATGTACATATGTTCACAAGGTATAGTTTGAAGCATTTGGTAAAGAAAATAATCAATTAAATCAGAACATTTTGATACTAAGTATTACTGATCTTTCCGTTTGAGTACAAGTATAAACATGTAAAAAATTCTCCTAAAACATAGAAAATTTTCAAAAACTTATCAAACTTATTAAAATCAATAAGACATTTTGAAGCCATGTGGAAATTTTTATATTTTTTTTCAACTTATAATGTGTAGTTAGACAAGAGCTGACAATTCTCCCAAATGCAATACGATGCAAGTGTTCATAATCAATCATCTGTGGGGTACATGAGCAAGATTCTCGACTGTACAAAATGAGGTGTTGATTTTTGAGAAAATGTTCAAAAATTTCTTTTTATCCATTTGTCAAGATTAATGTTCAATTTTTTATTTTGAATTTAATAAGAAAATTTTATTCTCCAAAATTTATATATTAAACTGAATATCTTAAAATAAATCGTATTTTTTATTATTTTTTTCAATAATATATTTTTTTTTTAAATTCTCATCTAACTGTTAAGCTAAACTATTACTTTTAAATATAAAAATAAGAATTTCTTATCCATGAGGTACTTCAACATTGGATAATTAAGATAAACAAACGGAAATTCAACCGTCTAAGGGTTTAATATGAATATACGTAGATCAATTATGCAATTTGTAAGACATCAAAATAACAGTAATTTAAGAAAAATTATACTTAAGCTCGAGTGTAAAGTATAATGGAATGAAAACTAAGAAAAAATATAAAATGCTCAGAGAAAGTGGGCACGCGTAGAGAAGGATCGTGAATTTCGAAGAGCAAAGTAGTGTATTCACAGGTATTGGGTTGTACGGAAAAATATCGTTTTTTTTATAAAAATGAAAAACGATTTTCTTATAGTGAATTAATATTTTATTCAATTAAATATTGTCCAATTTGCTGGCAAAAAACTGATTTTTGACTTCATCATTTGCTGGCAAGTGATTTTTGACTTCATCATTTGAATTAAACGTTTTACCGTCTAAAAAATTTTGTAGAGACCGGAACAAATAATAATCGGAAGGTGCTAGGTCCGACGAGTATGGTGGGTAGGGCAGTATATCCCATCTAAGCTCTAAAAGCTTTTGCCGAGTGGTTCGCATTATCCTGTTGGAACACTATACCTTTCCTATTGACCAATTCTGGCCCTTTTTCTTTAAGTTAATCATTCAATTTGTCCAACTGATGATAGTACACTTCAGAATTGATCGGTAGAAGCTCAAAATAGACGATTCCTTTGAAATCCCACCAAACAGATAGCATAATCTTTTTTTGATGAATATTGGCTTTCGAAGTGGTTTGAGCCGGTTCATCTTTTCTACTCCAGGATCTTTTGCACGTAACATTGTTGTAGACAACCCGTTTTTCGTCCCCAGTTATGATACTCTTCCAAAATGGATCATTTTTTTTGGCGTTTGAGAAGCAAATCACAAACGTCAATGCCACGGCATAAATTTTTTTCCGTAAGAAGATGAGGAACCCATATATCGAGCTTTGAGATTAAACTTAGCCATTTCAAATGATCATGAATGGTCGAATTCGATAAATTTATTCTCTCAAAGATCTCACGAATTGCTATTCGCCTGTTTCCATCAATTAATGCCTTTATTGATTTTCCACCAAATGATGATGGGTGAATATTTTCATGAACCCCAAACACTAACCAGTCAGATAACGAGATGGAAGTCCAGCCACCTGAAGAAAATATGCTAACGCTCCCAATGTCCTAGCAAAGATCATGCTTTACGATGGAGGGCCCAGATAGAGCCGAGGAAGTATTTTTCCAACCGTTGGCAGATCTCTACTACGCGACGTAGCTCCTAGTTAGTCAGAAGATTTAGCGTGCATTTCCTAGAGCATCGCACGGTGGCCTCATTATTTCGAAGCACACTTCAAGTTTTCAAAACTCTCCAAACTGTGTCACATAACGCTGTCGCTGTTATCGCTTAAATGCCACTGTCAATTGAGCTTTTAGCGAACGAGAGCACTATTTTGCCCGATGATGGACCCAAAGTGAGGCATATTTGAAAAAAATGGAGGTGGTTTTAATGGAAAGCTCTACAGCGTCCCTAGAATATATCTCCTTACCTTCAATACAAATAAAATCAAACGATAGGTAGGCTGTGTGGGTCGACGCGAGGATTGTAATTTACTGAAGCTCATTGAACCATTCACTAAAATTCATTTGGGAGTGTTGACTATCGCAAACATAGGCCTATTCAATACACGGACAAAATTAGGTTAATAGGAAACACTTCCGGACTTCAGTGACGCTATTAAATATATAGTTTTCTTGGTATATATTCATAGAGATTGGTTCCCTTATAACTTCAAATAATAAAACTCAAAATGCTTTTATAAGCCGCTATATCCTGTCAAAAAACATATGGATCCTCGGAAACTTGCAGCCCCTAAAATTGTATGAAAGAATTTCATGAAGAACAATATTCCACTCACAAATTTTTAAGTGGGTGTATTTGTAGCAAGCGAGGATGAACAAATGTCAGCCTAATCGGAGGGCATATATACGCAAATCTAAAGCTAGCTAATTGTATCATCTCAGCCTTGAACTTAAATATCTGAAACTATTTTATGTAAAGTGTCTAAAACTAACCTCTTATGGCTACAATTAATCAAACGCAAAATAGTAAAAAATGAAAAACAAGAAAACTGTAAGGCCAATATTCCTTCTGATGATAATCGAGTGCAATTTTTTTTTTTAGTACAGTCATAAAATTTGTTGTATCCTTAAAAATAGGAGTGATTTCATCACTGCTATTTTAATACTTTGTTAGTTTTCCATCTGGATTACTAATACAATTTATTTGATATAAAAAAATTATAAAATGTAATCTATCAATTAAATAATGTTTCTGTCTGAAAACATGTTTTCGTTTTTATTATTTGGCACGAAACTTAAGCAAATTATAATAAAAATATTGAAAAACAAAATGAGAATAGGTCATCAAACCGGATGAATTTTTTCTTGCTGAATTTTTAAGAATTGTAATGTAAATCTTTCAAATTAGAATTATTTTACCATTAAAATTTGCAAAAACTTGAACTTGAATTTCAAAATATGTAGAAAAGTGGGAAAACTCGATAGACTATTTTCCGCATTATTGTAAATGTGCCAAACTATGAGCTACTGTGAATCGAAATATCTGTCAAAGACATTTTTCAAGGTTGTGAAACTATCTGGGGAAAAAAAGCAATTAAATTTCCTAATTTCTTCTTCAAAGCACAAAAATAACTATTTCATCATCCGGAAAATGCTATCGGAAAAATGGCGAATATTACTACTCAGTATGTGGTAACGTGTTTTCTCACACAGCAGATGTCATTTTTCTATATTTCCTCTATAATATAGTCAACATGATATTCTTTCTATTTTAAAAACTTATTTTTTTTTTTTTTTTTAATGTAAAATCAATTGTATTTAAAATATTCACAAACGAAAAAAATTATGCTAAACTGGTCAAATGTAAGTAAATGCCAATTTTGAGTTTTCTGAGTAAAAACTTTTTAGAAAATCTTCTATAATTACCAATAGACATTTCGAATTTTTTTTTGAGAAACAAAAAACGATTTCAATTTTAGATTTTTCTAGAATGAAAAACTTTTAAAAAATTGATTTAACATAATTTTTGATAGAATATATTTGAAAATTTTGAAGCTCTTAATAAGCAAATTTATATAAATAATGGGAAGTTTTTTTCAAATAAACAAACAATTTTAAAGTTGATTTTCTTTCTTCATTCAATTGTGCTCGAAAGTTGAAGGAATTTTCTGAAATATCAAATTTTTAGTAATTTTTGTAACCTAAACCTGCGTGGCACGAAATATTTTAAAAAGTTTTATAAGCAAATGTCATGTGTAGTTGATCATAATCTTATGTTAAGGATTAACATAGCTATCTTAGCGCAAACTGATCAGGACAAAAAAAATATTGAGATATACTATAAAAAATATTGTTAAATAAAAAATTGTGGTAAGATCTCCTTTCGGACTGAATTGAATAAAAATATAATTAAATGTCATTATAGATTCAAAATCATTATCTAAAGCGATTTGCTATACTCAAACTACAATTAAAAAATAACACAGAACCAATATTAAATTGTATTAAGACAAGAAATAAAATGAGTTTTGGTAAGACAGAATTGAAAATGATAAAAACTTGGAAGGTTAAGGAGACAGAATAATACCAAATTGGGTTAAATCGAGAAAAAAAAACCTTTTTTAGATCAAATTAATGGAAAATAAAATTATTTATTTAGACTACTTTAGATGAAATTAAGTTTTTAGACTAAACTAAGGTGAATAAAATCATTCTTCTGTTAGATTAATTCGACACCAAAGAAAAACAAGTTTTTAGATAAAAAAAATTTTAAAAAAAAACTTTCTAAAATAATAATTTTGATAAGCAAAAATATTTTATACGAAATTCCCAAATACGAAAAGGAAATATAATAATTTGTTTCGAACAAACCCAGCAATAAAATCAATTCATTTGCAATAGTATAGAAACACAGTTTACTTTTTATAACAAATTTTAAAACAAAAACTTGTAAGAAACGAAAACGTTTTTTAGACCAAATTGAGTGAAAAATAAAGCTACTTGAGAACGAAAATTTTTGAAATTAAAAGTGTAATTTTTAGATAAATTCTGAAATAAATTAAAATATTTATTGTAATAAACTCAGAAGAAAAAATATAAATATAAGGTGTAGTAAAAAGAAATCCATTATTTTTACATTAAATTGAAGGTTTTATTTAGCATAGACAGAATGATACGATTTAGGTCAAATATGCACCGTTTTGTTTGATAACTTGTTGCCATTTTGGAGGTAATTTCATAATGCCTCTCTCATAGAAACCCTTGTCCCTTTTGGCAAAAAACTGGGACAGTCGATTTTCACAATCTTCTCTTGAGGCGAATTTTTCACCTGCAAAATCATTCGTCATAGACAGGAAGAGGTAGTAATCACTTGGTGCCAGGTCCGGACTATAACGTGGATGCATAAGAATATCCCAACCAAGGTCCTGAAACTTCTGGCGAGTCACTATCGATGTATGCGGCCTGGCGTTGTCCTGATGGAACACAATTCCTCTCCTATGGCCAAAGCTGGCCGCTTCTGGGCAATTGCTTCTCTCAGACGGTCCAATTGTTGACAGTATAGGTTTGAATTAAGAGTTCGGCCGTAGAGGAGCAGCTCATACTAGATGATTTCCTGCCAGTCCCACCAAACACACAGCAAACCCTTCCTGGCTGTCAATCCTGGCTTGACCACCGTGTGCGCCGGGTGACCGCGATTTGACCACGACCGTTGTCGCTTGACGTTGTCGTAAGTGACCCACTTTTCATCACCAGTAACCATCCGCTTCAGAAATGGATCGATATTGTTGCGATTCAGCAGCGATTCGCAGATGGAAAGTCGGTCCATGAGGTTTTTTTGCGATAACTCGTGTGGCACTAATACATCGAGCTTCTTTTTGTATCCAGTCTTATTTAAGTGGTTCCAAACGGTTTTTTGTGCAATTTTTAGCTCCTGGGCAATCGAAACAGTGCTTACGTGACCGTCGGACTCGACGATTTCCATTATTTTATCGACATTTTCGACAATTGGCCTTCCAGAGCGTGGTGCATCTTTGACATCAAAATTACCGGAACGGAATCGACGAAACCAAAATTGCGCGTGATTGACTGTTACAGTATCAGGACCATAAACACTATTCACATTTTCAGCTGCCTGGCTTGCGTTTTCGCCTTTATCGAAGAAAAACTGTATATTATGGCGTATTTTCTCTTTGTTGGAGTCCATCTTTGACGCGTGCTAAAAAAATACTGAGTCAAGTAATCACAAAACTGTATGAGAAGTTTTTTTAGTACAAAATCATATCTTTTCTAACGCCATCCAGGCAACCCGATCGCACTTTTAAAACGGGAGATACAGACTCCTAAAACCATCTATTGGCGAAATAATGGATTACTTTTTACTACAACTATTATGTCAAGATTCTTTTGGACAATAAAATAAGACACATTTTTTCGAGATCTAATTTATTGAAAAAAACAAATAGCTTTTTTTTAAGACAAAATTTTAAAAGTTAGTGTTTATTTACAAATTGAAATAACTAAGAAAATGAAAGATTTATTTATATAGTGAAATGGGTAAGATTCTTAGACCAAATAAAGTATAACAAATTGATTTAGCAAAATTGAAAATTATCAAAATAATAATAAAATTTGTTGGACCACTTGACAAAAATATGATTAGAGTTTTGAATGAAAAATTGCAGTCTACATGGTAGAAGCAAACAGAAATTTTACTTGAAGACTTCATTATATAAACAATTTTTTTATAATACAATCTTTATACTACTTTCTCTTAAGAATATTTAATCCTAGCTCAATTTTTGTCTTTATTGGTTCTTAGCTTTCTGCTATCCTTGAATTTATTTCGAATACATATATAATATTTTATTTACTTCTATTATGAGTTTTTAAGAAAAAACATGCATACATCCTAAACCTAACCTTAACCCTTAAATCTACACTTATAAATGAAACATTCGTTTTTACACAATTATTCTTAAAACTAATTTTAAAACTAAAAACTACATTCTAAATTATATATTATATATTTAAATCCGGCAACTGCTGCGTTTGTTGTGTCCTCTTGATTCCCTTCGGTGCTTCCGTCCTCGAGTGATATAATTACTAACCTCGATGTTGTCCCTTTGGCTTCTTCTTGTAGATCTGGAGACGTTGCTTCGGAGCTTTTTCTGTGTCCTCCAATGGAAGTAACGGTGATAGTTACTTGGAATTTTTCATTATCTGCAGTATTTTGTTTTCCATTAGCTGCCTTACTTCCCTGTTTTGATGATGGGCTCATGATTTCACCCATTCGTGCATTATTCTCATTTGCCATACTACAAATGGAGAAACGCCTGCCTCCCGATACAACCAGTCATTTGATTTAAACTTTTTTATCTGTCTAGATCTGCTGAACCCTATGGTTCTTTTCGTAAGATCTTCCTTTCTATCCTGTGTAGTTCTATCGCTACTGTTGAGGAAATAGATGACCAGACGTGGAAGCCGTAGCATAGGTACGCTCTTATAAATTGCTTATAAATAATGAGTTTGACGTCTTTACGTAGGATTTCTGAGCGATACATTCTCAGAAGCTTGCAAAATATCCCGTTGGCTTTTTTAATTTTATCCCTGACAACGGAGTTGAATTTGAGGTTCTTGTTAAGATTCAAATCTAGATACTTAAAATTCACCATACGCCTAATTATCGAGTCACTCTTATCTCTAAATCCGCAGTCTACGAATTTCTTCTTCCCTGACGGCGTGAGGCACAAGCACTCTACATTTAGAATGTTTACTTGAAGATCCCATTCCTTATAGTACTCTGTCAGTTTATTGGCTGATACCTTAATAGCGCGCATGCATTCCGAATGTTGACTGTGGCAAATGGTAAAGCTACCTTGGACCGAAGCAACGTTTATCGGTGGTACAAAATGTTCTCAGAGGGCCGAGAATATGTGAAAGACGAAAAGCGTGCCGGACGCCCGAGCTTACAGTTTTCTTCGATTACAGGGGCGTGATTCATCATGAATTCCTGCCACAACGTAGAACTATTAATAAGGAATATTACCTGCAAGTTTTGCGTAATTTGCGTGAAGCAAATAATGCTGCAGCCATCGAACTCCCCAGATCTGGACCCCTGTGAATTTTTCTTGTTCCCGAAATAGATTCTTTGATCCATTTTTTGGAATGGGCAAAAATCGAAGACGAGCCAAAACACGTGCAAGCAAAGCAGCTGTCAAAAATTAACTGAACATTCAAATGGCCGAAGTTGTCGGCATAAATGAGAAATATTAGTACCAACTTAACGCCACAAAAAATCGAAAATCGAATATACGTAACCCGCGGAAATTCAAAATTCACGATACTTTTTGAACAGACCTCGTACGTCTCCATATTTCAGTCTGGCTTTTCTAAAAGCTAAAAAATTGATTCTTAGATTAACCAGATATTTTGGAAATTTTATATTAATGAGTTTGAATATGATACCCATTTGCGGTACGCTATCGAATGCCTTTTCAATGTCTAGCGAACAGACGATTTTTAATTCGTTACAGTATAACGTCTGTTTGTACCTTTAAAAGTACGTGCTGTGTAGAGTGGCCTTCACCAAACCCATATTGAATGGATGAACCTTTCAAACAATTTTCCTACATTAGAAAGGACTATTATTGGCCGGAAATCTGCTTTCGTGCAGGCCGGAAATCTGCTTTTGTGCAGGAGTGCTATAGGGAAGTACCCATTGTTAATGCAGTTGTTGCATATAAGGGTTAGAAATGTTATTCTTTCTTCTGGCAGGCTTTTCATTACTAAACTGGGTATACCAGCCGGGCCATGGGATTTTTTTCTGGATGCCCTCTCACTGAAGGATTTGATGTCGCTTTTTGCAACGAAACAATATTTTGCCTTTGTCGGATTCGTACTTGGATTATTCGACGAAAAGTCATTGATGCCGAAGAGCTCTCCTCGTTCCTGTATCCTGATTTACGTTTAAATTTATCTACGGTATCTTTCACGATCGATTTATTTCCGAAAAATATTTTGGCTGCCATATAATTTGGAATAATAATTTGTGAACATTTCACTTTTGAATTTCGGTTTATATTTTTTTTAAATCAATTAATACGATTTTGCTGCTAATTTAGCCACACAGACTTATTTAAAATCACATATTTTTCTTTCGTTTTTATTGGAACCATTCTGAAAAAATACCCCTTTTTCAGAAATAGTTCCATTTCTCCGTTAATAATAGATATTACAAAATTTTATATCAAATTAAATATATAATTCCTTTAAAAAAAAACTGTCTATTTTTTAAAGGAATTATATAAAAGTAAGATTTTTGAAGGATTTAAAAAATTGTTGATAAATTAAATATCATCAATAATGATTCAATAACATAGATATACATATACGATAGTATATCCGCCTACACAAATTTGGTTTTGTTCTTTTTTCTGGGCAACAACTTTTCATCTAACTTAAAAACGAGTTAAATAAGAATCACGCAAAGAAGAATAAGAAGAAATCTTTTGAATACAAATTACAAAAAAGTCCAAGAACATGTTTGGACGTGTCTGCTTTCTAAATGACCAATCGACTATATAACTGTGTCCATATACTATGTTGACCATTTAGTACAGTCTTCGCTAGGTGAAGAAGAAACGAACAAGAAACTTTTTTAATGGTTACTTCTTCATGCCATCACACGTACACGAGTCTATACTAGTATTTTTATAGCAGAAGCCAACGTGGACTTTTGGTCTCCCAATACTAAACATAAAGTAAAACCAAATAAAAAACCTCAGCTCAGACTCACATATTAAGTCCCAAGTCTAACGTTCAAGTTAGAATACAAAATAATTACTGTGATCCGTAGAAAAAGTTGCCTATGAACACACAGCAAAAACTAACAAATCATATTAAACACTGCAAAAAGAAACAACAACAAAAAATTATGGTTACTCTCACATGCCATAATGCCAATATTAAATAGCGATCGTCTTTTATTTTTTATTTGTTTTTCGATTTTTTAAATATTAACATTTATTTTTTTGTAAATTTTCTTTCCACTTTTATATGCTTGAAATCTGAGCAGTAAATGAATGCGCTCAAAATTTTGAGGTCTAAACGAAGAGCACTTATGTTTTAGGTCTAAACGAAGCATAAAACTCATTAAATCCTAAGTACTAATATCCAAAAAGAAATGTTTTCGATTAAATGTCTTTAAGAACTAAACTAGCTAGAGACGTTTTCTTCTTGAGGCGTCTAGACCTCGCAAGCGGTTAATTGGTTCCTTGTCTTATTATCGCGTGATTTCAAGAGAAACAATTCTACTTTTTACAATTGTGTCTTATCGTAAATTAGTCCATCTTAAATTTATCACAATTTATTGTCTGGTCTTCTATCAGTTCAACACGTTAAATTAAATTAGAGCTACTGACTTCGATGATATATTGTTCGTCCACGGCTACCATCCCCTTCCATAAGTGTGTCGACTCAACTTTGTATACCATTGCATGTCGGCACTACGTTAACTGGTCTTACGCCTTTGTTATGTGACTAACTTAGTTCTTCTCTGAAACAAATTATTAAGCCTTTTACACTTTAAGGTAGACGAGCATATTATCATCAGTTTAGACACGAAATGTGGAAAATGCACATTGTCACAATATTCACATAGTACAATATAAGTCGAATTTTTTTTTTCACAGTTTTCTTTCTGATAAAACTGCACATATTATAGCAAATTACCACCGCTTCTTTAGATTTATTTTTTTACAGGTAATCCATAGTACGTTTCATGTCTACATATGCGTGCTAATGTTAACCAAAAGTTAAGGTGATCATTAATCATTTATGGTTGCATAATGTTGGATCCTTTAACCAACAGCTCCTAATACTTGGATTTGATCTCTCTGTAATGTCTATTTGTCGGAAAAGTTATGAATTTAAGCCATAAACGAACACACGCATGTAGTTACACAATTTTATTATAAAATAAAATCTACTCAAAAGGTTAGAAAAATCTAAAGCAGGTGTGTACTAAGCAGATCTATTCATATTATCATATATTATAAAAAAATTGAAAAAGGTGAAAAAAAATTAAAAACCATTTAATTTGAGGATTGCCCTTTTTCTAAGTTTGGATTTTGAATTGGTGTTTTTTTTAATGCTGTATCTTTTTTCTAACTTTTATCTAATATAATCGAGATTTCAGAGACTAACTTGTCTACGGTGATTATGTGATTTTTCTCATATTACGACACCGTTTAGTGATTAATTATAATAATTTTGACTTGATCTTCTTTCGTCAGGCATACCCATTGTTAGATTTTTCTTCTATCATACCAAATTATTAATTAAGTAGTATTCTCTAATAAGATAAGTTCATTTATTATTATTATTTTAATTTTTATTAGAGATCCGTCACTTTCATTTTAACATTTTTTAAAGATTTAATAAGATTTCGTCTGACCAACTAAAGCCATCGAGTAATATCACTGTTAGTTTAAAGATTAATTCTTTATTTTTAAAGAAATTGTATAGCAATTGTGCAATAAATCCTGGTCTTTCCCATAGGTTGTTATTTTTCTAATACCAATGTTTGAATTGTTCGGACGAGACTACTACATTATCTTAATACCGAGTTGTTAAAAAAATGTAATGAAATGACAATTTTTGTGTGGGTTTTTTTATGCGAAAATTTATTGAATAGTTTAAAAACAAGAAAAATTAAAATTCTTAAATGTTTTGATTCCATTACCTTACAAACGATAAATAAAAAAATAAACAACACTATTCTTACAACTTTATTCAAAATTTAATAAAAAGATGCAAGAAAATTGACAGAATATATTAAATAAAGTTGTTGGTGATCATATAAGAAATGAGGTTTTTTTTTTAATTTAAAAGTAAATTTATAAAATTTGAATTATTATAAAGATACGCAGATAGGTGAAGTATCTTAAATTATGATCAGAAAACTAAGAAACATTACTAGGCAGATAAGTATATAGTATTAGTAGCATGATTTTATTATTTTGAAAATTTTCCTATGCAAAAATTAATTTCCGAATAAAAAATTATTTATTAATTATGTAATTTAATCGAAAACGTAAATCAATGAACTGATAGCAACATCTTTAATAATAAGATATCGATTCTTTAAAATATAATTCAAAAATATCTCAATCAGTTTATTTAATAGTATCAACAGAATTTTGCATTCGAAACCCAATCTACCCTTACTTATAAATGTAAGTTTACTATATGCTACAGAATTTATATTATATCTAACAACTATCTAATTACAAATTACTAATTTCATAAATTTTTTTCCATATAATTATTTTCATAAAATGATAAAGAGACTTAGGCAATCTTGGATTTTGATCCAGCAGTCAACTTATTTTTACGAGGGTCATTCAACAAGTACTTAGCCTACAAAAGAAAAACGAAAATTTTGGAAAGGTGACAATTTATTTTTCCACATAATCTCCTTCAAGCTCGATACACTTGGCCCAGCGATGCTCTAACTTTTTTAACCCGTCCAAAAAATACATTTTCTCGAGGGGAGCAAAATAGGCCTCCGTGGCGACGATGACTATTCCCGGCGAGTGATTTTTTCAGGTTTGGAAACAAAAAGTAGTCACAGGGGGCCAAATCTGGAGAGTACGGTGGATGGGGCAGCAATTTGTAGAGCAATTCGACCAATTTGGCCATGGCGACGGCGGAGGTGTGAGCCGGCGCGTTGTCGTGGTGGAACAGCACTTTTTTCTTCGCAAAGAGGGGCTGCTTTTTCTTCAATTCGACGTCAAATCGGCCCAATAAGTCAGCAAAGTAGCGCCCCGTGATTGTTTTACCCTTCTCGAGGTATTCGATGTGGATCACACCTTGTGAATCCCAGAAAACGGTGGCCATCACCTTTCCGGCCGATCGAACAGTATTCGCCTTCTTCGGAGCACGTTCGCCGGGTGAAGTCCACTGTTTCCACTGTTCTTTGGTCTCTGGTGTGTACCAGTGAATCCATGTTTCGTCGACGGTCACGAAACGACGCAAGAACTCCGCTGGATTGCGCTGGAACAGCGCCAAACACATCGCCGATGTGGTCTCACGGTTGCGCTTGTTTTCCGGTGTGAGCAAACGCGGCACCCATCGCGCCGACAGCTTTCTCACGCCCAGTTCTTCGTGTAGAATATGATGCACCGTTCCTACTGCGATGCCCACAGTCTCAGCTATCTCGTGAACCTTCAATCGACGGTCTGCCAACACGAGATCGTGAACTTTTTTAACGTTTTCCTCCATAGCAGCCGTTTTTGTGCCACCTGGGCGTGGCTCATCAAAAACCGACGTGCGGCCACGAACAAACTCGTTGAACCAATTCTTGACGGTCGCCATCGAAGGAGAAGAGTCACCATACACAGCATCCAAGCGATCTTTGATTTCGCTGCGCGTTTTCCCTTCCAAAAACAAGAATTTAATCACCGAACGATATTATTCTTTTTCCATTTTTGTGCAACCGACCGACACGCTCGCTTTCAAAGGCTCTCAAAACAAAACTAATGAAGGGAATCGACTGAAACTTTGACTACTAAAAGAATGTACTGCACGATGGTAAATTTCTTTTATGACAGCAGTTCCATCGGGCGGTGAGGCCAAGTACTTGTTGAATGACCTTCGTACGTATTACCAACTTAATAATCGAGCTATTTTGGGCTTATGACCGAATACCCTAAGCTATTCCGCTCCTTTATATTGAGCTGGTTGATAATTCTTTTTTAGTTTTTTTTTCAATTAATAAGAAATTTTGGATCCATAAATATTATAGAGGAATACGTATACGCAGTAAAGTTTCAAAAATATCAATATATCTTCATAGATATGTCTTAAATAAAAAGAATATAAAAAAAAAACAAAAAATTAAATTTATTTATTGCAATAAAAACGGAACATTTCGATTTTAGGTACTATTTATGTTTGTATGTAGATACTTTAAGAAAAGTCAGTCACTTGTTTTTTAATAATAAAAGACAAAAAAAAGGTTATGAATCATCTAACTTCAAAAGAGAAGAAGCAAACAATACAATTTATAAATGCGCTTGTTGCTAAGGCATCAAAAGACCCTCTGACTAAGGTCTTAGCCGGTTATAAACTCAGTGGAAAATAGTATCTGTTGCTAACAGCTTAGTCTAGAGTTGGAAAAAATATGCCAATACAAGCAAAAACTTTCCACTGCACCGATGATATAGGAAATGCTTCTTAGGCCGACTTGTGTGAGAGCCATCAAGGAGGACTCCCTACCAAATAAAATGCATTTGTTGCAATATAAAAGAAACTAGAATGACTACACCAACAAATTGTATAGACTATGTTGTGAAGATAACTTAAGCGGCTGGTATAACTTTAGAAGCATATCGACCTGTATTACATTGGGAAGATAGGAAAAAATCCAATCAATAAAGCAAAGATCGAACACTAATCATTAGTTTTGTGCAAAAAGATCAAGATTTAGGGCGACAAAGATTTCATATACTTGTACAATTCTAGCATGGCAAAATGTAGACAAGATGTGTAGTAGCCAGTTTGAATGAAGGAACACCTGTTTTTCAACTGCTACCTGAGTTATATTATTTTTAGTACAAAATTATGAAATAATTCTATGAGAACAAGCAGCACACAGATTTGCCCTCTGGACAAAAGTAAATGAAACTGCAGTCAACCGAGAACTAATTTAATCAATCTCTAATAGTAGGTCCACTATTCTGTATTCAATTTAGATCATTTGCAATTGATATTAATAAGTACAGGTAAGAGACTTAGTTAGGATTTTATCGATAATAAATGCGAAGAGGAAATACTGATCACAACTCTGTAAAGGAAAGAAACCTGTTGATCGAAGTGGTAATTAAAATATTATAAGTATTGATTTAGTATACATGGTTTGATTTTTTTCATTCTGCCCAGCTCTCCCACTAGTTGGTTCCATTGACTGTAGGCAATTTGGTTCAAATCAAAGAAAAACGATGTGTATCGAATTGGATGACGCTTATCTGGTTATATCATCTCGAAAATGACGGTTGGTAGGTTTTTATTTCTTTTGCAGTCTTCAGTTTTTGTACCACTCAACGCATATGTAATAACACGATCACGAGATGATGTTATCCGTTTTGTGGGAAAATCTGATGATTTTTTCCATCACCACAAGCCAACGTCCGTTACTAACCATCGCTAGTTGAGTAGATATACCGCTCTTAATTTTCTATGCGAACGCGTTCATATTCGCATTCGTGTACTGAAAAACAATAACAACAAAAAAGTTTCCTGCTCTCAGCATAATCTAGGTTTTTTTTTGGAAAAGCAAAAAAAAAATTGCTTCTCAGTCAATCTTTCAATCTATCGTCTCTCATCTCTTCATCATACCAGCACCCATCGAACAGGCAATTTTCTTTCATAATTTTTCCTTTTATGTGCGAGCATATTCCATTCATTTGTCTTAACCCAATACGTGTCTCTAGCCCTCACATAGCCATAATAATTTTATTGCATTGCGTTAGATTACTCGTCGTGTCTATTCAAATGAACCAAGTTCATCATGTATGACGGTCTAATAAAATTCTAGAAAATGGTTTTTCCAAAGAAAATTCTCTCCCTGAGCAAACACCAAGATTTTATTACCATTTCTCCTATAATTTATGTAAATAATATACCAGCGTTGTACTTGAGGTAAATATGAAAACGTTTACTAATATATCATAGAATTGGCATTGGTACTGTTCTTTAATAATAATTAAAGAACATTTTATCAAATATTGTACGGTTATTCTAAAAATTTCAATAAAAAAAAAATTATTAGCATTTTAGAAAAACTAGAGTACGATATATTCCTTATTTCTCCAACAGATGACACTGATTTTCTCCATCTTTTATTTGTTTCATCAGCTAAAGTTCCATTTGAGCATTTTTTTAAAAGATTCTAAATATTTCGGAACTTTTTTTAAAACTAAAAAAGCCAAATAAAATACAAATAATAAGAAAAAGTTCGGTTTATGATTATTTTTTATAGTTTCGATTGACTTTAGGATCACTTCATCTTCTGCGACCAATAAAATAAAGCCACTGTAAACTTTCTGTGTAGGATCTTCCTCATCCATACAGATTAAGTGTCCAGTCCACCGTAATCTATTGAGCTTAATTTTAACCACGATCGGGCAGTCGCGATAGGTCTCCAGTGTCCCATATCCCATCGCTAAATAGTCTCCGGAATCTTCAATACTCATTTTAGGGTCAAAAAATTCTTCGAAGGATCCTGCTCACAAAAGCGGACAAGATTTTGGAATGGTTTTTGCTGAGAACACAAGTTTTTCAAGAATATATGGGGATTGGCAAGCTAGTGTCTTGTATAGCAGTAGTTTCGATGTTATTTTGGAGCGAATAATTCAAACGATTGAATGTTGTTGTTTCAGCTTCGACCCTTGACCCTTAACAGGATTCCATATATCGAAATAATTTTCTACCATTATGTCAATATTACCCACTCCCAAGTTGTTTTCTTGTACGTTGTTTCTACTCTTTGTAGTAGTATTGGAAAGCTTCAACTGGTATCGTCTTCAGGTCTCCGATGGCATTTCTTCGTGTTATCAAACTGTTTATTCATATCAGGTAACAAAAACCGTAAAACAGACTTAGATAAGGTAAATAATCGCAAACAATTTTTTTCTGACAACAACTCGTTGATGTGAAATTGTCGTTTGATAGAGGTTGTTGTTATGATGGAGCATCCAAGTATCAGAAATGTCCAAACTGATGGAAATAACCACGTCAATTGACACATTCAAGCTCTACATCAGGTTTCGACTTTGAAGGCCTTAATTAATAAGGTTTTATCTTCCACTAAATATTTGCTCTAGATTAAGAATAGTCTTCATCGCCTTGCCGCAACTTTTCGAAGGCAAACTCACGGATTTAATAAGTTTAACGCAAATTTTTATGCTTCTGGTATATCGTTGCTCCAGTCATCGTAAAGTCATCAGATGAGGTTAGAACTTGTTCTCTTCATCAAACAAGGACTAACGTTCAGGCTATGTGCAGGATTGCCAAACTACTCTTAGTGACGCCAATCTTTTTACATCTCTGCCACACATCGTATGTGTTCAAGGGAATAAATTGAAAATATAAAACTGAATAATAGACGATTTTTATTTATTAAAGTTTATTTGGTTAAGTTTACTACATTTATTTTTCATATAATATTGCAAATGACCGATAATCAGATAACTTCCACCAAGATGTTACTGATACTGTACTTTTTTGCTTAGTTCAGTACTTTTATTCGATAATCTGTAGTTTAATACTAACTAGTTAACTGCACCAATGCTGCGTCAACTATAACCTTTTACTATGACAGCTTTTCGAATATCGTCCAACTACACTTAGCATAATCTGCAAGAAAAAATCAAATTAAAAAGTAATTACCCCCAAAAATATTGGCATCACAAATATGAAAATTAGTCAATTTAAGCTCTTTAGTTAAATAAAAATAATAAAAATTATCGGATAGCACCACTAATTCCAGTAATTATTCACTGTAAATTCTCAAGTTTTTGCTAAATTCACCATATAGTAAGCTCAGAATAACTAAAGACAAAATAAAAATTTAAAAAAATCAATGTCTAAATATACCTTCAAATATTCAATTTCTAAATATTTCAACTTGATGTTAAAAATTAATTAAAGCTTTTCCGGTTCGTGTGCATACACATACACCTTCCGATATAAAATAAACACAAATCATTATTTATTTTTTGCCATGCTCTCATAATAGAAAAAATCAAAACCTCAGCATTTGAAAGCTTGGCAAAAAAAAAACTTATACGATTTCAGTAGTGTTAAAGTTAAATAGTGAAGTAAAAAAACTTTTGAACTAAAAAGAAAATAACAGGAAAAAAAATTATTCAAAATTGAACACAGCTTTTATTTAGCATTTTATCAGGTTGATCTTCCAGCTGTAACAGAGCGTCTATGATGTAATCAGAAAATTACTTCGTTTAATTACCGTGTTGATAGAAAAAATCTTAAAAATTACACTTTGAATAATTGAAATATGTACGTTAAAGCCTTTTTTCACTTTGCATAATATATTTTTGCTGATGTTTTACATACTTTTTTGAATGAAATTATAGTAAAATAGTTTTTTGGCCATTTATTTTTGTACATTTTTCTTATTTTTATATGATTTGATAAATTCATATTCAACGTCATATACATAAAATTATTTCATTCATATATAATTCAGTTGCTTGACGATAAGTCTATAATTCATAGAAAAAACTCAACTGCTCTACTTATTCTAAAAATCTATTATTATTGAAAATATTCTCCAGAAAAGTTTTTTTGCAAAAATTATTATCTAAATTAAAAGAAAAACTCCCTATTAAGTAAAAAACAATAATTTAGTATACTATAATTTTGAAATAATAATTCAGTATTCTAGAAATAAATCACTTAAAAATAACACGTCCTTTGCCTACTTAAAGGAAAAGACTAATTAGCAACCAAACTGCACATGGCGTTTATATTGTTAGTTTGAAGAAAAAGCTTTTTCGTTATCCAACAAAAGATTTTCTACAATTTTCATGTTAAAATTATTCAAATATTCTCTAAATAATCATCAATTATATATTTGATCATAGATGAGCCCAAAAATTATATGTTCATAAATCTATATTAAAAATATTAGATATTTTTTGAATGATAAATAATAGCATAAATAAATAAATACTTAAATTAAATAAATTTTGTTTTTATATGAGATAAAGATACTATTTGACAAATGTTGGATCTTATTTTGAATCGTCAAAGTACGATAGAGTAACATTATAAAAGTGCTTATCCTACTAAAAATATCTGAATAGATTTGTATCGCAAAAATATGATCAAATAGAATAGAAGAAGTGTTTGAGGTAACAATAAAGATATTTTATTATGGAAAATATATAATTATAGTTTCAAAGCAAAAAGAAGTTGTTCATATTTCGTTACATCATCTGTTATGAGAAATTAGAAAACTTTTTCTTAAATTACTCTAAAATTAATCAGCTAATAAATTACGGATCTTCTTGTATAAATCAAAAAAAAATTTATTCACAAAATACAATGTAACAGAATACGATAAATACTTTTGTATGTTCTTTAAAAAATATATATTAAAATGCCACTTATTGAAATACTCACCAAAAATAAATCTTAAAAATTATTACAAGAATTCTCAAAGAAATTTATCGCTATAATAGGAATGATAATTTTTCTATAAACTGTAATATTATAACTTTAAGGCTTTTGAACAGCTTACCTTTTAAAGAAAATACAAGAAAAATACAAATTTACTATTAATATTTTAAATTAAATTTTAAAAAAATATTTTATTAAATGATGAAGAAAGTGTTTTCATTTTTTAACCACATTTTTCTATAGTAAAAATCCATAAATTATTTATGAAAAAAAGTATTTTCTGTCGTAAAAATCCATAAAAAGCATAGATTTATGAAAAAAGTATATTTATGAAAATACTTTTTAAAAAAAAAAAAATGATTTTTAAAGCAAATAATAAAAATACAACAAAATATTTATTTTAATGAAAACCACCATATCGTAAGCAACAAAAATTTTAAAGCAACAAACATATATATTATTAAAGAAAAATCAGTCAAAGTATTTAAATAAATAATTGCTGTGTGTGGCATCCTGGACTCCTTTGGAAACTCAAGAGCTTTCTTCCTTCAACATACTACCTTATCATAAATTCATATCTCTCCCAACGACATTTCCAAGTTGCAATCAACTCAGAATCGTCGGAAATATATCCTATTCTCGCCGGAGTACCACAAGGCAGTATCCTTGGTCCCATCTTATATAATATTTATACCCATGACATCCCAGCTTATCCTAATACTATCATGCTACTTATGCAGATGATACGGCCATACTTGCTACCCATAAAAATCCTGACATAGCTTCCAACAATTTACAATCCCATATCCACAACCTTCAATCTTGGTTTAAGAGATGGAGAGTGAAGGTAAATGAACAGAAGAGTGCTCACATTACTTTCACACTTTGTCAAGGTAAACCTACCCCTTTATACCTTAATAGCAACATGATACCGCAATATGATAAAGTGCGGTATTTGGGACTTTTGCTGGACAAGAGACTAACATGGAACCCACATACTAGATTAAAAAGAGCTGAAGCTAACAGACGTTACCTACAACTTCTTAGACTACTGGACAAACGCTCGAAACTAACAATTAAAAGTAAATTTCTAATCTACAATACAATTATAAGACCAATTTGGACATATGGAATTGAACTTTGGGGTTCAACGAAACGTTCCAATTCCTATCGCATCCAGGCCTTACAATCCAAGATCCTCCGTAAAATTGTTGATGCCCCCTTTTACGTTCGTAACACTGTAATACATCGTGACCTAAATGTTCCATTTGTTCATAACCTGTGCATTTCTCGCTATCAAAAATTTCATTCCCGTTTATCCTATCACCATAATCCACTTGTGAGAGAATTGTCTTGTACAGCCCTCCCCGGAAACACTCATCGGAGACTTAAGAGACAATGGCCTAGAGATTTTCTAGAGGAATCTAACTTCCATTAGTTGGAGAAACGCCGATGGGTGTTTACTCCCACTTCATGATGCACGAGTTTGTAATTAAAATGTTATGTAAATTTGCTTGTTACAATATAATTGTAGTTGCAGATAAAAAAAAAAAAAAAAAAAAAAAAAAAAAAAAAAAAAAAAAAAAAAAAAATAATTCCTACTTTTTCTGAAAAATAATTTTTTTCATATAAATTACAATCAAATCTAGCAAACCTCATTACTACGAGGGTCGTTCAATAAGTCCTTAGAAAATCCAAGAAATTGCGTTCATAGTGTCGGTAAAGATTTTTTTTTTGTAAGTAGCATTATCGACAGGAAAGCTCAATCCATAGCGTAGGTCAATTTCTATCGTCGATTAAAGTTAACGATATTTATTTGTGCATAACAATGGAAAAAAGCGAGTTTAGGGCTGTCATCAAACATCTCCACTTGAAAGGCTTAAGCCCGAAAGAAATCAAAGCCGAGTTCGATGCAGTTCATGGCACATCTGCACCTGTGTTTGCGACGGTTTACAATTGGGTGAATGAATTTAAACGTGGCCGTTCATCCACAAAAGATGAACATCGTTCAGGACGCCCAGTTGAGGTGTCTACTCCTGAAATCATCGACAAAATCCACGATCTGATTTTGAACGATCGGCGAATTAAAGTGCGCGAATTAGTTGAGGCCACCGGCATATCACAAGGTACAGTCGCTTCAATTTTGCATGAAAAATTGTCTGTGAAAAAAATTTCGGCAAGATGGGTGCCGCGTTTGCTCTCAGAGGATAATAAGCGCAATCCTGTAGCGGACTCTGAGGCTATGTTGGCACTCTTTCTTCGCAATCCTGCCGAATTCCTTCGTCGATATGTCACTGTGAACGAAACCTGGATACACTACTACACTCCAGAAATGAAGAGACAGTCATCACAGTGGATTTTCAAGGGTAAACGGGCTCCGAAGAAGGCAAAAACTGTGCCATCGCCCGGCAAGGTAATGCCCACGGTCTTTTGGGATTCGCAGTGCATCATTTTTATCGACTACTTGGAAAAAGGAAAAACAATAACAGGAGCGTTATTGCAACGGTTGAGCGAGGAAATCAAAGAGAAACGCCCCCATCTGAAGAAGAAAAAAATCCTCTTGCATCAGGACAATGCGCGTATGCACATCTGCGCTGTTTCCATGGCCAAAATTGTGGAATTGAGAATGGAATTGTTGCAGCATCCCACTTATTCACCAGATTTGGCCCCGAGTGACTATTTTCTTTTCCCCAATCTGAAGAAATGGCTAGGCGGAGGACAGTTCGCTCAAACGGATGAGTATTTTGCCGAACTTCCGAAGTCCTATTTTTTGGACGGAATAAAAATTTTGGAAAAACGGTTGGAAAAGTGTATAGAGCTAAAAGGAGATTATGTTGAATAATGAAAAAAAATTTTTTTTAAAAAACATTTTTTTTCCATCTTTTTCTAAGGACTTATTGAACGACACTCTTAATATTAGTAACATAAGAAGATATTTACTTTTTAGTAACAACTATTTTACAAAAATAGTTCCGAAAATGGTTAAAAACCCCAGTCCCAGCCCCATAAATTCAACTTACAGAGAAGCGATTACTTTTTTTTATTAGAAATATTTTTTAAAACCCTTGCTTTAACGTAAATTCTGTTGTTCCTAAAAAAAAATGTTATTTTAAGTTGTTTTTTTTTCAATGCCCACTGAGACTTTTTTCAAATATTAAATTTCATAAAATTAATTACCTTCACACATGACTATCCCCACATTCATATTTAATATTCATTTTATGGTTAATTAATACGAAAAAAAAAACAAAGAGAAAAGAATAAAAAATACAAATAGAAATAAATAAATTATTAATAAAACTAATGAAAAAAGACAAAATATTTAAGATAAGATTAAATGCGAGAAGTTAGTTTATACAAAAGTGCATGTGTAGATACATATGTGCAAACGTACGTTTGGTGGGCTATATATATTGGTATAGACATCATCATATAAATAAAAAAATAATCTTCGATATAAACTAAACAGGCTACCTCACTCATCTGCTAATAAACATTTCTTTATGGAAATTAATGTCCAACAAACCATCAAGGTATTCTTATAGAAAAAGAAAACTACCTCATCGGAATAAGAAAAACATGAGAGAAAAAGAACCAAGAAACCCAAAAAAAAGAAAAGAAATTAAGAAAAAATAAAACTCAATTTCTATTTTACAGCAGCAGTTCTTCTTCTTTTTTTTTGTAGCATTTTTTATAGCACATAAGGATGCAATCTGATGCAATCTCATACCAGTTTACGATATGGCAAGGTGTAGAGGCAGAGGTAATAATCAGCTGATATTTTTACCTTCTAGCATAATTATGACTCGTCTTTTATTCAGTTTTTCTTTGGTTGAGTTTTATTTTTATTTTTATTTCTCTTTCTGGTATCATTTTACTAATGCACGAGTATGTATGGTGTATATGCAGAATATTTTCTCCCAACAAACACATTCATATTATCATAGCTCAGCTGGATTGTTATCAGCAAATACAACGAGACACGGTTCTCTTTTATGGAGCTTTTTTTACTATACAATTAATATATAGAAATATATAGATATGGTGCCTTAGTACTGATTTCAGGTGAAAACTTTTTTTTTCGAGTGCGTGAACAACTTGCGAGTATGTGCCCATATGTATGCATGAATATAAAACTGGTTAGAAGAAAAGAGGCTCACCTTATATACTATCATTTATGAGTATACCTTATATCTTATATACTTATGTACTCATGTGTATTCACACAAGCAAGACTTTATTAAGATTGAAATTAAAATGGACTGGCATATACAAACACTACCACAGATATTTCTACATGGAAAAGTAGACCGTTCGAAAAAAAATAATTTCCACACAAGTTTTCAGTTTTTTCCAATTTCTCAAAAAAAAACGTATTATATTATTATCTATTAGTATTTATTTTTTAATTAAAATATGGTATAAAAAAAAAAAAATATTATTTTTGTTAAGCTCTAATTTTTATGAGAAATTATGTGTTCATAAATGGAAACTATATTTTCTTCTATTGTCTGGTTCTGAAGAAGGGGGGTAGAAAAAGTAGTTGACTTACAGATGAATAGAATAAAAATGGATTTTTTTATTCAAGTTATTATAAAAAAAAAATATCTAAATTTTTTCGGGAGAAACGATATAAGGAGTTAAGAGTAAATAAATTAAAAGATCCCATTTTTAGCATGGAAGGGATCGATTATGTGTTGATTAATAGTTATTAATAATAATAAAATAGTTATAGTATATTTAAAAAAAATTGGAAATATGCAACCTCTTATATTATTAATTGAAAATGGAACACAGACTATTTTATAGTAAAAATATTCAGTATTGTTCCAGGTCATGCTGATATCCTTGATAATGAACTAGCTGGTCTACTGTTGGAACTGCTAGGCTAAAGATTTTTATCTCCACTGTTTTTATGCTCGCTGTAAATATTTTTCACACATTGGCCAAATATCCTGCTCAACAATCGTTCCATAATTCTTGGTAAAGAAACTAAATGAATTTCTTCATTGTGAAGTCCCTGACCAGACACTTTTTTCAGTGATCTATATAATTTTCCCAAACCATCACATATGCCACAGAATAAATTTAATAACTTAAATTTCGTTAAATATCGGTCATTAAGCTAGCAATATCGACCCACGTGAAACATGAAATCGTCGCATACACTTTCAACAAAAAAACTACTTAAAAATGTATAAAAATTTAACGGAAATAATGCTTTTTATATCCTTTTAATCTGAATATAATAATATTCCTGAAATCGAATAGTTCCTACTTATTTCTTTGGTATAAAATTGTATTACAATATAAAATTTATGATAATTTAGGAATATCGAATATGACACTTTAATTTTTTAGCTGAAATAATTATAATAATCTCAATCATACTAAATATTTGGTAATAGCTTTTATGAAGAGAACAAAGGCAAATAAATTTAAATTTATTTTCATCAAAATGGATATTTTCATAGCTAAACCTACCTTTAAATATATTTTATTAATTTGTTTAATTTATAAAAAAAATTTCTACATAAAAATAATAAAAACATCTTCATTAAAAGCTTAAATTTACATTATTTTCAAATATCACTAATCTTGTGCATTTATAAAAATATTTTAATAAATGTATTGAAACTTAAGATTAAGAAAAAAGCTTTTCTACAATTATAAGAAGTATCAAATGACAAAAATAATATAAAAACACTTTGAATAAGTTTTATAATATTTTTTAATAAAGAAAATCTACAAAAATATTAAAATTTGAATATTAAAAAAAAGTTATAGTGGAATTTTTTTTTTATTGATATTTGAGTTTTAATAAAACACCAGAGAGTTATAAAAATATTCAAGTTTTGAAAATTGAATATTTTAAAACTCATTTAAAATTTTAGAAAACTTTAAATTTTTATTAGATATTCCAAAAAAAACATATTCATTTTCAAAAATTCAAAGATTTTTTCTAGCTCAAAAGTTCAAAACTCCCATTAAAAAAAAATACATAAAAACTTAATGAAATGCAAAGAATACTATGTAAATTTTATTAAAAATATATTTTTGATGTTTTCATGTTCTTTAATTATATATGACGTTGATGACATTTTCGCCTACGTCCGTTCGAAATATCTCTCCGACAGTCTAGCAGAACAGAATTCCTTAGCGTAAGTGACTTATCTCACGTAAGCATATAATAATTCATTGAGAGTGCATTATTCTATAATGTTTAGTAGAATTCTTATCGATATGAAAACTTAAATGTCATGAATAAATCGTAAATAAACAATAACAAAAATTCAAATAGTGCCAACTTGTTTACTGCATAAGTTCGGGCAGGTCATTACGAATCGATCGTCCATCGAGTTTTTATGTTAATCAATAATAATTTTATTGCAAAACTCACTAGCTGATCAGATTTCGTCATAGAATCAAGTCTGATTGCACTCATACACAATAACAATTTATGATTACGTGTCTAGAAGTTAAGATTAATTACGATAGTACTCACAGCGGTACTAAAATGATAAACGTTTGCGCATAGATTTCCGGTTAGTCAAGCAACCAATCTAAATATTTATGGTAGAAGCATCGTGCGAAATAATCAGATTCGTATAGTGTGCGTTAGTAAGAGTCTGTAGCCTAGTAGTCTAGTAGTCAGAACAAAATACTTCTCTGTACTTAAACATTTCGAAATATTTCATAATCTAGCGATAATATGTACACTCATTTTATCTAGACTGTGCTATAAACACAAAAATTTTGCAAGCGTTCGAGAACGGAAACCCATACTACCAGCGGTTATGCAAATTACGCGGTAAAGCTCGCACAACAGGCTCAATATAGATAGGTCAGTGACAAAATGGCAACGTCCCCCCAAACCTACCAAATTGAAATCTATTAAAATAACTTTAACGGTTTTGGAATAATTTCCCAAAAACGCTATGGAAGTTTTTTTTTAAACAAATTTTCTTCTTCCTAGTCCCCCCAACCCTTTACCAACAAAACAAAAACATCATTATTTGTTACAAAATAGGAAAAAAAATATTAATTGAACAAAATCTGCATAGAAACTATTGTGAAATTTAGGAGGCATTAAGTTATTTTTTTAACAGAGTCATCTCCAACCAAATAACCGATAATAACGTGCTTGTTTGCGGATACGCCAGCCCCTTCACGAATACATTCGAACGTGTTTCCATTGTGAAATGTCGCTTAGCAACAAAGCTATTCATTTGAACGATGACAAGGTTTTTTCCGTTGTTTTTTTTTTTTTGTTATTTAATGGTGGGGAAGTGAGCAATGTGAATTTAATGCATTTTTTATTCCAATGAATTTCATTCTAATTTCAACGAATCGATACGATAGCCTCCCATCATTAAAAACACTATCAAATTATGTTTAAGTTCAATCTACCTCCCACTCTTTTATACAACTGTAACACCTTTGAATCATATCCAATCAATTATAAAGTTTATTCAGCACAAAAATATTAAAAATACATGAAACACGGAAAAATTTCCAATATTTTTCTGTTGCTATTCAAATTTAATATTTTCGTTGGTTTTTTTCTATTTTCGCCGAAAAAAAAAACAATATGAGTCAGTGTGGAATTCATTCGTTGTCTACCCTTCACGATGGTGATTAAGCTTACTTATAAAGTAGAAAGACTAATGGAAAAAAATATCGCTAAAGCTTAGCAACAGAGTAATTTGTTTATGCATTTGATTGGAAAATTTCTTGCATTCGTAAGTTTTCTGTAAACATAAAAAAAACGAATTGAATTAAATACCAAAAAAAAAAAACACATAAGAAATTGTTTACTTGTTTAGTTTTTTATGAAAAGTCCTACATATAAAAAAAAAGTCATAAGCTCAGTGAGAATTGAAAGCGATTCTATTCGATTTTAGTTGGAATAAATTCGATTTTAATGAACTAACAAATAAACATGAATTCAAATCATCTTTTGAGGAAGCTTTTCTCTTCCAATAGTTTTTCTTTCTTTTGGTGAGTCTCGCTTAGTCTCCAGTCTCTTAATTTAATATCTTTCATCAAATAATAAGTATTTTTGTGACTTACTTAAAAAATAAGTATTTTTTTTAAATATTTTTCATCAAATAATAAGTATATTTTCTGATATTTATTCGTTCAATTACTTAATTTTTTGTTCGAATATTGATACGAGTCCTGCTTATTTGAATTTAAGGACTCTCTAAGAAGACTCAGATGCCATTGTATTTCGCAACCATGTGGGTTTTTCAGAACTTTGTGTTCGTTTGAGTTGGAATCGCCAGCTTCCCTTACGAACCGAGTTGAATATAAGTTGTGTGGTAATAATTGGAAATTGATCATTTTAGAAAATCAAAAGGAGTTATTGGGTCCAGGGACAGGCTCTGCGAATGGAGTTATTGGGTCAAGGATGAAAAATCAAGCTCTGGGAAAAGGAGTTATCAAGGAGGACCGTAATTATAAGAGTTACATTCAAAAAGAAATTTTGGGTTTATTGGCCTTGATTTACTAAATATTGAATGGTGAGTTGAATACTACGTAAATAGCATGAAGAGCGTGATTGGTTTTCAAAGAGGAATTCATGAGGAAGTCTTTAATATACTCTGGTTTTCGGGAGAAAACTCAACTTAACGTTCCGGTTGTGAAGCCAATTTGCCCACAATTATGCATGGAAAGGCGAGCAAAATCCCACATTTAAGTTCACAATATAAGTTGGATGAGTACAAGAGATGGTGTATGGTTATCGATAGCTGCCTCTATAAATATAGGTCTAGCATCGCCAATCCATCTACCAATTTTAGGAATAGTTTCCCATTGTAAGATTTAACCTTGTTGCTTCTATTCAGTCTTCTAAACATGGTCTCCAATTCGAACCCAGGAGAGGCTCAACTTAATTTAGAATAGGAAAATGAAGGATGAATTTCATTTAGAGTAAGTGATAGAAGAAATTTACCTTACAATTTTTTGAAGACGATAACCGGGAGAGTAAATGTGTTTTTGAATAAGGTTTATAAGATAGCTTAAGCTGGGTTTTCGATTTATTTTAATAAAGGCAGAGTCCACCAAAAAACTACCAGTGATCCTCACAGGCAAGTGTATGCAGCGGTTAACTACTGCAATTTTAACTTACCTTTGACGTAACAGTAGGGCGTTCAGTACTCTAGTTACCTCAGTTGACTAATCTTAAAAAATGGAGTTGATTTGGTTAATGGCATTGTTAATATGCAGATAATATCTTCTACCGCTGGTAATCCTGACGCTAAGGATTTCGCTTTAAACTGTCGAATTGTGGTGGTTGGATAAAGAGGTAAACATACAATTACGTTTTCTGCAAACATGGAGACCCGGTGGGTTTGAAGTAGCGTTAATGGCACTATTTGTGCAGCTTAATAAGCTAATAGTGATGATAATCTCACTGCTGTACGTCAGGTTCTGCTACTAGCACTGCAGAGAAAATGTGTTTCGAAGATAGAAATATGGACCATAGATATACGTATTGAAAAAGCTAGTGGATACAGAGGAACTTTTTTAAATATTATTTTTTGTTATCCTATCTTTAGGATTGATTATAAAAGTTTTTTTTAAAAAAATCTCAAACTGTATTAAATCCCCTGAATTTGGGTATTAATGTTTTACATAATAAAAATAATAATTTTTAATCGGGCATTATTTTTAACCAAAAATATCTTATTTTGAACCCTACTAAGAGGTTGTTGATTAAAATATGAAATATTATATGTCATAATTTTTACTAATGGCATTTTCATAATTATTATTATGTTAGTATTATTGTTAAAGTTGACAAAATTCTTAAAGACATAGAAGCCCAAAACATATAAGAAACTCTTAAAGAGATTGCATAATTTATTTCCCTGGAATACTCCCGTGTTATAAGAATTTTTTTTACTATTTAATTCAATGGCTAAATCTATATGAAAATTGACATTAGGAAAGTTCATAATGGAAGACATGTACTCTAAAGAACAGCCGATAAAAAAAATATTTGTAAAATTTCATTAAAAAAAATTTGCGCATACAGAAAAAATAGATAATTTACTGAAATTTTGGAAGTCCAAGTGACTTTTGATTTTCTTTTATATCGTAATCAAAATTGTCTTCTATACCTCATAAATTGAACTATTCTGATACATGTGCCACCAAATGTAACTTTAAATTCTGTAGAGAGCGACAATAATATTTTTCTTATACTTTAATTAAACATTTAATCTATAAGAGAATTTTCAAACGCGATCTAAAAATTCTGTAGAAAAACATTTAATCTACAATGTATGATATTGAAATTTCGGGTTTAACTTAGCGTTCTAATTTCTCACGAATCCAATCTCTCTAAACTAATACCCTACAAAAAATCATTGAATCCCCATTTTATATTTGTAACAAAGGAATTTATAAAATATTCACTTAAATTTTCCCTTTGTCTATTATTATTTAGTTTCTCGTTATAAAAGTTTTCTTCCCAATAAGAGGATTGCTAAGGGTGACAGTCGACTATAATTTTTTTATAACGAGTAACACACCATTTACGATTGAAAGAACCAATCAGATTTCTAGTCCGTAAGTCCATATAGGTCTTATAACACGATTATTTATAATTAACTATTTGACAACTGGCAGCTTTGACCGTTTACTCAAAAATTGTTATAAATTAATGTAGCTTTTATTCGTTTAAAGTTTCAGTATTGTATGTGGGATCCATGTCAAATTTCTATTAATATACGGTTCTAAGTGATATTTATAGCCATTGAAGGTCTGTTCAAAAGTATTTCCGCGGGATACGTATATTCGATTTTCGATTATTTTGTGACGTTATATTGGTACTCATGTCTCTGACTTATGCCGACAATGTTCAGTTAATTTTTGACAGCTAACATACTTTGCTTGCACGTGTCTTGGCTCGTCTTCAATTTTTGCCCATTCCAAAAAATGGATCAAAGAATCTGTATCAAATTTTGTGTGAAAAACAAAATTAATTGCGCCGATGCATTCGGAATATTAACTGTGGCATATGGTGAAGCTACCTTAGACTGAAGCAACGTTTATCGGTGGTACAAAATGTTCTCAGAGGGCCAAAGAAGATGTGAACGATGAAAAGCAGCCGTCCGAGCTTACAGTTTTTTTTGATTGCAGGGGAGTGATGCATCATGAGCTCTTGCCACAGGGTAGAACGGTCAATAAGGAATATTACCTGTTGCGTGAAGCAATCCGCCAGAAACGCCTGGATTTGTGGAAGAACATGATAACGCCATGGCTCACGCAACGTTGGTTGCGGGCAAATTTTTGGCCAAAAATAATACACTAATAATGCCGCAGCCACCGTATTCCTGTTGCGTGAAGCAATCCGCCAGAAACGCCTGGATTGTGGCTTTTGCACCTGAATTAATATTACCTGTTGCGTGAAGCAATCCGCCAGAAACGCCTGGATTTGTGGCTTTTGCACCATGATAACGCCATGGCTCACGCAACGTTGGTTGCGGGCAAATTTTTGGCCAAAAATAATACACTAATAATGCCGCAGCCACCGTATTCCCCAGATCTGGCTCCCTGTGACTTTTTCTTGTTTCCGAAACTAAAGAGCCCCATGGAAGGACGACGTTACGCTACGATTGAGGATATAAAGACGGCATCGAAGGAGGAGCTGAACAAGATCACAAAAAATGATTTTTTGAAGTACTTCGAGGATTGGAAAAAACTTTATTTATTTTTTATATTTTTAAAAGACTTCAATTAATTAAAATATTTCATTTGTTGTATGCATAATACCTTTTATTTTTAATTTTTCAAATGAAAATATCTACTGCTTATTCCAATGTAAATATCTACTCGTAATTACATCAGAAAAAATAAATTTTTCTATACTAGGAAGATGACAGTGCCTATCACCGTATTTATTATATTATGACACATACTCCTTGTATGTTTACTCATAATAAAACTTGCATAGCAACAGCTTAGGAACGAACTTTTCTTTGCTATTAATGGCACCTCAAAATAAACATTCTTTCAATAAAAAAATTTGCCAAAATCCCTAAAAACTAAAATAAAAGTCTGTTTTCTAATAACGAAAAATTAATTTCGTCAGCTTTTATTATAAAATAGAACATTTGCTAAAAAGAAATTTTTGTTTTCATTTGAAATTAGGTTTTTTGGTAAATGCTTCTCTAATACAATTTTATTGATAATTTTTTATATAACATTTTGTATATTTTTTTAAGCTGAAATAATTTTGATTCCGTATCTGGGCACAATTGATAAAATGATTCAAAAAAGTACTTATTTCACAATTTCCTCAATTATAATGTAAGAGCGTTTTTTTCTTAGTATAAGCACTCCACAATGAGGGCTGATAAATATTGCATTATTAGTCAAACTTTGTGTATTTATTGAATACGTTTTTTTTGTCGTTGAGTCAGTTGAAAAAATAATTACTCAATTTTGATTGAATGAGAAATCTTATCACAATTGAAGCAATAAATTTGGCTTAATCCATTACTCAGTAATATATGAACGAAGAATTCAAGAAAATTATCAATTACTTGGTAATATTTATAATATTATAGATTATTTTTTTTATGCTTTTCAAAAAGTTTTATTTTCTATTTAAAAATTCAAGTGCATATAATTACTTTCATTTTTAGCTTTATAATAAGTATAATTTATTTTGTTAGCTTTAAATTAGCTGAAAATAGGAAATATTGTAATATTTCTATATTTAGTAATTACCTTTAACCACTTATTTTGTACCAAAATATATGATTCAAATAAACATATATTAATATTGGTTACTAATTGCAACATATTCAGTAGTTTTAAGAATACTTTTCACGTCAAATCCCATATAAATACGGTTAAGATCCGATAATGACATTTTCTATGAGTCCACGTATATATTCTCATTTTGATTATCTGATTTGATGTCTTCAAATTGTAATACATATTAAAACCTCTATAATTTGTTTAATTTTTGATTTAGTTGTCAAATATTTTTTTTAACAAGAATTTCAAACTTAAAATGATGAGAAACAAAAAAAATATATATCGTATTATTCTATAAATCAATAGCTGAAAAATAAAGAAGAAATATTATAAATCAATTTTTATTTAGTTAAACTCTAAAAGCAAAATTTTATAAGGTTTAAATTTAATGAAATAATAGCTATTTGGTAGAAAAACTATTAATAATTTATTTATTTATTTATCGGCACTACAACCTTTTAATGGGCTTGGGATTCTTCTTTTGACGGCTTTTTTTTACAAATTCTCACATCGAGTTTATTGAGATCCTGCTTGACGCAGCCGTTTCACAGAAAGGAGGTCTTAGCTTTGCACGCTTTTCAATTGGGTATCCGGAGAATATAATTCTTTTTATTGATGAGTTCTAGCCATCGTTACATTACTAAAATATTAATTCCCGGTAGATAGTGTTATGCTATTCGCTAGTTTCACATATTCATAGACAGCATCATTATTCTTATTCAGCAGTTCGCATGTACATTTTTGAGCCAAATAAGAGTCTATTAGGGACCATAACCATTTGCAAGTTAATTATTGATCCTAAATAAACGATTCCCTTAAAAATTTGAAAGTTACATTTATCGTTTGTGACATTTGGTCATACCTGGTGTAGATGTATCATATTTCTTTAGAAGGTTGTGTATTTGGTTTCGGTATCATTTAAACCCAGATCTATAAAATTTGAAACTATAAAATCTGGCTGGCACTGAACCTAGTGGTGTCTTTATCACAAACATCGACAACCAGTTGAAGTAGTTCATTAAAACTAGTGCCGTTTTCATTAACTCGTAAACACTATGAATAATTCGAAAAGTTAAGGATATTCTGCCAACAACTGTTCTGGAGCATTCGTCATGTACAGCTCATTTGGCAAATATTGATGAATTTCATAGAGCTTATCTATTTATGCATAGTCATAAGCTTTTCGGAAGTCAGCAAAACAGTGATGTATGGCAACTTGAAAATGCTTGGATTTTTTCCAGGATCTATCGTATTGTCAAAGTCTGTTCGAATATTATTTAGTTAAGTCATTCTTATAGACCTCAAATGGATAAACTGTCTCAAACCTGTGCAGCTGAATCATTCTTTTTTATCCACCTTAATATTAATTAGATATATATAGCCCATTTCCAAGACGAAAAGCATAATTATAGCCGCCATACTTTATGTAAAAGTATAGTGAATATATTCCCTCAAATTTGCATCACCTACTTTTAAAAGCTCTGTCTAAATATAGGGTTTTCCAATAAGAGTGATATGATTTCTAAGTGACGTTTCGGCCATTTGCAATATGTCATAATCTGTCTTTTTTTTCATTGTATTCAGTAATGTTTACAATTTTATCGCGAAGAGATATACTCAAAAACAACACTTACAAATTATTCAATTTTATTATCAAAATAATCGTTCTCCAATTGCAACTTTTCGTGCGCTCACTTTCATCTGAGTGGTGTGTAAATAAACAAAATTGTCGATTCTGGTGCAAAGAAAATCCATAAATTATTCATGAACACCCATTACATTCACCTAAATTGACAGTTTGGTGTGGTTTTTAGTCTGGTGAAATCATCGGTCCGTACTTCTTTCGAAATGAAGCTGGTAACACCGTTACTGTCAATGGAGAGCGGTATAGATCCATGATAACCAACTTTTTATGGCCGAAATTGGAATAAGTTGATCTTGACAACATCTGGTTCCAACAAGACGGGGCTACGTGCCACACAGCACGCGCAACAACCAAATTATTGCGAGAAAAGTTTGGAGATTCGATTATTTCAAGAAATTGTGATATTGAATGGCCTCCAAGAAGTTGTGATTTAACACCATTAGACTATTTTTTGTGGGGTTATTTGAAGTCATTGGTCTTCAGAAGTCAATATTGAACGTGCTATTCATGACATACGACTTGATTTAGTGGAAAAAGTGCTGGAAAATAGGGTTCATCGAATTCGTTCCTGCAAAAAAGTCGTGGAGGCCATTTGAATGACGTTTTATTCAGAACTTAATTGTATCGATTGTACTTCACATTAAATAAAAAACATTTGAATTTCCATAACAATTAGTATGTTTTTTATAAAAAAAGAAATCATATCACTCCTTTTGGAAAACCTACAGGTTTGGTCTTACTCTGATGTATAGTGTAAGTTACTAAATTGGCTTGGGTCTCACTCCAGTGGTAATGCAACGAGTGCTTGCAAAATTGCCGAAAAAATTAGAAAGAAGGACATCATAGGTAATTTGGTTAGATATCTCCAAAGAGTATAATATGATGTAGCATATGAATCGTAAAGGTGAGAGATTTGACCTATATTAAAATTATGATCAACAAATTTCAGTGTTACATAGAGATGTATAGAATATATTTCAAAATTATTATTTTTATGAATGATTACTTAGCTCCAAATTTTGTGTATTAGTATAAGTTAAAATAGTTCATCGAAGTTAAAAACTATAAAATTAAAGCTGATAATACTAAAAATACGAGTATACTCCATATAATCGTAGACAAACAATGATGTGGCAGACCGTCAATTCTTTGCTCTATGACCATATGATAACTGACTTATTTGTCCTGAACTTGGGCATTTTTACTAACAAGATGGCTCCACAAACCAGACAACATAAAAATTTTGTCTTTATTGCACGCAAAATTCCCAGAACGTATAATTTAAAGATTTCGTAATGTCGATTATCCTGCAAGATCCTGCGATTTGACGCCATTCGACTTTTTTTGTGGGGCTTACTCAAACTTTATTTAAAAGCCTACACGCATCAATTATTGGTAAAATTTCAGCCAAAAATGTGTACTAAAGTCATTAATAATTATCTCAAAAGGATCGAGTCCTTGTAGAAGTCTTATGGTGGCCATTTGACTAAAGTTATAAAAATTTCACCGAAATCTGATTTTAAAGTGTTCTTTATTTAACGTTTATTTTCCGAAGCACAAACTAGATAACCCTTTATCATTTGATTTGAGTTAATATGAATAGATGGCGGTAGTATAGCCAAGAGACAAAGGTGTTACTTTTAAGAAGGTTATACTTTTGCAGAGTTACTCAATATGACATAAAAACGACCAAATATTTTCGCATTTTCCTTTATGCTTTTACCTTTTGTAATTTTCGTCAATTGGCAAAAACTAATTTCTTCCCTAAAAATCGTCATCAATTAATATTTCTCTACGACTAGTAGTTCCGGAGAGAGGAACAAATATTATGGGTTCGATATTGACCATAGGTACTCGTAATTGAGATTTACTTCCGATCCGACTTACACGAGATAGAGCGCAGCATCAACTTAATAAAGTCAAAAATACGGTAGTGAACTTTATATTATCAATTAAAATAAAATATTCAAATAGTAAAAATACATTCCTATTTTCATACTAAATCCTTGAAGGTAAACAATTACTTTTAATCATAATCTTTCGATTTACACATTTAAAATTAACTTCTAGATTGATCCAATCGATAACAATTTCAATAACTGCTTTATTAGTGATGAAATATTACCCAAAACTTATCAAAAATCTAAAAATCTAAAAATATAATTTAGATAAAAGTATATGTTAGAATGTGCTTTTATCTATATCGTACTTTTTAATCTATAATATGACTCATTCTTATCAATAATGGAACTAACAAAACAGAATCAAGCATTCATTTAGTTTAGATAATATTATTTTAAGATTTGATTAAAAATGCAATTGTGCTATTTCACAAAATTACAGTATATACAATAGTTAGTAAGTATTTCATCAGCAAATTTGTCTATAATAGCAAATAATCAACTTAACAACAACAGTTCATGTTTACATAAATTCATACTACTCACATGTAGATTCAAATATCTAGAAATATGTCTTACGTAAGTAGAAGCAGATTTTTTAAAGAAAATGTTATCAGAATTCATTAATTTTTTTTTAAACATTGATTTTTAGAAACAATATTTTTTTTATATTCGTAATTTATGTATAAAATTGTAGAGTTTCCGGCAAGATTATGCAATATTTTGATTATATCACGAAAAATATTCAATTTCCTTCTAGAATTTCTAAGCAATTTAAAAAAAAAATGTTGTTATGGTTAGAGGGAGGGGATGTCCAGAGGTTGAGGTCTAAGTCTAAATGCACGTCGTCAACATCGAATACCTCAATATTTCCCACTATATGGTTGAAGCTATAACAAGAATATCTGGTACTAAAAATGCCTGCCCTTAAAAGCTACAGCTTTTATAAATTCTTTCTACTTATTATAATATATTGCTCCAAAATTTTACTATTCCATAGAGTTAAGAATCCCTTAATACTATTGACAAGTAAACGTGATTTTAAAAAATAATTACTATATACCAGGCCTTAATATATATAAAATAATACCAGCTGCAAAAGACTCTTACAATAATTTTCTTCTCTTTAATGATTATACGAGGGTCGTTCAATAAGTCCTTAGAAAATCCGAGAAATTGCGCTCGTCTTGACGGTAAAGTTTTTTTCTGTAAGTAGCACTATCGACAAGAAAGCTGTCAAAATTTCAGCTCGATTCATTGCGTAGGTCAATTTCTATTAAAGTTAACGACATTTATTTGTGCATAACATTGGAAAAAAGCGAGTTTAGGGCTGTCATCAAACATCTCCATTTGAAAGGCTTAAGCCCGAAAGAAATCAAAGCCGAGTTGGATGCAGTTCATGGCACATCTGCACCTGTTTTTGCGACGGTTTACAATTGGGTGAATGAATTTAAACGTGGCCGTTCATCCACAAAAGATGAACATCATTCAGGACGCCCAGTTGAGGTGTCTACTCCTGAAATCATCGACAAAATCCACGATCTGATTTTGAACGATCGGCGAATTAAAGTGCGCGAATTAGTTGAGGCCACGGGCATATCACAAGGTACAGTCGCTTCAATTTTGCATGAAAAATTGTCTGTGAAAAAAAAATTCGGCAGATGGGTGCCGCGTTTGCTCTTAGAGGAGAATAAGCGCAATCGTGTAGTGGACTCTGAGGCTATGTTGGCACTCTTTCATCGCAGTCCTGCCGAATTCCTTCGTCGATTAGTCACTGAGGACGAAACCTGGATACGCTACTATACTCCAGAAACGAAGAGACAGTCATCACAGTGAATTTTCAAGGGTGATCGGGCTCCGAAGAAGGCAAAAATTGTGCCATCGGCCGGCAAAGTGATGCCCACGGTCTTTTGGGATTCGCAGGGCATCATTTTTATCGACTACTTGGAAAAAGGAAAAACAATAACAGGAGCGTATTACGCGTCGTGATTGCAACGGTTGAGCGAGGAAATCAAAGAGAAACGCCCCCATCTGAAGAAGAAAAAAATCCTCTTGCATCAGGACAATGCGCGTGTGCACACCTGCGCTGTTTCCATGGCCAAAATTGTGGAATTGAGAATGGGATTGTTGCAGCATCCCGCTTATTCACCAGATTTGGCCCCGAGTGACTATTTTCTTTTCCCCAATCTGAAGAAATGGCTTGGCGGACGACGGTTCACTTCCAACGAGGACGTCATAGCTCAAACGGATGAGTATTTTGCAGAACTTCAGAAATCTTATGTTTTGGACGGGATAAAAATTTTGGAAAAACGGTTGGAAAAGTATATTGAGCTAAAAGAAGATTATGTTGAAAAATAAAATTTTTTTATTTTTAAAAACAGTTTTTTTCCATCTTTTTCTAAGGACTTATTAAACGACCCTCGTATATAAAAGATATCGTTAATATATCTTTTTAATATTGAAAAGGCTATAATCCTTAATTCTAGTTAAAATTTCAGTATATTTTAAATAATAAAAAAAATTCAATATTATTTTGACCACTAGGGGAAAGTTTTTCAAAACAAAAGTGTTAATTCTATTGAATTAATAATTAAATTTAAAATTATTAAAATTTATTTTCAATATAAAAGTTAAATATTTTAACTATGGAGAAAATATTAAAATTTAAAAAAGAAATGATAAACTTAAAAATATACAAAAAAAATTGGCCTATGCTACTTTTATAAAATATTTTTTCAACCATTTTCTATAATATCGTAAAAATTATTGAATGTTCTATTTAAAATAAGAAATTTTTTACGCTCAACAACGGATATCTTAAGAGACATTTTCACGTATTCGTGATTACGCTTTCTGCATTGACTTTCTATTTTTTTAAAAACTTTTATTTTTACTCTGAACAAACTATAAGTTTATTATTAGTGAAATTATTATGTCAATTTCTAAGAAATCTTCCGCAATACCTTTGGATTAAAAAACTTTTAAAAAAAATCCCCTATATGAGTAATTATACGAATTCATTAGAATATTTTTATAGCTTCACATTGGCATTAGGTTTTACAATGGATTTTTAATCCGATAGTTATTTCATAAAATGGACAAAATATTACCACATATCATGCGATAAATATGAAAATCGTCTTAAATCATGCAATAATTTACAATATATTAAGGAGAGCAATTATTACTCAGTAAAGTAAATTTTACATCATTAACTAGTGCACAAATTTGTGCTTTTTCTTTTCCCAATGATTCATATGACAATATAATTATACGTGGTTAAAAATATGTACATGCATACACTGAAATCGTAGGTAAATTGTTGTAAAATGTTAAAAGTATGAATGATTTTCAAAAAGAACAGCTGGAATTTCAACATAAAATTCTGATTACTTTAGAGAATACTCGGCCAAAAGAAAAAAATTCGAATGACCAATGAAAGTAGACACTGCCATTAAATCCGGGTCGGTATTGGCATCCGTAATGAAGAAAAATTGTGCAATTAGCGGATATCTTCGTACGCATAAGTCCATCATTATACAACAATAACATATTTAGTGAGATTCGAATCTTAATCAACAAAACTGCCCATCAACTTAAATTTATGATATCGAATCGATTGCTCAAATAGTCGGGAATACTCTGTTCATGTTTTCGAAATAATTACTATTCGAACTTCCTCTTGTATTAACATAAATCTATGCCATCTAATCGGAAAGTTTTCTTTATCGGTGCTCTGTCAGATGCGCCGCCGTGTCGTGAGTTTTTTTTTCGTGTTTACAGGGGAGGAGTGGGGGTTGTAAACGTGTCTGACGCAATATAAACGAAGAAAATACATCAGAAAATATTATTCACATCACCAAAATTATTATTGAATTTCACAATTTTTTTACGAGTATTTCTTGAATCCGCTTAGCAACAGAGAGTGCCCTAAAATAGTTTTTTTTAGACCTCACATATAAGCAAACGCATCACATCACAACGCATCGGAAACACAACCGTACTGCGATGAGTAAGCCTGCACAAAAGAACAAATTCAAAGTGGTTTTCATAAATTCACTGAAAATTTTACTATTTTCATAAGTACACCTGGAGTACGAGTACAAGTAGTAAAATGAAAGTTAATTTAATTGAATTGATTTTAATTATTTTCTTTTCTGGGATCAATTGGGCCCTTTTTTCAATTCAATTCAAAATGGAAATGCACATCGTTTTCTGTAGAAAATATACAAGATTAAATTAAAGCTGATACATATCCATTTATTCATATACTCATAGTATAGGTACTAAAAGCTTTTGCTTAGGCATCTACCAAAGATGACTGGATTTCATTCCAATTTCCTGACAATTTAGCTTTGGAATCACGTTCGTTATCCGTGATTAGTTTTAATTGGGTCTCCTACCATTTGAGAACATCTTGTTTACCACCTGAACATTTTTCCAAACTTAATTCGTTCAAATTAATTTCCTTTTAGAAAGTGGCCTTCGTTTTTTTCTTCTATTGTTTCTACATTAAACATTTTTCAATTAAAATAACTTTTATTACATTAATATTAATCGTAGAAGTCTTTTTTTTGTTGCGGGTGCTACAAGTTCTTTAACTTTTCCATTTCCAATTTGATTTTCTTATTAATTTTATATTTTATTTCTCCAAATAATTCCCAATACTTTTAAATCAATTGAATTTCTATTTTCTAATTATAAATAAACAATAACAATATATACAGTTTTGAGGAAAGGGTTGATGCTGGGTTCTCTACATAGCGTAGTTTGAAAGGCTTTCGTACTTTTGCACTCAATATAATGCTAACGTAAACTTTTTCTTTAAAAAAAAAGTTAATTTGTAATAACCATTATAATAGTCAATGAGGAGTAACAGAAAAATAATGATAGCGATCTGCCAACACTCGCTCCAATTGGCAATTAAGCGACACCATAGAGGAGTGGTTCATAACAGGATCAGTATAGATCACCGTTTGGCGTTATAGATACCTAAGGGGGCTTTTACTTGAATGTTTTGCCATGAATCAACCAACGTGTTTTTGTCATAAAAAGAAATTCCTCTGGTTTTCTAGCCTCTTCTTCCCTCTATTTGTTTGTTTTATATCCATGTGGTTCTGGTCCTCAACATTATAAAATACTTGAAAAAATGTTAGTTTGATTCTGTCGACATCATCCAAATGAGTGTAACGGACGAGCTGCAGGCGATTTCAGTTGAAGACCTTCTGTACTGCTATAAAAAGTATCAATGCCTCCGTAAATAAATAGCTGCCTAAGACAACTAATTCGAACAGGATAACATGGATATATGAAAAAAAAATAAAATTAGTATTAAAATAGATTCAAAGAAATTCATTACCATTTCGAAAAAAATTGTTAATCTTATTTTTGGGAGTTAAGTAAAGATCTAGGCTAAAAAAATAATTTCAGGACCTATCCCAGCAATGCATTTTTTTGCAAAAATAATCGTAATAATCTGAACACCTCCAAAATACCCCAACAATTCACTAGAAAACAATAGTCTTTCTTGCTATATTCTATAACTCCATTCTTGGCATAACATCTTTTTCTATCCCCTGAAAAATTTCAACTTTCAATATAATCCCTAAAACTAATAAACTAATAAAATGCTTTACTTTCTATAGATCAATAAGTGTCCTTCCAAACCTGCCAAAAATCTTTAAAAAGATATTCTTCAAGCTAACTCTACAATCATTTCTTTAAAACCGGCACTTCCAAGTTAATGAACCTTATAAACTCTCGAATACCTTTTTGATATTCGCTGGTATTCCGCAGGGCAGCATACCTAGTCCCATCCTCTACAACATTTATACATGTGATGTACAAATGCCTTCTTCGCTATACATGCAGGTATACTGCCTACCTTGCATGTAACAAAAATCTGCAAAATTTCCTACCTCGCATTCGAAAAATTCAGTTTGCAAAATTTCTTATTAAAAATATTGTGTATTTGTATTTAAGATCCCATAATGAGAGACAACCTACTTCCTAAAAATTTCTGAGTCTCCTGACATTCACATAATATAATGGCATATATGGCGTGGGTGGTTTTAAAAAAAAAGTTTTTATGCCAGTGCGATGCTAAAAAGTTCTCACTGTTAGTCCAGCTTGAATTTCTATGTATGGCTGAGAATGTTGTTTGCCATTCTGTTAACATGCAAGGCAGATTAGGGATAAACGTAAGCACCGGATGTCGAGGAGTTTCAGAGCGTTATTTCTCATAATTCTCACGCAAAGCAACTTCACACTACTATTGTTGAGTAGATTATATGGAATTTCATTGAGCACGGGTTTAAGGACACCTTTGATGTCAGTAAAGATGTTGTATTACATTGAATTGAAAGAAATAACAGCAATTTGAAGCGCCGCTTCAAGTGGTAATAGTTACTCGTACTACAAGGATCCCACAATGAAGATAACGAATTCGGATGGCATGGACTTCGATAACTGCATTAGAAGCTATTATACTTCATTAAACCCATCTATAGACTTAGATATTCTCAGCACCACTTTTAATATAGTACGGAAGGAAAGAATAGAAGTTCTACAAGAATGAGCCTCTAATTGTGAGATTATTAAGGATAAACGGACGAATTTATTTTTCTTCAACTACGAATTATTAATTATCTGCCCTAATAACCTGTGGATAGAATTGTTTACAAAAGGTTGTTATAAAATATTTTGACTCGGGTTTTGTAAAGGTACAAAAAAAAAACGATTTTCAAATAGTTTCGATTATGATAGAGTCCACTAGAAATAGCTAATATTAAGCATACTGAATTTGAGCTATAGTATAATGATGTAAAAATGTAGGCATTATGGTATAGAAAGGAAAAGTTCCTTACGTATAAAAAAATATCCTTAGAATATAAAACAAAAACTCATTAACAAATTTTTTTTAACAATTCATTGTATCGATAATTATTGAAGATTAATTATCTTTATAATCGATAAAAAAATTCACATAAAAAATGATGCAAGTTCAAGAGTTAGTGTTAAAATTGCATACCATAATTTTTTTCAAATAACTTATTACTAATTATAAGTATGCGAATTCATCTAAAATTATTTTCAAATTGATTTTCTTAGGATTTCGTACAAAATAAAATTTCTTTAATGTTGAAAATTCTAAACTAATTTGAAAAAAAAATTAATATTTCTGAACTGAATTAAAATAAAAAATTAATCACGAAATAAGAAAAAATCTCATCAATCCTGCATTCAAGTATTTCCTAGAATTTAGGTAATTTTAGATATATAATCTGGGATCCGCTTTAGGTGCCTTTATTACATAGCATTTCCTGTCATATGTTAAAATTTATGCACGGCTCATCGTCGTCATCAGAAACGTGCTCTTCACTCATGTTTGATGCCAAGGCTATAGTAAAAATGTCTTCAGCAAAAATCAAACCATGCCACCGCTATTCCGGAATCCATATTCTCATAATCCAATATTGGTAGGAGATTTGGATTGGAAATTTAACCTTCAAAAAATGATGAACGCTTCGAACACATGTTTTATAATTTCCACTTATAATTATACGAGAATGCATTTTGCAGATTTCTTTCATTGTCGTTTAGAATATCAGATTCTGGTGCACGTACGTAACATATGAGGTACTAACTCGTCTGTCCCTCTTTGGAAACATCAAACTGGGTAAAGGCCACGCAGGCAAAGAATGCAGTTGCACACATATGTAAACGGGAATATTGATTTTCATAAGCACATATTATAACTTATGTACATTGGTGCACACCTATTTACACATAAAAGGACTGTAGTTACGCATATGATCATAATGCATTCGGTATGGGAAGTAGAACTCATTTATTTCGAAGCGATTTTCTAGGACATCCTGTTGAGTGCGGACGTGTGTACACTCGAGAACAATCGGCGGCAAGCACCCCGTCAGCTAAAAGACGAGAACCCATCACCCCAGTGGCACGCACCCTTTTGACTCCTTTTATCTGCGAAAGCGGTGCGTGTCGCCCTAGCTCTGGTGTTGTGGGTTCTTTAGTTGGTTGGTTGGTTGTTTGCGCCACGATAGGAAAATGCACAAGGAGTAGGGCTGCACGCACCAACTTCAAACAGATAATTATGGTGTGTGGAAGAGCACCGATTTCACACTACAATATTTTGGTTTTTTTCTCCATTCCCACACATACGTAGGGACATGCAAACGTACACACCTTAGCAGTTGGTAATATACTCATATACACTGACAAATAAAAGGAAAATCGTCCTGCCTCGGGTATCGGATGATGTTTTATTTTTTTCATGTTCAAAGGATATATTTATGAGTATAGTTGAATTGCAATTGTTGAATGCCACCCCATGGATATTTTCCGACTTTCCTGCTTTTTTCCCTACTTTATAGCACCCAGTTTATTCGTATATCAGTTTGAATGGTGTGCTTATAGAGAAACAAAATCCTTTAAACGTACGCATTTTATTCTGAATCTTATCATTACAACAAAGGACAAAGCAGAAAACACAAAATTGATGAACACACAAATGTACAAAATCAATCAATTATGCACATAGCCATATGTACACATACTACCAAAAAATCGCTATGTGTATCAAAATAGGCTTCTCGTTTGCAGGGTGTTTGCCTATATTTATTCACAAAATAATCGAAAAAGTGCTTAGTAATTGTTGATTGAAAAAAAAATGAAGTTAATTGAAATTGCCCAGCAATTCTATTGCATTTTTTTAACTAGCCACAAAATAATATAAATGCTCCCTTATAATTTAGGTAATAATAACAATTTAACAACAACACAAAATTAAAGAGAAGGATTCTATCGTATTCTATTAATTTTCCATTGCTCATAGTATTTGAAAGGAATTTTCAAAAAATTTTATCAGTTTCAAAACAATTTTTTCACATTTATCTCTTAACAATAACCCAACTTTCAAATAGGGGTTGTAAATATACCAATTTTTAATTTCCATTTTCTGAAAATTTTTTAATCAAGGATAATAATCAAGTAACATGATATGTTTGAAATTCATTTAAAATAAAAATATTGAACACAAGCAACGATACTGTAAATATCCGAATATGACTCCACCAAAAGAATCTCTACAGATTTATAACAAACAGGACACTTTTTTTTATCATTTATTATAACCAGGATACCAGCATTACAAATAAATATTTTTAATAATTTTTTTTCCTAAATATATGCAATAGTAGTGAATTTTAATAAGATACTTTGAAAAAAAAGGACATAAATTTACTATCGACAAAAGCTTACATCCTTAGCGTTCATTGTGTAGGATAAACTTTCATTTTGCTGAATTTTATGATTTTGGTAAAGGCAAAGAACTGAAGCAATGGAGTTAGTGCATGTCTGTTATATGTCATTCCCACCAGTTTCAAGGATTTACTTTGACGCATTGAAGTAAATTTAGATCCTGCATGAAATGTGAATAAATACATCTCCCTATAAATGGGGTAAAAGTTGAAATCTTAAATAGCATTTTCGCTTTTCCTGCTTTATTCATTTCCTCTCCGACAGGATTATATCATATGATTAGGGTAGATATTCTCGGTACTGAGAGAGCACAATTCTATATTTTATCCCTTCGCTATAAGGATTCATAATATATATAAGGTATATAATTTTACTTGTACACATAGCTATAGGACTCGAAATTGCTTACAATGAATAGAATTTCATTGATTGAAAGTGGAAGCCTATCCTGAACACATTCAACCAAACAAAAAAATACAACACATTAGACACATCTTTGTTGTTTAGTGGTTCCTGCAGCGCATTTACCAATTTACTGAACCGTGCCATGTTCTACGGAAGCTCTGTTAATTGTGAAGCAGTCTTAATTTATTGTTTAACGGTTGTGTGTCATCACAAGTCATGAGTCATCGCCATAATCATAACGCATTTAGTTTGTAATTAAATTGAATCAAAATGAATTATTTCACAGTGTGATCCTTTAATATTTAATATTTTTGTCCTATACAATATTCACTATATTTTTTTCAAAATCTAAGATTTTAGTTTGAAAATATATAAGTCGGCAGATTATACAATATATTAATAGCGATCTGTGATCGCCATTTATGGATTTACTGTAAAAATTTCCCCAATTAAGGACAGAATAGCAATTCATTAAAATTATGTATATATGAAAAACGATTTATTATTTTTAAATTCTGACGTACACAAAAATCAATTTAATATTTTTGAATTTAATGAAAACACTTTTTGATTAATGGTTAAAAACGTTATACACATAGTAAACATAAAAACTATGTTTAAAGTAAGATTATAGGTTTTCTTTACATTTATTACTACTATTATAGATTAAGAAACCTTAAAAAATTAAAATTTTTCAGTTTAAACAAGTCAAATATATTCTGATGAAAAGTTCTTTGAACTAACAATAAAGTTGACATTCTAAAATATAAAAATCATAATTAGATTCCAAAAATTTTGTTTGTTTAGAAAACACATTGCGAAAATAATTTTTAATGCTATCTGATATCCTTTCTTATACTATTATTAATAAAAAAATAAAATTTCTCATCTAGTAGAAATTTCCAAATTTAATGTTCTGAAAAGAAATAAAACTACAATAAAAATTATTCAAAAAGACCTTTGAGATAACTAAATAAAGGAATAAAGGGATTCTTTTAACTATATAGTTTTTGCTTTTATTCCTGTTTTAAAAATATTCAAATTATTAGATTACATAACAATAATATTACTCACTGATCCAAATTAATTTTATTGGAAAAATAATGTATAGAAAACTACAGATTATTTTCCCCAATTTATCCATTATGACTATATGGACACCACATTAGTATGTGAAAATATTGATAACATTTGTACGCTCCTGAAGGGATTTGGGACAACAGTCGTAATGACTAGGGTTGGTAATTTAATGATTATTAAAGTTGTTAGCACTCATTATAATAACGTTGATTTCTTTCTTCTTCGTTTTTATTTGTATTTTCCTGCACACTCCTCCACGTACAATCGTATAGTTATTAACAAAAGATTCTAGCAACAAATGTGCATGCATGCACATAAAATCCTTTTCAGCATTTCATTAATATAATATATAAAAGTGGCATGATGCATTGGTAAATCCTTTGAGAAATTTTCCATGTGTAACACTTATTTCGTATAACGAGTATATGGTCATAAATAGAAAAACCGCACTAATTTTCGTTTTTTTGTTGTTGTTGTGGGTCTTGTAATCATTATTACAATATAGGAAAAAACGATATTAATTTTATTGATTTCCAATTCCCATTATTTCTTCACCTGGAATTTCCTTAAATTTTTTTTGTCATATAAAAATAACGTTCAAAATATATTTATGACTATTAACTGTTAATAGGATTAATTAAATCGAGAGTTTAGTTAGTGAAGAATATCTTTTATTATTTGTTCTTATACGTATTTATTATCACTAAAATATGCTATTATCTAAAAAAAAATTGTGACCATTTCATGAAATCCTCTATTACCTAAAGAAAATAGTGACATTTTTTTCAATATTTAAGTAGCAGTTTTTAGTCTGTTAAATTGGAATGTTAGCAATTTTATATTATAAAAGGACCCACTTTTATCTTAGCAGAGAAATGGAGGGAAAATTGCTGTAAATAATTTTCACAAAATTACTTTTGAAATAATATCAAAAAGAATTTTGAAATAAGTTTTTTTTTTTTTTATATGACAACCTCAACGATTTAATATGAAGAAACTTTTAAAACTTTTTAATACTCTGTACGAGTACGAATGTTAGCTTTGATGCTTGGCAGTAATTGAAAAAATGGTCATTTACTTAAATTCGAGGTGCTCTGATCATGGTAATTTCCTGTTCCGGGAAGCACCTGATAAAAGGGAATAGAATATAAAATGAAATTAATGTTTCGAGTCCACCATTTTCTAGTATGGTTAGGGGGCAGTCGGAAATTTCAGAGAAAACAAGCAATTTAGTTTGGTGTGGGAGACATTTCGCGGAAATGAATTATTGTGGAACTAAGCGACCAAACGTACTTGGTGCTGTGTATAAATGGACCTCAAAGGACACACGACATACTTTGTAGATGCGTCTGGTTGCCCAGTAAATTTGGCAAGGGTGGCACAATGGGGGTTTATTCCCCGTTGAGTTTCTGTTAATTTCCATGTGCGCAGTTTGATTTTGATTTTGGCAAAAGATTGTATAATAGCTGGGGTATCTTTTAAGGTGTGTATGTGGAATGATTGCTAACAAACAACCCTATAAATTTTTCGCATTAGCGGTAACGCAAGGAGGTAATTCCAAATGCTAGAAGGAAATGTGAATCGCTTTCAGGCGATCACAAATACGAGAGTACTTAACGTATTCTCTGTATATACATCCATACCCAACTTTACATGTATAGGAAATCCCGAACCTTTACACATACAAGTGTTCCTTGGTATAAAAGTCTTTCTGTACACAATTGCTATATAAATCAATATAATAAATGCATATGCATAGAGGCATACCGAGGAAGATACGATAGGTTCAATTTAAGGGTGGCAAATGAACCATAGAGCCCAATTGTCGATTCTGCTACTACCTTCCGACAGTTGATATCATTGATGCCTCCTGATTTTACTGCCTTCTGCGTATTGCTTATTTCCTGCTGGTTACTGATCCATTTGTTGTTGCTATATCAACGATATACGATGAGAGATCAAGGACTTTATGATTTTACACCCTCCTCTGCTCTTTCGGTGTACTAAAAAAGGAAATAAATGATGTTTGTACATACCAAATGTAAATGCGTACTTTTCCTATCTAGGCCACAATTTCCTGAACTTGAGTCTTACACTCACAGTCGGCATATTTCAATGCACAGAACAATATAAATAAAAGCATTTAAACTGAAAATAGAGCAGAGCTAAGTGCGTATAGAAAAAAATGCAGATCCTCCAGAAAGGGACTTTGCAATAGAAACAAACAAGTCTGTTTGCGTAGGTATACAGACGTGTATATATATGTCGGCATATATAAAAAGTAATATATGAGACTTTATATACGCATGTATACAATTCTAGATCTACGCGGACAAAGCAGTAAGCACTAACTTCTTCACGTAAATTGATTTCTTGCATGACTTGATTTGTTACAGTTCATCGAAATTCAAGGATGCAGAAATACTGTAGATACGACACAAAAGCGCATAAGGTAACCCAGCACATCGAAATATTCATTGTAATTTGTCACAGGATATTTTTTTTATCCTATTGAACTCAATCACTCTTACCTTCTCTTTCTCTCTCTCTTTTCAATTCACCAGTCCTGTCGAAAAAAGGAATTATGTCCTCCACACAAATATCTTATTCAATATAATTTTGTTTTTCTCTCAATACTTTGAGTATTTACACAAGGAATGTTTTCCTTTTTGGTTGTGTGGACTTTACCTCAAAATTTGTCATTATTATTTAAGTATTCATCAAATATCTTCTTATTATCTTTAAGTAGGGAGATCTTTCTTATAATAAGCTAGCAATAACTTATTTTCAAAAAAAAAAAACAATTTAACAATGATTGGATGTAGTAGATAAATATCAAAATTTCATAGATGACTTCATAATTAATTTAATACTTTGACTTAAGAGCAAAATATTGTATTTAAAATTTTGAGTGACTTTTGGACTCAAATATTTTCTATTTAGCGAATGGACTTTCGAGTCATCACTGAACCTTTCGAGCTATCTTGGCTTTATATGTTCATGTTCAACGGTCTTATAGAAATGTTTTATAATAGAAAATATTTTTGTATGGACAAAAAGTTTTCTTAAATAAATCTTAACATATCAGTAAGTATGATTATTTAGTAATGGACAAAAAGTTTTCTTTGAATAAATCTTAACATATCAGTTAGTATAAGATAAAATTATTCAATTGCAAGAACACACTTCAGGGTATTTGTGATAAATAATGGGTGGCCTTTTTATGTTTATTCTAATAGCTATGAATTGAAATAATTTCACTATACATTTAGCAGCTTAGGGAAAATTTTCAAAAAATAATTTCACGTTTTTAATTTTTTTTTGAGGTATTTGGATGCAGTAAATATAAAAATTAAAGATATTTGCAATCAATGTTCTACCAAATTTGCTTAACATTTATTCTGGACTTTTTTCTTTAAGTGAATCATTCAATTTGTCCAACTGATGACAGTACACTTCAGAATTGACCGTTGTGTTGCTCGATAGAAGCTCAAAATAAACGATTCCTTTGAAATCCCACCAAACAGATAGCATAACCTTTATTTTGATGAATATTGGTTTTCGAAGGCTTTGCGCCGGTTCATCTTTTCTACTCTAGGATCTTTTACGCTTAACATTGTTGTAAACAACCCATTTCTCGTCCCCAGTGATGATACGCTTCAAAAATGGATCATTTTCTTGGCGTTTGAGAAGCAAATCACAAACGTCAATGCGATGGCATAAATTTTTTTCCGTAAGAAGATGAGGAACCCATATGTCGAGTTTTCAGATTAAACCTTTCCATTTCAAATGATTATGAATGGTAGAATTCGATAAATTTAATCTATCAGCGATCACACGAGTTGTTATTCGTCGGTTTCCATCAATTAATGCCTTTATTGTGTCTTCATCAGCTTCAACTGGCTTTCCAGAACGTGGTGCATCTCGAGAATTGTCGAATCGAAATTTTGCAATCCATTTTTGGCACTGGCGCTCACTTAACACATCTTCCCCATATACATCAAATAATTGTTTTCTTGCTTGAACAGCATTTTTATCTTTTCTATAGTAAAAAAGTAAAATATGCCGAAAATACTGTTTTTCACTTTTCATATTTAAAAGGTTATCAACCAAAAATTACTGTGCAGAGGTATCAATTTTTTAACAAGCAAGTCTTGCTTTTTCAGCTATCAAAATACATATGATTATGTGACTTTAGTATGAAGTTGGTTGTGAAAAAATACAATCAAGTCCTCTGTTGGGAAAAAACGAAACTACTTTCCGAACAACCCAATATTTCTAGTAAAACAATTACGATAAGAAAGGTGAACTAGTGAAAAATAAATAAATTCAAAGGAATTAATTTAAAATAATTTAATTATGATATTGATGATGTTATTACTGATGCGTGAGTTATTCTGCTTTAATATTATATAAGTAAGCTTGGCTCATTATCATTTCTAGCACCATAAAAGCAAAAGTCCTAAAATTCCTTATGTCCCCAAGTCCTCCAGTTTTGCTTGGCCTATAGTCTCCCCTTACCATACGAGGTTAGAAAAGTAATGTAACTGATATTTTGTCAAGCAATTTAAAGTTAATGAAAAAACCTTCTTTATAAAAAAACTTGGTCTAGAGTTCATCTTGCACGGTCTGATCTTATAACATCCCTCACACGTTGCACATTTTCATCAGTATGCGATGTATTGAAAACCTCCCTGAGCAAGATTTGTTTTACAACACTTCTTGGTCGTCCAAAAATTCTCTTTACCTTAGAAAATTTTTCGTTCTTAACAAGGACTATTCGCAATAGATTTGTTGTAACTTTTCGTAAGTAAAACCTGCGAATTATTGTAACTAAACATAATATTTCGATGCATCATTTCACTTATCGTGCTCTATGGGATCGCGTAGTTTTCAAACGAGGTTGAAACTTGTTCTACATTCTATAATTATTTCGAACAGGATCATTCTTATCCCTATGGATTAAGTGTCCTATTCTTCACAGCATATTAGGGCTGATTATTAAAAAAATTTTGTTATTAAAAATCCTGAATTGGTATTTAAAGTTTTTAATATTTTTTAAAGAATCCCCTTTTTCAAACCGGCTTTAAGTGTGCAATAATTGTTGCCTTGGACTGAAATATGTGAAGAATATATGAGGACTGGCAAGACCATGGTTCTGCACGGCAGTAGTAATAGTTTTCGTGGCCGTTCGGTCGTGAATATCTTTCTTTAGAGTTTATTGATTTTACCAATAAACTCTACGTATTATTGTAGAATGACTTAATTTGGTAGAGCACTTTTGATATTAAGGATTTCTTACCTCGTAAGGCTCCTTAATTCATCAAATACTTTTGTTAATCTGTTTTTAACTTTGAAAATATAGTAAATTTTTTCAAAAAATCTACTCTTCTTAATTTCAATTCGTCAATTAAAAAAGATCCATTTCTGGTAAAATTTAAACACTTCTTGTTGCTTAATGGTAGGAAGACTATTGTGTCCTTGATTAGGACAAATAACCTAACTACAGTTTCAATAGTATTTGAAATCTGATTAATTGTAAAGTCCTATTCAGGATATGAAAAGAACCTCAGCAAATTTATAGCTTAACAGTGGACAAGAACACCTGATTACATGCTAATTAAAAATTCAATGGTGATACTAAGAAATTTACCCCATCCACACAGAAAGTTTTAACTTAATAATATTGGCAGAAAAACTTCTCCCTTTATTACAGCGATAACATAAATAAGAAAAGTCCTCACATAAAATAGGGGCACATATAGAGAAATAAATTATAAAAGTACGATTTTTCGATAAGAAAGCTGGGAAAAATTGATTGACATCTTCAAAAATATAATAAAATATTGCACCCCAAAAACGGTTCGAACATTTTTAAAGTATAGAAAAAAAATGTTATAAGGAAAAAAGGACACATAATATGTATGTATGGAATTTGTATTAGTGTAATTCTTATTTCAACTGCGGACACGAACAAAAAAATTAGACCACTTTTACACTTTTCCCCCATATACTTGGGGGTGAAATATACTCTCATAATGATAACTTCAAAGTATGATAGGAGAGAAAGTTAATATTAAATGAATTTCTCACAGTATGATGTCAACTTATAAATCTACTGGAAAACTTTTGCATAGAAAAGAATAGAAATTTTTGAATCCATGCTGATGTGCTGGAACAAAAATCAAATGTCACGTCGATATTGAATATATTTAAATGCAATTTACTGAATAATATTGGAGTTGCATGGGGAATATTTTAAGTATATACAACTAAGAATAATGAAATTGAAGATGATATAATCTGTAAAGACTGACAGGAGTACTGTTCCAGTATGTCACTATTTGGTAATAATAACCACCGCTGTGACATGGTTGAACATACGAAAAAGAGAAAATTCTTTTATTGAATTAAATTTTTAGAATAATTTAATTAATGATAATAAAAAGTTAACTTCTATGAATATTTTCTCAATTTCTATGTATAATTTCTTTATATAATCTGCTGCATAGTCTGCTGCCATAATTCCCTTATTGTTCTCATAAAATATTTATTCATACGAGCTCTGTTCAAAAAGTATCGCGAATTTTGTGTTTTTTTCAAAAATTATTTATTTGCTCATGAATATCTATTTTGTCTCCTTCCAAGTAATCCCCACCAGATATTATAAACTTGTGCCAACTTTTTTTCTAATCCTCGAAGCACTTAAAAAATCATCTTTTATGATCTTGTTCATCTCCTCTTTCGATGCCGTCTTTATCTCCTCAAGCATAGCGTAGCGTTGTGTTTTCATGGGGCTCTTCAGTTTTGGGACCAAGAAAAAGTCACAGGATGCCAGATCTGGGGAATACGGTGGCTGCGGCATTATTAGTGTGTTTTTTTGGCCAAAAATGGCAAAAGCCAATTTTTATTCTTTCACAAATCCGGGTGTTTCTGGCGGATTGCTTCGCTCAACTTGCGCATAATTTGCAGATAATATTCCTTATTGATCGTTCTACCTTGTGGCAACTACGCCCCTGTAATCGAAGAAAACTGTAACCAAAACCTTCACATTCGACTGAACTTGGCTCTTTTTTCGGTCTTGGCTCGTGCGGCAGCTTCCATTGGGATGATTGAGCTTTGGTTTCCACGTCATAACTATAAACCTATGATTCGTCATCAGTTATGACTCTCTGGAGCAAATTTGAGTCGTCGAGGACAGAAGTCCAACAGCTCCTTAGCAATGTTAATGCGATGCTGTTTTTGGGCAAAATTGAGCAAAAATCGAAGACATGCAAGTAAAGCAGCTGTCAAAAATTAGCTGAACAATCAAAATGGCCGAACTTGTCGTCATAAGTGAGAGACATGAGTACCAATATAACGCCACAAAAAATTAAAAATCGAATATACGTAACCAGCGGAAATTCGCGATACTTTTTGAACAGAATTCGTATCTATAAACTATGTATTTCAGATGCAATGTGATAGAATAGTTGCAGAATTTTTAAGAAAAGGAAAAGAAACAAACAAACCTAGGCCATATACTATTCAAGTACAAATCCTACTCATACCGCTATGTATAAAAGAGTCACACTTAATTCTTGTATAGTTAGTGAATATTAAATCTCACAATTGTAGTGATGGACGACAGATGATTAACAAGCTAAAAACTAAATGATAGCTTCTATATATTAATTGATGCTCTTCATGAAATGATAATATTCAGACCATATTCACACTTAACTATATGGAATATGCTACCTCATCATATCATCACAGAATCTTTACATTAAAGTACACATATCCGCGTATCATGCTAATATAAATAAAGAGCAAATATCAGTCACTACCTTCACCTTCTTGAAGTTGGTGATGACAGTGATGACAACGATACGCATCAACATCCCCAACCTTCGTGATTATCAGAACGCCAGACATTGAATATGTTAGAAGCATCTCCAGACTGTAGAGGACTTGCAATGGCAATGCTAAAGATTTAATAGAATAAATCTAGCTAGGGTAGATATGGAATAAGGTACAATTTTCACGGTACTCGACACTTGATGACAGACTATAGCCTAGGCACTAAAGCAAATAAACACTAATACAGTCACATGATCATATTCATTAGGATATATTTAAGTATGCGTATTTGAATATACATTTTGTATATGGTAGAAAATGGGCTTGAAGCCATTTACTCAACTACAAGAAAGAATGGTGTGGCACGTTGAAGGGTGGAGTACACATAAAATGTTCATGCATCATGAATGATGGGCTTTAATACTAAACGGAAGACATTAAATCGAGATGGACTGACTGACTGACTCTCCCATAGTGCAATTAAGCATAACGGAATATGCATATTTTATGCACTCGAATGCGTCAAAATGACTTCAACACATATATGATATTTGCATCTATCTCATATAGTGTAGACACATCTGAGAGTATTTATCTATTAGATATATAAGATACTTGTGTAAACGATATTTCGTAGAGAAGAGGAATATCTTCTAGAAGTCTGCTTTAATGGGAGATGGAAAACTATTCTGTAAAGTAATCCAGTGGTTTCTAGAAATAAAAACCAATTAAATAAATATATTTCCTACAATATAAGCCAAATGATATATGTTACTTAAATAATAAACCATCAACTGCATCTACTACAAAGATAATTCTACGAGAAATTTTAATTTGAATACAAACATTCTTAAATTTCAATGTTCAATCTTTCTAATAAAACCGGAAATTTGAAAAAATATGCACTAGTTTTTTTTTATTTACTTTTTAAAATGCAACTTTTAAATATTCACTACATTTATAGTCCATCCTATATAAAACCCATCAGATGCATACATATTCTTTATGTAAAGAACTCATAAATTTTAATGGAATACATACAATCTAACTTTTTGTATAATATCTGCATTTGAAGAGAATCTAAAGCCTACAGAATGCAGAATGGCCTTGTTTATGGTACCGGCATAAACGAAGGCATGATGTTTCTCAGATTAATGTGAAATCCACCTGAGTAGTAACAGCTGATACATTTCTATGTACGGTTAGTGCAAAAGGATTTTCAAATGCAGAACACTATTACGAATATAATATACCTAAAGAAAGGGACATAGAGAAATTTACACTAACTACACCATGAAACTCAATGAGGGATAATAAATCGAGAGTGAGCACATTCTGGAAAATGTTGAACAGGATTTACTTCGAATAATCCTAATAAATATTACGCATCGCCTCTCAGATACATAGCTACCTACTATCTGTATTAAAATAATAGTAAATTTGTAAATAGTAAATAGCATATATCCTAATTAATATTCCTTGAATTATGTGAACTTAACAATAAAAAAAGTAAAAAGTTTAACCAATTTGTCAATAAAGGTACCAAAAGAATATGTATTTAAATAAATATAAAATAAAAAGAAACAAAAATAACAAAATACTCAAAAAATTGATATAAACAATTTTTTTCACCATATATGCAAAAGGCGTCAAAGGATAATAGAATTGAGTATAAATATGCTAGAGATAAATTGAGTATTTCATTATTGGCATGAGTGTTAAAAGCCACACACAGATAAGCGACTATTTTATAGAGTGAGTAAGTGCATACGATATACAAAGAGCAATTGTGATTGAAGGAAAAACACACAAATTTCGCCCAAAAGGATAAACATGCACATTGTAAAGTTGTTATTTCTTAATATAAAGTCTGTGGCGAAGTATAGAAATATAAACAGTTAAATAAATAAAAAATAGTCAAAAATTACAATTGCGACGAAAAATATTATCAAAAAAATCGAAGCAACCCTACTCTCTAGGATGAATATAAAATAAAAAGTCAGAAAGAATTCAACCCCAATGGGGATTACAAACCATTTTTGAAATGTATCGCAGCAATATCGCGAGACCGAAAAATAAGTAAATAGAAAAATAAACAAGTGAATAAATAGAAAAACAAATACAACAAAACAAACAAGGATTTTAAAATTGACAAAAAAAGCACTCGTAAATAAATGTTATAGTCCTATACCCCTGGAAGAAAATTGGGCTTTTTACGTTAAGGAGCGACCTCAAAACAAAATATTAGGAAGGGTAAATTGTAACTTGCTTCCACCTTTTCTTTCTAAAAGATATTTTTCACATTATTTATAAGCGATACCACAAAAGTTCCAGTACATGGATTCTGTACCGTATATCCTTGTTGACGAATTTAAAAAATTTTGTGGTTCCTCCCCATACTTTGGAACAAATTCTTTTGCATATAAAAACACCGTGAAGTAAATTCATTTTGACTTATTTATTTTTCTGATTTTTTATTCCTAGTCTTAGCAAACAATATGCTTTTGTATGAAGAATATTTTATATCCTTTTTGTCCTATGTGGTTGTATTTATATTTATTCAAAAAGTAAATGAATTGAAAAATAGGAAAACTTGTTATAATAATATATTGTTATTTATATATTATAGTAAAATCGAGCATTTGCAATGATATTAATTTTTAGCTAAAACTTAATATAGATTGAAGTATAATTAAACGTGGGTTTTAATAATAAAGGAAAAATATATATTCAATATAGTAAAAAAAAACTCTATGAGCTCAAAGGTTTCTGTAATTTTTTTTCTCAAATCTATTGTAGCCTTATCCTTTTTCTAACAATTCCCCTTTTTTTATTTTTAAACTAGTCACTTTTAAAACTTTCGCTTATATACAATTCGCAACAACTGATTAGGTTAAATAGAGTTAATATTGTTTTGATTATGAATGAATTTCTTTTAAGGACCTGTAAAAATATTACCAAACTTTAATAAAAATTCACTTATAAAAATAGTTTTCTAATTTGTCAATTCAAAGAATATTCAAATAGTTATAAAATTTTATAATACAATAAAATTTTCTTTTAACATAAATAAAGTAGTATGGGTATCAGTGTTAGATATCTTAAAAATTGCAACATTTAAAAAAAAAGCTATTCGAAATATGGATAAACAATTAATATTAGACGAAGTTTTTAATATTGCGATCTTGAAAAAACTTTTAATATTGTGATCAGTTGTATGGGGTTGTTCCATTATATTTTAAGTTGATTCAAAGCTTCCGGAAATTTTCTATCTTCAGAAGCTTATTTAAAATTAAGTCTTTAATTATCTTTCAGTAGCTACAAAATCGCAATGACTAAAATGTCTTAAGTCACTTAGCCCAAATAGGTTCATTTCTGTTCTTGGTTTCTGTACGAAATTTCTAAGCAAAAGGGCAATTAGTTTTCAAAGTTTAATTTAATATTTACTTTAATATAAAAAACAATATTTTTAAAAACTATCAATTGTATGGTTAACCTAATTGGTTATTTATATTATTATTTTATTAAAAACTTATAATTATTTATTAAATACAACAGCATTCATATACAAGTATATTTCCAGGACTGTATTTTTCGAAGACTTTGTCGCACATTTCGGCAATATTACTTGACGGTTTTTAATATTTAAAATGTCTAAAATTTTAAGAAAATCAAAACCAATATGATCTTTTTTCATAGTATTATAAAAAAAAGTCAAGTTACGTCAAATCGCACGATCATGGAGATAAGTTTCGGAAAGTAATTTTGTTTTTCCCCAACAGAGGAGTTAATTGTATTTTTTCACAACCAACTTCAGACTACAGCCCCATAATAACATGTATTTTGATAGTTGACATAGCACGGCTTGCTTGCGAAAAAATTCGATTGATTCTGTGTAGTAGTTTTTGGTTGATCCCCTGTTAAATATGGAAAGTGAAAAACAGCATTTTGGCATATTTTACTTTTTTACCATAGAAAAGATAAAAATGCTGTTCAGGCAAGAAAAAAATTATCTGATGTGTATGGAGAAAATGTGTCAAGTGAGCACCAGTCCCAAAACTGGTGTGCAAAATTTCGAACGGGCAATTTTGATCTCGAAGGTGCACAACAATCCGGAAGGCCAGTTGAAGCTGATGAAGACACAATAAAGGCATTAATTGATGCAAACCGGCGAATAAAAATTTGTGAGATCGCTGAGAGATTAAATTTATCGAATACGACTATTCATGATCATTTGAAACGACTAGGTTGAATATCAAAGCTCGACATATGGGTTCCTCATCTTCTTACGGAAAAAAATTTGTGCTGTCGCATTGACGTTTGAGATTTGCTTCTCAAATGTCAAGAAAATGATCTACTTTTGAAGCGTATTATCACCGGTGATGAAAAATGGGTTGTCTACAACAATGTTAACCGCAAAAGATCCTGGAGTAGAAAAGATGAACCGGCTCAAAGCACTTTGAAAGCCAATATTCTTCAAAAAAAAGATTATGCTATCTGTTTGGTGGGATCTCATAGGAATCATTTATTTTTAGCTTCTACCGAACAACACAACGATCAGTTCTGAAGTGTACTGTCATCTGTTGGACAAATTGAATTATTCATTTAAATAAAAAAGCCAGAATAAAATATTAATTGACTATCACAAAACCGTCTTTCATTTTATAAAAAAAAGAGAAATTACTTTCTGAGCAACCCAGTATTAAAAATACTGAAAACTATGAGCCACAACCGAACTTGAACGCTTCCAAATTCTATATAAAGCATCTCATTCAGCCTTGTAGATATGACAAATTATTTCAGATACGTAAACTACGAGGTCTGTTAAAAAAGTATCGCGAATTTTGTGTTTTTTCAAAATTTATTTATTTATTTATGAATATCTATTTTTTCCCCTTCAAAGTAATCCCCACCAGATATTATCCTTGAAGCACTTCAAAAAATCATTTTTTGTGATCTTGTTCAGCTCTTCCTTCGACGCCGTCTTTATCTCCTCAACCGTAGCGTCGCCTTTTCATGGGGCTCTTCAGTTTCGGAAACAAGAAAAAGTCACAGGGGGCCAGATCTAGGGAATACGGTGGATGCGGTATTATTAGTATGTTGTTTTTGGCTAAAAATTCGCGCACAAGAAACAATGCGTGAGCAGGGGCGTTATCATGGTGCAAAAGCCAATTTTTGTTCCTCCACAATTCCGGGCGTTCCTGGCGGATTGCTTCGTGCAACTTGCGCATTACTTGCAGGTAATATTCCTTATTGACCGTTTTACCCTATGGCAAGAAGTCATGATGCACCACACCCCTGCAATCGAAGAAAACTGTAAGCAAAACCTTCACATTCGACCGAACTTGGCGCGCTTTTTTCGGTCTTGGCTCGTGCAGCAGTTTCTGTTGGGATGATTGAGCTTTGGTTTCCTCGTCATAACCATAAGCCCATGATTTGTCACCAGCTATGACCCTCTGGAGATAATTTGGGTCCTCGCGGACAGAGTCCAACAGCTCCTTAGCAATGTTAATGCAATGCTGTTTTTGGTCGAAATTGATAAAAATCCAATGGCACGAGTCAATCGATATGTTTAAGTCCTCATCAATGTTTTCGTTTGTTGTTGGTGTGCTCGGACACGCTTTTTGTCGTTCACATCGTCTCGGCCCTCTGAGAACATTTTGTACCACCGATAAACGTTGCTTCGGTCCAAGGTAGCTTCACCATATGCCACAGTCAACATTTGGAATGCGTCAGCGCAATTAATTTTGTTTTTCACACAAAATTTGATACAGATTCTTTGATCCATTTTTTGGAATGGGCAAAAAGCGAAGAACAGCCAAGATATATGCAAGGAAAGCATTTGTCAAAAATTAACTGAACATTCAAAATGGCCGAACTTGCTGGCATAAGTGAGAGACATGAATACCAATATAACGCCACAAAAAATCGAAAATTGAATATACGCAACCCGCAGAAATTAAAAATTCGCGATTTTTTTTGAACAGACCTCGTATAATGAATTAAAAATAAGCATCCACTAAATAAAAAAAAAACGAAATGATCCTGTGAGTGGCAGAAAGTGATATTTAGTGATTGGAAGAGATTTTATTAAGCTTCACCGGATGGATTTGACTATTATAATTTGAAGATGGATTAACTTTTTCTTTCAAGGCATCACTGCAGGATCGGCGGAATTATGGTATGGTCAGTACAACGGAACAATTGATATAGTAAAAAGCATTTTCTAATAGTGCTGTCAAATGTTTGGTTTAATAAATCTAATTTGGCACAGACGAAATTCATAATAATAAATAAGATAAAAAGATATCAGTGAATTTTTGAGAAAATATTCTAAAAAAAATAGCAACTACACAGGCTTGAGAAAATATTCTTTCAAATCTCATATCAGCATTTTATAATTATGTACCTTATAGAATTTTATATATAATTAGTAACAATTGCAATATTACAAAACTTAATAATATTTAAGTTATTATAATTTTCCAATATAAATTGATTTAAACATTTAATTGCTTTTTATACTCATAATTAATCTAAAAAAAATAATAAATATACTTACTAGAAATCGTGATAATTAATATAAAAATAAACAATAAGTTACAATTACTATAAAGTTTTATTAATTCTATTTGCGCAAAAAATTCACAAAAAATCTTTTCAAGTGCCTTCATACAAAACTAGTATCACTTCAAGGATATCAATTATTTAACCTAAAATCTTTTTCGAATCAAATAGAAAATTACTAATATTTAAATACTAATGTTACGAGTAGAATAATAAACCCACTCACTTACGATATATAATTGAATTTGCCATTATTGGGTTGTTTGCAAAAAAAAACTCCCTTTTATTACCTTGTAGGTGTGTCTAGCTTAAATTAATGGCACATTTTGGTATGTGACATCTAATCAATCATTGGAACGTTGTTTCTGCATGTGTAATCATTTAAACATTCCCTATATTTTACTATTTTATTGCAGTAAAGGTAAAAATATAATTCAAGCAAAAGAACAGATTGCATCCGCTTCCGAAAAACCAATCTAAACAGATGATGATAAAGTAAGTTTTATTCTGTGTTGAAACTTTCAAATATTCCGTAGTATCTAGAGGCGGTATGTAAGATTATCCTCTGTCGGCTACACCAAGTCATTGTATTAGGGGAACGGTGTTCTATTCTGAATGAAGAAATTCGAGGTCTTGGAGTGCGCTAATGGCGGACTCCAGTCCTGGACCGAATGTATGAAATTTGGCAACAGTGTTCGAATGGTACTCTAAGTGAGAGATGAACCCCAAATAGGTTTGAAAGTGGCCTGTGCCTACAATATCTGATAACCGGGCATGGTAGTATGAATACGTTCTTGTTAAAGCGAGGACTTATTAATAGAGCAGAGTATCTGTATAATGCATGAGAGGAAAGTGCTTGTCATATCTTCGAGGACTATTGTCTATGTAAAGATCTAGGAATTTACATAGTTCCTTATCGTAGTTAAATGAACGCAGTAAAAGCGGAAGTACTCTTAAAACAAAAAAGCAGACCACAAGGAGGACTGTATTTGAATATGGTGTGGTGCCTATGGTTTTTTTGTGGTGGCTGTAGTTAATAAGGATATCCGTTCTTATCCGGGGGGCTGGCACTGCATGTTTTAATTATGCCTCGCCGCGCACTGCATAGGTAACCACCTTGTAACTGGTTACTGACTGTAAATGGCCAATTACAACTGGTAATAGACTGATTGAGCGTTACGCAATTATTGTTGTCGTGGGCGATCCATGGAATTATGTATAACAATATCTTATACGTAGAGACAACCAATTATGTTGGTACTTATATCTCTCACTTATGCTGACAAATTCGGCCCATTTTGAATGTTCAGTTAATTTTTGACAGCTGCTTTGCTTGCTCGTCATCGATTTTTGCTCAATTTCGACCGAAAACAGCATCGCATTAACATTGCTAAGGTGCTATTGGACTCTGCCCGCGACGACACAAATTTGCTCCGGAAGATTCATAATTGGCGACGAATCATGGGTTTATGATTATGATATGGAAACCAAAGCTCAATCATCCCAATGGAAGCTGCCGCACGAGCCAAGACCGAAAAAAGCACCATGTTCGGTCGAATGTGAAGGTTTTGCTTACAGTTTTCTTCGATTGCAGGGGTGTGGTGCATCATGAGTTGTTGCCACAGGGTAGAACGGTCAATAAGGAATATTACCTGCAAGTTGCGCGAAAAAATCCGCAAGTTTTTGCCCGGATTGTTGCTTGCGCGCGAATTTTTGGCCAAATTTATAATGCCGCAGTCACACACTAATAATGCCGCAGTCACCGCATTCCCCAGATCTGGCCCCCTTCGACTTTTTCTTGTTCCCAAAACTAAAGAGCCCCATGAAAGGACAACGCTACGCTACGATTGAGGAGATAAAGACGGCATCGAAGGAGGAGCTGACAAGATCACAAAAAATGATTTTTTGAAGTGCTTCGAGGATTGGAAAAAACGATGGCACAAGTGTATAATATCTAGTGGGGATTACTTTGAAGGGGACGAAATAGATATTCATAAATAAATAAATAATTTTAAAAAAAACACAAAATTCGCGATATGCTACGTTAAATACCAATACAATACTGTTATCGAAATAAAAAAAAATCTGTATTTTTTCTAGTGGATTATGGATTATATATAATTGGAAAGGTATAGATTATTATGAGTTTCTGCTGAGCAACCAATCAATTAATTCAGAAGCTTCTTCAGGTCAACTGGTTAAAATTAATGATCTCACCAAATTGAAACGACAAGAATTGATACACACTAAAGGTCTAGTATGTCATTTTGATAACGCTAGACCTCACAAAAGATTAAAATAACCAAAAATTTTAGGAATAGGTGTAAAAAAAGGAGCTTTGTTAGTTTGTGACATAAAACGAAATAACTTCCCAGATAACTCAATGTTTACCAAATAATATGATACTTTATAAAAACATAAGAATTTATAAAAACAATTTCGATCCTCAATTTAATATTCTTATAATTAGAACTTTTGAATTGGTTTAAGTGAAATGGTAAAACAAATTTTATGTGTAAATAATAATTATAAATAAATAATTGATTTATAAAAGAAATAAGGTTCAAAATTTTAGCCAATATATAATCAGCAGTCGATTTAAACAATTTTTTATACAAAAAAAAGTCCTCAAGTGCATTTTATAGTAAGTAATAAGTAAATTTTATCAGATGCAAAATTGAAATGACTAAAAGTTTGTAAATAAAAATTGATGCTGCAATATTCTTTTTTTTTTGTAAAATATTATTTCGACGTAGCTTTCTTGGATATAATAAATTCAAGTCTAAAAACTCTCTATTGATTTTATGCTTTATAAAAAAAGATTGCTCTCAGCTTGCTTTCTTATATTGTATATTTTAATTATTTCAAATTAAGTTACATAATAAACATTTATATTTATACTAGAGCCATATTACATCGTTACAATATTCTTTAAATTGTGATATTACAAAAAGAAAAAAAATTAAATAAATCCATTGTATTAATCAATAGCAAAACTATATAGATATAAAATAGATAAATACAAATATTACGAATTAATAAAAATATGTAATTTTATAGACTTAGAGCGTATCTTACTAAAAATATAATAAATTTTTTGTCGAAAAAACTTTGCATACTACAATTAATTTAAATATTTACTGTATAATATATAAATTATCAATAATAAAAGTAGATTTAATTAAATTTAAATAAAAAAATTACTTTAAAAAATCATTTCTAAGAGCTCCGTAATTTTATCAAAGTTGTATTGGAAAAAAATTCCCTCTGGAAACAACTTTTTTAATCTTTATATTAATCAAAATAACTAATATTAATTCAATATGGAGCTCTTTTGCATTTTCTTCTTAGAATTTTTGCTGGTTTCTTTTATTTATAAAAAAAATGCAGTCTTTACCTACCTCTACCATATTAAAATTAATAATATTAAATTTTTTCGAAATAGTAGATAATATTTTTCAAAAAATCTCAATAAATACCATAGAATCTTATAGGTACGAGTCGTTCAATAAGTCCTTATAAAATACGAGAAATTGCGCTCGTTGTGTCGGTAAAGATTTTTTTCTTTGGTGTGTACCATTATCGACAGGAAAGCTGTCAAAATTTCAGCTCGATCGATAGCGTAGGTCAATTTCTATCGTCGATTAAAGTTAACGACATTTATTTGTGCATAACAATGGAAAAAAGCGAGTTTAGGGCTGTCATCAAACATCTCCATTTGAAAGGCTTAAGCTCGAAAAAAATCAAAGCCGAGTTGAATGCAGTTCATGGAACATCTGTACCTGTGTTTGCGACGGTTTACAATTGGGTGAATGAATTTAAACGTGGCCGTTCATCCACAAAAGATGAACATCGTTCAGGACGCCCAGTTGAGGTGTCTTCTCCTGAAATCATCGATAAAATCCACGATCTGATTTTGAACGATTGGCGAATTAAAGTGCGCGAATTAGTTGAGGCACAGTCGCTTCAATTTTGCATGAAAAATTGTCCGTGAAAAAAATTTCGGCAAGATGGGTGCCGCGTTTGCTCTCAGAGGAGACTAAGCGCAATCGTGTAGTGAACTCTGAGGCTATGTTGGCACTCTTTCATCGCAATCCTGCCGAATTCCTTCGTCGATATGTCACTGTGGATGAAACCTGGATACACTACTACACTCCAGAAACGAAGAGACAGTCATTACAGTGGATTTTCAAGGGTGAACGGGCTCCGAAGAAGGCAAAAAATGTGCCATCGGCCGGCGAGGTGATGGCCATGGTCTTTTGGGATTCGCAGGGCATCATTTTTATCGACTACTTGGAAAAAGGAAAAACAATAACAGGAGCGTATTGAGCGTCATTATTGCAATGGTTGAGCGAGGAAATCAAAGAGAAATGCCCCCATCTGAAGAAGAAAAAAATCCTCTTGCATCAGGACAATGCGCGTGTACACATCTGCGCTGTTTCCATGGCCAAAATTGTGGAATTGAGAATGGAATTGTTGCAGCATCCCGCTTATTCACCAGATTTGGCCCCGAGTGACTATTTTCTTTTCCCCATTCTGAAGAAATGCCTTGGCGGACGACGGTTCACTTCCAACGAAGACGTCATTGCTCAAACGGATGAGTATTGTGCAGAACTTCCGAAATCCTATTTTTTGGACGGGATAAAAATTTTGGAAAAACGGTTGGAAAAGTGTTTAGAGCTAAAAGGAGATTATGTTGAAAAATAAAATTTTTTTTTTTTAAAAAACAGTTTTTTTTAATCTTTTTCTAAGGACTTCTTGAACGACCCTCGTACAATTGTAATAAAAACCTTTAATAAATATTTTCTTTTGTATTCAAAGGAAGAAGTGCAGGAGATTTGCCCATTATCATCCCTTATCAATTAATTTATATAACAAAATACCCGATTGTACAACTCATTAAATTTCTAAGATTATTGAATCTATTGTCAAAATTTTGGTATATTCCCTGTCGGTTAACTATAAAATTTCTTTCTTCATCAAATCAAACTCTACTTCTGTCTTAGTAGATACGGTTCCTTGCAGCCATAATTTTGACTATACCTTAGGACTATAGTTTAGATAGAAACTGTTTTATTGTATTTCTAGATAATAAATTTATGAAAAGAAAATATTTCAACTAAACCACAAAATGTTTATGGTTAAATAAATATACTGAATTCGATGACAAATTATGATTTTATGTATTCCTTATCACAAGTTTCAATTTTATTAGTAACGTTAACAAAAGTCACCATAATTGTACATTGAATTATCGTAATATGAATTCAAAAGGTTGACATATACCCTTTTATATACTTTTTTTTAATCCTTATAATAATATTCACATAGAGATAGACATTTTGATTTTCTGTATTTGTATAAATATACAACTTTTTATTGATATTTGTAAATTATAAGAAGAAGGAATGGTAATCCCGTATTGGGTATATTTAATTGATCAAATTCTCTGCGGAATTGTTTGGCGATATAATAAATTATAGAATTTTGCAAACGTGCATTATATTCGCCTAGTTATCGAAACTGTTGTCATCCTTTTGTTGTTCGATTTAACAAGACATGCCAGTATCATTTTCAGACCATTGAGAGAATTGGTTCCTATCTTATTTATGCATTCTACCTAGTATGGGAATATAGAATCTTTACACATCTTACATATAAGTATACCGATAGAAATATAAAGTCCTTTTATCATAAAATGTCGTAAATATCAAATTTTATTGCTTCCAAGTCGTAAAAAATTTCTTCCATAAAAATCAAATCATATGTAAGAAAATTTCATGAATATTTTTGTGCAAATTATTTCAGCAGATCGTGAATGCCGTAAATATCCTGCCTGCCAATTTCCATTATTCTTTTACCATCCCTTCAATGGATATGATATCGTTTAATGACTTATACGGAATAGTGAAACATATGCGATTCTCATTCCTTATCATAACTCTAATAATTTTACGATTTTCTTGACATTATACAAGAACGAATATTGGAATCCTATTTTTTTCTTCTTATTCTTATCTTTTGTTCTTCATTTTTTCATATTTTTTTCCTACACAGTTTTTTACGGTTTTTGTTATCCTGTCATTCTAATATCCAGTATATATCGTACATATTATCCTATAGTGAATAATTTCTATTTATTTCTTCCTCACTCTACTCGTATTAATGTACATCATTGTTGTATTCTACTTTTTATTTTTTATTTTCGCAAATATTATATATTCACACGAAATCCCTTTTGAATTTTAATGCTTTTTAGCTTTTAATGAAAGGGCGGAAGTTTTATGGTTTTCAAAAGAATGGCCCGAAATGAAGAATTTTATTCGTTTACATCAGGATTAGGGCAGGATATTTTTCGGAAATTGCCAAAAAGCTTAAACATTTCATTTTCTTAATTCTAGTTCTATTTTATTCTCTTCTATATTTAAAAAAAAATTCAATGTTAAAAAGGATTTTCTTTTACTTTTATATGCTTTTTATGGTAAAAGTTCCTATTATAGGAATATTCAACTATTAAAAGAAATTATAATCAGCACAAGAATAAATCGTAAAATATCTATGTATGTATGCAAATCTTTTAAAAATGGTATATACAATCAAAGCGTTGTATTTCTTTTATGATGATTTTTTTTTCTATTTAAAAAAAAACAACAACATAGAATAACAATGAATAAACATCCGTTATTGTGTACTTTATGAAGAAAATAATCAACACTAACACAACTCTAAACGGGGTTAAACAATAGTAGCCTGTCAGACCGAAATCATAATCAACAGGCAATGGAAAATAATTTCCGAGAGATGCAATCGTTTTGGTCTTTTGATCAACATGATGATGAGTCCTATTTTGGTAAATACGTAATATTAAAATTACAGACAGGCGCAACTATGTTGTAGATAATATGAGTAAATTTAAGGTTAATGGTGTTGGTAGCAGATGAATAATTAATACCTTCTCACAGAGTACTCGTACTTCAAATATCTGCAAGCTGTTATGTCCAAAAATTAATTCACCCTTCTACTAGTACTCTGCCATCTCTAAGCCTTTTGCAAATAATGATAACCCTTGTAAGTGTATATGAGTCGAAGTGAATGGTATGAAACTATCTGCAATAAATCATATAGACATAAAAGAAGATTTTTGCAAATTCCACTGAACGCAGCGGATGCAGGAGTTCCACTTCGTTCATTTGGTGGAATTGTTTTAAATCACATATACGAACACCATTCCACACTTCCAACTGCATAAATTTACATAGAAAATAAAGCATGATTTATACAGACTTACCGATTGATGTATGGGTGGGATTGACTAAAAAATTGTAATTATTATAAGCAAGCAAGCAGAAATAAAAGAATCTGAAAAACTGAAGAATAGTGGACTTGAACAACCTGTTCTTCCGCACAGCAATTATTATAAATCTAAATGAATATATGAGCATGTATTGAGACTATTCAGTATAGAGTATTAGTATACAGGATCGACAATGATATGGCAAATGTTCCTGCGGGTTTTAAACATCAATAGTCTCTGATACTGACATCGTCGCAATTATTGTATAACCGCAGAAAATGAAAACACATAATCTTATATGTATGATGCAGGTACTCGTATACAGGAGCCCACTTCGGATTGAATAATCGCGTTTTTGAAATATATACCATTAGAGGAGCGTCCATATAAATACATATGTACATCAACCTGCATCTTGTTTGGCAACTACCTCCTCCTACACATGCTATTTTAAATCCACGTGACTCAAAGAATAAAAGTTCCAAAGCATCTAGAAACACGCACCGGATTGCTTCTACATCTCAATATGAGATAATAAAAATAAAAATAAACACAGTGAAAAAAGTGTCAATTGCATGCATTCACATCAGAATCCATCAGTGCTGGTGACAAGGGTTTTCACAGAATCTAGTGTACGAGTACAAAGTTATCGCTGTTGCTAGGCATGTAGAAAACTTTGCAAGCACCATTCAAGCGAGCTTTGTTCAAGTGCATCCCCCATCCAACATGAACACCGTGGTCGCGCTGTACCAGCCCCTATATTTGTGTTAGGGGATACCCATGCAACCTAAGCACTTCTGGTCTACATGCACAAGTAGATGTATACAAGCATACCAATGAATGCAAGTGTTCACCAAAATAGCAAGGAACAGTACCGAGATGAATGGATACATTATCCCCCACTTTTCATGAACACCTTCTGATGGGTGTGTTCAAGAGATTCATGACTGAACACTGAATAACAACCACCCCGTAGACTTATATGCACAGTCGTATGGGTATATTGACTTTACCCGGTAAATATATAATAAATGCAGAGAATTTTAAGATGCTAAAGAATTTTTAAAAGAGCTCAGGTGTTTTTCTCTGCTATTCCTCGGTATGCACAAGGATAAGAATGCAATTTGTCGTCGACAATTTCAAAAAATGTTTATACTTCAACATATGTTCACATGTTCGTATGAATAAAATCTTTTTAATTTATTTCTTCATTTTCAACAGTACTGATGCATGGTTTACTAATTTAGTTGTATTTAACTAAAGTCTACAGTCTAAAATGAAACCTTTTTTGTCCCTGTTATTTGAAGAGTTTTTAAATGATGAATTTTTATTTTGATAATTCTTAATTCGGGGACCAATAAGGATATCATAAAAATTAGTTAGAATATTCTCAATCATTGAAGACTATTTTGAGAATTGAAAGAAAAGAAAAAGTTTAATTTATCAATTATGTGCTAAGTAAATAAGTTAATGACTACAAAACAGTTCTCTTGATTGATCTTTCATAAAAACGCCTTTTTTTGTACAGTCAGTTGAGCAGCACTAATAATGGTAAATAAGATAAACAAATCCTAGTAGTACGAGAGTCGTTCAATAAGTCCTTAGAAAATCCGAGAAATTGCGCTCGTAGTGTCGGTAAAGATTTTTTTGTAAGTAACATTATCGACAGGAAAGCTGTCAAAATTTCAGCTCGATCCATAACGTAGGTCAATTTCTATCGTCGATTAAAGTTAACGACATTTATTTGTGCATAACAATGGAAAAAAGCGAGTTTAGGGCTGTCATCAAACATCTCCATTTGAAAGGCTTAAGCCCGAAAGAAATCAAAGCCGAGTTGGATGCAGTTCATGGCACATCTGCACCTGTGTTTGCGACGGTTTACAATTGGATGAATGAATTTAAACGTGGCTGTTCATCAACAAAAGATGAACATCATTCAGGACGCCCAGTTGAGGTGTCTACTCCTGAAATCATCGAGAAAATCCACGATCTGATTTTGAACGATCGGCGAATTAAAGTGCGCGAATTAGTTGAGGCCACGGGCATATCATAAGGTACAGTCGCTTCAATTTTGCATGAAAAATTGTCTGTGAAAAAAATTTCGGCAAGATGGGTCTCAGAGGAGAATAAGCGCAATCGTGTAGTGGACTCTGAGGCTATGTTGGCACTCTTTCATCGCAATCCTGCCGAATTCCTTCGTCGATATGTCACTGTGGACGAAACCTAGATACACTACTTTACTCCAGAAACGAAGAGACAGTCATCACAGTGCATTTTCAAGGGTGAACGGGCTCCAAAGAAGGCAAAAACTGTGCCATCGGCCGGCAAGGTGATGGCCACATTCTTTTGGGATTCGCAGGGCATCATTTGGGAAGTAAGATTTGAAAGTCAAAATTATTCCCATACACTTTTTTGAAAAGTACCGGAACCACAGTTTGGCCTGCTTTATTGGATATAGGAGGAGTGGGGCAAAGAGAAATGGAACTGATTCGTAGCATTGGTTGAAGGCTTCAATAGAATTCGCTCAAAAATGTCATCTTCGTAATATCGAAAATACCCAAAAGAATGCAGCTAGATTAAACTCTTTTGGGTATTTTCGATATCACGGAGATTATATCATTATAAGTACTTTTTTTTTATCCTGAGGAACAAAACCAAGCCTCACAGACTTTAATCAGGCAAATAAGAAGGCTGGGGAATGACATGAAGCCCTTTTATTGATAAGAACTTGTTAATGGTGAAGGGCATTGCTATTATATAGTATCCAAATATGGTTTTCTTTTGTGCGTAGATAGGAGAATTTTTACCCACTAAAATACATCTTCCTTTTCTTCAAATATGACTCCACATGTGACCTCCATCAGGAGACATCGAGCCCATTTTCCTGCCTGTTTCACATTTTTTCTTCTCTATTACTCGGGATGCGTATTCCGCTACCACAGCCAATTACATTTGTGATGGTAAGCTTTTATTTTTTCCTTTCCCCGCTAAACCGTGGATAGTGGAAAGGACATATTCTGATTCCCCGATTGTGGAGCGATAATTAGGACACGTGACTATGTCAGTTATCCTTTAATCGATAAATCTAAGTATCGCTGCCATCTCGCCACTGTTACATTTCTAACAGCGATAACACAGAAAGCAACATACGAGACAGTACGGTATGCCTTCCAGACTCGCAGTATGCTTCAACGATACACCGCTAACTTCTGAAGCTTATACATTTCCGTCAATATAGCTTCTATCCAGATAGGGGCTGCGTAGAGCATTATATAGCTGACAAATGTGGATAGAAGCCTGTATCAGCTCTCTCTGGGCTGTCCGTGATTACGCATGATCCTTGCTACAGCATTGATAAGCCGACTTGCCTTTTCAGCAGCAATTCTCAAATAGTCGAAAAAAACTCAACCCGACGTCTATTTGAACTCCCAAGTATCGTAGGGATGGCTGGGTAATAATATCAGAGTAACAGATGGGTGAGTAGTAAACTCCTATTACTTTCCTGCTGATCACTTGTTCTGCCGCGATTCTTGAGTATCTACCAGGTGTATAAGCTTAAATCCGCTGTTTTTTTAACAAAAAAAAATGTTTTTTTATAGAAAGCAAAAACAAATTTTTTTAAAGTACTTTCCCTCACTAGCTACACATTTTTCCTAAACCTTCCGGCCATTTTTTTGATACCACACCAAAAAAAATTCTTCTCTCTCCAGGCAAACCACTCATCAAGCCATTTTCGGACGTCTTCGTAAAAATCAAAGTGCTGCTCAGGGAGCGCGTGGCCTATCGCCGAAAATAGGTGGTAGTCGGAAGGGTTCAGGTCTGGCGAATAAGCGGGGTGAGCTAGCACCTCCAAGGTGAGTGTCTCCAAGTAGTTTTGGACCACTTTTGACGTGTGCGATGGTGCGTTGTCGTGAAGGAAAATCAGCTTGTCATGTCTTTGTTGATAATCCGTCCTTTTTTCACGTAGAGCACGGTGCAATTTGATCAGATGTTGATGGTAGCGGGGGGCTTCGACAGTTTCACCAGGTTTCAACATCTCATAGTACGATACCCTGCTGATCCCACCAAACGCACAGCATCGTCTTCCGTCCGAAGCGATTTGGTCCTGGGGAAGATGTTGATGGTTGGCCGGGATCAACCCCCGAATTCTTGCGTTTAAGGTTCTCGAAATATATCCACTTTTCATCGCCTGTTACAATCCGATGCAGTAAAAACTTTCTTTTTTGTCTGGCGAGCAAAATTTCGCATGTGTTTTGGCGTCGCTCCATCTGCCTATCGTGTAATTCATGTGCCACCCATTTTCCGATCTTTCCAATTTTCCCTCATGGCACGCAGACGCATGCAAATGGCTAGCTGAGTAACACCCAATTGCTCCGCGACCATTTTTTGCGATGGGGTATCGTCTTCGTCTAAAAGAGCATGCAATTGATGGTCCTCAACCTTCGTAGGCCGATTTTCACGCTTCTTGTACCACAAGTCAAAATTTCCGTCTTTGAACTAACGAAACGAATCTCGGCATGTTGCTTACGATAAAGCACTGTCACCATAGACCTCCATAAGCATTCGATGCTATTCGGCAGCCAATTTCTTCAAATTAAAGCAAAAAAGCAGAGCTTCCCGCATATGCCCTTTTTCTGGCACAAAACTAGACATGATTACCAAAGGAAAAATGTATGTTGTTGTACGAAATTGCTGACGATGTGCACTGATTAATGTTGACAGATGTCAAACTCATAAAAAAAATTATGGCGTGCACATGGTAGCTTAATACGCTCACTTACGCCATCTATGACCAAACAGCGGATTTAAGCTTATACACTTGGTATAATAGCCAATTTCATGAAAACAACGGTTTCAGGAATATCGTTATACATAATTTATTAATCGACTGTGTGACCTTGCGAAAGGTCTCGCTCATTTAACATATTCGGGAACTTTCGATGTTACAGGCCTGCCTGAATAAGATTCGCTTTTTTTTTGCTGATCAGTCCTTTAAAAATATTGTTTGTTACTGAAAATCACATCTATTTGATAAAGAATATTCGTCATAGGCTCGCTGCAACTTTTTGTTATAAAACTCGCAGATTCTTCACTTGAAACACAAAATTTGTTTACATATGGTTGCTTCGAATATTGCTGTTTCATAGTTCGTGACGCGTCCTGTATGATTTCTTTCATGCCACATCTTGTGGAATCACTAGCAAATAAGTAACTAAAAGCCAATCGACTAACGAAAAAAGTTATTATTATCTAATTTCTATCCTATCACCATTGAATCAACCGCTTTTGGGATCGTGCGATTTGACGTAGCTGCATTATTTTTCGTGATGATCTAGTAAGCTCATATTTAGCTCAATTGATCTGCCCAATTTTGAACTGCCATTTTTGTGACTCTATCTCAGCTATAATTCGATTGAACTTTTTTTCCGAGGTCATAAAAAACTATCGAGTGGCATCAAATCGAATGATTTTGAGGGCAATTTATATGTCCTTTGTGTGAAATTACGCTGTTAGTAAATCGTGTCTTCCAGAAATTAATTGTTTCTCAATTTATGGAAAACGCTATTTTTCAAAGATGTTTGGACAGTTTCGCCATTTTGCTGGAACTACATTTTGCCAGGGCCTATGTTGCCAAAGAGATAATCGTGGACCCTACACCAGTGACGGTTTACATTGACTGAAAGATGAGCTCCGGTCTCATTGCTGAAGAAATAGGAGTCGATAATGCCGTCGGCATTGAATCAACAGTAAACAGTGCATTTTTGTGTATGTATATTGTCTCTAATTTCAGATTCACCCTTATGTATATTGGTGGGGTAAACCACAATTTCTCTAATTAACAAAATTATTGAGCTTAAAATTGGACTAATCATTTATAAAATTTTCTGCTCCATAACTTATTTTCGGAAGTAAATTTGATTAATTTATAAGTTTTGTTTAAGGGTGAATCTGTTTACGATGAAATGCCAAATTATTTTCTGTAAAAATTATTATTAATCTTGTATAAATCGTAGGTTCCGAAAATTAGGTAACTAAATTGTTAATAAATTTCAACCTAAATATGTGCCAAACAAAATTAACAAACTTTTTAAAGGAAAAAATATATCGTCATAAAATTAATTTATAAATATTCAATGGATGTGACTCGACTTTTGTAAAGGTTTGATTAAGTGGTATCTCATGATAGTATATCTGAGCTATACTTTTGTTAAAAGGTACTTAAAATCAGTGCAAAAAAATAAAAAGCAGATAACCTAAAAGATATTTTTTCATATACAGGCATTCATCGTTGCCCAAGACAGGATGTGTGGAAACCCAGATTTTAAATCCTCCAGACTACAAATTCTTGAATTTTTCGAAGAAAACGCCTAACCAAAGCCCTATAAACACATTGTCTTTGCTTGTTGTTTGTTGTAATTCTCTCAAAAGAGTGCAAAAATAGTGTAAATATTTTTAGTAAAATTTATTAGGATTTTGTTAGAACACTTCTTTTGCCAAAACGGAGAATTTTTGACTAAAGTAGAGAATAAATAATTGTCATTATAAGTTCCATTTTTATGTGAAATTTTTACAAATTTACAAAAAATTTGTAACGCAGATTTTTAATCAAATGAATCTTTACCAAATATTTTAATTTTCTTTAGTTTCTTCAGTAATCTAACAATTTTATATATAATTAGAACATATTTTTATTCATACAAAGCTTATTTTATCTTCATGTGAGTCCTAAAGCTTACCAAAAAAATATAAAGTATATTTATATATAAATGATTAGTCCCAGAAAATTTTCTTCACAATCCAGAAGTAAATAATTCACGTACGAATGAGTATTAGTGATTAAGAATATTTTTCATTAGTCCTTAAAATTTTGCTTATAGTCGAGCAAAAATTTTTGAAATTTTTTATCTTGATTATTACAATCACAGGTAGTTACATCAAATAAGTTTTGGATAACTTGTTTGCTCGAAATCTTTCGCAGACTATTTATAAATAGATAAAAGAAATTTGCTCCAAAATTAAGCAATTAGTTTCGAGAGGTAATTACGATTATGCGTTGTCAAATTCAAGGAGCTCGGGAACGTTTTTTTTTTCTCAAAAAATTGCTGCAAAATTTAGTATTGGCATTATAGCAATAATATTTTAAGAATTTGGTCTGAGGATTTATAAATAAATAAATAAGCCAGTACCAAGTAATGATTTATGCAAAGCGTTTGGCTAGAGTTAAAGAAAGGAATTTCCAAATCTCCTATTGCTTATAAATGAATATTTTACTTCTAATGCGACAAAAATATATGATGCTCATTGAAGAATAGTGAAGCTAAGGTAGTATACTATAATTTGAATATGGTTCAGAGAAGGGTGAATCAGAAAATAATACGAAATAATCATGTAGATAGTTATTTGTATAAAATTTCTGATAAAAATTTATTGAAAAAAATAAGTTATAATAAGAAGATTATGCTCTTAAATGCACATTTTCCAGAGTATTTATAAATAACTATGCTCAGAGAGTACTGAACTACTTTGACTCTAAATTGGCAGGGAAAAATTCCCCCACAACCTACCTGTACTTATGTAGGGCTTCTAGAAGAAATTAACAAGTATAGTTAGCTAAATCTTCTCAAAGAATTAAATAAAAATTTTGTTTGCAACCAAGCGAACATTTTTGCATATGTTTAAGATTCCCGAACAGATAAAAAAAAGTATGTTTGGTCAAATTTTTCTCTTAATGCAACAAAACTGTATGATGCTCATAAAAGAGTATTTCAGCAGTTAGGCTAAGATCGTTTATTATTATTTGAACAAAGGAAAAGAGTGGAACATAGCTTAATATGTATTAATTTGGTTGATTATTTGTGGGAAATTTGTAACAAAAACTGGTTGAGCAATACAATATTTTAGGAAATTGCTTATAAATAGTCTGGATCATCGTTCGAATTTGTTGTGTAACTGATAAGAAATCAGAAGTAATACTATCTTATTATACCTATTATAAGTATAATTATTTTCGTTCAATAGCAATTAGTTATTAGTATTTGAAAAATTAATCAAAAATGATTGATTACCTAAAAACTAATATAAAATGAACGCATAATTATGCAATATTAAAAAATTCAATTTAATTTAATAAAACCTATATAATATGGAAATTTCATTTCACTATAAATGAATACAAAATTAATGAAAATATTCATAAATTCAGCAAAACTAAATTATTTATTATTTGTTATTTTGCATGCAAACTAAATTATCTACTCCAAAAGTCAATATAAATTTATTAACTTTGTAAATTATAGCAAAATTCTTATTCTCATTTTTTGTTTTCTATTATTCTTTATGAAATATAAACTGGCAGTTAACATATAATTTTAATGTAAATATTTTGAGTAATTTGTAAATTTATATTAAAATTTTAATAATGCTGTTTAGTGCAATTTGTTCTTTAATTAAATAGTTGTTGTTTTTTTTTCTTCTAAAAGTTAAAATAATTTCAAAATTTTCCAATTAAATTTATTTTTACTAGTAATTGTAAATATAAATGAATGAGTAGCTAGCTTTGAATATTCTACTCGTACTCATACAATTACATGAATACTAATTGCAATGAAATGTTTTAATTAAAATTTATTTACAAAAGCAATTGTCATTTTCATATATATAAAATTATGTACGGTCATTTCAACGACTGCTAAAATGATTCCCTTACAACAAATGTGTTCATACTCGCCTCTGAGCCAGATATGAGCAGACTGTTAAAATTTTGGAGTAGATAACATTTATTATTTCGAACCCCACTACCTACCCATTTTTAAGGTGTTTACACTAATGTATATACTCATGATGTGTATAGATTTATTTTATAGAAGAAAAAAAATCCGAGTGTATGCTGGCAAATTAAAATACATGAAAAATGTTCGCCATGTTAGTCCTGTAGGGTTTGGTAAAAAGTTTACTGTGGCTGTCACAAACATTTATGCAAATAAAATTTTTCAAACAGATTGCAATTCATTGAAATGATTTTTGCCATTTCTCCAAACAGACCGACCATTTGTCCACCATTTATTGTATAATGTTCAGTGTCCTTGATTCGGTGTCCTTCCGCACTGTCGCAAAATTATGTAATGCATTGCGCAGAACTCCCCGCTGTCAACTAGTATGCGTTGCATCGCCATAATTTGCAATAAGCGTATACGCACCCTAATGTATATTTTGCATTTTCAATACTACCCTCACCTCATGTATGCCACTTTACAAGTTTATATTCAGCTTATTATTACCATTGAACCAAATAAGGGTTGAGAGAGTTGCACATATAAACATGGTCGACATCTTTTTATATATATGAACCTAGAATATTGGGCTCTGTGTCATATTAACGCACATGTAAATTATCACAGATTTTGTTATTTTTTTCTATTTTGACTTGTTTTCTTTAAAAAATAATAATAATAAAATATAAACTTAAATTTAGTCAGAGAAAACAGAAGGGCTGTAAAAAATTGCAAAGTACAATGCTCAATAAAAGGGGAAACAATAAGTAAAAATAAATAAATGAATAAACATCAGAAATTAGGTTTTATATCCTATCAGTAATATTTGCCCAATTCTATTGTTTAATACTCCGTGGGGGTTGTTATGAGTAGCTTCTAGGTTAGTTTGCTAGTAGATTCGCCAATATTTGCAGTTCAGAATATACGAAAACGAGGGGTTGAAGGCTATCTGCGTATGTGATATAAATTGAGGTTGATTTTACTACAAAAAAGATAATTTAAATTAAAAAAGGAGTATTTGCATATTAATAAGGAGGATTTATTTCGGTATAACATATCGGTTGCAATTATATTCATATATAATAAATAATCATATTTCTAGTTTTTCTGCATCCTAAAAAACAATGAATTGTTTTATGTATGCATGTATATATATGTACACGTACATGTTTAGTCCTTTAAAGATGACATTTTTTATCTGAAAAATATTTTCTTTACAAAAGCGGAGGATATTTGAATTTTTCTCGTTAAAGTAGACAAAAACAAAAATCCTAACGATAAGGCAGATGGCAGATTTATTCTCAATGGAGTCTAAGGATAAAAGTAAAGTAGTTTGCTCATTTTTAAAACATGATCCTTATTCTCTATAGAAAACTACAAATAAATCGCATAATATACAATAGTAATTCTTCTTAAATAAAAATTTGCTAAGTGCTATATCCTTTTTCTTCTTCTATATAAATAATTTCTTATTACACTGTAAAGTAACAAAAATCCTTCCAGAATCATATGTTGAAACGATAAGAAAACTGCACTGTAATCACACCCATGAGACTCATTCGAGTTTTTTCTAAATTTTAACCAAATATCTTAGCAATTTTTCTTAAGAATTATTAATCCTTTGAGATTTTTCAATAACAGGTATGCAAAAACTCTACAAAAAATATTCTGTTGACAATAAGTATACTTACCCAAACTAGACTATGTGAGTATCGATTATATTAAAAATGTATTTTAAAGATATATTTTCTCTTGTAAGATATTAGCTTGATTTTATATAGATTAAAAATATATTAGATTCTCTTTACTTTTAACTTAAAAAATTAAATTAATAGACATATGATCCTTTTCAAATTAATAAAACAATAATTATAATATCGATAATATTGAATTAAGTCTATACATAATCTATTGATGAACAAACAATCTATAAAAGCTCTTTCCAAATCGTAGGAGAACGTTTTTAAATTATTTCAATATATTATGATTTTCTGATAATATTCTGTTAGTTTTTTAATTTAATAACTACTGTTATATTACACTGAGCAATCTCAATCATTCGTGCTTTGCGTTTTGCTCTCGCCGACGAGATAGCACGCGCTTTATTTGTCAATAAATTATTATCCTTGTGTTCGTCATTAGTGACTTTTATTTTACTCATTCAACAGGTTATGGGCCCAGACACACGTGAAACATAACCGAATAAGTAAAAATTTACGAATCAAGCGAATCGATAGTTTAAACGTGTAGTTTAAAAGTGTTAAAAACAAAGGCGTCGAAAGTGAGGGCAGTACCATACGCGCAACAGCGACTAGGACTCAAAATGTCCGAAAATCAGTATATACCGCACACTCCGCGTTTCGAACTCCTTACACGCGAAAACTACGATACTTGGAGGATTCAAGTAGAAGCATTGCTCATCAAAAACGACGGCTGGGACTACGTCTCGGGCACCACACCAGCACCAGCGGTAGTGACAGGAAACGGAGCGGTCGCGAGTGAAACAGAATACAAAGACTGGCTAAGGAAAGACAGAAAAGCCAAATCGGACCTTACTGTCTCTATCTCCCCATCCGAATTGAAGGAAATCAAAAATTGCGTCTCATCGCATGACGTGTGGGAAAAACTCGAATCGACGTACGCATCCAAGACGCCAGCTCGAAAAGCCGCGCTATATAAGCAGCTCACTCAACACAAAATGGCCGACAGCGATAGCATGATCGAGCACCTAAAGGGCTTCTTCGACGCATCCGATAAATCCGAATCATGCTGCTGCACAGCCTACCAAATAGTTTCGAAAATTTTAAATGCGCGATCGAGTCACGTGATAAGCTACCCGAGCTCGAGATTCTAAAAATCAAAATACTCGAAGAACACAGATCTCGTCACAGAATAGACGAAGACCACCATAGTTCGACCATGTTTACGAATACGCGATCCAACTTCAATCGCAAGGCAGACAGCTCTTCCACGAAATCCTCGCGCGGTAACTCCACACCACAAAAAAAAAGCCAATATATAAATGCGGCTACTGCAAAAAGAAAGGACACAAAGAGGCCGATTGCTATAAGAAGAAGAAAAGCATACAAGAGTCGAAAGGTCATAGCTCCAATCTTAGTTTCTTTACCGGCGCAGCAATAAACACGAGATGGTGTTTGGATAGCGGTAGCACCTCACACGTATGCAACGACAAAGATCGTTTTCAAAATACATCTCGTACTAGAGGCAGCCTCCAACTTGCCAGTGATGCCACAGCAGACATTTGTGCTAAAGGCGACGTAAGCTTTAAAACAAGCGAGTTCTATCAAACCATAACCTTGAAGGACACACTATACGTGCCTGATCTCCGAACAAACTTAGTCTCGGTGGCTAAAGTCGTAAACGCTGGTTTTAACGTAAATTTCGTTAAAGATCGTGCCGTAGTTCTTGATTCTAACCAAGCTCAGGCCGATCGAATAGGCGATTTATTCTTCTTTAACGACGCCGAGGAGTCACGCGTCATCGCGGCATTTTCAAAAGTCAAAGTATCGATGAACGAATGGCACGCACGACTCGGTCATTTGAACTCCAAAGATCTAAAAACTATGTTCGCAAAGAAACACGCCGAAGGTATCGACGACGTTCAGATCGAAGACATTGATCAGTGCTCAACCTGCGCAGCTGCAAAAATGACCAGAGAACCTTTCCAGGCTCGGACAAAATATGCAACCAAGCCCCTCGAAGTCGTCCACTCCGATGTATGCGGCCCGATGAGGACCACCTCGAAAGGCGGCGCTCGATGGTTCGTCACATTTATTGACGAGCACACGCGCTTCTGTGCCGTCTTTTTCATGAGGGAAAAAGCCCAAGTAACCGACAAATTCATCGAGTTCAAAAACTTTGTTGAGAATCAAACCGGGCACACCATCAAGGAGTTACAGTCAGACGGCGGTAAAGAATACGACAACAACAAGCAAAACAAGCTGCTCAAAGACGCCGACATAAAACGCCGTTTTACAGTACCACATACGCCTCAGCAAAATGGCCTTGCAGAGTGAAAGAACCGCACCCTCGTGGAAACTGCTCGTTGCCTGCTCTTACAATCCGGCTTACCCGCAAGCTTTTGGGCCGAAGCCATTCACACGGCTAACTACATACGGAACAGATATTACTCCGAAATTGTCGGCTGCACTCCATTTGAGAAATGGACGGGATACAAACCTAGTATCTTTCATATGAGATCATTCGGCGAAAAAGTGCACGTCTTAAATAAGAACCCAACAAAGGAAAAATTTGACCGTCGCGGACTCTTCTTGGATATTCAGACGATTCCAAAGCTTTTCAAGTATGGCTAACCGAACGAAGAAAATTGTCTCTTCAAGAGACGTAAAATTTTCAAGCACACCTGGAACTCCCTCTCCGTCATCCGAGATATTGGAAAGTGGAGAAAATCAGGTCACTCCTACCAAAGAACGCACTGGCGATCTGCTCACTGAAGTAAAAATTGTCACTCCTGAGGTAAATGAGACAGTGAACGAAGATCTCGACGACGCCGCCCAGGACATCGACATTCAAGAAGCGCCAAACTCGAGCCTGAACGACGAGCCTGACTTCCATGGATTCCCTTCGAGCAACGACGACTCGGACGGATTCGAAAAATTCGATTTTACGTTGCCAAAAGCAAACCCGAACGACGAAGGCTCACACGATGACCACATCACATATCGTCGCAGACACCATAAAGATGCAACCGAGAGCGCCATGAGTGCTTGCGAGGTGGACATTGGAGAAGCTTTGAGAGGACCGGACAAGGCAGCCTGGCTTAAAGCCATGCGAGAGGAAATCAAGTGCCTCATAGATAACGACACTTGGACTGTCGTGCAGAAAGCTCGCAACTCGAGGCTCATAGGCTGTAGGACAGTTTTGCGCAACAAGTTCAATCCAGACGGCACGGTTTGCCGTCGTAAGGCTCGTCTAGTGGCCTAGGGATTCTCTCAGTCCCTGGTACTGATTTCTTCGAAACTTTTGCTCCTGTAGCCCGATTGGATTCGCTTCGCATCCTTTCAGCCATCACAGCCAGACATGATTTAAAGCTTTTCATGCAACCTCCAAAGATGCTCGCCGAAATCCTGGAGTCAATAGTAACTTCGGAGAAGGACTGCACTACAGTCGGCAAAGCGAAGGCCATGCTCACAGATCTGAAAAAGGGCGGACAGATCGCATGCAAGCTAAACAAAGCCATCTATGGATTACGCCAGGCAGGACGCAGGTGGCACGAGAAAATCGATAACGCACTCAAGAAGCTCGGACTGCGGCCAACCAACAGCGATCCATGCCTTTACGTCGACTCCCGCGACAAATTCACGTTCATTCTTCTATACGTGGATGATATTCTTTTCGCCTCGAAGAACGTGTGAAGAGTCAGAGAAATCAAAAAGGGTCTTGCCGAGGAGTTTAACTTGAAGGACATGAGACTGGCTACGTATTGCCTTGGCATCGAAATCGAGCAAACTGGAGCGTCAATATCACTATGTCAAAGCGGTTACATCAACAAGATCTTGAATCGCTTCGGCATGGCCGATTGCAAGCCTGTCTCCACTCCCATCGCAACTGGAACCAGACTCGAGCCCAGCAAAAGTCATAAATCCGTCTCATTGCCCTACCGTTAATTAATTGGTGCCCTCATGTACCTGTCGGTCGGGACGAGACCGGACATCACCCACGCCGTGAGCTGGTTGAGCCAATTTAATTCTTGTTTCGACGAAACTCAGTGGGCAGCCGCTAAGCGAGTATTACATTACCTAAAAGGGACCTCCAACATGAAGCTCGTCTACTCCAAGGACGAAGACGGTCTAAAGGGATTCGCCGACGCTGACTGGGGCTCGGATATCTCAGACAGGCACTTCTACACAGGATACGTCTTCACCTTATCTAACGGCGCCGTCTCTTGGTGCTCCAGAAAACAAAAATCTGTGGCCTTATCTTCAACTGAGGCCGAGTATATGAGTCTATCGGATGCGTCCAAAGAAGCCATTTATTTGTCTTGCCTTCTGAAGGAGCTCGGCTTTTCCTACTTGGCTAAAACAGTACTTTACAACGACAATCAGTCGGCAAGCAAACTCGCGACTAATCCCGTCTTTCACGCTATATCGAAGCATATCGACATCAGGACTCACTTCGTTCGAGATGCCTTGAAGAGTGGGAAGTTCGAACTTGGATATCTGCCTACTGAAGAGATGACCGCCGACATCCTAACTAAAGCTTTGCCTAAAGCTAAAATTGACTTTTGCGTTAAAAATTTAGGATTAACTTAATTTAATCAAACTTCATGTTTTTCTTTTGGACCTCCCGTACTATCTTTTGCAGATAACTTTGTATTTGTGAATCATTTCGATTATGGGAGCGTGTTAGTTTTGTAATTTAATAACTACTGTTATATTACACTGAGCAATCTCAATCATTCGTGCTTTGCGTTTTGCTTTCGCCGTCGCGATAGCACGCGCTTTAGTTGTCAATAAATTATTATCCTTGTGTTCGTCATTAGTGACTTTTATTTTACTCATTCAACATATTCAATAAGCTACAATAATATTTCAACAAGCTCCTGTGATGGGAAAAATAACTACCCAATTAAGATTATACAAAAATGTCCTTCACTAAAATGGAGTTAGGAAAAAATTGATTGGGTTATACATGAATGCCATTTCAAAATTAAGTGATTTTTATACATGAACGGAAATAATACGAACTGCGTCGGCACTAGAGTTAAAATTCAGATCCTCAATCAAAAATAGAAACGGAAAACTCTATGGAAGAATAAATTAATGCATTGCTATTGGAAACCAACAGAATATATATCAACTTGCCTATAATAGTTACCTCATATATAATAACACTTAAATAAGAAATATCCTAACACGAGACCTGAATCTAGGATAATAATAATTCATTATTTATAGATTTGGATATCTTTGGAGATGTTGTCCAAGAAACTCAAGCAAATAGTACCAGGAACTCTTTCAATGCAAGGATCTTTCCGAATGAACAATCTAATCGACTATAATATTTAAATAAGTTCTTGATAAAATAAAGCTTATTAAGAAATTGGTGGACTGAAATCTTAATCCTTATCATCATTACAAAAATGCCTTTAATAGTTAAATTTATGATAGCAAAAAGTGGTATATGTCCTGCCAATTATAAAAATATTTTAATTGGTGAATTGACGTAACTACAATATATACGTGCAAATTACTTACAACTAGAATTGACTGCAACACTTGAAAATTAAAACCTAAGCTCTACAAACATTTGCCATATCAGCAATTCCTCATATTAATAAAATAAGTTTTTCGTATCCTAATTAAAGTAATATACTTGTATTTACCATTCTTAAAAAAAGTATTTCCGGTCTCCGATCTTAAACATCACTCACTCTATTCTAATAGTAATTTGATTTGGAGAAAATTATTATACTTAATTAAAATCTTTAATAATGGAAATTAAGGTAATTTACAAACTAATACAAAATGCATTTCCTAACAAGAATTACCAAAAACGCAAACATATTTAACCCTCCATGATTGGTTATAATACTATTTTGATTATAAATCTTAAAACCAATAATAAACAAGAGTAAGGATATTAATGTTATTTTCGAAAAAAATACTACTACAAGCACATAAAAAATGTTATATACTCTTTAAAATATATACCATTTTATCCTTTTATAACGGATGAAAATTATTTTTAGTACAGAAATATATCTTGAAGATCTTTAATTATATATTTCCAAAGCCTACACTTATGTATATTTATAAATAAAGATGAGTAAAAAATATCCTTTCAGTTACAGAGTAAATAATTGGGAAAAACTGGAATTTGATTACTTAATCAATAATCAGTTAAAATTAATAAGAATAGCACATGTTAAATAAACCACCCTTATTTAGTTATATGCATATTCTTTCACAGTATATTTTATTACAAACATTTACAACTTGAACATATTTTCCAATAGAAAATAAATATTAAACAAAAAAAAAAACTATTTATAAATTTTTATAAGTCTAACAAAGGATATTCTTGAAAAAAAAAACAAGAATAAATTCTCCTTCAACTATAGTCGTAAATAATGACTATATTTTCTCAATGATTGAATGGGAGGATATCTAAAGAAAATATGAATTTATTTCTTAACATTATAATGTGAAAAGTTTTCAATCGATCGTTTCACGAATAAACACAATATTTTATATTTTATGACATAAATCTATAACAAGAACCCATCAAACTGGCTAGTTTTCCTTTTTTTGGGTTTTAAATTTGAATGTGTTTCATACGAAACTATAAAGGATTTTTAGAAGGAAATATTCTCTTTTTTTGTTTATTGATTTTTGAATAGATATTGTACATTTATCCTTTTGTACAGTAATTTTATGAGTAAATTTGTAAAAGATAAATTTTATTTTTATTTTTGAATGTATGTGCATATATTCAGAAATTGGGTAGTAATTAAATAAAAAAAAAGTTCACTTTGGGCATATTGCGTTTAAATTAAAACGACCTTCAGCATGAATATAGGGTATGTAATATGACCGATATATGCAAATGTCGGTCGATCCTGTTCCTTTTTTTTTGGTTCTTTTAGATGAATACACAAAATGCTTTAGATAAGATATGAGAACCCGCATGTAGCAAGTATGCAGACCTCAAATTACTTACTTACGAGTATAAACATATATGTACACATATTCCTCCTATTGAGACCCAAGAAGCATGTGCATACTTTCTTTTATGAATATAGGCGCTACAGTACTTCTCCCTTCACTCTTTATTTCTATGGTATGATCATAAAAACGGCAATTAATAGAAAAACAAAAATAACGTAATATTTTACATACAGCTGCCTAAAAACTAAAAACCACAGACCCTACCTAACAAACCTTGCAGACTTCTAAACAATCTGCCCTTTCTGTCCGATCGACAGTTTCGGTTTCTACTGAATCCGCTCAATTGTCTGAGTATTAGGCTGTCTCCTGCCCTGCTGCTGCCTCCTGTACTCCAACATCTGTTTGTGTCGCACAGGAAATCATTAATGATACCTAGGCTGAGGATATCGAAAATGCACTCCTCGGTGCAGTTCAATTGTCAGTTGCCAATTGCCAGTTGGCGGTTGCCAGTTATTCGCTGCTAGCTACTAGCAGTTAAACCTAACCAAGATCTTTTCAAATTCATGCAAACGCACCTAGCAACAAGAAATGGGCAAATATATTTTGGATTTATAACATTATTGTTTTTTTTGTTATTTTTATACGAAGAGTTAGCAAAATATCAAAAACAAATGGAAAAGATCGTATAGTAGATAATATTATCCTTTTTCTAAAATCTTTTCAATATAGCTTCAATGAATGGTGAATGGCAGCCACAATAACACAGTTGTTCACCAATGTGTGTTATCTAGTGTTGAATTATTTTGGCAGAAAAAAAAACATATCTCCATAGGAATAGAATGTAGCAATGCAAGCTGGACATTACAATACAATCAAACGATTTTGAATACCTTAAATAGAGAAGGATGTTTCGATTAAATCGAAACGCAGTAGAATATTCTGTGTTGAATCCTTTTCTCAATCGTTCAAATATGGCTGTGTACAGTTACCATACTAATCAGCAGAGTGCTTACTTATTTCAAGGTTCTCTAAATCGCAGGCCTAGTAAAAAAAAATCGCTTCAAAACGGTGGGAACATAACCAAATACAAACAAGAATATATAGAAAACTATGTGACTTTAACTGAGAGTTTAATCGTAATGCAATGATAGCGTTTTAGGATTGCATATGTCCTTTGACATATTTTAATTTGAATGTCAGCCACAGTAATACCGGTACATGCATATATGGCATTGTGTATTAGTATGTTCAGCTTGTATATTCTCTGTATTGACATATACATTAAAGTGTATTTGTTCTTACGTAATACGCAAAATATGAACGCCGATTTTGTAATGCCAAACTGCTGACTCATTCGCAGGACATTCAAGTTACACAACAACACCATGTGCACCAACGTATCCCATCATGCGCGTGCACAAAAAATATTTTATGCGAATCGGAGGGCGATATCAAACATTTTCAAGCATTTATTAAATGTATTTGTATTTGCGATGCTTTACAAGTATTTATTATTATTGTTTATAGCTATTATGGCTACCTAGCTAATAGCAATGGGGACAATTAAGATGGTAATAGTGAGATGTTAGCGAATATGCATGTCATAAAACATTTTATAAAGGCATGAGAAAGAGAACATAAATAGGAAAGCGGGGAATTATTGTGAATAAAAAGAAAAGAAAAAGAACAAAATACGGGTGAAAAAAGAATAAACCAGGACTAAGGATTACATCAGAGACCGGTTCTAATGCACTTGAGCCAACATAACCGTTCTTTGCGAAGTGCCAGCTTGAATTTATGTGTGTACACCAGAGTACAACCCTCCCCACCAGCAACTTCTGAATCTAAAAGCTTCTCCTGCTCTTGAAGATAAATCGTTTGCCAAAAAGGGTTAAAAATAGGTGCAAAAAATTTCGCCTTTGTTCACAATACAAAGAACCTATTATGTTGCATACGATTTTGAGTTGATTTTTTTTCAACTCTTCCTTTTATGATTTTATTTTTATTTAGTTTTTGGAGGTTTTACTTTTATTCGACAGCTTTTCATCCCGTTTTTGTACTTTTTTTTTTATTTTTTATGGTCTTTGGTCTTCCCTCTTTTTATATATACATATATATATATATATACAAACTCCAGGATTACAAGTGAGTTTATTTCTAATTTTTTTCATACTTATTTCTTAGTTTTACTCTCATTGTTATTTGACAGGGATCCTTTTGAATATATTTTTATTATTTTTTGTTTTCTCTTATAAGCAGAATGTTACAGATTTGTTTGCTGTTGCTAAGTGAAATAAAAGTCTTTTAAGCAAATTTTCAAGCATTTATTTTTCGTTAAAATATACTTAAAAAAATAGAAAGGGTAAAGAAGAGTCCATATTAAAATTGAAAAATTCATTTTTATATTTTAAATATTTTTATAACCAACAAATTAATTCAAGAAATTACTCTTCTTCTCACTCCTCTGTTAACTGCTTTAACAACCGCCATTTCCTCACTAACAAGCAATATGAATAAATAAATGTTCTCGTCAACCGATAAATCCCTATCCATCCTTCTCTGGAATGCTAACGGACTGACTTTACACCGACAAGAACTAGACATTCTCTTACACAACAAACGCATAGACGTTGCACTGATTACAGAAACTCACTTTACGTCCAGGTCGTTTTTTGCTATACGTGACTACAAAACATACAGAACTGACCATCCAGACAACACAGCACACGGTGGAACTGCCATCCTTATTAGAAATTCCTTAAATCATTCCTTCCACTCACAAACTGCCACCGAATCCCTTCAGTCAATAGTTATTACCCTTCAATGTAAATCCTTTACCTTTAACGTTGCATCTGTTTATTGTCCTCCAAATAAAAAATTAACTCCCATACAATTTGATTCCTTCTTCAAATCAATTGGAAAATCCTTCATCGCGGGAGGAGATTATAATGCCAAGCACCCTAAATGGGGATGCCGTGTTTCGAATCCCCGAGGAAAGATTCTCCAAAAACTCCTCTCCCATACCACTCTTGAGGTCCTATCTCCTCCCACGCCCACATATTGGCCGACCAGTGTCAGAAACCTTCCCGATATTCTAGATTATTTCATAACCACACCCATACATTCCATTAATACTTCCATAGATACACTCCTTGACCTGAATTCCGACCATTCCCCTGTTCTCCTAACACTAGACACTTCTCCTTCCTTAAAATCCTATCCTGCCAAACTTGTAAATGGGAAAGTTGATTGGGACATTTTTAGACAAAACTTAGACCAACAGATTCATTTACAACAAAGCCTTAAGAACGTACAAGAAATAGACGATGCCGTAAACGAGTTAACTGTTTGCATACAGAACTCAATCACTAACGCCCACATAACTCATAACAAACCAACCATACGAGAACATGACTATAATCTTCCGCAAAAAATTCGCAACTTGATAAGCGAGAAACGTCGAGCCAGGGCCCAGTGGCAACGTTCAAGAATGCCAAATGAGAAGAAAAAACTAAACCAACTACAACGAGAACTGAAACAAGAAATAATTAATTATAACAACGAACGATTTACTGAATACACAGAATCACTGACAACTAATAAGTCACTCTGGACAGCTACCCGACGAATTCTCAAATACAAAACAGCTACACACCCGCTCCGGAATACCGACGGAACCTGGGCAAAAACAGATAAACAGAAAGCCGACATCTTCGGCAAACACTTAGAAAACATCTTTAAGCCTCACGAAGATGTCCAAGACATTCTGCATGACGAACAAATATTCCGACAAATATCAACTCAGTTGCCCATAAGTCCACCTCCTAAGTTTTTCACTCCTTCCGAAGTTAAATTCACAATAGAACACCTTTCCAATAGAAAAGCCCCAGGATATGACTTAATAACTTCAGAAATCCTGAAACAAATTTCCAAAAAAACCCTCGTCCTTATAACCTATATTTATAATAGTATCCTCCGCACATCATTTTTTCCTTCCCTGTGGAAGTTTTCCATAATTAAGATGATCCCAAAACCCAATAAGCCCAAAAACCTTCCCACCTCATATAGACCTATAAGCCTCCTTCCCATGTTATCAAAAATCCTAGAAAAATTAATCCTAAAACGCCTTTATCCCATTTTTGAAACCGAGGGTGTCATTCCTCAGCATCAGTTTGGATTTCGACCTGAGCATTCCACTATCCAGCAGTGTCATCGCGTAGTCGACTACATAGCGTGTTCGCTAGAGCGAAAGGAATACTGCCCAGGAGTGTTTCTTGACATTTCGCATGCTTTCGACCGTGTATGGCACCCTGGATTGCTTTGGAAGTTGCAGCGAGTCCTACCCTCGAGTTATTTCCACATCCTTAAATCTTATCTCTCAGACCGATATTTTCAGGTAGCTGAAAATATGGAGTACTCTGACATTTATCCAATTTCCGCCGGTGTCCCTCAAGGAAGTATCCTAGGTCCTATCCTATATAACATTTATACCCATGACATTCCTTGCCACAACAACATCCTAACCGCAACATATGCTGACGATACAGCCATCCTGACACATCACAAAGATCCTTCCACAGCCATTAGTATCCTTCAGAACCACATCCACTCCTTAGAAACTTGGTTCAAAAGGTGGAGAGTGAAGGTAAATGAGCAAAAATCTGCTCATGTAACTTTCACACTCTGCCGAGAACAAATTCCCGACATAACCCTAAACGGCAGTATTATTCCACAAAAAAATAGCGTACGTTACCTTGGACTTATATTCGACAAACGGTTAACCTGGAACCTTCATACGAAAACTAAAAGACGTGAACTTAACGGACGATACAAACAATTCTTACGTCTCCTAGACAGCAAATCGAAACTTACAACACCAAGTAAACTATTACTGTACAATACGGTTCTGAAACCAATATGGACATATGGTCTAGAACTTTGGGGTTCGACTAAGCATTCCAACTCCCTTCCAATCCAATCCCTACAATCCCGAATCCTTCGTAAAATTGTCAATGCCCCCTTTTATGTGCGAAACACTGTTATCCACCGTGACCTAAATGTTCCATTTGTTCGTGAACTATGCATCTCCCGATATAAAAAATTCCATTCGCACCTATCCTTCCACCCTAATCCTTTAGGAAGGGAACTTTTCACTCCCACCCTTCCAGTATACACCCATCGACGTTTAAAACGGCGATGGCCGAGAGATTATTTAAAATGATAAAATAAAATTACCCTGTTCTGAGGTAACATCGATGGGTGTTTTCCTCCACATGTCTTCATGTCCTTGTATATTCCCGTAAAAAATCTGCTTGTTACTAGCATAAGTAGTTGTAGATATCATTTAAAATAAAAATAAAAAAAATAAAATATTTTTAGTCGAACAAATTTTTAAAAATCTTGTGAAAAAGTTTAAGTATTTATTTAATAGTTTAAAATGTTAAAAAATAATTGTTGTTGAAACAAAAACTGTATTGAAGACTGAGAATTAATCTTTAAGAAAATTTATAATAGACATAAAGTAAATTTTCGTAGATTTTTTCAAAAATTATTTGAATTTTAAATGAATTAAAAAAAGAATTATCTTTAACCATCTTAACATTTATAAAATTTATTTTTTAAACTTTATAGTAAATATAATTTTTTATTAATAAAAAAATTATAAGGTAGCACAAATAATATAAATTTAGAATACTTTTCAGTCAGTGTAGAATGAACTAAAATTAGTGTAGGATTAGCAGTCTTGAAAAACCAAAAAATTAAAGTAATATTTTGCAAATTAAAGCATATTTCCATTTATTTATCATAATACTACTAAAAATTTAGAATAATCCCTTAACATACTCAAAGTTAATCTAAATTATATTAGAAATGTTTAAATTCTAGGCAAAAAAAAAACAATAACCTCCCTTAAGTATTCCCTTATTTATGTTTGTTTGGACTTACAGCAGTAGTCAAAGTTATTTTCAGAACTTTAATATTATATGTAAAAAATTGCGTGTATTTCATATAAAAAACTAACTTATTTCAGAGTTTAGAAATATTATATTCTGAAGTCAAATAATATAATAAAATAGTGTTTTAGAAAACAAAACAGGAAGATTTTTTTTAGAAATATTTCAAAAAAATTATTTATTAGGTAAAAACATGGCATCGATAACTTTTTTTTAGACTGCAGATCTTAGGAGGAATTTGTGCTTTTACCTGGGTAATTTTGCTTCTAGGAGAATTTTACTGCGTTACTATTAGCATATATCTATAAACTTAATAAATCAGCAAATACAAAGAACTAACATTAGTATAGATAAGAAAATGTATGAGAATCATTGTGAGTAAAGTAGAAGATATCCTGAGAAATCTAGCAATATTTGCATTGTATAGCCCAGAATAAGGTAAGAACTTAGTCGGTAAGAACTAATTGCCTTGAGCAGAAGGATGGTAAAAAACTTAGTTAAGTTGGATTAATTAAGCAGATACCCCAGTTAAAAATTGGCTATAATATTTCTGACTGGACCATTCTGTTTATTTCTATTTATAAGATATGCTAACGTTGTTTTTTTATCTATTTAAGAATGACATCTAAAAATTATGTTAAAAAAACAACATAACGCTTATGGTCAAAAATATATGCAAATTTATACTGGGTCAAAAAATTATTGACTTTTTTTAAATTTAAAATAAAATAAACTTTAAACCTATTAAAAAAATTATACCAATTGGTAGACCCGCTATTATATACCATCTTGCCAAATAGTATTTGGCACTCAATAATAATATTTATATTTTAAGACTATTTTTATTTTGACGAGTAATTACACAATGTTTTTTCTTTTATTTATGAACTTTAAAAGGTTTGGTATTAACAAAAAATATCTTCAAAATACAAACCCCAAAAATTTGACTCTGTCGACCATTGAAATCTACTATTTTTTTTTTTGAACACCAGAACTTTTTCTAGCCTCTACAATCTATTAGATTCTAGCCTCTACAATCTGCCGTCTTCTAACAATTCTAGAAGAAATTGGCATATTTTTGGTTTTTTTTAGTTTTATTTCTACTAATGTGCCTACCGAATCTCTGAATAGGCCTAACAAAATATTATTCGGTTGTTCGGAAAGTAATTTCGTTATTCTGGAAGTTGAAGATGATGAAGACACAATTAAGACATTAATTGATGCAAACTAGCGAATAACAACTCCTGAGATCGTTGAGAGATTAAATTTATCTAATTCGACCGTTCATGATCATTTGAAACGGTTAGGTCTAATCTCAAAGCTCGACATATGGGTTCCTCATCTTCTTACGGAAAAAAATTTGTGCCGTCGCATTGACTTTTGTGATTTGCTTCTCAAACGCCAAGAAAATGATACATTTTCGAAGCATATTATCACTAGGGACGAGAAATGTGTTGTCCACAACTATGTTAAGCGCAAAAGATCCTGGAATAGAAAAGATGAACCGGATCAAAGCACTTTGAAAGCCAATATTCATAAAGATAAAGGTTATGCTATCTGTTTGGTGGGATTTCAAAGGAATCTTTGATTTTGATCTTCTATCGAGCAACACAACAATCAATTCTGAAGTGTACTATAATTAGTTGGACAAATTGAATGATTCACTTAAAAGAAAAAGGCCAGAATTGGTCAATAGGAAAGGTATAGTATTCCAACGGGATAATGCGAAACCACATACAAGTTTGACCACTCGGCAAAAGCTTTTTGAGGTTGGATGGGATATACTGCCATACCCACCATACTCTCCAGATCTAGCATCTTTCGATTATCATTTGATCCGGTCTGTACAAAATTTTTTTAGACCGAAAAACGTTTAATTCAAATGAGGAGGTCAAAAATCAAAAGATGCTAGATCAGACTGGACAATATTTAATTGAATAAATTATTAATTCACTATATAAAAATCTTCTTTTACTTTTAGAAGAAAAAAAACGAAATTACTTTCCGGACAACCCAATATGTGGACGGCCCAACGGGAAATGGACTTCCATTCTTTCCACATAATCATTATATACTCTGCCCAGTACTCTTTATATCTTTAAAACGTTTTTTTAATAGAAAGCTAAATTATTACGTGTAAGCCAAGACCTTAGTTCTTGGCTTCAGTAATTTTAAAGAAAAATGTTAGATTTAAAAAAAAAAAGCCATTAAATCTGAATTGTATATCTATCACACTATATAATTAACTCTGTAAATAGAATTATTATAAATTTTTTTATATATGGTAATACTTTTTACTACCTACTATACTCGTACTAACACCTATTAGACTAAATCAATACTTTCTACCTACAAAACCCTGTCATACTTATACGAGTAGATTTTCAATGACAAGAAATAATTATTTCTTATGATTGATACTGATTTTATCAGTAAAATTCTTAAAGCTTTGATAAATAATTGTATTTATTGGATTTATCTTGTCTAGCTACTGAAAATTATCGGAAGTCTAATAATAAATGACTGTCATTGACGAATGATTAGTAAACAACATTTGAACTATGTTTAGGCATTTTGATAATTTTTTCTCTTCTATAACAAATTCAGTTCACTTCAAGAGTATTTGAGACTAAATTTTAAGTATTGTTGCTTTCCTAAAGCTAAATTTTAAGCTGTAAACTAACAATTACCTAAGGCAGAATTGTACCAAATTTATTAATTATAATTTAAAATAATTATCTCATTAATATATAGAAATAATCTAGAATCAAATATAGTGTAATAAATCAATTTAATCAATCATCTTTCTTGAAATAAGAATTTTTATCTTGACTAGAAATCGTACTTTTTTATTTACTTTAATTTTTTTTTTTTGTTAACTAAAATAATTTGTCAATTGTGGGCATTTTATACTCCCAATTGAATAAACAATATTATCTATGAAGGGAAATAGATTTGAACTGACAATATTATAATAACATATCTTTTACTATCACTTTTTTGTAGGAGTATTGATTAGATAATTACTTTAGCACCCACACAAGAAATTCCTTATACTTGTTCATGTAATTTGAGGAGGCCATAAAGACGTTCTGATATAAGATAATATCTAAGCCCTCTGCTTCCATAGATATATTATAGAAAATATAAGCATGGATACCACTTTCAGTTTTTGTAACAGGAGAACAGAATTTATCAACCAAACCAGCAGTCGAATCGATTGATTCACTTTGAAAATTCCATTCTTGTTCTTCGTTATCTATCGATTTCATCAAAAGTCAATTAATCATCCTGTCTATATAGTTTTTCAGTTTCTCAATATCCGCAACAAATTACGAATCTATCCGTAATATTGGCTTAGTCGTTTGATGTCAAAACCAATCCCGCATCGATTCTATTGAATTGTACAGCATAGAAAAGTACGAGTATAAGTAAAATTTTCAAATTTTGATTAGTTACTACCCCTAAGAAATTGAACTATTCAAGCAGAAAGGGGAGAGTTTTTTTTTTCATTATAAAATTCTAATCCAAATCCGAAAAACTAGAGTTCTTTTAAGGCACACAATTAGAAAAGCTACAAAAACCACAGATAATAATCGACAATTTTGAGTGGCCAATAATATTTCTCTATTTCATAGTGCTTTGATTTCACCGAACTTAATTTGCACAAAAATGTAACTCTTTAGACTATCGAAAATGGTATGTCTGCTAATCCAGATACAACTCTGAAAAATTCATTAAATTTGCAATAAAAAAAAAGGGTGCAGATGAAATATGCCTGCACACGGAATGGTTCCTGACATCAAAATCGAAATTCATCCCAATTGCTCTGCGTAGGCTGACCACGTACGTACATAGTATCATTTTCATAAGGATTATAGGTTTTCAATAGAAGTTCTATAACCGCACGAAGATCCTTATCAGTAGGGATTTTAATGATGCATTCTAGGATATGAACGATCCTATTTGAACGAAATTCGAGTCTGAACAAGAACAGCTGCTGCACGCTGTCATTTTCAGCAGATTGGAAAATAGGGCATTTTTCAATTATCGGCAAAACTCTTATTGTCGGCAACAAACATTTTCAAATGCATTCTGAAAATTAAAAATGGAAAATAATTTTTCCCGAAAAGAGGAATAGTTTTAACAAAATCATTAAAAATTTGCAAAATCATGAAACATATGTCATGATCGGAACAGATTGTAATAGTTTTACTTTCTGTTAATTTTCTTCGCAACCTTCTTAAAAAAATGTTTACATTTACATTGGATAAAAATATTATATATTTTCTTAATTAAAATAAACTAATATCTTGAACCCCCATTTGGAGGATATTTTATCTATAAGAACACGTTTAGAAATTTTTTTAAATAACATAAAATGCGACTTATTTGCTTTAAAACTTTGATCTTTAAAAAAAAAAGAAAAATCAATGAAAAATAATAAATTTTTAATATCTAAAATTTACTAATAAACTCTTAGAAAATCTTTTTATTTTCATAAAAGCAAACTGAATCCACTTTGGAAAGAGTAATTTAAAAGGATTCAGAAGATGAACCAGTCATGCACCTTAATTTTAAGATTAATTAACATGAAAATGGAGAAGGACTTTTTTTTATTAAAATCTTTTCTTTTAAGCATAGTCTTTAAGATCGAAAAATCTTAAAAATGTTTTTGAAAAATATTGTAAACACCTCAAAAACGTAGTTGTGGCCAAAAAAAAATAAAATTTCATACACTTTTTTGGAAATTTTAAAACGAAACTAAAAAATTACATATTTAAATAATATATAAAATTTAAATAAAACTTCAGAATAAAGTCAATTTTTGAAATTTTTTATTTTTTGAAGTTTGGTTTTTCATATTTTTTTTTGGACAGATCAAGCGTGACACAAGACATGTGTCAAAGTCAAAAGTGCTCAGCTGGAGCATTGCCATTTCATCATAGAAATACTTACACCTGAACAACGCTTACAAATGATTGAATATTATTATCAAAATTCGTGCTCTGTGAAAAATATGTTTCGCGCACTTTTACAATTTTATGGTCATCCAAATCGACCTACTGAGCAAGCAATTCATGCCATAGTGACAAAATTTTACAGCAATTTTACGCTATTGAACCCCAAACCACCAAACCGTCTGCGTAAAGTGCGTACAGGGGAAAATACTGTTGCCCTAGCGTCCAGCGTTGGTAAGGACCGCGATTTGTCCATCCGTCGCCATACACAGCAATTGGGATTGTGTGACTCGGCTATGTGGAAGATTTTACCAAAGGATCTTTGTCTGAAAGCGTATAAAATACAGCTCGTACAAGAACTGAAGCCGAACAAACTGCCATAATGTCGAATTTTGGTGATTGAGCCTTGGAACAACTTAAGGAAAATTATTTTTTTTACCAGCGACGAAACTCATTTTTGGTTGAATGAGTATATTAATAAGCAAAATTGTTGCATTTGGACTGATGAACAACCACAGGTAAAACAATAACTGTGGACTGATGAACAACCACAGGTAAAACAATAACTGCAGTTGCACCCAGCAAAATGCACTGTTTGGTGGCATTAAAGATGACGCTGTGATTTAGAATAACATTATTAAAGATGATCGCCTGATGATTTAGAACTATTTTTTACCTAAAATGCAAGAACTGCATCTGGTCGGCATGTGGTTTTAGCACGATGGTGCAACATGCCATACAGTACGTCAAACAATGGATATATTGAGAGATAAATTGGGTGAGTAATTTATCTTACGTTTCGGACCGGAGAGTTGGCAACCTACAATAGGTCATGCGATTTGACACCTTCAGACTAATTTTTACGGGTCTATGTAAAGTCGCCCATCTATGCTGATAAACCAGCATCACTTGCAGCCTTGAAAGACAACATTACAAGTGTTATTAGTGAAATTACAGCCGAGAAGCTCGAAAAAGTGCTTGAACATTGGACCTAGCGCATGAATCACTTAAAACGTAGTCGTGGTCAACATTTACAGAAAATAATATTTAAAAAATAAATAGTAAGCATTAATTTATCGATTCAAATTCAAATTGCATACAGTTTTTTTTTGGAAATTTGAAAATTAAACACTTAAAAAGTAACCCATTTTAAAAATTTTGTGATTTTATATCAAGTTAAGTTATAAATTTTCACGAAAACATTAAATTGGAATACTATACCATAGATAATATCGAACTTAAGTAGGCTTGCAACTAGTATACAAACGTACTGAAGTTAGAAGACGGTTCACAATGTCTTCTCGCCAAATAATCTTAAGTGTCGTGGCCTTTAAAATTTACATTTCAGTGCTAATGTTATTTGAAAGGATAGCGGCGATAATTATTATACCATAAAAAAATTTCATCATGCAGGTAGTACAATAAACACCTACCTTATATCTCAGGAGAATTTTACCGTTCAATCTGCGTATATATGGGTTTATGATGTCATAAGTAATTTAAGCAATTTTGTTAGCAGAAAAAAGTAAACAAAAACATTCTCGTAGGAGATTCAAAAATCACTATAACATCTTAGGAGGCCTACAGACAACAACAATACTTATGATAAACTTTAAAAAGTCGCACTTATTTTAATATCCCGATAATTATTTAGTTATTTATTTTACTAAACCGTTTGTTAAAAACTTGCTTAAAAAAAATAAAAAGAGAGGATCTGAAAAACTAATTTAAGACTTTAGCGAAACTACTTAATTATTGTAGTAGACCTCACAAATAACCAACTGTGGTTTTATTAAGCAAATATTATAATCCTCAATATACACAGTGTGTCCCAAAAACCGAACTTTATATTTAAATCATACATCATGCAGCGCCATCTATTAAAAGATATTGCAGCATTAAAAAGATACATTCATCCTCTTTCAAACGCACCTAGTCGTGTAAATCGGATGACAGATGTGAAAGTTGCAGCCATTTCAACAAAAGAAAAAGTGTGCAAATGAAAAAAAAAAATTTTGAAAAAAAATCGCTGAGATATACGAATTGATGAAAAAAGTTTATGGTGATGATTGTATGAGTCGTACTCAAGTTTATACGTGGTTTATACGATTTAAAAATGATCGTGAGGATTTAAGGGACGACCTAAGGCCAGGTCGTCCAGAAGCTAGTAATCGTGCTGAATTGGTGGAAAAAGTCCGTGAAATCATTGGTATCGATACAAATTTTACTACGAGAATAATGGCTGAGGACTTAAATACGAGTAAAAACACTATTTGGAGAATTTTAACTGAAGATTTGGGTCTTTCCCCAGGGAATTTTAACTGAAGATTTTCAACAATGTCTTTGCAATGCTCCAAACGAGCGATTTTTTGAAGACCAAAAAATCGCTCGTGTGGAGCATTGCAAAGACATTGTTAAAACTGCTGAAAACGATCCAGACTTTCTTGATTCGATCATAACTGGTTATGAGTTATGGTGCTTTAAATATGACCCTGAAACTAAGCGTCAATCTGCTGAAAGGAAGTCCAAAGGCGATCCAAAATAAAAAAAATTGCGTTTTCAGAAGTCTCGAATCAAGACAATGTTGATTACTTTTTATGATTCGAAGGGTATTGTCCACAAGTAATTTGTTCTAGAAGGTCGAACTGATAATGGAGAAGACTACACATATTTAGGCGTTTTAGATCGTTTGTGGAACAGAATTGGTCGTGTTACACCTGAATATCCAGCAGGAAAACAGCTGCTTTTACTGTACGATAATGCACCACCTCACAAGACCAAAAAAGTGATGAAAAAAAGGATTTCTCTCATCAACCACCCTCCGTATTCGTCTGATCTATCACCATGTGACTATTTTCTATTTCCAAAACTGAAAACCAAGATGAAAGGAGAATTTTATGATGATATCCCAGCCATTCAAGCAGCCGTAACCGAGATGCTGAAGAACATTCTTATAAATGACATAAAAAAATATATGCATGCGCTGGTTGATCGTTCCAAACGTTCTAATATAATGTATATTTTATTCTCTATCGAAAAAGTTCGATTATTTTACTGTGTAGATAATAAGATCTATTCTATGTGACTCTACAGACCCTTAAAGAATCGAGCATTAGTAAAACGTCCTATATGAAGCATATTTTTATAGGTGTCGGACTATAAAATCGTACGAGATGTGGAAAAAAAATAATTCAACTGATATTATTTGCAATAATTTTATTTAATTTTTACACGTAATTGTTATCCGCTTTAAAGTAGTTTCTTTACTTGGTAGTAATTGTAATCCCAATTTTTATTCGTTTCAAGCTTTTTACTGTAATTGTCTTCAGCTCTTCGGTACCACAATAATGTCCTATCAATTGTATTTTTGATCTTAAAGAATAAAAAAAGTAGACAGATTTTAATCAGTTGAATAGGAGTGTTGGGTAACCACAAGAAAATATTTTTCCGACCTGGTTTCTTGTGACTACCAAGCCATTCTATTCACCGGATTAAATCAAAACTCGATGATTGAGATGGTCGTTTGAAAGGGGTGGAGCATCGAAGTGTCTGCAATGTGCTATCTGATGCGAAGGGTACCTTTGTTTTAGCCTTTCAAGACACTTCAATGTTATTCGATGGTCTGACCTCACAAGAGCCTCATCCGTTTCATATTTTTATTAGTTTTCGAGATATTGAAGACGTCCCTGAGCAAGGTCTGTCTTTCACTGTTTCTTGGCCCTCCGAAAATGTCTCATGCCATCGACAAAACTTGTGGTCATGATAAAGAATGTTCGCAATAGGCTCGTAGCAATTTTTCGTAAGTCAAACTTGATCAAACTTGGTCAAACTCGATGATTCAGTAATCTTAACTTTAAGAATATTACTGTTCCAATTTTTGTAGAGTACTACAACTTTTTACATGCCCTATAAGATCACTTACGTTATGGACGGGGCTGAAAAACACTTTCTATCCGAGGTAGTTGTTTTTTGTGTATATATTTCGTATCGGTTTTAAAATCATGTTTTTTCCTTCGCTTAGCAGATACTAGGTCAGATACAGCTGTCCTACTGCTTATTTTCATGCAATTTTTGGTGTGGTTCCATGGTTCGTCCAGTAAGAGGGACAACAAATATGTCCATTTTGGGTTGTTGTCTTCGACCAATACGGGTGTTTATCCATGATTTATTTTTCCTCACGAATGATGGTATAAATACTTCTTTGTTGTTGATATCTGAAGGCTTTTTCAGTTATTTTTGTCTGCACTTTCTGATAAAAAGTAACGGGATAAAAAAATTAAAATAGAATAGAAGAAAATCGTTGGGAAATAGAAACATCCCTCTATTCGAACCCACAACCTCTTAAAAAGTAATCCAGCAATCTAACGACTTTGAGTTTTTAATCACTTTTGTGTATTTAAAATTTCAATAAAACATAGTATTATTAAAAAATTGTAGTTTAACTTTTTTTATTTTACGAAAAACTATACAATCTTTTTAGCCTTTCTTTTTAATATTGTTGAATTTATCGATTATTTTTTTAAAAAAATTATGTAACCATTTTATCGATTATGTAATATTTTCCAACCCCAAAATCAAAAATTGCCTCCATTAAAATCTAACTTTTATCGGCAAGAATTTTTTTTTATCCCAAATGATATTAATATACAATAACAATTTGATATATGTGTATGTATATAATCATTATTTGTATTGACTATTCAGAATTTGCTCTTATTGGCTATCAAAAATAAACAAAAAATGTTAATAGCGTAAAAAATATCACCCATTGGCCATTAAATTGCTTTTTCTAAATTCCCTTTGAATATTGGTTGTAAAAAAAAAATGAAAACTGATAGTAAAATATTCTCGATGATAGTAATTAAGTCTAATATCCATAATAATTGAGAGAAAAATTTGACCAAAAATTATTTCTCATTTCCGGTTCAATAATGATTCCCTAACAGAGCAAACTAGATGACCATACAAGGAACGCAGCGGGCCAAATAATGACCAAATGAAACGAGAAACATTTTTTAGGGATACTAATTTGAATACGAAACTCATAAAGAATCAAATTTCGTTGTGATTAGATCAATAAAATGTGCCAAAATAGCAAAATGGGGGTGAATGCCGAGGTATATGAGTATTGACCATTCGAGGAATATAGTAAAACTGACCGATTTTCCCTTCATTTCATAACAATTTTCAAAGAGAAAATTCCAGAAAAAAAAGAAAAAATTAAAGGAAATTTTTTCAGCTTCCGGTTTTCTATCTTTTCTTTTATCTTTTTTTTTTTGAATAGAAAAAATTGAATGATTCGAACGATACAATTTCCGCTTTTATAGCATGGACCAAGAATTCGATTTTCTAGTTTAGTTGAATTCAGTCAAATCAGCATGAAATTTCCAATTTGTGGTGAATTTTTATAGCTGTGGTGGATAATTTTAAGGTTTTAAAATGCTCCCTTCTTTTTTATACTATCCATATACAAACGACCTAAATGAGACTTCATTTTATGACCATAATAATAAAAAGAAATTATAGAAAAGTTAACGGATAGAAATGGACTCCCTTCGGTGTATTTGTAGACATTTTCCTTGAAAAGTAACTATGAATAAGGGCTGGTTGGCAAATGTGGGGATATTTAGACAATTTTACTAATGATACTGTCCAATAATGATAATGTCTGTTGTGGTGTTTTGGTGGACACAATTATCCTCTTAAGCCAAACTAGTGAAATGGATTCCTACTAAAAATGGATGTCATGACCATGAGAATGATTTATTAACGATGTTACTGGATAGTTCATAATTCTATAACATAATCCTTACTATCCCTTCTCTCACCTCTCCCCTTCTCTTCAAAATTCACACTGAATAAAAATTTTCTCTCTTACTATCAAATATATACGAATAGATTTTTTGTATGTTTCAAAATATTCATTTAGGCAATTTTTCATTAATGTGTATACGATTTTTCGTTTATAACCAATTAAATAAGTTTTTCCCTTAACGACATTTATTGATAAAATTACTGTGACTGTGGTTGGTTGAATGGTTCCACTTTACGGAGCATATCTTAGGTAGTTTCTTCGATATAGCACTATTATCCATAGGGGAAGGTTTCATAAGTTCATATGAAATGACAACAAATGTTTTGAATTAATAATAATGACTTTGCATGATATCCATTTTAGTTAATTTAAAGAATTTCCATAATTGAACTAGTTTTTACTGTGATTAACTTTTTATGTTTGGAAATATTTTGTAAATTTATTGAAATTAGTTCACTAATTAAATCGATTTTGATATTATATTGTATAATAAAATATTAATAAATAGTCCAAATTTATTTCATAGTTAAGCCACAAAGAATAAAAGAAGCTTTTTTGCAAAGTTTCTCACACATACACGTATAAATATTTACTATAAATAACAGAAAAAATTCGAGTGACACAGTCACATTACTATTTGAAATTCCCATTGAGTGCAATCGCTTCAGGCGAAAATACTTCTGGGGATTGAACTCATTGGGAATTGGAAGGCCTAGTAGATCCGCAAAGTTCTAGTTTGTAAGTCCATATTGGCTTCGGATAGACTTTGTAGAAATGGACTTTACTGTTTAGAAGTAGAAATAGTTGTCAATATCATATATGTTATTTAGTTCTAGTTTTTCCTATGTTAAGCGTTAGTCGACCTACCATTATACTACATGGTAATATGCCATATATATGGCGATTTTCACATGGCACAAATGTCTGTCATACAGCTGCTTAGTACGCAACGCGTATATTCTATATTATACAAAAATCATATGGAAATAGACGTTGTCATGCGACTACGTGCCATGTACATAATGCTCCACATAACATTGCAATTCCAGTGACCTCCAAATAAAAGCATGTCTCATCTTTATATATGCTACTGACAGCACATGGCAACCCTTTTACGCATGGCATGTCAGTTTTACGACCTTCAACATGCGTAATGTTACCAAAACATGTCTCAGATGCTGTCATTCCACGTTGTAGATAAACTAAAGACATTGAAAAAAGTAATATTTTCGCATGGCAATACTATGGAAAATATAATAATCAGAAAAAAGCCATACACATGGCATATTGCGCTGCAGGTAGCAAAATATAGTACCTTGTAGAATTTAACTGCCATTGGTGAAAGGTTATGGAAGCCTCATCATTGGCTACGGGGAAGAAGAAATACATCAACTTCATCGCAAACAGCGGACCATACACTTTTAACACATATAAAAACGGATAAATGTGAATAATCAACCACTAAGTTTCCTTGAGATCCAGCAATCAGTAATATGTGCCACCATTCGTTCACAAGCGAGTTAGGGAAGGTAGTAAAAGAAATATGCAGACACAAAAGTATGCCATATGAGCGTAAGAAGAGTGTGAGTTAAAAAGGCGATAAAACCATGAGCTTTAATTTTTATATAAGAATTTCCCTTCTTTGTATAGAATACAAAATTTTCTCCACTATCGTAAGAAGACGATTATAACCTCCAGCAGAATAGATAATCGGCGAATATTGGTCATGTTTAATGGTGGGCCGATAAGTCCTAGAGAATACCTCGAAGTTCAATCTAGACGTATGAAAGCATTTATAGAATCAAACTTCTAGACGTATTCCAGCTGATCGGGCTTATTAGTTTCGATGGATTTTTTGTCCCTTGAGAACACATCATGCCAAGTTAAGGTTAGAGGGGAGCTCTCCAAATTGTTTGAGCTCTGAAACAAGGTGACGGCCTTGCGCCTATGCTGTTCATCTTGGCTCTAGAATACGTTGTACGGAAACTATCAGTCGACGCAAAAGCAACTCTCCTTTATAAATCCAAACAGATTGTTGGGGAAGAAGACGAACACAACTTGGTGGGGATATCCATGGCAGAAGTAAAGAAACCCTACATAGAATTAGAAGATGCGGCCGAGGTAGTTGGTCTGAAGGACTGAGCAAACTACAATAGGCTAACCACATTCGATGCTCGGGAGTAATAAAAAGCAACTCTAAGGAAAATGTACAGCAAGAAATCAGGCGTGACACTGAGGGTTAGATGGTCGGATGCGGTCGCTGGAGATGCAAGAATAATTTTGCAGTTGCAAAATTAGAAGATCGCTGCGGAAAACGGAGAAGTTTGGAGAAAGTATTTCTACCAGGTGTAAAAGCTTAAATCCGCTGTTTTTTAGAAAAAAAACATATTTTTTTCCTAGAAAGCAAAAACAAATTTATTTAAAGTACTTGCCCCCTCGCTAGCTACACATTTTTCCCATCTCTAAGGCAATTTGTGGATACTACGCCAAAAAATTTCTGCTCTTTCGATTCGAACCCCTCATTAAGCCATTTTCGAACGTCTTCGTAAGAATCGAAGTGCTGCTCAGCGGGCGCGTGGCCCATCGACCGGGGTGGGGTTGTCTTGTGAATAAGCGGTGTCGAGCAACACCTCCTAGTTGAGTGTCTACAAGTAGTTTTGGACCATTTTTGACGTTTGCGATGGGGCGTTGTCGTGGAGTAAAATCAGCTTGTCATGTCTTTGTTGATAATCCGTCCTTTTTTCACACAGAGCACGGTGCAGTTTGATCAGTTATTGGTGATAGCGGTGGGCACTGACAGTTCACCAGGTTTCAACATCTCATAGTAGATGATACCCTGCTGCTTCCACCAAACGCACAGCATCGTCTTCCGTCCGAAGCGATTTGGTCTTGGGGAAGATGTTGATGGTTGGCCGGGATCAACCCACGATTTCTTGCGTTTAGGATTCTCGAAATATATCCACTTTTCATCGCCTGTCACAATCCGATGTAGAAACGGCTTTCTTTTTTGTCTGGTGAGCAAGATTTCGTATGTGTTTTCGCGTCGGTCCATCTGCCTATCGTTCAATTCATGCGGCACCCATTTTCCGATTTTTTCAATCTTCCCCATGGTACGCAGACGCATGGAAATGGCTAGTTGAGTAACACCCAATTGCTCCGCGAGCATTTTTTGCGATTGGGTATCGCTTTCGTCCAAAAGGCCCTGCAATTGATGGTCCTCAACCTCAACTCAAAATTGCCGTCTTTGAACCGACGAAACCAATCGCAGCACGTTGTTTCCGATAAAGCACTGTCACCATAGGCCTCCATAAGGATTCGATGCGATTCGGTAGCCGATTTCTTCAAATTGAAGCAAAAAAGCAGAATTTTCCGCATCTGCTCTTTTTCTGGCACAAAACTAGATATGATTATCAAAGAAAAAATGTATGCTGTTGTACGAAATTGCTGATAATGTAAAAAGGCAACAGATTAATGTTGACAGGCAACTGATACGCTCACTCACGCCATATATGACCAAACAGCGGATTTAAGCTTATATGTAGGTGAGGATCGATTTGGACTGTATTAGCTAAATGAGAAGCAGAAGAGAATATATGGGAGAGTAAAAGTTTTCTTGATATATTTTTGTTCATTAACTTTTACTATTCATTTCGTAAGCTAATTCTGAGGGATTTCGATTTCGATTTGGAGAATTTCAGAAACATATCGGTGTTTTTTGCTAGAACTGAGGCAGACTATATCATTTTACTCAAAGCAAAGAAGGAATTATGACAAATTGGAGTATCGGTCATATATTTATAAACGAGTTTGTTGCTCTGTAGAATAATAAGTAGATATATTCCCGGAGAGATGTTTAAGAGTTTGTTAGCGTCATTAACTCGCAAATGCCTGTTTATATACAATAGAATGATTTTTGAACTATACAATATGTAAAAAAAAGAATCTTCATCCAGTTCTTTATATTATTGAATCTTAGATACTATACCTATTTCTAAGGCAACCTTTGATTTTTTCAAAATTTTCTGAAAAATCCCTTCTAAAACCATCTTTCACTGATGCCACCCACAAATATTTCCATTTTATTAATGCCATAAGACATGACGCAGTCATGTGATATTCGGTACTAATCAAAAGAGCTTTTCATAAATTTTTAATAGTATTTCAATAAACATAAGCCACCCAGAACTTTTATGCGAAAAGAAATTAAATTAATTTTTAAAAACAAAGTCTACAATATTACAATTTACTTATAATATTCAAATTGCGAGGAGAGAGGGGGGAGAGATTATATTTCAATAGGGATGGAATAAATTTACTTTGGAAAAAAAACGAGAAAGAAATGCGGAAAAAAATACTAAAAGCTTTGTAAAAATTGAATTGTTGTCTACTCGTTCATAAATAAAAATCACAACGCTTTACGAACGGAAACTTCAACATTTTTCCACTTCGTAAATCGTTATTTAAGATTTATTGCTGAATGAATTGCGTGTTTGTATTATATTTCTTGCAATATGCCGAAAATGTTTAAAAAAAAAAAAAAACTCAAAATAAAGTCAAAATAAATAACCTTTTTTCTCTTTTTATTAAAAATCGTTTGGTCTGATAATGTATAAAAACGTATCTTATTCGACTGATTTATGTATGACTAAGTATATAAGAGTCTATATTCTAAATGCTATTTGGAACCTTACATATTATTGTATAAGTACAATTGGAATAAATAAAAGTACAGAACATCGAACAACAACAAATAAATAAGATGAAAAAGGATAAAATAAGAAATTCATAGCCAAACAGGAAAGAATGATTTGATTTTGAAAGAAAAATAATTTTCATGAAAAATAACATAATGCAAATATTCGTAGACCATAAAATATTATAAAAGCTAAAAAAAGAACTTTTTTTTTTGAAAATAATACAGACAGAATTGGTTTGGTTTCTGTTACCATTCAGTTTATGCTATTTTGTTTTTTTGGCCAAATCACAAAAAGCATTTCTTATGCTCAGACAATATGAAATACGATCATATAGCGAGCCAAGAAAAAAAGGACACAAACGAAGTTAGTTCAAGGTCTAAGCAAAGACATTCAATTGTCCTTTAGGGTCAGAATTTGTTATTCTAAATCGATTGTTATGAGAGTGAAACTTTTCCATGATTTGCGTAAGTGATATTTTTTCATATTAAAATTCATAAAGAAAATTTGCAAATACTTATAAAATTTGTAATGTGTAAATAATAGTGATTCAGATGTTTTAAAAGGATTGTTAGAGTGTACGGTTTTTTTTAAAATTCAGGATTGACAATTACTATTGGGACTTGAAAAAATTTATAAAACGAATTCAAATGAAATTAAATTTAGAATTTTTCCTTCTTCTTTGAAATTTCTAAATTAAGACAGATTTTTCTATAAGCCTCAATTGAGATTTTTTTCATGTACGATGATAATGATCAGCCTGAAAAGTATATGCGATTTTATAATCGGTTTTAGTACATTTTCGATTCCAAAATTCTGGTCTATTTTGTAAAATCACTTTTACCTGACAAAAGTGCGTTAAGGCAGAAATATACGAAGAAAAATCGATCAATATAAATTTTTCTTCCTTAATATCTTTTAGCTTTTTTTTTACCCTCAATTGGCGTTCTTCATATTTTTCCAAAATTTATTCTTAAATGAACCTCATTTTAAAAAAGACTTTTTTATATAAACAATATAAAATTTGCCCAAAATGGATAGTACACTACTTCATAAAAGGTACTATCTCATATGCGAATCCATTCCAGTTAACTTTTTATATAATATTATAAGTTTGCAAAAGTATACATGCTTAATGAAAAACTTTTCGATTCACAAAAGCCGCTATCCAAAATGTTGCCTTATTAAAAGTTATCTTTTAGAAGAAGCGGCTAATATTGAAGAGATATTATATAATCCTGATCTAATTTGGCAGACGCAGCCATTTATTTTTAATAAAAAAATTGCTGATTTTTAGACAAAAAATGTTAAGTACTATTAATTTAGGTGGCTTACCGAGGACGAATGAATAAAAGAAGTTATACGAGGTCTGTTAAAAAATTATCGCAAATTTTGAATTTCCGAGGGTTACGTATATTCAATTTTCAATTGTTTTGTGTCGTTATGTTAGTACTCATGTCACTTACTTTGTTTGCACGTGTTTTGGCTCGTCTACGAGATTTGCCCATTCAAAAAAATGGATCAAAGGATCTGTACAAAATTTTGTGTGAAAAACAAAATTAATTGCGCAGACAGATTCCGAATGTTGACTGTGGCATATAGTGAAGCTACCTTGGACCGAAGCAACGTTTAGCGGTGGTACAAAATGTTCTCAGAGGGCCGAGAAGATGTGAACGACGAAAAGCGCCAAGTTCGGTCGCATGTAAGGGATTTGCTTACAGGTTTCTTCGATTGCAGGGTCGTGGTGCATCATGAGTTCTTGCCACAGGATAGGACGGTTAATAAGGAATACTACCTGAAAGTTATGCGCAAGTTACGCGAATAAATCCGCTAGAAACGCCCGGATTTGTGGATTAACAAAAATTGACTTTTGCACCATGATAACGCCCCTGCTCATGCATCGTTGCTTGTGCGCAAATTTTTGGCCAAAAACAACATACTAATAATACCGCATCCACCGTATTTCGCAAGTCTGGCCCCCTGTGACTTTTTATTTTTTCCGAAACTGAAGAGCCCCATGAAAAGGCGACGCTACGATTGAGGAGATAAAGACGGCATCGAAGGAAGAGCTGAACAAGATCACAAAAAATGATTTTTTGAAGTGCTTGAAGGATTGGAAAAAAGTTGGCATAAGTGTATAATATCTGGTGGGGATTACTTTGAAGGGGACAAAATAGATATTAATGAATAAATAAATTAGTTTTGAAAAAACACAAAAATCGTGATACTTTTTGAACAGACCTCGTAATTTTGTACCAATAATAATTTTAAATATTTCTCTCTAAAAACTATCAGTCGCATATTTAAATATACCTCACTATTTTATAGATGCTCATGATTTTACTCTATCTATAAAATAAATTTTCTAAATTTATTAAGAAATAAATTTAGAAAATTAATTTTTGCTCGTAAGTTTTATAATTTTTTACAAAAGTTTACATTTTATAGATTTATGAATTTATGAAAGTATAGAACATTATAACAGGTGCTCATGAGATTTCTGTATATATTTAAATTCTGTTGAGCATTTAGGTTTTTTTCTGCAAAAAAAAATCCACTAGACCGATACTCAAAGATTCCTTAACTTAACAAAATTATCTTAATAGATGATCAATAGTTTTTAAAAACTTTATTAATATTATCAATGGGAAAAAAACTTCAACAACATAAATTGTCCTTATTTTTTCCTTTATTTTTAAAGTACATACTTCACTCGAACTTAACTTTCATTTTAACTACTAGTGAAATTGAAAGAACGTATAAAATCATTTAACTTCAGAAATCAATACAGCTATTTGCTACTTTTACGATAAATTATAGTTCCCCCCCCCTCCATTTTGAGGTGTAAATTTACTAAAATCGCCTGTACTTTAACGTGATTTACTATTTTGGATAAAAAACATTGACTTATTTAGCCTCTGGATAAAAATATCGACAATAACCGATACTCACAGGACAAAAGCTGCAATTACGTTTTTATTTCGATATTCCACGTGGTAAAAGTTTTCCAAAAAAACTAAGTAAGTTCTTTTATCGAGTTTTACTGAAAGTTTTTTCTATCTCTTTCTCTCTTTTTATATAGGTGTATCTCCATCCCTGCATAGAGCCAACACCTAATTTTTGTTCGCGATAAATACTAGTGTATACCGATTTTTTTCCTTTCAGATTTTCTATCAATTTTATATGTATTTGCTGGTCTAGCATATGCAATGTTTCACATACAATAGAAGCATATGTTCAGAAAATGACAAATGACATTGTTGTTTGGAAAGTTTGATCCTTCGATTTTGGCTATTGTTGAGGACATAGTAATATGTATTGCGTGATGCAGAAAAAAACAAACTACCAATCTAGCTGATAATACTTAAACTATTTGGTATAATAAAATGGTAGAAAGTAAGTAAGAAGAATTTATTTTCCAAGCATATATGAGTGTGATTATTAGTTTCACTAAACTGAAGTATTGTATGAGTAGATCTATATACTAAGTTGGCAGTAAGTGCTGAATGGCAAGAATTCCTGAATAAAAGCAGGCGTCACAGTTGACACAATCAGAAATAAGATGAATTGACTTATAAATCCTTAGTGAGAATAGAAAGTAAATTTTCTCAACCAAAAGTACATAGTGAACTATTGATAAAGAAAGTCCTCGTCCTGGAAAATGACTCTATTCTCAATACGGTCTACTCTTAATCCTCATACTGCACATACATACAGTTCTGTGATCACTGCTAATCTAGGGACATGACCCGTCTGTATTTTTTCTTATGGTTACAAGATTTTTTCATCATTAACTAATCGATTTATTTCTAGTACAAAAATGTTAAATAATTGGTTTTTGATGGGATATTTTTTGTGTAACTTGAGTTTCTTAAAGGACTTTTTGTATAAATTAATAATGAAATAGTTTTCCCACTCTAAGGCGACGGATTAAATTTCAATACAGTAAAAATAGTCCATTTGGTCTTTTGAGAAATCTGGGAACCATTTCGAAATTGTAATATGGTTGATTTTTGTCACCCTAAGCATTTTAGGGAAATGATAAAAATCTTAATTATAGACATAATTAGAAATATTATTATTTTATTGTTACAAAGGCTTTTGCATTCTATTTCCCAATGATGGGATAATGTTTAAGATAGTTTAGTCAACATACGAATAGTATATCATAAAATGGAAACTACTCCTCTTTAAAATGTTCACTTTGGCAGTCCTCATGTTCACTTTGAACTTAATAGAGGGCAGCATTATTCTCTCATAATTAGTTACTTTGACTATGGTTCACAAAATACTTGAACAAAAAGTCATGAATTATAAAAAAAGCGTAATCCTGTTTTTGACAATTATGACAGTAGTAATGAGACTGATATAATTAAGAGTATACTGACAAATCTGCAAACTTCTCCTTTATATAATCGTAGCTTGTACGAAATTATTTACTTAAGAAAATTTGCAACGGGCCTATATGGAACATTTCTCATCAAGAGTCCCTGTTATCCGATGGCATAAAGCATTTTTTGAGGGTTAAGAAACAGTAAAATACCAATTTTAATATGAGAAGTCTTCAGTGTCAAAAAACTAATAAAATTAGCTTTTGTAACAGGTGTATAAGCTTAAATCCGCTGTTTTTAGTCGAAAAAACACATGTTTTTTTCATATTGTAGAAAGCAAAAATAAATTTATTCAAAGTACTTGCTCTCGCTAGCTACACATTTTTTCCATCTCTCGGGCAATTTGTGGATACCACGCCAAAAAATTCCTTCTCCTTCGAGGCAAACCACTCATCAAGCCATTTTCGGACGTCTTCGTAAGAATCGAAGTGCTGCTCAGCGAGCGCGTGGCCCATCGACAAAAACAGGTGGTAGTCGGAAGCGGCCAGGTCTGGTGAATAATCAAGGTGGGTAGAACCTCCCAGTTGCGTATCTCCAAGTAGTTTTGGTCCATTTTTGTCGTGTGCGATGGTGCGTTGTCGTGGAGGAAAAGCAGTTTGTCATGGCTTTTTTGATAATCCGTCCTTTTCTCACGCAGAGCAAGGTGCTTTTTAATCAGTTGTTGGTGGTAGCAGTGGGCATTGACAGTTTCACCAAGTTTCAACATCTCATAGTATACGATATCCTGCTGATCCCACCAAACGCACAGCATCGTCTTCCGTCCGGAGCGAATTGGTCTTGGGAAAGATGTTGATGGTTGGCCGGGATCAACCCACGATTTCTTGCGTTTAGGATTCTCGAAATATATCCACTTTTCATCACCTATCACAATCCGATGCAGGAATGACTTTATTTTTTGTCTGGCGAGCAAGATTTCGCATGTGTTTTGGCGTCACTCCATCTGCCTATCGTTCAATTCATGCGGCACCCATTTTCCGATCTTTCCAATCTTCCCCATGGCACGTAAACGCACGGAAATGGCTGGTTGAGTAACACCCAATTGCTCCGCGAGCATTTTTTGTGATTGGGTATCGTCTTCGTCCAAAAGAGCCTTCAATTGATGGTCGTCAACCTTCCTAGGCCGATTTTCACGCTTTTTGTCCCACAAGTCAAAATTACCGTCTCTGAACCGACGAATCCAATCTCGGCACGTTGTTTCCAATAAAGCACTGTCACCATAGGCCTCCATAAGCATTCGATACGATTCGGCAGCCGATTTCTTCAAATTGAAGCAGAAAAGCAGAGCTTCCCGCATATGCTCTTTTTCTGGAAAAAGGAAAATGTATGTTGTTGTACGAAATTGCTGATAATGTGCACTGATTAATGTTGACAGATATCAAACTCATAAAAAAGCTATGGCATGCCCATGGTAGCTTAATACGCTCACTCCCACCATCTATGAACAAACAGCGGATTTTAGCTTATACACCTGGTAAAGTCAAATCGTCGATTGACACTGCATCTTCATGAAAGGATTATTCAGATCAGAATAACGAAACATCTTACCATATGGCGATCACCATCATCAAGTCGGAAAAATATAATCCTAATGGTTTCCGGCTTCGTATACTGAGATAACCCGGTGCAAATATTCTTGTTCCTTAAAATCAAAAACCACTGGAACCGACGTTACCTTGTTAGTATCGATAGAACCCAAAGAAATTTAATCAAAAACTTGAAGACGATTCTAGTGTAACCCTTTTAGAATCGCCTCCGCAGAGTAGAAATAGCGCCTCCGCAGAGTAGAAATAGCGCCTCCGCAAAGTCATAGCTGCCCAAGGGGACTTCTTTGAAGGAGATAACATTAATGATTAAAAAGGCAATGGTCTAATTTTTTGTAAAAATCTTAGTAGTTGTAATAATAATATTATTAATTTTGTTTTATCAATTAATTTCATTATTTTAGTATTTTCTTAGTTAACTGATTTTTTGAAATCAAATTTTTAATATTTTGCTTTTTGAATCATGTTTTGTTTAAGAAAAGAAACTTTATTAATCAAAAATTTTCAAATGGCGTACATCATTAATTAAAATTATGTCTCCATTTTTATATTTTTAATAGGTAAAAATGTCCTTTTATAAAATTTTCACAAAAAACCATCTTAATTTTATTATAATTGAGTTCAAATTATTTGTGTAGCGACTTTCATTTTCTTCCTAAATATTAGTAATTTCTTAAAGCAAACCATACCAAACAAAAAACTACTAAAATAAATTCATTTAAATGTATTAACTACAAAAAGATAATAAATATTTGCTCAGTAGTCATATTTCACATTCAACAGAAAATTGAACTCTCTAACCTTATCTGTTCGTCGAATCTGTTTTATTTCATTTTCTTTCCTTTTAACTATAAGAAACTACGAGATAATTGTAAAAGTACTGTTTCTTACCCCCTTAATGTGGATTGGATTTTATTATAACACTTTTTGTTTGCTTCGATTTTGGAAAGGACATCCTACTCTATATCTCGTATGTGAACCATAACCACACACATAATAGCTATCGGTGGAAGGAGTAATTGCCAAAAATAGCAGGAAAATTATTTCCATTCTGCCTTTTCACCATAAAAACATTCATTCCTCAGTGTATCGATCGATCGACTTAATTGTCCCCGGAATGGGGTTGTGTTATATTGTGCTATGCAGCGTCCAAGGATACAAAGTGAAAATTTCACTGTTTCTATATTAAAATAATTTATGGAAACAATAAAAGTCAATTAAAAGAGATAAATTATATGGTGGACCATGCTATTATCGGCACACATGTAAGCTGAATACAGTACTTGGAGTATTTTTTGATTCAGTCTGAGCCACAATACGAATCCTATTCATGCTATGCTCACAGCCAAGCCAAAGTCTGTCAGTTGTTACTTTACCGAAAACCAAATGTAGAGGCTTTCCACTCCATGGCGGGCATTGTGCTTATAGTCATTCGATTAATGCATAACTTTTTGAGCACAGCTACTAACGTTATTCAAAGGTGAAAATAAATCAAATTACAAATAAACAAACGCTCGTTTAATTGAATTAACTAACAGCTATTGCACTCGTTGGAATACGATTATATTCACAGAACTGAACATTTTATTTTGCTAAATTTTCCCAGAAAGTACGAAAATTTTTATCGCCTTTCATATACTCTTCAAGGGATTATTTCTAAGTTAAACAAGCCTCATTTTATTCTATCAAAATTTATGAGCATCCATGCAGTTTCTAATAGAATTTCAATCTGACATTTAGTAGTAAAAATCGAGAAAATACATTAGAAGTAGAGAAAATTCAGTTAAGCTGCGGTAAACTTGAAAATTATTACAATTAATTTTTTATGTTTATTATTTAAAAAGTTCTGAAAATGAATAATTTTTTATGTTTATTAATATTTATTGGGTTGTTAAGGAAGTAATTTCGTTTTTTCCCAACAGAGGACTTAATTGTATTTTTTCACAACCAACTTCACACTTAAATCGCATAATCATATGTATTTTGACAGCTGACATAGCAAGGCTTCCATTGATTCTGCAGAGTAATTTTTGGTTGATACCCTTTTAAATATGGAAAGTGAAAAACAGCATTTTCAGCATATTTTATTTTTTCCTATAGAAAAGTTAAAAATGCTGCTCAAGCAAGAAACAAATGATCCGATCTGTATGAAGAAGATGTGTTTAGTGAGCGGCCAGTGCAAAAACTGGTTTGTTCTGGAAGGCCAGTTGAAGCTGATGCAGACATAATAAAAGCATTAATTCGTAAACCGACGAATAACAACTCCTGAGATCGCTGAGAGATTAAATTTATCGAATACGACTGTTCATGATCATTTGGAACGGCTAGGTTTAATCTTAAAGCTCGACATATGGGTTCCTCATCTTCTTACGGAAAAAATTGGTGCCGTCGCATTGACGGTTGTGATTTGCTTCTCAAACGCCAAGAAAATGATTTATTTTTGAAGCGTATCATCACTGGGGACGAGAAATGGGTTATCTACCATAATGTTAAGCGCAAAATATCCTGAAGTAGAAAAGATGAACTTTCGAAAACCAGTATTCATCAAAAAAAGGTTATGCTATCTGTTTGGTGGGATTTCAAAAGAATCGTTTATTTTGAGCTTCACACAACGATCAATTCTGAAATGTACTATCATCAGTTGAACAAATTAAATGATTCACTTAAAGAAAGACGGCCAGAATTGGTCAATAGGAAAGGTATAGTGTTCCAACAGGATAATGCGAAACCACATACAAGTTTGACCACTCGGCAAAAGCTTTTAGGCCTTGGTTGGGATGTATGGTACTGCCATACCCACCATACTCTCCACACCTAGCACCTTCCGATTATCATTAGTTCCGGTCTCTACAAAGTTTTCTAGACGGGAAAACGTTTAATTCAAATGAGGAGGTCAAAAATCAATTAGATCAGTTTTTTGACAGTAAAGAGCAAACATTTTATGAGCCTGGAATCATGCTACTGCCAGAAAGATGGCAAAGGGTATTGGTTTAGACTGGATAATATCTAATTGAATAAAATATTAATTTACTATAAGAAAATCAATATATAATGTCGTTTAAAGATATGTAAGGAACCAATTTTCAGAGCCTGGCTATTCAGCAAAACTATTCTCTGTATAACATATAACAATAGACTGATCCAATCATATTATCATCAACCGTAGAGCATTCGAATGTCTAGATATATTGTGTAAAAAAATTTCCAAAATGTCCTTTTTCTAGAATTTAATAATGTGGTATCCTTAAATCTCTTGCCTGCAGCTTATAAGGCCTAATTTTTTCCACAACAATGAGGTTATATTATTTAATAGGCAGCACAATCTTCGACCTTGACACAATAACCTCAATATGCTTTGGACGATACTAATATAGTTTGCTAGGCATATAAGCTTAAATTCGTCATAGATGGCGTGAGTGAGGTATATAAGCTGTTTGGTTATGGATGGCGTGAATATTGTTTACTAGGTATATAAGCTTTAATCCGTCATAGTTGGTTTACTAGGTATATAAGCTGTTTGGTCATAGATGGCGTGAGTGAGCGTATTAAGCTACCATGGACACGCCATACGTGTTCTTATGAGTTTGACATCTGACAACATTAATCAGTGCACATTGTCAGCAGTTTCGTATAAGAACATACATTTTTCCTTTGGTAATCATGTCTAGTCTTGTGCCAGAAAAAGTTCATATGCGGGAAGCTCTGCTTTTCTGCTTCAATTTGAAGAAATCGGCTGCCGAATCGCATCGAATGCTTATGGAGGCCTATGGTGACAGTGCATTATCGGAAACAACGTGTCGATATAGCTTTCGATAGTTCAAAGACGGTAATTTTGACGTGTGAGACAAAAAGCGTGAAAATCGGCCTAGGAAGGTTGAGGACCATCAATTGAAGGCTCTTTTGGACGAAGACGATACCCAATTGCAAAAAATGCTCGCGGAGCAATTGGGTGTTACTCAACCAGCCATTTCCATTCGTCTGCATGCCATGGGGAAGATTGAAAAGATCGGAAAATGGGTGCCGCATGAATAAAACGATAGGCAGATGGAGTAACGGCAAAACACATGCGAAATTTTGCTCGCCAAACAACAAAAAAAGTCGTTCCTGCATCGGATGGTGACAGGTGATGAAATGTGGATATATTTCGAGAATCCTAAACGCAAGAAAACGTGGGTTGATCCCGGCCAACCATCAACATCTTTCCCAAGACCAAATCGCTTCGGAAGGAAGACGATGCTGTGCGTTTGGTGGGATCAGCAGGATATCGTCTACTATGAGATGTTGAAACCTGGTGAAACTGTCAATGCCCACCGCTACCACCAACAACTGATCAAATTGCACCTTACTCTGCGTGAAAAAAGAACGGATTATCATCAAAGACATGACAAGCTGATTTTCCTCCACGACAACGCACCATTGCAGCCGTCAAAAATGGTCCGAAACTACTTGTCGACACTCAACTAGGAGATGCTACCCTACCCCGCTTATTCACCAGATCTGGCCCCTTCCGACTACCACCTGTTTTTGCCGATGGGCCACGCGCTCGCTGAGCAGCACTTCGATTTTTACGAAGACGTCTGAAAATGGCTTGGTGAGCGGTTTGCCTCGAAAGAGAAGAAATTTTTTGGAGTGGTATCCACAAATTGCCCGAGAGATGGGAAAAATGTGTAGCTAGCGAGGGGGCAAGTACTTTATATAAATTTGTTTTTGCTTTCTATGAAAAAAACATGTGTTTTTTTTGACTAAAAATAGCGTATTTAAGCTTATACACCTGGTAGGTTCTAAATTTCTGTAAAATTAATCAGGTCTAATGAGACTTAAATTTTATTTGGTAAGAGATTACATTTTATAAAGACAAAAAGCTAAATAATCGTTTATAAACCCCGCTGCAAATAGGCTGGTTCATTTTCGAGGTCAACACAAAACATTTTTTTATAAATTGATTAATAAGTAGTCCGAGATATAGTACGTTTATCTGAGTTTTGGATTAGTGTCTCCAATAGTAGCTTAAAAAAATATATCGAAATAGGTCTGGATATCAAAACAAATTAGGTCTTATAGATTTAGTTAGGTTTGATTGCTCTCATATCCTAGGTATGAGATTTTTCAAAGGCGGTCTTAAATTCAATGCAGATATTTCCAACTGGCATCGAGAAATGCTCTAGAATTATGACACATAAGGAAGTTTTAGGCTCTCTATATGAGGTATAATGAATAATCCCTAAATGCAACTTATCGAGCATTGTCCCTCTATATCCCATTTAAGCCTTAAGTGTATAAGTTATTATGTTATACTACAAATTACCCTAAAATTGCATTTTTTTAAAGCGTTTAACTATAATTCTCTACTACAATAGATTATAGAGAATAGTGGTTGAACTATTTTATTTTCAATTTTTACAATTCTTCTATTTACTTCTACAATATTTTTTTTTACGATCCTAGCATAAAATATGAACAAAAATTTTTAAACAATTTAAAAAAAATGGCAAATTATTATTCCCAAATTTCTCATTTTTTATTGAATAAATTTATAAATATATTTTTCAACTCTCACCAAAATAAATTGGTTTTTCTTATTTATTTTTATTAAAAGTTTATTGAAGAGAAAATCTGAAAATATTTCAGAATAACAAGCAGAGTAGAAAAATTTTTGGAAATATTTCATAAGAATCTTTTTGGATTATATTCTTAACAAAAGAAAATATTACAAATACCACCCTCTCCCTATAAAGCAGAAGAAGGAAATTTTAGAAAATATAGAAGTGAAAAAAATCTTTATCATTTGTCATAGTAAAAGTTTATTTTGCATATACTTGTACATATTCAATACTAGGCAAAATTCAAACTTTCACCCTCTTACGTCATTATTTTGGTTTGGTTCGGATTTTATTTTATTCAATTTTTTTCAGCAGATTTAGTTTTTTTTTCGGATCATATTTGCTTTTTGTTCAAAAGTGGAATTCAATTCCATTCCATTTTTAGGAGAAGCAATTCCCGACAAGGATGATAGATGAAAAATTGTAGCAGCACTAAAAGAATGACAACTGAAAAATGTCCACATAAATTATGCACACGATAGTCTTGTGTATGCATGTGTATTAGTTTAGCGTATAAATAAAATTTTTGAAATTTTCGTTGATTTCTTTTTCTTTTTTTCTATTTTTCTTTTTGATAAATACGCCATTTTCGATATTGTTTCTTCTATGACATATTATCCTTATTTCACTGTTTTGTTGTTGCATTCTATTTTTTCTGTTATTATTTTATTGATCATTTTTATTACAACGACTGCCACTTAATGTGAGTGGGAAGTGGCATTGATAACAGGCGGCACGTCAAACTTATTAGACTCCTAATCTAAAGTGAGTAATAAATTTTAGACGTCTGCTCCGTTTGCATGTCCTTCAGTATCCTACTATAAACTCAGTTGAATATCATCAAATATTATCATTTTGTTTAGAAAAATTCATCATATGCATTATTTCCGGTATCCTTTTCGGCCATATAATAAGGGAGATTGAATGTTTCGAGGGTGAAAGAATAATTGCATGCTTAAAAATGTTACTTTATATGTGTATAGAAAATTTTCCTCTTTTTTTCTTTATGTAGAAAATGCATTCAACATATATTTTTGGGTATTGTTTCCTTATAGTATTTGGAACTTTTTCTACTTACCAAAAGTTTGTTTTTCGGTCGTTAAAACTATCAAAATATTTATAATAAACCAAAAAATATACCGGTGTATACGTTTAAATCCGCTGTTTTTTAGTCAAAAAAAACAAATGTTTTTTTCATAAAAAGCAAAAACAAATATATTCAAAGCACTTGCCCTCGCTAACTACACATTTTTCCCTTTTATCGGGCAATTTGCGGATATCACGCCAAAAAAAACTCCTTCTCTTTCGAGGCAAACCACTCATCAAGCCATTTTCGGACGTCTTCGTAAGAATCGAAGTGCTGCTCAGCGAGCGCGTGGCTCATCGACGAAAACAGGTGGTAGTCGGAAGGGGCCAGATCTGGTGAATAATCGGGGTAGGGTAGCATCTCCTAGTTGAGTGTCTCCAAGTAGATTCGGACCATTTTTGACGTGTGCGAAGGGGCGTTGTCGTGGATGAAAATCAGCGTGTCATGACTTTATTGATAATCTATCCTTTTTCCACGCAGAGCACTGTGCAATTTGATCAGTTGTTAGTGGTAGCGGTGAGCATTGAGAGTTTCACCAAGTTTCAACATCTCATATATCCTGCTGATCCCACCAAACGCACAGCATCGTCTTCCGTCCGAAGCGATTTGGTCTTGGGGAAGATGTTAATGGTTGGCCGAGATCAACCCATGATGTCTTGCGTTTAGGATTATCGAAATATATTCACTTTTCATCGCCTGTCACAATCCGATGCAGGAACGACCTTCTTTTTTGTCTGGCGAGTAAGATTTCGCATGTGTTTTGGCGTCACTCCATCTGCCTATTGTTCAATTCATATGGCACCCATTTTCCGATCTTTTCAATCTCCCCCATGGCACGCAGATGTATGTAAATGGCTGGTTGAAGAACACCCAATTGCTCCGCGAGCATTTTTTGCGATTGGATATCGTCTTCATCCAAAAGAGCCTGCAATTGATGGTCCTCAACCTTCCTACGCCGATTTTCACGCTTTTTGTCCCACAAGACAAAATTACCGTCTTTGAACTAATGAAAGCTATATTGACACGTTGTTTCCGATAAAGCACTGTCACCATAGGCCTCCATAAGCATTCGATACGATTCGGCAGCCGATTTCTTCAAATTGAAGCAGAAAAGCAGAACTTCCCGCATATGCTCTTTTTCTGGAAAAAGGAAAATGTATGTTGTTATACGAAAATGCTGACAATGTGCACTGATTAATGTTGACAGATATCAAACTCATAAAAAAAGTATGGCATGCCCATGGTAGCTTAATACGCTCACTCACGCCATCTACGAGTATGACCAAACAGCGGATTTAAGTTTATACACATATATTACTTTTTAAACACCTTTTTGATGTGATGTAAAGGAAAAATTTTGTTAAAGTAATATTAAAACACGAAAAATACTCAAGCTATTTATCCTTATTTTCATTTAAAAAAATTATTTTATTTTTATTTTCCTTTTAATAAATTATTTACCAAATCATTATTACAGCACTAATAATAAATGCAAACAAATACATTTTATTGAGCAAACCAGCAGTTGTATTTGTTATAAGCGATATTTAGATATAAAAAAATACGAATAAAAGGTGTTTTTAGAAAAAATTAACAATCTATAAAAATTACAATATAAAAACGCAATAATCATTTTTATTGAAATTTAAATTTTTTTAATAAATTTATCTAATTGGGTTTGCCTGACAAAAATTTGCTCAATATTCTTAGATTCATATTGTTTTATATTTTTAAACTATAAAAAAAATAGCTCTCAAAATATTTTATTTTAAATAATAATTTTACCAGGACTACGATTATAAATTAAAAACAAAACAAATATTTGAACTGCTATTACTTAAGGACTTAAAAAACTTTTAATACAATTTTCATGGCATTTTTTTCCATTTTAAAATTTTTTTTTATACTGACTATTGTTAAATTATACCCAAAAAAAAAATTAAATATTTATCAACACTTCACAATTTATATCACAGGTACATGTGTATATATACATCATGCCTGAGCGTAGCGAAAAATATTCACCTTGCATAAGGAGACAAAAACCTTTCTAAATAGCGCAGTCTTTGAAGATTCCCCACACTCTTAGAACATTCTATTTTCATAAAGAAAATTATATCATTTTGTCAAAAGAAAATATAAAAATGAAAAATCATTCCTTTTACAGGTCTAAGAAATAAATATTTTGAAATATTTTACGGTGTTTACCTGGTACGGTGATTGTCCATAATTCATACCCATAATAGCCATGGCACCAACTCTATAACTACTACTATTACTGCCGCAGGATGTCCCACTTTCCTTTTCCACTACACTATTTTCACGAGTACGTTATTTATTTTCGGTTTTGAAAAAGATGTGTTTATTTTCCCTTGCGCACAATAATGGCATATTTTAACATATATCATCTATGCACATACAAAATTCTATCTAAGGACATCCACGAGTAAATAAATTTATATACTAGTATGGGTAAAATTCTCTAATAAATTTCTTTCTGTACATGAGTTATAGTATAACAAGCTAACAAACTACGAATATTTACTCATATTAACATAAGTGAATACGTGACCAGCTGTAGCCTTGCAATATCCAGTCAGCATGTTTGCATCCCCCTGTTCGGGCTATAAAAAGCAATTGACGGTTATAATTTTTCATCGTTGGTGCCATTCATTGATTCCAGCCACCGATATGTAGGGGTTGGCTATATGCCCCTAACAAGCAGACGCGTCAAGTATTGCTACGATCGGTATTCGGTTGGTCTATTTTCATCTGCAATAACTAAAAGTCAGCTGTTTTCAATGATAGAAAACAGCTGATACCATATTTGGTTAACATTCCTCATCCTGTTAAATAAATTTTCTTTTTTCAGGGAGAAAAAAAATCCAAAATTAGGTGTTCGAAAAAAAATAACTACCTACAAATGAGTAGTACGAGTATTTATGATATTATGTAAAGTTAACGTTGTCTATAAGAAAACTTCGAGTATTTTTATAATGAACAGGAAGTTTAGTTATTGGAAAATAATAAAGTATTTTTCGTTTCATATTTAAAATAAGGCAAATTATTCTAAAAAAGGATATGTAGGAGAAATTATATTAATACTTATTATAAGAACAAAGTTTGAATTTTTTCAAACTTTGTTGTTATAATAAGTATTATTTATACTCAAGCGGAGATTATAAAGTACAGATTAATAAAAAAAATATATATTTTATACTAATCAAAACCATTAAAAATAAATTAATAGATTATAAATATTTAAAAAAAGAGTCCTTCTTTTTAATTATTCTAAAAGAAAAAATACTTATTGAAGAAATATTTGAATTTATGTTGACTTTACAAAACAAATATTTTTTTTATGTTTTTTTAAGTGTCCTTGTAGATTTTCTAGACAGAAAATCCTTGTGAATTGGACAAAAAACCTTCCTTATTATCAACAACAAAAAACTTTAAAAAGAGAAAATTTTAATAATAAATTTTTGTATAGCAAAAAAATGGAAATATTGTGTCCTTAAAAGAGATATTTCCATTCAGCAACTATTATTATTTGTTTATTTTCTATTAAATCGTTAAAAATAATTAAATCTTTAGAAATTTTTTGTATATTTTCACGACTTTGGTTAAATTTTTTCAGAAAATTTTTTTATTTAAAAAATTAATAAAAAAAACCAGAATTGTTTTCTTTGTTTTTAAATAGAGCTTTTACAATTCATCAAATTATCCTTTTAAAAATTTCATGGCATCAAATATTATTGAATTTATTTTTTTAAAAATATTTTAATATATTTTTTTATCAAAAGTTTGTTGATATAATTTATTGGTTAAAAAAATCGAATTTATTTCAAAACTCCCAATAATACAAGGATAAGAATTTAATACTTTTAGAATATTTAACCATCTTCTATATCTCACAGATTTGAATACTTTTTACATTCTCTTTTAAACTAAAATAATTAAGTACAATTAATGTCATAAAACTATTTTTTTTATTATAAGTTTTGTTTGTTTCTATTGGGTGTATAACTTAATAATGCGGGTAGAAGCCACTACTTTTTCCCATCTTTCTGGCAACATATGGATTCCGCGCCAAAAAAAAACTGCTCCGGTTTTGAGGCCAAGAATGAATCGATCCAATTTTTGATGCCCTGTTCTGAAGTGAAGCGTATTCCGGTGAGGGCGTTTTGCATGGATCTAAACAAATGGTAGTCGGACGGGGCAAGGTCTGGGCTATAAGGCGGGTGAGCCAAAACTTCCCAGCCACTGTTTTCTAAATAATTTTTAACCGGTATTGCAACATGAGGCCGAGCGTTGTCAAGATGGGAAATTATGGCTTCATGTCTGGTCGCATATTCCGAACGTTTTTCGGCCAATGCTCGCTTTAAACGGATTAATTGTGTTCGGTAGAGGTCGCCTGTGATCGTCTGGCCCGATTTCAATAGCTCATAATAGATCACACCCTTCTGATCCCACCAAATACAGAGCATTACTTTGGCGCCATGGATATTTGGCTTTGGCGTTGATTTGGCTGGTTGGCCGGGCTTCACATACGATTTTTTGCGCTTTGGGTTGTCGTAATGAATCCATTTTTCGTCGCCAGTAATGATTCGATTCAAAAACGACGTCTTTTTCTGCCGTTCAAGCAGCATTTCGGACATGCAAAATCGCCTTTCAACGTCTCTCGGCTTCAATTCATATGGGACCCAATTTCCTTGCTTTTGGATAAATCCTGCTGCTTTCAAACGTTTTGAAATGGCTGCTTGAGTGACTCCCAATGATTTTGCAATTTATTCTTGAGTTCGACAACAGTCTTCGTCGAGTAATGCTTCCAAATCTTCATCTTCAAACTTTTTTGGCTGACCTGGTCGTTCTTTGTCTTCCGTGTCAAAATCACCACTTCTGAACCGCACAAACCATCTCTCGCATGTTGAAATCGATTGAAAATATTCAGGATAAGCTTCGGTGAGCAATCGATGTGCTTCAGCTGCACTTTTTTTCAAATTGAAGAAGTAAATCAACACTTCCCGCAAATGGGACATTTTTGGTACGAAATTCGACATTTCTGAAGCAAAAAAAAACTTTGTTGTTTACACTATTTCGTTCAATGACTAATCAAGAATGAATAACAAATGTTTAACCTCCAAAATGCCATATGAGTTATTATTAACACAAACCATGTGTAAAAGTTATGCCATCTGTTGTCAATTCCGCATTTTTAAGTTATACACCCAATAATTTAAATAAAGTTTTAAATAACTTCTTCATATAAAATCGAACCAGTCGAGTTTTTTAAACGAAAATACTAAGATATGAAGGCATATAAAAGAAAACATATATTTATGTTTCCAAAAGATTGCTTATTTAAAAGTTGATGAGGGTTTAGTGGAAGTGTGGGAATAAACAGGGAATTTAGTGGAAGTGTGGGAATATATTATTTCCATGTAGTGTTATATTAGGCAACTGTTCTGGCAAAATGTAAAAGTAACACGAGGACATTTTTGTTCATTTACTCATACTTTCTGCCATTTAAACCAGGCTTCTGAGAAGTAAGAATACAAGGACATTATAATTATGAATATTGTAAAGGATGGGATTTAGCATACTACCCTGAGGGACACCGGCTAAAATAAGATAAATGTCAGAATACTAAGCATTTTCATCTACCTCAAAAGATAGAATTCTTTCTATTACAGATAGTATTTTAGGATGTGGCAATCACCAGAGGCTAAGACTAGCTACAGCTTCCAAAGCAATCCAGCATGCTACACACGCTCGAAAGCATGCGACGTGTCGAGAAAAACGCCTGGGCTAGGCGATGACAATGCTGGATATTGGAATGCTCAGTTTCTCAGAGCAGAAACTGATGCTGAGGAATCGCACCTTCGATTTGAACAATAGGATATAGACGTTTTGGGATTAATTTTTCAAAGATTTTTGATAAAATTGGAAGGAGGCTTAGGCCTATAAGAGGTTAGCTACTTTTTGGGTTTCTTGGATTTTGGGTTCGTTTCCAAAGTGAAGAAAAATGATGTGCAGAAGATACTATTATAAATATAGGTTAATAGGACAAAGGTTTTTTTGGATATTTATATGAGGTCACTTCCCGGGGCTTTTTTGTTGGATAGGTGATTTTTGTGGAGTCAAGTTCGGAGGGGGTGAATAACTCAAAAGGTTGACTTATGGGACATCAACTACTATTCCTCTGTAGATTTACTAAATACATAGAACTACTAATGCTTAGTAGGTGCCAGTAGTTATGTATATTTAGTAAATCTTTCGTTGTTGTAATTGATAATTTATTATTTTAGTTTTCGTTGTAGTTGGTTGAGTTTTTCACTAGGTATCCTAAAACGTAGCCACTGGACACTGGGCCGATATTTATCGCTTATCAAGCTTCCATTTTTTATAGCATATTATAGTCATGTGCTCGTAAGTTAGATTTGATGTGAGTTATTTGAGCGTTAATAATTGATTTTTTGTATGCAAACTATTAAGTCGCTTATGGCATCATCTATTTCTTGTTCGTTGTTAAGGCTGCATTATAAATAAATATATTGGTCCACGGTTTTTTTTAAATGTACCAATCAACTTTGTTCTTTATAAGTCTTAAAAAAAAGGATTTTTAAGGCAGAAATGTGTCTTAAGTAAGGATAACCGAATAATTAATAGATTAGGAAATGTATTAATGGTAATATCATATTAATGGAATTATGAGGTATGATGTTAAAATAGCCCAATGATATTAAGTAGTTTCCTATAACCATCGAATCTTACCTACTATAAACGCTTCGCTATCAATTTGTTCAAAACTTTTCCATTTAAAAAAAAAAATTACTTAAAACAATTTTAAAAAAATCGAGTTCCTATAATTATAATATTTTTTATTATATCCTTAAAATAATTAACAGTAAAATAAATATTTTTCATTATCAGAAGTTGTTATATTTATTATGGTTTTTCATTTGAAAATTTTCTTAATTATAGATTTAATATCCTTTATTAAATATTTTGAAGCATTTTTATGTAAAGTCTTTTTTATTAAAAAGTATAGATATCACTAAAGGTTTGCTAGTTTTATTAAAGTCAATATAAATTGTATAGAAAAGTGGTCTAGCATTTGCAGATAATGCGCTTTATGTCCATATGTCCAAATAGGTTTTATAATTTTCCCAAAGTTCTATTCCATATGTCCAAATAGGTTTTATAATTTTATTGTATATTAAAAGTTTACTTTTTATTGTCAGTTTCGAGCGTTTGTCAAGTAGTCTAAGAAGTTGTAGGTAACGTCTGCTAGGTTCAGCTTTTTTTAATCTAGTATGTGGGTTCTATGTTAGTCTCTTGTACAGGTAAAGTCCCAAATAACGTACTTTATCATATTGTGGAATCATATTGCTATTAAGTTATAAAGGGGTAGGTTTTCCTTGACAAAGTATGATAGTAATGTGAGCACTCTTCTGTTCATTTATTCTCATTCTCCATCTTTTAAACCAGGATTTAAGGTTCTGAATATAGGATTGTAAATTGTTGGGAGCTATGTCAGGATTTGTATGACTAACAAGGATGGCCGTATCATCTGCATAAGGAACAATGATAGTATTAGGATCAGATGATATATCATGGGTATTTATATTACATAAAATAGGACCAAAGATACTGCCTTGTGGGACTCCGGCTAAAATAGGATATATTTTCGAGGATTCTGAGTTAATTGCAACTTGAAAATGACTTTGGGTGAGATATGAATTTATGATAAGGTAGTATGTTGTAGGAAGAAAGCTCTTAAGTTTCCAGAGGAGTGCAGGATCAAAAGTTTGGGAGATATCTAAAAATACTCCTGGCCAATTATCTTTTCTCTCAAGAGAGCAAACAATGTTATCAACAATGCGTTGGCATTTCTGAATAGTGGAGCGTTCAGATCGGAATCGGAATTGGTGTTTAGGAATAATTATTTCATTAATTAAGACTCGGTAGTGTCGTTTTTTTGTCCTTCTGATGACACCTTCCATGACGTTTTCATATATTTTCGGGTTATTTTAATTGATTAGTTGCATATATGTTTTTAACGTTGTTTAACGTTATTGAGACTTATCTCTAGTCATCAAACGTAGACGTCCCTCTTTAAAAAAAACCTTCAGAAAAAATTGGGATCGGTTCACTCTGGGAGCGAGGTGGTCAATCCTTGTCCTCACTTTTTAACATAATTTGGTAAGGCAGCATCGGTTTGCAGAATTTAAAGATTGGAATTGTTTTGTAGCATTTCTCTGCCAGTAGTGTCCCGAAAAAAATATGGACCAATGACACCACCAACCCAAACACCGCACTACAGTTACTCCACGACGGTATAAACTTTGTTCGTGAATTGGGTCTGAATTTTCACGTCCCTAGCAGTGATTATTTTCTTTATTAACGAAGCTGCTTAAGTCAAAATGAGCTACGTCACTCTTTCCTGTAAAAATGGGAGCCTTGTCTAAGATGTTTCCCTCTTTTGCTGGGGGCTCATATTATCTCTTGGCTGAAGTTCCTGTATGACCTGCATTTTGAACGGATATAATTGCAAATATTTATGCAAAATATTCCACATAATGACTTGGGAAAGATCCAATACATGTGCACAATACTGTATAGAGGCTTGCAAACGTTATTTTGACGAAATACTTTTATAAAGTAGAGTAGTTTTAATAGAAGTTTTTCAAAAATCTTACCAAGGATTGGTAAGAGGCTCATAGGTATACAGAAAAAATGAGAATTAATAGGTTTATTTGGTTTAAGAATCATTTGAATGACAGAAAATTTAAAACTAAAACTTTTCGGGAAATTTGCTTCAAAATAGGAGCTGTTATTAGATCATAACAAGGAGATTTTTTATTGAAGAAGCGCAGAATAGTCATTTTTAATTTTCGAGGGCTTAAAATTTTTGAAAGGAAGACTCATAGAGACTGGGAAGATTAGTTCTTCAATAATTTTGTTAGTATGCCATTTGTCTTCTTTATGATTATGTGGAACAATAATATTTACCAAATGTTTAGCAAATACTTCCGTTTTTCCTTTGTCTTTTTTTTGCTAAGTTACAATTACGGATTTAAATCTTTTTTTGTGAAAAAAACGTATATCATGTGTATAGTTATTTAAGAAATAATTTTCCAATTATTTTTGAATAATTGTTTTATTTTTAAATTCAAAAATTTTTCTGATTTTGAATAAATTCTCCTCGGCTATTTTGTATATTTACATATATACATATAAATATTCCACCATTATTAACCTGCATATTATGCAGATATATTATATCCTTTTAAGGAATAATAAAAAAAATATAATTTATTAACAAAGAAAACTTTTATTTATCATGTCATTATTTTGAATTTTTATAGAATTCAGAAAAATTGCATACATATATACTTCAGGAAGTTTTATTTGAAAAAAAATTCTTTCCTTCTCAAATTGATTTTCTTATTATTTTTAATAAGAATTCAATTTCAGAAATGGGAAATGAAAAATAAATATATGAAATTGATTTGTAAGAATCTAATAATTTGATATAAATAATTTTCAATATCTGTTCTTTATAAAAAATTTCTTCAAATATTTGATTATTATATCTGTTCCATATAAAAAAATATATTTCCTGAAGATTAATTTAATTTCTTTCTTTTTAGAATATTTTGTTTACATTTTCTTTTTTAAACAGAATTGTTTTTTCAACAGAAAACTGATAAGCCTCCTGGGGACAAAATGATGATATTTCCAATACGTAAATATTTCAGCAAATACGAATATATTATATATCCAATATTACTTCAATAATATTTTATTTGTTAGCAAATATATTTTTGATAATAATCGAATCTTTAAATCTATCATTACGCAATTGAAAAATGTCAGAAAAATTGACTGCAGTAATATAAAATTGAAAATGTCAATATTTCGTAGTATGTACTATTTAATTTATATTTTCAATTATGTAATATTATTTAACAAACGTTTTTTTTAATATAACTGAATTTGAAATAAAAAGTCAAATCCAATTAACTGAAATATTCCATTATTGTGAGCTTTAATTGAACATAATATCAATTTAATCATAAAGAATAGCATCATCAACTAAAATACGGCTGAATAACTTAAATCAATTTTAATTACGATTCAACCAATAGGATTATTTCCAATTAGGATACTAGAAAAAGCATTTTAAGAAAAATAATAATATAATAATAAATTTCGAAGAAAGATAAAGTATTTCTGCTTCCATTAAAGACGATTTTCATTTTTCTAGAAAAAAAATGTATAGTAACAATTTTCCTTCGAAATTTTATCTTCTCTTAAGGTACCATAAATACTTTCATATCTAAAAGTCATTCGAACTCAACAAATATAGACAGTAACCAAAAATATTATATTTATTTAAAAAAATTCTCATATTCGAATATTATATAAACAGGATCAACACTTTCAATACAGCTAGGGAAGTTTATATTTAAAAGAGTATTTCCATTAACAAACAGTGCAGAGAATCTTTTTTCACTAGAATTAAGAAAATTCCAAGTTAAATAGTTTCTTATGTATACAGGTTGAATGATTTGAAAATTTATTTCGGAGAATTATAAAAGGAAAATCTTCTTTACAACTTGGAAAAAGAACGATATTGGAAGAACAGGAAGCAATTCAGTCAATCAATAGAATAAAAATCTAAACAAAAAATGACTCTAATTTCGATATGTTTATAAGTATATCCGACAAAACACAGGCAAGGGTTTCAAAACAGGATGTTTGAATTTAGAAGTAACGGATTCGAATCACAATCCAGGATATTCTTGACTGCAGGGAACACTCATAATATTATAACAAATGGATTTTTATTTAGTCTTTCAGATATGACTACCCCATATCGACTATAATTACGTTTGACAGAAAACTCTGACTTTTTAACTCTCAAGGGTATATGTTTACAATATAAAAAATAAAAAACTAAAAAAACCAGAACTGACATGTGTTTCTATCCTGAACTAATCGTCCGAAAGATTATACACTCTCCTGAATCAATTGAAATTGAATTTTATAATAACAAATTCGAAAAAAGTATAATGGATGAGAAAATTCCTTACAAAATGTACAAGCATCAAAATTTCTCTTATTCTAAGAATTCCTAACAAGCAATTTATACTTCGTAAAATTCTAGGCAGGAAATTATAAGGATTCGATTAGTTATTTTTTTTTTAAAGGAGTATTAAAGTCATCGGTGAAAAATAAATGTGTATGCTTTTCCTTTTTATTATATTATAATAAAGATATTAAGTTAATTAAACAATTAAGAGAAATGAGAAGAAACAAATGTTTAATAATCATCAGCGGTAGACTGTGCAATTTATGGAAGAAAAGTAATAAGACTGAGTCTCATCACTACAACTTAAATCGCCTGCAGTTCCTCGGTTACAATCTGTGGATATTATCGACTGTACGAAGAGGACGTCCTTTTAAAACTTCTCCGACAGAAACTTATTCATGAAGAAGGCCGTTTGAAAAGGGATATTGTCATAGTGGATCATGCAAAAATATTTTAAGGACCTCTTCATAAAAAACTGGGCCTATAATTTATCCTGGAGGCACAAAATTCCGTTTTTACTGTTGAAGTCACTTTTGAGCAAGGTTCATCTTTCCCTGATTCTTATCCTACCAAAAATACTTTATGCGACCAAAAAAAAAGCTTTATTTTACTGAAAAACACATAAAATATTGCCCATAAGCTCTTTACAACTTTTCGAAAGAATCGCTACTCCAAATTGCGTTGTTCAAATTTTCGTAGCGCACTCCAAAAAAAGCTCTAGGGTTGCGTATTAATTACGAGAGCTCTTGCAGGATTCAATCCTTGACGGATATTAGTTTCAAAATATATAAAGTTTAAATATTTTTCGTGTTAACTTAATAATTTGCTTATCCTTTTAAGGAAAAGACGAAAGGCGTCAAATTGCACGATCTTGATGGTTAATAGACATCACCAAATATCGAAGTTATGCGTCCTGGATAAACATTTTCATATTCTGTGCCATGTAAGACTATCTTGTTAAAATCACACATGGGCCATATTAAAATCTTTAAGTTCGAGCCAAGAAAAAGTTGGTTCTTATTCGGCCATTGCACTTAGAATTGAGGATAACGGTTCCTTCTCTTCATTTTCAAAGAAATACCGTGACACCTTTATTCAAAATGCTCAATAGAAAGTTACCTTTCGTGGATACAATGGATTCTCCATAATCATTTGTGAGCTTTTAGAGTATCATATTAAGACATTTTGCTTACTGACGTTAAATTAATAAATTTGTATCTTTAGCCATACTTTTACTAACAGCACATGTCTTAACGCAATCGTAACACAGTTTTTTCAAATTTTTTCATTGTGTTAGCAATTGGTGGCTAACTATGATATGTGTTATGACCATATTCAGATTTTTAAGGGTTGAAAATCAAATATTCCCGGTAAAATCTAAACTTTACTTTTATTAAATCTTTAAGTTTATTTATTTATTTTTTTAAATTTATAAATATATAATAGTATAGGTAAAATGTTCAATTAAAATGTTATACTCTTAAATGGATGAAATTTTCAATGATTGTGACCATTCTCTATATTAGCCAAAATAAGCTTAAGGTATGATGGGTGCAGAGTAACCAGCTATTATCATGAATTGTTGACCATTTGTAGATTGTGATTGCCTTCCATTTAGTTTTGCTATAGTCAGATAAGATAGAAACCTGAAACAAGCCGTTTAATTTAGTGTCATTTGAATGAGTTTGTTTCACAATCTACGTAAAAATATTTCACTACAACAACATAAAAATTATCTTCTCTGCAGGTTTGAATCGGATGCATCATTATCTAAAATGGAGACAGAATCCTTTTCATTTAAGTACTTTCATTACCCGAAAATGCTTATCGTCAATGTGTGCCATTCTTAGCCTCGAGCATCGGTTTTATCATTTCCTGTCGGTTCATTTATTTTGAAAAGGTTTTTATCTAGAAGCATATTCATTTCTTGACGTATCATTGCCGGACAGAAATCGGATGTAAGCAAACAACCCCATAAAATAGCCACCGTGACGCAACGATATACCATATAGTACGCCGGCTATTTTAATGATGCAACAAATTCAACATGCTAACTAACACATATTACCAGGACTGTTTTACCTAAGGATTTAAAAATCCCACCAGGAATAATAATAAAAATAAAAAAATCGTGACTGTAAATGATACTAAATTATTTTACTTGTTGTGAAATTCATCTTCTTTAATTTTCATCAAAAAGCATCTAAAATGAGTAGATGTCGTCGTTTTCCTTCGTCTTAGAAATATTTTAGTATTTACGCAATTAAATATGATAAAGAAAAGTAGAAAAGCCAATTTCAAAATGATATTCTATATTTTTTTAAACCAAAAGAAAACATTCTATTCAGTTAGTTATCGTTTTTCTTCAAAGTCACAAGAGTCTGCGCTAAACTTGCCTGCTACTATAAGTACTTTTTCATGGAATTCGAACTATTCAATTTGTTCATTTGTTGTTTGTCATACTGCTGCTGTCAAAACGAGCTCTTCTTAGTTCTTATCGTAATTTAATCTTTATAGAATTTAAGAGTATTTCCAAGGAATACTTGCATCAAAACCAAAAAGTACCATTCTTTGTCCCTCCAAACAAATTGTTATTGGCTGAAAAATATCCACCACTGTTTTGACGGTGAAGAAAAGACGACAACTTAAAATGAAATTGTATTGAAATGTTCATTAAAATTTACCTCACTTACACATATTCTTAGATTATGTAACGAGCAATTCTCATCTCATCCACAAACTCAACCCTCATTTCTAAAGCTTCGCAACATGTAACCACATTCACCATCTATCATCCCCAATTGAAAATTTTTGCTTATACAAGTACGAGTATATCAGCTACGCAGCATGAGTTCTTTCTAAGCCTACCTTATAGGTTTACAATATCCTTATTTTCTGTACATACAAATAATTTTCTAACATTCAAATAAATATTGTAGATTCCTTGAGTGTACAATATTTTGTTATTTGTCGACTCCAAACTTAACTGTAAAAGCATGATTTGGTGGCCCATCCTCCCTTCCATTCAATAATTCGCCATGCTGCTTATTCCTTGAAATACTAACTGGCCTTGTATTAAATTACGTTGTCTGTTTTTTCCAATTTCCCGATTTTCAGAATTTACTCAATTTCTTCCCTATACATTGTCTTATAGAACAAATTTTTTACCCCAATAATTTTCTAGCTCTGTACACATACAAATACTTTTAAATATAAATAGAAATGTTTCTAAGAAGACAGTGTATCTACGTTCAGAAATAGACACAAGGAAATGTACACCCCCGTAAATAAATGCACTTATGTGTATATTCCTACATAATATAGTAAGTAATAATAAGCAGCTTTCGGCTTGATATCTACTCAATACATTGATAGGAATTTATCGAAATGAATTCGCAACCATACATAATATAATCAATGGTATGCGAACATTTCTTGATTTGTTTCTACTCGCACCATAGACCTTAGATCGATCATGTAGAACAGGATACCGTGAATCCTGCTGTTATGCCCTTATAGTAGATACAATATTATGACCGGACGACTGCTTACCGTTTAGTCAATATTGCCGAAAAAGTATTTTTCATCAGTGCTAAGATAAGAAAGACATAAAAAGTAGAGAAATACGGCGACGTGGTGACTGTTGAGGGTGGATTCTTTACTATTTGTAAGGGGCCAAAAAAATTCCATTCGAAGCTAACCCATACGGAAACGGGCTTGAAATATTCGTAGATGATAGGATGAACAAGTTACGGATGAATAAGCAATGGTACTGAACAAACTAACTAACGGTCGTATTGGCTGGTCCATTTGTCCTAGGGTTCAGGATTAATATTATCAAAACCACCATATTCCTACTGTCATTTCGTATAAATGCATGAGTTTTCTGCTCCTAGATTGAATCATATTTATTGTTGATGACAAGAAACCCTACTGCTCTAATGCTTATAACCTTTCTCAATACAGGATCTAACTCTAGATGACGATAGAAAATTATGAGTATTGAGGATCAAGTCTGGTTATATTACCCTTGAAATCCACTGATAGTACAGAAAAAAATAAAGGAAATACAAATTCATATACTCCCTCTCTTATGCATGAAAAATTCTCAGCTAATCATAGTCCTTCCTAAGTTTTCCATTCAATCAAAATGGGTCAGAAAATCGAATATAAGATATCTTAGGAATAATAGTTAATATTGCTTTTTTATCCTATCAGGTAAATAAATAGAAATACTCACACTTAAAAGTATTTATATTGTAGATAAATAATCAAATAGAAAAAAATCTCTTCCTACCCATTAATTAAGTGAATTTCGTATATGATAAATGACATACATTATTATCTTATTATTTTTTATTGTACATTAGTATTTAGTGCGCCTGCAATTAAATAAAAAAAATAACAATTTCCCTTAAAAATACAAACATATATAAAATCGGACGTAAGTTCATTCATAAATAAGTGTCAAATTGTATTACGTTAGATCCTTTCGTATAGAAAACAACGTCAAAGCATAAAACTTTTTTTTTGTATATTTCCTACTATTTTATCTTATTTTCTATATTATAAAGTTATTTTTGGTTGTTGTTATTTCTGTATATATTCTAAAAATTTAAAGGACAGCCGGTAATTCAATTCCTTTTTCCTTCGATTTGGTATGGGACGTGAAATGTTCACCCTCAAATATTGTCATTCGAATGGAAAAAAGGCAAAATAACTTGAGCAAGATTGAAATTCATTATAAAACGTTTCCATTGTAAATGGGTCAGTTTGGTGAAATATAAAAAAAAATGATCGAAATTGCACAAATTGGCTTTGCCTTTTTATATAAGCTACCTAAAAAGGAGGAGTTGAAGGCGATGTTTATAATAAATATAAACATAAGTATATACTATAAATTCTACAGATACAATATTAACTAATATTTTGATGCTAAATATTTGGTAGTGTGTAAAAATTCATAGCGCTGTCTTACAAAATAATATGATGGAGGACTTGAGGGGATGGTTTTTGATTCAACCATCATTCTCTTAAATCCATTATATTTCAAATATTCATTTTATTAGTGCCATTGAGTTGTATTTCATTTTTCTTTAGTTTGCTAGAGTAATTTAAATATTTTATTGCCTTTGATATTGTGAAATGATAACGTTGAATAGTTGAAGATATTTTTTCTATTTTATTCTGTTGATTCGCCCATAAAAAAGATATGCGTACCCACCCGTTGACAGTAATCACAAATTTAGTACAAAATTTTTATTTTATATCAGTTGGAGTCTGTTTTAATAAATAAATTCTTCTTTGTATATTGTCCGATTCGATCTCCCGCTAGCCTCCCCAAAATAAAGAGAGTATCGTAAGTGAAACTTTCAAAGTTACATTATCAACAGTAGATATTCAAAAGTTTCTTAGAGCATAAAAGAAAATGAAAAAGAATACCAAATATGAATATTTTTAAAAGGATAAAAATATAATATTTGTAGTTGATATCATTTAGAAAAGGATCAATCGTTTTGTTATTTATTCTTTTTGATTTGTCTTTTTTTATTATTGTAGTTCATGATAATATAATAGTAAAAGAGAAGACAGTATTATTGATGCAATGGACGTAATCATTTGAATACTTGGGCATACGTGAAAAACATATAAAGAAGTTTGAAATTACAGATCATGTACTTTGAGCATATTGCTATAATATTTGTCTACAGTAGATAAGGGATACTTGATTGGAATTGTATTATATTAAATGATATGAATTTTATTGATATGGAGTTTTTATATTTATTTTCATTAATATAAAATATATCTTTGTTTATTGGGAAACGTTATACTCAAAAACTGATTTTTCTTGTTCTTAAAATTAATTTTTGGAAAAAGTCTATTCAATTACTGTACTTTTTCTATAGAATAAATATAGAAAATCAGATTTAGATAAAATTATAAGGCTTAAATAACAATATTTCTCACTGATTCTTAGCACTTTAATTTAATTCTTAATTCAATTTCAGTGCTATCTCAGTGAGAAATATTATAAAATCAATTCCGAAAATATTAATAGTTTTCCCTTTAAATGCTGTTTAAAAAAGGAGATATTCTTAAAAAAAAAAGATACTGATAGTTTCTAAAATTATTTATTAAATATTATTAATTTCGTTTTTTCCCAACAAAGGACTTAATTGTATATGTATTTTGAACGCTGCCATAGCAAGGCTTGCTGTTAATTCGATTATTCTGCACAGTAGTTTTTTGGTTGATACCATTTTATAGATGCACCACATTGTGGAAGACCAGTTGAAGCAGATGAAGACAATAAAAACATTAATTGATGCAAACCGGTGAATAACAATTCCTGAGGTCGCTGAAAGATTAAATTTATCGACTGTTCATGATCATTTGAAACGGCTCGGTTTAAGGGCAAAGCTCGACATGCGTGTATGGGTTCCTCATCTTCTTACGGAAAAAATTTGTGCCGTCACAGTGACGTTTGGGATTTGCTTTTCAAACGCCAAGAAAATGATCCATTTTTGAAGCGTATCATCACTGGGGACGAGAAATGGGTTGTCTTCAACAATGCTAAGCGCAAAAGATCCTAGAGTGGAAAAGATGAAGCGGCTCAAAGTACTTCAAAAGCCAATATTCATCAAAAAAAGGTTATGCTATCTGTTTGGTTAAATTGTAAAGGAATCGTTTATTTTGAGCTTCTACTGAGCAACAGAACGATCAATTCTGAAGTGTACTGTCATCAGTTGGACAAATTGAATGATTCACTTAAATAAAAAATGCTAGAATTGGTCAATAGGAAAGGTATAGTGTTCCAACAGGATAATGAGAAACCACATACAAGTTTGACCACTCGGCAAAAGCTTTTAGAGCTTGGATGGGATATACTACCACATCCACTATCGTCTCCAGACCTAGTATCTTCCGAATATCATTTGTTCCGGTTTCTACAAAAATTTTTAAATGGTAAAACATTTAATTCAAATGAGGAGGTCAAAAATAACATGGATCAGTTCTGGCAAAAAAAGTTTGACCACTCGGCAAAAGCTTTTAAAGCTTGGATGGTATATACTGCCACATCCACCATACTCTCCAGACCTAGCATCTTCCGATTATCATTCGTTCCGGTCTCTACAAAAATTTTTAGATGGTAAAACATTTAATTCAAATGAGGAGGTCAAAAATCACTTGGATCAGTTTTTTGACAGTAAAGAGCAAAAATCTTATGAGCGTGGAATCATGCTACTGCCAGAAAGATGGAAAAGGATATTGGATCAGACTGGACAATATTTAATTGAATAAAATATTAATTCACTATAAGAAAATCGTCTTTCATTTTTATAAGAAAAAAACAAAATTACTTTCTTAACAACGCAATATATAGTAATTAAATAACGGCAAATTTGAATTATTTTCTAATATAAAAAAAATATTTTCGAAGCATTGTAGATTTTTATTAAAAAAAAATATATTTTCCTTAATTTAACTGAAGACATATTTAATATACAGTATATTATTTAAATGTATATTAAATTATATAATATACTATATATTAAATATATTCTCTGAGTAAATGTAAGAGAAATTATGAACACTTAAAATTTGCATTAGTCAGTAGCTTATAAGTCTAATGTTGTGTATGAGCCAATTTGGACTTATGTACTTTAAACTAATCTGTTTTTAGATTTATTTTCCTTAATTCCTAAAAGTACACTTAAATATTTTTCAAATATCCTTAGTAATTTGTATGTCTGCTTGTTTATAATGTGTCTGAGACAAGATCCAGAGGCTATTTAGTAGCGCCACGTCCATGAGGCCATTTCACAACTTATGGTTGCATGTGGATTGGAATTGCCAGCTTACCTAATGACTCTGTTTGATATTTAGTTAAAGACAGTAATTAGGTTGTTCATGGGGTATATTAGTTATTTTCAAAAAATTAAAGAGAGGATTTGGAAAAGGAGTTATTGGGCTTAAGAGCTTCACAATAAAAGCAGTTCTATTCAAAAAGAAATTCTGGATTAAGTGTTATTTGTATACGATATTAGAGATAGTAAGTTGAATATTATAGAAGAGCATGATTGGTAATCGGAGAAAAAATCAAGAATTAGTACGGTTTTCATAATTTGGGAATAGTTGTTGCGTAGACTTGTTTTCATGGAAATAAATCTTTCACCATTGGTCCAGTCTATTTGTCTACGTATAGCTTCAGTTTCTAAATGGCGTTTGGTCAGTAGACGCGAAAAGTTATGAATTTTAGTGGGAAAGAGAACAGTAGAGAGTTTTCCCCGCATGACCATAATTCAATCGAAAGTTTTGATTTCCAATATTCTAAATAAATACTTTTATTATTTTATTCCAAAATAAATACAATAATTTACCTGCTTTTTATGACGTATATATAGTAAAATAGAATAAGTCAGCTAATACTTTTTATTCATTACTCATTTTTTATAAAATAAAACTAATTTATTTTAGAATTTTTTATTTAATTTGTAAAAATAACTTTTATTTTTAATGTGATAATTTTATATCAATAAAATCTTGGCTTTCTCTACTTGAATGATAACAATAAATTATGGAACTTTAATTTGAAAAAAAAAGTTATTAAGTTTAAACGTTATCGGTAAGGTACAAATTTTAATAATCGAAATTTTCCTGACTTCAACTCATCCAATGGTCTTAATTTATAAAATAAGAACTTGTATTTAAAAGACATCCATACATCGTAATAATATCCTTACGTTGAACCGCAGGACATTTTAATTTTTTTTTAATTTGAAAATTTTTATAAAATAGATCTTAAGTAGACTTTATGGTGATTCTTCTAATTTACGTATCATTTTCATTAAGGATTTTATAGCTTGAAATAGCAAAAAAAAACCTGACTTATAATATAAGTACTGGCAGAAGAAATTCATCCTAATATGGTATTTCGGAACTTAAACTAGTTTTAAAATTTTCCTGACAAAATATATCATTTTCAGAAAAAAAATTAGATTTTGTTCATTGATTCCTCAAAGTCTGATAAAAACCGAAAATTTTGCTGTAATAATTTTCTTTATTTTAACAATTCTTAATTATTATAAAAACTATTGCCCTTCTTGGTTTTTATTTTTATATTTTATAATTATTGACGTTATATCCTTTAAATATAATAATAATTTTTCAGAGATCTATTCTGAAAGTTTTACGACATTAATTAAATAGCTTGAGTGATTATATTGTAGCAGAAATATATTTAAATAATTTTTACAAGCAATATTTTTAAATATTTTCTTTCCAGTTCGAGCATAAATTCTACATTCAACGTAGAGAATCTACCCTAATAAAATTTCCATTTTTTGTTGGTATAAAAAATTTTAATTACAAATAAAATTCGAACGATCAAAATGGGTTCAAATAAACATTATAAAAATGCTTTAGAAATTAAATTTTTATGTTTATTTTTTATTTTAGAAAGATTAAAATTATGTAACCATTTTTGAATAAATCCTTTTTGCAATGTCAAAAGCATAGATATTTAATACACGATTCAAAAAAAAAGATAAAACAACAAAACATAAAACCGCAATTTTCATTCAGATTTGACTATAAGTATTATTATTTTACCCATTTCGAAAAGGTTAAGTATATTTGTATCCATAAATATGATGGTAACCACTAAATATTATCAAGGATAAACATATTTAAGAAAAAAGCTTGGAGAAAGTACACGTGAAGTGATAGAGAGTAAGAGTATTTATTGTGTGTTCAAATGATGTTCTTTGAAAGGATTTCTCTTTATAAACTTTTAATTTGTGTACGCTTTCTTCTTTTTGCGTAAACATTTTTTCTATCAAAACATCTGCTGTTATTGAATGAAAAATGATGTACATCAGTCGGGCTAGTCCTTATTATATAATATTTCAATTGCCCTTCTGCGATTTAATGTCGTTAAACTTTTGAAATTTAAATTGGAATTTGGTATATTTTTTAGATAATAAAAGGGCCAGAATTGATACATACGAAATTCTCAATAGCTTTACATATATTCGTTAATTCAGCCATCTCGCAATTTCTTGCAATTTCCTATAATTTTCGAACTAAACCCACCTTTCCGTTACCACTCCGACCAAACAAAATATGAACAACCCTTATGGATTTCTAATTCTATTCTAGGTAGGCTATATACTCGTAGTTATGAAGGGCATCGGAGAAAAGCAAATTTAATAATCGTAAACTTTATTAGCTTTTTTATTTTCATTTCAATACAGTTGAAACGGAATACAAGCTATAATGTGACATGCTGTGATGTGACAAGAAATGATATGACATCATAGCATTTGCCCACCCAAATTTTATGATTAGGGTAAGGCTTGAGCGATTGGGGTTGTGTCTGAAATTGCATTAAGAAATGTTATTGTGAATTTTAAGGATTTGTCAACTTCCCAAATTTAAGCACTCATAGCTAAATATTCGGAGGGCTGTCGCCAAATATATTTTGTGATTAAATAAACTGTTAGCATATCAACTGTTTGTTAAATGGTGGCATTTGGTCGTTTTGTCTCCCATTTATGATAACTATGCAAAAACAGTTACCAAATCGTAATATGTTTAGTTATGTTTTATTATTTTAAAATGAGGTCCATATATGTACTTGTACAACTATACAATTTTGAACTCTATTGAATTTTTTTTGTTCGATTCCCCCTAATTTAATGTTGCATTTGTTTATACCAATATAAAAGATTCTAAATAAATTTATAGCTATTTAAATACAATCAAATTATTTAATAATAAACAAAAATTCCAAATTTCAATTAAAATAATACCTGATATTCTTTTGCTAGGTTTGATTAAGACTTTCTCATAAAATATTTTTAACAATTAAAAAATGAAATTAGATACTTTAAAAATAATTAGATATTATTGATTTTAATTAAACTGTTATAATGTACATAAATTACAATGAAAAGAAAATTTCACTTTTTTAACTTTTAAATAAAAAATCCATAAAATATGTTTTGGTATAAAAATTAGTTAAAACGGATATATTTTTTTATGACTAAAAATCTTAATTTTAATTTTATCTTTGATGAATAAAAATGAAAATTGCAAAAGTCTTTAAACTTTTTTTTTAAATAGGTGTATAACTTAAAAATGCGGGATTTTTGGCAAACATTGAGGGTTTATTTTGAAAAATTGTTACAATATATTTTATTCAAAGTATTGTCCATCGAGAGCCACTACTTTTTCCCATCTTTCTGGCAACATATGGATTCCGCGCCAAAATAACTGCTCCGGTTTTGAGGCCAAGAATGAATCGAGCCAATTTTTGATGCCCTGTTCTGAAGTGAAGCGTATTCGGGTGAGGGCGTTTTGCATGGATCTAAGCAAATGGTAGTCGGACGGGGTAAGGTCTGGGCTATAAGGCGGCTGAGGCAAAACTTCCCAGCCACTGTTTTCTAAATAATTTTTTTACCGGTCTTGCAACATGAGGCCGAGCGTTGTCATGATGGAAAATTATGGCTTCGTGTCTGGTCGCATATTCAGGGCGTTTTTCGGCCAATGCTCGCTTCAACCGGATTAATTGTGTTCGGTAGAGGTCGCTTGTGATCGTCTGGCCCGATTTTAATAGCTCATAATATATCACACCCTTCAGATCCCACCAAATAGAGCATTACCTTGGCGCCATGGATATTTGGCTTTGGCATTGATTTGGCTGGTTGGCCGGGCTTCACATACGATTTTTTGCGCTTTGGGTTGTCGTAATGAATCCATTTTTCGTTGCGAGTAATGATTCGATTCAAAAACGACTTCTTTTTCTGCTGTTCAAGCAGCATTTCGGACATGCAATATAGCCTTTCAATGTCTCTCGGCTTCAATTCATATGGGACCCAATTTCCTTGCTTTTGGATGAATCCTGCTGCTTTCAAACATTTTGAAATGGCTGCTTGAGTGACTCCCAATGATTTTGCAATTTCTTCTTGAGTTCGACAACAGTCTTCGTCGAGTAATGCCTCCAAATCTTCATCTTCGAACTTTTTCGGCTGACCTGGTCGTTCTTTGTCTTCCGTGTCAAAATCACCCACTTCTGAACCGCACAAACCATCTCTCGCACGTTGAAATCGATGGAACATATTTAGGATTAGCTTCGGTGAGCAATCGATGTGCTTCAGCTGCACTTTTTTTCAAATTGAAGAAGTAAATCAACACTTCCCGCAAATGGGACTTTTTTGGTATGAAATTCGACATTTTTGAAGCAAAAAAAAACTTTGTTGTTTACACTATTTCGTTCAATGACGAATGACAGATGTTTAACCTCCGAAATGCCATATGAGTTATTCTTAACACAAACCATGTGTAAAAGTTATGCCATCTGTTGTCAATCCCGCATTTTTAAGTTTTTAATTAATAATAATATTTAATTTTTTTTCTTAGTTTAAAACCTTTTTTAACTTTTTTTTAATAAACAAAAATTTAATAAATAGACAAATTAACGTTAAGCATATATAAACAAACCGGCTAGACCAACGGTGGAAGATTTTGTTTCCCATATCAACCAAACAACAGAAAACCAGTCTAAATGGCAACCTCCATTCCAAAATTTTAGATAATATATTCCCAGAATTCCGATTGGGTAAAACGTGATAACCAATCTTATCCTTCATAACATTTCTGTGGAGTCCTCATACTTTAAAAAAATGTCACTTAACCTAGAAATTCTTTTTCAATAGAAGACTCCTTCTATTAAGTACCTCCTATACCCCAACGATTCCTCCTCTAAAACTAACTTTTAACGTTACTCAAATATGTAAAATTGCCACAGAAAATTTAAAAATTGCTTCTTATTCTCAGTAATTAACTATAGACAAGACAAAACAAGAATTATCCAAATAGTCTCATGGCCGTGGTGCCACACAGCTTCTGGATCTTGTCTTGAAAATGTTATATACAAAAAAAAACAAATAACTTGGAAACTGTATTATGATTGTCGAACAACTGCTAATTCAAAAATTAATTTTATTTATAATTTTTTGACCAAAAACAAAAGTGTCCTCGTAATTTTTTTCATTTTTATTTTTTTTATCTGCAACTATTGTACTACGTGTATAAGTTTAAATACGCTATTTGGTCATACACTGGATGGCGTGAGTGAGCGTATTAAGCTACCATGGGCTCGCCATACTATTTTTTATGAGTTTGATATCTGGCAACATTAATCAGTGCACATTTTCAGTAATTTTTTATAACAACATACATTTTTCCTTTGGTAATCATGTCTAATTTTGCGCCAGAAACAGAGCATATGCGGGAAGCTCTGCTTTTCTGCTTCAATTTGAAGAAATCGGCTGCCGAATCGCATCGAATGCTTATGGGGGACTATGGTGACAGTGCTTTATCGGAAACAACGTGTCGAGATTGGTTTCGTCGGTTCAAAGACGGCAATTTTGACTTGTGGGACAAGAAGCGTGAAAATCGGCTTAGGATGGTTGAGGACCATCAATTGCAGGCTCTTTTGGACGAAGACAATACCCAATCGCAAAAAAATGCTCGCGGAGCAATTGGGTATTATTCAACCAGCCATTTCCAGGCGTCTGCGTGACATGAGGAGGTTTGAAAAGGTGGGAAGGGGAGTGCCGCATGAATTGAACGATAGGCAGATGGAGTAACGGCAAAACACATGCGAAATTTTGCTCGCCAGACAAAAAAGAAAGTCATTCCTTCATTGGATTGTGATAGGTGATGAAAAGTGGATATATTTCGAGAATCCTAAACGCAAGAAAACGTGGGTTGATCTCGGCCAACCATCAACATCTTCCCCAAGACCAAATCGCTTCGGACAGAAGACGATGCTGTGCGTTTGGTGGGATCAGCAGGGTATCGTCTACTATGAGATGTTGAAACCTGATGAAACTGTCAATGCCAACCGCTACCACCAACAACTAATCAATTTGCAAGGCGATTTGCGTGAAAAAAGGACGGAGTAAGAACAAAGACAAGACAAGCTGATTTTCCTCCACGACAACGCACCATCGCACACGTTAAAAATGGTCCAAAACGCTTATTCACTAGACCACCTGTTTTCGTCGATGGGTCACGCGCTCTCTGAGCAGCACTTCGATTCTTACGAAGACGTCCGAAAATGGCTTGATGAGTGGTTTGCCTCGAAAGAGAAGGAGTTTTTTTGGCGTGGTACCCACAAATTGCCCGAGCGATGGGAAAATTGTGTAGCTAGCGAGGGCAAGACTTTGCATAAATTTGTTTTTGCTTTCTTTGGATTTAAGCTTATACAGCTGGTATTGTAATAAGTAGATTTACATAACATTTTTATTAACAATCTTGTGCTTCATGAAGTGGGAGTAAACACCGATCGGCATTTCTCCAAACTAATGGAAGTTAGATTCCTCTGGAAAATCTTTAAGCCATCAGTGTTGCCGGAAAGGGTAGTACCGGACAATTTTCTCAAATGTGGATTATGATAATAGGATAAACGGGAATGAAATTTTTGATAGCGGGAAATGCACAGTTCCTGAACAAGGGGAACATTTAGGTTACGATATATTACATTATTACGAACATTAAAGGAGGCATCAACAATTTTACGGAGGACTTTCGATTGTAAGGCCTGGACGCGATAGGAATTGTATCGTTTCGTTGAACCCCAAATTTTTTTAAATCTAGTATGTGGGTTCCATGTTAGTCTCTTGTCCAGGTAAAGTTCCAAATAACGTATTTTATCATATTGTGAAATCATGTTACTATTAAGGTATAAAAGGTTAGGTTTTCCTTGCCAAAGTGTGAAAGTATGTGAGTACTCTTCTGTTCATTTATTCTCATTCTCCATCTTTTAAACCAGGATTTAAGGTTGTGTATATAGGATTGTAAATTTTTGGGAGCTATGTCTGTATTTGTATGCGTAGCGAGTATGGCTGTATCTTCTACACAAGTAACAATGATGGTATAAGGATCAGATGGCATATCATGGGTATTTATATTATATAAAATAGGACCAAATATACTGCCTTGTGGGACTCCGGCTAGAATAGGATATATTTCCGAGGATTCTGAGTTAATTGCAATTTGGAAATGACGTTAGGAGAAATATAATTTTATAACAATGTAGTATGTTGAAGAAAGAAAGCTCTTAAGTTTCCAGAGGAGTCCAGGATCAAAAGCTTGGGAGATAGCTAAAAATACTCCTGGCCAATTATCTTTGCTCTCAAGAGAGCAAACAGTGTAATCAACAATGCGATGGCATTTCTGGATAGTGGAGTGTTCAGATCGGAATCCAAATTGGTGATCAGAAAAAATTTTTTCATTACATAAGACTGGGTAGAGTCGTTTTTCTGTACTTCTGATGACATTTTTCAAGATGCTTTCATATATTTTCAGGTTATTCTAATTGATTATATTTTTTTGGCGTTGCCATTAAACGTAGACGTTCCCCTTTAAAAACACCGCACTACAGTTACACCACGACGGTATAAACTTTGTTCATGAATTGGGTCTGAATTTTCACGTCCCTAGCAGTGATTATTTTCTTTATTAACGAAGCTGCTTAAGTTAAAATGAGCTACGTCACTCTTTCCTGTAAAAATCAGAGTCTTGTCTATGATGTTTCGCTCTATTGCTGAGGGCTCATATTATCTCTTGGCTGAAGCTCCTGTATGACCTGAATTTTGAACGGATATAATTGCAAATATTTATGCAAAATATTCCATATAATAACTTGAGAAAGATCCAATACATATGCGCAATACTGTATAGAGGCTTCCAAACGTTATTTTGACGAAATACTTTTATAAAATATTTTTATAATAATTACGTATTGTTGGAGGTAATAATACTCCATAATAATTTTATTATGTTCACTCTCTATGGATGTCAAATATCCATTGACAATATGATGCTTAATTATAATGGCATTAAATTAAATTTTTAAACTTACCTTTATTAAGATTATAACTTTTTCAACATTATTTCAATATATTTTAGAATTAAATACTAAATACTTGATCACAGCGTCATACTTCTCCAATATCCCAATGGATTTCGAAACTTGGCATACCGTGAATAAAAATATTATATATATTATATAATATTGAATTGAAGATACCATTATTGTTACATCGATCCTCCTCAGAAATTAAATCTGTTATTCGGCGCCTTCCCAATAAAAACCCTTCTTGTTATAATCTAATAACAGCTCCTATTCTGAAGCAAATTTCCCGAAAAGTTTTAGTTTTAATTACATACATTTTCAATGGTATCCTGTGCATAACCTATTTTTCTTTACTCTGGAAATTTACTCTCATTACGATGATTCCTATACCAAATAAATCTATTAATTCCCTAACAATCCTTGCTAAGATTTTTGAAAAACTTCTATTAAAATGACTCTCCCAGTTTTAGTTAATGAAAAATTTTTTCCTGATTACCACATTAAATTTAACTTTTTTTTAATGATACGAGGGTCGTTCAATAAGTCCTTAGAAAATCCAAAAAATTGCGCTCGTAGTGTCGGTAAAGATTTTGTTTTGTAAGTAGCATTATCGACAGGAAAGCTGTCAAAATTTCAGCTCGATCCATAGCATAGGTCAATTTCTATCGTCGATTAAAGATAACGACATTTATTTGTGCATAACAATGGAAAAAAGCGAGTTTAGGGCTGTCATCAAACATCTCCATTTGAAAGGCTTAAGCCCGAAAGAAATCAAAGCCGAGTTGGATGCAGTTCATGGCACATCTGCACCTGTGTTTGCGACGGTTTACAATTGGGTGAATGAATTTAAACGTGGCCGTTCATCCACAAAAGATGAACATCGTTCAGAACGCCCAGTTGAGGTGTCTACTCCTGAAATCATCGACAAAATCCACGATCTGATTTTGAACATCACAAGGTACAGTCGCTTCAATTTTGCATGAAAAATTGTCTGTGAAAAAAATTTCGGCAAGATGGGTGCCGCGTTTGCTCTCAGAGGAGAATAAACGCAATCGTGTAGTGGACTCTGAGGCTATGTTGGCACTCTTTCATCGCAATCCTGCCGAATTCCTTCGTCGATATGTCACTGTGGACGAAACCTGGATACATTACTTCACTCCAGAAACGAAGAGACAGTCATCACAGTGGATTTTCAAGGGTGAACGGGCTCCGAAGAAGGCAAAAACTGTGCCATCGGTCGGCAAGGTGATGGCCACGGTCTTTCGGGATTCGCAGGGCATCATTTTTATCGACTACTTGGAAAAAGGAATAAAAATAACAGGAGCGTATTACGCGTCGTTATTGCAACGGTTGAGCTAGGAAATCAAAGAGAAACACCCCCATCTGAAGAAGAAAAAAATCCTCTTGCATCAGGACAATGCGCGTGTGCACACCTGCGCGGTTTCCATAGCCAAAATTGTGGAATTGAGAGTGGAATTGTTGCAGCATTCCGCTTATTCACCAGATTTGGCCCCGAGTGACTATTTTCTTTTCCCCAATCTGAAGAAATGGCTTGGCGGACGACGGTTCACTTCCAACGAGGACGCCATTGCTCAAACGGATGAGTATTTTGCAGAACTTCCGAAATCCTATTTTTTGGACGGGATAAAAATTTTTGAAAAACGGTTGGAAAAGTGTATAGAGCTAAAAGGAGATGGTGTTGAATAATAAAAATTTTTTTTTTTAAAAAACAGTTTTTTCCCACTTTTTTCTAAGGACTTATTGAACGACCTTCGTATTGTATTTTACAATTAAGTTTATATACCTAGGACTAAACTTAAAGTTGAAATTTTTATAAAATGAATACAAAAAAAGAAAGAAAATATTGATAATCTTTTAACAGTTTAAAAAGCAAAGAAAGCATTCGTATATTTTTGTGTTAACTTACGTAAAATATTTACAAAATTACATGCTAAAAAATTGTTTAAATGCAAAACGCAGTTTATTTATTTGAACCACTCAAACATCTACAATGATATAAATTTCGAACTATGGAAATCTTAGAACGTTTCATTTATGATATTGTAAAAAGTTAGATTTTACAGAAATTTATCAAATGTTAACCATAAGAACTTTTACATTATTCAATAGTTCATTTAAGTTCAATATCTACTGGATTTAATTATCAATCGATTGTAAAGTTAAAGTGTTTGTACCAAAATTTTTTGGAATTCGAAAAATCCCCTCTGGAGTTACACTTACTTTAAAAAATGCCTAGTCAGCTGGAAAATTCAAAAGCAGATTATTTTGTATACAGTTTGTTATCATTCTGCAATTTAAAAAATTTGTTTTCATTCTTTTTTTACCATTTATAAAGCATAATTTTGAGACGTAGTGAAAAACCTTAGCGAGACCATGCACGCAATAAAACGTTTTCGTACTCGTACTTACACATATATATGATAATGAGGTATGAAAATGCTATGCTCTGTCACACATGATAAAATACAGAAAATTGGAGTATTCGCCCGAATTCTTTCTCATCGCTCCTCGAATTTTATTACATACACTCAAGTAGAGGGGCTCTATTTTCTTTCCTTTCTTTCTCTTTTTCTATAATTTTTCTTTTATTTTCTATTTAATTTTCTTCCTATTGACCGGAATTACAATGAAATTATGAAATGGGTGCGTACATGGTCAAGAAGCCACCTGTACGTATGGACGATAAATTTTTCTCCATAAAAAAAAATGAAATAAATGGAAAATGAGGGAAAATCAACTAGCAAAACGGTTGAAAATTTCTCAACTTTCGTTTTTTCTTGAATAATTGCCAACCGTAAAGACGCAACTGAAATACATAAATCCACATTCAGTCGTATCGAAAGGGAAAACGAATCGATTCTCCTTGCAAGGCTATGCACTCAAATTGAATATGGGGGATATTCTGAACCACTTATACATATACGCATACATCCTACAATACACCTTCGACAATGAACAGAGAAATAATGCAAACATAACTAAATCCATCGTCAGTTCGTACTAAGAGCCCCAAAAAAGGTTTATTCTTTAGTCAGTAGTGCCATTGCAGGTGTCTTGGAGCTGTTTTACTTTCACCAAAGATCATCACTATCGATAAAAAATAGAGAGAGTAGTATTTAATCAAGAGTCACAGTAACATTAGTATTTGCTGATATAAATTTTAAGAAAATAAGTTAATTGCCCTTTCACCTGAGGCGGGCTTCATTTTAACGAATTTATGCAATTGTAGTTGTGACTGCAGGCATCAATAACTAGCACACAAGGAATCTTTTATGATTCTATGTATTCAGTTCAGTTTCAAAGTATTCAGTTTGTAGCGTCGAAATTCCCAACTTCCTATACTCCCAAGTTTACTCTGAATCTGAACACTATTTGAAGTTGTTATCCTGGAAATTTAGTTCAATTGATGATATTAATCCTTAGGGGAGAAGCAAAAAATTTTCTGTCTTCTATTAATGGATATTGAAGTCGGTTCTGTAAAATTCTATTGTAACATTTCGACTCGTCAATTTGCAGTTCCGAACTGCGAAAAGGCAAAAATAAAAACATACACTCCTCATCACTTGATTAAGAAATATTGATAGACGCGGTCTTAATCCCCTCGCATGTCATTCGTTATCCTGATGACTGGAGTCTGACGAGTCGGACTGTTTATCCTCTGTAGGAGTCCAAGCAGAAAATTGTGATCTGTTTCCAATCAACGGCTCCACGCCATGGGAGACCGACGGCGTAAACACAATCCTCGCATCTAGACTTTCACAATTTTCCGGCTGCATATCCCAATAAAAAAAACTCAACGTCAACATAAGTATCAGCTCCCAATAGTATGGTTCGACATACTTCCAGGGGATTGGATTTATAAAAGAATACGAAGCGACAAATAGTCGTAGAAATGCTGATAAACAACATCGGAAAACATTGGATCAGTCAAAAAAATACGGTGAATAAAATATTCAGAAGCAGGGAATAGACGTGCCCAGACAAATTCATAGTACATTAACACTTAAATATGCCAGGGGAGGTCAGGCCGTGTCAAATCGTGGACTTCATTTCTACAGATTTATAATTTCTCTCTTCAAAGATTTTTCCACATCTTCCATGGAAAATTTATAATATCAAAACATCACGTACGCGTGTTGTTCGAAAATTTATTTAATTTGTTAAATTAGCAAGAAAAAGGAAAACTCGAATTATTATCGTAATAGATATGAGAGAAAGTAAGTCTACTAATATTATTAAAATATTATTTAACGAATCAATTATCTTGACATTAATATCACTATTCTCGTTGTTTTTTAATATTAACGAAATTATTTAAATTTCCAAAAAGATTATTTCACTAGAATTGCCCATTTCAGATTATTTACTTAGAAAATGTCTACAATATATATAATAAAAACAAATGCAATTAAAAATATGTTTTCTATATTATCGAAGTTAATCTAAAATAATTGCCTAATTTCTTAATCTATTTTCTGATATTTGTTTCTATTTAAAAATTAAATAATATATTGACATTTTCCAAAAAAAACTCACTATTTCGAAAATTTTTAAAGTCATTTTATGAAGATATGCTTAAAAAACTGCACTATTTGCAATTAGCGCAGCTAGAACATTTTTTATAAGGAAATCATTTTTGAAAATAATAACTTTTTGACATTCTATATATTTATTTATTTATTAGTCCTTGAGGAATGGAAACTTTTGGGTCATAAAGTCAATAGTGGCTCCAACAATAAACAAGGAAGTACGTCTGTCCCGCTCTTTTGAAACAGGTCGATAATAATAAAAGTATTATTTTTATTATATACAAAACTAAAGCCCAAAGAGTTTTATTGGTGAGAGACGAGGTTCAGTACCATAGGTGCCAGGAGTATGGGAAGAAGAAAAACCAGAGAAATCCCGGCCAAATATGTGCAATGGGATATATCATATACAAAGATCTAAAAAGCAAATAGCACCAAGCAGACCAGTCAAAACAATTAGACACAGTCCTTATGAAAACTTCTATTACGCTGCAATCGCCGCTGGAGATTTTAATACTCAACACCAACAGCAACAACAACAACAACAGCAGTATCAACAAAAGGAAGAACTGCCACTCATATTAAAAATAACCTAGACCATTATTTGCACTCACAAACTATTCAGTTAATCGTTATAACTATAAATTTTTCTGCTTCACCACTAAATATAGCTTTTGTATATTGTCCTCTTAACAAACCCTAGTCTTAATAAGATTTTTCTTCCTTTTTTCAGGCTCTTGGAGGATTTTTCCTCGCAGACGGAAAATACAATGCAAAACACTCTCAATAAGAACGTCAAATCCTCGAGGAAGGATCCTTTACGTAGTGGTCTTCTATACTTATTGCCCTATATCCAACTCTAAACTTCCCGATACTTTGGATTACTTCATAACAACTCCGCTACGTTTAAAAAATATAAAATAACTACTATTTTAGAAAAGAGCTACGATCATAGCCTCGTTTCTTTAATATATAATTCCTTTCCTTCTCCTAAATCCATTCCTCCAAAACTGATATAAATGGGATATTTCTCGATAAAAACTGCATCAACAGAGTAATCTCCAGATAAGTATAAATATCAAACAGGAAATAGACTTCACATATACAGAATACGTTAACAGAAGCCCATACATCTCAAACTAAATGACTAACGACACATTATAACATGCCTTTTAAAATACGGTCACTTGTTGGCGAAAAACGCGGAACAAGAGCTTAATGGCAACGGATAAGAATGCCAAGAAACAAACAAAAGCTCAATCGACTTCAACACGAACTAAAATAAGAAATAACTTTTAAGGTCAACCACAAACCGACTGCAGAAATACAAAATAAGGGACACATCCCCTACGCAGAACCGACGGAACCATTTAACATAAACTTTTAGACCACACAAAAAAATACTAGACAAAGCTCATGAAAACAAAATACTCACGGACTTATCAATTCCCACACATACGAGCCTACGTCCCAAACGTTTTACATCTTCCGAAGTTAAAAACCTCATTCAACGGCTAGCCAACCAAAAATACTCGTGCTATGCTATATTCTTACAACTTACGAAATATTAAAGAAACTATCTCAAAAAGCTATTGTTCTACTCACACATATATATAACATCATTTTCCGTACATAATATTTTTGAACATAGCTCAGACATATTTACATATTTACTCCCTTCAAAAATAGTTCAAAAAGTGGAAAGTGAAAGTGAACGAACAAAAATGTGTTCATGTTACTTTCACTTAAACGGCAAAATTATTCTACCAAAAGACAAAGTATGTTTTCTAGGACTCAAGTTTGCCAAACAATTAACAAATAATGCACAATACAAAACCAGATCAAAGCTAACAATCGACATAAAATTGCTACTTCACAATACAGTACTAAAGACAATATGGACGTACGGACTTAAGCTTTTGGGTTCGATCAAACATTCCAATTCCCTCCAAATCTAATCACAACAACCGAGAATCCTACTTAAAATTGCCAATGCCCCATATTATGTTCCTTTTGTCCGTTTTGTCCATTAATCCGTTACAAAATAATTTAATTCCCGTCTAAGAAATCATAAAATACTGTTTTTAAGGAGCTCTTCTCAACTACACCCGCAATAAACACCCAGCGATGTCTTAAAAGGCAATGGCCTCGTGACCTTTTAATGTCTTAAAATAATCACGACAGGCATAGAAACATTGACGGGTATTTACTCCTTTATAGTCTTGGTGAACCAATTTTATAAGGTAAAAATGTGATTTTGTATACAGCTCACCATGTGTTCCCAGGACCTGAATCATGGTATACAAGACATTTTATGGGATGTAAGTGTAGCAATATCACTATCATACAAGGCTATAAGAATATTTTTGATCGTGACTATACCTTCATTTAAAATATTACAAATATTTAGGCTAGAATTATATTTTTGCAGAATATGTTAAAAAATTGCAGGTTTTCTTATTACTGGGTTATTCCGAAAGTAATTTCCACGTTCTGGAAGGCCAGTTGAAGCTGATAAAGACACAATAAATACATTAATTGATGCAAATCGGCAAATAACAACTCCTGAGATGGCTGAGAAATTAAATTTATCGAATTCGATTAAATTTGATACGGCTAGGTTTAATCTCAAAGCTCGACATATGGGTTCCTCATCTTCTTACGGAAAAAAATTTATGCCGTCACATTGACGTTTGCGATTTGCTTCTCAAACGCCAAAAAAAATGATCAATTTTTGAAGAGTATCATAACTGGGGACGAAAAACGAGGTTATCTACAACAATTTTAAGCGCAAAAGATTCCGGCTCAAAGAACTTCGAAAGTAAATATTCATCAAAAAAAGGTTATGCTATCTGTTTGGTAGGAATTCAAAGGAATCGTTTATTTTGAGCTTCTACTGAGCAGCACAACGATCAATTCTGAAGTGTACTGTCATCAGTTGGACAAATTTAATGATTCACTTAAAGAAAAAAGGCCAAAATTGGTCAATAGGAAAGGTATAGTGATCCAACAGGATAATGCGCAGCCACGTATAAGTTTGACAACTCGGCAAAAGCTTTCAGAGCTTGGATGGGATATACTGCCATACCCACCATACTCTCCATACCTATCACCTGGTTCCTATCCCAAAACGGAAAAAAGGGGGGAAAAAAGGGAAAGAAAAGGGAAGAAACCATCGGACGAACCACCATCCTATCGTCCACTCTGCAATGCTGGATTCGGACGGGAAGAACTTGGAGCGAATAGTGGCCGACAGAGTGGAGCATTACATCGATACTCAACTTTCCGAATTCCAATTTGGATTCAGGAAGGGGAGATCGACCATCGACGCGCTGGAACTCGTCACGAACATCCCAAAGGAAGCCATCTCAGGAAAGAGATGGAAAGGCGGTTCCAAAAAGTATTGCCTCATTGTCACCCTGGACATCAAGAATGCGTTTAACTCGGTCCGCTGGAATCGAATCTTGGAGGCTCTTGAGAACATGGGGGTGCGGAGGATGGTCAGATCATACTTAAGTGACCGACTACTACACTACGAGACGGAGGATGGACCAGCGGAGTATGGGGTCACGTGAGGGCTACCTCAGAGCCCTGTCCTGCGGCCACTCTTGTGGAACGTCATGTACGACGGCCTACTCCATCTGGAATTACCGCCGAATACAACACTCGTGGCTTTCGCGGACGACGTAGCGGTTGTCCTTGTAGCCAAACACCTGGAGGAACTGGAAGCCGCATTCTCCACCACCATCCGGAGGATAAGACAGTGGATGACATCGGCAGACCTGTCTTTGGCGGAAAATAAGACCGAGGCACTCCTTGTGAGTAGCCGGAAGAAAATGGAGACCATCACCATAAGAGTAGGCGACCACGACATCCAGTCGCTACCCTACATCTGGTATTTAGGAGTGGTCTTGGATGCCAGCCTCAACTACAAGCAGCACATCTCCAGCGTCAGCAGAAAGGAATCAGCAGTAGAGGGCGCACTTTCGCGGTAATACGAAAGGACCTCCAATATCGGAGGCCCCAGGCAAATACGAAAGCGACTATTCGCAACTATAGTTACCTCCGTCCTGCTATACGGAGCACCAGTGTGGGCGAAATCGCTAGAGCTAACAACATATCGCAAGACCATGTCATCAGTCCAGCGGCTCTCGGCGATCAGAGTAGCGTCAGCATACCGATCGGTATTACACGATGCAGTCAACATCGTGGCATCATGCCCACCCATCGACATCCTGGCAGGAGAGCGTAAACGCCAACATCGTAGGAAGAAGGAAAAGCGGCGAAAGGTCCTCTATGAAGAGTAGAGACCCGAGAGTCTTTGCCTCTGGTCGGTGGACTCATCGGCTGATCCCAGATGTCACCAAATGGGTCATTCGCCCGCACGGGGAGTCGGGTATTACATCACGCCACTCTTGACTGGGCATGGATACTTTCGGGCATACTTGCACAGATTCAAGAGGACTGACTCCCCAAACTGTCATCACTGCCGCGCTGTGATCGAATGTGCAGAACACGTATTCTTCCAATGCCCCTTCTTCGAGGGGACACGGTCAGATCTGGAGAAAAATTTGGACCGTTCCATCAGTCCAGAAAACATAGTGGAGTGCATGCTGAAGAGCCAATCGGTTTGGAACAGAGTTGCAGAGTACGCGGAATATTTAATCAAGGATCTTCGGACTACGTACGAAGAATAGGCCGCGAGGCGTCATAATATCGGGACAGTAGTAATATCAAATAAGAACGCCACGACGAAGTAGTATTTACAAAAAGTGCCGCCGGGGAACCATCATTCCGGGAGCAAGGGTAGAGGTACAGGTAAGTTTTAGCGAGGTAAAAATAAAAGAGGTACAGGTAAGTTTTAGCGAGGTCTTCCAGGCGGGTACCTTTTGAAGGTTTCCCCCTGTACCTCATTAATCTAAATGTTTTGTTACGATAAATAGGAGTTAATAGTAAGATACTAAGAAGAGAGAGAAATTATGAATTTTTTAGGTAACTGGTGTGTTATATCTAAAAACTCGGCTGGTCAATACCATATCCATTCAAATTTCTTATATAATAAATAAATTAAAATGAAATTGTTAATATTTGATAATTTTTGCTATTATTTTTATGAGGACTAATTGTTTTAATTATAAGTAATAATAATCATCAAATTTTATTAGAATATTGAATAATTGCTTTTTTAATAACAAACACAAAATATTAAGTTGTTTCGATCAACTTAAATTAGTTCCGTTCAGCAAAGCTATGTTATCATTTCGTGTAAAGAAAACATAAATTTTCAGAATTATCGTTATTTGAGTCCTTCTCAGTTCAAAGGTAAAGGAACTAGTAACTGAAACGATAGTATTTAATATGCAATATTCAGCATACTTTTCACATCTGTGTCATTCGAAACACGCTGGTCATTACTACCATTCACAGCTGTACCGTCACAGAGGTTATGTAAGGATATACCAAGGCTAGTTCGCCTCCTTCTGTTTACTGCTAACCTGTTGTAATAATAGAGTTATTCTAAATGCACAATTGCAAGAAGCTCTCCATTGTTTGGAGTGTACAGTATTAGAAATGCAAATACAAGAAAAGAAATCCTTGCCCATGCGCTGCATTGATATTTACGTATTTGATGCAGTTCCTTTGCTATCAGCGGAGTATTTGTGCAATGAACCTAAATGAACCGCCAAGTCAAAACTATACAAAAGAAATATCCATCAAAGTGAACATTTCACAAGCTTCTGTTTGCTAGTTCATAATCTAAAAGTTTGTCGTAACTGCTTTTGACTTCCTAACGGATTTAATCGTGTGCACTGACTACTTACTCGTATTCTGAACACTGCTAGTAAAAGTATATGCTCCTTTTACTTTCTTTACTTTCCACATTGATAGAAACCAAATCCTCCTGCTGTTACATATATCGTCCTGCAAAAGCACTTGTAAAGACTTAGTACAGTAACAGACAGTTTCCTCGCATTCATTCAAAGCTATCCGTCCACATTCCGCGATATTTGAAAATCTCATAAACTGAGTTGATTGAAATTTCAAAAATTCATATGAAAAATGAAATTGAGTAGATTTTAGCCTGTGTCCATTCATTTCTTACTTTGCTTTACATTTTTTCCCATTTTAATAGAATTTTATGTATACTCGTACGTACTCGTTATTCGATTATCCTTTCGTAAATAAAGAATACTAACATAGTTCATCAGTTTCTTTTTATCAAATCCATCAAATTTTCAACGGTTACAGTCTTGTATTTAAAAAAAAATGAAATTTCAATTTTGACTTCCAAACAACTTTTTTTCCTTTCAATGATTTTATATAGTAGAATTCCATTCGCTGGACTTCCTTTTGACTAGTTTTTATACGTATTTTTTCTTTTCTCCTTTCTTCTTATTGGATACTACTTACATATAACAGACAAATGAAAATGGCTATAATGTAATAAAAAATCTATAAATTTTATAGAAGTTCATTTTTGTACAATTTTCTATCGTTCATGATATTTCTTGTCATTGATTTTAATAGAAAATATGGTTCTTTTTATTACATTCCTCCTTCACATGGAAATAGTTATTATAAATTCTCGTAAATAATTTCTGTACATTGAAAGGACTTTATTTAGTGTCACTACTGATGGAAAGCTAAGTAGCTCTTATTGAAGAGATATTTTATGGCAGGTAAATGACCTTTTCAAATGCGATTCAAGAAATTATTATCAAAATTATTACATAGAAATAAATTTCTTATTATATTTTCAAGAGATCTCAATGAATTTTGTTTTTAATATATTCTAAAATTATCAAGATTTTTGTTTTATGAACAAAAATCTTCTGTTTATATACTCTGTTTTTAATTAAAATTAAATCGGTTTTATTTGTAGTAAAATTTTAATTTCTTGACTAAATAAATATTAATATTTTCATATAACTAGAAATTAATAATTTTGTAAAACCTTAAAAAACAGATTTCAATTAATACAAAAAACTAAAGTTTTACATTTTTCATTAATTTTATTTCTTAAAATAATTATTTGTTGTATATAGTTAATAATAATAAATCAAATATATGTATAAATTATAAAAATATAGAATATTTACGAATATATACCAGGTATATAAGGTTAAATCCGCTGTTTTTTAGAAAGTAAAAACAAATTTATTCAAAGTACTTACCCTCGCTAGCTACACAATTTTTACCTCTCTCTGGTAATTTGTGGATACCACGCCAAAAAAATCCTTCTCTTTTGACGCAAACCACTCATCAAGCTATTTTCGGACGTCTTCGTAAGTATCGTAAAGCCATATTCCCATCGATGAAAACAGGTGATCTAGTGAATAAGCGGGGTGGGGTAGTACTTCCCAGGTGAGTGTCTCCAAGTAGTTTCGGACCATTTTTGACGTGTGCGATGGTGCGTATTCGTGGAGGAAAATCAGCTTATCATGTCTTTGTTGATAATCCGTCCTTTTTTTCACGCAGAACACGGTACAATTTCATTAGTTGTTGGTGGTAGCGGTAGGCATTGACAGTTTCACCAGGTTTTAACATCTCATAGTAGACGATACCCTGCTGATCCCACCAAACGCACAGTATCAGCTTCCGTCCGAAGTGATTTGGTCTTGGAGAATATATTAATCCATCCTTTTTTCACGCAGAGTAAGGTGCAATTTGATCAGTTGTTGGTGGTAGCGGTGGGCATTGACAGTTTCACCACCACGTCTTCTTCCGGAGCGATTTGGCCTTGGGAAGATGTTGATGGTTTGCCGAGATCAACCCACGATTTCTTGCGTTTAGGATTCTCGAAATATATCCAATTTTCATCGTCTGTCACAACCCGATGCAAGAACGACATTCTTTTTTCTCTTGCAAGCAAGATTTCTCATGTTTTTTGACGTCGCTCCATCTGCCTATCGTTCAATTCATGCGGTACCCATTTTCCGATTTTTTCAATCTTCCCTATTACACGCAGACACATGGAAATGGCTGGGTAAGTTATACCCAATTGCTCCGCGAGCATTTTTTTCGATTGGGTATCGTCTTCATCTAAAAGAGCCTGTAATTGATGGTTCTCAACCTTCCTAAGCCGATTTTCGCGATTTTTGTTCCACAAGTCAAAATTGCCGTCTTTGAACTAACGAAACCAACCTCGGCACGTTGTTTCCGATAAAGCACTGTCACCATAATCTTCCATAAGCATTCGATGCGATACAGCAGCCGATTTCTTCAAATTGAAGCAGAAAAGCAGAGCTTCCCGAATATGCTCTTTTTCTGGCACAAAACTAGACATGATTACCAAAGGAAAAATGTATGTTGTTGTACGAAATTGCTGACAATGTGCACTGATTAATGTTGACAGATGTCAAACTGATAAAAAAAAGTATGGCGTGCCCATGGTAGCTTAATACGCTCCCTCACGCCATCTATGCCCAAACAGCTTATACACCTGGTATAAAAGGATACATGGATATTTTACGAGATTAAATTTATGTTAATAGAAAGAAAAACACATGACTAGATTCGATTTAAGTGTTTAAAAATAGTAAATATTTTAATAGCAATCAGCCCTGGTTATTCAAAATCATTTTTGTCAAATTTAAAAAAAAATTCTATGTAACTAAAAAATATAATTAATTTTTGAAAATTAAATTGTTTTTAATGAAAAATATTATAAAATTCGTGAAATTACACAATATTGTCAGAAATAATACATAAATTATTGATAAGATTAATTTTACTGATACAAAAATTAAAACGAACCTTTAAATTTTAATGTCCAAATACTTTTATTATATTAAAATTTTTTTAAGAATGTCGAACCTAAAATTTTAACTAAATAGTTGAACACGTTATAAATCCTAAAAGTTTGAAATTATTACCTGAATAATAATAAATATTTCCATAAAATGTCAATAACTACAAAAAACTTACGTTTACCAAATGAAAGAGTTCTTCTTTAGACCAATTTTAATAAATACGAATACATATTATTTAAAATGCTTCTTTAGACTAATTTAAATAGTCCAGAAATAGAAAGTAACTGCATTACAAAAAAAAACATTAAATGTTCTGATAGAAAAAATATTGTAAAAGTAACGAAAATTGGCAGAATTTTGGAGAAATCGAATTAAATATGCTGACTAGAATTTTAAATAAAAAAGTATTGTAACTTTGCCCCAACTTTTTTCGTATAGGTAAGAATTGTTAAAGTGAACAAAATATTAGAGAACAATTTCTTATAAAATAAGTGAAAGCACCAATCCAATATCGTTAATTAGAGCAAATTTCTATATTTTTTTGCTTACTATTACAAACTAGTACAAACAAATAAAAGTCATATTAAATTAATATAACAAAAAATAATATTAAAATTTTAAATTGGGTAATTTTTTTTTATATATATTAGCAAAGATATAACAAATTTTAAGTCTTCACAAAGTATTAACCATTATGAGGAGACTATTCTAAGAAAAGGCCAAAAATAAAATGCTGGAGTAAGATAATTGCCAATAGCCAAGATATGTTCAAGAAAATGGAATAAATGACCACTTATATTAGATATATTTTCATATATAATAGACGATAAAGTCAAATGACAAGCGATGAGCTCTTATTCTTGAATGTTTCGAAAATATTCTCTACCATCGCCTAGTCCCTTATATAAGGGTGAGTCGGTAGTGTCATATTGGTTACAAAATTATATTAGCCCCTAGAGAGTGATTTGTTACGTGAAGAATATGAGAACCAAAAATCTACGGAAATATTTCTATTTCTTCAAGGAAAACAGACATTTTCCAACCGTCTAAATGACTAGCCCCAAAATATCCAGAGCACTAACCCCAAATATAACCCTAATCCTTACCGGAGCAGCAATCAAGGAATACATGTAGTGGCCATGTTATCGCAATAATAAAAAGCTTTAAGTTCAAATAATGTCCATTAAGTTGTACTATCGTCTTGTATTACTCGTATTTTGGATTTTTTCCTTCAACCTGACAGTATACCAAAATAATAGCCTTGTAGGTAATAGAATAGTAAGCTCTACTCTAACAATATAGCCTGGCCATCATATTAAATTGAATTAAGAACCCTTGGAAGGAACACGCTAATGTCCCTAATCAAAATCAATTTACCATCGTTTACCCTGTAGAATGTTGACCGCAAATGTACCATCCATCGTACAATCACAACAACTATGATTGAACAAATTAATAAATTATTATTCTTAATTGTTCAATTATTGATTTTCTCCACAATCAATTAACACAATTTCTTCAACTTTTACGAATATATCGTTCCAATATTCATTGTATTTGTTGAATAAATATTCTTTAGATATCTAATCGGAAGGTTTTTTAATTATATACTATTGTTAAAGTATGTGTCTACACATGTATGAGTTTAAATATGCTGGTGTGAATATTGACTCTTATCGTCTTCTTTTGAATAATAAAAAAAAAACCATTTCAACTGAAGCAGGAAACAACAAATATTGAAAATGCAAAGGTAAATTTATTATCGACTATAGTATCTACTTAATTATTCATATACTATAAGGTAAGAAAACTTAAAAGGATATATATTAATGAAATGCTTAATTATATATTTTGACTTTTTTAACTAATTTGTTCTAAAAAAATTATGATTTTTTTAATGGGAGTTGGGTATTATGCCTGCTGATTAAAATATTTCTAAAAGTCCTGATTTTTTGCTGTCGTTTATCCAACGTTCTAGTTAACACCATTTTCTCATTGAAGGAAGAACTATCTCAATCTCTGCTGCTACCAAAGTAGTCACTGGCAACTTTCCGGGACGGATCCTCCTAATCCATGTGGAAAAAATATATAGGAACTCAAATATTCTTTAAAGAGCTAACAAGTCATAATAATTTCGTAGCTTTTGCCATAACATCATGAAAATAAGTCCTATATCATCATCTGCTGCAATAAATGTAAACACCGTAAGTTTTCCGGCAGGATATCTTTTTAAAAGCGGTTTTAGATTTCATTATATAATCGCAATCGATGGATAATCCATAATTAGGAAGTATCCTTTTCTGGAGAAAAATGATTCTTCCTGATAGCTCAAGTTTCAGCCGTAAACTAATTATTTCCTTATAATCTTATTTTCAATTAGTTTTAAGTTTTTTCTCACCTCTTTTATATTAAAAACTCTTTTTGAATAAGTTTACGATATTTAAATATGACACAAATACCCTTTTTGAAACTCCAATTATCATTTCGAAATTTCAAATTACTGATTAGAAACTTTTCCCTCATTATACCAAGTGAATAAGCTTAAATCCGCTGTTTTTTTAATAGAAAGCCAAAAAAAATTATTTAAAGTATTTGCCCTCGCTACCTACACATTTTTCCCGTCTCTCGGGAAATTTGTGGATATCACACCAAAAAAATCCCTTCTCTTTCAAGGCAAACCACTCATCAAGCCATTTTCAGACGTCTTCGTAAGAATCGAAGTGCTGCTCAGCGAGCGCGTGGCCCTTCGACGAAAACAGTGGGTCTGGTGAATAAGCGGGATGGGGTAGCACCTCCCAGTTGAGTGTCTCTAAGTAGTTTCGGCCCATTTTTGACGTGTGCGATGGTGTGTTGTCGTGGAGGAAAATCAGCTTGCCATGTCTTTGTTGATAATCTGTCCTTTTCTCACGCAGAGCACAGTGCAATTTGATCAGTTATTGGTGGTAACGGTGGGAATTGACAGTTTCACCAGGTTTCAACATCTCATAGTAGACGACACCCTGCTGATCCCACGAAACGCACAGCATCGTCTACCGTCCGAAGCGATTTAGTCTTAAGGAAGATGTTGACGGTTGGCCGAGATCAACCCACGATGTCTTGCGTTTACGATTTTCGAAATATATCCACTTTTCATCATCTGTTACAATCCGATGCAAGAACGACTTTCTTTTTTGTCTGGCGAGCAACGCTCCATCTGCCTATCGTTCAATTCATGCGCCACCCAATTTCCGATCTTTCCAATCTTCCCCATGGCACGCAAATGCATGAAAATGGCTGGTTGAGTAACACCAAATTCCTCCGCGAGCACTTTTTGCAATTGGGTATTGTCTTCGTCCAAAAGAGCCTGCAATTGGTGGTCCTCAACCTTCCTAGGTCCATTTTCACGCTTCTTGTCCCACAAGTCAAAATTGCCGTCTTTGAACTAACGAAACCATTCTCGGCACGTTGTTTCCGATAAAGCACTATCACCATAGGCCTCCATAAGCATTCCATACGATTCGGCAGCCGATTTCTTCAAATTGAAGCAGAAAAGCAGAGCTTCCCGCATATGCTCTTTTTCTGGCATAAAACTAGACATGATTACCAAAGGGAAAATGTATGTTGTTGAACGAAATTGCTGACAGATGTCAAACTCATAAAAAAAAGTATGGCGTATTAATGGTAGCTTAATAGGCTCATTCACGCCATCTATTACCATTCACGCCATCAACAGCGGGTTTAAGCTTATATACATGGTATACTGTTACAATAGATTTTGCAGTTTAAATGAAAAAAATTTCAAAAAACTACAATACCCAAGTTGTAGTGGAAAAGTAATGATACTAATATCACTAAGAGTAATCTGGCAATACTGTAAATGTCCCCTACGTTAGTATCTTCTAAAGGTGCAGTACAAGTTTGAACCTCAATTTGGTAGCTGCACGATCCTACAGAGCGTGATAAATGATGTTTTATTCTTCTAGTTCTCTACGGAAAATAATTTTGGAGCATCGATGTACCATTAAAAACATTAAATATAACTTAAAAGAATTAATGCTATATCTTCTAAGCATAAGCAGAAAAAATTTCAAGTCCTAATTTATGGAGACAGAACAGCAAATAATGTTTTTAGTACAATAAATACTAAATAAAAATGATATACAACAAATAAATTCATAAATTCAATGAATCTTAAGGTAGGAAATATCTTGCAAAACTAAGAGTTTTTTTTAAAGTTTTCTAAATATCGTTTTTAAGTACGAGTATGAATAATATTTATAAATTTTAAATATTTAAGCAGTTAAATAGATTTATCTATAATAGTTTTTACAAATGTTAATAGTCAAATTCTAATAAAATATAAAAGTCTACATATGAACATACAAAATTAAGAATTATAATATATATTTTTTTCTTAGTATAAATACTAATAATTTATTTATTTATTTAATTTATTAAATTTTTTTTTAAAGAATAAATATACTTTCAAATTTTGGAATCAAAACCTAGCATTCAATGTATATAAATGTATATTTTTTTCCTGCTCAAAAGGATAAACTACAGTATTTAAAGACTATAAAAGGATTACGAAAATTTAGATTAATAAAATGATTTTATACTACGTGTATCTTGTTATAGTTGTTTTTACAAATTAAAATTAAAATCTAGAAATCACTTAAAATGCCTTTCGGATTTTATATAGAAATTTTTATTCTATCTTTTGAAATGATCCACAATGTTTTCCTTGATTAATAGAAATTAATTCCAAAAAATAAAACATATATTATTTTTGTTAACGTAATTATTAAGAGAAAATAAAGGTTTCAGAAATACTAGTAAAAGGTCACCATGGAACTAAGGAGCAATGCCAGTGTGAAAAGTTTCTTGTACCGCAATTAAAACTTTCCAAAACAGTTTTCTAATCCCAAATGTGTTCATTTGTTTATCGGTACTCGTAATTATAAACTTAATTTATAAAAGTGAAATTTCATCCATAACATTGAGTCGGTTTCACTATGAAATCGTTTTTCAGAATGATTCCTGAACCACAAAGTCCAGAAGTAATGAAACTATAATGCCAAGTAGGGTTTCTTGCCATATAATTTTCCGACAGTTTTTACTCTTTTAATATCTTTCTCTATCTCGCTCTTTCGCAAATTTTCTATATATACATACTTTTTACTACAAGTGTATAGGTTCTTGCATATAAGTACATGTTTAGATATATATCTTTTCTCAAAATTATATTCAGTCCTTGTTTCCCATAGCTTCTCGAAAAAGGTTAAAATACTGATTGCAGGTCATTTTAATAAGGAATAATTTTAGTACATTCCTTGTTTTGAAAAATTTAAGAAATTTTTTTCTTTTCGGATCTACTATTGAATTATTTAATAATAGAGTTTTTAAATAATTATTCAATTTATCTAGTTAAGTTACAATAATTGCAGAACTTTATAAAAGAATCAAAGTTGAAATATTCTATTTTATATCAAACAATCCTCAAATTATATTTTATTTTACAAATATTATTGAATAGTAAGGCAAGTGAAAAATTGAAAAAGTTTTTCATAAAACAAATTCAAACTAGAAAATAGACTTTTCAATTAATAAGCAACTCTGAATTATATGAATTTGAATAAATCATTAACTAAAGGAGGAGTAAAAAGTAGTTATCGAAAAAGGAAATTTTATGATATAAAAAGCGTCAATATAAGTAATAACATATATTTATAGATAAAAATACCTAAAATAGGTCAAAAGTTTGATGTCGAAATTAATTTAATGTTTAATTATCTTATTTGTAAAAATTCCATTATATTTTAGGTTGATTCGAAGCCACCGGTAGTTTTTTACCTTTGAACAAAGACAAAATCGTAATGACTATAATGTCTTAAGTCTCTTAGCCCAAATTGGTTCATATCTGTACGAAATTTTTAAACAAAAGGACTAATAATTTTTTTAAATTTAATTTAATATTTAAAAATTCTATTTTTATATAAAAAAAATATTTTAAAAAATTTTCAATTATATGGTTAACCAAATATTTATATTATTATTTCTATTTAAAACTTTTGATTATTTATTAAATACGACAGCATTTATATACAAAAGTATTTCAGGACTCAATTATTTTGATATATTTTTGAAGATATATTCGCATATTTCGGCGACATTACTTGACGGTTGCTAAATTTTAAAAAGTCTAAAATTTAAAAATTATTTGAACCAATATGAAATTCTTACATAGTTTTATAAGAAAAAGTCAAATGACGTCAAATCGCACGATCATAGAGATTAGTTTCGGACAGTAATTTTATTTTTTCTTAATTGAATTTTTTTACAACCAACTTCATACTCAAGCCGGATAATCTTAGATTAAAGAATACCTGGATAGGCTCCTATCGTATATGTATGCGCATTTTTGTGTCGGACTTATTCCAAAGGGGATATTGTTGTCAAAATTTTTTTATGTAGACATGACATCCACTGCCATCTAGTTGTCGTAATAGAAATTTATTGAATTTATATTCATTTTAATTCACTTATTGGAAACAAAAATACAATTTAAATACAACGATAGGCAATTTTTATTTTTTGTACAATCTTTTGATACGCAATGGAATTCTATTTTAGGTTTATTATTTATTCCGTAAATATGAATCAAATATAAAGCGCCTCAATTTTGTAGACTTTGGGAGAGTTTGAAAACTTTTAGGATAAAAATTTTTGTCATTTGTGAAGTTTTATATTGGCACATCGGAAAGTGCAATTAAAAGTGTTTTTTTACATATTTACAAGTATTTACGAAAAAGTAAGTATTTTTATAAATAGTTATATTTTTGATAAAACTTAATATGAAGATTTTATTTCAGAAAGTTAAGTAATTTTTCAGAAATTGCTAGAAATTCGCCGAAAAGACGAAACCGGGAATTTCTTTCTTTCGGTAAGTTGACATCTTCATTTCTACTACATAAATTAATAAAAATTTAGTTTGTAATGTACCTTAATGGCTTTTAGTGATATGTTTTGTGTAATAAGTGGTTAAAAAATGAAAAGTTTGGCTTTCAATAAATGTAAACAAATGCGATTTTGACAGTTCAATGTTTATCGGAAATAGTTCAGTGCCGGTGTAAGTAAAGTGTGTGTAAGAAAATTTAAGGGAACGAATTTTTCAGTATGTTTTCCATTGCTGTTTTCATTGTGTTAAAATAAATAAAGTATATTCTTCGGTAGGCTTATTATTTAAATAAATTTGTTTTGCTTGCTCTATTAGACCATATTATAATGCATTTACTACATAATTTTGTTTTTTTTTTTTTAGAATATTAGTTATAAATTTTTTAAGTACATTAAATTTTTCATCTTGTAATTTACTTTTAAAGCATTTCCTTTAATGTTGTATACGATTAACTTCTTATTGTGCACATAATTGCTTTCATATAATCAAATAACTTATAATTCATATTTTACATACTCTTCCCCACTTTAAAAATTCTGTTTTAATAAATAATATACAGTGAAATAAATAAAATGAAAATACATAATAAATAAATTAATATTTTTAAAAAAAATACTGTGTTTTATTGCATATTTACAAAACTAATTCCATCAAACAACAAGACCCGCAATATTAAAAAATCTGCTTCTTTACGCATAAATGACATCACATATGAAAAATGGTTTTAAACGAACCGCTTCAATCGCATACTGAACTTCTAAATTGGCCCCCAATGAATAACGCCGTTTCTGTTGTATTGCCAATAAAATTTGGACAGAATTTTTGTGTAGAGGCCTATCCGGTTCTTCTATAATCTAAGCGCAAAATCATATGTATTTTGACTGCTGACATAGCAAGGCTTCCTTGTTAAAAAAATTCGATTGATTCTGCATAGTACTTTTTGGTTAACTATAGAAAAAATTCTATAGAAGCAAGAAAAAAATTATCCGATGTATATGGATAAGATGTGTTAAGTGAGCGCCAGTGCCAAAACTGATTTGCAAAATTTCGATCCGGCAATTTTAATCTCGAAGATGCACCACGTTCTGGAAGGCCAATTGAAGCTGATGAAGACACAATAAAGGCATTAATTGATGCAAACCGTCGAATAATAATTCGTGAGATCGTTGAAAGACTAAATTGATCGAATCTGATCGTTCATGATCATTTGAAACGACTAAGTTTAATCTCAAAGCTCGATATATGGGTTCCTCATCTTCTTACGGAAAAAAATTTGTGCCGTCACATTGACGTTTGTGATTTGCTTCTCAAACGCCAAGAAAATGATCCACTTTTGAAACGTATCATCACTGGGGACGAGAAATGGGTTGTCTACAACAATAGTTGGACAAATGGGTTGTCTACAACAATAATCAGTTGGACAAATTGAATGATTCACTTTAAGAAAAAAGGCCGAAATTTGTCAATAGGAAAGGTATAGTGTTCCAACAGGATAATGCGAAACCACATAGATGTTGGACCACTTGGCTAAAGCTTTTATAGCTTGGATGGGATATACTACCATATCCACCATACTCTCCTCCAAAAATTTTAGACGGTAAAACGTTTAATTTAAATGAGGTGGTCAAAAATCACTTGGATCAGCTTTTCCCCGCAAAGAACAAAATTTAATTTTGGAATCATGCTACTGCCAGCGTGGAATCATGCTACTGCCAGAAAGATAGCAAAGGGTATTGGATAACACTGGACAATATTTAATTGAATAAAATATTAATTCACTATTATAATAAAAAACGAAATTACTTCCCGGACAACCCAATATATTATCTATTATCGATAGTTGCATTTACTGCTAGAAAAAATTAGCATGTTTTATATTCACCGAGTAAGGAAGTAGATATTGTACTTGGATCTGAAATAATTTCTCTTTTACCCCTAAAAACACACTTTTTCAATTGCTGATCATCCCTTAACAAACTATCACTATTCACAATATATAAATGTATATTTTTTTGTTATGCGTTTTTGACAGCTTCGTCAGAAGCAATTTATCATTGTTGACTTCTGAATTGTGTGTAATGGTCTCAATCCTTTTTAAAAATCAATATGAATTATTAAACTATATATTTCTATTTTTCATTAAGAGGAAAAGCATTTTTGATTGATGCTTTTTTGATTATTTTAGAGTTCTACAGTTAATCGACATTTTGCTTTTAGAATTTGCAAAACTTTCTCCTGCGAAATATTTATTTTTTGTAAAGACCTAAAAGCATTTTAAACCTATTATTTTACAATAATATAAAAAAAAGTGTTACCAAAAGTATAGCTTTTTTCTGAATTTTTTCATGTATTGGAAATATTTTTTCAAAAGCACTGTTGGATCATATAAAAATTTGTTATTATTGGTTAGAAGAATTTCTTTTCATAGAGGCAAATTGTTTCTATGAAAAGTTATTCTGCCTATTTGCTTTTATAGCCCATTAATTTTTAGTAATTATAAAAAAATTACTAAAATTTTTGAGATATTTATAAAGTTATCTTTGTTTAGGGAAGGTATGAAAGATATTAGCACCGCCTGGACTCCCAAATGGACTGAATTGGATAATTTCGACATTTAATTAGGACGCCTGATATTTACGTATTCACGCTGATTTTCTGATTATCATTCTGTCAATGGTAATAATAATATTTTCAATAGGACATGTATTAAAAAGTAATTTATAATTTTTAAAAACAATTATGTAAAATATATATATTTTTTTATAAACGTTCTTCTAAGAAACTTTAGGTCGAATGAAACTATTTTATATTGAATTAAAATACATATTTAGTACAAAAACTTTCAATCCCATTTTTACATAATTGTGGCTCTATTTCACGGATGACTTCATAGCTCTTGAATTATGTGTGGACTGTTCTCATAAATACTATCGTTCGCAGAGCCTCATAAGAAGATGTTATGTGTGGACTGTTCTCATAAATACCGATCCACAACACTTATTCGCAAAATTATGCGTCCAGTAAATTTTGTACTTAATAAATTGATTGTTTTTTGGGGTATGTGGTGCGTAACGCCATCTTTTTGAAACCACAAATAATAGACAACCATGTCATGAAAGGAACTGGTTAACATGTTTTTGTAGCGCACTCCTTTCACAGTAACTGTAGCATCATCGTCATTTTCAAAAAAAAAAAAATACGGACCAGTAATGCCTCTAGCTCATGAAGCACACCATACAGCAACATGTGATAAATGTAATGTTTGGTCAATAAGTTCTCTTGAATTTTTAGGTCATTTTTCTCAGTGAAATTGAGCATCGTTCAAGAAGACCATTCTGAAAAACTAGTTTTCATGAATCCATCATTTTGATAATGAATTTAAATTATTTTCATATAATTTTTAACTTAAATGAACTAAAAATTAAGATAATTAAGCAATTTGTGGTTTAGAAGGTATAGTCTAATTATTTGAAAAAAAAATTTCATTTTTATAAAATATCGTTTAATCAGAAACAATTACAAAATAATCCTGGAAGACGCATAAGATTGGCCGATTGGGTGCTGGAACAACAAACTTTGGATACTGAACAAATTTTACGAACCAATTGTTTTCAGCGATTAGGTTTATTTTTCATTTGGTGAATACTTCAATTAGCAAAATTGGTATTTATATGGGGTTCTAAAAAGCCACAGTTTATATGGGGCTCTGAAAATCTACAAGTGATTATGGAGAAATAGTTGTATTCACTAACAGTGACTGTTGACTGAGCATTTTGCTATGAAGTGTTTATTGGATAAAATTTCTTAAAAAATGAAGTGTTTATTGGATAAAATTTCTTAGAAAAACGGTGCCACAACGCATACAATACCATAAATTTTGTTTTCATTTCACAAAATATATAATATTGGGTTGTTCGAAAAGTAATTTTTATAAAAAAATTTTTATAGTGAATTAATATTTTATTCAATTAAATATTATCCAGTCTGGTCTAATACCCTTTACCATCGTTCTAGCAGTAGCATGATTAAACGCTCCTAAAATTTTTGTTATTTGCTAGAAAGAACTGATCTAAGTGATTTTTGACCTCCTCATTTAAATGAAATGTTTTACCATTTAAAAATTTTTGTAGAGACTGGAAAAATGATATTCCGAAGGTGTCAGATCTGGAGAGTATGGTGGGTGTGGCAGTATATCCCATCCAAGCTTTAAAAGCTTTTGCCGACAACTTGTATGTGGTTTCGTATTATCCTGTTGGAACACTATAGCTTTCCTATTGAGCAATTCCGGCCGTTTTTGTTTAAGTGAATCATTTAATTTGTCTGATGACAGTACACTTCAAAATAATCAATTCCTTTGAAATTCCACCAAACAGATAGCATAACCTTTTTTTGATGAATATTGACTTTCGAAGTGCTTTGATCCGGTTCATCTTTTCTACTGCAGGATTTTTTATGCTTAACATTGTTGTAGACAACCCATTTTTCGTCCCCAGTAATGATACGCTTCAAAAATGGATCATTTTCTTTACGTTTGAGAAGCAAATCACAAGAAGGTGAGGAACCCATATGTCGACCTTTGAAATTAAACCGAGCCGTTTCAAATGATCATGAATAGTCGAATTCAATAAATCTAATCTCTCAGCGATCGCACAATTTATTATTTGCCGGTTTGCATCAATTAATGCCTTTATTATGTCTTGATCAGCTTCAATTGGCCTTCCAGAAGGTGGTGCACCTTCGAGATCAAAATTGCCGGATCGAAATTTTGCCAACCAGTTTTGGCACTGGCGCTCACTTAACACATTTTCTCCATATACATCTGATAATTTTTTTCTTGATTGAACAGCATTTTTATGTTTTCTATAGTAAAAAAGTAAAATATGCCGAAAATGGTGTTTTTCACTTTCCATATTTAAAAGTGTATCAACCAAAAACTACTATGCAGAATCAATCGATTTTTTTCACAAGCAAGCCTTGCTATGTCAGCTGTCAAAAAACATATGATGATGCAGCTTAAGTATGAAGTTGGTTGTGATAAAATATAAGGCGTTTTCCTTTGGACTAATTTTGCTACTAGTCGGTAGTTTTATCTGTCATCATCTACTCTACCTCGAACAAACGAGCACATTGAACTGTGAGTTACACATACAATTTACGTTAGGTGGATTCTAGTTGCTAAAGTGAAAATAGATAGTTTTGCGGGTTCGTTGGTTATGTTGAAGAGTCATATTTTTATCAGTATTGTTTACGCGTGAATAAACTCAGTTTTTGCTGTTTATGTGTGAGTAAACTCAGTATTATTGCTGACTATTTTGAGGTTATGTTTCTACTAGTGTTTAGAATTAGGCTTTCCTTTGGTCATCTACTCGCAGCTACCGACTAGTAGCAAAATTGGTCCAAAGGAAAACGCCTATATTTAAATCCTGTGTTGGGAAACAACGAAATTACTTTCCAGACAACCCAATATTTTCTTACGTATGGTTTCCTTGGTATTGAGTGTGGATGCGTCACTAAGCCATTGAACTAAAATATTATCTCGATGAAATGGTACTGTTAACATATTAACTTGAAAAAGGATAAAGAATAACTTTTGTACTAAAAATAAATTTACAAATTTGTATTTATTTGAAAAAAAAACCTGTAAAAAAATTATGAAAAGCCTAATTTCACCAAAAATCTATTTTTGTGTTTACATATGTTGGTTGGCTTTTTGTGAGCTGCTCTCTTTTTATTAAATTACTCAATTCATTACGAAATAATAAACTTTTCCATTTGTATTCTCTGCATTATATTTATTTCCAAATTAAATAACTTACATTATGAAACTATGGAGAAAGTGGAAGTTCTTGGTGAGGTCAGACCGTTGATTAGCATTAACGCTGATGAGTAGTCCTTGAGGGCTCAAGAAAAGGATTTAACCACCTCGCCCCCTCGCTCAAGGAAAACTGATGAAACTATGGACCGAGTAAAAGTTCTTGTGAGGTCAGACCGTCGATCAACATTGACGATGATAAGCAGTCCTTGAGGGCTCAAAAAAAAAGGATTTAACCACCTCGAATCTATCTCCCCTACAAAAGTACATGTAACTTTTTTTGTTCCGCAAGATCAAAAACCAGTTGAAAGGACGATAACATCCATAAGAGTATAACCAAGGATTTAAAAAGTGATTCCAGTTGAAATCTTCCAGCACTCCTACAAATAGTAGAAGCAATGTCTCCGCCGATACATGTATAGCTTCTCAACAGAACTATTTTGAAGGAGACAAAATTTATGTTTAAAAATAAAATAAAATTGCTGCAAAAAAAAATCAGTCCCCATTTTTTTGTTAGCCATATTTCGTATATGGAAAAATAGTGAATACAATACATTCAAACGAGGAGAGAAATCTTAATTTATTTCCATCAAATAATCCTTTTTACAGTATTTTAAAAATGACATTTTAACAAATTACATATTTTAAGTTATTTTGAGTACGAAGCATACAATAAGTGTTTCAAAAGCATACAATAATAACATCCTAGTTCAGTGCGAAAAACAAATATGCTAGGATAGGAGAAAACCTATTTTTATACACCCTCTTCCAGTGAATAGTTCAAAAAGAAAAAACAATACATAAAAAATTTGGAAAGATTCTCATCAAACATGTTTTGGTTATTGGAATAATGGAATTTGCAACAATGTGCTACTGATAATAAAAGCAGACACTGAAATCATAAATCTCTTCAGTTGTTTTTATTGTTTGTGCTTTTATTACTCGTATTCTTGCCGATGGCATCCCGTATGACATTGCTTCTAGGCTATTCTAGTCTGAAATTTTTCTACATTTTCTTCCAGATAATCATACAACAGGAGAGTAGCTGATATTTCAGAATCTGACGTCAACTTACGAGTATGTACATTTGTACATAGATTCCCCCGGTCCATTGACTGAATTTATCAAATGTTATATTTGTGAAATCGCTGGAAATATACGAATTGGCATCGATGGAGCACAAAGCACAGAAATACATATATCTTATCCCCTTGTCAGAAGTGTTATGATGGTTTGTGCGTATGAACCAACATATCCTCGTATGTACTAAGCGTAAGGATACTGACTATTATCAACGGACATACGGAAGCCACGGAGGAATTATTACGCAATCATAAGTAATAGAAAAATCTAATCCCGATTGGCTAGCCCCATAAGTAAACCTTGGGAATAGACACTAACAGAATTTATGCCAAAATTTTGTTCCTTTATCTATAGACTGAACGTTGGCTGACTGGGTAAGCATGTATGTATTTGATTTACTGGAGATCGTGCCCCTTTAGCAAAGACTATCCTCGTATATTAGAATCGGCATCTTCTTATCTCTGTACAGACGAGTACATTCCATTTGAACTGTTCGAGTTTTTCAGAGTCTTTAGTTACTGGTTGATTGCCTGCCCAAAATACGAATGATGGACAACATTGATATCGACATATGAGTATTTAGAGTGGTTCTATATGAGTTCCACCCTACAAAATTGTATACTATACTGAGCATAACATGAACAATAAAAATGCCTTTAATAACACTTTAGGGTTTTTCCTTTTACCAGAAAATAGGAAAAACGAAGGGATATTTCCTTAAACAAGAACAAGCACATTGCTGTGATATATCCGAATAGAAATAATACAAAAATAAGGACGAACGCTACTAGGGCAAAGAATAAAAGGAATTAATTTTCAGCGTAATGAAATGGTCTGGAAACGAGTTCATGTCCATCCAACTATCTCCGGATATGATATTTTGTTGCTTACCAAACGAGCCAAATCTTTCAGACCAACTAAATTATGGACATTTTTTTTCTAGTTCGATACTGTCTATATAAGCACAACCCATCCGACCGTATTTTTATACTTTGTGGAAAATTTAATGATCATATATATGCCGCGTGCCGGGTACCACAAACATAACGACCACCAGTACACGTCGAAATTCCCAACTTTGCACACAAGCAATATCATATGGGTCTTAAACTTTAAGAAAAGTTAACCAACAAATAATATACTATATAACACGGTGTTCGACTAGATTGATTGGAAAAGTAAAACAAGCCAAAAAGTAGTTTCTCATTTTTTAGCCATTAATTTTAAAAGCCATTTCGAATACGTCTTCTCTTTGACAATTGAAAAATGATAGTTTCCTACAATCTGCTGACGGCAATTCCATAGACTCATGCCAAGCACATCCGTTTGGTTCTACAATATAGTATATCGAAATTCATGAATTATTTTATTCCTCTTTATATTTTATACAATCTAGATTTTTTTCCACTGAAATGATCATTTTTTTTTAAACTAACCATAAAATACTTGCAATAACAAAAGTTTTGAGAAAAATCTATTTTCCGGCATTTTTTTTTTACCGCGATTTAGTTAATGTTACAATTTTTTATAGAGATTTTGCATTAAAATCTATTAAAATTATAAAAATAAAAATACCTATCGATAATTTCGAATAAATTTTAACATAAAATTGAAAAAGATATTCAATTTGCAAAGAAAATTTAGCTTAACTCCTTTGATAATAACCCGGAAACGCATTTAAAAATATTGTTTTCAGTACATTGTCAATATTGATTTAAAGAAAATAAAAATAGTTTATTTAATTTATTCTGATATGTTATCCTGAGTATTCCATTGATAGGGAAATATGGCATTCACGCTAATATGGAAATAAAATATATTATAATAAATAATATAATTTCTTGAAGAGGGTTTTTAATAAAATAGTATTTTTTTTTATTATTACACCCTCTGCGAGTTTTGAAAGTCACATATCGACAAAACCTTTATTTTAAATGTGCTAGCTTTGATGAAATATATTGAGTACAAGTTCTTATTTATGTATACATCTCATATTTGATGCTCATCAGTCTGTGATCATGCGCATTTCACTTGACTCTAGGAAACAAAGGCCACAGACTCTTTTTAGATAAACTAGTTCAGTTATGGTAAACCTATGACCCGCAGGTCACAGACTGACCCAAGTAACGATTTTAAATAAACCAACGCCCAATTTTCTCTCAAAACTAAATAAAACCAAGAAAAAAAAACACACTTCCAAGCACAGATATATAGATTTCTAAAATTAGCAAAAAATACACTGGAATATTCAAGAATTCAATTCAAAGTGAAATTATAAGAAAAATAATATTGGGTTGTCCAAAAAATAATTTCGTTTTTTTTTAAGCTGCATAATTATATGTATTTGACAGCTGACGTACCAAGGCTTGCTTGTGAAAAAGCAAGCCTTGGTACATCAGCTGTCGATTGTTTCTGCATAGTACATTTTGGTTAACTATAAAATGTAAATATGCTGTTCAAGCAAGAAATAAATTATCCGATGTGTATGGAAAAGATGTGTTAAGTGAGCAGCAGTGCCAAAACTGGTTTGCAAAATTTTTATCTCGAAGATGTACCACGTTCTGGAAGGCCAGTTAAAGCTAATGAAGACACAATAAATACATTAATTGATGCAACCCGGCGAATAACAACTCCTGAGATAGCTGAGAGATTAAATTAATCGAATACGACCGCTCATGATCATTTGAAATGGCTCGATTTAATCTCAAAGCTAGACATATGGTTTCCTAATCTTCTTACGGAAAAAAATTTGTGCCGTCGTATTGACGTTTTTGATTTGCTTCTCCAACGCCAAGAAAATGATTCATTTTTGAAGCGTACCATCACTGGGGACGAGAAATGGGTTGTCTACAACAATGTTAAGCCCAAAGCATCCTGAAGTAGAAAAGATGAACCGGATCAAAGCACTTCGAAAGCCAATATTCATAAAAAAAAGGTTATGCTATCTGTTTGGTGGGAATTCAAAGGAATCGTTTATTTTCAGCTTCTACCAAGCACCACAACGATCAATTCTGAAGTGTACTGTCATCAGTTGGATAAATTGAATGATTCACTTAAAGAAAAAAGTCCAAAATTGTTCAATAGGAAAGGATTATCCAACAGGATAATGCGAAAAAACATACAAGTTTGACCACTCGGCAAAAGCTTTTACAGCTTGGATGGGATATACAGCCACACCCACCATACTCTCTAGACCTAACATTTTCCGATTATTATTTGTTCTGGTCGACGAAATTTTTTAGAAGGAAAAACGTTTAATTCAAATGAGTAGGTCAAAAATCACTTGCATCAGTTCTTTCCTAGTAAAGAACAAAAATGTTATGATCGTGGAATTATGCTACTGACAAAAAGATGGCAAAGGGTATTGGATCAGAATGGAGAATATTTAATTAAATAAAATATTAATTCACTTTAAAAATTTTTTTATAAAAATTACAAAATTACTTTCTGGACTACCCAATAATTCCAAAAAAATTCCCAATACATATCTTCCGAATATAATAAATGCTATAATTACTGTACTTATACCCTTGATTTTATAATAATATTATTGAGTGCTACAGCGTAAAAATCGAATATTTAGTTCATAAAAACTGAAGTAAATAAATGCAGAAGAAATCGAAGTGGAACATATAAAAAATATGTTTATAGTTTCCAATAATTATAATTTTACCTTCTTATTAAAGTTATACATTTAAACGCAGTACGGTTTGGTTGGGAAATTGGTGGAAGAATATTTGTAAAAGCTTTTTATAATTCTACATTGAAAATGGATTTATTAAAATTATTTTGTTGTTTTATTTATATAACAATTTACATGATTATTAAAAGCGAACATCTTCTAGAAAATATGCCTCCATCAGTTATTTTATCAAAAAAATTTTCGAACAAAATCTTACTGCTATAAACGTATTTATTTTTAAAATTTTTACTATAAACGAAATTATTATATATAAAAGACAAGTTAAGGAATACAAGAAACCATATAAGCAATCATTAATTGATATGCATACATATGCACACCTTAATTTGATCCTTTTCCCTAAATAAGAAATGCTTTTATTTTCGTGTCATTTTAAAATATGTGCAACTATCTAGTCAACAAAATAAATCATAGAAAAAATTGTGACTTATAAATTTATAAGTGTATCAAATAAACTTAGTCAAGAATTAATTGCTTCATATGCTAAATTAATAAATTCTATTTTTAGAAACGTTTTATTCATTAGATAATTATTCATTATATACAAGGTAATTGTAACAGTTCGGCTGAAAAGTTTATAACGTAACACAGTAGAAATATTTTTTTTACAAAATTCATTTTTATTATTCAACATAGTTGCCTTCGAGGGCGATACAGCGATTATAGCGATTTTCCAACTTTTCGATACCATTTTTATAGTACTCTTTCGGTTTTGCCTCAAAATAGGCCTCAGTTTCATCATCGGTCTTAAATGAGCATTCTCTTGAGGATGCTCATTTGTATCTAGTTTCATCATCGGTCTTGCCAGCGAGCATTCTCTTGAGGTCTGCAAACAGGAAAAAGTCGCTGGGGGCCAGATCTGGAGAATACGGTGGATGGGGAAGCAATTCGTAACCCAATTCATTGAGTTTGACAATCGTTTTCATCGACTTGTGACACGGTGCATTGTCTTGGTGAAACAACACTTTTTCTTCTTCAAATGAGGCCGTTTCTTAGATGTTTTCTTTCTTCAAACGATCCAATAACGCTATATAATAGTCGCTGTTGATCGTCTGTCCCTTCTGGAGATAGTCAATGAATATTATACCATGCGCATCCCAAAATACAGACGCCATCACCTTGCCAGCCGACTGTTGCGTCTTTCCACGCTTTGGATTCGGTTCGTCGCTCGCTCTCCAGTCTGCCGACTGCCGATTAGACTCTGGAGTGTAGTGACGGAGCCATGTTTCATCCATTGTCACATATCGACGCAAAAATTCGGGTTTATTGCGCTTGAACACCTCCAAACACTGCTCAGAATCATCAACACGTTGTTGTTTTTGGTCCACAGTGAGCTCACGCGGCACCCACTTTGCACACAGCTTTTACATGCCTAAATATTCATGCACGATATGTCCAACACGCTCTTTCGATATCTTCAGAGTCTCAGCTATCTCGTTCAACTTCACTTTACGGTCATTTAAAATTATTTTGTGGATTTTTTTGACGTTTTCTGCCGTCACCACCTCTTTTGGGCGTCCACTGCGTCCTGCATCAACTGTGCTCGTACGACCAGTTCGAAATTGACGAAACCAATATTCCACAGTTGAAATAGCTGGAGCAGAGTCCGGATAACGTTTGTCAAACCATGCTTTGGTTTCCACTGTATTTTTTTTCATCAAAAAGCAATGCTTTATCAATACACGAAATTCATCTTTATCCATTTTTTTTTCAATAACAAAAGTTGCTCCACTCAAAATGCTATATCTCACGAACCAATCGACCGATTGCTGTCAAAATTTGACAGGAATCATTTGAAGCATGGTGCAAGAGGCGCTATCTAGACGTCTACGTTCTAAACTTTTCAGACGAACTGTTATAATTAACGGATTCAAATCGAATTACTTAGTATGCCATTATTCCGTTTTTTCGTCGTCATTATTGATATTCACTTCGCTGATCTGATTTCCCATGACCATTAAAATATCTGCTACTAAACGATCCTTTGGAAAAGAAGACCATTCTTCATCATCATTATTCGAACTTGCGTCTTCTTCAAGAAAATACTGCTATATTTTATCCGAATACAAAATCTTTATAGAAAATATTCTTGTTTTTTTTCGGTAAAAATATCACTAACTCAAAACTATAATTAACTCTTACTTCTTAATAGGACTTTGTGACAGGCATCTTAATCATAATGCTGTTTTTTTACAAATTATAGATACTTAATTGTATAATGAAGGTTCTTAGAAAAATCAGGATCAACAAAAATACCATCAAAATGCATTATGGCGACGATATTCTTGCATAACTTACAATAAAACAGAAGTAATTCAAAAAAAAAACGTACTACTACCTACCGGTAGGTACCAAGGTACCCTGGTTACTAAATATTATTGGAAAGATTCGTTATAGGCAGAAGAGTTTAAATAGAAAAAAGGAAATAATTAAATTGGAAAAAATAGAAACCAAAAAGTCTCCTATTATCTGTAAATTTATTTGATTATACTCTATAATAGTTTTTAAAGGATATTTTTCGAAATATGTTAGCTGTAGTTTTTCAAATTTTTGGTCGTTTCTTAGTAGCAATTGTAATTGTAAATATTACATTTATCCAAAAAATCACAAAAATATTTTATCTACGGATAGAATGGTATAATATATTATCATAATTGAACTCTTAAGTTTTTCACTATCTACGAAAACATTACTGACCATAACGTCCTTTTTGATATGATACTTTTTTTTCCATGCTATTGTATTATTCCTTATGAGTTACTCCTTAATTGGCATTTCACTTTCTCAACTGTAACTATTGAGAGGGTCCGAAAATTATCTACAATACCGGATTTGGGTTCAATTAAGCATTTATGGTAATATCATACTAATCCTCCGAAATTTATGGCGTTCTTCGAAAATTTTACATTATACTTTGTAAGATTTAACAACGCTTAAATTAAAATTTTTGAGGCTTTTAGAATTTATTCACTCTATAATATATTAATTGCTTAGATGAAATATCTTGTGATGTCACTGTAAATAGCAAATATTTCAAATGCATTGAAATGATACCAATCGTACTTTTTGAGGTAATAAAAATTTGCCTTCAGTCGAATTTTTGGAATGGCTAAATGTAGACTACGACGTGTGATAGAAAAGTAAGACTACCATTAGTACAAGTTTGAACCTAGGCTAGTATCTATACGGTTCTATAAATGTGATTTGAGAAGGCGTAACATATTTTGTAGTACATTATGATAAATGGAATAGCAAAATTTGGAGTAACGATCATTCATCTTAGCAACCTTTGATATTGAGGAAGAAGCAACGGCCGTGATATTGAGGAAGTAGCAACGATCTAATAGGAAACACTGTTTATCCAAAACACAAGCTTTTCGGTGGTATAAATCCGTTTTGAAAAGAAGAGGGTCGAAAAGCAATACATGTGGAAATTGGTCATGACACTTGTGAGGTCGATCAACATTGAAGCTGTTAAGTTGTGAATTAAGTGAATCTTTGTAATGCTCAGAAATAGCGTTCTTGATGCCAGATTGGATAGAAAAAAAATGTGCCTTTTTTTTAAAAAAAAAGAAGGGTTCTAGGTAGTTTAGCAACATCCTCTACGATAAAAATCCATCCTCTCCAAGGTCAAAATTCATTCTATAGGACGTCATAACGGTATTGTAGATAATAGTTAGAGGAGTGCAACTGTTGACCTCCTGTTAAATCGTTCCAGCACTCCTACAAGGAATATAAACAATATATGCTACTTTCAAGAAAACATTAATGCATAAAAATAAAATAAAATCACTGTAAAAAATTCTTCACCTCGTATACTGAAATTATGGACTGTCTTGGATTAGTTTACTTTACATTAGAAAAATTGTTTATAATATATTTTAAAATGGAACTTATGTGACTATTTTTATTCTAGTATAATGTAATCAAAATACTTACTTAATTCTTTTGAACGGTTCTTAAGATATCAGATCGTTTATTTTGAAGGAGGCGTCTTTTAACAGAGGGCATTAAAAATCACCTTCAATAGTGATCAAAGGTATCCTCAATAAAAGTTTAAAAAGGAACAAGAAAATCGGCTATTTGGGGTCAAAGCTAGCCTCAATAAGAGTTATTTATAATTATAGATATTTTGAGGTAACGTGATTCAAAAACTGTTTCGATGGAGAAGCATGATTCTGTCCAAAATTTGAATGCTTATACTAGGTTTGTTCAAAAAGTATCGCGAATTTTGAATTTCCGCGGTTTATGTGTATTCGATTTTCGATTTTTTGTAGCGTTATGTTGGTACTCATGTCTCTTACGTATGCCAACAAGTTCGGCCATTTTGAATGTTCACTTAATTTTTGACACCTGCTTTGCTTGCACGTGTTTTGGCTCGTCTTCGATTTTTGACCATTTTCGACCAAAACAAGCATCGCATTCATATTGCTAAGGAGCTGTTGGACCCAAATTTGCTCCAGAGGGTCATAACTGGTGCCGAATCATAGGTTTATGGTTATGACGTGGAAACCAAAGCTTAATCATCCCAATGGAAGCTGCCGCACGAGCCAAGACCGAAAAAAGCACGCCAAGTACGGTCGAATGTGAAGGTTTGCTTACAGTTTTCTTCGCTTGAGAAAGCGTGGTGCATCATGAGTTCTTGCACAGGATAGAACGGTCAATTAGGAATATTATCTGCAAGTTATGCGCAAGTTGCGTGAAGCAATCCGCCAGAAACAACCGGATTTGTGGAAGAACAAAAATTGGCTTTTGCAATATGATAACACACCTGCTCACGCATCGTTGCTTGTGCGCGAATTTTTGGCCAAAAACACCACACTAATAATGCCGCAGCCACCGTATTCCCTAGATCTGGCATCCTGTGACTTTTTCTTGTTCCCGAAACAGATTCTTTGATCCATTTGTTGGAATGGGCAAAAATCGAAGACGAGCCAAAACAAGTGCAAGCAAAGCAGCTGTCAAAAATTAACTGAACATTCAAAATGGCCGAACTTGTCAGCACAAGTGAAAGACATGAGTACCAACATAACGCCACAAAAAATCGAAAATCGAATATACCTAACCCGCGGAAATTCAAAATTCGCGATACTTTTTGAACAGACCTCGTATGTCAGTTAAGATTTCGTTGGTAAGGAGCTCAATAATTTACACATACGCAATCAGTTTGCTTAGTTAAACAGTTCTTTTATCGATTAAGTATTAATATAGAATTAAATTTAATATATTTTATTATTTGACAAATTTAAAAAAAAATATTTTTTTAATACCCAATAAAGCCACGATTGCAGAGTTTAATTGTAAAAATTCACTCATTAAAAAAAGACGATTATAATTTTGTGTCCATTTTTTTTTTTATACTTCACAAAATGTAAAATTGAAATTAGTAAAACTATAAAAAGTACTTTCTCACTTCAGTTATTCATTGATTACTCCAAGTAATGAAAAATTGTAATTTGGAGACATTAACTCTAATAGTTAATAAGAAAAAAATAATTCCAACTAAGTATAGACTGGAATTGACGATAGTTTCAATTTCTTCGTGTTTAGTATATAAATACAAGTACTGTACAAGAAAACAATTAGACTACAAACGAACATTAATCATTTCGAGTATACTCCCCAATAGATTATGAAATATCCACAATTAAGCTGCATAAATCATGAAATTTGCAAAATTTTAATAGAGAAAATCGATTAATGCTTGCTGCGACGGGGAAAGGGGGAAATGAACGGTTATTAGTCTTTTTTTTCGTCTGTTTTTATTTTTCAAAATGGAAAAGAAAGAATTATTTCGACCGCAATGAAATTTTATTTAATGACATTTTGTACTGATAAATTTGAATGTTGCACTAATTTTCCACTCGCCTTTTCATATTATAATCTTGTCTTATAATCGACTGCAACACTGACATTACCAGAAGCGCGATTAGCTTTTCACGCGAGTAACAATCGCCATTATTTCTTAAGCTATCATACTATATAACTTCAAGCGATTCGTAAGAAATCGATTAACTCTAACACCGTTTTAAGATATTACCGGGTGCTCTATTCGAATATACTCTGAACATAACCTTCTGGAGTGATTGTTTTTTATAAAGTTTTATTTTCTCTTGATGCACATGGAAAATCTGGTATACTAATACTACTAATACTGCTACCTACTATCACCCCCAATACTTTGCGCATCTCCTTGGTTTTATTAGTTCTCTAAAAATATATGATTTAAACTAAATGTGAATATGGAATACTATCATTACTATTATTGGGCATCTTACTATGGTTATCTGGAGAGAAAAAAAGAATTTTACTTCAATTTAATGGGTATGAAAAATAACAACCAACAAGACTCTAAGGTAGAGAATAAAAACGACAAAATCAAAAAGAAATTACTAGTATTATTTTTCGAAAGGAAATTGCTATCGATAGATAATAAGCTTTGATATTTATGTGCTTTCCGTTTACCTCTGTGCCTGATGCTCAGCTATAAATAATGAGCCATGCAATTGAACACGAATGGCTTTTGTAATATTTTCGATGAATTTGTGCACTGGAAATCTAAGAAAAACTATCTAAAATTACGACAACCTCCATTTAACCAATTCTACCAGTTCTCTCCCTTTTCGCCATCTCGTCATATCGTGTTTTTTCTCCTTCGTTTTATGCTTGCTTATGCTTATGCGATATTTTGCGACGGATGCGAATCATATTCAAGAGGGCAACTAAATAAGCAGATAATATTATTGAAAATATCTTTGCACAAACTCTTAAGGCACTGTCTCTAAGAGTATCTGGTGTATGAAGAACCTGCGGCTAAATTATAGTTATTGGAAGAGCAAAAAAAAATTTATCTAAACGGAATGTCTTTGTCCGTGCGTATCTCAGAATATTTCTACTAGGGCAACACTAAATTCAACCGTAATCAGGTAAATTATTTTCACTTTACAGTCGTAATGTTACAACTAAAGCCAATACTGGGAACATAGTCGTCGATAGAACTGACCATTCTAATATAAACCAGTTAACTAGTATTGAGTTCAGGATACTTTTACAATACAACTTCCGTCAAGTCACTTCCTGTCAATTTGTTACACAAATAATTGAATCGAACTTTTCCATATGATTTCACGTTATTCAGCGAATCTCTATTGAAAAGAGCTTCTATTATTAGAATCTAACAGAAATATGAGAAATTTGCTATTTGCAAGGGTGTATTTTTATTATTTACTAAATAAAATTTTCAAAAAGGATATTATGAAGGATTCGATGTTACCAAATAATATAAAGGTTGATATTGGAAAATTTTTTTAGTAAAAGTATATTTTACCGATTAAATTTACGGCACTATTAGAAAAAGTTTACCATGAAAATAGCACTAAAAAAGGAAGCTGTTATTGAATAATTGGATCCTTTGAAAAATCCAAAATAATTAAATTTATTTTGTTAAAAATTCTGTTCTAAAAAAAGAATTTTTTTTTAAAAATATTCAGAAATAATTTTAGCATTATCTTTACTGCAATTCTATTATCCTTACAACTATAACAATACCAAGGATACAGTATATCCAGTATTAGGCCTACTATTAGGTCCACTATATACATTTTTGATGAAGTTAAGGCTAGGAGATCGTGTCGGACAATCCAAACAGTTAATGTTTTTTCGTCAAACATATCGTAAACAATTTGGTGCATTATCCTGTTTAAAAACTCATCGTCGGTACTTTATTTTATCATTAATTTTATCCATTTGACTATCCATCAGCTGCTTCTACTTTATAGGATTTGTTTCCCGGCAGAAAAACAAAACTTACAAAACCATTGTAAAAATTGATTTTAACTGAAACGAGCCTACTTTTGTGTTATGTCAATTACATTGGTCCTTGCTTAAATCGTCGAAATAATTAGGGAACTTGTTTGATTCACAAGGGCTTTGTTTAGAAGAGTATTTTTTTAGCTGCTCTCTCTGTTCTGCTCAATACAAAATTCGATATTTTTCTTAAAGTGATTTTCTTTTTTCTGTATGTTTTGTTATTAAATACTCTGCCTATTTAGTGACCAATTACTCTAAATCAAAGACATCGTCCTTTAAATAATTTAATTTATACAATTTCTTCACTTTTTGATTACTTTCCATTTCACATTCTTTAATTTCTCGTTAACTTGTTAATAATAAAAAATAACTATTTAAATTGTCCTTTATTTAACTCAGACTCAACGTATCCTTTTACTTGCTCACAAAATTCCATACTTATATAACCCATAACAACAAATATATTCATAGAAACTTCACTATAGACATTTTATCCCTACAGTTAAATATTTTTTTGTACGTAAGGTCCCTCGAACATGAGGCAAGTGCTACGACCATGCGGCCATATAGCGGCCCTAAAGTGTGTGGTTAGAAAAAGTCGACTTTTAGTTTGTTTAAAGAAATTTAAAAGAGGACATGAAAAAGATATTGAGAGATATAAAAGCTTCACAGTGGATAGAATATTATTATAAAAGAAATGTTGGCCAAGGTTACATTCCGTTAGAAAGTAAGGGATTGGGAGTTAAATGTCATAGTATGGATAGACGGTTTCCGTATATAAAAATATGTTTTTTTTTTTTAAGTTTAGATTAATGAGGTACAGGGGGAAACCTTCAAAAGGTACTCGCCTGGAAGACCTTCTACCTGCCAGGTGAGTTATGCGGGATTTTTACCTCGCTAAAACCTACCTGTACCTCTACTCTTGCTCCCGGAACGATGGTTCCCCGGCGGCACTCTTTGTAAATACTACTTCGCCGGGGCGTTCTTATTTGATATTACTACTGTCCCGATATTATGACGCCTCGCGGCCTATTCTTCGTACGTGGCCCAAAGATCCTTGATTAAAGATTCCGCGTACTCTGCAACTCTGTTCCAAACCGATTGGCTCTTCAGCATGCACTCCACTATGTTTGCTGGACTGATGGAATAGTCCAGATTTTTCTCCAGATCTGCCCGTGTCCCATCGTAGAAGGGGCATTGCAAGAATAACATTCTGCATCTTCAATCACATCGCAGCAGTGATGACGGTTTGGGGAGTCAGTTCTCCTGAATCTGTGCAAGTATGCCCGAAAGTATCCGTGCCCAGTCAAGAGTTGGGTGATGTAGTACCCGACTTCCCCGTGCAGTCTACCGCACGCCCATATTGCTGCCTTTTTTGTGCTGTCTGAGACCAATGGTTGAGTGTCAAGATCGTCATACTGCTCGCACAGCATAGCCACGTCAAAGTCCAGTTCTCTGACTCGCTGTGTCAGCAAGTCTTGGGCTGCCCTGCAGTGGTTGAGATTAAGTTGTAGCACTCTCATTTTCCGTACTCTGGACAGCTCTTCTGGCATTTTGGAAGATGGGACGTTTCCATCCCCGGCTGTATGGTTACAGTCACTCTTTGGATCCTTCACCCTGCAGAGGATGCAGTTGGGAGGCTCCTTGCACGTTGGTGTGTTGTGCACTTCTTTTGCGCATCTATTTTCTCCCGGATGAGCACTGTGCCCCAGCCTACTCTGATTTTACCAAGCATCGTTGCTTTCCTGGTGTGAACGGCCGGCAGGCAGACCACCGCAATCTGCGTCGAGGCCCAGCTTTTTCTCAGAGATTTTACCGCATCGGCGGTGAGGTCCTTCGGGTGTGGGATATGATCTTTTAGTAGTTAACAACCTCTTCTTTGGTTGCCCATTCGTCCAGGTCCCTGACTTTTATTTCCGACTCCGGAATCCTCACCTCTACTGTCGCTTCTTCCTTGAGTGTCTCCCTAATGATCGTCCGGTAGGTCTCCATCTCCTTCTCTTCTGTTTTCTCAAACATAATCAGCAGATTGCCTCCTGCCATCCGTCTGATTTTTTTGACTTTCTCCCCGATGTCTTTCAATACGGGGTCTGCCTTCACCTTCTGTATTATGTCGGCGTACGTCGTCTCCTCATGCGCCTTATGGACCACTAATGCGTTCGGCGGTAGTGGTTTCCTTCGAGCTTTCGCTGGGGATTTCTTTTTCTTCTTCTTTCTCCCTCTAGCTTGCTCCCATTTTTGACCGTCAGGAACTACAGCTGCAGTCCTTCCTGACTGTTTCTGCCGATCACGCTCCGGATCAGAAGTTGGTTGTGGAGGTATATCCTCCCTCCCGGTGTTGTTCTTGCTGGTTTCTCCTCCCAGACGGTCGGTTTTTAGGGGCGTCATTTGCACGGTGTTTATGCGCCTCTGTGCTTATTTCACCTTCCGGAGTTGGTTATTAGGTAATAATAACCTTTGCGCATTATCTGGTGTTCCGCTCATCTGCGCCCAGCTTTTCTGTACAGTCGGAGTGGTTTGCGTTTCGTTGGAAACGGTTTGTAATTCCACTCCAAGTCTAAAAAACACAGTTTGTATGCTAGCTACCATTTGTTCGATCTCCTTATGCTCGTTGTGTTTTGGACCAACGAATTCCATGAGCTTTTTTATTAGACGCCCATCTTCATGTTCTGCGGTTTCTCGAGGCGAAGTCCCAAGTTGGGAAGATCTCCTTCACCGCCGCACTTATGTGGGTGGACAGGTGGTGTCAACCCCCGACCCGAAACTATGGGATTCGGATGCATGTATTTATGTGTGTTTTTTTTTACTTAATTTACTTCTATATATATACACGTATATATATTAATTATAATAAAATAAAATAAATGTCTTTATTAGTTTTATATAAAAATATGTGTGAGAGCAGAAAGTCCTTTCTAAATTTTGAGCAGTTTCTATGGCCAAAATTTTCATGAGGTTGTCAAAAAGATTTGTGGGCAATGTTTAGCCAGTGTTTCCAAAGAAACGTTTCACTAATTATCCAGTCCATGTGACTACGAATAGGTGACTTTTTTTAAGTTTTCAGTACTTAATTTGGTAATATATGAATTTTTATTTTGTTGAAACTATAGTTGAACTTTTCAGTTGTAGAATAGCTATTTTTAAAAAGAATTTTTTTTTTGAAATGTGATAGATATGTTAAATACAATTTAAAAGGATCTTTTAATTTAAAGTTGATAGTATTCAGATTAATTATATCATATACATTAGGAAATTGCTAAATACCTAAATTTAGATCGTACTTAAATCGTATTTGAAAACATCTATTACGAGATGGTATTGGGTAAAAATTGTAAGGTGATTCCTTCCTTTTATTAATTACAAAACTAAAACAGGTTCAATCACATGTTATTATGGAATTGATATTGCGATTGCCGAGAGACTATCAATCGATGAATTTTCGAATAACGCGATACGGAAAAAGTAGTTATATTTTTGGTAATTTTTTGATATTTTTAAATTTTTACTCCGTATTTACACTTGCAAAAAATATTTCAATACCAAATTCCGATCAAATTATTGAAAATTTTGCTCAATTATGACAGTATAAAATTTTCAAAATAGACTAATTAAGTCCACTTGTTTATATTTTAATACTCCTCATAATTTACAGTTGTTTATAAATAAGAATAAAATATATAATTTCCAATTATAATTATCAATTTTTTATATATTAACAATGAAAAAATATTCTCAAACATATAAATTCATATAAAAATGTTATCGTTTTTTTTTTACAAATACCGCAAAAAATTTATATTAACTCAAAATATTTATAAAAAGCATATTTATTATTGCCGTTAAAATATTTCACAATAAAATATTTCCACGAAAATATTATTAATATCCTTTTAAATTATAATAAATATTTAAATAATAATAAATAATATTAATCTGATTGCATACATATATGAATGGATATATGAGAGAAATTTTAATTAAATGGTACGAAATTAAAATAAGTTTATTAATAATAATGTATAAAGTATGTATATATGATACATACTAAAATATAAAAAATTACAAGTCAAAAATTTCTGAATTTATAAACGTATATTAATATTTATAGACATTCTCTTTCATATATTAACCAACGAATAAAACTGAAAATGCATTTGCATATTTTTTTTTCGGAGGAAAAAATAAAATCCTCTCGGCATGAAATATCCTTAATTAAATGAATTTAAAATGAAGGGAATTATATAAAAAAAATGCGGTGAATACATTGATTTTTTCCCGGAGTAAATTTTCAACATTTTAATGTACAGGATAATAAAAATAATGATGATGATAATAATAATAAATATAATGAACAAAAGTCTAGTATAAATGAAGGAAAAATTGCTAGAGAAAAGTTTTCGAAAGTTTACCAAAAAATTATTTACTACCAAAAAGGATTATCGTTGAAACTGAATGTTAAGCAAACTTCAAGTGCTGGATTGCATAAAAGTATTGTAGAATCGGAAATTGCCTTGCCGAATGCTTTTTATTTACTTAAATAAACAAAATTTTCCATTTAAATAATTTCTCAATTGGAAAGGATAACCATTCAAAAAATGAGTTTAAACATAATAAAATGTCGGAATTTGTAAAAGTTTCCGCAATTTTCCCTTTTGCTATTCTTAAGTATTTTCCTTTATAAAAATGGAAAATTTTTCTTTGATACTCAGGCTTTTTTCGACTTTATTTAAGTAACTTTAATTAATAGAAATAATTATATAATTAAAATAAAAAATAAACTATAGTTTATAGCTATAACTTTTTAGGATTTAAAAATTTAAATCATAATTTTCATATTTATATTATTGTAGATCCGAAAATAATAAAAAAAATTAATTTGATAAAATTGCTTACTGTACAAATTAGTTTAAAAAATATATTTTCGAATGTCGGCAAATATTCAATTAGCAGAATTATAATTTTTACACTATAATTTTCGATGACTAGCATAAAAATTCTCATAAAATCTGAGTCTACTTTTGATAATTTTTTTGAAGGTTTTCGAACTTTTATTTTTATGTTAATAAAATTTTGTACTAATGTTTTTAAAATTATATATTGATTTTGAAAAGCCAGCAAATCAACCATGCAATTTTAGAATATTCCATAAATTTTAATCAAGAAGTCCCATAAATTGTTATTGTTCAAAAAGTGACGATAACATATTAAATCAATATTACGATTTTCGGATGTATCCTATTTTAATCATTTAAATTAAGAATTTATAATATTACAGGTGACTAATTTTATCACACTTTCTTTATAATATAGTCCTTACTTATTTTTATTGATGATATTTCCTTTAGTTCTATTTTGGATAGAAAATTCTTTAATTTATCAATATTTATAGAGTCATTTATATTTTTTTTTTGTTACATATACTCTCTTAAATTATGTTAAATATTTGATTTTAGAGAAAAATTAGAAAAAAATATATTAATACCTTCAAAGCAGGCTTTACATCGGCGAAGGCGTTGTTTTCACTCTTCATAGTAGTGCTGGAGGAGTTCTACTGGAATCGCATTCAGCTCCTGGGTTTCTTTTCTTTAGATGCTATTAACAGTTATAATATAATATTCCTTTAAGTGCTATATAAACGTAAGAAATAAAAAAATTACATACAGTTAGATAGGATAAATTACAAAAAATTTCCGACAAAAATAAGGGATTTCTTTGGTACGCCATTCAGATCTGACTTGTGGGACACTTTTTCTGAGCTTTTCTAGAAATTTCAACAAAACTTTTTTGTCTGGAAGCACATTATCTGTTTTTGCTCCCTAAGTAGGGGTCATCTTCCACAGATTCTCATAAAAAAAATAAAACTTTACTGAAGATAAGGAAGTAGTTCTCATACTCTTCGTTAGTTAAACTGATCGATTCACAAGCTTAATATTAAATTTGATGTTACACCGTTTTTTTTTTAAATTTCAAATTATTTAGAGAGCATATACACTTTTCAAAATACTCTGTATTGAAAAAATATTTATTTAAAAATAAATAATAATAAAATATTTTTTGAACCATTTTAATTAGCAATCAGATTTTTAAATTTTTTTCTCAACTATGTTCAAATAAGCTTTTATTATAAATAATCTAGAAAACAACATCCACAATCAAGCAGGCGGCTTATTAAAAAATTCTAGCCCATTAGTTATAAAAATAAAAGTTGGAGAAAAATCAAGATATATATTCCCTTATAAAAAAAAAAATTGCAGCAGTTTTAATGTGTAATTAACGACTCTACTTGAAATAATTTCTTAAATGCCAACAGACTTATCTCTCAGCAGACTCATATTTGTAGATAATAATTTCTAAAATACTTAAATCTTTTATGATAAATTATTAAAAACAAAATATTTTCCAAGCACTCACAACTAATTAAATATTAAATGACAAAATCACAATTAAGACTTTTTTAGATTATGGAAAACTTCATATTTACGCATAATTCTTTAGTATTATTCCCTTTGGGGTATGGAAAATATAAGTGCATAATTGGTAGCGCTACTAAAAAGAAAATCTTAGGCTAAGTAATTAACTATGTTAAATAATTCACAAAGGTAGCATAGAATATTAAGGTATGCGAAAAAAGCAATTATATTGTAATGATAGTGAATCAGAAAAAGTTTCGTAGGCTTACTGCTAAAGTGGCAAAATTCATTTGCTATTCTGAGCAAAAACAAAAGCTAAAGCACTCTAATGATTTTCACAAAGGAAAATTCATAGCTTTTTCGTTAGGAAAAATTCAAAAACAATTTAAAAAAGGCCTTTAATCTTTATTAAAAACTACTTACTTTAAACTGAACTATAACAAATTGGAAAACAAATTTTTGCAAAGCATCCTTTTTACGTGCAGAGAAAAAAGAAAAATTAAAGATAACTTTTAACTATTCCAGTTTTAATTTTTTTTATTACAGTAAAAAATATTTGTAAAGCCTAAAGCTCAAATATATGAATATCATTTTATATATTGTAGTTTTCTAAAAAATTTCAATTTTATATGCAAAAGAAAAAAAAACGGAGAAAATAACCGAGAACAAAAAAAGGATATTCGCAAATATGTAGATTGAAATTCCATCAATACTCGTAGTTTTTTTGCATATGCCTCGCCGAATCAATTTTCCTTTGAGATGATTTCCTCGAACAAGCTAAATAAAATAGCTAACAAGCTGCGGAAAATGTTTGTACATTTTTATCAATGCTCACATAAGTAAGGGTTGCAGGATATATTGTACTCCTATATAAGGTTTCCCTCTTTGTTGAAAATACCATACTGCTGTGAAAAAGAAAATAATAATAACAACAATAACAATAAAAAAAAACCAGTTCAACAAATGGTTTTATAGAATAGAGAAAATTTATCTAGCCCCATAGTCATAGTGTTGCCGGCAAGTTACAACGAAATTGAGTTTATACTGAAAGTATGTATCCCCAGAAGCTAAACAAATTGCAAAAAGGGATGAAAGTTTCATCCATTCGGCCGCTAGCGGTACAATTTCTATTTCCATTTCGATGTTTAGACCGAGCCTTTAACGTCACTCTAACCAGGACACAAGGCCGAGGCAAAAAATATGTAATCCCTCTCCACTATAGCCAATATATCCACGTTGGTCGAATTTTCCAAATGCAAAGTCATTTTGCACAGCTAGTGTAGAAATTTTTGCATCATCTTTCCGTTTAGACTACAGCTTGCGTGGGTTGGGGATGGAAGAACTTTCCTCACTCAGTACCACCGTAGGCTATTGAGTATTAGTTACAATACACCATCTCTAAAATAGTCTATACATAGTTGTTCACCAAAGTAAAAAGTACAACAAAAGGTGATATCTGTCGATTCCAAGCTCCATTGTTTCCAACAGACACGCAGAAAAGTCTTCTACAAGCATACACAAATTTGCAGTGTACACAGACTTTACTTAATCCGAGAAGGAGTAAAGTCTAGAGCAGCTGTAAGGGTGATGACTGAATGCGAATATATTGTATAGTATGAATGTACTCGTTGATAGTCTCTGATTATGAACTAGACCGGTCTATCTAGTAAGTCTTAAAGTGTGCAGTTGATTCACAGAGGCACAGAGAATTTTTATTTTTCAAGATATGTACTTGAGGCGCACTATAATGTCCGGAAACTTCCTGAAATACACTCTAATATGGTTGAATAAACATACGGCATAACCAGCAGTTAGTAGCTCTACATTGTCAAATATATCCTAGCCTTTTTTCGTTTTTCTTTTAGACCTACGAATGTGTAGTTTATCACTTGATTCACCTTACATTTTGTGTTTGCACAAAAGGGTTAAGAGCAAAAAGATCACATCGTTGGTTGATACAAGAATGAGGAGCAAGGCAGGTGTAGCTCCACCAAGTCATCTTAGCTGTGGAACAGAACTAATATGCGGGAACAAATTTCATGCATGATATAACAAAGAATTTCTTATCAGCGAACATTCTACAAACTGTCAGGCTGGGCTATTCATGTCTCCACGCAGCACTTGATCAAATATTTACCTACAAAATCGGTTTATGGCCTCTTCTGTTACGAGTTTCTTGTGCATTAAGCACATATCCACGTTTGCTTTTGCCTGATAACAAAGTTCTCTGCCTTCGTCTCTAGTCTTCGGCTTTGTAATAATATTTTCACCAAAGAAGATAGTGTACTTATCATATTTCATATCGTTTAACTGCCCCTAACACCACATATAGTCTAGGCTAGTTGGAAATTTGCATTCAAAACTTTCAGTTATCGAAGTTAAAGATTGAGTTTATCTATGAGCACTTTTCGTTTACCGATAACGTTATATATACATACGTGAAATTTTCCACATCTGTGCTCACACCAGTCACGTATTATACTTGACCTTCTATATATGTAATATGTTTGAGTGCATAATGTTAAGTAAAAACCAATTGGTTGCCCATTTTTTCTCTTTTCCTTAAAATATTGTATATGGAATTCCTCCAACATGCAAATTTTCGACAGCAAAGGTATGCGCAGAATATTCCTGGAAATAACTTTTGTAAGCTTTCATCCGTAACTTTTCCATATTGTAAAATATTATTTTTTCTGTTTTTCGTTAATAATATCATTACTGTAGCAAAATTACTGATACTGTTCGACACAAATATCGATTTTGTTAAAAGCAGTTTTTCATCACACTCTGATAAGAGCTATCAAAAAAGGGGTACTTCTCTATATTAGTAAAATGTATTAAGACCTTTATTTTTTTATATATTTCAAGTACTTAGAAATAATCAATGGATCATTGTAAACTTTTAAACAAACTTCTATGCTTTAGTACCCATACTCGTATTCTATATGTGCGAGTATGCGTATAGTAGAATAGATTTTTATATGCCTGCCAAAGTTGAGTTTATCTGCAAAATACAAAATTTTATTTACCTGCATGAACCACTATACCATATATTGTAGATAGCAGGAATCAAATCCAGAACTTATGTCACGATGAAAGCAGAATGGTATGGGGAAATGATTTTATACCAAAATACCCATATGGCCGGCCACCACCCCATTATTTGGTTACTTTATCATCAAAGCAGCCCGTTTTAGTTTGAATATTGAGTTTTGTGGTTTTCTGAATGCAATTTACCTTTGCCCACATTTTAATCTCATAAAATTTACCTTTTATGTTGGCTCTGTCATTCGAGTTATCCTATAATAATATGGAAGCTAGGCCAGCACAAAACCAGTGAACCAAATATTTATATAATCGAATTTTGAAGGAGGTACGTATATCATTATTATTATCATCATCAACATAATAATTGTAGAATGGTAAGGTGTTAAGCATAGTTGTACGCATCATGTAAGTATTTGTAATATTTTAAGATTAGCCTTACCGAACCGAATCTATTTTTATTGGTTTAGAAGATAACAAATTAAATTTTTAATTTTTGAATTTTATTGATCGTTTTTCCTATGTCATCAGGATATATACTATTAACTAAGCCAAAATTTAAACCAATCCGATTCCACAAAATTTTGAAGATTTTTATAAGAAAAAAAAATATCGTTTGCTTATTATTATCTTTTGAGGACATAATATTCATAAAAAAATTTATAAAACAAAAGTTTAACTGAAAAACAAAATTTCTGATTATAATCTGGTTTTACAGCTTCTATCCTAGGTGTAAAAAGTAAGCAGATAAACCAGAAAGTTTTTTAAGACATTTTTATATTTATGTAAATAATTTTAGGACCCCAAAAAATTCTTAAAATTTTAAAAATATTGCAGAGAACAGACATTACCTGTTATGAGTATGGGAATATTCGATTTCATTTTAATTTTTATTAATAATTTTTTCTATATGTTTTTGTAAAAAAAATTGTTCTCTATAACTTTTCTTTTTCAATGTTTTCTAACATTCATCAAAATAAGTGCCTTTTTATCAAATACGAGGGTCATTCAACAAGTACTTAGCCTGCAAAAGAAAAATGAAAATTTTGGAAAGGTGGCAATTTATTTTTCCACATAATCTCCTTCAAGCTCGATACACTTGACCCAGTGATGCTCTAATTTTTTTAACCCGTCCAAAAAATACATTTTCTCGAGGGAAGTAAAATAGGCCTCCGTGGCGACGATGACCTCCTCATTCGACCCAAATCTATTCCCGGCGAGTGATTTTTTCAGGTTTGGAAACAAAAAGTAGTCACAGGGGGCCAAATCTGGAGAGTACGGTGGATGGGGCAGCAATTCGTAGCGCAATTTGACCAATTTGGCCATGGCGACGGCGGAGGTGTGAGCCGGCGCGTTGTCGTGGTGGAACAGCACTTTTTTCTTCGCAAAGCGGGGCCGCTTTTTTTTCAATTCGACGTCAAATCGGCCCAATAAGTCAGCATAGTAGCGCCCGTGATTGTTTTACCCTTCTCGAGGTAATCGATGTGGATCACACCTTGTGAATCCCAGAAAACGGTGGCAACACCTTTCCGGCCGATCGAACAGTCTTCGCCTTCTTCGGAGCACGTTCGCCGGGTGAAGTCCACTGTTTCGACTGTTCCTTGGTCTCTGGTGTGTACCAGTGAATCCATGTTTCGTCGACGGTCACGAAACGACGCAAGAACTCCGATGGATTGCGCTGAAACAGCGCCAAACACGTCGCCGATGTGGTCTCACGGTTGCGCTTGTTTTCCGGTGTGAGCAAACGCGGCACCCATCGCGCCGACAGCTTTCTCATGCCCAGTTCTTCGTGTAGAATATGATGCACCATTCCTACTGCGATGCTCACAGTCTCAGCTATCTCGTGAACCTTCAATCGACGGTCTGCCAACACGAGATCGTGGACTTTTTTAACGTTTTCCTCCGTAGCAGCCGTTTTCGGGGCACCTGGGCGTGGCTCATCAAAAACCGACGTGCGGCCACGAACAAACTCGTTGAACCAATTCTTGACGGTCGCCATCGAAGGAGAAGAGTCACCATACACAGCATCCAAGCGATCTTTGATTTCGCTGCGCGTTTTCCCTTCCAAAAACAAGAATCTAATCACCGAACGATATTGTTCTTTTTTCATTTTTGTGTAACCGACCGACACGCTCGCTTTCAAAGGTTCTCAAAACAAAACTAATGAAGAGAATCGACTGAAACTTTGACAGTAGGCTACCAAAAAAATGTACTGCACGATGGTAAATTTCTTTTGTAACAGCAGTTCTATCGGGCTGTGAGGCTAAGTACTTATTGAATGACTTTCGTAATGGCTATGCAATCCCTTAGCATTCCGTTGACTGTGTTGGCAATATCATTTTCTTCAAAGATCCTTGAAGCCTCTAACCCTGCCAGTATTATTTATGTGGAAAAAGTCGTTTCAAATAATATTTTCAAGTTTCAAGTTTACTTAATTACATATCCTTGACATTTAAAATTTTTCTTATAATACAATCTTAATACTATTTTCTCTTACGAATATTTAATACTAGCTCTATTTTTGCCTTTATTAATTCTTAGCTTTCTGCTATTCTTTTTTTTCTATATATAATATTTTTTTTTATCTTTATTATGACATTTTAAAAAAATCATGCTTACATGCTAAGCCTAACCTAAACCCTTAAATCTACTCTTATAAACTGAACATGCGTTTTTATACAATTATTCTTAAAACCAATCAATTATTAACTAAATTCTGCGTTTGTTGTGTCCTCTTGATTACCTTCAGTACTCCCTACCTCGAGTGATGTAATTGCTTACCTCAATGTTGTGCCTTTGGGTTCTTCTTGTAGATCTGGAAACGTTGCTTCAGAGCTTCTCCTGTGTCGTCCAATAGAAATAACGCTGACAGATACTTGGAGTTTCTCAAGATCTCCAGTAAGTTGTTTTCCGTTGGCTGCCTTTCTTCCCTGTTTTGATGATGGGCTAATGATTTAACCCATTTGTGCATTATTCTTATTTGCCATGCTACAAATGGGGAATGACCTGCCCCCCGGTACAACCTGTCGTTTGATATAAACTTTTTTGTCTGTCTATATCTGCCGAGCCCTGTGGCTTTTCGTAATATATTCCTTTCCATCCTATGTAGTTCTGTTGCTTCTGTTGGGCAAATAGATGACCAGATGGGGAAACCGTAGCATAAATACGCTTTTATAAATTGCTTATAAATAATGAGTTCGACGTCTTTACGTAGGATTCTCAGAAGGCTACAATATATACCGTTGGCTTTTTTTAATTTTATCCCTGATAAAGGAGTTGAATTTGAGGTTCTTGTTAAGATTCACCACGCGCCTAATTATCGAGTCATCCTTATTTCCAAACCCGGAGTCTACGTATTTCTTCTTGCCGGACGGCGTGAGGAACAAGCACTCTGACTTTGGAATCTTAACTTCAATATCTGCTGACTTCCATATCGTAGGGAAGTACCCATTATTAATGGAGCTGTTGCAAATAAGTATTAGCAATGTTATTCCTTCTTCTAGTAAGCTTTTCATTGCTAAACTGGGTATACTATCCGAACCATGGGATTTTTTCCTGGGTGCCCTCTCAAAGTAGGATTTGATGTCCCTTTTTGCCACGAAACAATATTTTGGCTTTGTCGGATTCATACTTGGATTATTCGTTTCTGTATCCTGTTTCAAATTATATTATTGAAAGAAAAGCTGTTATCCAAAATCTTTGTTCCTGAAGTAATATCGTGTATTTCCATTTATAGTCCTTCTTTGTAAGTGTTTGTTTTATTCTAATAATGCCCAATTTTGAAAGTGCTCCGCAGCATGTTCTTTACATCATGTCAGTGGTAATCGCACAGCTCTTCAGCATCCTGTCACCAACATGGTGACGAAAGAACCAAGTATCATTTCGACGCAAGACTTTAAATATCGACTCATCACTCCAAGGAATCAAAAATTTAAATATGGTAGCTAATCGCCTCTTCAGATCTGCAACTATCAACCGTGTTTCACTACACATACACTTTATACAGAATTCACGTGTGATTGTTGGAGTAATTCGCCTATTATTCCTTCTACTTAAAGTAAATTTTTAGTTTATTAATTTTTTTATCTGTTTCTATATTTTTTTTTGTTATAAGAGAACCTATTTCAGACCTCTTTTCAAATATATACCAAATTATAGATTAGTTGATTTCAATTCGAGGAACAACTTAACCTACAGAATAAACTTCATATTTTTTTCTTCCCTAGCGAGGCTAGAATTCTTCAACTGAAATAGCTTTAATTTTTTCGGATACACTGTTTTTGATCAGACAAATAGGCTATCTAGAAAACCAAGGAAAATACTTTTCCGAGCTAAAACTCGTGGATAGAGAGGAAACATTTTCAAGGTAAAGCTTTCAAGTGTCTGCGATGTCAAATCTAATGCGAAGTGTCCTTTTTCTGAGGCTTGAAAGTACTTCTTTAAAAGATGCAAATTGTTTTCATCAGTTTTCGATGTAGTAAGCTTTCTTGACTGATAATCCTCTCCAGTGCTTTAAGGCCCACCAAAAAATTTGTGTACCACCAAAAAACATGTGCTCTTAATAATGTATTTTTCGTAAAGTATCCTTCCAACTTTCGGAAGTCAAACTCACCAACTCTATTTATTGTAATGCCTACAAAATCACAAAATCACTTATGACGCTCTATGATGTCGCGTAGTTATAGGACAAGTTTGAAATTTGTACTACAAGTGTTAGAAGGACTAACATACAAGCTATGTAGAAGAAGGACTCCCATATAAGTTACATTTACTCTGTTGCCAGATCACTCTCCACTATGCCGCTCTGATAACTACACCTCATAGTACAGATTTTCATTTCCACAAAAAAATTTTCGAATTTAGGCATTTTTAATTTTAGACACTGTAAGAATGTATATAAAAATAAACAAAATTCTGAAGCTACCATAAATAAAATACAGCTCCGAAAAGTACACAGTTGAACTTTCCATAAATAGAATTAATACAAAATAAATTGATTTATTTATTATAAATAAAGGATCAATGATAAAAAAAACAAACTATTTTTTATACAAGCAAAACACTATGTTTAAGTATAATACATTATATTTTTTTTAATACTTTATTTTATAAAATTGGTCAATTTAAGCGAATTGTAAATATTTTTCTAATAAGTATATAGAAAAAATATTAAGGTTAAAACCATTTTTAAATACTTCACAATACGAGACTACGATACATATAGAACTGATCATCCTGACAATACGGCGTATAGTGGAACAGCTATCCTTATAAGAAAATCCATTAAACATAACATTTACTCCAATTTCTCCTCCGAATCCCTGCAATCTACAGTTGTTACTATTGATACCTCCTTATTTAATCTTAATGTAGCATTTGTATATTGTCCTCCCAATAAATCAATAACTGGTTCCGAGTTTGTATCCTTCTTACAAGCACTTGGAGCCTCGTTCCTTGCGGGTGGTCACTACAATGCTAAGCACCCTTAATGGGGTTGCCGCGTTGCTAACCCTCGAGGAAAGATTCTTCAAGAAGCTCTATCCCATACATCATATCAAATAACCTCCCCTCCAAATCCAACATACTGGCCAACATCTGTTTCAAAACGACCTGATATCATAATTCTAGTATTGAAACTCTTTCCGATTTAAAATCTGATCATAGTCCTGTTCTCCTTACCCTTATTTCTAAGCCAATCTTAAAGGCTCTTTATCCTAGGCTGATAAAGGGCAAAATAGACTGGAAAAGATTTAGAAGCAAATTAGACCAACAGATTGACTTGAAACGAACGTTTAAAACAGCAAATGACATTAATGATGCTGTAAATGACCTCACTATATATATACAACATGCAGTCACAACTGCTCATATCTCTAACAATACGACACAACCACAACAACAAAATTTACCAACTAAAATACGGACTTTAATTAACGAAAAAAGAAAAATGAGAGTGCAGTGGCAACGCGTACGAATGCCTAGCTACAAACAGGAACTTAACCGACTACAACGTGAACTAAAAATGGAAATTAGTAAGCACTATAACGAACGGCATGAAACTTATACAAAATCGCTCAGTGACAATATTTCTTTATGGGAAGTCACTAGATGAATACTCTCGTACAAAAGAACATCACACCCACTGAAACAAAATGACGGTAACTGGGCAAAAACAGGCAAAGAAAAACATTTGGTAAATACTTTTGCTCCACATGATGGTACAGATATCATCGAAGAACTAATGTTTCCACTCCCTATGAGTCTTCCTCCCAAAAATTTTAAGCCTTCGGAAATTAAATCTACAATTCTGCGCCTTCCCAATAAAAAAGCTCCTGGTTATGATCTAATAACAGCTCCTATTCTGAAGCAAATTTTCCGAAAAGCTATAGTTTTAATCACACATATTTTTAATAGTATCCTGCGTACAACCTATTTTCCCTTACTCTGGAAATATTCTGTCATTAAAATGATTCCTAAACCAAATAAACCCATTAATTCTCCTTTCTTCTATAAACCTATCAGCCTCTTACCAATTCTTGGTAAGATATTTGAAAAACTCCTATTAAAACGACTCTACCCTGTCTTAGTTAATGAAAAAATTATTCCTGATCACCAATTTGGCTTCCGATCTGAACACTCCTCTATCCAGCAATGCCATCGCATTGTTGATCTATTGCATCCTCTCTTGAAAGGAAAGAGTATTGCCCAGGAGTATTTCTAGATATCTCCCAAGCTTTTGATCGTGTGTGGCATCCTGGACTCAAGAGGTTTCTTCCTTCAACATACTACCTTATCATAAATTCATATCTCTCCCAACGATATTTCCAAGTTGCAATTAACTCAGAATACTCGGAAATATATGCTATTCTCGCCGGAGTCCCACAAGGCAGTATCCTTGGTCCCATCTTATATAATATTTATACCCATGATACTATCATTGCTACTTATGCAGACGATACGGCCATACTTGTACCCATTCAAATCCTGACATAGCTACCAACAATTTACAATCCCATATCCACAACCTTCAATCTTGGTTTAAGAGATGGAGAGTGAAGGTAAATGAACAGAAGAGTGCTCACATTACTTTCACACTTTGTCAAGGTAAACCTACCCCTTTATACCTTAATAGCAACATGATACCGCAATATGATAAAGTGCGTTATTTGGGACTTTACCTGGACAAGAGACTAACATGGAACCCACATACTAGATTAAAAAGAGCTGAAGCTAACAGACGTTACCTACAACTTCTTAGACTACTGGACAAACACTCGAAACTAACAATCAAAAGTAAACTTCTAATCTACAATACAATTATAAAACCTATTTGGACATATGGAATTGAACTTTGGGGTTCAACAAAACGTTCCAATTCCTATCGCATCCAGGCCTTACAATCCAAGATCCTCCGTAAAATTGTTGATGCCCCCTTTTATGTTCGTAACACTGTAATACATCGTGACCTAAATGATCCATTTCCCGCTATCAAAAATTTCAATCCCGTTTATCCTATCATCATAATCCACTTGTGAGAGAATTGTCTTGTACAGCCCTCCTCGGAAGCACTCATCGGAGACTTAAGAGACAATGGAATAGAGATTTTCTAGAGGAGTCTAACTTCCGTTAGTTGGAGCAACGCCAATGGGTGTTTACTCCCACTTCATGATGCACAAGATTGTTAATTAAAATGTTATGTTAATCTGCTTGTTACAATAAATTTGTAGTTTCAGATAAAAATAAAAAGAAAAAAAACCATTTTTAATTATATAATATTATTAAAAAAAATTTCTTCTAATTATCAAAAGGATAAATTGAAAATAAATTTAAATTTTCCAGCATTTCTTTTACTTATGTTTAATTGTGAGCAAAACGCAACTTTTAATAATTTTGCTGACGTAAAAAAAAATTTATTTTAATTATATTATATGATAATTAATATAAAATTACTTTAAGATAATATTTGTTTGGTGAAAGGATTTATTTTAATGATTTTTTTTATCGAAGAACGTACTCGATTGCTTATAATCTTAACTATTCCAAAGAATTTCTGAACAATTTTTTTGCAAATTCTATTTTTAATTTTGTTGAGAAAAAAAAGTACATTACTTGTTCGCAGTTGAATGAACAAAGGGCATTCCGAATACTTCCTTCCGTTTCGATTGAACTATCATCCAGGCAGGTTCTATTAGAAATATTAATCACTTACTTATGAGTATTCCGAAATAGAATGATAGTTACCAATCGGAAACTAATTTCCATAAAACGTTGTCATCTTGTGTTCAAAGTATCAAGACATTGCGTAAATAAAATGATATTTGCGAAAACTATCATCGACCACAAATGTGCAGACAATCTTTGTCGGTATTACAAATGCACATTTTCTTAGTGTCTACGTACTTTTTGTATGGATCTAAGGTACTTAATTCCATTGATATTCGAAACGTGTCAGGAATATAGATGGTTGTGATCAACTTGAAGACGCATCCTTATCGGTTACATCTATTCTATAATGCATTATTCAAAAATATTCAAAATATGCGTGCCAAAGTAATTCCGGTCATAGTTTGGTCACAATTTCATTAGTCCTTAACTATAACATAGATTACCGAATAGTTAACGATTTCGTACGAAAAAAAATCTTGCATTAGGTACCATTCAATATCATTTGTGGGCAGACATGCACAGAATACGGAAATTTTCTTAGTTGGTTCCATGTTTTCACTAATTTTAGATATGCAATTTCTTATTTCAGTTTCAGTCTTTACGGTCTCCTAAGATCTCCTGTATCCATATTCCTTGCTCATTATCCTATTTCGAATATTTCTACAACAAATATACAAACATAGAATACAACAAACAAATATTGCGAATGAACATTCGATAAAGCTAAAGTACACTTTCTTGGGTAGTAAAAACGATGGAGGGAGAAAATGGTTGGCAAACATAAACGCTCTGCAGATTACCTATCAGTTGAGACCAAATTAGAAGGGGATTGTTCCAGAGGCAATGTGACAATTATCGCCAGGATATTGAGCTGAACATTTGGAATTGTACATTTACAGAAAATTCTCTCCAATTCAGATAATCATCTCACTGTGATAAGGAACCACAGTACGTAGGCTAGTATAGTCACATTCTGTAATCATTCCGTATTACTAAACATACTTGTATGTATGTAAGTACTTACATCTTATAAATATATTTACAGAAAGTCAAAGTACCAATTTGACTACATTAGGAATTCCTAAATAATTTCGGAAATTTCCTACCCAAACTTACGTTTATTTATTTATATAAGAATTTTTCTTTTTTATAAAGTTTTTTTTTTGCCTTGTTTCCTTACAAATTATGGATATCTGTGAATTAATTTTTCTCTGAATCAAACAAAGTTCCAAAAGAGAAGGGATATCCTGATTTTCGTTGAAGTATTTTTTAACTTATTGATTTTTATTCACCGTCTGTAAATTCTGTAAGTCTTTAATAAAGTTTTTTAAGATTAAAAGAGATTATTTAAAGCTCTACGAAAAATTCTAAGAAAATTGATTAATTTTGAAATCATTTTTTGTTAAAGCTTTTGGTATGCTAGGCTTCTTTAAAAAATTGAATCACAAATTTAAATATAAGTTCCGTTCAAAAGGAGAATACTCTGAAAAATATTTGGGCTCGTCCCTGATGAAATCAAGTTTATTTTTGCATTCTCAAAATATTAATAAAGCTAAATATAAATATAAATTTAGTTTCTAACAAAAAAGAACTTTTTTTAGAAAAAGTTGTACAAAATGTTAGGGTATTCTTAAAAATTTATCAGTCCTAAAGCTTCCCAAATACTGTTTAGTATTTAAGACCAAGTAAAATTGAATATCGTAATTTCTTTAAGGATATGAAAGGCTATAGTGTAAGGAGACGGGATATTAAATGATTTTTTTCACGAATATTTAAATATATTATTTTTAATGGATAACTCCAATTAATATTCGATAAAATATTTTTCTGCTTATATGAAGGATACTACGAGTATCTAATACCAGATCCTTAATGGAAATTAGCAGAATTCTTAAGGAAGTAACAATTTATTATATCATATATTTAATACAAACATGTCTACACTTAAATTTAATATTATTTCTTCGGTATGTTAAAACCTTCATTTTTATTTTAAATAATTTTTCTCCTGTAAAAGTTTAACACTACATCAATACTGATATGGATAAAATAATCAATATATTTTAATATCAAATTATTAATTCTAAAATTAGTATGAAGTAAAAAATAGAAACAAAATATCAAACCATATCGGACTTTCAAAAATCGAATTAATAAACAGCTTTCTTAAGAAAAAATTATCTGAGAAATTCCATTTAAAAAATTTAGCGTTTTTATATAATCCGAACACGTGGCAATTCATAAAATGTTTATAAAAAAAAACGACGGTCTATTTCATTTCGAATCAATTTTTATACTTCAAAAAAAAAAAACATCAAACTTTGCGAATTATTAAAATATTTTTAGGTCAAGTATATTTTTCCCAAGCTTTCTTATAAACGATATTAGATATTTTCTGTTCAAATGATAACCTTCAAGCTAAAGAAAGTGAAGAAAATTTCCAATATTTTTCATATTCTTTTCGCCATTTTAATGGAATTAATTTCTAAAAGTTCATATTTATCATTCTACTATTAGATTGGAAATAACTTTAAAATAACATTAATAATACTGAAACATAAGCCACCCTCAAAATCCAAAAAGAAATAGATAAAAATAATAATTAAAAATTAAAAAAAAAAAGTGCTATCTCGTTTCACATTGTGACAAATTAAATTCTCTATTTTTAACACTTCGTTAAATTTTTCCAAATGCGGGTAGTATCCTGTTGACAACTAAAAATGTCACCTATAATTAAATTGATTGATTTCTTTTTTCGAAATCGTACCCAATCGCTTTTCGAAACGAATGGTGTTCTAATGATGTTTACTCTGAATATTAAAGCCAATTTATTTTCTAATATTATATATATTGTAGTATCATATAGTTTGCCTTTACTTACCTTCTCACCCCCTTGATGAGTGAAAAAATACTCTGAAATTAGATATAGTGGAAAATATCAAAAACAAAAAATGTATATACTAGGATATTTATTGTCCATAATAGACATCGTCTACAATACTTAATAAGGAAAGGGAGAAATTCTAAAGTAAAAAGAAAATTTAGCTATTTATAATAAAAATTTCGTAGAATACAGTTCCGAAGGAAATGAAAAAAAAGGATTATAAACAGGGGAAAAATCTAATGAAAATTATTATGAAAAGTTAATGAAAATTATTGCAATGGAAAATTTTTATAAATAATATTGATCGATAAAAGGATTTACCATTCATTTACCACTTATTTTCGCCCAACAAGCCAAAAAATCAATTCATAGATTAGGTTAAGGGTAAAATTACTGAGGAAATTATCCATAGTCGTTGCTGTATTTATATTTGTATATGTACTCGTATATGAACGTTACTACGAGGGTTTCGCAATCGAATTAATTCAGTGGCTATCTTGATAATAGACGAACAAAAGCATTCTAAACTATTTGATATAAGTCATCAACGAATAAATACTATACCAATAGCCAAATGGAGGCTCATTACGCAATCAGTCGGTGTTACATAGACGAAAATGACAGAACATAAAGGCGAAGGCGCAACGTCAAACGAAAGGGTTATCGAAGCCGAAGCATTTGCTGTAATTCTAAAAATTCTGTGAAAAAGACATTAAGCCAGCAGGAACTAAGCAGGGACTCAGTCAAGCATTAGGAAAAAGGAGTCAGTAATTCCATTGATTTAATGAGAGAAAAATGAAAAATTATCGAATTTAATGGTATGAAATCATGCGAAACAGTTCCGATCTCATTCCCATGCCTCCCACACCAACAAACACACAACTTAAACAGACCTTTACTATCTTATCGAGTATTTACTTTCAACCCTATAACAAATACTTGTATCGTAGATCATTTCTATGTACAAATAGTTCACCATTTTCTCGATATGAGTCAGTAGGCCTGGACTACCGATATACTATGAACTATAAAACCAACCCTTCCTTATGAAATGTGTAGAAATTTTCCATTAAAACTCAATTCGTAGACAAACTGGCCCAAGTAACATTACCAAAAACTAAGCCATTTTGCCTATTCAAGTAATATAAATTTTACGAAATGAAAAATAATTAATGTCTTCGTATTTATGTCTTAATTAAAGACGAATTGTATGAGATTAGATCTGAAGTAAATTAACAAAATTTCTAAATTTTTGATATTGGCATATTTTTGGTAAGTTCATCTTTCATCTATCTCATAAATAATTATATAGTTACTCTAGAAAGATTAATGATTTAAAGATATTTGACGCCAATAAGATAACTCTTATTTAATTAATAGAATGGTTATTTATGTATCATCTACATAAAATATTAAATTTTTATACTGCGAAATAACTTTAAAAATTCCTTTGTGAACATTTCGGAGCAAAATGAAGATTGGAACATTTTTGCTCACATTTGAGCAATTTTTTGATAAGGCAGTTGTTTGGTATAACTGATAAATCGTACTTATTGTAACTAAACCTTTCTTTAAAATTAAAAGATTATTTTAACAGTCTAAATGAAGACATCATATTTTTGCTCAAGTCTGAGCTGACATGGTTCTCTACGATAGCCTTAAATCTCTTAAAATGTTTACTGAAATTTTTCATAAGATCACTTTGTTAAAAATATTTTAAATCAACTAACCAAATAACTATTTTGAAATTGAAAAATGGAAACGTTAATTGGATGAGCATCTGATAAAACGTTAACTGAGCAATTTGCATCTTTTTTTGAACATCTTCTAGAATTTAAAAGCAAAGAAAATATTATTCAAGAAATAACTAAACCATTATCTAACGACTAGTTTTCTTATTTATGATTTAGGTGAAGAAATAACCTAAATTATAAATAACAAAATTAATCGTTAGATAATAGTTTAGTACCAATCAATAATTATAAGAATTTTTTGTTCAGCCTTAAAAGAAAAAAAAGTTCTTCTTAATTATTGTAAGTTTTTCACAATTTTTTTCCTATATTTTCCATACATCAACTTTTAAGGATAATTTAAATTATTATTTTAGAGTAATTACCTCATTTAAGGCTTTAAAAATATTAATAGCAGAATACTTTAGATAGTAAAAGAGGTGTTTGAAGCGTTATAAGCATTTTAGAATATTTTTTTAATTTTTTTAATGTTTTTATTCTATATTTACAAAATTACATAGTACATTTTCTAGGGAAGAACATTTTTTTTTACATTTTGTATACGTGTATGCCAACCCTCTTCTGTATAATCCTAATTTTTCTATATTTCAACTATGCCTCATTCTGCTTAAAACCAAGTAAATAACTATAATTTTCAATTCAATATGATTGCCAGATGGTCGAATACTTTATAGTCTACAGAGAATATTCACACGATAACAATAGTACTATCTGTAGGGTTAATTTTTGACGAAGACAAATGAATCCTACACAAAAATTTGGAATAGAGACATTAAGTGGTAATTTTTTTTATATTAAAGAAGAAAACTATCATCATTAAAAAATAAGAATACTCCATTAAACTTATTTGCTTTTTTCTTTCATTTTAAAATGAGTAAAAAAAATTTAAAAAAAAGAACCTGAGCATTTATTTGCTATTTTTTTTGACAAGGAAATGATTCTATGAAAGTATATTTTTGTATTGAAAAAGTATTTTCTAAGTAAGAAAGAATTTTTTTTTATATTCATAAGATTCAGTATAAAAATAAAACAATTTGGCGTAAGCATTTAATTTGCAAAGACGAACACTATAATTTTACTTCGGTCGAAGCTAAGACAAGCATACGAGATCTGTTCAAAAAGTATCGCGAATTTTGAATTTCCGCGGGTTACGTATATTCGATTTTCGATTTTTTGTGGCGTTATGTTGGTACTCATGATTCTCACTTATGCCGATAAGTTCGACCATTTTGAATGTTCAGTTAATTTTTGACAGCTGCTTTACTTGCACGTGTTTTGGCTCGTCTTCAATTTTTGCCCCATTCCAAAATATGGATCAAATAATCTGTACCAAATTTTGTGTGAAAAATAAAATTAATTGCGCGGACGCATTTCGAATGTTGACTGTGGCATATGGTGAAGCTACCTTGAATCGAAGCAACGTTCATCGGTCGTACAAAATGTTTTCAGAGGGCCGAGAAGATGTGAACAACGAAAAGCGTGCCGGGGCGTGTGAACGACAGCTTCCTTCGATTGCAGGGGCGTGTTGTATCATGAGTTCTTGCCACAAGGTAGAACGGTCAATAAGTTATATTACCTGCAAGTTATGCGCACGTTGCGCGAAGCAATCCGCAAGTTAACGCCCGGATTTGTGGAAGAACAAAAATTGGCTTTTGCACCATGATAACGCCCCTGCTCACGCATCGTTGCTTGTGCGCCAATTTTTAGTCAATTACATTACACTAATAATGCCGCAGCCACCGTATTCCCCAGATCTGGCCCCCTGTGACCAGAAACTGAAAAGCCCCATGAAAGGACGACGCTACGCTACGATTGAGGAGATAAAGACGGCATCGAAGGAGGAGCTGAACAAGATCACAAAAATGATTTTGTGAAGTGCTTCGAGGATTGGTAAAAACGTTTGCACAATTGTATAATATCTGGTGGCGATTACGTTGAAGGGAACAAAATAGATATTCATGAATAAATAATTTTTGAAAAAACACAAAATACTTTTTGAGCAGACCTCGTATAAGCTAATGACACTAGCAAGAGCTTCAGATGGCATTTTTAAAATAAAAGCAACTGAAAAATAATAAGGATCTAAACAAGATACAAACAATTTTTTTTTAAATCTAAGCTTTTAAAAAGGACATAAATTTCACTTTTTGTGAGAAAAATTATTTTAAAAATAAAATGCACAAAAAATGAATGGAAGCAATTTTTTAATATTAATAAAATTTAAAAGTAATTTGAAAAAAATAAATATTATCTTAAAAATGAAGGATAAAATAAATTCAACAAAAACTGCTTACGACATACATATGTGTAGTAGGCGGCATTGAAAAGTTTAAAATAATTTCAAGGAAGCAAAAAGGAATTTACAGATATAATCATTCAAGGAAAGTAAGAAATTTTCCAAAAAGGAAGTTATCATAATTCTAATAAACTTCAAGGGTCCGACTATAATATTGCAAGGAATTTAAATAATAAAGGAAAATCACCACTTTTAGAATATGGCAAAAACTAGCAAGTAAGTGGTTTAAAGCATATTTAAATATTCACATCACAATTTAGTATTTATGCATAAATGTTTGATAATATAAAAAAAAAAAAAAAAAATATATGAACATCATTAAGTTCATTAGCTGCACGCGATGTTAAAATCCAAGCCTGACTACGTGCACCACCAGTAAATGTTAACAATTTGGAGTTTTGAACAGGAGAATTGTTAGAACCCACATTTTATATACATATGCACGGTGGTGGAATTGTCAACAGGTGAGAGACACGCACTTCTTTGTTAAAGGCTTTATCGGTAAGGTTGCGTTTTAATTTTTCCTAATTCGTAGTCCTTAATTTTACCGGATTTTTTTTTACCAAGTATTATTATGTAACCCCATCTAAGTATACGCCCATTTATCCCCCTATTAGCAGGCTACTGCTAATAACGAAAAGTAAAAAAACAAACACTTAGAAAAAGATCTTGGCAACAAAAACCAACTATTTCCAATGATAAATCGACCGTTAATGAAATTCACATTCCGAAAGGCGTTTGAATGGGGAATAATGAACACAAGTACTACCAACAAGGCAATTGGACGGACATTGTTTGTAACCTTCATGTAGGCTTAAAACCACCCTTTACAGCTTAGTGCCGGAATGCACTTTGTTGTTATTTCTCCCTTTTTATACTGGGACTTTCCTCGAATTTCTTTTTACCCACTTATTTTTATGACTGACTATTTCTATGCTATTTTTCCTTCTGTTTGGTCAATTACACTTTTTATTTCACTCTTTGCTACGAGTATTTAGAATAGTTTTGTCCTTTGTTGGTAAAGTTTCCAGTAACAACAATCAATAAAGGATGGTAGAATGTGGATTCATTTGCATAAATGCTGGTAATAACGATCGCTTCAAAAGCAAAGAAAAACTATATTTGACTAACCAACATACATTCCTTAAAAATTAGTAGATTTCATGACATTTCGTATGTATGTGTGATCTTAAGACTTGCTATTGAAATGAGATTATTTGGCAAATATACCAATCCCTTTGACTAGTTTTTTAATGATAGTTTACTAAGACTATAGCTTACTATCATGTTGCTTTCTTAAGTTTCAAGTTGTCCTATTAATATTTAGATTCAAACTCAGAGTAAATTTATGCATTAAAAATTATTTTTTTTATAAATGAATATAGCCTTTTAAATTTTCATTAAATTCGTATAGATTTTTTTTTGTATAATAGTATCTATTTATTGGTTTGAAAAGTATAGCCCTAGTATTTGACAAGTTTGATTAGCATACTTTTGATTGCTTCACTAATAAATAATAATTTTTTTTTTGATATATTAAAGCTCTAAAAACCTACAAGTAACTATATAAACTCAGTTGTATTCAAGAAAAGTTACTGTTAAGTATATATTTTAATCTAGGGGTCTTATTGGCTCGTATTTCTTTGAAAATAAACAAAAAAAAATACCATTACCATCAATTTTCAGCACTTTGGCCAAATAATGACCGATTTTTTTGGTCTAAACTTGGAAATGTTTAACTAGAGCATATGTGGTTTCAACAATATGGCGCCATAATTATGTAAAATATTACTTTCTTTCTGGAGTATAAATTGAAATTTTTTTATATATTCTAAAAAAATCTCTTATTATTATTTAACTAAAAGTTTTCTTCAAAAAAAAATTATTTTAAAATCCTCAATAGACTCAACCGAAAAAAACTATTTACTCAAAACGAGTCACTGAATCACAGCCTAAAAACATACTCACCGCAAGTCTAAAAATATTTTGAATCTAAATCTCTTCCAAACAGACCACATTTGAAATAATTTTTTACAAATTCGATCATAATTATAATTATACACATACACGCAGGTACAAATCACTCCTGAATTAATCTAATAATGCCTAGGCTAAAAGTAAATTTCTGTCTCTCAGATACTCGTTTGTTGATTTGGTTGACAAACCTTACATGATAGTAAAAAAAAAAATACCGAGTACAAAAAATTTATTAAACAAATATGAAAAACAAAAAAAAAGGTTTACATGGTAATTTCACTTTATAGCAAATTAAATCACATACAATTTTCGGTTAGTCCTTTTTAAATGTTTATTATGTATAAGTGTATATAAATATGGATTGAAAATGTATAAAAAATCTTTTTCGTATATTCTTTTTTAGACACACCAGCTAATGTAGATTACTTAACAAACCCTTATTTTTTGGTATGTCTAAGTATTTGTAATAGAACAAATTAAATGGCATGAGGGAGGTAAAGAATTGGAGAAAAAATAGAGTAAAGAGAAAACAATAAGGACACATAATCGGTCTATTGAATTTGCAATCATGCCATAAATTTCTTTGATGTCCATCGCATAAACAAAAGTATTAAGGCTTTATATGAATTTTTAGATTTATACAAACACAAAAAGGATAGACACATATATACATACAGTATGGTGCAGAAATTCCTCCCCCCCCCCTTTACTTTACTCTATTAGTATTATACGATACTTCTTAAAAAATGAAAAAAATCCAATAAAGTATTTTTATTACAATATTTTACAGCAACATCCTCGCGTATCCTTATTATCCGTTTCATTTTTTTTATGTTTTTCTCTATTCCTATTAATTTTGATAAAAAAAAATTAAAAAAGAAAAGAAACAAAGCAATTTGAAAAGAAATAGAAAAATGGACATAATAGAATAAGCTATAAGGATATATGTACAATAACATAATATTGTTGGAATTTGTCCTTCAATTGAGCCGTTCACTTATCCACCCTTGATTATATAAGTTGTTGCATGCCATATACTCGTACTCGTATATATTAATCGTTACTGAAACAGTATTATATATATATTAGAATTAGTTTTAAATAATATATATTTTTTTTAAGGAATTTATAATATAAACGAATATTAGCGTACAAATATGTTAATATATACAAAAAAATATTCATCAAATTGCCTTATAAAGTTCAATACATTATAAAACTTTATACAAAAATGAGGATGATGTTTGGCTTAAAATAATTGCTAATAGAACATTATTTTTAGATGTATAACAAGTGGCTATTTTCGTTAACGTTACCACCATCAATCTTTAGCTGTGTCTATAGATCGGAACATTTAGCTCCTTGCTGTCCTTTCGCTCCTCATTCCGACAATTTCTCCGTTAAAAATTAAATTTTTTGTTCAAAAATTGCGAATATTACTTTTAGAATTTACATTGCTATCAATGATAATAACACCTCGTATTGAATTTCCTTAAAATCACATTTCTTTCTTAAGATATCTTAGACTCCGTTTGCATATAAAGTTGTTGATTATTTGGAGTGTTAGCGATATTACTGTCAACGACAGTTCAACATTAGTGTGACAAAAGTACCGGAAACTTTTCTAATGAGAAAACAGATTAACTGAGAATAAGGTCACCCTTCGGAATTGTTATTTTCTTTTAAATTTCAACCATCCCTATATCCCTCCAGCCATATTAATACTATTCATAGTATGAAGGTGTTGGTATCGTTTCACTATAGTAGCAGCTTCTACAATATTTAAATAATCGACCTCTGAACTAGATAGATGCTGGCGTTAAACTTGCAAATGATAAGTCGATCCAATGACATGGACAATTATATACAACATTTCCCCATTAAATTATCCTCGAAATATTTGAATTCAAGCGAGCGTAGATACTTAATTTGCAGAAAATTTACATTTTGCTTTAGTACCATAACGATTTCTATATTCATCGTCGCCTTTTCTCATAATTTTCTGATATTTTAGCCACGTTTTATCCTTATTTGCCTACCGTTTTCTATTTGTTTATTTTTTTTGTTTTTTTTTGCAAATATCTTTTGTTTTAGTATATTTGGAAAGTTTGTATGTATTTGTGTATATCCTTTCAAATGGAGAAAACTAAATTTAAAGACTTTTATATGCATATTAAGGACACATTTTTTTTTTTTTGAATTTATCCATTTTATAATGGAAAAAGAAAACCTGTACATGAGGATATATTATCCTGAGACATATACGAATGCCTATAGTATTCTGACTTTTTTTATATAAATTTAATGGTATAATAGTGTACTAAGAAAGACATTGAAATAGAGAGAGAGAGAGAGAGACAGGGAAGGCCATTTCGAAAACTGCTCGAAAAAATTCAATTAAGTTATTCTTACGAAAATATTCTCATCAGATTAAGGGAAATAAGTAGGGGTTGGTAAATGTCACTCGCAATGCTTTTTTCTACTAATTTAACGTTTTTGTCCTAACAGGATACTTTTTCCACTAATTTGGACACATTTCTGAAAGCTTCTTAAATTTAATGAGCTGGAAGAATATTTTCTCTGATATTTTTTTAACTTTTCTCTCCTGTTTTGTATTATTTTATTTGTTTGTCTTTTTTTTGTGTTCATTATGAAAATACAAACAATTTTTTTTTCGAAAAAAAAAATAATTTCTATGCGCCGTGAAAAAAGTTTTCTTTTAGTTATCCACCGGTTTTCTCTTTACATTTGATTCTGTTAATTAAATAAATTTTTTTTTACCAAATGAATTTATTTTTGTTTAATTTGATTTTCCTTTTTATGGTATGATTTTTTTTTCAAGTTTATCAAATAGAAGTAGAAGGAATAAGATAAAAGCTAAACTTTACCCGAAAAGAGGAAAGCTTTAAAACTTTAACCAACATTCTACCACAAAAATGATAGTTAATGAGCTTCCTTAAATAAAGTATATTAGACAAATAGACAAAAAAATAGATATTAGGAAAATATTTTCCTTATTTTCAAACTCAGTACAAATAATGTGGCATTTTCTTTAAATAAAAATGTTTAAATTTTGATTTGTTTTTTTTTTTTAATTTTCTATATATAAATAAAAAAAATCTCATCATATTAATATTTTTCGATAAAGTTTTTTCGATGCTATTTTGTCTTTTTGAAAGTTTTTTCGATGCTACTAAAGTCAATAATCGTTCCCATTACATGTTTGTGCATTTTCAAATTCATTCAATTTCTTAAATAAGCTTTTTCAAAAATGTTTTTATCAGGTTTTTTCGAAAAAATTTCAAAATGAGTAAATTTACTATTCTCTATATATTATCGTTTTTAGTAAGCATTTTTGGTTTTTTAACATGGCAAAAGGAGTCAAATATTTCTGGAATCATGTCCTTTCTATAATCATAAATTTTTCCAATATTCAAAGTTCAAAATATCTAAAAAATGCCCTATTATAAAGTATTATTGCATCTGTTTTTTAAGTGATCCTGTACCTGACTCATTTTTTTTTAATTATCATTTACACTGTACCGTTAATATGAAAAACAGATTGAAGTTCATTTAGTTGAGTGAAGTTTTAGTCTCATCGTTAGAAAGCTAATTAGTTATAAGAACGAAATTAAAAGTTGCCTCCAAAAAAATACCAGAATATGTATTACATATAAATGACATCCTCTTTATAAAAATATATCCCTTTCAAGAAATTATTAATTGAAATATATTACCTTTTTAAGAAAAAAATTATTGAAAAAAGATACGAGAGTCGTTCAATAAGTCTTTAGAAAATCCAAGAAATTGCGCTCGTAGTGTCGGTAAAGATTTTTTTTGGTAAGTTACATTATCGACAAGAAAGCTGTCAAAATTTTTTTTTGTAAGTAGCATTATTGACAGGAAAGCTTCAGCTCGATCCATAGCGTAGGTCAATTTCTATCGATTAAAGTTAACGACATTTATTTGTGCATAACAATGGAAAAAAGCGAGTTTAGGGCTGTCATCAAACATCTCCATTTGAAAGGCTTAAGCCCGAAAGAAATCAAAGCCGAGTTGGATGCAGTTTATGGCACATCTGCACCTGTATTTGCGATGGTTTACAATTGGGTGAACGAATTTAAACGTGGCCGTTCATCCACAAAAGATGAACATCGTTCAAGACGCCCACTTGAGGTGTCTACTCCTGAAATCATCGACAAAATCCACGATCTGATTTTGAACGATCGGCGAATTAAAGTGCGCGAATTAGTTGAGGCCACGGGCATATCACAAGGTACAGTCGCTTCAATTTTGCATGAAAAATTGTCTGTGAAAAAAATTTCGGCAAGATGGGTGCCGCGCTTGCTGTCAGAGGAGAATAAGCGCAATCGTGTAGTGGACTCTGAGGCTGTGTTGGCACTCTTTCATCGCAATCCTGCCGAATTCCTTCGTCGATATGTCACTGTGGACAAAACCTGGATACACTACTACACGCCAGAAACGAAGAGACAGTCATCACAGTGGATTTTTAAGGGTGAACGGGCTCCGAAGAAGGCAAAAATTGTGCCATCGGCCGGCAAGGGGATGGCCACGGTCTTTTGGGATTCGCAGGGCATCATTGTTATCGACTACTTGGAAAAAGGAAAAACAATAACAGGAGCGTATTACGCGTCGTTATTGCAACGGTTTAGCGAGGAAATCAAAGAGAAACGCCCCCATCTGAAGAAGAAAAAAATCCTCTTGCATCAAAACAATGCGCGTGTGCACACCTGCGCTATTTCCATGGCTAAAATTGTGGAATTGAGAATGGAATTGTTGCAGCATCCCGCTTATTCACCAGATTTGGCCCCGAGTGACTATTTTCTTTTCCCCAATCTGAAGAAATGGATTGGCGGACGACGGTTCACTTCCAACGAGGACATCATTTCTCAAACGGATGAGTATTTTGCAGAATTTCCGAAATCCTATTTTTTGGACGGGATAAAAATTTTGGAAAAACGGTTGGAAAAGTATATAGAGCTAAAAGGAGTTTCTGTTGAAAAATAATTTTTTTTTTTTTAAAAACAGTTTTTTTTTATCTTTTCCTAAGGACTTATTGAACGACCCTCGTAGTATATGTTTAATGTTACCTCAATACTGATTTCTAATTCGCACATACTTTTTATAAAATTTATATTTAACCTAACTCACTATCCAATAATCTCTACATATATACTGCAGACAAGAGGATGTAGATTTTAAAAAATATATGCAAAGATTCTTTAAAACGATCAAATTTAATTATCATATCAAAAGCATCCTTTTGTAGATATTTGTAAACTTTTTTCTGTGATTACAGGGAGCAAATAACTTCTTGCTTGCAACTCATTCTATTTTTAAATGCACAGAATCTACCAATTATCCTATCAATTGAATATTTTTACTTATAAATTATAGTAAAAATATTTTTTACCTATAAATTATTCTAAAATGGTAGAATAATTAAGATTTTGTTTATAGTAAATATCAAAATGTAATGAAAATAAAATATTAATATACTTTTATTCTTAATGTTATTGCAAATACAACTTTAAAGAATTTCTTCTCCTTTATTTTTTCATGTAACAAACTTTACCAAAAAAAGTAAAAAGCACAGGATGCGAAGATCATTCAATATAAATTAAAAATAATTATATCGCCATAATGAAACTGACGCACTTTACATAGAAACTTTAAATTAGAAATTTCTTAACTTTGAAATGTAAATAAAAACATATCCATAATTTAAAGCCCTAAAAGTAGGTAGTAAATAACTTTCAATCAAATGTCTAAATCGATAATATTTTTTAAATATAAAAAGTTGAAAAATTTCTTTTAGACTAGATAATTACATTAGGAGCATAAAGGTTCATATCATTTTATATAATAGAATTAATAAAAGAATATAATATATTTTAAAATTAATCTTGTAGGCCTTATAATTATAAATTATGGTATGCTGTTATTTAAAAAATTAATTCTGTTTAAAATAGATAAAGTATTATGCACTATGACGATTGAAAGTAAGTTATTGTATCCGCGTAAAATGATGTGCATTTTGGTCTGATGATATCATTGGCCCGTTTTATTGTAAGAATGAAGGAAGTGTAGATTATCATCGTTCCCAAGACGCGTAATTTAAAGATTTGGTGATATCAATTTACTTATTTGAAGCCATTAGAGTTTTTATTTTGAGGTTTCGTAAAAGAACATGTTTAAGCCAACAATTCTCCGATTCTAGAATATTTAAAAAAACATCCGTTCATTAATGGCCGAATAATAAACCATCAATGGGTATAACCACCTACCAATACGTATTTCTTTTAAAATACTATGGCCGAATGGTAACCAACATTTTTTGACCTAAACTTACACATTTTAATTTAGACTATTTGCAGTTTTAACAAGCTGGATAACATACTATAATTTGGCTTAATTGTATGAAAGGTGCCCAGAACGCATCACCAAGATCCTCCATTTTGACACCGTTGGACTTTTTCTTGTTAGGCTTGCAAAAATTTATGTTTCAATTACATTTTAAAGGATTAAGTCTTGCAAGAAGTCTTATTATATAGGATTTTCCAATAAGAGTGATATGATTTTTAAGTGACGTTTCGGCCATTTGTAATATGTCATGATCTGTTTTTTTTTCATTGTATTCAGTAATGGTCACAATTTCATTATGGAGAGATATACGAAAGAACAACGTTTATAAATTATTCACTTTAATTATCAAAATAATCGTTCTCCAATTGCAACTTTGCGTTCGCTTTTGCCATTTTATGGTCGTAATAATCGGCCAACTGTGCTCCCTATTCGTCGAATTGTTAAAAATTTCGAGCGTACATTTTTTTACATAATGTTCAAGTGCCAATAAGACAAAGAACCGCTCGAAGTAATGAAAATATTGCTGCCGTTCAGGCAAGTGTTGTTGAAGACATCAATTTGTCGATTCCAAGACGTTCTCAAGAATTTGGACTGTCTCAAACCACAACCTGGCTTGCATCCGTATAAAATATTTTTTTTTTATATACGATAACGATTTTTTTAAGAAAATCATCTTCTCCGATGAGGCTCACTTTCATCTGAGTGGTGCGGTAAATAAACAAAACTGTCGATTCTGGTGCGAAGAAAATCCACAAATTATTCATGAACACCCATTACATTCACCTAAATTGACAGTTTGGTGTGGTTTTTCGTCTGGTGGAATCATCGGTCCGTACTTCTTTCGAAATGAAGCTGGTAACACCGTTACTGTCAATGGAGAAGTGTATAGATCGATGATAACCAATTTTTTATGGCCGAAATTGGAAGAAGTTGATCTTGACAACATCTGGTTCCAACAAAACGGGGCTACGTGCCACACACCACGTGCAACAACCGAATTATTGCGAGAAAAGTTAGGAGATTCGATTATTTCAGGAAATTGTGACATTGAATGGCCTCCAAGAAATTGTGATTTAACACCATTAGACTATTTCTTGTGGGGTTATTTGAAGTCATTAATCTTTACCAATAAACCATACTCTTTTCAAGCTTTAGAAGTCAATATTTCGTGCTATTCATTACATACTACTTGATTTATTGGAAAAAGTGCTCCAAAATTCGGTTCATCGAATTCGTTCCTGCAAAAGAAGTCGTGGAGGCCATTTGAATGACGTTTTATTCAGAACTTAATTGTATCGATTGTACTTCACATTAAATGAAAAGCATTTGAATTTCCTTAATAATTAGTATATTGTTTTTTGAAAAGAAATCATATTACTCTTATTCGAAAACCCATATAATATTACTAAGGTATGCGATGGACAATAATTTAAAAATATTAACTATTGTGGTATTAAAACTATTTTAAAAATAACCTTCAAATAAAATATCCTAATTTTATTTATATCAACTTTTTATCATTATGGATATAAGTACCTTTAACCATAATAGGGTCATACCGTTGAAGTCTTAGGCAGATTTTTGGGATACGACATATATCCGAAAAATATCCGAGCATTGCTAACTGACACTTATCATCCTAATACAATATACAGAATGACCTTAACAAAAATTTCGAATGCACTTTCCATAATTTTCGTATATCAATTAATTCGCCAAGGTTTAATGATCCTGTCATTCGCGGCCAGCCCGGACTAAATATAGAGGGCACTATATTTATTGAATCGTTTCCTATACTGATGATATAGACACTATTGGATGCAGTCATATAGTCCGTGAGCCTTTCGCAGCTTTGGAGACGGTAGCCAAATCTATTTGGTCTAAGTATAATTAATGACATAAAACTAAAACATAGAATATCCATAAAGAATAAGACACGTCTATATAAGCTAGGATATATTATCATAATAAATACATATAACTTTGAGGCTATTAGACTCCAATGTAGTAACAAAACAAAATAATTTAAAGCGAAGAACTAAGATAGTCTCGCTAAAAAAGCCTTGTTTTAGCCCACATTGATTTTTAAGACCTAAATATTGCCGGCTTTAATGTATGGGCAGTGACAAAATTGATCTTGGCTGCTTTGAAAGAAAAGTCCTTGGCAAAATTAAAGACTATTTCTGTGAACATGGGTATTGGAAGATTAGTTATTAAATTAGACTATCAGGAGTCCAATATTAACCGGAAATTAAAAATAGCAAGGTTGTGATGGCAAGGACACATTATGCAAATGAATGAAAAGGTTCAAATGAATGAAAATGTTCTCTAAAAATTCAGTTAGGTGACGTACAAGGAATAGATCGCCCTTTCAGTAGGTATTTGTTCATTGCAATATTTTTAAAGAGAGGATCATGTTCAAAGTGTAGATAAAATTTTGAGGAACCTTTTAGTTTCTTTATAATATATCGAAAATAATTCAATAGTAGAATCTATGATATTTTCAAAGTAGGAAACGACCAATTTGGAGTACAAAATATTTACATACTTAAAATTCACTTATATAAAATAACTTTCAAAGTCTAACAAACAAAGAATTTTTGTCTTAATTTATAAATAACCTACATTAACTATTATTTTTTTCACAGAACTTATAAATAAGAAATTGTATACAATTACAAAGAATACATAAAGTAAAGTATATTTTTTCAACTAATAATTTATACGACAAGTCCAAGGTATAAATTATGATACAAATTATAGAAGAAATAAAGGCTTCTTGCACGCGTGAAACAATGTTGCAGTGTACAAATGTTTACTATCCTAAACAATGAAATAAATACTGAAATTGTATGCATAGAATGAAAAAGCAAATTAAATAAACAAATGTTCAAAAAGTTTTAAAAAAAGGCAAAAAAAAAATTCAATCTAAAAAAATCTAAAAACAAATATTCCAACATCAGCTGAAAATATTTAAAAATTCAACGCCTGATAATATACACGGTTAAAAGTGTACAAAATGCTAAAATGCCTTGCATAGCAACAAGGATAAAAATTCACATGCATCGCGGCTGAAACGAGGAAAAAGGATATTATGGAAATAAAAAAAACTCCACCCCATACAGGAACGGAATGATTTTCTTCCACTACATTTGCATTTCTAAAACAGCATACATGCGGTAGTTCTCTGCACGTGCACCCTTGAAAATGTATCCTCTAACAAAAACAAAACTGAAGTGAAATGTGAGAATGAGAGAAGAAAAAAATACCCACCAAGAGTTTAAAGAGAGACAAAAAAACGAATTTCAAATAAAAAATCCATTAACAAAGGTGCAGGCAGCGCATATAAAATACACTCAAGTGCAGAGTGGAATTTTGTCTTTTTTTAGTTGAATATTTTAATACGCATACATTTCTAAAAAGTATATGTACAATAACGACTAATACCAAACGGCTTAAAAAAAAAACAGAAGAAAAACCCGAAAGCCATACAATGAAACTCTCTCTCATGCACTTAGAGTCCTTTTCGGTGACAAAATGTGAATGGAAAAATAGCTAAAAAAAAAATCATAAAAATGGAATGTATCCCTTGACAGGTTCGGGATTTAATCCTGTGTACAGCACCAGGCAGCAACCACTATTCACCAATCACCAAATAAAATTTGCAAGCCGGTATCCTCATAAACGGGAGTCTGCTTCCACGTATATTGATATCCACCATCGCATTGTTGTGGGCGGTGCGCATGTATTCCACATCGGATACCCATTCCAATGTATGTTTATATATGGATTTATTTGGAATTTTCTACCACAAAATATGATTTGAGGACAACAAAATAGAATGGAAAAAAAAACTCCATTCGAAATCCAACTAAAGAAGAATGTCGATTGGAAGGAACGGTGTGCATGGTATGAGAATTATTTCCAGTGTACACCCCCTCGTTGAGGACGACGTTCATATTTTCAAGGATATTGCATACATTAATGCCGTGTCCTGATTTATTTTTATTTCTTAGCTAAGTTCTTTTTATATTAGTCCTTTTTTTCACCCTCATTTTTGTCCTGTTGACGTGTGTGCACGTGCACTGCTTGTAAAACGAACTGATTCAGTATTCCAACCGAAACGGGGGTCACAATTGCTGTCCACGAAATTTGTGATTTTTGAATTAGGCACTACTAACTGGACACAATCAAACTACTATGCTGGGTATTCCATTTTCATAAGGCAAATATATTCCAGTCAGGATTCAATTGACAATGGACACATTGCTTCTAATACAGGACTTTATGTATTCGTACTGTCGTAAAAATATGAAAATTTCAATAGTCACATTTTTTTCTGTCCAATTTTACGAGCTGCACAGCTTTGCTTTTAACTAAAAGAAAAATAAATGAAAAGGAAAAAAATTCCAAATAAATTTTTCTTATTCGACATATTCTAGTATGAGATCCTTTTGCACAATAAAAATAGTTCAGAACATAAAATTTTTAAAATAGAGCCCAATTGAAGTAAAACGCAATAGACAAGAGATGTACTAAACTTGTACAATTATTTTTATCTAAAAGGATAACTAAATGGTGTCGTAAAATTATTTCCAAGCCTGGGTTTTATTCATAAATGTTTCGATGTCGATGTATCCTTATGCGTAAACAGTCAACTGTACATATGTGTACGTGCATTATATTTTCATAACGTAACATACAATGGACAAGTAAGTAATTTAAGGAAATTTTCAACAATTTTTAAAATACTGATCCTTGTAGTCAGTCTTCCCAAATAAAAATTTGTGTATTATTGAATATTATAGCTTTTAGAATAATTCAAGCTGTAAAAATTAATACAATTTAATCCAAAACTTATTCTTTCAAAATATTTTTTCTAAAATAAAAATTATAATTATAGGAATATACAACTTTTTGTAATGGGAATTTCTATTTATCAATAAATTATAAAACTAATTAAAACTATTAAATAAATTGAGAGGGACAAGTTGTAATATGTATTTTTGTGAAAATGTATGTAAATCTATAAAATAAAAATAATAGGATCGTAAAAATTGAAGTCATTTTTTAAAGTACTAACAATACGGGGGGAAAAACTTGGTAAATTGGAATTAGGGTCTCCCATAAAATGTAATTTTGTTTGGTTATTTTTTTAATAAAAACTTATTAAAATTCTTTAAAAAAATTAACTTCTTAAAACTATTGAAAAAATTCAGTTCATTTTCATAATTTATTTAAAACATATCCTATCTCAGTACTGGGTTTCAGCGTCAAGCAAATATCAATTGAATGGGTTTCTCTCAATTTGACACTACAACCCAGTACTGACCTCAACCGCCGGATCGCATATTTCCCACTCTCACTATTTAAAGACAATGTCGCTCGATTTTTATAATTGCCAGGATTATCGTTATCTTAGTTTACTTCAATTTCTTTCTAATAGCAACTGTATTCCTGTTACTTCCATTTTAATCTTTTATTTTATATAAAAAGTTTTCATAAATTGAATCGAGTCAAAGATTTATGAAGATTTTTAAAGCACTAATCCAAGTTTTTCTTTTTATCAGCTTCTTAGAAAGAGTATTTAGTTCTTTATTAGATATAATCTCCATATTTTTACGAAACTATTGGGTTGTTCGGAAAGTAATTTCGTTGTTCGGAAAGTAATTTCAAAGACGATTTTCTTATAGTGAATTTTATTTTATTCAATTGAATATTGTCCAGTCTGATCCAATACCCTTTGTCATTATTTAGACAGTAGCATGATTCCGTGCTCATAAAATTTTTGTTCTTTGATGGCAAAAAACTGATCCAAGTGATTTTTGGCCTCCTCATTTGAATTGAATATTTTACAGTCTAAAAAATTTTGTACAGACCGGAACAAATGATAATCGGAAGATGCTACGTCTGGACAGTATGGTGGGTGTAGCCGAGCTCTAAAAACTTTTGTCGAGTGATCAAACTTGTTTGTGGTTACGCATTATCCTTTTGGAACACTATACCTTTACTATTGACCAATTCTGGCCTTTTTTCTTTAAGTGAATCATTCAATTTGTCCAACTGATGATAGTACACTTCAGAATTGATTGTTGTGTTGCTTGGTAGAAGCTCAAAAAAAACAATTTCTTTGAAATCCCTCCAAACAGATACCATGACCTTTTTTTCATAAATATTGGCCTTCGAAGTGCTTTGAGCCGGTTCATCTTTTCTACTCCAGGATCTTTTGCGCTTAACATTCTAGTAGACCCATTTGTCGTCCCCGGTGATGATACACTTCAAAAATGGATCATTTTCTTAGGGTTTGAGAAGCAAATCTTCCAGAACGATTTCACGAGTTGTTATAGGTACAATTAATGCCTTTATTCTTCATCAGCTTCAACTGGCCTTCCAGAACATGATGCATCTTCGAGATCAAAATTACCGGATCGAAATTTTGCAAACCGGTTTTGGCACTGGCACTTACTTAACAGATTTTCAGCATTTTTGAACAGCATTTTTAACTTTTCTATAGTAAAAAAAATAAAATATGCTGAAAATGCTGTTTTTCACTTTCCATATTTAAAAGGGTATCAACCAAAAACTACTATACAGAATCAATCGCATTTGCTATGTCAGCTGTCAAAATACAGTTATGTCAGCTGTCAAAATACATATGATTATACGGCTTAAGTGTGAAGTTTGTTTTTAAAAACTAAATTTAGTCCTCTGTTGGGAAAAAATGAAATTACGAAATTACTTTCCTTTTACTGAACGGAAAGTAATTTCAACCCAATTGTTTACAACCCAAGAGTTCAGCAAAAGATTCTTTTCTTAATTTATTAGAATTATTTTCATTATTATTAATACAAATTTTATTGAATTTCTTATTTAACAAAAAATATTTAATACAATTATGATTCTACCCTAACAATCCAGTTTTTCATAACTATATGTCCCTACTGCTCGTATAATATAGCCAAAAATATTATCTTTTAGAGTCGCATAAACTAAAATAAATATTTATGAAATAAAATTTTAGTCGATAACTCTTATAATAAAGGGTTTTCGAATAACAGTGATATGATTTCTTTTTTTTTTTAAATACACTAATTGTTAAGAAAATTCAAATGTTTTTTTATTTATTGTGAAGTACAATCGATACAATTTAGTTATGAATAAAACGTCATTCAAATGGCCTGCACGACTTCTTTTGCAGGAACGAATTCGATGAACCCAATTTTCAAGCACTTTTTCCACTAAATCAAGTTGTATGTCATGATTAGCACGTTCAATATTGACTTCTCAAGCTTGAAGAGAGTCTGGTTTATTGCTAAAGACCAATGACTTCAAATAACCCCACAAAAAATAGTCTAATGTTGTTAAATCACAATTTCTTGGAGGCCATTCAATGTCACAATTTCTTGAAATAATCGAATCTCCAAACTTTTCTCGCAATAATTCGGTTGCTGCACGTGGTGTGTGGCACGTAGCCCCGTCTTGTTGGAACCAGATGTTGTTTAGATCAACTTCTTCCAATTTCGGCCATAAAAAGTTGGTTATCATCGATCTATACCGCTCTCCATTGACAGTAACGGTGTTACCAGCTTCATTTCGAAAGAAGTACGGACCGATGATTCCACCAGACCAAAAACCACACCAAACTGTCAATTTAGGTGAATGTAATGGGTGTTCATGAATAATTTGTGGATTTTCTTCGCACCAGAGTCGACAGTTTTGTTTATTTACCGCAACACTCAGATGAAAGTGAGTCTCATCGGAGAAGATGATTTTCTTTAAAAAAAATCGTTATCGTTTTCAAGTTGTTTAAAGACAAAATCGGCAAATTCAGACGTTTACGGTGGTCCAATGGCTTCAGTTCTTGAGTGATAACAATTTTATACGGATGCAAGCCCAAATCCTTTCTCAAAATCATCCAGGTTATGGTTTGAGACAGTCCCAATTCTTGAGAACGTCTTGGAATCGACAAATTGCGGTCTTCAACAACACTTGCCTGAACGGCAGCGGTTCTTGTCCTATTGGTACTTGAACATTATGTAAAAAAAATGTACGCTCGAAATTTTTAACAATTCGACGAATAGCGAGCACAGTTGGACGATTATTACGACCATAAAATGGCAAAAGCGCACGAAAAGTTGCAATTAGAGAACGATTATTTTGATAATAAAATTGAATAATTTTTAAATGTTGTTCTTACATATATCGCTCCATAATAAAATTGCAAGCATTACTAAATACAATGAAAAAAAAGAAGACAAATCATAACATATTACAAATGGCCGAAACGTCACTTACAAATCATATCACTCTTATTGGAAAACCCTATATAAGCATTTATTTTTATTTTTATTTAACAGTATTATTATCTATATAAAACGCTATACTCTTTTATTCACTATAGTTTTTAATCAATATTGACCAACATTTTATATAATATTCTTTTTTTATATTCAAAAAGTATTTTTTGTTTAAAATTATTGAAAAACTAATTTATTTATTATAAATAAATACAGGAATTTCATCTATCAATGTTACAAATCATCAAATGTCATCTATTATATTATAAATATTGATTTCAAATTTCAATAAGGATTGAACCCTTCTCATATATTGTATATTTCTTTCCTCAAATATTTTTGATTATACTCAGCAATACACAAGAATTTTATTTTATAAATATAATAATTTGATTATTATTTACTTATATTTTTAATTACTATTTCTGGTATAGTATTAGTTCAAATATTTCTATATCATATTTTATAGCCCCTATTATATTAACCCACGATTAAAATAAGCCATATTGATTGGAAATCTCTGAAAAATTTCACTTTTTTATTATTGAATTAGAGAAGCTCAATTTCATTGGTGGAAAAAAAATCATATCTTGATTGTTCAGGAAATGAAAATTTCTCTCACTTTTGTATTTGAACAGTTTGGAAATCCCTTTTTCAACAAAGAAGTTTATGAACGTGCCTTGAAAACTACCTGCCAGCATTATTCATTTACACAAAGCCTAAACACAACAGCAGGTTTTCGAGAGAAAAAAAGGCAAAAACAAATTCCCAAATCAAGCCCTTAACAGGGAATATACACATATTTTTTTTGCTTATACTCTTCCAAAAGACTGTTGTTCATGCTTGGTATCACGTACGCATGAGTAGCTCGTCGTCCTTTAAGAGGCTTGTCGCTTCCTCAGACGGAAAACCAAACCATAGCGTACCACCATACATCTATCCATATATCCATCAATCCATTCATCCATCTACCATAGATGTATATAAATTTAAAAATCCAATCATGGCCAAAAAGAAAAAAAACTCAGCCACCTTCTTTATATCGTTTTGTATTAATAAAAAAAATTCAGACCCTAAAATTCATTTAAACAGCATGTCAATATCTCTCTTGATAGGTACAAATATAATATACCACCTAAAAGATAAATCAAATTTTATTAAAATAAATTGATCTTATATGAATATTGAATACAGAAAAATAAAATTAATTGAAAAAAAAAATGATTGCTTTCTAAAAAAAATTCAAACCTTTTAAGGGTAATAATAAATTGATCTTATTGAAATGAGAACCTATTTTTTCTTTTTGTATAACCTTGATTCGTCTCTTTGTAAAAATATTCTATAAATTCCAAACTTTAGATATTGGATTTTTTAAATATAGCCATATTAAAATACCGACCTATTTATATATTTCTTATTATTTCGGATACAAAACAGTGCGTCATCCTGTTTTACATAGTATTTGTTTCTATGAATGACTTTTACTTGTCAGAAACATTTCTTCAGATAAAATTTAGTTTTTAAAAAAAATTTCAAAATACCCATATTAAGAAATATATAAAAAGTAGATTATCCTATTACCTTAAATACATACAAGAGAATATGAGATGTTTGCAAAATTCCAAATGAAAAAATTTCGAATTTAGAGACTTCAACTAGTACTTTTTTCCATACTTCATATCTACCTGGTCTGTCTCCGACACCTTTGTCTCCATCTTCTAATCAACCTTTGTTTGGCTGTCTAATATTTAGTAATTTTAGTAAAGCGTCTCAAGTCTCCTGTTCTCTGCTTTCTATTTCCAGTATCCTATCTCAAGACGCCTTTTTTCTCTTTGCCACCTCTTGTTAACTATCTTGTCCGTAGACTCGTCAAAATGTAGCCTATAATATTTAGTCTCATACCTGGAGACAATAATCTCCTTGCCGAGTTTCATGTCTCGACTATACTGTCCTCTCCTGTCTCCTATTAACTCTCACTTACCTTATATGTTCAATTTGTTGGCTCCTGTCTGCTATATCTTTGATTTCCTTTTTTTAATATCTTCTATATACGTTTTTTTTTATTTTATCCTTTGCCATTACGCTGACATTTGTTTAATATCATTAGTGTCCTGTATTTTTTTTAACTGATACTTTACAAAAAATTTCTATTATAGTACAAAATCTTAAGTAATATAATAATCTACACCACTTAGCTGTAATTATGATCTCGTCTCAAATTTGTGTCCACAAAAACACATGAGGCCAAACACTCTATATCACTAAACAAAAACATTAATTTTTGGTTGACGTGTACCTAATAAAAGGTTAATTTTCTGATCTTTTATAATTCTTACTATTCAAATTTTCGTATCATTAGTACATGACCTTCTAATTCTTAAAACCAATTTTTTAAAAAAAGGTTTTTATATCTTCTTGAAAATTTTCTATTGCCTTCATTAATAAAACAAAATTTAATTTTCAAATATTTTTTAATTAAAAAAAAATAATTTTCACTTTATTTGAAAATAAATTACAATATTTTAATTAATTACCAATTAAATTAATATATACACTAAAAAAAACCTATAAACCAGCTAAAGGTAAAGAGAAAGACAAAACTATTCAGGGATTTACTCCATCGAATTTAAAAAAATCCTGAAACTTTTATTTAATATTCTTTATTTGAAGCAATTTTTTTTTCCCATTTGATATAAATCCTTATTTTATCAATTCTAAAGTTACTATATGCGATAACATTATTGACGCATTTATTTTACGAGGCAGTTACGATATGTTTGAATTTCATAAGAAAAGAGGAGGATACGAGAGTCGTTCAATAATTGCTTAGAAACACCAAGAAATTGCGCTCGTAGTGTCGGTAAAGATACTACTTTTTGTAAGTACCATCATCAACAGCAAAGCTGTCAAAATTTCAGCTTGATCCATAGCGTAGATCAATATCTATCGTCGATTAAAGCTAACGACATTTATTTGTGCATAACAATGGAAAAAACCAGTTTAGGGCTGTCATCAAACATCTCCATTTGAAAGGCTTAAGCCCGAAAGAAATTAAATCCGAGTTGGATGCAGTTCATGGCACATCTGCACCTGTGTTTGTGACGGTTTACAATTGGGTGAATGAATTTAAACGTGACCGTTCATCCACAAAAGATGAACATCGTTCAGGACGCCCAGTTGAGGTGTCTACTCCTGAAATCATCGACAAAATCCACGATCTGATTTTGAACGATCGGCGAATTAAAGTGCGCGAATTAGTTGAGGCCACGGGCATATCACAAGATACAGTCGCTTCAACTTTGCATGAAACATTGTATGTGAAAAAAATTTCGGCAAGGGGTGCCGCGTTTGCTCTCAGAGGAGAATAAGCGCAATCGTGTAGTGGACTCTGAGGCTATGTTGGCACTCTTTCATCGCAATCCTGCCGAATTCCTTCGTTGATATGTCAATGTGGACGAAACCTGAATACACTACTACACTCCAGAAATGAAGAGACAGTCAGCACAGTGGATTTTCAAGGGTGAACGGGCTCCGAAGAAGTCAAAAACTGTGCCATCGGCCGGCAAGGTGATGGCCACGGTCTTTTGGGATTCGCAGGGCATCATTTTAATCGACTACTTGGAAAAAGGAAAAACAATAACAGGAGCGTATTACGCGTCGTTATTGCAACGGTTGAGCGAGGAAATCAAAGAAAAACGCCCCCATCTGAAGAAGAAAAAAACCTCTTGCATCAGGACAATGCGCGTGTGCACACCTGCGCTGTTTCCATGGCCAAAATTGTGGAATTGAGAATGGAATTGTTGCAGCATCCCGCTTATTCACCAGATTTGGCCCCGAGTGACTATTTTCTTTTCCCCAATCTGAAAAAATGGCTTGGCGGACGACGGTTCACTTCCAACGAGGACGTCATTGCTCAAACGGGTGAGTATTTTGCAGAACTTCCGAAATCCAATTTTTTGGACGGGATAAAAATTTTGGAAAAATGGTTGGAAAAGTGTATAGAGCTAAAAGAAGATTATGTTGAAAAATGAAAATTTTTTTTTTTAAAAAACAGTTTTTTTCCATCCTTTTCTAAGGACTTATTGAACGACCCTCGTAGCAAAAAAGAATTCATATAATTATTAACTGTCATTTTTATAATATTAAATTTAGTTTACTATAAAAATACCTTTTAAAAAAAATGGATTTTGTATTGAATTTTTACTTTTATTGTAATTTCCTCTTTCAATTAATTAATCTTAAAAATATTTCATGACTTGAATAGTCATAAAAACCTGAAATTTTGATGATCTCTTATCAAATTAGGTTTTTTTCTTATTTTTTTTAAATCCTTCTATTCCTATAAAAAACATAACTTCTTGATTAGTTATTTTAGGAATAATTGCCTGAAAACACTAAAAATATCCGATGCTCTAAAAGAAAAGTAGAAATTTATGAGAGGATCTATTAAATCCATTAGATATGCTTCGGATATGTTGAAATGTCTGTAATATTTTAGGTTCAATAGTTTGGTTTACCTGAAGGAGGAGGCATCAATTTCACTAGATGACTGTAACAGCGTAGGCCTATCAAGGACTATATTATTCGATTTTATCTTCTCTGATTCCTTATTTCATATATACATTGGTGTTTGTGTGTGCCTCGATTTATTGCTGGTAGTTAGGCAATTGACAAAAGAACCCTATAGTCATAGATTGGTATAATCTTAATTTGTCAGATTGTCCCATGGTCACCCTTTCAAATGCATATTAGGAATATACCGCACCCCAATATAGTGACATTATGAGTACACCAACGCTTTAAGCATACCACATGTACGTGTACAAGCTAGATTCTCTGTTCTAGACCGATAGTCAAACTGGTCTGATGAGCTAACCAAGAGTAGTTGCTCTTTATAAAAACAAAGGGCAAAACCAGGATTATAATCGATTTTGTATTTTTTTTTTATTCCAGTTTTGCTTTTTTTCTTCTATTTCAAAATTTGAAAAACTGTGCTTATGTGGATGTAGCTATATTATTTTGAATAAACCCTAAAACTTGCCATCATCATTCATTGCACATTGTAGATTATAATCTTGTTCACCCTCTTCTGAATTAATACACATACTCTCAAATTTATGTACCATAGAATATTTACTCGAAAAATATTATATACATAAGGATTTGTATATGTAAGTTTTTATACAGATGTTTCGCCCTCCTATGCCCTTGAATACAGTCACAATTTATTTAAAATTATTGCACATTATTCTTATGATATACGGTTTTGCTATAACAGCCTACGTATATATGAGTAGAGATGAAAAATGTTCAGTTATCAGAAATTTTGGGGTAGATTCTTTTCATTTCATTACTTTCCTTTTTTTGTATGAAACTCTATGGTACACATATAATTCGTGTTCACCCTGAGGCTGGTACCATACAAAAAGGGTTAGGTTGCATTGAAAAATGTCACTTTAACTTATAAAACCAAAAAAACCAAAAGCGTACCAAGATACTGACGAACACGGCATAACCTAAGGGCGACTTTCATTTTAATAACGAATATTGGATAAATAGAATAAATGTTAATACATGTACATATATTCGCATCTGTAGCTTTTGAGCATTTTGAATATTTATTGAAGAACACCGGAAAATTTTGCATACGAGAATACCCAACAATAGTACTTTACTCTAGTCCTATTATTTGAATCCTTGTAACCAAACTTGCTTATTCAATTGGTGGTGTCATCCCCAAAATTGAGGGCTTCAGCTAGCAAACACTTTTGCACGAACTTAATTTATAGAGGGTTGTTGCTCCTCAAAAAAAAATTTGCCAATTTACATACACAACTGTACAAATAATCCAACAAAAAAAAACGATTGGCTTTTCTCAGCTGAGTCAGTAGTTACTTTTATAGGGATAAGCACGCAGTATGCAAAGAAGAACAAAAATCGATATTGCAGAGAATAGAATATCAGCAACCCCCAGATGATATGCATAAACTGCTTTACTGTTAAATTGATTTTGGATTCTTGAAATTAGATTCACATAATTCGAGCCCTTGAATTTTGCGAATTGTCAACCATATACTATCGCATCTATATGAGGGTGTTTGCACCCTCTACTGTCAACTGAATTGTCTATAATTATATTTGTGTTCGCGTATGTTACATAACATTCGAAAGCGTTACATTTACGAGTATCCAGAAAATGTCAAAAATTAGTTGCAAAAGTAAAAGAGTTTTGACAAATAATAATAATAACTAAAATGAGAATAGCGACAAGTTCAATATTCATAAGAAGGCGTAAGTAGGAGTATACTTGTATTTGTGCGTAAGCTAATATTTCGCAACAGCGACAATAAGAATAAAATTTCACCAGAAGCCGAAGTGGTTGAAAAAGCCACTTTAAATATGGCAGCACTTGATAGTAGGACCATTTGCATTCAAAAGAATTTATATTTTTATTTTTTCTTTTGCATTTTGTCCTTGAAGCGCCCTTTTTGTCAGAATTGTAATTTGCAACGGGGGTTGGCAATGTTTATGACAGGGATTAAATGCCAATCTTGAGCTGTTAAGTAATATTAGTGGATTTGTTGTTACAAAAACCATTACAGATGATGAAATATTGCCTTACGGGAGGATGATATCATCGTATAAATTACAGCTAGGTTTTCTATACCACTCATACGCCTTATAGTATAGTCATAAGTTAACAGCCAAAATTTTTTGATGTCAAAAATAGAATGAATTGTGAGAGGGTAAAATAAATTTAAACAATAAAATATAAGAGATTTCAGCGGTAGAAGAAGACAACAACCAAAATGAAAAAATGTTTCCAGTGAAAAAAAAAATTGGTTAAGGAAATGCCTAAACCTCCCCCACTCTAAGGAGGTGCATTTCGAATAACGAAAAAAAATATAGCTAAACGTAGAGAAAATAAAAACTTTTATGACACCGACTAGTAGTGAAGTACGCAAATCCTGATCTTTATAATAACAGCGGTAAGAATTTTTCTACAGTCGACAAAAAAATTTTAATGCAAATACTTTTATTGTATCTAATTTAGACAGTATTGCAGAAGAAGCTTATCTTTTGGAAAATTCTATTTTGAGATTTAAAAAATTAAACGAACAATTCTGTAGAGTATTATCCTGCCTACCCTTCTTTACTTGGTTTAATTCACTTTTTTTGCGCTCACTACATCTACCCAAGATAATATTATTAAAAATTTATAAGTAAATTTCATTGAAAATTTCACCCCAACTCAAGGAAAAAAATAAAATTCAATACACACACGCATCAACACCTAACTACGGCCAACTGGTTGTAAATTTGAAAAGCAATACTTACGCATATTTTACTGATTGTTTATTTTCATCCCCTTTCTTTACCAAAATTTCCATTGAACAGTAGATTATTTATAAATTCACTTACTGTGCTCGAGAAAATTTACATTTCAAGTAAAATTGGTACTTGCACCCTCGCACTTTTCAAACACACTAAAAAGAGATCATACTAAGCTGGTTTTTGTTCATTTTCTTGTTCAATATACAAAAAGAATTTTGTATTGAAAAATTTTGGAAAATTTCAAGCCGAGTAAAGTAACTGCTATCACTATTAGACGATTAAGTATTATGAAAAATGTCACATTGTACTATATTTCAGATTTATACCCAAAATAAGGACGATGAAATAGACCTACCCCTATTGAAACATTTATTAACAAATCTTGAAGCTATCAAAAGTTTCAACCATTCATCACAAACTAACAATGAGTTTTCTTGATTTATATTTAAATTAAACTTTACACTATTTTATAAACATTTCCTATTATCAGGAAGTTGATCCTTAGAGTATAGGTTTTTTAGTCACCGATTTTGGTATTGATTATTTGAAATGTTTTTCTTTGAATTTACTCGTTTAAAGTTTGCCATGAACTTTATCAAAGATAATAAAAAATACTGAAAGGGTACATGTACGAGGGTCGTTCAATAAGTCCTTAGAAAATCTAAGAAATTGCGCTCGTAGTGTCGATAAAGATTTTTTTTTCCTAAGTAGAATTATCGACAAGAAAGCTGTCAAAATTTCAGCTTGATCCATCGCGTAGGTCAATTTCTATCGTCGATTAAAGTTAACGACATTTATTTGTGCATAACAATGGAAAAAAGCGAGTTTAGGGCTGTCATCAAACATCTCCATTTGAAAGGCTTAAGCCCGAAAGAAATCAAAGCCGAGTTGGATGCAGTTCATGGCACATCTGCACCTGTGTTTGCGACGGTTTACAGTTGGGTGTCCACAAAAGATGAACATCGTTCAGGACGCCCAGTTGAGGTGTCTACTCCTGAAATCATCGACAAAATCCACGATCTGATTTTGAACGATCGGCGAATTAAAGTGCGCCGATTAGTTGAGGCCACGGGCATATCACAAGGTACAGTCGCTTCAATTTTGCATGAAAAATTGTCTGTGAAAAAAATTTCGGCAAGATAGGTGCCGCGTTTGCTCTCAGAGGAGAATAAGCGCAATCGTGTAGTGGACTCTGAGGCTATGTTGGCACTCTTTCATCGCAATCCTGCCGAATTCCTTCATCGATATGTCACTGTGGACGAAACCTGGATACACTACTACACTCCAGAAACGAAGAGACAGTCATCACAGTGGATTTTCAAGGGTGAACGGGCTCCGAAGAAGTCAAAAACTGTGCCATCGGCTGGCAAGGTGATGGCCACGGTCTTTTGGGATTCGCAGGCCATCATTTTTATCGACTTCTTGGAAAAAGGAAAAACAATAACAGGAGCGTATTACGCGTCGTTATTGCAACGGTTGAGCGAGGAAATCAAAGCGAAACGCCCCCATCTGAAGAAGAAAAAAATCCTCTTGCATCAGGACAATGCGCGTGTGCACACCTGCGCTGTTTCCATGGTCAAAATTGTAGAATTGAGAATGGAATTGTTGCAGCATCCCACTTATTCACCAGATTTGGCCCCGAGTGACTATTTTCTTTTCCCCAATCTGAAGAAATGGCTTGGCGGACGACGGTTCACTTCCAACGAGGACGTCATTGCTGAAATGGATGAGTATTTTGCAGAACTTCCGAAATCCTATTTTTTGGACGGGATAAAAATTTTGGAAAAACGGTTGGAAAAGTGTATAGAGCTAAAAGAAGATTATGTTGAAAAAATAAAAAAAATGTATGTAATATGGGTACATTACTTCACACCTGAGATGAAGAAAACAATGGACTGAAATGGGAGAATCGGTTCCAAAGAAGGTGAAGACAGTTCCATCTGCTAGCAAGATTATGGCATTAGTTTTTTTTATCTTTAAAATGTAAAAGCAATCTAAAAAAATTACGTTAAAAAAATCAATCGGCGATATGCTAATTTATATGGAGGAGGAAGGTCCTGTAAAAAAAGTCTACACCAGATAAATTTTTGATTGAAGTAATCGAGAAATTATCTGCCTTCGATGGAGTAATAGCTTTAGCGAGGATACAAAGCATATTTAAGTTATTGTACCACTTATGGCAAAAAGAAAATGAATTTGGTCAACTCTTATAATAAATTATAGTAATTCTCCTATTATCGACATATTTCTTGCAATCATATTTTTTTAAAATAATAGCAAAAGTACTATCGAAATAATACGATAATTTTTATTTTCTTTCAATAAACTCCAACGTTTCGATTACAAAATAAATGATTTTGAAACAGATTCAATTTCAAATTTCTGCACAAATCTATAAGGATACTATTGCAATTGTACATAATCTGTACATAATCTAAACGCCCATGCCAGTACAATAATCAAATACAAAAAAAAAATATATGCTTAAATATTTTTCTGTTTATTTGGTTTTGTTTTGTTTTTTTTTATCTACAATATAATTTCTATAAAACTCTTGTTTTGGGTACACCATACACCGCATAGACAAGACAAAACGATGCAGTATATAATAAACAACATTCCATTATCTGTTCAAATCCTTAAATCATAAAATCCTTGGTAGACCATTTTCTCGGTGGGGTGCCATAAAAGATGATAAATCAAAATGACAAACAGACAAAAAATATACTAACAAAAAAAAACGAATAAATAAACCAACAATACAAAAAATAAGTTTTCTTGTATAACATAATCTTTAAACGTATGTATGTAAAATCTAACAAATTTGTTTGTATACAGCCTGTTCTAAGCGCATATATACTTTAAAATCGATATAAAATTCAGAATAATGGAAATATACGCAGAAAAAAAAGGATCAAATTCTCAAGGCATGAGACTAAGTCTTCGTGAGGATGCATTTCATCACGTTTATCCTCAAAGACTTTTCATATAAACTTTCATGCACTTAAACATTAATCTGCAGGCAGTTTAAATTTTTTTCTACCTATCCTTGCCTATTGAAAAAGGATCCGTTTTTTTTCTTGAACAGGTATAGAAAAAAGAAGTGCACTGAACCGACTCAAAAGAAAGTGTACAAAAATAGAAGAAATCTGAAAAGAGAAGAAGCAGGTGCCCCTTTAAGAAAATTATTGCAGTTATTTTAGAAATGCAGGTTCTTTTGCTGCTAGTATGTTATATGTTAGCAAAAATAAAAAAACGAAATTATAATATAAATAGTATCTTTGAATAGCTGAGTTTTGGTATGAGAGTTGAGAAATTTTTGTTTGTTCAATGTTAAATTTTACAAATGTTGTCTTATATATTAAAATTATATTTTATCCAATAATTACCTGCAAATAGTAATAAATACTAAAAGCTCGAACAAGTTGCTTTTCCATAAGCAAATAAGCTCAGTTCTACCTTATCCCATTCTAATGGAAACAATATCCCAACAATTCCCAAAATAATAGCCCTAACTGCCTTACCTAAAGTACGTGGGCTACTATATATATTTCTGGCCTAATAATGAAAATGCGAATATTTATCAACGAAAAAGGTTTTATTGTTTTTCAAAATATTCTCCATCAAGATTTATACACTTTTGCATGCGCTCAAACCAATTTTCGAAGCACTTTTTCCACTCCGATTGAGACACCTCCAAAACATGGTTTTTGAATGCTTCAACAGCATCTTCTGGCGACGAAAATCGTTGACCACGCATTTTTTTCTTGATGTGTGGGAATAAAAAGAAGTCATTGGGTGCCAAGTCAGGGCTGTACGGAGGATGACCCATCAATTCGACGTTTTGTCCGGTCAAAAAGGCGCTGGTTTGAGCCGATGTGTGAGAGCTCGCATTGTCATGGTGCACAATGATTCGACTTCTCTTGTTCGTTTTTCGAATTTCTCCGAAGACTTCAGGCAAACAAATGGTGGTGTACCACTCAGAATTGACCGTCCTACGTTGCACAAGCGGAACAGTCGCCACATGACCAGTTTTGCCAAAGAAACAAGCGACCATTTGCTTCGAAGTGCTTCTTCCACGAACAACTTTCGTTGGATTTGACTCGTCTTGGAAGACCCACACGGTCGATTGCTGTTTTGTTTCGGGCTCATACGCATAGATCCATGATTCGTCACCTGTGACGATCTTATAAACGTCTTTTGAAGCACCGCGATCGTATTTTTTCAGCATTTCTTTACACCAATCCACACGAGCCTTTTTTTGAGCGATTGTCAAATTGTGCGGGATCCAACGAGAACAAACCTTTTTTACGGCCAGGTGTTCATGCAATATCGAATGTATGCTGGTGGGAGAAATGCCTAGGCATGCCTCTATCTCACGGTATGTCACATGACGGTCTTGCATTATCAGTTCACGTACGGCATTGATGTTTTCTGGAACAACGGCTGTTTTTGGACGACCTTCACGGAATTCGTCTTTGAGCGAGCGTCGGCCACGATTGAATTCGTTGTACCAGTTTTTCACAGTGCTATAGGATGGTGCTTCATAGCCATACAAAGATTTAAGTTCATCGATGCACTCTTGTCGTGATAATCCACGTCGAAAGTTGTGAAAAATGATCGCACGAAAATGTTCACGAGTTAATTCCATTTTTTTGCCAAATTGATTTTTTCAAGTCACTGTAAACAACACAAATGATAGTCGTACGTCAAAACGTTCTGAGTACGTTTATGCTAAAAAATGTCAAACTTTCCAATGGAAATGTCAGATCGCACCTGGCAACACTTAGTGTTGCCTAGGCCAGAAATATATATAGTAGCCTACGTACTCCTCAAAAGAAGTACATAAATAGGGACTTAACTTTGATTAAAGTCTCTATTAATATACTTTAGTTAATAGAAACTTAACCGTCTACGTTGTTTGATCACAACTCAAATTGAAAGCCTAAAGCAACAAATAACCGTCAGATTTATTGACTAATACAACGAAGCATTCAAACTTACTGTACGTAACATAGACCCTGGTCCTAATGCTTATTATAAAACTAAGCAATTAATGGATAAAATAAAACATAGCCCAGGTGTGAAGAAAGGGAATAAAATTATCACGGATAATAAAATCAAATTACTATTCCAAATTATATGGCAGCAAAAACATTTTCGGAAATAAACCGATCGTGAAAGATACCGTAAACAAATTTAAACGCGAAGCAGGATACAGTAATGAGGAGAGCTCTTCGGCACCAATGACATACTTTTCGTCGAATAATTTATGTACGAACCCGACAAAGGCAATACATTATTTCGTCCCAAAAAGCGACATCAAATCCTACATTGAGAGGGCATCTAGAAAAAATCCCGTGGTCCGGATGGTATACCTAGTTAGTAATGAAAAGCCTGCCAGAAGAAGGAATAACATTGCTAACACTCCGTTGTAATAACTTCATTAACAATAGGTATTTCCCTACGATATTGGAAGTCTGCAGATATTTTAACCATCCAAAAGAAACAGCACTCCTGTACAAAAGCAGGTTTCTGGCCAATATTACTCCTTTCTAATGTAGGTAAATTTTTTGGAAGGTTCATCCTACATCATTGAGGAAGAAAACATAATTCCAGAATTCCAATATGGATTTCGTGAAGGCCACTCTACACATCACGCACTTTTAAAGGTTATACTGGAACGAATTAAAAACCGTTCAACATGGCTCTGTTCGCTAGATATTGAAAGGGCATTTGATAGCGTACCGCACATAAGTGTCATATTCAAACTCATCAAAATAAAATTTCCAAAAAAATTTGGTTAATCTAATAATCAGTTTCCTAACTTTAAAAAAAGCCAGACTAAAATGTGGAGACGTATACTCGAGGTTCTTCGAGGTATTGTCAGACATACCCTAAGGCTCATTAATTGGTCCTAAGCTATATAACCTTTACTTTGCAGATATATGGAAGGTCCAATTAAGCGTAAAAACTCATATGGTATTATACGCTGACGATACCCTAGATTATAGTGCATTAATGTGACCTAAAGAAGCATTGGAAGCTGCGAAGGTATCAGTCTATAAACTGACACAATAATTCAAGTAAACATTCCAAAGTCAGAGTGGTTGTGCCTCACGACGTCAGGGAAGAAGAAATTCGTACACTGCGGGTTTTGAGATATGGGTGACTCGATAATGAGGCGCGTGGAGAATCTTAAGTATCTAGATTTGAATCTCAACAAGAACTTCAAATGCAACTCCTTTTTCAGGGATAAAATGAAAAAAGCCAACGGCATATATTGTAGGCTTTTGAGAATTTATTGCTCAGAAATCCTACATAAGGACGTCTGAATCATTATTTATAAGCAATTTATGAGAACGTATTTATGCTACAGCTTCCCCATCTACTCATCCTTTTCCCCGACAGTAGCAACAGAACTGCACAGGATGGAAAGGAAGATCTTACAAAAAGCCACAGGGCTCGGCAGATCTAGACAGACAAAAAAGTTTATATCAAACGACAGGTTGTACCCGGGGCAGGTCTTCCCCCTTTTTATGTAGTATGACAAATAGGAATAATGCACAAATGGGTTAAATCATTAACCCATCATCAAAAGGGGAAAGTAAGGCACCTAACGGAAAACAACTTACTGGAGATCTTGAGAAACTCCAAGTACCTGTCATCGTTACTTCTATAGGACGAAACAGAAGAAGCTCTGAAGCAACGTCTCCAGATCTACAAGAAAAACCGAAAGGGACAACATTGAGGTTAGCAATTACATCACATGAGGTCAGAAATACCAAAGGGAATCAAGAAGACACAAAAAACGCAGCAGTTGCCGGATTTAAATATAGTTTATAGAATTTAGAATGTAGTTTATAGTTTTAAGATTATTTGTAAGAATAATTGTATAAAAATCCATGTTTAATTTATAAGAGGAAATTTAAGGGTTAAGGTTAGGTTAAGAGTGTGTTTTTTTGAAATATTATAATAAAATATAATATATGTGTATGTATTAGAAATAAATTCAAGGATAGCAGAAAGCTAAGAACTAATAAAGACAAAGATTGAACAAGGATTAAATATTCTTAAGAGAAAATAAGAAAAATGTAAAATGTCACGGATATACCAGATGTATAACCTTAAATCCGCTGTTTGGTCATAGATTTCCATGCGTCTCCATGCCATTAGGGAAGATTGAAAAGATCGGAAAATGGGTGCCGCATGAATTGAACGATAGGCAGATGGAGCGACGCCAAAACGTATGCGAAATCTTGCTCGCCAGACAAAAGAGAAAGTCGTTCTTGCATCGGGTTGCGACAAATGATGAAAAGTGGATATATTTCGAGAATCCTAAACGCAAGAAATCGTGCGTCAATATCTTCGCCACGACCAAATCGCTTCGGACGGAAGACGATGCTGTGCGTTTGGTGGGATCAGCAGGGTATCGTCTACTATGAGATGTTAAAACCTGGTGAAACAGTCAATGCCCACCGCTACCACCAAAAACTGATCAAATTGCACTGTACTCTGCGTGAAAAAAGGTCGGATTATTAAAAAAGACATGACAACCTGATTTTCCTCCACGACAACGCACAATCGCACATGTCAAAAATGGTACGAAACTACTTGGAGACACTCAACTGGGAGGTGCTACCCTACCCCGCTTATTCATCAGACCTGGCCTCTTCCGACTACCACCTGTTTCCGTCGATGGGCCACGCGCTCTCTGAGCAGCACTTCGATTCTTACGAAGACGTCCGAAAATGGCTTGATGTGTGGTTTGCCTCGAAAGGGAAGGAATTTTTTTAGCGTGGGATCCAAAATTTTCCCGAGAGATGGGAAAAATGTGTAGCTAGCGAGGGCAAGTACTTTCAATAAATTGGTTTTTGCTTTCTATGTAAAAAAACATGAATTTTTTTGACAAAAACAGCGGATTTAAGCTTATACATCTGGTATTTACAATAAAGTAAACCTGAATTTGAACGTTGTTTGATCGCTACCCAAACTACAATGCAAAACTTCAACTTCCGAATCAATACAATTTAAAAACCCATCTGAACTTACGGTATAAATTTTGCGAAACAATGACCTATCCGGGAACAGAATATATAAATTCTAGTTTTGGTTGCGAACAACAAGGCTCATGCTCGATAGTTACTATTAATTTAAAAAAATATTTTTAATTTAATTAGTTAAATAGTGATATATTTTTTTTAACAATCAAAGGATTAAATATGAATAACAAAGAGCCCGAAAGTTTAAAATTAAGAAAAATACATAAATGCAACTAAAATACAAATACATTGGGTTATAAATTTACGCCACGGAAATCGATAAACAAAAAGAGTATTTATAAAACATTCTAAAAAATGGATCAAAGAATCTGTTTCGGGGACAAGAAAAAGTCACAGGGGGCCAGATCTGGAGAATACTGTGGCTGAGACATTATTGGTGTGTTGTTTCTGGCCATAAATTCGCGCATAATCAACGATGCGTGAGCAAGGGCGTTACCATGGTGCAAAAGCCAATTTTTGTTCTTCCACAAATCCGGGCGTTTCTGACGGATTGCTTCGTGCAACTTGCGCATAACTTATAGGTAATATTCCTTATTGACCGTTCTACCCTATGGCAAGAACTCATGATGTACTACACCCCTGCAATCGAAGAAAACTGTAAGCAAAACCTTCACATTCGACCTAATTTGGGCGCTATTTCAGTCTTGGCTCGTGCGGCAGCTTCCATTGCGATGACTGAGGTTTGGTTTCCACGTCATAACCATAAACCCATGATTCGTCACCAGTTATGACCCTCTGGAGCAAATTTGGGTCATCACGGACAGAGTCCAACAGCTCCTTAGCAATGTTAATGCGATACTGTTTTTAGTCGAAAATGGGCAAAAATCGAAGACGAACCAAAACACGTGCAAGCAAAGCAGCTGTCAAAAATGCTCACGGCATAAGTGAGAGACATGAGTACCAACTAAAAATCGAAAATCAAATTCACGTAACCCGCGGAAATTTAAAATTCGCGATACTTTTTGAACAGACCTTGTATATTACTTTTAATATTTTATTTTAACATTTACCTTATCTCCTTATTCATACTCATATATACAAAACAGGATATGAATACTTTTGTTTCTTCGTTAATTTAGATTAAAAAATTAATTGGAAACAGTAGATAAAATTGAACTTTATTGAGAATTAGTTTCAAATAATTAATATTTTAACTATAAAATCAAAGCTACTCAAACATACATTTTTTTTATAAAAAAAAAACTTTTTTAACAGAGCCTTTTAAAAAGACATCTTCCATGGCATTAAAGTGCGCATACTTTTATTCTAAATTTCTCTTTTTGTTTCTGTATTTTCCATAATAATAATGAAAAAAACTTATTGATGCATAAAACAACATATCACTCGGTTCCATGGGTCAACATCTATTAAAACAACAGAAAATATGGATCCTTTGAGGTGTACATCTGTAGACATTTTATATTTTTAAATAAATCATTAAAAGAATCTTTTAATTATAAATTAATCTTAAATTTCCATAGAAATTTCTATAAATTAATATTTTAATACAAATATTGTAGCTACTTGTATGCAGATTTTATTAAAAAATAAATTTATCCTAGATTAGTCATTCTCAGATTTTTTGTAGTGCATTTTTTTCAATGAGAGTTCGTTAAAATTGGAAAATAGTATCCTGTTTTATACCAGAAAAGTATAAACAGAATTTCTTAACATTCCTAGGAGCATATTTTTTTTATCTAAAAAGGACTTTTTAATCCTCATCAGACGTCTGCTCGCTACCTAAATAATAATTTCCTTTGGACTGGTATCTGTTTTGCTAGGCACACTAAGGCATATACACCCACACCCCTGCTGCTGTTTACTGTCATTTATGCATGAGGCTTAATTGGATCTTTTGTTGCCGACCGGACGGTTTTTGCACCAAAAATATTGAAACCTTATCGCCTTCGAATGGAGGATATGTCATCTTAAGCCATTTGTGTGAACATTAATATGAATTGTGTTGCCAATAGGCAAGCTAATGCCCAGCACTCCTATGCATTTTTATGATTAGTCTCCGACAACTCGGGGCAGCTTGTGTTAGCTGGCTAAGATATGAAAACCATGAACATACGTTGCCCATATTACGAGTAGGTATTAGAGAGATTTCCTTACATTGATTTATGGACTTGTTCTGGCTGTAGACTACCTGCTGTTGCATTCATTCTCATATTAATCCGTCCCCCGTCTCTTTCGGTGTTAAATGTCTTTAACAAAATGTCGAGATTTTCATTTTTCTTCGATTGATTGATTTACTACCAAGTGTGCATCTATGTTTGGTTAGCCGACTAATTGGATATTTGCACTCAATAAAATCAATACAAAAAAAAACTATTTACGTCAACTCGTACCAATTTCACAAGTACAGCCAATATTTGTCAGCTAAAAATTGAATGTATTAGATGCGATTGTAATACCATTTTCACCTTTTCGACTTTGGCTTATAAGGTAGTTAAGCAATTAACAAAAAAAAAAAAAAATTTCCTTTTTGTACGTCCAAAATAGTTATAAGGAGTTAATCTATAGAAGTCAACTTTCCACTTACCATACATTGTAAATTCCAAAGAATACGAAATCTCAGCGAAAATTACAACAGCAAGGATTCAATGATTTTTTATTTTCGATTTCATATACAGTATAATTTGTCAGAGCCAATATTATTGTCTCTCAAAAGAATTCTTTCTTTAGAAAGAGTGCTTGTTACTTTATAGAAATTATAAGTAAAAAAAAAACATTTTTATTATTATGATTTTTAAACAAATAAAAAAAAAACAATTAAATAACAATTGTGATTCATATTTGCAGTAAATAAATTTATTTCTATATAATACTTATACAGACAAGCGATATTAGATTATAATTGATATTTTTTTTGTTGATTTCCTATATAATTTTACAGTAGAATAAATGCGCTATTAAGTATCCCCCTTTTTTTAAATCTTCTTTTTAAGTAAAGGACGAAAAGTACATAATAACATAGACTCGCACTCAGTGAATATTATTTTCTTGCTATCAATATTGCCATCAAAATAGAAGTTCAAATGGTACAGTATTTTTTACTATCTTTATGAGATTTTGATATTGCATCTAAGAAACCTTATCAGTTGGCCAGTGTTAATGGTGTGGTAAATTGCAATATTCCAGCACGTATCTTTGGAAGCAGTAGACAACAGACGATGATGTTGATGATGATGACAGTCATCATTGCTATATATGTAATGGACCTGTGCGTACCTTGATAATCGTCGAAATTGATTTATGAGACAGGATATTGGATTTGAAATGGATGTCATCATTACTTTCCGGTCTGTCTCCATATTCTGTTTGGCCCACTATCATATCCCCAGCATATATTCTAAGCCCAGACCAATAACCAAATGCCTATTCTTGGAACGGAATGGAAATATTGAGTCAATATATATTTTACTACTCCAACTATTATTACGCACATAAAATCGCCGTCATTTCTATCAATGATGATGATAATAATAATAATGATGATAATATCCATGATGACAATAAGATAATAACGATTACTAATACAAAAGTAGATAAATCTTAATCATATGGTTATTTCCTTTAACTTCCTGCAATCGCCCAATTTGTCTTTTATTTTTTTTTTATTTTGGATTATATATGCTTCTATTATTATAAGAATTTACTTTCGCTATAATATATAATCCAGTCAGTCAATTTTAATATATAAGAGTATATCTGATGCCGATATATTCAATTTTATGCTAGCTGCTTTTATAGCCTTACGCAATCATACCATAAATAGAGAAGTACACATTTTGATGACTAAACAAATCTTATAAATTTTTTTTAAAGATATTCTTTCGTGGGTATATTATGACACTCTTAGTTTTTATTATTTAAAAAAAAATTTCAAACTCTAAAATACATCAATTATTAAGCTTTAAAAAATTATGTCTTTAATACAATTCGGTTTTATATTGTAGAATCCAAAAGAAAAAAAACCTAATGTTAAAGTATTAGGCGCACAGTATTTTAGAACATCATAAAAAATGGCAACTAAATTAAAATAAAAATTCAAATTCGGTTAGAATAAAGGCTTCAAAGTCGAAAAACTAATGAAAATGTGGAAAGACTGAAGGCTCTTATGAGGCCAAATCATCGATTCATATTAAATATCCTTAAGAGACTCAGAAGAAGAGATATTCGCATCAGGGTGGATCTTCTATCAATACAAAGGCGCCTGTTACAAAACCATATGAATCAAAGCTGTCGGAATAAGAGATTCCTGTAGCTTCTCATTCCTATTTTTATCTAATCTTAATTCACATGACTTTCTTTTTGTTCACCAAGATAAAAACAAAACTCTCCAAAGGACGTCATATTAGTACTGTCGATAGCATCTAAAGCAGTGTAACTGTACGAGGTCTGTCGAATTTTGTACCGCGAATTTTGTGTTTTTTTCAAAAATTATTTATTTATTCATGAATATCTATTTTGTTCCCTTCACAGTAATCCCCATCAGATATTATAAACTTGTGCCAACGTTTTTTCCAATCCTCCAAGCACTTCAAAAAATCATTTTTTGTGATCTTGTTCAGCTCCTCCTTCGATGCCGTCTTTATTTCCTCAATCGTAGCGTACCGTCGTCCTTTTATGGGGCTCTTCAGTTTCGGGAACAAGAAAAAGTCACAGGGGGTCAGATCTGGGGAATACGGTGGCTGCGGCATTATTAGTGTATTGTTTTGGCCAAAAATTCGCGCACAAGCAACAATGCAGGGGCGTTATCATGGTGCAAAAGCCAATTGTTGTTCTTCCACAAATCCGGCGTTTCTGGCGGATTCCTTCGCCCAACTTGCGCATAACTTACAGGTAATATTGCTTATTGACCATTCTACCCTGTGACAAGAACTCATGATGCACCACACCCCTGCAATCAAAGAAAACTGTAAGCAAAACCTTCACATTCGACCGAACTTGGTGCGCTTTTTTCGGTCTTGGCTCGTGCGGCAGCTTCCATTGGGATGATTGAGCTTTGGTTTCCATATCATAACCATAAACCTACGATTTGTCACTAGTTATGACACTCTGGAGCAAATTTGGGTCATCGCGGACAGAGTCAACAGCTCCTTAGCAATGTTAATGCGATGCTGTTTTTGGTCAAAATTGAGCAATTTTGGTACGAATTTCGCGGCGACCCGTCTGACGCCAAACTCATTGGTAAAAATCGAATGGCATGAGCCAATCGATATGTTTAAGTACTCAGCAACTTCTCTAACGGTGATTCGACGATTGGCCAATACTATTTTCTTTACTTCATCAATGTTTTCGTATGTTGTTAACGTGCTCGGTCGTCCGGCACGCTTTTCTTCGTTCACATTTTCTCGGTCCTCTAGAACATTTTGTACCACCGATAAACGTTGCTTCGGTCAAAGGTAGCTACACCATATGCCACAGTCAACATTCGGAATGCGTCAGCGCAATTAATTTTTTTTTTACACAAAATTTGATACAGATTCTTTAATCCATTTTTTGGAATGGGCAAAAATCGAAGACGAGCCAAAACACGTGCAAGCAAAGCAACTGTCAAAAATTAACTGAATATTCAAAATGGCCAAACTTGTCGGCAGAAGTTAGAGACATGGCATAACACCACAAAAAATCGGAAATCAAATATACGTAACCCGCGGAAATTAAAAATTCGCGATACTTTTTAAACAGATCTCGTATAGCTAAAGGCGATTCTAGTTTAATTCTTTCAATACTGCTATAAAGATTAGAAATAACATACTTATTTTTCGGGTTTGTATAGTATTTACTCCTTTTTAAAACTTTTCTTAGTAATAAAAATCTATTCTTTATTCCAATTTTATTTTCAAGTATCATGCGCAAATTTATTTTAGTACTAAAAAGTACCAGGCGCAATCTTTTGCATTATTCATATTATAATAAATAATATATGGGAGTAATTAAATTATTTATTTATTTAATTATTTAAATGGAGATTTTGTCCCAGAGTAAATCTGGTCAGTCTGGTATTGACGCACGCGGCTGCTTGGGCCATAGGGCGCTTAGAGGAAGGGATAAAGGATAAGGATATGAAAGAAGATTTAGAAAGTAAAGCGGTGAGGTAATTAGCGTAGGACCATGCTGCTACAGTGGGATTCGAACCCACGACCCTTTGGATGGTAGTAATTAAATTATTTAATTTCAATTGCTTATGATTTTTTTTTCAAATAAAAAATGTACTTTTCTTATTGACACAGTTTTTAGGAAATAATATATTGTTTGCAATATGATCTCTGGGAACATTCGAATTACAAGAAAACTATTATTGGGACCAACGAGTAACTGAAAATATACCCTTTCAAGTATTTAAACACTCAAGATTAATAGACATAGAATAGTTTATGTTTATAAGTTTCCATAATACAATAGTTGTAATGATAAGTATACTTGAATTTCTTATTCATTACTCCTGTTACATTTAATTCGGCTCACTCTGAATAATTTCTAAAAGTTCCTTGAACATAATAGATTTAATTAGAAAAATAAATTAAAGTTAAAATACCGGTGTTTGATATTCATTACATTGTTGAGTCAAGAAAGTAACAAATTCCATTGTATTATTTTCAGAAAATCCTGCATGCGAATAGCATTTTCCGAAATAAGCTAAAAATATTGTATTAGCACATATTACTAGCGCTAAATACAAGACTGTAAATTTTGTTAGTAAAGTCACTAATACTGACTAATATTCTGTCATTTAGGAGTTCTCCAACTGCATATTAGTGCTCATATATTCCCAAATACACGGTAGAAACAGTGTTGTTCAAATACTGTCCAACTACATCACAGTAATTACATTGAACAACTGTTTAAATAAACTCGGAGCAGATATCAAATGTTAAATTTATGCACTAATGAAAGGTGTGTATGCACATCCGAATACCATTCGAGTAAATTTGGTTTTAGTCAGCGACAGAAAGCACAACCAGTAGAAGTGCTACTACCATATGGAAACGATAGTACAGCAATTTAGTGAAATGCAAAAGGAAGATATTTTAGTGATACTCTCGTCCTCTACGCCTGCCATAGAGATAAATCTTTATGGTGAGGAACAGTAGCAAGATTGGATGTGTTGTAGAAAAGCTGACAACTTTGGATACATTGGTGTGAAGCACATGATGAACGAGCGAGTTTATTTCACCTCGCAAGGTGGCTAAATCGAACCATTGCTGCTGAATCCTCCAGAACTCGTTATACTCGTACAGAAAAATTGAAGGTGCTACGAGTATCTATATTAACTCTTCTACACGTTAGTAACTGTGCCTCTTGCATATTGCAGTTTATATAGAAAAATTCGCTTCATACTCCAAGACTAGGTATGTTCGGTATTCTTGGATACCGCGAAGGTTTTTCCATGGATCTAGGCATATACTTGTATATAAGGCATGTATGAAAACTTCCATGTTCATGTGCTTAACTTTATGAAAATTTATGTGCACCTCATTTTTACATGAAAAGTCTCATGCTTTGATGGCAACTGAATTATTTTGCTTCTTTTCGTTTATTTTTTATTTTCATTTTTATTATGTATATTTTGTTATATGTGCACTGAGGATAGTGAGTTGGAGGCTGTAGGGGGAGTCTTTATTCATTTTTGGGTTCTTATCTTTGGGAGTATTTAGTAGAAAATATATTCGCCAAACTACAGTATACTGACAGAGAAACTAAACTGAATGGATTTCATCGTTTATCAGAGATTTAGTTTTATTTGTACACAGTACATCATAGGGTATGTATCCTTTAAATAAACTAACAACTATAATACTGACATCAAATACTTTATAAAAATTTTGTTAAAGTTCAAAATGAATCTTAGAGACAGTTCATATTCATTCATTTGCTATAACATATACCTAGGGCACTTGAGGGTGTCTGTTCTATATTTATGCCTGTCCCTATCCTTAAAAAAGGAATCTCTACTCTAACATAAGTACATAATATATTTTTCTATATTTAACTACGAGTTTCCATGTACATATGACTTGTTTTCTCTTCATCCTATTTATTCTATTACTGCGGAGTATACATATTTGAATAAGTATCTGTAAGGATAGATACACAAATAAGCGTCAAAGGATTCTGGTACTTGTTTAAGCGGAAAAGTTTTGGTCTACATGGTTGGATTAACGAATGAGCTGTATTTGCACAACTGCACTCGCATTTAGTCATTTTTCTCGAATAATAGCTGGGAAAATTTCATATTTGAAAATTTTTGTATTTTAGTTTTGGAAGGAAACTAACTAATATGTTGTTGGCAGAAAAGAGATAACTTTTACGAATAGTAACAGATTTCTCAAAAACTACGATCCTATATTAAGGTAAAAATCTAAAATATATTTTCTAAAAAATACTATAAATATATAAAGATCCGTTTTTGAGCAATATTCATAATTAAATTACTTTTTTGAGACAAATAACTATGTACATGTATGTATGTATTTTGAAATAGAGATAATTATTTCGTTAAGTAGCTAAAAAATAATTCTTTGATTTTATTAAGTCTGAAATTCATTAAAATTTCCTAAAATTTGGATTGATATTTTTCAATTTTTTTCCAAGATTTTATAGTTTTTGATAAATTGTGTTCTAAGAATGTGTCGGGATTAATAAATGGTAATTTTAATATTATATAGATTCGAGGAGAGAATTTTGTAATCCCTAATCATATATATGAGATTTAAAGAAACCACCACCGATAGAATGCAAAATTTTATTGCAAATGATCGAAAAGCATAAAAATATATAAACTTTTTCATTGTATCATGTAATATTAGTATATGAGAGGTACTTTATATGGTCTAATTTCCAGGTTCAGGTTAGTCGCAGATTAGCTTCTTCATAAGATGCTGCTTTAGCAAATATCTTAACGTTAGCTGAAATGACTGAATGCAATATATTGGGTTGTTCGGAAAGTAATTTCGTATTTTTTTATAAAAATAAAAGACGATTTTCTTATAGTGAATTAATATTTCATTTAATTAAATAATGTCCAGTATAATTCAATAACTTTGGCCATCTTCCTGGAAGTAGCATGATTCCACGCTCATAAAATTTTTGTTCTTTGCTAGGAAAAAACTGATCCAAGTGATTTTTTTTAAATTTAAATTAAACGTTTTACAGTCCGAAAATTTTTGTGGAGACCGGAGCACAAGATAATGGGAAGATGCTAGGTCTGGATAATATGGTGGGTGTAGCAATATATCCCATCGAAGTTCTAAAAGCTTTTGCTGAGTGGTCAAACTTGTATGTTTTTTCGCATTATCCTGTTGGAAAACTGTACCTTTCCTATTGACCAATTCTGGCCATTTTTTTTTAAAGGAATCATTCAATTTGTCGTCAACTGATGACAGTACACTTCAGAATTGATTGTTGTGTTACTCGGTAGAAGCTGAAAATAAACGATTCCTTTGAAATCCCACCAAACAGATAGCATAGCCTCTATTTCATGAATATTGGCTTTCTAAGTGCTTTGAGCCGGTTCACCTTTTCTACTCCAGGATCTTTTGCGCTTAACATTGTTGTAGACAACTTATTTCTCGTGCCCAGTGATGAGACACTTCAAAAATGGATTATATTCTTAGCGTTTGAGAAACAAATCACAAACGTCAATGCGACGGCACAAATTGTTTTCCGCAAGAAGATGAGGAACGCATATGTCGAGCTTTGAGATTAAACTTAGCCGTTTCAAATGATCATCGTATTCGATAAATTTAATCTCTCAGCGATCGAACGTGTTGTTATTCGCCGGTTTGCATGAATTAATGCCTTTATTGTGTCTTCATCAGCAAACGAAATTACTTTCTGAATAACCAAATATTTAATATATACTAACTAAGAGGCTAGCATAGACTGCTATGCAAATCAATACAAATGCGCTTATAAATATCCTAAAATCCATCGCTATATAATAGGCTGCTTTTTAAGACATTACTCCCAACTAGAATTATCAGTCACAATTTTTTTTTATATGTGTATACAGGATATACGAGGGGAATATGATAAGTAATTGGCTAATGCAAAAATGTAGCTGATATCAACAAAATCATATTTTACTATCATAGCGTTTTCTTTTTTCTATCACATGACACTCTTAATTTTACTAACATATATTGATTAGTGTAGTTGGGTTTGGTAGTAATATGGAAAAAGTCAATTTCAAGTATTAATTTAACAATGTTTTTTTATAGGATACAAATTGCTTCTGCATCCACCGTAATTGCTAGATTTAGCACCCACTGATTCTTTCTTATATCCGAATATAAAGAAACGGCTCCATGGAAAAATATTTGACCCAAACGATTGGACAAATCGTATTTTTTAGATGGGATACGAAATATTAAAAGCACTGTAAACTAAGTTTATTGAGCTATAAAATCATTATGTTAAAAAATAAATTTAATTTTACATATTAAAATATTTTTTACTTGTCAAGGGCAAGGATTAATCATATACGATGGTCGTTCAATAAGTCCTTAGAAAATCCAAGAAATTGCGCTGGTAGTGTCGGTAAAGATTTTTTTTGTAAGTAGCATTATCGAATTTCAGCTCGACCCATAGCGTAGGTCAATTTCTATCGTCGATTAAAGTTAACGATATTTATTTGTGCATAACAATGGAAAAAAGCGAGTTTAGGGCTGTCATCAAACATCTCCATTTGAAAGGCTTAAGCCCGAAAGAAATCAAAGCCGAGTTGGATGCAGTTCATGGCACATCTGCACCTGTGTTTGCGACGGCTTACAATTGGGTGAATGAATTTAAACGTGGCCGTTCATCCACAAAAGATGAACATCGTTCAGGACGCCCAGTTGAGGTGTCTACTCCTGAAGTCATCGACAAAATCCACGATCTGATTTTGAACGATCGGCGAATTAAAGTGCGCGAATTAGTTGAAGCCACGGGCATATCACAAGGTACAGTCGCTTCAGTTTTGCATGAAAAATTGTCAGTGAAAAAAATTTCGGCAAGATGGGTCTCAGAGGAGAATAAGCGCAATCGTGTAGTGGACTCTGAGGCTATGTTGGCACTCTTTCATCGCACTCCTGCCGAATTCCTTCGTCGATATGTCACTGTGGACGTAACCTGGATACACTACTACACTCCAGGAACGAAGAGACAGTCATCACAGTGGATTTTCAAGGGTGAACGGGCTCCGAAGAAGTCAAAAACTGTGCCATCGGCCGGCAAGGTGATGGCCACGGTCTTTTGGGATTCGCAGGGCATCATTTTTATCGACTACTTGGAAAAAGGAAAAACAATAACAGGAGCGTATTACGCGTCGTTATTGCAACGGTTGAGCGAGGAAATCAAAGAGAAAAGCCCCATCTGAAGAAGAAAAAAACCTCTTGCATCAGGACAATGCGCGTGTGCACACCTGCGCTGTTTCCATGGCCAAAATTGTGGAATTGAGAATGGAATTGTTGCAGCATCCCGCTTATTCACCAGATTTGGCCCCGAGTGACTATTTTCTTTTTCCCAATCTGAAGAAATGGCTTGGCGGACGACGGTTCACTTCCAACGAGGACGTCATTGCTCAAACGGATGAGTATTTTGCAGAAATTCCGAAATCCTATTTTTTGGACGGGATAAAAATTTTGGAAAAACGGTTGGAAAAGTGTATAGAGCTAAAAGGAGATTATGTTGAAAAATAAAAATTTTTTTTTTAAAAACCAGTTTTTTTCTATCTTTTTCTAAGGACTTATTGAACGACCCTCGTACCACTCGTACCATCATGGAAACATATTTTAATGAACGTTTTTACAAAATACTCACATATTAAGGAGCTTTTAAAATCCATATAAAAAAAAAAACTACTAAAAAACTCAACTCACAAAATTAATAATAACAATACTTTTTAAAGTAGTTTTAAGATAACAACAATGAAAAAATATTAAAACTAAAAAGTTTGTATAGAAAATGTTTTCAAAATCAAGCAAATTTTTATAATTACTTTCTTCACTATAGTCTAATATTCAAAATTAAGTGAGGAAAATAAAAAAAAAATTTCAAACTCAATATATCTTTTAATCAAAAAAAAAATTTTAATTAATTTATCTAAAAAAATTTAGACACAAAACTAAACACTCGGCCAGTTATCTATATCTAGTAATAATATCCAAAACTTAATCAGAGAACAGCTTTCGGATTTGTAAAAAAAGGGGTCAGTTGGAGCAAACATTAATGAATAAATGAATTAATGTTTTCGGAAACCAGAAGCTTCAGGCACACAGATTCTGTTAATTTGTAAAGGATAACATACTGTTTATTTGTCCAAAAACAAAAAACTATAAAAAAAAAGCAAATAAGAAGAAAGATCCAAGCCGAAAAGACAATTTATAACATAACCCAAGTTTGCGACAAACAACTTTTGCGTTATTGTTAAAAATGCAAAATAATCACTGTGCTGTCCATAAAACTGCTGTGTAAAAAGCGATAAAACTGAATCATATATGGCCAAACTCATAGCTCTCAACTTGTACTAACACAAATATTTTGGTGTATAGCTGATATTCTGATGGTAATAAGAGATCGTGCTAAAATTGCAATCTTCGAAATTCACTGAATAAGTAAATATCATAAATGGGGGATGAAGGGTTGGGCTTACGAATGGCTGCCTTATATATTGGATTTATATTGGACAAATAAAAATTATCAAATTGTTATTCAAAAGTAAAAATAAAAATCAAAAAAATTCAAAAGACCAAAAAAAAAAACTCATACTTAAGCAAACATCAAGATGAAAATAAAAATTCATCAAAAAGCATCTGAATGCGTATCAGATGAACTCATCGTGGGTATTAGAAGAAGCTCGACTTTCAACAATAAATGAAAATTCGCTGAGGTTGGCATATATGACTATGACCACAAATCGGCACTATCCGAAGAATAACAACTGAAAACTACTAACAACACATTATATCGGCTATTGGTAGAGATTGTGGATGCTGTTCTGATTCAAAATGCTGTTCGGCTATCTTTCGTTCTGCCGTTTCAGGCAGACCACGAACTCCATAACTTTTCCACATCATCATCCAATAATATGGCTTGTATACGGAGAAACGTGAAGAAACACGAGAAGAAATATGACAGACCCCAAGTGGGGCCAGTTGTTAGTCAATCGAACGCTTAAATTGGGAACAAGTCCACCGAACCATTCACCAAAGTAAGTATTCGCAAATACTGCGACTGCCACTATGAATTCGTAATACAAGCTATCGCCAGAAAATTGCCACAATGTATACCATAATTCAGACACTCGTGTACTCATCAAAAGTGGATAACTAACTGCCTATTATATTCGTACATAGCAATTTTCTTTGGAGCATACGTGTATACTGCAGTCAATAGCTAGAAGAAGGCATTTGCATCGTATTGTAGATAGATGTGCTCACTGATATGGCACAGCCTCCAGTTATTGTACAAAATACACTCTATCTTATTTGTTGGTTTGTGCCATGTTGCATCGCGACTATATGCAGCGCTACCACCAGAAGCAGTTCTCGCCGGATTAGGTTTATAATAAAATTTAATGATTGTTTCATATTTCAAATGGAAACCTAATCTTCATGTTGTTATATTCCTCCTACTCTGTGCCGTTTCGAATACTCAATACAGCTCCTCCTATTCACGTTACCTCGCCAGCTCTTCTCTTGATAAAATTTTCTTCATCAAACTATAGATTATAATATGCAGATTATAACCACTAATGCTATTGAGGCCTTACCAACCTGCCCCTCTCCAACATGTTGCCACACCTTAAGCACAATATGTTCCTCTTCTCTTCACTACTTTTACATGCAACGTTTTTGATATTCGAATTGAATAAAGACCGACTACTCCCAAGCACATGTTAACTTACGAAGAAGGGCAGAGGGATTTATGCATGTGTGTTACTCCAAATCAGACCCAATCTCGAGAAATTTAACATCGCTTCCACCAAGTCTACGATGCCCGGCTCTATAATATGTATAGTATTCGCGATATGAAAAAATTTAATAGAATTCGATGATTTTATGGTTTTGCCTTTTAATATTTTGTCTCTACGAATTATTAGATTTGCAAAAGTGAATACCAATGCAAGATTCATTTTTAACAGTGCCTAATGAGGCTAAGACCTAGCCCTCTCTCTTTCTCTCTTTTTCTCTAACTTTCTATTCAAATTTTCCTGTAAATTCAAATATGTACGAAAAGGTTGGAGAGACTTGTTCAATGTGGTTAAAGTCGAATTGAATCCAAGCAGTCATACGTGAATTTTTCAATTCCACTAAATTATACTACGAGTCTAGCTAGCTTCCACTTAGCTTACAGGTAATTTTGTCAACCACTACTGTGCAACAACTCCTAACCGCCTCATCTCCACGCCCCCTTCTAGTATAGCACACTGTAAGATGAACCGTAGAGCAGGCAATTTCTTCGTTGCACTTAAGGCAGATTTCAAGTACTGATTAGAGACGAAAACGCTTTACAACAAACTAATGACATTTGTTCAAGCCCAATAAACATGCTCCTGGTTTTCGCTCGTACAACCAATAGTCTACTAACTGTGATTTATTGCAATTTAAATTTTTCAACACAAAAAAAGCAACCAAAAAATTTGGGCGACCTTTTTTCCATATAACTGCTCACTGTATCTGGGGTCTGTATGATTTCTTCTTTTTCTTCTTATTCTACTTCCACCAATTTTTGTAGTGCAGTCAAATCAAGTTGAATTGATGTTGAAAATAAATCTCCTTCAACAGATTTTCTTAGTTATTTAAGTGAAATATTGTTAACAATCTTTAAAAGAAGGTGATTTTAAGCCATTGAGATGAGGATTTTTGGAGCTAAAATAATCGGTTTTAGTTTATTCCATGAATAAATACTTTAATTTTAATTACAGTTAATTACTAATAGTTATTAATTGAAACTATTTTGTAATAGAATAAAAGAGAAATAAATTTCAATAGCTTTAACCCGAAATTTTTGCAATAGAAAACTTTTATTTTTTTCCCACGTAGTGAGTGTAACATCTCATTTTCTATTTAGAATACTCAGTGCCACCTATTGCAAAAGTAACATTCACGCAAAAAAAAAATATTATGTTTAAACGAACTCATTAGAAAAGTTTTTAATAAATATCAAAAATTTAAAGAAAAATTTGAAGAATCACTCAGGTTTGTACAAAACATACAAATACTGCTTTTTCTGGAAGTATAAGCAAATAATTTGCGGTAAAAAAATACGTTGTTTCAATTCTGATTCAGATAAAAGAGATTTAATCAAATTTTAATTTATTTTGAAATACGATCTGAGGACTAATCCCAGAAATTGCTGAAGATGGAGCAAAAACATTTTTAGTATTTTCTCTAAAAGTTTTTGCATTATCATTTTCTGATACAGTTAAATTTACCTTAATTAAATTCTTAATATTTACCTTTATCAAATTAAAGGAAAATGTATTATGACGATTGCTTTTACTTGAGCAAATTATTTTTTTCATATTTTAAAACGATTGCTCGAAATTGTTTTAAAAAATATGCTTCTAGTATGAGGAATTTTAACTTTTATTTAGAATCCATCGAGAAAATTTCCTGTAAAGAAGAGTTTTTAGTAATTGCTGACGTTCGAACAAAAATATTCTGCTAGTTACTTAATATAAAATAAACAAGTTGTATAAGTAAATTTTTTTTTGGTTTTATAAGATCGAAATTAACTTCAATTCATTTGAAAATATATTGTAAAAAATATTTTCAGTATTTGTTTATGCTTGCGGTGAAGCAAAACTATACTTCATTCCCTATTGTTTATGAATTTTTTTCTGAAAATAAAGCTTAATACTCAGCAGTTTTTCCCAGAAGCTTATTGAAGATTGACTCTATTAATGAGCATTTATAAATAAGAAACTCTTTAGATTTTTCATCATTTAACTATATTTTTTTGATCAAACAATTATTTTTCATTTCTTAAATGTTTCAGAATAACTTTTGATCAATTTTTAATTAAAATCACGAAAGTCAACGTAAATTAAAATATATTTTCTAATGCTGAGTAAACAGTTTTAAAATCCATACAATAGAATTTAAAGAGTTCTCTAAAAACCATTTTCCTTTTGAGGAAAATATTTCTTATAGCTTAATTTACAATTTATATATAACCTGTAAAAAAAGTCAGCAACCACAATTTCGAGGACTTTTTCAGTTTTCACTAATAAAATTATAGTACAAAAGTCACATTGATTGCTCACATAGAAAATATTTCGAATAAATTATATAAACTCGATTTAATTTAATTAGTATTTGAAAATAATCAATTTTAATTTAATTAAAAGTAGATTATAAATAACTTATTTAGAATAATCGAAAGATCTTAGTTAACTATTTAAAATGTGTATAAAAGTGATTCTTCATTCCCTATTAAGGAATTGCTTGCGATGCAGCATTTATGATGGTTCAATTAATATAAAGACGATCATATTATCTTAAATTAATATTAATATAATTGATATCTTCCTCAGAACAAATTGTATTAAAATTTGTTTGCAGATATAGTATCTTATCATTTGAGAAAGTCACTGTAAATTTTTTGATAAGAAACGTGTTAAGATACTTTGAATTATTTAGAGTAAAATTATGATAACAGAATTAATTTTCTGGATTCTGTGATCCTGAATGCTCGTATTCTATTAAAACAGGGGTATAGGAGGGGGGGGGGGTGTGTGGTTTGAAACAGAAATATCAGGAAAACGTTGGTAATTTGTATGCCAGGTGAGAATAGCAAACAACTTCTCTGCTCCCGCTATATCTTATTTACCTGCCTCTTCTTTCCGATACTTTTGTCTACGTTTATTTCGAATACATCCATTTCGAAACCGTATAAACTGGTTTTCGTTAATCGACATGCACCTCGGTGCGTGAATTCATATTTTCTTCTTGATTTCTTCGTTTATTATTTTTTTTCCTATAGTTTCGAATCAAAAGAAAATTGATGGAACAGAGCACGACATGAACAGAAATAAATGAAAAATTGAGGCAATCAACATTTTCTGTGCACTTTTTCGTGTGCAAGTAGTGTGAATACGAAATGGGGGCTGTTAGGTGCGAATGTGAACCGAATCATTTTGATCGATAAATTTGAATCTCTACACAAGATCACATTCGTATACACAGAAGCATATACCTACATACGTACAGTTCGACTTTCGCATACAATCTTTCATCATCATTCATAATATATGCCAGAGAGCAACGAACTCTGTCGAAAAAACGACATAAAGTAAAATGCAAAAAAAAAACTCTAAAAGCTCATAAAACTAAAATTGATAGTGTTTGTATGAGTATCTGAATTTTTTCGATTGAGTTTCTTATACTCGTAGCTATGCTGGGACAAAAAGAAATATTATTTAAATAAATTATTAGTGAACAAAAATTAAGATTGAAGATAAAAATTAATAATTATAGTATTTTTGAATAATAGGCTGAAAATAGACAAATTACATATGCAAATATTGCACATGCATTTCCTTAATATAATCAATTAATTTATTATTATTGCAAAATTATTCATTTGTTTTTTTTTATTAAATTACTTAAACTTCAAATATACAATTGGGAAATATTCTCCCACAAATTAGATAAATTACTTTAAAGTTTTAAATTATTTATTTCAATTATTTTTTTTTTTTTTGGAAAGTATAATAAAAAAGCTAGGCTACAAACTCAAAAGCAGATACTAAGACTTAGTGTCGCGTTTATAATTGGTACCAGATACCAAAATTTAGTAATCTTTTCAACGAAGAGTAAAGAAGAGAAGATTTATTAAAAAATTTCAGATTTATATAGAAAAATATATAAAAATTAATAACTATAATATTTTCGAATAATAAGTTGAAAATAGGCAAATTACCCCACATTTTCACATAACCTAAAAAGAAGTTTTTTTTTCACATAACCTAAAAACTGTCATGTCTTTTTTTTAAATTATTTCACCTGCCCATATTTATTAGGAAAATATTCGCTTATAAATAAGATAATATTCACTATAATACATATTACCAAATTCGGTTATTTAAATTTTTTTTTTTTTTTTGAAAAGGTAGCGCCATATTTTTTGGTGTGATATACAGCGCCATTTTGTTTGGGACAGCCATGTTGCTGTACTCGATATCAAACACTAATTTTAACGTTAATAATTTGCAATTCTATTTCTGGCTAAATGGTTACAGATTCCAGAATTCAGTATCTTTTCCATTAAGAGTAAAGTAAGAGGCTTTTGAAAAATAATTTAAGGCTTAAATAGAAAAATTACTTTTATCATTGAATTAATCGATCAGCAATAATTTGTAGATTAAATAAATAATAGAGAGAGTTGCTCTTTTTTGGAATAATAGTAATAATTAGTTATTTTTTATTTATAAAAAAAATTCTATTTGTTTTTTTTATGCGAATGATAATTTTAAATTTAAAGTATTCTTCCTGAGGATACTAAGGGAAAAGTAAATGATCAAAACCATTTACAATGCATGTGTCCAATAATATGGCTTTTGATAATAGCTGATTTCAGATTACTCTTTTTGAATAAAAGAAAGAATGAAAACAAGGATGTAGGTCTCATATATTTTATATTTAGTAATTTTGAATTGAAGTATAGATAATAAGAATGGCCTGGTCTGAGTTTTAATGATACCTACGAGTAAGAGCTAAAAATTTTATACAAACGACACATTCTAAAAAAAATTCTTATTTTCTCGACTAAAAAAATTTAGTGAATATTTATTTTGCAAATTCTTTTAAAAACTGATAACATATTCGTAAAAATTAAGTTTGGAAAGAAAATAAATTGCATTATAAAAACAATTACTTTAAAATTTTATTATGTTAAAAATCTGCCCTAAAATTGCTTTTATTTTCGATAAACGGCTTACCAGATTCACCAAAAATATCCAAACAATACTACTCAGGAGCGGGCGGGGGTTGTTGATTTTTATTGAACACATGAGAAAAATATAGTACATGGTGTATTTATTGTATATGAAAATTGTCACGTTTATACTATTTTTTTTTGTGTGCATTATTTAAGGATACAACAAAATAAAAAGAAAAAACTATAAACAAATATGCACGTGCCAAGTTTGAAAATTGCCTATTTCGATTTAAAGTGAAATTATAGCAAAAAAAGAAAAAGGATTCCAACTATTTGCAAACAATTTTCGAGGGTGGTGGATGATGTGTGAGAGTGTAAATTTATATAGATGGGCATACATATACGCGTATACAGGCAAATCTGTTTTTATTTAAATTCATTTATCCGGAGTATGCTATTTTTGGCTGCAAATTCAAAATTGAAAATATGCCAAAAACCATTATGAGACCGGAAAAGAAAAATAGCAACCATCATCAGCAACTACAAAACCGACTGCAACAATATTAAAAGTATCAATAATAGCCTCTTCAATTTATTGAAGTGGGCTATAAGTTTCAGAAAGCCGGAGAGAAATTTAAATTTTATTTTTCCATTCACAAATTACCACAATTTCTAGGGTCATTTAATATTCTTTCTTAAATAATTTTTACCACTTTAAGAGTTTTTTTTTTAAAGTTATATTACAATAATATTTATTTTATTTGCACTTAGAAGTTCTGTTTTTAATTATTTTTTATGATTTATATGTGAGGGGGAATGACAACAAAAATACACAAAAAGTTTTTGTTAGTAGAATAAAATTGATATTAAAAATGGTTTTGTATAAACTTTTATGTTAGTATAAGTGTTAGAAATAAATTTGTTGTTATCATATTTGCAAAGTTTTTTCAAAAATTCGAATTAAATTAAAATAGGTGTTCTTCTAAGCATATCTGTTTATACAAAATTAGGACCTTATTGAATCTGGTCACAATAAAAGCGAACTTAAATTGGTTTACTTAACGTATTTTTCTTTGAAGAGAAACATTGTATACTCATTTATTGGGGTCAACATTTACTTTTTTGAAGTCTAAAAAATTTTTTTTTTTTTTTATGTTTAGATTAATGAGGTACAGGGGGAAACCTTCAAAAGGTACTCGCCTGGAAATTTTTCCGGCCAGGCGAATTATGCGGGATTTTTACCTCGCTAAAACCTAACCTGCACCTCTGATCTTGCTCCCGGAACGATGGTTCCCCGGCGGCACTCTTTGTAAATACTGCTTCGCAGGGGCGTTTTTATTTGATGCTACTGCTGTCCCGATGTTATAACGACTCGCGGCCTATTCTTCGTACGTGGTCCGAAGATCCTTGATTAAAGATTCCGCGTACTCTGCAATTCTGTTCCAAGCCGATTGGCTCTTCAGCATGCACTCCACTATGTTTTCTGGACTGATGGAACGGTCCAGATTTCTCTCCAGCTCCACCCGCGTCCCCTCGTAGAGGGGGCACTGGAACAACACGTGTTCTGAGTTTTCGATCACATCGCGGCAATGATGACAGTTTGGGGAGTCAGTTCTCTTGAATCTGTGCAAGTATGCCCGAAAGCATCCATGCCCAGTCAAGAGTTGGGTGATGTAATACCCGACTTCCCCGTGCAGGCGAGTGACCCATTTGGTAACATGTGGTATCAGCCGATTCTCGGGTCTCTCCTCTTCACAGAGCACCTTTCGCCGCTCTTCCTTCTTCCTACGATATTGGCGTTCCCGCTCTCCTGCCAGGATGTCGATGGGTGGGCATGATGCCACGACGTTGACCGCATCGTGTGATACCGTTCGGTATGCTGACGCTACTCTGATCGCTGAGAGCCGCTGGTCTGATGTCATTGTCTTGCGGTATGTTGTTAGCTCTAGCGATTTCGCCCACACTGGTGCTCCGTATAGCAGGACGGAGGTAACCACAGTCGCCAGTAGTCGCCTTCGGATTTACCTGGGGCCTCCGATATTGGGCATTATCCGCGAAAGTGCGCCCTGTACTGCTGATGCCTTCCTGCTGACGCTGGAGATGTGCTCCTTGTAGTTGAGTTTGGCATCCAAGACCACTCCTAGATACCGGATGTAGGGTAGCGACCGGATGTCGTGATCGCCTACTCTTATGGTGATGGTCTCCATTTTCTTCCGGATACTGACAAGGAGTGCCTCGGTCTTATGTTCCGCCAAGGACAGGTCTGCCGATGTCATCCACTGTCTTATGCTCCGGATAGTGGTGGAGAATGCGGCTTCCAGTTCCTCCAGGTGTTTGGCTACAAGGACAACCACTACGTCGTCCGCGAAAGCTACGAGTGTTGTATTCGGCGGTAATTCCAGATGGAGTAGGCCGTCGTACATGACGTTCCACAAGAGTGGCCCTAGGACAGAGCCCTGAAGTACCCCTCCCGTGACCCCATACTCCGCTGGTCCATCCCCGGTCTCGTATTGCAGTAGTTGATCACTGAAGTATGATCTGACCATCCTCCGTAGATAGTAGGGCACCCCCATGTTCTCAAGAGCTTCCAAGATTCGATCCCAGCGGGCCGAGTTAAACGCGTTCTTGATGTCCAGGGTGACAATGAGGCAATACTTTTTAGAACCGCCTTTCCATCTCTTTCCTGAGATGGCTTCCTTTGCAATGTTCGTGACGAGTTCCCGAACCAATCTTGGGAGAAGAACCAATCTTTGTTGCTTCCATCGGGTCGGAAATACGCCTTGTCAAGTCCCAAAAAATAAGCGATGCCGATTTGTATAATACCATAAATATTTCTTATAACACCGAAGCTATAAAGAACTATTCTGCCTCTATGGAAGAAAACTGTAAAAGATTTTTTAGTTATTTCTCAAATATGTAGTTTTTGTGGGTACAAAATTTTTTAAGGGCCGTATTTGATCAATAGTTTTAAGAGTCAAACAAATATAATTTAGTTTTACAATAAAGAAAAAATAATGAGGCATAAAATTGTTATTAAAAATGTTTACATAAATTCTCACTTATATTTCTAAACTACTTTTCATACTAAATCACAAAATGTGAATATAAGTTTTAGTAAATAACACGAACTATCCTTTCTAAATAGTAACCAATCTTTAAAATTAAAAATACAAATAAATCCCTAAGAAACCAGCTTTAATTATATTTCTTATTCACGGTAAAAAATATTTTGAAACTAATTTTTGATAATCTTTTTTAAAAGAAAAAACTCTAACATATAAAAAAATAGTCATGCATACACAAAAATAATGCAAATTTTAAAAAATACCAATAAAAGTTTACGCAGTAAAAACAACCCCAAAGAAGCGAATAAACATTTTTTTGAATGCTTTCCGAATTAAAAACAATTTTGCGTAATAATTTTCCTGTGAAATAAAAACCAAACTCTCCCCCCTTTATGAATATATTTGTTATCACTCATATTATCAGAAAGAGGAACACGATTACCCATTTTTTCAAAACTGTTATTACTCGTATCAACACAAAAGAAATTCTTTTTCTGACACATTTTTTTTGTCTAAAGACATTCAATTATTTCAATTTGAAAATTACCTTATTCAAACAGAAAAAAAAGAAACAGAAAAGGTGTAACAAATTTAAGGTAGAAACCGGAAAAGCATTTCGGCTTATCTGATCATATACCCTCACCCTCGTCGCATAAAGTAAAATTGCTGTAATTATCGCATGGGTGACTATAGTAAACTCTGCATATTTCCAAATAATGTGAATCCATTAAAGACCCAATAAATTTTTAAACTTTGGAAAAGTTTTTAGAACAAAAATTCGTGAAGATATTTTTGACAGAATTTCTCTAATATATATTACAAAGTATTTTAAAAAGTGATAGTAATAAGGAATATATTATTTTTTAATGGTATCGATAAAAAAAAATTCCAAATAGAGGCGCCATAGTTCAAAAAGAAAATTTTCAGACTTTAAGTGAACATACAAATAAATTATTAGGGCCTCAACCAATTTGAGCTCTAAATTTCAGAGGTCTTAAAATAATCTCCCTACAGCATATAAAAGATATTTTTATTACTTTTGGGGCCAACAATTTTTGAGGATCCTCGGATTCTCTGAAGAATATTTGAAAGAATAAACCCCATTTTAGTCGAAATTATGGGGTTAAATTCGGGGGGAAGGTCGCTTTTTCTAGTGACAGTAGACGTTTTTTTGAACACAATTTTTTTTAAGGTTAATAGAAATTCGGGGTAAATTTATATTCAATGAAACGACGATTTCAGCTATAATGTCAAATACCCGTTGGGTTTACTGAATTGAAACCAGTATGTCTAGAAGTAACAAGCCTAGACCAGATGGTTTTTATAATAAAGATGAAGCATTTATAGATTTCGGGATATTTACAGAAAAAAATATAATATATTGATTCAGCATTTTAGAAACCTTAACAATTTGATAACGAAATAATATTAAATTCTAAATACTATGCAGAAAAGTAACGAGACAGATTTGAAAGTTATCCTTTTCAAAGTAGTTTTTTTGGATTGGTATATGTCGGTGGAGGTATTAAATCTGCAAGGCTTAAACTAAAACCACCCTCAGCTCCTTGCCTGCATTCCTTTAGATGTAATTAACAATACTAAGATGGTGCTTACTAGTATTTTTAATTTTGGGTGACTCAAAAATACACACGGACTGCGATCACTGTTCCGACAAAAACTCACTGATGGATTTGGCCGTGTGACAAGGGGAGTTTTCATTGTGAAACATCCAAGTGTCTGCAATATCCGTTCTAACGAGAAGACAATCTTCTTCTTGTCCTTTCAAAGAATTTCAATGTTAATCAACGGTCTGCCATCACTAGAGTCTAACTCGTTCTAATTAATTTTTGATGTTAAAGATCTTCTTCTTGAATGAAATCTATCTTAGACTGCTTCTCCATTTTCCAAAAATGCTTAATGCAAACCTAAAAATATGTGCTCTTGATAAGAAATATTTGCTATAGGCTGCTAGCAACTTTCTATTAATCAAACACGCACACTCACCAAGCTTAATACAAAATTTGATGGTACATCGTTGCTGGTCGTGAATAGAATGTATGAAATTTGGCAACGCCGATGGCATGAGAGTGTGAATGACAGATGGACGCACATGTTTATTTCGGATGTATGTTTTGTGTCAGCGGCTGGATTTGAATTTGGTTTGTTCCTTGGGTATTTACTCACGGGACGTTGTAGTATGAATGGGTTCCTGTACGGGCTTGGACTAGCTACGTAGGCTATGTTAGGTATTAGAGAACGATATAAATGTTTTAATAGTGTTGCCGTGGCACTTTTTGAGAGGAGGGCGAGAATGGTGCGTGAATGAGTGTGTAAATGGCACACAAGGTGGCTACGACCGTTATGCCGAACCCGCGCACCTGAGCTGGCTTAGCGGTGCCTAGCGATTTACAAGATTCCTTACCGTATCTTAATGAGCGGAGTAAAAACCGAAGTACTTTTTTTAAAACAAAAATTGGTACCACGGGAATCGGGGTGCGCTATGGTGTTAAAACACACTGTGCGCGACAATGGTGAAGCGCATTAGGCAGCAACGTGGTGGCTGTGCTTAATACCCATATCGCGGGTACGGTCTCCGGATCGCTGGTGAAAGATTCTGGTAATTATCTGGGGCGCTGTCAGTGATAATGACGGTAGAGGTGTAGATAGTCCTCGTCACTAACATTTGGAGTAATCAGCTTGTAACTGGTTATTGACTGTAAGCTGCCAGTAATGATGGTCCGTTCATTGAGCGTAAGTCAATCCCTATGGTCGTAAGCGACTCGTGGTTTTATGTTTAATGACAGATAAATCACGTTAAATAACATAATACTACTGTTCGATGTTTCGTAACGCACTACAAAAACTCTATAGGATCACGTAGTTACCGGATAGGTTTCAAATTTTGGAGTCAACCTTCAGCCAGCAGTGTTGCTAAATTCTGCTCATAATCCCATTACTTTTCGGTCATACCACCTATATAGACAGTTTTAGATGTATGCACTTCTATAAAATCTGTTCAAAATTTAGAACTTTTCTGAACGAATCTAAGCCAGCATATCTGCTGATAAATACAATAAGAGAGATTACTATATATTTTCGATCAAAAAACATTTTTTTTTTGTAATATTTTAAATGGAAATTAAGATATATTTAGTTCGTTCAACTTAAATTTAACATAAGGAAGAGTTGCTGTTGTTTGAACAATCAATATTGAAGTTTTTTTGTTAATTTCTTTGTGCAGTGGGTGGAAATAAATAAATCGAAACCGAAAGATATTTGTTCGAACAAGAAAAAAGGAAGTTATAAAAACTTTTATATTTATCTTATTAAAGTTTTATTTATTTTTTCCTCAATACGTAATTTTATTTTATGTTTGCCTACAGTAACTTCAAGTTCGTATAAATGTCCGTCCGATTAAAATCGCACATCAGCTAAATTGGTTTGCACAAGTCACGAACGACATGTGCTGAAGAGAAAGTTTTCTCCTCAACAAATTATTACACTTTTTCCATCAACAAATAAAGTACGAGTACAGTTGAGGCCATCAAAATTCAATAAAAATTAAAAACTAAAGGCAAAAAAAAATTTCCAAACAAAAAATGCTTAAAAGAAAATCAAATGAACCGCACATTGACCTCTTGACAATACTACTGATTATTCTGGCATCAAGATAGAGGAGCATGAAATGTTTTTTGCAAATTCTATGCTCTCGCTTTTTTTTTGATTTTGTGGCTTCCATGGTCGTTTTATGCCCATGGGGTCATTAAGGCCTTTGTCACATTTCAAAAAGCTTTGTTCGAATTGCAAATATGATCAAATGATTTAAAGAGAAAAAACTTTGGGCATACGAGCATCGAGAAATAAAAACAAGAATATTAATTTTTATTATAACTGTTCACCTGTACAGTGAATAGGCGATGGTGTATTATTGTTATCAGGATGATGATCAGGTTAGTACCTACGATGCAATGGCTATGCATTCAAGAGTAATACCCATATAGACGGTCAAATAGAAAAACTGGGCAACAGTGGCTTTTGTTTGGCTATGGGCCCAAGTACGATTATACCTGTACAGACCCTCGCCCGCACCGCATTAAAAAAATAAAACTCAGTCTATGTTCGTTAAATCGTTGAATCGGTGATAATTATTTCAGTGATAAACGATCTTTAGGTAAATTTATAATAATCAGCTGGACGTTTTGAATACGGCGAGTCGACCGAATCGAATGTTTTTATATTGTACCATTACCTGCTCCGTATGAGTGAGAGAAGAGTAAATAAGATAAAATAAAAACAAAAAACAATATCCGAAAAGGTGTTGGTAAAATTTTAGTATCAAACTTCAATCAACCGCTTAAAACTGTCAAGCCTTTGTCGCTAGTTCGCTGACATTGCATTATTCCGTGTATATGGCCAACATGGTCACCATAACCGTCGACATTTACGAGTTTTCTAGTCAAGTCCATATATTTACCAACGATTTTCACTATTTGCAATGCAGCACGTCCTAATAGGTAAATAATAGATACACAAGTTTTCTATGCATCTACTAAATGCTAACACACTCAATACATGACGGGTTGGTGCAATGCCTGGATAATCACCATTTGAATAGCAATTGAACAAATGAATATAGACACGTACGGTTGGAGTATATACACACCTTAGGAAATTAGTTCTTCTTTCTTGTTCGGCTGCGTTTTTTTTCTTCATTCGTTTTCTATAATACTAAATATTTGTTCCGACCACTTGGCCCGGCCTCCCTTACCCAGTCCATCGTCCATTGAATGTTTGGCCCCTCTTGCCATACCTGATACGCATACAAAAAATGTTATTTTAACTAATATAACGTTACCACCATACGAGCTGTGGTAAGCCTATCTGTATCTCTCTACGTGGATCTATTGCTATAAAATGTTCGAAAAGCAAACATTTGATAAGTGCTCTTCACTAAGGTGAACGATACGCCAGCTAACATGACTCGTATGACGAGTATTTGACAATCTAAAAAATAAACTTACTAAACTACTCTCACTTCAGATATTAAATAGTTGTTAGTTAGGAAAAAATTTCTTTTTTTCTTCATTTTCATTTAAGGTTTTCTATAACCTACAACGATAGGGCTTATAAAATGCGTTAGTATTTAAGCAAAAGTTTTATCAAATAAAATATAAATATTTCTATTTGAAATTTTAATAAATCGAATTGAATATGGTAGTTTACTAAAAATTCCCCCCAAAAAAAAGAAAAATGAGACTCTGTTAATAAAAACTTTTCTGAAATTTTTTTCTATTTTAACTAAAATTACATTACTTTTTAGTCTTTATCCAAAATATTATCATAAATAATTTCCAACTATTTCACTTAGATCTTGAGATTTTTCTAAGGATTATAATAAGTTTATTCAAATTACTCTTAAAATTAGAAAAAAATTATGCAAAACTTAAAATTTGTAAAATTCTTCAACTTAAAATATCGCAAACTTTAATTGTTATGAACAAATAATTTCAATAAAAATAACAGAAAAATTCATTAAAAAAAAGGGACTAAATTTGTGCAAAAAAAATTATTCTAAATACGGAAAGATTTTATTTAAAATTTCTTGAAAAAATTTTTAGTACATTTTTCAGAATTTAATATTTTTTTTTTGTATATTCACTTCAGAATTTTACCAAATTTTAAAAACCACAGACTCAAAGTTCCTGGAAAATTATTAATCCTTACAATTTTTTTAAAAAAGTGACTACTATTATTAAATATTAACAAAATATCCTTAAAATTTGTAATTTTTCGAAACTCCAATTCAAAATTTCCCACAGAAAAGGTTGTTTTAAAGCAAAATTTCACTTTCATCACTAAATTTCAAAATTTATTCTAAATACGGAAAGATTTTATTCAAAATTTCTCCAAAAAAATTTTTAGTACATTTTTCAGAATTTAATATTTGTTTTTTTGTATTTTCACCTCAGGATTCCCCCAAAATTTAAAAACCACAGACTCAAATTTTCTGGAAAATTATATATACTTGCAATTTTTTTAAAAAAAATTACTTTTATTATTAAATATTAACAAAATATCCTTAAAATTTGTAATTTTTCAAAACTCTAATTCAAAATTTCCCACAGAAAAGGTTGTTTTAACGCAAAATTTCACTTTCGTCACTAAATTTCAAAATTTATTCTAAATACGGAAAGATTTTATGCAAAATTTCTCCAACCAATTTTTAGTACATTTTTCAGAATTTAATATTTGTTTTTTTGTATTTTCAACTCAGAATTTCCCCAAAATTTAAAAATTACAGACTCAAATTTTCTGGAAAATTATTAATCCTTGCAATTTCTTTAAAAAATTTACTCCTATTATTAAATATCAACAAATTATCCTTAAAATTTGTAATTTTTCGAAATTCTAATTCGAAATTTCCCACAGAAAAGGTTGTTTTAAAGCAAAATTTCAATTTCGTCACAAAATTTCAAAATTTATTCTAAATACGGAAGGATTTTATTCAAAATTTCTCCAAAAAATTTTTAGTACATTTTTCAGAATTTAATATTTTTTTTTGTATATTCACTTCAGAATTTTACCAAATTTTAAAAACCACAGACTCAAAATTTCTGGAAAATTATTAATCCTTGCAATTTTTTTAAAAAATTTACTCCTATTATTAAATATCAACAAAATATCCTTAAAATTTGTAATATTTCGAAACGCTAATTCAAAAGTTCTCACAGATAAGGTAGTTTTTAAAGCAAAATTTCACTTTCGTCACTAGACTTCAATTCTTTTATACAATATTAAAAAAGAGCAGAAAGTTGGTTGTGAAAAAATACAATTAAGTCCTCTGTTGAGAAAAAAAAGTTACTTTCCGAATAACCCAATATAATTTTAAAAAATATCAGAAATTTAATGTAAATTTTCATTAGGTTTTTCTAGAAATAAAAATTTCCAAAAAATTTGTCGATGAAAATTATTGCTGAATAGGAAATTTTCAAATGAATTCTGCCAACAAAAAAATTGCGGAAATTTAATAAAAATTCAATAATAAATAAAAAAATTACGATATCATAAATATTTTAATTGCATGGAATTGTTTAATGCAAAATAAAAATAGTGTGGGCATTATTAGTTTGTACAATCACTAAACACGTTTTGAAAATTTTAAAAAAAATTCAGAAAAAATTTGTGCTGAAAATAATTTGGCAACACTGCGGAATTCTCCTCCAAACACCTTGTGCCCTAGTTCCTCCTCGGGGAAGAACAATATTCGGAACAAGGATATACCCTCAGATTTTGTATTAAGCTTGGTTATTTCTCGAGTTTAATTTATGAAAAGTAGCAGCTAGCTTATGGGGAGCATTCCTCATCACTTGTTGGAGGGCCAAGAAGCTATGGAGACGAACCTCGAAAATGTGGAATATGTGACGCCTCTTCTTCGGTCAGACCAGCGACTAACATTGAATCTACTTGACGCACTCAGAAAAAGGGTTCTTGGCATCAGATCGGACATTTCAGATATATGAAAACTCTACCATGACAATAAGTTTCTGTCGAAAAAAAGATTCCCGTGCATTCCAAGCCCTCCAATTCATCTGATCATAAAGGAGATCATCTTATTACTATTGAAAACATCCAAAGGACTGTAAACGGTGAGCTGAAGGCGATTCCAGTTGAATGTTCCCATTACTGCTATGAAAAGTGAAATAAAGCCTCCAGCTATGTATGGTTAATAACCAAAAGGAACAATTTTAAGAAGATGTTGGAAAAAAAATTAATTCCTTGAAGAAAAAAACAGCTCCTCAATTTTCTGACATAGCTCGTAAGTTATATAAAAATAGAGAATTTGAATCTATGCTCAAACGCACGTACACGTATTCAAAGCTCTTTTCGATTTTAGAAGAATATCTGCTACTATTTCAATGCAGCCATTACTACGTGTATTACTTTGGATAAGTCTCAAAATAAACTTTGTCACTTCATCTACCTTTAGACTTTATTTCGTTCTCTCCACCCGGTTTCTAGATTTTTTAAAAAAGAAATTTTTTTTTTTCTATAATTTGTTTTTTTTTCTTATAGACATAATGATTGATTTTTTATTGCACGGTAAATATTTTTCAATAATATATTATCAACTTTTGTTTACTTAGAGCAGTTTTAAACCTTCTTATGCATACTTCTTCTTTTGATTGTAAATTTACTTAAAGCAAAGTAATGATTGTCACTTTTGTCAACAGAAACTGATAAGTTTTTACAAGGTTTCACTGTGTTATTTGTAAATCAAAATTTTTTGCCTCTCACTTCATCATCAATACTGTAGTAGTGACCCATCAAAATATTACTTTTGCTACTATAATCACATAAATAATTGATTGTATAAAATACATTAAAAAGAATAGTACGATGCATAATTTTTGTTGTAAACAACATTGAATATAATATTTTAACGTTGTTTACAAAGCTTGCCATATAAAGCCTTCCTTATTTGATTGTTGGCGTCCATAAAGTGTCTTTCCTTTTTTTATATTATAAATTTTATTACAGCTGCACTATGACTGAACTTCTACGTAATATTAATAGCCATTTAAAAAAATCTTGTAACATTTGTTATTCATTATTAACATTTTTTTTATAACACAATAAATGAATATGAATAAATATTGCTAAAAAATGTTTGTGCTTTTCTCTCAACTATATTAAATTTTACCTTAAAAACTCTAAAGTGAGAAGGCGAAAATGTGTTTTCAAATGAAAAAAAATACCATCTTTTCACCATATAATATTGTATAGTAAAAATAACATTCCGTTGCTATGCTATTATAAATAAATCTAAAAGTAATCATTTCCATGTTTGTGATTTTGTTCATCAACATTTTTTGAATAGAAGAAAAATTTGACAGAAATTAATTCCAGCACGTAAGCACATGTATTTCGAAAAAAAAATATTTTTGCCATAATAAACGACAATCACAAATTTATTTTGATTTCTAAATTGATTATTAAAATTGCTATGAAGAAACTAAAAAAAAAATTATTAAAAATAAAAAATAATAATATTTTTTTCTTCAAAATCCCCTGAAAAATGTTATGCAAAATAGAAGAAGTTAACAAATATTCCTTGAGTTAGTTCGTGGGCGGTATTGGACATTGGATATTTTATAATTTTCTCTTTATAAAAATTAAATAAAGATATAAGTTTATTCACCATAATAAATAATAATTAATAAGAAAAAGTTTCTAAAAAAAAAAAAAAATAGATTTTTTTTGAAAAAAATATGCTCATATAGATCAGATTTATATCTGATACAAACAATATTTGTCCTAAAATTTTGACTTGTAAACATATCTGACATATTGTAATACTATACCGCCATCTTTACTATTTTAATATGTTTGTTCTTTTTTATTAATTATATTATATTATAACATAATTACTTAAAATTATTATGCAAAATAAAAATGTAATAAAAAAGACTTGATTTTTTTTCTTTAAGTGAATCATTCAATTTGTCCAACTGATGACAGTGCACTTCAGAATTAAACGTTGTATTGGTCGGTAGAAGCTCAAAATAAACGATTCCTTTGAAATCCCACCAACCAGGTGGCTTTGAGCCAGTGCATCTTTTCTACTCCAGGCTCATTTCTCATCCTGAGAGATGATACGCTTCAAAAACGGATCATTTTCTTGGCGTTTGAGAAGCAAATAACAAACGTCAATGCGACGGCACAAATTTTTTTCAGTAAAAAGATGAGGAACCCATATGTTGAGCTTTGAGATTAAAACTAGCCGTTTTTTAATCTAAAAATTTAATCTTTCAGCTCTCTCACGAGTTGTTATTCGCCGGTTTGCATCAATTAATGTCTTTATTGTGTCTTCATCAGCTTCAATTGGCCTACCAGAACGTGGTGCATCTTCGAGATCAAAATTGCCGGATCGAAATTTTGCAAACCAGTTTTCGCACTGGCGCTCACTTAACACATCTTTTCCATACACATCGGATAATTTTTTTCTTCCTTGAACTTCTTTTTATCGTTTCTATAGTAAAAAAGTAAAATATGGCGAAAATGCTGTTTTTGACTTTCATTTTTAAAAGTGTATCAACCAAAAACTACTGTGCAGAATCAAGTGTGAAGTTGGTTGGGAAAACCACTTAAGTGTGAAGTTGGTTGCGAAAAAATACAATTAAGTCCTATGTTGGGAAACAACAAAATTACTTTCCGGACAACCCAATAGTTATTTTTTTTAAAGTACTCTCCTTGCCAGCTATACATTGCCGGAGACGCAACCCTGAAATGCTTCAAAATGGCATAACTTTTAGCTCCTCGGATATATTTCTTTAGATGTTATCTACAGTACAACGAGGACGCCCTTTTCAATTGTTTTTCGATCTTGGGGAACACAAAGAAAGTCACTGAAGCAACCATCAAGTGAACGGGCGGTTGAGGAATCAAATAAGTCCGTTTTTCCTACAAGAACTCGTTGATGGAGACAACAGTGCGGCAGAGAGCGTCATAGTACTTTTTTTCTACAAAAACTCTTTAAGAGGAAATTTTTTTCTGAGTCCGTCACATGTTCGACAATTTTGAGGTTCGTCTACATTGCTTCTGTGCCATCCTATAACTTATTTAAAAAAGCTTGATTTAGTTTGTCATGAAAGCACAAATTCTTTAATGGCCTACTTTTATTTCTTGAGCTTTGAAATATTTATAAAAAATTTTGACTAAACTTTATTTCTTGAGCCAAAGACCTCTAAACTCTATTTCATGAGCCAAAGATATAAAGTTTAGCCAAAAATAAAGAACTAAGAGCTGCCAAAGACCAAATTAGTTAAATTCTTCTATAACTTGATGCAAGAGAGCTAGTTAAGAGCCTATCACTAAAGTTTTATTATTAACAAATTGTGATTCAAAAAACTGTATCAAGGTCACCAAAGTTCGGTTATAAAGATTGTGTCTTCAAACGAGCAGCTTAATAAGAGTTTAATTATTAATTTACATAGAACCCTTATTGATCAGGTATTTTCAAAGCTTTATACGACTAAAGATATATGCTTTCGAAAATGACATTAAAGATTAGTTAAAGACACCTTACCAGAACTAAGAAGAGCTTCTGCTTAAATATAATCGAAAGTAATATAAAAGCCTAACTGTAGCATCAGTTCTAAGATAAAGCCCAAAAAGTATCTTTTATCGGGAGGAAAGTCAACCTATTAGGCTAAGTTAATCTCGATAGGAACTATAAAAACTTATCGAATATGATATACGCCCGTAAAAATATTTTCTTCGGAGAATAATCAAGCTTTCTCTTTGTCGATCTAAGGAATAACCCCAGTATTTTAAAGCATAAGGGATGACGCAGATGTTGTAATATTTCTGAACTTATGATGTGGTATCTTATGAGTGATTCAATTGTTTTTTTTTTTCAAGATAATGAACAGAACTCAGAAGTAGTTACTACTACAGCACTCTACGGTAACTTCATTTATTATCTGTATAGCTTTCCAACTCCTTTTTATTGGTAGTTTTTCTTAATAAGTTTCTGAATTTTCTAAGGCACCAAAGTATTGTTAGAAATGATTGAAAAATACTGAATGTTATTGAATAATTCTTATTTCATTCAAAAGAAAATCGTTTCCATTATTATACGTGTATCTTTAAAATATCCGCCTCGGCTTCGCAACATTTCCTACATTCCTAAGACTCAATTTTCGATGACTCTTTGGCATAAATCCAGTCGAATCATACTCGTACTTTTGATGTTTGCTTTTAGATCACGTATCGATTCTTGTAATCAAATGCATTCGGGGAACTTTTCTTCCAAAAAAGCAATTGTTTTGGCTGCTTTGTGATAGCAAAAAATGGCTGCTGATATCAAAACAGTTTATGCTGATACATTCAAAATATTTGGTATTTATTTTCTATACTGAACGCAATTTACCGTTAAAACTTTAAAAGAAATATGGATCAATAACGGCTTCTGCCCCAAATACAACAGCAAATGGTGTTTTAATTGAGGATTATTTTCCACTTTTTTTTATCTACCTACCTATTTATTTAAACAACAAAATGATTTTTTAGGAATAATGTGGACCCATATTCAATTTCTAAAGCCTGTTAACAGGTGGCTTTATATTGACTACTGAGAGATCTACACAGCTTGATAACTTTGCGGACCAATTAGGTTGTAGTTCACACTCTCGATTACAGGAGAAATATTTTTTCTATAAAGCCACTTTCAAGATGAGCTTTCATAAGACTCATCCATCCACCCACCCCCCTCCTCCCCGCTTCCACGTCCCAACAAACATAGCTACCTCGCCCACAGTTTCCTACTAATTTCGATTATTACGTTCGAATGTGCGTTTTTATCAGTCGTAAAACTGGTGTAGTGGATAGGGGAAAATGTAAAGATGCGTGGTGATACCAAAACCTACAGTGAATAGGATACTTATCCACTAAAATCCACCTCTCTGTTCTTCAAATAAGTCTTCTTATGGAACTATCGGCAGCCTGGCTTTAAGCCTATTATCCTATCTAGGCTGTAAGCTGCCCTTTTATCACTCTTCCCTCATAACCGAGGAATGAGTTTAATTACTAGGCTTGCATATTTAGCTCCTCCACTCAAACATGCCTGAGATATTTTCTTTGTTCATCGAAGACAGGATTTGCAACGACAGGTGTGCGATGTGATACAGGATCCTCGTCTAGAACATGGTTAAGAGTTTACAATGGTTTTTTGTTTTTGAGAACCCAAGTTTACAAAGAAAAGAAATAATTAAGCCCGACTAAATGTCAGTCCCTTGACCACAAATCGGAAAACGATTTAACTCTTTTAAAGCTATGCTCCCCCATCTGTATGCGACTTGTCTGATACCGCCATGAACTGATTTTTTACAGATTTCCTTGGGGTTATCCTACATACTAAGATAGCGGAGAAGATCTTATAGATAGTACTCAGCAACGTAATACCTCTATAATTGCTACACTTTGTGATATACCATTTTTTGAGTTTCGGACAAATAATGCCAAGGTGCCAGTCATCGGGCAATGATTCCCTGTCCCATCCTTAGACCATTAATTGATGAGCCGTTTGGTGCAGTATGTCGCCTCCATACTTGACAAGTTTGGTGGTAATTCCGTCAACACCTGGTGGTGACTTGTTGTTGTTGAGTCGACGTATCGCTTTTATAATTTCCTCGATACTTGGTGGCGGCAGCATGTATTCTTCAACTGGTGATCTCAAACGTGTGTTGGGAGTTTATCAAAATTTTCCACCGATCACACATCACATTAATATATCCATATGGTCAGAAATCCGATCATCCTCTCTATGCGGCATGATGAACATCGTAGGGTAAATCGTCTTATACTGCTCACAGATGAGCGGTTGCTCATCCTGCTCACAAACGAACGGCTGCTCGCTATATTTCTCAATTTCACGAACCTGATCGTTCTCCCAGGACTTTTTATTTTGTCTGTGTATCGCAATTCACGATCATTTTCTATATGTGCGCGCGTTCTCTAAAAATGGAGCAAGGCTTCGTATGCAGCGTTCGTTTGTTTTGTTGCTTGCTTGCAATCATCGTCAAACCAATCGTTCCGACTGTCTTTGCAACTGGAGCGTAGTACTTTTTCGATCGTACCTATGATAGTACCTTTTCCGTATTTATCGCCTTTATTTATGGAGCTTATCACATTTATATGGACACATTATGGAAAAAATTCTAGTAATTATATAGTTTCTTTGTGATTTAAAATGCAATAAAAGGAAAATTCATCTATTAAATTAAATAAAATCAACGAAATTGTCACACCAATATCCACTTCAAAAAGAAATTTCTACCAAAATACTCGTACCAACAAAAAGAAAACTGTCCCTGTACGATCGGTAGTGATAAGAAAGTAGGTGTTAAATGGCCAGTGAGAGGCGAAGAGAAAGATAGAAACAAGCTAAATTGTTGTGAAAAAATCATACGATCCGTTATTTTAGTGTAATCAAATATTAATAATTCAAAAAAAAAATCATACGATATGAACTGATAACACAGAAACTAATACTAATCATAACTTTCGTTATTGGGGGTATTAATACGCGTATTATAATTACCATATTGTGCTTGTATTGGTGACACAATAAGTGTTCACATACCGTTTTCAATCCGCTATTGTGTTAATTTTTAATATAATTTTGTTTTATTTATTTTTTTATTCTCTTTAATATTGGCTTTTTATTTAATTTTTTCTCTTTTGTTATTCATTATGCATGAATTTTTAATCAATTCCGCGATAAAAATTAATTAAAATATATGACAGTCTGTCTTCCCCCTCCCATTTCAGTCAAATCGCAATCAAATCGCAATCGATTTCGAATCAAATTCAATAGAAGCGAATCGAATTGAATAGTTTAAAAAAAAAAATAGAAAATAAAAATAAATCGAGAAAAAAGTGAAAAACATTATAAAAATAATAGGAAAAAAGAAGAAGAAAACAACCAAAAATTATGAAAAACCAAATCTAAAAAAGAAAAAAACCAAAAATTTCAAGTGGACGAGTTACACGGATGACTCAGCTTACAGTGAACATAGCAGACTGAATCGTATTTGATTGTTTAACGTTGCCTTTTCCTATTCTGTTATGTTTGTTTTATTGTTTTTGTTATATCGTATTGAGGGGGCCTGTCAACAATACTCGCATGTTTATGTAAAACAAAACCAAAAAAAAAGAAACTACAGAGTAAAAAACAGAAAAATTACGAGCACGTACACTACATACAGCGATATTGAAATAAGAAAAAAAAATTTTTGGATCAACACGGCCTGTCATTAAAATAATCGTAAAATACTAAAATAAAAAAAAAATAATATAAAAGAGAAATTAAATTATTCATAATAATTTGGAAATGTTACTTGTAAGCCAAGATTTTTTCTTCTTCTCAGTGTTTGTCGCGCTCACTCTCTTTCTTCGTTTATTTCTTCACGCTTCTTTCCTTGTCCTTTATTCCATAGTTTTCTTTTTACTTATATTCACATTGATAATATTATATTTAAATAATCACATAAAAAATTTTCCTTTCCTCTTTCTCTTTCCCTTTTGTTGTTTATTGGAATTTAAATTTATCTCTTCGAAATTTATAAATGAACGCTATTGTTATTTTCGCTATCCTTTTTCCTCTTGCACAAGAGCGGATTAGCTATTTTGAATCTTTTGAATTTTGTTTGTTTTTTTCCTTTCTTCACCATAATTTTCTTTTATTTGATTCCAACGCTGGTGACTAATTAAGAGAAACAAGACATAAGAATACAACAAAAGAGTAAATTTTAATAAAAAATCAAGGAGTTTTCAATAAATACAATACTAATTAAGACTTGAGTTTTGTTATTTTTTATCTCGTTTTGGCTTCTGGTAAGATGTCGTCAGTCCCAGGCTCAGCACGTATTTGTGCATTTTGTTTTTTCTCTTTGTGCGACTGTACGACGCATGGACATTATTAGCTAAAAGTATACAATTGAACTAAAATTATGCAAAAAGTTATTATTTAAAAAAGGAATTTTTTTTAAGCATAAAATGAAATGAAAACTTTATAATTATTTTATAAGTAGAATTAATTATTCTCGGTAGCACAAAATATTATGAGGACAACCCGTTTTTTGTTGTTTGGAGTAAAAACCAATTTCAAATATCGAGTGATTTTTTGCTGTTTGGTTTTTCATGTTTTTATTTTTGACAGATGCGTGTCAAAGTCAAAAGTGCTCAATTAGCATTGCCATTTTATTATGGGAAGACTTACACCCGAACAAACCTTACAAATTATTAAAAACCTTTTATTATCAAAATTCGTGCTCTGTAAAAAAAAGTGTTCTGAGCAGTTTTACCATTTTATTGTTGTCATAATCGAAAAACTGAGCAAGCAATTGCTCAGTGAGTAGACCTTAGAGCAACTTGAGGAAAATTGGTTTTCTTACCAAACAATTGCGTTCAAAGACGAAGGTCATTTCTGGTTAAATGGGTGTGTGAATAAGCAAAATTGTTATGTTTGGACTGATGAATAATCACAGGCAAAATAAGAACCACAATTGCACCAAGAAAAATTCACTGTTTGGTCCTGTTTATAGTCGGTAGAATCATCGCTCTGTATTTAACGTCAATAGCGCTGCTATCGCTCGATGATGTCGAACTTTTTTTTGCCCAAAATGCAACAACTGCAACTGGTTGACATGTGGTTTCAATAAGACAGCGCTACATACAGCACGTGAAACAATGATGAACATATTGAGAAATGAGTTCGATAAGCAATTTATCTCACGTTTCGGACCGGTGAGTTGGCCGTCCAGATCGTACACGATTTTACGCCTCTAGACTATTTTTATAGGGCTACGTGAAGTCATTTGTCTTTGCTAATAAACCAGCGTCACTTGTAACATTGAAAGACGGCATTACACATGTTATTAACGACATACAAGCCGAAATGCTGAAAAGCACCTTTCGCATATGGTAGATCACTTAAAATGTAGTCGTGCGCAAAATTTACATGAAATAATATTATATTAAAAAAGTAAATGGCATTCATTAATTAATCGATTCTAATTTCATATACTTTTGTAATTTTTCTTTATTTTTTTTCGAAATTTGAAAGCCAAACACTTAAAAATTCACGCATTATAATACCTAACATAACGGCTTATCCATAGGTACGCTTAATGTTTGACTATCTTTAACTTTGACATTTCTAATGACAGCCACCATGTAATTATGGAGAAATACACGAGAAAAGAACGCATCGAGATGGTGAAATGTCATCAAATCCTGGATTTAATGAAAAAATCATCTTCAGCGAAGAAGCGCATTTTTGACCGAATGTTTGTAAACAGGTATAAAAAGCAACCAAACAGTTTCAGAAGCTACATTCGCTTGGTATAAAAATCAACCACAACACTTGGTATAAAAAGCAACTACAATAGTTCCAGCAGCTTCCTTCGCATCCAGAAGAACTTACTGTCTGGTGTGGATTTCAGTCATGCGGTAGCATGTGGCCTTTCTGATTTCGATATGAGTATATCGTCTGGCGTGACGGTAACTGTCAATGACGAGCGGTATCGAGTAATGATAACAAATTTTTTTTTTGGGCTCAATTGGATGATATGGACTTGGGAAACATCTGCTTCTAACAGAATTTCGCAACTTTCCTCACGCAGGGACTTATTGCAGACGCAATTCGCTCATCGTATTACTTCGAGACTACTAGCACTAGTCACATACAGATAAGGTATTAAAGATTCTTTGTTTTGCTGTCTTTGGTGGAGAGATAGCGTTAGCTAAGATGCCAAAACCGTGTTGGGAGTATCGAAATGGATGACCGTGACTCGAAACCGGGCTTTTGTTTTTGCTAACATTTTTAATTAAGTTTTTGCGGACATTACCATTTAAAAACTACTAAATCATACCCCTGATTATTTAAGAAAGTATATTTGTCTTATTCCGCATTGATTGAATGACAATCATACTACTTTTGTCCGACAGTGTATGTGACATAATTGGATTGTGGAAAGTTTTCCATAGCGAATGTGTCACATATTGCGTCAAACAGAATGGAAACGATTATGGAAAAATACTACTTTACCCTGCTCTCTTCCAATTCTGTCCCATAAAAGTACTCCTAACACTCTTTTGTGTTGACAACATCCCTCAGAAGTCCCTTAACAAGTTCGCTATGATATTTTTATTGTAAATTTTCTGATCCAAAATCAGCAATTTTGAGTAAATTTTTTTTAATCTTTTAATATTTAATTACAAAGAAAATAATCGGAAATTATTATTGATTTCGTTTTATTATTTAAATTTTTTTGTGTTTCTAGTTAATATAATTTATATGATGAAGTCATTGTTTTTTTCTTAAGATAAGGTGTTATTAGTCCAAGGACAGAAGCTGATTAATTTATACGAAAATACGAATAATAATAGCCTTTTCAAAGCTGCATTGTTTTTAGCAGTTTTATTTTTATAATTTTTTATCAATTTGTTTTTGTTGTAAATTTTATCTTATCGTATATAATTTTCTGTTCATTTTTTACTATTGTAATTTTAAAAATTTCATTCTATTTAAATTGTATTTATATAGATAATTTTAATTAAAATTTTATTTAGGTTAGCGGAAATAAAGAAAATTTGGGGACACATTAAAGGATAGCTCTATTTCTGGAGAAGTTCAATGAACTATATATTGACCGCGGTTTCCTTAAAGAAGGATATATAGGCATTACCAAAGTGGTAAGTCTTCAACCCAAACTGTTAGAAATTTAAAAAAAAAAATGAGCGAAGATCGAATGCCATCACGTGAATTTGTGGGCAAATTCGCGAAGCGAGTTCGCGAAACTGGTTCGTTGGTTGCCAAACAAACTCGTTCCCGCTCTAATACAGTGCGTACGGCCGAGAATATTGCCACCGTTACTGAAAATATCCTTGATCATCCATCAACATCAACTCATCACCGTTCCCAGGAATTGAACATTTCTCGCACTTCTCTGTTGAGAGTTTGGCACAAAGACCTCGGTATGAAAGCTTACAAAGTTCAATTAGTCCAACAACAGAGAAGTTGTATGACCATCCGATGCGTTTTCGGTTTACCCAATGGGCTCAATATCAATTGGCCGAAGATGAGCATTTTTACCGAAACATCATCTTTTCGGATGAGGCCCATTTCCACCTCGGTGGGTATGTCAACAAACAAAATTGTCGTGTCTTGGGCTCAGAAAATCCATACGTCACCATGGAAAAGCCGATGCATCTACAACGAGTCACGGTTTGGTGATCCGATTTTGGACTGGAGGCATCATTGGCCCGTTTTTCTTCGAAAACGATGAAGGAGCCGCCGTTACAGTCAATGGTGAGCGCTATCGTGGCATGTTCAACGAATTTTTGTTTCCAAAAGTTGAAGAGAATGGCATGGACGACATTTGTTTTCAACAGGACGGAGCCACTTGCCACACAGTCAACGTAACAATCCAACGTTTGGGCACTGCTTTCGAAAACCGAATAATCAGCCGAAATTCTGATGTCAATTGGCCGCCTCGGAGCTGTGATTTGAGGCCGTCGGATTATTTTCTGTGGGGAGCCGTTAAGGATAAATGTTACGCAAGCCATCCAGAAACAATTGAGGTCTTGAAACACGAAAGCAAAGTTGCCATTGAAGAAGTACATGCACAGACAATCAAACATGTACTTAATAATTAGGTCGAGCTAATGGGGCACTGTAAGGCCAGCCGTGGCAGTCATTTAAATCGTGTTATGTTTCATTTTTAAAATTTAAGGTTCAATCTTTCTAATAAAACCGGAAGTTTAAAAAATATACACTAATTTTTTTCATTTACTTTTTAAAATCCACCCTGTATTAACACTCGAGAAATCGGACTCCAAAGCCCTATGATAAATAAAGATCATTTAGAGGACAGCTGAACTTTTTATAGAATTAACTGAGCAAAAAATGTATAAGGATTTGGATAGAGAAGAACCTCAGTTGTATATACGAGCTCTGTTCAAAAAGTATCGCGAATTTTGAATTTCCGCGGGTTACGTATATTCGATTTTCGATTTTTTGTGGCGTTACGTTGGTACTCATGTATCTCACTTATATCGAAAAGTTCGGCCATTTTGAATATTCAGTTAATTTTTGACAGCTGCTTTGTTTGCACATGTTTTGGCTCGTCTTCGATTTTTGACAATTCCAAAAAATGGATCAAAGAATCTGTATCAAATTTTGTGTGAAAAACAAAGCTAATTATGCGGACGCATTCCAAATGTTGGCTGTGGCATATGGTGAAGCTACCTTGGACCCAAGCAACGTTTATCGGTGGTACAAAATGTTCTCAGGGGGCCGAGAATATGTGAACTACGAAAAGCGTGCCGGACGCCTGAGCACGTCAACAGCAGACGAAAACATTGATGAAGTGAAGAAAATAGTATTGGCCAATCGTCGAATCACCGTTAGAGGAGTTGCTGAGGACTTAAACATATCAATTGGCTCGTGCATTCCATTTTTACCAATGATTTGTCGTGAGACGGATCGTTGCGAAATTCGTACCAAAATTGCTCAATTTCGACCAAAAACAGCATCGCATTAACATTGCTAAGGAACTTTTGGACTCTGTCCGCGAGCACCCAAATTTGCTCCAGACTTGGAAACCAAAGATCAATCATCCCAATGGAAGCTGCCGCACCAAAAAAAGCGCACCAAGTTCGGTCCAATGTGAAGGTTTTGCTTACAGTTTTCTTCGATTGCAGGGGCGTGGTGCATCATGAGTTCTTGCCACAGGGTAGAACGGTCAATAAGGAATATTACCTGTAAGTTATGTGTAAGTTGCGCGAAGCAATCCGCCATAAACGCCCGGATTTGTGGAAGAAGAAAAATTGACTTTTGCACCATGATAACGCCACTGCTCACGCATCGTTGCTTGTGCGCAAATTTTTCCCCCAAAACAACACACTAATAATGCCGCAGCCACCGTATTCCCCAGATCTGATCCCCTGTGACCAGAAACTGAAGAGCCCCATTTATGGACGACGCTACGCTACGATTGAGGAGATAAAGACGGCATCGAAGGAGCAGCTGAACAAGATCACAAAAAATGATTTTTTGAAGAGCTTGGAGGATTGGAAAAAACGTTGGCTCAAGTGTATAATATCTGGTGGCAATTACTTTGAAGGGGACAAAATAGATATTCATGAGTAAATAAATAATTTTTTAAAAAACACCAAATTCGCGATACTTTTTGAACAGACCTCGTATACTAGCGAGATCATGGTTCTGTCCAATTACTAATGGGCTTCTTTGAGTAAAGAATTTATTGGGATTTGGTTATGAAATACCCAAACGAGTAGTTCAAGATCCTAAGACAAATCAATTCTCCTTAAAGGACAGCTTAATTTTCTGTGGATTGCAATATTTGAAGAGGAACCATAGTTCTAGAGAGGCCATAGTTCTAAGTCATATAGTATATAAAAGCTTCTTACAGTATATGCCAATTTTATATGGGCCCTAACAAGCTAACAATTTATTGGGATTTGGTTATGAAATACTCTTATTAGCACAGACGCTATAGAGATCATACAAGTAGTTTAAGACCATACGACAAATCAATTCTTCTTAAAGGGTAGCTTAATTTTCTGTGGATTGCAATATTTGAAGAGGAACCATAGTTCTAGAGAGGCCATCATATAGTATATAAAAGGTCTGTACAGTATATGCCAATTTTCTATGGGTCATAACAAGCTAACAATTTATTTGGATTTAGTTATGAATCTTTCTATATGAGTTCTAGAAAGATTCTGCCACTAAGCTCTATGGCAAATAAACACATTAAATGGTGTTTATTATGAACTTCAATAGGGAATAAAATTATGGGTTAGAGATTTTTTCTTAAATTCTAGGAAAAATTGCAATTTTTATATTCATACTTAAGTCAGAGTTTATAGAAACTATGCCGAAGAGAAAAATCAACTAAAAATTAGTGCATATACACCTGTTTGTGGAGACAACCTGATCAAAGTTGAATGGAGTGCGTGATCGGACGCATGTAGTTCAACAAAACAAGTTTACAACCGATCCATCCAACCAGACTATTAAATATATTAAGTCAATACAGGCAGACGTGTTTATTACAATTACAAATACAAGCTTACGAGCAAGATCACTAAAGTGGATGCATCATTCATGGGCATATACACATATGTACTCGTCCAAGTATGGATTTAGAGCTACGACCCATATTAGTAACTATCGTCCATTTATAAGGTCTAAAACGAAATCGAAACTATTCGTTTTTTTTTCAATGATCTCTGCCTACAAATTGTTCAGTAAACATGTACTCATAATCGCTATCAATAACTGACTTGGACCAATAGTGTCCAATAGGAGTAATGATAACAAAATAAATAAATTTTCAATGTTACATTTTCGAAATTTATTTGCTTGACAAATTTACTGATTTATGATAATTTTTTTTTTTGCTATGGTTGAGGAGGTGGGCAGTAGTATTACGGACAGAAGATGCATAATTTCAACATAACGTAATGAATAGTAAACAACACAACTCCTCATAAATTGTAAACGACTCCCCAGATCAAGATTTTTCATAATGCACGTTTTAATATTTTCTAATCTGTTTTCAATTTTTTTTTCAAATGTTATCATTTCGAAGCTTTTTTTCTCGATTGCAACATTGAATTTTTCGCAAACGCTTATCAATTCAATAACAGTTTACTCGTTAGTTAGCTTATTATCAACTCGATTTTATTCGAAAATAACAAAGTTTCGTATAGAAATCTACTACAAATAACATTTTTTTTTGTAATTTTAACTTATTTTTTTCAAGTACGAAATTTTTTATAAATTTTACTTCTAAGGCCAATTAAATATGCCAATCAAAAAATTTTGTTTTTTTGATACTTTTTCCTATATTATAATAATCAAAATATAATTAATTAAAAAGTTTTATCGTTGATATTCGAAATTTTCTTAAATTTCTTATTCTTAAATATAAGGAAATAATTTAACAGTAAATTCAAAGTATTAAAGGGTGGTTGGGAAAACAAAGAGAAAGGGGTTGTTTGCTTGATTTTTGTACAAATTTTGTTTGTAAAATTTAGTCCAGTAAGACACGTGACAAATTTTTTTAATTGACACACTTATTTTTTATATTCAATGATTTGATGTTGTATTAAAAATGAATTTTATTTTTGTTTACGACAATCAAAAGAAATAGTAAGATGACCTTTGCAAGTAGAAATAATAAAATTAAATTTTTCTTGTACAATAACAGATCAATCTTAGGTTCAAAAAAAAAATTGTGCATTTTCAATTTATAAGCTAATGATTTTAGAAAATGATTTTTATCTGGAATATTCCGCATTTTTTTGGTTAAATCACTCTAGAAAAAAATTCATTTTGGAATGTTTACTATAATCTTTGAACTATTTATTATTAAAAGATATTTTCTTGAATATTCTTACAAAATAATTATGAACCGCAAAAAATTTACTGCAGATCTTCTTGTAAAAAAATTTTAGCTCCTATTTAAGATGCGAGTATGTCAAGTTTTAGATTTATGAATTACTTTTGCCCCTAAAAATGTTCATAAGAAACTATGGTAACTAACAGTTTTTTTTATAACATAACAGTGTGTTATGACTAGTTCCAATTTAAAAAAAAAACTAGATTTAAAGTGTCATACATAATGATATATTTAATTATAATCTACAAAAAGGATTAAGCTCTATAACTTCATTTTATAGCTTTATGTATTGGAGATAAATTAGCTTTTTTTATGCAGTTTCTGATATAAATAGTTGCATTTAAGAAAGAAGATATATTTGAAAATCTATTTTAATACTCTTTTCATATATTTTTTTTTATTATACTTTCAAATTTGTTAGTCATACGAAAGCAATTTGATAAGTCAGTGATAAATACAGGAAATATAGTTGATATCAGAAAAATGTTGTTTTTTTTTATTCATTTGGTATTTAAAAAAATAATCTATGCAAAATTCCATAAAGATATATTCATTAGTTTAGTTTTGGCAGTCATTAAAAGTACACACGGTTTGTGTTTTTTTATTAATATGGAAAGACTATTTTAAACACCCAGAAATGTTCAATAAAATTAATGATATCATTTTAAAATACCATCGAATTATAGTGCATGAGATAGCTGATATGGTATATGTCTCAAAAGAATATGTAGCAACATCTTAACATATATGAAATGAGGAAGCTATCTCACGATATATGATGCGTTTGCTAGCACCTGACTAAAAACGTATACATGCAACAATTTCAAATTTTCGGGGCGATTCATAACTGCCGATCAAACATGGATTCACCATCACAAACCAAAAATCAAAGTTCAGTCAAAACAATGGAGTTCTACTAGCGAATATGCACCAAAGATGGCAAAAATGTTTTCATCGGTAGAAAAGTTTATGGAAACTGTTTTCTATGATGCACATAGGAAATTATTATTCTTGAAAAAAAAGCCGATAATAAGACAGTATTATACAGGATTATAAGCCTAATTGAATATTGAAATTAAGACTAAACAACCGAATTTGGCAAAGACAAATATTCTGCTTTATCCATGATACTGCACTTGTTAAAAAATAAATCAATTTTTATTAAATAAATGAATTCTTTCTTTCATTTATCACTGACTTATCAGACCAACATCATATATTAGAAGATAAATTTATTTTGGAGTTTAATCATTAATTTTTTTAATAGGAAAATGCTATGCTTTGAATTAATTATTCCTTTTTTATTTATATACAACAAAGATTTGAAAAATACGACACCAAATTTAAATGTTCAACCTAAAGTATAGAAGGTAAATTTTTGTAATGAGGATTTTTTTTCTACTCCTAGTACAAAAAGTTACCTTAATAACTTAAATATCATATCAGTATCTATATGTGTACATGCACAAATTTAGCTCCTCAGCCCAATATACTTAATGAAAATGCCCTGTAAGATTTTTATTATATTTTTAAAAGTAAAAAAGTTAATGCGTGAATTAATTTATTAAAAAATCAAAAAAAAAACAATTTTCTCATATATGTTGTTGTTGGTTACACAACCCATCTAAATATTTCTTAGCTTGCTATAATTTGGAGAAATCATCACCTAACAATAACAGAAATGAAGGGTTTAAAAATATATTTTATTATAGTTGTGGTGAAATTAAATTGATCTGCAATTTTTTTTGCTCTTGTTATAAGTTAACATAGTTACTTTAATATTAGATAAATATTTGAATAAATACATTACGTAAATGTAGTGTCCAAAATTGTAATTAAAGAGTCAATTCATACTCAAAACAATCACGTGACTTTACGATTGATATTATGATTTTCGAGCGACTTACTTTATTAAATGGATATTTAACAAATATTCGAGTGATTTGAGGTTTCATAATATGACAACTCAGTAAATGAAGAACCAATTGATCGTGTAATATTTCGAGTGACTTTTTATTTGATATTATAAATGCTGTATCAAAATTTATCGACTTTACACATATTTTTGGTAAATCACTTAGAACATTAATCTACTTAGAATATTTCTTAGGTTGCTATAATTTTTCGGAAGAATCAATCAAAGTATAATAGATTTGGAGGGTTTAAAAAGATATTTTGGTTGTGGCAATAAATATTAAGGAAAGTGACGTGAAAAAAAAATCCCTCGACACGCGTAATATTATCGTAAGATTTTTCTCAAGCTGAAAGTAGTTCAATTAAAAAATTATAGAAATTCAGCTAAAAATATGTCTCAATAATTTTGTTAAAGTCGATAGCAAAATTTATTATTATTGGGTCTAACAGTTCGGCTGAAAAGTTTATAAGATAACACAGTAAAAATATTTTTTTTTGCAAAATTCATTTTTATTATTCAACATAGTTGCCTTTGAGGGTGATACAGCAATTATAGCGATCTTCCAACTTTTCGATACCATTTTTATGGACTCTTTCGGTTTTGCCTCAAAATAGGCCTCAGTTTCGGCAATCACTTCATCATCGGTCTCAAATTTCTTGCCAGCGAGCATTCTCTTGAAGTCTGCAAACAGGAAAAAGTCGCTGGGGGCCAGATCTGGAGAATACGGTGGATGGAGAAGCAATTCGTAGCCCAATTCATTGCGTTTGACCATCGTTTTCATCGACTTGTGACACGGTGCATTGTCTTGGTGAAACAACACTTTTTTCTTCTTCAAATGAGGCCGTTTCTTAGCGATTTCTTTCTTCAAACGATCCAATAACGCTATATAATAGTCGCTGTTGATCGTCCGTCCCTTCTGGAGATAGTCAATGAATATTATACCATGCGCATCCCAAAATACAGACGCCATCACCTTGCCAGCCGACTGTTGCGTCTTTCCACGCTTTGGATTCGGTTTGTCGCTCGCTCTCCACTCTGCCGACTGCCGATTGGACTCTGGAGTGTAGTGACGGAGCCATGTTTCATCCATTGTCACATATCGACGCAAAAATTCGGGTTTATTGCGCTTGAACACCTCCAAACACTGCTCAGAATCATCAACACGTTGTTGTTTTTGGTCCACAGTAAGCTCACGCGGCACCCACTTTGCACACAGCTTTCGCATGCCCAAATATTCATGCACGATATGTCCAACACGCTCTTTCGATATCTTCAGAGTCTTAGCTATCTCGCTCAACTTCACTTTACGGTCATTTAAAATTATTTTGTGGATTTTTTTGATGTTTTCTGCCGTCACCACCTCTTTTGGGCGTCCACTGCGTTCTGCATCAACTGTGCTCGTACGACCAGTTCGAAATTGACGAAACCAATATTCCACAGTTGAAATAGCTGGAGCAGAGTCCGGATAACGTTTGTCAAACCATGCTTTGGTTTCCACTGTATTTTTTTTCATCAAAAAGCAATGCTTTATCAATACACGAAATTCGTCTTTATCCATTTAGACGAATTTCGTGTATTGATAAAGAGTTGCTTCACTCAAAATGCTATATTTCACGAACCAATCGACCGATTGCTGTCAAATTTTGACAGGAATCATTTGAAGGATGATGCTTTGTGATAATTAAGTAGATTTTTGCAAGAGACGCAAAAGTAGATCTAGACGTCAACCTTATAAACTTTTCAGCCAAACTGTTATAAGGTATTTAAAGTGCTTTTTTATATAAGAAAATAAATTATTTTCAAATAACCAGTATAAATTTAGTCGATTTTCAGTGATACGATAATGATAATACTGATCTTAGAGTCATTCAATATTTGAGCATGATTCGATTTATTTTATTTTTATTAAGTTATTGTCATACAATATGCATTATCATTGAAACTAACCTACATAAACCCCTACATAAACTTTATAAACTATATTTATTGAAATTTATACTATTTACATTATCTGCTTCTAAAATGAACACTTTTTAAATATAAAATACGCAATATTGCTAATCAGTACTTTACAATGTCTTCTCGTAAAAACATTTTAACGAAACTCTCACTAATTTTATGTTCTGCATTTTGATTATCAGTAATAATATTGTCGATTCTCTTGAACTTTTGCACCATTTCCATTAGGATCAAATCTGATGATGAAATTATAGCATCTAAAAATAGAAACTTTTCAAACACATATACTTTCTTATAATATGTGATAGTAAAATATAGTAAATTTTATTTATTTTTGTTATTTACTCTGACTTGTGGATCATCTCCTACTAGAAAATTTCTTCCTAATATTCATATGCAAATTAAAAGTATCTGCAATTGTAGTTAAAGAATTGAAGAAAAAAATCCCGATAAGAATATCTGAGTATGTTGAAGAAAGTATAGAAGAGGAAAAAATTTATAAATCCCGGAAAATGTTTGCAAAATTTTTTTCGTCGCTGCATTGGTGATAAGGAGAACTTTCTTATCAGAATTTTAAAGTTCTTGGCTCCTAAGATTTTTAATTCCAATAAATATATGTTAAAAATCATGACATTTCTCATACATACATATGTGATATGTTATCAGGAAAAATAATTCTATATTTTAACAAGAAAAAAAACAACAGTTGATAAAAAAAGCCTTGATTTTATCAACAAAAAATTTAAAGTCAGAAAAAACTCAATTTTTTTTTTAAAAAAATACTACAAAAATTCACTTAATAACTTCTATTAAAATTTCAATCAGCAAATAAATAAATTTTTGATAAAAAATTTATTTGTTTAATCAAAAATACTTAACAAATTGGTAAATATTTCACTTCATATTTATTCAAGGAAGGTCATTTCTCACATTATGCTGATAAGAAAATATGCACATGGCAGTTAAAAATTTTGTTTATGTTCCTATAATTATTAGTTTGCATTTTTTTTCTATTTATATTTATAATAGCATATATTTTTATAAGCTGTTGTTTTCATTTATAGTAATTATGTAAAAATTTAATTAATTTATTAACAGAAAATTTAAAGCTTTCATATTTGGTATAGTTTTTATCAGAAATATTTTTTTTTTGGTTTGGTTCATTTATTATACAAGGAGAAGCTGATAAAATAGTCTTCAAGGTGGAAAAATAATAGAAATTTTTGGAAAAATAAAATTTTTTTTCCAATCTAATAAAATAATATAACACTTTATAATTGAGCAATTAATTATGAATAAATATATACAGTATTGTAACATTGATTTGAAATGTCCTCTATTCAATGCGATTGAATTGTTTACACCTTAAATACTTAAGATTTATATTATATTTTCAATTATTAGAAAAATGATATATAAAACTTTAAGGCTTATTACGCATTTCACGTGACTCTTTTCTAAAATAGTTTTCTTAAATTTGTGGTAAAGCTCAAAAATTGCAAATATTCGAAGTACATTATTAACACATATGTGCTAACACATATAAAATTTGTATAACTTTTTATGTTTAAAGTAGTCACTCAGTCTAATAGAAATAATAGAAATCGATTTTTTTGATTATTTCTTGAAGCATTTGCACTTAAATGCAAATTCTTAGGATAATCCTAGATGATATTCCGATATAACTTAACAAATATAAATACTTAAGTAACTCATTAAATGTTAAAAAAAAATATTTTAATTGAAAAACAAGAACAATTTTTTAAAAACGATCTATATTGTTACATTGTATGATATTCAAACGTCTTCTAGTCACAGGACAACCGTAATACCAAATCAATTCTGATTCAATATTCCAGTATCAACCGCTTCTCAAAAAACATTTGTCTTCTTTCAATTACTAGACACACATAATACCAATTTAAAAACCATAAATATATTAATTAATAATTAATTCATAGAGTATTCAAGCTACTTAATTTTCGAATATAACAATCCATATTGCTTACAATAACTCGACAACTGTAATACCAATACAACTGATCATTCATATGTCGATACTGATTGTTAAAAAATCAATTATTCTTGAATATATTTCAATGATATTTCTTATAAAAAAAATTAATTTGAATATTATTAAAATCGTCTACTTTTAAGTAGAATTTCGATGCATTGATGAAGGAAAACCTCGGCACCTTAAAAGTATAGGAGGGAGAGTAATGAGACTTGCATCATTGAAAGTGATCTGACAAAACTCCCGATTTTCCTTTCACAAAGCTTGTGTTGTAGTTCTTCTAAGCCGAGTAGTACAAGTTTTCACCCTGTTTAGTATGTATGCGAAAGTGCGATATACAAACAATTGAACGGCGAAATTTAGAGCAACAATGTACCATAAAATTTTATGTTGATCCACTAGCACAACTTCTAATGAGCTTTTTCGGAGGCATAAAATATTTTTTCAGAAATGGGAAATGGTGGAAGGCGAATCCTGCTCAGGGAAGCCTTCAATATCGATAATTGATAAAAATATCGAACTAGTGAGGACTCCTTTGGGGTTAAATCATCGATTAGCTTTGAAGCTTATGAGTAGTGAGGTCAGTAAATCCTCTAAAGGCTCAGAAAAGGGATTTCTTGTGTTAGATTGGGTATTGGATATAATTGGATGCGCTATTAAGACAGCGCCCCTTTCACTTAGCCGATCCCAAGTACAAGAATTGTATTCTTGAGGATCCCCAGCTGCCCTATTCATTTGATCTAAGTACTCGTGACTTTTATAATTCGTCAAGATAAAAACGAATCTTTCGTCCTTTCGTGACTTGCAAATATATCCTTTCAAGTCACAAAAGGACGAAAAATTCATCCTTTCATGACTTGAAAGGACATTTAAACCACTTGAAATGATATCCATACAAAGGAGTGTAGACGATTCCAATTGAAACCTACCAGCACTACTTCGAAGAGTGCAAACCATTTCTCCGGCGATGAAAGGGATAGCATTGATGTAAGAACTCCTTAACACTGACCTACCAGAACATAAGATGGAGGTTCCGCGAGCTGAAGAAGCTTAAGTCGCCCGATTACAAAAGTTATGTAAAAAAAAATTGAAATTGTTACAGGAAAAAATTCTACATATTTGTACGTTAGACAATTCTTGAAACTAGGATCTTTAAAAATATTATACAAAATTTAAAGCATTTATAAGGATATAACCTAAGATCTTAGCTTTATTTTTATAAAAAGATATATCAATCCCCGTTTCTTATACTTAGAATATTGATAATTATTATTTGCAATAATTTTTTTTTATTTCAAGAATAATTGAAGAAAAAATTGTTTTATATTTTTTATATTATGAAAAGTAGGAACTTTTACCTTAGTAGAGTTAGCGAAAGAGTAACCACAGGCATCTGAATTTGTTATAGGCTCTTCGGTATAACCGTCTACATCCATCATCATTTACGCAGCACACGTTTAGTGACCTAAGACTGAACAACGTACTGTCCAAGCAGCTCCTCTTAACGTTCAAAGACTGACATGCTTCGACGTTACTGATGACCTGAGAACATGTACCACGACGGCTCTTAAGAATCTTTTAGACCTACTGCCTTTGCGTTTGTATATTAAGAAGAAAGTGACTAGAAGACATTCTATAAAGCCTTTAAAACAGGCGACCTTGTCGGACATCTTAATGTCGTGGGGGAACTGAAAGAATCCACTAAGCCAAATATCTCTCGGACCTAAAATGGATAAGGGTCTTAGACCTAAAATGGATAAGGGTCTTGGGACAAATTATAAGAACCTCATTACGAAGGAAATCCCCTTCCATTTTTCAGACAGAAATACATGCCATAGAAGTGTGTGCCAGAGAGGTTATCAGAAGAAACCCACGTAACGCAAATATCCATGCTTTCATTGAAAGCTCTGGTCTCGTTTGATGTTTAATCCACGCTAGTTTGGAATATCCTTATGATCCTAAATCATCTGGCTAGACATAACAATGAAACTTTGTAGAGGCTAGATCATGAGCAGACAAACTTGTCAAAATAAAAGTGAAAACTTTACTCTTGAGGTCTATTATTGAATCCTGGTAATGTGAGGTTAAAAGTTCACACTGGTATCATTTTAAAATGAGGGCGTTAGAAGTCCTGAAAATCAACAAGCCACACCTTAGGCTGCCCACCCCCCGCCAATTCTTTTAATATACCATCTTCATGAGATGGGCAAATCTGACACGACAATCAGTCATTTTTGCTTAGAAGAGGATGCAACTTAGGAGCACCTACTCTGTGATTGCAAGGTCCTTGCCCGCCGGAGACTTCGGAATCTTGGTTTGACATTTACTAATTGTTCTTTTTATTTTCAATATTACTTTTATTTTAGTTCAATATTACTTTTATTTTAGTTTGGGCTACTCACCAAAAAAAACCTTATTGTTCGAAGTGATTTGAGCTTGAGACTTTTTACCTCTTGCTACCGTCAACTAACATTAAATTCCATATAAACTTTTACTAATACAAAAAAGCTGCTAATCACCCCATTTTTTTGCATTTTTTTCGATAATATTCAGAACTAGAAAAAGCATCCATAAACTTTAAAAAAATATATTAAATTATAACACAAATAATCAGGCATAAAATATCAAACGAACAAAAAAAAATAAAACAAAATTGAGAAAAAATACTGAAATAAAATAAATATAATTCAAAAAATTTCTGATATTTTGGCATTTTACGATAAGAAAATAACTTTTCATATATGTGACTTTATCAGAAAAAAGATTGTTACTAAAATGTGGGGAGGGGGGGGGGGGGGGTTTGGTTAATGTAAAAATTATAAGAAATTGTATGGCCTACACTTGTATCAGATTGATTTTGATAAAGGAAGAAATCGAAAAGAATATAGAAAAATATGAGGCAACATCTTACATACATAAATGTTAATTTAGTATACATATTTTGTTATCATGAGTAGTACAACATTGATCGGATGGAAACCATAGCATACAGGGACGTGATCTCGTGGAAGTATTCCGAGAAGATAGTCCCGAAAAGCAAATTCATCCATTTTATCGGTGATGTTTCATAATAGCGGACAATCTATTAGATAAGATGAAGAGAATATTGTACTTTTTTCCATTTTAGGGAATCTATTTCAATTGAAGGAAATCCTAGAAGTGACTGACAATGAATAAGTAAATGAATGAATCAGTAAATCAATAAAAGAAAGCAGCGATGAAAGAAAGTGCTTACAATAGCGCATTTTGCTCTATTCTAAAAAGAATTTAGTAAGCTGTCTTCTATTCACTATCGAGAATAGTTGTCACCATAAGGAATAAGGCATAAGGAATAAGATACAGAGAATAAAAATGTAAGATCCTGTCTTTTTTTATTTTGCATTCATTTTTGTGTTTGCTTCTTGTTCCCTAACCATTCCGCATTGTATTATTCTTCCTACCACCCGTGTTATGGGAAATCTTTAACCAATCCATATGCCATTCATCCATTTCCTCGACCCCTCTCCCGATTCGTTTGAACATCCTTAACCCAAAACAACATCTATTTTTAAAGCCTACGCATAAGAATGTCACAGCTATTGAGCTCTATACCATTTCAAAAGCACAATAAATTGATTGAATTGAAAACTTGAGTCACAACAAAACGTGACTTTCATATCAAAAGTCTACAAATGGTTCGGCAATTCGCACGATTCAATAGTATTTTTATTATTGTTATTGTTTTTTTTTTTACATTCAAATAGATCCTTTATTTTCAATATATTCACCCATTAATTGTTTCATAATATAGAATTGTACATACAAAATACAATACGAACATTATTGCTAATTTATTGAAATCATAAAATCACCTATACACTATGAAATAAATAGGATTAAATCCTAATCCTGGTAAAATGTTCTGAATGCTAATTTCATGACAATTTTCTATAGAATGATTTTAATGGGCTTTTATAAAAATACAATATAATATATTACTAAAAAAATACTATCAAATTGGTTTACGTGATTTTTCTTCTTATTTATAGTTAAAAGGGAAAAATTTCCATTTTATTTTTCTATTTTTATATACAAAAATAATTTTTATAACTTTTAAAAGCGTTTCATTATATAAAATTATGAAAAATTATTTTCTATTACATTCTTGAAGAATTATTTTTAACTGAATCTTAAAATTAGTCTAGCCATAATTTTTGGTGATTTAACTATCCTTTTTTTTAACTAAATTTTCATAATTTAAGTACAAATGCAGACCTAATAAAAAGGCTTCTACAGTAACATATCAATAGAGCTGAGTCCTGATTAAATAGCTCCTAGGTGAAATAACCAAGGCCTCTTTAGTACTTAATTTAATAAAATTAAAACTGATCTCATACGTGAACAATTAATTATTTCACAGCCATTTTTATAGAGTAAAAATTAATATTTTGAGATAAATCATAAAAACCAAGCGATTGACGTAATACCTTTTTAGGGTAGTTGTGAAAGGAAAAAGTCTCTTACATGAGTATTTTTACACTTTATAAAAAAATTTAATAAGTTTATACTTTAATTATAAAATAATTTAAATAACCGACTTCTCCAGCGGTACATCCTCTATCGATCATTCGCCAAAATTTCGGTTAGCATTATTCCAAACACATCACAAATCACCTCATATGCTACCGTACGAAATGCGCAGGTTACCCTCAATGCGCTGCTATGGTAGATTGAGACAACTCTACGTATGTAGATTACTCTACTCAGCTCACCCGCCCAAATCAGTGCTGTATACAGGAGGATTCACCTGACCACGCTCGCCAAAAGGGTCTTCCAAGTTGCGACTGTGCCATCATTGTCGTCAGGGACTTTCCACCCACATATAATGGATGTTCCTGAAACGCAAGACCACTATCACCCCCAGTAATCCTCTTGCTGCACTTCCTACCCCCGAGATGAGCACTGCCTCCATCTTATGGTCTGCAACCTGAAGACCAATTGCCCAAAGATTCTCATATTCATAGCATTCTATAACAGCCTGGTAGAAACCTTTCTTCAGCGATCCTGTATAACTTCTCACAATCTCGCCGAATTGAAAGCATTCTTCACGTCATGTTTTATGAACCCACTGTACTTTATGGAACCTCTTCTCCACCTCTTGTCCTCGATAGCCTTATACTAAGACGTTGCCGCTTCCAAAATTGAGGAAAAGTCCTCTCACTTAGGCAAACGCTTTTAGTGCACCGGAGGGTATGTCATCGGACCCACATGCCAGTGTACGAGGTTTGTTGAAAAAGTATCGTGAATTTTGAATTTCCGCGGGTTACGTACATTCGATTTTCGATTTTTTATGGCGTTATATTGGTACTCACATCTTTCACTTATGCCGACAAGTTCGGCCATTTTGAATATTCAGTAAATTTTTGACAGGTCCCAATGGAAGCTGCCGCATAAGCCAAGACCGAAAAAACACGCCAAGTTCAGTCGAATAATTTCTTCAATTGCAGGGACGTCGTACATCATGAGTTCTTGCCACAGGGTAGATTCCTTCGATTGCAGGGGTGTGGTGCATCATAAGTTCTTACCACAGGCTAGAACGGTCAATAAGGAATATTACCTGCAAGTTATGCGCAAATTGCGCGAAGCAATCCGCCAGAAACCCCCGGATTTGTGGAAGAACAAAAATTGGATTTTGCACCATGATAACGCCCCTGCTCACGCATCTGCCCCCCTCTGACTTTCTCTTGTTCCCGAAACAGATTATTTGATCCATTTTTTGGAATAGGCAAAAATCGAATACGAGCTAAAACACGTACAAGCAAAGCAGCTGTCAAAAATTAACTGAACATTCAAAATGGCCGAACTTATCGGGGAGAGATGACTACTAACTCATCTCAAAGTGAGAGACATGAGTACCAACATAACGCCACAAAAAATCGAAAATCGAATATACGTAACCCGCGGAAATTCAAAATTCGCGATACTTTTTGGACAGACTTTGTATGGGTGTGTGGCTGTCACTGGTGCTGTAAAAAAGCTGTCTGTCCATTGGTACTGTCAAATTTTTTTCTTAAATAAATTTTTCAAACAATGCATTAGAAACTGCATATCTATATTACTTACCGCCTTGAGAAAAATTTATGACTTCACCTAGACTTGAGATTAACTTGAAACCTACTTTCTAGACTAAAAAGACTGCTGGATAATCGCTTGAAACTAACAATAAAAAGGAAACTTCTAGTCTACAATGCAATTATAAACGCTATTTGAGCCTATGGAATTGAACTTTGGGATTCAACGAAACCTTCCAATTTCTATCACATCCAGTTCTTAAAATCCAAGCTCCTCCGTAAAATTGTTGATGCCCCCTTTTATGTTCTTTCTTCTATTAACATCCCCCGAAAAACTCATCGGCTTAAGAAACAAAGAACTCGAAATTTGTTAGGCTAATATTTTTGCGTTAGTTGGAGAAATGCCGATAGATGTTTACTCGCACTTCATACTGCACAATATTACAATATATTTACTGATATAAATTTGCTTGTTACAATTAAATTTATAGTTGCAGATATAAATAAAATTATAAAAAAAAATTATAATTTTGTATCCCAAAGAGAATCAAAACCGTATGCTTTAATCTAGAAGCACACTTAGACAATATTCTTTTCGTTCAAGTATTGTTGTAATAATATCAACTCTAACATAAAAATCATGTAAAAAATTAAAAACTCCAAAATAGATTTCACTTTTTCTACTTTTAGTCAATAAAAACCAAAAAAAAAAACATATGCTGAGACTACGAATATGTCATATAAAATTAATTCTAAACGTTATAAATCACATCCAAATACGGTTAACGTACTTTCGTAGTATCAAAATGCAATTTGTCGTCACCGTCCATCATGCACCTGTTTATTATGGCTAGCTGCATTTTTGTTACCGTTTACGTTACGTTTGGCACTTTTACAAATTAATGTTTACTATATCAGAATGCCTTCTAAAAGGCCATTAGAGTTGACTCTTAGTCATTGTGCAATTTAATCAAATTCGTTTAAAGCCGCTTAAAGTTTTCTATTAAAAAAGGCAATGACTACGTGTCGAAAATAGCGTACAAGTTACCGAATTGCATTGCAATTGTATCAGTAATTACATAAATCGATATTTTTATTTTTTTTTTGTTATAAAAAATAATTACTACTGTACGTACATAAATGAATACGAAATAAAACTAGGAAAAATTCTATTTACAATATATTAAGAAGGGATAAGGTGTGGGGGGGGGTGGTTTGTCAGGTTGGCACGGATGTAAAAAATGCAATAATTAAAATCGACAAACAAATCGCGTTATTTATCGAATTCCTTCCATTACACCGAATAGCAAAATAACAACTTGAACAACATTTGCATTGATAATTTATCGATTGAATAATTAAGTATTTGTCACAAATTTTCATTGATTTTCCTAAATCATTGTTATTGTTTAGTATCAATTCTAATTGCTGTTTACTAAATCGTAAATTAAAATAAAATTACGATTAATTTATGAAAAAAAAAACATCAAATTTACTGAAATTATAGTCCTACACAAAACGGATACAGTGGGTGGAGCATTTGCTCCATTTTCTATCCCATAAACAAGTCACCAAAAATTGTATTTACTCAACTAAAACATTTGTCTTGATTTATAGACGTTAACACAATCTAATCATTCAAATCTGATTATATATTTATAATTTTTATAATATTGTACAATATATATTTTTTTTCTTTCTCAGGAAATTATCAAAAAAAACCGCACCATATTTTTATTGCGTCGAAGTAAAAAGCTCTTATTGTTTGTAGGAAGAATTTTCTGGAGAGGAGGACATATTTTATTTTATTATTTAAAAACTAATTACAAAAATAAAATAAAATAATTTAGAATGAACAGATTTTTTTGAAGAGCATATGTCCCCTACTGATGGATGTAATATTTTTTGCATTTTTATAAGGTTAATATTTAATGCATTATTAAATATTCTCAAAATTGGGATGAAACAGTCCAACAAAACTTTTGAAATTATTTGATTTCAAAATTTCATCACACATTATGTCAAAGAACTATTAAATTGCTTAAAAATTAATTAAAAATACTGAAGTTGCGCAAACACAGAACTACCAAATTGCTTAAAATTAATTAAAAATACTCAAGGTGTGCAGAATGTTCTATTCTATAATAATTTTAAATTCGACCTAAATTGGTCGTATTTGAAGGCTTCTGGCCTTTAAGCTTTCTGGCCATGTGCGAGTTTCATTATTTCCTTTAAGTGGTTCAATAATTTCAGTTTAATAAGCAAAGACCTTCTGGTTTATGTATCTCCACGAGAATAAATCGGGAGTGGTTACAGAATTTTTATTTAAACGGATGCTTTACGTGAGTCCTTACAGACCCAAGTTACTAGTGAAAATTTTCTGTAGGACCTTTATATTGGGTTGTCCGGAAAGTAATTTCATTGTTTCCCAACAGAGGACTTAATTGTATGTTTTCACAACTAACTTCATACTTAAGCCGCATAATCATATGTATTTTGACAGCTGACATAGCAAGGGTTGCTTGTGAAAAAATTCGATTGATTCTGCAGAGTAGTTTTTGGTTGGTACCATTTTAAATATGGAAAGTGAAAAACAACATTTTCGGCATATTTTATTGTACTTTTTTACTATAGAAAGTAATATTTTATATGGAGACGATGTGTTAAGTGAGCGCCAGTACCAAAAATGGTGTGCAAAATTTCGATCCGGCAATTTTGATCTCGAAGATGCACCACGTTTTGGAAAACCAGTTGAAGTTGATGAAGACACAATAAAGGCATTAATTTATGCAAACCGGCGAATAACAACTCGTGAGATCGCTGAAAGATTAAATTTATCAAATACAACCGTTCATGATAATTTGAAATGGCTAGGTTTTATCTCAAAGCTCGACATATGGGTTCCTCGTCTTCTTACGGAAAAAAATTTGTGCCGGTTGCATTGACGTTTGTGATTTGCTTCACAAATGCCAAGAAAATGATACATTTTCGAAGCGTAACATATCATCACTGGGGACGAGAAATGGTTTGTCTACAATAATGTTAAGCGCAAAAGATCCTGGAGTAGAAAAGATGAACCGGGTCAAAGTATTTCGAAAGCCAATATTCATCAGAAAAAGGTTATCTGTTTGGTGGGATTTCACAGGAATTGTTTATTTTGAGTTTATACTGAGCAATACAACAATCAATTTTAAAGTTGGACAAATTGAATGATTCACTTAAAGAAAAAAAGGCCAGAATTGGTCAATAGTAAAGGAATAGCGTTCCAACAGGATAATGCAAAAAAACATACAAGTTTGACCACTCGGCAAAAGCTTTCAGAGCTTGGATGGGATATACTTCCATACCCACCATACTCTCCAGAGCTAGCACCTTCCGATTTTCATTTGTTCTGTTCTCTACAAACATTTTTAGATGGTAAAACGTTTAATTCAAATAAGAAGGTCAAAAATCACTTAGATCAATTTTTTGCCAGCAAAGAACAAAAATTTTATGAACGTGGAATCATGTTACTGCCAGAAAGATGGCAAAAGGTATTGGATCAGACTGGACAATATTTAATTGAATAAAATATTAATTTACGATAAGATCAATCATATTTCATTTTTATTAAAAATTACTCCCCGGACAACCCAATATATCCCAATTAGTCATCGTTACAATATTACCAATAGCGTCCTTAAAGAAACATAGATCAATGACAGCTACAGCCCAAACACCGTACCAAAAAGTCACTCCAAAAGGGTGTTAAGGTAATTTGTGAATTTGCTCTAGATTTTCATATTGCCAGAAGTCTCTTTGCTGTTAATTAACGAACCCGCTTAAGTCAAAATGTCCTTCGTCCCTTGTTATTAATTTTCAGTAAAAGTTATGATCGCATCTATGGAGTTATAAAAATGTTTTCCTTCAATTATTATTGAGGTTTTCGACCTTACTTCTACAATAGAATTTTACTCGTCACCTCATTGAGCGTCCTGTTTTAAGACCAGCATGATTTCAACCCAGCTAATTTTCTCAACGTCACAATTATTAATGAATTACATTCGCAAAAAGATTTTAGGAATAATAATAACACTTTGTTGAATATTGTATAAATTTATATTAAAGTTACCGTACCTACTCTCTTAAATTGTTAAATATTAACTGACAGAATAATAAATAACTAAAAGAGTATTTTATTAAAGTAGTAGATTTTTTTTAGACCTAAAGTTACAATGTTTACTATTAAGATACCTATGAGAATCCCTAATCAATTTTGAATCTCTAATGTTTTATATGTATTTTTTTTATATAAAATGTTAAGCTATTAATTGCAGAAGGGGCTTGTGAAATGAAGTTGAATATGCGACCTGCTTTTGTAAATACTAAATAGTATTTAAGAAAATATTCATGCTAGAATACTAAGATGAGAGCGCAATAATCTTAAGTTGATCGTGTCATACTGTGGGATTGTAAGGATACATGTCAGAGCCTCATACATTTTTATTTAAATTTATACAAATTTGCAATTCAAAAAAAAATACTTTAGCTTTTAGTAAAAAAAAAAAAACAAAAAAAAAACGTGCCTCTTATAGTGTCTTCGACCGGTAAAGCTCACGCGATAATTTTTTCATCTACCCAACCCTGTACGACCATTTCAAAATTTTTGATTTTTTTTATAATATATTGTAAAAATATATTTTCTAATAAATTCAAGGAAATTACGAATACTTAGTGTACATATCGCTATGACAATGGGTCCCAATTTTTCGTAAATATTTCAATGAAATTTTATCTCTATAATTTCGATAAAAAATTTTAAAGTTCACGTTTCTTAAACGTGTTTTAAAGAAAAAGTTTTAAAAAAATGTTGCTAAATTTAGAATTTTTCTTAGAATTTTGTTAATATTGTTAACTCTTCCTATATAAAAATTAAGGAATTTCGAAAAATAATCTAACAAATAAAGGCGAGTTTACTTAGAAAGAATACCTATTCTAAATTTATAAAAATAGAAAACTTTCTTTATTGTATCTAAAAAAAAATTAATTCTTTCCAACTATTTATGTGTGCACCTATATATGAAATGTTCACATTTAAATGAATTTTTTTAAAGTCAACTCAAGTACACAATTTCAAATGTATACGAAAATATACTAAAATTCCATACAAAGTGCAAATTTATCAGATTTGTTTATTGGCTTTTAATCAGATAAGCCTTATTTGTTGATATTTTTAATACACAATCGAAAATAATCTTATCAACTAGAAAATATGGCGTGATTTTAATAACTAATATTATATTTTCGTTTTAGATTAATATTGAAAAATGTGTACTAGCAAATAAATATTTATATTTATTTAAAGAAATTATGTTAAAAAAATTTTACTATAGTTTTCTTATTACTTCTATTTAGGATTATTTATTAAATATAAGAAATACAATCAAATCATTATATTTACATAACAATAAAATATAATATTTCAAAAGGAAAAGAATCTTAAAAAGAATGGGAGAGTTTGAAACATGTTAGCTAGTATTAGGCAAATTTAGACTTACGGACGAGTCTTATTTTTAAGAAATGTCTCATAAGATATAAGTTGTAGTAAAAATAAATCCATTATTTTTGCATTAAATTGAAGGTTTTATTTAGCATAGATAAAATGATACAATTTAGGTCAAATATGCACCGTTTTGTTCGATAACTTGTTGCCATTTTGGAGGTAATTTCATAATGCCTCTCTCATAGAAACCCTCGTCCCTATTGGCAAAAAACTGGGACAGTCGATTTTCACAATCTTCTCTTGAGGCGAATTTTTCACCTGCAAAATCATTCGTCATAGACAGGAAGAGGTGGTAATCACTTGGTGCCAGCTCCGGACTATAAGGTGGATGCATAAGAACATCCCAACCAAGCTCCCGGAACTTCTGGCGAGTCACTATCGATGTATGCGGCCTGGCGTTGTCCTGATGGAACACAATTCCTCTCCTATTGGCCAAAGCTGGTCGCTTTTGGGCGATTGCTTCTTTCAGACGGTCCAATTGTTGACAGTATAGGTCCAAATTAAGAGTTCGGCCATAAGGGAGCAGCTCATAGTAGATGATTCCCTGCCAGTCCCACCAAACACACAGCAAAACCTTCCTGGCTGTCAATCCTGGCTTGACCACCGTTTGCGCCGGGTGACCGCGATTTGACCACAACCGTTGTCGCTTGACGTTGTCGTAAGTGACCCACTTTTTATAACCATTTCAGCTTCAGAAATGGATCGATATTGTTGCGATTCAGCAGCGATTCGCAGATGGAAATTCGGTCCATGAGGTTTTTTTGCGATAACTCGTGCGGCACCCTTACATCGAGCTTCTTTTTGTATCCAGACTTATTTAAGTGGTTCCAAACGGTTTTTTGTGCAATGTGTAGCTCCTGGGCAATTGAAACAATGCTTACGTGACGGTCGGACTCGACGATTTCCATTATTTTATCGACATTTTCGACAATTGGCCTTCCACAGCGTGGTGCATCTTTGACATCAAAATTACCGGAACGGCATCGACGAAACCAAAATTACGCGTGATTGGCTGTTACAATATTAAGACCATTAATACTATTCACATTTTCAGCTGACTGGCTTGCGTTTTCGCCTTTATCGAAGAAAAACTGTAAAATATGGCGTATTTTCTCTTTGTTGGTGTCCATATTTGACGCGTGCTAAAAAAATACTGAGTCAAGTAATCACAAAACTGTATGAGAAGCTTTTTTAATATGAAATCTTATCTTTCTAACGCCATCTAGTGCAACCCGATTGCGCTTTTAAAACGTGAGATACAGACTTCTAAAGCCATCTATTGGCAAAATAATGGATTACTTTTTACTACACCTTATATAAACACTGCCTATGAATATGCAAGGTATGGCACAAAAGTAATGAGATTTGTTTTTTTTTTCCAAGAATTTTATTTTATTTTTATACAATAATATAAAAGTTACCTTTTGGCAGTTACATGTTTTAATAACGTTAATTGTCGTCAGTATTAATATGACGTCCCTCGAACTATTCATTGATCTTAAGGGATACAAACAAAGATCAGGTAAATAGGAGAGCTGGGAAATTACAGCAAAGCCTTTCATGGTGGAGTTTCCAAGTGTCCGCAATGTTTGAGATTTTATTAAGAATCTTTTTTCTGAGCCCTTCGATAAGCTTCAACGTAAATCGATGGTCTGATCGCACAAGAGCCTCAATCGATGGTCACCTTCAACGTAAATCGATTGTCTGATCGCACAAAATTCAGTGATCAAGGCCTCTCGCGGCTGGTACATTTTCCACCTATTCCTAGCCTTTTAAAAATACTTTATGTCATCAAAAAATATTTCTCTCTTGATAATGAATGTACCTCATAGGTTCATTGCAATTTTTCTAACTTCTCAAAGCCGCTGATTTGCCAAGCTTAGCACAACATGATAAAGTCTGTCTTCGCTTCAAATGTTATTGTTTGAATACAAAAACAATATTTCGCTTATTATGTTCAGCAGGGTCCCCTGTCTACCTGAACAGTTTCAAACTCTGATTGCATGTATCAGATGGACTAACTTAGAAGCTACGTAAAGGCAAAGTTCACCTTCACATACTATTATATGAAGGTTGGTATTTAGATAGTCAATAAATTGGATCCTTGTATCTTTAAAAACCATGATCGCTCCTTAAAATCATTTGGCACCAGTTTCGATCAGAAATAACTGCACTCTTATTACGAGTAATCAAACATCCATTTTTCTGACTTTTATTTAAAAAAAAAAATTACAAATTAAAAATATCGATAAAAGAGTAATATTGAAATATTTTGTAATTATTGCGAATACGACCTGTCATCGGTTGGCTTGGGCTTAGGACTTTTCCTTCTCGAGTGATCATATCCCTCAAAATTGTAGATTAAATTCCCTGTTTTGATCTAACAAAATAAGTTCAATTTATTCGAGTAGGCCAAAGATTTTAAAAAACTATTATAGAATTCTCAATAAATCACATTTCGCAAGGTCCAATTAATTTATGGAGACTCAATATGCTCATTATAAGTTTTAGAAAACCAAATTTTATCGCACAAGTACAAAACTACTTTACAAAATTAGAAAAATCCAATAAGGTCTAATTAATTTATGGAGACTCAATATGCTCAGTAAAAGTTTTTTATGGAGACCTAATATGATCATTATAAGTTTTAGAAGACCTAATTTTATCGCACAAGTTCAAAACTACTTTACAAAATTAGAAAAATCCATAAGGTCTAATTAATTTATGGAGACCGAATATGCTTATTATAAGCTTTTTAAGACCTAATTGTATCGCACAAGTTCAAAACTACTTTACAAAATTAGAAAAACCCAACAAAGTCTAATTAATTTATTGAGAGCCAATATGCTCATTATAAGTTTTAAAAGACCTAATTTTATCGTATAAGTTCAAAACTACTTTACAGAAGTGGAAAAATCCAATAAGGTCTAATTAATTTATGGAGACCTAATATGCTCATTATAAGTTTTTGATGGAGACCCAATATGCTCATTATAACATTACCTTAATGAACATATTAGGTATCAATTTAATTTATGGAGATCTAATGTGCTCATTAAGGTGATGTTATAAGTTTAAGAAAGCCTCTTGCAATTAAATAAGCTTAAAAAATTCTGATTGTGTTTTTAAATGTGCGGTGACAGCTGGTGTGATATTTTTAGTGAAGAAAGACCTAATGTGAAATGTTATTTTAATCTTAGGCAGACCTAGTGTAATATATTATCGAATATAATCTTCCAGGTATTCCAAAAGTCTAATGTGGTATTTAAATTTAAAACAATGTTCATATAACAAGTTAATAAATCTAAAGCGGAAGTTCCAAATTTTACAAAGAAAAGAAATCTTCCAATGTGATCTTATTATCCTAAGTATAACGAATTCTACTACAATTAAACAAGCTTAAAAAATTCTGGTGTGCTGTTAAAAGTTCAGAAAGGCTGATGGTATCTTACAAGTTAATAAAAACATTAATAAAACAATAAACAAAGTTTAAAGAACGAATAGCATAGTAGAAGCTTAAACTTTAAACCAGATTCAGAAGTGTTGAAATTAGCCATGTTGACAGTTCTGTATTCAGTTTTTTGACATGTTCGCAAAAGAATGTTTACAAATTGTTATACTGTCTTCTATTTTTGATCGAAAATTCATTGGGAAAATGATCGCCCATCTAAGCCTTGCAATGAAGAATTTTCTATATAAATTTGAGTCTGTTGGGTTAGTAGAAAACATACGAGCAGCAACACGTGCTCGTACAGGCCGATACACAATGATCGTATGGCAAATTTTGCGCAAGGATATATTGTAGATCTTAAGCCTTATAAGGTTCAATTGGTGCAAGAATAAAACCCATCAGATTATTTTCAGCGTCAAAATTTCGCTGGTTGGATTATTGTATAGAAAAATTCCAAAAACGATCGAATTGCCGGATATTAATTTCACGCATAAAGAATACTGGAATTTTCATAAAAAAATGTGTGTTTTATTAAAAATGTAAATAAAAAGCTCGTATTGATAATCGAAAAATTTCGACTGACCCAAAAAGTAGGTTTTTTTAATTCACAAATTGCTTTGGACTTGAGTAACCGATATTAAGTGAATTTATTTTTTTCTATAATAATTTGAAAGTTTTCATACTGTTTTGTATTTGAAAAAGTAACCAAATATTTTGGAGGCAGTCGTATTGCAGATATTCCAAATAAGGAAAACTTTCTTATTGTTGTAATTATTAAAGAATTGAAATAGTTTTTTTTTTAAATAAAATATTCTAGATTTTCTTAAAGATTATTTTCAAAATAATAAAATAGCTACTATTTTCTTGATCGAATTTTTGTAATTTTGTATACGTCATCAGCGTATTTACTAATCCCTCTATACTTTATAAGCTTATAGTTGGCGGCGATATGACTAACATTGCTCTATTGATAATCTGAAATTTCTTACGAAATATTCTGTTTTTTAAAAACTTGGAATTATCAGATTACACACGAGAACTGATAACATATTGATAAAGTCAATCAAGAGAAGCATATATTTTTGAAGGTGAGCGCCACATTATCTCTGACGTATTTCTTTTTACGAGAAAATATTTTATATACTAAGAAAATGACTTCTAAATTGAATGAAAAACAATTTTTAATTGTAAACAACATAGCAGAGTATATACTCGTAAAACTTTTTTTTTTGTAGGTAGATCAATCCGGAATGTACTTGTGGGTTGAGATTAGCATTTTTTTCGTTTTTGGTGATAATTCTACGAGCGATTTGTTGAGATCAATTTAATCATTTTGTTCTAAGAAAACAACCAAAAATCGTCATTTGTTGTTATTCGAAAAATTGTTTCTTACAAGAAAACAAAAATATGTTTACTACTTAGTTTTGGAAAACACTTATTTTTGTATATATTCAGTTTCATTTTTAGTTCAGTTTCTAAGTTAAAAATATATAAGATCATACCTTTATTTGCAGAGGTTGTTGTTTTCCAATTTATCCTTTTAAGAATACTTTCAAGAACAATATTTTAATGAAAATCAGAAGTAATCTGAGCTCGCTACGTGATCCTACTAACAGATAAGGTATTGCAGAAAAGTAATGAGATCGATTTTTAACACAAATTTTATTTTATATACTTTTTTTTATAAGATTTAATAATCTTTAAAAAGTAAATGGCAAGCATTGATTTATCAATTCAAATAAAACTTTTATAAAGTGCATAAAATTTTTATTTGAATCGATAAATCAATTCTTGCCATTTACTTTTTAAAGATTATTTCATATAAAAATGATGGCCATGACTACATTTTAAGTGATCCATTTGATAGGTTCGATTTAGAGCCATTTTTTCAAGCATCTCGGCTGATATTTTGGTTGGTAATGACGCTGGTTTATTGCCATAAAAATAGTCTATATGCACGATCTAGACTTTCAAATCACCGGTCCGAAACGTAAGATAAATTGCTCACCAAACTCTTTTCACAATATGTTCATTGTTTCACGTGCTGTGTGGCATGTAGCGCCGTCTTGTTGAAACCCCATTTTGGCCAGATGCAGTTCTTGGACATTGGGCAAAAAAAAGTTCGAAAACATTGAGCGATAGCGAGCGCCATTGATGGTTACGTTGCAGCCAGCGTCATCTTGAAAGATATACGGACCATAAACCGCACTAAACAGTGCATTTTTCTGGGTGCAATTAGAGTTCTTAATTTGCCTTTTGTTGTTCATCAGTCCAAATGCAACAATTTTGCTTATTCACATACCCATTCAACCAGAAATGACCTTCGTCGCTGGTAAAAAAAAGGATTTTCCTCATGTTGTTCTAAGGCCCACTGAGCGAAAATTCGACGCTTTGGCAGATCGTTTAGCTTCAGTTCTTACACGAGCTGTATTTTGTATGATTTCAGACAAAGATCGTTAGGTAAAATCTTTCACATAATCGTGTCACACGATCCTAATTGCTGATCGCTAGGGCAGCAATATTTTTCTTTGTACGCACTCTACGCAGACGAGTTGGTGGTTTGATGTCCAATAGCGTAAAATTGCTGTGGCATCCTGGACTCCTCTAGAAACTCAAGACCTTTCTTCCTTCAACATACTATCTTATCATAACTTTATATCTCTCCCAACAATATTTCCACGTTGCATATCCTCGGAAATATATCCTATCCTAGCCGGAGTCCCACAAGCCAGTGTCTTTGGTCCCTTTTTATATAATATTTATACCCATGACATACCATCTGATCCTAATACTATCATTGCTACTTATGCAGACGATACGACCATACTTGCTACCCATACAAAACCAGACATAGCTCCCAAAAATTTACAATCCCATATCCACAACCTTCAATCCTGGTTTAAAAGATGGAAAGTGCGGGTAAATTAATAGAAGAGTGCTCACATTCCTTTCACACTTTGTTAAGGGAAACCTACCCCTTTATACCTTAATAGCAACATGATTTCACAATATGATAAAGTACGTTATTTGAGACTTTACATGGACAAGAGATTAACATGGAACCCTGGTACTAGACTTAAAAAAACTTGAAGCCACTAGACGCTACCTACAACTTACAAAAGCTCGAAACTAACAACCAAATGTAAACTTTCAATATACAATACAATTATAAAACCTATTTGGACTTATGGAATTTAACTTTGGGGTTCAACAAAACAATCCAAGAGCCTCCGTAAAATTTTGGATGCCCCTTTTTATGTTCGTAACACCGTAATACATCGTGATCTAAATGTTCCCTTTGATCAGGACCTGTGCATTTCCCGCTATCAAAAATTTCACTCCCGTTTATCCTATCCACTTGTGAGATAATTATCCTGTACTGCTCTCGTCGGAAACACTCATCGGAGACTTAAGAGACAATGTCCTAGAGATTTTCTAGAGGAATCTAACTTCCATTAGATGCCGATGGGTGTTTACTCCCACTTCATGATGCACAAGATTGTAAATTTAAATGTTATGTAAATCCGCTTGTTACAATACAATTGTAGTTGTAGATAAAAAAAAATCTAAGTCTACTTGACTGTAGTGTGCTAATGCATTACAATATACACTGTAGGCACTGACACACTATAGTTTTAATTGGAACCGATTTACACTCATTTGAATCAGGTGAATAGAGGTTCTGAATTCCTTTCTCCGACATAAAATGTTGATGAAATTGGCCGTCTTTTGGCACCAACTTTTCCCATGTTCAAATCTTAAGTCAAAAATTCGATTAAGGATAAAAAGATTTTCATCAGTTTTCGATATTGAAAGCTTTCCTGAGTGAAATTCGTAGTGTTTCAATGCAAACATCTTTTATGCCCACAAAAAACTTGTGCTCCTATTAAGGCATGTTTCTCGTAGACGTCTTCCACCTTTTCGTTACTCAAACTATAGATTTGCCGTTCGAAATAAAAACAATTTACTCATTCAGGCCGCGTAGTTACCAAACAAGGTTTGAAGCTTTGTTGCTTGAGGACACTTATATACAAGCATTGTAAGGCAAAAATCTGCAGTTTTGCCAGATCGCTCTCATTAATATCAGTATCACTCACTACATACTGTTACACCCCCTGTCTTCATTTTTTTCGCTTCTATAAAGATCTTGAATTAATCCAATGAAAGATAAGTACTATTCTATTTATTAACTCTTGCGTCTGATTGAATGAATTTCCAGGCAATCTAAATTTTATGGCATAGAATACTATTTTAATAGTACAAAACCAATACCATTTCAATTTTTAAGAAATTTACCAGATTAATAAGCTTAAATCCGCGGTTTTTTAGTCAAAAAAACACATGTTTTTTCATAGAAAGCAAAAATAAATTTATTCAAAGAACTTGCCCTCGCTAGCTACAAATTTTTTCCATGTCTCGGCCAATTTGTGGATACCACGCCAAAAAAATTCCTTCTCTTTCAAGACAAACCACTCATCAAGCCATTTTCGGACGTCTTCGTAAGAATCGAAGTGCTGCTCAGAGAGCGCGTGGCCCATCGACGGAAACTGGTGGTAGTCGGAAGAGGCCAGGTCTGATGAATAAGCGGGGTGAGGTAGCACCTCCCAGTTGAGTGTCTCCAAGTAGTTTCGTACCATTTTTGACATGTGCGATTGTGCGTTGTCGCGGAGGAAAATCAGGTTGTCATGTCTTTTTTAATAATCCGACCTTTTTTCACGCAGAGCATGGTGCAATTTGATCAGTTGTTGGTGGTAGTGGTAGGCAACCCACCAAACGCACAGCATCGTCTTCCGTCCGAAGCGATTTAGTCTTGGGGAAGATGTTGATGGTTAGCCGGGATCAACCCACGATTTCTTGCGTTTAGGATTCTCGAAATATATTCACTTTTCATCGCCTGCCAGAATCCGATGCAGGAACAACTCTCTTTTTTGTCTGGCGAGCAGGAATTCGCATATGTTTTGGCGTCGCTCCATCTGCCTATCATTCAATTAGTGCAGCACACATTTTCCGATCTCTCCAATCCTCCCCATGGAACGCAGATGCATGGAAATGGCTGGTTGAGTAACACCCAATCGCTCCGCGAGCAATTTTTTCGATTGGCTATCGTCTTCGTCCAAAAGAGCCTGCAATTGATGGTCCTCAACCTTCCTAGGCCGATTTTCATGCTTCTTGTCCCACAAGTCAAAATTGCCGTCTTTGAACCAACGAAACCAATGTCGGCACATTGTTTCCAATAAAGCACTGTCACCATAGGCCTCCATAAGCATTCGATGCGATTCGGCAACCGATTTCTTCAAATTGAAGCAGAAAAGTAGAGCTTCCTGCATATGATCTTTTTCTGGCACAGAACTAGACATGATTACCAAAGGAAAAATGTATGTTGTTGTACGAAATTACTGACAATATGCACTGATTAATATTGACAGATGTCAAACACATAAAAAAAAAGTATGGCGCGCCCACGGTAGCTTAATATACTCACTCACGCCATCTATGATCAAACAGCCGATTTCAGGTTATACACCTGGTATTTTAAAGGATTTGAGTCAAATTGACTTATTTAATATTTTTAAAGTCTCAGGGCCAACTTCCTATGCCAAAAGAAATATTATACTTGATACTGTAAAGAGTGCTTTTAATTTGATAATCGACGAAAGTATAATGGAATATATAAAATCATGCACTGAACTCGAAATTCGTAAAGTTTTTGAAAAAGATTGGACAGTAACAAAATCACAATTATGGGCCTTTGTAGCAATTTTGTACACAAGAGGAGCTTATGAGACAAGAAACTTGAAGTGTTCTTATTTATGGTCTAAGAAGTGGGGACCTCCTTTTTTCCCGAACAATGTTTAGAGATAAGCTCAGAGAAATACTTCGATTTATATTGTACATTTTGATAAGAAAAATGAACGAAGTAAATGATTGAAAACAGATAAATTTGCCTTGATTTCAAGAGTATGGGAAAAATTTATTGAGAATAGCCAGGCTTGTTATAAACCTGGGGATAACATAACAGTCGATGAGCAATTGTTCTCAACTAAAGCCAGGTACCGATTTACTCAATACATGCCGAATAAACCAGATAAATTTGGCATCAAATTTTGGTTAGCTGCGGATGTTAGAAGCAAATATCTTCTAAATAGCTTTCCCTATTTGGGCAAGAATGAAGACCGCGGATCAAATATTTTCTTGAGCGAGTTTGTTGTATACGTATAGAAAATAACTGAGCCATATTTAGGTTGTGGACGAAATAATACCACAGACAATTTTTTTACAAGCCTATCACTTGCAAAAAGGTTACGCGTGAAAAACACTTCATTGGTTGGAATAATACGAGCAAATACATACAATCGAAGATATTATTGTTCATGATTTTGATCTTATAATAATAATAATAATAATAGCCTTTATTTAACAATCTTAGAAGAAATTTACTATCACTTATGTTAATTGGCACCGGTTTTGAGATTGTCTTGCGTTTCCGCAAAGGCCTCCCCTAGAGCTTGCCACACTTTCCGGTCATGAGTCGTCCTCTTCCAAGTAGCACCGGCTATTTTCCGAATATCGTCCTCCCATCTCAGAAGCTGCCTTCCTTTCTTTCTTTTATTTTGTCTTGGACACCATTCGGTTGCATCCTTAGCCCATTTTTCTTGTTTACTCCTCATCATATGACCTGCCCAACTCCATTTTAATTTTCTTATGCAGAATGTTACATCGTTGGTTACGTAATGTTCCTAGTTTTACTTTGTCTCTTAACTTGACTTTGAGCATACTTCGCTCCATGCTGTGTTGACAGGTTTCTAGTTTGTGTAAGTTTTGTTTTGTTAGACTCCAAGTTTGACATCCGTATGTCATGATAGGTAGAATACAGGAATCAAATATTTTTTTCTTTGCTTTAAGTGGTACCTGCGGGTTTTTGTCAATTTCTTTAAGAGACCAGTATCTTTTCCATGCTAATTGTACTCTGTTGTTTATTTCTTTGGTTGTAAGGTCTTTTGCTGATATTATCTGTCCTAGGTATGTATATTCATCGACGTACTCTATTTTGTTGCCGTTGACTGTGATGGTGATTTTGTCGGAATTAGTCATTACTTTGGTTTTTGTATTATTCATGGAGAGTCCGACTTTTTCACTTTCGTACACGAACTGTTCAAGCATTGCTTGCAGGCTTCTCGGGTCTTCAGAGATTAGAATTAGATCGTCTGCAAATCTTAAATGGTTTAGTTGCATTCCGTTAATGTTTAGTCCATATTGACTCCATTCGAGACGTCTAAATATATATTCAAGCACCGCCGAGAAAAGTTTGGGTGATAGTGGGTCTCCCTGTCGGACTCCTCTTTTTATAGGGAAGTATACACCTACTCTTTCTGTTATTATTTTCGCTTTCATGTTCTTGTATATATTTTTAACAATTTGTATGTACTTGTTTTCAACCCCTTGTGTTATAAGCGCTTCCCATATTTTTGTATGTTTTAATGTCAAAATCTTTATTATAGTCTACAAACGCCAAATAGTAATTGATACCATATTCTGTACATTTCTGGATAACTTGTTTTATGGTGTGAATGTGGTCGATTGTTGAAAAGTCCTTGCGAAAGCCTGCTTGTTCTCTGGGTTGGTTTTCATCCAAAGTCTTTGTTAAACGATTCAACAGTATTTTGGAAAAGATTTTATATACGTTCGACATTAGGCTGATGGGTCTGTAGTTAGTTAGGTTGTCTTTATTTCCCTTTTTATGTAGTAGTATTATAGTTGACGTGGTCCACTGGTGAGGTATACATTCTGTCTCAAAAATTTGGTTAAATAAATCTGTAATAGTGTCTACTATAATATCAGATGTTCCTATCATAAGTTCGTTAGATATGCCATCTTCTCCTGGTGCTTTGCCTCTTTTTTGAGATTTAATAGCTTTTTCTACTTCTTCTTTCAGTATACTTGGAATTTCTTCGTTATTATTTGTATCGTTTTCAGTTAGTTGGTGGATTTCGTCTGGTGTTTTGTCGTTGTCGTATAGCTCACGGTAGTAATCAGTGGCTATGTCTAATATTTCGGTTCTATCGGTCTTCTTTCTCGTATCTTTCTGGTGTGTCATATTGTCTATCCAGTTTGTACTTTCTCGAAGCTCTTTTAATGCTATCCTAACTCCTCCTGTTTTTTCTATATAATCATTTATTATATTATTCCTTTTTTCTTGTCTATATTTCCTGATTTGTAGATTTATTTCTTTACTTAGACTTTCGATCTTCTTCTTGTTGTTTTTTCTGTCTTTAAATATGGACTTCCTCTGCATAAGTAAACTTCTTGCCTCTGGACCTATTTTGTCCTTAATTTTGTTATTTATTTTCGATTCGTTTTCTACTTTCTTTAGTTCGTTTTTAAGAGCGTCATATTTCTCCTGAACATATTTGGCATTGTTTTTTGTTTTCAAATTGCATTTCAATGATTCTAGAATATCGCTTACAATTGGGAGAGGTAATGGTTTTTTGCTACTATGAATAATTTTCCTCGGTATTTTTGGCTCTAATGTGTACATTTGTCCTCTAAGCATTCTGTGATCTGTGCTGTAGTTGAGTTGATGGATAACATCAATATTCGAAAATATTTTAAGTTTGTTGATGAGGATATAATCTACTTCATTTCTTGTCTTCCCATCTGGTGACACCCATGTCCATTTTCTATTTTGTTTTCTATTGTAGTAGCTGTTCATGATGTGTAGGTTATTTTCTAATGCAAAATTTATCAGTCTTTGTCCATTATCATTCCTTTTTCCAGTAGGGTAAGGTCCGAGTATATTGTCCTCGTTCTTGTTTCTCTTTCCAATTTGGCTGTTAAAATCTCCCATTAAGATAATTGTTATACTTAATTTAGGCATAATTTGGTTAAGTTTATTGTAAAATTCATCTTTTAGGTCTTTCTGGGTAACTTCAGTTGGGGCATATACTTGGACTATTGAAGTTGGTTCTTTATATCCAGGGAGTTTTATATTCAAAATGGCAATCCTGTCTGATATTCCTCGGAATTCTGTTATCTCTTTTTTTAAATATTTTTTAATCATAAACCCTACTCCGTATATCCCAGCCTTTACATTAAGGTGATATAATATGTATTTGTCATGTTCTTCCGTTTTCTCTTCCGCTCTTCTTACGTCGCTTAAGCCTATAATGTCCCAGTTCACGGTTTCTAATGCATGTTCTAGCTCTAGTAAAGATTCTTGTGACTTTATTGATCTTGTGTTAAGTGTAGCTATGTTGATTTTGATCTTACCAAAATTTTAAATTTTATTGTGAAACTTAAAGCACTATCCGCAAAGATCTTTCAAATCTTTCGAACACATATTTGAGTATGGCAGTCAGAGGAACAGCATTTAGTAACGTATAAAATTATTTAATTGCGCAGATTTCCTGATAGGACCCTCGGTTCTTTAGCTATTATTATGATTATACAATTTCTGCTTCATATAGCATAGATTCTTAGGAGGTATAGGTAAACATCAAGATCAGGACTTGTATTTTATATTTTCTACCAGAAATAATAACAAATATCATCTCAATTAGTTGATTGTATATTATTTATCATAAAACTCATCTATCAGAAAATGCCACTACTTTTCATAGTTGTTATGATATAAGTCATAATTTCCTAATTAATAATCAACATTCTAAAGTGGAATCACAATTTTAAGGAATTATAGTATCATGCAAAAATTACCAGTTTACAATCTTGGCTTAACTACGCATATTGAGATATTCATCTAAATTGATTTTTAATTAATAAAATTATTAATTTTTCTTTCAATTATAATTATAGGGAAGTAAAACGGATTATTTTCCGTGTTCGATGACGTTGTGAAAAGTCTCACCTTACAATTAGTGAATTTTAATAGTTATTAAAAGTTGTAAAGCAGTTTTTTTTTTTTTTAAAAACAACATATTTTTGAATTGTTTTTATGTTGATCTTCAAACATAAAAATCTATGATTGATTACATTTTAATAAATATGAGAATGAGTTGAATTGACAAGTAAATGTTTACTTTTTTAGAGACACGACTACTTCCTAGTTCAGTTATCGCCAATCACCTACGATAAAGACTGGAGAAAATCCATAAAGCTGCCTTTTGTATTTGTAAAATTCATAGAATACTAAATACTGTATTTCTATAAAGTACCCGTTATTATTGGCACCTATAAGCACCTCTGAATATTATCTCAACTAGCAAACATAATCCTAGGTGGAGGGAGGCACAGTTACCAAACGCCTACTAGACTAACAATACAAACTTTGTTTCGTACTAAACTCATGGCCTCTAGTCAAACATCGGTCCAGTAATGTTTGTGAATAATTACATTATTGACTGTATAACAATCCCCATAATAACTCCCGCTACCTTCAATTTGCATTTCACTTTACCTAAACGTATGCAGTTTTATATTAGCCCACAGATGGGGAGTCGGTAGCTATAGAATGCGCCGTTAAAGAGTGGACGATGAGGTTATTAAAGAGTGGACCAGTGTAATGAAGCGAGTGTCCGCGATGATAGCCATTGGTGAAGGTAAATACCAATAGTAGCCCAATCAATATTTGGTTTCCTTTCTATCGATTTGCCGAACGACGGGGATGACTTTGTGCCTGTGTCTGGTTCGGTTTTTGGACAATCGAATTTGCTGAATCCACTCCAATCCACCATTTGATTTGCCATTTTTGTTGTTTACCTGTGGCCGCAGCACTGCCATGTACATATTAGGCTAACTGGCATGGCAACCACACACTCTATCAAATATTATTTTTGTTCGTCTATGTTTCGGTTGAGTACGTACTATTATTATTTGACACGTGGTTCGAAATTGATTTTCTCCAATGTTGATTGGTCATGTACGTTAATTATTCTATTGAAAAGTTTTTTTTTTTTGATTTCGCTCAAAATACCCAAACTAAAAGCAATCAATTGTTTCCAGTCATTTTTTTTATTGACCAAAAAACCCATTTGCTTGACCAAATATGAACATGTAATTACGAGTATTGAAACAAATAAAAACAAATGAATTTAAATAAATTTCACTTTAGATATATTATTTTTAAAAAAACTGTTAATAATACTTAAGGTGAAAATGCAATTGAATTTTTCTCTATTCCTAAATAAGATACTATTTAGTATTCTATAAATATACCTTAGCCATTCAATCTTGTTAGTATCTTTAGTTTACAATAAAATTTCTCCATTTTTTTTAATTATTTCTTATCATTTAAAAGGTTGGTGTTCGAAAATCTAACGATTTATAGTCATAGAAAAAATTAATGCAAGCACTGATTAAGTCAGGTAAGTAAATATTTGCTAAACAATTTATTTCGGGATCTCAAATGTTCATGATCCCAAATAAGTTTTTCTTTAAATTAAATATAAAAACTCTTTTGAGACCTTCCACTAACAATTATAGACCAAATACTGGAACAAATCATCACAAGAAGATTGAACACAATTATCAGTGAAGCCTAAAAATTAGGCAAAGGGATTCTGAAAATGCAGTTTCAACAAGACCATAATGTCTATTACAAGCTTAGTGTTCATAGTGGGGTGTTGTCTACTATTAACCTACAAAAAGTGTAATTTGTCCTCACAGAATTCTAAACCAATTGTCAGAGTGCGAAATTGACCACACCATCCCCACTCTTTTGCAGTCTTACTTTATAGTCATTTTTCATACAAATAAGAGCCTACACGTTTGTCGAAGACGAAGATACAGATCTTCCAGTTTGTCGCTAGATCCTAAATCGTCTTTTGCCCCTTCCTATTCTTTGAGCATCAGAGTATCATAATTACTCTCAGAGATGGAAAAAAATTTTATATTAAAATCAACTCTATCCATAGTTTAATTGGAAAATTAAGTTCTGACAAAATGAGCTCGGGAAAAGCTGTAAGTTCTGACAAAGTGAGATTACCAGAGTTGCCAACGCTGTACAATCTATTGCAATCTACTTTATCACCTTATATATCGAGTTCGCCATAGATCGACTAAAACAGGTAGATGCACCAGTAATAAAAAACATGTATTTTTGAGCAATTTTCATAAAATATTTTCATATATGTACAAAAAATGTTTTCTCAAAAGAGGCCTGATCACATCTCAACAATATCACATCTCATACACGTAAATTGTATGCCCATTTTTAAAATTGCTTCCAAAAAATTTAATGGGACAATATTGAAAATAATAAGAAAAATATTTATTTCAATAAAACTAATAGTAATGAAAGACTTTTTTTGGAATTGTTAAAAAAGTTTTGGTTTATCAGCCACGCTTTATGCTACAATAATTGGAAAATATCAAAGTTTTTCTATAATGCTTATATACTTGAATAGTGATTTTCTTATTTAAGTCTTAGATGTATTTTCAACTATTGGTAAAATAAAATTCTAAATTTTATCAGCAAGTATCGAAAGAATCTCTGAGAGGTCACATAATCGCTATAACTTCCATAATAGAATATCTTTTATCATATTGGCATTAAAGCATTCACAGAACAAAGACAAAATTGAATAGAACTTAAACACACTTCTAAAAAAAGTTTAGAACGTTGACGTCTATATGTCGCCTCTTGCAAAAATCTACTTAATTATCACAAAGCACCATGCTTCAAATGATTCCTGTCAAAATTTGACAGCAATCGGTCGATTGGTTCGTGAGATATAGCATTTTGAGTGGAGCAAATTATTGAAGAAAAAATGGATAAAGACGAATTTCGTGTATTGATAAAGCATTGCTTTTTAATGAAAAAAAATACAGTGGAAACCAAAGCATGGTTTGACAAACGTTATCCGGACTCTGCTCCAGCTATTTCAACTGTGGAATATTGGTTTCGTCAATTTCGAACTGGTCGTACGAGCACAGTTGATGCAGAACGCAGTGGACGCCCAAAAGAGGTGGTGACGGCAGAAAACATCAAAAAAATCCACAAAATAATTTTAAATGACCGTAAAGTGAAGTTGAGCGAGATAGCTGAGACTCTGAAGATATCGAAAGAGCGTGTTGAACATATCGTGCATGAATATTTGGGCATGCGAAGCTGTGTGCAAAGTGGGTGCCGCGTGAGCTTACTGTGGACTTAAAACAACAACGTGTTGATGATTCTGAGCAGTGTTTGGAGCTGTTCAAGCGCAATAAACCAGAATTTTTGCGTCGATATGTGACAATGGATGAAACATGGCTCCGTCACTACACTCCAGAGTCCAATCGGCAGTCGGCAGAGTGGAGAGCGAGCGACGAACCGAATCCAAAGCGTGGAAAGACGCAACAGTCGGCTGGCAAGGTGATGGCGTCTGTATTTTGCGATGCGCATGGTATAATATTCATTGACTATCTCCAGAAGGGACAGACGATGAACAGCGACTATTATATAGCGTTATTGGATCGTTTGAAGAAAGAAATCGCTAAGAAACGGCCTCATTTGAAGAAGAAAAAAGTGTTGTTTCACCAAGATAATGCACCGTGTCACAAGTCGATGAAAACGATGGTCAAACTCAATGAATTGGGCTACGAATTGCTTCTCCATCCACCGTATTCTCCAGATCTGGCCCCCAGCGACTTTTTCCTGTTTGCAGACCTCAAGAGAATGCTCGCTGGCAAGAAATTTAAGACCGATGATGAAACTGAGGCCTATTTTGAGGCAAAACCGAAAGAGTACTATAAACATGGTATCGAAAAGTTGTAAGATCGCTATAATCGCTGTATCACCCTCGAAGGCAACTATGTTGAATAATAAAAATGAATTTTGCAAAAAAAAATATTTCTACTGTGTTACGTTCTAAACTTTTCAGCCGAAAGTTCTCAATAAAATCGACACTGATCATCAATATATATACAACAGACATCAAGGACGAAACACAGCTTTTAAAGCTAAGCCGCAGAAGATCTATTGAACTTACTTTTATGATAATATAATTTGGACACAAAATTTTTTTTTAGGGAATCTTATAGCAAATGTCTTTTAAATGTATTTACCTTTTAACGTTTTAATAGATTTTCTCTTTAAACGGCAACGTATATAAAAAATGAAGATAATAGAAAATTTTTTTTTATGGGACTCTTAAAGCGGTAGGCTAATTTGGCATAAAACTTTTTATAACGACAAACGAACAAATCGATAACAGAGAATACATTTTGCTTACAATGAGTAACTTATATTACGATCATAGAACAAAGTATCAATGATTTTGGATTAAAGCAATTGGATTGGACAGTAATTAAAATATTTGATTGAATTGTAAAATGAAATTTCATAAGTCCAAATAGGTTTTTAAATTGTGTGGTATATTAAAATTTATGGTTTTAGTGTCAGTTTTGTATCGTTATCTAGTAGTCTAAGTATTGGGTTGTTTGGGAAGTAGTTTAGTTTTCTTTTTATAAAAATGAAAGACGATTTTCTTATAGTGAATTAATATTTTATTCAATTAAATATTGTCCAGTCTGATCCAATACTCTTTGCCATCTTTCTGGCAGTAGCATAATTCCACGTTCATAAAATGTTTGTTCTTTGCTGGCAAAAAACTGATCCAATTGACCTCCTCATTTGACTTAAATGTTTTACCATCTAAAAAATTTTGTAGAGACCGGAACAAATGATAATCTGAAGGTGCTACGTCTGGAGAGTATGGTGGGTGTGGCAGTATATCCCACCCAAGCTCTAAAACTTTTGCTGAGTGGTCAAACTTGTATTTGGTTTCGCATTATCCTGTTGGAATACTTTACCTTTACTATTGACCAATTCTGGCCTTTTTTTTAAGGGAATCATTTAATTTGTCCAACTGATCCCACCAAACAGATAGCATAGCCTTTTTTGATGAATATTGGCTTTCGAAGTGCTTTTGCGCTTACCATTGTTGTAGACAACCCATTTCTCGTCCCCAGTGATGATACGCTTCAAAAATGGATCATTTTCTTGGCGTTTGAGAAGCAAATCACAAACGTCAATGCGATGGCACAAATTTTTTTCCATAAGAAGATGAAGAACCCATAACATATATCGAGCTTTGAGATTAAACTTAGCCGTTCCAAATGATCATGAATGGTCGCATTCGATAAATTTAATCTTTCAGCGATCTCACGAGTTGTTATTCGCCGGTTTGCATTAATTAATGCCTTTATTGTGTCTTCATCAGCTTCAACTGGTCTTCCAGAACGTGGTGAATCTTCGAGATCAAAATTACCGGATAGAAATTTTGCAAACCACTTTTGGCACGGGCGCTCACTTAACACACCTTCTCCATACACATTGGATAATTTTTTTCTTGCTTAAACAGTATTTTTATCTTTTCTATAGCAAAAAAGTACAATAAAAAATGCCGAAAATGCTGTTTTTCACTTTCCATATTTAAAAGGGTATCAACCAAAAACTACTAGAAACTACTAGTTTTTTCTCTGTTGGGAAAAACTTTCCGAACAACCCAATAGTTGTCGATAAACTCTGTTTGGTTCAGATCCTTTTAGTTGCGTCAAGGGTACTAGATAAGTCGTTTATCTACGCTCAGTTATATGTAGCTTACTTTTATACTTAGTGGAATGATATTGTCATTTAGGATGGTTTTTTGGTCTTGAGTTTGGAGAGCAGGCGGGGCTGGCAAACCCAACCAAAGGCATGAGATATATTTAGGAACCAAAGTAAATAGATCTTCTACCATTTTTTTTATAGTTTAAAAAATACGCTAATGTATTCTAAATAAAAACAAATAAAAAAAATAAAAAACGAACAAAAAAGAAATGAAATAAAAAAACATCGAAATATCGACAATTCAGAATTTTATGATCACATTGACACACAATCCAACGCAAACCGCTAATATCAATAATATCCTTAACTGAATGGCAGTCTTAACATTTGTTTCCAGTTTTAATGTCATATTATCACTTGACGAGTTCGCAATTCTCGTGCATATAAAAAGTAAACTATAAAAATTGTTTTTTACGATACAAGCACATTTCCAGGATGTTTGGAAAAATTTTACAATTTATTTATTCGTTTCATTTTTTGCTATAGACTAACTCCTTGCTCTTGTGTGTTCGTCCTGTTTCATTGGGTTCTGTTGGCCTACCAACATTAGATACCATTTTTACACTTAACATCCCTCAATCACGAATAAATGCCCTCAGCATACACCATATCAATACAAACATCAAGGATAATAATAAAATGCGAAAAAGGAATGGGGAAAAAAATGGGAACAAATTAAAAAAAGAAAATGGCCAGACTGGTGCACATGGATCATGTCCTGAATGCTATTAACGGAAAAGTCTCGGATGTTTTCACTTTCGTTTTCGTATTTTAAGTGCGCAATTAAAAGGAAAGTAATTTTTAAAACGATGTACTGTGATGACGCCCTCTCATTTTTTTTGTTATTTTAGCTTTTGCAGTTTATTGACATACCGAATGGAAAAAATGCTACCACCTACACATTACAGAAGCATTATTTCTTTGATGCTCGCCCAAATCTACAAGTCAATAAGTACCTATTTTTATAAAAACAAATAATAATAAACCATTTTATTGTATACTATAGTTAAGGACAGCCCCATATATAACATCCCTTAAAAGAATTTTCTGTAGAACGATTTTTGTTGCAGTCCCATTTTTGGAAAAAAAAATGTATTGAAGACAAAATTGAAAATGTGGCAATTTTTTCCTTGTTTTATTTAGTGGTTTTTTATCGATTTTTTTTTCAAGTGAAGATGTGTACATCTGAATGACAGGACATAAGGACGATAGCAGTAAGATATTAATTCTGATGACCTAGAAGACTAGTAAATAATTTCTATAAAAATTATTTTGTAAGCCACTACATAAATATTTAATACTAATTAACTAAATCACAAAATAACGGCACAAATTATGAATGTGATGTTGGCAGATTTCAGTGTATCCGGCTCTCAGTATAGATTTACGAAAGGTAAATCGACTGAGGACGCTTGGAAGTATGTTGCTGAGAGCGTTGTAAACTTCCGTAGTGCCTTCAATTGCCTACGACGGGATCGCACTATTGAGCCGGTTGAGGGGGTTTCATGTGAAGAAACTTTTCTATGGCGAAATTACTTCCATGAAAGATATGCGGCCGTGTGCGAGAACAATGGGAGAGTTTCCTCTCTTCCAGTTTCTTATACTGTTAAAATGCTTTATGGAAATTTAAAAATCGCGGTCACTTTATATAACATGCAAACAAGTCTTGTAGTGAAAATTTAAAAATACAATCATTATTATTAATAAATTTTTGTACATACTCTTCTGAAAATTGGCTGCCCACAGGAATCTGAAGGGGTTCAGAATCTTAGTCCACGCCAGCGGCGTGAACTGGTCCTGAATAGAATGTATGAAATTTGGCAACGTCGAGAGGATGAGAGTGTGAATAGCAGATAGATTTGAATTTGGTCTGTACCTTGGGTATTTACTCACGGGACACGGCAGTGTGAATGAGTTTCTGTACAGGCGTGGTCTAGTTGCGGAGGCTAGATGCCCTTGTAGGGCGGCGGAAGAGAGGGCCAAACACCTTCTCATTGAGTGTGGTCTGTATGGGGATTTGCGTGACTTAGGTGTATGTGGAATCGTGGTGAATGATGAGGATGTGGAAGTGAGTGGTGTGTTGGGTGTGAGAGAGAGGTATGAATGCCTTAATAGATTTGCCGTGGCACTTTTTGAGAGGAGAGCGAGAATGGTGCGTGAATGAGTGTATGAATGACACGAAGGGAGGCTTTTTTTTAAGTTTAGATTAATGAGGTACAGGGGGAAACCTTCGAAAGGTACTCGCCTGGGAGACCTTCTACCTGCCAGACGAGTTATGCGGGATTTTTACCTCGCTAAAACCTAACCTGTGCCTCTAACCTTGCTCCCGAAACGGTGGTTCCCCGGCGGCACTCTTTGTAAATACTACTTCGCCGGGTTGTTCTTATTTGATATTACTGATGTTTCGATGGTATGACGCTGCGCGGCCTATTCTTCGTACGTGGTGCGAAGATCCTTGATGATAGATTCCGCGTACTCTGCAACATTGTTCCAAGCCGATTGGCTCTTCAGCATGTACTCCACTATGTTTTCTGGACTGATAGAACGGTCCAGATTTTTCTCCAGTTCTGCCCGTATCCCCTCGTAGAAGGGGCATTGGAAGAACACGTGTTCTGCATCTTCAATCACATCGCGGCAATGATAATGGTTTCAGGAGTCAGTTCTCTTGAATCTGTGCAAGTATGCTCGAAAGTATACATGCCCAGTCAAGAGTTGGGTGATGTAATACCCGACTTCCCCGTGCAGGCGAGTGACCCATTTGGTGACATCTGGGATCAGCCGATGAGTTCACCGACTCTTCGTCGAGCTGTCCCATCTTTCTTGCCAGAGGCGAAGACTCTCGGGTCTCTCCTCTTCACAGAGGACCTTTCGCTGCTCTTCCTTCTTCCTACGATGTTGGCGTTCCCGTTCTCCTGCCAGAGCGTTCCCGCTCTCCTGCCAGAGCGTCGGTATGCTGACGCCACTCTGATCGCTGATAGCCGCTGGACTGATGACATTGTCTTGCTGTATGTTGTTAGCTCTAGCGATTTCGCCCAAACTGGTGGTCTGTATAGCAGGACGGAGGTAACTACAGTTGCCAGTAGTCGCCTTCGGATTTACCTGGGGCCTCCAATATTGGGCATTATCCGCGAAAGCGCGTCCTCTACTACTGATGCCTTCCTGCTGACGCTGGAGATGTGCTCCTTGTAGTTGAATCTGGTATCCAAGATTACTCCTAGATACCGGATATACGGTAGCGACTGGATGTCGTAGTCGCCTACTCTTATGGTGATGGTCTCCATTTTCTTCCGGCTACTCACAAGGAGTGCCTTGGTCTTATGTTCCGCCAAAGACATATCTGCCGATGTCATCCACTGTCTTATCCTCCGGATACACGAAGGGAAGCTATAGCCGAGTGGAAGACCTAGGTCGATTCCGGTTGTACTTTCGAACCCGCGTACCTGAGCTAGCTTAGCGGTGCCCAGGAATTTTTAAGATTCCTGACCGTAGCTCAATGAGCGGAGTACAAACCGAAGTACTTTTAAACAAAAATTGGTACTATGGGAATCTGTGTGCTCCATGGTGTGAAAATGAACTGTGCCCGATTTAGATAAGCCACCATTTTACAGCGACGTGGTGGCTGTGGTTAAAACCCATATCGCGGGTACTATCTCCGGATCGTGGGTGGGAGATAACCGGTAATAACTTGCTATTATCTCGGGCACCGTCACTGCTAATGATAGTAGAGGTTTAGGTGGTCCTCGCCACCAACAGGTGGAGTAGTTAGCTTGTAACTGATTACTAACTGTTAACTGGCAGTAACGGTGGTACATTGATTGAGCGTAACTCAATCCCTATAGTCGTAGGCGACTCGGGGTTTTTGGTTGAAGACAATTCGGCCACGTTAAATAAAACATTACAACTGATCATCTAAAGGATAATACAATATACGAGGTATGACAGAGACATTATTTTAATATCTTCTTGGAAGTATTTCCCTTGGAAAGCTATATATATCATATTTGAGAGCGTTGTTAATTCAGTACTGGACTCGCTTTGTTAAACTCCTGTTCAGTACTGGAAGGCTTCAACTTCAGTTGCTTAGTTATAATCTTTTATCTTTTCTCTAAAGTGAACTTGTAATAAGTTTTTAAGTTATCTTAAAACTAAAATTAAGATTAATTAAAACTAATTCTGCGTTTTCAGAAGTCAATGTGAGGTTTCATAAAAACCATGAACGCGAAACTATTTACTTCTTGAGAAGTTGATGTTTAAAGAGTTTATTAAAAAAACGTGTAAGTATCATTTTGCTTACGACATTTAAATAAGTTTTTTTTATTAACAAAATTATCTTATTTTGAAAAAGGACTGAAATGATATATTAAATATCTAAAAATAGATTCGGTCAGTGATCCAATTTCAAAGACGCGCTATAGTTAAAGATTCTTGTAACTAAAATTTTGGTAGATAAATATCCTCTCTGTTTCTTAATGAGATCAAAATGAGTCGTCCTAGGTTCAATTCTTTATAAAAATCAATCAAAAACCGAAAAATATAGAGAAAAAAATATTAAAAATAATTAATTAAAAATCGGTAAGTTATTATTTTCTTCATTTCCAAAAAAAAGTCAAAGGATTTTTTAGCTTTTATATCTAATTAAAATTATTTATGAATGTATCCTTAAATAACTCAAAATAAGAAGCTTTCCGCATTTTTTTTATTACTTCACATATTTTGCAAGTAGACAGTCTTAAGGTATATGTATATATATATATTTTTTGTAATTTCTTTTTAAAAATATATAATTGGGAAAACTCCAATTATTTAAATAAAAATATGTCTATGGTAAGAGAAAATTCCGAGGAGAAAGGATAATAAAATATAGGAAAAATCTTCATGATTAATTTGGGTTGAAAAAGTCCTTTCGAAGAAATTTTAAACCGATCGTGAGGTAATTCTAAAATAATTGTTTACCTTTTCAATAAATGTACTCGTAGTAGGGATAGGGCACGGGTACGAAAAAAGTTTTCCAAGTTTAATTGTATGAAGAAAATTCAAAAAATTGGTAAAGGTGGAAAAGAGACATCGGATGTCTTAGTAGTGGTTGGTTTTATTTTCTATACTCTTCGAAAGACCCATCGAATCGGATTGTTACTGCCCTAATTGGAACTTATTATTCGTCCTTTTCCTATATCTTCGACAGGACCAAATGCAAAAAAAAAAGTATAATAATTCTTATGGTTATCAATAAATAGATAGATGTTTGGGGAGTATTTTTTCCCTTTTATTGAAAAGTAAATGAGAAAAAAATCCTGACAAAGTAAAGAAAAAGAAATAAAAAACAATTCCCCCTAAAGAATTTTCGATTAGATCGCCGTTAATCAATCCTAAATCGGATCGGTAGGATTACATGTCAGCTAGGAAAAACGGAAAAAAAACGTAATAAATTTCCTTTAGGAAACAGGATAACAATAATACGCAAAAAAAACTGCAAAGTAACAATAATAATAATAAAAAAAAAATTCGATTCAAATTAATTGAGTAGGTCGGAAGTACATGGAAGAAAATAAATCCGCTTAGAATTTCTTATCAATTTGAAAGCAATCAAATTACGACAGGGTCAGGTATTTTCTGATAATAATGATTTAAAACTAGAAGATGGAGAGAAAATATTCGACTGCAAAATCCATCGTTCACGCCATACAGAAAAACTTTGTCGAGTTCTTCTTTTCAAGTTGGTAGTGGTTGCTGTGTTTAAAAACTTCCACGGCAGTTTCAAGGAATCTGATGAAATTTCCATAATAACGTCTAGAATTATGCTCGTTAGCAAGGTCACTACTGTCAGATACAGAATCTTTATAAACAGCCAGTCCAATATTCTATTATCATCATAATGATAATCATCATCCACCCTCCCCCACTCGTCCTTTTACCCACAATCTATAACTCTCCTTTATTATATTGTATATCGAGCATAGTCGCAATAATTGCCCCAAAAAAGGATCAAATGGCCTCGTTATATTTTTAGTTTGAATTCTGAATATTTCAGGAAGATTAAAATTCAAATTATATTGTCAGGCTAAGGTGTATTCAACTGATTTATTATATCTTCTTCTATAAAACGTAATATTTTCAAAGTTGGAAAACTTTACTTCAATTTCCCCCAAAAAAGTCCTTTCAATTTATTGTTTTTTATTGTTGTTATTATTTTGTTTAATAATATTTTTAATTAATTACTTCTCCGTTTATCTTAAACTGTCTTAAACAGTAAGATTTACTTCAAATAACATTTTTCCAATAATACTTAATAAGGAATTCATAAGAAAGGACAATTTTTATTAGTATTTTTTTCTGTTTTTTTTATATGATAATTTTTATTTATATAAAGAAAAGTAGTGGTGGGACGAATAATTCGTATGCATAATAAACACAATGCAAAGAAATATTGATATAGAATGAAAATTTCCATATCAATGACGTGCTGTAATTAATCGCATAATTATTTTCCAGCATTTTCCGGTCATGATTTGGCTAGTCGGCAATGATTTTGGCGATTATCGACAATTGCGTGCCTAAAGAGTCTTTCACAATCTCAAAAAATCGAAAAGTTATTTACACGAACACACATTAAAGCGAATGAGCTGTGGTCCCATACCAAATTCTTTTCTATATAATAACGTCCATAGTGTATACAAGGAGTACAAACACAATATTGTGAACATATGTTAAGGCTGTTATTTACTTAGAACTCAACAAGAACTTTTGCCAACTCATGTCCTTTTCCTTATATTATGTTTTGCTATTCCACTACGGAAGTGGTCAGAAAGAAATAAAAAAATTCACATAATACTAGAAAAAGAAAATCCTTTTTGAATAACAACAATTTAAGCAAAATGAAATTCAACAACAAAAAGAAAGGAAATTTCTACAAATAAGAATGACTTTTGGGAAAAAATTTCATGGAAAACTTTTCCTTTCATTTGTGCTCAACTCACTTTGCTTTCTTTACATTTCAATACATGTCATGACGATGTGGCTTCCTTAATTTTTTTCCCTTTTACTCGTCTGCAAACTATAAATTTAGATGAAATGGTAATGAATATTATATGAAAGGAGAATAACAAAAAGGATATGAAAACAGCAGAAAGTATACTTGGGGAATAACGCTTAGGGCGGTGTAATTTTTAAGGAATTCTTAAATACTTTTATTAATTGTCAATTAGAAGGCGGCTACAAACTTGATTTTCTCTTCTCTGAACGATGAACATTAAAGTAATGTTGTGATGGTTTTAATTTTTTGCAATGCAAAAATAAATTAGATGGTTTTTTCTAGACCTTAAATTCTGACCAATTTTGTGTAAACAAGATTTAAGGTCTAGAAAGGACGACGCTTGTATGTTTATATAGTTTAAATGTTCTATTTTATAAATCATCAGAAGATTTTAATATCGAGTCATATTTGCTAAAATCCTATCTCTCAGACCGATATTTTCTGGTAGCTTTACTCTGGCAGTTATCCTATCCCTCAGAATAGCATCCTATATCCAATTATTCACAATATTTACACCCATGATATTCCTTGTCGTACTGATATCCTTACCGCAACATATGCTAACGACACAGCCATCTTTACAAATCACAAAGATCCTTCAATAGCCATCAATATCCTCGCGAATTTTGTGTTTTTTTTTCAAAAATTATTTATTTATTCATGAATATCTATTTTGAAAAATGTGCCACCATTTTTTCCAATCCTCGAAGCACTTCAAAAAATCATTTTTTGTGATATTGTTCAGCTCCTCCTTCGATGCAGTCTTTATCTCCTCAATCGTAGCGTAGCGTCGGCCTTTCATGGGGCTCTTCAGTTTCGGAAACAAGAAAAAGTCACAGGGATGTGTGAAACTTACATCCCTGTGACTTTTTTACAAGAAACTTGCAGGCAATATTCTTTATTGACCGTTCTACCCTGTGCGAAGAACTCATGATGCACCACATCCCTGCAATCGAAGAAAACTGTAAGCAAAACCTTTACATGCGACCGAACTTGGCGCTTTTCGTCGTTCACATCTTCTCGGCCATTTGAGAATATTTTTTACTACCGATAAACGTTACTTTGGTCCAAGGTAACTTCACCATATGCCACAGTCAACATTCGGAATGCATCCGCGCAATTAATTTTGTTTTTTACACAAAATTTGATACAAATTCTTTGATCCATTTTTTGGAATGGGCAAAAATCGAAAACGAGCCAAAACACGTGTAAGCAAAGGAGCTGTCAAAAATTAACTGAACATACAAAATGGCCGAACTTATCGCGATTTTTTTTGAACAGACCTCGTATCTCCCGATATAAAAAATTCCATTCGCATCTATCCTACCATCCCTTCCTTTATACAACCTACGACGTTTAAAATGATGATGGCCGAGAGATTATAAAATTATAATCTCCTGTTTTTGAGTTAACATCGATAAGTATTTTCTTTTAGATGTCCTTATGTCCTTTTATTTACAGTAATAAAAATTTGTTTGTTGCTGATTGTAAATAGTTGTAGATAAAATTAACTTTAAAAAAAAGAGTCATATTTGAATGATTGAATGAACATTTAGACAAGGACGAATTATTCAAAAAAGCATCAATAAATTGTTTATCGACCATGCATTAAAGCCATATTGCTCAGAGTTTCCAATAATTCTTACTGGAAATGGTTAAGTCCTTATTTTATCAAATATCAAAAAGCTATTACTTTGCTTTGTAATTTAATCATTATATTAAATAATCTTCAAAAATATTATAATAAAATGTATATAATTATTAATTCTTATTCAAACACAGAACCTTCCTTTTGATAGAAAAATGAATGTGTAAGGACACCAAGTCAATGCTCTGAATACTTAATTTAATTATAGAATGCTAGACAGGAAAATTGTGGCAAGTAGCTGTAAAGAATTATGGTAGAAACCTTCATTTATGATCCAATTCGATCATCTAAAATTTTGAAAGTTCTATTAAAAAAAATAGGACATTATTCTAAAGGATAACCCACTTGATACCAAAATAAAAACTTTTTAATAAAAATTCTATGGAAACACTCAAAAGCTCTCTGAGAAAATCAAACATTTCCTTTGATAATTTGCTTTCGTTTAACAATAAAATGAAAAATAAAGGAATCTCTTCAAGTTCCTCATTAGATTTATAAAAATTTGATAAAAATTCTCTGAAATAAATCTAATTTGCTCAATTCAAATATAAACATTCATTGATGATTTCCTAAATTACAATTTTAGAAATTTTTCCCGGAATTTCCTGTAAATAATAAAAATTTAAGCCCAATTTCCTATATTACCTTTTCCATTGAAATAAGGATTGAAAATTTCTTATGATAATGTTATTTCTACAAAAATCATTTTCGGAAAATTATTTTTCATAATGAACAGTCCTTTTTATAAATATGGTACTTTATTATAGTTTGTAAAATTTATTTTTATCTTATTAAGGATTGCTTGTTTATAATATATTTTTCTTCTACTTTGTTTATGCTTAAATTTTTTCAAAAACATTTTTATCAAATTAGCAATGGCATTTTCTTCGAAAACCATTTGTGAATGTACAAAATATGATGTCCCTGTATAAGTAATTCCTATATTCCTGCTTATATATAATTATTTATTTAAGCTTTTTCACAAAATCAAAGTAAATTTCTAAAAATTACGACTAATTTAATAAATTCTACTTTACAGGAATATACAATTTTCCAACTAAATAATAAATCTGCTCTGCAAAAGGTCAAATGTAAAGCACCTCTTAATTCTCCCTATTTCACAATGTTTTATTTTATTTCTCAAAATTTTTCTATGTTTTTGTCATCACTTAACATTGGGAATTTTTTGAATATTTACTTAAAATACTAAAAGTAATATTTCAAAGTGTCCTGTTCTATAACTGACATTGGCCATATTTACTTTTATCCTAAAAATTTTCTAACCAAAAACCTAGCCTCACCGCCCGATGGAACTGCTGTTACAAAAGAAATTTACCATCGTGCAGTACATTCTTTTAGTAGCCTACTGTCAAAGTTTCAGTCGATTCCCTTCATTAGTTTTGTTTTGAGAGCCTTTGAAAGCGAGCGTGTCGGTCGGTTGCACAAAAATGGAAAAAGAACAATATCGTTCGGTGATTAGATTCTTGTTTTTGGAAGGGAAAACGCGCAGCGAAATCGAAGATCGCTTGGATGCTGTGTATGGTGACTCTTCTCCTTCGATGGCGACCGTCAAGAATTGGTTCAACGAGTTTGTTCGTGGCCGCACGTCGGTTTTTGATGAGCCACGCCCAGGTGGCCCGAAAACGGCTGCTACGGAGGAAAACGTTAAAAAAGTCCACGATCTCGTGTTGGCAGACCGTCGATTGAAGGTTCACGAGATAGCTGAGACTGTGGGCATCGCAGTAGGAATGGTGCATCATATTCTACACGAAGAACTGGGCATGAGAAAGCTGTCGGCGCGATGGGTGCCGCGTTTGCTCACACCGGAAAACAAGCGCAACCGTGAGACCACATCGGCGACGCGTTTGGCGCTGTTTCAGCGCAATCCAGCGGAGTTCTTGCGTCGTTTCGTGACCGTCGACGAAACATGGATTCACTGGTACACACCAGAGACCAAGGAACAGTCTAAACAGTGGACTTCACCCGGCGAACGTGCTCCGAAGAAGGCGAAGACTGTTCGATCGGCCGGAAAGGTGATGGCCACCGTTTTCTGGGATTCACAAGGTGTGATCCACATCGATTACCTCGAGAAGGGTAAAACAATCACGGGGCGCTACTATGCTGACTTATTGGGCCGATTTGACGTCGAATTGAAGAAAAAGCAGCCCTGCTTTGCGAAGAAAAAAGTGCTGTTCCACCACGACAACGCGCCGGCTCGAATTGCGCTACGAATTGCTGCCGCAGCCACCGTACTCTCCAGATTTGGCCCCCTGTGACTACTTTTTGTTTCCAAACCTGAAAAAATCACTCGCCGGGAATAGATTTGGGTCGAATGAGGAGGTCATCGTCGCCACGGAGGCTTATTTTGCTTCCCTCGAGCAAATGTATTTTTTGGACGGGTTAAAGAAGTTAGAGCATCGCTGGGCCAAGTGTATCGAGCCTTTCCAAAATTTTCGTTTTTCTTTTGTAGGCTAAGTACTTGTTGAATGACCCTCGTATATCTATTTAAAATGAGCATTTTTTCTTAAGCATCTTGAAATGATTACAATAAATAATTATTTGTAATTTACCAATATTTAACATATACATAATATTTATTTTAAATCGAACTGTAGAAATTGCATAAGTCCTTTTAGCAATAGTTGTATGGGTTTTTTTAAGGACCGCCGAAACAATAAAAAGATGGTGGAGATCGAAATTAATTTAAAAATATTAGGTATTTTATATTGAGTGAATTTAATTAAATTATCCGTTCATTCTCCTTGATATTGGTTTGATCGGATTGATACCATAGTACGCCTAAAAAATTATTATTTAAACATAAAAACCGGAAGTAACTTATCACCAGATACAAATCTTATACGAAACTTATTAATTCTTATTAAATACTGCAGTGTGACAATCCACTACAGTACACAATATAATATGACCTTTTAGCTTAATTAACGGTGAGCATCTTCCAGCAAATATTATTTCTGCTCTTATCTCATTTGCAATCTCCGGATTTCTAGAGGTCCACTTGAGACACGCTGATTGTATACCGTTTTCTTCCATTTTGATGTTTCTAACATAACTTGTGTGTCCTATCTCACGATAATGCTAAATTTAAACAGGCCTTATCTCTTATATTTAACTATCATAAAGGAGTGATTATAGACTTGTCAAACCGAATCTACCTCATTCATATGGATTCATTTTCTCCATTCAATACAGAAGCCTTGTTCTCCAATATTTTCATATTCTTATACTAATAGCCCAGTATTTTTCAAAGCATTCTAATCTTGGAAAACATTAAGATTTTATTATAATGCTTTACTGTTATCTTCAAAGTAATAAATAACTCGTAATCTATAGGAATAAATGACCTTGATAACTATTCAATAATAAAATTATGGATTAACACAAAACTATGGGTCGTGGGGGACACTTTATTCTTATTAATGGGAAAATTCTGTCTACAAAATTTATAGTGTCTGAAATTTATAATATCAAAAAAGGATGTTTTAATAGAGACATGCTGTCATTGAAAATGAAAATTGAAAATTTCCGAATTTAAAAACTGTCACAAAATGTCTAAGTCTATTAAATTAAAAAAAGAGTATCTGAAACAGTTGTAATATATTATTTAACGTGACTTAGTTGTCTTTAAACGTAAAACCACGGTCGCCTACGACTAGCAGTTAACAGTCAGTAATCAGTTACAAGCTAACTACTCCACCTGTTGGTGGCGAGGACCACCTAAACCTCTACTATCATTAGCAGTGACGGTGCCCGAGATAATTGCAAGTTATTTCCGGTTATCTCCCACCCGCGATCCGGAGATCGTACCCGCGATATGGATATTAACCACAGCCACCACGTTGCCGCCAAATGGCGCCTCACCTAAATCGGACACAGTTCATTTTCACACCATGGGGTACACCCCGATTCCGGTAGTACCAATTTTTGTTTTAAGAGTACTTCGGTTTGTACTCCGCTCACTGAGCTACGGTCAGGAATCTTGTAAATTCCAAGCACCGCTAAGCCAGCTCAGGTACGCGGGTACACCAAGACCCGAAAGTATAACCGGAATAAACCTTGGTCTTCCACCCGGTTGTAGCGACCCTGCGTGTCATTCACACTCTCATTCACGCACCATTTTTGCTCTCCTCTCAAAAAGTACCACGACAAATCTATTAAGGCGTTCATACCTCTCTCTCACACCCAACACACCACTCACATCCACATCCTCATCATTCACCACGATTCCACATACACCTAAGTCACGCAAATCTCCATACAGACCACATACAATGAGAACGTGTTTGGCACTCTCCTCCGCCACCCCACAAGGTCATCTAGCCTCCGCAGCTAAACCACATCTGTACAGAAATCCATTCACACTGCCGTGTCCCGTGAATAAATACCCAAGGTGCAGACCAAATTCAAATCCATACACAGCAAAGCACACTGGCGTGGATAAAGTTCCTAAGCCTCTCCATTCATAACCGAACAACTAGCAAGCGGGATGCCCCGCCGTAGACCGTAGTGGATGCTTCCACGCAGCAACTCCAGGTCCCATGGAATTTCTCCTCACTCTTGCATACTGGTGGTGCTTAATGTCAGCCCACACACACGATGCATACATTGCAAACGGAACAACTACACTCTTATACAGGACTTTCAGCGCTCTGGATCGAAGTCCCCATTCTTTACGAAATACTCGCACCAGTATGCCAACCAAACCAGCCACGTGCCCTTTTAGATATTGTAACTGAGGCCGAAAGTTCAGCCTCTCCCCAAACTTTACTCCAAGATATTGTACTTCCCGCGCGTATCGGACCCCGAACGCCTCTAAACAAATATTGGGAGGCCTACCGGTCGCCAAAAACCCCTTCAACAGCATACATACAGTTTTCTTTTCGGAAACATTCACTCCCATTCTATTCCCCCATTCAGACACCATCTGCATATAGCGGCTTCCAGCTATCTCTACTGCAGACGTATCACCCCCATCCCCCTGCCCCGTCTTCAAAAGTAGAACGTCATCCGCATATGCGATCACACCGCAACCGGTTTTCTCCAATTCCAGATAGCGGGGCCGGCCACAGATTCCTGTGGGCATCCACGCACCATCTGGCGAACAACCCTCCAATTGTTCCCGCACACTACCGCATATCTTTCATGGAAGTAACTTCGCCATGAGAAGTTTCTTCACATGAAACCCCCTCAAGCCGCTTAATAATGTGATCCCATCGCAGGCAGTTGAAAGCACTTCGGAAATCCACAAACACACCACATACGTACTTACTCTCACTCTCAGGAATATACCGTCTTACACACATCCAAGCGTCCTCAGTCGATTTACCTTTCGTAAATCTATACTGAGAGCCGGATACATTGAAGTGTGCCAACTTCACATTTACCCGGTGTACCATCATCCGTTCGAAGACCTTGCCGAATACTGGCAGTAAGCAAATCGGCCTATAGGAGGACGGTTCAGTCCGTATCCCGTCCGGAGACTTGGGAAGGATAACCACATCTCCTACTTTCCATTCACTCGGAAATACATTACTCTCCAGGCATTCATCGTACAGGCTACTTAGATGTGCGGGAATAGTCCGCCAAACACTCCTCATCATTTAACCAGTCACGCCATCCAATCCTTGAGCACTTCGTACTCTCGTGCTCCCGAAACCGAACAATCAATCTCATCCCATTCAAAGTGCAGGGAGTACCTCCTGACAACATGCACTTCCCCTTGTTTTTCAATCCCAGAGTATCTGTAACGATTTAATTTAGTATATCAGCATTCATTATCGCAATATTAATCATATTTTAATTATTGTATTGTACTAAAAAAATCCTTGTAGACAAATTAGGCAAAATTCTATCAAAAAAATATGGGCACATATCGAATAGGGTTCTCACTAAGAAAATCAATAACAAACAATACCTTCTGTACGCAGCAGTCGATGGAAATCCAGCTTGAATACGAACATCAGCTTCACAACCTCAACGTTAAAGATGCGTGTGATAGCAAAGACATAGTAAGGCTTGAAACTAGCGCAACCAGAATAAAAAGATACACTTTCATCCTGGCGCTAGAAAAAGTGATTCGTAGCTTCCTAGTAAGTTTTTCTAGTTTTCCTTTTTGGGTCAAGGATCACAACCGACTTTAGTCAATCTATTATAAATCGCTCGATAAATTCTCACAATAATATTGAAGTTACTCTTATAGAAGATATAAGCATTACCAGTTCTTATGTTTTCTACAGAAAATTGGGTCCCCCAGAATAGAGTCCGTTAGCAATATCTTTTCACACCATTAGGGTCAGTGCGCGGATATAGCTAAAATCAAGCTTAATGGGGTGCGGTGAGCTGGAGAACTAGTAAGTACACGTATGAATAAGAAAGATGCTGAACTGATTTTTTTGGTCCCAAATTATGATGTAGATCTTACCATCGACGGAGCGATCCTATTTGACAGGACCCTAAGAATCTGGTGGGATTGTCGAACTGGAAAATCGTGGCGCAAAGCTGAAACATCTAGCGTTCTCTAAGGCTTAATCCGGACTTAAAAGTCACAAATATTAAATCATAAAACGGACTAGCCTTTGATTAGAGAATGTCCCGATATTCTTTCTTTTAATAAAAAAAAGAGTTCAACCAAAACTGAATTTTTACTGGAACTATTTAACTCGTTGCCAATAACCTGTTGTTAAATTGGTCAAAATTATATTATTTTTAATTTAAATAGACTTAATATGGTATAATAGTTAAAAGTAGCTGAAAATATTTAAAAACCAGTCTTCTCTATACTTATGATGTATAAGTAATTATCATAATTATAGAAATAATTATGTCAAAGCAAAATGCTAATTTTAACATACAAAAACTACTTTTTTGTTTTTAATAAAAATCATTTCCTAAATTGTAAAACAAAATTAAATGAACAAGCTTTCAATATTTACAGTTTGATTATACGTGTAGAATAAAGATTATGCTAATTTATATTTCGTAACATTTCAATAAATGAATGCTAATAAAAATAGATATTTTTTTTTATTCTATTGAGAGAAAAATCATAAAAGTCTTAATTTATCCAAATATGTGTGAAAATATACGCAAAATTTCAGGGCCAAAATAATAACAAACATGAAAAAATGATGATTAAATTGTTATTATTATAAATAATACAATATAATAGCTATTTTATATACGTGTAGTTTGTCTTTTAGCCATGTCTAATGTAATTTTTTAATTCTTTTAAAATTTATCTTTTTATTGGAGCCAGATATGTTTTCTTATTAATAAAACTATCAGAAAATGTTTTATGGAGACCCATTAAATGTATAGAAAATATTGTTAAGAAAAAAGATCAAATAACTTGTTTAATAGCACACCCAAGTTTTGATATAAAAAAAATTTAAAAAAATTTATGTTATTTTTTTTTATAATAAAAATATATTTGACCAAAAAAAAAAATTATATTTTTACAACTAGTATAATCCCATAAAAAGTTATTATAGAAGCTGTAAAAATGGTGTGTACTATGGGAAAATTTAAAAAAAAAATACTGTCAAAAATAAAAATAAACCTATTTTGTAGAAATTTCAAAATGTCATAAATATAATTTTATCCTTAAACCAGCAAAAAAAAATTTTGCATAATAAAATTATAAGTTGTTGTGGTAGATTGGCAATGAATTTCAATAAAATTATAGTAGAGTGCGCTTAAGTATAGTATACTGAACCCAATTTTCTGTAAAAGACATTTCTAAGAAAAATCGCGATATGCACATAAAAAAAAAAATTAAATTGCACTTTCTCAAATCTAAATGAAGACAATAAAAATGTATAAGAGAATCAAATAACAACATGGAATTTTAAAATAGCAGAAATTATGTTTACAGATACCTATAGAAAGTTAGTCAAGAGAAAAAAAGGAAAAAGTTGATTTTTTTTTTTGGCAAAAAGTTGCACAGAAAAGAGACAAATCCAAATGTGCGGGTAGAATGAACGGTAGCACAAATTGTATAACATAAATTAAAAATTACAAAAAAAATTTGAGGTAAAAACAGAGTTGACAATTCACTGGCATTGTTAACACACCTTCGCACTGTGTACAACAACAATTAATAGTTGAAAATTTCGCATCAATAATTTTCGAAAACATGTCAACGAGATTACAATGCGATATGATATGAAGTTTGTACACCAAACCGTTTTTGCATAGTGCAATTAACTAAATAATAATAGCAGCGATCAAATGACAAATAACAATGGTGGGCTGCTTTGTAGAAGGCGCGCAACCGAACAATAAGATTGCTCACGAAAAGTTTGCATATGTTTGTTTGTATGTTATCATTTCAAGAAACATTATTACTGAAATGTATATTATAAGCGCCACACCACTAAAGGCAATTTGGCAACAAAGGATTACGAGATAAGGAAATTAAAGTGAAAATAAAAAGAAAAAGTGTTTTTTTTTTAGCATTAGCGTAGGACCATGCCTCAGTGACACTCGAACCGACCACCCCTTGGTATTATTGTTTTTGCATAAAGTTAGAAAATTTTATGAGTTGGCTATGATCGTCTAAAGGTCATTATTAGCTCATAGATAGTAATAATTGACATTTATTATTATAAATGTCAATTATTACTATCTATGAGTCTTTGGAAGTATCCATTCTTACTATCTATGAGTTTGAATCTTTGGAAGTACCAAACTTAACCGAAAAAATGGAATATTCGAATAGAGAAGAAATATTTTATATTTTTAATAGCTTACACAAAATTTGAAAACTAGAGCTTCTTTAGATTTGGGAATTTATTTTCCATCCAGAGGATTTTTCTTTTCTCTTTAAAAATATTCAAATTTTAAACCCGGTATGGATAGTTCAAAAATTAATAATTCTATAAAAACATATCTTAAACAATAGTATTAATAATGAAATACTAAAAAAAATATATATTTTGTAATTTTTTTCACAAGCCTAGCGCCAAATTCCCCGCAATTAACGTTCACATTTTTTTTATATTTGCGATTATGTGCCAAAGACTCAGCCCTGCGGCACTTCACAAATTTTCTATAGTAAGCACTACGGATTGTGTCTTTGCTAAATGTTGACAATTATAATAATTTTCGAATACTAATTATGTGGAAGCGAGTTTTATATTTGAAATTTAAAAAAACAAAAAGTTTTGTCTCAAGATTGGGCCGGCGGTGAAAAATCTTGGGCTGTACATAAATAGTGGCAAAATAAAGTAACAGAAAAGAGATAGGAGTTTATAGCATTGAAAGATTTAAATCTTTTTGCTATTTGTGGTCAGGAGTTGCAGCCGATAACAACATGGAGGATTTCAATTATTATTTCGCCCCAAAAATTCTGACCATAACATCGAAATTAGTGCTGTACAAAACATTAGTATTGCCATGCCTCATGTAATCTTCAAAAATTTAGGGTACTCAGCTGAATCCATTGGGAACTCTTATCCGCGTGCAAGATTGGCATCCTTTAAAGAATTTGTGGCCCCTTAAATTAATATGGAAGATTTCGGATTATATTTAATTTAATTAAATATAAGAATTTGTAGTTCCTTTGAAGAATTTGTAGCCCCTCAAATGAATATGGAAGATTTCGGATAAAATTAAGCTCAATAAATTACGGTAAGCTGGATACTTATTCCGTAGGTGAACTCTATTTTTTTTTATAGAAATTCGAAAAAGTGCTGAGAGTGTCAAACTGGAATACCGCGCCGCGAAACCGGAAAATCTCTAGATCGTTGATCAGCAGACCTAGACCCGGCTACCGGTTATGGCGCCAATAATGATGATTTAAGTTTAAATAATATTTTGAAAGTTCAAATATTTCGACTCCGGTGCAACTTAGAGCATAGCTTGCGAAATACATATTTGTGGCCGTTTGAAAAATAAAATTGAAGAAACTTTTTTTTTATTTATAAAATTTCATTAATATACGAAAAAACTAGTAATATTTACTAAAGAAATAAAAATCAAATAAAAATTATACAAAAAAAAAACAGAAACAATTAACAAACCATCGAGAAAAACAGCGAACTTCCATTAAAATTTTGTACAATTTTTCTCAAAATTTCTATTTACAATAGATACGCACACCACATAAGCATTTGTCAATAATAAATAACAAAGTATATAACATATATTGATACTTGTAACTAAAATAAAAAAAAAACGAATGCCAAAATACAAACAAAAATTGCAATATAACAGAAAAAAAATTGTGAAAGTATGCCGAAAGAAGACTATAGAATGTCATAAATATGAACAAACAAACAAAAAAATTACAAAATAATATAATACAGGGCCATGTCACTCACTATGTTAAGCATAAATAAAAAAAATAGCAAAAGAAATACAAAAAATAAAATGAAATGAATAAAAAGCAGACAAAAAAAGCTATAATATAATGAATCGTACGTTCACATTCTTATTGGTGATGGCTTTTATTAATATTGTTATTGTGGGACAGTGTTGAAATTACAATATGAAGAAGAAATGAGAGAAAAGCTCATATGGGGATACCATTAAAAGAAATGAAAAATCGCACCATAAAAAGATAAAACAAATTTTAAGAATAGAGAAATTTAACAAGCTTAGCTTTTGTGAAAACTTAATCGTTGGGTGGGAGAGAAGGAAATAAAACGGAAATAAGGCAATTGGGCGGGGACTGACTTGACTAAATTTCGTGCAATTTATGCATTCGATCGAATTTTAATGATGATGAAAGTTTGTACAAACGACAAACAAAAAATAATTCAAATGAAAATTTGTAAAAAATTATTCGAAAATTAAAGACAACGAAGTTGGATACAATAAAATTCCCATAATTTTCAATATCAGGAAAGGTATTGAAATGTTCCCCAATCTATCCACTCTCCCCACAAAGTAAAAATTAGAGTTTATTTTATTTTCAAAAACTTTTAAAATAATTTTTACCATTTTAAACAATCCACTGCATATGCAAAATAAAAAGCAAACTTAATCCTTTTTTTGTTTTTACATAACTTTTTTTTTTTTGAATTAAAAAAAAACTGCCGAAAAACAAATTTAACTAAATAAGAAGGGTTAAAAAATTTCTTTCAGAGAATTTACTGCATCCATTTCACCCATAAAATAAATGTTACTATTTATATTTTTATTTTTTTGTAATTTTAAATTTTAAAAAAATTAGAGAAGAAATGCTCTTAAAAACTACAATTTGTACTGTTAACAAAAGCATGAAATTTCCTTAACGAAATTTTCCCATTCCATTAAACTGAGCGAGCGAAAATTTCACTTTATTTTTTTCTTAGTTTTTTAATTGCAAATTTAAAAAATAACTGCAGAAAAACTGCAAAATAGCTAATTTTGGTAGATCAGATTGACCTCAACATTTGCAGTTAACGAAGGAGAATACCATAAAAAGTTTTTAGAGAAGCTTTATAATTGCAGGAAATTTTCCTGATCCATTGTGTTCACAAATTGAAGCTTTTTTCAAAATATTGGAACAAAACTTCAGAACAGTCAATTAGTGTGCTTTAAAATCACTATAATTTTTTTGTTAGTAAAATTTCCTTCATAAAATTTCCCCAATCCGCAGAACCTAAAATGTAAAATTAAGCTTTATTTTTTGGAATTTCTAATTTTAGTTCTAAATTTACGGAAAAAACTATCTAATTGCACAATTTAGGTACATCGAAAGAACTGCAATTTTTCATATAAGCAAAAGAATTGAAAATTTCCTTCATAAGATTTCCCAAATGCACTTCGCCCACAAAGCGAAAATTACCCTTTATATATTTTTTTTCTTTTTATTTCAAATATTTTAAAAAAAAAAAATAGAAAAACTGGCCAACAATTAAATTAGATGGAACAAAAAAATAACTACAAATTTTATTGTTACCAAAAGTATTAAAATACTGCACCTACAAAATAAAAATGCCACTTTTGTGTTTTTTTTTTGTTATATTTTATTAAAAAAAATTTATAATTTTATTTTTTATTATTAACAAAAGTAACAAAAACATCCTTTTCTAAATTTCCCCAGCTTCACTTCTCCTAAATTGTAAAAATTACATTTTATTTTTTATTAACAAATACTCGTAAATTAGTAAAAAAAAATAAAGCAAAAACATATTTGGGTGCTACAAAATGGAAAAAATCTTCATAAATATTTGTTATTCTATGTATCCATACAAAACAATTACAATTTTACGATCCCAAATGCATAAAATATTTAATATAACCCAAAGTACTGAAAATTATCCTTACAGAATTTCTAGTTTTTCAAAAACTTTCCATAAAACTGTCTTCTTACAAATTAAGGGTTATCAAAATGACTACAATTTTTCATGTTAACAAAAGCATTGAAAATTTCCTTAATGAAATTTTCTAAATACAGTGCGCGCATCTATATTAATAAAAGTGACACTTTTTTAAATAATTTTTAAATATTTATAAAAAAAACTGTACGGCAATAAATTTGATATTTAATTTTTACTGTTAACAAAAATATGGGATATGTTATTTCCTTAACGAAATTTCCCAAGTCCCATTTCTATCAAAAATTTTCAAAATTATATTGATTTTTTTTTTTTTTAGCGGATTACATCCGTTATCCACCAATTAAAAATATCCTTCAAAATGGTCTTCTTTCACAAAATTTCCTAACCGAAACCTTATTTTTTCGGACAATCGCTAATTATTAAATTTCACTATTTAAACTTAATTTCCATTTTCTTAAAAATTTTCTGGTCATCCCAAACTATATCGATTAAATTTGGTGCTAATTAAACTTTCCAAAGTATTTTTCTTCAGTTGTAAAAATTATTTTTTGAAACTGCAAAAAATATAAGTCCACATTTTTCTTAGGCATCTTGAGGAGCTTCAGTGTAATATATGCGCGAGCATGGGATTTATTGCGCGTTTGACAGTGTAATATAAGCGCGAGCATGGGATTGTGCAGGTTCGCCGAAAACAAAGTTCGTGTATTTCACGATCATAGTGTAATCGGTTGAATGAACATCTGCAAGAAAAAATTAATTGCGATGCATGCGTAATTTAGGCGAGCAAAAAGGAACTTTAACATGATGAAATATATTTTTGATCACATGATGGTTTGTGCATTTTTTATTGGTGAATTCTTTAATTGGCCGCTGATGTTCATATTTGATTTATTTTGTATTATTAATGACGTTTTCGTATTAATTTATTTATTTTAATTATTTCGATTTGCCTATTTCTTTTACTAAACATTTTATATTTTATTTTTACATTTTAATATTAATAAAAACATTAATATTACAACATTAGTTTTTGCTACTTTTGTAAAATTTTCATTAGCTAATCTCATTTTGCATATATCAAAATAACTTTATATTTTATATAATAAATATTAAAATAATGCCGAACTGATAGCAGAGTCGATAGTCGGCTACCATCCACGGAGTCGTGGGTGCGAATCCCCCTGAGGCAAGGTTCTACGCTAATTCCCAAAACAAAACACTTTCTTTCCATTTCTAATTTAATTTCCTTATCCCGCTTAGAATAATACATTTCAGTACTAATGTTACTTGATATGACAACAAACTATAACAAGAACAATATTAAAGTAATAAATTAAATAAAATTTATCACAAATAAAATACATACGAATAGCGTATTTATTTTTTTGTCCTGCCGTACAGTAAACGTAGGAACTGTCAAATACGAAAATAAATGACTGGCAAATGATGAGTTCGGAATGAACAATAGGAACGACTTCCCATGAAATTATATATAGGTTCGCAACATTTAACCTTCTCCATTCTTATCATAAAAAATTTGCATGTGTACATGTAAATATCGTGCACTTACACGATCGGTGTAATATACCGGCTATTAAGCGATTTGACAGCAAACCATTGGCAGGAGAAAATCGTGTATTAGAAGCACGGTGTTATCTAAGTTTTAGCTTCAAAAGACTACTATGATCAGTACTACAAGTATGCGGTCACTTAGGTTTTCTTAGGAAAATTCAATAAAAGTCAATATTTTTTTTATAATTAATAAAATTTTTGTTTTAATTATATTAGTTTATTGAACTTAAATATAAAAAAAATATTATTTATAAATTGATTACTATAAAATTAAAAATACAATATACCTATTAGATCGTGGAGGACTGATCGGTTTGTGATTTAAATCAAGCTCATTAGCATGCGGTAGGCTCTACACTTAATCCTTGGTCGTATTTAGGGTAGAAGGAGATGAAGTAGATTCTGCCTTCGATAGAGTGACGGTATTAGCCAGGATAATGTCTGGCGCTTTTTAATTCAACTCGTAGTTGTCATACCACTGGTGATGATGATGAATCGTTTTTTCTGGATCGTTTTAAAATGATAATACTTAAATTATGAGAAAATATTCTTAAAAAAAGGCATTTCTATTAAATTTTCACTTTATATAACAGAACAAGTTTCATTGAATTATTTTCTAAAAAATATTTGCTATTGATTTAAGTAAATATTAATATATAAATAATCTTACTACTGGCAGCGTAACATCAAAGTTGAAAGTTACCTCATTCTAGTCACCTTTATTAATTAAAGAATTTTGTGTTTATTTTTTTTCAATATACTTTTTATTATCAAGTTGAAAATACAATACAAAAAAATTCTCAAAATAGTTTATTTTGTCAAAAAAGAGCTTGTACAATTTTAGGCATTCGGTCGATCAGCTTTTTAACATATCCTCTAAAATGTTGTTCTAGCATTGCCAAAGGATCCTCGACAAGTTTTGCAAAAGGATCCTCGACAAGCTCCCGCACATTCGGTTAATCATATTATCAAAAATGCCTTCTTGTTTTTTATTTTATAGATAGTCTCTACATAAATTCGAACTGTGCTTAGGATTGTAGTTCTGCTTCATAAAGAATATATTACCAATTAACCAAACTCTTAATGGAAAGGCGTTCATCATTAGAATATTTAACTTCAGTTTTTTTTTTGAATTTATTCAATTTGCACCACATTTTATTCTATATCCGTAGAAAAGCAATCCCCAAAACATATTTGGGCCACTGCCCTTAATTGTTGGCACCACAGCTTCAGGCAGTATTTTTTCTCCGTGACTGCAACAGGCCAAAAATATCTAGCACTCATCCTTTTAAGGTACATTTTTAAAGGCTGTAATAGTACAGATAAATTTTTTTTATTTTGCTAGGTACACTAGTTTGGCACGACTTTTATATAATTCGTACCAAATTATAAGTACTAAAAAATCTCCGATTTCTTTTACTAGTTGTGAAAATTAATTGATTCTTGATTTTTTGAAATTTTTACTTTTATGCTTAATTAATTTTCATTAAATAAAGCTACAAAAGCACACCAAAAAAGAATCAAACATATCGTTTCAGCATAATAAGAAAGTAAAATTCTTTGACTTCCTGAAATATTATCATAAAAATTTAATTAATGGCAAAAAAAGGATAACTTTTTGTTATTAATTTTTCAAGAAAATATTAAAAACTGTTATTTAATCTAATTTGTTTATTTATATTTTTATTTTATTTTTCTACATTTCCCTTGTGTAATTTTACATCGACGAAGGGCAGTGGCGGAAGAGTTTAACCGGAAGTGATTTTAACTGCTCAGTTATAATCTTTTGGATACTAACGACTGTATCAGGATGACGTCCTATCAAGTATTTTTTTTATTTTTTGGACATTTACATGGTAGAGCATCCAAGTGTCTGCTATGTCGGATATGACGCGAAAAACCCTTTGATGAGCCTCTTAAGGACTACTCATCAGCGTCAATATTAATCGACGATATAACCTGAGAAGAGGCTTGACTCGTTCCATATTTTTATCAGTTTTCGAAGCCTCCCTTCGAAAAGTTTATTTTCCACTGCTTCTCGACCCTCTAAAGATACTTTCTACCATCGAAAAACGTGTGCTCTAGATAATGAATACTCCCCATAAGCTTTTCGTAAATTTAGCTCAATCAAACTCGCGGATTCATCAAACTTAACTACGAAACCACAACTTAACTTATTATACTCTATTGGGTTGCCTAGTTGCCAGACTCGATTAAAACTTGCACTGCGCGTCTAGGCGCAACTAACGTATAAGACAAGCAAATGAGAAGTCCCAGGCATTGCCAGATCGCTCTCAGTGAAGGAAATCTCATTATTATCATTACTCACACACCTCCACACAAAAAAATATAAAATTTCGATTTATTAATATTTTAAGCAGACATTTTTAGAAAATTTATTGTTATCAAGGTGAGCAACTTAGAGACTCATAAACAATGATAGCCAGAAGAAGTATGCTCATCTTTGAGCAAAATTTTGTTTTATGACATAACAAAACCACAACTTAACTTATTATACTCTATTGGGTTGCCTAGTTGTCAGACTCAGTTAAAACTGGCAATGCGCGTCTAGGCGCAACTAACATATAAGCCAAGCAAATGAGAAGTCCTCGGCATTGCCAGATCGCTCTCAGTGAAGGAAATCTCATTATTATCATTACTCACACACCTCCACACAAAAAAATATAAAATTTCGATTTATTAATATTTTAAGCAGACATTTTTAGAAAATTTATTGTTATCAAGGTGAGCAACTTAGAGACTCATGAACAATGATAGCCAGAAGAAGTATGCTCATCTTTGAGCAAAATTTTGTTTTATGACATAACAACGATCTATTACACAAAATCTCAAATAGTAATCAACGACGAATAAAATAACTTTTATTTTTAGTTATTTTCGCATAAATAAATGCCATAATAATAAAAGTTTTATGGTCGAAAAAAATACATAAAATATATATTACCAAATAGTATTTTTTATCCTATGATTCCATATATCAGCCTTTATATAAAATTACTAAATAAATTTCGTTGTACATGTATCTGCTATTTAATATTTGAGAAAAAACTAAAGTTTTACTAAAAGTGATAAATTGTACTGATTTTATTGAAAAATCAATCGATAAATATTGCAATTTTATTGATGAATTTTATAAATCACATGCAAATCGAAATCAATTCCGAGGCGGAAAGATACTCGTTCATATCGGATGTGAATCACTCGCGAATCAAAAATCACACATAGATAATTTGCGAAAAACGAAATCCAGAAACCACGTTCGTTCATTGACATTAACATACTTCGCAGATGTTGCGCAACAGATTTTTTTTGCAGTCAAGTTGCTTCAAATGTGTGACTTAAAAAAAATTAGGTATCTTGAAAAACCCAATGGTCCTAAGGAATTAAATCAACAGCAATTTTGACAACTATAAGGCCAACAAAAGATGTGTAAAAATTTTAACTTTCGCTTTTTTTTGGGGTGTGTTTATAATAATCAGAACCGATATTCAAGCAACTAAAATTGTTACTCCAGGAATTTTTTTTTTCAATTAATCTTACCTGCATCTTTACAAAAAATTTTTAAATATTTTAATGTTACTATTATATATATTACTATTAAAAATTTGCAGATTTTTTTTGCCTATTTTTGACCATGCTAAAAATATATTAAAAATGGAAAAATTATAATTGAATTTTTAATTTGAGTGCCTTAAGAATGGAAAATTTTTCAATAATAATCCTTTTTATAATCTAATATTATCCTCCCTCCATATCTCATATTAGAATCATATTTCTACGGCAACTACTAACAACTTCAAATTAAGCTCATCGACCGTTAACTATCGTTATATTGTTAGTATTTTTGCGCAAGTGAAATTATAAGACCCATTCCACTTTTTCGATGTCGATGGACATGAATCTGTTGTATTGTGAAAAAATCTTGTAATATTTAGTTTTTTTAAAACACATCATGACAGAATTAAGCTATACGAACACTCGTGATCCAAACATGAGCAGGAATATTTATTATTTAATAAGAAAATAAAGGTTTATCTAATGCACACCTCAGAAGGTAAAGTTAAATAAAACATACTTTAAATTTGAATTTTGATAAAATGCTTAAGACTTTACCATTTGGTGAATCACCGTTAGCGAAGTTGCTGAGGACTTAAATATATCGATTGGCTTGTGCCATTCGATTTTTGCCAATAATTTGGTCATGAGACGGAACGCCGCAAAATTCGTACCAAAATTGCTCAATTTCGACCAAAAACAGCATCGCATTAACATTGCTAAGGAGCTGTTGGACTCTGAGCGCGATGACCCAAATTTGCTCTAGATGGTCATAACTGGTGACGAAACATGGGTTTATGGTTATGACGTGGCGACCAAAGTTCAATCATCCCAATGGAAGCTTCCGTACGAGCCAAGACCGAAAAAAGCCCTCCAAGTTCGGTCGAATATGAAGGTTTTGCTTACCGTTTTCTTTGATTGCAGAGACGTGGTGCATCATTAGTTCTTGCCACAGGGTAGAACGGTCAATAAGGAATATTACCTGCAAGTTATGCGCAAGTTGCACAAAGCAATCCGTTACAAACGCCCGGATTTGTGGAAGAACAAAAATTGGCTTTTGCACCATGATGACGCCTCTGCTCACGCATCGTTGCTTGTGCGCGAATTTTTGGCCAAAAACAACATACTAATAATGCTGCAGCCACCGTATTGCCCAGATCTGGCTGTCTGTGACTTTTTCTTGTTCCCAAAACTGAAGAGCCTCATGAAAGGACGACGCTACGCTACGCTTGAGGAGATAAAGACGGTATCGAAGGAGGAGCTGAACAAGATCACAAAAATGATTTTTTGAAGTGCTTCGGGGATTGGAAAAAACGTTGGCACAAGTACATAATATCTGGTGGGGATTACTTTGAAGGGGACAAAATAGATATTCATGAATAAATAAATAATTTTTGACAAAATTCGCGATACTTTTTAAACACACCTCGTATAGCCTAAATTAAAATAATTTAGTTGAGGGCAAAAAAAAATCGGTTATCATACGGTCGTAGCACTTAGAGTTCGTTTTCAAAGAAATGCGAACCAATGACTCCTTCCGACCGTCCTCGGATACAATGGCTTCTCCATAATCACTTGTGCTTTTTCAGAACCCCATACTATGTATGGAAATTTTGCTTATTGACGTAAGAACGGATAGAAGAATGAGCCTCATCGTTGGAGAAAATTATGTTCGAAAAATCAGTGCTTGGGCAAACCATGAAAAAAAATAATTCTAAATTGCCTGTTATAAAGAGTCCATGTTCCCTAATTAAAAATTTTGCAATATTGATTTAGTGACACAGTTCGAATTTAACCATGGAAATAGTAGCAGAGATGTCTTGATATTACAATAAGTTGTCGCTAAATAGTCCAAATAGCTTTTAAGAAAATATTTTTTAAAAAAACCTGTAATATACATTTTTGAGGATATTTAGGATCCTGAATTAATAATATTTTGAATGTACTATCAAAAAATCTCTCCTAATGGAAGATATATTTGCAAATATTAAAATTCAATTTACTTTATGGTCTTTAGTTATCGTCAAATGTCTTGAGTTGTCATGGCACTAATAATTTATAATTTATGTAAACATATTGATAAAAATTCTCAACCGAAAATTTAATTAAATAATTTCAAAATATTTAAAAAAAAACTCGTGCTTAATAATATTCAGAAAAAAAGAATCCATATTTGAGACCCTTTATTACTTACACTATAGAATAACCAAATTCTTGGTTATCTAACATTCATCAACAAAAAGAAAATCAAAATAAATTTACATAAGAATTTACGTCATATTAATATAAACACAAAATTCTTGTGACATTAATAACACATGAAACCACCTTCAATTTAGGTACAAGGCTTTCAGAAAATGATTCCTAAACGTGCACTTGACCTAGACTCCCTTCCATCGATTGGGATTTTTTTTTCCTTTTTGGGTACAAGGAACTTATATGTATTAAATAATAATAAATAAATAAAAACGACCAAACATTATAATGAAAATAGTAAAGAAAAAAAAACTTGGAAGAAATTGGTCACCTTAATTGCCGCGTGCTTCATAGACCTTGACCCTATTTAGTGATATTTTCAATTCGCTCTTCTGTTTTGCTATTTTACTGTGTTGCTGCACTTAAAACTAATTTAGATGACGGAATCGGAATAAATAAATTAATTTTTGATTAAATCACTTAAAACAAAAACAAACAAAAAAAAGAAATAAAAACAAAAACAAAATTAATACCATTTTAGCTAATACGAGTTCTTGGCGACTTACCTTGCTTAGTTTAGCCTTTTGAAATGTGATGGATGTGACTAAAAGTAAAACTTTAATTAAAATTAATAGAGAAAAACAATTAAAAACAATTAAACTAAAGAATGACGTTCAGGTGTGAATAATAGATTAAAACTTTTTTTCTGTATTTTTTTTTAAAGGTAGTATTGGGCTTTTAATCTTCGCAAAATAGAAATAGGCTGAATAAAGCGTAAACAAAGTCAAATGTTTCTCAAAAAAAAAAGGAAAAAGAAACTTTTTTAAAAACATTGTTCAATCCCCCCCGTCTGATCATCCCAAAAGTTTTATTGTCTCTTTTTGTACAGAAAACTAACTCAAACTTGTCTCTGGATCTATTTTATACAAAGTTTATACAGTAAAATAATAATAAAAAAAAAACTACTTTAAATTTGACAAATTTCAGGTGAGAATAAATAATAAGAAAAATGATAAAGAGAACTTAGCCATGTGAAACGGGGAGAAATTATCATGAAAAATGGCAAGAATTATCTTAGACGAAACTGCTTACCTGGGCGTGACCGAATATGTCTGCCTCATTGTCTGGCCGTGCGGGTTTCTCAGAAATATTGTAGTACCTGACCACAGTTACATGGTCAGAAGATGTGTTACGAAACACAGTACTGCATGGACCTCATGGATGACAATCGAAGCATCTCGCGCAGAGAGCTTCTTTCGATTCTACAAAGTTCATCAAGTTATTATGATCCAACAAAAAAAAAATTCTCTTTTTATTTCAGGGAAAAACTTAATTTTTCTTTTTATTTGTTTTTTTCGTGGAATTTTTTTTCATTACAAAATAAAAATTTTCTTCTATTGAATAAATAAATATAATTGAAGCCCGCATAAAATTCAAACTTTAACGAAGCATATCGAATTTGACTAAACAAACAAATAAATCGAAGGTAAGTAAAAATATAATTGAAAAAAAAAAAATACGTTCAATATAGGGGGAAAAAAAATAATAAAATCAATTTCTTGACGTCAGATCGCTTAAAATGCGACCAACTCTCAAATTAAGGTTGCGGTTTTGCATATCAAATTGCAGTTTTCTAGTAGTTGTGGATCATAGCAGGTAGTGGTACTAGTGCATATCTACGGTGGGCCTGAGAGGGTGAATTGGGATGTTCGACGGATGGGAATGGAGATGAAAATGATGAAGATGATGAAGACAGTGCATCGGCGTAAGACAAACAAAGGTCTGATGCGTGACCAGAAAAATCCAACATGACATTGATGGGCGAACGAAATTCACTCGCCAACTAAGATTTTGCGGTCACAATGGGGTCTTTTTCACAAACTGTGCACAACAAAATACGGTTGGCAATTGTTTTCAGTACACTGAATCGAAATCAACAATTTTCTTCTATTTGAATGGGTTTGTCTAAGAAATATTCAAATTTTTTGTACATAATGGATTATTTCTTCTTTGTTGGTAGTTATAAATTATCAATTCGAGGGTCTAGGAAAATTTTTACATCGATTGGAAAATTTACTAAACGACTTTTTGATGAAAAAAATAATAAATTTCCAGAAAAATGCAAAGAGAGTTCTTAAAATATTTGAGATCTCTGAGACACAGGAAGGGGGGGGGGGGGTTGTTATTTGTAGCGCCAAGACGATGAGGCCATTTGGCGACTTGAGGTTTATTGTCGGTGGCATTAGCAACTTCTTTAATGAAAGTGGCCGAACTGAAGTTCAAAGGAGCAATTAGAAGTTTGTTAATTTTATGGAACATGTTAAATTGAATTTAGAAGCTCAAATAGAAAACTGGGAAAAGAAAGTGTTGAGTCTAGGAAGTCTATTATGGAAAAAAGTCCTACTCAAAAATAAATTCTGGACTAAATGGCATATATTTAAAAAAAGCATCACGGTGAGCGAAACTCTCTAATATTGGCATGACCGTTATGCTTTATAGGACGGGGTGTATGGCTAATTTGGATTTTTAGAAGTTTCCTTGCTCAATCTTTAGGCGAATGTGTGGAAAAAAATCTGCCACTGTTGGTCCAGTTTGCTTCTCTAGGCACACTTTATTATGTTTAGTGCCAATTTGTTAATAGTGGAGGCGAATTGAGGATTTCAATGAGTACAGAACGATGAAGAGCTTCATTTATTACCAGGTTACCAACCCGCCCAGCAAACAACAAAAAATTGACGTTTCGATTGAGTGCCATTGAGCACTGGATTATTTATACTTCCACAAATAGCCTTGAGGCAATTATATTTTTGCATAGAGCTGTTGTCTTAAAGCGAACCATCTATTCTTCGGTAGGATTTTTTTAAAGAAAATAATATTAGACTGTAGATTTATTCATCATAGCCAAATGCAAAGTGGGATCTAGCTTCGATGAAGAAATAGAGCTAACCAGATTGGTAAGAACTCAAGACATTTTAGAACCAAAGCATGGTGAGGATCTTGCTTTCCTAATTAGCCTATCCATCCATTACCCAGAATACCAAGACGCACTATAATAATGATAATTAATAACGATTCTCGTAGAGTATCAAATCATAGGACTAAAAGAATACCAACCTCTTAATTTCAAAGACTCTTCTATGTATTTAAAATCTCCAATTTTGGTGTAGAAAGAAGGCTTTGAAATAAGGAAGGTCCTTACTAGCTTAGATACAATAAAGAAAATGGCAAATGAATCTATTTTATTCAGAGTAACCAACGCTTTTTGGATGAAACGTTGCTATCATAGCGGTTGTGGAAATTATATTTGTTGAAAAATAAGGTAAAGGAAATAATTTTCGAGGTTATTTCTAAGAATTTTAGAGGTATTCCGATACAGTTTTACGACCAATTTTAATTAAAACCACCGAGGATGTCTGATGTGCCATAGTCGCTAGTCAAACACAACGACTAACGTTCGTGGCAATGTCTCACTCCTAAGAGTCATATGGCAGAAGAAGTTAATAAACTGACTGACAACTAGACAACCTTCTGAAATGCCAGTGGTTCGATGGCTGTTATTCCAGAAGCATGGTACAAGTACCGCTCCCCTGTCTGACCTATACGTATGGTAGAGAATCGGGTTCCATCTAAAATGCAGAATATTTTTTTAATTTTGACAATAAAAGGCAAAAATAACACTGATTAATAATTGTAAACAAATATAGAGTAAGTTATTGTTTTTAAAAGGATATAGCTTTTTTGCTATAGGAGCCGCAGTAGTAACTTTTTAAACTCTTTGAAAAGTGTAGAATTTATAGTCAATGATAACAAAGGTTAACTATTCTACTGTGTAAAATGCCGAAAGATCCTCATTAGTCATTTCAAAAACATACCAGCTCTGTTAAAAAAGTATCGCGAATTTTTAATTTCCGGGCCTTACGTATATTCGATTTTAGACTTTTTGTGGCGTTATGTTGGTACTCATGTCTCTCACTTATGCCAATAAGTTCGGCCATTTTGAATGTTCAGTTAATTTTTGACAGCTTCTGTGCTTGCACTTGTTTTGGCTCATCTTCGATTTTTGCCCATTCCAAAAAATGGATCAAAGAATCTGTTTCGGGAACAAGAAAAATTCACAGGGGACTAGATCTGGGGAATACGATGGCTGTGGCATTATTATTGTGTTATTTTTGGCCAAACATTCGTGCACAAGCAACGATGCGTAAGCGGGGGCGTTATCACGATGCAAAAGCCAATTTTTGTTCTTCCCTAAATACGGGCGTTTCTGACGGATTGCTTCGCACAACTTGCGCATAACTTGCAGGTAATATTCCTTATTGACCGTTCTACCCTATGGCAAGAACTCATGATGCACCACGCCCCTGCAATCGAAGAAAACTGTAAGCAAAACCTTCACATTCTACCGAACTTGGCGCACTTTTTTCCGTCTTGGCTCGTGCGGCAGCTTCCATTGGGATGATTGAGCTTTGGTTTCCACGTCATAACCATAAACCCATGATTCGTCATCAGTTATAACCCTCTGGAGCAAATTTGAGTCGTCGCGCACAGAGTCCAACAGCTCCTTAGCAATGTTAATGCGATGCTGTTTTTGGCCGAAAATAGGCAAAAATCGACGACGATAAGTGAGAGACATGAGTACCAACATAACACCACAAAAAAAAATTGAAAATTGAATATACGTAAGCGGAAATTTCGATACTTTTTGAACAGACCTCCTAAGGCTTTTAAAATAACTTTGGACTCTGCAAGAGATTGTTCAAAAAAAAATTAAAATTACAAATAACAGTTTTCTTTTAACATTTTACAAAAAAGAAAATATAAGAAAAATAGCTGGAAAACTATGTATAAATACTCGTAACATCTCTCATTTGTCTCCTAATCTTCATTACGACATTATTACGCATTAGAGACGGTAGGTACTCGTTTTTTTTTTGCAACAAAAATGGATAATAATAAAAAATTTCTAAATTAAAATACTAAAAAAAATGCTTCATTCTTTACACTCTCTCTACCTCTCTCACCCCACACAGAGTATGTTTATTTATAATAAATTGCCAACTTGTAAAATTAATCGAATTTATTAGTGTCTATAAATAAGAAAATTCAACATTTTTTATTCATCCTGTTTATTTTAATATTCTGTCAAGCAGAAATCGTTAAGAAAAAAACATAATTTCATAAGAACAAATTTTTAAATAAAAAAAAGAAGACGACAGAGAATCACAAAAAAAAAATTTTTCACATATTTTTATGCAATATTTGTAAAGAATTATTACGTTTTTAAATGTTTTACCATCTGGGGCCATAATCTATTTTCGAAATAATATTTTTCATTCGTAACTTGAATATTCATATAAACCATCCCCGTCCAGAGTGCTTTTTTTTGAGTGTAGATATTTACGAATACCGTCCAGAGTGAAAGGCCATATACGTGTAGACTGATGAATTTTTCCAATAAATTTTCACAAATCTTGAAACCCCGAATAAATGTTGAATATATTTGCATGGCCTTTTTGCGCTCGCATTCACAATGAATTTTATTCAAAATGTTTATTATTTTTTTCATCTCATAAAATTTTTTATTTAAATAAAAAAAATATAATAACAGATGCAACATTTCATAAAATCAAGATAAATCGGCTTTTATAGGGTATGTGATGCAAGCAAATGAAGATGAAAAACTTCTTTTGAGAACATAACCAACCGTTCGTCTGTTCGTTAAAAGTTTATTTTTTCTAATTTTGTATAACGAAAAAGTATTTTGTTTATTTACAAAAATCAAAAGCTCAGAATCTGTGTCTAATAGAATGGACTATACGATATTCGAAAATATTTTTACAATAATTCTAAAAATAACAAGATTCTCAAATTGCTTTGACTTTTTAATCAATGTTATTATGGCAAAAATATTTTCTTACAATAATTTTTCCGATTATGCAGAAATGGAAATAATTTTCTATAATTTGAAAATAATTCGGTTTTTAACAAAACTTTTACCAAAAATTTATTTGATATTTACAACTACAGAGAAGCAAATTCCCGGGAAAAAAAACGGTGGAGAAGAAAACGCCTATATTTGGCAAGTCCGGTAATAATTAATTATTTAAAATATCGACGATGGGTGGACTCTAGGAAGGGTAACTGAGGATAGTTGAGGATATTAATATTCGCAAAATATTTGAATCACGGTGGCCAATCATAAAATAGGCGTCCGGTCCCAACACTCCACTATCCAGCAATGTTATGCAACTCGTTGATTTCATTGCATCCTATTTAAAAATAAATAGTTTTGTGCGCTGTTGGGCACCCCAAACTTATAGTGGAAACTCAAGACGATCCTATTTTCCACTTATTAACTAGTACTAAAATTATTCCTTTCAAACCTGTACTTTGAAAATGATACTAAAATGATCCAATGAACTCTCAAATGTCTCTCCGATATTTGCAGGAGGTCCACAAGGAAGTATATAACATGCATCCAATACCCTTCTCGCCCAAATCCAACCCCTCCACAACTGGTTCACGAAGTGGATAGTAAAAGTGAACGAACGCAAATGTATTCACTAAGCCATGCAGCTGACACACCAGACTTAAAATACCAGAAATGAATAGACGTTATTAACAACAGCGTTTTGAACTTTCTATAGAAGCCAATATGGACGTACGCACGAGAACTTTGGGAAGAGCACCAAGGCTTTAATTCTTGTCGCATGCAATCTTTTCATTTAAAAGATATTTCGTAAATTTTTCCAGCCTTCCTTTTATGTTCTTAATAGTCTTATTCATCGTGATCTTAAAGTTCAAAATGTTTGTGATATGAGTATGATAGTTATCCCCTTATCTCAGAGTTAGCTCTCTGATATTGAGATTTATTAAAATATTGAGTCTTAACTTATATTCACATATGTACTCGCTTAAAATACAAATTTTTGTTTGTAAGGATTGCATTCTACGAGACAAAAAACTGTAAAGATTGCATTCTACGAGAGTTGAAAGGCATGAGTAAACCCTACGGTTCATATCTGTAAGTCCATATGGATTTTAAGTACTGTATTAAATATTAGATTGCGTGTTTATTAGTATAAGTTATTGTGTATATCGTTGATTTACTTCAATTATTTTCTTGACTATTAAGCTGCCATTAAGCATTAATGGGATTTAGGGTCATGACAGATGGTAAAAGTTAAATGTACACTTTTTTCGTCATTCACTTTTATGCTCTATTTTGTAAACCTCTCGTGGAGTTTTAGGATGTGTTGTTGTAGAATTATCTACGTCGGCACACGTGGCCATGAGTACATTGTAGTAGGGGACATCAGAAGTATAAATACTTATTGTAACAATGTTGCCCTGAGAGAAACCACATTTGATAGAATATTTTTCATAAAGAACTTCAGTCAACTACAATAGATTAATATGCGCGACCAGAAATTGATCGAAAACGTTTCAGAGCTCATAGAAATAATCCTGATTTTTATAAAAATTTATAAATAGTGCATTTGAAATTAAGCAGCTTCTTAAATAAGCAAAATAGTGGATAACATGAAAAAACATATACAATTTACGAACGATCTTTAAACTTTTCTGACGGTACTGTGCGATTTTTGGGCTAGTGGTGCCATTGGGACGTATTTCTTTAGGGACTCTACTGGTAATTTTGTAGAAAAACAGTAACTGGTAACAGATGGTTCAAAATTTGTTTATTCGTGCAATGGACCAGTTGAGGTTGGACAACATGTACTTCCAACAAGTCGGTATCACACACTGTATGCACTACAATAGAAATTATGTGAACCCGATGTTTTCTGAAGGCATTAGATGTTGATTGGCTCCTTTGCTTCCCGGATTAAACCGCTTCCAGAAATTTGGAACTGTTAAAGGGGGGAGAGGGGGTAATTACACTAACAGACAAGAAATAATTGAACAACTTTAAGAAAACATCTAAACACGCTTTCACATATTTTCGGATTAATTGATTTGATTTTTTAAATCAAATCAATTAATCCGAAAATATGTGAAAGCGTGTTTAGAAATATCAACAAAAAAGGAGACAATTACTAAAAAGCCAAAGATGGTTATTGATACATAATTTACAAGTCTATATAAAAGGTAAATAAATCAAAATTATTTTAATTAATCTTAAAAACTCCATGCATAAAAGAAAATATGTCATGTCTAATACTTCTACTCATCACTTATACTTTTAGAGTCTAGAATCTAAATGGTTACATCAGCAGCCAATTCCGAAACGCCTTTGTTTTGACTTTATCAGATACCTACACTATTTGCTAGATTGCCGAGGTATATGTTTTATCTTAATATGCAATCAGTACGAAAAAAAATTCTACAGGCTGTCAAATGTCACATACGAATAAGAGCGTCCCAATTTTTTTTTAAATAAAAAATAGATAATATTTTTTAATTTTTAATCTATTATAATTATCAATTAATTTAGGCAGTATTTTAGAAAAAAAACCGGCCTTGATAATCATAATAAAAAAATTGCCTGCTTTTTTTCTTGCTCACCTGTATCGGTATCCAAACAAAGGAATAATTTTTTTACAAGTTCAAAAATTCAAAAAAAAATATTAGTAAAAAATAAACAAAAAGTAAACAACAATAAAAATACCTATTATAATAAATAGCAAATAAAGACGCGATTACTCTTATATGATGAGAGAAAAACAAAGTTCTTTGTTAAGTGAAGGGGCAAGAGAGTGGCAAAAAGAACCAGAAATAGACGATTGCCAATAAATTGAAATTCAAATCATGTTGCGTCACATTTTGCATAAACAATTACTGAATTTTTAAGATAAATTCACGATAAATTGTTTGAAAAGAACGCAGTAGCACCGGGTCTAGGTGCCATATTGAAACTATTGTTATTACTGATTAGGTATTCAGCTTGGTAAAGTGATAAGGTGGGTGTACTCGTATAGGTTCTTGTAGCTGCTAATTAATTATTCCAATTATCGTTAGAATTCTTGTTCGACATGTCGCCCAACTTTTATAAATGATGGTGCTTTTTCTAAGTATTTGTATACAATACCTTAACGTTGTAAGAAGAGGTTAGGAGGAACGGACCACAAACATTTTATATTCTCAGCTATGTATTGTGTTTAAATAAGAAACAAAAATAAATTAAAGACCAAAAAAAATTAAGATTATACGAAATACAAAAATGGAAACATATTAAATATAACAAAAAAAAAGACAGTTTTCGAGTAACGAAAAAAAAGACAAAAAAAATAATGTCTACCAACCTGTGCTTATATGATAATTAAATAGTAAGTGGGTGGATGTTAGGTGTTATATGGTAATTAAAAATATATTTTTTTTTTAACTTTTATTTTATTGTCTTTTAAGCATGTTGCTTTTGTGTAATTTTTCGATTTTAATTTATTCTATGAAATTTTGGCTATGACCAACTAGAAAATTAAAATATTACTAATTATTTTTTTTTTTTTTTGCTATTTTAAAAGATAATTATTTTTTTTCTGTTGGCAATTTAAATATATTTATGCTGGTAAAAAATAGTTAAATGGCATTAATATGTATATTATTAACTAAGAAATTTCAATTTAGGCTAAGAAATAAATTCTTAATTTCGTATGTAAATTGCATGTACAAAATATTTGGAGATTTCAGTTTAAGATAGTTTCTAGTGAGTTCAAAAAAGAAAAGACAAAAATCAAACCAAACAAAATAAATTATTTAGCAATTTTATTCGATTTTCCAAATAGAAATTAGACGTTCTAAATGATATTATAATTAAAACTCACCTAAACTTACACCTCTGATTGTTAAAAGTTTTTTTTCTATTTTTGCAAAAAAAAAAAAAAAATAATAATAAACAAAATTGATATAAATCAACTGTAATTGAATAAAAACTTTTTCTTAAAATATACATATATCCATCCAGTTCTTAGGAAAAATAAAAAAATTATAAATTAAATAAAAAACCTCATAAAAATGGTGCTACTACTACTAATCATAAAACAAAAATCAAGTCGGAATAATCGTAAATTTTATAAAACCAGTAAAAGAGATTGACTATTTTTATGGATATTGTCATTTAAGCTGTCATTTTAGTTGTCGTAGCCATCTTTGTAGACGGTAGGTGTGGCCGTCCTCCGGTCACCATGTTGTTGTTATTGTCATAATTTTTCTGTTTTTCTTAATTTTTCTTTATCATTTTTTGTTTTTTCTTTTTAAACAATTTTTTTCCCTCTGTTTTTTTAGTCTTAACAAATAATAACCAAAATGGAAAAGAAACACGTTAAAGTGATTTTCGATGGTATTTTAATGCATATTGACTACGGCGGATCATATTTCTTATAATGAAAATAGTGGCGCCACAATTATTCTCTTCCGCAACCACCCCACAACTTGAGACCAAATTTTTGATACTGCATAATTATATTCATAATATAGTTTTTAAAATGGTAATTACAAATCACGTAATGGTCTAAATTTCGCCCAAAAGCAATATACCACCAAATCGTATAATAAAAGTAAACCTGTTTCCCGAAATAAAAGAAAAAAAACAAAAACAAAATGAAAAATTAGAAAATCTGGATTTTATCGAATCGAAACGTCAATTGTACTATCGAAAATGTGATTTTTCAACTTATTTCGATGAGATTTTCAGTATATTTTTTTTTTTGTCGAAGAAAACTAATACACAATTTCCCTGAAGCATTTTCTATTATTTTTATTATCAATTCGGTGTTTGTTTTTTTTTATTTATTAGTTGAAATTATCGTAATTTTATTCTATTCTTGTTCAATGATAGTTCGTCCATGTTTACATAATGAAATTTCATTGAACTAACTACACAAAACTTATCGAAATTTTTAGACCAGATCTGATCGAAAAGAAATTTTTTCCTTGTGGTGTGCCAATTTTATTGAATTTTTTTTTATTTTTCTGTTCAACAAATTTGCTATTGATACGTGTAGATAGAATTAAAAATATTTAGAAAAAAAAGGAAAGATTCATTCGTGTCTGTGTTTATTGAATAAATTTTTGTTTGACTGCTGTAAGACTATTATTAGAGTAAACAGACAATTTTCCAAAAATATTTAATTTTTCGGATATTGAACCAAAACTTTAGCAAAAAAAAAAAATTGATTATATTAAATTGGTAAATAGGAATAATGAAAGTTTAACAATATAAAAAAAAAAATCAATATTATAGGAAATCGTTGTATGTTATTTTTGTAAATACAGGATGGCCCCAGCCAATATATTTTTCTTGTTGAATTAAGCAACTTATTATAAAAATATTTTACTTTCGAAGAGCGTTCAGCCATTTTTTTTGTAGAATTTTTTATTTCTAAATATTTTTTTATTTTTTTTGTTGCAAAAAATCACTTTTTAAGAAATCATAAATTAAAAATTTAAATAAATCCAAATTTAAAATCTCTGCGAAATACTAAAGTCACAACGATATCAAGGTATCATCATAGAGATGCTACTGGGCGGACTTCTGGTTTCGGAAAATTTTTGGATCAGGCAAAAGAATAGCGTAGTTTCCAAAATAAGAATATATTGTATAAAGAACACTTTCTATAATTTCATGAATAAAACTATTAGGCCATGACGCGAAGCTTTAATGTGTTGTACTAATTTTCGGAGAAAGTTTGGAGCAAAATCTTGATTGTTCTTCAATTATAAAAAGCAACTTAAACATGAAACAATTATTTTATAACATAAGATATTTTCATTGACCAAGCTGACCATGACTAGAGTGCAAAGCAGAATCAAAGTGACCAAATCACTTTCAGAATCATTGCATATCTCCGGCAAAAAGACGAATTTCCGCGCGTTCTTTTTTACCTGGCGCTGAAAAAATTAATTCTCAACTTATGGCTCAGAAGGTGGGGTACCATCCCCATTAGATGTGGCCAGTCTTAGCACATATCGACGTCATCAATATTATTTTTCGTTCAGAAAAAGTTGCATGAAAGTTGATCGCGAAGACTGAGCTGGCGGAAAACATTTTTTGGCGGTACATCAATAAAGGAAAAACAATGTACAGCCAATATCAACTAGCACTAGTCGCATACAGATAGAAGAATATTACTTTGAAAGAGTTAAATCGTTTCCCAAACTGGGATCAAGGATCGCAGCCGATAACAATATGGAGGAAGAAACATGTCTGCTGACAGATAGAAGTGGCAAACCCTTTAATGAGTTTCATTTAATTCACTTGAAAATTCTGCTCATATAGTCGAAGTTACTGCTGAACAGGTCATTAATCTTAGGTCCTCAGCGGAAACCATTATAAACTCCTAGCCGTGTTCGATATAAATTACCTAAGAGGAATCTTTGGCACTCCACATAGAAAAGGATAATTTTGGAGCCTGTTTAACGATGAGACCTCACAGTTGTTACTTAAATAGAGCTCAATAGGTTGAAACGGGCTGGACACTTATTCCGTATGAATGATGAAGATTGTAACGGGAACGTCTATAGTGGTGTTTTTTTATTGTTCCAGACTCTGTATCGGAGTTGCGACGGCGTTTACCAGGATCTCAGGATATATTAGGACTGCGGTACTAAAAGACTCGCTGCACAAAACCGGGACGTCGGGGGATATCTAAGTCAGCAGGCCTATACCAGTCTGCCAGTTGGAAGCTATTAAGAGGTTCTATTGCTGACATTATTAAAGTCTTAATCTAATTGAGTGTGTTTAAATGTACGAGACCTGTTCAAAAAGTATCGCGAATTTTGAATTTCCGCGGGTTACGTACATTCCAAAAAATGGATCAAAGAATCTGTTTCGGGAACAAGAAAAAGTCACAGGATGCCAGATCTGGGGAATACGGTGGCTGCGGTATAATTAGTGTAGCGTTTTTGGCTAAAAATTCGCGCACAAGCAACGATGCGTGACCAAGGGCGTTATCATGATGCAAAAGCCAATTTTTATTCTTCCACAAATCTGGGCGTTTCTGGCGGATTGCTTCGCGCAACTTGCGCATAACTTGCAGGTAATATTTCTTATTGACCGTTCTACCCTATGGCAAGAACTCATGATGTACCATGCCCCTGCAATCGAAGAAAACTGTGGGCAAAACCTTCACATTCGACCGAACTTGGCGCGCTTTTTTCAGTCTTGGCTCGTGCGGTAGCTTCCATTGGGATGATTGAGTTTCCGTTTCACGTCATAACCATAAATTGGGATGATTGAGCTTTTGTTTCCACGTCATAATCACCTGTCGCGGACAGAGTCCAACAGCTCCTTAGCAATGTTAACGCGATGCTTTTTTTGGTCGAAAATGGGCAAAAATCGAAGACGAGCGAAAACACGTGCAAGCAAAGCAGCTGTCAAAAATTAACTGAAAATTCAAAATAGCCGAACTTGTCGGCATAAGTGAGAGACATGAGTACCAAAATAACGCCACAAAAAATCGAAAATTGAACATACGTAACCCGCGGAAATTCAAAATTCGCGATACTTTTTGAACAGACCTCCAAAATCAAAGATTCCTTAAAGAAATTATAATGATATGCTGAAAAATATATAGGCTAGGGCCTTGAAACTTAGAGGTATGGAACTATATGCCTTGCAGAAGATATTATAGTTCATACCGCTTCTTTGTAGGAAAAGTTTAGATAAGAAAAACGGATTTTTTTAATCTAGAGTAGATTATCGAATGTAAAGAATAGGTTCGAGTAAACTTCCTTGAGGTACACTATTTTTAATTAGTGAATAACATCTATAAGAAGGTAGTTTTGTAAATGTAATTCATTATATAAAGCAAAAAATACATTACTGAAACTATATTTAATTTTTTTTTTCGGTCAAAGATGAAAATTCATACTACCGAATGCAGAAAAAATGAGGACCTGCAAAAAAACTCAATTTAGTACATGTCCAAAATTGTTAAATACTTTTTATAAAATGTACTCTTTTAGACAAGTAATACTATAATTTCGGTCAAGTACAAACTTTCAAATTCCCCTAATACACTCTTAATTTATATCCTCTGATCCCGCACATACTACCTTAACTTTTATTCTTTATTATCTAAATAATTTCAAGGTCTTCCTTTATAAAAACAAAAAAATATTTTAAGTATAGTCTCCATAAGCCAGGTACGTTTGTTTTAAAAAAAAAAAATGATAATTCCTAGTTGTGGGAAAGTTATCTTCCGAGAACTAAAATAGGTCACTATTTTTATATACAATATAAACAGGAGAATCCAATTTACACTGCAGATATAAGGAAGTAGGTAGTTAAAGTGATAAATATTATTCACCGTAGCAATTTAGGAAACCATTTAAAGACAGGTAAGCCAGGTAGTGAAATTTCTATACAAAACTGGTCATAAAACTGTGCGCTGGTCGCCAGACTAATCTGCAGGCTAACTTCCGATTGAAGTCTACAGATTGTATAGACAAGCGTCTCACATCCCCCAGGCAACAATTTTACCTGTTCCTTTAAAATGGAAAAGAGTCTTTCGAAGTGAGACGTTGTCATTATTGTTCTCGTCATCGTTACTTTAGGTCATAGTCCTTGCTTTAGTTGCAGTTAAAATGAAAACTAAAATAAAAAACCCGCCATATTGTAGCCATAAAATAATTATCGATACATGTGCACATATAAATTTTCTTAAGACAATAAAATACTTAATGTATGTGTACAATCGTATTTGTTTATTTAGTATAAGAAAAAGAAAAAAATTTCCTCCAAATATGCGGGTTGGTATATAATCTTCTCTTCTCTTCTACTACTTATTTGTCTACTTTAGTCATTGTGTATTCTTTATTTTTTTTTAAGATTATTATTCAAATGAAACCATTTAAAAACTATAGTAAAAAAATAGAGGGTAAAAGCTGAAGAATCTGTGTTAATATATGGAGAAAAAAAATACGTTAATAAAAGACTATGAAAATAAAAAAATTTTGTAGTATGTTCCCTTCAAGAAAACAAAAGCACTGGCGTAGACTTACGAAAAAGGGAGGGGCTAGTAACTTCTCTACATTATTTGCGGCCGGCAGAATTTCACTATTAATTTTTTTTTATTATTTCTACGCCATTGACCCATTTAAACGGTCATTCAGACCACTTAAATTGCCGGCATTTTGATTTCAGTTTTCGAAAATTCATTATATTCTATCATCACAATTACAATCGAAGCCGAACAACCTATAGTCTAGGCCTTTAAAGTGTTAAGTTTCCACAGTTTTCGAAATGTGTTGTTTTTCCTCTCCTTTAAAAAAAAAAAACATTTATTTGAAAAGCGGAAATGATGTTAATTTCATGGAAAGATATCAACCAAATATAAAACTATAATTATTTTTCTTTCTTTTGGGCAGCCATAAAATATTGTTCATTGTTTAACAATTTCCTTTAATTTTGACATATTAAAAATAGAAATTATATTTCGGAATATGAAAATGCGGGAGGAAAAGTTATATTACTAATTCTTTCAAATCTATTTTTAAGAAGAAAAAAAAATGCCTACTTTTATCTTCTTGTATATCGTAAATTTTTAACCAAAAGTAACAATAGAAATTTTTTAGAAATTTTCCAAAAACACTACCGCCTCATTCTTTTACCTTTGTTACTTCGTATCGAAAGAATAATTATCGAAATAGTGAATATATATTAAATGAATATGAAATGGGTGTGGGAGTTTTTTGTTTATTCAATAGACATTTTGAATAAATATTTTCATATTATTTTGTCACATTATCATTAGGCAATTTTTTTGAAAAAAAAGTTTAACACATTTTGTTTTTTTTTTTAGGCGGAGAGAGAAGAGATAAAATATTAACTAATTTTGAATGGTAATCAAAACTTTCATTTATAATAAAGTTTTTATTATATTAATTGGCATTAAACTAATAAATACACAGTTACACAGATATTAAAAGCAGCAAGCAAAGGTGTTAATTTTTTTTTAACATTTTCGAAAAACCACAGAAGAAAATTTTATGAAATTTGTTTAAGGAATCATGGTCTAGAGCAGAATAAGGAATGTAAAGAATAGGTCCGAGTAAACTACCTTGAGGTGCACTATTATTTGCATCTATAGGAAGGTAGTTTTTTAAACCTTAATCATTATATAAAAGCAAAAAATACACCACTGAAACTATATTTAATTTTTTTTTTTTTGGTTAGGATAAATATATTTAGAAAATATCTAACTTGAATATAATTCCAGAGATATCAACTATCATGCCTAAATTTGCGACCTAAGATGGTTAGCTTAAATATGACTAGATAATATTAATTAATAATCAATAGTGTGACGATTGGGACCTAGTCTTGGTTTGCTTAATCTGAAGTCATAAAGTTCTTCTACCATAGGGCATATCCCATCTTCTCCTGCCGTTTTTTGGAAAACATTTAGTAGGATTCCAAAAATTTTTGAAAAGACCATTTTTCTGTACATGGTAAAAATTTTACAAAATTTCAATGCAATTTCTTTTAAAATTACATGAAGACTAGCATAAACAGGGTCATGCACAGAAATAGGGTATTGCGAGCAAGTTTTGCCAAAATAACCATAACTGACTTGGGTAGATGCTGCTTCGTGTAGCCAAGGCACTGTTTCTTTTTTTGCAATAAAATCATATTTATTGAAACGCTGTAGACATCTACTGAACGAAGTTTTCTAGATCATAAAAATTTCACCACATGGTAAAGCCAACTTTAATCGATAATAATTACTTTTTGTTTAATTGTTCTAAAAATGGGCAAAACACTCGGAAGTGATACGATGCTAGTTTTCATGCTAGTCAGCTTTATACGATGCTAGTTTTCATGCTAGCATCATGTGAAGCATGCTTTAGATATTGTGCTAGCTATGGTACTATAAATAACGTTACTTCAAGCTAGATTTCAGATAAATGAAACGGTTTAATTTTTCCTGTTACTTTTGCTGATGGTTTACATTATCTTGTCACGAGATCTGAACGAGCAAATGACACATCCAAATGTACGTTTGCTTACATTCAAACTATTACTGCGCATGTATAAAACCACCACAAAATCAAGCGCTTCAGCCAGATTGAAAACTAGCAGCGAATCTAGCATCGTATGCTTTTTTAACTTTAAAATAGGCATCAAGAAATTAACTTTAAAATAAGCATCGTGTGAAGCCAACACGCATAAAACCAGCAAAAAATCAAGCGCTTCAGCCAGCTTGAAAACTAGCAGCGAATCTAGCATCGTATGCTTTTTTAACTTTAAAATAAGCATCATGAAATTAACTTTATAAATAAGCATCGTGTGAAGCCAACACGCATAAAACCAGCAAAAAATCAAGCGCTTCAGCCAGCTTGAAAACTAGCAGCGAATCTAGCATCGTATGCTTTTTTAACTTTAAAATAAGCATCATGAAATTAACTTTATAAATAAGCATCGTGTGAAGCCAGCACGTATAAAACAAGCACAAAATCAAGCGCTTCAGCCAGCTTGAAAACTAGCAGCGAATCTAGCATCGCAAGCGGCTGTAAGGATAGAATTAAGAGATTAAAAAAATTATAAACACCAGAAAAATTTCTATTTTATTATGAAAAAATGTCCTTCTATTTGAACATTATATCCTTTTACTATGTTTTAATAATTATATAATTTTAGCTGTAAGATATTTGGTTATATAATTTTTAAGATTTTAATTTTTGTAGGATGTAAATTTTTACCTCTTAATTTACACTTTCCTTGTTTCAAATATCGAGATAAAAGACTATAATTATAGTAAAAATTTATTTAGAAAATATGCAACAATCGTATCTCTGAACTCGACCTTAAACAGAAGAACTGAAGAAATTGTAGTAAACCAGAAATAATTAACACGCACCAGAATGCAACGATTTACTCGTAATGGAATCGGAAGTGAGCTTTTTACTCGTATTGCCTGTACTACTACTGAAAAGTGAAAATTTTTCCAATTTTATATCGAAGATCTGAGTCTAACATGTGAACTTCAACGTCTCATTTTCCGTTCTTTGAGGTTTTCGGAAAATTTTATACTTTGATAGAGCTCCACTTACCTTTGGAGCCAAAAAAAAACTAAAAGAAAATTCATATTCAAGTAGTTGCGGTTTGATCAGCCTCGAGTTGGGTTTTGATGCTTCATTTTCTATCATTTTTTATTTATTTTTGTTTCTATTATAGATCAAATCAGTTATTTTTATTTACTTTTAAAAGTATCTACAGGACTTAATAACTCCCAGAGTTTATGAATTTCAATGTTGATTTTTCTTGTTGATTTCTGATAATTTTCTCAATTTTCCAATATTTTTCTGACTGGAATTGGTGAATATCACATGCAAGTTGGTAATAATTTCTCTTCAAACTCTAAGAAAATATGCAAGTAGGTACGATCATATAGTCTAGCCAGAGCTAAAGTATAAGTAGGTACAAGAAGTAAGTGAATAGGTACCTGTTCATAACCTAAGGAACTCCGGTTCAGTGAAAGTTAGTACGTGGTTATTAGGCTTTCATGAATTTTTACTCACACTAGTTTAACGTGCACTTAAATTTCGCTAATATTTCCAGTATAATTTCGTTTTATTGGTAATTTATTGGCGTCAATCGTCCAAGCCATAAAATCTTACAAGTACTGAGAAGGAGTATAAATAAAACAAACTAAAAGTTCGCTGATCCGCAAATATTTTTTTCTTATTCATTTTTTTTAATTATTACGCAAATTTTTTTAGTAATTACAGAAATTTTACTTTTATTCAGCACTGATTATAAGTCAAATAATTTCCGTACATAAGCCACTTAAAACCTATGCCTCCCAATCCCAAAGGGAGATTAATTCAGGATGTATTTATTAAGAAGTATCCGAGTTTATTTTAAGTTTCATTTTTTATTCATTTAATTTAAAAATACAATATTTACAAATAAATGACATAAAGACAAATATAATATATTTTTTACAGATAAAAGATAAATGAAAAACAAGAGAAAGCCATAAAAATGACATAATAAATTATTCGAATATAGCATCGATATACGAATGAGTTTTTAGATACGAATTCGAATGAATCAGCAGATACTAACTTAAATAAGTGTTGAAAAATTGAAAATTTTTTAGTTTATTTTATATCAACAAAAAAAAAACTTCCTGTCAAAAACAAGACGTTCTTTGTTATGAAATTTATTAATGAGACCAACATTATTGCTATAAAATAACCAAGGTACTTAAAAATATTTTCGAAACAATTATAAGAAATAATAAAAAATTCTGAAAAATTCGAAAAATCATTATTATTAAAAGTATTGATCTAAATATGCACCTATAAGTTATAGGTTATTAGTCAAAATGGGCTTGATAATTATCGTTTCTTTTTTTAATACTTAATTTATTAAAATGTTATTTACGTTAGAAATAAGAAGACTTCATAAATTGTATAGTTCAAGTCCATAAGTTCAAGTGTACTAAAATTTTTGTTTTGCACTCAAGAGATCTCATCTAAACAAAATAGAATAATTTCATAATTCTAGTCCATAAGTTCAAATGAGATTCTGATATGTTCAAAATAGGCAGCAACAAAGATCGGAAGATTAGGTAAGTCCAAATATGTTCAAACTATTTTTGATTAATAAGCCAAATTTTTTTGTGGCTAAATTAACTATACCAAATAAAAATTTTTAGTTTGTATTTAACTAAAAATACCTTATAATATTAAAATATTATATTTAAATGGAAAACTGTAATTTTAGTTAATTTTTCATGTCTAGTCTGTAAGTCTAAACGTGCTAAAATTGGTGTTTTGAAAAAATAAAACTTAAAAAAACTTTTGTTGCTCAAATATATTTTCGTCAGGAGTTTCTCTTGGCTAACATTTAGACTTTCCAGATTTTACTCAATGCAACCCTTCTATCGGAAAGGCGACCTACCTTTTTCACATTTCCCTGCTAGCTCGCTGGTGAACACACTTGTCCATACCGATAATGTGTCCTAGCCAGCGTAGTCAGTTAATTTTAGGTTTTTTTTGGATCACATTTTTCCTTTCGCATATGGTTTCTTTCGAAATGGTTAAGACAAACCTTTTTTAAATGTGAACCTTAGCCTTTCGTGTGATATTCGTTGACCCGAAGATATTGCTCAATCTAAATGAGGCTCTGTTAACGAACATAATTCTTCACTCTATCTTATCCAACTGATATTATTGCGAAAGTTAATTAATAACCCCGATTATTCACTTCGCTGTCCTACGCTCAATAATATCGATGGTAACTAAATGAAGGGATTTAAAGAAAAAAGCGTCCTGAGTATAGATGTCGGAAGTGCGCACTACCTTCTCTATACAGGCGTTGATCAGGGTACCTAATAGTACATAGCCCTGAGGGAGGCCATTAGATATTATGAAAGTTGGGGAGAGCCTATCTTCTCCTGTGTAAAGCGCACTCTGTATTTTTTAATGTCCTCCTTCACAACCTTATGAATTTCAAAGGAATAAATGCTGAGTATCGACATGGAATTCAGGGATTTTCTCCAGGATATATTGTGTTGTGAATATCTGTTCTGTCGTAGATCTCCCAGGTCTGATGTAGTCCAGTAACTGTTGCCGCCAGGTATGGTGTTAGATGTTCACAGATAATGTTTCGACAGAATTTTATAAGCGATGAATTTTATAGGTAAATTAACTTATAGCCCTTTTTTATAATAAAAATATATAAGGATTTTATAATGCAGTCATTGCGCATGCATTCTTCAAGCCCATACATTTTGCAGAATTTGGTAAATGCATTTTTCCAAATCAACACCACCTGCTTTTACTAGCTCTTCGGAGATGTTATCATAGCCTAATATCTTTCTTTTTCGAGTTATAGAGGTAAGTATTATTTTTTTATGCTTAAAAGACTATTATAAATCAGAGAAAAAAATTATTTGTTGATTTTGGTCAACTAGTTCAAATATATTCTGATTTTCGGTTTTGAATCTAAGACTTTGTAGTCTAAGCCCATTTGGACTTATAAACTCAAAAAATTATCTTAACAATATTATGCTTGTAGTTCAACAACCTATTTTTGTGAACAAAAGAAAATATCTCAAAGTTATAATTCATAATTAATTAATTAATTAAGAAAGGCTACTTAGAAAATTCTCAAGAAATTTGGCCTATAATTTAAAATTAGACTGATTTAAAAGAATAGCCCAGCAAAAATGTGAAAATAATTCTAAATTTAAATTGAATAATAGAAATATTCTTTTTAGAGCAGTTAGACTTCAAAAAAATGTTATAAGTCAAAATGGGTTCGGTCTTGGAGCTTGTTTATCTAAAAGAATCTTATATTCTCTTTTAAAAGTTGCTATTTTATAATTTTTACTCTTGTACATAGTTCCAGATTAACATTTTTAATATCGTTGTTAAGAAACTGCTATTGATTATGGAGAAAACATATTTAATCTAATGAAGAATATGTTAAAAGAGGCAGGATCACTTTTCGTTACATAACTTTTACCATATTTTTTTTTCCTTTTTTGGTACACATAAATTGTATAATTTAGAAATATTTCATAAGAAAACAAATGTTGTTTGTTAGTTGGGAATATAACCTAATAATCAATTGAAAATACTCTGAAAATGATAATGCAAACTAGAATATCGTATGTACACAACAGGCCCTAACAACGTGCCTTCAGTATAACCTGCTGTAATGAGTACTTCTTGACTTTTTTTTCTAAAAAATGTATAAAATCTTCTGTACAAAGAATTTCCCATAACTTTTTGACTCTCCAATAGAAGAGCAATTCCATATTTTATTAAAAATTCTATATTTTATTGAATCTCTAGTATATACGGGTATATAAATATAATGTACGAATTGTTTCATTCAAAAAATAATGTGTCTTTTAAGCAATTGAAGCTCTGACAAAATTTAAAGAACAAAAATAAATCGACTGAAATCAATATTTCACATTACACCCACTGAAACAAAATGACGGTAACTGGGCAAAAACAGACAAAGAAAAAGCTGAAGTATTTGCTAAACATTTGGTAAATACTTTTGCTCCACATGTTAATATAGAAGACAAATCACATAACATACTAACAAAATCATCGAAGAACTAATGTTCCTCCACTCTCTATGAGTCTTCCTCCCAAAAATTTTAAGCCCTCGGAAATTAAATCTACAATTCTGCGCCTTCTGAAGCAAATTCTTCAGCAAATTTTCCGAAAAGCTTTAGTTTTAATCACGCATATTTTTTAAAGTATCCTGCGTACAACCTATTTTCCCTTACTCTGGAAATATTCTGTCTTTAAAATGATTCCTAAACGAAATAAACCCATTAATTCTCCTTTCTTCTATAGACCTATCAGCCAAACTCCTATTAAAACGACTTTACCCAGTTCTAGTTAATGAAAAAATTATTCCTGATCACCAATTTGCCTTCCGGTCTGAACACTCCACTATCCAGCAATGCCATCGCAATGTTGATCATATCGCTCCACTATCCAGCAATGCCACTCTCTTGAGAGGAAAGAGTATTGCCCAGGAGTATTTCTAGATATCTTCCAAGCTTTTGTTCGTGTGTGGCATCCTGGACTCCTTTGAAAACTCAAGAGTCCCTCAACATACTACCTTATCATAAATTCATATCTCTCCCAACGATATTTCCAAGTTGCAATTAACTCAGAATCCTCGGAAATATATCCTATTCTTGCCGGAGTCCCACAAGGCAGTATCCTTGGTCCCATCTTATATAATATTTATACCCATGACATCCCAGCTTAACCTAATACTATCATTGCTACTTATGCAGACGATACGGCTATACTTCCTACCCATTCAAATCCTGACATAGCTTCCAACAATTTACAATCTCATATCTACAATCTTCAATCTTGGTTTAAAAGATGGAGAGTGAAGGTAAATGAACAGAATAGTGCTCACATTACTTTCACACTTTGTCAAGGTAAACCTACCCCTTTATACCTTAATACCGCAATATGATAAAGTGCATTATTTGGGACTTTACCTGGGCAAGAGACTAACGTGGAACCCACATACTAGATTAAAAAGAGCTGAAGCTAACAGACGTTACCTACAACTTCTTAGACTACTGGACAAACGCTCGAAACTAACAATTAAAAGTAAATTTCTCATCTACAATACAATTATAAAACCAATTTGGACATACGGACTTGAATTTTGGGGTTCAACGAAACGTTCCAATTCCTATCGCGTCCAGGCCTTACAATCCAAGATCCTCCGTAAAATTGTTGATGCCCCTTTTATGTTCGTAACATTGTAATACATCGTGACCTAAATGTTCCCTTTGTTCATATCCGGTGCATTTCCCGCTATCAAAAATTTCACTCCCGTTTATCCTATCATCATAATCCACTTGTGAGAGAATTGTCTTGTACAGCCCTCCCCGGAAACACTCATCGGAGACTAAAGAGACAATGGCCTAGAGGAATCTAACTTCTATTATTGGAGAAACGCCGATGGGTGTTTACTCCCACTTCATGATGCACAAGATTGTTAATTAAAATGTTATGTAAATCTGCTTGTTACAATAAAATTGTAGTTGCAGATAAAAATAAAAAAAAAATTAAAACAAAATAAAAAATCAATATTTCAATTTTTTGTTATTAATAAAGGACATGATAAAAAAATTCCTTTCATTCTTAACTAATTTGAAAAATTTTTATTACGGAACAATATTTTAAAAAACGAATATATTTTCGATAATGTCTTCCAAAAAATACATTTTAAGTATAACAAAGGACAATATACTCATATATTTTTTAAAAACAAATGAATTATAAAGATCAAAATGGCAAAAAATATTAATAAATATTAAAAGAAAGTGGAGAAATGGACTGATGATGACTTTGTAAAAATAGCCATGAAAATTGTCGTATTAAAAGTTAAGATTTCCTTTTATAAAAAAACGCCTACTAGTAGAGAGTTTTGTGCAATAATTCATGTGATTTTCTTTTAATCCTGTTTTAATATATTTAATATTGAATGAATGCAAGAATTTGAAAAATTTTATTTCATTCATAATTTCTCAAGGCTTTCTCAAATGGACACGTCTTACGTACAAAATACGCGTATGAATGAACTCAAATTCGAAATATCTCATCTAAAAAATCATTTCGGAAACGTATAAATTCGGATAGATTTATTATTATTATTATTATTATGTAGATTTATTTTCGGATTCCAATATAAACAAGTAATCAGAAAGAATAAGAAATAAATAATCAAGTCTATAAGATTAAAAATACTTTAATTATTCTTACGTGCGTGCACAATTCGATTTTTGATTATTTGTACGCCGGTAAACAAGAAATGGCATAATTTTCGGAATTTAATCAAAACTATGAATCTAAAAAACAATAACTTATTCAGTATTTTCTAATGTTCTCTATTTATTTTTACTCAATATTTTACTATTAATATTCATTTTTTTATAAATCAAGTTGTATTTTTAGTTTTGTTTAGAATTCAACGATTGCTAGAATAAAAATACAGAAAATTTGCACGAACATCGCAAAGAACTACGCACTAAAATTACGCAAATTCTATGTTTTAAAAAAATATTTTTAGCAATGATAATTGCATAATGTAAGCTTTCAGTTTTAAAAATGATAATCAAGTATGATTTGTCTGATCGACTTGAACTTATAAATTTTACGAAAATCGGGGCCCCATTTTCAAACAGAATTTCGTTTTTCTACTGCCTAAGATCTAAAAAAAACCAGTAATGTAGTTTTAATAGTATTTGCAAAAAAAATGCCCGACGTCCCATTTTAAGTCTACGATCTTCCAGATAAATATATCCCAGTTTTGGGTAGCAAACATCAAACCTTGTGCAATTGAATCCTTATATTTACAGTATATGCAACTAATCTAGAAGAATAATCGGAAAATCCTTAATAATTGCAGTCTGCGTAAAAAATTCAGGCATCCCAATTTAAAGCTGCGAACGCCTTGTCTAATATTCTTGCAAAATTCTACAAAAAATTATAATAGAATTTTAATTTATAATATAATTTAGTTGTACCAATTCTATGATACTATCAAAAATTTAATATTCAAAATTTTGAGCAGTGAAACCTTTATTTTTCCAAGTGTAACTTATAGAATTGTTCGGTTTTTGTCTATACGAGGTCTGTTCAAAAAGTTTCGAGAATTTTGTGTTTTTTTCAAAAATTATTTATTTATTCTATTTTGTCCCCTTCAAAGTAATCCCCAACAGATATTATACACTTGTGCCAACGTTTTTTTCCAATCCTCGAAGCACTTCAAAAAATCATTTTTTGTGATCTTGTTCAGCTCCTCCCTCAATGCCGTCTTTATCTCCTCAATCGTAGCGTAGCGTCGTCCTTTCATGGGGCTCTTCAGTTTCGGAAACAAGAAAAAGTCACAAGAGGGCAGTTTTGGGGAATACGGTGGCTGCGGCATTATTAGTGCGGTTTGTGGCCAAAAATTCGCGCACAAGCAACGATGCGTGAGCAGGGGCGTTATCATGGTGCAAAAGTCAATTTTTGTTCTTCCACAAATCCGGGCGTTTCTTCCGGATTGCTTCACGCAACTTGCGCATAACTTGCAGGTAATATTCCTTATTGACCGTTCTACCCTGTGGCAAGAACTCATGATGCACCACGTCCCTGCAATCGAAGAAAACTGTAAGCTAAACCTTCACATTCGACCGAACTTTTCGCTTTTTTCGGTCTTCGCTCGTGCGGCAGCTTCCATTGGGATGATTGAGCTTTGGTTTCCACTTCATAACCATAAACCCATGATTCGTCACCAGTTATGACCCTCTGGAGCAAATTTGGATCGACACGGACAGAGTTCAACAGCTCCTTAGCAATGTTTATGCGATGATGTTTTTGGTCGAAATTGAGCAAAAATCGAAGACGAGCCAAAACACGTGCAAGCAAAGCAGTTGTCAAAAATTAACTGAACATTCATTTATACACGTATGCTGCAATTTTTATTAGAAGATTCCTGCAAAAAGTGCAGAAGAATCATCAAAACTACCCTTCATATATTCTAGAACAAAACACCACTTATTAAAGGGTTTCCCAAAAAAATTCTAATAGAACTGTCGGAAATTCCTTTTGTTAATTAAAAATTGGCTGCATTGAATTATGGCATTCTAGCAATCTAAGCTCAATGAATGGTGTTCGAAAATATCTACCCATAAAAAGCAATCAGATTTGGATTTTTTCCAATCATTAAACTAATAATAATTATAATGTCAAGTAAATTAAAAACTGTTACCACAACTTGTGTGAGATTTAAAACCTGCCTTAATCTAACAAATCTTTCTAGACAATCTAAGATTATAATAGTATCACATAATGTACAAGTGGCAACACAATTCTTCATTGCATTAATTCTATGATGAAATCTTCCAAATTATACCAAATTTACAAAAAAGAACCAATTTACAGCAGCTAATTTATAAGCCCTAAATGCATCCAATGACGTCAGAAGAAAATTAAACTAAATTACTTTTGTAAAAATTTTGCTTATAAGACATCATGTTAACTATATTAAAAAATGTGATGATAAAAAAAATTTTTAAAAATATATAACGTATGACGCACAGAAGATGCTTGTTTTTATTTAACAAAAAAATTGCATTGTTTTCTTTTGTGAATCAAATATTTTATACGCAAATAAGAGCACAATGCCCCTCGTAAGACAAGTATCACTTATTACAATACCTTACACATTTTATAAATTTTAAAAAAAAATTCTTGTAAATAAGTCAATTTACTTATTAAATTTTTTAAACAATGTTTCAACACAAAAATTTATAAACAGCCAAAAAATTATCAACTTTCTACTTCTAAAAGCTTAACCCTGAGAATTTCACTTTAGGGTCTTAATATACAATAAAATAACAAAGCTATGGATTTTATGAATATTTCAGATCTATACCAAGGACATCTATACTGCCACAATATTAAATATCACGCTTGCAGCCATATTAAAAACTATTTCTATGAACATTTAATAAATTTTTAAATAATAGCAAATCTTCCTTTAGACCAATCCTTGTTAAGATTTTTGAAAAACTCCTATTAAAACGACTCTATCGAGTCCTAAATAATGAAAAAATTATTCCTGATCACCAATTTGGCTTCCGATCTGAACACTCGACTATCCAGCAATGCCATCGCCAGGAGTATTTTTAGATATCTTCCAAGCCTTTGATCGTGTGTGGCATCCTGGACTCCTCTGGAAACTCAAGAGCTTTCTTTCTTCAACATACTACCTTATCATAAATGCACATCTTTCCCAACGAGATTTCCAAGTTGGAATTAACTCAGAATCCTCGGAAATATATCCTATTCTAGTCGGAGTTCCACAAGGCAGTCTCCATGGTCCCATTTTATCTAATATTTATACCGATGACATCCCATCTAATCCTAATACTATCATTGCTACTTACGCAGACGATACGGCCATCCTTGCTACACATACAAATCCTGACATAGCTTCCAACAATTTACAATCCTATATCCACAACCTTCAATCCTGGTTTAAGAGATGGATAGGGTAAATGAACAGAAGAGTTCACATTTTGTCAAGGAAAACCTACCCCAATAGCAACATGAATCCACAATATAATAAAGTACGTTATTTGGAACTTCACTTGGACAAGAGATTAACATGGAACCCACATACGTGGGCTACTATATATATTTCTGGCCTAATAATGAAAATGCGAATATTTATCAACGAAAAAGGTTTTATTGTTTTTCAAAATATTCTCCATCAAGATTTATACACTTTTGCATGCGCTCAAACCAATTTTCGAAGCACTTTTTCCACTCCGATTGAGACACCTCCAAAACATGGTTTTTGAATGCTTCAACAGCATCTTCTGGCGACGAAAATCGTTGACCACGCATTTTTTTCTTGATGTGTGGGAATAAAAAGAAGTCATTGGGTGCCAAGTCAGGGCTGTACGGAGGATGACCCATCAATTCGACGTTTTGTCCGGTCAAAAAGCCGCTGGTTTGAGCCGATGTGTGAGAGCTCGCATTGTCATGGTGCACAATGATTCGACTTCTCTTGTTCGTTTTTCGAATTTCTCCGAAGACTTCAGGCAAACAAATGGTGGTGTACCACTCAGAATTGACCGTCCTACGTTGCACAAGCGGAACAGTCGCCACATGACCAGTTTTGCCAAAGAAACAAGCGACCATTTGCTTCGAAGTGCTTCTTCCACGAACAACTTTCGTTGGATTTGACTCGTCTTGGAAGACCCACACGGTCGATTGCTGTTTTGTTTCGGGCTCATACGCATAGATCCATGATTCGTCACCTGTGACGATCTTATAAACGTCTTTTGAAGCACCGCGATCGTATTTTTTCAGCATTTCTTTACACCAATCCACACGAGCCTTTTTTTGAGCGATTGTCAAATTGTGCGGGATCCAACGAGAACAAACCTTTTTTACGGCCAGGTGTTCATGCAATATCGAATGTATGCTGGTGGGAGAAATGCCTAGGCATGCCTCTATCTCACGGTATGTCACATGACGGTCTTGCATTATCAGTTCACGTACGGCATCGATGTTTTCTGGAACAACGGCTGTTTTTGGACGACCTTCACGGAATTCGTCTTTGAGCGAGCGTCGGCCACGATTGAATTCGTTGTACCAGTTTTTCACAGTGCTATAGGATGGTGCTTCATAGCCATACAAAGATTTAAGTTCATCGATGCACTCTTGTCGTGATAATCCACGTCGAAAGTTGTGAAAAATGATCGCACGAAAATGTTCACGAGTTAATTCCATTTTTTTGCCAAATTGATTTTTTCAAGTCACTGTAAACAACACAAATGATAGTCGTACGTCAAAACGTTCTGAGTACGTTTATGCTAAAAAATGTCAAACTTTCCAATGGAAATGTCAGATCGCACCTGGCAACACTTAGTGTTGCCTAGGCCAGAAATATATATAGTAGCCTACGTACTAGACTAAAAAGAGTGTAAGCCACTTGGCGTTACCTACCACTTCTTAAACTACTGGACAAACGCTCGAAACTAAAAATCAAAAGTAAACTTCTAATCTACAATAAAATTATAAAACCTGATCCAAATGTTCCCTTTGTTCAGGACCTGTGCATTTCTCGCTATCAAAAGTTTCACTCCCGTTTATCTTATTATCATAATACACTTGTGAGAGATTTGTCCTGTACTGTCCTGCCCGGAAATACTCATCGGAGACTTAGAGATTTTCTAGAGGAATCTAACTTCCATTAGTTGGACAAACGTCGTTGGGTGCTTACTCCCACTTCATGATGCATAAGATTGTTAATTAAAATCTGCTTGTTACAATACAATTGTAGTTGCAGGTAAACAAAAAAATAGTGGCAATAATAACGTTGGTACAAGTGTGTAATATCTGGTGGGGATTCGCGATACTTTTTAAACAGATTTTGTAGGTGCAAACAGAAATAAAAAGTAAATTTATTGCTCTACTTTACAGTTTGACCAAAAGCCATCAAATTTCCATAAAGTCCAAACCCTGAATTCTTCAAACAATTATGAACGAAACAGTTTTATCAATTGTTATCCCAAAGTTCTATTCATTTGTTAACCGTTATAAAAAAATTCTAATCACGTCCATCCTATCATCCTAATTCTGCAGCAAAAAATAATTCTACTCCGTTATTTTTATTATACACCCATCAACGTTTGTAACGGAAATGTCCTCACGACTTTTTGAATTTATATTATAAATTATCCCATTCTTGGGGAGATACACATATATCGATGGGTGTGTTCTCCTATATGTCTTAATGTCTATGTATCTTCCCTTATAAAATCTGCTTCCTACAAATTATATATAGTTCTACCAGGTGTATAAGCTTAAATCCGCTGTTTGGTCATAGATGGCGTGAGTGACCGTATTAAGGTACCATGGACACGCCATACTTTTTTATGAGTTTGATATCTGTCAACATTAATCAGTGCATATTGTCAGCAATTTCGTACAACAACATATATTTTTCCTTTGGTATGTCTAGTTTTGTGCCCAAAAAAAGAGCATATGCTGGAAGCTCAGCTTTTCTGCTTCAATTTGAAGAAATCGGCTGTCGAATCGCATCGAATGCTTATGGAGGCCTATGTTGATAGTGCTTTATCAGAAACAATGTGCCGAGATTGGTTTCGTCGGTTCAAAGACGGCAATTTTGACTTGTGGGACAAGAAGCGTGAAAATCGGCCTAGGAAGGTTGAGGACCATCAATTGCAGGCTCTTTTGGACGAAGACGATACCCAATCGCAGAAAATTGAGTGTTACCCAACCAGCCATTTCCATGCGTCTGCGTGCCATGGGGAAGATTGAAAAGATCGGAAAATAGGTGCCGCATGAATTGAACGATAGGCAGATGGAGCGACACCAAAACATGCGAAATCTTGCTCGCCAGACAAAAAAGAAAGCCGTTCCTGCCTCGGATTGTGACGGGCGATGAAAAGTGGACATATTTCGAGAATCCTTAACGCAAGAAATCGTGGGTTGATTCCGGCCAACCATCAACTTCTTCCCCAAAACCAAATCGCTTCGGACGGAAGACGATGCTGTGCGTTTGGTGGGATCAGCAAGGTATCGTCTACTATGAGATGTTGAAACCTGGTGAAACTGTCAATGCCTACCGCTACAACCAACAACTGATCAAATTGCACTGTGCTCTGCGTGAAAAAAGGACGGATTATCAACAAAGACATGACAAACTGATTTTCCTCCACGACAACGTACCATCGCACACGTCAAAAATGGTCCGAAACTACTTGGAGACACTCAACTGGAAGATGCTACCCCACCCCGCTTATTCACCAGACATAACCCCTTCCGACTACAACCTGTTTTCGTCGATGGGCCACGCGCTCGCTGAGCGTCCAAAAATGGCTTGATGAGTAGTTTGTCTCGAAAGAGAAGGAATTTTTTTGGCGTGGTATCCACAAATTGCTCGAGAGATGAAAAAAATGTGTAGCTAGCGAGGGCAAGTCCTTTGAATAAATTTGTTTTTGCTTTCTATGAAAAAAAACATGTGTTTTTTTGACTAAAAAACAGCGGATTTAAGCTTTTACACCTGGTATATATGATTTAAATTTGTTTTAAATTAAAACAAAAGAAATTAATTTCTAACATTCACAATTTGCTTCACTTATCCATTCGTCATTATACGTGTAGTAATATCATAAGCTTTTGATTGTGTGTGCCAACCTGGACTACTCTGAAAATTAAGAGCTTCCTTCCCACCACATGCGTTTCTTATTTTTTCACCATATATTTGCCAACGTTATTTCCAACTTGCACTTAATATTTATTATTCCGCAATATCCCTTATAACAGATGGTATTCCTCAAGGCAGAATGCTTGATCCACTACTATACAATATTTATGCCTTTGACATCCCAACTAATCCCAAAATTACACCAGCTACGATGGTCATTCAATAAGTCCTTAGAAAATCCAAGAAATTGCGCTCGCAATGTCGGTAAAGATTTTTTTTTGTAAGTAGCATTATTGACAGGAAAGTTGTCAAAATTTCAGCTCGATCCATAGCGTAGGTCAATTTCTATCGTCGATTAAAGTTAACGACTTTTATTTGTGCATAACAATGGAAAAAAGCGAGTTTAGGGCTGTCATCAAACATCTCCATTCGAAAGGCTTAAGCCCGAAAGAAATCAAAGCCGAGTTGGATGCAGTTCATGGCACATCTGCACCTGTGTTTGCGACGCTTTACAATTGGGTGAATGAATTTAAACGTGGCCGTTCATCCACAAAAGATGAACATCGTTCAGGACGCCCAGTTGAGGTGTCTACTCCTAAAATCATCGACAAAATCCACGATCTGATTTTGGACGATCGGCGAATTAAAGTGCGCGAATTAGTTGAGGCCACGGGCATATCACAAGGTACAGTCGCTTCAATTTTGCATGAAAAATTGTCTGTGAAAAAAATTTCGGCAAGATGGGTGCCGCGTTTGCTCTCAGAGGAGAATAAGCGCAATCGTGTAGTGGACTCTGAGGCTATGTTGGCACTCTTTCATCGCAATCCTGCCGAATTCCTTCGTCGTAATGTCACTGTGGACGAAGCCTGGATACACTACTACACTCCAGAAACGAAGAGACAGTCATCACAGTGGATTTTCAAGGGTGAACGGGCTCCGAAGAAGGCAAAAACTGTGCCATCGGCCGGCAAGGTGATGGCCACGGTCTTTTGGGATTCGCAGGGCATCATTTTTATCGACTACTTGGAAAAAGGAAAAACAATAACAGGAGCGTATTACACGTCGTTATTGCAACGGTTGAGCGAGGAAATCAAGGAGAAACGCCCCCATCTGAAGAAGAAAAAAATCCTCTTGCATCAGGACAATGCGCGTGTGCACACCTGCGCTGTTTCCATGGCCAATATTGTGGAATTGAGAATGGAATTGTTGCAGCATCCCGCTTATTGACCAGATTTGGCCCCGACTGACTATTTTCTTTTCCCCAATCTGAAGAAATGGCTTGGCGGACGACGGTTCACTTCCAACGAGGACGTCATTTCTCAAACGGATGAGTATTTTGCAGAACTTCCGAAATCCTATTTTTTGGACGGGATAAAATATTTTGGAAAAGTGTATACAGCTAAAAGGAGATTATGTTGACAAACAATTTTTTTTTTTTTTTAAAACAGTTTTTTTCCATCTTTTTCTAAGGACTTATTGAACGACCTTCGTACATATGTTGACACAAGACCACTATACTTACATTCAAACAGCTCCTATATAGTAATTTATAATTCCAAACATAAAATCTCTAAGATAAGTTTACAAAGTGGTGAATGAAGGCAGAAGGTACGAATAATGTTTATATAACCTTCACCCACTTATCTTAATGATAATATGAATCTATTGGTATCTATAGCTACATAAAGGACTTCCCTACAATCCTTAAAGGACTACAACTTAAGAAATACTATCGACAACTTCGAAGACTACGATACAACTCAATTATAAAAACCAATTTTGACTTATGATATTCAACTTTGTAATTCTACCAATAAAATCCGCCGAAAAAAAAGTTATTTATCTTGACTCAAATTAATGATTTGTGCGTTTTTCACTATAAAAAAATATCACGTTATAAAAAGTTTCCCATTAGAAGATTAAACTCTCTTGTTCGATTTCTCATAAAGACTTGTATCTGAGTTTAGAAAGAAATTGGCCACAAGATCTCTTAATTTTGTTAAAATAAAGAAACACCGTTGGATGTTAACTCCCACTTCCCACTTGCTCCTCTCTTAGCATTATAGTTGTTTTATGATAAAATTCGGTTATTATAATATTAACATACAAAGTTATAGATATTAATTTAAAATTTAATAAAAATTCGCTGAGCCACTTTTCTACAATTCTTCGTTAAATGGACTTACGACAGTGACGTTATCATAACATTGCCTGTTCATATAGCAAAAAAATATTAGAGAGTATTTTTTTTATACTAATATAATTAGCATATTCTTTATTAAGTATAAAAAAAATTGAATAATAAAATTTTAATATCGAAAAGAAAAAATTTTGAATGTTATTTATTGTCTTTGTGAGTGTCTACTAGATTTTGCCAACTGCATAGCTTAACTGGACGTGACTGTGGGCTTTCGAATACGAACGTCCCAAAGACCAAATGAGCACGTCTAATCGGATGTCTATCTAGTATTAATTGGAAAATGATTTTTTTTTGCATTGGTAGGATTTCAGCAGCTTTGCACAGAAATACACACACGTCCGTTAAATTTCATGCTAATAAATTCTTGAACAAAAAATTATTTCAAGTCAACAGTGTGAGTGTATAACAAGAACTTTCTGGAATGATAAATTTCACCATTATTACATAAGCTTGATAAATGAATGATCCAGTCCATAAAGGAATGCCTTTCTAGAAAAAAAAATATTTTTTTTTTCTGTACACTACCACCAAACTTCTGATAAGAAATTCGTAAAATTTTTTTCAAATACACGTACTCGTATTTCCTATAAAAATAATGAAGTTTCTACGTGTTTAATTTTTTATCATTTAAAAAAAACTGTCGAATAATTTAGATATGTTATATTGCATATTTTACTGATTAAATATATAATGTAATTATCGTAGATTAAGTACAATAAGGTAGGAAATTTGTTAATCAGTTTTTATAAAATTCCCCTTGGAATAAAAATGAAAAAACAATAAAGGCAATCTTAAGTGTATACTACTTTTGTTTCGGACCTTTACTTGGGCCACAGATTTACGTTCATAATAATTTTCCCATCTTTACAAACTAGATTTGGGGATACATGCTCAGTATGACAAGATCAATATTGACAAATATTTTACTTTTCTTTTCAGGAAATTGCCCTTACGATTATATAAATTTATGAATTGTCATTAGAGATAGAAATTGGTTTAGATTGGGTATCGGAGCTTGTAGGGAAAAAGACGTTAAAAAAAAATTTGGCAAGCTCTTCTTAATGAGAATCGAATCCACAAACAGTTGTAGTATCAATAAAAATATTTTTAACGTGTATAATTCAAAATGGAATGGCTCTTGAGGTCGTAATTTTCTTGTCAATTATATTAGAAAATAATTGGGAGCCTAGTTTTGGTCAGATGATATTGTGATTGAAAAGATCAAAATTCTAGAAACTTCGAAATACGCACAAAATTTAAACAAACAAATTTTTTTTTATTTTGGGACCCCAAAAATTTCATATTTTTTTATGTCAACTAACCATAAAATCTCTTTTAATATCTTTCTATCTACGAGGTCTGTTGAAAAAGTATCGCGAATTTTGAATTTCCGCGGGTTACGTATATTAGATTTTCGATTGTTTGTGGCGTTATGTTGGTGCTCATGACTCTCACTTATACCGACAAGTTCGGCCATTTTGAATGTTCAGTTAATTTTTGGCAGCTGCTTTGCTTGCACGTGTTTTGGCTCGTCTTCCATTTTTGCTCAATTTCGACCAAAAACAGCATCGCATTAACATTGCTAAGGAGCTGTTGAACTCTGTCCGCGACGACCCAAATTTGCTCCAGAGGGTCATAACTGGTGGCAAATCATGAGTTTATGGTTATGACGTGGAAACCAAAGTTCAATCATCCCAATGGAAGCTGCCGCACGCGTCAAGACCAAAAAAAGCGCCAAGTTCTGTCGAATGTGAAGGGATCGTAATCCCCAGATCTGGCTCCCTGTGACTTTTTCTTGTTCCCGAAACAGATTATTTTATCCATTTTTTGGAATGGGCAAAAATCAAAGACGAGCCAAAACACGTACAAGCAAAGAAGCTGTCAAAAATTAACTGAACATTCAAAATGGCCGAACTCTTCGGCATAAGTGAGAGGCGTGAGTACCAATATAACGCCATAAAAAAATCGAAAATCGAATATACGTAACCCGCGGATTTCTTTCATACATTATTAATTTAGTGTTTTTATTTAATTTTTTGCGTACGAATTTTAGTTTTATAGACTTATTAATATCATTATTTACTCGTAAATATAAATAAATTGTATAATAAAGAATATTTAAGAGATCTACCTAAATATGTATACCTATCAAAATGTACAACGTACTCGTAAATGTTATCGTTAAAGGAGACTTAGGAGAGTTTTTTACATAAGAGTCGTAAATCTTATAATTGTACTGGTTCTCTTAACTAGTCTCCGCTGAAATCATCCATTTTAACCCAGGTTTTATTTCCATCAACAACTTCATCAAATATAGTTCATAAATCATAACTTTAACGACATTAAAAATTTCTTATTACAATTACCACACTAGAATTTTTTTTTGACAATTGGCGACTTTTTTTTGCAAATTTTACTATAATTTAGTTTTTATATTGTAACTCAGTAGTATGCTTTTTATGTATAGAGCGACTATAACTTTTCCATAGTCCATTATGGTAAAATAAAACGCCACTGATTTATGGCGACATTTTTTCCATTATGTAACATTCTTTCTAATAACGAAATATGCTATTTTTGGAGTTTTTTGTGAAGATAACTCCATAAGTTCTTTAAATGATTTAAGTCAGATGACTGTGGGGATATTTTAAGATGATTCAAATATTGTAGAGTAATATTATATTATTGGGTTGTCCTGGGAGTAATTTCTTTGTTTCCCAAAAGAGGACTTAATTGTATTTTTTCACAACCAACTTCACACTTAAGCCGTATAATCATATGTATTTTGACAGCTGACATAGCAAGGCTTACTTGTACAAAAAATTCGATTGATTCTGCATAGTAGTTTTTGGTTAATACCCTTTTAAATATGGAAAGTGAAAACAGCATTTTCGGCAGATTTTACTTTTTTGCTATAGAAAAGATAAAAATGCTGTTCAGGCAAGATAAAATTAATCGATGTGTATGGAGAACATGTGTTAAGTGAGCGCCAGTGCCAAAACTGGTTTGCAACATTTCGATCCGGCAATTTTGATCTCGAAGATGCACCACGTTCTGGAAGGCCAGTTGAAGCTGATGAAGACACAATAAAGACATTAATTAATGCAAACCGGCGAATAACAACTCGTGATATCGCTAAGAGATTAAATTTATCGACTTCGACCATCCATGATCATTTGAAACGGCTAGGTTTTATCTCAAAGTTCGACATATGAGCTCCTCATCTTCTTACGGAAGAAAATTTGTGCCGTCGCATTGACGTTTGTGATTTGCTTTTCAAACGCGAAAAAAATGATCCATTTATGAAGCGTATCGTCACTGGGGACGAGAAATGGGTTGTCTACAACAATGTTAAGCGCAAAAGATCCTGGAGTAGAAACGATGAACCGGCTCAAAGCACTTCGAAAGCCAATATTCATCAAAAACAGGCTATGCTATCTGTTTGGTGGGATTTCGAAAGGAATCGTTTATTTTGAGCTTCTACCGAGCAACACAACGATCAATTCTGAAGTGTACTGTCATCAGTTGGACAAATTGAATGATTTGCTTAAAGAAAAAAGGCCAGAATTGGTCAATAGGAAAGGTATAGTGTTCCAACAGGATAACGCGAAACCACATACAAGTTTGACCACTCGGCAAAAGCTTTTAGAGCTTGGATGATATATACCCACCATACTCTCCAGACGTAGCACCTTCCGATTATCATTTGTTCCGGTCTCTACAAACATTTTTGGACGGTAAAACGTTTAATTAAAATGATGAGGTCAAAAATCACTTGGATAAGTTTTTTGCCAGCAAAGAACAAAAATTTTATCTGCGTGGATTCATGCTACTGCCAGAAAGTTGACAAAGGGTATATTGGATCAGACTGGACAATATTTAATTGAATAAAATATTAATTCTCTATAAGAAATTGTCTTTCATTTTTAATTAAAAAAAAACGAAATTACTTCCCGGACAACCCAATATTTAACGTGACTTAACTGTCTATAAACTTAAAACCAAGAGTTGCATACGACCATAGGGATTGAGTTACGCTCAATTAACGCACCACCATTACTGGCAGTTAATAGTTAGTAATCAGTTTCAAGCTGATTACTTCAACTGTTAGTGGCGAGGACTATCTAAACCTTTACAATAATTACCAGTATCTCCCACCAGCGATCAGTAGACCGTACCCGCGATATGGGTATTAACCACAGCCACCACGTTGCTACCTAAGGAGACTCAGCCTCAATTCCCGTCGTGCCAATTTTTGTTTTAAGTGTAATTCGGTTTGTATTCCGCTCATTGAGATACGGTAAGGAATCTTGTAAGTCCCTAGACACCGCTAAGCCAGCTTAGGTACGCGAGTTCGCCAAAATTCGAAATCGACCTTGATCTTTCACCCGGTTGTAGCCACGTTGCTTTCCATTTACACACTCATTCACGCATCTGCCATTCACACTCTCATCCCATCGATGTTGCCAAATTTTATACATTCTATTGAGGACCAGTACACGCCGCTGGCGTCATATTACCTATTATCCTCAGTTGAATCAATGAAATGTAAAGACTCCATTAATAAGAGTATATTATCTCCATTTTTGACTGGAGGTAATATATGATAGAACTGAAGCGGCTCAACGCGATGTTTTTACTAAAAGTTCATTTTTATTGGCGCATAGCAAAAATTAAAAATACCAACAAGTCTATTTATTTTTTGGTATGCACCCATGCTCCTCTTTATTTAAATACATATTTCTCACAGTTTCACAGCAAAAGTTTATGCCTCGGCTTTTCCGGTTTAGCGTTGCCCCTTGGCACAGTACTCTTAATATCCTTTTTAATTTCAGCTCTGATAAAATGCTTATGATTTGATGACATCGCGCGACTTACTTTTAAATGTTTTTCTCATACAAAAATAATCTACTTATTACAGAATTGCCGAGTTTACGCTTCCAAAATTTCACGCAACATCTTAGTTTCATTATTAGGTGAATAATTAATTTTCATAATTAATTAAAACGTTCAAACGTAGAATATAATTTTTGTAATCTACAATATAACCTATAAAAACATATCCGGACGCCCTTCATTAAAGCGAATTCCTGATTTGGAGGAATGTGGAACGTAAGTATTTATTTATGATTTGGTTTTATTCCATCAAGCCCCCCCACCCCTCCCATGGACTGGATTTAGACTTTTTTGGGATAAAAGGAATTTAACTATTTCTCTTCCCCCTATCTGCGCTTGCGCGGCTGACCAACACAATCTACTATGTTTATTTCTTTTTAGAAACAATTCCTTCCACAAAGGAAAATATACACTAAAAAACTTATTTAATGTATAATTAAATGCGCCTGCATTTGATAGAGAAAAAATGCATTAATAATTCCTGTCATTTTTTTTAGCACCTTTTCTTAAGTTAATAATTTGATAATAAAATTATCCCATAAAGAGATCTTAAACATTTTTGCTTATTTTGTTAACATATCCGATAATCTTTTTGGCTGCGTGTTTATGGCAAGATGAGGAGGATATATTCACATCTATGTTCATACACGTACATATGTAAGCATAAATTCAAAATTACCGCACAAAAAAAAATTAAAAACTCGATAAAATTGAGAGAATGCTCCGAAACGGGTGAAAGAGAACAAAACAATTGCAAAGAAGAACGAAATTTCTAGAACGACATAAAAAGAAATATGAGAAAAAAATATAACAAAAATTTGGTTTATCTTCATTGCAAGGATATGCGACTAAATGCATGAGCTAGCATCCATGGCATCATCTTACTCGCGCATGCATACTTAGTTACATATATCCATATGCATGTGTAGGCACACTTTTTGTTGATTCGTATACTAGTTAAATAGGCTGAATATGCGGACTTACATGTATGCATGCATAATCGTAACCATATGAACATGATCGATTAGTCATTTTGTCCGAAAGGGAGAGAAGGGGTAGTTAGTTGCTTATGAAATGCATCACGAAAAAATAATTTCATTTTTACACTCAGTTAATTAAATTAATATTCTTAGAGAACCGTTTGGTTTTTCTCCTCTCTGCTTTTTTTTTGCTCATCATTCTTTCTTTTCTCTCACGTTTTTTGTTCTTCGTATTTTTTTTTATTCCCAGTTTCTCTATTTTTCAAATTTCTGTTCTTTTTTTTTTGATTTAATGCGTTAAGAAATGTTATTACTTTTGCGTATATGTAATTATAAGTGGATATGTTAATATGGAAGTATATAAACGTTCATACATCTGCTCCAATATACGCTGTTAGTTCGTTTTTTTTTTATAGATAATTTTCACTACTTTTTCTCCTCCGCGATGACAACTGAAATGCTTGATGACTAAATGCAGGCAACAAGAAAAAAATAAGAAAAAAGCCGACATCAGCCGATAAATGAAGTTTCTACATTGGCTATTCATTTTTTTTCACCGCTCATTTATGTTTCTCCTACACTATCTCTGTCTCACACATGATTTTCAATAGTGTTTTTTACTCTGTGGTTTTCTCTTTTTATTTTTTTTGTGCCATTTTTTTTCTTTGCCATTTTAACAGACTGTATGGAGTTTGGAACATGTTCGTTCATGTTAGCACAGGCTTGTTTTTTTCAGTTATTTTATCAGCATTTTAACATTTGATATGCCGTTTTAGTGAATAATTTTTATAATGTCCGCTTAAAAGGGGCGCTGAGCTATGAGAGCAATTAAAATATAACAACAACAAAAAAAAACCATTTTTAATAAATAAAATGCAAAAAAGATACATGAAATCAAAATCATAAATACTGTGGAACCTAAAATAATCTCGTATATTAAATAGTCAATTTCAAACCATAAAAAATAATGTTAACTAAGATGATTCGATCGAAAAAGTTTGCATAAAATTAATAACTTTTTTTTTTCTTTAAATAAAATCAATGCCGGAGAGTGAAAGAGATGACGAGGAGGATTTATTGTGTGTTTATTTGCATATAAGATCCCTAAGTTAGAGGACGAGAATGCATTTTTTAGTGTAATTTTCCTGTGGGATGACAATTGTTTCAGCCTGGTTTGAAGGGTCTTCCGGATATATTTGTACCAGATTTTTCATACCATGTAAGTAAGGTGACCATTCGTACTGGTTTTACCAGTACGGTACTGGTTTTTTTTTGGCATTGGTCCTGGTCAGTTGTAAAATAAAACCAGTACAGATTTACCCATTTGCCTTGCCTGCAACTTTTTGACACCTGTCAAAATTAATCTAACCTCAAATAAGTGAAAGAAAACTAAATTCAAAATTTTGTCAAAAATACGAGTGTACTTTTAAGTTAAAAGGTAAAATTTAACATAACAAAACTAATTGATTGTTTTGGGGGTAATTATGGTATATCACCAAAACGACGTAAGTGCGTTTTCAATGACGAGTTGAAATCAAAATATACATTCATAAAAATATATCGTGATCGCAATAGTGAGGTGGAATGTTTAAAATGCAGAAATGCATTTTCTATTTCGAATAGTGGTAAAACTGATATTGATAACCACCTACAAACGGTCAAACATAAACGGGCCGTGTCCACAAGTATTTCAAGTACGAGTGTAACATCATATTTTAAGAAAATACAATTTGAAGATGCTGAAAAGAAATTGGCTATAGCCGAAGGTTTATGGGCGTACCACACAGTCAGGCACAATCATTCATTTAGATCAATGGATTGTACGTGCAAAATAATTAGATCATGTTACGATACTAAATTTACATGTTCTAAAGCAAAATGTGAGGCAATAGTTACCGATGTCTTGGCACCTTAAGCAAAACAGTTATTGGAAGAGAATCTAAATGCTGCAAATCTCATTTCTATTCATACGGATGCAACAAACCATAAGGATATAAAGCTAATTCCAATAATAATAAGATATTTTTCGTATCAAACAGGAATACAAGTTAAAATTTTAGAAATGACAAATTTACCAGGCCAAATATCAGATGTAGTTACTTATTATATTTGGAAGTTTTAAAAAAGCATCATTTGGATACCAAGGTACTAGAATTCTATGCTGACAACAAGAAAATGATGTTGCCGTCATAAATATTGGCATATTAGTAGCATATTGTCTCTGTTTACCAGGTACTAATGGATCTGCCGACCGTGTTTTTACTTTGATGAACTATATGTGGTCCAGTGAAAAAACTCAATTAAATGTTGAAACTTTGAAATGTTTGCTAATTACTAAATACAATTTCAATTAAACTTGTATGGAATTTTATGAAAACTTCCAGGGAAACGATGTATTGTAAAAATCGATTCACTCATCATAAAAATATAAGAAAATTAAAATTTTAGAATAAATACCTGAATAGTCTGGAATATTTTTTTATTCAAATAATTTTTTACAACTATGTAATACTTTTTTATTTCTCAAAATCCTAAGACGATAACTATGAAAAAACCTTATACATACGTGTATGTTTATGTAAATGTTTAATATATCTTGTTTTACCGATCGATGATTTAAGAATAAAAGGTAGGTATTGTAATTGCACTAATTAGTAATCCGATAAATGATAATGATAAATACCGATTTTGACATGTCGAGATCAACTGCCAAATAAACCCCCCTCCCACCCTACAAAACCTGTGCGTTGGGTAAAAATATGCACTGGTTTTTGCTTTGAAAAAAATGGTCACCCTAATTTAAGGGTAGAACATTCTCATTTTTATTGTTTGAGTAAACGCATTTGTAGGGTCAGATCGTCGATTAACAATCAGGCTCACTGAAGCTCTTTGACCTCATACCGTGCATAGCAGACATTTGGATCATCTCCATCAATGGAGGAAAGGTATTCCTCTATTTCTTCAGACCCCATATTGACTTGATCATGGTCCGTGTGACTTTTTATGTTTCCTAAGAGAAAAAAAGCCACTTGAGAGCACTTTCTTTTTGTAACTGACGATTACATCGAAACGAGTGTATCCGAGGAGCTGAAGATGATGTCAAAGTTGAAGCTTTGTAGTGCTGCTACGAAGAGTAAAAACAACACCTTCGCCGATGTATAGCTGGCCAAGAGAACTACTTTGATGGAAATAACATTGATATTTTAATGTATTTCTGCCACACCTCGTATATTTATTAAGACTCTATTTTTGAGTAAATCTTAACATTAATGGCCGGTTTTTTTAAATAAAAATTCCGCAACTAATTCCTTTTGGTTTTATTAAATTCTTCTCTACAACGACTACCCATTAATAATACCAACAATTAATTGCTTATATTGTACAAAATTTATAATTTATTGTAAAAATTCGTCTTTTTAAACGTAATTCTTCTTATTTATTTTTTTGTTTAATAAACCATAAATTTATTTTCAATTCACACCATAAAAATGTCCTTCTCCCAATTTCTTTCCCAAATTTTTTTTTGAGATTTTCTACAAAGTATAAACTTATTTTTGTATGATTTTTAGCATGTTTTATTTAACATGTAAAAACCTTTTTGCCTCCTTGAAACAAATCTTCCCTTCTTCTTGCCTGATCACATTTTATAATAAATTGTTGAATTTTATTTATATATTTATCACAACTTTTTATTTATATTTCACCCCATATATCAGCTTTATATAAATTTATAACTTAAAACACCATTTTTATGCTACAATACTTTTGATGATGGTTTTTAGCTGTTTGTCCTGCTTCTCCTATCCTTCTTCTTTCTATGAGCAATATAATTTTTCTCTTTTAAGAAGGACTAGTTTTAAAATTTTCTTCTACAATATTGTTTTTATAAATGCAAAGTAAAGTCCTTTATAAATAATAAAATTTAATTATTATGCAAAAGCTTAGATCTAAATACGAGTACGAATATATGCCTTAAAAAATAAATTATTTTAGAGAACGTAAAATTTTTCTTTTATTTACAATTAATTTTTCTTATATATCTAGAAATATATACGAGGTCAATCCTCGAATTACTTATAAAAATAATTTTTTGTGATCTTGTTCAGCTCCACCTTCGATGCCGTCTTCATCTCCTCAATCGTAGCGTAGCGTCGTCTTTTCATGGGGCTCTTCAGTTTTGGGAACAAGAAAAAGTCACAGGGGGCCAGTTTTTTTTCGTCCAGAAATTCGGTCGTTTCTGGCGGATTGCTTCGCACAACTTGCGCATAAATTGCAGGTAATATTGCTTATTGACCGTTCTACCCTGTGGCAAGAACTCACGATGCACCACGACCCTGCAATCGCAGAAAACTGTAAGCAAAACCTTCCCATTCGCTTTTCGTCGTTCACATTTTCTCGGCCTTCTGAGAACATTTTGTACCACCGATAAACGTTGCTTCGGTACAAGGTAGCTCCACCATATGCGTCCGCGCAATTAATTTTGTTTTTCACACAAAATTTGATACAGATTCTTTGATCCATTTTTTTGAATGAGCAAAAATCGAAAACAAGCCAAAACATGTGCAAGCAAGCAGCTTTCAAAAATTAACTGAACATTAAAAATGGCTGAACTTGTCTGAACAACAAAATGGCCGAACGAGATATATGAGTACCAACATAACGCCACAAAAAATCGAAAATCCAATATACGTAACCCGCGGAAATTCAAAATTCGTGATACTTTTTCAACAGACCTCATATATCTACATTTTTTTAAATCTTTATAATTTTATCAAAAGACATTACAAATTTTAATAATCTGACATTGCCAGCACTAATCACTCTTAAAAGAACTGTTTTACAAGCAACGAAGGACGTCACGAATCCGATGATAAAATCCGTCGCCTCCCTCAATGCGACAGTTGCATTATCATAATTAGTGCTGCCAATGCTGATTTATTACGAACTCAATTTGGGAATTGAAGAAAATTGCATTGAAAACTGAATTATTTAACATAAAAAGCCTGTTCGAAAGAATCCATCAAGCTTTTCGTTTGGGAATTCAATCTTGTGCACTTTTCTTTTAAGGAAAAATTTGCTGCTAATCGATATGAAAATCATATTTTTAATAAACAAATTAATTGTGTAAACTTAAAAAATTATTTTTCATAAATTTTCTAGAAAATTTAGGAAAAATGTCACGTGCTTTAGAGACGATTTCGGAGGCAATTTTCGCCGTTATTGTTTGTCGTTGTTGTTGTTTTTTTAAATAGTAATAATATTAACCCCTATTAGATAGATGAGAGTGTAGTTTTTAATAGAATTAACAAAAAAATTGCTAGGGACATAAGGAGAGACAAGACATAGTCTTGCCGGGATGGGTTTGCAATTGGAATTCTTAGAAATAAAATTTTTTGGATTTTTTTAAATGGAAATTTATCTTATAAGTAATTAATTACGAAATAATTTTAATTTAACACTATTTCTGCTTAAGAAAATGTATTAAAAGGACAAATTATTTAATTCTATACTCATAAAGGGAGGGGAGGAACAGTTTTATTTTTCAGATTTTTATTTCTTGAACAGTTTTTATTTCTTGTATACGAATTTTCCTTTTCGTATGTCTAACGCCACATAATCGCTTTAATGAAGGGAATGCATCCCTCTCCTACTATAAATTCTTAGGTTCCAATATCGTCCCAATTTGCACTGGTGTCAAAAAAACAAAACGTACAATTTCTTAAGGTCATGAGACGGATATTTTTGCAACAATTTTATTTCATTTTTATAAATTACTGTTATTCTCTTCTTCGTAGAATTGTCCTCAGCTCCACCTCCTTTGAATGTTACGGCAATAACAATATGACGTCCTTTTCTGTTTTTTCGATATTGGGGAGAAAAAAAGTCACACGGGCCTTTATCAGGTGATATGCGGAAGGGATTTTCAAGGACGCAATAATCAGCTTCAATGGCAGTCGACGAATCGACCACACAACAGCCCTCACTCTTTCAAATTTGCATCAGTTTACAATGTTCCGCAGTATTGCGAGATCGCTCTTAGTAATGCCAATCTCAATCTGCCACACCTCGTAGTTATTCTAAGGAGCAGTAAAGGTAATTTCCACAAGTTATGTTCAATTTTCCCAGAAGAAACTCTATTTGCAAAAGTATTACATGCGATATTTAAATTTTAAAATTGATCGGTTATAAATTAACTCCGAAACTATAGATCCTTTTTCTAGTGAAGATATCTGCAGTAAATTAAAGTAATATTAATATCGCTGGAATTAAAAGGGGCAATCGTTTCACTGAAGATCTTTTAACGCATACTTAAAAAAATTATTTCAGATCGACTCAATTCTGTTTATTCGTTTATACAGGGTGGAGCAGATAAAAGTTGCATTTTAAAAAGTAAATAAAAAAAAAACTAGTGTATATTTTTTTAAATTTTCGGTTTTATTAGAAAGACAGAAAACTGGGAAATATTGAGAACTTTCGAAAACCGAATAATCGGTCGAAATTCTGATGTCAATTGGCCGCCTCGGAGCTGTGATTTGAGACCGTTGGATTATTTTCTGTGCGAAGCCGTTAAGGATAAATGTTACGAAAGCCATCCAGAGACAATTGAGGCCTTGAAACACGAAATCAAAGTTGCCATTGAAGAGATACAGGCCCATACAATCGAAAATGTACTGAAAAATTGGGTCGAGCGAATGGGGTACTGTAAGACCAGCCGTGGAAGCCATTTAAATGATGTTGTATTTCATTCTTAAATATCAAGGTTCAATCTTTCTAATAAAACCGGAATTTTCAAAAAAATTTACACTAGTTTTTTTTATTTACTTTTTAAAATGCAACTTTTAAATTTGCAAACGCTAGTTGAACCACTCTATATGTAAGATCTCTAAAACAAGGGCTTATGGGATATTCTGCTGCGCCGCGATCTTGGGGCAATTTCGCGACTCGATATTTCGTGTGGGTAGACATTACCAGCTTGCCTGATAAAAAAAAGTCTAACGTTAGTTCGACGAAGCAATTTGATTTTTTCAAATTTTATCCAAAAAAGACTTGGATAAAAAAAAATTTTCAGGTCTAGGATACATTCACTGTTCAAGAAGAAATTCTGGATTAAGTGGCAAACGAGAGGTGGTAAATTAAATATTACGAGATTCACCTAACGGACGTAACTGGTTGCTAAAAAGAAAATCATGGGTGACTGTGGTTACAACTTTCTTGTGAAACAGGAGATTAAGCTTTTATGTCCTTAGAAATTGAATAATAAAAATATAATTGATAAGTTCTATCCGTAATAGAAGAAAACCCTGTTCCCTACGTTTGAACAAAATAACAGAATCCAGGCTTTACATAAAGCCTGTATAAATTCTATTTTGAAAATTGTTAATTACGTACAATGGTAATTCTGATAAATTTTTGGTTATTGTTCTACAAGGCACAAAACATTGTTGGTTTAAACAGGTTAAACTCATACATAATTTCAAAAGCTGTAAATAGATCGCCAACTTATATAATTTCAGAATGCAAGATAGCTTAGCTATGGGCCTAAGCTATTACCTCATTTTTACTTGTTACCTCATTTTTACCTAGATTTAAAATTTAGATAAAATAAAAGGGAAATGTAGGTAATTCGTCTGTTTGAAAAGATATATAACATTAAAATCTATTGCCACAAGTAACAAAATATAACAAGTAATACAGATTGAAACAAAATAAGGATGAATACCGATTGCACCTTTTAAATTCAAATTTCAGTCAACTTATCTTCAATCGATTCGAACTGAGGGAAATAAATAAAAAACTAAGATCTACATTATCCTTAAAAGAATAATTGAAAATATAGCAAATGATCAATATTTTTCCATAAAATTGTGACTGATCAATATTTTTCCATAAAATTTTTCTGGAAAATTTCTAATTCAAAATATCCAAATTTGAAGGAAATATTTTTTACTTTTTTTTTAAATAAAAAAAAGTAAAAAATATTTCGGGATTATATTTTTTTAGGGATTATATTTTCTTTGGAATCCTTCCTTTCTCTTATATACATAAATGCATGTCCACAAGTATGGTTGCTTTTAATATTCACAAGACAAATAATATTGATTAAATACTGGTTAATTGCAAAAAAATTCCTAAAACCATCAGTAATTTACTTTTGCGTATTGACAAAAAATAACAAATATCATACAGCCCTTATAAAAAAAAAAAGTTCTGATCCTAATATGGGACTTCGCTTTGCCCAAAATCATATTTTATTTTCAAAGTTTTTATATTGCCAAAAACCCTTTTTAACTTGGAAATAATAATCCTACCTTTTTAATAATTATTATAATTATTTTTCTAACCCAATTATCTTAAACTAAAGTTTCTCTCTGGATAAAAAGAAGAAGAAATCTAATTTTAATAGGTTCTGGAAGAGAAACTTTCAAAACAAAACGCTTTCACTATTCAAAAGAAAAAAAAATTAAAACTGAAATAGTTGTTAAATAATCCTCCAAAATATCAAAATTACTTACAAAGCTAATTGAAGACACCGCTGCAAAAAGGAGACAGCTCCATTTTTTGGCGATTTTTTTTTTCAGTGGATATAAATTATTCCAAAGCTGCTCTATCAATCAGTGGAAAAACGATTCAGCTGCCTTAATTCACTGAGGATATATAAAGGATATGTGGATGGCCCCTTATTGAAAGCTCCGGAGCTGCCTCGTTTTTGCACTGAATGAACATGCATAATAAATGCTTGCAATAGGTTATAATTTCATATCAATGTAAAAAAGGATCTTGTAACTGAAAAAGAGGTGCACGAGAAAATAGCAAAATATTTTTTGTAACTGAAAAAGAGGTGCAACCGCAGAAATTTCAGAGAACAAGGATAAGATGGAGCTGTCAGCTTTCGATTTCCAACGAAATATGCCGCTCCCACTAGTTAGTGGTGACGTTTTCTTTAAACGGCAATTGTGGGAATATAACTTTTGAATTTTTGCAGCTAGTTCTAGGAAATCGTACTTTTTCATGTACGATGAAACTATAGCCAAGAAAGGAGCTAATGATGTAGTAAGCTTTTTACACTATTTTCTTGAGAACTTTTTTGCACCAAAAGTCAGAAAAATATATCTTTATTCTGATAAATGCAGCTCACAAAATAAAAACAAAGTCTTGGCTCAGTACCTTTATACACTTCTTGCAAATACTAACAGATTTTCTGAAATAATACACAGATTTCCAGAACCGGGTACAGTTTTCTTCCTTGCGACAGGAGCTTTAGCTTTGGATTAATCGAAAGAGGGAAAAGGAAATGGGAAAGGATCTATTTGCCAGAAGAATGGGTTCAACTGGTTAAAAATACATGCCGAAAATTTATAGTAGTTCCAGTTTCCCAAGATATGATTTTAGATTTCATCTAAATCCATTTTAAAGGGGCTTTCAAAACAACCGTTTCAAACAAAAGAAAACAAAAATTTGGGATATGTTCCTACCGTGTCGTGGCATGTACAGCAAAAGGCGTAGAATGCAGCAGTGTTGCCTCTGCCTTCCTAAAGGACTTGTTTATCCTTCAGAAACATGGCGTTACGTTAACTATACCTGCTTATACATCTCTCTTCTACTCTGAGCCGTTACCACTTAAGCGCCCCAAATATCTACATGTCCGAGAACTCGCAACAAAATATGTGCCCCCAGACTGTATGTGGTTTTATAACCAGCTGAAGAGCCAAGAAGAAGAGCAAACTGTTGGGCACGAAGAAGATAGCTTAACAGACTAATGTAATGTTACTTTATTATGTACTTTTGTAAAAAAATTGTTAATACATAACTTGAAATTTATTATTGACTTTTTTTTCGCATCCTCCGGTGCAAAAAGGAGGTAGCTCCATCGTTTTACTATAATTTTTGTATTATTATCTATTCAAGTATCCAAGAGGAGTAATTTGAGAATATATTATGTATTAAGTAATAGAGTTTAACTCCACATATGAATAAAGTAAAAAAAATTCACAGAATTCGTAGTGATACAGTTTTTTGCTTCTCCTGAAAAAATTAGTAAAATGGAGCTACACTAGTTAATCATCATTACAATCACAATTTTAAAAAAGTTCTGAATAAATTAATGAATCCCTAACACTTTTGTGCAAAAGTACTGAGGAACCTCAAAAGTAACCAACAGAAACCTGGAAATTCTTGTAAGGCAAAGTATGCCCTTTTATATTTTCTATACTTTTTATATTTAATGAAATATAATAAAAATTTGATAGTAAAATCATTTTAAGAATTTTTTAATTAAAAAACCTAAAATGAAAGCTTTTATTAACAGAGTAAATAGGATTGTCATAAGCCGCTTACAGTTAATAATGAAAAAAAATAGTTTCATTTTTAAATCTCAATTCCTTTTTAATTTTTTTTAATTACTGAATCTAATTTTACTCAATTTTAAATTTCACCAAAAAAAAAACAATTTACCTATTTACCTATATCATTTTTCAGTTTCTATTTTTAGAACGAAGATGGAGGGTTAGGTAGGAAGATATGATTAGAACTTAAATGAAAATTAAACTTTAGCAATGACGTTAATTGATCACTTTTGCCTAATTGAAAAATATAGTTTTAGAATAATTTTTTTAGAAGGATATAAAACACCAATTACCTAACTTAATGGGAAAACTTTTAATCAAATAAAAATTTTTCTTAAGGAATAATAAATAAAAAAAAAAATTAAATGTTTCGTAAATTAGAAATTATATTTTGAGCTAGAAATAAGGAAAATTCAATAAAAATAATGAAACTGAAAACTTTTACAGGAAGTCTTTGAAAAAATCACTGAAAAACTATTAATATTTAAAAATAAATTAAAAAAAATAACTAATCTTAACAATTTAACAAAAAAAAAACATTAATTAAATTTAATACTATTAAACAAATGATTGACAATTTTTATAAAAATTCAAAAGAAAAATTTTGACGGATTTTTAAAGTTGCTAAATAAACAAAAAAATATTGAAAATACTATTAAATTTACATTGAAAAGTTCCGATTTCAAATTAATTTTCTCAAATATTTTTAGTTTTTAAATAAAATAAGTAACACAGTTTCTATTAACTATCACTTTGATCCCCCTTCTAGAATTTAAAAACACAATTCACCTAAAAATACCGATTTCAGAACAATTAGAACTTTTTTTTTTAAAAAAAAAATTTTTTAACACTTGTTAAGGGACTTTTTAAGGCATTTTTATAAACAGAAAAAAACAGAAACTTTGCCAACATTTTCGAACAAAAAGTTTCTTTGTAAATTTGAATTTATTTCAACGCCGGGAACAAGCACTTTAAAGCAACTACAATCCAATAAAAAACAGGTGAAAAACCAGCACAACGCAGAACGGAACCATATTCATTTAACAAAAATTGCCGTAAAAATATATTTTTAATTTTTGTTTTTTCCTGGCCTGTCTTATATCAATTAAAAAATAAAAAAAAAATTGACTGATTAAATTTTACAAAGTTCTGCCGTACATTTCCAGAAAAGAAAAATCAATTGTTTTTTTTTTAAATTTTAGAAGAAACCATTTTGCCCCAAAGTAATCCTTACAAAATTCCCAACTTAATAGAAAACTTCCAATTAAAAACCAAAACAAAAAAAAAGCTTGGCCAATTGAGTTTATTTTTTATTTTTCCAAAAACTCAGCAATAAAAGTTAATAAGGACCAAGACTAAAAACTTTTGTCCTAAACCTTCGAAAAAACCATAAAAACAGGAAACCAAATAAGTAACTTAGTTTCCTGGCAAAAGACCAGAAACCTGAAAGAGAATAAAAATAAATTTCTTTCCTTAAAAAAATAATAAAAAACCGGATATTGTTTTTCTTTACTCAATTTTATTTTATTTGGTTTTATTTTTCTATACAAAAATATTTTTTGCTAATTTAAATAAATTTTTTTCCAATATTTTTTAAAAATCTTTTTTTTTTATTTACAATTTTTAGCTTAATTTTTAATATTTTTTTTAAAAAAATTGAGATTATTTCAATTTTTTTTTAGGGGGTTTTAAATGAAGAAGTTACATTAATTAATATTGATGGAATAATTTAAAAGCTATTGGAATTTTTTTTATATTTATTACAATAAAATAATTTTTAAGAAAAAATAAACCTGTTCGCTTTTTAAAAATATGAGAAAACAAAAACTGCACAATTTTTATTTTAAATTATATTTATAACTTTACATTTTGAATTAAATAAATTTTATTGCATTTGGAATTTATTTTTAGTTAGGATTAATTTGAAATATTCAAACAATTTTTAAGTAAGATTCACTAAAACCTTTTTATGAAATTTGAGGATTTTTGTTTTTTAAATTTATCAGGACTAAATTAATGTTAGAAAACAATAGAAAAATTAATTTTGAAAATACTTATTGTACGATAAAAGATCTATTTTATCAAAATTATTGTAATTTTTTTTAAATAAGGAATCTAAAAATTTAAAAATTAACTCAAACTTTGTGAGCACTTTTTTGAAAAATAATTTTATGAAAACTTTATAAGAAATTATTTTTTATAAAGGAACAAAAAATTTCACTTTTGTATTGTAGGTTAAACAAACAAAAATTTATCTTAAAAATTAAACAATATTTTTTTGAAAGGAGAGAAAGAACAATTGAAAATTCCGAATTAAATTTTTTTAAAGCTACTAGAAAATTGTGAACAAAAAATTAATTCTTTTAAATCGAAATGAATGACTAACTAGACCGCCGGTGTCAAATTGGTACACGTAACTCGAAGGAAAATTTTTCTGGATTATACACGTACGCGTTATAACGCTTTAACTTAAGAATTATTTTGTCTCAAAAAATTTTCCACTCAAATTTCATCATATCCCTGCAAATTTTCTAATAAAAAAAATTTTTGCTCTAAAATTTCTTTTTCTAGACTTTTCATCTTAAAAGACTGCAAAAATAAGATTTTTAATTTTTCTTTTCCGAAATTTAAGAATATTTATTCTTTTAAGACCGGCCGGTAGCACAACATTGCCTTACATGAAAAACATCTTTTTTTTTATTTAGTCTTTAATTTAGCAATAGAAACTAATTCTTTTATTGCTATTTCCCTAATTTTTCTGAAATTTCTTCGAATTGTTTTAAATACAATTTTTCTTGATTTTGTCTAACAAAAAAAAAATTAAAGAAATTTACCCTTCAAAAAATTGCTTTAAATTCCTTAATTACATACGGAAAATTATAATAGTAATGAAAAGAAACAAAAATAATTACAGCCAAAAGAACAAAATTAAAACAAATTCACATTATTTTTTTTACTTTTCTTTTTCTATTTACTTTTTACAGTAAAAAAATTTATTTAATTTCACAAGAAAAACTCATTTTATTAAATTTTTCAAAAATAATTTTTTTTTCTTTTCTTACAAATTTTATGTAACATTATTTAAGATTATTTATGCAACTCTAACTATTTACTTAATTACTAAAACAAAACGAAAAAAAAAACAAAATTAAATTAGTATTTTTTCGTTAAATTTATGTAAAATTGATATAAAAAAATTTTTTTATTCTTTTTCCTTTTTATTTAGTTTTGGTTTTTTTCTTCTTCTTTTCTTATTTTATTAATATTATTTATTTAGTGAATTATCAAAAAAGGAACGAATAACCAAAAAGAAAAAGAAACGAAAGAAGCGAAAAAGAAGAAATAGACGAAACGGAAAACACGCACCACACGACCGAAATCAACGGAATACAAACACACACTGACTTAGCAGAGAAAAAAATTTTCACTCACAACCCCTTTTGAAGAGAACATTTCCAATCAAGCCCAATTCTCTCATATTTTTCAACAATAGAAATGACTGTTCATCAATTATATTTGGTAGAGTATATGGGAATATTCCTCTCGCAACGAGAGCGCTCACTAATACTAATATGCACATAAGGGAAAATATTCATAAGCATATATGAAAAACGAATTACTTTGTGTACCTAATAAAAGCAAAAAAACCACCTAAGAACCATTATTTTTCAAAAATTTATTAATCATTAAGAAAGAATAATTTTTTTTTACAATTTTTCGAATATTATCGATATAAAAATTTCCATAAATAAATAGAATAATTACAATATACAATATATTTTATTATATATATGTAAAACTATGTGCGTTAGATTTTCATCTTTTCCTGTGGCTCTCTCTCTTCTTTGTAGATTACTTTTTGGATTTGAACTAAAAGCTCCTCTCAATTGCGTATTTATTACTTGGGAGACTACAAATGAGAATTTGGTGAAAAAAAACCAGTTAAAAAACCAGAAAAACTCATAACCAAATTCTGATAATCAGTAAGGAAAGAGTGAAAAGATAAGAAATAACCGAAAGAAAAAAGAACTATTGCATTTTAGAGTTTCCTTATTACTTTGGCTATAGCAGAGAAAAAGATAGGCGATATAAAAATCATAAAGTGTATAGAAATTTTCAATTCGTTTACTCTCTCTGCCAGCAAAAACCAAAAAAAAAAACCCTAGCTGAGTATATATATTTTATAAACTCTACGATTGTATGTGTGTCCACCACTCAAAGAGCAGAAGATGTTCAAATTTTCTTCCTTTATTCCTTGCCAATATTACATCATCCATACTAAAAATAATATTAAAAAAAAACCAAAAAAATTAAAAAAAAAAAAAAGTAAAAATGGCAAAAATATTGAAATCGTATATAAAAGTGTGTAGAGAGTATAAACGTGGAAAATTTATGAGTTTTAGGCTTATTTTCTTTTCTCAATACAAAAAAAGGAGTTTTTAAAATCTTTTTTACCATAAAAAATATTAGGAAATTATTTTTTGGGTTTATTTGTTTCTAAAAAAAAAAATCTTTTTTCTAACAATATAGTAATAATTTTTTCATATATGTTAAATTGGTTTCTTTTTTTCTACATTATATATAAATATTTTTTTTTAGTTTTTTTCTTTCCTTTTTTATTTGAAAATAGTAAATTATTGGGAGAAACAAAGAAAATTTCTCGTTTATACATACGGTTGAATGTGGGGAAGAGAATTGGAAAAGTTTCCTATTCTCTCAGGGGTTTTGTCAGTGTGTGTACAATGTAAAAGTGGGTGCGTTGATATATAAGCGAATAGAATCTTTTTCTATATGCTACAAATTATATGGTATATTTGTTGGAATGTGTGTGTGTGTGTGTGTATTTATGTAGTTTTTTAGTGCGAGATGCACGTCATAAGAGCATAGAGAATAATTATTATAGACATTTTAATTTTATTAAATTTCTATTCAGTCAAATACTGATTTCGAAAATATTTCTAATTTTTATTTTAGCTATATAAAATTCAAAAACTTATTCTCTTATTAATGGAATAAACATAAAAGACGAAAGTATGATTTTTATTTAGAGAAATTGATTGAGAGCGGAAGAGAAACAGAAAATACCCTATATTTAATAAAATTAGTTGATTTTCTGTGTAGTTAATTTTAATTAAAAAAATTTCTATTTACTTTAGCTACAATTTAGCCACACATAAGCGTACACGTATCCCGGTATATATATATTGAAGAATAGAAAAGCCATTTTACTATGAGAAAATCACTCATTTTAACATGCAATTTAATAAATGATCAAAAAAAAAAATTTCCCTAACAATTTATTTAGTGATTATGTATTTAAATTTATACCAAAATTTTCTATATACACGTGCATTTAATGTATTAAGATTTGGATAAAGATTGTTGTAAAAGTGTTGGATACGGCTAAGAATTGGAGTTTAACTGTTTGCTTTGGCAAATGAATGTATTGTATAAGCGGGTGCACACATGCATGTTCGGTCATAAGTAAATAAATTGTTGCCCGTTGAATTTTGTACGTGCCAGTTTGGAATGTGTACGTATTGATCCTTATATACTGGCACATATGGGCACAAACACGCACAAAGTCGTCCAACGATACGATTGTTTTCCCATTTTACCTTGCCCGAGTTGATGGTACTTCTGCTGGTTTGGTATAGCCGAGAATCAAGTCACGTACGCTTCTTATGGCACGCACACAACTGCAGATACACTTCTGTTGGGTTCCATTTGCCATTGTGTCCGAATAGGAATCATATGGCGCCGATTGTTGTGTTGGTGTCAGTGATTTCTCCTTCATCTCTTTTGTTCTTTTATTACCATTGATACAGCCATCTATGATCCACATCAGCTTAGTGTACGCATACATTCACATACCGGTGAGTACTTTTTTCTATCAGTAGGCATTTGTGTTGGTTTGTTCATATGGAATACACGTTTGGCCGGCACGGCATGATAGCTAGTTTTTTGTTCTCTCGTTTTTCAATTTTCATCAACTTGATACTTGGTGTATTTTGTTTGAATGTGTTCGGTGGGGGAAAAAGCTATAAAACGGTGCGTTTGTTGCCGGCCGGATAGTAACTTCTGAACACTGCTGATATTCGTATCGTTTTGTTAGTTTGAAAACCACACGCAATAGAGTTTTTGAATTGATACACAAGTAAAAGAAGGCAGAATAAAAATTCAATGAGAAGAAAAAAAAATTTTTTTTTTAAAAATATAAACTATACTGAAACGGCAAAGATCTATCAGAAGGCATTATAATCAATAATATTAATTAAATGTTTATAAATAATAAATGTTTTTATGCAATATAAATAAGAATAAAATAGTTTAACTATTATAAAAAAAAAGTTCAATAGTAATTAAAAGTAAAGAAAATAAGGACCAGACAAAAAAAAGAACACTGTTTATATGAAAAATCCTAAAAGACACAACATTTTAGAAACTGCTTTCTGACTTAATGAAATTTAATAAAAAAAAATTGATTCGCGAAAAGAGTTTTTAACCAAAAAAAATACAAAATAAAAATAATTCAAATCAAAGAAAATTGAAATCGCGTCGACGAGTATCATCAGTTGCAAAACTCAGAAAAAATTATAATCATTTTATATAAATGCATAAAAGAAATCTTAAGAAATCACTAGTTTTTGTCAAAAAGAAAAGTTTTTGAATTTAAAGCAGAAAAAGAGAACCAAAAAAAAAATCAAAGTCAGTCTACTAGATCTTTTTGTAGTTGTTTTCTATTAAAAAAAAAAATAATTAAATATATAATAATTTGTACAAAGTGATATCAGTGCTGTGAAAAAAAATATAAAACGAGGTGTTTTTTAAAAAAAAATTTTGTTAAAGAGCAAAAGAAAAAATTAAAAATAAAATCAGGAAAAGTAATTAAAGGATATAAAGTAAAAACAAATTTTAGTCATCAATCACCACCAGCAGGAGAATTTAGAGAACTAATTCAAATAGTTGTTGTAAATTAAAAAATATAAAAAAACGAAGAGAAAGAAAAAAATTCAAATTATTAATTTTACAATCATTAATATCTGTGTATAACAAAAATATCTAATATTATTTTACTTAAGAATTAAAAAAATCATAAAATTAATCGATATATAAATGTTTCTGTTAATGAAAGTCAAAAAGAAATTTAATCATATTAATTAACAATTATAATACATAACATATATATCAATAATTAAAAGCTCTACTTGTTGTCGCCCAAAATTATTAATAACATATTTTGTATCAAAAAGAAAAATTTAATAAGAAATTTCGCTCAGAATAATCAATATTGTTTTTTTTGGAAAAGGGAATTAAATTAATTCTCTTCATAATAAGAATAATTGGAAGAAGAAAAAAAAGAAGGGCAAAGAAAACGAGATCTACTTATACGTGGTGATAACATTTTTTTTAATAAATCACCCTTAAAAACCAAATATATAAAATAAAAATTAAAGAAAAAGCAAATAAGACGAAATTGCATTGGTTAGCGACGGTGAAAGGAAATCAATCAAAATTGACGAGGTTTTCGAAGAACTACTCATGAAAATGGAAGTGCTTTCAGTACAAAATCAATTTCAAGGACAATTCGGTGTCATAGGATCACCAAAAGTAAAAGGTAAGCATAGAATTTATGAAATTTAATTATATCTAAAAAATAATGCGTCTAGCTGCTTGTTTAAAGAAAAAAAACCAATATTTTTAAAGTTTTATTTGTCAAAATTTCTGCTAGAAAATCTATAAAAACCCGAAAATAATTTCTGTGGAAATTCCCAAAATTTCCCATATAAAATATGGGTTCTCTTTATCTTTTTCCAGAGTATTTAAAAATTCAGCCCAGTATATTTCCTGATAATCTCTTTTCAGTTATTTTCTCTTCTTTTTTTAACATTGGTGGTTGTTTTTTTTTTTTTGGAAGTACATAATTATTCTTGTTTTAAATTTAGTTATTTATTATATTAATTCTAATTAAAATTAAAAGTAAACAATTTTTCTTTAATTTAAATGTTCCGAAAAATAGTTTTAAACATACCAAGGGATTTTCTCACCATTAGAAATAATATTTTCTTACCCTTCAATAATAATAGAATTTTACTTTAAAAAAAAAGCTTTAAAGAATCCCAACAAGAAATGATGAAAAACGAAGAAAAATATTAGGAAAAGCCCAATTCGACGAATAGCCAAAAAGCACACAGAAAATTGTCCGATTAACCGAACAGCTGAAAAATGACAACTATGAGAAAAGTGCGTTTTTCTCCAAACAAAAAAAAAAGAGAAAAATAACTCGCTTCGTTTGCTTTTCCTTGCAATCGTTCTCTCGTTCCCGGTTGGTTTTCGTACTAGACTTTCCGTTTATGTTCGGTGTTTTATGCTCAGTTTCAGAATGCTCTACGTATTTTTTTTTGTCAAATCAGCTGATTTTCATTTGAACATCACTCCAATCCAAGCATGCCGTTATAAGAAACTGTGACTGCCTTCACGATTTCTCTCTTCTCTCTTCAACATTATTCAATTTGTCGACACAACCACATTCAGCAGTCAGTCAGCATGTCTCCTACCACACGCAATCAATTCGATTGAAACTTCTTCCGTCTCCACAAAATCATGTGTTTTGCTCTTCATTCTCTCCAACAAGTAAAGTTTTATCGTTCAATCCAATCTGGTTTATCTTATATAAAAAACAATCATATGTTTACGCACACATTCTCACTATAAATGTTTTCCGTATAAATTTTCCTCTCCCCAACCAAGTATCTCTTGTTGAATAAGAAGTTTTTCCGTAATTCTCTCGGATAGGAAAACTTAAAGTATATAATTATCATCTGAGTGAGATTCATAGTAAATAAATAAAACGAAGAGAGAATTAAGAAGAACGAGAGTAAGAAAATTGTGGGAGAAGAGAAAACTGAACAGCTGGTTCTGCACTACTCTACTACCACTACTGACATACATTTATGTACCATCAGTTGTTCATGAAGGAAAAATGATAGCAGCCAAAGTAGTTTTCAGCTGTGCCAGATTTTTTCTCTTCTTTTTTACTTCTATTTCTTTACAATTCTTTTTAAAATTGAATTGAAAAAAAACCACTGTAAAAGGTAATGAAATTATGACAAAATAAAAATGAATAAAAACGAAAAGCTCAAAGAGAATTCAGCGAGTTCTTTTCTCTTTTATGGTGATGGCATGTATTTTTCAATAGAGATAACAAAATATCATCTCTCTAACTTTTAGAAGCTTTCGCAGTAATTTTTTTCCTCATTCAAATCGTTTTTCTTTATTGTGATTTGTTATGTCGTTTTTCCGTAATGCCAGGATATCCCCCAACCGCGAACTTGTAAAAGCAACTCATGGTATCAACTGACCGAACAAGAAAATCGACCAACTCGGAGTGCGATGAGTGTCCGTCCATCAGATGCACTTCAATTTGAACGTCATCTCTTCTCCCCACGCTTTTTTCTGGATTTTTTTTTAAATTCTCATTCGTTCATATTCTCAGTGCGTCCCTCTTTGACTTGTTTCGTACAGCACATGTGTTGGCTGACAAAACCCTTTTACTCGTTTGCAAGTCAAGTCGATTGTGCTGCTGTTGCTAGGTGGCTATTTTTAGTATTTGTTTTTATTTTTCTAGAAATCTCCATGGCCAGTAGTGCTGTGCTTACATCAGCGCACAAATAATCGTATTTTTCTTGCCTTAAAAAAATACGTTTTTCTAATGATTTTTTTAAAAATCTTGTCATTTTTATACAAGAAAACTAAATTATCATTTACTAAAAAAATATTTTTACAATTAGTATATATTTTTTTTTTTTTGTAAATTTTAAAACAGAAATAATTATATTAATTTAAAATTAAATATTATGGTATACAGGTAAAAAATTTTCTTAAAGAAGGAAAGCTTTATTTTGTCATTTGATTATTGTTTTTTTTTGGAAGGGGGGGGGGGGAAGGGAGCATATTACACAGGGGAAAGTTCAATCTCCTCTCAATAAACTTTCGTTTTCAGATTTCAATGCGTTTGTTGCTCCATAAAATAAACGTTTGATAAAAAATTCTTTGCCACTCCATTGTCCATCAAAAACTTCCCTTAATTTTTTTTTATTTTTTTATTTGTTGAATTGATTTTGTAAATTAAATTTAAAAAACGAAAGAAATAAAAGTAAGAAAATCGATTTTCAGATTACTGCTTCTTTCGTTTCTATTTTAATATTATTGAGTATATTCTGTTATTCATAATTTAGAAATATTTATACCTGTTAATATGCGTGCATTAGAAAAGCTTTTCGTGCTTTGGTTTTTCGCTTTTAATTTAGGCCTACTCTCTCTCTCTCTCTTTCTCTTTCTCTTTCTTTCTTTCTTTATTCTGGTATCTTCTCTCTACCCAATGCAACGCTGAGTAAAAGTTGCTCAAAAAGTTTTTCTTTGTTCTTGAAATGACTTTGTACGTATGTACGTAGGCATTTTTCATATTCTTAATTTTTTTTCCCCATTTTTTGGACAATTTTTATTTCTATTGGACAATTTCCTTTATTATTTTCTTTTTAATGAAAATCAAAGGTACTTTATAAGTTTGTCTTTTTAATTTTGCCGGAATTGATTTGATTTTGTGAATATGTGTACGTTTCCAAATTAAGTCGGCGTTTTTATTTTTCCTGATTTATGGTACAAGGTTACCCTGTTGCCCATTTTATTGCAGTTGTTTTTTTGCTCTCTGCCGCTCTTACTGGAAGCAGCATCACTACGGTTTTTGTATTTCTCATTTCCTGCATTTTTCCTCTCATTTCCTCCCACTTTACTTGCTTATCACTTTCGACCTCGTTTATTTGTCTTTCTAGAATATTTATTTTTCTTTATTGTATATTTCATTTTATCATTTAATAAGGGGTAGGGGGGGGGGGGAAATAATAACCATATTTTCATCTTCATTTCGTCTTTTATGAATTATTTTTTTTATTTATTGTATTAAATATTTAAGTTTCAAAGTTATCTCAAAGAGATTACAATTTTTTTTTGTGTGCAAATTTAACAATCAATAAAATTAGTTTTATTCGCTTTTTTCTTTTCGCTTTTGTGCGTAAAGCAAGAACAAAAGAGAACGACGCTGTACATTATTTTCCTTTCACTTTGATGTAGAGTTTCGTTTTTTTTTTTTTTAAATTAAATTTATTTCTTCATTTATTTTATTTTAGTTTTTTTTTACGTTTTTCCAATGCCTTTGTCTGGTTTCCCATTGCAACAAATACAAATGGGGCTGTATTTAAGATTTGCAAGTAATTGTAACAATTTGAACAAAGCATATTGTAGTGATTTGTTTTTGTTTGCGTCATTCTATCTCATTTTGTCTTTTTACTTCTAATTCTCCTAATATAGTTTAGCCTTCCTTCTCATTTTTTTAAAATTTTTTCTTCTACTTACAAAGCGATTTCATTTGATTTTTTATTTTCTTTTTCGTATTTTCGTGTAATTTTTCTTTAATCTTGCTTTCCTTTTCCTTTTCTGATTCATATTATATTTACTTGCAAATAATTGGTTTCTAACACACCAAAAAGATTGTATTTACTCCTCCCTCTTTGTGTATAGTTTTCGTTAGTTTTGCAAGCACGTTTACTTTTTTTTTTAATTATCTACGTGGCAAAGAAAATTTTATTTTTATGCTAACGTTTTCTGATTTCTGTATAACCCGGCAATAAAAAAATCAAGTAAAAAAAAATTACACAAAATTTAAAAAAAACGCCAAATTTAAAACAAAATTAATAAAAATTATGGGAAAATAGCAAAAAAAAAAGACATTTGCAATATACCTTATATCTTTCTTTTGATTGAAAATTAAAGTCGAAAGACGCCATATTTATCAAATAAACGCCATATTTTCCTAACGGGGTGGGTTTATCATCAAAATCTCCCTTCCCTCTTTTAATTTTGTGAAAATAGAAGAAAAATCTTGATTTTCATTAAATTAAATTTAGGAAATATAAAATATCGTAATTTTTATTAATTAAAATTATTTTTCTTATTGAATTTTACAAAAAAAAAGCTTTTATTAATTTTCCACACATTTTTGGCAGTTTTAGTCATAAAAAAATAATGAATAATACATTTAGAGTTACTTAATTTTCATTAATATTATTATTTTTCCTTTCCATTTTTTTCTCCAATTTTTCCTTGATGAGCTAATAAAAGTAATATTTGCTAATTAATACAGAAAAAAAAATTAATTAAAAAGTCTACTATTTTTCTTGTTCAAGTGAACAAATTTAACTTATAATTTATACAAAGACTAATAATGAGTCATTGTTTTTAGATTTATATTTTTTAAACCTTGAAATTTAAAAAGGAAAAAAAAATCATCTGTACACACTCGTATGACTTAACTGAATTTTTCCTCAAATAAACAATTTCGTATATAACTAATTATTTTTCTATAGTTATGATATGTTTTCGTAATTTTTATGGTTTTTTTTCTTCTCTTCTATTCTGATATACCTTAATTAAGTATAAGAAATGAATTTTATCGAAAATTTGGAATTTGCATTATTTAAACATTGTAGAGTGTAGAAATTTTAGTTAATTTATTTAAATTAAATAAAAAACAGTTTTTAATTTTCTGAACGATAATTAATATTTTATTTTTATTTTATTTTGATAATTTCAGATTGGACGAGTCCTTTAACACCACCACCATCAGCACATAATCTTAAGTATCGTGATACCAATAATGTTGATGCGTTGACATCGACCGTATCGGCAACAGCAAATAGTTTATCGCATTCGGCATCGACAACGTCTACAACAACAGCTACATCCCTTCTATCATCATCCCCATCATCATTGTATTCAAATACATCGTCAACATTATCAGAAGCGGCTACAGCATCGCTATTGTCGCAGGACGATGCATCTCTGCATGCGTTATCACTTCGTTTGCAAAGCGAATTAAGAGCGGCTAAGAGCCGACACCTAGCTTGTACCGAAGTATTATTACCAGCCGATCTGTTGCATAGGGTAGCCGCTGAAATGATAAAAGTATCCGAAAAGGAGCCATGCGGTATTAAGGGCTGCAAAGTTTATATTAAATTTGAAGATGAGCCGAGCAATACAAGGTAAGCACAACAAATTTACCTATTACAACATAATTATTTTTCATTAATTTCCATTTAATTTATATGAGAAAATTTTTTTAAAAAAAAAGAAGAAAATTAAACATTATTCTGTTTAATTTATACAGAATAATAGGAAGTAGGAAGAAAGGATTTCTTTCTGATTTGATTGCAAAAAGTCACCCCTTTGTTTTAGTGGCACTTATTTTAAAAATATTTTTCAATTTTTTCTGTTTTCACATCTTACACATATAGTTTTATTTTTGAAAAAAATTTTAACATCTAATTTTCTTTTTCTGTTTTTAATTACCTAAGAAGAAAATTGTTGCCAATTTATTTTCAAAATAAGAATTGAGTGTATTCCCCACCGACGAAACATATGCTAAACCAATTAGATTGCATGAAAATAATTAAAACAAATTCGCAGGCATACATTTTTGCTCACACACACCATTACGCATTAAGTTAATATGCATACGTTCAAACTTTTATAAAAAAAAACAAAAAAAATCATGTTCATGTCCAATTAAACTAAAAATATTTATTGAATATCGTTCTTCTTCTCACTCTGCCGTTTGGTTTTTCGCTCTCTTGTTCAAATCGTGAAATGATTATTACTATGTATAATTACAAAAAAGAAAGAAAAAAAATAATTTTTTTTATTTTGCTACTCTTTTTTTTCCTTTCTTTCTTTGTTCATCTTTTGTGAACACGAAACGGCAGAACCGGTTTTGCCAGATCTGGTTTCCCGTTACTGTTGTTGCTGCATTTGCTGTTGCTGCTGTTCGTTTTCAATTATTTGAATGTGCTTTGCTTTAAATAACCAAATCACCACCACCTCCTACATTGCCAACATCTTCCACATGAAATATACCATCAAAGCTATTGGTTGGTTGTTGCTTTCTTTTAACCAAAAAAAAAAATGTGCACATCAATCTATTCACATGCTATATAGGCAAAATGAAAGAAGAGAGAAGACGAAAAGAAAAACGATAAGTGTACAAGAAAAAATGAAGAATAAAAAAGAAAAAGAAAAAATACCCGCCATTTGCCGTTGAAGCTCTGCTTGTTTGTGTTCATTTTTTGTGTTAGGATGGATGGTTTTCAACGCATTTTCACCTCCCAACATTTTTTATTTTTATGCCCTGTATTGATTTCGTGTTTCGTTTCTTCTGTCCGATTTTCTTTTTTCTTTGTTTATTTTATTGTTCGGGCGGTAGTGGATAAGATACGCTTTAAAACTTAATAGAAAGTTTGGTATACATTCTCCTTGCCTCCTTTTGATTTTCTTTTTTTTTTTTTTTTTTTTTTTCTAAATAAAAATGATTTAAAGATAATGAAAGAAAAAAATGATAGATTTTTTAACTCTTAAAAAATATAAATTGGAAAAAAAATTTTAATTTTTAATTTTTGGATTTTTTACAGGCGAATTGCATCACTCAAAGTAGACCCTAATACAGTATCTACGTTTGAACTTTATTTGACACTAAAACAAAACAAAAGCGGATGGACATCAATTCTGCCGCAATTTTTAAAGTGAGTATTTGTTTTTTTTTTTTTTTTTTTAAATATTTTACTTTTTCCCATATTTTTTTTTGTCTTAATTTTTGTAAGAACTATTTTTGGGACTAATCTTTTAAAAAAATAACTAAGGTCCTAAATTTAAAAAAAAAATACAGAAACATTTCAATTTGTTTTGAAATAATAACGTGTAACACAACACGTTCAAATCTATTCTACACGTTCGGATTTATTAATTTATAGATTTTCTAATATACACGTGTTTGTGTGCACGCGTATAAAATGTTGAACATATAATCGTTTATCTCTTTTACACGCAATTTTATTACCCTTCCGTTTACGTGCGCCATGTATATGCGTCAAATGGTACGCAAATCAAAGTACAGCAAAAAGAATATTAGAAAATGAGGAAAAATATATTACACAATGTCACATCTACGAATATATATATATATATATATATACACTGAATAGATGGAATTAGAAGAGGGATGAAAGGGTAGGAAAAAAATAAATAAATAATTCTAGAAAAAGAGATATCTTCCAAATTTATATTTGACCATTTCGTTTTCTACAATACAACAAGAGAGATTTATTTGAAGAGCGAATGCTTAGGTTTTTTTTTTTTTTTGAGAAGTTCTTTTTTATGAGGTTTTCTTTATTTCTTTAAAAGTAAAATCGAAAATTTTTCATTTTCTCATGTTTAAAATTAATATAAATAAATTGAAAATTTCATCATTTTTTTTTTTTGCTTCATAATATCGAAACCGAGGTCAATGTATTATTTTCTTTTTTTTTTTTACTTTTTTTTAATAAATTATCAAAAAATTTTATGTTTGTTTGTTGGTTATTTTTATGAAAAATATTTCGAAGGTATTCCATGTAAAATAATAATCGGCACGTGCATATGAAGGTAAAATTTTGATGGGAAAATGCGTAATTCGCACTTTCTTTTGATTTTTATATGAAATAATCATATTGGGCATTTATTAATTTGTTCCCACTTTATTTTCATGAATTTTCTTCAAAATTTTATTATAAGAAATATTAATGAAAAAAAAAGTTAAATATTTTCTTACAAATTTTATCGAAGAATACTAATTCCTTCCCCTCTCCTTCCCTCAATATTTGTTTTAAATATTGAAAATATAAGCAATAAACAATATTTTTTGTATAATAAAAACAATGTTTTTTTTTCTCTTTTCCTCAATTATAGAAATTTGACTCGTAGCAGTACAATAATGATTAGTCCAGAATTTAATTTAACAAAAAATAAATTATATCATACGTTTGAATAAACCAACAACTAGGCATGCATCCATCCCTCCGAAATATAATAATGATAAGAATATTTACGAAATGATAAGGAAAAATATATAAAACAAAAGAGAAGAAGAACAAAAGAAGAAGAAAAAAATTAAAATGTTATCAGAAATTAAAATCTTCTCGTATAATTATCATTATTATTATTATTATTTTTAATAATAATATTATTAACTATTTAATATTACTATAACGATAACTACTATTACTATTATTATTATTATTATCGATAACTAATCTTAATAATAATATTGATACGAAGAAGAAGAAGAAGAAGAGACGAATAAAAGCTAAATGTAAGAGAAGAGCAGATAAAAGAGGAATGAAAAAAAATATAGAAACGATAAACAATAGAGAGTAATCGATTTTATGGTAACGGATCTACAAAGAGATCAAACGCCATTTAAGGAAAAAAGTGTTTTTATTTTTTCAACAAAGAAAACAAAGGACATTTTCTCATTTTTTTTTTTTGGAGAAAAAAGTCCTCAAAGAGGAGAGATAAATAAAACATTTTGGGCCATTCACATTTAATTTTTGTGTAAAAAAGATCGATGAAAAAAGTAGATCAGCCAAAATGAAGGAGGAGCGCACAACAAGCAAAACCAACAGCTTACAATGTTTTTTTTCCCTCTTTCTTTCGTTTCTGGTATATTTTGTGATCGAATCTCTCTAATCTTCTAATTGTTGTGCATAATTTCTTTTTTTAATATTTTGTTTCGTTCATTCATACGTTTTTCGATTGTGATTATAATGTGTACAAAAATGGAGAATTTTATTTTTGGTTTTTTTTTTAATGAAGATGATAAAAATAAAATGAAAGAAAAAACCGAAGAGACTTATTTAAAAAAAAAATTTTTTTGCAACCAAAAAAAGCAAAATAAAAAAAAATTGCAATGTGATTGGATTCTCCTAAAAAAGAAAGGAGGATGTTCATAAGAAAGTGCCGAGTATAACAGGTGTGCAGAGCCATGTAGCCAGGTAGAGAGAGAGAGAGAGAGAGAGATTGAGAGCAGTTACAGTTTTATAAAAGGAGAAGAAAGCAGCGATTTTTTTCTTATATTTTCCTCTCTTTAAAACAAATTTTACTAGTACTTTTTGTAGAAAGAAAGCATTATAGAGAGAAATAGTGAAAGATAATTTAAAATAAAAACGTGTTAAAAAGTTCTTTTCGTTAAGTTTCGTTAATTTTAATTTTATGTAGCGTAAAATGAAAAACAATAACAAAAAAAAATTGACGATAAGAATCAACTCTAAATCAGAATTCAGTTTATAAAATAAAAAACAAAAAAAAAACAATAAAAATAATAATTAAATAGTGCAAACGCGATCATCATACAATAGTGTGTTTTATTTAAATTAAAAACGGACAATTTTTTTTTCATTAAAAATCACTCAAATGCATTTAACCAATAAAGTAATAAAAACAAAATAAAAAAAATAAATAAAAATAATAAATATAAAATATAATAATTGGAAAAAGAGGAAGAGAATCAGAGAAATTCCATAAATCCAGGAAATGATTATTGAAGCTGAACCAGGAAGTAGTTTGTCTGACTGTTTTGGTGATATTGTGTATTCTACCATTAACGGAACTTATACCAATAATACTACTACTCAACTTCATCAACAACAATAAGCAAAAAAACTACTATAGGAATAGCAATAATAACAAAAGGGAGTACAACAGGAACTTCTACTACAACTACTACCACCACCAGATCTACGACAATATCCGATTTGCTTGCAAAGGTAGCAGGTCAGGTACATTACACACATTCTTTTTCTAATTAGACATATTTTTTTTTTACTTATTTTATTTTTAATCTATAAAAAAAAACCAATAATCTTAAAGAAAGAAAAAAATGAAAATTTTCAAATAAAACTGATTCTGATTTTAAGTAGTAAATTAAAGTAAGTTTTTTTTTTGTTCAGAAAGAAAGTTAATTTTACAAAAATATTTAAGCAAAAAAAAACTAAAAGGAGAGAACTTAATAGGAGAGACTAAAAGGAGAGAACTTTTAAAAAAAAGAACTAAAAAAAAAAAATTTAAAAAAAAATTTCCGTATTTTTTAGAAACTACTCTCTTAAAAAAAAAACAAAATAAACGAAGAGATATAATCGAAAAGAAAATTAATAGAAATAGGTACCGCATTAAATAATATTAATAATAAATAATTAACAAAAACAATAACAATAACAATAAATTTAAAAACCAATAAGAACTAAAAGAAAATTATTCAATAATAGAAAACAACAAGAGCAAAAAATATAATCTTCTTTTTTAAATCTTATTCTTATTATTATTATTATTATTATTATTATTATTAATAAAAATACACCGAGTATTAGCATCAAAAGCAAAGATGATGTGATATTTAATATTAAATATTGATTATTTTAATTAAATATAAATTAAAAAAAAATAATTGAAAAAAATGCGCCCACATCAATAAAAGTAGAGCTACATAAAAAAAAAAATATGCCGCCGAATAATTAAAGTAAAAGCAAAATAATATTTCCTTATCCCAAAATGAACCTAAAAAAAATATGCAATATTAGAAAAAAAAATTCAATTCGAAATTAATTAAAGAAAACATTTGTGATAAAAAAAAACAATAAAATGTAGAAAATAATCGTAGGTCCCTTAAAAAAATGCAATAACTTCTAATTGAAAAAAAAATTAAACAATAAAATCTACCTCCTCCTCCGTTCAATATTACAAGTAAAAAGTAACAATAATTAAATTTTCAAATTTTTGGTAACAATTTACATCAAAAATGATTTTCTCTCTATCTTTCGATCCTTCTGCACCAATCAAATAAAATAGCGGAGAATTACAACAAAAAAAAAATGACTATTTTAGCTATTATTTTTGAATAAAAAAAAAACCACATTTTTCTTGAGGCTTTTAATGCCTCAATTTACTATTGTGGCAAATTATTTATATTATGATGATTAAACATAAATTTAAAAAAGAAAAATTTTGATATTCACAAAAAAAAATTGCAATAAAAATGAACTAAAAAAAAAAATTAAAAATATAAAATAAAAGAAATTTAAAAATGAGTAAAAATTTACCAAAAAAACAACTATTTCTTCCCACCCATACGTACTAAAATTAAAAAAAAAAAAACTAATTCTACTATTACAAACACCTTTGAACTACTAAAAACTAACAAAACTATCAATTAATTCTTTAATTTTAATTTAATGTGGAATAAATAATTTTTAAAAATTAAAAAGAAATATAAAAAAAATCAATAAAAATTCGATATAAAAAAAAAATTGATCAACATTTATTTGCGATATTTTTAAGCGAGATTTAAAAAGAGAACAATTTGAAAAACAAATTAAAGACGATTTTCTGGCAATTTCGATAAATTCTTTAATGAAAAAAATTTTTTTTTCGATTATAAAAGTGTCAGTAATGAAAAAAAACAATTTTTTTTCAATTACGATAAAAGAGAGTACATTAAGAGAGAGAGAGAGTGAAAAAAAGGGAAAAAAGTTGCTGCTGTGTATTATGAGAATTAGAAAAGCATAACATTAGAAAGTAATGAAGAGTAGACGAGAGATAAAAAAGGATTTCTTATAAAAGAAAATAACAACAAAATAATGAACTGTGTTATAATTTTTATTACAATTAATTATAATAATTACAATAAATATTATTAAATAATTAAAATGATTATCTAATATTTACGATTACGATTACGATTACTATTAAAAAGAAAATATTATTACTATTACTATTATTATTACTATTAGTTTCTACTGCTACTACTACTTTTTTAGTGTGTATAAAAATATGTTTTTTTAAAACAAAAATAAAAAAAATGAAATTTATTAATAATAATATTTACTATATATTTTATGTAAAAACGCATATCTATGTTTATACATATATGTATATGGTATATATAAAAATATAAAAATATTGTAATTCAATAATAAATAATACATGAGAATACATACATTATGCATATTAATTTTTGAGATAAATTGTGCCGTAAGAGAAATTTATAAAGTATACGTGTATATTTAAAAGAAAAGGTAGGAACACAACCTACGACGCAACAGAAGCAGCAAACACAACAACTTTTGAATTTCGCCTAAATCAACCAATTAAATAAAATTTATTTGTTATAAATGAGGTTTCATTCAGTTTTGTAATATAACTAAAAATAAAGTAATTCATTTACCTTATTTCTATTTCAATTTAAACTGTTAAATAAAAATTCTGCCTCTGTATGTATGGCAGTACTTTAACGACAACGATAAAATTAAAACAAGTTCTAATTCGGCGATAAAAACCAGTTTGCAGTTGTCGTCCAATGTCGGAATTTTGTGCATTGCCTTAAAATTGTGAAGTTGATAATATTTTATTTTGACCAGGACAGTTGTTGGAAAATGGCGTTCCTACCTAAAATAATAAACAAAATAAAAAAAATTCAAACGATACCTAGCTATATAGGAACGAAACAATAAAATACTAAATTCAATAAATACGATTAAAAATATATATTGTACATTATACAATACCTGAACTTTTATTATTTATTATTGATTTAAAAGAAAAAGATCTTTTTTTTATTATTAATTTAAAGAAGAAGAAAAAAACTAGTTTTTATTATTATTAATATTTTGTATTATTAGGGATTTTTAAATAAATATTAATCACTAATTAATTAATATTTTTATTATTTTTTTTTTAAGAATTTCGATTGTTTTATTTTATTTTTTTTATTTTTATTTCATGTAAATGAAAAATAATAATTTAAAACAATTGGTTTAATTTAAAAAAAAAAAATTAATAAATGTATTTGATTAATTGTTAATTAGTATTTGAATTTTTTTTTACATAAAAATATAATTATTATTGTGTACGAAGCGATTAAGTGATATAAATTATGTTTAGAAGAAAAGGAAGAAGAAGAAGAAAAAAAAACAAAATAAAATAAAACAAAATGAATAAAAACAAAATAAAAGTGTGAAAATAAAAACAAAATAATTTTTATTTTCATAATTCTTTTTCTTTTCTAAGTTTTATACATAAATAAAATATAATAATTATTATAATGATATAATAATAATGATGTTGTTTTTTTTGTTTGTAATATTTTTAATTTTTAAAGTTAGATGGTTTGTATTTTTTTATTAATATTTTTTTTTAACAATTTAGATAGAAGAATGAAAAGGAAATTCTTCAACCAAAAAAAAAAAAAAATGTGTTGTTGGTGTTTGTAAACAATAATACAACCGCCCATATCCCCCTCATTCTCAATTACGTCCTCATAAGAATTATTTATAATTTTTTATTTAATGTAAAATTTTTATTATTATTATTTTTATTGTGTTTTTATGAGCAATTATACAAAAGGAAATATTTCTTTCCTTTTTATTGAAGAAATAAAAATATATTTCTAAATTAGAAAAAAAAACAAAAAAAAATATTGAAAATGATCATCAAAATGCATTTTTTTTTACTACATTATTTACACTCTCACACATATTTTTTTTTAAATTTAAAATAATTATTATATAATCAATGTTTTTTTTTTTTTGAAAAATAATAACTTTTTTTATATGCAAGATAAGATATTCATTTATTTTTATTTATTTTATATTATAAACTAATTAAAAAAGAACAAAATAAAATGTAAAAAATAAAAAAAAAAAAAAAAATTAAAAAATAACAATACAAATCTTAACAAACCGAAGAAAAAAAAACACAAAAGAAAAATAAAATAGAATTAAAAAGAGGCAAACATTTTTTTGTAATAACATAAAAACCCACGATAATCTTCCATTGTCAATTGAATTGAATATTATTTAATTAATTTTATAATATTTCTAACATTTATTATTATTAATTAATATATATATTATTATTATTATTATTATTATTATATTATATGATGAATATTTTTATTATAATTACGAATGTAGAAACACATACGAAGAAAAAGAAAATAAGAAAGATGATGAAAAAAATATGAAGAGAAGATAGAAAGAAGTTAAAGAAGAAAAAAGAAAGCATTATGGATCTCGAATTAAAACAAAAAATAAAAAAAAACATTTTTGTCTTTTTATTTATTGAATTTTTGTTGTTTTATTTACTTTTTATTCTTTCGTTTTTATTTTTGGTGTCAATCTTTTCGTTTTTTATTGGATTGTGTTTTGGCGAATTTTTATTTTAGTGCATTGTTGGTTGGTCGGCAGCAGGACAAAGTGGTGTCATTGTTCTTTTTTGGTTTATCTTTCCCCTTTACACAGTGGTGAATCCTTTCCGTTGTAGTATTTTTGTTTCCTCTGATTTTCGATTGGTCGCTCTTTTCTGAGCATATTGCTATTGGCTGTTTTTTCATTTCGTTTCCTTGTTGTTTCTTTTTTTAATTTGATTTTTTAGTAAATCTTTTTTTTTTTAATTTTATTTTGGTTATTTTTAATAAACAGAAAATAAAAAAGTGACTATGGATAACAAAATATGGAAAAAATCAATAATGTAAAAATGAAAAAATTTAATTTCCAGATTGAAAAAAAAAATTGATTTAAATAACACTAAAATAATAAAAAAATTAAATTTAAAAAAGAAACATAAATTGCATATTTTTTGGCAACATAGTAATAAAAGTTTTTATTAAAAAAGGCGGGAACAAAAAATAGTGTTTTTATTACACGACAAATATGAAGCAAAATTGCTATAATTTGATGAAAATCTTGAACTATAACTGGTAACTTTAGTGTTTATGATTTGAAAAGAAATTATCCATGAATTATGCAGATTAATTACAAACACAGAAAAAAAAACAGGAAAAATAGTTGGAATTTGTATGGATATAAATTTTAAAAGGATGAAGATCAGAAACAAAAACAAAAGGACATCGCTTTAAATATTCCTAATATTAGATTTTTATTAATCAAAAATTTGTAATATAAAAATTTAATTAAAAAAAATATTACATTGGACATTTTTCACTTGAGCCATGACTACTTAAAAATTATATAATTTTTCTAATTAATTCGAAACTTCACATTTTATTATTAAAATATGGGGTTTTTAATTAATAATAAATACCCCATATTTTGAGTGGTAAAGATGTAAAAAAATTATTTTAAGTAAGTATTTACATTAATTAAATTTAAAATAAAAAAGAAATTCCATTGTTTTACCAAAAAAAAAAAAAAAAATTAAAACTAATTATTCAAAAATTATTTACCTTTTATAGAATTTTTTGTTTTAAAACTATTTCCCTTTAAGATTAACAAATGATTGATTTTAGTAAATTTTATTTTTTAATTTAATTTGATAATTTCTGTTTGATCTTATTTGAAAAATGCTATAATAGAAAATTAATATAAAAATCAACACGGCTGTGTGTTTGATAATTTTAACAATATATATAAAATCAAAGAAAATTTTTAATAATTTTATATAGGAAACTAAATTAGTTATAAGATAAACTTGGAAATATTTAGTTACGTATATATTAGGGGCACATGGTTAGAAATAGAAAATATATTAACATAATAAAAATATTAATAATGCAAATATAATAACAAAACTGTATTAATCTTATAAAGCAATGAATTTAAATGTAGAGAATTTTAAAAAAGTATATAAACAAATTCAAAATCCTTAAAATGTGCTAGAAGGGAAAAATTGTAGGTTTCCTGTTAATGTGTTTTCAAAATCAAGTTAAATATGTTCAAATAAAATGTCCTTATTATATGTGTCCTATTGCAGTTTAATGAGAAAACTAATCATCTATTTAAAGTGTATTATTATCTATATCCTGGTGAGCATATGGTATATACTTATATACTCTACTAATTAGTAAAAGAAAATAACTTCAAAAAATTTGCTTAAAAAAATTCTCAAATAATTTCATTAAAAATAAAATCAAATTAAACATTTTTAAGCGAATGGATTTCATACTAGTACTTTCTATATTTTAACTCAAAGTATACCAATAGCTCACAATCTATTGCTGAAAAAAATTCTTTTTTTATAATCCAAAAATGGTTAGCTTGCAACAAACTGTCATTGTATTTAAAAATAAATTTAAAATTTTTCATATTGTTTTTACTCCAATATTTGAGTTGCTGTAAAAATATTTCCCTATAATCTATTACTGTCCTTTTTGGGAGTATCTTAAATAATTTCAGCTACTCTAACACTATCACTATAGCTGTTATTAACATCTATAAGTATCTTTCCATATATATACATAAATATACTAAATGTTAAATAATAAACGAAAAATAACTTAAATAAAAATTATAGCCAGAAAATTATACTAAAATACTCATCCATTCCAGTAATTTTTTTGAAGAATATAATAAGAAACTAACATAAACTCTTTGAAAATATTTTTTTTTATTGTATATAAAAATGGATTAAAAAATTATTAAAATGAAATTACAAAATACTAGTAATGGTAAAAATATGATTTAAAATTTTTGTCAAATTTATCAAATTTTGTAAAGTGAAAAAAATTCTGATAAAAATAGTAATAGTAATCGTAACTATAGCAATATGTTAGTTAATAACAAAAATATAGAAAAAAATTATGAGAAGTACCTTAAAGATGCTGTCAATTTCTCTGTGAAAACCAAATTTCCATACATGGTTAGCTTATAATAATATTAAATTGACTAAAATGAAAATAATACAAAAAAATCCATTTAAAAAATATCAACAAAAAAATTTAAAAGAGCAACTTTTCTTTCTCTCTCTCAAAAAAAAAAATTTTAAATTTTCATTTAAAAAATAATGAAATTTTCAAAATAAAATTAAATTATCGACAACAGTTAGTTTTCAAAAATACCGCAGAAAAAAAACAATAAATAGTAGGCAAAAAGAAAAAAATCCAATAGAAAAAACTACAGTAAAAATATACAATTTATTTAAGAAATTAACAAAATAATGAAATCTAATAAAAAAAAACTACTAGAATTTTCGAAGAATTTGTAATTTGCTAGAATTTGAAAGAATATCCAAAAATTTCGTTTAAAACAAAAAACAAAAACTACAACAATAATCAAAAACTACAATAAAAAAAAAAATTCCTTAATCTTCAAGAAACTACAATAACTATCCATAAAATTAAGCTACATTTAATAAAATAATTTGAAAAATCAATAAATTTCCAATTTCCAATAATTAGTTCCAACAAAAAAACTGCTAGAAAAAGGAAATTTAAGAAAACTGCAATAAATAAATAAAAATTTGTGATTTTTAAAATTTCGTACAATTTAATTAGAACAAATTCGAACTGCAATAATCGATATTGCTCCCAACATTTATGAAATAATTGATTTTGTACAATTTTAAAAATTTGTATATGAAAATATTAGCAAAACAGAAGCTAAATTATTTCATATTCAAAATGGCGGCATATCATTAAATAAAATTTCAATAAGAAAACAGAAAGTAAAAATGAATATGTGAAATTTACATTAATAATAATAATAATAATAATTATAATAATACAAATATATTACAAAAGAAGAAATAATAAAAAATCTATTTATGTTTAATAATTACGAAGGTCGTTGAAGTACTGAAAAAAGATTAAGATAAACTGTAATAATTATAAAAATAAAGATATCAATTAAAATGCCCACAAAATTAATGAAAAATCGTCCCTTAATATCAAAGAGACGCAAACCTACATGTTTGTAAAATAAACATAAAAATATTATAAGTAATTTACCAATAAAATAAAATGGAATATTTATTTCTAACAGTGAAGAACCGCTGGTATAATTTTATGTTAACTATTGAGGAGGTCTCTCCTTTTGAAAATAAATCTCTCAGTCAATCCGTGATGTTGTTTGCTCTTGACAGATTATCATACTTAAAAACATTTACAAAAAAAACAACAACATTCGATTGTCTATATTCGCATTACTTTTATTTATATTATATTAAAAAAATAATAATAATTAGAAAATTAACTAAATATCGACGATTTTTCTCTTTTTCTCTTAAAGGAAAGATAGCATTTATGAACTACTACATTCATCATAATTGCTCTATTCTTGACTTTATTTGAATCTCCATTATTATCTAATCAAAATACATAAATAAATGTTTTTAATAAAAATAAAAACGCAAAAATCATAAATATCTGAAGTTTATTATGTAATTTTTTAAAAATACGAATATATATTCGCAAAAAAACTTTCTCAGTGCATTGAACATATAATTTTTTATACTCACCTTATTTTTGCATTCTCCTATGTGATTTTTAAAAGAAAATGAAGAAACAAATATAATAAAAAATAAAATTATGAATGGCCCATACGTGTAAGTGATTTTAGTAAATAAGGAAAAATTGAAATTATTTATAAAACAACTGAAAAAGGAAAAACATGAAAACTAAAAATTCGATACTATGAATACCAAAACAAAGATTATAACAATTAATTAATAGTAATAATAATAATATTAATAATGATAATAATAATAAATACAATATAAATAAACAGAGTTTATTAATAATTATGATAATAATAATAGTAATAATAATTAACAAGACTTTATATAAATGTACGTATTAGAGACAGTATAGTGTTCTGTTTTTATTTTTAAATTTTTATCATTAATAAATACTATTAAATGTATAGGTATATGTGTAATAGGAACTTATGAAAATTCAAAATAATGAAAAAATCAAATTAATTATTTATAAATAAAAGAAGAATAATTTTTTTATAATAATTAAATACACACGAAAAAATATATAGATTTTAGATACCAAAAGCAGTTCTATTCTTATTATTTATAAAAGCAAATTACTACTCTATCGAATTTTTATTTTTATAATTTATAAAGAATATAAAAGCTATAGATTCTTAACTAAATTAAACTAATAATTTAATTCTTTATAAATCGAATAAACTTTCGAGAGATTTTTTATCTATCAAAAATAATTAAATATTTAAAAGAAAATATGAGAACAAAACAGAAGCTTATTTATGTGAAAATGGAATCTTTAAAATTGGTGGCAAAATAATTAAGAGAGCATAAAAATAAACATTTGCAAAACGGTGATCAGCAATTAAAATTTGATATAAAATATTGGCACAGTAAAATATTATTGCTCTTAAATAATTATGAACAAAAATAATTTTGTTTTAGAAGTGAATTTTTTTTATAAGAAAAACAACTTTTAGAAAATTTTCTTACAAAGAGCACAGCCAATTACGATCTAAATGTAACTCAAAAAGTAAATTGTTAAAAAAAATGGTAAAAACAAAAAAAAACTGCTGCCAAAGAAGTTATGACATAAAAAAAATAGTTTTAGATAATCAATCTTTAAAAAAATGTTATCTAAAAAAAATCACCAAACTACTATTCTTATGAATAACGATTTATTTAAATGAACTCAATTAAATAAAAATATACTATAAAATGTTTCGATATGCTAGACATGAAAAAATTACTTTTCTTGAAAAAATTACACTTGAAAAAGTGCAGCAAAACTGCTACAAAAAATTACAAATTGAAATAAATGACGTACATAACTTATTAGAGTACCTTTTTTCAAGCAAAATTTTGCTGCTCTAAGAAAAAAAAAATGTTATCTAAAAATTACATACAAACACTGCTAGAAAAACGAAAATAAAACTGCTTGAAGAAAAAATTTTTAAATGGTAATATAAAAACAATTACGTCCTGAATAAACAAAGGAAAGAAAAAAAAATTAAAAATGGCGCCGCTACAATAAGACAATATCGCCACTATAAAATGACATATTTCCAAGCTTCTGTTTTCTTGTAAATTTTACGGAAATTGCAAAATTTCTATTTTGTGTTCAATTAAATTTCCTCTTCCATAATAAAAATTCTAATAACTCTATATGAAAAAAAAAACATACATGAATGTTATTGAAAATAAATACAAATTAATTGAAAAAAATATACAAATATTAAAAATGAACTATAATAATAGTGATTAACTAACAAATAATCAATAATAATAAAATTCCAAATCATATTTAATGTACAAATTTTATATATTGTATTAAAAGAAAATACTTAATTTAATAAAAATAAATAATAAGAAGGAAAAATAGAAACACTTTTTAAAAATGCGCTACAAATAATACAAAAACAAAAACATTTATAATACTTGTAACAACAAATATAATATTTATGTATATTACCATAAATATATACATACATGAAAGGATAAAAAATAATTATGTTAATATAGAAATTTAAAAATTATATGATCATAAAGGTAATAGTGCTGATTATTATGTAGAGACTCTTTTTAATTGCATTTTAAATTATCTTTTTTTTACTACTTAATGCAAATCTCCCACGTTGTTTAAATGGAATAAATTTATAATTATTCATATGGAAAATAATAACTAAAAGTATTGGTAACTTTGTTGAATTAAAATGAAGAAATTAACAAAAACAATTTATTGCAATTATTCAAATAATAATTTTTAACATTTTAAATTCTAAAACAAAAACATTTTTTTATTTGTAAAACTGGTTGTGGCAATTATTTTTGCCCAGCACTGTATTTGCATGTTTTGTCAGTCGCTAGTGCAGTGGCGACCAAAATTGTTGTCATTTTTCCGATTTTATTTGCACAAAAAATTATTTTCGCTAATATTTAAAAAAAAAAATTATTTTAGACTTTATTTTTAAATAAAATTATGTTTCATTAATAAAACATTACGACAAAAACCCACAAAGATTTTTTTTTTTTTTGCCAAAAACTTAAAGTTCTTGTTTTTTTCTTTTTTAAAATTAAAATAAAATAAAAGAATTATATATAAAAAGTCAAATTAAAAACAAAGTAAATATGAAAATAATAGAAAAGAAATATATATTGCTCTAAAATAAAGTATGTGATTGATAAAATTTTGATTTAAATCATAAAGAAGAATCATAAAAAAAAGAAACTATTAATAAAACTAATAATAATAATAATAATAATAATAATAATAATATTAATAATTGATAATAATTTTTGCTTACAAAAACAGAAATTTATAGTAATTATTTTATGCAATATCAGTTAATAAATTAAAAATATTGTGGTGTACTTTTTCTTATTGGAAACAAAATCTTATAATCGGGTATGTAAAAAGTACTAAATATATAAATAAATAATAAGTGGATAAACATAATTAATAACATTTAAGTAGTTGGCTATAAAAAGAAAACAAACAAAAAAATAACCATATTATTTTCATTTGCATAAAAACAAAACTTTCAGAATATAGTATGCCATAAATTAATAGAAAATTTTTTGAAATATATAATCTTTCAATAATATTTGATGTTTCAGTAAAGTAGTTATTTAAATAATAAGTACTCAATTAATAGTACGAATAGCCTTATTACCATATTACTCATATATTATATATAGTAGCTCTGTTATCATATTTAAAACATACAAAAAAAAAGAAAACAAAGAAAAATTTATATTTAATATTATTTGTGGTATTTGTTAGAATTTCATTTTTTTTAAAGAAAATTTTTATTAAACGACAAATAATAGTAATAATAATACTCGTAAAAATAATAGTAATCAGCTTTTTGGTGCATGTGTAGACACAAAATATTGCAATATAATAAATGTTTCATCAAATAAAAATATTATACATATTAGTATCTGTTTTGCTTAATATAATCAGTAACACATTTATTAATTAAAAGTTATCAAAAGAAAAAGAAATTACATAAATAAAAATATTATCATGAATATCTCCTTTAAAAATTATATTAGAATATTTGCTAAAAAATGCTTAATAATCAAAACTTAACATGTGAAAATCAATGTATGCTTTTAAAATATTTCAAAAAAAAAAAATAATAATAATAAAACAAACAATAACAATTATATTAATTATTTTAAACAAACATTTAAATTTCAATACTTGTAGACACATATTTGTGGATTCATGTTAAACAAATATATTCAACTATCAAAATAGTTATAGTCCAAAACAAAACAAAAAAATAAATAAAAATTGCACAAACAATTCAATGTAGGCATTTAAAGATAAAAATAATATTTAACAAAAACTTGGTAATTATTGATGATAAAGTCGTTCAAAAACAAAAAAAAAAATATCAAAATTATTTTAAAAATTTGTCACTAAGCCATTCAGTAAATGAACAATATTATAGCGTATGTGTATGCTATAAAATTTGTGCTTTTTTAAATCAATAACCATAATTAATGATAGGAAAAATAAAAACAAATTAAAAATAATCAATATTGATGTGAACAGAAAATTAAACAATATCCACTATTGCTTAGTTTATAAATGTTTTAATATTATTATTACAAATTGTTAATTTTAATATTTTCATACATACACAGTTTTGCTAAAAATAACACTCACAAAACAAAAATTATTTAATGTCATCAAATTAAAATTAAAAATGAAGAAAAAGAAGAACAAAAAGAATGAATAATAATTAAGTAAATATAATATAACAAATAAATTAATCATAATTAAGGCTACAAAATACATAATTATGAAAGTGAAGTTTGATGCAATTCAATGTGTATTGTTCGATATTGCTCATAGGCTGTATTTTTATAAATTATATTAAAGGGAAAAAAATTAAAAAAAAAAAAATCATATAAAAAAACGGACAAGAATACAAATACTCGTAGGCTTGTTACAGAATTTTCCAAAATTATTTAGTGAAAACAAAATAACGAATTAATTTCAAAATGAAATATGTAAAAAAAAAAAACAATTTTATTATAAATATTCCAATTTAAATGATTACATGAGGTAAATATATAGAAATTTTAATAAAATTAAATATTATTAAAAACAATAAAAATTAAAAACGAAAAATAATCATACCACTATTATCTGGTTAAGGCTGCAGGGAAAACATAAGACTTTTGACGCCATTTTTTTTTTTTTTTTGTTACCTTCAAATTTCTATGCTTTTAATATGTCTTCTTAATATTTAGAATTTTTTTTATGTTGCTATACTTTTTTTTTTGTATAATTTTTAGTTTATTATGAAAGTTTTCGGAGTGTAGAAATAAAGTGTAGACATTTCTAAATCATTGAAACTAAAATCTGAAAGGTATATGTATAATTAGTTTTTTTTTTAAAACCAAATATATGTAAATAATATTAATCTCGAGTTTAGAACAACGAACATGTGATTATTTTCATTATTTTCTCAAAAGCGCCATCTTTGTACAAAATCGACCGTCCCGCCTAATTTGCTTGCAATGAAAAGAAAAGAAAAAAACTGAAATATAAATCAAACAAAATGTATGCGCAAATCATACGAAAATTTAATAAAAATAATATTTCGATTGTTTCGTTTCAATTCAAAATTATTGACTTGTTTTTTTTTTTTAAATTCTTTCTCAAAACATTTTTAATTTAAGTTTTTTATTAAATAAAAAATATTTGCACAACATTTTCTCATAGATGGCATTTTATAATGTATTATTCAACGCCATCTGTGCATAATGTGCAGAACTCCATTTGAAAAGAAATAATTAGAAGGGTACTTTTTGGATAAATAAAAACTTGATTTAATTATGTTAATTTTAAATGGTATGAAGCTTTTATGTTTTATAATAATTTCAATTTCAAATTTAACTGAAATATCTGAACAATATTTTATTGAATTATTTAAGTTTTGTTGAAAATACAATCACAGAAAATGAAACTTTATTTAACTATCAAAATTTTATAGTATTTAAATAATTTTTTTTTAATGAAAAAAAACGGGAAAAATATAAAAAATATATATGAATTTATTAATAAATATTAACAACACTAACAATAACAACAACAACAACAAGCAGTGAAATTAATAATGAAGAAAACAAGAATATCTTATACAAAACAAATAATAATTTAAAAATAAAAAAAAAACAAAAACATAAAACAAGGAAGAAATAAACATAAAAAAAATCCATGTTTTATCTATGAATAAAATAATTAATTTAATATAAACAAAGAGAGTACAAATTACTTATTAAATTAGAACGTGATAATTAGATATATAATTAATTATAATTAATTAATGGACAAAATATTATACAAAACAACTATTATTTTGTAAAAGAAAACAAATAAATAAAAGCAAAAATTAAATTTATAATAATAATAATAAAATTAGTGGTTATTATAATTATTATTAAAAGTGGGCATAATTGTTAAAAATTCCAAAAATCATCAATTTTCTCAACAAAAAAAAAAAGAATAAATAAACTGCATTAAGGATATTATTTATATTGTATTAATCGAAATTCAAAATAAGCTCCGAAAATAAAATAAACTTTGTTTTTTTTTTTATAAAAGAAAGAGAGACACATTTTTTTTTAGTATTGATAATTTCCAGTAATTTTGTTTAAATATTAAAAATGAAAAAAAAAATTAAATCAGTTTGTTGACAATTTTTCGTTAGCAGCTAAAACAGAAAAATAGACGGGATTTGAATTTTTATATTTAAAAGTCGAAAATTGATTAAATACAAACTTGAAACTAAAAATTTTCCACTAATTATTAAAGTTTATTTAAAAAAAAAAATTTCCAAACAGAATTATTTGAAAACTCTTTATTGATATTATGTCCTGACAGTTATTATTACAATAACTGAAAGAAAACAAATACAATTAATTAAATAAACTATTAATTGTATATAAAATGAATTAAATGTTAAATGAAACAGAAAATATTACAAATAAAATGAAAAAAATACAAAATAACACCTATACTATATGGTATATGCTGATAAGGACGAAAATTGATTATTTATATAATACAAAAAAAAAATATAAGTGATAGTATATTTCGTGATATATGTAAGATTATTAAATGGATTATTAAATTACAATATTTAAAAAAAAAAAACAAAACCAAATAAAAATGAAAAAAAAGTTACTGATAACCGAACAAGGAAGAAAATATGATAAGGATACCAATACCAAATAAAACGAAACGAAAATATTTAATTATTGTAATATGTCTTAAAATTAATAATGTTAAAAATAATATTTATAAATTCACAATAATAATAATAATAATAATAATAATAATATATATTATAAATGGTACATAAATACACACCCACATACAAACATATATAAATATATTAGTAATAACAAATTTTAAAATAAAATGTAATTTAAAAATTCATTAATTGTATTAAAAAATATTATGTAAAAATTCGGCGAAAAAAAAATTAACATTTGATTATTTATAATATAATTTATAGAGATCTAATAAAGTAAACATATTTATTAAATATTATTATTAATAAATAATATCTATATTGATTGTACACATAAAAACAAATGATTACCCAAAAGAAAAACTATATTTAATTATTTAAATGGTGATTTTAATATTTTTGCATTTTTTTTAAAAACAATTATATTTAGATACTGCGTAGATATGAATACTAAATAATACTTAATATATTAAAAAGGTTAGATTAAAAAAAAATTCTATATTAGTAGTCACTTTTATTTTCTATTCAAATTAATTCAAGTAACGTCCTTATTAGAATATCCTTGCTTTAAAATAAAGTCAAATAGATTCACTAAAAAAAAAAACAAAACAATTGTATTTTAAAGAAGAAGGCAAAATATTAAAAAATAGTTTAACATATATAATTAATAGTTATTATTGAAAAGAATATCTTTGTTCAGTTATCTTCCTTTTAAATAATCAATTTTATAAACTGCTATAAAAAGATGTAATATATTAAAGAAAAAAAAAATAATTTAATTAAAATTTACTTAAGATAATAAGTAAGAATATTTAAAAATAAATTTATAAAAAAATATTTATGAACAAAAGAAAAATATGAAAATGCTAACAAATACAATATCATTAGTAGAACGTGAAGAAATCCACCGTTATTTAAAAAAAACACACACACACACACACACACACATATATATATATATATATATAAAACAAAAATAGTATTTCTAATCAGAGTATCAGCCAGGAAAAGAATACCAAATAATATAAAAATAAAATAAAAATTAATATTATTATGAATCTAAATAAAAATATTAACAATAAATGTACACAAAAAATATTTCTTAAAATAAGGTATGATAGCAGAAAAAAAAGAGGATGTAAAAATATTATTGAATATAAGTGAAATCAAACAATTTTATACTATACTCTTTAAAAAAAAATAATTAAAATAACAATAAAACATTTCTATGTGTACCTTTACCAAAAAAAAAATTTATGTTTTACTATTAATGTCCAATTGTACTATGAATATCCAATTTTTACACATACATCCATATGTATTTGCATTTGTAGATTTAAAAGGATTTTTATTTTTAAGATATTTAAAATTCGAACTAATAAAACTAAAACGAGGAAAAAAACACATAAAATAATTTATTTTATGTGTGTGTTTACTAAAAAAGTAAGCCAATAATAGATTCACATTCAAAAAGTGGTTTAAAATATGTTACAATAATTTTTTAAAATACTCTTTTTGTAAATTAACAAATAATTAATGCAATTTTTTTTTCAACTATTTGTGAAAACTACAAAGTAATTTAATTGAAAAAAAAAAGAAAGTTAAATAGAGTTAAATATTTTGTAGAATATAAAATAAGAAGCAAAGAACCATTCTGTGAAAATAAAAATTTTTAAATGGATAAAAAGATAATATGTTTTTTTATTTTTAAACGAGACAAAATAAAAAAAAGTAATACAATATATTTTTTCAATTTTGTGTTTTTATATTTTTTGAAGTATAAAACAATTTTTAAAGAAGGAGTAAGAAACAATAATAATATTAACAGTCATTATATGATATATAAAATTCAAAAATCAATTTACTATTATTTATAATTATTATGAATAGAGTTATAATAAAACTAATATGTTAGTACTAATACTAAGAATAATATTCATAATGGTAGTATTTAATTAAATTATAAAATTAACATATATATATATAACTTTTAACATTAAAATTATAATATATATATATATATATATAGATATGTATATATATACTCGTATATCAATGGTGATAAATAAATTTCTTAGAATATTATTAAATATTTAGGATATAAAATAAAAATACTACAATATATTCGTATGTAATAAGATGTTAATTTTGTTTTCTTAAAATTTTATCAATTTTAAGATTTAAGTAAATACGAAAATAATAAAAATATTACGTTATATTTTTTAAATTCAAAAACATATTGAATAGTATTTTTAACGTTATTTTTTTTTTTAAATGGCCACAACTCTTCGGCAATTTTTTATCATTTCAAAACTTGCAATAATAGCAATCGCTCTATTTTATGAAAATAACGCTCAATCCTAGATATTAGCTTTATAGTTTCAATACAGTCAATTTTTTCGGTATTCAATTTAACAATTTATACTAGCCGCCATTTTTAAAATTTCCTAAATAAATTAATCAAAAAAAATATATTTGACCAAATAGCTTTTTAAGAATAATTTTTCTGTAATTACGTGGAATAAGAGAACTCTTAAAATTTGGCGCAATATTTAAAATACGTTTTTTTTATAGATTATTTTATGAAATTCAAAATCAAGCTTTATTTAATAGCATAAAGTATCTTAGATGCCATATTTAAACTTAAAATCAATTGCTGATATTTGATCATTTTTTTTTTTTTGGATATGCTTAATCTCTTTCTTCTGGGTTAAACCCTTTAAATTGATCAAAAAAGTTCGTTATTTAGCAACGCTAGTTTTTGAAAATGTCATTTTCAAAAACTAACGCGGCTAAATAACGAACTTTATTATATTTATCGCTAGTCTACAAAGCTTTTCGTCAAAAGCTTCGTTAGAAGCTTCATTTTAGGTCGCGTTGTTTTTTGAAGGCGCCATTTTGCAAATTTCCAATTGAACATGTTTTATTACGCGGTTTATTTTTATAAATAAAAAATATATTCTTTTTTTTTTGTAAAACATCAAATTTACTAATATTATTATGTCTATAAAATGTATTCTTTTATTGGTTGCATACAATACTTTGAAGTTTTTTACACTTATCATTCTTATTAATCAAAATTATGATCAAATAATTTTGTTTAAAATTAATTGTAAAATATAAAAACTAGTTTTATAACTATCAAAATTGCTTCTTATTTTATGTTTTACGAAACATTCCTTTTCTTTACGCATACATTCTATTCGAGTGTTTTTTATTTTTTTTTCAACTTAAATCATTTTTTCATATATAAACAAAATGAAGATAGAAAAAAAATGAAATGAAAATTGCAATTATAAATAAACGCTTTGATCTTTATAACTGATTATATCTTTGGTACAATATTGTAGAAAATCCCAAAATTTTTAAAACAAAAAAATATGAATATTTACCTATTATTTTTATACTATCCTTATTTAAAAATTGTGTCTATTGTAAATTCAAACGTGATTTAAATAATTATAATAATTTATGTTTCTTCTTTCTATTGCTATTAATATACACTGAAGAGTATACACTTGAATATGAGTTAATCTATAATTTTTTTTAAGGGTTGTTAAGTTAAGACATACTAGATATCTTTATACATATATGCATATATGCTCGTATACATACTCTTATATGTTGTACATACAATATAAAAAAATACAGACAAACATATTATTTATAAATAATTACAAAATATTAAAACATTTACATACATATAATAAATACTTACATATATATTAAAAAAAAATTATATATATATTTTTAATACTTATTCTAAATGTTTATAAGAATTTCATTTTATTTTCAAATTAAGAAAATAAAATTTGTTTTTATTTTATGGAAAAAAGACTAATTGGAGCAAAAAAAATGTATAAAAAAAATATTAAAAAAAATATGTAAATTTTTTTTTTCGCGTGTTTCTTTCAAATGTTTGTTTATTTTTTTCGAAATTTTTATAGCAAAAGAAAAAAAACAACTCAATTTTTAATACCATAAAGAAATTAAATTACTTAATTTGTTTTTAATGTTTAAAAAATTCAATTTTTATTTCCCAAAAAATTTTTTTAATTCAAAGAAAATTTGTAGTAAATATACTAGAAAATGGCGGATAGGAATTATAAAATGGTTGATCTGGTAGCAGTGTTATCAGAGAAGACAAAAGTCTCGCTATTGGAAAGGTTAAGTAGAGAAACAACAAAAAAAAGCAAATTAATCGGAGGGAATGGATGCATTTTTTGTCAAGTTCAGTTAAAGACAAAAAAAAAGAAGATTTTTTTATCAAAACTTTAAAAAATCTTCAAAAATAATACGAAGATATTTAAAAAGAAAGTTGCAATTTTTGCAAATAAAATTCTTTTATCAAAAGAAATTACTATAAAAAATGGAGGAAATTATGGATTTTTTCGTATACTTTAACCTTTCCAAAAACAAAAAAAAAACTGCTAGAATTTTTATAACTACAACCAAATTAAATTACTATAAAAATCGACTATAATTAATTGAAATTTTTGTTTAAAAAATTATTCAATTGGTAACACTATTTATACTGTTTTTTCTAGTATTTTTTTTTTTTTAAAAACCACTCTTTTTTTTGTACATTTTCTATTTTGAATTATTTAAAAAAAAGAACATTTGTGCCGAAACACGCGCTCCTTTGCATGATTGTGAATGGATTTCCAAAGAAATAATGTAAATAGCAAAAAAAAAAAATAAAAATTACAAAAACAAGAATGTGAAAAAAATAATTTTATGAATATTTATAATTCTTTATAATCTCTACATACATACATATGCATACATACATATATTAATATATATTTACAGTACAGAGGAAAATCATTTTGTGTACGCATATTATTATTATTATTATTATTATTAAACAAACTGTATAGATGTGTGTGTACAAACCAACAAATCGTATATTTAAGGAATTGCCTTTATAGTTAAGCGTTCAAGAAGATGAACGGAAGAAGGAGATGATCGCGAACAAATAGAGATGGTGGGCAAGGGTTGCTGCCCTTACGGTTACAAGACCATTAAAAGTATTTTAATAGGACATTATTGAAACAGATATACGATCGCTTAAGGAGGTATATAGGTACACAGAAATATCCTTTTCCATATATATTGTAAGTACATCGCCACACATAACGTTTTAGGAGTAAAACTATTGATTTTCATAGTCGATAGTACAATATTATGGAATGTTCGTCGCATATAACATATTATAGGAATATCCATACATTTAGAGCAGAAAAAAAATAAATAGAAAAAACACAATTTCTTTTTATTATACCATAATAAAATTTATTTGCATGTGAATTTTCTAACAATGATTATATATACATACATACACACATCCATTCAAAACATACATATTTATATAATATAAACTCATCTATCTATGTATGCATATAAACTTATTTAGATATACTCGTTCGTACAGATATGTAAATAAATTTGATAATTAGGAATATGATAATAATAATAATAATAATAATAATAACAAAAAAATATGTAGTTATATATATATAAAACAAACACACATACATACCTGTCTTTTTTAAATGTGACATAATATGAGGTAATATACAATAATATATGTAGAAGATGTAAGAGATAAAAATTTATTAAGGAACAAATAAAAACTTCTTTATAATCTAAATTTTATAATAAAAATATTATTAATTAATTGATAATAATAATAATATTAATTGTAATCTTAAAAATAATACAATAATAATAATAGTAGCATTTAAGTGTATGTGAGTATTTGATAATATTCCAATTATTGTATAATTAAATATAAGAAACAAATACAAATACATATAAGGTACTATTTTTTTTTTTAAAGTATTAAAATTTTTAATACTTTTAATTATTGTAATTTATTTATCTTATTTTCTTATTATTACAATGGTTTTTTAAAATTAAAAAATAATTTTTTTCACAAGAAAATAGAAAACAAATAAAATTACATGTAATAAATAATAACTATATATATGCATAGCTATATAATATATTATGTAGATTATATAATATATGTAAGAACACAAAAAACAAAGAGTTATAATATTACAACAACCGAAATAGTTCTTCTATATACATATACATATATATATATACAATATATATTGTATATATATACATTTATATATGTATGCGCATGCATATGCGTGCATTTATTAAAAAAGAATTTATCGTAATTCTTATTAAACTAAAAATATTCTGAGCAAATTCAAACCTGTGTTATTTCCAAAAAAAAAATTGAACTATAAACTCTTTAAAAACAACATCCTTCATTCCTTAAACTCTTCCGTGAGTATTTTAAAAATTTAATGGTTTTTAATATAATAGAAAAAAAAACAGAAAAAAATTCCTATAAAAATATAATGAACATTTTACGTAAAAATTTTAAATTTTTCAAAATTCATAAATACAAACCGTAATTAAAATTGACTAAAATTTTTTAGTTAAACTATCCCCAAAAACTATTTATAAAATAAAAAGATTATTTTAAAGAAATCATTTACATGTACAAGTTCTCGTAAAAATTAAAAATTTAAATTTTTAGAGTTTCCAAAAGAAAACCCTACTTTTCCATAATTTTTTTCTCTAAAATAATACAAAAAAAAACGCAATTGTAACCGTTAACTAAAGTTAAAAACTTAGAAAAGAGTAAAGAAAATTTTGGTAAATAAAAAGAAAGTTAAAATGTAAGACTTTAAAACAAAATGAAGAACATTGAAAATTAAAAAAAAAAAACAATTTTTAAAAAAAATGAGGAAAATAAAAAAAAACTACAAATAACGAGATAATAATTTCATAATTGATAAAAATACTATTAAGCCTTTGACAAATTATGCATTAAATTTATAATAAGAAAAAAAAAATTTTAATTATAAAATCCTTGAAAAAGAAAAAAACCAAATAAAATTAATTAAGAAACATGTCTTTTGTCCAATTAAAATGTGAAAATTTAATGAAATTTATTGTGAAAATATTTGAGAAAAAATTTTTGATTTTGCTAAATTTTAAAAATTTAAACTTTAGAAATGATAATGAAATTATTTTGATGTTTAATAAGATATTGTTTTTTTTTTTTTAAATATTGTATTTTAAGATTGAGTTTTTGTTTAAAAAATAATGTTCTTTTTTTGAAGAATAAAAATTCGATTATATTTTCATTGTGCCCTACATTTTTAGGCCTTGTATTCATAATAAATTTTTTATTAAAAAATTCCTTTAAAAAAAAATTAAAAATTAAGAAAAATTAAATTTAAGCATTTTTTAGATATTTCAATATAATTTCTATTATAAATTTTTATCATTAATCATAAAGAAGACATTGGAAATTCCTAAGAAATATAATCAAAAGTGTATTAGAATTAAAAAAAAAAAAAAATCTGTAAAATTAGGTTAAAAATTTAAAAAAAAAAATAAATAACTGAACAAAACTTGATAAATTTTCGATAAAAAATAAACGCCTTCAAAAAATTAAATTTTAATAATTATTAACTGACAACCAAATGAAAAGAAAAATCATATTTTCCCTTATAATAAATAATAACAAACGAATTTGATAGTTTTTAATTAATTTTTAATCTTAATTCATATCGTCTCCTATTATTTGTTTCTGTTTTACATAATATATTTTATTAATAACCACTACTATCATAAGTAATATTGTGTTTATTTCATATTTCTTTTTAAGTTATTTAACATTAATAAAATATTAAGAAATTATATGATTATTAAAAAAAAAACATATTTATGAAGAAAGAAAATTACAAATATAATAAAAAAAAAATTCGATATTTTTTGAAATGTTAATAAAATATTATATATATTTTCTTAAAAAAAAAATTAATACTATTTATCTTATTAAAAGAAAGTTCATTTTTAATTAGGAATTTATCTAATTCGAATAATAAGAAATTATTATAAAATTTAATAATAAAAAGAACAAATGATAATAAATTAGGAGACAACTAATAACAAATTTTAATAAATTAGGAGAAAACTAACCAAAAATTATTATTAAAAAAAAAATGCTGAAACCAAAAACGTATAGTAACATGAATAGATGAAATGAAAAATATTTCATAAAATTGATAATAACAAGATAATTTTTAATTATTAAAACAAATTTAAAAATAAAATTGAAATCAAATTATAAATTACAAGGAATAACGTATAATAAGAAAATTGTATTTAAATAATTAATAAAAAATACAATTAATAATAACGCAAAATAAAAATTAACAAAAAACTAAAAAACTTATATTACAAACTGCAAAAAGAGCAAATAATAATATTTAAAAAAAAAATTTTAAATTTCAATACAAAATAAAGAATTAAAAAAAAACAACATACAAATTATATTGAGTATTAATATTAATAAGTTTACTAATTTCTATAATTATTGTGTTATTAGGATTTTCAAATTTTTATAACTTTAATAGAATAAAAAATAATAAAACTAAATTTAATATACATATATATATTGTATGAAAAAAAATTATATAAAAAAGAAAATTAATAAAAAAAAACAAAAAAAAAATCAAATTCAATGTGAACAAATAGAAACGACTTAAAAAATACATTTATTACTGGTGATTTGAAATAATATTAATATTATATATAATTTTAATATTTTCTTAAAATAGTGTATGTATTAAAAACAATTAAACGGTAAGGTACCGAAAAAGATATACTGACAAAAATTAATATACTAACATATGAAAAAAAAATAATAGAAAGTTTAGAAAATAAATACTAATTAAGAAATTATATGGCAAAAAATAAACAATCAATAAAAAATTAAATTTCAAAATTTAAGAGTAAAGTTTTATTAATTAAAAAAAAAAAATAACAATTTATCAACAACAAAAAATTTGAAAATATAAAAAATAATTGAAAAAATATTTTAAAGAAAATGTTTTTTTAATAGGAACAAATTTACGATTATTTGTAATTTTTTTTCCTACGGCTACACCCTTAAATCTTTCCGTCGTCATTCATTTTCTAAGTCAGAAATAATATAGTAGCATTAAAAAAAATTGAATTAAAATAATTTAATAAAATAAGAAATTAAGACAAAATTAACAAAACTTTTAAATTAAAAACAGTATTTTTTTTAAAAAAAAATAATCTAATCGATTAAAATAAATTATAATAAAATTGATTTAATTTAAAATAAAAAATGTGAGCAGTTAAATGTGCTTTGAAAACTAACAAAAATGAAAAATAAATTAAAAATGTTTCGTATTCAAATTGTATAAAAAATAGTAATACTTAATATACATACGCATACACACATATGTAAAGATTATGCATTTTCAAAAAATTCCATTTAATAAAAATAAGTAATAGTAATTAGAGAACTTATAGAAACAGAAAAGAAATTAAAAAAAAAGAAAAACAGAATTAAAGGACATAAATTTTATAAATTATTTCTATCCTTTTGAAATGACAAAGAAAAACAACAATAAAAGAAATAATATTTATAAATTTATATTATGTATATGAAAAAATAGTAAGAAGATATAATTAAATATAACAGAAAAATTATATTTTGACATAATATTTAAATTCATAGAAAAAAAGAAGAAATTTTTGAGATTAATTAAAATTTAAAAAAAGTTAATAATTTTAAAATATTTAATTCCAAATAAAACGTAAATACGATAAATATCGTTTATGTTTTATTATTATGCAATTTATTAATTATCAATATTTAAAATTAGAATTTTTTAAATCAATTTTATTATGGTTTTTTTTTAACGAAAAATTCAGAAAAAAATAATAAGAATTCTCAAATTTAAGAAGTTTTTGCAAGAATAAAAGAAATTAGACAGTTTCAATATGTCCTTCATAAACAAATTCATACATTTGTATTCGTAAATACCAACAATATACAATAATACATATATGTTTAAAAAAAAATATATATAAAATTTTATTAAATAAAAAAAATTCTCATTAAAATTTTCTGTTTTTAAGCAATTTGCCTCAGTTTTAACTATGAAAAAAAAAACCCATAACAAATAACGAATATTTTAACTTTTGCAAATTAACAAAATAAATAATAATAATTATTATGATGATATATTGTATAATATTAATTATTCAAGAAATCATAATAAAATGAAAGAAAAACCAAATACAAATAATTATAAAGAGAACTATAAAAAGTATATATTATATAAATACATCTACCTATATACATATATATTGATTGATATTAAAAGAAAAAGTATATTAAAAAAAAAAATAATTAACAAAAAGATAATACAGAAAAACACAAATACAAATACAAAATAAATATATTAAAAAAAGTATAGGATTTTATGAAAATGTATTGTAATTGGATGCTGACGTTGAAGATCAAAATGAATAAAAAATTGATTTTTTTACAAAAATAAATAAATAATAATAAAAATAAAGAAAAACAAATAAATAAAATATAATTGTTCGTTTTAATATGTATAATTATTAAAATATGTTTTTTATTATTATTATTTTTTTTTACTTCTAATTTTTAACATTTATAGGGGTTGGGTTTACTTTGATTCCTTATTGTTGGAGAAGGTAATTCTTTGAAGAACTTGTGCGAAATCATACAATGGAAAAATGTCATCGTTTTTGCAATTAAAAGGTATAAGAAGAGAAGAAAAACTCCCCCTTCCCCTGCTAGTTAGGCTAAAAACTCTAATTTAATGGTATGTACCCCTCTCCCCCCTTTAAATATCAGCACTAGAAGTTTCAGTGGAAAATATTACATTTCATAAATTTTGAAAAATTATAAATTAACGACTAAAAGATCCTTTTGGGATGAGGAATATCCTCTGGTTCTTGTTTTTGTATTGTGTGAGGAGGAAAAATCAATCTCGTATTACTCTTGAAGATATCACGCTTTTAGAGGAACAACATTAATATTTTATTAGTTTTGTTTAAAAAAATATATGAAACTTTGGTTAGTCCTTAATAACTAAAAAAATCCTGTGTGGTAAGAAATATATTTTGGTTTTATTTTGGTATAATAGGAAAAAAGAAATCAAACTTATGTGTCTGTAGGAGACAAACTCATAGGATGTTTCGTCCTGGTTTATTTTTATTATTTATGAAATAATAAGAACCTCGCCAGTTTTATCTATGCTACATGAGAAGGAACGTATATTTATATTTGATTATATGAAAAATGGCCAAATTATTTTTTTCTTCAAAATTTTATCTAACAATCATGCTTTTATATTTTCTACTATCAAATCGATCTTAACCCAACCTGCATGTTGGAGAAAAATATCTGCCTTCTTTGGACCCTACTTATTGACGATCCTTTCATTAATTACACAAAATTTTCCACTAATACTCCATATTACGATTGGAAGCAGTGTGTTAGATCAGTGTTAAATATATCAACCGAACTGAGTAGCTTCAGAAAAAAGAAAACTGACCCGCTCCCATACAGGAAACTTTTTCTTGCAAGCGCCTAATGACGTTACGGTTGTGTCGTAAATAGCAATGAAGTGGCTTTTGCTGTTATCCAGCCTGTGGACGATAATTTCTGCGAAGCGGCATACGGTGTTATTTTTTTAGGGCGGCGCCCTACTATGTCGAACTTTGGGTCATCAGAATTGCCATTGACTTTTGACTACCTTGATCACAAAGGTACCGGAACTTATTCAGAAAATTAAAAATACAAGTTTATTCATCTAAATCTATATTGTCCCCTTCAAAGTAATCCCCATCTACTTTAACACACTTATGCCAGCGCTTGATGCAATCCTCGAAACATTTTTTATATTCGGTTTTCGGTATGTCCATCAGTGCTTCCTGCGATTTTTCCATTACTTCCGCTCGGCTGTTGAAACGCGTTCCCCGTAATGGTTTTTAACTCGATTGAACAGAAAGAAGTCACAGGGAGCCAAATCAGGTGAATTCGGTGGTTGTTGGATGGCACTGTGCGACGGTGCGTTATCATGGTGCAAAATCCACGAGTTTTCTGCCCACAATTCTGGTCTCTTTCGGCGAATTGCTTTACTGTCCGGCCTTCTGGCAAAAATTCATGATGCACTACTACACCGTTGTAATCCACGAAAACCGTGAGCATTGCCTTCTTTTTTGACTGAAAACGGTGTGGTTTTTTTGGTCTCGGCTCATTTGGTTTACGTCATTCACTTGCCTGATGTCTGGATTGCGTGTCGTACTCATAAACCCACGTCTCGTATCCAGTAATAATCCTTTTGATGAATGTTGGGATCGGATTCAGCCTCGCAAATCATGTCACTTGCGACGTCAACACGGTCTCTTTTTTGCATGAAATTGAGGTCTTTTGGCACCAACTTTGCTGCTACACGACGGAAACCCAAATCATTAACCAAAATGTCTTGGACGGATCCATAGGTAATGTTTAAGTCCTCCGCTATCTCTCTGATGGTTAATTTGCGGTTATTGACCAACATTTCTTTTACTTTATCAATGTTTTCGTCGGTTTTCGATGTCGATGGTCTGCCACTGTGTTCATCATCTTCGATTGACTCATGACCACTTTTGAACCGGTCGTGCCACTGGTAAACGACCGTTTTCTTTAGAGAATCGTTGCCGAAACACTTTTCCAATATTTCCAACGTTCGCGCACCATTAAATCCGTTTTTGACGCAAAAATTAATACAAGTTCGTTGTTGCAAATTTAAATCCATTTCTAAAATTGTAAAAAATCGCCAATACACACAGAGATAGATGTACTCTTGGCTACGTAACTTTAGCAAATGTCAAGCTATGACGCTAAGATTTAGAGGGAATATCAATAACAGATGTACCAACTTAACAAAAAAAAAACAGAACTCAAATCGGAACGATGGGAGCGCCACAGTCGACGCTTCAGGCTTTTTTGGCGAAAGTGGCGTGCATATAGTGTCGACGATTGCCTCAAATTGATTAGAAGCTACCTTTCGAACCATTCAATACAAATTGTATTGGATGGCTTCAAGTGTGCAGTCCACCAAATATATGCTGGTGTTCCCCAGGGTTCTCTGCTATATCCGACTTTTTTTCTTATTTTCATAAATTAACTTTTATCTTTCACTTCTAATCCAATTCATGGTTTGCCTGATAACATCACAGTTTTTCACACTCTTTACTGATTCATGTCATTACTCTTCGGCCGTAGAACGACAATGTATGTTAAACATACTAAATTACGATATAGACAGTTTATTATTATGGAACTCGAAGAACAAAGTGGAATACAATACTTCCAAAACATAGAGCTGTCTACTATCTCCCTTGGAATGACCCCATATTTAATATGACCAAGAATGATGCAAAATGTTAAGGTCTCCTAAAGCGATGCAAAAAAAATTTTCTCTCCATCTGCAAAAAAAATAATATAGGCATTTATTCGTTCCAAGCTATAATATTGTACAATTCCCATATTCATTATACGAACTTTATATTAAATCATACAACATGCAGCACCATCTATTGAAAATTTGCAGCATTAAAAAGATACATTCATCCTCTTTCAAACGCACCTAAATTCATGTAAATACATGACAGATGTGAAAGTTGCAGCCATTATAACAAAAGAAAAAGTGTGCTAATGTTACAAAACAAAAATGGAACAAAGAGCAAATAAAAAATTTTGTGTTAAACTTGAAAAAAAATTCGCAGAGACATACGAATTGATGGAAAAAGTTTATGGTGATGATTGTATGAGTCGTACTCAAGTTTATACGTGGTTTACACGATTAAAAAATGGCCGTGAGGATTTAAAGGACGACCTAACGTCCACAAGCTAGTAATCGTGCTGAATTGGTGGAAAAAGTCCGTGAAATCATTGGTATCGAGGCAAATTTTACTACGAAAATGTTGGCTGAAGAATTAAATACGAGTAAAAACACTATTTGAAAAGTTTTAACTGAAGATTTGGGTAAAAGAAAGGTCTGTGCGCGTTTTGTTCCACATGAATTAAATGAAGACCAAAAAATCGCTCGTGTTGAGAATTGCAAAGGCATTGTTGAAACTGCTGAAAACGATCCAGACTTTCTTGATTCGATCATAACTGGTGATGAGTCATTGTGCTTTAAATGTGACCCTGAAACTAAGCGTCAATCTGCTGAATAGAAGTCCAAAGGCGAGTCAAAACCAAAAAAATTGCGTTTTCAGAAGTCTCGAATCAAGACAATGTTGATTACTTTTTATAATTCGAACGGTATTGTTCACAAGGAATTTGTTCCAGAAGGTCGAACTATTAATGGTGAATATGTGTAGTATTTAGGCGTTTTAGATCGTTTGTGGAAAAGAATTGGTCGTGTTAGACCTGAATATCCAGCAGGAAAACAGCTGCTTTTACTGCACGATAATGCACCACCTCACAAGACCAAAAAAGTGAACGAATTTTTGATGAAAAGAAGGATTTCTCTCATCAACCACCCTCCGTATTCGTCTGATCTATCACCATGTGACTATTTTCTATTTCCAAAACTGGAAACCAAGATGAAAGGAGCAGCCATTCAAGCAGCCGTAACCGAGGTGCTGAAGAACATTCCTATAAATGGCTGTAACTTTCACATCTGTCATCCGATTTGCATGAATTTAGGTGCGTTTGAAAGAGGATGAATGTATCTTTTTAATGCTTTCAATAGATGGCGCTGCATGTTGTATGATTTAATATAGAGTTCGGGATACACTGTGTAAGATATAAATATACTTTTTTTAACCTTTTAATCCGAATGTGGAATGCTGTGCTTCACTCAGTTATTCATAATTCCTTCAGCGGAACTGATTTATAAAAAAAAATTAATCTTCCTGGACCATATTCGGTATTTTTCGTTACATAATAAACATATCGAACTTGATACCCACTGCGTAATTTATGTATATGTACGACCAAAAAGGGATTCAGTGTGAACTGAGGTGAATTTTTGGCGAAACGTGTATTACGGTGGAATAATTGTAGGGTCGGAATATTTCGAACTTGATACCCGACAAGGCAGCACAGTCGTTAGCGTACTGGAGTACCATCCAATGGGTCGTGTGTTATAATTACCAAAACCGTTATCCTTTTACCATATGGACTTTAATGTTGTGACGCTTAGAATTCAAATTTCATTACTAATGTTACTTAAAATTATAACAACAAACAAACAAACATATCGGACTTCCGACTTCGTTGAATTCCAGATCATCTGGGTATTTTAGGAAATTAGTTGTTATTCGCCGGTTTGCATCAATTAATAGCTGTATTCCATTGGGCTCATTTTGCTACTCACAAGTACTTGTGAGTAGATGTCCAATGGAACGCAAAATTTACTGACAGAAGTAAAATATAACCTCAAAATAGTCAACAACAATACTGAGTTTACTCACACATAAGCAATAAAAACTGAGTTTATTCACACATAAACAATACTGACTAAAATATGACTCTTCAACATAAGCCATCTATTTTCATTTTGGGAACTAAAATACCGTACTGTAAATTGTATGTAACTACTCATGCGAACTACTCATTTGTACGAGCAAGAGTAGCTGCGAGTAGCTAGAAGTATATACTTGTGAGTAGCAAAATTTTCCCAATGGAATACAGCTATTGCCTTTATTGTGTCTTCATCAGCTTCAACTGGCCTTCCAGAACGTCGTGCATCTTCGAGATCAAAATTGCTGGATCGAAATTTTGCAAACCAGTTTTGGCACAGGCACTCACTTGATGCATCTTCTTCATACACATTGGATAATTTTTTTTTTGCTTGAACAGCATTTTTATCGTTTTTATAGTAAAAAAGTACAATAAAATATGCCGAAAATGATGTTTTTCACTTTCCATATTTAAAAGTGTATCAACAAAAAACTACTTTGCAGAATCATTCGATTTTTTTTTACAAGCAAGCCTTGCTATGTCAGCTGTCAAAATACATATGATTATGCGGCTTAAGTGGGAAGGTGGTTGTGAAAAAATACAATTAGTCCTCTGTTGGGAAACAACGAAATTTCTTTTCGGACAACCCAATAAAAGGATAAAGGAACCACTAATTTAAGGGCTCTCACTAGAGAAGAAGTATAAATTATTTGGCATCTTTATTTAAAAATTAATAGTTGGACAAAAAAAATATAAAAAATATTTGTGAACTATAGAAATGAAAAGTGGGGCACTGACTATATGGTCTAATTTCTTCAGGATATGGATGCTTCAGGACTTTAAGTTGGACGATGATGTGGCATGCTCTATTTGTCGTCCTATTGCAGTGGAGATGGATCATGTCTTCTCCCACTATCAACGCTTTAGCGGAGAAGGTAAGAAGTAGAGAAAATAATTGTAATAAAAAACGAGTAAAAAAAAGATCCACCAGGAAGAGAGAAAGAGAAGAGGGCACCCTGCAATCTAAATCAGATAATAGAATTGATGTCTACTCTTCATTACGATATCCCCTTGGAGAGTTATATTTGAAGAAAAAGGAGTTGTGTTTTAATGGGTAAAAATTCCTCACACCGTAGAGATGGGTATCTTTGCAGTGTCTTTTAAAGATTTTCTCCTATCGACGTTAAAAAAAAAATTTTTTTAGGTCTAGTCTTTCGTTAGTTTAGGTCGAGTCTTTTGAATCTTGTATGTGGATTCCAAAATATTTCATTTTTTAATATAAATTCAGAACATACTCAGTAAGCTGTTCAGAAGCTTTTTATTTCTTGTATAGAACAAAAACCACCCGAGTAGCCAAACAGTTTTGTATAAATGACGATATTTAAATATACGATATTACGTAGACTGAAAGTTAATAAAATGCAACATTAATTACATCAACATTGAATTGAATGCATTTTATTGCTATGCAATTTGGCATAAAAGTCCTAACGAAATGTTCACACTTTACTGCTACGTTGGGGTTTATTTTGATCAACGCGAAGGGGTTGTATATATAAGTTCGATTAGTTGATGCGGAATAGAATTTTTAGTGTTTCATAGAACGAAAATCTTCTCACATTGTTTAATGTTCACTCATACGGAAGCCAACTTTGACCGCGACATTACACTTGACAATGTTGAACTTTTACACCTGATATAACAGTACATACCTTTTCTTATAAACGCTGACATGCTATTCTATTATTACATTAAAAAAAATAATAATAAGAATTTACAAGCAGCGTTAGTATTACAGATAAAGTTTATTGCTTAAAAATGAGTAATTTTTTTTGGTTTTATTATAAAAAGCTGATGAAAAAAATACAATAAAAATTCTAATTAAAGTTTATTATTATAGGTGCACTCATAGTGTCACGTCTTATGAACGTGAAAATGATTCAAATTCAAAGCCTGATTTATATGTTCAGTAATTTGAGATGCGCGTGAAATTAACACATAATCATGAGAATGCATTAAAAAATTAGTAAAATCTTGTAATTTTGCATATTGTAATTAGATATGTAGCAATTTCAGCTTAATTGCATTTTTTGTAGTAATGTTTTTCAATATAGTTTCGGTTTATTTGCTATATTGGAATAGTCAATAATCTAGGTTTTAGTAAAATATCTGATAGTAGTGTTTTGAGGATTAATTATAAAATTTAGCATAATGTATTCTTGAGAAATTTAATTTTTTCTAAAGAGGACGCAGATTACAAGAATTACTCAAAATTAGCGTAAGAAGAATACTGAATGTGCAAATATGCTACATCAAATAGTGGGTCTTAAATATATCCGAGCATTGAACATCTGTTGACGTAGACTTAGCAAGGGTGAAGATCTCTGATTAGACTACGAGATATGATAGAAAAGTAATGATATCGATTTTGTAGCTGCTTGGGAAGCTGACTATCGTTGTGTCTATTCTTAGGGTTTCAAAGTAGCTCCTTGGGAAGCTGACATTCGTTGTGTCTACTCTTAGTAACATTACTGGAAGACTTCAAGGGAAATTGTTTTCAGCTCCTCGGTTACAGTTCTTTGGATATTATTGCTTTCAAGTATTTTTTTAATTTTCAGGAATAGGACAAATTCATTTGGACTAAGATCAGATGAATAGGCGTGATCGTTTTCTTGGCACCATTTTTGGTAAATTTAACCACTACTCATCAGCTTCAATATTAATAGATAGTCTGACCTTATAAGATCTCTTATCTGTTTCACTTGGTTATTAGTTTCGATATTAAATACCTTCTTGAGTAAGGTTTATCTTCTACTGCTTTCCCATCCTCCAAAAATAGTTTATGCTATCGAAAAATTTCACATATCACGATATGATTCGTTTAGTTACCGAACAAGATTGATCAGAATTACTCAAAATAAAGTCAAAAATCTTCAGATAAGGATACCATTCCCCTTTGAGAAAATAATGATTATTTCTCTATGGATTGAAAATGTAGCAATTCTGATCCATACCAATAGTGATGAGGATATAAAACGTATATCTGATCCATACTAATAGTGATGAGGTTGCAATTATATGAGGGGAGTTCCACGCTAGTCGGAAGGAGTATTTTGCTCAAGAAAAGATGCTACATAATCTTAAAAATGATGATAATGCCTATGATTTTGTCATGTGGTGGATCTTAAAAATGATGAAATAATATTTTCCAAGGTTAGAAATGGAGTTAATTTTGAAATTAAAACAAGGGACACATTTTTATTTAAATTATACTAAATAAAAAAACCTAGTCAATTTTCTCGTTAGTTTTTATTATAATATTTTAAGAGCTTTTTAGTCTAACCTCTTAGTTGATTGGAGTATAAGTTGGTGCCAGTTCAGAAAATCAACTAAAGAATCGTTATTTTTAGTTATTGTTATTGGTAAAAACGAAGTCTCTTCAAAAAATATCGCGAATTTTGAATTTCCGCGGGTTACGTATATTCGATTTTGCATTTTTTATGGCGTTATATTGGTACTCATGTCTCTCACATATGCCGACAAGTTCGGCCATTTTGAATTTTCAGTTAATTTTTGACAGCTGCTTTGCTCAATTTCGACCAAAAAAAGCATCGCATTAACATTGCTAAGGAACTGTTGGACTCTGTCCGCGACGACCTAAATTTACTCCAGAGGGTCAAAACTGGTGAGGAATCATGGGTTTATGATTATGACGTGGAAACCAAAGCTCAATCATCCCAATAAAAGCTGCCGCACAAACCAAGACCGAAAAAAGCGCGCCAAGTTCTGTCGAATGTGGAGGTTTTGCTTACAGTTTTCTTCGATTGCAAGGCCATGGTGCATCATGAGCTCTTGGCACAGGGTAGAACGGTCAATAAGGAATATTACCTGCAAGTGATACGCAAGTTGCGTGAAGCAATCCGCCAGAAACAATCCGCCGGATTTGTGGAAGAACAAAAATTGGCTTTTGCACCATGATAACGCCGCTGCTCACGCATCGTTGCTTGTGCGCGAATTTTTGGCCAAAAACAACACACTAATAATGCCGCAGCCACCTTATTCCCCAGATCTGGCCCCCTGTGACTTTTTCATGTTCCTGAAACAGATTCTTTGGTCCATTTTTTGGAATAGGCAAAAATCGAAGACGAACCAAAACACGTGCAAGCAAAGCAGCTGTCAAAAATTAACTGAACATTCAAAATGTCCGAAGTTTTTGGCATAAGTGAGAGACATAAACAGACCTCATATACTTCATATACGAACATTCAAAATGGCTGAATTTATCGGCATAAGTGAGAGTTTTGAACAAACCTCGTATCCTTCATATCTTTCTGACTAGACCTTCATCTACTATTAATTATTTTTAAAAAAGTTAATTATGATCTTCTTTAGGACAATTTCTTTTAAAAAGGAAATTTTAAATTGCTCATAATTACCAAAATTACTTTCTTTTGATCAAAAATATATGCTTCAATAGTTTTTGAAACATTTTAAGCTTCAATAGTTTTTTGAAGCCGTACCACTAATTTAAGTTGTAAAATTACTCAATAAAGGCCGACCCCAAAATGCTCACCTTTGAGTGAAAATTTTTTTATATATTAAAAAAGTTATTGTGATGTATTGTAGAAATATGTCAATTTTAATATATATTATAATCGGAAAGCTCAACACTAATAAAAGCCCATCCATGTTGTATTTGATAACGGGTGATGCTTAAATCCTCGAGAGTATTTTTGCTATCAATGAAATGTTACTTTTTATAACGAGACAAATTAATATAATAATGAGCTTTCAACTCAGGAATATTAAAGGGAATATCGATAATTCTGCGAAGTATTTTTAACTGAACGGATTAGATTTGACTGAAATAGAAAAGCTTAGTAGAGCCAGTTAAGAATTGGTCTTGAAGTGAAAATACGTAAATGAAACTTTTTATAACGAGACACAGTCATATTGAGAATAGATTATAAAAGGGAGCGTCAAGATTAATTCAAAGTATTTCCAGTTGGAGAGATTGGATTCGAAGGAAATAGGAAGGAATTCTTTAGTGCATATTAGTTTTATTAGAGAAACGTTTAAAAATACTTTGCTGTCGATTGTAAGCCTTGGACATTTGTCCTAGAGTGAAAAGAGTTATCGATATTATCTGCCAAGTTCTAGTTTTTATTCCTTGCCATGGAGGGAATGAATTACGGTAGAGAGTACGAGTTGGGGAATTTTGGAAGCATGTAGGATATGTTTTCTGGATGCAAGGCAGATGGAGAACAATATTCGAAACATATTTGTTGCAGGGGATGGCGCCAATTAATAGTATACTTACTTGTGAATATTAGACAGATATTTCAGAGTTCAGTGGATACATTAACTTAAAAATGCTGATTGGAGAGAAATGATTTTAATATAAGATAAAATTTGAAAGGATGGATTTTTAATAGTAAGTATGGGAACCAGACTAGGTTATAAGCTTAAAAAATGTCTAAAAGCCATTGGGAAAGTACTATTTTTTTCTCCAATGAGAGTGTGATGAAATCGAAGACTCAATAATACTGCTAAATACTGAAGTTTTTGGAGCTAAAACCAAATTAATGGTTGAGAATCAAATTTGAGAAATCGTATAGGAAATGGATTAGTTAATTATTTACTGAATTTCGAGAAAATTTATAAAATAAACAATTTTTCGGAAAGAGGAAATTTTTATAGGTTATAAAGCATCGCTTGGAAATTAATTTTGGCTATGTATGATATCCAGCAACCAGTAAAACTCAGTGAGTTATGGCTATTCCAGAGAAATATTAATAATAAGAGCTCAGATAAAATACCAGCAATATTTTAAAGGAAGAGTATCTTCTAGCAATAACATTAATCAGAACCTTATCACCCGGTTTTAAAAACTGGATCAGTTGTCATCTTCCGAGAAGAGGTCCTAAGCGCACTGTGTATAATGACACAGCAGTGGAAGCGTTATGGCAGTGTCCCTTTTTTTTAAGTTTAGATTAATGAGGTAGACGGGGAAACCTTCAAAAGGTACTCGCCTGGGAGACCTTTTACCTGCCAGACGAGTTATGCGGGATTTTTACCTCGCTAAAACCTAACCTGTACCTTTACCCTTGCTGCTAAAATGATAGTTCATCATAAAAAACCTACGTGGTGCGAAGATCCTTGATGATAGATTCCGCGTACTCTTCAACACTGTTCTAAGCCGATTGGCTCTTCAGCATGCACTCCACTATATTTTCTGGACTGATGGAACGGTCCATATTTTTCTCCAGTTCTGCCCATGTCCCCTCGTAGAAGGGGCATTGGAAGAACACGTGTTCTGCATCTTCAATCACATCGCGGCAATTATGACAGTTTAGGGAGTCAGTTCTCTTGAATCTGTGCAAGTATGCCCGAAAGCATCCATGCCCAGTCAAGAGTTGGGTGATGTAATACCCGACTTCCCCGTGCAGGCGAGTGACCCATTTGGTGACATCTGGGATCAGCCGATGAGTCCACCGACCCTTCGTCGAGCTGTACCATCTCTTTCCAGAGGCAAAGACTCACGGGTCTCTCCTCTTCACAGAGGACCTTTCGCCGCTGTTCCTTCTTCCTACGATGTTGGCGTTCCCGCTCTCCTGCTAGGGTGTCGATGGGTGGGTATGATGCCACGGCGTTGACCGCATCGTCTGATACCGTTCGGACTGATGGCATTGTCTTGCGATATGTTGTTAGCTCTAGCGATTTCGCCCACACTGGTGCTCCGTATAGCAGGACGGAGGTAACTACAGTTTCCACTAGTCGCCTTCGGATTTGCCTGGGGCCTCCGATATTGGGCATTATCCGCTAAAGCGCGCCCTGTACTGCTGATGCCTTCCTGCTGACGCTGGAGATGTACTCCTTGTAGTTGAGTCTGGCATCCAAGGCCACTCCTAGATACCGGATGTAGGGTAGCCACTGGATGTCGTGGTCGCCTACTCTTATGGTGATGGTCTCCATTTTCTTCCGGCTACTCACAAGAATTGCCTCGGTCTTATGTTCCGCTAAAGACATATCTGCCGATGTCATCCACTGTCTTATCCTCCGGATAGTGGTGGAGAATACGGCTTCCAGTTCCTCCAGGTGTTTGGCTACAAGGACAACCCCTACGTCATCCGCGAAAGCCACGAGTGTTGTGTTCATCGGTAATTCCAGATGAAGTAGGCCGTCCTACATGACGTTCCACAAGAGTGGCCTCAGGACAGAGCTCTGATGTACCCCTCCCGTGACCCCAAACTCCGCTGGTCCACGCTCCGTCTCGTAGTGCAGTAGTCGATCACTGAAGTATGATCTTACCATCCTCCGTAGGTAGTAGGGTACCCCCATGTTCTCAAGAGCCTCCAAGACTCGATCCCAGCGGGCCGAGTTAAACGCATTTTTGATGTCTAGGGTGATAATGAGGCAATACTTTTTGGAACCGCCTTTCCATCTCTTTCCTGAGATGGCTTCCTTTGCAATGTTATGGCAGAATGTTCATGAGGATCCATCTGTCTTTATGCGTCATTGATATGCTCAACTAGGCATCATCAGAATATCGCTTCAACAGATTCTGAAACTTGGATTTAAAAATGTTTCCATTTAATATCCAAATAGTCCAAGCTTTACTACCTTAAAATACTTAAAATACTCGGCATCGTCTGTAGTACCGCATTCGATTTCAATATCTGACTTGTATATGCTGCTGAATTTTAATAAAAAATACATGCTCTGATTTGAGCTGCATGCATTTTCATAAATATTTTTAAGATCAATTATAGATTATTAAGAAATACACTGGGACGTCTGCATCTAGTACGCAGTGGTATTGAGTGTGCCATCAGCTACTTACATATCCGGCGTCGCGTTTAGTTGCTGCCGAATAGTCTAAGGTGTCATGGTGTCTCAAAATTTATATGTCACCGCGAATATTTTTTGAAGAAAAATTACTCCCGCTTTTGCTTATGCTTAAGCAAAAATTTATTCACGTACAGTAGTTACGAAAAAAATAATTGGTAAATGCATAAAAATTTTGCTTAAAATTAATAATAATTATTTTTCTTCAAATTTAATTAGTAAAGTTAACTTTTAGCCAAGAAAATTGTTTTATTTTTGTACTTTGAAATATAAAAAAACAAGTCCTTATTTTATCAAATAATTTATATTGTCGCTAGATCATTTGAAATATTTTTTTTTTTCAAAATTAAAATAAGAAAAATAAAAATGAATACATAAAATTCTATTAATAGTTTGTAAAAAAAGAAGAAAAATAATATCCAATATTATCAATACTAATGAAAATAAGCTTTGAGAAACTTTGGTAAATGGACACGTTGTATTTAAAAGTGATGCGAATTCTGATAAACATCACGTATACTTTTGTTTTCTTTCTTCCTTCATGTTTAATTGAAACGTCAATTCATTTACAAAACGAACAAATAATATAATAATAGTACAAGCAAATCTTATTTACAAAACAAAAAATCAAATTTAAAAACATAATTTTACAATTGTTTACTTTATGCTATTTACGATAATTGCGCAATGTTTACAAACCAATCTACCCAAACATTCATCTAAGCACGATCAAAAGTTTGCCAAAAATTTAGGTAAACAGAAAAGAAATCGCTATTTTCATAGCAGAAACATTTTAAAGATTGTTTCTTTTGTAATTATTTTATTTTTAAATGGATCGTTTATAATTTTTTTTTAGTGCTTGTATTTTTATGTGATTACGACTGTAAACAATTTTTTTTTAATTACTTAATAAGCTTTTCGAAATGAGAGCATATAAATTAATTGTAGCTAAGTTTCTTGGTTAGTCTGCCTAAAGATGCTTAGGATCAGTACTGAAATTTATTCAGATTGTTATGTTTTAAAGGAAGATTTTGCACTTTTTTTTGTATAAATTTTGTTAGTTTACGCTGGATCTAGTAAAGCATATGGAAAGTCTGCACAGTTTGTGTTATCATTAATAAGATTACCTTTGAAGAATGTACGAATTAATACTATTAAACTATTGGTTAGCGTGGCATACCTATCGTTCACGTGCTGCCTCAGACCATAGGGATTCGAATACGACGGAAAACAGACCTGTACTTATTATGGATTTCTTCAGCTCAGCTGAGTAGATAGTTGAACTTAGCATGCTCATTTTTAATTTCTACTTCCTCTTTGATTTATTTCTTAAATTACCTCATGCAGTCCAACCTTCAAACTATATTCCGCCCTATGTTTAGTTGCCTCCACTTCTACACTCTCCACCATAGATCTCTTCCGCACTCTTAACTCTCAAACAATTGGTGCACTCAGAAAACAATCGCTATGCTTCTCATTAACACCATTCTATTTCCTTCTCATTGCAAGTAGGTTAAGCTGACCTAATCTACAATTCTCTGATCTAACAAAACCTACTTAACTATTCTATGCGCAAAGCAATCCAGCAATCCATCTGTCAAATCCTTAACTAGTACACCCACGATCTGCTTTACTAGTCTATATATGCAGCAGCTACTTTACTATCTGAAGCAATCCATTCCACGACTAAACCAGCTACAAAAGTACAATCGTTGTTAACAGTCAGTAACCATTTATAAGGTAGTTACCGTAAGTGTCGGTAAAAAGGCCTCCCTAAATCAGTACTATGATCTGCAGCGATAGCACCCGGGATTACCGTTATCCCCAACCACCAGTCCTCAGACTGTGCTCACGATGAGGTTATTAACCACAGCCACCACGTGTCAGTCAAAGGCATGTGAGACACTCGACCCCATAGTACCACGTTCTGTTTTAAGTGAGCCCTTTTGCTCAGAGAGCTACACTAATCAACCTTGTAGATTCCAGGGACTGCTAGATCGATCCAGAACCGCGGGCTTGCCAAGGGACTTTCTGGTATGGATCATTCACGGGAATGTGACCCCTTTGTATGGAGTACTAATTAATAGGTAACCAATAAGTATACATATTTTTAATCATTCTTAAGTGGTTAAAAATAATACCTTTTGTTGATTATAATTTTTTTCAAATCAGCCGTCAGCGTAAGTTCTTAACTTACATTGGACATTCCTCAGCTGTCCAATATTTTATAATCGATAACAAAAGTGTACAACCCCATGAACTTCTCTGAGCTACGCTTTTACATCATCAATTGTTTTATTTTTCAAAAACAGATATTTCATTACTGCTCGATATTAGATTTTTACTATTGTTGTAAAATCATAAAGTTGTTCAGTTTATATAGCTGTCACTCGTAATACTAATGATGTAGCTACTTGAAAATTCGACAGGATTCTTATGAAAGATTTTATTTACGAAAAAGAACGTGATTTTTATTATAGCAGAACTAACTCTTATCAAAGATTAGGTATTTATCGTACAACCCTCGTATATTGTGAATATACGAGGTCTGTTCAAAAAGTATCGCGAATTTTGTGTTTTTTCAAAAATTATTTATTTATTCATGAATTTCTTCAAAGTAATCCCCACCATATACGAGGGTCGTTCAATAAGTCCTTCGAAAATCCAAGAAATTGCGCTCGTAGTTTTTTTTTAAGTTACATTATCGACAGGAAAGCTGTCAAAATTTCAGCTCGATCCATAGCGTAGGTCAATTTCTATCGTCGATTAAAGTTGACGAAATTTATTTGTGCATAACAATGGAAAAAAGCTAGTTTAGGGCTGTCATCAAACATCTCCATTTGAAAGGCTTAAGCCCGAAAGAAATCAAAGCCGAGTTGGATGCAGTTCATGGCACATCTGCACCTGTGTTTGCGAATGTTTACAATTGGGTGAATGAATTTAAACGTGGCCGTTCATCCACAAAAGATGAACATCGTTCACGACGCCCAGTTGAGGTGTCTACTCCTGAAATCATCGACAAAATCCACGATCTGATTTTGAACGATCGGCGAATTAAAGTGCGCGAATTAGTTGACGCCACGGGCATATCACAAGGTACAGTCGCTTCAATTTTGCATGAAAAATTATCTGTGGAAAAAATTTCGGCAAGATGGGTGCCGCGTTTGCTCTCAGAGGAGAATAAGCGCAATCGTGTAGTGGACTCTGAGGCTATGTTGGCACTCTTTCATCGCAATCCTGCCGAATTCCTTCGTCGATATGTCACTGTGGACGAAACCTGGATACACTACTACACTCCAGAAACGAAGAGACAGTCATCACAGTGGATTTTCAAGGGTGAACGGGCTCCGAAGAAGGCAAAAACTGTGCCATCGGTCGGCAAGGTGATGACCACCGTCTTTTGGGATTCGCAGGGCATCATGGAAAAAGGAAAAACAATAACAGGAGCGTATTACGCGTCGTTATTGCAACGGTTGAGCGAGGAAATCAAAGAGAAAAGCCCCCATCTGAAGAAGAAAAAAATCCTCTTGCATCAGGACAATGCGCGTGTGCACACCTGCGCTGTTTCCATGGCCAAAATTGTGGAATTGAGAATGGAATTGTTGCAGCATCCCGCTTATTCACCAGATTTGGCCCCGAGTGACTATTTTCTTTTCCTCAATCTGAAGAAATGGCTTGGCGGACGACGGTTCACTTCCAACGACGACGTCATTGCTCAAACCGATGAGTCTTTTGCAGAACTTCCGAAATCCTATTTTTTGGACGGGATAAAAATTTTGGAAAAACGGTTGGAAAAGTGTATAAAGCTAAAAGGAGATTATGTTGAAAAATAAAAATTTTATTTTTTAAAAAACAGTTTTTTTCCATCTTTTTCTAAGGACTTATTGAACGACCCTCGTATTATACACTTGTTCTAACGTTTTTACCAATCCTCGAAGCACTTCAACAAATCAATTTTTGTGATCTTGTTCAGCTCCTTCTTCGATGCCGTCTTTATCTCCTCAATCGTAGGGTAGCGTCGTCCTTTCATGGGGCTCTTCAGTTTCGGGTACAAGAAAAAGTCACAGGGCGCCAGATCTCGGGAATACGGTGGCTGCGACATTATAAGTGTGTTGTTTTTGGCCAAAAATTTGCGCACAAGCAACGATGCCTGAGCAAGGGCGTTATCATAGTGCAAAAGCCAATTTTTGTTCTTCCACAAATCCAGGCGTTTCTGGCGGATTACTTCGCGCAACTTGCTTACAGTTTTCTTCGATCACGCCCCTGCAATCGAAGAAAACTGTTAGCAAAACCTTCACATTCGACCGAACTTGGCGCGCTTTTTTCGGTCTTGGCTCGTGCAGCAGCTTCCATTGGGATGATTGAGCTTTGGTTTCCACGTAATAACCATAAACCCATGATTCATCACCAGTTATGACCCTCTGGAGCAAATTTGGGTCGTCGCGGGCAGAATCCAACAGTTCCTTAGCAATGTTAATGCGATGCTGTTTTTGGTCGAAATTGAGCAATTTTGGTACGAATTTCGCGGTGACCCGTCTCACGCCAAATCATTAGTAAAAATCGAATGACACGAACCAATCGATATGTTTAAGTCCTCAGCAACTTCTCTAACGGTGGTTAGAGCAATACACTTCACCAATGTTTTCGTCCGTTGTTGACGTGCTCCGGCGTCCGGCACGCTTTTCGTCGTTCACATCTTCTCGGCCTTCTGAGAACATTTTGTACCACCGATAAACGTTACTTCGGTTCAAGGTAGCTTCACCATATGCCACAGTCACCATTCGGAATGCGTCCGCGCAATTAATTTTTTTTTTCACACAAAATTTGATACAGATTATTTGATCCATTTTTTGGAATGGGGCAAAAATTGAAGACGAGCCAAATCACGTGCAAGCAAAGCAGCAGTCAAAAATTAATTGAACATTTAAAATGGCCGAACTTATCGGTATAAGTGAGAGACATGAGTACCAACACAACGCCACAAAAAACATCGAAAATCGAATATACGTAAACCGGTGAAATTAAAAATTTTGAACAAACCTCGTATATATAATAATATTAATGATATAAACGATCAAGCAACCGAAAATTTTCATACGTCCTAAAAATGGAAAACAAGATAACATCACTCGATGAACTTTTTATAAGTTTAATCGGGTTAAATAATTTAAAAAATCAAATAGGATGCCTACTTTAATCTGATAATACTTTGATTTTCTATAGTTTTTGCTCATCATTACCTGAATTGCAGACACAATTTAATTTTTTGCGTAGATTTTACGTTTGATAATGGAAAGCCTTCAATAGCTCTCCTTGCGTTTGGGTGGAATAGTACTACCGCTTGGTTCTATAGTAGAAGTCAGTCAGTACGCTTCATAAAAAGTTCGTTTTTTTGTTCACCTTCACTTTTTATTTGTAATAATCATTCCATAAAGAAATTATATTTCGATAGAAAGTAGTTTGTAAGCCACAAGAAAGTATTATTTGTCCCCTACTAAACATCATAAATAAAGCACAGTATTGCACAAAAGATACATTTCGAAGGTACACAAGATAATTTTATAGGTAATTAATCAATATATTTTTTAAAAATTGTTAAAAATAATATTAGGAATTATTTAGAAAATTAGAGAAAAAAGGAATTTTCAGAATAATCATGGGTTATCAGGATAATCATGTGTATAATCATGGCTTATACACGATTAAATGCTTGCTGATAAGTATCCAAAAATTCGATGTGTTTTCGGATGAGTATCCAAAAATTCGAACTATAGAAGTTGGTAAGCTACAAGAAAAATTATTCTTCTATCTATCTCTTTCTATCAGTATCATAGTATTGGACTAACGAAATATTTTATACAAACTCTTATAGCAAATATATTAATTTATTCAACATTTTACATTATATATAATAGCTCTGAGAAATTATTTAAGAAAAAAAAGAAATTATTTAAGAAATAGCTATTCGTACGCTATCAAGTGCATCCTGGTTAACATCTAAAAATGCGATTATATATCCAACCGTAGTTGGTATGCCACAAGGAAGAATCCTTAGTCCCATGTTATAGAAATCAATTCCTTTTATATCCGTAGGTATTGCACAGCATTGGACCAACGATACTTTCCTATGATGCACCATTTTGCATAGGGGATAAATCAGTTTATTCGTTATTTAATATGCTAAATAATTATCATTCTGAAAAATTATTTAGATAATAGGAGAAAATGAGAGTTTTTACAAATTTTCGATAAGCCATTATATTTACTGTTCAATTAATAAACATAATATGTTAAATTTCAACAAGGCTATTTTTGTTTATAAAATTACTTAAGAAATTGACCAAATTATCGGGATCTTAGAATGCAATACTTTAATTGGTATAAAAATAAAAACTGCATATATTTTCAAATGGAAAATGATATAATTCACTATAAAAAATAAAAGAAGTTTTTCGAAAATTTAACGTTGTTTTTTTTGAATATAAATTTTAGATATATCCATTTGAGAAATTAATACTTATTCGTAGAACTAAATTAATATTTACACTGAAACCTTAAGTGTAAAGAGTCCAAGTTGAGATTATTGCATATTTTTCGAGTATAATATAAGTCATTCCCAGGATTGCAATATAATAATCCATATTAATCGAGTCCTGCAGAATTTTTGCTTTTAGAGAAAATGATTTTGTTCGCTTGCTTAAAAAGTAATTTTTTTAAGCAAAAACAATTTTTTAAAATTTCAAAATGAAATTTATCAAAAGAGTTTTATAAAAAAAAAATATTAGATTTAATTTATAATCACATTAAAAGATTTTAACTCTGGTAAAAGTTTCGTAAAAAATAACTACCTTGAACTTTTTATGTTTACACAAGAAGACGATTCTGCAAACTCGAATTTCATCTAAAATTAGTAGATTCTTAAATGTCTATGATTGCATATTAAATATTTACATTTCGAGAGTTTGTATTTGAATTAAAATTCACGAACTAAGCAGAAATATTCAACAATCGTTCTTAACGTTCAGCCTAGTATGCGGTTATAACTACTCGTATAATTTGCAAGTACAGCACACATAAAATGTTAATATTTACACTTTAATGGATAAACTAGAGCACGGTGACATTTAAATTTAAATTGATTTTTTTCTTTTTCTTATATTTATTATTTAATTTATTTTATTTTGCTTTTAAAAATTATCAATGTTAAATTAAAAAAAAAAAGAAAAAACAAAATAAACTAAATGAGAAAATAAAAAATAATCATTGAAGAGTGAATATTAAAAGTTTTAGTTTCTAAGTGAGAGAAAGTTAGTTTTTTTCGCAAATATTATTGGTAAAATGTCTTTGGTTGAAATTTTTTTTCTTACAGTCTATTATTAGCATTGGTAAATAATAATTAAATCGATAATAATTAAAAGAGATTATAGATTCGAGGCAGTGTTCGTCAAAAGCTTTAGAAGGTTATGAAAGATGGACAGAGAAATTTATTCTCAAACAAAAATAAACAATAATTAATTCAAATTAATTAAAGTTGAATATATTTAAGCTCTTTAATTAGAAAACCACAAGAAAATAATTCAGAATTTGTATGAAATAGATGAGCATTTTTAGAAACTAATGAAAGTCTTGGCTAAAAATATTGAGAACCTTAATAACAAACATTCTTAAAAATATTTTTTTAGAGGCATCTTGAATTGCATCTTCTGCGTAGCAACTGAAAGTATAAGAATTCGTTTAATTTAGCGATACTGGGGCGTCTTAAGTACGAGTGTAGCTAATAAAATTTACATTTCAGTACAAATAAATTGTTTTCCGATTTGTGCTTCCAAAAAAAAAAATTTGGGCTTTTTTTCTGGTGGGGCTACGAGGGTCATTCAACAAGTACTTAGCCTACAAAAGAAAAACGAAAATTTTGGAAAGGTGGCAATTTATTTTTCCACATAATCTCCTTCAAGCTCGATACACTTAGCCCAGCGATGCTCTAACTTTTTTAACCCGTCCAAAAAATACATTTTCTCGAGGGAAGAAAAATAGGCCTCCGTGGCGACGATGACCTCCTCATTCGACCCAAATCTATTCCCGGCGAGTGATTTTTTCAGGTTTGAAAACAAAAAGTAGTCACATGGGGCCAAATCTGGAGAGTACGGTGGATGGGGCAGCAATTCGTAGCGCAATTCGACCAATTTGGCCATGGCGACGGCGGAGGTGTGAGCCGGCGCGTTGTCGTGGTGGAACAGCACTTTTTTCTTCGCAAAGTGGGGCCGCTTTTGCTTCAATTCGACGTTAAATCGGCCAAATAAGTCAGCATAGTAGCGCCCCGTGATTGTTTTACCCTTCTCGAGGTAATCGATGTGGATCACACCTTGTGAATCCCAGAAAACGGTGGCCATCACCTTTCCGGCCGATCGAACAGTCTTCGCCTTCTTCGGAGCACGTTCGCCGGGTGAAGTCCACTGTTTCGACTGTTCCTTGGTCTCTGGTGTGTACCAGTGAATCCATATTTCGTCGACGGTCACGAAACGACGCAAGAACTCCGCTGGATTGCGCTAAAACAGCGCCAAACACGTCGCCGATGTGGTCTCACGGTTGCGCTTGTTTTCCGGTGTGAGCAAACGCGGCGAGTGGTCTCATGGTTGCGCTTGTTTTCCGGTGTGAGCAAACTTCGTGTAGAATATGATGCACCGTTCCTACTACGATGCCCACAGTCTCAGCTATCTCATGAACCTTCAATCGACGGTCTGCCAACACGAGATCGTGGACTTTTTAACGTTTTCCTCCGTAGCAGCCGTTTTTGGGGCACCTGGGCGTAGCTCATCAAAAACCGACGTGCGGCCACGAACAAACTCGTTGAACTAATTCTTGACGGTCGCCATCGAACGAGAAGAGTCACCATACACAGCATCCAAGCGATCTTTGATTTCGTTGCGCGTTTTCCTTCCAAAAACAAGAATCTAATCACCGAACGATATTGTTCTTTTTCTATTTTTATGCAACCGACCGACACGCTCGCTTTCAAAGGCTCTCAAAACAAAACTAATTAAGGGAATCGACTGAAACTTTGACAGTAGGCTACTAAAAGAATGTACTGCACGATGGTAAATTTCCTTTGTGACAGCAGTTCCATCGGGCGGTGAGGCTAAGTACTTGTTGTATGACCCTCGTACTATTTAATTACCACCATGGGACTTTTGGCAGGAGTTGAACCTTCTCAGGTAAATTTGGATAATTAACGATAATATTCTCTATTATCGTTAATTCTGAGCGAAATTCACATCGCTCAGAATTAACGATAATATTCTCTCCTTCTTTTGTTATAAATAAAAACGGGTCAATGACACTTTTAGACCAAAATACATATAAAACATATGGTAATTTTTCTTATTGATGTATACACCGACTTCAGCTTTTGTAAAAAAGTTTTTAAAATTTTATGGTATTGTTTTGTTATATTGTAAATTGGCAAGTTCTTTTATAAATAAATGCTATCTTTAATTGTATATATTTTTAAAAAAATATTAAAATTATAGCTTTGTGCTTTCAAAACTATGGAATGGATAATCGTTTAGTAGAAAAAAACATAAAAAAGAATGAACAGATTTTTCTCTATCGAGCACGATCTAGTCTTGGATTGATTGAATTCTGCTTGCCAAAAGTTGTGATTATCGATTATGAGTATTTACCATATATAATATAATAAATACTTTTTAAGATAGAATCTTAGGGAGACTGATTTCTTAATTTTCTTCTAAGTCTGTAACTAGTCACTAGTTGTAAGATAGTCAGTTATTCGTGGACAATCAATCACGGTGAATTGTTTTGAATGGAAGTCAAAGATATTGCAGAGCGTTAGTCTTGCCAGCCTACATGTATTTTTTGGGGACTTGGGCTCTTAGTAGAAATTATAGCAAATTTTTTACCTCATTTGAGCGGAGGATCCTCCAAATAATATTGGTTACTTTTTAAGAGTATAGGCGATTTTGCAACATTTTTCATGACGAAATTTATGAGTAGAGAGCTCGATATACTGTGGTAATGAGAAAAATCTTCTTCGAAATATTTACTGTCACCACGATAAAAGTATGAGAAAACGAGGCACCAACTACCTTCGATGAAGTGGTAGTATTGTCCATCATACCAAAGATCTGATAACCTTGACAAACAGGACGATCTTAGCGTGAAACTGAAAAGTCTATGATTACTTGATTCAGTGGCGTTTCTGATAATGATGATCCGTTATAAAAAAGTTTACAAAAATTGTGTCAAACCCATAAATAAAAAAAACGCAAAAACACCACAAAAGTATGGATGGGTCATATACCTGCAGTCTTATCAAAGAGGATAAATCCGATTTAATATGATCTAATACAATAAATATTTTAGTTGACATTTACTAATAAAATATAAAAAAGTCTACTATGCATGAGGACTTTGGTCAAGTTTTAACGTTATTTTCAGTCACAAAACTAAAATGGGCTCCAATTTTCATATAATTTATTGAAAATAGAGTCTACCTCCCTGAACTGGACTTAACTGCAATCTGACTTTAATTACATTGAACCAAATGTGGTATTTTAGTTTGTTAAACTTGGAGGCAATCAATAACTTTCTAAAAATGTCTTGATTCACCAAAAATAAAGCAGTACTAAATTAATAAGAACACTAAAGCTAATGAGCTCAAAATTTAGGAGTATTGCTGCCTTGATTACTGGCCCCAAATTAAGAAGAATCTAAGTAAAGACGGATACAACGGAGTATTTTTGTTTGGTTTAATTGTTTAATTAAAAGAGTTTTTTATTTGGTTTTAAAATAAGAACTAATAAAATATGAATAAATCTTTAAAAATATTCCTCTAAGCATCCCTTTGATAATTTTCTGTGCATAAATTTTTAAATTTTTTAAATTTTTTTAAGTTGATATTTTTGTATTGCTGAAAGGTTATGTGAGCAGTTTTTTAAATGATTCTTACTCGATTAGTTTTATAGAAACATTTACTGTTTTAGTGCTGAGATTGATTATACAAATACTAATATTAGTTAACAGGACCTATATAAAAAAGGACAATAATAATGAATAAGATTCATTACTCTACGAAAAATTTAATATTTCAAAACTGTGAAAAAATTGAAAAATATCTCGAAATCCTTTTCAATTATATATAATATATTATTATTAACTTAATATATAAATATTCATATTAATTGAAAAGGATTTCGAGATATTATAAATGCCTTATATTTATTGAAGGTATTTATAATATTGTAAAAAATTCAAAATTGTTTGTTTGTTTATAAGGTCCCTTAGACATGTGCCAGGGGCCACCTCCTAGCGCCACGACCGTGAGGCCATTTGGCGACTTCGTAGTACGTGTGGGAATTTTTCTGAGAGAAACTGGTCTCTGGTTAGTAGTATAGAAAGTTGATAATTTTGTTATATTTTGTGGAGCATATTAGTATGTTGTAGATGTTTAAATAGGGGACTAGGGAATGGAGTTGTTGGATCGAGGAGCTCCATAATGGGAGGAATCCTGCTCGCAAAGTAGTTCTTGGTTATGTGGCATTCCTGTAGAATATGGTAGACAGTGAAATGGGTGCCACAGGATTGGCAGAAGGGACGGTAGGTGTTGCCAAAAAGGAAGTTATGGGTAAGAGCAGTATGTCCAATCCAGATTCTGAGGAGCTTTCGCGCCCAGAATTTCGGTATGGATGTTGAATACACTGGTTTGTTAGTGGTTCTCCAATGAGTCGACAAAAAAGTGTCGCTATTGGTCCAGTCATCGTGTCTGCGGATGGCTAAAGGTGTTAGTTGCCATTCTGTTAGTAGGCGAGGCAGATTGGGAATGACTGTGATCACTGGCCGACGGAGTGTTTCTCCAGCCAACTTGTCAGCACTTTCATTACCCACAATTCCCACATGCCCTGGCACCCATTGCAACTCGACACTCCTATTGCTAAGTAGGCTATGACGAATTGCGCTAAGTACTGGGTCACTCGATGGGCCACAAATGGCTTTAAGGGCGGCAAGGCTGTCGCTAAAAATAATAACGTTTTGTTGGCTGGGAATATTGGTCGCAATTTCAATTGCCGTTTTGATGGCCCACAGCTCCCCGTAATATGGAGCTGCCCTATAAGGGAAGATTCCACAATATAGTGTGCGGGTGCTGCAGCCAAAAAGTTCGACGACCGCAAAAGATGTAATATCGGTGTCAGCGGCGGCATCAGTGAACAACAGTCGATGATGTTTTAATCCGTCCAACTGTTCAAGGAACAATTTCCTATATGTGGATGGATCAGTTCTAGCCTTCTTAAACCTGTCAAGAGAAGCAGTCACTTTCAACTTTGCTCCTAACCACGGTTTCCAATCTGGGTGTGGAAGGGAAGTTTGGAAATCGACGGGGAGGATGGATGAATTGCTTTCAGGGTGGGATGTTAATAAGGATAGCGATGATGAATTCCTTTTTGAGCTGGGGGAGATGATAATGTTTTTTATTAAAGTGTGGAGTGGATAATTTGGAAGGCATAGGTTTTTGTAAATTAAACTTAGGCGGGCTTTGTGAAGATAGAGAAAAATAGGTTTTCGACCAGTCTCTATCAGTATGGATTCCACCGGAGATGTCCGATGTGCTCCACTGGCTAGTCTAATACAACGGTTTACCGCCGCCTCGACTAGTTTTTTCCCTGCTATTGGCACACTGACACATATAGTGAGGAAATAGAGCAAAAAATTCAAAATTATTAACTGTGTTTTTGATGTTGGATATAGATTCTTAATCTTGTATTTTTCTACAAAGTTTTAATATATATAGGTAGACTATAATACAAACCAGTACCATTGCCAAATAGGGTAGTATTAGGTTGTTCGGAAAGTAATTTCGTTTTTTTCCCAACGAAGGATTAATTGTATTTTTTCACAACCAAATTCACACTTAAGCCACATAATCATATGTATTTTGACAGCTGACATAGCAAGGCTTGCTTGTGATAAATATTTTATTGATTCTGCATAGTAGTTTTTGGTTGATACCCATTTAAATATGAAAAGTGAAAAACAGCATTTTCGGTATATTTTACTTTTTTGCGTATTAAAAAAAAATATCCGATGTGTATGGAGAAGATGTGTTAAGTGAGTGCCAATGCCAAAACTGATTTGCAAAATTTCGATCCGGCAATTTTGATCTCGAAGATTCACCACGTTCTGGAAGGCCAGTTGGAGCTGATGAAGACACAATAAAGGCATTAATTGATGCAAACCGGCGAATAACAACTTGTGAGATCACTGGAAGATTAAATTTATCGAATACGATCGTTCATGATCATTTGAAATGGATAGGTTTAATATCAAAGCTCGACATACACATATGGGTTACTCATCTTCTTATGGAAACAATTTATGTCATCGCATTGACGTTTGTGATTTGCTTCTCAAACGTCAAGAAAATGATCCATTTTTGAAGCGTATCATCACTGCGGACGAGAAATTGGTTGTCTACAACAATGTTAAGCGCAAAAGATCATGGAGATGAACCGGATCAAAGCACTTCGAAAGCCAATATTCATCAAAAAAAAGATTATGTTATCTTGAACTTCTACCGAGCAACATAACGATCAATTCTGAAGTGTACTATCATCAGTTGGACAAATTGAATGATTCACTTAAAGAAAAAAAAGCCAGAAGTGGTCAATAGGAAAGTTATAGTTTTCCAGCAGGATAATGCGGCAAGTTTGACCATACTCTCCATACCTAGGAGATGATAACCTTCCGATTATCATTTGTTCCGGTCTCTACAAAATTTTTTAGACGATAAAACGTTTAATTCAAATGACGAAGTCAAAAATCACTTGGATCAGTTTTTTGCCGATAACGTTCGGCTGAAAAGTTTATAAGATAACACCGTAAAAATATTTTTTTTTGCAAAATTCATTTTTATTATTCAACATAGTTGCCTTCGAGGGCGATACAGCGATTATAGCGATCTTCCAACTTTTCGATACCATTTTTATAGTACTCTTTCGGTTTTGCCTCAAAATAGGCCTCAGTTTCGGCAATCACTTCATCATCGGTCTTAAATTTCTTGCCAGCGAGCATTCTCTTGAGGTCTGCAAACAGGAAAAAGTCGCTGGGGGCCAGATCTGGAGAATACGGTGGATGGGGAAGCAATTCGTAGCCCAATTCATTGAGTTTGACCATCGTTTTCATCGACTTGTGACACGGTGCATTGTCTTGGTGAAACAACACTTTTTTCTTCTTCAAATGAGGCCGTTTCTTAGCGATTTCTTTCTTCAAACGATCCAATAACGCTATATAATAGTCGCTGTTGATCGTCTGTCCCTTCTGGAGATAGTCAATGAATATTATACCATGCGCATCCCAAAATACAGACGCCATCACCTTGCCAGCCGACTGTTGCGTCTTTCCACGCTTTGGATTCGGTTCGTCGCTCGCTCTCCACTCTGCCGACTGCCGATTGGACTCTGGAGTGTAGTGACGGAGCCATGTTTCATCCATTGTCACATATCGACGCAAAAATTCGGGTTTATTGAGCTTGAACAGCTCCAAACACTGCTCAGAATCATCAACACGTTGTTGTTTTTCATGCACGATATGTCCAACACGCCCAAATATTCATGCACGTTATGTCCAGCACGCTCTTTCGATATCTTCAGAGTCTCAGCTATCTCGCTCAACTTCACTTTACGGTCATTTAAAATTATTTTGTGGATTTTTTTGATGTTTTCTGCCGTCACCACCTCTTTTGGGCGTCCACTGCGTTCTGCATCAACTGTGCTCGTACGACCAGTTCGAAATTGACGAAACCAATATTCCACAGTTGAAATAGCTGGAGCAGAGTCCGGATAACGTTTGTCAAACCATGCTTTGGTTTCCACTGTATTTTTTTTCATCAAAAAGCAATGCTTTATCAATACACAAAATTCGTCTTTATCCATTTTTTTCTTCAATAATTTGCTCCACTCAAAATGCTATATCTCACGAACCAATCGACCGATTGCTGTCAAATTTTGACAGGAATCATTTGAAGAATGGTGCTTTGTGATAATTTTTAAGGTAAAATATTTTTTAACAGAATTAAATAGGTGCTTTGTGATTTTTGCAAGACGCGCCATCTAGACGTCAACCTTATAAACTTTTCAGCCTATTTAATTCTGTTAAAAAATATTTAACCTTAAAAAATTTATAATTAAAAATATTAATTTTTATTATATAAAAATTTTTAAAATTGGCTTTTATGCATGTTAATTTTATTGCTTTGTTTACCTGAATTGCCATATCAGAATTTTTTGCATGTCCTTCAATGAAATTCCTTTTTAAATTTTATCAAACATTTTATAGCACACCACTCTTTTATGAACAAAATCCATAAAATTATTAGTCAATTTATTAGTTATTGTTATAAATTTTATAGAGCTGATAAAATACAAATAATTCTAATCAAATAAACATTTTTCTAAACATTTGTAATTAACAGTAGACAACGATGTAGATAAATAACAAATTAAATAATAGAATTAGAAAAAGTTCTGATATCAATTTATTTATAAACAAATTATAAATTCAAAATATTACGAAAACGCAAAAACTGTCCGATAACACATTCTGTTACTATAGTCGAATCGGTTTAAAGTAGTTCGAGTAAATTATTTTATATTATTCATATTGTTATGTTAGTTAATACTAAAAAATAAATTTTGTTCAAATAAATTTACCATCTGCAGTTAATGGAAATATCAAAAAAATAGTTTAATTGTTTGATTGAATTTACTTTTGAATTATTAGAATTTGTCTGGTTCTGCTCCATGAAATGCGCATTTGAAATATATGCAATTGCTTGCGTAGACTTTATCTAATCGGACGTCATAAATTGTCAATAAAACAGGGAAGTATAATAAAAAGTTGACCTAGATTTAAAGGATGAATATTTGCTTTATAATAAATATAATATTGTATAAAAAAAATGTTATCGCAAACTTATTTTTATTTCCTTTGTAAAATTTGGATTATTTTGGGAGTTAATTATCAACAATTTAAGAGTTTTGTATGAAAGGCTATAAGACATGAACTGGAAATTTTTTTGGATTTTCTTATCATTATTATTCTATAAATATAGAATAATTAAAGTTTTCTTTGATATTTCATGTGCTTATTTTCTTACGTTATTTTTCTTTTCCACAATTAACATTTCTAAAAAAAGTAGTCCCAATATATCCCTTTCGTTTTGTTATGCAGAAGAATTCTATAAAAAGCAGAACGTACCATGACTTCTGTAATTATAAAATATCTAATGTAGATTTTTGCGGCAGGACCATCTATATTAATACAGATTATAAATCCTGATTACCATAGCTTCTTGAGATTAATTTTATCAGTAAGTGGACGCTCGTAATATAGTTGCATATTCTTCTCACAAAGTCGTTCATACTCATCTAGGAGGAAAATATTCTTTGAAGGATCCTCATCTTCAACGCAAACAAAAGTTGGGTAGAATTTACCAAATCAGAGTTTTATTTTGAAATACTTTCGATAAATAATTCTGGTCGAAATAGTCAAGAGAAAGGATTTTACCATTTATGTGTTTAGTCCTAGACTGACTGGGATATGCAGTTTCTCTATGGATTTCCCTGCTTTAAATATACTTTTTTTATTATTTACTTCCGAAAATTTCAATAAAATATAAAATCTTTAAAATATTTGGCAATAAGTTTGTGTGCACATTGGATATTTCACAAACGGCATACTATTGATGATAGTCTGCTCATTTTTTTATTGAGTATTACCTATGACCCAAAAAAAGAATAGGACAGGTCAACAGTGACCTATCGCCATACCAACTCTAACAGATTTTGATACATTTTGTCTTTACCCACGTGTATTTAAAATATTTATTGAAGTTAAGGCTCATTACCATTGATATTGCCATTGCAAGTCCTTAGCACATATGACATTATAAATTTCCTATGCAAAAAAAAATTATTCTTCTTCGATATGAAATCACTTATAGAGTGTAATAATTAAAAAACAACAACAATGTATTCCTCCGTCATCGAAAGTATTTAAGAAAAAAATATCTTCAAAATAATATTCAATTAAACCAAAATTAAAAAATATAACATCCTCAAGATAATTTTCAATTGAAATTACAATACTTTATTGTAGGTAAAAATAATTTCATCAAATCATCTTCAATTAAAAAGAGTTCTCGATGGAAAAAAAAACTATTTTAAAAAAGGATCAATTTTACTAGACGACAAAATTAAGGTAAGAGATAGAGAGTATTAAGGTAATCCAGAAATTATTCACCAGATTGTGATCGACTTAAGAAATTCATTGAATTTTTTAAGCCAATTATTAACAAAATAAATGTTAAAAAATTAATACTGGCCTATACGAGGGTCATTCAACAAGTACTTAGCCTCACCGTCCGATAGAACTGCTGTCACAAAAAAAATTTACCATCGTGCAGTACAATTTTTTAATAGCCTACTGTCAAAGTTTCAGTTGATTCCCTTTATTAGTTTTGTTTTGAGAGCCCTTGAAAGCGAGCGTGTCGGTCGGTTGCACAAAAATGGAAAAAGAACAATATCGTTCGGTGATTAGATTCGTGTTTTTGGAAGGGAAAACGCGCAGCGAAATCAAAGATCGCTTGGATGCTGTGTATGGTGACTCTTCTCCTTCGATAGCGACCGTCAAGAATTGGTTCAACGAGTTTGTTCGTGGCCGCACGTCGATTTTTGATGAGCCACGCCCAGGTGCCCCGAAAACGGCTGCTATGGAGGAAAACGTTAAAAAAGTCCACGATCTCGTGTTGGCAGACCGTCGATTGAAGGTTCACGAGATAGCTGAGACTGTGGGCATCGCAGTAGGAACGGTGCATCATATTCTACACGAAGAACTGGGTATGAGAAAGCTGTCGGCGCGATGGGTGCCGCGTTTGCTCACACCGGAAAACAAGCGCAACCGTGAGACCACATCTGCGACGTGTTTGGCGCTGTTTCAGCGCAATCCAGCGGAGTTCTTGCGTCGTTTCGTGACCGTCGACGAAACATGGACAAAAAAGTGCTGTTCCACCACGACAACGCGCCGGCTCACACCTCCGCCGTCGCCATGGTCAAATTGGTCGAATTGCGCTACGAATTGCTGCCCCATCGACCGTACTCTCCAGATTTGGCCCTCTGTGACTACTTTTTGTTTCCAAACCTGAAAAAATCACTCGCCGGGAATAGATTTGGGTCGAATGAGGAGGTCAACGTCGCCACGGAGGCCTATTTTACTTTCCTTGAGAAAATGTATTTTTTGGACGGGTTAAAAAAGTTAGAGCATCGCTGGGCCAAGTGTATCGAACTTGAAGGAGATTATGTGGAAAAATAAATTGCCACCTTTCCAAAATTTTCGTTTTTCTTTCGTAGGCTAAGTACATGTTGAATGACCATCGTACAGAAATATATTTGGAAGTCTGACGGCTCAAGGTTAAATGGAAATGGAAGTCTGACGGCTCAAGGTTAGGCGAGTATGGTGGGTGTGACAACACATCCCATTTAAGCTCCAATATTTTTGACGGGAATTGATTTTTTTGGTTCCTTGGTAGAAACTCAAAAAACACGACACCTTTAAAATCTCACAACTTTGAGATCATAACAGGGGTTTTGGTAAATGTCCGTTCGAGATAGATCATTATGCCGGGTTTAATGCCAAATTGATGTAAACAATTTATTCCTTATCATCAGTTATCAATTGCTTCAAAAAAGGATCGTTTTTGCGAACGTTTAATGAGGACGTCGCAGATATTTGTGCATGCCGTCAAATAAATTTGAAATATCGAGCTGGCTTATGTATCCTAGCTTTTTCAGATTGTCGTGAACGGTCGTATAATGCTAGTTGTCTTTATCTTATCATCATAAACCTCGATTAGAACTCCTGACCATGCACAGTCGTTAAGATCAGAATCATCACTATGAAATTTCGTGAACGATTGTTGGAACTGACGCTCTTATAGGGCATTGTCACATTTAACATTATCCAAGTTTCCACAAGCTTGACGCGCTTTCTTCCCTTTACAGAAGTAAAACAATAAAATATTGCAAAAATACAAAGTTCGATCTTCCCTTTTCACCTTATTGTGAGTGCCGTAAAAAAATAATAAAGTTTAAACTATCAGCTGTTAAATGACATAACAATAATATATTGTAGATGCAAATAACTTTAGTATTTTCAAAAATGAACATGCGCCATCTGTTAGGAAAGTGCGTCATGACTTTTTCGACAACTCAGTACTTATCTAATTAATTGATTCCATATTTTGTTCGATGGATTTCTTAACATAAACACTTCATTTATAAGCATTTATTTATTTAAATAAAAAAAACTAATTAAAATTGGAAAAAAATTAGAACGCAACTTAAAATAGATACTCTCGTATATTTCGTATTAACATTGATATTGTTTAAAATATGTTATTATATAAAGAAGAGGGCCCAGATATGTCTTAGTATTATTTTTAACTATTCTATTATGTTGTAAACAATTTTTTTCTATAATAATTTCTCAAGAATTTTCTGGTACTTGAATGTTTTTTTTTTAGAAAATGAATTAATTTCTACACCTTAAACAATTTCTTAGTTAATCTGATTGAAAAAACAAAACAATTTCCGCACTAAATCTGAAGGAAATTTTTATTATAAAGAAGATTTCTCTCTCTAAAATCTTAATGGAAAAAGAAAATGGGAAAAAAATAATTTTTTTAATTGCCATCTATTGTAATGTATTTGAATGTTGGTTTCCAATTTTAGTGCAGAGAAATACGAATTGTAAGCTGTCCTGTGGAATTGTTGAAAATAAATTCGAATTATGCCTGTAATAATTATCCTGAGAAATTTTTCTTGTTATAATTTTATTTTTATCTTTCGTGCACGATGAAAATTTCCTGCAGTGTGTTTATCTATGGAAGATTAAAAATGTCTATGTAGTAGTTAAAAATACATAAAACGAAAGAGAATTACTTTTTTTTAATACTTTCTTGGCTGATAGAAGAGCTACTCTACTAAGAGAACACTCGTCCATGTTTACGCATAATCGAGCTTTCGGTGCTTGGATGGAGCCAACAACCATTGAATCAATTTAAAATGAAAAAAAATGTCTATGCAACAGATCTGAACAGAAGCGGAATAAACATCCATCGACCTAATTAAATTGTTTATTCGAGAAAAGCTGAGAGACAAATCCAGTCAATCCCATGTTATAGATTATGTAATGTTGTATATAATTAATAAGCAGGACTTGTTCAATTAATATCTTCTTCGACTTAGTGCTAATCTCAAGGATTCTATTGAAATTGGTACTGTGAACGGAAGAATGGATCGACCATTAGGAGATCCTATTCACACGAATGGCCCCATAATCCATGTCCAATTCAGTATGCCCATCGCTCGTGTTGATATTATTTCAAGTTGTTTACAAAAATTTTCTCGGCCACATCAATGATATCGAATTTAATAATTTTCTCCTTCATGCTCTTAACGATGTTATTGTCGTTTATATTTTCATTTCTTCAAGTACTTCTCTTTGTTATTTAATACATCATAAGAAGAATATTAGTTAGTTTTTTTTTGTTAATTATTTAAATATCACTGAAGTATTTTGTTTGTGAAATATTTTTTTAAATAAAATTCCCTTAGCTATCTAACCATACTTCCAAGTTAGTCAATTTAAGATTATCTAAAATAATATCTACTTAATTAGACGAAAGCAATTGGCAATTATTATGAAAAGTTTTAATTAGCTTTCTGGCACTATTTTTATATATATTCAAAAATAGTTAGTTCCTTATAATATATATCTTTTTATTCTAGCTTAGAGCTTTTTAGAGGAAAAAGAATCAAAAACCTTATTTAGCAAACAACATAAGCGAGTTAGTATTGAAGTATAGTTTCCTAGTCAAAAATTTTAATTAAGATAGACAGAACTCTTCTATTTCTGTAGATATTCTTCACCTTATTTTTTATAATTGAAGATGACGAGTTAATATTTATTTTTATTTTAAATTAATTACCAGATAAGTTTTCTATTATTTTGAGGAAAAAAAAATTATAAAAAGAAGTGTCAATGAAAAAATGTACCAGAACTTTTTATAAACCGGATTTACTGTAAAAACCTAAGAGGATCTTTCATTCTACTTCCTATCTTGGACAAATACGAGTACATTATTTTCAAACCGGCTTTTTAAAATTAATGAATTCCATGAACTTTAGTATATCTATTTCGTATTTTCCGATGCCCCACAAGGATGAATACTACGCCCAATCCTTTACAATATATATTTCTGTCTGTCCTAATACCATTTTTGTAATATACAGAGTCTGCCTTAAATCTACTAAAAATTCTGAACACACTTCTGAAATTCTCTTAATCCAAAACTAAACCCTTCAGAACTGGCATACTCAGCGAAGAATTAAAGTTAACGAGCGTAAATGTGTCCATGTAACTTTTATTCTGTATTATAATCCATGCTCTTATTAATGGCAATAAAATACTATAAGTTCGATACTTGTATATCAACAAATAATTCGATATAATTCCAACTTATAGTAGACAGTAAAGTATTTATATACAATGCCCCCTGTTAAAACTAACATGGACTTATAGACTAGAACACTTCAGTTAAATATAGTTTGCAAAGTTATTTTGAAGTCCCTTATGGTCATAATATGACTGTGTCTCGTCATAAAAAGATTCACTACATTGATAAAAATTCTCTTGTTCAAAAGCTATCCTCAACTTCCTTTCCTATAAACACCACCGACGATTTAAGCATTACTGGTCTCGTAATTTACTCAAATATCAAGTTTATAAGTTCAGGGATAAAACGATTTTTCTTCCACTCTAAGGGTCCTTATTCTTGTTCGTGTGGTACTGAAAATAATATAGAAGATACCCCTAAGGTAAGTGCATTTAAACAGTATAAGTGAAGATAAAACTGATACTAGCGCCATCTGGCATGTTTTTAATGCAAATTGTTTGAAAATCAAACTTATACTAGCGCCATCTGGCATGTTTTTCATATAAATTGTTTGAAGATCAAACTGATACTAGAGCCATCTGGCATGTTTTTCATGCAAATTATTTGAAGATCAAACTGATACTATAGCCATCTGATATTAGAGCCATCTGGCATGTTTTTCCAGATACTAGAGCCATCACCAAACTCATGATCAATTTCAGAAGAAATTATAATTAACTTAGTCAAAAGCTAGTGTACTTTGATAGCTTTTTTCACAGCTATTCAATATGTTCTTCAATTTTTGGATTCCATATTTTTCTCATAACTTTTAATCAACCTTTCCCATTTGCTAATAAATCCTGAATTTTTTAAAAAGTATGTATAATTTGCCTCTTTTGTAATTTTATATAATATAATCCTCAATTTTTCCCAAATTTTCTGTTTGAAGCAATTTTAAGTTTTTTTTTTTTAGGAATTTGCTATAAAGTACAGTTATGTGTATTTTTAAAGTAACTTTCAAATTCTTAATTCAGTATTCAGTAAAGCTAGAATTTTTTAGTATTAATGAATTGCTGAAAATCCTTATTTTTTTAGCCTATCAATTCTCAATTTTGTCCTTAATTTTTCTTTTAATTTGAAGTTCTGAGTGTTTTACCATTTTATAGTGGATTGCAAATTGTTTGTATTAGATAATAGGCATTTTGCTTATTTTTAAACTTATAAACCCAAAGTTTTTATTAATTCTCAACCTAAAATTTTGTATACAATTTTTAGGGAGTTCCAATTTTTAATGTGATTAATATCGAAATCTGAATTTAAATACTTGAAATTTTTTACTTTTTTCAATTTAAACATTATTTCTGTAATTATTAATGATCTGAAATTCGAAATATTAAAATTTTTAAATTTTTTCGGATATGTTATTTTATTCTTAAAGTGTTTTGTTATTTATTTATTACTTTAAAATACTCAAAAGTATTAAACAAATATGAAACTATTTTGTTTTTCCGAGTTTCAAAATGTTTTTTAATCTTTTAATTAGATTTTTATATTTTTTGAATTTAAAAAAAAATATTATTATTAGAGATTTAAAAGTCCAAATATAATTTATAGAGTGTAAGTTTACCTTCCAATATTTAGAGAACATCAATTTTTGCTGACAGTAATAAACTTTAAAATAAATAAATTTATTGAGCTTTCAAAATTTCGATTGTTTTTTTTTTTTTTTTGAGTTTTGTATTTTCCTGTAATGACGAAAATTTAAACAATCGAAATGTAAATAATATATAAATTTATAAAATTTAATTAAAACTTTATAATTTAATGAAAGTTTTATGATGCAATCAATTTTGCTCAGGCCATATAATGTGCATAAAATTAATGTGTCTTCATAAAAATAGACTAAGGAAAATCTTTATAAAACATGTGCTTAATATTTGGAAATTGTTGGTAAATTATGGCAGTAGAATTAATCGAGCAAACGTAATAATAATTGGGATTATTAGAAAATTTCGTCATTTAACGAGTATAAATTGAAATTGTTCAAGTGCCTTCGTCACAGCTTATTGATGTGGTTTCGAATTACTTGTTTCGCGTGTTCTTGTGATCATCGCGAAAATTTCACATGCGCGCTATATGATCGTACTATCCTTCTGAACCCCCCAACCATCAATAGAGCATCATCAATCCAGTAGCTGTTGTATTATAATCCAAAATGTCAAATCACCACCCACTATTTTTTGCCTGTTTAGAGGCCACTATACTAAACAGATGTACAAGTGCACATGCTTCCATATTATGGGAACCACTATAAAGCTTCGATCAAACGGCTCTAGAGAGCTTCAGAGTAGATTAAGAAAATTTAACAAAAAATATGGCCCCTCATGTGATTGATGCTGCACACGACCAACAGTCAGACATTGGCCAATAATAGAGTTTAAGCGTGAATTTTCTTTCAAACTAATGCCATGGCCAGACCATTTTATATGTTAATAAAATTGGCTGTTTTTTTTCTTCTTACAATCACCAATATTATTTTGGCGATGACATTGGGATCAGTTTATCTAAATTATTTTTCTTTCTGGGTTTTTTTTTTTTTTTTTTATGCCCCCATGTGGTAATAATATTACTTTGGCTGTTTTCGGTTGTAAGGCTTTATATTCGAAAACAACATTTCAAAACATACGAAAAAGACAATATTGTGAATGACAGTGGATACAGTTTATAATAACCAAAGTGTACAAATGTATTCTTACGTATGCATGTGTGTCTGTATGTGGTTGCTGATGAAAGAAGGAAAAAAATAATAAAAACAAGATAAATTTAAGTGACTTAATATAACATAGGCCTTCTACGGATTTTTTTCTTTTTATGTATTTGTCCCTCTTTTTTTGTTGGCTTTTGCAAATTGTTGAAATCGTGCTGTGATGTGCTTAAAATCCGACTTGTGTACTATCAGCAACAGCCGCGTACTCAGTATGCAGAGAGGAGTATGCATGGCATTTTGTTATTAAGAAAATTTATAACATATCCCTCCCCTTCCACCATCCCCCTTCAGCACTTCCTCTTGGCCCCAATGGTTTTATATGAAATTAAATTGTTTATTTTATTGTTATTATTTTACAGCATTTGTTAATATTCTTCCCTATAGTATCTCTAGCATACAACACACACACATACATACACACACACACACAAACAATAACTCCCCATAACTCTTTATTAATACCATTGACATTTTGAATAAATTAACTGCCATTTTGTATTCATTTTAAGTAATCGCGCAGCCAATTTAAATTTGATTATTATTTTCACATAATACTATATTTTTGAATTTTTGTTTTTAATTTAAAAGTTTTCTGTTTTTTTTATAAAATGCTTTAAATTATGTTTTTTGTTGTTGTTTTGAGCAAGCTTTGCAAATGAGCTTCTTACTTGGTTACAAAGCTTTTATTCCTATTTTATTTTTAGATAAACAAAAACATTTTAAACTAATACATATGCAATTTGATAAAGATACGACAGAGTACATAATCTTGAGTGTACAAATAAAAATTATTTTGTTATCTTAAAAGGAATGCTATTTTTTTTTTTTTGTAGATTTTTTCAATGTAATTTTATCTTTCTATGAATACGTGCAATAAACAATAAACCATAAATATAATAAACGTTTGTTTATTAATTCGGTTTTGTTTTTTAAATAATAAAAAATATTATTTTTTTTTTGAAAAAGTATTTATGAAAATTATGTTTTGTTTATAAGAAATATAACAAATGTCAAAACTGGGAAAAAGCTGCTGGAATAATTCTTATAAGAATTTTTTTTCTCCTTTTATAGGATTTTTTTTTAAAAAAAGGAAAACAATATTAAATTTTAAGAAACGTGTGTCATCTGGTAATTTGTAATCAATTGTAAATAAAATAGTTTTTATTTATTAAAAATAATTTTTTTAAAATGTTTTCAATGGAGCAATACAATTGTGCTGATAACGAATAAGACTGATTTAGTGGTATCTTAGTTATTTAGAGTTTTTGAAAAAAAAGCTTGATATTCAAATTTATCTAAAAGAAGCACTTATTAATGTATTTTGTTTAGATTTTGCGTACTAATACAATTTCACTTTGTTTTGTATTGTGATAGAAATTTGCTCGGTGTTCTGTTTGTAAATTTTTTATTGTTGGGAGATAATTGTGTAGTAGAAACAATTTCTGGAATGTAAGTGGGAATGGATTGGGTTCATTTTACTTAGTGATTACCAAATTTTTTTACCTAATAGATATATGTTTTTTTTACCTAATAGATATATATACTCCTTTCTTATGGATTAAGTAGCGTTGATCTCATTTGTAGCAACGATTGAGCAGTTTCACGAAGTTTCGTTTTTTTATAAATATTAGAATTTTGTATATTCGTACCAAAGTCAACATATTTTTACCAATGAACCTCTATATTACAATAATAAAATAATATTATCGCTTACAATTGAGTAGAAATGGGAACACTTTGGAAACTGTTTTTTTTTCATAGCTAAATTTGACAGAGTTTTGCACAAAGATTTGAGCATAAAATTGCAAAAATCAATCAAATAATATTGTTGCTGATAATTGAACAGAAATAATATCACTTTTGAAACAGTCTTTTTGTGAAAAATGTTTACAGTATTTTGCATAAAGATCCGACCATCAAATTGTGATAATTCAGCAAATATCATTATTGCTTATAATCAAGCAGAAAAAGTTACACTTTTCGAAATAGTTTTAACAAAGTTTTGTGCAAATAAATAAGCATAAAATTGTAAAAATGAATCAAATAATATGGTTACTTATAATCGTGCAGAAGTTTTATTTATTTTAAAAATACGTCAACAAAATGAAATTACCAATTTTTTAACCAGATCTTTAAAAAGAAAATGCTCACAGTTGACAATAATAATATATTACTGATAGGTGACCGGAAATGCTATCACTATTGAAATTGATTTTACAAAATGCTACAATATTAAAAACCTCAGTGGTATTTGAGGAGAAACATTGCGATTTTTAGACATTTGTACGGAATATTTTATTGCAAAAGCTTATGCCAACTTCTTCTAATAAACTCGGAATTAGAAAGAAAAATGATAAAACTTAATAAAAAAATAAAGCATCCAAAAATAAAATATCTTTTATTATTTAACAAAATAAAACTAATATCCAAAATATTAATTTTATAATATTTTTACTTATTTTTAAAGCTTCTAAATTGTTTTCACAGTATTTATTTTTATAAATAAATACTATACTTTGGTGATTTTTGCAGATAGTCTTACCGGACGAAGTTTTTTAAATTATATTTTGTATTTTAGGATAGCATTTTTTAATAGTAAAATATAATGTGGCATCAAAGCCAATTTTGACTTACGAATTAAAAAAAAAAAATTTCTCTTTTATAAGCTTGAGATATGAAACGCCAATGGGCTTGAGATCTGTTAGCTAAACTAAATATTAAAACATATCATTTCACTCTTAAAGATCTGTACTGATACTGACAAGACCAGCATCAAAGCTGCAAGACCTCTATTTACTAATATTTAAATATTTACAAATAATACATCAATAAATGAAGACTCTTCTTTATTATACCCAATAAGCCTGAATTGATGTAGAAAAATTTGCAAATTTAAATGAATTTTGTTCAGTACTTTGAAAAAAATTGGTTTTTATTTCTGATGGGTCATGTTTTCGGATGATCAAAACTTCCAAACTTCAAACTTTGAAATTACTAACCACGAAATACAAAAATTCCAAAAACATCTATTTTAATATTTGAATAATTTATCATGGCCAAAAACATCATTGGGGGGAGTACTATGTGTACAATATTTTCATTTAATTCTATTATGGTATTTGAATATTTTGTTTATCCACAAATCGATATTAAATGCATCTCCACTAGTTATTTGCATTCTAAATAAAATTCCTTCCCTTCTATTTGTACTTTATTTACATCTCTTCAAATGTTTCAAATTGACTCATAGAAAACAATATCGATTTACATATTCTTCAATATTTTATTTGTCTATGGTGAATTACAAATTATGCTCCAACATGAAATATATTTCTTTGGGGAATTTTTGTAAATTTACGATCACATTTCTTTCACGAATGCTTGTCAAACTTGTCAATAAAATTGACTAAAACATTTCTTGATACATTTTTCGTCATGATGGAATTTTCCCATTGAAAATGTTCAAAGAAATCTTCTGAATTTAGTAAAACATTTTATATTTCAAAATGGGAGTCTCTGAAGGTTAAATTCTAGAAATTATAACTAAATAAAATTTTTGCATTGAATAACCTCATTTTGGAAATCATTTAAATAAGAAAACCATGGAGAAATCTCACAAATAATTCCTCAATTTTAAGCCTGCAATACTACACTCTCAAAAATTTATACTAACCTAATTTAAAATAACTCGAATAAGCTATCATTTTGTAAATTGAAAAGCAAATCAAATATTGACCAAAAATTTTAATATTCTCGATTATTTGACAATATCTGTTCAGATATAGTTTGTTGGCGAAAAAACTTTCAACAAAAGAGCTTATTTTTACGAAAATCATTTGGCCTTCATTGCTTATCAGCAATAAATATTTTCGAATTTCTATACTCTCTTTATTAAAATACCTTATTTTCTGCATATTACAAATGATTAAACTTAATTTTTTTCTTAATGACCTAAATTTAGAAAGAAATAGAATATATAGTTATATTTTTACATCAGACAAGAACAGAAAAAAATATTGTCAACATTACAAAAGCTATAAACTTGACAAAAGTTTTTTATTATTAAAATGCAATGATACAAAATGTTCAAATAAATTGCTTAAAAAAATAAGATAAATAATAAAATGTTTCTTATCATTGAACATTAAAAAAAATATATATTAAAATCCGGAAACACATTTATTGATAAATCATAGAAAATCTGATTATTGGTTAATAAACAATATCAAAACAGTATAGGTATTATTAAAACAATATTTATGTTAAACGTATTATTGTTATACTATTGCTCAGTTATGAGCAATATATCTGCTCATAATTGAGCAATAGTATAACAATAATACGTTTAACATAAATATTGTTTTAATTTCTTAGAATAAATTGCTTCTTATATAAAAAAAATTAAATTGCAGACACATCTGGCAATACTATAATAAAATAATTTTTATAATTTGTTCTTTTAAAAAGGGAAAAAAACCAATATCAATGCTCTTATAAGAGTAATAATTAGGCTACAATAATAATATTAATTAGCATGATTTACTGGAGTAGACTAGATAAAATTCACTTCAAGTCGAAAGAATCATTATCGGGATGGCTAAATATAGGTCAGACAGACAGCTTCTATGTTAAAATGCACTGATTATTATAAATAGATAACTATACCTGCTCTAAAAAATTTAATCTTATGCTAGTAAAAACAGTAACAGATAAGGTAGATCTTCTCTCTAAAGCAGTTTTGCTATTGTTTTATTGACTTTAAAGTTTATCTTTCATAGCTTCAGCCAGGATAATACTATTCGTAACAATGGTACAGTTCGGAATGTCACCCAAACTCTGAAGCCTAGACTAGAGTATCCTTGACTAATTTGCAACGACAGCTAAAAGCAGCTGGAATAATTCAAGAGCTAATTAATACAGAGAATGGTTTATAATACAGAGGAACTGGACTTTTTTAATAGTACGCAGTAGATATCAGGAATAACATATAACAATATAAAAAATCCATTTGAGTCTCTTCCAGTCGGTCTAGATAGTGTTGCTTGAAAATCTTAAAACTTAGCAGTTCCCAAGGAACCTATACTTATTAAATATTAAAATAGATGTTTTTGGAAGTGTTTGATTTCGTGGCTAAAATTTTCGAAGTAAGAGCTTTACTTTAATGATAGATTTAAGAGTTTGGTTTGAAGTTTTGATTATCCGAAAACATGACCCATCAGAAAAAAAACCAATTTTTTTAAAAGTACTGAACAAAATTCATTTAAATTTGCAAATTTTTCTACATCAATTCAGGCTTATTGGGTATAATAAAGAAGAGTCTTCATTTATTGATGTATTATTTGTAAATATTTAAATATTAGTAAATAGAGGTCTTGCAGCTTTGCTGCTGGTCTTGTCAGTATCAGTACAGATCTTTAAGAGTGAAATGATATGTTTTAATATTTAGTTTAACTAACAGACCTCAAGCCCATTGGCGTCCCATATCTCAAGCTTATAAAAGTGAAATTATTTTTTTTTTGGTTCGTAAGTCAAAATTGGCTTTGATGCCACATTATATTTTACTTGTAAAAAATGCTATCCTAAAATACCATATATTTCTGCAAAAACTTCATCAGGTAAAACTCTCTGCAAATATCACCAAGGCATAGTATTAATTTATAAAAATAAATATTGTGAAAACAATTTAGAAGCTTTGAAAATAAGTAAAAATATTATACAATTAATATTTTGGATATTAGTTTTATTTTGGTTTAATAAAAGACACTTTCTTTTTGGATGTTTTATTTTTTTGTTAAGTTTTATTATTTTTTATTCTACTTCCGAGTTTAATAAAAGAAGTTGGCATAAGCTTTTGCAATAAAATAATAGTCCAAAAAGTCGCAGTATTTCTCCTCAAATACCACTTATGTTTTTAATAGCATTTTGCAAAATCAATTTCAAAAGTGATAGCATTTCCGATCAACTATCAACAATATATTATTATTTTCAACTGTGAGCATTTTCTTTTTAAAGTTCGGTTTGAAAATCGGTAATTTAATTTTGTTGACGTATTTTTAAAATAATGAAAACTTCTTACAGTTGAAAATAAAGATTAGTTTCTCTACAAAGACTATTTTGAAAAAGTAATTTCGAAACTGCATCTTGTTCAGCTCGATTATAAGCAACCATAATATTTCGTTCATTTTGTACAATTTTATGCTCATCGATTATCGGCAACAATATTGTTTGATTGATTTTTGCAATTTTATGCTCAGAGCTTTGTGCAAAACTCTGTCAAATTTAGCTATGAAAAAAAAAACAGTTTCCAAAGTGTTACCATTTTTACTCAATTGTAAGCGATAATATTATTTGACTCATTTTTACAATTTTATGCTCATCTATTTAAACAGAACCCTATTAAAACTGTTTCGAAAAGCGTAACTATTTCTGCTTGACTATGAGCAATAATGATATGAGCTTAATTGACCCCATTTGATGGTCGGATCTTTATGCAAAATACTATAAGCATTATTCACAAAAACACAGTTTCAAAAGTCATATTATGTCTGTTCGATTATCAGCAACAATATTGTTTGATTGATGTTTGCAATTTTATGCTCAGAGCTTTGTGCAAAACTCTATCAAATTTAGCTATGAAAAAAAAAACAGTTTCCAAAGTGTTACCATTTTTACTCAATTGTACGCGATAATATTATTTCACTCATTTTTACAATTTTATGCTCATCTATTTAAACAGAACTCTATTAAAACTATTTCGCAAAGAGTAACTATTTCTGCTTGATTATGAGCAATAATGATATTAGCTTAATTATCACCATTTGATGGTCGGATCTTTATGCAAAATACTATTAAGCATTATCCACAAAAACACAGTTTCAAAAGTGATAGTATGCCTGTTCGATTATCAGCAACAATATTATTTGATTGATTTTTGCAATTTTACGCTCAGATTTTTGTTTAAAACTCTGTAAAAATGATTTAGAAAAAACAGTTTCAAAAGTGTTACCATTTGTACTTAATTAAAATCAATTTTTACAATTTTGTGCTCATCTATTTGTACAAGATATTTTAACACTATTTCGAAATGATTTACTATTTCTGCTCGATTATGATCAATACGAGGAAAGTTCAATAAGTCCTTAGAAAATGCGAGAAATTGCGCTCGTAGTGTCGGTAAAGATTTTTTTTGTAAGTAGCATTATCGACAGGAAAGCTGTTAAAATTTCAGCTCGATCCATAGCGTAGGTCTATCGTCGATTAAAGTTAACGACATTTATTTGTGCATAACAATGGAAAAAAGCGAGTTTAGGGCTGTCATCAAACATCTCCATTTGAAAGGCTTAAGCCCGAAAGAAATCAAAGCCGAGTTGGATGCAGTTCATGGCACATCTGCACGTGTGTTTGCGATGATTTACAATTGGGTGAATGAATTTAAACGTGGCCGTTCATCCACAAAAGATGAACATCGTCCAGGACGCCCAGTTGAGGTGTCTACTCCTGAAATCATCGACAAAATCCACGATCTGATTTTGAACGATCGGCGAATTAAAGTGCGCGAATAAGTTGAGGCCACGGGCATATCACAAGCTACAGTCGCTTCAATTTTGCACGAAAAATTGTCTGTGAAAAAACTTTCGGCAAGATGGGTGCCGCGTTTGCTCTCAGAGGAGAATAAGCGCAATCGTGTAGTGGACTCTGAGCCTATGTTGGCACTCTTTCATCGCAATCCTGCCGAATTCCTTCGTCGATATGTCACTGTGAACGAAACCTGAATACACTACTACACTCCAGAAACGAAGAGACAGTCATCACAGTGGATTTTCAAGGGTGAACGGGCTCCGAAGAAGGCAAAAACTGTGCCATCGGCCGGCAAGGTGATGACCACCGTCTTTTGGGATTCGCAGGGCATCGTTTTTATCGACTACTTGGAAAAAGGAAAAACAATAACAGGAGCGTATTACACGTCGTTATTGCAACGGTTGAGCGAGGAAATCAAAGAGAAACGCCCCCATCTGAAGAAGAAAAAAATCCTCTTGCATCAGGACAATGCGCGTGTGCATACCTGCGCTGTTTCCATGGCCAAAATTGTGGAATTGAGAATGGAATTGTTGCAGCATCCCGCTTATTCACCAGATTTGGCCCCGAGTGACTATTTTCTTTTCCCCAACCTGAAGAAATGGCTTGGCGGACGACGGTTCACTTCCAACGAGGATGTCATTGCTCAAATGGAATTATTTTTCAGAACTTCCGATATCTTATTTTTTGGACGGGATAAAAATTTTGTAAAAACGGTTGGAAAAGTGTATAAAATGAGATTATGTTTAAAAAATAAAATTTTTTTTTTTTAAAAACAGTTTTTTTTATTTTTTTCTAAGGACTTATTGAACGACCCTCGTAATATTATTTGCTTTATAAATAGTTTTTTTCTGGAAATAAATGGATTTAAAGGACATACCATAATAATTTACATATTATTCCGGAGGATGCGTTATAAAATCAATAAGAAAATATTAAAATTTCTTTAACCAAAATTTTCTGAATTTATGAAAAGAAAGCATTTCTGTTGGCTTCCATTTCTTTTTTTTTGTAGACGGGAATATTCTTAATTAATTATGTTTAATAACATTAGCAAATTTTATGTTCAAGGTTCAGTCGACGTGCATAGTCCATATGACCAACCCATAAGGTTATTAAAAAATCATATGGCCACGGCGTGATCTACAAACGAAAAAGCATATACTGTACAAGTATAACATTTGAATTAGAAAAACGAATTATTAATCAAGAAAAAAAAACAACAAAACAAATAAAAAAAGAACTAGAGAGAATTAAATAAAGAAAAATTATGAAATCAAATAAACATTATTTGAATGATATAAACTAATGGTAATGAAGATGATAACAATAATTTGGTTGTTATATGGTCGGTACGATTAGATAGTGTGTATTTTGTAAGACCCTACTTTGGAAAGAAAAACATGCTCTTATCGTGCATAAAATCATCAAACGAAACGCTATACACTAAACTCTCTAAAGTCTAAAAATATTAAAAAAATTGACTAGCCTATTAGTCTACATGAAATTATTATATCTTAGTAGAAAAGTGGTCTTGTGAAGACAGAACTGGAAGTGGGTATGGCTAAAAACTAAGTTAGCTGATTGTATTCGCTTATGAAAAAAATAAAACTTTTTAAAAGAAAAACAATATTAAATGGTTTTTATCTTAATCTTTAAAAAATGTAAAGAAAAACGATCATTTACACACAAATTGGCATAAATGTAATATTGTACATTAATAAAAATTTCGAATTCGTTTAGGTTCCAACAGTAAAAATATGCAAACACTCGGAAATTAACAAACATACGCGCTAGTATTGGTTGGTACGTGTGATTATGGTAAACATGGTTTATAGTCTTTTTGGAAGTACTTGAAGACGGTGTAGATGGAAAGCTTATGAGTCTGGGGATGGTCTATCGACGATTTACGATTTATTTTTCTTTGGAAAATCACTAAAATTACACAGAAAAGAGTTCCACGTAGTCGCCGAAAATAAACAAGTCTTTCAGTATGGTTTTAGCTATATTTACTGATAAGAGTGTTTACTTTTCTAGTTTTTTTGATATTTAGTACAATCTTAGACAACACGGACTCATATCTTTGGATATCTCTTCAATAATTCAATCTTTCTTTATTTCGATACGTTGCTTAATATAAAAAAATAAGAAAACAACCAAAAAAAGCACGAGTACAAATTACAACAAAATTTTGTTCAAACGATTGAGTGGCAGACGTAAAATATTTTCAGAAATAATAATCGCCATTCAGCGTGAATGGGTGTGTTAAGTCGAATTGAATTTTTAAAAGATTTTTTTTTCAACCAAAGCTCTTTAGGTTGTTTTTTTTTTGTTGATTTGGAAATATTTTTACGACTATTGGAGGTGATTCCGTGTATTTTCTTTAGGATCATGTTCGAGTAGATTTAGAAATAATTTATTCAAAAAACGAGGAAAGTCGTTCGGAATTCGGATATTTCCAACTTACTTCGCAAAATTACTTTATTATTCAAGTAAGGATAGCCAATCATTTTTGTTAAAAATGGTCTTGGTAAATTTTTAGACGTTTTGTTTAAATCAAATTTATTAATTTATTATTTCTATAATTACTAGCGAAGGTCACTTAATCAATATGTACTAAATATTGACATAAAAAATACGAATTTCTATAAAAGATATTCATTTTTGAAATTGGAAAATTCTTTTGATTTGATTCCTTTTTTTGTTATTCTACTGACTATAAGATTAGCCTACATAGGCATATTATACATGTACGTGCATATAGGCCAACCTTTTTATGCAATCACAAATTTATATTAAATTCTTTAACAAACGATAGTATTCGAGTAAACCAATACTCGAATAAACAAAATTGCAAGGTCTTAAAAATTTATGATGTACGATGTCTGTTCAAAAGTATCGCGAATTTTGAATTTCCGCAGGTTACGTATATTCGATTTTCGATTTTTTTGTGGCGTTATGTTGGTACTCACGTCTCTCACTTATCGTCTTGGATTTTTGCCCATTTTCGACCAAAAACAGCATCGCATTAAAATTGCTAAGGAGCTTTTGGACTCTGTCCGCGACGACTTAAATTTGCTCCAGGCGGTCATAACTGGTGACAAATCATGGGTTTATGGTTATGACGTGGAAACCAAAGCTCAATCATCAAAATGGAAGCTGCCGCACGAGCCAAAACCGAAAAAAGTGCAACAAATTCGGTCGAATGTGAAGGTTTTGTTTACAGTTTTTTTCGATTGCAGGGGCGTGGTGCATCATGAGTTCTTGGCACAGGGTAGAACGGTCAATAAGGAATATTACCTGTAAGTTATGAGGAAGTTACGTAAAGTAATCCGCCAGAAACGCCCGGATTTGTGGAAGAACAAAAATTGGCGTTTGCACCATGATAACGCCATGGCTCACGCACAGTTGCTAATGCGCGAATTTTTGGACAAAAACAACACACTTATAATACCGTAGCCATCGTATTCCTCAGATCTGCCCCCCTGTGCCTTTTTCTTGTTCCCGAAACAGATTCTTTGATCCATTTTTTGGAATAGGCAAAAATCAAAAACGAGGCAACACATGTGCAAGCAAAGCAGCTGTCAAAAATTAACTGAACATTCAAAATGGCCGAACTTGTCGGCCTAAGTGAGAGACATGAGTACAAATATAGCGCCACTAAAAAATCGAAAATCGAATATATGTAACCCGCGGAAATTCAAAATTCGCGATACTTTTTAAACAGACTTCGTATTTATTTTATAAAAATATGCTCGTGTTTTTGGGAAACTTTTTTTTTTCTTAAATATTATTTGATATCTAAAAAACTACATAAATATTGTAACAAGCAGATTTTTTGACGAAACACTACAATAACAGGAGATGGACATGTGAGAGTAAACACCCATTGGCGTTTTTCTATCCAACGAGTCATATTAACGCCCCATCAATCTTGATTCAATTTTGCTTTAATTCCCGATAAGTGTTTGTGGGAAAAGTAGGTTAGGTCAGATTAAGTCCATTGTGATACCATGTGATCATCAAAGCTGATATCATCCCAATAACCATACGCACAATGTCGTTTACAATATTATTCAAATCATCCTAGAGGTTCTCCTTCTGAGTAATGTGACGGATGAGCAAGAACAGAAAAAGTGAGAAATTGTTTTATCTTCCTCCTCGTCTTTACAGCTATGACAGAAGTTATTTGCGGGGATACCTAATCATCCAGTGTATCTCCCTAAAATGAAATGACCTACACTAATCCCGGTCAGCATCCTAATAGGAGCCCTATCAGTAAGCTTTGCGGTCTTTTCCGATCTAGTTTTGGCCAGATCATTCTAGATATGTGACACGAGTCAAGACTGCTCCACTTGTCATTCGCTTGCTCTCACTTGTCATTCGCCTCCACTTGTCAATAGCTCTCGACTATCGGTTGAAAAATACAATTTTCATGTCAGATATAGCATTCATCGACAGCCAAACTGCGGCCTCATGTCATAAGTAACCAGAATGCACTACTCTACTATGTAAGTCGTAGGGAGGTTTTTATATTCAAAGATGCAGACAAGACTCCTACTCCTATAATGTCGCCCTTGCGTGACTAATCAGTCCTACTAGGAATTTTGGAATTATGCTTAATGTAAAAGTCCAGACCTGCTGTCTCAAAGTCCATTATTTTAGGAATGTACTCGTATTTAAGCATTTTTTTTGTGTGCGCGAAACGACGCTCGGTCCACTGCCTTGATTCTCTCAGATGCATAGCTAACCTAGTGGCCAGTTATTTAACATAGATGTCTAAGGAAAAAAGATGGAGTATGGTCTCGAGAGCCGTTGTATGTGGCGTTCTAAGTGCACCCCTTGGTCTCAAGAACCGTTGTGCGTGACGATAATATCTAGACTTTTTTTTAGAAGGTTTAGGTAGGTTGCTTTTATTCAGTGTTGTCTACCAAACCAAAGTAGCATTTGTCAAGATGGGCATAACCATCGCAGTGTATATCCAACGTAAATCTGAGGTTGCAGATTCCATTTGGTGCCAATGGCCCTTTTACAGGTAAAGAGTATGACGTTGGCTTTAGGGAAAGTAACAGAGGAGAGTTGTCTATAATGGTGTGATAATCGGGAATAAAACTTTTGTTCCCTTGGTTCATAGCTCAAACACACGAGTTTGACTTTGTTAAGAATATAGAATGGCGCATCAACGATCTTTAAAAGAATTTTGGAATGGATGGATTGGATTATTAGAACCCCATAGTCCAATTTTGTATCATATGTTCGGACTGGTATTAAAATTGTGTTGCAAATTAAGTTCAAGTTCAAGTTTACTTTATTGCATTTTTCTTCTAATGCAATCTTAATACTATTTTCTCTTAAGAATATTTAATCCTAGCTCAATCTTTGTCTTTATTGGTTCTTAGCTTTCTGCTTTCCTAGAATTTATTTCTAATACATATATAATATTTTATTTACCTTTATTATGACATTTAAAAAAAACATGCTTACATCCTAAATCTAACCTAAACCCTTAAGTCTACTCTTATAAACTAAATATGCGTTTTTAAACAATTATTTTTAAAACTAATCTTAAAACAAACTTCAATGTTTGAATCTGGCAACTGCTACGTTTGTAGTAGCTTACTTCCCTGTTTTGATGATGGGCTAATGATTTCACTCATTTGTGCATTATTCCCATTTGTCATACTACAAATGGAGAAACGCCTGCCTCTCTGTACAATCTGTTTTTGATATAAACTTTTTTGTCAGTCTAGATCTGCCGAGCTCTGTGGCCGTTCGTAAGTTCTTCCTTTCCCACCTGTGCAATTCTGTTACTACTGTTGGGGAAAATAATGACCAGATGGGGGAATCGTACCATATGTACGCTCTTATAAATTGTTCATAAATAATAAGTTTGACGTCCTTACGTAGGATTTCTGGGCGATACATTCTCAGAAGCCTACAAAATATGCCGTTGGTTTTTTAATTTTATTCCTGACAAATGAGTTGAATTTGAGGTTCTTGTTAAGATTCAAGCCTACGTGTAGATACTTAAGATTCACCACGCGCCTCATTATCAAGTCACCCTTATTTCCAAACCCGCAGTCTACGAAGTTCTTCTTTCCTGACGGCGTGAAGCACAAACACTCTGACTTGAAGACCGCATTTCTTATAGTGTTTTGTCAGTTTATTGACTGATATCTTCATAGCTTCCAATGCTACTTTAGGTCCCATTGATGCATTGTAAACTAGGGTATCGTCGGCGTATAATGCCATATGAGTATTTTTCCTTAAGTACCTTACATATATCTGCAACGTAAAGGTTATATAGCTTAGGACCTATTATTGTCAGACATACCCCAAGGCTAAGACCTATAGCTTAGCCTTGGGGTATGTCTGACAATACCTCGAAGAACCGCGAGGTGTTGTACACGTATTATAAATTAAAAGTTTGTTTTCTAATCCATTTTGATTAGTTGTCCAGTAGTTTAAGTAGTAGTCGATAACATTCCTATGGAAGATAAAGTGTTATTCAATTTGGGTTTTGGAAAGTAAAGATTTATAAAATACTTTCATCGGTCAGATTTTGAACTTTTTTTTTTTTTATAATACATTGGGCCATTACTTGACAAATGTTGGTTTTTAAATACTTTATGGTTTAAAGATTATCTGCGTAGATATAGTTTTTGTTGTTGTTTTACAGGAAAATGGCCAACGACGTCAAATTGCACGATCTTCGGGGCCAATTAACATGACTAAATTTCGAGATTTAGCGTTCTGGGAACTGTTTGCGCAATAAAGGTAAAATTTGTCATGTTGCGTAGATTGTGTAACTGTCTTGTTTAAACTACATACTGTTCAGATTGAAATCTTTATCAATCGAAAATTATCTTCATCGGTAATGAATCCATAGTCTATTAAACGGCCCATAATATAAAATGGCAAGCTAAATAGATATTTATATTTGATAGCTGTTAAATGATAGAACCATACTGCCTAAAATACAAAATGATTAACCCACCATCTAAAGTTACTCAGGTACTTTCGTTTAGTAATTTTTTTAGCTTAAATAATTTTTAAAAAAAATTGTAATGTAAATTATGGTAATTTTAATTAAGAAAAAGTTATAAATTTAAATTGACTAAAATTTAATTTAAAAGTTCTTCTCAACATTAATTTGAATCTAAAAAATTTCATGTTTATTCGGAATATAAAATTGATCATATCACTTAAGTTCTGATATTTGTGTAGGTATTTAAGCAATATTGCCATTTTAATAAGAATAAAAACGATTATTTTCTCCAATTTCAAAGTGTTTTTTTTTAGCACCTCGTTATTGGTTATTAAATAAGGATAATTACAATTTTTTATTGTATAAACTAAGCTCTGTATTTTTGCTCAATTTTAGTTGTTATCTTTCTAACATTATATACGAGAGTCGTTCAATAAGTCCTTAGAAAAAGATGGAAAAAAACTGTTTTTTAAAAAAAAAAATTTTTATTTTGCAACATAATCTCCTTTTAGCTCTATACACTTTTCCAACCGTTTTTCCAAAATTTTTCCCGTCCAAAAAATAGGATTTCGGAAGTTCTGCAAAATACTCATCCGTTTGAGCAATGACGTCCTCGTTGGAAATAAACCGTCGTCCGCCAAGCCATTTCTTCAGATTAGGGAAAAGAAAATAGTCACTCAGGGCCAAATCTGGTGAATAAGCGGGATGCTGCAACAATTCCATTCTCAAATCCACAATTTTGGCCATGGAAACAGCGCAGGTGTGCACACGCGTATTGTCCTGATGCAAGAGGATTTTTTTCTTCTTCAGATGGGGGCGTTTCTCTTTGATTTCCTCGCTCAACCGTTGCAATAACGACGCGTAATACGCTCCTGTTATTGTTTTTCCTTTTTCCAAGTAGTCGATAAAAATGAGACTCTGCGAATCCCAAAAGACCGTGGCCATCACCTTGTCGGCCGATGGCACAGTGTTTGCATTCTTCGGAGCCCGTTCACCCTTGAAAATCCACTGTGATGACTGTCTCTTCGTTTCTGGAGTGTAGTAGTGTATCCAGGTTTCGTCCACAGTGACATATCGACGAAGGAATTCGGCAGGATTGCGATGAAAGAGTGCCAACATAGCCTCAGAGTCCACTACACGATTGCGCTTATTCTCCCTTTGAGAGCAAACGCGGCACCCATCTTGCCGAAATTTTTTTCACAGACAATTTTTCATGCAAAATTGAAGCGACTGTACCTTGTGATATTCCCGTGGCCTCAACTAATTCGCGCACTTTAATTCGCTGATTGTTCAAAATCAGATCGTAGATTTTTTCGATGATTTCAGGAATAGACACCTCAACTGGGCGTCCTGAACGATGTTCATCTTTTGTGGATGAACGGCCACGTTTAAATTCATTCACCCAATTGTAAACCGTCGCAAACACAGGTGCAGATGTGCCATGAACTGCATCCAACTCGGCTTTGATTTCTTTCGGGCTTAAGCCTTTCAAATGGAGATGTTTGATGACAGCCCTAAACTCGCTTTTTTCCATTGTTATGCACAAATAAATGTCGTTAACTTTAATCGACGATAGACCTACGCTATGGATCGAGCTGAAATTTTAACAGCTTTCCTGTCGATAATGCTACTTACAAAAAAAATCTTTACCTACACTACGAGCGCAATTTCTCGGATTTTCTAAGGACTTATTGAACGACCCTCGTATGATTTTTATTTAAACCTCTGAAGTCCTTATAACAAAGTGTAATAATTATATATACTTCACTGGATTCAAACTTCAACTTAAGCTTAAAAAAAATTAATTGAGTTTTTATAAACTTTTAAAAGATTTTTACCTAATAATAAGTAATTTTTTTCTAAATAATATTTTTCAAAATTTGTTGGAATAAAATAATTTTTTTCAGTTTCATTATTATTTATTTAGATCTCCACCCAAACGACAAGGCAACTTTATATAAAAATCTGTTAAAAGAAAACTTCGAAGCTAATTTTATCAACATTTTCCAAATACTCAAAAACATTTTTTTAGAAGTATACTTTATAAAATTGTAAAAATATTTGCAGTAATCTAAAGCTACTAAGACCTAATAATATATTAATTGAGGTCTCAACATAAATTTGAAAGATTTTTGATTCAATGAAAAAAATAAAAAATATATTAATTTGAAATTTAAAGAATTTTTGTAGAAGAAAATTTCGATGGCACTTAGTTTTTTTACCAGTCTTATCCCTCTTAAATTTACCACTTTTCCCAACAGATTTCTTCGCATCACCCACTGACACATAACAAATAACAAAAACAGAAACATAACAAATATTTTTTTTTTATTATTATTTTATTATGTTTGTATAAATTATGATGCAGTTTTAGGACCTAGAGATTTTTTTTGTTACGAAAATATTCCTCATTGGCTTTCAATTTAGTTACAAGTGCATACAAAGTTATTCAACTAATTAATCACAAGTTTTTAAACATGAAAATATGGTTTCCGTCTATTTCAGTCATGCACGAAAACATAATAAAATTTGGCTAATTGTCAGGCAATTAATACTTAGTCAGGAAAGATGTTGAGAATGGGAGCTGAGGTCCGAAGAGGGATACTTCTAGAGTAAAGATTATTTGTTTTTTTTTTTTTTTTTTAAATTTGGATGGGGCCAAAGTTTTACAATACAAATTTTTGCACTCTGTCTTATAACACGTTTTAATTGCCACTCAACTGATATGTAAATGTACGAACAGGCAAATTGTATGGGACCGCTTTTAAGTTTTATTAGCATTTTTGTAACATATGAACATAAGAACGAAGAGTGCACTCGATAATGTTGCAATTGCGACAGTGTAACTGCCTACGAGTTATGGATCGATTTATGTTTACTATTTGGCTTCAAGTTCTGAAAATAGAAAATAGGAACGAACGCCTTTTGTATTTATCATTTCGAGGTGATTATAGCCTCAACGACGAATGGTTTCAAATAATCAACATCGTGTGGTATATATATTGTACAAATATGCCCTCGCAGATATGATGCTGATCACCACTGATCTTATAGGCTCTATTTTCAATCGTATACGATTATTTATATTTCGAAGTGTTATTTTCTACTTTTCATTTTTCCCTTTCGATATTTTAGTAATAATCATATCTCATGCAAAGTCTGTTTAGCTTCGAATCGGGCTACGGACTATTTGCATTTTTCTAAACATTTCACTATCAATAAATAATCATAACATTTGGAGGCATGGATGTTCAAGTACATATTAAATGTGCTTGTAGCCGAGAGCACTAAGGGAATTGGAGCTTAGTACTAACATATATAGTGTCAGTACATAAATATTTTTAAAGCAACGCACTCGCATAAAGACACGTTTGTGTCGATTTTCATGCACAACTTGCTGCTGCCTATTATTGGTGGACTGCATTCTGCTTTGGAAAATCGAGAGCAACTGATCAGTACTTAGTTGATAAAGTATGGCAAAAAGGCATTCTTTTTTTAATGTCATATTTTTGTAGATAATTTAGTTCGAAATAGTAGCTATCAAACTTTTTAGATCAGGCATGTTCAAAGGCCATGTGTGTGGGATAATATGGGCTAATGGATGAATGCAGCTAACCACCACTGGTCTGATTGGGCAAATTGTTAAAAATGCATCCGCTTTTTCATATCAAATTAATGGTCTCATAATATAAAATTCTGATATTCTAGACACAAGAGAACTTTACTTGTACAAAAACTGTATTCAATTGGACCTTCTAATCAACCTCTCTGGACATTTCTATTTTAATTTTATTTTAGATGATTATTATTATTATTATTTTTTTAACTTTATGTATAGCTTATCAACAAAAAGTAAAAATTAACAAGAGACGATGATACTAGAAAAGTAGTAAATGATCATTTTATGATTCTATTTGCGCAAGCCGTCAAACATGGACAATGGAACAATGGTCCAATAGATGGACAGTAGCCAGACGCATAGTTGTATGGATCATTTTCATATACAAAACCGATGGTGGTGGTCAAATGGATAGACAACAAAACCAAACATAAATTGTTTATTAGACCGCCGACGTCATCCATGTGGACACAATATTATTGTATTTTGTGGGCAGTAGACTTACCAATAGAGCTGAGTACTATTCTTTTGGAGACGGCCGAAACTAATAAAAACTGGACATCACCAGTTTAGTTTAGTCAACTTTATTATTGCTCCTTCACAATTTATCAAACTCATTTATTTATTTATTGTATTTACTTACTTACTTTGTTAGATAGTCGATTGGTTGGTTCATTTTATTTTTGCTGTTTTTATTCATGCTGAATTTTCACCAACTTTAGAGACGATCAAATATTTACGTATTCATATATAAAATGCTAGAGAACTTATAATTTATACAAAAATGTATGGGGTGGACGAGGGAGGGGATGGGGAGGGGTATGGTTTGGTCGGTACAGTTGCTTATAGTCAATTTAAGAAAATTTATATGGCGAAGACCCAAATTTTATTTATTGAATTGATAAATTGGATGATAATTGAAATTTTATTAATTTCATATACATTAGTCTAGCTTACATGGTATCCGCGTTTATTTTTAGAATTTCTACTCTAAGTAATTTTTTATGATAAATAAAAATAATAATAATAAAGTTAAATCTAAATAAAAATGCTTGTATTCATTTTTCTATTTCTAATTGAAGTTTTTATTAATAATTTTCATAATGGGAGATCAGAAGCGTTTCTAAAATATTATTTACTTAGTAAGAAAATTAATTTTGTTAAGAATTTGATGAAATAAAAATGGAAGAGTTAGAATTATAGTTGTTCATAAGAAAATAATTTTTTAAGAGAAAATTATGCTAAAGCTGAACCTATTAAATAAACATTCAAAAATGAGATCATGATCTCAGTGAATCGAATTTAAAAAAATAGTTCTGATAAAAACTTGTTTAGATTTATAATTAAATCCTTAAACTAGTCAATTTTCTAATATGCTTCTGCCAAATATTTTATCGTTAAAATATTATCAGGTGACTATTTTGTGGTCCGCTATTTTTATATAATATTCAAATTGAAGGATACCTTTCATAATACGTACAAGTATTTGTTATGCTCCCTGAGTCTTCTTCTCTTACTACATTTAAATATTGTTCTTCCACATATAATTATAAAATCCTGAAATAAAAACTGAACTAGATAAAAGCTTTGAAAGCTTTTCATGTATCGGAAAATGATATGCATACATCACAATCTGTTCTTTTTTCAACTGTCAAAATATCTGTCAAAACATACTTACTATGATTTTTTTACAGCTGTCAAGCATAAGATAATACAATTTTTTTCACAGAGTCATTAAGAACGGAAACTTACTACAAAACGGCCGTTCCATAAAAGTGACATTTTTTTTAATTTGTATTAAACGTCGATGTGTGTACTCGTATAATGGAAGGGTGGGAGGGAACAGTTGTTTTTCTAAAGGATTAGAATGGTAGGATAGATGAGAATGGAATTTTTTATACCGGGAAATGCAAAGATCACGAACGAATGGAACATTTAGACGAGGATTGATAACCGTTAGATTGGAATGCCTAATTCCAGTCCATAAGTCCATATCGGCCATATTCCGTATTGTATTGTCTAGTAATAGTTTGCTTTTTACTGTCAGATTTTGTTTGTATCGTCCGTTAATTTCACTTCTTTTACATTCCGTGTGAGGGTTCCAGATTAACCTTTGTCGAATCTACTGCTATTTAGAGTTATATCAAGGATCTGTTTTCAGCAGAGTGTAAAAGTAACATAAGCAGATTTTTACTCATTTAGTTCTTTTCTCCACCTTTTGAACCAGATTTCTAAAGAGTGGATATGGTTCTGTAGGATATTGATGAGTATGAAAGGATCTTTGTGATTTGTAAAGAAGGTTGTATCATCAGCATATATTGCGGTAAGGATATCACTGTGACAAGGAAGATTATAGATGTAAATATTATAAAAGATTGGAGTATAGAATACTTCCCTGAGGGAAACCAGCGGAGAAAAGATAAATGACAGAAAACTCAATATTTTCAGCTAACCTCGAAAGGGTTCGTTATCTTTTAGTTGGTATGTATGGAATTTCACCGGCAGGAGAGGAATTTCCAGAATTTTGTCAATATGTATTTCGGAAAAGCTCGTCGGTTTGCCAACTAATCCGGCACTGATCAATTGTGTTGACTACCCATTCAATGACCATATTATGATAGCTTAGTTTGTATTAATGATGTATAGTATATTCGCACAAACTAAGCTATCATAAGCCGATAAAATTTCAACCAAAATATTTTTCAACAATTTCAATTATAATTTTTCACGATTTTTAGAAAAGCACAATAATAATAATTTAAATTACTTTAGATCACATTAAAAATACATCTGGTTTGATTAATTATCAATTCGTTGATCAAAAATGACACTTAATTGAAAACCATCTTTAGCGAGAGTTACATTTTTACAATGACGGCTACGTTAATAAACAAAATTGCCGTATTTGGGGTATGGAAAACCCTCATGTTTTTTAAGAAAAACGAATGCATCTTAAGATAGGTACGGTTTATGGACTGGTAGAATTATTGAGCCGTCCTTATTATGGACTGATGGAATCATTGATCGAGAAGAGGCCATTAGAGTGAATTCTGAAATTTTATGAATGTGAATAAGCTTTGCTTTCAACAAAATGACGCTAGAAGCCAAATAACACGTCAAAACATTGGTTTTTTGCTCACTAAATTAGGTGATTGAATCATATCAGCGCGGCCAATTCACATCACAGAACGATGATGTGAATTGGCGGCGCAGATCTTATGATTTTATACAGTTGGACTTTTTTTGGGCTATTTGAGGGGAAAAGAGTATATCAATTATTCATGAACCTAAAGAACAACATTTGATAAGGAAATTGAGGCCACTGATACACTTATTGGGAAAAGTTATCGACAAACTTAGTCGTGGTAGCCATATGAATGACGTCTGCACACGACGCTATTTGTTGTCCCCCTTGTTTTCTTGCTAGATTCGCTGCTAGTTTTCAAGCTAATTACAGCGATAGATTTTGTGACGTCTTTTATGCGTTTTGGTTTCACAAGTTACTTGTTTTCAAATTGGGTTTCTAGCTAGTTGTGATGAACAAATGACACATACGTACGTTTGTTTATTCGGTTGTTCGGAACGCAATTTCGTTATTCTGGAAAGCCAGTTGAATCTGATGAAGACACAATAAAGGAATTAATTGATGCAAACCGGCTAATAACAACTCGTGATATCGCTGAGAGATTAAATTTATCGAATTCGACCATTCATGATCATTTGAAACGGATAGGTTTAATCTCAAAGCTCAAAATATGGGTTTCTCATCTTTTTACGGAAAAAAAATTATCCTATCGCATTGACGTTTGTGATTTGCTTCTCAAACGACAAGAAAATAATCCATATGTGAAGCGCATCATCACTGGTAATGCAAAATGGGTTGTCTACAACAATGTTAAGCGCAGAAGATCCTGGAATAAAAAAGATGAACCTGCTCAAAGCACTTCGAAAGCCAATATTCATCAAAAAAAGGTTATGCTATCTGTTTGGTGGGATTTCAAATGAATCTTTTATTTTGAGCTTCTACCGAGCAACCCAGCGATTAAGTCTGAAGTGTACTGTCACCAGTTGAACAAATTGAATGATTTACTTAAATAAAAAAGGTCCGAATTTGTCAATAGGGAAGGTATAGTGTTCCAACAGGATAATGCAAAACCACATACAAGTTTGATCACTCGGCAAATGCTTTTAGAACTTGGATGGGATATACTGCTACAACCTACCATACTATCCAGACCCAGCACCTTCCGATTATTATTTGTTCTGGTATCTACAATCATTTTTAGACGGTAATACAATACATTTAATTCAAATGAAGAGGTCAAAAATCACTTGAATCAGTTTTTTGCCAGCAAAGAACAAAAATTTTATGATTGTGGAATCATGCTACTACCAGAAAGATGGCAAATGGTATTGGATCAGACTGGACAATATTTAATTGAATAAAATATTAATTCACTATAAGAAAATTGTCTTTCATTTTTATAAAAACAAACCGAAATTACTTTCCGAACAACACAATATTTATATTGTATATACCTGATAAGATAATCTTTTCTCATTGTTTCTTATTAAAACTAGTAGCAAAATTAGCACGAAAAGTAGAAATGTTTCTATTTCCGAAAACTAGCAGCGGAGCAAGCAGCGATACTATTTCTAGTACCGTAACCAGTACCGCAGTCAGCATACTAGCAAGCAAGAAAGCAAGCGGAGAAAATACCGTCATATAAAACGAGATTAATAGATTAAAATTTCATTTTCAATGGCAATGTTTTATGTTTGCTTATAATATGTTTTTTTTTCTTTCAGTTATTATCTTTAGATATAATACTACATAAATATATATCAGAATATACTTAAAATGATTAAACAGGTCTCCTTAAAAAACATAACTACTGATGTAGGAGAGCTTATTCAGGTCAGGTCCAACTTTTTTTTGGGATCTTGGGTGCTTACCAGGAAGATGCACCGAAAAAGATTTTACACTCTTCAGAAAAATACGTGACTTTATGAAAGATGAAGGTTCTATTCAAAAATTCTACAATAGATATTATAAATTTATGTACAAAAAGACAGTAAGGATATGAAAAAGTGATGAGCTTATTTGAACATAGGTTTGATGTTATTTGATTCAAAGTAATCAAGATATAATTGTACATAGTTTGAACTTAACTATTCGATTTCCCATCTCGAAATGATTTTAATTAGAAAAACTAAAAAGTCCATAGTTTCTACTCTGGAATACCACGGGGTAGTACCGAAATGGCCAAAGTTATATCCATCGGGATCATTATAAAGCTTTTTAGAGCTTACAATTCTATATGCACAATCCCTAAGCTAGACTTACGAGATTGAGAGTAAATGTAATACTTTATAACTTAATGGCAGTATGATTAGACAATGGGCTAAATTACGTTACTTAGGACTTCATTTGGAGAAGATATTGCCCTACTAGACAACAAATATATGGAACTAGCGGACGTTATCAACAATTATGAAACCTATTTGGACTTATGGAATTAAAGTATAAAAGTTACAATCCAAGATCTTCTGCAAAGTTTTCGATACTCGCTTTTATATTCATAATGAAGTCTTACACAATGATTTTAATGTTCCCTTCGTTCATGACCTATGTATATCCTCTTTTTTAGAATCGTTACTGCACAGAGGTTATGCTGTGATGTGGCCTAGTACACATATACTTGGATGTGCCAAACTTAATTGGAGAGAATGAATCGGTACCATGAGATGAGGGCGCGTCAAAAGTTTATGTTTTTCTTGGCCTTTAGTGTGAGCATCATTGTGGCTGTAGATTACCAAAGTATTGTTACTAGCTTTACCGAAAGATCAAAATATTCCTGGAAAGTCAGAGATTGGCATACGTATCTTCAAAGGATAAAATATGAGGTTGCATGTGAATCGTAGAATATGTAGTTCCGTGGACAAACACCGGAGAGGGTTCACTTTTACTTCATTGCTTCACGATTACCTTTAAGGTAATCCCTATTTTATATTATCTCAAAAACTGCTGTGTTTTTTCCAAAAACCTTTATATTTGACACAATTTGTTTGAATTATATTCCAACAAATATTCTCTAAAGTCTATTTACCTGAACTGATACAACTATAAATAAATACATTCCAATATTCAAAATAGTCAAAATATTTACTATTCGATAAGAAAAATAAAATTCCTTAAATTCTATTGTCAAAAAAAAATATAGAACAAAAACCAACATATTTTTCACTCTCTGAAACTCTGGGGTTTCAACTATTCCGCAGTTAGGTACAATTCATAGATAATCTTTATTTTTGTGGACTAGTTTTTATAATAAATAAACTAGAATTTATTTTTAACAAATTCAGTAATTTTATTATAGAACTATTTACAAATTTTTTACCAAACTATTGCCAAAAATATTTGAAAAAAAAAAACAATTTGAACAAGTGGAGTTCCTGTCAATAGCCTCAGTTTGGCACACGTTTGCAATTTCTCCCACAACGTGTCTATCACTTTCTGCAAATACTCGTAGTTCACTAGAAACATTTGTAGATACGCCCGCGCAAACAAATATTTATGAAATAATAAGAAAAGCAGAAAAAATATGGCTGAACTAAAAAAATTATGAATGTTTTGTTGATTTATCTGTTGTTTTTTTTTTTTTTTTTTTGAACATTTTTATTAGTTTGACTTGGAAAAGAAGACATCAAGTACTGTTTTGAAAGAGCAACGACCTTGTTAGTTAAGTAAAACGATGTTAAGAGCACACAAAATGCTGTCATTCTTAGTTAAATAAACTATACGATCTGTTTTCAATCATAAAATAAATATATTCGAATAACTAGACGAATTTTTATCCCTCACTCAGAGGTGCTGTATTTCAAAATGCACTTCAAAATATTCACAGATGTGTGGACAAGTATTTGCAATAATTTCTTATAGTTAGAAGACAATTTTCTAGTGGAAATATCACATGAGAAATTCAATGAACTCGAATTTGGGTGGACTTTGTCAGAGAAAGTTTTTAAAATTTTCTAAAAACAGGAAAGGAATTAGTCTTAATTTAAGAAGCACTATCATTTAAGATATTCGAAAAATTTAAAAAAATGCTGCAGCCTAAAATATATTCTTTAAAAATCGTTGTATTTTAAAAGGATTTTCTATTTTATTTAATTAACTATATTGAATTTTTAAATATGTTCTAAAAATGCTTAAGAGTAGCACGATAATAATAAATGCAGTCGAGAATAATTCTAGACGTCCGGACTTCGCGTTAAGGTCAGCCATATAGGTTGATGCTTCTTCTATCGTCGTAGCTAAAGATTATAAAGCATTTGCTATCCGTTTTTGGTTACCTCTATAAGCTTGCTATTTCCTCGCCCATATAAATAAACTGTCTTTACCGCCATAACCTATTGAGCTTAATTTTAATTGAAGTTTCGGGAGACTATGCTCTTGAGCAGTTGGAATAAATCCCATAATTGGGTGAAAAAATTATTTTAAGAGATATAGGGCATTTTAAGTTGAATGACTATAAAAACATGCAAAATTGTTGAGTCTGGAATAAAAAGCAGCCACAACAGTTTCAGGAGAATTCAGAAAACTTACTGTTTGGTGTGAATTTGGTGGTGCGGCATCAACGAGTAGACGGTTAATAGTAAAGTATATCGAGTCATTTTTTTTACCACAATTGGATGATATGAACTTGGAAAGTATTTGTTTTCAACAGGATAGGTACTCCTCACCAAACAGGGATTATAACAAGAGACTTATTGCTGATGAAGGTGTCACCAAGAGGCTGGTCGCCAATATCGTGTTATTTAACCTCGTTAGACTTTTTTATTATGGAGTACGTTAAATCAACATTCTATACCAGGGGTGGGTATGCATGAGATCAAAGAGAGCCACATTTCGTTTATCATATATTATAAAGAGCCACACCATAATTACTTAGTATCAAATACACAAATTCAAAGTCAGCAAAGAACCGCATGCGGCTCTGGGAGCCGAATTTAATTATCTCTGGTCTATATTAATAAACTGGGTTTTAAAGATTGGGCGCTCTCCATGAAAACCCTTTTATATGCTAAATTATGTAAAATATTTTTTAAGGCTAAATATCTTCTTAAGCAAAGAATATGCTAGTCTAAACGAGGATGTCTTTTATACATTTTTTCGTTTTTGCCATCTCACAAAGTAACATCTCCTTGGTAAAGACTTTTGCATATTCGAATGTTAAATAGATTTGTTAGTGATCTATCTGGCCATATGCATTAGTCCTAGTCATTCAAATCAACCTTATCAATCTTTTTGGTATACTCGAACTTTTTAGGTTTGCCTTTTCAATAGGTATTATGGTTGTCGAATGATTGTAATCGACTGATTTTTGAATGTCTTGCCATTTTATCCATATTTACCGACTAATTTTTATTAGGACTAATAAGTTAATTAAATAAATAATTCAAAACGTACTAAAAACAAATATTTCGGAGTCACTATCACATCAGTAACTGGCTTTTGTTGAGTGAGTCATAATAAACCAATCTCAAAAAATATTTATCACTCTTCTTTAGAACTGCAGAAACTCTAACCAATTTTTAAGTATTGATTACTAAAATATTTCTGTAAAAAAGTCACTTTAAAAAAAATTGAGTCACATAACATCGGTAATGCGACTAAATGTTTTTGAAAGAAAGTAAAATTTTTTTTTACGAAAAATAATTAGCAAATGACCGTAAAAATTTAAAATCATCGCATCATTAATATTTAATTAATGGACCCAATCATTATAATCGTGCTTTTTGTTGTTGAAATTTTCAATCCAGTCATCATCGATCATATTCACAATATGCACAGTCATAAATGGATAAATGAAGAGGGATGAATGGAAGATAATTTAATGAATTTTGATTTGGTAATGGAGCAAACTAATCAAAAAGGACCATTAGAGGAGCCAAGGTCAAAAGGTGTATTGAATTGACGATCACTAGTATGATCAAAATTCATAAAATTAAATTCGAATAAAAATGACGTCGCCCTAAAAGATCAAAATCCAAATGTTCATTTCGGTTTCATTGTTGGTAGTGCATTTGATAGCTGCTCGTTAGATTTTCTTATACGACACATCAAGTACAAAATGCTTTCTTGCATCGTCAAGTACACAGAAAATAATGACAAAATTTATATTTTCCACACATTTTTTTTAGTGCAACTTATTGTATTGTGGGGGGGGGGGATTAGTTCGGTAAGGTAAGAAGAGTGTTTATACTATTATTATTAATAATTAAAAAAATTTGATTGATCGCAAATCTAAAGTGATGCCATGAAGGTCTTCTTGTAGGCCTTGAAAAGCAATATTTCACTTTGACACCGTGAAACGAAACGAAAAGATGAAACTTGCGCTTGATTATTATTGGCTCGTATCCAATCGATTATGTATACACCATAGCTGAAAAGCTACAGTTTGTTTGGGGATTCATTTCTTTTTATATCTGTTTCTCTATTTATTTTTGTTTAGTTTTCCTCTTGGTTTTTGTTTGTGGTGATGCGGACAAGGAGGCAAAGGGGTCAGGTGAAAGAGAATGAGGCGATGAGTTGTTTTTAATTTGGACGATTTCAAAGCTGCTACGAGTAAGAATATATAAAATACAAAATGCAAAAGAAAGAAAAAACTAGTAACTAAAAGAAATACTAACAGAAATGTTGTTGTGGCATCACGAATGGCAAAAGCGAAATTTTTCCATTTTCAGCTATATAGCCGTTGAAAATTTACTTACAAATAACTCTATAAGATCTATATAAAAATGCCTCCCTATGTCCCCGTATACCATACAAATGCAAAGAAAATTAACAATTAAAATAAAATAGAAAATATAAACGACCCAGCGATAAACGAAATAATATTTGTGAACAATCGTACTTTATATGTTTGCCAACTACCCGGACCCTTACGTCTCCATTCACCAGAATTTCGATCAAATCGACATTAAATGCACTACAAATGATTCGATATAAGAATGAAAGTGTGTGAATACAATTGTTCTGTGGATGGATCCATGGGGAGAGATAGATAGTAGGATGAATTTGCTAAATTTTGCGTACTAAACGACCAGAGAAAACTTTTCAGAAGCAAGGTCAGAGTGTTAAATGGCAAAAGTTGTTTCGCTATCATTTAATAAACATTAAAGCTAATAAACTTGATTATGAATTTATTTTGAGGCAAAAACCAGCCTCGCATGCCCGGCTAAAAACGTCACTCTGACGAGCAATTGTAACATAACCACCGCAATTTAAAATATTACGAATAGTACAAACAAGCTACAATTTTGTTGCTGTTCAATTATTTTTGTAGTTGATATTTTGTCGTTTCTATAACTGTAGCTGCAGCTGTAGTTGTTATTATCGGCACATGGTCGCCGGGACTGTTGTTGCTGTTGCTCATACCGTTGTTGATTTGTTAGATAGTGTGTAGGCTGGCTTATACTGGATTTTATTAGAGCACTGCTCCAATTATATTTCACTCAATTTACTCTGTTTTATTGTATTCAAAATTAGAAATTAAAGTGGCACCATAAAAATTATTGCACTCAAACGACAATATAACGAGTAAAAATTAAAGATACTCGAATGTTCGTACATTTGTACGTATTTTAGCTATTTAATTTTGATGACAACATTTGATGCTTCTTCTCCTACTGCTGCTTCTTCTCCTGCTGATGATGTAACTATTGCTATTTTGCTATATTTTTCTTATAAGCGTTCTCGTATGTTTATACATGATATCTATATATATGTAGATTTTTTGATAAAGTTTAATTGGATCCAATCAGTTCGCGGAGCACGTAGCATATTGCTCTCTATTTTTGCATTATGCATTTAGTACTATCACGACCATCCACAATGAATTGGGTTTACGAGTACTTCGTTTTACCAGTAAAGAAGAGTATATATCAAAGTTCAAGTGATGATTTCAATTTGAATTGAAATTTTTAATAGATTTGTTATCCATGACATTAGTAATAAAATTTTTGAATTTATTATATAGAATTTTCCATCCATTTATATTGTTAAAATTTTAAAATAAAAAAAAAAGAACTGTTCGATTAAGTAGGATTTTTTTCTTCAATTTTTGAACCGTACTCATAAATATTTGTAAAATCAAAATCAATTAAGAAAATTTTATAATATGATATTAATAAGAAATGTTTTTAGAAATAATAAATTAAGAATAAAAAATATATTTTGGTCAATTGAGAAAAATTAACTTTTATTAGAATCTGGAAATATCACACTAATAGAAGAAACCAAAAAACATTAACTTTAAGAGTTTAGAACCTTTCAAGAACCGAGAGCTTTGCATACTCTAATCTCGAAAACCATAAAATCGACTATAAATTTAGGGGTATCTATTTTTGTTATAGCAACTTCTCTTATTCATATTATTCTAACATAATCTATAAAATTTGCGGAAATTTTTTCAATCGTGTACAATCTAGACCCTTACTTAATGAAATTTTTTTGTTGAGAAACTATATTTTGAGCTTATGCACAGACTTCGACTTTGCTTTTTATATACAAGGGCTTAAAATAAAGATTACGGACCTCATTGATTTTCCGTTTGACATTTGGATATTAAGTTAACACTAATCCATTTAACAATGAATGCTTTTGATGCAGCTTAAGCGCAGTAGAGTGAAAAATGTTTCAATTGAAATTCTGTATTACCGAAGTCAGTCGAATTTAAATCACTCTTTCAGTTAATATCATGTGTTTGCCATTTTTTAAATATTATTTTTCGTTTTGTTTTGTTTATTTGTTTATTTATATATTTGTATAGAAGGTCCCCAGGACATGAGCTAGGGACCATGTTGCAGCGCCATGACCATGAGGCTATTTAACAAACTATTCGTATGAGCGTTGGATGTACCCGGTTAGAGATATTTCGCTAGAGGGTAAGGCATAGTGAGTTGAACATCACAAGATAGGCAGATAGGAACATCGTGGTTTTTGAAAAGGAAAGTATATGTTTTCATGATAGATTTGCTGCTAGTTCTTATGCTAGTTTTCGTTCTAGATTTGCTGCTAGATTTGCTGCTAGTTTTCCTGCTAGTTTTCATGCTAGATTTGCTGTTAGTTTTTGTTCTAGATTTGCTGCTAGTTTTCATGCTAGATTTGCTTCTAGTTTTCGTGCTAGATTTGCTTCTAGTTTTCGTGCTAGATTTGCTGCTAAATATTTACGAGCTCAATAATTTTTACGAGCTCGATAAATTTTTACGAGCTTGTTATATATTTTAGTGAGCTTGTTATATATTTGCTGCTAGTTTTCATGCTAGATTTGCTGTTATTTTTCATGCTAGTTTCTTGCTAGTTTTTGTGCTAGATTTGCTACTAGTTTTCATGCTAGATTTGCTGCTAGTTTTCGTGCCAGATTTGCTGCGAGTTTATGTGCTAGATTTGCTGCTATATATTTACGAGCATAATAAATTTTTACGAGCTCGATAATTTTTACAAGCTTGATAAATATTTACAAGCTCGATAATTTTTACGAATTTTGATGCTAGTTTTCATGCTAGTTTTGATGCTAAATTTGCAGCTAGCTTTCATGCTAGATTTGCTGTTACTACTATCTGAATTTTGAATAGTTTCCGTGCCCAACATTTTGGGAAGGTTGTCGAGTAAACTGGTTTGTCAATGGTTGGCCAATGTAATGGTGTACTTGTCCAGTACGGATGTCTACGAATGGCTAATGGTAGTATTTGCCATTTGGTTATTAGGTGAGGTAAGTTAGGAGCTGCCATGGATATTGAGCGATTGAGAGTTTTCTCTGCAAGTTGATCAGCTCTTTGATCGCAACATCCACATGTTCTGAAAATCAACATTATTCAATAATCCAGTTGTTAAATAGGTTATGTTAAGTATTATTGATTATACGATCATTCGATGGGAATAGCGATATTTGTCTGTAATTTTTCGCTAAGGTACTGGAATCGTAACTGCTATTTTCTATCAGTTTGGAAATGAAGCCTTCTCCAGCATTTGATACCTCTACTGAGACTTCTCCAGTAAGCGATATGATGGTACCTGTATCAATAAGTATCATAATAAGTATCCTTGAAAAACATCCTTGATAGTACCTGTATGCAATAAGTATCATAATAAGTATCCTTGAAAAACTTCGCAAAAACTCGAATTCTGCAACGAATCAAGATATAAGAGTCCAAAAAAAATCTTTTTTGTAATTATCTTCTCATAAAATAAATTGAGCTAATTAAAGAAAAGGAAACAAATAACTTTAGTACCGATGTTGGAGGTCAGATGAATTCAGCCACGAACAAAGACTGGTGACAAAAATATGAAAAACAGGCCAACCGAGCATAGGATTCTGATTTTAGGTATAGTATTTTTAATAAATTGCTATTATAAGACTTTGTACATAAATTCTTCTTTTTCATCTCCTTATTTTTCATCATATGATCCCATATTACCATAACAAGTGTGTGTAGAAGAAATTTGTATTTATCAATAATCAACCTAGTGAGAATTTGAGATTAGATGAAGCTGCGAAGTTATAACAAATTCTCAGTACTTTGACCTAATCTAAAATTTCAAATGAAGGCACTTGCATAGCCTTTTTGTATTGAAAAAATTTCACGTCAACGTAGTGGATCTGTTTACTTTTATGATTTTGTATTGCCAATTTTCTAATCCGATCCATTTTTATTTACGTTTGAAAATTTGGCAGAAAGTATTTTCTAAATCTCAAAATGGTAAACTAAATTTAATTCTATTTCGTATTGGGACAAGAGGTTTAACTTACTATTACGGTTTAGAATTCTAATTTGAAGCGTTTTTGTTTACGTTTGAAATATTTAAAAAGAAATTTTTTGATAAGACTTCTAAAAACTTAGATTTCCTTTCTAACTTAAACTTAAATTGAAGGTGAAAGCATGTGTCAAGCCTATATCTGTAGAAAAGAGTTTTTGAGTTTACTCTGTAGATTTGTTTACTTTTGGCAATATTAAAACTGGTTTCAAATTGAAGTTATAGGCATGTATACCTGTTGAAAAAAAAATTGTAAAAGACCAATTTTTATGAGTTCTCTATTAAAAAATAAAATATTATTTTCGTAAAATTCATTGAGAATTTCTTAAAAATATGTAACTATAATAGTGAAAATTATTTTCTTAGTAAAGTATAAAAATATTAAATTGATTGTAATTTATTCAACGGTATTAATACCGATCAGAAAACAAAATATTTTATTGCCAATAATTTTTTGGAAAGGAAGATTTCGGTAGCAATTGGTATTTTTATGGTTGTGTGAACTTCCGGCAGAAAATGAAATACTCGTACATAAATATTTAAGGGAGAATAGAGTACAAACATTAAAATTTTAACATAATTACTTCTAATTCTATATTCAATTACTATCAAATACAAGCTTTCAATTGAATTAAAAAAATTCTAAAACTTATCTTCGTGAGAGAGTTCATCTTTGCAATTGGGATCCACATTAAAATTTTTGGTTAAAGGTTTTTATGTTTTTTTGATAATTTTTGCGAATAAATAAAAACCGCAAGACAATCTCACAAGGGAACATTGTTGAAATAAAAATGATTGCGAAAATAACAAAAAATAAAATAAAATTCTTTATTGTATGGTTGTGTTCTTATTATTAAATGGATCAGACATTAATGGAATTGAAAATGCGGGTGAGCAGGTAGTGAAATGGAGGTACATTATTGTTTTTTTTTTCGTGATGGTTCTATTATACGAATTGAAGTTGCAACAATATCATGACAAGTGACAATGAGTAGTTGAATTTGAAAGGACAAAGACGATAAATAAAAGGACATGAGAATGAATGGGTTGGCATAGTGACGGAATTTGCTACAATAGAATAAGGGAGCAGGAAGGAATCAGAGTCGACTTGGAAGACGTCAACTGCTGGGAAGCCAACAAACCGACAGTATATGTCAAAATGAATTGTCTTCCGTAGCATTGCTGTTCGTCGTACTGGTATGAGGACGAACCAACTAGAATGGGATCAGATCGAATCGGATATGAACACTCTGACCGACCAATGCTACTGAGTTACAATTTGGAAGTTTGTTTTGGCCGCGGTTTGTTGGTTTCTTTTGGCGGATTTCATTACGCTGTCGGTGGCCTGTCCTGGTGCTAGATTGCGTCTTTGTTGCGAATCGAATTTTCGAATGTTTTCGTACAATTGTCTTCTGATGCCGCGACATGCTATAGTACTCGTATTAGCGAATTCCGCAGAGCTTTTGTTAAGGTTTTATCTTTCACTGGATGCCATTTCTTTCCATTTAGTTCAACTGGGAAGACCTAGACACTATATACATTCATATATAAATTATAAACACTCGTGAGTATAATGATATGTGGTCATTCTTTGTTGGATTTGGTTGGTTAGCCTCATACAGAAATTTTCCCATTATTTTATCAGTTTTCGCATTTATTTCAAGAGGAATTTATTTAATTTTAGTTAGTTTTTTTAATTTCTATATATTTCGTATAGGTCGAGAAACATGATGAAGGAATTTTGAAGTTCTAGTATTTTAACATTTCATACAATGGCTCCCAAAACAAAAAAACCTGTCACACCGGATGGATTCATGCAATTTTTACTTCGGTCACCGTCGTCACTGTCATAAATTTGGCTTTTTTTCTGGTACTTACAATAAGATTCTTTTAGGTACTCCTCAGTATTTTTGCAAAATAATAGCTTCCACCAAATACGAAGCTAACATATAAACTTTTTTTATTTTTTTTATTTCGTATTCGTTTAGTTGGTATTATGCAATATGATTTCCTTTATAAAATAAATTTTTATCTGTTGTTTTTCTTATACTAAAATTCCGATTATGCTATAATTTTTCTTTTAAAATAACAAAAGAAAGGATCAATATGGGCAAAAATTTAACTATAAATTCCTTTTATTTATATTCGTTTAAAGATGGTTTTCGAGGGACCCTGCTGGAATTTTTCATTAGGAATTAGATTGAAAGTGTATTCATTGATGAGAAACATTTTGTCATAAGAAAGTGAGGGAGGTGTCGGAATAAGGCTAGTACTATACCATATGATATATTTACTATTAAAATTTATCGCAATGAATTGATTACTTTTCATTATAAATTAATAACTATTAACTGACATTAGTAATTCAGACCCAATAATAATGAAGATTTTGCTAATAAATAGTTATTCATAAAATCAGTTCCTTGACAGCCATTAAAAGTATTGTAGTTGATTGAAAATAACTTTTGAGAATAAGTGGATGAATATGGCCTAGTGCTATTCAAGGAGGAAATTTTTTTTTAATATATCGGCTGGCCTTGCTGTACGACTAGCACTATACCACATGATTTATTTAGTATTTAAGGATCTTGCAAATAAATGATCAATATTAAAGAATTTACTAATGAACAGTTAGACGGCAGCTATTAATGAAATTGAGTCCTCAAAGACGAACTAAATTGATTGAATGAACATGGTCGAGTTGACCTTATTCAGCAGTATATGCATTGTACAATTGGCAATGTTGTTGTGGCGTAAGTCTAGTCTAAAGATTATATAATCCACTACTATATTTTTGTAAAATTCTCAAAAGAATATAAAAGTAAGCGCAATTTTTAGCATATTTTCGTAATATTCTACAAAAAGAAGATAATCTTTGAACAAATTACTACAATGAGACTACAAGATAAAAAATTTTCTCTTTTATCCCTGGGTAAGTAAAAATGTTAAAATACATTATGAGAATTTCTCTTAACCCACTAAAAATACCTCCCTGCATTATGCCATGACCCATTTTAGTTAAATAGTCTACTTACTTTCTTTCTTTAATTACCAAACTTTAATCCGCTGTTTTTTAGTAAAAAAACGAATGTTTTTTTATAGAAAGCAAAAACAAATTTATTCAAAGTACTTGATCTCGCTAGCTACACATTTTCCCCATCTTTTGGGCAATTTGTGGATACCACGCCTTCCTTCTCTTTCGAGGCAAACCACTCATCAAGGAATTTTCGGACGTTTTTGTAAGAATCGAAGTGCTGCTCAGCGAGCGCATGGCCCATCGACGAAAACTGGTAGTCGGAAGGGGCCAGATCTGGGAATAAGCGGGGTGAGGTAGCACCTCCCAGTTGAGTGTCTCCAAGAAATTTCGGACCATTTTTGCCGTGTGCGATGGTGTGTTGTCGTGGAGGAAAATCAGCTTGTCATGTCTTTGTTGATAATCAGTCCTTTATTCACGCAGGGCATGGTGCAATTTGATCAGTTGTTAGTGGTAGCGATGGGCATTGACAGTTTCACCAGGTTTCAACATCTCATAGTAGCCGATACCCTGATGATCCCATCAAACGCACAGCATCGTCTTCCGCCTGAAGCGAATTGGTCTTGGGGAAGATATTGATGGTTGGCCGGTATCACCCACGATTTCTTGCGTTTAGGATTCTCGAAATACGAGGTCTGTTCAAAAAGTATCGTGAATTTTGAATTTTCGCGGCTTACGTATATTCTATTTTCGATTTTTTTGTGGCGTTATGTTGCTACTCATATCTCTCACTTATGCCGACCAGTTCGGCCATTTTGAATGTTCAGTTAATTTTTGACAGCTGCTTTGCTTGCACGTGTTTTGCCTCGTTTTCGATTTTTGCTCGTTTTCGACCAAAAGCAACATCGCATTAACATTGCTAAGAGCTGTTGGACTCTGTCTGCGATGACCCAAATTTGGTCCAGAGGATAATAACTGGTGACGAATCATAGGTTTATGGTTAATACGTGGAAACCAAAGCTCAATCATCCCAATGGAAGCTGCCATACAAGCCAAGACCGAAAAAAGCGCGACAAGTTCGGTCAAATGTGAAGGTTTTGCTTACATTTTTCTTAGATTGCAGGAGCTTGATGCATCATGAGTTCTTGCCACAATGTAGAACGATTAATAAGCAATATTACCTACAAGTTTTGCGCAAGTTGCGCGAAGCAATCCGCCAGAAACGTCCGGATTTTTGGAAGAACAAAAATTGGCTTTTGCACCATGATAACGCCCCTGCTCACGCATCGTTGCTTGTGCGCGAATTTTTGGCCAAAAACAACACACTAATAACACCGCAGCCACCGTATTCTCCAGATCTGGTCCCCTGTGACTTTTTCTTGTTCCCGGAACAGATTCTTTGATCCATTTTATGGAATGGGCAAAAATCGAAGACGAGCCAAAACACGTGCAGGCAAAGCAGCTGTCAAAAATTAACTGAACACTAAAAATGGCCGAACTGATCGGCATAAGTGAGAGACATGAGTACCAACATAATGCCACAAAAAAACGAAAATCGAATATACGTGACCGACGAAAATTCAAAATTCATGATACTTTTTGAACAGACCTCCTATATTCACTTTTCATCGCCTGTTACAATCTGATACAGGAACAACTTTCTTTTTTGTCTGGCGACTAAGATTTCGCATGTATTTTGATATCGCCCCATTTGCCTATCGTTCAATTCATGCGGCACCCATCAATCTTCCCCATGGCACGCAGACGCATGGAAATGGCTGGTTGAGTAACACCCAATTGCTCCGCGAGCATATTTTTCCAACAGGGTATCGTCTTCGTCCAAAAGAACCTGCAATTGATGGTCCTCAACCTTCCTAGGCCGATTTTTACACTTATTGTCCCACAAGTCAAAATTGCCGTCTTTGAACTGATGAAACCAATCTCGGCACGTTGTTCGGCATATGCCTCCATAAGCATTCGATGCGATTCGGCAGCCGGTTTCTTCAAATTGAAGCAGAAAAGCAGAGCTTCCCGCATATGCTCTTTTTCTGGCACAGAATTAGACATGATTACCAAAGGAAAATTGTATGTTGTTGTACGAAATTGCTGACAAAGTGCACTGATTAATGTTGACAGATGTAAAAATCAAAAAAAAGTATGGCGTGCCTATGGTAGCTTAATACGCTCACTCACGCCATCTATGACCAAACAGCGGATTTAAGCATATACCCCTAAGCCCTTAATAAAGTGAACTGTCTTCGCGGTTGGCACTCTGTTAAGTCTCGAGATTAGATCCTTTTGAGGCGACGTACTTTATTGATCACATCAATAACCGTTTTCATGTGAATGCAATTGTTGTTTGTGTTTAGTTGATTTATTTTTTACTTCCTCACGTTTAATACTCGTATATCTAATCTTTATTTCGTATATACCATGGAGCATTTACAATACGTTCTTGTATAGCCCCAAAGGTGGATACAATTTCCTATTGGGTTAAGAATTTGGTTGTAAATTAAGATTTTATTTTTTATTGAGAGCTCAGAGGTTCTTCTGCGTCCAGCAGCCAATACAGTTTCCTATATTTGTTATTTAGTCTTTTTTCTTCTTTACACTCTCCTTCCACTTAAGTTTGGTATTAAAGATCATCCATTTGTTCATTAATGGTAATATATATCAATTCTAATTATAAGACAAAAATCTCTTTTTAACAAAAATTCGGTAAAATTAAGTTTTGGCAAAAAAAGATATTATTTGGTATAAGTGCTTAAAAATTATTTTGTTACCATAACTTGACGAGGCTCATTTGATTGGTCCGATTTTTAACCGTCTTTTTAAGTTAATGCAGCTCTAACGTTTCCAAGACATCAGTTGTTATTAATTTGATACTATACACTACCGACTTCCAATAATTCTGCTATGTCAAATCGCATGACTTTGGAGATCTATTGTATGAAATCACGTTGTTGCCAAATCGTGTCTTCATTTTGCGGAAGAAATAGGCACCATCTATGCCGTCGGTGTTTAAGCCAAACCAGTAAATTCTTGTAGATGCAATGAGTGCGGATTTGTCTTTTTTTAAAAGAAATATATTTGCTAGTTAACAAAATGATTATTTAATCCTTATAAATGAACACAAATCTGTGGAAAAACACAATTTTTGGTTTCCCAATTTGACGAATTATTTTCGAAACAATATTATGTTTTATGTATTATATTTTTATTTCCTACTATATTTAAATAAGTGTTAATATTTTTTCTCTACTTTAGAAAAAAGATTGAAATATAATGAAAACATCCTTGAAATAGAAGAATTTTTTACAGTAAAACCCAATACTTCGATGGTATCCAAAATCTACAATAAATTCCATACTATGTATTTTTTCAAAAGAGTCAACTTTAAATATGATTAAATAACAAAATAAAAGAAGAAAAATACAATTTCATCTGCGAGTATAATAAAAATTTATTTAAAAATATCATCCTACGTATCAAGATAAGAGAATCCAATAAATCAGATAGTGTTAAAAATTGAAAATTTTTGCAATCGTAAAATATAAATATGGAAGAAAAATCTCAGATTTTGATAAGATAATACCACTTGAGGCAATTTTATTTGATTTTTCGCTTACTCAATTCCCTTTCAGATAAAGGAGAAAGAGGAAAAATCTAAAAAAAAAGGAAAAAAAAGCATTGAGGGGAGAAAATATATTCTATTCGACTATAAATATATATCCTTAAGAAGATAGAAGTAAAAATAAAGTGTCATAGTGCGTCTTAAATCGAATATATTATTTATTAGATATCAGAATATTTTGTTGTATATTAAAAATGAAATACATCATCCAGCATCAAATATGATCGTGAACGTATATTGATATAAATAAATAAGTAAATAAATAAATAAATAAATATATAAAAATCTTGCCAAGTAAGCAAACATATCTTAAGCTCTGAGAATTTTTCGAAGTAAATACTTAAAATCGTATAAGCAAAAAAAGGAAAATTCTTCTTTTTGTACTCTAAGAAAATCACAACTAAAGTTGAAAACAGTTTTATCCGGATCGGATTTTTGTACTTTTATATTTAAGTTTTTCTTTTCCTAAGGCAAATCTTTTACTAACAAACAAATAGTGATAAAAATCGGGTTTAAATCTAGAGAAGCAATACTATATACTTGGTTATATCTACCAAAAAGGGGCCAATGGTAATATCAGCCCAGAATAAGGATGACAGTTTCGACAAAGCTTTTACCCATATGAGTCCTCCCATCTATCAGGCGAATTGTTGCCTGAATTATGAAAAAGATCCCAAAGGATTACTTGTGCTCCCTTTTCTTATACAATATTTATTTGATTTTTATTTAACAATCTCTATTAATACCACTTATTCACACTATTAGTATCCCTTTTATTCGTAGAAATTTTATAATATTTTATCAAGGAGAATTTGATTTTATATAGGCTTATATGTGTATTTGTTCATAATTTCTTAAAATAGACACTGCCTTTATAGATTTTTTGACTCTAAAGATATATGGAAATACTATGTTAAACGGTTTTAGTTTTACTAAAATATTATTTTTTAGAAAAATAGGTTTCAAAGGTTATGTTATTTTGGCATTAATGAAAATATCCTTTTTACTTCAATACCAAATACTTGAAAAGTTGTAACCTCCCATGTTTTTTGCTTTTTAAAAAAAATAAGTAGTATTGCTTGGATCTATTTAATTAATAGGTATACGTATAATGAGGCAGTAGCATAGTCTCTACGTGAATTGTAATGATTATTACGAGGGTCGTTCAATAAGTCCTTAGAAAATCCAAGAAATTGGCTTGTAGTGTCGGTAAAGATTTTTTTAGTAAGTAGCATTATCGACAGGAAAGCTGCCAAAATTTCAGCTCGCTCCAAAGCGTAGGTCAATTTCTATCGTCGATTAAAGTTAACGACATTTATTTGTGCATAACAATGGAAAAAAGCGAGTTTAGGGCTGTCATCAAACATCTCCATTTGAAAGGCTTAAGCCCGAAAGAAATCAAAGCCGAGTTGGATGCAATTCATGGCACATGAATTTAAACGTGGCCGTTCAATGAATTGAACCCAATTTGGGTCAATGAATTTAAACGTGGCCGTTCATCCACAAAAGATGAACATCGTTCAGGACGCCCAGTTGAGGTGTCTACTCCTGAAATCATCGACAAAATCCACGATCTGATTTTGAACGATTGGCAAATTAAAGTGCGCGAATTAGTTGAGGCCACGGGCATATCACAAGGTACAGTCGCTTCAATTTTGCATGAAAAATTGTCTGTGAAAAAAATTTCGGTAAGATAGGTGCCGCGTTTGCTCTCAGAGGAGAATAAGCGCAATCGTGTAGTGGACTCTGAGGCTATGTTCGCACTCTTTCATCGCAGTCCTGCCGAATTCCTTCGTCGATATGTCACTGTGGACGAAACCTGGATACACTACTACACTCCAGAAACGAAGAGATAGTCATCACAGTGGATTTTCAAGGGTGAACGGGCTTCGAAGAAGGCAAAAACTGTGCCATTGGCCGGCAAGGTGATGGCCACGGTCTTTTGGGATTCGCAGGGCATCACTTTTATCGACTACTTGGAAAAAGGAAAAACAATAATAGGAGCGTATTACGCGTCGTTATTACAACGGTTGAGCGGGGAGAAACGCCCCCATCTGAAGAAGAAAAAAATCCTCTTGCATCAGGACAATGCGCGTGTGCACACCTGCGCTGTTTCCATGGCCAAAATTGTTGAATTGAGAATGGAATTGTTGCAGCATCCCGCTTATTCACCAGATTTGGCCCCGAGTGACTATTTTCTTTTCCCCAATCTGAAGAAATGGCTTGGCGGACGACGGTTCACTTCCAACGAGACGTCATTGCTCAAACGGATGAGTATTTTGCAGAACTTCCGAAATCCTATTTTTTGGACAGGATAAAAATTTTGGAAAAACGGTTGGAAAAGTGTATAGAGCTAAAAGGAGATTAATTTGAAATATTAAAATATTTTTTTTTAAAAAACAGTTTTTTTCCATCTTTTTCTAAGGACTTATTGAACGACCCTAGTACAATAAATAAAGAAAATATGTTCATACTGATTTTATAAATGACTGTGATCTAGTCTCCTAGGTACTCTAATCCTGTCAGAAATTGTTACTTTAAAGATACTATAATGAAATATACTTTCTTATAAGGAAGTACTCTATTGAAACACAGGAAAGTGAAAAGGATCAATTTTTTTCAAATTGGCAGATAGGTAGTAAAGAGATTTTTTGGTTTCTGGAAGGACTTTTGCAATAATGCCAAATTATAGTACTCAGATTCTGACCAATAAGGTATTTGTAGAGGACATTTTAAGAATCTGTGTTCGTTGAAAACGTGAAAACATCAGTTCATCCTTGTATATGTCGTTTGGCCGAAAATATAACAGCAATGAAGAAAATTCATATTCGTGCTCAGCAGTTGAACTTTTCCTATAGCACCACTCAACCAATTTTCACAAAATACCTACTGTTGTAAGTCTACGAATATTTGATACAGAAACTGAAGCATTGAGACCAATTGCAGCGCCGTATATTAACTAACCGACTTTTCAACAAAAGTCATCATGGGCATTGAGACACATTTTACCTAAAGAAAACAAGCTAAACTGCCGCTTTTGAGATACCGAAAACCCACACATCATTCAAGAACAAGCAATCAAGGATTTTTGAAAATTAACGATATTTTCGAAAATTTACGATATTCTCCGGACGAATTATCCCATGAAACAACAAGGTCAAATAAATCTTGATACCATTGAGCTTTTTGGTCTTGTGATATGTAAGCCCAACACAATTCCAATGTTGATGTACGATATCTTACGCATTATAAATGAGATACACCCCGAACAGTATTAAAAAGTCATGGAAAATTTTGACACCCACATTTTTATGGCAGGAATTTGTACAACATACAAAAGACACAAAAAAAACTACGAGGGTCGTTCAATAAGTCCTTAGAAAAAGATGGAAAAAACCTGTTTTAAAAAAAAAAAATTATTTTTCAACATAATCTCTTTTAGCTCTATACACTTTTTCAACCGTTTTTCCAAAATTTTTATCCCGTCCAAAAAATAGGATTTCGGAAGTTCTGCAAAATACTCATCCGTTTGAGCAATGACGTCCTCGTTGGAAGTGAACCGTCATCCGCCAAGCCATTTCTTCAGATTGGGGAAAAGAAAATTGTCACTCGGGCCCAAATCTGGTGAATAAGCGGGATGCTGCAACAATTCCATTCTCAATTCCACAATTTTTGGCCATGGAAACAGCGCAGGTGTGCACACGCGCATCGTCCTGATGCAAGAGGATTTTTTTCTTATTCAGATGGGGGCGTTTCTTTTTGAATTCCTCGCTCAACCGTTGCAATACCGACGCGTAATACGCTCCTATTATTGTTTTTCCTTTTTCCATAGGACATGATACCCTGCGAATCCCAAAAGACCGTGGCCATCACCTTGCCGGCCGATGGCACAGTTTCTGCCTTCTTCGGAGCCCGTTCACCCTTGAAAATCCACTGTGATGACTGTCTCTTCGTTTCTGGAGTGTAGTAGTGTATCCAGGTTTCGTCCACAGTGACATATCGATGAAGGAATTCGGCAGGATTGCGATGAAAGAGTGCCAACATAGCCTCAGAGTCCACTACACGATTGCGCTTATTCTCCTCTGAGCGCAAACGCGGCACCCATCTTGCCGAAATTTTTTTCACAGACAATTTTTCATGCAAAACTGAAGCGACTGTACCTTGTGATATGCCCGTGGCTTCAACTAATTCGCGCACTTTAATTCGCCGATCGTTCAAAATCAGATCGTGGATTTTGTCGATGACTCAACTGGGCGTCCTGAACGATGTTCATCTTTTGTGGATGAACGGCCACGTTTAAATTCATTCACCCAATTGTAAGCCGTCGCAAACACAGGTGCAGATGTGCCATGAACTGCATCCAACTCGGCTTTGATTTCTTTCGGGCTTAAGCCTTTCAAATGGAGATGTTTGATGACAGCCCTAAACTCGCTTTTTTCCATTGTTATGCACAAATAAATGTCGTTAACTTTAATCGACGATAGAAATTGACCTACGCTAATGATCGAGCTGAAATTTTGACAGCTTTCCTGTCGATAATGTTAATTACAAAAAACCGACACTACGAGCACAATTTCTTAGATTTTCTAAGGACTTATTGAACGACCTTTGTATTTAGAGAAGAAAACTTGCCGTCTTATTTGATCACTCTAAACTTCTAATGTGCATTTTTAACAAATAGTTCTACTAAAAAAAAATAATTCCATTTCTTTATTGTTGAAATTTACTTATAATTATGTCTTTAAAATGAATAAAAATTAAATGACAATTTCGTAAAAATACTAAAATTACTTAAATTTAATCCCAGAAATCCTGCTGAAGCCACTGAGAATTTGATAGAAATTTTTCAGACCCTCCTCTCCTACCTTTTAAATATTTTTATTCTATACATTTTCATAATTTTAAATACGTTATATAAAAAGAAAAACTAGTTTAATATAAGAATTGATATTAAAAGTAAGAAACTTTTTTTGTTGAATTGTCTCAAATTGCAGCATTGTTCCATGTGTCCATCTATTCTTAGTAGTGTCATGTGAACAAATAATAGGTCATAGTCGTTACTTTCACTCAAATGCACATTCATTCGATAAAATTTATAATAATAACATTCTATAGATGAGAAAAATTTGAATTTTAAATAGTAGAATTTAATTATATAAAAGATAATGTCCTGGTCAAGCAACAGAAGTTAATTATTTATGCACCCCTTTTCATGATGGCTTATGATTCCGTTCGCACTGATCATCGATCAAATGCATTTGTTGAATAAAATTCAATAGCATCAGATTATTTTTGAAGGGATGCTAAAATGTGTTTGCAGATAAAATCTTGGCGGTCTTTGATGGAATCAAAATTAACCCTTTTCTTTCGAGCATAAATTGCATCAACGAAATAGGGTTGATTGTGATTCATATGCCAGTCTAATTCCAGTTTTCCTCTGATCGCTTACGTTTACTTCTTAATGACACCATAGAGGGTGATAAATGCATTAGTACAGTATATACCAAAAATAACAAGAAGAAAAATTATAATAAGAATATTTCACGGTATAATGAGAAAAAATTCCAAACACTCCAAAAAAAAAAGACTCCCATTCTTATGTCATCCTTTTATAATAGAAAAGCGGCGGTCATTTAGGTTTTATATTTTCGGAATCAGTTAAAATATTTCCTATAAAAGAAGGAATAGAAATTTTGAAGTTCGATTTAATATTCATTGTGTAATATAAGAAAGGACATTGGAGGTTATATATGTTCCTCAAATAAATAAATTTCCTTATTTTATTTGAGCACATGTCGAATATTTGATTTGCTGTAATTGAAGATATTTATTAAATTCTCTACTAAATATCGGATTTTATATATAGTCCTATTTTGGGCAACTGTTAATCTAATTGGTGAGCAAAATTGCTTTGGAGAACAGAGAGACTATAATATTTCTCCTTAACTGCTTTAGGCTTCCATGGGATATTCTAATGTTACTTTGTTAGTCCATATATGAACATAGTATATACTATTATCATATAAACATGGTATATGTGTGTATCCTGGAATTTATTACATAGTATATTATCCCTATACCAAGAATTCTGAACTTATCCTATATTTGAGAATAAATCGATGTTAACAATCCTACTTCGAGAATGTTTTAATCTTATACGTTCTATTTGCTTCAAAAGAAGTTTTTTTTGTTAGAAGCTTTTTGTGCGTGTACATAAGAGCTTATAGTATCTATTGAATAGTATAGGGGAAAAAAATTAAACATTCCGGTTTGTATCCTTTTCGTATACAAGCAATAATGTTAAGTCTTTGTCAACAGCCATTGGAATAATGCCTATTAACTAGTACAGAAATGTTAGTTATATCTTTCTAGGATAACCTATCCTATGGTCTTCATGTCATTGACAAGATGATTTTTTTTTCAGTAGCAATAATGATGTCGTCATTGAGAATTTTAAGAGTTTTATGGCATCCAATTAAACCATAAAAGCTGAAAATAGTATTCTCGTAATAAAATCAAATTTATTGAGAATATCAAATTGGCTTACTGAATATGTGTCTTATAACCAATTTAATATAATATAATACATAATTAAAGAAGAGTGAGTATGAGTATAAGAAAGATGATAGTATGGATTTCGTTAATTTTTTTCTATCCTATCTAAGGATTCTAGTTATATAAAATTTTTTTGAGAGTAGTATATATTTTTAGTAATAGTTAAATATAAGAAAAAATATATGAGTTTCCATTCGATTTGTTTTACTTTTAAATTGTTCAAATTTGAAATAATTGAATTTATTAAACCCAAAATTGTTGCTTTACTTTTTTCTCCAAATAAAAATGTTTCATCTTTATTTTACTCTAAATTGTCAAATTGAAAATATTTAAAATTCTTTATTCACGATACTTAATATTTTTATCACAATTCGTATTTAGATGAAAAATTCGAAAATACTAATTAATTATTTAAGAATTTATGCTTCAAGTAAAAATTGTTAAATATCTTTGATACAGAAAGTTTAAAATAGCTAAACTCTTTATATAAAAAAATTATAAATGACTTAACCCAGTTTACAAAATAACAATTTTTTTTAAAATGCTCCACTCTGTAAAAAGTAAGTTTGCAAAATTGTCTTTTAAAGCTTTTTACCAGTTTGGTTCTTTAATAGTGAAGTGGTTTTAAATGAAATTATCTTCAAATGGATACAAAATTTTTAAATTCCATTAGCTGGTTAAACTTTTAGGCTAATTGATTTTACAGATACCGAAATTATAAATTGAATAACCAAGAGGGCTTATTTGTATGCTTAATTTTGTTTCCAGAACCTTGCAAGCAAATAAACCTTTCCACTCATAAAATATGAATTATAATTACTCCTGGACATCCTTTAATCAGATCTTCATTTGAACGGACTTCTCAGCTCATCTCTCTAGCAACTTCTACTAGGGTTAAAATTCTACATATTTGGCCTTCTTTAGGTCTCATCAAGTCAACGGAACTTACTCGAGCTATACAATTCTAAATTATAACCTACCGAAGTTCTTGTCAATCAGGAGTATCTTTTAACATTGTTTTTCACGGATATATAGAGTATTTTTACGAAAGATGCACAACTTCCTGGATGTGCAAGCCAACCGGGCATACTCGAACGTTAAACCAATTGAACGCTTTATTGAGAAACGTGCAGACAGATTGGGACAAATTTATTCGAAGTTGGAAAAAACCCATTGGAAAGTCACTCCGGCATTGTTTCCGAGCCAGAAAAAAGGAATGTCATAAATATGCTAAGATGGGTAGCTGGTGAGTCTATTTAATCTTTGATTGGTACTTCTAGGCAAAGTTCGTTATGCTAAAAGGAAATGGCCAAGTTAAGACGAGAACGAAACTGCCATTTTTATAGTACAACTAACTGGCTAAGCTGATAGCTTTAAACAACTTTACGACCATAATTATACCAGGTTTTTCGTGGAGGAATCATTAGGAGGAATTAATCAGATCCGCGAGGGAACCATTAGGTTGAGAAACTCGCAACAGCTTAGGAATTTTTTTTCTCGAACTCCACTCTCAGTATTTAAATTCATAGAGATAAGGAATCTATCACGGAAAGCATCTCGTTAATTTCGTCTTCTTTCGAAAGTACCTTAAACTAGCCAATATACCTTGAAGAGTTCAAATTTTTTTCAAATCATTCAAAAACAAAAGATCTGGCAGGAACAAGATATCATTTTAAAATGACTGAAGAAATGTCGTCAACATTCGACAGTAGAAAAGTCAACGTCTTTAACCAAATACGGGAAAATTCAATATTTCCAAATAATTGAAAAGTTGCTGTCGCCGTTTCGATACAAAATAGACCAATTACATTGTTGCCATATATTTTCAAGATTCTAGAATCAATATTTAACAAGAAGCTCATTCCTATCAACATGCCTATAGGTCAGGCAGAGGGAATTTTTTTGTGTTTCTAGATTATATTATGATTACTTAGAAAAAGCACATCCTCCTTTTTGAATAGGTTAAGTAGGGAAGTAATAGGCTTAGCTACTCAAAACTATTACGATCCTACCTAATAGTTTTGAGTAGCTAAGCCTATTACTTCCCTACTATTACGATCCTAACTACGAGTAGTAGGCTAATGATTATTGACAAAAATTTTTTTATGGAAAACGGCATAAATTTTATAGAATGACAAAAACGTTTTATGGAAAACGACATTTACCTCAAACTACGCAGTGGAATTTTTCCATTTAGAAGCTCTTTTTTCTATGGTAGGTAATTAGGACGACAATTGAGTATGCATTCAACTTCCTATTCAACAATATCTTTACCGAAAGTTTCTTAGCCCTCAGAGTCATTCGCAGGATCGTAAAATGGTTCCGGTTATCCGGGATAATAAGAAGGCTGATAGCAAACTGAAAAGGTTAACCCCAAACCTTTTCAGCTTGCTAATCAAATTGCAATGAACATCGATAACAACCGAGTAAGATTTCTTTCCACGTATTGGCCAATATCAGTCTACTCAACAACCATACCGAAATTCTTGGCAAGGAAACTGTTCAGAATTTAAAATCGACATATCGCATTTGGTAATGATTTTTTCTATGGAAACTAAACTCATCATTAAAGGTATTTCTATAGCATTCAACTTACTATTACTTATCTTTTATATGGATGGCAATTAACCCAGAATTTCTTTTTGAATCTTACTCCTTCACCCGTGGAGCTCCTTGACTCAACAGTTTCTATACATATTCCCCTATTTAATTTTCTCAAACCATCTAATATACTCCATATAATTTAGCAGTATCTACAATAGTTGGTTCCTAAAACTTAGGTTCCTCCAGTTTCACCAGGAAATGTGTCAATTGCAACCGCAAAGTGGCTAAATGGCCTTTGGTCCTGGCGCTATAAAATAGCGTCTGTCTCTTGTCTCAAAGACCTTACAACAACAACAAAAACGGATAAAATAAAGAATTTGCAAGAGTCCAGCATAAAAAATCTTAAGTAACAATCGACAACAAACTAATTATTTATACAAGGTTCTAAAACCTATTTGGACTTACGAAATTGAACTCTAGAAGTTAACCAAATGTTTTTGTTCTTACTCAACCAAGTAGAATATGTATTATTTAATCTTATTATAAGATCTTAATTAGTTAAGGTAGTTGCAGTATTGACTGTGTACAATTAAAGATTTACTTTCAAATAATTAATTTTTACATATAAAACTTGTTATAACACAAAAAGTTTTTTAATTTAATATTAATAGTACGAGGTCTGTTCAAAAAATATCGCGAATTTTGTGTTTTTTTCAAAAATCATTTATTTATTCATGAATATCTATTTTGCCCCCTTCAAAGTAATCCCCACCAGACATTGTACACTTGTTCCAACGTTTTTACCAATCCTCAAAGCACTTCAAAAAATCAATTTTTGTTATCTTATTCAGCTCCTCCTTCGATGCCGTCCTTAATTCCTTTCATGGGGCTGTTCAGTTTCGGGAACAAGAAAAAGTCACAGGGGGCCAGATCTGGAAAATACGGTGGCTGCTGCATTATTAGTGTGTTGTTTTTGGCCAAAAATTCGCGCACAAGCAACGATGCGTGAGCAGGGGCGTGATCATGGTGCAAAAGCCAATTTTTGTTCTTCCACAAATCCGGGCGTTTCTGGCGGATTGCTGCGCGTAACTTGCAAATAACTTGCAGGTAATATTCCTTATTGATCGGCAAGAACTCATGATGCATCACAACCCTGCAATCGAAGAAAACTGTAAGCAAAACCTTCACATTCGACAGAACTTGGCGCGCTTTTTTTCGGTCTTGGCTCTTGCGGCAGCTTCCATTGGGATGATTGATAACCATAAACCCATGATTCGTCACCAGTTATGACACTCTGGAGCAAATTTGGGTCATCGCGACAGAGACCAACACCTTCTTAGCAATGTTAATGCGATGCTGTTTTTGGTCGAAACTGGGCAATTTTGGTACGAATTTCGCGGCGACCCGTTTCACGCCAAATCATTGGTAAAAATCGAATGGCACGAGCCAATCGATATGTTTAAGTCCTCAGCAACTTCATCAATGTTTTCGTCTGTTGTTGACGTGCTCGGGTGTTCGTCACGCTTTCCGTCATTCACATCTTCTCAGCCCTCAGATCATTTTGTATCACCGATAAACGTTACTTCGGTCCAAGGTAGCTTCACCATATGCCACAGTCAACATTCGGAATGCGTCCGCGTAATTTGATACAAAATGTTTTTCATGACAAATTTGATACAAATTCTTTGATCCATTTTTTGGAATGGGCAAAAATCGAAGACGAGCCAAAACACGTGCAAGTAAAGCAGCTGTCAAAAATTAACTGAACATTAAAAATTGCCGAACTTGTCGGTATAAGTGAGAGACATGAGTACCAACATAACGCCACAAAAAATCGAAAATCGAATATACGTGACCCGCGGAAATTCAAAATAGGCGATACATTTTGAACAGACCTCGTATATTGAATGAATTATGCGATTACGATTAATTATCGAAATGAGATAAGGTTACTTTGGGTTTTATTACAACTCTACATACTATTGTAAATTATTGCATTTCGAATAGAGATTGATTTTGTCAGCAATAATTTAAATTGAAAAGAGTAGCGAATTTGCATTTGAATGTAGCGAAAAAAATCGAATACAGCAAAATTTAATGAGAGTAATATCATCAAAAGAAGAAATCGTAAGTCGATACTGAAAATATTAATAATATTTAAATGGTATAAAATTTAGAAATGGTAAATCGGGTAAAAATTTTGATAATGTTTAGGGAAATTTAATGCTGAGCACGTATATTAAATCATGTACACTTCGATGGTGTAATGTCAGATGTTATGGAATACTCCAAAGACTACGGAAATTCTATGATAAAACTGAATATCTAAGAAAATTTAATGTTTTGTATTTTTTCTAGTACAGTTTTATTTGCAATAATTTTTAGCATTTAACAAAATTAATATTCTTGAATAAATATATAAATATAAGAGGAAAATATTTAAAGAACGAAATAAAACTAAATCGAATCTGATTCGATCCATTTAACAATATTTTGTTATTCGCTTTTAATTCAAATAAATGTGCTTGGAGATATTTTTGGCAAATTTTTATGTCTAAAGGGAATGGAGGAGGCGTCCAATCTAAACACATGTTTGATATGACATTGAACATACTAATTGATGTTCATAAATTAATTAAAATACGATAAATTCTTATCATTCGAATGTACTTTATTATAAATATATTTTATTGGCAACCCCCACTATTCGATTCAGTTTTGCTTTCCAACAATTAACAACTCATATCAAAACAATATCAATTTATTATTGGTAATTTTATCAATAAAATTAAAATCAATACTGATAGCAATAGGAATTTGGAAATCAAATGCTCTATTTGAAAAATTGTAATAATTGACTATTTTTACCAATTTTGATATGAAACTTTTATTTTTTACCATTCATATGTTATTAAAGCAAATTAGAAGAGTTTTATTTTTAGTATCACTTTAAATTTATATGAACATTAATTATGATACTCATATTTTAAAATAATTAATATTTCTAACTATAAAAAAATTCTATATCTAAAAAAGTTTAGGAAGCTCTGTTCTAAGCTATCTAAAACCGGGCTTTCCAAATTTTAAATATTGCGACCCGCTTTTTAGAATTGTAACAATATTGATTCAAGTCTGAGAAATGCAGATCTAGACTGCTCAAAGGATCTACAACCGTAGCAGCGATCTTGTGCTGGCTCTCACTTGAAAACGAATATTAACTCATTAAGTGTTTTGGATGCATATACTCGCTCAGGTACATAAGTTCATCATTGTCTATGGGCGTTCAAATGTCTTTAGAAAATTTAATAGTTTAATTTACGGAACAATTTCCATATAACGATCATTCAACATTAAATAACATACGAAGTCTGTTCAAAAAGTATTGCGAATTTTGAATTTCCGCGGGTTACATATATTAGATTATCGATTTTTTTGTGGCGTTATGTTGGTACTCTTGTTTCTCACTTATGCCGAAAAGTTCGGCCATTTTGAATGTTCAGTTAATTTTTGACAGCTGCTTTGCTTGCACGTGTTTTGGCTCGTCTTCGATTTTTGCCCATTCCAAAAAATGGATCAAAGAATCTGTTTCGGGAAGAAGAAAAAGTCACAGGGGGCCAGATCTGACGGATACGATGGCTGCGGCATTATTAGTGTGTTGTGTTTGTCCAAAAATTCGCGCACAAGCAACGATGCGTGAGCAGGGGCGTTGTCATGGTGCAAAAGCCAATTTTTGTTCTTCCAAAAATCCGGACGTTTCTGGCGGATTGGTTCGCGCAACTTGCGCAAAACTTGCAGGTAATATTCATTAGTAATAGTTCTACGTTGTGGCAAGAACTCATGATGCATCACGCTCCTGCAATCTAAGAAAACTGTAAGCAAAACCTTCACATTCGACCGAACTTGGCTCGCTTTTTTCGATCTTGGCTCGTGCGGCAGCTTCCATTGGGATGATTGAGCTTTGGTCGTCGCCAAAATCGGGAAAAAATGGAAGACGAGCCAAAAGATGTGCAAGCAAAGCAGCTGTAAAAAATTAACTGAACATACAAAATGGTCGAACTTGTCGGCATAAGTAAGAGACATGAGTACCAATATAACGCCATAAAAGAATAGAAAATTGAATATACGTGACCCGCGGAAATTCAAAATTCGCGATACTTTTTGAACAGACCTCGTATATGGTTTGGTTGCGATCACTTTTTTATGTAACTCATAAAAATTGAATAATTTTTACAAATAATTTGAACAAACCGATGATAAATATGGCTGAAGATGCTGTGCTTCTGAATGAAAATACATTCTTATAAATATCTACAACAAATATACAAAAATAAAAATTTTCGACATTCTGTTCAGTTTTTCCTGAATGCCAATTTGTTTTGGATTACAAAACAGGTCATAGCTCTTGAGGATTAAGTTAATTGATCGTCAAGAATTATGAGGATTACGACATAAGTCTTAGTTCTAGATATTCTGGATCTAAAAATGTAAAACACTTAGATACCATCTTGAGCGCTAAATAGTTTCTAGGTCTTTATTATCTAAAGACTATTTAATGACAAAAATTTAACTTTTTTTTATAATGGAAGATTTTGGAGACAACAATTTTACATAAAAATTAAAACTACAAAATTATTAAATATTACTAAAATTTCAATTATGCTTTAGGCTTAGTATAATGTTCATGTAATAAATCGTTTAAATATTTTAATCGTGCTTTAGTAAAAGAAATTTTGGTGTAGTATCTTCAAAAATAATAAAGTAAAAATTTTCCACTTAATTTGAAAATTTTATCTTTAAGGATTTAAAAAAATTGTACATTAATAAAATATAATCGTACAAAAATTTGATTTACTTTTAAAATAGCTTATTATAAAGTAGTTGCAAAAATTTCTTAAAAGTGTTTAAAATGACTAAAAACTAAGAAAAATAAAAAAATTATTGTAAATTTTTGGTTAAGCAAATCGGATCTAATCTGGCTGCAGGATTTAATCTTAGAACCAAAATTTTAAACTATAATGGGAGTAAAGAGCGGCATTGTTTCTAGGAGTACAAAAATTTTACAATATTTTCTTTTAAAATTCCTCATAACTTAGGATTTTAAAAATTAAATTATATAAAAATAATCATAACTGAATAAAATTTTTCGTTTTTATATTATAAGATATTTTTGAGATTTTAAGAAGAACAAATTTCGTGTTAATATGGAAGAGATTAAAAAAAATAATACTTCATTACAAGGTAGAAAAAGCTCTCCATCACAACGTTTCTAAATAAAGTGGAAGAACTGGCAGGTGTGGGTATTATGAGTACTTCACTCATTTATATGTAATTGGACTACTGTCACTGGATCTTTGTATGAAGAAAACAGTTGTAGCAACACTACTTTGGACTTAGGATTGCGGCCATCAGAAAACCCTAAAAATAACTAGGAATTAGGTAAAGGACCTGAATAAATACCAGTTAAGAAAAGGCTACAACACTTATAATTGATGGTCATTTTGCGGATAGAAAACAGGGGAGATAAAATCACTCCTGAAGATAGGTACATATAAGATACCGATGTCAATGCAAGAATATTTTTACAGACTTGACTTTGAATGTCATCCCAATTTCAATTCTTTTTTTTTATCTGCAACTACAATTGTTTTGTAATAAGCAAATTGACATAATATTTTAATTTACAATCTTCTGCATCATGAAGTGGTAGTAAACACCCATCGGCATTTCTCCAACTAATGAAAGTTAGATTTCTCTAAAAAATGTATAGGACATTGTCTCTTAAGTCTCCGATGAGTATTTCTGGGTAGGACAGCACAGGACAATTCTCTCACAAATGGATAAAGGGGGCATTAACAATTCTACGGAGGATCTTGAAATTGTAAGGCCTGGACACGATAGGAATTGGAACGTTTCGTTGAACCCCGAAGTTCAATTCCATATGTCCAAATAGGTTTTATTATTGTATTGTAGTCTAAGAAGCTGTAGGTAATGTGTAGTGGCTTCAAGTTTTTTTAGTTAGTATGAGGGTTGAATGTTAATCTCTTGTTCAGGTAAAATCCCAAATAATGTACTTTATCATATTGTGGAATCATGTTGCTATTAAGATATAAATGGGTAGGTTTTCCTTGACAAAGAGTAACAGAAATGTGAGCACTCTTTTGTTCATTTATCCTCACTCTCCATCTCTTAAACCAGGATTGAAGGTTGTGGATATGGGATTGTAAATTGTTGGGAGTTATATCTGGATTTGAATAGGTAGCAAGTATGGCCGTATCATATGCATAAGTAGCAATGATAGTATTAGGATAAAATGGGATGTCATGGGTTCCCATCTGATCCTAATACTATAATTGCTACTTATGTATAATATTATATAAAATTGGACCAAGGATACTGCCTTGTAAGTCTCCGGCTAGAATAGGATATATTTCCGAGGATTCTGAATTAATTGCAACTTGGAAATAACGTTTAGAAATTTCAATTCCAAATTCAAAATACCTAATTTATTGGCTTTGTTAGATCACCTAATTGAGGATCGGATATGGTACCGAAAAATACTTATAGCACTGAGGCAATAGGATGGGATTAGGCGTTAAAGAAGTGGACCGGGACCCGTGTGGCAGACCGTATAAGACGCAACAAAACCAACCTGTCCCGACATGCTGCCAGAATGGTAGAACATCTGTTCCCGAAGAAACCAGAACTCCCCCACTACCACCCGGAGGATGAAGAAGTGGAAATTCCCGGAGTGACCATGGAAGAACTCACAAGGGCCTGCACTAGATTGCAGAATGGCAAGGCACCAGGGCCAAGCGGCATACAAAACATCGCACTGAAGAGTGCAATTGCCGCCAGGCCAGACATATTCATAAGCATGTACGACGCCTGCCTGTGGCAAGGCGTATTTCCGACTCGATGGAAGCAACAAAGATTGGTTCTTATCCCAAAAGGGAAGAAACCACCGGACGAACCAGCATCCTATCATCAACTCTGCATGCTGGATTCGTACGGGAAGAACTTGGAGTGGATAGTGGCCGACAGATTGGAGCATTACATCGATTCTCAACTTTTCGAATTCCCATTCGGATTCAGGAAGGGGAGATCGAACATCGACGCGCTGGAACCCGTCACGAACATCGCAAAGGAAGCCATCTCAGGAAAGAGATGGAAAGCCGGATCCAAAAAAGTATTACCTCATTGTCACCCTGGATATCAAGAATGCGTTTAACTCGGCCCGCTGGGACCGAGTCTTGGAGGCTTTTGAGAACATGGGGGTGCCCTATTACCTACGGAGGATGGTCAGATCATACTTCAGTGACCGACTACTACACTACGAGACGGAGGATAGACCAGCGGAGTATGGGGTCAGGGGAGGGGTACCTCAGGACTCTGTCCTGGCGCCACTCTTGTGGAACGTAATGTACGACGGCCTACTCCATCTGGAATTACCGACGAACACAACACTCGTGGCTTTCGCGGACGACGTAGCGGTTGTCCTTGTAGCCAAATACCTGGAGGAACTGGAAGCCGCATTCTCCACCACCATCCAGAGGTTAAGACAGTGGATGAAATCAGCAGACCTGTCTTTGGCGGAAAATAAGACCGAGGCACTCCTTGTGAGTAGCCGGAAGAAAATGGAGACCATCACCATAAGAGTAGGCGACCACGACATCCAGTCACTACCCTACATCCGGTATCAAGGAGTGGTCTTGGATGCCAGACTTAACTACAAGGAACACATCTCCAGCGTCAGCAGAAAGGCATCAGCAGTACAGGGCGCGCTTTCGCGAATAGTGCCCAATATCGGAGGCCCCAGACAAATCCGAAGGCTACTACTGGCAACTGTAGTTACCTCCATCCTGCTATACGGAGCACCAGTGTGGGCGAAATCGCTAGAGTTAACAACATACCGCAAGACAATGTCATCAGTCCAGCGGCTCTCAGCTATCAGAGTAGCGTCAGCATACCGAATGGTATCATACGATGCGGTCAACGTCGTGGCATCATGCCCACCCATCGACATCCTGGCAGGAGAGCGGGAACGCCAACATCGTAGAAAGAAGGAAAAGCGGCGGAAGGTCCTCTGTGAAGAGGAGAGACCCGAGAGTCTTCGTCTCTGGCAAGAGAGATGGGACAGCTCGGCGAAGTGTCGGTGGACTCATCGGCTGATCCCAGATATCACTAAATGGGTCACTCGCGTGCACGGGGAAGTCGGGTATTACATCACCCAACTCTTGACTGGGCATTGATGCTTTCGGGCATACCGCCATGAAGATGCAGAACACGTGTTCTTCCAATGCCCCTTCTACGAGGGGACACGGGCAGATCTGGAGACAAATCTGGACCGTTCCATCAGTCCAGAAAACATATTGGAGTGCATGCTGAAGAGCCAATCGGCTTGGAACAGAGTTGCAGAAAACGCAAAGTCTTTAATCAAGGATCTTCGCACCACGTACGCAGAATAGACCGCGAGGCGTCATAATATCGTTAAAGCAGTAATATCAAAAATGAACGCCTCGGCGAAGTAGTATTTACAAAGAGTGCCGCCATGGAACCATCGTTCCGAGGGCAAGGGTAGAGGTACAGGTAGGTTTTAGCGAGGTAAAAATCCCGCATAACTCGTCTGGCAGGTAGAAATTCTCCCAGGCGAGTACCTTTTGAAGCTTTCCCCCTGTACCTCATTAATCTAAACTTAAAAAAAAGGCATTAAAGAAGACAAATATAGTACTGTAAGTAAAATACAGTACTGTAAGATGAAATGTGTGCACAAACTGAATATATGTGTCACTTAAACTGAGGTAATATTGATGTGTATAAAGGGACAACTATGAATTATTGGTCAAAAAACAAACAGAGCTGCTCTTCAAATTCACGACCCAGAAGGGGTATTTAAAGACTTATAAATAAGATCAAATAGATTGGAAAAGAACAAAAAAAAACTATGGGCCACCCATCAGATGACTTAGTTCTAAGTATAACGCAAGAAACGCTCGAATGGCTAACAGCGCAAATCACATGACATGTGATAGCTTCGTTTATTACGCTAACAAGATTGGATTTTTTGCGACTGTAACTTGCAGGTTATGGATCTTTCATAGAGATAAAGGTTGCAGTATTCGTGCACATGTCGAATATTTATAAGGCGCCTAAATAAGTTGCAAGAATCGTCCACTAATTATTTAGCACCAAAAATAATTATTTAGCACCAAAAGTACAAAAAATAAAATTTAAAAATTTTATCTACATTTTTTTGCTTTGAACATTAAACATATTATTTATAAAAACGATCTCAAAGAATAAAACAAAAATAAAAAATATTTTTTGTTCCACTTCAAAATACCTCAAAAGCACAAAATAGTAAAACTATAAGCTAGACTTTCCATATTTTTGATTTAAACTCTTAAAAGTGCTCTTGATTGAGCAGTAAAGAAGTTTAATTACACAAGAATGATTTTAACTGGACAAAACTCGAAAAACTTTAGAAAATTAAAAAAGCACCTGTACAGCGGTATTGACTCTTTGTCTTAAAATATTTCTTAGAAATATTTCTTGAACATATTTACTATACAAATTATTTCTTGAAAGTGCTTATGTATGAGTAACTGAGGGCGCAGAAAATTTTATGATTCAGAAAAAGCAAGATTAAAAATCACAAAATTCATATGGTCTCTCTATATTGGTTGTGAGTTTAAATCTTAAAAATAAATCTTAGAATGATTAGATTAAACTATGATTAGATAAAAATATTAAGGATATCTAACACTTATGTGTATATGAAAAGGGTTTATTTCTAAATATTTTTAGATAATAATTGTAACTCAAGAGATTAATTATCTCAAAAATTATAGAAAACAGACAAAATTTGTAATATTTTTAATTGAATTGTTCAAACTTCCCATACTTGGGGCAGTTAAGCTTAGCATTGCCTGATAAACTACTAAAAATAATTTATCACAAAATTAATCCAGTTTCCCTTTATTGTATGGTAAAAAAATTATATATTCTATCTATTTAAGATGATGAAAATCATAATTTATTCAGTTCCACTTTTGCTAAAGTAATTTTTGTAAATTTCCAAATGGTAAATTTAAAAGAAAAAAAATAGAAAAATATAAGAAAAAATACTACAAAAATCTCTAAATATAGACTATAAATATCCATTAGAAAACCTTCCATCTTTTAAAGCACAAATAGGAAATCACTTAAGCTTTTTATTTTATTTAATTTTTTATTTCAATTTTATTTGTTTATAGAAAACATTAAAATATACACGTCCATTGACAACTTGAGAGGTACATATGTCTATCTTCTATCAATGTCAGCAGATTTGGAATTTAAAAGCTTCGCTATTCGATTTTCGCCTCTCCTCCGCAATTTACCTGAATTAAAATCCGATAAATGATTAAAACATTCCGGCACATGTCTTATATTTATTGGATTGATAGACATGTGCTCTATAGCAGAGATAAAAAAAACACACATATAAATTGAAAACGAATTGAAAAATTGGCATTTTTTCCACGAAATTATAGAATCAGCTAATGTAGCATGTGTACAGGAAAAAAAAGATATACGAGTTAGCTTTGCGATCAAAAAATTCTAGGCTATTTTCCCCCAATAACAAATGTTGATGTTGATTGTTGTGAAGAGCACTTGTTATTGAATAATATCAGTTTCTAATTTAGTTACAAATGTTTCGATGCTATTTATTTTCTATTTATTATTATTTATTTAAGTAAATTCCTGAAAATGATTGATTCCTAACTGAGAAGCATGCAAAAATCGAATAACCTCAAAAATCTGGCCATTTGAATAAGAAAATTACTCTTATTTGAAAGTATCTATACTATACAGTCGTACTTTGATAATTGTCGGTATGGAAAAATATTATTCTGAGTACACTTATTAATATTGCAATATTATTTTAATAAAATTTTACTCTATAAACAAATTATTTACTGAAATTGATTGTACAGTAAATTGAAAGCTTTTTGGAAATAATTCATTAGAAAAACTGCTAAGAAATTGAATATTTACTTTCGGTATGAAAGCTTTTCTAATATTATTTATTCATTAATTATTGATTTTATTCTCGATTTTGTTATATTTTATAAATTAAAATGTTTGTTTCTCATTAAATTCTGAAATATTTTTCTATTCGGAAGACCCTTATTATCAGATGGGATGAAATGAAAGATAGTAAAATTTATACATTTATTATGATTGATCAAATTTAAATAATTTGTTTGTTATCTTATGATAATGAAAATAAATAATTTATTATAAATAAGAACGAATTTGTAGTACAACTTTATTAAAAAAAATAAAATTGAAGCTAGTAACTTGGAAGTTTATGAATTTACATGATTTATTTCAAGCGAACTTAAATGAATAATAATATCATTTTTTTACTCAAAAGTAAAATGAGGGTTTCTCTCGACAAGTTTTTGTATTTGTTTGTTTTTTTCTCTCTATATAATCATATTTTTACCATTATGTACTTAAATTTTAGATTTCGAAAAATTTAATTATAATTTTATCTATTTATTATTATATCTATATATATAAAATTATAGTTACCAGAATGTATAAAAAGACAAGTTCCATTAACACAAATAGTTGAAGAAATATTCTGGTTTACTCAAAAAATTCAGAAGTAAATGAATCCAATGAACTCTCGATATTCTATTCCATATTTGCTGGTGTCCCACAGGGAAGTGTACTTGGTCCTATTCTGTATAATAATTATACTTTGCATATTCCTATCTGTTCGAGTGCATTCTTTGCTATACATGCAAACAAAATAGCCTATTTACATCCAACAAACAGCGTGAACAGGCTTTAATAATTCCATAAAATCTAATTTATATTTTTAAACATTGGTTCACCAAATGGATAATAAAAGTAAACGAACGAAAATTTATCGACATAACTTTAACAATTTGCCATGCAGTATATCCATTTGGAATTTACACACAATATTTAAAATACTATAACTACTCGTTAATATACGGTACGTACTTAGGTCCAAATAGGTTTTAATAATTACTAACTAGTAAAATTAAACTAAGCAACAAATAGCTTTTATACACCACATTATTAAAACCTATTTGGAATCATAGGGTTCTTCTAAACTTTCCAGTTCCCATTGAATATAATTGCGGTCAATAAAAATTACAGTTTTATTTTATGTTCACAATAGTCTTAATCATCGTGATCTTAAAGACGAATATGTTCATAATGTGGCTCTCGTTATAAAAAGTTTCCAATTTTACTAATCCTATCATTTAAGAGGTATCCTCTACTTCTTTCCCTGTAAAACATTCATCGATTATTTAAGCGTTACTGATTCAATAAATTATTCAAACAATAAGTTTCTAAATCGGCTAGTTTATTTTTTGTAGTTGTAGATACGAGGTCTGTTCAAAAAGTATCGCAAATTTTGAATTTCCGCAGATTGCGTATATTCGATTTTGTTATTTTTTGTGGCGTTATGTTGGTACTTATGTCTCTCACTTATGTCGACAAGTTCGGCTATTTTGAATGTGCAGTTACTTTTTGACAGCTGCTTTGCTTGCACGTGTTTTGGCTCGTCTTTGATTTATGCTCATTCAAAAAAATGTGCGGACGCATTCCGAATGTTGACTGTGACATATGGTGAAGCTACCTTGGACCGAAGCAACGTTTTTCGGTGGCACAAAATGTTCTCAGAGGGCCGAGAAGATGTGAACGACGAAAAGGTCGAATGTGAAGGTTTCGCTTACAGTTTTATTCGATTGTAGGGGCGTGGTGCATCATGAGTTCTTGCCACAGGGTAGAACGGTCAATAAGGATTATTACATGCAAGTCATGCGCAAGTTACGCGCAGCAATCCGCCAGAAACGCCCGGATTTGTGGAAGAACAAAAATTGGCTTTTGCACCATGATAACGCCCCTGCTCACGCATTGTTGCTTGTGCGCAAATTTTTGGCCAAAAACAACACACTAATAATGAACTAGAGTGCCCCATGAAGGACGACGCTACTGGTGGGGATTACTTTGGAGGGGACAAATTAGATATTCATGAATAAATAAATAATTTTTAAAAAAAAAACACAAAATTCGCGATACTTTTTGTACAGAACACCTCGTACATATCTCTAAAAACAAAAACTAACCTATATTAAAACAGGACGTTGATATTATAATAAAAATTTTAGTTCATAATTAGATATATAAAAATGAAATCGTTATTGTCATTATGACATATGACCACAGTCAAATGACAGATGTCATCAGTTATAACAAAATCATATGTAATCACTCAGTTATTAACAGTCTATTCATGCGATGTGGATTATTAGGAAGAGAATGTTTATAGTAAATACTTTTAATTAAGAGATTTACCTACATCTAAAATCTTATGAAAAATGAAGTGTCGAAATTCAATCGATTAATGATTGCTCGACATCTATAATAGCAATTCAAAAGTCATTCGATATTCGAGTATTGATTTATGCCTGGAATATATGGAATTTATAATAAGGCTAGAAAAATTTAAATTATTTCAAAAAGGCATTTCAGAATTTTTTTGCGAACAGGATGCTTAGCATTCCTTTTTATTTCTTGCATTTAGATATATGCGAGGATTTAAGGGAAAGTTTCCTGTATTAGCCTTTTTAATTCTTTCAGTTTGGCATGATATCTTCACTCCGACAAAAAAAACTGTTGGTTTGTTCTGTCACCTCTCTATAAAAGGTTTTAAAATTTAAAATGAAAAAAATAAGTAGGGATCCATAATTGGGGAATAAGTTCGATGCGAAAGCTTATTGAATCCTTATTGTCTCAATTCTACTGCATACTCGCTAATTAATGAGCTATTACTTTGTCCATATTGAAGTGAACTTTCTTCTTAGTTACAATAGATATGATGGTTTTACTTTAACTGCACCATTAAATAGCCCACTAATGATGCAAAATATTTTTTTTCTGTTATGGACTATTCATTTTGCACCTTCCAATAACTTATTTTTATTTCTTGGGTACAATTCTACATGGCTTTACCCATTCGTTAGATTACCCCAATTCAAGAGTGCAATGGCAAATTAATGTTTGACAAACAGTAATGAACAGAAGCAAAAATTTTGCTTAAGAATTTTTAAGCGTTGTTTTAAAATTCTAACCCGCATTAGTTTTTGTTCGGGCGCATTCTTTAAATTTGCCAACCATTTTCGAAGCCTTTAGGACAAAGTAGTAGTATTTTAACTCCTTAGGTATCTTTTCTTCCGCAGTTCCCAATTTTGGCCTTTCTGAATACCTTTCACCAAGAACGTTTGAAGTCCGAAACCCAAAAACCGAATGAATGCATTAAACCAAATGTTCGTCCATATCAGAGCTGCTGATCCTTTAAAAAACGGCAATGAGTACCACTTTGCATTTGAAAATTAATAACGCTGGTCTGTTAGAAAAGAAATGAGGTAAATTTTGTTTGGCAACAAATTTAGTTTATTTTTATACATTAATGCTGTGTCTAGTTACACTCATTTTGATGTATCGATAGGACCAATATGACATCTTGTTTGTTCGTTTGCATATAAGGTGTCTGAGAGATATGCCAGAGTCTACTTTATAGAAAAATTGGTAACAACAGAAGACGTCTTTTAAGTGCTTTATGATCTTGGAGAATAAAATAAAACCCAGACGGACTAAAATCATGAGAGTAGGAGGGATGGAGGACAATAGAATTTCTCTTTTCAAACAAAAACTTTTTAGTGCATATGACTGTGTGGCAGGTGGCGCTGCTCTTATGGAGCAGCCAAGCGTCTGCAGAGTACAATCTGAGGTGAAGAATTCCCTTTTCAAGCCTCTCGCGGACTACTCATAAATTTCACCTTTAATCACAAGAGTCCACACTCGTTCCACATTTTTAATAATTTTCGATGTTGAAAGCATCCCTGAGCAAGGATCATCTTCCACTTATATTCAGCTCAGATCGCCGTCTGAAAATGTTTTATTACAACAAAATACTTGTGCTGCAAATTCATCAATTATACGAGGGTCGTTCAATAAGTCCTTAGAAAATCCAAGAAATTGCGCTCGTAGTATCGGGCTCGAAGTACTTTGACAGCTCCATACATAGCGTAGGTCAATTTCTATCGTCGATTAAAGTTAACGACATTTATTTGTGCATAACAATAGAAAAAAGCGAGTTTAGAACTGTCATCAAACATCTCCATTTGAAAGGCTTAAGCCCGAAAGAAATCAAAGCCGAGTTGGATGCAGTTCATGGCATATCTGCACCTGTGTTTGCGACGATTTACAATTGGGTGAATGAATTTAAACGTGGCCGTTCATCAACAAAAGATGAACATCGTTCAGGACGCCCAGTTGAGGTGTCTACTCCTGAAATCATCGACAAAATCCACGATCTGATTTTGAACGATCGGCGAATTAAAGTGCGCGAATTAGTTGAGGTCACGGGCATATCTCAAGGTACAGTCGCTTCAATTTTGCATGAAAAATTGTCTGTGAAAAAAATTTCGGCAAGATGGGTGCTGCGTTTGCTCTCAGAGGAGAATAAGCGCAATCGTGTAGTGAACTCTGAGTCTATGTTGGCACTCTTTCATCGCAATCCTGCCGAATTCCTTCGTCGATATGTCACTGTGGACGAAACCTGGATACACTACTACACTCCAGAAACGAAGAGACAGATCACAGTGGATTTTCAAGGGTGAACGGGCTCCGGCAAGGTGATGGCCACGGTCTTTTGGGATTCGCAGGGCATCATTTTTATCGACTACTTGGAAAAAGGAAAAACAATAACAGGAGCGTATTGAGCGTCATTATTGCAACGGTTGAGCGAGGAAATCAAAGAGAAACGCCCCCATCTGAAGAAGAAAAAAATCCTCTTGCATTAGGACAATGCGCGTGTGCACACCTGCGCTGTTTCCATGGCCGAAATTGTGGAATTGAGAATGGAATTGTTGCAGCATCCCGCTTATTCACCAGATTTGGCCCCGAGTGACTATTTTCTTTTCCCCAATCTGAAGAAATGGCTTGGCGAACGACGGTTCACTTCCAACGAGGACGTCATTGCTCAAACGGATGAGTATTTTGCAGAAATTCCGAAATCCTATATTTTGGACGGGATAAAAATTTTGGAAAAACGGTTGGAAAAGTGTATAGAGCTAAAGGGAGATTATGTTGAAAAATAAATTTTTTTTTTTTAAAAAACAGTTTTTTTCCTTTTTTTTCTAAGGACTTATTGAACGACCCTCGTAGCTCCCGACTTTAACCAGACAATAACATCCCTAACGATTATGAAAATATTTCCGGGATAATGCTATTTGATCACCATAAAAAAAGAGTTACAAAAAATAAAAAAAAAGAGTTACAAAAAAATGTCTGTATTAATTTTAAGGATAATTAAACTTTTTTTGCTAAATACTTCCTCAAATCGAATCTATTCGCATTTGGAGATAAAAACTAATAAAAACACATATTTTATCCTAATTTTACTACAGAATATTAGGGTAATTAAGTTGAATCTTATATTATTTTGTTGCAAATTGATATTTCATGTATTTTATACATTCACCAACACCATTTCCCTGAGCAGAACTTTTATACTTCCTATCCTGCCAAACTTGTAAATGGGAAAGTTGATTGGGACATTTTCAGACAGAACTTAAACCAACAGATTCATTTACAACAAAGCCTAAGGAATGTACAAGAAATAGACGATGCCGTAAACGACTTGACTGGTTTGCATACAGAACTCAATCACTAACGCCCACATAACTCATAACAAACCAACCATACGAGAACATGACTATAATCTTCCGCAAAAAATTCGCAGCTTGATAAGCGAGAAACGTCGAGCCAGGGCCCAGTGGCAACGTTCAAGAATGCCAAATGAGAAGAAAAAAGTGAACCAACTACAACGAGAACTGAAACAAGAAATAATTAATTATAACAACGAACGATTTACTGAATACACAGAATCACTGACAACTAATAAGTCACTCTGGACAGCTACCCGACGAATTCTCAAATACAAAATAGCTACACACCCGCTCCGGAATACCGACGGAATCTGGGCAAAAACAGATAAACAGAAAGCCGACATCTTCGGCAAACACTTAGAAAACATCTTTTAACATCACGAAGATGTCCAAGACATTCTGCATGACGAACAAATATTCCGACAAATATCAACTCAGTTGCCCATAAGTCCACCTCCTAAGTTTTTCACTCCTTCCGAAGTTAAATTCACAATAGAACACCTTTCCAATAAAAAAGCCCCAGGATATGACCTAATAACTTCAGAAATCCTGAAACAAATTTCCAAAAAAAACCCTCGTCCTTATAACCTATATTTATAATAGTATCCTCCGCACATCATTTTTTCCTTCCCTGTGGAAGTTTTCCATAATTAAGATGATCCCAAAACCCAATAAGCCCAAAAACCTTCCTACCTCATATAGACCTATAAGCCTCCTTCCCATGTTATCAAAAATCCTAGAAAAATTAATCCTAAAACGCCTTTATCCCATTTTTGAAACCGAGGGTGTCATTCCTCAGCATCAGTTTGGATTTCGACCTGAGCATTCCACTATCCAGCAGTGTCATCGCGTATTCGACTACATAGCCCAGTCGTGTTTCTTGACATTTCGCATGCTTTCGACCGTGTATGGCACCCTGGATTGCTTTGGAAGTTGCAGCGAGTCCTACCCTCGAGTTATTTCCACATCCTTAAATCTTATCTCTCAGACCGATATTTTCAGGTAGCTGAAAATATGGAGTACTCTGACATTTATCCAATTTCCGCCGGCGTCCCTCAAGGAAGTATCCTAGGTCCTATCCTATATAACATTTATACCCATGACATTCCTTGCCACAACAACATCCTAACCGCAACATATGCTGACGATACAGCCATCCTGACACATCACAAAGATCCTTCCACAGCCATTAGTATCCTACTTGGTTCAAAAGGTGGAGAGTGAAGGTAAATGAGCTCATGTAACTTTCACACTCTGCCGAGAACAAATTCCCGACATAACCCTAAATGGCAGTATTATTCCACAAAAAAATAGCGTACGTTACCTTGGACTTATATTCGACAAACGGTTAACCTGGAACCTTAATACGAAAACTAAAAGACGTGAACTTAACGAACGATACAAACAATTACTACGTCTCCTAAACAGTAAATCAAAACTTACAACAACAAGTAAACTATTACTATACAATACGGTTTTGAAACCAATATGGACATATGGTCTAGAACTTTGGGGTTCGACTAAGCATTCCAACTCCCTTCCAATCCAATCCCTACAATCCCGAATCCTTCGTAAAATTGTCAATGCCTCCTTTTATGTGCGAAACACTGTTATCCACCGTGACCTAAATATTCCATTTGTTCGTGAACTATGCATCTCCCGATATCAAAAATTCCATTCGCACCTATCCTTCCACCCTAATCCTTTAGGAACGGAATTTTTCACTTCCACCCATCCAGTATACACCCATCGACGTTTAAAACGGCGATGGCCGAGAGATTCTTTAAAATTATAAAATAAAATTACCCTGTTCTAGAGGTAACATCGATGGGTGTTTTCCTCCACATGTCTTCATGTCCTTGTATATTCCCTAAAAAAATCTGCTTGTTACTACCATAAGTAGTTGTAGATATCATTTAAAAAAAAAAACTTTTATACTTGTATGAGTATTCGTATTTAAGAGGTTACATTTGGTTGGCAGCATTTTTTTATAGTTTTTGTTTTTAAAGAATAAATAAAAACGTAAATGTGATCTGTCACTGTTAAATATGTAATTTGTTTTATTCTTTACTGAATTTTTTTTTTTTACCATCAAAAATAATTGTGAGCGTGCTTTTAGGAAATAATTCCTTTGATAGTATAAAAATAGTTTTTCATATCATATATCACTTTTTGAATGTGTCTTTTGTACATACCAAGTAAATTGTACATTTTTTTGTTTTCTATTATATTATATAATATAGAATTTGTTGTTTATATTTGTTTCACTATATTACTGCTCTTTTGACTTTATTTTCATATTTATAATTGGCCTTTATTAGATCAGATATGAAAATATCCTTTTGTATACTACAGATATAGAGAGAGACATGTTCCTAGCTATAGAGGAATTGTGTAAATATACAATAAACAATTTTTTGGTAATTTTCATTTTTTTTTTGAGTTGCCCTTAAACAAATTATATATTGGTATACTCGTTGGGTATATATGATTATATGTAGAAATAGTAGACATTTATCTACTTACTGTGTTCGAGATATTTATTTATAAATATAAGCATATACCCAACATCTGAATTTTATTTTAGGTATAATAGATAATTATTTTTTCATTTATATTCATTGGAAATTATAGTAAATAGTATTAACGTTATAATAAAACTATGGAAGAATAGGATGGAGAGGGTAGAAATTTGGAAGAATTTGTTATGTGAATGAGTCATAAAAATTTCCAAAAATAAGACAAAAATACTCACTATTCAAAATGTGGTAGTTGTTTAATTGAAGGCTCTAATCTAATGGATATCATTTTATTGTATATAAAATCATGCGTATAATAATACCAGAGAGTGTTAGAATAACAAATATTTAATTAGTGGGATTATTTATTTGAATTTTACATGTCAATTTGGTATTTCCGGAAAACATACGAAAATAGTTTCAAAGCTCCCAAAGAGTAATAAGTAAAATTATAAGGTTGTTTTCTTCGCAGCAATTATTTGGTATTCTACAAGAATTTTTTACAAAGGTAACAAAAAAATATGTTTTCAAATAGGAAAAAGTTTAAAAGTTAATATGATAAGAATTAATTTAAAAATAGTTTTTAAAATAGTATGAAAAGTATAGAATGAGGAAATTTTATCTTTTCCTGTAATATGACGTGAAAATATTATCTTTTTTGTAGCATTTATGTGAACACACATACAAATTTGTTATTATTATTTTTTTGTGCTGGTTAAATTTAAATTGAATTCATGTTATTTTGTATTAAATTTTTCTTCCAAATTTGTTTAATTTTTTTTTTTGAGGGGTGAAAAGTAAGGAAAAAGGACTATTTTCTTGTCATTAGGAAAATGTGAGTAAATCGTATGAAAATGAGATATTGAAACGCAAGATTCTTCGTGACGATTGCACATTTAATTCACAACATGCCCTAATGCGTACCATGTTGATGATATTTTCATGTGTAGCAACTGTTAAATATAATATTAGACAGTTCCAGTAAGTGTTTCCTCATGGATTTATTACTAATATTATAAATTTGCTTTTTTTTGCCCTTATTTTGACATTATATACTCAGAGTTTTTATTTTAAGAATACACACAATATACGAATATTATGTATACGAGTATAGGAGTATATATATATATAGTCGTACATATTTTTTCTATTATTAAAGGTTAAGGTAGTCATTTGGTTGTTTATATTTTCGATACTTCGACCTTTTGGATCCTTCTTATTGGCAAAATACATATTATGAAGATAGTTGGAAATTACACAATCAATAAGCTGAACGGAAGTTAACAAAAAGTAATTTCTGTATACCATCAATCAAAAATGATAGAAAATTGGAAAAATAAGTGGGTAGATTCTATCGAGAAGAAAAATAATCAACAAAAAGAAAAAAAAAGATTTCCTTTTCGTTTCGAAAATAGCATATAATAAGTGAAGTTACCTTTCTACCTTTATTGCCATTTTGTTTGTTTATTTGTAGTAAAAATAAATTGACACTATCCTTTCATCAGTAAATTTCATTTGTAACCTCCTGCCAAGCAGCTCCCCAATATTATTGTAGATAGGAATTTTGTTTTTCAGAATTTTCTTTGCAAATTAATAGATTTTTCGATAGAAGATCAACTATAAATCAAAGAAAATTTTCGACATTGTTAGTTGTTCACAACTATTTATATTTAATTTATTTATTATATATGCAAAGTTAATAAATTATTTAGTTTCGAAGAAATTTCGAATTATTCAAAAGTGCGTGTTTTTGTCATTCATTAAATCTTTTCTCGTATATGTACTATTTATTATCATAAATAGTGTATGTACTATCATCATCGAATCATTCCCATACACAACAATGATCTGCCACCTATTTTGAGCGGGTTTTTCCCAACATTTTCTTAGAGAAGAAAATTCTAATAATAACAACAATAAAAATATCATCACACGTAATAGAAAGCATAGTGACATTTAGTTAATTTATATTTTCTTATAAAATCACCTTGTGCACTAAGAAAAAATTATTTTGCATTTAACATTTTCCTATAATCTTTTTTTTTTTGTGTTTAAAATAAGAAATTGTTGAAAACCAAATGGACTTGTAGTTTGTTAGACAAATATTATTTTAATTTTAATTAATATCTAAAAGCAGAATATTCTGTAATTTTTATATTAAAAACAAATGGAGCTTTCGAAATTTATTATAGGAAAAAGAATAATAATTCAAAAGTGTTTATATTTTAACAATTTTGTAGTCTAAATAAATTTACAATAAAATTTATTTTATTAAACTTAAAATAAACAATGAAACAATGACTCATCAATTCCGGGTATTGTAATTTTTATCATTTCTTTTAGTGATACTTTTCGAGTTGTTTTTAGTATTTAAAAGTTTCTGATTTATTTTAAAGCTATTCTTATACTTAAATAGTCTAAATTCGAATATATTATGCAATAAGATCAGTATTTTTGAAGGTAGTATCTTTGCTCCGATTGTATGGAGTATTTTCATTTCAGCTACTTCCTAAATCAGTGGTACCCTTGCAGTCACATGTGCTAAAACTAATAATAAAATTTTTAGGAAAAAAGTTCAACTATAGAAAATTATATATTAACCTTTAACAATTACTATTTTTACTTTTCCATAATTTTTTTTTTTTTTTTAATTTTAATGACAATATATTTTCGGAAAATATAGGATTAATATTTAGGATATATGCAATCCATATAATAGACCGTAAATTTATAATTCAGTACTAAAATCATTTGGACTTAAGGATTTAAAATTTGTTGCGGACTCACAGAGAAATTTACAGACAGTGATCTTAGCATCCGCTTTTACGTTAGCAAATGCGTTTTTCGTTAAGAAAATTTTATGCTGATCTTCTTTCCAATCAAAGTTTGCTAAAAGAACTTAGGGGAGCTTAAACTGTTGACACAATTTTTTTTTCCAAAACATTGCAAAAAACGTCGGCAAGTAAAGAATTTTTGGGAATTTCAACAAAAAATACTCCAAATGCTTTAAGTAAAAATTTATGTTTCCTTTCAAATATGGTCTTAATAATGCTTCAAATTATATCACGAAATAATTATAATACCTAATCCTGGGGAAACTATTTGCTTACAATATTGACTTGAAGAATTATCTTTCCAAATACTTGTTGGCTAACCGCAAATATATTTTAGTATTTTATCGAATCTTTAAAAAAAAAAACTCTAAAAAGTTTTACGTATCCTTAAAAGGTATCCTCTTATTTCAACAATGGCTATAACCAAAATCCTTGTTATAAAGCGTGAGTGAAATCGATAGCGCGTTATTAATAATTAAGTTTAAATAGCATATTATATATATTATGTTTGTCAAGAATCTTATAACCTTAAGATATTAAACAACTTTTGAATTCGTATTACGATTGTTAAGGAATTATTAATTAACAACAACTTTAAGCCATTACATTATCCCAAATACCAGATTATTGTAGTATTACTGAATGCGATTTGGCAATACTGTGGACTTCTTTTCTACGTAGCTTATGCGTCAGTGTCAGTAAATCGGGGTACTTCTGGGACTGAGTTTTGGTTCAGCGAGTTTTCTGTTAGTGATGTCGATGGCAAGTAAGCTATAGTTTGAAACCACAACTTCGTTTTAATCAGAGATAACAAATAATACGGAAGGTAATAAAGTTTTTCTCAATAAGTCTAGGTTACTCCACTAATAAATTTTGATTTAAATGTTAGTTTTTTTTGGACTTTTTTTTCATCAAAAGCTGATAATAATATGGATTGAGTGAGAGCTTTTGTAAAGTCAAACCTTCGATTAACATTGACGTTACCAAATAGTCCTTTAAAGGCTCAGAGAATAGGTTCTTAGTATCAGATCGGATATTCTAGACAAAAACTTTTGCTAGAAAAATAATTTTTTTTTTTACGGGTGCTACTCAGCAGTCGAGCTTTGAGATTAAACCTAGCCGTTTCAAATGATCATGAACGGTTGCATTCGATAAATTTTATCTCTCAGCGATCTCACGAGTTGTTATTCGCCGTTTTGCATCAATTAATGCCTTTATTGTGTCTTCATCAGCTTCAACTGGCCTTCCAGAACGTTGTGCATCTTCGAGATCAAAATTGCCGGTTCGAAATTTTGCAAACCAGTTTTGGCACTGAAAGTTTCGGATAATTTTTTTCTTGCTTGAACAGCATTTTTATATTTTCTATAGTAAAAAATTAAATATTTAATCGAAGCCTTCCTATGACAGCTGTCAAAATACATATGATTATGGCGCTTAAGTGTGAAGTTGCTTGTGAAAAAATATAATTAATTCCTCCTGTTGGGAAAAAACGAAATTACTTTCCGAACAACCCAATTAAAAAAATGAATCTTTATTTTCTATCTAACCTTGCGACATATTTTTTTGTCAATAGCTCGTATTTTTTGCCAAATATACCAATCGTTTGATAACGGTAATATCGATATAGAATGTCAAAATTGAGACCTACAATATCCTTATTAGGTTTTATTGATTTTTTGATTTTGTAATATTAGTTTTTTTTTCACTATCTAAGAAAAAAATTTGAATTATTTCATTTTTTGGAGAAGAAAAAATCAAGCCTAACAACATCCCTTTTTACTGTTAAAGTTAAATTTATGAAATCCTTTTTTACTGTTAAAGTTAAATTTAAAAGAAAAGTTTCCGAGTATTTTAGCAAGTAAGCTTGTAGAATAATATTCTTTTGGAAATTGTTTAAAGAAATTTAAAGAAAAAAATTCAATCTTTAATCAAAAAAAAACGTCTATAATAAAAATATAAATGTATTTATAAGAATTTTATACGAAAAATAAAATGAAAAAAAAAATATATACTATATAAAACTTGAAGTAGAAAATTCTTTATTTTATTGACGTACTATTAAAAGTTAATTGATTCGATACTGGTGTGGGTAAATTTTCGGTGCAACTAAACCCGGAAAGGTGTATACAAAATACATGGAATTATTAGTAGGATAGATAGGGGCTGATTGTCTTGCATTATTATGAAAATTTATTACCCAAAAAAAAATAACGCTGTTAATTTCATTTTTGTACGAATACGACGATCATCAATCGTTTGATGGCAATCAAAAAATATTTTGCTAGGTTTTTATTACAAACGAAACGATCGTAATAAAAGGCAAACAAGCTTGATATATTGTCGAAAACTTTTAATCGAATTCTTAAGATTTTCCTCTGAATTGCGCACTATGCCACCCGTTCTAATATTCTTATTAACAGCACATTCGTAGATATTTTTGGCTTTTCACATGCTTTGCTCTTTAATGCTTCCATTTTCATTCCATTTATAAATTTTTCCTTTAGTTTTTTTGTGTTTTGTTTCCGTTAGTTTGAATTAAAGATTTTTTTTAATAATACTCCATCCTACGAGTGTGTATTAGTACACATCTGAATTTGTATGAGTGAGCTTATTATTGTTTTCCTTATTTATGCTCAAAATAAACCAAAATAAGAATTTTTTTTTATTTTATTTTATTTCCCATGTGAGTAAAACAACGAACGAAGGAATGGGGTTGTTTTTCACCATTGGGTGCAAAAATTCCAAAGGACATTGAAAGAAAAATGGGCAGTGAAATAAATCCATGGTGGTATTTTGTCCTTCTTTTTTTTTTTTATAAACCAATAAAATAGAAATATTCACAAGATATCGTGACTTTTTGGGGTGGTGACAGTGTTGGCGGCGGCCGTGTTATTTCATTCGGAAGCATGTTTTTATGTCAACTATGACAAGTACAAATAAACTTTTCCATGTAGAATTATATCAATATATTAGTGGAAGTTATGTAGGCATAAGCATTGACTAATAATAATAATAAAAGGCAATATGTACTTCGAAGAAAAAAAATTGTTCCTTTTAAATATTAACCAGAATTTTGATTTTATTTCCTGTTTGTAATCGTTATCAACTATTGTGTATATACATAAATAAATAAAATATATAAAAACAATAATAATGATAGCTTATTTACATTGTTTATTTTCTAAAATCAACATGTTAAATGTAACATATATAATAGCAGCTTGTTTACTTTGGAGGTCAATGAGTAACACAGTTCGTCAATAAGATTTTGGGGTATATTCTAGGTGGACGACATGAATTTAAACCTTTTGGATATAATAATTTTCTATATGAGTTTTCGATTTACTTTCTGTTCAAGGTACGAGTAGTATAAATTCTTAAATTTTTTTTTTTTTGGATTGATCATTCTTGGTCTAAGGAAATTTTTTTTTAATTATCTAAGACTACACAATTGGTAGTTTTTAAAATGGTTACGCCAATTTTTTCCTGAGTAAAAGAAAGCTTTGGACAGTTTACCTATAGATCTATTCTATCATTAAGTTCAAATATAATGTTTTTGCCCTTAAAATGCAGACTTATTTTTTTTTCAGTGTCTCCTAAAGTTCTCGTATTTATTTCCTTTTACGGGATGAAAAACTGCATGCAAACTTTAAGTAAGAAAATGCCTTTTAAAGGGGAATCCTTATGCTATACTATTTTATGAATGAAAAATAATATCGTATACTAAACAAGGACTCAGATAATAGTTTCTAATCCTTTTAATTACTTAAGATATATAGGATCCCATTTAAATTATTGTAAATATTTAAAAAATACTCTTTTTATAATTTCTTTTGATCCTTGATTAACAGAACAAAAATATCATATTTTTGAAAGAATAACTTTTCGTTATCTAGATTTTACTACTTATGAGTCTGCAATTAAAAAATGGGCTGGATATGGTTTAACAGTTTGTTATTTTTACCCACTTAAAATTATCTGTATATTTTTGAAAGAAAAAATCTATCTGTTGGGACCATTACTAGATGTAACTTCACAGTTGCAGACTGCCTACAAACCTGATATCCCATGTAGGCTGCAGATTGGCGATCTCAATCTTTGCTGATGATAAAGTCATTTTATATCTCGAATTGAGTATTCTACTACCTAATGCTCTTCTGGATCAGGCTTTGATCGAAAATTTGCTAAAGTTACTACCTTTCTTTCTAAGGTAAAGCGCAGACTGTGCAGAACTACATGATCCGGTTTCTCAATTGGGATTCGACAAGTGAGGTATATCGCATCGTAGTCCAGCTTAAACAGACACAAATATGTACTGAATCACCCACTGTTGTTCACTTCTCCATAGCCTGTTCGGCTTAACGAGACAAAACAATCACTGCGTAGATGATATCCACCGTTCTTCCTCAATCCATATTGTTTTCTTAACAGACCATCGGGCGTATTCGTGTTCATCTCAAGGTAACTTTAAATCCATCCTTTGAAGCACTTCTTAGGCAGAAAGAGAAATAGTTTTTGCTTCAACCGGTATAGAAAGATTCATCCATGCAGACACGCATTATATACTTCTAAAAATCATCTGACCATGTGCTAATCCAAATTTTAAGGACAGCATTCAGTACTGAGTCCAAGCCTGAGGCTTTTGTATCACTAATTTTTGTGCTGGCTTTTAATATTGATAATTTTCATACATATCCTTTTTAAAAATTTGTTTAGTTCCGAATTGTCTACAGCTGTTTTTTGCTTCAAAATAAAGGAAAATCCATAAGGTACGCTTTATACATAGATATACCATATAAATATTGGGTTTTCCGGGAAGTAATTTCGTTTTTAAAAAAAATAAAAATGAAAGACGATTTTCTTATAGTGAATTAATATTTTATTCAATTAAATATTATCCAGTCTGATCCAATATCCTTTGCCATCTTTTTGGCAGTAGCATAATTGCACGCTCATAAAATTTTTGATTCTTTGCTGGCAAAAAACTGATCCAAGTGTTTTTTGACCTCCTCTTTTGAATTAAACGTTTTACCGTCTAAAAATTTTTGTACAGACCGGAACAAATGATAATCGCAAGGTGCTAGTTCTGCCCACTGGTGGAACCCGACCATCGCCCTACATCGGCGAGCATGCCTGAAGGCAAGAAGGCAACACCAGCGTGCTCGTAGGCAAGACAGGGCTTCGACAGAGGAACTCAGATGTATCTACGAAGAGAAAAGGCGTCTTCTCAGAAACGCCATCAACTGCAGCAAACGAGAATGTTGGAGGGAACTCTGCGCGGAAGTGGACCGGGACCCGTGGGGCAGACCGTATAAGACGGTCATGCATAGGATTAAAAGCCTACCCGCAACAACACCAACCTGTCCCGACATACTGCACAGAATAGTAGAACATCTGTTCCCGGAGAAACCAGAACTCCCCGACTACCACCCGGAGGATGAAGAAGTGGAAATTCCTGGTGTGACCATGGAAGAGCTCACGAGGGCCTGCACTAGATTGCAGAATGGCAAGGCACCAGGACCGAGCGGCATATCCAACATCGCACTGAAGAGTGCAATTGCAGCCAGGCCAGACTTGTTCATAAGCATGTACGACGCATGCCTGCGACAAGGCGTATTTCCGACCCGTTGGAAGCAACAAAGATTGGTTCTTATCCCAAAAGGGAAGAAACCACTGGACGAGCCAGCTTCCTATCGTCCACTTTGCATGCTGGATTCGGGCGGGAAGAACTTGGAGCGGATAGTGGCCGACAGATTGGAGCAATACATCGATCCTCAACTTTCCGAATTTTAATTCGGATTCAGGAAGGGGAGATCGACCATCGACGCGTTGGAACTCGTCACGAACATTGCAAAGGAAGCCATCTCAGGAAAGAGATGGAAAGGCGGTTCTAAAAAGTATTGCCTCATTGTCACTCTGGACATCAAGAACGCGTTTAACTCGGCCCGCTGTGATCGAGTCTTGGAGGCTCTTGAGAACATGGGGGTGCCCTACTACCTACGGAGGATGGTTAGATCATATTTCAGTGATCGACTACTACACTACGAGACGGAGGATGGACCAGCGGAGTATGGGGTCACGAGAGGGGTATATCAGAGCTCTGTCCTGAGGCCACTCTTGTGCAACGTCATGTAGGATGGCCTACTCCATCTGGAAATATCGACGAACACAATACTCGTGGCTTTCGCGGACGACGTAGCGGTTGTCACGGTAGCCAAACACCTAAAGGAACTGTTAGCCGCATTCTCCACCACCATCCGCAGCATAAGACAGTGGATGACATCGGCAGACCTGTCTTTGGCGGAACATAAGACCAAGGCACTCCTTGTGAGTAGCCGGAAGAAAATGGAGACCATCACCATAAGAGTAGGCGATCACGACATCCGGTCGCTACCCTACATCCGGTATCTAGGAGTGGTCTTGGATGCCAGACTCAACTACAAGGAGCACATCTCCAGCGTCAGCAGAAAGGCATCAGCAGTACAGGGCGCGATTTCGCGGATAATGCCCAATATCCGAGGCCCCAGGCAAATCCGAAGGCGACTACTGGCAACTGCGGTTACCTCCGTCCTGCTATACGGAGCACCAGTGTGGGCAAAATCGCTAGAACTTACAACATACCGCAAGACAATGACATCAGTCCAGCGGCTCACAGCGATCAGAGTAGCGTCAGGATACCGAACGGTATCGCACGATGCGGTTAACATCGTGGCATCATGCCCACCCATCGACATTCTGGCAGGAGAGTGGGAACGCCAACATCGTAGGAAGAAGGAAGAGCGGCGAAAGGTCCTCTGTGAAGAGGAGAGACCCGAGAGTCTTCGCCTCTGGCAAGAGAGATGGGACAACTCGACGAAGGGTCGGTGGACTCATCGGCTGATCCCACATGTTACCAAATGGGTCACTCGCCTGCACGGGGAAGTCGGGTATTACATCACCCAACTCTTGACTGGGCATGGATGCTTTCGGGCATACTTGCACAGATTCAAGAGAACTGACTCCCCAAATTGTCATCATTGCCGCGATGTGATCGAAGACGCAGAACACGTGTTCTTCCAGTGCCCCCTCTATGAGGAGACGCGTGTTGAGCTGGAGAGAAATCTGGAGCGTTCTGTCAGTCCAGAAAATATAGTGGAGTGCATGCTGAAGAGCCAATCGGCTTGGAACAGAATTGCAGAGTACGCGGAATCCATTATCAAGGATCTCCACACAACGTACGAAGAATAGGCCGCGAGGCTTCATAACATCGGGACAGCAGTAGCATCAAACCAGAACGCCCCGGCGAAGTAGTATTTACAAAGAGTGCCGCCGGGGAACCATCGTTCCGGGAGCAAGATCAGAGGTGCAGGTTAGGTTTTAGCGAGGTAAAAATCCCGCATAACTCACCTGGCAGGAAAAACTTCCAGGCGAGTACCTTTTAAAGGTTTCCCCCTGTACCTCATTAATCTAAACAGAAAAAAAGGTGCTAGTTCTGGAGAGTATGGTGGGTATGGCAGTATATCCCATCCAAGCCTTAAGAGCTTTTGCCGAATGGTCAAACTTGTATATGGTTTCGTATTATCCAGTTGGAACACTATACCTTTCCTATTGACCAATTCTGGCCTTTTTTCTTTAAGTGCATCATTCAATTAGTACAACTGATGACAGTACACTTCAGTTTTTGATGAATATTGGCTTTCGAAGTGTTTTCAGCCGGTTCATATTTTCTGCTCCAGGATCTTTTGCGCTTAACATTGTTGTAGACAACCCATTTCTCGTCCCAAGTAATGATACGCTTCAAAAATGGATCATTTTCTTAGCGTTTGAGAATCAAATCACAAAAATGTATCATTTTCATTTTCTTGGCGTTTGAGAAGCAAATCATATCGGATATACATCGGATAATTTTTTTCTTGCTTGAACAGCATTTTTATCTTTTCTATAGTAAAAAAGTAAAATATGCTAAAAATGTTGCTTTCATTTTCCATACAGCTTAAGTGTGAAGTTGGTTGTGAAAAAATTAAATTAAATCCTCTGTTGGGAAACAACGAAATTACCTTACGGACAACCCAATAGAATGTTTAACCATACAATTTTTAGGGTACGAGCTTTATAATTGCTAAAAATGGCTATATGGCCGCAATGCATTTCCAGGCTGCCTATATTTAATTCATTTTGCACCTTCATTTGCTCCTGAACATCGAAATCTTACGTATTTTAATATGAGTTGGTTTCGTAGATTCCATTCCTGTTAAATGTCGGTTGTATTTGAAAAGGAATTTTCAAAAAAAAATGAATAAACGGAATTTTGGGGGGGGGGGGGAGGTTGTATGGAATAAAAAAAAAATAAGCTCAGTCAGGAAAAAGACGTCGGTGATATGTAAATCTGGTCTTCTGAAATTGTCTCAATTATTAGGTTCAGACCGCACTCTAGATAATCACCAAAAAGTAGTGTTGTAATTTTATGAAGAAATATTTTCTTTTGAAGTAAATTTTACGTCAAGTTGAATATTATTACATGTATTTCTACCTTTAATTGCTTTACAATTGATCTCAAGAATGTGAATATAATGTCTTATTTTTTTCCCATTTCATTTTTATAATAATTCTACTGGCGATTGCTTATCAAAGAGTAATTATAGTTCGTGCCGGTGTGCATTACGTAATTTGTGGTTAAAGTATTTATGTATATATATATACACATACGTATTAGCACTGGGGACACACCCATGTTTTCGTGATAAACGTTAGTAAAATGGTGCTAAAAATATAAAGCTTTCTTCCCATCCAACCCCTGATAATGCAAAATATTCTACCAAGGTCGACCGTTTTATTGTTTTATTTTGCTTGTTTACAAAATTTGCTAATTTAAAAATAAATTTTACTGGATAAATATTGTATATCCGCCATCAAATTGAATTTAACTTTTTATAATCACTATCACCGGCCAATTTCATTTTGGTTTTTTTTTTGTGTGCGTTTTATTTTAAAATTTTCATAATGATGAATGGTGACATGAAAGCTTGCAGTTGTTAAGCTTTTTATTTATAATGTTCTTGTCAGTTTTTTACTATTACTCTGTATTATTTTGCTTTTAAAAAATATATTTAGAAATAAAATTTCTAATTTTGTTATCTTAGATGTGCTAAAAAATCCGATTACTAATAGATGCGATATGAAAATTGTTTCGCACTTAAATGCAAAATATATCTACACTCCTCTCAAGCGAATAATTTGACTCTTTCAAAGAATTTGCATTTTTCTTAACAATAAATATGTTGAAAAATATAATTTAGTGGAAAAGAGTGCTTTTCGAATTTTCATATATTTAAAAAGCACGGTAGACTTTTCTTCTCAAATTTTAATGTATTTGACAAAATTTTATTTTTATGGTTTCGATTAACATTTTTAGTCAGACGTATATTATTTGGCGCCACTTAGAAATGGAGGTCATTTGTTAACTTTAATATTGCAACAAATATCGTTTGTTAATTCGTAATTTGAGAGTTTGCAGTTTTGCTTATCACTTCATGGTCACCAACCCGTAATAGATTTTCGATGGGGGTAGTGAAAGATATTTGATTCGTAAACAATTTCAATGCTTTATTTTTAATTATATTTATGATATTAAAGTTTAGTAAGAATGTTGTTTTTAATATAAGCACATTTATTTTTTTCGTATAATAATATTCATATTTAAAATTTTCCTATTCATAAGAGAAAACAATATTTTTATAAACACTTTTCAACAAAAATTTATCTTTATTTGTTTTTTTTTTTTTAAGTGAATTAATGTATTTAGAATATGGTGGAGAATAAATTATTTTATAATTTATAAAATAATAATTTTTAATCATGAAACATTTCTAAAAACATATATTTTGGAAGTAATGAAGGTATTTTTCAGGTGCAGGTATATCGTTTTGAAAGAAGCGGTTTCTTTTATAAATAAATTCTTATTATGAAAATTTTTCTTGATGTTTCGTAGAAAATTTAGCTTAAGTCATATGAAAAGTTAAACATACTGTCATACCATGTACGAAAAACCATATTAGCAGACATTTGGGACAAAATATTTTGGGATCCCTTTACTGGGTTTTCAATTATTAAAATTCCAGTCTTTACAGCCATTTTATTGGGTTTTCTAGATTATTTTCATCGATTAGAATAGATCCAAGAAGACCTAAAAATACTGGTTTGTGGTTGAAAAAGCAGTGGTTTCTTAATGGACGTTAGGAAGAGAAGCAACGATTGAAACTAATACTCTCACGCTAAAAAAAAACCAGGGCTGTTGATAAAAATATTTTAACACTGAAAAGATCTTTACAGGATCAAATTTTCTCATTTTGAAAAACTTAATTATAGTAGATTTTTTTAATTTAAAAAATTTTGAATGCTGGTTTCGCGTTAAAAAACTTTATAAGACGTAGCATCTTATCAGAAAAAAAATTCAAGGCTTGGTTAGTTTGTTAGTAAGAAGATCTCAAAAATAGTAGATAGGGTCCTATGTTACATAGAGATAATAAAATAAATGGAATAATGTACATGGGGAAGGGATGGTTTGATAAAAAAAAATAGTGGGAATTTAACCAGAAAAAAATGAAGAGCAAGGTGATACTGTTAAGAAAGATTTTGCAGGATTTATATATAGGATGAGAAAGATTTTGCATGACCAAACCTAAATCTGACGTGTTTTCTCTTCCAAAATTAAGGAAAAATATATGGCGTCAGCGCAAGGCTAAAAAAGTGTCATTAGATAACCAGGCTTATGGTCAACTACGGACCAGTTGAGATACAGTTGGTGTAAAATGGTATATGATAACCGGATCATATCATCTCTAGCACAAGAACCGAACATTTTTTAACCCAAATGCCCCGGAACCCACCAGAGTCCTACACTTCTCTTTTCAGACAAACTATATCAAATTTTGTTTATATCGTTTTGATATTAAAAATTGCTTTTTCAAATAATTTCTGCTTATTTTATTATTATGCAAATTTTTTGTTTAAACCTTGTATCATTGTAAGTACTCTACTGTGAGTACCGAAATTTGAGTTTTAATTAAAATTTTCTAATAAAAAAAAAATTAACGAGATAATATTCAAACAGAAAATGTAGTATTTATTTTTCCATTTCATAATTTTTTTTTTTTTATTTTATTTGACAGGCTTTCATTTCTATGTTACACATAGACATGAGAACACAGTCACTCCTATGGAGCATATAGCGGCACTAGAGACTCTGTAAACTCTCTCCATCTGCTTCTGTCTTGAGCCAGCCCTTTTACTTCCGACCATGATTTGCCAGTTTGTTGGTGTTCGCGCTCGACTGATCTTCTCCAAGTGGTCCTTGGACGTCCTCTGCTGCAATTGCCCTATGGGTTCCAATCTAGTGCCATTCTTGCTATGTCCGTAGGTGGTTTTCGCAAGGTGTGGCCAATCCAACTTCATTTCCTGCGTTTGATGTTATCTAGCAGAGGTATTTGCTTCGTGAGAAGAAGCAGCTCATCGTTCGTTATCCAGTTCGGCCAGAAGATCTTGCTTATACGCCTCAAGCATCTGTTCACAAATGCTTGAGGCTTACGAGTCGTGCTGTCTGTTACTTTCCATGTTTCGCAGCCGTACAGCAGGACTGGCTTGACGTTTGAGTTGAATATTCGAAGTTTGAGTGCTATGGAGAGGTGATTGGCGTCCCAAGTGAGGTGTACGCTTGTCGCGCCTTGTTAATGCGCGTTTGGATGTCTATTTCAGTTCCACCATCCTTGCTGAGCATGCTGCCAAGGTAACAGAACTTTTCGACATCTTCAACTTGGGTACCGTATAGTATCAAGGGTCTCTCGCAGGTGGCGCCGATACGCATCAATTTGGTCTTCTTGATGTTGATTCTCATCCCAACTTCTTCGGCGTTGGAGGCCAGAGCATTCAGTTTCTCCTGAATGCCGTTGAAGGTGTGGGACATGAGGCATATGTCGTCGGCGTAGTCCAGGTCGTGGGTCCACTGGATACCGTTGCTGGCTGTGTTGTTAGTGCGTTGAAGGACTAGGTCTAGGGCGATTATGAAGAGGATAGGCGAGATTATGCAACCCTGCCTAACTCCTCTCGAGATGTTGAATGTATCACTGTTTCGTCCCTTGAAATGCACTCCACACGGGGCCTCGCGGTATAGTTCTCGGATGAGATCGATGATGGCCTGCGGGATGCCCAGTTCATCCAGAGCACTCCAGATGGCGTCGCGAGAAATCATGTCAAAGGCTCTTTCGAAGTCAACGAAGAGAAGATAGAGCGGGCTGTTCCATTCGTTCGACTGTTCAATGATCATTTTTAGGCTGTTGATGTGATCAATACAGAAGCGGTTTGGTCTAAGGCCAGACTGCTCGTTGCGGAGGGCACTTTCCACTGTTGGAGTGATGCGAGTCAGGATGATTGAGGTGATTAGTTTCTGGATGGTGTTTAGCAGAGTGATTCCTCTCCAGTTCTTGCAATCGCCAAGGTCACCTTTCTTCGGGATGGTGATAATTACTCCTTCTTTCCAGCTGTCCGGGAAGTGGCATTATGTCCAGGCTTTTGCGATTATAGGATGCAACAGCGAGGCCAGGAGTGGTGGATCAAACTTCAGAACTTCTGTGGCCAGGTTGTCAGGTCCGGGTGCTTTACTGTACTTAAGCTTGTTGATTGCTGTTGTGATCTCCGTAATCTTAGGCGGTTTTGTTGGGATGGATCTTCGTGGGTTTCTGCGCATCACTGTAGGAGGACGATGGAATTCTGGAGCTATTGGAAGGGATTCTGAGAAGAATTCCTTCCAGCGGTCGAGTTGTTCTTCATCCGTGGAGAGAGTTTGACCGTCTTTGTCCTTAAGTGGATAGCTCGCGAATTGATGCATAGACACTGCGGATATCGCTCTGGTGTGCAGCGGCTTCTGCTTCGCTCGCTATTTCGTTGAAGTAGTTCCTCTTGTCATCCCTTGCCATGCGTTTGACCATCTTTTGAGCAAGGTCGTACCTCGTCTGTAGATGGTGCCTTTCCTCGCGAGTTTGAGCAGTTTGGAGTAGACCTTTCAGCTTTCTTCGTTTTCCTATTTGAGTCCAGGTTGACTCGCGGATCCACTCTTTCCTCTTGTAGTTCCGAAAGCCCGTTGCTTCCTCTGCAGCGGACTTTAGTTTGCGCGGTAGAGAAGGCCATGTCAGCCTTTCGGCATTGTGGCTAACTTATTCCAGCTTGTTCGCAAATATCTCGGCTGTCTCTGGATTCTGCAGGCGTTGGATGTCGTGCCTGCGTTCTGCGCGATCTTGTTGTTTTTTAGTTGCTGCAGGCCTTAGTCTGACCACCCCAAGTAACAGCTGATGGTCGCTGTATATGTCAGCTCCTCGGATTGTCTTGACATCCAGGAGCGATCCGAGGAATTTTTTGCTTATCAGGATGTGGTCTATCTGGTTGCGGGTCATACGATCCGGAGACTGCCAGGTGTATTTGTGGATGTTCTTGTGAGGAAACTTGGTGCCACCGATGAATAGTTGATGAGTTGAGCAGAGTTCAGTGAGACGGTTCCCGTTGTCGTTTCCCTTTGCATGAAGGCTGTGTGTTCCAATGATCGAGCGAAGATCAGTGTTGTCCCGGCCTATTTTAGCGTTAAAGTCGCCCATTACAATTTTGATGCCGCTCTTCGGGGCAGATTGAATGCACGTCTCTAATTGGTGGTAGAAGGCTTCTTTATTGGCGTCATTATCTACTTCAGTTGGGGCATAGCACTGCACGATGGTGATGTTTCGGAACTTTGAGTTGAACCTGGCTGTCAGAAGGCGGTCGGAGACCGGTTTGTAGCCCATGAGAGATCTCTTTGCGTTGGCTGACAGGATTAATCCGACTTCACAATGGTGGCCGCTGTCGTTGCCGCTGTAGATGAAGTGTTCACCCGTCTGCGTTGTGAGGTTTCCTTGATGTTTCCACCTTGTCTCGGAGATTCCCAGGATGTCGAGATTGTAGCGTCGCATTTCGGAAAAAGCTTGCGCCAGACGAGAAGTTTGGGAGAGAGTCCGCACGTTCCAGGTACCTATTCGGGTTGTTCGGTGAAAGCCAAATGTGTTTTTGCCTGAGGTATTGTCCGGATGTTTACTCTTGTGTTGTTTCATGATAAGATGTTTTTTTATGGCTTGCGGCTTATCAGGCCAGCGAAGCAACCCCCAGTGACGTTGGGGGACCCTACGGACTACATATGTAAGGCTTGTAGTCGGCCTCTCACCCCGGAATCAATGCCGAGATGGCGGCAGCGGGAGTCGAACCCGCTACCTACCTGCGGCACACGGTTTTCCCAAGCGGTCACCCATCCGAGTACTAACCACGCCCAGTCCTGCTTAACTTCGGTGATCTGACGAGTACCGGTGGATCCAGGATGGCACGGTCGCAGATATTTCATAATTAAACTTATAAAATTATTCCAAACATAATAAGGGATTGTTTATAAACAATTAAAACCATCCCTTCGTATCTCACACTGTTATCTGTTTTTTTTTTTTTTTTTTTTTTACAAATGAAAAAATATATTTATTTTTTTTTGATTTTTTTTAACAATTAGACTGTAAACATAATTTATACTATACACTATTTCTATAAATTATTCTGTGATATGCTAATACCTCGTACTCGTACAATAATTTTTATTTTTATCGGAAAATTCCAATGTTTTGGTTTAGTTCGTGACTCTGTATAATTTGCGTACGCATTTCCTTTTGGATTTTCTGTTTATACTGTGGATGGGATTGTTGTGTATTTTTATAAAAATTATGTTACTTTTCGTCTCAATGGAATTCAAATGAGCTTTAGCAAGGGTCCTTGACCAAATCAAAATTTTTGCAAATAAATTCACAGCATAGTTTCGAAATAAACAAAATCGCGTCCCATACAAAAATAAACATAGTCGAATATTATGTGTTTTTATCACGATTTGTTGGGTAGTTTTCTGTCGACAAAATTCACTTCAACTAATACCTCCCCCACATTAAGAAATATATCGAATATATTAGATTTTTTTTTTTTATCCAAAATATGAACAAGGAAAAAATTAGTATATTTTGACTGTAAGATTTATATACAAAAAATTGTTATCATGCATTTTATTACATTTTGATTTCATTGGTGAGATTTTTTTAAAATAAAATTCCAATTATAATTTTTCCTTTAACTATTAAAATTTTTTTCGAAATATTTAATAAATCTTTTTTATATAAAATTATTTTCTCATAAAAATTATATCTAAAAAAACTGCTCAAATTCGATTATATTATAATTTTAACAATTTTATATACTTTTTAGCTCTTTTATAAGATAATATTTTAAATATTTTCTTCTAAATAAAAAAAAAAAACTGATATTAAAGAATCTATGAAGAAATTTTTGTTAATAGCATAATATCTTCTTTTGTGAAGGAAAACTATATTATTCAGGACTTTCAGATAATTCACATGCTATAATCCTGTTAAATTTTTATATCTTCTTTTCTATCTTTTTCTATCTTATCTTAAATTTATACTATTCGCAAAAACATTCCAATGTAATAATGAGTGCATAAAAAATCCCATAACTGTATGTCCTGGAGTTGAACAAGGCTGTATCTGCGGTTCTATTTTACATAATATTTAGACCTACGCCATTCGTAAAGATCCCAAACACCTATAGTTCTGTTGTATTATTTTCTCATATAAATTCAGAAAAAAATTAGTTAACTATGTAAATTAAAAGAACAGTGCTCACAATATATTTAATCTCTGTCGAAAACTACCTATTTTAAAAAATAATTCCTAGAACTTTACCTTAATAAATTATAAACGTAAAGTCAAGAAACTAGATCACAATTATTTGAGCTTTTAATATAAAAAATTATAAAACCCATCTGGACCTACGCTACTGAAATTTTAGGATTCTACAAAGTGATTAAATATCTTCAATTAAAATTTCAATTGCAAAATCTTTGATCATCCGTTTTATGTTCCTAATAATATTTTTCATAGTAATCTAACCCTTATAATCCCATTATAAGAAAACCATCTAAAAATAATGGTTTGTGGTTGAAAAACCAGTGGTCATAATTTCTTAATGCACGTTAGGAAGAAAAGCACCAACTGAAACTAATACTCTCACGTCATGTAAAAAAATAGGGCTGTTGGCCAAAATATCTTTCAAAATTTTCCAATTACAGTGTTGAGCTCAAAATAAGTTTAGTAAAAAAACATCACCAATAAAAGTGTCATTATTTATTTTGGAAGTATCACATAACTAGTTCATTGATATTACTAGTTATGTGATTGGTTGTCGAACGTGTGTTTATTGAGTTTAGCATCACACTCATTATTCAATTCTGAGTCTTACAGGTTTAAGAATTAGAACAAAAACAGGCTTAAACTTGGCCATTCAATTTTTTGTCTTAAATTTTACTGTGAAAGCCACATTTTGTAAAATTAGCGATATTTGGTCGTAATTATCGTCCATCTGACCCTGCAATGAAGAAATTGGTGTATAAATTTGAGTCTGCTGGGGTGGTACAAAACCTACCTAGAAGAACACGTTCTTGTAAAGGCCGGTCAGCTGAAAATATTGTTTCGGTGAGTGAAAGTGTTGCAAAAAATCCAGTTTTATCGGTTTCACGATCTTCTCAATAATTGAGCCTGCCCACAATGATCAAATGGAGAATTTTGCACAAGAATACGGTTCTAAAGCCTTTTGAGATTTAATTGGTGCAAGAATTAAAGCAATTAGATCATTTTAACGTCATTTCGCTGGTTGCATCATTGAACCTATTGCTGGTTCTGCAAGAAAAATCATCTTCTCAGACAAAGCTTTTGCTCACTTAGACGGCTATGTTAACAAGCAAAATAGTCCCATTTAGGCATCTTAAAATCTAAGAGCTGTTATTGAACAATTATTACATTTATCACGTGTTATTGAGCGGTGCATTTGATTGGTTGAAAACATCATTGGTCCGGATTTGATCGAAAATGAGGCTGGGTAACCAATTTTGCACGACCTTATAAACTGCCCATAAAATAATCATTAATTGGTCATCAAGATCATGTTATTTAACGCCGTTGGAATTATTCTTGTAGGGTTATGTGAAAATAAGAAACTATGACAATAGTCCACACACAATTTAGAAGCTCAAAGCCAATATCAACCGAGTCATCCATTGAAAAATGTGATCGAAAATTTTGTAAAAAGGATCGATGTTTTTAAACATAATCATACAAGATATTTTGCCTAATATGGGTTTTTATTTAAAAATGATCGAGTTTTCAATAAAGTTCTTATTGTTAGACTCTGTACAATATTTAATACAAACACGTATAGTGAAATAATTGCATGGCATTAAATTGATGTTATTGCTGTTATTAATTTACATAAAATTTACAATAAAATAATTAATTTAACTTTTATAAATTGTAAATATAGCACAAATTAATAAAAAAAATTTATTATCAAATTGTTAAATGATAATAAAAATGGTAAGAGTAGAAATTATGTTTTTAATTCTAGATGAATTTTCAATCATTCACTGGAAACATACTTTAGGAATTTTGAATTTGATCAAATTTGATGAATTTTTCATATCGCATGTTATCATATTAATTTTATTAATTTTTCTCAGTAATTTTAAATAATAAAATCTGATTTTACATTACAATTCTTATATAATAAATATTAATTTAATGAATTTCAGTTACATGAGTTAAGTGACTTGATTTATGTGTAGCCAGTATCGCTATTGAGATTCTATGGTTTAAGCAATTTTATGGAGGGTTTAATGGAAAATTTATTAGCAAAATACCAATAATGGGAAAATTTTTGAGTTTTGCTTTAATAGATATACGAGGTCTGTTCAAAAAGTATCGCGAATTTTGAATTTACGCGGATTACGTATATTCGATTTTCGATTTTTTGTGGTGTTGTGTTGGTACTTATGTTTCTCACTTATGCCGATAATTTCGGCCATTTTGAATGTTCAGTTAATTTTTGACAGCTGATTTGCTTGCACGTGTGTTGGCTCGTCTTCGATTTTTGCCCATTCCAAAAAATGTATCAAAGAATCTGTATCAAATTTTGTGTGGAAAACACAAAATTTGATACAGATTCTTTAATAATTAATTGCGCGGATGCATTCTGAATGTTGGCTGTGGCATATGGTGAAGCTACCTTGGACATAAGCAACGTTTATCGGTGGTACAAAATGTTCTCAGAGGGCCGAGAAGATGTGAACGACGAAAAGCGTGCTGGATGCCCGAGCACGTCAACAACAGACGAAAACATTCATGAAGTGACGAAAACAGTATTGGCCAATCGGCGAATCACCGTTAGAGAAATTGCTGAGGACTTAAACATATCGATTGGCTCGTGCCATTCGATTTTTACCAATAATTTAGTCGTGAGACGGGTCGCCGCGAAATTCGTACCAAAATTGCTCAATTTCGACCAAAAACAGAATCGTATTAACATTGCTAAGGAGATGTTGGACACTGTCCCCGACGATCCAAATTTGCTCCAGAGGGTCATAACTGGTGACGAATCATGGGTTTATGGTTATGACGTGGAAATCAAAGCTCAATCATCCCAATGGAAGCTGCCGCAAGAGCCAAGACCGAAAAAAGCGTGCCAAGTTCTATCGAATGTGAAGGTTTTGCTTACAGTTCTCTTCGATTGCAGAGACGTGGTGTATCGTGAGTTCTTACCACAGGGTAGAACGGTGAATAAGGAATATTACCTACAAGTTATGCGCAAGTTGCGAGGAGCAATCCGCCAGAAACGCCCGGATTTGTGGAAGAACAAAAATTGGCTTTTGCACCATGATCACGCCCCTGCTCACGCATCGTTGCTTGTGCGCGAAGTTTTGTCCAAAAACAACACACTAATAATGCCGCTGCCTCCATATTTCTCAGATCTGGCCCCCTGTGACTTTTTCTAAAACTGAAGAGCCCCATGAAAGGGCGATGCTACCCTACGATTGAGGAGATAAAGACGGCATCTAAGGAGGAGCTGAACAAAATCACAAAAAATGATTTTTTGAAGTGCTTCTAGGATTAGAAAAAACGTTGGCACAAGTGTATAATATCTGCTGGGGATTATTTTGAAGGGGACAAAATAAATATTCATGAACAAATAAATAATTTTTATGGAGATGGGAACAAATGATAATCGGAAGGTGCTAGGTATGGAGAGTATGGTGAATGTGGCAGTATATCCCATCCAACCTCTAAAAGCTTTTACGGAATGGTCAAACTTGTATGTGGTTTCGCATTATCCTGTCGGAACACTATACCTTTCCTATTGACCAATTCTGGCCTTTTTTCGTTAAGTGATTCATTCAATTTGTTCAACTGATGAAATTATACTTCAAAATTAATCGTTGTATTGCTCGGTAGAAGCTCAAAATAAACGATTCTTTTGAAATCCCACCAAACAGATAGCATAACCCCCTTTTTTTTGAATATTGGCTTTCGAAGTACTTTGAGCCGGTTCATCTATTCTATTCCAGGATCTTTTGCACTTAACATTGTTGTAGACAACCCATTTTGCATTACCAGTGATGTTGCGCTTCACATATGGATCATTTTCTTGGCGTTTGAGAAACAAATCACAAACGTCAATGCGATGGCACAAATTTTTTTCCGTAAGAAGATGAGGAGCTCATATGTCGAACTTTGAGATAAAACATAGCCGTTTCAAATGATCATGAATGGTCGAAGTTGATATATTTAATCACTCAGCGATCTCATGAGTTGTTAATCGCCGGTTTGCATCAATTAATGCCTTTATTGTGCCTTCATAAGCTTCAACTGGCCTTCCAGAACGTTGTGCATCTTCGAGATCAAAATTGCCGGATCAAAATTTTGCAAACCAGTTTTGGCACTGGCTCTCACTTAACATATCTTCTCCATACACATTGGATAATTTTTTTCTTGTTTGAACAGCATTTTTATCTTTTCTATAGTAAAAAAGTAAAATATGCCGAAAATGCAGTTTTTCACTTTCCATATTTAAAAGGGTATCAACCAAAAACTACTATGTAGAATCATTCGAGTTTTTACGCAAGCAAGCTTTGCTATATCAGCTGTCAAAATACATATGATTATGTTGCTTAAGTGTGAAGTTGGTTGTGAAAAAATACAATTAGGTCCTCTGTTAGGAAACAACGAAATTACTTTACGGACAACCCAATAAATTCTGTTTAATAATAAATTCAATAAAGATTGTAATAAAATAAATTATAATTTTTCTCATTTGTATTTTTTTTAAATATTGTCCCCATACTCTGGTGGTTACAATATGAAGAAAATCGTCACTGGTAAAAACAATTTTACATACTAGTCTTAAAATCGTATCAACCCACCAACTTCTAGTTTTATTTTTCGGTTTAAGCAACAAGGTGCACATTATTTCCATATTATAATTTATTTGTGTATGCATTTTTTCTATTTTTAAGGAAAAAGAAAACAAAAACTTACTTGGGTATGTTTATTAATTAATTGGAACGAGTTGTTCACAATCTTGCCATATCAATTCGCTGATAAAGCTATCTGTCACTAAAATCAACGTCAGTGTACCTACAGTGTGAGTACTCCTACCAGCTTATAATATGGTCGTACTCATTTATATTCATATTATACAATATACTATGACTATTTGGATTATTTTCTAAGCGATTTATTTAAATTTATTTTGATTTTTGCCAGTTTATCTTGCATAATTTTTGTAGAGTTTTTTACTAATTCTATTTTCTATAAACATATTTCGATAGACTAACTTGAATAGACTGTATTGTGTTATGTTTGTTTTGAAAAGATTTCAAATCTGAAACAACCTTCAACTGTTCAATGTTCTCAGCTCTACATGATTATTAAAGTGTCAAGAAACAAATAATGTAAACAGAACAAGAACAGATTATGCTAAATAAGTGCCATAAAAACGTGCAAAATGTTGTTTCCGAACGCATTAAAATGAGTAAAACGACTAAGGAGAACCTTTACCATTGTAACATATCTATTCATATCTCCACACATGCTATTATGAACAAAGGTATACACATATATATATATATTTTGTATATAGAATATTTGGATACAATAAAATCCAAAAGATTTAGTTACTTTAGTAAGGAGCACTACTAACATATGTAGCTTGGGGTCTGATTTCAGTTCTATCCGTGATCTGCACATAAGTACAGATTTCGAGATTTATAAACTTGCATAATTCTAGTGGTTTAATTTTATTTTGCATTTCAAATGTTTAATAAATAAAATTTACTCCCTCCTTATAAAACTGTTCCAACTTTTCTTTTTAGTCTTACGAATTTATTCACGTCCACGGTTAGATTTAATGTTCACATTCTGACTAGAGTCTCTTTAATGGCTCTACAGTACGCATACACTCCTTAAATTGCATAAATCTAATATAAGTGAATAAAATTTAAAAGAAAATATCAGTCACCATGAAAATATAATATATACACTTTTATATGGTATGGCTTAGAATAATTTAGAATTTTCAATGAGATAATGAAATTGTTGCATTGTTGTAAACAATCTAGAATAAGAAATAAAGTTATTTGTAGAGAGTTCAAAAGAAAACAAAAAAACAAAACAATTTTCAATGTATATCTATATAAAAATAGTGTAGAAATAGTTAGAAATTTAGCATAGCTAATTTTTAAGTATTTAATGCATTTTCTACTTAATTCAATTTGTAAGTCCATACTGTCTCGTTGAGTTTTTTGTCAGTCAAATTATCTATATAAATTATAAATTTTTAATCATATTTTTTAAAAAATTGCTTGTTTTTCTTCAAACTCCATGTTTTCTTTATATTTTATTTTTTTCTAAAAAAAATATTATATTTCAATTCGTTTGTTTATACTTTCTCGTTGACTAATTTTTTTTAGAAGCAATACTTCTAAAAGTATAAAAATATTCAGCAGTTTTCTATCATTTTAAGAAGTATTTAAAATATACTCTTATGTAAATATTTAATGTGAACTTTGTATTTAAAAGAGTTTTTATCTGGATTCAATAAAATTGTTATCAACATATTTTCTTGCAAATATGATCCGCTTTTTTTTGGAATGATAAGTTCTTTTTAAATATTTGCTATTTTTTTTGTTTATTATTTCAATCTAATAAAATTATTTTTGCAAAAAATATTTTCTATATAATTATAAATGTTCTAATATCAGCAATAAATTTATGACAAGATTTACTGGAATTTTTTTAAGTTTTTTCACTGTAAAAAAAAACTTGTATTATTCAATGTAGAAATTATAATTTTCGGATAATTGTGACATTTTACAACATCAAAAATAATATTTTTTCTGCTATTACTGTGTACAAAATTAAGCAGTTGATTTTGTAAATTTGTCGTTAACCTACTATTTTATCTCAACAGATGGCGATACCTGTTAAAAAAAAATTATTATTAGGTATAAGTATATAAATAAGAGTAAGAACAAAATAAATATTGGGTTGGCCGGAAAGTAATTTCGTTGTATCCCAACAGAGAATTTAATTGTATGTTTTCACAACCAACTTCATACTTAAGCTGCATAATCATTTATATTTTGGCAGCTGACATAGCAAGGCTTGCTTCGATTGGTTCTCCATAGTAGTTTTTAGTTGAAACCCTTTTAAATATGGAAAGTGAAAAACTGCATTTTCGGCATATTTTACTTTTTTACTAGAGGAAAGATAAAAATGCTGTCTAAGCAAGAAAAAAATTATCCAATGTGTATGGAGAAAATATATTAAGTGAGGGCCAGTGCCAAAACTAGTTTGCAAAATTTTGATCCGGCAATTTTTATCTCGGAGATGCACAACGTTCTGGAAGGCCAATTGAAGCTGATGAAGGCACAATAAAGACATTAATTGATGCAAACTGGCGAATAACCCATTTAGTCTCAAAGCTCGACATATGGGTTCCTCATTTAAGCCATCGCATTGACGTGTGTGATTTGCTTCTCAAACGCAAAGAAATGACTGGGGATGAAAAATGGTTTGTCTACAACAATGTTAAGCGTAAAAGATCCTGGAGTAGAAAAGATGAACCGGCTCAAAGCACTTCGAAAGCCAATATTCATTAAAAACTGAAGTGTACTATTATCAGTTGGACAAATTGAATGATTCACTTAACGAAAAAAGTCCAGAATTGGTCAATAGGAAAGGTATAGTGTTCCGACAGGATAATGCGAACCCACATACAAGTTTGACCACTCGGCAAAAGCTTTTAGAGCTGGGGTGGGATAAACTGCCACACCCACCATACTATCTAGACCTAGCGACCTTCCGATTATCATTTGTTCCGGTCTCTAAAACATTTTTTTGACGGTAAAACGTTTAATTCAAATCACTTGGATCAGTTTTTTGCTATTGCCGGCACAAAATTACTTTCCGGGCAACCCAATATTTTTTTTTTGAAGAAAAATTGTTCTGTATCTAGAATATACTTGTAGTTGTGGTAACTTTAAAAAAAATTCCCCGGGTGATGGCGTTATCCGTTTTAATAAGTAGGTGTCATTTGATATCAGTCTTACATTATAAAGTATAACCGGTGTCGAGTATAACTTTAAAGGCAACTCTGCTCAATGACAGCACTTTCAGATAGGAGCAATTTAGCAATTATTTACATTGCTTTGACGTAAATTTTTAAAATTATAGTCATAGTTATTTAAATCAATAAAATAACTACAGTAATAATTTTAGAATTTGAAAGTAAATAAAACAATTTTTATTTTGCTATGAATTTATTTTTTGCACATATAAAAGTCTACATTTCGTTTTGGAACTGTAATTGCATTTAATAAAAGTTTTAACAATAAGTTAGTAATACTAAATTAATTTTCTTAAAATAATATTATTTATAATAAATTTTTGACATTAAAAAAATTATAGTATTATACGTTTTTGTTTTTCTGTATTTTAAGATACGAGGGTCGTTCAATAAGTGCTTAGAAAAAGATGGAAAAAACTGTTTTTAAAAAAAAAATTTTTTTATTTATCAACACAATCTTCTTTTAGCTCAGTACAATTTTCCAAGCGTTTTTCCAAAATTTTTATCCCGTCCAAAAAAAAGAATTTCGGAAGTTTTGCAAAATACTCATCCGTTTGAGCAATGACGTCCTTGTTGGAAGTGAACCGTCGTCCGCCAAGCCATTTCTTCAGATTGGGGAAAAGAAAATAGTCACTCGGGGCCAAATCTGGTGAATAAGCGGGATGCTGCAACAATTCCATTCTCAATTCCACAATTTTGGCCATGAAAACAGCGCAGGTGTGCACACGCGCATTGTCCTGATGCAAGAGGATTTTTTTCTTCTTCAGATGGGGGCGTTTCTCCCCGCTCAACCGTTGTAATAACGACTCGTAATACGCTCCTGTTATTGTTTTTCCTTTTTCCAAGTAGTCGATAAAAGTGATGCCCTGCGAATCCCAAAAGACCGTGGCCATCACCTTGCCGGCCAATGGCACAGTTTTTGCCTTCTTCGAAGCCCGTTCACCCTTGAAAATCCACTGTGATGACTATCTCTTCGTTTCTGGAGTGTAGTAGTGTATCCAGGTTTCGTTCACAGTGACATATCGACGAAGGAATTCGGCAGGATTGCGATGAAAGAGTGCCAACATAGCCTTAGAGTCCACTACACGATTGCGCTTATTCTCCTCTGAGAGCAAACGCGGCACCCATCTTGCCGAAATTTTTTTCACAGACAATTTTTCATGCAAAATTGAAGCGACTGTACCTTGTGATATGCCCGTGGCCTCAACTAATTCGCGCACTTTAATTCGGCGATCGTTCAAAATCAGATTGTGGATTTTGTCGATGATTTCAGGAGTAGACACCTAAACTGGGCGTTCTTTTGTGGATGAACGGCCACGTTTAAATTCATTCACCCAATTGTAAACCTTCGCAAACACAGGTGCAGATGTGCCATGAACTGCATCCAACTCGGCTTTGATTTCTTTCGGGTTTAAGCCTTTCAAATGGAGATTTTTGATGACAGCCCTAAACTCGCTTTTTTCCATTGTTATGCACAAATAAATGTCGGTAACTTTAATCGATGATAGAAATTGACGTACGCTATGGATCAAGCTGAAATTTTGACAGCTTTCCTGTCGATAATGCTACTTACAAAAAAAAATCTTTAATGACACTACGAGCGCAATTTCTTGGATTTTCTAAGGACTTATTGAACGACCCTCGTAGCAGAATGTGCAACGAATATATCCGTTCAAACCTTAATTTATTTTTATTTTTTGGAGACCTAAATTATATGCATATAGTAAAGGGAAATTATGAAAATTATTTAATGTGTATAATATTTGATAATGTAAAAATATTGTATATAATCAATCAAACCTTCATCGGAAAGTAATTAGCCGAGCATAATTAAAATTGCAAATTATTTTTTAGCTTTAAGCAAGTACACATAGAATACTCGAACCCTAATAAAAATTACTTCAATGATAGGTAACTATCCCCCTTATTCAAAAATATAAATTATTTTTACCGTACAACTAACCTGGAAAACAAAGTTCGCAAACCCTTGTTATTCAAATAATTAAAGCTCTTGTTTGTCAAACACTTTATTTTCTAAAAATATTTTAACACATCAAATTATTAAATTTATTTTTAAGTAAACAATAGTTGTGGCTAAGTGGCGGCAGACGAGGTTTTTGGTTCATAGCATTTTTACGGATTATGTTGGTTTTAATCAAATTCCCTCACATATTGGCCGATTTTCTATCCTTATACTAACATACACATATATAATCTTTGGTTAATTCATCTTTTTTTTAATAAATTGTTTTAATTTTCTTTTACTGTCTAGACTTCTAATATTAAAACAAATTATATTACTTAATGTTATGTATTTTTGTTTTCTTTAGCCCTTCTGCATGTTTTAACATAGCACAGTAAATATGTCATCTACTCGATTTTTATTTAAAAATATTATCTATATCAGTGTTTAGATAAGAGAACCCTTTTCACCGTACATATTCATATGTGAACGATTTAATGCAATAAAATTTACATAATCCTCCTATCAAAAGTTTGCATGTGTCTTTAGATACTATATTAATTTGACTTGGCACTGCTAAATATCCAAAAATCCCTATTATTATAACCATTAATTTTTTGTTGGCAAAATTCATTAATATTATTTAAATAAAGAAAGATATTTGTGTCTTTAAATGTTTAAAAATTTGCATATTTTGTAAAAATTTAATTAAAATCAAATTTTCTCAATACAAAAATTATAATAATTAAATGTAGAAAATATTTTTCTGTTTGAAATATTTTTAACATGCATGCTTAAAAAAGATTTTTAATGATATATTTGTATGGCAGCACTAAAATAACACGATTTTGCAAATATCAATAAAATGACAAATAATTTGAAATTTTGAAATTCTTATATTCTGCCAAATAAGTAAGGAATTGTTTATTTGAAAAGCTCTCACAAAGAACCAAAATCTATGAAATTTAAGTTTTGCTGTTAAGTTGGTATTTGTATGATCTGTCGACTAATTTCTGCACAGCTGTTGGTTTTGTTAGTCGATGGCAACTGTGCTCTGCGATTTTAAATATGGTAAAAATTATTGAACGAATATTGCCTGGAATCTTTTGTTCAAGGAGGCTCACGGTCGATTAGTGGTATCGAAAATAGAAGCCTCGTGCTGGTACAAAGTTTTCTAAGATGGCCGACAAGTGGTTGAAGACTTGCAACGTTCTGGTTGATATTCAACGTCGATATTAGGATCTAGATTTCTAGAATCAGAATTCTAGCTTATGGGCGGTGTATAAGGCTTTAGATATGTTTTCTACGCAATATTTTAGTAAATGTTTTGAGAATTAAATGCTTATTCCAAGGGACTGAATTTTTTTCAGCCAATTTTGGCTCTCTTTTCATTAAACGCATTTGTATAGATATGTTAATAAAATTAATAAAACATGAGTTTTTGAGTTTGATATGTTTGGGCAGATAAGAAGCTTTGAACTAATGTATTCATAACAAGCCAAAACCGAAAAAACCTTATTGACTGTGGTTTTCATTGTGGGGGTTTTATTCAATTCGAACTTGTGTGTTTCCTGAAAATTCTAGAATTGTGCTCAAAATTCTTGGATTTTGCACCATGTTAACGAATTGTTTCACATAGTAACCTGTTTATACGAATTATTTGGGAAAAACTCAACGAATGTCATCGATGAAGTACCGTCTTGAGTATACCAAAGCTAAAATTACTAATTCCTCAAAGATGTTTCGTGTTCACTGAAGCCATAAAGGGAGAATTTGCAGATAGAGCTGAAGACGATACTAACCGGAGCTACTCAAAATTGCTTTGAAAAGTCGGTTGGCATTAAGTCCAGATTATTATCTATTAATTTTTATCTGTTATTATGAATCTGGAGTACGTTAGTGAGACTCAAATAGCAAAAAAAACAAAATAAAATTGATTTTACGATTGGTGCTTTTTATTCCAAATAAGAATTGGTTGACTTTTATTATAAGGGGTTCATTTTTTTGTTCAAAAGAAGAGCTTAAAAAATGAATAATTGTAATAAGTAAAATTTTGTTAATAAATACTAACAAATATTAAAAGCCTAATATTAATTATGGTGTTAATAATATACATTATTTTGTTCTACTATAAAGTTTATGCCAATTACTATTAATTTTATTGGGTTGTTGTGAAAGTATTTTTTTTTATAAAAATGAAAGACGATTTTCTAATAGTGAATTAATATTTAATTCAATTAAATATTGTCCAGTCTGATCCAATACCCTTTGCCATCCTTCTGGCAGTAGAATGATTCCACCCACGCTCATAAAATTTTTCTTCTTTACTGGCAAAAAACTGATCCAAGTGGTTTTTGACCTCCTCATTTGAATTAAACGTTTAAACGTTTAAAAATTTTTGTAGGGACCGGAACAAATAATAATCGGAAGTTGCTAGATCTGTAGATTATGGCGGGTGTGGCAGTTGTAGACAACCCATTTCTCGTCCCTAGTGATAATACGCTTCAACAAACCATTTCTAACATTATTGTAGACAACCCATTTCTTGTCCCTAGTGATGATACGCTTCAAAAATGGATCATTTTCTTGGCGTTTGAGAAGGAAATCTAATTTTCGACGGCGCAATTTTTTTTCCGTAAGAAGATTAGTAACCCATATGTCGAACTTTGAGATTAAACCTAGCCGTTTCAAATGATCATGAACGGTCATATTCGATCAATTTATTCTCTCAGCGATCTCACCGATAAATTTATTCTCTCAGCGAGTTGTTATTCGCCGGTTTGCACCAATTAATGCCTTTATTGTGTCTTCATCAGCTTAAACTGGCCTTTCAGAACGTGGTGGTGCATCTTCGAGATCAAAACTGCTGGATCAAAATTTTGCAAACCACTTCTGGCACTGGCGCTCGCTTAACACATCTTCTCCGTACACATTGGATAATTTTTTTCTTGCTTGAACAGCATTTTTATCTTTTCTATAGTAAAAAAGTAAAATATGCCGAAAATGCGTTTATTCACTTTCCATATTTAAAAGGATATCAACCAAAAACTACTATGCAGAATTAATCGAATTTTTTCACCAGTATATTGCTTGCTACGAGTATATTATCTGTCAAAACGTATATGATTATTCGGCTTAAGAATGAAGTTGGTTGTGAAAAAATACAATTAAGTCCTCTGTTGGGAAACAACGAAATTTCAACCGAATAATAGGTTTCTCTAATCTGAGATGAATTTTCAAATGAGATATATTGTAAAAGTATATAATTTAGTATTTTAAAAGCTTCTAAAATAACTATAATTAGAACAAGGAAAACTGCATGGTCTTATAAAGTATGTGTAATAACTTTGTTAGTAGAAATTTATTATTTTTCGAATAATGGTCTTAGTCTAAAAACAAGTAAGAAATATTTAACTATAGTTTCAAAACAAAATTTATAGACATAAAAAACAGTAGCTTACATATTTTTGAAAAAAATCTCCCTCCAATTTTCTTTTAGATGCATTGATTTTTGATTGTACAAAAGAGCAACCGTTAAATGAGAAACACGCGTACCCATACTCTTTTATAACTAAACTTAAAATTCATTGTAGACATGAATATCGATTTAAATATAGTAAATATAATTTAAAGAGTTTTATTCATAAAATTTTATACTATTTTAATTTTGTTTTATTTATTTATTTCTATTTAAGTTTATAAAGACATAGAAATAAATCAATAAAAAAAAAAGTGAAAAGCATTTGAAATTGTTGAATTGAACAAAGAACGCATTCAATTGATATCAATCGAAATTGTAAAGTTTACGTTCAAATACAGGTAAATACGAATATGGTATATTCAGTTCGATAGCATATAGTAAAAAGCAACGAATACCTGAATGGGTGGGTGGATGGATGGATGGTTTGGTGTTTTGATGTTTTCAATTATTCAGTCGTGCACGAAACATGATTTCGGACCAAACAAAAAAAAGTCATAAATATAAAATAAATATAGAAAAAGAAACTTATAAAAGCCAAAATAGAAAATATTTATATGTAAAAATTAAAATAAAATAAACATTTCACCACACCCAATTGACCTCCAGCTATAGGAGACTTTTCACGTATTCATATTCGTATTCACAAGTTTTATTGTCGATATATTCAATGGAAGATCGATCGATTGATCCATTCTCTTGTGATTCGGATTGATTGATTTATGTTTCTTCTTTTAAAATATTTCATTTCATATTTTGAGTAGATTTTTTTTCAATGTTCATATAAATTTCTTTTATTTTGTTTGTTTATCAAAGTCAATATGATCTTATGTTAATAATAATAAAACTTTCTTTATTTGAATATATTTCTGACACTGATAAGTGAAAGATTGAAGCGTTTGGAAATATGAATGGTGCATTTTATGTGGTTGTAGCAATCAACTTTTGAAAATAATAATATAAATATAAAATAAAATTATTAAAAAATTTGTTGAGGTTTTAATCGTATATCATGTCATGAATAATAATCATCATCAGAAGAAGCCTATTAAACCTTTTGCAGACTTATTACAAAGAAGCCTTAACTGATTTCTCTATTACATGTAGAGGTGATATCTCTAAAAGGTAGTATTAGTTTCTTGTTCTTACAATATAATAAGTTCTCATCAATCTAAAAACTTTCCTTGGAAATGCATATATCCATACAAATTAGGAATATGTAATTATTCAGCAATTGTATTAAAAACACATCTACTGATAAGATTAATATACGAGGTCTGTTCAAAAAGTATCGCAAATTTTGTGTTTTTAAAAAAATTATTTATTTATTAATGAATATCTATTTTGTCCCCTTCAAAGTAATCCCCACCAGATATTATACACATATGCCAACGTTTTTTCAAAAAATCATTTTTTGTTATCTTGTTCACCTCCTCCTTCGATGCCGTCTTTATCTCCTCAATCGTAGGGTAACGTCGTCCTTTCATGGGGCTCTTCAGTTTCGGGAACAAGAAAAAGCACAGGGCGCCAGATCTCGGGAATACGATGGCTGCGGCATTATTAGTGTGTTGCTTTTGGCCAAATATTCGCGCACAAGCAACGATACGTGAGCAGGGGCGTTATCATGGGGTAAAAGTCAATTTTTGTTCTTCCACAAATCCGGGCGTTTCTGGCGGATTGCTTCTGGCGTTTCTGGCGGATCATTTGCAGGCAATATTCCTTATTGACCGTTCTACCCTGCGGCAAGAACTCCTGATGCACCACGCCCCTGCAATCGAAGAAAACTGAAAGCAAAACCTACACATTCGACCCAACTTGGTGCACCTTCCATTCGTCACCAGTTATGACCCTCTAGAGAAAATTTGGGTCGTCGCGGACAGAGTCCAACAGCTCCTTATCAATGTTAATGCGATTCTGTTTTTGGTCGAAATTGAGCAAAAATCGAAGACGAACCAAACCACGTGCAAGCAAAGCACCTGTCAAAAATTAACTGAACATTCAAAATGGACGAAATTGTCGGCATAAGTGAGAGACATGAGTACCAACATAACGCCGAAAAAATCAAAAGTCGAATATATGTAACCCGCGGAAATTCAAAATTCGCGTTACTTTTTTAACAGGCCTCGTATAAGAATTTGTTTCTATTGTATATTAAAAACAAGAAAATTTATTATACATTTTGCAAAATATTTTGTCAATACCTATTTCTAAAAACTGAGAAAGGATTGCTAAGAGTTTTTTTATTATTATGAGGTTAGAATGGTAGGATTTAAGTTTTGAAGGGTTTGGATTCGATAAGAATTTCAATGCTTAGTCGGACCCCAAAGTTCGAGTCCGTATGTCCATATTTACTTTCAGTGCCATGTTGAAAAGTAAAAATTTACTTATAATTGACAGTTTTGATCCTTTTTTTTGAGAACCATAGTAATTGAAATATTGCTGCTATTTAGGATTATATTAGGAGCTTGTTCTCGGCAAAGTGTAAAATTAGCATGAGAAATTTAAATAGTTCCAGTATGACAACTATTTTGGTCTTTCAGGAGTTTCTAAATAAACAGATGACATTTTTGGAGACGCATCGGATTTTGCTTTGAGCTCAAAATAGATTCTTCTTTCAAACGGATCGAAGCTAGATTGAGGCTAGAAAAAAACACTTTTTAACAATTCCTAATAAAGAAGCCTGGCTAGAATTTCCGTAACATAGCAACTGCGAAATGGTTATGCTTTTCGCTGAAAATCGTATTCTTCTGGATGGACCATATAAGTTCTCTTATTATTTTTACGATTTAAGGAAGAATTAAAAAAGTATTTGGTATGGCAATATAGAGGGATCAGCTTAATTATGATCTCTGAAACCTTTTCTTGCTATGGTTTTTTGATATTGTTGTGTACATCAGAAAAACAAACCCTAATAAATAACCACCAGATACCGAAAAGGCAAATAAACAAAATGATTGATACAATATAACACCGTCGATGGATTTTTAACAGGATCATGAACGAATATGTACTACGAAAATCATAAATGAGAGGTTCAAAGTCTCTGTTATAAAATAGTTAACACATTTTCCTAATAAAAAAAATCATCGAAAATTAAAAAATTCAAAAGTAAAAACCAACTGCATCAAGAAAAAATCACCACAATCCTTAATAATGATAATAATAAAATTTTAATATTTTTGGTAAAAATTTTTTTTATCATATAACAGTGTAGATATACATATGTTTATTATTTTTAGTATAGAAAAAATTATGACTTTAAGCATAACGAATGTTGAATGTTGTTTTTTTCCATCAATTTTTAAATTATAAATTTCCCAACAGGAAAGATCCAAGTCCGGTGATAAAAATATTATTTTCTGTGGTCTAAGAATATTGTTATTATAAAAAGCGTATAAAATTAACTGAGTGGAGCGGGTTACAAAGAGTAGATCGGGATACAGAGAGATAGAGAGAGACAGAGACAGAGAGGGGGGGGAATAAAAGAATATATTTTCCGAAAAGCTCATACGAAGTTCAGTCTCAGTTGTCACCATTTAAGATTTATAGCATGGAACAAATACGATATTTTTTCCGGTAAGATTCATGGTAGTTCGGTTCTAGATATTCAAGAATTTTTGATATGATTTGATTCAATCTGCGCTGATGGCATAAATTATGCTCTGGTTGCCTTTGGATTGCTGTTAAGAGAAGAATATGAAAAAACACACACAAAAACGCAATATCTAAACGCAACACCAACGACAAATTTTTACAAAAAAAAACATAAATTTTTATATACTCTTATTTCCGAAATGCTGACATAAATAAAAATTCTCCTCTGTTTCATAATAAATAAAATCGGCCTGCGTCAAAAGCTGGCATGGTATTACCAACGACGATAAATATGTCGTCTTTTCGATATGTTTTCGTTATTTTGCCGAACAATTTTTACTAATACGATATGCTTAAAATATTATAGTTTTGTTGTTATAGAATTATAATTTTTATATAGAATATTTTAAATTTTTTTTATGTTTCATTGGTATTAACATTTAAAAAAAAAAAATTTTCTTATTTATGCTATCATTTCGGACAAATTTGTGATGGTTGCTATGAATTTTATGCTCAAATATTCTTCTCTTAGATAAAAGGTGTTAATGGCACTATTGCTATGGTATTTAAGATAATATTTATATTACTATGTTGGAGATAGTCCAAATAAAATATTAACAATATTTGAATAAATTTTAATTTTGGGTCAATTTTCTAGGGCTGCTTTTCTCTTTTTCAATCACTAGTTTTGATATTTGTAATCTACTTTAAATCATTTCAGACTTAGAAAAATATTTTAAAATTGCCATAAATTATATCATTAAAAATAAATTTTTTTGAAGCCTATAAGAAATCTTTTAGATTTTAATAAGGGACACATCTACACGTAGATTCATAATAAAATTCGCTTTTATTTTTGATAATATTATCTTATATAATCAAATGTAAGTTATGATAAAAATTATTAAAAATTGTAAAAATATAAAAATTTTAAAATTAAAGTATTATTTTCAGTCCAATTTAGCCTTACGAAATATAACTTTGCTATTATTCGAAACTAAATTATGGAAAAAACGTTCTGAGAAAAAAAAAGATTCTTTATAACTTTTTTTTTTTGTAATTGAAGTGCAGCATTTGTTTTTTTTTAAAGGATACCTCGATTTTTATTGAGACAAAATTTATTTCAAAATCCAAAAAAAAAAATAGTTTTCCGATTATAAAAAAAAACCAACAACAAATGATGGTCTGTAATAGGTTTTAAGACCTTATCATAGTTTTTATCTTTTTTCCTATTTTATATTTACAACTACTAATTATATTGTAGTAAGCAGATACGCATCAAAAATTATTTTAAAATTGAATGACGCAATAAAATTAAACTAAAGACTCATTGGTCGAAACTACAATTAAAAGATTCTATTTTTCATGTCGAAAAACCTGCTCGTCTTTTGAGGCGATTCAAGAATCGATCCAATTTTTGATCTCTTCGTACGATCGGAAGTGCTGCTCAGCCAGGGCACGCGTCATCGATAGGAAGAGGTTGTAGTCGGAAGGGTCGATGTCTGGAGAATACGTCAGGTGGGGCAGGACGTTACATTTCAGTATGTCCAAGTAGGTTTTAACCACTACAGCAACATATGGCCGAGCGTTGTCGTGCTGCAAAATCACTTTGTCATGTCTTTACTAGTATTGTGGCCGTTTTTTCTTCAATGCTCGGGTTAAACATATCAATTGTATTTGGTAGCAAGCTCCTGGTCCTACTAAATACATAGCATGCTTGGATTGGCCGTCGATGTTAATGCATGATCGCAGCGCCACAATTTTTTTTGCTTTGGTTTATCCTAATAGATCCACTTTTCATCGACAGTCGCAATACGATACAGAAAAACCCTTCCTTTTTTGCCATTGGAGCAGCTGTTCGCACGTGAAAAAACGCCGTTCGACGTCTCTCGGCTTTAACCAATGCCACCTAATATCCTTACTTTTGGATCATTCCCAAAGCTTTCAAACGATGAAAAATGGCTTATAGAGTCACGCTCAATGAAGTTCTTGTTATGTTTGACATGGATCGTCATCCAGTAATTCCTCCAATTAAGCGTCTCAAACTTTTTCACCGGTCCGGGACGCTCCTTGTCTTCCACCTCAAAATCACCACTTTTGTATTGTTGGAACCATTCGCGATACGTTCTCGCACTAACACAAGCCTTACCATAAGTTTCTACAATCATTCGACGCTCCTTAGCCGCAGATTTGACGCTTATTTGGCTCAAATTTCGACATTTTCACGTACACAAAAATATATAACGACGATAAAAAGTCATAAATGTAATGATGAAAAGTTGTTGACAGATGCCTAAGCTTACGATCTGACATTTTTGATCCGATATTTTGGACCAGCATTTACTACTGGCGCCATCTATTGGAAAACGGCGGTTGAACGCCCAATTATAAATCTTGAGGTCACTGTCTCTTTAGTTTTCGGAAAACTCGTGTGTCTGAGATGGCTTGAGGGTGTCTAGGAGTTAAGGCCGTTGCTTACCGTAGTAAAGTACAATGAGTGAAGTCACACTACGGTTTCCGAACCACTGGTAAGGTGTTATAGTAACTGTAGAGGATTTAATACACTATAAATAGTAGGGCTATTCAGTTTGTATCTGGTTGCGTTGCCTTTATTGAGCATAACTCAATCTTTGCAAGCTGTTGTATTATATCTACGATATGTATGCCATTTAAAAAAATTGTATAAATACTGTCTCTTTAGTCTCTCACAGGTGTACTTATAAAAGGTAAAAAAAGGAAATTCTCTCACGAGTGGATTATCAGAATGAGTGAACAGGAATTTTGCACGTTTATTTGAATACCAAAATTCAATTCTATAAGTCCAAATAGATTTTATAATTGAAATTTATATTAAAAGCTTATCTGAGTAGTTGGAGACAACGATAGATGTATTAAGTTTTTTTTAGTATGTGGGTATCAGACCATTTGTCCTACGTAACGTTCCTTAGTAGCGTTGATTGGTCGATGTCTTTCTGCAGAAAGTATAGTAATATGAGCACACTTTTGATTCTAAGCCAGATGTGGATTAGCATGAACATATATGAAATTTTATGCGTTTAAATATTGTATAAAATTGAACCAAAGATGCGTGTTCAGTTGATATAAGTATATATTGTATATCTGAGTAATTTGGGTTAACTGCTAATGTTATGTGGTTATGATATGTGTTTAAGATAAGTTCATATTTAGAATAAAAAAAGCTATGGAGTTTTTTGGGAAGCCCAGATTATTAAACGCAATCAAAGGTATAGTAAATATCAAACAATACTCCTAAGCTTTATATTTCTCTTATAGCATTTTATAAATAAGGGCGACAGAACAAAATGTCTGCACAAAAAGTATATATTTACATAATAGTACACACAAATATTATAAAAGCGATAGTGCATCAAACGCATGTTTAAGGAGCTAGTAGAAATTTTTTGTGAGTATAGACATTGATACTCGTAGTTTCCTAACGAGAATATTTTGATAATATCTTAATGGACCGGATTTTTTTGCACCTTTTCAATAAGTTTTAGGACCTGCATCTTTTTTTTAAAATAAAGTATAATAATTATATATGATTATAATTACAATAAAGCAAAAATATATCGCCGTAAGAGTAGACATTTTCTAATCTCTAACAAAGAATTTATTAATAAAAATAATTAATAGTGAAGTAAACATATTAAAAAATAAGGGATAAATATATCTAAGGTTAAGTCATTATTTGCTTTATTTATATGAGATTATATTAGATAAAAATATTAAGTGAATAGCATTAAAAAAGGGAAATAGGATCTTAAAAAAATATTAGATAATTAGAATTATTGTTTTTATTATTCTATCACATATTTTCTACTTAATATGATTCTTATTAAGATTAAAGTAATGAAAAAATAATTTAATTAGATTTCTATATTAATAGTATAATTTTGATACTGATAAAACAATATAGGAAATTTCCTTCGGTATAGCGAGGTCGTACGCAAATACACTCGAGTTCGAATACGGGTTAAGATATCTTGTCATCAAATGCCCTTTAGTGTTGGAATGCATAGATTTTAATTAAAATTATACAAATACATGTAAGCCTCCTATAACAAGCTAGAAAATGAATGGCTGTATAAAATCGTGTTATAAAAGACTAGCAGCCAATACAAAATGAGGGGATGCGTTCCGAAAACTTCTTAAAACGAAGTATTTTTCTTAATTTTTCTTATAAGAACATATATAAAACGGAAAATATAAATAAACTAAAAATTCTGTGATCATTTAACTTAAACTCCTCTTTTTCATCACTGCTCAACAAAATGAAGCGAGACCTTTTTTTAGTCAAACGATATCGTCACTTTCTGCATGCATTTCGTCGGTCAGCTTTTTGCATCTTTTATTTTCCTTAAGAAATCTGTTATTTTATTCTGTTTGCTGAACCTTAATAATCTCGTTGTAAATCTCACTGTATGAAGAGAGGCAATATGGTAGCAATCAAGGAAAATGATTCTTCAGCAATCAAGGAAAATGATTCAACGTTTTGGTTAAGATTCATCCTTTCTGACAATTTTGTTTAAAGCTTTTGTCTTTAAAATCAGTGCGTTTAATATATTGTATATTTTTATTCAATCCTCCTTTCTAAAACACTTATTTGAAACGAATCTTTACGTAAGATAATTTTCCAGAATTTTACTTCGTTTTCTACATGCACACTATGAGTAACTCCCAAAATGCGACTGATTGTATTTCTTAATCCTGGAGATCCGTACTACGGTATTGTTTGTAATATAATAGTTTTGTTATGCGAGTCTTTCTGTAATTTCATTATCGTAAGATCATAATACCGACGACAACGACAGACGATTTTATCGTAATACGAGGTATGTTCAAAAAGTATCGCGAGCAATTTTGAATGTTCAGTTAATTTTTAACAGCTGTTTTGCTTGCACGTGTTATGTCTCGTCTTCGATTTTTGCCCATTCCAAAAAATGGATCAAAGAATCTGTATCAAAAATTCCGAATATTGACTGTGGCATATGGTGAACCTACCTTGGACCGAAGCAAAGTTTATCGGTGGTACAAAATGTTCTCAGAGGGCCGAGAAGATGTTACCGACGAAAAGCGTGCCGGACGCCCGAGCACGTCAACAACAGACGAAAACATTGATGAATGAAGAAAATAGTATTGGCCAATCGTCTAATCACCGTTAGAGAAGTTGCTGAGGACTTAATATATCGATAGGCTCGTGCCATTCGCTTTTTACTAATGATTTGGCGTAAGACGCGTCGTCGCGAAATTCGTACCAAAATTGCTCAATTTCGACCAAAAACAGAATCGCATTAACATTGCTAAGGAGCTGTTGGACTCTGTCCGCGATGACCCAAATTTGCTCCAGAGGGTTAAAACTGGTGACGAATCACGGGTTTATGGTTATGACGTGGAAAACAAATCTCAATCATCCCAATGGAAGCTGCCGCACGCGCCAAGACCGAAAAGAGCGTGTCAAGTTCGATCGAATGTGAAGGTTTAGCTTATAGTTTTCTTCGATTGCAGGGGTGTGATGCATCATGAGTTCTTGCCACAAGGTAGAATGGTCAATAAAGAATATTACCTGCAAGTTATGCGCAAGTTGCCAGAAGCAATCCGCCAGAAACGCACGGATTTTTGGAAGAACAAAAATTGGCTTTTGCGCCATGATAACGCCCCTGCTCACGTATCGTTGCTTGTGCGCAAATGTTTGGTCAAAAACAACACACTAATATTGCAGCAGCCACTGTATTTACCAGTTCTGGCCCCCTGTAACTATTTCTTGTTCCCGAAACTGAAGAGCCCCATGAAAGGATGAAGCTACGTTACGACTGAGCAGATAAAGACGGCATCAAAGGAGGAGCTGAACAAGATCACAAAAAATGATTTTTTGAAGTGCTTCGAGAATTGGAAAAACCGTTGGCTCAAGTGTTTAGTATCTGGTGGGGATTACTTTGAAGGGGATAAAAAAGATATTCATGAATAAACAAATAATTTTAAAAAAAACACATAATTCGTGATACTTTTTGAACAGACCTCGTATATTGAAATAAAGCATAAAATATAAATAATAAAGATCTCACTTTGATATTTCTTTACTCATTGCAATTGTCTTTAATCTATTGAATAGAGTGAAATGCGTATTTTGTTGACAGCAATTGAAGCTGACATTTATCGTTGTCATCGGAATTGTGCTCTAACCGATACTGTACTAGAATAAAAACGTGTGGTAAAGGGAATCGTGCACGAGTGAAACCAATTTGTAGGAGAGCTACTTCTATTATTAATGTTACTTAAAATAATTAAAAAAAATACGAAAAATTTGAAAGATAAAATTATTTCCAATTTTTTACTAAGATATTTTTTTTTAATAATTGCTAATTTTACTAACAAAATATTAATTTAGAGAAAAAAATAGTCAAATTACTTAAGAGAAAAAATATTCAAAAATTTACTAGTGAGTCTCTCAATAAATACTATTTTCGAAATACATTCGGTAGAGTCTACTATTCGTTTATCCATTTTATATAAATATACACAAATAGTATTTTTAAAAAAATATAAAATCTTCAAAAATTATATTTGGTTTTATTACATAGTTAAATAGTAAAATTATATATTTCCGGGAAGCTTAATTTAACTTTTCATTTAGTATTTTTCCTAATTTATTGCGTTTCATTTCTAAGTTTTTTTCTTTTATGACGTCTACTGAGTCATCTACTATTAATCTTTATAAACATTTCAACATTTTATTTTGAATATAAAAAAATTAGATCAAAGGAATTTCTTTAGAGAAAATTGTCATTGGTATTTTCATTTTAAAAACCTTTTATAAATAGTTTGGGATGCGAAAAAGGAGTATTATTTTAATACATCAGAGATTCACATGATTACCTTATTGTTTATTTTGAAAATTATAAAAATTCACATGAATTATTATTGTAAGCGAATATATATTTACTAAATGAAGCTATCCTTAAAGTAGAATATTGGTCAAAAATTTCATTTTAAAAGTAATACTTTCTATCAAAGAAATATGAAAATTTAATAAGAAAATACGTCTTTGTAGATATGCGTTAAATTTTAATTATGAAAAAACTATGATTATTTTGAGGAGTCCACACTAGATTATATCCAATATTTTTTTTAAAAGACTGATTATATTTGTGTCAGAATAATATCATCAAATTCGAAACTTTCGAGTACAATGATAATATTTTATTCAAAGAGTGAAACTCATTTAAATGATCTGAAAAATATCTTTCCATTTAGAGTTATTAAAAATTTATGTATATAAAGCCTACAAGAAATAACAAAAATGAAAAAAAAAAAATACTTAAAAATATATACTTTCCGTTCTAACAAAACAAAATATAAACAGGTTCGAAATGGTTGAAGATAAAGCCTGATTTATAGTTGATATTTATCTTAGGTGCTCTTCAGATTATAGTCGCTTTCATAATTTTCCCTTTTGGCAGCAGTCACGTCGTCAAAGTATAGTACATCATTTAATGTTAATCCATTGAACATGCAAGATTCAACCTGGTGACGTACAATGCACGCAAGCACACCATAAACACCACAAACGGTCAAGGGTCAGGTTTAATCCATCAAAATGCGGCAGATACACGTCGTTTACCATCGACATGTACCATATACACTTGAACCTTAATCCGAGGAGAAGTTATAGTTTAAACGCATAACAAATCAAGTTAATATTATGGGGCTTGGAGTATTGGATTGCCTGTTCACTTTAGGATGAACGGGGAAGATTTTTGGGGCTTTAACCGCATAGAAGTGCAATATAAAAGAGGACAAAGAAACAGCGGCCGGGATATTGGCAGAGGTAGTGGCAGAGTCAGCGTCAGAGATCTTGATGTAGTCATATCAAGGAGAGGGAAAGAACGGAGGCTCATAATAAAGGGTCTACAGTATAATGCGAGTATTTATGGTAAATAGTGTATAATGTTATGCGCACTTTCGAATAAAACTACCAAAACGTGAACAAAAATCCAAAAGAAGTTTAGAGTCAAAATGGAATAAAAACACGTAAAGCCAGCCAGCCAGCTTGGTTATGGTTACAAAGATAGGCTAGGGCGATGGATGATGACGATGACAAGGCTAAAAATTGAAGTTGGAGTCAAATTCAGATTCATGGTGACGACAACAGTACTGAACTCGTTAATATTATTGAAGATTTAGAAATATTCGCTATCGGTTCAGCTTTTGGATAGTAACAACAACCATAGACAAACTAAAGACGCAATGGCCATAGTGACTATGTGAATAGTAAATGGATGAATAGTAATAGTGAATGCAAATCTTAGAAGCCATTTTAGTAGAGAAATGGCACGGATGGTCGATGGAGCACAAAACAAAAAAAGTCAATAGCATAAAGTGACTACGCGTCTTGAATAAATAACGTTTCCAGTTGAAAACAACGACGTCTTACTGTCTCAAAACGTTTTCATATATGTACATACATGGAAAGTTATAAAACTAAAGCTAATTTACTGCTAGATACTCTTTTAGGGTATACCTTTTCAAGAATTTTCCACATTGTGTTAAAATATCGCATAGTTTCGATTATTAAGCAGCAGTATCCGAAAATTAACTGAAATCTTTGTGGCATAGTTATTTTCCAATGTGATAATTTTTTACTAAAGTTGCACTATTTTCATGCTTGTTCTGCAGTAAAGTAAATCCTAGTATTCATAGTTAATATATATTTTTGAAAACTTCAATAGAGCTTATTAAAGGAAAGTGTTCTATTATCGAAACAAAACATTTATTCTTGTTTATTTAAATTTCTAATTAAAAATATTTAAAATTTAATAGAAATTGCCAGGCCGGTAGTACAGTTCTTAGAATGCTTGATTTCCATCCAAGTGGTCGGGGGTTCGAATCTCACTGAGGCATAGTGCGACGCTAATTCCAAAAAAAACCCACTTTTCCTTCTATTTCTACTTTAATTTCCTTATCCTCCAAAGTCGTTTGTCGACAAATAGCCTTTAGAATCGTAATGATAATTTTACTTGAAATAATGACAATAACAAAAATTCAACATACAGAATTAGGAGTTATGATGCCTCAGTTAGAGCGAAGGTGTTAGCTAGGACGCAAAGACATGCTGCGACTGAGGAATTAGAATTGGAAGACCATTGGAAGACACCTGGACTCCGGGTTGTTGTGTCGTCAATAATGATAATGATGATGACTTAACGTTTACATGTGCTTCAAGATGTGGTGAATTTTGTTGTGATGGGAGAAGAAAGACCTCTGCCAACGGCTATTTTCTTTTATATATGAACCAGACACTCATCATCCCCATTTATTATGCTGTTATAGTCTGCTTTACCTTAACATTATTTTTATTATACAAAAAGCTAATTATATACTTTGAAAAAAAAAAATAACTCTTATATTTCCTAGATATAATTGAAGATTAAAAAAAAATCCCGAAAGAAATCTAAAATTTTTGTATTGATTTTATTATTTTGTCAACAAATTTTTTTTTATCTGCAACTATAATTGTATTGTAATAAGCAGATATACATAACATTTTAATGTACAATCTTATGCATCATGAACACCCATCGGCGTTTCTCCAATAATAGAAGTTAGATTCCTTCAGAATCTCTAGGCCATTGTCTCTTAAGTCTCCGATTAGTGTTTCCGTGAAGGGCAGTACAGCACAATTCTCTCATAAGTGAATATTTTTTTGATACCCGGAAATGCACAGGTCCTGAACAAAGGGAACATTTAGATAATGATTTATGATACTGTTACGAACATAAAAGGGGGCGTCAACAATTTTACGGATGATCTTGGATTATAAGACCTGGACGCGATAGGAATTGGAACGTTTCGTTGAACCCCAAAGTTCAATTCCATATGCCCAAATTGGTTTTATAATTGTATTGTAATCTAAGAAGTTGTAGGTAATGTGTAGTGGTTTCAAGTTTTTTAGTCTAGTATGAAGGTTCTGTGCTAATCTCTTGTCCATAGCAATGATAGTATTAGGATCAGATGGGATGTCATGGGTATGAAAAATATATAAAATGGGACCAAGAATTCTGCCTTCTAAGACTCCGACTAGAATAGGATATATTTACGAAGATTCTAAGTTAATTGTAACATGAAAATGACGTTGGGAGAGATATGAATTTATGATAAGATAGTATGTTGAAGGAAGAAAGCTTTTGAGTTTTCAAATGAGTCCAGGATGCCACACATGATCAAAAGTTTGGGATATATCAAAAAATACTCCTGGGGAATACTTTTTCCTCTCAAGAGAGGATGCAATGTGATCAATAGCGCGATTGCATTGCTGGATTGTGGAGTGCCCGGATAAAATTTTATCAAGGATTGGTAAGAGGCTGATATAGGACGGAGGAGAATTAATTGGTTTATTTGGTTAAGAAATTATTTTGGCATGGGAAAATAGGTTTTTGCGCATAATACAATTGAAAATGTATGTAATTAAAACTGAAGCTTTTCAGGAAATTTTCTTCAGAATAGGAGCTATCATTAGATCATAACCAGGAGCTTTTTTATTGAGAAGGCACAAAATAATAATAAGTTTAATTTCCGAGGGCTTAAAATTTTTGGGAAGAAGACTCATAAGGACTGGGAACATTAGTTCTTCGATAATTTTGTTAGTATGCGATTTCTCTTCTATGTATATATCATGATGTGAAGCAAATGTATTTACCAAATATTCAGCAAATACTTCGAATTTTCTTTGTCTGTTTTTTCTTAGTTACCGTACAGTAGTTATTAAATTTCTATGTATTATTAGTACAAATGTAACCGAATCGGAAGCGCAGCACAATTTTAAAATTAACATAAAAATTGTTTCAAAATAACTAAACAAATTAGTCATTATTTCTGCCCTTTCATTCCTCTTCAGTGAGTTCTGGTCTATGAGCAATGCTGCACGCAATCCATCCATTATCAGTAGAATTATAGGAATTATCCTGATTAATAACTCTTGGTAACCCACAATTATCATGACGCTTCCACTAGAGGGCCAACGCTACACAAAAGTGTGAAACCAAAAATACACATCATAGCAACAAAAAAAAATACGGGGACTCCCTGATCCTATGGTACTGATTCATTCCCATCGGATGGAACTGAGTAACTTGCAATATACTAACTACGGATTACGTGGGTTTGCCACGTCCAGGATAAACAACAAAATAACGGGCTTACCTCAGCACATTCTCCTGCACACCAACCGATCAACAATTAGAAGATTCTAAAAGATCTCGCGGTCATTGTCTCTATAGTATTCGATTGGTGTTTTTGGGGAGGCGAACAGAAGGAAGTTTTCATATGAGTGCGTTATGATGAAAGAAATTTTTGGTAAGGCAACTGGCACAGGTCCTGAACAAAGGAAACATCTTTAAGTATAGGGGTAGAAAAAATTGTGTATGGTTTATTTTTAGGATGATTATCTGATGGTTTGCAGTCCTCTTAGGATAATGTGTGGATTATAGGTTAGTATATTATCTAGATAAATTCCTAAGTGCCGCAGTTAAGTATATTGAGGGGTCATATCCCCATTGAGGTATTAATGGGTAGATGATAACAGTAATATGAGCTTTTGTTCTCTATCTCGTACTATCGATAAGGAGATTCTGGATATGAGAGTATTAATAATCAAAAGATGTATCTAGATTTTTGTGGGTGCTTAAGTGCTAATGATACTCTTGGAATAAAATGGGCTGTAATAGTTATAACTATTACCTAAAATCAAACTAGAGATATGGCCCTGTATAAATCTAGCTATTAAAGCATATATATCTGAGGATTTTAAGTTGATTGCTACTTGAAAATAATGCTGCACGATATATAAATTTAGAATAAGATGGAATGGAGAAAGGAGCAAAGTTCAGGAGTCAAGTATGTCACACACGATTAAAAAAAATGGAAAATATCTAAAAATATTCTTTAAAATTATCAAGAGAGTAGGCAATATACATATAAATAACGCAGTAATGCTATATTAGTGACCGAATATGGTAAAATAGAAGGATAGGATGTGTTATTAGATCACGAGATTTTTTATTGGAAAGATGAAACTTTTGTTATTTATGTTATTGGTATGTGACAGGTGTTTATAGTCATGGGGAGCAAAATAATTTATAAATTCTTTAACTTTTTATTTGTCCTTTTTTGCTTAGTTACCATTATTTTATTGCTCTTCTACAAAAATATTCGTCCAGCAGTTGCTCAAAAAGAAATGTTGTCATTAAGCGAACTTGTATAATGTGCATACTGTTCATTACATGTGTACGTGTAGACTTTCTACATTCCTCATTCAGCTCTTCTTGTAGTCCGTTAAGTTTTTGTATATAACTAGACATCAGGTGAATATGTTTAAGGTAAAAATGAATTAAATTGAATATAAACAATTGTGGTAGCTAAGAAGACAAAATTTTCTATAACCTACAATATATTTTTTCTAAAGTTTTTTTTTTTTTTTTGGGTCCAACTATTTTTGCAAATAAATTTCTCGCTTATTTCTCCATATGTCATTTTTAGACATCAATAACATCTATAAGATTTTTATTTTAATTATGTTTGTGATTTATAATAAAATAAATAAAAACTTTTAAACGATATGCTAATTTGTTGAAAAATTTATTTTCTGAAAATAATTAATTTCTTTTATAATGGCGATATCTGTCTAATAGATGTGGGCGAAATGTTTTTAATTTTCAGCAAATTTATTTCTAAGTCTGCGTCTCTATCAACTTTTGTCTCAATATTTTCTTGACGCCATTTTTAGCTATATGCGCGATGTTTATAGTATTATCGTCATTTTTGTCGCCGTATATTGACGTAATCCTATTTTATTTTTCTATAATAACTTGCACATAAAAAAAAACTGTAAATATGTAGATTTGGAATAATATTTATATGACAGCTTCAAACTCTGTAAAAAAAAAATTTCCAATTGCATCGAAGGAAAATTTTAAATTCTCTTACCGCATAATTTGATTAATGAAATAAAAATAAAAAAAGCATAGGGGAAAGATTTTTCTTCAGGTTTTCATCAAAGTAACGATAAAACTAAATAATATTCCAAGAAAACAAAATGGAAAATATAGGTGTGGGTGGAACAATGAATGAAAATGAGCTCATATCCTGCGGCAATCAGTCTAATACCATCGATTTAAAAATGTAAATTCTCGCGAAATATTTGGAGTACATAGTGTCTTCCTTTTTTACAATTTCACGCCTTGTCTCAATGCTTAACGACAATTGTTATTCTTGTTTCACTTGAGAATTCTACAGGCTAAATAGGATACGTAAATTTGTTATTTTTCCAGGAAATAAGAATGAACACAGGATTTGAAAAGGGGAAAATATTCTGAAGAAAATTCTGTAAAGACTGAAATGTTAATATCCGTTACACACAAGGAGCTCTCACGTCCCGTTTTGGTATTGTTAAATGTGTTAAAAGTACTTTCAGGATTTCATCTTCTTAGCGATCATAAAATTAACTCGGCACTCTACTCAAAACTCATAAAATTGTTTATATGCATTTATTCTTACTTTTATTTTTATCTTGTATTTTATAATAAAAGGTGAATAATTCGTATTTGTTAATTAGGAATAAGTTTCATTTTTGTTAATTGTAGAGTATAATTATTTGAAGAAATTTTAAAGGAAAACATTTTTTTTTTGTTAATTAATGTTCAAAAACTTTTTCTTGTACTTTGTATTTATCAGTTTGAATTTCATATTTCAAAAAAGATATATCTGAAAAATTTGAATTTAAATTTATCGCAGAATGGTAGAAGTATTAAAGGATGTTCTGTGTAAATATGATTAATTGGATATCCTTATCAGAGCTCAACCTGGTTAACTAGCAAATAAATTTTTTTTTTCATTTCATTTATCTCCGGAAATTGTTGATATTGGCTATCAATAGCATCGCATTTTTTAATTAATTTAAATTAATATAATTTTTTGAAATGTTTCTCTGTAATATTTGTATCAATTATTTAGTCCTTATTTGTATTGTGCTAGACATTAATTAGATTTGTTGAATTGAATATATTATATAGGAGTAAAGGATATTATTTTTAAAACGATCTTACTGAAAAGGTTATGGGCGGTATGCTAGAAAATATGATTGATACAGGACATGTAAATGATTGATACATGATTTCATCGTTGGGATAGCTGTCATTTAAATATATTACTTTTTACTTCAACTCTATATATGCTGTCCTCAAGATCAAAATCCTTTTTTAAATTTTCATCAAATAACCTCAAGTACAGGAAGATGATTTAATTTTCTTAAAGCCAACATCACGGAAACACTGATAAACTATCAGCTAATGAAATATCTCTCAGTGAACGTCAATATGATATTCGGTAGCAATAGATCCATTGGTGGTTTGATGGTATTACTATCCGAATACTAAATTCACAATCTTCATTTTTTGATGATATAGATTATTATTGCACTTGATAGTATATAAACGTTGTATGCATCTCAATCTATACCCTAGCTTGCTATAAATCAGCTTTTTCAACTTTTCTCCATCTTCAAATTGGGTTATAAATCAGCTTTTTCAATTCTCCCCATCTTCAAATTGGGTAATAAATCAGCTTGCTATAAATCAGCTTTTTCAATTCTCATCTTCAAATTCTTCATCTTCCTCATCTTCTTCGTCATCTTCATAATCGTCTTCATCTTTATCAGCTTCTTCATCTTCTTCATTTTTATCATCTTCTTCATCTTGTTTGTCATCTTCATCATCTTATACCTCTTTAGCTTCTTCTTCTTCTTCGTCATCATCATAATCTTCTTCATCTTCATCTTCATTATCTTCTTCATCTTCTTCGTCATCTTCATCACCTTCTTCATCTTCATCATCTTCTTCACCCTTAGCTTCTTCTTCTTTTTCGTCATCGTTATAATCTTCATCTTCATTTTCGTCATCTTCTTCTTCTTCTTCATCTTCATCTTCATTATCTTCTCCATCTTCTTATTCATCTTCATCTTCTTCTTCATATTCTTCATTTTCTGCTCCTTCTTCATTTTCTTCTTTACCTTTTTCATCTATTTTATCTGTTTGATTTATTTGGAATTTGATAGTTTCAATATTTGAAAGACATTTGATAAAGTCAAATTGATTAGAAGCTACCTTTCGAAACGTTGTTGTAGATGGCTTTAAGTCTGCAGTACACCAAATAAATGTTGGTGTTTCCCAGGGTTCACTTCTATATTCAACTTTTTTCTTATTTTCATAAATGATCTCGTATTTAATCGATTAGACAAGAGAATGCACTGTTCACATTCATTTACTAATTGCCGTCATCGGCCATGGCAATAGAACGACAATGTATATTAAACTTGCTAAATTACGATATAGACGGTATATTACTATGAGGCTGGAAGAACAAAATGGAATACAAGACTTTCAAAACACACAGCTGTCTCCTGTTTCTAAAACGAAACGCATAGCTGAAACCTAAAAACTCTTCAATTTTGGTATGGGTGTTAATGACAACACCTCCGTTGGAATGATCATATATTTAATATAACCAAGAGCAATAGAAAATATTAAGGTTTCCTAAACATCTCTTCCTTTTATCCCTCCTAACACTTTCTATACGCGCGATGTACCAAAATATTATAAAGATATTTATAATTTCTTTAGCCCAAGTAATTTAAAAAAAAAGCTTCTCGATCTGTACATAATTGGTGGAGGATTTTATCTTTGCATCACTATGATATGAGGTATGGCTGAAAAGTATAAAGACTGGTATCAAATATGTGCTATGAAATTTTATGTTAAGCGTAGGGAATCAGCGAGTTTGACTTACGAAACGTTGCAACGATCCTTTGGGGAATATTTTTCATCGAGAGCACATGGTGACTGAGCAGCACTCAAATAAAGCATTTTGGGAGGGCTGAGAAGCAGTGGAACACGTACTTTGCCCAGGTAGACCTTCAACATAAAAAACTGATGAATATATCATTCGTCAATGTAAGTTTTATATTAATCATTTTACCCTTCATCAGGAGGCGGCTTTCTCCATCAACCAGTTTTTTTCGGAACAAGGAATTTTTGTGTGGTTCTATAAACTCCCCATTCATCTAATCTCAGTTCTTATGATTGGTTTATGTTTACAAAAATCAAAAAATGCTGGAAAAGATATCGCTATCGCTAACATCCAAAGAACTATAAACAAGAAGCTCAAGGTGATTCCATTTGTTATCTTCCAGCACTGTTACGAACAGTGGAAAGGACTCATCCATCGATATTAAGCTACCCAAAGGAACTAATTTGTCCTTCAAATTAGTTCCTTTATGTGACTTCTTTATATTTATCAAAAATCTTAATTTATATGACTTCTTTATATTTTGAGTCATCTAACGACGATAATAGGCATCAAGTCGGTTCTAAGTGGTCGAAAGTGTCATCCAGAGGTCGTCTCGTTGTATCATTAATGCGACTATTCGTACCATGAATATGACTACAATCCAAACGGATTAAGTGAGCCGTCCAACTTAGTCGGTTAACCCAGTTAATATATTTCGGAATTAAATTAGATTCTAGAATCCTATATCTTTATGAAGTGGATCAAATATTCCATATGACCAAGAGTTTAAAATGAATTTTGTTAAAGACTCAAGTCTCCAGAATATACATGAGGGCTGGCAAGACCCCAAATTCTTGTACAGCAGTAACTTTGATTTTATAGTGTAGTATTTCGGGTGGAATAATAAAGAAGAGTGGATTTCATCTTTGACATTGATGCTGCCACCATGTAGTCTATTTTGCCTAAACTCGGCTGAATTTTGGTGACAGCTTGTCATAAAGCTCTCTCTGGTCGGGACATTACGTCGCTGTTATCGATGTACTCCAAAGGTTTGGTATATTTAATAAAGATGGTATCCCCAAAGTAACGGATAACTTTTACCAGTGTTAGGTTAAACATATGTTAATAAGCAAAGTACGTATTTTTCAGACTCAAACACTGCTTATTTGCTATATTTATTAGTTGTTACACTGCTACAAATGTCAATTATTTTATTATTTTACTATCAGTTGTAACGTTTAAAATTTTCTAACCTCTTTTACGTGATTTTGGAGTCTCAAGAAAATTTTTTAAAATCAATAGAATATTTACCATATTTAATTAGTATTTATTTTATCGTTTATTGTTTTATGTTCATCCCTTGACACCCACCAAAAACGGCTTCCTTAAATACCTTCTATTAATGTTTTTGAATTCTCCCTTGAACTGATGTTTAAACAATTATTTATAGTATCATTTTTAGTACTATTTTTTGGCTTTATGAATTAAATTTTTGTGACCTTAATCACAGAAAACTCTAAAAGTTTACCATATTTGGAATATTTACGTAAATACCTCAATTGCTTGTACCCACTCTATTATTTTAGTGATAGTTTGCCTTATTAAAACGATTAGACGTTTCTAGGATATAAAGTTTTTTCTAAAATATAATAATTTTTTTTTTCAAATTAATATGATTCAAGCGGATAAAAAATAGACTACAGTTAATTTTCTAATTTCACTGAGTTTGTAGGTATTTTTTAATTATTCCATTGATTTAGAACTTTTTCTCAAAAAAGAATAAAACAAAATATTAAATTTTTTTTGGTATCTGCTGTTCTTAACGAACGTCACCTGATAATATGGACCAATTTTCGTGCAATTCGGACTCTATCTCCACTATAATTCGCTCAATCTTTGGTTTGATTTTTGCATTCACAAAAAAAATATCCTCAAATGAAATTGTAAAGCAGTGTAAAATCGTGGAAGTCCATTGCCTTAAATCACATTGTCGCCTATCTCGCAGCAACCACATGCGATCTAAGTTTTTATCTCCTATAATTTTGATCATGGAACGTCAATGCTGTTTATTTGCCATAAAGCGAGCACTGGTCTCATATCAATACAGAGCAATCCATTCGAATCTTAGAGTTTTTTTTAAATCGATCCTAACAGTTATAAGCTGATATAAAATATTTGTGTTATAAAAAAACTATAGGAATATGTAAATAGTGAACAGTGCCATCTTCCGTAAAAAGTAATCTCATCTCAGCGATACATACAAACCATTTATGGTGAAGTTAAAGTAGATTTCCCTACCAGAATGTGAAATCTTAAAAGGAATATAAATTTTTTTTTTATAGCAGTTATTAGTGAATTATAATCGTTCTTTACAAATGTGTCTTATGCAGAGCAAAATATTTTGTTGAAAATCGAGTTTTTTTTGGAGAAGTGGATGCAAATGTGTATAGTAATTAATTAAAATATTAATTTTAAAAGCTTGAGAAAGAAATTCAACAGAAAATTTTACTTTTTTTCACTTAGAATATAATTAATTGCTATAAGCGTTTAAAATTAGTTTGGATCATATAGCCATTTTCAATGTTTTCGATGACCTTCATCCAACCGGCTCAATTTAGGACCGCTTTTTCGATTAAATTGCAATTATAAACTATAACTCGGTAGATATTGATTTCTGGAAGTTGATTTTTGTTAGTTTGTGAGCATATTTACTGGCACGATCTTGCGCGCTAGTAAGTTGGTCTACCAGGTGTATAAGCTTAAATCCGCTGTTTGGTCATAGATGGCGTGAGTGCGCGTATTAAGCTACCATGGGCACGCCATACTTTTTTTTAATGAGTTTGACATCTGTCAACATTAATTAGTGCACATTGTCAGCAATTTCGTACAACAACGATCATGTCTAGTTTTGTGGCAGAAAAAGAGTATATGCTGGAAGCTCTGCTGTTCTGCTGCAATTTGAAGAAATCGGCTGCCGAATCACATCGAATGCTTATGGAGGCCTATGGTGATAGCGCTTTATCGGAAACAACGTGCCTAGATTAGTTTCGTCAGTTCAAAGACGGCAATTTTGACTTGTGGGACAAGGAGCGTGAAAATCGGCCTAGGAAGGTTGAGGACCATCAATTGCAGGCTCTTTTGGACGAAGACGATACCCAATCGCAAAAAATGCGATTTTTTCGGGGAGCAATTGGGTGTTACTCAACCAGCCATTTCCAAGCGTCTGCGTGCCATGGGGAAGATTGAATAGATCGGAAAATGGGTGCCGCATGAATTGAACGATAGGCAGATGGAGCAACGCCAAAAACACATGCGAAATCTTGCTCGCTAGACACAGGTGATAATAAGTGGACATATTTCGACAATCCTAAACGCAAGAAATCGTGGGTTGATCCCGGCCAACCATCAACATCTTCCCCAAAACCAAATTGCTTCGGACGGAAGACGATGCTGTGCGTTTGGTGGGATCAGCAGGGTATCGTCTACTATGAGATGTTGAAACCTGGTGAAACTGTCAATGCCCACCGCTACCACCGACAACTAATCAAAATGCACCGTGCCCTGCGTGAAAAAAGGACGGATTATCAACAAAGACATGACAAGCTGATTTTCCTCCACGACAATGCACCATCGCACACGTCAGAAATGGTCCGAAACTACTTAGAGACACTCAACTGGGAGGTGCTACCTCACCCCGCTTATTCACCAGAGCTGGCCCCTTCTGACTAACACCTGTTTTCGTCGATGGACCACGCGCTCGCTGAGCAGCACTTCGATGCAAAATGGCTTGAGCAGCACTTCGGACGTCTTTTTTGTGACGAAGACGTCCGAAAATGGCTTGATGAGTGGTTTGCCTCGAAAGAGAAGGATTTTTTTTGGCGTGGTGTAGCTACCAAGGACAAGTACTTTGCATAAATTTGGTTTTGCTTTCTATGACAAAAACATGTGTTTGTGTGATTTAAGCTTAAACATTATCGCCAAATTCTGTCGGTTTAGCGAGAGGAACAGGCATTAGCGCTAGCCTTCTGAAATTTTCTACTGTCTGCGTTTTTGCCTTCTAAATTTATATTTTTAAACAAATATTGTACTTTATTGAGTTGAAAACACTGTTATTGATTGAAATTTGTTGCTCATTTTTATGCAAAATTTAGCAATAAAATATAATTTTCCTTTTTCCGAATCGACAACTGGATTATAATAATTATTTTTAATAAAATGGTAAACTGTACTTATTGATAATCATTAACCAACTTTAGAAAGTTGACAGCTGTTTTGATAGCTTACCCTGTCGGAATTTCTGTCATACTACGAAAAAACTTCTATAAAAATATTATGGAATAATTTTTTTTTTAAATTCAAATTCAGCAAATCCAGCATAGAGATAAGACAAAAGTACCGAAATAAAGAAAATGCTCCATGGTACATAAGAAATAAAGATGTCCAACGTGATTTATAAATTAATTATCTTTGTAATGAAATAAAAAACAGAACTGCTAAATATAATCGCCGATTGTATTCACATGAAAATCCTCAGAAGAAAATGATTGTTAATGTGATGAACAAAGTACGTCGTCTCAAAAGGACAAAACCTCATGAATTAGTAGAGTAGCAACTGCGAAGACAATTCACCCAAACAAGTTCTAAAATTTGTGACTAAACTTAAAGAAAGATAAGTCATTGGTCGATTCAAGCTAAACTTGGTTGTGACACATTGCAGGGAATGCCTTTTGAGATTTTCACTTACCCAGGGTAAAACAATTTTTTTTAAGGTAAATATTTTTTGAATAATAGCGGTAAATTTTAAGAATTTTTATCCAAATTTTTTTTATAATTATCAAAAAATTAAAATACTACTTCATAAGTTCAAAATGGTTAAAGTAAAAACTTTGTATACTATACTGTAAACTAATACATTTTCATTTAACTAATTTTTTTGTTTATAAACCCTTTAATAGAGGTATTTCTAAAAAAATTGATAGCTTTTTTTTAGAGGGCTATCAAATTTTTGGCTGAGAAAACACAATTTGGAGTATTCCGATCTTAATAGAAGGTATTTTTCAATTAAATTTGGATAGTTCTGAAGCGATTTTATATTGTAAATATATTAATAATTAAATGAGTTACTATATTGAGTTCAAATCATTAACAAACTTAAGCAGATAACAGTAAATTGGACAGGTAATTCTCTCGTAACTTCTATCATACCAAACAAATAAAAACCATTCAATATACAAGAGGGTTAAGTACTTTTTCCCAAAGAAACTACATGGTTTTTGAAAGATTTATTTAAGAAAAAATGAATTAAATGAAAAATACTTTTTGTTGATAAATTTTTTTCTCGATTTATTACTTTAATTTCACTTACAATTAATTTATTTGAATAAGCTTTTCCATTGTAATAATTATCTACCATGATTCGACTAGCCAAATGTTAAGATTTGTAGAGACATTCACTTTTGTTTAATTATAAGCTTATTTATTAGCTTGTCGATGAATAGTGTGCTATATGCACATAAGACTTCGTTTAGACGAATTACGATAGTACAAAAGAAAATTTCTAATTCAACATTAAACTTGGCAAAAACGATTAATCGCGACAGCTCGAAATCATTAATCAGTCTCACACCTTTAATACTCTTTTACAGATGCTAGCACATGACGGTACTATTCAACAAAAAAAATAAATAATATATTGAAAAAAAAAGGAGTAACTAAGGAACAATAATGCTCGTAAGTCTTTAGTTAACTATTTAAGTAAAATGATGAAAAACATTGAAAATATAATACAAATAGAATGGCATAAAGGGGGATCAGAAAGTAAATGGGTAGATAGTACGAACACAAGTTACAATAGCCCCAAAAAAAAAAAAACATGAAGTAGTATTTTTGTACTTATTTGCCAGCTAGTAGATGGTACGTTACTGTATACATTTAAGTATAACTGAATATCTAATAATTAAATAGTGAAATATGGTAAATTCTGTCGGGAAAACTTTCTCCATACTCTAACATAAACGAATGAACATGCATACTTACAAGTATGAATAGGTACCATAATACCAAACTCTATGCTAACAATAAATTTTCTAGTAATATAATCGTACTATTGCAATTTCAATGGTATTAAAATGAGGAAAATTTAATGCATTGAAAACAATGCCGATTACTGTTTTTGTGCAACAATGAATTTCATTTTCTAAACACTCTAATGGGAAAGGTGATAGAAAATAAGAACATTATGAATCCTGAGTCAAAAGTCAAAAAAGTGCTCCATAACTTTTAAATTAATAATATTTTGAAAACTTCCATTTTGCTATTCATTTATGCTACCGCACATTTTTGCAAGTCGTATTAATATAACAAAATGATATGCCTATGCACAAGAATGTATGTGAAGAATATATTTTCATATTTGAATTTATTTCCCAAACATCCACTATGTCATCGTGATGTTACTTAGGGACACTAATCTCAATTTACTTTCGAAATACTGGAGTAGTTTGTTCCTCATTATTAGTGTGCACATCTATAAGGTACATATATTCGTATGTAGATGTGTGCATGCATACATAGAAATAGATCCAATCTTGAATAGGAACTGATGATGATATACCCTATCATACGCTTACGAATCCCCAAGGGAGTAAATTATGGAAAAATATATACAATATTTGTGCATGCATGCTTTGGAGTAATGCTCAAATAAAAACAATATGAAAATCCATCAGAATAATGAAAATTCCAAAATACGAAAGAGACTACGAAGAAATTGTTGGTGTTCACGATTATTGTACAATACATCAGGACTAAAATACACTTTATCCATACGTTCATGTATTTATGTTAAAAGCTGGTTTAGGGGGCGGGAGGCGGGGGGGGTGGGGGAAATAGAAGCTTTATTTGACTTTTGGTACGTGCCTATTTCTCATCCTGGTCATGTTAAAGTACACCAAATATTCTAACACAAAGTCGATAAGCATTCATTCGTAATGACAACCATGATTATGATGAGTAAGATTTGGAATATCAAGAGGACGTGTGTAGGTGTGGATTTATCTACTTCTATTATTACTATTCTTCTTATTCGTATTATTATTATTATTATTATTATTATTATCAGTAACTTAAAGTTTTTTTTCTTCTATTTTTATAACAAATTCAATTCTGTACACTACTAAAGTAGATGAGGTACTAAGTAAATGGAATATTATATCAGCTTTTACTCTTACCGTTCAGAATTCATTTGTACATACAATAGTATGTGGGAGTATATTCCATATAACTATAGAATGTTAGTATTTTTGGTTATTGTCATCATTAAGAACGTTCCTATTTTGATTAAATGGAGTATATGAATGTAAGAGGATTTATATCAACAGAAGTATTATGAGAAATTTATATGATCCCAAAAACGTTCGTAATAGAATTTTTAGATAGTGATTCGGAGTCAAATCTGATTACCAAGAGAAATTTTTTAATACCAAATTTCTAAAATCTGACAGTATCTTTTTAAAAAATTCTGATTGAGTTGATTTCTTATTAAAGATGGTTAAATAAAATCAGGTCATAGTTAAAAAAATTAATTGTTTATTTTTCTTAACAATAATTTAAAAATAAATTAAAATTTGCTCATAAAAATAAAAATCAATCAAAAAATTCAATGGTGTTAAAATATGCGGATAAATTAGAGCAAATTCGCTCTGATTTACTTTATTAAAGAGAGTGAGAGTTATTCCCAATTTGACTGTAATAAATTTATGCACATCTCGATAGAATATTCCTCGTGGACCAATTGTACTACCACGATATCTTATACAGTTCAGGTTTATCTTATACACTATACTGCTATTATTCAATTGGATCGTTCTATTTAGTAATAATATGATGGTGTAAGAAATCCACAATAAGAAGGATCTAAATATTTTACAAAGATGTATACATTTTTATAAGGGATAGTTTTTTAAACATCTCCGTTTCTAGAGCTTAGAACTATACTACAATACGAAGTGGGATAGTTCTTCCTGGTTAGAATAGTCGCTTTATAAATTATTTTAAATAATAAAGTTAATTAAATTATGTAAAATTTTATAAAACTTAATTTTGAACTTTTGCCTAAATACTCTAATTTTTGAATAATATAATGGAAGATGAAATTTTTACTAACACAACCAAAATATATGAGAGTATCTATAAAATAAAATAGAAATACCAATTTTAGTTAGTATTAAGTAAATTTTTATATTGTAGTTTAGGCAAAAAATTGAAAGAAATTTTTCTTAGAAAATTTTTTGTGTGCTCTTTATGGGTCTAGTAGCCATGTGCGCTTTATAACAGACTGCCCAGATACGAGAGTCATTCAATCTTAGAAAAAGATAAATAAAAAACTGTTTTTAAAAAAAAAAAATTTTATTTTTCAACATAATCTCCTTTGAGTTCTATACACTTTTCCAACCGTTTTTACAAAATTTTTATCCCGTCCAAAAAATAGGATTTCGGAAGTTCTGCAAAATACTCACCCGTTTGAGCAATAACGTCCTCGTTGGAAGTGAACCGTCGTCCGCCAAGCCATTTCTTCAGATTAGGGAAAAGAAAATAGTCACTCGGGGCCAAATCTGGTGAATAAGCGGGATGCTGCAACAATTCCATTCTCAATTCCACAATTTTGGCCATGGAAACAGCGCAGGTGTGATCACGCGCATTGTCCTGATGCAAGAGGATTTTTTCTTCTTCAGATGGGGGCGTTTCTCTTTGATTTCCTCGCTCAACCGTTACAATAACGACGCGTAATACGCTCCTGTTATTGTTTTTCCTTTTTCCAAGTAGTCGATAAAAATGATGCCCTGCGAATCCCAAAAGACCGTGGCCATCACCTTGCCGGCCGATGGCACAGTTTTTGCCTTCTTCGGAGCCCGTTCACCCTTGAAAATCCACTGTGATGACTGTCTCTTCGTTTCTGGAGTGTAGTAGTGTATCCAGATTTCGTCCACAGTGACATATTGACGAAGGAATTCGGCAGGATTGCGATGAAAGAGTGCCAACATAGCCTCAGAGTCCACTACCCATCTTGCCGAAATTTTTTTCACAGACAATTTTTCATGCAAAATTGAAGCGACTGTACCTTATGATATGCCCGTGGCCTCAACTAATTCGCGCACTTTAATTCGCCGATCGTTCAAAATCAGATCGTGGATTTTGTCGATGATTTTAGGAGTAGACACCTCAACTGGGCGTTCTGAACGATGTTCATCTTTTGTGGATGAGCGGCCACGTTTAAATTCATTCACCCAATTGTAAACCGTCGCAAACACAGGTGCAGATGTGCCATGAACTGCATCCAACTCGGCTTTGATTTCTTTCGGGCTTAAGCCTTTCAAATGGAGATGTTTGATGACAGCCCTAAACTCGCTTTTTTCCATTGTTATGCACAATAAATGTCGTTAACTTTAATCGACGATAGAAATTGACCTACGCTATGGATCGAGCTTTCCTGTCTCGTGCTACTTACAAAAAAAAATCTTCACCGACACTGCGAGGGCAATTTCTCGGATTTTCTAAGGACTTATTGAACGATCCTCGTATGTATACTTTGAGACAATTTGTTTTCATTAATAAATAACTAAAATACAAGACTTTAGCGATATAACTGCGAGGTCTGTTCAAAAAGTATCGCGAATTTTGTGTTTTTTCAAAAATTATTTATTTATTCATGAGTATCTAATTGGTTCCCTTCAAAGTAATCCCCACCAGATATTATAAACTTGTGCCAACGTTTTTTCCAATACTCGAAGTACTTCAAAAAATCATTTTTTGTGATCTTGTTCAGCTCCTCCTTCGATACCGTCTTTATATCCTCAATCGTAGCGCAGCGTCGTCCTTTCATGGGGCTCTTCAGTTTTGGGAACAAGAAAAAGTCACAGAGGGCCAGATCTGAGGAATATGACGGTTGCGGCATTATTAGTGTGTTGTTTTTGGCCAAAAATTCGCGTACAAGCAACGATGCGTGAGCAGGGGCGTTATCATGGTGCAAAAGCCAATTTTTGTTCTTCCACAAATCCCGGCGTTTCTGGTGGATTGATTCTGGCAACTTGCGCAAAACTTGCAGGTAATATTCCTTATTGATCGTTCTACCCTGTGGCAAGAACTCATAATCTACCACGCCCCTGCAATCAAGGAAAACTGTAAGCAAAACCTTCACATTCGACCGAATTTGGCGCGCTTTTTTCTGTTTTGGCTCGTGTGGCAGCTTCCATTTGGATGATTGAGCTTTGGTTTCCATGTCATAACCATAAAACCATGATTCGACACCTGTTATAACCCTCTGGAGCAAATTTGGGTCGTCGCGAACAGAGTCCAACAGCTCTTAACTGTTTTTGGTCAAATTTGTGTAATTTTGGTACAAATTTCGCGACGATCCGTTTCACCCCAAATCATTGGTAAAAATCGAATGGCATGAGCCAATCAAGATGTTTAAGTCCCCAGCAACTTCTATAACGGTGATTCGCCGATTGGCCAATACTATTTTCTTCACTTCATCAATGTTTTCGTCTGTTGTTGACGTGCTCGGGCGTTCGTCACGCTTTCCGTCATTCACATCTTCTCGGCCCTCAGAACATTTCGTATCACCGATAAACGTTACTTCGGTCCAAGCTAGCTTCACCATATGCCACAGTCAACATTTGGAATGCGTCCGCGTAATTACTTTTGTTTTTCATGACAAATTTAATACAGATTCTTTGATCCATCTTTTGGAATGGGCAAAAATCGAAGACGAGCCAAAACACGTGCAAGCAAAGCAGGTGTCAAAAATTAACTGAACATTCAAAATAGCCGAACTTGTCAGCATAAGTGAGAGACATAAGTACCAAGATAACGGCATAAAAAAATCGAATATACGTAACCCGCAGAAATTCAATATTCGTGTTACTTTTTGAACAGACCTCGTATTTGTGATCCTACAAGTTTCCTATAGTATCAATGAAAAAGAAATGAATTTTGCCAAACCCAATAGTAGTGGAGTTTGTTCTTAACAGCAAAATTGGTAGGCAGTAACTCTTCTGGCTGAAATTTTTTTTTAAAATTAACTTTAACTACAAAACGCTGTTCTGTTTACTCATAGCAGTAAAATTTTAAATATAGCTTGTACGTTAGGCCCTCACAGACGTGCAGTCAACCTCCCGGTAACTGTTCGATTCTCCAGGTCATGATAAGAGAAGTTTTATTATGAAAATGTAACAAGGGTTCTGTTACAAAGGATATGCCATTAAATTTTGTATTAAGCGGATCATTTCTTATCGAAAGCACAAGTTTTTTGGTGACATAAAGTATTTTTGAATGGCTGAAATATGAACCTCGCTCAGGAAGGTTTTCAGCGTCGAATACTGACAAAAATTTTAAGCGAGTTGAGGTTCTTCTAAAGATAGACTGTCGATAAACATTGAAGATGATGAGTAGTGAGCCAAATTTGTATCGTTCTACTTTTCGTTAAATTTTGACTCAATATTTGGAACAAGAAAAGTGTACGCCAACAATTTTACGATTGAACTAAAAAATAAACGGAAAAATCGAAAATACACCAGATTTTTTCAGTCATCCGGATCACTGGGATGTAGATACTATACTCTTACTCACGTTAGATTGGACATTGCAGACACGTGGATACTTCCTAATGGCAATATCCCTTGTCACATGGCTATCTCTATCAATGGGTTTCGATCGTAAAAAGGAATTTCTATAAGTTTTATATAGATTTGTATGAGTCCAAGCGAGTTTTTTTGTTGCCCAAGATTTAAAAAATACACTTGAAAGGACGTCGTCCTCATACTGTAGATAGCCTTCAAAGAGGTATAAACGAGGATGTAAAAGAAATTCTAGTTGAAGCCCATCATCAGTAGAGGAGTGGGAAAAAGGACTCGCCAATGTTTAGCTGTTCAAGCAAACTTTTTTGAAGGGAATAACATTTATGTATAAAAATAAGATAAAACTATTACAAAAATATTGGTCTTATCATTTTCCTGTCACACCTTGTATATTGGTTTTTACTTGAACTCTATTTACTGTATCCATCTAGAAAATCCTTACTGTATGTTAAATAGAAATATTAATAACTTTTTCGAAGCTATACACGATTAGTGCTGAATTTTCGTCCTTAACGTTACTACTACAACCTTGAACGTCACCTCGACCGGAGCACCATAATACTAATCGTTTGCTAGATTGAAGGTAATTTGATTTTCTCAAAGTTGTAGCTCCACATGTGTAGATGTTTTGTACTAGATTTCTTTCTTAAACAGAATTTTCTTATGATATTCCTCATTTTACTTCAATTCCATTTAGGGTGACTCCACTCCGCAATATTAACCATTTACTAGACAGAAGGATAATCTAGTTCTTATAAAAAAGGTGATCCTGCTATTGGGTAGAAGTGATATATGCTTCTAATTTTTTTTTGTGTAATAAAATAAATATTACCAAATATTCTTATAATTTGAAAAAAAAAAATATTTTAAAGAGAGTCTGTATCATTTTCACTTATTCATTAACTTTCATTAAATACTGATGAGAAATATTTTTGCTGCTATTGAATTTAGTATCTCGAGATCTAGGATGAATATGATTAAGTTTTCAAGAGTAATAATTTACCTTTTTCATTGAATTTTATTTTCTACAAAATTTATATAATAAAACAACTGATAATCTTTATTCAAAAGTAATCTATAGAAATATTGCAAGAAGACACTTTTATCCCTCTTGTTTTTATAATAAAAATACATTTGAACAAAGAAAATATACATTTCATAATTGAATCATTTGTTTTATGTTATGTTGTTACTATTCAAAAACTACCCTCTTTTCTTCAAATATTATATTGTACATAAATATTAATAAATTGCATTGAATCATAATATTTTCTTCTTCTTGTTATATGCGACTTCTTGAATTGAGGTATGCTGTGCTGTGCTATGTCATCATGCCAAGTGATTTCTGCTCCTGACATGATTAATGTTTGTAAATCTTGCATTTTGGTGGTATTCTTTTTTTGGTACCCTAATGCAGATTTCGTATGAATGTCGTTATTCGTATTATTTTATATTAAAACCAAAAAGCTGCGTAGTTAGTTATTGAATGGTGGCCAATGTCTCCCCTTCGAATCAAAGTGTACAATTACCGCTGATGACGTAAGCCTTTGGCAATCCACCCTATTATGTTCAGGACTAATTTCATGTGCGCTACTAGAGTCTACCGATTATAATTCGGGGTTGCGATGATGTAATGCAAAGAAGATGCTATGTAATTTTACGGTTTCAATATTTACCATGCAGAAGTGAAAGAAGGACGGTATATAAGAGAACGATAAATGTATGTGTTTACGTTGAATTTATACATTTTAGGTGTACAAAGGTTTGCATACAAAATTCATCAAATTTAGGGGTTGCAGATGTACATGAAAACATATTTCGACGTTGCTGATGGGGTTTCTTTTTGTAACACACGTTGTTGAGGCGCAATTTGCTAAGAAATCCTACAAAAAGGGTAATTGTATTTTCCTACCTTATCAAGTATAGTTTTGTATTGCGGGTGGTAATATCTGAAAATCGGGCAATATCTACGCATCATTGTCCAAGATGAACTTTTTGATTTTGTTTACCATGGCAAGAGTTTTCTTTGTGGACAGAATTAAATGAAAATACTCCAAAGAAGATGAAACTGTGTCGACTATAAAAAGCACCCTTGAGTATATAGCATCAAGTTATTTTTGGATGTAATTAAATGCAAATACACATAAAGTGCGAAAATTAAATTTTCGACCATAGCCACAAAGATCTTGTCTTAGTCTGTGGCCTCTCAATGGTGGTTAGCTGGTTAGCATGGTACTCTTGATAATATCACTGCCCACACTTTCTTATCACCCAAATGCCTTTCTTTTAACTAAAAACAGAATATGTTAGTCAATATAATATTTCTATTTCTGGTAACAATAGCAACCATGATTTAATCGAGTTTGCTTTAACGATTCCAATTTCAGATGCAATATAAATGATGGTATTTATATTAATGAAAATTATAAAATATTTTAATAAATTCTTTTACCCTTGATTCAACATGTTTTGTTCAAAATAAAAATTTACTAATAAAGTCTCAGCAAGGGGGTGTATCTAAATACAGAAAAAACGAAAGTATAAAAACTCTGATAATAAAGTAAGTGAGCATAGAATAAACATTCATTTGCAACAAGGGTGGCCTTACATTGAGTATTTTCTCCGTTTTATCAAGGGTGAATACATATTAACTCGACAAAAGGTAAAAAAAAATCTTTATGCTCTACAAGTATATGGAAAGGTAGTCTAATAAATATTTTTATAAGTACAATTATCTAATTAAATTTTCATGCCGGCCTTTTAACTACTATTATGCTAATTTAAGATTTTTATCATAAAAAAAACGGAATTAATTAAAAGTTCTGCACTTGAACCATTCGATTATGGCACAATTAATTTTTTCAAGTATATTGTCCAACATAAAATGTATGGAAATTTTTTCCTCTAAAAATTATTGAGTTTTTTTTTTCTCTAAATGTATATATTTTTAAAGAATTATTTAAAACTACTAAAGATGGATTATCTTCAAAAAGTGAATACTGATTTTATTTATTTGATTAATAAATACTGTTTAATATTACTTTTATTACAACTTGAATTTTTATTTGTAGAAAGTTGAAAGTATTTTAAAAATTATTAATGCATTCATATAAAGAAGCTGTACTTTGAAAAAAATTCAAGAATATTTTCTGGTATACAATCGTTTTTTGCATGGCACTATCCTTAATGCTAGTTTGATTGTCTTCGGCATTAAGCAATTTAAGCGGGTCGAAAAAGAAAATTTTTATTGTGCTGGTCTTACTTAAGAATTGGTAATTTTTTTTTATAACACTGGTTGACCTGGCTGACTCGTCTGCCAACTAATTTTGGCTGACTGTCTAATAGTATGATTTTTTGGCTGACTGCCTAATAATATACATTTGGCTGACGTCAGGGATATTCTGGTTCATCAACCAAGCCAGCTGGCACTATCCAAAATGAGCCATGACGTCGTCAGCCACTAAATTAATGATTTGTTTAAAAAAATATTGACACTATATTTAGGCATAGTTATTTGTAACTAGCTTTACATTAAACAACTGCATTTAATCAAATCATTTCTTTTACTATGAATGCTGTATTTTTTAATAGGGTCATTCAACAAGTACTTAGCCTACAAAAGAAAAACGAAAATTTTGGAAAGGTGGCAATTTATTTTTTCACATAATCTCCTTCAAGCTCGATACACTTGGCCCAGCGATGCTCTTACTTTTTTAACCCGTCCAAAAAATACATTTTCTCGAGGGAAGCAAAATATGCCTCCGTGGCGACGATGACTTCCTCATTCGACCCAAATCTATTCCCGGCGAGTGATTTTTTCAGGTTTGGAAACAAAAAGTAGTCACAGGGGGCCAAATCTGGAGAGTATGGTGGATGGGGCAGCAATTCGTAGCGCAATTCGACCAATTTGGTCATGGCGACAGCGGAAGTGTGAGCCGGCGCGTTGTCGTGGTGGAACAGCACTTTTTTCTTCGCAAAGCGGGGCCGCTTTTTCTCAATTCGACGTCAAATCGGCCCAATAAGTCAGCATAGTAGCGCCTCGTGATTGTTTTACCTTTCTCGAGGTAATCGATGTGGATCACACCTTGTGAATCCCAGAAAACGGTGGCCATCACCTTTCCGGCCGAACGATAGTCTTCGCCTTCTTCGGAGCACGTTCGCCGGGTGAAGTCCACTGTTTCGACTGTTCCTTGGTCTCTGATGTGTACCAGTGAATCCATGTTTCGTCGACGGTCACGAAACGACGCAAGAACCTCGCTGGATTGCGCTGAAACAGCGCCAAACACGTCGCCGATGTGGTCTCACGGTTGCGCTTGTTTTCCGGTGTGAGCAAACGCGGCACCCATCGCGCCAACAGCTTTCTCATGCCCAGTTCTTCGTGTAGAATATGATGCACCGTTCCTACTGCGATGCCCACAGTCTCAGCTATCTCGTGAACCTTCAATCGACGGTCTGCCAATATGAGATCGTGGACTTTTTTAACGTTTTCCTCCGTAGCAGCCGTTTTCGGGGCACCTGGGCGTGGCTCATCAAAAACCGACGTGCGGCCACCAACAAACTCGTTGAACCAATTCTTGGCGGTCGCCATCGAAGGAGAAGAGTCACCATACACAGCATCCAAGCGATCTTTGTTTTGCTGCGCGTTTTCCCTTCCAAAAACAAGAATCTAATCACCTTGTGATTTTCCCTTCCAAAAACATTTTTGTGCAACCGACCTACACGCTCGCTTTCAAAGGCTCTCAAAACAAAACTAATGAAGGGAATCGACTGAAACTTTGACAGTAGGCTATTAAAAAAATGTACTGCAAGATGGTAAATTTCTTTTGTGACAGCAGTTCCATCGGGCGGTGAGGCTAAGTACTTGTTGAATGACTCTCGTAATATACTATTTTTGTTATTTAATTATTCAATGAATAATGGGTTTAATTTAATATATTTGAGTAGAGAAAAATCTCAATTGGCTTAAAAATGCTCGATAGTTTATAACTGCGTAGTTGCTTTTTTGGGGTGGTAATTATATTTCGAGAATTCCTATCAAAACTGGAACCCTTAATTATTGTACGATCATTTTTATATACTAAAGCGCTTTGGACGAAATAAAAATACCATTTGTCAATAACTGTCTGACGGCTGACTACTGACTGTTAAAAATTTGGATACCTTGACCTTAGATTAAAGAAGTACTATTTTATGGTAAACATTGAACTGTTAACATCGGATTCACAAATGACAAAGCTAACCCCCAAGTCTACACTTTCATGGAGAATTAAAGTTTTCAAACTCTCCGAAAGTCTACAAAATTGAGGCGGTTTATATTTGATTGATATTAACGAAATGTATAATAAACCTAAAATAGAATTCCATTGCGTATCAAAAGATTGTACAAAAAATAAAAATTGCCTATCGTTGTATTTAAATTGTATTTTTGTTTCCAGTAAGTGAATTAAAATAAATATAAATTATGCTTTTGCAATTAAATAAATTTCCATTACGACACATAGATGGCAGTGGGTGTCATGTCTACATAAAAAATTTTTGACAGTCATATCCCCCTAGTAAAAATTTGTACACAAAATTGCGTATACATATACGGTAAGGGCCTATCCAGGTATTCTTTAATCTAAGACCTTGACATTCCTGAGGTTTGCGAATTTTACTGATGATTAGACGACCAATCTTTGATTAGTTTTTGGAAAATTTTTAGTATTAATATCTTGCTATTGCCATATTGTATTATATAAATGAAACCACCAAATATGCTTTTATAACCCCGATTATTCTTGCTTAAATCTTATTATTAATTTCATCATTAAATTCGTTAATACAGTAGTTCAAAAGTTCCGGAAAGAACGAACCGTTAGTGGAATAATCGTTAACGGAAACTTACTAATAGTGAACTAATATATTATTATATTTTCATAATGGAGTCTATTACTAATTTTGTATGAATTACGAGTATGTAATAGTTTTTCGTTATTTTTTGTTTGTTTGTTTCTTTAAAGTGGCTGCATATCCGTTGTGACAAATATCCGTTATGATACCACAAGGAGATGATAAGGAATAAGGAAAAATAAATTATATAATATGAAATATAGGTGGTGAAAGGTATTTAGCGTAGGACCATGCCTTAGTGGGATTCAAACAATACTCTAACGATTGGCTTAGATATAAATACGATTTATTTTTATCAAGTTTATACTCTTCTGTTTGAATAACAAAATTACTTATAAGTGACTTAAAAATTATATTCAGTAAATATCTTAAAAACACATATACTTTTTTTAATCCTTTTTTTAAATAAGACAATTGTATTTTCAAAATAGAAAAAAAAGTATCGAGCCATTACATAATTTATATTTAAGATAATATTCTAGTTATAGAAGAACAATTGTGACTTAACAATGATAATAAGAAATAGTAAAACGGAAACAATAACATCAATAAATGTAAGTGGTTTTAATAGAAACTAAAAGAAAAAAAATACAACAGAAATTTGTTTTCTATATAGTTTTTTTTTGGCTAACAGATTGTGTGTATACTTTAAGTCTAATACAATCAACTCATTAAGGATATTATACTGACATCAGAAATGATCTGAATCTAGGAAAAATGACAAAATTGAACAAACATTTAATTCAATTAACCAAAAATGAAAAGCAAACTAACATACCCTTCTGAAGAGTAAACTAATTGGAAGGGAAGCATGAATTCTAGTTCAGCATGGTGGCGACTTTTATTTTCATTTTCAAATCACCCCTACACCTAACCACAGCTTACTAACTAAATAAATTAGACTCTAATCATGGACACTGTTTTTACACCAATCGTTAAAGTGATTATACCCGTACATAAGATGCGATGGATGCCAGAGGGAAACTTTACTTCAATAAATGGGGCTGCGGTGCAAATACTCCACACTTCATAGATGGGTAGTAGCGGGTTCAGGCCACGCAACAGCCCTTAACCTACTCGCATTCTTATGAAAATAATAATAATAGCAGCTAAGGCCAAGGCTAATTCTAGAGCACTAACATCAAGTTATTCGGTGAGTGGGTAAACTTACGAACTTTCTCTATAATTTTCTTAATTACATTTCATCGCAACGCTAGTAAATAAATACGCTGTAGAATCGTTTATATACTCGCCATGGAAGAGGGTGTAGCGAGGACATTTGGAATGAGTCCAAGTGGTATAAGAATACTATAGAATCAAGTTTTCCTGGCTTATTTTCAGTCATTTTTGGGTGGGCTGCCGTCGCCATACGGTCGCAAGTTTGTGAGAAGGATTCAAAGATGTCGAAATGAGGAGAAACGGTTCCTGTTGGTAGCAAACAAAAACGAAAAGTATAACAACACTCATGACCAGTTGATGCCTTTGATGAAAACTTTTCTAGGCTCTGTAAGTAAACATTTTATAGAAAGAAGAAAAAAGTTAGCAGGAAAAACTTCAATTAGTGACACGCACGAACAAACAAACCATCATCGTTTTTATCATCTCCAATCGACTTCGGTTGCGTCTTTAAATCTAAAATAAAAATACCAAAAATTTACGAAACATTCTTTTAGCCAATTGGAATTCTTGGGTACTACTCGTACTTCTTCCACACAATCATTAGAGAATAGTTGTTTCTATAATCAACTGCAACAATTTTAGTCCCTTAGGATTTTCTTGAATATATTGTGCAAGGCCATACGATACTACTCTATCGAAGATCACATGGTTGCCATTTTCGATTTCGCTGTCATCACCACTGAGCATTTTGCAAGCAAAATAACAAATTGGAAGTGAGTTCGTCGAAAATAAAGGATATCGAAAGCAACTTAAATCAACTAGTTGATGAAAAACTTTCACTAATGGCTTTTCCTCGTTTGTTATTTTTAGACTATCCGTGCACACAAACGAAACTATTTATTTTAATGGAAGTTAATTCTCATAGGAATATCAACTGAATGGAAACACTCTATTTATTATTGCTTGAATCTAGCTTATTTTAAGTCAACCTATTTATTTATCAATAGTTTATTATAGAATAAAAGTAAAAATTATTCAATTAACTGTCAGTGTAGATATAAATAAGTGTTCTGATAAGGAGTATAGAGAATGTATAGACGAATGTTAAGTGATGATATGGAAAATGAATATTTATGATATTTTATTATTTTGATATTTAAATATTTTAGTGCATATATTCTATTAGTAACAAGCGATGATCTTGTGCATATACGAGTACAATATGATTTTTTATTTCAATTTAACTTTCACACTTGACTAATTCGAATCACAACTATAAATAAGATTCTAATTTTATTTGTAATCAACTTGACTGTTAAATAATGTAAATAAATGTTTCTGTAAAAAGTTTCATAAATAAGAAAATGATTTAATTGTAAATTTATTAGTTTGCAATAAAAAAATTTGCACATAAACCTTTCTGAACTTACGAAATTGAATTTTTATGATTAGATAATTACAAAAACAGTTGATGAAAAATAAATCCCTAAAAAAGGTTTTTCTCAACGAATTATAAATTATAGTAAGAATTTATTTGTATTTAAAAAATTGTTTAATTATGTGGAAAGCATTATCGAATATATTTGTAACTAATACACCAACGTAATCAAGTTCGACTTCAGCTTAGGACATTTACTCGCCAAATGGTCTTTAGTATTTCGGATTATAAGTTTTATATTTCAGTGCTAATGTTACTTTTAAAATTTAAAAAAAAAGACAATTAGAAATCAAATTTTTTTTTTAAATATCTTTTGATAAGGTATGATTTTTACTCAGTTTAGTTTACCATTTCATTAAAAACAGATTTACGCTTAAACAACGTCAAAGATAAGTCAAAATTTGGCAAAATCTAAAATTGTTTTTTCACCAAAATGATTTTATTCATGTGGTTAATTTTTGGTTCTATAGTTTTATTAATAAATAATAATTAACTAAAAAGATTTCGAAAATATATTTTTTAAGTAACTTGAAATAATAATTTTCACCAATAATTTTTACAAAAACTACAGTTAGGCCGCGTTACTAATATCAGTCACATTAGCTTTTCTTTAGATGGCACTGTATAATATAAACCCATCCTTAGCTATTATTGCAATAAAAATAAATATAATATTAGAAAATATTTGTTAAATTTTTAGTTTGATCTAAAACGATTTTGTTTCATGCTTTAGTCCTTCAAAATAGTTCTCGCCCATTACTCAGGCCTTAGAACCGAATATTCCATTATCCAATTAGTCTAGAGTGTTCTAGGCTATGTAGGACGATTTGTAATATTTTGAATTTATAATAATTCGTTTTTTTTTCTTTTTTGTCATAAAATCAATCATATCGACCTGTCAAAAAAACTCACACCATTTTCTGAACTTTTACTCCTTTTAGATACCCAGGAATGTTTCTCGATATATCACATGCGTTTGTCTGTGTTTAGTTCTCTAAACTTATAATAAAGGGTTTTTGAATAAGAACCTGACAACTTTTTTTTAAAATATCTCGCAAACCATTTGAGATATATCAAAACTTTTATTATTGGCTTAAAGTACAGTCAATGCAATTATAAATGAATTTCGACTTTGGTCATATGTCTACCACGGGCACGCTTGCAGTGGTCGATTCTTTGAAGCCAATTTTTGATGACTCGGCCACACAATTCGACGGGAATGGCCCCTATTTCTCGTTCGATGTTGGCTCTTAGGTCCTCTAACGTCGCCGGCTTGTTAATCGAGACCATCGATTTAACGAAACCCCACAGAAAAAATTCTAGAGGTGTTAAATCACAAGATCTCGGCGGCCAATCGACAGGACCTATCCTCGATATAACACGTTCACCAAACTTGGACTTCAATAAGTCGATTGTTTCTCCCGCTGTGTGGGATGTGGCACCGTTTTGTTGAAACCACATATCACTGATGTCCAGCCCATGCAATTGATCGAAGAAATAACGCTGCAACATGTCTCTGTAGCGTTCACCATTGACTGTAACGTGACGGTCATTTTCATTAACGAAGAAAAATGGCCCAATGACGCCACCGGCATGAAAACCGCACCATACAGTCACTTTTTGTGGATGAAGTGGTGTTTCATGAAGCACATGAGGGTTTGCAGCACTCCAATAACGCATGTTTTTTCGGCAAACTTCTCTAGAGCCCAATCTGAGAATGTGCGTCGCTTCATATGGTCAAGTGGCTTTAGGCCTTCAGTTAACTTGATCTTAAGTTAACTCAAGAACTTAAGATCAAGTTAACTCAAGAACTAAAGTAAGAAATCAAAAGTGTCAAGTTGGTATTGAAAAACCCGATATTTTACAGTCACCATAAATCATGAACAATTTACTCAATCGCTAGCAATAGCTTGTGGTAGTATCTGTAGGGTTGTAAGCGAATGTTAGCTTGAAAATTATACCCTGCCTACTAGAATCATTTTTCTTTCTCTTCTCAAAGTAGAATAATTATGTTTTTCTAGAAAGTGAATATGGCTAGTAAAATTTTTTATCAGTATACTGACTATGTCCGCTAGATATCCTTAGGCCTATCCTGCATAATATTTATAGTTCTAACATTCTCATATACACTAATACTCCCGTTGCAACTTCTACAACAGCCAGGCATATTAGCATCCTGCCGAACTTCTATCATTGCCTTCCGTATTTTACAAAACTATATCCTCAAACTCAAAAGCTGGCTTACGCATTACAGACTTAAAGTAAACGAACATGAGAGCGTTCACGTAACTTTTACTCTTGGTCGTGAATCATTCATTTTAATGACAGTAAAATTCTTCAAAAAGAATATTTGTATAATTTAGAACATTACCTTGATAAAAGCTTTAGTTGTAGCTCACATATGAGACCAAAAATAGTCACAGTAAATAAACAAATTAGGATACAGGGGTTCTATACAGCTAACTACTCCTGTGATATTCAATCCATTCAGTCACAAATTCTTTGAAAGATTCTGTATGCTCCTTGCTATGTTCATAAAAGTGTCATAAACCTTTTTCTGTAAGCTCTGCTCTAAGTTAATTAACTGTTTCTCTGCTTATATAGAATATCATCCGTATACAAATGTAAAATAATTAACCTCAGTGGCTTTCCCCCAGTAACAAAACTCCTCACTTGAAATGGTAATGGCCAATGTATTTGTACTGGCACTTTTTTAAATTAAATAATAAATTTGAAGTCAAAGAAAATTTGAAAAAATTCTACACTAAATCTGATTCGTCACTGAGCCACTTCCCTCCCCACCCAAAAGATTCCATAAAAATTTTGGGTATCTCAATTGACCGAGGAGTAAAATGGAATCATCAGATTAACAATGCTTTTGACAAAATTAAAACCATTCTCCGAATTTTAGTCAGCAGCAAAAGTTAGGTAAGACAAAGTGAGGCAATTAAAGTAACCAACGCCCTTTTGGACGGAACCTCACTACATTTCCTCACTATATGTGTCAGTGTGCCAATAGCAGGGAAACAAATCTAGTCGAGGAAGCGCTCAACCGTTGTATTAGACTAGCCAGTGGAGCACATCGGACATCTCCGGTTTACAAAAACCTATGCCTTCCAAATTACCCTCTCCACAATTTAATCAAAAACATCATCATCTCCTCCAGTTCAAAAAGGAATTCATCATCGCTATCCTTATTAATATACCACCTTGAAAGCAATTCATCCATCTTTTCTCTCGTATTCCAAAGTTCCCTTCCACACCCAGATTGGAAACCGTGGTAGGTAGCAAAGTTGAAAGTGACTGCTTCTCTTGACAGGTTTAAGAAAGCTATCCGTCAATATATAGGAAACTTTTCCTCCAACAGTTGGATGGAATAAAATATCATCGACTATTGTTCACTGATACCACCGCTGACACCGATACTACATCTTTTTCGGTCATCTAACTTTTTGGCTGCAGCACCCGCGCACCATGTTATGGAATCTTCGCTTATAGGGCAGCTCCATATTACGAGGAGATGTAGACTATCAAAACGGCAATTGAAATTGCGACTAATATTCCCAGCCAACAAAGTGTTATTATTTTTAGCGACAGCCTTGCTGCCCTTAAAGCCATTTGTGGCCCTACGAGTGACCCAGTACTTACCGAAATTCATCATAGCCTACTTAGCAATGGGAGTGTCGAGTTGCAATGGGTACCGGGACATGTGGGAATTGTGGGTAATGAAAGTGCAGTCAAGTTGGCTGGAGAAATACTCCGAAGCCCAGTGATCACAGTCATTCCCAATCTGCCTCGCCTACTAACAGAATGGCAACTAACACGATTAGCCATCCGTAGTCACGATGACTGGACCAATAGCGACATATTTTTGTCGACTCATTGAATAACTAATAATAAACCAGTGCATTCAACATCCATACCGAAATTGGAAGCTCCTCAGAATCCATATTGGGTATACTCCTCCCACTCATAGCTTGCTTTTTGGCAACATCAATCGTCCTTTATGCCAATTCTGTGGCACCCATTTCACTATCATCCATATTCTACATGAATGCCACATAACCAAGAATTACTTCGCGAACAGGATTCCTCCCATTATGAAGCTCCTGGATCAAACAACTCCATTCCCTAGTCTCCTATTTAAACTTCTACAACATATTTTTCTGCTCCACAAAATATAACAAAATTCTTAATATTCTTTACTACTTACCACGAATCAGTCTCTTTCAAATGAATTCCCACAAGTACTACGAAGTCGGCAAATGGCCTCAAGGTTGTGGCGCTATGAAGTGGCCCCTGGTACATGTCTAAGGGAGCTTACAAACGAAAAAACAAATAAATTTGAAATATTGAAATTATATGGAGAGAGAGAGAGAGAGATATGAACCTATTCAAATTAATTACACTTGATTTGGAAGAGCGGTGCTGCGAATTTTAAGTAGCATCTAACATATGCCAAGCATCAAATGTAAATAAGAATCGACTTAACTAAAAGGGTAATATTAAATTAGAGCCGAAAATCCTATATTTATATAGTAAACTATTAACAAAAGAAAAACTTTACTAGATAGTTAATCTCCGATTGTAGATAAAAGGTATACACCTCTTCGATTTTCTCATTATTAAAGAACAAGAAAATTTATAGATAATATCATCAACAGAGTCTATTGTATGTCCGAAGAACAATACCGATTCGACCAAATAGCCAAATAATAATGATAAGCTCTAATGAACACATTGTATGCATAAACAGGCAAAGTAAATAAAAACCTCAATTGGAAATTTTGTGCACCTTATGGTATCATCTCATCCATCTATGAACATCCGTTCTCTTCCATTCAGTTTGACAGCTAGGATTTGTATAAGTACGAGCCAACAACATATTAAAATGATAGGATCCGAATTTATTCATCCCTCAAAATGAAGTTTAAATAACGGAGAACAATCAGATTCCCTTCAATACGAACGACTTTGTTATTGAATAAGACATATACAAAGAGGAAAATAACTAACATTAATTTGGAAAATTATCAGAGTTCATGTCTATCATTATCAGGATTAGAATGGTTAGAGCTTCAACTAGCTAACCACAAGCTGGGGATCATCAAAGGCATTGTTAAAATATACGAGCTTATACCAAAATAAACAAGTGTGTGTACGAGTGTGTACCAGTATATTAATGCACCTTTGATTGCAACTTCCAAACAAAATACTATTCTATTCCGATTATTAAGTGACTGACTAGCAACTATTTAGTATCTTTCTGATCAAGTCAAGTAACACACAATGTACGATTCGTGCTAAAGGGATAGAAAGCCTATCACTCATTACCTGTATTTCAGATAAAATGGATCAAGAAATAACTAAAAGCATAATGGTTGTATTTAATAAGACTGTTTCCACCTCCGCAGTACACCACCAGGTAACGATGCTCGTCGAAGAACGATAGTAAGGCCAAATTTGAGAACGTAACTTTGCATTAAATCTCTTGATTATTTCATCTTTTTCAATCATCGTTAAGCCCCATTCGAATCACTTAAGCTTCGAAAATTCTGAAAGGTACATGGACACATATGTACGTTCGTAAATACGCACCCACTACTTCTCCTTCTGGATTGGATTCAGCCTAAGCTTAGGGTATAGAATAGAGGCTAGCAAAATCCATCATCGAATATCCCTTTCGAATTCTATTCTCTTTATCAGTGGCAGAGATGCTAAGAGTTCACTCAATGTTATTCTGCTATCCATCAGAAATTACCATATAGTATTCATATTGGATTATCTTAGATCTTGAGCTTACGTCTAGAGAAATATTCATTCGTACGAACGCACGAGTACTCGTATGTTGAAAAGGAGAGACAGCGTTGAAATGTGTGGGCTGCCGAACAGATAGCCAGCCAGATACGAATAGGTAAATCGAATGCAGCCTCTCCACACTTAGAACATGGAAACGTGTTTTTGGGGCATTATTCGATGGCTTTGTTTCCCCGGATATTGTAGATAGATAATAACACGAATAATAATAGAACTGAATTCGTAGATATAAATAATTGTATGGTTAAAGGCGCATATACACATACATGCCCATACACATATGTGTTACACACCTGAAAATATTCGTTTATAAGATATTCATCTTTTGGACCAAAACTCTACACGATCTACTTATTATGCGAGTATACGTGCCCAATAGTATCCAGTCATGGGTAAAAATATGAACACAACTGGACAAAGGTAGAAATGCTTTAATCAAATCATCTTATATGAATCGACCACAATAAGAGAAAATCCAATGCGGAATAATGCAACATAGAATAATGTTATTAATTTTCGAGAACTGTTCCAAAATAATCCTCTAGGTGAGACAGATTGGACCAAATGAAATCAGTTATTTACGAGTATCTACAGTTTTCTTTACGTTAAATCAAAAATAGAATGCATTTCTAGAGATATACTCTTTCATTGGTAAGCTTTCGTAAAGCTATGATAAGTAATTTGAGTGATTCTTCTATTATCAGAAGATGTATTATAGAAAAGTGTTTTCATTTTCTTTGAGTGGATACACTCGTGTATATTTAATTTCTGATATGCTTCTTCTATAGTAAATAAAATATAATATAAATTATAATAAAGTGCATGAAATTGTTCATTTAAGAAGACCTTGTAGAATAAATTTTTTGCTATTAAGTTGGTACTACTCTGATTTTATTATCTTGTAGAGTTTTGGCTCGATCTGTCAACTCGTCTATGCATAAATGTTGGATATCTTAGGTGTGTTCAACAATTTTTAATATGAATAAAAATATCGCATAAAATAATTTCCCTGAAAATGTATGTTGAAGTAGTCGATGACGGTACAAACTTGCCTTGTTCCGGTAGACTTTCAAGGTCTTCGATTGTCGAATACTTTGACAAGGGATAGACAATACCTTAAGAGATATGGCTCAGGATTTAGACTTATCTTCCAAATCCGTTCGCATAATTTAATTTGGTGAAACGCGTCACATCACGCCTTATTTACGGTGAGCAGAATGCCATTCGTCTATTAAAAGTTGTTTAAGACATGCTTGAATGAGCTGATTTGGAATCTACTTTCATAAAATATATTCTAACGGGTAATAAAACGTAGGCTTATAAGTTTTACAAGTTAGACTCTCAAGAAGCTTTGTAATGCTGGTTTCATAACGAGCCGAAACCCTTAAAACCTCATCAAAGCCGCTCGAAAATTAAAGTGATTAATGACTGTGCCTTTGATTATCGTGGTTTTGTTCATTCGAATTGATGGAACTAAAGTCTCTCAAATGTCTCATATCACCTATAGTACAATCTAGGTGCTATAAGGCATTTAAGAAACTTACGCGCCCTTTAATGACATAAGGGGAGAATTCACAAACGGAGCTGAATGCATCTTTAAAGTGGTTAAAAAAGTACCAGGGGTATAAGCTTAAATCCGCTGTTTGGTTATCGACGGCGTGAGTGAGCGTATCAAGCTACCATGGACACGCCATACTTTTTTTTTATGAGTTTGACATCTGTCAACATTAATCAGTGCACATTGTCAGTAATTTCGTACAACAACATACATTTTTCGTTTGGTAATCATGTCCAGTTTTGTGCCAGAAAAAGTGCATATGCGGGAAACTCCGCTTTTCTGCTCCAATTTGAAGAAATCGGCTGCTGAATCGCATCGAATGCTTATGGAAGCCTATGGTGACAGTGCTTTATCCGAAACAATGTGCCGAGATTGGTTTCGTAGGTTCAAAAACGGCAATTTTGACTTGTGGGACAAGAAGCGTGAAAATCGGCCTAGGAAGGTTGAGGACCATTAATTACAGGCTCTTTTAGACGAAGACGATGCCCAATCGCAAAAAATGCTCGCGGAGCTAGTGGATGTTACTCAATCTGCCATTTCCATGCGTCTGCGTGCCATGGGAAAGATTGAAAAGATCGGAAAATGGGTGTCGCATGAATTGAACGATAGGCAGATGAAGCGACGCCAAAAACATATGCGAAATCTTGCTCGCCAGACAAAAACGAAATTCGTTCCTGCTTCGGATTGTGACAGGCGATGAAAAATGGATACATTTCGAGAATCGTAAATGCAAGAAATCGTGGGTTGATCCCGGCCAACCATCAACATCTTCCCCAGGACAAAATCGCTTCGGACGGAAGACGATGCTGTGCGTTGGGTGGGATCAGCAGGGTATCGTCTACTATGAGATGTTGATACCTAGTAAAAACTGTCAATGCCCACCGCTACCACCAACAACCGATCAAATTGCACCGTGCTCTGCATGAAAAAAGGACGGATTATCAACAAAGACATGACAAGCTGATTTTCTTCCACGACAATGCACCATCGCACACATCAAAAATGGTCCGAAACTACTTGAAGATACTCAACTGGGAGGTGCTACCTCACCTCGCTTATTCAACAGACCTAGCCCCTCCCGACTACCACCGGTTTTCGTCGATGGACCACGCCCTCGCTGAGCAGCACTTCGGTTCTTACGAAGACGTCCGAAAATGGCTTGATGAGTGGTTTGCCTCGAAACAAAAGGAATTTTTTTGGCGTGGTATCCACAAATTACCTGAGAGATGGATAAAATGTGTAGCTATCAAGGACAAGTACTTTGCATAAATTTGTTTTTGCTTTTTATGAAAAAAAGTGTTTTTTGACTTAAAAACAGCGGATTTAAGCTTATACACCTGGTAAATTAATTAGCAGGATCGATATATTGCTTCAAAAGGAGCCTATTTTGAGAAGACGACAAAATAATTTAAGATTATCAACTAATATTTTGTACTTTTTTTAATAATTCCGGACACTAAATTTACGACCATTAACACTTTATTAAAATTTAATTTATTTTGATTTTATATGGTATAATAATTTATCGTAATTTATTTCGAAATTATTCAAATTATGAAGAGAAACTGATTGATTAAATAAAAAAGTCATTTTTGTTGAGGAATCGATTCATAACCAAATATGTCGAGTGTCTATCGAACTGATTAGATTTTGATAATGACATACTAAAAATTTGTGCTGCTTTGGCTCGACTTAATATTTAAATTATATCATATATCGAGGGAGTAAATAAAATTCTAATTTGTGGAGTTCTCACTTCAAAATATTTATAAGTCACAATGCATGCTTAACAGTTAGTTAATCCGAATCTATAAGAAGAGCAATAAGTTAGAATTATCCAATTATAGAGGTAAAAGTCAGGTTAATGTCGAATATATAATTTGGTCGAAGCCGTAAGGGTTGGTGCTCTTATAACTTTAGATATACTAGCCCATTCTGCGGATCAAAGTATAAATGAGAAATAAAACGCGTTTACACCAGCTAGGACCAAATGTTGTAATAGTTAAATATAACGTCGAGGTTCTTTAAAAGTTTGTTTTTTTAGAGTTATTAATGAGCTCCTACTATAAAAGTAGTATGGAGATAAAGTGAAGAATTATACTCGCTAATGTAGTTCAAGCAAAATAATTTGACCCTAATTAATTTTTGGTTCAGACTTAGAAGAATCTTAATACTGCCGACTTTAATATATGACTCTGAAGGTTGGATAATGGTCAGCAGCGATAAAGAGCTATGTATCCTTTATTGGGAGACTGATATTGCCCGAAAAAGATAAGTTCAAAGAGAAGCCGATAAAAAGAATTTTCTCCAGAAATTCAGTTTTGCCTGACGTGTAAGAGGTGGACCGTCCCTTGGGTGGATGGATGACGTTTGGCAGGACCTATTCATACGTAGCTCTGAGTCTAGAAATTGGCCATCAAAGGAAAAAATTGGCAAACTAACAGTAAAAATAGTAATAATAATAGAATAAATATTCATCAATAACCAAACAATAAAAATAGCAATAATAATAGAATAAACATTCATCAATAAATAATTTCGATCGAAATTTACAATTGAAATATAAAATATCTTTAAATAATTGTTTGTATAAACAAATTCAAGATATTTAATAGCACTAAATATAATAATGATAATACGCTGTATTGGAAATTATGGGTTAGTACTGAAGGTTTCTTAGCTTATTCAATAATTCGAAATGATTTTAAAGTCTAACATCAGCAACCTATATTTGGTTAGGAAATTTTAAGTACAGGTTAAAAAGATAATAAAGAGTTTATTTTGCAGGAAAATTACTATTAAATTTCGTTTCATATAATGAAAATTTGTTTTTCATTTGAATTTCTAAGAATTTACTACCCAAGGTCCCTCTAACATCAAATTTATTCATTTTTTAGTTGACTATTTATTATATTAATTTTTTGACAATTTTACTTGAATTAATTTGAGTTAAACTAAGACTTCAGAGATGTACGTATGTTATTCTTCAAAGGACTTTCTAAACTATATAAATAATCTGAAAAACCCAAAAATCAAGATGACCTTAGAATAGGCAACTGAAAATGTAAATATTACGCAAAGTTTTATTACCAATTAGCTGAGAATTAAATTGTCGTCTCTTCTGTCTCAGAGAGTACCATATAATTGGTCCGCCTCTCAAGATCAAACCACCACTGGTCGATTTCATTGACTCTTTTTCTCCTCCAAAATCAACATCCGTGTTCACCTTGATCTCCCTGTCTCCTCCAAAATAAATGCCTGCCCTAGGTGTCGCTTTCAAATATTGGAAGACTCTTTTTGGCATTTTCCAATGACTCTTTTTCGGATCACAACATTGTCTGCTGAGGTAGCTTACCGCGTAGCTGATGTCAGGTCTCGAAATTGTCGCCAGGTAAAGCAGACTACCGATGGCCTCGCGATAAGGAGCTCCAGCAGGCACTTTCTCGTCATTTGGAAAATCATGAGGCTCAGCCATCATGCCAGGCTCGATGGGAGTCGAAGCAGGATTGCAGTTTTCCATTCGCATTCTCTTCAAAATTTTCTGAGTGTATTTCGGTTGATTCACAAAAATTCCTTTTGAGTCGATTTTCAGTTCCATACCTAGGTACGTAAACTGGTTTTGAAAAGTTTTGCTGTGGGTTATCTCGAACTTTCTGCCATTCACCTTCAAAAGTTTTGTTTTTGTTGTAGAATACACTTGGGTCGTCGTCCGAACTTTCCAATTCCATTTCCTCTAATGCAATAGTTATCTCCTTGTTCCACTGTTTTGGCGCTTGTTTGATACCATAAATGGCCTTAGACAGCTGACACACATTTCCAGTCCCGTCTTCGAATCCTTCCGGTTGCACCATGTGGAGAACCTCCTTCACCTTGCCGTACAAAAATGCCGTTTTCACATCAAATGCTATCAGCTTCCACTTTTCTGAAGTGACGTAACTTAGGATAAGTATAATCAATGCATAACTTGCCACTGGACTAAACGTTTCCCCATAATCGATTCCTTGCTGTTGCTCGAACCCTCTAAATAGTCTATTTCTAGTTGTAACTTCTTTTGCACTTTCTATTTCTTCACTTTCATCTTCACCTGTGGCGTATTCTTCCGTTTCAGTCTCACTTTCTTCCTTGGTACTTTCTTTGTTTGGCATTTCAGCATTTGTCTCCGTCACAACTTCAGTCTTGCTTCTCTCATATTCTTCATTGAAGTTCACGTTTGCCTCGCTAACAATGTCTCGATGTCCAGGAATGTAGACCCGATAAGTTGGCGAGTTCAGATCGTATCCAACCAGGTAGCCCTTCTCTGACTTCCGGTCGAACCTGCCTCTTTTGTGTTCTGGTAGTAGAACGTAACACTCGCATCCAAATGTTCTTAACTTATTTAGATCCATTTGCCGTCCAAACCATAACTCAGCTGGAGATATCCCCTTCACAGTACTCGTCCCAGTCTGATTAATTGTAAATACAGCGTATGAAACTGCCTCCGCCCACAGTCTTATACTCAAGTTGGCTGCTGTCAGAGCTGAGCGTGCAGATTCAACGATGGTTCTCATCTCACGTTCTATTCTTCCATTTTGTTGTGGCGTATGAGGATTTGTAAATGTGTGAAAAATCCCTAAGTCAGTCAGAAACCCGTCGGTGGCTGCATTTCTTATCTCCTTTCCATTGTGAGAACGTAGACATTTCATTTTCCTTCCAAGTTGGTTTTCCGCCATCCTCACGAACAACTTCAGTTTGTTCGGTGCTCCGTTCTTTGTCCTCATAAAGTAAACTGTTCTGTAATGCGAAAAATCATCTTTGAATACTAAGTAGTACTTAGCGCCACCTAGCGAAGGTTCCCTCATCTCGCCCATGTCCACATGTACCAGATCTAGGGGTTACTTGGCCGTCTTTTCATTTGCAGGGTGAGATTTGCACTGGTGTTTGCCATAATCACAACCTTCACAGCAGTAATTGTTCCAGTCGTCGACGAATTTAATGCCTCTTCTCTTCAGAACGTCTCTCACATACTTTACATTCTGATGCGCCATCCTCTCGTGCCACGTTCGAATCGAAATTGCTGCCATACCGGGGGTTCGTTTTTCACGTGTCAACATCATTGCATAAAGGTTGCAATGCCTTTTTGCCACACCAACAGTCGTCATTTTGTCTGCCCTCAAAAATTCTGCCCTGTCCCTGTCTGATCTCATCACATACCCTTGGTCGAGCATATGGCTGACTGAGAACAAGTTAAACTTCAGTTCTGGAACATACGCAACGTCCTTCAGGATGATCGGGTGCCACTCGTTGCCATCAAAAGCCTCCAGTTCCACCGTGCCCACACCAACGCCATCTATCTCTGTCGAATCACCAAGTAAAATTGTCATAGGCCTTCTCAATTCGATGAATTCGGTGAACCAATCACGATGCGAGGTCATATGTTGACTCGCACCGCTCTCTTGGAACCATGTTGTTGACTTTTCCTCCAGGCGATCAGGGCTGCCGTCTAGGTCCGACGTCTTCAAACTCTCTGTCAACCAGACGTTGGGTTTCCTCTTTGTATCGCTGTTGTTGTTTCCTCGATGTAGACACTCCTTTGAAAAGTGACCTTTCTGTCCACACGAGTTGCAGTCATAATTTTTCTTACAATATTCCAGGTACTTGGCACAAGGTTTGTTTTTGCAGTCCCTTTTCACGTGACCCCTCAGTCCACACTTGTAGCATACAGGGCCATTTTTATCATTCTTGTTTGTTGACTTTCCTTGCGATTTCTTGTTGTTGTATCTCTTAGTTATAAGTGCGTTCGTTGAGGTTGATTCCTGTCCTTTGTTTTGGTTGGTCTGTCTCTCTTCCTCCAGTCTCAACCGCTCGATCATAGTTGTGGAGTTTTTGTTTGCACCTGTCACGTTATCCCACGAAGTTCCAAAATGTGCCAGTCTGGGGGGCAACATGCTCAAAATTCTCGACATCATCCATGAATCTCGTACTGGGTCATTCTCCGTTCCCAATTGTTCACCTATGGACAACAACTCCATACAATTTTCTATGACTGATTTATTTTCATCAAACGTGTACGTGAAAAATTTTCTTCGCAAAATTTCCATAGTCATATCAGTCTTTGTGCCATAAAGTTGAACTAATTTTTCCAGCATTTGATTTGCTGAGTGACAGTTTGCAATCTTGTACGCTATTTGGTCGCTCACATTCAAAACAATGAGCTGTTGAGCCTCCAAGTCCTTTTCAACCCATGTCTTGACATCTGGAGTGTAAGCTGCTCCAGCTGGTCGTGATATTGCTCCCGTGGCCACATCATACATTTTTTTGGTTTTCATAACGACATCTAACTTCAATCTCCATGGCACATATCACCATGCGAGTCCTGATTTAGCATCACCAATTGCGACCTGACTGTATCCATGTTGGACACGTGACTCAACCTTTGAATGTGACTGTACTTACAATTTGGGCAATTTTGTGTTTTCTATTGTATTTTCTTGACAATTGTGTACGAATGGTTTGCAACGTTGTTTTCTTGTCGGTTGGGCCGTTGCTGACTTGTTGCGAAGCGATCCTGCTCGCCTGACGTGTGAAGTCGGCGTGCCGGTTCAAAACCTGTCCAACTTGCTTGCTCCAATTTTAACCTGTCTTTTTCCAGTCTCCAAAGACGTTTGTTTTCGAAGATGCCACTTTATTGTCGTCCTGGGCCCATAACCTGTTGAAATTTCTTGTGTGGGATCTTCTTTAACAACAGACTTCTTATATCTTGATAAACAAGATTCTGACAAAACTTTCTGTCGATGAACAATATTAATACGCAGATAACAGTTCGAGCACACCTGTTACTTTTTACATTCTCTATCAGGAATAAATTTATAGGTTAAGTTTTTCAAGACTGCCAACTACAAAACTTTCACTTTTATTTTTCTGCACAACTGTTATTGGTGGAATTTCAATGGACAAATTTTTGGTTAATCTCAACAGGCATAAATAATTTTTTGAGTGCTTAGAAGCAGGGGAACATGAATTTCGCACATGGAAACCCTATATATCTACAAGTGTTTGTTGGAAAAAAAGATTTCTATAGTTTCTTGGCCTCTATTCACCTGATCCAAGACTAAATAATATTTTTACTCTCCAAGGTAAAAAAAACACTTCTTGAAAAAAAATGTGCCCGAAATCATTTCTACAAAAGAAGTCTCCTCTCTTTTGTTCTTGGCATATCCGCCCGAAGATGAGATTGGAGATCTGGTATTGTAAATACTTGAATTTCACAAAATCTGTACTTTATTTTTAAAAAAAGGGTGATGTTCCAGTGCGATTTTGTTTGCCTGCCATTTTGTTTCAATATTGGCATTTGGCAGTCGTAGAGAGTGATCGATAGCAATTTATTGTGGAGTATCTACTACGGCAACAATGTGTTGAAATTATTAAAACATTTTATTTAAATAATTGTTTAATTGTGAATACACGGAGAAAATTACTTGACTTTTTTGGTTTAATCATATGCCAAGCAAGTAAACTATTTGGCGTGTAATAAATAATTTTGAAAATATGCATATATTGAGAGATAAACCAAAGACTAGGTGAAAATTAGGCCAACGTACACCTGAAAAGATTGATACAGTGAAGCAGAATGGCGCTGAATGTCCAGATACCTCTCATCGATGCCGTGCACAAAAATTGGGAATATATCTATCATGTTTATTAAACATTCTCAAGAAAAAAATTGTTTTTTTACCTGTATAAAATTTAACTGACACAACAGCTACAGGCAAATAAGTGCTACAGTTTTACAGCTTATTATGAGCGACAAAGCACACTTCGACTTGGCTGGCTTTATTAATAAACAGAATAGCCGCTCTTGAGGCACTGAAAACCCTTAACTGATAAACCGAAGATCACTACATCCTCGTAGAGTAACTGTATGGTGCTTTTGAGGATGCTGGAGGCAATGTTGTAACAGTTCCTAGTGACCGCTATCAAGACATGTTGAAAATTTTCTTCTGCCCGAATTAGATCGATTAGGCCTACAAAACATGTGGTTCCAATAGAACGGTGTCACACCACACATAGCTCGTGCTATGATGCAAATTTTGAGAGAAATTTTTCCCTGTCCAATAATATGAAAAAGTGGTGATATCGACCGGCCCATAACACCAGAAGTCTGCGAAAATGTTATGAAAAATGTGTTTTAAAGAGCTCGCATTTGTGTCACAAACATTTCAAAGTTATTAAAAAAAACTTTGACCTGGAACATAAAATACACCTGCTCCCTGGTTCTGGACGCAAAATAAATCCATGGACAGGGTATTGTTTTGTATTGACATTATATTATGATTATGACGGTACCCGATATATTCCATTCCAAGAAAATATAAAACGTTTTTAAAGCAAAACTTTAAGATTATTCGTTGAAGCATATAAAAAATGCCGAGAAAAAAGGTGTCGGAGCGCTATTCCACCGCGTTACAAGGGAAAAAAAGCCCTGTATTGACATTGAGAGTTCCATTTCTAATCCATTATTAGAATATACTAATAACGTGTACATTGGGTGTATAACTTAAAAATGCGGGATTGACAACAGATGGCATAACTTTTACACATGGTTTGTGTTAATAATAACTCATATGGCATTTTGGAGATTAAGCATCTGTCATTCATTCTTGATTAGTCATTGAACGAAATAGTGTAAACAACAAAGCTTATTTTGCTTCAAAAATGTCGAATTTCGTACCAAAAAAGTCCCATTTGCGGGAAGTGTTGATTTACTTCTTCAATTTGAAAAAAAGTTCAGCTGAAGCACATCGATTACTCACCGAAGCTTATCCTGAATATGTTCCATCGATTTCAACGTGCGAGAGATGGTTTGTGCGGTTCAGAAGTGGTGATTTTCACACGGAAGACGAACGACCAGGTCAGCCAAAAAAGTTTGAAGATGAAGATTTGGAGGCATTACTCGACGAAGACTGTTGTCGAACTCAAGAAGAAATTGCAAAATCATTGGGAGTCACTCAAGCAGCCATTTCAAAACGTTTGAAAGCAGCAGGATTCATCCAAAAGCAAGGAAATTGGGTCCCATCAATTGAAGCCGAGAGACGTTGAAAGGCGATTTTGCATTTCCGAAATGCTGCTTGAACGGCAGAAAAAGAAGTCGTTTTTGAATCGAATCATTACTGGCGACGAAAAATGGATTCATTACGAAAACCCAAAGCGCAAAAAATCGTATGTGAAGCCCGGCCAACCAGCCAAATCAACGCCAAAGCCAAATATCCATGGCGCCAAGGTAATGCTCTGTATTTGGTGGGATCAGAAAAGTGTGATCTATTATAAGCTATTGAAATCGGGCCAGACGATCACAGGCGACCTCTACCGAACACAATTAATCAGTTTGAAGCGAGCATTGGCCGAAAAACGCCCGGAATATGCGCCCAGACACGAAGCCATAATTTTCCATCATGACAACGCTCGGCTTCATGTGGCAAGACCGGTTAAAAATTATTTAGAAAACAGTGGCTGGGAAGTTTTGCCTCACCCGCCTTATAGCCCAGACCTTGCCCCGTCCGACTACCATTTGTTTAGATCCATGCAAAACGCCCTTACCGGAATACGCTTCACTTCAGAACAGGGCATCAAAAATTGGCTCGATTCATTCTTGGCCTCAAAACCGGAGCAGTTTTTTTGGTGCGGAATCCATATGTTGCGAGAAAGATGGGAAAAAGTAGTGGCTTCCAATAAACAATACTTTGAATAAAATATATTGTAACAATTTTTCAAAATAAGCACTCAAAGTTTGCCAAAAATCCCGCATTTTTAAGTTTAAGTTATTAAAATTTTTTTTTATTTTTTCCAAATTTGAAAATATTAATAATCTAGCCCATATCTTATAGATAAATTAAATCAATATTATTGTAATTAGACAATATGAAATTTCACGTTGACTAATTATGTATTGCATAGTCCGGGGTTTTTATAGTTCAATATAAAAATTGATTTGGTTACATTGATTTGCTACTACATTGAGTTTATTTTGGAACATTTTCAAATAATAACTCTTTTATTTACATTTTTTTCAGAATTTTAACTTTTGTAAATTATTTTGAAACATTTATCAAAATATCTAATAATTTATTTTTTCAAATTTTATGCAATATGTATATTGATTGATTAGAGGAAAATTTACTTCCATTTAAAATTATTAGTTATATGTAAAACTAATGATAAAAACTTTAAAGGAAAATGAAACACCTTTTCAAGTGGTAGTCCGGAATCTGCACTACACCACTCTCGTAGAGGAAATAAGAAACGAACTGGAGATGCTGGGTCACAAAGTAACTAGTATCTCCAATGTTAAGCAGAGGAACGCAGCGCTTCCTCTGTTTTTTATCTCGTTAAGACAAGCGGCTAATAACTAAACCATTTTTGATCTGGAAACGCTTGTCTATACAAGAATCAAAGTGGAGGAGCCTTATCCCACTAAGGACATAGTTCAATGCCACAGATGTCAACAGTACGGGCACACCAAATCATACTGTCGGCACAAGCCAAAATTCGTAAAATGTGCAGGGGAACACCTGACCACAGAATGTTCTAAAACGCGGGACAATCCAGCAAAGGGTGTTCTTTGTTCTGGAAGCCACCCGGCAAACTACAAAGGCTGCTCCACATATAAAAGACAAAAATAAGCCTAAATAATAATACATCCACAAATAATACGGGACTAACATCAACGCCAGTGCGACAAAACCTGACATTTGCTGAAATTGCATCTGGGCAGAAACAACATCAACAGCAGCAACAACAACCTCAACAACAAAACCATCCATATCAACCTCCTCATTAACAACAACAGCAACCACAAGATCAGCAGCAACACCAACAACAGCGCCAGCAACATCACCAACACCAGAAACAGTAGCAACAACAACAACAGCAGAAAAATGGTAGTCATGTTCCTATTCTTCCCCCATTACCCTCCTCCTAAGACCTAACAACACTTCTTTCTACAATAACTAACAAAATAATTCAAGAAACTACTCTTCTTCTCACTCCTCTGTTAACTGCTTTAACAACCGCCATTTCCTCACTAACAAGCAATATGAATAAATAAATGTTCTCGTCAACCCATAAATCCCTATCCATCTATCTCTGGAATGCTAACGGACTGACTTTACACCTACAAGAACTAGATATTCTCTTACACAACAAACGCATAGACGTTGCACTGATTACAGAAACTCACTTTACCTCCAGGTCGTTTTTTGCTATACGTGACTATAAAACATACAGAACTGACCATCCAGACAACACAGCCCACGGTGGAACTGCCATCCTTATTAGAAACTCCTTAAATCATTCCTTCCACTCACAAACTGCCACCCTGGAATAAGTCACTCTGGACAGCTACCCGACGAATTCTCAAATACAAAACAGCTGCACACCCGCTCCGGAATACCGACGGAACCTGGGCAAAAACGGATAAACAGAAAGCCGACATCTTCGGCAAACACTTAGAAAACATCTTTAAACCTCACGAAGATGTCTAAGACATTTTGCATGACGAACAAATATTCCGACAAATATCAACTCAGTTGCCCATAAGTCCACCTCCTAAGTTTTTCACTCCTTCCGAAGTTAAATTCACAATAAAAAAGCCCCAGGATATGACTTAATAACTTCAGAAATCCTGAAACAAATTTCCAAAAAAAACCCTCGTCCTTATAACCTATATTTATCATAGTATCCTCCGCACATCATTTTTTCCTTCCCTGTGGAAGTTTTCCATAATTAAGATGATCCCAAAACCCAATTAGCCCAAAAACCTTCCTACCTCATATAGACCTATAAGCCTCCTTCCCATGTTATTAAAAATCCTAGAAAAATTAATCCTAAAACGCCTTTATCCGATTTTTGAAACCGAGGGTGTCATTCCTCAGCATCAGTTTGGATTTCGACCTGAGCATTCCACTATCCAGCAGTGTCATCGCGTAGTCGACTACATAGCGTGTTCGCTAGAGCGAAAGGAATACTGCCCAGGAGTGTTTCTTGACATTTCGCATGCTTTCGACCGTGTATGGCACCCTGGATTGCTTTGGAAGTTGCAGCGAGTCCTACCCTCGAGTTATTTCCACATCCTTAAATCTTATCTCTCAGACCGATATTTTCAGGTAGCTGAAAATATGGAGTACTCTGACATTTATCCAATTTCCGCTGGCGTCCCTCAAGGAAGTATCCTAGGTCCTATCCTATATAACATTTATACCCATGACATTCCTTGCCACAACAACATCCTAACCGCAACATATGCTGACGATACAGCCATCCTGACACATCACAAAGATCCTTCCACAGCCATTAGTATCCTACAGAACCATATCCACTCCTTAGAAACTTGGTTCAAAAGGTGGAGAGTGAAGGTAAATGAGCAAAAACTGCTCATGTAACTTTCATACTCTGCCGAGAACAAATTCCCGACATAACCCTAAACGGTAGTATTATTCCACAAAAAAAAAGCGTACGTTACCTTGGACTTATATTCGACAAACGGTTAACCTGGAACCTTCATACGAAAACTAAAAGACGTGAACTTAACGGACGATACAAACAATTCTTACGTCTCCTAGACAGCAAATCGAAACTTACAACAACAAGTAAACTATTACTGTACAATACGGTTCTGAAACCAATATGGACATATGGTCTAGAACTTTGGGGTTCGACTAAGCATTCCAACTCCCTTCCAATCCAATCCCTACAATCCCGAATCCTTCGTAAAATTGTCAATGCCCCCTTTTATGTGCGAAACACTGTTATCCACCGTGACCTAAATATTCCATTTGTTCGTGAACTATGCATCTCCCGATATAAAAATTCCATTCGCATCTATCCTTCCACCCTAATCCTTTAGGAAGGGAACTTTTCACTCCCACCGTTCCAGTATACACCCATCGACGTTTAAAACGGCGATGGCCGAGAGATTCTCTAAAATTATAAAATAAAATTACCCTGTTCTAGAGGTAACATCGATGGGTGTTTTCCTCCACATGTCTTTATGTCCATGTATATTCCCGTAAAAAATCTGCTTGTTACTAGCATAAGTAGTTGTAGATAACATTTAAAATAAAAAAAATAAAATGTCTCATTAATAATTTTCATTGTATAATAAAACTTTTAATCAAAATAATTAATCATATTTTAAAATTATTTAAAACAAAAATAATCTCGATTGAATTTGAAATAAAAAATCCAGCAGTACCTAACACCGTGCTGTAGCGGCTCTAACATAGATCATGTGTCTCTATGAACTGACCGATAAAGATTTATTTATATTTATCTCAATATATAATGATGTATTCTGCGAACTGACCGCAAATTACGCATTTGTTCTTATAAGTGGGACTTCATTATCAAAATTTATTTCACAGTCATCGCTTGGATGCCTGGATGTTCAGATAGAAGGCAGATTCCTGATAATGCAAATCAGATTATGAATGCCTTCAAAATTATCATATCTCATAATTTAGGACCCAAACAGTGGCTCTATTTTATCAGAAACTTTGGCGACCGAGTCATGGAAGCATTTTGAGTTTTGGGAGCATTTCATATTATCTCGCATTACGTTGTCTGTGTAATCGATAACTTACCACCAATCATAGTTTTACCGGATAAAGGGAGTTATCGAGGCCGGAAGGCAAGGCAATCCATCGACGTGCCGTCAGCAAGGATTTGAGAAACGAGACAGTGAGGACATGGTAAGGATATTAGTATTCAGGGACTTAAGATAGATGATCTCATTGGTTCTTTCCTGACATAGCCACATGGAACTGAAGGGGCCATGGAGAAGTGAACCACTATGGCACCCAATTTCTGATTGGACGCGAGCGCTACAACCTATACTGCTGTAAGCTGGATGTTGAAACGATATCCTCCAAATGTCGTCCCACCATTACGTATGTTTTACGGAAGAAAGAAAGGAATTCCAGAAAAATTGTCGATCAATGCCTGTCCCAGAGGAGAATTATTGTAAAGCTTACACCATCACAGGCATGTTGGAGTACGTTAGGTGAATAAGCAATCAGAGTAATAAAGAAGCTTCATCACAAGAAAATAGTGAAAAATAGGCAGGTGCTGCATTTCGAGAACAGGAAAGTGGGTCTTATTGAGTAAAAATGCCAAATATGGCTGGGTCTATCAGTGTCTTTCAAAGTGCCTTTGTAGCAAGTCTGTCAGCTTGCTCGTGGCCAGAAATTTTGACCTATCCCTAGTATCTACTGTAATCCAATACGTCTCCAATTCAACAAACTCTATCAGGTTAGGAGATTTTAGTATAGGTTAAAAAGATTATGAAAAGTTTATTTTGCAGGAAAATTATAATTAAATATATGTTAAGTTGTAGTAAAAATAAATCCATTATTTTTGCATTAAATTGAAGGTTTTATTTAGCATAGATAGAATGATACGATTTAGGTCAAATATGCACCGTTTTGTTCGATAACTTGTTGCCATTTTGGAGGTAATTTCATAATGCCTCTCTCATAGAAACCCTTGTCCCTATTGGTAAAAAACTGGGACAGTCGATTTTTACAATCTTCTCTTGAGGCGAATTTTTCACCTGCAAAATCATTCGTCATAGACAGGAAGAGGTGGTATTCACTTGGTGCCAGGTCCGGACTATAAGGTGAATGCATAAGAACATCCCAACCAAGGTCCCGGAACTTCTGGCGAGTCACTATCGATGTATGCGGCCTGGCGTTGTCCTGATGGAACACAATTCCTCTCCTATTGGCCAAAGCTGGCCGCTTCTGGGCGATTGCTTCTTTCAGACGGTCCAATTGTTGACAGTATAGGTCCGAATTAAGATTTCGGCCGTAGGGGAGCAGCTCATAGTAGATGATTCCCTGCCAGTCCCACCAAACACAGAGCAAAACCTTCCTGGCTGTTAATCCTGGCTTGACCACCGTTTGCGCCGGATGACCGCGATTTGACCACGACCGTTGTCGCTTGACGTTGTCGTAAGTGACCCATTTTTCATCACCAGTAACCATCCGCTTCAGAAATGGATCGATATTGTTGCGATTCAGCAGCGATTCGCAGATGGAAATTCGGTCCATGAGGTTTTTTTGCGATAACTCGTGTGCCACCCATACATCGAGCTTCTTTTTGTATACAGCCTTATTTAAGTGGTTCCAAACGGTTTTTTGTGCAATGTTTAGCTCCTGGGCAATCGAAACAGTGCTTACCTGACGGTCGGACTCGACGATTTCCATTATTTTATCGACATTTTCGACAATTGGCATTCCAGAGCGTGGTGCATCTTTGACATCAAAATTACCGGAACGGAATCGACGAAACCAAAATTGCGCGTGATTGACTGTTACAGTATCAAGACCATTAATACTATTCACATTTTCAGCTGCCTGGCTTGCGTTTTCGCCTTTATCGAATAAAAACTGTAAAATATGGCGTATTTTCTCTTTGTTGGTGTCCATCTTAGACGCGTGCTAAAAAAATACTGAGTCAAGTAATCACAAAACTGTATCAGAAACTTTTTTAGTACGAAATCTTATCTTTCTAACGCAATCTAGTGCAACCAGATCGCACTATTACAGCGGGAGATACAGACTCCTAAAGCCATCTATTGGCAAAATAATGGATTACTTTTTACTACAACTTATATATTCTCATATACTAATGCATAAACGGTGTGAATGATAAACTCTTCTGAAAAAAAAATTTTAAATCAATTTTCTTTGGTATGCAAAATAAGGAATTTTTTATTCATTAGTCATAAAATATTTTAATAAAGATTTAATATTTAATACGTATAATTTATAATTTTCCAATAAAATCTATCAAAACATTTTAATAAGTTTTAATGAATGTTTTAAAATTTATAAATATATTTTTCGTCTCATAAAAATTATACAAAGAAGAGTAAGAGGGAAACTTCTATTACTTTTGGTATGTATAAGGCTTCATATTGGTGATACATTTTTATTAAAATTGCTTATAAATATAAAGTTTTGACGTGATTCTTAAAAAAATTGTTATATTTTCCTATGGGATACAAATAATATATAGCATTCGCATTTTTTTCTATTAAATAATATCCATATAACCTACTATTCATGTATTAGTTTATTTTAAGAAAAAAAATTAAAATTCCTAATTCCAGAATTTATTTGTTGTTTAATTGTTTAAGAATTGGAATTTCTATTTTAAAGAGTAGAATTAAGATCTTTTTTTAAATCTTGTAATTTTTTAAATATAAGATATTCTAAATAAAAAAAAAATATTTTTTGTATAAACATTAATATTTTTTTAATAGTTTTTGTATAAAAAATATTAACATATTTTTAAGGATTTTAAACAATTTTGTCCTGCACGTTATCGGTTAAATTCTTATCTGCAATATACATTTTTGTTACTGATAGAAAAGCTTATTTGGATACTTTTTTATTTTTCAATTTTCCAAAATATATGAAAATTTTATACAATATAGAAAATTAAATTTAATTAATAAAAAGAATGAGATAGTAAATTAAATTTTATAAAATAATTAAAAGTATCATTAAACCTATTGAAAATTACATATTTAATTAAATGTCAAATATTCATCTTATTGGTATTAATAAATTGCACTATTTTAATTGCTTTTATTAAAAATTTACCATTAAAATTTATTAACGACTGTTATAATGTGATTGCAGATATTCCAACTGAAATTAAAATTTTACGTTTTTATGCACAAAGTTATTAAGAGTAATTTATTAAGGTGTGCCATTTCAATTCTCTATTATTAATATTATAATTTTCACGATGATAATATCGAATCAATTTTCTCATTTAAAATACGTCGTTTGAATATTAATATATTTAATTAATGGTTGCTGATTTCTTTGTGTTATAGATTATTGGTATTTTTAATGGATTAATTGCAATAACTTTTTTAAACGATTGCCTACTTTTTAAATAAAATCATATTTTGTGATAAATTATAAAATATATTATTTAGATAATCGAATAATTTTTAATATGGAACATGATTGAATTTGACATTAAGAAGAATGCTTGATAAAACCTGAAAGTTGCACTCTATAAGCACAGATTGGCTATTTTGACTATTCTGTTCAGCAAAAGCGTACTATTTAGTTTTATCCATTTCTTATTTTATATTAGAATCAAATTTAAATTAGACAATTCTTGTAAATGAATATATATAAATTTATTTGAAAATATTATTCCATGACCTTCCAAACGAAAAGCCTTTTTGGAATACGCAACACCTCCTCCAGTTCTTTAATTCTACGTTAAGAGGTCATCTCCATTAAAGAAACTGTTTCCAATCACTTAATCGAGTTGTTCTGCTCCTTCTGTATAAGTAAATATTTATAATACCATGCATTATCCACTTTTATACAAACATATGTGTAGAATACTATTTATTCATAATAGGATTTAGAATTCAAATGGATTTACTTTTTTTATCATCTTATAAGCCACATTAACGAGTTTATTATATTGGTACTTGCACAACTTCTATTTTACTTATTAATGACGATCGTTTATCCCTTATCATTGAAATCCTACAGTCTTTCACATTAAATTCTTAAGTACCAGTCTTCTTTAAAATAAAGTATCTAAAAATCAAGATTATAGAGATTTCTAAAAAAATTTAAAATTATATCTTGTTAGTGCCAGTTTATATAAAAGTATTTATTGCAGTTGAATGTAGAGTAACCGCTAAAAATTACAAACTTAACTAAAAACAGAAATCTCTACTTACAGAATGAAGAATTTCAATAAACAGATCGGAAACCTTACAATTAACAGATCAGGTTGGATAGCTATAAATAAGTTGACTTATTAGGAAGACACTTATCACAAAATTTTAAAGCACATAACGATATCAAAGACAATACTTCACTTCTATTGTAACTGTCTTTTAATTCTTATAAACATTGTGAATTAAAAATAAAATATTTATCTTGTAATAAGGCCTCTTTCTTCATTATGGAAGTATTATTTGATAAAAATAATCATAAAAGCTCATTAGTATACGAGAGTCGTTCAATAAGTCCTTAGAAAATTCGAGAAATTGCGCTCGTAGTGTCGGTAAGGATTTTTTTTGTAAGTAGCATTATCGACAGGAAAGCTATCAAAATTTCAGCTCGATACATAGCGTAGGTCAATTTCTATCGTCGATTAAAGTTAGCGATATTTATTTGTGCATAACAATGGAAAAAAGCGAGTTTAGGGCTGTCATCAAACATCTCCATTTGAAAGGCTTAAGCCCGAAAGAAATCAAAGCCGAGTTGGATGCAGTTCATGGCACATCTGCACCTGTGTTTGCGACGGTTTACAATTGGGTGAATGAATTTAAACGTGGCCGTTCATCCACAAAAGATGAACATCGTTCAGGACGCCCAGTTGAGGTGTCTACTCCTGAAATCATCGACAAAATCCACGATCTGATTTTGAACGATCGGCGAATTAAAGTGCACGAATTAGTTGAGGCCACGGGCATATCACAAGGTACAGTCGCTTCAATTTTGCATGAAAAATTGTCTGTGAAAAAATTTCGGCAAGATGGGTGCCGTGTTTGCTCTCAGAGGAGAATAAGCGCAATCGTGTAGTGGACTCTGAGGCTATGTTGGCACTCTTTCATCGCAATCCTGCATAATTCCTTCGTCGATATGTCACTGTGGACGAAACCTGGATACACTACTACACTCCAGAAACGAAGAGACAGTCATCACAGTCGATTTTAAAGGGTGAACGGGCTCCGAAGAAGGCAAAAACTGTGCCATCGGCCGGCAAGGTGATGGCCACGGTCTTTTGGGATTCGCAGGGCATCATTTTTATCGACTACTTGGAAGAAGGAAAAACAATAACAGGAGCGTATTACGCGTCGTTATTGCAACGGTTGAGCGAGGAAATCAAAGAGAAACGCCCCCATCTGAAGAAAAAAATCCTCTTGCATCAGGACAATGCGCGTGTGCACACCTGCGCTGTTTCTATGGGCAAAATTGTGGAATTGAGAATGGAATTGTTGCAGCATGCCGCTTATTCACCAGATTTGGCCCCGAGTGACTATTTTCTTTTCCCCAATCTGAAGAAATGGCTTGGCGGACGACGGTTCACTTCCAACGAGGACGTCATTGCTCAAACGGATGAGTATTTTGCAGAACTTCCGAAATCCTATTTTTTGGACGGGATAAAAATGTTGGAAAAACGGTTGGAAAAATGTATTGAGCTAAAAGGAGATTATGTTGAAAACTAAAAAATTTTTTTTTTAAAAAACAGTTTTTTTCCATTTTTTTCTAAGGACTTATTGAACGACCCTCGTACTTTTTTTTATTAGCTAAACTCTGAGAAAAAATTCAATAAAAATATCTTTATGCTATTTATTATCGATTATATTATTTTATTTCTTACAAGCTCTTGTTCGGATCTGGTATACTGTACTATTTATGGGAACTCGGCAGCATCGGTTCCTACCTTATTATCTTATGATTTTATTCTATCTCTCAGAACGTAATTTTCAAATTTCTGAAATAAAAGATATATACTATTATATTATATTCTTAAACTCCTAAACACACTGCTCTGGAAACTCAAGAGCTTTCTACCTTCAACCTACTATCTTATTATAAATTCATATCTCTCCCAATTCTAACCGGAGCCCCACAAGGCAGTATGTTTGGTCCCATCTTATATAATATATATACCCATGACATCCCATTTGATCCTAATACTATTAGTGCTCTAGGTATATAAATTAATATGGTAAGATATTGCGCATGTATCATTCCATCTCCCTCTCGCAATTTTCTGTCAAATGACGTCGTTCAGGAAGTACAATTCTTTAACCGGGTATAAACAAAACAAACTTATTAACTGAAGTAGCGTGTTTATTTAAAGTTGATTGTGTTAACATTTCGTTTATATATTAAATAAAGCAAAAAGCAAGTGATTTATTATAAAGTTAAGATGGCAATCTGTGCAATGCTTCAATGCAACAGCAGCAACGACAAACGGCTGAAAAGAAATCAAGACGAATGTGTTAGGAACAGTGTAAAATTTTTTAAATTTCCTAAAGACAAATTGTATGCAAGACAATGGCTACAAAAGTGCAAGAGAAGTGATAAAGTGAATATCAATAATGCTTACGTTTGTTCAAAACATTTCAAACCTGAACACTATTTGCGAAACCTGCAGCACGAATTATTAAATTACTCACCTAGAAGCTGTAGAAAATTAAAATTAGATGCAATTCCAACCGAAAATCTGCCAATTGGAAGTGTAAAGTATGAAGTGAAGGAGACTGTTCGTCAGAAAAGACAGGATAGAAAAAAAAACACTTAGATTGTGAATAATATGCTGTAAGTATTTTGCTTGAAATAAAGCGGCCTTAATCAGGATCCCCTCGAAATGTTTTTTGACGTCATGCGTGCGAAAGGAGGACTGTACGACCATCCAACAGCTTTGCAGTTCAAATATCGCCTAAGAAGTTTCCTGTTGGGTAAAAATGAGAGCATAATATCACAGCATAGTAATGTGCAGTGTGATGAAACAAAAAATGTCAAAATGGATGTCGACGCAGCTTTGAGCCACTCCCATTCGCTTAATAAATCCAACACTCCGCAATTGGGAAATTCATCGGTCGAATTTAGTACACCCGAATTTATAGAGGAGTATGTGGATTCAGAAATGTTCGACGGCAGTGAATTCGATAAAGACGACGATTTGGTAGATGAAATGTTCGATGTTGGGTTCGATGATTTAAATGAAGATGCTTCAGAAGAGTTGTCTTCAGGTTACGTGTGCCTGACTTCAAATCTTCTAAAAGATCTTACCAAAGAGACCACCATTAATGCCGCAGAAACATATTTGAATGTAAGTGCAGGAATGTATGATTTAGATTACCTAGAATACGATGGTTTGGAGCATCTCGCTGGCTACATTATTCACAGATTAAGATTTAAAATTCCAAACATGCTTGAGACATATTGTGAAATTGACCCAACAATAAGGTTGACATGGATGGATACAGTAACGGAAGGCAGGCTACGCAAACCCAAATTGCATTTTATGGAAAATTTAATCAATCTTGAAACGATATTTAAAAACTACAACATGAATACATTAAAAACTGGCCGTGATTATATTAAAAATTTATTGCAACTTGCTGAAAATATAGAGCTAGAAACAGAAATAAAAAAATTTTATATCTTACCATATATCTTACCATATTATTCTATATACCTTGATTAGTGCTACTTATGCAGATGGTATGGCCATAATTGCCACCCATACAAATCCTGACATAGCTTCCAACAATTTTCAATTCCATATATACAACCTTTAATCCTGGTTTAAGAGATGGAATTAACAGAAGAGTGATCACATTACTTTCACACTTTATCAAGGAAAACTTACCCCTTTATACCTTAATACAATAGCAACATGATTCCACAATAAGATAAAGTGCGTAGTTTGGGACTTTATCTGGACAAAAGATTAACATGGAAACCTCATACTACACTAAAAAATCTTCAAGCCACTAGACGTTACCTACAAGTTCTTAGACTACAATACAATTATAAAACCTATTTGGACATATGGAATTGAACTTTGGGGTTCAACGGGACGTTCCAATTCCTATCGCGTCGAGGCCTTACAATCCAAGATCCTCCGTAAAATTGTTGATGCACACTTTTATGTTCGTAAAATGTTATGTAATTTGCTTGTTCATCATCTTCGTCATCATCTTTTAGTGCTACAGCCCGGGGTGGGCTTTGACCTCCTTTACAATATGTCTCCAACGGTGTCTATCTTGTGCTACTGATTTCTAATTTCGTACTCCAATAATTCTTAAGTCTTGTTCAACACTATCTAGCCATCTTTGTCTAGGACATCTTCTATATCTTGTATTTGTTGGTATCGTATTAAAAATAGATTTGTGAGCTCTTTCCTGTGGCATTCTGCTAGCAAGACCAGCACATTTTATTCGCATACTTTTTATGAATCAACTTATGTCCTCTCCATCGATTAACTCTAAGAGTTCTGCGTTTTCAAATATCATTTATCATGATAAATTGTCTAGGACGACCTCAATAGCATTTATCATTTCATCGTATGATGGCTGTAAAAATTCATTTTCGTTTTACAATAAAATTATTTTATTGTAACAAGCAAAGTATAATTTGCTTGTTACAACAAAAAAATAAAAAAAAATTTAAAAAAAATTTTAAACTGGTTTATTTATTTGAAGTATCTAGAACTGGGTTATGGAGAATAAAGAAAGACCGTCCATCTATCCAACTACTACTTAATGGCAGCGTAAAAACTTAAGTCCGGTACAAACGATTGCCCATATATAAGACAGTTCTTAAGCCTGTATGGACCTACAGACTTGAAGTATAGATTTTAATCAAGCTTTCGAACTTCCGAGAATAAAATCCTTCGTAAAATATTCAAATTTATCTTTTAAATGTAAATATTCTGGTTATTTTTAAATGTACAATAGTTTTGTATTGTGTTTTATATTGTAATATATTTATACCCATTGCTTTATCGAATAATATTAAATTAATTATGCTTTACATTGAAAAATAATTATTAATTATGTGTTAATATTATCTATTTAAAATTTACTATTTCTTATATATAAAAAAAATATTATAAAAATAACTTGTCTATCACTACAAAAATCATTTTCAATTTTGTTTAAAATATAAGAAAAAATGTACTCTTTTCGAGTCCTATTTTTAATAGTTCAGATGTATGAGCTTTTATCATTCAAATCAAATTAATAAAGTAACCCCCGTAAATTTATATCCAAGTTTTGGTTTGAATTTTTAAAGTTATTTTCATTGAAATCAAGAATTTTATGAGCTTTCATCATTCAAATCAAACCACCATAACAGCTGACATCTCCTTAATTTTTTTCTTCTTTAACTATACGCAATTTATAGTTTAACTATTCTACACTAGGATCAACAGGATCAAGATTGATCTGTTTAGCTACGATGTAGTCAGAAGATTTTCTTCTTTTGTCTAACGTTAGACAAATTTTATATTGCCTTCTAGTATCGATAAAAAATATAACATATTATCTTAAAAATCACATTTTAACGATAATGGTTATTTCATATTTTACGAGTCACTATTGTCTAATTTTTTAAACTTTTAACTCATTCTTCGAATACATAATAAAATATAATAAAATATTTAAAAATATTTTCGCAAAAATCCTCTTATTATTATTATATTTGCTATAGGGTTTTAAAGAATTAAAATTAAAAAAAATTACCCTTTTCTAAAATCCTTCTAAAAGTTAGTAATGAAGGAAATTAATTTGATTCTATTTATAATGAAAATTATCTCAATTTTATTTAAATATAATCCTTTTAGGAAGTTGATATTTTTTATACACGCACATACTTATAATGAAGTTAATTATAATCCCATTTAATGATACTATTCGATGCCTTGAAAATCCTTTTCTGGTTAGTTAGAATTTATAGTAAAATTTTGAAAAAAAACATTATTCTGAAATGATTATTTTCCATTAATTTACTTCAAAGTATCATGGTACGATATTGGTTCATTTAAGTTTAACAAATATTATTTTTGTTTTAAGTTCTTTTGCAAATTTTCATTGGAAAATTCAAAATTCTGAAATAAGTAAATACTGGCAAAATATTAATATAAAAGCTACTATAATCATTAATAGAAGTAAATATATATATACCAACGACTGTAATATATCGGTTACAAGGATATAAGGATATAATGTCATCTTTTGTTATATTCTGATTAATATAGACATTTATTTAAAAGCAGCCGGAAGTCGCCGTAGGACTCTAGTTTAGGCTGACGAGTCGACAACGTGCAAAATAAAGACATTACAATAAAAGGACTCATTATCATTAAAGTTAGAATATTAAAACGCTTTTGTTTCGTTACTTTATCCTTATTATAACTACTACTTGTATTTCCTTATACAATATATACATAAAATTTTGTATATAATTTTATTTTATTATTGTTTTATTATAGTAAAATTTTCTCTCTAAATATATAATAATTTGAAAGTAATTGTGTTAACTAAATCTATCAATTTCTATAAGAGTGTATGTATTTTTGGGGATCCGGAAATAATACTGAAAATAAATTTTCGAGTAGTACGAAAAAAAAACTGATAATTTTTAAGGATAATTATCAAATACAAAAGAAAGGATTCTGAAGAAAGATAATGACCTTTACCAGAAATTGAACATTATTCGAAATTTAATTATTTTCTATTTTGAAAAGGATAAGGTTGCTATCTTCATCGTTAAAATGAATTTTGCAAAAATTATCTACAAAAACGAAGAAATTATGAACAAAAGATATTCAAGCCAGAATCAAAAAAGTCCTTTTGTCAGTTATTCAGAATTCGTTGGATTACAGGAAATTATAATTATACAATAGCCCCAGGATTATCTTAAGTTTATTCATTCAAATTAAAAACGATTGCACTGTTTTTTTTTCACCAAATGATGTAATTGTCTTTTCTCTTTATTTCGCGGACACAATAAGTTCTCAAATAATAAAATAATAATTATAAAAAATATATATAGTATTAAAAAAAATTTTCTAGATTTATTTTTTGCGTCGGAAATAAAGCTGAATTAATTTTTTTGTTTATTGAATTAATTTCTTGAATATTCTTATATCTTGTTATCTTTTTGTCAATTTAATTAGATTATGACCATCTGAAATCGGAAATAAAGCTTAATTAATTTTTTTTTTGTTGACGTTAAGAAGTATTAAAAAAGTAATACTAGTAAAAGTTACATAAGTAAATTGTAAAATGCTTCTAATCACAAAAATTTCAATAATAAATAATTCTTCTTAATTTGCAGCTATTCTAAATAGGATTTACATAAGATATTAAAAATATTCCTGTCTGGATATGGTTTTGATAAGCTTAAGCTAGTCTAAAAATTCAATTCGTGGTACGATAATCATAGAAATTAATCAATCCGCATTTCTTGCGAAAATCATATTTTTATTATTTTATATTCATATTTTAAGAAGTGAACAAATCTTTTTTTCTTAAGAAAAAATTATTTGTTCACTTTTTATTTAAAATTAAATAGTCAAAACTGTTTGGTAGTTTCCTGGCAGCATATGCAATCACTTTTGGAGGCGAGATAGTGTTCCACTGCCATTCGGATACCCTTCAAAATTTGCGTACTCATAACAACTATTAACATATGTATCATCCAAATAGAGAGTTTTGACACAAAACCAAGCTCATAAATGTGATCTTAAGCAGTTGTCAGCTGGATCTCGAGCTTTAAGGATACATTCACGGAAGTTAATGTGGCGTTTGTCCTGATTATGATCTGATGGCCTATCTGGCCGAGGTTCATTTTTCAAAGTAAAGTCACTTGAACCATATTTTGTAAATCCCCTTTTCGAGTTATTCCTGTTACTTCTCCAAACACTTCACACAAGTTCGTTGCTACATCCACCGCGATATTTCCTTTTTAGAACTCATACAGCTTACAATATCTTAAGTGAACTTTTGTTAATGGTTGTAAAGGTTTAAGAAAACTGACTAATATTCGCAAAAATTTCCAATTATCATCAACTATGCGCTTACATACCAGCTCAAATCAGTTTAAATCCTGTCAGAATTCCTTCTAAGTGTACGTATTCACAAACGAAAAAACTTTCCCTTACATCTAATAGAATTATTTTTTGCGACAAGAATCTATAGTCTCATCAAGCGTAAGATTAAAATCTTGATATTATGAGCATGGCTTCACTTCTTTGCATCTATATAATGTTCCAAGGATCGAATATCTTTGGATTGAAATAAAAAAGGATTAAATGTTTGAAATTCGACTATTTTTTATCCGAAAGCTTATTTTACAGTACTTTGAATGGAATACAATGACAATTTCGGCTTTGTTTTGACAGCAGAAAATATATTATATTTGTTTTTAAAAAAACATGCAATTGTGCCCTCAATTAAAATGCATGTCATACAATGAATTTTTCAGAATTTAAAATTTTTTCCGATGATTTTGCTTATCTATGAAGTTTTTGAGCCAAATTTGAGTTTGATCGATTATAATAATATTAAAACAAATGCAGCAAGTTAAGTGAATTATTTGTCAAAAGCTTGATTAAAACAGAATCCAATATGGCTGCAATCAGCTCACAAACATACCTTATCCCTTTTGAAAACCCGTTGATTAAGTTAACTGTGTACTATCGTCTATTTATCTTAATTTAATTAATAAACAAACAGTTACGTATATTGGGCTTCAAGTTCTCTGATGCACTTAATAATTAACAAAATCTAGGTGTAATGCAGATTTGATGTCTAAGGATGTACAGTAGAAGTTTAAATATTTTAACATTAGCCATTGTACAGAACCATGATTGGTCAGTTTTCATAACTAAAAGTCTGCAACTAGACACAAATGGACCAAATTATCTGCATTATATTTTCCATCTGTAGTGTTTGCCGTAATTACTATTTAATTCTTTTTGGTCTTCAAAGGTTTTTACTTCCATTTTTTTTCTTTTTTTAATGTTTATTTTAATTTAGATATATTCTATGGACGAATTAATTAGCGACTGAATAACTTGATTCTCATGCTTGACATAGCATATATAAAATTTTGTATTTCAAGCTGTGTTTATTGAATTAATTTCTTGAATATTCTCTTATCTTGTTATCTTTTTGTCAATTTATTTAGATTAAGACCATCTGAAATATTATTTTTAATATTTATATAGTCACTTTGAGTGCAAGTTACACTAAAATAGAATGTATGACATCTCTAAAAGCGAATCCCTTCTAGACGTGCAGCACAAGTTATAACCTCGTAGGTGACACTATAGAGCATCAAAATTGTAATTGAATTTTGTAGTGCATTGCGAAAAATGAAACAGCGAAATTTAGAGCAACAATGTGCTTGATAAATCTGCGAGTTTGACTACGAAAAAATGCAACGAGCCTTATCAAGCTCATATGTAAGTTTTCGGTAATATAAAGCATTTTTAGGGGGTCGAACTTTGCTCAGGAAGCAAACTGATGAAAATGTGGAATGGCTGAGGGCTCTTGTGAGGTCAGGCCGTCGATTGACCTTATAGCTGACGGAGAGTGAGTTTAATTTAAATTTTTTTTTTTTTTTATTTGACAGGTTTTCATTTCTATGTTACACATAGACATGAGAACACAGTCACTCCTATGGAGCATATAGCGGCACTAGAGCCTCTGTGAACTCTCTCCATCTGCTTCTGTCTTGAGCCAGCCCTTTTACTTCCGACCATGATTTGCCAGTTTGTTGGTGTTCGCGCTCGACTGATCTTCTCCAAGTGGTCCTTGGACGTCCTCTGCTGCGATTGCCCTATGGGTTCCAATCTAGTGCCATCCTTGCTATGTCCGTAGGTGGTTTTCGCAAGGTGTGGCCAATCCAACTCCATTTCCTGCGTTTGATGTTATCTAGCAGGGGTATTTGCTTCGTGAGAAGTAACAGCTCATCGTTCGTTATCCAGTTTGGCCAGAAGATCTTGCTTATACGCCTCAAGCATCTGTTCACAAATGCCTGAGGCTTACGAGTCGTGCTGTCTGTTACTTTCCATGTTTCGCAGCCGTACAGCAGGACTGGCTTGACGTTTGAGTTGAATATTCGAAGTTTGATTGCTATGGAGAGATGATTGGAACGCCATACGTTCCCAAGTGAGGTGTACGCTTGTCGCGCCTTGTTGATGCGCGTTTGGATGTCTATTTCAGTTCCACCATCCTTGCTGAGCATGCTGCCAAGGTAACAGAACTTTTCGACATCTTCAACTTGGGTACCGTGTAGCATCAAGGGTCTCTCGCAGGTGGCGCCGACACGCATCAATTTGGTCTTCTTGATGTTGTCTTCTTGATGTTGATTCTCATCCCAACTTTTTCTGCGTTGGAGGCCAGTGCATTCAGTTTCTCCTGAATGCCGTTAAAGGTGTGGGACATGAGGCATATGTCGTCGGCGTAGTCCAGGTCGTTTTTTAAATTGTTTGACCCTTTATTCGATTTTGACCCAAGATCTAGGCATAAAAAAAATTTGAGTGAATATAAAAATGATTTTTAGTAGGAAAAAAGGATTTTGTATAGTGCCTCAGCCATCCCCTCTTTTCAAATTATATTAGTTCCTGTCACTTTTTATCCCCCAAGAGCAAAATATTGGATTGTTTGGAAAGTAATTTCGTTCTTCCGAACACAGGAGTTAATTGCATTTTTTCACAACCAACTTCACACTTAAGGCGCATAATTATACATATTTTGATAGCTGACATAGCAAGGCTTGCTTTTGAAAAAACTCGATTGATTCTGCATAGTAGTTTTTGGTTGATACCCATTTAAATATGAAAGTGAAAAATAGCATTTTGGCATATTTTACTTTTTTACTACAGAAAAGATAAAAATGCTGTTCAAGCGAGAAAAAAATTATCCGATATATTGGAGAAGATGCCACTTCTTCTTTTCAAAATTTTTACCCAGCAATTTTGATCTCGAAGATGCACCACGTTCTGGAAGGCCAGTTGAAGCTGATGAAGACACAATAAAGGCCTTAATTGATCGAAACCGACGTATAACAACTCGTGAGATTGCTGAGAGATTAAATTTACCAAAATCGACCGTTCATGATCATTTTAAACGGCTAGGTTTTATGTCAAAACTCAAAATATGGGTTACTCATCTTCTTACGGAAAAAATTTGCGCCGTCGCATTGACGTTAGTGATTTGTTTCTCAAACGCAAAGAAAATGATCCATTTTTGAAGCCTTTCATCACTGGCGACGAGAAATGAGTTATCTATTATAATATAAAGCGGAAAGGATCCTGGAGTAGAAAAGATGAACCGGCTCAAAGCACTTCGAAAACCAATATTCATCAGAAAAAGGTTATGCTTTCTGTTTGGTGGGATTTAAAAAGAATCGTTTATTTTGAGCTAATGCGAAACCACATACAGGATAATGCGAAACCACATACAAGTTTGACCACTCGGCAAAAGCTTTTTGAGCTTGGATGGTATATACTGCCATACCCACCATACTCTCCATACCTACCACCTTCCGGCGAAGTAGTATTTACAAAGAGTGCCGCGGGGAACCATCGTTCCGGGAGCAAGATTAGAGGTGCATGTTAGGTTTTAACGAGGTAAAAATCCCGCATAACTCGCCTGGCAGCAAAAATTTCCAGGCGAGTACCTTTTGAAGGTCACCCCCTGTACCTCATTAATCTAAACATAAAAAAAAATACCTTCCACCTTCCGATTATCTTTTGTTCCGGTATCTACAAAATTTTTAAGGCGGTAAAACTTTTAATTCAAATGAGGAGGTCAAAAATAACTTGGATTAGCTTTTTGCCAGCAAAGAATCAAAAATTTTATGAGCGTGAAATCCTCCTACAGCCAGAAAGATGGCAAAGGGTATTGGATCAGACTGGACAATATTTAATTGAATAAAATATTAATTCACTATAAGAAAATAGTCTTTCGTTTTTATAATAAAAAAAAACGAAATTGCTTTCCGAACAATCCAATAAAATTGAAATGACATCATTTTGATATTGTCGTCGTATCCAAACGAGTGTAATTGAAGACATAAAGGCGATTTTAGTTAAAGCATGTAGCGGATATAAAGCTGCTCAAAATATAAAAATTAAATAAAATTGTTCTTGTTACTTTTCTAACATCACTCAAGTATTTTATTCAATAGGATTTAGTTTCTTAATTAAAGTAGGAATAGGGATTATATGTGTGAGCTATACATCAGTTACTTTAATTCCTTTTACCAAATTTTAGTTACATAATTGGTAAATACTGAATTTTATCTAAATTAAATTACAACGTTTATGTAAAAAAAAATATTATCCGTTGAATATTATTTTTAAAAAAAGTCAGCATTTCTACAAAAATTATATAAAAAAAATACCTGAAATGTATTAAAAATTATTTATAGTACAAAAATTTTGCTTTAAATTGGGGTTGAAATTATGTCTGGTTAGACTTTAGCTAGAAAAATATAGGGAGTAATGTGGTTTTAGAAAAAAAGAAAAATACAAAAAGAAACAATTTTCTTCAGCGTATCTGTTTGAGAAAAATCAGTATCTTGACATGAAATATGCCATTTGTTATAAAATAGTACATCATCAATGTCGCGTTTTATGTATATTTTTTTCTTCATATGAAAAAAAAACTTTTTAAATTCATTTCCTGAAAATAAAGGAAATGGGGAAATGTGTGGATAGGTGGTATATTTTAAAATGTTTTTTCTTCCATTCTATATGCTTCATTGTCAGGGCGGAAAAAAGTAATTTATTGTTTTATTTTTATAAGATTAATTTTTTTTTAGTATTTTTCATTTTTTTAGGGTAAAAGAAAAAGGATAGACTCAGTAGGATCCCAAGAGGGAGTGTTGTTTCATAAGATACAAAAAATCTAAAGGAAATAGAAATAAAAAGCTTGTTTTCCTATACAGGAAAAACAAAAGGAAATTGTTGTCACACGTAAAAGAAAATTTTCTTTTGGTTTTTCTCTTTAGAAAATTTTAGTTGAATTTTTCTAGTTTATGTTGTAAAAAGATAGAAACATGTCAACTTTGTGTATATTTAAGGATTTTTCTTAAGATTTTCCATTTTTATTTTTGTCAATAAATACAAGTGAACAAGAAAAAATCGATAAATCGCTGAAAACCGCAGTTAAATAAGGTAGATATAAAATAATAAATTTTAGTCAAACAGAAATGGAAAAGTTCACAATAACAATATCTAAGAGTGTAGCTACCTACATACGGTATATATGAACCTATGTGGGACATATTATCTATCTATACGAGTAAAGCTTTATGGATATGTAGAACTATAATAATAAATAAAGAAATATCAACAACAACAAAATTTAATAACAAAAATAAAAATAAATGGCAAAAAGAATGAAGACATACATTCTCTCATATATTTGTTCGTAAGGGAAAAAATTTACAACATAAAAAATATAAAAAGTATATTTAAGTAAGATTCACTGCCAGTGTATTTTTATGCTTTATGCTTTGATTTAAAGGAAACATAATTCAATCTATTTTGGAAGTAAGATATTTATTGTGAATGTTTTTCATCCGATATGAAAGCGAAACCCAATAAAATCTCGTATAGTGTGTTTGCGTGTTTTTTCCTCTGAAATTTTGAACAAAACACTTTCCGAAAATCGTTTTTCAATTCAAATTTTCATAATTTATTTGATTTAACTAATGGCATTACGATAATACTGCGCAGAAGATTTGAACGAATGAAATAATATTTATTGATAGAGAAAAGAAGAATAGACAAAAGTCAATAATTTTTGTAATACTGAAAATCAATTTCTTTTATCTACAATATTACATATGACCATGCACAATACTATAGTGACCAGAGCCAAAATAATCAGGACACGTTTCATAAATTAGAGAAGGCAATTCTATTGAACTAATAACCACCCTAAAAATTTCCTGCACATACTAAGGCGTCAGATGACAATTTTCCCTACAAATATACATTAACAGTTATTCTTTGAATTGTAGGAAAATTTATTGAAAATGTTTCCGTTTTCTTTCTATTGACCACCAAGAAGGGAAGCTATTACAATTTTCTTCACTTTCCAATAATTTTATGCAAAATTTATTGGAAAATATTTTTTTCTTAAAACTTATCAAAGGAAAATTTTTCAGTTTTTTAATATTTTTTTTTATTCTACAAAATCCTACAAATGATTTTTATATTAGCTACAAAAAAAAACAGTATAAAATTTGAAAGAAGAAAAATAAAATATTATAAATTTGGATAATTCAATTTAGTATCAGATGCAGATGTTACTGTTAAATAAGTTATTTTCATTACTCCATCATTGGTTATTTCATTTTTCTTATTAACTAACTTAAATAAGAGACTAGTTATAAATAAACATAGAAGAGTATTTCTGAAAATATTTCAATTTTATATAAATAATATGAAATTTATTATTAAGAATACTATCTAAAATATGAAAAACTCATGGAGGAAATATTGTTTGTAATTTGTAGGAAATTTAAGATTCTATTATTTCGCGAACTAATTGATATTTATCTTAGAATTACCAACGATTCTTATTAATTAATATAGATATTTTATGTAGAAAAGTATATGAGGTAACTATTAATAAAATTTATTCAGCGGAAAATATGTTTCTATATTTGTTGAAATATTTTGAGATACGAGGGTCGTTCAATAAGTTTTTAGAAAAAAATGAAAAAAAACTGTTTTTAAAAAAAAAATTTTCATTTTTCAACATAATCGCCTTTCAGCTCTATACACTTTTCCAACCGTTTTTCCAAAATTTTTAACCCGTCCAAAAAATAGGATTTCGGAAGTACTGCAAAATACTCAGGTTTGAGCAATGACGTCCTCGTTGGAAGTGAACCGTCGTCCGCCAAGCCATTTCTTCAGATTGGGGAAAAGAAAATAGTCATTCAGGGCCAAATCTGGTGAATAAGCGGGATGCTGCAACAATTCCATTCTCAATTCCACAATTTTTGCCATGGAAACAGCGCAGGTGTGCACACGCGCATTGTCCTGATGCAAGAGGATTTTTTTCTTCTTCAGATGGTGGCGTTTCTCTTTGATTTCCTCGCTCAACCGTTGCAATAACGACGCGTAATATGCTCCTGTTATTGTTTTTCCTTTTTCCAAGTAGTCGATAAAAATGATGCCCTGCGAATCCCAAAAGACCGTGGCCATCACCTTGCCGGCCGATGGCACAGTTTTTGCCTTCTTCGGAGCCCGTTCACCCTTGAAAATCCACTGTGATGACTGTATCTTCGTTTCTGGTGTGTAGTAGTGTATCAGGTTTCGTCCACAGTAACATATCGACAAAGGAATTCGACAGGATTGCGATGAAAGAGTGCCAACATAGCCTCAGAGTTCACTGCACGATTGCGCTTATTCTCCTCAGAGTGCAAACGCGGCACCCATCTTGCCGAAATTTTTTTCACAGACAATTTTTCATGCAAAATTGAAGCGACTGTACCTTGTGATATGCCCGTGGCCTCAACTAATTCGAGCACTTTAATTCGCCGATCGTTCAAAATCAGCTCGTGGATTTTGTCGATGATTTCAGGAGTAGACACCTCAACTGGGCGTCCTGAACGATGTTCATCTTTTGTGGATGAACGGCCACGTTAACATTCATTCACCCAATTGTAAACCGTCGCAAACACAGGTGCAGATGTGCCATGAACTGCATCCAACTCGGCTTTGATTTCTTTCGGGCTTAAGCCTTTCAAATGGAGATGTTTGATGACAGCCCTAAACTCGCTTTTTTCCATTGTTATGCACAAATAAATGTCGTTAACTTTAATCGACGATAGAAATTGACCTACGCTATGGATCGAGCTTTCCTGTCGATAATGCGGCTTACAAAAAAAAATCCTTACCGATACTACGAGCGCAATTTCTCGGATTTTCTAAGGACTTATTGAACGACCCTCGTATATACCAGGAATTATATTTAGACCATTATAAAAGAAGAAAATTACATTTAGGCAATTTTAATAGAATATTTTATCATATCTTATGTTAAATGGATTTCAGTTAAAAATTTAATGTTGAATGGAAAATTGAAATTTTGTTTCTATTACATTAGGAATGACATTTTGTACAGTTTGGAGTGTAAATCATTGAGATGGTTTCAGTAGAGTCTCATTTTTAAATATTAATGTTATATCCTTCAAAGAAGTTCCCTTAGGCAGCTATACATCGGCGGAGCCGTTCTTTCCACTATTTGTAACAGTATTTGAATAGTTCGACTGGAAAAGCCTTTAGCTCCTCGGTTACGCCCTTTTGGATGCAATCGATACTACCAAGATGACTTCCTCTCAAGTGGTTTCAACGCACCTAATTGTCTGCAATATCCGATTTTATACGAACAACTATTCTTCAGAGCCTCTCAAGACACCATCACCTTCAATATTAAGCGAAGCTCTGATTTCAAAAGATCCCTAACTTATTCCATATTTTTATAAATTTTTGATGTTGAAGACTTGCCTGAGAGAGGGGCATCTAGGTTTGCCTTCCACTGTTTCTCAGGCACAAAAAAATGGTTTGGGCCACCGAAAACTTGTAATAAGGAAGGCTTTGATACAAAATTTTCTGTATCATTTTTCTTAACGTACTAGAAGAACATAACTTCACAGGAGTTACGTAGTTACCTGATGGGTTATTATGTACCTTATCCTGTATGTCTAGGAGAGAATAACATACAAGCTATGTGGAAGAGAGTGTTTGTATTGTCAGATCGCTCTATGATGTCAATCTCATTACCCTTCTACTCGTACCACAGCTTATATGTTCCGATTTCATGTTAAAATGTTACCTTTATCAACTTTATCGAAAGTAGAATTTATCTTAGATCGACCTAGTGTCTGGAATTGCTTATTGTAATGATTGTGTAAGACTAACATCTAAATTAAGAGTTATTAGTGTAGTAACCTAGACTTGTTCAGAATAGGTATTTTTATCGTCAATTACCTATAATTTTAAATTAAATCTAGAAATTAGAGTTACGGTTTCAAAATGTAGTTTGCTGGCGATACGTATATGACAACAGGTCGTTGTCGATTTTTCTATTTAAGAGTGAGCCAATAATCTTCTTACATATATGCTCATTCTATCCAGTTAATTACCTATAATATAATTATTAATTATAATACCGGTCGAATTTTATAAAATCAAATTCTTTTTAATTTTTGACGTACTAATTAATAGAAAAAAGTTTCTTTAACATTCAGTCCTCGCAGCAAACAAGTACCCTTTATAAACCCCAGTGGTAGCATTATTCCAAAGGATTGAAAACCTCATTATTTGGAACCAGACGTAGATAATTGACCCACTTGGACCATACACTCAAAACAGATATTACCGAAACTACTGGACAATACTCGAATATCATAAATATTCTTAAATAATAAACTTCTAATATATTAAAAAACGAGAAGATCTAATTGAATTTATTACTGTCAACTTTGGGTCCCAGTTTGAACGATTTTATATTCCATTTTCTATTTTATCTATTTTTTTTAAAAATTCTATGCTTTCTTTAAAAATTTTGTCCTTTTCCAAAAGTCACTTAAATACAGAGAAGCTGGTGGCAATAAATCGAATAATGTGGATATTACTATATGTATTGAATTTTTTGTATACATATGACATTCACTGACATATAGTTTTCGTAATGGACATTTTTTAAATATTCTGATAGCTTACAAAGCGTGTACAGGTTGTAAGCTTTTGGATAGTTACATAACGCCACTTTTCATGGCGTGGTAGTATACCGAACTTCGAACATATTTAAATGTTTGTTTTCATAATTGATTTTGAAAGATACCGAGATGCTGCATTCCTTTGTGTTTATTTAATATCTAATGTAGTTTAGAACTTAGATTATAGAATAATTGGATAGGCCTTTAAACAAAAATTCTGTCCACATGTTTTCGAGAATACATTCGTAAGAATACTTGCAAAATAACCATTTAAAAAATTCCTTCTGAAATAAAAACTTCCTATTTACTGTCGTGAAGAATAAAACTATTTATTAAAATGTATTAATTTATACCTACTTGTTCGTAAACTATACTTTAATAAAACCGCACTTAAACTTTCACTATAAGTTTAGTGTAGAAATATCAACATTAAGTATAACATAAATATGCAAGCATTTCGGTATACTACCATTTCATGAAGAATAGCATGTTTTAAAACTTTCCAAAAGTCTACAAAATTAAGGCGCTTGATATTTGATTGGTATTTATAAAATAAATAATTAGCCTAAAATACCCTTGCATTTAATAAATACTGCCTTCTATAGTATCTAATTTATATTTTTTTGGAATAAGTGAGTAAAAATGGATATTAATTATGCTTAACATTACAAAAACTAGATGTCAGTGGGTGCCATGTCTACATAAAAAAATCTACACAAATATATGCAACTAGTACGATATCTCGCCGCTTTTGCAATAATTCAGACAGAAAATTGCGTATCTATATTGAAAATCCAGATATTCCTTAAATTAAGGTTTGGAACGTCTAAGTATGAGTTTATCCATTTAACAAAGATTTTAATTCTCAAAGTAGCTTACAAAACAATTTATTATCTAAGAAAATAATGTATTTTATCATGTACACAAATCTGTAATTTTTGCAAATGTGCGTGTTTTTTCGAATGTTTTTTAGAAATAAGTAGAGAGAATTTTCATGTGGAGACCAATTCAGTAGTTCTATCTTAAAAGGGATGATTACAGAATAGGAGAGGACAATTTGTCAAATAGTACATGAAACAACGAAGTCAAATTGCCTCCAACATCTTGCCACTCGACATCATTTGACTTCTTTCCCTACGATTACGTTAAAAATTACGTATATGCCAATAAGTAAGTGATAATTCTACGTAAGACTCTACACAACCACGGTGGTGTTGTACGTCTTCAAAAATTTTATTAAACTGACAAGGCTACCATGACTAGCGTGAGATAAGGAGTAAAATTCCTCCTAGCGCCAAATCACTTTTAGAGCCATTTAACATCCACAATGGTCTTCGGCAGGGAGACATAGTTTAATATGTTTTCTTTAGCCTGGAGGTGTACAATACCTATTTAGGATAACCCGATGATACCCCGATGATATCTATACGATTTTCCTTTTAGGATAGCCCGATGATATCTATACGGTTTTCCAATAAGAGTGATACGATTATTTGTAATATGTCATGATCTGTTTTTATTTCATTGTATTCAATAATGTTTACAATTTTATCATGGAGAGATATATGTAAGAACAACGTTTACAAAATTATTCAATTTTATTATCAAAATAACCGTTCTCCAATTGCAACTTTTCGTGCACTTTTGCCATTTTACTTTCATCTGAGTGGTGCGGTAAATAAACAAAAATGTCGATTCTGGTGCGAAGCAAATCCACAAATTATTCATGAACACCCATTATATTCACGTAAATTGACAGTTTGGTGTGGTTTTTGGTCTGGTGGAATCATCGGTCCGTACTTCTTTCGAAATGAAGCTGGTAACACCGATACTATCATTGGAGAGCGGTATAGATCGATGATCACGAACTTTTTATTAGTCGAAATTGGAAGAAGTTGATCTTGACATAATATGGTTCCAACAATACGGGGCTACGTGCCACACAGCACGTGCAACAACCGTATTATTGCGAGAAAATTTTGGAGATTCGATTATTTGAAGAAATTGTGACATTGAATGGCCTTCAAGAAGTTGTGATTTAACACCATTAGACAATTTTTTGTGGGGTTATTTGAAGTCATTGGTCTTTAGCAATAAACCAGACTCTCTTCAAGCTTTAGAAATCAATATTGAACGTGCTATTCATGACATACGACTTGATTTAGTGGAAAAAGTGCTCGAAAATTAAGTTCATCGAATTCGTTCCTGTCAAATAAGTCGTGGAGGCCATTTGAACGCCGTTTTATTCAGATCTTAATTAAAAAATAAAAAATAAAAAACATTTGAATTTCCTTAACAATTAGTGTATTTTTTTTTGAAAAGAAATCATATCACTCTTATTCGAAAACCCTATACATTATTTATCAATCAGAGATTGAGCCGGCGGAAAAAATCTTAACTGAAACCAAAGCAAAATACATAATCAATTAGCACTAATCACATATATACGTAGATAGAATATTTTAGCTTTGAAATAGTTAAATTTTTTTCCTATTTCTGCCCAGGGAACGTATCCGATAACAACATGGAGGAAGAAATTCGCGCCAACAGAGCCTACTGCAGTCAGTATAAATTATTTTGCTTTAAATAGTCTTCACAGCCCTCATATATTCTTCAGAAACTTGAGTTATCAGCAAAAACCACTGCAAACTCTTATAGAATTTTTGGTCCACCAGGCTGTGGATATAATTAAGCTCTATCGTATGCGGTTAGCAGGACACTTAATCCGTGTGGCTGCGGAGGTTTCTGCGTGGAAATTGAATAGTAGCTCCATTTATGATCTTGGAAGATGAGGTAGGAATAATAAGTAATTAGAAAATACTTATAGTCATTTTGAGTAATTATCGCACTTGCAACGAGAAACAAATGCTGCTTCATAATCATTGGAATTAGCAAATATCGACTAAACTCCGTCAAAACTTATATCCTTATAATGCAATTAATTACTTGGCTTATCTGATAATGATTTTTACGATACAAATATGTGTACTGTAAAAAAACATTATCAGAATAAAAGAAGGGTTCTTTCTTTTTTAAGGAAATGGTTTTCTGTTTTCTAAAGTCGTTATAAAAAATTTTCTCTTACAAAGTATAATATTCACTTAAATAGATTTTCTTACGTAAGGGTTTATAGTTCAATTTTGGTAAGGGTTACTTATATTCGCTTACCCTCCGTTTTGAAATTTACAAAAAAACTAAAGTAAACATTATTAAAGATTATGCCGCCATCATTCGTTATTTATTTTTTGTGAATAGCACGTGTAAAAGCTGCAATTGAGCAACATTAATGCGGACGTGAGAAGCCTTAGAATAGCTTACAATATGAGAAATACTGTGAAAATGTTAAAATTAATTTTTCACGTGTGAACAACTATAAAGGGGATGTGATGGTAATGTGGGATGCGGTTTATTATCATGTCAACAACACAAACATTACAGAAATCTATAACAAATAAAATAAATAAAGATCAAAAGCCCACACAATAAATATCATAATAATAAATTAGGTAAAACCAAAAATGAAATAAAAATAAATCAATTTGAAATAATGGTAAACTGACCTCACCCATTAGAAAGATTGAGGGCAGTCTACTGATCCGAAGAAAAGTTCATCTACAATATATATTTGGCTAGCGCAGCGGTCCATTTATCCATCTATCCATCCCAACAATCCATCCATCCATCCATCTAACAATCCATTCATCCGTCCATCCCCATGTACACTCATACTTTTTTTCGAACATACGTGAATATATCCGACCATGGAGTCCATAGTTTATTTCGGAAATTTCTTCTCATTTTTTCTCGAATTTTTGAGAAGTTACCAAATAAGAATAATGCCTTGTTTTATTTTCAACCTAACCTCAATATATCAAATCGAAGTCAACCCAAACAGAATTTATAAAGTTGCCGATTGAAAGTTCATATCAGAAGGACACACGTGCTTCACCAAAAACAACAATTTAAATTGAAAAATTTGACAAAATTTTTTTTTTTTCTTCAGAAAACAAACTATTTTGTAGCTATTTTTTTTATCGTTTTTATATAAAAAATAATTAATTAAAAAAAAAAGTTTAATATACTTTTTTAACATACGTATTAGCACATGTTGATAGAAAAATATATTCAAGTTAATAAGTTTTTCTTATTCAAATTTATTTCTTGGCTTTTTTTAGCCTTTTTCTAATGGGGAATTGGGTGGGTGTCAGCAGATAGGAACAGTTTTCTATATTCACACCTCTTGACGCATGATTTTTAGTTTCTTCATTTATTAAAATTGTCAACAAGTGCTTAAGTGGCGCGTGTACTATTTGGCAAAGATTCTCATTTAGCAGAAGGAGGGGAAATACGATGAATGTCATCGCTTATAAGATATTTTCTAATTTCATCAGAATTTTTCTATATCTTCATAACAAGTATCGAAAGAATATTTTTTTATTCTCTTGATTTTTGTGGTTATTTTTAAGTCGGTATTAGAATTTTTGAAGTAGCTTTTCATATTTTTCTGGTTGAGATGAATTTTTTGAAAGAATTTTTATAAAAAATTAGCGAATTTTTTTGCAGAAAAACATATAATTTCAATTAGTTTTTCAAATGAATTTGTATAGTGCTTTTTTAATACACATGATGTCGTCTCTTATAGAGGTGATTTTCTTGTATATGAAAAAAATTTATGAATAATTACTACGAAAAGATACCTCAAAGATGAGATCTATCTAATCTTGTTGAACAAGGATTGTTTTTAAAGGAACATATCTCAAAAAACTTTGAAGGTTCATGTATTGATTATTCCACGCAATTTTAGTTATGATTTTCAATAGTAAATATAAAAAACAGCAAAGATATTTTTGGACAGTAATTTTTAACGTTTAATAAAATTTTCTTTGAAATATCTTTTAATTTTCATGATTTCTATTGAGAAATTCGAGTTTTTTTTAAAACAATTTTCAAGTTTTATTCGGCAATATACTCTATGAGTTTAATGATACCAAAATAATTCAATAAAAATAATTTTAAGAATTAAAATATATTTAAAAAAGTAACTATTTATTTAGAGAAAATTTAGTGTAAAAATTTTTAATTACCAGATTCACAATGCATTTAGTATCCAATAGGTATTTTCCAGAATTCGAATATAAATTTAAAGATAAACCTTTAGTTAAAATTAGCTAACCACAACTACATAAATATTATAATAATCAGATTATATGACGGAGACATTACAATAACAGGAGACGAATAAGTGGTAGCAAACATTCATCGGTTGTTTTTTACATGATGAGATATTTTAAAAAGGAATATTTTTTAACAAAAGGATTATAGTTGTAGGATAATCAGGAATGGAAACTTTTTATAACGGGATATTTGTGTCACATATAATGAGCCCTCAATGATTTTTCGCAGAATTATGGATTGAAAGGATTGGATGCGAGAGAAATCGGAAGGCTTATTAGAATCATAAAAATGGAGTCCGTAAGTCCAATGAGTTTTAAAATTACTTTTTGTAAATTAGAAGCCGGTTCTTCAGTATCAGTTTTGATCAAATTCTCAACTTGATATCGAGTAGTTGTAGTGGTTTCCGATAACATAGATTAAGTTTCAAACTTTTTAGTTCAGGAATTATATTTTGTTAATTGGTGGAATGTTATTACCCATATTATTATTAGTCATAAATCGGATTTGCAGACTTTGGATAGTTATTTAAAGATTGTATGGAAATGGACAAAAGAGTGGACGATTCAGAATAGTTATAAATGACGTTGGTAAAGGTGTGATTTTAAAATTAAAAGTATGTGGAGAGATAGAAGGTGGAACGTTTCGCGATCTTCCCTGTCATGTCCGTGCATAGTATTTTAGTACCGAAGCAAGAAGTGAGCATGCTAACTGATAAAAATATGATTCTAGATACAACAGTACACTTTAACCTGAGTCAATGATATTATTCATCTGCGACCGTGCCATCCTGGATACACCGGTTCTCGTCAGATCACCGAAGTTAAGCGGGACTGGGCGTGGTTAGTACTCGGATATGTAACCGCTTGGGAAAACCGCGTGTCGCAGGTAGGTAGCGGGTTCAACTCCCGCTGCCGCCATCTTGGCATTGGTGCGGGGGTGAGAGACCGACTACAAGCCTACAAGCCTTACATATGTAGTCCGTAGGGTCCCCCAACGTCACTGGGGGTTGCTTCGCTGGCCTGATAAGCCGCAAGCCATAAAAAACATCTTATCATGAAACAGCACAAGAGTAAACAACCGGACAATACCTCAGGCAAAAAGACATTTGGCTTTCACCGAACAACCCGAATAGGTACCTGGAACGTGCGAACTCTCTCCCAAACTTCTCGTCTGGCGCAAGCTGCTTCCGAAATGCGACGCTGCAATCTTGACATCCTGGGAATCTCCGAGACAAGGTGGAAACATCAAGGAAACCTCACAACGCAGACAGGTGAACACTTCATCTACAGCGGCAACGACAGCGGCCACCACTGTGGAGTCGGATTAATCCTATCGGCCAACGCAAAGAGATCTCTCATGGGCTACAAACCGGTCTCTGACCGCCTTCTGACAGCCAGGTTCTACTCGAAATTCCGAAACATCACCATTGTGCAGTGCTATGCCCCAACTGAAGTAGATGATGAGGCCAATAAAGAAGCCATCTACCACCAATTAGAGACGTGCATTCAATCTGCCCCGAAGAGCGACATCAAAATTGTAATGGGCGTCTTTAACGCTAAAATAGGCCGGGACAACACTGATCTTCGCTCGATCATTGGAACACATAGCCTTCATGCAGAGGGAAACGACAACGGGAACCGTCTCACTGACCTTTGCTCAACTCATCAACTATTCTTCGGTGGCACCTAGTTTCCTCACAAGAACATCCACAAATACACCTGGCAGTCTCCGGATCGTGTGACCCGCAACCAGATAGACCACATCCTGATAAGCAAAAAATTCCTCGGATCGCTTTTGGACGTCAAGACAATCCGAGGAGCTGACATATACAGCGACCATCAGCTGTTACTTGAGGTGGTCAGACTAAGGCCTGCAGCAACTAAAAAACAACAAGATCGCGCAGAACGCAGGCACGACATCCAACGCCTGCAGAATAAAGAGACAGCCGAGATATTTGCGAACAAGCTGGAAGAAGTTGGCCACAATGCCGAAAGGCTGACATGGCCTTCTCTACTGCGCAAACTAAAGTCCGCTGCAGAGGAAGCAACGGGCTTTCGGAACTACAAGAGGAAAGAGTGGATCCGCGAGTCAACCTGGACTCAAATAGGAAAACGCTTAATTCATTTATTGAAAACTTTTTGACGGTTTTGTAATTACCATTACTCTTACCTAGAAAAGGCTTTAATGTCAGCAATCCGTCGTATCCAGGTTTTTATTTTCTGGCCAAAATGTATTTTAATTTTAAGATAGTAGAGCGGATGATATATAGTTAGATGGTTGCGATAAGAAAGAACTTTCTATTTTTTTTTTGGTTTTATAATTTTGTTTATAAAACAAGTTTTTACTGCCTTCTTTTTTGTATAGAATTACTTCATTCATTCTTTGGAGACATCCAAAGAGAAGGATTTCTCTCCAAATATTTATCGTATTTACAAGACTAGTAATTTTATTTTTCTATGTACAATTTTAGATTTAAACATAATTTAAATTAAAGGATTTGCAAAATTTACCCTAATAAAGAAAATACCAGATGTATAAGCTTAAATCCGCTGTTTTTTTAGTCAAAAAACAGATGTCTTTTTTCATAGAAAGCAAAAACAAATTTATTCAAAGTACTTGCCCTCGATAGCTACACATTTTTCCCATCTCTCTGGTAATTTGTGGATACCACAACAAAAAAATTCCTTCTCTTTCGAGGCAAAACACTCATCAAGCCATTTTCGGATGTTCTCGTAAGAATCGAAGTGCTGATCAGCGAGCGCATGTTCCATCGACGAAACCAGGTGGTAGTCGAAAGGGGCCAGGTCTGGTGAATAGGCGGGGTGAGGTAGCATCTCCCAGTTGAGTGTCTTCAAGTAGTTTCGGACCATTTTTGACGTGTGCGATGGTGCGTTGTCGTGGAGGAAAATCAACTTGTCATGTCTTGATCAGTTGTTGGTGGTAGCGGTGGACATTGACCGTTTCACCAGGTTTCAACATCTCATAGTAGACGATACCCTGCTGATCCCACCAAACGCACAGCATCGTCTTCCGTCCGAAGCAATTTGGTCTTGGGGAAGATGTTGATGGCGACTTTCTTTTTTGTCTGGCGAGGTTTTGGCGTCGCCCCATCTGCCTATCGTTCAATTCACGCAGCACCTATTTTCCGTATGGAAATGGCTGGTTGAGTAACACCCAATTGCTACGTGAGCATTTTTGGCGATTGTGGGTCCGTCTTCGTCCAAAAGAGCCTGCAATTGATGGTCCTCAACCTTCCTAGGCCGATATTCACACTTTTTGTCCCAAAAGTCAAAATTTCCGTCTTTGAACCGATGAAACCAATCTCGGCACGTTGTTTCCGATAAAGCACTGTCACTATAGACCTCCATAAGCATTCAATGTGAGTCGGCAAACGATTTCTTCAAATTGAAGCAGAAAAACAGAGCTTCCCGTATATGCTCTGCTTTTCTAGACATGATTACGAAAGAAAAAATGTATGTTGTTGCACAAAATTGCTGACAATGTGCACTGATTAATGTTAACAGATGTCAAACTCATAAAAAAAGTATGGCGTGTCCATGGTAGCTAAATACGCTCACTCACGCCATATATGACCAAACAGTAGATTTAAGCTTATATACCTGGTAGTGTAATATATAAAATGGAAAACTATGTATATATGGTACATAATTTTATTGAAAATCTTCAGGCTAGAGAAATTGATTTTTATTATTAAAAATAATTTTATGTTCAACTTGGAAATTTTAAAGAAGAAACTGTGTAATAATTTCATTCGATCATAGAATTTTTTGGATGATAAATAAATGTTCCAAGATGTTGTCGTGAAATCCCTGCTTATTTGAGTATCCTTTCAATGTATTAAGAATGTTCGCAGGGTATTTTTTTAATATTATTAATTTATTTTTTGTAACATGTGTATTAAGATTATATTCATTAGCGCCAAAATAATTGAAATCCTTAAAGGAGATTCCGGCTTTGTCAATACCTGGATTCGAACTTAGAACCGCTGCATACTAGATACAGACGTTGTGAATACTGCTAAATCATTATATTGAGACAATATTGTTTGGTATAATAATATTTTTATTATTGGAGATACTGGTTTATTAAAATGTTCGAATCAAATTTGTAATAATGTAATATTGACTATTGAGTCTGTAAGCCTGAAACATTTTTGATGAACAAATACGCTAGTTACTGTCAATTTATGAAAACATTTTTTAAAAAAAACTTACCAGTATCTTAAAAAAATTGAAAATGAAATTTTATATTTAAGAGAAAATTCGAAATTTCTTTATACACATATAAAAGCCATTTTGTAAATTTCACAATATATAAAAATCTTAAAAAACTTTCCAATAAAATGCTACTATTCCAGTATTTTCTAGATTTGTTAATTTTAGTATCATTGACTTTTTGTAATTTCAATTTTTGCAATTACTTTCAATTTTAGTTGAAAATATTATCAATCACCCAAAAATAACTTTTAGTAATCTACGTGGAAGGTAGAAAACAATCAATGTTATCCTGTCTTATCAGACAAAATGTCTATGGTAACAAGTAAACAAATTACAATCTTTTGTAAATTTATTGTTTTTCATAATTTATTTGTGATTGCATTTTGATAGAATATCAATTTTAAGTATTGTGGTTAATGTACTGATAACAAAAACCATATTATGTCATAAAAAAAATTTAAAAATGTCTGAAAAGCGTTGCTGTGCAATCTGATAATAATCTAAACAATTAGTTCACGATAATTATACGTTAGCTTCTTGTTTTTCATATGGAAAGAAATTAATTACAATTTTTTTGTTGCAAATAATTAAAATTGTATGCCACTTAATGATAAGGTGTCCGTTCAGTTTGATTTGATGATAAATAATGTGGTCGCTTGACAATGTCGAACAATAAACTTTTCACGAAATTTTACTTTCAATATAAACAAAAGAAGTTTATCTTGAAATGTAAAGACTACTGTTCTTTTAATAAGAAAATTGCGATATATTTTGAAATTACCGAAAATAGAACAATTAAAATTTGATAAAATTTACTTTGGTTAATTTTCTATTTTAGGACTATTTAATAGAAATTATTTTAAAAATACAAAATTTAAATAACAGATAGTTTAAGTAAGTTTCAATTGGTATTTAATCATAAAAAATAATTTATATAGGAAAATTGCACCCTTGATATCGATTATCTACTATCGACTTTGCAGCAGTAAATTACCTATTATAAGTTCAAGAATATTAATCACATATCTTCTTGCGTTCCACAAGGTGAAATTATTAAATTAGTCAAATTAAAAAAAACAACAGTATTTACGTATTCTTTGTTCTTCAGTATAATATATATAAGTTATAGTAAAAATAAATCCATTATTTTTGCATTAAATTGAAGGTTTTATTTAGCATAGATAGAATGATACGATTTAGGTCAAATATGCACCGTTTTGTTCGATAACTTGTTGCCATTTTGGAGGTAATTTTATAATGCCTCTCTCATAGAAACCCTCGTCTCTATTGAAAAAAAACTGGGACAGTCGATTTTTACAATCTTCTCTTGAGGCGAATTTTTCACCTGCAAAATCATTCGTCATAGACAGGAAGAGGTGGTAATCACTTGGTGCCAGGTCCGGACTATAAGGTGGATGCATAAGAACATCCCAACCAAGGTCCCGGAACTTCTGGCGAGTCACTATCGATGTATGCGGCCTGGCGTTGTCCTGATGGATCACAATTCCTGTCCTATTGGCCAAAGCTGGCCGCTTCTGGGCGATTGCTTCTTTCAGACGATCCAATTGTTGACAGTATAGGTCCGAATTAAGAGTTCGGCCGTAGGAGAGCAGCTCATAGTAGATGATTCCCTACCAGTCCCACCAAACACACAGCAAAACCTTCCTGGCTGTCAATTCTGGCTTGACCACCGTTTGCGCCGGATAACCGCGATTTGACCACGACCGTTGTCGCTTGACGTTGTCGTAAGTAACCCACTTCTCATCACAAGTAACCATCCGCTTCAGAAATGGATCGATATTGTTGCGATTCAGCAGCGATTCGCAGATGGAAAATTCGGTCCATGAGGCTTTTTGCGATAACTCGTGTGGCACCCATACATCGAGCTTCTTTTTGTATCCAACCTTATTTAAGTGGTTCCAAACGGTTTTCTGTGCAATATTTAGCTCCTGCGCAATCGACATTTTCGAAAATTGGCCTTCCAGAGCGTGGTGCATCTTTGACATCAAAATTACCGGAACGGAATCGACGAAACCAAAATTGCGCGTAATTGCCTGTTACAGTATCAGGACCATAAACACTATTCACATTTTCAGCTGCCTGGCTTTCGTTTTCGCCTTCATCGAAGAAAAACTGTAAAATATGGCGTATTTTCTCTTTGTTGGTATCCATCTTTGACGAGTGCTAAAAAAATACTGAGTCAAGTAATCACAACTGTATGAGAAGCTTTTTTAGTACAAAATTTTATCTTTCTAACGCCATCTAGTGCAACCCGATCGCACTTATAAAACGGGAGATACACCATCTATTGGCAAAATGGATTACTTTTTATTATAACTTATATAACACCTCAACCTCAATGGAATTGCATTTTATAATAAATTGAAATATTCTACTAAGATTTATACTTAGCCAAATATGGTAAAAATGATCGTTTTATCCAACTCGAAAGCTACACATTGATAGTTAGTATAGAAAAGGTAGGGAAATCTCCTAAAAGTGAAGGTAGACTAATATACAAAGGTGCTTCTACATGAAAGTATTAAGAAAAAAGATCGTTTTTATCTGAAATAGTACGGAGTATTTCATATCAAAATATAATCACTATCAAAATAATTCTAAAAACACCATTTATAGTTGAAGAATTTGGCTTAAATTCTCTGAAAATATTTTTGTTCTAATTGGCCTGTAAAAATTAGGACTTAATAATGACTATCCAAATAATTAGCTTGTAGATACCAGTAGTTAATTGATTTGAATAATGCAATAATTACAAAAAATACTCGCAAAAACTGGCTTAAATATGGTTATCAACGATGATTACGAAAACTTGCAAGGAGCATATTGGAAATATTGCTTATCCAAAAGCACACATTTTCCGGTGGTATAAAGGATTTTTGCAGAGATTTTTTTCTGGGAAATAGATCTCCACCATCACAAAGTCTCCGTGAAACCGGCTATCTTCATTAACAAGCTTTTGTTGGAAAAAGGATGTTTTGTTGTTTTTCCAAAATCCAGGTACAAAATATTGCTGTTATTTAATGTGGCATACCTATCGGTAGGCATAATACTAAGGATCGCCTATTATTATAATGGATTTGTCCAGGTCGTTCCAATTACACTTTTAGTACGCTATTTCATCATCGACTTATTGCTTCTTTTTTTATGTTTAGATTAATGAGGTACAGGGGGAAACCTTCAAAAGGTACTCGCCTGGAAATTTTTCCTGCCAGGCGAGTTATGCGGGATTTGTACCTCGCTAAAACCTAACCTGCACCTCTGATCTTGGTCCCGGAACGATGGTTCCCCGGCGGCACTATTTGTAAATACTACTTCGCCGGGGCGTTCTTGTTTGATGCTACTGCTGTCCCGATGTTATGACGCCTCGCGGCCTATTCTTCGTACGTTGTGTAGAGATCCTTGATAATAGATTCCACGTACTCTGCAATTCTGTCCCAAGCCGATTGGCTCTTCAGCATGCACTCCACTATATTTTCTTGACTGATGGAACGGTCCAGATTTCTCTCCAGCTCCACCCGCGTCTCCTCGTAGAGGGGGCACTGGAAGAACACGTGTTCTGCGTCTTCGATCACATCGCGGCAATGATGACAGTTTGGGGAGTCAGTTCTCTTGAATCTGTGCAAGTATGCCCGAAAGCATCCATGCCCAGTCAAGAGTTGGGTGATGTAATATGCGACTTCCCCGTGCAGGCGAGTGACACATTTGGTAACATGTGGGATCAGCCGATGAGTCCACCGACCCTTCGTCGAGTTCTCCCATCTCTCTTGCCAAAAGCGCAGACTCTCGGGTCTCTCCTCTTCACAGAGGACCTTTCGCCGCTCTTCCTTCTTCCTACGATGTTGGCGTTCCCGCTCTCCTGCGAGGATGTCGATAGGTGGGCATGATGCCACGACATTGACCGCATCGTGTGATACCGTTCGGTATGCTGACGCCACTCTGATCGCTGAGAGCCACTGGACTGATGTCATTGTCTTGCGGTATGTTGTTAGCTCTAGCGATTTCGCCTACACTGGTGCTCCGTATAGCAGGACGGAGGTAACCACAGTTGCCAGTAGTCGCCTTCGATATTGGGCATTATATCGAAGGCGACTACTGGCAATTAGACTGATGTCATTGTCTTGCGGTATGTTGTCAGCTCTAGCGAATTCGCCCACACTGGTGCTCCGTATAGCAGGACGAAGGTAACCACAGTTGCCAGTAGTATTTGCCTGGGGCCTCTGATATTGGGCATTATCCGCGAAAGTGCGCCCTGTACTGCTGATGCCTTCCTGCTGACGCTGGAGATGTGCTCCTTGTAGTTGAGTCTGGCATCCAAGACCACTCTTAGATACCGGATGTAGGGTAGCGACTGGATGTCGTGGTCGCCTACTCTTATGGTGATAGTCTCCATTTTCTTCCGGCTACTCACAAGGAGTGCCTCGGTTTTATGTTCCGCCAAAGACAGGTCTGCCGATGTCCTCCACTGTCTTATGCTCCGGATGGTGGTGGAGAATGCGGCTTCCAGTTCCTCCAGGTGTTTGGCTACAAGGACAACCGCTACGTCGTCCGCGAAAGCCACGAGTGTTATGTTTGTCGGTAATTCCAGATGGAATAGGCCGTCGTAAATGACGTTCCACAAGAGTGGCTCCAGGACAGAGCCCTGAGGTACCCCTCCCGTGACCCTATACTCCGCTGGTCCATCCTCCGTCTCGTAGTGTAGTAGTCGATCACTGAAGTATGATCTGACCATCCTCCGTAGGTAGTAGGGCACCCCGACTTATTGCTTAATGAAACACGTATGTCGGTTTCTTCCCTATGTTAATTTGCCTTAGCACAGCCTTCTATAGCCGTCTTCCAACATTCAGGTTTTAGCTTGTAGGTTCCATCTTTCCGTTTTCACTCCTACTCACGAACCTCTTTCGGCTTCCACTATGGCAAGTGGACTCAGCATTCCCACTCTACCAATCCATCTTTATTTAAAACCTGCACTCCTGCTGCACGCACGAAAAAATCAAACAATTCATCTGTCAATTCTACAATTATGAGCAATGTCAACCAATAAACCGCATACCTCGCTTTCGAATCACCCATCTTGTACTTACACCTGGTTCTGGCCCTTAATCAGCTATATTTATCATCTGTTGTTAACAGTTAGTCACAAGGTAAAAGCAATATATTAATATAAAATATTAATTTTTTTTAAAATAATCACAGACAAAAAAATGCATGTTAGAGAGTGTCGATATACAATACTACACAAGGCCTACCTAAACCTCCACTATCATTTAAAGCAGTTATAAAACCCGGCGTAAATGATATCCCTCACTACCAATTCTAGGACTATACCCACGATGTAAGTGCTATCCGCAGCCTGTTCGTTTCTTCCTGAATGCACTTCATTTTGATCTGGGACAATGTGACTAACCACCGCGCGGCAGCTATCCCCGTGGTACCAGTTTCTGTTTTAAGTGTACGTGGTCACTACTCCCACTCAAACAGGTACAGTAAGGGAGTTGTTGAATTCTTAGACAGTACTAGGTCGATTCTGGACCAAGGATAAAGACCAGTAGACACTTCTGGTTTTGATTATTGTTTTGTTGTTCTCCCAAAAGAAATCCCCTTGTGGGAATCATCCTGGTACATATAATATATTATTTAACGTGACTTATCTGTCGTTTAACATACATGAGTCGCCTACGGCCATATGGATTGAGTTACGCTCAATCAACGAACCACCATTACTGGCAGTTTACAGTCAGTAATCAGTTACAAGCTGATTACTCCAACTATTAGTGGCGAGGATTATCTAAACCTCTACTGCCATAGGCAGTGTCAGCGCCCGAGATAATTACCAGTATCTCCCATCAGCGATCCGGAGACCATACCCGCGATATGGGTATTAACCACAGCCACCACGTTACTGCCTATGGCGCCTCATCATTGTCGGGCATAGTGTGTTTTAACACCATGGGGCACCTCGATTCCCGTGGTACCAATTTTTGTTTTAAGAGTACTTCGGTTTGTACTCCACTCATTGAGCTACGGTAAGGAATCTTGTAAATCTCTAGGCACCGCTATGCCAGCTCAGGTATGCTGGTTTGCCAAGACCCGAAAGTACAACTGGAATTGACCGTGGTCTTTCACCCGGCTGTAGCCACCCTGCGTGTCATTCATACACTCCTTCACGCACCATTCTCGCTCTTCTCTCAAAAAGTGGCACGGTAAATCTATGAAGGCATTCATACCGCTCTCTAATACGTAACACTCCACTCAAATCCATACTCTCATCATTCACCACGATTCCACAAGCACTTAAGTCACGCAAATCCCCGTATAGGCCACACACAATAAGTAGGTGCTTGGCACTCTCCTCCGCCACCCATCATCTTGGTACTGACGATAAGCAGCGTAACTGAAGAGCTAATGAAAATTCAAGTTGATGCCTTTATCAACACCTCGAAGAGTGTAGAGAATGCCTCCGCCGATGTATATTTTTCCAGGGTACTACTTTGAAGAGTACAACATTGATGTATAAAAAGAAAAGAAAGTCAATCTGAAGAAAAAATTTAGGAACCGTTCTTAAAGTTTCTTAATTAAACAAAAATAATTATTTCTAAAAATAATTATTAATTTGCTCTATTAATATCATTTCCGTACCAAAAAAAATAATTCAATATAGAAAATGAGTCGCTTTTTAATTTAAAACTATTAGGGTCAACACATTGGAGAATTAGCAAGAAAATATTTGATTTTTCTAATAAACTAAAATGTGTCAAAGTTTATTTAACGAAATTTTTTATCATAAAATTTTTTCATTGGAAAAAAAACTTATAATCAATATCGATAAATCTACTCACAAAAAAATATTTCTTGACCTATTTTGTATAGTACGAAGCCTCGATTAATTTGGTTACCATTTTATGGGTGCTATAATAGCATAAAAAGCTCAAAAAATTACAGCCGCATAAGAGCAATTCATTTTCAACCGTTAAGGAAGATACTATTAATACCAAAGTTGGTAGTTAATATTTTCTTGCATGTCAACTTGGGATTGTCAATAATATTTTTCTTCGTTTTTATTGAGAATGGTAAGTAACTTTTTTTTCTATATTCAAAAATCACTGTTCTTAATTATTTTACTAATTTTTTATGACAACAATAATTGACAACAGTGAATATTTGATTAAAGTGCTTTCATTTATTTATATTCTACGTTCACTAAACTCTTAAATATAATATTAAGTACGTTTAAATATTGTTTGGATCGAATCTATTTATAGAGTTTTTTATGTTGTTGTAAAAATAAATAGTTTTATTTTTTTTGACACTTGAAGGACAGTCAAATTTTAAGTAAGATACATCTTTGAAATATGGTTAACTGTATATCATTAAACTAGCATACACTAGAACGATTTTTTAGAAGTAAGTTTTTAAACACGTGTGGTTAGTATTCACACGACAAATTTTCATTTAACTTAAAAGTTTGTAAGTCAAAGACTATATGAGATCGATGACTTTGTGATTCCATGTGAGCTTTAGATATTCGGATAGAAATTTTTCAAATTTCTCTAAAAATAATTTTTCAAGATTCAGTTCAAATTTCTGAACTTATATTCTATTGGCATGAAATTTGTTTTCATTGGCGTCGATAAATAGCCAAATATACATTCTATAAAATAATAATCAGTAAATAAGAGCACATGTTTGTTGAACACTACTTCTAAATAATAAAAGCAAATATTTCTCTCTTGTATTTTTATATATATTAAAAGAATATATTTGTTTTCAATAAAAGTTTGTTCAAAATTCTTTATAGATATAAGAAAAAATTAATATTTGATAGAAAATAATTTATGAAGACGGTTCACTTTTCAGTGATCTCTAGCCTTGTAGCAAATTTCTGCTCCTTTGATGATATTTTATAATATGCTTTCGCACATTTTCGTATTAATTTCATTATTTTCATTGCGTATGTTTTATTAAAGTGGTTCAACTGATGTCACCAATTTTTGGTGGAAGCCAATTGATGTCACCAATTTTGGACATAATTCGTACAAGAAACATTTGTCGCAGAATTGTTATTTAAGTACAGTGTGTGACAAGGTGTGGCCTAGTTGGAGGAACCTCATGTCATTCGAATCCAATTGCCTCAGATCATGGATGGAAAAGTTCTGTAGGATCTCTCTATATAGTCAATCTACGAGAGGGAAAGTGTCTTATATGAATTTACTCTGGATTGTCATGTCCCCATTAGTGGCAATTTCGTTAGCTAAAAATGAGGGTTTTATCAATAAAGCTGTAAAACGTTTTCCCACCATTCTGATTTCTGGGCTGAAGTTTCTCTGTCACCTGAAATTAAAACTGGTGTAATTTTTATACACAATTTACCAAAGAAAGGGTTGAGAAGGATTTAATTCTTATGCGTGATGACTTTCAGCTATAATTTTATGAACCGTAGAAATACTCTGATTAAATAGCAGGTCCTAAGATCATCGGGTTACCGAACACTGTACCTTGTTTATCAAAACTATTCACTATACGATAAGCAATGCAATTTAACGGAATTTTATTCCAACTTGATTTTTAACGTAATTTTTACAATAATTACACATTGTTAAAGATTGTAACGCTTCATAATATTTTTAAAGTGTCTACTCTTAATAACTGTCAATTATCAACTGCTAAATAAAAATACACCCAATTAAGGCTGTAAACCTATCATTCGAATAGCCTGTATTTAGTCTCTTTTAATTTTAATCTTGTCATATTAAGATTTTATGAGAAATAAATTAATTTGATTTAATATATCACACGATCACATCTTCGATGTAGCATTGATAGCAGTCAGTTTATGTATTCAAATTTTCGGATTATATGATCTCTAAAATTGTTTCACTGACAAATAAATTTTATTTTTGGTAAAACCTTTTTTAATAACGAATGGAGGTCTAGTATGGGCTTGCGAAATAAAACAATTTTAGTGATCATATAATCCGAAAATTTGAATACATAAACTGACTGCTATCAATGCTACATCGAAGATGTGATCGTTTGATATATTAAATCAAATTATTTCCAATAATATGGCTAGACTTCTTCAAGCAAGCAGTATTGACCAAATAGTCATGATTTGGTCCTTCATGTTTTTTCTAAATACTCTTTTTCACTATGACTAATCAAATGATCTAACAATAAAATTAGTTTAAATGGAAAATACTTTTGTATATTGATTTTATTGAATAAATACATTTCATTGCATTTTATAGAATATTAATTAAATTACAATAATTAAAGTCAAATAAATTTTTATCTGATCAAAAGGCTTATATAAGCTATAAAATTTTTTATAATTAAAAATATAAAATGAGCCTATTAATCGTTAAATATTCACCAATAATTCAAATGTGAGTAACAGTTTTACAGAATACTTTCTTTCAAGTTTTTCTTGAAAGAAGATATAAAATTATATCCTTTCATTTTTATATACTATAATTTATTTATATAAATTATATCCTTTTATGGGATTTATTTTAAATATTCGAGAGATTTCACGGCCATTGTGGGCCTTAGCAAGTTTTATTTGGAGGATATATAAAAAAATTAGCCTGAAGGGTAGAGATTATAAGGACTGAAAGAACAGGCTAGGTGAGTTTTTTTAAAAAATAAGTTAATCATAATGCATGTACAATAGGAATATTGCATATGTAAAAATTAGCACCAGTTATTTTATACAGAATTTGGTTAGGAGGAGTTGGATACAAAGGGAAATGCTAGGCTTTATTAAACTTAAAAGTTAAACTCCGGTAGTCGAAAGGGGTTCAGTACTACGTTATAAGCTACCAGGTGTATAAGCTTAAATTCGCTGTCATAGGTAGCGTGAGTGAGCGTTTTAAGCTACCATGGGCACGCCATACTTTTTTTATGAGTTTGACATTTGTCAACATTAATTAGTGCACATTGTCAGCAATTTCGTGCAACAACATACATTTTTCCTTTGGTAATCATGTCTAGTTTTGTGCCAGAAAAAGAGCAGATGCGGGAAGCTCTGCTTTTCTGCTTCAATTTGAAGAAATCGGCTGCCGAATTGCATCGAATGTTTATGGAGGCCTATGGTGACAGTGCTTTATCGGAAACAACGTGCCGAGATGGGTTTCTTCCGTTCAAAGACGGCAATTTTGATTTGTGGGACAAAAAGTGCGAAAATCGGACTAGGATGGTTGAGGACTATCAATTGCAGGCTCTTTTGGACGAAGACGATACCCAATCACAAAAAATGCTCACGGAGCAATTGGGTGTTACTCAATTTGTCTGTGTACCATGGGGAATATTAAAAAGATCGGAAAATGGGTGCCGCATGAATTGAACGACAGGCAGATGGAGCGACGCCAAAACACATGCGAAATCTTGCTCGCCAGACAAAAAAGAAAGTCGTTCCCGCATCGGATTGTGACAGGCGAATAAAATTGGATATATTTCGAGAATCCTAAACGCAAAAAATCGTGGGTTGATCTCAGCCAACAATCAACATCTTCCCAAATCGCAGCCAACAATCAACAAAAGACCAAATCGCTTCGGACGAAGGACGATGCTGTTCGTTTGGTGGGATCAGCAGGGTATCGTCTACTATGAGATGTTGAAATCTGGTGAAACTATCAATGCCCACTGCTACCACCAACGACTGATCGAATTGCACCATGCTCTGCGTGAAAAAAGAACGGATTATCAACAAAGACATGACAAGCTGATTTACTTCCACGACAACGCACCATCGCACACGTCAAAAATGGCCCGAAACTACTTGGAGACACTTAACTGGGAGGTGCCACCTCACTCCACTTATTTAACAGACCTGGCCTCTTCCGACTACCACCTGTTTCATCGATGGACCACAAGCTCGCTGAGCAGCACTTCGATTCTTACGAAGACGTCCGAAAATGGCTTGATGAGTGGTTTGCCTCGAAAGAGAAGGAATTTTTTAGCGTGGTATCCACAAATTACCAGAGAGATGGGAAAAATGTGTAGCTATCGAGGGTAAGTACTTTCAATAAATTTGTTTTTGCTTTCTATGAAAAAAACCTGTTTCTTTTGACTAAAAAACAGCGGATTAAAGCTTATATACCTGGTTAATAAAGAAATATGCTCTTGAATTTAACAAGGAAATATACTCCATACTCGTTATACTCAAGAGAGTAAATAATTTACGATCCAGTGAGAGTTTAAGATGTTTGTTAAGTCATTGCATAAAAATTTCTTTGTGCCTTCTCAGTTTCGGTCTTTTAAGTCTTCTTTAAGGACTCTAAGTAAATCTCTTATCAATATAAATAGTAACTTAAAACACATTATTGCAATTGATAAAAGTCGACTATGAATCTGAATAGGAAAACATGAATTCCGGCAAAGAGCAAGGATTATAAGGATCAATTGACTTTAACTCTCCAGTAAACAAACTAATTTTGTAGTTTATTGGTTAAAATTATATAAGTAAGCTAGAAATATTAAAGGGGGAATACCCGTATAAACGGGAAGCAAGTTAGAATAATTAAAGCTTGGAACCAATTGAAAATAACGGTATAAAAAATATGTTTTAAGGATTATGAAATAAGGAAAGAAAAGTAAACTCTTAAGTTTCCCAAATAAAACTTGTTGCTAGACACGATCAAATAGCTGTCAGATGTCAAGAAACACTCCAGTAAAATGCCCATGACTCTTAAAAAAAGGACACTATAAAATCTACAACTGGGTGAACATGTTGAATGTTGAAGTATTGGAAACGCAATCCAAATTGATGACTAAGAATAATCTCGAACGATAAGTAAAGAATAAATACTTTTAAGAATTAATAATTCAAAAATTATCGGTAAAGTAACGAGAACAGTTACGACTCTATGAGTTTATTAGGTTTGAGAGCACTTTATCTGTGTTTCTATCAAAATTGATCACATTTTTTTAAAGTAATTTACAAATTTAGGTTAAATTACAATAATAATACTATCTCATTGTAAAAAAAATAATCTAAAATTAATAGTTTTGCTTTCTATTAATCACAAAAAATTTTAATAAAAAAAACTACACATGAACACGAAAATAAATGTTAGTATATATATCGATAGTTTTCTTAATGTCAGATAATTAATGCTAAGGCAACTTTAAAAATAAAAATAGTCACTGAAGATTAAAAAAATTCGATAAATAACTAATTAGCCTACTAAAAATAATTCATCAAACTTGAAAGTTTTTTTTTCGTTTTACTTTTTGTCCAATATTTTTGGTCGTTATCAATAATTTAAGCTTATTTTAATTTTTTGTAATTTGTTATTAGTGGTTTTAGAAAAAAGTATGAAATTTGTCGAATTTAATTTTGAATAAAAATTATGTTTCATTAATATGTGTAGGGCCAGCCACAAAGAGTAGCCCAACAGCAATTACTGCCGGTAATAGAAGGCGACTTATTATGTGCTAGTAAATGAATCCAAAATTCTGCATTAGTCATTAAGTGAATACCTTTTCTTTTGCACAAGGTTACATATCACCTCAATAAAAATAACTAAGGAAACAATAAATTATATCAATTATAAAATCATTTTAATTAATTGATAATTAATTCCAAACACGTTTTACTTAAAGAAGAAAACAATTTTTTTTTTAAATTTTTTGTTGTTGTTTTTTTTTGTGAAAACTATTTTTAATCAATAAATAAAATTAACTTTCTCCTTTCTACTATATATAAAAAAAGAAAAGGAATTTATAAAAACGAAAACCACAAACAAGTAAATAAATTATGAATAAAATTAATTGCGCTAAGTTTTTTTTTCGTGATTTAAGATTCCCACAATTATTGTTGAGAGGCTAGTGCGTTGGTGTCTTAACATTTGAACATAAAAGAAAATTATTTTTAAACATTTATTCATATTTATCCAAGTTGAAAACTAGTATAAGCTGGTATTTATTTCACGATATCTTTACTTAATTGCAATATTCATCACTTGATTATGTTAATTTCTTACATTCAAGCGGATATCGTCTAACAACACTTTATATAAACAATAATACGAGCATGCGCATTTTTTTATATTTACTCGTATTTTTCTTAAATTCATTTTATTTGATGCAATATTGAGAATAATAATAATTATAAGTAAATGCAAATGCTTATAAATAAGCATTTGAAAATAATATGTATAGTACTAATTATTAAAAAATAAAAAAAAAACTACTTGTTGTTTATGTTATTTGCTAATTTCAATAGTTTCACTCAAGTATAAATCATAAAATTTTCATTTAATAATATTATGAACTTAAAGGTATCTATTCTAAAATAAACACAAGTTCTCCTCGATATACTAATTAAGGTAATCTAAAACTATATGATCCCATATCGAAAACAGAGTTAATAATTATTTTTATTATTATTAATTTATTTCTTTTGGATGAAAAAAAAAAATTATCGCTTATTTATTGGTTGTATAAACAATCTTAAAGTTACAAATGTTATTAATAATTTTGTTGTTGTTGTTGTATTTTTTTTTTTTTTTTTTTTGGAATTTTCTTATATAAATACAATCAACAATCTTATGTTTCATATTTTATTAATGTATAAATTAATATAAATGAGAAAATCGAATGATTTCTTTGAAAATATTATAGAAACACTAAAATGGAAATTAATCGTATATTATTAATATATGCACAAATGGATTTGAATGAAAATTGAACATTTTTAATCGATTGTTACTAAATTTGATGAGAGCCAATCAAGAGAAACGATAAAAGAAAAGAAAAATAGAGAAATATTCAAAAGTAATATTTCTAATATGGTAAGACTACTGCTACTATTCGAAGCTGTTTTGATAAGTGCCTGTATAGATTCGAGATTCATCTAATTTGAAATTCAATTCTAACGCCAACATACTTTATTCAAATTCGATATTGAGTGTTTTGGTGTATGGCATGAGCTAGACTATCACTGGTACATTATAGTATAGGATAGTGCCCGCAGTAGTTAATATGCCAATGTAGCCTTCTAGTAATATCGGTTATAAAACTGACGGTCAGTCGTCCATAATCAAATGATGTCAACTCTATCAACATTCCAGATTAGGATCGAGATGATTTCCAACTTAATAAATATTTTAAACGAACAGTGTATCGATGAGTGTCGTGCTATATACACCCTTGTTTGTGTATATTTTAGTAGCACTTTTAATCTTCTGTGCTGTCCACTATTAACGTATACCTCTTAAAATTGTGTGTGCCTAGAAATGATATGCAATCGAAATGATATGTTGCATCATTTTCTGGATAAGTTCATATGTACTCAACAACTAAACTGCTTACCTTGTCATAACAGATTTTATGCGCTAATAGTAGAGATTAATTTAAAATTCCAGGCAAAATTTGTTCTGATCATATTTACGTAATTCATATTTTTGTTTGGAAATTGGGTAAACGTAGAAGGCTTCAGAAAAAAAAATAATATACTTAAAGCGTATAGTGTGGATAGGTTCCACTTTTATTACGGTTTGAAGTAACCGATTTACATTCCGATATGCAAATAGAAATTTAATATTAAAAACGTTTTGGGGCTGCTTAGACAAGTACTCACAAGAACAGATTAGGAAGGAATTCATTTTGGATTGCATTATGCAAAACAAGTTTGGATATATTTTGTCGAATTTCAGATAAACATGCAATGTCAATTAGTGTCGTTCCATTGTTATATTCAAATTTATTATGGCATCTACTTTGTATTGGTATTATTTCGCCCTAATGAAAAAAAAAATGCTCGGAATCAGCACACTACCTACAAAAATAAGATTTGCAAGACTATGCCGTCTGCAGAGATTTAAATCAACTTTCATATATACGAGTTCAATAAGTCCTTAGAAAAAGATGGAAAAAAACTGTTTTTAAAAAAAAAAAAATTTTATTTTTCAACATAATGTCCTTTAGTTCTATACACTTTTCCAACCAAAATTTTTATCCCGTCCAAAAAATAGGATTTCGGAAGTTCTGCAAAATACTCATCCGTTTGAGCAATGATTTCCTCGTTGGTAGTGAACCGTCGTCCGCCAAGCCATTTCTTCAGATTGGGGAAAAGAAAATAGTCATTCGGGGCCAAATCTGGTGAATAAGCGGGATGCTGCAACAATTCCATTCTCAATTCCACAATTTTGCCTTGGAAACAGCGCAGGTGTGCACACGCGCATTGTCCTGATGCAAGAGGATTTTTTTCTTCTTCAGATGGGGGCGTTTCTCTTTGATTTCCTCGCTCAACCGTTGCAATAACGACGCGTAATATGCTCCTGTTATTGTTTTTCCTTTTTCCAAGTAGTCGATAAAAATGATGCCCTGCGAATCCCAAAAGACCGTGGCCATCACCTCGCCGGCCGATGGCACAGTTTTTGCCTTCTTCGGAGCCCGTTCACCCTTGAAAATCCAATGTGATGACTGTCTCTTCGTTTCTGGAGTGTAGAAGTGTATCCAGGTTTCGTCCACAGTGACATATCGACGAAGGAATTCGGCAGGATTGCCAACATAGCCTCAGAGTCCACTACACGATTGTGCTTATTCTCCTTTGAGAGCAAACGCGGCACCCATCTTGCCGAAATTTTTTTCACAGACAATTTTTCATGCAAAATTGAAGCAACTGTACCTTGTGATATGCCCGTGGCCTCAACTAATTCGCGCACTTTAATTCGCCGATCGTTCAAAATCAGATCGTGGATTTTGTCGATGATTTCAGGAGTAGACACCTCAACTGGGCGTCCTGAACGATGTTCATCTTTTGTGGATGAACGGCCACGTTTAAATTCATTCACCCAATTTTAAACCGTCGCAAACACAGCTGCAGATGTGCCATGAACTGCATTCAACTCGGCTTTGATTTCTTCGGGCTTAAGCCTTTCAAATGGAAATGTTTGATGACAGCCCTAAACTCGCTTTTTTCCATTGTTATGCACAAATAAATGTCGTTAAAATTAATCGACGATAGAAATTGACCTACACTATGGATCGAGCTGAAATTTTGACAGCTTTCCTGTCGATAATGCTATTTACAAAAAAAAACTTTACCGACACTACGAGCGCAATTTGTTGGATTTTCTAAGGACTTATTGAACGACCCTCGTACATTCATACATCATTGCTAATTTATTGTAAATTTTGTCTTAGGTATAGTATTTGAAAACGTGAATTCTTAACTGGAAATTTAATAAGCATTTAACTCCCGAAATATTTGTAAATAGTTTAGTTGAAATATTCGCAAAAGTATTCATTTCTAGAAGAAAATGGAACCATGGATGGAGGTTACACTAAATGTCATAGAAAAATAATGATGATGATTTATTTCCATTAATTTAGTTTAATTTCTATATAATTGATATTACTAAGATGACGTCCTTTGAAGTGGTTTTTTTAAGGTTGTGGAACACAAAAAGTCATACTTGACTTTGATCAAGGAATAGAGGGAAAAGATCATGGTTAAAGGAAGCACATGGTGGAGCATCCAAATGTTTGCAATCTGATGCAAAAAATCCTTTTTCTGAGCCTTTAAAGCACTACTCATCAGCTTTAATATTATGAAAGCGTCACACTTCCTAATAGTGGCCATTTATTCTATATTTTCATCGGTTTTTAATGTTGAACATGCTCTTCATAATGAATATTCCTCATATATAAAATGCTTTTCATAAACTTACAAATTTTTGTAATTCAAAGTTGCGAATTTACCAAGCTCAACACACAATTTGATGACACATCGATGCTCCAAATTTTGCTTTTTAAGTTTTTGTTTCTCATTTGAAAAATACAAATTCACTTATTAATGAACGCTTATATTGAAATCATGTTACTATATCACCTCATGCTTTGCGATGGTATCCCAGTTGCTACGGCACGGCATTTTGGAGCCGCCAGTGTAATTCCTCTCTTTTCTACTATCATATCCATCCTAATCCCACCTTGAAACACCAATGTTACGATTGGAAGACGGTGGTGGGAGCCTAATATACTGACCGAACTAAGCAGCATAAGGAAAAAGAAAACTGACCCACTCCCATATAGGAAACTTTTCATTGCAAGACCTCAGTGAGATAGAAAATACTATGTTACTATTTACGGGTGACAGTAACTATTTACGGGTGACGATCAGAGAAAAATGTGTGTGTCTAACCGAACTTAATATTTAAATCATACAACTTGCAGCGCCATCTATTGAAAATTTACAGCGTTAAAAAGATACATTCATCTAATAGATGACGCTGCATGTTGTATGATTTAAAAATAAGTTCGGTTATTTTTCGCACACACTGTGTATAACAACATTATAAATTATTCTAATTCACTCTCTGCACTCAACGCAATTTTGGGTATAATGATCCACCCACTTCTGGATAACAGCCGCTACTTTTTATGTAAAAATAAACATGTAGGAATATGCTGAGTTCTAGGTCATGTGAGTATTTTAGAAAATCAGCGGGCAGACGTCCTGGCAAAATCTACACTCCAACAACCAACATTTGCGGCCATATCCGATATGCTGCAACCGCTCACTCAGTGAAAAACTCACTGATAGGGAAAAGCCAGACTTGAAAAAATTGCTTTCCAGCAACACTATTCTCTCAAAATACTGGAACTACACTTCCAATCCGAAGTTTTGCGCACGAAAACTTCTCAGGATTAGAATTGGACCTACTGCGCTCATACAGAATTTGCATTTATTTACCTTCAATTTCCCATCTGCCAAATTACGGAATTAGCTTTACAATTCAGCGACTATCGCCTAACCTTAATTTCTTCGCTGGCAGGGATCCTGTCATTATTGTTTGATCCTTCCACTTTTATCCAAAGTCCTTTTTATAAACTTCTAAGGTCTTGTTAACAAAATATAAGCTTGTAATAAATCTGATAAACTTTCAGGTTGACATATGGCCTTCAAAGTCATGGGACTGAATCAGTGACACTTGGATTATAATCATGAGGTATCTACTACAAAATAAACAAACCACTTCACTAATCATTCTCTTTAGGGTTGCATAACTACCACACGTGATTGAAACTTAGTACAAAGTATATATAGGCTTTTTCAATAAGAGTGATATGATTTGTAAGTGACGTTTCGGCCATTTGTAATATGTCATGGTCTGTTTCCATTGTATTCAGTAATGTTTACAATTTCATCATGGAGAGATATACGCAAGAACAAAGTTTGCAAATTATTCAATTTTATTATCAAAATAATCGTTCTCCAATTACAACTTTTCGTGCGCTCACTTTCATCTGAGTGGTGCGGTAAATAAACAAAACTGTCGATACTGGTGCGAACAAAATCCACAAATTATACATGAACACCCATTACATTCACCTAAATTGACAATTGAGAGCGGTATAGATCGATGATAACCAACTTTTTATGGCCGAAATTGGAAGAAGTTGATCTTGACAATATCTGGCTCTAACAAGACGGAGCTACGTGCCACACAGCACGTGCAACAACCGAAGTATTGCGAGAAAAGTTTGGAGATTCGATTATTTCAAGAAATTGTGACATTGAATGGCCTCCAAGAAGTTGTGATTTAATACCATTAGGCTATTTCTTATGGGGTTATTTGAAGTAATTGGTCTTTAGCAATAAACCAGACTCTCTTCAAGCTTTAGAAGTCAATATTGAACGTGTTATTCATGACATACGACTTGATTTAATGGAAAAAGTGCTCGAAAATTGGGTTGGTCGAATTCCTTCCTGCAAAAAAGTCGTGGAGGCCATTTGAATGACGTTTTATTCAGAACTTAATTATATCGATTGTACTTCACAATAAATAAAAAACATTTGAATTTTCTTAACAATTAGTGTGTTTTTTTTAAAAAAAGAAATCATATCACTCTTTTTGGAAAACCCTATATTTGACAGGAAAGTTTACAATATTGCCAAATCCCTCGGAGTGATCCCAGAATATACAGCAAGTATGTCTATGGATTCACATATTTTTGAGTCCCTTTCTACTAACATTTGAGAAAACATTCAAATTCCTAGCACGACAACAACTAATAAATAGCTAGGCTTCATTCCAGCTATACCACTAGCTGAATTCGAACTCAAAGCTAGAGTTTTTTCTCTAGTATTGCTATATCAGGTCGCTGCAGACATTACTGAAAAATCCCATAAAACTTTTACAAAAAGTTCCTATTTGTATCAAAACTTAATTTTTAAAAATTTATTTTAATAAAGTGGTTTCGTTTGTTTTGTTTGTTTGTTTGTTATCATTTTAATTTAACTTTAAGCTTCAACTCTATGTGTAAGCACACAACTTCTATAAATAAATTCAAAAGAATATCCTAACAAATACTGGGAAGCAATCCTAGCAAGTGTAGGAAAATATTCACCGATCTATACGATTAGATTCGCCTTAAATATGTAAGATATGCAAAGCATAATAAAAAAAAAAAAAAAAGTAAAATTCCCCTACACATGTAAGAAAAAATAAGATACAGGTTAAGGATAGAAAACAAAATTTTCTCCAAAGAGCTTTTAGTAGTAGTAAGGTCGAATTCCTTAAAGCTACAAATAGAACTACATATACAGTTCATTAGCTCGTATAAGCCATAGTTAGACGTAGAATAATTTACGTGTAGAAGAGGGAATCTTCTTAAGTTATAATTCAGCCATCTAAACCCAAACTGTATGTCCCTGACAGTCAATTTTCGAGTTCAAAAGTAGGTGAATGGAAACTAAATTAGCAACTTTGCATCTTTTCTCTAGATCTGTGCAAGTAGGAAGTCTAAGCTGATCAAGTCAATGCAAATCCTTCAATGCAAACCAAACAAAGTTACATTGCACCGATTCTATATGCTTAATATGAGTACTGTAAAAGAGCGACCAAACTACAGCTGCACACTCAAGAATAGGTCTAACTAAGGAACAATATAAGTGCACCGAGGAAAGTTCTCTCGACTAACGCTTTATAAAGCCTAAAACTGCACTACCATTAGCAACAATATTGGTAATGTGGAGAATAAATTCCAGTTTCTTATCTATTAAAATCCCACGGTTAGTAGCAGCTTGTGCACGTTTAATGGTAGATCCCGAAAAGTTGTAAGAGAAAGTGCCGAGGATTAAGGCATCTGGAAAATGTCATGACTTCACATTCATCCAAATTCAACACAATGCTATTTGAAGTGTATCAACTATTAAATAAGTTTAAATCCTCCTGAATAAGGGTTGCATCATTAAAATTTTTAATTTTTTGAAAAAAGTTTTATATAATCCTCAAATATTAAAATTTCGGAGCTCTCAATTATTTTAACAATATCATCAATGGGAAGAATAAAAAGTAATGGGTCAAGATGGCTACCCTGCAGAACCCCAGTAACTGCTTCAAAATCGCTTGAGAAATATGTGCTATTAGGTAAGTATAAACTAAACCAATCAAGAAGAATTGGAGGAAATCCCATTTTCTTTAGTTTAAATAAAATAATCGAATGAGGAATTTTGTCAAATGCCTTACTAAAGTCACCTTTATATAAATTATAAGATATATTAGAAGTAAATGTAAGGGCATTGGTAGTCGTAGATATGGAAGGCATAAAACCATACTGATTAGGTGAAATTAATCAACTACACTGCTTGATAAGCTAACATTGTATCAACGATTCAAATAACTTTGGGATACTCGATAATTTTGCTAAAGGTCTGTAGTTGATAACCTCATTTTTAGAACTTTCTTTAAAAAATAGGTATTATGAAGGACTATTTCCAAACTTTAGGAAATTTACCACTCTGGATTGATTGTTTAAAAATAATTTCCAGAGGAGACAGTAAAGTGATGGAGCATGATTTGAGATTATTAATATTATTCGGAATGATATCTTGAGTTATTAGAAGCATTAATTCTAAGGAAATCGGTAGATCAGAAAGATACATCAAGTCATTTACATTAATTTGAAGATGATCAAAAGAGAAGGCCTCCTCGAAATAAGATGCGAAAATATCAGTTAAGCTGAAAAAGCCATCATAAAGCTTAGTCGACGGATAAGCATCAATTTTCCTTTTCATGTTAATAAATTTAAAGAAAGGTCGAGAATCATGGTACAAGTTCATTTGAAGGTTATTAAGATAATCATTATATATAGAAGAGAACAGGATTTTAAATTCATTAAAATGGGTGATGAAATCGGCACAGGAAGAAATGTTCTTAAGACGCAAATAGGCTTTCCATAATCGATTTTTCTTGTTTCTAAGGTGATGTGGTTCCTTATTAAACCAGGGCGGAGATTAAAAAGGAGATCTCGTGCGTTAAAGTGGCACACAAGTATTAAAAATATTAAAAATTTCTCTATAAAATATGGAGATGCTGTCATCAACATTGTTAGAAGTAAGTAGTCTTGCAAACTCAATAGAAAAGTTTATTTTGAAAGAACTAAAAAATCTGCCTTTTTAAAATCGATTAAGTAACATTAGTACTGAAATGTATATTCTAAGCACCATGACACTAAAAGCTATTTGGCGATATTGGAATAAGGAAATTAAAAGAAAAATGGAAATGAAAAGAATTTTTTTTGGGAATTAGCGTAGGACCATGTCTCAGTGGAATAAGCGTAGGATCATGCCTCAATGAAAGTAGAGACTCGTGTAGTATCAGTAGAAAAATTGATAGTTGGTTTTAGAAACTTGCAATAGTTTTCTATTTGTACTTTGCTAATAGTATATGTGTTGGTGGTAGTCTAGTACACTAACGACTGTGTTATATGGACGGCAAAAAGGAATAGTTTCATTATTTTTTTAATGAAATAGACGATATAAACGACCACCAAAATTTTTCATAGTATCAACATAAGTTTATTATACAAACCACTTTAAGAGTGATACTACTAAGATGCTATAAAAACGTTGTTAAATAAGTGATGCAAAAACTACGAGTGTCATTCAACAAGTACTTAGCCTCACCGCCCGATAGAACTACTGACACAAAAGAAATTTACCATCCTGCAGTACATTCATTTAGTACCCTACTGTCAAAGTTTAAGTCGATTCCTTTCATTAGTTTTGTTTTGAGAGCCTTTGAAAGCGAGCGTGTCGGTCGGTTGCACAAAAATGGAAAAAGAACAATACCGTTCGGTGATTAGATTCTTGTTTTTGGAAGGGAAAACGCGCAGCGAAATCAAAGATCGCTTGGATGCTGTGTATGGTGACTCTTCTCCTTCGATGGCGACCATCAAGAATTGGTTCAAAGAGTTTGTTCGTGGCCGCACGTCGGTTTTTGATGAGCCACGCCCAGGTGCCCCGAAAACGGCTGCTACGGAGGAAATCTTTAAAAAAGTCCACGATCTCGTGTTGGCAGACCGTCGATTGAAGGTTCAAGAGATAGCTGAGACTGTCGGCATCGCAGTAGGAACGGTGCATCATATTCTACACGAAGAACTGGGCAAGAGAAAGCTGTCGCCGCGTTTGCTCACACCGGAAAACAAGCGCAACCGTGAGACCACATCGGCGACGTGTTTGGCGCTGTTTCAGCGCAATCCAGCGGAGTTCTTGCGTCGTTTCGTGACCGTCGACGAAACATGGATTCACTGGTACACACCAGAGACCAAGGAACAGTCGAAACAGTGGACTTCACCCGGCGAACGTGCTCCGAAGAAGGCGAAGACTGTTCGATCGGCCGGAAAGGTGATGGCCACCGTTTTCTGGGATTCACAAGGTGTGATCCACATCGATTACCTCGAGAAGGGTAAAACAATCACGGGGCGCTTCTATGCTGACTTATTGGGCCGATTTGACGTCGAATTGAAAAAAAAGCGGCCCCGCTTTGCGAAGAAAAAAGTGCTGTTCCACCACGACAACGCGCCGGCTCACACCTCCGCCGTCGCCATGGCCAAATTGGTCGAATTGCGCTACGAATTGCTGCCCCATCCACCGTACTCTCCAGATTTGGCCCCTGTGACTACTTTTTGTTTCCAAACCTGAAAAAATCACTCGCCGGGAATAGATTTGGGTCGAATGAGGAGGTCATCGTCGCCACGGAGGCCTATTTTGCTTCCCTCGAGAAAATGCATTTTTTGGACGGGTTAAAAAAGTTAGAGCATCACTGGGCCAAGTGTATCGAGCTTGAAGGAGATTATGTAGAAAAATAAATTGCCACCTTTCCAAAATTTTCGTTTTTCTTTTGTAGGCTAAGTACTTGTTGAATGACCCTCGTATAGCATTGGAAGCTATGAAAGTTTAAGTGGTCAATAAACTGATAAAATACTATAAGGAATGGGGTCTTCAAGTAAACATTCAAAAGTCAGAGTGCTTCTGCCTCACGCTGCCAGGGAAGAAGAAATTCGTAGACTGCAGGTTTGGAAATAAGGGTGACTCGTTAATGAGGCGCATAGAAAATCTTAAGTATCTAGGCTTGAATCTTAACAACAACCTCAAATTCAACTCCTTTGTCAGGAATAAAATTAAAAAAGCCAATGGCATATTTTAATGGCTTCTGAGAATGTATCGCTCAGAAATCCTACGTAAGGACGTCAAACTTATTATTTATAAACAATTTATAAGAGCGTACCTATGCTATGGCTTCTCCACCTGTTCATCCTTTTCTCCAATAGTAACAACAGAATTACACAAATGGGAAAGGAAGATCTTACGAAAAGTCACAGGACTCAGCAGATCTACACATACGAAAAAATTTATTTCTAACGACAGGTTATACCGGGAGGCAGGCGTTTCCCCATTTGTAGTATGGCAAATGGGAATAATGCACAAATCATTAGTCCATCATCAAAACAGGGAAGTAAGCCAGCAAACGGATAACATATTATTGGAGATCATAAGAAACTCCAAGTACCTGTGACCGTTACTTCTATTGGAGGACACAGAAGAAGCTCTGAAGCAACGTTTTTAGATCTACAAGAAGAAGCCAAAGGGATAATATTGAGGTTAGCAATTACATCACATGAGGTCGGGAGCACCGAAGGGAATCAATTTTCATTTTTAGTCCTTTTTTCAAAAGATGGCCTTTTATATTAGTTTAACCATAAAAATCAATTTAATAGGCTCAATAAACCATTGATCAGAATCTTCAAAATATATTTTTCCTACTCAGTATAATTTGATTTTAGTCAAGACTGCTCCCAGTATAGATTTAATTTTAAATAAATTTTTTTTTTTTTAAATAAAATGATTGAGGACACGGGAACGGAACTTTTTATAACGAGATACAGCCACATCAAAAACAAATGGGACTTTAAGATCACGATGAATAACAGTATTGCGAACATAAAAGGGGGCATCGACAATTGTACGGAGTATTTTTGATTGAAGGGATTGGATTCGACGGGAATTAGAGGGCTTAGTAGATCCCCAGAGTTCTAGTCCGTATGTCCATATGGGTTTCAGTAAGGTATTGTATAACAGAACTTTGCTGTCTATAGTAAGTTTGGAACGTTTGTCTAGAAGTCGAAGTAGTTTTAGGTATCGTCTTTTAAGTTCTTGTCTTTTAAGTCTTGTATGTGGGTTCCATGTTAAGCGTTTGTCTAAGTGCAGTCCTAGATACCGAGCTTCGGTGTGTTGAGGTATGGCACTGCCATTAAGGTATATGGGAGGGCATGTCTCACGACGGAGAGTAAAAGTTACCTGGATAGATTTACGTTCATTGACTTTTATTCTCCACTTAGTAAACCAGTTCTGGAGGGTTTGGATTTGGATTTGGAGAGTTTCGGAAGCATGTTGGGGGTTTTCGCTAGATGCAACGCAGGCCGTATCATCGGCGTATGTAGCAAAGAAGGTATTAGGGCAGTTTGGGATATCGGATGTGTAAATGTTGTAGAGGATGGGTCCAAGTATGCTACCCTGAGGAACCCCAGCCAATATCGCAGAGATATTGGACAGTTCGTTGGATTCATTTACTTGGAAGTGTCGGTTGGAAAGGAATGATCTTAGGATTAGGAAATAGGTGGAAAGAAGGAACCTCTTGAGTTTCCAGAGTAGACCCGGGTGCCAAACTCTATCAAAAGCTTGATTTATATCAAGAAACACACCGGAACAGTACTCTTTTCTTTCTAAAGAGGATACTATTCTAGAAACAAATAAAAGACTCATATCAGTGAAGCTTTACTCCAGGAAACCTAGCAATATATCAGATATTTTCTATGCGGCAGTCGACAGAAAAACTGATAGCAGCTTCGCATATAATAGCAAAGCCATAGTAAATCTCTATACTTACATGATAGAGTTTAGTATCTTAGAGAAATTATTTAGATTTACCAGGCTGACTATGAGTAGTGTGCGAGCAAGAGTAAGCTCACTTTCAAAACCTTTCAACTACCGGCCTGCTCTCTAGTGAGAAGGCCAGCAAGCCTACAGTGGCGTTATTTAAAAGCCTTGCTTTTGATTGTTGAAATGTCAAAATAGCGTTGTACACCCGGGATCAACGTAGAAAGTTGAGTTCAATTTTAATAATATTGTTATAGACATTTCCATCTTACCTTTTAGCATTTCTTTTAATATTAAATTTATTAAAAAAAAAATTTAAAAATAAATTTGAGTCTACCAATTATTATGATACAATTTATTAAAAAAATAATTCAGATTTCCGTTCCTGTTTTAAACACCAAAAGGATATCTTACATAATTTATGGAATCAAATTTATTGTTAAAGTTTTTTTTTTGTAAATTTCTGGTTATTTTAAGTGACAACTGTATAAAAATACAAGTTCTTAAGTTACCCGTGTGACTTAGGCTATTTCTTATGCTGGATTTCAGATGGAAACAACTGTCCAAAATGGGCGTCATTATAGTTAGCGTAATAATGGATCTTAAATAGGAAATTTACTTTATTTTAACAATACATATATAGTTCAATTAAAAAAACTAAGTAAACTGTGTAATAATAACTTTTATAGTTATCCTGATTAATTAATTTGATATAATAAATAAATAAATCAAATCTATTTTATAAATAAAAAGAGGCAAGAAGAAGAATACGTTACAATTATGGTGTGCATTGAATGGTATAATTTCAAGAAAAACAAATTATATTAAATATGATATTATTTTTTAGCTAAGCAATTTTTTAATCGGAATATGTGCAAAATCCTTTAAGGAAAATCGGACATTGTTGAACGAAAAATTATTTGATTCAGCTTGTATTGAATGGGTTTTATCTGCTGTTGATCATTGTACCAAAGCGCAGCCACTTTTTTATTTGGAAGGACTATCGAACAATATGAGATCAATGCTAGTACCGTCATCAAATCTAAACGAAATCTTTCCATATAAATTAACTAAACGACAGTGCAAGAATTTTCTACAAAATTTAAATAATGAATATATTAATTTGGTACCAGAATATTTTTCATGTAAACAAAATGAGTCTCTTGTAAATAATGTCATTTTCTGTGCGATCGTAATAATTTGGACATATGTTTTGAAAATATTTATCGAAATGTTATATAGTAAATATATAAAAAGAGGGTGCCGAAGAAGACCTAATAATTTACCTTTAAAGTGTACCAAGCAACAATATATTATAAAGCAATCTTTAGAATTACAAATTTTCGAATACTACCATTTTCAAAAAACCCATTTAATTTGCTTTTATGAAATGAATTTAACAAATATGAAACCGGATCTTTTATTGGAAATTAATGTAGAACAATTAAGAGATGTATTTCGAAAGATTTTAGGTAATATAAGCGTGGAAGATAAGACTTTCGACTATCTGGGAATGGCAGAATATGCAGAATACAGAATAGAGAATATTTTTAAATATAATGCAAAATGCAGATTTATTATAGATTTTTTATACCCCGATGAAATATAATAGCAATTATTTTTCATAATATTATTAATGGTTTATCTTTTATTTTAAAATTTAATATATTTCAAATATTTTTTGTTAAGATTTTATAATAAAATTTTATTATTTAAAAATAAAAAAATAAGCTACAATAAAATAAAAATTCATCTAATAATTATATTTTAAAGAATAGACTTTTTTTCATAAAATATTTATAAATTAATTATTTTAAGATGTTATTACTGCATTATTGCAATTTATAAATTTTGAACTTCAAAAACTTTGGATATTAAAAATTTATTGGTTGAACGATATTATCAGAAGTGCAGTTTTTTAAGCTTTTCATTCCATTTTCTATTTTCATATATATGTATGTGTACAAATATAGTATGATAAATCAGTAATAAATAAAATAAAGATTTAGTTTATTCAAATAAAATTATTATATTAATCAACATTGACTCGTTTTAGTGTGATACATTTTGTCCAAGCACCATCCGTGTAATACGATTTATTAAATTATGCAAAAAACCATAACTTTAAAATTGGACGCAAATTTCTTTACACCATACAATTTATTCATGCTTGGAAATACGAAAAAGTTGTAGGGAATCAAAGTTGGAGAATATGTTACGATTGTGTAGGGAAGCAATTCATAACGTAATGAACAATTTTTCTTAGCGAAATGTTTACTTTTCTCTAGATTTTATTATTAAACTGGTCCAATAATGCTGTATAATATACTCCTGTTATCAACTTCTGTTTTACAAAATAGTCAATAAAGTTTATATCACGTGCATCCCAGCAAACCGTAGCCATAATCTGCCCTGCTGATGGAACCACTTTAGCCTTACTTGGTGGATATTTGTTTGTATACTATGTGTATAAGCGTAAATCCGCTGTTTTCATAGAAAGCAAAAACAAATTTATTCAAAGTACTTGCCCCTCGCTAGCTGCACATTTTTTCCCATATCTCGGGAAATTTATGGATACCACGCCAAAAAATTCCATCTCTTTCGAGGCAAACCACTCATCAAGCCATTTTCGGACGTCTTCGTAAGAATCTTGGCTGCTCAGCGAGCGCGTGACCCATCGACGAAAATAGGTGGTAGTCGGAAGGGGTCAAGTCTGTTGAATAAGCGGGGTGAGGAAGCACCTTCCAGTTGAGTGTCTCCAAGTAGTTTCAGGCCATTTTTGACGTGTGCGATGGTGCATTGTCGTGGAGGAAAATCAGTTTGTCATGTCTTTGTTGATAATCCGTCCTTTTTTCAAGCAGAGCACAGTGCAATTTGATCAGTTGTTAGTGGTAGCTGTGGGCATTGATAGTTTCACCAGGTTTCAACATCTCATAGTAGACGATACCCTGCTGATCGGGTCGGTTTTCCGTCCGAAGCGATTTGGTTTTGGGGAAGATGTTGATCGTTGGCCGAGATCAACCCACAATTTCTTGCGTTTAGGATTCTCGAAATATATTTGTATCCACTTTTCATCGCCTGTCACAATCCGATGCAGGAACGACTTTCTTTTTTGTCTGGCGAGCAAGATTTTGCATGTGTTTTGGCGTTGCTCCATCTGCCTATCGTTCAATTCATGCGGCACCCATTTTCCGATCTTTTCAAACCTCTCCATGGTACGCAGATGCTTGAAAATGGCTTGCTGAGTTTTACGCAATTGCTTTGCTAGCATGTTTTGCGATATGGTATTGTCTTCGTCCAAAAAAACCAGCAATTGATGGTTCTCAACCTTCCTAGTCCGATTTTCACGCTTCTTGTCCCACAAGTCAAAATTGCCGTCTTAGAACCGACGAAACCAATCTCGACATGTTGTTTTCGATAAAGCACTATCACCATAGGTTTCCATAAGCATTCGATGCGATTCGGCAGCCGAATTCGTCAAATTGAAGCAGAAAAGCAAAGCTTCCCGCATATGCTCTTTTTCTGGCACAAAACTAGACATGATTACCAGCGGAAAAATGTATGTTGTTGAACAAAATTGCTGACAATGTGGACTGATTAATGTTGACAGATGCCAAACTCATAAAAAAAAGTATTGCGTGCCCATGGTAGCTTAATACGCTCACTCACGCCATCTATGACCAAACAGCGGATTAAAGCTTATACACCTGGTAAGTCCATGTTTTTTGTATAAATTTGATTTCTGATGTGAATTGGTGAATTCATATTTAATCAACAGATATAAATCATTCTATATAAAAGCGAAGAGGCCCTTTTTATTATTCCAGCTAAGGTTTAGATTATTACCTCAAAAAAAATTTTGTTTTATTAACACATACAATTTACTTTTTTCCATATTAATAAAAAACACAAATCTTGTTGACATTTAATTACTGTTAAAAATAAACTAATAATTTTATGTTTATAAAATGTTGCATAACATCTTTTTATGAAAACCAAATAGTAAAAATAATATTGTTTTGCTAATATCAGCTAAATGTTTTGCATTTATTACTTACTTATCATATTGATCTCATACTATAAATGAATTTAATATGCGACCAACTGAATTTTAAATCAATAACCCCACAAAATATTACTTACATTTTTATAGCTATTAAAGAAATTTTAACAATACTTTCTAATAATGTTATTTAATATTTACAATAGTACTTTCAAAAGTTTTAAGAAATTATTAATGAAATTTTTCGAGCACAATTTCTATTTCAGAGAAAATAATTTTCTTATTTAAAAATTGTTTGTAATTTTCTTATTTAAAAATTTACTTATAAATATAAAACAGTTTATATTTTTCGGGATAGATGGTTAGTTGTTGTAAGTTATAGAAACTGTGATGTTCATTCTAGGTCTGCTAAATCAAAGAATTACTGATTATATATTTTATTGAATTTGATGGTGTTTGTTGACGAATTTTTGTGAAAAAATCTTTCTTTTTTATAGAGATTTATGGTCATGCCTTTCTCGCAGTCAGCTCAGGTTAAAATTTTCTTATGGTTGTATTATAATTATCTTTGAAAAAGTCAACTAATAATTCTACAACGGTTATTTTTCTCAAATATGATTACGAATTTATAAATTGATTAGAATAGGAACTTCTTAATAAAATACAAGAATGAAGTGGTAAGATTTAAGCTTAACCAATTAAAGTAGACTATTTCAGCTGAGCACAACTTCCTTCCATGTTCCTTTTGTATTTTACCTTCCATCTTTTAAAGAGTATTATTAACTTTTTTCAAGCCAGGACACCATATTTATTTAGAATAACTTTCCTAACAATAAATTGATTATAATTAAGTTCGTCAAATGACGAAAATAGGCTCCAAAATGTTTATTTATCTACTATGGACCTAAAATTTTTTTTAGAAAATTCCTTACTTCATTATAGATAAATGAACATTTACATATGCTCGAAAAAATTTTTATAACTGGTAATGCCAATTTTTTCCTTGTAATATCTGAATTTTATTTTTATTTTCCAGAACAAGGTAAATATGCCGAATTGATTAGAAATACGATTTACTGTCTTGAATTAGATGAGTTTGCTCTCATTACAAAAAAAGCATAGCATTTATTTAGTTTATGTGTTTTTCTATGTTCTATCATTTATGTGCGGACTTTTTGAAATAATCTTCTATCCGAACACTATCAACCAACACTTTTTGGTGGTGCTATTTTCGCAATGGGATATCGCAAAGAAGCAATTATTAGAGGCAATTTATAAAACCATAATTGCATTTCAGTAGCATTATTATTACAGGCAATTTTAAAATCATAAAATATATATTTTACAGATTTTTCGAAATGATAATAATAAAGATTTGTAAATAAGAGCCCTCATCAAAAGTAAATGTTGTATATTCAATTTTATTAAGACTTTTATCAAATAATTTAGACAATTTAATCATATTTCAATTCTAAATATATGACCTTATATATATAGCAGTTAAAAATTTAAATAAAAAACGTATTCATATACATACGAGATTATAGAAATAAATGATCATGTATAAAATTTTGAATATAATAAGCTTAATTTTGAATCAAAAACCTCATTATTATTCTAGATAAATAGATACAAATAAGTTTGGTATTAACTTTTTTGTTAACAAACGTATACGTTAGACCATTTTAATAAAGAATACTCGTAGAAGAAAAAAAACGAGGCCGATGAAAATGTGCCTATCTAACGAAGAAGCTTCCTATTCAAATTCAAATTAGTGTAGGATTTTCTTTGAATCAATTATGTTTTCATTTCAGATTTTCATTCTAGGCACTAGTGGTCAAAGTTTCTCTTCTTTTTCGACTTATTCCATAGGACAGGCATTAATTATTAAACTGCACAATATCTAATCAACGTGTATCAATGTATAGCGTTTTTTTCTATTGCTATGAATTGTGGACACTATACTTGGTGTTTTGTATGAAAAACTAAATCTTAGGTTTTCTATGTTAAATCGAACAAAAACCATACGTTTTATATGTGCAAAGTCTATATCACAGCACGAAATCTGATTTCATCGAGGACGTGAGCGAAATATTCAATTTTAGTTATACAACCGTTTATGGCTGAATTGAATTCCTCATTCAAATCCACATAAAGGTATGTTCATACTATCTAATGATAAATACAAAATTCGGTCTCTACATATATTTTCCGGTCTATTCATAGATAGAAAAATCTTTAAGCTCTTACCCCAATCCGTTTATCTAGCTTATCTAATTCTCTGTTATATTGAGAAAAAAATCTAGATTTTTAAGTAAATTTAGCTGCCTTGAACAATGTGTTAATTTATCAATTTATGCATTAAAGGCATTAACTACGTATATTAGTTAATTTCTTAAACTTGGAAAAAAATGATTGATTTGAAATCGAATTTTAAAGTTTTTGTAGAGGGTGCATCTACGGTAAAAGATTTCATTTTAAATTGTCAAGGCTACCTTAGAAAATTGTCTTCCATAGGTAATTAATTCCATTCGATAATCTAAAATAATATGACTCCATACATGATATAATATGACTCCATACATGATAAACCGAAAACGCTATTTCAGTTATTAGTGGATAAAGTTAGATTGTAGAAGTACAGTGTGAAATGAAATTACCACGAGAAGATTCAGTTAGGATTAAAGCGTCCTAAACAGACATACCCTTGTGAACTACTTGTGAAATATAAATAGTTAAAATGAGAAAATCATTTTACTGTATTCATTGAATCTACCTAAGATTTTTTATTTAAAATTATATACTGGCATCCAAATATATCAGACTACTCTGTTTTCAATTGGAAAACTAATGAGACTTGCAAATTAAAATAAACAAGACATCAAAAGTATTGAACATACGAGGTCTGTTCAAAAAGTATCGCGAATTAATGTTTTTTCAAAAATTATTTATTTATTCATGAATATCTATTTTGTCCCTTTCATAGTAATCCCCACCAGATATTATACACTTGCGCCAACGTTTTTTCCAATTCTCGAAGCACTTCAAAAAATCATTTTTTGTGATCTTGTTCAGCTCCTCTTTCGATGCCGACTTTCTCTCCTCAATCGTAGCGTAGCGTCGTCTTTTCATGGGGCTCTTCAGTTTCGGGAACAAGAAAAAGTTACAGGGGGCCAGATCTGGGGAATACGGTGGTTGCGGCATTATTAGTGTATTGTTTTTGGTCAAAAATTCGTGCACAAGCAACGATGCGTGAGCAGGGCCGTTATCATGGTGCAAAAGCCAATTTTTGTTCTTCCACAAATCCGGGCGTTTCTGGCGGATTGCTTCTGGCAACTTGCACATAACTTGCAGGTAATATTCCTTATTGACCGTTCTACCCTCCGGCAAGAACTCATGATGCACCACGCCTCTGAAATCGAAGACAACTGTAAGCGAAACCATCAAATTCGACCGAACTTGGCGCACTTTTTTCAGTCTTGGCTCATGCGGCAGCTTCCATTGGGATGATTGAGCTTTGGTTTCAACGTCATTACCATAAACCCATGATTCGTCACCAGTTATGTCCCTCTGGAGCAAATTTGGGTCGCCGCGGACAGAGTCCAACATATCCGTAGCAATGTTAATGCGGTACTGTTTTTGGTCGTAATTGAGCTCGGTCGCCCGACACCCTTTTCGTCGTTCACATCTTCTCGGCCCTCTGAGAACTTTTTGTACCACCGATAAACGTTGCTTCGGTTCAAGGTAGCTTCACCATATTCAACAGTCAACATTCGGAATGCGTCCGCGCAATTAATTTTGTTTTTCACACAAAATTCGATACAGATTCATTGATCCATTTGTTGGAGTGGACAAAATCGAAAACGAGCCAAAACACGTGCAAGCAAAGCAGCTGTCAAAAATTAACGGAACATTCAAAATGGCCAAACTTATTGGTATAAGTGAGAGACATGAGTACCAACATAACGCCACAAAAAATCGAAAATCGAAAGAACGTAACCCGCGGAAATTAAAAATTCGCGATATTTTTTAAACAGACCACGTATATGAAAAAAATACTTTTTCTATATTTACTAAAATCAAATTGAAAATACAATATAAAAAATCACATAGTATAATTTGTTAAAAAAGATTCATTTGTGTTTGATGATAGCTTGTACAATTATTCTTTGAAAACTATTTACAGTATTGCACAGAATCTATTTAATATACTATATACAAGAATATGAAGTAATTTTTGCAAACCTTTTCCTGCATTGCAAAAGTATTCTTCATAAGTCTTCCTTTAAGATTGGACAGTATTTTGGCACTCTTTTGTCTAGCTCATCCCAAAGAACTTTTATGAGGTACAGATTAGGTGATTGTGGTGGCCATGTCATATTATTAAAATGTTGGTTTTGTATTTTTTAGAAAATTTTCTTGTTATCCTGTTACAAAACGAATCCTTTACTAATTCACAAACATATTATTGAAATATCGCTGGTCTCTCAAATATTTAGGTACTTCTCCTTTTATCATTAGATCCTTTAATTCACGCGCCTCCTTTACTAAACGAAGATAAGCATTCACAAAACACAACTGGGCCACCGCCTAGCTACAACGTTGGCACTATATCTTCTGCCACTGTAGTTTCAACTTTAAATAAATATTAAGAATATGGATATACAGGATCATATAAAAGGATTAAGAAGAAGTATTAAACTAGGTATAGTTAGAAATAAAATAGTTAGATTTCTCTAAACAGCATCTAAAAATTTAACACTTACATTTTACCTAATGGAAATACGACCTGGAATTGGCTTTTAATGGTAATTCTATTTTTTTCTAAATCTCAAAATATTATAAGATAAGCAATCTTTTGCTTATTCTAACCTGGCATATATTATATTTTAAATCCCAATAAAAATAATTGTAGTTTTCTATATTATATGATTTTGACCCAGAATACTTTGTTAACAAGGTGATGGGATAGTTTTAACCTGCAATATATGTATATTTCGTATATAGCCACTATAGAAATCAGTACAAATTCTATTAAAAATAAATTAAAAAAAAAAGCAGATTTTTTTTTCATAAAAAAAATTATAAATAACTAATGCTCAAAATTTTTATTTTTTTTATATTTTCGTTAAGTTAAAATATAAATAAAAACTGCGCCTAATATTCTATTAAAAAATTGAAATTAAAATTTTATACAAAATCAATATAAATAAAAGCTTAGTAAATAATTGTTCATAACATTTTCATCACAATTTTATACTATACTATTTTCATATACTTAACATACCCCTACGATTATCATTTGATTTGATTTTGAATTTTATTCTAATTAATTTTTCTTTTTATTTTCTAATTTTATTACCAACATTATTATATGAAATGAGAAGCCAGCTTTGAAATCAAATTACAGTAAACAATATATTAACAATAATAACAATGGCAACAAAAGCTAATAATCATAAAAATAAAAATAATAACCACATACGCTGAATAATAAATATGAAAAATATAAATCTAAAAGGTAGAAAAAATATAACAAAATGACAAAAGAAATATTGTATATTTTAAAAGCTCATAGCAAAATTATGAATAAAGAATGGAACAAAAAAACACACATAAATTCATGGTAAACAATAAGCTCTTGGGGGTTATATGTGTATGTAGTAAACAATATATACTTCTAGATGGTAAACAAGCGGTGAAGCTTGTGGTTTCCGAAGTTGTTGTGTTTTGCATATTAATTGGATGCACTCATTATTGAATTTTTATTTGGGAGATGCTGTGGATTTCAATATTTTAATAATGAATAACCTTCAGTCACGCAATCAAAAACAGCATAATTAGCTGATGATACTTTTGAGTAGTACCCGATAGATTTTCAGAGAGTTGAACAAAACATCAACGTATGTTACGTGTATGCTGATTGTTTTCATGATGATGATACTTTACCCATGCCTGACAATATTAATATTTATTACTAGTATCTCTTGAAATCTCTGCCTAATATAATATCTTACTCGTACCTGTCTGATTATAGTATTTTCAAAATTATGGCAATAATGCCACTACGACTCAGGGTCATATTACACGCCCACCTATATTATATACATAATACGACATTGTGATGGCGATTGTTGTTGCTTTTTTCCTATCATCTAATAAACAACTAACTATGACCGGTTTTGTTATTTCATAAGCTAACATAACATCAAAATGGTCCATTTAATAGGAACTGGTTTTTTTACATAAAAAAAAATATATAAGTAAATAAAAATAAAATATTCTGTAAAAAAAATTATTCAAACAGGTGATCGGGCTTGTTTTACCACCCTGTAACCACCCCCCTCCCTCTTCCCTCTTCTTAACACAATCAAAACAAATAAAAATATATAATATATAATTTAATTTTTTATATAAGAGAAGAAAACAATTTTTTTGTATAGTATTTTTTTTTTATATGGAGACGATATAAAAATATAATTTAACAAAACTGGCTGGCTACTGTTACTAAAATTCATTGTTAACATTTTCTAAACCATTCTTCGAAAAAAACTATTTAACTTTTTTAAATTCTTCTTTTAATGATATTTTTGGCCAAACACAATATATACGGTTTTTGGTTAAGCTTCCCATTGCAAATGAACGAACATTTGTGTTAATATTATAAGTGTTAGCTTTTTAATTTAAGTTAGTATTCGATTTGCTTTTATGTTTTTGTTGATTATAATATTTGCGTTTATTTTTTTGGGGGTAATTCGAAACACGTGTAAGCGTGGTAAATAATATTAAAAAAAAATACAAAATTATTTTGGATAATATAAGTTATTTGGTTGCCAAAGTTATATGAGCTATGAAAGAGGAGGGGTTTGTTTATTAAACAATCAATAACGATAAGAAAATATCGAGAAAAAAACAGTTTTGTTTTTGTTTATTTAATAGCAAAGATATTCGAACGCATATTACCAAATTAATACAAAATATTTTAAATGTTTTCATTAAGTTTTTTCTTTGGATATTTATCTAAAGTTTGTGGACATTTCGTCAACACACATGGCTTCCAATGAAAATAGAACTTTTTTTTCTCGATTTTATAAAAAATAAAATGCCAATGTTTGAAATTAGGTCATTTTTCAGATACGCAATATACATTTATATATTATCTAAAATAATAACATCTAAAAGTAAAAAAGAGTTAATTTAATTTTTTTTAAAAATAAATTAAAAAAAATAAAAATTGTTTTTTTATTTTCTGAAATTTTTTTTCTTTACTCTTATAAGATCCTTAAAGAACATTAGAAGAAAACAATTATTTTTTTGGTATTTCTTTAAAATTTTTGTTAAAATTGTAAATATTTTTATTTTTCTAAAATTAATAAACGAAATTTTTGGTAAAAATCGAAAAAAAAAAATATTTAAAGTGGAATGTTTTACAGCTCAGGAAAAAAAATTGCGAACAGATTGGGTGATGTGACATATTCTTGTGGCATTCCATATTTACATGTATATAACGAAATGTACATAGAAAAAAGCACACATACTAAAATGCGCATCCTCAGTTCTCCTCTTTGCTATAATTTATTTTACAACTACAAAATAGAAAAACACAAAAATTTAATCAAAATTAAGAAAACAAACATAAAAAAAAAACAAGAAAAATTAAATTCGAAAAATAAAAATGGCATGTGCGATGAACTGTCAACAAAACGCAAAAAAAACTGGAAATTATTATAGCAATCTGAACGTATGAATAAAAAAACGCTCATTTTAAAATTAGGTCACACGTATCTATCCATATGCATACTCATATGTATGCTGGTATGTGTGTACTCAGAAAGCTTTATAATCAGGCTCATTGTACCTGAGACAAGCCTCCTGCTTTTATAATCATTTTAGTAGATACTCAAATATTCTTCGTCCATACATTCATATTTGTATACGAATCTATGAATAAGCACTTCTTTTCCAATAAAAAAGAAAAACAAAATTTCACCTTAGTATTAATGCTGACTAGTATGCTCTTGGCACTCTCGGAAAAGCTCCTGAACGAGTATTTTTGACTACCAGCATTTTTTCGCTATTTAATAAAAACAATTTGGAAAAAAAAACAATCGAAATATAAACAAAATTTTTAGGCTGATACTTTTTTTTCAATGAGTAGTAAAGCTTCTTTTTTTTTACTATGAATTTTAAATCTAATTTCTGATTATTACTTTTGGTTTAGTGGACTCATTGATAGTAGCTAAAATTTTGAATTATAGAAAAACAACAAGCAAAAAATAAATAAATTTATGAGATTATAAACAACCACTATGCTTATTAAGTTTAAGATTTTTTTTCCCAAATAGAAAAAAAGTGTTTTTGTATTAGGTCGAGCTAAAATACATATAGAAAAGATTTGTGTAGAGGGGAAGAGAATTGGGACTATAAAAGCTTTATTTTGGATATTAATATTAGTAAAAAAAATGAATATATGAAGAAAAAAAAGCGACTTGCTTGTAAAAAAAAATTATGTTTGGCGGAGGTGGTTACACGTGTACGAAAATATGTATTTGATGATTCATATTGTTTACTTCCTATTTAGATAGACAAACCAGCTAATTGCGTCCTTCTAATTTTAAAAATTATATCATAATATCCAAATTTGCATAAGAAATTTACATTGAATAAACAAAAATTTAATAAATTTAAAGACAACTAAGTATTGATTTGTTTCATTTTAAAATATATTAAAAATCTCAAATTTATTCCGAATACATTTCATTTTTAATTAATTACTTAAGAGCATTTTTATTATTAAATTATAGTTGCATCAAAATATTTCAAGGATTTACATTTAATTTATTATTGTATTTACTTTTATAATAAACTGGTTAGATGGAGGAGTACTCCAGTGGCCTTAAAGTATGAAAATATCTCTTTTCTTGTCCACTGCCTTAGTGAGTAAGTATTTCTTAAAATATAATTGGATGTATAATTTTTTAACCTATTTTATACTACAAATAAGTTGAAATGCCAACTACTTTTTCAAAAATGTAATAAAGCGAATTAAAAACTTTGTTGTTTGTTGAAGGTTATATTAATTTTCAAACAGAAACAATTTATTTTTCTTCTATATTTCAGAGAAAAAGTTTTGTTTAGGAACAAAAAAATACTTAAATTGTTAACAAAATTCAAGAAATCAATATTAATGACAGTATCTAATAAAAAAAGAACTTCCTTTAAGTCTTACCTACCCTTCCAAGATATTTTTTTTTGTTTTTTTTTTGTTTTTTTTTTTACAGATCCCATAGACAGTAGATGGGAGTCTAGGGCATATGCGAAATTAGAACTAATGGGACAGCTTGATTATGAACATTACAATAATAAATGCATAAACCATACCAAAAAATATTTACCCCATAAGATAATGTACAAAAAAAATATTTATCAAATTTTTAATAAAGACAGCCTTTTTTTAGCATAATTTCAATTTAAAAAAATTCTTAAACGATTGTAACTTCGAAAAGTGAGCTATGGTTAGATTTGTCCAGCAAATAGCCCAGGCCCTAAGCCCATTGTCTGAGCCATAACAAGGATGAAAAGACAGAATGGAAAACGGAAAGCTATTGGATATTGCACATATTCTTTTATTATTGTAAAAAATGTCAGCTAGCGCATTTTTACAATAAAAACAAAATTTGAATATTATATAAGGCTTATATTTTGTAAATTTAACGACAGAAAAAAATAAAATATAAAAAATGAAATATAAAATATAAAATATAAAATATAAAATATAAAATATAAAATATAAAATATAAAATATAAAATATAAAATATAAAATATAAAATATAAAATATAAAATATAAAATATAAAATATAAAATATAAAATATAAAATATAAAATATAAAATATAAAATATAAAATATAAAATATAAAATATAAAATATAAAATATAAAATATAAAATATAAAATATAAAATATAAAATATAAAATATAAAATATAAAATATAAAATATAAAATATAAAATATAAAATATAAAATATAAAATATAAAATATAAAATATAAAATATAAAATATAAAATATAAAATATAAAATATAAAATATAAAATATAAAATATAAAATATAAAATATAAAATATAAAATATAAAATATAAAATATAAAATATAAAATATAAAATATAAAATATAAAATATAAAATATAAAATATAAAATATAAAATATAAAATATAAAATATAAAATATAAAATATAAAATATAAAATATAAAATATAAAATATAAAATATAAAATATAAAATATAAAATATAAAATATAAAATATAAAATATAAAATATAAAATATAAAATATAAAATATAAAATATAAAATATAAAATATAAAATATAAAATATAAAATATAAAATATAAAATATAAAATATAAAATATAAAATATAAAATATAAAATATAAAATATAAAATATAAAATATAAAATATAAAATATAAAATATAAAATATAAAATATAAAATATAAAATATAAAATATAAAATATAAAATATAAAATATAAAATATAAAATATAAAATATAAAATATAAAATATAAAATATAAAATATAAAATATAAAATATAAAATATAAAATATAAAATATAAAATATAAAATATAAAATATAAAATATAAAATATAAAATATAAAATATAAAATATAAAATATAAAATATAAAATATAAAATATAAAATATAAAATATAAAATATAAAATATAAAATATAAAATATAAAATATAAAATATAAAATATAAAATATAAAATATAAAATATAAAATATAAAATATAAAATATAAAATATAAAATATAAAATATAAAATATAAAATATAAAATATAAAATATAAAATATAAAATATAAAATATAAAATATAAAATATAAAATATAAAATATAAAATGTAAAATATAAATAAATAAAATATAAAATATAAAATATAAAATATAAAATATAAAATATAAAATATAAAATATAAAATATAAAATATAAAATATAAAATATAAAATATAAAATATAAAATATAAAATATAAAATATAAAATATAAAATATAAAATATAAAATATAAAATATAAAATATAAAATATAAAATATAAAATATAAAATATAAAATATAAAATATAAAATATAAAATATAAAATATAAAATATAAAATATAAAATATAAAATATAAAATATAAAATATAAAATATAAAATATAAAATATAAAATATAAAATATAAAATATAAAATATAAAATATAAAATATAAAATATAAAATATAAAATATAAAATATAAAATATAAAATATAAAATATAAAATATAAAATATAAAATATAAAATATAAAATATAAAATATAAAATATAAAATATAAAATATAAAATATAAAATATAAAATATAAAATATAAAATATAAAATATAAAATATAAAATATAAAATATAAAATATAAAATATAAAATATAAAATATAAAATATAAAATATAAAATATAAAATATAAAATATAAAATATAAAATATAAAATATAAAATATAAAATATAAAATATAAAATATAAAATATAAAATATAAAATATAAAATATAAAATATAAAATATAAAATATAAAATATAAAATATAAAATATAAAATATAAAATATAAAATATAAAATATAAAATATAAAATATAAAATATAAAATATAAAATATAAAATATAAAATATAAAATATAAAATATAAAATATAAAATATAAAATATAAAATATAAAATATAAAATATAAAATATAAAATATAAAATATAAAATATAAAATATAAAATATAAAATATGAAAAATAAAATATAAAATATAAAATATAAATATATTTGCTCAAAAAGCATTTTATAGATTTTCTTATAAGATTGCAAAGCTTATTTCTTATAAATATTAATTATTTAAAAGCTATTTTATTTTAACTAGCGATGCAGCCTTGTGAAAATTCGTATTGATGTAGGGCCCAATAAATAGGGTAATTCAGTATTTTGTATTGGGTGCCTTTTTAAAAGGATTAGAACATATAATGACAGTGATTTTAGTAAGCTTTTTTACTTTTTTTGTCAGTTTCCATATTAAACGAAGACTTTTTTAAGCACAGATTTGGAACTTTTTTTATAAACTCATGCGTTAAGAGACATCAAATCTTTTTATTAGCCTTTTATTAAATAATAGCTTATAAAAAATTATAAAAAAATATTAAATATTTGAAATTTTTAAGTTTTCCTTGATATTAAAATAGGAAAAGTTCAAAAATTAATCAATTTTTATAAACAATTAATTTTGTATTTAAAATAGGAGAATAGGGAACTGATTTACATGTTAGTGATTTTATTCCAATGAAGTAAATGTATACAGTAAAAGTTTTCTTGTACATCAAGGGCATGCCTGGGATTATTTATTTTACGAAAACTTGTACAATGATCCTTACTGGTTTTATCGGCATCCACGAACAGCCCCAGCATCTCCGCTCCTGAAAATCCTTATTGTAAAATTTACCTTACCGTATAGTACACATGTTTACATACGTGGGACTTAAGACTATAACGAGGTGGTAGTAAATTCTGTTACCGCGCGCTATTTAATAGCTTATTTTATTGTAATTACTTTAGCTACGTGCTCTGTTAGCTTAGATTGCAACACAGAATTTTAATGCTTCCAGCTTGGAGGAAATTATTAGTGGTGATAGTTATCATTCTTCTTCTACTACAGTACTAACCTAGTAGTACGAAAATATCCCTGTTATCCTAACTACGATTGGGACGCTTTCATATCCTCGTATGCTTACACATTCGCTTTATATCTATTCATACATGGTTGGTTAAATTTCCTCATCTCTAATGTTAATAATTCTGATTGTTTGTTTTCCTGCTTTTCCTCTAAACCAACCAGTCACCATCTGGATCGCTTATACACTTGCTTCTTTAAAACACCTCCTGAATCCTTACACTTGCAGAGCAATTGATCTGATATCATCTTATGTTCATTTAACTTCCTACATAATATCATAGACGTTGTTTTCTGTACTGTTTGTGCTTGAATCTCCACAGAATGACAATAAATTCGCAAATACGGATTCAAATTTTATGAGCCATGCAAAGAAATCAATAAGATTCCTTGTTATCTGTTTCCGTTTTGATATGAATTTTTTATTGAATTTTAATTTCACTTTAAGATCGTACAAATTTTTGTATTTAATTAAAAATATTATGTGATTGTGCTATTTTTTTGATTTAATTGCATTTTTTCTATTTCAAAAACGGTAATTCCAAACCATAAAAAATTAAGAAAATAATGAACTTCTTTTCGTGAGCATTTGAGAAAGTGTAGTAGAAAAATATTAAGACTGCCATTACTGAGAGTAGTTTAACCACATTGCAGACAGGCGTGCAATTCAAGTTTTAAGCTCGCCCGGTAATAACACGATCCTATAGAGCGTGATAAGTAACGTTGCGTTTTTGAAAAGCATTACAAAAAATTGCAACGATCCTATAGGCAGTATTCGGTATTAAGAGCATAAGTTTTTTGTTAGCTTTAAACATTTTGGTGCGGCCGAGAAGCAGTAAAAGACGAGCATCGCTCAAAGAGGCTTTTAAAATTGAAAACTGATGAAACGTGAAATAAGTGAGATCCTATCAGGTGATTATAAAGAAATTCTTGAATGGCTCAGAAAAAGGGTTCTTTTTTCAGCTCTATCAACAATTTTTGTCGTGTAATGGCTTTCTGTAGTATACCAGCCCCTTTTCTTACCTGATCGAAATCCGGGAAATTTTTTTTATTCTCAATGATCAAAAAACAATTGGAAGGATAGTAACATTCTAATGAGTATAATCGAGGCCTCGAGAGCGATTTCAGTTAAAGCCTTTCAGCACTGCTACGAAGAGTGGAAATAACTACTCCGCCCAGAAATCAGTTGATTTAATTGTCATTTTTAATAAAATAATAAGTTAAATTGAAATATAAAATAATCATTAAAATGAAATAAAAAATAATAACTAAAAATAAGTAAATGAAAATAAAAAAAAATATTGTATTAAATAATAAAAAACTACAAATATATAAAAGGGTTTCATAAAGATGAAGACACAGAGAAGATATCTTAAAAATAAATTATCTGAAAAGAAATAATTTTAATATAAAAACCCCAAAAATGACATTAAATATAAGTAAATGAAATGAAATAAAATAATGTTAAAGTAAAAGTATGTTTGAGAAGAAGTCGATTTGGTCACAAGCCGAGCAAGCTCCGAATTTAATATTTAAGAGGTCTGTTCAAAAAGTATCGCGAATTCTGAATTTCCGCAGGTTACGTATATTCGATTTTCGATTTTTTTATGGCGTTATATTGGTACTTATGTCTCTCACTTATACCGACAAGTTTAGGCATTTTAAATGTTCAGTTAATTTTTGACTGCTGCATTACTTGCACGTGTTTTGTCTCGTCTTCGATTTTTGCCCATTCAAAAAAATGGATCAAAGAATGTTTTTCGGAAACAAGAAAAAGTCACAGGGAACCCGATCTGAGAAATACGGTGGCTGCGGCATTATTAGTGTGTTGTTTTTGGCCAAAAATTCGCGCACAAGCAACCATCCGTGAGCAGGGGTGTTATCATGGTGCAAAAGCCAATTTTAATTCTTCCACAAATCCGGGCGTTTGTAGCGGATTGCTTCACGCAACTTGCACATTACTTGCAGGTAATATTCCTTATTGACTGTTCTACCCTGTGACAAGAACTTATGATGCACCACGCCCCTGCAATCGAAGAAAACTATAAGCAAAACTTTACATTCGACCGAACTTGGCCCGTTTTTTTCTGTCTTGGCTCGTGCGGCAGCTTCCATTGGGATGATTGAGCTTTGGTTTCCACGTCATAACCATAAATCCATGATTCGTCACCAGTTATGACCCTCTGGAGCAAATGCGATGCTATTTTTGGTCGAAAAATGAGTACCAATATAACGGCACGAAAAAAACGAAAATCGACTATACGTAACTCGCGGAAATTCAAAATTCTCGATACTTTTTGAACAGACCTCGTATAAAGACCTTAATTAAATAATTAAATATTTAACGATAACCCAATCAACTCATTAAATTAAACAAGACCCTTTACTAATTTATGTTTAACACAAATTATTGTTTTCAATTTTGTTTAATCAAATTTGTAAAAAATTATAGCAAACGTCTATTATTAATTAAAATAATTTATAATTTATTGAGTTTTGTTTTGGTTTTTTTGTAAAATTTTTTTAACCTATACTTGTTCTTATGACTGAGAATACGAGGGTCGTTTAATAAGTCCTTAGAAAATCCGAGAAATTGCGCTCGTAGTGTCGGTTTTGTAAGTAGCATTATCGACAGGAAATCTGTCAAAATTTCAGCTCGATCCATAACGTAGGTCAATTTCTATCGTCGATTAAAGTTAATGACATTTATTTGTGCATAACAACGGAAAAAAAGCGAGTTTAGGGCTGTCATCAAACATCTCCATTTGAAAGGCTTAAGCCCGAAAGAAATCAAAGCCGAGTTGGATGCAGTTCATGGCACATCTGCACCTGTGTTTGCGACGGTTTACAATTGAGTGAATGAATTTAAACGTGGCCGTTCATCCACAAAAGATGAACATCGTTCAGGACCCCCGGTTGAGGTGTCTACTCCTGAAATCATCGACAAAATCCACGAACTGATTTTGAACGATCGGCGAATTAAAGTGCGCGAATTAGTTGAGGCCACGGGCATATCACAAGGCACAGTCGCTTCAATTTTGCATGAAAAATTGTCTGTGAAAAAAATTTCGGCAAGATGGGTGCCGCGTTTGCTCTCAAAGGAGAATAAGCGCAATCGTGTAGTGGACTCTGAGGCTATGTTGGCACTCTTTCATCGCAATCCTGCCGAATTCCTTCGTCGATATGTCACTGTGGACGAAACCTGGATACATTCCTACACTCCAGAAACGAAGAGACAGTCATCACAGTGGATTTTCAAGGGTGAACGGGCTCCGAAGAAGTCAAAAACTGTGCCATCGGCTGGTAAGGTGATGGCCACGGTCTTTTGGGATTCGCAGCGCATCATTTTTATCGACTACTTGGAAAAAGGAAAAACAATAACAGGAGCGCTTTACGCGTCGTTATTGCAACGGTTGTGCGAGGAAATCAAAGAGAAACGCCCCCATCTGAAGAAGAAAAAAATCCTCTTGCATCAGGACAATGCGCGTGTGCACACCTGCGCTGTTTCCATGGCCAAAATTGTAGAATTGAGAATGGAATTGTTCCAGCATCCCGCTTATTCACCAGATTTGACCCTGAGTGACTATTTTCTTTTCCCCAATCTGAAGAAATGGCTTGGCGGACGACGGTTCACTTCCAACGAGGACGTCATTGCTCAAACGGAATAGTATTTTGCAGAACTTCCGAAATCCTATTTTTTGGACGGGATAAAAATTTTGGAAAAACGGTTGGAAAAGTGTATAGAGCTAAAAGGAGATTATGTTGAAAAATGAATTTTTTTTTTTAAAAACAGTTTTTTTACATTTTTTTCTAAGGACTTATTGAACGACCCTCGCAGCTCAAGATATGATAGCTTTTGTACTATACTACATTAGGTAGAAAATGTTAATTTTACGCCGATTGTTTTGTCGATATTTTTTTTCGACTTTTTTTAGTATTATGATGTAGATAAAATAAACAATTATTTATGGGAAATAAAATTACGCCAATTTCACCAAAATTCTGGGGTAAAAAATTTCTAAAATCCAATAAGGATAATTCCAGAGCGCAGATATTGTTGGTTTATATATTCGTACATAAACTTATTGAACTTTAATTTATCTTTCATATCTACCATCTTAAAGAGGTCTTATAGAGCAGAAGTATCATAATCTATACAGATTCTTCTATTTAGAAGGTATCTTTTGAGAAATTTAAGATCATAAAGTTTTGCCTTTAAGATAACCATTTTAAATAAATAATTTAATTGGTAATAATCGTCAGCCACCCTCTCTCATCCGTACAATAAAGGCATAATTATGTGATAACGAATAGATCAAAATTCCCATTAAATTGTTAATCGCTAAATTTAAATATGGTACGTTGACCTAGCCAGAAGGCAAAATTAATATTTTATATGTGATTAAAATAAAAAAAAAGGAATCTGAAAAAAGTTTATATTTTAAGTGTTAGCAAATTTTAATTTGCATAATAATAGCAGTGTTTGTATGGAATTGGAATTTTCTACAAATTTACAAAGCTAACGTACAGAAGTGTTAAATGATATGTACGAATATATGTTTATATTTATGTATGTGGCTATATTTAATTGCATACAAAATCAAAGTAATTATCTCAGTGAACGCTTTAGCATCAAACGAGTTACTCTGCCAAAAGGACATTTCTGATTATTCGTAATTCTCCAGTCATGGTAACCGAAGGTGGTGGGACTATTAATTGAAGTTAGGGTTTTCCAATGGCGACTCTAATGAACAATATATAGCACGTACTCGTATTATATACGCTAAGATGGACAGATACAATTTCACGCTTAAGCGAGTATAAAATGCAATTTTACTGTCCCGTATGCTCGTCAAGGCGAATTTTGATTGAATTTGAAGTTTCAATTAAGAGCTGTCCTCATTTACTTCAATAACGAAATCGCAAAATTTACTTTACTAATAAAACGACAGCTTCGAGTGTGTCCTATCTTTACGCTATCATTAAGTTAAAATTATAGTATTTTCTCTATAATGTTGGTTGTTATCACTAGAGTTTCAGTAAAAACTTTTAATTTAAGTGAAAGTTTTGTCAATAAGATTTTAAGTAGTAGAAGCAGAGTATTTTTCTGTAAAAATTTTTTCTTGTATTTATTGAGGAGTGCTTACGAAAAATGTCATGAATTAAGTTTTAATGTTTTACTTAACAAATAGCTATTACGCAAATAAATTAAATAAATTTTTTGCTTCAGAGTATCCCATATATGTGATACAGAATTCAAAGATACAGAATACAAATACTGACCCATACTTGTGCAGACAATTTTTTTAAGTGTAATTGGACGGACTCGATGATTACTTGCTGGTTTTTATGACAAACATCACGTTTCATGTAGTCTGATGACTAATACTTCTGTCAACTTCACATTGTGAAATATATCCTTAAAGCAACTCCTTACACGTAGCCCTGGGAGCCAGTTGTGGCCTATTGAGTGATCTTTTTCCCAACAAGATTCGACTTAGCCTGCTTAACAACCGGGGTTTTGATTTGCGGTGGGCTCCAAGTTAAGTACGAATTTTGGAAACAAGAGAACCGATCAAGTAACGGGAGAAACTCTCCGTCGCCCGCTGTCCATGTCAGTTCTTAACTTGCCGTACCTGGTGCGTAAACGGGTAATAGATCATCTAGTCATTCGCTGACACACTAAACAGTCTACTCAACAACCCCCATCAAAATCGGAAGATTTTAGTCATAAAGTTGAAACCAAAATATATCTATCTACCTTTTAATTAACCAATTTATGTTGCAATAAATATTTCCGAATTACAAATATTCTTTTCAATAGTAACAATTAATATACTCGTTATAATACAAATGCTGTATTGGTCTTTGCAATATTTAAAAATAGTATTTCCAATTTACATAAAATATAAAATAGTATAAATTTGACATTACTTTCTAGAATATATTTTTCACAGGAAAAAAATTTAACCACATTGTTATGGATACGTTAACTAAACACATTTCAATTCAACTCGACGAAGCTTGATGTGTAGGTGTTAGTATCACAAGACTACAAAAATAAAATATAGTAGCCCACATTTTCTAGTACGGCGAATCTTATCGAATTGAGACTCAGGACTGCTCGAGGGAAAAGAGCGGTGAAACAGGTCAAGCGAACAGCTTTGAATAACTTTACCGTCTTAATTGATTCCCGAACTTCACCGAAAGAAGCATGGAAAGGTATTAATTGCATTCTTGGTCGCCAAAAAAATGGTATTATCCCATCTATTGAGTCTGGGAATGGAGTTATATCCGACTCGACAGCTACCGTTGAGGAACTGGCACAGCCCTGGACCTTGTTTTCATCCAACAACCACCTTCGTGTTTCATGCCGTAGAGCGAAGAAATACTTCACGGAAAATATCTTGCCTATACCGTCAGCCTCCACCCTAATCTTGAACCAGGCAGTAACGCTTGCACAGTTCAACTTTTCGTTGAATTACTTTAAAGGAACTTCACCTGGTAAGGACAAAGTTTTTTTTTAAAATAATTTTCATATTAGAATTGTCAAGCTCTTTAACAAAATTCTGTAAATATCAACTGTCCCAAATTGCTGGAAGGTCGCAACAGCCATTCCAGTTCCCAAGAAATATCTCTCCCTTGTACTTCCAAGATCCTGGAAAAGATCTTACCTACAAGACTTAACCAGGCGCTTGATAATAAACTCAATCCCCAACAATATGCCTACAGGTCAGGCAGGGGAGCTCTGAGTATACTACTTGAACTCCAACATTCAATCCATAATTGTTACAATCGTAGACATTGTGGTTTACTGTTGTCTTTCAACTTAGAAAAGACGCATGAACGAATTTGCCCATACAGGGTATTTTTACAGCTGGCAAAGTGAGGAGTAGACTCTGAAACATTGGCACGTTTACGTTCCTACCTAACTGGTAGAACCTTCACGGTACGCGCCAACAGTTATTTTTCGTCAAAACACGAAATGAAAAGCATCATTCCACAAGGATACCCTCTATCTACAATCCTATTCAATATATATATTGACTCCCTTTCCCACATTCTATCACCCTTCAACCATTATGTATATGCTGACAATATTTTTGTACTTTTATCTGGTGCTGATTTTCAATATCAAACGAATAACGCCATCCGCAACATCTACACTTGGTGATCTGTACATCGAAATTAGAGTAATCAATGCCATTTTGCATTAGACTAGCCAGTAGAGCACAGCGGACATCTCCGGTGGAATCCATACTAATCGAAATTGGTCGAAAACCCATCTACGTATTTCTATCTTCAAAAAGCTTCTTTAATCAAAAAGAAGCTTTTTGAAGAAAATCTTCTTTTTGATTAAAGAAGCTTTTTGAAGATAGAAATCAAAAATATTATCATCTCCCCCAGTTCAAAAAGGAATTCATCATCGCTATCCTTATTAAAATCGCACCTTGAAAGTAATTCATCCATCCTCTCCCTCGTTTTCCAAACTTCCCTTCCATATCCAGATTAGAAACCGTGGTTGGGAGCAAAGTTGAAAGTGACTGTTTCTCTTGACAGGTTTAAGAAGGCTAGTACTGATCCGTTCAAATATAGGAAACTTTTCCTTGAACAGTTGGACGGATTTAAAGATCATCGACTGTTGTTCTGGGATGCCGCCGATGACACCGATACTACATTTTTTTTTGGTCGTCAAATCTTTTGGCTGCAGCACCCGCGCACTATGTCGAGGAATCTTCCGTTATAGGGTAGCTCCATATTACGGGGAGCTGTGGGCCATCAAAACGGCAATTGAAATTGCGACCAATATTTCCAGCCGACATATGTGGCCCATCGAGTGACGCAGTACTTAGCGCAATTCGTCATACCCTATTTAGCAATAGGAGTGACGAGTTGCAATGGGAGAAAACTCCGTCGACCAGTGATCACAGTCATTCCTAATCTGCATCGCCTACTAACAGAATAGCAACTAACACCCTTAGCCATCCGCAGGCACGATGACTGGACCAATAACGATACATTGTCGACTCATTGGATAACCACTAATAAATCAGTCTATTAAACATCCATACTGCAATTCTGAGCGCGGAAGCTCCTCAGAATACGGATTGGACATGCTGCTCTTACTCATATCTTCCTTTTTTGCCAAACACCAATCGTTCTTTATGCCAATCCTGTGGCACCCATTTCACTATCATCCATATTCTACAGGAATGCCGCATAACCAAAAATGACTTCACGAACATGATTCCTCCCAGTATAGAGCTCCTGGACCCAACAACTCCATTCCCTAGTCCCCTATTTAAACTTCTACAACATACTGATCTGCTCCATAAAATATGATAAAATTCTCAATATTCTATACTACTAACCACCTTACAAACAACAACAACAACAAAATAGTAGCCCACAGACTCGCAAGAGGTACCGTAAATTTACTCCAGCTCATTGTCAGATAACTTCTAGTTCGCGTGGCAGTAGGCCAACTGAAGTGTGGATCAATTTGAATCCATTTTGTTGTCTAGTGAGATATGAATATTCGTACGTAAACATAAATTTATTTATGGGAATTATTTATCTTTAACAAAGGCTTTATAGTCAATAATGATGTCAGATTGCAATTGTGCAAAAAGACACTATCTGTCAATTCTGTATTGAAAAACGCGGTCGAAGTTCCTACACGGTCAAGGGAAGATTATGTAACGAAGCAATCTTGGTTTGATTGACAGAAAGAGAATTAAGCAGATAGCCTGAGAATATATGTTATCCAAAGTATTCAAAAATATTTGGAAGAAATGCAAGTTCCAGCCTTGTAGGGTAGTGGTCTTAGTTTTTAAAAACCTAAAAGGTTATTAACAAGAGCATTAAAAAGTAAATAAAAAAAAACTAGTGTATTTTTTTTTAAATTTCCGGTTTTTTTTAGAAAGATTGAACCTTGAAATTTAAGAATAAAACACAACATCATTTAAATGACTGCCACGGCTGGCCTTACAGTATCTCTTTAATGGCAACTTTGATCTCAATTGTCTCTGGATGGTTTGCGTAACATTTATCCTTTACGGCTCCCCATAGAAAATAATCCAACGGGCTCAAATCACAGCTCCGAGGCGGCCAATTGAAATCAGAATTTCGGCTGATTATTCGGTTTTCGAAAGCAGTGCCCAAAAGTTGGATTGTTCCGTTGGCTGTGTGGCAAGTGGCTCCGTCCTGTTGAAACCAAATCCTGTTGAAACCAAATGTCTGTCGTCCATACCATTCTCTAACTTTTGGAAACAAAAATTCGTTGAGCATGCCACGATAGCGCACATCATTGACCGTAACGGCGGCTCCTTCATCGTTTTCGAAAAAATAGGGCCAATGATGCCTGCAGTCCAAAATCCGCACCAAATGGTGACTCGTTGTGGATGCATCGGCTTTTCCATGGTGACGTATGGATTTTCTGAGCCCCAGATCCGATAACTTTGTTTGTTGATATACCCACCGAAAAGATGATTTTTCGGTAAAAATGCTCATCTTCGGCCAATTTATCTTGAGGCCATTGGGCAAACTGAAAACGCATCGGATGGTCATGCGGCTTTAGTTGTTGGACTAATTGAACTTTGTAAGCTTTCATACCGAGGTTTTTGTGCAAAATTCTCAACAGAGAAGTGCGAGAAATGTTCAATTCCTGAGAACGGTGACGAGTTGATGTTGATGGATGATCACGGATATTTTCAGCAACGGTGGCAATATTCTCCGTCGTACGCTCTGTACTAGAGCGGGAACGAGTTGCTTTGGCAACCAACAAACCAGTTTCGCGAACTCGCCTCACGAATTTGTCCACAAGTTGACGTGATGGCATTCGATCTTTACTTTTTTTTTTTTTTAAATTTCTCACAGTTTGGGTTGAAGACTCACCACTTTGGAAGTAAGTTCTCAATATTTCCCAGTTTTCCTCAAGCGTATGGATTACCATTTCGTAAAATTCAGACTTTCAACTAAAAATCTGTCAATTCGTGTTGACATTTAACATTCAAGTACTGCAAATAAATAGTGGTTCAAAATGCAACCGCTAGATGGACCACCCTATATGTCAGGATTTATATGGGTGGCAATTATGGCCATAGCAATGATAATATTAGGATCAGATGCGATGTCATAGGTATATATATTATATAAGATGGGACAAAGCAAACGCCTTGTGGGACTCCGGCTAGAATAGGATATGTTTCCAAGGGTTCTGATTAATTACAACTTGGAAATGTTGTTGGGAGGGATATGAATTTATGATGAGGTAGTATGTTGAAGAAAGAAAGCTCTTGAGTTTCCAGAGGAGTACAGGATGCCACACACGATCAAAAGCTTGGGAGATATCTATAAATACCTCTGGCAGTACTCTTTCCTCTAAAGGGTGGATGCAGTGTGATCAACAATGCGATGGCATTGCTGAATAGTAGAGTGTTCAGATCGGAAAACAAATTGGTGATCAGGAATAATTTTTTCATTAACTAGGACAGAGTAGAATCGTTTTAATATGAGTTTTTCAAAAATTTTACCAAGGATTGGTAAGAGGCTGATAGGTCTATAGGAGGAAGGAGATTTAACGGGTTTATTTGGTTTAGGAATCATTTTAATGATAGAAAATTTCACATTAAAAAAAATGAAAGCTACAAAAAATAATAATAATATTACACTATAGACCAAAAGTTTGTTGTGCGAAGACTCTAATATTAATTACCTTGATCCTTTCACATACGAGTATACTATGAAATGCAGCCTATTCATTTTCTACTTAGTCAATTTTTAGCGCCAATCAATTTTTATATATGTTATCACTCACCTAGAGTTAGTATGCGAGGCAGATTAGAGATAGCTATGAGCAGAGGACACTTTCTTTAGCCGACTACTCAGTATATTTAGTTTCCATAAGGCCAACACACCCCCCGCACCCTATCTGTACGGCTGTTAAATAAAATCTCGTTGAGTGCAAAATCATACCATAGGCCAAGATGTTTAATAATTATTTTGAATAATCAATAGGCAATAAAGAGCCAACTGCATTTATCAAAAATTTTGTATTTAAAATTTCAAAACCGATTCAAATATTTTCAGATAAAAAGAAGATTTTTCAGATTTCCTTTAAAATCAATTTTACAAAACCTAAACAAAAACCATTCTTTTTAATTACCTAACATATTTTTATAATTCAAATTAAGAATTTATAAGACTTATTCATAATAAACTGAAAATTCGTAAACAATTTATTTTTAACTGAAATCTACGATTATTTATTAATTATTCAAAGTACACGATTATGTAATTTATAAATATTTGCTTAGATACTGGCAATCGTATTCAATATTTTGTAAATGCATATTGACCACCTACGAGAATTGCATTCATCAAACTATTGCACTCATACTCAAATAGAAATTTCATTGACAATTAATAATGTTTCTTAATATTCATGGATAAATTTTAATTATTTACAAGCAAATAAACCAAAATGAACGTAACAAAATTGAAAGCGAAATGAGGTGAAATGAAACCGATGCATTCTAATGTGCATTAACAACAAAAATCACCTTCAAAAGTGCATTCATCTCGAGAGTTCCAATGCACTCCTACGAGTATTAGTACGATGATAGGCCTTTTTTTCAGTCGGTGCGACTCGATTTACTAGTGCATCGACTTACAAATAGACTTGCATTATTTTTAGTATCTTGAGTAGTAGCACCCTCTCTAATACCGTATTTAACAAGTCTTTGTGCATATCGTGTATACATTTCTGTAGCGATTCTATTTATTTCATTCGTTTTTCAATTGCATTTGAATTTGAGAACTTATTTGTCTGCAAATTGCACGCACACGAATCTTAGAAGTAATAGACACTATCTGTCAACTTATCATAGTAGCTTTGGTGAGCCTATTTATGAGTACTTGCGATGCAAACAATGCACAAATGATGACAAAGTGTTGCGTACGGAATTCTATCAAAGGCCTTGACAGACAGCAAAACATTTACTTGACTTGAGTCTGTTCAGTTGCAAATGATAATTTTAGTTGCATTTCGATTTTAATTAGTTTCCTTTTCTGTCAATATTATTTTATATTTTTTTTTCTCTGTATTAATCAATTACCAGTTAATATTAGATATTTAAAAAAAAATTTTATTTCACTTATAATTATACTAGCACCAACACTAGCGCAATAACTGATGGCATAAAACGTATTCATATTAAACTTGAAATTGGCACGATGAACTTTAATTGCACTTAAAATACAACTAAATAACTACAAATACTACTCTACTCTGATACTAAAAGTACTATAAGTTATGTGAATAACTTATTACTGATCGTAATAAAAGCTAATGAAACAACTTTTGTGTGCATAGAAAGACTGGATATGAATTTATGTAAGGGCGACTTAAGACAAGACAATTGCCAAATTGTACACACTCGTAAATAACATCAAATAATAAAATTATAAAATTAAAATTTTTTATGTGCACTTGAGAAACAGAAAGTTTCGAGATTAGAGCAAGTTGTAGGCTGAATACAACGTCGGTAGTAAAAATCATACTCAATAAGGACACTTACTTATATTAATAGTACCAAAAAAAATGGGATTAAATAATTGTATTGGGTTCTTTGGAAAGTAATTTCGTTTTTTTTCTTATCAAAATGAAAGACGATTTTCTTATAGTGTATTAATATTTTATTCTGGCCCTTTTTCTTTAAGTGAATCATTCAATTTGTCCAACTGATGATAGTACACTTCAGAATTGATTGTTGTGTTGCTCGGTAGAAGCTCAAAATAAACTTTTTGCGCTTAACATTGTTGCAGACAACCCATTTCTTGTTCCCTGTGATTATACGCTTCAAAAATGAATTATTTTTTTGGGGTTTGAGAAGCAAATCACAAACGTCAATGCGACGGCACAATTTTTTTCCGTAAGAAGATGAGGAACCCATATGTTTATGTCGAGCTTTGAGATTAAATGTAGCCATTTGAAATGATTATGAATGGTCGTATTCGATAAATTTAATCTCTCAGTGATCTCACGAGTTATTATTCTCCAGTTTGCATCCATTAATGCCTGTATTGTGTCTTCATCAGCTTCAAGTGGCGTTCCAGAACGTGGTACATCTTCGACATCAAAATTGCCGGATCAAAATTTTGTAAACCAGTTTTGGCACTATCGCTCACCATACCGATCTTATCCATACACATCGGATAAGTTTTTTCTTGCTTGAACAGCATTTTTATCTTTTCTGTATTAAAAAAAGTAAAATATGCCAAAATGCTGTTTTTCACTTTCCATATTTAAAAGAGTAGCAACCAAAAACTACTACACAGAATCAATCGAATTTTTTCACAAGTAAGCCTTGCTATATCAGCTGTCAAAATACATATGATTATGCAGCTTAAGTGTGAAGTTGGTTGTGAAAAAATAAAATTAGATCCTTTGTTGGGTAAAAACGAAACTAATTTCCGAACAACCCAATATTTCGTTGCTTTGTTTTGATAATCGGATCGGATATTGGTATTCTTTTGATATAATGATGGGGTTATTTCAAAGAAGAAATTTTTAATTGGTAGTTCGCTTTTTACGGAGATGTAATAATTTTCTTTTGAGACATAATTGGTAAATTTTCGCATAATTCGAGATTTAACTTGGCTAGTACTAGGCGAATGTTGGTTTTTGAGTATTTAAAAATTTGAAGATTGGCTGCGTAAAATCGATCTTCCGCGTTGCCCGACAATAAGACATCATCAACCATTCTTTGAAAATGAAGAAACAGAGAGTACCGGTCTATGATTCTTCATTTCCAAAGCAATATGGACCAATTGGTCTGGTAACAATCATACCAATATGCACACCAGACAATCACTTTTGGTGGATACAATGGCTTGTGTACAGTTACATGTGGGTTTTCATAAGAAATGATTTATCCATCAAGCGATAAATGAGGAAATTTTGTTCGAAATATGGTTAAGTCAGAATAACCAATTTGTAGAAAGTTTTTATTTTTACTTTTAATGAGTGGTGTGGTAGTTAAACGAACCATAATATAAAATATTAAGCTAAACAAATGATATAAATGTTTAAAAGTTCTCAAATGATAAGGTTGTGCTCTCCAAAGGATGAAATGGGTAACCCTGTATTTGATATTATTTATTACTGTAGGTTTTTCGTTACTACAAAATAAGGGGCTCTTGAACAGAGATGACATATTTTTAAATAAACCGTGTGGGAAAATTTGAAATATCAGTGATGTTTGTAATATATTCGTGGAAGAAAAACACCTCTTAATTGCTTAAAAATTATCAAATTTTTTATGAAAATATTCATTCTCAAGAAAATCATAACCTCAAATGAGGCTCATTTTCATCTGTCTGGATCGGTGAATTAACAAAATTGTCGTTACTGGGTATCATCGGTCCTTATTTTTTTTCAAAATTAGAAATGATTTGCCATTACTGGAAATGGTGAGAGGAACATATATGTATCAATGATAATGAACTTTTTATGGCTTGAATTGACCAGATCTTGATTTAGCGAATATGTGGTTTCAAAAAGACGGTGCCACACAGTCTATGTCACAATCGTTTTTATTGCTGGAAAAGTTTCGCGAGTCTATAATTTCCAGAAATGCAGTTGTGCAACGGCTTTTAACAAATTGTAATTTAATGCCTTTATGTCAATAAACCAACAACCGTTGATATCTTAAAATTGAATATAGAACGCCAAATACGTGAAATAATGCCGGATTTGTTGCACAATGAGGCTCCTTTCTATTTATTGGTCCCCTACAAATAACGATTTCGCAGCCTATTCAAGGACGACGTCCAGAAACTTATCCGCGATTGTGAATAAAATTAAGCTCATTAGGCTGTACAATTAATCTGAATAGATGAGAAAGATTCTGTCTGGAAAGTCTACAGTAGTGACTCCATTTGTAGTTCGTGAAGATGAGCCAGTTTCTGTTTTCGGTGGAACGACGTTGTTAGATGAGCAGGGACGTCTGGAGTTCTTCGATTCAGCAGGCCTGATTGTCATGCTGTTGATGTTCAGATGGCGACTGGTAATATAGTATTAAAATATACTTGAAAGCTTTTATTACATTTTTTAGCACATAAAATATATAACGTTTTTGCTCATAAAATATAAATTATACATATTAGTATAACAGTAAGAATTTAATAGATTCCGCAGAAGCAAGTTAGTAATATTCTATCAATCCATGAAATATTGAAAGAGGTGTGCAACTAGGAAATGTTGAAAACAAAATTTGCAATTTCATACACTTCGTACAGAATATACGAGTATTTTAATTTAATAGGAACTGAATTTTAATTACTATATTAAAGCAATTAAAGAAAACCAAACGAAACACACAAAACAATATTTGCCATCCAAGCGTTGAAATGGAAATAAAAGTGACCGAACAAAATAAAAACAACACTTTTTAATTAAATAATATTACCATTCGAAATACAATATGATTATGAGTCGCAATAGTTATATGGTATGCATTCTTAAATAAAAATTCTTGTATAATTTTAACTATAGTTTTGTATATAAAAATCATGTCATAAAATATTCATAATTATTTATGTTTGCTCTTCAGTATTGTAGGTGTTATTTATATTTATTTTTAATTTTTATCAAAGAAGCCAAATACATATGAATAATTTTAACAGAGATGAATGGTTACGATTACACGTTCAAGGAAAATTCATTAATTAACATTTAATCAAGCAAATGCAGCAATTTATGTAAATTAATACGGTATGCTTTGGAATCGTATTGAGACAAGAAGAAAAACATGTAAACGCATTGAGTTTGCTAGTGTGGAGCAAAAGTTGTCGATTGAATTTTTATTAGGTGCCGGTATCATATCTAACGGGCAACATTTGTCTAAACGTACAGGTACTAAAATGTACAGGTGTATTTATGATTAATTATCTTGCTGAGATATTCCATTTGAGATAATTGAAAATTAGGTGCATTCGAATATGAATGAGCCAACCGTTCCAACACTGCCAACAGTTCAAGTTTGTACAGTGAATGTTCGCCGGAGGATTTGTTGAAATCAAAATTATTTTGCAATTCTTCGAAACACTGCGAGGAGTTGAATGAATTTTTAATTGAATTTCATATGCATCTAAAGCCGTAAGATAGTAGAATCGTCTTTGAATATAAACTGCAAATGTTAAAAATGATTACATTGTATTGCAAATGTACAATATCTACGAGTACAAGGTATTCACTAAAATTTCAAATGTCTTCATTCAGTCTCACCACTCACCATACAATAACCACAATTTCGATGAATTCGTGATATTGCAGAGTTCTTCAGTTCCTATTTAAAAATAATTTATTCATACTAGTTAACGATGGGATTTAACAGATTGTGCAATAAATTTACTAACAATTATAGATAATCAAACAATCGAATACAAATTAATTTCGAGTATATGCAAATTATTCGAGTACCATAGAAATTGTTCAATTGAAATGCTTCATTATTCAAATACGCTTATAGAAATGATAAAAGCGATCAAATTAATTATCCATAATTCGATTTTAAATTCAATTCAATTCGAATAGATTTCATTTATTGACAAATTATTCTTCAAAATCAACTTTTTTTTTAAATTTTTTTAAAACGAAATCAATTATTCACTATGCTTTAACTGGGATGGTTTGAAATAGTAGAGCTAAACTTTACAAATACTAAAACCTTTTTACACCTAATGCTCCAAAAAAAAAATTCCCAGGGCAATGCTCGAAATAATTTCAAGTATTTTTATATAATGATTTTTCAGTACAACCAGCATATTTAAGTTTTTTAAACGAATTAGAACACTCGGACGACATAACTGAAAAGTTTATAAGGTAACACAGTAAAAATATTTTTTTTTTTGAAAAATTTATTTTTATTATTCAACATAGTTGCCTTCGAGGGCGATATAGCGATTATAGCGATCTTCCAACTTTTCGATACCATTTTTATAGTATTCTTTCGGTTTTGCCTCAAAATAGGCCTCAGTTTCGGCAATCACTTCATCATCGGTCTTAAATTTCTTGCCAGCGAGCATACTCTTGAGGTCTGCAAACAGGAAAAAGTTCTCGCTGGGGGCCAGATCTGGAGAATACGGTGGATGGGAAAGCAATTCGTAGCCCAATTCATTGAGTTTGACCATCGTGTTCATCGACTTGTGATACGGTGCATTGTCTTGGTGAAACAACACTTTTTTCTTCTTCAAATGAGGCCTTTTCTTAGCGATTTCTTTCTTCAAACGATCCAATAACGCTATAGAATAGTCGCTGTTGATCTTCTGTCCCTTCTGGAGATAGTCAATGAATATCCACGCTTTGGATTCGGTTCGTCGCTCGCTCTCCAGTCTGCCGACTGCCGATTGGACTCTGGAGTGTAGTGACGGAGCCATGTTTCATCCATTGTCACATATCGACGCAAAAATTCGGGTTTATTGCGCTTGAATAGCTCCAAACACTGCTCAGAATCATCAACACGTTGTTGCTTTTGGTCCACAGTGAGCTCACGCGGCACTCACTTTGCACACAGCTTTCGCATGCCCAAATATTCATGCACGATATGTCCAACACGCGCTTTCAATATCTTCAGAGTCTCAGCTATCTCGCTCAACTTCACTTTACGGTCATTTAAAATTATTTTGTGGATTTTTTGATGTTTTCTGCCGTAACCACCTCTTTTGGGCGTCCACTGCGTTCTGCATCAACTGTGCTCGTACGACCAGTTCGAAATTGACGAAACCAATATTCCACAGTTGAAATAGCTGGAGCAGAGTCCGGATAACGTTTGTCAAACCATGCTTTGGTTTCCACTGTATTTTTTTTCATCAAAAAGCAATGCTTTATCAATACACGAAATTCGTCTTTATCCATTTTTTTTTCAATAACAAAAGTTGCCTCACTCAAAATGCTATATCTCACGATCCAATCGACCGATTGCTGTCAAATTTTGCAAGAGGCGCCATCTAGACGTCAACCTTATAAACTTTTCAGCCAAACTACGTAGATGAAGCTAATAGGATCGGCTCAATTTTTAAAAGCTTTTCTCTTAATCCATATAACGGGCTCTAAATGTTGGGTTAAAAAGCGTCAAATATTGTTGCTTTTATTAGCATATTTCGACGACTCCACATATTCCTATAAGAAATAATCCAGTAAATAACAAAAAGCACGATTTATATTTTAATTGACATTATCGACAGATTGTGTTTTTAATAAATCGATATTTTCGGAAGATATGTGGAAGGTAGCCTCATCTATCCCCCTGGTCATTGTCTTTTAGTTGTTTATTTTGGCGTAAATTTGCAAAAAAAAATATGGACCGATAATACCACACATCAGTCACTCCAAACACTTTAATTGTTATGTTCCGACTACACCAATATTTGAACTAGGCTAGTCCCAAAAGTGAGACTAAACCCATTCGCATTAAATTTCGAAGTAAGTCAAAATGGCAAACTTTACTACGTACGTGTATAAATCATAAGCAACTTTGATAGGTAACAGCTAGTTTATTAACTAATCCTTTTGGAAATTCTATCAAAAATCATCTAAAATTTAAGAAAGAGGAATCTGCGACCTTGAATAATAACTATTGTTATCACGAAATATTGCAGTTAATAAGAAATTTTTGACTAAAAATAATCAGTTCGGGCTAGCAAATTCGATTTTATGTGCGGTTTCTAAAATATGAACTAAAATCAATGAACTTACGCAGAGGTGGTTAGATTTACGATATACGACGGTCATTCAACAAGTTGTTAGCCTACAAAAGAAAAACGAAAATTTTTGAAAGGTGGCAATTTATTTTTCCACATAATCTCCTTAAAGCTCGATACACTTGGCCCAGCGATGCTTTAACTTTTTTAACCCGTCCAAAAAATACATTTTCTCGAGGAAAGCAAAATAGGCCTCCGTGGCGACGATGACCTCCTCATTCGACCCAAATCTATTCCCGGCGAGTGATTTTTTCAGGTTTGGAAACAAAAAGTAGTCACAGGGGGCCAAATCTGGAGAGTATGGTGGATGGGGCAGCAATTCGTAGCGCAATTCGACCAATTTGGCCATGGCGATGGCGGAGGTGTGAGCCGGCGCGTTGTCGTGGTGGAACAGCACTTTTTTCTTCGTAAAGCGGGGCCGCTTTTTCTTCAATTCAACGTCAAATCGGTCCAATAAGTCAGCATAGTAGCGCCCCGTGATTGTTTTACCCTTCTCGAGGTAATCGATCTGGATCACACCTTGTGAATCCCAGAAAACGGTCGCCATCACCTTTCCGGCCGATCGAACAGTCTTCGCCTTCTTCGGAGCACGTTCGCCAGGTGAAGTCCACTGTTTCGACTGTTCCTTGGTCTCTGGTGTGTACCAGTAAATCCACGTTTCGTGGACGGTCACGAAACGACGCAAGAACTCCGCTGGATTGCGCTTAAACAGCGCCAAACACGTCGCCGATGTGGTCTCACGGTTGCGCTTGTTTTCCGGTGTGAGCAAACGTGGCACTCATCGCGCCGACAGCTTTCTCATGCCCAGTTCTTCGTGTAGAATATGATGCACCATTCCTACAGCGATGCCCACAGTCTCCGCTATCTCGTGAATCTTCAATCGACGGTCTGCCAACACGAGATCGTGGACTTTTTTAACGTTTTCCTCCGTAGCAGCCGTTTTCGGGGCACCTGGGCGTGGCTCATCAAAAACCGACGTGCGGCCACGAACAAACTCGTTGAACCAATTCTTGATGGTCGCCATCGAAGGAGAAGAGTCACCATACACAGCATCCAAGCTATCTTTGATTTCGCTGCGCGTTTTCCCTTCCAAAAACAAGAATCTAATCACCGAACGATATTGTTCTTTTTCCATTTTTGTGCTTCAAAGGCTCTCAAAACAAAACTAATGAAGGGAATCGACTGAAACTACTGACTGTAGGCTACTAAAAGAATGTACTGCACGATGGTAAATTTCTTTTGTGACAGCAGTTCCATCGGCCGGTGAAGCTTAGTACTTGTTGAATGACCCTCGTAACCTTATTTATTTTGTAAATAGAGAAAAAGAATCTAAGAAGATTAACTAATTTTCCAGTAGGAGCAGTCTTACTAGAACTATCGGTGATATTCCATTAAAATATGAAAATTACAGAAAAGGAAACACAGCCTATCTTCTTTAGAGCCTTTAAAAAATTGCAAGCGCAATCTTTGAAAAAAAAGCTTTAATTCGCTATTTTTATAGAGATTTCTAACTATTTCGAGATGTATGTTCGGCGAATGTTCTGTTTAGCTAATATATTTCTGAGATAAAAATGCCTAGGCTACATTTTTTCAGAATATTTTGATCTCAAATCAAGTGTTTGATTTTTTTATACTTTTATATATTTTTAATATTGTTGCGTTCGATAGTAAAATATTTGTCAAGCGTTTTTTCGTTAGGCTTGGTATCCAAATAAGCGATTGGATACTATTCTAACAAGAACTGATATATGAACAGAATTTGGCCAAAGTTCACCACATTTGTGTATGTGAATACTTATACATATTTCCTTCAAAAACCATTAACTTAACCTCAAAAGAAGTTTTGCTACATTTTCAAACTATTTTAAATTTATATATATAAGTTAAGTCTTTTCTGAAATATGATTGGGACAATAAGGTCCCAAAAGCCACAAAACGTTAAGGGAAGACCTAACACAATATATTGAGTATAGGGGAAAATTCTGTCGTTTTTGAATATTTGCACTTGTATGCGTTGTCGATTCTTAACGAAAATTCTGATTGGACTAAAATTAATTTAAACCTTTAGATTACTCTATGGTTGATAGTTTATACATATTTTTTTCAGTTTTTTTAAACATGTAAAACAGTTTACATGTGTCAAGAAAAAGTACACTTAAGACTTTGTAAGTTGTATGAGTTCCAAAAGGGGAACAACGCGATTGGGGCAAATAAAAACTTGTGTGGCATATTTGGAGAAGACGCAGTAACAGCTCGAATATGCCAGAGATGGTTTGCGAAATTTCGTTCGGGTGATTTTTCTTTGAAAGATGAACCCAGATCAGGAAGGCCATCACATGTCAATGACGCAGTATAATCAGGGCAAATCCCGTGTTTAATTCCACAGAAGTGGCCTTCAAGCTTAGAATTCATTAGACTACTACTTTAGAGCATATTAAAAGGCTTGGTTTTGTGTCCAAACTCTCTGTTTGGGTGCCACACGAATTAAGCGAAAAAAATTTAATGGATCGAATTTCAATATGGTATGTTATTCAAATCTTGCTCGTCACAAAATGAAACCGTTTTTGGACCACTTGGTAAATGGTGATGAAAAGTGGTGGTGTCTCCCCTACCAAGGGAAGATACCACCGACCACATCCAAAGCTGGCGTGCATCAAATGAAAGTTATGTTGTGTTATTGGTGGGATTGGAAGGGTATTGTCCACTATGAGTTGCTGGAAGAAAATTTTACGGTCGATGGTGATCGTAACTGTTCGCAACTTAATGTTTTAATAAAGAAATTCAACGTAAACGTCCATATTTGGCCAACAGAAAGTGTGTAATTCTTCACCATAACAACGCTAGACCGCACGTGGCAAGAAAAACTGTACAAAAAATTGCAGAGTTGAGTTGGGAAATTCTACCTCAGCCAGCATATTCTCCAAATATTGCACCATCTGATTATCACCTGTTCAGGTTGCTGCAAAACTTTCCTGACGAAAATGAATATATAAATTATGAGGGTGACCAAATGGCAGTGGAAAAATACTTCTTCAAAATGATGACTTCTTTTCCAGGGGGTTAGATAAGCTGCCAGAACGCTGGCAGGCAGTTGTTACTAATAAAGAAAATTATATTTTGAATTAATTTTTGAATAAAAAGTAAAAAAAAAATTATTTTTTTCTTTAGAAAAAAAAACGACAGAACTTTCCCTTACACCCAATAGAAACATTTATGATTAAATTTTTAGAACTATTTTTTTATTTGCTGTAAAGTAACTTTTATACTTAAAAAATTCTCTTTTTCTAATTTACCCAAAGTTAATAATTTAAAATTGGTCGGTTAATATAACTCAAACTTGTTTTTGTATTAAGAATTTGTATATACGTATTTGTAAAAAATGATAATACCCTATTTTAGCCATATTCTCGCATAATTAATTTTTTTAAAAAGCTAACTAATTACTATCCTGGCATGAAATAGTTTATTAAAAACCATATCAGATTTAACTTAAGTACTTTCAGAGTATTTCTGTAAATTTGATAAGAAATATTGGAGCACTTATGCACATATATTAACAGTCCTATGTTTAGGTAAATAGCAGTTTGCTTGCAGATTTTATTTACACTATAGAATACCTACAAAATAATGATATAATTTCTAGTTTATTATATTTTTCAATGAACTATGAATCGGTATTTCAGGTTGATCAAATCAAATTATTCTGAGGAAGTTATTAGAAAAAAGTATTAAGAATAATAATAACAAAAAAGTTGAGATGTTTTTCATTAATATTTTAAATTATACCACCTGTTCAATTATTAATTTTTTTTTAAATAAATTAAATTGAATAAAAGTGTCTTACTCAAAAAATTTGAACTCTCAACATAATTTGAATGGAACTATTTATGTGTAGATGGACGTACACATGAATTAAATTTCAGGAAACTGACGTATAAATTATAAATTAATTCAATTTGAAGTTAAATATATTTTTGTGTTAATAATTTTGAAAATAAACAAAATTTTCTATTACAAGGTTCCTTCCTCAAAATCGTATTCAAATTGTAAATACAGGAAGTTCACAACGAATTGCGTCCACGGTCATTTATTGTACTCGCTTTTGTATAGGAAACAATTCAAAGTCTATCAGTTTTTGATATTTATCGATTGTCAGTGTTTCTTTGGTCAGTATGTACTCGTGTTTGCATTGTATTGCAATAGGAAATGTGGCCGGTTTTTGTTGGTGAATTTTTGCAAGTTGGCAACGAACTATTGTCGTATGATTAGCTGCTGGTCACTTTTGAAAAACCAATTTTCTTAAAATGGACTATCGAAAACTGTGGTCTCGATTCGGTACAACTTGAACCACTAGTAGTCGGCCAGAGGCAATTTGTGCAGCTACTAACGACTAAGCATCGTACTGATTAGGAATGCCAACAAATACTTTGCACAATATTTGAAACTTGAAAGCTTTACTGTAATGAACATGTCTACATACAATTGACGACTACGAATAAGTTGAAAATTATTTTCATGATTACGTCTAACGTAATAGTTATTAAATTTTCTCAATTTTATATGAGATACGATAGACAATTGAGACCACAACGTTTATAATTTTGTATTTTCTATAAACGATGGTTTTGAAAGTTAGCCGTACCATTTGACCTGCGTAATCAACTCTAAGGCCTATAATATCGAAAAGTGAAAATTTTAAATAGGTTCGTCTCAATAATAATTGCTTTCGGGAATTTTTTTAAAGATTTATTTACATTTCGAGGCAGTCATTAGATCGGCATGCAATTTCTAACCAAACCTAACCTCTAATATTAGGTAGATTTTAGCTAAGATTTCAGAATATATTGAGTATATGAAAGTCGAAATATAATAAAGTAAATGGAAAAAATTAATAATTATTATTTTTAGCCAAAGTTAATATTACGTATTCTTAATCAAAGCAATTTGAAACTTTTATGTTTCAGTTGTTTGGAAAATTAGAATATTTGAGATCTGGACTATTTTTGAACCTATTCATATATTGTAGTTATTTAACTATATAAGTTAGTTATTATGTCCATCGTTGAATGTATCAAGTAAAATTTTGAAGCAATACAAAAGCTGTTTCAAAAGTTTTCGATTTTTATATTTATAAAAACCATTTTTATTTCTATTTTTCGACATATTCTTCATTTAAATCGATATATTTATTACAACTCTCAACTAGTTCAACTTCAAGTTTGTTTATTGCATATCCTTGATATTGTACATTTTTCTTCTAATATAATCTTAATACTATTTTATCTTAAGAATATTTAATCCTAGCTCAATCTTTGTCTTTATTGGTTCTTAGCTTTTTATATTATCCTTGAATTTATTTCTAATATATATATAATATTTTATTTATCTTTATTATGACACTTTTAAGGAAAATATGCTTACACCCTAAACCTAACCTTAACCCTTAAATCTACTCTTATAAACTAAACATGCATTTTTATATAATTATTCTTAAAACTTATCTTAAAAACTAAAAACTAAATTCTAAATTCTATATTTTATCTGGCAACTGCTGCGTTTGCTGTGTCCTCTTGATCCCCTTCGTTGCATCCGGTGATAGGTACTTGGATTTTCTCAAGATCTCCAAGTTTTTTTCCGTTAGCTGCCTTACTTTCCTGTTTTGATAATAAGGGAATGATTTAACCCATTTGTGCATTATTCCCATTTGTCATACTACAAATGGGAAAACGCCTGTTTCCCGGTACAACCTGTCGTTTGATATAAACTTTTTTGTCTGTCTAGATATGCTTTTCGTAAGATTTTCTTTTCCAACCTGTACAGTTCTGTTGCTATTGTTGGGGAAATAAATTGCTTATAAATAATGAATTTGATTTTCTTGCGTAGGATTTCTGAGTGATACATTCTCAAAAGTCTACAATATATGCAGTTGGCTTTTTTAATTTTATCCCTGACAAAGGAGTTGAATTTGAGGTTCTTGTTAAGATTCAAGCCTAGATACTTAAGATTCTCCACGCGCTTCATTATCGAGTCACCCTTATCTCCAAACCCGCAGTCTACGAATTTCTTCTTCCCTAGACGTTTATTGACTGATACCTTCATAGCTTCCAATGCTACTTTAGGTCGCATTGACGCACTGTAAACTAGGATATCGTCGGCGTATAATACCATATAAGTATTTTCGGTTAATTGAACCTTACATATATCTGCAATGTGAAGGTTATATAGCTTAGGAGCAATTAAGGAGCCTTGTGGTATGCCTGACAATACCTCGAAGAACCGCGGGTATGCGTTTTTTCAGTATGGCTTTTTTTAAAGCTAGAAAACTGATTATTAGATTAACCAGATATTTTGGAAATTTCATTTTGGTGAGTTTGAATATGACACTTATGTGCGGTACGCTATCGAATGCCTTTTCAATAAGGTTTTTAATTCGCAATATCTAGCGAACAGAGCCATGTTAAACGGTTTTTAATTCGTGCCAGTATAACATCTGTGTGTGCCTTTAAAAGTGCGTATTGAGTAGAGTGGCCTTCACGAAACCTATATTGGAATTCTGGAACTATGTTTTCTTCCTCGATGAAGAGATTAAGTCTATCTAGGATGAACCTTTCAAACAATTTTCCTACATTAGAAAGGAGTGATATTGGCCGGAAATCTGCTTCCGTGCAGGAGTACTGTTTCTTTTGGATGGTTACAATATCTGCAGACTTCCATATCGTAGGGAAGTACCCATTATTAATGCAGTTATTGCAAATAAGTGTTAGAAATGATATTACTTCTTCTGGCAGGGTTTTCATTACTAAACTGGGTATACCATCCGGGCCATGGGATTTTTTCTTGGATGACCTCTTAATGTAGGATTTTATGTCGCTTCATCAAATTCTACATTGAGAGGGCGTCCAAGAATGTTTCGCCTTTGTCGGATTATTCAACGAAAAGTAAGTCATTTGTGCCGAAGAGCTCTCTTCATTCCTGTATCCTACTTCGCGTTTAAATTTATCTACGGTATCTTTCACGATCGGTTTATTTCCGAAAATATTTTAGCTGCCATATAATTTGGAATAGTAATTTGCAAACTTTTCGCTTTTTTATTTTACTATCCGTGATAATTCTATTATCCTTTTTCAGACCTAGGCTGCCTTTTGTACTATCTCTCCTTAATTGATTAATTTTTGGAATAACCATGTCACCCCTGACCTATGGACATGTTATCCTCTTAAATACTCACTCACAAAAGCCCATAACCTTGCCATTTTTTGAAAATTGTTTTTTAATTAAGCGAGAAGGATATTGGAGGGATTCAATTATGTAAAATACATCAGATCTTCCAGTATGTCTTAAAGCTGATCCATTTGTGATGCCTGCAGTGTCAGCTATCTCGCCTTCATTATCCTATTGTCAAATACCACATGCTATACATTTTTAATTAATTCGTTAGTTGTCACCGATTTTAAATATCCTTCAGGTGTGTCATATTCAAGAGTCATATAATCATATTTAATATTTACTGAGATTGTTATGTTTTCAAAACAAAATTACTTCTGCTAATGCAATTAACAATTACCTTATAATGTTATTGTACATTGCCCGTGTGAAAGGTATAAATAGCTCTTAAATTGATTTTAAGCTGCTGATTGTAATAATTTGGGAAAGCCGACATTCGGATTGAACGGTTAAAAAAGGAATTTCTATATCTTCCAGTACGTCCAAAAAGAGGATTCAGGGTAAACTGATGTGCATTCTTGGCGAAACGGGTATTACGGTGAAATATTTGTAGGGGCGGAATGCAATTTTTATGAATTTGCGTTTATGTTAAACTATGTTTCATGAAGAATTTTTAAATTTGTCCATTTTTTAAAATTCACTAAATTTATTTGTCACATTTATTTGCTGAGCACTGAACAATTTGATAATTGACATGATTATTTAGTAGATATTATAAGTTAACAAAAAAAAGTGATAGTCAATAGCAGCACCAATTAAAGCTTAGGCCGACAACTTTCGAATTACCCTGAAACTGCAAAGTAAGATTTTCAAACTTCATAATATGGTATATTCAACATTTTACTGGCATATTATACTTCTCCTTGCCCTTGTCCAAACTCCTACTTTCAACCATTTCCTACACAAATTTCTTTAATTGGTAACGATAAATACAATTCTCTTATACTCCTCTACTTAATAGTATGTTTTTATTTACAGAAATATCCCTGATTTTAGTAGCAATACCTCAGCCCATCGATTTAGTAACTATATTTTGCCATGGTTGTATTTATCAAAGAGTAAACAAAAGTTAAATTTTAATGCTCAGCAAATGGTCTTTAAGCTCTTGGAAAGAATATGAGTTGAGCTTGGTATTGTTTTGGAGCTATATATTGGGTTGGTGCAAAAGTAATGACGTTTTTTTACATATACAATTAAACATTTTTTTTTTAATTTGTATTATTTATTTAATCAATTATATAATTTCCATCCGTTCTTATAACCTCCTCCCATCTTTCTATCAACTTATTAATACCATTAGTGTAAAATTCCCTCGATTTTTATGTGAAATATGTAGAAAGGGATGTTTTTACCTGCTCTATTGTATCAAATTTTTTGTCATTTAAAAATTTTTGCAGTGATCGGAATAAATGAAAATTGGAAGGAGCAAGATACGATGGATGCTTGATAACAGCCCAATTCAGCTTGTGTTGGGTCATCATAGCCACATGTGGTCGCGCGTTATCGTAATGAAACACTACCTCTTTTCTGTTTACCAATTCTGGTCTATCCTTTTGAAGGACGATGTTCAATTTGGATAATTGTTGACAATATCGTTCTGCTGTAATTGTCTGATTGCATTCCAATAGTTCAAAATACACAATACCCTTACAATCCCACCAAACACAAAGCATAACTTTTTTTTCATGGATTTCGGCTTTCGAAGTTGTTAATGGGGCTTGTCCAGGTATAGCTTAATGTCTATTTCTTGTCACGTTATTGTACACGACCCATTTCTCATCTCCCGTTTCCAAACGATGCAAAAAAGGTTCATGTTTTTGTCTCACACTCAAAGCAACGCACGTTGAAACACGATCCAATAAATTGGCAGCCGACAATTGATGAGGTATCCAAACGTCGTACCGCGAAACCATCCCCATACGCTTCAAATGCCTTAATACGGTTGTATGGTTGACTCCCATCATCGACGCGATCTCCCTGGTGGTTAGACGTGGATTGGTGTCAATTATGACTTTTAACTTGTCGTCATCAGACTTCAATGGCCGCCCGGTACGTGGTTTATCAATTAGTGAAAAATCCCCAGATCGGAATTTTGTAAACCATTTTCGTACCTGTCGAACTGTGGTGACATCTGCTCCATACACTTCGCAAATGTTTTTTGGTCTTTACGGAAGTAAACAATGATGTAAATGCACTTTATCGACCGACATTTTGAAAAAATACAAGGGCTCTTCACTGTACTCTGGCCAGGCCAAAACTGAATAGAAAGTTGAGGGAAAGCATCTTTTATATAATGCAATCATTTAAAAGAAGATACTATTCACTATTTCTGAAGAAAAAATTTTTTTACCTGGGATCATAAAAAACCGTCATAACTTTTGCACCAACCCAATAGTAAAGTGGGTAATTTTGGAAAAAAAGAAGATATCGCAATTTCCGGACTTTGTTATTATATTTCTAGTAATTAAAAATTAATTAGACAATAAGTAAATTATTCTAATCTAATAAAATTTCTGATTTCCAATTATGCGGCTCAATTTTTTCACCTACGTTTTATATTCAAGGTCCATTTTCAAAAAAAATCTTTTTGAAATAATGGTTTTAGAATCATAATTTCCAGGGTCGAGAGAAGGATCGATTGAGAAATCATATATAGATGATTCTACAGCTTATTTAACAGTTTTGTCATGTGGGTTGTAGTGTTCTCGTGACTATAGTGTATATTTTAGTGCATTAGCATACTACACCCACGTAGGCTTGGGTTATTAAAGTTGTTTAAGTATGTGTTTTATTAAAGTTGTTTAAGTATGTGTTTATTTAACATCAATCCAACCCCCTTTTAACAATTATTAAAGTTGTTTAAGTATGTGTTTTATTTAACATCAATCCAACCCCCTTAAATATGGGATTGATGTTAAATAAAAGTCTCTTTTAACAATAAGAAAATATATTGTATTATTGTGTTGTCCGGAAAGTAATTTTCTTTCTTCCCAACAGAGGACTTAATTGTATTTTTTCACAACCAACTTCACACTTAAGACGGATAATCATATGTACTCTGACAGCGAAAAAACTTAAATAAACTCATAGACTTACATAATTAAAATATAAACATATATTGGATAGTCAAGAAACTAATATATATGTATTTTAACAGCTGTCATAGTAAAGCTTACTTGTGATAAAATTCATTTGATTCTGCACAGTAGTTTCTTGTTGATACACTTTTAAATATGGAAATTGAAAAACAGCGTTTTCGGCATATTTTACTTTTTTGCTATAGAAAAGAAAAAAATACCCTTCAAGCAAGAAAAAAAATGTCAATGAGTATGGAGAGATATGTTAAAACTGGTTTGCAAAATTTCTATCCGGCAATTTTCAAAATTTCGATCCAAAACTGGTTTGCAAAATTTCGATCCGGCAATTCTACAAATTGGTTATTCTGACTTAACCATATTTCGAACAAAATTTCCTCATTTATCGCTTGATGGATAAATCATTTCTTAAAACCCACATGTAACTGTACACAAGCCATTGTATCCACCAAAAGTGATTGTCTGGTGCGCATATTGGTCTGATTGTTACCAGACCAATTGGCCCATATTGCTTTGGAAATGAAGAATCATAGACCGGTACTCTCTGTTTCTTCATTTTCAAAGAATGTTTGATGAAGTCTTGTTGTGGAGCTACGCAAAAGATCGTATTTACGCAGCCAATCTTCAAATTTTTGACTACTCAAAAACCAACATTCGCCTAGTACAAGCCAATTTAAATTTCGAATTATGCGAAAATTTCCCAATTATGTCTCAAAAGAAAATTATTACATCTCCGTAAAAAGCGAACTACCAATTAAAAATTTCTTCTTTGAAATAACCCCATCATTATATCAAAAGAATACCAATTTCCGATCCGATTATCAAAACAAAGCAACAAAATACTGGGTTGTTCGGAAATTAGTTTCGTTTTTGCCCAAAAAAAGGATCTAATTGTATTTTTTCACAACCAACTTTACATTTAAGCTGCATAATCATATGCATTTTGACAGCTGACAAAGCAAGGCTTACTTATGAAAAAATTCAATTGATTCTGCGAAGTAGTTTTTGGTTGATACCCTTTTAAATATGGAAAGTGAAAACAGCATTTTGGCATATTTTACTTTTTTAATACAGAAAAAATAGTAATGCTGTTCAAGCAAGAAAAAACTAATCCGATGTATATGGATAAGGTGTGTTTGGTGAGCGCTAGTTCCAAAACTGGTTTGCAAAATTTTGATCCGGCAATTTTGATGTCGAAGATGTACCGCGTTCTGGAAGGCCAGTTGAAGCTGATGAAGACACAATAAAGGTATTAATGGATGCAAACCGGAGAATAAAAACTCATGAGATCATTGAGAGATTAAATTTATCGAATTCCATCGTTCATGATCATTTGAAACGGCTACGTTTAGTCTCCAAGCTCGACATATGGGTTCCTCATATTCTTACGGAAACAAAAAGATGAGCAACCCATATGTGATTTGTTTTCCAAACCCCAAGAAAATGTTCCATTTTTTAAGCATATCATCACTGGAGACGAGAAATGGGTTGTCTAGAATAATGTTAAGCGCAAAAGATCCTGGAGTAGAGAAGATAAACAAGAAGGTTATGCTGTCTGTTTGGTGGGATTTCAAAGGAATCTTTTATTTTGAGCTTCTATCGAGCAACACCACGATCAATTCTGAAGTGTAATGGTACCAATTGGACAAATTGAATGATTTACTTAAAGAAAAAATGCCAGAATAGTTCAATAGGAAAGGTATAGTGTTTCAACAGGATAATGCGAAACCACATACAAGTTTGAGCACCCGGCAAAAGCTTTTAGAGCTCGGATGGGATACGAGGGTCATTCATTAGCCTACAAAAGAAAAACGAAAATTTTGGAAAGGTGGCAATTTATTTTTCCACATAATCTCCTTCAAGCTCGATACACTTGGCCCAACGATGCTCTAACTTTTTTAACCCGTCCAAAAAATACATTTTCTCGAGGGAAGCAAAATAGGCCTCCGTGGCGACGATGACCTCCTCATTCGACCCAAATCTATTCCCGGCGAGTGATTTTTTCAGGTATGGAAACAAAAAGTAGTCACAGGGGGCCAAATCTGTAGAGTTTTCGCCATGGCCAAATTCGACGACTTTTTTCTTCGCAAAGCGGGGCCGCTTTTTCTTCAATTCGACGTGTAATCGGCCCAATAAGTCAGCATAGTAGCGCCCCGTGATTGTTTTACCCTTCTCGAGGTAATCGATTTGGATCACACCTTGTGAATCCCAGAAAACGGTGGCCATCAACAGTCTTCGCCTTCTTCGGAGCACGTTCGCCGGGTGAAGTCCACTGTTTCGACTGTTCCTTGGTTTCTGGTGTGTACCAGTGAATCCATGTTTCGTCGACGGTCACGCAACGACGCAAGAACTCCGCTGGATTGCGCTGAAACAGCGCCAAACACGTCGCCGATGTGGTCTCACGGTTGCGCTTGTTTTCCAGTGTGAGCTTTCTCATGCCCAGTTCTTCGTGTAGAATATGATGCACCGTTCCTACTGCGATGCCCACAGTCTCAGATATCTCGTGAACCTTCAATCGACGGTCCGCCAACACGAGATCGTGGACTTTTTTAACGTTTTCCTCCATAGCAGCCGTTTTCGGGCCACCTAGGCATGGCTCATCAAAAACCGACGTGCGGCCACGAACAAACTCGTTGAACCAATTCTTGACGGTCGCCATCGAAGGAGAAGAGTCACCATACACAGCATCCAAGCGATCTTTGATCTCGCTGCGCGTTTTCCCTTCCAAAAACAAGAATCTAATCACCGAACGATATTGTTCTTTTTCCATTTTTGTGCAACCGACCGACACGCTCGCTTTCATAGGCTCTCAAAACAAAACTAATGAAAAGAATCAACTGAAACTTTGACAGTAGGCTACTAAAAGAATGTACTGCAAGACGGTAAATTACTTTTGTGACAGCAGTTCCATCGGGCGGTGAGGCTAAGTACTTGTTGAACAACCTTCGTATATTGCCATACCCACCATATTCTCCAGACCTAGCGCCCTCCAATTATCATTTGTTCCGGTCTCTACAAAAATTTTTAGACGGTAAAACGTTTAATTCAAATGAGGAGCTCAAAAATCACTTGGATCAATTTTTGCGAGCAAAGAACAAAGATGGCAAAGGATATTATATCAGACTGAACAACATTTAATTAAATAAAATATTAATTCACTATTAGAAAGTCGTCTTTCATTTTTATAAAAAAACGAAATTACTTTCCGGACTACCCAATATATAAATAGTAAAATTTTGCTTGGAACTTTTAATCGTATTTAAAAATATATCCTAAATTTTTAAAATATCAATTATTCAAAAAAGTTATATGTTAAAAGACAATCGAATTTTTATGAAGTAAACATTGAAACTGTAGTTAAATATATGTTTATGGATTCGGATAAATATTTTCGTTTTATATTGAGTTTTACATTCAATTTCGATAATAATTTCGTGTTATTTGCAAAGTTTTGAGCACAGAAGTACGATCACTAAAATGGATTTTCGAATTTTTCTGTTAACAACGTACGCGACATTAGATAATGAAAAACTGATTACAAATCAGACGATACGAGCCCATAGCCGAACTCATATTGCTCGAAATGAATTATGGTCAATAGATTGTGGTAAATTATACGGTGTTTGTATGAGGAACGCTAAAATCGGCAAAATGATTGATTTCCATGGTGTAGTATATTGGGATGTGGCCAAAATGTATAATCCCGTCGAACAAAACTGACGAGAAAGGGTACTCATTACGCTTTAAGCATAGCCGTAAGGAGTGTGTTTTGCCTGCTTAGATAATTATACACCTTTTCGAGCTAATCACTTCAATATGATATTTTTGGTGAAATCGAAATCTAGTCCCCAAAGGCTGAATTGCCATAGTTAATCATACGATAGTGTTGAAGTACGAGAACCTACAATATTTTCGAGGGAAATATGTGCAGTTTACCGTCTTATATTTCTTGGTTAATGTGTTTGCTCAGAGTGTCAGTGACAGCCAGCAAATATTCGTACTCGTATAATGTTACTGCCTATTTTTCGAAATGTGTTGTACAAGCTTGAATAGTTCAAATCAATTATGTTCAAGGGTCGATTGCTCAAAGCTCCAACTAGAGATGCCGAAATAGTTGTTTACATTTGTAAGATTAACTGCAATATTATAGCGATACGTGAATGTGAATGTAAGGTGCATTAAGGCGGTATCATATTTATTTATAATCATTCCGATATCATACATATGACTACTATTCTCTTTAGATGCCAAATAATATGTTTTCATGTTCATTAAATGCCCCTTCAGAATGAACAAAATATGAAAAATAATACCACAATAAGAGTATGAATATGAGAATAAATGTGAATATAAATATAGTAAAGATATTGTCTATTGTTCTCCGATAGAAATAGTAGTGGCCAAAAGCATATTGTATTATTTGCCTTACAAGCACTCATAAACACCTAATGTCCTAAATATTTCTCCATTTTTGGTTTAGTAAAATTTCGTTGACATATTTAACCACACCTAAAATCATGTTAATTAATCAGTAATTAATTTTGATTTATTAGAAGAAAAAAATTACCTTTTCTGTATCTGTCCTTTTATCTAGAAATATTTATTTAGCAGGAAAAATATTAAAGTTTCATTCTTATTTTATGTAATGAGTTAAAATGAATACAACAGTTGTACTTTAATGTTCTTATTACTTTCTTTATGAAACTAGTTATAAAAATCAGTAGAAATAAGAATTTATGATTTTTTTTAAATTTTATAGAACGCTATTTAGATATGCTTTTATTTGTGTGAACATTCTTTTCTTACTAATCTAAATCTTGTTAGTGAACATTCTAAAACCCCACAATAGTAACTATGATTAATTCTCTGTATATAATATAGTTCATCGAAATTATATATAATTAATCAATATTATTAGTTCCGATTTAATAATTAATTTACCAAAAGTTTGTTATTGTGTCTCTTTGAAACATTGACTTTGATAGATTCATTGGGTTTTTTTTTTTATATGTAAGCATCTGGTTCTTGATATTTAATTTAGTTTAGATATTAAATTAATAATCATATTTTTTTAAAATCCTTTTTATGACTACATAATTTTCATTAATATTTTAATAGCTAAAATCAAGAAAAATTACCATAAAAGAGGAAAATCTTAGAAATTTTTCGAACTAATTCAATTATTTTATTTAATAGTTTTAAAAAGTACTAATAATTTATTACTTAAAGTTTAAAGTATGAAATTCAATTAAAAATTTTATACTCATAACTTCGGCATATGAAAAATAAAATGATTAATTAATTATGAGACGCAATATTATCAAAGTAAAAATTTAAAAAAAAAAAAACTAATTAAAAAAAATCCTATTATTCTCATTTGATTCACGTGTCAAAATTGCTTGAAAAGTGTGCGACTTGAGAACGCAATTAGGCAATTTCCATAATAAAATAAAACATAAATAAAAAATATTTAAAAAAAAGCTTCTTTGAATAAACAAAGAACAAATTCATGCACACCAAAGTGAGCTAGAACGTGTATAAAAAGATTAATAGAACAATCAACAAAATGAAAAGTGCGTGAACGCATTCTCATCATTGAATAGGTAAAGGTGCGCGCAACTAAATAAATAACCGGAAACATCTTGAGAACATTTGCGTAACCGAAAATATCTTCGATGGCAGCTTAGCTAACCCGCCTCCAACTGGTTGAATGGTATAGAATTTATGCGGGTGACCTTGTCCCAAAAACCAGAAAACATAAACAACGGCAATAAACACGCATTTTCCAGTAGATTATGGGCCATTTTTTCCCGATATAACTCGTCTACAGACAGTTTGGACACTTTAGTGGTATTCAATGTTGTTTCGATTTTTATGAGGAGCTATGAACACTGGTTCGAGTCCCTCTGCTCCTCTTTGGCTTTTTTTTCTAAGCAGACATAAAAAAATTATTTATTGCGTAATCTACACTTCAGTTAATGTGCGTACAAAACGTTAGGTTCTATCGTGTATTCAAAAAAATCTTCACGGCAAGGTGGAGTCGTTTGTTTGTTGTAACAATTCAGTTTTTATGGTAAGACGTGCGTACACGGTCTGGGGACTTTTTTATTAACGTTGATCGTATCGGAGCCTAGTGAATTAATAGCCTACGGACTACAAAGCATAGTTTTTTAGGAGGTCTAATTATGCTTGATATTATTTTCGTTTTAAGTGTTGGTTGTGAACATAGAAAATTGGCCGACGCAGCATCCGAACAATTAGATTTTCCGGAATCGTAGATAAGGTTAAAAAGTTTTCTTAGATTTCGCAAAAATTATGCCCTATTCTCAGTCATAATAATAATAATAGTAATAGTATTCTCTCACAATGGGCCATGATTTCAAATTTTCAAATTGGGTAACTGTGAAAAAAAGTGTACCCTCCGCGGGCAGAAAATGTTGTGTGTTCGGAATTTCAGCTAACAACGAGTATTAGTTTTTTTTTTTTGCTCGTCGCCATCTTAATGATTGCGTGAAACGAATTTCCTATGCGAACCGAATAAATTATTAAGTTAACAATATTTAATATCATTATGGCAATAATATCCAAAAGCATAACAATTTAAAAATAAATTATTATGCGTAGAGTGAGCTTGCGTTAGCGTTCGTTCTATGCCAACAAAATTCCAATCAATCAATAGTGATTTGGGCTCGTTCGTACGACTGTAATTGGCATAATTGCTGCTATGCCATCGTCGATGGGTACTAATTTTCACTTGACACGATTTATATTTGGACTTTTAATCATAGCATCGTGATGTGCATGCCCATGACTACCAAATTCAAACCAAACCAAAAATATACCAATATCAAATATAAAAATAAATATTTTTATTTGGTGATTGCCTTCCGTTCTTTATTTAGTAAATAAATTTTTGCTATTTTATTGATAGTAAAATATTCATTTATGCCAGTAAACGAACAAATTTGCTTGAGAATTTTAGTCGCTAAACATTTATGAAAATTCTATGGTTTGCCGATATTTATGAACACTTTTAATAATGTAAATATTGACAAAATTCACTTCCTTGTTCATCCTTGAATATTGTAAAATATTTGAAGAAATCTTCACCCTGATTTGGGATGATTATTTTAATTACAAAAACTCATTGTAATGCTGTTAATTATGATAATTACGAAAAATATCAATACCAGTTTCCATATGGAAATTTATCCGTTTCCATTTTATTTATGGAAATAAGTTTATTTATAATAAAATCTCCAGTTATTGTCTAAATATTAGTATATATTTTTGAGATTATATTCAAGCATAGGCAAATAAGTATAGTAAAAATAGCCATTTTTCTGCTTTAAATAAAATGTTCCATCGATTAGATCATCAAAAATTATCATCAACGGAGTAGAGTGAACTCTGGCTAGAGAGCTACTTTTACTCTTGATAATTCATTTAGAGCTATTACTAGCCATAAAAACTTCTTTATTTGTCAAATATATATTTTCTATAGATTAGTTGAGAAATTTTTTGAATTGAACTAACACAATTTTTTTGCAGGAAAACTTAAAACTTTGTGATTGACTTTGGTGCGAGTTTTTCTCTCCTTTTTATTCTTAACACCAACGTTTTGGAGGCTCTCGGAATGGAAAACTAACTAGTTTATAAAAATGTTAATCAAAAACTAACTTAATACTACAAAAGCCATTTAAAAGCCTTTTTTGAGTTTTACTTATAAAATAATATAAATATGGACAATGTTGAATTTTAGAGCTGTTTATGTCATGCTTTAATTAATCATAATAATAAGTTGTGGAAACGCACCTTATTTTTGAGCATGCATTATGATCAATTTTATAATACTAATATATTGGGTTGTCCGGAAAGTAATTTCGTTTCATTATCCTTTTGGAACACTATATATATCCTATTGACAAATTCTGGCCTTTTTTCTTTAAGTGGATCATTCAATTTGTCTAACTGATGACATGACATTTCAAAATTGATTGTTGTGTTGCTCGGTAGAAGCTCAAAATAAACGATTCCTTTGATATCCTACCAAACAGAAAGCATAACCTTCTTGTTTATTTCTTCTACTCCATGATCTTTTGTTTCATAAATGGATCATTTTTTTGGCGTTTGAGAAGCAAATCACAAACTTTAATGCGACGGAACAAATTTTTGTATTTAGAAGATGAGGAACCCATATGTCGAGCTTTGAGATAAAACCTAGCCATTTCAGATGAACATAAACGGTCGAATTTGATAAATTTAATCTATCAGTGATCTCACACGTTGTTATTCACCGGTTTGCATCAATTAATGCCTTTATTGTATCTTCATCACCTTCAACTGGCCTTCCAGAACGTGGTGCATCTTCGAGATCAAAATTGCCGGATCGAAATTTTGGAAACAAGTTTTGGCCCTGGCGCTGCTTTAACACATGTTTTCCATACACATCGGATAATTTTTTTTCTGCTTGAACATCCTTTTTATCTTTTCTGTAGTAAAAAATATAATATGCCGAAAATGCTGTTTTTCACTTTCCATATTTAAAAGTGTACCAACCAAAAACTACTATGCATAATCAATCGAATTTTCACAAGCAAGCCTTGCTATGACAGCTGTTAAAATACATATTATGCGTCTTAAGTGTGAAGTTGGTTGTGAAAAAATACAATTATGTCCTCTGTTGGGAAAAAACGAAATTACTTTCTTGACAACCCAATATATGTTTATATTTTAATTATGTAAGTCTATGAGTTTATTTAAGTTTTTTCGGTGTATTGAAATTTTTCTGAGCTGTTTTTTGCTTTAAAGTTGACCAAATTTGTAATATTTTAACTTTTGTTTTGCGAAAAAGTTCGGCTATTTTGAATGTTAAGTTAATTTTTGACAGCTGCTTTGCTTTCACGTGTTTTGGCTCGTCTTTGATTTTTACTCAATTTCTTGCTTAGAGTTTTCTTCGATTGTAGGGGCGTGGTGCATCATGAATTCTTACCACGGGGTAGAACGGTCTGTAAGAAATATTACCTGGAAGTTATGTGCAAGTTGCGCGAAGCAATCCGTCAGAAAGCCCGGATTTGTGGGAGAACAAAAATTGGCTCTTGCCATTTCTAGCCAAAAACAATACACTAATAATGCCTCAGCCACCGTATTCTCCAGATCTGGCATCCTGTGGCTGAACAGCCCCATGAAAATACGGTGCTACGCTACGATTGAGGAGATAAAGACGGCATCGAAGGAGTAGCTGAACAAAATCACAAAAAATGATTTTTTGAAGTGCTTCAAGGATTGGAAAAAACGTTGGTACAAGTGTATAATATCTGGTGGGGATTACTTTGCAGGGAACAAAATAGATATTCATGAAAAAATAAATAATTTTTGAAAAATCACAAAATTCGCGATACTTTTTGGACAGACCTCTGACATATGATTATGCGGCTTAAGTGTGAAGTTGATTGTGAAAAAATACAATTAACTCCTCTGTTGGGAAAAACCGAAATTACTATCCGAACAGGAGTGTAAAATCCTACTACAGAATGCTCTGTATATTCAAATATTTATATGTAAAAGGATATATTAATGATAAGTACAAAATTTGACCCTATAGCCTAAAATATATGTACCTTGGGTCCTATAAAATCCTTTATTAACAATAAATTAAATTTTGTTTAAAAAATACATAAGTTTAAATAAGAATAATTTGAAATGATACTTCATGCTGAAATACGCACTTTATAAATGACTTATGCACATAAATATTAAATGTACGATCTGAACAAGAAATTAATTTATAAATACCCTAAATTTTAAGCGCCTTTATAAGAAATTATATAGAAAAAGTTTAAAGTTTTGTACTACTATGAATGATTGGATTAGAACGTATGTTGAGACCCTATAAAGAGTATATATAGGTTGGTGTAAAATACTAAAATACTGTGTATATTCAGGTCCGATTCATTTACAATGAATCAGCATATTTACTTTAGGACCCTATATACTGTCTGCGCTTTGATTAGAAGTATTTGGAATGCCATTTTATATTGATGTTGAGACCATATAATCAATCTATTTACAGTTATGTAGAAGTCTATGTATGTTCAGATCAGAACTATTTCCGATGATCTTGCATATTGAATTTAGAACTTATAGAGGTCTCATTACTTAGAAGTTTTAATATGGAACTAATAAAATGGGGTTGCACTTTTAGAATACTGTTTTTTTCAGATCAGAATTTAAATAAAGTTTAAGTTTTTTTAAATACGGTATAGCACAAATTTGTTATTACAAGGCTTATTAGTTAGAAATTTTAATTAGAGAACTTTCAAAAAATTTTATTTACAAAAAGTGCCAAATTTAAAATACTTTGCATATTTGAATCAAAACTATTTGCGATGCTGCTGAATGTTAATATTGAGCACTTATAGAAAGCGTATTAATTGAAAATTTTTAGTTGGGGCTCTATAAAAACTTTTATCAACAGAACGTTTCAAATTATAAAATACAATGTTTATTACGATCAGAACTATTTACAATAATACTGCACATTTAGGACAGACATTAGTTAAGGGTCAATAAATTAAACATTTAAATTTGAGACCTATTAAAGAACCAATTTGTACGAAAATTTCAAATTCTATTTTCCATGATCTTGTTTATCGATGTTGAAAGCCCATTGAAATACAAATAATGACAAGTACAAAATATTAAAATATTGAAATTACGACATTAATGGAGCACTAACTTATAGTTTGCATATTTTTAGAATGAGTAAAACTGTTGAATAAAACCACAATTTTTTTTCAAATTCACAACAAAAAGTTTTTGTTCTGTAATTTATTCATCAAAGTCGCGTTGTTTAGTGAAAAACTGTTAAAGTTTTCGGTATCTTGTGGTTTATCTACGATGAGAAGCCACAAATAATTTCCAATCTAAAAATAAATATTATCAATACGTGAATTATAGGAAAACTAAATTTGAAGATCGATCGATCTTTTTTAGATCATATTTGAAAAGACAAAATGGTATAGGGTTAGTATAATATTCTGTTAAAAATTTCGAATACTCTAGCTTCTGAGCTAAAAGAATATTATTTAGATATTTTCGAAAAATTTCAAAAACATCCACAGATATTAATATTTTGTTCATATTTCACATTTGTAAAAATATGATTTCTCTTCTACCAGTATGCTCACAAATAAGCTGCCAACGAAAATTAGTTTTTTCCTCTTCTTAAATTCAAACAATTTCAACATTAAAACTCTACACCTTCATTTCGAAAACACATCCATTATAATCATTTTTTAAAATAAATAATATTTAAATAAAAAAAATACAATATAAACAAATATACTATAATAATAATAAGAAAAAATAGATTCATATCGAATCTTTTATAAAATGGTTTTTACTTTCCAACTCGGAAAAAATTCAACTTTCTAAACAGTCGACGCTTAGTTTTCTATTTGTGTACTGTTGATTATTATTATTTTTAAATTTATAAATATAAAAACATAGATGAGGGTTTGATGCTTTTTTGGATTTAACCAAAAGGAAAGAAAAAAAACCATTTGATAAATTTTCAAAAAGTAAATATTTATAGATTAGAGAGCTTAGTAAACTGGTTGAACTATAAAATGCATCTAGCATTGGCTGCAGATTTTTATGAATGTACCCATCTAGAGATGTGCTTATATAAACTCGTCGAAATGAGAAAGACGAAAATATACCATACTATTAGTATTATTATAACAAGTTTTTTTTTTCGATGGTGTAAAAACTTTAATGCCAACTCATATCGATTAAATTACTAAATATTTACATTTCAGATTTCAAAATCGATTAGTGGCGGCAGCCATAAACATTTTATTAGAGTAAACATTTCCAACTTGGATTTTAGTAATGAAGCCGTGTGTGCCCGTCTCTCTATTGAGTTAAATTTTATATTTCGAAACGTTTTGAATAATTCTTTCTATAAAGCAGCAAAACGAGATTAATTTTCGTAGCCACCAAGCCCCCAGACACTTAGAAGCAAGTACCTACCAAATAACATAAGCTTTACTAGTGTACGCGTACACAAATGCGATAATTGAAGAGGCGAGTGCCAGTGCATAGTAGAAAACTTGAACTTCTTGTTAGTTTATGTAGATTAACGATATTAATAAAATATCAATAGTTTAGCAGCTAGTAAAGTTTGCTTGTTGATAAAGTTTTTTTCTTTTCTATTTCTCTATTTCGGTATATAAGCACATGTACACGTACGAGTGCTACGGACTGGTATGAATTCGATGAGTTCCAATAAGGTCTACACATCAATGCCAACAACATTTCGAATAAACACTCACCAACACCCCCCCCCCCCCCCCTCATAACCACTATGTTCTTTCAACAACAGCTTTGATAATGGACACTTGAAACTATCATCAATAACCCCCACCCACATTAATGCTATTTGCCATAATATAGGCGATGGATAGACACTATTTGAATTAAATCCGAATCGATATGATGACCCAGATATGAGTTGTGAATATTAAAAACCTACTAAATCCACAGAAAATTTATAATAAAGTAGTAATTGGTTGTTATGGGTCAGACATGATCATGCTTTTCTTATCTATAATAACTGTTGGGAATCATTCGTATTGTAGTTTAGTCGTCGATGAAGATAATTTTTAATGAAATGATCCTATCCGCGCGCTACAATATGTATGGAAGTATTATACTATAAAAATCTAAAAATAAAACAGCTTAAATAATACTAACAACAGTAGTTAAACAAATTTATAAAAATAATGTTGAAAAATATTATTAAAAATAAAATTAGACAAATTCTAGGCAGATAAAATGAGCGCCTTTAATAAACTTCTGTACTACTGATAAGAGTTTTAGTCGGCAAATTATGTGATCATTTATATGGTAACAGACCAGAGTGTTAATAAAATATTTGTTTTCATTATGGACTGATAATAATTGCATAGTTTCATTATAAATTTCATATATATTGTATATTATGGATAAAATAGAAGAAGCCATCCCTTATCTATCTCTAAGTCGTGAACCATATCAACCGAGCTTGGCCATTAGTATTCGAATTAAATGCTTTTTCTATTACTATTGTGAATTTTTGCATCCGCATATTTATTCTGAATAGTATGATAATACCAGCTCTTAGAGGAGCTCTTACCCCCATTTTTTCCTTTCCCTCAAACCATCATGTGTTTGTGGTTTGCCACTATCGGAACACTTGCATTTACTTGTGATAAGAAACGCTAATATTTTTCTTGCAATACTTTGGCAAATGTGGTATTTTATTTGATAAGAAATCTTTCGATTTGGGTCGGATTCATCCGCTTTGAATTGGTTTTTGGTATTGTTTATTTTTTTTTATATATATTTGTTAGATGTTCCGGTAAGTCGAATAGCTGCAGTTGTTCCAGTAATTCTATTAAAAGCTTAACAGTTTTCGCATTGATAAAGATCTGCATTTATTCCAAATATAATTGCCAGTTATGGCTAAGGCTATAAATCTAGAGATTTAATTGCTTGTTGGTTAATAACTATTTTCTATAATGTGATTATTAGATTAGAGAAGCAGATTAAAAATCAGTTTTAACTAGACATTAAGATGGGTTAGACCGATCGATTTCAATAACACGAAATAATTTAAAAACTTTTATATATCAATAAAAATCTATTTTATGATTACAAATTATTTGAATATATTAAATTTGTTTTAATAATATTTCTCCATTTTATTAGTTTCTTATTCAGGAATGGGTGTATATTATTTCAATATTTTGGCAATTGTATTAATTCAGGAGAGAAAATTATTAGAGATTCAAATCGCACTATTAAAATAAAAATATCTACCTTTAGCGTAATTTGCTATCTTAAATTCTTTTAGGAATTATATTTTAGACCCGCAGCTTCCTTGGGGCATGGATTATTTAGACGTTATATCTAGCCATTAACAAAATTTCTGTTCATAAAAATATTTTTTTTTGCACTTCCGATGTACAACAATTTTTTTATTTTATCTAACTTATCCTTTAGTAAATTTAGCTTTTGACTAAATTAACTCAGATATTAGAAAAATGGCATTTAGTTTTCTGAAAACATTGCTTAGTAAAGTCATTTTATTTCTTATCTTTATCAGGCCTTTTGTTTGTTTCAATTTTAACTTTTTTATCTGAATTTTTTTGGCATATTAATGTATCAATAATAATTATTATTATTTTTAATAAAAAGCAGATTTTATAAAAATTTATTTGGGAATAAAGAATTTTTCTGTAGTTTTTGAATTTGACTTTTTAAACTTTTAGTTTATCAGAAAAATTATACTTTTCCAAGGCTTCTTCAAGACTTTACCAGATGTATAAGCTTAAATCCGCTGTTTTTAAGTAAAAAAACGAATGTTTTTTTCATAGAAAGCAAAAACAAATTTATTCAAAGTACTTGCCCTCAATAGCTACACATTTTTCCCATCTCTCGGGAAATTTATGGATACCACGCCTAAAAAATTCCTTCTCTTTCGAGGCAAACCACTCATCAAGCTATTTTCGGACGTCTCCGTAAGAATCGAAGTGCTGCTCAGCGAACGCGTGGCCCATCGACGAAAACCGGTGGTGTTCGGAAGGGGTTAGGTATGGTGAATAAGCGGGGTGGGGTAGCACCTCCAAGTTGAGTGTCTCCAAGTAGTTTCGGAAAATCAGCTCGTCATGTTTTTGTTGTCGTGGAGGAAAATTAGTTTTCATGTTTTTGTTATCGTGGAGGAAAATCAGCTTATCATGTCTTTGTTGATAATCCGTCCTTTTTTCACGCAGAGCATGGCGCAATTTGATCAGTTGTTGGTGGTAGCGGTGGACGTTGACAGTTTCATAAGGTTTCAACATCTCATAGTAGACGATACCCTGCTGATCGGGTCGGTCTTCCGTCCGAAACGATTTGGTCTTTGGGAAGATATTGATGGTTGGCCGGGTTCAACCCATGATTTCTTGCGTTTAGTATTCTCGAAATATATCCACTTTCCATCGCCTGTCACAATCCGATGTAGGAACGACTTTCTTTTTTGTCTGCCGAGCAAGTTTTCGCATGTGTTTTGGCGGCGCTCCATCTGCCTATCGTTCAATTCATGCGGCACTTATTTTCCGATCTTTTCAATCTTTCCCATGGCACGCAGATGCATGAAAATGGCTGGTTGAGCTGTTTTTGCGATTGGGTATCGTCTTCGTCCAAAAGAGCCTGCAATTGATGATCCTCAACCTTCCTAGGCCGATTTTCACGCTTCTTGTCCCACAAGTCAAAATTTCCGTGTTTGAACCGACGAAACTAATCTCGGCACGTTGTTTCCGATAAAGCACTGTCACCATAGGCCTCCATAAGCATTCGATGCGATTCGGCAGCCGATTTCGTTAAATTGAAACGGAGAAACTGAGCTTCCCGCATATGCTCTTTGTCTGACGCAAAACTAGACATGATTACGAAAGGAAAAATGTATGTTGTTGTACGAAATTGCTGACAATGTACACTGATTAATGTTGACAGATGTCAAACTCATAAAAAAAGTACGACGTGTCCATGGTAGCTTAATACGCTCACTCACGCCATTTATGACCAAACAGCGGATTTAAGCTTATACCCCTGGTATTTTTATAGTTTAATATTTTGAAATTATTTATTTTTGAAATAGCCATCGTAGATATTTAGATATAAAAGCGTTTATTCTTCCAAAATTTTTCCTGCCCACATTTATGTAATATTTTTAAAGACTTTCATAGTATCTCTTTATGATTAGTGAAGCATTTGTAAGTATTTGTTTTCTAAAAAAACCATAGCGAATATAATTCGAAGTTATAAGCTAAACTTTAAAATTTTTATTTTCAAAACATCATCTTTCATGTTTTGAAAAATCTATCTTTCAATACAAGGTATTAGCTTTCGTGAACGATATTTGACAAAAAAATCTCAGAAAGAATACTTGAGCAAGGATTGCTTACATTTGGCTTCTTAGATATAAACCTAACTTTCATAAGTCTTTACTAATTTGTACAAGAATTTTTCGAACGTTACGTTTCACAAAATTTCTTTAACGTCAAAATTATTTTTGCTTAACCATCAGCAACTCAGAAATTAATCATATAACCATTATGAAGTTCAGCATTTATACTTTTTGCTTAATCTTGCAAAAATATTTTTATAAGATAGAATGAACAATAATTAATCTTAAAAATTGTTAAGTAAATTTTTGTAATATTAAATATTATAATTTTGTTTTTAACCTAAAAAAAATCATCTTTTTTTTGGGAATATCACAAAACGAAGTAGATTTTGTATACAGATAAAAAAACGAATATGAAATAATACAATTTTTCCAAAAATGACAGCAAGGATCGTCTGATATTCATATCATCAACAATAATAGCTCATAAGATAGATAAACATAGTCCTTTATATACGCTTTATGCTGAAGTTTTGATCAAAGAGCAATTCAAAGTAGTTGTAATGTTAGAGAGCGTTGTTGAACAAGCAGAATTGATAACGCAGGATAGAAGTACTTATTTGGCATCGGAAGATTTGTAGCGGCATCGATTTGAGTATAAGGAGACTTTGAGAAGGAAACTGGGGAATATAAAATTGGCTACATGCTATTCAATAGCATATACAAAAAAGACACACCCAATATAGTACTCGCCAGTTGGACGTAATTCTCGTGGAACTATAAACACTCAACTGCATGGAAAAATTTATTCAATTGCCAGTTTTTCAACATCGGTCAATTATATACGAGTTTTGTTCAAAAAGTATCGCGAATTTTGAATTTCCGCGGGTTTCGTTTATTTAATTTTCGATTTTTTGTGGCGTTATGTTGGTACTCATGTCTCCCACTTATGGCGACAAGTAGGGCCATTTTAAATGTTCAGTTAATTTCTAACAGCTGCTTTGCTTCCACGTGTTTTGGCTCGTCTTCGATTTTTGCCCATTTTCGACCAAAAACAGCATCGCATTAACATTGCTAATTAGTTGTTGGAATCTGTCCCCAACGAACCAAATTTGCTCCATAGTTTTCTTCGATTGCAGGGGCGTGGTGCATCATGAGTTCTTGCCACAGGGTTAAACGGTCAAAAAGGAATATTACCTGCAAGGTATGCGCAAGTTGCGGGAAGCAATCCGTCAGAAATGCCCGGATTTGTGGAAGAACAAAAATTGGCTTTTGCACCATGATAACGCCCCTGCTCACGCATCGTTTTTTTTAGCCAAAAACAACATACTAATAATGTTGCAGCCACCATATTCTCCAGATCTGGCCCCCTGTGACTTTTTCTTGTTCCCGAAACAGATTCTTTGATCCAATTTTTGGAATGTGCAAAAATCGCAGACGAGTTAAATCACGTGCAAGCATAGCAACTGTCAAAAATTAACTGAACATTCAAAATGGCCGAACGGCATAAGTGAGAGACATGATTACCAACATAACACAACAAAAAAAATCGAAAATTGAATATACGAAACCCGCGGAAATTCAAAATTCGCAATAATTTTTGAACAGACCTCGTATTTGATACTAAATTTAAGTATGATGTTATGTAATAAAAGGCAGATCCAGCCAGTTTGTACTGTAGTTTTCAAGTTTTTTATTTTTACTTTATTCAGAAAGCATTGCTGAATTTACAATAATGACAAGGGCAAAAAATATGAAATACAAAATAAGAAACTATTAAGATTTAGTGGCTCTTTTTTATTTCGAAGTTTTACTCAGGTGCCACTGTTAAGAGATCGAAAATACAATGTGCAAAAAATTAATATTCCTAGCGTCACTGGAGTTATTGTGGCAGTTCCTCCTTGAAGTTTAGTACACCTTTTAACATCGTCCGGTAATTACGCGATCCTCTTTAGTGAAGTTGGATTTTCTGCAGTGTGTTGCGAACTAAAATTTTGTGGTAAGCTCAGTATATTAACGAGCTCATATAATATAAATTTGCAAGCAGTTTATAGGATAAATCATTTTCAGAGGGCCGAGAGAATGAAGTTAAAAAAACTACAAAGGACATCATCTTGGCATAGTCGATAACATACAAAGGTCTGTAAGCGATTCTAGAAAATAACGGTTCCACCGATGAATAACTACCTAGAGGAACTTTTTGAAAATGGATAACTTTAATTTATAAAAATAAAATAAAATTATCGCACGAAAAAAATCAGTGTCATTAATTTAATGCCACACCTCGTATTTAAGCACAAGCAATATATTATTTATTTTACATTAAAAAAAACTCATTTACTTATATTGACTATCAACAATTTGTCTACTCGAAATTATTTTTAAAATATACAAAAAAAAAATCATAATAATAATTAATAAATAGGCAAATTTACACAATTCACTTGTATCAATGGAAGGTGTGTCTCTCTAGAAATTGTACGTAATATCAACAAAATTTAAATATCACATCTTTTCGTTTTCATTTTATTTGAATGAAAATGTGTAAATGTATTTTGCAAATGTTCAAAGAGAGCTTTTGTATACTTTGTTTTTTGCATATGTTGTTTATTGTACAATAATTCAGCTACTATAATATTTCCACCCACTCACCATAAATGGCATTGACCCTGGGCTAAATTTTTAGCAAACAAATAAACTGAAAAATAAATAATCTAAATAAATATAGTATTATTTACATATTTTTGAAAGAAAAATTTCATCTTCACTTATTCTTAATTTGTAGAATGGAAAGGTTTTTTTTGAGAAACTTGTCTATCGAAATTATTCAAGTTTTGAGTGAAATTTGATTAAAGAATTCAATAACAAAAAAAGCTTGGCACTCGTTTAGAGGCAAATATTGCAAAAAAAAATGTATTTTTACTGATAAAAATTTATTATTAAGGAAATGTACTCACATACATTTGTAAACTTATAATTTATATACTAGTGGGTCTAGATTATAGGAAAAATAAAATAAAATCAACTTTCTAACTGCGTATTATAGAGAGAGGAATATTTTTAAATATGAAAATTGTGAAAATTGTAAACACAATCTTGAGCGTTTTTTATTTGTTTTTTAATTCTTCTATAAAACTGATTATTCTCTTTCCTGAATATTTTCTTGCATACTCAAATATGTTTTTATATTTTTATTTCTAAATATAAATGGTGTTATCAAATTTAATCTTGCTATATTTATTCTGTAGTATTTCCATACAAGAGCATTGTTGACATTTGATCTTAAATCCTGCCAAAAAAAAACTGTTTTATAAATAAGTATTTTTTTAAGTAAAAGAGTACATTTTGTTATCAAATTGTTTTTTAAAATTAACAACTATCTTGTTAGGAGACTATTAATTTTTTAATGTTTTTATAAATTTTAAATAAGTCAGATAGAAAGTTTCTTTGACTTTGTTATATGGAATCTATTTTCAAAGAATTTTCTTCAAAATAATTCATTCAAATTAAAATTAAGAAATGATTTTTGGGGTAGTACTTATGTGTATATAAGTTAATTGAGAACGCTGGTAAAATAAAAGATAAGAGACTTATGAGTGTTGTTTTTGGGAAATTATTTATTATCTGATTTGATTTAAAAAATATATTGTATTTCCGAATTGATTTTATCTAAGTGATTAGAAAGCTAATAACCTTAGAACATTAGGCAAAATGGAACAATAGCCCCACGACCGCCTGACCGGCAACGTAGATAATTTATTTTATGAGGCAGAATAGAATGTTTTTTCAGATTGACTGGAAATAATTCAACTTTGGATTCTGGAAAATTGGTTCTATAGCCACAACGGTAGGAGAAGAATTTATACAAATCGATAAGAAGGACATTTTTTTAAACTTGGTGTGTTACATGATTTATTTTTAAACTTTTTATGATAATTCACATTTCCGTTTAAAAAAATTAACTAAAAATAACATTAAAAATATATGGTTTTAAAAAAAACAATTTTTCTAACATTAAAATGTAAAAGACTAACAATAACTACAAGGTGTATTAGCTTAAATCCGCTATTTGATCATAGATGGCGTGAGTGAGCGTATTAAGCTACCATGGACACGCCATACTTTTTTTTATGAGTTTGACATCTGTCAACATTAATCAGTGCACTTTGTCAGCAATTTCGTACAACAACATAAATTTTTCCTTTGATAATCATGTTTTCGTCGATGGGCCAAGCGCTCGCTGAGCAGCACTTCGATTCGAACGAAGACGTCCGAAAATAGCTTGATGAGTGGTTTGCCTCGAAAGAGAAGGAATTTTGTTGGCGTGGTATCCACAAATTTCCCGAGAGATGGGAAAAATGTGTAGCTAGCGAGGGCAACTACTTTGAATAAATTTGTTTTTGCTTTCAATGAAAAAACATGTGTTTTTTTGACAAAAAACAGCGGATTTAAACTTATACACCTGGTAAAAATTTACTCTTACCACCTTAAAATTAATATTTGAAGGATGGAAAGATTATTCGCATTGATTGTACTGGGTGATCCCAGGACCACAATATATGATAGTATTGGCAAAGCGAGTCCCTTATATAGAATCAATTTTGCAGAATGACTTAGTCTCTATTCATTTCTCGACATACTTACGCGACGGTTGTACACATATATTTTCTTTATTTTGCTGCCGTTTCTGCAGCGTACCTTTTTGATGCATTTCTCTGTTCCAACCATACGCACAGGTATCTGCTGCTACAATTATTTTCCCTTATAGTCTTATAGGTGGAGGTCACTTTAGCTTTCCCTTCAGTCGCTTTAGCACCATTATTCTTTTTCAGATATTCTTTTTCAGATGGTCGCTTTAGCTTTTCCCTTGTAGTCTTATAGCTGTATGTCGCTTTAGCTGGAGGTCGCTTTAGCACCATTATTCTTTTTCAGATGCCACCTGAGAGGCATTTGCTTCAATTGCAGATCGGCTGCTACCCTCCATCAGGACCACAATATCGTCTGCACAGGCAACTGGCGTTATTTTATCCTTGTCAAGTTTTCTGATAAGGTCGTCGAAGCCCAGATTCCAGAGGCTATGACCAAGTACTGATCCCTGCGGCATTCCTTGGTGAACAATTTACTCACCTGTTTATATCTAGAAAGCATCATAATCCTTCTATTCTTGAGATAGCTTCTTATTATATTATACAATGGTTGCGTAGAGTTTCTTTCCCGTAGCTCATGCCTAATCGCAGGCCGCCACAGGTTATCAAATGCTCCCTTAATATCAAATGCTACTGCGAGTACATATTTACTTCCCGCAGAAGTCACTAATTTTGTTACATCGCAGATACCATCATCTGTGCCCGCCCCTTGAAGCTTTGCATCCATATTGTCTCTTCGCAGCATGCATCTCAGAGATCAGCGTTAGTTCTAATCTATTTTGTATGAGACGCTCGAGCACCTTACCTGCTATTGGTAGAAGGCATTTCGGACGGTACGATTTCGGGTCAGATTTATTATTATCTTCCCCCTTTCTTATTGCTCTCATGGAGCCACTTTTTGTATCTTTGGACACGTACCCTCCATAAGGCTACTATTGTACAACCGGACCATTATTTTGGACTCAGCCAGGATGACATTTTTGAATGTTTTTACCTCTATGCCGTCCGGCCCTGGAGCTTTTCCATTCTTGAACCTCCTTACTGCTCTAGTGAGTTCAATTTCTGTTACTTTCCTGAGTGTTTTACTATTCCTTCTATCATCTATTCTCTGATCAATTTACTGTGTCCAGAGAGTTTGCTCCATTGTGTCACTGGAGTTATCATCAGGAGTCAATGACTATAATAGTATTTCAGCAGTCTGCTCCCATATGTGACTATGTCCATTTGGTCCTTCCACTGCGTTTAGTGGTTCTTTTCTACTAATCCTTGAGAGAACAGACTTATAGAGGATACTACATGGGTTTTTTCTGCACTTAATTTGATTAGTTCTTTCCATTTTTCCTGTCTTTCTTCTCTGAGACGCCTTTTGTATTTTTCAAGAGCTGTCCTTTATTCCAGGAGAAGTGTCTTTTTTTTGTTAGGGTCTTTATTTCATTGCAGATGTCCGCGTGCCCTATACGCATTTTGTTTGCTCTTGGTGACCTCTACAGATCACCTAGGGGATATTCTACTGTGTCATTTGCGTCGCTTCATTACGCTCTCACTCGCATTCAAAATAGACTTCCGCATTTTCTCAGCCATCTCATCGGCTTTGAGAGGTTGGCTTTCATTTCTCAGACCTTCTCCGCTAATGTTGTCTTACAAAACCGATCTAAAGATCGCCCAGTTTGCTTTCCTGGTATTGAACCTATCTTTGAATAGTTGTTCGCCATAGTTAGGGTCACGGTTTTCCCACTCAAGTAATATTTCTATAATTACATGGTCACTGCTTGTCAGGTTTTTTAGTATTTTCCAACCTAACAGCAGTGGGAGTTGCCAGTGTTACATCAGTATTTGATCCTGGTCCCCTACCATTTCCTATATACGTAGGTCCCATTTCCGTTTTTTTTAATACCATAAGTCCTCTTGATAATATATTTCGAATTTGTTATATTTTTTTTGTTTGAATTAATTTTTTTGTATAAAAGTGTAACTTGTTAACTTTATTTTTTAAATGATCTTCATTGGTCTTGCTGGCATTTAATAACTCTTTCCAAACCATTTTGCAATACTGCACACAATATTTCAAGCTCCAAATTTGTTATATCTGCACAAATATTTTGCTTCAGCAGCTATTTGTCGAAATAGTTTTATCACCGAAAAGTTACCGAAGAAGCATGGAGTGATCTGTAGCGCCATTCTCCTGGAACCTTTTGTTAGCGTTGTTCAGAACTGCAGGACTAAACATCGATGTTTAGTCGATGAATTACTAAAATTAGTAATTCCACCCAAATTGTCTAATGAAGAATGATAAAAATCTCTCAAATTGTCCGTAACTGAAATTAGGAATTGCTGTTTATTTGCAAATCCATTTAAATGTTAAAAAGCTGGCATCTTCTAGCTTTGCAAATCATATTGTACTCGTTGGTATACATTCCTTCGTAATAATTATGTACTGGAGATGCCCAATTAAGAAGTTCGTCGATGGGAAGACGCAGATGGATAATTCTTGACACTCTGTTATATAGCCTCCGCAACCTCTTAACTTGCTAACAGATCGATAAATATTTGGTCGCGGCTGCCAAAATACAAGAGCTCCTTCGTCAAAAAGAGTGCTTAAGCTCCTCATCATCTTGAATTAAGAGGTGTTGTAGCAGTAAAATGCTTACAGTATTTCCTTTACGTTGCAACAAGAAATCGCCGGAAAACATAATAACACTCCCTTCTTGAATAAATTCTTTAAAATATGTAAAAAAAACAGAAAAAAAATTTAAATTTAAAAAATTTTAAATTCCTAAAATCGGTAACTCCAAATTGGCTTATTTTGTATTACTTAAATAAATGTAATGGCGTTGTATCTAACGACAAGTAAATAATATATAGTAAATCCATACTTCTAATATCTTAAATGGATCATAGCTCGTTACGAGTTAAAATGCATCCTTTTTTTCCCTAATTAATTACTAACGAACCGAGGAATTATCTGTAGGAATATTTTAATCAAAGATACAGCATCCTATATAAGAATATGTTACTTATTAAAACATCCCCTCTTTTATACTACATTGTGCAATAGTACAGATATTTTCTGGCCAGTTACAAGTTTATCTACGATCAAAAAAATATTATATCTGAGGATATAGCTAAACGGATTAAAAAAAACTTTTAAAAAATATCGATTCTTCTTAAGAAAAATCTGTTCTGATTTTAGGTCTTCGATAATTTGAAGAGTTAGTATTTCAGAAATATTATATTTTTCTAGGAGCTGTTATTTAATATTTTAAGACGTTTAATAATGCAAATAGCTCCAACCTTAAGATTTGAATATGCAGGAGTAAAATTTAACTATAAATATTAATGATTTCTAATAGATCTTGTTCTGTAATTTACCATAATGTGCTATCTAAAATGTTTAAAAGATTACCAATGAGATCAGTAAGATCAATTGGCATTAATCAGTGAGGATAAATTTCATACAATATTTTATATTGCAGTATGCATGGTCTTACGTATATTATATTTCTCCTTAAAAAAATAACTAATACTTCGCGAAAGCCCCTGTCCCTCATTATTAACCAGCAAACTAAGTCATTATGCGATTGCTTTTACCATAAAAAAATATTTTTTGCCATCAAATTTTTGTTAAGTTTTCTAAAAAGTTATAAAAATTTATTTCTTCCATTTTAAAATACTTTAAAATAAATTTTTGTTAGACTGACTAAGGAGTAATTATATTATTTTAATATAACGTAACTATTTTTTGTATATTCCTCCAATTTTGTGAATATAGTTTTGCTATCTTGTGATAGATAATAGTAGTTTTTATTTTATTTTTTTCTTTGAAATATGAGAGTTGTTTGATTAATACCTGGCCTTAACAAGATTTTTACAGTGATTTTAATTTTAAAACATAGTTTTATTTTAGTTTGAGAAAGCTGGTTAAACGTTTTAAGCTCTTAAAATTAAAAAAGCTTAATATTTTCCCGTTCAGCCACTTTTTCATATTCAGAAATAGGAAATAATTGATTGGGACAAAATCTGGCAAAAATCATATTCTAACTCATTGAACTTTGCGTGCACAAGAATAATTTTCTGCACGAAGCGGGCACATATTATCTTTATTTCATTAATAATAATAATTATTATACCATTTTCAAAATATCCAAACACTCCATTGAAGTTGCTATATGAACACGTTTTTAGTCAGGTGTTAGCAAGAGTGGCAGCCAACTCGCGGATAGCTTTCTTATACCCAAAATTTTACGTAAAATTTTGCCATACGTTTTTTAAGATGTTCAACATGTCACCTATCTCATACATATTTGTTTCAGGGTCTTTTAAAACAATATTATAGATTTTTTAATTATTTCTGATGTGATGACCTCATTTGGCCTCAGCTGTCAAATATTTTATGGGCGATAACGAAAGTGCACGGTCCTCATAAACTGCTGTGAGTTCTAATTTTTCCTCATAATTCATCTTCTTTACCAAAAACAAATATTTGATCACTTACATTTACGAAAAATAAACTTCTTTTAATAATAACACCACCATGACTGTCCAAGAATTAGGTACTAATCATACAACCATCGCTACACTAAAATATCTGAAGGCCTTAAAAAAATTGAAAAATTCTACAAGATGCAAATGATTATTCGTTTTTAAGGATCAATCCCAATTAAGATCTATTATTTTCTTCTATCGCTCACCAGCTATCGCAATAGTATTGCAAACAGTATTTTTAAGGAAATATGGATCAGCTCAAACAAAGTCATTCTTCGAAATGGAAAGGACGTTCTCGTATTGCCTCTTGATTTTTACGTCTATGTACGCGCAGTTTTCATTTATTAACGAAACCGCTTCATCAGTAATTATTAATATCCTTTAAAAGTCAACGTCTTGTATATGCGGGTATAATTACATATTTCTATGCAAAATATTGCACACAACTTTTTGAGCAAGATTTAATTCTTATGAGTGATGCTTTATTGATGTTTTCGTGCTTTCAGCTACAATTTTAAGCGGCCGGTTTTAAGATGGCCAGGCTCTTGTCTATTGAACTATATATCATGTTCTTTAAAATTATTCATTATTTGATAAACAGTGCAATTACCTAGTGCGTAACTGCTTTCCAAATTTTTCAAATTTTTTTCTGAGCGTGTAAGTAATAAGTAAATTAATTTTGTAAATGCCTTCACAATTTTACCATATCTACTGTCTACTACTACTATATATCAACTAACAAAAGTGGTATTCTCTTTAACTTGTAAATTTACCTTTAAAACAATTTATATACGAGGTCTGTTCAAAAAGTATCGCGAATTTTAAATTTCTGCGGGTCACGTATAGTCGATTTTCGATTTTTTGTGACGTTATGTTGGTACTCATATCTCTCACTTACGCTGATAAGTTAGGTCTTGTCTAACTGCTTTGCTTGTACGTATTTTGGCTCGTCTTCGATTTTTGCCCATTCCAAAAAATGCACCAAAGAATTTTTATCAAATTTTGTGCGAAAAACATTGCTAAGGAGCTGTCCGCGACGACCCAAATTTTCTCCACAGGATCATAACTGATGACGAATCATCGGTTTATGGTTATGACGTGGAAACCAGAGATCAATCATCCCAATAGAAGCTGCCACACGTGTTAAGGCCGAAAAAACCGCGCCAAGTTCCGTCGAATGTGAAGGTTTTGCTTACAGTTTTCTTCGAATGCAGGGACGTGGTATATCATGAGTTCTTGCCACAGGGTGGAACGGTCAATAAGGAATATTACCTACAAGTTATGCGCAAGTTGTGCAAAGGAGTCCGCCAGAAACCCCCGGTTTTGTGGAAGAACAAAAATTGGCTTTTGCACCATGATAACGCCTCTGGTCACGCATCGCTGCTTTTGCGCGAATTTTTGGACAAAAACAACATACTAATAATGCCGCAAGCCACTATATTCTGTGACTTTTTCTTGTTACTGAAACAGATTCTTTGATCCATTTTTTGGAATGGACAAAAATCAAAGACGAGCCAAAACACGTGCAAGCAAAGCAGCTGTCAAAAATTAACTGAACATTCAAAATGGCCGAACTTTTCGGTATAAGTGAGGGACATGAGTACCAATATAACGCCACAAAAAATTGAAAGTCGAATATACGTAACCCGCGGATATTCAAAATTCGCGATTTTTTTTGACAGACCTCGTATTTTATTTAATTTCTATTAATTGCTGCTTAATTTTGGAAAATACACTCTGTCAAAAGTACTTTTTATTTGATTAAGGTGCTTTGTATTTTTAAAAATAATAATTAAAAAAATGGTAAAACGTTAAAAAATTTGCCAAAATTTTTAATTGAAAAATTTAATAAACATCTTTATTTATATACACATATATACAATATTATTAAAAATAAATAAATGCTTATATTGTAATCGTGACAATTACTATTTAAACAATTCTAATTCAACAAACAACCAGATTGCACAAGAGCATTTCGTACAATAGACTATAAACAATAAACATTTGTTCACATAATTTTTATTTAATAAAACAGATTAATTACTGTATTATTAATTTTATTTACCTCAAAGATAAATAACTAAAAAATATTCATCTTTATATCATATAACATGATTTTTCTAGATAAAACTGAAATTTTTGATTGACTAAGCAGATATGATTGTATGATGTCAACAATTTTAGTAGACGCGAAATTATTTGCATTATGAATTTTTTGTTTTAATTTTCCATTGTTTACATTAGTTTTGAATTATTTATTTAATATATCTGCTTAGTCAATTAAAAATTCCAATTTTATCTAGAAAAATCTAGTTACATCAAAAGTTAATGTAAAAACAATTATTTTTTTAGAGATTAAAAAAATTTTTTACCTTATAACGTATGGAAAGGTTTTTATTTTTGAAAAATTAATAACGAATAATATTTTTAAATGTGATAAAGGTTTTTTTTTATAATTTCTTATTTAAATCGAAAGCTTTTTGACAAATTTTCGAAAACAAAAAACAAATGTACTTATTTTGAAAGTGTACTTTTATTATTAGTTTTATTTAAACATTGTTTTGAATAAATTCAAATTATTTTCAAGTGGTTAATCTTCTGATAAAATATTTAATTTATAATATGATAAGAAGTTTTACTGATAAACTATTGTAATATAATAAGGCAATATTATTCAAATTTTTATTTATGCAATAAATACTTAAACTTGAATAAATAAATAATACACTTTTATCAATTCTATTATAAATTTAAATTTTAAACAATGCACTTTCTAACTACATTTTTATCCTTGCTTTCTTATATTATGTTATTAATGAGGAAATATGGTAAATATTTCTTCAGGTGCCAGGATAAGGAAGAAGAGTGAATGTCAAATAATTGGAAGTATGGAACGTTAAGTAGAAGAGGAGTACGGAAGGTTATGACCGTATTCAGAGAACACCTGCACATTACCGTTGCATGCTGGTCGCTAGCGTCCTCTATGTACGTTCCTAACCGGGCGTAATTCTCTAAAACTAAACGCTCAGTATTTGCAGATTATTTTTACCTTTCTAACACCTGAGAAAATATTTAACATATTTCTCTATGAATAATATTACAAAATGGCGCCCAACGTTCTTTAAAATTACAAAAGAAATATTAATTGATTTCTAAAAAAAAAAACAAAATATCCCTGTTATGTAATACGACATAACAAAATGTACTAAAAATAATATATTTAAATTTTTAAACAAAATTTACATTTTGTAAATAATTCATTTCTTATAAAAGCTTACAAATTTTCATTAAAATTAATGTTTGAGGAAAAAAAAAAAGGGTTTATTAATTTTGATTACCCACAAGTTCTCTGGTCCTTGATGTGATCATCGTCGCCGTTATAAGGGCACAGCAAACAATTGGCCACGGAATAGCAAATAAGATCTAGGGAATGGTTAGGACGAGAGATACAATACTTGCAGCTCTCTTCCACAACAGCCGTCGGTTTAATCGACCCTTTTTCTCTCCTTCTTTCCTTACGTTGGTTCCTCATTTTAGATTACTGAGTTATTTTATATATAAAAATATATATGTAGACTATTTTTATGTTTTTAAATTAATTTCTTATTATTAATTTTTTTTGTGGTTGAAAATTTTTAAACCTCCAAATTTTTAAATATCCAAATGCAGGTTCTCATGGGTTAAATTCCATTGGACCTGGAGGTGCTGCGTGGAAGCATTCGCTATCGTCTATGGCGGGGCATCCCGCTTACTGGTTGTTCGGTTATGAATGAAGAGGTTCAGAATCTCAGTCCAAGCCAGTGGCGTGTACTGGTCCTGAACAAAATGTATGAAATTTGGCAACGTCGATGGGATGAAAGTGTGCATGACAGATGGACGCACATGTTCATTTCGGATGTGTGCTCTACTTTACATCTGCGTATGGATTTGAATTTGGTCTGTACCTTGGGTATTTACTCACGGGACCCGGCAGTATGAATGGGTTCCTGTACAGCTGTGGTCTAGCTGCTGAGGCAAGATGCTCTTGTGGGGCGGCGGGGGAGAGTTCCAAACCCCATCTCATTAAGTGTGGCCTGTATGGGGATTTGCGTGACCTAGGTGCATGTGGAATCGTGTTGAACGATAAGAGTGTGGATGCGAGTGGCGTGTTGGGTGTGAGAGAGAGGTATAAATGGCACTTTTTAAGAGGAGAGCGAGAATGATGCCTGAATAAGTGTGTGAATGATAAGCAGGGTGGCTACAACCGAGTGAAAGATCAAGGTCGCTTCCGGTTGTACTTTCAGGTCTTGGAGAACCCGCGTATCTGAGCTGACCTAGCGGTACCTAGGAATTTACAAGATTCCTTACCGTAGCTCAATGAGCGGAGTACAAACTGAAGTACTCTTAAAACAAAAATTGGTACTACGGGAGTCGGCGTGCCCCATGGTGTTAAAACACACTGTCCCCGACATTGGTGAGGCGCTTAGGCAGCAACAGTGGCTGTGGTTGATACCCATACCGCGGGTCAGGTCTCCGGATCGAAGGTGGGAGGTAACTGGCAATAACTTGAAATTATCTCGGGCACCGTCACTGCTAATGAGTGTAGCGGTTTAGTTAGTCCTCGCTACCAACAGGGTGAATAGTCAGCTTGTAACTGGTAAGGGTGGTGCATTGATTGAGCGTAACTCAATCCCTATGGTCGTAGGAGAGTCGTGGTTTTACGTTTAAAGACAATTAAGCTACGTTAAATAATATATTATAACCACATAACCTAAAATAAGAAAAAAATAATAAATAAACAAGAACTTTTATTACCAGAATTGATGGTACACACACAAAAGCCTATATATATAATCCTTCTTCCTAACCCTAATACCTTCCCAAAAAAAGTGATAGATATTATAAAATAAATTGTCTATAGTTATAGTATTTTATATTATCAATTTATTAAGATTGAATTGTATTAGTATATAGTTTTTGCCGCTTACAACGGGCACCAAAACCGTCCGAAAACTTCATTCAAAATTTCACGGATTGCGCGACACAAAATATAAATTCCGCACCAACAAATTCGTGAAATTGTGGCTATGGCTTCCATAACAAAATTTATAATTTATATATTTATATTGTACGAATTTTTGCAGTCAATATATATTTAGGCTTATTGCACGTATTTTACAATTTTATATTTTATTTATTAAAAAAATACAGCTTATGAACAGACCACGCTTATATTTTTTTATTGCTCATCTTTTATAATACAACGCGTCTTTTTTTTAATTATTAATGCTAATTAAAATTAATTTAAAATGTCACTTTATACCTCTGTCGTGGTTGCTTTGTTTTCAAGATTCTTAGTGGAAAAATAAATGTGACAACTTGTTCAGGCACAACTACGAAATGACGACGACAGCCTAATACTCCAATTACGAAGACGACTACATATATTTCGGCCTTAGCTATTTTAAATGTAAGCCTTTCTTAATTTTTTTATTAGAATTCAGTTTAGCCAAATGAGATAAAAGCCAATTTTTGTTCTGCTACAATTCCGGGCGTTTCTGGCGGATTGCTTCCTTCAACTTGTGCATAACTTGCAGATTATGTTCCTTATTGACCGTTCACCCTGTGGCAAGAACTCATGATGCACCACGCCGCTGCAATCGAAGAAAACTGTAAGCAAAACACATCTTCTCGGCCCTCTGAGAGCATTTTGTACCACCGATAAACGTTGCTTCGGTCCAAGGTAGCTTCACCATATGCCACAGTCAACATTCGGAATATGTCCGCGCAATTAATTTCGTTCTTCACACAAAATTTGATACAGATTCTTCGATCCATTTTTTAGAATGGGGAAAAATCGAAGACGAGCCAATACACATGCAAGCAAAGCAGCTGTCAAAAATTAACTGAACATTCAAAATGGCCGAATTTTTCGGCATAAATGAGAAACATGAGTACCAACATAACGCCACAAAAAAAAACGAAAATCGAATATACGTAACCCGCGAAAATTCAAAATTCACGATACATTTTGAACAGACCTCGTATTGTATATTTTCCGGTATAGCATTTATGAACAATATGCCAGCTTCATTAAAAAACGTTGCTGCCACCTATACACACATTTGACTGTAAGTACACATTTTATACCTTCTGGAATGATCAAACAAATGAAGGGTGAAGGTAAATTAAGTTAAATCTGCTTGTTTTTCATATATATACCCTTTGTTGTGAAATAAGTCCTTCTATATACCATAATGGCAACTCTGCACGTTAGGAAAGGTGAGATATCTTGAACTATAAATGACTTACGTGAACAAACCCGCATACTAGACTGAAAGGACAAAAACTCAATAGTCGCTACCGAAAATTACTAAGGCTATTAGACTAACGCCACTTAATGACAAATTATTAATTGATACAATGATGCTTACACCGTTTTGGATATACGGACTCGAATTCTTAAGGTCAACAAAGCAGTCTAATTCTCTTGCAATCCAACCTTTTTAATTGATTCGCAATCCTTAGTAAAATTGTTAATGGTCCTTTAAATGTGCATATTCTATAATCATTAAAAACTACATTTCCCTCTAACCACCCACTATAATCTGCTTATTAAAAAGACATATTCATAACCTCTTTCTCTATATGGAATCAGCGACGCGTCAATAAAACATAATTATATAAGATTAAAATATTATTATAGCTTCCTATGGAAAATCATCCCTTGCTAATTATTCCAACATTTTATCTTCTCACGGTTAAATCAAGTCTATAATATTATTTGTATTATTATAGATCCTAACATAAAAATAAAAATGTGATTCTTTGAAAATTTTGGATATTATGTAATTAGTACAGATTGAGGGTATATGCACTTTATAATAAAAATAACCAAATTGTCTCTAAGAAGATATTACTACTATTTATGAATCAGTAAATTAATTCAAGAAAACAAATTATTAAAATTATTATTATTTTTTATCAACTATTAAAAAGGTAAATAAGGCTCATCTTATGTTTGTAAAATTCACGATAACTTGTTCACGATTTTCATATTTGAATGTTTTTGAAATACCAAACAGTCCGTCTTATTGTTTAACTGTTTCTGCTATAATTTATACAATAGTAAGAAGAAAAAAAACAGAGAACTGAAACAAAATTAAAAATGGTGCCTGTGGTTATTTATTATCTCAAATTTACAAACAAACAATTTTTTTTAAATAAATTTTATTAATTTATAGACCTTACATCTTGAGCTAATCTTGCCTATATTAACAAAATGATAAGCAAATAGTTTTTTCCGCTATAGTTGACTTATTTATTTATTTAAATTATTTTATTTGGTATGAATATACATAATTTCTTTGAGTTACTAAATAGTTTACATTGTATAAATGGATCTTAAAAAATTAATCTTTCATAATTTTTATTTCCTTATGTAAAAAATTAATCAGGAAGGCTATAAAATTTAAGGTATTTATTTTTTTGTTAAGATTATCTAAGGGGACAATTTTTTTAATAAATGTTTGTAATATATTATGGAATTCTTAGGACATCTTTGAAAAATTTAGAAAACTAATAATTATTTCCAAAAAATTGAACATTTAGGTTTTGATAGATTTCTGTACCATTATTGTATAAAAGTGGGCTTTTAGATTATTTATCTTAAGTAATTGCAAGTTTTGATTAGACTTTTAGAAAAAAATTATAAAATAATAAAATTTAAGGAATTATTAAACTTTTAAATTAACTGTTCGCATTTTTCTATAGCAAATAGGAATAAAATATATATTAATATCAATAAAAAAAATCTTGAAAACAATTTTTGAATTGCTTGGATTATTACTATATTTAAAATTTATTCTATTTTTTAAATACGTATTTTCAGTTTCTATTAAATTTCTGCAAATTTTAAAAATTGAACATTACAAGTTAAATTTAACAAAAATTTTAAATAAAAATTAATAATTTTCGTTATTTCTCTGCTTTAAAATAACTTTTACCAAATTAGCCAGTTAATTTTGTCATCTTAATAAATACCTTTTACTTTATCTTTAAGGCTACATTTTAAAAAAAAAAATATTTTTCAGCCTGAGCTCAAGAGGATTTTTTACTTTACATACTATATAATCCAAAAGTAACACTTTTCTTAATGTCATTTCAAAGTAACAATATCCTCAAATATATGTCGCATTACAGCTGTATTCTTGGTCATGTTCATTAAAATATTTAAAGCTGAGATATCCCAAAAGAATCCACAACTACTTAACCTGTTATACAAATCCAAAAAGACATTAGTAAATCTAGAAATATCTCAATAAATGTTCCACGAAAATGGAAAGTGCAAATAAGTAAACACAAAACGTCCATTCTTTGCCTATTCTATAGCGTTTTTGAATAAGAACTTAACAACTTTTTTTTAAATATCTTGCAAACCATTTAAGATATATTAAAACTTTTATTATTGGCTTAAAGTACAATTAATGTAATTATGAATGGAACACGACTTTGGTCATATGTACACCACGGGCACACTTGCAGTGGTCGAATCGTTAAAGCCAATTTTCGATGACTCGGCCACACAATTCGACGGGAATGGCTGCTATTTCTCGTTCGATGTTGGCACTTAGGTCCTCTAACATCGCCGGCTTGTTGGCATAGATTATCGATTTAAAGAAGCCCCACAGAAAAAAGTCTACAAATGTTAAATCACAAGATCTCGGCGGCCAATCGACAGGACCTTTTCTCGATATAACACGTTCGCCGAACTTGGATTTCAATAAGTCGATTGTTTCTCCCGCTGTGTGGGATATGGCACCGTTTTGTTGAAACCACATATCACTGATGTCCAGCCCATGCAATTGATCGAAGAAATAACGCTGCAATATGTCTCTGTAGCGTTCACCATTGACTGTAACGTGACGGTCATTTTCATCAACGAAGAAAAATGGCCCAATGACGCCACCGGAGCAGCACTCCAATAACGCATGTTTTGTTTGTTGACGAAGCCATTCAACCAAAAATGCGCTTCATCACTGAAGATGATTTTGCGATGAAAGTCGTCATTTTCGGCAAACTTCTCTGAGAACATGCGGTCTCTAACTCAAGAACTTAAGATCAAGTTAACTCAAGAACTAAAGTTATAAATTTAAAGTGTCAAGTTGCTATTGAAAAACCCAATATTAGTTTTCAACGGCAGATTAATTCTAGAATATACTTAAGTGAAACAAATGCAATAGATAAACTCCAAAATAAAACTTATAAAATTTGAACTTTGGAATTCTACTAAACATTTCAATTATCATCAAATCAAATCCTTTTAAAACAAAGCCCTTCCAAAAACCATCCATTTAGTGTACTCTTTCCTCATTAATTGTACATAACTCGCTATAAAAAGTTACAATGTTGATTGTAATATCTCATTATCCCATCGTAGGAAGTTTGTCTTTGAACTCATATGTTGTAATAAGACAGTATTCTCAATATTTTTTATTAGTTCGTAATTCACATAATGAAAAGAGTATAACAATGGGCACACACCTATTTGATTATTTCAATAAAGCCAATCTTAGTTCAGAAACATACCTGCAGAATTCTCCAAACCCAAACTTCAAACCATCCAGAACTGGTTCATGAAAAGAATAAAAGTAAAGGAAAGTAAATCTATCACGTAAATGTTAAAGTCCGCATACCACAAGCCACTGAATTTCGGTACCTAACACTGAACTTAGATAAAAATAACTATTTCGACTTTTATATGAACGTTCTGCATTTAAAACAGGCAAACTTCAACGTTTCAGCTCTACTTAGCCTTATATGTGTAATTACCATCGAATTAAATCGTTTCAATCAAAAATACACTTCCGAAATGTTGTATTCACAAAAGTGCTATTCATCGTGACGTCAGCGTCCTCTATTTTCGTGATATGCCTGTGTCTCGTTATAAAAAGGTTTTTATTCTAATATTTCCAATCATATTAATCCCATTAGTTATCCGCCATCTTTTTTCTTAAAAGCATCTATCGAGGACTTAACATTAGTAGTCAAGCAGTTTGTTAAAATAGTAAATTTCTTACTTAAATTCACATACGAGTATATTACAGGCGAATAGAAGAAATTTCAATGGATCTTTACTCTCCGTAAGATATCCTGCGCCATTTGAATGGGACTAGATCGATCGGGCTGTATGCAAGACGCGAGTGAGAAAAGCTCCAGGGTTTGATGGTGTGAATGGAGAAATGTTCAAAAGTGTTTGGCGGAGAATACCCGAGTATGGTAATTGGCAAAGTTCTTGAGACCGATGTCTGCTGTCAGTAATTGGCAAAGTCCTTGAGCGAATGATGGTATGCCGGCTAAATGTAAGGCTTTCTGAAAGGGGCGTATCCGGCTCCCAGTATGGATTTACGTTGAGAAGAGTAATTGCAAGTACGTGTTGGGGTTGTTTGTCGACTTTAAATCGACATTCAACTGTTTGAAATGGGATCGAGTGATTGAGAAGCTCCTCGAAATATATTGTGATGAAGTCCACCTTTGGATGAGCTATTTCGGGAAGAGATATGTTATTGTGAATGGAAAAAATGCGAGGGTCGTGCGCCAGATAGTTCGGGGCTGTTTATAGGGTTATGTCGCTGGTCCGGCCATTTGGAACATGATGATGAATGATCTGTTGGTATAACTAGAGAGAATGGAATGCAAGGTTGTTGCCTATGCGGATGACCTGCTTCTTTTGATTGAGGTTGATTGTCGTTTGAATCTCGAGATGAGAGGCTCAGAGTGTATGAGCCATGTATATGAATAGGGTGAGTGAATGGGTGTGGGTGTCTCTGAGAGTAAGAGCGAATGTTCTTATGTTATTAAAGGGCTGCCTGAGCCTGAGTAGGGTATCAAATGTGTCCGAGTGAGTGTGCGCCTGAAAATCGGACTCCATTTGGACAACCTCAGAAAGAAAGTAGTTAGTGGATGTCTGAGGAGGGTATTTAAGAGGGAATGGGGTATTTGGGGGACGGCGATGCAAATATTATACAAGGGCTTGTTTGTTGCATGTATGACGTATGGAGCTTGTGTTTGGGGTGATATGATGCGGTTTAAGTATGCTAGGAACAGAATCAATAGTATTCAACGGTTGGTTCTGTATGCATGTTTAAATGTTTGTAGGACAGTCTCCACGGATGCAATGCAGGTCTTATTGGGCAAAGTCTCTTGGAATCTAGAGGTGCTACGTAGAAGTATTCTCTATCGAATGCGGCATAGCATTGTATTAGTGGATGATTGCCCTGTTCTAAACAAGGAAAAGCCGGGCTCCAGACCTGGATAAATTGTATGAGATTTGGCAGCAGCGTTGGGATGAGAGTGAGAATGGGAGATGGACACAGAGGTTCATCTTAGGTGCTAGGTTTGCTTCGGCATACAAGTATGAATGTGGTCTGTTCCTAGGTTATTTGATAACCGGGCGAATACCTATATCGCGGGTACGGTCTTCGGATCGCTAGTGGGAGATACTGGTAATTATCTCGGGCGCTGTTACTGCTTATGACAGTAGAGGTTTAGATAGTCCTCGCCACTAATAGTTGAAGTAACCAGCTTGTAACTAGTTACTGACTCTAAACTGTCAGTAACGTAACTCAATCCCTATAGTCGTAGACGACTCGTGGTGTTTTCTCTAACGACAGGTATATTACGTTAAAGATACATAATTAATCTCCGTAACCGTCTATGTTATTTACTACCCTTATTTGAATCTGCTTAATATGCTATTATATTGTAATATTATCAGAAAATAGTTTAAATAATTATTTGCCATAAAGCTCTTCTCTAATATATTTATATACCGATATAAAATACAACCCAATTTGTACGAGCTTTTTTTCAACAAAATTGAAGTAATTTTTGTTATGTTTACAGAAAAAATCTATGGCAATAATTATTTTAAATCAAATACATTTATTTAAAAAAAACAAAACTCCACAAAGTTATAACCTTTGCTATTGCATAATTATCACACTTATCTATAAAAGTACTTAAATTGCTGTTATATATTTAAATTAATTTATGTATTTTTAATCAATATGATAAGGTAAATTTATTTTTTTATCACATATTAAGTAAATATTAATAATAAATACCTTTTAATGACTTTTCGTTAACTAAATATTTATGAGTGATAGATTTGAATGGCGATAAGTCAGTAATAACAGCACACAGATAAGAGAACAACTGATGACTATTGTTAACTCCTTTTAGCCTAGCTAAAGTTTATTTATAAAATAAAATATGAAAAAGGAAATCTTCCATGTTTAGTCATCACCAATCTAACTAAGAATTTGTTATTGGTTATCTTAAATTTTCTTATCTTCTCACTATGATACCATATTAATGTCTATCAATCGTATGCACTATCATAATACAGTTGATAAGAAATTCGACAGTGTTGCAAACGAAAATAACCATTATGAATATGTTCCGAATGTCATTGCACCAAATTGATTAGTTGAGCACGATTTGATTGAGTATATATTGACAAAAGCATTTTCGAATGATAAACTAAATGTATTTTTAAATTGATAAAATATTATCAGCGTAAGTAGGAATTTTCAAAAAAAAAAAAATTATATTTCTTTACATATGATAAGATGAGCATGTGAGATTTTTTAAATAAAATATATTATTTATTAAGAATCTTTGAACATAAATTCTTTATTTACTATTTTTTTAGAAAATTTGATCAGATTTTATTTTACTTTTCCCAATTTTACGAGAGAAGAAAAAGGATATTCTCATTCAAATGATGATATGATAATCAAAATAATAAGAAGATAAAAGGAATTGAATTTTTGTACATTCAAATTGCAATTTATTTCAATATAAAACATTTATTTTGCGAAAAATATTCAATTTGTAAGGACTGGATAAGATAGAACCTGGAATATTTGGTTGAATCCCAAAGTTCAGTTCTATAAGTCCAAAATAAGTAGACCTCGATAACGCTATAAGTAGATACTATGAAATCTCTCATCTATATCAAGTCCTATTAGTATATTGTAAAATAATATTGCCATTACGGTATCAAAGGGTGTGTGTTTTAGCAGAGATTGAAATTAATATAAGCATTCTCCAGTTCAATTTCTTACACGTGAGTAGAGGGAAATCTTTTAATGATACTGTAGAGATACCGATCCCCACATTGTGGTATATTTTTACGCACTTAAATTCACAAAGCTTTTCATCAAATATGACTTGTGCTGGGGTAGGTGCGCCTGTGTAGACTGATATCAAATCGATTTTTCAGTTTATTATTTCTTCCTGGTGGATATTCTTTTCTACTTGGAATGCGTATCCAGCTATTGCACCCCATTATGCCAGCGATGTCATCATTTGTGTGTTGATGAGCTCCTTGGACAGCTCCCACTGATTATTTTCTCTATTTCATTCCTTTCTCCACCAAAGCGTTAACAGTGGAAGAAGACATGTTCCACATCCTCGAATATGGACCGATAACTAGGGCATGTAGCATCAACTTCCACCTAACAGCGTAATAGATATGCCATGGAGCACCCATGTCTTGCCAAATATTAGCCTATAAGGTGATCATCTTGCACTGTATCATTTCTTCTTTCCGCACTGACGGTAATCTAATGAATAACACTTCTTTCGTTTCATCGACGTTATATTCTGGCTTATTTATTCTCCAAAAGCTCGATTGGTGGGATGTTAGCGATAACAGAGATAGCGTTGTACGAGATAGTAAGTAATGCTCTCAAGACTCAAAGTGCGCTTCGATGATATGCCGCCATCACCCGACGGTGAGGGGTTGCGTAGAGTATCAAAGAGCTGATTACTATGGATAGGAGCATGAATCAGCTCTATCTGGCCCTCCATGGTTAGGTATAAACACCTTGCTAAGACTTACCTTCTCAGCAGCAATTCTCAGATGGTCGCCAAAGCTCAAGCTTGTGTCTGTTTGCACTCACAGGTCACCGATGGTGAGAGTAATAGTCTCCTTTACCTTCCTGCTGGTCACTAGTAGTGCCACAGTTTTTTGATCAGCAAATTCTAGAGCCACTGATGGTAGGCAGTGCCATAATTTTGAACTGCACAATTTGCGGTTGGGTGAAAGCAATCGCCACAATATCATCCATAAATCCAACATGGAATTTTTCCTTTTGGCATCGGCAGTTTAAGCAGCGCGTTACATATAATTCTTCCGTTCAGTAACTATAAACCTTCTGCTCGTAAGCCAGGTTTCAATATTGTGGATATAACATTGTAAATTATAAGAAGCTATATCAGAATTATTGCAGATATTCAATATTGCTGTATCATTTATACACGTATAAGTGGCAATGATACTTTCAGAATCAGATGAGATGTTATGGAAATAAATATAATATAAAACAATTAAACAGGTCCAGCTAGACTACCCTGCGATATTCCAGCATAAATAGGAAGTATATGAAAGATTTTTAAGTTAACAGCACAAATTTTTATTAGAAAATATATGGTTTAAATTAAGGTAGTATGTAAAAGGAAGGAAGCTCTTGAGTTTTCAAAAGAGTCTAGGATACCACTCAGGATCAAAATCATGTAAAATATCTAAGATTCTGCAGGAAAATACTTTTTCCTATAAAAAAATGCTACAATGTTATTAAAAACTAGGTGATATTGTTGGATTGTGCAAAGTTGGAATCGAAAATAAACATCCGAAAGCCGCTGAAATCAGAACACAAAAATCACTGATTATAAAGACTTAATATGCAAATAATTTGACTTTATAAGAATGAATACGAATGGACGATCTTTGGAAGCTCTATGGACATGAAAAAATATGAAAATGAACTTTATACATGCAGCTTATGTAGAGTGTCTGGTTCAAATGGCGTCAAAATTTTCGATTTAAATCCATGAGTCGAAAGATTCAAAAATAATGAACTGCCATGTCCCATTTTGTCTTCAGAGCATTTTGGAAACCAATTTGGTTCACTTTCTAGAAGATGTTCAAATTTTTACCAGGTGTATAAGCTTAAATCCGCTGTTTGGTCATAGATGGCATGTGTGAGCGTATCAAGCTACCATGGGCACGCCATACTTTTTTTTATGAGTTTAACATCTGTCAACATTAACTAGTACACATTGTCAGCAATTTCGTACAACAACATACATTTTTCCTTTGGGAATCATTTCTACCTTTGTGCCAGAAAAAGAGCATATGCGGGAAGCTCTACTTTTCTTCTTATGGAGGCCTTTTGCGACAGTGCTTTATCGGGAAGAACGTGTCGACACTGGTTTCGACGGTTCAAAGACGGCAATATTGACTTGTGGGACAACAGCGTGAAAATCGGCCTAGGATGGTTGAGGACAAGCATCAATTGCAGGCTCTTTTGGACGAAAACGATACCCAATCGCAAAAAATGCTCGCGGAGCAATTGGGTGTTCAATCAATGGGGAAGATTGAAAAGATCGGAAAATGGGTGCCAGCATGAATTGATCGATAGGCAGATGGAGCGACGCCAAAACACTTGCGAAATCGCCAGACAAAAAAGAAAGTCGTTTCTGCATCGGATTGTGACAGGCGATGACAAGTGGATATATTTCCTGAATCCCAAACGCAAGAAATCGTGGGTTGATCCCGGCCAACCATCAACATCTTCCCCAAGACCAAATCGCTTCGGACGGAAGACGATGCTGTGCGTTTGGTGGGATCAGCAGGGTATAGTCTACTATGAGATGTTGAAACCTAGTGAAACTGTCAATGCCTACCGCTACTACCAACAACTGATCATATAGCTCCGAGCTCTGCGTGAAAAAAGGACGGACTATCAACAAAGACATGACAAGCTGATTGTCCTCCACGACAACAAAAACATGAAAACTGATTTTCCTCCACGACAACAAAAACATGTCAAGCTGATTTTCCGAAACTACTTGGACACTAGGAGATACTACCCGATCCCGCTTATTCATCAGACCTGGCCCCTTCCGACTATCATCTATTTTCGTCGATGAACAACGCGCTCGCTGAGCAGCACTTCGACTCTTACGAAGACATCCGGAAATGGCTTGATGAGTGGTTTGTCTGGAAGAGAAAGAATTTTTTTTGGCGTGGTATCCGCAAATTGCCCGAGAGATGGGAAAAATATAGGAGGGTAAGTACTTTGAATAAATTTGTTTTTGCTTTCTATAAAAAAAACATTTATTTTTTTACTAAAAAACAGCGGATTTAAGCTTATACACCTTGTATATCCAAAATATGATTTGTAATTATTTTGGTTTTGTTTTTAAGTTAAATTATTGTAATACTAAAATTTATATTCTACTGAGCATGTTTTGCGTCCGAATCACAGGCCTACACGACTTCACCATACTAGAACAGAGGATTCGATATTAATTTTTAATATTAAGGATTCAAACTTGTAAGATAGACAGGATATCTTGTATAAATAATATATATAATATAAGAAACACGAAATCATCTGATTCATCCAAAAAAACAAATCATCTGATTCATCAAACAAAAAAACAAAGCATGTAAATCATCTGATTCATCCAAAAAAACAAATCAAATACGAGTTGTTATATCCACAAATAAATTTTCACAGACAGCCCTTAAAAATTTAACTTCTTCTTTCAATACTGAGCCCGTTCATCTTGCAAAAATAAAAATACTTAAAACTTTTTATCTCCAGAACATAATATTATGTGCCTTTTATTACCTATTAATATCGACAGAAATGTTGGTATATAGATTCTATTAAATTCCCTTAAGCGCAGTCATTAATTATTTTGGATTGAGATTTAAAAGCGTATAAAAACATTTTACCAACAAGATTGGCTCTAATTGTTGACAATATACGCAATAATATGGCGTCCTACATTTTTACTGTGTATTTATTTATTTTTTGACATTTATTGCAAGGGAAATTAAGCAAATTACTATAAAGTATTAAAAACAAAGATTTCTTTCTCCTCACTAACTCAATATGGTTGGTTTTTAATGGCTTTTTGGATAAAACTGAACATACTACTCGTATAAGTGTGTTTTAACGCTAATGTTTCCCTTAATTTTTTTTCAACGGAATTCATATCAGTTTGTTTATATAAATACTCTTGAATGATGAGAGGGAATTTTTTTATGATTATTTGTTGTTAGTTGGTTTTAATAGTTCGCCTCTTCAGTTTTAAGTACTCATAATCTGATATAAATTTACAGAAGAAAAACTAAAGAAACCATTCGTCTTGTGTCCAATACTTAATACTTAATGGATAATGCGATTATTGTTTTGTTTGTTAGGCAATAATGTTCAGTTTTGCTTTCTCTTATGGAGATATGGCTATTTTGATGGTCAAAATGAATTCGATGAATATCTAGTTTTATGTGTTGAATTTAAGATAAAATTAAATAATAGCCATAAAATGTGTTCGACATGGGCCTATCGAATGGAGCCTTGTCCGACACAAGTCTCTTCAAATCTAAAACTCTACTCTTACGATAGAACATAAATTTCGGGAATTTTTATTATACTTGATAATCGATAATTGAATCGTTTGTTGGTCAAATTTCGATTGAAATGCGTATCGTTCACAATAGCTCTTCACCAATAACTTCTACTTAGTTCACTCATATATACGAGTACAACAAATATTTTCATTTTATTCTGAATTTTCAAAATTTTTTAGTATATACTCGTAGTATATCAGAAGGCCAACCAATATAAAAACCAACTGAAATGAGTCTTCAATTTATTTTATTCATCGTCCAAACAAAATTACTGAAAAAGAAACATGTGCACGATCATGGATATTCTTCCTTATTTGATTTAGACTCAATTTTATTACTTCGATTTGCAGTCGTAAATTTTTTAAGAAATTACGTAGTTATTTTATGGCAACATTTATTCTCTTATGAATTATTTTTATGGCAAAAAAAACATTTTCAATAAAGTCTATTTGAAATACGCGGAAAAAACATTTTATTGTTTTCGGTCATTTTAAGTGGTTTAGCTTAAAATTTATTATTATTTTTATTTTTATTAATATTATTATTATTATTATTATTATTATTATCACTTTATAGTCATTTTTCGATATCATTAATAACTTTAAGAATAAAATTTTAAAAAAAATTGCTAACATACAATATATATAAAAAACTGATTCTTGTTCTCTGTGATTTATTACTCGACTGGACTATGTGTGAATAACTTTTTGCCATTTTTAAGGGTGTGCAAAAATTTGCTCTTGCTTTAAGGGATATTTTTTACAATTCTTAAAAGAAATTTTAACTTTTATGAGTGTAATTATTATTTTTGTTACTTTTGGTATACAGTATTTTCTAAATTTATTATATAACTTATTGGTAGTTATGGTTTTCTTCTTATGTATTTTTAAATCATAATAAAACTTGTAATAATGATATTATAATTTATTTTTGCTAATAAGTAACCATAAGAAGATAATAGAGTAATGATCAAAAAATCATTATTATCAAACTTATAATAATTGTTATGCGAAACTAGAAAATATAAAACCAAAAAGCACTAATTTACAATAGAAAACTTTCACTGGTATTTAACCACCGAAGGACATCTTCTACGATTCACATGGAAATTAATGTTTTATCCTTTGAATATTCCTATTCTCTCTCTACTCTTTCCTCTAGCGAATGAAATGGACTCCGAAGTTATTGCAAGCACTCCATCCATTATTAGTGGAATCATACTACACCATAGCTAGTCATTTTTGCAGCCCACAGCCACTATGACACTCCCACTAGAAAGGCAATATCACACGTAAATTCAAAATTAAAAATACACTTTTCGGCTCCTTGATTCCATGGTATCAATTCATTCTCTGGGATGGAGCTGAGTAACTTGCAATAATTACACGGAGAGGGTACGTGCACTTGTCACATCTAAAAGTATCACGGCAATGCTGCAGCATCCTTCCTGTGCACCAACCGATTAATTTTCGTGTTTAGCAAGGGTAATGAAAGACAGCTTCCTTACTAGTGGACTATGATAATAATATAAATTAAATATTTGGTAGCAGATCACGATGTATTATATTATTGCGAACATGAAAAAGAACGTCAACAGTTATACAGAGGCTCATAAATTGTAAGGACTGGATTGCGATAGGAATTCGAACGTTTGGTTCAACTTTAAAGTTCAATTTCATAAGTCAAAATTGGTTTTATAGTTCCGTTGCACAATAACAGTTTATTATTTATTGAAGGTTTCGCATGGTTGTCTTCTAGTTATCAATAACATTTCTTATTTACAAATCTTTTTAGTTTAGTTTATTTGTTTGAGGTTAGTGTCTTTTCTAGGTAGGTAAATTCGTAAATGAAGAACTTTTATTAATTGAGCAATCATGTAGTTGCTAAAATATTAATGAATAGATTGTTTTCAGCAGCGAGTTCAGGTAACATGAACATTTTCCATCTCGTAAGCTAGGCTTGAAAATTATGATAAGCATATTCTTCAAATATGCCTCCCCATGGGACTAGCATCAGGCTTCATTTTATGGGTATTAGACTGGCCTTAAACCTAACTATCCTGCCTAGACTGCAAGCTGGCATTTTTTCATTCTTTACTCATGACAGAACTTCTTGTTCACTCAGGTTTCGTATTTAACTACGCACTCTAACATGCCTGCGATGCTACGATTTGTGTAATAATTGACTCCTGGAACAGGCGTTGAAAAACAGGCGTTCCTTTCGTTCTTTAGTACATCGTTTGCAGTAGAGAAATATATGATCAGCGTTCTCAATCGTTGGCCAATTAGCGGTGCAGGTTGCATTATGTTCCAGCTTAACAAAATAATCGTATAGGTATGCCCTGAAGCACTCATGTGCCATTAAAAATAGACGACGTGCTGGACCAATGCCCCATGATCTCTTTCGTTCTACGTCAGCAATGATCGGTTACGTTCATCTTTTAGCGTCTCAGCACCGTCTCGTTTCTTTCCTCCTTGGTGGCGATGCACCGAGAGTTTTATTTGTGCTCGCATTTTCCTGACCTTCCCCTGTGCTTCCAAACGCTAAAAGCTTGATTGGCGGTATATTAGTGATTACATAATTAGCTTTCGATGCTATAGTTGCAATAGCTTCTAACCAAACAGAGTTACGTAGCGTAGCATAGGAATTATAATTATTTAAAAGAGTCTATTAAATTATCATAAGATAGGTCAGGATTTTTTTATAAGTAGTAAATATAGCCTAATTATTTACATCAGTTGTAATGGTAGACTTTGAATCGAAAGTGATATAGTTGATATAAATTTAATATAAAATTGAACCAAACTTACTACCTTGTGGGACTCTAGTTGAGATGAGATATATTTCAGGGAAAAATATTTTTAAAAATAGAGTGCTATACAAAAGAAAGTTTTTGTAGGTATGTATCCTTGGTCCTAGGAGCACAGTATGATACAAATGGTAAAAAGTATGGTAAATATCTAAGAATATAGTCTGGGCAATACCCTTTTGCTATCAATAGAGGAAGCAACATAATCGATAACGTGTGGCTTTGTTGAGTTGTGTAATGTTTGTACTGGAATCCAAATTGTTGATCGGCAATAATTGTTTGCATTATCAAAAAATGGACAGAAACGTTTTAATAGGATATTTTCAATTATTTTAGCAAGGGTTGGAAGTTGGCAAAAGTTCTATAGTAAAATACAGAATTCAGAGATTTATTTGGTTTAAAGATCATTTTAATAAATTATTTTGAGACTAATTATTTTAACATTCAAGTTTTCTTGTAGTCGATTAACAGATTTTCTTAACATGTTGATTTTTTTAGCTTACAATAATTTTTCAAGGGTCAATGAAGCATTCCTAAACTATTCTGCTACTGCATAATATTATACCTGGTTTTTATTTATAAACATAATATACTATAATATAATATAATAATATTTAAGAAAATAATACCTTATATAAAGTTCTTTTAAAAATAAAATTGAATTATTAGGATTTGTTTAAAATACTTTAAAATATTCAAGATTGTTGTCGTCATAAAGAATATCATTTTTGCAAAATGTAAATTCATACATTTTTATTTTATCTCCAAATTCCTTATATTATTATTTTTTTTTATTTTTCCTTGGAATTTGCTTCATTGCTATAGGGATAACAAAGATACTTGATCTTACAAAAACTGTTTCCAAGAATTTTTTATTTTGGATCTTCCCCTTTGCAAGGTTTAAATAGCTTTAGCTATTTTAATAAAAGATTTTCAGTTGATTTGAAAAAGGAGGTGAATGAACTATTAAATTTATTATTTTATTTTTTATAACAAGTTCTTAAATGTGAAAGGATAAGCTCTAAAGTATAAGCTCTAAAGAGTAGTGGAATATCCTGAAGAATATTTTTTGCTTAAAGAACTTTTCTAATTGATAGGTGAAAATCAATTAGAAAAGTTCTTCCAGCAAAAAATATACTCCATGTAAATAGCAATATTCTCTTCTTTTTATAGAAAAGCTTTGAAACTTTTACTAAATGTTCATAATTATTTTGCAGCAAATACAATTTTCCTCAAACACATTCAAAATTATCTGTTTATAAAAATATAAAGTAGGTATTAATAAAGTCTATGGCAATATGTGTATATTAGATGCGGTGAAATTATTAAAATTATATTCCTTTGAATAAATTTCATAATAATTAAGAATATTGTTAATTTCCTCTCGAGAATGTCAAATATAATGTTTCCTTTGAAAAAAGTGGTTATTATCTTTATTATAATTTTATAAAGAAAAGACGATGACAATTATTTTTAAGTATTTTTTTTATTTAAATTGATATAGAAAAATATATTTGAGTTTGTTAAAGATTTGTACATATACCATGTTGAAAAAAGAAACAAGTGTATTTGTAGCTCTTGAAAAACTTTTCAAAGATTTTGTTCGAAATAAATCCACCAGAATTAAGGCCAATCCTTAAGAATTTCTACAGATAATAATCACTGTAGTGAGTGATTTCACTTTCATCTTCATTTTCATAAGGTACATATATAAAAATGAAAGGCTTATCGGTTGTACAAGTAGAGGTTCAGAGCTGAAGGAATAAGGATAACACGGAAGGAGAATTTTAGTATGTGTCAGGTTTTCTTTTCAGGGTGTTTGTCATCTTCCTGCATTATTCATGAGAACATCAAAGAAAACAAGAGCACTCAAAGCTTCAAGTATCGCACATAAATAGAATACCATACAAGTCTTTTGTCCTCACCTTCCCGATATATGAAAAAAACCCTCTAAAATCCTTCCTTTAGGTCGGGTATTCTAAAATACTTTGAAAAATTCCATCGCATCCTTAACATTTTCTTTTTGAATTGTTTGTTGTTTGCTTAATAATTTTTCCCAGAACATTAGATTATGTAAAGAGGTGCTTTTACGGTATTTCTTCCCTTATTCTTATACTTGCATCTATTGTATCGTTACTTGGTTTTATGTAAATATTTTATGTTCCAAATTTTCTGCCTAATTAATGTATGATTTATAAATGTTTTTCTCAAATATAAAAGTAGCAATATTCAAATGTTTGCCTGTATTTTATATCAACGAAAAGTCTCCTGCATCACATCCTCTTTTAATTATTTTTCTATATAGCATATGTTATGGTATATTTTTATATATAATGAATTTTTCCATTTTATAAAAATATAATCTAATTAATTTTAATTTAATTAGGAACTAGTATAATTATTAATTGTCGGTAGCCTAATGAAAAACTGTAACAATTTTGAAAAATATTCTTCACGTTGAAATATATCCTTGACGTTGTTTATTTCTTATAAATATTTGATATCATAATATAAGCTTTTAGTTACTGCAAAAGCAACATTCGAAAATAACTGATTTAATCATCGAGTCACAATAAAATAACATATAGATAATTAATATTTCGAAGCCATAGTAATATCTATTTGAATCCTATAAGCCGGGGCGTTGCTATAAGAACCTCTACATTGTTTGTCATTTTTCCCTATTTTTTTCTATCACATTTTCAGCAATATTTCTTCTATAGTTACTATATATCTTTGCGGTTAAAGATCAAGATAGCATAATTATGTTGGCAAAAATTATGGCCATTATATTATTAGCACAATAAGTATTTAATTTCTTGAAGCAGAAATTTTAAGTAATTGTGTTTCGAAGCCTTGGTATTCTAATTGATAATTTAAAGTAACTGTTGAAATATCAAGGTTTTAATCGGGAAAGTTCAATATGGAATTTCTTTAATAGCTTCTAGTAAGTATATAAGTTATACATTAGTTAAAGCCGATTTATCTTAAATTTATTAATTATGAGGATTTATCTTTAATACGAGAGTCGTTCAATAAGTCCTTAGAAAAAGATGGAAAAAAACTGTTTTTTAAAAAAATAATTTTTTTATTATTCAACATCATCTCCTTTTAGCTCTATACACTTTTCCAACCGTTTTTCCAAAATTTTTATCCTGTCCAAAAAATAGGATTTCGGAAGTTCTGCTAAATACTCATCCGTTTGAGCAGTGACGTCCTCGTTGGAAGTGAACCGTCGTCCGCCAAGCCATTTCTTCAGATTGGGGAAAAGAAAATAGTCACTCGGGGCCAAATCTGGTAAATAAGCGGGATGCTGCAACAATTCCATTCTCAATTCCACAATTTTGGCCATGGAAACAGCGCAGGTGTGCACACGCACATTGTCCTGACGCAAGAGGATTTTTTTCTTCTTCAGATGGGGGCTTTTCTCTTTGACTTCCTCGCTCAACCGTTGCAATAACGACGCGTAATACGCTCCTGTTACTGTTTTTCCTTTTTCCAAGTAGTCGATCAAAATGATGCCCTGCGAATCCCAAAAGACTGTGGCCATCACCTTGCCGGCCGATGGCACAGTTTTTGCCTTCTTCGGAAACCGTTCACCCTTGAAAATCCACTGTGATGACTGTCTCTTCGTTTCTGGAGTGTAGTAGTGTATCCAGGTTTCGTCCACAGTGACATATTGACGAAGGAATTCGGCAGGATTGCGATGAAAGAGTGCCAACATAGCCTCAGAGTCCACTGCACGATTGCGCTCATTCTCCTCTGAGAGCAAACGCGGCACCCATCTTGCCGAAATTTTTTTCACAGACAATTTTTCATGCAAAATTAAAGCGGCTGTACCTTGTGATATGCCCGTGGCCTCAACTAATTCGCGCACTTTAATTCGCCGATCGTGGATTTTGTCGATGATTGATTCAAAATCAGATCGTGGATTTTGTCGATGATTTCAGGAGTAGACACCTTAACTGGGCGTCCTGAACGATGTTCATCATTTGTGGATGAACGGCCACGTTTAAATTCATTCACCCAATTGTAAACCGTCGCAAACACAGGTGCAGATATGCCATGAACTGCATCCAACTCGGCTTTGATTTCTTTCGGGCTTAAGCCTTTCAAATGGAGATGTTTGATGACAGCCCTAAACTCGCTTTTTTCCATTGTTATGCACAAATAAATGTCGTTAACTTTAATCGACGATAGAAATTGACATACGCTAAATCAAGCTGAAATTTTGACAGCTTTCCTGTCAATAATGGTACTTAGAAGAAAAAAATCTTTTTCTTTACCGATACTACGAGCGCAATTTCTTGGATTTTCTAAGGACTTATTGAACGACCGTCGTATCTCCGAAAATTCTTAGGCGATCAGTTTATGAAAAAGCCATCAAGTTTCAGGATTTATGGAAACAATTACTCTGAGTTGATCTTAATATTTTTATTAATTTTATATGATCTATGTTTGATCCTTTTAAAATTCAAGTATATTATGGATGCAAAGAACATGGTCAAAATATTCATCAAATATGAATCGTAAAAATATTATCTTAACTTTTAATAAAAATTTTATCGAAACATTTAAAATGCTGTGAATGAAGAAACTCATATTTTCTTAATAAATAAAAATTTTTAAATTATCAAAATATAATTATTTTGTATTTTTCTACTGGAAACAATTATATTTTCTCTTTTAGATATATCCTTTTTAGTGAATAACGCAACAAGTCTAAAATTTTATGGTTACAATTTAAGGTAATGGAAATAAGCTTTATATTTATTAAATCGGTAATAGAATCATATAATAGCTTAAAGTGGGGAATATTTTCAAAAAGAGAATATATTGTGAAAGACATAAAATTTCGAGACAATATATGAGACCATTTTGCTTGTTAGTGGTCTATTTAAAATATAGAGTCCTATACGTACTACTGGCCTATAGAATAGATTACCTTTGATTTTATGCTTTGTCGTTGTGAGAAAATAACTGCTTAGATAGAATCCTATTTGTGTAATTCTCAAAATAGGAAAAAGTTGAATTTTATTACGCAAAAAATTACGGTATGACACAAGAGAAGATAAATTTGAACACATACGAAAAACCATTTATTCAATCACTACCAACTAACTATATGGTGGAGTTGTACTATACCCGTATTCGGATGGTTCTTAACCACGGGAAAATAAGCGATACGGAAACGACATACGAATTTGTGGCAAACGATAATAACAGGCCCATTACAAATGATTCATGATTATGAAATGCCACTTCGACCTTATAAAGACATTTTCATGTTGATATTTCTTCCAACAGAAATCCATAGAAGATCCTAGTGTGACAAGGATGGAAATTCAAACGGAAAAACGCAACAACTGATATATACTGTTATCTCTAATTGGGCAATAAACATTTTTTGGCACTTCCTACTGTCGTTTAGTGCGAAGAAATGTGGTATGATGATACTATTCAGCCCATCAAATTCAAGAAGTTTGCAGATCGAATACTGAAACCAGTATCCATTTTTCCTTTTTTCTCCATTTTTTTTGTATGAATAAATGTAATCCTAAATCGGGGATGCAATATCTACAATACAAAAAGAGAATACCATCGATTTCTTTTACCGCTGTTAAAAATGAGCAACTGTCTATACCATTGCGTATTCTTATGGTATTTGAGGTTGAAATATCCTTTTCAACTATACTCTATAGTATACTCATTATACGAAGGACACTATAGTGAGACTCTTCTAAGATTTATCCTTGTTCGTTTGTCGTACAGATAAGCAGAAATGATCTTAAATTAGTATATTAGTTGGCATATTTTTAGTAAAACCTCATAGCTCTCTTTAAGCTCTTGAAATATGACAGATTTTAACAATTTCAATCTCAATTCCTATTACAATTACTTTAGAATGTAACATATAAAATAAAAATTAAAAATGAGCAATGCAACATATAAAACAAAAATACAGAAATAAAAAAGACTAAAAAAGGATTAAACAAGAACTACGCGAAAACGAACAACTTTATTGAAAGTATTTTTTAATTCCATATTGCAAGTATATTTAGTTTTTTTTTTAACTTATTCTCCTTTTTGATCTAATTATACTATTATGTGTATTTAAAATAATAAGATTACTTTATATCTTTTAAATTAGATGGTTTTTATTATTATAGAGAATATAAAGTCATATCTGAGATAGTCGCGCAAAGTGTATTAATTCAACTAAATTAAAAATAAAATTATTTTATTAATACCAGTATTCCTTTTCGGAAAATAGCCGTCTTTATTTGGATTATCAACTTATATTTTGGCTTCATTAGCTTCTTGATTGGATTCATTAGCTTTTTGCATAAATAAATGGTAATTGTGCTATTGATAAGAAATGATCTCCATAGGAACGTTGCAACCATTCAAAAGTCAAACTGGCGGATTCACAAAGCTTACCAAATAATTTGATGGCACAGCTTTTTTCCAAAATTCGCAGTACCATTTTTTCTAACGCTTGTGAAAAATACAATTTCATTTATCCTATTCGAGTGTTAGTGTAGAAGAAACTAAAGTAAAAACTATGTGTAAAGCCACATTTCTTTCAGTGATGTATATTTTTTGGGACCTCTCGTATGTGAGTCGTATTAAACAGGGATGAAGATAGTTTCTCTTAAGATAGTTTTCGCAAAAGTAAAGTTAAAATAATACAAATTTGGTGAACTTTAAAGCGAAAAACAACTCAGAAAAATTTCAATACTCCGAAAAAACGTAAATAAACTCATAAACTTACATAATCAAAATATAAACATATATTGGGTTGTCAAGAAAGCAATTTCGCTGTTTCCCAATAGTTGTTACCAACTTCATACTTAAGCCGCTTAATCATATGTATTCTGACAGCTGTCATTCAATTGATTCTGCATAGTAGTTGTTGGGTGATACCCTTTTAAATATGGAAATTGAAAAACGGCATTTTCGACTTATTTTACTTTTTTACTATAGAAAAGATAAAAATGCTGTTTAAGCAAGAAAAACATTATCCGTTGTGTATGGAGAAGATGTCTTAAGCGAGCGCCAGTGCCAAAACTGGTTTGCAATATTTCGATTCAGCAATTTTGATCTCGAAAATGTACCACGTTCTGAAAGGCCAGTTGAAGCTGATGAAGACACAATAAAGGTATTAATTGATGTAAACCGGCGAATAACAACTCGTGCGAATGCTGAAAGATTAAATTTATCGAATTTGACCGTTCATGATCATTTGAATCGGCTTGGTTTAATCTCAAAGATCGACATATGGGTTCCTCATCTTCTTAAAGAAAAAAAATTGTGCCGTCACATTAACGTTTGTGATTTGCTTTTCAAACGCCAAGAAAATTATAAATTTTTGAAGCGCATCATCATTGGAGATGAGAAATGGGTTGTCTACAACAGTGTTAAGCGCAAAAGATCCTGGAGTAGAAAAGATGAACCGGCTCAAAGCCCTTTGAAAGCCAATATTCATCAAAAAAAGGTAATGCGCTCTGTTTGGTGGGATTTCAAAAGAATCGTTTATTTTGAGCTTCTACCGAGTAACACAACAATCAATTCTGAAGTGTACTGTCATCAGTTGGACATATTGAATAATTCACTTAAAGAAAAAAGACCAGAATTGATCAATAGGAAAGGTATAGTGTTCCAACAGGATAATGCGAAACAACATAAAAGTTTGACCACTCGTCACACCCACCATACTCTCCAGGCCTAGCACCTTATAATTATCAGTTATTCCAGTCTCTATAAAAAAATTTGAGACGGGAAAACGTTTAATTCAAATGAGGAGGTCAAAAATCACTTGGATCAGTTTTTTGCCAGCAAAGAACAAAAATTTTATGAGCGTGGAATTCTGCTACTGCCAGAAAGATGGCAAAGGATATTAGATCAGACTGGACAATATTTAATTGAAGAAAATATTAATTCACTATAAGAAAGACGTCTTTTATTTTTATAAAGAAAAAACGAATTTCCTTTCCCAATATTTTCAATAATAACCTACAACTTCTATGGTTTTTGAGTAAGTTTCCGTTTCCATTTTTTTAAAGAATTTTTTTAGAGAATAATATCTCTATCTGAATTTTATAAATATCCTTTTTTAAATAAGATCTAATCAAAAAAATATAGTAAAAATAATTATATTGAAAGCAAATATAGAAAATTATTTGTTTTTCCTTATTTTCCCTTTTAAAGAATAATTATTGTTTAAGCAAAATTATCAATTCATCATAAAAATCTGGTAGGTTTTCTATTCGCAAGTGGTATATTTGATGTCCTGATTTCGTAGATAGTAAAATAGTTGAAGTGGCCTTAAACTGGCACTTCAATATAAATATTTTTATTAAAATATTATAATGAACCACATTTACAAAAATGTTATTTCTTTTAAGTGATTCATATTTTTTTAAACTTTCGTTTTAATAAGAAATCTTATATAAATATTTTAAAAAAATACTAGCTAAAAATACAATAATGAATAGACAATTTCAAATTGGGGTGGATTTTTTTGTACAATAATACAAACTATTTTTTTTTGCAAATATTTGCTTAGCAATTATCTTCAATAATATTTACTGTAATTGATTAGAACTTTATAAAATATTTTTAGTTTGCTATTACTTCTATTTTAGTATACGTAGGCTACTATATATATTTCTGGCCTAGGCAACACTAAGTGTTGCCAGGTGCGATCTGACATTTCCATTGGAAAGTTTGACATTTTTTAGCATAAACGTACTCAGAACGTTTTGACGTACGACTATCATTTGTGTTGTTTACAGTGACTTGAAAAAATCAATTTGGCAAAAAAATGGAATTAACTCGTGAACATTTTCGTGCGATCATTTTTCACAACTTTCGACGTGGATTATCACGACAAGAGTGCATCGATGAACTTAAATCTTTGTATGGCTATGAAGCACCATCCTATAGCACTGTGAAAAACTGGTACAACGAATTCAATCGTGGCCGACGCTCGCTCAAAGACGAATTCCGTGAAGGTCGTCCAAAAACAGCCGTTGTTCCAGAAAACATCGATGCCGTACGTGAACTGATAATGCAAGACCGTCATGTGACATACCGTGAGATAGAGGCATGCCTAGGCATTTCTCCCACCAGCATACATTCGATATTGCATGAACACCTGGCCGTAAAAAAGGTTTGTTCTCGTTGGATCCCGCACAATTTGACAATCGCTCAAAAAAAGGCTCGTGTGGATTGGTGTAAAGAAATGCTGAAAAAATACGATCGCGGTGCTTCAAAAGACGTTTATAAGATCGTCACAGGTGACGAATCATGGATCTATGCGTATGAGCCCGAAACAAAACAGCAATCGACCGTGTGGGTCTTCCAAGACGAGTCAAATCCAACGAAAGTTGTTCGTGGAAGAAGCACTTCGAAGCAAATGGTCGCTTGTTTCTTTGGCAAAACTGGTCATGTGGCGACTGTTCCGCTTGTGCAACGTAGGACGGTCAATTCTGAGTGGTACACCACCATTTGTTTGCCTGAAGTCTTCGGAGAAATTCGAAAAACGAACAAGAGAAGTCGAATCATTGTGCACCATGACAATGCGAGCTCTCACACATCGGCTCAAACCAGCGCCTTTTTGACCGGACAAAACGTCGAATTGATGGGTCATCCTCCGTACAGCCCTGACTTGGCACCCAATGCGTGGTCAACGATTTTCGTCGCCAGAAGATGCTGTTGAAGCATTCAAAAACCATGTTTTGGAGGTGTCTCAATCGGAGTGGAAAAAGTGCTTCGAAAATTGGTTTGAGCGCATGCAAAAGTGTATAAATCTTGATGGAGAATATTTTGAAAAACAATAAAACCTTTTTCGTTGATAAATATTCGCATTTTCATTATTAGGCCAGAAATATATATAGTAGCCCACGTATTAGTAAATTTCATAAAAAATGCAATTACTCATTCCACAATTTATTCCACTTTTTGATAAACTTTGAGATAAGCTGGATAATACTAAAAGGTCATTTTGGATGTCTACCGAATTTGAAGTCGGAACAAATTATTTTTAAAAGTCTTATGAAAAATATTCCATTTAATTTTCCATTCATTTTATTATATAATAAAATCGTTGGGAATATTAACACACCTTCGTGTTAAATTTTCCATCAAATCATTAATGCTAAGCAATAAAGTCATAAGCGTTTCGGAAATATACTACATTTAAAAATTGATATTAAAAATCTTAACGATTAAGTGAATGATACTATCACAAAATATATTTTTTTGTTTATTCCTTTGGTTGATGTTACTTTTAAAGTATCCGTAAATGCTGATCGATCTAAGTAAGAAAATAGTGGAATCTGCTGAAACAATGGAAGATGGAATTGTTCTGATACGTTGGAATTGTGGAAATAAAAATTTAATTTCCTAAATAAAAGCAACACTATTCGGGATTGTACAGATCATAAACTCATTTTTCGTCTTTATTCTAGTTTTTAATGTGATGGGGACTAAATTCATTTTAGTGCTACTACCTTAAAAAAAGAATTTTTTTTCCTCAGAAATTACAATATTTTATTCAAGCATGAAATTTATTCAACATAAGTATGTGGACTGTAAATGATGACGTTCTAGACAATTTAATTTTAACTTTCCATAAAATCCCCCAAAAGATTAAAAAGTTAAACTTCAAATAGGATTTGACTGACCTAGAAGAGATTTGTTGTGATTCAATTTTTTTTTTTTGCTGGGCTCAATTTTCCTATAGTTTAGGCGGAACCATTTTAGTTCTAATGATTAGGAAAAACTTTTGATTTTTCATCACCGATAAAATTCATTTTTTTATGATTTCCTCTTGAGATGTGAAGAAAGATTGCATTGTTCTGCGAACTATTTTATTAGTTAGTTAATTATTCGTAATTAATTTAGCTAAGAAGTTTGTAATTTTTTTTTGTTTCAAATTTCCTCTGAAATAATAATATATAAAAACTTATTATTTTTCTCTTTTTCATTTAGAAATTACATAGCAAGTATAGATACATAATGGTACTAAATGGAATTTCGTACTATAAAATATAAAAGGTAATGTAATTTACAGTAAAATATCGTTAGCCAAGGCACACTTATATATAGAATAATCAGAAACCAACAAAAAAAAACAAAAACAAATTAGTTATAAATATTAATCCACTATGAATTTTATGAGTTTCATGAGTTATGTGCCTTCTACCGTTTGGATGGGTCGTAAAATCACGTTTTGTGTGTTGTCAAAATATCTTGATTAATATAAAAAGTATTTTGCCCCCAATTGAAGGAAATGTTGCTGTGTGGAACAACTACAAAAAAAAAATACAACAGAAAAGAATAAGCTACGATGTAAAAATAGATGAATCCAAGTTATCCTCATTAAATGTGCGACCATAACACTATACACTGCGGTAGTATTAAAATAAAATGCCATTAAATATTGTTCACATAGAAAGAAGACTGTGCTCATAAAAAATAAGATTTTAAATCATTTTTAGTTGCCCTTTTTTTTAATTCAGACACCGCATACACTATGTTTAGTCATAAAAACACTTATTTCGCATTCATAAACAGTTGAATCCCTTGCTTAGGGTTGGTTATGTTTACCTTACCGCTATACATAAATAGAAAATATGTAATTTTTGTTATACATATTTGGTCCAAGTAGGATCACACTCACAGTACATAATTGTAATAAAAAAGTTCTTACAGGACACTAAATAGGATACTAAATTTACCAACTTTATGTGTAAACTTTTTCATGCACAACGAAAGCATTCGTTTTTATCATTTCAAGATTCTTAAATCTAGCTCTCCATTTGTGAATATGGCCGTTTGGCAATTAAATTGTACGCTATTTAATCTGAAAGAGTGTTAAGGCATTCCCTCCGGAAACAATAAAGTATTTACGCAGGGTGCTTTTTTATTCACCTAAACGTACATGCATACACGTAGTATAGAAATCTATCTAGTTACAGCCACGAATATTAATCGGTTGGGCTAAAGCATTATCCTTCCTTATTGCCATCAATGGTTTCCTTATATTTCAAAATCGTAGGTGGTAATTTTAAATGCCTTATACTTAATACGCAGTTTAAAAGACATTCAAATTTTCGTACATAAACATTATCCTTAGAATCACAAAATAGATATGATGTTGCGCGCGTGAAAAAATATATTCGATATTGCATTGTGTTCGAAAGAAACACACTCTAAACCATTACAAAAAGTCATAAATTTATGTTAAAGGTCTATGGGGGGTTTTCTATGTATATATCCATAATGTGAGTTGTAAAGTAATAAAATTCAAATTTGATAGACATGAGCTCATAGACGGTTTTTCATATTTATTTCGGATTTATACTTAGATATAAGTTAAACTGAATAATGCGAATTAAATTAAAAATAGTAAAAAAAAAGTAATTTTTGCAGTTTAAGTGGAGTTTATAAGAAATAATAAAATGTAGCGATTTCGAAATGAAGTATTGGAATTTTTAAGTACTCAAATGGCGTTTATACAATATAATGTTTAATGATGGTTTTTTAGGAATCCAATTCCACTTTAGATAACGACTAAATCAATTTAGTTTCCACTTCCAATAATACAGGAACCTATTGTACCTGAGCTTTAAAAATGGAAATTAATACACAAAAAAAAAACTTTTATAGAAAAATTTGTTCATCCAAACGAAAAATACTCTATAAAGACTAGTTTTTAATTGTAATTACTACTTATCTGGAATACGACTGATGAAACATCTTGATCAAGTTTTTAGAACATTTTAGAAAGGTCATAGGAAGTAAATAGAGAGTCTCCTCTAGTTGCGTGTTACTCAAAAACTTAGTACTTAAATAAATCGCGTGAGATGTGACGCCTAAGCTGCCGATAGGACTTTAAAGTATTAATATAAATAACATATATGGTACAAGAACTGTGGGTTATGATGAATCCCACAGTTCTTGTTAGTAGGTCCATATTGGTTTCAGTAAAGCACTGGACAAAACGTTCTTTGCTGGCTCTTAGAAGGTTGGAACTCCTACTATCACAGAGGGTGTGATTTACGACGGAGATTAAAAGGTTTTTGAACTTATTTAAGCTTGCCTACTTTTATTTCTCAATTGATAAACTAATTCTGGAAGGCTTCGTATTTAATTTTGTAGAATTCTGGATGTGTGTTGAGGTATTGGTGTTGTGCGGAAAGTAATTTCGTTTTTTTTATAAAAATGAAATACGATTTTCTTATAGTAAATTAATATTTTATTCAATTAAATATTGTCCATGTCTGATCCAATACCCTTTGCCATCTTTTCTGCAGTAGCATGATTCGACGCTCATAAAATTTTTGTTCTTTTCTGGCAAAAAACTGATCCAAGTGATTTTTGACCTCCTCATTTGAATTAAACGTTTTAACATCTAAAAAAATTAATCATTTAATTTGTCCAACTGGTGACAGAACACTTAAGATTTGATGATTATGTTGCTTGGCAGAAGCTCAAAATAAACGATTCCTTTGAAATCCCACCTTTTTTTGATGAATATTGGCTTTCCAAGTGCTTTGAGCCGGTTCATATTTTCTACTCCAGGATGTTTTTTCACTTAACATTATTGTACACAACTCATTTCTCGTCCCCAATGATGATACGATTCAAAAATGGATCATTTTCTTGGCGTTTGAGAAGTAAATCACAAACGTCAATGGGACAGCACTCATTTTTTTACGTAAGAAGATGAGGAACCCATGTGTCGAACTTTGAGATTAAACCTAGCCGTATCAAATGATTATGAATTGTCGTATTCGATAAATTTAATCTCTTAGCAATTTCACAAGTTATTATTCTCCGGTTTGCATCAATTAATACCTTTATTGTGTCTTCATCAGCTTCAACTGGCCTTCCAGAACGTTGTGCATCTTCGAGATCAAAATTGCCGGATCGAAATTTTGCAAACAGTTGTGTTAAGTGAACTGGCGCTCACTTAACACATCTTCTCCATACACATCGGATAATTTTTTTCTTCCTTGAATAGCATTTTTATCTCTTCTATAGTAAAAAAGTAAAATATGCCAAAATGCTGTTTTTCACTTTCCATATTTAAAAGGGTATCAACCAAAAACTACTACGCAGAACCAATCAAATTTTTTCACAAGCAGGCCTTGCTAAGTCAGCTGTCAAAATATATATTATTATGCGGCCTAAGTGTGAAGTTGGTTGTGAAAAAATACAATTAAATCCACTGTTAGGAAAAAATGAAATTACCCAATATTTTACTAGATACAAGGTAAATTGTATCATGTGCATATATTGCAAACAAAAAATACTTGTGAACGTAAAGTAATATCGTATGTATAAATATTTAATATATATTCGAGATATTGTTAAATTTATTCACCTAAAAACACCGGTTTAAAAGAAATAATTTTGTTATTAACTAAAAGCTGGAATATACGAGGGTCGTTCAATAAGTCCTTAGAAAATCCGAGAAATTGCGCTCGTAGTGTCGGTACATTTTTTTTTGTAAGTAGCATTATCGACAGGAAAGCTGTCAAAATTTCAGCTCGATCCATAGCGTAGGTCAATTTCTATCGTCGATTAATTTTAACGACATTTATTTGTGCATAACAATGGAAAAAAGCGAGTTTAGGGTTGTCATCAAACATCTCCATTTGAAAGGCTTAAGCCCGAAAGAAATCAAAGCCGAGATGGATGCAGTTCATGGCACACCTGCACCTGTGTTTGTGATGGTTTACAATTGGGTGAATGAATTTAAACGTGGCCGTTCATCCACAAAAGATGAACATCGTTCAGGACGCCCAGTTGAGGTGCCTACTCCTGAAATCATCGACAAAATTCACGATCTGATTTTGAACGATCGGCGAATTAAAGTGCGCGAATTAGTTGAGGCCACGGGCATATCACAAGGTACAGTCGCTTCAATTTTGCATGAAAAATTGTCTGTGAAAAAAATTTAGGCAAGATGGGTTTCGCGTTTGCTCTCAGAGGAGAATAAGCGCAATCGTGCAGTGGACCCTGAGGCTATGTTGGCACTCTTTCATCGCAATCCTGCCAAATTCCTTCGTCGATATGTCCCTGTAGACGAAACCTGGATACACTACTACACTCCAGAAACGAAGAGACAGTCATCACAGTGGATTTTCAAGGGTGAACGGGCTCCGAAGAAGGCAAAAACTGTGCCATAGTTATTAGGGCAAGGTGATGGCCACGGTCTTTTGGGATTCGCAGGGCATCATTTTTATCGACAACTTGGAAAAAGGAAAAACAATAACAGGAGCATATTACGCGTTGTTATTGCAACGGTTGAGCGAGGAAATCAAAGAGAAACGCCCCCATCTGAAGATGAAAAAAATCCTCTTGCATCAGGACAATGCGCGTGTGCACACCTGCGCTTTTCCATGGCCAAAATTGTGGAATTGAGAATGGAATTGTTGCAGCATCCCGCTTATTCACCAGATTTGGCTCCGAGTGACTATTTTCTTTTCCCCAATCTGAAGAAATGGCTTGGCGGACGACGGTTCACTTCCAACGAGGACCTCATTGCTCAAACGGATGAGTATTTTGCAGAACTTCCAAAATCCTATTTTTTGGACGGGATAAATATTTTGGAAAAACATTTGGAAAAGTGTATAGAGCTAGAAGGAGATTATGTTAAAAAATAAAATTTTTTTTTTTTTTTAAATCAGTTTTTTTCCATCTTTTTCTAAGGACTTATTGAACGACCATCGTAAGACCCTCTTCAGTTAAATACTAGCTCGCCAGCCATACTGCTTCAAAAGCATCTATCATGTAAAAATATATTTAATGTCAATTCAAAAATGTTATTTAATTTTTGTATATTATTTGGCTACAATATGGCATAAATTGACCACAATAATATGAAAAATTCAAACGAATTAATCTTAATAAGAAAATTGGGACATCTTCCGTTAAGCAGTCATTAATAATGTTATAGAAAAAGTTGTGCTGATGTAACTTCTGCTTATATACAATAAGTTAAAAAAAATGGATTATTTCTAATTATATATGCTTTAACACTTCATATCTTAGCATTTTTATACATGAGTTGTAAGAATTAAACTCATTCAGGAAAATATTCTTCTTTTGATTATAACAAAATATTGATATTTTTATGCATTGAAAGTTCAAATTTCCGAAAAATTAAGACGAATAAGAATCAATAAAGTCTGACCGATTAATAGCTCTATTATTAACAAGACTCTACTTAAAATAGGCGAATATTTTTTCATTAAATGTTTATAATATTAAAATATCTCTAAGTCAACATAAGAAAACAATATAAATTTACAGTGTTTTTACTGCTATCAATAGCTCTGCCATGGCTGGTCTCAAACTTTTTTAAGAAAGAAGAAGAGATGCAATCATTTTATTGAAGTATTGATAATAACAAACTGTGTTCAAGCATCTTATATTATTCACTATTAATTTATTTTAACAACCCAACACTCCAGGGTCTTATGCTTCCGGTTAAGGTTACTAAAGTCGCTAGACCATTCAAAACAGTTAAATTTTAAGAATTTTTTATATTATTTTAAAACAATAATAACCCAAGAATATATATATCGACTTAAATAATTTAAAATATTAACTACCATCTTTGAACCATTGAAAATTATTATAGAAGATTCTTTTATTAATAGCGGCAAACGGAAGTACAGTTCAAGATTGCTGAATGAAAGACCTTGTATTCCAGTTCGTCTACAATCCTAATATAATTCTAGTATCCTAGCTAAAGCCTGCACTGTATATAGTTAAAGCAGTTCCGGCACCATTTTCTGGGACCAGACAAACGATCACTTTAGACATTTCGGGCAGGATCTTCCTCAAACATACGAATTAAGTGTCAAATCCACCAAAGCTAAGTGAGCTTAACTATAGCAACAAAAGCTTTATGATCTAATAATTTAACAGGCTCTGTGGGTATAATTTTCAAATTTTGATTTAATAAAGTAGGCTCTGTTAGCTACCAGCAATCGTACGCAGATTTTTTCCTCCAATTTATCGATTGTGATTCCCATTCCCAGGTAGAAGAACCATTTTACTATTTCGAAGCTGCAGTCTCCAATCTGTACGGTACGAGTTCTAATGGGTATTGTCTTCGACGTCGATGCTATGAACATATTCTTTGTTTTGCCCTTTACTAATGTGTATCCAAAGATTTTAGACGCTGTTTTAATATTTGTGAATATTTCCCGTACAGCTCTTTCTAATCGACACATAATATCAAAACTGACGGTATACGAGGGTCATTAAACAAGTACTTAGTTTTGCAACTAGAACTCAAATGTTCATGAACTTGTATACTTTTTTGGACATTCTTACAATTCGCATATAAATACTGACCTTATTTGAAATGATCATAAAAAAAATACCCTCAACAAGACTGCTACTCTTATAAAGAGTTTTCCATTCAAATTTATATAACTTGATACAAAATTCAATTTTTATCCTCGAAAAAAATCATTTCAAACGATTCAAAAGAAAATTTCGAATATTTCATTATGATTTGGTAAGATTAAATTTTTTGGTTCTATAGTTTTACATCATGTTTCTAAATGGTAAAGACCACCATGAGCTCGATTGTAATAAATTATAGAATTTTAAATCGAAATTTTACTTCATGAACTAATTTCCATGTATATTGAGTTATTATATCAGATAAAGTCGTTTAAATTAGCCTCAATCTCCTGTGTTATTAAGAATTATATAATTTGTACTGCTTTTAAATGTATTTACCCATTTACGAATAACTTTATACGAGGGTCATTCAACAAGTACTTAGCCTCACCGCCCGATAGAACTGCTGTCATAAAAGAAATTTACCATCGGGCAGTACATTTTTTTAATAGCCTACTGTCGAAGTTGCAATCGATTCCCTTCATTAGTTTTGTTTTAAGAGCCTTTGAAAGCGAGCGTGTCGGTCGGTTGCACAAAAATGGAAAAAGAACAATATCGTTCGGTGATTAGATTCTTGTTTTTGGAAGGGAAAACGCGCAGCGACATCAAAGATCGCTTGGATGCTGTGTATGGTGACTCTTCTTCTTCGATGGCGACCGTCAAGAATTGGTTCAACGAGTTTGTTCGTGGCCGCACGTCGGTTTTTGATGAGCCACGCCCAGGTGCCCCGAACACGGCTGCTACGGAGGAAAACGTTAAAAAAGTCCACGATCTCATGTTGGCAGACCGTCGATTGAAGGTTCACGAGATAACTGAGACTGTGGACATCGCAGTAGGAACGGTGCATCATATTCTACACGAAGAACTGGGCATGAGAAAGCTGTCGGCGCGATGGGTGCCGCGTTTGCTCACACCGGAAAACAAGCGCAACCGTGAGACCACATCGGCGACGTGTTTGGCGCTGTTTCAGCGCAATCCAGCGGAGTTCTTGCATCGTTTCGTGACCGTCGACGAAACATGGATTCACTGGTACACACCAGAGACCAAGGAACAGTCGAAACAGTGGACTTCACCCGGCGAACGTGCTCCGAAGAAGGCGAAGACTGTTCGATCGGCCGGAAACGTGATGGGCACCGTTTGCTGGGATCGATTACCTCGAGAAGGGTAAAACAATCACTTATTGGGCCGATTTGACGTCGAATTGAAGAAAAAGCGGCCCCGCTTTGCGAAGAAAAAAGTGCTGTTCAACCACGACAACGCGCCGGCTCACACCTCCGCCGTCGCCATGGCCAAATTGGTCGAATTGCGCTACGAATTGCTGCCCCATCCACCGTACTCTCCAGATTTGGCTCCCTGTGACTACTTTTTGTTTCCAAACCTGAAAAAATCACTCGCCGGGAATAGATTTGGGTCGAATGAGGAGGTCATCGTCGCCACGGAGGCCTATTTTGCTTCCCTCGAGAAAATGTATTTTTTGGACGGGTTAAAAAAGTTAGAGCATCGCTGGGCCAAGTGTATCGAGCTTGAAGAAGAAAAAATTTTCGTTTTTCTTTTGTAGGCTAAGTATTTGTTGGATGACCCTCGTATGCTAAAAGCGGATTAGACGTAATGTGATAATGGTACCATTTGTCTTTATGCTTAACTCATGAGTTTTTCAAAATAATTCTTCTGGAATGCCGTACTGTCTCATGAAAATCTTTCTCTGTTTAATGTCATTATATAAGTGGTGAAAATCCTTTTATTAATGCAACAAAAACTCCCACTTTATTTGGGTCGTGGAAGATAATATAAAGTATTCTATACTTCATATTACAGTCGTGGAAAATAATATGAAAGATCCTATTTCCCGGAACTATTTTGTATCTGAAATAATTGCAATGGAGAATAATACAATAAATTTTTAAGTTTTTTAATAATATAGAAATAAATTCAATTTTTATTATTTATTATCAAACATTATACTTCTCTTCTTTCATTATTCTAAAAAAAATTTAAGATTGTTTATTATTAAAGATAATAAAACTTATTCAGAACTTTTTTTTTTAATATAAAAATTATCATCAAGTATCATAATTATTTGAGTTTCAAATAAATAAGTTTTAAAAAAAAAAAATGCAAATGAGAAATCCTTCATTAAGATGAGATGATGATGTGCACCTTTAACATTAAGAATACTACTCGTAGTTAGTCAAATATTTTAATATATAAATCATTTTGACAAAATTATATTGTACCTTTGCTAGGTTATACGTATATATATTATTTTAATTTAAAGTACCCATCAACAAAAAGCCGATTTATCAGCAACCAAGTTTACAGGTTCATAATTTTTTCAAAGAATCAGTAAAGATTTTGTGTAACAGTAACGATTAATATAGCGAGCAGTACTACCGTAGAGAATCATTCTTTATTTGCTTGGAAATAAAAACTTTTCCCAACATTAACATTATAAGTAGTCGTAAAAATGTTAGAAACATTTTCTTTATGCAAACTTTTTCTCGCATTTGGCACTGAAGTTAAAGTTAATGGCAGTTGTTGTCTATTGCAATAGAAAGTCCTTTTTCTAGGAAAGTGCATAAGAAGGAGCTATGCAAAAGTTTTAATGTAATTTTTTTTTAGTTTTTATAACAAAGTTTTTAAGCATAATATCAATATAAAGTGCTAAATAGCACTTATTTTAAATACTGAAATAAATATTAAGTAAGTAACCAAGTATTGTGTGTAACTATTAATTTTTCTGTACATATAATGAAATGTTACTGAGGAAAGTGGTGTAAAGTTGAAAAATTTATAAAAAGATTTCTTTAGGTTATTAGTATGCACATATGAACATTCAAATATTCTAAAATATGTAAAATATGTAAACTACCAGGTGTATAAGCTTAAATCCGCGGTTTTTTAGTAAAAAAACCATGTTTTTTTAATAGAACGCAAAAACAAATTTATTCAAAGTACTTGCCCTCGGTAGCTTCATATTTTTCCCATTTCTCGGGCAGTTTGTGGATACCACGCCAAAAAAATTCTTTCTCTTTCGAGGCAAACTCATAAACCCATTTTCGGACGTCTTCGTAAGAATCGAAGTGCTGCTCAGTGAGCGCGTGGCCCATCGATAAAAACAGGTGGTAGTCTGATGGGGCCAGGTCTAATGAATAAGCAGGGTGGGGTAGCACGTCCCAGTTGAGTGTCTCCAAGTCGTTTCGGACCATTTTTGATGTGTGCAAAGGTGCGTTGTCGTGGCGGAAAATCAGCTTGTCATGTCTTTGTTGTTAATCCGTCCTTTTTTCACGCAGAGCACGGTGCAATTTGATCAGTTGTTGGTGGTAGCAGTGGCCATTGACAGTTTCACCAGGTTTCAACATCTCATAATAGACGATACCCTGCTGATCCCACCAAACGCAGAGCATCGTCTTCCGTCCGAAGCGATTTGGTATTGGGGAAGATCTTCATGGTTTGCCGGGATCAACCCACGATTTCTTACTTTTAGGATTCTTAAAATATATCCATTTTTCATCGCCTGTCACAATCCGATGCAGGAACGACTTTCTTTTTTGTCTGGCGACCAAGATTTCCCATGTGTTTTTTGCCGTCGCTCCATCTGCCTATCGTTCAATTCATGCGGCAACCATTTTCCGATCTTTTGAATCTTCCCCATGGCACGCAGACGCATGGAAGTGGCTGGTTGAGTAACAACCAATTGCTCCGCGAGTATTTTTTGCGATTGGGAATCGTCTCCATCCAAAAGAGCCTGCAATTGATGGTCCTCAACCTTCCTAGGCCGATTTTCACGCTTCTCGTCCCACAAGTCAAAATTGCCGTCTTTGAACTGACGAAACCAATCTTGGCACGTTGTTTCTGATAAAGCACTATTACCATAGGCCTCTAAGCTCATTCGATGCGATTCGGCAACCGATTTCTTCAAATTGAAGCAGAAAAATAGAGCTTCCCGCATATGCTCTTTTTCTGGCACAAAATTAGACATGATTACCAAAAGAAAAATGTATGTTGTTGTACAAAATTGCTGACAATGTGCACTGATTAATGTTGACAGATGTCAAACTGAAAAAAAAGTATGGCGTACCTATGGTAGCTTAATACGCTCACTCATGCCATTTATTACCAAACAACGGATTTAAGCTTATATACCTTATAAATTTCTCACATTCGAACTTTTACAGAACAAACAAGTCACTTGGAGAAATTTAACTAGTAAGTACGTATAGAAAAAAATTTAAATGTTTTTGCAAAAAAGTATATTTAAAAAATTAACAACTGAATATATTATTTTAATTTTTTATTGTAATTCCTAGAATAACTTTCTAATGGATTTTATATGCGGGAAACTCTTTATATCCATTCAGACGATTTTCATTATTCGTACTCTTTCCAAACGATATTGAATGTAAGTATACCTATATCTGTAGGCATTTACCAAAAGATTTAGATACAAAAGGTAGTAGTAATATGAAATGCACGTGTTCTCTTACCTTAGTGAACTCATTATTCACACCAAAGAAATAGTCTTGGCTCTAGGGTTGTCATCTATTCTTGAAATATTCTATGATGCATTGTTGCGAACTGCACCGAATGAATAACTCGAGGGAATTGAAATCGAACTCCTTTGATGTTCACATCAAGAAATTAATATTTCTCTTGCATTATATAAAAAACATACTCTATAAATCAACAAACACATACCTATATATTGTACTTAATATGGGTCTATTCATTTTTTTTTCTCATTATCATCAAGATTTTATAGTTTTCAAAGTAAACTTATTATGAGCGCGAACTATAATATTAAAATAGCAAACAAAAGCCTAAAATAAAGCGTATATAATCCCAGTAGAAAACACAAAGAAATTCTGACTAAGGGGAGGACTTTCCCTCGGAAACGAATCATCAATAAATTCCTTTAATAGTGTACTTATGAAAACACTATTTAGAATGTACTCGTGTAGGGTAGGGCCGTATATGATCACATGTTTCCAAATGGTAGTACGTTAGTACTCACCAGGAGTTCCCAGCCAATGTTCTATCAGATTTTTGATCCTGATACGTGTCGCGTTATTTATAGAAATAATGGTTACGCGACTATTGTAGATCGGGTTTTTGTTTGTCGCCACTACAAGATCGATGGCCTCAAAAGTGCACCGAATCCCACGGATGGATGCCTTCTAAATAAGGAAAATGCCATGGAAACGAGTATCCTTAGAAGTAGGCACTTTTGTACTTTAGTATAACATTAAAAGAAATGAATTAAAAGAATATGAATCAGGATTCCAATAGAATTTCTGCCAAGTAAATGCAAATTACCTACCAGTACCCCTAGAATTTCTCCTCTTTCACGTGTGCACTTCTGTTAAATAAAAAAATATACTTTTTTAAGTTACTTGCTTGAATGAATGCATTTAATATAAAGTATTATATACAATAAATAAAGGAAAATGTCTATTGTTTAAATCAAAAGTGCGCATTTCTTTTTTCTTTTTAGAAAATTTCCTCCTTTCTTTCTTGAAAGAAATTTACGATCACTACATGGGCTCGCGAATTTCTTTGTTTCTTATTCCTTTATAAATTCTTTATTTCTTTGTTAAGTAACCCTTGTATTTTAGGTTTATTCAATAAAAATACTAGTAATATGTGCATACCATAAAAAATATTCTTAATCCAAAATTGCCCCAATACTTATAAAATTATTGAATTGCATAAATAATCCTTATAGAAATAAGAATATATGCATAATTAAAATGCACTATTGATAAGAAGTTTTGTTTAAATTTCATGTTATATTATTTTTTTAAAATAGCTGAAGAAATAATGTTGAAAAAAACAGTGTGGAATTATATAGAATTCAAAAAAATAAATTTAAATAAATAAAGGATTTTCAATGAGATTGGATACTATTATCATTGAGGGTATGTGAAACAGGATTTCAATCTAGGCTTACTAAATTAGACACGAGGGTCGTTCAATAAGTCCTTAGAAAATCTAAGAAATTGCGCTCGTAGTGTGGTAAATACTATTATCGACAGGACAGTTGTCAAAATTTCAGCTCGATCCATAGCGTAGGTCAATTTCTATCGTCGATTAAAGTTAACGATATTTATTTGTGCATAACAATGGGAAAAAGCGAGTTTAGGGCTGTCATCAAACATCTCCATTTGAAAGGCTTAAGCCCGAAAGAAATCAAAGCCGAGTTGGATGCAGTTCATGGCACATCTGCACCTGTGTTTGCGACGGTTTACAATTGGGTAAATGAAGTCAAACGCCCAGTTGAGGTGTCTACTCCTGAAATCATCGACAAAATCCACGATCTGATTTTGAACGATCGGCGAATTAAAGTGCGCGAATTAGTTGAGGCCACGGGCATATCACAAGGTACAGTCGCTTCAATTTTGCATGAAAAATTGTCTGTGAAAAAAATTTCGGCAAGATGGGTGCCGCGTTTGCTCTCAGAGGAGAATAAGCGCAATCGTGTAGTGGACTCTGAGGCTATGTTGGCACTCTTTCATCGCAATCCTGCCGAATTCCTTCATCGATATGTTACTGTGGACGAAACCTGGATACACTACTATACTCCAGAAACAAAGAGACAGTCATCACAGTGGATTTTCAAGGGTGAACGGGCTCCGAAGAAGGCAAATACTGTGCCATCGGTCGGCAAGGTGATGGCCACGGTCTTTTGGGATTCGCAGGGCATCATTTTAATCGACTACTTGGAAAAAGGAAAAACAATAACAGGAGCGTATTACGCGTCGTTATTGCAACGGTTGAGTGAGGAAATCAAAGAGAAACGCCCCCATCTGAAGAAGAAAAAAATCCTCTTGCATCAGGACAATGCGCGTGTGCATACCCACGCTGTTTCTATGGCCAAAATTGTGGAATTGAGAATGTTCTTTGTGGATTGAAAAATTCTTTTTTTTTTCATTCCACAAAGAACATTCTCAATTCCACAATTGAGGTCAAAATTATGGAATGAAAAATTCTTTTCCCCAATCTGAAGAAATGGCTTGGCGGACGACGGTTCACTTCCAACGAGGACGTCATTGCTCAAACGAATGAGTATTTTGCAGAACTTCCGAAATCCTATTTTTTGGACGGGATAAAAATTTTGGAAAAACGGTTGAAAAAGTGTATAGAGCTAAGAGGAGATTATCTTGAAAAATAAAAATTTTTTTGTTTAAAAACAGTTTTTTTTCAATCTTTTTCTAAGGACTTATTGAACGACTCTCGTTGTTTCAATTAATTCTCTGAATATATTCTTGGTATCGAATATATTATCGATTATAGAGCATATTATATAAATAATATCCATTTTTTCTACAGGATCTTCCAAACTGAAACGTATAACATTAACCAAAGTCTAAAAGTGTTTAAGTTTCTATTTTCAAAAAAAGAATTTTCAACTTACTCAAATAGGCCTTAAGCCCCAGATAAGAATACATGGTCAGTTATTTGTATATGCCCAGTGCTGGATACTGTCTTTGATTCAGGCTAATTACCAATTATTTTTTTAGAAGAGGCTCTTTTGAAGCTCTTTACAAAAACGTTACAAGATATATGACAAAAGTGTCATCTAGAGAAGTATTTTGGAAATACTTTTATATCAGCCAATTATAATTTTGATATTATTAATGGAAAAAAGTTACTAATATAAAGGGTTTGATATAAATTGATGCATATACTCGTAAGCTCGTTAGTATTTCAAAAAGGATATAATCAAATTAAAGATATTTTTAACTATGCTCCGCTCAAATTTGCAGTATCATAACATTTAAGTAAGTATAACTTGTTTATTTGCAGACTATTCCTTCATCCTCAATTACTGTTGGTTCTGAAATTTATCCTGTATTATTTTTGAATACACTCTACCGATCCAGCAAATAAACTATTGATTAATTGAATTTGAAGCAAATAATATTAATATTATTAAAAATCTTAATAAAGTGGTGATATCAGGATCTCCCAGACACATACGTGTATGCTTACAAAATTTCAATAGGACAAAACATATTAACAATATTTGCTGCACCAGTTAAAAATGTTTTTATCATTTCGCTAGCATTTCATATAAAATAATTATAATTTTTCACATTGTAATAATCATTATAAGGATAACAAATTTTTGAAATTACTATACCAGCCCGTGATATCAATAAATTCTAATAAAAAATAACTGTTTGTGCTAGTTAAATTAATTTATGTGAATAATTATAAATTTCTGAACTCCATTCGTAGAAAAAGCTCTGAGTCTAATTACATAAAGAATGATGTCTTTCGGTATTTATTACTTAAACCATTTTAGGCTAATTAAAACTATTAAATTTTAACAATAATTATAATCCAAAAAGTCTATTAAAATGTAAAAGCAAAAAAGGACACAAACTAGTACGTTTCATATATTATAAAATTTTTTAAAAGAAAAATTTTTAATAAAATTATAAAAGTTGGGATATTGAGTTGTGTTAGTTATACTAATAGCACCTTTACGTTCATACTTAATTAAGTAATTTCAAAAAGATGTAATTTTTATGATTGGGAATAAATAATAAAATTTCGTCCTTATTTTTTTCTATCCCTTACCTTCGTCAGAACCTTTTCGCCCTTCTTTCTTATAGAAAAACTTCAAAAAGCAATGAAAATGTCTACATTAATGAATTCTTTGCCAAAGAACTTAAAACCAAATAGAAAAAAAAGTACTCCCAAAAATAGGAATCTCTTGTTATAATGCCTCCTCCTGAATCCTGTTCATAGTATCCTTGTTAAAATACGAGTATTTGCATTTTTATATTAGGGATCGCTTGTTTTTAGTTATATTAAACTGGCACTCCATCCATTCACAAGACTGATTTTTAATGACATTCTGGAAGAATACACATTAAGTCAATTCCTTGTGCCATGCACATTGCCATCAATATCAGCATCATTTTGAAGAAGATTGGGGAACTTTACGATAGTCTTTAATTCTTCTATTCTGTTCTAAAATCAGAATAAAAATATACCTAGGCACAAACATGTACATCTATCCACATACACAGAGACAAACGCATCTAATATTGCTGCCATTTAGAATTTACGACCGAAATCCTGGCAAGTGACGACCTCGTAACACCAAAAGTCTTTGGATGGCAATTTTAAGTACCACGCATTACTCGAGTGCTGTCATTGATTGTAATGAAAAAGTGGAATATTCGTTACGCCATTGATTGAATTTGTCTTTCAATCAGGCATACCACACCCCCGCCATTCACAAGTGCCTGAACACTACTAGGTTTCCGGTCTTTATTGCATTGTCAACTGTTGTTTTACTCCTGGCACTTGTTTCTCCTAGACACGAAATTCCCGATTACTTAGAAATTTCTTCCCAGCGTCGAACATACCTTAAAGTGATTCGATTCAATTCAAAAACGACTATCGATTCTGGGGGGTGGATGATTGCCATTTTGACGATTTACAGTGGGTGTATACTTAAACCAATAAATCCTCATCGTATTGACTAAATCCAGTAATCATGCAAACTTATTCAATGAGCTGGAAGAACTAAATCTCGATTGTTTCCGTTTTATTCTATCGACGAACATTTATCGTGCCGAATTTGTACAGCTGCTTCCAAAATAATGACAATAGAAATTTCGCTAATATTTAAAATGACAAGAAGAACATTTGCATTCAGTTTTAATTTAATAGATTAACTAAAACTGAAAATATAGTTTTATATTGTATATTTTGTACAAATAGTGGTGAATTTTTTTTTGTATTAATTTAAGCTTAGCTAAGCAGTTTCTTTTGATTTGTAGTTTTACATTAATTATTTTGTCAATTGTGGATAATTTTTTAAGAAAATCAAAAGTCTGAAAAATTTCTTATCAAAAGCTAAATACAGATGCTATTATAGAATATTTAGGATGATTTTCTCTATGGGTAATTTTTAATATCAACATATACCGTCTGATATTGTGTAATACGATTTTATATATGTATACAAGTATTCTTATTGATCATTCGGTTAGGGCCAAAGTATTAGCTTCCTTTATTGGATGAAGGACTTATATATATAATAGGTCATTGGTAAAGTTTTATATTTTTGGAAAATAAATTGTTTTATACAATAGTTAGTTTTATGTTTCAAAAATACAAATCTTTATTAAACTATTGGGTTGTCCGGGAAGTAATATCGTTTATTTCAATAAAAATGAAAAACGATTTTCTTATAGTGAATTAATATTTTATTCAATGAAATATTATCCAGTCTGATCCAATATCCTTTGCCATATTTTCCGAGTAGCATGATTTCACTCTCATAAAATTTTTGTCTTTTCTGGCAAAAAACTGATCCAAGTGATTTTTGACCTCCTCATTTGAATTAAACGTTTTAAAGTCGAAAATTTCTTGTAGAGACCGGAACAAATATTAATCGGAAGGTGCTAGGTCTGGAGAGTATGCTGGGTGTAGAAGTATACCCCATTCAAGGTCTAAAAGCTTTTGCCGAATGGTCAAGCTTGTATGTGATTTCGCATTATCCTGTTGGAACACTATACCTTTCCTATTAACCAATTCTGGCCTTTTTTCTTTAAGTGAATTATTCAATTTGTCCAACTGATGATAGTACACTTCAGAATTGATCGTTGTGTTACTCGGTAGAAGCTCAAAATAAACGATTCCTTTGAAATCCCACCAAACAGATAGCATAACCTTTTTTTGATGAATGTTGGCTTTCGAAGTTCATTTTTTCTACTCCAGGATCTTTAGCGCTTAACGTTGTTGTAGACAATCCATTTTTCGTCCACAGTAATTATACGCTTCTAAAATGGATCATTTTCTTGGCGTTCGAGAAGCAAATCACAAACGTCAGTGTGACGGCACAAATTTTTTTCCGTAAGAAGATGAGGAACCCATATGTCAAGCTTTGAGATTAAACGGATTATTCGCCAGTTTGCATCAATTAATGTCTTTATTGTGTCTTCATCAGCTTCAACTGGCCTTCCAAAACGTGGTGCATCTTCGAGATCAAAATTTCCGGATCGAAATTTTGCAATCCAATTTTGGCATTGGCGCTCACTTAACAGCATTGAACAGCAATTTTGGCACTGGTGCTTGAACAGCATTTTTATATTTTCTATAGTAAAAAAAGTAAAATATGCCGAAAATGCTGTTTTTCACGTTCCATATTTAAAAGGGTATCAACAAAAAACTACTTTGCACAATCAATCGAATTTTATCGCAAGCAAGCCTTGCTATATCAGCTATCAAAATATATATGATTGTGCGGCTAAAGTGTGAAGTTGGTTGTGAAAAAATACAATTAAGTCCTCTGTTGGGAAAAAACGAAATTACTTTCTTGACAACCCTGTATATGTTTATAGTTTGATTATGTAAGTCTATGAGTTTATTTATGTTTTTTCAGAGTATTGAAATTGTTCTGAGCTGTTTTTCGCTTTAAAGTTTACCAAATTTGTATTATTTTAACTTTTCTTTTGCGAAAACTATCTTAAGAGAAACTATTTTCATCCTTGTTTAATATGACCCACATACGAGAGGTCCGAAAAAATAATCATCACTGAAAGAAATTTGGATTTACACATAGTTTGTACGTTAGTTTCGTATAGACTAAAAATCGAATAGGATAAATGAAATTGTATTTTTCAGAATCGTTACAAAAAATGCTACTGCGAATTTTGGAACAAAGCTGTGCCATCAAATTATTTATTTGTGAAACAGCCAGTTTGACTTTCGAATGGTTGCAGCGTTCCTATGGAGACCATTTCTTATCAATAGCACAATTACCTCTATTGGGAAACAACGAAATTACTTTCCGGACAACCCAATAACATCGACAATAAATCCATTGATGCGTTTTTTTCGAATTTAGTTTTATCTAAACTTATTCAGTATATTAACATTAAATCCTGGATGCATTTTTGTACAACTCTTTTAGAACATTTTTAGAACCTAACCTCTTGTGCATTTTTTTCAGCAACCATTCCATATGTAGTTAAATTTAAGACGATTCTACACAACCTAACATAGTTCAAATATACCTTTTAGCAGACTTCTTTTCAAAACACAAGCTAAGTTCCTTTTTAGAGAACCGATTCCTCTTTGAAAATTAAATTAATTTAAAGCCCCTTGTTCATCCCTGTAGACATTGTTTTTCTTAATAACATTCATTTCTCGTCCATAATATATTCCCTTCCCCGAGTCTTATTCCATTCCAAAGTTCTAGTTCGATACCATACGTGTACTTATTCCTTAGAGATGATGTCGCCTTACATTAGAAACTTTAATTTTCTTCAAATTCGTAATTCCTTTTCTAAAGGCAAATTGTACTTCAGTATCATAATAACTTCTCAAAGATCTAGTCTGGAGATTCATTATTCCTCTTTAAAGTGATTGCATATTCTGTCTTTGTGTGTCTGCTTTCTCTAGACACGTGAATAATTATTTTTTAGAGTTTTAGTTTCTTTTTTAGTTATTTTCACTACTGTCGATTTATGGTTTTAAAAGACCTTTAATTTAAAAAAGCATCAATGAATTAAAAAGAACCCTATTTTTTTTCAACAAATTTAATAATTTAACATACGCATTATAGATTTTTTTTTTACAGTAAATTGGTTTTATAAAAAGTATATTCATTTTCAATACTTTAAAAAGAGTACTTTTAACAGGGGTTAGTGACCCTGCACAAGTTCTTGATGACGATTAATAATTTCTAATTTCTTATAAATTCAAAAGGAACTTCTTTCAAATGCGTCATCTACTTCTCTGACACAACTAAACAGTCTGGAGTCTTTGTGCTTTAATAATATATTCTGTAGAAAAAATAATACAAAAAGAACTGCTAATTCATAACAAAATAAGTCTTTCTCTTCAAAACACTTTTAAATACATTCAAAAGATTAGGAAACTACGATTGTCGTTTTACTTCTTAGCTGAGAGTACGCAAATCTACCATCTTAAATTGTATAGTAGAAATCATAAAAACCATTGCTTTTGTGTTGTTTTTTTTGGCAATTCTTTCCAATCATAACTCATAAAGAAGGATAAATTAAGGGTTAAAAAGGGCAATGACCTCTTATATAAGAAAATAACTCTGAATAGTATACAGTTATTTTGTGACTTTATTTCTACTGTTGCACTTAGTTAATAAAAAATGTATTATAATCATTAGGCAGGGAACTGAAAAGTCCTTTTTCTGATAATTTTTAATTATAGTCTTAACTTTTTCCGATTTTTCATCTCAAAATAACTTAAAATATTTAAATTTTTGAAATACTTTAAATATCAAAAGTGCGTGTTTCAAATTTTTAATTTCATGTCAATTACTTCTTGGCGAGCGTGTCTCAAATCTTCAAGGACATTTTCGGATCAAAAGAAGATGTTTTTAAATAAAAAAAAAATGTTTTTCTATTTACTTAAATCTCAAATGAACTATGAACATTAAAAAAAAATAGGAAACATGTGTGCCTGTTTAGAAAATATTATGAAAAATTCAATATGTCTATTGGAAAAATTCTCCTCATTATTATATTGTAATATTTTGTTTTTAACTAAAAGTATATAGCATCCATTTTATTTGTTGTTATATTTTTATACCCTTCAAGTATTTTTTTTTTGTTAGTAGCTATTATTAAAATTGTTATTGTTTTCTAACGCTTATTATGTCAGCGCAGTCTTGAAATACAGAAGGATGGGGTAATATTTTGGCGTCCCTCATAATTTCTGTAAACGTTCACATCTGTGACGCAATCGGGATCTTGTTCAACAAATTTCTTTTTTTACCCTACATACTACTTACTCATTGTTACCTTTTCTTATTACTTGTTTTACAGAATAAAGCAAATAATACAAAAACAACAAAAATAATACATAAAGTAAAAAAGGGGAATGAATATTGCGTAGCATTACTTTTTTTTCTTATACAAGAAAGACATTTTTTATCTTTTGTTCAATATCTTAAAGCTTACGTATTTGCCCGTTTACCTAAGGGATGATGGTTGTGTAATATTTGAAAAATGAACAAAAGGACGCGAATTTAACAATTTATGTTACCTGCTTATATTTTCATACCCTATTATTTTGAGAAGAAAATATTTAAAACAGAATTTCGTTATAAGGATAACAAAATAAAAAAAACGTAAACAGCATAACGTATTCTTAATACGTAAAATATAGTGCTTTTTACTCCTCGGGGATCATAAACGAATATCTTCGGAAATTGGTGGCCAGTAAAACTAAAGACATAATTATGAGTGACCAAAAAGGATTCTGTTGCTCTTGTATATTTTGCAAGTTTTTTTTCTTTTCTATTCTCTCTTCATTTTGTTTAGAAGAATAAAAAGGACAATATCCATAAAGTTGTTTATTGAAAAACAGGACTACCCAATTGTTTAGCTTTCACTTATTTGTTCACTTTTGATTATGGCAGCTGTAGTTTTTTTTCTTCTATATGCTTTTGACTCAAATTTATTAATACCGATTATGTTATTTTATTTAAAATTCTTTGTTATTTATTCATTCGCGTTTTATTTATTTTATTATTATATAATCTTCTTGTACCTTTTAGATGTTCTAAAAAGTGAAACTGTTAAAAGAAAACTGATAAGAAATATAAGTGGTTTCAACGGTGTAAATACTTTTTTATGCTGTATGTTCGTTATCGCTGATGATGTATAAAAACAGCCCCAAAAACCGATACCGAAATTGAGATAAGATAATCCCATCGTATGAATCTGGACAAAAACGGACACGTCGTATTTTCTGAAATTAATGGTTTCTGACTATTCATAACATGCAAAATGGGTACCAAAAGAAAACAAAAATAGAGTACAGAGTCTTTAAAGTGGTGAGGAAACATAAAGTCTCACCAAGAAGGTGAATGAAAATAAAAACCTGTCCTAATATTCGAGTGAAAGTAAAGTAAACATAATAGGAAAAGGGTTAAATTGTGGGCTTTTGTTTTATTGAATTTCGGTCTTCTTTTGGATAATAACCCTAAAAATGCTCAATTCATCCGCCATTCTATCACTAGCAACCCCCTTTAGTTAAGGTAAACGTTTCTTATCCGTTCGCTATCTTGTTTTTGTTTTCATTTCTAACCCTCTCCATTGGGATTTCGATCAATTATTCGTTTTCTTTGCTCGTGAGTTTCCTTATTCTTATCTTGTTTTCATTTTTGTTTTTCAGAACCAAACAGATAAGGGTAGATTTCAATCGTTTACCCTGCTATTGGATTATTTATCCTAAGAGGATATACTTTCTTTTCAATTTCTTAAAATACTCGTTTCTATTGTTCCCATTCACGCTATATGCTACTTGGTGGTATTTCTTTCAAAGGAAGGATAACAACACAGGCGAAACAGTTTCTATTTGTTGTTATTTTGAAATTCGCTCTTCTACAAGACTTCTCCCAAAATATAGTTGTGGTCCATCGTTTTGATGTTTTTAAAAATTAAATCGATCAAATCTTATTCTATAATATATAGAAAATATATTATTTCCTGTAGGATAGACAATTTTGGTTTACAAATATGATATGTTTTCCACTTTAACCAATAACAAAATTTAGTTCTGATCAGATCTTCTATTTTGTTTTATTGCTTTTTAAATGCTCAGAAATACAAATAAAGAAAATTTTTACATATGTATATATATAAATCAATCTTATTAAATTTATCTCTTCTGGTAAAAGTTATTTTGCATTTATTGAAACGGAATGATAACATGATGAGAAATTGTTTTCGAGGCCCTAAAAGCATTCATTTGGAAGAGATAAGAAGAGGTTAAGAAATAATAAAAAAAATGTTTGTAAATTTTAGAAATTAGTTGCTGCTATTAATAAATTTTATTAAGTTTTGTGGATACAATAGAGATGCGATTTCTTCTGAGTGCAAATGATTTTAGGGGAAGAAATTTAGTCGTATAAAATTTTGTTTTATATAATTTTGTAAAAAAAAAAAACTATACAAAATTAATTGCAAATAAAAATTGATGCTTCTGCAAATTGTTGTGTATTCGGAATTCAATAACTTTTTCCTCTGAAACTTTTCCAATATTTTAAATATAACTTAGATAAAATCCTTAAATAATAAGCTTAAATGATATATTTTGTATTTGAAATTACTAGAATTTTGTTTTAATGTCTATTTTATAAAATTGTAATACATTATCAGCTTTCTATGCGAAAAAAAGCTTCATTATATATAATTCTAATATCTTAAGTAAAATTTTATTCTTATAAATTCACTGAAGACTAGGATATGACAAAAAAGTAATGAGACTCATTTTTTTTTTGGAAGATTTTTATTTTCTTTTTAGTATCAGTGCTATACGTTAGCAAAAACGTTGTTTCAACTTTTTGTAGCTGTGCTGGAATGCTTCAACTGAAGGAACAAAAGAAAGTCACCTGGACTGTCCCTTTTTCCGATAAAATCTCATCTATGAAGATGTTTGTGAGACAGTCAGAAGAGATCCCTCTTTCTGAAATATGCGATCCGTCAGAAAGATCGCTCTTTCCAGATTTTTCAAAGATTTATTTATAAAAAAACTTGTTAAACAAAGGTCTAATCTCACGAAAGGCCACACATATACAAAATTTACATTAATTTTCGATGTTGAAGGCCCTTTTGAGGTCTACTTTTCGTAAGTTAAACTCGCGGAGTCATAAAATTTGATGACGCATCGTTGCCCCGAATTTCGCTGTTCCATATTTTGTAATGCACTACAAAAAACACAATTTCACTTTTCACGCTCTATAGATTCGCGTTATTACCGGACGAAATTGTACTGCACGTGTATTGTAGTAGGGACTAAGGTATCTATCCTCTAGTGTTGCTTAATCCGCCCTCTAGTGAGGCGTAATCGACTTAGCACATCCTGTCACCAAATCAGTATCGAGACGCTTTAGTACAGATTATACTTTAACTGATAATAAAAAAATACTTATGGTCACCAAAGGAAACTTATTTTTGGTGTATGGTAGATATTAATTTTATAGCCGTACTAAAATATTGTAGCAATAAATGGGTCAGAATAAGTTCGGGCCGCCTATTAGTCAGCCAGCCATTCTCGATCAAATTGTAAAAGAAAAGGAGGTCTACAATTCTCGGATAATATGTTGTTTTTTTTTTTAAAAAAAAAAATCAATAATTATACCAGAAATACAGAAAAATTAATGTTTTTTTTTAACTATGGTATTATTTCAAGAAATATTAATAGTGAAATGTATATTGTAAGCGCCATGCAACTAAAGGCCATTTGTTGACAAAGGATTTCAGGATGCGGAAATTAAAGTATAAATGGAAAAGAAAACTGAATTTTTGGGAAATAACGTAGGGGCGTGACTCAGTGGGATCCGAACCAACGATCCCTTGAATGGTAGTCCAATACGCTAACGACTGTACAACCGGGTCGTCCATTTATTAATGTTTTTCCCGTTTAAAAAAAATATATTTTGGGAAGGGTTAGATAAGATACAATTGCTTTATAATATGTCCATGGTCGTTATAAAATTTTGAATTTGAATTGTTTTTTTTCGGGTCTAAATATTTATAGTATATAATTCGAAAATTGATTATCTAGTAACGAGATCATTAGATATTATTTAAAATGTATATCAATACTAGTGCACTTAATTTAATTTTAAATTAACAGTATGGCATTTTCTACATTTTTTCAGGAGTGACAAATGAAAAAAAGGACTAACAAAACTAAATTCAAAATTGCTGTATCTAATAAGACAGACATCTTGCTATTATACAAAAGACGGACATACTCCATAATTGTATTTACTTTTTACTAAACTCTAAAACAGATTTTACAATAACTAAATTGTTATAGTCCTATTTTATTTATCATCTGTAGACATCATAATTTTTATACTTAACAATCTCAAATGATACCTTTTGATGAGACTCATTCACAATATTGTCTCTACTACTAGTTTCAAAATCTGAAAATTAAAATAATAGTCTCACTGATGACGGTATTACTAATACTATTATTAGATCTCGGAAGACTTTTTCTGTTGTTTTTTTAAATGGACGATTGTATTTCTTTTTTAAATTATTTAGATTGAAGTTTTCCATAAAATATTTAATTAAAATTAATACTAATAATATTTTTACCCACCAAAAATATTCAAAGCATTTTAAAATAATTTAAAGTGAAAATTATAATATTAGTTGAGAAGATAATTGAATAATTATGAAATTTTGTATGAGTATCCCACCCTCTATACTAAAGCTATTACACAATAATTTTCCAGTGCTTTGTTGGCTATGTTTTTCCATGAAATTGATATCTCATTAGTGATAATTTCATATTGTACGAACATGAAAGTACATAGCAACAAAAACATTTTTTTTTATTATAAATATAATTTTAAATTTAAACCAATTATAAATGCATCAGAAAATAAATTGCAGTGATAGAAGAAAATACTTCATTTAAATTTAATCACTTTAATGATATTCTTTGTTCTTGTATGCAAAACGGCCTTTAACTGAGTTGACTTTAATCGTGGTTTTGCATGCTTTTGTAGTAATAAATTTACCGAAAGTGTTCGTTTAAGTTTTTATAGGGAAATAAATGCAAAAAGCATATAAACAGAGCGTAAATGAAATAAAAGACGAACAAAGGAATGGTAATCATGCAATGGTGTCACTCTTACTTGTCAGGTATGCTAACTGAGTTCACCAATGACATACTGTTTACCCATGAGCCAACATTGTCGGTGGAATGGTATCCTCTAGGATTTTTGTAAATAAATCGTGATTAATTCTTACCCTGTTTGATGGTGGTGTTTTGTGCGATGTTTCATATTAATACTTGGCGTAGAATGGTGATCTATAGAACACAAAGAGCTCAGAAATGCAAGACAAAACCTTTACACTAAAAGTGGATGTAAAAGCTTTTTTAATTTTATTGTACCTTGAACTAACATGAATAGCTGCACTGACACCGACATGGATACAACATGTTGTCAACGATAAGGAAAACGCAACCGTTCACTGCCCAGGATTCTCTATTTCCCAATCGTAGCTCTAACATGAATTAAATAAGGATATTACTCAAACGTAAGCTACAATAGTATAGAAGCAATTGACACGGTCACCACACGCATGTACTATCTACACTGTTACATCTACTATATTGTTGGCCAAAAGGATCCAAATTACCCTCAACCAAGCATACCGACGACTGTGCTGTCCAGTGTGCTTAATTGTACGCCGGGTGGCCATCATGCATATATGACAGATATTACACGCATCTGTTCTCCTTTAATTAACTTTGGTTATTACTTTAATTACGTGGCATACAAATTCATATCAACGAATGCTTACAAAACTTTCTGCATTACTAACATAAGTGGAGTAGCTAGGTTGCCTGTGGTAACGTAGGTTACCCTCCGTTTTGTAGAGTGCGCCTTTCATAATTGTAGGATGGGATATGGTAGGACAATACAATAAATTTTAGTTCTGCGACATTCATATAAGACGATAGAATTTATTACCATTATGGTATATTTTACTTAGAACTGGAACGATTTTCCAAGACTTCTGTGAATATATATTGTTACTAAACTCCAATTCGCATCGCTTGTTAATAGTTTCTTAGAAATACAGAATCTCATGTATCCTTCCAGTTATAAATCTCAATTCTATGACTTTCACGATTTCAATATTTAATAGTTTTTTTTTTGGTTTATAGGAACTCGTTTAAACATTAATATTTTCTAAGTATACTGAAATTATTCCACAAGCTAACGAAACGATCGTTCATAGCGACTTAAATAGTTTTGAAGAGTTAATTTTGTTAAGAAATCTCCTAAAAATTATTTCAAAAAAAGTATGCAATCATGACAGTATAAAAAGCACATATACAAGTTCTGATAAATTCAAATTTAATTTTTTTTTTATTCAACGGCTAATTGAACTAGTAGCACTGATTTTCACAATTCCAAGCCCTAAACAATGGATGTTGTTTAAATAGGTTAAAGTGTTTTAGTTTCATAAATTGCTATGCTTACATATATATTGTTTTACGAAGAAATTATTTTATTTATTTATGTATTCAAATAAAATATTAAGTGGAATTAGTTTCAATAGTAATTCGTTTAGCGCTTTAATACGAGGGTCGTTCAATAAGTCCTTAGAAAAAAATGGAAAAAAACTGTTTTTTTAAAAAAAATTGTTTTATTTTTTAACATAATCTCCTTTTAGCTCTATACACTTTCCCAACCGTTTTTCCAAAATTTTTATCCCTTCAAAAAAATAGGATTTCGGAAGTTCCGCAAAATACTCATCCCTTTGAGCAATGACGTCCTCGTTGGAAGTGAACCGTCCTCCGCCAAGCCATTTTTTCAGATTAGGGAAAAGAAAATAGTCACTCGGGGGCCAAATCTGGTGAATAAGCGGGATGCTGCAACAATTCCATTCTCAATTCCACAATTTTGGCCATGGAAAAGCGCAGGTGTGCACACGCGCATTGTCCTGATGCAAGAGGATTTTCTTCTTCTTCATATGGGGGCGTTTCTCTTTGATTTCCTCGCTCAACCGTTGCAATAACGACGCGTAATACGCTCCTGTTATTGTTTTTCCTTTTTCCAAGTTGTCGATAAAAATGATGCCCTGCGAATCCCAAAAGACCGTGGCCATCACCTTGCCCTAATAAGTATGGCACAGTTTTTGCCTTCTTCGGAGCCCGTTCACCCTTCAAAATCCACTGTGATGACTGTCTCTTCGTTTCTGGAGTGTAGTAGTGTATCCAGGTTTTGTCCACAATGACATATCGACGAAGGAATTCGGCAGGATTGCGATGAAAGAGTGCCAACATAGCCTCAGAGTCGACTACACGATTGCGCTTATTCTCCTCTGAGAGCAAACGCGGCACCCATCTTGCCGAAATTTTTTTCACAGACAATTTTTCATGCAAAATTGAAGCGACTGTACCTTGTGATATGCCCGTGGCCTCAACTAATTCGCGCACTTTAATTCGCCGATCGTTCAAAATCAGATCGTGGATTTTGTCGATGATTTCAGGAGTAGACACCTCAACTGGCCGTCCTGAACGATGTTCATCTTTTGTGGATGAACGGCCACGTTTAAATTCATTCACCCAATTGTAAACCGTCGCAAACACAGGTGCAGATGTCCCATGAACTGCATCCAACTCGGCTTTGATTTCTTTCAGGCTTAAGCCTTTCAAATGGAGATGTTTGATGACAGCCCTAAACTCGCTTTTTTCCATTGTTATGCACAAATAAATGTCGTTAACTTTAATCGACGATAGAAATTGACCTACGCTATGGATCGAGCTAAAATTTTAACAGCTTTCCTGTGGATAATGGTACTTACCAAAAAAAATCTTTACCGACACTACGAGCGCAATTTCTTGGATTTTCTAAGGACTTATTGAACGACTCTCGTATTAGTAACGTTGGCAGTTTATTTAATTTAATTTGATAGGTAACTGAAATTTTAATATATATTATAAATAAGATTTAAATTACAGTTTTAATTAACGTGGAACGTTATGGGAAATAAACTTACATCCAAGAAATTAGAGGATAGCTCTTAAACAAGCGGAGGAGTATTGTAGTGTGTAGTGTGCGGTGCATCTAGAGTGTTTACTGTACTGCATTGGCATACTGCGGTATTTTAATTTTATTAGATTTCATTATTTAAATAATATAACTTTTCTTTTACAGGAAACTTTTATTTAACATTAGCCTATACAACGTCAACTGAATGAGGAAATTATAAAGCACTGTAATGAACGGCATGAAATTTATACAAGATCTATTAGCGACAATATTTCTTTATGGGAAGCCACTAGACGAATACTCTCATGCAAAAGAACATCACACCCACTGAAATAAAATGACGGTAACTGGGCAAAAACAGACAAATAAAAAGCCGAAGTATTTGCTAAATATTTGGTAAATACTTTTGCTCCACATGATGATATAGATGTCAAAACGCATACTAACAAAATTATCGAAGAACTAATGCTTCCAACTCCTATGAGTTTCCTTCCCAGAAATGTTAATCCCTCGGAGATTAAATATACTATTCTGTGTCGTCTCAATAAAAAAAGCTCCTGGTTATGATCTAATAACAACTCCTATTCTGAATCAAATTTCCCGAAAAGCTTTAGTTTTAATTATATACATTTTTAATAAAATTCTGCGTACAACCTATTTTCCTTTACTCTGGAAATTTACTGTCATTAAAATGATTCCTAAATCAAATAAACCCATTAATTCTCCTTCCTCCTATAAGCCTACAACCCTGTTACCAATTCTTGGTAAGATATTTGAAAAACTCCTATTAAAACGACTCTACCCAATCCTAGTTAATGAAAAAAATATTCCTGATCACCAATTTGGCTTTCGATCTGAACACTCCAGTATCCAGTAATGCCATCGCATTGTTGATTACATTGCATCCTTTCTTGAGAGGAAAGAGTATGGCCCAGGAGTGTTTTTAGATATCTCCCAAGCTTTTGATGCTCTGAAAACTCAAAAACGTTCTTCCTTCAACATACTACCTTATCATAACTTCATATATCTAACAATGTCATTTTCAATTTGCAATTAACTCAGAATCATCTGAAATATAGCCGATTCCAGCCGGAGTCCCACAAGGCAGTGTCATTGGTCCCATATTATATAATATTTATACCCACGATAGGCCATCTACATACAAATCCTAACATAGCTTCCAATAATTTACAATTCCATATCAACAACCTTCAATCCTGGTTCAAGAGATGGAGATTGAGGGTAAATGAATAGAAGAGGGCTCACATTACTTTCACTCTTTGTCAAGCAAAGCCTATCTCTTTATACCTTAATAGCAATATGATTCCACAATATGATAAAGTACGTTATTGGGGACTTTACCTGGATAAGAGATTAACATGGAACCCACATACTACAATTCAATTATAAAATATATTAGGACATATGGAATTGAGCTTTTGGGTTCAACGAAACGTTTCAATTCCTATTGCGTCCAGGCCTTACAATCGAAAATCCTCCGTAAAATTACTGATGCTCCCTTTTATGTTCGTAACACCGTAATAAATCGTAACCTAAATGTTCCCTATCAAAAATTTCACTCCCGTTTATCCTATCATAATAATCCACTTGTGAGAGAATTGACCTATACTGCCTTCCCCGTAAACAATCATCGGAGACTTAAGAGACAATAGCCTAGAGATTTTCTAGAGGAATTTAACTTCCGTTAGTTGGAGAAACCCCGATGGGGATTTACTCCCACTTCATGATGCACAATATTGTTAATTAATATGTTATGTAAATCGGCTTATTAAAAATACAATTATATAGTCACGAGCATATTACAATAAGCCTAGATGTAAATTGCTAAGTTAACGTATAAGATATGTATTTAAAGCCTAGTGAGTTCTACTTTTTATGTTTAATAAAATTAAATTGTGTAAAATAAAAACTAAAACTTAAATAATATTTTAAAATAAAAACCGAAATAATTAATAAGTAAATAAATATAAAATGAAAGAATAGTGTTTTCCTAATTTGAAATAACGGTCGTGGACAATGATGGAGCAACCGTTATAGAAATCATATCACAAATAAATGGGACTTTTAGCACATGATGAAAGACTATTATGTACGTTTACGAAGTATTGTTGAATTAAATTCGATTAAAAGTGGAAAGCTTACCAGAGCCTAGTCCTTAAGTTCATTCCGGTTCCATTCCGTAAGTCCAGATGGGTTTCAGTTGAGGATTTTATAAAAAAAAGACATTTCTATCTATTATAAGTTTTGAAATTCGTTCAAAATCGAATTAGTTGACAATGCATTTTGTTAAGTTCTAGTTTTTATAGCCTTGGTTGTGATATTTACATAAAGCGTTTATCCAAATATTATTTTAGTATTTGTAGTTGTAAGCCAGTTTAAGATGACATGGATTTTAGCTTGGCGAGTTGAGATTTTTATTTAATGGGAGGTAGACCGTATGATCACCATAAAGTGGTTTTCAGGAAAGCTTTTTCTTCTCTTTCCATGTATTACTTTCATTAAATTAAACATATGCTAGATATTTTATCTAGCATATGAGTAAGAGTATAATTTAATGAAAGTAATACGTGGAAAGAGAAGAAAAAGCTTTCCTGAGCTTATACGAGGGTCATTCAACAAGTACTTGTTCACACAAAAGAAATTTACCATCGTGCAGTACATTCTTTTAGTAGCCTACTGTCAAAGTTTCAGTCGATTCCCTTCACACGCTCGCTTACAAAGGCTCTTTATTTTCATTTTGAGAGCCTTTGAAAGCGAGCGTGTCGGTCGGTTGCACAAAAATGGAAAAAGAACAATATCGTTCGGTGATTAGATTCTTGTTTTTGGAAGGGAAAACGCACAGCGAAATCAAAGATCGCTTGGATGCTGTGTATGGTGACTCTTCTCCTTCGATGGCGACCGTCAAGAATTGGTTCAACGAGTTTGTTCGTGGCCGCACGTCGGTTTTTGATGAGCCACGCCCAGGTGCCCCGAAAACGGCTGCTACGGAGGAAAACGTTAAAAAAGTCCACGATCTCGTGTTGGCAGACCGTCGATTGAAGGTTCACGAGATAGCTGAGACTGTGGGCATCGCAGTAGGAACGGTGCATCATATTCTACACGAAGAACTGGGCATGAGAATGCTGTCGGCGCGATGGGTGCCGCGTTTGCTGACACCGGAAAACAAGCGCAACCGTGAGACCACATCGGCGACGTGTCTGGCGCTGTTTCAGCGCAATCCAGCGGAGTTCTTGCGTCGTTTCGTGACCGTCGACGAAACATGGGTTCACTGGTACACACCAGAAACCAAGGAACAGTCGAAACAGTGGACTTCACCCGGCGAAAGTGCTCCGAAGAAGGCGAAGACTGTTCGATCGGCCGGAAAGGTGATGGCCACCGTTTTCTGGGATTCACAAGGTGTGATCCACATCGATTACCTTGAGAAGGGTAAAACAATCACGGGGCGCTACTATGCTGACTTATTGGACCGATTTGACGTCGAATTGAAAAAAAAGCGACCCCGCTTTGCGAAGAAATAATTGCTGTTCCACCACGACAACGCGCCGGCTCACACCTCCGCCATCGCCATGGACAAATTGGTCGAATTGCGCTACGAATTGCTACCCCATCCACCGTACTCTCCAGATTTGGCCCCCTGTGACTACTTTTTGTGTCCAAACCTGAAAAAATCACTCGCCGGGAAAAGATTTGGGTCGAATGAGGTGGTCATCGTCGCCACGGAGGCCTATTTTGCTTCCCTCGAGAAAATGTATGTTTTCGACGGGTTAAAAAAGTTAGAGCATCGCTGGGCCAAGTGTATCGAGCTTGAAGGAGATTATGTGGAAAAATAAATTGCCACCTTTCCAAAATTTTCGTTTTTCTTTTGTAGGCTAAGTACTTGTTGAATGACCCTCGTATTGTATAGGATTATCACATCCACTAATATCCTTAGTGGATGTGATAATCCTAAACAATATTTTACACTCTGCACAGTTAATCTACCATTTCTTTAAACAAAATTTGGATTTACAAGGATTTTATTTTTGAGTTACTGGATACTTTTCAAAAAGTCTAAAAAAATCCTTTCAGCAACAAATTATTTTATTAAAAGAAGATTATTTTTTAGAGAAATTTTTACTATAAACTATATTAACGTTAAATTTTACTATATCTGTTGTTCAATTAAAACCACTCTTAAAAATTAAAAATTTACAAATTCTAATCAAGGTGTACCAATTCAAATTGAAATGTTTTGCTTTCTTCTAAATACCATAAACGCAATTTTCTTAATAATTTCAATTTTCCAAGAATACAATAGAACTTTTTCTAAAAAATTCAAACACATTTTTATTTGATAACACAAATTATTTTAATAATTTGTAACAATGTGTGTGGAAGTTTGAACTGATGGTGCTATTAGAGCTATTTGTGCATAGGTGAGTTCAAATGAAGGTGAGTTCTTGAATGTAGTTCATTTCTAATGTATGGTATATATAATTGAGGAGTTTTCTATACATTTTCCATCTAATAGAACTTAATTATATCTAATTTATAGCACGCACATATTTCCATAAAACTATGATCTAATTACACTATTATTGATATTATGAAATTTATTGTACGTGTATTGGCAGAAACTAGTATCACCGGAAAGGCAGACTTTTATCAAAATTCGATTGAATTACGAACTTAATCCAATAATTATCCTTATTTGATGAAACCATGGCATAATTAATTTATTTTCATATTCAATAATTGGTTTTAACTAGAGTTAATTGGCATCTGTCCGTGCACCTTCCGTGCGATAAGATAAACTTTCAAATCAAAGATAGATAAAGACCATCATTCGTTTGCTATGTATCAGACAACAAACAATACCACTGATAATAATTTATAAAAAGTAACAAAAAGAAGACACATGTGACTATGTACTCATTTGTGGATAAAATAAGGATATAATCTGCAAGTTTAAATACGGATTAAGAATCGTTTCGATGACCTCGGAAACAATGTAGAATCATGTGAAAATCACGTGAACCGAATATTCTGGGATTACTCGCTTACTGGCAACGTTGTCTCTTCCCTTATGCAAATAATGAATATGAGTTAATCTACACATGAAAATACGAGTAGACAAAAAATTATCATTTGACCAATATTTACTATGAGTTTATTATTATTTGTTACAATAAAATTTGTTATGCCTTATATTCAGTTTTGTTTACAAAAAAATCAATAAAACAAACGGATTTTTTTCCATCTTCTCCAAATTACTAAACAAATGTAAATATTAATTTGTAAGTCAAAGTCCATACTATGGAAAAACTTTTCGTTTATTACAATTTTTGTTTGCCCAATAAATAAAAGTTTCTTTTGAAAGTTTTTCAATTGAAGTTTTTATTTTTATTTAAGCCACTTATACTCATATACTCTATATACAATACAATATATTTTCTGTTAATATTTCGATTGTATTAAATAAAAAGTTTGTAAGATAAACACTTAGAGATATATTGTTAATGGTATGAGAAAAGTTGGATATTTTTTATTATCAATTTTTGATCCATTCATCAAAATGCACACATGTAAATATAAAAATTCGTTTTCAAAGATATAACATAGTATAGTAAATTAAATATTGTAAAATCCTAATATTTTAAAGTAAATAGAATTAACGATTTTAAGCCTTTAGATAATATAAACAATCATTATTAATATTTATGATCTACTTAAATGTTTTCCCAATTAGGAAAATTTGTAAATAATATTGTCCTTTTAATAATGCAATCATACACGTAAGTATTTTATCTAACTTTATTTTTCTCTAACAAGAGAGATGGCCCTAACCTTTCATTGCCAAATAAATTATTATCTTTTGTCGAAAAATTTTATTGCAATGACTCTACAGTGAAATTTAGGAAACACAAGTACCAATTTAGTAAATTTAATTGAATTAGATTAACTTTTTAAGAATTACGATAGCACTTGTTTTCCATTCAAAGAGTTGGGAAGCTTACAACTACATTTTTACGTAAAAATTAATGCTCGACCATGACAATACTTCTTGTTGTACAGCCATCTCTATCAAGGATTTTTCTTCAGAAAAAGGGATTACTGTAGTTCTCCGCCTGTATTTTCACCTCATTTTTGTTCGTATAACTTTTTTTTATTCTTAAAGTTCAAAAAACACTCGAAAGAATGTCATCTGGGTAGCGCTGATAATTTAGTTTATTTTTCTATTTATTTAATGGTGCTATTATAAATCGTGACATATCTAATAAGCGTGATATGATTTCTAAGTGACGTTTCGGTCATTCGTAAAATGTCATGATTTGTCTTTTTTTTATTGTATTCAGTAATGTTTACAATTTCATCATGGAGAGATATATGCAAGAATAACGTTTACAACTTATTTAATTTTATTATCAAAATAATCGTTCTGCAATTGCAACTTTTCGTGCGCTTTTGCCGTATAATGGTCGTAATAATCGTCCAACTGTGCTCGCTATTCGTCGAATTGTTAAAAATTTCGAGCGTACATTTTCTTTATATAATGTTCAAGTGCCAATAAGACAAAGAACCGCTCGAAGTAATGAAAATATTGCTGCCGTTCAGACAAGTGTTGCTGAAGACCAAAATTTGTCTATTCCAAAACGTTCTCAAGAATTGGGACTGTCTCAAACCACGACCTGGTAGGTTTTGAGAAAGGATTTGGGCTTGCAATCGTATAAAATTGTTATCACTCAAAAACTGAAGCCATTGGACCACTGTAATCGCCCTGAATTTGCTGATTTTGTGTTGGAACAACTTGAAAACAATAGCGATTTTTTTAAGAAAATCATTTTCTCCGATGTGGCTCACTTTCATCTGAGTGGTGCGGTAAATAAACAAAACTGTCGATTCTGGTGCGAAGAAAATCCACAAATTATCCATTACATTCACCTAAATTGACAATGGAGATCGATGATAACCAACTTTTTATGACCAAAATTGGAAGAAGTTGATCTTGACAACATCTGGTTCCATTCAAGACGGGGCTACGTGCCACACAGCACGTGCAACAACCGAATTATTGCGAGAAAAGTTTGTAGATTCGATTATTTCAAGAAATTGTGACATTGAATGGCCTCCAAGAAGTTGTGATTTAACACCATTAGACTATTTCTTGTGGGGTTATTTGAAGTCATTGGTCTTTAGCAATAAACCAGACTCACTTCAAGCTTTAGAAGTCAATATTCATGACATACGACTTGATTTAGTGGAAAAAGTGCTCGAAAATTGGGTTCATCGAATTCGTTCCTACAAAAGAAGTCGTGGAGGCTATTTGAATGACATTTTATTCAGAACTTAATTGTATCGATTGTACTTTATATTAAATAAAAAACATTTGAATTTCGTTAACAATTAGTGTGTTTTTTTTTACCAGTCGTCAACGACTATAGGGATTCGGTCAATCAGGGCATTCCATTATTGAGAATTAGCAGTAAGTAATCAGTTACAAGCTGATCACCTCAACTACTGGTAACGAGGTCTACCTTAAACCTCTGCTGTCATCAGCAGTGACAGCACCCGAGATAATTGCCAGTTATCCCCCTCCTGCGATCCGAAGATCGCACCCGCGATATACGTGTCAACCACAGCCACCACGTAAATACCGAAGCACATCACCAATAATCGAGCACAGAACTAGTTCATCGTTTTTTATACATAGTACAAAAACAGGTACAGTTCCACTCATATTAGCATATATATACAAGCAAATACTATAATAGCATTAGGCATGAAAGCTATGCAAAGCTTCAACGCCATAATCCTGAAAGATTAATTTTTATATTGAATTTCGTTTTGTGGGGCGTCTTGGTTCCCGTGGTACCTGTGAGCAGTGGTCACCAACCTTGTAAATTCCTGACCTTTTTCCTCTTCCTTTCCTTCACAACTTCCTTCTATTCTTTCCTCATTCAACCCTTCCTCTTTCTGTTTCCATCATTTATGTTCATGCACCACCTCTGCGTAGGGTTTACTATGTGATTATTAATTTTAATATTACATTTGCCAGCCACGGAATATCCACTGTCGGATATCTACTTTTGCCCCTTGTTAGCTATTTTACCTTATTATGCCATCATTGGGATGAGAAGCTGGAATATAGTTAACATCGCGCCGCCGGGGCGGAGAAAGCGTTGATAATATCAAAAGGAGTATTACCGAAGAAGTGAAGGTGATTCCAGTTGAAACCTTCCAGCAATGCAACGAATTGTGGGAATAACGCCTCCGCCGATGTAAAACTGCCTAAGAGAATATATTTTTTAAAGAAAATTAGTTTCATTTCGTTTGTGTCACACCCGTAGATTACTTCGATGAGAATTTGCCCCATGCAGGATCTCGCTATCAATCGACGTGTTAAACAAACAAGGTTGACCACATTTCAACAGACCGTTTTTTATTGAACATTCTTTTTAAATGGTCATAATCAAAAAGATCCTTAAATAACCGAAAAAATGATAATTTGTTGGGAAGTAATTTTCAGTTTTAACTATAGAAAAATCTCGTTGCTTCTCAAATATTTTAAAATTAAATGAAAAATAGAAAACTCATTTTAATATTTATAAAAAATACCCAGAACAATGTGCTTGGGTATGGAGAAGTCAAATTGGTTTACAACTAGAACTCAAATGTTCATGATCTTGTATACTTTTTTGGACATTCTTACAATTCGCATATAAATACTGACCTTATTTGAAATGATCATAAAAAAAATACCCTCAACAAGACTGCTACTCTTATAAAGAGTTTTCCATTCAAATTTATATAACTTGATACAAAATTCAATTTTTAACATTGATTTTGCGTTACGGTAGTAAATATCATTATAAACATTAAAAATATCCTCGAAAAAGAATCATTTCAAACGATTCAAAAGAAAATTTCGAATATTTCAATATGATTTGGTAACATTAAATTTTTTGGTTCTATAGTTTTACATCATGTTTCCAAATGGTAAAGACCACCGTGAGCTCGACTGTAATAAATTATAGAATTTTAAATCGAAATTTTACTTCATGAACTAATTTCCATGTATATTGAGTTATTATATCAGTTAAAGTCGTTTAAATTAGCCTCAATCTCCTGTGTTATTAAAAATTATATAATTTGTACTGCTTTTAAATTTATTTACACATTTACGAATAACTTTATACGAGGGTCATTCAACAAGTACTTAGCCACACCGCCCGATGGAACTGCTGTCACAAAAGAGATTTACCATCGGGCAGTACATTTCTTTAATAGCCTACTGTCGAAGTTGCAATCGATTCCCTTCATTAGTTTTGTATTAAGAGCCTTTGAAAGCGAGCGTGTCGGTCGGTTGCACAAAAATGGAAAAAGAACAATATCGTTCGGTGATCAGATTCTCGTTTTTGGAAGGGAAAACGCACAGCGAAATCAAAGATCGCTTGGATGCTGTGTATGGTGACTCTTCTCCTTCGATGGCGACCGTCAAGAATTGGTTTAACGAGTTTGTTCGTGGCCGCACGTCGGTTTTTAATGAGCCACGCCCAGGTGCCCCGAAAACGGCTGCTACGGAGGAAAACGTTAAAAAAGTCCACGATCTCGTGTTGGCAAATTCGTCGAATTTGGCCATGGCGAAAACTCTCCAGATTTGGCCCCTGTGACTTTTTGTTTCCAAACCTGAAAAAATCACTCGCCGGGAATAGATTTTGGTCGAATGAGGAGGTTATCGTCGCCACGGAGGCCTATTTTGCTTCCCTCGAGAAAATGTATTTTTTGGACAAGTTAAAAAAGTTAGAGCATCGCTGGGCCAATTGTATCGAGCTTGAAGGAGATTATGCGGAAAAATAAATTGCCACCTTTCCAAAATTTTCGTTTTTCTTTAGTAGGCTAAGTACTTGTTGAATAACCCTCGTACAATGAAAAATACGATATTATTTATTATTCAAAATATCTCATATTATTAGTTAATAGAATCTTTTTGTAAAAATTGAATTTTCTCTTATTAAGTATTATTTTTGAATAAAAAGTATTTTTAATATGGTAATTTGAAAATATTATATGTATGTATGTATGTGTATATCCCCAAAAGCAATAATATAAAATATAGAAAATTTGTTTTATTTATGCTGATAAATTCTAAACATATCCCAAAATTGTATATCCTTTAATTCGAGTATCCATTAAAATGATTGTTTTTCTGTTTTCGTAATAATAATTTTTTTCGAAATCGACAAGACATGCCCGTTATTTTCGTCATTCGTACTTTTTTTCGAAATCGACAAGACTCGCCCTTGAGGAAATATCTGTTTTCTTATTATCTTAATTGCGTTTTGAAAAAGCACGTACACGTATGTATGTTAAATGTGGAAAATATTTTTTTGGAGAAAATATTGTTATTTTGCCGAGCTTGAAATTTCCATCAATATGCATTTAGTTTTGATTGTCTACTTTCCATTTTGTTATATTTTCAGTGGCTCTTAGGTATTTTTTTTGCTTTTATTTCCAATTGATCATCCTGAATCATAAATAATAAATTCCCGGAAAAATTGAACTGAAAGGGATTTTTAACGAAGAAAAAGGAAATGCGAATTTGGAGAATTGAATTATCTACGCTTGTCACTCAGATGCCAAAATGGTGAATTCGAATAAGCGTGAATATTGTAAACAGCATTCGTTAGGAAAATATTGACGGCTATTTTCTTATGACCACAAGGCAACTTCTGCCGTAGAGGGGGTAAGTGGAACTGATGGCAATGTCAGAATCGATAATGATTCCGATAGCGTCGTCATTTATCGATGGTGCCTGACTGTATTAAAGACCATACCAATGAGGATAACCACAATGACAGTAGTTGGAGAGCAACTGTAAATAAATACTATCCAAGACCGAAAAACATACTACATTGGTTAAAATGCAGCTGTTTATTCGTAACTGTAAAAGAACACACTTCAATAAAAGAAAATTTAATGTATCGTGATTTTTATGATTTGAAATCCCCATTTTATGGTAGAATGTCATTCAACTGTCGTATTTAATATGGCGTCGTCAGCTTATATAAACCCAAAAGTATGACAAGGTACTCGTTCCATATGGATATAATGGCAACGTTAAAGCAAATTCATAATATTGAGTTTTGTATTCTTTGTCACTCAAATTGATTCCCTGACAGTGTTATTGTTCCCTACTGTATTTATATTTGAAATTTACGAAACGAATTATTTATTGAGAAATTGGAAATTATTTTAATTTTTCTTGTATACATGTAAGGAATTTTTGAAAAATTATTATATTCATTAGAAAAATATATAGTATAAATTCATAATAAATGTTTCACATTAAAAACTCTCTAAAATTGTGTCATCTGTGATGCCTTCTACAAGATATACACATGAGTAAAATAAAAAACGATCCAGAATAACGCAAGTGAAAAAGTACTTCCTATTCGGACACATTGAAATACTAAAAAGAAATATTTAAAAAAAAGGACCATATATTTTTTTTATTATAAAATTGTCACCATCATTGTCAGTATTATAATTTGGTGTTTGATGCTTGTCATATACCATAAAAAATTAGAGAATCACAAATAAGAATCTCAATATTCTTTCGATCATTGATTAAATACTTATTTTTTTCTAAAAGTACAGCTTTTTATGTTATAAAATTGGTAAACTTTTCTTGGTGCTCTGATCTTTAAACAAAAGCTGGAGAAGGTCAAGTTTTGCTACTATAAATAAGACCACTAAAGATTTCTTCACCTAGATTGGCTAAATATCTTACTTATCTCCTCCAATTTACGAGGTCTGTTGAAAAAGTATCGCGAATTTTTAATTTCCGCGGGTTACGTATATGCGATTTTCAATTTTTTGTGGCGTTATGTTGGTACTCACGTCTTTTACTTATGCCCGCAAGTTCAGCCATTTTGAATATTCAGTTAATTTTTGGCATCTGCTTTGCTTGTACGTGTTTTGGCTTGTCTTTGATTTTTGCTCAATTTCGACCAAAAACAGCATCGTATTAACATTGCTAAGGAGCTGTTGGGCTCTGTCCGCGATGACCCAAATTTGCTCCAGAGGGTCATAACTGTTGACGAATCATGGATTTATGCTTATGACGTGGAAACAAAAGCTCAAACATCCCAATGGAAGCTGCTGCACGAGCCAAGACCGAAAAAAGCGCCAAGTTCGGTCAAATGTGAAGGTTTTGCTTACAGCTTTCTTCGATTGCAGGGGCATGGTATATCATGAGTTCTTGCCACAGGGTTAAACGGTCAATAGGGAATATTACCTGCTAGTTATGCGTAAGTTGCACGAAGCAATCCGCCAGAAACCCCCGGATTTGTGGAAGAACAAAAATTGGCTTTTTCCATTTTTGGCCAAAAACAACACACTAATAATGCGCAGCCACCGTATTCCCCAGATCCGGCCCACTGTGGCTTTTTCTTGTTCCCGAAACTGAAGAGCCCCATGAAAGGACGACGTTACGCTACGATTGAGGAGATAAAGACGGCATCGAAGGAGGAGCTGAACAAGATCATAAAAAATGATTTTTTGAAGTGCTTCAAGAATTGAAAAAAATGTTGGCACAAGTGTTTAATGTGGTGGGGATTATTTTGAAGGGGACAGAATAGATATTCATTAATAAATAAATAATTTTTGGAAAAACACAAAATTCGTGATACTTTTTGAACAGACCTTGTATTATAGTTCATTTTTTTATGACTATTTTTCATGTCTATAAAGAATAACAAAGTCACTTCAAAAAATGTTAACCCGAAATGGACATAAGTTTGCCTTTTTAATTTTATTAAGGAATATTGGAATTCAGAGTGATACTATATAGAATATCTTAATTATAGTTATTTGAATGCTATTGTTTGCGCTGGCATATTTAGGCTTAACATATAGTTTTTGATGTTAATTTTAAAGATTTTTTTGTTTTTTAAGATTGTAAATTTTTTTTCGACTGCACTGAATGAGATACATTTTTTATATTGTATAAAAAGGAATACATTTACTATCCTCATAAGATGCCTTACTCACTTATGGAAAGTGATAATAAAATTCAAGTAAGGAATAACCGGAAAAGTTAAATGGTTTCCCAGAAAAGATAAAATAAAACTAATAACCTATCAAGTTTTTATTTTAAAATAATTCACGGTAAAATCTAAACGATAAAATAAATAAATTGCACATTCAAGAGGTAGTTAAATAAATTGTTTAAGAAAATTGCCATTCAAAATTGGTTAATTTGTAAGAAAAATAATTCAAAAGATGGGATAATAGAGCTACGAGTAATTTATAAGATCAATAAAATTATCATAAATCGCTTCAAATGAAAAATGCAAAATCACTTTTTTACATACAATAACATATATATGTGTATATAAAATTTGCCTGTAATTTCCATAACTTAATGCATTTTTATTTTTTTTATCATTATTCTCAAAGTTTTGATCGAAATTGCCACATTACAAACAGAAAGGATATATTTTTATATCCATAAATTTCGAATATGTTTTACATTAAAATATTTTCAAAACAATTTTTTTTTACAATTCATGTTAACTAATCGAAAACGATATGTATCAACTTGTTAATATCAGACCGAAAAATCATTTATTTCCCGATTTACAATTTAAAATAAAGTCAAACGCTTTTCCTTTACGAATGACGATGACACTTTAATTTCCTGAAATATTGTTACGTTCTACCGATTTCTCTCATACGATATAAAATGTAAACAAATTTAAAAGGTTTTACACTGTCAAAAGAAGGGTTGAAAAGTCAGAACCCTTTTGCATTTCTAGAACGAATTAATCGAACAGGAAATTCGCAGGATGAATGCCATCTCACAGACACCAAAGAAAACCGCTCCAAGCACTTGAATTGGTTTTTCAAAATGAAGTTAAATTAAACGCGAAAGCAACTTAACTTATCGTGAGCGATATAAATTTCCATACAACCCAGACAAGTGCATAAATTAAGATAAAAATAGGCAAAATGTATAAATTATGTTAAATGTGACATTGGTTCGGTGGTATAGTCGGAGTGGAGGCTTAGTCGCAATATGGGCAAATTGATGGTGGCGTTTAGTATTTGAATCGTTACCAAAGAAATTTGAATAGAACTGGTCCCCCATTAAGCTTTATCATTAGAATCTCATCCCCTACTAGCAACAGATCTTCGAAAATTTCTTGATGTATATCTTTAGCCTGTCTTTTTATGCTGAAAATAAGAATCATTATATAGGGAAATTCTCATAAGCATTGCTTGCATACTTGCCCCTCCTTCAGAGTCGTAGCATATGAAACCTTATTGCCTATAAGGGTGAGTGTAATCGTTTGAAAAATATAATTGAACTTTTTAAGTACTTTTCCTCCATTGCTCTAAGGACACACATATAAACCACTTGTACATATGTTGAGATGTAGATGACAAAAGGCTTGAATACTCTATTGTGACTGGAAGATAATAACAAGAAATATGTAGGGCAGGAGTATCTCAAAAGGTTCTTTTTTTTGTAGTATTGTATTTATATTTTTGGCGGTTAAAGACTTCTTAACAAATGAGATATTTTATTTAATCTCCCAGCTAAAATTTGTATGGTGTTAATAGTGGTGGCAACTTTGGTACTTATGGCAATTGAAATTCAGAAGTAAAATCAATGCGAAGAAAGATGAAAAGCAATGCGAAGAAAGATGAAAAGATTCGTAAACTTTTGCCAGTGTGGGTGGTATTTTGAACATTTTCCCCGAGTGTAATTAAAATATTTTTTCCCCTTTTTGATGTAAAAAAGGACTTTTCAACAAAGTTTCGTATCGAGCAAAAATATGTAGTGAAATTTCAAAAACGAGTAAAGAAATGCAAAAAGGAAATAATTTAAACTGGAATTAATAAAAGTTGCGTTTGCTATTAAATGCTATAGAATACTGAATTGGATAATGTTAAGATGGGATAAGTAAATGGAACCCATTCTCTATAATTCCTTTTTGAGTTGTCCTTGCCTTATTTCCTTTTGTTTCAAATAAATTGGGCTCAATTTCTTATTAAATCACATTTTTGAGAAATTTGTGTCATTTTCAGACTTTTAAAAAAAAAATCTTTAGAAAAAACAGAAGCCAAGAATAAAAATAAATAATAATAATAAAAGGCAACGATCAAACAAATGATGAGGGTTAAATGGAATGAACAGAAACGAAAAGGATGTTATATCAATTCAATATACAGTATTATTATCTTAGTTTTTGTTTGTTTTATTTTATATTGTTGCCATGTGGATGGGGTTAATCTGGAATAGGACAACAATATAGAAGAAATCAGCATTAAGGGCAAATGAACCGAATATATGAAAATGAAAAAAGTTATTCTTCCTTTTTCGAAATGGAAAGAAACATTCTTGTCTTCCTCATTTCTGACTGAATAAATACCCAATACCCATAAATTTGAATTCACAGAGAAAAACAAAAAAAAATCACAAAAAAAAAATTAAGAAAAAATATCTCTATAATATATGTATTTATAGATGAGTATTTGTTTTTCCTTATATGGGAATGTACATACATAGCATATACATATAAATGAACGAACACTTAGACAGAAAAATTGGTGGATTTTTTTTATTAATTCGTTGAAAGACATTGTCTTATAAAGTTTTTGTAGCTTTCATTTATAGAGAATTTTTTCCAAAGAACATTTCCAATTTTTTAAGAAATTCTCTAATTTATCGTTTTTTTTTTTATTGATTTAAGGTCTCTGAGACAAGAGCCAGATGTCATTCTGTAGCGCCACAACCTTGAGGCCATTTGGCGAATTCATGGTACGTGTGGTCTGGCATTGCTAGTTTTCCTGATGAAACTGTTCGATGGTTATTTTGAGAAAAAAGTTAAACATTGTTAAATTTTTGAGAGCAAATTTATATGATTAAGAAGTTTAAAAAGAGGGATTTGAAAATTATTCTTGGATCTAGGAGCTCGACGATGTAAGGAGTCCTATTCAGAAAGATATTGTGGGTTAAGTGACAAGCATTTAAAATATGGGGAATGGTTAGTTGAACGCCATAGGAATGGTATGATGGACAAGGTTGGCTTCAAGGGCTGATAGGGTATCAGTAAAGAAAGCTACTCTGCTATTGACTGGGGTGTTGATGGCATTCCACCATACAGTGAAAAATTCCACGTATGTGAGTATTGCCAATAAACTGGATGATAGCGAAAAATGTTGTATGGAATTACCGAGTCCATCCAACAGTTCTTGGAACAACTTGATGGATCGGTGTCCGAGTCCATCCAAAAGTTCTAGCTAGATGGATCGGTGTTTGATTTACTGTACCTGCTGAGTGACGTAGACTCTCACTACGGTTTCCACTCTGGGTGTGGCTGGGAGTTTGGATAATCGAAATAAAGGGTGCATGGATCTCTTTCTAATAAAGAGATCAAAAAGGAAATGGAGGACAAATTTCTTTTAGATTTGGCAATGGAAGGGATTTGCTTAAGAAGATTGGGCATACTCCGACGAGCAAAGATTTTTATATATGATGTTAGTACGGGATGTGTAAAGGTAGTGTGAGACGGGCTTTCGACCAGTTTCAATAAGGATAAAGTCCACTATGGAAGTCCAGTGTGCTCCACTGGCTAGTTAAATACAGTAATTAACCACTGCTTCAACTTGCATTTGCCTTGTTACTGGCATTCTGACGCATAAAGTGAGGGAATTGAGCAACGTTCCTTCCAGTAGGCCGTTGGTTACTCTGATTGCATAGTTTGTCTAATGTTACATTTACTACCAACAATAATCTTGATATTGTTATTAATATGCAAATTCCAACTGCCTTCATAGGTAATGATTATACTCAGAATTATGTAATCTGCCGGACGGAGGGAGTAGGAACCAGATATGGATCCATTTGGGTTACATTTCCGTTTCCTACAAACATGGAGACATGATGGGTTCGAAGTTCCTACAATTGCCCATTTTTAATGCATCATTTGTGGACAGTTGAAATAACCTCGCAAAAGATAGTGGGACAAGAAGTGTATGTATGTTAAATACCATTTTCTGTCATGCGTTTTGACGTAAAATTATCACCTGGCGTAACTCTCATCGAAGTGGTTGGACGTTCAAATCACATTGAGGCATAACCCCACGCTAATTTCTCAAAAATCCAGTTTTTCTTTCCATTTCTATTACTAATATTTCTTGAAATGATAGTTTAAAAAAAATACCTTCGATATGAGAAATGCCTAAATTATTTTCTATAGTAGATTTCTCAATCTGATATTCCAGCAAGAATTTGAGTTAAATTTAATTTAAACCTTCCAAAATTTGTTAGCTTGATATCAATTTAATAAAGTATACTTCAAATTATCAGATATAAACTTTTGAAAAAAGAATCTGCATTATCAATACTCAACTGAAAATTTTCTGTCTTTTAATGTTTGCAAAATATAATTCATATGTTGAAGTAAATTTTTCTGTTTTCGAAAGCAAAAAAATGTTGAAAAATGTTCATTTTTCAAAATTTTGTTTTTCTTAAATAAATATTATGAGGGTTGATAGAAAAGTTATGAAACAAATTTATTTGGCAATAAGTCTATTTAATTTTTATAAAATAAAGCATCAATTTTGTACCTTTCAAAATAGTTCCCTTGGACAGCTATATATTGACCGAGACATTGTATCCACTTTTTATAGCAGTGCTGCAAGGCTTTTAACTGGAATCGTCTTTAGAACCAAAATGATATCCTTTCAAGTGTTTTTGATCTTAGAGAAGCATAAAAGTTGCACTGTTCTAGATTAGGTGAACAGACGAGTTAGAGACCCACAGGAATGTATTTTATCTGTTTTTTATTTTGAAGGTCTAGTTAATCCGCCTCCCACTACATATTAGAGCCGTCCTCCCCGTCCAACAATATTCTTGGTAAGTAATGTTCTCCATAGCCTCACAATCGCAAATTACTACTTGCAAGATCTTCTAAAAGGGTTTCTGTTTCGGTGATGTTAACTGCTCGTCGTTTGTCGTTAACTGCTTTACGCCAAACCATTTTTTCATGATTGGAAACTTAAATAAGTCACTAGGAGCTAAATCTGGCAAATATGGTGGATAAAGTAGCAAATCTTAACATATTGAATTTTTATGAAGGATATTTTTTATTTTTATGAAGGACATTTTTTTTAATTGAGATATTATTTTTAATATTAACTTTATCTTTGATAAGCACCAGGTTGTTGGCTAATATGATACCATAAATTTTGGTGTGCATATTTTCCATGATCACCTCAATTTGACGAATTGAAAGCTTTTCATCATATACGGATGTTCGGCCGCGATTTACCAGTTATCAAAATTGCATTTCCTTTAAAGTAGAATTTAACTTTTGGCGGATACTTTTTACACTGTCCCCGTATATATACATTCCAATAATAAAAGCAGCTTCTATAAGATCCTTGCAATCATATTTTTGCAACTTCTCTTCTCTCGATATTTTTTTAAATAGCATGAGCTTTCTTGTTTTATTTTTTTTATAGTCAAGTAGCAAAAAAACTTGACTGCAAACAATAATAGACATAATAGCGATCTGTGTGCAGCTAAAGAAGGACTACCATTTCTAATTCAAACTCATAAAAGTAAACTGAATATTTATTAAAAATAACATCCGTGATAGTTACCCCACTTATATACACTAAAATTTATTTTGGTTTCAATAATTCATAATCTAAAGATCAAATTAAATTATTAAATTTACATTTACTGGCCAATAATTATTAAAGAGTATGATCTTAATCTACATTTTTCTTGTTTCTGTCGGAAAAATATATTTTTCCATAAGATTAAAAATCAAAGTATACGAGTATAATTCTTAGCTTTTTTATTGCTCAAAACTTAGCCCTTGTTTGTTTTAAATGCAAAAAATATTGAATTAGTTGTCTAGTCATCGGTTTGGCATTAAACTTCTGGCAGACCTGTACAAAAAACTTGTAAGTTATTTCATATCCTTACATTATATAAAATATTTCCAAATTTTTAATATAAACTATAATATGAAGTTACAAAAAAGATTAGTATCTAAAATCGAAAACCAGAATATGTACATCTTTCTAGACCAAGAGACTGATGATGGATCTATCAACACATTTTTATAAAATAAATACAATTATCAAATTTTTAAATAGAATTTTTAATATATTTTAACTAGGAAAAATACACACAAATATTAATCAAACAAACAACTTAATTGTGCATCTCCAAAAAGTGAATTTTTGATAAGAACAATTTTATTTCCAGTATTTGCCAATAACAACATACTGTAATTAGAAAAAATAATTAATTTAGTTTACAAATGATATAATCTTATCACTATTTGGCCCTGACTAATAAATTTTCTGATAATTATGTATTTTTGTGGATTTCAAATCAATCAAATGCGACAAAATGATTGGAATAATTTTTTTCAATTTATTTGGCTTGGTAACAATTATTATTAGATCTAAAATTAACTAAAATAGACTATTTGATATTATGTAATTTTCAAATAATTAATTTTTTTTTCGTTTAATTATAGATTATATATTTAATGATTTTCGGATATAAAAGAATTTTTGTTCAGCAAAAATTTATAAATTATTTCTGGAATGAGCTATTTTATGGCATTATGGAATGAGCTTTTTTATGGTAGGAGAATTGATTTTCTATCTTATAATATATTAATAGTAAAACAAGAAATTATCTGTCATTATATTTTATAAAAATCTTTTACATTTTTAATTAAAAAATAACTTTCAAAAGTAAAACAAAATCAAAATATCATTATTTTCTCTATATTGTTGGGAAATGAGATTTGGTAGTAGGAAATTTGAAGCTGCTTATGACTTAGGAAAAAGGCATGAGAGATTTTAAAACGACGAGAATCTTAGATCGAAAGTTTATAAGTCCAGACCGGTCTTAGTACGAACCCCTCTTACCGGATTTTGTTAAGAACCTTATTTAAATTAAGTATTGTATGGATGGAATTTACCGGATTTTGTTAAGAACCTTATTTAAATTAAGTATTGTATGGATGGTAAATTTACCGGATTTTATTAAGAACCTTATTTAAATTAAGTATTGTATGGATGGAAATCATTATCTAATCTAAAGGCTAAGAACTGGTATTTGTAAGGTTCGGTATGATTTACTAGAACATATATGAGCTGCTAACCATAGTATTTTTATAACTAATTACAGCCTCGGTGACCCTCCTCTAACATCTTCAATTTTATTTATCGTTAATTCCGCCATAGCTTATGCGACATCACAGATATTATGGCTGAAAAATTAATTAATTGGACATTCCTAATAAAAAATTCTCTGTATGGAGAAATAGGTTAAAATTTGCTACTTTAACGTATGCCCAGTTTGAGTAATGTACTTTAGAATTTAATCTGGTATATGTGATAGTTTATAATTAGAAACTGAGTATTAGCAGTACTTGGATTAGATTATAATCCTATGTTATATCTTAAATATAAGATACAATCTTTTACACTCTTTTAAACAATTCTTCTATCACCTATAATCCTTATTTTATAATAAATATTTAAATAATAAAATAGAAGGTGTCGTTTTCCTTATCTAGTCACCATCTTTTAGCCATTCTTGTATCCGCAAATGGCTTTCCCAAAATCAATGTCCTAAATTTATACGTTAAACATAACCTGTCATCTTCATCATTGAATTGACTTAATATAATTAGTAAATTACCTATCAACACCATCATCTTTGGAAAAATCTGGATGCGCGGAAAAATCTTTGAGGTGTGGCTCAATACTTCTAGCTCTACTTATACTTCTCAACCAAAGATACAACTCCTATCTTTCACCTATTATCCATTCCTATACAAATGTAATATAATTTTTCTTGGAAGTCGCAACTGCTCTCTGACAGGAAGTGATGATCTTATAATTCTGATGGAAGCAACTGTTATACATTTTTAACTCAATCAAGGAACGAGATAGATTCAGATTCGTGGTCACTAAAGATGCAACTGATCTGTTATTTATGCTGTTTCCTAACTAATAGACTAATAACTTAGTAAGCATTGTAAGATATGCAGCCAATGCAATATCCCATATTCGGCCGGCAATCCCAAGAAGTAACCGATCTGATATACAAGGATATTGTAACGCTACGATATGGTAGAGATTTTTCCAGTACGGCCATTAGAATGAAGGCTTAGAACTGATAGAGTGAATTAACCAGTAGGACAGGCAAAGTTTGCAAATTCGAACAGTTTAACTGCTTCGATTTACCTTACGTCTTTACCAAAGCGAGGATGGAAAAGTATTAGTCACAATATTAGCTGAAAAAAGACTAGTACGAGGTACTAAAAAATATCGCGAATTTTGAATTTCCGCGGGTTACGAATATTTGATTTTTGATTTTTTTTGTGGCCCTATGTTGGTACTTATGTCTTTCACTTATGCCCGCAAGTTCGGCCATTTTGAATGTACAGTTAATTTTCTGGCGGATTGCTTCGCGTAGCTAGCGCATAACTTGCAGGTAATATTCCTTATTGACCGCTCTACCCTGTGGCACGAACTCATGATGTACCACGCCCCTGCAATCGAAGAAAACTAAGCAAAATCTTTACATTCGACCGAACTTGGCGCACTTTTTTCGGTTTTGGCTCGTGCGGCAGCTTCCATTGGGATGATTGAGTTTTGGTTTCCATGTCATAACCATAAACCCAAGATTCGTCACCAGTTATGACCCTCTAGAGTAAATTTGGGTCATCGCGGACAGAGTCCAACAGCTCCTTAGCAATGTTAATGCGAGGTCGAGAATGGGCAGAAATCGAAGACAAGCAAAGCAGCTGTCAAAAATTAACTGAACATTCAAAATAGCCTAACTTGCGTGCATAAGTGAGAGACATGAGTACCAACATAAGGCCACACAAAAAATCAAAAATCAAATATACGTAACCCACGGAAATTCCAAATTCGCGATACTTTTTTAACAGACCTCGTATAATGTCGACTCCCATTCAATTGTTGTGGAACTGATAAGTGTTTAGGTTTTGTTCTGTTGCAATGACCAATTAAGTGTTGAGTGTCATAGAACAAAACAATCCTTCATGGAGAATCTCTCCCTTATCCTATCCGCTTTTAGCCTAGTCTTGAGTTCAACTTTTCTTTGAATTCTTTTTAGAAACCTGAATTTGGTAAGGATAAGAACTTCTTTTAAATGATAAAAAAGTCTTTGACGACATTTCATGCAAGAATTTACGTCCTCATAATTAAAATTTTTGATACGTCTACATTTTCAAACTGAAGCAACAAAGCTCATCAAACTTCGGTTAACAATTTCAGAAAAATATCTTGTTTGCGTAGAATTTTCAATTTTCTGAAAAAAAATCTAAACTAAAAGGTTGGAATGGATTCTGTTTAACAGATTCGACGTGTATTTATATGCCTATAGGTCGGGCAAGTGGACTCTGATTATGCTTCTAGAATTAAAACATGCCCTACATGACTGCTATAAATGCATATTTTGTTGTGTACTACTTTCTTCCGATTAGGAGGACGCATTCCACAAAATTTTCTTACAATAAAATCATCTCTCACCTTACCTATTAAGGTAGGATCTTTGTGGAAGGTATCCACAAAGATCCTACCTTAATACTGTTCGCTTCGATACATACATACATCAATTCCATATCCCTATCAACTTTCCGTATAACATATAAACATTTTCCGTAGACAGATAATATTTTTGTAGTAATGACTGAAACCAAACGTAAAAAGATACTCTAACTTAGATCAGTGACACTATTGGCAAAGTGAAGGCTTGCATCGAGAAAAATGATGCCACGTTTACAAAAAACCTGATTTCAGAACGAATATTTTATCACCTAGCCTGATTCCACGAAAGTTCTTTTACCGTAGATTCCACGAAAGTTCTAGATAATACCACTACCCTAGGAGGGAGACGGAATATCTAGATCAATACCTCTATTGACAAAATTAATATTATCCATAGACAAAGTGACATAATTAGAGTAACTAGCACCCTTTTAGATGGAACAGTTTTTCAACTTCCTTATTATATACATATATTAGAATGCCAATAGCAGTGCCACGGCGAGTCAATACAGCTTCTTTAGCGTACGCAATCGTAATCAAAACTGTTTGAAAACGCATTTTTCTTCACCTTTACAAAGCTCGAGTCAGATTAATTTATAATAACCTTTGATTTGCTAATTACCGCCAAACTCAAAAATAATTTCAACCTTCTTATCTCTAATAATCTCAACATTAGAGACAGATCTCTCACTTTCACTCTTCGCTTTTAAGCTTTTCTTCTATATATTCAGATTGAAAGCCGTGTTTCGGACAATATCTACATTTCTAGATATATTTAATAATGCTTTTACCAGCCAACTTATCGACAGGAAACTTTGCCGCGAACAGTTGGCCGGACTCAAGGAATATTTATTTCTTTATAAAGAAAAGACGTCAACACAACTTTCTTTACAGCTATCTACGTGCAATTAAACTGGCGGTTAAAATTGTTATTCGTCCTTTTAATTCAACACAATATCAGCATATTTACTAAAAAATATTTGGCCCATTGTATGTTTCTGTACTCAACGAAATTCGGTATAAGTTACTCAATAATGGGAATGTCAAGTTGCATTGACTGCCGAGGCATATCGGAATTATGGGAAATGAACGTGTTGATCAGTTGGATAGTTCTGGTGGTCACAGCTATTCATAATCTGTCTCATCTACTAAAAAAAATGGTTTAAAACATCCTCAGCCATTCGTAGTAATATAGATTGGACTAATAGTGAGAACTATTTAGCATCGCACTAGAAAACTACTAACAATCTACTCTACAGAACAGCCTTACTTAAGTTCAAAGCACAAAAACTGCTCATAATCTGGATAGGACATTATGAGCCTTAATTTAACCAAGATTTTCTTTCCGAGTGGAGGACACATACGTCGGAAAATTTCATTTTCAAATCCGCATTTCAATCTGATTGAATAAACTAACATCATTCGCAAAAACTAACCCTTATCGCTTAAGAAACTGTTGGTGCTCACCCACACGAAACTTGAAATCGCCAAATGGCTTCATGCTCGTCGTGCTATAAATCGATCTCTGGCTCATGTCTAAGGAAACTTACAAACAAACGAACAAACAGTATTTATTCCGCAATATAATAATCAATAAAACTACCAAAATAAAATAGTTTTTAGAATAAATTTATAAAATACACATTTTTTTTAATAAAAATTTTTATAAATTATTTACAAATTGACCTACATTTTATAAAGTTCATATACCAAGTGACTTTAAAATAATAAACGTACATTTTTTTTACTGTGCTTCTTACAATTTTTTATATTGCCTTAAAAAAAATAAACAACCTTTTCGAAACAAATTATTTATATAAAAAAATTAATGAATAATGATTACTAAAAATATATTTTACTATCGAATAACATGAACCTTTCTTCGTAGTTTTTGCATTTCATATCACACATTTAGGCTTTGTCATTGCCTTCAAATTTCATGGAATATTTTTTGTGTTATTCATGATAATTTGAAATTTGTAATATTCTAAGTAAATCTAGAAATTTTTATAAAATATGCTTGAAAAAAATATCATACTCATATGTAATTGACGTTAATTTATCTACTTTCAATGTCAGACGTACCATGCACCTTTGTTTCGAAAAGTAACATGCGGCTTTGAGCAGAACAATTTCAAGGAAATTAATTCAAAAATTACAATGACACTCATTTTGAAGGAAAAAAAATTATCTGATAAATGTTATGATGATTATTTATTTTTATTTGTCTACTTATAATATTGAAGCTATTTGCAAAGATCCAATTGAGCAAATTAAATATATTGAATGTGGGCTTTACTACTTAATTACTAGACTAAAACTATATGAAAACAGTTGTAAGATCCTTTTTTTGATAGTATCTTTTTTGTACGACAATATACTGTTCATAATATTTAGTCTTATATAAACAATTTTAGTCTTATATAAATAAATTGCTTTTTACACTTACTTCAGAATCTTACTGAATCTCGAATATTGCAAAATTATTTATATCCTTTTTCTTATATCAGAATGAACAAATTTAAATTGATTAATCATACATTATTCAATTTTAAACAAGACCCTGGATTTCAATTTAAAAATCTAGGATCTCTATTAAATAATACACAATAATTGGTAGCGTCGTCCTTTCATGGGGCTCTACAGTTCCGAGAATAAGAAAAAGTCACAGGGGGCCAGATCTGGGGAATACGGTGGCTGCGGAATTATTAGTGTTTTGTTTTTAGCATCCGGGCGTTTCTGGCGGATTGCTTCACGCAACTTGCGCATTACTTTCAGGTAATATTCCTTATTGACCGTTCTACCTTGTGGCAAGAACTCATGATGCGGCACTCCCTGCAATCGAAGAAATCTGTAAGCAAAACCTTCACTTGGGATTCTTTGATCCATTTTTTGGAATGGGCTAAAATCGAAGACGAGCCAAAACAAGTGCAAGCAAAGCAGCTGTCGAAAATTAACTGAAATTGTCGGCATAAGTGAGAGACATGAATATAATTAACCCGCGGAAATTCAAAATTCCCGATACTTTTTGAACAGACCTCGTATTTTTGTATTTTTAGCCACACTGGCCTACGATTTGAAAGTAGCTAGCTAATTAGCCGGGACGCTCAAAAATTAATTATTGTGAAGGAATTAAAGCGGTGTAGCCAAATAAGTTATGTCGTACGACATTTATGATTCAGTTTATGATTTAGGAGCATGATAATTGTCCCCAAAAGATGTTATGCTTAAAAAATCTCAATTAAATATTTTTCAAAATGCTTTTATTTAAAATTTCTTTTTACCAAAGGGTTTCGAAATAATTTATTTTAATCTTTAACTCGACAAACTCCAAAATGTATTTTATTTCTCGTGCCGCACTATGATTTCTTCTCATAATTTTTTACAGATACTGTCTTTATAATATTATATGAAAATGTAAATTTACACTATTCATAGAACTTCATCTTTACAACAAAAAACTATAAGCTATGATAAAAAAATTTCCAATATTTAAAAAAGAATGAACAGACGATACAAACAACTACTTAGACTGTTGGATTCACGGTCAAATAATACATCTGTGAGCAAACTACTAATCTATAATACCATACTTAAGCTGATCTAGACGGACTGGATTTTCCCAATTCCTACGGATACAGTCGTATTCTTTGCAAGATAATGAATACTCTTCAAAATGTTCTTAACAGTCTCGTACGAAGTTAGTTTCGTTCGTCGTTATAAAAAATGGCATGCTGGTGTACCCTATAATTTTTTTATAAGAAAATTACCCTTCTCATCCCTTAAAATAACAATGGTTTCGAGACTTACTAAATTAATCAAAGGATAGATACATTAATTGTGGAGAAGCACCAATGTGTGTTTATTCCTCCTCCATTTTTCAAATGATTCTTAAGTAATTTTAAACCATAAATGCGCATTTTACTTTTAGTGGGTCTAAATATTTTATACATGTATTGTATATAAATTCACAAATATAAATACTCACTTTACAAAAATCTGCATAAATACCAATTACTTTTAGGAATATTCTGAAAATGATGTATTTTTATTGTAAAATATTACATTTAATTTTTCTAATTTATTACAGTACCAAATGTAAATAAATGATAGAATATTCAGTAATTAAAGCGTATTTATAGTATGTGCTTTAAAAGCAAGTCGACTGTTTTCAAATAAAACATGTAAAATATTTCCTCTTTCAAAAAATAAAGTTATTGAAGATTATTTTTTGAAGAAGAAAAATAGGCTACTGTGTAAAAATCGATACGAAAATAAATTACATATCGATTTTTACTCAGTAGTCTATCTAAATATGATACATGAATTCAACAAACAGTTAATGTCATAATTATACAAATCAATCTTATATATTAAAACGAAATTAATTTTAAATGGAAGAGAAAATTAAAAGAAATGTTGCCTTACTCCTTAAGAAAAGGTGGATGGTTAATGAAAGTGATTTTGATTATTTTATTTCAAGAACTGAATTAAACGAGACCGATTCGATTGAATACCGAAATGTTAAAAATATATCACGCAAGCTAATCGATGATATATTAACTGAAGCTGTTCGAAGGGTGGAGTTAAAAATTCAGGGAAAACCATTTTCTAAAAGAAAATTTTTAAGAGAAGGAAGAAATTTATTCACAGTTCCTTCATGTTGGCCAAAAATTAATGAAGCCAGTCAGGATTCGCTGGCGTCATCATTGATGAAATACGTTCTACAGTTTATCAAAGATACTTCGTATGATTTTACTATAAATTTTCTTCAAAAATTTGTACAGGATGTTAGTGAAATTTACGAATATCATGTAGTGTTTTCTAGCAAGGATGAAAGTTTTCAAATTGGAAAAACGGTGACGTTCCTTTTTCAAATTGAAGTTTGCAGAGCAACTCCAGATTCATTGCCCGTTTATGTAACGTACAAGGTGGAAAATTTCTCTAATATCAATACTCCTGTTGATTCGTGTTCCGGAAAAAGTGAATCTTTTTATATAAATATCATTTTAGAAGGTAAAAAAAAGCTTTACGAAAGTTTAGAATTATAAATTGGCAATTTTTTGGTGAGCTTTTTTGAATTTTTCCCACGTGATGTATTTTGCATTTTCAATTTATGCATTTGTGATTTGAATATTATCAATAAAAATTTTTCGAATAATTTGTGAAATATTTTTTAGTGTTTTTTTACGATTTTTTACACAAATTTGTACGCAAAATCGTGCTTTAGAAATCAATTTGTTTCGGAATTTTTGCATAAAGTGAATTCTCCGCGAAATTTTTGAGTAGTGGATAACAAGAGGTTATTGGTTTTTTTTAACTGTGGTATTTCTAGAAAAAATCCTCGGAAAGGAATCCTTTATTGTATATTTATTTTATGGTAATAGAGCCGATGTCCTAATCTGGGCCTGCTACTATATAAAAATCGAAATGTCTTGTTTTTTCGTAATTTTTGTTTATTATATTTTTAAATTTTAGTTCGTTTGTCTATTTAACAAAACGTAATGCTCATTACAAAAACTATTCAGCTTAGTTCAATTGGTTTTTGTAAACGTTTATTATTTGTGTCTTATTAATAATAATAATAATTTATGATTTGAATTCTTATTTTTACTTGTATTTTTTTTCCAAAGCCTTGTAATACAAACTTGTATTTTTTCCAAACGCTTCAAAGAAGGATATAGAATTAGTTAAGATATTTTGCCTACAAAAATAGTTTTTAAACTAAAAAGGGAAAGAAAATTACAACACAGAAAAAAAAATGGAATTCGAAGTTTAAATGTCAAGAAAGTTTATTTTCAACAAATTAGAATATTGCACTCACAACTTCTGACTATGAACTGAATCTATAGATTCTTTTAGAATTGTCGGTGCGTAAAATACCTATTTCATGATGGTAGGGAAGATCTTTAGCAGAAGAAATTGCAATTGCCTTTTTTATGATGGTAGCCGATGACGTATACCTTAAGTTAACCATGGTACTCAAAAGAAGTTGGGATAAATGAACTAGATTTTTTTTCATAATCAATAGGGACCTTGAAAGTTCTTTAGTTAAGCAAAGCATAATGGTTGAGAAACATTTACAAAGTGTCCTTATAAGTTTATTGTATAATAAATACTAAAGTCCATAAAATTCACACTTGTAGTTATTGTGAAATAACTAACATCAGTACAAGTAATACGGGTAGATTTTATAAACTTAATTTGATTCAATGTTCCGTAGTTATCATTATGTCCGTTGAAATTTGACGGCTATTGTAAGTGGACATAGTAAAATAATAATAAAGCGCTACAATCTTTAAAAAGTGCAATTATTCTTAAAGCATTTAAAAAAGTAATTCATCAATTATTATTACGTTGAGAATAACATTCCTTCAAGTTGCACTATTTATCGTATAGTGAATAATATAAAAGAAAATTTTACATTGTATAATTTCAAATTTAATATTAAAGAAAATGGTACAAAAGTCAGGTTATTTTAAAACCAGGGGCTTAACATAGAAATGTAGCTTAAATAAAGTCAGTAAACCTTAATAAGAAATCTCGCAGGAAAAGTCAATCTGTCTCAAACTGCTGTATGGAATATTTGGTATATTGACCATTTATGCCGATACAAAATTTACGTGACATATGAAATTCAGACCAGAGATAATATACGCCTTATGCAATGGAGTAATAACGTTTCAGAGTTTTACAGACAAGATGCTAATTTTTACTGAAAATTGATAGTTAGTGACGAATGCCATTTTGACGCAAGCGGTTCTGTCAATAAGTAAAACAACCACTTTTTGGGATTTGAAAATCCAGAAGCAATTCAGTTTTTTACTATTATTTTACGTAGAGTATCTAACGTTAGACATTATTCTACAGACTGCCTACAACCACAGGGATTGGGCTACGCCCAATCAACCAACCAGTTCGGTTAGGTTGCACTTTCCCCTTCTCACTCAACTCCTAAGCCTAGCTTATCCTTCTTTCATTGGCACTTGCTCCTATCACTTCATCCCTTCGAACAACTATCGAAGGCATGAAGTAATAAAAGTAAGTTGCTTTCAGCTAAATCTATCATAAACTTCTTCCAACGCATTCAATTTCATCTTAGCAGTAAGCGGTCTCATCCAACTCCACTATTCGCCATATTATAATTAACTGTCCGTTAATTTCATTGATGTGCCATTCCAGCACTTCCATCTCAGCCATATCATCACTAGTAAGCTCTTTGCTAAGCCTACAAATCAATAATATCATCTGCAGTAAGAGTACCAGGGATATCTGGTATCCCTTATCAACAATCCTAAGACTGTAACTGCGATATAGGTATTAACTACAGCCACCATGTTTCAGCTAAAGACACCTCACCTTGCTCGACCACGTTATGACCATTCACTGCGGTCAGGGAGCTACAGTAAAATACCCTCTAAATTACAGGCACTACTACTAGGCCGACTCAGGACCGCGGGTTTATTTGCGGCAAAATATGCTCGCGATAAAACTTCTTTATCTGAAAACCCTCCAAGAGTGACCTATTAGTATCTGGATATATACGCTCAATCAACATGCAAAAGAGACCTATCCTCTTATGGATTTCACCAGCCTAGCTGACTAGATCTAGATAGATGGCTGCACCCAGCATACACAAATCCATTTTCTCCCTATTACCCCTTTAACTTCTTGCTTACACTATTTAGCCAGCTTCCTTCTTTACTTGAGTCACTTTCAGTCACCTTTATTTGAACCTTTTACGGTTGCCTCTATTACCTTCCTTCTTATTCCATGCATGAAGCAGTCAAACAATCCATCTTAACCATCTGTCAATTCCAATGGTGAGCGCTCCCAACCTATAGATCGCTTCCCTTTTTTCACCACAATCCTATGTGCTTCCATCCGGTCCCGCCACTGAACCAGCTACATCCATAACAGGTAAAACCATTGCTAACATTCAGTTACAAGATAGTTACCCTAACTGTTGGTATCAAGACCAACCTAAGCCTCTACTATCATCCCTCACCTAGAGTTCTAAGATTGTACCCGCGATATCTATGGTTTAATATTACCTTAACAGTTCTAAGGTATTAATCCATAGTGACCATGCTTCAGCCAAATGCACCAAATCTCTCTAAACAGGCACAGTGGGTTTTAACACCGTAGGGAACCCTGATCCTAATGGTACCAGCTTTGTTTAAAGAGTACTTGGTCGGTACTCCCACTCAAAGAGCTACAGTAGGAATATATCTTGTAAACTACTCGGCACTACCAGACCAACTCAGGTAACACGGGTTTGGAAAGACCCATTCTGGTATTGATGATATTGAGTTGTTCGAAAAGTGATTTCGTTTCTTCTCTACAGAGGACTTAATTGTATTTTTTCACAACCTACTTCATACTTAAGTATAATCATATGTATTTCGATAGCTGATATAGTAAGGCTTGCTTGTGAACAAATTCGATTGATTCTGCACATTAGTTTTTAGTATATGGAAAGTGAAAAACAGCATTTTCCGCATAATTTAATTTTTTACTATAGAAAATATAAAAATGCTGTTCAAGCAAGAAAAAAATTATCCGATATGTTAAGTGAGCGCCAGTGCCCAAACCCGAATATGCACCACGTTCTGGAAGGCCAGTTGAAGCTGATGAAGACACAATAAAGGCATTAATTGATGCAAACAGGCGAATAACAACTCGTGAAATCGCTGAGAGATTAAATTTATCGAATTTGACCGTTCATGATCATTTAAAATGGCTAGGTTTTATCTGCAAGCTCGACATATGGGTTTCTCATATTCTTACGGAAAAAAATTGGTGCCGTCGTATTAAAGTTTGTGATTTGCTTCTCAAACGCCAAGAAAATAATCCATTTTTGAAGCGTATTATCACTAGGGACGAGAAATGGGTTGTCTACAACAATGTTAAGCGCAAGAGATCCTAGAGTAGAAAAGATGAACCGGATCAAAGCACTTTGAAACCAATATTCATCAAAAAAATGTTATGCTATCTGTTTGGTGAGATTTCAAAGAAATCTTTTATTTTGAACTTCTACCGAGCAACACAACGATCAATTCTGAAGTGTACTGTCATCAGTTGTACAAATTGAATGATTCACTTAAAGAAAAAATGCTAGAATAAAATATTAATTCACTATAAAAAAATCGTCTTTCATTTTTATTTAAAAAAAAAAAAACGAAATTGCTTTCCGAACAACCCAATAGTTTAATCGTTCTCCAAAAATGCCCCTTGCGAATATACATTCGCTACAAATGTAATTTTGCGACCGGTTTCCTTTCCTCCTCGCTCTCCACATCTAGCCGCTCCCAATTTCTTGCCAGAGGAATTCTTTAAATGAAATGTTTCCGCTAACGTATCGGAGAAAACCGAATAATGCGCGGGTCGTTCAATAAGTCCTTAGAAAAAGATGGAAAAAAACTGTTTTTCAACATAATCTCGTTTTAACTCTATACCAAAATTTTTATCCCGTCCAAAAAATAGGATTTCGGAAGTTCTGCAAAATACTCATCCGTTTGAGCAATGACGTCCTGGTTGGAAGTGAACCATCGTCCGCCAAGGCATTTCTTCAGATTGGGGAAAGGAAAATAGTCACTCGGGGCCAAATCTGGTGAATAAGTGGGATACTGCAACAATTCCATTCTCAATTCCACAATTTTGGCCATGGAAACAGCGCAGGTGTGCACACGCGCATTGTCCTGATGCAAGAGGATTTTTTTCTTCTTCAGATGGGGCGTTTCACTTTGATTTCCTCGCTCAACCGTTGCAATAACGACGCGTAATACGCTTCTGGTATTGTTTTTCCTTTTTCCAAGTAGTCGATAAAAATGATGCCCTGCGAATCCCAAAAGACCGTGGCCATCACCTTGCCGGCCGATGGCACAGTTTTTGCCTTCTTCGGAGCCCGTTCACCCTTGAAAATCCACTGTGATGACTGTCTCTTCGTTTCTGGTGTGTAGTAGTGTATCCAGGTTTCGTCCACAGTGACATATCGACGAAGGAATTCGGCAGGATTGCGATGAAAGAGTGCCAACATAGACTCAGAGTCCACTACACGATTGCGCTTATTCTCCTCTGAGAGCAAACGCGGCACCCATCTTGCCGAAATTTTTTTCACAGACAATTTTTCATGCAAAATTGAAGCGACTGTACCTTGTGATATGCCCGTGGCCTCAACTAATTCGTGCACTTTAATTCGCCGATCGTTCAAAATCAGATCGTGGATTTTGTCGATGATTTCAGGAGTAGACACCTCAACTGGGCGTCCTGAACGATGTTCATCTTTTGTGGATGAACGGCCACGTTTAAATTCATTCACCTAATTGTAAACCGTCGCAAACACATTTGCAGATGTGCCATGAACTGCATCCAACTCGGCTTTGATTTCTTTTGGGCTTAAGCCTTTCAAATGGAGATGTTTGATGACAGCCCTAAACTCGCTTTTTTCCATTGTTATGCACAAATAAATGTCGTTAACTTTAATCGACGATAGAAATTGACCTACGCTATGGATCGAGCTGAAATTTTGACAGCTTTTCTGACCAAAAAAATCTTTACCGACACTACGAGCGCAATTTCTCGGATTTTCTAAGGACTTATTGAACGACCCTCGTATAAACAAAATATATGCAACGAAATCAAATTAAACGGAATTATTTAAAAGCGTTTAAAATATATCATCAAAATGATTGAGGCAGAAGCGGCCATATAGCCTATATTATTTTCTATACCTTACCGCCAAGACAATATAAAAGATTTTGTTTAACCAAATTACTAATTGTTATTTCAAGCAAAATGTATTGGAAAAAAAATAATAAACAAATCTTAAGAAGAGCCTGTATCTTAAATCACTAAAATCACTGCACAATTTGCAAAATAACATTAAATTATTCTATTGCCGTTGAAGCTTTAAAAAGTTCTCATTGTGTCATGAAGAATTTCTTTTACAGAATCTATTAAGAAAACGTGAGACCTCTGCTAAGACTGACATATTGAAAATATCAGCTGCGAGTTTATTTAACCCTCATGAAATTTTAATAAAGTTCGATTTGAACTACAACAAAGTAATTTCAATATATTTTTTAAATACTAAACTCAATTTTAGGATTGCAAACAGTTGGTTTTAAACGATTGATTTTGAACAACTTGTTCGCCACAGATTACTTTATATTATTCGAAATAATTTTACAAACAATTTTCTAGAGAAAATGAAGCAAATTCAATAGAAACCACATACTTTCTAGCAAATAATGCCAATAGTATATATTGAGTTTGGTATTGAATTGGTTCGAAACTATTCGATTAATTGTATTTATTAGGCAGATTTGGTATTGCACATCTGGTTAACAACTGGTCTGGATATCATTATTCATTCGAAATTATTACTGAAATTTGAATTCGAAAATTCCATTCGGAAAATTAGCATTCCATTTTGAATCCAAAAACAAAGAATCGATTCGCCAATGAACAAGAGAATCACACTTAATTATATCAGGAGGTAAGTAGGGGAATGGTACGAGTAGCGAGGACATGGTTCTGGGCAATTGAAATTCTAATTAGAGCGCTTCTCTAGCATTATATACGATCAATAAAATTCTTCATAACATCTTCGATGTAAAACATAGCGTACATATTCAGTGGCATTCATTCCCCTCCCCTCTAACCATACTGTGAGAAATATAATTTACACTATCCATAAATATGCGTGGGTGTATAAGAACCTAACACGTGTCAGATTGTTTTTGTTTCTGTTTTTCTTATTGTAGTCATTTTTATTTTTCTTGTTGACTCTGAACAAAAATTCCATTTTCGTTTACATTATTTAACGCAATTCCATCATCGCTCGGAAGGAATTATGATAAGAATCTTCCTCGTTCATATCATAATTAGGCATTTATTTCATACTTGATTTATGTATGTACGTGTACATTTACCCATGTCGCCTCATCGTACTAGGGGCTCCCACTAAGCAGAACGGCAAGTGTTATACCCCATCTATCATTTTTCTTATCCGCAATGGCCCCACAAACGGAAAATGGAAACAATTTCGAAGTTATTGTATTTTAACAGAAAACCAAATGTGGAGTATTTTAACGGTATTATGGGGCTTTTGGTGGCGGTAAAATAAGCAATTGCGAAAGTATTTAACCTTTATTATAGAAATGCGTATATTTTCATTTAGAAAAAAATTCGCTGAAAATTAAGAAAACAAATTCCAAATAAATAATTTTCTTGTTTGGTGCGCTAAAGCCTTAAATGTGGATGTGTATTTTTTTAATTTTTCAGCATTTTCTCTTGAACATTTTATTAACAAATAATGTTATTTGCTTGTGTTTTTTGGCTTAAAAATTTTGGTTTTTCCAACTAATACAAAATAAGAATTTAATAATAGCGGTTGAAAATAATTGGCGTGTGTATGAGCAGTATTCTCGATTAGAGTCGTAATTAAGTCTGTTTACCAAAAATTTTAACGTTGGTTTGCCTAAAATATTGTACTTAAAACAAAAAAAAACCAATAATACAAATTTATCAAATTACACTTGAATTAAGGGATAATAAATTATATTGTAGTATTGAGGAAAAAAAATATTCCAAATAAATTATAAGAAGAGACATTTTTAATATAATTATAAGATATTCTGCTAGTAAAGGGTCTACAAATAGATGATGGTAACATTTTCGTATGGAAAAACTAAATAGATCTTAATTACAAGAATAAAAATAAAAGATGTTAGCCTCAATATAAAAGAAGAGTTATATGGTAATATTTATTAATATTAAGATGACACGTATTTATCTACACAAATGGGGTACTCTTCATTTTTATTTAATTACTTATCAGAAAGTCTATTCAGTTAAAAACAAAAAATAATTGAAAAAATTGCTTTTTTATTAGAAACTTCTTCAAAAATAGTATTAGAATGGATTTTTTTTTTGATAGTGAATACAATTTCAAAGATACAAATATGAATATTAGTAAATTTGCTGCGTTGAAAATATATTACAAATAGCCAACATTATCGCAAAGAAACTAATGAACAAGGGGATGCATTCTTAAACTATTTTTCTGAGTAAATACACATAAGTAATTATTAATTAAAAAGTATAGTTTTTAATTAAAGACTTGGATACACTGAGAAGTATTTGAATATAAAATTTATTTCTATTCAGCAAAACAAATTAGTACAAATAATTTTCAATTAAAAAAATTAATTTATTTGGTAATATTTCAATCTATTTTTTAACTGTTTTTTAATTATAAAAAAAAATAAATGTCTTGTTCTTATACAAACTTCTTTGATTTTCTTTGGCATTAATTAGACAATATGGACTGGGAATATATCTGATTCTGACAGGACGATAGGACTTTTCATACAGGAGTTGAAACAGGGGACTTATTGCAGGCAATAAGTCCCCTGTTTCAATTCGAGATATCCTAATATCAGCTGGATGCCAAGATGGTGTTATATTACGCCTTAGAATTATTTCTATGGGGTTAATATAAATCAATAATTTATTCCAATAAATCACCAATACTTTTCCGAACTGGAGAATATAATCGTTCAAGCCATCAGTTATATTCAATCCGATTTATGCGAAAGAATCATCCAAAATTGGACCACTCGGATCACCTCCTGCAAAAACAAAGCCATGACAGGCAATTGAACGATATTTATTTTAAATAATAATGGTATTAAATGTTCTTTACTTGGCAATAAAGGTATCTACCATATATAATATACAACTCGTTTTGTTTGATTTCAAAGACTTAGTGCTCTTAATAAAAACACTTTAGATTACCTGTTACTACAGCACAATATCGCCCATGACACTTCAAGCTAAATGTTTGAAGTGTTCCTTTTAGTTGATGACTTATCTACTAGTGGTAAGGTACAGGATTGAGAGTAGAACGTTCAATTATAAAATCTTATTTAGCTGTCCTTCATTATAAATAATTATATTATGATTAATAAAAAAACTAAATAAATTAATATTAAATTGACCGATTTGACTAAAACTTCAATTTCACATAAGATTTTTTGCTACTGTAAATGCCATTGAGTTCTGGGAAATGCATTTGAGTTCTCTCTGACCGATAGACTATATCAATATCATTGACTACATATAAATTGATCTAATTACGATAATACCTCACATGTTAACTACAATACTGAAATCTGTATCAGTTTGTCGAATGCTAACTTAAAAAAAACATACAAAATAATATTTTTTACCGGAGACCACTGCATATACTGAATGTTTTACATGATATTCCTTATCAGTCCAGCTTCACACGGTAGTCCTGGTTAGTTTAGTTTTTGTTATCAAGAATGTTCAACTCTCTATTGACTCTGAGGAAAAAACCTACTGTCATATTCAAACAACTTTTCTCTTAAAAGTCATAGAAATAAAATTATTTTCAAATAACGTATCAATTTGAAATTTCTCTTTTAATAATAAAAATAAAAAGAAAAAACAAAAACAAGCCAACATTAATTTTTAAAAGGCTAATCGGAGTGAAATCTAATTCTACCCAATAGCGTATCAGATATGCCCATTCTTAGAAGTGAATTAATAGTTAGTTATCAACCGTTGTGGTCAAATAATTTCCTGAATATGCTTGACCATGTTCCATTATCTAGCACTAATTTGTTCTTATTGTCTTCGGTTTGACTGACCACACAGGCCAACATGTGACTACTAAATGGATTGGAACAGGTACGTTCGAGTTAACGTACACACGTGTAAATATAGAATTCACCGACCACCACGTTTGTTTTGTTACAAATTTGAGACCATCAAAAAACAAAGTACCTTGCACAGTCTCTATACCAGCAGAACAAACCACCTAATCAAATAAATTAAAATGGAAATAATTGAGGGAATTACTGTCGAGAAAATTATTCCAAGCGTAAGAGCAACAGGGACTCTTCGTTATAATTACTTCCCATTAATTAGCATAAATAGTGTGAAGTTTGGCTAAATTAAGTTGGCATTCAGTGAATATTTTTCTTCTATTCATTTGTATTATTTTGTGTTTTTTTTTGTCAATCATTTCAGATCTAAAATAAATACATTTATTGTTAAGCTTAGAGACAATACATATAAGGTATATAAAACAAAACTCACAGTCAGGTAGAAATATTTTGACAACAGACTATGCTCGATTATAAAATTTCTAATATTTACTCCAAAATATTTAATTTTTTTATAAATTAAGTAGACAAACTATTGTAGAATGCAATATGTTTAACTGAAATTTTTAAGTTTAAGTATAATTTTGATGACAGTTTAAATACTTAAGGATCAAAAATCAATTGAAGTACGTTTTCGGGAAAAATTTATTTTTTAGTTCGCTATTTTTTATGAAATTTTGATTAACTCTAAAGTGAATAAAAAAAATTCAAAAATATCCGATGAATTCGAATTAATAAAATCATAATAAAATGAATCATGTATAAGAAAGGGAGGTTTTTTTTCCCAAAACTGGTAAAGTAACAAATAAATTATGATTAGATTAAAAGAAGAGGTTAGACTTATTGGAAATATGCACAATATCTCTTTTAGCAGATCTTTTTTGATGATGTTCATAAATAATGTGTCGGATATGGGAACTGCTTGTACCAGGACAACCACCTGGTCAACCTACACCGTCATCTTCCCATTATGGTGCCAATCACTTTAAGACGACCTACACGAATATGTTTGCTGACCCAAATGGTTCTCAGTAGAGGTAAAAATTCCCAAATGTAGACGAGTAAAACAAACAAAAATTTCCGGAAAATTTTTCATGCATAACATATTATTATCGCATTTATTCACTATTGTATTGTATGGAATCTTCCTAAATTCGTTACTCTAGAGTCACGTTAGATATTTTTAACGTAATGTTAGCTCATATTCAAATGCCTAAAATGAGTCTAATACTTACCGGTAAGTACACAATTGAAGATGGATCGGACATTTGGGAATAATTTTCAGCAATTGAAATTAATTAAAAATAAAAATAAAATGGAACGCATTAAATTGAAGGGAACTGTACCGAAACACTCTCGCCGTAGAATGGACACCAATTAGTGTGTCTAATGTTTCCGTTTTGGGCAGCTATTTTGAACGGAAAAATTTCAACATTCTTTGTGGTCAGTTAGGGAAAAATTATTACATCATAAAAAACCAAAGTTGGTAATAGAAAAATATTCCTAATGACCAGACACACTTTATATCCAAGTCTAAATAATTGGTAATTATTCATGAACCGTTTCATATAAAATACATTTTTGGCTCGAAAAATATTTATCGCCACAAAGTTTGCAGATTTCTCATATTTAATTTAGATCAAATTCTATATAAAGAGGAAATTTTAAGGATTTTTTTTATTATTTTTTAAATACCTAGATCTGAAATCAGAGTCCCTAGTCAAAGCTTTCGAGACTTAAGAATATATTTTCCTAGCGGATTTTCTTAAAAACTTGAATATTTCCTTGTGGATTATCCACTTTTTAGGAAAAATCATTAGCTAAGCTGATTCCAATGGTAAAAGAGAGGAATTCGATTTAAATACAGAATTTTTAAATAATCGTAGAAAAAAGTAATTTGAAATATATCTGTTAATTGTAATACCATTTATAAATACACGTTTCTATATAATTTATTATAAAAATAGTTTTTATCAAAAAAAACCCTAAAAATAAGATTGCCTTAATAAAGAGATGGAAAAGAGTACTTTAATAAAAGGATTTATACTTATAGACTAGGCTATATTCACTAGCAAGGCATCAATCGGAAAGTGTTGATTACACAAACCTTGTACGTTAGTACCACCTTAACGTGCAGTACAAATTTCTACCTCATCTGTGATAAGTATAGTTGTATTTTTTTGGTGCGGTTCCAAAAATAGAACAGCAATTTTAAAAAATGCAATTTACAGCAGCAAAAATAAAGTGCTTTCGTTGTCAAGAGTACAAAGGTATAAAATTTTTGTGGAGAACCGCGTTGTAGTGGAAAATAAATCTCTCACAAAGAGGCTTATCAATATGAAAAATAGATGAAAATGTGGATCAAGCCTTTAGGACATACTGTCAACTACCAGGTGTTTAAGCTTAAATCCGCTGTTTGGTCATAGGTGGCGTGAGTGAGCGTATTAAACTATCATGGGCACGCCATACATTTTTTTTATAAGTTTGACGTCTGTCAACATTAATCAGTTCACATTGTCAGCAATTTCGTACAACAACATACATTTTTGCTTTGGTAATCATGTCTAGTTTTGTGCCAGAAAAAGAGCATATACGGGAAGCTCTACTTTTCTGCTTCAATTTAAAGAAATCGGCTGCCGAATCCCATCGAATGCTTATAGAGGCCTATAGTGACAGTGCTTGATCGGAAGCAACGTGCGGAGATTGGTTTCGTCTGTTCAAAGACGGCAATTTTGACTTGTGGGACAAGAAGCGTGAAAATCGGCCTGGGAAGGTGGAGGACCATCAATTGTAGGCTCTTTTGGACGAATACGATACCCAATCGTAAAAAAATGCTCGCGAAGCAATTGGGTGTTACTCAACCAGCCATTTCCATACGTCTGCGTGCCATGGGGAAGACTGAAAAGATCGGTAAATGGCTGCCGCATGAATTGAACGATAAGCATATGTAGCGACGCCAAAACACATGCGAAATCTTGCTCGCCAGACAAAAAAGAGAGTTGTTCCTGCATCGGATTGTAACAGGCGATGAAAAGTGGATATATTTCGAGAATCCTATATGCAAGAAATCGTGGGTTGATTCCGGCCAACCATCAACATCCACCCAAAGACCAAATCACTTCGGACAGAAGACGATGCTGTGCGTTTGGTGGGATCAGCAAGGTACCGTCTATTATGAGATGTTGAAACCTGGTGAAACTGTCAATGCCCACCGCTATCACCAACAACTGATCAAATTGCACTGGGCTCTCCGTGAAAAAAGGACGGATTATCAACAAAGACATGACAAGCTGATTTTCCTCCACGACAACGCACCATCGCACACGTCAAAAATGGTCCGAAACTACTTAGAGACACTCAACTGGGAGGTGCTATCCCACTCCGCTTATTCACAAAGACCTGACCGCTTTCGATTATCACCTGTTTTCGTCGATGGGCCATGCCCTCGCTGAGCAACACTTCGATTCTTACGAAGACGTCCGAAAATGGCTTGATGAGTGGTTTGCCTCGAAAGAGGAGGAATTTTTTCGGCGTGGTATCCACAAATTGCCCGAGAGATGGGAAAAGTATGTAGCTAGCGAAAGCAAGTACTTTAAATAAATCTGTTTTTGCTTTCTATTAAAAAAAACGTGTTTTTTTTACCAAAAAATAGCGGATTTAAGCTTATGGTAAGTCATTTTATACAAAAGGCCTTGAATAGCGTCACATCGAGCATTGCAGGTACTTGAATGCGCAACAGTGACAACGGCCAGTTTCACACGGACATCTCCATCAAAAGTCGAAAAATGGGATTCCTGTGGTTTCTAAGCACTTCTTTTTACCTGATCTAAGTCCTTCGTGATTTTTCTTTGATCAAAGACCCTTTTGAACTGATCTATCGACAGCAGCCAAATGCAGTGCTACCGTGAAGCTAGAGACGATTTCAGCTGTAGCCTTCCCACCCAGCTGCGAGGAAGGCTATATTATTTTCTGTCCTACCTCGTTTATATTTAAAGTTCACAGAAATAGTTTTAAGATGTTCCTAAGCGACTGCTAATTAAATGATTGGGAGATTCAGAGTAGGATACGTCAATTTCAATTCCGAAGAGAACAGGTAAGAAAATCATTAAATTTGTAGGATAAATTCTTATGAAGCAAAAGATCCTATTTTATTAAGTTGCTTGGAACTTTCTATTGATGAAGAAAACAATATAATTATCCACCAAAGTGCTAAAAAATATTAGGGTTCACTTCATGACGCCACGACAGTGATGCCATTTGGCAACTTCATAGTACGTGTGGGAGGTCATCTGAGAGAGACTGTAGTGCGGTTAATAGTATAGAATTTTGAGAATTTTATTATATTTTGTGGAGTAGATTAGTATGTTGTAGAAGTTTAAATATGGGACTAGGGAATGGAGTTGTTGGGTCCAGGAGCTCCATAATGGGAGTAATACTACTCGCGAAGTAATTCTGGGTTATGTGCCATTCATGTAGAATATGGATGATAGTGAAATGGGTGCCACAGGATTGGCATACAGGACGATTGGTGTTGCCAAAAAGGAAGTCGACACTCCTATTGCTAAGTAGGCTATGACGAATTGTGCTAAGTACTGGGTCACTCGATGGGCCACAAATGGCTTTAAATTTCAATTGTCGTTTCGATGGCCGACAGCTCCCCGTAATATGGAGCTGCCCTCTAAGGGAAGAGTCCACAACATAGTGCGCGGGTGCCGCAGCCAAAAAGTTTGACGACCGAAAAAGATCGGTGTAAGCGGCGGCATCAGTGAACAACAGTCGATGATCTTTTAATCCATACAACTGTTCAAGGAAAAGTTTCCTATATGTGGACGGCCTTCTTAAAACTGTCAAGAGAAGTAGTCACTTTCAACTTTGCTCCCAACCACGGTTTCCAATCTGGGTGTGGATGGGAAGTTTGGGATGGATGAATTGTTTTTAAGGTGGGATATTAATAAGGATCGAGATGGTGAATTCCTCTTTGAACTGGAGGAGATGAGAATGTTTTTCATTAAATTGTGGAGAGGGTAATTTGGAAGGCATAGGTTTTTGTAAATTAAATTTAAAATAGATAGAAAACCTATTTTTTCCATCTTCAATATTCTATTATATTGAAGATAGAAAAAATAGGTTTTCGACCAGTTTTGATCTGGATTCCACCGGAGATGTCCGATGTACTCCACTGGCTAGTCTTATGCAACGGTTTACCGCTGCCTCGACTACCTTTTTCCCTGCTATTGGCACACTGACACATATAGTAAGGTTCCGTCCAAAAAGGTCGTTGGTTACTCTAACTGCCTCACTTTGTCTTACCTTACTTTTGCAGCTGACTAAAATTTGAACCATTCGGTGAATCTGAAGATTCCATTTTCATCCACGGGCAATTAAGATACCCAGAATTTTTATGGAATCTTTTCGGTGGGGGAGCAAAGGGGCTCAGTAACGAATCAGATTCACTACAATTTTTTTTTCTGCAAACATGTTGGCAAGGTGGGTTCGATATATAGATAATCGCACCGTTTATGCTGCTCCAAGTGTTGATTTTGCGGATGGCGTTAGTCTTTTGATCTTGAAGATCAGCACCAGATACAAGTATAAAAATATTGTCAGCATATATAAAATTGTTAAAGGATGGTAGATGGTGGACGAAAAATGACCGTTGGCGCATAGCGTGAAGGTTCTACCCCAGTTAGGTTGGAACATAGAAGTGCCAATGTTGCAAAGTCTACTCCCCACTCTTCCAGCTGTAAGAGTACTCTGTGTGAGCATATTCGGTCATACGCCTTTTCTAAGTCGAAAGACAATAGTAAACCACAATGTCTATGTGTACGTTTGTAGCAGTTATGGATTGAATGTTGGGGTTGAAGTAGCATACTCAGAGTTAACCTGCCTGACCTGTAGGCATGTTGTTGGGGATAGGGTCTATTGTCAAGCGCCTGGTTAAGTCTTTAAAGATTGATTATTTTTTTCTAAAATTCAAAAAAAGAGCAACGATGAACTGTTAGTTTGGTCTTAAAATATTTCTATCTACAACCAGTCAATTTGTAAGGATCACTAGTAATCATACTCTAGGATTCGCCAGAATGCTGGCGTTCGCTAAAAAGTTCTGCTACAATCGGTACACTTTCAATTTTACGTATGTCACAAAAAATAAAAAATAAAACACAAGTCGAAGTACGAGTAAATATTTTCATAAAAAATATTTTTAATAACTTTTTATAGACATTCGCAAAAAAAATAAAGACAAAAGCATTCCGATATATTGTCTAGTGATATTTTAGTTTGATTAATTAACAACTGTTCCAATATCACCTGAATAATTGTATCTATGTAGAGAAGATAGAGTTAGTATAATTTTGTACTAGATATTAATATTTGTTACGAAATTATAAACCTACGCTTTACTACTTAATTATCTAGAAAATTATTTAATAGATCTTTAAAGATTAATATTTAAATGTTGAAAAATGTTTAAATAAAAATTAGTTCATTGAAAGCAAATATAAGTACACATCTAATTATTAGAAAAAGTATTGACAGTGAAATATAGCCCCTTGTTTTGATAGAAAATATTTTGAAAAAAAAACCGAAATCGATGAATTAAAAATACAAAAATATGTGACAGAGGGTCATAATAGAGTATGAGATCGCTGAAGCTGGGTAAACAAGAGCCAATTTATTCTGATTGTCAATAATCGAAAGAATAAACAAATTGTTCGGATATAAAATTTCGATTGGCATGGTGGCGATTGGCTATTGAAATTGGATCAGGCAATAGTAGTGTGGATCAACAGCACAACATCAATAAAAGTATGGCAGTGGCAAACATGTCTGGAATTTTGTTCGATAAATATTTAGACATTTTGTGCGGATATTTATTGGAATTTTCATTGGAAACAGGGCGAAAAATCGAAAAAGCCAACAGCTAACAAAACATTGCAAGGTTGTTGGCAGGGGATGCTGGGTCGATGACTATACACGTTTTTAGATTATTGGGAAAACCAAAGCTGCTATTGAGTTTTTAATTAAAACGACTATTTTGTTTTATTTTTTTAATATCTTCTTTATTTTTGACTATTCCAATAAAAACACAAATAACACCCAACAAAAAATTATAGTAAAACCAATATTTTTCCTTTTTCAATATTATTGAAATTTCATTGGATTTGATCGAACATTTGTTTTGTGTTTGTTTTTTACTAAATATTCTTCTTATGAGAAATTTCATTCTGTTTTTACGATTGATTCTTATGATACGAGTATAAACAAAATCAATTGTTATCGATAATGTGTACGTATATTATAGAACTTGTGGAATTTTTTGTTTAAGGATTAAAGCTTCTAAGTAAATCGGAGTTCTGCTATAGGAGCGATGTAGAACTTGACTTGGGGTAGTCTGTAGAACTCTTACTATAGTTTTTTTTGTACTTAAGATAATATACAAGAAAATTATCTTTGTACAAAATGTGAATTATGTCTACTAATAATAAAAATAAAAAAATATTCTTAAAATTCATTATCAGTTTTGTTTTCATGGCCGTTAGCTAATTCTTCTCATAAATTTACTCCCGAAAATAATTTAATAAGTTTATTTTTCAAAATTAAATGCTTCCAATAAAAATGTTTTATAAATTAAATTTAAATTATTGCATTGTATAGGAAGTAATTTGGTTTTTTTAATAAAAATGAGAGAGGATTTTCTTATAGTGAATTAATATTTTATTCAATTAAATATTGTCCAGTCTGATCCAATACCCTTTGCCATCTTTCTGGCACCAGCATGATTCCACGCTCATAAATTTTTTTTGTTTTTTGCTGGAAAAAAACTGATCTAAGTGATTTTTGATCTCCTCATTTGAATTAAACGTTTTACCGTCTAAAAAATTGTATAGAGACCGGAACAAATAATAATCGTAAGGGGCTACGTCTGGAAAATATGGTGGATGTGGCAGTATGCGAGGGTCATTCAACAAGTACTTAGCCTCACCGCCCGATGGTAATGCTGTCACAAAAGAAATTTACCATCGTGCAGTACATTCTTTTAGTAGCCTCCTGTCAATTCCTTTCATTAGTTTTGTTTTGAGAGCCTTTGAAAGCGAGCGTATCGGTCGGTTGCACAAAAATGGAAAAAGAACAATATCGTTCGGTGATTAGATTCTTGTTTTTGGAAGGGAAAACGCGCAGCGAAATCAAAGATCGCTTGGATGCTGTGTATGGTGACTCTTCTCCTTCTGGTGACTCTTCTCCTGGCGACCGTCAAGAATTGGTTCAACGAGTTTGTTCGTGGCCGCACGTCGGTTTTTGATGGGCCACGCCCAGGTGCCCCGAAAACGGCTGCTACGGAGGAAAACGTTAAAAAAGTCTACGATCTCGTGTTGGCAGACCGTCGATTGAAGGTTCACGAGATAGCTGAGACTGTGGGCATCGCAGTAGGAACGGTGCATCATATTCTACACGAAGATGGGTGCCGCGTTTGCTCACACCGGAAAACAAGCGCAACCGTGAGATCACATCGGCGACGTGTTGGCGCTGTTTCAGCGCAATCCAGCGGAGTTCTTGCGTCGTTTCGTGACCGTCGACGAAACATAGATTCACTGGTACACACCAGAGACCAAGGAACAGTCGAAACAGTGGACTTCACCCGGCGAACGTGCTCCGAAGAAGGCGAAGACTGTTCGATCGGCCGGAAAGGTGATGGCCACCGTTATCTGAGATTCACAAGGTGTGATCCACTATGCTGACTTATTGGGCCGATTTGACATCGAATTGAAGAAAAATCGGCCCCGCTTTGCGAAGAAAAAAGTGCTGTTCCACTACGACAACGCACCGGCTCACACCTCCGCCGTCGCCATGGCCAAATTGGTCGAATTGCGCTACGAATTGCTGCCCCATCTACCGTACTCTCCAGATTTGGCCCCCTGTGACTACTTTTTGTTTCCAAACCTGAAAAAATCACTCGCCGGGAATAGATTTGGGTCGAATGAGGAGGTCATCGTCGCCACGGAGGCCTATTTTGCTTCCCTCGAGAAAATGTATTTTTTGGACGGGTTAAAAAAGTTAGAGCATCGATGGGCCAAGTGTATCGAGCTTGAAGAAGATTATGTGGAAAAATAAATTGCCACCTTTCCAAAATTTTCGTTTTTCTTTTGTAGGCTTAGTACTTGTTGAATGACCCTCGTATCCCATTCAAGCTCTAAAAGATTTTGCCGAGTCGTCAAACTTGTATGTGGTTTCGCAATATCCTGTTGGAACACTATACCTTTCCTATTGACCAATTGTGGACTTTTTTCTTTAAGTGAATCATTCAATTTGTCCCCAGTGAATATACGCTTCAAAAATGGATAATTTTCTTTGAGATTAAACGGGTTATTCGCCGGTTTGCATCAATTAAAGTATTTATTGTGTCTTCATCAGCTTCAACTGGCCTTCCAGAACATGGTGCATCTTCGAGATTATAATCGCCGCATCGGAATTTCGCAAACCACTTTTGGCACTGGCGCTCACTTAAAACATCGGATAATTTTTTTCTTGCTTGAACAGTATTTTTATCTTTTCTATAGCAAATAGATAAAATATGCCGAAAATGCTGTTTTTCAAAAGCAAGCGTTGCTATGTCAGCTGTCAAAATACATATGATTATGCGGCGTAAGTGTGAAGTTGGTTGTGAAAAATTACAATTAAATCCTCTGTTGTGAAACAACCCAAAAGATGTGTATAATGAAATTATTTAAATTACCAGTTCAGATTTACGATAAAAACACGCAGTAACTTATAAATAATAAAATTATTTGCTTCCTCTACAGAATTTTTTTAGTCTCGGATGTTTTTTTAAAAGACTATATTATAATTGATCAAGTATAATATAGTTTTATTTACTCATACCCTGTCTCTCCTCGAAGCTATTAGTTGATCATCAAATGATCCGGTGATGAATGTGATTCGTCGCAATCTGTTTAACAATAGAAACTTCAAGTTGCATTGTGGTCCGGGGGCTTTGGGAATCCTGGAGAATTAATCCGCAAAGTATGCTCACTCTGATTTAAACCGTGCTTTGTCTACTAACAAAATGACACTTAACATCATTAGTTCATGCATAGACAAGTATACCGGACCAATGGTGGAAGATTTCCTTCCACCAAGCCAGTCTACTCAAAAACATACCCAAATTCTGGGCAAGAAAATTTGACATAATACATACTTTTTATTTTCGGCCGCAAATCATGAATTATGTCAAATTTTCTTGCCTATAATTCACTTTGGCTAACTTCATGCCATTCCTGAGGCGCTCAACACTCCATTCCCGATATTTCAAATGAATATCACTTAACCCTAAATTTCTTCTGGAACAGAAATCCTTCCATTGTGGAGGATTCTTTTTTTAAGCCCTCTTTCTGATTTTCTAAAAAAAAACTAATAGGGCACCTAAAATTTAACCACTTCCAACTGCTCCATTACAGTTATTTTGTCAAACTATTATAAGGTGAGTTGTTTTGAATATTTTATTTTAAAAAAATTCTCTTGTGCTTTTCTAACTTATTTTAATTAAAATTAAAAATAACAATTTGCTTTCATAATCAAGTGTTCGCAATATATTATATTTCGAATACCTTTTCAAGTTCGAAGGTACGAGTATACAGTGGCAGCATGCAGAAATATTTTGCATTTGTATTTTTTTTAGCCATCTTGAATTATGACAGTAAATTATATATTTATTTAAGGGTTGATTATTATTTATTGCATAAAATTACAGCATACGACAACAACAATATGATAAGAATAGTGTATGAAACATTGCACATGAGCACTAATTTATTATGAACAATAATCAAAAAGTCCCCAACAAAATGTTACTGATACTGTACTATTGTGCTTGGTGAAAAATATAAAACGGAGTCGGAGTTTCTTGATACAGTCTTTTTTATCCATATTTTATTTAATTTTCTTTAAAATAGTAATTATTAGAATCCATTATAGATATTTCTATGAAGGAATCGAAAGTAATTTTTGATTTTCTTATGACCTTTTTATATAGATAAGAAGTATCGGCTCGCCTATGCTTCTTAGTAAACTTATCCTTGCAGATTATGAATTTCATGTTAATATTTTTCACATAAATTGCTTTGTTTTAGCATAGCAAAAATATGAAAGTGAATTACATTCTATTACTAAAAAGTATTATTACATATTATTACAAAAGTATTTTTATAATCAAAAGAAGAACTTTCATTTAACTACGAAGCTAAGAGAATTTTATCATTTGTGAAAATTACTCAAAATATGTAAATTTATTTTACTGATAACATATGTCAAACCTCTACGTAAATATTATCCCTAAAATTGACATATTTGTAAATAGTTGACTACCTAAATTATCGTCAACTTACCCTTTCTTTATACGGACACTGTTGTAGAACAAATAAACCGAGTTCGCGTAGATCCCTTACATTCCATCTACTTAATTAGCAATTGTTACTATTTAATATAAGAAAAAAATAATAAATACAATAAACTATTAGAAAGTAATATATAAAAATTCATTAAATTTTCGTTTATTTAAATAAGTAGATATGCATACAAAATGCAAACGACTACAAATCCACTTACGTATTGTACTCGTACATTCCCTGTTACTTATTTATTCAGAATTCTATTAATTTTCTTGACATATTTGTATTTATATAGGAACAATAATCATTTTTCTATTATTTGTGTTATTATATTTTCTATTTGAGCAATAACTGGATATGTAGGAGGATGTATTTGATTATATTTTTATTGGGTGGATAGAGTCCATGAACTCCTTGTAGACTAGCACTTTCAGTTCAATTTCGTTTGTTTCGGGTGTCTTTGGTTCTGATCGCCTCTGCTCAATTCTAGTTCAACTGATTTTATTCTGGACATGTCCGATTGAGTGGATCTATTTAAGCGAACATAACCAATACAATCGTACCAAATAGATGCACCGCACCCTACCAGCATTAAGTACACTCCACTTCAAATCCAGGGCAGGTGAGTGAAATCAATCGAAAAACGAGTATGAGTACTGGACGGTTATCATGACTATGGAAATTATCTGGTCGTACAGGTTGGCATGAGTGGTCTCAATCCGAACAGTTGGCATGCTTGTATACATCTACTTTCTGTCTGTCATGTACTTATTGAAATTATTGTTGGCTTTATTCTTCTCTTCGGCAAAACTACTAAGCAAATAGTTGTGCAAACAAACATGCGGGGTTATCGTCCCAGCAAAATTGTTTGTTGAATCATGCATATGAAAACAGTTCAAGTTTGGTTATCTACAAAGTTTAGATAACTTTTAAAACTGACCCTAAGATTTCTCCTATATGCTAAAATCACGTCTCCAACTTAGAGCAAAATCGAAATGTATTAAGAGAATTATCGTATATCTAACTCGTATGATATTCATGATGGAATGCTTGAATGTCAATCGATTTTTCAGCAAAAAAAAGCTTTATTGATAAAATTTTTGAAATAACTTAATTGTTAATTTGCAAAAAATCTCTTACAGAAATCTTTTCTTGAAAATATTTTAAAGAATATCGCAATCACCTTTAAGAAAAGTAAAGGGCTTTGGTGAAGAGTTATAATTTCTCATATTTTTTTATTTGACTCCCTAACTTCTTATTTTCTAATATTATCTTACAATAACAATACGAGTATAGATATTATAAAATTTATAATATGAGACGCATATAACACTAAGTGTACTGTAGGTCGTGTAATGAACAGCCCTTTTAATGTTTCATTCAAATTCCTGCTATATTAAAGATTTTAGGTTTTTAATTTTCTAATCCAAATTTTTATTTCTTTCTTCTTTTTATTTTTTTTTATTTTTTTTTTTATTTTATTTTAAATGATATCTATAACTACTTATGCTAGTAACAAGCAGATTTTGTACGGGAATATACAAGGACATGAAGACATGTGGAGGAAAACACCCATCGATGTTACCTCAGAACAGGGTAATTTTATTTTATAATTTTAAATAATCTCTCGGCCATCGCCGTTTTAAACGTCGATGGGTGTATACTGGAAGGGTGGGAGTGAAAAGTTCCCTTCCTAAAGGATTAGGGTGGAAGGATAAATGCGAATGGAATTTTTTATATCGGGAGATGCATAGTTCACGAACAAATGGAACATTTAGGTCACGTTGGATAACAGTGTTTCGCACATAAAAGGGGGCATTGACAATTTTACGAAGGATTCGGGATTGTAGGGATTGGATTGGAAGGGAGTTGGAATGCTTAGTCGAACCCCAAAGTTCTAGACCATATGTCCATATTGGTTTCAGAACCGTATTGTACAGTAATAGTTTACTTGTTGTTGTAAGTTTCGATTTGCTGTCTAGGAGACGTAAGAATTGTTTGTATCGTCCGTTAAGTTCACGTCTTTTAGTTTTCGTATGAAGGTTCCAGGTTAACCGTTTGTCGAATATAAGTCCAAGGTAACGTACGCTATTTTTTTGTGGAATAATACTGCCGTTTAGGGTTATGTTGGGAATTTGTTCTCGGCAGAGTGTGAAAGTTACATGAGCAGATTTTTGCTCATTTACCTTCACTCTCCACCTTTTGAACCAAGTTTCTAAGGAGTGGATATGGTTCTGTAGGATACTAATGGCTGTGGAAGGATCTTTGTGATGTGTCAGGATGGCTGTATCGTCAGCATATGTTACGGTTAGGATGTTGTTGTGGCAAGGAATGTCATGGGTATAAATGTTATATAGGATAGGACCTAGGATACTTCCTTGAGGGACGCCGGCGGAAATTGGATAAATGTCAGAGTACTCCATATTTTCAGCTACCTGAAAATATCGGTCTGAGAGATAAGATTTAAGGATGTGGAAATAACTCGAGGGTAGGACTCGCTGCAACTTCCAAAGCAATCCAGGGTGCCATACACGGTCGAAAGCATGCGAAATGTCAAGAAACACTCCTGGGCAGTATTCCTTTCGCTCTAGCGAACACGCTATGTAGTCGACTACGCGATGACACTGCTGGATAGTGGAATGCTCAGGTCGAAATCCAAACTGATGCTGAGGAATGATACCCTCGGTTTCAAAAATGGGATAAAGGCGTTTTAGGATTAATTTTTCTAGGATTTTTGATAACATGGGAAGGAGGCTTATAGGTCTATATGAGGTAGGAAGATTTTTGGGCTTATTGGGTTTTGGGATCATCTTAATTATGGAAAACTTCCACAGGGAAGGAAAAAATGATGTGCGGAGGACACTATTATAAATATAGGTTATAAGGACGAGGGTTTTTTTGGAAATTGGTTTCAGGATTTCTGAAGTTATTAGGTCATATCCTGGGGCTTTTTTATTGGAAAGGTGTTCTATTATGAATTTAACTTCGGAAGGAGTGAAAAACTTAGGAGGTGGACTTATGGGCAACTGAGTTGATATTTGTCGGAATATTTTTTCGTCATGCAGAATGTCTTGGACATCTTCGTGAGGCTTAAAGATGTTTTCTAAGTGTTTGCCGAAGATGTCTGCTTTCTGTTTATCTGTTTTTGCCCAGGTTCCGTCGGTATTCCGGAGCGGGTGTGTAGCTGTTTTGTATTTGAGAATTCGTCGGGTAGCTGTCCAGAGTGACTTATTAGTTGTCAGTGATTCTGTGTATTCAGTAAATCGTTCGTTGTTATAATTAATTATTTCTTGTTTCAGTTCTCGTTGTAGTTGGTTCAGTTTTTTCTTCTCATTTGGCATTCTTGAACGTTGCCACTGGGCCCTGGCTCGACGTTTCTCGCTTATCAAGCTGCGAATTTTTTGCGGAAGATTATAGTCATGTTCTCGTATTTCTTTCTTCTAAGAAGAAAATAGTTCAATTTTATTTGTGGTATACCTTGGGATTGACATTACTATTCCTATTAAAGAGTAATCTATTATTGCAAACAGTTTTGTTTTGTTAAGATATTGTGAGCAAATTTTCGAATTGAGCATCCATTAATTTTTTTTTTATTGTTAATTATTTCGACCAAAATCACGGTAAATTTTCTCGAACAAGGAGAATGAAGGTGCCCATCGGTATTTATTATTAAGAATTTTTCATTTTTGTAAAGAGTTTCTTTATTCTATGTCTATTATTTATAGCTGTTCTACAGAAGGAAAACAATTAGATTTTAATGTAATATCCTACCTACTCACCTGCGGGCACAAAAAGTGCGGGCGTTAGGGCCAAATTTGGTTAAAACTCAGGATTTTAATAAATCAGTGGCCATTAAGTTATCCATTTGTATTTATAGGATAGGAAGTGGAATATAGTTCTTAAACGAGGAGATTACTACAGTTGGAAAGACGAGTATGAAATTTTTATAGGTCTAAACTTGGAGAATTTGGAAAGTAATTATCAGCAGTAATGTGATGAAGTTTGGAGCCGACAAGTTAAATCAACTTGACCATCAACTAGCGGTCCAAGGGTGAGATAGTAAAAAAAGGAGATAGGTATGACTGTATGTAACAGAATTAGAGATATTATCATTTATGAAATTAAACCGATTAGTCTTTATGAGTAATACACCAAATATTCTCCCTGCTTCATCATCATTTAATCGGTCTTATATAGTATCGCTATGGTAAAAGTTTAGACAACTATAGAAGAGGTGAGTATGCCTACCGAATAAAATAAAATAACTAAGTTGGGCATGGATAGAAACAGCCAGATTACGCTCAAGAGTATTTGACATATTGACTAATATCCTGTAAGGTGATCTTATGGCCTGCATTTACCTACATCTAGTGCTAAAAGGAAGTAATCATTAAAGGTACCACCCAACTTTTAGCTTACTCCGACAATTTCAATATAATACCTCAATCAGAAAGAGCTTATTCAAACGATTTCGATATGACGCATAGTAACAGCATTAGCGTCGAGGCTATAACCCATCACCGATCATATACATATATGTATAAAACCATACTTACTGAATCTGCGCACAAATCTCATTTCAGTCAAATATAATTTACGCTTTGGAAAGTAAAGTTTCGCCCAAAGTAGCCAAAATTTATCATGCTGTGTGGCTTGCGGCGCCATCTTGTTCAAACTACATATATTCTATTGGGTTGTTCGGAAAGTAATTTCGTTTTAAAAAAAAAACGAAATACGATTTTCTTATAGTGAATTAATATTTTATTCAATTAAATATTGTCCAGTCTGATCCAATATCCTTTGCCATCTTTCTGGCAGCGGCATGATTCCACGCTCATAAAATGTTTGTTCTTTGCTGGCAAAAAACTGATTCAAGTGAATTTAGACCTCCTCATTTGAATTAAACATTTTACCATATAAAAAATTTTGTAGAGATCGGAACAAATGATAATTGGAAGGTGCTAGATCTGGAGAGTATGGTGGGGATATCACATCCAAGCTCTAAAAGCTTTTGCCGAGTGGTCAAACTTCTATGCGGTTTCACATTATCCTGTTGGAACACTATACCTTTCCTATTGACCACTTCTGGCCTTTTTTCTTTAAGTGAATCATTCAATTTGTCCAACTGATGACAGTACACTTCAGAATTGGTCGTTGTGTTGCTCGGTAGAAGCTAAAAATAAACGATTCCTTTGAAATCCCACCAAACATATAGCATAACATTTTTTTGATGAATATTCTGTAATGATATGTTGACGTTTGAGAAGCAAATCACAAACGTCAATGCGACGGCACTAATGTTTTTCCGTAAGAAGATGAGGAACCCATATGTCGTGCTTTGAGATTAAGCAATCTGACGCCGGTCTGCATCAATTAATTCCTTTATTGTGTCTTCATTAGCTTCAACAGGCCTTCCAGAACGTGGTGCATCTTCGAGACCAAAATTTCCGGATCGAAATTTTGCAAACCAGTTTTCGCTCACTTAACACATCTTCTCCATATACATCAGATAATTTTTTCGTACTTGAACAGCATTTGTATCTTTTCTATAGTAAAAAATTACAATAAAATATGCGTAACATACTGTTTTTTACATATTTAAAAGGGTATCAACCAAAAGCTATTATGCAGAATCAATCGAACTTTTTTACGCACAAGTCTTGCTATATCAGCTGTCAAAATGTATATGATTATGCGGCTCAAATGTGAAGTTGGTTGTGAAAAAATGTTATTAACTTCCCTGTTGGGAAAAAACGAAATTACTTTCCAAAGAACACTATAGATTAAAAATTTTAAGTTCAAGTTAACAAAATTCGGTTGCCATATGGCCACACCAATCTTAATTTATGGTTCAAGCAATTACTTACACATTAAGCCTTTAAACCAAAATATACAATAAACAGTTACATTTCGCGGATACAAAGGCTTCTCTATAGTCACTTGTAGATTTTCAGAGCCTCATCGTGAAATAAGAGTGACACTTGAAGAAAAGTTCCGAAAGATTTTTTGATTTTAACGTATTTGATGACACACCTTAAACCAAACAAGTACTCGTACCTTGGTAGGCAACAGATAAAAATTTCTTTTGGTACGTTAAAATTTCAAATTATGATAGCACTCCTTAAGTTTGAAATATTGTGCATTTATTTCAATCAAAAGCAAAATCAAAATAATTCCGTTTAAATAAACAGAAAAATTTGCTCAATCCATAAATGGTGGTTTCTTATTAATGAAGTTAAGTCAAGTTTTGGTTCCTAAAGTTTAAAGCTTCCATAATAAGATACACTGTGTATTCTCTAAATTATTAAAAAGTTAATATTTGATTAATTATATTTTGGTTAGCTAAGAAAATTAAATGATCATACTACAAATACTTAGCACTAAAAAAATTCAAAAAGAAGTAATAAAAAAATATTTCTAAGAAATAAAAAAGATTATTTTAATATTTTTGTTTGTTTGGTAATGTCACTATAAATTGTAATAGTTCAAAATTAAAATTTGCCCTCAATGGCAGCCATAAAAATTTTGTTAAAATGATTTGTTTCTTCAGAGAAATAAATTTTGTTGTAATAAAAGAAAATATTTGTTATTAAAGAAAAATCCAATTAGAATTAATTTTACGCGTAAAAATGGAATTTTATTTTCTACGATAATATCTAGCAAAAAAAAAAAGCTAGAAAGTTAAATAATAAAAGCAAAATTATTAAAGTCAATTTCAGTCAAAATGGTTAATAAACTGTGATATTATATTTTACAATTATGTGCTCGTAGTTATTCACCATAGAATATATGTGTAGTCAAAAATCATAGAACACGTAGAATACTGAAAATTTTATTTTACAATCTCAAATGCAGATGTTGTTTAGTACCAGTTTCTGAAGATTAAGTGGAATATTCCTAATTTGTTGACTTTATTTCCACTCTCTGACTAAATACTTGTACTTGTTAAGGATTTTATTACAACTATAATTTTGCCACGTTATTTTTTTAAATAACACCATCATAATATTGTAATATCCGGAAATTTTTTAATTGCATTTTAATGGTAAATGACACAATTTTTTGATGGCTTTCACATTCATTCCTTTAATGGTAACTGAAATAAACAGTCATACAATCACTAAGAATTGAATCTATTATTAAGGCTGATGCCGGCAATTAAATATGAACTGTAATGTTGATTGTGAACTGTTATAAATACATACATATATATATCGAGTTTTATTTTCTTAGAAATTTTATGAGAAGACAAAATCCCGATGAGACTAGAGGCAAATGCTCCAGATTAGGCTAGAATAGAATATGGTCGTATCTTTTTGAAATTGTGCGTATTTGTTTTAATGAGATATTATCTTAGAATAAAAGTTTATTACAGAAGTCAGGTCAAGAACAAGTAGAGTACCATCATCGCCTTGCTAGATCACCAAAAATAGAACGGAATATCCTAATTGCCAGCTCGATAAATAAATATCCGAACGAACGCCGTCCAATACGTTCTCATATGTTAGCAATAATATGAAGATATAGTGACAAGAACTCATCTCATCTATCTGACGTTTAGATGAAAATGGATAAATTGGAAAATAAAAATGAAATGGAAATTTTTTATGATCGTAAGCATGAAATTGCGTATCTTATGCTACTACTCGTACATATGTAAATAAAAATCTCCTCAAGAATGTATCATTTATGTCAGAATAAATGTTTATTGCCACTCGCTGGATTAATTCAAAGGTTCTTGTTGGATATTTTAATAAACAAAAAAAAACAAATTCCCCAAAAATTAAATTCACAGCAGCTTTTCAAAATACGAACACTTTTTCTATAGGACAATTTTGTTTTTTTAATTTAATAGGTTTTAGGAAAACTGCTTATGAAAACAGAACGTAATAATACTGAATCTGAATAAATAAACAGAAAAGATCATAAATTTATAAATTTCAATTTATTCGTTTTATATTTTTATGTGTTTTAATAAAAAAAATTCTTTAGATTCTCTTTTAATATTTTTATCATAAAATGTTCGTTATTTATTGCAACGGAGAATATTTCTTTAAAACAAAAATCGAAAAATATTTCAATTAATTTAAAATTATACTTGGAAAGTGGATACATTCAATTGTGATATAAATATAAATATTAATATAAAAATTATATATATTTATGCAAAAACAATGACATTAAATATTTTTAATAGCATATAGTAAACCAAAGTAAATTGTACGAGTTGTAGCGTTGAAATACCAGAAGTAGATTAAAATTTGCGGCCTTTAAAATTATTCTTCTATGAACTTCATCTTAGCCCTATTAGAAATAAAACTGCTGCTGTACAAAATTGTACATGTTTTGATAACTTGAATACCTTACAGTGTTTGGAGTAATAATTTGCTGTTCATAAGATTAAATAAGAATGTGACCGAAAAATCTGCAGTCAATACGCTTTTGGTATAAAAGGAAAAGATATACGGTAGTCGTTTATAAAATAGTACAATTTTAGTCATTAACAACTGAACAACGCATTTTGATCTTCTACACTTAATACAAAAACGTTCGTTTATAAAATTCGTGAACATTTGGAAGAAGATTTTAACATCGACAGCTACGTTAACAAATAAAATTGTCGAATCCGATGCATTCTAAAAAGAAGTCCCTATGCTTCATATCATCACAGTCATTTTTTTTGGGTATCAACTATTGTATTATGCGTGAGATTTTATTTATTGATTGATGTATTAGGTGTATAAGCTTACATCCGCTGTTTTTTAGTCAAAAAACACATGTTTTCTTCATAGAAAGCAAAAACAAATTTATTCAAAGTACTACACATTTTTCCCATCTATTGGGCAATTTGTGGATACCATGCCAAAAAAATTCCTTCTCTTTCGAGGCAAACCACTCATCAAGCCATTTTCGGACGTCTTCGTAAGAATCGAAGTGCTGCTCAGCGAGCGAATGGCCCATCGACGAAAACAGGTGGTAGCACCTCCCAGTTGAGTGTCTCCAAGTAGTTTCGGACCATTTTTGACGTGTGCGATGGTGCGTTGTCGTGGAGGAAAATCAGCTTGTCATATCTTTGTTGATAATCCGTACTTTTTTCATGCAGAGCAAGGTGAAGCGATTTGGTCTTGGGGAAGATGTTGATGGTTGGCCGGAATCAACCGACGATTTCTTGCGTTTAGGATTCTCGAAATACTCGCATATCCACTTTTCATCGCCTTTTACAATCCGATGCAGGAACGACTTTCTTTTTTGTCTGGTGAGCAAGATTTCGCATGTGTTTTGGCGTCGCTCCATCTGCCTATCGGTCAATTCACCCATTTTCCGATCTTTTCAATCTTCTCCATGGCACGCAGATGCATGGAAATAACTGCTTGAGTAACACCCAATTGCTCCGCGAGCATTTTTTTACGATTGGGTATCGTCTTCGTCCAAAAAAGCCTACAATTGATGGTCGCCCACCTTCCTAGGCCGATTTTCACGCTTCTTGTCCCACAAGTCAAAATTGCCGTCTTTGAACCGACGAAACCAATATCGGCACGTTGCTTCCGATCAAGCACTGTCACCATAGGCCTCCCGCATATGCTCTTTTTCTGGCACAAAACTAGACATGATTACCAAAGGAAAAATGTATGTTGTTGTACGAAATTGCTGACAATTTGCACTGATTAATGTTGACAGATGTCAAACTTATAAAAAAAAGTATGGCGTGCCTATGATAAATTAATACGCTTACTCACGCCATTTATGACCAAATACCGAATTTAAGCTTATACACGTGGTAAATAGAGTGGTGGGGCTTAACGGTGGTTTTCGAGTAGAATTTTTATAAGGAATAAATTCCTTGTATGTGGCTTGCTAATACTTCCAAAAATGAAATTATCAGCAATTTAGGCAAACTTAATGTGGTAGAGGAAAGAAAATCCTTTCCACCCGCAACGGAATCCGAACTTTCACAACGTGAAATATTACTATCCCAACACGATGAGATAACGGAAATGTCAGTTGCTGGACCATGCATAGGAGCATTTTAAGGCTTTAGAGCTATGTGCCAAATCTGCACTTGCTGCCCATCCGGAACAACCATGCGCTCGAGTATTCTATGTTAACTTTAAAACTAATACTCGCGAGTGAGAAGACAGTTGTTTGTGGTCTTATGCCCAGAGAAAAAGGCATGCCCAGAGATGGCAGAACCAACTAAGATTTTTAAAGCACAAATCGGTCCACCCACCATCCGAATGCCAACGCTGCCTCTTCCAACACCAATCAGCAACAACTACAACCTTATCACCTCCATCAACCCTCTCTCTTCCTAAAAAGATAACTCTAACCATCCACTACCGAAATCTCCTACAAGTAAATTGAAAAACAGTATCCAACAATTTTAAACGCCTCCCCTTCTAATAAAACGAACAGGGCACACTCAAAAACTCCTAATAACAAATTACCAATATCTTCAGCTTCTCCCCGTACCTCTGATGAACAAGTTGCGGTACTCATTAATACCCTTAAAGGTCTGACTTCGGAAGAGTGCAATAATGTGCTACATTTAGGAAACCAGTCTCAAGTTCCGATAAATAACATTGTTATTTTTAGGAGTACGAGCCTTTAATTTTGCTGATAACAAGTTGTTAACAAAATTATAGCCCAGAACTCTTCCACTACAAACTACATATAAGTCCACCTTGCAAGAACACATCTTGGTGTTACACTGATTTGAGCTCTAGCTTGCCGTATCTTCAGTATGCTTAACAGCCATAAAAAGATATTATAAATAATGATAGACGTTCTATTCTAGGATTTCTAAATAATCTGGAAGGCTTGAACCTGATGCTAGATAAATACTCTCCCAAGATACTCGTAGTTGCTTTCTAAGAAACTAAGTCACCCCATTCCTACAACCAATCCTTCTATCCAAATTATAAATGTTTGTTTTTTAACAAGATTATCAATGACAAAAGAGGTATTCCAGTTTTGCTCAATCTCCCCCCCCCCACAATTTCCTTCCCCTAAACTCAAATTTCAACCAATATTCTGGATATTGTAATATCCGTCAATACCCGTCCTATAATCAATATTGAGCGTAGCGTGCCATTTTCATCAACGGATTGGCAATGTCTGGTTAACCAACTACCCGAAAACAACACCGTCCTCGAAGATTTCAACGCAAACCGACTGCTTTGGGGTGCTCAAACCTGTTAGCGTGGAAAATTGTTCGAGGAATGGCTCAACTTTATCAACTCGAGTCATATTTCATTAAACGATGGTACGGTGAGCTTTTTTTGACCTAACCTAAAAGAAACTAAGTCAATCCTCGATTTAACCTTTATTCCAGCATGGATGTTTGGTTTGTTTTTATGGAAGGTGCATGGCCTTCCTGAGGGAAGCGTTCATCTGCCCACAATTTTGGAAGAAAATGCGGTACACGCTAACATAAGACCACTTTCACGCTTTTTTGGAGAACCAGAGAAAACTGGGATATATCAAAAGTCCCAGTCAAGAAGGCAGTGAAACAAGACAAGCGTACAGGTTAGAATGATTTTACTGCGACCATTGATACTAAATCCTCCCCGAAGGAAGCATGGAATTATTCCATTGATTGAGACTGAGATTGGGATTATAACCTAGTTAAATTCTTTCGTTGAGGAACTTACTACTCATTATTGAATGTCGAACGTGTAGAGTAAAAAAATCTTTTCCGGAAAATCTCTCGCCAATTCCGTCTTCTTTCACATGTGCCTTGAATCAGTCAATATCCCTTATGGAGTTCAAGTTATTTTAGAAATCTTTCAAGGGTATCATTCAAAATGATTAAGAAAGCACCTTCAACATTCCACAATGTCTAAGGTGCTTCCTATATCAAAGAAATAACTTTCGCGTGCTTCTGCTAACAACTACAGACCAATCTCTCCATTGTCTTACATGTCCAAGACTCTGGAAAAGATACTGACTTTTAGACTGAATCATATTCTTGCTCCACCATTTTTTTTCTGCTGAAATTCCAAACTTGCCGCATCTTCTCACCAAATGGTATATAAAATCCTTAGCCACGAACAGGAAAATAAACTGACCCAAAAATGGAAGATTTCTATCCACACATTGGCATATCATCGCAAAACCAGTCTACTCAACAACCAATCCGAATATCTGGGCAAGGAAACTTGTCAGAATTCGAATTGGGCATACCGCACTGACCCATGATTTGCTCTTCGATAACCAACCTTATCCATCATGCCATTCCTGTGGCGTTCAACTCACCATTCCCCATAATTTACATGAATGCCACGCTACCTACATTAACTTTTCGACTAGGACTCCTTCCATTATGAAGCTCCTAGATCCTGTAATTCCATATACAAGATCATCTTAATTTGCTCTACAAAATTTAATAATGTCTGACTTTTCCCTCCGAATTACCATCGACCAGTTTCATGAGGGAAACTGGCAATGCCATCCTATACGTAACAATAACTCGCTAAATGGCCTCATGGTCTTGGCGCTACAGAAAGGCCTTTGGCTTTTATCTCAGAGACCTTACAATAACAAAAAAAAAAAAAGCAATCTCCCTTTGGGGCAACTTATACAGGATCAACAAAAACGGCGCTACAAGTCATATAATATGCCAAAAGATGGGTTTGTGACGCTCTTAATTCTGTGATCGAATAATATTACAAAACGCTGATATGAATTGGCCGCGAAACTTTTACGATTTGATACCGTTAAACTTTTTTATGAAAAAATAATATAAATTAATTAATTTAAGACCTAAAGTATAACATTTGACAAGAAATTGAGACTTTATTGGGAAAAGTCACCGAAAATTTTAACGTTCGGATGTAGGCCTGCAAACTGAGTCATGGTGGTTATGGAAGTAACAATTTTTTATATATACACGTAATCTGGATAGCTTCAATTTCATTTCCAATAAAAATTTTCGATATTTGGTTACAGTATGTGTAGTTTCTTTTACTTGAAAAAAATAACTGATGGCCAACCCAATATATCATGCTTTTAAGCTAACAATACAGATTTTAGTAGATAAGTTTCTGGTTGAAAGAAAATATTCAAGATATCATAGAAATATGATGCATATAATATCCGGAGAACGTTTAATATATCCATGTCCTTATGGATATACTAAAAAACATTTTATTGAGTAAAAGCCTTAGAAGTAGAAATCTTACATGAGGAACTGATTATTACTTGATATTATACTAGTTACAAAAATGTTGCCAAAAACTAAATAATACAATATATTTAGTATTAAATTATTTTTTTTATTAAAAAAATTGTCAAGCTGTAGTAAAATATTTTTTCATATTTTAAAATATATTTTTAAAAATAGTATAAATATTTTCTTGATTGGAGAAAAAAAATATAATCGAAGTCACTTCTAAAATTTTGCAGCTACTAAAAATTTTTTAGGTAGGATTTTTTAGGATTGTAGGATTTTTTAGGATTGTATATATTGAAGAATCTTTTTTATAGATTTTACAATTTTATTTTAATAATGCTCTTATGGGATTTCTAAAAACAATATACACATATATTTTAGTACATGAAATTAATGAAAATTAATAAGTTGATGTATAAATATTATACATATGCAGTAATTTGCCGAACTATCCTTTCTCAATTTACTTTGTTCTTTAATATAAAATTGTTGGTAATTGTTTTTATTCTTTATATAAATTGCTAAATTATCTTTAAGGAATTTTATTTATTATCAACTTTATTTCTTACAATTTCAAATGCGTATTCAGATCCTTGTCTAGCCAAAAAATATCTACTTTAGTAACGTTTCACAAGCCGTTCTTATAAACTTATGAGCTTCTTTTCATATAAATATGAATAACGTTTTTTTTTGATTGCTTGTAACCGATTCACTCTTAAAATTAGCCCTTCCTTCTAGACGCTGACCATACCCATCTCCTAATTACTGTTTATATTTTTTTCTAAATTATTTATTTTACGGCTGATTGGTTTAATCTTACGTGTATGCACAAATTTAATTTTGTCTAAAATATAAAATTAAAGACCTTAATTTTTTTAATATACTCTATTTAAAAATATTATAAACAATATTTTTAATATTATTTAATAGATGATATTTTAAAAATCAACATAATATGCTTAAGCAATTTTACTTACAACTTCAAGCTTTAAAGTACAGAACAATTCCCAACAAATCTTTCAAATTTGATTAGCGAATAAAAGTTTTTCAAATTTTTTTTTTTTTTTTTTTAGAAAAGATACGTTAGGGACCAATTATATCGATAGCTTTGTGTTGATGCTTGTAAATTTTTCAATTTTATATATTCTTTGGAAAAAAACATATTTTAACATTAAAGCTACTCACTGTTAGATATTTTTCAATGTCTTATCTGTTGATTTTGATTGAGTTTTGGATTGTTGTGTTCCTTATTTTATCAGATTTATTCAAGAAATTATTCTAAAACTTTTGGCTGAGAAAGGAAGTCCGATTTATATCCTATATCGAACAAAAAAAATTAAATAAATTATTAAATCCTTGGCTTCCACAAATATTTGGTGCTCAAACCTACTATTCTCAGGAACGAGACTCTTGATCTTGTAAAAATATTTTAGGTAAATAAAACACCTGAAAAAAGCCGTCAGCTATTAGAAACGTGGAAATATCAATACCTGCTTTCGGAAGGAAAATCTAATCGCAGGCAAACACTCATATTGGTCAAAGACAACAACCCAAAATCAACATAATGGCCGCCCTCCTACTAGACGAAAGCATGGTTTCGCACCAAACTGCATGATAATAAACAGTAGGATAGCTGCAGCGGATCATTTGCTTAGCGAAGACAAAAACAGGACCTTAAAACTGATACCAATGTAATTAAAATATTTGTAAAAAAGGATTGTTATAATGGAAATATATAGAAAATATTAGAAAAGTAAGACAGCACTGAATTCAAAAAAACCTCTTGATAAACGATCTCTTTTGACACTTGACCTACTTTCTTCGGAAGATGACAAATATACCTAAACATATTTCTACCTAAAGGTGTTCAGAAAATGTAAATATGGATTAAAGCATAAATATGGATTAAAAATAAACTTTTCTTAAGTAGAAATCTTTATTGTCTATTATTTTAAAAAACATTTTGCAAAATATTCAATAAGTTAAAACGCATATAAGAAATTCTCAAAATTCGAATCAGGTCTTGGATTCCTTTTAAAGAATGATGAATATTTAAGCATAAATATGATATTTTCATAGATTAATAATATTTTACATTCTATTCTTATCTCCTAATATTTTTTTAAAAAACATTCGAAAAATATTTAAACAAACCTAAAAGAATTTAAAGTTAACATTTTCCATTATAAACTTATTGGGAAATACTATGAATTTAAAGAGAATACCTTTCATAATACTAAGAAATAAAACTCTCCGATGACTGAAAATCAAGTATTTTTTCTCAGTTAATATAATCTATCACAAGTATATTTAATATGTTGAAAAATAACTTTTTGTTCTTTTAAAATTTTATGCGAAAAAGCTCGATTCTAGGAACTTTTTAATTAGAGTGTGTAGGAGAAGATTTCAACTGCTAAGTAAATTAATGATGATTATCCGAAATAATAAAATGTTGCTAAAATATCCGTATGTGTATGAGTTTATTTTATAGTTATTTGTCGACTATATCCTCAGGGGATGGGATTTAGAATTAAATTTGATTACTAAACTTTTGTTGACAATTTATAACCATTTCCGTATACCATCCCATTTTGAGCAGTAACACAAGCACACTATTTTGACTTTGGGCGTTCAATTTTCTAGCGTTTTCCTAATATTCATGGATTTTGTACTCGTGCTTTCATTGTTATAGTTTTCTTAATGAAAAACTTTAACCTACTCAATTGTTTTATGATTCAAATTTCAAATTTAAATATTCTAAAGCGTATTAAATGATGTAAATTAAACGTAAAGAATAAATTAATTCTTAAATGAAAACAAACCTTTGCATTGACGGTTTTATTAATGTAAGATTAATTTTATTATTATTTAATATAGTACAGTTTTATTATATTTTAGTAGTTATTTGGTAGTAAAAATATTTTATTTAAATTTGTTATGCCAATCAACTTTAAATGATTTCTTTTATTTTAATTGCGGTCATATATTCATAGAATATTTGCATATACTAGGGTATTTGGAACAAACTTTAGTACGAGTATATGCATTTGATATTATACACGAGGGTCATTCAACAAGTACTTAGCCTACAAAAGAAAAACGACAATTTTGGAAAGGTGGCAATTTATTTTTCCACATAATCTCCTTCAAGCTCGATACACTTGGCCCATTGATGCTCTAACTTTTTTAACCCGTCCAAAAAATACATTTTCTCGAGGGAAGCAAAATAGGCCTCCAAATCTAATCCCGGCGAGTGATTTTTTCAGGTTTGGAAACAAAAAGTAGTCACAGGGGGCCAAATCTGGAGAGTATGATGGATGGGACAGCAATTCGTAGCGCAATTCGACCAATTTGGCCATGGCGACGGCGGAGGTGTGAGCCGGCGCGTTGTCGTGGTGGAACAGCACTTTTTTCTTCGCAAAGCGGGGCCGATTTTTCTTCAATTCGACGTCAAATCGGCCCAATAAGTCAGCATAGTAGCGCCCCGTGATTGTTTTACCCTTCTCGAGGTAATCGATGTGGATCACACCTTGTGAATCCCAGAAAACGGTGGCCATCACCTTTCCGGCCGATCGAACAGTCTTCGCCTTCTTCGGAGCACGTTCGCCGGGTGAAGTCCTCTGTTTCGACTGTTCCTTGGTCTCTGGTGTGTACCAGTGAATCCGTGTTTCGTCGACGGTCACGAAACGACGCAAGAACTCCGCTGGATTGCGCTGAAACAGCGCCAAACACGTCGCCGATGTGGTCTCACGGTTGCGCTTGTTTTCCGGTGTGAGCAAACGCGGCACCCATCGCGCCGACAGCTTTCGCATGCCCAGTTCTTCGTGTAGAATATGATGCACCGTTCCTACTGCGATGCCCACAGTCTCAGATATCTCGTGAACCTTCAATCGACGGTCCGCCAACACGAGATCGTGGACTTTTTAAACGTTTTCCTCCGTAGCAGCCGTTTTCGGGGCACCTGGGCGTGGCTCATTAAAAAACAGGCGTGCGGCCACGAACAAAGTCGTTGAACCAATTCTTGACGGTCGCCATCGAAGGAGAAGAGTCACCATACACAGCATCCAAGCGATCTTTGATTTCGCTGCGCGTTTTCCCTTCCAAGAACAAGAATCTAATCACCAAACGATATTGTTCTTTTTCCATTTTTAGTGCAACCGACCGACACGCTCGCTTTCAAAGGCTCTCAAAATAAAACTAATGAAGAAAATCGACTGAAACTTTGACAGTAGGCTACTTTGAAAGCGAGCGTATACGATGGTAAATTTCTTTTGTGACAGCAGTTTCTTTTGTGCCAGCAGTTCCATCGGGCGGTGAGGCTAAGTACTTGTTGAATGACCCTCGTAGAATATGCTACTTTTAAAATTAGAAAAAGTTATAACCTATGTAAGAAAAGAAAATTTGAAAATTTAAATAAATTTTAACTTTTGCAGATATTTTTTTTTGGAAGTCTTCGTTATTAATAATTTTGATGATATCCTGATATCGCCGAAACCGTTATCATTTTAGCTTCTTACGGCATTCACTAAAATTACCTGAACCAAAAAAAAATAGAATGAGATTTGTAGCTATTAAATTAACGGAATGAAAAAAAATTACCTTAAAGGAATAGAGCATTCCTTAGGAAACTAGGATGATTTATTACAGGGAACACTAGCATAGCTAAGGTAAAATATGTCTCAATGATGCCCTTTTATCTAAGATCAAATAACACTTGAATTTTTTCCGATATGATATTATGGATATTATGGAACATACAATATATTAATTATTTTTCTTTGTTTTTTTTTACTAGATTGAATAATATTTGTAAAAAAAAAACTAGTTTTTAATACGATAAGTTTTGCCCATATAAAATTTGTTTTTAATTATTTCTCAAATTTAGACTTTGCCAAACATTCTTTAAATTCAATCTTAGCTACCTGTAGGGGGCAATATACACATATGTAAATAGTTAAATAGTTCTCTTATCTAGGGTCAAACTTAATAGCCGATATCAGAATGGAGGAAGAAAAGTTTTTTTCGGAGAATTGTGTTCTTAGCAAGAATCATTCCGAACTCTTATCCCCGTTGGTAAAGACATCATTTTGTTGAAAAAATGGTGGAAAAAATGTTTTAGAAGAATTTTTGGGTGTTGAAAGGGAAGGAAAGGTGTAAAATTTAGATAAAAATAAAAATTTGTTTAACGAAAAGACCTACTCAGAGAGCACATGATTCTGCTAGGCATGCTTGTCGCTAGCTTTATGCGTAGATTGCGGGGGGCGGGGGTGTTTGTCCGAAATTTTAGCAGATATGTGCTCCGACACCTACTATAATCAGAAAAAAATTATGCCGGCATATAAAGGGCATAATGGAGACACCCGAAGGTGTTAATTTCGTTATTGGAAGAGAAAAAGAAGAAATAATAAAGGATGGTGAAGAATATGTTTCCCTATTTAATGACAACTCAATTGGTGTGTGATAACAGCTCTATGCCAAGAAGAAAACGGGTGACTGGGCTTGACAGACTAGATATTGTTTGATTGAGGCCTAGACCGGACCTCTATTGATTATATAATACATCAAATCTTTAATGAGTTGTTACATCTTGAATGTTCTGATCAACATCAACTTTGCGATAGTCGGTCTGTGCCGGTTGATAAAAGCAAGTTCGCCTGATTCTGTATTCAAAACATCAGCTGGCGGAATCTATTACTTAGTTGAAACCAAGGTCTATCTCGCCTTCCGTAGATATTCCAGACACTTTTTTCCTGAGCCAAATTGATTCAGTATCCTCGATAAGATTTCTTTGTCCTTAGAAGAGTCATAACTATTTGGGTAAAGCTTACCGATACAATCGTGTTAGCGCTGTAAGTCCGCTAAGAGTTCACAATACTTATCGCTGAGAACCCCGTATTCCAAAAAATACATGAGCATCGGTTTCAATAAGACGACGTAGTTTTGTTTTTAAGATGAGACATTATAAGCGCTATAATTTGAGCTTAATGGAATAGGCTTCATTTCAATTTATTCTGCCACCTCCTGTAGTCAAATATGAAAAATTTATTTTGACAACAGATGGGAGAATAAATTAATTTTTTTGACAATGTGGGCTTTTACTTCTACATGAGCCTTTGATAATCATAAATGAACTAAAAATATTGGTATTTTAACCAAAAAAGCTACAATTATACTAAAATATAATAAACTAATAATAAAAAAAATTACTTTTTCTTAATAAATAAAAATTTGTAGTTATTCTATTTTTATATAAATAAAAAATACCCACTAATATTGGTAAAGAAGCTAATAAAGTATAAAATAATAAATATACCCGCGCCTTTAATCGTTCAGGTTGATACCCTCATCCCAAAATTAAAAATAATGTAGTAATTAAACTTTTTTCAAAAAATAAATAAAATATAAACAAACTTATTGTTCTAAAAGTTAAATATAAAAATATTACCATAACAAAAATAATGCATTAATTTTAAAAAAATATAGAAAAATTTCTATATTTAAAAATTGATTCACTTGCTATTACTATTAATTTAGAAATTCAAAATTTCAATAAAATTATCCCTCATGAAATTAAATCACATCCCAAAAAATAACTTAAATATATGTAAACATTTCTAAAAAAATTATTTAAAATAAATAAAAACCTTAATAATAAAATTATATTTTGTACCATTCAAAATATTTTTTTATTAAAACAAAAAAAAATAAAAAAAAACCTATTTAATCTACTTGCAATTCCATATCTTTCTATAGAAGCGTGTGTGGCATGATATCTTCGCTTTAATGCTTTACAATTATGAAATAAGAATTGAAAAAGTTTCGAAAAGCAAAAGGGCTACTGCGATATCGCTATTGAACTATTGGGTACGATAAGTCTACGCACTCTGTTACTTGAAATTGAAAGTTACACGGTTCCGTTCGAGAAAATAAATCATTAACATATGTGTATGTGTAGGTTCAGAAACTATAAGTATATTTTTGCTACTGCTTGATCTGTGGTGTCGGTCCCTTGCCTGAGCGTTATGGTATATTACCAAGATGACTCATTCCACTGGTAATACACGAAGAGCTTATAACATTCCCGAAAGATGGAGTAAGAGTATGTCCAATTGGAAGAGGTATGGTCTCTCCAAACAGTAAAGCATGCAGTAGCTTGCGAATCATAGGAATGTCAACTGAATCGTAGAGAAAGCACCTTATAGAGCTTTGCCTTATAGCTTAAGCAACATTTAATTGTTTGCTTCTTGGATTAAAGAATACCTGGATAGGCCCCTGCCGTATATGTATACGCAATTTTGTGTAAGAATTTTTACGTGGGGGATATGACTGTCAAAAATTTTTTATGCAGACATGACACCCACTGCCATCTATGTGTCGTAATGGAAATTTATTTAATTGCAAAAGCATAATTTATATTTATTTTAATTCACTTATTGGAAACAAAAATACAATTTAAATACAACGATAGGTCATTTTTATTTTTTGTACAATCTTTTGATACGAAATGGAATTCTGTTTAAGGTTTATTATACATTTCGTAAATATCAATCAAATATAAACCGCCTCAATTTTGTAGACTTTCGGAGAGTTTGAAAACTTTAATTCTCCATGAATTTGTCATTTGTGAATCCGATGTTGACAGTTAAATGTTTACCATAAAACAGTACAGTGCCGGTGTATATAAAGTGTGTGTAAGAAAGTTTAAGGTACCGAATTTTTCTGTCTATTTTCCATTGCTGTTTTCATTGTGTTAGAATAATTAAAGTTTATTCTTCGGTAAGCTTATTATTTAAATAAATTTGTTTTGCTTGCTCTATTATACCACATTATAATGCATTTACTAAATAATATTTTTTTTATTTTTTAAAAATATTAGTTATTAATTTTTTAAGTACATTAAATTTTTCATTTTGTAATTTAGTTTTAAAACATTTTCTTTAATATTGTATACGATTAACATCTTATTGTGCACATAATTGCTTTCATATAATCAAATAACTTACAATTCATATTTTTATATACTATTACCCACTTTAAAAATTCTGTTTTAATAAATAATATACAGTGAAATAAATAAAATAAAAATACATAATAAATAAATAAATATTAAAAAAAAAACTGTCTTTTATTGCATATTTACAAAACTAATTCCATCAAACAACAAAACACGCAATATTAAAAAATCTGCTTCTTTACGCATAAATGATATCACATATGAAAAATGGTTTTAAACGAACCGTTTCAATCGCATACTGAACTTTTAAATTGGCCCCCAGTGATTTACGCCGTTTCTGTTGTATTGCATGTGTGTGCGTTCTATGAATGTATTGCCACAAAATTCGATCAGAATTTTTGTGTAGAGGCCTATCCAGTTCTTCTTTAATCTAAGGTTTGCTTGTTTGTTTGGAAGGTCCCTTAGACATGTGCCAGGGGTCACGACCGTGGGGCCATTTGGCGACTTCATAGTACGTGTGGGAAGTTATCTGAGAGAGACTGCTCTGTGATTAGTATTATAGAATATTAAGAATTTTATTATATTTTGTGGAGTAGATAAGTATGCTGTAGAAGTTTAAATAGGGGACTGGGGAATGGAGTTGTTGGGTCCAGGAGCTCCACAATGTGGTATTCCTGTAAAATATGTGGCATTCCTGTAGAATATGGATGATAGTGAATTGTGTGCCACAGGATTAGTATAAGGGACGATTGATGTTGCCAAAAAAAAGTTATGAGTAAGAGCAGTATGTCCAATACGTATTCTGAGGAGTTTCCTCGCGCAGAATTTCGGTATGGATGTTGAATACACTGGTTTATTAGTGGTTATCCAATAAGTCGACAAAAAAGTGTCACTATTGGTACAGTCTTCGTTCTGCGGATGGCTAATGGTGTTAGTTAACATTCTGTTAGTAGGCGAGGCAGATTGGGAATGACTGTGATTACTGGTCGACGGAGTGTTTCTCCAGCCAACTTGTCAGCACTTTCATTACCCACAATTCCCACATGCCCTGGCACCCATTGAAAAACGACACTCCTATTACTGGGTCACTCGATGGGCCACAAATGGCTTTAAGAGCGGCAATGCTGTCGCTAAAAATAATAACGCTCCGTTAGCTGTTTTGATAGCCACAGCTCCCTTTAATATTTCAATTGCTGTTTTGATAGCCCATAGCTCCCTTTAATATGGAGCTGCCCTATAAGGGAAGATACCACAACATAGTGTGCGGGTGCTGCAGCCAACAAGTTCGACGACCGAAAAACAAGTAGTGTCGGTGTCAGCTGCGGCATCAGTGAACATTAGTCGATGATCTTTTAATATGTTCAACTGTTCAAGAAAAAGTTTCTTTTATGTGGACGGATCAGTACTAGCCTTCTTAAACCTGTCTATGTGTGGACGGGTCAGTACTAGCCTTCTTAAGCAGTCACTTTCAACTTTGCTCCCAACCACGGTTTCCAATCTGGATGTGGATGGGAAGTTTGAAAAACGAGGGAGAGGATGGATGAATTAATTGCTTTCAAGGTGGGATATTAATAAGGATAGCGATGGTGAATTCCTTTTTCAACTGGAGGAGATGATAATGTTTTTGATTAAAGTGTGGAGGGGGTAATTTGGAAGGCATAGGTTTTTGGAAATTAAATTTATGCGAACTTTTTGAAGATATAAATAGATGGATTTTCGACCAGTTTCTATCAATATGAATTCCACCGGAGATGTCCAATGTGCTCTACTGGCTAGTCTTATGCAACGGTTTACCGCTGCCACGACTAACTTTTTCCCTGCTATTAGCTCACTGACACATATAGTGAGGAAATAGAGTATGGTCCCGTCCAAAACGGCGTTTGTTACTCTAATTGCCTCACTTTGACTTACTTTACTTTTGGTGCTGACTAAAATTTTAACTATTCAGAGAATGGTGTTAATTTTGTCAATAGTATATTTAATCTGAAGATTCCATTTCCGTCCACGGGCAATTAAGACTCTGAATAATTTTTTTGTTATCGTCGTAGCACTGCCACTCATTTCAGCATTAGAAATTGAATTATATATAAAATATAAATAATAAACCGATCAAAGCACGTTTCTTTACTCGTTATAATTGTTTGTGTTATTGATTCGGACGATAAATTCCCTATGACGAATAGCTTAGAAAGCCTAACATTGGATATTTTCATCTTCTTTCATCATATATAAGAGGGTCGTTCAATAAGTCTTTAGAAAAAAATGGAAAAAAACTGTTTTTTTAAAAAAAAAATTTTATTTTTCAACATAATCTCCTTTAAGCTCTTTTCCAACACTTTTCCAAAATTTTTATCCCGTCCAAAAAATAGGATTTCGGAAGTTCTGCAAAATACTCATCCGTTTGAGCAATGACGTCCTCGTTGGAAGTGAACCGTCGTCCGCCAAGCCATTTCTTCAGATTGGGGAAAAGAAAATAGTCACTCGGGGCCAAATCTGGTGAATAAGCGGGATGCTGCAACAATTCCATTCGCAATTCCACAATTTTGGCCATGGAAACAGCGCAGGTATGCACATGCGCATTGTCCTGATGCAAGAGGATTTTTTTCTTCTTTAGATGGGGGCGTTTCTCTTTGATTTCCTCACTCAACCGTTGCAATAACGACGCGTAATACGCTCCTGTTATTGGTTTTCCTTTTTCCAAGTAGTCGATATAAATGATGCCCTGCGAATCCCAAAAGACCGTGGCCATCACCTTGCCGGCCGATGGCACAGTTTTTGCCTTCTTCGGAGCCCGTTCACCCTTGAAAATCCACTGTGATGACTGTCTCTTCGTTTCTGGAGTGTAGTAGTGTATCCAGGTTTCGTCCACAGTGACATATCGACGAAGGAATTCGGCAGGATTGCGATGAAAGAGTGCCAACATAGACTCAGAGTCCACTACACGATTGCGCTTATTCTCGTCTGAGAGCAAACGCAGCACCCATCTTGCCGAAATTTTTTTCACAGACAATTTTCATGCAAAATTGAAGCGACTGTACCTTGTGATATGCCCGTGGCCTCAACTAATTCGCGCACTTTAATTCGCCGATCGTTCAAAATCAGACCGTGGATTTTGTCGATGATTTCAGTAGTAGACACCTCAACTGGGCGTCCTGAACGATGTTCGTCTTTTATGGCTGAACGGCCACGTTTAAATTCATTCACCCAATTGTAAACCGTCGCAAACCCAGGTGCATATGTGCCATGAACTGCATCCAACTCGGCTTTGATTTCTTTCGGGCTTAAGCCTTTCAAATGGAGATGTTTGATGACAGCCCTGAACTCGCTTTTTTCCATTGTTATGCACAAATAAATGTCTTTAACTTTAATCGACGATAGAAATTGACCTACGTTATGGATCGACCTGAAATTTTGACAGCTTTCCTGTCGATAATTCTACTTACAAAAAAAATCTTTACCGACACTACGACTGCAATTTCTCGGATTTTCTAAGGACTTATTTAACGACCCTCGTAATTATTTAAATTACTCTTTTAACATGAACAATACATAAACTCGTAATAAAATAATTCATATTATATATAAAAATTGAATTTTCCACATAAAGTAATAAGTATGTCCATACTATAACATCTTTTTCTAAATATCCATTTCAGTAAATACAATCTCACAGTTGTAGCAATATGCATAAGTTTAGTCTTATCATAAAAGGACTTATTACAAATACAAAGAATTTATGATTAATTAAAGAAAAGCTCAGTATTATAGGAAATGTTGAATTAACAGAAATATTTTAGGATAAATACTATCCTTTTTAAGGGATTTCAACGAAAAGGTCTGCAAATAAAACTATTTCTCTCCATTTTGATTATTCTTCCACTAATACGATTCATTTTACATTCTTCTTATATACTTATCATTTTTAATTACTAATTAATTATAAAACGAATACCTAGGAAAGAATATCTTATTTCTTGATAAGAAAATGCTCCCATATTTGACATCCCCCAAAAAAAAACATAAAGAAAAAGCGAAAAAGAACTTATCAGAAAGGAAAATTCATTAACGGATTTTATTTTAGGCAAAAAAAATTGATGGGCTTTCTTTTGCACTTCCGTTTTATTATTTATTTAATATGCTTTTTATATATTATCCAATATTAAACTCTATTTTTATATATTATACAATAGATTTGTGTGGAAACATTCAGATATAAAAAAAATTATAAGCTCACAATCAAATGCTGCCTTTAAATATCTTAATTCATAAATTTGAAATTTGATGTTATTTTTTAAGGTTAATTTTTAGGGGCTGATTTGGCATGTATATAACCTATAAATACGTAAAATATAGTTTAACCAATATATCCTCATTTTTTTTAATACCTAAACTTTATAGTGTAATCTTCGTTTTTTTTAAATACGTAATTTATATATGAACATGCTTGGAAAATTATTACAATTTTAATGTTTTCAATAAATTCATGGTATTTAAGAAAAAATATTGTACTTTTTTTTATAGTTCACATAATTTAATCTATTAATTAGTTTATCTGCTCTTTTCATATAATATTGTAGGATTTATCTTTCTTAAAAAAATGATCCAATATTGTCGACTATAGGTTAATGTGATTGGAATATCGTTTTCCACTAGTCTTTTTTCGAATTCGAAAACAGATCATAATTATTGGAGTCGTGTGTGCGGGTATATTTTTGTCAAACATCAGTACTTCTTCAATTAAGACCATAATTTTTTTTTTTTTAAAAGCATCTTATAATCAATTGATTGCATCAGATTATGATACCTGATTAACAAAATAGACTTTTTCTTTATACTATATTCAACTACCAAAAAACCAAAGTTTATTAAAATGCACCTTATTTTATATCTAACTAATACTTAAGTATTTAATTAATACTTAAATTCAGTACAAAAGGATTCAGTACAAAAGGATTTCAAATTATTTATTACAATTTTATAACGTATTTAATCGAAATGATACCATTTAGAGATTGAGATATCATTAGTTGGTAGGGATTAATCAGATAGTTAATACCTTGAAGGAAAAAACACTTTTACCGACGATTACTTAAATATTAAAGGGACAAAAATTCTATTCACATGTACATACATATTATGCTCTATCGAAAATTGACTGATCACATTAACACAAATAAGCTGTAATATATATAGGGTTTCCAATAAGAGTGACATGATTTCTAAGTGACGTTTCGACCATTTGTAATATATAATAATCTGTCTTTTTTTTTCATTGCATTTAGTAATGTTTACAATTTTATGGTAAAGAGATATACGTAAGAACAACGTTTACAACTTATTCAATTTTATTATCAAAATAATCGTTCTCCAATTGCAACTTTTCGTGCGCTTTTGCCATTTTATGGTCGTAATAATAGTTCAACTGTGCTCGCTATTCGTCGAATTGTTAAATATTTCGAGCATACATTTTCTTTACATAATCTTCAAGTGCCAATAAGATAAAGAACCGCTCGAAGTAATGAAAATATTGCTGCCGTTCAGGTACGTGTTGCTGAAGACCGTAATTTGTCGATTCCAAGACGTTCTCAAGAATTGGGACTGTCCCAAACCACAACCTGGAGGATTTTGAGAAAGGATTTGGGCTTGCATCCGTATAAAATTGTTATCACTCAAGAACTGAGGCCATTGGATCACCGTCAAGAACTGAAGTCGTAAATTTGCTGATTTTGTCTTGGAACAACTTGAAAACGATAAGGACTTTTTTAAGAAAATCATCTTCTTCGATGAGGCTCACTTTCATCTGGTGCGAAGAAAATCCACAAATTATTCATGAACACCCATTACATTCACCTAAATTGGCAGTTTGGTGTGGTTTTTGGTCTGGTGGATTCATCGGTCCGTACTTCTTTCGGAATGAAGCTGGTAACATCGTTACTGTCAATGGAGAGTGGTATAGATCGATAATAACCAACTTTTAATGGCCGAAATTGGAAGAAGTTGATCTTGACAACATCTGGTTCCAACAAGACGGGGCTACGTGCCACACAGCACGTACAACAACCGAATTATTGCGAGAAAAGTTTGGAGATTCGATTATTTCAAGAAATTGTGACATTGAATGGCCTCCAAGAAGTTATGATTTATCACCATTAGACTATTTCTTATGGGATTATTTGAAGTCATTGGTCTTTAGCAATAAACCGGACTCTCTTCAAGCTTTGGAAGTCAATATTGAACGTGTTATTCATGACATACGACTTGATTTAGTAGAAAAAGTGCTCGAAAATTGGGTTCATCGAATTCGTTCCTGCAAAAAAAGTCGTGGAGGCCATTTGAATAACGTTTTATTCAGAATTTAATTGTATCGATTGTACTTTATATTAAATAAAACTAATTGTTAAAGAAATTCAAATATTTATTCAATATTTGAATTTCTTTAACAATTAGTATATTTTTTTTTGAAAAGAAATCATATCACTCTTATTCGAAAACCCTTTACAAAAAACTTACAATTGTATAAAAATGTTATTAAATTTTTATCAACAAAAAAAAATACTTTTTCTAATATACAATAAAAAAGTTTAATTAAGAGCCTAAAAAGAATATAAATTTTTTCTTTTTAAAAAAAAACCTTTTTTTCAATTTAAATACTTGGAAAAAATAAAATGCATGTTATGGATTCAAAAATATGAAATTAAATGAAAAGCCCAAATTGAATTTCGTCCATGTTTGAAATTTTGTTTTCTTTTTGATGTTATTGTTAGTGACAGTATTTTATGACAGCATTTCTCTTTTAAGTCCTTTCGAAAAACCATATTGTACAAATTAGAAGGTCGAAAATGATAAAGTAAACAATTTCCTTAAAAACGGGAGTTGGGCCAATTTCATTCAATTCCTGCATTAATATATAATACTTTCATCTTACAAAGATTTTTTATTTTTTCCCAAATATGCGTCTATTGTTGGATAATCCCCTAACTATACTCTATTGTATTTCAGAAAAGATTCCAATATTGAAGATTGTGTAAAAGAAAATATAGAAGGAAAAAAAATATTCCACAGACATTACAAAATCTAATACCAAATGGATCGTCCTAAACAAGCTTAAGAGGAAGCTGCTATTCGTTCGTATACGATGAGCTTATCGTATTATAAATTTTTATCAAAAGGAATTAGGATCTAGGGAGTTGTGTATTTGTTTTGCGGATATACTATTAACATATGATAGTCATCTCCATAGGCTACATGGCAACGTGTGCGCTTATAGACCGCGTAAAAATCTATCCTCAGTTGTCGTTGATTATTAAATTTTTCTTTGTTGATGAAGTCATTCACGCCACCCCAAATCTGCCACTTGGCCAAAAAGGGAGAGAGTTCGTCTGCTACCGATTCGAATTTTGTCTGTACGCACCCAAAATAAATATTTTTTGGTAAAATGGTAGTTATTTGTGGATTCATAATGGAAATATCAGCAGGGAATAATACTATTTATTTGGTAAATTCAAGTGAAAAAAATAAAAACATTTCCTTAAGATACACGGATTTTTATAATCGGGAATATATAGGTTCAACCATAATAGCTGTGTGCATACTTTTCTTTCCATTTCCAGGTTTTCCGCTTTTTCTTTCTTTCTTGTTTACTTATTTCAATGGAAATTAAAATTCAGTCTTAATGTACTTATTTTATACTTTTGGGAATTTGCTGAATCGCTATCAGGTCTGGATATAGTCCAATGATACGCATTTGATCAGGAATCTGAGAATTTAGGGTATTTAAGAATACGAATATTTCAGAATCGGAAATAATTCGCTAGAGCGTCTAGGATTTCGAATAAATAGCTAATATGATATATCGAAGGAATTTACTAAAGGGAATTAAAGATTTAATCCTGATGTAATCCATTGGGAAAGATACAAGTTCAGCACTTTGTTACAACGCAGAAACATGACTGCCTGGGACTTGTACAAAATTCAACCAAGCGGCGAGGGTGTAGCACTAGTACACGAATAATACTAACGTCTAGGAGAGCATGGACATCAAAAAAAAAACTGAAATGCTGTAATTTTCCGCATGATATTTTCATTCAAGAGCCGCTCCCACGCAGTAGTTGTCAAAGTTATGATGTGGAAAATTAAAGATAACGATGACACGTTGAATGGTATGTGACTGTGACAAACTAGAACTAAGTTGTGATCCCAGAGTAAGCAATTCCACCAAAAATTGATTAATTTCATAGTCTGGTTGATGATGAAGAGGGTCATTTGGTAAAGGACTTTCTTATCCCCACCTAGATTGATGCGACTACTTACAAGCCGCACTGTAAACTGTTTCACAATGAAATTAATCAAATTTGCGGCATAAAAGCGGGAAGCTTAATTCCCTCCTAAATCCATCAGTTTTAGATTAATCAGACTAAATGTGATCATATTTTTTAACAAACAATAGTGTAAGCCATTTTGATATAAACACAATATTCATTCATCAGAATAGAAATTATGGTTGTCAATCACCGGAAATATGGGGAGATTACAAGAAAACGTTTTTTTTTTTAAATTATTTTAAAGTTTAATCAAAGTAAAAGGAAACGTATAGCAATACATAAATTATTATTTTTTCAACAACACTTTTTTAATATGGATAAAATATAAAATAAATTTCTTAAAGATATTTGTAGTTTCAAAATTATATGAGATGAAGAAATTTTTCGAAGTTAGAAATTGGTACATTAGTTATAAGGAATCAAGAAATTAAAACAGTTGTTTTAAGGCTATAATATGATACAACACTCTCATATTATTTTACAAATATATAAATGGCTTTAATCTACAAAATATTTGTCTTGAAAGATCTCAAAATTTATTCTACCTTCAACTACTCGTACATACAATTTGTAACAAAAAGATTTTTTAACCGAAAAGACGTTAACCTAAAAACTTGTAAGGACAACGATGGGGTTGCTCCCTCACAAAAGGTAGGTTTGATTTTATAATTTTTAAAATATACAGACCATTACTGATTTCAACGGTAATGGTTACACAATAGAAGGGTGACAGTGAACAGGTTTCTTACTAAAGTTTTAGGATGGTACGAAGGACGCAAATGGAATTTTTCATAAGGGAAGTTGCACAGTTCACGAGCTGAAGGGACATTTCTCTCATGATGGAGCATTGACAATTTCAAAAGTTTGGATTGATTCTGTTGAAAGGGAGGGAGAAGGTATGAAAATTTAGATAAAAATAAAAATTTCTTAAACATAAAGGTCTAGAGGAGTATGACCAATGACGACCACACGCAGAGAGCACATGATTCTGCTAGGCATTCTTGTCGCTACCTTTATATGTAGATTGCTTGGGGCTGGGGTGTCAGTTCGAAGGTTTAGCAGAGATTTGCTTCCACATCCACCATAACCAGAAAAAAATTCCAGAACATATAGGAGATAATGGAGACACCCGAAGGTGTTAATTTCGTTATGGGAAGGGAAGAAGAAGAAAGAAGAAAGGATGGTGAAGAATATGTGGCCCTATTTAATGACATCTCAATAGCTATGTGATAATAGCTCAATGCCAAAGAGCAAATGGGTGACTGGGCTTGACAGACTAGACATTGTTTGATTGAGTAGGCCTAGACCGAAGCTCCATTGGTTATATAATACATCAAACCTTTAATGAGTTGTTACATCCTGAATGTTGTAATCATCCTCAACTTTGCGATAGTCGGTCTGGGTCGGTTGATAAAAGCAAGTTCACCCAATTCTGTATTCAAAACATATCTCGGCTGGCTGAATCTATTGCTTAGTTGAAACCAGGGTCTATCTCGCCTTCCGTAGATATTCCAGGCACTATATTTCTTTGTCCTTAGATAAAGTACGTCTATTTGGGTAACGCTGATAATATTTATCAGCATAAATATTCTTTTTAAATGTCTATCAAGATTGAGCATTAACAATTTCAAAAGTTTGGATTCAATCTGAATTTGAATGCATAATATAACTCGAACTTCTCATATTGGTTTCACGCGAACTCCAAAGTTCATACCTTTTGCCTAATGGTACTAATAATTGTTTGCATCGTCCGTTAAGTTCACTTCTTTCTATTTTCGTATCAGGATTTCAGGTTAACAGTTTCTCGATTATAAATCCTAGGTAACGCATGCTTTTTTGTACAATATTATTTCCATAAATAATTACTATGAGTACATTTTTACTCATTCTCTCTTACTCTACATCTTATAAACCAGGGCACTAAGGAGTTGATTTATTTTCTACATAAAAGTGGTAGCTGTGAAATAGTAAGGATGGCTATGGCAAAGGAGTAAAATTGGAAAGTTTCAATCTAGAAAATTTACTGTGGTATTTACTTACGAATAGAGTGAAAATTCTATTTTCGAGAAGGAAAAACTGTAACTCTTGCAAAAGTTTTTCCAGAAATTTGTATTCCAGTTATCGAGCTCTTTTTAGCACTTGTACATATCAGATAAATTATCTATATATAAGAATTTAACCGAATGAGAAGATAGAAAATTGGGAAATTTTTCAACAAATTTCTTTAATAAATTTTTAAATTCAAAAGCGAAATATATTTTATAATTTTAAAAAAATATTTTTGAATTGCCATTATCCACAAAATCAAACCAAATACTAAGGCATTTAGAATATTTCATGAGCGGTTATAATTATATAAGAAATTCTTTAAAAATTCCAATAAACGAGTATTCGATAACGAAAAAGCTCTATATAATATCTAGACGTGCTATATTCTAGAAGGTACATCTAAAAATTTCTGTAAAAATATATTGTATTATAAAGTATAAAATTTAAAAAAATTCACATTACACTTGAGAGAATTTTACATCCTCCTCAAAAGGATTGGATTGAATAGAGCTGCATCAATAAATGATTCTATTTGGCCACGTAGTCTTAATAGATTTTTTTGACATCTTTTATCCGGAATTTCCAAATAATTTTGCTATAGCTGAACTCGTTACATAGCGATGTGACTTCAAGTCAACACAGAAAGCCAAATAAAATGCAGCAATATTTTACTGTGAATACTTGTCATAAGTTTAATGAGAGACATGATTCTTTCCAGAAAAGGAAATATACACAAACAAAAAATGAAATTGCAAAATCTAAATAAAACGGAAGAAGTAGCAGACAATTCCGCATCATAAGCGAACAGAATTGAAAGTACAGAAAAGCTCCTTCATCCGTTTAAACTTCCGTAACGATATTCGAATAGAACATTTGTATCAGTCCGCAGGATGCATACATAGCAAGTTGTTGCAATATCAAATACGCTGTTTAGAAAATGAATAGCTGTAATCCTTAAAGAAGGACACGAAATTGACGATGACGTTGACTACAACTGGTGAACATAAAAGAAATCCGAGAACTGAGAAGCAATAAAACTAAATAGCTACATAGTACAGATACGATTCAGTCCTTTTAAAGGATCTAAAAGAAAAAGCGGAAAAGATTTTTCATTGCAGCCTGTAGCAAACCATAGAAACCACAGCTAAACACAGCATGTCGCTTTTTCTAAAGAAATACCAGAAAGAGTCGCGGATTGGCAAAAAATTTGCACATATTTGCAATGAAATTCTTCAGTTTTATACAGTATTTTTAATAATAACCTTATAGAAATTGGTACTACCACTAAAAATGTATACTGTTGTATAGGCAAAAACTATACTGATAAGTTACACAAGTTGATATATGCTAATTGTATTCTTTTTTTTATATTCTGTAAAATAATTTAAATGAAGTTTAACTGCCTTTTAATTAAAAAATTCTTGACGTTAAAATTTTAAAAAAAATTAAATTTTTAAATTTTAACTAATAATGTTTTTAATTATTAAATAGAAGGTATGGAATTTCAGATACTTGCTCAAAAGATTTTAGTCTTAATACTACACGATTAAAGATCAAGATAATAATGTGTCCTTTTTACTAAAAAAATAATTTCCTAAATTGGTGCAAACCATGGGACTTGGGCATCCTAGTATGCACCAGGTTAGAGCAATTATGGTCGAGGATACTGAATAGCCGCCTGTCGAATTTAAGATGGTATCAATGCGGAAAACCGGGACGGCACATTAGATAGAACTGCCCAAATACGAAGGTGTCAAACACTAAGAATCGGAGACCAGCAGTTGCGCGTCGCGCTAGTAACCCCGCAAAAATGAATCAGGAAAACGAATAAATGCCAGGGCAGAGAGGCGTGTGCTGTCTGTTATAAAGAGAGCCACAATTATAAGAAATTTACCGGCTTATGATGGAAATAGACGAAGAAAATATATACGAATACAAACCACTACCGGGCAGCACATACAAGTCCGAGAAGAAAAGGAGGTGGACCATAAGTCTTTATAAAGAGTTAAATGGTGGAAAAATCGAATACCAGGCGCAGATAATAAATCAGAGCTATAAGGAATGCGTTGTTTAGAAAAACACAGTGGTGGTACCTGTGTAAGAGTTTCGTGGATGCGAACTGGTGGTACACTAAGCAGAAAGGAAAAAGGCTATGGCAAATCAAAGTAATGCCATTTGGATTATGCAATGCAGTCGCCACGTTTTAGAGGCATGCAGTCGCCACGTATCTGCACTACTAATAGATATTAATGGCTAGTGTATTTGGACAATAAAATCGTAATTGGACAGGACATTGAGGACCTTTTGCAAATACTGGGCCAAATTTTCAAAAACTAGAGAATGCAAACTGGAAGCTGAGCCCCCAGAAGTGTTGATTTTGCAAAAGAGAAGTCAGATTTCTCGGGCATATTTTTTCGCATGAAGGGATCCAACTCTGTTCGAGATTGAATGATACCTAGTTATAAGGCTGAGGTGCTGGCATTTCTCGATTTATGCTGAACAACGATTCAGAAACAACTTGTTTAAGTCGAAAAGCATAAACGAGAAATGCTACTTAAGTTACCGACAGGTTAAGTTAGATTGTAGAAACAGAGTGTAAAGTGTAAAAACAGCTGGAAGATTCAATTAAAATTCAAGAGTCCTAAGCAAACAAACACTGATGAACTATTTCTGAAATATATTAGTCAAATAAAAAAATCCTAAATAAACAAAAACAGTCTTTACTCTATCCATTTAATCTATGTAAAAGCGTAACAATGTGTAATTATGAAGAGAATCAATAAGAAGTTTGTTAATTTACTGATATATGATAGGACGACCCATAACCAATTTCACTAATATGAAATCGTAATAATTTAACTCGTAATCAATAACTCTAGGACTACATTTTTAAATTTCATGGTTTTTACTATCTATAAAAAAACAGACAAATTTTTTAAATCGATTATTTAAGAAAATAATCGTTCCAAAGTATATACATACAAAATTCTTTCACACTTCAACCCTGGATTGCTACTGAAAAAAATATTGTATTTAATTAGTGATACAGCGTTAAAATCTAATATTTAGTTAACAAAAACTAAATTTACTAAATACAGTAGAAATTGAGATTAAAATACTCAAAAGTGTCAAGTTGCTATTAAAAAACCCGATATAAAAAATATGTTTAAATTTTCCAATAATTATAATTGTTCTTACTTATTAAAGAAATGCGTGTATGGTTGGGAACCTGGCGGAAGAGTACTTATAAAAGGCAGGATTTTTTATAATTATGAATAAAAAAAGGTATCTTTTAATTATTTTGGTATTTTCATTTGTATACCAGTAATATAAGCTTAAATCCGCTGTTTAGTCATAAATGGCATGAATGAGCGTATAAAGCTACCATAGGCACGGCATACTTTTTTTTATGAGTTTGACATTTGTCAACATCAATCAGTTCACATTGTCAGCAATTTCGTACAACAACATACATTTTTCCTTTGGTAATCATGTCTAGTTTTGTGCAAGAAAAAGAGCATATGCGGGAAGCTTTGCTTTTCTGCTTCAATTTGACGAAATCGGCTGCCAAATCGTATCGAATTATGGAGGCCTATGGTGACAGTGCTTTATCGGAAACTTTTGACTTGTGACAAATCAAAGACGGCAATTTTGACTTGTGGGACAAGAAGCGTGAAAATTGGTCAGGACGAAGACGATACCCAATTGCAAAAAATGCTCGTGGAGCAATTGGGTGTTACTCAACCAGCCATTTACATACGTCTGCGTGCCATGGGGAAGATTGAAAAGATGGGAAAATGGGTGCCGTATGAATTGAACGATAGGCAGATGGAGCGACGCCAAGACACATGCAAAATCTTGCTCGCCAGACAAAAAATAAAGTCGTTCCTGCATCGGATTGTGACAGGCGATGAAAAGTGGATATATTTCGAGAATCTTAAACTAAAGAAATCGTGGGTTGATCCCGGCCAACCATCAATATCTTCCCCAAGACCAAATTGCGTCGGACGGAAGATGATGCTGTGCGTTTGGTGGGATCAGCAGGGTATCGTCTACTATGAGATGTTGAACCCTGGTGAAACTGTCAATCCCCACCACTACCACCAATGATCAAATTGCACCGTGGTCTGCGTGAAAAAAGGACGGATTATCAACAAAGACATGACAAGCTGATTTTCCTTCACGACAACGTACCAACGCACACGTCAAAAGTGGTCCAAAACTACTTATAGACACTCAACTGGGATAATCGGGGCGGGGTGGGGTAGCCCGCTTATTCACCAGACCTGACCCCTTCCGATTACCACCTATTTTCGTCGATAGGCCACGCGCTCCCTGAGCAGCACTATGATTCTTACGAAGACGTCCGAAAATGGCTTAATGAGGGTTTGCCTAGAAAGAGACGGAGTTTTTTTGCGTGGTATCGACAAATTACCCGAGAGATGGGAAAAATGTGTAGCTGGCGAGGGCAAGTACTTTGAAAAAAATTGTTTTTGCTTTCTATGAAAAAAACATTTGTTTTTTAACTAAAAAATAGCGGATTTAAGCTTATACACCTGGTAATAATTTACATTATTATTAAAATCGATTGTCTTCTAGAAGAATTTCCTAAAAATAAATGCAAGTACAATATAATAAAGAAAAATGAAGGAAGTACTGATTACAATATAATCGTTAATTTTAAATAATTAATTGACTTGACTAGTGTGACAGGAAGTGTAAAAGCAGCTGAATTTCAGAGCCATTAAACATATATAATTGTATCCAGCAAAAAGACGCACTTCTGTGCGTTCTCTTTAAAATAACGCTGGAAAAAGCGATCCATGACTCAGAATTAACATTGCCGGGTACCGTCCTTATTGACTCTGCCCAGCTTTAAGCATACACCAAAGACAACGATATTATATGTCGATTAGAAAGAGGTGGACGAGATGCCTTCATGAAGATTGAGATGGCGGCGAAAAATCCTGGGCTGCTCATAGATGAAAGTAAAACAAAGCAGCGTCGACGTCAAACATTATAGTTTTGAGAGAATTAAATTTTTTTCCTATTTGTGGTCAAAGATGTCGCACTCTCCAGAAGTATAATTGCGTGGTTAACTTCATTGCTTCCTCTCATAAGTAGAAACAATACTGACCAGTTATATTTTTGGATATAACTCAGATGTGTAATAAAATACAGCATTCTGGGTTTCTTTGAAAATTTAAGACAATCCTCCCTACCCCATAGTTGCTTATAGTCAAATTCTACTTCTTGGAGCAATGTTTTCAGATGTTTGAAACATCGAACTTTTTGAGATATTGTCTATCATACGTATATAATGTACTCCTCAAGGTAGTATCATTGGTACTAATAAATAATAAAGATCTAATAACAAAATATGCCGATGAGCCTGCCATCGTAACTCAGCATAAAAATGGCGACAAGACTGCCATCGTAACGCTGTCATAGCAAAACCATATTCAATGCCTTGCAAATTTATTAAAAAAAGTGAAAGTAATGTGAACACATATGTGGTTCATATTACCCTTATTCTTAACCTAAAACTATATCGCTTCCATATCCTTTTACGGTAGCATTGGTCCACTAAAAAATAAGATACATTATCTGGGACTCTGTATTAACAAACGCTCAATATAGAACACATATGCAAAACTTAAAAGGATACAATTTAACAGACGATACAAGCTTATAAGATTAAAACTAACAATCGGCAGCAAATAAATACTTCACAATACAGTGCTGAAGCCAATTTAGACGTACAGACTTGAATTTTCGGTTTCGACGAAGCTTTCCAACTCCTTCCGAATCCAACCACTGCAAACTAGAATCCTACTTAAAGTTCATCGTCACTTACATATTCTTTTGGCAAGTGTTTCTGTTAAAAAAAAAATGTTCTTTACAATATGTGTAGTTGTAGATAACCTTTAAAATTTTAAAAATAATAATAATAATTTGGTATTGGCTACTTGGTTTGTTTACATTTGTAAACTGAAATAGTTTTGAAATTTAATTATTACAAATTCAAGCAAATTAGATCTTAAAGTATTGCTGATTGATTAGATTTTGTAAAAAATGATAAATTAGAAAATCAAAAATTAATTAAAAATTTAGCTTCTTAATTTTAATAAGTGTTGATATTAATCTCACAACACTCAATGTTAACTATGGATAAAAGTAATTACCTAAAGAGCGTGTGTATATAAGGATAATCCTAAAATGGATATTCGGTAGTAAATTTTTTTTAATGTTAGTGTATTTCCCTTATCATATTGTGTTTAATTTATTCTAAAAACATCAGGACTATTTTATTGAATTCTAAAACGAAATTAGGGGAATGTTGAAACGCATCCATCTTTGTCAAACCAGAGGAAGCCACGAAAACCAGATTTTAAACAATATAAAATGTTGATTGCTTGTCCTTGTGTTTTTTTTGCATAGCTAGGAATCATAGAACGTATAGAATATATTATAGGGGTGGAAAGAAATTTATTTATTTATTTATTTTGTTCTTTGTCTTCTGCTTTGTTTTTCCATACGTATATAAATTTGAAAAGAAAACTTACTTTGTATTATTCTTCTCCATTCCTACATATTTTAAAGCCACGTAGCTCTCAATATTGCCTTAGAGTGTGGTTCATTAATAATTGAGCAATTTCAAAATATTTATAATTCATATACGCTCTTTTCCCTTCCTAGTTAATAAATTTGAACTTTTATTTAAGTGTTTGAATTTCTTTAAACTTTAAGATATTTCGATTTTGTGAAAAATATCTAAGATATTTCTTTTTAATAAGAAATGTTGCATATTTAACTTTAGATAACTTAGCGTTCTAAATATAATATAGATTTTAGAAAAATATAAATACATTTAGGAATTTTAATAATAAATAAAGAATTTTAAATAAATTAATTAAAATATAAATACTTTAATGTTCGTATCACTCGCAATTAACCAATATTAAATATATTTTTCTACTCTTAAAAGCTTCAGAAATAAGGGTAAACAAGTGATACAGGGTAGATCCATTCCCCTAATTTCAAAAATCGACTGTAGCTCTATCACATAACTTTCTTTCTAACAGAAAATAGAATCAAAAAATTTTTATGAACATTTCACAAGTCAAACATAAAATTTTTTAAATTAAAAAAAAAACATTAAAATCGAAGAAAAAATATTCTAAATACCCAAAAAATACCCAAAAAAAAAAATTTTTTGTTACCTATAACGGCTGTGCCGTCCTGGATCCACTGGTTCTCGTCTGATCACCGAAGTTAAGCAGGACTGGGCGTGGTTAGTACTTGGATGGATGACCGCTTGGGAACACCGCGTGCCGCAGGTTTTACCGTATGTGTGTCGACCGACTCACACTCGGTAGGTAGCGGGTTCGATTCCCGCTGCTGCCACCATCTCGGCATGGTGCCGGGGTGACAGGCCGACTACAAGCCTTATATGTAGTCCGTAGGGTCCCCCAACGTCACTGGGGGTTACTTCGCTGGCCTGATAAGCCGCAAGCTATAAAAAAAACACCTATCAAGAAACAGCACAAGAAGAATCAACCGGACCGTACCTCAGGCAAAAAACTCATCTGGTTTTCATCGAACAGCCCGAATAGGTACCTGGAACGTGCGGGACTCTCTCCCAAAAACTTCTCGACTGGCTTCTTCCCAAAAAAAAAAAAAAAAAAAACGCTTACCACCTCGATATCCTGGGAATCTCCGAGACAAGGTGGAAACATCAAGGGAGCCCTCACAACGCAGACGGGTAAACGAACACTTCATCTACAGCGAAAACGACAGCGGCTACCATTATGGAGTCGGATTGATCCTATCGGCCAACGCAAAAAAAGACATCTCTCATGGGCTACAAAACGGTCTCCGACCGCCTTCTGACAGCCAGGTTCCACTCGAAGTTCCGAAACATCACATCGTGCAGTGCTATGCCCCAACCGAAGTAGATGATGACGCCAACAAAAAGAAGCCTTCTACCACCAACTAGAGGCGTGTATTCTCTGTGCCGCTATATGCTCCATAGGAGCGACTGTGTCTCATGACTATGTGTATATGTGTTATAATGTAGAAATGAAACCTGTCAAATAAAAAATATAAAAATATATAATAATAAGAAGGGAAATACGTGTATATGATCCAAAATATTGTATTTTCAAAAAATATAGTGAATTTTATTTTACGTTGTTATAATTATTGAAAGATCTTTCTAAAAAAAATTGATAATAAAAGGATTTTTTAATTTTTTGTGTAATTGAGTATTATCGAGACTTGATTACTTTGTACCAAGGGTCAGTATTTGGTTTTTCTTAGACGAAGCATTTGCTTGAGGGTAACACATTCAACCCACCTTCAAATTTTGAAAAATAATCTAAAAATAAAAAATTATTCAAAAATGTTGAGGTGATTATCCTGTTACAAAAGTTCTACATACTACAGCTTTTATTTTGGAAATGTCTGGTATATTCTCGTTTCTCACAGTTGACTATTAGACAAATAGTTTATAAAATAAAATTTTTAATTGAAAGGGGGTGATAAATTAATAATCCTTAACATCATTTGAAACGTACATATTATACCATTTTATAAAATTTCCGAACGATTTGCACAATTTGAGGTTTTTAAAATGAGAAGAATTCAAAATATTTACAAATTTAACACGCTTTCAAAATTCTTTCAAAATTATTTGTTTTTTTTTCAGAACTTGTTTATTTTGTCGTGCTTATTATAAACGAAATCATATTAATTAATTTTTTTATTAGTACACACACGTTTTTTTAATAGCAATCATAAAAAGGTTTTTTGCTTTTTTATAAAATATAATTAATAACGTTGTTAAGTTAATATTTTTAATGAGTGCACATTATGTATGGACGAATACGAATACTCGCTCTCTCACACCCATATTCCCATACGTATTATTTTTAATTTCTTTGTTTTTATTATAACATAAAAATTAAAAGTTGGTCTTAATTGAAAAATAGATAATATAAAAAATAAAATAAACATCATCATATTCATAAAATGTCATTTTTAATGTTTATTAATCATACAAAATCTGAAAAATGTGACTGACAGAATATCACTTATTTTAGCAGGGGAGGCACATACGATTTTTTTTAGCAATTAAACTAAGTAGTTTTATAATTAAACAATACTACATCCATATACCACAACGACCAAAAAAATTAATACTTTTATTTTATATGTGAATTTAAGCTCATTTATTATGTGTTCTATTTCACAGGTTTTTAATTTAACTTAAATACTCGTGCATAAATATTAAGTTAAGATAAACTTAAAAATGGATATACACATACACAAATAACATATTATGAGCTATAAAAGGAAATTCATTATTTTTATTAATTTACATTATATATTTTTATGATATTTCCTTTTATTTTTATATTTTGAAGCATTGTTTTTAATGATACATAGTTGAATGAAGTGTCTAAAAAAAATTATGACCTTTCAGGGATAACGAAAAACCCTGCAACAAAAATGTTATAAAAATTTGGATGTTGCTGACTGTGATAAAAATTATTTAATTTATGTAGCAAAGACTGTTCTATGTATACCATGTAATTCAGTTTTATTTTAAAGAAAGGGGCTAAAAATTGATGGAACGGTTGTGTTTAAAAGGCAAAAACTGGTGGATGACAATTGAAGATTATGAAAAGAAAACTTGCCCACACATGTGCTTGTTCGCATTCAATAGGAATATTTGGTGCACTAATATTTTGATGAAAATTTCTTGCATACAGTAAATTTTAGTATTTAACAACTACTTATTATTTTCTCTTCTGGTGGGATAAAATTCCAAAATTTCCCTCCTGCTATTTGGTTTATTTGATTCTACTTGTATATACTCGTTATGGGGATGTATTGGTTTTTATGACCTTAGAAATATAAAATGCATGCCACAATGTCTGCGAATCCAATTCATCTCACGAAGCATTTATTCTTCTCCATTTTCATATTTATATTTTTAGTATATTGTCGAGTGTCATATTAAAAGTTTTATTTCAACAATCTCTCATTTTCGCTTAAAGAAAGAAAAGGCTTTACGAGGAGGCTAGTCGTTTGGTTTTTTTTGGAAAAGAAACTGACTGCACCCAAGTTGGTTAGTGGTGGTACGTAGCATAAAATTTTTCATCGCAATGGTTTTCAGGGTTCAAATAAAATTTAATTTTTTTAGATACGCAGTCTATTTTTAGATATGTAGTATTACCGTTACTTCTCTAATAATCGTAATGGCAATCATACTCATACAAACAACAATAATCCATGTTATAATCGCATTAAAATTCTGAAGATGTGACCGCTAAGATGGAGCGTATTCCGGGAGTTTTTATTATGTCATAATAACTAGTCGCACCACCTCTAGTATTACTGCCTTCCCCTACAGTACTAAATTTTTGACTTAAATATAATTGCTATACCAACAACCGCACTGCTGAATAATATGTTTTTTATTCTGGTGTGTTTACTCTCATTATAGAGGGGATATACTGATGGCCCCATTCACAGAGGTTGATCATTTCGTTGAGGTTTATTATTTGTGCAAAAGTAATCGTTTATAGCTAAATTTGATAGCCTACTTAGTAACAGGGCTTACAGATGCTACAACTTCAAATTGGGAATAAAATCAAAAACATCCGGTTACGTTTATGCGAAAACCGCATTTACTGTCTTAACAATTTGTCTTTAATAACTTGGCTGGTTGGTATTTGTTTGTTTTCCTTGTAAATGCATTTGTCAATGCTGCAATCATTTACTGCTACCACCATTCTAACTTTGATAATAATTTCATCATTAAATTCAAACATTCCACAACATTGAAAGCGAGCAAAGATTTTCCAAATATGGAATTTTTTTTTATTATCCTCATGTGGAATTTTGATTTTTATGGAGAATTATTTTTATTTTTTCTTTATTTCACGTTTGTTAAAATTTAACGATAGATAATATTAAGAAAATTCTCTACTGATTTTACAAATTCTTCTATTAAAATAAAATTTCTATAAATGTAAACTGTAGAAAGATCCTATTGTAAGGGAGTGTTTTGCAATTTAAGCATACATAGTAAAAAGTGAAATAATAATTGAATATCTAAAATGTTATCCCAATTTTTTTTTTTATGTCTTGTACATATACAATAGATCAGACAGCATCCTATTTTGAGAAAAGACATAAGTACTTGTTTAAAAATAATAATAAAACTCAAGCCGTAAATAGTGCAGAATAAAATTTGCAAGAATTCTTAAATAAATGTTATGAATTCATTTTTCCTTATATTAAAACATGCTGGTTGATTTCGCTTATTTTAATTTTGTTTCAATAAGATTTTATTTCATTACATTTTATTAATGCTGCAAATGTAGGCACGATATTTACAATAATTACAATCAATCAAAAGTTAATTATAGTTTACGTAACAAATTAGTTTACACATTAATTATTAAAACTTCACCATCATTATTATGATAATCAATGTTGCCGCCAACAGATTGCCTAATCTTAGCTTTAGAACCATTTACCCTCTGCGGTATATACCAGATACGATTGGTGCAAACAGCATAACCTACACAAAATGTTTCAATTTTAACTTTTTTCTCGGCATCAAAATTGAATTTTACTATTTCAACTACCCTCCGCTTAATATTTTGTATTAAAATTTTATCTATTGCAATATTAACTCGAAACAGTAGTAAATTTTAAAAAATCAGCCACATAACCTATCATTACTCATGTACCACAAGGTAATAGGTTTGGACCTACTTTATACAAAGAATCTCAAAAGTATACCAAACTATCTACGTAAATGATAATCCCATTCTAACATCACAGATAAATGTTCAGATATAACAGCACCCACATATTATTTATTAACTGTAACAATAATCAATAAAATATAGTTCATTAAGTAAATTTCTATTAACATAAAATCGTTTACATAACCCTTACTCTTTATGGTAAATCAACAATCATTATATAAAAATGTATACTTCCATTAACAATTCTTATACTGAACACAATTTTAAAAACCTTTTGGACCTCCGTTTTAGACATTAAGTATTTAACTAAGTAGTCAAAGGACTCTTGTATCTAATATATTAAATTGTTCAGAAATATCGTTGATGCCCACTTATATTGGAACGCTTGATTTTTTTCATGACATTTAATTATCCTACTTCTCTGAGTAAAAATCGCACCTGTATTTAGTGTTACATAAGCAGTCATCGGCGTAAAAATAAATTCAGCTGGAGATCTTCTATAATTATGATAAATCATAGCTTTGTTTGTTTCTATTCAGTATGTTATATTAACATGACAAAAAAATTCCGTGGTATGTGTCTGTGCATTCCTAAAATTCGTCGTGTGCTTTTTTTGAAATTCTGCGAAAAAAACATTTCATAAGTTACCGTATGTTGAGAAGCACGGGTGGTTCAGCCGTTTGAACTTGAATTTGTATCAAAATATAACCAGTTAACTCGTTTGCCGATCAAGAGTAGCCATCTACAACGAAACCAAAAAATGAGGCGAAATTGCATACACTTAATGTTCGATAAGTGGGGATCCCGCTAGGAGCTGTGGTTACTATATGAAAAAATTGAGTTTCCGGTGACGGCCGATAGATAGGGCGGTGAAAAGTTACGTACTATGTATAGTGTGGTCCATCTAGCGGTTCCATTTTGAACCACTATTTATTTGAAGTACTTGAGTGTTAAATGTCATCACGAATTGACAGATTGTTAGTTGAAAGTCAGAATTTTACGAAATGGTAATCCATACGCTTGAGGAAAACTGCGAAATATTGAGAACTTACTTTCAAAGTGGTGAGTGTTCAACCCAAACTGTGAGAAATTTAAAAAAAAAATGAGCAAAGATCGAATGCCATCACGTCAAATTGTAGACAACTTCATGAAGCGAGTTCACGAAACTGGTTTGTTGGTTGCCAAAGCAACTCGTTCCCGCTCTAATACAGTGCGTACGACCGAGATTATTGCCGCCATTGCTGAAAATATCCGTGATCATCCATCAATATCAACTCGTCACCGTTCTCATGAATTGAACACTTCTCGCACTTCTCTGTTGAGAAATTTGCACAAAGACCTCGGTATGAAAGCTTACAAAGTTCAATTAGTCCAACAACAGAGAAGTTGTATGACCATCCGATGCGTTTTCGGTTTACCCAATGGGCTCAAAATCAATTGGCCGAAGATGAGCATTTTTATCGAAAAGCATCCTTTCGGATGAGCCCCATTTCCACCTCGGTGGGTATGTCAACAAACAAAGTTGTCGGATCTGGGGCTCAGAAAATCCATACGTCACCATGGAAAAGCCGATGCATCCACAATAAGTCACGGTTTGGTGCGGATTTTGGAGTGGAGGGATCATTGGCCCGTTTTTCTTCGAAAACGATGAAGGAGCCGCCGTTACGGTCAATGGTGAGCGCTATCGTGGCATGCTCAACGAATTTTTGTTTCCAAAAGTTGAAGAGAATGGCATGGACGATATTTGTTTTCAACAGGACGGGGCCACTTGCCACACAGCCAACGTAACAATCCAACTTTTGGGCACTGCTTTCGAAAACCGAATAATCAGCCGAAATTCTGATGTCAATTGGCCGCCTCGGAGCTGTGATTTGAGCCCGTTGGATTATTTTCTGTGGGGAGACGTTAAGGATAAATGTTACGCAAACCATCCAGAGACAATTGAGGCCTCGAAACACGAAATCAAAATTGCTATTGAAGAGATACAGGCCCGGACAATCGAAAATGTACTGAAAAATTGTAACGCCAGCCTTGGTAGTCATTTAAATGATGTTGTGTTTCATTCTTAAATTTCAAGGTTCAGTCTTTTTAGTAAAAAAGACTGAACCAGTCAGCCAGCCTTAGCGTTATAAATGGTCCACCCTGTAGTTTTGATATATCAAATGTAAACAATCATTCCGGACGGAATAAATTTTTTAATATTGTGTTTTTTAAAGTGAAACTGTTATAAATAGTGAGGTGAAAATTTAATATTAATATGAATAATGTATTAATATATTTACAGAAAATGGAGTGTTCAGTTAATTAGAGTTTTTTTTATGTGGAAACTAAAGATTCGCGAATTTTGTTTTTTAGGTAATTTGTCGGTAAAATTTAATTATATATTTGAATAAAGGTCGTAGTCGGCTATTATTCAACATTTCAATGGCGATTGCCTGATTACTTTCCGATGGAGATTTTATTGGTTATATACGTTCACATAGTAAATAATTATACCTATTTTCAAATATGTGAAAATACAAATCTACAATATATATGCTGCCTAAGACAAATCCTAGACAAGTGTCCTAAAAAGTCATTTATGAGAACATAATTTTGAATTGATGATTTATTATACTAATGTCATGAAGAATAAACCTATTTATTCAAATATATTAAATTATGCTTACTTGTTGATAGACTATTGTAAATATAATAAAACCACACTTAAACTTTCACTCCGCGATAAGTATCTAAATTTCAACATTAAGCATAGCAAAATTATGCAAGTATTTCGGTATGCTACCATTTCATGGAGAACGGGCGTATTTTCAAACTCTTCGTAAGAAGATAAAATTGATGCACTTGATATTTGATTGATATTTACAAAATAATAACCCTAAAATGCAATTGAATTTAATTCTAGAAGATTGGAAAAAAATGTTGCCTTCTATCGTGTGTAAACCATATTTTTTTTTAGAATAAGTGAGTTAAAATTAATATTTAATATGCCATTCGAATTCCAAAAATTTCTATTACGACAACTAGATGTCAGTAGGTGTGATGTCTTGATAAAAAATTTAAAAAAATATATGCAAGCAGTACGATTTCTCGATGCTACAAATTTAACTATAAATTAAGGACGATCGTTGTAAAATTGTTTATTGAAATATATTAACGCTGTCAAAATTTTAAAAGCTTTACAGTCTATGGGAATGCAAAAAACCCGATCATGGGCAATAACGATGCACGATTTTATCGTCGAATTAGGACTTTTTTATAATTTTGTCGTTGCCATTTTGTTTTGTGGATGTTCCAGCATTATTTGAAATTTAAAAAAAAGCTAAATAAATGCATATATGAGATTAAGTGAGTTTAAAAATTGAATTAAGCTTAAAATATAAATTACAAACTGATCAAATCAGAAAATCTTCACTCGTTGCAATTGTGTTTAATTTATAGAATAAGGCGAAATTCGATTTGTTAATAATAAGGTGAGAATTCTTCTGTCGCTGTTGTCGGAATTGTGTTCGCACCTTAGCTTAGATTAAATTGTAGTTCTACGTAGTTGCGGCTTTCTTTTCTTTTAAACTCTCCAAGTGTGGAGTTGTGGATTTCAGATTTTCAAGTTATTTGAAAAATAATGGATACAGGTTATTATTATATATATAATTAGTCAGATTAACACCATAGTTGCATAAATATTTATATTAAATAGTTATAATTGATTTTACGAAAAGAATATTTTGTTTTGTCGCAAAATATTTGCAAATGCGCTTTTAGGGTCTTGATAAAAAAAAATGCGCAATATTTAATATTTTTCCATCATAAAATCCATAAAAATTTTAGTCAAAAGTAGCTATAAGTTCTGTATCGCGACTACAGCTTTAATGATATAATGAATTCAATATTTTTGCAAATTTATTTTCTAATAGAAAACCGGAAGGAAATGTGCCAGGGGATGTCACAAGAGCAGGTAGACCGCTTTATCAATTGTAAAGAGGGGCTGCGCAGAGCGGCTGTGAGATTGGTTACAAATGCGTTGGAACTAGATGAAAAGTTCAATTCATTGAAGGGTCCGGTAAGAACGCCGGTAATTAATTTTTAATAAACATTCATTTATTATATTTGAATTATCATTAATTTTTCATAGACTCCGCTTTGTGTCCGCAATCAATTGCTTTCTCAGTTGTTGAAAACCGGGGATCTTGAAAAATGGATTGGTGAAAAACGTTGCAGTAAAAGTTTGGACAGTTTTGAAGACAGTCGAGCAAATGTTCTTAAAACCATGTTAAGTAAATTGTCGAGTTTTCAGGCAGACATTCTTCCACAGGTATATTTGGGAAATATTTCCGAAAAAAACGTGGGAGATAAGGAGAAAGTACCAGAAAAGATAATGAATGGGTCGCTGAACAGTACGTCGCGTTCATTTACCGACCCGGCAGCTAGTGATATGGACAACATATCCAATCGTTGCAAAGTTTTTAAACTGAGCAAATTATAAAGTCTAAAGACGCGATCAATGAATTCATAGAGGTCATGATGCAGCAAAACACGAAACAAATTGAATTAATGTAATTGCTAATAAAACGCATAATTACGCTCAATAAGTTTTTTTTTATTTCATTTACACATTTTTTCTATTATACAGTTTCAACATATGTATCTCGTCCATGAGTAAGAAAGAATCTGCACTTTGGCAGATACACTTTCATGAGGTCCTGTTTGAATAGTCTGAACATTTTTTGATGGGTTTGTTATATGTTTTTTATTATACAATACAAAACGAATTAGATTTTTTTTTTTACTTAATAATTATGTTTGTTTTCTTTTAAACATTCATTTTCTTAGTAACTTAACGTTTTGGAATTATGATAGCTAAGTTTTCTGGAAATTCCAATTTCTAAGTGTTATTTGAAACTAAAACACAAAATTTTAAAATATATTTGATAAATTAAAATTGATTCCGGCTTGATGCATTCGTTGGAACGAATTCATTTTGGTGCTCATAATTTTCGAACAGGCAGAATGGATCAAGGTTCTAATAAATATTCAGAGTCATCGAGTAACTAGCACTATTTTTTTAGACTTCCCGCCGGTTTGTTATTCTTAATATCTAAATTGGGGCACGATTCATAAAATTTCCTATTTAGAAAAATTCTTTTCGGTTATGATCGCAAATTAAAAATAGTAAATTATTAATTTGCATATATTTTTATTGACAAAATCTGTGTTTTTATTGTTCGAAATTTTATTTTATTAGTTTTATATTGAATATAAATCTGCAGAATTCTTGCTTCGAAAATATTGTAGTAGCGGAGCAAATGAGTGTACATAATTTTTAGCATCATAGCGAGTAAGAAAAGAACCAGGAAAAATAGTGGTTTTGTGAAGCAGCTTTAAGATTTTACTATACAATTGTAATAGGCTTATTACTTCAGATTATAGAAGGCGTTTTCCTTTGGACCAATTTTGCTACTAGTCTGTAGTTTTAGCTGTCATCATCTACTCTACCTCGAACAAACGAGCACATTGAACTGGGAGTTGCGCATACAATTTACGTTAGGTGGATTCTAGTTGCTAAACTGAAAATAGATAGTTTTGCGGGTTTGTTGGTTATGTTGAAGAGTCATAGTTTTGTCAGTATTGTTTATGTGTGGATAAACTCAGTTTTTATTGTTTATGTGTGAGTAAACTCAGTATTGTTTCTAACTATTTTGAGATTATATTTCTACTAGTATTTAGAATTTGGCTTTAAAAAATTAATAAAATTCAACGCAAATATTTTGAATCACTAAAAACAGAATAATCAATGAAAATACAAATAAAAAAGTTGATTTTTTAGCTGCTGTTCCTGACATCTATTGTTTACTTGTAGAACTGAAGACCTTATATTTGATGGCCGAAGCTTAATTTATAGTTTTGAAATACGTGAACAATCGTGTGGATTATATTTTTAAAAACGTATTGTAATAAAGAGTGAAGTGAATAATCTTAAATATATAAATAAATTGAAAGGATTGGAAAACCAAGAGTTCACAAATTTCGTGTTTCATATAAGTTGACTGCAAAAATAAATTATATATTGAAATATAGAGGGCACAGTTTTCTATTATAGGACCAATTTTCATTCGAGTTCGAGTGCTCTAAGTGCTTAAAAACTAAAAAAAAAATTGTGCACTATTGAATGTATACAGACATAAGCATTGTAAACAGCAGATGTTATGACAAAAACTTTACAGTAATAGGAGAGAAACATATAAGAGAAACCACCCATTGGCCTTTATCTACTTAGCAGGCCTGTGTCTCTGAAATGACGATGAGTGTTTATGGTGAAGGTAAGAAAGGTGAGTTTTGTAACAACAGCATTATAGGGGTGGAATTTTCGGGACTGAAGCTTTTTATAATGAAAAACACATTTAGATCACCATGGAAAAACTTTGTTACTAATATAGAATAGAGTATCAACGATTTTTCGAAGGATTTTGGATTGAAGGGATTTGATTAGAGAGGAATTGAAACGATAAGTAGAATTCTATTACGTATATGTATGTCTAGATCGGTATTCAAATTGTGTTGTAGTTTAAAAGTTTGTTTCTTAATGTCTGCGTAGTAGCCGATAAGGTCTGTGAAGTTGAAGTCTTTTTAATTCCGTGTGAAAATTCAAAATATGTCGTTTGTCTTGAGGCACCTTGACGCATACCAGCTCTGATAGGTGATATTTCAGAACACTTATGATTCAAAAATAAATTTTTGTGATTTATTTAAGAAAGTATTAAAATTTGGAATAAAAAAAAAATTGATGAACGTTAAGTTCCACAGGATTATGGTCGGTAATCAAATAATTTTAGAGTGCCCCTAAGGGAGGATTTGGGAAAATGCCACGGTAGAAAGGTAACATTTAAGACTCTTCCATCAATGTCTGTTTTCTTTGGCAGTTTAATTTTTTCTTATTTTTTTATTATATTTTCCTATTTTTTTTATTAATTTTTGTTTTAAATTTGTAACTTACGCAATTTTTATACATTTTTCATCATTTTCTCTTCCATTTCCTTTGCCAGAATATATTTTTAATTTTTTTTTTGTAATTTTGCTTTTTGCATCTTCTTTATTTCCTCTTTCTCCTTCTTCCTCTCCGATGTAGAAATTAACAGCTTTGGTGTGTTAATTTTCCCCTATATGTTTCGGCATGAATTTTCTCGTAATGGTGGGCGCGAGAGTACCACTTTATACACTCTTTGAATTCCCTCGCAATCTATGCATAAAGCTAGCGATAAGCATGCCCAGCAGATTAAGGTGCTCTCTGAGTATGGTCGTCATCGGCCATACTCCTGTAGAACTTAACTTAAATATTTATTTATTTATTATTTTTTCATTTTATTTATTTTACTATAAGTAAAAATAAAAGCTTCATTCAAATGTAAATGTGTGTTTGTGCATTTAAATTAAATTAAAAAATAAAGCATTAATTACATAGAACATCACATCAAATTCTTAATAATATATTGTAGAAGTTAATCGTATACAACATTAAAGCAAGTGCTTTAAAACTAAATTACAAGCTGAAAAATTTAATGTACTTAAATAATTAATAACTAATATTCTAAAAAAATTGAAAATAATATTATTTATTGTAGTAAATGCATTACAATATGGTCTAATAGAGCAAGCGAAAGCAAAAATGAAAAAAAATTATTTAAATAATAAGCCTACAGAATATAGTTTATTTATTTTGACACAATGAAAACAGCAATGAAAAACAGTCTACAAAATTGATATTTGATTGATATTTACGACAAAAAAGAAAAAGATTGTACAATACAAAAGGACAAAAGATTGTACAATACAAAAATTAAAAATTGCCAATCGTTGTGTTTTAATTGAATTTTTGCTTCCAATAAATGAATTAAAATAAATATAAATTATGCTTTTGGAATTCAATAAATTTTTATTACGAAAACTAGATGTCAGTGGGTGTCATGTCTACATAAAAAAATCTACACAAAATTATACAAGCATTACGATTTCTCGCCGCTTCTGCAATAATTATGCCAGAAAATTGCGTATACATATACCGAGATCTGACGTACGGGCCTATCCAGGTATTATTTAATCTAAGAGTATAAGGATAGACGGTCGCCTTATATGTACACGAATTTTATTGAAGCAAACCAAAAATCCCGCGGAATTGAAATGTAACAAGAATTAAATTTGCCTACCCTTAATCTATTAATTTAAAATTAAGCTACGGACCCAGTGGTTTTAAATGTATATTAAACGCTTTTAAAATAAAAAAAATTACTATTTCACTTTAAAAAATTCTTAAAATCAATATAACTACTTTGGATCACAAAAAATAAAGAATAATGAATGAAAATACATATCAAGAAGGCTGACATATATTTTTACATATATAATTGCGAATAAAATTTTTGGTTGCTTACTTAATCGTTCAATTTGTATAGGGTGGTCCATCTAGCGGTTCCATTTTGAACTACTATTTATTTGAAGTACTAGAGTGTTAAATGTCAACACGAATTGAGAGATTGTTAGTTGAAAGTCAGAATTTTAATCTATACGCTTGAAGAAAAATGGGAAATATTGAGAACTTAATTCCAAAGTGGTGAGTCTTCAACCCAAACTGTGAGAAATTTAAAAAAAAATGAGTAAAGATCGAATGCCATCGCGTGAATTTGTGGGCAAATTCGTGAAGCAAGTTCGCGAAACTTGTTTGTTGGTTGCCAAAGCAACTCCTTCCCGCTCTAAGATAGTGCGTACGACCGAGAATATTGCCGCCGTTGCTGAAAATGTCAGTGATCATCCATCATGGTGAGCGCTATCGTGGCATGCTCAACGAATTTTTGTTTCCAAAAGTTGAAGAGAATGGCATGGACGATATTTGTTTTCAAAAGGACGGGGCCACTTGCCACACAACCAACGTAACAATCCAACTTTTGGGCACTGCTTTCGAAAACGAATAATCAGCCGAAATTCTGATGTCAATTGGCCGCCTCGGAGCTGTGATTTGAGTACGTTGGATTATTTTCTGTGGAAAGCCGTTAAGGATAAATGTGACGCAAGCCATCCAGAGACAATTGAGGCCTTGAAATACGAAATCAAAGTTACCATTGAAGAGATACAGGTCCAGACAATCGAAAATGTACTGAAAAATAGGGTCGAGCGAATGGGGTACTGTAACCCCAGCCGTGGCAGTCATTTAAATGATGTTGTATTTCATTCTTAAATTTCAATGTTCAATCTTTCTAATAAAATCGGAAATTAAAAAAAATAAATATTAGTTTTTTTTATTTACTTTTTAAAATGCAACTTTTAAATGGTATATTCTGTATATATATATAAAAAGTAGTTTAAATACGATGGGATAAAAAAAAATACAAAACTATTTAGGATGAATTATATATGTATAATAGATAAATTGGAAATAGCGAGAAGAAGAAATACGAAATTCTGTGAAACAGGAAAAGACACGAAAAATTAAAGAAGTTCTTAACGAAAAGGTAAAAAAAGTGATTTTATTTTGCATATAAAAAGTGTCAAAAGAAAAAAACGAAAAAAAAATGTTTGTGGAAAACTTAGAGAATTATTTATAACTCATTATCTTAATCATAAAAAAGTTAAAATATGGATTGTAGAAAAATTGAAATTGTCTCGGTTAAAAAAGGAACGTCAACACAAAGTAAACTATTTTGAACAAGTGCAGCGGTGAATGCAAAGAACTGGAGTATATAAGCCAAACATGAAAATGCACGCATTTAAATTAAGAATTGATTAAGATCAATTTTCAATCTTCCACTTAAACCGCTTGATAATATTTCTTATAAAATAGAATAAGATTTTCTAAATAGCCTTATTCAAATAAATGTAAAAAAAATCCTTTTGAAATATTATAAATAATGAAGAATTATAAAGCTTTCTCATCATCGCTAAAAAAATACATATTTTTTTTTAAATTCTCCACTTGTATGCATACTCACGTTTTAAGGCAACCTTTATTCTTTAATAAAAACAAAAAGCTAATATTTACAAACGGTGTAATTCGTAAAGAATAATTGAAAATAATAAACACGTACTCTTATACATGCTCAAGAATATATCATCATATAAACGTCTCTTCTTGAGAAACGTACCTCTTAACCATAAATCCATTATTTGATACTCCTTATACGTGTATACATTATATTGATATTTTGAGGAAAATTTGATGGATGAAGACAAACCAGCTATGAGTATTTAGAAGAATTCTCTAATGCTATGCAAATCACAAAATTTCATGTTCAAATCCAACCAATTTTAAATGGAATCGAAGTACCAAGCTCAGAAGAATTGTTCGTCTCCTTCAAAATGCAAAATATATGCTACGTGGGCTACTATATATATTTCTGGCCTAATAATGAAAATGCGAATATTTATCAACGAAAAAGGTTTTATTGTTTTTCAAAATATTGTCCATCAAGATTTATACACTTTTGCATGCGCTCAAACCAATTTTCGAAGCACTTTTTCCACTCCGATTGAGACACCTCCAAAACATGGTTTTTGAATGCTTCAACAGCATCTTCTGGCGACGAAAATTAAAAAGAAGTCATTGGGTGCCAAGTCAGGGCTGTACGGAGGATGACCCATCAATTCGACGTTTTGTCCGGTCAAAAAGGCGCTGGTTTGAGCCGATGTGTGAGAGCTCGCATTGTCATGGTGCACAATGATTCGACTTCTCTTGTTCGTTTTTCGAATTTCTCCGAAGACTTCAGGCAAACAAATGGTGGTGTACCACTCAGAATTGACCGTCCTACGTTGCACAAGCGGAACAGTCGCCACATGACCAGTTTTGCCAAAGAAACAAGCGACCATTTGCTTCGAAGTGCTTCTTCCACGAACAACTTTCGTTGGATTTGACTCGTCTTGGAAGACCCACACGGTCGGTTGCTGTTTTGTTTCGGGCTCATACGCATAGATCCATGATTCGTCACCTGTGACGATCTTATAAACGTCTTTTGAAGCACCGCGATCGTATTTTTTCAGCATTTCTTTACACCAATCCACACGAGCCTTTTTTTGAGCGATTGTCAAATTGTGCGGGATCCAACGAGAACAAACCTTTTTTACGGCCAGGTGTTCATGCAATATCGAATGTATGCTGGTGGGAGAAATGCCTAGGCATGCCTCTATCTCACGGTATGTCACATGACGGTCTTGCATTATCAGTTCACGTACGGCATCGATGTTTTCTGGAACAACGGCTGTTTTTGGACGACCTTCACGGAATTCGTCTTTGAGCGAGCGTCGGCCACGATTGAATTCGTTGTACCAGTTTTTCACAGTGCTATAGGATGGTGCTTCATAGCCATACAAAGATTTAAGTTCATCGATGCACTCTTGTCGTGATAATCCACGTCGAAAGTTGTGAAAAATGATCGCACGAAAATGTTCACGAGTTAATTCCATTTTTTTGCCAAATTGATTTTTTCAAGTCACTGTAAACAACACAAATGATAGTCGTACGTCAAAACGTTCTGAGTACGTTTATGCTAAAAAATGTCAAACTTTCCAATGGAAATGTCAGATCGCACCTGGCAACACTTAGTGTTGCCTAGGCCAGAAATATATATAGTAGCCTACGTATTACTGTAGATACACATATTAAGAGTTTAAAAGATTCAACATTCGTTTTTAAGACGTTTGATATTAGCAACAACTAGATGAATTCTATGGTAATATACGATACACTCATATGTATCGTCGCCTATCTTTGCACCCCAACTGAATGATCCACTATGAGCTGCCATATGCTTCTGATAATTACCACTAAATACGATGTGGTGATGCTATTACCAACATAGTTAATATCCTATTTGCAGTCCCAAACTATGTATTCCTTAAATATTAGATTCATTTCACCACAAAAAAATTAACAGTTTAAAGAAAAACTATATGCTGGATATTATATATTCAAAAAAAATGCAGCATCCTCAAAAAAATAGTTCAACTGTTAGAAAATGATACGTACTTTAAATTGTTGCGGTAATTCTATATATATTATTTTAAAAGGACACTTTAAAAAAAAATATTAAATTGGGTGTATAACTTAAAAATGCGGGATTTATTCAAAGTATTGTCCATCGGAAGCCACTACTTTTTCCCATCTTTCTGGCAACATATGGATTCCGCACCAAAAAAACTGCTCCGGTTTTGAGGCCAAGAATGAATCGAGCCAATTTTTGATGCCCTGTTTTGAAGTGAAGCGTATTCCGGTGAGGGCGTTTTGCATGGATCTAAACAAATGGTAGTCGGACGGGGCAAGGTCTGGGCTATAAGGCGGATGAGGCAAATCTTCCCAGCCACTGTTTTCTAAATAATTTTTAACCGGTCTTGCAACATGAGGCCGAGCGTTGTCATGATGGAAAATTATGGCTTCGTGTCTGGTCGCATATTCCGGGCGTTTTTCGGCCAATGCTCGCTTCAAACGGATTAATTGTGTTCGGTAGAGGTCGCCTGTGATCGTCTGGCCCGATTTTAATAGCTCATAATAGATCACACCCTTCTGATCCCACCAAATACAGAGCATTACCTTGGCCCCATGGATATTTGGCTTTGGCGTTGATTTGGCTGGTTGGCCGGGCTTTACATATGATTTTTTGCGCTTTGGGTTATCGTAATGAATCCATTTTTCGTCGCCAGTAATGATTCGATTCAAAAACGACTTCTTTTTCTGCCGTTCAAGCAGCATTTCGGACATGCAAAATCGCCTTTCAACGTCTCTCGGCTTCAATTCATATGGGATCCAATTTCCTTGCTTTTGGATGAATCCTGCTGCTTTCAAACGTTTTGAAATGGCTACTTGAGTGACTCCCAATGATTTTGCAATTTCTTCTTGAATTCGACAACAGTCTTCGTCGAGTAATGCCTCCAAATCTTCATCTTCAAACTTTTTTGGCTGACCTGGTCGTTCTTTGTCTTCCGTGTCAAAATCACCACTTCTGAACCGCACAAACCATCTCTCGCATATTGAAATCGATGGAACAAGTTTCGGTGAGCAATCGATGTGCTTCAGCTGCACTTTTTTTCAAATTGAAGAAGTAAATCAACATTTTTTTGGTACGAAATTCGACATTTTTGAAGCAAAAAAAAACTTTGTTGTTTACACTATTTCGTTCAATGACTAATCGAGAATGAATGACAGATGTTTAACCTCCAAAATGCCATATGAGTTATTATTAACACAAACCATGTTATTATATTGTATTTTCAGTTCATTTGGTTATTATAAAAATTCCTACTCATACTCGCATAATTTGTTCTTTTGTTTCTATAAAATATCCTTTAACTAGCGCCATGAAGACATTAGACGACCTCATATAGGCTTAACCAGTTTTTGATATGAGAGTATTCAGCCATCTTTTAAAATATTAGTGCAAGAACTGAGGGATAGATTTATGAGTCCCAGAGAATCCACAAAGAGAGGAATACTATGTGTACTCACTCAGAAATTCTGGCAATTGCGACATTCACTTAATATGTGAGAACGAATGTATGTGTACTCAGCGCCGCAGGAATTTAATTATAGAAAAGAGTAGAACCGTCAATAATGAGTGACGGAGAGTATTTTCAGTGAGTGTTAGCACTTATTTTATCCAAAATTGACGCTTGACTCTCAGCTGAACGTTACTCAAAACAATCGCTATGACGAAGTAAATTTTGTAAATGTTGTTAAGTTACAGATTATTCTATTTACATACGATTTTAATAGGTAACAAGTTTATCATAAAAACCTTCTGGAACGTGTTGAAAGACACATTTTGATAATTCGAAGACCGCGTCTTGCGATCTAGTTGTAAGAAGTAAGTTTGGGAGTTAAAATTGACTGGAAAATTCATTTTTAATTCGGTATTAATAGAGATAAAAATTTCTCTTTGATTTGAAGATTAAATGTATTTTAAGATAATCAAGAAAATAACAGAATTTCCAGAAATTTTTAAATTAATCTGTATCATAAGAACATTTATAATAGATGATATAAAGAAAATCTCCAGTAGCCTCCGTGCAAGGCCGGATATTTAGAATATATATAACGACTACTGAGACATTATTATTATTAATAATGACAGCCAATTAGTTTAACAATATTTAAGGAAGTTTTTTTAGATTTTTAATTGTTTCGTCCTACACCGGTTTTTAAGATTTGAGGGAATTGCCATTCATTTGAACAGAGATATATTAAAACATTTGAAAGTGTTACATTTTTTATGAATTTACTAGATTTTAAAGAAGTAAAACAATAAAAAATGCTACCTTTTATAATTCTATTATATAAAATTTTTCAATTTCACCTCTCTTCACCTTACAATAAAAATTAATTTCTCTAAGGATAAATAAATAAAAGTTCATTCCATATAAAAATTATATGCCGACCTAATTGTAATATATATCCTATTTAAATTGAGCACTTAAAATGCACATTATATAAACAAATTTTTCAAAAAAAGTTAATTTTTTTATATATTAGCGCAATTACACGAATTTTGTCAAAAGTATCTCATAATACCATATACAGAAGAGTTTTTATTTACTATAACACATAATAATAACAAGAAGGCATAATTAGATGAAAATGTAATTGGTTCTAGCATGCCTGTAATTAGATGTGAATAGTAATGATTCCCATAGAAACTATAGCACATGTTTGGAAAAGGAGACCACACTGCAATTAAAATCGAAAATTGATATAAATCAGAGGTACTTCATTTTAGTCCCTTGTCACCATATTACAACAAAGTTCCGGACGACGACGACGTTCAATAATGACAAGTTGTCATTCTGGCTAAAAACGGCACATGAGCATTGAGAAAATCCTATTTGAATTAGTATACTCACCCCTTTCATATGATGGTGGATGGTTTTGATAAGGACGCGGCTAAACTGTATGGAGTAATGTTGTAAATTTGTACAACCGGATATGTATTGATATTAAAAACTCCCCTTGGGGTTATCTACTGAACATATTATCTTATTAAATATTAACAAATTGAGCTCAAAGGGTATTCCAGGCTCATTGACAATAAAGCCAAAATTAATGGACACATCTCTGGGGACCAAAAGTTACATTGCGGTTGAAACTGTGTCGGGAAAAGTACGTATACAGATACGACTGCCTGCTAACATTTAATATTCTATTCCAATCCAATTTTCAATATTACATATTTTCATTATGATTAACAACTTTTCATCTAATTTCAGTAAGTACATAGCATATACAAGTTGAACTTATAAGTAAACGTAATTAAATCCCTTTTATTATAATGGAAATTTATTTCGTTTTTTTAACGATTTAACTGATTAATAAGAAATAAATTATTTGCGTATAAATGGAAATAACTTTAGAACTTTATGTCTTCGTAAATAGTTGGATTTTCTTTTACTTTTGGGATATAATTTGGTTCTATCTAAGCTCTGAAAAATTATGTTTCTTTGCAAATTTGCATCTAAAAATTCAGTGACATTTACTTTGCAAATATTTTAGAAAATATGAAAAGTATAAATTCAGTGACTTAATTATCTTTCATTAATTAGAAAATATAAGGTTTTATAAAGAAAAGGTCTCATTTTTTGTCAAATAACTTTAATTTGAAATAAAAAAAATAATTATTTGATTGATCAAAATCGTTTATTAAGACTTCGGAAGAATGTATGGAAAATAAAATTGCCTATTATTTGATGTTATTTTTCAATACGCTTTCAAACGTTTCCGCGGTAATTTTATTGATTTTGTTTAAATTATTAAATTGTCTAGTGAAAAACATCCCGTTTTAATACCCGCAGAAAAAGAAATCGGCAGCGATATAATCTGAATAGCAAGAGGGTCGATCAACATTACTTTTTTAACATTATTCGGTTGGTCCGGTTGAAAAATCTTGTCGTCCAACACCAAATGGCCGAATTCACGGACGCGAAAGTTATGTAACCATAAGCTGCCACCGCAGCATTGCTGAAAGATTCGTCAAAAAAATACGAAGCTGTTTTACCTCTGGATTTTCGCATCTTCAAAAATGACCTTTCTATTTATTTCCGAAACAGCTTATATTAAATTCGCTTTGTTACTTATTATAATTTTTTTGTTGGCGTATATGATCTCTACAGTTCCTGTATCACCTGCGCTAAAGGTTTCTATATCATTTCAATTTAGTGAAGGCGTAAATGCAAAATATTCCTATTGAGGTACCCGAACCTTCAGCTAGACTAGCACGCTCCACACAAATATTTTTGGTTGAGCGTCCGCCTATAAGACACTCAGGCTATTATCTCCCAAATATTGTATTTTGTTCTCCAAAATTAATGACTAAACGATAGACAATGCAATTCAAAACTACGTCACATTTTTGAAGATTTTACGTATTGTACTATAAAAATTCTCTCTATTGCTATAAAATATCAACTGATAGAATAACATCTTCTTTAAGAATATCCTGTACATTCATCTAAAATATTTACTAACAGAAAATCAGAATTTCTATTATTATGGAAACGTAAGAAACTTTTTTTGGTAGTAAGATTTTATATGAATAGTTCAAATAACTTTCACAAATATTTATTGTACAATATAATATTTTTTACCAAAACCTAATACAAATAAATTCAGGCAAAAATTAGTGTTGAGAATATTTATACTTTATTGATGACAGACAGTTGGAAATTCATCTTAGATTCAAATATCTGCCGAAGCAAAAATTTTAAATCAGGTAATTTATGGAAATTTAACTGAAACTGGCCCCTAGCAATTTGACCTATAAATAGACTTTTTCAGGTGCATAATGCGTTCACACAGTCTCAATAAATTGAAGGTAATCAATAATAGCTTAAAAGCCAGTAGCCATGATTTTAAGGGATACGGAGAGGACGCTTATTCTTAGATGAAATTTTATAAGGTAACGAAAAAGTAAGCTTTACTGTGGGTGTACCATCAACAAAGTATAATGTTCCAAAGAAAGGAAAGGGGGGAGTGAATATAAATTGCTGATAGCATTAATAATTAATTTTCGCAGATGTGAGCTTTTTACAAACTCGGCATCCAGATATAAAGTTTAAAACCTATAGTTTGAATCAAGACCTAAATGAAAAACTATTTTTTTTCTAAAATTATCAAAAATCATAAAGAAAAATAATTCTAAAATAATGGAAAAATTAAACTTAACAAATTGACTAATTGGATCGCATATCAATTTTTTTTTTTTGCGAAAGTATAAATATTCAAGTTTATTGGAAAATTTTTAAATATATATATTATTTTTTTATTATACAATATATTAAAAGAAAGGTAAGTAATTTCATAAAACTATTTTTCTATTCGGCATGCTACCTCCAAACATATTCTGTATGTAAGATACACTTAAATACCTATTATATTGTAAAATAATTGCTTTTAAAGAACTTCTAATTAGGTTTCCATGATTTCTCCCATTAGAACGGGAAATTTTTCCGATAAAAACTCATTAATCGTCTGTCCACTGATAAAAGGATCCTTACCAGTAATAATCTACAGAAGAAAGAATTTGTATTATTTCTTTAAGAAATAATATTTACTCCTTAGGATAAATTGAATACTACAAACTATTTAAAAATTATTTCAAATAATTGAAAATACCTGCAGTCGTTTAAAGTTATTTTTGATGAAACCATTTTGGAAATTTAAAAAATATGAAATTTTTTCTATATTTATTGTTTTAAATATTTTATAGTAAGAAATAATATAATTAAATAATTTGAAATTTATTTAAGAAAAACGTTGTAAGTTTCACATATAAAAGCAAATTTCATTTAATTTTATACTCAATATTGGATATATTTCTGTAAACTGGATTTATATTACCGCTCTCTATAGCGTAAAATTATTAAACTAATAATAAATTATTAAAATTAATTCTAATTTGTCTTCAAGTAATAATAAATGTAAATTCTGAGAAATTGAAAGTAGTTGTGATCAAGACAAATATTCATCAAATTCGTTCTGCATACATCATCATATTTGTAAGTTTATAGTATTCGATTGTCCGGGAAATAATTTTGTTTTTTTTTAATAAAAATGAAAGATGACTTTCTTATAGTAAATTAATATTTTATTCAATTAAATATTGTCCAGTCTGATCCAATACCCTTTGCCATCTTTCTGGCAGTAGCATGATTCCAAGCCGCTCATAAAATTTTTGTTCTTTGCTGGCAAAAACTGATCTAATTGATTGTTGACCTCATTATTTGAATTAAACGTTTTACCGTCTAAAATTTTTTATAGAGACCGGAAGAAATAATAATTGGAAGGTGCTAGATCTGCAAAATATGGTGGGTGTGGCAGTATATTCCATCCAACCTCTAAAAGCTTTTGCCGAGTGGTCAAACTTCTATGCGGTTTCACATTATCCTGTTGGAACACTATACCTTTTCTATTGACCACTTCTGGCCTTTTTCCTTTAAGTGAATCATTCAATTTTTCCAACTGATGACAGTACACTTCAGAATTGATTGTTGTGTTGCTCGGTAGAAGCTAAAAATAAACGATTCCTTTGAAATCCCACCAAACATATAGCATAACATTTTTTTGATGAATATTGCCTTTCGAAGTGCTTTCAGCCGGTTCATATTTTCTGCTCCAGGATATTTTGCGCTTAATATTATTGTATACAACCCATTTCTCGTCCTCTGTAATGATATGCTTCAAAAATCGATCATTGCCTTGGCGTTTGAGAAGCAAATCACAAACGTCAATGCGACGGCACAAATTTTTTTCCGTAAGAAGATGAGGAACACATATGTCGAGCTTTGAGAATAAATCAAACCATTTCAAATGATCATGAACAGTCGAATTCGATAAATTTAATCTCTCACCAATCTCACGAGTTGTTATTCACCGGTTTGCATCTGTGTATGCATCAGCTTCAAATGGCTTTTCAGAACGTGGTGCATCTTCGAGATCAAAATTGCCGGATCGAAATTTTGCAAACCAGTTTTGACACTGGCGCTCACTTAACACATCTTCTCCATACACATCGGATAATTTTTTTCTTGCTTGAACAGCATTTTTATCTTTTCTATAGTAAAAAATTACAATAAAATTTGCGTAAAAAGCTGTTTTTCACTTTCCATATTTAAAAGTGTATCAACCAAAAACTACTATGCAGAATCAATTGATTTTTTCACAAGTAAGACTTGCTATGTCAGCTGTTAATATACATATAATTATGCGGCTTAAGTATGAAGTTGGTTGTGAAAAAATACAGTTAACTCCTCTGTTGGGAAACAACTTTCCGGACAACCCAATAAAATAGCAAACTTAATGAAAACGAAATGTAGTTTTTTGTCCCTTACGAATACCCGTGCATTGTAACTTAATCAAATATCACAATTGCAATATAAAAAGCTACAATAGTAGAAACACTTCTTAATTATAGACCTTCACTAATCGGCATTCTTTCATGAAAAAGTCAACAGAATAAGATGCTGCCAAGCATAGATATTGTCGTAATGATTATTATGAAACGAAAACAAATACCACCATTCAAATACACCAATTTCAATGTTGTAAAGGAACAAAAATCATATCCAAACAAAATATCAATTTGATTTTATAACATGTCATAACAAAAGGTTAAGATAACCGGAAAAGTTCCCTCTTTGGCAGAAGTACGGATAACGTGAAAGCTCCTTGTTCCGAACCTCCGATAATCAAAACATTCCCATTTAAACAAACTCATTATGGTACTTTTGCCATTTCAAATATAAAATATAAAAATTCAACTCTACATTGTTTTTATAATAAACTATTCGCATGTTTTTTCTTATTCACTAATAGTTTAGTTTAATATTTTTTTATTTCTTTTGATATTTTCCTCTTTTGTTTTTTGATGAAAGGATGTTCCTAGAAATAGTCGAGCCAATATTTTTATGGTGCATAAAAAGCAGTTTAAGGGTTGAATATTATAGAAAGAAAGAGAATAAAATACTTTAAAAAGAAGTTTTAAAAGTCGAAACAAAAGGCAAGAATTATATGGAGAATGACTAAAAAATAAAATACTGTACAAATTGCTAGCCATTTAGTTTACTAACATCCTTACTTGTTTGGTCTAAGGATCCTTAGTTGCCGGCTTAATTCATTTTCGTGAGGTTATTTCAAATTCATGGAAAAGGCGACATTGGTATTAGACTTTTCAAGCGATTTTTGTTTTGGTTAACGTCTATGCTTTTTGTTTGTTTGACGTTGAATTTAGAACAGCAGAACTTCTTTAGTCACCTAAGCTTCCCGCCTTCCTTGTCAGTTCATCCTTTTTTGATTTTTCTGCAATATTGATATATACGTGTACAATACTACTACGTAAATATGAGTTTTCTATAATATTGAAATAGGCTTGGCATATCGCCAAATAGGAAAATTTGAGGACATACAGAAATCTTCGATGGAAATCTAAGGGACTGTCGGTGGCAAAATACATACTCAACTAGAATACTTCGAATACTTTGGAGAAAATAATATCGTATAAAAAGTTAAGTTAAAGTGTAAAGAGTTCACAATAGTTTTCTTTTTTTTCCGGAAAAAGAATCCCAAAAAAAAGTTTATTCTTTCGTCATTGTTGTCACATTTATGTTGTTATCCTTACTATAGACGTCAACAGCATTAATAAGTAACAGAAAATATTTTTGCCATCACGTTTGGAAGAAATCAGGTTCTTTTTTTCCTACTTTAGCTTTTTTACATCAATTTTTTGGCTTCGATAGTTTTATATAAAGTTTCAGAACTCTATAGTATGAATGAAAAGGAAATGAGGGTAAAGGAAACAAATTCATTCTCGAAAAAAAGAAAAATAACTCAGATGGAATATACGATATTATTGAAACTCGTCAACGAAAAGTTAAGGTAAAGGATGGTAACAATAGTGAATAAAAGTGAATAGTTGACTTGGCACGATATTCAACACCTACGTTTTCAGGTATTTCACCTTCAGTTTTTTTTCTTTTCCATATTACATCTCCTTTTCTATTATATTTTCCAAATACATACTTTAAGGTGTTTATTATGTGAGAGGAAATAGATTGATTAAATTGGGAAAATAGGTCGAAAATATTTTTACCCATATATAAAATGTTATAATGTTGCAGTATTCAATTTTTCTTTTCATATATAATAATAAACATTTATATTTATACTTATTATAATTTGTAAGGTTTCTACGTTAGAATTGATTTATATATATACTCGTATACATATAATATATATTATGATTTGCAGTAATTTAAAGAAAACGATTATAATCGATTATGAGCTCATCGTTCTATTTTATTATAGAATTATTTGGATCTATAATAATCATTAGAAATAGAATTTATACTAATTTATTTAATTGTATTTGATTATTAATATTATTAATATTTACAAAAAATATGTAAAGATATCCTTTAGTAAAGTATTTATTCGACATTTAATATAAAATATATCTTTTGTAAATAAATATATATATTGGAGGCTATAAATTCTAGTATATGCGTATTTCCACAATCATTTAAATTATATAAGTTTCGAGAGTAAAGTTTATTGTTTATTTATATAATAATCTGAATAGTGATTTAGTTCAAAAAATGTCCCCAATCGAGAGTGCAAACTTTTTTCCATCTTTTGGGTAGCTAAACCTCGAAGAGAAAATTTTGGTTACCTTGATGCGATCCATTGATCAAACCATTTTTCGATACTTTCATGAGAAGTGAACCACTCCCCGAAAATGGCCAACTGCTTGGATCAGAAAAAATGGAAATCTGAAAGAGCAATATCCAGCCAATACTGCGGTTGGGTAAAAATTTCCCATTTCACTCCTTAGTTATTCTGGAACGGTTTTATAAAATGGGGCCTGGCCATTAGCTTGTCATATCTATTATCGCACCACGCCCGTTTTTGTGCAAAACTTGATTCAGTCTTATTAACTGCAGTCGATAACGATTTCACAATAAATAACACCCCTTTGATCCCACCAGATATACAGCGTTTTGGCGTTGATGGGCCTCGTTTTCCTGGTTTTGCCCAAGCTTTACGTCATCAACGGTTGTCGTGGTAACCCCATTTTCCATTGCTTATAACAATGCGATTCAAAAAAATTTCGTATGAGAAGCATTTCATATGTATCTCTCCAATTGATATGGGAACTAATTTTCTAGATTTTAGATCACTCCCATTGCATGCAAACGTCCACCGGCAGTACGTATATCAACATTTAATGCAGTTGATAAGTCCTTAGTTCGTTATTTTGGATCTTTGTCAATTTTTTTTTGTAACTCACGTCGAAATAAATGTCTTTAAGGAGACTAGATCAGTTTACACATGTTTTATTTGATAGAGGATGATTACAGAAAATTCTGATCAGGATACGATTAGTTTCCACAGCACTTTTCTCAGTATTGTAATGAACTAGAATTTCCCACAAATGCCAATTTTTGAGGATAATGTTGATTTTCCAACGCCAAAACAAAAAATGTTCTTCGCGCTGCCAACGAATGTTAGCTACTGCATTTGAAAGCTTACATATGTGTATACACCCTTAAAATACAAGCACAACTGTTTTATCAAACAAGAATCTAGCACAACTAGCGATATCATTATGAAAAGGGCAAGAACTTATTCTCAGTACCGAATATTGCTTATAAAACATCAAATAAGACATTTCAAACCATAAGGACAATTTTTTCATAAATATATGAAAAAAATTAATAGATTAAATAGCTAAGTTCCTGCTCGGACGCTGTAATAGTATATACGAAACTTATGTTTATTAGAAAACTAAAAATAATAAGTTTAAAAAATAAATATTTATCAGTTTGGATTTATGGAATTAAAATTTTTTGTTCAACCAAAACGTTGCAATTCCTATCACATGCAGTGATCTCCATAAAATTATTTATGTCCACTTTCAAAAGAAATATCTTATATTACCCTTCCAACAAGCATAGAGAACTTTCTTCTATAATTTGGTGACCAAAAAAAAGGAGCCTCAAGATGTTGTACGAAATTTTGTCTATTGTTCGATGAGTGCTGTGTCCCACATCATTGCTCCACGCAATTTTCTTGAAAGTTATAATGTTAATTTGATTGTTTTAAAATACTTGCAGTTAATAATAGAAAATAAATTACAAAAAATATGGCAATAACAAAAAGAAGTAATATAACAGTACGGCTGAAAAGTTTATAAGGTTGACGTCTAGATGGCGCCTCTTGCAAAAATCAATTATAACTTAATTATCACAAAGCACCATGCTTCAAATGATTCCTGTCAAAATTTGACAGCAATCGGTTGATTGGTTCGTGAGATATAGCATTTTGAGTGGAGCAACTTTTGTTATTGAAAAAAAAATGGATAAAGACGAATTTCGTGTATTGATAAAGCATTGCTTTTTGATGAAAAAAAATACAGTGAAAACCAAAGCATGGTTTGACAAACGTTATCCGGACTCTGCTCCAGCTATTTCAACTGTGGAATATTGGTTTCGTCAATTTCGAACTGGTCGTACGAGCACAGTTGATGCAGAACGCAGTGGACGCCCAAAAGAGGTGGTTACGGCAGAAAACATCAAAAAAATCCACAAAATAATTTTAAATGACAGTAAAGTGAAGTTGAGCGAGATAGCTGAGACTCTGAAGATATCGAAAGAGCGTGTTGGACATATCGTGCATGAATATTTGGGCATGCGAAAGCTGTGTGCAAAGTGGGTGCCGCGTGAGCTCACTGTGGACCAAAAAACAACAACGTGTTGATGATTCTGAGCAGTGTTTGGAGCTGTTAAAGCGCAATAAACCTGAATTTTTGCGTCGATATGTGACAATGGATGAAACATGGCGCCGTCACTTCACTCCAGAGTCCAATCGGCAGTCGGCAGAGTGGAGAGCGAGCGACGAACCGAATCCAAAGCGTGGAAAGACGCAACAGTCGGCTGGCAAGGTGATGGCGTCTGTATTTTGGGATGCGCATGGTATAATATTCATTGACTATCTCCAGAAGGGACAGACGGTCAACAGCGTCTATTATATAGCGTTATTGGATCGTTTGAAGAAAGAAATCGCTAAGAAACGGCCTCATTTGCAGAAGAAAAAAGTGTTGTTTCACCAAGACAATGCACCGTGTCACAAGTCGATGAAAACGATGGTCAAACTCAATGAATTGGGCTACGAATTGCTTCCCTATCCACCGTATTCTCCAGATCTGGCCCCCAGCGACTATTTCCTGTTTGAAGACCTCAAAAGAATGCTCGCTGGCAAGAAATTTAAGACCGATTGCCGAAACTGAGGCCTATTTTGAGGCAAAACTGAAAGAGTACTATAAAAATGGTATCGAAAAGAGTACTATATCGCTATAATCGCTGTATCGCCCTCGAAGACAACTATGTTGAATAATTAAAATGAATTTTGCAAAAAAAAATATTTTTGCTGTGTTATCTTATAAACTTTTCAGCCGAACTGTTATATGAGAGAACTTGACGATTTATTTTTCCTTAAAAATTATCTTAAACGGAACTTTTGTGAATTTTTGATTTGGTTTGAGGCAGAATCAATAGCGCTCAGAGGTTCTATATGCATGCGTGTTTGAATATTTGCGACTATATACGAAATAAATACATATGTAATTTTTCCAGTCAAATAGAAATTGCCGAAATATTTTTCAAAAATAATGTAGTTATTATCTTTCAAATTTATTGACTAGAAGTTTGATAAAGACTATAATATCAATAGTTTATTTAAATATTAACTATTTAAACATACTAGCTTGATTATATTACTTAACAAATAAAATGTAAAGATTTTTTAATACAATAAACTTTAAAACTTTTTATTAAAAAAATACCCGATGATATTTTAATGTTAAATTGTATACAAATTCTATAAGCGCGTAATTAAATTTAATTCAGAAACTTTCACCTCTCAAAGTACCTTTTCCTTTTTATAATCTCATCAATCTTTTAATTTAATTTTTTTTTCTATAAATCACAATTTTTATACATTAAAAAAAGATTTGTTAATTTTTTCATAAGAAAACTGAAAGATGATACGATAATTTAAACCAAAGATATTTAATCGAAAAACTTTTGCAATAAAATTCATAAAAGCCTTCTTCTTATAGTGGGAAAATATACATTTTCTTTCGTATTTTTAATACACATATATTAAATAATAAATTAAATAGAAGAAAAAAAAACATTAAAATTCAAAGCGAGAATTCTTTAATAAAATTAATTTTCTTTAGAATTAAATTCCAGTATTCATATTTGAATATGTATAGAATATTGTATATTGTATAAGAAATTAAAGAAAAATGAGAATACTTTTTTTTATTATACGTGTAGTTCTTTAATATTAATCCTCTTAGCTATATTTATGAGTTAGTAACAAACCAGAAAAAAAACACTCTTCAACTTCTTATAATGTAATGAAAAGAACACCATTTTAATCACACAAAAATTAAAAATGTTTGAATGACTTATACTGAAGAAACTTTCAAGGAAATATATAATAATAAAAAGGAACAAAAGGAAATTAAAATAAAGCTCAACAAGGACAAAAATATTTTTTCGAGCACCCCATAAAAAACGCTTTTTCTTAAATTAAAATTCCTTTCGGAATAAATTTTCTTTTTGTTATTCATCAAATTCCCCAGAGTGGATGAAACTTGTGGATGTGTTCATAAATTTTTGGTTGGGTTTTTCTTTTCATTTTTTTTTTTTGATGAATTTTCTGACTGCTAGTGAGTTAGTGCCCTTGAATACAAAAAAAAGACGATATTTTTTATCATATAATGTGGATATGAGTTTTGTTAGGATTCTATGTACCGACTACCCTATATACTCTTGGCATGATATGTCCATAAACTTTCAGTTTTAGGGGGTGAAAAAAGTGAATGCCCCATGAAATATTCCTGCGGGATACTATAGGGAAATTCTATACAATTCACAAATCTAAGTCCTGAATACCAACGAAAAGTTGGTGAATAGCAATGCACATTGTTTTTTCATTTCTACCCAACCATAGCATCAAAAATTCGTTGCCACTTTAAAAATTTAGGGACGTAGTCATATGGGAATTATGTTGATAAAAATCCTGAATATTTCAAATTCAGTCCAAAGAAAAAAATTATACGACATTCAATGGAATCAAATATATATAGTACAAAAAATTTCATTAGACGATTTTGATCGATTTAATTTGAATTTGTTTTCAATTAAAGAGTGTTGTTGTGAAGGAACATATAGCTCAGCAAACATAAAAGTTATTTCAGTTAGTAAAATAACTGCCAAATTAAGAATTAAGTACATTATTTTAATTAAAGACTGTATCAAACAAAATTCTAATATTTTTTTAAGTTTACTATTACTAAAGTATGAAAAAAATATATTTTAATCTTTTTTCCATGTTCATAAGAAAATGCAATAGTTATTTTGGCATATTTTTAACAACAAAAGAAATAATTTTAACACATTTTTAAAATAACCAAATTATTATTATTCATAGTAGAATTCGTTGATATTATTTATAGAAAAATTATTATGATTTGTAATAGAGGAATAATAATAAGTTTTTTTTTTATATACTTTAAAGAAGAGTCGTACGATTTTCTTCATAGTTGCTTACTAATCATCAATCATTTTTTAATATTATTTAATTTGAATAAGTGAAAAAAAAAATTTAAAAAGAAAGAATCGTAAAAACAGATTTCGTTTGAGAAATTTGCATTAAGTTTGTCTGAGATTTTATCCATCTAATAGCAGCTATTTTATAATAATTCTTCAGAATCATTTTTTTTTTACTATTAGCTTAATTTAATTTTTAATCAATTTGAATTTATTAAAACATCAGTAGTCTTGAATAATTAAATTGAAATTGAAGGGAAATTCCATAACCTCGAAGTTTTTAAATGAAAATAGTCTGAATTCTTTTACACTTGAAAACCTTAATTTGTGTGGAATTGATACTAAGAACTAAAATCTTTGGATGAACATGAGCAAAAAAAATCAATTTAATTTTTTTTAAAAAGCATTTGGTCAAAAAAAATTACAAATCTTCTAAATAGATATCAAAAACTATAAAATGTATACTTTGTACTAGAATAAAATATAGTTTTTAGTATCCTTCCAATATATAAATTTCCAGGAAAGGACCAAATTTAAAATTCGTATAGTCCTCCTTGCTGAATGTTATCAGATTTAATTTGTATAATTCTAAATAAAACTTTTAAAAATTAACTATATTAGAACAGTAATGTCCTTCCTACAAATACGTATTTTAGGACATTTTTATGGGTTGAAACAAGAATGCAAATTTAGGAAGCTTGAAAATATAAATGATAAAAATCACTTATAATAAGTTTAATAAGTATTTTTATTAATAGAATTAATTATACAACTCAATGAAGTATTTCTTAAAATATTCTAGATTTGAAATACTATGTAATATTAATTAAATTAATTGGCATGTAAAGTAATAAGTAAGCAAATTGAGTTTTTTTCAAATAAAATAATAAAAAATCGTTTCTTTAAAAGCAATAAACTCTATATAATATTATGTGAATAATTATATACAATATCGTATATAAAAGCCTAAAAAAATATTGTATACCATAGATTTTTTTAAAAATTTATTACAAAAAAGTCCTATTACTAATACAATATGATTTGGTATAATATAAAAATTAATTGCCTAATAATCTATTGAATCTACAAAAATGCATTAGGTGAACATACAAGTTTTGACTACAGACGATAAATTCTGTAGAAAGCACAGCCATGAAGTGTTTGAATTTATCCATATTAACAAGAGAATGGACAAATCGCATTTAAAAGTTTCTGAACGATATATCATTGTGCAAATTCGATATGATATCATCAATCAAAATCATTTTCAATTTAGCAAGATGAAATTTTATCAGCGCTGACGTTCAGTGACGAGATGATAAAACCCCTTTTCTGGTGTTTGCCACACGGTTTTATTGGGTTTTGTCACATGAGCAAACAATCTTTCAACTAAAACGATGGAAAAAAATGAAATTTATAAGAAAATAAATAAAAATATAAGCAAAATTGTGGATACGTACAGACATAGTTATATAAGGACGAAAATAAGGAAAAGAATAAGTGACAAATAAACATATTTATATATGGAAGAAATCGGAATCGTTTTTGTATCTTTGGATCCTTATAGCAATGAACATACACACAATTGTGAAGACACTCTTTAGCGAACTGAAAAAAGTCTATATTCGCAAAAAACTGACGATATTTTTGTAATGGCAACTTATATGAAAATGTTTAAAAATGATTTGTTCATATACAATATAACAAAAAGGGGGGTTCGATTATTATAAGATAATTGATAATAGCTGTCTTCCTTTGACCAATTTTGCTCCTCCCGAGTAGTGCTAGCAACTACTCCACCTCGAACAAATGAGTACATTGCAATAGGAGTTGCGCCTACTATTTATGGTAGGGGGATTTTAGTTCCCGGACTCGAAATAAATGGCTTAGCGGGTTCGTTACTTATGTTGAAGAGTCATATATTTGTCAGTATTATTTATTTGTGAATAAACTCTGTTTTTATTGTTTATGTGTGAGTAAACTCAGTATTGTTGTTGAATATTTTGAGGTTATATTTCTACTGCTGTTATTAAATTTTGCCTTCCTTTGGCCATCTACTCGCAACTACTCGGGAGTAGCAAAATTGGTCCAAAGGAAAACAGCTTATATAAATAGTGTCAATCTATACAAATCTGTAACTAAAAATCGCTTTCTAAAATAACAAATAATAAGAAATAATTAGTTTTAATAATTACTTTTGTAAAAATACGAAAAGGTTACACATTTTATTACAAAAGCATCAGTGATGAACTTGAAAATGTGACTTATCAAATGGTGTATTTATTTCATTTTTATGGAACTATAATTTAAATAACCGAACTTTTTGGTGTATATAATAAAATACATATTATATTATCTTTGAAAGTTTTTATTTATTCAAAATAGGTTCAATTAGACTCAATACAACGTTTGGAACGATCAACCAGCGCATGCATAGATTTTTTTATGTCATTTATAGGAATGTTCTTCAGCACCTCGGTTACGGCTGCTTGAATAGCCGGGATGTCATCATAAAATGCTCCTTTCATCTTGGTTTTCAGTTTTGGAAATAGAAAATAGTCACATAGTGATAGATCAGGTGAATACGGAGGGTGGTTGATGAGAGAAATCCATTTTTTCAACCAAAATTCGTTCACTTTTTTGGTCTTGTGAAGTGGTGCATTATCGTGCAGCTGTTTTCCTGCTGGATATTCAGGTCTAACACGACCAATTCTTTTCCACAAACGATCTAAAACGCCTAAATACTACACATATTCACCATTAATAGTTCGACCTTCTGGAACAAATTCCTTGTGGACAATATCCTTCGAATCATAAAAAGTAATCAACATTGTCTTGATTCGAGACTTCTGAAAACGCAATTTTTTTGGTTTTGGCTCGCCTTTGGACTTCCATTCAGCAGACTGACGCTTAGTTTCAGGGTAATATTTAAAGCAACCTGACTCATCACCAGTTATGATCGAATCAAGAAAGTCTGGATCGTTTTCAGCAGTTTCAACAATGTCTTTGCAATGCTCCACACGAGCGATTTTTTGGTCTTCATTTAATTCATGTGGAACAAAACGCGCACAGATCTTTCTTTTACCCAAATCTTCAGTTAAAATTCCTTAGCCAACATTCTCGTAGTAAAATTTGCATCGATACCAATGATTTCACGGACTTTTTCCACCAATTCAGCACGATTACTAGCTTCTGGACGACCTGGCTTTAGGTCGTCCTTTAAATCCTCACGACCATTTTTAAATCGTGTAAACCACGTATAAACTTGAGTACGACTCATCACCATAAGCTTTTTCCATCAATTCATATGTCTCAGCGAATTTTTTTTCAAGTTTAACACAAAATTTTATATATGTTTTTTTTTTTTGTTTTGTAACATTAGCAAGCTTTTTCATTTATTGAAATGGCTGTAACTTTCACATCTGTCATCCGATTTACATGAATTAATGTATCTTTTTAATGCTATAGATGGCGCTGCATGTTGTATGATTTAAATATAAAGTTTGGATAAAATATTTTTGGGACACACAGTGCACTCGTACTGCTTTATATGTAAAATGCTAAATTCTCATCTCTCAAAACTTTTTTAAATTTTCAAAGATTGTTAAAAAATGCTTAAAAAAATTTTTTTTTTTGCAAATACTTAGTTCTACTTACTTACTACTGTGTTTTCTTATTTTATTTTATAATAAAAATAAGAAACATTTATTATTATTTCTTGACGAGGTCATTATACTCTGTTCCAAAAAATATTTGAGTCTATTAACAAGATATTAGAACTCATTTCGAAGAAATTTGAAATTATTTAAAATAGAATCCTGAATAAAATTTTGAATTAATTTTATTTTAAACTTTATTAACATAAGTTAAAGATAAAAAAAGATTAATAATCAAAAAATATAAAGAAAAATCTGAATTTAAAAAAAATACTTATTGAAAAATGCCAATCAACAAGATTTGTTGATGAACAAAAAAATCTTATTGATTTGCATATTTTCAACATGTTTAAAGCGAATATTATCATTTTTTGTTGATAGGCAACATTTCATATTAATTGTAAAATATACGAAAAATCAGAATTTTACATCAGGCACACGATATGGTTAGAGATGGTTTGTATATAAGGTCTAGAAAGAAAAGCCAGCCGCTATTTTGTAGCATCACTGCCATGAGACCATTTTGCGAGTTCACGTTTTGTGTGGGTGGCTTTCTAATGAAACTGGGCAAACACCATTTTTAATTGCTCTCTAGTTGGAGAGAGCAATTAAAATTTATTAAATTTTATGAAGTATATTAAATTTTTTATTATGTTTAGTAGAGGTCTTGGAAAAGACTTGTTGAGTTTAGTAGGTAACAATGAGCAGAATCTTAATTAAAAAGAAGTTCTGAGCTAAGTGACATTAATATAAAGGTAGTGAGGTTGACTTCCACAAAAAAATTATGAGTAAAAGCCCAATCCGAATTTTTAATGAAAGAAATCTCCCATTTTTCTCGTAGTCTATTTGTCTACGAAAATTCAAAAATTTTAAATGCAATTTGATTGTTATAAGGTAAATCTGAAATTACAGTTAGCATAGGGCGATGGAAACTCTTCCCACTAGTTGATCTGTTTGCTCATTAACGTGGATGGCATCATAATTCGAAACCCAATGCATCTCAATATTTTGATGGAAATTTTATTACGCAAGATATATATTTATCACCGTATTAAATAGGTAGACTAGAAAGCACAATAAAAATAACATAAAATTTTATAATATTCTTTAAATTTGAATAAAATTTTTCGTTTAGGAATTTTTTATTATTTTCTATTTATAATTAGAATTTTTTATTTTTTCTAACCATCTCCGGAATTTTTTATTATTATTTTTAAATGCTATTTATATACTATATCCACCAGAACTTTATTCAAAGAAAACGATAAGGATACTTTTTAAAAAACAAAAACTTTAAATAATTTTGTTTCATGATTTTCTTTTTTCTTCATTCAAAATTTTTTTATTAAAGCTTATTAGTGTTAGAATTTTTAACGGGATATATTTCCAAGGATCAAAATGGAGAATTTTATTAAATCGCGACCAATTTATTTCCTTTAAAACAAAGCAACGTCTTTATATTTAATTAAATTAATTTACAAAGAAAATATAAATTTTAATAAAGTTAATTTTTGGTATTTTGAAATAGGTTCAAGGATTAATGGCTGTATCTATATACTTTTTTAAATTTCTAATAGTTAAAATCTTAATTAAATAAATTTATTTTTAAATCCTTAGGACTGCTAAATTTTTTTGAATATATAATACAAAATAAGCTCTAATAAAAAAACGTTAAAGCAGATTAGTCCCAAAATTATACTCAAATATTTTTATTGAAGATTTAACAGTATTCTGAATTATTGTCGGGTACTTAACAAAGTTACAAGGACATTATGGCTAAAAACAAAGTTACAAGGACATAAATCTTCCATAATAGTAAATGCTGATAAGATATGATAAATAAATTAAATTGACCTAAGGGAACTCTGAAAATACCTTCCATATTATTTGCTAAATCTCTGAAATCTTCCATATTATTTGATAAAATCACATGACAATTATTTTTTCAATAAAATCTGAGTATGCTTTCAAGGATGGTACCATCCGATATAATTATTCAACAAAAGGATAAAAATGAAAAGGTAAATGAAGATTGAACTTTTTTAGCGGAATATTACCAAATGATTAACAAAATGGAATTTGAGGTCATGATGAATGGTAAAATAGGGTTTTCCAATAAGAGTGATATGATTTCTAAGTGACAGTTTGGTGTGGTTTTAGGTCTGGTGGAATCATGAAGCTGGTAACACCGTTACTGTCAATGGAGAGTGGTACAGATCAATGATAACCAACTTTTTATGGCCGAAATTGGAAGAAGTTGATCTTGACAACATCTGGTTCCAACAAGACGGGGCTACGTGCCACATAGTACGTGCAACAACCGAATTATTGCGAGAAAAGTTTGGAGATTCGATTATTTCAAGAAATTGTGACATTGAATGGCCTCCAAGAAGTTGTGATTTAACACCATTAGACTATTTCTTGTGGGGTTATTTGAAGTCATTAGACTTTAGCAATAAACCAGACTCTCTTCAAGCTTTAGAAGTCAATATTTAACGTGCTATTCATGACATACGACTTGATTTAGTGGAAAAAGTGCTCGAAAATTAGGTTCATCGAATTCGTTCCTGCAAAAGAAGTCGGCAAAAGATCCTGGAGTAGAAGAGATGAACCGGCTCAAAGCACTTCGAAAGCCAATATTCATCAAAAAAAGGTTATGCTATCTGTTTGGTGGGATTTCAGAGGAATCGTTTATTTTGAGCTTCTACCGAGCAACACAACAATCAATTCTGAAGTGTACTGTCATCAGTTGCACAAATTAAATGATTCACTTGAAGAAAAAAGTCCAGAATTGGTAATAGGAAAGGTATAGTGTTCCAACAGGATAATGCGAAACCACATACAAGTTTGACCACTCGGCAAACGCTCTTAGAGCTTGCATGGGACATACTGCCACACTCACCATACTCTCCAGACATAGCAAATTCAGATTATCATTAGTTCCGGTCTTTACAAAATTTTTTAGACGGTAAAACGTATAATTTAAATGAGGAGGTCAAAAATCACTTGGATCAGTTTTTTGCCAGCAAAGAACAAAAATTTTATGAGCGTGGAATCATACTGCTACCAAAAAGATGGCAAAGAGTATTCGATCAGACTGGATAATAGTTAATTGAATAAAATATTAATTTACTATAAGAAATTCTTATATTATTAAAAAAAACGAAATTATTTCCCGGACAACCCACTTTTATTTGACGATATTGTCTACAAAAAAAATATTTAAAAAAATAATATTTTTCAAAGATTTATAATATTTCTTTATATTTATTATGCAAAATTATATCTAGTGAATTTATATTAGAGTGTCTAAAAAAAAATATATTTTCCTAAACATTCTATTATATTGTAATATACCATTTATTAAATAAGTTTGAAAGAGCCTATATATTTTCTAAGAAGATTTTTTTTGTTGCTATAGTTAGTAATGTGAAAATTTTATCTTAGAGCACATTAATTGTGAATAAGAGAAGGGAAAGAAATATTCTAAAGAAATCCTGAAACAGCCGCTTCCAGTTGAAGAGCAATCAATCAATGTCAAAGTGTCGCCTAATCAAAGAGACTTAATTTTTTTACTTAAAAAAGGATGCGTATCCTTATGCATGATGACGCACGCAACACATTGCAGGGTAAAGCGAATACATCTGAGAATTTGAAATGAAAGTAATCGTAGATCAGATATTCAACTTGATCGAAAAGCCAAGAGTACTCAACAGGCTCGGCACAGCCTGCCGAAATACCCGCTTTTGAGATTTTTACTACCAACGAAAAAATCGTTTTTATCTCTTGATGCTTGTTGCTGTTGCCACGGCGACTGACTGACTCCTTCTTTTGTCCGCCATCGAATCTTACGTGTATATATCTTCAGAGCAATTGTCAACTTTTATACGTACAAGTTTTTCTGGTTGCAAGAAGATTCTTATTCTTTGTACAAAAATTGTCCACTATTTCTCATTTGGCTGGCGGCTTAATTTTTATTGTTCGTAGTGTCACTCAAGTCTGATGAAGTTGTTATGAATTACGCCATTAATTTAATGATATGTCATTTCACGAACTCTCACTGCGATCAGAAGTATAGTGGCATCGATTATTCAATTTATTTAAGTGCGTGTTTATTCGTCGATTCATCCATCTTGCCATCCTTGAGTTCATCCATCCATCTATCCGTCTTCCTTTCGTTTACTACTATCCCCCTACCAATTGTTTTTGATGAGCATCGACTAGAGTTCATGCCATAGAAGATTTCTTCTCCAATACCGAATGGTATCTTATCACATCTTGTCATTGTGATTACCATCGCAACTCATCGTGGCTGATAGTATCTCATCGGAACGAATCGTTTATCCATTTTAGGCGCTTATCGTCTCTATCTTCTCCCAAATCGGTTTGTTTTTTAATGTCTTCTGTTTGTTAAAAACACTAGAAATAAATTCTGTTTGTTTTCATTGAGATCATCGGAAATTGTTCTTTGCATTTGGAAAGTAAACTTTCTCGAATGAATTCTTGGAAATAATTCCTGTTAGATATTCTCATAATGATTCCAAAGCTTACTCCTATATCCATTTTCTAATTCTACAATTCAAAATCGGTTATTGTTTATTGACTAAATCCCAACAAATTTTGGGCCATGTAAATATATACTTGGTAAATAGAATTTTTTTTTAAAGAGATTGCGATTGTATCTAAGTAGATAAAAGAAGTTTCATAAGGAAATATTTGTTGGTATTTGATAAAAGCTTTTTTCATCATATAAAATTTATTTTTAGATATCATTCATTAATAATTTTAAGGTCTCTGTATACAGTGTATTATTACTTACGAAGAAAGCAGTTTTAGCAGTATTAGAGGGAGAGCATTTTTTGCGAACCAGACCGCTTAGTTAAGTTTCACAACTAAAGTCTACATGTACATACACGTATTGTGCTATAACGTCTTAAGATTGAAATAGACTGCATGGCAAAATGCCATTATTATTTAATTTCATTCGCCATGCGAGTGTCATGTAGACTAATTTTTATATTTTTACGCCATGCAAAATGCAAAAGTCATCTATTGCCCTAAGTTTTGCTTTCATGTGAAATTACGAAAGCCTGAATAACTGAGTTGCTATCGGTAAAAGAGTTGCCATGTGTTGGCGTCAGACGCACATATGATATATACTGTCAGAAATTATAATATAATGTAATTAGTATGACAGATAATTGTGCCATGTGAAAACTTCCATAAAAATGGCATCTTGCCATAAAGTCTAACGCTAGCTTTAGCAGTCCTTGTTTCTTTGAGTCTAGTGTGAAAACGCCATGTTATTCATTTGTCAGTGTTCTATTCAAGATATCGTCCAGTTTTATTCCTTAGAAAAGTGTTGTTTTAAAAAAAAACGTTACGTAAAAGTCGCGTATACTAATTTTTGTTCATTGATATTTTCTTCTGCTGCACCAATCCAGAAAAATGAAACTCTAATTTTTGTATTTGTTTGTGATACATGTATTACGCTTTTGTGTCATGATAAACATACTGTATCATCAGCATAGATAGCTAAGAAAAATATTATATAATATTTATGGTAATATATACGAGGTCTGTTCAAAAAGTCGGTTGTGTTGGTACTCATGTCTCTCGCTTATGCCGACAAGTTCGGCCACTTTGAATGTTCAGTTAAGTTTTGACAGCTGCTTTGCTTGCACGTGTTTGGGCTCATCTTCAAATGTTTGCCCATTTTCGACCAAAAAACAGCTCGCATTAATGTTGCTAAGGAGCTGTTGGACTCTGTCCGCGATGACCCAAATTTGCTCCATGGAAACCAAAGCTCAATCATCCCAATGGAAGCTGCCGCGCGAGCCACGACCGAAAAAAGCGCGCCAAGTTCGGTCGAATGTGAAGGTTTTGCTTACAGTTTTCTTCGATTGCAGGTTCGTGGTGCATCATGAGTTCTTGCCACACGGTAGAACGGTCAATAAGGAATATTACCTGCAAGTTATGCGCTAGTTGCGCAAAGCAATCCGCCAGAAACGACCGGATTTGTGGAAGAACAAAAATTGGCGTTTGCCATTTTTGGCCAAAAACAACGCACAAATAATTCCGCAGCCACCGTATTCCCCAGATCTGGCCCCCTGTGACTTTTTATTGTTCCCCAAAACAGATTCTTTGATCCATTTTTTGGAATGGGCAAAAATCGAAGACGAGCCAAAACACGTGCAAACAAAGCAGTTGTCAAAAATTAAGTGAACATTCAAAATGGCCGAACTTATCGGCATAAGTAAGAGATATGAGTACCAACATAACGTCACAAAAAAAAATCTAAAATCGAATATACGTAACATGCGGATATTCAAAATTCGTGATACTTTTTGAACAGACCTCGTATATTAGAAATATAGTACTTAAATATGTCCGTTTTTGATATTTTGACCTCAAACAGTGGGCATTCTATGTTAATAAAAAAAAAAACAATCAATAAGAAAATATCTAGGTTTTAATACGATATATTTAGTATCCTACAGATAGGATCGTCATATAAAGTTTCTTAAAAGGGATTTATCATATAATGTGGATCTCAAACTGTGTAATTTCTTATTCTATTTAATCTTTTTTAAAAAAAAAAAACTCATCTAGCTAAGGATCAGTTTTCATAAACAAACTGGCATTGTCAACAAACACGAAGCACTAAGTCGCTAGGTGTCCTGATGGTCATAACTTTGGGGAAAAAACATCTGACACTTCTCCAAGTAGCTTCTAATAGGTCTTATTTTCAAATGTCATTTTCAAATATCAAGTTTTTGAGCATACGTTTTAATAAGGTAGCTCCAAAAGAGTTGCTTTTAACGTCTTCACCCATGCAGACTCTATTATTGTACTTACTTAATAAATAGAAGAAAAATCGTATTTTAGAGACAGGAAAACTATTCATAGAATAAATTCATATATATATCCAAAATGTGCATCATTTCATGTCAAAAAGTAGTTGCAAGATGTTCAATAAATAGCTCGTATGCTATTTATTGAAGATCTTGGAACTACTTTTCATAAAGGCATTTAAAACAAATTACTTTTATCATATGGTGAAACTTTCCTTTTTATACTTAAAACTATTGAAACACTAGAGTCTGTCTCGATATTGTAGATTCATCTCTAAGGTCACTTATCATAATGAAAACTATTTGCAACGTAGATACGAGGGTTGTTCAATAAATCCTTAGAAAAAAATGGAAAAAAAATGTTTTTAAAAAAAAATATTTTATTTTTCAACATAATCTCCTTGTAGCTTTATACACTTTTCCAAAATTTTTATCCCGTCCAAAAAATAGGATTTCGGAAGTTCTGCAAAATACTGATCCGTTTGAGCAATGACGTCCTCGTTGGAAGTGAACCGTCGTCTGCCAAGCCATTTCTTCAGATTGGGGAAAAGAAAATAGTCACTCGGGGCCAAATCTGGTGAATAAGCGGGATGCTGCAACAATTCCATTCTCAATTGCACAATTTTGGCCATGGAACCATTCTTCAGCGTTTCTCTTTGATTTCCTCGCTCAACCGTTGCAATAACGACGCGTAATACGCTACTGTTATTGTTTTTCCTTTTTCCAAGTAGTCGATAAAAATGATGCCCTGCGAATCCCAAAAGACCGTGGCCATCACCTTGCCGGCCGATGGCACAGTTTTTGCCTTCTTCGGAGCCCGTTCACCCTTGAAAATCCACTGTGATGACTGTTTCTTCGTTTCTGGAGTGTAGTAGTGTATCCAGGTTTCGTCCACAGTGACATATCGACGAAGGAATTCGGCAGAATTGCGATGAAAGAGTGCCAACATAGCCTCAGAGTCCACTACACGATTGCGCTTATTCTACTCTGAGAGCAAACGCGGCACCCATCTTGCCGAAATTTTTTTCACAGACAATTTTTCATGCAAAATTGAAGCGACTGTACCTTGTGATATGCCCGTGGCCTCAACTAATTCGCGCCCTTTAATTCGCCGATCGTTCAAAATCAGATCGTTGATTTTGTCGATGATTTCAGGAGTAGACACCTCAACTGGGCGTCCTGAACGTTGTTCATCTTTTGTGGATGAACGGCTACGTTTAAATTCATTCACCCAATTGTAAACCGTCGCAAACACAGGTGCAGATGTGCCATGAACTGCATCCAACTCGGCTTAGATTTAAGCCTTTCAAATGGAGATGTTTGATGACAGCCCTAAACTCGGTTTTTTCCATTGTTATGCACAAATAAATGTCGTTAACTTTAATCGACGATAGAAATTGACGCTATGGATCGAGCTGAAATTTTTACAGCTTTCCTGTCGATAATGATAATTACAAAATAAAAATTTTTACCGACACTACGAGGGCAATTTCCGGATTTTCTAAGGACTTATTGAACGACCCTCGTAACAACAATCACTTACAAATTTTCCTACCGAATTTTTCTTATTCATGCACTTTCCTTTTTCATGTCTCCTTATACACGATTGCCCATCTGTTCGTTTTTTTTTGTTGTAACTGGTAAAATATCTGTTAAAACGCACTTGTCGTGATTTTTTTTCTAGTGTAAAGTAGTACAATTTAAAAATATCTGTTAAAACGCACTTGTCGTGACTATCAAGTGCAAAGTAGTACAATTTTAGTCATGGAGTTATTAACAACAAAATAACGTGTTCATCGAAAATCATCTTTAATGACGGATACATTAACAAACAAAATTGACGAATAATATCAGAAAACGCTGATGTGAATTGGCCGCCAAGATCTTGTGATTTGACATCTTTGAACTATATTATTTGATACTGTTTGGAAGTAAAAATGTATGTGTATGCTAATGATTTAAGAACAATTCAAGACCTAAATAGCAAGATTGAACAAAAAAATTATCCAATTTTATGGGAAATGTCATCGAAAATATCGACTTTCGGATGCAGGTTGGCAAACTTAGGCTTAGTGGTTATATGAATAATAATAGGCGTTTTCCTTTGGACCAATTTTGCTACTAGTCGGTAGATGACCAAAGGAAAGCCAAATTTTAAACACTAGTAGAAACATAACCTCAAAATAGTCAGCAACAATACTGATTTTACTCACACATAATCAATAAAAACTGAGTTTATTCACCCTTAAACAATACTGACAAAAATATTGCTCATAATATATTTGGTTTTTTTTTAGTTTAAAAAAAATGAACAGATGGTTATTTAATTTTATTAAATAATAATTTTCTTGTGGATCATATCGTTTTATATAATTAACCAATTTTTAATATTCTTTTACGATCGGACGAGTTGAACAGTGAAATATCTCAGAAGTTATCAATTTATTGGCTTAATAAAATTGATTATACGCGAAACAAGAGAGTTAAGAGGTTATGATTTGAAGTCCTTTATGTCTAGACTACTCGTTTGCGCTAATTGTATATCGGCACTTCATTATGAAACCAATAGCGAATGGATCAACAAGCCAATTAATTCAAGATAATCTAAGGCATTAATTTTCTGTATGTGTTTGACAAATGCAATAATGCAGTTAATATTGGTACAATATTTATAAAAAATGGTGATAGAAACATTTTTAGTTAATGTTATAATTGCAAATAATACATAAAATTTCGGTGAATATTAAATATATATTATATTACTCGATCGTTATAAAACTAGCATCAAGAGATTATATTCTATATTCCGCTGCCTACTCCTTAAATTGGGAAGCAAAAATTGCATTGACAAACATTTTTGTAAATTAATATTATTCGCCTTTTAGAGGGTAACCATCTATGGAGCTCTGAAGCCCAAGAGCAAAAAATCAACGCTGATCTGTACCATCAACAGCTTGATCACTACCCTAACGGACATCATACAGCTTTATCCACCCAAAGAATATTAACTATCGCAGTCTTCTAATCTCACATCTATAGAGCAGCCAGGCTTCCCAATCTCTCGCATCTATAGACCATCCAGGTTTCCAATGCACTTAAAACCAGCAATTTGAAAATATCTTTGAATAAATGTCTATTTTATATATTGTAGATTTATTTCGAGAAATAGTAATAAACAATATTAATGAAAAGAAATTGCTAAGCTGTGGAGACTTAAATAATATTTGCACAATTTCAAATGTTTTTCTTCTTAGAAAGGAATGTCTTTCAAGCCCTACTCAAAACTCAAAGTTAGGTCCCATTCCATGTATTGGGTTGTCCGGAAACAGAGGGACTTAATTGTATTTTTTCACAACCAACTTTATACTTAAGCCGCATAATCATGTGTATTTTGACAGCTGACATAGCAAGGCTTGCTTCGATTGATTCTGCTAAGTAGTTGTTGGTTGATACCCTTTTAAATATGGAAAGTGATAAACAGCATTTTCGGCATATTTTACTTTTTTACTATAGAAAAGATAAAAATGCTGTTCAAGCAAGAAAAAAATTATCCGATGTGTTAAATGAGCGCTAGCGCCAAAACTGGTTTGCAAAATTTCGATCCGGCAATTTTAATCTCGAAGATGCACCACGATCTGGAAGGCCATTTGAATCTTATGAAGACACAATAAAGGCATTAATTGATACAAACCGGCGAATAACAACTCGTGAGATTGCTGAGAGATTAAATTTATCGAATTCGACCGTTCATGATCATTTGAAACAGCTAGGTTTTATCTCCAAGCTCGACATATGCGTTCCTCATCTTCTGACGGAAAAAATTTGTACCATCGCATTGACGTTTGTGATTTGCTTCTCAAACGCCAAGAAAATAATCCATTTTTAAAGCCTATCATCACTGGGGATAAGAAATGGGTTATCTATAACAATGTTAAGCGCAAAGGATCCTGATGTAGAAAAGATGAACCAGCTCAAAGCACCTCGAAAGCCAGTATTCATCAAAAAAAGATTATGCTATTTGGTTGGTAGGATTTCAAAGGAATCGTTTTTTTTAGCTTCTACCGAGCAACACAACGATCAATTCTAAAGTGTACTGTCATCAGTTGGACAAATTGAATGATTCACTTAAAGAAAAAAGGCCACAATTGGTCAATAGGAAAGGTATAGTGTTCCAACAGGATAATGCGAAACCACAAACAAGTTTGACGACTTGGCAAAAGCTTTTATAGATTGGATGGGATATACTGCCACACCTACCATACTCTCCAGACCTAGCACTTTGCCCATTATTATTTGTTCCGGTCTCTACAAAATTTTTTAGACGGTAAAACGTTTAATTCAAATGAGGAGGTCAAAAATCATTTGGATCAGTTTTTTGCCAGCAAAGAACAAAAATTTTATGAGTGTGCTACTGCGAGAAAGATAGCAAAGGGTATTGGATCAGACTGGACAATATTTAATTAAATAAAATATGAATTCTCTATAAGAAAATTGTCTTCCATTTTTATTAAAAAAACGAAATTACTTCCTGGACAACCCAATAGTTAATCAGGGTGGTTATTGGCCAATGTCAACTAATCAAAAACTACTGGCTATCAAAACGTTTACCACCCACCTACTTAAAAGTTCTGTGGAATACTTTTTTTTAAATTGTAATCATACGAAAAGTTTCTTTTTAATTGTGACCAAAGTCATTGTATCGATTTTCCTTATTTTCACGCCAACAAACATCTAAGAGACCCTTTTTTTGTAACTTAACTATAAAGGCTATTCAAACCAACTGTAAACTATAAGGATACATAAAATATTGCATTTAAATAAATTTAGTTATATGTTAACTAATTAATGAAAAGTAAATAAAAAGGAAAGTTTAATGAAAAGAAAAGTTTTAAGTTATTAATCTTAGTTAGTATTAAGTAAATTTGTACAAATTATGTAAATATTTGAAAAAATTCAACAAAAAAACTTTTTATATAAAATTTTTGTCCGGCCCTAGCAGTCAGGTGCGCTTTATATTATATTGCACTGATTTACTTTGAGACAATTTGTTTTTATAAATAAATAAATAATGGAAAAAAAATGTTAGGACAAAATAGCCGTCGTTCGATTTCGTAATATCACTGTAAATTAAAGCTACTCTCACAACGATTTAGTTTTTGAGCTAATCTTATATTAAACTAGTTTTATTTTTCGATCTTTAAACATCAAAAAAAAATATTTTAAATAAGTTTTTAATCGAAAGAAAATTTATTTTCTCAAAATTATTACTTACGGATTAATATTAAAGAAAAATGATTCAACTCAGCTTTATTTTTAACAAATATAAACAAAAATCTAAAAACCAATAAAAAGAATACCCGTATTGTCGTTGAAAGGTTATAAAATATTGTATTTTTTCATACGAATAAAAGCATCATGTTCGATTATTTATGGCAGCGTTTTGTTCTTATTTGGCCATGAAAGACTATACACATATGCTCGTAAATATGAGAAAAGAAACTGAAAACAAACTAGAACAATGGAAGGACAGAAGAGAGAGGGCAAAAAATATACAATATATACAGGACAACGTATTTTATTAGGATTGATCCATTAAAGTAGAGATAATTTTGCCAAATCGCGTTACTCCGACTCCTCTCAATCTACGGCAATTCGATACGATTACAGGTCGCAGGGTTATATGTGGCCATTTTTTATTCTAGTGATTTATTGGCGGTATAATTTTACGACGATACGATATGATACGATTACGATACTGTACGATACTATGTACTGTACTATTATTTACTTCAATTCACCATACTGTTATGTACAAGTGTAAGCACATAAGACGACACTCTTGCCGATACATATAAATATCCCTGTTGTTGTGTGACAGTAGCATGGAAGAAGGAAACATTTTCCTACTATAGTAAAAGGACAAACATTTTCTTATATTTCGTTAAAAAGTATATACACAATATGAAAATGGTTAAGTTAATATATCTTCGATCAGATTTTCATATACTTAAAAATTCACACGTGCATCGATATTCATGCACGGAAGTGGACCACCATTTCCCTGCCAAAATCTTTAGTGCTAAAAGCAGTAGTGATGTCAGAGACGAAAAAAATTCCTGTTGACTATATTGATAAATACTATGGAATAGGACAAAGACTTGAGATATTCTACTATTTTTGTAATATGCGCAAATAACGAGGAATGTTTTGTCACAAAACGGGTGCGTCAGGACTATTACCAAGAAAATTAAGTACCCGTACGAGTATGCCGGTATGAAACGTTTTATTGCCATAAAAGTAAACAAATTTTCAATAAAAGCATTTATTTTTTTCCTCCCTAAATGCCTTTTTATTGCGATGGTAAATTTTATGATTTCTTTTCGCAGATTTTTTGAATTCAACCATTGAACAAGTCCTTCTCATTTGAGTACAATCAACAACTCTGACGGAGTTTATTTGAATATTTGTTGTTGAGAATCAGAATCAGAAACAGCGTCGGAATTACAATCAGCACCAAACAGGAATGGATGAATGGTTGGTTTGTTGGGAGGGTTGAAAAATGTCAGGATTCTTAGATAAGCCTTGAAATTGTTAGTCATAAAATTAAATATCGTACTTATTATTTGACTATATCAGATATTTTTATATTTCTTTATAAGGGTAAGAGTAACGGGTACGATAATAAAAATATTTTTTTTTTTTTTCATTTTTCACACTGCCAAAAAAATTGCTATAGTAAAAATTTTCAGAATTTTTATTCGTTTTGAAATTATATTGCACAAAAAAAAAATTCGAATGGTGCAAAAAAAAAACTATAATGTAGGACTGACTATTTGATTTTATTTTTTTTTATATTGTAGGTTTATATTACTCTGCATTTATTTGAAATAATTTTCCCCCATCTTTACTTTTATAATTGCAATATTTTATTATTGCTACTTATGCTACTATTTTATAGGTGCATAGTATGAATATATTGTAGTGAAATGCTTAATAAAGGATATAAAATTATATTAAGCTATGAATTTTATTATTTTCATTTAGATGATATTGCTTAAATGTTTCAGTTTTTATTGCATGCACAATAATTGTTCTTCCTGATATTTCTGAGGGAAAAAATTGTTACTTTAATATCCTATATAATAGCACAAATTTTTTTGAGAGGTGAATTTAGAAGTTAATCTTCAATCAACGAAATTTATCTGAAATCGGAATTGCTATTGCAGTGGTTGACGAAAATGACAGAGTTTGATATTACCTGAAATTCAACATAAAGAGATCCTTGGCATAATTTGTGTATAAAATCCTTTTACGATATTATGGGAATTTGCAACTAAATTTTAAGAGTGAAATTTTTGATTGAAATTGATTATAGTATTAAGGGTCAAAAATATCAAACTGATCTACGAGGTTCAGCAGAAAAATTGTACACAAAGTTCGGCAACTATACATCGGCGATGGTTGTGTTCACCACACAACAAGTTCCTGAATGTCAACTAAAATCGCTTTTAGCTTTTCGGTTACACACCTTTGGGCATTCTTGTAAATGGTTTTTTTTATCTTTGAGACAAAAGAAATTCAATTTGACTGATATGAGAAAGCGTTGTCATGGTGGAGGATCCAAGTTCGATTTGAGGCTAAAAACCTTTCCAAGAACTTCTTTTATAAAACAGCTTAGCGTACAGTTTTTCCCAGATGTAGCCATTCCATATTTTTATCAACTTTTTAAGGTTTATTTTCATTGCAACAAAAATACTTTAGCCACCATAAAACTTATGCTCTTGATAAAGAATGTTCTCTAAAGACTCGTTGACACTTCTCGTAAGTGAAACTCGCAGGTTCACCAAGGACAAATTTGTGAGAAAGGACATTTTTCCTATCAAATTCACTGCTCTATTTATTATAACACACTACAAATACGCAGCTCCACTTATTATCTATATACGAGGTTCATTCAACAAGTACTTAGCCTACAAAAGAAAAACGAAAATTTTGGAAAGGTGGCAATTTATTTTTCCTTCAAGCTCGATACACTTGGCCCAGCGATGCTCTAACTTTTTTAACCCTTTCAAAAAATACATTTTCTCGAGGGAAGCAAAATAGGCCTCCGTGGCGATGATGACCTCCTCATTCGACCCAAATCTATTCCCGGCGCGTGATTTTTTCAGGTTTGGAAACAAAAAGTAGTCACAGGGGGCCAAATCTGGAGAGTACGGTGGATGGGGCAGCAATTCGTAGCGCAATTCGACCAATTTGGCCATGGCGACGGCGGAGGTGTGAGCCGGCGCGTTGTCGTGGTGGAACAGCACTTTTTTCTTCGCAAAGCGAGGCCGATTTTTCTTCAATTCGACGTCAAATCGACCCAATAAGTCAGCATAGTAGCGCCCCGTGATTGTTTTACCCTTCACCTTGTGAATCCCAAAAAACGGTGGCCATTACCTTTCCGGCCGATCGAACAGTCTTCGCCTTCTTCGGAGCACCTTCGCCGGGTGAAGTCCACTGTTTCGACTGTTCCTTGGTCTCTGGTGTGTACCAGTGAATCCATGTTTCGTCGACGGTCACGAAACGACGCAAGAACTCCGCTGGATTGCGCTGAAATAGCGCCAAACACGTCGCCGATGTGGTGTCACTGTTGCGCTTGTTTTCCGGTGTGAGCAAACGCGGCACCCATCGCGCCGACAGCTTTCTCATGCCCAGTTCTTCGTGTAGAATATGGTGCACCGTTCCTACTGCGATGCCCACAGTCTCAGCTATCTCGTGAACCTTCAATCGACGGTCTGCCAACACGAGATCATGGACTTTTTTAACGTTTTCCTCCGTAGCAGCCGTTTTCGGGCCACCTGGGCGTGGCTCATCAAAAACCGACGTGCGGCCACGAACAAACTCGTTGAACCAATTCTTGACGGTCGCCATCGAACGAGAAGAGTCACCATACACAGCATCCAAGCGATCTTTGATTTCGCTGCGCGTTTTCCCTTCCAAAAACAATAATCTAATCACCGAACGATATTGTTCTTTTTCCATTTTTGTGCAACCGACCGACACGCTCGCTTTCAAAGGCTCTCAAAACAAAACTTATTAAGGGAATCGACTGAAACTTTGACAGTAGGCTACTAAAAGAATGTACTGCACGATGGTAAATTTCTTTTGTGACAGCAGTTCCATTGGGCGGTGAGGCTAAGTACTTGTTGAATGACCCTCGTAAGGTCATGTAGCTACCACACGAGTTTAAAATTCTCATCGTCGTAACCGGTTTAATATGTCCTTATTAGAAACACTACCTAAAGTTGCAGATTTAACTTGTAATCTAAAATATTGACTCTGAGGTTCCGGTAAATAAATTATATTTCAGGCGTAATCAATACAACCGAAGAAGATTATCCTTCTTACATATTGAACATTCATAGTTTAACTGTGGTACGCATGAGTCTTTTATCCGCATGTGCAAGGCCGTAAATAGTTGTCATTAATTCAAACCTACCTTAAACTAAGACAGAACTTACCTTAAAGAAGTTTTTTTTGGTTTTCATATTAATTTTTTGTATCTCCCCGATTACTCATTTTTTGTATCATCCAATCCGAATCCTTAATGGTCTGTTAATATTTATCAGATTTTGTTTCGAAAGTGCGTCTTCATTTTTCAAGTTTTAAGTTAATAATAAAAAACCGGAAAATGTTAAGTTAGAATCGAATTCTAAATGATGTTATCTGCAGTCGACAATATAAATAGTTATTTACCATACAACGTAAGTCATTTAAGCATACAGAAATATAGGAAAAATAAATTAAATTATATAATGTATTTTTGGCATTAGTACAAAAAATTTCAATAATGTTTATGACAACATTCAGAACATGAATATTTAATATTTTTTTTAATGACTCCTTGTTTGCCTTTTTTTTACAATATATTTGCTCTTTGCTTTTAGCATAAAAATTATATTTGAATATTTAAGTTGAGTATTTTCACATCGTTTCTTTTATTAATTTTTTTTATATCTAAACATATTCATTTTTTGTTTATTAAAAGTTTCATAAAATAATTCACATTTTATTACATCGAAAAGAGTATTCAAAAATGTACTCTACAACTAAAACCAAAGTAATAAACAAAAAATATATTGTACGATTACATCCAATAAAGAATAATAAAAAATAACATTCAAAAGAATGGGATAAAAATAAATAAAAATAATAATTTTAAGCAAAATGCAAAGTTTAAGGTATTGGTTATTATGCATTAAATAAAGACTTTTACTGGAAACAAGAAACTTTTAATGGGTATTCATCAAAATTGAAGACTGAAAAAGTTTGAACATTGTTGGAATGATTTTCTGCACACACTATAAATATGTATGTGGGCGAAGATTTTTGATCAGAGTCAAATGTTTTTAGATACTATATTTCAAGGTACTAATACTTATATATACATATGTACGGATTTGGCAATGCGGTGCGTATAACTTATATTTGTGATCTTATACAGATTCTCGAGCTTTCATTTTGTACGAAACTTCATCCTAACTTCAACTAGAATGAATTTGATTTTATATAAAAATATTCTTAAGGATAAAAATAATATAATTTCTTTTTTTTTCATAACTTTCTCGATAAGGTTTACAAGTTCATATGCCAGCACATAAATTTTTTACGTACCCAAATTGGAAATACATTTTCTGATATAGAAATTTCTCCACTTTTCTTTAGAACAGAGAATTTTCTTGTAATTGGATACCAGATCTTATATATATACATAGGCAAACATGTAAAAGCGAAGAAAAAATTCTAATCAAAATACACAGCAGGATAAACTCAGAAACACTACAATTCACAAAATACTTTTCCTTTTGCGTATTTTATTATTTTTAGACCAAATTCTTATACTCTCGTTCCACGTTCATATTAGAACTTTGTTTAAAAGTAAAACATTTTTACTTTACAATAATTTGACTTAATTTTCTATTATAATGATAATCGTGGATAAAATATATTTTGTAATTTGTAAGTAAAAGCTATTTCAAAATCGTTTTGATATAGTTAAGATTGTTTAACGTAAGATATCAGGAAAAACTTTTTGAAACTAAAATTAATATTAAATTTATTATTTATAATTAACTGGTGATTTGAAGGCGTATCTAGCCGAAAAGTATAAACACATTCTAAAATGCACTTTATATTTATAATATATTTGACAGAGTTTGGCATCAAATTATTTTATTAAAACTGCGTATGATACTCGTATCAAATTGTTTGCATGGCTTCAAGTCTGCAGTCTACCAAATAAATGTTGGTGTTCCCCAGGGTTCGTTTCTATCTGCGACTCTTTTTCTTAATTTCATAAATGATGTCTAATCTGTTACTTTTAATCCAATCCACTGTTTCAATGAATCTGCGACCGTGCCATCCTGGACCCACCGGTCTACTCCAAACTGCTCAAACTCGCGAGGAAAGGCACCATCTACAGACGAGGTACGATCTTGCTCAAAAGATGGTCAAACGCTAGGCAAGGGATGACAAGAGGAACTACTTCAACGAAATAGCGAGCGAAGCAGAAGCCGCTGCACACCGGAGCTATAACCGCAGTGTCTATGCATCAATTCGCAAACTATCCGGAAAAATAACACCCTCACTGCCACCACTTAAGGACAAAGACGGTCAAACTCTCTCCACGGATGAAGAACAACTCGACCGCTGGAAGGAATTCTTCTCAGAATCCCTTCCAATAGCTCCAGAATTCCATCCTCCTCCTACAGTGATGCCCACGAAGATCCATCCCAACAACACCGCCTACGATTACGGAGATCACAACAGCAATCAACAAGCTTAAGTACAGCAAAGCACCCGGACCTGACAACCTGGCCACAGAAGTTCTGAATTTTGATCCACCACTCCTGGCCTCGCTGTTGCATCCTATAATCGCAAAAGCCTGGACACAATGCCACTTCCCGGACAGCTGGAAATAAGGAGTAATTATCACCATCCCGAAGAAAGGTGACCTTGGCGATTGCAAAAACTGGAAGGGAATCACTCTGCTGAACACCATCCAGAAACTAATCGCATCAATCATCCTGACTCGCATCACTCCAACAGTGGAAAGTGCCCTCCACATCGAGCAGTCTGGCTTTAAACCAAACCGCTCCTGTATTGATCACATCAACAGCCTAAGAATGATCATTGAACAGTCGAACGAATGGAACAGCCCGCTCTATCTTCTCTTCGTTGACTTCGACATGATTTCTCGCGACGCCATCTGGAGTGCTCTGGATGAACTGGGCATCCCGCAGGCCATCATCGATCTTATCCGAGAACTATACCGCGAGGCCCCGTATGGAGTGCGTTTCAAGGGACGAAACAGCGATACATTCAACATATCGAGAGGAGTCAGGCAGGGTTGCATAATCTCGCCTATCCTCTTCATAATCGCCCTAGACCTAGTTCTTCAACGCACTAACAGCACAGCCAGCAACGGTATACAGTGGACACTGCGTGAGAAGCTCCACGACCTGGACTACGCCGACGACATTTGCCTCATGTCCCACACCTTCAACGGCATTCAGGATAAACTGAATGCTCTGGCCTCCAACGCCGAAGAAGTTGGGATGAGAATCAACATCAAGAAGACCAAATTGATGCGTATCGGCGCCACCTGCGAGAGACCCTTGATGCTACACGGTACCCAAGTTGAAGAAGTCGAAAAGTTCTGTTACCTTGGCAGCATGCTCAGCAAGGATGGTGGAACTGAAATAGACATCCAAACGCGCATCAACAAGGCGCGACAAGCGTACACCTCACTTGGGAACGTGTGGCGTTCCAATCACCTCTCCATAGCACTCAAAGTTCGAATATTCAGTTCAAACGTCAAGCCAGTCCTGCTGTACGGCTGCGAAACATGGAAAGATCTTCTGGCCGAACTGGATAACGAACGATGAGCTGCTTCTTCTCACGAAGCAAATACCCCTGCTAGATAACATCAAACGCAGGAAATGGAGTTGGATTGGCCACACCTTGCGAAAACCACCTACGGACATAGCAAGGATGGCACTAGATTGGAACCCACAGGGCAATCGCAGCAGAGGACGTCCAAGGTCGAGCGCGAACACCAACAAACTGGCAAATCATGGTCGTAAGTAAAAGGGTTAGCTCAAAACAGAAGCAGATGGAGAGAGTTCACAGAGTCTCTTGTGCCGCTATATGCTCCATAGGAGTGACTGTGTTCTCATGTCTATGTGTAACATAGAAATAAAAACCTGTCAAATAAAAAAAATAAAAAAAAACTGTTTCAATGATGACAATATTCTCAGTTTTCATTTCATGTCATAGCTCTTCGGCCATGGAGATGCTAAGATAGCGTATATTAAGCTCCTTAAATTCCGATATAGACAATATATTACTATCAGAATTGAATGCTTCCATAACACAGATCTATCTTCTGTCTCTAAAGCGAAACCGAAATCTATAGCCATTATCTATGTATGTTATGAATGGCTCTTGCATAACTGAAACCGAAAAACATTTCAATTCTTGGTAGGTGTGTTATTAAATATTAGTAAATAAAATAACACAACAGAAAATCAAATGTTCGTTATTAAACTTATATAAAACGAATCATTCAAATGACAGAGCAAAAATATACACAAGGTACTTATAAGTATATGCCAAAATTTAACACTGTGAACGCAACCTAAAACTAATACTATGTTAATATTTATTTATTACCAAAATTGAAATTTTTCAGTCAATCTGATTTAGTCAAATTGGAATACTTACCAGATGGGATATAAAGCAAGCAAACAAATTAATAAGTGACAAAAATATTAGGGACTTGTTTGACGCATTAGAACACTGCCATAATAACTCATGATTTGCCTTATTTTATTCTAGTAAGTGAGTATGTCTAGTTAGTACACATCTTAATCTGCCCAAAAATAAAAAATAACATTTTTCAATTAAAAAAAAACATCAAAAAGTATTGACCAAATAATTATATCTCTATCTAGTGAAATTGAGTACATTTAATATTATTGTTTATTTGTTTGTATGCGAGGTCCTAGGTTATGAGCCAGGGGCCATAAGGTAGCGTCATGCCCATGCGGCCATTTGCCGATCTGTAAGTATGTGGGTTAGATGGAATCGGTTTTTGGTTAGTTAGATGGACCAGTTATAGAAGGTTAGATTTTGTAAAGCATGGAAGTTTGTTTTAAGAAATTAAAAAGAGGACTTGCAAAAGATATTGAAGGATATAAAAGCTCTACAATAGAGCGAATCTGATTAGAAAAAATGTGGGGTAAGGTGACATTCCGTTAGAAGATGAAGAGTCATAGAAAGGGCAGCAGGGAAGAGGATTGTTTCTGAATAGGAAAATATGTGTGAGAGCAGAATGTACTATCCGAATTTTAATTAGGTTGTCGATTGGTTTGACAATGGTTTGCTAATGTTTCGAAAGAAACCTTTCACTACTTGTCTAGTCCGGATGTCTTATGGCCAAAGGTGTCATTTACTATTTGATTAACAGGTGCGGCAAGTTAGGAACTTATGCGCCGGAAAGTTTTTGACGCCAGTTGATCAGCCCGCTAATTGCCCGAAAATCCCACATAACCTGAAATACAATTCAATTCAACACTTTATTTAATCTTTAAATTGAGCAATAAAATGAGCATTAAAAACCCTTTATATTAAAAACGAAATTCTCAAACTCAGAATTCTTCTATAGTAGTCAACCAGTATGGTTTTTAGAATTAAATGTATTAAAAACTAAAACTAAAAACAAATTTCTAATAATAAAAACACAGAAACACAATCCAGATTCTTCAATTTAATGCAGACTCCGAATTATATATCGGAAATCGTTTAAACACATTATAAAAGTCTGACTTTGAAAAAGTTTGAAAAAAAAAATACAAGCCTAGAAATATCGTTTTTTTATTTCGGATTGGATTTATTTTAAATAATTGTATTAAATACTTCACACTTTTTCTTTAAGTTAAAGCTTCCCGGCAGGAATGGCCTAGTTCTATGATGGGTTCGAAGTACAAACGTTTCTAGGATCCAATCAAAGCTTTGGTAATGTGTATATTTCTAAATTATCAGTAATTGGTTATGTAATCAGTGGCATATCATCGATAGTATAATGTATTAAAAATTCATATTAGAGATTCGTATTAAAAATTCAATGGTACTTTTTCACTATTCAAATATTTTCTTTGAAATGACAAATATTTTAATACAAGAAAATTTTTTACATTTAAATTTTGGGTTTGACAGTTAAATTTTTAAGAATAGAAAAATTCAAAACTACAAGTGTTATAAGTAGCAAATACTAACTCTTTTCTTTTGTTTAAAAATATATTATATGTAAAAAGGATACAAGATAATGTAATGTTAGAATCGGGTATATTTTAGATCCTCGTACCATCTTCCATGCTTGTCAAAAAACCCTATGGTGAAACGTCAATCATTTAAACATGAAATAAAAAAATGAAGTTAAGAAATTATAAAGTACCCTTAGTCCTTAAATTATAATTTAAGTCTTTAAGCATTCATTTCATAGTTCGAGATTTTATGGATAGCCAAAACTACTTTTGTTACTGATTTTTCTGCATAAACTACAGAGTGGGCCAATTTGGACTAATATTGATATATTATAGACGTTGTTCTACATCCCGTCATAATAATTATTGGACGAATTAACTCTTGTTTGGAGAGGCAATTTTTTAAATCCCTCTTTGATACCCAAATGAGAAGCATGGCAACGAGTAGACCATTGTTGATACTCTTTTGTAGAGCCTCGCTTTTCAATACAAGTGATATAGTCCATAATCCTGTTTAGACTCGGAGCTATTGTAGCATTAAAATATGAACAGTATTTTCTTTGCATTGTAATAATAGATCATCGGAAAAGAATAAAATTCATTAATTTTGGCACGTTCTTGGTTTTAATATTAAACGCTATTAAATTTTTTTATAATTTTCTTTAAAATCTTTAAAAAAATAATATTTAAGAAAATTTAAATTACGTTTAAGTTGCATTTTTTTCAAAATCACTTACTCCAATTTTGCCTTCTCTGTTTGTTATCAATCCCCTGAAACATTGACAAATTCATTTTATGAAAAGTGCTCAATATATTTGGCCTTCTCGTGCTTATGTCATGCGAATTTGGTTTCAGGAACCATGCAATTTTTAGATTTAGGCCGAAGCTTCAATAATTGACAAAAATACAAATTGCTGACCTATATATTAAGGAGCTGCATTTTTACTAGATTTCAAGAATAGTTGAGCGTTTCTTATTTTGAGTTGGATAATTACAAAATTATAAGTCTAATTGGAAATAGGAGGTTCAGTTCAATAACGTATAAATTATAAATTATTGCTTAAAAGCCATATGATTTGTTGTCCAAATTTGGGAATTTCGGTAATTTTTAGAGGTCCTTTTTTCAATTTTTCGACGCAGATATTACCAAATAATAATGAATACCAATATTCGTTTATTTTTTTATACACTAGTACTAATAGTCCATTACGTATTCAAACAATATCTAAGAAGTTCAGACTCAAATTAACCAATATGATAGATGTCACTTGATAGATTGATGTCATTAAAATGGCAGCTCTGTGCGTTGTCCAATTGAAAATCATTGAAAAAAAATTTACTGTTTGAAATTCATATATACTAAATTATATTGTAAAACATTCTAAAATTTGACTATAAATTAAGTTTAATAATAAAAACAACTACAAATACACAGTTTTAGATTAACTTTACAAATTTTTTATGAATCAGAAGCAAAACATGAGCAGTAAAAAAATATAAATAAAAGAAAAAGATTTATTTTGAGAAAACACTAAACAAATTAAACTCCAAATTTTAGGCCAGAAAAAAATAATACCGAAAAATTTTGAAGTCGTTGTCAAAATTTGTGAAAATAACCAACAAAAGTTACTTGTCGTTGGTCGACTGCAGTCTAATGTTTAACTTCCAGTTTTGTTCGTAGTGCTGTCAATTTAATGACAAATTTTTTTATGTGGCAGCATTGTTGAAATAAAAACTTAAAAGCAATCGATTTCACACAAGTGAATTTAAAAACTCAATTAAGTATTATGAATAATAAAATAAGGCATTTAGACGGTAAGGAAATTTCTCAGAATTTGAAAATGCATATACCTCACTTGCCCATTGCTTCCCTTTCGGAAGTCAACCTAGCCTTTAATGCAATTCCTGTGATGTTCAACCAGATTTTTTTTTGGCATATGACTACTTCCATTGTGGAACACGTAGACACAACAATGTCTTATCGAAGTCCTCTTTTTAATTTTCTAAAACAATCTAATATGCTCCATAAAATTTACCCACTTGTTATTGCTCCCTATAAGTTAGGATCGACCAGTTTCATTAGGTAAATAAGTAATCCTAGTTCACATTTTACATGATGTCTTAAAGACCTTATGTGTATATTCAAATGCATGCATTTACTTGTCGGAATAGGATTTAATTTCTCCAATCGACTGAATTCGCTAGTCGCAATGCGCAATCCTGTTTAGGTTATTATGCTTTAACCTACATTATAAAGTTCTTCTGATGGAAATAATATAAAAAGAAACTCTAAAATTAGGTAAGAACCAAATTACAACATTATCTACTAATTTTAAGATCTGGCAACACTGCGGTCTTCTTCTCCATATACGAGGGTCATTCAATAAGTCCTTAGAAAAAGAAGGAAAATACTGTTTTTTTTTTTTAAAAATTTTATTTTTCAACATAATCTCCTGTTAGCTCTATACACTTTTCTAAAAAAAAAAGATTTCGGAAGTTCTGCAAAATACTCATCCCTTTGAGCAATGACGTCCTCGTTGGAAGTGAACCGTCGTCCGCCAAGCCATTTTTTCAGATTGGGGAAAAGAAAATAGTCACTCGGGGCCAAATCTGGTGAATAAGCGGGATGCTGCAACAATTCCATTCTCAATTCCACAATTTTGGCCATGGAAACAGCGCTAGTGTGCACACGCGCATTGTCCTGATGCAAGAGGATTTTTTTCTTCTTCAGATGGGGGCGTTTCTCTTTGATTTCCTCGCTCAATCGTTGCAATAACGACGCGTAATACGCTCCTTTTATTGTTTTTCCTTTTTCCAAGTAGTCGATAAAAATGATGCCCTGCGAATCCCAAAAGACCGTGGCCATCACCTTGCCGGCCGATGGCACAGTTTTTGCCTTCTTCGGAGCCCGTTCACCCTTGAAAATCCTCTGTGATGACTGTCTCTTCGTTTCTGGAGTGTAGTAGTGTATCCAGGTTTCGTCCACAGTGACAGATCGACGAAGGAATTCGGCAGGATTGCGATGAAAGAGTGCCAACATAGCCTCAGAGTCCACTACACGATTGCGCTTATTCTCCTCTGAGAGCAAACGCGGCACCCATCTTGCCGACATTTTTTTCACAGACAATTTTTCATGCAAAATTGAAGCGACTGTACCTTGTGATATGCCCGTGGCCTCAACTAATTCGCGCACTTTAATTCGCCGATCGTTCAAAATCAGATCGTGGATTTTGTCGATGATTTCAGGAGTAGACACCTCAACTGGGCGTCCTGAACGATGTTCATCTTTTGTGGATGAACGGCCACTTTTAAATTCATTCACCCAATTGTAAACCGTCGCAAACACATTTGCAGATGTGCCATGAACTGCATCCAACTCGGCTTTGATTTCTTTCGGGCTTAAGCCTTTCAAATGGAGATGTTTGATGACAGCCCTAAACTCGATTTTTTCCATTGTTATGCACAAATAAATGTCGTTAACTTTAATCGACGATAGAAATTGACCTACGCTATGGATCGAGCTGAAATTTTGACAGCTTTCCTGCCGATAATGCTACTTACAAAAAAAATCTTTACCGACACTACGAGCGCAATTTCTCGGATTTTGTAAGGACTTATTGAACGACCCTCGTAACTTGTACGTTCAGCTCGTATTGCACGGCATATAAAAGCCTCATACGTATACGACACTACCATCACGAGAAATTGTTTCAAACCGATTTCAACTTGGTTGCGTATTGCATATGTGAGGCTGTGGTTGCATAAAAAAAATTTGGGTGGTACACAATATGCGTCTTTTGTCCCAAAGTCCGCAATCAAATTTGCAACCAAAGTGGACGCATGTGATGTTTTTGCGTATATAGCCCCAATCTTTGCAACCTCAACAACAAGGCTTTAGTTCCGCTTAGATGTTCAGTACAAGTTTCAACCTCTTCCAGTTACAAAATGACTCTAACCTTACGAAAAATAGCATATCGAATTTAGAGCATCGATGGGAGATAAAATTTTGGGCTAAGCTTAAAGAATTCATAAGTTCGACCTAAGAAAATTTGCAACGAGCCTATTGAAAAGATTTCTCATCAAAAGCACAACTTTTTTGGTGACATGCCGAATTTTTGTAGACCCTAGAAGTAGAGAAAGAAGAATCTCGCTCAGAAGGGCTTTCGAATTAAAAACTAGTGAAAATGTGAAACAAGTGCCTCCAGGCTAAATAGTGATTCCAAGTGGCTTTTTTGTTATCCACAATTACAAAATACCTAAATGGGCTGTATACAGTTAATAAAATCCAAAGGAATGTAACCGAAGATCGAAATGCAATTCCAGTTAAGGGCTTCTATCACTGCTACGAAGAGTGGAAACAACGCCTCCACCGATACTTATAAAATATTATAAAATTTTGTTTACCCAAATGAAGACGATAACATTGAGATATAAAAATAATAGAAAATTTTGCACTTTTACTACTTTTCCAGACATCCATCCGCTTTTTTATGAATACACGTATTATTGTAGATTCTGTTATCTAAAGTTGACCTTACTAGAACAGTATAGGCTCCTTATGATTACTATGTATATTACTATGGATGATTCGGTTTTATTTTTCATTCTTAGTTTCTTGAAAAAATAATTGTGGTAAGAAAAATGGTTCAATCAAATTTTCATTAAACATATTACAGCCGTCTTATAGCTGTATACAAACTAATTTCACCAACAAAATATTCATATATACATATTTTAATAGATTCTACTAATACAATTTTTGTCTTCACGATATTTTATAAGTATTTTGCAACAGCCGCCTTATGTAATAGAATATCTTATCGTTTTGATGCAAGAACTAGATCGTGTCTCCATAATAGTTTTTATCAATTGTCCTTACGAGAATTTTTTGCTTCAAATAGAAAATATACGTTATTCTTGAATTTCATTATATTTTTTGAACTAAAGCTAAATGATTATATTTTACTAGTATGTATCCTTATAACCTTATAAGCAGAACAAAGAATACATCGTCAATATTTATTTTTTGTTATGATAAACTAACAGCCATAAATTGATAAAAACCATACTATACATTTTTCTAAATTATATTTATTATTGTCAAACAAGACATTTTTAATATAAATTTTATAGGAAATTACTAACTTTATTTACTAACATAAAAATTTACTTATTTCGATAGAGAAATTTATATTAATTTATTATAAAAATGTTCTCTTTCAAAATATTCTTTAATATAAAATTTCTAAGAATTTTTCTTCAAGTTAATCAGAGCGAAATCATCTCAAATACAATATACACGTATATTCCACGATACAATATTTTTTTATTAAAAATCACCCAAATCAATTGAATTATATATTTTTTGTTTTTTTATAAGGATATTTTTACAAAAAAAAAAAAATCTACAATATATTAAGAAGAAAATATGGTATTTTTACTAATTGAAAATATTGAATTACATAAAATATTACTTGAAAATAAAATATAATTTAATATTGATCAATAGTTAAAAGATATTTTTATCTCCCATTTCTTCTATCCATAGAATGGATTAATATTTAAGATTTTCGTCTTATCGGTAGAAAATAAAAATTCAATACTTTATTGAATCTATCGATAAAATTTCAAAATCAATAAATATTTTTTTATAGAAGAAAATTTCAATCATTTGAAGAAAATCAAATATTTTTAAAGAAAATTATTAACAATACAGGGCAACTTTGTAAATATACAATAGTATATGATATTGTATAGATTTTCTCCTTTTTATTAATGGAAAAAATTCAATAATTGGACATATTTTAAATGAGTACTGCTGAATCCCTCTGAATAAACTTATAGAATGTCATCATACTCGTATGTTCATAGCTTATTGTGATTGTCGTCTCCTTTATGAATCCCATCGTCATCAGCCTCATTACCATCGGTACGTGAAAAATCCTTTTTCTCATCGTACGAATTAAATTGGCATGTTAAAACTCATCTATTTTTTTTTCCACACAATCAATACACCAATATATGTTACAATACAAACTCACATCTAGAGGCACTCATTATTAATAATCTTCATATTGTATCTTAATATGAATCCCAATTCAAATGATTTTTTTTTTTTGGTAAAAATTGTTAAGAAATAATTATTAAGAAGAAATTTTCTTGAAATGTTATTGTAATTAAATACTATAGAAAACGTATATAAGAAATATCATAAGAATTCCATTCCATTATTTAAAATTATTATTATTACTTTTTCCTACATTTCACTGGGTTTTTTATTCCAATAAAATAAGTACATCCCCTTTATTATTATGGTATTGTAACTATAAAGAATTGTAGCAGAGGTAATTGCAAAAGAAAAATTAGAACATATGTATCTACACAGAAACGAATAAACATATATATATTAATCTATCATATTAATAAAAATATTGTGCACATGGGTCCTAAAATATTCAAAATTACATATATGCCTATACACATACATACCGTGTTATTATCATATATGAAAACTGGAGCATTTCTATTAAAGTAAAAAATGCGTAAGAATATATTTCCTTATAAATACGTATTCTCCATATAATCCATGTACACATTGGGTCTATATCCTGCGTAAGTTCATAGCAGTGGCAGGTGTTGTTGTTGTATTCATCATATTTGCTAGCGCCACTATTTCTTTTCGAAATCAGAAGAAAATATTATATGAAATCTTCATGCACGGATGTGTTAGATAAAAATTCCGGAAGCAATTCAACATGCATACTCGCACATCAATAGGCATATCCGTATTCAATATTCTATTGTAAATATGCGGGAAAATTTTTGAATAATACCAAATTTACCCTTAGTATAGGAAAATGTAGAAAAAGACTAACCGTCTTAACGGAGTTGAGTCTTGTTAGTAGGGGGACCATGGTAAATGGATCTCCACAATTCGGAGTTTATATACACGTAAGGTGCAAGGCATAATCGAACTCAACTTTCGCATTCAAAAATCGTTTCAGCGTCTATCTACACGCTGGAATTTCTTCACAGTGATTATAAAATTATTCCACGAATAATTGTATATTCAATCAATTCCGCATTCGTAGATATTTCAAATATTTTTCCGATCATAATTTACACCTTGACACAAGATTTATCATCGTATTGAACGTATTCATTATAATTTTCATTTTTTCTTAACATAATTTTTGTGAAATTATTTTTTATTTTTTATTCATTTTAATAGATTTTTTTTAGGATCAAACTTTTTTTGTTAATTATACAATAAACAAAATAACCTGAAGAAGTTGAACTTGGAGTAATAATGAACGTATCAGATTAGGTATTTACGCTTTTCTATTTCGATTGATGATAATTTTATTCTTAGTGCATTGGGAATTATTGAGTAAAAAATGTGTAGTTGAATCATTATTATTTTATTCTGAAGACTTTGAAAAGGTTTGTGCCACTTTTTGTGATATTTGACTAACTATTGAGAAATAATAAAATAAAAATATATTTTAAAAAAGTTATAGTTAACCTAGTAAGGTTTTGGTGACCTGTAAGTTCTTGATTTGGTAGTTGGATGGATCAGTTAAGGAGGATTAGATTTGGTAGAACATGTTTATTTATTTTAAGAATTTAAAAAGTGGATTTGGAAAAGGTATTCAGGATTCTTAAAGTTCCGAAATGGAAGAAATTTCACTAGAAAAGAAATTTTGGGCCTGGTCATAATCCGTTAGAAGATCAGTAATAGTTAGTTGATACGAGGGTCGTTCAATAAGTCCTTAGAAAAAGATAGAAAAAAACTGTTTTTTTAAAAAAAAAAATTTTATTTTTCAACATAATCTCTTTTTAGCTCTATACACTTTCCCAACCGTTTTTCCAACATTTTCATCCCGTCCAAAAAATAGGATTTCGGCAAAATACTCATCCGTTTGACTAATGACGTCCTCGTTGGAAGTGAACCGTCGTCCGCCAACCCATTTCTTCAGATTGGGGAAAAGAAAATAGTCACTCGGGGCCAAATCTGGTGAATAAGCGGGATGCTGCAACAATTCCATTCTCAATTCCACAATTTTGGCCATGGAAACAGCGCAGGTGTGCACACGCGCATTGTCCTGATGCAAGAGGATTTGATTTCCTCGCTCAACCGTTGCAATAACGACGCGTAATACGGTCCTGTTATTGTTTTTCCTTTTTCAAAGTAGTCGATAAAAATAATCGACTACTGCGAATCCCAAAAGACCGTGGCCATCACCTTGCCGGCCGATGGCACAGTTTTTGCCTTCTTCGGAGCCCGTTCACCCTTGAAAATCCACTGTGATGACTGTCTCTTCGTTTCTGGAGTGTAGTAGTGTATCAGGTTTCGTCCACAGTAACATATCGACAAAGGAATTCGGCAGGATTGCGATGAAAGAGTGCCAACATAGCCTCAGAGTTCACTGCACGATTGCGCTTATTCTCCTCTGAGAGCAAACGCGGCACCCATCTTGCCGAAATTTTTTTCACAGACAATTTTTCATGCAAAATTGAAGCGACTGTACCTTGTGATATGCTCGTGGCCTCAACTAATTCACGCACTTTAATTCGCCGATCGTTCAAAATCAGATCGTGGATTTTGTCGATAATTTCAGGAGTAGACACCTCAACTGGGCGTCCTGAACGATGTTCACCTTTTGTGGATAAACGGCCACGTTTAAATTCATTCACCCAATTGTAAACCATCGCAAACACAGGTGCAGATGTGCCATGAACTGCATCCAACTCGGCTTTGATTTCTTTCGGGCTTAAGCCTTTCAAATGGAGATGTTTGATGACAGCCCTAAACTCGCTTTTTTCCATTGTTATGCACAAATAAATGTCGTTAATTTTAATCGACGATAGAAATTGACCTACGCTATGGATCGAGCTGAAATTTTGACAGCTTTCCTGTCGTAATGCTACTTTCAAAAAAAATCTTTACCGACACTACGAGCGCAATTTCTCGGATTTTCTAAGGACTTATTGAACGACTCTCGTAGCGACAGAATGGCCAGGTGGCGTGAGAATGGTTCCAAAAAACGAAATTATGTATGAGAGCAGAATGTCCTATCCGAATTTTGACCAGTTTTCGTGCCAAAAATTTTGTTAAGTTTGTCGAGTAAATTGGTTTGGCAATGGTTGGCCAATGGTTCGAAAGGAACCTTCCCCTATTTGTCCAGTCAATATGTCTACGAATGGCTCAAGTTGTTATTTGCAATTCAGGTGCGGAAAGTTAAGAACTGCTGTTAAAACTTGGCAACGAGGAATTTCCCTAGGAAGGTCATTTAACAGACCTGTTCTTAAGCAGGTAATATCGAATATTATTGAGTATAAATAAAAATAATAATAATGTTTATTGCATCAAGGTTATACAGAACCTATTACAAGGGCTCCTAGGGCGCCTTAATTTTGTACATATTTTGGTGTTTAGCATTATACAATTTAATAGATAGAATCTCGTATCTTATAGTTTGCACTTCATTAACAATCTTAGAGTTATAAATTGCTAGTAGCCCCCCGCTAGCTCTTCCCACCGATTTTTCTCTAGTCGCCAGGCTTTCTGCGAATCCATAGTCATTTTCGAAGAGTCTCGGCAGTTTGGGGCAAGTTCTATCCAGCCAGGTTTCACTAAGGCATATTATATCTTCATTTTTCAGATGATCTTCGAAGTCTTCGGTATCTAATTCAAATAAATTATTCATGCCATGAATATTCCAGAAAGTGATACCAATGCTAGTATCTGGACCATTTTGAGTATTATTTGCCTGAAATTAGACTGGTGACTTTGAGATTGGCTCATCACCACATTCTTTATTCAAATTTGTTTCTGAATATGTTGAGGTTTCTGAAATATTAAATAATTCTCCAAAAAGGTCATTCTTCTTTATATTTTTATCTGTTATCATTATTTCTTCGTTTTCCATTAGAAAATTACTTTCTGTTACGTTATTGTTGAATACACTATCGTACTGTTGATGATCTAATAATTGGTTTTCTTGTAACTCGTTGCAAGTGAATTGTTGTCCCACGGATTTTTATCTGACAAGTTGCAAAAGTTACCAGTAAAGTCATAATTACGTATAGTAATGCAACTATTTTTGACATTTGTTAAGTTTATATTTTCCAAATATTTCTGCGTTACGTTTATTTTTTCAAGATTATCTTCTGTTAAATTATTTGTTACTGATGGAATTCTATTGTTTTAGTTTTGATTTGTTAGGTCGCTTTTTAAGTCATCCCCCCTCAAATTTTTTTCTGGTATGCTACTATTTTCCACATATTCAATTGAGATATTATGCTTTAATTTCTGACAATTCTTTGAAAAAGGATACTGTTCATTGTTTTCAGTTAAAAGGATATTATTGTTGTTGGTTTTCCAGTTGTTTTTGGTTGTTTCCTGCGGCGACTCTTCTGGTGTACGGTCGACCGTCTCGAAAGGCCGGAAAGTTCTCCGGGGTGTTATTCAATGAGTTGTTCGCCGAGGTGGTTGCCTGGCATGCCTCGACCAGGCCTTCGGCGTCCCTCCAGAAAAAAATTCTCCCTTCGATCGTCAATTTTCGGTGCCCAATTTTCACTTGTTTATCTGCTTTTCTTTCTTCGTCTGCCCTGGCACGAATTATTCTCTGCGTCTGTCTTTCTTGGAGGGTCAGGTCGTCGTTTATATATTTTCTGGTACCAATGAGCTTGTTTTTGTTTTCCATTATTTTCCTTTTGTCCTCAGTATTGTTTAGCTTGACTCGAAACATGTCTCTATTTTCTCTATTGCGTGCATTGAAAAAATTTTCCACATCTGCGATTTGTACCTCGACTTCCAATGTATCTTTGAGGAAATTTCCAATTTCAGCTTTTGGGTCGGAGGAAATTGGCACACCTGTGACAATGATGTTGTTTCTTTTCTCGGCGCGCTCCCTGAATTCATCAATTTTTTCAAATCGCACAATTCGCTCGAGGAGTGTTGTTTTCTCTGCGTTCCAGTTCGCTACCTGCTCGTCAAAATCTTTTTTTCCAGCTCTTCTACTGCCCTGACCATTTTTTGGATCTCGAGGTCGTTGCGTTGCATTTCATCCAGTTTCGCCAAAATCGCACCTTGCTCTTTGCTGTCATTTTTACTCTCGTTTTATTTGTATGCTGGGAGGAGCGACTGTTTCGGGTCTTTCACGATTTTAGCGTTTCTCACCTGGCCGTACATACCGAGAGTCATTTTCACTTTCAGCCGAGTCCGTTGAAAAAAAAAATAAAAACCTAGACAGCTCCCTCGAGGTGGCGACCCTAACCTCAAATAACGCGGCGCGCTCGAAACAACTCGTGTTCTCACAAAAGGCCGAAAATCGCGACGCGCTCACTGTTTTCGGATAGCGGCGTGTTAGAATCGCGGTTCTCTACGTAGTTTGAGTTAATTTATGGTTTTTAATTATTGAAATTTTGTACTTTTATGGACGACAGTTTTCTGTTTATATTTTCACTTTAATTTAGTGTTGCCAGCCCCAACTGACACAATTTATACACTCCAATATTATTGAATATAGGATCCATCAAATAACCACGAATGGTTTTCAGGGCTGCGGGGCTGTCACTGAAGATTATAATAGACACACAAGATTGTTTAGATTATTTTACAAATAATACAGAGGATTTTATTAGCCGCATTGTCACTATAGAACAACTATGAACTATCATAACACTATAAATACAAAACAACAATCTAAGTGGCATATTCATAGAACCTTTATTTTGGGATGTAAAAGGCATTTTAGTGACAGGTAAAACAAGAATAGCAAATACTACTGGATGGACTCAATATCAAAAGTAATAACGAAACCTTGGGATTAAAGTAAAACGAAATTCTGTTTATATAGAAAATCAGCCTGCGTGTGTTCTACCTATTTGAAAATTGGAGGCATCCACTCTATTCACAGCGAATCAGGCTACCTTTGATTAATAATCTTTTCCTATCTTTAAAAGTATGTAAGTGCAAAATATTATTTATCAAATGAGGAAGTGATATCTGCTAAGAGTGCGCAAATTTGAAAAAGAACCTTTCCGAATCCTATTAAAGGAATGAGATCAATGACAACGTTATATTTAAGTGGAAATAGATTCTATTTAAAAAAGTAATTTTTTCTTCTATTAAATTTAGCAATATTTTTTTACGAATCCTCTCTGAGGCAATGAGGATAATATTTTTAAAAAAAACCGTTTTTGTTAAAAATCTGGTACCTAAATTTTTTTTGCGAATGATAAATAAATGATTTAAGTTAACGTGGTAAAAATATTTCTTATGGAAAATTAAGTTTCTATTGAAATAAGCTTATTTGAGCAATACAAAAAACTATAAATTTAAATAAAAGTTATATGAAATCCAAATAATAAATACCAATAAGTATGCGGAAGGGATGCTACGAAAGAATAATACTATAATTGGTAAGCCTACATCTAAATAAATGATTGCATATTAATACTTCGAGTAATGTAATATGTTCAAAAATTAAGGAAATTAAATTATTGAGTATTATTAAAGAAACATTCTCCATATTAAAATGTTCAAAAAATTTAGACCCATAACAGACAGGTCAGCTATAGTTTAGATATTCTCTCTGTTGCAGTCAATTAAAACGCTTTGAGAATATAGACCGTCCATTCATCTTTAATATAATCATACAATTTTGGTAGCTTAAGACTGGTAATATTAATTAAGCCAATCAATGCATTTAACGATTCTTTATTAAATTATCATATTTAATACATTTTACAATTCAAACATTGCAACTAATATTTAGTATTGTCATCTGCTGGACACATAGGTCCTTAGTACCAATCATTGAATAGCCGCGTTTGGAAAGAATATCAAAGAATCGTATTCTTGGATGGGTTAATAGTTTGCTATGATTCGAAGAATATATAGTAAATTCATTTATGATAGTAGAAGAGACGTGCACTGCCTCCAATGGAGTGATGGCCGCAGCCATAATAAATCAGTTTTATTAAGAAACCGAATTAAAGGACCTCAACGAGAAATCGGAACATCAGAAATTGTTTGACTCGGCAGGACAAGAAAAATAATCGCCTTAAAATATTGTACATTAATAATATATAAAAATTATATGCAATATCTTAGGTTTTCCAAAGGACCCTAATGCACCAATGCGAATAAAATATAATAAATCCGATAAACCAATTTTTTCAGCAAACATTTGGAATACATATTCAAAATTCGTTATAAAACTTTTCGCAATAATTAACATCAAGCTTATCGCAATATATTTTACTAATCAAAAAAGTTGATTAGTAAAATATATTACGATAACTTTGATTTTTGTCTTGGGACACCTGTAGGTATGAAGTACTTTGAGAGATAGGATAACACAAAAATAAATTACCGAAGTTGGGATAGCGGAGATAAAATTTTACGATAGAATTTAAAAAAAAAAATTACACTTTGTAAATTAGGAACCTATGCCAAATGATTAGAGCTTTGAGGAAGTACTTTAAATTCTAAAACGAATTCTATTTTATATTTTAACATTTATTATACATTTGTTTATTTAAACTTAATACATTATATACTATATATAAGGTGTAGTAAAAAGTATTCTATTATTTTTCCAATAGATAGCTTTAGGAGTCTGTATCTCCCGTTCTAAAAGTGCGATTGGGTTGCACTAGATGGCGTTAGAAAGATAAGATTTTGTACTAAAAAAGCTTCTGATACAGTTTTGTGATTACTTGACTCAGTATTTTTTTAGCACGCGTCTAAGATGGACACCAACAAAGAGAAAATACGCCATATTTTACAGTTTTTCTTCGATAAAGGCGAAAACGAAAGCCAGGCAGCTGAAAATGTGAATAGTTTTTATGGTCCTGATATTGTAACAGCTAATCATGCGCAATTTTGGTTTCGTCGATTCCGTTCCGGTAATTTTGATGTCAAAGATGCACCACGCTCTGGAAGGCAAATATCGATAAAATAATGGAAATCGTCGAGTGTGACCGTCACGTAAGCACTGTTTCGATTGCCCAGGAGCTAAACATTGCACAAAAAACCGTTTGGAACCACTTAAATAAGGCTGAATACAAAAAGAAGCTCGATGTATGGGTGCCACACGAGTTATTGCGAAAAAACCTCATGTACCGAATTTCCATCTGCGAATCGCTGCTGAATTGCAACAATATCGATCCATTTCTGAAGCGGATGGTTACTGGTGATGAAAAGTGGGTCACTTACGACAACGTCAAGCGACAACGATCGTGGTCAAATCGCGGTCACCCGGCGCAAACGGTGGTCAAGCCAGGATTGACAGCCAGGAAGGTTTTGCTGTGTGTTTGGTGGGACTGGCAGGGAATCATCTTCTATGAACTGCTCCCCTACGGCCAAACTCTTAATTTGGACCTATACTGTCAACAATTAGACCGTCTGAAAGAAGCAATCGCCCAGAAGCGGCCAGCTTTCCCCAATAGGAGAGGAATTGTGTTCCATCAGGACAACGCCAGGCCGCATACATCGATAGTGACTCGCCAGAAGTTTCGGGACCTTGGTTGGGATGTTCTTATGCATCCACCTTATAGTCCGGACCTGGCACCAAGTAATTACCACCTCTTCCTCTCTATGACGAATGATTTTGCCGGTGAAAAATTCGCCTCAAGAGAAGATTGTGAAAATCGACTGTCCCAGTTTTTTGCCAATAGGGACGAGGGTTTCTATGAGAGAGGCATTATGAAATTACCTCCAAAATGGCAACAATTTATCGAAAAAAACGGTGCATATTTGACCTAAATCGTATCATTCTATCTATGCTAAATAAAACCTTCAATTTAATACAAAAATAATGGATTTCTTTTTACTACACCTTATATATAGTCAACTTCTATTATTTATTATAAACTTTCAATTTCTCTACTTCCACTTTTAAATTATATATAAACTATCTAACAACCAACAATAAAGTAAACTTAAAATAATGTCCCACTCGATGTACATACAAATTTATTTGATTCCAGTGTACTAATGCACTACAGTATGCACTGAAGACACATTACAAGAATTCAAGCCTTCCTCCACAGACATTACCCCAAATTCTCCCATTGCACTCCCAGGCGTACCACTAAATTTCGCAAACAACGGCGACGAAAGCCTTTAAGACATGTTTTTAATTGTTTGAGATTTGTTTGTTTTTTTTATTTATATATTATTGTTTTTATTTTTCAAATAATAAATAAACAAAATGCGAGAAAATAGAGGAAAACAAACTTTATTTTACTAATATTTCTTACATTCTTTTTTTTTAGTGATCTTTTTTATTATAATACAATAAAATATTTAATCTTCCAATAATCAATAATAAATTCTAATGCAAGAATATTATTCGGTATTAAAGTAAATCGATTTTCATAATGTTACCAAAAATACAATTAACATTAATAATAATAAACAAAATAAAATAAACTATTGTAGATTAATTATTTTACTTTTTATTCCTGATCAGTGCATTCTTTGGTTAAATAATATTTTTTCAATATAGCTTAATATGCAAGGATCGTCTTTTATTTATGCAATAGGATCCCAAATTCTTATTGTCCTGCTGCATTGAAATAATAAATGCATGGACTTCAGTAAAATGATTAATGCAATTTTTTTCCCTATATGGCATGAATCTGAGCTACAGATTCCGTACTCATTTTCGACAGAACACCATTATTCGCTGAAAATTTACTAGAAATCTAAAAATTGAATAACAGCATCGTACAATATGTTCAAAATTTTAAATTTTGGTACTTTATATTGGGTTGTACGGAAAGTAATTTGGTTTTACTTTTATAAAAATGAAAGACGATTTTCTTTTAGTGAAATAATATTTTATTCAATTAAATATTATCCAGTCTGATCTAATGTCCTTTACCATATTTCTGGCAGTAGCATGATTCTACGCTCATAAAATTTTTGTTCTTTACTGGCAAAAAACTGATCCAAGTGATTTTTGACCTCCTCATTTGAAATAAACGTTTTATTGTCTAGAAAATTTTGAAGAGACCGGAACTAATGATAATCGGAATTTGCTAGGTCTGGAGAGTATGGTGAGTGTAGCAGTATATTCCATCCACGCTCTAAAAGCTTTTGCCAAGTGGTGAAACTTGTATGTGGTTTCGCATTATCCTGTTGGAACACTATACCTTTCCTATTGACCAATTCTGGCCTTTTTTCTTTAAGTGAATCATTCAATTTGTCCAACTGATGACAGTGCACTTCAGAATTGATCGTTGTGTTACTCGGTAGAAGCTCAAAATAAACAATTCCTTTGAAATCCTACTAAACAGATACGAGGGTCGTTCAATAAGTCCTTAGAAAATCCAAGAAATTGCGCTCGTAGTGTCGGTAAGTAGCATTATCGACAGGAAAGCGGTCAATTTCAGCTCGATCTATAGTGTAGGTCAATTTCTATCGTCGATTAAAGTTAAAGACATTTATTTGTGCATAACAATGGAAAAAAGCGAGTTTAGGGCTGTCATCAAACATCTCCATTTGAAAGGCTTAAGCCCGAAAGAAATCAAAGCCGAGTTGGATGCAGTTCATGGCACATCTGCACCTGTGTTTGCGATGGTTTACAATTGGGTGAATGAATTTAAACGTGGCCGTTCATCCACAAAAGATGAACATCGTTCAGGACGCCCAGTTGAGGTGTCTACTCCTGAAATCATCGACAAAATCCACGATCTGATTTTGAACGATCGGCGAATTAAAGTGCGCGAATTAGTTGAGGCCACGTGCATATCACAAGGTATAGTCACTTCAATTTTGCATGAAAAATTGTCTGTGAAAAAAATTTCGGCAAGATGGGTGCCGCGTTTGCTCTCAGAGGAGAATAAGCGCAATCGTGTAGTGGACTCTGAGGCTATCTTGGCACTCTTTCATCGCAATCCTGCCGAATTCGTTCGTCGATATGTCACTGTGGACGAAACCTGGATACACTACTACACTCCAGAAACGAAGAGACAGTCATCACAGTGGATTTTCAAGGGTGAACGGGCTCCGAAGAAGGTTAAAACTGTGCCATCGGCCGGCAAGGTGATGGCCACGGTCTTTTGGGATTTGCAGGGCATCATTTTTATGGACTACTTGGAAAAAGGAAAAACAATAACAGGACCGTATTACGCGTCGTTATTGCAACGGTTAAGCGAGGAAATCAAAGAGAAACGCTCCCATCTGATACAGAAAAAAATCCTCTTGCATCAGGACAATGCGCGTGTGTACACCTGCGCTGTTTCCATGGCCAAAATTGTGGAATTGAGAAGGGAATTGTTGCAGCATCCCGCTTATTCACCAGATTTGGCCCCGAGTGACTATTTTCTTTTCCCCAATCTGAAGAAATGGCTTGGCGGACGACGGTTCACTCTCAACGAGGACGTCATTGCTCAAACGGATGAGTATTTTGCAGAACTTCCGAAATCCTTTTTTTTGGACGGGATAAAAATTTTGGAAAAACGGTTGGAAAAGTGTATAAAACTAAAAGGAGATTATGTTGAAAAATAAAGTTTTTTTTTTTAAAAACAGTTTTTTTCTATCTTTTTCTAAGGACTTATTGAACGACCCTCGTAGCATAATCGTTTTTTAATGAATATTCGGGGTGCTTCGAACTGGTTCATCTTTTCTACTCCAGGATCTGTTGAGCTTAACATTATAGTAGACAGCCCATTGCTCATCCTCAGTGATGATACGCTTCAAAAATTGATCATTTTCTTGGCGTTTGAGAAGCAAATCACAAAAGTCAATGCGATGGCACAATTTTTTTTCCGTAAGAAGATGAGGAACCCGTATGTCGAGCTTTGATATTAAACCTAGCCGTTTCAAATGATCATGACTGGTCGAATATAAAAAATTTAATCTTTCAGTGATCTCACGACTTGTTAATCATCGGTTTGCACCAATTAATGCCTTTATTGTGTCTTCATCAGCTTCAACTGGCCTCTCAGAACGTGGTGCATCTTCGAGATCAAAATTGCTGGATCGAAATTTCGCAAATCTATTTTGGTGCTGGCGCTCACTTAACACATCTTCTCCATACACATCGGATAATTGTTTTCTTGCTTGAACAGCATTTTTATCTCTTCTATAGTAAAAAAGTAAAATATGCCGAAAATGCTGTCTTTCACTTTCCATATTTAAAAGAATATCAACCAAAAACTGCTATGCAGAATTAATCGAATTTATTCACAAGCAAGCCTTGCTATGTCAGCTGTCAAAATACATAAGATTATACTGCTTAAGTATGAAGTTGGTTATGAACAAATACAATTAAATCCTCTGTTGGGAAAAAACGAAATTACTTTTCGAACAACCCAATAGCTTCATACAATTTCTAGAAAAAATCATTTTTTCTACATAAAAGGTCGTCAAAGTTTATTCTTATGTTTCTATTTCTTCTACAATAGTATTGTGAGTATTTTAATTTGAAATTTTTAAAGATCCGTTTTCCGATACTCAGATTTACTTTGACAATCACGTACGTTATCGAAATGGATTGCTCTATTTTTCATTGGGTCCGGAGAAATTTTTAAATCGCTGAACCTAAGAGTGCATGATATTCAATAATAAGAATTGTTGGTGGTGATTTCCCATCGATGGCTCTGTAATATTTCCTCCTAAAACTATACCATGAAGGAAAATTCATTAAAATTTCTTCAAACTGTAACGACCACTTTCCATTTAAGTTTTTATCAACAACGAAAAAAATTAATGAAAATACTTAAGAAATGTAAGTTTGGGCTAACTTGTTCTAAAATTGAATGGATAGAAAATTACTCAAAATGATTTTCCTTGAAAAGTGTTCAGAATAAGAAGCATACTGGTATGAGTGGAACGTCCTTGCTGCACCCAAAGAGAGAACTTAATTTCATTAAAAGGCAACATTCCCAAGGCAATACTACGATTCAGTTCTGACCTCAAACTCGATTCAAATTCCCAATGATATTGGTTTTGGAATACTTTGAATTTGAACTGCATTTGCGTTCGTCTAGGGATGGGGGTGAACTTACAAGTGCATATAATAGCTGGAATCCAATTCAAATTGTGCAAATTCCATTCGAAAAGCAAATTTATAAGTTTCTGGTTATTTTCAATGTAATAGAATTTTGCTACAACTTCTCTCCCAACCATATGCACGAAAGGTTATCGTTGATTCGTAAAAGGAGCACCCACTCCTCCTACTTATTTCTGACACAAGTGTGCACTTATATCACAACCTAGAGCTCATGTGGTTAGTTGTCTTCTATTCGTTCATTGCAATTCTCTTTTTGGACAGTAAGTCTCCGAGAGCACACAGAATAGTTCTAGTGATTATGACCGTACTCTAGTATAATAAACGAATTGAATCTTTAGCATAGTTGGTAATATGCTTAGTTGAAATGACAATCCAATAAAACACGCCAAAACCAGAGATTCAAAGACGATTCCAATCTTGATAATAAGATTTCTCCCTCATGTTATCAATTGAAAAAAGGGATCATCATGCCCAATTCTATTTCTTCCTTCGTCCATTCAACTATTCTGGCTAGAGTAAGCCCTCTATTTATTTACAGTATTTTATTGTAGTACAAAATGTCTCCAATATATATTGTATTAATAGCACATAGGAATTTTTTTCCAGTTATTACATACTTTTTGGAAGCGATAATCATTTTTTCCCCCTTGTATTTTCAGTTATTGGCGAAAACTACGGCTTATGCTAGCTCCAGACAGTCGAAAATGACCACTAAAGTAAGTAAGAGTATGTATCAGGAATGGTTACTTTGCACTATTGAAAGGATATGACAGGAATTTTATGGGTTCGTTTTGGCACGTCAATGAAATATTTTCAATGCATTACATCTTCATATTGAATTATTGAAATAACATTGATGATTTTGTATATAAAAAATATGATAAGATAAAAATTGAATTTTATATAGAGTAGATTTTGGAATATAGTGCATTTTATATTATTGAATGTAAAATTTTGTAACAATAAGCTATGATTTATATACCACAAACGTTTCTTCACAGGACGTATGTGTATATAATATTTTTCCAAATGAAGACGAAAGGTGTTAAGAGTTCTTCCTTCTCGTGCCTTTTTCGTCTCCAATTTATTTTTGATTTTTTATTAGGATTCAAATAAAAACATATTTATTAAAAAAATATAATTAAAAAAATAAACTTTATATAAATAAATTTTTCTCAACAAAAATTGACTGGCAGAGTAAATAAAACATTCAAAAAATTCAATTATGTTTAACAAAATTTTTATGATTAAGTTGAAACTTATTTAGCTTATTAAAATACGAGTAGAGTAATTATAATTATATCTAATTCTTTAATTATAGATTAAATGACTTTTTTAGAAAAAAAAAATGTTATGGATATTTGGGTCGAGAAAATTGATTAGAAACCGAATAGGCTATTCTAAATTTACGATTTAATTTTTTCACTATCCATCAACGTTCTATTTAGCTGTCCTTTGTTATTTGAATAAGTTTACTTTACTTTCAAATGGGCTAGTAAAAATATGATTGTTTGGCAATGATTTCTCAATTTTCATTTTCTAGATTTCATACTTAAGTGAAATTCTCTTCCAAAAATTTCCAATACAATCATTTCTGATCAGTCGATGCAAACTACTCAATACACGTATTTAGATTAGCCATACCACGCTTACTTATAAGTATTTTTATTTAGAAATAAATCAATTGAAATAAATCACTACGAATTCATAGTAAGGGCCATTAAAAATTAATACTTTTTGAAAGTAGTACGCATTTTTGTGACAGCCATTTCTTTATCAAAAATTTAAACACCTTGATTTATATTAAAAGCTAAAATAGCAGTCGTGTATGTGTAAGTTACCGCTGCTCTATGGAAATCTAACGGTAAAAACAAAATTCCGACGGCAACTGCAAACTACACTTGTAAATATTGTCAAAAATTGGCGAATGTCGCCCGAATCAACCTATTCAATGTAATACCAAAAATAATTCATTTATTATCAATGATGTTTCATTCAATTTTGCACTTATTTACCTTATGCCACAAAAAAAAATTCTGAAATGTATAGCCGTATTTGAAATTTTAACTGAAAAATTTAAACAAGATCTAATTCGACAACTAAGCAATCGGCAATTGCCGTCCGGCTTCGTTCGTTCCATACAATTTTGGGAAGGTTTGACAGTGGTAACCGCACGCAGTTTGCAGTTACCGTCGGAATTGTGTTCGTACCATATGCCTGCGACTTTCCACTGAAGAACTACTGTATTGGCCGTTTCCATGTATTTGCCTATAAAAGTACACCTGGTGGCGATATATTGAACAACCCGTATATTTATGTTTTACAACATCTACTTTTCGTTATGAAACGTATATTTTCTGTAGTCATTCATTATAAATTTTAGTTTTCATATTTCAAAGAGAAATATAATTCAAATATAATGACAACTATCAATACTTATATTTTTAACAATATTTTCATATTAAATGGAATCATAATTTTTATTCGTTAATTTTCTAGACTTAGAGAGTCTTAAAAAAAAATTTTGTTTAAATTTGTAAATTTGACACTTATCGGAAAGTTAAATTTCAAGTTTGTTTTTATTTAACATTGTTACTATCTTACGAAGATTCAATCGATAGTGTAAAATACGGTTTGGTTTATTTAGGGTTTTCTTTATTTAATTTTTTTAAATTTAACAAATAGTTTATAAGTGTTTTGGACGCTCGAATCCTAATTGAATCTTTTCGCTGAATTTCCACTTCACACAGTGTCTCGACAGTCTAACTTAATCCACCAATTACTTAAATAGCATTTCTTTCTCACACTTCCCAACTTTAACTACTCGTTTCTAAATCGTTGTTCATACTAAAATCACGATTTTATTCCGTTCTTCGCTCTATTAATTTCCTAGTTTAAGCAGTTCTTCCTGAATTACTTTTCAAAATGACTCCTGCTGACTTTATTCCTCCGTTCAGACTGTTAATACCCGACTTTAACCAGTCGCTTCTAAATCGCTGTTTAAATTAATATTATTTCCTGGGGAGCAGCGTTCGTATTTACACTGATCCGGCGTGCTTCTAGAATATTCCGAATACAAATTTTCTGGAATACTCAGAACTCTCTGGAAGCGCCCTCCTAGAATATTCAAAAACATGCCTAAGCCATGCGACGTTATAACACTGCCCCTTCCAAAAGATACTCGTCTCGTGCATCATTCGATCCATAATAACGGGCCAGGCGGTCGATGTGCAAAATCTTCGGTTGTCCTCGTTGCTTCTTTTGGATTCGTAATGTAATTCCATTCATCTTTGTAATGACTGGGAGTGGACCATCCCAACTGGTATGCAATTTCGGCGACTTTCCCTTATGACGCGTGGGGTTGTATAGTCAAACCAAACATTCCTCCTCGAATTCAATAGTTTTGCCACAGCGATCGTAACGAGTCTTCATCCTGTCACTAGCCCGTAGATCGGCATGTTATACCAGAAAATAAATGACATGCATCTTTGCTCTCAAATCCAGTGAGAGTCTCATCTCAATTATGGTTATATTATCCAAATACACCAGGCGGGCATATCCTATTAGTGCCGAAAGCACCAATTCCATAAACCTCTGGAATGTGGCGAGCACATTGTATAAGTCAACTAGCATAACTTTGAATAGCCACAGTCCTTTTCCTGTACAAAATACCTGTCAATAATCAGTTTGGAAGTTTTAAGTAAAATAAAAGCGTATCATCAATTCTTGACAGTGAATAGCTGTCTTTCTTGGTGACGTTGTTCAAACAGCGGTAATCCATACAGACTCACATCGCTCCGTCCTTTTTCCTCACCAAAACTGCCATGGACTCAATGAAAGTACGATGGCGCTGCTAGCTCCAATTTCACTGATTATTCTGTCCAGTTATTTTTCCCGAGCTAGGTGGGGGGGGGGACTCTTATTGACCTTTAGCGAATAGGTATTGCATTTTCCGTCTTGATTTTATGTTTCACGAATCCAGTCCGTCTGATTTCACTTTCATTTAGCGAGAAAATATCGCGTGTTCTTTCTTCGATAACCCATTACAGCAACTATCCAACAACTAATGTTCTTACGCTGTCGTTTTTGACCATCGATGTCTCTCGGCCCCTTGTACCTCCAGATGCCAACAACTCCGTTTTTCTCAACAACGTTTTTCTATCAGATTTATTATCCGCACCACCGCAGAGCCAGATAATACAGGGTCGTCTAGTATTTTCACCATTAAACGCCAAACAAATAAATATTTTTACATAGAACATCACATCAAATTCTTAATAATATATTGTAGAAGTTAATCGTATACAACATTAAAGCAAGTGCTTTAAAACTAAATTACAAGCTGAAAAATTTAATGTACTTAAATAATTAATAACTAATATTCTAAAAAAATTGAAAATAATATTATTTATTGTAGTAAATGCATTACAATATGGTCTAATAGAGCAAGCGAAAGCAAAAATGAAAAAAATTTATTTAAATAATAAGCCTACAGAATATAGTTTATTTATTTTGACACAATGAAAACAGCAATGAAAAACAGTCTACAAAATTGATATTTGATTGATATTTTCGACATAAATAATAAACCTAAAATTCAATTCCATTTCATATCAAAAGATTGTACAATACAAAAATTAAAAATTGCCTATCGTTGTGTTTTAATTGAATTTTTGCTTCCAATAAATGAATTAAAATAAATATAAATTATGCTTTTGGAATTCAATAAATTTTTATTACGAAAACTAGATGTCAGTGGGTGTCATGTCTACATAAAAAAATCTACACAAAAGTATACAAGCATTACGATTTCTCGCCGCTTCTGCAATAATTATGCCAGAAAATTGCGTATACATGTACCGAGATCTGACGTACGGGCCTATCCAGGTATTATTTAATCTAAGAGTATAAGGATAGACGGTCGCCTTATATGTACACGAATTTTATTGAAGCAAACAAAAAATCCCGCGGAATTGAAATGTAACAAGAATTAAATTTGCCTACCCTTAATCTATTAATTTAAAATTAAGCTACGGACCCAGTTGTTTTAAATGTATATTAAACGCTTTTAAAATAAAAAAAATTACTATTTCACTTTAAAAAATTCTTAAAATCAATATAACTACTTTGGATCACAAAAAATAAAGAATAATGAATGAAAATACATATCAAAAAGGCTGACATATATAATTGCGAATAAAATTTTTGGTTGCTTACTTTATCGTTCAATTTGTATAGGGTGGTCCATCTAGCGGTTCCATTTTGAACTACTATTTATTTGAAGTACTAGAGTGTTAAATGTCAACACGAATTGAGAGATTGTTAGTTGAAAGTCAGAATTTTACGAAATGGTAATCTATACGCTTGAAGAAAAATGGGAAATATTGAGAACTTACTTCCAAAGTGGTGAGTCTTCAACCCAAACTGTGAGAAATTTAAAAAAAAATGAGTAAAGATCGAATGCCATCGCGTGAATTTGTGGGCAAATTCGTGAAGCGAGTTCGCGAAACTTGTTTGTTGGTTGCCAAAGCAACTCCTTCCCGCTCTAAGATAGTGCGTACGACCGAGAATATTGCCGCCGTTGCTGAAAATGTCAGTGATCATCCATCAACATCAACTCGTCACCGTTCTCAGGAATTGAACATTTTTCGCACTTCTCTGTTGAGAGTTTTGCACAAAGACCTCGGTATGAAAACTTATAAAGTTCAATTAGTCCAACAGCTAAAGCCGCATGACCATCCGATGCGTTTTCGATTTGCCCAATGGGCTCAAGATCAATTGGCCGAAGATGAGCATTTTTACCGAAAAATCATCTTTTCGGATGATGCCCTTTTCCACCTCGGTGGGTATGTTAACAAACAAACGTGACGCATCTGGGGCTCAGAAAATCCATACGTCACCATTGAAAAGCCGATGCATCCACAATAAGTCGCGGTTTGGTGCGGATTTTGGAGTGGAGGGATCATTGGCCCGTTTTTCTTCGAAAACGATGAAGGAGCCGCCGTTACGGTCAATGGTGAGCGCTATCGTGGCATGTTCAACGAATTTTTGTTTCCAAAAATTGAAGAGAATGGCATGGACGATATTTGTTTTCAACAAGACGGGGCCACTTGCCACACAGCCAACGTAACAATCCAACTTTTGGGCACTGCTTTCGAAAACCGAATAATCAGCCGAAATTCTGATGTTAATTGGCCGCCTCGGAGCTGTGATTTGAGCCCGTTGGATTATTTTCTGTGGGGAGCCGTTAAGGATAAATGTTACGCAAGCCATCCAGAGACAATTGAGGCCTCGAAACACGAAATCAAAGTTGCCATTGAAGAGATACAGGCCCGGACAATCGAAAATGTACTGAAAACTTGTAACGCCAGCCTTGGCAGTCATTTAAATGATGTTGTGTTTCATTTTTAAATTTCAAGGTTCAGTCTTTTTAGTAAAAAAGACTGAACCAGTCAGCCAGCCTTAGCGTTATAAATGGTCCACCCTGTAGTTTTGATATATCGAATGTAAACAATCATTCCGGACGGAATAAATTTTTTAATATTGTGTTTTTTAAAGTGAAACTATTATAAATAGTGAGGTGAAAATTTAATATTAATATGAATAATGTATTAATATATTTACAGAAAATGGAGTGTTCAGTTAATTAGAGTTTTTTTTATGTGGAAACTAAAGATTCGCGAATTTTGTTTTTTAGGTAATTTGTCGGTAAAATTTAATTATATATTTGAATAAAGGTCGTAGTCGGCTATTATTCAACATTTCAATGGCGATTGCCTGATTACTTTCCGATGGAGATTTTTTTGGTTATATACGTTCACATAGTAAATAATTATACCTATTTTCAAATATTTGAAAATACAAATCTACAATATATATGCTGCCTAAGACAAATCCTAGACAAGTGTCCAAAAAGTCATTTATGAGAACATAATTTTGAATTGATGATTTCTTATACTAATGTCATGAAGAATAAACCTATTTATTCAAATATATTAAATTATGCTTACTTGTTGATAAACTATTGTAAATATAATAAAACCACACTTAAACTTTCACTCCGCGATAAGTATCTAAATTTCAACATTAAGCATAGCAAAATTATGCAAGTATTTCGGTATGCTACCATTTCATGGAGAACGGGCGTATTTTCAAACTCTTCGTAAGAAGATAAAATTGATGCACTTGATATTTGATTGATATTTACAAAATAATAACCCTAAAATGCAATTGAATTTAATTCTAGAAGATTGGAAAAAAAATGTTGCCTTCTATCGTGTGTAAACCATATTTTTTTTTAGAATAAGTGAGTTAAAATTAATATTTAATATGCCATTCGAATTCCAAAAATTTCTATTACGACAACTAGATGTCAGTAGGTGTGATGTCTTGATAAAAAATTTAAAAAAATATATGCAAGCAGTACGATTTCTCGATGCTACAAATTTAACTATAAATTAAGGACGATCGTTGTAAAATTGTTTATTGAAATATATTATCAGAATTACGTCGACAAAGTCAAACGACGAAAATTTTTTACGCTGTCAAAATTTTAAAAGCTTTACAGTCTAATGGGAATGCAAAAAACCCGATCACAGGCGATAACGACGCACGATTTTATCGTCGAATTAGGACTTTTTTATAATTTTGTCGTTGCCATTTTGTTTTGTGAATGTTCCAGCATTGTTGAAATTTAAAAAAAAAGCTAAATAAATGCATATATGAAGTTAAGTGAGTTTAAAAATTGAATTAAGCTTAAAATATAAATTACAAACTGATCAAATCAGAAAATCTTTACTCGTTGCAATTGTGTTTAATTTATAGAATAAGGCGAAATTCGATTTGTTAATAATAAGGTGAGAATTCTTCTGTCGCTGTTGTCGGAATTGTGTTCGCACCTTAGCTTAGATTAAATTGTAGTTCTACGTAGTTGCGGGTTTCTTTTCTTTTAAACTCTCTAAGTGTGGAGTTGTGGATTTCAGATTTTCAAGTTATTTGAAAAATAATGGATACAGGTTATTATTATATATATAATTAGTCAGATTAACACCATAGTTGCATAAATATTTATATTAAATAGTTATAATTGATTTTACGAAAAGAATATTTTGTTTTGTCGCAAAATATTTGCAAATGCGCTTTTAGGGTCTTGACAAAAAAAAATCACAATATTTTATATTTTTCCATCATAAAATCCATAAAAATTTTAGTCAAAAGTAGCTATAAGTTCTGTATCGCGACTACAGCTTTAATGATATAATGAATTCAATATTTTTGCAAATTTATTTTCTAATAGAAAACTGGAAGGAAATGTGCCAGGGGATGTCACAAGAGCAGGTAGACCGCTTTATCAATTGTAAAGAGGGGCTGCGCAGAGCGGCTGCGAGAGGGGCTGCGAGAGTGGCTGCAAATGCGATGGAACTAGATAAAATGTTTAATTTATTGAAGGGTCCGGTAAGAACGCCGGTAATTAATTTTTAATAAACATTCATTTGTTATATTTTAATTATCATTAATTTTTCATAGACTCCACTTTGTGTTCGCAATCAATTGCGTTCTCAGTTGTTGAAAACCGGGGGTCTTGAAAAATTGATTGGTGAAAAATGTTGCAGTAAAAGTTTGGACGGTTCGGAAGATTGTCGAGCAAATGTTCTTAAAACCATATTAAGTAAATTGTCGAGTTTTCAGGCAGACATTCTTCCACAGGTTAATTTGGGAAATATTTCCGAAAAAAACGTGGGAGATAAGGAGAACGTACCAGAAAAGATAATGAATGGGTCGCTGAACAGTACGTCGCGTTCATTTACCGACCCGGCAGCTAGTGATATGGACAACATATCCAATCGTTGGAAAGCTTTTAAACTGAGCAAATTATAAAGTCTAAAGACGCGATCAATGAATTCATAGAGGTTATGATGCAGCAAAACACGAAACAAATTGAATTAATGTAATTACTAATAAAACGCATAATTACGCTCACTAATATTGTAAAAGCTATTGAAAAAAAAACAAATATAATATATTTGAAGTAGAAGTTTTTTTTTATTTAATTTATACATTTTTTCTATTATACAGTTTCAACATATATATCTCGTCCATGAGTAAGAAAGAATCTGCACTTTGGCAGATACACTTTCATAAGCTCCTGTTTGAATCGTTTGAACATTTTTTGATGGGTTTGTTATATGTTTTTTATTATACAATATAAAACGAATTAGATATTTTTTTTTACTTAATAATTATGTTTGTTTTCTTTTAAACATTCATTTTCTTAGTAACTTAACGTTTTGGAATTATGATAGCTAAGTTTTCTGGAAATTCCAATTTCTAAGTGTTATTTGAAACTAAAACACAAAATTTTAAAATATATTTGATAAATTAAAATTGATTTCGGCTTGATGCATTCGTTGGAACGAATTCATTTTGGTGCTCATAATTTTCGAACAGGCAGAATGGATCAAGGTTCTAATAAATATTCAGAGTCATCGAGTAACTAGCACTATTTTTTTAGACTTCCCGCCGGTGTGTTATTCTTAATATCTAAATTGGGGCACGATTCCTAAAATTTCCTATTTAGCAAAATTCTTTTCGGTTATGATCGCAAATTAAAAATGGTAAATTATTAATTTGCATATACTTTTATTGACAAAATTTGTGTTTTTATGGTTATAATTATTGTTTTCATTTAAATAGAGACTGGAGTATTTTTCCATTCCATATGAGTGCATTCAATTCAATAACAAAATAACAAATTGTTCGAAATTTTATTTTATTAGTTTTATATTGAAAATAATTTTGCAGAATTCTTGCTTCGAAAATATTGTAGTAGCGGAGCAAACGAGTGTACATAATTTTTAGCATCATAGCGAGTTAGAAAAGAAGCAGGAAAAATAGTGGTTTTGTGAAGCAGCTTTAAGATTTTACTATACAATTGTAATAGGCTTATTACTTCAGATTATAGAAGGCGTTTTCCTTTGGACCAATTTTGCTACTAGTCTGTAGTTTTAGCTGTCATCATCTACTCTACCTCGAACAAACGAGCACATTGACTGGGAGTTGCGCATACAATTTACGTTAGGTGGATTCTAGTTGCTAAAGTGAAAATAGATAGTTTTTCGGGTTCGTTGGTTATGTTGAAGAGTCATATTTTTGTCAGTATCGTTTATGTGTGAATAAACTCACTTTTTATTGTTTATGTGTGAGTAAACTCAGTATTGTTGCTGACTATTTTGAGATTATATTTCTACTAGTATTTAGAATTTGGCTTTCCTTTGGTCATCTACTCGCAGCTACCGACTAGTAGCAAAATTTAGTCCAAAGGAAAACGCCTAGAGTATAAGGATAGACAAACGACCTGTATGTATACTAATATTTTTAAAAATTAAACTACAAACGCCGTTGTCTTAAATGTATATTAAAGTTTTTAAAATCAAAACTGTAATTTTACTTTAAAAAATTTATAAAATTCAAGGCAAATATTTTGAATCACTAAAAACAGAATAATCAATGAAAATACAAATAAAAAAGTTGATTTTTTAGCTGCTGTTGCTGACATCTATTTTTTACTTGTAGAACTGAAGACCTTATATTTGATGGCCGAAGCTTAATTTATAGTTTTGAAATACGTGAACAATCGTGTGGGTTATGTTTTTAAAAACGTATTATAAAAAAGTTCTTTTATATTGTAATAAAGAGTGAAGTGAATAATCTTAAATATATAAATAAATTGAAGTGATTGGAAAACCAAGAGTTCACAAATTTCGTGTTTGATATAAGTTGACTGCAAAAATAAATTATATTTTGAAAAATAGACGGCATAGTTTTCTATTATAGGACCAATTTTCATTCGAGTTCGAGTGCTCTAAGTGCTTAAAAACTAAAAAAAATTTGTGCACTATTGAATGTATACAGACATAAGCATTGTAAACAGCAGATGTTATGACAAAAACTTTACAGTAATAGGAGAGAAACATAAGAGAAACCACCCATTGGCCTTTATTTACTTAGCAGGCCGGTGTCTCTGAAATGACGATGAGTGTTTATGGTGAAGGTAAGAAAGGTGAGTTTTGTAACAACAGGATTATAGGGGTGGAATTGTCGGGACTGAAACTTTTTATAATGAAAAACACATTTAGATCACGATGGAAAATTTTTGTTGCTAATATAAAATAGAGTATCAATGATTTTTCGAAGGATTTTGGATTGAAGGGATTTGATAAAAGAGGAATTGAAACGATTAGTAGAATTCTATTACGTATATGTATGTCTAGATCGGTATTCAAATTGTGTTGTAGTTTAAAAGTTTGTTTCTTAATGTGTACGTAGTAGCCGATAACGTCTGTGAAGTTGAAGTCCTTTTAATTCCTTGTGAAAATTCTAAATATGTTGTTTGTCTTGAGGCACCTTGACGCATACCAGCTGTGATAGGTGATATTTCAGAACACTTATGATTCAAAAATAAATTTTTGTGATTTATTTAAGAAAGTATTAAAATTCGGAATAAAAAAAAAATTGATGTACGTTAAGTTCCACAGGAGTATGGTCGGTAATCAAATAATTTTAGAGTGCCCCTAAGGGAGGATTTGGGGAAATGCCACGGTAGAAAGGTAACATTTAAGACTCTTCCATCAATGTCTGTTTTCTTTGGCAGTTTAATTTTTTCTTATTTTTTTATTATATTTTCCTATTTTTTTTATTAATTTTTGTTTTAAATTTTTAACTTTCGCAATTTTTATACATTTTTCATCATTTTCTATTCCATTTCCTTTGCCTGAATATGTTTTTAATTTTTTTTTGTAATTTTGCTTTTTGCATCTTCTTTATTTCCTCTTTCTCCTTCTTCCTCTCCGATGTAGAAATTAACAGCTTTGGTGTGTCAATTTTCCCCTATATGTTTCGGCATGACCACTTTATACACTCTTTGAATTCCCTCGCAATCTATGCATAAAGCTAGCGATAAGCATGCCCAGCAGATTAAGGTGCTCTCTGAGTATGGTCGTCATCGGCCATACTCCTGTAGAACTTAACTTAAATATTTATTTATTTATTATATTTTCATTTTATTTATTTTACTATAAGTAAAAATAAAAGCTTCATTCAAATGTAAATGTGTGTTTGTGCATTTAAATTAAATTAAAAAAAAAGCATTAATTACATAGAACATCACATCAAATTCTTAATAATATATTGTAGAAGTTATTCGTATACAACATTAAATCAAGTGCTTTAAAACTAAATTACAAGCTGAAAAATTTAATGTACTTAAATAATTAATAACTAATATTCTAAAAAAATTGAAAATAATATTATTTATTGTAGTAAATGCATTACAATATGGTCTAATAGAGCAAGCGAAAGCAAAAATGAAAAAAATTTATTTAAATAATAAGCCTACAGAATATAGTTTATTTATTTTGACACAATGAAAACAGCAATGAAAAACAGTCTACAAAATTGATATTTGATTGATATTTACGACAAAAATAATAAACCTAAAATTCAATTCCATTTCATATCAAAAGATTGTACAATACAAAAATTAAAAATTGCCTATCGTTGTGTTTTAATTGAATTTTTGTTTCCAATAAATGATTTAAAATAAATATAAATTATGCTTTTGGAATTCAATAAATTTTTATTACGAAAACTAGATGTCAGTGGGTGTCATGTCTACATAAAAATATCTACACAAAAGTATACAAGCATTACGATTTCTCGCCGCTTCTGCAATAATTATGCCAGAAAATTGCGTATACATGTACCGAGATCTGACGTACGGGCCTATCCAGGTATTATTTAATCTAAGAGTATAAGGATAGACGGTCGCCTTATATGTACACGAATTTTATTGAAGCAAACAAAAAATCCCGCGGAATTGAAATGTAACAAGAACCAAATTTACCTACTCTTAACCCATCTATTAATTTAAAATTAAGCTACGGACCCAGTTGTTTTAAATGTATATTAAACGCATTTAAAATTAAAAAAATTACTATTTCACTTTAAAAAATTCTTAAAATCAATATAACTACTTTGGATCACAAAAAATAAAGAATAATGAATGAAAATACATATCAAGAAGGCTGACATATATTTTTACATATATAATTGCGAATAAAATTTTTGGTTGCTTACTTTATCGTTCAATTTGTATAGGGTGGTCCATCTAGCGGTTCCATTTTGAACTACTATTTATTTGAAGTACTAGAGTGTTAAATGTCAACACGAATTGAGAGATTGTTAGTTGAAAGTCAGAATTTTACGAAATGGTATGAAAGCTTACCATCCGATGCGTTTTCGATTTGCCCAATGGGCTCAAGATCAATTGGCCGAAGATAAGCATTTTTACCGAAAAATCATCTTTTCGGATGACGCGCTTTTCCACCTCGGTGGGTATGTTAACAAACAAACTTGACGCATCTGGGGCTCAGAAAATCCATACGTCACCATGGAAAAGCCGATGCATCCACAATAAGTCACGGTTTGGTGCGGATTTTGGAGTGGAGGGATCATTGGCCCGTTTTTCTTCGAAAACGATGAAGGAGCCGCCGTTACGGTCAATGGTGAGCGCTATCGTGGCATGCTCAGCTAATTTTGGTTTCCAAAAGTTGAAGAGAATGGCATGGACGATATTTGTTTTCAACAGGACGGGGCCACTTGCCACACAGCCAACGTAACAATCCAACTTTTGGGCACTGCTTTCGAAAACCGAATAATCAGCCGAAATTCTGATATTAATTGGCCGCCTCGGAGCTGTGATTTGAGCCCTTTGGATTATTTTCTGTGGGGAGCCGTTAAGGATAAATGTTACGCAAGCCATCCAGAGACAATTGAGGCCTCGAAACACGAAATCAAAGTTGCCATTGAAGAGACACATGCCCGGACAATCGAAAATGTACTGAAAAATTGTAACGCCAGCCTTGGCAGTCATTTAAATGATGTTGTGTTTCATTTTTAAATTTCAAGGTTCAGTCTTTTTAGTAAAAAAGACTGAACCAGTCAGCCAGCCTTAGCGTTATAAATGGTCCACCCTGTAGTTTTGATATATCAAATGTAAACAATCATTCCGGACGGAATAAATTTTTTAATATTGTGTTTTTTAAAGTGAAACTATTATAAATAGTGAGGTGAAAATTTAATATTAATATGAATAATGTATTAATATATTTACACTAAATGGAGTGTTCAGTTAATTAGAGTTTTAGTTATGTGGAAACTAAAGATTCGCGAATTTTGTTTTTTAGGTAATTTGTCGGTAAAATTTAATTATATATTTGAATAAAGGTCGTAGTCGGCTATTATTCAACATTTCAATGGCGATTGCCTGATTACTTTCCGATGGAGATTTTATTGGTTATATACGTTCACATAGTAAAATTATTATACCTATTTTCAAATATGTGAAAATACAAATCTACAATATATATGCTGCCTAAGACAAATCCGAGACAAGTGTCCAAAAAGTCATTTATGAGAACATAATTTTGAATTGATGATTTCTTATACTAATGTCATGAAGAATAAACCTATTTATTCAAATATATTAAATTATGCTTACTTGTTGATAAACTATTGTAAATATAATAAAACCACACTTAAACTTTCACTCCGCGATAAGTATCTAAATTTCAACATTAAGCATAACAAAATTATGCAAGTATTTTGGTATGCTACCATTTCATGGAGAACGGGCGTATTTTCAAACTCTTCGTAAGTCTATAAAATTGATGCACTTGATATTTGATTGATATTTACAAAATAATAACCCTAAAATGCAATTGAATTTAATTCTAGAAGATTGGAAAAAAAATGTTGCCTTCTATCGTGTGTAAACCATATTTTTTTTTAGAATAAGTGAGTTAAAATTAATATTTAATATGCCATTCGAATTCCAAAAATTTCTATTACGACAACTAGATGTCAGTAGGTGTGATGTCTTGATAAAAAATTTAAAAAAATATATGCAAGCAGTACGATTTCTCGATGCTACAAATTTAACTATAAATTAAGGACGATCGTTGTAAAATTGTTTATTGAAATATATTATCAGAATTACGTCGACAAAGTCAAACGACGAAAATTTTTTACGCTGTCAAAATTTTAAAAGCTTTACAGTCTAATGGGAATGCAAAAAACCCGATCACAGGCGATAACGACGCACGATTTTATCGTCGAATTAGGACTTTTTTATAATTTTGTCGTTGCCATTTTGTTTTGTGGATGTTCCAGCATTGTTGAAATTTAAAAAAAAGCTAAATAAATGCATATATGAGATTAAGTGAGTTTAAAAATTGAATTAAGCTTAAAATATAAATTACAAACTGATCAAATCAGAAAATCTTTACTCGTTGCAATTGTGTTTAATTTATAGAATAAGGCGAAATTAGATTTGTTAATAATAAGGTGAGAATTCTTCTGTCGCTGTTGTCGGAATTGTGTTCGCACCTTAGCTTAGATTAAATTGTAGTTCTACGTAGTTGCGGCTTTCTTTTCTTTTAAACTCTCTAAGTGTGGAGTTGTGGATTTCAGATTTTCAAGTTATTTGAAAAATAATGGATACAGGTTATTATTATATATATAATTAGTCATATAATTGATGCAACACCATAGTTGCATAAATATTTATATTAAATAGTTATAATTGATTTTACGAAAAGAATATTTTGTTTTGTCGCAAAATATTTGCAAATGCGCTTTTGGGGTCTTGACAAAAAAAAATCACAATATTTTATATTTTTCCATCATAATATCCATAAAAATTTTAGTTAAAAGTAGCTATAAGTTCTGTATCGCGACTACAGCTTTAATGATATAATGAATTCAATATTTTTGCAAATTTATTTTCTAATAGAAAACCGGAAGGAAATGTGCCAGGGGATGTCACAGGAGCAGGTAGACCGCTTTATCAATTGTAAAGAGAGGCTGCGCAGAGCGGCTGTGAGATTGGTTAGAAATGCGTTGGAACTAGATGAAAAGTTCAATTCATTGAAGGGTCCGGTAAGAACGCCGGTAATTAATTTTTAATAAACATTCATTTATTATATTTTAATTATCATTAATTTTTCATAGACTCCACTTTGTGTCCGCAATCAATTGCGTTCTCAGTTGTTGGAAACCGGGGGTCTTGAAAAATTGATTGGTGAAAAACGTTGCAGTAAAAGTTTGGACAGTTTTGAAGACAGTCGAGCAAATGTTCTTAAAACCATGTTAAGTAAATTATTGAGTTTTCAGGCAGACATTCTTCCACAGGTAAATTTGGGAAATATTTCCGAAAAAAACGTGGGACATAAGGAGAACGTACCAGAAAAGATAATGAATGGGTCGCTGAACAGTACGTCGCGTTCGTTTACCGACCCTGCAGCTAGTGATATGGACAACATATTCAATCATTGCAAAGCTCTTAAACTGAGCAAATTATAAAGTCTAAAGACGCGATCAATGAATTCATAGAGGTCATGATGCAGCAAAACACGAAACAAATTGAATTAATGTAATTGCTAATAAAACGCATAATTACGCTCAATAAGTTTTTTTTTATTTCATTTACACATTTTTTCTATTATACAGTTTCAACATATGTATCTCGTCCATGAGTAAGAAAGAATCTGCACTTTGGCAGATACACTTTCATAAGCTCCTGTTTGAATGGTTTGAACATTTTTTGATGGGTTTGTTATATGTTTTCTATTATATAAAACGAATTAGATATTTTTTTTTACTTAATAATTATGTTTGTTTTCTTTTAAAAATTTTTTTTTTTTAAATGAATGTTTAAAAGAAAACAAACATAAAAACAAAACGTAACTTAACGTTTTGGAATTATGATAACTAAGTTTTCTGGAAATTCCAAATTCTAAGTGTTATTTGAAACTAATACACAAAATTTTAAAATATATTTGATAAATTAAAATTGATTCCGGCTTGATGCATTCGTTGGAACGAATTCATTTTGGTGCTCATAATTTTCGAACAGGCAGAATGGATCAAGGTTCTAATGAATATTCAGAGTTGTCGAGTAACTAGTACTACTTTTTCTTTAGACTTCCCGCCGGTTCGTTATTCTTAATATCTAAATTGGGGCACGATTCCTAAAATTTCCTATTTAGCAAAATTCTTTTCGGTTATGATCGCAAATTAAAAATGGTAAATTATTAATTTGCATATACTTTTATTGACAAAATCTGTGTTTTTATGGTTATAATTATTGTTTTCATTTAAATCGATACTGGAGTATTTTTCCATTCCATATGAGTGCAATCAATTCAATAACAAAATAACAAATTGTTCGAAATTTTATTTTATTAGTTTTATATTGAATATAAATCTGCAGCATTCTTGCTTCGAAAATATTGTAGTAGCGGAGCAAACGAGTGTACATAATTTTTAGCATCATAGCGAGTAAGAAAAGAACCAGGAAAAATAGTGGTTTTGTGAAGCAGCTTTAAGATTTTACTACACAGTTGTAATAGGCTTATTACTTCAGATTATAGAAGGCGTTTTCCTTTGGACCAATTTTGCTACTAGTCGGTAGTTTTAGCTGTCATCATCTACTCTACCTCGAACAAAGGAGCACATTGAACTGGGAGTTGCGCATACAATTTACGTTAGGTGGATTCTAGTTGCTAAAGTGAAAATAGATACTTTTGCGGGTTCGTTGGTTATACTAAAAACAGAATAATCAATGAAAATACAAATAAAAAAGTTGGTTTTTTAGCTGCTGTTCCTGACATCTATTTTTCACTTGTAGAACTGACCAAGAGTTCACAAATTTCGTGTTTCATATAAGTTGACTGCAAAAATAAATTATATTTTTAAAAATAGAGGGCATAGTTTTCTATTATAGGACCAATTTTCATTCGAGTTCGAGTGCTCTAAGTGCTTAAAAACTAAAAAAAAAAATTGTGCACTATTGAATGTATACAGACATAAGCATTGTGAAAAGCAGATGTTATAACAAAAACTTTACAGTAATAGGAGAGAAACATAAGAGAAACCACCCATTGGCCTTTATCTACTTAGCAGGCCTGTGTCTCTGAAATGACGATGAGTGTTTATGGTGAAGGTAAGAAAGGTGAGTTTTGTAACAACAGGATTATAGGGGTGGAATTGTCGGGACTGAAACTTTTTATAATGAAAAACACATTTAGATCACCATGGAAAAACTTTGTTACTAATATAGAATAGAGTATCAACGATTTTTCGAAGGATTTTGGATTGAAGGGATTTGATTAGAGAGGAATTGAAACGATTAGTAGAATTCTATTACGTATGTGTATGTCTAGATCGGTATTCAAATTGTGTTGTAGTTTAAAAGTTTGTTTCTTAATGTCTACGTAGTAGCCGATAACGTCTGTGAAGTTCAAGTCTTTTTAATTCCGTGTGAAAATTCAAAATATTTCGTTTGTCTTGAGGCACCTTGACGCATACCAGCTGTGATAGGTGATATTTCAGAACACTTATGATTCAAAAATAAATTTTTGTGATTTATTTAAGAAAGTATTAAAATTTGAAATAAAAAATAAATTGATGAACGTTAAGTTCCACAGGATTATGGTCGGTAATCAAATAATATTAGAGTGCCCCTAAGGGAGGATTTGGGGAAATGCCACGGTAGAAAGGTAACATTTAAGACTCTTCCATCAATGTCTGTTTTCTTTGGCAGTTTAATTTTTTCTTATTTTTTTATTATATTTTCCTATTTTTTTAATTAATTTTTGTTTTAAATTTTTAACTTTCGCAATTTTTATACATATTTCATCATTTTCTATTCCATTCCTTTGCCTGAATATATTTTTAATTTTTTTTTTGTAATTTTGCTTTTTGCATCTTCTTTATTTCCTCTTTTTCTTTCTTCCTCCCCGATATAGAAATTAACAGCTTTGGTGTGTCAATTTTCTCCTTTATGTTCCGGCATGTAGTTTCTCGTAATGGTTGGCGCGGGAGTACCACTTTATACACTCTTTGATATCTTCCGCAATCTACGCATAAAGCTATCGATAACCATGCCTATCAGATTAAGGTGCTCTCTGAGTACGGTCGTCATCGGCCATACTCCTATAGAACTTATCTTTCATTTAAAAAAAATTTAAATCCAGAATTCATATGAATTTATTTTTAAACGATAGCACACTCAGGGTTAATTTTAACTTGTATAATGGCGGGAAGAAAGCTTTTGAGTTTTCGGGCCCGCCTAAGATACCGCAGTCGATCAAAAGCATGTGATATATCTAGGAACACGCCTGGACAGTGCTCAATAGAGGACGCTGTGTAATCAATCACACGATGACATTAGGCGAATTCAATAGGACTAATTTTGCTACAGTGCAGTACTTTACAGTAGACTCTCAATAAAATCAACATATCACTGACAACAGTAAAATACAACCTCACAATAGTCTCCAACAATACTGAGTTTATTCACACATAAACAATAAAAACTGAATTTACTCACACATAAACAATAAAAACAAAAATATGACGCTTCAACATAACCAACGAACCCGCTAAGCCATCTATAGCCAGTTCGGAAACTACAATCCCCTTACCCTAAGGGGAGAAGTGCAACTGCTGCTACAATCCTACTGTTTTGTTCGAGGTACAGTAGATGATGACAGCAACACAACAGTAGCAGTAACAAAATTGGTCCCATCGAATTCGCCTACTGTTGGATTGAGGAGTGTTATGAACGGAAACCATATTAGTGTCGGGGATAATTTTGATATCTTCAACGATAGCGTAAATGCGTTTTAAGAAGAGTTTTTTAAAAAAAAAGAAGAATACGTTATAAACACGGTACTTTTATTGGAGATTTATTTGAGGATAGGTTATTAAATCATAACAGTTGACTTTTTATTGGGAAGTTGATGGATTCGATTATTAATTTTGGATGCGGTAAAATTTTTTGGTGGAAAACTCACAGAATTTGAGTCTAATTGTGACTTCGTCATAAATTTTCTGTGAGTGTGTCTTATGTTCTTTATTTGGAGTGAAAGTACTTACAAAGTGCTTGACAATTACGCTTTTCTATATCAGATTTTGTCCAGGTGCCATCGTTTTACCGCAGTAGATAAGATATATTTTTGATAGAATTCGTTTTGTTGGTGTCCATAATAAATTATTGTCTGGAATATTCTCGTTATACTGATCGTATCGTTCTGTTTGATATTTTTGAACTCCTCCTGCAAGTTCTCATTTTAATTGATTCAGTTTGTCTTTTCGGCAAGACATTTTTGGGTGTTGCCGTTGCGTTCTAGCTTTTCGTTTTGCGTTAATTATCCTCCTTATATTTGAGGCGAAATATTATTCTTGCGCTTGTTTTCTGTAGTATTTAATACCAAAGGCTTTAGTTACTAAATTTTATATGCATATATCAATGACCTGTACCGCTACGTCAATGTCACTTCCTGTTTTTAGTTTTTCTTTTAAGTTAATCAGTTGATCTAGTTTGTTTCGAAATGCATTATCGTGGATTATTCCATTTACGAGTCTGGGAGGATGATCTTCGGAAAACGGATTTATTTCAAGAGTAAGAAGAATGGGACTATGATCGGATTTCAGGTCTGTTAGAGTATCAATATGTGAATTAGGAGCTATCATGGGAGTAGAAATAAAGTAGTCAAAGATATCAGGTCGTTTACAAGTAGATGTTGACCAGTATGTTGGACCTAAGGTAGATATTATTTGATAGTTTGTATAAAATAGTGTCGTCTTGGTGAGTACACCTTGAAGACTATTGTAGTAACGCGGTAACCCCGTTGAGTGTGCAACATTCTAGAGGGTGAAGAATGTTGCTCCAAGTAACTGAAAGAAAGATAAAAAAGCAAGCAATTATGCTTTTATTGGGAGTACAGACCACAGAGGTTACATTCAGGTTAAATTAGGAGTTATTAATTGTAAAAACTGCGGATTACCGAAATTACGTGATAAATTGGAGTGGAGGAAATGATACCTGTTTCGCCATCGCAGTATTGTGAAGATGGAATGTTCTGCATGCATCGTAGTCTAGTATAGTAAAGTCCGATCTTGAGGTAAATTGAGTCTCTATCATAAGTGCTAAGTGATAACGTTTATTGTGGAGTAGTATGTCTAGTTCCTGCACATTTGACACATTTTGGCGGGTGTCTACAGTAGGTTTTGGCTCCTGCTTGATTTGGTTAAGTCCCTTCGAGGATACAGTTCCTATACTTTAATTTTTATGTAGACCAATGTGGCGATATTAAAGATTCCATTATTCGTTCTTGAAGGTTCAAAATTCACAAAAAATAATGAGAAAAATTAATCCTTTGTCCTTTTGTTTTCACATTATTTATGGTTCATACTTGAAAACCAAGCATTTCCAACTCATTTTATATTATTTCTTATAATGCCGTGTGGTGCAAGTGGTGAATTGCTATACGGAAAGTTTTTATATCTTTCAGCTCGTACATGTGAAATTTCGATTAAGTCTCGTCGGGGTACGTTATAACACTTCAATATTTCTATAGATTGTAAGACATTTAGGTTGGGTCTTGCATGCAAATTCACACGTACCAATAATTTTGAATTGATGAATTTTTATACTAATATCAATGATTATTAATATATGTTTATTTTATAATATATATAATATATATAAGCATTGTTATTATTATCAATGTTTACACACTGTTCCAACTTAAAACTAAAGCCGCTTTCATTAGGAAACGATCTGAGTAAATTTCTTTTTATAAAAATGAGTCAATGATTCCATTTAATTTTGCATTTAGTTTCAGAATTTAATCAGCAATGGAAGTATGTGTAAAATGGAAATTCTGTTTCATGTTTTGAATTGTAAACTTTTATATGCAAATAAATAATTTTTCAACACAGTTATGGTTATATTTAGTTTATAATTCTAAATTAATTAAATCAAATGACCATCACAGTTATTTAATTTATTTAAAGAACTACGACTATTGTTTAAAAAAATGTTCGCCAAATCAATACGAGGGTCATTCAACAAGTACTTAGCCTCACCGCCCGATGGAACTGCTGTCACAAAAGAAATTTACATCGTACACGCTCGCTTTCAAAGTAGCCTACTGTCAAAGTTTCAGTCGATTCCCTTCATTAGTTTTGTTTTGAGAGCCTTTGAAAGCGAGCGTGTCGGTCGGTTGCCCAAAAATGGAAAAAGAACAATATCGTTCGGTGATTAGATTCTTGTTTTTGGAAGGGAAAACGCACAGCGAAATCAAAGATCGCTTGGATGCTGTGTATGGTGACTCTTCTCCTTCGATGGCGACCGTCAAGAATTGGTTCAACGAGTTTGTTCGTGGCCGCACGTCGGTTTTTGATGAGTTACGCCCAGGTGCCCCGAAAACGGCTGCTACGGAGGAAAACGTTAAAAAAGTCCACGATATCGTGTTGGCAGACCGTCGATTGAAGGTTCACGAGATAGCTGAGACTGTGGGCATCGCAGTAGGAACTGTGCATCATATTCTACTCGAAGAACTGGGCATGAGAAAGCTGTCAGCGCGATGGGTGCCGCGTTTGCTCACACCGGAAAGCAAGCTCAACCGTGAGATCATATCGGCGACGTGTTTGGCGCTGTTTCAGCGCAATCCAGCGGAGTTCTTGCGTCGTTTCGTGACCGTCGACGAAACATGGATTCACTGGTACACACCAGAGACCAAGGAACAGTCGAAACAGTGGACTTCACCCGGCGAACGTGCTCCGAAGAAGGCGAAGACTGTTCGATCGGCCGGAAAGGTGATGGCCACCGTTTTCTGGGATTCACAAGGTGTGATCCACATCGATTACCTCGAGAAGGGTAAAACAATCACGGGGCACTACTATGCTGACTTATTGGGCCGATTTGACGTCGAATTGAAGAAAAAGCGGCCCCGCTTTGCGAAGAAAAAAGTGCTGTTCCACCACGACAACGCGCCGGCTCACACCTCCGCCGTCGCCATGGCCAAATTGGTCGAATTGCGCTACAAGTTGCTGCCCCATCCACCGTACTCTCCAGATTTGGCCCCCTGTGACTACTTTTTATTTCCAAACCTGAAAAAATCACTCGCCGGGAATAGATTTGGGTCGAATGAGGAGGTCATCGTCGCCACGGAGGCCTATTTTGCTTCCCTCAAGAAAATGTATTTTTGGACGGGTTAAAAAAGTTAGAGCATCGCTGGGCCAAGTGTATCGAGCTTGAAGGAGATTATGTGGAAAAATAAATTAAAACCTTTCCAAAATTTTCGTTTTTCTTTTGTAGGCTAAGTACTTGTTGAATGACCCTCGTACAAATATAAAACTGCTCCAATATGAAGTAATGCCTTTGAGCAGTATGAATGTGTAAGTTAGCTTTATAATGTTATACCATTTTTTTTGGTTTTAACATGGCGCTTCAATGGTCTATCCTTATAATCTATAATTTAGTTTTGTGACCTGTGATCTGGCATAAATTGTTACCAAAATTGAATAATTTTATATCAGTTTAAGTACAGACTAATTTTAAAATCAATACATCCAACGGATATGCACATAAATATCCGGTCAATTTTATTAACGATCCTGATGCTATAATATGGTTTCTACCAAATGTAGGATAAATGTTATGTGTAATAATAAGCAAAGATGAATTTCGATGAGCTTTTAATCAGCTTTACGACACATTACTGTGAGATTCCTAATTTATATTCGCAATTTTCAGATGTGCAATAACAATTCTGTAAATTCAATGACAATATTCATGCATTAACTCGCAAAAAAAAACATTATTTATAACTAATAATGTCATTATTCTTTTTAAGCTAAAATATAAAAATATACATAACTACATATCCTAAAATATTAGTCACTAACTCTGGCAATGCCTTATTTTGTATCATTTATGTTTAGAAATTTAATAGCCTTCTGATCCACCTGCGATCGGACTCAAAACCATGCCTCACAAGACATATACTTTATTAAATTCTGTAATAATTTACAAGAAAGCTAACGCTGTAAGAATTATTTTCCAAAATAGCAATTATTTATCTTTGTTATTGTACAATGATCGATCAAAAACTAAGAACTATAAATTTTTCGTTAAAATTATTTCCATAGTAGCATACATGTAGTTAATTTAGGATTAAACTAACTTTTTCAAATTTCTAAAATTTGATATTGGTTTCAACAAATACGAACAAATATACTTTAACAGTCATAATGCTATAAATGGGAAAAATCAATCCTGCAATAAGTTTATCACAAAAATGCTTTCAAATCTAGTCTTTCAATTAGTAAACGGAAATAAAAGAATTTTACGATATCTATCTTTAACTTGAGCAGAAACCAATACTACATAAATAGAATATAAACGGAAATATTTCAAAGTATGTGGAAGAGTTCTGTTCGCAACAATTTAAATGAACCGAATAGTCATTTGTCAGCAATGTTGAGAATATCCAATAAATTTTCCAAACATAAGGCAATAAAGCCTGTCGCGTAATTTATTGAAACGATTGACATGCATCACGATTGTTAGAATAAGTCACATTCTTTTGTACCTTGTATGTGCAGCACGTATAGCGAAATGAGCAAAGACATACTTTTATATTCAAAAAAGGATACCTACAGGATTAATTCAAAGGCGTGCAGGATGAATGTCTGAGAAATTGTTCTTTTAAGATTTTTATTACACATTCTTCAATTACAATAAAACAACACAATGGCTACATTGCATTAGAAAGCCTTCTTTTTCTTTAACATTATTTCGTATACCAGTCAAAGTAATTTAAAATAAAATTTATTATATGTTCAAGTTAGTATGCGTATTTTTATCGTAAGCCTCTATAAGGACGATAATAAAAATAAAAATTGTCGTAAAATCAACGAAAAATTTAGTATCCGTGAAATACGGAAACTGAAACGAAATTTTTTCTCTTCTTAACAGAGCGAAGCTAGCTAGCTACTACCATTTTCGGTAACGATTTTCAAATTTTATTATTGCCTTCCCTATTATGGTCGCGGGTAAATATACCTAAAATTTTCGTCTATAAAAATTCATGGGAAAGTATGTATTTTTAAGCGCTCACGCATTTCGTTTGATATAAAAACTAACGAAGACATATGCGTTTCAAAAGTATATTAAATTTAAATTGGAAAAATTATAAAATATCGTATGTGTCAAAATTATTTCAAATATGATTTTTTTTCAACGAAAATTGATATAATATATATAATTTTACGAGAGTATTAGGACGTTTTGATAGTGAGCTACCTTGCTTACGGAAGTAAAAAAATATTAAAAAATGCGTGCCTGTACAACTTTGCTAACTCATTTGGACTACTTATTAAATAGCAAACAACACATAAAGTATTCGGCGCTATACAGAGTAAATAAGTGTTAGAAGATATCTAGTAAAAAAAGTAGCCAGAAATGTAAGCTACTAAAAATATAAACAGAACATTCTTCTTGCATCTAAAATTTAATTATTGTTAATAACTCGACTACATTCTGTGAGTTCCAGATCGCTATTTTTATAAAATCATCACCTGGTACGAAGGTCATTCAACAAGTACTTAGCCTCACCGCCCGATGGAACTGCTGTCACAAAAAAAATTTACCATCGTGCAGTATATTCTTTTAGTAGCCTAAAAACTAGTCAAAGTTTCAGTCGATTCCCTTCATTAGTTTTGTTTTGAGAGCCTTTGAAAGCGAGAGTGTCGGTCGGTTGCACAAAAATGGAAAAAGAACAATATCGTTCGGTGATAAGATTCTTGTTCTTGGAAGGGAAAACGCACAGCGAAATCAAAGATCGCTTGGATGCTGTGTATGGTGACTCTTCTCCTTCGATGGCAACCGTCAAGAATTGGTTCAACGACTTTGTTCGTGGCCACACACCGGTTTTTGATGAGCCATGCCCAGGTGCCCTGAAAACGGCTGCTACGGAGGAAAACGTTTAAAAAGTCCGCGATCTCGTGTTGGCAGACCGTCGATTGAAGGTTCACGAGATAGCTGAGACTGTGGGCATCGCAGTAGGAACGGTGCATCATATTCTACAAGAAGAACTGGGCATGAGAAAGCTGTCGGCGCGATGGGTGCCGCGTTTGCTCAAACCGGAAAACAAGCGCAACCGTGAGACCACATCGGCAACGTGTTTGACGCTGTTTCAGCGCAATCCAGCGGAGTTCTTGCGTCGTTTCAAGACCGTCGACGAAACATGGATTCACTGGTGCACACCAGAGACCAAGGAACAATCGAAACTGTGGACTTCACCCGGTGAACGTGCTCCGAAGAAGGCGAAGACTGTTCGATCGGCCGGAAAGGTGATGGCCACCGTTTTCTGGGATTCACAAGGTGTGATCCACATCGATTACCTCGAGAAGGGTAAAACAATCAAGGGGCGCTACTATGCTGACTTATTGGGCCGATTTGATGTCGAATTGAAGAAAGAGCGGCCCCGCTTTGCGAAGAAAAAAGTGCTGTTCCACCACGACAATGCGCCGGCTCCTCCGCCGTCGCCATGACCAAATTGATCGACTTGCACTACGAATTGCTGCCCCATCCACCGTACTCTCCAGATTTGGCCCCCTGTGACTACTTTTTGTTTCCAAACCTGAAAAAATCACTCGCCGGGAATAGATTTGGGTCGAATGAGGAGGTCATCGTCGCCACGGAGGCCTATTTTGCTTCCCTCGAGAAAATGTATTTTTTGGACGGGTTAAAAAAATTAGAGCATCGCTGGGCCAAATGTATTGAGCTTGCAAGAGATTACGTGGAAAAATAAATTGCCACCTTTCCAAAATTTTCGTTTTTCTTTTGCAGGCTAAGTACTTGTTGAATGACCCTCGTATATCAACTAACCTAATAATGATGTGCTTATGCTCAAAAAATTACAACGTACACCCTAAGTTATGCTTTAAGAACGCTAGTTGCATAGTGTGTGTAAATTAGCTTATAGTGTAGAAACTTTAGAGTTCGGAACAAATTTTATATAACTAGTTTTTTAAATAAAGGTGAATAACGCTGGGGAAATTCGCAACAAATAAAACGGCCCACTTTCTTAAATGTTCCAAGATTTCACATTTAAATTCAATTAACGGAAGTATTGTTGATGATGTTGTTCTTAAATAAATTTGAAATTTATATTAAAGCTATGGGTGGAGTTGATTTATATATTAATAATGGTCTAAAATAATTCAAACAATTTTCGCGCCTATACAAGGGTATATACTTAGTTTTGGATACTAACTAATACTTAGTTTTAAGAATTAAAGAAGATATCGTTGAATGAAATCCTACTAAATAATTATAGCTTAATTGCCACTTTTTAATAGATTTGGCTTTGGTAAATCAGAGTAAATTTAAAAAGCACCCCAAAATTTCCTTTATTGTTTTTTTTTGACTAATGTCTAAGTGCTCAAAAATTTTTGTATCATTATTAACGAGAACCAGCAGTAGTATGCAGTCTAGTGTTCTGATTCCATGGTACTGGATAATATGCTTTTTGTGCACAGCAGTCTAGTGTTGGAATATAGGTAGCGAAAATAGCTGAGGAGTATCATAACCATCACTAAATATTCTAATACTTCGTAACGTTGAACCCTTTACAATTCAGCAAGATCAATAAAATTTTAACATCGACGTTTACATCAACGCCTACGGCAACTAATAAAATTATCGAATATGTGGTGCAGAAAACCCTCATGTGACTTACGAAAAACGTATGCATCCCAAAAAAAAAAAAAAACAATTTTATAAAATACATATGTACTCGTATCACTCTTTGCTGCAGTTTCTAAGCTCGTGGAATCATTCGGCCGTTCTTCTTCGAAGACGGTACTATGAGCCACACAAAATGTCAAAACATTGAGTTTTTGATCACTAAATTGGGGATGGAATAATCTTGCGACACGCTGATGTGAATTGGCCGCCAAGATCTTCCGATTCGACCTCGTTGAACTTTTTTCTTTGGTGGTATTAGACTTTTTACTTTGGTAGAAAGAAAAAAGTTTAATATTTGCAGGCTTGCATCCGAACGTCGAAATTTGTGATAACTCATTGGGAAAAGTTATCGAAAATTTTAACGTTGGTTATTTGAATGGTATTGTTTTTATATATAATTGTAATAGATTCAACTTTTATTTTGAATAAAAATTTCCAATGATTGCTTTCGATATGTGTATTTATTGTAAATTTTCTTCCTTTTTTTTTGACAAGTCTTACACTGAACGAATTAAATGTGAGTTAGCCACACAACATCTCAAAATATCGGTTTGTTGAGCACTAAATTCGGTGACCGAATAATCTCACGAATTGGCCGGCAAGATCTTACAATTTGATACTGTTAGACTTTTTTCTTTGGGGAAGAAGTGTATGCCAAGCATTCAAAAATAATTCAAGACCTAAAGAACAACATTCCATAAAAAATTGAGGCCGTTGATCCTCTTTTATTAGGAAAACACATTTTGACGTTTGGATGTAGGCTTACAAACTGAGCCGCAAAGGTCATATAAATGTTATTGTGTTTTATGCATAATTGTAATAGATTGAACATTCATTTTAAAACTTCTGAAGTTTTCTGACAATATATATGTTTTTTTTTAACTCAAAAAAAATTACTGATGGCCCATACTTTAGATATGCTTTTCGAATGAAAGATCCAAATATATTATTCTATAAATGATAATTGTCCATGGATTCAAAAATATTATGAAAATTATTGAAAATCCGAGAAATTGCGATCGTAGTGTCGGTAAAGATTGTAAGTAGCATTATCGACAGGAAAGCTGTCAAAATTTCAGCTCGATCCATAGCGTAGGTCAATTTCTATCGTCGATTAAAGTTAACGACATTTATTTGTGCATAACAATGGAAAAAAGCGAGTTTAGGGCTGTCATCAAACATCTCCATTTTAAAGGCTTAAGCCCGAAAGAAATCAAAGCCGAGTTGGATGCAGTTCATGGCACATCTGCAAATGTGTTTGCGACGGTTTACAATTGGGTGAATGAATTTAAACGTGGCCGTTCATCCACAAAAGATGAAGATCGTTCAGGACGCCCAGTTGAGGTGTCTACTCCTGAAATCATCGACAAAAGCCACGATCTGATTTTGAACGATCGGCGAATTAAAGTGCGCGAATTAGTTGAGGCCACGGGCATATCACAAGGTACAGTCGCTTCAATTTTGCATAAAAAATTGTCTGTGAAAAAAATTTCGGCAAGATGGGTGCCGCGTTTGCTCTCAGAGGAGAATAAGCGCAATCGTGTAGTGGACTCTGAGTCTATGTTGGCACTCTTTCATCGCAATCCTGCCGAATTCCTTCGTCGATATGTCACTGTGGACGAAACCTGGATACACTTCTACACTCCAGAAACGAAGAGACAGTCATCACAGTGGATTTTCAAGGGTGAACGGGCTCCGAAGAAGGTTAAAACTGTGCCATCGGCCGGCAAGGTGATGGCCACGGTCTTTTGGGATTTGCAGGGCATCATTTTTATCGACTACTTGGAAAAAGGAAAAACAATAACAGGACCGTATTACGCGTCGTTATTGCAACGGTTGAGCGAGGAAATCAAAGAGAAACGCCCCCATCTGAAGAAAAAAAAATCCTCTTGCATCAGGACAATGCGCGTGTGCACACTTGCGCTGTTTCCATGGCCAAAATTGTGGAATTGAGAATGGAATTGTTGCAGCATCCCGCTTATTCACCAGATTTGGCCCCGAGTGACTATTTTCTTTACCCCAATCTGAAGAAATGGCTTGGCGGACAACGGTTCACTTCCAACGAGGACGTCATTGCTCAAACGGATGAGTATTTTGCACAACTTCCGAAATCCTATTTTTTGGACGGGATAAAAATTTTGGAAAAACGGTTGGAAAAGTATATAGAGCTAAAAGGACATTTGTTGAAAAATAAAAATTTTTTTTTTTTAAAAACAGTTTTTTTCCATTTTTTTCTAAGGACTTATTGAACGACCCTCGTATTTTGAAATTTTCATAAAATGAATTTAATAGTCGAAATTTACATACATACATATCTCTCCAAATGCATTACAACAAAATAGACCAACACCAATCCTGTGGCACTTTACCATCACTTAAATAATATATGAATGCCACCTGATCAAAAATTACGAGTACTAAACGAGTTGAATACCACCGGTTACAGAGCTCCTGGATAGATTAACTCCATTCTCAAGTACCTTTTTTAATCATTTTCAACATTCATCTTTTTAATCTCCTTTAGATATGTAGCTTTAGACAAACAAAATAAAGTCAGCAAATGGCTCATGGCTAACGTAACTTAAAATCAAATAAAAAAGTTTTGATTGAGTTAAAATAAGAAAAAATATAAATAAATCAAATAATAAAAAATAATTTATTCATAACTTATAAAATTTAAATTTCACTATCTTGTATTTTAAAAAAAAAATTGTTACAAAAATATAAAAAGAAATGAGGAACCAATTTTAAAGAAATATGATTTAAAATTGTGAAGATAAATAAACATTTGGTGGATAATTTCAAAGCAGTCATTTTTTGAAGTGTCGACTAAATACACAGTGAAACAAATCAAATGTTTCCGAATGGAATGGAACGGTTTGGCAGTTTTTATAAGTAAAATTAATCAAATAAACACAATAGAGAGACATTCAGTAGATTTTTTAATTGAATTTTAAAATAAATCCTCAAATTTGATTATAGATCGGAGACCATCAAAGCCAATAATACTAATAGTAAAACCGCAAACAATTTACTGTCGGCAGACAACATATTGTTGGATGGCGTCTATGATGCCTCCTTCTATGTCGTTCCTCATAGCTGCTGATGGCGCCAAACGTTAATGAGGTTTATTTGTTTAATTTGTACACTTTTATACCATTTCTTTAACCGATTTGATCTTCAATCAAATTAAAAATTATCCGCCTTTGGATTTTTCAATGTTTATTTGAATTATTGAATAAAGAGTGTACTATGGCACTTCAGATAATGAGATTTATTTTAGTTGTGTTAGTGCGATTACAACAGCCCCCAAATGTAATCACTGATTTTGAAAAAGTTTCGTAAACTGTTATTCCAATAAATTAATATTTCCTATTTATCTTTTATAAATAAATATTTGTTATAATATCTCATAAAGTCTGTTGATTTCAAACAATTCAGATAATTTTTTTTTACGTTTCCTGGATTGTTGTGAAATTAACGCCTAATTAAAATGATCGTCTGATCGTTTGTTTTAATGAAATAATTTAACTGGAAATTACAATTGTTATAAGCAGTTTAAACAACATTAGGGGAAACATAGTAACATATCTCATACGACATTACATTAGCAGGTCCATAGAAGATGAGCTAAATAGCCAGGTTAAGGCAACATGACCATGAGACGATTCCTCATGGACCTAATGGGTTACTTTTAATATTAAATTTTTATTTGAAAATATTAAAATTTATATTTAATAACTTATAAAAACCTTAAACTTTCATATTCAACTTTTATATACTTAATTTTTTTCTTTACTTGTTAATAAAAGTTTGTGATTATTTATAATAATTTTTATTTATTTTACTGGTTTTTTAAATATTTTTTTTTAATAAGAAATCTTTACGGCAGGATCGATTTAACGTACAAGAACTAAATGAAATATTTAACATTTATTGTGAGAAAAAAATTGAAAATAAAGGCGTCCCAGCAGAAAAAATTAATTCTTTTATTATTGCTTATATATTTGTTACTACAGAATAATTTGAATTTTTCTTTTTAAAGCAGTGGATTTAATTTCGGGTTGTCAATTAAATTATAAATACACCTTTCGCTTACCAAAATATACACCCCACTTATATATAATATATAATTTTTTAGTTCTGTTAAATTTTACAGAAATTTTACCTTTTTTTTTAAAATGTGACGATTTTTAATTCTAAAATTGTTCATTTTGTCAAAGTTTTGAGAAGCGTAAGGATCAGCTCAAATATTGGAGTTAATTTTGGCTTTAATAGTAAGGAAATATCCTTTTTTATGTTGGAAATTTACTGTCTGAACTGCAATTTGTTTTTACAATGTAAAATTCACAAATCAGTAAATTACTGAAGTCTGATTTGCAGTAGGTTTTGTCGTTCTAAAAATTTTATTCAAATTTGAACAGCTAAATTTTCTCCGTCTAAATTCTGCCATTTTCAATTTTCCTACAGTGGAAAAACTTCCTCAAATAACAATATCTGAAAATGTCCTCACAACTATTTCACTAATTTAACAATAAAATATTCTTTTTTTATCTGATCCTAATTAATTAAATGTTATTATTAGTTTTATATTTAAGAAAAGGACACTTTAAAACCGAATTCAATTTTTTCATAGAAGCAATAAATTACAATAAACAAAATGATCAATTTTGTCTGAGAAATTCCTTTTTTTCATTCGCAATAAATATTTCTGTAATTAACAAAACTACTTGTTCTCAAGATTTATTACTTCCGAAGTAATTTATCTCAAAATATTTGTCCCGTTTTAAATGAACTATTACATAACTGATTTAAAATCCTTAAACAAATCTTACTTACTTTTGTAGACCTCCGTTGTAATAAATTTAAACCCATTTTTCATTTATATCAATTCAGAAGAGTAACAACAAAGCCAGGCATATTTTATTAGCGCTTATCCTAGGGGGGGGTGCCGCCATATAAGATCCATTCACTTATGTCCGGGATTGTATTGGTTTAGTTTTTGGTTATACATTACGGTCACCTTAGGTCGCCGCTTGGAGACTGGAACTTTAAATTAAAATTATATAACAACTAATAGTTGTGGTTCAATAATTTTTTTATTCAATGTAAAACATATTCTAACCCATTAACTATGGAAGATAATGTTAGTAAAAAGAGCGAATTTTCTTTGACTCCTTCATATTAATTTTTTTTGGTTTGTTAGAATAGTCTATGAAATAATCCATTTTCCGAAATATTGCATTCGCCAAAATTCTTCTTCCATAAATGTGTGGCATGTGACAACGTTTTGGTGAAATAAAATGTCGTTTGCATCATATCATAATTAGCAGAAAATTGATTGATCATTGGAAAAAAATATTGATTAATCTAATGATTCTAACTGGAAAAATCGTGCAACTTTTAAAAAAAAAAATGGAACAATGATACAGTAATTCCGTAAACCATAAATACAATATATTTCTTTGTTTTATCTAATGGTAATTGTTGAGTTTTTGTGGATTTTTATCACTCCAAATTTTGTAATATTTCTTGTTAATTAAAATTCCTATCAAATAGAACATCAAATTTACAAAAATTTACTGTTCTGTTAGAACCTTATTATTTGTAAATAATTTTTGAACTGTGAAAATGAGTTCAATATTTTATTGGTTGTTTACTTCACATACACATAGTCTAAATATAGGTGTATTTTCTACCTGTACGGAAGAGGCTTAACAACAAAATATTATACAATTTATGTAACTTATACATAGACATATAATATTGAAATATATTTTTTTGGTCACAAAAGTACCTATAAAAAGAACCAAATCAATATGAATATTAACGAGCAGTATCTTCTCTTTTATAGATAAATTATAATAATTATTGGTGTCTTAATAGTTCTAATTTATTAGATTTGAATGTATTTGAATGTATCAGTTCTTTGCAGAAAACCCTAAAGAAATTTTTTCGAAGCGTGTATTTGGAATTCATTTTTGAAAAGTCTATTAATTAACAAATATTTTTTTTTGCAAATGTTTTTAATTTTTTAAGGAAATAACACTAAAAGTAGTATTCTTAAGATCCCAAATATGATTAAAAGCAACATTGTTCTAAGATCGCAAAGAATGCTAACTAATTAAAAGTAATGATGCTTGATTTTTAATTGAACATAAACTGATAAATGAATTAATGACATAAAAATGACAGTTAAGAATCATATTATTGACAAAACAAAATAATTGATTTAAAATTAATTGAAAAATTATATTAATATCAGAGCCCCTTTTAATTTTAGAATCTAAAAATACCATAATTTTGTAAATGAATAAATGAGGGAGATCGATGGATCAGAAACCTCTCCTGTTTTATTAACCCATTCTGGCACTGTCTCAGAAGTGAAGAAGTCTGCTACTTATTAATCCACATTGTCTAGTAACAAGTCTACCAATTACAATATGACTATGTTTTAATTGGTATAACCGTTACTAGGCAAGGGTTGAAATTGGCAATGTTGACAGTTCTGCCATTTCGTTTATTGATATGTTCACAGTAGAAGATTTTACTCAAAAATCGTATTAAAATAATTCAAATCCAGGCTTGGATAGGTAACACCTATCCAAGCCTGCAATCCAGAATTTGGTGGATAAATTTGAGTCTATTGGTTTGGCACAAAACATACCAACAACATCACGTGCTCGTACAGGCCGTTCCGCTGAATAATATACGAGGGTCATTCAACAAGTACTTAGCCTACAAAAGAAAAACGAAAATTTTGGAAAGGTGGCAATTTATTTTTCCACATAATCTCCTTCAAGCTCGATACACTTGGCCCCGCGATGCTAACTTTTTTAACCCGTCCAAAAAATACATTTTCTCGAGGGAAGCAAAATAGGCCTCCGTGGCGACGATGACCTCCTCATTCGACCCAAATCGATTCCCGGCGAGTGATTTTTTCAGGTTTGGAAATAAAAAGTAGTCACAGGGGGCCAAATCTGAAGAGTACGGTGGATGGGGCAGCAATTCGTAGCGCAATTCGACCAATTTGGCCATGGCGATGGCGGATGTGTGAGCCGGCGCGTTGTCGTGGTGGAACAGCACTTTTTTCTTCGCAAAGCGGAGCCGCTTTTTCTTCAATTCGACGTCAAATCGGCCCAATAAGTCAGCATAGTAGCGCCCCGTGATTGTTTTACCCTTCTCGAGGTAATCGATGTATATCACACCTTGTGAATCCCAGAAAACGGTGGCCATCACCTTTCCGGCCGATCAAACAGTCTTCGCCTTCTTCGGAGCACGTTCGCCGGGTGAAGTCCACTGTTTCGACTGTTCCTTGGTCTCTGGTATGTACCAGTGAATCCATGTTTCGTCGACGGTCACGAAACGACGGAAGAACTCCGCTGGATTGCGCTGAAACAGCGCAAACACGTCGCTGATGTGATCTCACGGTTGAGCTTGCTTTCCGGTGTGAGCAAACGCGGCACCCATCGCGCCGACAGCTTTCTCATGCCCAGTTCTTTGAGTAGAATATGATGCACAGTTCCTACTGCAATGCCCACAGTCTCAGCTATCTCGTGAACCTTCAATCGACGGTCTGCCAACACGATATCGTGGACTTTTTTAACGTTTTCCTCCGTAGCAGCCGTTTTCGGGGCACCTGGGCGTAACTCATCAAAAACCGACGTGCGGCCACGAACAAACTCGTTGAACCAATTCTTGACGGTCGCCATCGAAGGAGAAGAGTCACCATACACAGCATCCAAGCGATCTTTGATTTCGCTGTGCGTTTTCCCTTCCAAAAACAAGAATCTAATCACCGAACGATATTGTTCTTTTTCCATTTTTGTGCAACCGACCGACACGCTCGCTTTCAAAGACTCTCAAAACAAAACTAATGAAGGGAATCGACTGAAACTTTGACAGTAGGCCACTAAAAGAATGTACTGCACGATGGTAAATTTCTTTTGTGACAGCAGTTCCATCGGGCGGTGAGGCTAAGTACTTGTTGGATGACCTTCGTACGAGTATATTGCTTCGGTGACTGAAAGCTTTGTAGAGGATCCATTTTTATCGGTTCCACGGGTTTTTCAACAATTGTGGCTATCCAAATTAACCACATGGCAAAATTTTATACTAGGATTTAGTTCCTAAGCTTATTCGATTAAATTTGTGCAAGAACAAAAGCCACCAGATCATTTTCAACGTCGAAATTTCGCTGATTCAATCATTGAATAATGGTGCTGGCTTTTTATAAAAAATCATCTTCTCGGACGAAGCTCATTTTCAGTTAGATGGCTATGCTAACAATTACTGTCAATAAAGTACGCTAGAGAGATGCTGCTACAATTACTGTCAATAAAGTGCGTTAGAGAGACATGGTAACCAATTTTGTATCACCTATTTTCGGTGACATTCCGCACTGCCCAAGAAACAATCGATTTAATGAACTTCTAATTTCGCGAAGAGATGATGTCAATGGATCACCAAGATCATGTGATTTGACGCCGTTTCACTACTTCTTGTGCAGCTAAATGAAAGATAAGGTTTATGAAAATAATCAACACAAAATTCAAGAACTCAAAACCAATATCAACGCGTCATCCGTGAAATAGAGCAACAATTATCCAAAAATATGATTGAAAGAATGGATTTGTAAACGTAGTCCTGGTGTACATTTGTCCGGTGTAATTTTTATTCATAAATGGGAAATGCTCTACAACATATTGACGGAATTTTCCAACTAAATGTGTGCTTCATTCAAAATTTAAAATAATGTTCTAAATTGTAAGCCCTGTAGTTGATGGAAACAAAATCAGTTTCATTGGCACCATGATCGATTTATTCTGGGATGCAAACGGCATTTTAGTGATTAACTTAATTGAAAAAAATAAAAAATAATGAAAAAATACTACTGAATAGACTCAATATAAAAATTAATTTCCTAAAGCCGTAAGGTACTAATCTCTACAAGACCTCTCGAGATATTATCATGAACAGCGCAACATATCAGGCCTTTTGACGCATTGTTTTTAGATATCTTATGATATTGTGTATCTTATGTAGAGAAACATTCAGTTGATTAGAGAAAGAGAGTTTCGTAATTAATGTACAACTATTTGACGTTCTGTTCATTTATGGTCAGAATGACAAAAATGCTGTTGGAATTTTTATCTAAGCAAGAGAGCACAAAATCTACAAAATAATACAATAAAAATTAAGTTTACTGATTTTTTGTAAAATGAAAATTTTTTTCTTATTAATTAAAATATGAACAAAAAATATATCACTTTGGTTCGTCTACTTGCACGCTTTCTTACAAGTGCTTACGAATACGTCGTCCTCGGCAATGTATTCCCGAACATTTTCCGGAATGTGACAATTTATAAATCGATAATTTATCATTTTTCATATTTGATTCTGAAACCAATAATAAACGGAAGAGAAATAAAATAAAATTGTAAAGTCCTTCAACACCCGTATACTCTCATCTGGCTGCTGGAAATGGAATGGGAGCTGCGTGTGATTGGAGTTGGAAAATGATGGATAGTACTTGAAATTCTGTCGAACAGTTTTGAGTATTTGGCAACCAAAATATTACGAATTTATTGAGTACACTGTAAGTGAAAATTGAAAAATTTAATCGCGTAGGTTAAGGTTGAATTGGGGTTACTTTTAAATATACACACTCTACAAAGGTGGTTAGCCTAGATGATAACCACGATAAGCTGATAAATATCATCAAGAATTTCGTTAATCAGTAATGTGCTTATTTGGAAGAACTTTTTTCAGATTCTCCAACTGATTTGCCTATTTTGACCTTGAAACTTTTTCTTATTAAACTTTGCTACTCACTTGCAGTGTATGTGTGTGTACGAAGATGAGATTTTGCCTTCGAAGAGAAACTTGAATGCTAGTCGATTCGTCCGTACGCAAAAACGCAGGTAAACTGAAAGTGAGAACGTAGACTGTTTTTGCAAAAGATTCTTTTCGGCTTTTTCACGAAGAGATTCTGTGCTGAGCGATAAGAATCCTTCCCGTAGTCGTAATTCTGTTTCGTTCTCGAAATGGTTTTTTTTGCCTTTATTAATGGTAACCGGTAAATTTGGTCGCAGGATCGCGGAGAAAAGAGGAGCAGGTTCACATCCGAAGGTCATTACAGATGATGATATTGCGGATGACGGTGGAGTATGAACACCAACATTTGGCCAGCTCTTCAAATTCGTCACTTTTGCCTTTGTGGTAATGCTTGTACAATAATGTTGGTGGAGGTGCCAGGGTTATTTTTAATGTTTTCACTGAAATGCTGAATTGGGACTTCATTTGCCGTAATGTGCTCGCACGTAAAATGATATTCGACTCAAATCAGTGCGAATGGAAGCGTTGCCTAGCGTATCGACTGCTCTCAGCTCGCCGAGCACTTACCACCTGAAGAGTAGCTAGCAGTATGCGATTTATGTACTCGTTGATTCACGTCAACGTACCGGGGGGGAGTAAGGTACACGACAGCCGCAGAAGCACGCAATATGGGCCGCTATTGTCTGTCCATTTGGAATTCTATTAAGTACCAAAAAGTGTGTGCATACACCCGTCTCCACAAGTAATTATGAACGTGCTAGAATCATCGGACGAGTGTGTAGCCTCATCGCGCTGACATACCTTCGCTCGGACTCGCTTTCGGCGTGTCCATTTACTGACTGGTGGTGGTGTGTATTGCTATGAAACCAGTATGTTTTGTGTCGATAAGCGACTATAGCTATGGTGATAGCGATGCCCACAGATCCGGCCTTGCCTGGAAGTGAATCGCTTGTGTTTGTGTGCGAATAAAAGCAATTCGTGCAGCGCAGACCAAAGAGCAAGCATGCGAAGCGAATTGAACGAACACGCCGGCAAGCTCATCATTCGCTTTTGTAGCGCGTTCAACATTTGTCGTTCAATTTCTTCTTTCATTCCCCCCCCGGTCAAGAGACAGCGAACAACAACAAAATCGACTCAATGTTGGGGAAGATGGTGGCGACACAATTGCGTTGACTTTGCATGTATAGGCATACCTGCGACAAAGGCTGAAGTTGCGATGATGGGTTCTGTGATGACTATGTACTGATTGACATGCTTGCCGATTTGGCATCGTTGTCGCTGTAGATACGCCGGATGTGAAAGCGTGTGTTTGTGTGCACAGGCCAGGAGCAATCGCGGCCGCGACTGACTACATCTTCAATATTTACGGCAACCGAAACCATCGCGACCTAATCGGTCGTATGCTGTGCTGTGCTGCGCTTTGTGGATTCACTTCTCACATTGCGTGTCTCTTTTTTGTTTTATTTTTATAAATTTGTCGGTCGATAGGCTCTTACTAGTGGCAAACGAGGGGCCATCCGGGCCAAACTCATTGCTAGTATACAAATATCGATTCGTAAAGCTGCAACTCGGTATACTGAGAATGTTGCCCGGTCAACCACCAGTTACGGCCGTGTGTACTCACATCGGAGTAGCAAAACGCTGCACTGTTCCAAGGCCCATCGTTTATTATATGTACGTACGTACGTGTAGGAGAGCCAAAAATTGAAAAACAAAGAAGGAAGCAGACAGCTGACATCAGCAGGCAAACTACCGGCAGCCTTCTCAGTCACGATTTAGGCAAGGGAAGTATTCGGTGGGGAGATCGGGCACAGGCATGAATTCTCGAACTCTGCGGAGCTGTACATTTACATTCACGCTAGATGTAGCCGGCTGGTTAACTGGCTCAAATACGAAACGGTTGCACAAACTGTGTGTGCCGGTGTTGATGAGCTTCTGGCAATGTGTAGCGTGTCGATGAGGGCATACTGAAGCGTAGAAAGCTGTACGTCCCCGCTGTGGTAGCTGGCGAGAGGCTGGCCGAGAAGCGTCGTGAAACGTGAATTCAGTTTGACGAGGAACCTTTGTTCGGGAGGTTTCGAAATCAGAACGTTCCCTTTTGCGTGTCGTTTTTCTGGATTCGGTTCTATAATCAGTCGATCGATAAACACATTTCGAAATAATCTGCAGAGCCTACATTCGCTTTTCCGATATACACAAGTAAATGTAGACCTCCTCGTGAAGACTTAGGCACCACAAATTGAAAAGCCTTCCTTTCGACTGGCTGGCTGCACGAACATAGACAACGTGTCCGACCGTGTCTTGTTCGCGCATTTTCTGCAAAAAACTGCAGAATTTCGGGCCTCTATGATCGACGATCTACTTACATTTATTAGCAGCACAATTATTAAGTATATTAAGTGCATGAGCACCGACGCTCCTCTCGAAGAACAGCCGAAAATAGGCATGGATGCGTTCAACATCGTTGGAAACGGTGCAGCTGGTAGCGGTAGCGGAAACAACGATACCAAAGGAATTAGTACAAGCATGTCAGGTCATACCAGCAGTAATAAAAACATCACCGAATACGGGCACAGTAGTATAGTCATCAGTGATTCCAACATTGGGCATTCTACTGCTTCCCGGAATCGTGGCAGTATCAATAATGTTATTGATAATATTATCGCTAACGGAAAGGGGAAAGGAGATGTATTCGGTAAAAACGGCCCACCACCGTCAATTGTATTGAACGTTGAGCGTTTCATTCGCGACGTCGAAAACCGGCCGGTAATATGGAACCGAAACTATCACTGCAACAAATCATTTTTGGAACAGACGTGGGATGAAATCACCGCCATACACAGACTTCCGAGTAAGTATTGCACAAGTAAGATCAGTGCCGGCGAACAGCGCTGGCACCAATCAATTATGATAAATTAGTGACAAATTAACCAAACAAAGATTTTCGATTTATTCGCGAATTACCTATTAGACGAATAATTTAAATTCAAGAAGCTTTCTTCAAATATTTCACAAAATAGAAAATGCTCAAATTTCTCTAATTCCGTACATATCAAAATATAATATTAGAATTTTGGCACATTATCAAACCAAGTCCTTGATATAATATTTTCCATTTAATTTAATTCTGAAGAAGACAATAACTTTTTGAAGCCTTTTTACAGAACGTGTGTAGAAAATTTTTGTTATATAATGCGATGATTTTCTATTATTTTCAGAACGGACTCTAAAAAGCAAATGGAAGGGACTTCGGGATAATTTTCGTGTCGAATACAAGCGTATACCACGTACAGAATCGGGAGAAATGCTGATTCCACCAGAAGCTCATGAATCAAAGTGGATACACTTTCATTCACTACTCTTTCTGAGTAAGTACATATTTTTACAATTTTTTTTTAATTTTTTTTTATAAGTAATAAAGAGAGTGTATAGTAATATAAATATTTTTTTATAATATTGATTATAAAATATAAAAATAAAAAAAAAAACCAAAAAAAATTATCTTTTTTAAACAAAAATTCTCAAAAAATTAATTTATTTAGTTTTTTTTTAAAGACACCCTTTTTTGAACATATCATTGGTAATTTAGTAGGGTAGGTTCTACAATATTATCTCATTTTTCATAAATTTGAAAAGTCAATAAAGGTCAGCTGGAAGTTCTTATCGATCAATTTGCTATAACAATTTTTGACTATTTTATAAAATAATTATGCTATCAGGACACTAGCTAAGGATAATTTTATATGTTTAATTTTCCATGGGAGGTTCTCGCAACAAAGACATAAACTATTATAGTAGTGATTTAACTAACTATTATGGTAGTGAATTTTTTCCATAAAATGCTTATTCTATTTTTAGAATTTATAATGAAATTTTTAAATTGTATAGTTTTAACTCACGCACAATTCAGCCGTTGTTGTTTGAATATTTCATAAATTTCAAAAAGACAATTTTAGTAAATTGTACAAGAATGACTATCTAGAAATGACTGATAAAATTTTTCATGAAAATATTAACAAAATGAAAGCCTCAATCAAAATTATATTAAATATTAGAATAGATTTCAAATCAATTCATTAAGATTATATTTATTTATTCAACTTGGATGAGATGTCTAGACTCTGGTAAAGTTATCATTAAGTAAGACTAAGTCATTAGGCTGAACGAGAACAGATGTGTCTTGTCAGATTGAAGAATGACTGATTATTTTGTAATTTATTTAAATTTAGGAAATATAATTGGTAAGATTAAAATGAGAATAAATTAATAGTTACAATATAAGCTCAATTATACGAGTATATACCCTCCTAAAACTTCTTCTTATACAAAATTATTTTCAAGGCTGCCATTTTAAAGATAAGTACAAAAAATTGCTAAAGCAGTTACAGCCAAAAATGTTAGATTTTAAATATTTTTTTATACAATAAAATTGTCAATTTTACTTAAAATTAATTTCTTCATGCAAAAAATAGCTGATCATATGAGACATCGACAGGCCAAAGGTGAACCGGATCAGTACTATTACAACTCCAACTATACAGCTGAGGGAGAAGATTATGAGCCGACATTAGTTGAACCGGATTTGAGCAATGGTCTAATACAATCCGCCGATCAGGATGAATCTCTATCACCTCATGATATGTCCATGTCGGCTGCTATGAGCATGAACTATTCAGCAGAGTGTGGTACCAACGATTCCGCGATGTACATGAGGAACGGCACCAATGGAATCCATTATTCTTCGCATGGTCATAACGATAGTGGACCAGTGCCAGTATTGACTATCAAACGAAAACGCTATTCGGGTGAAATGGACGATATAAAAACGGAAACTGGAATCGATCCTGATGATGATTATCACTATTTACTTAGCTTGCATCCATACATGAAGGAATTGAACCCCGCTCAGAAGTTACGCGTTAGGACAAAAATTCAAAAACTTATATTCAAAGAATTGTATAAGGAAGACTTGGAAGAAACACGATAAATAACAAAAATATATTTATCAAACATAAAAATGCTTAATTTTATATACACATAAGTATTAATATTTTAAGTATTCCTAGTTACTAGAAAAAATTATATTTTATTTGAATTGAAAATAAATTATTAAATTAACTGAACAGTAATGAAGATTTTCGTTTTATTAGATTGAAAAAGAATTAAAAAATTATTCATGTTTTCTACATATCATACTTCTGCCTGAGAGCAGTAGTTATATGTTGCAAAAAAATAAATTTTTAAGAACCATTTCATAAACTAAAGTTACTCTAAAGTATTACTCTTATGGGAAATAGTATTCGTAATATTCTTTTATTTTGGACTATAAAAAACTAAGCTCAGATCGAGCCATTTAAACACACAAATATTAGCAAAAAATCTAAAAAATTTCTCAGCAGTAAATGTCTTCATCCTGACCTAATTTTTCCTTCAATTTTTACTCACTAAATTATGGAGTATATAAGGTGTAGTAAACAGAAATCCATTATTTTTGCATTAAATTAAAGGTTTTATTTAGCATAGATAGAATGATACGATTTAGGTCAAATATGAACCGTTTTGTTCGATAACTTGTTGCCATTTTGGAGGTAATTTCATAATGCCTCTCTCATAAAAACCCTCGTCCCTATTGGCAAAAAACTGGGACAGTCGATTTCCACAATCTTCTCTTGAGGCGAATTTTTCACCTACAAAATCATTCGTCATAGACAGGAAGAGGTGGTAATCACTTGGTGCCAGGTCCGGACTATAAGGTGGATACATAAGAACATACCAACCAAGGTCCCGGAACTTCTGGCGAGTCACTATCGATGTATGCGGCCTGGCGTTGTCCTGATGGAACACAATTCCTCTCCTATTGGCCAAAGCTGGCCGTTTCTGGGCGATTGCTTCTTTCAGACGGTCCAATTGTTGACAGTATAGGTCCGAATTAAGAGTTCGGCCGTAAGGGAGCAGCTAATAGTAGATGTTTCCCTGCCAGTCCCACCAAACACACAGCAAAACCTTCCTGGCTGTCAATCCTGGCTTGACCACCGTTTGCGCCGGGTGACCGCGATTTGACCACGACCGTTGTCGCTTGACGTTGTCGTAAGTGACCCACTTTTCATCATGAGTAACCATGCGCTTCAGAAATGGATCGATATTGTTGCGATTCAGCAGCGATTCGCAGATGGAAATTCGGTTCATGAGGTTTTTTTGCGATAACTCGTGTGGCACCCATGCATCGAGCTTATTTTTATATCCAGCCTTATTTAAGTGGTTCCAAACGGTTTTTTGTGCAATGTTTAGCTCCTGGGCAATCGAAACAGTGCTTACGTGACGGACGGACTCGTCGATTTCCATTATTTTATCGACATTTTCGACAATTGGCCTTCCAGAGCGTGATGCATCTTTGACATCAAAATTACCGGAACGGAATCGATGAAACCAAAATTGCGCGTGATTTGCTGTTACAGTATCAGGACCATAAACACTATTCACATTTTCACCTGCCTGGCTTGCGTTTTCGCCTTTATCGAAGAAAAACTGTAAAATATGGCGTTTTTCTCTTCGTTGGTGTTCATCTTTGACGCGTGCAAAAAAAATACTGAGTCATGTAATCACAAAACGGTATCAGAAGGTTTTTTAGTACGAACTCTTATCTTTCTAACGCCATCCAGTGCAACCCGATCGCACTTTTACAACGGGAGATACAGACTCCTAAAGCAATCTATTGGCAAAATAATGGATGACTTTTTATAATACCTAATATTAAAAGTTCTATAGTGAATAAATATATATAACCTGAAAATGAATTAAGTTATGCTTAAGTGAAGTTATACAGAATCTGGAGAAAAGAGCTCCGAGTAGTAGAAACAATGCATTATTTTTCACATGTTATCCAAATTATCTCACATTTGTAAGCAATAGATTTACAGTTATTTAATGTTTGTAGTTACTTAATTGCAATTTTTTTGGCTTACCTATATTGAAATTGCTTACTTCCATACAACTTTGTTTGCAACTGACTTGCATTCATTCCAGTAGCATTGTTTGTTATCTAGCAATGGTGTTTGGCAAAAAGAAAAAATATCTATTACTCTTAGCATGAATTCGTAAAAATATCAACGCGAAAACCTGAAACTAATTATGATTCACCTTCAGCAAAATCAAAAGGAGTTCGTATAGTTTTAGCTAAAAAAAAGCCAAATCGAACTAATATTAAAGGAATTAAAATTATTGCGGATCGATCATACATATGATTGATAATAATAAAAATCGATTAAATTTTCTTCTGAAAACTTAGATCTAAATTTACGATTTTCTGCTTTTCTAAACTACGAACATTCTTAAAATACGAGACCATGTACATACGTTCAATCAACATATGACCTTAAAACTGTAAATAGGATCAACAAAATTTTTATGTAAAATAAAGTTTACAGGGGCTGATTGATACGTCAGTGGTAAAAAATAAAATTAGGAAATATTTTTTTCCTAATTCTACTCTCTATTTTTCAACATAGTCTCTATTAAGTTCTATAACTTTAGATTGACCCTATAATATATATAATTCATGGCTTCGGTATAGGCATTGGTTTCTTGCTTTACTTTACTATAACACGAACATTTTTTACCAGCCAGCCATATTGTCATATTTGAAAATAGTAAAAAAATCGGAAGGAGCTATACTCGGCGAGTATGGTGGATGTGAAAGTAATTTACACTTGACTTCGAATTCCCTGGAATGGAGTCACTTCTGAGTGAATGACCCAGCTATAAGATCTATATGCTATAGGGATCTTAGCAAACCCGCGGCGCCTGAGTCGGCTAAGCAGTGCGAAGGAAATTACAAGGTCCCTACCTGTAGCTCTTTTAGTAAAAAGTACTTACCAGCTACTATTAAAACAGAAATGACGGGAACTACGGGGGTCAGAAGCCCCACGATGATTCGTCCGCCATACCCGGCTGAGGTTAGGAGCCTTTGGCTGAATCGTGGTGGCACATACATAGCGGGCATAGTGTTAGGACTGGAGTTTAGGGATAACAGGATACTCGGTACTATCACTACAGATGATATTAGAGGTTTACGTAGGCTTTGCTACTAACAGTTTTAAGCTGGTTACTGACTGTTAGCATATGGCCCTACCTGTGATGGATGCAGCTACTCAGAGGCGCAACTAGCTGAAAGTATGAGTCAAGAGGAGTTTGAGGCTGGGTATGTGATTTACTTGTTAGAGTGTTCACCACAGAGGATTTTATGGATAGATTGCTTCATGAATAGAACAAATGGTTTTGTTTACAGAAGGTTGTTATAGTTGGTAGAACAGAAAGGCAGGTTTTCTAAATGCTGAGAATGGCAGAGTCGGAAGCTGAGTCCACTTGTATAGGAGTAACAGACAGCGAGGCTTCGACTACATGAAGTGGTCTATGCAATATATAAAATGCAATGTATATAAACAATGTTTCCACTAACACTCCATATTACGATTGGAAGCTGTGTGTGAGATCAGTGGCTGCATATATCGACCGAACTGAGCAGCTTAAGGAAAAAGGTAACAATCCCGCATCTATAGAGGAAGCTTTTCCTATATGAGCCTAATTAAAATCAAAATTCTATGCTAATATTTACGGATGCGACCGTAGACGATGATGGAGCGACCTTTGCTGTAATCCAGTGCATGACCCACCGTTTCTGTGAGGCGGTATACGGTATTTTTCCTCTCAGGGCAGCGTCCTATCATGGCAAACTTTAGGCCATCAGATATAGCAGTCACTTTTAATGTCCATCAGAGAAAAATGTGTAAATACAGTATTATTTATACTGACTCGCCCCGTACAATTAATGCCATTATGAGTATAAAGTGCAACTGCGTCCTGGACCATATTCGCTACATTTTATTTAAAAATAAACATAAAGAACTTCGTTGGGTTCCAGGTCATGTGGGTAATTTAGAAAAGAAGAGGGCAGACTTGCTGGCAAAATCTGCACTCCAGGGACTAAACTTTATGGTCATACCAGGCCGTAAAGATGGGTGAAAGCCAGATATGTACGTGGCTTTCCAATAACACCTTTCTCTCAAAACACTGAAATCACACTTTTTGCCCATTTATTCTGAAATTAACCCGAAGTTCTGGGTAATAAAACTGCTCAGGATTAGAATTGGTCATAATGCGCTTACACAAAACTTTTGTTTTTAACAACCTTCAAAACTGTGGAGTCCATACAATTTAACATATCCCCAGAGACTGCCACCTTACCTTCGATTTTTTCTTTGGTAAGATTTATCCTATGGCAGTGCTACTTACTGACTCTTCCGCTTCATTCCCAAGCCCTCTTTATAATCTCCTAAGGACTCTTCTGCTAAAATCTCCTAAGGATTAAAATATAAACTAAATTCTCATTGCTATCAACCTATTGTAACTATTATATCTTATAAACTTATTATCATAAATAGTAATTAAGTTTTGCTAATCCGTCCACGTATGTCATATGAACATCTGACGAGCTCTCGTGTTGCAATATGGCCTGCAAGGTCGTGGTGCTGAAACAGTGAGTCTCAACCTATGTTCACGGGGTACCTACTACAAACAAATAAACAAAACTAATGTATTTTCAATGAAATCTTCAAATATATGGCAGTATTCCACAAGACAGTATATAAACGTAAATATCTCCACTTTACTGTTACTACACGCATTATAAAGAATATAATACTTTGAGGTTTTTTAAATATATTTATTTGACTTCCAAAAAATTAATAATTGCATGGGAATGAGTAGTAAAAAAAATGATAGTACTTTGTCGAATAAAAATTATGAAAGTGTGATGAAAAATGTACCTAAAATTTTTCGAAATAATACAATAATATTTAATACCTCTGCACTAAAATAAACATTTCTACAGGAAAATTAAACAATTTTTATACGTTCATGAATACAATTAAATATTTATCAACCATTAATAATATTAGTCATTGAAACTAGAATTGCTGAATGTACTCGTACATATGTCTATGAACCGACGAATAATAAAAAACAATATTCATCTGTGACTAATGAAGCTTAAGAAATTCTGCATTATTTTTTATTTCGTGAGCGAATATATCTTTTTTTTTGACGCTTTCTACTCAAAAATATAGGCGTAAAGGATAAAAATCATAAAGAAAATCCTCAAAAATCGATTATCATTTACCTCTCTCCAGTTTAATATGACGAGTAGATTCCCCTATTGAATACGTGTAATACACTTTTTTTCAGTATTTATGTGTAATTGCGTAATCTAACGATGACGATGAAGCGTTAGTAAATTTGATATTTTGTATGGTGTTTAATAGTAAATTTACTTGTTCTCTGCGCTATTTACTGATTATATTAAACCCCTGACACGTCAAAGAAATGCTGAACAAAAGAATAACAATCCTTAGTGCTACGAGTATTTGGAAGTGGTAACTATAGTTAACCTTCATTTGTTTGAAAAGAAGGGATAAGAGTCGAAAATCTGTAGTAATTCGTTATATTATTTTGTTGAGATTGTGTATAGTTGATATGTCGCGTAGAAGAGTCATGCAAAAGTAACAATCCTTAAGTACGTATGTAGGTATGTGTGTTCATCGAAGAAGGTTTTAAAGGCAGGACCTAGAATGATACTAAGTGGAAATAATTGGTGAAAACGAATTAACAACAAAGTGATTGCTGATTGTGTTTGATGAACAGGAAAAATTGATTAGAGAGCATTTCGTCCTTCTATACGTTCTTCTAATGGAGTACATTTTGGCATGATGCTGAAATGAAAAGCCCGATTAAAATGGCGCCGTGTCGAAAACTCTATTCACTCTTGGAATATATACAAACAGCTATGTACTCAAAAAGGATACTCTCGCATACACATATCCTTAGTACCAAAGCAACGAAACATAATCACATCCTATCGTATAATTTTATGTTTACCTCCATTCTGAATCTTAAAAAATTCTTAGTGATTCTTATTGATTGCTGTGATGCTTAGATTAATTCTACTGATTATTACTTTTCCTATTAGAATGATTCCTTTCTAACTACTACACATATTACCTGTGTATGTAGGATTCTGTATTTTTTTTATATTTTTTAAAAAACTAAATCTTGTAATTTTGTAAAAATTAAAATTAATGAACATAAATGAATTGGTTTTTGAGGAAATCGATATATAGTACATATTTGCATAATAAGTTTTTATTGTAATAAAATTAAATATTTTTGAATTGGCAATATTTTTAGATTTTTGTTTTTCGAATTGGCAATACTTTTTATAGCGACAGCCAATTTAACATCTGATAGCTGATTTATGCTCAGTTTTGTTTGTCATTTTACCGCCAGTACAATGCTTGAAAATTGTGCAAATTTATTTAAAAAACGAGATTGCCCTTGCTTCTTATTATCACCATGAAATTTTGTACATCTTTAAGGCCCATTGTTGGTTGAATGCCTACGTCAACAAGCAAAATTGTCACTTTTGCCGTGAAGAAAATCTACAAACCATTATTGAGATGCAGTTAAATCAACAAAAGGTCACAATTTCGTGTGAAAAAGTCACTTTCGAGGGCACTATAAATCCATTATTACTGACTTTTTCACTTCCCAAGTGAATGGTATTAATGTAAGAAGAGCTGTGCTTTGAACAAGACGATACAACATACTATATAACGCATGCCTTAATATTTCAGTATGATGAAATTTTGGTTCACTATTAGGACTTTGCTTAACTATTCAAATCTTAACTGGATTATTTTTAGAATTTATTTCAAAGATCATGTGATTAAATACTTTGGACTATTTTCTGTGAGGATATATATAGTCGCTAATCTACGACAGTAAATTAGAGACTATGGAAGATTTGGAAGCCAATATTCGCTGCGTTATTACCGTTATAGGGCCCCAGCTACTCCAAAAGGTGGTCAAAAATTGTACTTCCAGATTGCGTTTTATATGAACCAGTCACAATGTACATATATCTGAAATTAGTCGCTATGCTCATATACCTTATATAAAATTATTTTGCCGAGAAACCTAATATCACAACTATTACTACGACTTTCATTTATTTTATTTTAAAGTCTTATAACTAAAACAAATAATACAAGTCTTATCTCTGAAAATACAAAAATTTTGGACTCAGTTTATGGCATATACAGTTTTTTAGTTGTGAACACAAATTTTCCAATCTATAATCTGCATGGTTAAAAATTGAAATTATAAAACATTTCTGATTGCTCTGCGCAAATCAGAAATTATAACACATTTCTGATTGCTTTTACGATACTTAAAATGATACTGGCAGTATCTAGAATTCTACTATTTTTTAGTAGCTATTCTAGACTACACACTTTTGATATTCATTCCTACAGCCCATGTTATATTTGTATAATAATTGTTATGTATTTTTCGAAAATATGATTTCTCACAGAGTGTAAAAAAAGCATTTTCTGAAGATACGAGGTTTGTTCAAAAAGTATCGCGAATTTTGTGTTTTTTCAAAAATTATTTATTTATTCATAAATATCTATTATGTCCCCTTCAAAGTAATCTCCACCAGATATTATACACTTGTGCCAACGGTTTTCCAATCCTTGAAGCACTTCAAAATATCATTTTTTGTGATCTTGTTCAGCTCCTCCTTCGATGCTGTCTTTATGTCCTCAATCGTTGCGTAGCGTCGTCCTTTCATGGGGCTCTTCAATTTCGGGAACAAGAAAGAGTCACAGGGAGCCAGATCTGGGGAAAACGGTTGTTGCGGCATTATTCGTGTGTTGTTTGGGGCCAAAAATGGCAAAAGCCCATTTTTGTTCTTCCACAAATCCGGGCGTTTCTGGCGGATTGCTTCCCGCAACTTGCACATAACTTGCAGGTAATATTCCTTATTGATCGTTCTACCCTGTGGCAAGAACTCATAATCCACCACGCCCCTACAATCAAAGAAAACTGTAAGCAAAACCTTAACATTCGACCGAACTTGGCGCTTTTTTTGGTCTTGGCTCGTGCGGCAGCTTCCATTGGGATGATTGAACTTTGGTTTTCACGTCATAACAATAAACCCATAATTCGTCACCAGTTATGACCCTCTGTTGCAAATTTGGGTGGTCGCGGACAGAGTCCAACATCTTCTTAGCAATGTTAATGCGATGCTGTTTTTGGTGGTAATTGAGCAAAGCAGCTGTCAAAAATTAACTGAATATTCAAAATGGCCGAAATTGTCGGCATAGGTGAGAGACATGAGTACCAACATAGCGCCACCCGTGGAAATTCAAAATTTGCGATACTTTTTGAATAGACCTTGGTATTTTAGCCTATTCTAAAACTGAACGATACCAGAACTTAGTTCAGAGCATATAAAAATGGAGAATAATAATAATAGTATTTGCTTGTGACATGATTCCACAATTTTTTTTAGAAAACGCACAATATCATTGAAAATATCTGTATTGAGCTTGATTCGTAATACCAAATTGTAAGATTATGGTGCTGTACCGAATTTTCTTCAATGCAATTTATCATTAACTGATCGACTTAGAACAAATTCATATTTTCTGCCATGCTTTCATGAAAACAATAATTAAGTCCGTTGTGCTAAGGACCTACTAACCGATTTTTTTTTCAACCAAATAGTTTTATTTTGGCATATGTTAAAATATATCATAATTAACAGGCCTTATGATAATAAACCAATTTATATAATACACGTATTTCTGGCCAAATCAATTACAATTTATTGATAAAATATATAATTTACCTAAAATGAGAAGTTAAGAAAAAAATTTATTTAGTGCCCTACAGGAAATATTTTATTTTTTTTTAATTGAATTATCATTACAAAAATTTTTCAGCCTCCTTTGGTGTTCGATCTTTTTGAAACTAATTGGTAGATGTTAGAAATTTGCTCATAATTATAATAAGAAAAGTTAATTAATTTGAAAAATTCATAAGGAAGAACATTTCTAAACTCAAACGAACTAGAAATTCTCAGCCATCGAATATCTTACTGAGCATCCGACCAAAGTTATTTTATTTTGATTATTTATTAAAGGAAACCATTTTATTCAACATACACATATATTGTCATATAGTAGCGTAGCTATTCGTAGCAATGGTAAAAGAAGAAGGAGATCACAGAAATACAACCGTTCTTCCAAAGGATCTATACTTTATGGGTAAGGTAGAAGTTTCAGGAAAGTAAATTTTGAATGTTTTTAATAAATTAGTAACAACAGTTTTGAATTATATCCAAAATGCGAGAATAAGAAAATTATTATCGTTACTACAATATTAAAATTTTATTATTTCATTATTTCTGCTAATGCTCGTATATCTTAATTTTCAAAATGTTGTGAACTGACGATAGATTATAAGAAGCTTAAATCGAAAAACAGAAAAGTTAAATTAATTTAAATTGATGGATGCTTTGCTGTTAGAGTTTACTGCCCTTTGAAAATTCTCGATGAAATGATGATGAAAATAAAAGAGAAGAACTGCGAAGAACAAAAAGAAAAGGCAAAAATGAATGGCATCTGGAAGAAGATGAAGAAAACTGTAAACAGAATGTTTAATGGGTCCTTTAGGGCAATAGATTTTCGGGAATATTGATTTTCCACGAACGGCTTGCAAGACAAGGTGGTGTTGTTCATTTTGAAAATATGAAAAATTCAATGTGTACATATTACAGTTTTCATCACTTAAGCTTAAAAGCTTTAGAACTACGTAGTTTTATGTCAGACCATTACTTCAACAAGTTGGAACAAGTAGTTCATAAATAATAAATCAACGATTACAGCTTTCAAACTTCTGTACTCGGGAGTTTAGATTGGAATTGCACGTATCCTTCCTGCTCGATTGACTACCAAACAAACTATCAAAACAAGTTCCACGAAACTCTTTACTAGCTATACTCGTTCAATATTCCATCAGCATAGAGGGTGGTTTATGTGTGTACATATATTCGACCCCCGTATGGTTTACTGGACTTAAGGTTAACAGGATGGCTGTTGAGGGCGTTGAGGTGGTAGCAACAACATGAAAACTTACTTTGTGCTCGCTTTCCATTATGATGAATTTTTCTTCATTTTCCGTTTATTTTAGGCTTCGCTAACTTGTTTATTTTTACTTTCTGGAATAGCGTGGCTTCCATACACTTTTACCAACTTCTGTCCGTATTTATTTGATGAGATTTTGTTTGATAGGAAATCGACATCAATGCCAAATGGTTCGTTAAGTGTTGATTCAATCAATACGAAACTTTATTTCTGGCACAAAGATTGATAAAAAAAACCAATTTACTTATTATAATTAAGATTTGAACAAGAAATCAATGTTTTTATATTTTAACATAGCAAAAATATTATTGATAAATTCAATACATTTATTTTCTTTCTTTCACAAGATAAAAACTAAAATTAAAGGTATGAAATTCTCTATCGAAATGAATAAGAAGTTTCGGATGTAACTACTAAAATTGACTACCATGAAAATGCAACGTAACTTAATATTGCAAATTAGTTTTGTTTCTTTATTATTTATAAATTTAAGATTTTATTTCTCTTATTTAAGAATAATCAAAAAAATTATCAAACAAAAAATCATAGATTTTAAAATATTTATTTATTTAAATAGGGACTAATGGTTAGACGAGGCTGTAGAACTACTTAAATATAACTAAAAAAAGCTAGAAAAGTATTTAATCGAAGTACAACCAAATTTGTATTTTTATTCCCTACAATAAATAAGCTAAAGAACTTTTTTTAAACTACCCTACAATAAATAATACCCTACAATAAATTTTTTTACACTACCCTACAATAAATAAGCTGAAGAACTTAGATATGAGTTATTTTTCGAAACCACCCAAAATCTGATTGTTATATTTCCCATGACAAACAATTTCTGTTTGAATTAAAGAATGTTAGATTTTAATAAAATTGTCAACTGCAGGACTTATACTATTTTGAAACTATTAGATTCTATCATCTATGATCATTTATTGTAAGCAATTTCTATAAAAAAAATCTTTTCGCATAAAATTAATTAGTTTGAAGCAGCTTATCCAAAGAATTTTCAATATATAATAAAAACACAAATTTTAACTATTGCAAAAAAAAAAATACATGCGAAATTATATCTAAAAAAATTGTAATGAAGAACTTACTGAACAAATCTTATTAAAAGATTAAAAAAAAATCTGCCCTAAGAAAATTTTTGAAAAAACTAATCTATTGCAAAAAAAAAAGATTTACCAAAGAATTAGTCAAGTGCAAGAATAATTCTACTATAAAAACGAAACTAGTGAAAAGTTTTTCTAAAGAAAGAAATTAAATGAAAAGATAACCTAATGTTAAATAATCGACTGCAAATAATAGATAATTAAAAAAAACATATGCTTTTAAAACAAATAATCCACTACCAAATATCTACTGTACGAGGTCTGTTCAAAAAGTATCGCGAATTTTTTCCGTGGGTTACGTAAATTCAATTTTTTGTGGCGTTATGTTGGTACTCGTGTCTCTCACTTATGCCGACAAGTGCGGCCATTTTGAATATTCAGTTAATTTTTGACAGCTGCTTTGCTTGCACGTGTTTTGGCTCGTCTTCAAATGTTTGTCCATTTTCGACCAAAAACAGTATCGCATTAACATTACTAAGGAGCTGTTGGACTCGGTCGGCGGGACCCAAATTTGCTCCAGAGGGTCATAACTGGTGACAAATCATGGGTTAATGGTTATGACGTGGAAACCAAAACTCAATCATCCCAATGGAAGCTGCCGCACGAGCCAAGACCGAAAAAAGCGCTTACAGTTTTCTTCGATTGCAGGGGCGTGGTGCATCATGAGTTCTTGCCACAGGGTAGAACGATCAATAAGGAATATTACTTGTAAGTTATGCGCAAGTTGCGGGAAGCAATCCGCCAGAAACGCCCGGATTTGTGGAAGAACAAAAATTGGCTTTTGCACGTTGCTTGTGCGCGAATTTTTGGCTAAAAAAAACATACTAATAATGTCGCAGCCACTGTATTCCTCAGATCTGACCTCCTGTGACTTTTTCTTGTTCCCGAAACAGATTCTTTGATCCATTTTTTGGAATTGCACGTGCAAGCAAAGCAGCTGTCAAAAATTAACTGAACATTCAAAATGGCCGAACTTATCGCCATAAGTGAGAGAACGCCACAAAAAATCGAAAATCGAATGTACGTAATCCGAGGAAATTCAAAATTCGCGTTTTTTTTTAACAGACCACGTACTTTGAAAAAATATATTAAATTAATATATGGTACGGAAAGATTTTTACCAAAAAAAGTTATATTAAAGTTAATTTAGTAAAAAAAGGGCTAATTATTATCGACTGGAGAAAAACATATATTAATAAAAGTATCTAATGTACAATAATCAACGGTAAAAGAGATTCTTTTGCAAAAATCGATTATAAAAAATCTATAATAAAAATATACTCCAGAATAACTGAATTTTATTCTATTTTGAATATTAATAAAATTATATTTTAAAGAAGATATCTCTAAAATTGTTTCGTATTTATTTTATTTTCAAAACATATCCACAATATATCTTCTCTATAGTTATACTTTTATAAAATAATCTATCTTTTAAAATGAATACTTCAAGGATCTAGCTTAAAAAAAAATTTCAAATTTTTTTGCTTGTATTTCTTTTACAAAGAAATATTAACAATATTAATAATTGGAAGATTTATTTTCGGATATTTCTGAGTACAAAATTTTGAACTTGAAAAGGATAAAAAAAACCACAATAGTAAATATACTTTACAAAGAATGAACAAAGTAATATTATTCATTATATTTTATTTCAAATTTATTTGACTAAAAAAGTTGTGCATATTCTCTTTGGTATAAAATTTATAAAGACCAAACTGGAATTATAATATTTTATATTGAAAAAATAAATTGAAATCAAGAATATATATATTTCCTGCTGTATTATTATTGGTATAAGTGCAAGTATAAACCTTTTATTGATTTTACTTTATTTATTCAACTTTACAGTCATTATTTAGTATTTCTGAAATAAAAATATTTTTAAACGTGGACTAAAACCTAAAAAAAAAATATTTCACAATAAAAAAAGAAACATTTTTTATCAATTTCTGTTCATTTCAAAGGACTAAAGCTATACTACAGTACGGGGGATATGAAAAAGGAAAACCATACGAAGGATATAACGAAGCAGATGAAAAGCAAATCAAAAGGAAACCGTACAACAGAAATTCGTGAAGACATAATAGAAGTTATTTTTTTATATATACGAAATCATTGTTTGACAATCAATTACCGGAATTTCTTGAATTAGCCTAATTGGAAATACTTTTGTGGCATTATAT